>OY728136.1:1696370446-1705510446 GCA_963277665.1 Viscum album
ATTCCAAACAACCCATTCTATTTATCAAAACATGAAAAATTAAATTTATAAAAACATGAAAAATTTATTTTATAAGTCTCTATGGGTCACTTAGGAAATGTCATTGGGGAAATGGGAAATCAACTACATTGTTAATTCCAATTTAAAAATTGGTCCAAGAACTTAGGAGGTGTGGGGAGTCTAGGATATGTGGTGGTGTATAGGGGGATGTCTAAGGGATTGGGGTGTCCAAGGGCGTGGAGGGTGTCCAGGGGGTGGGGGTGTCTAGGTGGTTGGGGGTTTCCAAGGGGGTGGGGAGTCTAGGGGTGGGCGGGCTATCAATGGGGGATGAAGGGTGTCCAGGGAGGGTGGTGTGGGGGTGTCTAGGGGGTGGGGGTGTCCAGGGGGGTAGAAAGGAGGGGGTTTTCCAAAGGGTGGGGGTGTTTAAGGGGGTGGGGTTGTCCAGGGAGGGTGGGGTGGGGGTGTCCAGGGGGTGGGGGGAGGGGGTTGTCCAAGGGGTGGGGGTGTCCAAGGGGTGGGGTGTAGGGGGTGGGGGGATGTCCAATGGGGGAGGGTGTCTAAGGGGGTGGTAGGGAGGTTGTACAGGGGGTGGGGTGGGGTGTTCAGGGGTGTCAATACCCATGTAATACCTTAAACATTACCCATAAAAATCCAACCAATATCACAATTCCAATCCATCACCCAACCAACATCCAATTCATCCTCAATATCAATACCATTCCCATTATTCCATGAACAAAAACTATAAATACAAAATCAAAATCCAATTTTCAACTAAACTAAAGTCCATAGAAAATACCATATCACCCCACTAAACAAACCCTTTACCATGTTTGAAGTGCAGAACAAAAAACAGAAAACAAATCAAAGGGTTCAGTATGCCATAGACCGCACGAACTCAAATTTAGCCCAAATCAAAATAGAAAAGAGAAAACAAATAGAGGGAGAACATTAAAACTAAGTTAACACTTACTAATTTGAAGTGTAGAAATAGAAAATTGATTGATTGAATATGGATCTATGACTGGAAAAAGTTTTATGGCCGAGAAAACTTTCGGAGGATCTTTGGATTAGGGTATGCACGGTCTGCAATCGGGCCGAGGGGTGCTGGGTATTTGGGGAACACTTTCCTTATGGTTTTTAAAAACCATTGGGAATGCCTCTCTTTAATAATAGTTTATTAAAACTATTGGTATATGTTAGAGGAAATAAATATTTTCCAACAGTTTTTTCAAACCGTTGGGAACGATTAACTAAATTAACACATTTTCCAACAGTTTGAGCAAACTATCAGCAAATGTTGATTTTCTTTCAGTATACCAACAGTTTCTTCAACCTTTTGGTATATATACATTGGGAAAACTACCATTTCCAGTAATGATAATACATTATTATCAAGTACTTGTGATGGTAACAACCCAATATTTTTATGAAATATTTCTCTTTAAAGTATTTGATTTCTTTAATAGATTTTCTTTCATGCAATAGAAAGTTTAAACAAATCGTGTAACATTATTAAAATATTATGTTTTCATTATCACCTAGCTATTAGATTGAATGGTATGAAAAATAATAACAAAATTATGAAAAATTTATTGTCTATACATTTATAAAATAAACTCATGATTATAATTAAAAACAAAAAATTATTTTAAAATAAAATCAATGTTTTTATGAAAAAAAATTATTTTATGCATTCAATGAATTTTATATAAATATGTTAAATAAATCCTAATTTTTAAATTATGTTATATAAATTTATATATAATTTACTTGATAAAATGTTTTATATATTTAAAAAATATTTTTCTATGAATAGGATAAGATTATATCTTCCTTTTTTCTTGAAAATGTATTCTCCCCATAAAGAAATTTTGATCACATTTTGGGCACATAATATAAAATTTAACTTCTTATATTGTCATTTATTTAATTGTATAAAATTAATTAAATATTTAGAATCAAGAGGGTCAAATTTTTTAATGAATCCCCATTTATTTTTGTTCTATATGAATAGTTACTATAGTAATATTTGTTACCACGGTTAAGGGTAAATTAGGTAATTAAAGTTCAAAATAAAATGATAAGGATTATAAAATGACCTTAAAAATTACATTAATTTTATTTTATGAGTCCATATCACAAAAATCCATCCAATATTATGTTATATGGCATTTCATGGACAATTTAATGAGATTATTAACTTTAAAATGTTTTATTTTAGGAATAGTCAAACTTATCACACTTGTTTTTAATAACTAAAATATTTTAATATGTGTGTATCCCGAGGATATTTTCAACAATAAATATTATTTTTAAATATAAAATATATCTCTTAATCATGGTAATTTATTTTTAATTTTTAGTGAATATATAAATACCTTAAATTCTTGTACAACACTGACGCGAGTATGATTTAATAAAAATAAAAATATATTAAATAATATTAAATATATTAAAATTAATATAATTTGAGATAAATTATGTCGTACATGAATTTTATAAATGACCATGACATTTTAGGTTTATAAAAAATACTTGTTCTAATTATAAATATTATATTTATAATATTAATGTCAATCAAATGAATATTTCTAAAAATTGGCATTATTGATATTTTTAAATAAATAATATTTCATTAAATGATAGGAATTTCAAAAAAAAATAGATTAAAACATGTAATACTTATATGGTTCATAAATTCCACCATGTCCCATTTATGGTCCTTTTTATATTTATTGTAACGATATTGACCCTCAAAGAGTAAAATTCTTTATTATTGTGGTAAGTTTACAAAGGGTTTGTGAGGGGTTAAACCCAAATAATTATGGTACAAATGTGACCTAATATTTTCAAAAAATTATTGTAAGAGAGGATTATGAACCATACTCATTGTGTATTTTAAATAAATATATTAATATCTTTTTTTAATCTGATATTAATGTATATTAATTTAATCTTTCAAGAGATTCCAAAAGTGCCCCTCACCTCAATTATAATAGGGAACTTTATCCTTCACTTTGTTACACTAAATTGATCCTTCTAGACAAATAATACTCTGCCAAATTAACTTATACACTTCCCTAAACACATTCTATAGGTTATTATATTCTCAAAAGAGAAACTATAGATTCCATAATTTGAGATATAAAGGAATTCTTTCCAATAAGAGGTAAATGCCTTAAAACAATCACTTTCTTTAATACTATTTTTTACCTCCCCTAAAACTATGTTATTTATAATAAATTTATAAATTAAGATTTAATTATAGGATGAAAGGTTGTTATGATAATAAAAACTCCATTATATACCATCTTTCCCATAAAACCACATGTGAATGTATCACCCATACGTATATATGACTTTCCATCACCACATAGGGATACAAATCATTTTTCACCACCATATTTTATGGATGCGTCACATTATTGGTTTTATGTTTATATATTTTATTTATGACACAAAAATATATATGGAATATTAATATTTTCATTACATTCTTATCATCTAATCATTTTGGAAACGATAATGTCGTTCGTGCGTACATATAGACTATCATCTCCACGATGTGATGTGATTTTTTTCCATTTATATTTTACATGGATGGTAATAATGGTTATTGTGACAAATATATATAATATATAGGATCTAATAATTATTCTATAAAGGTTTTTTATTATTTACCTTTATTTCATTGTATAAGTCAAAAAATAAAAATAAGGTTCATGCGTACGTACGGCCGACCGTCTCCATGAAAGTTGTAATTCAATTTTCTATCTCTATTTTTTATTAATGATTATAAATATGTATATATTTAATATATATTATTTTTATATCATTATTAAAATTATGTAAATTATGGGACCATGATCAAATTATAAGGACTGAGACTATCAAAGGAAAACATACTTATAAAACAAAGCATATATCACCCAAAATAGTGATTTTAATAACAATTTATTAATAAATGGGTGATAAAATGGTAAAAATAAATAAAAAATGGTATGATATATATTAATATTCTTATGAAATAAATTTATAACAAATAAATATTTATTATACCTGTGTTTTGACTGTGAATTATGAAAATGAATATTTGAGATAAGAGTTTTATTTCATAGTCTCACCAATATTAGGGATTGGTTAGGATTAAGTCTCCACTAGGGAATATTTTTCTTCAATATAAATTTTTTATAATAATGTTTTAAAAAATGTTACCATTATACTATGATTTATTACTATTATTTTTACCTATCTTTTAATATTTTACAAAAGTTTTTGGAAGGAATCTATTTATCATTTTCCAAAAAAAAGGTACTTTATAACTATTTCGAAGAAACTACAAAAGTAAGGTCTTTTTAAATTATATTTAATGAGAAGATTATACCCCCATCATGAATCATCAATGATTTTAAACTTCTTTTATATTATAATAAGTTCATTTAAAAGGAATTATTTTCCTTTATATATGCTCATATTTTATAAAAAAAGTTATTTCAAAATGGAAAGATTATTTTCCTAAAAATTATTCCAAGTTGGTATTTAAAAATAATTTTCCATCTATGATTACATATTTTGATGTTAATTAATATTTAATTTGAATATTAACTAATCATACTATCCTTGTCCTTTTTATAGCTGATTTATGTTTATTTTAAAAAGATGAAATGTTTATGAACATCATTTCTTTTCCATGGGTTTTGATATGATAGAATTTCTATGAAACCCATTCCTTTTCATGGGTTTTAATATGATAAATGATTTACAGTCCTATGGAACACATATGTATGGTTTCCATTATGTGATGGGTGGGATATATATCACCCTACAATGTATTGGGTAAATATTGATATCACATTAAATAAATAAGACTATAATGGGGAGTGAACCTAGTTAACTAAGGGAAATTATCCACCATGATAATATTGAGAGTGAACCTTAACAACTAAGATGGTTTGGGGAGTGAACCCATTACATAATGATATTCTTGGAAAAAATCCTTTACTTTTATGGAAATTATTTTCTATACTTATGTATATTCCATAGCTCCATGTCATATTGCAATGTTATTATCTCATGGCTCATGTTTATTTATGATTCATGTCTTATGAACTACTGAACTTTATTCCATGAATTGATATTATGAGATTTGATATTTAGGATATAATTTATCAAATATTATATTCATTTTATTACACCCTTATTCTCATGTTATGATTTATAACCCTCTTATTTACCTTTACTGAGTATTTGAGCTCACATTTTTCCTATGTTTCCATTCATTAGGGTATAAATAAATGTATTAAGTATTACATTTCAAGAAGAGTTCTATTTTTGATGAAATAAGTGGGATCCAATATATATTTTTTATGAATCAATTGTTTATGTTTCTAAGTTTCCAAAAGAACTATACCTTTACAATCCTCACATGCGTGCTTGTGTAATGTGATGAATATTCATCTAAAAAGATATAATATCCATGTATGAAACTTTTGGGTTTCTATAGTGACTTTTATTAAAGGAAATTTCATGAATTCCCAAATGTATTTCCAATAAATAACTGGATTATAAAATATATTCATGAAGTATATCCTTCATAATATGGACAACTCTCTTAGCCTAACCTTATAACTATGGATGTTTGTTCATGCTCATTTTTAAAAAATATCACATCACCTCTTGGATGCCTTTACAAAAAAACTTAGGAAAATATTAGAATCTATTATAAATGATATTAGATAAAGAATTGTTCACCAATATGATATCACAGATGAATATCCTACAAATTTCCTCTACATTCATAGAATCTATAATAAAAATAAATATAGAATATTTCGTTAAATGATCAATCAAAACCCAAATGGATTTCTTACCCATAAGGTTATGAGAAACCCCTTAAATAAAATCAATGGTTACCTCATCGCAATTTTAGGTAGGTGTTAGAAGAGGTTATAGTAGACTATAGGGATTATGTTGATCAAATGTAACATTCTAGAAAGTGAGGCATTATGACATGAAATATGTTATGTCTCGTCTTATTATTATCCACCAGTATCAATATTGTGTCACTTAATACATCTTAGTAGTATGGGGTGGATGTCCCACTATGAATAATCGAAATATTTCATCATGACCTTCCTCATCGATGATGAAACCACACAATAGATCCTAAAAAAGTGTTTCATCAGAAAATAGAGACCAATAATCAATATACTACAAAAAATTTAAGACCTTATTGAACAAATAGTATTCCTAATATCCAATCTCCTCTTGGTGGTTGAGCTTGAGGAGAGATGGAATCAATCAAATGTAGACTTGAAAACATCCTCCTCCCCCTACCTTCCTTTATAATGCATCCAATCAAAGGGACATATGTGGTTCTATTTTTTATTGGACTTATTTTTATCATGAGATGGTATATTCCCATTAAGAACATATTCAACTACATTCCTCATACAGGTTGTGTAATTAATTTCAAATTTGAATGTCTTAAGGTACTATACCCACCGCATCGTCCTGGGATTCAAGTATTTTTTATAAAATATATTACTCAGACAATTATGAAATGAATATACTTTTAACTATTCAAAAAATGGTGTTTTCACCAAAAATTTTGGGATTAAATAATAGATTCAAGATTAAGATCATGGATTTAGTATTTTCATTCATGTGGTTAGAGTTGGCTAGATCCATATGCCCCCACATGATCTCCCTATATTTGAAAGTAACCCAAAATGACACATAAAACATCACAATAAATAAATAAAACCCTAAATAGTGTTGGGTATAATTGGAATGGGTACCAAGGTCAACCAATATGTTAATTCTATAGTGAATTCCTGGATCTATAGATCCCATTAAAATATCACTCTCTTACAAGAAAAAAAATTAAAAGGTAACATATTCATTGATAAATATATTTTGAATCACTAGTAATATCTTGATAAGCCAAAGATGATTCATATCGTAAAGACATTCTTTGACTCTTCCCAAGATATAACAACTTTTACCTTTTCCCGATCAACTGATATTCATAGTCCCAAAAAAGTATGTCCCACGAACATAAATTATTGGATACATAAATCCAATTTTTATACCATTTCATAAAGGTAATGATGATGAATATTTCCAAGTAAAACTCTTTGATAGATTCTCATGCTTTTCCTCTTACTTGTAATACACTAAAATTTCATACATGAACACCATGAATAAATATTAAGGTATCTATGGAATATTTGATTCATGAATTCTCTAAAGACTATCAGAGCATTAATCATACCATGATACATCACAAGATACTATACATGGTTTTACCTGCATCAATACATATCCTTAGGAACATCATCCTCTTTCACTTTGGTTTGAGGAGAACATGAATAGAGGTAAATCTTTGAAATCCAAATTTCCCATTCAACTGTTTAATGAGGAAATTAATATGAATAAAGGGATATTTTCTCTTATTATTACCTAGATTCATATTTTTATAATCAAAAAACAATCAGATATATATTTCCACTTTCTTATGAAAGACTATAGGAGAAACCTAATTTGACATGTTAGGGAGTTTGAAGCTGCTAGATTTGAAAGCATCTACTAGATAATAAATTCTATCAAATATATGGGATACATAATATAAAAATGAAATGTGATTTTATAAGTTCATATAACTAGATTGATTAAAAATTAGACTTCCCAATTTGGGGGAAACCCTAATAAATTAGTCGAAAAAACATAGGAAAATCTCTTATGATTGATGGAAGTTTGATTAAAACATTCCCTTTTTCTACCTCATCTAAGATATCTAATCAATAACAAGACAAAATATGAAATTTATTAAGGGGATGTCCTATATGAATTTAAAGTGGATCTTTTCCCCTTGAAACGCATGAGGGTTCTCATTTGGAGTGTTAATGGTATCCTTCTACTGGTAGAAATCAACTTGCTCCATAAAAAAACCATTTGATCTATCTTGATATTAACTTCAATGAGATGTTTCTCAAAGAATGAAAAATCTAAATGTAGCTCCATATATTATATCAATATAATACAAGAAGGCCATTATATATCTTTGTCTCTCTTATTATATAAGATATTTTATATTTTCATCACATAAGGAATGAGATTACTGTAAAGATTCACTAAATAAATGATATGAGTAGATATAATGTAATGAGATGAAATTATGTCAAATAAGGTGGTCCCTATAGATGAATAAATATGAATATTAACTCTCATAGTAACTACACCTATCTTAGTCTCCACCATCATCACTTCCACTATAAGAAATTATCCCATATCGTATGGGCCTAAGGTCTACCAATTCTTAAGTCCTCTATCTGAAGATGAATTATACCATAATAAAAACTAGTTTATTCACTTTACCTTGAGTCTAAGGTTCTTCCATATTAGAGGGCTCGTAATAAACTATGGTTTAACTCATATCATAAGAACCTACACTGCTTCTTGGAAAATATATAACACTAAAAAAATTATACAGATGGAATAAGAGCCCACAAAAGTGACAATACTTGGGGGTTCCTAGGAATAGATATTTAGTATACCTAGTCTTACCATACTAATATAAATTAATATAACCACTACACCTGGTACTAGAATATAGAAAATAAAGTGGAATCTGAGATCCACTACCACATTATTTTATAGCCTCATCATTCTTTTTTCTTCTTTAAAGAGTTATCATCCCCTCTATAGGTCATGAATTGAACCCTAATCAATCATTAAATTACATCCTACTCAATTACCCTGCTCATTTATTAATTGATAACCTATGTATATGTTTTAGTGATAAGAAATAAGAATTAATATCACATATCATATCTCTACCCCAACAAAAATTATAGATCATATAAATATTCCTTATAATATATCTCATGAGAAAAGTAGACAAGCCTTTTGAACTGATTATCAAACTCCCTCACTATTTAATTACATTTATAAAAAAACAAAAACTCCGAAAACTTTTATAGTGAATATTTTTTATGATATATTTTCTTTTATAATATAGCGTAGAAGTCACACAACACCAATTTCTCATTCCTAGTGGTCTGAACCACCATCTCCCACCACATTATGTAGTGAACTACCATAAATAAAGTAACACACTTAACAAACATAAAGTTCATAATAAAAATAAATATAGATATTCTCTTCTTATTTACTAACCAATCCTCTTCTTCTTGAAGATCATTAGTCCCCAAAATGGAAAATGGTTTCTGGTAATGGAATTACTAAGCCAATCCCATTCTCTACTAAATTGTAAACCTACTTCCTAAACTTGAGGTGGTCTAGGGCCCACTCCCATTTAAATAGTTCAAACAATCATTACTACAAATTAAATTAGATCATATACCATCTAATAATTTTCTCATATAAATTTGTTTATGACTTACACTAGAGGGTTCACTTGAGGTATTTGAGGAGTAATGTCACTAAAAAGAATAAAATAGATGAAAATAAAACCCACTAAAACCAATAAATAGTATAAATAGCATCCATAAATATTTCATAAACAAGCATATAAATCACCAAATTTTAGTTAAAAATATAAAAATTGATTTATATCCTAGATTCCTACCTTGAAAAGTTATTTGAATGGTTTATTAAGCCACCCCATAGCCATGTAGGGATCATTCGATTGACTATCCAGTAGGGTTCACATGGTTTTTGCATGATCTGTAGCTTGTTCCCCTAAATAGTGAGCCCCCTAAAAAGTATCATAACTTTTCTATTCCAACCCCAAATCTCCAAAATATATAATTATGTCAAAAAATTCACAAAATACACATTTCTGAAAATCTTATGGTGATGAAAGTCTCATCATGATGAGTATTTTCTAGAAACTCACTCACAATTGACTCCTCAAGCCCCAATGATCCTATCTCTTATCTACCATGATTTCCAAAAATATCATAAATCATAAATTGGTCTCTGATACCATTTTTACATGAACTAACCTATGATACCCATGTTTTGAGAACCCATGTAAGTATATGATAATATCTTAATGGGGTTTTTCTAATAAATCAAATAATTGGATCCAGACTGAGGACCCAACAAGACCTTTCCATACAATGAAAATTCATACTCACAAACAAATGAAACTAATGAATTACATAAATAATGAGTAGAAAAACGAGTAAAATATTTATGTAATTGTAATATCATAAATTAATACAAATGGAATCATACATATCATAATAAAAAGGAGGGACAAGAATACTCATGTAAAAAATTAAGTGGGGTTGGGGAGTCATATAGGTGATAAAGGAATATGATATAAAAATAAAAACAAAATTGAAACAAAAACTATTTCCCATCTTAGTGTGGCCTAATATCTCATTCACACCATGTCACCACCACCAAACATGTTCCACTAACAATAAATAACCACCGTCACTAAAATCACTTTTCCTCAACTAATATATGTAAAAAAATCTACATACACACATTAGATGAGTGTAGGGTCTGGGCATAACAATCCCTGTAGGATCACACCAAGTGTTTCATAAAAACCATTGTTAAAAATCAAAATTACTAGTTTTGATAAAGAAATATATCAATATAATCTTTAAATATTTTAATATCAACTGAATATAGTAGTTTAAACATATACAGTAGAACACATGTGAATAAAAAATTTATGTCAAGCGCCACATGTATGTTTTAAGGTATCTAAGTTTTAAGAAATATATGGTCCTCACACAAATCAGTGACTAAACCAAACCATAATAAAATATGTTTTGAAACTAGAAAAAATGCTCTTAAGGTATGGTGGGAAGGGGTGACCCTAAAAAATGTCCCCAAAATACATTTCATCATAGTGTTTGTTTTGTATTATAGTTTCAATCCATATTTATGTAGAGTGTGTGTTTAATATTCATAACTTTTCTAATAATCTAACATGAAGATCGTAGATCCCTTATGATTTTACCCTTAATAGTGTTACCATATTATTAATTAAACTAATTTCATTGAGAATTTTGTGAAACTAAACAGAAACATCCCATAAAACCAAGAATAATAATAACATTAAATTATTTTAAAATACTAATTTTTATGGGAAACAATTTCTAATCATGTATAACAAATATAAAACTTTTTTGAAAATATTAAACAATATTTTAATGAATTTATTACAAATTTTATAAAGATAAATGATTTAGAGCTCATGAAACAAATCCAATGTATGAAACCTTGTAAAATTATCAATAAAGATAGTTGTAATCAGATGGAATCCACTAGTTAAGGAGAGAAAAGTACTCAAATAAACAAGGAAAGATACTAAATCCCAAAAAAACCACTCAAGATATTCAACCAAAAATGAACCCTATGAAATGATGAACTTATGGAATAGATAAATCCATAAACAATGAGGGAAAGAATCATGAAAGAAGATATAACCACTTACCAAGTGATAAGCCTCATTTATATATATACTTTGCTATCATTTATTAATAATTTTTCATTTAATTATTCAATAATGAAAGTTTTATTTGTCTAATTTTGCAGGAAAAATATTCATAGGTTTTCAAGAAAGAAAAGGTAGAAAAGGTGAAAACTTGGCCAAGTACACATCGTGATGATGAAATTCACATTTTGTACCTTAGGATCATAGCATATTCTAATCTGTGAAGCCAATTCGTGACCACAAAGCCATAAGAAAAAAATCGACTACACGTCATGACCAGACTGCCCACGTCATGACACCTAGTAAAACTGGTTATCGAGAAATCCTTGAGGATTCCACACAAAAGCTACCACATTAGAGTACATATCATGAAACATTTCTACACATCATGTACCTAGTCAAACATCTTATCCGTGAAAATCGCGTGCCACACTGATGATCTAATGGAAAATCACATGAATCGATGGTACATGTTGTGTACCATAGGTACATGTCATGAACAAAAATGCCTATATAAGTAATGGAGGGGAAAAGCATTAATAGATATTGAGAGAGCTCTTCCTTCTCCGTTATTGATTCTATGTGATATATTCTGAGCATTTTCCCTTTTGAACTCAATTTATTCATAGTTTTTCACATTTCATTCAATTCAACAATTGTGGAGCTTACTTTCTTCAACACCTTATTTTCCCCGTTCTTCATGTAAATTTCAATTCTGATTTCTTTCTCAAGTAATTAATTTATTTTAATTCATGATTATCCTATGAAGGTTTTCTCGTCATCATCCTACAATCTATTTTTTTTAATAATTTTGTTAAGCATTATTTATCTAGTTTATTTTATTGGTCCACCGTCCCTAATGAGTATAAAAATTTCATAAAGGTAGGGGTTAAGATTGATGTATCTTCATAATTAAATATACCTTTTAATCTAAACTTGGAATTCCTAATTGAATTAGTAACGAGGATATAAACCCCCCTTCTACCCCATTTGTTTGAACGTCCCTAACCATAGGATGGTCAAACAAAAGACCCTATCCTAATTGGATTATACTAAGATATGACCACTAACTTAGGAGAATTTATGCTCAGAAAGCCAAACTAAATGCATCTAGGTTGTCGCTGCCTCCAGACCATGGAATATCTACTTCCTAGGTAGGACTAGGAGGCTAATACCAAATCCAACTAGTTACCCTTGTTTTCTTCACAGATTAAGACATTGGATATTTTCAAGGATAGAATTAAAATACATCCTTCACCCAGATACTCAACTTGATCCCAAACCCTCATTTGTCATTTAAAGTCATCCCAAATAGAACTTTGAACAAACTCCCTAACATAATACTTCTATAAAGTAATCTCTTATAAGTTTAGAAACTAGATCCTCTCAAAGTTGAAACAGCAGTCTCCCTGTGGATTTGACCCCGACTCCCACTACACTACATCTTAGTAGTTGGTGAAAGTTTGGGAAAAATTATAAATTCAAATTTGATTCATGTTAGAGGAAGAAACCACACCACTATGCAGTGGCCATCAAATTTATGGTACTGTTGCCAAGGAGGCAATGCCGTTTGTTAGAAGAACTCTGGGTTTTTTAAAACATAGGATTACCATTACCTCACCCTTTTTCATCTTTCATTTATAGACGTTGTTTCATTTTCTCCTTCATCTTCAGTGCATGTACCAGGTTCCCTTGACCCGATCAAGGAACCTTGAATCACAATAACCTTTGTCCTTCGATCTCAATATTGAAAGGCATCTTCTTTCACTCTTCTTGTTAACAATGGTCGAGCAACATCACAATGCAGGACCCAACCCATCAAACCATCAAATCATACCAGGAGAACACCTGATTCTCCTTGAGAAGACTATCATGGACTATGTCTTACCATCAATCCATGGTTCGACTCTAAGCAGTGTTCACCATCAAATTCAATCCCATAACTTTGAAATCAAGCTTGGAATCATCCATATGATCCAGAACATGGGACAATTAAGTGTTCCCTAGAGAGAAGACCCACATGAACATATCTCTAATTTCCTTAAGGTTTGTGACACCTTTCACAACCAGGGAGCTTCTTCTAACATGATAAGACTCCATGTATTTCCTTTTTCATTTATAGATAGAGCTAAGGATTTGATCAAAATCAAAGCTCCCATGTCAATAATGACTTGGGATGAGTTTGAACAAAAAATATTGATAAATAATTTCCACCAATATGAACCTAGAAACTCCAGAATGACATTCAGAACTTTTCACAAGTATATAAGGATTCCTCATTGGAATCACAAGATTGATTCAAATAAATCATGAGGAAATTTCCACATCACTAACATGACACTTGGATTCAAATGAAAACACTTTATCAAAGACTTCATCCAGTGTCATGAATGGTTTTCAACATTGTCGTTGATGGAGGTCTAAGTTTCGAAACACCTAACACATGTAGATCTATATTAAACAAAGTATCCCACAATTCCAGTCTATGGAAAAGTGACCATGGACCACCTAGATGTGGAATACACCATATTGATGAAACCACCCAGTTATCAGTGCAAGTCGAAGCAGTAACCAAGAATCTGGATTAATTTTAAATACCAACCACACAACCCACTCCTACACCAGACATGGAGATCCTTTCATGTGAGGTGTGTTATAGAATGCACCAGTATCAAGGCTTCAAATCCAGATACGAGGAACCAAAAGATTTTGATTATGTTAATTATAATCAACAAATTAAACTATTTAAGCAGTAACAAAAACTGTCAATTTTTCAACATAGTCCTACTCAATAGTAGCCTCAGAATAATCAAGAATATTTTTAGTAGTATAGTGGTCAAGATTAGTTTTTCAACCAGGGTCCACCAGGGTATACACAAATGTACCCTATCTTGATATCACAACAGTTGATATGTCTATAGAAACCCTTTCCAAGGCCCCAATGAAAACGATTTCCACACACCTAGACAAGACCACAACAACCACCTCCACCACTTCAATGTAACTTGTATAACCTCCTGACATCCTTCATTCAAAAATTAGATCAAAGGATGACCACACAAGATACAAAAATACAAAATCACCGATCAACTTTAAGAAACTTATAGATGAAAATGGGGAAGATCTCAAAAACCTAATCTAAAAGATTACGAGGTACTCTACCTAGATAAGTTGAGACTTAACCATGATAAGAAGTGAAGGCTATAGTGTCGAGGAGTAAAAATTTATTATATTTCCAACAATCAAAAGAAACAAGACCATTTGAAGATCCCAAGAAACCACCAAAAAGGTAGAATCAATACTAGCTAAGAAAGATCATGCCCTGGAAAAATCATAGGAACCCATTTATATTTCCCAACCTCTATACAAACCACCTATTCCCTATTCAGAAAGATCAAGGCAAGGTAAGAAGGAGGCTCCGTACAAAAAAAACATCCTCAAAATGTTCTAACAATTTCATATCAACATTGTTTTTTCTAAGGAAATCATTAAAATGCATGTTTATGTAAAATTTATAAAATAATTTCTATCAAACAAAATATAGAGAGAAGATCTAGGAGTAATCTCAATAAATGAATAATTATCTACTATTGTACATTAGGAAATCCCACCAAATGTAAGAGATCCTAGAAGCATTTCAATTATGTGTACAATCGAAGCGTGCAAATTTGAAAGAGCGCTCTGTGATCTTGGATAAAGAATTAACGTGATATTGATGATTGTTTTCCACAAACTCAGACTCCAAGAGATCAAGGACACAAGAGTATAATTGTAGTTATCCAATCGTTTAGTTAAGTACCCATGTGGTATTCTTGATGATATACTATTTAAAGTCAGAAAATTAATTTTTCTAGGAGACTTTATAGTTTTAGACATACACGAATAAGGAGATGTCCTGATAATTATTGGAAAACCCTTCTTGGAAATAGTAAAGTCCTTGATTGTTGTTAATCAAGTACATATCATCTTTAGAGTCGGAGAAGAACAAGTAATTCTCATCCGAAAAAAGGTTGCATGACAATCAGATGATATGGTGGGCCATAATTCCATATCTCTCACTCAGCAAGGAGAGGAGTACATGGCCATTGAGGAAGAGACTGATGATTCTAGTTTAGAACAAGACAAATACTATGACTTTGAGGAAGTCAAATTTATTGAACCATTTACTATAGACAATATACCACTATTTATTCCAACCATCATTCATCCACAATAGTTGTACATAAAACCATTACTCAGTACGTTGAAGTAATAATATTTAGGAGAGTCCTTCTCTTTACCCTTCATTATCAACACTGAAATATATCAGGCTCAAAAAGAAAAACTGGTTAATGTCCTAAAATACACAAGAAATCAATTTCTTGGGGGTGGTAGATATTAAGGGGATCAATCCTTCACAGTGAACCCAACAGATTTTACTGAAAGAAGATACAAAAAGAAAAAGAAAACCTTAGTGGTGTCTCACTTTTCTAACAAATGAGGTTTTCATGAAGGAAGTATAAAATCATATGGATGCTGCAAAAAATATTTTCTATATTACATAGTGAATGGGTGAGTCCCCTCCATGTCGTTCCCAAAAAGGGAGGACTTGTTGTAGAAAAGATAGCTGATAATGAACTCATTTCAATGCACACTATCATCGGATAGAGAGTTTATGTAGATTATAGATGATTGGATATAGTAAAAAGTAAAGATAATTTTCCTTTACATTTTATGGATTAAATTCTTGAGAGGCTAGTGGGACATGATTTTTACTATTTCTTGGATGGCTATTCAGGATACAATCAAATTGCAGTAGACCCTACTGACTGGCCCAAAACCACCTTCACCTACCCCTTCAATAATTTTTTCATATAGATGCATGTCCTTAGGTATGTTCACTACACCAGTGACATTCCAAAAAATTAATGACACACATATTTCATGATATGGATTAATAATTTCTTGAAATATTCCTATAAGATATCTCTATGTATGGATAATCATTTGATATCGGTATAAGAAATCTAGAACTCGTTCCCCAATATTTTGGGGAGAAATTATTAGTGTTGAAATGGAAAAAATGTCACTTAATGGTGTAGGGAGGAAATATGTTGGGTCAAAAAATCTCTAAACAAGGCATTGAGGTTGATCCCGCAATGATCAAGGTCATCATGGATCTATCGAAACTATCAACTGTAAAAGGCATCAGATGTTTTCATGGGTGTGTTGGATTCTATAGACACTTCATAAATGATTTCCATAAATTTGCACATCCATTAACTCACTTTTTTTTAAAGGAAATTCTTATTGAATTCGATAAGGGCTGTTCAAAATCTTTCGCAACACTAGAAAAAAAATCTGATTGTGTCTCTGGTTATCATTGCACCAAAACAGGAAAAGGAGTTTGAGCTTATGTGTGATTCCAATGACCTTTCTATAGTATTTATGCTTGGAAAATGTATTGACAACATATTTTGCCTAATCTATTATTCCATCCACACATTTAATGAATCCTAGATGAATTATATGACTATGGAGAAGGATCTCCAAGTCATATTATATTACTTAGAAAAGTTTTGTTCATACCTCATTCTATCCAAATTCATCTTCCATAGAGACCATGCTAGCCTTTGATACCTAATAAACAAGAAAGACGCAAAACCAAGATTGATACGTTGTATTATTCTACTGCAATAATTCAATTTTGTAAATAAGGATGGAAAAGGGACATAAAACATCATTGTTGGACACCTCTCACAACTATCCCTGGCCATTATTAAAAAAGATAGCAAGACTGATATTGAAGTATATTTTTGAGATGAGACATTTTTTAATGTCAAAACTAAGACATGGTTCTCAAAAAAGGCCAACTATCTTGCCATAGGATATCTCAATCATGATATCTTGTACTAGTAATGCAGGAAATTTTTTTATAATGCCAAACACTAATTTTGGGATAAATCTTTATTATTCAAGTGTTGTGCCAATGGCCTTTTATGATGATGAATCACAGAGTTTGAGATAAAAAATGTGGTAAAAATGTGCCACATGTTGCCAACCGGTGGGCATCATGGAACTGACCGCATAGTGGAAAAGATCCTACAAAGCGGATTTGTCTGGCCCTTATTGTATCACGATGCTAGGGTATTCTCTCATCAATATGGTAGATGTATAATAATAGGGAGCATTAATAAAAGAAATGAGATTCCACAAAACCCCATTCCAGAAGTTTAGGTTTTTCATGTCTAGGGTATTGACTTTATGGGACTATTCCCCTCGTCACATGGAAGGAATTACATTCTAGTCACAGTAGACTATGTCTCCAAGCAGGTTGAATCCGAATACACAACACATGACACAATGAAGGTGGTCATGAATTTTATTCAAAAGAATGTTTTTCACGTTTTGGATTTCCACATCTACTAATTAGTGATTTTTTAACACATTTCTAAAATAAAAAAGTATAAAAAATGCTTTAAAAATATGGAATTTTCTACAACATCAGAATCCCCTATCACCCAAAAATAAGAGGGAAAGTTGAATTGTCAAATAAGGAGAACAAATCTTGGAAAATACTATAAACACCAGGAGAAGTGATTGGATCCTAAAATTGGACAATGAATTAAGGACATACATAAGTGCGTACAAAACACCCATAGGCACCACCCCATTTAGACTAGTTTATGGTAAACCATGTCCTCTTCCGATGGAATTGGAACCTCGTTCATTCTAGGAAATTAAAATGAAGAATCTAGATTTAAAAAAGGCTGGATAGGAACAGTTATTGCAATTAAAAACATTGGAATAACTGAGTAGAGATGCATACAAAAATGGAATTATTTACAAGGAAAAAATGAAAAAATGGCAAGACCAACGAATTACAGGACGTACCTTCATTCCGGGGAATAAGTTTTTTCTATTCAATTATAGATTAAGACTAATACCAGGGATGTTTATGTCATTATTTTCTAGTCCTTTTGAGGTTGTACACATTTTTTCTTATGGAACAATCGAAATTCAACGAGATGGAGAAACACCATTCAAAGTAAATGGTCAAAGGTTGAAGATATTTCAGGAACCGTTCCATGAAGGTTTTGTTCTCAGCCACAAGATCCACAAAAAAATTAAAAGGAATCAAGATCCCAACTTTAACAGAATAGATGACTAGTAGGTAACCTAGGTTAGGAAATCTTTGGGTATGTTAGATTAGGATCGTTGATGATAACTCTACAGTTTCAAGGAAGATAAAGTGTAAAATAAATAAAGAAATTGGGAAAAACATAGCTAAGTACACATTGTGTACCTAATGATCACGAATTATACCTTTTTAGCCTGGGATAAAATAAATAGTACTTCAATTCACAAATTGACCAATTTGTACACATTGTGAACTCTTTCAGATTAGTTTTTCAAAAATTACTGGTCACAGCCCGTAATGTCACGACTCGTATCCATTTACCCCAACGCCTCACCTTCCCCTCTCCCTCTAACTCACGGTCATGATGCACTAACACCACCCCTCCCTTTACCTCACTCTTGTTCCCTAACATCTACCTATCCCTCACTGTTGCGTTACCCACACCCCTCCCTCATCCCACGGCACCACTCCCTCCCCCTCACTATCACAATCCACAACCCCTCCTACACCAATGGCATGCACCCAATGGCCACAACCATCCTCCACCAAATCTTACTCCTCCTCATCCTCACCATCCAAGGAACATACAGCATCAAAGCATTTGTGAACTGCCACAGATGAACCTTCGGCACCAGTAACAGCAAGCGCAACACCATCCCGCCAGGTGCAATCTGACACCACCATGGCTTCCAATGATGAGGACCTGCACCTACACCCCATCTTATGTTTCTCCAACCCAATGCACAGGGTTAATCTTATAAGGTTAAAAGCAAATCCCATGTAGAGAAATAATACCCTAGACATGAAGATCCTCACTCGGATGAATATTGAAGAATCCATCACTGACCTCCTTAAGAATCTTAACATTTTCACCATTCTCAAGATATGATAGGTGATATACAAGGTTTGTTTTGGAGTTTTTGGAAACCTTTTAGATGGGCATCAATAGTCTTCATTTCTGCCTTAGTGGACACCCCCATGAGTTGACTTTTTATGAGTTTGGGATGGTATTTTCATAAATATTGAAGAGTTTTTCATTTAAACATTTATTTGATGCTTCAACACTAGTCACCTTGAGACATCTCAATGCAGTGATGGCCTATGATAGCCCATAACCTTCAGTCACATCATGACCCATGCATCACCAAGTCTACTCAGTTGCAGAGTCCATCTTTTCACATCTTACATCAAGCCACGACACATGGTTGGTTTTCCTAGGCTGAGAGTCATGTTAGTGTCAACAAAGTGGATGTGTTGATTCTTGCAGTAGTAGTGGGTGGCCCCAGCATCAACATGGACGCCCAATTCACCTAGTACTATAGGACCCTAGAATAGTGGATGCATGACACACTCATGGGTGGATATTTCATCACCCAATTATCTAGGTACCTAGTGGTTTTTAACGCTTCGCTGCCCCACCTCCGTTGGACCACTGGAACTAATCAATATTGTGATCCTGCACAAGATGATGATGGTGATGAAGGAGGGAGAATTATATTTCTGGGCACCAGGTGTCTAGGAGCCTACACCTTAGGATAAGATAGTAGAAGCAGTAGTAGTATATCCACCCTAGCCTCCTTAGATAGCCACACCTAATACAACCATACCCACCACTATTTTTTCCACCACCCCTTTGACCGTACCACCACCATCCTTTCACACCCTCACCAAGATCCAATTCGATATCCAATGCATTTTTCTAATCTGTGCCAAATATCAGCCCACCTCCATCTTCCATTCATTGAGCACGCTTAATTTTCCATTTCACCCTCTCCCACCCCAGTGGACCTTCGTCCTCCACCATTCCACCACCCCCTTCCACCTAGCCAGACATCCCTCCCGATCTCACTGACCCAACCACCCAGCATGAGTTCCTAGACAAGCAGAATCATAGGGGTAAGTGTGTTTCCATTGAGACCACCCCTGAGGTCTTATTCATTGATCTAGCTACTAGACCCACCGCCCAATTCTAGATGAGGACTTCACCACCCACCACCCCAACCCATCCCCATCCCTCTACCGCCACACTATCCACCATCACTGCACCTCCATCCTTGATTTCTGCTAATACTATCGCGATTACCCCCATATAGTTGATAGGCACACCGAGTAGGGTGATGATGCTTGAGGAGGGTTTTTGGGTAGATATATGATATTCCATTTATCTATCTTTTAGGATTTTTTGCCTTTTCTAGGTACTTGGTTTAGTTTTATTTTCATTATTTGGTATCCCACCATTGTATGGACTTACTAATATCTTTATATACATTGGAATTATTATTTTTCTATTGTGTTTTTTTGTCTCTTTTATTTAGAATTTCAAACTCCTCAGAATAATCTTTCATCCTTGATGGTCATGTCTCACTAGAAGTCTCAGAATAACTGGTGCTCGATCACATCCTAGACATTGCCTGACTACTTCACGAGCTATCTTTCTCTATTCACTAGTAGTAGTAGCTGCTACTTGTAATGATTCCATTCTTACCACACCTCATCCATGCTCACATGTCTATACCCAAAGTAATCATCATATTGAGGAGATCATGTGAGCTTGAGGACACCACCTCTAGCTGTTGTAAGATTAAAATAAGAAACTAAGCTGGTGGACCATCTGACAACAATCTTCGTCCACCCGTTTGGCTGACAATGTTTGGATATTACTTTATAGGAATCAACCCATTTTTCATCTCAATTTTTTTTGCATTGTTGTTTCCATGTCTAGTTCATTCTCTTTTCATTTTTCAATTCTGTATTGCATGCAACTATATTGTTAACTTATCTACATTTCAATAAAATGTCTCTCTCAGTTTATCACTTTGTGTGCCTACCCTTTTACCTATTATTACAATTGTTTAGACCTTTGGACTAATATATATTATCTATTACAGTATTTCCTTCTCTAACACTTCTATATGTACACTAGATATTCATCCAATGGGAGCACAAACACCCCCAAGGCATACCACTTTTCCTAGGGAGCTCTTTATTCCCTCTTATTTTCTTTTTATCCAATATTCGATTTCAAAAAACATTAGAAATCACTAACACACTACTCTCCCTTGTTCTTTATTAACGGTTGGGATAATATGTCATTTTAATTGTAGGGTGGCCTCGTCACATTTTCATTTATGATACACTTGAATTTTTATTATTCTCACTTTTATAATATACATTTTTCTAAATAATAAGCATGCTTTAAACCTGGTAATCATTATGACCTTATAATTACAGAAAACCTTAAGTGGAAAAGTGTTAAAAACTCTATTTCACTCCTACATAGATTGGTTTAGAATGGTTTTTGAGTTTAGGGAATTAATTAAAATTAAAAATCATCGAAATAATTATTAATTGACCTTATATAGGATTTATTCCCTTTGTGATTTACATTTTTGTTGATTCTCACTACCCAATAGGACTCTACGCCTTCATTTTCATACTCTTACCTGATCATATTTATTGAGAGATACCTGGATCCTATAAACTGACTAGAACTTTCACTAATTTCTTATCAAAAGGATGAATGAACAAGTATGGATTTAACATGATTGTGGAATACTTTGATAAGCCACTTTCCCTCAAACCAACCTTATATATATCATTCATTTAGCCCATAGTTTCCATGAATGACCTATTAGAATGAATCTATTCTAATCATATTTCCCTCCCTACCTTTATCTGGTAAAATTATCATAGATATATCTGAATAAGTGTGGGAGAAACATTCATATAGCTTGGGATGCTTCTACTTTTCGAGATGCATAGTGCGCTCACCCGACTACGAGTTTTTGATCCATACACCATTTTTTGTAACTCATTCATTTTATATTCCCTTTCAAAATTTAAAAATAAATAAAAATTGATATGGTTTGTGTACTTGGAAGGTCAAAAATCACCATTTTATAGACCAATTAATCCCTCAAAGGATCATATGTGGTTAAGTAATGGATGTGAGATTTATCATATGCTTGGATTTCGAACCATAAAAATAAAAAATAAAAAGAAAAGGTAAAGAAATAGAATCATTTTTTCTACATAATTTATACACATATGGATCTAACCCGAGCTAATAAAGTAAAAATTTGACCGGCTGGAAGGAGAAACATTATCACACTTGTTCTTTGACTTTTTGCATTGTACTATAAAGCTTAACCTACTTTTTTAGCCTTAATTTTTACATTCTAACTACCTACCCATAGCCGCAGAGTCATCAAAACCCGATTGGTAATTCCCTCAAGATTAATCTTATGCTTGTCTTTACATAGTGGATATGATAGAACCAGTGCAAGCTTGTGGTTAGGAATAGCTATTTAGGGCACAAGCATACCTCTACTTAAATTTTCTACCAAGAGTGTTGACAGAAAAGAAAGGTGAGGTAGATTACAATTGGTCATATAGCTTAAGGAATAGTTAAGAGGTTATGATTATAATACTAGAATTTGTTTGGAAAACTAGACTGTGAGGCATGACTAAATCTCTATGAAGGTTTAATTATGTAAATTGACATTTCTCTGCTTACACCAAATTGAATTTCATGAACATAATGAATATTTCTATCATTATAAATTGTTTGTCCTTTTTGAAATCATTGTTGAGACGTATTGCTTAAGGACTGTAAATTTTTCAAGTATGGGTGGATTTGATAAGCCACATTTGTATATATACTTTTCTATCATTTATTTATATTTTTCATTTTATTATTAGATAATTCATGTGGTATGTGTCTAATTTTTTTGGAAAAATATTCATAAGTTTTTAAGAATGAAAAGGAAGAAAAATTGAAAAATAAGCCAAATACACATCATGATGATGAAATTCATGTCATGTACCTAAGGATCACAACCTAACCCAAGCCATGAATCCAAGTGGTGACCAAGAAGATAGAAATAAAATTACTACACATCATGACTAGAACAGCCACATCATGACACTGAGTAAAACTGGTTGGCGATGAATCTATGAGGATTCCACGCAAAAGCTACTACGTCGGAGTACACATTGTGAAACATTATTACACATTGTGTTCCTGGTCAAACATCATATTTGTGAGAACCATGTGACATGCTGGAGATCCAAAGGAAAGTGACATGAATCAAGGGTACACATCAAGACTAAAAATGGTTATTTACGTAATGGAGCGGCAAAGAATTAATAGATATAGAGAGAGCTCTTCCTTCTCCCCAATTGATTTATTGTGATCCATTCTTACTATTTTACCTTTTGAACTCAATTTCTTCATAGTTTTTTCACATTTCTCTAAATTCAATGGTTGTGTAGATTACTTTATTCTGCACCTTATTTTCCCCATTCTATTCATAAATTTCAATTATGATTTCTGTCTCAAGTAAGGAATTTAGTTTAATTAATAATTCTCTTATGCATGTTTTCTATTCATCATCCAAGAATCTATTTTTTTTATAAATCTGTTAATAAGGCTTTATCTAGTTTATTATATTTCTCCACTATCTTTAAAGAGTATAAAAATTTACTAGGGTTAGGGATTAAGGTTTATGTATCTGTATAATTAAATATACATTTTAACCTAAACTTGGAAATACAAATTGAATTAGTAACTAGGATATGAACCCACGGTCTATACCATTTGGGTGAACGTCCATGACCAAAGGATGGTCAATAAAACAAATCTATCCTAATTGTAGTAGACTAAGATATGACTACTAGCTTAGGAGACTTTCTACTCTTAAGGACTAACATTATGCACCAAGGTTGTCGCGACCTCCTGACCACAGAATAGCTACATCCTAGGTAGGACTAAGAGGATAAGACCAAAGCCAACTAGTGACCCCTATTTTCTTCATAGATTAAAACATAAGATCTTTACAAGGGTATAATTAAAATACATCCTTCACCCAAATACTCGACTTGATCCCAACCCCTTTTTTATCATTTAAATTTATCCCAAATAGAACTTTGATCAAACTCCCAAAAAAACCTCTAGAAAAGACACCCTTATATATCTAGAAACTAGATCCTCTCAAAGTTGAGATAAAAGTCTCCCTATGGATTCAACCTCGTACTCCCACTACACTATGTCTTAGAAGTTAGTGAAAGTTAGTCACAAAATATAAATTCAAATTTGATTCACACCGAAGGAAGTATTGAAACCACCATGGAGAGTGTATCACCAAGAAGTATCCTTTATGAATCCAAGCCAGGACAACATTGAATCGTGATATGGAAAAAAGGCATATGGTTGATGTGTGAGGGAGAACTAGACTAGAGTGGGGTATGAAATAATGGATAAATTTTTTTCAATTATTGGGGGTAGATAAGTAATTTTATTCCTTTAAAATATAGGGAAGATTTTATGGTTTATTGGAATAGTTGGTAAAATTATGCACCAACTATTTAGGTAGAAAACTTTTGGCCAAGTCAGTCACTAATTTTCACACTATTGTTAATAAAATCATGAAACAATCATAAAATATCACCCTTTATAAGAAATTAATTGTTTTTTATAACTACTACATGTTTATTCATTTTCATGCTCAAATAATGTGATTGTTTTTGTTCCCTATTTTTCTATTATTTTCAAATGGAATGAAATTGAAATTAATATTATAAATAAAATATAATAAATAATATATGTCATATATAAAAATAGAATGGTTTATGTGTAATATGGTCCATGTTAATCAGTATTTACAAGACACCTAAATAATAAGATAAATATAACTCTTCCCTCAGAGAAATCCATGATGTGAATGTATGGAACAATAAGAAAATAAAAGGATTAGATCCTTAAGAATATACTCATCACTTGAGTCACTAAAAATTCCCCACATTTAAAAATTGGTTGAAGGAATTATTCATCTTACAAACATAGTCAAGGTGTTCATTGAATTTAAAAATCATATCAAAGTTAATTTTTCCAAGGTATTAAATACCCAATGTTGATTGATAATATTTTCCTAATAAAGAATAAGAATAGTAAAATTAGATTATTTATTAAAATCATTTATCTAAATCATCATTGTATAAAAGGTGAATTCTTGGTCCCTATCATGAATCTACTAATTATGGTGATAGCCGGTTTTTAGGACTACTCATTAGTGGGTGGATATTATGTTAGAACCAAATCCAAATGTATCACAAAGATGAATAATACCTTACCTTTAAAGAACCCCAAGGAGTATAATAGTGAAATTTAAATCTCTTTATCATGAATAATGTTAGAACCAACTACTAATATTCCAAGTATCACACCATCAAGTACATTCTATGGGGAAACCATAGTATGATAGGTAGATTTTCTCATTCTAAACACCCACATGTGTTGTGATCACCTCACTAATCATGTGGCAGTATTCCAAAAAACTATAAACACAACATGAAAATGAATCCATTGAAATTTTATTCATTTTTGAACATCAGGAAAATTCCTCATCTTTACGGTATAACATCGTCATATTGAGTTTGACCTCAAGAAGACGATAGTGTTGTTTGAAATGCCTTCTCAAAACCTCAATGAATATATGAGAATTCAAGAGAACTTATCACACTTCATGATCTTCATATACAACCTCACTTGTATGTATTTTAACATTAAAAATATAATGAGTAATTGATGGAAGGTATACTCTAATCATTAAACAATAATTCCATGTTAATGTATATACTTATCACCAATTAGGAAAGAAACGCTTCCACAAGATCAAGATACTTGGGTAATTTTGGCCATAAATGATTCAAGAATATATAGAATTCATGAATAATATAAAAATAATAGATTCCTTAAATATTCATCAATAAACTTGTGGAATTGTTTCACACTACCAAATAGTATTTGATATTAATAATTTAGAGCATATATTTCATTAATACATTAGCTCCTACTATTGATAGGGATTTTAAATTCATTCTCAATTTTACCAAATACTTCACAAAATGTATATAGTTGTTATACTCAATTAGGTAAAAAAAATTCTTATAAACATTGTTATGTCTAATAATATTACTAGATTAGAAAATATGATAAAAAATACTAAGGGATAAGGATGATAATTTGTATACCTCTATGCTAAATAAGGTGTAACATGAGTACAATATTCAGTACTACCACCTATGATGATATTATACTAAAAAATAGACATAAAGGGGAATTTAACAAGACTCATCCTATTTCTTTTAAATGATTTTGTTCAATGACAAAAATTTATTTCCAAATAATATCATGCATAATTTATAAGATTATTTCACAATAACTTATACTCTGATAAATGAAACCCTATATTCCCTAATATGTAGGAAAAAATCTAGTTTTCACAATAAATTTCTATTTAACTCACTTTTAATTTTTATTTTAAATCAACTATATTTAGATGAGCAGTCATAGATCTTGATTGAGAATTTTAATGATTCATTTCTAAGATATTATACAGAAAAAAAAATCTCAATAGAATAATTCACCTTAGGGATCCAATTAGAAGATATTGCTTCCATTATTCCTATATGGATATTCTATATAAGACATGATTTTGTATATATTACATGGGATAAATCCCATAAACATTGAGAAAACTTTTAAAGAACCTCACATCATTCATAAGGCCTACCTTAATGGAGCTTGAGCCACAATTACAATGTATGGATAGTGTATCACTCTATCCATCAATGAAAGTATCATCAACAAATACTTCTCCTAGGTATACATGAAAGTAAATTCTATATGAATAAAAAATGATTGATATAAGTCTTCATTGTATGAAACTAAACTACAAGTCATTTGATTCCTTATCGCATGATGTTAAACTAAGAAGCATTCAATCCACCCTATATTACTGATAAATCACTTGAAGTGGTCTCCTTATATGACCTGATTATTTACATAGAAATTTGTCCCATGAAATAATTATTAGTGTATTGTCACTCCATATATATAACTACATAGGGACATAAAATTCCCCCATATTTTAGAACTACATGTGGATTGATTACTATTATCATAAGAAATAAAGTGATGTCTAGAACACCCATATCAAACTTGGCCTCAAGTTTCATCTCTATTAAACTCCGACCTCATCCTGATGTTAGAGGCTTAATTGTTGGAAGTAGGGTCTCTACCATTGAATTGACTTTAGGATGATACCATTTCATTTTATTTCATTTCCTCTATGCATGATCCAGATATTCACAAAGGCATTTCCTCTAATGTCTTGAATACATGATATTAAACACCATAGCATAAAGTCCTTGTCACATTATGTTAAAAAGCATCATATATGGTTCACTGCATATGACTTAAATATATTTAGAGTGGTTTGTTTTGTATGACTTTATCTCTATAAATAAGTGTTTGATTCATGTAAGTGTACTAGAATTTGAATTTTATTATTGAAAAGGAAATGCTCAAATAAAAATTACCCTTATTTTAAATATTTATGAATGGATTGATTCTTAAAATCACATGATACATACTTATAATTGGATTTCTTATTTTAGGTATATCCATGAATTTCATCAAATTCAATTATAATTATGTCGGACATTGAAAATTAAAATAATGTTATTTACATCACCCATAAACTGAGACATAAAATGATGAATAATAGATCTCTTATCTTAGGGTATACATAGGGATCATCTATATGGTCTTGTTCATATTCCATAATGATAATGAATTTTCTATAATTATGTGATGATTGATTCTTATTCTAATATGATAAGTACAAACTCTCGAATTTCTTATTTTTGTTATATCAAATGATACCATCAACCATAATTTAAATGTGTGGCCTCTCAGTCATTCACATTGAGTACCCTAATATCCATGTTTAAATATATGACCCATTAATGTTTTCATGTTTCTTAGACTACACCCACATTAGGTTTCCTAACTTCTCTCATCATGAAGTCCAATCATTTGAAAACTATTTGTAACACCCCAAAATTCTAAAATATGAAAATTTTATTCGATAGAGTATGAGACACGAAACACCGATCTTAAATAACCCACAAAATATATTTATTTAAATTTAATATCTTCGATAACTTGTAGAACGCACAACCCCGAGTCTAAATGAACCCGAATAGAGTATACTTTTATAAAAAATATGTTAAATTAGAGGTTCTAAATATTAATAAATAATATATTAAAATTATTGTTATCTATTTATTATAAATAAAATAATAAAAAATTAGAATAAAAATAAATGTTTCTTGAAAAAAATGAATATTTTATAAAATCTGGACTAGTCGTGATTTTTACACCCAATTTAAAATTAATTTTTAAATATTTTATAAAATTTAATTGAAAAAATAAAATTCATTTTTAAATCAATATATCAAAATTATCTTATGGTGAATTTTTTTGACTCTGATGAAAAGTTTCATTTTTGATGAATAGTTAAAAATATTGAATTTTAATTGAAAACTCTGTTTTTGTATAAATTATTTATAAAATTATATAATATTTTTAATTTATTGGAAAGTAAAATTAATTAAATTATATATATTATTCCAGTTTTTTTTCATTGGAATCATTTTAATGTTGAAATTTCATATTAAAACTTTATTAACATTTGATCCTTTTATATTTAAAAATAAACATTCTCATCGCATCTGCAGAATTAATTTTAAAATAATATTTTCCACTTCTATGAATTGAATTTGGAACAATTTATTCCATGTTTTCAATAATCAGAATTTATAATATATAATAAGTTAAAATTTTATTTTGACCACAATTAATAGTGAAAACATTAAAAATATTGAGGTAAAAATGGATTTGGGGGGGGGGGTTAAACTAAGAAGATAAGGGTTAAAATGACCTAAAAACTTATAGAACACCCATTTTATAGACATATTTCTACATAATATATTATAATTTTCATAATTTCCCATTTTTTATTCTTTTATAAATATATAAACCTAATAATTATTGAATATTTTAAAAAATATTACATGTGTGTCACTCACCTCACTTATTAAAGTCCACCCCTCTCCTCTCTTATTCACACCTTAAAACCAGTTTGGTTCATCCAAATCCTCTTAAAAACATAAAAATATCAATCACATCATACTAGAGTCTTATTGTACTATAAATCCATCCTTGGAAGGATTTTGGTGCAAACCTAAGAAGTTTTGCTCAAGAAGTGGTAACATTCTTCAACATGCATTTTTATTTCATTTATTTCTCCACCTCTTTATATTAAAATTAAAATATGATAAAATAATATAATAAGTATGTTTTTATAATAGTTTTATGACCTAAAACGTTCATTAATTTCATAAAACGAGTTATGAAATCAGTATTTGTGTGTACGATAGAATACTGCCTTGTGAATTGATGTCATTCTTTTGTCCATTACCACCCCTCGCAGATGGGTATAATTATTTATATAAAGTATATATAATAAATTTATAATATTATTATACATATTTTTTCCTTATATAGTATATAACTTTTTTCATTCCATTTCATTGGGGATACAATAATATCTCTCGTGTGTACGTCGGACTACCTCCTCGTGATGTGTTTCAGCATTCAATAACGCTTTACATGGAAGGTGATAAGGATAAATTTAGTAACCATATGTGAAATAAATGGAATAATTATTATATTAATTAAATATTTATAATTATTTAAAGATAATATATCCTTTTATTTCATACACTTTCACTCACAAAAATATGATAACATTGTTCGTGTGCATGTGGACTACCACCTTCACGAAGCGATATGACTCTCTTTTCATCACCACACCACATGGATTACATATATAACTATATAATATGGTATTTATTATATTAATATAATTATTTAAAGATAAAACATTACTTAACTCCATTTCATAATGATCATTTAAAAATGGGAACATTGCCCTTTCTTAAGTACGACATATCGTCTCCATGACTCTAGTGTACATCATTTTTAAAAAAACTATTCCATGATTTTTATTAAAATTATAATGGATTTATATATATGATAATTATGTAATATTTATTAATATTTAGATGATATAATAATATAATATGTGAAATATTTGGATCTTTCATAATGAAACACGCATGAGAAAACATGGAAATTAACACCACAAACAACCAAAATAACAAAATATTATTAATGAATAGGTGATAATATATTTTAAAATAATCATATATGATATTATAAACAATAATATAATTATTAAATAAGTTAATAAAATGTTTAAAACCACTATACGGGATGTTAAATCACATTCAACTAAAAGAAAGCATGAGGTAAGGGATTTCGTCTCAATTTACATTACATTGAAACTTTTTTGTTATTATGCACCCATTAACTTTTATTCGGTGTATATACATCACCATTGAAATATAATATCACGATAATTAATAATTAAATCTATTTTAAGTTATAATTTTATTTTTTTCACCCATGGGGATTTAAAATAAGAGTAACAAAGTGGTAAAAAATTCATAACCCAATTTATTTTTATGGTGTTATATTAATTCTTAATCATCATTAAAATTTTGATATTATGTGTGAATTAACATTTTATTATATTATTATGTATTTAAAAAAATATGTTTATTCAAATTTTATACACACAATCAATTCATTGAATAATTCCCACTTTAATGTTTTGATCGTTGTAAGGTATTATTTCATAGTCTCATTCTAATCAATAGTTTTTGTACTTTACTTTCAGTTGAAGGAAATTTTTTGATCATTTTCTAAATAAACCCATTTCATTTTCTTCTCCTATTTTTATTTATGATATTTTTAAGTAATAGTACCATTTTCCACTACTTGGTACTTAAAATAATTGATAATATATTTTTACGAAATTATGAATTTGTTTTGCACTTCATTCGGATATCTATTTTTTTCCAAAACCATGTTTTCAAAAACTAGCTTAAATGATTTATTAAAGAAATTTTTACCCATTTTTTATTTTAAAAAAAATTCAATTGAATGTTCTATTCATTTTCTAAAAAATTCACCTTTATAACAATCTAACTATGATAAAAGGAAAGTTCTTTTAACTTTTATAGTATGTTTGTAATTACTTGCCAATAAGACCATAATTTGTTTAATAATTCTTTTGAAATTTTTCAAGGATATTTATAAAAAAATTATAATATTCTATAAATTATTTATTTTTAAAATTGATTTTAAAAGAACATTATTTTGAAAATTGTTTATGTTTTAAAAATTTATTTTCAAAATTAAAAGGATATTTTCCTAGAAAAAATTTTAAATATATTTTTATTTTATTTCAATTCATAATTGAGAAAAAAAATATTATTGTACATATTCTCAACTAGGAATATTTTTTATTGATACCATATTTTTTTTCTTTGGATGGTTTATAGTTATTTTTACCAAGGATATTATTTATATTCACTTCCTTAATTAATTTTTTTAGTTAATCAATTTACCCTAAAATATTCAATTCCAGATGATCATTGCACGTTAAATTTCTCATAAATATCCTTATTTTTATCATTTATATACTTATTTCATAAAATTTATCTAATTTCTATATATTTTGTTTTAATTTGGAATTTATCTTATTAAATAAAGAAATAATGATAATTTGTATTATTTCTTCAATATGGATATTTAATTTTAAGGAATGTTTTTCATTAAATAAAATCATTATTAATTATATGGGTAATAAATTAGGAATGTAGACAAGGGTGGTCCTTGTTATAGATAGCACCTCGATCCATCGATAGTCTCGTCAGGTGTAATGGTCAACCATCTTGAAATTAGTTGGCTGAAGCATTTGAGTTTATACCCAATAGTTAAAAACTATCTTGTGAATTGTATTAACAGTATAGGTATTATGTGATTGATATTTTTTCCAATAATTATTCATTTATTTCATACATAGTTCAGTTATTATTATCTATGAGAAATTTTTAAATATATTATCTTGGTATGCATTTCATTGTCAATTTAATTACTAGAGGGCATGTTTTTTCAGTTATTTTCCTTGCCATATTGATTATGAATTATCTATTTGTGATAGTCAATTGATTTATTAAATGGAATGTGTTTTTAATTATTTACCATACTATCTATTATTATATTCAATTATTCAAATGGAATATGTGATCAGATATATATCATGCCATATTATTCATTCCATATTGATTATGCTTCATTTATTCATAATAGATTCTATTTTATGTAACCCTTTATGAGAATTTGTGCTCGCCCTTATTGTTTTCCCTTTCCCAAGAATCCATTAAGATTTCTATTATTGCTCTACAAATATATTCTAAAGGAAGTAATGTTATTCTCAAGAAAAAGTGTATTGAAATTATTTTATTAAAATGTAATATGGGAATCATATATATGTATAGTTCACCAATAATACTAAATTAGTCGATAAATCGGGAAAACATTGCATGTATCATATGAAAATGTATTAAATTAGGTTCTAGATCATGGTTATTGGGGTTGGGGTCTCTGTTATTGGTATCAAAGGAAGTTTAGTAGAATCCTTTGAGACTATATTTAAGAAAAAATAGATAAACCCATCATAAAATTTCAGTATAAGTATAAAAGAACATCCTAATGTTTTTGTAAGAACTATATTATGTTGTTTTTTCTAGAAATAAAGACTTGTATAAATACTACAAGTGGACATGGTTCTATAATAGAGGTACCTTGGGATAATAACTCCAAAAATTATTCATTGGGATTGACTAAATCATCGCCTAGTGCACGACAATAGACCTTACTACACACCACGTTTGACACTCTCGGTGGATATTCATAGGATAATTCAAATTTTAATTACAAACCATTTTTAGTAATTTAAATATATGATGAAAATTAATGACCTAGGTTAAACCAAATGTGTCTTAGACTTAAAATAAGGTATCTTGATGAACAGTAAAACATTTTATGTGTAAAACAAAATGGCATAATGAATTGAATTCTCAATGGAAAATATAGAGTATGAAGGAAGGAAATAAATCTCATCCTAGGGAGTCATTTAAAGTTAATTGTATTAAATGTTTATAACCTTGTCATTGTCTAAGTCAATTACCTCTTCTAAATGTTAACACATATACCAAGGAATAACTTATGTTGAAACAAAATGGTTGAAGTATTTATCAGTATTCCAAAATTATAATATAGAAATATTTTTACTAATGGAATCTTGGTATAAGAATCACAAAACATTTAAGGATTATATTAAATATAAAAAGAATATATGTCCTCAATAACTTAAGTGTTATCTATTCCAAAGTTTTTTTATGAGTTTAAGGTTGATCATAAGTTCCATCTCTTAAACACGCTTTTTTTGTTTTATATGATATGATTATTCAAAAATTAAGAATATTTAGGTTGGAATTTATGGAAAGTATATGTTTTAGGAGAAATTTTATTTGTGTAATAATGCCTTAATATTTTATAGAAATATTTTTAATGTTATTTATTTAATTTATGTTTAATATGATCATTAATGACATTTTAATAATAATCAAACAACAGTATTAGACTTTGTGAAACAGGGATGTATTCAAAACCATAGTAAAAAAGTTATTTAATTATTAATTTAATTTTAAGTATATCCATAATTTTAGTTTTTGTTAATGTTAGAGGAATTATATTAATATATTTTATAAAAAGGAAAACACACATTCTAGGAGACATCCCATAAAATCCAGCAAGGTTGTGGGGCTTGAACCCATGATCGAAGGGGGGTAAAATTTTAGAACCTACCACTGGCCTATGTGATGTTCTAGTTAATACTTCATTATTTTTAAGTAAATTATTTGAAAAATAAATATTAATGACGAACTAGTGTTGTTACTTGTTAGATTTGTAGATTAATTTATTATATTGGTTAACATGTTCGAACAATATTATTTTTGGAAAATAATAAGAGATTGATGAAAATAAATGGAACATATTTATGTCTCTTTTGATCAATTAAAAGTTAATTTTACTTCTTTAGAACTAAAAAATTAATTTTTTGATAATCATTTTACTGAGTAGCAGAGGAATTCGAAATTTATCACAGCTTACTAAAGGATGAGATTATGATTATAATATAAAAATATATCACGTATGAATATTTCCTTATATTATTAGATAATAAAAGAATCCATAAACAAATATAAAATGATCCTGAAAATAATTTTATCCTATTACATTAATATCTGATAAATTAAATTGTCTTTTAAATCATCAGAGATTTTTGGTTTTGAGAGGCTTGACTTTCCATTGGTCAATCACTTTATTCTGATCAATTATTATAATCACTCTATATAGAAGTTTAAAATATTTTTCCATGTACATATATTCACTTGAAAACAATGTTATATGAATTGGATACCTTGTTATCTGACATTCCAAATTACTTTGGTACTTTAATTTCTCTCTTACTAAGATGATTTTTTAGTAACTTTTTTTATGATGTGTGTTTTCAAAAAAAAATCAAATATCAAACCCTTGTATACCAAGACTAATTAAAAAATTTTAGGAATCAAATTATTTATGTTGGGGAGAATTTAGAAACAAAAATTCTAAAATATTAAAATTTTATTCAATAGTGTGTGAAAAAAGACAACACAGAGCATAAATAACCCCCAACAATATATTTCTTTAAATTTAATCTCTTTGAAAGCCTGAAGAACACACAACCCTGAGTCAAAATAAACTGGAATATAGAATACCATTATATCATATCCATTAAATTATAAGGTATGAATATTACTAAATAGAATATGAAAAATATGGGAATCTATTGGTTATAAATAAAAAAATGATTTAAAATAAAAAAAAAATTATTTCTAAAAAAATATATTTTTTAAAAGACCGATTAGTCAAGATTTGTTCACCTACATTAAAGATAATTTTCATCACTTTTTTAGAATTAATTTGAAAAAATAAACTTCATTTGTGAAATCCACGTATCAAAATTTTCTTAGGGTGAATTTTTGGGTTTTTTTGAGAAAAATCATTTTTTGATGAACAGTGAATAATACTAAATTTTAATTTTATAATTCATTTTAATTAAAATTATTTATAATGTTAAATTATATTTTTAGTTTTATTTAAAGTGAATTTAATTCAAATATATATATTAATCTAATTTAGAAAATTTTAATCATTTTTATATTGAATTTTGAAATAAATTTTTTTAAAACTTTTGAAACTTTTCTCTTTAAATAAACTTCTTTCTCATCACATCTGAGGGATTAAATTTAAATTAAATTTTTTCACTTCTATAGTTCATAGACCCCTATTCAAAAATAAATAGTTCTCTAGGCTGGTTTTTCACTAGGCATTAGGAATTCTACCCCATATTCCAATAGATATAGACTAGCATCTAGGTTTGAAAGAGGTCATAGTGGGAAGACTATACCCTCAGATGGTGATAATAATAATCGTCCATATATAATATGGAAATTGAAAATGAATCAGAAATAGTATAATCAAAAAATAAAACCAATTTAATAATAATAATAAAACAGAATAAATTAACAAGCCCAAAGGCCTAAATACCATTTTTAGAAAAATACAACATGGAATAGTAAGTCATACAAAATATATAAATAGGGTCACCCATGGTTGAAAATATTAGTACATACATATAATACATTCATAAACTTAATAAAAGGTCTATAGGAAACTCTATTAAATGAAGGGAAACCACCATGGTCTTTTCCATCCATTCCATGAAAAAGGTATAACTCGATCACTAAGGTCCAGCTCTTGAGCTTGATCCCTTACTTGATATCAAAGAAATAAATTCTACAAACATCTGGAAGGGTCTGTCTAGGTTGTGAGAATCATATTAGTAGGATGCCACCAATGTTTTCCTATTGTATATCCATTATTATGTGGTTTTATTCTAGAACATAAATAAAAAATTCAATGCACTCTCATTTAATAAATAACTCACTTCTCGTGTTCTCAATAGCCACAAGGATGTGTTACCTACTTTGACCAATAATATAATCTTTTATCACATGCCCCCAATTAAATATATGGTATAAAGAATGTTTCTGTATATATATAATTTTAGATGTGAGTATCCATGGATTAAACCCCAATTCATTCCCTAATTAATATCAAATTTGGTAAACCCTCTGGTTCCACTTGTAACCATGTCACTTGCACCACATTCCATCAATAAAATACCAGGTGTCCATACAACATGCCCAACCGATAACATCTAGGTCCCATGGACATCCTCTTAAAGAATACTCATCAGCTCAATATAATGTTGTCCTGAGGCACAATTATGTCCATCATCCTATAATAGTCACTGACATCTTAGTATTTAAATTCCCATTGCACAATAATATCTATCCTCTCATAGTCCCAGCACATTGGCCTCAAGTATAAAGATGAGCATCATCCCCCAACCAATCATCTCAACAACACCAAAAGATGGTACATCACCATCCATCTGGATTTCTATGGCAAGAAACCCCAATATACATGATGTTCAATACCATCCCATAAGCTACATAGTCTATGGGGGCCTCCACCCACAACAAGTGGTCAACACCACCTCAAATGAGTTCTATATGTGTGAACATGACTCCAATGGTTCATCGGACAATAAATGGTGAGCGAAAATCACCAAACAACCTAAGACACATCATCCAAAACCTAATTCCCCTATGTCCATATCTCTAAAATGTGATGGTCAACAACATGTCAAGTCACACGGGCTTGACCTCATCCTAACAGCCTTGTTTCCTAAAACCAATGACCTTGTTTCCTCAACCAAGTAATCATAATCACCCCATGTGTCATGATCCATGCCCAACTGGATGACCCATGTTTCCTCAATCTATGTGATCAACATCACCTAGATCCTTTGGATTATCCCATCACATTCCCAATGTACTCAAGAAATTCATATAAACAATTTAATTATATCAAAACTATTCACCCAAACTAATCTACCCAAGTGTTATCATTCCCTTACCGAACTTAGCATGCATATATCGACTAGTTAATTCCCAAAATCATCCCATAAAATCACTTTATTAATTTCAAACAATCAATCTAATTATCAATGGTCTCACTCAAACACACCCTCCATGCGTAATTATGAATTCAGACATAACCCCTATAAAATCTTGAATAAATCTAGTAACCACCTACATTATACTCATAGGTGATCACTTGTCTGATATCAGACTCTAAATCGAGCCAAGACGGATGAAAATAGATTTTTAGACTAATGCTCTAAAATTATGGGGGAAAGAATGTATACATTGAGAATTTTGTAGTGTGAGATAAATGAACAAAATAGGATAGAATATTATAGGTCATACAAAGATGAATTCAAATCCACTAATAGATCAAGGATTGGAGACCAATCAAAGGAGTTTCCTCAAGTCCTAGGTGGAAGAGAAATGGGAGAACCCCCTTGTTGTGTATGAGTGAATTTGAGAATAACGAGGAGAAAAAAAATAAAGTGAAGAGAGTAGAATTGATAATTTTTCCCAAATTAATGATCTATATGGGTTGGATGCACTATTTGGCTAGCCATAGACCAACTATGTAGTAATCACCTTCCAATCACCACACGTTCATGGGTTAGGCACACAATTTGAAAAATTATGTGCATGCCATCTGAGTACCCTCTATTTAAAATAAGAAAAAAAATTCATGGTTGTGTTCCGCCACCCATAAGGTTTTATAAACCATGTACAATGCTTTGGTTGGATCATAAGGTAACTTCTAGGAGGCCTCATAATTTTTCCAAACTTTGCACATAAGTTTGTGCATTCTCAAAACTGAGTTTCTACACCCCGCCACACCCAAAACTCACCTGAAATCCAAATAAAATTTTCAATCCTTAAAAAGAATCTAAAAATAAGGCATTGGGTCGATCAAACTCCACGGTTTAGGTTTTAATGATCAAAATCAATGTTTTCCCACTCACCAAACTCAAAAATTCAAATAGGTTGGAGATTTTTGACCAGATAAAAAACCTAGGACATTACAGTCTCCCCACCTTAACATATCTCATCCCTGAGCTATAAATATTTACCTAGATATGGTGTTGAACATACCCAACTCATCCATATCAACCTGATTTACCTCGATCATTCATAGTTCAATTCTTCTAGTGGCACTCCCCACCTTAGGAATTTTCTAATAGGTTACATTGTGAACAAAAATAGTCATCTAATGGTTCAACTGACTATCCCCAGACTCAAACTTCCTCCCATGATGCATCTTCATTCCTGCACCTCATGAGGGGCCCAAATAATTCATGTGTCACATCTGACACCAATCATGTCTCACATCTCATCATATTCCCATTTGTATATGTTTCATACATGACACTCACAAAATTTTTAATCTCTTCATATTCCCATAAATATTCCATCATATATTCATATTAATTACCATAAAATATATTTTTCTATACACCTCATATATAACGTGCATCACATCTATGTCCATAAGAATTCCTGATGCCAACATAACTCATATAAAATCCACATCGCATCAATTCCCATAATAAGTCTCAATGCCAATGAACAAATATATATATATATATATATATATATATATATATATACTGTACTATAACTGATTCCAACCTAGTAACTGGATCCCAGTTAGTCAAAAATAAATATATGTGCACCTGTGCACTAAAACTAGCCATTCCAAAACGAAGAAGAAACTGTGTCAATCCCAAGACGTGCATCTAACTATCATCGACTTCTCACCCTTCTCTTCACCTAGAAGGTCCACTAAGTTCACATGGCCTAAAGCTCGACTACCCAAGGTTTATCCTCCCTTTAATGTTTCACTGGCTACAAGCCAATGACCCCACTACTAGGTTTCATTGTCTTTTTCATGACCTCCATGTGAAATTAAAACCTGGCTACCAACTCATGTAAAACTCACTGTCTTACTTCAGATCCTTGAGTCCGACCTAGTCCCACTACTAGAAAAACAACCTATACCCACGGTTTTGGGAACCCTGGGCTATAAAGGCGTTGGTATAGGGGTCTCAACCTATACCCATGGTTTTGGAGAACAGTGGTTATAGGGGTGTCCAATGTGGTACACCCACTGTGCAACCATGGCACACAATAGACCCCACGGTTCTCAAAATGTGGGGTATTTAATTCAAAAAATATGTGCCCAGTGGGTTTCAAAATAGCGCCTCCCTCTGCCTCGCGGATCGGTACCACCCTTGGACCAACCAAGCTACGATCATTTTTTGTTATATATATACAGATATTTGCTTATATATATTAATATAATTCCAGTCGGGATTTTAAATTCAAAAAGCGTGGTTCCTGGGATTCAAACCCGGATCTCCGGCAGCGCCTCGCGCCCGCGCACCACAACGGACCGGCCGAGCTGTTAACATTATTTGTTATAAACAGATATATCAACATATATATATTAATATAATGGGGTATTTAAATTCAAAAAGCGCGGCCACTGGGATTTGAACTGCCATCTCTCAGTATACCTCAATGTCGCTTTTCAGTAATTTACTAACTGAGCTAACGTTGTTCTTTGATATATATGTATTTATCTACCTATATATATTAATAGGATCCATGAAAAAATATCTTCCCGCCAAATGTTTTCCCGTGTCCCACCTCATGTTTTTTCCCCGCCATAACGCGGGAAAGCTATACCCACGGTTCTGGAGAATCGTGGGTATAGTTATTCCAAAAAAAAATCAATACCTACGGTTTTGAAGAACCGTCGGTATAGGTATTCAAAAAATACCCTATACCCACCGTTTTCACAAAAACTATGGGTATAGGTCTTAAAAGAAAACAATACCCATGGTTTTTGGCATAACCGTGGGTATTGGTGGCCTATACCCACAGTTTTGGAAAACCGTGGGTATAGACCTATTTTCCAGTAGTGTCCTTGGCCCCCAACTATGTGAGAATAATTCCTATAGAACCTCTCCAAGTATCTCATCCAGCCACATTCCTACACTGGAAGCATATTGTTGATGACCCAATCCTAGGTGGTCTTTATGAATCTCAATCCTAGAATCCCTACTAAAATTTTTCATGACCTCTCTTCCTGAAACATGAATCATCACCATTAAAATCACTTAGCATCATCACCCAGTTCAAATATGACCAATATATCATGTTTCCCTTGAAAATTAATCCCTGATTAACTTCATCTAAAAAAGACATCAACCTAATCATGTTCACCAAAACTTTTATGGAATTCTATAATCCATCCTCAAAATGTGGAACCCAGATGGTATCATATCCTACCAAAGAAGGTGAAAAATGTGACAGGTCTATGAAATTCTCCCTGTATTCCATGACTGAAGTGTCTCTCTACTAGATATTCATGAACTCAGGGAATTTATCCTCCCTCTATGTCTTAGGGAAGAAGTTCTTGAATAAACTAGCATAGAATTACTTTTAAGAAAATCCCTCATTTTTGCTAGACAAAACCTGTACATCCCACTAGAGCTTTGTTGGTCCTCTAAGAATATAGGTCTTTATATTCCCCCTCTGACTTGGGGGTGTCTTGAGCTGATCAAAAATGATCTAGACCAACTTGATCTTGTTCTATTTTACCTGTGGTCCATCATCACCTTAAAACAGTGATGGGTGCTGAGACTGGAACTCATGATTCAGGTATTTTATATATGGAACAACCTCCTGAGATACCCTATTGATTCCCTATATTACATAAAGAAATATCACCCTGATATTCCCATCAGGACATGGCCCATATTCTTCCATCTTATGTGGTTGTCTCACATGTATCGAAGCCTATATTTATGGATAATGATCATCTCATCCATCAGGGGACTCATCATATTCATGCTCATGGGGAACCATATCTCCCTCTCCTAATGCTCTACTAGAAGCCATCTAGGTGGCATCATGATGAATATAAATATCTTGGCCGAACTATAATAATTGTGTATATATATATATATGGAAGATTTGTAAATATATAACCAAAAGCTCATCTCACCACCCTTACACTCCCCTACCACACCAAGCCACAAGAAACTTGTTCTCAAGGCTACTTACCTTCCTATTTCAAGGTCAGGTGTCATATATCATCCCGCCTCATAGCCCCTTGGATACCCACATCGAAGTAAGGCGTCATATGAAATATGGACCCATGACCCATTACCTACCCATTATAGGGTCAGGCATCATATAGAATATATCATCTGAGGTATCTGGAAACATCTAACCACCTATCATCATCTATACCAACCCTTATCTGGGTCTGGCCCATATATCACATTCATTTGGTTTCATAAAGCATCACATCAAATATCATTAATAACCACATGACTGAGTTAGATGACTATAATTCCACCAATGAAAATAAGTATGAAAAAACTATTTAGCTTCATTTTTTTAAACTTTAAATAACCCAACCAATCTTATGAAATTTGAAGGTTCCAAATTTAAATCATAAGAGACCCACATCATATGATCCTAAGATTCTATCATGATGCATAATGAAACCTCCCTTTCCATACAGGGCCAAGGGTTAAATTCCACATAAAAAATAATCATCACACCAAAGTCCACCACCTAAAGATAAAATAAAATAAACTATAAAAGTGTAATGAATTAAATAAATTTCCCACCCATGGAAACATTTAATTACCCCCCATTCATGAGCCTATAGGAACCCAAAAAAAATCTCTCTTCCAAGTGTTGAATAAATCCTATTATACAATCTACCATATCCCAAGTAGTAAGACAAAAATAAAAATAAACTACTCTGATAACATTTGTAGTTCCTCAAACTAGATACCACTTGGCCATTGGGCCTTATGAACACCTCCCCATTCACCAAATTCTACTGACTAACATCATGAGTTTAAAGATGTTAATAGTGAGAAGAATATACTATTAGGTGGTGGTGGTGATAACAGTTCATATATAATTTAGTAGTTTAAAAATAATCATACAGGGTGGAAGAATAAATAAAACCAGCAGAAGCATAATAATCAAATAGTAGAATAATAAACAATCCCAAAGGCCTAAATACCATTTGTAGTAAAAATTAACATATAAATAAGGTTATGAAAAAGAGATAAATAGGGTTGTTCATGGATCACCATATTATTACATACATAAAAATCATGCTAAAACACAAAAGAAGGTCTAGAGGAAACTCTAGTTGATATAGGGGAACCACCATGGTACCTTTCTATCCATCCTATGAAAAATTTTCAACTCAATCACCATGTCCCAACTCCTAATATTGATCCCTTACCTGATCTCATAGACGTAAAGTCTACATGTATTCTAAAGGTCCCATGTAAAGTGTGATAATAATCTCATTATTCCACCACCAATGTGTTCCTATCTTATATCCATAATTATGTAGCTATAAATAAAGTTAATTCACACCCATTTAATAAAAAACATGATTCCCATGTGCTCAAAATCCAAAAGGAAGAATTACATGCTTCGACCAATGCTGGATTCTCTGATCACATACCCCTAATTATATATGTGGAAAACAATATGTGTTAAAATATAAAAAAATTTAGTGATGGGGATCCATGAATTAAATACCAAGGCATACCTCAAAAAATATCAAAATCGATGAACCCCCGGATTCCACCTGTAAAAATGTAACCATCATTACATGTCATTAATCAAATAATTGTCTTCCATACGGTATGCCCAAGCGATAAGATCCAGGTCCAATTAACCTCTTCTCAGAGAGTCCCCATCAACTTAACAGCAAGACTTCTCAAGTCATAGTGATTTCTATCACCCTATAATAGTCACCATAGACTCAAAATTCTATTTCCTAATGTGTAGTGATATATTTCCTCTCACAGTTCGGGTACCTTGTAGGCAAGTTTAACAACATTTCTTAGCCACCAACCGATGGTCTCAACACCACCAACCGATGGTCTATCACCATCCATGTATAATTTTATGATAATAACCACCAACATATCTACTTTTCAACACCATTCCCCAAATATGTATAGCCTATGGGGGCCTCCACCCACAACCAGTGGACAACACCACCTATATTGAGTCTTATCTATGTGCACATGACTCCAATGGTGCCTCAACCAATAGACGGTGAGTATCAATCACCAAAAAACCTATGTCAGATCATACAAAAACTCATTCCCTTTGACCATGCTGATAAAACATGATGGTCAACACCATGTCAAGTCACATGGTTATTAACCTCATCTTGATGACCTTTTCACCACATACCAATAACCAACTTTCCTTAACCTAGTGATTATATTTACACCATGTGTCCTAAGACATACACAACCTAACAAACCATGTCTCCAAATTATAGGTGATCAAAATTAGATGGATCCTTAGGCCTATCCAATCAAGATTCCAAAGAAATCAATAGATTCATATAAACAATTTTATTATATCAAAACAATACACCTGATCTAATTTTCCAAAGTAGTCTCAATCCCTTACCTTATTTATCATGCATATATCAACTAGGGAGTACCAGATGGAATCCCATGAAATCACTTTATTATTTTAAAATAATCAATTTAATTATTTGGGGTCTCACTCAGTCACACACTAAACTAATAATTAAGAACTCATGAATAAATCCCATAAAATAATTGGTAAATCTAGGTATCTGTTACCTTATACTTTTATATGATCAATCATCTGATATCATACTCTAACATGATCAAAATCAGAAGAAAATGGAGTTTCGGAAGAACGCACCGAATATATGAAAAAAATATTACATGGATTTAGTGTTCCATAAGGAAATATAATCAAAAAATAATCTATTGGGTTAATTTTATTACCAAGAAGAATCTCTATCCACCAAAGGATCATAGATCAGAAACCAATCGAAGGAGTTGTCTTAAAGAAAAGGTAGAAGAGAAATGGTAGAATCCACCTACTATGTGCGGGGGAAAATGGATAAGTAAGAGAAAATTAAATTAAATGAGGAGGGTTAAAATCATATATTATTAAAAATAAATTATCCATAAGTATTGGTCACATAGTTTTGATAAATGTGTGAAAATCAAGTGGTGTTCACTATCAATGCACCACATGTTCATGGGCTAGGTGCACAATTTGTTAAAATGTACGCAAACCATGTGAATCCCCTATATCAAAAAAATATAGAAGTTTTAAATGATTATATTTCCCCACCCACATAGTTTGAAAAATTGTGTCCAGTGTTTTAGGTGGGTCACATAGTTACTCTAAGGAGGTTGCATGGTTTTCTTAAATTGTGCGACTTAGTCTGGGATTTCCAAAAAACGAAGTCCCCACCCCCCGACACACCTGAACCTAACCCAAAATCCCAATTAACATTAAAATTCTTAAACAAATCTATAAACAAGGACTAGGTTTAATAAAATCCATTTAATTATGTTTTTAAGATCAAAATAATATTTGTCCTTCTCACAAAACACAAAAATTCAAAACAAGTTGTGGATTTTCAACCTCCTCAAAAACCTAGGACATTTCAACTTCTATGAATTGAATTTGAAAAAATGAATTCCATATTTAAAATAATAATAATTTATAAATTCTAAAATGTTTAAAATAATTTTTGACCAAAATTAATAGTGAGGAAAATATAAATTATTTATTATGGCTAAGGTAAAAATGGATTTACTAGTGGAGTTAAACTTTGAAGATAAGGGTAAAAAATAAACTACCAAATTTTCCAACATTTTATAATACTATTTAATCCTTATTTGTTCTTAGTTTAATAATTTAACATTTTTATGGTTATTTAATGATAAAAATGTGGTTTTTATTGAATCTTTTCAAAATACTACAAGTTTTCCCCTCACCTCACTTGTAAAAGGTTAACCACTCCCTTATCTTTTTCACACCTTCACACCCTTTTGGATCAGCCAATACCTACCGAAATCACTTACCAACATAAATAACCTCATCCTAGATTCTTTTTTTTGTCCTAAATTCCACCTAGTAATGCTTTTTTTGAAAACCTAAAGATTTTACCTGAAGTATAGTTGATGTTCTTCAATGAGCATTTTTATTTTATATATTTCTAAAACTCCTATAGTTATTATTAAAACATGATGATATAACAACCTCATTATCTTCTATACACTGGGATGTTATTATTATAATTTCATGACTTATAACCATTTCTAATTCCATCATATGGGTTATGAAATCATCATTCGTGTGTATGGCGGACTACTGCCTCACGAACTGATGTCATTAATTTTTTCAATACCACCTCTAATAGGTGTGTATGATGATGGATATAAAGTATATATATGATATTTATAACATAACTATACCTATTTTGTAATTATATCATATATAACTTTTTTCATTACATTCCGTAGGGGATATAATAACATCCCTCGTGTGTATGGAGGACCACTACATCGTAAAGCGATTTGATTCATCTTTCACAAATGCTTTACATGGAAAGTGATAAGGATAATGTTAGTAATTTTATTTGATTTACATGACATAATTATGATATTAATTACATATTTATCATTTTTTAATGATAATATATCTTTTTACTTGTTACCTTTTCACTCACTTAAAGATGATAACATCGTTCATGTGCGTTTGGGAAATCACCTTCATGAAGCGATGTGACTATATTTTGATCACCACACCACATGGAATATATATATATATATAAGTATATAATAAGGTATTTATTGTATTATGATCCTTATTTAAAGATAAAATATTACTTTTCTCCTTTCTATAATTATCATTGAAAAATGAAAACGTTACCAATGTGTATTTACGGCTTACCGTCTCCATGATCATAACATACTTAATTTTTCAAAACCATATTTCATTATTGGTATTAAAAGTATAATTTTTGTTTATATATGATTATAAGGTAATTATTATTAAATATATTATATAAATATATAATATTTCCAACAATTAGATCGTTTGTGATGAAACAGGCATTAGAAAACAAGGCAATTAACACTCGAAACAGTGAAAATAATTAAGATTTCTTAATGAATAGGTGATAAGATGTTATAAAAGGATCATAAATGATATTATAAATATTAATATGGTTATATAATAAAATAATAAAAATTTTAAAACCACTATAAATGATAATAAATCATGTTAAACCAAAAGGAAGCATGTGGTAAGGTATTTCGTCTCAATTTACATTCCATTGAGACAAATTTGTTATTATTCACCAATTCACTTTTATGTTGTGTATATAATACCCCTTTGATATGTAATATAATTATTAATTAATAATTAATATTATTTTTAGTTTCAATTTGAATTATTTCGTCCAAGTGGATTTTATTTATAAGTAATTAAGTGGTAAAAAAATTTATAACTCAATTTATTTTTTTTAGGTTATATTAATTTTTCATCATCTTTAATATTATTAGATTGTGTGTGAAATTAATTTTGATTAAATTATGTTTTATTTACACTTTTTATTTAGATTAAAATTTTATACACATAATTGATTCATTGACTAATTATCACTTCAATATCATGATCATTGTAAGGGTTTATTTAAAAATCTCATTCTAATTGAGATTGTTTATTCTTGAATTTATATTGAAGGAAATTATTTAATAATGTTATAAATAAACCCATTTAATTTTCTTATATTATGGTTATTCATGATATTTTCAAGTAATAGTAACAGCTTACAACTCTTTTGTACTTAAAATAATTGATAATTTGTTTAATAAAATTTGACTCCATTTCTCCTGTTAGACATATATCAGTTTTCTTCAAACACCAGGTTTCAAAAAATGTATTCAAATTTTTTTTTAAATTTTAAAAATTAATTGGTAAAACGTTTTTTACAAATTTTATATTTTTGAAAATAGTTTCAATAAAATGAAGTTGTCTTAATCCAAACAAGGCAATTTTCTAACCTTTTTATAGCGTAAAATGAATGTTCTTTTTTACTTGTATGGCATGTACTAAATTACCCGCCAACATGATCATCATTTATTTGAATCTTCCATTGAAAGTTTATAGGTTTATTTTTAAAGAATTGTTTTCCTATTGTTATTACATTTTTCATTTTTTTATATTTATTTTAAAATAAAAGTATTTTCAATATGTTTCATATTTTTTAAAAATGATTTTCCAAGAAAACATTTTTCAAAATGTTTAATGTTTTGAAAACAGATTTTCAAAATGAAATGTATATTTTTCTCAAGAATTTTTTTAAAAGATATTTTTATTCTATTTATGTTAATCAATGAGAAAAATTCTTTATTTTTTATATACTTCAATATGTATATATTGTATTAATACTATTATTATTATTCTTTTAGATGGTTTGTAATTATTTTGATCAAGGAGAGTATTTACATTCACTTCCTTGATTCAGTTTTGTAGACAATGACTCTCCCTTGAAATGTTTACATTCCTATGATCATTGGAAATTAAATTTCCCCTAAATATCAATATTATTTATCAGGGATATTCTTATTACTTAAACTTTATCTCATTTCTATATATAGTGCCCTACTTTAAACATTATTTTATTAACAATGGAAATATTAATAATTTTTATTCTTTATTAAATATTAATAATTAATGTTAATTCATTGTTTCATGAATTAAATTTATTATTAAATATATGACTAATTCTTTGGTCATGTAGTCATGGTTGGGGTCCAGTTATAGATATCCCATAGATGCATTTGTAGTCTCATGAGGTGAAACGGTAATCTATCAGGAAATAGGTTATCCAAACCATTTGAGTTTATACCTAGTAGTTTTAAACTATCTTTTAAAAGGTCTTGATTGTTAAGGTAGAACATACCTAATACATGACATCCAATAATTATAAATTTCCTTCATTCATAATTTAGTTATTATTATCCATGATATTTTTATAATGATATTGTATTTGGAGGAATTTCACTCTCACTTTATTGATTAAATGGTATGTGTTTTCAATTATTTACCTTTACATATTTATTATGCCTTACCGGGTTATAATAGTATTTTTATTGATTAAATATATTTTTATTTTAGTTATTTACATTTCCATTTATTATGCTAGTCAAATATTTAAATGGAATGTGTGTTTAGATATTACCTTTCCATATTTGTCATTCCTTATTGATTAATTATTATTTATTCATGATATATTACCTTTTATGTGACACTTACTGAGCGTTTTATCTCATCCTTGTTTTATTTCATTCCCTAGGAATCCATGAATTTGATATTGATTAGTATGAAAGGATATTCTAGAGTTAATAATGTTATTCTCAAAAAGATGTGTTGAACTTTTTATAATCAAATGTAATATTGGAATCAAGTATTTATCTAGTTTACCAAGACTACTAAATTATTCAGTCCCTTTGGATGTGACTCCTTGTTTCTTATTACAATGTATTGAAGCAGACACTGGCTTTGGGATACTGGGGTTGGTGTTTCTAAATTTTTATCTTATATGTATGAGTTATATCTTCCCATATACCTTTTGATAACTATATATTTCTTGATTATTATTATTATAGGATATTTATAGATTCTAGAATGCCTCAACCTGGTTTTATACATAATTATATCAACTATAATTCTTGTTATTATTCTAGTGATGATCCCTTATTCATTCATGTTTATTTTCCTCCTACCTCTCTAGTCTAAGATAAAAACATTTTTTATTTTATTCCCCATCACATAAACTAGAAATCTTTAGAGTCCTATTCCAATAACTACAGGTGGATAGATTCCTGTTATCATTGTATGCATAGTGATATTCCCACCATTTAACCCATAACCTTCCATAATGTATACCTTCATTATAGTTCTCATTTCATCATAATGTTAAAACTCATAAACTTAAAGTGCATATTGAATTACTTTTTCCTTCTCACAAACATACCCCACATTAATTCATTTTCCCTGGAAAATTATCTAAATATACAACAAATCATTCTTAGTATTATATGTACCTTGATTTTTATTATTTCAAGACAAACACTAATATTGGAATCACATACCTTTATCCCCACCATAGATTCCATCATCACAAAATCCCACCTCTTAGTGTATGTTTTCTTTATTTATATAATGTCATTCTATATTAGACTTAATGCTAGGATTATATTTATTTTAGTCTAAGAACTACATGCTTAATGAATCTTCTTATCATTGTATATGTAGTTATGTCTATACTACCTATTTTGGACCAAGTCACAAATCCTCATTCATTTATACTATTCTATATGTTCCATAAAGACCCAATTTTAGTTATTGCAAAAATTAAGTGTTTTAATTACCTTATGAATATTCCCATTATATAAACTATTCATTGTATCTCTGGTATTTTAGTCACCACAAATTCATCATGGATATAATAAATAGGTGTATCAAAACATAGAAGAACCCTATTTATGGTTTTGTTGAATCTACCTTGTATTCGGTATGATTATAAGAATCTAAGGGATTTTTTTCCTAAGTAAATGATCTTATAACCCCATATTCCCTCAATATTACTATAGTGGGACATTTAATTCAAATATTTTTAGATATCATCCTCTATATTAATTTTTGTTCATCACTTTTTGATACAGATAACTTAATTTATGATTTAAATCACTCTTATCCCATGTTTGAAGGTGTTGGAATTCCCTAAGCTCTTGACCCCCCCCCCCCCACTTGGGTTATCACACTATGTTATTGGTCAATGAATTATGACCTTAAACTATGTTCACCCTTTCCCTAAGGACTTCTAAACTAATCTAATCACACACTTATTCATGTTAAGTTTTAACCTTTCCTTTGTGACTATATAGACTGACTCATTTTTATTATATATTTGTGGCCTAATACAATGACTATGTTAGTTTTATAATTATTACCTTAAACTAAAATCATAATTTTTTTGTAGAGTCTCTTGAACTAGCATTAAGTACATTAATCCTCATTGAATAAATATCACCTCTATTCCTAGTGTGAAACCTCACTCTTAAAATTCAATTAAAGTTTTAAAACGTTATGCCCCATCAAAAAAATTTCAATGTTGTGTGACATTAATCCCCAATTTGTTTTGGTAAAATATATTTGAACTAAAATATTATCCATAATTTTTCTAAATTTCAATATCATAATCTGCTGAATGAAAGACACGTAGTACTTTCTATGGTGAAAACTCACAAAGGTAATATAAGGGAAAAATTGACTCTTATCATACTAGGATATCACCTCAAATATCCAAGGATAATTTTTTAGAATAATAAAAAATTAGGGAAAAAATTTTTCAGGTCAAAACTAGAAAAAGGGAAACCTGAGATAAGGTTGAACATTTCTTACTAATCCATTTCCATCTCCAAATTAAGAAAATTTTTTGGTTGACGAAAAAGGATATTAATCATAAAAGTACAACCATTTGGACCTAGAATAATTCAATCTATGATCTCTAGGTCTATTAATCTAGGTAATAATTATTAAAGCCTTTTTTTCCTCACGTACCTTTTATTTTAGATGATCATTGTAGGACCCATGAAGATGAAATTTGAGGGTACATTAACCCACATGTTCATTAATTATTCCATGAACAACCCCCTTCATGATATCATTAATATTGTGATATACACTCTATCATATCGAAATTTCATATTCATGGATCATAATGATGGTAAAATCACAATGTATCTAGACTACTTATACATATCCAAGCGTACATGTTCAAGTTAAAACCCAACTTTGTAATCATTAATCTAACTGGTAAAACTTGGATTACTGTAGTGGTATACATAAACTACTTATCCAACATGCATGTATAACCCTAGTAACATGTTACTTATAGATGATTGATTGACCCCATGTTCATTATTTCACTCTAGTATTTTGATATTCTAATATACCGAATCTGTTTCCTTGAAATTCTCTTGTAGAACCAATTATTAAGGTATTATGTAATGAGATTTTTTAAGGATTATTATGGACCAAAATTAAAGTCAAAAAATTTACAGTAATTAATAAAATTTTTTATTCAATATATTTTCATTCATTTTGAATAAAAGTAATGGTTCATCCTCAATATATAGTCTCTCTCTAACTAGGTACCAAATGAGGAATGAATTGTAATACTATTATAGGGTGTTCTCAATTAAATCATAGAGTTAGATAATTGATTTCTATGTTTAAAAAATATCATAATTTTTTCAAGATAACCTAAAAGCTTCTTCATATATATCCAACTATAGTGCCTCATCCCTTTCAACCACATATTGTCTTATATTATTAGCTTCCTAAACAATCTTCTATTGTTCCACTACCATATTCCTAGTAGTAGCTAACTGTTAATGAAGTCCTTATACCAAGGATCTTTTTTCCATGACTATATGGTTTAAATTCATAGTAATCATTTTAGGTTGAGATACTCTATGAAATATTTTAGTATTGAGGTTTATAAAATAGGTTGTATATTCAGCAATGAAAAAAAATTAAATTGGAGTTCCCTCATGTATTATAAAGAAAAAACACATCTTACTCACTTGAAAAGATTATATTTTAATCAATCTAACCATAACGTAGAGTGAATAACATGTGATGGATGTGATGTAACTTCCCACATATCTCACTAAGGTGTATATCGTGAAACAATATCCAGATGTTCCTCCTAACCCACATCCACCTTTATTATTTATGTGAGGCCTACTTTGGGTCTTAGTCGGAGAAAATCATCTGAATTGGTAAATTTTTTGGAACCAAAAAGCTCAGATAGGTTTGGTCTCAATATCTTCTGAGTGATTTGACATCAGACTAGTTTATACATCTATTGATTTTTTTACCGATACAATGAAGTATCATACTACTAAATATTCATATTCTAATGCATGGCTATCAAAATTGACACTAAAAATGTTTTTACTATATAGAATGAATGAATAAAAAATATAAACCAATTTCAATAACTGTCACACCCATGACTTATTTTAAAGTTAAATTTCATTTAATTTCCATTCATACTTTGTTTTGGGGGGATTCCCAATCTTTTATGGAGGAATGTGAGAGTTTTCATTAATTGGGCCAAACCGTGAGCCCAATTCTAGATTTAAAACCCAATATTGTTTATTTTATAACTTTTTCATTTTTTAATATTTTGCACCCATTCAACTTCCCAAATGACCTCCCCTGACCTATTAACACCACCATTGCAATTTGGAGATTTTAGAAATCCATAACCAGGGTTCATTTGGGTTTTTATCTAAGGGGTTGGGCCAGCCCGAAAACCCAATTCCTGTTTTAAAAATAAATTTTGATTATGTTATAACTTAACCAATTTTAGAGATTTCTCGGTGATTCTAATTGGAGCCCAACCCCACTGAACCCAGCCGCGCGACCATTCCCTATCCCCCCTCTTTTGAGCTCTGGTAAATGGCGATTTGGTGCCGAACTTCAGAGGGTTCCTCAAATCACCCAGATTTGAAGAGGTAAGTCTTTCTTTTATAACTCTCTCAATTCTCAATATTTTTCCTCCATTCCAGTTTCTAAATGACCTAATACATCTTGTGAGAACGAAACCTAAATTTTGGATCTTTTAAATTTCAGATACTGGTGTTTTGGAGTGATTACTTCAAGATACTTCAAGTAAATGAGTCCTTTCCTTTCCTCTTTCAAATTACTTTGGGTTTAACTCATTGTTCTTTGGGTATCTTCGGTTATAATTGAGTTGAATAATGTAAAGAAACTTGGTCTTCAAACCTAGGGTTTAACTTTGGGCTTTATTGGCCAATTTATGTGGTTTTAGGTTTGATCTAGTTCTCTCTTGGTGCGGCGGGGGTGCGATTTGATTTTCGCACAGAGATTCATGGGTTTCCTTGGTTTTGGTAGGTGATTCCATTGTGTGTGCAATTTTTGTGAATTAGCTTGCTGTGTTAATGGTAACTTAATGTTTATTTAACTTGAATGTTTATGTAAAAATTGGTTTTAGTTGCATTTATAATGCAAATGAATTTTAAGTTCCATTTTTGGTGAGATTGGGGGTTTTTCATTCAAATATTTTATTGGTTCATTTTGGGCTGACCTATAAGTAATTAGTTGATTTTAATGAACTGTAATAGGAAAGAAGATACTGTTTTGATGATTTTACCATGTGTTTGATGCTGTGAAAGTTGGTTTTAATGGTGTCTGTGAAACACATGAATTTCTAAGAGCCGTGTTGTGTAAAAAAATGGATGTTTTACAATGATGTCACATCTTGAACCATATAAGGCTTCCCAAAAAAATGATTTGTTGTTTTAATTTAAATGTATTGGGATTCCATTTATGGTTTGGTAATTCAAAAATGTGCACATAGTGTGCAATTGGTGTTCTCAAGGTGTTTTTTTTGTGCAAGACACTACGTGATTTTGAAGAATTGTTTTATTACAAATCAAAGTGTTTTATTGTGTGTTTTAAGTGGTATAAAAATGTGATAGATACTGTATTGATTGTTTGTGACTAGTAGTGGTGTTTTATTTGAAAATGGATTTATGTTGCATGCTGAAATTGTTTGAGCACAAAAGGGGAAGCCTGGGTACTTAGGTGGGCGGATTTGTACTAGTACGGCTAGTGGACCGGATGGGTGTTGTCCCTGTTTTACTTAGCATTTGGATAACAACAACTCTAACTAAACTATGTGGATGATTATTGTAAACCACTATGTTTTGGGTATGATCCCTACTAGTGGCTCGTGCACGAGAGTGGATTTTACTATGGTTGCTTTACACCGAGGTACGAGGTACATAGGGTCCGAGACAACCTAATGCCTAGGGGTGTTCCTGGTTTGTTGATCACTAGATTTTTAGTATTTACCCATGTATTTGGGTGTTTTTTTTAGTACTTTACAGTATCTATCATTTAAATTTAGATATGTTAACATTCTGGAAATTTTAGTTTGAAAACTTTTCTTTTAAATGAAAGTTGCATTTCTTGGAATTTCATCGTCATTTTTCTTTACGAATTAAAAATGTTTACTTATTCACCTTATATTTCATGAACTTTGGAATCATTGGGTGGTATACTATTGGGATTAGGATCACACCCTACTTAAACCCCTTGGGTGTAAGTAGACTTTGTTATGCTTGAATCAGGTAAAGGGAAAGATATGGGCGATGGCAGTTCAGGGTGTTAGTCCTCATTGTTGGGGCGGAGTTGCGGAGAAGGTTTGTGGGTGATGACCCCCTTGTCATGTGGAGTCCATGGGGATTTCATTATGTTGTCATTATTTGTTTTTATACCACTTTTAGTGTCTTTAAACATATGTATTCAGTTCTGGTTTTTGTGTAAACATCGTTTGGTTTACATTTTTCAGATTCAGTTTATTGATTGTTTTTAATGTTTTATGCCTTCATATTCGTGTAAATCATTCCCAAACAAAAATAAATGATACCCAGGCACTTGTGCCAGCCCGTGGGGATAGGTAACGCCCTTCGGGTCTTGCCATGGACCGGGTCGGGTGCTGATTTTGAAGGCAACCAGATTCGGTTCGTGACAAAATGGTATCAGAGGATGTTCACTCCTTGGGTCATGTTATTTGGGGAAGAGTTAGTATAGTCTGGAGCTAGGATTGTCGGGACTTGACATTTCAGTCATGGGTATTGTGCCTGGCCAGCACACCTTAGGATGGGATTCAAGTCACCAGGGGATTTATGGATTTATCTAATTCATTTGGTTTTCTTGGTTTAATGATGACTATGGGAAATGAAAAGAGAGTTGGGTGAATAATCTCAGTGAGCTTGCTGGGCCTGGCAAGCCATGTGGATCCGTGGATATTTCCCTAGAATACTCTCTGTGATGGAGAAGGGATTGGAATATGGCTGCCAACCATATGTCCAAGTCACCCACTGAAACTAGTTTCCTCTCACATTGTCTTGTGTCTCTTTGTTTTGGAATCTTGGAAACATTCTTTTAAGAAAAAAAATGACTTCACATTAAGGAGTGTGAATTTTTGTGAAGTTATTTTCTAGTAAAGTGAAAATGGTTTTTTTTTAAGTCTATAAATGAAATTTTGGAATTATTTCAAAAGGTTAAATTATGTGTTTATACCTCTTTTGAAAGTATGAATTATGTTAATTGGGGTTTTGAAAATATGTTTTTAGTGGAATTTTTTTTTTAACTGTGGAAAAGTGTTTTGGATTGAATTAAGTGTTCTAGAATTTTTGTGTGGGGGTTGAATATGGATTTTGGGTTTGGTTACTACTGAACAAAAAAAAATTATGAACTTTTAGAACCTTGTCTGGAAATGAGAAGAGTTGAGTTCTTAATTAAATGGAGATTTATGAAATGGTGTTTTTCATGAAATTAGAAGTGTTTTGAAATGGGTTGAAATGTTTTTAAACAATTGTGAAAGGCATGAATAAGATATTTTATTTAATTATGTATTCTTTTCTATATTGTTTTGTGAGATGAAAAATTGGGTTTTGATATTATGGTTAGTGTTTTTGAGAAAGGAAAATTGTGGTTAAAAGTTTGATTTTAAAAAGAGGAAAGGTTTGATTTTTGGTATTTGGTATTCTCAAGGGTGACCACATGCATAGTTTTATTTGGGAATATGGATGGATATGAGGTGGGTTCCCAGTTTAGAATGTAAACATGCATGTGTGAGGCTCATGAGATACCATCAGTAAATGCGCAACCGACCAACACTGTTTTTTTAAATAGTGTTTTTGAAGGAAAGTGTTGTGTTTTGATAATGTATGGTTGGGATGTATGGATTATGTGTTTTCAGGATTATTATGATGGGATGTTTTGAGTTCAATAACCCCTCTTGTTTTAACAATGTTTCGGATTTTTGTTTCATTGATAAGTTGGAATGAAGTGTTGGTCAGTGGTCTCTTTTTAGGAAAAGTTTGGGAGGCCAGTGTGGTGGCTCCCCTCATGTGTTCGGTTTAGGTTTATGGTCTGTTGTGACCAAATAACCAGATTGGTTGGGTCCTTGGGTTTTCCTGTAGTCTAAGGTATTCCCCCATAAAGTGTTAATGTATGATTCATGTTTGGCCTATGGTGATTCACCGTTGGATGATCCTCTGGTTGATCAACATAAGGACTTTTTTCTTGAGGTTTGGAGATTGAGTTTACCCCTCTTCTTTTTCAATTATGTGGATCCCCCTATAGTGGGAGAGTGTTTATGGGAGGTTGAAATAGACCTTTGTTTCTTATGTTTCCTAAGTTGTTGAAGGTCAATGAAGTTCAGGGTTGTCATTGTAGAATGATGTCTTAAAGGTCCTCTGGGTCTTTCGTCAGTATCATTGAAGCAAGAGTTCATGTTAGGCCACTAGTGTGCAAGATCTGGCCAAGAGTGGCTATTATGGACACTTGCTGGAATCATGTGCTGTTTGGGACTCAGTAAAAGGTCCCTCTCCTTGTGTTTTATTTTATCCACAATGGTCATGTTCGGTGATGCCTTGTGATGTCATGTGTTCATTTGACTATAAGGGTGAAGATTGTGCAATCTTATGAGAGTCTCTATTTTGTTGGATGTGTTTCTCCCTATAAGGAATTATAAATCCTATGTTCTAGAGGAATTTGTTTCTATATTTCCTTTCATTCTGCTGTTTAGCATCCAAAGAAAAAAATGGGCGATGTGTGTGCATCCTCTAAGTTCTTGTTTTGGTAAAATGATGGGTTGTGGAAAAGCGGGTTTGAAGTGTGTCATGTCTCAATGAGACCATATGAGATTACAGTAAAATTGTTTTTGGCACTGGAAGAAGATGTTCAGTTTAGGGGTTTCCAAATCCTATCTTCGAGGTTGAAGATGATTCAATCCATTGAGCTCCAGCCATAGGCCTCGGAGAGAAGCTGGTGCATAGTTAGGGGAAATCCTAGAGTCGTTCAAACTTTTGGTCAAAGTCATATTCTCAGTATGAAAGATAAGAATAGTTTAAACCTCTGGTGTCATCGTCTTGTTCCAATTTCTCACATTTGGTGGAAAGATGTGTGAGTACCTTCTTCCCATGTCATACCCTGAGTTGATTTTTCCCCCCCTTTGGGTTCCCTTGTGTTTTTGGAGAAAAGCTTAAAATTTGGGTTAAGCAGGTTGAAGTGCCTAGTTTGTGCGCGGTTATCAGTAACTGTGTTCCAACCCAGGGGACCATGTGATAAGAGATAGTAGCTACTGCATGGTCTCCGCACGTCCATTGGCCAAGGAAACTGTGTGAAGTTTCCTCTTTGGACAGAATTATCCGCACGGTTAACTCACGGTTTCCCAAACTGTGTGAACCAACCGTGCGGCCATGCCAGCTCCTTAAAATTCTGTTGTTGTTTTTTTTGTTGTTGTTATCCCATACTATTTAGTTAAGATGGTTGGGTTTTGTGTGGGGTATACCCACAATTGGATTCATGTAAGTTTCATTGGAAGAATTCTGATATTAATCTACCCCTAATGTTGTGAAGTCCGTTCGAGGCCCTCTATTATTGTCTTGATTTTGTCTTAAGGAAAGTTGTGTTCGTTATTATGGTGGGGAGACCCATCATGGGTACCATGTATGTTCTCTTGGAAAAGGTATAATTTTAGTTTAACCCTTATGATGGGGAGACCGTTTGTTCCTTCCCCAATTGTTATCCTTATTCTGTCTTTGAAATTGAGTTGTCCCTAGTGGTGGGATGTCCAGATTGGGTCACCCCGTACTAGTGACTCAGTTTTCTCCTTGGTGTATTCTAGGTAAGAGGCAGTATAGTTCAAGTCTATAAATCCACAAATTTGTTACCTGGGTAAATTTGGGGCTGGAGAACACCCAATGGTTTTGTTTACATAATGTTGTGGTAGCGTTATTCGAGTTCGTTGTTCGTTTCAAGTGGATTGCGTGAGCGTCGTCTTGTAGTGTTTGAGGTGTTTTGTTTTGGGATGTGTTTTTAACGTGTCTCATAATTTTAAGTAAGTGGGGTTATTTTTGGTTGATGATAGTATTATATTCTTTTGTTTGATCAACTGGATATGTTCATTCCTTTTGAAGCGGGTGAAAACGTGGTAAGGAAGTCTGTCTTGGTCTATCGTTTGGGCTTTTCTTTTGCATCTGGTGTTGTTGTGGCATTCTGGGGGCGGAATGCTTTATGGTGGGGAGATTTGTCACACCCATGACTTATTTTAAAGGTAAATTTCATTTAATTTCCATTCATACTTTGTTTTGGGGGGATTCCCAATCTTTTATTGAGGAATGAGAGAGTTTTCATTAATTGGGTCAAACCGTGAGCCCAATTCCTGATTTAAAACCCAATTTTGTTTATTTTATAAATTTTTCATTTTTCAATATTTTTCACCCATTAAACTTTCCAAATGACCTACCCTGACCTATTAACACCACCATTGCAATTTGGAGATTTTAGAAATCCATAATCAGGGTTTATTTGGGTTTTTATCTAAGGGGTTGGGCCAGCCCGAAAACCCAATTCCTGTTTTAAAAATAAATTTTGATTATGTTATAACTTATCCAATTTTTGGGATTTCTTGGTGATTAAAATTGGATCCCAACCCCACTGAACCCAGCCGCGCGACCATTCCCTCTCCCCCCTCTTTTGAGCTCTGGTAAATGGAGATTTGGTGCCGAACTTCAGAGGGTTCCTCAAATCACCCAGATTTGAAGAGGTAAAGTCTTTCTTTTATAACACTCTCAATTATAAATATTTTTCCTCTATTCCAGTTTCTAAATGACCTAATACATCTTTTTCGAACGAAACCTAAATTTTGGATCTTTTAAATTTCAGATACTGGTGTTTTGGAGTGATTACATCAAGATACTTCAAGTAAATGAGTCCTTTCCTTTCCTCTTTCAAATTACTTTGGGTTTAACTCATTGTTCTTTGGGTATCATCGGTTATAACTGAGTTGAATAATGTCCAGAAACTTGGTCTTAAAACCTAGGGTTTAAATTTGGGCTTTCTTGTCCAATTTATGTGGTTTTAAGTTTGATCTAGTTCTCTCTTGGTGCGGCGGGGGTGCGATTTGATTTTCGCACGGAGATTCAAGGGTTTCCTTGGTTTTGGTAGGTGATTCCATTGTGTGTGCAATTTTTGTGAATTATCTTTCTGTGTTAATGGTAACTTAATGTTTATTTAACTTTAATGTTTATGTAAAAATCGGTTTTAGTTTCATTTATAATGCAAATGAATTTTAAGTTCCATTTTTGGTGAGATTGGGGGTTTTTCATTCAAATATTTTATTGGTTCATTTTGGGCTGACCTATAAGTAATTAGTTGATTTTAATGAACTGTAATAGGACTGAAAATACTGTTTTCATGATTTTCCCATGTGTTTGATGCTATGAAAGTTGGTTTTAATGGTGTCTGTGAAACAAATGAATTTCTAAGAGCCGTGTTGTGTAAAAAATGGAGGTTTTACAATGATGTCACTTCTTGAACCATATAAGGCTTCCCAAAAAAAATGATTTGTTGTTTTAATTTAAATGTATTGGGATTCCATTTATGTTTTGGTAATTCAAAAATGTGCACATAGTGTGCAATTGGTGTTCTCAAGGTGTTTTTTTTGTGCAAGACACTACGTGATTTTGAAGAATTGTTTTATTACAAATCAAAGTGTTTTATTGTGTGTTTTAAGTGGTATAAAAATGTGATAGATACTGTATTTATTGTGTGTGACCAGTAGTGGTGTTTTATTTGAAAATGGATTTATGTTGCATGCTGAAATTGTTTGATCACAAAAGGGGAAGCCTGGGTACTTAGGTGGGCGAATTTGTACTAGTACGGCTAGTGGACCGGATGGGTGTTGTCCCTGTTTCACTTAGCATTTGGATAACGAAAACTCTAACTAAACTATGTGGATGATGATTGTAAACCACTATGTTGTGAGTATGATCCCTACTAGTGGTTCGTGCACGAGAGGGGATTTTACTATGGTTGCTTTACACTGAGGTACGAGGTACATAGGGCCCGAGACAACCTAGTGCCTAGGGGTGTTCCTGGTTTGTTGCTCACTGGATTTTTAGTATTTAACCATGTATTTGGGTGTTTTCTTCAGTACTTTACAGTATCTATCATTTCAATTTAGATATGTTAACATTCTGGAAATTCTAGTTTGAAAACTTTTCTTTTAAATGAACGTTGCATTTCTTGGAATTTCATCGTTGTTTTTCTTTACGAATTAAAAATGTTTGCTTATTAAACTTATATTGCATGCACTTTGGAATCATTGGGTGGTATCCTATTGGGCTTAGGCTCACACCCTACTTACACCCCTTGGGTGTAAGTAGACTTTGTTATGCTTGACTCGGGTAAAGGGAAGGATATGGGCGATGGCAGTTCAGGGTGTTAGTCCTCATCGTTGGGGCGGAGTTGCGGAGAAGGTTTGTGGGTGATGACCCCCTTGTCGTGTGGATTCCATGGGGATGTCATTATGTTGTCATTATTTGTTTTTAAACCACTTTTAGTGTCTTTAAACATATGTATTCAGTTCTGGTTTTTGTGTAAACATCGTTTGGTTTACATTTTTCAGATTCAGTTTATTGATTGTTTTTAATGTTTTATGCCTTCATATTCTGGTAAATCGTTCCCAAACAAAAATAAATGATACTCGGGCACTTGTTCCAGCCCGTGGGGATAGGGAACGCCCATCGGGTCTTGCCATGGACCGGGTCGGGTGCCGATTTTGAAGGCGACCAGATTCGGTTCGTGACAATAACCCCCATAAATTACTTGATAGTTTATATATCTAACTGTTATCATTTTAGGATAAGGTAAATCATATGGGTATTCTCCTTTTACAGATGTTTTTTATGAGAAATTATAAGATAATATACGTCTTCTACTATATTGGCAACCGACACCTATTTTGGGAGTTCATGTGTTACTTCCTACATTAGACATTTCTATGTTCTATCCTCCACTAAGTAAACCACACCCTATAGTGGATATATAAGGTTTGAGGGAATATTTTTCCAAAATGCATCTTGAAAATATTCATGATGTATTTTAATTAAAATTTATATTAATTTGTAACACCCTGAGATTTTATGAGAAATTTTTTTTATTTCTTATGTTATACGCAACACCAAATTAATCTTTCACAGCACACAATACGGACTTGGCTTGCATTACACGCAATCACAACCTTCCTTGATAGCGTGTGTAGTACGCAATATCAGGTTCCACTAAACAACGATATATTATTATGAACTAGCTGTTATGAATAGTATGAACTACATTTTGAATTTTATTATTCATCTTACACATTTTCTAGAACATGGTAAGAGAATAGAATAAATTTTTCCGGTAAAATAAGTATTTTTCAAAAAATGCAGTTTTGCCGCCTTTTGATGGAGCACCCACATTAAATCTAGTTTTTGACATGTTTATAAGTTCAATTTGACAAAATAAAATTCTTCTTTTGAATCAGGGTATAAAAATTTACTTTTGGATAAATTTTTGATATTTTTCTGATAACTTTCATATTTTGATGAATAGTCAAAGTACGCTAATTTTTAATTAAAAAAATCTTTTTTCATTGAGATAATTTATATGGTTAAATTATAATATTAAATTGTTTTAAAGTATAAATATAATATATTTTTACCATTTAATATAATGTATGTCATTATCATTAATTTCACATTTAATTCATAGGTAAAAACATTTCAATCTTTGGCAATGTTTTAACTTCTAAAACCCGTTTTCTTAACAACGGGATTTATTTTAAATTAATTACTACAACTTATATGTTTTGAATTTTGAAAAACGGATTCCATATTCGGAATCAGTGGGTCTAAATTATGTTAATAGGCTACTTTTTATTTTTGGGCATTACGAATAGTAACTACGGTAAATTTTATTTACCATAGTTAAAGGTAAATTGGGTAATTAAGGGTAAATATAAGATTATAAAATTACCAAAACACCTGCCAAAATCCAATTAGATGACTAAAAGTAGACCCATATCACCTAAGGGTTGGATTAGATTCATTTAATGGACTTTTGTCAATGAAAATCATTTAATTATTATTAAAACCAAAGGTTGTGACAACATGTCACTTTCTTAAATCTTATAAGTATAATAATTTTAATTTAGTGATAACATTAATGAAAATTAGAACATGAATAGTCTCAAGAAATCTAATACAATTATCTACATCATAGGAATTTATTTATAATTTATAGGGATTAAATAATTATCATTAATCATGACACAATAGTGATATTGAAATTATTTTATTAATTAAAATATCAAATAAATGGTTTTAAAAATATTAAAATAAATATTATTTGAACTATTTAATGTGCTCCACTAATTTTATAGATACATATGAAATTTTATGAATCTATTAAAGCTTTTAGTCCGAACATATCTTTTGTATATATTTTATTTAAATACAAATAAATGAATAGTGTCAAAATTGACAGTGTTGTTATTTTATAAAAATAACATATTATAAAATTGTTTAAAAATCAGAAAAATATTTAAAAATTATAAATTAAAGTTTATATGGTCTAAAATTTCATAAAGTGTCAAATTATGTAAAATTCACAACACATATGTATTTATTTATAATAATTTAAAATTTAGAATATTATTACCACAAATAAAATTAAATTGATAAATAAGGATAAATCAAGATGATAATGTTTAAACTAAATTCCTAACATGTCTAAATTTTATTTGTTGATGGTATTACAACACTATCTCATCTAATCTTTGGATATGAGTCATTTTTTAAGTTTTTAAGTGGGTTTGGGATTTAATATAAACTAATATTTCTTATATTTCCAAAGGTGCCCCTCTCCTCCCTTATAAAAGGTCACCTCCTCCCTCTTCTCCTCACACCAATTTGAGACTTAAATATAGGCCAATCCCTGCCCATTTCACTTCCCCACTTCCCTAAATACATTATAGAGGTCCTGGGTTTCTTCAAAGACCACTTTTAGTGCCCTAAGAGGAGGTCTCAAAGAAACGTTTCAAATAAGAGGTAATGTCCGTTACTGATTCTTTCAACTTTATTTCTTATTCTACTTCTTCTTCTTTAGTTGTTTCATTATAAAGTAACAACATAAGTATCACTCATATACTGATATGTTATTATAAGTATAAAAAAACCCTATTTCACCATCTATCCATCCTACGGAAAATGAAATCACCACGCGTGTGTACGTACGGAATACCGTCTCCACGCCGTGGTGTAATCTATTTTCCACCACCACGTTACTTGGATGGGTATAATGGTGTAAATAATGACTATATATGATTATTGTAAAGTGGTATTGATTCTGAAATAGTATACAAACACTCCAATACAATTCCACAATCATGGGAATGATATCATCGCTCATGCGTACGTATGGAATACCGTCTCCACGATGTGATGCGACTCGTTCTACATGATCTTAATTGCATAATGATTATATAAATGAATTGAATGAATAAATATGATATATATTACACTAATAACATTCTGGAAATGAGTTGTTTATAACCTAAAAAGAGGAATAAGAATTTATTCGACAAAACACACATACGAACATAAAGCAATAAACACCTGAATAACAGGTAGCAATGAGATATTACTAATAAGAAGATAAGAATATGACCATATATGATATCATAAAAATAATTATGATTCTATAATAAGTCAATGACATTATTTAAATCATTATACAGGAGTTTCAGACACTTACGAAGCAAATCGGACCTAAGGTAAGGGAAAATCTCGCAATCTCATTTTTATCTGAGATTGTTTATACTTCAGAATTTACTGGGGAATATTTATCATCCACATCCATGTTTCCTCAATATGTAATATTTATAACCTTCTAAAATTTTTTATATCCAATTTTACCCTTCATTGAGTTTTTAGTAAAAGATATGAACGGAATCTTTTGTCGTTTTTCGTACAAGGTACTTTTTGACTTTTCCGACAAAAGTAAGAGAAGAATGTTTTTTTAACTTATACGACATGAATGGATTTTTAAAACATTATTTCCAAGAAGCTTACTTTACAAGTTTTCAAGTTTATTTTTATTAAACTTCTTTTAGTTTAAAATTGTATGACATGTTAAGAAATGAAAAAATGTTTTTTGAAGTAGAAAGGATATTTTCCTCAAGAATGGAGTTCAAGGGTTTTATCAAAATTATTTTCCATATAAAATAATATAGGGTTGTGTTTCTATCACTATTATTACATTTATTTGATTATGTTATGATGGAATTATTTTTATGGATTCCTTTATCTTATATGAATTATTTTATGATGTCACGATGTTTAAGAATCCCATTTTTATTACATGGGTTATGCAATGATGTATGATTTATGAATTTGTGGCACGCATAAGAATGGTATCATTATGAGATGGGTGTGACCAATATCTCCCTCCAATTCATTGGGTAAATATTTTATATCTCATGAGATAGACATGGCTGGAATGGCAGGTTAAACTGGTTCAGTGAAATAGGACTGAAACGAGGAGTGAACTCGGTTCAGAAATGGACTTTGTACACTAAGATAGTCTGGCAATGAGTCTTGGCAATGAGTCTTGACTAATAATAAATGATTCTCTATTATTATGTGTGTATGCCACAAAGTTTCATTTTTTAAGTTATTATTATTGGGATTACATTTCACTACCATGATTTATCCCATATTATGAAATTATGATCTCTTTTGTAGGGTAAGATTTCCAAAATGATATGTTCTTATGAATTTGATGAGATTGAAATTTCTTTTTTTTACCCTTACTGAGTATTTGATCTCACCCTTTTGTATGTTTTATTTCCCCATGTCAGGAAGAAGGGTATTAAGTAAGATATGCCAAAAAGGTACTATAGATATGATGAAATAAATGGGAGACAGTGTAGATGCTTTATGAACCAGTTGTTTATGTTTCCTAGTTTCTAAAGACACTATATCTATACGGTCCTTTCATGGTTTTGTTATATGTTGGAATAAGTATGCTTCAATTTTGAAGTATTAACCATGTATGTAAAGTATGTGTCGCTATATAATTAGTATGGCTGAAAAATCCAGAATAGAAGAGTCAAAATAACACATCTTCATAGTAAGATACACTACACGCAATGGCCTGTTATTTACAATGAATGATTATATGCCTTTGAGATCTTCAATTAATACTTAGTGGGATGATGTGTTGGATGAAACATTCAATTCAAGACCTAAATTATACTTCTCTCTTAATTCACCAATTTCTTCTTTATTCTATGTTTACTCATGGGGTGTGGAGTTAATTTTATCAAAGGAAGTTAGAATTCATAAAACCATGAAGATTGGATCAAAATCTGAATAATCCAAGGGGTTACTATGGAATTATAAATATAACTTGTAAAATAAATGTGTAGATGAAGAATATACCTATTAGCCTCTAGCAAAGATGGAGTATCAACAACCTCACCTACACTTGTTGAATGAACTCTTTGGAAGACAACTTCTTAGGGTGAACACTAGTGTAATTAGTGAGAATAAACCCAAATTTTTAGAGTATGTGACCTTATATGGATCCATATATAGAGGATAGGGATCTTAATTAACCTTTATATATGGTTCATCCTCAAGAATGTGAAATTTTCCCCTTGTTGAGTATTTTGGCGACGTAATAAGCAATGAAACATCTCTAGATTCCTTAAAATAATGTAAAAAATGTTAGTAATAATATAAAAAGGATTCATGTGAAACAAAATATGGATAATAATTCCCTTATATAAAGAGAAACTCAAATTATTTTTTACCTTCTAGATGGTATCTCCTAACTTTAGTGTGTCAGATTCATTATCATCATCATCACCTCCATCATTTTTGATAATATCAATGTCTAAATTGAGTTCCATCAATCTAAGAACATGATATCAATAGAATTACCAAGACTCAACTATGTGAACTTATACCTTGAAATATTTGATACAAACCTCTATATTGTTAGAATAAGTAATATTTAAAATGTAGTGCGGTGATCTATCCAAATAATATAGGGATTAACTATTCTACATTGAGTGTATCCTATAATTTATTATTAGACAAAGTGCTCCTTCAAGAGTCTAGCTCATCTTTGATTCTAATTACTGTGAACTTGATGGGAATAGTGGAAAAATAATCACCCTTACCATATAAGAAAAATGGTCCATGTTCATTAAACCCTTCCTCTGAATCTGAGTCATCAAATTATTCCTTGGTTTGTAAATTTTATAGGGAATCCAAGCCTCTATTGGACACTCTCATTCTTCTTATATTTTACTCACCAAGAGAACATTGATCTTGGTACCAACACTACCTACTGACTAACTCGATATTATCTTATCCAAGTCATGTTATACTCAATATATAACATAATAATGAAATTTTTTAGTAGGTGTGTGACTTATATTCTAGTATCCTCTTATGTGATCATAAAATAAAATTATAATAAAACCATCGGATTCCACTCAGTAAATATTCTTTGAGGTAGGGAAACACACTTGTTCTGTATACAATTGAATTATTGGCCAAATTGGAATGGGGAATACCCATCACAAATTTCTTTTCCATTAATCCTAGAATTTATTATTCCATCTCATTGTTTGATCATTAATGAATGTTATACCCATGACCATGCCCATTTGAATGATCAACCTATTTGATAAACAACATGGATGCATATAAGTTTGAATGAGTGATCTCACAATGATAATTAATCCAATAAGGAGTTGGATTATCATCTCGTCAGTGTTTAGGGATAGGTGTGTTACTTAACATTGCAATCTCATAAATTTGTAGCCTCTTTTATACTGGTTAATTTTGAAAACCTTACCTAATCATGTCTAAAATAAGTAGATGCTCTGATTGGATTCACTAACATTGATTAGCCTCAAGATCATTGATAATCTCCAACTTCTTTTATGTAATAAGTTATTCAACTTATTGTAAATTTATTTTTGAAATGGAATAATATACAAGACATTAATATAAAGTTAGTTTAAAAATAGTTATATGGATGAATAATGATAAAAATCCATCAAATTCAATATTACCACAGAGAAATTATGTGGTTCATATAGTATATAAAAACTATGTAGTCGCATTGATTTTTCCTGAATAGTAAATGTAAAGGTCTGAATATAAAATTTGATAGTTATCTATGCACTTGAAGTTTTTTGTTTTTATAATATATAGAATTTCATCCATAGTGTATTAAAAGAAAATACTATATGGGTGTGATAAACATTTAAATTTTCAACACAGGAACAAATTAATGAGTAAGTACCCCCTTGATGTACATATTTTTATAGGGATGACACCTTATATTCTTATCATTTATCAATAGTGTAGAAATTATGTGGTATAGCCTATTTCCCATATAATTTGATCATTTTTTGCTCTAATTAGATTAATTTCAAGGGGGATTTTTTACACCTGAAATAGTTTCTTCAAAAATTTTAAAGAATATTTGATTCCATAAAATAAAATATCTCTGCATATAAAAAAGGAAAATAAATTTTTTATTTAAAGAAAATAAGGCACTAAAAATATATGGTTGGTATATATAATAATTATGTGATGATGTTTTGTATATGATAGAACTACTAGAAAAATTATTTATAGCCATGGGACATTCCCATCACTATAAATATTCTGGCTATGTGTATTTGTAATTTCCTCACTCAAGCTACACTTGGTGGCTATTTTGATACCAATAAACTATATGTCTATATCCATGGTCCTTCCCATGGCTGTAGCCACATCAACATGGCACCAATCCCCATATCATCTATACCCATGGTCCCTTAACCATGGATATAATGATTTTTGAAAAAAATATTTTCATTTTGGAGTTTCAATCTCATATCTCACATATTATATACATTGAAAATGACCACTCTTATACAACACTAATTAGGTATATATATATATTTAAGAATTATGAAATATATTTAATTGTTATTATTTAAATAAATATAATGTCTCTATTATACGTAGAGATATAGACATACTTATATTCATGTTCATGGTTGGTTATACATATAACCCATCTATAGACATGTTCATATAAAACTATGGCCATAACTCTGCCCCTATATCTAAGAGACATGGTTAGGGTTAAGATCATGGTTATAGCATGTGGCCTCAGAACTTGTAGCCATGGTTTCCACTATTCATGGATATAACCCTAACCCATGAAGTCTATAGCCATGTATTACGGTCTACTATGGCTATAGGCTCTTTCCAGCTCCATTAATACATAAATTTTTTTACCCATAATAGAATGGGTGAATATATAGCCATGGTTAGGGGCCATACATGGATATAAGATACATATGGCCATATTCACTGATTTGTTATGGATATAGGTTGAATATCTCCACATTCAAAATCAAACGTGGATATAAGTTCATAGTTATTTCTATTTTTTTAGTAGTGTGGATTAAGAATATTAGTTTGTGGAAATATAAATTTCTTCGAGGATAGTATCATGGTGGGAATCTAATGAATCTGCAAGAATTTTATACAATTGGTAATTGTTTATAGTATTATGAAATGTTTCATTTATTTCTAAATAATTTTAATGTGGTTTAGAACTACTTTTTACTATATGGTGGTCATTTATATCCATGTAATTATTATATAAAAATGGTTTTTCAGATCCCCGGGTTATTGGTTATGAGATTCCCTAATAAATACTACCCACAAAAAACATTTTGATAAAAAAATAATGACATAAATTCCATGAATAATATCATCATTTACAAACTCATACATTGTACAAATGAATTAAATAATCCCTTATATATATATTTTTGGTCTAATCCTAGGACAGAGGGAGGCTCACCATGTAATATCTTCATGGTAAATCCTCCCTTGTATATTATCTTTGTGACACTACTCATGTAACCTCCTTTTAGAAGGAAACCTATGAACTTATTTTATAGATGGATTCCCACCATTTAAATATTATTTTGTGTCTAAACATGAACTTTAATAACATTAGTGGACCCCATCAATTCAAATGGAATAGAAATTTTATACAAAACCTATAAATCCTAAAATAAATATTTGCCTCATTTTGATGGTCTAGCACTATATACCAGTTTACCTATGGTTATAATCATATCAAAATGTCTATTTTTTCACATTTAGGCATCTATAATGATATATTCTTCTACAAAATAACCTACATAGATTATATTAGTGACTGGAATAACCTCTCGATCCAACATTCAATTTAGTTAGAACCCTGAAAATCATGTTCCATTGAGGCCTCCTAAAAATCACTAGATATACATTACTAGTTCATCATGCACATTTTATTTATTCCCTTTGATCACATATTCCTTTGATAATGTAAATAAGGAAGTTTATAGAAGAATTCAAACTCATTATTTTCTTAAATGATAGGTTCTTTTTTGAACTAAAAACTTTATATTCCCTTGATAATGAGGACCTATATACTTAGGCAATGAGTGGAATGTCTATAGGAACATGACACTTATCCTAGATTCTCAATATGGATCCTCATTTCATTGAAGAATCTAATAAAAATTCATGTGTCCAGTCAGTCAATTAGATACATATATGTAATTCTAAATGAGTGTAAGTCTTAACCCTTCCTCCTTGGACCATAGTACCCATGATTCAAATAATATTTACCTTTATGGTTACTAATATGAAAGAGATAATCAAAATTGGACTCATAATATGTGTAAACATAGTAAATTTTCTCATTTATAATATCTTACCTATTCCCAAACAATGATACATAAATACCACAAGACATCCTATAAGATAATACCACCCAAACATACCCTATCCAGTTTAGATTCCAAAATATTGGATGATCCCAAAAAATTCCACTAATGCATAAGTCTAATATAAAACATTGATAGGACTCTTTCACATGTTAGTCTATTCTTCTTTAACTTAAACTATATAGAATTGGTGTTCTTTTTATGACCTTAATCTACAGGATTCTATGGTCTTGTTTTCATGACCATAAAATTCACATACTGGGTTTAGATCCATGACCTAAAAATTCACATAATTATTTTTGGACCCACAACCATAAAGGGAATCCCAATTGGTCTTAAATATTGGTCCATAAAAGGAAATTCATTTTATTATAGAAGTATAACCTTAAAAGGCACAACATTTATTCTAGTATTCACAACTTTAAAAGGCACTTCATTTGGGCTAAGCTGTATAAACAAAAACGGAACCACATTGGTCTTTGTTAGATGACCATAAAAGTTATGATGTGTCTAATTAAGTGGCACCAAACTACATGGGTTCGGATTCCCCATAGATGGATACATAATAAGCCCTTCTTATGGTCATGATCTTACCTCCACCACACATACCACCTCTCTAGATATTGATAAATTCTAGAGCACACAGGTATGTGGATTTAAACCACATTGTAATAAACTAATGAGTGGGGGTGGAGAACCTCTCATGAATACATTTTGAGAACCTTGAATACATACATATGTTCACATTTATTCATGGTGTTTATCAATCACTTAGATGACATAGGTAATTGGTATTGTTACATGGAAGGATTCAATGAATAAGTATTAAATCTATTAGATAGTATAAGATTACACAATAAGACCCATCATTGTATGAGCCAACCTATCATCCTTAAAACATCAATTATAAATTTAATGTGTTGTTAGTTATCTCCAGTAACCACCTTCCTTTGGAAGGTGGGTCCTATAAAACCTTATGATTTTAGTTTTTATTTACCTTTGCATATATATTTTGTGTTTCATAGACTTTAATACACACATCCTTAAACTAAAATGAACCATGATATATTTTATTAATATATAATATTATATTTCAAGATAAAAATTAATAAATTATGAGAATGTAATATGAAATATCATTAAGAAAAATAAAACAGTATTAAAACCAAAAGTTAATAAAAAGACCATGAAATCTAAATCATTATCCTCATGGTTTTATTTGAATATAATACCTTCAATTATATATTTGTAATGATTTAAAAAATAATATAAATATAATATAATTTTTTTTTTGAAATAATCATTTTAAAAGAGTGAATTATTTGGGATATGTATGTAGGGATATATATATACAAATGTAATATGGTCATTATAAAAGAGGACCTTGGATATATAGTCATTAGATATAGGGACATCGGATATATCTATGTTGTATATACTTGTATACAATAGGTAATATAAAATTGTGTAATTTTTAGAAAAATAAAAATATTTTAATTCCAACACAATATATAATCCTTCAATGAAGTTAATAGATTATAATTAATTAGAATATTTTGTTATAAAATTATGTATTCCTTATGTTTTATTATTTTTAAATAATGATTTCATGTGTTTTTAAAATTACAAAAAAATCATATTAATAGATTGATAATGTTTAATAGTGTGAAGATAAATAATTGGATGTGATTAGACTCACTAAAAAAATATAATTTTTAAATATTTTTATTTCATTATTTCTAGAATTTTTATAATTATTAATTAAATGATAAATATTAAAAAAATATTTTAATGAAATAAGTTTATTATATATAATAATAATAATGTAAAATAACATTCATATAATTATTATTATTTTATATTTAGTTATAAATAAATCTATTTTGGTCTTAAAAATATAATAATCTAAAAATTGTTTTTATATGTTATAAATTTATAATTCTAAAACTAATAGTTATTAATTTTGTAAATTGAATCCAATGAAATTTATTTATTATTTGGAATTAAAATACCCTAATTATTTAATAAGGTCAATTTCATATTCAGAGAAAAAATAATTTACCAAGATAAATTGAGTTACCACTAAAAAGGTAAAATGATGTAAAATGGGTTAACTGGGGTAATAAACCTAAAATATCAAAAAAATATATAAATTATTTTTTGATGGGGTTATTCACCATCCATTATCGTATGTCAATTATTTTTGAACTTTGGATCTACTTTCCTGGATAAATTAGCTTCCTTATCATTTAAGGAATGGGTGTTTACGAAAATACCACTCAAGATCACCTTAAAAAAGATGCATCTTATACCACCCTAAAACCACTCCATTAATTCAATTTCATCTTGAATAACATGATAATGTATCTTATAAAAATACTATCCCATGTTGGGGATCCTTTTTTCATAATAAGGAGTCCTAAATATCTGACTGAAAATTAATTTTTTATTAAAAAGCACTTTTGAGGAAAAAATGGGAAACCCGATACATGAAAATACCTAGATCAATACTACAAGTAACTGGCCCTCCCCAGAAATTACATCATTATGTTAAGCCTCCACCTCACATGATCGCTCAGCAAGTTGTCCCATGCAGGGTTGCATGGGCCTGGTACCGATGGAAAATCCATACCCTCTCATTCATCCAAATCCGAATGATCATGCACAAATGGAAGCTTCCTGCTCCGAAACCTCATCTGGAACTCCTCCTTATAGAGTACTGGTAGCATCCGCCATCAAAGTTTAAAATAAAACAAAATACAAAAACTGCATCAAATCCCTCCCATTTCAGAATTCAAAAATTGCCAGAGTAGAAACTAGAAACCAAATTCAAAGTCACCAAAAGACCAATGAACCTATCATCGCTGACGATTTCTCTGAAATGAACACTCATACTCACATCTCAAAGGACCAAAAAGACCACCATCCACTCCACCTCGGAGAGAATTGAGGAATCCTAGAACCAGAGTAGAGACCAAGAAAACAGAGGCAGAATGAAATATCGGTGATGAGATGTCCCGAATTCCAATAAACTGTAGAAATCTAACCATCCTATTCCAATAGACACGAACTTCACGAGTTGATTCAGAAGGATCAAAAAACAATGCATACAATTACAAGAAAGAAAAATATCTCAACCAAAACTAGAACATGAACTCATCAAATCTAAAATCTGAAAGAAATACTGCCACAGAATACTGGAACAGAGGAGAAAGACCAAGCCATCCCTATTTCATCACAAAATCAAAACCCTCGAAGCAGAAAAATACCCAGACCAAATCCGCAGAAACACAACCAGATACATAAATACAAACCGAACAACCGAAAGGATGAAAAGGAGATGAGGTTTTGGAGACAACAAACCATCATCTTGAAGACCGGAGGCTGACCGGAAGCACCACCCATGTCATTGTTGAAAGACAGAAACCGAGACGCCACCACCGAAGCCAGAATATGAGATGCCGCTACTGAAAGGCAATCAGAGATGCCACTACTGAAAGCCAAAATCCAAGCTGAAAAACCAAAGCTACAGACAACCGGAAACAAAGACATTGTCTCCGCTGAAAGCAGATAACCAAGATGCCGCCACTGAAATCCTATCTGAGATGCCACAATCCAGAAACTGAGCCGAGAGACACCAAGCTGCCACTGAGAGAGGACGTCGCCTAAAGACTCAAGAGAGAGAGAATCCTCCGATTGGGACGTGACCAAAGAACAAGCTGCCTTAGACCTTCCACCTTGCCGAGATTCTTCTACCTTGGACCTTCCATCCAAAAGACACCGCTTCCTTGGACCTTCCGCCTCACTGAGACCCTACGCCAACCCCATCCACGCCGCCAGATGTAAACGTAGGAGAAGAAAACCCTAGGGCTCTCCCAAGATTAGAGCTCCCGAGAGCACCCCCTCTAGATCATACATTCAAGGAGTCCTAAATATCTCATTTCAAAGAGACTATCTAAAATAAGATTCTTGTCTTAAACATACGTGTTTTCCTCTCCTTGATAATCATTCATGATCATGTTAATTAGCCTCTTATTAAATATAACATAACACATTAATAATAAATTATATAAAATTGATATTATTAATAGTAAATAACATGTTTTTACTCATTCAGTTGTTATATCGTGTTAAAGTTCGGGTGATTGTTGCCACCTAGATGAATGGTATTATAAAATTCACATCATGAATGACTAATAAAACTTATATAATGATAAAAGGATTTAACAATAATGAATTTAATATATTTTTTAGTAATTTATTAATATTAATGTATATTATTATGCTCATTAACAAAATCAATTATTTTTATTAAATCAAAATTCATAAAGAATGATTTTTTTTAGAATTCTATGTGAACCATCACTATAAGTTCGCAAATATTTCCATTGGACTATAGAAAAATATAAAAAACATATACTAAATATTTATGGACATTATAAAGGTGATGAAACCAAGATCAAGGATAAAGTAATGAAATCTTTATAATGAGGCTAGCACAGAACAAATAAGACAATTTGTGACCAAATATTGATTTTAAGAATGAATGAATGAAGTATGGGTAATAAGAAATTATAAAATTATTGTTTAAATTAATATAAATAATTGTTTTATTATATGGATGACTAATAAACCTAAATTTATTATACAATGAGTTATATCACCACCAACCTAGAAGAAGTGAGAGGTAAGGGTTTATTTTCTAATTTCATAATGAAATTAAGATTGTCCATGCATAAATTTCTAATGGATGAAATTGTGTGTTATTTACCTCTAAAAACCTTTCCTATTTCTAAAATAATTTTATTTTTTTGTTTTACTTTTTTTCTTAAAATTTAACCTATTTTTTGTTAACAACTCAACTGAAAGGTTTCCTATAAGTGGTGTCGACTCTTATCTCATCTTTTTGGTTTGTAGTCTTTCTTCTCTATGTACATATTCATTATATTTCATTATATATGTTCTAATATCTGTTATTATTATTAACTTAGGTCATTTTAGTCTAGTTTTGAGTTTATTTTAAAAAAATTGAGATGGATATATTTTTAATGTTTTCCTCATGGGTTATTTTCTATTAATTGTCATTGTAAAGTGTGAAATGAATCTTCTTTATCACTCTCTGTGTGAATTCATTTTCTCAAAAACTTTTTTTTATTTATGAGCCTTCCTTTAAATATTTTTAATAACATATAATATAATTTATATTCTCATTTATTTGTAAATTATTTCTGTTTAAATATGTATTATTAAAAAGTAACGGTTATTTATTTTTATTTTCCAAAGTAATTTTATATGGATCTAATGATGTCTTTTTTATCTTTGTAAATATACTTTAACATTTATTATGATTCACTAGGGAAATTCTCTAATGATATCATCAACCTTATTTTTAAATATGGATTTTTTTCATGTTTTTTATAAATCTTCATGAAACACATTTATTTCTCAATAGTTAATTACGCTATGATGGGATTATAAATTTTTTGATATTCATGTGTGACAAAAATATGTGTCTTATCATAATGTGATGGGTTGTAATTTTATATCTATCCAATTAATTTTGTATTGTTTATATCTCATATGATTATGATGGAACATAGGTGGTTAACCCATGTCCAAAATTTTATATGGTTCGGGTGGTTTTCCCAAGTCCACTATATTATGGTTAGTTAGCTTATTCCATTATGATATGATTTTGTTGGTAGTTTACCTTGAAATATGTTATGATTTATATTATATTTTCACATTATTCTATTATGTGGTATACCTATGGCATGTTCTCTTAACCAATGATTATTGGATCATTTTTCTACACTACTGTGATGAATTAATATGTTATGTTGAAAGCCACCTGTCATGATTAGGTTATTATAATATATGTTTTTTAAGGTTTCATATAATTATTTTATGTCTATGTACCTTGATTAAGTTATTATTTCAACATTTTTAACCTATGTTCACTTGTGATCTTTAATTTATATCTCTTCTGTTCACTCCTTATTATATTTCCATAATCCATGTAATCAAGAGGAATATTTTGTGTAATATTTATATAAGGGTATCATGTTTGAATATTATTTGTGGGTGATGTTGAAAAATATTTTTAGTGTAACATGGCTAAATATATAGCCTCCAAATACACTATACCTATAGGTTTCAGGCTTTGATTTATTATGAGATATAATTAAAATTCATATAAGATGATTTATGTATGTATGTTAAGGTTTTGTTATCTCATTTTGTCTCAAAGAGAGGTTTAATTATTTTTTGGGATTATTTTCTCATGAATAAGAGTATAGAACATTAAAAACCCATGTTGGGGAAAATTTTATGTCAGATGAACGTAAGATTTCATAGTTTGAAATGAAGGTGACATAATTTGGGACATCGTGCTATTTATTTTCCTAATAATATGATCACTTACTCTTATTATTAATACTTGAAACTTGTAAAAACTTTTCAGTTTTACTTCATATCTAGAATGATAAGGAATTGAGTAAAAAATGACTACAATGAACTATATAATGATTTTAATAGTAGTAAACCAATGGGGATGGGAGATGGAGTAAAAATCCAATGGCTATTCTCATTAAACTCTCTTAATATATGAACAATAACTTGAACCATACTATATTCCCAAACATCACAAGGAAGGAACAACCCTATATTTAGTCCTTTATGAGCCAATGACAACCCTCCATTAGTTTTTATTCTATTACACTAATTAAAAATCTATACATTAACACAAAATAAAATATATTTTCTATTAAAAAATTATCAAATAATAAAAGTTTTGTTTTATCCATTTATCATTTTGAAAGTGATTAATATCAATAGAGGAACCTAATACAAAACATAGGGAAAGAGGAAAAAATAAACTTCATATAATGGGTATAGTTAAATAAGATATTTTTAAATAATTATATTCCTAAAACTCTTTTCACTAAAATGTAGATGGAATTTTTGGATCTAAAAAGTTAAGATGAATCCTTTTTAACCTGTAAAGAAAATATTACTAGACATCTTTGGTACTCTTCTAGTTTTATCATTGACCCACAAAGAAAATTTATGGTTTATTTAGCTTCATAAAATAAAAGTCTCTAGAGAGATTTATTTATAATTAAATTTAGAATATATGCAGAAATAATTTGATGTACACTCAAGGTATAAATGTAAATTTGAGATTTATAATATTCTTGTGATTTTGATGAAAAAAGAAAAAATATATAGCTTCATGGAAACTAAACTGATAAAAAATTTGGATGGAAGTATATTCATCTTCTTGAATGTAAAATTTTTTTTGAAGAATAATTGGACAATTATCTCAAAGGAACAACTAAATGTTTTACACATAGAATATGTGTTCATCAAGTATATGAATGTTGAAGGGATATGAAGAGTGCACAAAATTAAATAGATATAATGAATGATAAACATAAAACCCCACCCAAAATATGATGTTTTTATTTTAAGTATTGTTTAAATTATATCAAAAGGTTTCAAAAACCACGGATTAATGATAAAAAAATGATTTTAGAAACCTCCAATTTTAATAGAGAAGATAAATACCTTTGTAACCACAACTATGTAAGTTGGTTGTGGAAGTGATGTGGTGAAATATACACTCATCATCCACTGAGAACTTGGAAAATGTTTATTTTATTATACTTATACCTACTCATTTATATCAATATTGAATGGTAAAATCATAAAATCTCAACCCTAATCAAAATATAATAAATTATATCTAAAAATCCCAATTTTTGGATGATTTCATCTCAAGTTGACAAGAGATACATTATTTTAGTTTGTAGGAAAGTGTTTCATGAAAATATTATTATTGAAACATTAGTTAAACTTTCGGTGATTTTTTGCATGGATTATATTTTCTATATAGATCCCTTATCAATTTTATGAAAAATTAAATGGCATTTCATATTACCAATCTACCTATGTTCATATATCAATGAAATGTTGACTTCGAAGTCCCTATGGAAATTAATTCCATTATGTGTGACTTAATAAGAATTATTGTGGAGTATATTTCCCAAATGGTGGAGAAAAAACGTATTATTTATGATATTAAAGATTTGAATGAATATATTGGTGTGTTTTCATCAATAGTTTCCTAGTTTTCTCATCAATTGTAAGGTTCAAATTTCCAGAAAACATATAAAAGGTGTGATGTTATCTCAAATAATATTTATTTAATATCTTTGATTAAATTTGAGAATTTAATTAAGAATATCTAGTAGAATCTTAATAAGGGTTTTCTTTGTCAAATTAGTCATTATGAGATGCACTAGTTCTTTTTTTAAGTATAAAATGGATCAATGCATCTCTGCATTTTTTATCATGAACTTAATATTATTGTTTATAAGAAACAGATTTATTTCACATGTTTGGATGACTTGTTTATTAAACTAAGGGAATAAATACTTCCTAAAAAATTACCATCAATCTGGAAATCCTCAATTAAGGATAAAAAATAGGATATACCCATTAAAATCCTCTATGCCAAAGATGGATATTTTTTATTCATAGTGATTACATTTGGGCTTACAAATCCCACCTCTATCTTCATGGACATAATGAATTAATACATTATGGATTACCATGATCAATTTTTTTATACATAATAGATGATATTCTCATATATTCCATTTTCAAGTAATATTATAGAGGATATTTAAGGATTGTGTTAAGGGCATTGAAAAAGGAGAGGTTGTGTGCCAAAATTTTACAAGTTTGAATTACTAAAATTGAATATATCATTCCCGGTTCATGTAATCACAAGTGAGATTCTATCAATGGATTATTCAAGGAAACAGTAACTGATTAATAGATCATATCAACTATAATAATAGAGATTTTTTTTTATTTGATTGGATAAATACTATTGATTTTTTTGATAAATTTCTAATGATTATCAAATACTCAAACAATGTTAATTAATAAGGGATTCATGTTCCTTTGGACATAAGAATTTGATGAAAATTTCAAGTACCTCAGGATAAGGTTAATCAATGAACCTATACTAACACTACCCAATAATGGGGAATCACTTTGATATATAGTGATGCAAAAATTAATGTATTTGGTTGTTTTCTCATGAAATATGACATGGTGGATGCAAATTCCTCACATCAACTGAAGATTCAAGAAAAAAATTACCCGACACATGATTCTGAGTTAGTTGTGGTAATATTTTCATTAAATATATATATTAATTATCAAAATATTCAAAGATATAAAAACATATTAATGATAAGATATTAAATTATATATTCATATTAAAGGATTTAAAAATATATCAGAAGAGATAGTTGGAGTTTATCAAATACTATGATTAATCAATGTATTACAACCCTAGGAAGGAAAAAATATTTGCTCATTATTTGAGTAGGATAGATCATGAATCCTTATCTAAGATATGGATTTAATGAGTCTCTATAATCCTGAATTTTCAAATGATTTACATTGAAATTATAAATTAATGAGATAAATCCTTTATTTCCCTAGAGATTTCTCAATAATCCATTCATGTGAAGATCAAGGGGGAAAAAAGTAGGATATGGAGACAAAGAATAAGATAATGAATTTTCTAGAGTTCAATAATGAAAATGGTTGATTTGATAAGATTTTTTAAATTAATTTGTGTCTCATAAATACATAAATTTAATAAGGAGATATTGTATGATTAAAATTTATCATCATTGTCCATCTATCCTAGAAACATAATTATGTATAAATATATCAATAATCTTTTATGGTAGGAAAACATAAAGAGGTAGATTTAAGTGTATGTTTCATGATTCTTATATTTATATAATGTTAATGTTTAATGTTCAAAGTCTAAGGATATGATGAAATTGTTACCCATACCTATTTTGAATGGGTATAACATTTCCATGTATTTCATTATGGGATATCAAATAAATTATAAATTTCATAATACCATTTAGGCTATATTTTATCACATTAAAATGTTGGAACTATTTGAGAATATTTCTCACTTGATAAATATTTTAATATATACATAAAGTGTGTTAAGGTTTCATGGAGTGCCACATTCTATTATATCATATTGAGGTCATAGGATTGCCTTAATTTTTTGGATATGTCTTTATTAATAAATACATATAGAATAAATTATTTCCACAACATTTCATTCATAGAATGATGTTCAATCTGAAAGTAAAATAAAATTCTATAAGATATATTGATATCATGATCAATAAATTTCACATAGGGTTGGGATAAATATATTTCACATAGTGTTGCGATCAATACCATCCCATTTTAGAGTTATCATATGACAATATTTTCCATTATATAAATAATGTGACACAATATGAGACTATATTTTGTAATGGATTTTGGGAACAAACATTTTGGGATTAATTTATAGATTGTAAGGTTTCAGGACCATATTATTCTCAATATATATAAGCTATGTTTTAAACAATTCAATGATACCTTAAAATTTCATAAACATGGTAGAAGAGTTATCTAATAATAATCAATGGGATTTGTATTTTGATGTTATAGAAAATATATTTCATCAAATTCCATCTTAGAATAGGGTAATTAAATTCAAGAATAATCAAAATTTGATTCCTATATACATTGTCCATTTCAAAATAATTTTCTATGTGGGGAAGGTAGCCTACCACCTATCACTTCCACTAAACCTCTCTGGTGTGCATGATATGTTCCATGAATAATTATTTAGGAAGTACATACATTATATATCACATGTAAAAAACTAAAAAGTGATATAATAAGAACATTATCTCCCTTACAATGAATAACCAATAGAAATTTGGAATCACAAAGATAAAGTACTAATAAACAAGACAATTAACCTTATTTAGGTTTTTCAGAGTAGTTATAAGTCCTAATAAGAAACATGAGAACCTAAAGATATAATGAGGTATAATTTAACACAATTTTTTCTTTAGAGTGAGTAAAATTATATGATGAAATTATTTTTATGGGTAAAAATATAACACCCTGTGATTTTAGTATGTATTTCCCCATAATAAAATTATTGTGTGTTCTAGGGATTGTAATTTTTGTAACCCTAAACATAAACAAACAACAATATAATTTGTTGGAAAATATATTTCAATGATATAAAAACATTAATTAATTACGATAATAAAATATGAAACAAAATTTATAAAACTATAAAATTAGTAAAACCACATGTAAATAAAATGGCTATAAACATGAAATATTTTCAAAGATGCCACTCAAGATCACTTATAATAGGACCCCTCATATACCCACCTCAATCCACCCAATTAATTATTTTTCCTCATGAATATTTATAAAAAATATTTTCTTGATATTCATATACCACTTTTTAGAACCCCTAATCACAATATGGAGTCCCAAATCCCCCATTGGAAAAAGGATCTCAAATAGAAGATTGAAGTCTTAAATATAAGTGTTACCCTCTCCTTAATCATGATTCTTGGTCATATTCATTAAACTATTAAAATATTTGTCTTATAAATTTAATATGAAAATAAAAAACATTATTATTTTTTAAAATTGATGTTATTATTATCCAATACCATTTTGTTACTCAGTTAATCTTTATAATGCATTCTTATTTGGGTTGAATTCACTGCCTATATAAACAATGTTATTATATTTAACACATTAATGAATAATAAAACTTAAATATTGGTAATTAGATGGACTAATTAGGAATTTAATATTTTCTCATAATTATTTAATGGTAATATATATAAGTTTACTCATTAATAAAATAAACTCTTTTTATTGAACTAGAATTCAAAAAAATTATGTTTTAAAGTTTTATATAAAAACTATCACAATAAGGTTAATGAAACGAAAATGGGAAAAATATATATATAAAACAAATATAATAAATCTTTATGGTAATTGTGGAGTTTAATTGCATTTTATTAAGGATGAAGTACTAGAATCTTCATACTGAGGCTGACATAGAACAAACTAGACAATTAGCACCCCAAATTTTAATTTTAACATAAAATAATTAATAAATTGGTAATAAAAAATTATAAATTAATTTTATCAAGTAATATAAATAATTATATGGTTTTGATATAGATTAATAATAAAAATATATTTTTCTTAAAATTAGTTAAAATGTTTCTGGTCAGGAAGAATGCAGTGGAAATGGTTTTTTCAATCTCACCTTACAATTGACATTATCCAAGTATAAATTTATAATTTATGAAACTAATTTAATTCACTATAAAACCTTATATATTTTAATTTAATATAGTTATTACATGTTTTGTAAATTTTTAACACCATTTAAACTCTTTTGGTTCAAAACTAAATGCAAATGTTTCCTATATACGTAGATAATAGTATCTCATATTTTTAGTTGGGGATATTTCTAATCCATCTCCATATTATTTATATTATTTTATATATCCCCTTAAGGATAAATACATGATTTATTAGGATAATTTTCTATTGGTTTTTACTTTATTTACAAAAAAAATTGAACGGAATGGCTTTTTATCATTTTTTCAATTGTTATTTTCTATTGACTTATTATACAATGTGTGAAAGACATATTTTTTTATAATTCTATAAAAATTCATTTTGACACCATATTTTTCAATTTTATTTAAAAATCCTAAATTCCATTTTTTCTTGGTTTTCCAAATTAATTTATATTCTTAATATATTATAGATTATTTCCTTTGACATAAAATATTTTAGAAATATAAATTGTGTTTCTTATTATTTTTTAAAGTAAATTTATGATTCTCTTATAATGTTTTTTATTGTATACTAAAACCCTTTGACATTTATTATTCATCATTGGGGATATTATTTAATGATTCTATCAACCTTTCTTTTTAAGATCAATTATGATCACTTTTTTAAAAAATCAATATAAAACATGCTTATCTCTCATGGATAAATTTTTATCTAATGGTATTATAAATGTTTTCATGTTTATAGGGAACATATATGTATATTTTATCATTATGTGATGGATGGATATATTATGAAACTCTAATTAATTATGTAATGTTTTATATCTCATGTGATTAGTCTAGGATATGGGTGGTTAACCCATGTACAAATATTATGGAGTGTGGTTGGTTTACTTAATTCCTATACATTATGGGAAATTAGTTTCCCTAGTCCGTTGTAACATGAATACCTTTGTTATTAACCCAAAAAAATTTATTATTTATATACATATTATTGTTTCAAAATATTATGTTATGAAATGTACAATTGACATGTTCTCATAATTCATGATTATTGACTCATGTTTTCACACTCATATGAATCATTTATTATGTAATAAAAAATCCTCATATAATGAATCTTGTTTTATGATTTATTTTTATCGGGTATGATTTCCTTATATTATATTCATATTCAGTGATTGTGTTATCATACTCACTTTCATGGATGGCCCTAATGGATTTATATTTTATATATTTTTGGATAACCCCTTCTAAACTAGGTTGAGAGGGGACCCTTACATGACTCATAAGACTAGTGGCACAAGGCCCAATAAATGACACTAAAATTATAAGTGTTGGGGTGTTATTTATTATTATATGTAATGATTATTAATATGAGATAATGTAATACATATTTATGATAATGTTATTTCATCATAGTTCTACTTTAAAATATATAAATCGCTATTGTGAGTGCGGGGTGGGGGAAATAATCATCACTGATTACCAAGTGTTGTTATAAGTGATACAAAATTGGAAAATGGATCTTTAAAAGGGTATCCCCATTTATTTCACAGACTAGTGGACTATGATTGTATCCCTATATTACATCCCAGTGATGGAAGGTATAATGACAATCCTGCAAAAAATAGATTTATCCTTGATAAAGAATCAAAAATGGGAATGGGGTTGTGTGTGAGTCACCAACATAACATAAAATTTATAATGGTGTTGGGAAAGTTTAAAAGATATGTTGAACCTTTTGATTTATATCTATTTTTTAGCCTATATTTATTTATATTATATTTTTATAACTAATTTAAAATTTTTGTTATAACATTATTGGGTTGTTATATTGTTGGTTTATTTGATACAAAATAGGTTGTAGTGCCAAATCAGAAGATATGGTTGATAGGTGGTTAGATAAAATATCAACCTGGGGGCATAATGATATGTTTTTTGTTGAAATTATAATTTTTTGGGTTTATTTTCAATTGTTTGGGTGTATTTTGAAGTTTAACCATTTTGAGTTTTTCATATGTGTTTGGGTGTAATTCCAACCAGTGGGTTTGTTAACGTGTGGTTAGTTGTAATGCCAATTTATAATGTGATTTGATATGATGTTGGGAGTAATGAAACCCAATGGGTATTCTGATATATGGTTTTTTTAGAGAAAATTTGTAAAATATGGATACATTTGGGTTTAATGACAACTTTGGGGTTATGGAGTTGTGTTGGGTGTACTTCCAAGAAAATTTATCTTCTGATATGTGGGGTGGGTGTATTATTAATGAGATATGTTTCATTGGTGTATGTTGGTTAAATTAAAAATTACCCCATATGTGTTTACTATATTTTGTGTATTACTAACTAGATTTATTGAGTCATATGAGATGATGTGAGGAGTATATATCATGTTGAGACTTGCAGTATTTAGTTTAAATAATTAATAAAAATAGAATATTTAATGTTTCATCTTAATTTTCATTATTCAAATGAAAAAATAACAATGTCACACATAGATTTATAATAAAATAACATATTTATATTTTCATCCATGGAATACCTTTGGAAACTAAAATTTCATCCTTTTAAAGAAAACATTTAATAAATATTGTATAGTTTGTAACACATTATAATCATAAACCATTAAAAATTTTAATTTTTTTGAATGTTTAAACTCATGAAATAATTATCACATGATTATAAAATAAATATTGAAATATTTGATTATAAGTAAGAAGATTAATCCACACATTATCACATAATACATAAACTACTATACACTACACCATGACATGGGAACATTCATAATGTTGTAGTCTATCATAGAATAAACCATGACTATTTATATAAAAAAAATTCCATTCATTGCAACACATTTACACAAATTTTAGTTTATAATTATCTTGAACACTTAGAGAAATGTTTAATCCTTTTATAAAACAAAATATCAATGTACACCACCTTCCTAATAAACATGGAAAATGTCGTAAAATATGTTGTGTATCTTGTTGTTCATAACCTCTCATCAAAGAAATAGACCTACCATAGAGAATGATATAGTGGTATGTATATTTTTAGAATTATAATTTTATAACACTATACATCAGTTGATGGAGGCTCATGTGGTGTGAAACCATACATCTCCCAAGGGGATATTTTATCACTATGTCCAAAGGGATGATCATAAGATGTAACATCTTAATTTTGGGATCTCACTATGAAAAAGGTCACAGACCACCTTGCCTATTTTGATATTCCAGGTCTGGATCCCATTTGTCTTCATACAGCTACCACCATGAAACTGAGGGGTTCAACTTGTTTAGAGGGTATTCCCTCAGTCTCCACTACTTCTTACCTCCTTAAGCCTCTTATTATGGGGCATTTTGGGCCTCCCCTTCTTGTTGTGCTTGATTTCTTGAAATAAAAGTTACTTGATGATGATGATGAATAATATTTTAGTTTAAACTACTAACACCTTCAAACCGATGTACCAAAACTTATAATTGAAAACATTATTACTTCCAAAAAAATATAAATGTATAATTACATATGTCATTCAACTATTCAATTGGTTAATAGATCATTAATATCAATGTCATAAGGGACCGAACCCACTAGGGAATCTCCTATAGTAATCTATTTTTTTATGAAATGAAAAATCATATCAAAATTGTTTGAAATTTTCTTATCAAACATTGATGCATTGAAAACTATTTGTTAACTATTACTTACTATGAATCCATGCACCATTGAATCTAAACACCTATACAATATAATATGATGAATCCTGCTAAATATTTTATTTAATGTTCAGGTTTAATCATACCATCAATTTACAAAGATCATAATGATAACTACCCATATCACCAATTTCATTAGAAGTTTCTATCTCATGAGAGAAATCAAGGTTCCGCACTACTCTCCATAATTGTCAATCTCATAAAATCCATGTGTCATAATAAATAACAAATTGATACATACCATCTTAGTAATAATTAGGATCATGGGACACAAATGAGATCATTTTTCCATAAAAATTATGACTATTGGTATACTATACACATATACACCTATATTTAATATATTCTATTAAAAACATTATCTTAGCATGGCTACATATTTCTGATAAAATAGTTCCAACCTATTTCATATCTTTTTAAAAGCATTGATAGATTTCGTCCTTTATCAGTGCTAAAAACTACTAATAAATATCCCCATTTGTGAATATATTTTTTAACACTCATGAAGGTTAACCTATTTTAGTGCTCCATTTATCTGACATAAAGGATGATTTTCATCACTGATTTTCATAATTATTAAAGCGTACCCTTTATAATTATATTAAAATGATGTTTATAAATATATAAATTTTTAAAAATGATTCATATATACATATATTGTACTTATATATAAATATATATATTTAATTAATTATACTAATTTATAATTATATATAATATTATGGTTACTTATATATATAATAATATATATATATATATATATATAATTAAATTATTAAAATCATTAAATACTTCATATAAAATTTTATATATTTATTTTCATTTTATACAATTTAAAATTTAAAGATGTTATTATGGACATATTTGTGTGTGTTTGTATGTGTGTATATATATGAATAATATATATATTTTTTAAAATTTATAAATTTACATTTATTGAAATAAATACATAAACATATTAATTTTTTTTTAAATAATTTTTAATTAAATACATATATAAAATTAGAATAAAATATATTTATGAAATTTTTCAAGCATTAAGTATATTTTATAATGATTTTAAATACATTATAAAATTGTTTATGTAAATAAAGTGCATTGAAAATTTATATAATTCAAATATATATATACAAAGAGAGAGAATTTATAAAAATTTAATAATATATATATATATACACACATGTGTATTTAAATATATTTTATTCTATATGTAATATCCTAAAATATTAATGATAATAAAAACCCATTTTGTTAATAATTAATTTTTATTTTTATGTGAAAATGTAATTCTTTAATAAAAATAAGTTAATAAATGGTTTAAAGGCTTTATGTAAGGGTAAAATACCTATTAAAACATACAAATAGTCTATATAATATTTTCATATCAGATGCTGAGTCAACCCAAAATTATAAGGACTGTAGATCCTTGACATTGATATTATAAAAATATTAAATATATTATATCATGAATATAAGGTTTTTATGAAATATTGGAATACCTTCTGAATGGTGTTTCATATGGAAAATATAAGACTATCGTTAGGTCTGGAATGAGTTTTTACCCTATGAACGACATAAACTTTGTGTGAGTCCGGTGTTTTGTTGAATCTCGCATAAGGGTAATAATAATTATATTATTATTATTTATGTCGAAAAAATTTTAAATATACATGTGTAATTAAATAATTTTTAATTCTCTTAATTGATGAGACATATTTCTCCATGATTGAATTTTTATAGGGATGTTTTGTAATAATAGTTATATTATTACTTGTGCCACATAAATGCAATTGTGTTGTTAATAAAAATCTATTAACTATTCAGTATTAAATGAAAGTTATTATTGAAATGTTTAAGGTGGTATAATGATATAGAATTAATAATAATAATAATATATTATTATTGTTATTATTTTTATTAATATTAAATTTTTAAAATAATATTTTTGAGTGGAAAATTAAAGTGTGTATATATGTATATATGGGATAAATGTATATGTATATATATATACATATACATGGGTATATATGGATATATATATTTATATTTAACATGTATATGAGTTATAAATATATCTGTGTCTGTGAGGTTATATATGTGTGTGTGTGGGTGTTTTTATATATATATATGGAGTACTTTACGTATATATTAATTTAGGAATTATTATATTTAAAAGGTGTTATTTAAATAATAGATATAAATGTGCGGTGGAACATGGATTTAATAGAAGAGAGAATAAAAATTAAATTAGGTAATAAAATAAATAAGATAAAGAAAAAAATGGAAGGGGGATTGGTGGTGTGTGCATAGTACAGGAGGAACACCACTTCCCTCTCATGTTTGTCCCTCTCTCTTTTATCCCTATCTTTTATATTTTTTTATTTTATTAATTTATTATTATCATCAAAATTATCTCTAAGGTATATCATGTGATACTGATTGGATTGATTCACTATTGGTAATGTTGGATTCGTCTCAACGAGTTAAAATTTAATGCAGTTGTTTTTGAAGAATATTAGGAAATGATACTTGTTGGTGAAATTGAAATAAATTAGCAACCCTTTTTGAAGGAACATAGTTTCACATAAGGTTGGAATTTCCTTGTATTTTTTGGTTAGTGTCTACACTTTTTTCTATGATGATTTTATTTTTTGGCATTTGATGACCATGCTTGATTATAATCACATGTTGGTTTATGTGTGTGTCCCATGCGACTTGTTTTGATTCAAGAAATGATATTAGTGTTACCTTTTCCAAGTTTGACTTTATCACATGTTGTTATGTATAAATCTATTTATCAAGATGATATATTATGTATTCCATATATTCATACCATATGATGTCTAACACCATTGTCTTGGAGGTTGTGTTTGGTACTTGAGATAGGTGGAAAATTATATAATGGGAATCCCTTTAAGGGGTAGTGTGTGTATATTGTGATGATAATGATTATGGACTTGATAATAAGGTTTAGTTCATGATGGCCTTGAGGCCTGACTCAAGGCAGCACATTAGGGGGGTGATAGCCTGGGGGCCTGACCCAAGGTGCATGATGGCCTTAGGGTCTAACATGAGTCATTGATGGGGTGTGATGACCTGGGGTCTAATTCGAGGTGCATGACAGCCTTGGGGCCTAACCTATGATGAATTTAGGATATGACGACCTTAAAACCTGATCTGAAACTATCCCTTATAATTGCTGAGATATGGATTTAGAGCATAGTGTTGGTCTTTTCTCATTATGACATACCATATATGGATTTAGTGCTTGGTGTTGGTCCTTTCATATTATAGCATACCATGACTATTCTTATGACATGGATATGAAGTAGTTATGGTTTGGGGTCTGCAAAATCTTGGTTAGTACATGACCACTCACTTTTTGATTGTATTTGTATACTTGTATGTGTTTATTTTTATTATGGAATATACTTATTATACTTGATAACACCAATTTAAGGATGCAATGGTGGTGTCCTACATAGTCTTGTACTCACACCATACTCATGGATTTTGGTGTTCTTGTAGATTTCTTTAGAGATTTGGTGTAGTAAAGGGACTCCATAATAGACAATTGAGCAGAGAAGCACGGAGAAAGTGGTAGATAGAGATAGACTCTAGATGACCCATGCATTGCTATTTATTGAATTATTGACTGTTGATTTACTCTTTATAGATAGAAGATATGATGGTTGGAATTAAAATAGGGGAACTATGAAAGTGTATGGCCAGCACTATATAATGGACCTCCGATTTTCAATAATGTGGGAATTTATGTTTTACTATTACAGTTGATTAAATTCACCTTGGGTCATGAAAATGATGTTGATATGTGTTTTATGATATTTTGGATGTGTTCATGAATCATAAATAAGAATATAGGTTCACTTTCATATATATACATGTTCCTATGTTTCATATTAGCTCTTTAATTAAATGCCTAAATTTTTGAAATCTGTTTGGGATATATATTTTTTGTGTGATATATATGTATTTTTTATACTTCTATGATATAAATTTTATTGGAAATAATTAGTTGAACAGAACATGTTGTTGTGATAATATAAATATATGATGGTTGTGACAAAGGGGTAGGGACATAGACCATGGTTTGTGCAAGGACGGTTGTAGAAAGGGTTATGTATAGACTCAGAAAAGAACCTTGTCTGATCCCATATAGAGTATATTTGTCAGATGTTCGATCTTAGTGACAAGATATGTTCAAGAAATACAGAAAATTATAATTTTTGGGATGATAAGTCTATAAAAGGGAATAATTGTATATCCACAATTTTTAATGACAATAAAAACCATTTTTATTAATAATTCATGTGTATTTTAATGTGAAATTTTAATTTTTTTAGAAAAATAAGTTAATAAATGATTTATAGGCTTTATGTAATGGTAAAAGCCCTATTAAGACCTTGGAATATTCTATAGAATATTTTTGAAGTCATACAATGAGTTAGGATGGGATTTAGTGGAATGTAGTTCCTTGATGTTGATATAATAAAAATATTAAATGTATTATATCATGCACATGTGGTTTTTATGAAATAATTAAATATCTCCATAATGGTATTTTAGATAGAAAATATGAGACCTATGTTAAGTCAGGAATTTTTATTTTACCCTATGTGAAACATAATATATGTGTGAGTTGGGTGTTTTGTTAAATCACATGTAAGGGTAATAATAATTAAAATATTATTATTTTTATTGAATAAAGAAATGGAAATATAAATGTGTTATTAAATATTTTTTATTTCATTTAATTTATGAGAAACATTACTCCAGGAGTGAATATTTTTTGGGAGGTTAGGTAATAATGGTAATATTATTACTTATGCCACAAAAATGAAATTGTGTGGTGAAAAAAAAATTATTAATTGTTCAGTATTTAATAGAAGTTGTTGTTGAAATATTTATAGAGGTATAATTGCATATATCTAATAATAATAATAATAAATATTATTATTATTAAATTGGGAAAATAATTTTTGTGTGTGGAAAATTAAATTTTGTGTATATTTTTATATGGGATAAATTTATATATATATATACATATATAGGTATATATACAAATGTGTGTGTGTGTGTATGATGTTTTAATGAGTTATATATATTTTTATATATTTTTATGTGTTAGTTTAGGTATATTATTGGGTGTATGGGGGGTGAGTATATATATGTAACACACCAACCCCAGAAGACCTGAGCTGGTGCATTATTTTATTACATTGGAATGATTATAAGGAATCAAATCCTAAATGACTAATTATTATAGAATTTGTGGAAATCCATATTATATACATAATACCCATAATACATTGGGAGAAGAAAATAAGACAAGTTACATAATAAAAGGAAATAAACTTTATTCTTGAAAGATTAATCAAACTTTTCCTCTTCATAACCTTGGGAAAGGAAACATAATAGGAGTGAGCTCAAAGGATCCGTAATAGTAATTAAGGTAGAATAAATAATGAATCAGTGAGAATAAATCAACATTTAAATATAAATAACTAATAAAACATTCTATTAAAATAACTATATAATGAAAAATCAATATTTAAATTATGAAACTGGAACACATTCCACTTAATCAATAAAATGAGAATAGAATGCATCCATAGATATTTTGATGATAAATATCATTAATAATAACAATAACAAGTGAAATAACTATGAAGTAAATGATTAATCATTAGACGTCATGTCCAAGTCACATGAGGACATATACGGTTAAGATCCATCCTCCAAACTGTTTAAAACTATATGTAGAAACTGGTATAATTTTTCCAACTTAATTTTCCCATGAGAACCTATCGATGCATCAAGGATCTATATAAATTCTAGTATCCACTCTTCATTCCATGACCAAAGCATTCCTCATATAAAATAATCAATTTAATAAATATAAAATATACCTTATAAAATATTCTTATTGAATAAAATATATGTATTTATCAATAATTTCCCAGTTAATCAAATAACTATCAAAGTAAACAGTGTATGTAAAATGATATATTGTTTAAGAAATAATAATATCCATCATATGAATTTTTTGATAATCAAGAAAATTTCTAATGAAAATTGATTAAAATAAAATTATTGTTTCAAAATAAATTTAACAATCACAAAAGGAATTATATTGTAAAGATAATCATTAAGAACATTCTTGAGGAGAATAATCATTAAACATTCCAAAGTGTCCAATACAAATTTGAAACATGTGAATCCTAATCTACATGAAGGAATAAACTTACATGAAACTTATAATATGACTATAATAAGTTGATTTATGATATAACATGAAAAATGGTAGTATATACACCATATAAAAGTGAAGTGGTGCATACCAACAAATAAGTCTCAATGGAATGTAAAATGAGATGAAATCTTTTACCTTGCATTTCCTTTAGGATGATCGCCATTTAACATCCTATATAATGGTTTTAATAGTGTTAATAAATTATTTCAGAACCATATTCAGGTTTATAATATCATATATTATCTGCATATAATATATTATTACCCATTTGATAAGAATCATCCACTATTTTCACTATTTCGGGTGTTAATTACCTAGTTTATTGAATATGTTTTAACTTGTTACTTTTTATTAATATTACTTAAATCATGATTTATTAATATCAAAATTTTAAATAATGATATCATTAACACCTATATTCATTAAATATGTATTTATAATAATCCATAATATTTTGAGATAAGAAGTGAAATGTATCATTCATGGAGACTGTAGGTTATACGTACGCATGAACACTACTTTGATTTCTTTTCCATATGAAAATTGTGATAAGTAAATGATACATATTTATATAATAGTTCCATTATAATATTAATTTAATATATGTTTCATATTTTTATTAAAACTAACGTTAATATGTTCCATGTATTGCATAAATGAATCGCATCGCTTTGAGGATGTGGTAGTCTAAACTTCCCCAAACGATGATATCATATTTACATGAAATGGAAAGTATAAAGATAAGTTTTTTAAAAGAATTAAATAATAATAAATACATAATAAATATTATATATAACATATATAAATAAATTTTCCATCATAATTCCTTACCATCATAGCTAGTAAAGGAAAAATGAACAGTCATCGTTTTGTTAGGCAGTTGTTCATCGTACACATAAATCATTTGTTCATTTCCCATTAGAAGGGAGTGTTGCCTATTTAGGTATAACCATTATCATAAAAACATCCTAGTAAATTTATTATAATTTTTTTTATATAATAATTTAATAAAAATATTTTATTGGGTGGAGAATATAAATATTACAAGAGATCTTGTGGAAAGATGTTACCTCTTAATCGGGTAACTCCTTCTTGTTTGCACAAAATAGATTACATGGATGTCTCTATTCCCAATATTATGATTCTATATTTTTGTTATGGATGTTTTAAAATAGTTATGATAGATCTTGGTTGATAAAATTTGGCTTGAGAGGTGCGAGGAAGTGGGAGGAGAGGAGGAATTTTTATAGTGAAGCAGAAGTGGCACTCTTGTAAATTTTAGAAAAGGTAATTCCACCAATGTTTTTCCTATTTAAATTAGATCCAAAAATGAAAATATTATATAAAATGGAGTTTAGGGTTGGAATATTGTCATCCAATTTATTTTTGACAATTTTATAGGTCATTTTTTCCTTTAAGTTTAGGTTTTAGTCCTTTGTTAAGCATAATTTCACCTTAATTGTTGTAATTAAATTTAATTACTTTTACTAATATTTTTGGTCAAAAAATTGAAATTATTATAAATTATAGATTATTATTATTCAAAAAATGGAATCCATTATTCCAAATTTGAATCACATAAGTGGCAGAAATAAATTTAAATTTAATCTTGCATACGGGATGACAAAGCGGGTTTTTAAGGTTAAAACATTCAAAAGCTTGCTAAGTTTTTATACCCAATTCTAAATTGAAATTGATTAAAATGGTCTAAATTGGAATAATGGATAAATAATTGATATAATTTTACTTTAAACCTAATTAAAAATATAATTTATTACTTTGAATAAATTAGATTAAAAATTAGTTTTTAATTATTATTCAGTATTTTTCATTATTCGTTAAAAAATGAAACATAACAGAAAAATACCAGAAAATCACCCTGACCTAATTATTATGTATATCATTAAAATATAAAGTTTAAAATAATCTATAAATGTTCCAAAAATTACATTTAAAATAGGTTCTCCATTAAAAGGCGAGAAGAGTGCCTTAATAAAAATATAGGTTTCTCTGCGTAAAATTAGCTTTATTCATATCTTATGCCTAAAAAATATATTGTCTGAATATAAAAAATAATTTATTTGATATTATATATATATATTATTAATATCACTCACTAATTGTAGTTAATTCAATTTATTAGGATAAAAGGGTTTTGTGATCTTAAAACTAGTATTCTATAAAAATATTCTTTTTATATTCAATTGGTTCTTATATTAACTTATAATTAATTTATATCCAATTATTTAATTTTATATTTTTTAAACCATATATTTTCATAATTTAGTTATTCCTATTCATGAATTTTAATTTAACTTCTATGTTACAATAATATTTTAATAATATATTATTGTTCATTAAAACTTGGTCTTGCGTGTAATGCAAGTCATTGAAGAAACTCATTATTGTGTGTGATGTACACCAACTCAGTGTTACATGCATTAAAAGATATAAAATATCATAAATTTATTTAAAATAGTATATATATTATATTTTCTCAGGATAAAATATTCCCATACATGATTGGTGTTTTGTGTCAAATAGACTATCAGATACAATGTTCTTACTTTAGAATTTTGAGGAGTAAGATTCTCCCCATACTAAATAAATTTTTTTTTCTCAAAATTTAAACTTGATCTTGGTAATAGATTTTTTATATTTCTAGTTTTGAAATCCCACATCATGAGAAGGTTTCATAAAACATCCTCTATAAAATATATAATGGGAAGTGAAAATTTCACATGGACTAACATATAATAAGTCTATAAGTAAGAAAATTTTGGTTGAAAGTAAAGATGAAAACTTAGAGAAAAAAGAATAAATATTTATAGGGAGTTGTTGAGATCATCAATAATAAATGAGTGAATTATAAATTTAATGTTGAGGGCCTAAATTCAGTAAATTTTCGATTATTTAGAAGACTATTTATTCAACAAAAAGTAAGGTATTAGGAAAACATTTTTTTATGATATTTTTCCAAGAGTTGATGAATTTATTCACTCTCTTAGAATATAAGTAAATATAAATTTCTATAAACATAATATTTTCCTTTGATTATGGCTTGAAAAATTTCTACTTCATCTCTTAGTATGAGATACATCATATGGTGAATTAATAAATTAACCTATAAAATCTCATCCAATGATCAAATTATACCCTTTTTTAAATAGTTAAATTTTTAAAAATATTATGATTCCATACTTTGTAAGGAAGGTCACTAAATTTCCAAAATTAACATATCATTATCCTTCAATCAACATGAAGAAGTTCTTTAATCATCACATACAAAATATGTGAACACTTTCATCATGTATTCTATTTAAATATGGTAATAACATGACTTATCATAATAATTTATTGGGATCGTGCATTCTTCCTTATTCCTTAAGTAAAAATCATATTATTGGATATATTCCATAAATCAAAAATTGTTGTAAACTCCATCAATGATATCATAAATTATTTTGTCGAAAAATCATTGATCAGTTCTAAGGTAGTCAGCACTATCAAAATTAATTTATCCAAATCAACCATAACTTTTATTCCAACATCATTATCATAGTACCAGAAACATATTAAGTTTTATCATTCCCTTAACCATGTTTTTTCCAAAAATGTTAAACATTCTACTGAATCACTTTTCTTGGTACCATTCAACATATGATCTCAAATATTTATTGAAAAATTACTACAGTAAAATCCTTATATATTTCATAAATCTTATGATGAAACATTATCAATGGAATAATTTTACACATATTTCATTGATACCAATATGTAAGTACATTAATCATTACACTTTGGTTGTGTAAATAACATATGTTTCAACTTGACCCATTAGATTCTTCTGAGGTATATTCTCTTGATTCTAGGGGAATTTTTTTCATAGTGCCCCATCTCTTTACAATTATAACACTGAATATCAACATTTTCCTTCTTCCATTATCATTATTTTTCCTTGTGAACCTTTTCTACACACATATAACAAACTCCCAATCATTTTAATCATTTACCTGGGTGATTTATTTCACAATTATAATATATGGTAAAATCATTTTTTCCCTTCTTACCTTTAACTATTGTTCTCACTTCCTTTCTCTTATACTCTTTCTTCCCTTTGAATACATAACACATGGATAATTATTTATCTATCTTGATAGAACATAAAACTATTTCATCTTATGAAGAAAAGGTTTGAGACACCAGCACCCTTTGAAGTCTTGGATTAAGTCCTTCAAAGAAGTGAGAAACCTTAAATTCCATGTTATATATAAAATTCATAGCATACCTTGAAAACCTATTAATGGTAACTTAATATTATACCACACATTTTTCCTCTTTTTTCTTTAAAATAAAGAACTTTCTCTTCATCTTAGTTTTCTGATCATGTGGGAAGTATTTAACGAATAATGTCTCTTTAAAAGTTCTGCATTCCATGAGTTCTATTTATTCTTCCTCCCAAGTATATTGGATCAACGGCCACCATTGATATGCATCACCATTTATACAATACACTGCATGTGTAACCTTTTCCTTTTCACCACATCCTAATTCCATATATATTATCAAAATACATAATCCAGTGATATTGTACCATTACGTCAGTAGTCCCACTAAATGATGGGTCCTCTATCTCATAAAGTGATCCAAAATCATAGAATCTCATTGTGGAACAGGTGTCTCTATATGATAAATATTAGGATTCATAACCTGATTATGCTTCCCTAATATTTCTATAACTTTCCCAGTTCCAATACTAGTAGTTTAGGTTTTTTCATTAGATAAATATATACATTTTCCATGAGTATTGATACCATTATTCTTTCTAGAATCCTTTTTTAAACATTGGCATATACTAGATTATCTTATAAAATTATAAACTTTGTACAATTATAAATATGGATTAACACATAACTTAAATTGAAAAAAATTTCCATAGATAATATCCTAATAATAATAAAAGATTATTTTGTGATATCATTATTTTAAAATCCTTCATAATGGTAGGTAAAAAAATTGTGAACTATCCTAAGCATATCCCCCAGGTGTGTTAAACCAGGTTAACAATAAGGTTCATTGTCATGAACCAGGTTACACCAAGTCAGGTCTAGCACACCTTGTCAGTGTTGTTACTCCTAAGTATATATATTCCATAACCACATCCACTTGTATTATCCAGACATGGATGAATTTCTAGGAATACCCATAAAATATCTACCTTACCCAAAATCTGGGATGTTCTTCTATACTTATCCTCAAATTATACCATAGGTTTATGTTCACTAAAATAATTTTTCTAAATCTAGTTTCCAACATTGTTGTTATACTTCCTTTGATACCAACTATAACACCCTGACCCCAGAAGCCTGAAACTAGTGCATTATTTTATTACAATGGCATGATTATGAGGAATAAAATATAGAAGGACTGATTAGTTTAGCAGCCTTGGAAATCCAAATTACATAAATCATACCCATAAAACATTGGTAAAATAAAATAAAAAATGTTACATGATAAAATGAATTAAAATGTATCCTTAAAATCTTATTGAAAGCTTTCCTCTTCAAAACCTGGGGATAGGAAACATAATAAGGGTGGGCTCAAGTTCTCAGTAAGGGTATGCAAAGAGAAATAAATAATGAATTATAAAGAATAAATCAACATTAAAGGGTAAATAACGGATAATAAATTATATTCAAATAACTAGATAAGGAAAAAAAAATATGGAAAAAAAAAGAAACAGAAACACAGGACACTATAGAAATAAACTGGGAATATAATCCATCCATAGATATGTTGACACAAAATCTCATGGAAAATAACAATAAAAAATTAAATATATTGGAATGAAATTCCTAATTATTGGAAATCGTGTCTAAGGCACATGAAGTCCTATACTATCAAGATCCATTCTCCAGATAGTTTAAAACTAAAGGTACAAACCTATTTATTTTGGCCAATATAATTATCTCACAAGAACCCATTGATGCATCAAGGAGCTATATAATGTTCTGAATCCACCCATAATTGCATGTTCAAATAATTATTCATATAAAATAATCAATTAAATAAACATACAATATACCTTATCAAATATATTTATTTAATAAAAGATATGGATTTTTTAATAATTCCCTATTCAATCAAATAACTATCAAAGTAAACATTGTATGTAAAGTGATATATGGTTTAGGAAATAATAATATACATTGTATAAAAAATAGATATATAGTGAAATTTACAATGATAATTTATTATAATAAAATTATTATTTTAATATAAATTTAACAATCACAAAATTAAGTGAGATTGCAAAGATAATTGTTAAGAACGTTCTTCATAATAATAATCTTTAAACATTCCAAGGCATCTCATACAACTTTGAAAGATAAGAATCACAATATCTATGAAGTATTAAGATTAAATAAGACCTATAATATCATTATAATAATATCATTCATGATATAACATGAAAAATATTAGTATATACACCAGATAAAAGTGAAGTGGTGCATTATATAAAATAAGTCACAATGGAATGTAAATTGAGATAAAATCCCTTACCTTGCTTTTACTTTTGGATGATCATCCTTATAAATACTATATAGTTGTTTTAAGTGTGTTACTAAATTATTAAATAGCCATATTCAGGTTTATAATATCATATTTTATATTCTTATAATATCTTATTACCTATTTGATAACAATCGTCTATTATTTTCACTATTTCAGGTGTTAATTGCCTAGTTTGTTGAGTATGTTTTAACTTGTTAATTGTTGTTTATATTACATAGATCATGATTTAATAATCTCTAGAATGTAAATAATGATGAAATTATCACATATATTTTTTGAATATTTATTTATAATAATCCATAAAATTTTAGATAATAAATGAAGTGCACCATTCATAGAGATGGTAGGTCGTACATGCGCATGACCACTACTTTCATTTCTTTATCTTATTAGAAGAATGATAAGTAAAATATAAATATGAATATTATAATTATATTATAATATTAATTTCATATATTTTACATTTTTTTATTAAAACCATCATTGTTATGTTCCAGGTATATCATGAACAAATCACATCGCTTTGAAGAGGCGGTAGTCCACACTTCCACAAATAATGTTATCGTATTTACACAAAATGGAAAGTATAAATATATGTTTTGTAAAAAAAATCAGAATATTAAAGACATAATAAATATAATATATAAAATATATAAATAAATTTTCCATCATAATTCACAACCATTAAATTTGGTAAAGGAAAGACAAACAATCCCTATTTCCTGAGGCGGTAATTTACTGTACACAAAAATTGTATGTTTGTTACCCAATAGATGGGAGTTTTAGTAAGTGTGGATAAAACCCTTATTATAAAACAATCATAGTATATTTATTATACTATTTTTGTTATATAATCATGGACTAAGAAAATTTTAGGTTTGGATAATGGAAATAAAACTGGAGTGCATGAGGATAGATGTTACCTCTTAATCAGGTAATTCCTTTTGTTCTGCACCAAAGGGATTTGTTAGATGGATTTCTACCTAAGGAGAGGATTCTAGGTTGAGTGTAAGGATGTTGAGTAACAATTTGGAAATATCCTGGTCAAGATGAAGTGGATTTAAAGGTATGTGAAAGTTGGAATAGAGGAGGTCTTTTTATAGTGGTGGAGGAGTGGTACTCTTGTAAATTTTGGAAAAGGGAATTCCACCCACATTTTTTCCATTTAAAGGGGATCCAATAATCCACATAATAGAGACAAGGGAGTCTAAGGTCAATATTTTTCCACAAAATTGATTTTTTTTAATTATTATAGTTCATTTTAGGACTTAAGTTTAAATTTCAATACCTTATTAAGATTAATTTAAAAGACAGGATGACAATGTGGGTTTTAAAAGTAAAAAAAATTCAAAAGTTTCCAAACTTTTTATACCCAATTTAAAAGTTAAATTGATTCCAATGACATAAATTAGATTAATTTAAAAATAATTCATTTAATGGGACTTGAAAACCAATTAAAAATATAATTCAATAATATAAATATATTAGATGTAAAAGTAGTTTTGAATTAAATTTCAATATTTTCACTATTCATTAAAAAATGAAACTTCATAGAGAAATACCAAAAATTAAACATAACATAATTTTTATGTTATGAATTAAAGGATGAAGATTATTTTGACTTATAAAATATAAAAATGTGCCAAAAATATATTTTAAATAAGTTCTACTTTAAAAGTCGGTAAAAGTTCTTTAATAAAAATATAGGATTTTAGCACATAATTGGATTTGTTATTATCTTATGCCAATAAAAAATATTATATTAATATAAAAAATATTTTATTTAATATAATATATATATATTACATTAATATCACTCATTAATTTTAATTATTTTAATTTATAAGAATGAAAAAGCATTGTGATCCTAAAAAAAAATTTATAAAAAAATTATTTTTATATTCAATTCGTTCTTATATTCATTTATAAATAATTTGTAACCAATTAATTAATTGTATTTTTTTGTAAACCATATATTTTCATAATTTATTTATCACTATTCATAACCTATAATTTAACAACTATGATATAATATTATTTTAATAAAAAAAACTCGGTCTTGTTTGTAACACAAGTCATTAAAGAATCTTGTTGTTGCGTGCAATGTATTCCAACTCAATGGTGCATGAATTTAAAGAAATAGAATATAATAAATTTATTTAAAATAGTAAATATATTTTAAATTCTTCAGATATTATATTCCCATATGCACAAGGTGTTTCATGTCACACACCCTATAGTATTCAACGTAATTTCTAATTTCCATACATTACATATATATATGGATGAATTTTAATATATATTAATGGATAATTTAATAAATTTAAATGGTGGAATTTAATAAAAAATATATATATATAGGGTTTCACGTGTATTAAATATGAGAGAGAAGAAATAAAAAATTTGGTAATAAATTAAATAAGATAAAAAAAATATAAATAAAAGGGGGAATTGGAGGTTTCCACAACATACATGAGTATCACCATGACCCTCTCTTTCTTATCCCTTTCTATTCTCTCCCGCTACCTTATATCTTATTTTATTTTATTATTTTATTATTATCATCATTATTCTCTCTTCGATATCTCATATAATATCAATCTAATTGACGATCCATCAGTGTAATTGTGTTTGTCTCAATGAGTAGATATTTAATCCTTTTTTAGATGCATTGAGGCAATGATTCTTAATGGTTAAATTGTAATTGGTTAATGATGCTTGTCACTAGAACATCAGTTCACACAAGGTAGGAAGTTTATTACCTTTTTATCTCATGTATACACTTGTTTTTTTATGATTGTATTTTTTTTCATTTTAGGACCATGCTTGATTATGATCGCAAGTGGGTGTGTGTGTGTGTTGCCTCTGAGACCAGTTGTGATTCCAGGAGTGATATTAGTGTATCCTTTTCAATGTTTTATTTGATCACATGTTTTTATATATGCTACTATTTCTCAGGATGATATATTATATCTTCCTTGTATGCATACCCTCTGTTTTATGAGAACATAGTTTTGTAAATTGCGTCTGGTACTTGACACAGTTGTACTATCATGTGATGTGAATCCCTTAATAGTGCAGTGTGTGTAGCTTATAATGATGATGATGATGGACCTGATCATAGAGTACGTGACATGATAACCTTGAGGCCTAACCCAAGGTAGCACGTTGGGGGCATGATGTCATGGGGGCCTAACCTAAGAGGCCTAATGGCCTAGGGTCCTAAATCGAGTTGTATGATGGCCTTGGGGTATAACTTGAGGCATCGATGGGGTGTGACATCTTGAATGTGTAACCAGAGGCCCATGATGGCCATGGGGAATAATTCATGATAGAGTCAGGATACGACGGCCTTAGGGTCTAATCCAACTTGATGCCTTATGATTATCGAGATTTGGATTTCAAGATTAGTACTGGTCCTTTCTCATTATTACATATAAAAGATAGATTTAGAACTTTGTTTTCATCCTTTTTTATTATGGCATACCATGACTATCATTTCAGCATAGATCTGAATCATGTACAATCGGGGGTTTGTGGAAGCTTGGTTAGTGCATGACCACCCAATTTTGGATTGTATGATTATGATTGTATGCATTCATTTTTATTATGGAATACACTTGATATAATTGATAACACAAGGTTAAGTATGCATTGGTTGTGTCCTATTGAGTCTTTTATTCAAACCCAACTCAGGAATTTTGGTATGCTTGTATATTTCTTGAGATATTCATAGAAGAGAAATTTCCCTCAGATGGATGGATGAGTAGGGTAGCATGGAGAAATCTATGGATCAGGTTAGACTCTAGATGACCCATATAGTGCTTTTTATTTATTTATTTCCTTCTTATTTACACTAGATAGGATTTCCTCATTCAGATTTGTTTTATTTATAAGATAGTTATACCATTTTTTAAGATTTCTATATGTTACTATGATTATTTATTTATTATATTGTTTATTATTATTTTTCGTATAACATGATATTGAGGGTAATAGTATCCCCATTGATGGACTTAGACCATCACTTCTAGTCCAAAGCATCTTTCATATGGGGAGGCTCACATGAGATCATGTGGAACTCTATCTTCGATTTGGTGGTTCAGGTAGGGATGTTACACTATATATAAATATTCATAAAAATATATCAATAAACTTATATTTATATAAGTAATTTTATATCAATATATTAAAATAAAAATATATATGTATATATCTATATCTATATACATATATATATATTAAAATTTAAAAATATATTCATACATATAAATATTTTAATATATATATATATAATAATAACATGTACTTGTGGCAAGTCCCCTTCTCTATAAAGTTCTTAGAGGAACGTCAAATATTTATCTAATAGAACTAGTTTTTAATTTGGTTTCATTTGTGCATAAGAGGAGTCATATAGGTTTCAGAACATGTTGTCTCTGCATACTGGATCTCAATGTGATGGTTTACCCTAGAATAATTTAAAATATTTCGGAGCTATTTTTCAGGTGCAATGAATCATCACTGATAAATATTTTCATTGATAAACTCTAAAAATGAAATGATAATTTTTAAATATTATCATCACCGATAAATGAAACCATTGACAAGTTCATTTTAGTGCTAGTGAATACATCTAAGGTTTATCTATTCTAAAAACATTAGTGTTGTAAAATCATTGATTAAGGAAAACTGAGCATAGATAAAGCTTAAATATGTATTTAGGAAGGATCACCTGAATATTCAACATAATTAAATGTTTTGTACTACTTGATAAATTAAAAATGATGGAACTCAAAATTTTACCAATCCATATCACCAAAAAAATCAGTTTACAACTATTTAAAATTGTAAATTATAATTTAAAAAATCACAAAGAACCTTGAAAAAATATTCATTATTATATAAATAAGAAAAATAATTAAATTTTATTGTATATAATAATTTGAAATAGAAAAAAACATTATGTTCTCTATTTTAGGATAAAAATGGAGTAATAAGGTGGTTAAAACCATTGTACATGACCCATTAAAAAATTTCAATGTAGATGAGCATCGAAGTGATTGTTTAGAAAATGATTCCAAGGTTATGGGAACTAAGTTTTCCCATCCACACACAAATTATCATCAATTCATACCAAAAAATGGGGGAAACTAATAGTTATTTAAGATGATGACACATAGAGTTTTTATTCTTTATAAAAATCCAAGCGTAGGGGCATGTTTATTTACCAAAATTTAGATTAGATGGTTTCAAAAAATTTAATAAACTATAACGGACCATTTTAATATTATTCTATTTTAAAAAAAAATTATATTTATATAATAAGAAAACAATTATAATTTTAGAATTTTATTATCTATGTCTATTAAAAAAATTATTCAACTTTTACAAATTAATTTTTTTACAAATTATAAAAAAATAATTTTTATATAATTATTTGGAATATTTTCTTTCAATACATAAAAATATTATTATTTTTAGTATAATTAGTTTTTAAATGACATAAAAATTTATATTAAATAATTTTTTATTTTAAAATATTATAATTTCTTAATCATTGGAAAATAAAGGATTGATCAGTGTTAACTAATAATATTTTAAAAAACATAAAAACATCTAAATCATAACCAATATTTTTTTGTCATAAAAATTTTAATATTTTTAACTCTAGTAAATAACTAATATATTATTTAAAATGAAAAAAAATATCTTTTAAGTGAATTTTTTAGCAAAATGTTTTATTAAAAAATTTATATTTGAGTTTCCCATTGAAATTGTTTAAGGGAAATTTTAATTGTCTAATTTTTTTGGAAAATATATATTCCTAATTTTAATAATTAAGTTAGAATTTAATAAATTTTTAAAATACAAAAAATAAATTATTATATTTTTTCTATTAAGAAATTAGTAATTATATATATTAATAAAAAAAATTAGAAAATTTGAATAAAAAATTAATAAATTATTATTATATTTATAGATATATAATATTATATGAATACATAAAAAACCCCATTAGTAATTTATAAGGAAAAACATCAATGTTTAATTCAAGTTTAAATTCTCATATCCAAATTCCCCTAAAAAATATATTATATTCTTTTGATGTTTTATTCTCAAAGGCTAGTTTTAATATTTTTATTGGTTGATGTGTTTGAGAGTCGATGGAATGGTATGTAAATTATTACCATATTGAAGATAATTATTTATTCCAGGACTCTCATATATATTTAATCATTTTAATTAAATTATATTTAATAAAAATATATATTAGTTGTTTATAAAAGTTATTTATTGGAACTAATTCATTTTAAATATTACTATACAAGTGGGTTATAATCTTTTTTATTCAATCTAATCCTATAATTAATATATAGTTAAAACCCATATTGGAAGTGAAACAAGAATTTTTCACCATCCACAGAGGTGAAATTCATTATGAAGTCAGGATTGAGTTCATGAGAATAACTTAAAACATGTCCATGTAAAGGGAATCAAATCCAATGTAGTTCAATTCCAAGTAATTGGAAACATAATACCTTTTATGGTCAAGGTAAGAGGAAACTTTTGGGTATTTGAGGTCAAGAAATAATTAATGATTATGTGACTTTTATGATCATTCATCCAAGATCAATTATATGAATTGTAAGGCCTTATATCAAAAACCATTTTATCTTACAGTTTATGGCAATATGAACATTAAATCTAGTGAATAGTTTATTTAAATTATTTGGTGTGGGAATATTGCATGACCAACCCTTTATGTTTTACTCCTAAAAGTGTGCAAGGTTGGACATACACTAGGTTAATGTTATAATGGATTTTGGTTGTGTGATGACACATTTATTAGTGAAAGATCTGGGTGAAACAAAGAAACTATGGTCACAAGATCCATATGGGTGAAATATAATGGTTTATCGAAGCTAAATGACCTATATGATGGTTGTGACTAGGGTAGGTAATGAGGAATAAAAGAAACCATCATTTATAAGGTAAAATATTATTGAATTTTTGTCATCGGGTTTTGTAATCCACCAAGTAAAGATATAGAAAATTCAGCCATGTGGTTGACCAGGGTGAGTTGAAAACCTAAATTAGGACTTGATGGCTAGGATTAACTCTTAATAGAAGGATTCAAGTAAATTTTTCTTACCTAGTGATCCCTTGATGTCCACACAAAAATATATTGGATTATACGGACCTAGGATCCATGGTATTTCACCCTTGTTGCTTGGATATTATCTAATAATGGGTTCCTTCACCATTTTTAAATGGGGGGATTTGGATAAAATATATTTTATGAATCATTTTTCTATCAAAAACTTTAAATAACCTGAATAAAATTTTCTTCAATTAATTCCCACTGATTTTAAAATAATAAGTCATTATAGTGAGTCTTCTAAAAGCATAATTAAGTATGATGAAATTATATGCACTCATTTTGATTTTAGTCTTTAATTGTGTAACATTGTTTTAAAAATGGGTGTTTGTGGTCCTTTTATATACAAATTGGTCCTTCATGTTCTATAATTTGATGTAACCATTAATAACAACTTAGGTTATCAAGTGTGAATATGTCCATGCTTTTACTTTTGTTAGGTCACGAATTATGCATTATTAAGACATATTTTTGGAATTTATAGTGTGTGAATATGGAATTTGGAGGTAATACACTTAACATTGGTAGGGTGTTCGCATTAAATCACATAGAACATGTGAGTATGTAATGCATGTGTGTGTTGAAAAATGGTTGTGTGAAACATACATACATGTAGATTCTAATTTAAATTTAATAAAACTCCCTCATAATATGTTAAATGAACATGATTATAGATTAGAGGATATCAAATCATAGTTGTTTCCTTATAAGAGGAAGATTTTATCTCTAGGCATTTTGATACCAAAAGTATGATCATTACTTAATGACTTTTTAAATAAAGTGGATGATCTTTTTTCAAGGTATTTACTATGATCCAATATGAGTGTCCCAAACAATTTTATTATTTATAAATAAGATAATCACAACTCCTATCATGTTTGTGAAAAAACTTTGTAACTTAACTCTAGGTGTTTGTTAACAAATATTATAATCTCAATTAAAAAAAATTTATAACCAATAATATTATCATGACTCAATGATTTTTTAAACAAGTAGATTAATATTGACTCAAGGATTCTCGTAATAAAGGGGAGAATCTTAACATATAGCATACATACAATCATGTGTTGTATCTCGAATCATGTTTTTTATGATCCAAGATAATGACTTGACTTGGGTGTTTTAAAAATAAGAAGAGATCCATAAATCAAGGAAATTGGAATCTCAGAGGAAAATATAAAATCAAGGATTCATATTCATATTAATACATTACTATTTATCAGTTGGTGAATGAATGAAATGTCATATATTAACTTTTAGCCTATGAATTATGTATGAATGGGTAACATTTAGTCAACTTGGATTAACATGGAAAATTGGAATGTAGAGAATCTAAATAATTTATTAATAATAATTAAACCTAAATGGGACATGGTGAAAAGTGGGAATATATAAACCATAGGTATGTTAAATTCTATCCCTGATCAAAAAATAATAATTAACAGGATTGTAGGAATAATTCCTTCAAGATCATGAATATTCCAAAAGTTTTGACTTAGTACCTCAAACAAAATTATTATATTCACTCTTATGATGAGACCCATTAATATTATATTATTAACCTATTTATGTTACTATAAAATTTATGATTGGTTATGAAAAATATAACTTATATAATTAGTTTGGTTCCATTCATTGGGGGGAGGAATATTATTGGGGTGCTTAATGGCTTAAATTCATTTATGTTTTTCCCTCTTATGAGGGATTTTTCTTCATATTGATCATTGAATCCATTGAAAATTATAATTAATGGGATTGATTTATCAACACTCTCACATAAAAGGTATGAATTATATATAAAAAGAGAATTATATTCAATAAGGGTTCCAGAACCAAAAAGGTTATGTTATCTTGCATTGACCAAACATTCTTGAAAAATGTTATGACATGAAAGGACATGTGTAGATGATTTCCATGAATTAAATTATTAAAAAATGAATACATATATAAAATACCTCCTTAAATATTTAAACTCATGTTCCTAGGATGAATATAAATTGTTTTATCATTTTCCAAGACAAGTGGTTGATAGAACTAATATTTTATGCATTTTTTTATGAATATCAATTGTTTTAACCCCCCCCCCCCCTCCAATTTATCAATTCAATATTATATGGATAAATTATTTATTTATGATGTGTTTTGAGAAAAATTGTGAAAAATTAATAATTCTATATTTTTGACAGATTTTTACCATAACGGTATTATGGTCATTTCATTAAAAATATAATTTCAGATTGAATGATTTTTTTTTGAAATCCTTGATTTCTTTCCTACAACATTGCCTTCTAGACTAGGGGATGATTTGAGCATATAGATGCCTCAAAAAAACAATCAATTTGAACAATTACTCAAGTGAATAGCATGGACCCCACCTCAATAACAAAAGAACAAATCAACCTACACAACTCCAATTGATGTTATTACACCTGGAATGGAATGAGGACACATAGAAACATTCAATTAAAAAATTACACTGATTTTGGAAACCATTAAAGTTGAAATTGGACGTTATACATTGAAGGAAGCTTCCAGAAAATCATAGGTAGAAAACGTAATAGTAAATAAAAAATTCATAACTCCTTAATCTCTTGGAAAATAAAGCTAAAATTTAGAGGTTGAATGAATAGGATATTGGTAAACAACTTTTATGAAATATAGAATGTTTGAAGAGGTAGTTTATTAGGTCTAAAACGTGTCAGCTTTTGGATGAAAAATTATGCTTATAAAAGGAGGAGAGATCCTCCTTCCCAAATCATCTAATTTCATTCCATCCCCACACCATATGGGGCACCAAGGAGAGGCGGCCAAGGGTCCATTTAAGATTTTTTGTATTTCTTTATTTTCTTTTTATTTTATTTTTCATTTTCATTGTAACGCATGCATATTTTTAATTAAAGTGTTCCACCTTTCTTCTTCCATCCCTAATATAATTTTTCTCTCTCTCTTCCATCTTCTACTGTGATCTCTTTTCAATTCACAATGGAAAGTGACTAACTCAAGGTTTATCCCTAGGGGAGGTTTCATGGTGTTCTTGGTTATTGTGCTTCAATTCAAAAAAAATTAAATCTATTTGTTGTGGATGTGAGGGTATATCATGGGTGTGGTGGTCATCCACCACAACATTATTTTCAATTCTGATTATTTTCCTTGATTAATCATTTTTCCTCCCTTATCTAAGGAAAACTATTTATATGGTGGAGTTGGGGTTGGATAAGGGTTGAAACAGCATATGATAGAGCTGGATCTTTGAGTAAAATCATTCTTGGTTGAGGTATACTATTTGACTATTGGAGGAGGTGTGGTTTGGTGTGCCAGAGGCATGCTAAAATAACACACTCAATAAATCAATAGAAATTAATTCATTAATGAGGTTTCCCTAAATGAATTATCAAATTGAATTTAAATAAAAAATAAATATTGAATAAACTTGTATTATAAATCCCTAGACCAAGACCTTTCTTTTTAATCTACATTTTATCTACATGTGACTTTATATTTAAATTCTTTATTTAATTATTTTAATTAAATGATTTTCAAAAGCAAAATTTTTATAAATAATATAAAAAATGAATAAAAATTAGACTAGGTGAATTATACATTAGTGATTTAACTAACTGTAACACTCCTCAAGTGAGATGACTCTGGTCAGCCACTGTGTTGCATTGAGAATATAAATTTCATTTTTACATTCCCTACAGTAGATGTGCATCAAAACTGGAACCATTTCCAGAGATCTAAATAGTCATTTCAATCAAATTTTCAAAATTCACATTTTTTTAAATATTTTTCTTTGTTTTATTTATTAAAAAAACCAAAAAAATTATTTTCTATGATGTATTCAATTAAAAATTATTGTGCGTGGAATATTACTTGCAATTGAAATATACAGAACCTGAAGTTGATTATAGTAATATAAATGATCGGTTGGAAAGTGTGAGAAAATATCTAGATGACATGGGGAGAAAAATGGAAAGATCATTTGACTGTGTTCATACATTAACAAAACAACCCCACCCTGAGCCGGAGTAAGAACCTAAAGTAGGGAATAAATTTCACCACTCATCATTGAAATTGAAGAACCAGAGGAGGTAAATATGGAGGTACTTTAAGATTAATTCATCCTCACTCAACCATTCCAAGGAGAGATAGATGAAAAGGACTTTCCTTTTGAGCTACATGTGAGAGATCACCATAAACTGGATAACTTCAAGAATAAATGTGAGGAACTAATTGATCTCCCCAAACCTTGTATATAATAAGAGACACCACCATTGAATATCTCTCTATACTTGGAAGAATAAAAACCCACCCAAGAGGTGGAATTTGAAGAACATATGGAGGATACTGAATACCTACCTCCATCCTTTGAAGATCAACTCAAATAAAAACATTCAATTGAAGAGGAGATTAAATACAAACCAACACTAGGAGATGATATATTATTGAACTCAAATTATTTTAATTTTGTTGAAACCAATTTGAGTATCACTCCTAATAGTTTTGAATTATTAGATTCGGCCAAATCATATTACACCCTGTAAAAAGATGATGAAAAATAAAATTAACTTGTTAAGGAAAACCTAGAGCTCTTAGAAGACATTGAATATTCACTAGAGGGATTACAAGAAGAAAATGAAGTTTTTTCACAAGTTACAACGAAGGAGGAGGTGGTTCCATACTTCATTCTAACATCACCATGCAAGTTGTACCACATTGCGAAGGGGGTGGATCTGGTGTACTCAGTCCCTAGATTCCTCCTTAATATAAATAATTACATCTAGTAAGAACAACATGTGGTGGTTAATGTCAAAGAATCCCCAACCACTATCAGACTTTGTATAATAGTTGGTACTACCCTCTAGAGGTAGTAAAAATTCAGGTTCCACTTGTGGGATCATACCATGATTTTTCTTTACATTTTTTCTAGGAATGTAGATTAAAATTTCATTTATTATGAAGTAATTTAGCATTCATCCCCTGAAAGAAATTGTGTTTTTTCGGACAGTAGTTTTGAGAAGAAATTTCAATTTTGTGCCCATATGCTCAAGGGGATAAAATGGTCATTTCCCTTAGAATATGATCTTAGCTAATTTTTATAACCACTATGTTGGTCCTAGAATAGGGATTTTACCCTAGGAGAGGAGTATGGTGGAAATCTGAGGTGTTCGAATTTTAGCGTAATATTTAATATTATTAAATTAAATATTAAATTATTCGCATAGGTTCGTTCAGCTATAAATTTTTAACAGAGCATCAGATTTAGATTATGTCTCTATCATTGAGTTCAGAATGGGGATTGTATCCAATTTAGGACCTAAACTCAAGTTGGGTGTCGGGTGTCGGGCCAGAGCCTTTTCTCCTTTTTCATTTTCTTTTCTTTTCTTTATTTTCACTTATTTCCTCATCCTTCTTGTGAATGCCCCTTGTGATGATCCTACTTGGTTTTTTCCCTTGGTAGAAATGGATATTGAGAAGGAGAGATAGATATAAGGAAAGAGAGGTAACGTTTCAAATCTCTTGATGCGCTAAGTTGGCGTGTGGCATTTATGGATGGTGAAATCAACCAAAGCTTCGGAAGTTTCCACCAGAAGGTAGGAACGTTTCTTTGTTTTCCATAAATCCACTATAAACATGTAGTTTTAAGTTTTTAAAGATTGTTTATGCTTTCATGTGGCCTCTTAAGGCCATATATTTTGTTTTGGGGGTGAAAATGGGTGTTTTGGGCGTTTTGAGGGATTTCCTACCGGAAAAACCAGGTAACACGGTGTGTGTTCTAGGGGAACACACCATGTGTTCTTCCCATTTGAGGAAGAAGAAGTTTTCTTAAGTACATGCCATATACTCTAATTTTGTGTCATGTGGTGGTTGGTTGTGTGTCTGGCGGTGTGAATAAAAGAACATGGAATAGTGGTTTTTTAACAGTACACGTCATGTACTGGGAGTACACACCGTGTAGTGGCACATGGGCATGTGTCCAGGTGAAAAGGCACAAGGGATGGTGTTTTTTGAACAGTAAAAGTTGTGTACAGTAACTCACATGTCATGTACTTTTTCATTGGCAGACCCCATGTACTTCAGAGTACATTCCATGTACTTTGTCTAGCCTATTTTCGTCCAGGGGTTCTTTAAACCCCTATAAGTTGCAATCCAGGGGTCTGTTTCACGTCTCGTCAGCTTCCACATGACCCTTTCTTTAAGGCGGATCTTTTGAGACTAGTTGGAGAACTTTTTTGGGCACCATTATTAGTGGTAAAAAATGTCAAAAAATAATATTATTATTTTAATTATTATTATTTGGCGATTAATGAATCAGACATATCTTATGTGTCTGATGTCCCTTTGACATGCCATCAGTGGCATTGAGACCCTGAATTAAAGGTGGATGTTTAGAGATTGATTTCAGGTTCTAAAATAGAAATCAGGTGTGGACCCCACTCAAGATTGTTTTTGTGAATAGTATCTTTTCACCGGTTGACCGTTTTGGGTGAGTGAGTAGTCCATTATGAGCATTTTTCTACATAGAGCAAAATGGTGGAATTATATTTCCTTTTAGAGGTCATATAAATGGTATATTTGGGTTTTCTATATAAATTTAGAGGTTCTTTTTCTAGTTATCGAGTTCAGTTTTTACCTGAGAGTTATACTTGGCATGGATGATAGGTTGGGTGTTCAGACCAACCTTGTTGATACCTTTGATTTGAGATGAGTTGTGACCTATATCCCATGACGTATTCTTTTGGGGACATTACCCTTGTGAGGTTTGACCTTCTGGCCTATGAGGTCGTGAGACTGGATGCTTCCAAGGATCCCCTGAGATATTCCTTTTCTTATGTGCTAACTTAGGGAGTCCCTTATTGGATCTCTCTCCTATATTCCTTTAAGAGGTTTCTTGTTATTGGATACCACTTTTGTTCTTCATTCGAGGATCCCATGTATGAATTCTCCCTTCATTTTTTCTAAGGATCCTATGTAGGATTCCTTTGCTTGTTTTTACCAAGAGGATTTTGAGTAGGATTCCTCTTCATTGTTTGACTTGAGGGACCCAACGGGTGCCCGTGGTTTGACTTACCCTAAGTTTTATGTTGGTTTTGGGGTAGAGATGGTGTTCGGGTGTCACCTAGTACCTGTTCCAAACTAGTATTCCCATGGGGTTGTGGTTGTAGTGTTGTGTTGGGCGTTTGGGTCACCCTCACTCTTTGTTATGTTTCACTTGTTTATTACTGATGTAATGATGTTAACTAGAGGTGCTTCTTGGTTGGTGGTTGTTGAACCTAACATGAGGCATCTTTCTATATCTTTTTGGGATGCTCGGACATTCTCTCTTTGTATCTGGATTCTAATCCATGTTATTTCTGATACTTTACTAGTACCCATTGGTGTTACCTAGGAATTGGCTATTGAGACTAAATGTGTGTGTGTGTATATAAATATATTGTGATATATATTTTATTGGGATGTCAAAAGTTGATTCTTGGTATTCGGTTGTTGATCCTTACATGTTTACTTTTACACCTTGGGTGATACTTGGATTCTCGTAGTAGGAATGCCTTGGACATACTCATGGGCTGAATGATATGCCTTCGAGCGAGGTTAGGATATGATTACAGGAGAGGTTATGATATGTCTACAGTCGAGGTTGGGATATGCCTAAGGGAGAGATTGTGATATGACTAAGGGCGATATTGTGATATGCCTGTGGGTGGGTTCTGATATTCCTGAGGGCGTGGTTTTGTTATGCCTGTAGGAAAGGTTTTTTGAGTCTCAGTTGGATTCATGGGCTTATGCCCCATTTTTTCTGACCAGTGACCTTTTACAATATTGAACATCAGTATACGTTATCCTAATTTATATTATTGTACATCGGTATACGGTATCCTAGTTAGTTATTAGAGGTGATTGCGTTTGAACCTAGGTGTAGGAAGAACATCCCCTTGTGGTGACTTAGCTTTCTCAAAGATAATTCTAGTGTTGGTCGAAGTAGGTACATGTCGATGGGATTATGGACCCATAGATCAACTGTTGTTGTGGTTTCTTGTTGTTTGATACACATACCAATTAATATTCATATTTATGTATATGTGTATAGGTATGGGACTAAACATGTGTATGTATAAAGATATAAACATCCATGGTTTCACTATCCTAGTTGATAGGGATTACAGACCCTAAGTTCGACTGTGGTTTCACATTTAGTTTTTACTACCATTTTTTTTGTTTCATCTTGGTTGAGTACATTACTGTTGCATAAACTTTTAGTAGCACATTTATTGGTTTCTTGTTGGGGTGACCTAATGAGATTATTTCTCACCCATGCACGTGCACCTCAGTGTACATGTAGACATTATGTCTCTTTTTCAGGTTGAACATGAGTTTCATGGTGGATAGGGATAAGGCACAGTGTTTCATGATCGATCGGAGCTATTCGAGTAGTTCTATTGATCAGACGAGTGCAATTCAACAGTGTCTGGAGATCAGGTATGTGGGTTGTCTTGGAGTTAGTAGTTAAGCCTTATACTTTTACTTTCAATTTATTTTGTACATATATATTTATGGTTGTCCCAGTGGGTGATAAGTGTTTTATTTTATTGCATATTTGTTTGGGATTTTAAAGCATTTTACTATTACATCTTGTTTTACTTCATTTTTTATTGCTTCTACACTCTGTTTACTTTTCTTTGTGTATGATACTTGGTTATTTATACTTTTTTCTTACTCTATTATTAGGGCATAGTCTCCCCACTATCACACCCTAGGCCCTCCCTACTAGTTGGTAGCCTCTAGAATACGAGGAGGCATGCTTGAGTCCTTGTAGGTAACTGGCTCAGAGCACCAGTTTAGTGGCTTCTGGGTCGGGATGTTATAACCCCTCCCTTTTATATTTTTTTGTGATTTAATGACATGATCCTTGTGATTAATTGAGTAATTTTCTTTTGTAGGATCTTAATGGCAGAAGAAATCCCAAAACACTAGATTAAGAGGATAAAATATTTATTTCAAAAGAGAGTTCACTTTTTATGATTGTATTTTAAACTCCTTACATTTTTTGGTCCAAAACATGTTTTTATATTTAATGATAATAATTTCATTCTCCCACTTGAATTATGCTTTACAAAACTTATCTATGTGACATGATTTTATTAGGAATCCAGTGACACCATGTTTTATATTTCAATATCAATGAAATTGGAAGAGTAAAATGGAGAATTGAATGTTTAATTTGAAGCATGTATATTGAAAGGATGACTATTGATTTGAGGGAATTGACTGATTCATGTAGAAGAAATTTCCCAAAAAAATCATACTTTGAATTTCTAAAATTCATGTGAATTTATTTTTTGTTATTAATCATGCCTTGAGTGATTTTCCCAAAACATATGTATCATTCCCAAGAGGATTTCTAGACCATGTTTTTCCTATTTTATCTTGATCATGTTTATTGGGTGATCTTGGGACATACCACCTTCCAGAACATTCATTTGAACTTGTCAAAGTTGTGACTATACAAAAACACATTTTAAATGATTGAGGCATCTTTTGAAAATCTCTTATCCTTAAATACCCCCTTTACATAAATCTTTATTTTATACCATAGAGACCATGAATGACCTTTACAGTAATGAGCCATGTTTAAATTCATTTTATCCATTCCTACCCTAGTCTTGTTATTTTCATAATATTTAAAAATTGAAGTGTGGAGGTGAAGGGAGTCATGGTATAGGGGATGATTTATATTATACGAAAAAATTGTAGGGTTTTGTTATGGGAATCCTAAAAGGTTGTGGAATCATTAATTGTACTTCAATTTTTTCCCCTCTTGAATTAAAAAATGATGAAAAAAAAAGAAAAAAAGAACAAGAAAAAAAATAGAAAATGTGTTGTGATTCAGGAGAAAAAAATCACCATTTTTCAGACTGACGGTCATTTGATCGTATGTGGTTAGGTGATGGAAGTAAATATTAATCTAATAATAAATTTTAAAAAAATAAAAAAGTGAAAAAGTGAAAAAAATAGTCAAAAGGGTGAAAAAATCATTAATTATTCTTCATTTTATCATGACCTTACTTAGAGTTTGGGGGAAATGAGAGTTTCTACTTTGAAGGGGATAACTTCATTACACTTCGTTTTATCTTGAATTGTGCTTAAGAGATATACCTCCTCCTTGATCCTAAATTTTTAAAGCATCAAATCCTACCAACCTTAAGCCTTAGATTCATTTGAACCTTTATTGAATGTTCTAATGATTTTATGTGCCTTTTGTCTTTACAAAGTAGATAAAGTAGTTAATTTACAATCCTATAGATAAAGAACATGTTCTCATGATATGATCATAACTCTACTATATTTTTATCATGAGAGATGAGAGAAAATATTAAAAGCTTAGGTAAATCATGATGTGGCATGTTTAATAATAATGAATTGAGGAGATTTATTTAATAAAAGGATATTTTACATCATTTTAAAAAGGGGAAAATTAAAATACAATAAGTTATTATTTCTTTTAAAATAGGTAATTAAATTGATATTTTATGTGGATTTTTTAATTTTTTATTTTACATTGAAAATCGTTTGATTTTATTACTTTGGAATTTGAATATTGGTAACATTGGTGTCCTCTTAATTCGATGTTGATATTTTATGATTGAGAAAAATCATTGTTTAAGTGTGTAGGAATTGATAGAGCTAATATTTTCTACATTTTTTATATGAGATTAAATTTTTTAACCCCCCCCCCCCCAATTTATCAATTTTATCTTATATGGATTAATATTGGATTTATGATGTGTTTTGAGAAAAATTGTGAAAAGTGCTTAATTCTGGATTTTAAACATATTTTTACCTCAATGGTATTTTGGTCATTTACTTAAATAAATATTTCCAAATTGAGTGATTAATTTTTTATTGAAATACTATATTTATTTTCTACAACGTTGCCTTTTTGGACTAAGAGAATATTCGAGCATCTAGAGGCCTGAAAGAAATCAATCAAATTGAACAATTTCTCGAGTGCATTGCATGGATCCCACCTTTGTAACAGAAGAACAAATAGGCCTACGCACCTCCAATTTAAGTGACTACACTTGGAATGGAACAATGACACATAGGAATGTTCGGTTAATAAATTTTATTGAGTTTTTAAACCATTAAGGTGGTAATTATACATTATGCATTGAATGAAGCTTCCTAGAAATCTTAGATAAAAAAGTAATAGTAAGTAAAAAATTCATAATTCCCACATCTCGTCGAAAATGAAGATAAAATTTCGATGATGAATGCACAAGACATTGATAAAAACCTTTAATAAAATATGTAATTCATGAAGATGTAATTTATTGTGGCTAAAACAAATCAACTTTTGGGGAAAATTCTACCTATAAAAGTAGGAGAGATCCGCCTTCCCAAATCATCCCATTCTATTCCATCCCAACATTATCTAAGTCACCAAGGACTGGAGGCCAAGGCTTCATTTAGTATTTTTTATTTATTTATTTTCTTTTTATTTTAGTTTTGATTTCCATTGTAACTCATGCATTTTTTTTAATTAAAGTGTTCCACCTTTCTTCTTCCATCCCAAATATAATTTTTACTCACTCTTCCATCTTCCGCTGTGATCTCTTTTTACTTCGCAATGGAAAGTGACTAACTCGAGCCTTGAACCTAGGGAAGGTTTTATGGTGTTCTTTTCTATTGTGCTTTAATTCAAATTAATTTAAATATATTTGCGGTGGATACAAGGGTATTGCACGGGTGCGGCAGTCGTCCACCATGAAATTATTTTCAATTCCATTTATTTTTCTTGATTAATCAGTTCTCCTCCCTTCTCTTAGTAAAACCATTCAAACAGTGGATTTGGGGTTTTCATAATGGTTGAAACGGTATACAGTGGATCTAGTTCTTTTAGGAATAGCATCCTTAGTTGAGGTATTATATTATTTTACTATTGGAGGAGGTGTGGTTTGGTGTGCCAGAGGGATGAAAAAATCACAGACTCAATAAATCAATGGAAAATAATTCATTAATGAGGTTTCAGAAAATGAATTATCAAATTGAATTTAAAAAATAATAATGAATGAACTCGTGTTATCAAACCCTAGACCAAGACCTTTATTTTTAATCTGCATTTTGTCTGTATCTACATTTATATTTGAATTCCTCGTTTCATTATTTTAATTTCATGTGTTCCAAATCCAAAATATTCATAAACAATATAAAATATCAAATAAAAATTAGACTATGTGAATTAAAAATTAGTGGTTGAACCGAATGCAACACTCCTCAAGTGAAATGACCCTAATTATCCATTGTGCTGCATTCGGAATATAAATTTTATTTTTCCACACCCTATGAAAGGCATGCTTCATGGGTCTAAAAAGAAAATAATGACATCTGTTGGAGATCCATTCCCAAAAGGTTAAATTCCATTTTTTCATGCTCTAACATTTTCTTAATCTATGTAAATTGAATTTTTTGCGAGTGAATACTATAACTTTTTTAATTATCACCTATGTAGGTTTTTACATCATAATTTTTATATATTTTTATTTATTTATGGTCTAATTTCATCCAATGTGATTAAATGAAAGTCTTTTCAAGGAGAAGTAGTGGCCCTAATGTATGGTTTCAGTTCACTGAGTTAGGGATGTATTGGTGAACAATAATCCATTATTAATTTTATGACTTATAAAAATAAACTCCATCACTTGTTAGATTAAAATATCATACTACCAAGATTTTCACACACCAACGAATGAAAAGAAACAAAAAAAACATAATGGAAAATGTTTTCTACTCAAAATTTGTTGCAACAACCTTGGTATAATCTAAAAAACCCGAGACCAAAAATACTACTGGAATAAAAAATTATTGATAAAATTAGTAGGGTTTATACTTTAACAATATTGTTTATAACATTTAACTTCCTTAATAATGGTTGTGATATTACCCAGATAGGATAAATGTATCAATGAGAGGGTGAGGGTTGAATCAGTGATATCTTTTTATTTTATGTTTCCTTTATTTCGAAACAACCTTCTCCTCTAATTAAAGATTTATCACTTCACTTAAGACAATACAATCACACATCCACATGAATACAAGAATTTACAAGGTTCACTACTCAATAATAGTTGTTATGTCCTAAATATGGTTTAGAGACTATTCTTTACCACAAAATCTACTATAAAAAATCATTTTTTATAGATACAAAAAGTAGGATATACCCATACACTTGTGTAAGACTATGATCAATACAATAGTGCATCTACTTCAAGTATCATTAAATGATGTAATACAAGTTTGTGTCATAAGTTAATAAAATATTACCAATTTCTTCAAAAAATGTTACTATGATGCCTGGTGATCTTTCACAAATATAATCTTAAAAATAATTCTTCCCTTTCCTACCCAGAATTAGGTATGAACTTATATGGAATTCATAATTATACTCTATATGATACCCTAATACAATTCCTCAGTCCGATTGCTCAGTCTAGAAATATAAGTTTTCTTGAATACCATTGAAACAATTTTGAACTTCTTCTATCTCTGTCTGGAAAACCCAGTCTGACTGCTAAGACTAATCTAGAACCCACTGAATATGATCTTCCTTCTTCTTCTTCTATTTGGAAAATTTTATTAGGAATTTTTAATCTGAAAAATAATTCTCACTAGAACTTCATATATTCTCTCTCTTCATTCACGTATAAATAGTGTTCAGATTCATCATAAAGTAAAATCTGCTCTCCCCCTTTTATAAGTGTTCTAAAAATGGTATATCTATGAATCTAAAAAGTTTTCCTATATAAAAAAAATACCTAAAACACCAATTCCTCCCTACATTTTTAGCTCAATATTTGACTTCTTCAACCCTTCTCTACTCATCTTGATTCTTCTCAAACATTCTTGGATATTCTCAGAACTATATCTGGATTCAAACTTTATAACCTTTATCAACTTAGTTTTTAACTTTTAAGACTTTGTAATATTCATAAAAATATTTCTGAAGTCGGGCACTGAGTCGGCGTGAGAGCCAGTTCTCAGGGAGCCTTTCTACGGTGATATTGAAAATATTAAATATATTTTTGTCGCATGCACCCAATTTCTCTTAAAACATGAATAACTCTCGAGCGAAGTCTCGTATCGGATTTCTGAGACCATAGTTGAGTTCAAAATATTGTGTTTACCCTATGAGTGATACAAAATTTTTCGGCATCGGGTGATTATTTGTATGTGAGTCAGGCTACCATGTTAAGCAGATATTTGTTTTAATAAAATTAAAACAAATATCCCTTTCCCCTGTCCTCCCACTTTTGTGAACGTAGAAGTCTAAGCCCCTCCAATATCCCTCTTTGTAAATGAATAAACCAGAGGTCGAATCATCAAAACGAGGTGTCGTCAGACTCAGATCTTGATGGTGATCACTCCGGATTCATGTAGCAACAGCTTTGAAGCACGAATCTGACATAAAAAATTTAGTGGTTTCACCCTCGAGGTAGTCGTTTTTTAATTTTAGTATTGATCTCCCTTTCTAATCATTTTTCTAAGGATTTATATCCCTTATATTCTTTCTAGGGAAACCTAATGGGTCGATCTGTGTGTTTTAGGGTGAATGGGGGTGACCTTGGATATTTACAGGGAATTTCTGATAGATTCTCATGTCTACACGGCATGTAAACTAGTCACACATGTTGTGTGTTCCTCCCATTTTGGGAACAAGTACTTTTCAAAGTTACACACAATGTACTCTGAGTACATTTCATGTAGTAGCACATTGCTTTGTGTCTAGGTGAAAAAGAGCACGAAAATATATTATTTGAATAGTATACATCATTTACTTTAAAGTACACACCATGTAGATTTACACAGGCAGACCCAATGATGCTCTAGCCATGTAAAAGTACAAGGCTAGGAGGATAGATTAGAGTAGACGCCATGTAATCTAAATTACATGCCATGTACTTTTTCCAGCATAGTGGTTTTTTGTATTTTGTGCCCTGGAAGTTAGATTTGGGCATGTGAGTAGTTCATTCTGAGTGTGTATTCACATAAATCACAATGTTGGGATCCTTTTGCATCTAGTTTTCATTTAAAACCTTTTTTGGAAATTTTGTTCAGAAGAGGTTTTTCCCTTGAGGATCTCCTAGATTTCTTCAACCTTCTGTATCTCCTCCTATGAAACTCGGATTTAGGCATAAGGGTAGCCTATACTGGGTAGTTTTCCATGTAGAACACAATGGTTTCCTCTATTTAAGCTTGTGAGATATGAGGTGGAACTTTACAAGACTCATGTGTAGTGGTGTTTAACTAATGTTGGAGATCGATGTGGTTTGTGGAGAGAGATGATGGTTCAGGTACTCCCCTATGGAATCAGGGTGTGGGTTTCCCTTAGAGATCATAAATTTGTATTTCTCCCATATTTTTCTAGGATATGGGCTCTCTAATCATGTTGGATGGTAGAGTATATACTCCCTTGTAGTGGAAGGGTGCGGGTCCTCTAGCTTCTACATGGCACTCCCCTACTGGGTTAGGGTGTGGGCCCATGTTACTAAGAGTTGTGATCCCCTATTGGGTTAGGGTGTGGTCCCACATTTCTCATAATGGAGATCCCCTACTGGGATTGGATGTGAGGCCATGTTTCTTGGAATGGTGCTTCCCTACTGGGTTAGGGTGCATGTCCATGTTTCTCGATGTGGTGATCCCCTACCAAGTTAGGGTGTGGAACCATGATTCTCAAGGTGGTACTCCCCTGTCATACCAGGGCCAAGGACTATGCCTTTAGAGTAGTGTCCCCACTTCTTCGATTAGAATTGTGGAATAGGAAACTCCACTTTTTATGCTTGATTACTAGTTCATAGTTAGTGCTCCCTCAACAGACTGAGGTGTGAGACCCATGATACAGGAGTGACGGAGGTTTCATGGGTACATTTAGGAGCTATTACACCCTCAACTATGGAGAAGTGGTGAGGTGAGGGACTCTCCAATTTGGTTCTTTTGACCTTGTTCTAATCATAGGTCAGCATTTTCAGGACCTCTAATGGTGGGAAATGGGGTTGGTCTTAGTGTATTGTTTTAGGAAGAGTCTTTTGTAGAACCTGATGTGGGAAATGAGGTCAGAAACTCATGAGTCTTAGTGCCTTAGATGAGTATATCTAGTTTTTTTCTGGGTTTACCTTATGGTATTGTCACTTCTTTGATGTCACACCTAGTGGAATGAGATGACTATTCATGTTTACTTGAGGATGGTGCCAAGATATAGTTTCTCACTTGTTTGGGTTCCCTCTGGATGGGTTGAGCTGACTATTGCCTTTCGGTTTCTCCCTTTTCTTTTGTTGTTTTTTGGGAGACTACTGAGTATCTTAATACTCACTTCTATATGGTATTTTTCCCACACATTCATTATGTCTTGTGCAAACCATAGGCCTTTTGACGGAGTCCCAGGAGGACCCGGTGCAGGTGGAGCTTAGTGAGCTAGACTAATTGGGGTGTTTACCAAAGCTAGGTTGAGGATCTTTATGGTGGGTTTATTGGATAGTGATCCCCTCCATCTAAGTAGGTTGGAAAATTTTGAGTTTTCTTTTGGTGGGGGCTATTTTTTTATTTTCGTTCTTCTATTTTACTCTAGTTGGGAATAGATGTAAGCATGCATTTATTTTCAGTTTTATATATCTTTGCACTACTTCATAGAGGTGTATATGGGTGCGTGTGTACAGGTACCTTAGGGTAAGGCCTCTCATGGTTGTGATAGCCTACTCAATGATAGTTTTCAACCCTTGGCTTGTTGAAGATAGTCTTGGGGATTCGTGGCTTAAGCCTCATTAGGTTTGTTCGTGATAGAGTGGTATCAGAGGTGGTCGGTTCCACTTTGGGACCATAGTCATGTGCTTGGTTTTAGTTGCATGGAGACAGTGTTAGGATGTTTCAAGTTAAACTTTCAAGATAGGTAATCCGGTGTTGGTGTGTTGGTCGATGTATCCATTCACTAAGAATCTGATATCCTACCTTTCGACTCAGTACATTAAGACATTGGTCATAGTGAAATAATTATACATGCATCGTATAGGACTGGGTTTTTGGTTTTTCATGTCCTTATTGATTCATCTCCCTAGATATACTCTTTGACTGTGGTGCATCTTGATTTTTATTTCAATATTCCTCCACGGTGACAGCCAGATAGGGTATCATGGTGGGATTGTGATGATGATCTACCCCAAGACACGGTTTCTATACAGGGCACTAGTTCTAAGAGTATACCTTCAGGTGGCCCGCCTATTCTGTCACCACCCGTCGAACGGCTGGTTGTTCTAGCAGTGCAAGATGTGGATTCACGTAGGTTGAGTGTGTTGCATGAGTTTCATATATAGAAACCTATGAGGGTTTGGGGTGACCAAGACCACTAGGAAGCTCATGACTGAATCGCGATAGTCATGTGTGTCTTCCACCACATGAGGACACCTCCTGATCTGATGGTTGTCTCAGTGGAAATCCTTCTTCAGGGTTCATTCGAGAATTGGTGGAGTCTTGTTACGTAGACCCACAATTAGGATAAACTCTCTTTGGATTAGTCTAAGTGGATCTACAGGGAGTATTTGTATCTATCCACCCCGAAGTAGGTGCATATCTAGGAGCTTATACAACTTTGGTAGGGTAGCATGACTATGGAAGAATACTTAGAGAGGTTCACCGACCTATAACGTTACTCCCCGGATATGGTTTGGGACCCATTCTTTAAGGCCCAGACTTTTGAGAATGGCCTCTGTATAGATTTACATGAAACTTTAGTCTCCTATTTCTTTCCCACCTATATAGGGGTACTAGAGTAGGCCCTGGTGGTTAAGAGATTACTAGATGAGGGACTCGCATACATGGCCTGTAGTGGTGTTTTTGAGGTTGAGACTTCAGCCACAACAGGGAGGCAGCATGCAGCAAGATCAAATCACGGGAGGTAAATCCATTCATGGACTTAGGTACATGGGTACGACATGCACGATCTATACCAAGGTTCTAGTCAGTAGTAGGAGAGGCACTATTATGCTTGTGATGGTCAAGGGAATCTTACTAGAGATTGTTTGACCCATCATGCTATTAAGAGAGAGACGGTCGATGGACCATAGTGGAAGCGGCATCATTTTGAGCATAGAGGTCTATAGAGTGGTGGATGTGGTGATGGAGCAGGTGTAGCAGTAGGAGGTGTTTGACAGCATGATTTTCCACCACAACCCCCGGGTGGTCCACACTAGGCTCAGGGAGCTGGAGGGCAGGGGTGAGGGAAACTGCAAGCTGTATAGGCCTTCAACCCAATGGCTTTGTGGATAGATAAAGGTATGCTATGGTTACTTTCTACTTTTTTCATTATTTTTTATATACACAGTTATGAGGTATTCTTTCCATTCCATTTTTTCTTGAGTTCTTTTCAGGGAATCGGTAAGACCTTATGTTGGTGTTGTTCGACGTATATTTGAATGCATGAGAAAGAGGGATCCTTACCCCACCAAGATGTGTTTTTCTGATGCAATATAAAACTATGAGGGGGAGTCAGTTCCATCTAACTTGGATAGTGTCGAGATTTTTTGGACAAGTCCCTATGACTTGTGTGTTTGGGGTGGAGTAATGTGTTGGTGGTTTGCGCGAAGGGCCTAGTAAGACCTAGGGTTTTTGCTTAGGAATCCCTATTCATTCATTGGTATACTTGCATGTTTGGTGTCAGTTTGAGCATGAGATGTTTGAGGAGTTCATGGTATTATTTAACGTGACTTCTCACTCGTGAGGATGAGGGATTTTTCCCCACTAAGATGTGTTCTTGAGAAATGATGAAAAATCATACAGGTGAGTCAGTGCTGCCCAAAGAAGATAGTATCGAGGTGTGGTGGATGATTCCCTTTGACTTGCGAGTTTAGAGTAGGGTTTTTTCATCTCTACATCAGGTTATCAAGTGGTGAGTTCCCCTAAACCCTGTGACAATAGGAGGAATAAGTGCTTATGTTTTTCCACTTGTCATAGCTGAGGAGATGTGTTCCGCTAGTTGCATGACTTCAACCTAGTGGAGATGGTCTCAGGTGTGGTTGAGATTTTTGGTTACCCTAATTATATGGTTGATGGTATCATGGGAACCCTTAGTGGTTTTTTGTGGTGTTTCTGGTGAGCTCGATGGTGTGGGACTCCCAATTAAGAGCTCGGTTTCTTCCTACAAGCCTATCCTTTCACTTTTTGAGGCTTAAATGCCTTAATGTAGGGATAATGTAATAATTTGGGTTTTGACCATAATATTTTGGAATATTTTGATAAATATTTATGAAGTTGGGTGATGAGTTTGTGTGAGAGTCAGGGCCTGAGGAGCCTCGGCATGGTGATATTAAAAATATTATATATATTTTGTCGCATGTATGAAGTTTCACTTGAAATGTGAATTACTCTCAAGTGGGGTCTCGAATCAGATTTATGAGACCGTGGTTGGGTTTAGAATGTCTTTCTTACCCTAGGTGTGATAGAAACATTGTCAGTGCCAGGTCACTGGTCAGAGCTGAGTCGGGCTAAGTTTTTATGTGGAAATTTGTTTTAATAAAATTAAAACAAATATCCTTATCCCCTCACCTCCCCCTTTTACACATGCCGGAGATGAAGCCCCTCCCCTCACCCTCTTTGGCAATGAATGTCCTGGAGGCGGAATCATCTAAATAAGGTGTCATTGGACTTAGATCTTGACTGTGATAACTCCCAAATCATACAATAGCAGCTTCAAGGAAAAATAAAATAAAAATCTAGGGTGTAGAGATTCCCTTCGTATGTCTCCCCCATGGAGTAGGTTATGGTCGCTCCCCCACCTCCCCTCCTCAGCCCGCTCCATCCGGAGAGTGGGGTTGAGGATCCTCCCTCGATTATGTTTCCCTCTTACAACCCTTCCTTTTCCCCCTTCACTAACCCATCTTCTCACCCTCAATTTCCTCCTATCGAAGTGATCCCTAAAGTCCATTCTTGTGTGAATGGAGTTCTATCAGTTCCTATTTCTCCCTTGGAGTTCACAAATGCTTCATAGATGTTGGATATTACATTGGTTTCTTGTTTTGGGTAGAAACGAACCTTGGTAGATGCCTTCGACAGGTTTTTTTCTCTTCTTGGAAGCTTTGGGATCATGTGGTTTTCAATCTTTTATATTCAAAGCACATTCAGATTCATTTTTTGTTTGAGGAATATCTAATCTAATCTTGGGCCAATGATCCAAAAGATATGTATGGATTCTGGTTTACTCTCTTTCTGTGGTACTTTGACTTTCATATGATGCGCGACTCCTCGTTTACGATGATCTGGATATCTCTTCTTAGTATTTCATTACCTTTCCAGAATCCATCAATTATTCTGTTAATTAGAAATATGATAGGTCACTAACGTTGTTCGTATTCCCACACCAACACCATTTTCCATACAGTCTCCCTAAGAATTTACATTGAAGTTTATGTTTCAAATGGATTTTTAGACACCATCACCATTGAGATTGAAAGAGAGATCCGCTATAATCAGAAGGTTTGTTAAGACTCTTGGGGTCCATTTTTCTTTGGCTTCCATAATTTGGGTCATGATACTTATAGATTTCATTGAATCCCCTCTGATCTTGTTTGGAATTCTACCCATCAGGGTAGCCTGGAAGGTGGAATGGGTGATGCAGCCTATGTCAACAAGATGGATCATCAGGGTACCAGTGGGGATTGAATCACTTACATTGTTTAGAATGAGGTTAAAACGTTTAATCCAAAATATAGTGTGGTGGAAGAGCCCAGCTATTTGGGTTTCAGTAATTCTGTTCTGGCATAGGACCAGGGCATATTTGCGGATCCGAGAAGCAGCATCAAAGGTGGTCTTCTTGGTGAATATGGTAAACTCCAAATTAGGACTAGTTCAATTTCTGGTGATGGTTGTGATGGTTCTGGTCAATTGAACGACAAGGTTGAGGATACCCAGTGTTCGAATGGAGCAATGAAGCAAAAACCAACAAAGATCTTACCTTTTAAACCCAGTGTAGTAGAGATATTTAATCGGATACGGAGTGATTTGGCGAGTCCTCCTAACATAAAATCATTATAAAAGGGTGCTCTTGCCAGTGTGGTGTTCAAGGCATCTCTGTACATGCACAATGCTCAATATCAGGCTCCATGGAACTCTACTGGATCTTATAGTCCAACTTCCAAGGGTGCGGTGAATCTAAATCCATGTACCAATCTGATGGTTGAGTGTGTAGGTGATATCAACATATCTAATAAAGTGATAAATTATACTATCAAGGGTAAGTATAATGATGGATAAGAGTTGGATAATCCTTCACATGATTTATGTAGGCTATTGATCACCATAAAGGGAACCAACACAAGAAGGAATTTTTCCTACCTCAACTTAAACAACCAATTTGAAAGTTTAAGAAATCAATGAGAATTTGAATGAAACTCCAACTATCCCTATCAGGATGAGTCTGATAGAGATGGAAAATCCTCATATTACATTGGTTTGGTAGGGGTTAGTAAAGGTCTACACAATCAAAGAAGGAAGAAAGATAATAAGGAAAATAGGGACCTGGGGAGATGTATTGTTTCCAAGAATCTGAAACCTAAGGGTTGTAAGGACTACTCCTATCTTCCTAAACCGATGGAAACTCAGTCGGCCAAAAAAAAGGAAAAACTCAATGAGTACGATATATTGCTAGAGTCATGAGAGGAGGCTTATTAAGATGGTTTCACAGAGTCCCAAATGCAATTGAATGGAGCATCAAAGGCAGATAACCAATAAGAGGAGATGAATCATCATTCTGAGGAGACGATGTTGGTGATTAAGGATGATCTTCCCCTTGGATTTCAATGTGAAGCAGAATCTCCCGATAGCTTACAGTGCTTGAAATACATGGATCTGGATACTTAGATGGAACTACTCATGCACTATGGAGAAGAAATGAAGGAGGATGTCCGGGTGATCAAGGTGGCGAGGGAAGACGTTGACCAAATGATGTAAATATTTATCCAAGTGGAATTTTATAGGGATAAAGCTAAATGGTATGATAAGAAAGATCATATATTTATTAGATTATTCAATATGGAGAATATTAGTAAAGTAGAATATATAAAATCTGGGAATTATCTAGAAAGACACTATGAAGACAACAAAGAGGAAAACCCAGACTTCCAGGTAAGTTCCGTCCCCTGGAAACTATTGAGATAATGAGGTTCAAATTACCTTGGACTTATGTTTAATAAGTCATTAGTTCCCTTTTATGTTTTATCTTATTTTTCTTGAGGGTTCTCACTACCCCCATAAAAGTGTTTGAAAATAAAAAATTTAATTTGGAGGAGGATGCAGTTGTAGCTTCGGAGCGCAGATTTAACCTAGAAGCTTTGACGTTTCTCCCTCAAGTTAGGTGGTTCATAATTTTAGTATAGATCCTCATTTTAATCTTTTTTTTATGGTTTATATAGATTAGATGATTTCTAGGGACCCCTGATGGGTTAATCTATGTGTTTTGGGGTGAACGGTGGTGATCTGGGTTGTTTGCAAGGAATTTCCAATGGGTTTTTCCATCTACACGGTGTGTAAACAAGTCACACACACCATTTTTTCTTCCCATTCAGGTAAGTACTATTCTTATGTACATGTTGTGTACTTTGATTAGACATCGTGTTTTCATGTGAAAAAGTGCATGAAAATATGGTTTTTGAAATGTACATGTTGTGTACTTTAAATTAAACATTGTATTGTTTTACACAAGAAGACCCCATGTTTCTATGGCCATGTAAAAGTAAATGTCTAGGAGGAGAGATTAGAGTACACACCATGTACTCTAAATTACACACTATGTACTTTTTTCATCTTAGAGTTTTTGGGTATTTTGTGCCCTGGAAGTCAGATTTCTGCATGTGAGTAGTCCATTCTAAGCATTTTCTTACATAGATCACAATGGTGGGGTCCTTTTGACTTATATAGGTCATTTAAAATGTGTTTTAGGAAATTTTATTCAAAAGGATGTTTTCCTTGAGGATATCTTTGAGGCCATCTGCCTTCCATATCTCCTCCTCTAGGACTCAGATTTAGGCTTAAGGGTAACCTTTCCTAGGCAGTTTCCCATGTAGAACATGATGGGGGCCTCTAATTTGGCCCACGAGATACAAGGTGGTACTTCACAAGAAAGACACATGTGTAGCAGTGCTTGACCGATGTTGGAGATCAGTGTGGTTTTTGAAGAGAGATGTAGGGTCAAGTAATCTCCTATAGTTTTGGGGTGCGGGTTTCCATTAGTGATTGTAAATTTGGACTCCTCCCCTATCGTTCAAGGGTGAAATCTTTCTAATCATGTTAGATGGTAGAGTCGGTACTCTCATATCATACCAGTGTGTGGGTCCTCTATCCTCCACATAGCACTCCCCTACTAGGTTAGGGTGCGGGCCAATGTTACTCGGAGTGGAACTCCCCTACTGTGTTAGGGTGCGGGCCCATGTTTCATAGAATGGAGATCTTCTTATAGGCTAGGGTGTAGACCCATGTTTCTAGAAATAGAACTCCCCTATTGGGTTAGGGTGTGGGCCCATGTTTCTGGGTATGGTTCTCCCCTACAGGGTTAGGGTGTGGGCCCATATTTCTCAAGTTTGTACTCCCCTATCGTACCAGGGTGAATTTCCATGCCTATTGAAGTGGTTCTCCCCCATATTCAAGTAGAAGTAGGGAGTGGGACCCTCCACTTTTTATGCAAGATTCCTAGTTTGGAGTTATTTCTCCTCGTTGGAATAAGGTGTGGGCCCCTCTATTCAGGAGGGACGAAGGTTTCACATATTCATTTAGAATCTATTACACCCTCAACTATGGGGTAGTGGTGAGGTGTGAGACTCTCCACTTGGGTTATTTCAAACTTTCACTGAGTGCAAGTCAACATTGGTTGGACATCAGATGCTTGGAATTGGGTCTGGGCTTAGTAGATTTTTTTAGGAAGAGTATCATGTATAACATTCCGCTGGTGATGAGTTTGGAACTTCATGAGGCTTGGTGCCTAAGAGAAGTATATCTAGGTTATTTCTGGGTTTCACTTGTGGTGATTTCACTTATTCAATGTCATACCTGGGGAATGATTGGACTAGTCATGTTTAGCTGATGATGGTCTTGGGATGGATTTTCTATCTCATTTGGGTTCCCTTTCTCTAGGTTGAGATGACGGTTGCCTTTAAATTTCTATATTTTCTTTTGGGGTTTTTGGGGAACCAACTGAGTATCTTTATGCTCACTCCTACACGGGATTTTCTTGCACATATCATGTGTCTTGGGTATACCACAATTCTTTCAACGGATTCCTAGGAGAACCTAGAGTAGGCAGAGCATAGTGAGATAGACCGGTCGGGGTTTTTATCAGAGCTAGGCCAAGGATTTTTCGGGTGAGTGTATTTGATAGCGATCCTCTCCATCTGATAAGGTTGGATTCTTTTATAGTTTTCTTTTGGTGTGCCCTTTTTTTCCTTTTTGTTATTTTATTGTAATCTGTTTGAGAATAGATGTAAGAATTCATTTCTTTTTAATTTTACATATCCCTACACTATTTCATGGAGGTGTATGTGGGTTCATGCATACATGTAACTTAGGTTAAGGCCTCCCACATGTGTGAAACCCTACTCTGCGCTAGTCGTTAGCCCTTAGCCTATTGGATGCGGGCTTGGGGAGTCACAACTTGAACCCCATTGGGTCGGGTCATTACTAAGTGGTATCATAGGTGGTTAGTTCCACTTGGGGAGTGCATTCGTGAGCTTATTTTTTGTTTCATAGAGATAGTGTTAGGATGTTTTGAGTTTGACTTTTAGGCCAGGGACTCTAGTGTTGGTGTGGCAGCTGATGTATCCATTCACTATGAATATGATGTCCTTCCCTTCAACTCGGTACATTAAGAAACTTTTCATAGAAAAATAATGGTACATGCATCATATAGGACTGGGTTTTTTGTTTTTCATGTCCTTTTTGAGTCATATTCCCATATATACTCTTTGGTCATGGTGCATCTTGATTTTTATTTCAGGATGCCTCCACAATGATAGCCAGACATGGTACCATAGTGGGATTATGATGATGGTCCACCCTGAGAATAGGATTCAAAACAGGTAACTGATTCAAAGGCTAGAACTTAGGGTTTCTGGCATATTTTGTAGCCACCCATCCAGTGGTTGGTTGTTCTGGTGGTGAAGGACAAGGATGTACGTAGCTTGAGTGCACTGTATCAGTTCTAGAGGTAGTGACCTATGAGGTTCTAGGGTGACCCATACCCCCAGGTAGTTGATGACTAGATCTCAGAAGTCACGCATGTCTTCCGCCTCATGAGTAAAAATCTCAATCAGATGGTTGTCCTAGCAGCGAACCTTTTTTAGGATTTGGCTAGGGGTTGGTGGAGTCTTGTGACATAGACCCAAGATGAATAGATTCTCTCTTGGGTTGAGTTTCAGAATCTATTCAAATAGAAGTTCTATCCGGCCATGTTAAGGTAGGTGCATATCCAGGAGCATCTATATCTTCGGAAGGGTAGCTTGACCATGGTAGAATACTCAGTGAGGTTCATCGACCTATCGCTTTACTCCCTGGATATGGTTCCAGACCAGTTCTTCAGGACCTGTATGTTTGAGTAGGGCCTCTGCAAATTTTTTGTGTAGGTGTGGTCTCCTGGTTCCTTCCCACCTATGCAGAGGTATTGGAGTAGTCTCTAGTGTTGGAGATCTTCTTGGATGAGGGACAGGCGAACATGGACTGCATTGGTGTTTTGAGGCTGAGATGTCAGCCATAGCTGGGAGTTTGTAGGACTGAGGATCAAACTATGGGAGTCATACCCTTTCCTAGACAAAATCATGTGGTTACTATATTCAAAAGCTGCACTAGGGTTCTGGTCAGTAGTAGGAGAGGAACTACTACACTTCTAATGGATAGGGGAATCTTGCTAGATATTGTCTGACCCACGTTTCTATTGAGAAGGAGACTGTCACCAGACTGCAGTGGTAGATACAGTATTTCAATCATGTAGGTCCTTGGTGTAGTGGATGTGGTAGAGGAGAGGGTGTAGAAGTGGGAGGTGTTCAATGGTACTAGTTTCCACCACCACCCCTAGGTGGTCCATGCTAGGCTCAGGGTGCTAGAGGATGGGAGGAGAGGGAAACTGCGGGCCATAGAGGCCTTTTACCCAGATGCCTTTTACCCAGAGGCTTTGTAGATAGATAGAGGTATGCTCTATGTCCTTTATAATTTATATAGTAGTTCTGATAGACATGATTAGGAGGTGCTCTTTCTTTTCTTCTGTTTCTTGGGTTTTTTTCATGGTGTTGTTAAGACCCTATGTTGGTGTTGTTCGATTTAGATTTGAATGAAAGAGAAAGAGGTATCCTTCACCCACCGAGACTCATTTATGTGATGCGATCTAAAACTGTGAGGTCAAGTCACTTGCACTCAAATCAAAAAGTTATGAGGTGTGGTGGATGAATCCATCTGACTTATGTGTTTGGGGTGGGGTTATGTGTTGGTGGTTTTCACTAAGGGGTCGGTAAGACCTAGGGTGTGTTCTTGGGTAGCCCTGTTTATTCATTGGAACCCTTGCGTGTTTGGCATCGGTTTAAAAATGAGACATTTGAGGCAATCATGTTACGGTTAAACATGACCTCACACTCATAAGGATTAGGGACATTTTCCCCGCTAATAAACATTCTTGATATGTGAAAAAAAAACTATGTGAGAGATTAAATACCACCCAAAGTGGATAGTGTCAAGGTGCGGTGGATAATTCTTCTTGACTTGTAAGTTCAGAGTAGGGTTTTGTCGGTCTCCACATCAAGTTACCAAGGGGTGAGTTCTGCTAGACCCTATGACTGTAGGTGGAATATGTGCTTGTTTTTTTTCCACCCACTGCATCAAAAAAGATGTGTGTCGCTAGTTTCACAACGTCAACCTGGTTGAGCTGGTCTCAGGTGTGGTTGAGAATTTTGGTTCCCCTAAGTGTGTTCTTTCTATTTGCATGGGAACCCTTGGTGGACTTTGTGGTGGTTTTGGTGATCTCACTAGTGTGGGAGTCCAATTTTAGATCTTAATTTCTTACTTTGAGCCTAGATTTTCACTTTTTTAGGATGCAAAGCCTTAAGGTGGGTAGTATGTAGTGACTCAGGTTTTGATGTATAATACCTTGGAATATTCCATAAAATATTTCTAAAGTTAGCCGTTGAGTCAACATGAAAGTCGGGGCCTAGGGAGCCTCGATGTGGTGATATTAAAAATATTTAATATATTTTTTCATACATGTGATGTTTCACTTGAAATGTGAATAAATATCAAGATTAGTCTCAAATCATATTTCTGAGATCATGGTTGATTTCAGAACATCATGTTTACCCTAGTCATAGTAGAAACATTGTCGGCGTCGGGTGACGGGTCAAAGGTGAGTCAGGCCGGGGTGTTAAGAGGAATGTGTTTTAATAAAATTAAAAAAATATCCCTCTCCCCTCACCTCGCCCTTTTTCAAACATTGGATCTGAATACCCTCCCATGTCCCTCTTTATTGGCGAATGACCTGAAGGGTGAATCATCGAAACAAGGTTTCATCAGACATAGATCTTGATGGTGATATCTCTTGGATCGTGTAGCAGCATCTTCAGATCATGGATCGGACCTCTAAGGTTCAGTGTTTCAGCCTTGAGGTAGGTGGTTCTTCATTTCAGTCTTGATCCCCCATTTTAATCATCATTATAAGGTTTTAAAGCCATTAGATTCTTTCTAGGGACCCCTAATGGGTCGATTTGTCTGTTTTGGGGTGAATGGGGGTAATCTAGGTTGTTTTCAGTGAATTTTTTATGGATTTTCGCATCTACACGGTGTGTAAACCAGTCACACACACCGTGTGTTCTTCCTATTTAGGGAATAATGACTTTTCATAGGTACACGCCGTGTACTCTACATATATTTAATGTAGTAGCACGTGGTCATGTGTCCTTGTGAAAAAGAGCACTGAAATAAGGTTTTGAATACTACACATTGTGTAATTTAAAGTACACACTGTGTATTTTTTATATAGACATACCCCATGTTTCTCTTACCATGTAAAAGTACATGTCCAAGATGAGAGATTAGAGTACACACTATGTACTCTAAATTACATGCCATGTACTTTTTCTAGCTTAGATATTTTGGGTACTGTGTGCCCTAGAAATCAGATTTGGGCATGTGAGTTGTTCATTCTAAGTGTTATTACACATAGATCACAATGGTGGGATCATTTTAACTTATAGAGGTCGTTTAAAATGTGTTTTATTTAATTTGTTTTAGAATGAAGTTTTCCTTGAATAACTCCTTGAGGTATTCCATCTTTCGTATCTCTTCTTCTAGGACTCGGATTCAGGCTTAAGGGTAGCCTATCTGGGGAGGTTTTCCACATAGAATGTGATGGTGGCCTATATTTCATCCTATGATATATGAGGTGGCACTTTATGAACAATAATTATGTGTATCGGTGTACACTAGATGTTGTAGATTGGTGTGGTTCTGGAAGAGATATGACGGGTTAGGTACTCTCCTATGGCATTAGGGTTTGGGTTTCCCTTGGTGATCGCAAAGTTGGATTGCTCCCATATTATTCTAGGGTGGGAGTTATCCAATAATGTTGGATGGTAGAGTCGGTACTCCCTTTTTACACCATGGTGCAGGTCCTCAATCCTCTGCATGGATCCCCCCTATGGGGTTTGGTTGTGGGTCCATGTTACTCAGAGTTGCGCTACCTTACTGGGTTAGGGTGCGGGCCCACATTTCTTGGAATGGCACCCCACCCCTACAGGGATAGGGTGTGGGACAATGTTTCTCGGAATGGCACTCCACTACTGGGTTAGGCTACGGGACCATGTTTCTTGGTGTGGTGCTCCCCTACTAGGCTAGGGTGTGGTCCCATGTTTCTCAGGGTTGTACTACCTTGTGGTACAAGGGCACGAGTCCACACCTATGGAGTAGTGCTCCCCTGACATTTAGTAAAAGTGTGGAGCAACCCCCCTATAACGACCAAAAGTTTTTCAATGGAAATTTCCTTCTTATAATTATGTCATAAAATAACATGAAAACAAAACATTATGAACTACTAAGTGATAAGTGACCTTTAAACATAAGTTTGTCACTTTTGTGTTTGGAATTTTGAAAATCTGACATACACGGTTGTGTTCAAGATGATTCTTGGAGTCTAATAAATCAAAATTAATTTTTTGTGAATAGTAAGCTACCCTTATGAATAGTAACATACCCTTATGAATAGTTATATACCCTAACTAATAGTAACCTTACCTATGATAGTATAAAAATAATATTCATGTGAAAGTATAATGTACCTATATTTTAGAATAAGTAAATGAATGTTTTAAAACTATTTTTTAGTAATAACCCATGATTTTAATTAAATATTAAATTAATCATATTTAGAAAATTATTTTTGAAAAATGGACTTCTTTTTTTGATTCTACACATTGAAAAATGGTTGGGGTAAATTTTTTGTATTTTTCTGAAATACTTGAATTTTTTATGAATAGTGAAATAACTTAATTTACAAAAATAAGCTAAATAAGCTAATTATAGAGTCATTTGTGATGTTATGATGATGTAATCCCACTTGTTTATGGATCACATGATAAAATTACTATTATTGGTCATTCAAGACTCACTATTCCTTGTCTTAGGGGAAGTTAATAAACTAATGAATTTTATATTAAGGAAACCCCTCTCCCCTCCACTATAAAAACAACCCTTCACACCCTCATTTCTTCACACCTCTCAAGGTCAACAAATTCTCTAAACTCTGCCCAAATATCTTCCCTATCCCCTCTACCACGTTCAAGAGCTACTGGTCTCATCAAAAGACCAAGCCTAGCTTCCTTAAGGAGAATCTCAAGAGGAGGATTTAAGAGGTAATTTCGCTCCCTCTTCTACTTTAATTTCCTTTTAAGTTCAAGTTCATTTCTTGATATCTCCCCACCTATCTTCATCCAAATGGTATTTTAACTCTATTATTATACATGTACTGTAATTTTATGATGCTAATGGGATATTATATCATCCAACCCCCTTTCCCTCTTCCTTTTATTTTATTAAAGAGAATGTTGTTCATGAGGTGTTAATTTATCACCTTCAAGAACGACATGCTTTCTTATTCCATTTCTACCTTCGGATCTGGTCATGAAACCATTTTTATGGATGAACCAGAATTTTTTATATGTATTATTTCCTATTTAAAGTTCTAGAAATAACGTATTTCCATATTACTAAGTGATAAATTAAAACAAGTTCATTGTGATCGAAAAACCGCCCAAATTAACCAAAATAATCATCATTTAATTCTTATCTAATGATTCATCCACATGGATATAATATGATTCATTATAATATAATTAAATATCATTTAATATCATTAATAACATGTAATATCAGTTCTAGATGTTTACCCATGTTCTACCCAAACTTCTATTTAAGAATACAAGTGAACCACTCAAGAAAACCATAAAAACAAACATTCTCGAATAATGTTTTTAAACTCTATAACTCATACAAAGGTACATAAAATCTCATAATGAAACCATAATAAACCATATTAATTTACACAAGGTTCTGGATTTATAATTAATGAATATAATGTCATTATACAGGACATTAAAGAGAAAGAAGCATTCGGATACAAGGTAAGGGGAAATTCTCGAACCCAACTTTCATCCTTCGGGTTCTACCTCTTTCAATACATTTGTGATGTGGTTACTCCTTAAAGATCATTTCTTCATCATTGTCTTTAGTTTTCTGGGATATACATTTTTTTCCCTAGTTTTTATGTCAAACAAAATGTTTTCCAAAAGAAATCTTCTTTTAAGAACACACCTTTTACCTCTCACTCAAAGTGGACAGTTCTTGTAACATGTATGGTATTCCCTCTTTATTTTGGGAACCCGAAGTTTATGAATGTTTTCATATGATATGTAACCCATTCCATTACATGGGTTAGTTATGTTCACTTTTGATATATGTTCCATGTGGCAATCATGATAATGATAACATTATGATGTGACAGGTGCGCCCGGAATTATACAGCACTCTTATGCATTGGGTAAAGTGATGAATCTCATGAGTAAATGTGAAATGATGTGTGAAAGATATGCTAGATTTATTCACAAGTATGTGTGGTATTCATCCACTAAGACATGATGTTTCATTTTTATGCATTACCACATTTCAAGTCTTTTATTTATGCTCCTCTCATATTCATGATCTTGTGCCTATGTCATGATTATGCTCACCCCATGCTATATTATTCTTATCTATCCTCTTACTAGGCTTTTAGCTCACCCCTTTTTATGTATATCCTCAGGTGGATACATGTACTAAGGAGAGGACAAGTCCCAATAAGAAGTTATAGAAGAATAAATTAAATAAATGTTTATGTTTGATGTTGTAATTGTTATGTACGGTCCTATTTTTCCCAATAAACTAAAACATTGGATCCTCTATGTGTAATATTATTATGTTGTTTATCTTTAAAATGATGTAATAGTAATGTATGAAAAGGTAGGGTCACTATAGTTGGTATCAGAGGAAAGGTTTATTTAATTTGGGAATTAGGATTAGTGAACCCTAGAGAAAACCTATTGTCACGACCCGACCCTACCCGGGCTCGAGCCGCGACTACCCCAAGCCCGCCTCCATAGGCCAGGGGCTGGCGACTAGCGCCGAAGGCACAACAACTCGGGGAGGCCTTTTCCTAAGTACCTGTGAACACACACACGCAGCACACTCCATGAAAAAGTACAGAGTAAAAAGGAAAAGAAAAGGGAAACTGCTATAAATAAACCACAAAGTGCATCGACCTCTACAAGTACAAGAAAAATGCCGAAAAGGAAAAAGGGGAAAAACACGTGCCCAACTGAAAAGTGCCACAACCCGGCAACAGGTAAACGAAAAGAAACAGCTGATGGGTCTGCCACCTGGAACCCGACCACAACCACAACATGCGGTCCAAGCTCCCAGGGTCCTACGCTCCACTGAAGTCACACTCCACCTGTCCGTCGTCTGCAAGGGCACACCAAGTGTGGGCAAAGCCCAAGTAGGGGTGAGTATAAAAATACTCAGTAGGATACCCCGAAGGCTTGAGGGAGCAACAAAGGAGGTACCGAAGGGTGAGTGGTAGAGCGAACAGAAAAGTAGAGGAGTACAACTGAAAGTGCAGCAAGAGTCCAGCTCAACCCAACAAGAGGAAAGAAGGTAGACTCGTCCAGGCACAAGGATCTAGAAACGGTGAGAAGATGAACTTCCCGTCGAGTCTTTGCTGCCTATAGCGGGAGAGTAGACTCATCCAACCACGAGAAGCTAGACACGGAAAGCACGTGGCATACCCTGCGCGTCTTCGCCTCACCTGGAAGGAGAGTAACCAAACCCAAGAGGTGGGTACCAAAAGTAAGGTATATACATATCCTTATGCTCTGCGAAGAAGCTCGAACAAACTCGTAAGGGGATCTTCGTCCCGTAGCTCTGCCCAAGAAAGAGTTTCCAACAGTCCCAGACATAACCCATCATCGTCGCCCAACAACCCGCACGTCTGCCCTGAACTGCAAGCCAAGGGGCTCAATCACCGCACCTCGATACTATCCTCTTTGGGCGGCACTGACTCGCCCGCACGGTTTTAGATCGCGTCACAAGAACGCGTCTCGGTGGGGAAAGTGCCCCTCGTACTTGAGAGTTCTAGGGAAAGTCAAACCACGCCTTGTCACTGCACCTCAGTCGAGGTCTCCTCAAAGTCAAGACGTCACAACACCGAACCGTAACCAAGGGTCCCGCTCCGGTAATCACGGAGGTAAGCCACATACTAGCCTAGTCAAGAGGACTAAGTCTGGAATGATAACAAGTGTCCCCACTGCCTAGCCCTGCTAGAGGGTAATTCATAACCAAATATCAGGTGACCCACTGACCAGCCCTACTGGAGGGTAAACCATAAGACATCATCAGGCCACCCACTGCCGAGCCCCGCTGGAGGGTAGACCTTAATAAATCATCAGGCGACCCACTGCCCAGCCCTGCTGGAGGGTAGACCTGGAATAAGTCGACAGGCGACCCACTGCCCAGCCTTGCTAGAGGGTAGACCTGGAACTAGACGAAGGGTGACCCACTGCCCAGCCCTGCTGGAGGGTAGACCCTAAGAGGTCGTCGGGTGACCCACTGCCCAGTCTCTGCTGGAGGGTAGACCCTAATAGCGTCAGGTGACCCACTGCCCAGTCCCTGCTGGAGGGTAGACCCTAATAGCGTCGGGTGACCCATTGCCCAGTCCCTACTGGAGGGTAGACCCTAAGTGCATCGGGTGACCCACTTCCCAGTCTCTGTTGGAGGGTAAACCCTAGAAGTCAGTGAGCAACCCACTGCCTAGCCCTGCTGGAGGGTAAGCCCGAGGAAGTCGATGAGTAACCCACTGCCCAGCCCCGCTGGAGGGTAAAACTCAGAACTGCCCTAGCCACATCCACCGAAGGGTACAACACTGGCCAACCAGACGCGGAGTGGGTATCGTGCAACCACCCAACTCCAGAACAACTCACCCAAAGGGGGTTCAGCATCTGTTCCATCACGGGGTGCCACTAGCACTGCTACTGGCCGATCCATCGAGAACGAAACCAGGGGGAGACCACTCAACCCTGCTGGTCAACTAACAAGCACCGAGCCAGGGGAAAACTCCGCCCTGCTGGTCAAACAAACACACCGAGGGACCCTCTATGTCGCGAGAGGTCAAAGTACGTAAGGAAGAACACAGGGCGCACATGGGGCCCACATGACGTGTGGCCCCAAGTCAACCCCAACTGAGGGCGCAAACGTCTCAGGTACAAACCACACGTACCTCCAAGCGCTCTCGTATACTCCCAGAGTGTACCTCCTCTCTAGCCCAAGGCTATCGTGCACCCGGTACCCAACGTCCGCACGAAGAAGTGACGTAACAACTCCACCTCAAAGGCCCAGGCACGACCAACCATGTCACCTCAAGCATTTACATCACTCACACGGGAGTGCACGTGATCACTCGCCAAAGGTCCGCTACAAGCAAAGTAGGGAGAACCACCACTAGAGCACCTTCTGTGCTTCCACATTTCTCAAGATCGCGCAAGAGGCTCTGTACAGCCAAACGGATCACACCGTTGTAATCCTTGCGGAAAAACATGTGAGTTAGACTACTCCCTCGCCCGAAACGGTCAACAGGTGGAAGATGTACTATTCACCGTGACCAACCCGCGTGGGGCCCACACCAGAATCCCGAAACTGAACCAACGGATCACGCCACTGCGATCCCCTCGGAAAAACACACGGGATTGACTACTCAATCACCCAAAATGGCCACCCGGTGAAAAAGGCACTATTCACCGTAGCCCGGTCAGGTGGGGCCCACACCACATCTCCGAAAGAGGTCGGGCGGACTGCGCCATCGCAATGCTCTCAGAAAAACACGTCTAAAGCACTACTCGCTTGAGTAGAACGGGTATCCGGAGAAAAATATGTGTTCCGGCACACCGCACACGAGCGGCTCCACGTGGGACCCGCAACCCGGTCCCAAAACTCCACGAACGGATCGCACCGTTGCGATCCTCTCGAAAAAGCACACGAGATGGACTACTCATTCATCCAAAATGGTCGCCAGGTGATAAAACTGGAAATCACCGTAAACTCCCGAAACGGCCCTCGTGGGCCCTGCACCATCGTGCCGAATTTGAGTGGGCGGATTGCACCATTGCAATCCCCTCGGAAAAACATCCAAAAACGACTGTTCGCACGCCCCGTATGGACGTCCGAGGAAAAAGTCGCTAAAAGCTGCACGCAACCCAAAAGACGGGTCGTGGGGCTCACGCCTCAACTCCGGCCTCAACGCCTGAAACCACCCTGCAAACCTCCGCCTCGACGCCAGGGTCCCAACGCAACTGACGGCGCTCAATACGGATGTCGGATGCGTCTGCGCCGTCCAAAACAAGAAACTCAGGAGAACCGCTCGTCCACTTAAGGATGCGTCGCGCCTCAGCGACCCCTCATTTCGGGAATTAAAAATTCCGAAAACCGTCTCAAACAATTCCCCTCGACGCACGCTCCGCGCTGCTGCAGACGGTGCGCAAAACGGATGCCTGTAGCCCGAAATACGGGCGTCCGAAGGCTGAGGGGCAAGCCCCTTGGGCCGGACCGGCCTGGACCGGCCGGTCTGCCCTGCTTGGGCCGGCCCACGGCTTAGCCGCAGGTCCGGTTCACCCCGCCGCGGCCAGCTTGGCCGCGGCTTGCTCCAGCCGACCGACCGCGCCTCGCGGCCGGTTGATCCCCCACAGCGACCCGCGATTCGCGGGTCGCGGTCGACGCACGGGGGTCGCGCTTCACGGCCCCCCGTTCTCCTCCGCCTGTCGATGCCGCGGCCGGCTTTCGGAAGCCGCCGCCGAGGGCCGCCGCCGCCTCCGAGGTCCCGGCCGACCGCCCTGCTACGCCGCGCTCTGCCCCGCGCCGCCGTCCGCCGCCTTCGGCACCCGCCGGAAACCGGCCTCACGGCCGGATAATTCCAAGGACCACCGGGAACGATCCGGCGGTCGAAATTTTGATCCGGATAGCTTTTCGAATAGCTCGAGACGGTATCTACGCAACCACGGGATTTTTTCGAGGATCCAATGGTGCGATTGTGCATAAAAGAGGATTAAAACAGGGAGGGGGAGGAAAACTCAAATCCGCCTACCTCGTTGGGCTTCGCACGACGCTTCCCGCGCGATCCGCCCCGCGTCGTCGTCTCGCCGGAGCCACCTCGCCGGAATCGCCTCACCGGATCTCGCCTCGCCGGAGCTGTCTCTCCGGAGGTGAAGGGAAGGGGAGAGGGTGAAGAACAAGAAGAAGAAGGAAGGGGGTGTTTGAGTATTAAACACTTAAACGCCCGCCCGACGGCCCCGAACCCGAACTCCCGACGGGGTCAGGATTTAGCCTCCCCTAGGTTAAGAACCACCCTCTGAGTGCAACGGCGGTCTTGTATTTTTATTCCGAGGCCCCGTTCAAAAGTTACTACTCTTAGCGCTCGAGGCCGCCAAATTACGAAAACGCCCCTGGGGCCATTTTTTGCAAACGGCTCGCGCCCGCAAAACTTACACTTTTCCTAGGGTAAACGACATTCTCCGAACTCAACGGTGCCCTCGGTTTTCCAATCCGAGCCACCATTTAAAAGACACTTGCATTTCTCCATTAAACGAATTAATTAATTAATTAATTAATCCGTTTAACGTTCCAGAAGCGGGCGAGGGGTCCAAACATCCCGCGCCGACAAGTTTTATGTCCTCCCTAGGGTAAACACCCCATTACGGACCCATCCGTACACTCAGATCCCTGATCCGGAACTCCGTTTAGGATTTATCGCATTTATTTAGCATTTTCGGTGTGAACGCACTGAAAATTTAATTCCGGCCACTCCGGGGCTCGGAATCGCACACCGTCTGAAGGTACTGCTCTGGAATATTATCAAGAATAATCCAAAGTCTTTCTCATCAAAAACTCGGTTCTTACATCATTCCCTCCTTCAAGATTTTCGTCCTCGAAAAGCAAAACTAGGGAGCAACACAGGGTACTAAGCCCACACCTGGCTTTCCCGTACCCAAAAGAACCCACGCACAGCTCTGTGCCACACACACAGACCAAAGGATTGATCCGTTCATGCGAGGTCAGCCCTTGCCGATTTCGTGCACCCACTCCAAACTTTGGGGCTAGGGAAAGGCAGTAGGGTACCTCGCCATCCCTTTGCACGGTCTTAAACGACTCGAAGGCCCTCGGGGGTAGCTCACCTCCCTGGCTAAACCTCTACGTCGCATGCCACGACTGGAATCACCACCTGCACCTAAAACAAGGCATGGTGATTCCCTCCTTTAGAATATCCATATGGGGAAACAGCCAAGGATATCTGGTCACGCAAGGTTCCACAGTCGATGCTCTCTTACATGCTCAAAAGGCGGAGTCAACACCATCGACCAAAGTAAAAGGTCTCATGCCTTTTTCCTTACCAACACAGGGTTACACCCGACGCCCTACGTCACCCTGGTAACACCTCAAACAATGATCAGGGAGAAATCCCTTCACACGCAGAGAATAACAATTCTATTGTAAAAGTAGAAGAGTCGCATGGGGTACCTCTCACCATCCCGTGCTCTGCGGGATCGTAGACATCCAAAGCTCGCAGCTACTCGTGGTCCCAACCGTCAACTCCCGGAGCCTGACGTACACCCACTAGTGGTGATGGGGAGATCTTGTAACGTCGTCCCCCACTACCAACTCCTCCTTCTCCTCTGCTAGCACCACCTCTCTGGGTACCACCCCGATCACGGCGCTGCCTCTGCCGTGGTGGTGCACCTGCTGCCTGCCCAAAGCTCCCAGCAACTCGGGTCGGGCAGTCTCGTGCCAAATGACCTCGCCCGTCACAAGCATAGCACCAGCGCTCTCTGGGCTACCCTGGTGCCCTCCGGCGCCACTGTGGTATACGACCACGGCTCGGGATCCACTCACGGAAGGGAATCCTCGGCTGAGGCCCTGCGCCTTTTTGCCATAGTGGTATACGACCACGTCTCCGAAACCGGAAGTGGGAAGGCCACCTGCATCGAGGTCCTGTCCTCCAGCGCCTTCTAGCTACGGCAGACGTCCCGGCTCCGTCGCGCCCACTGCCACTACCAACCGCAAAACATGACAGGAAACCCTCTGTCACCAGCACCTTCTCTAGCACCCCAGCATATGTGGGAATGCCCAAGGGAATTCTGACAGCACTAATCTCTTAGCGGACACCCTGCTCAAACTTCCGCGCTCGGAAGTTGTCGTCATGGACCAAGTCTGGGTAAAAGCGTGCACGGTCTGCAAAACTAGCCGCGTACTCGGCCACCGTCATCCCTCCCTGCTGAAACTGCAGGAGCTCCTGAATCCGTACGGAGCGCAAGCAGGAGGGGAAAAACTCCTCACTAAACAACAACTGAAGTCGTCCAACAAAAGCGACGACTCCTCAAGAAACTGAGTCACCAGACTCCACCAACACCAAGCTACTCCATGAAAAAGGGTGGCTACCAAAGCCATTCTCTGATCTGTCGGTGTCTGCACAAGCCTGAAAAGGAGAACCACCGCCTCGAGCTAAACCTCTGCTGCCTGAGGGCCTGGCTCCCCACTGAACCTCAGCGGTCTCTGCCGCTGGAACTCACGGAGCGCGCTCAAACTGCGCTCAAACTCAGCCTGCTCTGCTGAAACTATCTGCTGCTCAACAGGTGGGGGTGATGCTACCGGCCCACTTGGAGAAAGGGGCTCGCATTATGGGTCCTGGACTGTGGCCTCGTAGCTCACAGGGTCGTCGTCACGAACCGAAGCTGGTATCTGGGCTGGCTGTCTTCGCGGAGACATCCTGAATATTATCAAGGAGTGCTGCGGTCAAATGAGCATATATGTATATACCAAAACATCAACGATGGGGAGCTGACTTAAGAAGTACATTCAACACTCAGTCCTATGTGATGCACAAACAAATTCCCCTACAACCAGTGTCTCAGCATGCCGAGTCGACAAGCGGGTTATCAAGGTCCTGGTGAATGGATATGTCGGTCGCCGCACCATCACTGGACTCCCTGGCCTGAGAGCCGCTCTCAAGACACGTTAACACTGTTGCCCTATATCCCAACCAATTCCTCTTTTAGGGACATCCACACAATGTCCCAAGGAACAAACCACCTTTGATACCACTTTGTCACGACCCGACCCTACCCGGGCTCGAGCCGCGACTACCCCAAGCCCGCCTCCATAGGCCAGGGGCTGGCGACTAGTGCCGAAGGCACAACAACTTGGGGAGGCCTTTGCCTAAGTACCTGTGAACACACACACGCAGCACACTCCATACAAAAGTGCAAAGTAAAAAGGAAAATCAAAGGGAAACTGCTATAAGTAAACCACAAAGTGCATCGACCTCTACAAGTACAAGAAAAATGCCGAAAAGGAAAAAGGGGCAAGACACGCGCCCAACCGAAAAGTGCCACAACCTGGCAACAGGTAAACGAAAAGAAACAGCTGATGGGTCTTCCACCTGGAACCCGACCACAACCACCGCACACGGTCCAAGCTCCCAAGATCCTACGCTCCACTGAAGTCACGCTCCACTTGTTCGTCGTCTGCAAGGGCACACCAAGTGCGGGAAAAGCCCAAGCAGGGGTGAGTATAAAAATACTCAGTAGGATACCCTGAAGGCTCAAGGGAGCAACAAAGGAGGTACCGAGGGTGAGCGGTAGAGAGAACAGAAAAGTAGAGGAGTACAACTGAAAGTGCAGTAAGAGTCCAGCTCAACCCAACAAGAGGAAAGAAGGTAGACTCATCTAGGCACAAGGAGCTGGAAACAGTGAGAAGATGAACTTCCCGTCGAGTCTTCGCTGCCTATAGCGGGAGAGTAGACTAGTCCAACCATGAGAATCTAGACACGGAAAGCACGTGGCATACCCCGTGCATCTTCACCTCACCTGGAAGGAGAGTAACCAAACCCAAGAGGTGGGTACCAGAAGCAAGGTATATATATATCCTTATGCTCTGCCAAGAAGCCCGAACAAACTCGTAAGGGGATCTCCGTCCCATAGCTCAGCCCAAGAAAGAGTCTCCAACAGTCCCAGACATAACCCATCATCGTCACCCAGCAACCCGCACGTCTGCCCTGAACTGCAAGCCAGGGGGCTCAATCACCGCACCTCGATACTATCCGCTTTGGGCGGCACTGACTCGCCTGCACGGTTTTAGATCGTGTCGCAAGAATGCGTCTCGGTGGGGAAAGTGCCCCTCGTACTTGAGAGTTCTAGGGAAAGTCAAACCACGCCTCATCACTGCCCCCCAGTCGAGGTCTCCTCAAAGTCAAGCCGTCACAACACTGACCCGTAACCAAGGGTCCCGCTCCGGTAATCACGGAGCTAAGCCACAGACTAGCCTAGTCGAGAGGACTGAGTCTGTAATACTAACAAGTTTCCCCACTGCCGAGCCCTGCTGGAGGGTAATTCATAACCAAATATCAGGTGACCCACTGCCCAGCCCTACTGGAGGGTAAACCATAAGACATCATCAGGCGACCCACTGCCCAGCCCCGCTGGAGGGTAGACCTTAATAAATCATCTGGTGACCCACTGCCCAGCCCCTGCTGGAGGGTAGACCTGGAATAAGTCGATAGGCGACCCACCGCCCAGCCTTGCTGGAGGGTAGACCTGGAACTAGACGACGGGTGACCCACTGCCCAGGCCTGCAGGAGGGTAGACCCTAAGAGGTCGTCGGGTGACCCACTGCCCAGTCTCTTCTGGAGGGTAGACCCTAATAGCGTCGGGTGACCCACTGCCCAGTCCCTACTGGAGGGTAGACCCTAATAGTGTCGGGTGACCCACTGCCCAGTCCCTGCTGGAGGGTAGACCCTAAGTGCATCGGGTGACCCACTGCCCAGTCTCTGCTGGAGCGTAAACCCTAGAAGTCAGTGAGCAACCCACTGCCCAGCCCTGCTGGAGGGTAAGCCCGAGGAAGTCGATGAATAACCCACTGCCCAGCCCCGCTGGAGGGTAAAACTCAGAACTTCCCTAGCCACATCCACTGAAGGGTACAACACTGGCCAACCAGATGCGGAGTGGGTATCGTGCAACCACCCAACTCCAGAACAACTCACCCAAAGGGGGTTCAGCGTCTGTTCCATCACGGGGTTCCACTAGCACTGCTACTGGACGATCCATCGAGAACGAAACCAGGGGGAGACCACTCAACCCTGCTGGTCAACAAACAAGCACCGAGCCAGGGGAAAACTCCACCCTGCTGGTCAAACAAACACACCGAGGTACCCTCTATATCACGAGAGGTCAAAGTACATAAGGCAGAACACAGCACGCACATGGGGCCCACACGACGTGTGGCCCCAATTCAACCCCAACTGAGCACACAAACGTCTCAGGTACAAACCACATGTACCTCCAAGCGCTCTCGTATACTCCCAGAGTATACCTCATCTCTAGCCCAAGGCTATCGTGCACCCGGCACCCAACATCAGCATGAATGCGTGACGTAACAACTCCACCTCAAAGGCCCAAGCACGGCCAACCACGTCACCTCAAGCATTTACATCACTCACACGGGAGTGCACGCGATCACTCGCCAAAGGTCCGCTACAAGCAAAGTAGGGCGAACCACCACTAGAGCACCTTCTGTGCTTCCACATTTCTTAGGATCGCGCAAGAGGCTCCATAGAGCCAAACAGATCACACCGTTGTAATCCTTGCGGAAAAACACGCGTGTTAGACTACTCACTCGCCCGAAACGGTCAACAGGTGGAAGAGGTACTATTCACCGTGACCAACCCGTGTGGGGCCCACACCAGAATCCCGAAACTGAACCAACGGATCACGCCACTGCGATCCCCTTGAAAAAACACACGGGATTGACTACTCAATCACCCAAAACGGCCACCCGATGAAAAAGGCACTATTCACTATAGCCCGGTCGGGTGGGGCCCACACCACATCTCCGAAAGAGGTCGGGTGGACTGCGCCATCGCAATGCTCTCGGAAAAACACGTCGAAAGCACTACTCGCTTGACTAGAATGGGTATCCGGAGAAAAAGATGTGTTCCGGCACACCGCACACGAGCGGCTCCACGTGGGTCCCGCAACCCGGTCCCGAAACTCCACGAACGGATCGCACCGTTGCGATCCTCTCGAAAAAGCACACGATATGGACTACTAATTCGTCCAAAACGGTCGCCCGGTGATAAAACTAGAAATCACTGTAAACTCCCGAAACGGCCCTCGTGGGCCCCGCACCATCCTGCCGAATTTGAGTGGGTGGATTGCACCATTGCAATCCCCTCGGAAAAACATCCAAAAACGACTGCTCGCATGCCCCGTACGGACGTCCGAGGAAAAAGTCGCTAAAAGCTGCACGCAGCCCAAAAGACGGGCCGTGGGGCCCACGCCTCAACTCCGGCCTCAATGCCTGAAACCACCCTGCAAACCTCCGCCTCGACGCCAGGGTCCCAACGCAACTGACGGCGCTCAATACGGATGTCAGATGCGTCTGCGCCGTCCAAAACAAGAAACTCGGGAGAACCGCTCGTCCACTTAAGGATGCGTCGTGCCTCAGCGACCCCTCGTTTAGGGAATTAAAAATTCCCGAAACTATCTCAAAGAAATCCCCTCGACGCACGCTCCGCGCTGCCGCAGACGGTGCGCAAAACGGATGCCCGTAGCCCGAAATACGGGCGTCCGAAGGCTGAGGGGCAAGCCCCTTGGGCCGGACCGGCCCGGACCGGCCGGTCCGCCCTGCTTGGGCCGGCCGGCCCGGTCCGCACAGCCGGCCCGCGGCTTAGCCGCGGGTCCGGTTCACCCCGCCGCGGCCAGCTTGGCCGCGGCATGCTTCAGCCGACCGGTCGCGCCTCGCGGCCGGTTGATCCCCCACAGCGACCCGCGATTCGCGGGTCGCGGTCGACGCACGGGGGTCGCGCTTCGCGGCCCCCCGTTCTCCTCCGCCTGTCGACGTCGCGGCCGGCTTTCGGAAGCCGCCGCTGAGGGCCGCCGCCGCCTCCCGGCAAGCACCGCTGCCGCCTCCGAGGTCTCGGCCGACCGCCCTGCTGCGCCGCGCTCCGCCCCGCGCCACCGTCCGCCGCCTTCGGCACCCGCCGGAAACCGGCCTCACGGCCGGATAATTCCAAGGACCACCGGGAACGATCCGGTGGTCAAAATTTTGATCCGGATAGCTTTCCGGATAGCTTGGGATTGGATCTACGCAACCACGGGATTTGTTCGAGGATCCAACAGTGCGATTGTGCATAAAAGAGGATTAAAACGAGGAGGGGGAGGAAAACTCAAATTCGCCTACCTCGTTGGGCTTCGCCCGACGCTTCCCGCGCGATCCGCCCCGCGCCGTCGTCTCGCCGGAGCCACCTCACCGGAATCGCCTCGCCGGAGCTCGCCTCTTCGGAGCTGTCTCGCCGGAGGTGAAGGGAAGGGGAGAGGGTGAAGAAGAAGAAGAAGAAGGAAGGGGGGGTGTTTAAGTATTAAACACTTAAACGCCCGCCCGACGGCCCCGAACCCGAACTCCTGACGGGTTTGGGATTTAGCCTCCCCTAGGCTAAGAACCACGCTCTGAGCGCAACGGCGGTCTCGGAATTTTATTCCGAGGCACCGTTCAAAAGTTACTACTCTTAGCTCCCAAGGCCGCCAAATTACGAAAATGCCCCTGGGGCCATTTTTCACAAACGGCCTGCGCCCGCGAAACATACACCCCTCCTAGGGTAAACGACACGCTCCGAACTCAACGGTGCCCTAGGTTTTCCAATCCGAGCCACCGTTTAAAAGATACTTGCGTTTCGCCATTAAACGAATTAATTAATTAATTAATTAATCCGTTTAACGTTCCAGAAGCGGGCGAGGGGTCCAAACATCCCGCACCGACAAGTTTTATGTCCTCCCTAGGATAAACACCCTATTACGGACTCATCCATACACTCGGATCCCTGATCCGGAACTCCGTTTAGGAGTTATCACATTTATTTAGCGTTTCCAGTGTGAACGCACTGAAAATTTAATTCCAGCCACTCTGGGGCTCGGAATCGCACGCTGTATGAAGGCACTGCTCTGGAATATTATCAAGAATATTCCAAAGTCTTTCTCAGAAAAAACCGGGTTCTTACACCTATATCATGATACTAAGTACGAATATGCACACAAGAATATTTACATAGGGATCCCATATGTTATGTTTTTGGTATAAATTTTTTGAATGAATAAGTTGTTCATGAATTGTTTACTTATGTTTTGTTCTAACCTTTTCTATTTTATAAAATGGCGGGAACCAAGAGAAATTATGCCAACAGCTCGTGCGAGGGCTAATGCAATGATTTCCCAAACGACATCCCCAATGATTTGGGAGGTGGAGTTCAAAAATTCATGGTGATTCTTACCCAATTATCTCAGGTTATGAACAATAACCCTAATAATGGGGAACATCCTCCTTCACCAAAGAGGGATCAACTGGATATCGAATGTTTTATACAGCAACGACCACTGACATTTAGTGGATCTTCTAATCCACTAGTTGAGGAACAGTGGGTCAACTCCATGGAGAAGATATTTTTTGTGATTCACTGTTTTGAGACAGAGAAGGATACTCTAGTTTTTTATCATCTAGATGGAGAGGCTGATCAATGGTGGGCTTTGATTAAGAACACCAAGCCAAGGGAGGAAATTGAAGAGATGGAATGGGAATACTTTAAGATAACGCTTCTTAACAAGTATTTCCCATGAACTCTTCGTACGAAGATAGAGAGAGAATTCATAGAGCTCAAGCAAAAAGAAGGAGAATCTATCACAAACTATGAAGTGAATATTACTAGTCTTGTAAGGTATGCTTTAGGTTTTGTTATCAAAAATGATAGAAAAATTGATTGATTCTTTAGTGGATTAAAACCACACCTTCAAATGGCTCTTGCAATTTGAGACTTTGGGAGTTTTGAAGAAGTTTTTTGATGTGCCCTCTAAGTGGATATGGAGTTTAGAGAATGGTTCCATGGCTATGGGGATAAGAAATGAAAGATGGAGTTTCAATTTGGAGGATCTAATTAAAAAAGTGGGAAGAAAACTCAACAACCCACATGCCAAAAATGTGGGAAGCTGCACCATGGGAACTGTCTCAATGGGACGGGGAAGTGCTTCAAGTGTGGGAAAGAAGTACACCATGCTCAAGAGTGTCGAAAATACACGAAAAGGAAGGAGAATGTGGCAGAAGAAAGGAGATAACCACTTGTGGTTCAATGCTACAACTGCAGGGAGCAAGGTCACTATGCAAGTCAGTGCACTAAACCTTGAGTTCTCGAGGGTAATCAACGTCAGCAACCACCAAAGACAAGTGAACAAGGGAAGGCTTATTCCATCACTACTGCGGAGGTGGATCATGATAATGAAGTCATACAAGGTACACTTTCTATTCACTCAAGAATGGAAAAAGTCTTATTTGATTCTAGTTCTATGAATTCCTTTATATCTTTCAAGTTTTCTAGAACTATTGAATTGAAGCCCCGAAACCTTGAAGTAGAGATATTTGTAAAAACACCAAGTGGTGCAATCATTGCAACCCAAGTGTTTGACTCTTCAAATGTTGGAATATGTGGGAATATTCTTCCAGAAAATCTCATAATGCATACCTTGGTGGAATTTTATGCTATAATGGGAATGGATTGTCTCTCGTTATATAGAGAACATATCAACTGTCAGGAAAAGGGAGTATATTTTCATATTTTTGAACTATCCCATGCCTCTCTACAAATTCAAGGAAGATCATGAATCTCCTTTGAAAAATCCTTCAATGGTGTGGGTGTTGATTCCCTATGAAGAAGCATACCTCTCCCAAATGGTTGAGTTGAAGTAAAGTGCCAACCTTGAGGAAATTCCCATTGTGAGGGAATACAATGATGTATTTCCCAAAGAGTTACCCAGAATCCCCCATAAATGTAAGGTATATTTCTCAATTGAACTCATACCTGGATCTACTCTTATCTTGAAGTGTCCCTATAGGATGGCTCCTATCGAACTGGAGGAGTTAAGGAAGCAGCTGCAAGAGCATCTGAAAAAAGGTTTCATACCCCATAGTGCATCACCTTGGGGTGCACCAGTGCTCTTTGTGAAGAAGAAGTATGGAACAATGTGGTTGTGTATCGATTATCGGTAACTCAATAAGATCACCGTAAAGAACAAGTATCCTCTCCCAAGGATTGATGACTTTTTCGACCAATTAAGAGGATCTCAATACTTCTCAAAGGTGGATCTTTGTTCTAGATATCATCAGGTAAAGGTGAAGAGGGAAGATATTTAAAAAGACTGCATTCCGTACAAGGTATGGGCACTATGAGTTTTTTGTGATGCCATTAGAACTTACTAATGCCCCTACATTATTCATGGATTTGATGAATATAGACATTATATATTTCCTAGAAAAATTTTTGGTAGTGTTTATTGATGATATTCTCATCTACTCAAAGATCAAGGAGGAACATGAATAACATCTAAGACTTGTGTTGGCGACTTTGAGAAAGGAGAAGTTTTATGCCAAGTTCATAAAGTGTGACTTTAGGATGAAACAAGTCACGTTCTTAGGACATGTGATCACAAGTGAGGGAATTTCTGTGGATCCTTCAAAAACAAAGGAGATTGAGGAATTGCCCAGGCCCTCTAGTGTCATATAAATCCGTAGTTTTCTTGGATTAGATGGGTACTATCGATGTTTTATGAGGAACTTCTCACGATTGTCAAGCCCGCTAACTAAGTTAACAAGGAAAGGGTTAAAGTATGTATGGACGGAAGAATGCGAAGGAAGCTTCAAGGAGCTAAAGAGAAGGATAATCACTACACCTATACTCACACTACCGAAAAGTGGAGAATGTTTTTTGATATACAGTGATGCTTCAAAGAAAGGCTTCAGTTTCATACTCATGAAAAGTGATAATGTGATAGCCTACGCCTCACGACAGTTAAAGATCCATGAGCAGAACTACCCGACACATGATCTAGAGCTGGCAGCCATGATTTTTTCCATGAAAATCGGGTGGCACTACCTTTATGGTGAGAAGTGTGACATATACACCGACCAAAAGAGCCTAAAGTATATATTCACACAAAAGGAGATCAACATGCATCAAAGGAGATGGTTAGAGATAATCAAGGATTATGATTTCTCTATTCACTATCAACCTGGAAAGGTGAACAAGGTAGCTGATTCTCTAAGAAGAAAAGAACCCACTACTCTATCCATGTTACAGATTGAGAAAGACCTTATCTTCTTAGATATGCAAAGGATAGATTTGGAAATCATAAGGGCAGTGGATACATCCTACCTTGTCCAAATGATTGTGCAACCATCCATCTAGGAGAAGATTAAGGAAGCACAAAGGTATGATGTGGAGATACAAAAGAGGGTGAATGTAGTAAAGGAAGGGAATCTATAAGAGTTCCATATTGATGATGATGGTGTGATTAGTTTTGGAACGCGGCATTGTGTGCATTCATCACCTAGGATAAAGAAGGAGCTATTGTATAATGCTCATAGCTCAAAATTCTCTATCCATCCTGGGAGTACCAAAATGTACCATGATCTCTGAGAACACTTCTGGTGGGATAACATGAAGAAGGAGATTTCAAAATATATATCAAGGTACTTGGTATGTTAGCAAGTTAAAGCTAAGTGACAAAAGTCCAAAGGTATGATGCATCCATTGCCTATACCCATGTGGAAACTGGAAAATGTTACTATGGACTTTGTCAAGAGTCTACCAAAGATGTCGAAGGGAAATAATGCGATATGGGTTGTGGTTGACCAACTCACCAAGACTTCCCATTTTATCTCTATTCAGGAATATCTCTCGCTTGAACGACTTACAAAGATATATGTGAAGGAAGTGGTGAGACTGCATGGTGTTCCACTATCAATTGTATCTGGTCATGATCCAAGGTTCACATCTAAATTCTGGAGGATCCTTCAACATTATTTGAGTACTAAATTAAATTCCAGCATGACCTATCACCCCCAAACTGATGGCTAGTCTGAAAGAACTATTCAGACGCTTAAATATATTCTTAGATCCAACTCTATATAATTCAAAGGTGGATGGTATTAGTATCTTCCATTGGTTGAGTTCTCATACAAAAATAGCTTCCACTCGAGTATTCATATGGCTCTATATTAAGCTCTGTTTGGAAAGCGATGTACAACTCTAACCTGTTGGGATGAAGTTGGAGAAAGAAAGCTACTTGGACCCGATCTTGTTCAAGAGATGACAGAGAAGGCTCAAGTCATCCAGAAACACATCAAAGCTGCTCAAATTCAGAAAAAGAGCTATGCTGAAAACCATCTAAGGGACTTGAAGTTCGATGTTTGAGATAAAGTCTTCCTTCGAATATCTCCATGGAAGAGAGTCGTGTGATTTGGTAAGAAAAGGAAGCTAAGCCCAAGGTATATTGGCCCCTTTGAGATCCTTGACCGCATAGGAGTCATGGACTATCGGATTTCAATTCCACTGAATATGGCTCAAATTCATGATTTCTTTCATGTATCACTACTGAGGAAGTACTTACCAGACCCCTCACATGTACTAAACTCATAGGTGGTGCAGCTGGAAGATGATCTCTCCTATGAGGAGAAGCCAGTAAAGATTCTGGACAAGAGAGATAAGGTTCTATGCAACAAGACAACCCATCTTGTCAAAGTGTTGTGGAGGAACCATAAATTTGAGGAAGTAACTTGGGAAACAGAAGAGTCAACGAATGAGAAACACCCTCACCTATTTGTGTAAAGTTAAATTTTGGGGGCGAAATTTCTTAAGGGGGGAAGAATGTAACAACCCAAAGTTTTTCAATGGAAATTACCTTCTTATAATTATGTAATAAAATAACATGAAAACACAACATAATGAACTACTAAGTGATAAGTGACCTTTAAACATAAATTTGTCACTTCTGTGTTTGGAATTTTGAAAATATGATATACACGATTGTGTTCAAGATGATTTTTGGAGTCTAATAAAACAAATATAGTTTTTGGTGAATATTTATCTACCCTTATGAATAGTAACATACCCTTATGAATAGTGATATACCATAATTAATATTAACCTTACCTATGATAGTATAAAAATAATATTCAAGTGAAAGTAAGATGTACCTATATTTTAGAATAGGTAAATGAATGTTTTAAAACTGTTTTTTAGTAATAAACCATGATTTTAATTAAATATTAAATTAATCAAATTTAGAAAATCATTTTTGAAAAATGGACTTCTTTTTTTTATTCTACACGTCGAAAAATGGTTGGGGTAAATTTTTTGGATTTTTCTGAAATACTTGATTTTTTGATGAATAGTGAAATACCGTAATTTACAAAATTAAGCTAAATAAGCTAATTATAGAGTCATCTGTGATGTCCTGCTGATGTAAGACCACTTGGTTCAGGATCACATGATAAAATTACTATTCTTGTTCATTCAAGACTCACTATTCCTTGTCTTAGGGGAAACTAATAAACAAATTAATTTTATATTAAGGAAACCCCTCTCCCCTCCACTATAAAAACTACCCTTCACACCCTCATTTCCTCACACCTCTAAAGCTCCAAGCCTTCTCTAAACTATGCCCAAGAGTCATCCCTAGCCCCTCTCCCACTTTCAATATCTTCTGGTCTCATCAAAAGACCAATCCTAGCTTTCTTAAGAAGAATCTCAATAGGAGGATTTAAGAGGTAATTTCTCTCCCTCTTCTCCTTTAATTTTCTTTCAAGTTCAAGTTCATTTCTTGATCTCTCCCCACCTATATTTATCCAAATGGTATTGTAACTCTTTTATTATACATGTACTATAATTTTATGATGCTAATGGGATATTATATCATCCAACCCCTTTTCCCTCTTCCTTTTATTTTATTAAAGAGAACGTTGTTCGTGAGGTGTTAATTTATCACCTTCAAGAACGACATTCTTTATTCTTCCATTTCTACCTTCGAATCTAGTAATGAAACCATTTTTATGGTTGAACCAAAATTTATTATATTTATTATTTCCAATTTAAAGTTTTTGAAATAACTTATGGCCGTATTACTAAGTGATAAATTAAAACAAGTTCGTTGTGATCGAAAAACCGCCCAAATTAACCCAAATAATCATCACTTAATTATTATCTAATGATTCATCCACATGGATATAATATGATTCATTATATGATCATTCAATACCATGTAATATAATTAATTACTTGTAATATATTTTCTATATGTTTACCCATGTTCTACCCAAACATCAATTTAAGAATACAAGTGAACCACTCAAGAAAACCATAAAAACAACCATTCTAGAATAATGTTTTTAAATTATATAACTCATCCAAAGGCACATAAAATCACTTAATGAAACCATAATTAACCATATTAATGTACAAAAGTTTCTTTATTTCTAATTAATGAATATAATTTCATTATATAGAACATTAAAGATAAGTAAGCATTCAGATACAAGGTAAGGGGAAATTCTCAAACCTAACTTTCATCCTTCGGGTTCTCCCTCTTTCACTCCATTTGTGATATGGTTACTCAATAAAGATCATTTCTTCATCATTGTATTTACTTTTCTGGGGTATACATGTTTCTCCCTAGTTTTTATGTCAAAAAAATGTTTTCCAAAGAACTCTTCTTTTAAGAACACACCTTGTACCTCTCACTCAAAGTGGATAGTTCTTGTAACATGTTTGTTATTCCCTCTTAATTTTGGGAACCCAAAGTTTAGGAATGTGTTCTTATGAGATATAACCCATTATATTACATGAGTTAGTTATGTTCAATTTTGATATATGTTCCATGTGGAAATCATGATAATGATAACGTTATGATGTGATGGGTGTTCCCGAAATTATATAGCGCAATATGAATGTTTCAAAGTGACGGGTGCACCCAAAACTATACACTACCCCAATGAATTGGGTAAAGTGATGAATCTCATGAGTAAATGTGAAATGATGTGTGAAAAAGATGCTATCTTGGTTCACAAGTATGTGTGGTAGTTAACCACTAAGACATGATGTTTTATTTTTATGCATTTCCACATTTCAAGTCCTTTATTTATGCTCCTCTCATGTTCATGATCTTTTGCCTATGTCATGATTATGCTCACCCCATGCTATATTCTTCTTATCTATCCTATTAATGGGATTTTAGATCACCCCTTTTTATGTATATCCTCATGTGGCTACATGTACTAAGGAGAGTACAAGTGCCAATAAGAAGTTAGAGAAGAAGAAATTAAATAAATGTTTATGCTTGATGTTGTAATTGTTATGTACGGTCCTAGTTTTCCAAAAAAACTAAACCTTTGGATCCTCTATGTGTAATACTATTATGTTTTTTATCTTTAAAATGATGTAAAAGTAATGTAATAAAAGGCAGGGTCGCTATACCCCCACTTGTTATGCATGATTCATGGTTTTGAGTTAGTTCTCCCTCAATAGACTAAGGTGTGGGCCCCACCATACAGAAGTGATGGAGGTTTTGTGGGTTCATTTAGAAGATAGTAAACCCTATATTTTGGGGTAGTGGTGAGTTATGTGACTCTCCGCTTGTGTTCTTTCAAGCTCGTGATGAGTGAAGGTTAGTATTGGTAGGACCTCTGATGCTAGGCATTGGGGCTGTGATTAGTGTGTTGTTTTAGGAAGAGTCTCGAGTAGAACCTATAGGTGGCAATGAGGTCAAAACCTCTTGAGTCTTGGTGTCTGAGATGAGTATATGTGGGTGTTTTTTGGGTATCCTTGTGTTTCTGTCACTTCTTCGATATCACTCCTAATGGAATGAGGTGACTAGTCATGTTTAGAAGATGATGGTCTCAAGATATATTTTCTCTCCTTTTTTGGTTCCCTCTAGCCGGGTTGATATGACTGTTGCCTTTCAGTTTCTCCCTTATTTTTGGAATTTTTGTGGTGCCTATTGAGTATCTTTATACTCACTCATACACTGGATTTTCCTACACATGTCTAGTGTCTTGTTCAGACCACAATCCTTTCAACGGAGTCCCAGGAGGACCTGGAGTAGGTGGAGCTTAGTGAACTAGACCGTCCATGGTGTTTTCCAGAGCTAGTCCAAGGAGTTTTCTGGTTGGTGCATTTGATAGTGATCCCCTCCATCTGAGTAGTTTGGATGCTTTTTCTATTTTCTTTTGGTGAGCCATATTTTTTCCTTTTTGTTCTTATTCTCCACTCTTGTTGTTAATAGATATAATCATGCATTTATTTTTAGTTTTATATATCCCTTCATAGTTTCATGGATGTGTATATGGGTGTGTGTGTGTGTGTGTAGATACCTTAGGCTAAGGCCTCACATGTGTGTGGTATCCTACTCGACGCTTGTCACTATCCCCTAGCCAATAGAGGCGGGCTTGGGGAGTCGCGGCTCAAACCCTATTGGGTAGGGTCATGACATAACAGTTCTTTAGTCAAATTTGATTTTCATTATGATCTCTTTATTATGGTGAAAAAAAATGGTCACTCTAATCTTCTTGAATGACTTCCAAATATATCAAAACTAAAAACTTCTCATTATGAATATCACTTGTAAACTTAAAAAACTGAAACCATTCTACTATAACCATTGTTTCAACTTCATTATACTTTGGTTTCCTTTTTGTTTCCATAAACATAGTCATTAATTATAAATATTCATGCACTTCCTCTATAACACTTCATCACCAGCTTCAACCCTCTTTTACAAAAACTCTTGAAACTACTTTAAACAAAATAATATTTTCTTATTTTCTTCAAATCGATGATCATGCATCCAATGATGTCCAGTGTACTATGAATTTTATTAGTGTCAACTTGTGCATGATATATTAGTCTCTATTTTACTCTGATGAATTGATGTCTCCTTCAGTCTGATTAATCTTGACCTATTTTATATACATTCAACATTTTTTTCTTTTTATCTTAACCCAATTCAATAAAAACAATTCATCCTGATGAAGATTGTTGAATACATTGTTGAATGATCTCCAATTTCATTTTTCATCGATCCCAACAATTACATTTTTCTCATCGGTCTCAATAACATTCACTTACTAAACTTATTCAACAAAATTTTATGCCTATGATTCATTTTTGTAACCATCACCCCATCTGATGATCTATGTCAGTATCACTTTCATTATTGGTGATACACGGTGTCTGATGGACCAGTATCAGCAAATTTGACTTCAAAATATAATTTCATGTTTTGATTAAAATACACACCATCTTAGTCCATAAAATATCAGTATCTTGTGGATTTTTTTTCTAACTAAAAACCATTATTTTTTCATCTCATGTTCTAAAAAAAACTTCAAACCCATTTAACAATTCTGCATCTGGTGATCTCACACCAATGAACTGAAACTGGAAAGCATTGACTCCAAAAAATTTCTTCCTTCACAAACTTATGCTTATAATCATGAATTCTTCATGACTTTGAGAACATTTAATATCCAAATAAAATCATTTGAATTAAATCAGATCCCTGAATACTCTGATATAGTTTCTCATTTTTATCAAAACCTTTCTTTCTAGACTCAAGGTGAGTTCGATGAAATAATTCTTCCAGAAAACTTCTTCACAATTTGTGGAGTTTCTTAAACATTTTTCATCTGAGGTTTTGATTATGATTATGAGCTTGATCATCAACTATTAAAAAGTGAGGTGATTTATTTCTTATTTAACAAAAAAGGAAAAAACTATCAGCAGAAACTTATTTCAGCTTCCAAAAAATAGCTTTCAACCAACTCAGTCCCAATAATCTCCCCCTTTGGATTTTTTTTTTAATCGAGGCTCATAAATCGCTGAACTTTTTATCCTTAAGCTATGTATCACTTATCAATTAATTATAATCCTACATGAACTAACTCATTATAGGAAATAATAATCATTTATAGAAAACCCATGTTATTCAAAATTAGTGACTCGTGAAACTTCATCTACTTCCCAAATTCCTTCACATATTTATTCACTTCATTATTTACATCTTCAACTTACCTGTAAACACAATTTTCTTACAACCACTCTAAAAACCAGTTATAATAGTTCATGAACTAACATCATGACTTCACATCTTACCTACAACTCCCCGAACATACATTCTTTATTAAAAGTTTTAGCACGTATCAATGGAAATATTTATGAAACAATTCTCCCCCATGACAACACTATCCAAATACAAGACGAGAGAGGGGATATAAACACATATCTCAACCTTGATGATAAATAGGTTGGATGCATATGTTTAACATTAGTTTAAAAAATTCTTCCTTTGGTAAATGTTTTTTCAATATTTCACCAACTTGTTCATATGTAGGAAAAAGTTCAAGCTTCAATTCATTCTTCTCCACATTCTCTTTGTTGATGTGATATTTGATATCAAGGTGTTTTGAATCAGAATTTTTGTATCGGGTTTGTTTTATGGTTGATAGAACTTTGATTATCACAACCCAATAAAATGGGTAACTTTACTTCAACAGGTAAGTATTCTAACTGAGTATTCATCAACATAAGTTGAGTAGCATCTTCAGTGGAAAAAACATACTCAACATCAACTTTTCTAAGAGTAAATGAATTTTGTTTATTTTTTTACCAACTAAAAAAATTCCCCATAAATAAAACTACACCAAATGTGGTTCTTCTATAGACAACATTTCTTTCCCAATCAGCATCTAAATACCCAAAAAATTCAATACATTCTGAGCTATCATACTTGATTCTGAAATTTTTTGTGGCTTTGATATATCTGAGAATTATTTTTCTAGCCAATATATTTAGTTATTTTAGATCTCTCTAAAATATTTCACAGAAGGGTACAGTATAAAAAATGTCTTGTCTTGATATATTCAAATACAAAACACTTAAAATCAGCTTCTAAAACTCTTTAGAGTCAACTTACTTTCCTTCTCCTTATTTAGATAACTTGGTTCCCACTAAAATTGGTGTGGAAATTGGTTTCAAATTTTACATGAAAAACTTTGGGAGAATTTCCTTAGCATGCTTTTTTTGGGAAAGAAATATGTGTTTTTTATTTTCTGAAATTGGTAACACAATAAGGTATATCATTTCACCTATCATTGACAACTCAAAATTATTTTTTTCATCTCTTAAAAAAATCTTTCACAAGTTCTTTCATCATTCCTAGAAAAGATAATGTCATCAATATAAAATATTAAAATGATGAAAAATTATTAACCTTCTAATGTATAGATTACTATCAACCCTACCTTTCTTAAAATTCATTTTTTTAAGCATGTATCTAGTTTGGAATACCATGCCCTTAGAGATTATTTTATCCTATACAATGATTTCTTTAACTTTCAAACATAACTTTAATCCTTCCCAATAACAAAGACACATGGTTATTCAATATATACATATTCATCAAGATCCCCATTTAGAAATGCAGACTTCACATCCATATGAAATATTTTGTAACTTCTTTGTGGAGCAATATCAGGAATTATTTTATTTTTTATAACCTTTCTATTGAAAAAAAAAATCTAATCAAAATCAGTGCCTTCAATTTTTTATTAACATTTTCACACTAATCCTCATTTTCTTCTTTTCATTTCACTATCATCATTCATTTTATTCCAAAAAACCCCACTTTGTACCATCAACGTTTTTGTTATTTGGTTTAGGTATGAGTTCTCAAGTATCATTCATTTATATCTGATCCATCTCTACATTCATAGCCATAACCCAATTTGAATGCTCAAAATAACCATTCACATATTTTTGATTAACTTTTGAATTCAAGGAATTATGTGTAATATCTTTTGATGTTTTTCTTATTCGAACCTTTTTTTGTTGATCACCAATTATGTTTTGAGAATCCAATTACATCCTCAACCCAGAATGATTTTTTATAGATACTTCCTCATCACTATAAATAGCTGATAATGATTCTTCTATTTAAGTAAGATGGAAATTGTTTGCATCCTTATCATAATTGTTTACATAAATTATTTCTTCTTGTTCATATTTCTTATCTGCATAAGATTATTTAACATATTTTATATATTTTTCAAAAACTTTCACATCAACAGAGTCAAATAACCTTCTTATCTCTTTTTTAAAACATTTATATCCTCTTACTTATAAATAATATCCAATAAAAAATCCATCTTTGCCTCTCTTCTTAGTCTTCCCAAGGTTTCCACCTTTCTTCTTTATGATCCATGGACTCCCAAAAAAATATTAAGTGTTTAAAACTTAGAGTTTTTCATAAAACATTTCATATAGAGTCATATATAAAATTGTATTATAGAAACATTAGTTTTTAATGAAAATAGCATGGATCATGGCTTACCTCCAAAATTAATGGGAGAGACCATGTTCTAGTAACATAGTTCATCCCATTTCAACCAAACTTCTATTTTTCATTTCAGTAAAATCATTTTTTAAAAGTTTATGGTGTACTGAACTCATTTCTAATTCTATTCTTCTCAAGATAACTTTAAAACTCTTCATTTTTGTATTCCCCACCATTTTATATTCTTAAATTATTCACTGAATACTCACATTCCTTCTATTAATTCTTCCTGAAACTTTTAAACATTTTTAAAGAATTTGAATTATATTTCATATACATAACACAAGTAATACGAGTAAAGTCATAAGTGAAAGTAATGATGTACTTATCTCATTGATTTGATTGTTTTATCATTGTCCTACATATATCTGAATGAATAAGTTCCATATATCTTTTTAAAAAAAATCACATTTCTTATGCATAGATTTTGTAATCTTCTCTTTCTAACAAATCATGCAACACCAATCTATTATTCTTGAAATATTAGGAATTTCACATACACTTTCTCTCTTTGATAACTTACTTATGTTTCTCTGAAACATGTGTCCCAAACTTTTATAAAATAACCAATTATCTTCTCCCATACCTAATTAACAAAAGTTTTAAAGCTCTCCGACTTAGAATAAGTTTCCTTTTTTATATTGGCCTCTTTTTACTATCCTTCCATGTTCTTATCTTTTCAAAATAAACCCATATTTTTTTAAAATAACTTTACTGCCTTTATCAACAAGTTTTTAAACACTTATAAATTTGTGTCTAATCCTATCAACAAATACTTATTTCTTAAACTTTAACTTTTCTTCCTCAATAATAGCAGATCCAACACCTTTCATTCTAATAGATTCAGCATTTCCAAATTTCATTGTTCTTTATTTGAATTATTTAACATTATTCAATAATTTGAGGTCTCTTTTCATATGAGAATAACACCCACTATCCAAGATCCAATGTCATTCTCCTTTGTAATCTTTGAGAAAAGTATCAACAAAAAGAGCTTTTTCTTTCCCTTTAACTTTCTTCAAATCCTACTTATGAAAATTGTTATAAAACTTTTATTATGATGGTAAAAAGAAAAGAAGTAATTTTTCAATTTGTATAAGTTTTTCACATATTTCACAAATAGTTTACCAAGGTTGAAACCTATTTCCAATTTTCACACCAACCTTCTTAGGTTTCTTCAATGAATCATTCTTATAATTATTCCTTTGAGAGGATTTACTCCCCCTTAAACTTTTCCTTCTAAAATGTTTTTAATTTTATTAATGTCCTTGATTAAACCAACACATGTTTTATGTATGTATTAATCCAACACAATACTATAAATATCCATAAAAATAATATTTTCCTCTATAGTATCCATCATATTAAGAGTTGTAAGAATATTTCTTAGAAAAAATCTTATCTTTATTATCAGAACATTGTTGATTTCCAAACTTTCTTTTACCAATCAGAATCCCCTTTTTTATCTTGGTTTTTATTTTAGCCTTATCATAATTAGAAGTTGTAGAAACTTTTTTGGACCCAGAATTTTTAGAAACTTCTATTTTCTACACTTTGTTGGTTTTTACCACATATATAATCTTTCCAGATTTATTCTTCTCTAAAACTATTTTAGATTCTTTATCAACCATTAAAGATGATTGTTTATCCTTATCATGTTTACCATTTTCAGATCATTCACCAAATTCAAATAAATAATTCTTGATACTTTTAACCATATGTTCATATTTAGATAGTTTTTTGGGAAAGTTCCAACTCATCTTATTTTTCCTGCAACTTTACTTTTAGATGTTCATTCCAATTATTTTATTTCTAAACATGTTTCTTTAACTCATCAATATCTTACAAAAGATTAACTTTATCATCAAGAAAACCTTATTGATTTATTGTTGAGGAATTTTACTTTTTAAATTTCTTAGTTTCATTATTAAGACTTTTAATATTTCTCATAAATTTTTTATTTCTTACTTCAAATGAAATTCTAATTGAGTTTCTTATTTTTTTGAACTACTACTTCTGAAAATTTCATTTTTAACTATTGAAATTAATGTATTCTCTTCATACTTCTCAGTAGAATTTTCAAATTCATCTTAAATTTCTTTTAAATCATCATATTTGAGAATAAAACTTCTCCTTTTGAATTTGGATAAATTTTTCTATTTCACATTGGAATAATATTTAGCCTTATCACCCTATTTCTTTCATGATATTATTGGAATTATTTCATCTTTATCACTATCCTCTTTTTTATTTCTTTGAGTATAATTAGACGCAAAATTCTTGATAGATCCACATTCAAAGCATTTCAAGGTAAGTTTCCCCTTATATTTAATTATGACTCTTTTTATATTTCTATAAACCAATGATACAAATTCATCAATATTTTTACATACCTCGTTTTTAGAATCAGAGTTAGAAACGTATTCTTCTTTAAGAACCTTTTTAGATTTCCTTTCTAGGCATCCTTGAAGGAAAATTCTCTATATATTTTTTCCATTTCATATATTTATCTTTTATAATATCATAATTTATGATAGTACTTTGAAAATAATTCAAATATAATGTATCTAAATCTCTATCTTTCAACAAAGAAACTTTTGTATAAAACAAATCAGGATTAATTCTCAAAATACTTTTGACAATGGTTGAGTCTTCCAATTTTTCACTAAAACACATATTTTTTTTAATAATGTCATTAACCATATTAAAGAAGTCACTAATGGATTCATATTCACCCATCTTGGTATCTTAATAATTCATCCTCCATTTTTTTAAATTTTCCTTCATCACTTTTGAATTTCCTTCATAAATGTTATTTAGGTTATCTTATATACCTTTGTAAGTTGAAACACCATTCACTCTTATAAACTCACTTCAAAAAAGTGATTAGAGTAAATCATTCATATCTCCTTCATCATTCTCATGATTTTTTGTGTTAATATATGTGATAGGATATTTTTCATAAATTGGAGAATATCTAGTTTTTACAGCTTCAATAATATCATACCCAAGAGACATAAGATAAGGAAATATTCTATATTTCCATATATAATAGTTCTTACCATCAAATACCATAATCCACTTACAATTAAAACAACTGAAAATTTTAATATCATCTTATCTTCAAAAACTTCAACATAGATTAGCTGAAGGGAACCTTTACATTTATACCAATTAATATTACCTAGCTAGGATCAATGTATCACTGAGAGGGGGAGGGTTGAATTTGTGATACCTTTTCCTTTTAAGTATCTTTTCTTTCTAAACAACCTTATCCTCCTGTTAAAGATTTATCACTTCACTAAAAAAAATCACACATCCATAGGAATACAAGAATTTACAAGGCTCACTACTCAACAAGAGTAGTTATGTCCTTAGAATAATCCAATACCGAACAACCCACTATAAAAAATCCTTTTGTGTGGATACAATAAGTAGGATATATACTTATACTTGTGTATAACTATGATCAATACAATAGTGTATGTGATTCAAGTAGTATGAAATGCTATAATACAAGATTGTGTAACAAGTTAATAAACTTACACCAATAGCTTCAAAACATGTTATCGTGAATCCTTGTCAACTTTTAAAAATATAATATTCAAAAAAGATTATCACATTTCTACCTAGTAGTAGGTATGAACTACTATGGACAATGTAATGACACCCATTCTGATACCCCGGTCTGATTACTCAGTCTAATTAATTAGTTTTTAAATATAAGTCTACCAGAATACCACTGAAACAATTCTGAACAACTTCTATATCAGTCTGGAAAATTCAATCTGATTTCTCAGTTTGATCTGGAACCCATAGAATATGATCTTCTATTTTCTTTTTCTATCCAAAAAAATTTATTAGGATGTTTTAATATTGAAACTCCTTCTCACTAGAACTTTAGAGATAATCTCTATTCATCTGCACATGAACAGTTTTCAGATCCACCAAAAATAAAAATAAAAGTACTATCATCCTTTTATATGTGCACCAAAAATAGTTTAGGAGGGAATCTAAAAAGTTTTCCCTCTTAAAAAATTTTCCCAAAATATCAATTTCCCCTAAATTTTCAGCTCAATCATTGACTTATTCAGTTCTTCTCTACTTGTCCTAATTATTCTTGAACCTTCATGAATATTCTCACAACCACAAATGGCTTCAAATTTTATAATTGTTCTTCAGTCCAATTTCAATTTTCATTCAAAGTTCTTCATCACAGTGAAGATATATGGTCACTCTGATCATCTTAACCCACTTCTTAATATACCATAACTGAAAACTTCCCATTAATATGATCACTTGTAAACATAAAAAATTGAAACAATTCTTCCATAATAATTGTTTCTACTTAATTAGACTTGGGTTTACTTTTTCCCATAAAAATTAATAACAACTTCTAAATATTCCACTACTTCCTCAGCAAAACTTTAGAACCAGATTTAACCCTCTTTGAAAAAAACTTTTAGAACTATATTAAATAATATGTATTTTCTTCTTTTATTTGGACTGATGATATTTTATCCGATGATGTCCAATGTATGATGAATTTTATCATTCATAGTATGTACATGACATATCAGTATCTATCTTACTTCAATGGATATTTTTCCCCTATAATCTGATGACTCTTGACCCATTTTATAGACACTCAACACTTTTTTTGAATTTATCTTATACCAATTAAAGAAAAATAATTCATTCTAATGAAAATGGTTGACTAAATTGTTGATTGATCTCTAATCCCATTTTCATCAGTCCTAAAAATTCCTTCTTTTTCGTCATTATCAAAACCTCCACATACTGAACTTCTTCAAAAAACTTTCATAACTATGATTCCCTTTTGGAACCATCACTTCATATAATGATCTTTTCCAGGATTACTCTGATGATTGGGGGTACACCACTTCTGATGATTGGTGGTACACCACTTCCGATGGACCAGTATCAGTAGTTTCAACTTCAGCAACTTCTTTATTTTTTTTGAATTCTAGTGCATGTAAACTTCATTCTCTAAATTTATATATCTTGTGGAGTTTCTTTCTAACTAAAAACTAGTATCTCCATCTTCTCACATTCTGAACAAAACTTCACAGCCTTTTAACAATTCTACGCCCGGTGATCTCACACTGAAGAACTGAGATAGGAAAGCTTTGATATCACAAAAAAATTTCATCCAAAATATTCTAATTTTAATCAAAACTTCATTATTCCTTTGAAAACTTTTATGATCAACATAGAATCATATGACTTACATCATTTCCATATAGACTTTGACATAATTAATCATTATGATTGAAAACTTTTGTTCCCGACTCAAGGTGAGTCTAATGAACCTTTTCTTCGTGAAAACTTCTTCAAAATCCATGTAATTTATTAAGAATCCTATATGAAATCTTATGATAATGATTATGAGTCTGATCACAAACTATTACAAAATGAGTTGATATCTTTCTTATTTAACAAAAACAGACAACACTTTCAGCACAAATATATTTCATCTTCCAAAAAAACTTGTATATAACTCAATCCCGACATGTATGGATTATCATTTTCCTCTAAATGGTTACCTCATGACAATGTATATAGATCCTACACTTATTCACAATGTATAATCTATGTGAACATTCTTTTTCATCAACACACTATACAGGAGGGATAATCATATATGAATTATTTATGTACTATTCTTCTCCTCCTCCTTTATATTTTCTTATTTTTATCTTCATATCCCCCACTCATTCTTTATTAAGTACCATTTTCATATAATATTATACAATAATAGGATCTTATTTATGTTTAAATATTAAATTCAAATTTAAATTCAAATTCAAACCCACAACATTCTGCAACTTCCCTTAAACATTTCCCACTTCTTCTTAGGTATTTGGATTTTTCTAAGCCTTCTATCCATACATGGATATAATAAGAAGACTTAATGATTCAATATGTAGTATACCATAAATCCACAAGTGATCCAAATCGTCAATATCTTGATGTGTTGACTCTAGCATAAATCTTGGTATGACTTCATACATTACAATGTGATCATTAAGTTTTCTTGTAATTTATTTTAAAATTTCTTTTATCATTGTAGTGTGAAAAACTTTTTCACAATTAAATTCATCATTACAAATAAATAAATAAAAGAAAACACTCATATATTCTCATCATGATACCACTTTATCCATCAAGACCTACTTTATCCTTTGATATGGTGTGGCCTTCAGAATATAATGTGAATCAATATTAATTTGTAGAGTTAGATTCAAGCCTTTATTATTATATTTTTTACATTTTGGAATTATTATCACCTAAATAGAATGAAATTCTAGAACCTCCCAAAATATTGAAAACATGAAAGCTCATATGTATACATCATGAAACAATTTCATGTCATGAAATATCATTTTAGAACATCATTAGATTTAATTTTTCTTATGGAATAAACAATCATGTTGTGGCATGATTATTCTTTCCCATTGTATAATTTGATCTTACCAAGATTCAATCATCACATGTGCTCATTTATTTTGTCTTTTGGAATAAAAAAATGTTATCTGTTAAATTTTCATATAATTTATGAGTTGGTCCTCACATAAATTAGATAAGTCGTGTTTTATGAGATAATTTTTTACACACATGAGGAAGAATTGAATGGGATATCCATGTGTCACATTATTTCTCATGAAAAGAGAGATGGAAATTTCTCAAAACACATTATATCCTAGTGGTGTGGTAGTGATAAACACTTAATAGGAGTAATCCATGTATTTTATTTGTTTTCTGATGAAAAGTTTTTCAAATCCATATTTCTAATTTTTTAGGAAAATTTATACAATTTTTTAGCCTCAAGAATACATACTATGGGTAAACCTTTAGCTAGGAGTTAATTTTTTCACAAGATTCAATTTCATAACCCATAGATCCAAAATAGAGACTCTGATCATAAGTTATAGCCATTTTAAATTGGCCTTCATTTTATCATAAAGGAGATGGTGACATATGATGAAGATATGTTAACCACATAATAAATGTGTAAAAATATTTTCATTTCTAGAAGGATATTCATTTATTATTTGTTAGAGGATGTCTGTTTCTAACACATAATGCTCTCATATCTTAGAAATCATATTACTCGGGAAAGGAGGAAAAACTTTATGATCTTTTCATATTAATTTGGAAAAATATTAATTCATTGATCCTTTATGACCATGTAAGAATAATCCATTTTCAATGTCATAATAAATCCTACACTATATAAGAATCAATATATAACTATGTTAGAGTATATGTTCCACACATCAAATTAAATCATTTGAGGTATTCTTTTGTTTTTTTATTCGAAGTAGATATCCTATAGACCAATGAAATTATTTTATTATGATAGTTAAATTAATTTTTAGGTAAACTATTATAAAACTCACCTATAAATACCCCTTGATGCACAATTAAATGACTAGTTTTCCATGAGATGATGTTTTAGATAAAAAGTACACTATTTTTGAATCTCCTACTTTATGTAAGGTGATGGAAATTTATTTAGGTTGATTTATCATCCACACATAGGAATGGGGGAAGGATCCCACATAAGATATATATAGTGATTCCTCCCCACAAAAAATCTTCACAATACCAATCATGTTCGATCATTTTTTATGGATATCCCTATATCTTCATCATATAGATATATCCATAGAATTATAATATAGAAAACAACCTTTAAACAACGATAACTTGTGTGGAACCTATCCAATTCTATATAACACCAATATTATATGAAATTAGTGCCTCTTGATGTGTGGATTTTTATATTTAAATGGACTATATTCATGAAATATTTGACCAAAGAGTAACAACTTAATGAAACATTACTTACTCTTATGTTTAAGCCTCATTTAGTAAAAAGTAATTGTTTCTCATAAATAAACTGTTTCTAATACTCTATCTTCTAGTATAACATGTTTATCCCTTCAAAACATTCCACTAACATATAAGATTGGGTATATTATTACCATTTTCATGAAATATTCTAGATATAGGTAACTCATGTATAAGCATAACACAAGAAACATCTATCAAGATAATACTCTTGGTTTCCTTAAATTCAATGAGATGAGATAATTCTATTGGTTTTCTAATGAACCATTAGTAGGGATCCTCATCTTTTATTCTCAAAAATCCTTGAGTCAAGATCCTTCTCATGGTTTCCTCAAACTCCTTGAGTTTAGATAATTCTATTGGTTTCTTAAAGCATCTTCAGACAATATCTTTCTATTATTTTCTTAAAACACCTTGAGTTGAGATACACATCATAGCTTCCTAAATAACTCTAGGTATAAATCTCTATCTTGGATTCCAAAAATTCTATAAATTAAGATCGTATTCATGGTTTCCTAAAGAACCATTATTCAATATCATTCTCTTGGTTTTCCAAAAATTCCCTGAGTCAATATCTTTCTCTTGGTTTCCTTAGATGACTTGAGTTTAGATACTAAACATAGTTTATTAAAGCACATTTGGTCAAGATCGTGTTCTTAAATTCTTAAAATTCCTTGAGTAAAGATCCTCTCCTATGTTTACTAAAGTACCTTGAGTTGAGAACCTCTTCTTGGTTTCCAAAAATTACTTGAGGTAAGATCCTCCTCTTGGTTTCCTCAATATTCTTGGGTTGGATAATTCACATGGTTTTCTAAAGCACCTTGAGTCATGATCCTATTATTGGTTTCCCAAAATTCCTTGATATTAGATCATCTTCTTGGTTTCCACAAACACCATGTGTTGGGATACTTCTCTTCATTTTATAAATATACTTGATTCATGAACCTCTAATTGGTTGCCTAGAATGCCTTGAGTCAAGATCCTTCTCTTGGTTTCCTAATGAACTTTGAGTAAAGATCCACCTATGGGTTTCCTTAAATTCCATGATTGAAGATCCTCTTCTGGATTTCCCAAAAATACCTTCACCTCACTCATCTTCAAAATTAAACCAAAAAGGTCAACTCATACATAAAACCCAAACCAATTTATTTCAAGTTACCATCAACCTAGTAGTCCACTCCACATGGCTTTCAAATTATTATAAGTGGTCATAGATGCATGATCATTAAATGAACAACTACGGTCTATGTTACATGTCCTTAAAAGGTATGATGTTCCCCATTATATAGAAACAAACTATGTGTGATTAGATTCTTAACATAGAGATATGTTAGAATACCCCTATATAAGTCTGATTAAAATTCTTTATATATATATCCTCATTTAATAGGATTTCAATTCCTCTTTGGATAATGATAAATTCAAGAGTTCCATCCTAGATTGATAAAAAATACAATATAACTAGATAGATGTATCAAATGATAAATAGTGTAATTCCCCCATGTAGTTTCCTATAAAATTAATATTTTTATTCTATCTATTTTAAAAAAATGGTATATTGTATTGTTATTGAGAATTATTTCATGAATGTTACTTAAATATATAATATATTCTGGAACTATGAAAAAACACCCCTTAAGGGATAAGTCAACCTTCATTTCTCTCACCAGGACAATAATCCTTTATCTCCATCCTTGGTGATTGAAACGATGTCTGCATTTGGAAAGTAGAAGAGTTTTTTTGAGACCCAAAACATTCAAATTGGACATTATTAAATTAATCCAACATAAATAGTGGTGTGATTCATTATTCCTTCAACTGATTTAAATATACTTCAATATTCAAATCAAAATGAATTAATCTCACACATCTCCATTTGTGGCCTGAAAAAAACACTCACAGTGTGACTAAAATAGGCATTTTACTATTTAAATTTATTCATAATATGGATAACCTTATGTAAAATTAATTATCATCTAAATTAATCACACTTATACATCATCATGGTGTAGTAACATCTACTTAGTTGTGATGTAATATTTAGCTCTATAACCTATTCTAAACTTTAACATCTCAATTATAAATCTTTATACATTACTATATAGACTTCAAAATAGCCTTAACATCACACAAAACTTCATTTTAAGTGAATTATAACTTGAATAATTTATTAAAATAAATACATCACAAAAATTATATCTACTCTATCTCTTATCTAATTCATCTTCTCTCTGAAAAAAATCTTAGTGATGAGGAATTATACTTAAATTACTAATATAAAAAAACACCCCCCATACTATAGAAATTTATTTAGTTTGAAAAACACAAAGTATCAATATCTTCTTGAATCATCTCTTGGTCTCAATAATCTCCTAATTTTTATTTTTCTAACAACCATTGAACATAAATAATTTATTAAACTTGTTAAACTTATCAATAAATCATTATTTATTAATTATTATCCAATATAAGGGAAGTTGATTTAAGAAACAATAACATCTAATAATAATACCATGATTTCCATTATATTTACCTACATAAACTTCTTTATATCACTTAAAAACATAAAATATCAAATTATTGAAACATCACTAATTCTAATTTAAAAAATATTTATTGACCTATATATAACATGTTACTACAAATATTCTCAACAAAAAAGTAAAAATAATTCACATTATTCAAACACACAGAAAAAATAACTTCATTTATTTCTCATTTTAAAAACACCCCCAAAATATACATCCTCTATTATGGAAATTCATAGTTTTTATATATTATTTTTCTACTCCCCCTTTGAATTAAACGAAGGGTAATGATATATTTTTATTAATTTCTCCAAAATTGAAAAAAATATCAAACAAATTATAAGATAAGGGATTTAATCTCCATACATTATACATTAATGGGTTGGGGTTAACACCCATGAACAAACTCATTCTCTCAAATGGATCTATTGGAAGCAGTTTAATGACCACATATACTATTTTATCCTTTTCTAGAAAAAAATATATCTTTAACACTTATTTATCCACAGACTCCATGGGGATGTAATTTTTTATATCATTTTACTTTTATTGAGAGTTATGATCCAAAATCTGGGACAGATTGATATCGCTTTGATTATCACAACCAATGTGTAGGGAAAACATCATACAAAATTTCATATATTCTAATTTATTTGTTATATATATCAAATGGGTTGTTTCATGGGTTATATAAATATATTACACCATTTTATTACTCATAGAAAATATAAAAGTTCTTCTTTATACTCTATGATAGACACTTTTCTCCTAAGAAGAAAAATCCTCCAAGAATTGACCTTTTATCATCAAATTTTTCAGCCCAATCCACATTAGTATATCCAAATAGGTAAAATTATTAATATATATAGTATTTCATCCCATAAATAACTATAATATTGATATATTTGAATATCCTTTTATAGATATATGATGTGATTCCCTCATTGGAAATTCAAATCTAGCATAATTTTTAACAATATACACAATATCATGTTATGAAAATTTTTAGTAAATTAAAATCCCAATTATGTTCTTGAACTCCCTTGAATAAAATTCCTCTCCTTTTTATATTTTCATATATTAATTCCCACTGTAATTGTTCTAGAAACCTATATTGAATATTATATTCCAAACTTTTTCAATGTTTCCATTAAAATTATTTTCAAAACAAATGTAATTATACTCTTAAGAATTTTAATACCCACAAAATACTTCATCTCACTAAGAATGAACATATAAAACAAATTCTTCATTTATAAATAAAATTCATGATAATAATATTATTAATTTTCAGAATATATGATATCATCAACAAAGAATAGGACAATCAAAGGTACTTATTTATCTTCTACATTATTAAAGATGTTTTCTATTCTTTATATCTTCAAATATAATACCTTCGTAAATGAATTATGATTATAATAACCTTATATTGTGGCTTTTATTAATCTAAAAAATATATTTTAAAATATGAAAAAAAACAATAATAAATTTTATTTTTGAATGTACACTTCCTCTTCTAATTATCTATTGAGTAATACTGAATTTCATCCATTTGAATGATCATGTATCTCCTTTGATCAAAAAAAGAAAAATTATAATTAAATCAAGCTTATAAACTAGTGGGAAAGTCTTATTGAAACCAAATCCCTCAATTAATGAATATCCTTTCCACATGAGTCTTATCATGTATCTAATCACCCCTCTATTATTGTTAAACTTGCTACTAAACAACTACTTTATTCTTGTAATGTTCTTTTCTATTATCTTGTAAACAAAATATCATGTGTAATTTTTCTCCATTATACCCAAATAAACTATTATAGCATTGATCCACTCTTTATTATCCAAATATTATTTTATATCCTTCTATTTAACCTACGAAAAGAGTGAGGTGTGAATCGGTTCCTTCAATTTTCTCCTAGTTTGAATCTAATATCCTTGATCTATATTAATATTTTGTACCTACATATAATTTCATAGAATTGGATGTATTGAGAAAAATTTATCACTGTCACCAAAAATGGATGGATCAAAATTTTCAACCTATATTAATTTTGGATTTATATAATTTTTAGGAACTTCATCATGGAAATAATATATTTTCTTCATTATTTTTAGTCCTCGAACATTCTACTTTATATTAGACATAATTATTTTTGTGTTACAACACTTTAATATCACAACTATAAATTATAATCCTTGTATATTTTTTGTATAAATGACATCCTCTTGAATTTGGAGGATAACAAAGAAAGATACCATCAAATCCTCTTTGTTTGAACATCCCCAAGTATTTACCTTTCACATTGATAATACAAGGACATACAAACACCATCAAGTATTTCTTGGTTTGTTTCTTATTATAATAACTATTTTATATTGTAAAATATGAATTAGTATTACAAAAACATTGATTTTGAATCTAAATTGTTGTACTTATTGGTTTCCTCTATAAAAATGAAGAACACCTGCCCAACTAACATTGTATCATTGATTTCTGTAATTTAATATTCCTATTTTTACAAAAAAAAACTATTTTTTTTGGATTATATGGTGAACTAAATTCATGAAAAATACTATTCATATAAAGGTAAGATCAAACTTTTCCACTTTTATATTCAACTTTAATTTATATCTATAACATCATTAAGGAGAAACCACAAACCTTTTCTATACTTATTTTTAAAAAATTACACATATTCAAAGCATCTGATTTATGTTTCATAAAAATAATGAAAGTAATTTGAGTGAATTAATAAATAAATTAAATAAAATACTTATCTTTATTTTTTTATTTCTTCACTATAAGCACACAAATATCCAAATGAATGAGCTCCAGTAGATTAGTCTTCTAAATATCCACTCTCTTGTAAGAAAAATTAATTATCTTATACTTTTTTTCTAATATAAAATGTCTAATACCATTATTTATTTAGAATTGGCACATTAGAAAAAAAAATCCTAGGATCCTATTGTTTATATTATTTTAACCATGTTTTCCAAACCTTCTTTACCAAAATTGATTTTCTAATTTTTGGTTCAGGTGGTATAAATTTTCATATAGAATAACCTGAAACAATTTTCCTTGAGTTTATTTCACTCTTATAAAAACAAATTGATTTATACACCTCATAAAAAAATATTCTTTCATATAAAAATACAATTCAATCAATTATTTGGGATACACTAAGTAAATTGTTTTATCCCATTAACATACAATATGTTCTTTGATTCCATCACATCTTCTCCAATGATTAGTTAACCAACTCCTTTAATTATGATTTAATAATCATTTCCAATGGTCTTGAATCCTTAACTTCACTTCTCAACATCCTCAAATAGCATAAAATAACCTATCATATGAGATTATCATCCATAATCTATGATCCATGGATTTTATATTTTTGAATAAATGAGTGCCACTTCAACAATCAACACATTCTAATTTTCTTTTTCTTTACACTTTTTCTATTTTTATGTTTAATTATTTATACATATATTGGTAGGTAATATTGTGAGGTAATCATCAATAATTTTAATAGACTGGTCATATATTCCACAAACCTCATCCAATAGTTGGAACTTGTTCCCAATATTTAGTCTATAAATTTTATATTAATTATAAAAAAATCATTAAGTCAGTTAACTCTCGTAAAAACATTGTATCCAAAAACCTTTGAATGCATATTGATATTTTTAATTAAACTAATAACTTCTTTCCATGTTCTTAAAACCTTCATTGTACTATAAGTATCGGTAAAATATCATATTTTCTATTGAATAATTATTATTGTACAGATGTATATTCCTAATGTTCTTTAATTATATTACCATTAAACATGGATGCTTTATCATACAAAAAATTATAGATGACTCCCATAAAAATCATTCTTCATTATAAAAATATTTTTCTACTCTTTATTATCACTATTTTTATCATATATAACATTAAAATTAGTGTTCCTGAAATCTTTAGATTTCTGAGAATAAATTTTCTACACCCCAAATTCAATATTTTCCACTTATATATTAACAAAAACAATTCAACTAATTATTTCATAATAAATATACATTTTTAAAATTAATATCTATAAGTTTAATTTGATTTTTTTAAACTTAACTTCCTCTTATATCAATTTAAATTCAACAAATTAAAGCTATTTTTTCATTTATTTTTCATTTATTTCAATGTCAATATATAACTACTTATTATAAAGAAGTAAATAATTCAATTCTTCAAAACTCATTTTTCAACATTGAATATTTTTTATAAAGAAAGGTATCATTTTTATATGATAATTTTGAATATGTATTCAATACATTGTTTTCCTTTCTAATAGAGTAATATTAAATAGATACACATTGAGTTCCTATTTTAAAATGAACTCAATTTGTGCTTCATCGTCACTTCTATCATTTATGATTTAATTGGTAGTAAATTATTATTTATTTATTATATAAATCATCAATTTATTACCAACTACACTTGAGATTCCACATACCATGCTCTTAGGTCTAGTTCTAAAAGAACACACTATACAATCTAAATTTTATACTAAGTGAGATTAAAAATTATAAACTTGTGTATAATTCATATTAATTAATCAATACATCTCATAATCCAAGAACTAAAAGTTTTAGTCTCTTTGGATATTAGTTATATATAAATATTATTTCACATAAGTGAAAACATTTCTCTATACTTACACTATAATAGACCTCCTTTTAACATATCATATATTATACTCATCTTCATAACCTGTTGAGTGGAAAACTTAAGAATGGGTGGTCTCAAACACTTCATAAGAGAAAAAACATATCAAGGAGTCATAAATCATGATAGTAGGCCCTATAAATAATCAAACATATATCGTGTCATAATAGTATGAAATTATATTAAAATAATCATATTCTATGAAGCATAACATAATCATATAATATAGAAATGTGGCATGATAATAAGAATATGAAATCATAAAATTGTAAACATATACTAACCAAAATTATGTCTGCATACAATCATGTGAACATAGCTTAATCACAATTATGACAATGAAAATTCTTGCGAAAATAGATCAATGACAATTGTGTCCCCACACAGCCATGTGAACATAGTTTAATTATAACTATATCTACACACAAACTCATTATCTAAAAATACTTAAAACTTTACCTAATGAGTTAGAGAGATATAATAGAACCCAATCAGTAAATAATTATAATCCATACATATTTTCCTATATAATCATATCAAATAGAACCCATGGAAACAAAATTATTTTTGTAACATTTCTGAATGGTATCACAAAATATGATTGTTGGGTCCTAAAAATTCCTTAAACAAGATTAAGTGAGTTCCAACAACTTGAAAAATGGTAGAAATAATCTCAGAAGAAAAATTTGTAGAAAATTCTCAAAGGGGATAAAGATTTGAAGGAAGTTTCAAGTCCACATAGTAAAAATCACTATGCAGACCTCCGCTCCACATGGTGTTCCACTGTATCGATAAGGGAATTGAGAATAATGTCATTCAAGGGATGAGAAGGTACCTATGATTCACGTGAATGAATCCCCTGAGAAAAAAACACATTGCGAAAAAAATTGTTCGCAGTATGAGATCATAGTATCGGCACCTGTAAATGAAACCAAGTTTTTTGTGAGTCCAGAGGGTGATTTATGTCCCTAAAAATGACTTATCCCCTCAAATTAAGTCATTCAATGGATGGGGGGTCCTCCTCAGGCCCCTGCAAAATAATCTTGGTGGTCTTCCATGGACAACCAACCATGCTAATATCTCTTCCCTATATTCTTCAATAAAAAGACCCCGGGGGGACTGAAGATAAAAAAGGGGAAGAACTGAGATCTAATATGACCAATGAGGAGGATACATAAAAATAGTATCTTTATATATGAATTAAGAGAGAGTCATTGATTACCAATAGGTAAACCCGCTGTATATAATTAAAGAGGAAATATAATAAATATTCATCTATTTGTGAACAAACAAATCCCTTAAGAAGATACCCTTCCACAATGAACAAATGGATTCCCCCTTATGGCTCTGTACCCCATGTATAAAAACATTATGTGGACAGAACCCTACCATGAATATAAAAATACTACGTCAGAGGAAATTAACCCCATAAATAAAAATTCTACATAGGAAAAGCATATCTCAACATAGTAACATGCTACGCAGGAAGACCTCAATTCTATTAGTAATTGAGTATTTACTAATTTATTTATATATTTTTTTTGATAAAATTCACATATAAAATATTAAAATAAATTCATATCTATTTCAAAAAAATTATTAACATGTATTCATATCTTTTTTTGATAAATAAGTCTTTATAAAAATTTAATTAAACTTAATCTTATTTAAAAAAATTATTTCGAAACAACATGGTTAAATTCTTTGTCCAGTTTTTTGGTTGTTATTTTTTTATAATTTTATTTTTTTTATGTAAAAAAAATATGTCTTCGTGAAAGCCTCTTGTAGATGAACCTCAACCACACCATTTAAGGGGACCTGAAGGTTTACCCCATGGGAGTTTCATCCACTAAGGCTTGAAAAGGTAGCTCCATAACATGCACATTACATGCTAGATGTGTGTCGGCCTATGTATAAGGCATGAGTACCATATAGGATGGGCATGCAATGCCCATGTGGACTGCAGGCCTTCTATGTGTGTTGTGTATGTTCATTTTTGTTCTCGTTAATTTACACAATGCCTTTTATTATAAACCAAGTACATCACGTGGGTTGGTTTTAATGTGGGAATCATTTTTTCTGCTGATACTCAATAATGGTCCTTCATCTCCTCTGTGCTTCATCTCAGCCACTCACCCTTCCCTCAACAAGGAATCCCATATTTCTTATCTTCCATAACACTATTTCTTTTTAATTCCAACATAATTTTCATCTATCATGTTACTTTCCTTATCTTTTTTTCCTTCTACCATAGATGACCATCCGGTGATAGTTTTTCTTCTCCGACGTCCTTATTAACTCTCTTCTATTATTTTGTTTCTTTTTCATTTTTTCTTCTCTTTTTCCCATTTTCTTCTCAGTATAATAATAACCCAAGTTTATAATCTTGTTTTATCATTCCTTTTATATTAATTCCTTCTACAAATTATTCATGGAAATCTCCCATCTTTTATTTCTTCAAGATTTTGAATCATTACTCTTCTTTATGCCTTGTAAGTAGTTCTTTTACTAGCTAATAAAGGTTCAACTTTATTTTTTTATTTAGGATTACTCAAACTCAAAATACATATGATATTTAGAACACTCTCTATTGTATTCAATTCATTATGTTTCTCCTCTATGTCTCAATTCCACTGTGTATCGATGACTTCTATTGGTTTTTCTTCTTTGTTAAGTCACCATTGGTTTTTAAAACCAATAATAAATCATTTTTTGACACCATTGGAAAATAACCAAAGATGAATCATTTTTGACACCATTGTGAATTGACCAATGGTGTTTCATTTAATACATTATTGGTGTCCAACCAATGGTGTGACATTTAAGACACCATTGGTGTCCAATTAACGGTGAGTCACTTAAGGAACCATTAGTTTTTACTAATGGTGTGAACTAGTCACCACTAAACCCTCTATCCTGTTGTTTTCCTTTTTCATCATCATGCAATACCTTGTTTTATTTTTGATGTTAATTTTTTTTATCTACTAATTTTCATGTTGTGTTTTCACTTTGTACTGTGAATTATCTTTCTTTAATCCATTTCTTGTGTTTATTTATCTTATATGTTTCTTAACTTTTTAGTATATTTTATTTTATATCTAATTGTTAGTTTTATTTTTTATGATTTCCTAAGCAATATTCATTTTGTGTTTTCAATCTGAACTTTAAATTTTTGTTTCAAATTTTTTTATTTAGTTTGTATCGAGTCATCATTGGATTTCAATTGTGATTCATGAGACACCATTGAAACCCAATATTGGTTCATGAGTCACCATTAGACTCCTAGTAATAATTTATTTTTTATTTATCTCATTGAACCATTTAATGATAATATACATGGATATGTTTTTAGTTTTGACTAATTATTTTTTTAGTTTTGGATTTATTTATAACGGTATGTTAATGGTGAGAAATGTCTCACCGCCATACATTTCCAATGGCGAGTCACTGACTCACCACAAGAAATTTCCAGTAGTGATTCAATGACTCCCCACGAGACATTTCCAATGGGGAATCACTGACTCACCAATAAATGTTTTCAACTATAAGATATTTCTCAATATTTTTTGCTCTCAATAGTGAGTCATGACTCACCATTAGTTAAAAATATATTTCCAACAATTTTATTTTTGTTGTTTTTATTTAAAAATGTTAAAATTAATGGCATTAGTAAATGTTTAATATTATTTACAATGCACTATATTTTACATCATTATTCCATATATATTATATTCATAATTTTATTATTATTTAAATTTATTTTAAAATTTTATTTGTATAAAAATGTTACTTTTAATATATTAATATACTTTTTAGTATTTTATGAAAAAATATTAGTCTCAATGTGTATTTTTTTCAACAAAGCTTCAAGTTAACTATCATATTATTTTAATGTTAAACACTAACATGTGTCATGCATAGATTAGAAATAGACATGCTTTTGAATATCTCTTATTTAATGTTTTGAGATATAACTTTAAGAATACAAACAAATATACTAGCAAAATTGATGAATTAGAAAAGGAAATGTATAGTTTTCTAATAAAAAAAGTTTGATTAAGAAACTGATTTAATATCTATTTTTCTACTATGATCACTAATGATCTTCATCATCTTTATATTCCTCCTTTGATGTGATCTAAAAACATGAGTTGCACCAAATTTATTCATCATATTCTCAACTGTTATTTTGTTTGTATTATGTTTTTTTCTCTATTTAAATTCTTCCAATCACTTGTTTTTTCTCTAGATTCTTGATTTAATATTTTCCCATCAAAAATATTTCATTGGGGTATTCCTTAGATCTAAAAGGAAGGTTAGGTAATTCCTCCCAAAAAAAGAATTTTGGTTGTGACTCCATCAAAATTCAATGGTTATACCACCAAGTGTGAAAAATGTAGTTTAGGTTATACCACCATGTTCGAAAAAAAGGTATGTCAATAATTTTATGTAATTGGGTTGTCACATCATGGAAAAATTGAGGACATAGTATATACCAATCTTCTCGAGGAGTAGAGGAGATTGAAGAGAGGATCGGGATCTTGGTGATCCAGACCTCTATAAAAATATCTTGTGTTATCTATTTTATTTCTATTTCATATTTTAACACTAATATATATAACTCTAATAAATTATAATTTTTAAAAATAAATGAAAAAGAACTATTCAACCCCCCCCCCCCACTAGTAACCTCTTTCATACTAAGGGACCTAAAAATTGGTATCAAAGCATGGTTCCTATTTAAGGATTTGGTTTTAAGTATTTTCATTATATATTTCTAAACTAACCATTATCCTAGACTTAAAAATCTATGAAAAATATAAAAATATTTGAAATGACTAATCAGGAATTTGAGATGTTGAATCCTATAAACCACCTCACTTCAATGGAAGTGATTATTTCTATTGGAAATAAAAAATGAAGTTGTTCACAATGAATATTGGTCTTGACTATTGGGTTATGATGTCTAAACCTTATAATTTACCTTATATTGAATTATAAACTCTTACTAGAAATTTGGATACTAAATGTGTTTTAAATTACATAGTCATGAATATATTATATTGTTCCTTAAGTAGAAATATGTATAGTCATATTTCATCCTGTAAAATTGCTTCTTACATTTGGAGGACATTTAAAGTCACTCACTAAGGTAATGAAAAGTTACAAATAACTAAGTTAGGTATCTATAAATCAAATTTTAAATTATTTAGGATGACATAATAGGAAAGTATAAATGATATATAAAATATATTAACAATGATTTCCAATATCATGGTTGCTCTAGTAGAAACCATAAAGAATGAATCCTTCATTAAATGACTACTTATAGATCTTCCCAAAATATGGCATTCAAAGAAGTTTGATATTAAAGAAATTAAGGATTTTACCAAATATTAGTTGGATGATTTGACAGGATCTATACTTCAGTATGAGCTAGAAATGAAGAATGAAAATATTTAAGATCATAATAAAAGGAAATGTATAGAATTAAAATCAAATATAAATGTTATTACTAATTATTTTGATTATAAGTTAAAGTAAAGTGAGAATGATGAAATTGAAAATTTCACCTAAGGTGTTTACAAGTTTCTGATGGGTAAGAGAGGATTTAAGAAGCATACTAGAAAATATTATCCAAAGGGAGATAGAAATAGAATTAGAGATAATAGTAGTAAATATGACATTTCAGAATTAATTTTCTATGAGTGTAGGAAAATAGGGCATAAAAAATCGGACTACCCCAAATTAAAACAAGAAGAAATTTTGGTGAAATAAAAAAAGGGATAGAGAAAGTCTTATCATGATATATAGATTTATATAGAAGAGTCCGACTCAAGTGATGTTATTTCAAAAAGTGAAAGAGAATCTATAAATTTACATTTTATGGAATCTACTATAATGAGGTACACTCTAATTATAATAATAGTTCTAGTTTTGAATATGATATGGAAAATGAAATTAAAGAAATAACTTCTCAAAATGAAAATTTTGAAAGTGACATATTAATAATGTAATATCTATACAAGGAACTTTAAAGAGAAAATGAGAAGATTAAAGAAGAAAATAAAAACTGAATGATTCTATTTTAAGTAATATAGAATTGAAAAGGGTAATAGAATCTTAATTCTTAAATCTTAAATATGATAATTTTAAAATAAAATATTTCTTATCTAAAAATGATGAAGATCAACACAAAATATTTAAACTGGTCTACGATGATTTTGATAAATTTTAAAAGGAATGTAATCATCTTAAACATGAAAATAAGAACTAAAAAAAATTGGGGAATGTTATAATGTAAAAATATATGATAACCATGATGTCTTTTATAAATATAATGAAAACCATAAAAAGTAAATCACTATTTTAAAGGAAGCATTATCTATCTTTGTTTGAGGATAAGTGAAATTTGATAAAATAATGTCTATGAACAGACCCAAATATGACAAAAATGGTTGTGTCTATAATACTCAGGTTCCTTATTTGTATAGAAAAACTTTTTTTAAATGCATAAATGTGAATATTTTAAATTTTTTCTACTATAATTATAACATGAAATGGAATTATGAAAATGAATGTTCACTAAAGTTTACTCAGTCTTTATAACATACTAAGAATTTCATTTCTAAAACTTTTTCTACAAGATTATCTTATAATACATGTATCAAATATTTATAGGTACCTAAATCTTTTTCTACTAATATAGTTGGAGCCAAGATAGTCTAGGTACAAAAACAACCATATGATTTATTTTGTTTTCGAATGAATCATGCCTGAAGAGTTCCAAAGTCACACGATATATGGACAACATGGGCTTCAAAAAGATGTTTTAAATCCATTAAACCTGAGATAGTCACAATATCTAGGTAAGTTTATTTTTAACAATGATGCATATTATCTAATATAATATAATTAGATATTATGGTATACAATATATTTGATATCATTTGATAAAATCATTTTGTTTCTGATTAAAGTCATGTTCTTTATTTTCTATCATTTTTCCTTAGCATGTAAAAATGTTATTGTTTAAAAATTTAATATGTTAGTGATAAATATGATGATTATATATTCACTTTTCTCTAAAATATGCCAACAATTTTGTTCTATCTTCATTTAAAGATGCATGAATTTAGGTGGAGTTATCCCTTATTTTTTATTTGAAATAACGTATTAATTTTTAATTTTTAAAAAGGTGTTTAAACAATTTATTCATGAAAACCTAAAAATTCATTAGTCTATTTGAAATAATTTTTCAACAACTAAACTGGGAAGTCACTAATACACTTCTAAAATATCTTTTGTTTTTTTTATTTTATAATTTCATAATTCTTAGTTGAAATATTATTAGAATCTTGAATTTTTTTTAAATAATCAATTTACTTTAAAATTTATTTAATTTTGATAATAAATTTTTTTGTTGATATTTTTTTAAATATAATATTTATATGATTAAACTTAGGGGGATTTTGTTTTTTAAAACCTTAAAAATAAACTATTTATTTTTTTGGAAGTATCTTAGTTTATCTAATCTAATTCAAGAAAAAAAATTCATGGAATCTAATAATGTTTTTTCTTTTTCTTGTGTTTAAACATAACATGTAAAAAGCATAACTTTTCTATTTGATGTAAATGATTTTCTAAATATTGATCACTATTATTTAATGGTAATAAGATCATTCTAGATAAAATTTATTTTCCAAAATAACATTGTCTCAATTATTTTTTCATTGAATATTGTACATTGTCTCTATAAAATGGATTATTTTTTTTAAAAGGGATTATCTATTTTATACTCTAATTTATGTTTGGAATTGGGTATTCTAAAATATTAATTATTTATTAAGTATACTTTCTATTTTAATAAATCATTAAAATGTTTTATGTATGTCTTATATAACTAAAAATCATTTATTATATTTTGATTAATTTTTATTAAATAAAATTTTCTATCTGATCATTGAAACTACATGTTATTTTCTTTATCTGACTGATATTTTTCTAACTTACAATAAATGATAATTAGTTCCTAATTTTTAAAATTTCATTGATCAAATAATAACAAAGTATTATTTTTTATCTATCTTATTGTAAAATTTTACTCTGTTTCTTTTACTATTTCTAATATTGAACTTTTTGATAAATTTCCAAAAGGGGGAGAACTTTTTTGATGATGTAATAATTTTTCAGTTGAGTTTTTCAAAAATTTAATAAATATTATGTTTTTTAATTTATAAAAATGGGGATACTATTGGTAATTGGGTGTTTACTAATTTAATTCTCTCTTTGTTTTGATAAATTAAACTTATATAATATTTAATTAAATTCATATTTGTTTCAAAAATATTAATAAATTAAATTTATATCTTGTTTTCATAAATAAATCTTCATAAAAATTTAATTAAAATTAATCTTGTATTAAAAAATTTATTTGTAAACAACATGATTTAATTTGTTGTATTGTTTTTTGGTTGTTATTTTGTTTATACTTTTATTTTTTGTTATGAAAAAAATATAGATTTTTGTAGGCCTCCTGCAGCTGAACCTCAACCACACCATTTAAGGGGACCCAAAGGTATACCCCATGGGAGGTATAGCCACTATGGCTTGCACAAGATACTCGGAAACATATACAGTGCACGCTGGATGCATATGGGCCCATGTGTAAGGCCCGAGTAAAACATAGGTTGGGAATGTAGCGGACGCGTGGTCCATGAGCCTTGTGAGTGTGTCGTGTATGTTAATTTTGGTTCTTTCCAATATACATCATGCCTTGTTTTATAAATTGGGTGCATCCCATAGGTTGGTTTTGATGTGGGAAGGAGTTTTTCTAATGAGACTCAATCCTATACATTCATCTCCTCAATGCTTCATCCCAGCCACTTGATCTTACGTCAGCAAGGAATCCAGGATTTTCTATCATACCACAAACTACTTTATTTCGAACACCCACATAATTTTCATCTCTCGTGTAATTTTCCTTCCCCACTTATCCTTATACCATGGTTTACAATCTAGTGACATTTTTTATTCTTCAGCAACATTACTGAGCCTCCTTTATTCTTCTATTTCTTTTTTGGTTTTTGATTCTGGTTTGTCCCTTTTTTCTCAAGCTAATAATAACCTAATTTCATTATATTCTCTCATTATTCCATGTAACTTTAGTCCTTCTGCAAATTACACAGGTTTCACATCCTTCTTTTCTTCCCTCGACATTTTGACTCCTTTCTCTTACTTATGCCTTGTTAGTAGTTATATTTTGAGATAATAAAGATTTTACTTCATCTTTTTCATTAGTATTCATTAAATTAAAAATAAAAATGATACTCAGAGTGATTTCCCTTATATTCAATCCATTATTTTTCTCTTATGTTTCTTGGTTCCTATTTGTACCAATGACTTATGTTGGTTGTTCTTCTTTATTAAGTCACAATTTTTTTTTAAAACCAACAGTGTGTTACTTTTTCTAACACTATTACAAAATAACCAATGGTGTATCATTTTTGACACTATTTGAAATTAACCAATGGTGTTTCATTTAAGACAACATTGGTTTCCAACCAATGGTGTGTAATTTAAGACATCGTTGGTTTCCAACCAATGGTGAGTCATTTAAATCATCGTTGGTTTTTACCAACTGTGTGAACTTGTCACCACTAAACCCTTTATCCAGTTTGATTCCCTTCTTTTTCATCAGGTAGTACCTTCTTTTCTTCTTGCTATTAATTTTTTATATTTTATGATGTTCTTGATGTGTTTTCACTTTTTTTAGGTAGTATATTTCTTTAATACATTTATTTTGTTCCTTTATCTTATATGTTTCTTAACTTGGAAGTATATTTGATTTTATATCAAATTTTTTGTTTTTATTATTTTATGATTTCCTGATAAATATTAATTTTTTGTTTTAATATACAATTTAATGTGTTTTTTTTATTTTATTTAGTTTGTACAGAGTCACCATTGGAACCCAACTATGAGTCATGAGTCACCGTTTGACTCCCAATAGTAAGTTATTTTTTTATTGATATCCTTGAACCCTTTAATGATAAGATGCATGGATTTGTTTTTAGTTTTGACTAATTATTTTTAGTTTTGGATTTATTTAAATGTTAGGTTAATGGTAATAAATGTATCATCACCAGAAATTTCCAATGGTGATTCATTGACTCAACATAAGAAATTTTGAATGGTAATTCATTGACTCATCGCCAGACATTTCCAACAGTGAGTCACTGACTCACCACGATACTTTTTCAATGGTGAAAAATGTATCACTACTGTCTGCTCTCAATGGTGGTTCATTACTCACTGTTAGTAAAAAATATATTTCCAAATTTTTTATTTTATAATTTTTATTCAATGTTGTTAAAAATAATTACATTAATAAATGATTAATATTTCATGCTCAAATATACAATCAACTATATTTTAAAAAAATTGTAGTATTTTTTCAATGACATATGCACATGAAGATTAATATTTACGATGCTCTATTTCTCACATCATTATTCTTAATGTATTATATGGAGAATTTAAATTGTGATTGGTTTCATAAATATTAATTTTAATTTATAAATAGTCCTAATATTTCATGAATAAATACTATTTTGAATGTGTATTTGTTCTTCAACGCAGCTTCAAGGTAATGATCATATTATTTTAATGATAAACACTAAATATTTTCATGCATAGATTGGGAATGGACATGATCCTGAAGATTTATAATTTAATGTTCTGAGATATATCTTCAAGGATAAAAAAATGTACCAGTGAAGTTGATGAATTTGACAAGTACATGAATGCTTTTATACTGCTCTAAACTTTATATCTAGAAACTTCTTCTACATCTTTTGTTCTTTTGTGATCACTGAGGATCTTCATAATATTCATCTACCTAATTTTATTTGATCCAATAACATGATGTTCACCTAATTTCTTCATCATCTTCTCAATTTTTATTTCATTTGTATTCTATTTTTTTCTCAGTTTTAATTCTTCTAATCACTTATTTTTTCTCTAGAGTCCCGGTTTAATATTTTCCCATATAAAATATGTCATTGGGTTATACCTTCCATCTAAAATGAAGGTCAGGTTATTCAACTGAAACAAAAGGAAGTTTTTTTGTGACTCCATCAAAAATTAGGGGTTATACTACCAGGTGTGGAAAAGGTAGGTCAGTTTATTCCAATAGGTGTGAAAAATGTACTTCTATAATTGTCTGTAATTAGTTTGTCACACCCTTTAAAAAGTGAGTATATAGTGCTTACTAATATTCTCTATGAGTAGAGTATATTGAAGAGCAGAATAGGATCATGGAGATCTAAACCTCTATAAAAATCACATGTGTTATCTATTTTATTTATGTTATATCTTTTAATAATGATATATATAACTCAGATAAATTAGAATTTTTAATAATAAATCAAAAAGTACTATTCACCCCCCCCCAGTCAACACTTACATACTAAGGGACCTAACAAGGTCTGTGTAGCACCTTGATACGCAGACAATACCCTTAACTGTGTAGTAACATGTATATAGAGGGAACCACACCCCACATAAGAACATGCTGCATGGAATGGGGGACCCTATGGTGCTTTTTTTTTCTTCTCCAATCACTCCCTTCCGTTATATCATCGAGCCCCATATTAGCCCCTAAGTGAACCAATATAATGGCATTAGTCTAAGGCCTCTTCTAAATCCACCTTACATGTATGATCAGATCATCAGGAACATCAACATGTCCTCTCAATTGTACATACCCATGGTAAAAAAATTCATGTTGGTATCCTCTGTGATAAGGTTGACCCTTGGAATGTCTTCTAGTCTACATTCTCATGGTAACGACCATCCCAAACATGCAAGTTTCCATGACCTCATAGGTTCACATTTGAACCTCCCCATTCTAGGGAATGAAAAGAACCACTGGCTTTTTCCTTTGATGAGGTCTAGTGCTAAATACTCTTATCCTCCCCAATAACTAGCTAGGAATCCCTCTTCGAGTAAGACCCAATCCTTTTTTGAAGGAGGTGACACTCTTTCTTCTATTTTCCCCCCTGAGATACCAAAATAGGTGAGGAGATAGACACTTAAAATCCCCTACTCTCTCTCTCTCACCTTAGGCCTAGACATTATCCACTAGAGGAAATGTTGAATCATGTGATCTTAAAATATACTACTTAATCTTGTATCCCACACTGGTAATGACTTATGTGGACTTATAGGTTAGTAGTAATCATGACATCTCCAAGATTCCAAACCTCAAACAAGCTTACCCAAATGTGTAATCCCTAATTTAATACCTTAAAAGATCCATATTCTTCAGGAAGATGAAAACGCATGGGAATCCTCATAGGTGTAAGCATCAATCATGTCCCCTAAAATGGACCTCCGCCTAAGGTATAATACCCATATTGTACTGAACTACATGGGATTTTCTTCCCAGCTAACTGGGATACATAAGTAGCCTCCCTAAGGTCCAAACCCAACACCCAAATTCAACCTAATGTTCTACAAGCCACATTTTCAGTAGGTTCATGTCCATCTGGGAGACACCATCTCTTTCAGGTCCCTAAATCCATCTCAGTGTAAGACCCTCACCAAGCTTCGACTAAGAACCTTTCACCTAGACATTCCTTCTGCATGATGTTAAAATGCATTGTTTAATCCTTTTAGATGACCTTAAAAGGTGGTGTGTTCTCTTAAGTGGAACTGTACTATGTGGGATATGATTCCTCTCATGAGGATACATAGGAATAAAATCTTATAGGTCTAATCCTGACATCAAAAAGAATCCCCCCACCTAGATGATGGTAAACTCTAGAGTTACCGACTACATGGCTTAAAACCATCATTGTCCCAATAAATGACCAAATATTCTATGGTACTTGTATGAAAAGGGTACCATTGATGGAGAACCTCACATAAATAAAGATTCATCCATTGATGGAGAACCTCATGTATATAAAGATGATTCTGAACCCATATATGTTCAAAATTTATCATTAAATCGAGCTGATCTACATATACATACATGGTAATGAATGAAGGATTCATGAACATATCTTAAATCTATAAGAAAATCCCAAAATAAGAAATAGTTTCCCTCAAAAGGGCGTGATGAACCTTAATTCCCATCCTCTCAACCAATGTGATTTCTTAGGTATCATTGGCCAACTTACCCTATGAACACATACCTTCGGAATGTAGGTCCATAAGTCATCATGAATATGAGATTTATTGGGCATTTCTATCTCAACGAAAAAAACTAATTTGATATCGTTCAAAGATAATGTGCCTCATGTGAGTAATTTCACCTAATACAACCCCTTTAAATTAAGAATTGGGTGCCAACAATCTTCATCAGAATCAAAATGGTGAACATGACATAAATCTATGACCAATGTGGTGGTGTTACCCCATGTTAGGCCTATTATGCATCAAAAATGGGAGAGGGCCAAATGAGACCATTAATAAAACATCTGGTGATGACATGATAATTTGAAAGGGTTTTTTCTTGTCTATATTTTTCATGTATGTCATAGTAACTTTTCACTAGAACTCTATTTAATACAATGCCATCTCAATAGATTTTAGGGACACATTCATCAGTTACTACACAGATCGAGCCCTCCACTGAATAGAGGATTCCAGTTCCCAACTAGAGTATTCAATTATGGGTTTCAAATGCATTGGTCTGGGAGTACCCCCGAAGGATACTCTCCCAACCCTAGAGGCGGATCGATGGTAACTCTAGTCCATGAAGCCTTTTCATCCATCCACCCAGCGATGATTGGTGTTCCATAACTAAATGGACCCAGTAGCCATCTCAAACTATTTTAGGAGACTATCATCAAAACGCTATAATTATTTCCTCCCATACCTTAGGGAGTCTGATGAAGTCTTCACTAAAAACTTCATTTGAGCATCACAGGGGTCCCGCACAAGGGACCTTGCTAATAATCATCATCATAAATTCCTTGAGACTCATTATCCTCACCATGAAGAGGATATTTCCCCACAAACCCTAGACTAATTCATATAGACCTATGTCCTAAGGATGAATCACAAAGGGAAATGTTAAAACAATTGGTAATAGTTCATCTTACTTACTCCTGTTGAAAAATAATGCCAAGTAAATATAGTGGAAACCTACGAACATATGTAAATTTATACTCATTCATAACAAGATTGTCATGAAAATATAGTGGAAACCTATGAGAAGATGTATATTCATGGACACTCTTATGAATTTCATTAGTCAAAATGATGGAAAACCATTATTAGGTGAAAATTACTACTCATTCACGTCAAGCCCTCCATGAAAATACTTTGGAAAACTGGATGCATGTCATGAACCAGATATGATCGCCATCAAAACTGACACCCTACCTGATCATTGGAAGGGCTCGAGGGGAACTCTTGATCCCCACGGGCTGGAACAAGTGCCTGGGTATCATTAAAAAAGTGTTTGGGAACGATTTACCCAAATTTAGAGTCGTTAAACAACCAAAACAATAAATAAAATGAATCTGAAAATTAAATTAAAAAATCCTTTAATAAAATTCATAACTGAAATATATGGTTTTAGACAAATCCCAATAGGTACAAAACTAAAAATTATTAAAAAAAGAACTCAAGGACCACCACACAGCATGTGTCCATCATCCACAAGCCTTCTCCATAGCACTGCACCAAGACTGGAATCTAACAACCCGAACCACCGGCACTAAAAGCCTGGTTCATACCTACGACAAAGATTACAATGTCTACTTACACCCAAGGGTGTAAGTAGGGTGTGATACTAATTCCAATATGATTCCACCCAAACTTTTCCTTGTGATACACATTATACAATAAAAATTTTACAAGTTTTCATAAACATGAAAAGGTAGCAAAAATTTTCTAAAGGATGTAACTTTAAATGAAAACAGTTTTCAAGGGGGGTATTTTAAGGAATGAACATTTTTAAATAAAATAAACAAGATATTGAGTTTTCCAGAAAAACACAACATATACAAATAGTGATTGTCATATATTCAATGAGCACTAGTCATGGTAACACTCCTAGGCACTAGCTAGATGTGGGCCCCAGGTACCTCATATCTTGGTGAAAAGTAACAATAAAAAATATTTGTTCTCATGTATGAGCCATTGTAGGGAACATACCCATAACCTAGTGGTACCCAACATCATCATAATAGTTTAGTTAGTGTTTTCATCATCAAACTTTCTATTTGAAATAGGGATGAAACAACTCCGGATCACTAGCATACTAGTACAAGTCAGAACACCTAGATACTCTGGTTTCCCTCTTTGTGCTCAATCAAGTTCCAAAAGTCATAAAATACCATTTTCACATGAAATTTATATTTCCAAAATACACACACAAAAAAAACCTACAATAATTTCATGTAACACTCCATTCACATTAAAATTCATTTTAACGTCATACTCACACAAAACATCCCATAAACATGTGTCACACCCTTCTTAAAATTTTATTTAACATTCCAACAACTCATAAAAAATCATGAAAACCTTAGAAATAAAAAATCATAATTTTCTCTTTCAAAAACCCATTTTAAAATAATACACCCACCAAAATAGTATATAAACATCCTTTTCACACTTTTTATAACTCAATAAACCATTTACAATTTTCATAAAACACTTCCAATAAGTATAACAATGTTTTGCACATAAAATACATTCAAAAACCCTCTTTCAAGGCCAAAAGAACATGAAAACCGTAACAAACCATATTTTGTATCCCAATCCACATTTAATAAACCATTTTCATATGTTATTAAATGGCCCCAAATGATACCACAAAAGTTACACAAGAAAAACACACCATTTCAAGAAAAAATGAAACTTTAAAATCAAATGCTCAACCAATTCCATCAAAAATATATTTCACACCACAAAAAAAATATTATTAACATGATAAATAAGTAAATCAAGAAATATAACTCATCAAATAATTCTTAAACATGGAATCACCTACCTTTTGTGTCAAAACCCCCAAATCATTGTGTGAAACTTCAACTCCACCACCACCACACCATAAATGAGTGAAAATGAATCTAAATCAAAAAAATTGGACTAAAAACCCCAAAATAAAATCCTAGGTATGAAACCCCAGTTTCTGGACATTTGTAACTTCAAGGAGGGGAGAACCCTAAGGGAATGTAAGGAACAAGATAGAAATTCACTTGCTTGAAAAACATTGAAGAAATCGAAAAAATACAACAACAGTTGCATCTCCAAGCATCCAAAATGGTAAGGGAGGTTCTAATAATTATATGGAGGTCGAGTGGGGATTGAAATGGGGGTAAAAGAGTAAAAAATGAATGATTTATGAAAGAAACAAATTCAATTTGAAAATCTAGACGATTTGAAAAACCTTGAGGAAATTCACGCTAATCCACAATGAATATGATCTCCAAATAAGTAAAATGAAACATATGGGTATGCATAGGGTTTTTGGGCTCGAGTGAGAGGTGTAAAGACTAAGAAATGTTAAAAACATGAATGATATATAAAAGAAATAAATTATTTACTTAAATCTGGAAATGCGATCACGGTTGGCCCAATGCCTGAATAAATCACCCAAATCCACCATGATCATGAGTTCTTAAGGGGTCCAAGTGGATATGGTGGTTTCAATAGGTCAGGGAAAGACAAGTGGGAAGTGTAATGGGTGAAAAAATTTGAAAAACAATGTATTTATAAAAGAATCAAATTTTGTTTTCAAATCTGGGAATGGGCTCACACTTTGGCTCGAATCTTGAAAAACCCACCCCAATAAACATACCTTACAAAAGGTTCCACTAGGAGTGTCACAAAATCAATTACAGGACACCTCATCCTTATACCTTCCATTTTAAAAAAAATACAAAGCTAAATAACATCAATGACTTACAAGACTAATGACTTAGATTTAGAACACCAGAGATACCAAATTTAATTCCAAAACACCCAAAAACCAAGAGAAAAATAAGAACCAAAGTAAGATTAAAAATAAAGAATGTAATTAAAGATCAAGGTTTGACAAGGTATAAGTATATCCCAACTAATTTACATGAATCCCATCACACAAATATAGCAGAAAACCATGACCATATGAAAATCCCTACCCACCAATATGAAGTCCTTCAGGAAAATAAAGAGGAAACTAAATACAAGAAGATGAAAATTCTTGTGGTTTCATATCAAGCCCTCCATAAAAATATTTCAATAATTTTGGTAATATTATATTTTATCTTATTTCTAAATTATGTGAATCCTTGTACCTCTACCCCCACACAGGATAATTTTTAGTACCTAATTGCAAGAAATGGATAACCAGAGTAGTCACATTTTCTTACTCCAACACTAAAATGTGTGTATATTCTTATTACTACCAAGGATATATCTCAACGCATCTTAGAAATAATATAGTTTCATAAATCCAACTTTTACCGTATCCTACAAAATTTCCAAGGTGTAATCATGTAATCAGAAATAGAAAGGAGTTAGTCTCACAGCCCCACCTCCTCAAGTGGGGTGACTCATCTGCACAATGGGGTGATCACTCAGGAGAAGACATGAATATAGGCTCTCATCTAGTAGGGTCATCATAAATAATCCACAATAAATGTAAAACAATAACATTCACAAATACTCATTCCAACTATGGGAAACTGGTCCACTTTAGTGGTCACTCCAAAGTATACATATATTGCTTCTAAAATTCTGTAATCTTACCAACATATCCTAGAAGCACCGTGAGAGACACTTGAATAGGCACCCATATATGATCGTTTTCATTTATAGATGGTTTTTAACACCATGATATTTTGTGAAATATATTTTTCAAATTAATTTAATATTTTCAATATTTTCATTTCACACAATAATTATTATAGCTTTAGTTATACAAAAAACACTATGTTTAGTTTTCATTATATGCAACACCAAGTCAATATTTCACTACAAGAAACACTTATATTAGATTATGGTATACAAAACACTATTTTTTTCTTTTGTTAACAAATACATTGTTCTTTTGATAGCTTGCATTATATGCATAACTAAGTTTTACCAAACAATGCAATATTATTAAAATAATATTGTTTAATATAATAAGATATAACCCAGCCATTAAATTAGAAGTTATGAATATTATTAAATAACTTAAAAAAATATAAGGTTTATAATATGAATTCATTGGTTACCAGTTAATTAGAAATGAAAATATATATCAACATATTATCTGGAAAAAATATTTTTATTATTATGATCTCATACACATTTTGTCTTAATAAATTAAATAAATTATAATTAGTGAATTATATTAATTAAATATATATTATATATATTTGATAAAATATTTTTTATATTAATTCAATGTATTTTATATACATAATATCAGAAAAAATAAATTTTATGCGTAAATTCCTATATTTTTCAAAAAAAAGGTAATTTTACTGCATTTTAATAGAGAACCCAATTTAGATAAGTATTTTGATAATTTTGTAGTTTTTATATGAAAAAAATAAACTTCTTATTTTAAATATAAATATAAAAATTTATATTGGTTGAATTTTTGGCATTTTTTTGATAATTTTCATGTTTTAATGAATAGTCATAAAATATTTCATTTTAATTGAAAACAAATTTTTTTTCTAGATAATTTCTAGTGTTAAACTATATTTTAAGTTGTTTTTAAATTATAATTATAAAAAAATTATCATTTAATCCAATGTTGGTACTTTTAATTAATTTCACATTGAATTTTTTTTCAATATTTTGAGTGTATTCACTTTTAAAACCTGTTTTCTCGTCCTATCAATAGTATTTATTTTAAATTAATTACTACAAATTTTGTGTTTTGAATTTTGAAAAATGGATGTAAAATTTGGATACATAAGGTACAAATTTAGTAAGTATTTCCCTTTTATTGTTGTGGCCAATATAAATAGTAACCATGGTAAATTTTGTTACCACAATAAAGGGTAATTTAGGTAATTTAGGTTAAAAATAAAATTAAACGACTATAAAATGACCATAACAAATGATAAAATTTTATTGGATGAATTAAATTCGACCCTTAACACTTAAGGATCAAAATTAAGTCATTTAATGAACATGTGTCTATTAAAATAAATTATATAATATTTAAATCAAAGAAAGACACGAAATGTGATTTCCTTATTCTATGGCTCGAAGGCCTTCATTTTTATTTATTTTTTATCATCCCCCTTTTAAGGGTTGAATGGGAATCCTTACATAGACCATAGGATTAAGTGATACATTACATGGACCAAAGGCCTTAGAGGAATTCATCCCAAAAAGACTACATGGAACTACCCCTCCCTAGCATATATCTTGATGTTATCTCTCCACCTTCGTAAGGCTAGTTGGATAGCTATCAAGTGCAGAGATGCACAGGCCCAATATCTATGGAAGTGTCATACCCCCTCATTCTTCCAATTATATTTAGCTCTTTTATGGTGAATGATCCTTCTCTGAATCCTCATCTAGAGCCTTTCTTCTTTGAAATCTATATGGCTGCATCTTCATTACATGCATCCCAAAGGCCTTGGGGTGGTTCGAAAGCCTTAAGGTGTCCCAAAGTCCTTGAGGTGGCTCAGAATCCTTACTGTCCCAAAGTCCTTGGTTTTCTCAAAGGCCTTGAAGGACCTAAGGACCAAACTAGTGAAACAGATGTATATTTTCAGGTTCTATAGTACTGAACAATACTTGTTATAGTAACTGCTACAGTAGCCTAGAAAATATTCCACCGCCTGGATTTGTTCTCGGGTCTCTTGGATTTTCTTGGATAGTCCTCACCAACTGGGCTAATGCTCATGTTCTTGTCATTTTCCTTGTATTTAATATCTCTTATGTTTCCACATAGGTTAAATGAATGTTATGAATGAATATCAATGTTAATTTTTAACTTAAGAAATATAGTTTTATCATATAAATTTATTTTTGATGTTTTGATCCACTTGGATGGAATTATGATAATTATAATATTGTATTTAATAAAAATTTGAAGATGTCACATTCATGTTTTAAATAATATATCATTTTTTATATAGGGTTATAAAGTAGATAAATTCGAATATAAATATTTTTATGAAATTTAGAATATATATCTTCATCATGCTGTTTTATTTTTAATTTTTAGTGAAAAAATAATTATATTAAATAATTACACAATACTGATGTAGTAATTATTTTATTAATCAAAATATCAAATAAATATTGTTTAAAATATTAAAATAAATTTAATTTGAGTTAATTCATGTGATAAAAAAATTTCTAGATTACCCTAACCTCTTACAGATATGATCAAATATTTTTTCAAAGTTAAATTTTTATCCCAATATTTTTAAAAATCCAAGAAATAAATAGTTTCAAAATTGAAAATTTTTATATTTTATCAAAATAATGTCTTAATAAATTAGTTAAAAAACATAAAATAGTTTTAAAAATACCAACTAATTATGATATAGTCAAAAATGTTCTAAATTTTTCATTTAGGGCTTAAATAACATCACATTAGTAAAAAATAAAACCTTTTAAAATTAATTTTTTTTTACCTTAGTTAAAATGAAAATTCATTAACTAAGGGTTGATCAAAATGATAGGGTTTAAAACAATATCAAAAAAATATCAAAAAATGTCAAAAAAACTATTGGTTGATTATATTACAACACTATCTCGTCATATCTTCAAATCCACGGACTTTAAGAGATATTTTCATTGAGATTCAATTTATAATAAATAAATATTTTTAGAAATTCCCAAAGTGCCCCCACCTCAATTATAGAAGGGAACCTCCTCCCTCATCGCATTTCATCAATTTGTGTCTTCTATCTCATGCAAACCCTAAACACATACTTCTCAACATTCATTTCCACATACTAGAGGTTTTGGTCTTTTCAAAATACAAACTATGTTGTCCCTAAGAGGAGATCCAAAGGAGGTTTGCTAAGAAAGAGGAAATTGTTTTTATCGACTCTCTTAAGAGTATTTCTTCTTCTACTTCCTCTTCATGTGTGTTTTACATTATAAAGTAACAAATAAAATATAACCTATATTATGATATTTTTTGATGATTATGTAATATCCATATTCCACTATTTATCCATCCTATGAAAAATGAAATCACCACGCGTGTGTGCGTACGCCCTATTGTCTCCACACCACAGTGTAATATGTTTTTCATCACCACTTTACATGAATGGGTATAGTGATGTAAATAATAATTATATATTATTATTATAACATTATATTTATTTTTCAACAAAATATATACCATCCACTTTCTTACCTTTTCAAAATTAAGTGAATGATATCATCATTCATGTGTACGTACGGCCTACCATCTCCACGATGTGATGTGATTCATTTCTGATGATCAAAATTAAATAATGATTATATAAATTTATATAATGAATTAATATGTTATATATTACCTTAATATCATTCTGTAAATTAAATAATTATATCATATTCACATGAACTAGGACTTATATGAAAAAACATGCATAGGAAAATGAAGCAATTAACACCCAAAAGAAGAGTAATAATGAAATTTTATTAACAAAAGGGTGATAAAATTATCATATATGATATAATAAATATAAATGAACTTATAAAATAAGTTAATAACATTATTTAAACCATTATACATTAGATTTGGATACATATGAAAGAAATTGGACCTAAGGTACGGGATTTTTGTCCCACTTTTATTTATGTGAGACACATGCCTTATATACACTACTTGTTTCTTCTACGAGGTGTATATACTTCCCATTAATGTATTATATTAGTATTATCCATAATATTATGTTATTTTAATATCATTATAATTTTCTTCCTTTCATGGGGAATATGGTTCTACTGATTATAAAGTGATGAGTTTTTATTACACAATCTCGTCAATAATTGGGATTGTTTCATTTTAAGTCTCTATTGGGGAATATTTATCTTCCATGTCCAGGTTTTCTTAAAATGTTTTCAAAAATTATTTTACTATTATCTTATGTGTGTTTAAATTAATTTTTACTAATTTTTTACTTCTTACGTCATGGTTTGAAAGGAATATTTTTTCATTTTCCAAACGAGGTACTTTGTGACTTTTCCTACAAAAGTATGAGAAGAATGTTTTTTAACATAAATTACATGAATTTATTTTTCATATTTCATGATACATTATTTAATTGAAGCTTCCCTTATAATATTAAAAGTTTATTTTCAAATAAAAGTTTTTTTAAATTCCATGGCTTTTTAAGAAAATAAAATGTTTTCAATGAAGAAAGGATATTTTCCTAAAATTATTTCAAGTGATATATCAAAATTATTTTCCACATATATTAACATTCATTGATGTTATATATGTTTTAATGGGTATATTTTTCAATGATACTATCCATATTATTCCTATCGTTGGTTTAGGTTTATGATGATATTTATGAAACCTATTTCTTTTCCAGAGGTTATGTTATGATTAAATGATATTTAAGAAACCAAATGATTTTCATGGGTTATGATATGATGAATGATTTATATTCTGGTGGAACACCTATGTATGGTTTTCATTATGTGAAGGGTGGGACAAATAGATCTCTCCAATTCATTGGGTAATGATTTATATCTAATGAGATAGATAGGACTGAAATAGGAAGTGATCTCGATTCAGTAATACAGGACTAGAACGAGATTAATCTTGGTTCAGTAATACAGGACAAGAATGGGAGTAATATTGGTACAGTAATACGAGACTAAAACGGGAGAAATATTGAGTTTATATGATTCAGTAAAGGACTTAGTCCACCATGATGGTCTTGGAAATGATACTTGACTAATATGGAAATGATTTCCTATTCTTAGGTTTTTTCCACAATTCCATGTTTAATGCTAAATTTTTTCTTTTATGATTCATGTATTATGAATTTCTATGATTTATTATATGACTCAATATTATGAAATTTTATATTCATGGTATAATTTTCAAATTCTATTGTCATATTCTTGTATGATTAGGTTTATGTTATGATTCATATCTCCCTTTTTTACCCTTACTGAGCATCTCAACTCACCAATTTCTTATGTTTTCTTGTCCCCAAGTTATAAATGAAGGTTTTAGGTAGGGGTACTAAAGGGGAAGATCTTTGTGGGAAACATTGAATATCTTTCACAATATTATAAGTTTATGTTACAAGTTTCTAGAGGCACTAAACTAATACAGTCTTTCAACATGTGTTTTTGTAATGTATGAAATGTTCAAAAAATGATTTGATATAAATTTATGTCAAGTTAGGGTCATTATAGTTGGTATCAGAGAAGATTTTTAGTAAACCTTTGAAAACTAAAATGATAAAACATTAGTAAGATCCCAAGATGTATTTTTAAGGATATATCTAGGGATGTCCCTAAGGATAAGTCTTAGTATAGGTTAAAATGGTAGAATTTTGGTAATGATCATGGATAACCTAGGATTAAACCAATGATTTTTTTGATTGAAAGATAATTACCCTAATTATGTGGTTTTTCCATTATGATAAATGTTTCTCACATTATGCTACATGGTTTTAGTCAATGGAGGTAACTAGAAGGAACTTGGGTATAATTGAATGTTTCTGATGTGGGATTTATGGGAATTATGAAAATATATTTCTAAAGTGGAAATATTTGGAAGAGAATTTGGTTAGTGGTACAAGGATTGGTAATACTATTGAATATAAAGATATCATGAATGAAATGTGAATGTTATGGGATGATCTAACCATATTGCTTTCATTAAACATAAAAAAAATGATTAGATTGAGGTTGGGTAACCTTAATACATGATTAATATTTCATATTCTACGAAAGAATAGGATTATGAATCCTAAGTATTGGTTTAAGAATAAATCCAAAATATTAAAGTGTATTTGTTTTGGAATTCAAATATTATGTTATATGAATCATGAAACATATAAGTATTTTCAATATAAATTTTTTATTAAGAATTAAAAAGGATATATTGAGTAGTCATAAAAACATAGAAAATTGGTTTAATGTAAAAACGATTCAATATCTATGTAATTCAATCCTAGGTCATTATAAAGTGTCCCCAGTCACCCACAACAGAGTTGATAAAAAGAAATTATTCTAAAAAAACAATAAAATGAAGAGAAGACTTATAACCCTACTCTATTGGAAGCTGGAGTTCTTGAGGCCATCAAACGCCTATCAATGGTGGTTTAGGATCCTACTAATATGTTACCAAATTATGGGAGTGGTGGTAGCAATTATATAGGTCCTCCCCCATAATATTGTAACTAGGATCTTTGAAGGTACTCCCCAGAACATCTACCATGAAGGAACCCTTCATGGGAACAATCTGATCGATCATGAGACCTTATATCATGATGAGAATCATGGTATCCCTCCTCATGGATAAAAGATCAAATAATAAAAAGGTCCTACCCTTTATTTCATCTTTATGGAAGGCCCTCACTAGAGTATATATTGAAAAACTTCTTTATATAGTCGTACATAGTGCTATGATGGTAGTCCTCACCATGATAACACCCATTGTGAAGGTCCTCCCTATAGTAACATGTCATGTTAACAGGAAGGTCCTCCCATTTCCGAGTCAAATATGAGAAATCCTTCATATTTTGAGGTCCTTGGACATATGGATCTGGTATTATTTGATAACTTATCAATGAAAAGTGATATAATTTCTCAACTAGAATATGGGATGGAGAAACAATCATCCTTTGAGTCACCCTTGGACTATTCTCATACCAATAAGACCTCAACCGGAACTACTACATGTGATTAAACCATCAAGAAGCACTCACATTGGGCTGATAAAGTAGAGGATTCTCTCATATAGGCTCAAAGGGATATGTTGCTCTTGAGAATACAATTGTCCCAGGATGACATAACTATCATGTTTTGGCCCTCAACCACTTCTCAATTAGACAATCTAGAGGCATTGTTAGAAGAATGTATACACGAAATTCATCTAAATTTCTTGGAAAATATATAATACCTAAAAGAAAAATTCTTATCTTACAACTGGTATGCTGACCATCTCAAAATATTGGGAGATATTAATCATCAATTTAACTTGGAATCCCTTTTGTATGCATGGTGAGAAATATCAGATAAGAAATGAAAATACATTCAGTCATCATGCCTCAATATGTTGCATTAGTTTCATTATCTAATTTCCAATGCCTCACCTGGTGTTCATATTTGAGGATGGGGGAACATATATATATGCATTTAACATAATTCCCCATTCATAAAAACACAATGTAAATGAAATTATTTAATGAAATTATTCATGGTAATCCATTAATAAAAACCCTTATTCAAAAAAGATAGAACACTAAATAAGAATCGGCCTTGAATAAGTCTCAAAAGTGTCAGTTCTGACAAGTTAAAGCCATAAAAAACTATTGAACAAGGAAACTGAGATCATTCAATAGGATTATCGCTTAAGGGAATCCAATCATCAAGCACTACTAATTTTCTCTGAAGAAAATAGTTCATGTGCATACTAGGAATCATACACAGATCAAACTCGAACAGGGATGCATGAGATCAAGAGAGAAGAGAAAGCAGCAATAACCGTTGTAGTATGAGATCATCCCCAGCCTTTAGGGATGGGATATTTTTTAACAAAAAATTCCACTATAATACTAAAAACTACGTATTTAGGAACAGAAAAAAGGGAATGGGAGAAACCCCAGTCCGTAGGGTTGGGGGGGAATTTTACATCAACCACCCCTCAACATAAATCAGTATTTTCCCATTTAGGTATGATGAAAAGCAGTAAGGTATCCCATTATTTCCCATATTATGACCTATTTCCTCCATAAGGTAGGTTTAAAACCAGGATATATAGAGGTTCCCTCCATGTCACCCTTCTCAAAGAACCTAGAGGAGGATTTCAGAATGGAAGGGATAAGGATAGTAACGGGTGAAAACAACCCTCTTATAATTTGACAGCCAATAGATGCCTACAATGAATTATGCATCAGTAAATTTTTTATATTGACACTAAAGATGGAACAAGTAATGATGCAAATGAATAGGATCGAGGAGAGTATGGATTCATCTGTAACATGGTCTGTGTTGAGATAAACAAAGAAGGTGTGTGTACCCAAAACCATAGAATCACCCTAAATATGGATGCTCCCTCGATAAATATCATACTTCATCCTTAGTGAATCTCTAATAAAAATAAAGGTAAGGCCACATATAATCCACCTCCTCTTCTTAGTAAGGATGATCTCCCTATTCTCAAATAAATATTCACTCGACATGAGGAATAAATGAAATAGTTGAGGAGACTCAATGCTGAGTTTATTCATGGTATCATTCATATCGAATATGATCCCTTGGAAGAGCCTCATTATACACTTATAGTAGGTGTACCTCACCAACAAGGGTTTATCCCAGGGACTGAAGTAGGACCAGGACATCCTCTTAACTTGACTCTTGGACCATTGGTTTACCTAGACCCGATTATGGATAGATATCAGTATTTCCCTCCATTAAGGAGACAACCAGAACGAGTTCAGAAAATTCCCCAAAATATTTCCCTGGTCAGATATCAGCAACACATTATGTAAAAAATGGAACACCAAATCCCACCAAATTTTTCACATGTCCAAGTTCATTTTCAACTAAAAAATCATCAAGGTATTATCAACACCATTGAGTCATTATAAAATTTATTGGAAGCTTTGGAGGAGTGGAGTTCACCAGTGTAGTCGAAACATAAAACTTACCCTGACAAGGGGAGTCCCACCCCACCACCTCTAAACATTAGGAGTCCTATATTTATGATATTAAATGTCTTAGTAGATCTAGAAAAATATTTATTTCACTATGATTCCTATTGTGATACCATGATGGGAGATCTTTTGAAATAAGAATTAGTGAAACTAAGATATTTTGTGTGAACCATGAAAGGTCCAGAATTCATATGATACACTGGTTTTTGAGCTCAATCAATAACTGGATCTGAGTATCTCCATCAGAAAATCCTCTTTAAATTCATCTCAATTCTATAGAATACAAAAATTAGTGACCTCTGTAATTTCAAATGATAAGAGAAAAAGAGTCTCAGATTTCATTTATAGATAGAAAGGGATGGCATACTCTATGAAATAACCGCATCCCCAGGAGTATATGATCACTCTCTACATTTATAACCTTTATGAAGAGTTGTAAATTCCAATCATCCTGGTGAAATATATTGGTGGGTTTTTTTATTTCTCTTTAATTACCCATATAATTGAAGACTCCATGTAGAAGACTAAGATTAAGTCCTATATAACTACACCAATACTAAGAAAAAGAGTAAGAAAGGTGGAGGTGGCATCTGTCACACTTAAACCAGCCTCTATGCCTTCTATAACTTTGAAACCTACATCGTATCATGCAGGATTCCTTAGGAATTAGCATTAACCCTTGCCTCTATAATATTATTGGAGGGTACCCAAGAAAAATAAATTCGAGGAATGAAGGAACAAAGTTTACTAATTCCAAGATAATCAAGTTTTTGGTTATTTTATAGCCACTATGGACAATGAATTTCTCTACCTAAGAAGTCCCAAGAGGCCAAACCCAGTACGTGTTGATGACTAGTTGGATTATTTCCCCTTTCAATAGATATTGGGACACACAATTCAATAATTTTTCATCTTCAATGACATCCTATATAAAATAGTATTTTTTAGGACAGTAAAGTTGGGAAGACAACTAGCATAAGTGGCATGTGTTTCCACCACTTCCCTTGAATAAGGAGGTCATTGGAAAGATGTTTTTAGTAGGAGGATACATAGTTTTTATGGTTGTATGACTTTAAAGACAATCAACCAAGATCATGGTATTCTCCAAGCACATATGAGAAAACCAAATATGCCCCCAGCTACTTCCACTACAACACAAGTGACGAGATCGACCCCAAAAACCTCCAAAATATAGCATTTCAAAAAACAGACTAACTGGAAAGGTAAGAACAAAGTGTGGGAGTATTACCCTACATCATGTCCAAAGTTGGATTTGACTCTCTCAAACATTATTCCCCCAGATCTAAAATAACGGATGCTGCCCCACCAAATGGCACCACCAGAATCAGTCATCCAAACAAATCCCTCATAACATGAAGAGTTGATCTTCAATTCTATTAATTTCATTCACATAATAAATCCATTCTCTAAAAATGAGTATGGATATGAAATTGATATCCTTGTATCCAATTGTGGAACCATAGTAAGAGGAGGTAGGATCCAAGGATATTGGGGAAGGAACAGTCATGGATAGAACCAAAATTCTAGCCACGTCCCTACTCAGATTGTCAATGTTGTATAAACTCATTAAAGATCCATTCAATGGGTCCAACAGGAGTAGGAAAATCCCCTACACCTACCATAATCTACCCATACCCAATCACTCTAGAATATAAATCATAAGGGTTATAGGTGTTAGATCACACTCAGTGGTTAGGTAGGCCTTCCCATCCCAACCCACGAAGGAAATGAGCACCTCCAACTCCTATTTTGAGGGCTTATCCATCTACATAAAATAAAAAATACCCTAGATTGTTTGTGAAAGATCATCCCCACTTAGGGAATCATAGGTTTTTAGACCAGAATTATGAAATGATGAAATAGTTATCATTGGTAATGTCCAAACTATCGATCCTCGATTCCATGAGTTTGGCAAAATATCTCAAGGAAGTACCCATAAAGTCTTTATTAATCCCTAGAGATTTTGAAAATGAGGTTTCTACTATTGAGGTATATTAGAGAGAGACTGATCCTATGGAATTCCATGTATTTATATCCTTCACTGATCAAGTTGATGATTTTTTTATACAGGGGAACATCAAACCCTTGTATGTGTCCAGAATAAAAAATGGTGTTAATGTCTGAAACGTTTTCATTGAAAATGTCTATGGATTTTACCTCATTATAGTATGAAAAACATTACTTACTGGGATAAAATGAAGATAACCTAGCACATTACACTAACACTGCACGGCTATGAAAAAAGTGAGCAGAAGTCATTGGGACATATCAACCTCAAGTAATAATTTGGAGACCTCATAGCCAACTCAAAATTTTCATTGGTTCTGATGAACACGACCTTCAACATCTTTCTAGGAATGGCCTTCTTGCATCAACATATGAAAATACCCTCATCACACTATCATTTCATAAAATATTTCATTAATATAAAAATATGTATGTTTCACATTGATAAGGCCCCATTCGAATGCTACGATTCATAATATATTGATGTAGTGTTCTATCAAAGGAAAGGGGAAAACCTGTTCCATTGTGTTGCTTCGGTCACTACATTGAATGGTTGGAAAATGATCTCATCCAACCCATTTAATAGCTTAGTAAATAATATGTGTTACCCATTAATAAATTTGAGTATATAAGTCATAATTTAGATTAATATACGGTAACCCTCATTATTTCATTCATGACCACAGAGTCCAGCAATGTTGAAAAGTTTTCTGCCACCCCAAATAGTGGTGAAAGCTCAGATGAAAATTAATTTAGTCCATCCCTAGAGCACCAAAAAGTCCCTTCCATTTCATCCAAGGAATACTAGGTTGTCTTATCATCCAAATAAGAAAAAAAAACTCTTTATCCATCTCTCACTTCGTACTCTCTTTATTTTCATGGAAATCCCACACTATCAGATGGATTAAAGGAAGTTTATTTATCTTCAGGATTACAAGATATAGGCTCCTCCCCCAAATATAGATAACTTATCACACTACTTTCTCCCCCTATGGAATAAGAGAAAAAATATTAATAGGAGGAAGAAAAATAGGATTAGGACCATAGGTATGAACCTCCATCATTTGGGGAGGGAATATCTACCCCCATTTATGAGCTCCGAGAAATAAAAGTAGGTATATAAGAAGACCCATGACCCACCTTGATTAGTGTATCCATGAATTCTAAAGAACAAGAGTTATATAACTCCAATAATAAGTATCATCAAGATGTATTCACCTAAAATTACACAAAAATGTTGGGTCTTGATCTCAAGGGGGCCAATCACCACCTAGGGTTGCCAGAGGACCACTGGGGATATAAACAAGTAGCCAGAATGACGCACCTAACACGTGATACCAAAATTGAGTCTAAAGTTTATAAACTCATTAGATCCAACATCATTTGGGAGGTCCAATATCCCAAATGGTTGGCCAATATAGTCCCCTTTAAGAATAAGAATGAGAAAATTAGAATCTACAATGATTTCAAAGATCTCAATCAGCACTGCCTCAAGGATGATTTCCCAGTATCGGTCATAGAAATGTAGATCAATGAAAAAGATAGATATCAATCACTCTAATTCATGGATGGATATTCCAAATACAATCAAATCTGAATGGTCCCATAAGATGAAGAATACACCACCTTCAGGGATCCCTATGGAGTATTTTTCTATCATGTAATACCATTTGGATTGAAGAATTTCAACACCATGTATCAGCATGCCATGCATTACATATTAAAACCCTTATAGGTAAGGTTTGTCGAATACTATTTTGATGACCTGGTGGTTAAATCTCCATAATGATCAGAACACTTGATAGATATTGAAATTGTCTTCAATAAATTTTGATAACACAACTTGAAAATGAACCCCTTGAAGTGTTATTTTGGTGTTACTTCAGGGAAATTCATCATCTTTTTCATACACCATTGTGGCATCAAACTCATCCTCATGAAGAAAAATTCTATGCATGGAATATCGCCTCATCACAACCTCACTGAGTTGAGAGGACTTTAAATACACATGGATTATATTCAGTTTTTCATATCCAACCACACAGGAAAATGTATTCCCTTCACCAGGTTGATAAAAAGGGGGTTACATATCGGTGGATTGATGATTGTGAGGAAGCATTCAATAGTCCCAATAAATATCTCTTAATCATGTCAGATATGATGCCACCTATTGAAGGAAGGCCTCTTATTTTATATGTGACATCCTTAAAGTAATCATTGGGTTTCTTCCTCAAAAAAAATAATGATTTTGGTAGTGAAAACATGCTTTATTATCTCATTTAACCCATTTTCAATGCTGAGTCTTGATATTCACATATCGAGATGAGCTATATGGTGCTAATATTTTCAATCCAAAAGATGAGGCACTACATGCATAATCACGAGGTTTTTTTGGTATCTCATAGCAACCCACTCAAATACATTCTTAGTCATCTTATATTGACCAGATGTCCATCATGATGGGTAGTCATCCTACAGTAGTTTTACATTCAGTTCGTGCCTCAGAAATCTATCAAATGTCAGGTGTTAATAGAATTTCTAGCAGAGCACCCCTCAGTAGAAATGAATTCATTGAACATGTAACTAACCAATGAATATTATTTCTCTATTCAAGAGGGACCCAATATATGTGATGGATATTTCGATGGTGCATCAAGATGTTCAATAGGGTAGAGGATGGATGACCCTAGGCTCAACAAAGTGGGGCTAGGATTCGTGCTCATCTCTCCAAAAAAGGAATTCCTACCTTACTACTTACTATTGTTAGAAGGGTTCACTAACAATGAAGAAGAATATTAGGCTCTCATTATAGTTCTAGATATCCTAATTCAGTTACAATTCAATCCCTTGAAGAAAAAAGGAGATTCAGAACTGGTCATCAAGAAAATCAATAGGGATTAACCCATAAAAAAGGAAGTGTTAATCCCCTACTAAACCACATCTAGGGACTTAATGGAAGAATTCCATTTGGAGTAGTCATTGACTCACATAACACATTCATAGAATTCCCAAGTTGATGCATTGGAAATTGTATCCACAGCTCTAGCTAATCCTAACTGAGATGAAACAGTCATCAGCATTGCACATTATCATATGGTCTCACCTTTCGTTCAATACAACATGGAAGAGATCGATGAGATTAGCCCCATCCCTGAATTGTATAGTAATACAACTGGTTGTATGATACCCATTATGGAAAACCTTTAAAATGAATAATTCCCATCCGATAGAGTTAATATATATAAAATCTAAAGATGATAAATTAACTTTTTTCTATATGATGTCTTGAATCTTCAAAAAGTCTTATATAAGAGGAGCCTTGATAGGTTCCTTCTTAGGTTCATTGATAGAGAAGAGACCAATGCTTCCATGATTTAATAGAACACTAGATATTGTGGTGCTCACCAGGTAGGACTCAATATTTCTCACCAAATATGAAGGGATGGGCACTACTAGCCCACTCTAACACAGGACTTCACTAAATTCACCAAAAAATCATCATCCCTTCCAGATTCATGCCAAATTAGTTCACCAACCCTTAGAGTTTCTAAACACATCCATGTACTCCTAGCCGTTTTCCATATGACGAATAGATATCATGGGACTATATCCTCCCACTAAACTCAAGCAGTTCAAGTACATTCTTACTGCAACTGACTTCTTCTCTAAGTGGGCCAATGTTATAACCCTTGAATAATTCGGGGAAAGGAACATTGTTATCTTCATGAAATCCACCATCATCTCTAGATTTTTTTCCCCTCGTTAAATACTAATGGATAATGGAACCAATTTATTTTCTTCTAAAATGTAGAATCTATATCAAGAGTATGACATCAATTCCAACCGTTCATCCCACTACCACATAGTGGCTAATGGATAAATAGATTCCTTCAACAAGACCCTATAAAATATACTCTAGAATCTAGTAAATAATGATAAAAACTCTTTGTAAAACAAGATCCTTCATGCCCTGTGGGCTTACCTGACTATGGCCTGCACCACCACAAAAGAGACCTCATACTCAGTAGTATACAGGGTAGAGGTAGTCCAACCCATCGAGGTTAGATTTACATTATGTTTTGTTTCCATCTGTGATCAATAATCTATAGATGAAAAATCCTATAAATGTATTGATGAATTGAAGTAATTAAATGAAAAAAGATTATAAACCTTGCATAATTTTTAAGTCCACTAAAACTGGCTCGTGTGATCCCTTAACAAAAATTTTCCCTGCTGATATTTCCACAAAAGAGATATGATGCTTGTCCTCATGAATCCAATGATAACTAAAATGAAACCTCTTAATTTGGAACTGAAATGGGAGGGGCCTTACACCATACATAAGTTCTACTCCAATAGAGATTATTCTATGATTTTAATGGATGGATATCTCACCATGACTCCCATCAATGTAGGGTTATGGAAGAAGTATTTTCTATAATCACATGATACATCATCTTGATCACATGATAGTAAACCACATGGTACATCATCCTTATCGCATGACATTAAACTACATGGAATTTCATCCAGATCACATGATATTATACTAAATGTAAATTTTTCCCAACTTCATGACATTAAACTATGTAATCAGCCTTTGTAACATGACCTTAAAAATCACATCATCTTCATCCATGTTGAAAGATAATAGACTGCATGACATCAATATCCTCACCGCATGAAAATAAACTACACTAGAATAATTTTTTCAATCAACAATCTATCGTGCATGATCTAGATCTATGTGGGATAAAGTTGAAATGTCAATTTCTCCACATTAGAGTTGGATCCACATAGGGAGTCTCTCTCAAGAAATATGTGTGTATTGATTCCTATCATCATAGGATATGTAGTGACACTCAAACAACAGATATTGGGTCCAACCTCAATACTCATTTCTTTCCACATCGGGTGACCTACGTCCTTATCGCATAATGAAAAAATTCAGGGAGAATTTCCTTTCCACATGACATAATATTGTATGGTTTCTCAAGAACTACATGTGGCTTCATTCTTGTCATCACAAGACACATAGCGATGACCTAATTTTACATCCGGGTCCAGCCACCCCAAAAGTAAAAAATTCCCCATCTCTATGTATGGGTTAGACCTATATAGGGATATTTCCATGAAGAACTACATGTGGCTTCATTCCTATCATCATATGACATGTAGTGACACATGGATCTCTAATCCTAGGTCCATCCAAAATGAAGGATAAAAAATCCCTCCTCCATAGGTATTGTTCAGATCTGCATATAGAGTTTTCTAAGAACTATGTGTGGCCGGATTTTCATTTTGATAGGGTACATAGTGATTCATGGATTTTACATCCTATTCCTACCAACACAAAAGTAAAAAATTCCCCCTCCTTGTGTGTTGGTCATACCTATGTAGGGAACTTTCCATCAAGAAATATGTGTGGCGTGGTTCCTATCATCACGAGATATATAGTGATGTCCAGATCTCTAATCCTAGGTCTAGTTGAAATGAAGGATAAAAATTCCCTCCTCCCTATGTACAGGTCAGATTTGCATAATGAGTTTTTTTAGAATTATGTGTGGATTCATTTTCATTTTGACAAGATACGTAGTGAAGTGTGAATTTTTCATCCTGATCCAAACACCTCAAATGAAAAACTCCCTTATCATTCATGTTATCACCTCCATGTGGTGGAAAAAACCTTTCCAACCCTTGTTTCTCATGCTGAGCATAGATCATGTGGGATTAGAAGTTTCAAAATGGGAATTTCAACATGATCAAGGTGTATCAATCCATGTTAGGTTTTTTATAGCATTGGTAATAAGGCCTTAAAAGAAACATTAGTTGGCCTTACCAAATGACCTTGAGCTGTGAGGTGAAATATATTTTATCAACTTTATATATATTGATTCATGTCATAGTAGGATACATAGTGATTCTTGGATGTCTAATTTTGGTTCTAGCTATAACATTCCCCTTCTTTCACAAAGATTCAACTTCTTCCTTCCCGTATGAAGTTAAACTATACGTTGAACCAGAACTATGTGTGTCTTGATTCTCTCTATAATGAGATACGTAGTGCCACTTGGGTCTTTAATATCAGATCCAAGAACAATATTTCCTCTTCACATCAGGGAACCTGTGTCCTTAACACATTATGTTAAACTATTTGGAGAATGTCCTTTCACACGACATTAAATTGTATGGTACCTAAACAACATTGTGTGGATTGATTCTTATTTTTATGAGATACTCAGTGATTCTTAGACCTCATTTCCTAGTCTCATCCACAGGTGAAAACAAAAAAAACTCCCATATCTTATATGAAAACAAAGATTTGTGTAAGAGATATCATGTTTTGGTTCCTCATACAGGGATCTATCACGGAAACAGAAATGACCCCACTGTATATGAGTTAGATAAATGTAGGTAATTTCATACTCCCTGGATAATCATGGTATCAAATGTTTCTTACCTACCCAAAAACATTCCTTACATTTATCGTACTCTGTGACCTAATAAATTTCATATCTTCACAATATTCACGAGGACATTGGAAATGGAGGGTCATTGTCCTAAGGACACCTTTGTTTGACTATATATAATACATCCCAGTTTTCTCTTTCTATATGACCCAAAAAAATCTTATCATCCAAAGGAAAATCTATCCCTAGGAGAGGCCTTTTATATCTTTTTAATACCCAATGGTGTTTTTCCCATATCATTTCCCCTAATCCGAGATTCCTTATAATCATGGTTTAGACATTCCTTCACCTCTCATGTCTTAGGCATTCCAGAACATTCCATCCGGATGAGCCTCCTATTATTCATTATTTCCATGAAATATATCCTAATCATATGACAATTAAATTGCTTGACCTCAAAGAACTATGTCTGAATTGATTCTTTTTATAAAAGGATATGTAGTGATTCCAAAATATTTAATTTCAGGCCTAGTCGGAAGATAAAAATGCTCCCCTTTTCCTTTGTATGGGTTAGACCATCAGAGGAGGATTTGAGATCAATGTCTATGTATGGATTTATTCTCACTTTAATAGGTTTCATAGTGACACTCGAATCTTATATCATGGTTTTTTCATAATAGAAATAATTTTTTGTCTTACTCTTCTATACATGAGGTAGATCAGTATAAGAGGATCTAATATGTGTATCACTTCACTTATAAGCTCGTATTCAAACGAAAATTTCCCTTACCCATGCAATAGTTTGACCGATGCATGGGTAAACCCTCTTAGAACTATGTATATATTAATTCCTTCCATCACATGATATATAGTTATTCTTGGATCTCTATTCCTAAGTCCAACTATAAGAAAAGTTAAAAATGTCCCTTCCTTATGCATGGTTAAGACCTGCATAGGGAACCTTCTCAGAACTACATATGGATTGTTTTATATTTTGACGAGATATATAGTGATTCTAGAACCTTATATCTTAATCCCAGTCATCACAAAAAAAAATCCTTCTTTCCCACGTATGGGTTAGACCTGCATAAGGGAATCACTTATTACCCATTCCTAGAAAATTACAACATGAAATTATCTTTTCATGTTCAGGAATTAACCCTTTAACAAAAAAAACTATATGTTTGGGGAAGTCCAATTATCTATAAATCTTCATATCCATTAGAAATGGAGGGTCAATGTCATGAGGACACCTTTGTTTGACTATTTACAATATTCCCCAGTTGGATCTAGATAAGTCACCCATAAAAAATTCTATCAATGAATGGAAAATTCATCCACATAAGAGGATTTTTCTATCTTCATACAACCTAATGATGTTTTTTCATTCCACACCACACATCATATTTAGAAACCCCCCAAATTAAATAGTATAACCTTTCCTTTTCATGACTTAGGATGATGGAATATTCTTAGAAATTTTACCATGAAAAGCTAAGTGACCATAAATCATAGACCTTGAACATCCTTTCCATAAGATGTTAAACTACATGGTCCATGTTCGAGTTGTATGACATTAAACTACATCATTCACTATCCCTCGTTTACACGAGAAAATTTTTTATTATATTTTTTTCTTATCCATGGAATTTATCGATATATATTCCCTCATCATTTTTAGACATTATTCCCGGGAAAATTCAACCTTCATGGTCTTAAGAAATCCAAATTTTCATAAATTACTCAGCCATCAGAAATGTAGGGTTAGTGTTCTAAGGAAACATTTTCTTGACTATGAACAATATGAAATGGTTGGATCTAAATAAGTTTCCTATGAAAAATTAATGTCAACCAAAGGAAAATTCTTCCCCATGAGAGGGATTTTTTACCTCTATATGACTCAAAAACATCATGATGGAAACTATTATTATGGTTAATACTCGCATAATTTAACTATATCTTGTGTTGGATTAAAAATCACAAATCTATAGTCCAACCCCCCCCCCCACACACACATACACACATTAATTTCTGAATAATATTGGGATATTCTCAGCTAGTAATTTTTATTGGGGTCCTCACCCCATAAATCATTGTCAAAGTTTTTTGAACTAAAACATCAGTTTCATTAGGTCGGTTTTCAATACATTAATATACCCATGAAAGGAGATTAAAAAAATCACTAGGTGGAAACCTGTAAAGGGAACCCTTGGTAAAATTTTAGTACTATCTCGCTAGACCTATGATTTGCATGGATTATGCAAGAATTGAGAAATAACAAGAAGAATGAACAAAACTTGTTTGGTTGAAAACCCATAAAGAAAGGACTAAGAAAAATCCATGTTATGGCTTATAATCCCGTACCACAATGGATTTAGGAAAAAATTAGGGTATTAATAGAAAATGAACAAAAAATTTAGGGTTCTCCATATAACCCTAGAAATAGTCAAATCTATGCTCATTGAGTCCTAAAATGGGGAATAAATTAGAGCATTACAAGATTATTTCAACTTGACTATCCTAGATTATGATTGAAATTGATGCCTAGTGATAATACCATTCAAGTCATCTGAAGGATTGTCTTTCAAAACTCTATAAAAATTATGATTGATGGATATTATAGGATAAAATAAAATATAACTTTTGTATGGAAAATGGTTTTTACTTTATTTAATGAATGGTAATGGAGGAGCATCCATATCCTAGAGTATCTCCCTACTACTGATACATATTTAAAAAAAGAGACAAAAAGAGATGAAAATAGTTGAAATGAATACAATGAAGCCCGTCTCTATTTAATCATCAAATCAACTACCCCCTAATGCAAGACATCAAGGATACGTTCCAAACTGGTCCTTTTTCCCAGATTTAGTTTTAGTTATCAGTTGCATCTGTTTAATGAAATACCTAAGATATAAAACTTTTTTTTATTAAAAAATTTCATTTACTGATGATAGATGCACTTTTAATGTAGTTATGTGAGCCTCACATTCTAGAAGTTCTGATATCTATGTGATCACATAATCATAATATTGTGCTTCTTCAGCAACCACATGTTGTAGCTTAGTAGTAGTATCCTTTATGGCGACTATGTGATTATTGGAAGTATTAAACTAAAAAATTTCACATTCACAATTAGTTAGGTCTTCTCAAGCAATGTGGATTTGATGAATAAGGATATGAAGGTGCTGGTCATCAAACCCATCAGAGCCTAAAATAAGGAAATGTTAGAAAAGGTTATCCACCCTATCATCCATTTCCACTAAAGGAATCTCTATTTTGATGTACAAATTTGGTTCTAAGACCATTTTCTTATAGACCGGTGTTTAATTGCAATGCATGGGGTCTTGATCCTATTCACTTGGTGGCATGGGTATGTAATCTGGAATTACAGTCATAAAAGATACGTTTTTTATAAAAAAATGAATCCAAAGTTACAAAATATTATATCTCTACATCCTTACCAGCTATAGAAACTAGGATGATAGGCCCAAAACTGATTTGAGGGGTTCCCAAGGTTATTCCATTGGGACTAAATTCAACAAGGCTATCATCAACTCCAGTTGAAAACATTGGATCTGAACCACCTTTAGTCAAGGGGATATGGATGATGAGGCTCCCATAAGATGCTTAGATCATTGGTACATAAGGTGTTATCCCTTTGAAACCGATGAGGAAGGTGTGTTAAGAAGTGAGTTTCCATAGGATACTAGTTTATGAAACTTTCAGATTTCCTTCCATAATATCCCTTCATGATAGTATTCCATCCACATTCTGGAATAATACTATGATAGATTGATTAAATTTTTCACACAAGGAAAGGAAAAATAATTTCCATAATCTTCACACATCATTATCATCCATAGCTAACGAAGGATAATTAGGTGAGACTCCTAAATCCGGGTAAAGGAAAAAAATGCTCATTTCATACATCCAAATTTTCAAAAAAAACTTGTATAGAGTGTATAATTTGTAGATTATTATTCAGTCTACCCATGAAACCAAAATTTCATCATATAGAGAGATAGTGTAAGACTATTCCTCTAAAGTCCCTTCACTCTTTTCAACCACCATTCCTAAAGGTTCAGGGTAACAGATTAAAGAAAACTGGGAAGAATTGCACAACAGTTTGATAGCACTGTCGATACCCACAGGTTTTAGAATAATGGCAGTGATATTAAGAAATTAATTGTGAAAGGCCTACTGGGGGATTTATTTTTTATTCTAATATCTGAAGCATTTGTAGTGTTCCATAACCCAACCATATAAGAACTGGAATGGCCCACAGATATGATGTGCAAACAAACCTTCTTGAATATGGACCAATAAATCAGAAATATGAGAAAGGTTTGGTGTAGATAAATTGATGGGTTTTCCATCCACTGGTGTGGCTTCCATCATTAAGTTATAGACCATGATACCAGTATAGGCATCATGGTATGGAAAGATCTATCCACTCAGGAACATGGAGAAAAATCTTACTAGTCCAAAATCCATAGATATGGCTGGATGAGTCCTTTAACCCTACATAGTATATTGGCATGCCTCACGAATAACCAAATATGAATCCTGAATACCTCGAAATTGTTGATTGGGATGAGTCCCGGTACACTAAACCTTTGACTTTGTACAATTATCCTATAGATATAACTTAATCCAATTGCTGAGTAGAATGAGTGAGTGGGTATTAAGAGGACGACCTAAATATTTCTCCACCACATTTAATAAATATTGGGCTAAAATAGGGACCTTTTTAGAATCCTTCCAAGTATTGGTTTTAGGGATAAATTCATCATATGTGTTACTAATAATGGGGATTCCCCCTATTTGGTAGATATCCCATAATTTAACCCCAATATCACCATATGATGTGTGTAAAGTGTTGGTGCTCGAACACTAACGGCTAATTAATTCAAGCCACATCTCAGTCAATGAATAAAATACAAACTGAGAAATCAATATTTTTTGATATAAGCTAAAAAGATCAAATTTTTCTTGGAATTCCATGCAATTTTGGTGCACCCATAATTCCCAAGCTCACTGGTCTGAGAAGCTCCCTCTAGACAATAAGTCTCACATGGAGCTCCATCCTCCCTTTGAATTTCCCTATAAGAGGTTGAAAATGGATAGATAAACATGAATGAAGGATTTAAAGGATATTTCATGACTATTTTGGTGAATTTTATTCCATATAGAACCATTCAAAACAATGAATTTATCGTGACCTGACTTAGGAATTATTTTCCCTAAAGTAGAGATGCTCACATGGGCACAATATCGAGACACCTCTATCTAAGTAGATGAGAGATTCTTTTAAACTAGTGGTAGGGGAGAATTTTTTGGAATTCATAAGTTATAAAGTTTTAGTCTGTTGGAAAATGGGAAAATTAGAATCTTTAGTAAAATGAGGCTTTTTATAATACCCTCCTAAGGTATGATATGATTTCAAAGATAGTATTATACATCATCATCGATGGAAGTTCTATTCCTGGTCATAGTCTTATAGGTGGAAACTAGAATTATTTTTTCCCTATAAGGGATTATCAAAAATATGTTAGACTTATAGGAAAAGGATGAAAAAAATTATAGAGATCTTGAAAACTATATTCCACTTCGCACGCCCAACACTGGCTCACGAACCAAATAACTACAAGGTGCTACCTACAAGTTGTTGGACCACAATGTTTTGGATAGAAAATTTTCAGTACATGGGATTCTATATCTCTGAATAATCTGGTCTCTTTATGGGATATTAAAAATTTACCTTTCACAAGTGATGAAGTTTATTTTCTGGAAAACGCATCTGCAAAGAAGAAAGGTTATGTTGAAGCAGTTTGTGATTGAGAGTTATTGAAGGAATCAAGCTTTCATATAAATCGGTAAAGGAAAAATGATTTGGACCACCTATTTATAGGTGTGGTCCCCTATTGTGGGTTCACTTGATCACCACAAATCAGTTCAATATAAGACCAATTTCTACATCTAAATATCCTCCTATTTATCCTGATTGGAACCCAATCCAATAAGAGCATTTTTTTTGTTTTGAAAATTCCTCAAACAAGAAGAAGAGAGTTCCATGAACTTGAGAAGGGGTAGAAATAAACCCAGAAGAAAAATTGGAATAAAATATTCAAAGTGGATTAATCCATGGAGGAAGGTTCAAGTCCACATAGAAAAAATCACTACATTTACCGACACACTGCATGGGATTTCATTGCTTTGAGAAGTGCACTGTGAATGAAGATATTCACAAGACAATATGGTAATTCATGATCCTGTGAAGGAAACCAAGTCATTTATAGGGGCCAGATGGTGATTTCCTCCCCTGTAAATGAAATATTTCATAGGGTGATATGGTATCCCCGATACATGTGAATGAAACCATGTTTTTTCAAATCCTAAAAGTGATTTCCACCCATGTGAATAACCACCCTTATAAAATGAAGTTTTTCTCAAGTTGGGGAATCCTCCGTGGTCCCCTGAAAAATAATCCCTACATCCCTCCACGAATGATTGGCCATGCAAGTATCTTATCCCTCCGTTATTATATAAAAATACTATGAGGGGGACTAAAAATAAAAGAGGGGAAGAAAATATGATCCCAGATGAGTAATAAGGAGGAGATGAAAAATGAGGAGCCTTATAAATGAATTGGGAGACAATCGTCGATTCCCATGAGGAAAAACCACTGCATAGCATTAAGGATGAAATGAAAGAAAGATTCGACCATTCATGAAACAAAAAATCCTTTAAGAAGATACCCTTTTGTGAGGTACAAATGGATTCTCCCTTATGTCCTATTATCCCACATAGCATAACACTATGTTGGCGGAACCTTACCCCATGTAGAAAAATATTATGTGGAGTAACTTGACCTCATTTAGAAAAATTCTATTCGAGTGGAACCTAGCCCCATATAGCAACATGCTACATAGGAAGAACTCAGGTCCACGTAGCACTATGCTACACGGATGGTACCCTCACCCACATAGAAACATGTTATGCTGAGGGAACCCCATACCACATAAGAACATGCTACGTGTAATGGGGCCTCCTAGGGTGTTTTTTTCTCCAAATCCAATCACTCACTTCCATCATATCATTGGGCCCCATATTGGCCCCTTTTCAAACCAATATAACTGAATTAGGCCATGGCCTATTCCAAATCAACTTGAAATTTATGATTATATCATTAGAAACATCAATGTTTCCTCTTGAGTCTACATACCCATGGTAAGAAAATTCATTTTGGTAGCCTCTATGTCAAGGTGGACCCACAAAATGTATTCAATTATACATTACCATGGTAAAAAGTTCCCCAAACTTGGAAGTATCAATGGCCTCAAAGGTACCCATGTGAACCTCTACATTCTATGGATTGAGTAGAACCAATATATTTCCCTTCAATGAGTGATGGTATTGAATACTCCTCTCCTCTCCATGAACCAACTGGTCATCTCTCCTGCAGTAAACCCCTAGCCTTTCTTGCAAGAGTCAATACACTTGCTCCTCTTCACCTCCCCAGAATACCAAGATAGGTGAGGAGATATATGCTTAAAAATCCCTCTATCTCTCCCTTTGGGCCAATGCCTTGTCCACTAGTGGAAAAAATGAGACATGTGATCTTTAGATCTACTTATTCTTCTTGTTTCTTTCACCGATCATGACTTGCATGGGCTTAGAGGTTAGTGGAGATAATTAAATTTTCATGATCCTAAACCTCAAATAAGCATCCCCATAGTTAAACCCCATTCCAATACCTTAAAAGGTCTATATTGCCATTGAAGAAGAAAACTCAAGGGAATCCTCATAGGTGTAATCCCCAATCATGTCCCCTAAAATGGGCTTCCTATTTAGGTATAATCCTCATCCCGTACCAAACTATGTGGGATTTGATTCCTAACTAATTAGGATATGTAGGAATCCTCCCTGAGGTCCAAACCCAACACCCATATTCCCCATAATTTTTTTAGGCCACATTATCAGTAGGTTCATTTCCACCTATGAGACCACATCTTTTTTAGGTCCCTCAGACCACTCAGCGTAAGTCTCACACCAAAGATTGACTAGCCACTTTCCGTCTAGATGTCCTTTTCGCATGAAATTAAACTACATCGTTTAATCCTTTTCACATGAACATAAAAGGGGATGTGTCCTATTATGTGGCACAAAACTACGTGGATTATGATTCCTCTAATAAGGATACGTAGGATTACCATCTCATGGGTTCGATCTTGACATCAAAACAACTTTCATCCCCCCTAGATAATGGTAATCTACAGAGTATCCCACTTTGTATCTTAAAAACATCATTTTCCCAATAAACAACCAAAGATTATTTGGTCCCTTTATGAAAAGGGTACCAATTATAGAGAACCTCAAATACATATAGATCCCTCTATTTAAGGGCAGCCTTTAATACATATAGATGATTCTTAACCCATGTATGTTCATAATTTATCATTAACTTGGGGTGACCCATGTATACATACATGGGAACAAACAAAGGATTCACGAAAATATATTAAATCTATAATAGAGTCTTGTAATAGGAAATATTTCACCCCAAAAGGGTGTGATGAGCTTGACTTCTCATCCTATCTACCAATGTGGGTTCTTAAGTATCATTATCCAAGTTCCCCAATGAATTCCTACATTTGGAAAGTAGGTCCATGAGTCATCCTGGATATGAGAGTCATTGGCCATTTCTGGATCCACAAAAACCCCATTTGAGGATGTTTGAAGATAGTGTACCTGATGTGAGTAATTTCACATAATTCAACCCCTTTCAATCAAACATTGAGTGATAATGATCTTCATCGGAAACAATGACATCAAAAATACGATAAGATGATACCAAAAATACAATCCTATGAAAATATAATTCCATAAGATCATTTAGTGGGTAAATAATGAAACATAAATCTATAGGAAGTATATATTTTGTAGATAAATATAAAAAAATAAGTTAATCCATGAAAATAAGAGTGTATTTAGAAAACATTTCATGACATTTTTGCAAAGAGACGGAGTTAAGATCCATTTTTAAAAAATAATTTTCTAGATGGAAAAATGAAAAAAAATACAAAAAACCAAATTAATATCAATATAAATAAAATATCCTTCAAAATAATAATGGATAATTTAATAAATGATGAGTGGAATATAACAGATATGATCATGAAAAGAACTGACTTTATAATATTTTGAAATATATTTACTAAAACTCGTATCATTTAAAACAATAATAATGCTTCATTTTTAAAATAAATAATGATAAATATGTAGTTCACTTTAAATAACACATATTTGGGTTTCAAAATTAGAAAAGAAAATATTTGTTGAAGGAAATGATATGGTCATGGAAAATAAATATCTTATTTAAGAGAATGAGAAGTATTCATAACAACATTATATTATTATTATGTATGAAATCCATAAATAAAGAATAATTAAATTAAGAATGTATTTTTTCATAGGAATAAATAAATTTCAATATAATAATATTATAGGGTAGAATAAACAATTCATATAATAAATAATTTCAAGAAATAAACATTATTACTCAATAAAAGGATATTTGATTTAACAAAATCCATTAATATTTTGGAATTTATTGAATCTAAATATAATGAACTATAGAACTTGTGATGGTTTTTAAATACATTTTATGTAATGATACTTAGGATCACAATACCCATAGTTCATTATATACACAACACAAAATAAAACAAGTGGTGAATAAGGCATATGTTATAATGAATGAAAAATTAAACAAGAAAACCCTTATGGATTTGGAAAGAATTGAATCAAAATAATATTAGGGAGTGAATCATAAAAATACACTTAAATACTATTAAATAAAACTTAATAATAATTATATAATCCAAATTGTGTTGTATATACATCATGTAAAAGAATAATAGGTGCATAATATGAAAACATGCCTCAATGAATGGAAAAAGAGATGAAACCCTTACCTTGTAATTTTTCTTGGTTGGACTTGTACTAACTGTCTATATGATAAGAATAAACATAATAATTAATTATTTTAGAAACTTATTGAAACATATTATATTTTATACGCATTATTCATAATCATTTTCTATACATTTATTAGTTATATTTTATTTCAATCATCAGATGTTAGTGATTTTGATTGTATTGAACATGGATTATAATTTCAATGTCAATCCCCATACATTGATTCAAGTTCAACATTATAAGAATATTTTAGGTAATAAAATAGATATTCAATAATGATTTATGAAGTTTTACATTAATTTCACGATTTTTATAATTTCAATTCATAAAAATGAAATTAGTAATGATCTTGTTTTGGTATATTTTAACAAACAATATGTTGTATATTAATATGGGATTGATATTAATATAATTCCAAGTTTATCATTATAGAATCATAATAATTTCATAAATATAATTTTAATTCATTAAATACATTATTTGAACCATCCATATAAGGAAATTCTGAAAAATGAAATGTGTCATTCATGAAGATAGTAGTCCACACATAACAAAAGTAATGTTTTCATTTCCTAATGGATGAGAGGGAGATAGATAATTTTTATTCCATAAACATATTAACATTTTTGTATACTAATGATATATATTTATTTATTATGTTATGGTTATAATAGGTTTTTTGTATGTGTGTATGATAATGATAGAGAAAAAAAGATAGGGAGTGTATAATACTCACATTGAGGGCTTGAATCTTACCTTAAATGACCTCTTAGGAATGGATGAATTGGGAAACATTCATGTAATCAGGGGATAGAAAATGTGTAATGGATATATATGGGATATAAAATGGTTAACATTTCATGGTACTTCTTAGTATATGGGTGGATTGAATTTGGTGTAAGGGGGTCCTTTATTAGGTGAAAATACTGGACATTTTCATGGAAACTAATGTAAGGTGAAGGGTAAATATGGAATCACCTGGGATTTAGGGTACTTAGATGAGGATGTTTTGTGTGAAATGTGGGATTTACGTTTATACCTAAAAAATTTCTTATATAATATCTAATTTTTTATGTTTATTTATTATAATTTGATCCCTGGTATACTACATATTTTTTATGCTTTAACATTGATTAAATGTTCAATATGGTAATTGTCTTTTTACTAATAAATATAAGATGACCCTTCACTCCAAATTTTTTTATGGGGATTATAAAATTGGAATCAATTTAATCTAATCCAATTTTTTAATGTGGTAAAATTTTATTTTAAATAAAAACATAATATATATAGAGAAAACAATTTTGGTATAAAAATGGATATTTAATTATTAATTATTTTTTTTCTTATTTCCTATCAACTAAAAATTAAATTAATGTTAATATATATGTGTATAATTTTAAATATTATATTATATTCATCATTTAATAGTGGTCAATTTAATTTATTAATAAAAAATACATAATACTTAAAAAATAAAATCCATGGAAAAATAAGTGTTTTACCATGGTAACAAATATTTATCTTGGTAACTCATTTTTATGTTAATAAATGAAAATGAATTTAGTACCAAATTTGGATATCACAATTAAAAATATGAAAATAATGTTATTATACTTAGCATCTATAAGTGATAGATAAATTTTAATAAGGGATTTATAACACATAAAAAATATAGAAAAAATATATATTTTTAAGCATAAAATAACATTTATTTTTATTACTTACCTTTTAGAAATAATCAGACTAATGTTATTTTAATTTCTTATATATATTATTAATAAATTTTCTTTTTAAATTAATACTTAATATCAATTATTTAAAATATATATAAAATTTTAAAAACATATCATTGTAAAATATCAATTTAATATGAAATACCTTTTACCAAATACCACAACCGATTATTATTTATTTTCTTAAAAATTAACTTCATCAATCCATTGATATTAAAATAATTCACTGAATTTTATAAATACATCATATCATACTTTAATAATAATATTTTTATGCATAAAAAAATTTTTATAAATAAATTGTTTAATAAAATATTATATTTGGGTTTATTTCATTTTTATTTGTGAATTATATTATTTTAAATTTTTTACTAATAATAAAAAACATCATTATACCTCATGGATACATGTATATCCAATAACCATATTTAAAACATCCATATTTTCTATTATAAAGGTTATATTATCATCATTACTTCCAATAAATTCATTTTATTCTTACCTATTGAACTACACTTCTCATTCCATTAAATAAAATTTTAGATTTCACTAAATTACATCTCATTTAATGAAGTTATTCATCTTTATAGGTTAAGTTATACAAATGGTGATCCTTAAGATATAATATGATCCAAAGGATTTGAAGTTTTAAAGATATTACTCTTTTTCAATTTATTGTCCCATTTTAATTTAGGCACCTTTAATGGATGTAGTCATCCATTTTATGTAGCCATCCATGAATGTCATAAATATTTTCATGTAATCTTATTTTAATTTTCTATTATGATTTAATAAAGTTTTATTAGTTTGAATCGTATCTTGTATATATTATTTTTTACTCAAGTTTAATTCATCTGGAAGAATATAAATTTTTTTATAATTAATGACTTGTAAATTATAGAAATCAAACATTTCCTAAAACATGTGGTGTTACATTCTCCTCCCCCATCCATAATTAAATTTCATATTCCCAATTTTTTCTCTTATATGTCATAAAAAAGGGGATATTTTATACATACCATTGAATTATGTTCCAATCCCATTTCCAATGTTGGATGCTTCGTGATACACCAAATTGAGAATATGCATTGATTGAATGATTCAAAAAAATTAAATTCTTCTACTTTATTAATTTATATTTATTATATCATGATATAAATGGGTTTTTACTAAAATATAATATTTTAAATGACACTTCTTTTTGATTATATAGTATTCAAACCTCATTTTAATCTTTATCCCATAAATACATAAGATATGACTTGACATAAGTTATTTGAATAAATATTTTCATTAATTATAATAAAAAAATTATAAAAAAAAGATAAAGATATAAACTACTCAAATTAAACCCTCCTTTAAATTTTAATAGAGGGTTAAAATTCCTTTAATAGCTTCGTCAATTGTAAAAACATGATAAATTCCCATATAGTGTTTTTTAGAATTTGTAAGATGGGATTGTTAATTTTTCAAAACATAGTCAAATGTATCCTGATTTCTTCATAATAACAATTTATAATTGAGTATTTGGATATGTTGTAATGTTTTTATAATGTACATTAAACATTAGAAAGGTTTTCAAAATCACTTGAGCAATATATTTTAATGATTATTGTAATTAAATCATCTTTGAGAGAAAGTAGGGTTATATGATACTTCTTCGCATCCATATCAAGTATGAATTTGACTTTATTGAAGATAAATTGTGAGTTAATAACAATATATAACAACAAAAATTGAATAATTCCTAAGTCTTGTGGAATATTTTAATTTATAATGTATATATTTATTTATTTTAATATTATTATAAAGGGATAAAATTACATAAAATAATCCTATAAAATCCTATCCTATGGAACCTTTATTTCATCCTATAGTAGTTTAGTTTTTTACTTAGGTTTAATTAAGATGGATTCAATAATACTTTTTATCCTAATAGAATAAAACTAACACAAAATTATCATGATCTTTCTTCATATGTTGTAAACCCAAAAATCATTGAAATATATGCTCTTAAAATTTCACTTAACCTATATCCATGAAATTATATATCAATTAATATATACCTTAACCATATATACTCTAAAATATATATCAATACTGTACAAAAATAATCTTAATTTCCTTTTCCCCAAATAACCTTTCAACCCCTCATGATATTTATATTTCTCAACTTATATTCCTAGCATCAATTAACCCATTGTCCCAATTAGCAATATTTACCCCAAAATAAAATCCATAATATCTTATTCAAATCCTTCATAATGTTTTATAAAGATAATGTGAATTATAAAATCATATCCACTAAGGGTTTAAAACCATATTTAAAGTCAGGCCCATTAGTTTTATACTGATTAAAGATCAAGTTAATACCAAACCAAACTTGTTCAAGGTTATTTCCCAATGGTGAATTTGGGCCAGATCTTGCATCCACTTGTGTGTATCTAAGTGGAGATGTTATTTCTAGGAAATAATACACTCTATATATAATCCAAATTTTTTATTTTTCTTATATTTAGGCATATCCCTAGGTTTTTCATTAATTTTATCAAGTCATATTCCTCAAAAATAACTAAACCCAACACTGATACCAACTAAGATTCCCCAGACCCTCACTTAAGGGGTCTATTTCTAAAAACATATAATTTAAAAAATCTCTTAAATACCATGTGAGGTAATCCAAGATAAAATTTCATATATTTCACATTAATTAAAATGTATATATCCTACTAATCTAACAAATATATAACCTAAAGTTTTAGTGTATTTAGATATTATTTACAAGAAAAATTATTCCACATAATTGTGAAAAAAAAATCATAATTGACCCATAATATACCTTATTCTAAGATATCATATGATATACTCATATTAATTGACTAGGGAATAGAAAACATAAGAATAGGTGAGATAAAATACTTAATAAGGTAAAAATCAAAAAATCATAAATAATTATAGTAGTCCTTGAAAATTATCAAACATATATAGTGTAATAAGAGTGTGGAATCATGAGATAATAATCATGATACATAGAGAATTATATAATCATATAATATAGAATTACGACATGATAATGAGAGTTGTAAATCATTATATTTTAATGTAGAATTAAAAAAAATATTTCCATGCACATTCATGTGAACATAGCTTAACTACAATTATTTCCACATATAGTCTTGTCAACTTAACATAACTAAAAATATGTCCATGAAAAATTTTCTGAACATAGATTAACTAAAATTATATCAACACACAATTTTAATACCTCATGATATGTAAAACATTAAAAATTCATTGTAGGTATATATAGGACCCTACATGTCACATAATGGTCTTTCGTACATTTTTCCACATAAAATAAATCATATCATAAAGAATGCATGAAAATAATGTAAGGAATAAACCTTCAACGTTACATAGTCAAGTGAATTTACCCTAGAATTAAATTTCTTTCATTACCAAAGATATTTTAGGTTCATAGTTTTAGAGATTTGGGAATAAATTTTAAAAAATCAAAACCATAAATTATAAGTGGATACTACTATACAGTATCCATTTTTTCACTAAATGAAATACTTTTAAATTAAAATAGTATTTCTTTTCATGACATATCTTCACTTCTTTCATTATGAAATATTCTTTTTCCTTAACAATGTTTATACCTATGAAAAACATTTTAAAACTCGAGATGAAAACAAAATCTTATTAAGGGATATAAAAAGTAAGAAATAAACTTTTAGTCCATGAATACTTATAAACCCATGAAAACGTTTCCACAAAATTATACTTTTCACCAATAAAACATCAAATATTTTCTTTACCTTATAAAATCATAAGTTTTCTATGATACCATAGAAACAATACATAAATAATAAAGGTATATTATGGAATAATTTTCATATCCCTCTCATATATAAATTATCTATCTCGAATACATAGGGAGTTTCCATCATGGTTATACATGGAATAACCATCACATTATATTCCCATAATCTCTAGGGAGAAACATAATTAGTTAACTCTATCCCTTTACCAGTTTCTTTTTAGAAATATAGTAGTCTCACCAACACTTGGTTTATCATAGAACTATCCTTCATAATAACAATTCACAAGAACCGTATCATTATCATAACACATAAATCTTTTATAAAAGAAACATTCATGAGGAAAAAAACTTTTCCATTTTGAAATCAATTATCATTTTTTCAAGTCACGCACTCATGAATGAAAACAATTTATTTGAAAATAAAATTGTAAACTTTTAAAATAAACATTAAAATATTAAAGCATCATGAAATAAATAATTTTTTTTCATTCCATATATGTTAAAAAAATATTCTTTTTAAATTTTGTAAAAAGAGACATTAAAGAGGATTTTTAAAGGAAAGTCCCTTATATAAAACCTGAGAATGATCCATTTTTGAAAAAAAATTGGTATAAATTAAAAAATTAAAATTTTAAAATTTTCATTTAAATTCATAAAAATTATTTTTAAAACATTTAAATAAAAGATAAATATACAGAATAGTATATTTTTAAAACATTTAAAATGATGTTTCAATTAAATAGTACATTACCTTGGGTTCAGATTCCTTCAAGCATTTTAAAATCTCATGTATAATGGTATAAATAATGTTATTAATTTATTATAGAACATTATTCATAATTATGATATCATATATGATCCTCTTATATCATCTTCTCACCTTTTTTTAATAATATTTCATTATTACCCTTATTTCAGGTGTTAACTACCTTGTTTTTTAATGTATATTTTATCATAAATATCTTAGTTATTTTTCATTTTATGTAGATACATCACTTCTAGAATTATATTAATGTTATAAATATAATTATTAATCATTTAATATAGTTTTATAACCATTATTTAATGTTGAACATGGATAATTATTCACATCACATCGTGGATATGGTATACCATATGTACGCACAAGTGACGGTATCATTCCCTTAATGGTTGAAATCGTATGGAATTGGGTGGTATATTAATTTTAAAGAACTACTATAATTTCATAATTACCATATATATCTATCATTTCCAAAATTATAACTATTTAAGTAAAGTGGTGATGAAAAAAATCACACCATTGCATGGAGATGGTATGTCGTACTTACGTACATGAGGTGCTTTTGTTTTTCGTAGGATGGATAAAAGGTGTAATATGGTTAACCCATAATAATAATAACATATTAGAATATATATGATACTTTATTTATTACTTTATCATGGAAATATCATATGAAGTGTAAGTGGAATAATAAATAATCTTTAAAGAGTTGATAAAGATGATTACCTCTTCTTTGGACAAAATTCTTTAATATCTTCTTAATGGATATAGAGATAGAATTTTGGAAGTATAAAAACCTCAAGAACTTAAATAAGGATGTTGAGAAGGGAAATGGATAGTTTTTTTCTGATCTATAAGGATAAAGTTTGTAAAATTAAATGAAGGAAGGATTGCACTTCTATAATTGAGGTGAGGAGAACCCTTGAAAATCCTAAAAATATTAAATTATAATAATTTAATTTTCTATCTAAAAACCAAAAAATGTAAAATTATTAGAATATTAAATAAGAAATGGTTTTAATCTCATAAACCAATAAAATTTAGACATGTTTTTCTATTAATTTAAACCTTATCATTTTGATTGTCCTTAGTTTACTTATTTTAATTATAATTATGGTAACAATTTATTTAATATAAAAAGGTGGTAATTTTTTACTTATAAAATTAAAATTGGACCAAAAATGGACAATTTGTGAAATTTTATACCAAAATATAATCAATTATTTTTTTAAATTATTTTTAATGTTATTTAAATAATTTAATAATGTATTATTTTGATAAAATATCCTTATAGTATTTATTAAATTGACTTTAAGAAAAACAAGTTAGAAAGATAACTAATAAAAAAAATTAATGCACCCATAATATGTAATAATAATCAATAAAGTTAATTTTTTAACTTAATTATTACAAATTATAATTATTTTAATATTTTTATTATCATTAATTTTATTGTTTCATTAATAACATAATTACTAGGTCATTATTGTATAATTATTTAAGGTTGTTATTTATTCCATAAAAAATAAAAATAAACTACCATGATGTATATAATTATTTTATATTTGAAAATAATATCTATATTTTAAGATAACTTCTGAGAAACACCATATTAAAAATAATATTTATTAAAAATATGAATGTGACATTTCTGTATTTTCTTTAAATAAAATATTATAAATATCATTACCCCATCCAAATGGTCCCCAAAAATCATAAATAAATTTATAATATTAACATAAGTTTATTGATAAAAAAATGGACACTTATATTCATTCTTAACTCACATTTTTACTCATGTGTACACATAAGAGATGTTTAGGAGAAATAAAGTGACATTTTGTGATTTTCTTTAATTTAAATAATATCAATGTCATTTTCATGGAAAAGTGTCCATTAAATAACTAAAATTAGAAAATTATGTTTTAAGGGTCAAATATATATCTTAAAAAAAATTTACAAGTGTTAGGGTCATTTTATATTATTTTTTACCCTTAATTACCCCATTTACCCTTTATCGTGGTAATAAAATTTCACCCAAGTTACTATTATTATTGACAAAAAATAAAAGGGACATATTAACTAAATTTGGACCCTCTTATTATAAATAAGGAATCCAATTTTCAAAACTAAAAACAAATATGTTGCATAAATTATTTTAAAATAAAACTGGTAAAACACAATGATAAACAGTTTTTCAAAAAAATGCCCTTTTAAAATATAAAATGTTTTTATACTAAATTCAAGTATAAAATCAATATAAAAAACTATAATTTGATTAATTTAAATCAAAATTAAATAATGGAAATTTAAAACTAATTAAAATTATAATTTCACCATTTAAATACATGAAAAATATAACTTTTAATAAAAATCTATATTTTCACTATTTATTGAAAAATCAAACTTATCAGAAAAAATATCAAAAACTAAACCAAATTGAATTTTAATATTTCTATTTCTAAAAATAAGATTATTTTTTCAAATAAAATTTATAAAATTTTCAAAATTTAGTTTTAAAACATGTGTTCCATCAAAAGGTGACAAAACAGCTTTTAAAAAAATAATGCTTTTCGCTTAAAATTGGAATTGTTCTTTTATTATACATATAAAATCTATTTAATTATTTTATAAAACATTTTATACACATGTTTAAATATAATATAGATATTCTCATTCATATCTTCCAATATATCGGATAGGCGATGACTACCATATTAAATAAAAATAATATTTAGTTCCTCATTTAAGCTCGATTTGGGGTATCTTACATGCTATATAACATAGTGTTTCCTTTTAAAAACATGAGATGTTATGAATAAAATGTTATTTGTAACATTTTCAAATGGTATCACATAAAATGAAATCTGATATTTGATAAAATGAAACCATAAATCCAATCACCCAAAAAGAGTATTTCATAAGACAAGTTAGAGGGTGAGTAGGTAAATATTACTCCATATTTGATACGTAATTTTTAGATAAATTGGAAAATTTATGTGAATCAATGAAGAAAATATAATTTTTAGAAAATATTTCATGATATTTTTACAAATACAAAAATGTATGATCCGCTTTTAAAAACTAGTTTTCAAGAAGGTAACATGAATACCTTTTTAAAACCAAAAATTAAATGAAATCAAATTAATAGAGCATTGAATAATAATAATGGTTTCATAAAAAACATAAAATGGAAGATGAAATATACAAAATTGAAAAGAAGTGTGTTTTAAATGTTTTAAAATATCTTTATTAAACCCCACATCGTTTAAAATAGTAACAAATCTTACTTTTTAATATAAGTTAAGGGAAATATGAATTTCACCTGAAATATTGCATATTTGGGTTTCAAAATAAGAAAGGAAACTATTTATGGAATTAAAAAATATATAAATGGGATAAAAATATATTTTTAAAGAGTGTGAGAATTACTCTTAACAACATCTCATTTTTATGAGGTAATAAATCCATCAAAGAAGAAGAATTAGATTAAGAATGTAATTTTCTATAGAAAGGTAGAAATTAGAAAATAATAATATCTTATGGCAGAATAAAATATTAACCTGAGGTATGATGGAAAATAAAATGCAAGTGGGGAGTGAATTATAGTTTTTTAAAAATATATATAATTTATTTCCTCTGGAAGTATTAAATTGATTGGATTTTTGAATTACCAAGGAAGTTAAACATTGATCAGTTTTTTGAATTATCGATGATATCAAAAATCAGAGTAACAAAAAAAATATTTGAAATAAATTTAGTATAAAATAAATTAAATGATCAGTGTTTTAATTTACCAATGAAAAATTTAACATAATGTAAATTTGATAAAAAAAAATATTGAGTATTAGTTATCAAACCAAGTACTTCTTTAAGAGGGTATTATTGAAATGACACTTTTATACCAAATTAAAATGAGAATCATTAAAATAGATTTATGGTATCAACAACTTTATACTTTTTATAAGGAATCCTTGATTTTATGCCTATTGTAATTTCTATCTTCCTATCCCTAGAAGACCTTGACTAAACCAATCGATAGAAGCTCACTTCCACACACCGAAAGTAAATGAGATTTATCTTCCTATCATGGGAGTCCCTTGATAAATTTATTAGATTCTCTTTCATTTTATCTATGTAATCCCTAAAATATGAAGGAGAAGAAAAAAATGATTAAAATAGAAATAATAAGAGATTTATAAGGAAAACCTCACACACTAGTATATCTTAAATAAATATATCATAAAGAAAAACTACACATATTGGAATTTCTTACACCAAAAAAAATTGAAAATAATAAAAGAAAACATCAAATTTTATAATTCTCTTTCTAATGTTCTTATACTTATGATGCTTTGGGTGTGGATTTATTTATAGGGAATGTTTTAAGAAATTCCAATGGTAAAATTTTGTAAAATGTGGGATTAGTTGTAAAATATTTGGTAGAAACTTATTCATCTATTGGTAAACTCAACATATATATTCATCTAATAATGGGTTAGATCAACACTATTAGAGTGCTTCTATATCTGATGAATGTGATCTAGTATGAATCTTGAAAATTTGGGATTTTCAAAAAAGAGTTTTAGAGATTAGGCATAACAATTATTAGAACTTCATTATTCATTATAAAATCAACTTAGACAACAACTTCAAGTTATAAAATTTTCATATAATGCATATTTTGATTTATTAAAAAAATATATAAGTGAGTCATTAACTAAATAATATCCCTATAAATCTGCCCCTTTTTTGAAAAAATAGGATATGAAGAAAAAAATTAATGATAAGAACTCAAATTTAAATGAATTTTTTGTGAAGTCTTCATGATATATATTTTATCCTTTTTTGAGATAAATATTAAAAAAATTATTAGAGGGAAAAAATCCCCTATGAAATGAAATATCTATATAGTTTTCAAGATAGATATTTTCTTAGACTTTTTTGAGACAACAATTAAATAAACTTTATTAAAAAAAATTACCCCCTAGAATATTAATAGTATAATATAATATAAATATATAAAAAATAATAAATTTTCTTTAATTTATCCCTCACTATGATTTTCAAAAAGATAGACATAAGAAAATACTGTCAAAAATTATAAATTTAGTCCTACTTGAGAATTGTCTAATCATATGTTTTGGTTTTTTTGGAACTATTATAGATCTTCAAATATTCATGAAAAATAATTTTGTCATGGATGATGTAATCGAACATCTCTACATAAATTTTATTTTGAACTTACTTTCTTATATAAAAATATCTTCTTACGAAGGAATTTGAAGTTGAACTTCACTTTTCAACTAGTCTTTAATATATTATTAATAATCTCCACATAATAAAATATATGATTCAATATTATCAGAATTTAAACCTCACCTTCTTCTCTAAAAAATCAAGAGATATCTTCTTTCATATCTTATTCTTTTATTATTTTATCTAGGAAAAATTTGAGCTTCAAGGATGGTCTTTAGATATTCTTGTAATAATTTTAAATAAGATAATTCTAAAGAGAAATTGTTCAATAAAAAAGAAAAATGAATATAAAAGCTCTTTGATATTATAGTCCTTATATAAAAATTAATATTGTTATCATCCAAATAATATGTCCATTTATGTATAAGTGGTTCTCAAAGTGTTTCATAGGGAATGAAAGGTGAAAAAATATGTTGTACAGTATATTTTTTGAATTAAATTAAAATTTTATTTTAATAGAAAATAAAATATTACCATTTAGAAAAAAAAAGTAAAAAATCCTCCTATAATAAGTAATATGAAAAAAATTAAATATTTTTATCTACCCCTAAGTTAAATAATAAAATAAATGGAATTGTAAAAGATATAGATAAAATATTAAAGCTTCTTGAAGTTGTCTTACTAAAATAATGGATGATCTTCTATTTTTAAGGATGGTTCAAGAATAAGTTTTAGAAAAAATGTATATCATTTTCCGAAAAAAATGATAAACTGTAATTATTGAAAATTATAGAAGTTTGAAAATAAAATAATTTTGAAAATCATATAATTTTGGAAAATAGAGACGTTTTAAAATTAGGTAAGTTTGAAAATTAGATAATTTTTATAATCATATAAAATTTCAAATATGACATGTTTAAAAATCATATATTTTTTAAAATCATATATGTTTTTAATTTAGATAAGTTTGAAGATCAGATAAGTATAAAAAATAGGTAAGTTTTAAAATAATATATGTCTCAAAATTGGATAAATTTTAAAATTATATTGATTTTAAAATTAAATAAGTTTGAATATAAAATAAGTTTGAAAATATGATATGTTAGAAAATCATATATTTAAAAAAAATATACCCTTTTTTACTACGTGTTTTTTAAATATATGAAGATAGATGAAAAAATATGTAGATTTAATACCACTTAAGTTTTATCATTACCAACTTCTATTTAATAAATTCAAATCTATTAAAAGTAAGAGGTTTTATGAAAATATTAGCACGCTAATTTTTCTTTTCAACAAATTCGAGGATATTATCTACTTTTGTGTGAGATCTCTAAGGAAATGGTGTCATAAATCTATGTTTTTTTCTTTTGATTTTTGTTCTAGGCTTATAAATAAGTAAATTGTACTTATATTTCCACAAAAAAAATTAATTTTATTAAAACCCAAACCTAAATTCATTAGTGTGTTTTATATAAAAAACACTTGAGCACAACAACTTCCAACAGCTACATATTCTTCTTGATAAGTGAAATGTTCTATAGAATGTTTTTTTGAGCAAGAAACTAAAGCTTATCCTAAGAAATGACATGTTATAGAAGTGTATTTTCTATCTAACCTACATAAACCAAATTCAGTATCAAAGTAACTTTAAAAATGAAATAATTTCTAAATTAATAAAATAATTGATGTTCTAAAAAACATTTAAGGTATAATAAAATTTTATTTACAACATTAAAATGAGATTATTTTGGATTCTCTTGAAATATCTCACATAAACATACTAAATAAATCATGGTTTACTTACAGTAAGATATTGAAAACTTATTATCATAATTCTATAATATTTTTTATCTAAAAAATTACCAGTTTCATCAATATCAAGATTGATATGAGTTAAAACAAGAGTACTTATGTCTTATTCATTTTCAAAAAAAATATGTTTGATTAAATCTTTGATATATTTATATTGAGTTAACATATTTCTTTTTATTTTTAAAAAAATCTAAAAACCAAGTAAAAAATTAGTTTCTCCCATTTTTATCATTTCAAACTCATTTTTTCTAAGTTTAGAAAAACTATCAGAAATATATTTTACATTTTATCCAAAAGTAATTTCATTTATATAAATTTGAACCGAATTGTGTTTATAAAAAAATTTATTTATGAAATAGGGAAGATTATAACTTGTACAAAATTATTTTTGAAGAAAATATCTTATAATTTTATCAGACCATGCTCTTGGGGCTTGTTTAAGTCCATAGAGTACTTTAGTGAGTTTAAATAATTTGTCGCAAAATTTATTATCTTAAAAAACTAGAGTTTGTTCAATATATACATTCAATTTATATAAAAATTAAGGAAATTTATTTATCATACATTTTAAATAAATTAAAATTCAGATGAGCTGAAAAGGATAATAAGATCTTGAAATATTCTATTCTACTTACCGGTGAAAACATTTCACTATAGTCTATGCCTGGTTCTTAAAAATAACCATTAGCGAAAATGATTTCTTTATTTATACTAATAATTCTATTTTTATCAAATTTTATTCTAAAAATCAATTTTACTTAAATTAACAATATATCTTTAGGATGTTTAACTATAGTTCAAATTGGGTTTTATTCAAACTAATTAAGCACTTCTTATGTGTCCCTTATCCAACTTTCATCACCTAAATCATCCTTTTCTGTTTTAGGTTCAAATTGTGATAGGAAGGCATGATGCTCAAAATAATTTCTTAGGTAACCTCTACTTTTAACAGGTTGACCTAAATATCCAATAATATAAAAGGTAGGATGATTCCAGAAGATAACTGATTTTTGAGAAAAGTGGAAAAATAGTCTTCAACTAGTTTTAAAGTAAATTATGGATATTAAAAATATGATGGTATTACATATGGATTGTTTATAAATGGTAGTTTTAAATTACCTCTTTTGAAGGAAATATAATAAAATTTAAAAACATTATCAGTATTATGAATTTTTTTTGTCTTCACAAAAACAAAATGATTAATTTCATCAAAAATTACATGATCTATCCCGTAAACAACATTGGTTCTTTTTAAAAAACCATTATAAGCCTTACCAATTTTAGAATAACCTATAAAAATTCCTTCCTCGGTTTTTTTGATTAAATTTAAATAATTGATATTTTTTATTAATGATAAATATTGCACATCAAAAAACCTTGAAGTAAGAATTTTTTTCTTTCTTCCAATCCACAACTCATATGGAGTTTTATTATGAAAATTTCTAAGTAAAAATAAATTTATAGTATAACAATTAGTACTCATAGAATCATCCCAAAAATATCTATCAACAGAACACTCACCTATAAAAGTTTTATTAATTGTCAAATAATTCTATTTCTGTATTAAACTACAAAAATTTTCTATGTTGTTATAGGTGAAGAAAAATTATGAGTAATAACTTTTTTACATAAAAAATATTCAAAATTGTACTTGAAAAACTCACCTCCATGATCACTTTGTATAATATCCAAAAGTAAGTTTTTCAATTTTTTAATAGAATCATGAAAAAACCTAAAATGATTAAGATATTTGGATATTATAGTGTCAAAATAGTCCCAATTAAATATAGTTTAATAATCAACCAAGACATATAAATATTATTTTCCTTTAATACTTCATGTTTGTGTGGGATCGAATAGATCCATGTTTACAAACCATAAATATTCAGTAGTTTAGACATTGCTTCTAGATTTAAAAATTAACTTTTTTTTACTAAATTGATTAGGATTATATACTATTGTTTAATTAAACATAAGTTTTCATATATCCATAAAATTTCATTTCCTAAAACAATTATTTAATTCCTATAAGTTACATTTTCCAAACCTCATTTTCCATAACCAAGATAAATATTCAGTTTCATGTAAATAAGGAAAATTATGATGACATAATTACTCTATATCAAGTGTCTAAAAATTTTCATGCCTATTGACAGATAAAATAAAATATCATTATGAACTTTAAATAGTAAATTTTTCATTCTAAAAGTTTATAATATATCCCTCATCACACAAGTGATTTATACTGATAAGTTTGATCTTAATTCCAAAAACATATAAATTTTTTAAAATTAATTTTTTTTCATGAAATGAAATATCAATAATTCCAATGATTTCACCATGTCCATTATCTTTAAAAGTGAATCTACCTCCTTTAAAAGTATTTAAATATTGAAAGTTTTATTTTTCTCTGGACATATTTTGAGAAAACCCATTTTCCACATATGATTTGTTTCTATTTCTGGTACTTAGCTTCTTTTTCTGAAAAATATAAAATTAAGTTATTAGTTTCTACACATGTTTGGGTCCATTTAACTCCGTAAATAATATTTTAGGAACCCAAATTTATCCAACACATTTTTTGTACAATTTTAAGTTTTTCTAAAATAAAATATTTGTGAAAACCAAATTACTGAACATTATTTAATGAGTAATATTTACTCTATTGACCTCCTCTTTGACATTTAGTAAAAAAAAGGTGAAATTTTAGGTCTGTAATATTTAAATTAAAAATATGTTTTAGCATAAATAAAACCTATTCCATTTGAATTTCTAGAGGGTATTATTTTTTTATACATTTTATTAACAATTTATTTACCAACTGTAAAATTAGATAAAATATTCCATAAGCAAAAAAATGAATTTTTTATAATAATAAAATTTCAATTGTCATCATCATATTTATGATCAAAAAAATTTTGATCAGCTAAATTTCATTCATTTAAATCCCACTAAAATAATTTTAAATCAACTAAATTGATACAAGAATTTATTTTTGAATCTACTTTATTTGAAAGATTTGAAATTTATGAAGTTAATTTTGAAATTATTTTATTACCTTTAATAAGTTTTTCTTCAGTAAACTCATATATAATTTTTAGTTTATTATTTTCTTGATTTGTAAGAGTAACATATCAATCCATTTTATCCAGAGTAATTAAATTTTATTTATCTTCTAATGAATTGAATTTTTCAATTTCCCATGTATTATCTTTTTCATATTAAAATAAAGATGAATAATCATCATCGGTATTATAAGTAAATGTAGTATCAATGATTAAATTTTTATGATATTATGTCATTAACTTTTCCATGAATAATTTTTCATTCCTTAGTATATTTGAATAGATAAAATTTGGCATTGTGTCCCACTTTTTTTGATGAACTATTTGAAGATGTGTCACTTTCTATATCACTCTAGGTGTATAAATCATTCAATATTTCCTTTCATTTCCTTTCAGAATACCTTATTAGATTTCTATATTTCTAATTTATTTTAGGATAATCAGGTATGATATGACCTTTATTCATACAATTATAACATATAACTTTTTAATATTTTATCTTGTCTTTCCTACAAATTTTTTATTTCTTGACTTTCTGATGAACAATATAATAGTTTGAATTACTGACAAGCTTTCTCATTCTACTTGTAAATTAGGCAAGTCAATATTGTTTTATTTTGAATCACTTTGATCTTAATGCTTATATTTTCTCTTTGAAACAGTTGATTTATATATGTTAGAACAAACAATAAAAGTATTGGGATTAAGGTTATTGAAAGTATAATTTAAAGATACTTGATTTTTCTTTTTTTCCTTTTTCAACATCTCATCTATGTCTTCTATCATATTGCATTAATGGTCCAATTAATTCATCCAGATTTAAATTTTTCAAATGTTTAGTATCATGGATATCTATCCTATTGTATTTCCATTATTTAGGCATAATGTCTACAATATTTTCAATAAGTTGATTTCATAATAACTCTTTTAAACCCAATGACTATAAACAATTGAGTATTATAATAAATAGTTGATGCATTCATGTTATTATTTCTGTATAAATAAAATCAAAATCTTGATAGTCATATCTAATCATTTCTCTATGAGTTTATAAAACTTTGGTAGTTCCAAAAAAAATTCTCTACAACTTATTAAAAATTCCCTTTTTTGATTCACATGAAGATATATAACTATACATGTTCTTATTCATATAATATAATAAATTATTATAAGATTTATGGTTTACCAGATATGTTAGTTTTTCTTTATGAAATAATATAATGATATCATTCCCTAAAACATTATAGTTTACTATCATTATGGTAAAATTTTCTACTCTAGAATTGATGATATAGGATTTCATACGATCATGTAAGTAATCAAAATAAAATCCATTAAAAATAGGTGATTTGGTCATATTTAAGTTTTTTAGTATTACAACTATAAATCTTTCCATCAAAAAATATTTTTCCTCTACCAATACATCTATTTTAAATAAATTTAGTTGAAAATGTGATAAAAAATGGAAATACAAGATGAAGTAAAGTTTTTCAAGTTTTTTATAGAATCAAGGTAATGACCTTCTCTGATACAAATATTTTTCCTGAGGTATGATGGTAAATAAAATACAAGATGGGTTTTTTAAATTTTTTTAAAAAACTTACAATTTGTCTCCTCTTTAAGTATTAAGTAGATAAAAATTTTCAATTATAAATGATGTTAGTGATTGGTAGGTTTTTTTGAATTACAAATGAAATCAAAAAATAGAGTGATAGAAATATAAATAGAATGAAATAAAGTTACCTTAGTAGAAATAAAATGTTTGTTATTTTAAATTAACTATGAAAAGTAAAACAAACTGTAGATTTAGAAAAAATCAAAAACTATTTGTTAGTAAACCAAATACCCATATAAAAGTATATTATTGAAATCACACTTTTAAACCAAATTGAATGATAGATCATTAAAATTTAAGGTACCAGTTACTTTCAACCTTTCATAAGGTGTCCTTGATATTATACCTACTTAAAGGTCTTTCTACCTATCCCAGAAATCCCTTGACTAAACTTGATAGTGGAATCTCACTTCCACACACCAGAAGTACTTTAACTCTATCTTCCTAGCCATGGATTATCCCATTTGGACAATTGGATTTTCCGTTTTCCAATCCTCAGAATCCCTTGATCATGTGGGATTAGTATGAGAAGTATTATAGTGGAAATACTAGGTTATTTACAATGAAAATTTTAGATAATGATATCTCTTAGATAAAGTTCCTAGAAAGAAAAATTACACTTTTTTTCATCCAAATATTTTTTTTCTAAAAGCCACTTTATAGGTTAGTGGTAAACGCATAGTACATATTTCAAACACATCAAAATTCCAAACATCACCAGATGTAAAACACAAAAACCAGATTCTGAAAAACAGTAGCAACCCAGTACATCGTCGTTTACCCCCAACTCAAAAAACATCATGTTGTCCAACCCATACTGTTATCATTACATCGCCATTGGCAACCAAAATCACCCACTTGGGAACAACTTGAATTAAAAGTTTCAAAATTCAAACTTCAAATAAACACCATCATACTCCCTCGTTTGAAGAGGCACCTCGATCCGCGCACCTTCACAAAGGTAACTCTCCAACAATGAACCATAGGCCTTGATCTGGGGGCACCCTTGTCAGTCATCGGTACACCACCATCGTTGGACACCCCTCACTGTCGGTGTCGATAACCATCAGAGCATTAAAAATGTAAAAGAAACCTTCAACCGTCAATACCTATATCGTCGAGAAAGGCACCATCATACAACGCCTCCTGAGAACTCCATCGTTGCTGCCGTAAAGTATCAAACCTTAAAATCACAAAATTAACCGCATAACACTGAACAAAATACGAAAAAAAAATCGAATGAAACAACTTCAATAACATTGTTGTATCCACCAATGAAATTCACCATCGACAGATTCATGGGAGAAAAATGGATCCAGTCATGCAAGAAACACCATCGGCTACCAAATCCCACATCCTAAAACCACTTATTTTCCAATTCTTCAGAATCGAATGGGAGAGGAGCAAAGGCACTTTGGGTCAGAGTAGGTATTTGAGCTGTCGAGACGACCTGCTCTAAGAAATCCAAACTAGAACCAAGAAACACTGAACTCGGGATTCATCACACACAACAAACATCATACAGGAACCACCGCATATCATAGTGAAGACAACAGTGGAAGAGCCTCCTGGAACTTCGTCGACTGATCATAAGCACTTCCCAAAGCCTCTATAAAACCGCTTCCACTAACCGACTCGGAGAGAGAAGAAGGAATATGAAGCCGGAGCAACGTTGAAAATGGACTAGGGTCTCAACAGGGAAGCGTGTCCATGGCCGCCAACCCCGAAAACGGGAGCAAAGAAAGCAGGAGCAGACCAACCCAGGTAGTGCCATGAGGCTCATCGACCGCAAAATCGTGAAACCCAAAACCTATTTGTACCATAGCTCAATTTAAACCAAACATAGAATAAATATGTTCATGAAGAAACATTATAACTCAAATAAATTAGATATTAGTTAATAAAACCCCTTACAGCATCATATCTTTTTAATTAAAATCCCGTGAAAGATAGAATTTGAGATGGATTTTTAAATATATTTAATTGAATTAAAATTTAAAAAAATCTTTTTTTTATACACACCACACAAAATAATATAAGTGGTGAAATGGCCTATGTCTCAAAAAAATGATATGAGAAAACCCTTACGACATTGGTAACAACTTAATAAAAAGAATATTAATTAGGTATTAATGGAAAGACATGTAAATAAATTGAAAGGAACGTTAATAATAATAATAGTAATAATAATAATATAAGTCAAATGGGGTAGTATATACCCCATATAAAATAATAATGTGTTTATAATATGAAAACAAGCCTCATTGAATGGAAATTGAGACAACCCCCTTTTAGATTTCTAATTGGTCGGATAAGCACTAACTTATTTTATGAAAATTGTAACTAGATTAATTAATTATTTTAGAACCTAGTTAAAATATATTATCTTTTATAATAATTCATTATAATAATTCATTATATATTTATTAGTTATTTATTGTTTATTTTCATCATCAGATGTTAGTGATTTTGATTTTTTTCATGTGATATTGATATGCATACATTGATATCAAGTTAAATATTCCTAGATTATTTAAATTACCAAAATATATGTTATATAATTATTTATAATTTTATAATTTCATTCCATTAGGGTTTTAGTTTCCATTCATGAAGATGAAATCACTGACGAGCATATTTTGGTAATTTTTAACGAAAAAAAGTGGTATATTAATAATGGTCAGATATTAATATAATATCAAATTTATCTATATATATTATTAATATGGTCATAAATATCATTTTTATTTATAAAAATTTTTATTTTAACAATCTATTTTAGGAGGTGATGAAAAATGAAATATGTTTTTCTTGGAGGTGGTAGTGTGCACACAAAATGAGCGACATTTTAATTTCCCAATGGATGAAAGGGAGATATAAAATAGTCTTTCCCTAAACAAAATAAATCTAAGTAAACTAAAGGTGCATTTTTTAATATATTATTATGGATAGAATATTTTTTGGTTAGGGGTGGATAAGAAAGGTAAAGAATAAAATGTTAGGGAGTTGATAATACTCGCATTGGGTACTTGAATTTTCTTCTGAAGGGCCTTCAGTAAATGGTTGACTTGAGACACTTTAATTTAACTAGGGGTTTCCAAAAATTGAATAAGGATATAGGGGAGTTAATATTTTAATTTATTAAATTTAATTTTAAAGGAAAATTGTGTCTTAAAATGGGTGTATGTGGGATCCTTTTATAAGCGAAAATGAGTGATATTTCCTTGGAAACTAAAGTTAGGTAAAGGGTATAGATTGAATCACATGAGAGTTAGGTGGTTTAGGTGAGGAAATGTTGATGTTCCAAGGTTGATTGATTTTCCAAACTAACATAGTTCTTCTATAATATATAATTGTCATGTTGATTTAGTGAAATTTGTTCCACAATAGATTACTTCATTTTTTCATTTTAACCTTGATTAAATATTTACAATGGTAATTATCTTTTTACTGAAGAATATAAGATGAACCTCCCTAAAGAAATTTAATTTGTTGGTTCTAAAAATGGACTTCATTTAGTGATATTAATTTTCAGAATATAATAAAATTATCTTCCAAATTAAAATATATGATATATAGAAAAAAATTCACAGAAAATTGAATTTTTAAATATTAACTATTCTCAATATTATTTCCTATTGTTTACTAATTAAATGAGTTTTAATCTATTTTTTATGAATTTAAATATTATATTATATTAATAATTTATAATTTACTAATTTATTTTGGTAAGAAAAAATATAAAATATATTGAAAATTACACTTCCTCGAAAAATAACCATTTTACTATGGTAATTAATATTTATCATAGTAACTCATTTTATGTCAAACAATGAAAATATACTTATTAAAAAATTTATATATCTTGATTAAAAATATGAAAAACATTTTAATAAGATTAATTTCTAGAGGAGATAAATTAATTTTAATATATTCATTAAAAACACATAAAAAGTTTTAGAAAAAAATATATTTTTAAGAAAAAAATTAATTTACTCTTATTAATATCTAGGTAATAACTTTTTAAAGAATGTTAGTCTATTTTATTGAATATATAATCAAAAAAATCATTTAAAATCATTCTCTAGTATAGATTAATTAAAAAATACACAATAATTTAAAAAAATTAAAATATATAATTTTTATATTAATTAATATTAAAAAATTGCCATTAAATTTACTTATTTATATTGTAAAATTTTAATTTCAACAACCCACTGAATTTAAAATATTTATTTAAATTCTATAAATACACCATATCATACTTTAATAAGAATAATATTTAACACATAAAAATATTATTATAAATAAATATTTTAATTAAATATTAGATTTTTTTATTCTTTAACATTTGTGAATTATATTATTTTAAATTTTTTATTAAGAATATAAAACAACATTAAACATATTGGATATATTTATATACAATTACCATATTTCCAATGGTTATATTTACTAAGACTATATTTCCTTTATAATGGTTATATTATAATCATTACTCCCTGTAAATTAATTATATTATTACATATAAATTCACACTTCTCATTCACATAATTTTATGTTTATTTTTCACAACATTGTTTTTCATTTCATGATGTTATTCCTAATTTTTGGTTAAGTTTTACTAATTTTGATCCTCAAGATCGAAGATGATCTGATAAATTTAATCATTTTAAAGATATTATTCTTTTCTAATTATTTTTTCAATTTATTTTATGATATCTAATGGATGAAATCATCCATGATATCTTACCATCCATTAATGATATAATTATTTTCATATACTCTAATTGTAATTTTATATTATTATTTAATAAAGTGTTATTAGTTTTAATCATATCTTTTATATCTTGTTTTCTAATCAATTTTTATTTTTTGTGAATGAATAGGAAAAAAAATTAAGAATTAATGAAATGTAGTTTAAAGAAAAAAAATATTTCCTAAATCCTAGGGTTCTAGCTAAATAAAAGGTATAGTATTCAACTTAATCATTATATTTATCCCCATATTTTATCTTAGATGAGTAATTTATCTTCTTAAATTTTGAGAAATTATTAGTTTTCACCTTTGAAGAATATTTTTTTATTGATTCTTTAAGTATCTTCTTAGATTCTCATCATTATCATAAAAATATTCCTGTTATTTAACTTTAGGATAATTTTAGATGAAATTTTAAATTTTTTCACACTTGAAACATTTTAGTGGAAGTTTCCCTTGAAAATTTAATTTTTTTCTTATTATGCTTCTTGAAATTAATGACATGTGTTTGTTGAATTTCATTTCTAAATATTCTTCATCAATATATTACTCCTAATCTTAAAAAAATTCTTCCCTAACATTATCTTTCTTTAAATATTTGAATGAAATTATTCTATAATCCATTCTCTTCATTTTAAAGACACTTACCTTTCGCATTTTAGAAGAAATCAAAATGTTTTGAATATAATTAAGTGGAAGTGTAACTGGAACACAATGTCTAAATTTTGTAACATTTGCTTCAAATATATCTTGAATTATACATAGTAGCATCCCAAAAACTGTAGAATATTCAATTTTTTACCCTTAACCCATTGATGGTATAAACAAATTTATTTACACTTATGAATAAGTCATTTTTTGTTTCATAATCATTTATCTTGAGTAATTCATACATAAATCACAAAAACCTATATCCTAGCTTGTTTCACCTTTGTGTTTTCATCATAAATATTTTCTAACTTATCCCAAAATCCTTATTCAATATTTTTATAATTAACTATAAGAAACTCTTTTTTGAAATACATGATAGTGTCTAATTTCAGGAATATTAATTATTCTATAAATTATTTGTATCTACAATCATCATCACACTTCCTTTAGGATGAGAAACAAAACCCTTAGGGGAAACTTCAAATACATATATAAGGATTGAATGAAGATATAAAAGCATCTAATTTTTTAAAATATAAAAATTCTTTTCTTAGAAAGGTAGAATCCTATTACTACTCACTGAAATAATATTTCCCATATTCCAGATAAAAAATTAAGATCACAAATATCCAAACACTAAGGAAAAACATATCTCAAATAGTTTATTTATTTTAAAGGAAACTAGGATTCTCTAATATGACTTGTAATGGCCCTAACATATAGTGTTGTTTCACTGAGGGTGGGGTGAATCTATAAAAAATAATCTATTATTATTTTTATGATTTCATTAAAAATTATAATCTATCACATTCTATAGTGAAAGACTTTACTACACAATTTCTTATACATAAAGGAATTAAAATAAAAAATAACCCATGATGTACAACATTCACTACTTAAAATGAGAAAAATCATCTTTGGTATAACCCAGAAAAAATTGAGACCATATAGTCTATTAGTTTCAAATTTTTGGATACAAAGATTAGTGTTTATCCATGAACATATATTATAAGAATACAATAGAAAATTCCCTAGACATAAGAAGAAATGATTCATCATTATTGAATATTGTGGTGGAAGTTATCTTATCTTCACTGAGGTATTGATTATCCTTTTCCACTGAATATTTTCATCCCAAAAATGTATAGTTTTCTTTTAATTTTCCTGATGTAGAATACGTTTTAAATTTTTATTCCTCAACAAACTACATAGGTATGATAATCACACATAAACTAATTGTGTTCTCTTCCTCTTCTTCTTCTAAACCCTATTTTTTCTTCTTCTCTTCCTCTCACTAACTTATACATTATGAAAGAACCCTGTTTAAATTTACTTACACAGTAAGAGACTCTAATTCAAGTTCAAGTTTTTATTTCATATTTAAATTTCAAGTCACTACATTATTCAAATTATCCCTCTTCTTCTTCTTCATTATTTGAACATTTCCAAGAATTCTATCAATAAATAGATATAATAAGAAGAAATAATTATTCATGTTAGAGTATCCCATTAAGCTCCTAGTGCACCATATCATCAACACCTCAAATTTGGTATTCCAATATAAATCCCTATGTGACTTCATAAATTAAGGAATAATTAATTGGTATTCCTCTAACCATTTTTAAATTTTATTCCCTCCTTTTCATTATAACAAATTTTTCACTATAAAATTCATCTTTACTCATCAAAAAAAGTTATTATTATCTCTCATGGATTATATTCATAGTAAAACTACATCCTTAATCCACACTTTATCATATATTTTGTAATCGGAATCATAATATGATGTTATTGTAAATTAATTAAAAAATATATCACTAATACATTATTAATCTATAGATTTTATTGTATCATGATAATCACCTTTGAGGAATTACTCCATCACTCATCAATTTTAATTTTAATTTCCAAAATATGGAGAAATTTAAAAATAATATTTTAGGAGGTTCTAATGTGGTGGATCTTAATTCCATTACCACAAACAATAAAACTTCACTATTAAGGAAGGGATACTATTCTTGAAAATATTTAAAGAGTGTCAATATGATCACATTTGGATGCCAGATTATTAGCCTACATATTTCCCTCAGGAAAGGATTTAGTAATTTTTATCTTAAGATCAATTATTTTCTTTCGTTTTTTAATTTGGTATAGGATGGACTAGTATATGGGTTCCAATCCTCACCGAAATATAATAATAAATGTTGAGTGATATTCTACACAAGAAGAAAAAATGTTTTATAATATATAGAGGATATGTCCTCTCATTATATAATAATAAGTATATTAATTTCTCTATGGTAGTCACTGAATTACATCACAACATATCTTTATACATCATGAACGATATCATCATCGTGTATGAGACTGATTGCACAAGCATCATAGGTATTTAGTATGAAACTTATATTTGGTTGCTCCCATTGCACCTAGTTTCCCTAAAAATTCCCAAATATGTATGTATGGGAGTATAAAAACATACATATGATGTTACAAGTAGTATGGGTCTAGATATATCTTGTATAAAATTATCCCATATATAATATTTGAGAGAATATTTTTTAATTTATTAACATTAGCTCAATATAATGGTTGTTTAGGTTAATTACATGACTGCTATAAAAACCAAAAAAAATGGTAATGAAATCCACACTTAGAACATTCGCTTTGATGGATTTGATATCAACACTAAGATATCTATCCACTAACAACTAAATAATATATCCAAGATATATGGAAACATAAAAATAGTTACCAAGTAAATTCGAAATTAGCCACACCATTCCCCTTCTATAAAATATTATCCTCAGAATCTATTTTAGATTTAGAAAAACATACAAATTTTTAGGTTAGTTAAATCCTTTTTCACTAAATATGCTATTAAATAATGTTATATTTTTTCCAAATATGTCACACTATAAAATTTTATTTGGTCATAATAGAATTGTTTCAAAATATATTTCTCCATGGGTTAGAACTAAATTAAACATTGAAGAGTTTGTGTAAATCAATAGTATGGAATGATAAAAATATTGTGTAGGTGAAAATACAATTATAAGACATGGCCACATTACTAATATCAGATATTAGGGAGTTCTAGTCATCATAGTAGAAAATACCAGTCAATATTAGGTTCTCCACTACTTCATAAAAGCTCATATCTATAAATGAGAAACCAAGAAAATAGAGATAATGACTGGAGCATGTGATTCCCCAAAAGGATAATTCATTTCTTCCTATAATAAAACATGAATGCTTGAGAAGAGTGAAAATGTTTCCTATTTATCTTCACTAGATATTTTTAGATAAGTTTTTTTTCTATGAAGAGCTTCAGGGATCCTTTAATAATTAAATTTAGAGTGACTCAACAACAATGACCCAACTTTGAGATAATTCCACAAAAGATTCACCTGTAATATTTTCATGAATTTTTTAATTATCCTAATATTATTACCCTTATCTTCATATGGTTTCACCAGATGTCACTAGCCCTCCCTATGGAACTTACCCTCTTGATTAGAATCTAATATAAAACCATTGAATATGGTTTCAATAATCTCAAATGATAGTTTTGGGGACCCTTATAACCGGGATAAATTTCATCAGTATAAAAGAAATGACACTAGTAATAAGGTTGATCCTACCTCTGAATGATAGGAATATACATTTTATGTTTTTTATTCGATATGATATTATCTCAACCAATCCATCAAAATTCTCAATAATAATTATACCATAATATTTATGATCTACAAGGTTGATCAAGGGAAAGATACTTTTTAAAATGTTAGTACAAATTTCAATGATGTGTGATCATATGGTTGTGTGTTTATTTGGGTTTTACATGATACTTTTAGAATGATTGGTTTATTGGCCACTCAATTTTCAATAGAAAAGAAATGTAACAATTAAATATCATATTGAGTGATGTCTTCTATTAAGTTAAAATATCATATCATATGTAATGAAAATATGTGAGAAACTTGTGAAACTATATCTACATATGAATGATAACACCTCCCCACTCATTGTAGCCTTGTTGAGCTTCCAATTAGGAAAATCCTACGTGATAAAATAGAGACTATTATAGATAGTATCTCCCTATAAGAGGTCATTTGTCTATTTAAATAATCTAAAACTTCTTCCCATTAGTGGGATCGAAACCCATAGGGAGGAAAAGATTTAAAATATATGGTAATAGAACCATTCTTGTAAATTATATCTCCACATGAAGTTTAAAATATACTTCCATTTAATTCTATAAGAATCATTTTTCATAACAATTTACAACATGATATTAGTTTCAAAAACTTTTTAGTAAAGGTTTGATAGAATATATTTCACCAATTTATTGGCGTATACTCTTTCCATTATCTAAAACATATTATTCATTTCAAATTAGATTAGGTAATATCATTTAATATTTTTCAAATAAATTTTCAGGAAAAGTTATACATATTAATTAGTTGGTATTAGTTATTGGAGGTTAGATGTTGTACTTAGTAATAAGGACAGGATCAGTCGTGGATGTGTCTCTAGGGAGAGAACCTTCTTTGAACAAATATTGAATGGAATGTATGATATTTTCTTTAATAAATCTCCATGATGTAATATTAAAGGAAATTGTAAATCCACTAGGGACCATGGAAGTATTAAAATTTATGTTTCTTTCCTCTTTAATATTCTCCTCAATAGGTATATAAAGCATAATTGTATTTTTGAATCCCTCTAAATTGATTGAGATAATATTAGAAAATGTTTTTCCTCTAGTTCTCTAGGATATCTTCCTCTTGTCTCTATCCATGAACATAATTGTAATTATGAGAAGTAAAAAATATAAATAACATCAATAACATCAATATTTCTAGTATATAATCCACTTCATAGATAATATTAATATTCTGCACAAAATTATTTTCCATAATGAATGCATGAAAATGGTAATATTCTTATTTGACTCTTGAAGGCATAGTTCCCTAGCTATTTCTCATGCATTCCTCTCTTCCATTATCAACTTCTTCACCCAGAGTATCTTCTTATTATACAGTGTCACAATAATATATCATAACCTCTCTCATATAGACTAAAATATAAAAATTTTATTTTTATCACTAAGTCTTCCAGGATAGTGTGATTTTTAGGACACCCTTCAAACTAATCTAGAATATTATTTTTAGACTTATGATTTTTTTTATTTCATATTCTATGAATGTAAATGCATAAGTGTACCCTATGAGGATTTTATGGTGTGTATGAAATGTATATCCTAAAGCTATAGATTATAGAAGATGAAACATTTAATCTCATACCTCAATAGTTATTGATTGATCAATAGTGATAGGTTATTCAAAATATCTTATTTAATTTGGGTAAAAAAATTATTATACAAACTAGTGATCCCTTGAATGTTGTTTAAAATTAAGTGTAGACAACTCTAAGACCTCTAATTATAATTTTTTTACACCTATTGATTTTTTCACTTGAAAATGGATATATGAGATGTCTTTATTTAAAATAATGTATTTTAATAAAATTATCTCTTTTCTTGAATATATATTACCACCCTTATTATTTATCTAGTAAATTATCTTGTTAAAATATTCTCCAATGAACCTCCCATGGAGGCCTGGGTGGAGGAAGAGTGGCTTCTAGAGATTTACTCTTTCACGCACTTCTTATTTTTCATAAATGATGGATCACTAAACTAAGTGAGTGTAGAATAATACATTGAATGTGTTGTGTTTATGGAAATATTTAACTAGTTTAACCTGATATTGGTTTTTTTAGAATATCCATATGAGGTTTTTAGTTAGGAAATAATGGAATATATTCCCCATGTACAGATTAGATGAAAACTAGTGGATGGATTTTTCCTTGTTCATTGTATCATAGATTACAGTGAGAGAAACCAGTTTCATCCTTAGTTCATATAAAATTAACTCATATTTATCTAGGAAACCTATAGTTAGATCTTTCCAAATAATCATGGAGACCATGAGGGTGAGTTAGAAGAACCACTGTAGGATTTGAATGATTTACCTACTATAACTCTGAGTGAGGAATATGTACTTTAAACATTGGATATGGATTGTGATCTATTTATCTAGCCTCATGAGGTGTTACTGACATAATTATTCCACTACTAATATCCTGATGAATGGGGGATACCATTATTATTGTATTATCCAATGTCAATTCCTTGAAAATGCTTATAGATTGGACTGGTGAAAGAATAATAATACTTAGATTTATAATCACGAGGTAAAGTAGGACCCTGAGTTCATCCAAATTTGAGATCCTATCACATCTGATCTCATGACTTTTTAATAAATGAAAATCATCACTAGTGTTGAAATTTAATCCTATAAGATTGACCATTGGGGAAGATAGGATGGTAGACTCTTCGATCACAAGTATAGGTAGGCCAATAAAAATTAGAGGTGATTCTAATGAAGGTCTATTATCAGCAAAAATGTATTCAATTCCATACACATGGGATAGACTGCTATAACCAGAGACTTATTAATAAAATTTAAGAATCAAAGTATCTTTAGAAATGGACCTAGGAAGGATAGATTTTAAGAAGTAGATGATCTGGGGATTGGCCTCTAAAACATCACATCCACAGATAATAGGAACTCAAATCCTTACTTCATAAATGAGGGAAGAAACCTTTTAAATAATAATTAGGAACTAAAAATTAGGGTTATACCATTCATCATCTTGAACACTTGTATAAATCAACTTTAGTGTCCTCAAAATAGTCAGTTGTTAAAATTCAAGGTCTAATCCTTCCATGGAGAGATCTGATGAACATTTTTTAGGATCACTTGGGAAGGATATTGATGAGGGTAAATTCACTAGTATATTATCTCTAAGGTCTCATGTCATAACCATCCTAATTTTCTATCATTGACCAGAGGACACCAAAATACCTTGAAGATGGCACTCAAGACATAATCTCACCTTAGAGGAATAAAATTGTCTCTGTAAAAATGAAATGGTAAAACCCACACATAAAATAATGTGATGAGGGGATGGAGATGATAAATCTATTTCTATGAAAATCCTATACACCATAATGTGTTTTGTTTTTTATTATATTCATCATCATAATGAAAATTCCCTAAGGAAACACTGATTCCATTTTAAACTATGATGTTATAGAAAGGTAATGAAAACATTGGTAAACAAGCCCATACATTAGTAGAGTTTGGGTCCCTACCCAAATGAACCTCCATCAATGAAAAAATTAGTATGAACTACCATATACAATATGAATAATATCCATCCACCAAATATAAGAAAAACCCTTCACTAGAGAAAATATGTAAGCAAAAATTTCTATAGCTTATAATTAAAACGACTATTAGGAAAGAGAGATTGTTTGAGTTAACTCAATGTTTAAGAATTAAAGGATCATGATGATCCCCAAGAATTTAACCAATAGGGTTCATCTTCAGTATTTTTTAGTTGAATCAAACTCATTAATTGACATGTAGAAGGTTGGGTTTTCATAAATGAACTAAACCCCTATGGTCACAATTGTGATTCACAGGATCAAGGGAAGATTCTAGGACATCACAAGTTTTAGGAAACAAACCAAATCATCATTAAAGGAAAACAGAAGTAGAGATAGTGTTAGGATCCAGCAGACTGAGAGATCCCCCATAAAGTTCATAATCCACACCAGAGGCCACCGTAAAATCCTCTCTAACCATAGAAAGAGGGGATAGATTAAGTCCATTGATTCCATGATAAGAAGTATCCATTGAAAATGAAGAAGGATGAAGACTCATATCTTATCTAACTGTTGAAGGAGGAATTGTTATTGATGAAGAGGCGGGAACTATATGCCCATTTAATAGCTATAGAATTTAAAAATACATAGGTAAGCACATTAGGTACTTTATTAATGAAAGTAATCCTCTGGGAAGACTCATATGTGACACCCTAAAACTAATTTTAATAGTGAAACCCTGAAAGATCATTATGATACATTATAGTGTGGCTTCCATGTCAGAAAAAACAAGTTTATAAAATCATCATATTTAAGTCGGTTCCCTATATGAACAATCATATAATGGGGTGATTATGTATTCCTCCACCAGATATTAATCTTCTAAAACTTCTATCATGAAATTAACTTCTTTATTATGGTGTGATTTATTCTTCCTTCAATATATTTTAATCTTCTAGAACAATTTAATAATAATGACTTAATCTCACATAGGTCTACTGGGGACATGATCAAAACACTCAGGGCATTACGAGACATATACTCTCCTTATATTAATCTATGCATAGAATTATTATCCATACACATAGTTTATTCTAATAAAAATTAATCACATGTAGATATCATCAAGGAATTATGACATCCATCATGACATTCTTTAATATTAATCTCTAGAATCTCTTCTAAACTTGAACATCCTAATTCCAAAAATCTTTCATTCATCTCAATACTTCTAAACATCCTTCAACAAATGATAAATTAATTTTTATTAATTTAAACATTATTTATTTTTTGAAAAAAAAACTACATGAAGACCATATCCACTTCATCTCTTCTCTACTTTATCTTCCATTTTAAAAACATCATGGTTCTAAGGAATTCATCTTCAGCACCAAATCATAATAAAAACTCCTTGGGTCACAACAATATCCTAAAGGTCACAAAAACTATAGATATCAATACCATACCAAATCATCTCTTAGTATCAATATAATAAACTTCACTCTTTCTTATTCTTCTCTTGTCATGACCCCCTCCCACCAAAGATGCCCCTTCTGAACTGGGAATGGTGAAAGGGAGATAATGACCCCCAAGTCCCACCTCTAGTAGGCCCCGGAGTGGCGACTAGCACCAAGGGTATGAGTTTTCACAAATATGGGAGGAATTACACTTTTTATTATTTAATATTGGGAAATAGGATGAGTCAAACACAAAAAGAAAAAGGAACATGTAAATGAAAATAAACCCAAACCAATCCAACATGCATGTTTAAACAATTATGAAACAAAGTACAAGTACATGAAAACTCAAAGTACAATACCAATAGAAACAAGAGTACAGCAAACTGCAACAACTCCAACTGTCCCGACTAGTAGGTTCCCGCACGGCCCTGGTATTCATCCTGGAAACCTGAAAGTAAACGTTGGGTGAGAATACAAGTATACTCAGTAGAAAAAACCTAAAGCTCTCATGCACAGGTGGGGAGACATCCTAATGACCCGTGAGAATAACAGAAGAAGCCAAAACCTAGCGAGGAATTCTATCCACCCAACCTCACCAGCCACGCTCACCAAAAACACAAAACAACAGGTAGTAGTATATAAGAACAAGAGTATTGGGTACCCCACACCATTTCCCCCCCCCCACTAGTTAGCTTCTCTTCCTAACGGTGAATGTCCTGACGCTACCACACTCTTCCTGCCCGCACACACCTGGGCCTCACAAACCACATATCCCGCCCGCACACACCTGGGCCTCACAAACCACAAACACATCCCTGCCCGAACACACCTGGGCCTCATCCCGAAGGTTCTTGGGAACAGTAAACCTACCCGAAGAGTCTTGGGCTCAAATCACACCAATAAAAACCTACCCGAAGAGTCTTGGGTGTAAGGTCGCCTCAAGCCATCACATCCTGTGGAAGGAGTAGGAAAGAGCTAGTAACTAAGGAGAAAACACCCTCTCCCATGAAATGGGAGTGTTCGGCACTAAGTTCTCAACATGGGTGGGGAGAGACAAAACACAAAGATACAGATACATATATGTATACCAATCACATAGCCCAACCTATGGATTATAAACAGAGAAACTGAGCATGTGCCTTGGAAATGCTACTACAAAGCATGCATACAACAAACAATCCCAACCCCATTTAGGTTTTCATGTTTCAACAGTATTAGTTTATTAGTTCTTTAACTACTGGGCAAAAATCAAACCAGATAAAGCATTTCATAGAAAAACCCTGCCAACCACAAATCAAGTTAGATAGAACACAAGCCACACAAAACCAACCTTTTTATCATCAATCAATCCCCATTGATTTTTCTCGCGTTTAATTCATTATCATTCCCCACAGTTCATTTATCAACTTTCCACTTTCCTTTAATATCACAACCCACTATTGCAGCCCTACTACCGCTATAACCACATCTCCACAACCGTATCACAAACCCAGGCTCGTGCCACATCATTTCCCCTTTAATATCATTTACCGCATCCCCGTTACCCATCCTATTCGTAAAAACCCAGGATTCACCCCCCCCCCCCCCACCCTTTCACACACCACGTAACCAAACCAACACCCACATGTTCATTATTCCATTTTGTTCAACCAGGGTGATCACACAAGGGTTCCGGATATTCATTTAATCAGCCAACTTTACGTGATAAACCAATTTCCATATTTCACAAAGTTTTCATCCACAAAACGATCTAGAAAGATAGGGAAACATTTAATTGCACAAGAAATGGCCCCCAACGACTTTTATTTTCAGTAGGCATAAGCCTATTCAATTCACAACATAACAATAGGATAAAAAAAGATAAACATAACAACTTTCTCATCCCCGTTCTTTAAGCCAGTTATTATCTTCATTAAATTGGTTCAAATATGTCTCGTGAAAGCAAGAGTAAACCCACCCCACATGATGAACAAATTAGAGATACGAAGGTAAGATCCCTACCTCAAAGGTTTTTGAAAGAAACTACAACGGTCAAGGAACGCTCAAGGAACCCGTGTCGATTCTCCGTAACCCCACCTTAGATCTCTCCTCCTAGAAAGATCAAGACCAAGACTCATCATATTCGAAATCTACACACTTAGATCTACCCATAACGGGCGTATATTTAAGAAACCGAGGGAAGAGGAGGAGTAGATCTAAGAATATCTAAGAAACCAACAAGAACAATCACATACCTTGAGAAACTGGCTTTGATTTGCGAAGAGAAGCCTCCGGATTGCCTCCAAAACTATTGGGAGAGGGTCTCTTACCTCCAAGGAAGAGTAATCCCCGATTATGGCCTCTTAGGGGCTTAAACGAACCATTTAGAGGCAAAAAGAGTTCAGATCCAAAATTTTAGGATCTAACATTAAGTGCCTGCACGGTTAGTACGCACGGTTTAACAAATCATGCGCTAACCATGCATTAGCTTCTGCCTCGACAAAAATCCTCACATGGTTAGGCTGCATGGTTTGTCCTAACCATGCGCCTCCCGTGAAAAGTCTACTGCCTCCAATACCAACCTCACAAGGTTTGGCCGCACAGTTTTACAAACTGTGTGCCTCCCATACGAAGGCCATTACCCATTTAGTTTTCCTTAAAGGTCCACCCAAACGCACCCCCAAGTCACCTTGAATTCCTGAAACACCTCTAGACCCACATTTTCACAAAGGAATGGACCAGAAAGGTTTGGTCCATTACACCAGATACCTCTCAAAACATTCTCGTCCTTAAGAATTTAAAACCAACCCATAAAAAATAAAAAATAAAAGGGAAAGGTCCGAACAACCACCCCGCAAGATACCTCCCAAAGCTCTCTCCATAACAAGAACCCAACCAACAACCCTAATCATATGTGTTAGTAATTCCTTCTCCTATGTAGAGATATTATCCGCTTTAGGTGTCACCGACTCGCCTTCACGGGTTTAATCACATCCTCATTAATGCGTCTCGATTAAGAATTGGGTCTTCCCACTTCCATATATTAGGATTTTTTTTCAACTTACACTGCCCCCAACACCGTACAACTAACACACTGCCCGAACACATGGATTGGGGAATTCCTTCTCCCATGTCTAGATATTATCCACTGTAGGTGGCACTGACTCGCCCTCATGGGTTCAATCGCATCCACATTAATGAGTCTCTATTAAGGATCAGGTTTTTTTTCCTTTCCCCACACATCTGGACACATTACACACTTCCAGAGAACAAGGATACAAAACGTCTCACAACCGAAAAGCCAAGCATTCCATATATCAAAAGTACAAAGTATAACATCAAAACAAAGCTCATAAGAACAAATAAAAACACAAGTCAAAACAACTCCAGGTACTGAGCGTGCATCTGAGCCTCCCGCTCCCAAGTGCTCTCCTCGAGGCCTCCATGCCTCCACAGCACACGAACCAAGGTGATGGTTCATCCATGGAGAACCTTCTCTTTATGATCCTTGATTCGGACTAGTCGTTCCTTGAAGGTCGCGTCATCCTCCATATCTAACTCTCCCCAGTAGATAACGTGAGATTCGTTGTGTAAGTACTGACGAAGCTAGGAGATGTAGAAGACGTCATGAACCTTCTCCAACTGAGGTGGCAGGGCCAACTGATATGCCACCTTGTCGACACACCTCAGCACCTCGAAAGGTCTGATGAACCTAGGGGAGATCTTAATCCCCTTCCCAAACCTCTGATGCCCCCGTCTAGGGGAAACCTTCAAGAACACATGATCTCCCACCTCGAACTCCAAGGGCCACCTCCGACGATCAGCATAAGACTTATGTTGGTCCTGAGCTGCTTTTATCCTCTCACGCACAAGATGAACTTTCTCTATGGTGCTCTGTACTACCTTTGGCCCAAGAGCACCTGTCTCACCAACCTCTGCCCAGCAAATAGGTGAACGATATGGTCTTCTATACAAAGCCTCAAATGGTGACATGCCTTTAGTAGAGTAAAATCTGTTGTTGTAGGCAAACTCTACTAAAGGCAAGTGCCGCACCCATGATCCTCTGAAATCCAGAATGCATGCTCGCAGCATGTCCTCCAACGTCTGGATAGTCCGCTCTGTCTGCCCATCGGTCTAGGGGTGGAAAGTAGTGTTAAGGCATAGCTGGGTTCCAAAAGCATGTTATAACCCCCTCTAGACTCGTGAGGTAAACTGAGTATCCCAATCTGAGACGATAGTCTTTGGAACTCCATGCAAACGCACCACCTCGTCTACATACCTTTGTGCTAAGGTACTCACTGGGCCCGACTCCTTAATTGCTAAGAAGTGAGCTGATTTTGTCAGTCGATCCACCACTACCCAGATAGCATCATAACCACCCCGAGCTATGGGTAGTCCTCTGAAGAAGTCCATTGAGATGTCATCCCACTTCCATTCGGGGACATCTAAAGGATGTAACAACCCACTGGGAACATGGTGTTCATCCTTTACTTGCTGACACACTAGGAATTTAGCCACAAACTCTACCACTTCCCATTTCACCCCGGGCCACCAAAACTGTTCCCTCAGGCCTCGGTATATTTTTGAAACTCCCGGATGTACCGCCAAGGCTGAGCTATGGAACTCATGGATAACTCCCTCACACATCGCCTCCGGAACAAACAACCTTCCATGAAGAAGCATCCGATGTCGTCTGTCCTCTGACCATCCTTATGGAGCGTTTCCCTGATCGATATGATCCTGCATTACTTCTGCCTTGGATTCTCCCCACTGAGACTCTTCCACCTACTGCAATAAGGAGGACTGCATTGTCATCTAAAACAAACATCCTCTAACACATTCTACCCTTGCATCCAAGTTCAAGGTCACCAACTATCCCATCGCTTTCCAAGCATCAACAGATTCCCAAACCACTCCCTTATGCGACTTCCAGCTTAGGGCATCAGCCACAACGTTGCCCTTAACTTCAGTGTAAGAGATCTCAAAGTCATAGTCTTGGAGGAACTCAACCCATCTCCACTATCGTAATTTCAGGTCACGCTGGGAGAAAATATAACTTAAGATCTTGTGATCTGAGAAGACCATAAAGAGCTCCCCAAAGAGGTAATTTCATCACAACTTCAGTGTGAACACTACTGCTAAAAGCTCTAGGTCATGGGTGGCATAGTTACGCTCGTGAGGGCGCAACTGCCTAGACCCATAACAGATCACACCCTTCTTCTGCGTCAGTATGCACCCCAAACCAAGGCCATAAGCATCACAAAACACCTCATACAACAACCCTTCCTCTGGAAACTTGAGTACTAGAGCACTAACCAACTTCTCCTTCAGGTAGTCAAAAGTTTTTTGGCACTGCTCGCTTCATAAGAAGACCTGGTCCTTCCTAGTCAAAGATGTCAATGGAGCAGCACTCGAGAGAAGTCCAAAACGAACCTCTGATAATAACCTGCCAACCCCAGGAAACTATGAACTTCTAGCATCCTCTTGGGTGCCGCCCAAGAAACAAATGCCTCCACCTTCGACGGGTCCACTGATACTCCATGTTGAGACACCATGTGCCCAAGGAAGTGTACTTCTTGTGTCAAGAACTTACACTTTGACAATTTCCCATAAAGATGGTGGTGTCGAAGGACTTCCAAGACTGCCCTGAGATGCTCAACATGATCCTCCTTTGATATTGAGTTGATCAAGATGTCATCGATAAACACAACGACGAACCGGTCCAGAAACTCTCGAAAGACAAAGTTCATAAGTCCCATGAACACAGCTGGTGCATTCGTAACTCCAATCGGCATCACTACAAAATCAAAGTGCCCATACCTGCACCTGAAATTCATCTTCAAGATATCACTATCCTTTACCCTTAGCTGATGATATCCAGATCATAGATCAATCTTAGAAAACCAACCTGCTCCCCTCAGCTGGTCGAAGAGATCATCTATCCTTGGAAGGGGGTAACGATTCTTGACCATTACCTGATTCAACCTTCGGTAGTCTATGCATAGCCTGAGACCACTATCTGCCTTCTTCACAAACAAAACTAGATCACCCCATGGCGACACGCTAGGTCCAAAAAAACCCTTCTCTATCAGATCATCAATCTGAATCCGCAACTCCCGCAACTCCGAAGGTGCCATCCGATAAGGGGCCATTGAAATCGGACGGGCACCAGGCTGTAAGTCTATCTCAAACTCAATGTCACGTTGGGGGGGTAGAGTCACATCCTACTTGGTAAAAACATCAAGGAACTCCCTGACATCCTCTAGAACATCCATCATCTCTGTATCAGCTGAAACCATTGATAACCCGACTAACAAGGAAAGGAGAGGCTTCACATGACGGCTTCCCACCTGATAGCTCCTCTCGCCAACAAAAGCTACACGCTGCCCATCCACGACAGAGAACGCGACTCTTATTCGAAAGAAGTTGATAATGGAACCAACAGAAAACAACCATTCGATGCCTAAGATGACATCGTATGGCTGCATCTATAGAAAAAGAAGATCCCCACTAGATCGATGCGGTCCCAACATCAGCCAACATCCCCGGAAAACACAAGATACGCTGTTTTGACCTCCAACTGGTGTACTCAGTACCAGGGGTACAGAAAGTCTCTCTACGTATAGACCCAAAACATGGGCTAGACTGGGTGCAACAAAGGAGTGCAAAGCTCTCGAATCGAACAAAGAAGAAACGAGAGTGCTGAACAAACAAATAATACCTCGCATCACCTCTGGTCCTGCTGGAGCTACCAACTCTGTTGCGTGCAACTGTCCACACACAACTCCTCTGCCTCTCTGATGTCGACCACCTCCCCAACCACGCCCTGGTCGAGGTCCTTGAGGAGCACCCTGAGGTCGGCCTCCTCCTGCAAAGTCTTCCCTCAGAGGATAAGGGTCCTACTGCTGTTGGAAGGGCCTCGCCGGCAACTGGTGCTGCTGAGGCGGGCCCTGAACCTGCCCACCTCCACCGTACTGAGATCGGGTCGGGCACCAGCTCTGAATGTGCCTAAGAACTCCACAAGAGAAACACTTCAGTCTTGGGCTCATGAAAAAGGGACGAGGACCTGAAGATCTGAACTGGAACTGCTGGGGACTGCTCCCTACTGGCCTGAATCTAGAAGGTCCTGTCGCAGGAGACCTGCTGCTGAATGCCTTCCCCTTCGACAAACCCGGCTGGATCCCCTCTCGCGGTGCACCTCTCTACGAGTGCATCCTCTATACAACCTCTGGCTTCTTCTGTACTACCATGTACATCAGAAGGGTGAAGGGGGTGACAACATACTAGAGCGAAGGACGAAGCACCTCCTCCAAAATTCTCGCCTGAGACTCCTCATCCGGAAAGAGATCGGGAGAAAATCGTATGAGATCCTTGAACTTGATCCCAAATTCTCATACTGACATACTCCCCTACTGAAGGAAGAGTAACTCATGCCGCTTCTCTGCCTTGATCATGGCAGAAAGGAATTCCACTCGGAACTCCTTCTCAAAGTCATCCCACAGAACCTCTGCCTCTGACCTCTCCCTGAGGTAGATCATCCACCACTGACACGCCGCACCTCTCAGCTGATTGACTACTAGGGGAACCCAGTACACCCTTGGAGCATGGATCAAAGTAAAAGTGATCCCTAGCAACTCAAGCCACCCCTCCGTCTCCATATCTGAAGTACTACCCTCATACTTCATGAGGGTTTGTCACTGGAAAGAATGGAGAGTCTTCTGCCACTGATCATCTTCCTCCTCTCGGTCAGTCCTCAACTGATCGACCGCCTGAATCTGTTGGGCCTTGACTGTCTAAGTCACCTGGGGATGATGTCCAGGTTCCATAGCTGTACGGTAAACAAATATCGCCTAAGACCAAGTAGTAAGGAAATTTCTCAAGGTTTCATTTTATCACTTTATTTCAATTTATTTCCCAGAACACCCAAATCAAGTAAAACACAAACATGATGATGCATGTACCTTCCCTAGGGTCTTTACCCTGCAATCAATGTAGTCTCACTTGGTCGTTCAGTAGGCTCAGAGTCCTGCATCAGATCATGGGGGGCCTAAAATTCTATGTCCTAGCCGGTCTTCCCTGGCCTATGTCACGCACCAAGATCACCTAACACTGTTTCCCAACCATCCCATGAAAACCTCACTGTTCCTAACTCCAGACTCCATCTTATCTCAAAAACAACTTCCCTCTGATACCATTCTGTCACGACCCCCTCCCACCAAAGATTCCACTTCTGAGCTGGCAATGGTGAAAGGGAGATAATGACCCCCGAGTCCTGCCTCCAGTAGGCCCCGGAGTGGCGACTAGCACCAAGGGTGTGAGTTTTCACAAATATGGGAGGCATTACCCTTTTTATTATTTAAGATCGGTAAATAGGATGATTCAAACACCAAAAGAAAAAGGAACATGTAAATGAAAATAAACCCAAACAAATCCCACATGAATTTTTAAACAATTCTGAAACAAAGTACAAGTACAAGAAAACTCAAAGTACAATACCAACAGAAACAAGAGTACAGATACTGCAACAACTCCAACTGTTTCGACTAGTAGGGTCCCACAAGGCCCTGGTAGTCCTCCTAGAAACCTGAAAGTAAACTTATGGTGAGCATACAAGTATACTCAGTAGGGAAACCTAAAGCTCTCGTGCACAGGTGGGGAGACATCCTAATGTCCCGTGAGAATAACAGAAGAAACCAAAACCTAGAAAGGAATTCTATCCACCCAACCTCACCATCTATGCTCACCAAAAACACAAAAAAACAGTTAGAAGTATATATGAACAAGAGTATTGGGTACCCCACACCACTCCCCCCTCCCCACTAGCTAGCTGCTCGTTTTAAAGGCGAATGTCCTGACACTACCACACTCGTCCTGCCCGCACACACCTGGTCCTCACAAACCACATATCCGGCCCGCACACACCTGGGACTCACAAACCACAAACACATCCCCGCCGGAACACACCTGGGCCTCATCCTGAAGGTTCTTGGGAACAGTAAACCTACCTGAAGAATCTTGGGCTAAAATCACACCAATCGAAACCTACCTGAAGATTCTTGGGTGTATGGTCACCTCAATCCATCACAACCTATGGAAGAAGGAGCAGGAAGAAGCTAGTAACTAAGGGTAAAACACCCTCTCCCATGAAATGGGAGTGTTCGGCACTAAGTTCTCAGCATGGGTGGGGTGCGACAAAACACAAAGATACAGATACATATATGTATACCAAACACACAGCCCAACCTATGGATTCTAAATAGAGAAACTAAGCACGTGCCTCGGCACTGCTACTACGAATCATGCATACAAAAAACAATCCCAACCCCATTTAGGTTTTCATGTTTCAACAGTATTAGTTTATTACTTCCTTAACTACTGGGAAAAAATCAAACTAGATCAAGTGTTTTGTAGAAAAACCCTGACAACCCCAAATCAAGTTAGATAGAGCACAAGAAACACAAAACCAACATTTTTATCGTCAATCAATCCCTGCTAATTTTTCCCACGTTTAATTCATTATAATTCTCCACAGTTCATTTATCAACTTTCCACTTTCCTTTAATATCACAACTCACTACTGCATCCCTACTACAGCTATAACCACATCTCCACAACCGTATCACAAACCCAGGCTCGTGCCACATCATTGCCCCTTTAATATCATTTACCGCAACCCCACTGCCCATCTTATTCATAAAAACCCAAGATTCAACCCCCCCCCCTCCACACACCATGTAACCAAACCAACACCCACGTGTTCATTATTCCATTTTGTTCAACCGGGGTGACCACACATGGGTTCCGGATATTCATTTAATCAGCCAACATTACGTGAGTAACCAATTTCCATATTCCACAAAGTTTCCATCCACAAAAAGGTCTAGAAAGATAGGGCAACGTTTAATTGTGCAAGAAAAGGCCCCCAACAACCATGATTTTTAGTAGGCATAATCCTATTCAATTCACAACATAACAATAGGATAAACAAAGATAAACATAACTACTTTACCATCCCCGTTCTTTAAGCCAGTTATTATCTTCATTAAATTGGTTCAACTATGTATCGTGAAAGCAAGAGGACTCCCATCCCGTATGATGCATAAATTAGAGAGACAGAGGTAAGATCCCTACCTCAAAGGTTTTTGACGGAAACCACAACGGTCAAGGAACGCTCAAGGAACCCGGGTCAATTCTCTGAAACCCCACCTTAGATATCTCCTCCTAGTAAGATCAAGACCAAGACTCATCATATTCGACATCCACACACTTATATCTACCCATAAAGGGTGTAGATTTAAGAAATCTAGGGAAGAGGAGGAGTTGATCTAATAAGATCTAAGAACCAAACAAGAACGATCACATACCTTGAGAAACCGGCTTTGATTTGTGAAGAGAAGCCTCTAGATCGCCTCCAAAACACTTGGGAGAGGGTCTCTTACCTCCAAGGAAGAGTAATCATGGGTTATGGTCGCTTAGGGGCTTAAACAAACCATTTAGAGGAAAAAAGTGTTCAGATCCTAAATTTTACGATCTAACTTTAAGTGCATGCATGGTTAGTCCGCACGGTTTAACAAACTCTGCGCTAACCATGCGTTAGCTTCTGCCTCGACAACAATCCTCGCATGGTTAGGCCGCACGGTTTGTCCTAACCATGTGCTTCCCATGCGAAGGCTACTTCCTCCAATACCAAACTCGCACGGTTTGGCCCCACGGTTTAACAAACCATGTGCCTCCCGTGCGAAGGCCATTACCCCTTTAGTTTTCCTTAAAGGTCCGCCCAAAATCACCCCCAAGTCACCTTGATTTCCCAAAACACCTCTAGCCCCACATTTTCACAAAGGAATGGACCGGAGAGGTCTGGGCCATTACACCAGATACCTATCAAAACATTATCGTCCTCAAGAATTTAAAACCAACCCATAAAAAAGGGAAAGGTCCGAACAACCACCCTGCAAGATACCTCTCAAAGAAATCGCCATAACAGGAACCCAACCAAAAACCCTAATCATTTTTGTTAGGAATTCCTTCTCCTATGTCGAGATATTATCCGCTTTAGGTGGCACTGACTCGCCTGCATGGGTTTAATCGCATCTGCATTAATGCATCTCGATTAAGAATTGGGTCTTCCCACTTCCATATATTAGGATTTTTTTTCAACTTACACTGCCCCCAACACCGTACAACCAACACACTGCCCAAACACATGGCTTGGGGAATTCCTTATCCCATATCGAGATATTATCCACTGTAGGTGGCAGTGACTCGCCCACACGGGTTCAATCACATCCACATTAATGCGTCTCTATTAAGGATCAGGTTTTTTCCCCTTTCCCCACACATCCGGACACATTACACACTTCTAGGGAATAAGGAAACAAAACGTCTCACAACCAACAAGCCAATCATTCCATATATAAAAAGTACAAAGTATAACATCAAAACAAATCTCAGAAGAACAAATCAAAACACAAGTCAAAACAACTCCGGGTATTGAGCATGCATCTGAGCCTCATGCTCCCAAGTGCTCTCCTCGAGGCCACCATGCCTCCGCAACACACGAACCAAGGCGATGGTTCATCCACAGAGCACCTTCTCTTTACGATCCTCGATTATGACTAGTCATTCCTTGAAGGTCGTGTCAACCTCCATATCTAACTCTCCCCAGTCGATAACAGGAGATTCATTGTGTAAGTACCAAAGAAGCTGAGAGATGTGGAATACATCATGAACCTTCTCCAATTGAGGTGGCAGGGCCAGCTGATATGCCACCTCGCTGACACGCCTCTGCACCTCAAAAGGTATGATGAACCTAGGGGGGAGCTTACTCCACTTCCCAAACCTCCGCTGCCCCTGTCGAGGGGAAACCTTCAAGAACACATGATCTCCCACCTCGAACTCCAAGGGCCTCCTCTAATGATCAACATAAGACTTCTGTCGGTCCTGAGCTGCTTTCATCCTCTCATGCACAAGCTGAACTTTCTTTGTGGTGCTCTGTACTACCTCTGGCCCAAGAGCACCTGTCTCACCAACCTTTTCCTAGAAAATGGGTGAATGACATGGTCTTCCATACAAAGCCTCAAATGGTGCCATGCCAATAGTAGAGTGGAAGCTATTGTTGTAGGAAAACTATACTAAAGGAAATTCTCGCACCCATAATACTCCGAAATCCAGAACACATGCTCGCAGCATGTTCTCAAACCTCTGGATAGTCCGCTCTGTCTGCCCATCGGTCTGGGGGTGGAAAACAGTGCTAAGGCGTAGCAGGGTGCCAAAAGAATGTTGTAACCCCCTCCACACTCGTGAGGTAAACCGAGTATCCCGATCTAAGATGATATTCTTTGGAACTCCATGCAAATGCACCACCTCGTCTACGTACCTTTGTGCTAAGGTACTCATCGGGCCCGACTCATTAATTGCTAAGAAGTGAGCTGATTTCATCAATCGATCCACCACTACCCAGATAGCATCATAACCACTCTGAGCTCTGGGTAGTCCTGTGAAGAAGTCCATTGATATGTCATCCCACTTCCATTCGGGGATATCTAAAGGATGCAACAACCCACTGGGAACACGGTGTTCAGCCTTTACTTGCTGACACACTAGGCAATTAGCCACAAACTCTGCCACTGCCCATTTCACCCCGGGCCACCAAAACTATTCCCTCAGGCCTTGGTACATTTTTTAAACTCCCGAATGTACCTCCAAGCCTGAGATATAGAACTCACGGAGAACTCCCTCACGCATCGCCTCCAGAACAAACAACCTTCCATGAAGAAGCATCCGATGTCGGCTGTCCTCTGACCGTCCTTCTAGAGCGTTTCCCTGATCGATACGATCCTGTATTACTTCTACCTTGGAGTCTCCCCACTGAGACTCTTCCACCTGCTCCAACAAGGTGGATTTCACCGTCATCTAAAACAAACAGCCTCTAACACCCTCTACCCTTGCATCCAAGTGCAATGTAGCTAACTCTCTCATCGCTTTCCAAGAATCAGCGGATTCCTAAACCACTTCCTTATGTGACTTCCTTCTCATGGAATCAACCACAACATTGACCTTACCTTCAGTGTAAGAGATCTTGAAGTCATAGTCTTAGTGGAACTCAACCCATCTCTGTTGTCGTAAGTTCAGATCATGCTGGGAGAAGATATAACGTAAGATCTTGTGATCTAAGAAGACCAAAAAGCACTCCTCAAAGAGGTAATGTCACCACAAATTCAGTGTTAACACTACTACTGCAAGCTCTAGGTCATGGGTGGCATAGTTAAGATCCTGAGGGTGCAACTTCCTAGACCCATAATAGATCACACCCTTCTTCTGCATCAGTACGCACCCCAAACCAAGTCCAGAAGCATCACAAAACACCTCATACAACAACCCTTCCTCTAGAAACCTGAGTACTGTAGCACTGACCAACTTCTCATTCAGGTAGTCAAAATCTTTCTGGCACTGCTCGCTCCATAAGAAGACTTAGTCCTTCCTAGTCAAAGCTGTCAATGGAGAAGAAACTCAAGAGAAGTCCAAAACGAACCTCAGATAATAACCTGCCAACCCCAGGAAACTAACAACTTCTACCATGCTCTTGGGTGCCGCCCAAGAAACAACTGCCTCCACCTTCGACGGGTCCACTAACACTCCATGGTGAGACATAACATGCCCAAGGAAGTGTAGTTCTTGCATTAAGAACTTACACTTTGACAATTTCCCACAAAGCTGGTGGTGTCAAAGGACTTCCAAGACTGCCCTGAGATGCTCAACATGCTCCTCCTCTGATCTTGATTAGATCAGGATGTCATCAATAAACACAACGACGAACCGGTCCAGAAACTCTCAGAAGACAAAGTTCATAAGTCCCATGAACACATCTGGTGCATTCGTAACTCCAAACAGTATCACTACAAACTCGAAGTGCCCATAACTACACCTTAAAGTCGTCTTCGCGATGTCATTGTCCTTTACCCTTAGTTGATGATATCTAGATCATAGATCAATCTTAGAAAACCAACCTGCTCCCCCAAGCTGTTCGAAGAGATCATCTATCCTTGGAAGGGGGTAACGGTTCTTGACTGTTACCTGATTCAACCTTAGGTATTCTATGCATAGCCTGAGACCACCATCTGCCTTCTTCACGAACAAAACTGGAGCACCCCATGGCAACATGCTAGGTCGAACAAAACCCTTCTCCATCAGATCGTCAATCTGAATCCGAAACTCCCGCAACTCTGAAGGTGTCATCCGATAAGGGTCCATCGAAATCGGACGGGCACCAAGCTGTAAGTCTATCCCGAACTCAACGTCACGTCGAGGGGGTAGAGTCACAACATCTTCTGGAAAAACATCAAGGAACTACCCAACAACCTCTGGAACATCTATCATCTCTGTATCAGCTGAAACCATTAATAACCCACCCAACAAGGAAAGGAGAGGCTTCACATGCCGACTTCCCACCTGATAGATCCTCTCACCAACAAAAGCTACATGCTTCCCATCCACGTCAGAGAACATGACTCTTCTTCGGAAGTAGTTGATAATGGTACTAACAAAAAACAACCAGTCGATTCCTAGGATGACAATGTATGGATGCATCTATAGCAAAAGAAGATCCCCACTAGATCGATGCGGTCCCAACGTCAACCCACATCCCCGACAAACACAAGATACACTGGTCTGACCTCCAACTGGTGTACTCAGCACCAGGGGTACGGAAAGTCTCTCTACATCTAGGCCCAAAAGATTGGCTAGACCAGGAGCAACAAAGGAGTGTGAATCTCCTGAATCGAACAAAGTAGAAATGAGAGTGCTAAACAAACAAATCGTACCTCTCACCACCTCTGGTCCTGCTAGAGCAGCCAACTCTGATGCGTGAAACTGTCCACTCCCAGCTCCTCTACCTCTCTGATGTCAACCACCTACCTGACCATGCCCTGGTCGAGGTCCCTGAGGAGCACCCTGAGGTCAGCCTCCTCCTGCAAAGTCTCCCCTCGGAGGAGCAGGGTCCTGCTGCTGCTGGAAGGGCCTCACCGGCAACTGATGCTGCTGAGGTGGGAACTGAACCTGCCCACCTCCACCGTACTGAGCTCAGGTCGGGCACCGACTCTGACTGCGCCTGAAAACTCTGCAAGAGAAACACTTTGGTCCTGGTCTCATGAAAAAGGGATGAGGACCCAAAGATCTGAACTGGAACTACTGGGTCTTACTCCCTACTAGCCTGAATCTGGAAGGTCCTGTCATAGGAGACCTACTACTGACTACCTTCCCCTTCGATGAACCCTAATGGATCCACTCTCCTGGTGCACCTCCCTACGAGTGCATCCTCTCTACAACCTCTTCCTTATTCTGTAATGCCATGTACGTCGGAAGGGTGAAGGGGGTGACAGCATACTGGAGAGCAGGACGAAGCGCCTCTTCCAAATGTCTCGCCCGAGACTCCTTATCCGGAAAGATATCTGGAGCAAAGCGTAGGAGATCCTTGAACTTGATCCCCAATTATCTTACTAACATACTCCCCTGCTGAAGGGAGAGTAACTCCTGCCTCTTCTCTTCCTTGATCATGGAAGAAAGGAATTCCTCTCGGAACTCCTTCTCAAAGTCATCCCACAGAACCTATGCCTCTGGCCTCTCCCTAAGGTAGAGCATCCACCACTGACGTGCCGCACCTCTCAGCTGACTGACTGCTAGGGGAACCCAGTACACCCTTCTAGAACGGATGAAAGTAAAAGTGATCCCTAGCTCCTCAAGCCACCCCGCTATCTCTATATCTGAAGTACTACCCTCGTACTTCTTGAGGGTTTGTCACTGGAAAGAACGGAGAGTCTTCTGGCACTGATCATCTTCCTCCTCTTGGTCAATCCCCAACTGATCAACCGCCTGAATCTGCTGGGCCTCGACTGTCTGAGTCACCTGGGGACGACGTCTAGGTTCCATAGCTGTATGGTAAACAAATATCGCCTAAGCCCAAGTAGTAAGTAAATTTCTCAAGGTTTCATTTTATCATTTTATTTCAATTTCTTTCCCAGAACACCCAAATCAAGTAAAACACAAACATGATGATGAATGTACCTTCCCTAGGGTCTCTACCCTACAATCAATATAGTCTCACTTGGTCATTCGGTAGGCTCAGAGTCCTTGCATCAGATCATGGGGGGCCCTAAATCCCATGTCCTAGCTAGTCTTCCCTGGCCTATGTCACGCACCAATATCACCTAACACTGTTGCCCTACCATCCCATTCAAACCTCATTGTGCCTAACTCCAGACTCCATCCTATCTCTCAGCCAACTTCCCTCTAATACCATTCTGTCATGACCCCCTCCCACCAAAGATTCCCCTTCTGAGTTAGCAATGGTGAAAGGGAGATAATGACCCCTGAGTCCCGCCTCCAGTAGGCCCCGGAGTGGCGACTAGCACCAAGGGTATGAGTTTTCACAAATATGGGAGGCATTACCCTTTTTATTATTTAAGATTAGAAAATAGGATGAGTCAAACACCAAAAGAAAAAGGAACATGTAAATTAAAATAAACCCAAACCAAACCCACATGCATGTTTAAACAATTCTGAAACAAATTACAAGTACAAGAAAACTCAAAGTACAATACCAATAGAAACAAGAGTACAGCAAATTGCAACAACTCCAACTGTCCCGACTAGTAGGGTCTCGCACGGCCCTGGTAGTCCTCCTGGAAACCTAAAAGTAAACGTAGGCTGAGAATACAAGTATACTCAGTAGGAAAACCTAAATCTCTCATGCACAGGTGGGGAGATTTCCTAATGTCCCGTGAGAATAACAGAAGAAACCAAAACCTAGAAAGGAATTATATCCACCCAACCTCACTAGCCACGCCCACCAAAAACACAAAACAACAGGTAGTAGTATAGAAGAACAAGAGTATTGGGTACCCCACACCATTCCCCCCCCCCCACTAGCTAGCTTCCCTTACTAACGGAAAATGTCCTGATGCTACCACACTCTTCCTGCATGCACACACCTCGGCCTCACAAACCACATATACTGCCCGCACACACCTAGGCCTCACAAACCACAAACACATCCCCGCACGAAAACACCTGGGCCTCATCCCGAAGGTTCTTGGGAATAGTAAACATGCCCGAAGAGTATTGGGCTAAAATCACACCAATAGAAACCTACCCAAAGATTCTTGGGTGTAAGGTCACCCCAAGCCATCACAGCCTATGGAAGAAGGAGCATGAAGGAGCTAGAAACTAAGAAGAAAACACCATCTCCCATGAAATGGGAGTGTTCGGTACTAAGTGATAATCATGGGTGAGGTGCGACAAAACACAAAGATACATATACATATATGCATACCAAACACACAACCCAACCTATGGCTTCTAAACAGAGAAACTGAGCACGTGCCTCGGCACAGCTACTACGAAGCATGCATACAACAAACAATCCCAACCCCATTTAGGTTTTCATGTTTCAACAGTATTAGTTTATTAGTTCCTTAATTACTGGGAAAAAATCAAACCAGATCAAGTGTTTCGTATAAAAACCCCGCCAACCACAAATCAAGTTAGATAGAACAAAAGCAACACAAAACCAACCTTTTTATCATCAATCAATCCCCATTTATTGTTCCCGCGTTTAATTTATTATCATTCCCCACAGTTCATTTATCAACTTTCCACTTTCCTTTAATATCACAACCCACTACTGCAGCCCTGCTGCCGCTATAACCACATCTCCACAACCGTATCACAAACCCAGGCTCGTGCCACATCATTGCCACTTTAATATCATTTACCACAGCCCTTCTACCCATCCTATTCATAAAAACCTAGGATTCACCCCCCCCCCTTTCACACACCATGTAACCAAACCAACACCCATATGTTCATTATTCCATTTTGTTCAACTGGGGTGATCACACAAGGGTTCTGGATATTCATTTAATCAGCCAACTTTATGTGATTAACTAATTTCCATATTCCACAAAGTTTCTATCCACAAAACGGTCTAGAAAGATAGGGAAACATTTAATTGCGCAAGCAAAGGCCCCCAACGACCGTGATTTTCAGTAGGCATAAGCCTATTCAATTCACAACATAACAATAGGATAAATAAAGATAAACATAATAACTTTTCCATCCCTATTCTTTAAGCTAGATATTATCTTCATTGAATTGGTTCAACTATGTATCATGAAAGAAAAAGGACACCCATCCCACATGATGCACAAATTAGAGAGATGAAGGTAATATTCCTACCTCCAAGGTTTTTGACGGAAACCACAATGGTCAAGGAATGCTCAAGAAACCCGGGTCGATTCTCCAAAACCCCGCCTTAGATCTCTCCTCCGAGAAATATCAAGACCAAGAATCATCATATTTGACATCCACACACTTAGATCTACCCATAACGGGCATAGATTTAAGAAACCGAGGGAAAAGGAGGAGTAGATATAAGAATATCTCAGAACCCAACAAGAATGATCACATACCTTGAGAAACTGGATTTGATTTGCGAAGAGAAGCCTCTGGATCACCTCTAAAACGCTTGGGAGAGGGTCTCTTACCTCCAAGGAAGATTAATCCTGGGTTATGGACGCTTAGGGGGCTAAACGAACCATTTAGAGGCAAAAAGAGTTCAGATACGAAGTTTTAGGATCTAACTTTAAGTGCCCGCACGGTTAGTCAGCACGGTTTAACAAACCGTGCACTAACCGTGCGTTAGCTTCTGCCTCGACAAAAATCCTCGCATGGTTAGGCCACACAATTTTTCCTAACTGTGTGCCTCCCGTGCGAAGGCTACTGCCTCCAATACCAACCTTGTGCTGTTTGGCTGCACTGTTTGACAAACCGTGCGCCTCCCGTGCGAAGGCCATTACCCCTTTAGTTTTCCTTAAAGGTCCTCCCAAATGCACCCCCAAGTCACCTTGATTTCCCGAAACACCTCTAGCCCCACATTTTCACAAAGGAATGGACCGGAGAGGTTTGGGCCATTATATCTCTTTATATGCCTTCTTACATTATTGGTTTCATTCCACCAATTTTATTCCCCAATGAATGTTTCTTTTCTAAAACCTAATACTTTGGGCCTCCAAATAGGTGTATTACACACTTACAATAAATATGAAAGTAAACTATAAAGGTAAACACATGTATAAGTCCCATAAAAATCCATTTTTAATAACTTTTAAATGTAGAACCTAGTCTTGTGACTTTATAATATGAGACCCAATGGTTTTTGATGAATGAACCTAATATTGAAATAATATGTACAAGATAGGTGACCATAAAATTGAACTATTGGTCATAGTTTCATGTCCAAAAAAGGCTCCATGATAAAACTTGTCCCATAACCTTAAAAGGAATGAAATTTCCTATTATATATCACTAAAATACAGGGGTATCGATTCCTTTCATAGGGATATACTGGAATTCCTTCTCATGTTCCCAATATCGAATCTATAACACCTTCCACCACCCTATATAGTGATAAACTATTGAGTTACATACTATATGGATTTTATATATAGAGTAATTAATGGTTTTTTATTTCATATGAAATTTTATAATCCATTTATATAGTAATATATTTTTTTCAAAATCGTTAAACAATCACTCTAATAAAATGTTAACTAGTATTTTTACAAGGATGGATTTTGTGAAGGTTCTTATTCTCTATTTTATTTTTGGATATAAAAATAATACCCTTTATGAGATAATTTGAACTCTAATCCTATCGATTTTTAAATGAATCACCACAATTAAATATCCAGATGGACCCATGAGAAAAAAAATCATCAATAAAAATGGAAAACCTAAAATGAAATCCTTCACTTTGGAAAAAGATAGATTTACCATAAAATTTTAAGTGAGCCTACAATGGAATATTAATTAGTTGTAAATATATTACAATATTCAAATAGAATCATCAGTTAACTGATAAAATATAATTATTCTACAAAATAATCCTTTGGAAAATAAAATTGTGACCAAGGTTGTATTCAATCATAAACTAGTGGAATAATGAAAATATGTAGTCATGTCTATAACTTCAATTGTCTTAGCTAGCTCTGAGGCATTGAGATATGTTGTCACATAGAAAGAAAATATAATTCTAGATGGTGAAGGAAATGGAATAGGTGTAACTATGAATATGTATAATCAAAACCCTATAAAAATTCATGAATGATTGGATGGGTTGAGTCCATGAAGGTCTATTCAAATTAGACAATTCAGCTGGAGGAAGGATGGAACCATATAAACATTAAATTACTTTAGTATCCTCTCCCCTAAGTGAAAGAAATTATCATATTCCTTAACTTGAAAATGATGAAGAATAATTTTCTAATATATATTTGAAACCCCTAGGGAATCCACAGAGGGGTCTCAAAAAACATAGTCATCATCATAATTGTACAACTCCAAACCCTTAGGGAAGTACACAGGAAGATGTGTCAGCCCTGGTCATCCAAAATGGGGAACCCCAAAGGAGGGACCTATGAGGGTTTCCAACTATTGAAGTCTAAGGGGAGTTTCATACCCCAATCACTGCATATATCTTTTAATCATTCTATAATACCCTGGTGGTTACACATATGAAATTGTATGTCACTATTAGTAGGAATCCACTAACACCTTTGAGGTGAACATTGGTGAATGCATCAATTGATTACTCAACTATGAGGGAGATAATCCACTACTATGGAGGCCATCCCATTGGTGATGAATAATATATACACCTATATTATAGAAAATTATGTTAATTAGTCATCAAATTTAATTAATTAAATGCACGTAAATAGAATATCAGATTCCATGGTGAATATTTCTCATAAAAACCTCTAAAAGGTGAATTAAATATAGAATTTATCAGAATCCAGACTCAACATATAGGAATATTTTTAGCTTCAGTAGTTCCATCCACAGATAAAACCCATCCTATAGGTCTGGAGGTATTTTTACTTGTATCACCACTTAGGGTATCACCAAATATACATAGATATACTTAAGTATATAAGGAACCTACTTCAATTATAAGATTAGGAAAATTCCACATGGAATTCCATAATTTAGTCTATTGGTTTTTCATGAAGAAACCCCTCCACTGAGCTCATATTCATTAATGATAAGATATGACACATTAATAATTAATTTTCATTAGAACCCACACATCCTATTAATAGGTCTTATTAAAGGATAAATCAAAGTCTCATTAGGTTTTTTAACCAATAATATTATCTAAAAAATTATAGAAAATGATAATTATGAAATAACCTTATGTGACTGTTTTCAATATGATGAACCTCCATACTTATAGGATGTAGATGAGGAATTAGTTAATACTGTAGAATTCATAGAAATAAATTATATCAATATTAACTTCACTAATGTTGCATATCATGATACAGAAAATGATCAGGAAAAGAAAGTTTTATCCATGGATTATATAATATTCATAGAGGTATGAGATGAAGTCAAACATACCTAAAATTAATGAAATGATTATAATTTAGGATCCACTCTATATATTCTACTAGTTTTTACCCAAAGATATATTATTAAGAAAAAGAGACGATATATGGTTATTTCCATAGCTCACTCACCATTAAAATTTTTCAATATATTATCTACTAAAAACAATGTATCCAATAAAACACTAAAATAAAGAAATCAAATCAGATTACTATTTATCTTCTTAGGGGAAACATATCAACTCAATGTAATTCCCAAGATAAGGTTTTCATGACTCTTTTATCTAAACCTATTCAATAACACGATAATTCTCAACCAATGAGGGTAGATTCAACATCTCTAGATGAATAAATAATATATCAATATGAAAATAAAATGTGAGTATTGGTTGATTATCAAGATTTCTGTTAATTATGACAAAAATAAACATAAATTTATCTGTCATCCAATGTTATCATGAATAAATAGTCAACTGTCTTTTTAAATAGACCAAAAATATCAAGATAGGTCAAATGAACCTTTTCAAAATTTGAAACCAATAATAGAGTTTCATGTATAGATACATGAGACTCTTAATAACTGGTTAGGATATATTGAAGGTAGACATGTACAATTACAGTTAGAGAGAAGTTTTTTTATTGATTATATGGATTTAAATACTCCTTTTCCTAATTTTTTTAATTAAATGTACTCAATAATAAATTAAATGGGATATTAAGAACAATAACACAACCATTTTAATTATAGGTGTATCCCATTATTGACAACCATAGAATAACTATAGGTAACAAAACTCATATTCTTAAGTTATATGTTGGAGGTTTATATGTTTGTTTGGTATAAAAACCTCTTTTCTAAGTTTATAATTAGTATGAAAGATATATATTGTAAATTAATCAGCCAATTAATCTCTAATTTGAGTAAAAAATCATCATTGACCTCTGTGACTGCATGTGATAAATTATTGACTAAATCAAATATTTCATTACCTAATAGAATTTCTTATAATAATCCATGGAGATATAATTTTCCAATGATAATATATTAAAATTATTCATGTGAAACATTCCTAATGAGTTTACAATAATTTAAATATTATAGAAATAACATATAAGAGTTTAAAAATGTATAAATACAATGGAAAAACTTTAAAATACACTTCATTAAACCATGGAGAAATCTCAGTCAGCATAAAAATTATAAATCAAAAGGTTGAGAAGCTAGAAATATTCATCAATACATTTAACCAAATATCAGCATTGACCATATGCCCTAATACAAATAGGTTTCAATTATTATAACCACTTAGTCCTTAATCTCAAAATAGAAAATACATGTACAGCAACACCAACACAGATGATTCCCATGGGTAATAAAGACTTCATGAATTTAAATCTCAAAAAATAAAACTTCTTTCCTTCTAAATAAGGTTTTTGGTATCTTATTTAATCTTTAAAGTATAAAATGATTACATTACTCGAAATCAGAAATCCCAATGAGGTGGATCTAAATTAATATTCAAATTAGTGCAACTACCATCAAATATAAGATCACACCATTCAATACATATCTTTACTTAATTATTTTATCCAAATATTGATTGATAATGTTAAAGTGGTATTGGACGGTTCATAAGAACGTGTAACTTACATGGTTATCATCCCCTCAATAAAAGAAGAAGTATAATTACAAGAGGGTCCAATTAATGAGGAAAAAAATTGACACTATATTTTTTTATTAATTAGTTAATTATTTGAAGTATATTATATGAGAATGACTGAATCATCGAATTATTTCCCTAATACCCTATATAACCTCAACAGTAATGTCTTAAACATAAATTTCTCCCTACAGATAGTATTTTCTATATCATTTCACTATGGATCTTTAAGAGGAACCCCTATGAGTCCTATGACTAGTTTGATCCCTTATGGATTTCATTCACCTTTTATTATGAGGATGTGAAACATCCCACAAAATGAGATCTTTTTATGATAAAGAGCATTATTTAACCTATTTAAATGTTATTATATTGATATAAAAGTATACCTATAATGGAAAACATTATGAAATGATATTTTTTCATATCTATGTTACAATCTTAGATCAAAAAATTCTCACCTAGATCTAAAAAGTGAACTAATAATAAGTAAGATATAATTTTTAAATAATTTTCTAAGGTTCAAGAGTTTGGTCCAACCTCTATTCTCAATGTTTATTATGGATATATTAGTGATATCCTACCTTTATATAAAGAAGGAATATCCACCTCTTTTGATATCTCATATAACATTATTGATAATGAACCAGCTATAGATGATGGATCTTTGTTAAATATCACCCATACTGAATTATGTGAAGAATGAGTATATAGTAGATTTCAATGGAAAATAAAGTCAATGGAGTCCTTAATTGAACTTCCATCCCCATATACCCATCATACCATTATGAAAGATATGGGTTCTTTCATGTATTTATATTGGTAGTGACTATAATTTATTATGGAAATCTCAGTTGATGGATAAATCCCTAGTTATAAAAATAAAATTGAAATCTTTGAAAAATAATCATTGAGATCCTTTAGGAAAACATTTCCCTTTGTAATGATTTCAAGGTTAAAGCCCCGTATCTTATTACCAGCACATATAAAAACAAATATACCATTTATCTTATGAGTATGGAAATGATTCATATGGTTGGTCTCAAAAATAATTGGGCCATAAAATTTAGAACATTAATGTTTGGTCATAAAGTACATTTTTTCTATGATGAAATGGAAATCTATCCTTAAAATGATATACTTTATCCCATAGGTATGGTTATATTTGCATAAATTTTTCCACATTAAAAGGTGAATTATGGACATTGTATAACCTTTATGGTCACCAAATCATCATTTAGTTGGTTAGTGTTCTCCAAGATAGGGGTAAAATCATCAATATAAAAATCTTCAATATATTTAACCTCTACCCTTTAATTGATTTGGGTCAATTTTCTACATCACAGATCTATCATTAAACCATCTTCTCATTATGACTTATAATATCTAGTATACATGGGAATAAATGTTTTAAATCTAACAATAGAATAGAAAATAGTGTATTTAAATTTTACCTAATGTATGTTATTGGGTAATTCACCCATTTAAGTAATAATTTAATACAATTATCAAGGATCAAAAAACCTGAGGAGGTAAATTTAATGGTTCAAGACAATTAATTATTCGAACTTTGTTTTCTAATATGTTAAATTCAATAATTATTTGTCTTAAAGGATATAATTTATAAGTAGATAGATTTAGGGATAGTATATCTATGAACACAAAAATTTTAATGTCATCTATAAAAGTATCTTGAGAATAATACACAATGTGACCAATGGAATCAAGGTTTTATGACTCCTAAATACATAATAAAAATGGATAATTACATTTTAATTATGTATGATAATTCATATTTCATATATTATATATAAATTAACATTCTTAACCTCAAAACAATTAATAATACTAAGGAGTTAGTTTTGAAGGATCATAAAAAAATATGTTCTCTACCATGAAATTTTTTCAGATATATGATCTATGAAATATTTTCCTTTAAATAATCGATTAATAAGAAAATAGATAAAGGATTAATAGGTTTAGAGAGTCATGAGACACATGTGATATGTGTGGATACGATAATAATTCCTCTAGAAAATTATCAAAAAAATTATAATTTTTTTTGAATATACAAGGTCCTTATCACATGGCCCTAAATTATATGGTATAAGTTTCTTATTACATAAAAATTGAAAGTATAGGGAACAAGTTCCATGTCAAAAATACATAAATATAAATATTTATGTTCTATATCACATGAACCTAAAATACATGACACAATTTCCATGTTGTAAAACCCTAAACTTTATAATAAAAATTCCATGACTATTTTACATTAATTGCAAAACATGATTTTTTTTAAGATTAACCTAAACTATATAAAAAAATATCACTGTTTCAAGACCCTGAACTATAAAATACATGGTCCATATCACATGAAATTAAACTATTCACTTCACTATCCCCATCACATGACCTAAAACTACATGACATGTGGTCCAGCATATATAACCCTGAATTACATATAGTGATATCTTCCATGTGATCTAATTACCTTTTGTATGAGATCGTATAAGTAAATATATCCTATTGAGTGACCTCATCATTTACATTGGGCTTCCTATAGTAACTATACAATGGGAAAATATTCTTTTGAGAACTATATATGGATTGAATCATGTTCTTAATGAATATATATAAAAAAAATTAGATCTCATATCTCTTATATTTCCATAAATTTTACTTGTATCCAATCCATCCTAATGTACGGTCTCTTCATCTATATTGGGTTTTTTAATCTTAACATACACTATGATACCATATATTCACACTTAGATCTCTTATTCTATTTATAAACACAGATTCATCCTTCATCACATTTTATATTAAAATTATCTAAGTAAACATGTTCCCCAATTCATGTTGGATCATCATAATCAACTATAACAACTAGAATAAAAATAATAATCTTGTATTTTACCAACTAAATGTGGTCATATTCCTATTATCCTGTGATATTTAGACATTATTAGACCTTTTATCATGAACCCTACCACAAATTTCATTCTCATTTCATTTTCTCCATCATAAAAACAATTTAATCATATGAAATTACCAATTATTGTTAGGTTTTACTCCATTGATACTACCTTGGGATAAAAACCCTAATAATAAATATACATGGATTATTTTCTATAACTATAGTATACATACTATACTTGAATTTTATATCTTGCGCACAATAAGAAATTCTATTTTATATATATTAACCAATCATAATATCCTAGTGTATGGGGTTACTAATTCGTATAAGTATAAAATTATTTTAACCCTGTGATAAAAAAACTCATTTCCTAATTTATTTGTGGCTTGATTCTTAATCTCATTGAATATATATTTTTATCTGGAGATAATATCCTTATCCCAACTATAAAATTGACCAACACCCCATCACCCATTCATACAATTCTAATCTATGATTTTGTAATCCATTCTTGGGTCCCTGTAAATTCATTATAATAGAGTTCCATATAATGGAACCTAGAACCATTTTCCAAGGTTCAGTCACATAATTTCACAACCCAACCCTACCCGGGCTCGAGCCGAAACTACCCCAAGCCCACCTCCATAGTCCAGGGGCTGGCGGCAAGCGTCTAAGGCTAAAAAACTCAGGGAGGCCTTTTCCTAAGTACCTGTACACACACTCGCATCCCACTCAATGCAATAGTGCAGAGTAAAAGAGAAAGTAAAGTACTAACTAATATAAACAACCACAAAGAGTGCATCAACCTCTAAACAGTACAAAGTAAAAGCTGAAGGTAAACTGAAAGGAAAAAGGGCAAAACATGTGCCCAACCAGAAAAGTGCCACAGCCCGACAATAGGTAAACAAAAGTAAAATAGTTGTGAGAGTCCCACACCTGGAACCTGACTACGACCACCGCACATGGTCCAAGATCCCAAACTCCTAAGCTCCTATGATGTCACGACCAACCTGTCTATCATCATCAAGGGCACACCAAGTGCGGGCAAATCCCAAGCAGGGGTTAGTATAAAAATACTAAGTAGGATTCCCCGAAGGCTCGAGGGAGCAACAAAGGAGGTACTAAATAGGTGAGCAGTAGATTGAACAGGGAAAAGTAAAGGAGTACAACAAAGAGTGCAGTAAAGAGTACATCTCAACCCAACAAGAGGAAGGAAGTAGACTCATCCTAACACAAGGAGCTACGTACGGTGTGAAGATAAACTTCTCGTCAAGTCTTTTCTACCTATAGCAGCAGAGTAGACTCGTCCAACCATGAGAAGCTAGACACAGAAAGCACGTGGCATACCCCACGCATCTTCACCTCTCTTGGAAAGAGAGTAACCAAAACCCAAGAAGTGGGTACTGGAACAAGGTATATGCATATCCATATGCTCAATCAAGAAACCCGAACAAGATCGCAAGGGGATCTCCATCCCGTAGCATAGCCCAAGAAAGTGAGTAGCCAATAGTCCTAGAAGTAAACACCATTGATGACCAGTATATGTACGTCTACACCAAACTGCAAGTCAAGGGGCTCAAATCACCACACCTTGATACTATCCGCTTTGGGCGGCACTGACTCATCCGCACGGTTTTAGGTCGCGTCACAAGAATGTGTCTCGATGGGTAAAGTGCCCCTCGTTCTTGATAGTTCTGGGGGAACGTCAATCCACACCTCATCACTATCACACAGTCGAGAGGTCTTCTCAAAGTCGACGAGTTCCCACTACTCAGCCCCGTGAAAAGGGTAATCCACTAGAGGGAGACCCGGATCTGCTCTGTCCATCCATGTTGGATGGTACCCCACTGGCCATCCCTACTGGATGGTACACCACTGGCTATCCCTGCTGGATGGTACCTCACTGGCCATCCCTGCTGGATGGAACACCACTGGTAACCAGAACATGCAGTGGGAAACAAATCACAATAGATCACGGAAGGAATATATGATCTCGATACATGGCTAGGGAGTCTGTGCCCAGGGCTCACTGGGGGCTCCGTACCCTACTGGAAAAAACCTCCTAGGTACAGGATTGGTGCCCACTTAATGTGTTGGTCACACCAATACCCAAAGAACCCTACCAGTGAACACAAAGGGATGTGAGGATCTCCCCGGGCCTCTTGGGGTGATACATGCTCCAATCCACTGAATCTACTGTCGAAGTGGACCGATACAACTCACTCCAGAAAGTGGGAGCACACCCACACTGTACGAACACATGTAGCCGTAAATAATGCCGCAGTCTGGTGAAAGGGACGTGATACTGAAACCCCTCATAACTGAAGAAACAGGGTAACCCAAACAACTCTTCCAGCCAAACCATCAAGAACAGGAGGACCCTCTACATCACGAGAGGTCAAAGGTATGTAAAGTAGAACACAACACACACATGGGTCCCACACGATGTGAGGCCCAAACTCATCTCCAAACCAAGCGCACAAACGTTATCAGGTAAAAACTACAACATGAACCTCCAAGCATTCCCGTATACTGCCAGAGTATGCCACATTGTCAGCCCAAGGCTATCATGCACACAACACCCAACATCAGCGTGAAGGGTGAAAACATAATTTCATCAACCTGCTTCCTCCACGGCCCTAGCATGGCCAACCACATCTCTTTAAACATCAACTTCACTCACACAGGAGTGAACGCGATCACACACCAAGGGTTCTCTACAAACACCACATGAAGAACCCCCATCGGTACCCCTTTCATGCTTCCACAATAAACATGATCTTAAAATAGGATCCACATGCCCAAAAGGATTACACTGTTGCAGTCCTCATGGAAAAACACGCGAGATAGACAAATTACTCGCCCGAAACAGACAACCGGTGAATATGGTACTATTCACCATAACCAGCCCATGTGGGGCCCACACCCTGACTCTGATACTCATCAGGAAAACTGCGCCATCGTGATGCTCTCGGAAAAACACGCTGAATCAACTATTCATACGCCCCAAACGGATGCCTAATGAAAAAGTCGCGGTAAGTTATACACAGCTTAAGAGATGGCCTATAGGGCCCATGCCTCAACTCCAGCTTCAATGTCGGAAACCACCCTGGACAATTTCGCCTCGATTCCAAGGTCACAACACCTCTAACGGCACCTAAAACAGACTCCAGATGCAGAAGCCGCAACTCCCCGCGTCATATGCAAATGACGCCCTATGGGGCCGGCACTTCGTCTCCAACCCAAATGCTTCGAAAAACATCGCAAAAAGTACTCACAAGGACTGGGATCATGTTTCCACTGACGGAGCGTCAATCGGACATCCCAAGCAGGAGTTAGGTCTGATGTGATAATTAATTAATTAAATAAAATAATTAATTATTCACATTTAGTGTTTCATGCTACCGAGCAGCGAAACCAACCCGCAAAGGCTCCAAACCAACCTTGGAAGGACCGTCTCAGCTCTCAGGCCACTGCGCCTCTGACAGCACGTCAAACGGACGTCCGGCTCGCGAGGTGCGTCTGTTGCGAGCTTTAATGATAATTTAATATTATTGAATTAAAGCTCTCGGGTTACCCACCTTTTGGAACATAACCAAAAAACCCCCGAAACTCACTTTAAAAGTGCCGCCTCGTCGATACGGTCCCACAGCCGCAGACGGCGCATCAAACGGACGCGTCGTTTATGAGATACGGCCCCCTGAATGCAATGGGGCCTAACCGGGTCGGTTCACCACGGCTGGCCTGGTCTGAACCGCCGGTTTGTAGCCCGCTCGCCACGACCTGCCCAACAGCACGGTACCCGCTCCTCGGGTCCGGTTTTACAAACCGAATGGCCTTTTGGGCGGTCTTCATGCCGTCGCCCAACAGCACCGGCGGTTTGCGGGTCCTCGCTCTCCCAGCAGACCGGCTTTGGCCGGTCTTCATTGACGTGCCAGCAGGACCCACGTTGCGCGGGTCCCAGCTTCCTCCACATGTCCGAGGCTAGGCTTCGGGCTTCCTTCGACCACGATGGTCGGCGCCCCCAGCTCGCCCCCGCACACAGGCCGCCCACTCGCCAGGCCGACGCCGCATGGCCGCCTCACCCTCGTCGAGCACCTGCTACGCCTCCGCTGAAGCCCGCTCGCCCAGCCGAGTGCCTGGCCGCTTGTCGCTCACGCTGACCACCGCTGGAGGGCCCCGCCTCCACTGCCGCTTTGGACCGCCACCCTCGACCATGAGACTCCACCACCGTGGACCACCAGGCCACTGTGCGAAGCCGCCGGACCGGCCTAAAACCCGCCGGAAAACACCAAAAAACTCGCAGATCTTCGACATGCAACTGCAGACGCCTCGGGACTCCAAACTTAAACCCAAAATATGCGTCAAAAAGTTCAGAATGTAAACTACTCATTTATGGGATTCACTAGAAGATCAAACAAAAAATCGACGCCTTAATTAAAGATCAAATATGGTGCGGAAACTTAATACGAAACAAAATGACCCCTACCTCATTGGGCGTAGCCCAAAGATTCACGAGCGATCCACCTTTGCTGGATCCACAACCGCCTTGGAGAGGAGGTATTAAGGAGAGGGGAGGGATTGAGGAGCTTCTTGTTGGGGATTCTTCCGCCAGAGAGTAAATGGAGAAGGGAGGGGATGTTATGGCTTAAATAAATAAAACTAATTTAAAGTTTAATTAATTTAAACCCCCAAAAGTCCTGCATATGAAACTCTTGGTGGGGACAAGATTAAACCTCCCCTAGGGTAAGCACAACCTCCCGAGCACAAAGGAAGTATTGGAATTTTAATCCGAGCCTCCGTTCATAAGTTATAAAACTTAACATCCGAGGCTGCTAAATTATGAACACGCCCCTGGGGCCATTTTCCACAGAAGGCCCGCGCCCGTGAAACTTACACCCCTCCTAGGGTAAACGGCATGCTCCGGACTCAACAGTGCCCTCAGTTTTTTAATCCAAGCTACCGTTTAGGAGATAATTGAGTTTAACCATTAAAAGAATAAATTAATTATTTTATTTATCCGTTTAATGTTCCATCAACGGGAGAGGGGTCCCAACGTCCTGCACTAACATATTTTATGTCGTTCCTGGGGTAAAAACCTCATTTAGGACCCATCCATACTCTCAGATTTAGGATTCGAATTACCATTTAGGAGTTAGTCCATTTATTTGGCGTGCCCAGTTTGAATGCACTGAAAAAAATTAATTCCAGCCACATCGGGGCTCGGAATCGTACGTCGTCTGAAGGGGCTGCTCGGGAATAACATCAAAAGAAAATTATAAAATCTTTTATAGAAAAAACTGGGTTCTTATATCATTCCCTCCTTCAAGATTTTTGTCCCTAAAAAGAATAACTAGGGAACAACTCAGGGTACTAAGCCCGCACCTGGCTCTCCCGTACCCAAAAGAACTCTTGCACAGTCCCGCGTCACCGCACACAGACCATGTTGGGCGGAGAAAAGGAAAGTGATGGAAAGAGGGGGGGTGAATTGCCTTTTAAAAATTAATTAACAATTTAAAATCAAAGTTAAAAGTGCAGCGGAAAAAAAAGAGGCAATACACAAAATTGATAACGGAGTTCGGCTTAAACCCAAGCCTACGTCTCCGCTCCCAACTCAACCGTTGAGATATTTACTACCGCTTTCTTTTTAATGGTTTTAGCAAGAAACCCACTAGACTTTGAGGTAGTCTAGAACCTATTATAGCTTGCTTTTATTGGTTGAGCAAGAATCCACTTGCTTTTAATGGTTGAGCAAGAACCCACTAGCCTTCTTACAGGTGAAGGCTAGCTCACCTATGACTCAAGCCTTTTAAAGGGAAGGCTTGACTAACCTCTTCACACCTTGAAGGTGGTGCGAAAACCCAAATGAGAGGGAGAGAGAAAGAGATGGGGGTTTGTAGGCACAAACCCAAATTGAAGCTCAAAATAAATAAAACAAGAAAAACCGTAATGTAGAGAAGTCTTGGGTGCCAAAGGATTGATGGAGTTGATGAACAGCGCTCCCAAGATTCTATGGTGGTGCTCCTTGGATGTGGAAGTGAGTTGGAGCAAGTGGGGTTCCTTGGAAGGAATGCGCCGGAGGTTCGCCAAATGATCAAAAATGTGTCTGTGGGCTTCCTTGTGTTTCCGGGGCTTCCTAGTCCTTTATTTATAGAGGGGGAACCCTCAAATGGCCTTTGGGGGTCTTCGGAGCCGTTGGAGAGGTCTTCGGAGCCATTGGGAGGCAAGTGGATAAGTCTGGTCAAATCCCAACGGCTAGTTTGACTGGCTCCACTGGCTGACCGGTGCAGTGCCACCGGTTGGCCGCTGCTTTGAAAAAGGGAGAGGGCTCGGGCTCAGGCACCACCGGCTGGCCGGTGAGGAGGCCACCAGTTGGCCGGTGTTGAGGCAGTGGCTGACACTATTTGTCTGGGTTCCACCGGCTGGCCGGTGGTGGGACACCGGTTGGCCGGTGGTCTGGACAGAGGGATGCCTTCTGTCCAGGCCTCCATCGGCTGGCCGGTGGGCATCCACCGGTTGGCCGGTGGACTGAAAATCAGTCCACTTTTGGCTTCTTTATTTCTTGGCCCAATTCCTTGGCAATCTGAAATCATGCCTATCATCCAAAAACACTTAAAACAATATTAGATAAATAAGAGAGTGATTGTGATCATGAAAATTAAACCACGAGGGGTACGAGAGGTACAACAATCTCCCCCTATTTTGATTATCACAATCACCAAAACAAACAATGTACAATACTTAAATGAGAGGCATGCTTTAAAGGATAAATTGAAAACAAGCAATGCATGAGAGAAATATTTCTCCCCCAATCAACCAAGAATTTTGATTGTTGGACCGAGAAAAGGAAAGTGATGGCAAGAGGGGGGGTGAATTGCCTTTAAAAATTAATTAACAATTTAAAATCAAAGTTAAAAGTGCAGCGGAAATAAAAGAGGCAAGACACACAATTGATAATAGAGTTCGGCTTAAACCCAAGCCTTCGTCTCCGCTCCCAACTCAACCGTTGAGAGATTTACTACCGCTTGCTTTTTAATGGTTTTAGCAAGAAACCCACTAGACTTTGAGGTAGTCTAGAACCTATTACAGCTTGCTTTTATTGGTTGAGCAAGAACCCACTTGCTTTTAATGGTTGAGAAAGAACCCACTAGCCTTCTTACAGGTGAAGGCTAGCTCACCTATGACTCAATCCTTTTAAAGGGAAGGCTTGACTAACCTCTTCACACCTTGAAGGTAGTGTGAAAACCCAAATGAGAGGGAGAGAGAAAGAGATGGGGGTTTGTAGGCACAAACCCAAATTGAAGCTCAAAATAAATAAAACAAGAAAAACTGTAATGTAGAGAAGTTTTGGGCGCCAAAAGATTGATGGATTTGATGAAGAGCGCTCCCAAGCTTCTATGGTGGTGCTCCTTGGATGTGGAAGTGAGTTGGAGCAAGTGGGGTTCCGTGGAGGTTCGCCAAATGATCAAAAATGTGTATGTGGGCTTCCTTGTGTTTCTGGGGATTCCTAGTCCTTTATTTATAGAGGGGGAACCCTCAAATGGCCTTTGGGGGTCTTCGGAGCCGTTGGAGAGGTCTTCGGAGCCGTTGGGAGGCAAGTGGACAAGTCTGGTCAAAGCCCAATGGCTAGTTTGACTGGCTCCACCGGCTGACTGGTGCAGTGCCACCGGTTGGCCGCTGCTTTGAAAAAGGGAGAGGGCTCGGGCTCAGGCACCACCGGCTGGCCGGTGAGGAGGCCACCGGTTGGCCGGTGCTGAGGCAGTGGCTGACACTATTTTTCTGGGTTCCACCGGCTGGCCGGTGGTGGGACACCAGTTGGCCGGTGGTCTGGACAGAGGGATGACTTCTGTCCAGGCCTCCATCAGCTGGCCGGTGGGCATCCACCGGTTGGCCGGTGGACTGAAAATCAGTCCACTTTTTGCTTCATTCTTTCTTGGCCCAATTCCTTGGCAATCTGAAATCATGCCTATCATCCAAAAACACTTAAAACAATATTAGATAAATAAGAGAGTGATTGTGATCATGAAAATTAAACCACGAGGTGTACGAGAGGTACAACAATCTCCCCCTATTTTGATGATCACAATCACCAAAACAAGCAATGTAAAAGACTTAAATGAGATGCATGCTTTAAAGGATAAATTGAAAACAAGCAATGCATGAGAGAAAGATTTCTCCCCCAATCAACCAAGAATTTCTCCCCCTTTGTGATTATCAAAATAGCACGGGGCATAAAACTTGATTGAGGGAAGGTTTGAAAAACAAGATAGAGATTTTAAACCAATTGAAATTTTTGAGATTTGAAAGTTTTGAAATGAAAATTTTGAAAGTTTTGAAATTGAAATCAAAAAGGCTTAAACGATCCTAACTCCCCCTAAATAAAAACAACAAATCACTGGGGAGAGGAGTTTAGAACCGAGACAAATTTTGGTCCGGTGAGACTCGCTAAAAGGGATTTTTCAATCCACACTTTCCTAGTGGAAGGTCTTCTCCTATAGAATTCATCACTAAAGGAAATGGTTTTGGGCCTTCCATACCGGGCATTTTTGCAATTGCACTCATAAATTAAGTGCCCGGGTTTTTTGCAATAATTGCAAAATTTATATTGGGAGCTCCCCCTTACAAAAATAGTTGGAGCATGGGAAGAGGAAGCTTGCTTGGAATAGCCAAGCCCTTGGGTGGTTCTAGATATGCATTGGGAACCTAGTAATTTGGTTAAATTTTGTTCCCCTTGGGTGAACTTGGCAAGAGATTCCCTTAAATCTTTTATTGTTGATTCCATAGAATCAACATCGGGAAGGTTTTGGACTTTGAGGGACAACTCCTCCTTCTCTTTGAGAAGTTGTTCCTTTTCGGAAGAAAGTTTTTTGAAATTCTTTTTTAAAGCAACAAATTTGGAAGAAAGTTCGTGAAAACCTTCCTCCAATTGATCTCTAGCATGTTGGAGATCCTCATAAGATAAATGATTAAAAGAATTGGAAGAACTAGAGGATGAGGAGTCGGAAGAAGTTACCTCATGAAATGCCATTAGGCATTTTTTACCGTTGTCACTTGAGGAGGAGGAGGAGGAGGAGGATGTGGATCTATCACTCCATGTGGCCTTGAATGCCTTCTTCTTTTCCTTTTGTTTGGCCTTTTTCTTGTTGAGTGGACAATCGGGCTTGTAATGGCCTTTCTTGCCACATCCGTAACATTTTACCTCGGGCTCGGATTTTTCGTCGTGTTTTTCCTTTCGAGCCTTGCAGGATTTCTTCTTCTTGTGCTTCTTCATGAACTTGTGCATTTTGCGGGCAAGATTCTCCATTTCTGAATCGCCGCTTGAAGAGGAATAAGATGAGGAGGAGGAGCTTTCTTCTTTTTGAGCTTTGAAGGCGATGTTCTTTGGAGTTTTGATCGGTTTGCCTTCCTTTTCAGCTTGCCTCCTCATGGTGATTTCGTAGGTCATGAGGGATCCGATGAGCTCTTCGACCGGCATGTTCTTGATGTCTTTGGCTTCTTGGATTGCCGTGACTTTTGGTGCCCATGATCTTGGTAGGATCCAAAGGATCTTTTTGACCATTGTTTCTGCAGACACATCATCACCAAGGGACTTTCTACCATTGCAAACGTCAGTAAAGCGTGTAAACATTTTAGAAATTGATTCATGTTGGTGCATGGTAAAAGACTCAAAATATTGACGGTACATGTCCAATCGAGTATCCTTGACTTTGTTGGTCCCCTCATGGGTAACCTCCAAAAGTTTCCAGATTTCATGTGATGAGGTGCATGTGGAAACTCGATTGAATTCATTACGATCAAGGCCGCAATGAAGAGAATTCATGGCTTTGCCATCAAGCTTGAAATTTTTAATATCAGCTTGAGTCCATTTGGATTCATCAGGAGAAGAAAGAGAATAACCATGCATGACAATTCTATAAATAGGATATCCAATGCTTCTAAGAAAAGTGGTCATGCGGGTTTTCCAATAAGTGTAGTCGGTTCCATCAAAAAATGGAGCACGACCCAAAGAATAGCCTTCGAGGGCGAAAGCGGTTGAAGCCATCACAATGGATCTTGAATTTGAAACCGGTGAAGGTATTACTCAAATTTTCCTCTGATACCAATTGTTGGTCGGAGAAAAGGAAAGTGATGGAAAGAGGGGGGGTGAATTGCCTTTTAAAAATTAATTAACAATTTAAAATCAAAGTTAAAAGTGCAGCGGAAAAAAAAGAGGCAAGACACAAAATTGATAACGGAGTTCGGCTTAAACCCAAGCCTACGTCTCCGCTCCCAACTCAACCGTTGAGAGATTTACTACCGCTTGCTTTTTAATGGTTTTAGCAAGAAACCCACTAGACTTTGAGGTAGTCTAGAACCTATTACAGCTTGCTTTTATTGGTTGAGCAAGAACCCACTTGCTTTTAATGGTTGAGCAAGAACCCACTAGCCTTCTTACAGGTGAAGGCTAGCTCACCTATGACTCAATCATTTTAAAGGGAAGGCTTGAATAACCTCTTCACACCTTGAAGGTGGTGTGAAAACCCAAATGAGAGGGAGAGAGAAAGAGATGGGGGTTTGTAGGCACAAACCCAAATTGAAGCTCAAAATAAATAAAACAAGAAAACCCGTAATGTAGAGAAGTCTTGGGCGCCAAAGGATTGATGGAGTTGATGAAGAGCGCTCCCAAGCTTCTATGGTGGTGCTCCTTGGATGTGGAAGTGAGTTGGATCAAGTGGGGTTCCTTGGAAGGAATGCGCCGGAGGTTCTCCAAATGATCAAAAATGTGTCTGTGGGCTTCCTTGTGTTTCCGGGGCTTCCTAGTCCTTTATTTATAGAGGGGGAACCCTCAAATGGCCTTTGGGGGTCTTCGGAGCCGTTGGAGAGGTCTTCGGAGCCGTTGGGAGGCAAGTGGACAAGTCTGGTCAAAGCCCAACGGCTAGTTTGACTGGCTCCACCGGCTGACCGGTGCAGTGCCACCGGTTGGCCGCTGCTTTGAAAAAGGGAGAGGGCTCGGGCTCAGGCACCACCGGCTGGCCGGTGAGGAGGCCACCGGTTGGCCGGTGCTGAGGCAATGGCTGACACTATTTGTCTGGGTTCCACCGGCTGGCCGGTGGTGGGACACCGGTTGGCCGGTGGTCTGGACAGAGGGATGCCTTCTGTCCAGGCCTCCATCGGCTGGCCGATGGGCATCCACCGGTTGGCCGGTGGACTGAAAATCAGTCCACTTTTGGATTCTTTCTTTCTTGGCCCAATTCCTTGGCAATCTGAAATCATGCCTATCATCCAAAAACACTTAAAACAATATTATATAAATAAGAGAGTGATTGTGATCATGAAAATTAAACCACGAGGGGTACGAGAGGTACAACAGACCAAAGGGTTTGATCTATTCGCACAAGGTCTGCCCTTACTGATGACGTGCATAGGAGCATGCACACTTCTTCTTAGGTGAGCCACATGGAAGATGTCGTGCACCCACTCCCGACCTTGGGGTTAGGGCAAGGTGGTAGGGAACCTCTCCATCCCTTCGCACTGTGTCAAATGGCCCGAAGGCCCTCGGGGGTAGATCACCTCCCCGACCAAACCCCTACGTCGCACGCCACGACTGGAATTACCATTTAGACCTGGAAAAAAGCTTGGTGATTCCATCCTTCAGAATATCCATATGGTGAAACACCCAAGGATATCTAGTCATGCAAGATTTCACAGTTGATGTACCATGAACAAGACTCTCTTACACGCTTGAAGAGCGAAGGAGTTGACACCATCGACTAAAGAGAAAGGTTTCACACCTTTTATTCCGCTAACATAGGGTTACACCGAAGCCCTGCATCACCTTGGTAACAACTCAAGCAAGGAGTAGGGATAAAATCATTTCACACGTAGAGTCTAACAATTCTACTGTAAAAAGTAGAAGATCCATAGGGAGTACCTCTTGTCATTTCATGCATTGCAGGATCGTAAACATCCAAAGCTCACAGCTGTCCGTGGTCCCAACTGTTAGCTTCCGGATCCTGGCGTGGAGCGCCTGGTGGTGATGGGAAGACCTCGTAAAGTCGTCCTCCACTTCCATCTCATCCCTCTCCTCTACAAGCACCACCTCTTTGGGCGCTACTCTGATCATGGCGCTACCTCTGTTGTGGTGGTGCACCTGTTGCCTACCCTATATTCTCATTGTGTCTGGTCGGGTAGTCCCACGCCAGGTGACCTCTCTCATTGCAACCATAACACTGACTCTCTCCGGACTGCACTGGTTCCCTCCGGCACCACTGTGGTGTACGACCATGCCCCTGAGTCTGGTTATCAGAAAGCCACTTGTGTCAATGTTCTGTCTACCGACGCTCGCTAGCTGCGGCAGATGTCTCGGATCCATCATGCCTTCTGCCACCACCAACTATAGATTTTGACAGGAATCTCTCTCTCACCAGCTCCTTCTCTAGAACCTCTGCATAAGTTTAAATTTCCAAGGGTACTATGACAGCATGAATCTCTTTGCGGAGACCCTGCTCAAACTTTCGTGCTCGGAAGTTGCCATCGTGGACCAAGTCCAGGTAAAAACGTGCACGGTCTGCGAACCTAGTTGCATACTCAGTCACCGTTATCCCTACCTACTAAAACTGTAGGAGCTCCTAGATCCAAACGGAGCGTAAGTAGGGGGGTAAAACTCCTCATGAAATATTAGCTGAAAGTCACCCCACGAAAGTGAAGACTCATCGAGAAACTGAGTCACCAGACTCCACCAACACCCAACTGCTCTGTGGAAAAGGTTGGCAGACAAAGCCACCATAAGATCTATTGCTGTCTGCTCAAGCCTAAAAAGGAGAACCACTATATCGAGCCAAACCTCTACTTCTTGAGGGTCTGGCTCACCACTAAACCTCAGTAGTCTATGTCGCTGGAACTCACAGAGTGCGCTCAACCTGCGCTCAAGTTCAGTCTGCTCTACTGAAGCTGTCTGCTGCTCACCAGGTGGGGGTGCTGCTACCAGCCCACCTGGAGAAAGGGACTCGCATGATGGGTCCTAGACTGAGGCCTCATAGCTCATAGGGTCGTCATCATGAACCAAAGCTAGTGTCCTAGCTGGCTGTCTTCGTGAAGACATCCTGAATGTTATCAAGGAGTGTCGCGGTCAGATTAGAATATATGTATATATAAAAGTAACAACAATGGGGAGCTAACTCAAGAAGGACAGTCAAAGACTCAATCCTATGTGATACACAAACAAATTATCCCTAAAACAGGTGTCTCAGCATGTCGAGTCGACAAGCGGGTTATCAGGGTCCTGGTGAATGGATACTTCTGCCGCCACACCATCACTAGACTCCCTGGCCTAAGAGCTACTCTCAAGACACGTTGACATTGTTGCCCTAAATCCCAACCAATTCCTTTTTAGGGACATCCTCACAATGTCCCAAGGAACGAACCGCCTATGATACCACTTTTTCACAACCCGACCCTACCCGGGCTCGAGCCGCAACTACCCCAAGCCCGCCTCTATAGGCCAGGGGCTGGCGACAAGCGCCAAAGGCTAAACAATTCGGGGAGGCCTTTGCCTAAGTACCTGTACACACACTCGTATCCCACTCAACGCAATAGTTCAGAGTAAAAGAGAAAGTAAAGTAACAACTACTATAAATAACCTCAAAGAGTGAATCGACCTCTAAACAGTATAAATTAAAAGATGAAGGTAAACTGAAAGGAAAAAGGGCAAAACACACGCCCAACCAGAAAAGTGCCAAAACCCGGCAACAGGTAAACAAAAGTAAAATAGCTGGGAGAGTCCCACACCTGGAACCTGACTACGACTACCGCACGTGGTCCAAGATCCCAAACTCCTAAGCTCCTTTGACGTCACAACCAACCTTTCTGTCGTCTGCAAGGGTACACCAAGTGTGGGAAAATCCCAAGTAGGGGTGAGTATAAAAATACTCAGTAGGATGCCCCGAAGGCTCGAGGGAGCAAAAAAGGAGGTACTGAAGAGGTAATCAGTAGATCGAACAGGGAAAAGTAAAGGAGTACAACAGAGAGTTCCGTAAAGAGTACATCTCAACCCAACAAGAGGAAGGAAGTAGACTCGTCCTAACACAAGGAGCTAGGTACGGTGAGAAGATGAACTTCTCGTTGATTCTTTGCTACCTATATCAGGAGAGTATACTCATCCAACCACGAGAATCTAGACACGAAAAGCACGCGGCATACCCCATGCGTCTTCACCTCTCCTGGAAATAGAGTAACCAAAACCCAGGAAGTGGGTACTAGAACAAGGTATATACATATCCATATGCTCAATCAAGAAACCTGAAAAAAAAAATCCCAAGGGGATCTCTATCCCATAGATTAGACAAAGAAAGTGAGTAGCCAACAGTCCCATAAGTAAACATCATCGATGACCAGTATCCGTATGTCTGCCCCGAACTGAAAGTCAGGGGGCTCAAATCACTGCACCTTGACACTATCCGCTTTGGGTGGCACTGACTCGCCCGCACGGTTTTAGGTCGTGTCTCGGTGGGGAAAGTGCCCCTCATTCTTGAGAGTTCTGGGGGAACGTCAAGTCACACGTCATCAATGTCACACAGTCGAGAGGTCTTCTCAAAGTTTATGGGTTCCCACTACCCAGCCCCGCAAAAAGGGTAATCCGCTGGAGGGAGACCTGGATCTGCTCTGGCCATCCCTACTGGATGGTACCCCACTGGCCATCCCTGATGGATGGTACACCATTGGCCATCCCTACTTCATGGTACCTCACTAGCCATCCCTGTTGGATGGTACACCACTGGTAACTAGAACACGTAGTGGGAAACATGTCACGATAGATCGTGGAAGGAAGATATGATCTCAATACACAGCTTGGGAGTATACGCCTAGGGCTCACTGGGGGCTCCGTACCCTACTGGAAACAACCTCCTGGGTAGAGTATCGGTGCCCGCGTAATGTGTTGGTCACACCAATACCCAAATAACCCAACTAGGGAACATGAAGGGACGTGAGGATCTTCCCAGGCCTCCTGGGGTGATACATGCTCCAATCCGCTGAGTCTACTGTCGAAGCGGACCGAGACAACTCACTGCAGAAAGTGGGAGAACACCCACACTGTACAAACTCACATAGCCATAAATGATTCCATAATCTGGTGAAAGGAGTGTGATAATGAAAACCCTCATAGCTGAAGAAACAGGGGAACCCAAACAACTCTGCCAACTAAACCATCGAGAATAGAATGACCCTCTACATCGCGAGAGGTCAAAGGTACGTAAATTAGAACACGACACACACATGGGGCCCACACAACGTGTGGCCCAAACTCATCTCCAAACCAAGCGCACAAATTTTCTCAAGTATAAACTACAACATGCACCTCCAATCATTCCCGTATAATCCCAAAGTATGCCACATTGCCAGCCCAAGGCTATCGGGCACACGGCACCCAGCGTCAGCGCAAAGGGAGAAAATGTAATTTCACTAATCTGCTTCCTCCAAGGCCCTATAATGGCTAACCACATCTCTTTAAACATCAACTTCACTCACACGGGAGTGAACGCGATCACACACCAAGGGTTCTCTACAAACACCACCGGAAGAACCCCCACCGGTACACCTTTCATGCTTCCGTATTAAACATGATCTCAAAAGAGGCTCCCCATGCCCAAAAGGATTACACCATTGAAGTCCTCATGGAAAAACACGTGAGATAGACTACTTACTTACCCAAAACGGACAACCGTTGAATATGGTACTATTCACCGTAACTAGCCCGTGTGGGGCCCGCACCCCGACTTCGATACTCGTCGGACGAACGGAGCCATCGTGATGCTCTCAAAAAAACACACTGAATCTACTATTCATATGCCCCAAACAGACGCCTAATTAAAAAGTCACAGTATGCTGCTCACAGCTTAAGAAACAACCTGTGGGGCCCACGCCTCAACTCCAACTTCATTGCCTAAAACAACCCCGAACAATTTCTCCTCGATGTTAGGGTCACAACGCCATTGACAGTGCCTAAAACAGACTCTGGATACAGAAGCTACAACTCCCCGCGTCATACGCAAACGGGGCCCTGTGGGGCCCGCACTTCATCTCCAACCCGAATGATTCGAAAAACATCGCAAAAAGTCCGCACGAGGACTGGGATCATGATGCCACTGACGGAGCATCAATCAGACATCCCAAGCATGAGTTAGGTCTGATGCGACAATTAATTAATTAAATAAAATAATTAATTATTCACATTTAGCGTTTCGTGCTACTGAGCAGCGGAACCAACCCACAAAGGCTCCAAACCAACCTTGTAAGGACCGTCTCAGCTCTGGGGCCATCGCACCTCTAACGGCACATCAAACGGACATTCGGCTCGCGAGGTGCGTCCGTTTCAAGCTTTAATGATAATTTAATATTATTGAATTAAAGCTCTCGGGTTACCTGCCTTTCGGAGCATAACCAAAACACCCAGAAACTAACTTTCAAAGGGCCGCCCCGTCTATACATTCCCACAGCCGTAGATAGCGTGTCAAACGGATGCGCCGTTTACGAGATACGGCCCCACGAATGCAAGGGAGCATAACCGGGCATGTTCACCCCGGCCGGCCCGGTCCAAACCGCTGGTCCGCGGCCCGCCCAGCAGCACAGAACCCACTCCTGGGGTCTGGTTTTACAAACCGACTGTCCTTTTGGCTAATCTCCATGTCGTCTCCCAACAGGACCCGCGGTTTGGGGGTCCTCACTCCCTTAGCAGACCGGCTTCGGCCGGTCTTCATTGACGTGCCAGCAGGACCCGCGCTGCGCAGGTCCTGGCTTCCTCTACACACCCGAGGCCAGGCCTCGGGCTTCCTTCGACCACGACGGCCGGCGCCCCCATCTCACCCCCTCACGCAGGTCGCCCGCTCTCCCAGCTGATGCCGCGTCGCCGCCTCGCCCTCACCGAGTGCCTATTGTGCCTCCGCTGAAGCCTGCTCGCCCAGCCGAGCGCCCGGCCCCCTACAGCTCGCACTGACCGCCACTGGAGGGCTCCTCCGCCGCTGCCGCTTTGGAACGTTACCCTCAACTGTGATCCGCCGACACCGTGGACCACTGGTCCGCCGCGCGAAGCCACCGGACCAGCCTAAAACCCGCTGGAAAACACCAAAAAAAACCCGCTGATCTTCGACTTGCAACTGCGAACGCCTCGGGACTCCAAACTTAAACCCAAAATATGCGTCGGAAAGTTCAGAATGTAAACTAATAATTTATGGGCTTCTCTCAAAGATCAAATAGCAAATATATGCCTTAATTAAAGATCAAATATGGTGCGGAAACATAATACGAAACAAAATGACACCTACCTCGTTGTGCGTAGCCCGAAGCTTCGCGAGCGATCCCCCTTCGCTGGATCCGAAACCGCCTTAGAGAGGAGGGCTTGAGGAGAGGGGAGGGATTGAGGATCTTCTTGTTGGGGCTTCTTCTACCAGAGATCAAATGGAGAAGGGAGGGGATGTTATGGATTAAATAAATAAAACTTATTTAAAAAGTTTAATTAATTTAAACCCCCAAAAGACCTGCATCTGAAACTCTTGGCGGGGACAAGATTAAACATCCCCTAGGTTAAACACCACCTCCTAAGTACAAAGGAAGTCTTAGAATTTTAATCTGAGCCTCCGTTCGGAAGTTATGAAACTTAACATCTGAGACTGCTAAATTACGAAAACTCCCCTGGGGCCATTTTCCACAGAAGGCCCATGCCCGTGAAACTTACACCCCTCCTTGGGTAAACGGCATGCTCTGGACTCAAAGGTTCACTCATTTATCCAATCCGAGTTACCATTTAATAGATACTTGAGTTTAACTATTAAATGAATAAATTAATTATTTTATTTATCCATTTAATGTTCCGTCAATGGGCGAGGGGTCCCAACGTCCCGCACCGACATGTTCTATGTCGTTCCTGGGGTAAACACCTTATTTCAGACCCATCTGTACTCTCAGATTTAGGATCTGAATTACCGTTTAGGATTTATTCCATTTATTTGGCGTGTCCAGTGTGAACGCACTAAAAAAATTAATTCCAGCCACACCAGGGCTCGGAATCATACGCCGTCTAAAGGCGCTTCTCTGGAATAACATCATGAAAATTAAAAAGTCTTTTATATAAAAAAACAGGTTCTTACACATAATCCAATTATATTTAATCAATTACATGTTGTATGACCTCAAATTTTATGTAATATTTTATTTTATGCAAGGAATTACTTTTATATATATGTATGTATGTATGTATATTTTTGTGTATGTGTGTGATGCCTCTCTAGGTTTTATATGCATCCTTTTGTCTACTCATTAACAGCGGGTCAATTTTTTCCTTATCAACAATCCTGAAACCTCACTTGTGTCAAATATCTATTACCTAAAACTCCATATATACTTTGGTCCTAGTGGTATGACCTTAGTCCTTATACTTTTCCTCTAGGGTTATATTTACCACTATTTTTCTCATCATAATATTGGTTCAATATTACCAATATTGTTATATAAACCACCTCATTTTTAGTCAAATATATAATAAATTAAAAAACATCACACTTATTTATCCAATTTTTATGACCTTAAATCATATACACAAGAAAATTTTCTAACGTATGAGACCTTAAGCTATTAAATAAAGAGGAGGGATAATAATAATTTTGAAAACTCATAGTATGTGATCATAGAAAATGTCAAGTCACTTTTCCCAAATATTTTTGATACATTACTTAGGAAAAAATGGAGCATTAAAGAAAATAAAGATATTTTTAGATATTCATGTTGAAACTCCACAAAGGGCTTCCTTAAAAAAGGTTAAGTCTCTATTTTTTGGGAATTCCCTTTACATTCCTTGGAATAAAGTAATAACATAAACAATACACCTATAAACATAGTATAGAATTATATTTATCCCAAGTAAAATTCAAAATATGAATTCTAGACCCACTAGTCTAGAAAAAAGTTAGAGTAGAGCATGTTCATCCCAAGAAAATTATCTAAAACTATTCTAGATGATCATTGATTAGTATTGTCAATTTTATACTCCATTCATATCAAACAATCATCTACCCATGTTATTTCATGTCATAACTATTTTTTATAAAATTTTTCTTAATATATAATGTGTATCCCTCAAGGTTTGTAAATCCATATTAAATATTTATATCTTCTTAAATAAACTTCATACCTTAGATATCTTACCCAAAATCAATTAATCCCTTTGATAGATGTTTTTCATGGTTTAAAATAATATTATAGATCGCCCTCAAAAGGGTGAGTGACATAATACCTTGGAAAGACTATGTAACTTCCCTTGTAAAATTTATGGGTTTAAAGAAAGGTCCCCCTAAATATATGCACAGTTTTTTTAATAATGGATCAATAATTTCATATTAATTATTAGAAGCTTCATCATAAATTGAAATAAGCCTCCAACATAAGTGTAAATAGAAAACTTTACATTGATCCATACTATAAAAACATAGGGAATATTCATAGTCCTAAAGGAAAAGTCTATCTATTTTCATATTTAATTTCATGATATTTCAATGATGTTCTCTCCATTATCATTGACCCACCTATTCCCACATGTAAAAATATATTATTTTAACTTATATATTATTAATATATGATCTTCTCCACGCTATTATTTTTTAATTAGATCAAATCACTCTCAATTTTATAAAATCTTGGATCATTTTTATAGTCAAATAAAATTTATGACATTTCACTCTTGCACCATCCTCTATATAGTTATGCATGAGCATGAAGAAAAATAATTCAGGTGATATTTCCCCTTGATTGCTAAATTAATCTTGTATATATCCTCCTCAAGGTTCTAAAATATCTTGAATAAATATAATAATCTTTCTTCATGCATATTAATTTAAGATAATTTGTTTGAACTTATGTATTCCTTAACTTGAGAACCTCATCTTAGTTCTCAAATCATGGACTCAAGATACACATACTTGTTAAAAATTACGTGGGGTGTGATCCCCTTCTTGGTTCTAAAATAACATTGATTCTATATCCTCCTCTTGGTTTATAAATACCTTGAGTTGAGATACTCCTCTTAGTCTTAAACTTGTTAAGAGTAGAGACTCGCATCTCCCCAAAAAAACATTAGGTTGATATACTCCTCTTGTTTCCAAAAAATCATAACTTGGGATCCTCATCTTTATCAAAAAAACTCCTTGAGTAAAGATCCATCTCTTTTTCAAAAAAAAATTATGGAGTTGAGATCCTCCTCCTAGTTTCATATAGCTTCTAATAAAGATTATACTTATTATAATCCTATTTTGTAATATCCTAAGATACTCAACATATAATTTAAATTTTATTTATGTTTTTAATATTATTTTGGGGTCTATTTTAAGTATATTTTTAAAGATTTTATTGGATAATGGTGGTTGTAAGGGGATTCAAGGGTGGTACTTATTATGATTAATATTTCATCCTTCATCAGGTACCTTTTGTGGGGTTTTAGGGACCCAAAGGATGGATTATTAGGACTAGAGGCTTGGAAAAGCCAGTGGGTACTTAGTTTCCTATATTAGGTAGGTAGTTTTTCAACTTATGGGAAAGTTTACCATTATATTATCATGGGATTTTGGCCAAAATCCAGTTTTCCTTTATTATGGGGCTCATTTTTAGTAATCACTTTCCCTATATCCTCTAACATTTATCTATCAAATAATTTTTTTGATTTTTCATTTGATTCATGTTGAAATAATAATATGTCAGTGGATTTGGAATCATTTTTTAGGATAATATAGAACACAATCCTTCTATGTTAAATTAACATGTTTTATTATCTTCCATGTTAAAATTCTTCTATATTGTTTCTATTTTGGTGGATATGTTATTTAATTATATTCTTTAGGAAATAAATATTCTCTTCTGGGGGTGGGTTTCTTAATTTAGTGTGTGGTAGGTGAAATATTTCTTATTTGATGGTTTGTTCTTATGATTATATATAATCTTGGAAATGATTTTAATATTTAATTATTCATGTGTTATAATTTGAATGTAAAATTACTTTTATTGTTAGAGAATTATTTTTCATAAACTTTTAAGTGGTGTTTGTTACTCAATCATGTATTTAATTACTATAAATATTTTAGTCAATGTTTAAAAATATAACATAAATATAAGGATGGATAAAAAAATAATTTATATAATAATTAATGCAGAAATTAATAATAAGGAAATGCGAAGCGGAATTAGTGACTATGTGGTGATTTTGATGTGTAATTTAAAACTCCCTGCTAAATTAATTAATATTCTCAGTATATGAATATTAGTGATTTTTTAAATAGTATATTTTATTTTATGTGTGTTTCACATTGGAATAATAGCTATAAACAATATGTAATTTTCTAAATGTGCTTATATATAGGGGTTAAACATGACAAATGAACTTGGATAGTTATTTATAAAAATAATTAATTTATTATATAAACAACATGTGGTAATAAGAGATTTTTTTCTTACAATAAATTAATATAAAGAATAATAAATGTAAATTTTAATGTGACAAATGGTTACTTAACAATATGTGATTAAGTAATTGACTTAAGTGGTTAGAAATAGGGAATTTCATTATAAATAAATACTGAATATAAATCATATATTCAAGAATAAAAGTGTGTTTGGGTTATTTGTAGTTGTATTAATTTTTGAAAATTGATTTTGTTACACAAGTGGAATGACTTGGGTTGAATATTGTTGTGTTGTACTGAAAATAACATGTTTTTTGGATAATTATAACGAACTCATATGTATCTAGAAATGTTTTATGAAGTAGTTCACTATAAGGGGGTTATATAATTTCGGTACATGAGATATTTATGTAGAAGCAAAAAAAATTCTTGAATGTGAGTTAGAAAAATGAAATTATGAGATTATGTGACCTAGTAATATAAGATAATGATAACCCATGTGTTTGGATACTAAGTTCCATATATGGTATTAGATATAACACTAGAACTTGATGAAGTAGGTAAAAGATTATATGGGTGTATTAGTTAACATTTAATGCTTTATTTTCATACTAAAAATGATATTGTTAAATTATTTATGATTTAAACTGTATATATATTATTAAATTTCTAAATTCAAGGGTTCTCTGGGGTTTTCATGAATTTTACTGGGAATTTATTCTTATATGTAATACATATACACCTCATCTGTATACATACTATATGATTTTTAATTTAGGAAAAATGAAAGAATCATTTGTAACTTGGGGATTATATTAGGTCACATTTTGGAGTTTTAATCATTCAAATTTAGATTCAATTAAAGGGTCTTACAGAAATTGTTTTTATGGTATTTTAGTTTTATTTTTCATACTCTTTTCATTGAGTTAAAATTTAGAGTCTTGATCAGTTTTGTGATACATCTAGAAATTTTTGGGATATTTCAATGACATATTGGGGTTATTTACATTAATTTATACTTTTTTATTTTAATACATCATTTAATTTGGTGCTTTGATGTGATAAAACATTAGAGGGATAAATATCCCTAAGATATGTTTTTAGACCCCTACTACTAGTAGAAATCCTCTGATGATTGGTGAGAACTCTTGAAGTAATGTGACATATCACCTCATTGGCATGGTCCTATTAAGGTGTGATGTTATAAAATGGAATTAGAGTATATTATTTTATAATGTATAGGTATTTTTTCAGTTTTTAGGTTTGATATTAAGTGTTAGTACTTGGTATGGATGTAGTGTGCATGTTCCTAATAGAAAAATAATATAATATTTATTTTTTACCTAGGGAGTATGGTATTATCTTTTCTTAGTTGACAAATAAAATTTTCAGATAATACATTCCCTATAGTTGAGAGTGAGAGGTGGGGTGTTCATTAATCATACCATTAGGTAGTGACATTAAATATGAGTATGAACATGTTTTTGTGAGTCAATGATGATAAGAAATTTTAATTATATAATTGAATTTTTAATAAACTAATAAATTTCTTCCTTGGTAGGCCGTAATTAATTTTTTTATTTTCAAATAAACCACTTTTAGTTTGACTGGGAACTTTAAAATAAAAAATTAAAACACATGTCAAATTTCACAATACAAACCAGCATCCCACGGTAGTAAGAAATTAGAAATTCGAATTTCAAACTAGAAAATAAAAAACCCCAAGGACATGTTGTGTGTCTTCGTCAAACCACACATGAAGAAATAATATCAAGACCCAAATCATTACACCTATCCCACCACCCATCTCCAGTTCATTGATCAGTGATGAAACTATCATATTGACGATAAAACCCACTATAGAATAGAACCAAAACATAAAAACTTCACCATAAACCACAACAATAAAGATGGAGCCAAAAAATAAAAAACAATCAAAAAAGAAGAACAATATAGAAGAACAAAAGATCACCAAGGTTTGGTTGACCACTTTAGATACCATGATAATGATAAATATAAAATATTGAAAACCAAACTAAAATCTATCTAAACATAGAGTCAAACCAAGAAGAAAAAACCCAACTTCTAAATACAACATCCACTATTGTTAGACCATCACAAATGTTAAGAATAGAAAACATTGATAGTAACTCAAATATAAAATAATATATTTTCACAAGACCTGCCTACTATACCACTATATTATGATCAAACATAAACTCTAAAAACATCCCTAAAAACCATCACAATAGTTTGAATATGGTTCAAAGTGATAGAACATGAAACTAAAACAAATTTGAAAGTCTATTAGTCCTCAACAATGATCCATGACCTATAAAAAGACCGCCAACTCATTTGGGTCCACATCAATGTGAAAAAAAAACTTGAAACATCTCCTCCTTGAATGATGAAACACTGGGATATAATTAAGGAGAAACTAACTTTTACATACCTCAGACAAAAACCACCACCAACACGAACTGACACTTCATAAAGACATTGGTAAAGACTCTTAAAAATCATCAAGTGATAAATATACACATCACAAAACCACCATGAATACCACTGTATTAGAATAAAATAGGATCTATCTCACTATATCTTGAACTAAAATTAGGGATAGGAATGAGATCATGCCTCGATAAAGTTTTAAAACCATATAATGATACCCACAATAATGAAACCCAAAAAAATACACTGCCAAATAACTTGAACAACCTCATCATTATCATAGTTAGAGGATGATAGGAACCTGTTAAGTGGAAGATTTAAACCCCAATACACACTAATTCAACCTACCCATTCCCATAAACATAAGAAACTAGTGATGGAGGCAATAAAAGGGGACAAGTAATAAGGGGAGAAATAGGAAAGTAGGGAAAGGGGGAGGTGATGGTAGAGAATTATCACTCAGGACTCCTCCCTCTAAATCATAACCATAGAATTTCCTAGACTATGGTTGAAAAAAACATGTATCAAATCCCCCCCCCATGAATTTCTAGGAAATTTATTAATAATTAACTAATTATGTGGAATTTTTGGAATGTCATTGGTTCTATGATGGAATTATTTTGAATTGATAAATTATTTTTTAGTTTTTTTAGGAAGTGATGAAGGATTATTTTATATTAAAATTTTAAACTTGGTTGCTGATAGGTGATTTAATTGTTTAGTATCATTATGGAACATAATAAGTGAGTTAATGAACCTCATGGGAAGGAGGATAAGTAATATAATTTTGATGAAATTTAAATGGAAGAGGAATTTGATCATGTCCCTTTGATGGGTGAGCCTAAAATTCCATTAGATAAGGAAATTACTAACAATGTTATGAAGATGATACATAATATAGAAGGAAGACCACATCTAGTAGTCAAAGTGATATCTAATTTAATTTAATATTTTTATATACAAAATAATCTCAACTTTAGAATAGATATTGGGCCTCATATAGTTGAGGATTGGCTGAAGGGAATGGATAGGATCTTTGAGCAGTTCATTAATCCATAATGGAAGAATGATAAGATTTATATCATTATACATGATGGATAATATTGAAAATTATTGGGGTATCTTGGTCAAGGTAAAGAAAAAAATTAGTTGTCATGGTAATCTTTCTAGGTTCTCTTCCTAGAGTAGTTCTACCAATATATAATGAAGATGGATAAAGGCAGATATTTTATGGAGATAAATCAAGGGAGTAAGTTATTTCATGACTAATTTTCCATTTTCATAGAATTTATCTATATTTACATGACATTTTTATGTGATAAGAATTTTAAGTCTTATAAAATTAAGTATGGGATGAAGTTAGAGTCTTGATCGGTGGTTTTATTATTATTTTTAACTACCAATATAGAAGTGGTAAAAATAATCATATAATCGGAAAAGACCATAAAGAAGAGAAAAGGGAGTCATATGGTGGTTGTTATTATTATTATAAAAGGTGTAAGGGATATGATAATCATAATGAAAGTGACAGGTTATATGGGTAGAATAAGACCTTTTCTTCTCCATAATCTAAAGCAAGGGTATTGTTGGAATTCTATCAGTATGGTCAGAGATTCCATACCCAATGTATTTTTCCTAATTATACTAATGATTTTCACTCCAATAGAAAGGTAGAGAATAATTTTATGTTTTTTTGGAAGGTATCTCAGTGGGGTGGCGTAGTGATTTAGATTCCAAACATTCATTTAATTTATGGGATAGTGCACCACAGCATAGTGTTAAAAATATATCATATGGGAGGTATAATCATGGAGATGGTAGGGTTTATAAAGGGTAGGTTCTATTAGAGTTTGTTTCTAAAACCAACTTTCTGTCCTTTATATTACTTGTATATATAAATAATTAAATAATAGTAAACCAAATTATTACATACTTTTCATTGTTCTCCATTAATTTAATGTACTAATTTCTTAGAGTATTTGTCACATTGATAAGGGAATAGCAGTTCCACTCTATGATGAGAACCTTGAAATGTCATGATGATATTATTAAATATAGTTTTATAGTTGGATAACATACTATTATGGGACATATATAAGGTTGACTGTCAATTTTGATCACTCATAAGTAGAAGATACTTCTTCTCCTGAAGTTCTCACATGGTAATCTCCAAGACATGATATTATGCGAAAAAACCTACCCATAGGAATTTTTCATTTTTATTTTTCATTAGATATTTCTATCTATGAGATTTTGTAATTTTCATAGACTTTAATATTATTATTAATGCATTTCATGGATCAAGCAATTAGATTTACTGACCAACACTATAATGTCATATATTTGTGGGAAGCAGGGTATGTTGGGAATTCCATGAATGACATGTTATTAATAATAAGTCAAGTAAGTATTTTTCCCTTCTATATTAATGAAAGTTTATATCTTGACCATTTTATTGAAATGGATTAGTCATATTAAATTCCATGTCCATGGTGTATCTATGAGTATATTTCATATTTTTAAAGAAATACATATCAAGCACATAGGTTTATGACGTGTGTGTGGGACCTTTTTGATGAGATATTATGAAAAAGGTATTATATTATATAGTAATAAATCGTGTGTAGTTGTTGATGTTGTGACATTAACTTCTTTCTCTTAAGTGTATTTCTTAATTTCAAGACAACAATCATAGACTTTAGGAAATCCTTCAAAATTATAATGATGAAGAATCCTAGATGGTTATACACTAAGTGTCTCTATTGATATCAATTAAATTATATTTTAATTTAATTATTAGAATAAATATTATTCTCAAGACCAAGGAATGATATTATTCAGGATCTATTGATCGAAAATATTAAATAAATATTTTTTCTCTAGAATGTGAATAAAATATTTATTTTATTAATTGACTATTTAATGAATATTTATTCTACAAACTGTTAATAGAAGATTTCTTTATGAATAAACATTTAATAAAAATGTGTTCAGGTATTTGATAAAATCTAAGAAAGATGAGTGGACCAAGATCATGTATGGTGATAAATATTAATTTGCAAGCAAGTAAAATAATATTTACCATTTCCCCAAATAGTGCACACTATAAAACGATATTATTATTATTATATAGTCTAAGGTGAGATATAGTTTCTTATAATATTAAATGGTTTTTGTGTATTTAAATAATATTTTAACTTAACCCCTAATTCTGTAAATATATTTTTATGTCTATTATTTTGGGTTACTCAAGAATTGAGAATATTTATGCACAAAAAATTTCTCTTTCTAGATTCATCCTTCTCTCAACCTATCAATAATGAAAAGAGTAAGATAAAATCATTCAAGCCTAAAATAACTAGAAGTGCTCAAGACAAACAACATAAGAGGATCAATACATAGCACTAGTACTTAGTATTCCAATTGTGTTTTCCGGAGATCAAAGGACCATGTGTGGATCACTTCTAAAGGGAATATACTTTGTGTTCTTCCTATTCAATGAAAATAATCCAAAAATGGTTTCAAATGATCAATAAAAATGAATATAGATCCTAATATATGGTATTAGTATTCAGATATAATTAAATTAATTATAAATTTGACATGTATAAGGTCTTGTTTAGGTTTTAGTATCTCTATGTTAATGTACAATGGAAAAAATTGCTCATGATGTTTACATCTTACACAATTAGTGAATGATCCATCAAATCGGGAAAAAAAACTTAATTTTTATTCACTAGCTATGAACTTCCACAATATATTGATCCTTTAAGTGGTATTAATGGGAGGTTACATTTAAATATATAATTATTTATTTTATTTTTGATTTATATGTGAAATAGTCTTTAGATATTTTATTTCTAGATTATTCATTATTTAAATCTAAAGTTTAATTAACATGGTTTATAAATTTTAATATTTATCATTCATGATTTATATTTTATTAAGGTCTGAGAATAAATAAAGAATGATCATAGATTTTATCAAGAGGTGCCAAGGTTTTAAGTGGGTTGATTGGGTTACACGGCATGTAGCTAGAGTACAAACTATTTACCCAAGTTCACTACACCTGGTTATGTTATAGGATACATGACACACCAAGAATCTATTAAATGTGTTGTATTTATTGCACACCATGTGTAGACCAAGTCAATCTGGCACATGGTTTTTCCGATTATACAGTGTGTAGTTAGTGTAAATGTCATATAGTCTACATGATTAGGTAGTGAAATTCATGATAACTATGTGGTGAAATACACAATTTACGACCACATGAGACTCAAAAAAACTAGATAATTGATGAGACACATATAATATATCCAGTGTTCACGTCATGTAACCCAATAATTCCTTAATCCAAATTATACATTGATTCAATCAACATGTTATATGAACACATGGAAAAGAGAAACACATAACGTGTAGTTAGAGTAATTATTGATTGAGTATGTTTAAAGAACACACTGATTCAATGGGTGGGTTGTGTGGACACACTTAAAGTAAACCACACAACACGTAGCTCATTAGTATACACTATGTAATCCATCTGGTGTAAACACCAAATACCCAATAATTTATACCAAGTACACGGAAACTGAGGAACATTTCACATAGCTTGTTAGTAGATTCCACCTAGTATCTCAATAAAAATTAAATTAAATTAAATTCAAAATAATTAATTGTAGCATTAAAAACTAATTACATTACTAGAACCATATGTGTTTTACTTTGTAATAAAGATTTTTAGGAATTGATAAATGATCAATGAATTTATTGTAATTATCTATAATTATCGATTATTCCATTTTATTTTCCATGAATTCATTTATTATGGGTATCTTTAAGAGACATAGGATGTTCATTAAGATGAATGGAAGTAATTAATTAATTTATTACTTAATACAAGTATGTTTATCTTAATAATAAAGAACAAATTTTAGTGTATTCTAGTCATTATACTTATTTGTATTCATTACATGTGTATGACCATTCATGAGCTCTCATCACACCTTTATATGAGTTGGTTTTATTTAATTTTATTTTTTTTTGTGGTTTTTTTATTATTAATTATTAAATTAATTTTAATGTCTTATCATTCATCCCCCCACCGTTAATTATGTCATAGATATGTGGCCAAGGTTTTTTATGTAATTACCTTAACCAATTCTTTGGTTCCCCTCACCAGTGTGTGAGTTATAAAAAAAATTAATAAAAGTAGAATCATAAGGATCAAGAAGGAGATTCAAGGTGGAACCAAGATGAAACCAACCAAGGTGGATAGGTGTAATACTAAAAATCAGGTCAATACTAGAACAAGGATTTTTTCACTGGGGTCATAGGTTGGTTTATTATCCAGTCAATAAATCAAAAATTAGATAAGCTCATTATCGGGTCATTTATTTAATTATTTATTTATTTCTATTTTATACATTATTTATTTTATAGATACAAGACTGTGATCACATAAATAAATGAACTAATATGACAACATAGAATATAAATAAAATTATTATAAATAAATAATTTTTTAAAACATGCTCAATTAGTTATTTAAAATCCACTTAATATTAATAAGGCATGTAATTGATAAATCAAGAAAATATTGTTCATAATGAATAAAATCCCTCAACATAATATTAATTTAGACTAATTCATCAATTACTTGATTTGGAATAATAGCCATGGAACTAATTGTTTTATTAAAGCTCTTTGGGACACATACATTTATCATGGAGTTCTTATAAAAGTTTTTGGTTGAATTACCCGATTTACATCAAGAGAAGTAACACTCACTATATGATCACATCATCATTGAGAACATGTCAAATTTAATTATCTAAAACTCACTAACAAAACATACAGTTGTAAGTAAGATCATTGAATTTATTGGGGAAGTATATAAGAAATATTTTACCAAAACAAACAAAATCAAACAAAAAAAAACAACAAACGATAAGAGAAAATAAGGTGAAAAGTTGAAAGAGATAAAATGATGTGAATAGTAGTGAGGTGATGAATATATGACTGCAAACAAATAAGATAAGATTAATTTAATAGAAATTAGATAGTTTGTGTTTCTGAATATCATTTCTCATGCAAAGAATAAAAATAAAGTTTTCTAATGTCATGTTAAGGGTGTGTTATCCAGTGAATTTTCCTAAGGACTAATATGTATGTCTAGAACTCAATAAGAAAGAGAAATTCATCTTAGAGAAGAAATAATAACATCCTTTTCCAATTTTATTCATTCAGTTTAAGTTAATGAAGCATATAAATCTCCTACTCATCAGAAGAATTTAAACAAATAAGTACACTGGACATAAAAAATGCACACTGTAAAATTCTAGAAAAACTATCTCTAATATGTTGATTTAAATAGAAGCATAAAATTATTTTAAACCTCCTAATAAATTTGTCTGTAACTTAATCTGTTGATATGTCACTAGATAAGGAATAAATTATCAGTGAATAAAACATGTATGAACATATACCTATAAGAAATAAACTAAAAATGATCATGGAAAAATATTCAACTCGTTCTATCAAAATTCCCCTGATAATATTAAGTTGGTCATAATAAGATAAACAAAAAATTTGATTTGAAGAAATACATTGTATAGAATAAAGAAAAGGAGAATAAAGAATATATAGAGATAAATATTCTCTATCGAAGATGATTTATCCTTCGTCCCAAGATCCCACTAATTAAACTTTGTGGTTCTTCTTCTTATATTGTACCTCCACTCTCTCAAGAAATTATTCAGATTATGTGTCTCATGCTAGAAAAATTATTTTATATTTTTTTTAGCATCGACCTCGTCATTTTTTTCATCATAGTGCATAGGGATAAATATGGTTTGGCCTCAACATTTGATTCATCATCTTAAATTGAGCTCCATAGTCTCCATAACAAACTTGGTTTTCATTTGTTCTTCCTAAAATGGAGAGCTAGGTTAGGATACCTAATTATTCTCTTCTATTCATAGGATAATTGGCTACATGGGGTGGAAAAATAAATTTTTATGTGAAGGACTTCTCTATTCGGATACATGGGATATTAACAGTTCTTATAGGTGGTTTCATTCCCAAAAATCAGCTATGTGAACCCCCTAGAATCCAAGATGTTAATCCCCATGGAAACAGCTATGTGAACATCTTCAATAATTGGCTATATAGGAATTAGCTACGTGGTTTCCTCCTAAATTTAGATATGTGTGAAATTTGGAAATTAGCTATGTCACTATTTTTACAACCAAAAATCAATAAAAATTAATGGATTAAAAAATCATCAAAGAATAAAAAATATATTAATTTTCTAATTAATTAAAAACATAACTAATAAATTAAATGAATTAAATTAAAAAATATTTTAAAAAAAATGATTAAAATTTAATAACAAAATGAAATAAATAACTAACTTGTTACTTATTAAAAAAATAACAAAAAGAAAAAACTAAAATAATTGAAATATAAGTTAATGTGTCTAATTGTTAAATTATTTAATTAAATAAAAATAAAATTTAAAACTTCAATATATTAATTAATATATTAACACAAAAAACAAAATTGTGAAATAATTTAATACTCAGAACAAAAGAAATAATAAAAATCAAATAAATAATAGAAACATTAATTAAACTATTGATAAATAAAAAAATAAAAAATAATAATTAAAAGAATTAAAAATTGATAATTTAAACAATAAATCAAATTATATTATTGATAATTTCATTAATTTTACTAAATAAAATATAAATTAACCAAAAAGAAATAAATAACCATTAATTGACTAATTTAGAAATAAAAATACCTAATTAGTATAAGAAACAATGTGGAAAAACACTAAATATATTATCACATAAAATTCCCCCACACTTAAGATATTGGTTATCCTCAAGAAATATTTAGTCACATTCAAATATAGAAAATAAATCTCAATATAAAAAAATATAAAATGCCACTAATTATTTATTGTGAAAAATTATTTTTCCTATTGTATTCTCCCATGTATTAAAAATTAATTCCCTCTCGAATTAAATTTTTAAAGTGTAAAATCTGTAAATATTTTATAAAAGTGATTTAAATTGAAAATTTTGAAGAAAATTTAACAAACATTAATTTGAATCCAACTGAAAGTAAAAAACTTCTCTTTAGATCCAGGAGAATATAATCACATAATTAGCAGTCAAAATAAATAGAAACACTATTTGGAAGGGAAAACATAATTATTAAAAGGCAGAATAAATAACTCATCCAACAACTTAGGAATAAAGAATAAATCTAATGAAAAAAATAGTTCAACCTATATTATTATTTTCATTTCATAATGCATTTAGATTCATATATTATAAGTTAAATTATAATTAAAAATTTCAAAGTAAATGATTATTGCATAATATTTTACTAAAGTGTTACTAAGAGCAATTTTTTCCAATAATCTATGAAAAATGATTTTCCCAATTAAATCCAAGAGGTATTAAAGATTAACCTCTTCAAAGTGGCATCACAACCCTCAAATTTGAGAAATGTTTTCACCCATTGAAAATTACTAAGTGATATTAAAAAACTCACAATTTTGAAAAAATTAGAAGGTTTGTTATGAGTTATCAATGGATTTAATTTCAAAATATTTATAAACCCTTTTCCCACACTTAAAACCAAAATATGTTCCCATTGTTGAAAAAAAGGTGGGATTCAAAAAATTAACATTGTAAGTTCGAAAATATTTTGAAAATAAGAACTGAAAATAATGTTTTAGTATTACAAGAAATCTCAAAAATAATTTCTCCATATAGAACAAGATTCACAAAATGCACAAGAGATACCCACTGGTTACTACATTAACAAATTCAGCTCATATGCAAGGTTTTTAAAATATATGAATGTTATCATTTGAAGTTCAACAAAGGTTTTCAGTAAAGTGTTGAAACATACATGAAAACAAAAAATTTATCAAACAAAGGCTGTCAAAATAGAAGTAGTTACCATTAGTTTTACCATGATAAATTCATCAATAAATTTTCCAATTTAAAATTAATTTTCCAAAAATTAATTACACCACAACCAACAAGCATAATATTTTTATTCAACATGAAAATGAGAATAATCAAAATAAATAATTTAAACTATGACTCCCTTGTTTATTGATAAAAAACTATTTTATTGAATATTTCATTGATAATAAATGATATAATTTCCTCACATTGTGTTAAATATGTTTAATTAGAAAGTATTTGGGATTAGATCATTCATTTGAATATTTGATGAAAATTCCAGTTTTACCCTTTATAGTTTACTGTAGTATTTCGAAGATAAATACTTTTATATTTATTATTTGAAATTGAAATTTTGTAAAATTGTTCCTAACTTAATTATCTACAACTTTTATTCTGGATACTAGAGCTAAAGAGTTCATTTGGTTATTGAAAATGGGCCATGAAGTCAAAGTTGGGCTGGGCTCGCCAGATTGCAGAAGCTTCTGTATTTAGGCCATAACTCCTTCATATGGGCCTTTATTGAGCCCAAATTTGTAGAGGAGATAGAGGACCCATATCCTCACATTTGATCCTTCTTTAAGGCCGTCCAATTCACGCGTTTTGGTGGTCAAATGGGCATTTCAGGTTGGAATAAAATATTTGGCCGAATTTCCACATTCACACTTGAAACCACTTGTAACCTCTCCTCCCCTACCCTCTATAAATTGGATTTTTTCTCATTTGGATGGGTTGGGACGTGAACTAGGAGAATGGAGGAAGAGGAGAATTTGTTTCACCCAAATTCTCCAACCATTGTAAGAGGGGTATCTCTTGAAGCAAAGATCCCCTCATCGAAGCCTCCTTCTCTTCTTCATTTTGTAATGTTTTCATTTGTGTAATAAACTTCATTTTTCTTCTTTTATTTATTCTATTTTCTTCTGTTTTGTTTAAATTTATTCTTCTCTTAATCTTCCTCTTTGGGCTGGAATTCTTTAGTAGAAGCGTTATTGGGTTATACCCATTATAAACCTTTGCATATGCAAAACGCTTCTACGATGATTACGCCACCCATGGAAGAGTAGTCTTTTAGTAATCGATCTATCTTCTACCTTCTTCATTTAATTATTTTGAATAAATGATCTAATGTAATTCACATAATATGATCCATGAATTGTGTTTTTAAATTACAAGAAACTAAGCAAATAAATTGAACAATTAACACAAAAACACGCGAGGTCGGGATTTTGTGTAAATTGTGAGAGCGTAATCTTAATCGGTAATACAAGACCACACGGGATAAATTTGTAGAGTTAAAATATAATCCCTAAAAACAATTCATCCTCATTTACAGAATGGATATGTGCTCTAATTAACCACTGACCATAATCTATCTTTAGAACAACAATCAAAGCAGGGTGCTGCGATTGCGTGTTCTGAAGCTAGCCTAGGGTTTAAATAATTTCATCTTTGTGGTTAAGTTAACTCTCGTAGGGTTAGAGGGATAACAAATTAGGGGATCATAATTGAGTGGATATTGATTTAAATAATAATGATTAATAAGTGAATGAAGAGGTATAGTTAGATCGATTACGCCTTTTAAAATAGATTTCTAAAAAAACATCTTCTTGTTGTGTCTTTTTAATCAAACATGATTTCAAAATTAAAAACAAAAAAAATGAAATCTTCTTCCAGAAAACTTCTTCTAGATCTATAAACTATAAAAAAACCCATCCATTAAATTAGTGTTTTATTCTCTTTTATTTTATTTTTATAATACCTCTAAGAAGTTGTTTTAATTCACTTCCTCCTTCAAGAGATGACCTTGGTCAGCCACTCTGCTGCACCTAAGTACCCCAAAATCACACTAATCATTTGAGGGCACCCATGACAGTGCTCTATCAAATTGGCGTCGTTGTCGGGGAGGCAAGTAATTATTTCAACCAATTAGAGGTATTTATTTTATTTTACATTTTATTCTCTTCCTCTCTTCTTTCTTCCTTCTTTACCCAATCTGATTTTTCTTCTTCTTCTTTTATTTTCTTCTACTTCTTTTTGGACCATCAACTCAAACTTCTCATTTTTATTTTACTATGGTCCACTTTCTTTCTTTTCATTTTTATTTGATCTATGACATGAACTAATCCCAAAGATCTCTTAGATCTTGACCCTGAGATTGAACGTAGCCTTAGGGCTCGAATCAGAAATTCTCAGTCTACGGGAAGTTTCAATATTCAACCAGTTGGTGAATTCCTCTCTTCTGGAAACATTGAAATTGGAAGCTATTCAAATTCAAACATAAAAGAGGAACCAATGGCTGAAAACAATGGAAATGAACTTAATAGAACCATTCGATAATTGGCTGCACCTGATATTAACTATCAACCAAATTGTATTGCATACCCAAATCTTGAATCGGACTTTGAACTAAAATCTGGGTTAATTCACTTACTTCCAAAGTTTCATGGACTCTCTGGTGAGGATCCTAATAAACATTTGAAATAATTTAATGTGGTTTTCTCAACCCTTAAACTAAGAAATGTTTCTGAAGATCAAATCAAATTAAGAGCATTCCCATTCTCACTTGATGGAGCTGCAAAAGACTGGATGTATTATTTGCAACCCGAAGATGTAACTTGTTGGAACGATTTGAAACGTCTTTTCTTGCAGAGATTTTTTCCAGAATCAAGGACCAAATCCATTCGAAAGGAGATATTGGGGATCAAGAAAGCACAAGGGGAGTCAATGTATGAGCACTGGGAGCGATTCAAGAAGTTGTGTGCAAGCTGTCTGCATCACCAAATCAGTGAGGAACTCCTCATTCAGTACTTCTATGAAGGACTCACACCCATAGAGAGGATCATGGTGGATGCTGTAGCTGGAGGAGCATTGGTGGACAAGACACCAGTAGCCGCACGTGCATTGATCGAAAATATGGCCCAAAACTCCCAACAATTTGGTGATCGAGGTACACCACATATGAGGGGAGTACATCAGGTAAGTCCTTCTTCTCTTGAGAGACATTTGATTGATACCAAGTTAGAATAATTGACCAATATGGTGAGGCAAATTGATTTGGCATAAAATACATATCTACCCCCTCCTTCAAGGCCTTGTGGCATTTGCACTGAGACAAGCCACCCAACTGACTGTTGCCCACAACTATAAGAGACAGAGGATTGCGCAGCAGTATTCCCAGGGAGACCATTTTAGCAGCAACAACAACCATATCCCCAAAAGAAGTTTGATTCATTTGCTCCAATATACAACCAAGGGTGGAAAGATCAAGTGGACATAAGGTATGTCTTTGGAAAACAACAAAGGCCCCCTTTTCAACCAAACTTCCAGCAGCCTCCGCCTTACCAGCAGGGTTTCCAACAACCCCAAAGGAGATTTGAAGCCCAAGCATCAACAAGCCAACAACAAGGGAATCCCCCACCCAAGGTAGATTCTAACACTGATGACCTTTTGAAGCAAATTGTTCTTAATCAACAGAATAAGCTAAAGAGTCAAGGTTCGGAGCTGAGAGAGTTGAAGACTCAAATGAGTCATATTGTCACCGCCCTCCATGAACTTGTGAGTAAGAATTCTGGAAATCTACCTTCCCAACCCACTCCAAATCCAAAGGGGAATGTTAGTGCCATCACATTGAGAAGTGGGAAGAAAATTAACGATACATCTGGACCTACCATTCCACCAGGATTCACCTCTACTCTAGAGAAGCCGCATTCTATACCAACTGATGAGAAATCCAAGTAGAAAGATAAAGGTAAGAAAAAGATTGATGATGTACCTCCTAAACCCCTTCCTTTTCCAAACAGGATTGTTCAAACCAAGAAGATGGTTGAAGAAGCAATGCAAAAGGAGGTTTTGGACACATTCAAGCGTGTGGAGATCAACATTCCTCTACTTGAAGCCATTAAGCAAATTCCAAGGTATGCGAAATTCTTAAAAGAACTTTGTACCAATCGAAGAGGGCTCAAGGGAAATGAGAGGATCAACCTTGGAAGGAATGTATCAGCACTCATTACACTAACTATAGCAATTCCAACAAAGTGCAAGGATCCAGGGACATTCACCATCCCATGTACCATAGGGGACTTGCACTTATCTGATGCTCTTTGTGATTTAGGAGATTCAATAAATGTGATGCCTCACTCTGTATTCTCTTCCTTGCAGGTTGGTGATTTGAAGCCAACAAAAGTAGTGGTGTAATTTGCGAATAGAGCTACGGCATATCCAACGGGATTCCTTGAGGATGTACTTGTCCGGGTAAGAGACATGATCTTTCCAGCGGATTTCTATGTTCTTAACATGGATGATGATCAGTTAAGTTCTCATTCCCCCATTATCTTAGGTAGGCCCTTCCTCAAAACTGCAAAAACTATCATAAATGTCAATGAGGGTACACTTTCCATGGAATTTGGGGATGAAGTTGTGATATTTAATGTTATGGATTCCATGAAGTACCCCTCTGAGGACCATTCTGCTTTTGTTATCTCCCATTTTGAACCACCAAGTAAAAACTCCATGGATTTTGATTGTCCTATGCTTAGGGAGATTATGAGTATTGGTTCTGGTTTAATGTCTAAGAGAACTTCCACACCTTTTTCTGATGAACAAGACTCTCTAAGATTTGATTTTGAAATGGATTTATATTCTGATCTTGTTCATGTGAACTCTGATTATGACATGGCTATAGAGTATGCTGATGGATTTTATGCTTTATTCTCTGATTTTGATGATGTATATTCTGATACCGATGCTCTTTGTGCACATATTTCGGTTCCTTCAATGTCTCCATCCATACTACACCCTCCTTCATTATAACTCAAGCCATTTCCACAAAATCTGAAATACTCATACTTGTTGAGTGGTGAGAGATTACCTGTTATCATTGCTAACAATATCCCTTTTGAACATGAAGAAAATATTTTGAATATTTTGAGGGAGAAAATCAGGGCGATTGGGTGGACCTTAGCTGACATATCAGGTATTAGCCCCTCCATTTGCATGAATAGGATTCTATTGGAGGATGGGGCTAAACCGGTGAGACAGCCACAAAGGAGACTCAATCCCACCCTCTTGGAAGTTGTTAAAAAAGAAGTTGAGAAATTTCTCGAGGTAGGTATAATCTTTCCCATTTCATATTCTCAGTGGGTAAGTCCAATTCAGGTTGTGCCTAAGAAAACTGGTTTTACTGTTGTTAAAAATGAGAAATATGATTTAGTTCCAATGAGGATGCAAAACAGTTGGCGTGTGTGTATTGATTATAGGAAACTAAATCAGACCACTCACAAGGACCATTTCCCCCTCCCATTTATTGATCAAATGCTCGAGAGACTAGCTGGGAAAACACACTATTGTTTCTTGGATGGATTTTCTGGATATTTTTAGGTTCCTATAGCTACAGAGGATCAGTAGAAGACTACATTCACCTGTCCCTTTGGCACATTTGCCTACCGGAGGATGCCATTTGGACTTTGCAACGCCCCAGGTACCTTCCAGAGATGTATGGTGAGTATTTTTTCTGATTTTATTGAGACCTTCATGGAGGTATTTATGGATTATTTTACAGTGTATGGGTCTTCATTTGATGAATGTCTAAGTAGTTTGGGAAAGGTGTTGAATCGTTGTATTGAGAAGAATCTGGTCCTGAACTTTGAAAAGTGTCATTTTATGGTAGAGCATGGCATTGTCTTAGGGCATGTAGTGTCAAAACATGGGATAGAGGTTGATAGATCTAAGGTAGACATTATTTCATCCTTACCCTATCCTTCATGTGTGTGTAATGTTAGATCTTTCCTAGGGCATGCAGGATTTTATCGGCGCTTCATCAAAGATTTTAGTAAGATCGCTCTTCCTATGTCACGATTACTTCAAAAAGATTCTGATTTTGTGTTTGATGATTCTTGTAGGACTTCCTTTGATGAGATAAAGAAGAGTCTAACCACTCCACCTATCATACATCCACCATGGTGGGACCTTCCATTTGAGCTTATGTGTGACGCCTCCAACTTCGCGGTTGGAGCTGTCTTATCTCAGAGGGTGGAAGGACGTTCACATGTGATTGCCTATGCATCAAGGACATTGGATTCATCCCAATCAAACTACACAACCACGGAAAAGGAGTTTCTTGCTGTCATATTTGCTTTAGATAAATTCCATTCATATTTATTGGGCTCTAAAGTAGTTGTTTTTTCTGACCATGCAGCTTTGAGGTACCTCCTGAAGAAGCCAGATGCAAAGCCATGACTTATCCGTTGGATGCTCCTTCTTCAAGAGTTTGACATCGAGATAAAGGACAAAAAGGGGTCAGAAAACTTGGTGGCGTACCGCATGAGTAGGCTTACTCACACACTATAGGATGACACCTTGGATAAGGTACCACTTCGGGACACTTTCCCCGATGAGCATCTCTATACCATCTCAGGTACGCATCCTTGGTATGCTAATTTAGTTAACTACCTTGTTGCTTCTGAAATCCCTGCAAATTTAAAGAAACATCAAGTCCAAAAATTAAAGAGTGAGTCAAGATTTTATGTTTGGGATGATCCATACTTATGGCGCATGTGTAGTGACCAAGTCATTAGGAGGTGTGTTCCCGATCATGAGTTTGAGTCTGTTTTTCATTTCTGTCATACACTTTCTTGTGGTGGACACTTTGGGCCCCAACGGACAGCTAGGAAGGTTTTGGACTCTGGATTATATTGTCCTAGATTATTCCATGATGTCCATGTGTTTTGTAAGTCATGCTCTCATTGCCAACACACTAGGAACATTTCTAAGAGACATGAGATGCCCCAACAACCCATACTATTCTGTGAGATTTTTTATGTATGGGGCATTGATTTTATGGGTCTTTTTCCTAGTTCATTTGGATTTTTGTATATTTTGGTTGTTGTTGATTATGTGAGTAAATGGGTGGAGGCCAAGGCCACCAGGACTGACGATTCTCATGTTGTAGTGGATTTTGTCAAGGCTAAATTTTTTTGCAGGTTTGGAGTATCAAAGGCCATCATCAGTGACCAAGGGACACACTTTTGCAGTAGGAATTTTTCTTCCCTCCTTCGAAAGTATGGGGTGACACACAAAACATCAACACCATACCACCCCCAAACAAATGGCCAGGCTGAGGTTTCAAATCATGAGTTGAAACAAATATTGGAGAAAACTGTGAAGCCAAATAGGAAGGATTGGAGCAAGTGCTTGGATGATGCATTGTGGGCTTATAGGACAGCATACAAGACCCCCATTGGTATGTCCCCATTTCGGATTGTTTTTGGGAAAACGTGTCATCTCCCCGTGGAAGTTGAGCATCGGGCTTATTGGGCTATAAAGAAATGCAACATGGATTTGGCCCAAGCTGGAATCCAAAGGAAGCTGAAAATTCAAGAGCTTGAGGAGATTAGATTATCATCATATGAGAACTCAAGGCTCTACATGGAAAGATCAAAAGCATCTCATGACAAAATGATCCAACAAAGGGAGTTTCATGTTGGAGAGAAAGTCCTTCTATACAGTTCACGACTGAAGCTGATGCCTGGTAAGTTGCATTCCAGATGGTTAGGTCCTTATGTTGTGACTAATGTTTTTCCTTATGGTGCAGTGGAGATCACACAAGAGGACACTAGAAGGATATTTACAGTCAATGGGCAACTTTTGAAGAGATGCATTGAGGGAATTCCTACTGATGCAGTGGATTTTATCACACTACATGACCCCATCATCACTTGAGCACATCAGGTTGTTCCTAACCCTTTCACTTTTATATTATTTGTCCGATTTAAAAATTCTACATTTCATGTGCATATATCATCTCATAGGTTCACATTGAGGGCGATGCAATATTTTAAGTGTGGGGGAGGGAACCTTTTAGTTTATTAATTTCAATTGCTTTCCTGTTCAAAAAAAAACAAAAAAAATTGTGTGTTTTTCAAATTTTGTGTGTTTATTTTACAATTTTCTGTGTGTTTTTGAAACTTTTGAGCTGAAATGATTCTCATCACCATTTTTAAATCCATATCAATAAGTGAAACAATTTACCCCTTGAAACTAAGCTTAAATGAATGCTGAAATGACTTTGTTTCAAGTTCAAATATTTAGTAATTTCATGGAAAGTACACCGAATTTTGAATCCCATGCCACATCTCACTGTCTTTATATTTGAAATCACTTTCCTGTGAGGCTTCTAAACCATTATTTTCATATTATTTACATTCACCTCACTTCTTGAAAGAACCAAACCATGCTTGATTTTACCAGAATTTGATTTATTCCTGTCAAAACTTGACGGTTTGAGGTACTTATGTTTAAATGATTGAGACATTTGTTTGGTATTAAAGCCCCTATTTCAAAGAATACTTGTTTTATAATGGCCTAACTTGAATATTTAATTCTTTTAACCCTTAGAATCCATGCATATCCTGTTAGGTTAGCCACATTACAAGCCAATTTTCCCTATCCAACCAACTCTTGAAGTAAAATTGCATAATCTAGTTGAGCATAAGTGTGAGGGAAGTTGTCTTGTGTTTTGCCACCACATTCTGTGATACTTTGGGTGGAAAATTAAATTCTAAAGAGATGTGTTTTCTACTGAAGAAATTCATTATATTGAAATTTGTTCCTTTTCTGGATCTTTCATGACAAGTGAAGATGTGCCTTTTCTGGAGCTTCTAATTGAGGTGGAAAGCTATGCCCATCTGGAGCTTTCAAGAAAATCATGTTTGAGAAGATTGAAATTTTTTATGCTGAAATGATGAATGGTGTAAACCTTTCATGACTTTTCATGATGATGTAGCTAAATTGATACTATGGGGATTGAGAAGAAGACCATATTTAAGTGAAAATTAGATTAATGCAATTTTTCTTCAAAAGAGTCAAGCCCTCCTCATTCAGCCTCAGAGTTTTTCACATATTAATCCTACCAACCGAAAGCCACAGAACAACCCTGAAAATTCCTCATGATAAACATATGTCCTTGACTCACATCGGGTAGCAATGTAGGAATCTATCAATCCTATGGTGACCCTTGTATGAGTTTGGATGAGAAAGACATTGCAAAAAAATTGATATTTGAGTGATGAGAGAAAATTCAAGCGAGGTAAGTGTTTTGTGCATGGGAGGATAAATAAAGTGGAAATATATTGAATTATATAAATGAATAACTTGAAATAATTGTTTTTTATGAGGCATTATATCTTTTGTTTCTTGGGGTGTAATTGTTTGATCTCAAGGATATGTGTTTTAAAATTGGTTTTGATTTGATATTAATGTTCACTTGATATGAGGTTTTTCCCAGGAGTGCAAAAGGGTAAGTGTGGGGGAGTTGATAACACACTATTTTATTGAATATTTAATTGATAATAAATGATATAATTTCCTCATATTATGTTAAATATGTTTAATTTGAAAGTATTTGGGATTAGATCATTCATTTGAATCTTTGATGAAAATTCCAGTTTTACCCTTTATAGTTCACTGTAGTATTTCAAATATAAATATTTTTATATTTATTATTTGAATTTTAAATTTTGAAAAAGTGTTCATAACTTAATTATCTACAAATTTTATTCAGGACACTAGAGCTAAATAGTTCATTTGGTTATTTAAAATGGGTCATGAAGTCAAAGTTGGGTTGGGCTCGCCAGAATAGAGAAGCTTCTGTATTTCGACCATAACTACTTCATATGGGCTTATATTGAGCCCAAATTTGGAGAGGAGATAGAGGAAAATATCCGCACATTTTTTCCTTCCAGAAGGCCGTCCAATTCACGTGTTTTGGTGGTCAAATGGGCAGTGCAAGTTGGCATAAAATATTTGGCCGAATTTCCACATTCACACTTGAAACCACTTGTAACCTCTCCTCCCCTCCCCTCTATAAATTGGAGTTTTTCTCATTTGGAGGGGTTGGTACGTGAATTATAAGATTTGAGGCAGAAGAGAATTTGTTTCACCCAAATTATCCAACCATTGTAAGAGGGGTAGCTCTTGAAGCAAGGATCTCTTCATCGAAGCCTCCTTCTCTTCTTCATTTTGTAATGTTTTCATTTGTGTAATAAACTTCATTGTTATTATTTTATTTCTTATCTTTTCTTCTGTTTTGTTTAAATTTATTCTTATATTAATATTCCTCTTTGTGCTGGAATTCTTGATTAGAAGCGTTATTGGGTTATACCCATTATAAACCTTTGCATATGCAAAACGCTTCTACGATGATTACGCCACCCATAGAAGAGTAGTCTTTTAGTAATCGATCTATCTTCTACCTTCTTCATTTAATTATTTTGAATCAATGAGCTACTGTAATTCACATAATATGATCCATGAATTTTTTTTTTAAATTACAAGAAACTAAGCAAGCAATTGAACAATTAACACAAAAACACGTGAGGTCGGAATTTTGTGTAAATTGTGAGAGCGTAATCTTAATCGGTAATACAAGACCACACGGGATAAATTTGTAGAGTTAAAATATAATCCCTAAACACAATTCATCCTTATTTCCAGAATGGATATGTGCTATAATTAACCACTGACCATAAGCAATCTTTAGAACAATAATCAAAACAGGGTGCTGAGATTGTGTGTTCCGAAGCTAGCCTAGGGTTTAAATAATTTCATCTTTGTGGTTAAGTTAACTCTCATAGGGTTCGAGGGATAACAAATTAGGGGATCATAATTGAGTGGATATTGATTTAAATGATACTGATTAATAAGTGAATGAAGATGTAGAGTTAGATCAATTATGCCTTTTAAAATAGATTTCTAAAAAAACATCTTCTTGTTGTGTCTTTTTAATCAAACATCATTTCAAAATTAAAAACAAAAAAAATGCAATCTTCTTCCAGAAAACTTCTTCTAGATCTATAAACTATAAAAAAACCCATCCATTCAATTAGTGTTTTTATTCTATTTTATTTTATTTTTAGAATACCTCTAAGAAGTTGTTTTAATTCACTTCCTCCTTCAAGAGACGACCTTGGTCAGCCACTCTGCTGCACCTAAGTACCCCAAAATCACACTAATCATTTGAGGGCACCCACAATAGTGCTCTATCAGTTATAATATATAACACATAAAGTTAATAAATTTCACTTCCTTTCTTTTATTTTTGAGTAAGTCCCTCTATTTTCCTATTTATAACTACTAAAAGTTGAAAAGAATAAGCATTAAAATAAGAATTCAAATTACAATCAACATAAAACCAGAGAGAAGAGTTAAGCAAGTTTAATCTAGTTTTTCTCTGAAAAAAATTCCTTCATCAATGATTAACACTGAGCCTCTTCCTTCTCAGTACCAAAAATAAAATAAAGGAAAATTATTTAATTCATTATTTCAAAGTAATTTAAAATGAGGCCAACTAAAAGTGTAATTTTGTTGTGTATAAGGAGAGAAACACACAGCTGAGCAGGATATTTTTATTTAGACATTTAGATAATGAAAAGTCTATGAAAATCATGGGTTGCCTCCCATACATAACTAAATTTAAAGTTATAAGGTATTCTTTATCCCCTAATGTGTTATAATTATGAACATTCAAATGGTATGATTAATTATTAGTTATTAAGTCATTTATTTTTATAAAAATTATTTCTTATTCTATCAACAATTTAAGCACTTCATCTTCTTGCAATGCTCATAACAAATACTCTAAGGTTATATTATTTAACCTATTACCCCCATCATAATTAGGTTTAATAACTTAAAAAATTTAATGATTGAAGGAAATAAATATCCTAGAATTTTCAGTATAAAGGAAAACATCACCTCCCAAAATCTCCTCCACATTTAAGGGATCCAAAAAGTCAAAATTAGGTGTAACAATTGTTGGAACATACTCATAGTTAACCTAAGAATGATTCTTAGAAAAAAAATCCCTAGGAAAAATAGATAAATATTCCTCAAGCATGTTTATGAACTTCTCAAATTTGTGGATAAAAATATCATAATTTATGTTTTGGAATGAATCAAGGTCATAAAATAGATCTATGGTTTTAGAAAATCTCCCACATATAATAATATTTCCATATTGAACTCCATTTTGATTAATAGGGACAAATTTATCAAGAATCCCTAATAATTCTCTAAGATCAAGTATAGAAAAATCATCATCTAAACTTCTTATATCGGTAGGAATATGATTTTTTCCATATCTAGAAAACAGCCCAAATTCCCACTTATTACACTCTCAACAGACTGTTTCTACTCATTTTTAGTTACTAATGGATCAACACTCACCCAACACTTTTACTCACCCTTAAAATAGTAACTTTTAACAAAATAAGCACTTAAAATAGGCCCACACTTCTCAAGATGATGGGAAAATGAAGTTATTTCCATGTTGAAGATAAGAGAGGGCCATGAACATTGATCATCAGCATTAGAAAACCTTTCAACATGAAATTGTGGGTATGGATAGACCACTTCATGGCCTTGAGCAATGAACTTCCTAATATAACTCTCAAGTTTCAAAATCCTTTCCATCTTATGTGTGGACTCATATTCAATAAAAATTTCCTTGGAATGTTCATTAATTGAACATTCAATTATGTAATCAAAATAACTATGGGTATCTTTTCTATTATATTCTCTAAACACGTCATCATCCTCATTAATTAACTTGACACTCACCAAAAGAGGTGAATCTTAAAAAACTTGTAATTCCTATTTATCATCATCGACCTGAAGGTTCACTTTACCCTTCAACACATCCATAAAATCCATAATTATATCTAAAAATGGCCTTCTATGATTGATCGGGACCTTGTTATCACATTACATTTAAATAACAAGAAAGTAATTGATAAAATTTAGTTTCCTTAAATCAACTAATAGGGCCTCCACCCACCTAGAATGATAGGAAAGTTACCAGTTAGCAAGTTTCAATGAAAAAAAAATGTCATATTAACTTCCCTAAGACCTAAATTTTTGAGTAAGGATTAGGTCATAATGTTAATACATACAAAAAATTCAAAAATTCACCTAATATTCTCACTCCAACCAATTATAAAATAGATAAAAATAGGTCCAAGATATTTTAATTTGTGAATAATATTTTTTTTGAACAATGTAACTACACTCCTCATTACAATATACTATTGAAAACACATCCCAATCCCTTTTGTTTTCCAAAAATAATTTATGGAATTTCAACAAAAATGGGACTTTATCTAAAAAAATTAATATTGACTGAAAATTGCATTTTTATTTTATAAAAGTTCAAATAGGGAACAAGACCCCTCCCTGAAGAGATCATGGTGGTCTAAAGTGATGCAGTCCAAGGGAATCCCCTTGAACAAAATTCTTACATACCCGGGGTAGAGAACCCACATTCAAGAACACCCTTCTAGGATTCTCTGGACCTCTCTCTCTAGATAGATCGTATGTTGTAAAGTTAGCTTCTCTTGGAATATGACGTATAGAACAATCATTAGGGATCATAGCAGCACATCTACGAAAAATGTAAGTAAAGGCCCACGGCACCATCACTTTCCCATGCAAGGCCCGAATCAAGATATCATAATCCAATTCCACTTATGAACACACCAGGGATAAACTGGTACAAAGATCCATGCATGTGTGTAATGTATGAACTTCCGCCCCTAATGAGTCGCCTGGTCCATGGAAGCTGTTGAAGGCCATAATGACCAAACCATTCCCATCACGCACCAAAACACCATCACACATCATCCTATCTATGAATGAGCCATCAAAATTAAGCTTGAATCCCATTTCAGTAAAAACCCACCTTACCCAGCAGCCCTATGACCAGGAGAATACCATCGTCCTGTTCACAAAATTACAAAGATTTGGAGAATGTTGACCTCCTTTCAGCAGAGAGCCTAATTCATGCACCATTCATTTCATCTTCACTATCATTAAAGAAGGGGACCACCGGATTTCAACATGTGCCTTATTCCACGCCTCCCAGAGTGTCCAGAAGACTGCTGTAAGCACAATGCAGCAGATTTTAGACTTCATCTCATTTTGTCATGTACTTGAGAACCAGCTTACGAGGAACTCCTGCATGGAGGATCATATCATATTGAAACTTACCCTTACATCTAAACTAGTCCAAAGAAAAATAGCCCAGTCTCTCTTAAGAAATAAGTGAAACACCGACTCCATCCGAGGGTGAGAGCAATAGAAAAATCTTGAAGCCAGATAGATTCCCTTATTCTGAATGTGGTCATATGTCGCCAAATCTTGTTTTCTTGCCCTCCAAACCTGAAAGGACATCTTGGAGATAAGTTATTTACACCATAGTCGTGTTCCCCACTCATTAAGGATGCCCTTCTGATGGATCAGATGCCGGTAGTCCTGCCCATTGAAGACCCTAGACCTAGATTCCGTAAAACATAGTCTATCGACTTCCTCCGAAAACATTACCTCGTTACAAACTTACATATTCTTCGAGCTAAGAATAGCTTCAAGAAATCTAGGATGACGGCTGGCTTATTTGACAGAGAAATCTGGAACTAGGCAGTGACGGCTGGCTTCATTAAAAAAAGCAATATTAATATTAAAGATTCTAAATATTTAAAAGAATTATAGGTGACATGGTTCTTTATTCTTTTTTTCCCTATGGAAAAGGGATAGGAGGGGTATAATTATTCGAAACTAGTTTATTTATCTCCTGAACCTCTAACCTGGTCTTTTTCTTCCATTATTTGACAAGTTCCTATATCATTGTATTTTTTTATTTTAATTTTTCACTTCAATTCTCAAAAAAAAATATTCTGTAAACTACTGTCCAACATTCAAGATTTAGTGTTTTCCATGTTTTCATTTTCATGTTCATTTAAAAAAATAGGTTCAAATTCCCTAGGATGTTCACTAACATGTTCATGAGTTTTTAAACCTAATATTATAGTTACATTCATTAAAGTTTCTTTGGTATTCAACACTTTTGTTCTAGTAACTTCCCTTTTTTTCTTCTACCTATATACCTAACATGTTGGACCATTTATAACTCAAGATTATGGATTCTAGAATTTTTTTTAGCCCTGTATGAATCAAGTTTATACTTTTGAGAATCTAACTCAACCTTTTGAGAATTTAATCTTCTTATTAACTTTCAAAACATGTATCTAGCATCCTCTTGAGAATATGAGGATTTGGTATTAAATGGGTTTTGAAATGAAGGTCTATATTTTTGTGAAAATACTAGAGTAGTATATTATTTCAACACACTTTGTTTACTCTAGGAAGCATTTGGGACATTTTTGTAACTAGTATTTAATTGATCATAAAAATGGTTAATAACCCCTTGATTCCTAGATCTATAATAAACAAACTGGGCACTCACCTTAGGCTGGATAGAGAGATAAAAATTGGGATATAAATTTTGAGAATGACTATCACAACCCCCTCCCCACAAATATACCACAATGAGGGGAGGGAGATAGTGATTTCCCAAGTCCCACCTTTAGTAGGCCTCAATTTGGTGACTATCACTAATGGTATAGTAAACATGCATATGGAAGGCATTACCCTCTAATAGAAAGATGCATAAGAGAGAGATAAGAATGATAAAATAACCAACACCTTATCATACATATATATATAAAGAAAACCCAAGTAAAAATATAAAATGTAATATAGTACCATAAAACTAAAAGGAAACTACAAGTACTAGAAAGGTAAAGATAGAAGTGACCATGAATCCCAAACAGCTCTTGGTAAATCCTAAGCTAGTAATATCTAGCCCGATCACCAACTTGCTCCAGATAAACTAAAGAAAAGTTTATTTATATATATATAAGGTGATCATAATAGTATACTCAGTAGTATTCTACTTGGATACTCTTATAATAAAGATAAAGAAATCATGCTAAATTATAGTGAACAACAGTAAAACTAACTTGTCGCCTAAATAGTTATGCTAAGTTTCTATCCTCACCATGGATAACTCTCACCAAGTATCACATAAAAGAAATAATATAATATAATAATAAAACATAAAGGGTACCCTTATCCTACTTCCCCATTATTTTTCCTCTCTGTCCCAACATCACACATCCTGAGCATCTCTCTCTAACAGTAATTTGGCCCAAAAATAGTTGAGCAAGGAAAAACTGCATGCACCTCATGCTTCACATAACCACATCATCCTATATCACAAACCAAATAGTAACCAAATAGTTTCCAGTAGCCACTATAGGCCATATGAAGTATATTAAACATTAGGTATTATACCTCAAGCCATTATAGCCTATACACCGAGTAAGTACCTCAAGCCATCACAGCCTATACCCATCATACCTATAATAATCATTTGGATACTATATCTAGTAATTCATGTGTGTGAAATAAAAACAAGCTGTCATAGCCCTATATACGCATATATGGGAAAGATAACCATTATGAATACATGAAAAAGTAACTACCAATATAAGAGATTATATCTAGAGTGGGTAGTCAACCATCCATCCTCCCAGTAGGATGTTGGGGAAAACACCCTCACAAAGTCCACTAGGTTTCAGTTTCCCTAAAAAACATGGGTGGGGAAGCATATGAAAACATAGAATATACATGATATAATATATCTCACAACCACGCTATGGTCATAAACTATTCTTAGACTCATCTACAGCTACTGTCACTCGGACTCCTGGTTTCTACTGTTAATACTATATATCCGAAAAGCACAGAAGAATATAGAAAAACTACATTAAATTCAATCTTTTATTTTAAGAAATTTAATTTATGTTAATTAATTCATTATCCATTAATTAACCATTTAATATTACTCCACATTAAATTATATTTCATTAAATTACACATCATCATAGTAAATTATGTTCCCTCTAGGCATAATTCCAAAAAAAGGGACTTTGTTTATCAATATTAAAATCTTGTAATAATTTTCACTACATCATCAACCAACACTGTGGGTTAAACATTTATTATTCAATACATTAATAGAATTATTCCATAAACTAGGTACTCTAGGAAAACCATCATAAGATACCAACAAGAGGAAACAAGCAACCAAGAACCTCCAACTACCTCAAGAAGTGGGTAAAGCAATTAAGATAAATAAGAAACCCATCCATCATCCATTAAACATATTCACAAGCGGGGAAACCATCTCTCAGAATATAATAAATGGGTAAGCCCATATTTAACATGTTCTATAAACTCTTATGTCATCCTTTACACCCATATGCATATAATGATGCATCATTACATCACAGGAATCATCTACTACCACATCATCTGGGTGACCCTACCCACATATCACAACAGCCATCACAGGCTCAGTCATCCCATGCTCACATCACATCTGGGCCTCCCTGCCTCATGTCACACATCATCCCTCTATTATCATCTATATCAGGTCCTAAAATTAGTATTGTATCCAAATAACATCACAATTAATAGGAAAAAACAAGAAAACAATAGGTAAAATGGTCCCTAAAAAATGGAATTCATCTTTCTCATGCAAAAAAAACTCTCATAGTTCCAAAAAAAGTCACTCAGCCTTCTCAAGAAATGTGAATCTTGGGCCTTAGAAAAACATCTTTATCACACAAATAGTTCTCATTCCATATCTAAATAACTGATTCAATATTAATAGGTTACAACTATGGGAAATCTAAGGCACTATGCTATACAAGCTATCAAATAAAAACATTCTCTTGGAATTTATTCTGGTTCAACAACCAAGAGAAGTATCATTATAAATTAACATGACTTTTTAATTATTATCAACAAGCATAAACATCATTGGGGTTCATTAAACAATTTTAATATTTCCTTTAATCCCATGGAATATCATTTCAATTAAACATGTGTATCAGCATCAATTTGATTATTAACAAATTAAATTAACAACATGATTCATTAAACATACCAATTTATTCTTGATTCAAATAATTTTCAATTAATTCCATATTTATGTTCATTACTAATTTACATCAAGAAAAACATGCTAATAAATCATGGAATATATATCAAACTATCAATTAAATCCAGATGCAAACTGATATCATGGTATAAAGCAACAACATATCCAACATGTGATCATTATCCAATTATTTAATCTATTTTAATATTAATTTGGTCAATTTTAGTGTCACCCAAAGGGATATATCATGATAAATTTATGGTTTCACGTAAATAAAATAGAATTAATGAATCTACAACCTCAAAGGTATCAATATAATTCACACGAGAATAGACCACGTTATGGATCTCTGATCACCTCTCCTATAATAACTACATTCATATGAGGATGATGTGGCACCAACATACCAAAAAAACCATGAAACCCCCATTAAAAACATGTTAGATCAAATGAAATAGAATATAAATAAGATATAGGATGAAATGGAACCGAATAAATAATAAAACCCAAGAAACAGAGTTCGAACTCACATTGGATCAACATAGATTGAAGATGAAATCCTAAAGATTGATTCCCATAAAAGGTATCTCAAAACTCATGGAAAGAGGGCTATAGATCACCTAGAATGAGATCCAAAGAGACAATGCCTATAGGGTTTGGATAAATACCTAAGTGGATAAAAATTTTAAAGATGTAAAACATCAGGGATTTATATTCTATTTAATCCCCTTTCACATCGTGTAATCCTTAGGGTTAAGTTTTTACTAAAAAACACACCACATTTTTATTATTTAACCCAGATTAATCACATGTTGAGAACTAGCCCTACAAAAGCCATGAACCTCACTTACTATAACACCCCATTACCTTTCTATTAGGTATTATTTAAACCTTTTCATGGTTTTCTTTTTTCATTATCTGGGTAGGGCTGAGAAGGAATTGGGAGGATACCTATAATCGAGAAGTCAAAGATTTATTGAATTTTCAGTATAAAACCCGCTATTTCTATATCCTATTGGGTATTTACACATCGTTTAATGTGGATACATGATGTATTAATTATAAAATAAGAATAAATACTTTTTTAATAAGAGGTGATGGGTTTTTTTGTGATTTTTTTATTTTTCAATTACACGATGTGTAATTGGGTTCACGTCATGTAAAGTCCTGATGATTGTTTTTTAATAGATATATTGGATGAGTTTTCTTTTAAACCTCTATAGATTTTGTTTTTCTCGACCCAGTAGCCTTTTTAGGCAATTTTTGTGCCCTCAAACCTTTATGGGTTGTTTCTTTGAACAATTGATCATAGTTTCATTTTCAGTGTGACTCATCGGGTAAGTGTTTTCCCTATCTCTTCATCTCTTTATCTTTCCCTCCTTGGAGTTTGATAGATCATCTTTGGATTGGTGAATTTAAGCTCCATTTTGTTGAATATTATTTCTAGGTTGTGTTCCTAGATCTTATGTGACTACGTTCTTGTTGGTGAGTTTCATTGTGGGCGTTGTGTTTCTGTGAAAGGTAGGTGGTTCCATTACAATGCACAAATTTTCTTAACCTTGAATTTATTTATTTAAATTCAATTATTGATATAAATGAAATTGATTAATTTCAATTAAATTTATTTCAATTGGTTTCTTAGAAAAACCCAATTCCATTAAATTGGGGTTATGAAATGGGATTTTGGTATGAAATTGGAAAAATCTCCAATTCCATTGAATTGGGGTGTATTTATGGAAATTGATGAAATTTAAATTTTTTAATTTAAATTGTGGAAATGGGTTTTATGGAAAATTGTGAAAAACCCCAATTCCATTGAATTGGGGGTTTTTTGTGAAATTTATGGATATTATTTCAATTAAATTGATGAATTTAATTGTCAAAGTGAATTATGGAATTGAATTGTGAATTTATTTCAAATTATTATATGAAAAAAAATGGATTAAATTATTTGATTAAAACCCATTGGTTTTGATGTGGAAAAGGCATGTTTTGATTGAAAACTCGTTTTAGTTTTTAAATATAAATTATCATGTTTGAAATGGGATAATGGGTTTAATTTTATTTTAAAATATTTTTAAAATAAATTTCCCATCATTTTTTTTGTACTAGAGTGCATGAAATCCTAGGTAGTTAGTTAGTTATTGGGACAAGTATTCTAGGATGGGAATTCCCTAGCACTATATTGATGCTTTAAAACTCTAACATGAACATTATTTAGCACATTGAATTTCCAAGTGGGGTGCCAATTAGTCCTAGCCTCTGAGCGGCATCTCTTCGCACTTCCGCGGCAGCTAGGGTTTCCCATCGATTCTCCGTCCCCTACCCCCTCCGGCTTGGATCAACTCACAGCTCCATCTGGCCTCGGCTCGTCGTAGGTGTGGTTTGGCATCGGGGATGTGCGTCTGCATCCGGTGGGGTTCATTCTCCGGCTCCTATTCTCGGCATCGTCGCTCGGCTCGAAGTGTCGCTTCCAAATCTCAGGCATCCATCCCGGCGTGGCTGCTGTTGACGTCGTGGATCGGCGTGGTCTCAGTTAGGAGCGTCTCGTATTTCAGTGTCGACGGTGGATTTGGTTCGGTGATTCCTTCGCGACCTAGCCACGCATTCGGCGGGTTCCTTGTGTTGCTCGACGTCGATTCTGTGTACCCGGAGGGGGGGGGCTTTGGACTTCGGATTCGGTGAGCTTTTGCAGGTTCTTCGTTTTGGTGGTTTTGGATATTTCTGGTGTTTCGGGTTTTCATCGATTGGTTTTGAATCTAGTGGATTTTTGTGGATTTCTGTCGCTGGTTCCTCTGGTGTATTTCTGTCGCTGGTTTCCCCATCATCGGCATCCCGTTCTTGGTTGTCTGCGGCTCTGCTGATCGGTTCTCGGCGAGATCGCGGAATGCTTCTCCTGATGTGAGGACGAGAGGCTCGATTTCAGCTTTCAGCAACCTTTCAAGGTTTCGTCTCTTTGGTTTCGAGGGTTCGTGGGTACTCTGGCGGCGTCGTGGGTTGTAGACAACAATGGGCTTCTGCGGCGTCGAAGACTCGCATCTTCGGTGGGCTCGGTTTCCTTGTGGTGTGGTGGAATATGTGGTCGAGAGGCGTTTTGATGTAGTCAGAGGTTGTAGCCGCGTCTCATTTGAGTTCTTTGGGTGGATCTGCAGGCTCCTCGAGCGATGGTGGCGACGGGTTTGGTTCGGTATATTTGCAGTGGTCGTCTTCCAGCGTGGATCTACGCTTGTGGTGATGGTTTTCTTTATCTTTGTTTTCATGCTTGGCTTTCAGTTATCTCCTTGCTGTGTTTTCTGGAATAGCTTTTTGTGGAGGTTCTGCGCTACCATTTCTCTAGCTTCCAGATCCAATATACCTTCCAGGTCGGTTGAGTGTCTTGGTTCAGTGGAGGTTTTGGGTTGGTGTGAGCGGAAGGGTTTCCAGGAAGCTCCGGGAGATGCAACAGTGGAGGGGGATGGTAGTGGCGTCTGTGGAGTTTGTGGAAGTGGATGAATCTCTTGTTTCGATGGTGGATTTCGGTGGAGCTCGGTGGTGTTCTGATGTGTGACTTGAGGCAGGGAGGTACTCGTTTCCCGTAAAGGTTGATGTTGTCTGAATTTTTGAATCTAGATTTGTGGATTTTGGAAAGTGACAGCGCCAATAGGATTATGGAAGGTGGATTTTGTTTTTTGTTGTTTCAATTTTATATGTTGTATGCTAATGATCCAAGCTGGCTGGACTCAACCATATGGATCAGGCCCCAAGGAGGATTTTGAGCTGACGGTTCATCTTGCAGAGCTTTTCAGACTTGGATGTTTGAGAGGGTATGGCGTCAGCCATCGGATTGGGTCTGTGCTTTGACACAGGGCATTGGCTTGCTGATTAACCTTGCAACGATGGAGTGCTTCATCACGATTACATGCTGGGGAGGCATGTTTCATGTGTCAGTTTGGTTTTTTTTCAGGTCATTTTATGTCTAAGTTCATGAAGTCTGCTGGGTTTTCCCCTTATTCCCTTAAAATGGGGTTTTATTATAATAAAAATATTAAAGGCCTTTGGGCCGTTGGATGGGTTCCAATGAGTCTTCTCTTTCCAGTGCTGAGGAATATGTGTACACATTGTAGTTATTATCATATGACTATGTAAGGATTCCATAACCTAGAACTATCATACCTCTTAGAAGATGACCATGTTTCTCTCTTGTTTATATATGAGATATAAATGTATGCTAATTTTTGTAAAATGTTTTACATTCATTATGAATTTATATAAACTGATTAAATAAAATGTTTATTTAAGACATTTTTCTGGATATATTCCATCAATTTAAATATGAGGATTTTATTTGAAAGTATTTTCAATATTTGAAATGTAAAACATGATTTGTTTAAATTTTATTTTAAAATGAAAAACCTATTTATTTAAAATTGAAATCTATTTTTGGTTAATTAAATGTTGGCATCTATTATGGAATCCTTAGTGAGACCCTACCAAGATTTTATCTCACACCCAACCTGTGCCCTCAGGTGTTTTTAGATTATCTCATTCCAGGTTCGAGCAAGGGTAAAAAATCACTTAGAGGTGGTTCTAGATATTTATATGTGGACATAGAGAGTTGAATAATTTTGGAATTGGGATATACTTTTAGTATTTTGGTACTTTTCAATAGTATTTTTGGTTGTTTATAAATATTTTACTTTTGGTACACTTCTCTCTATATACTTTCCTTTGTATGCATACTGTCTTGTTATCTTTCTTCTACAATGGTTGTGGAAAAATAATTCTCACTTTCATTTTTTATGATTCTAGGTTCTAGTTACCAACCTATGGGAATTAGGAACGCCCTTTGGGACATATCAGAGTTGGATCAGTTATCAGGTTATTAGGGTACCTAGGATGGTTCATGAAAAATTGATATCTGATCTCTAGGTTGAACTTTTTTCTTGAAGTCAGTGTGCATTTTTGTAATCTTATCAGGACTTAGGAGGTAGTTTTTAATGTGTTCCTAGTCATCTCTCACCACAATGATCCTTAATTTACCATCAGTGGTTTGGGAAATATGTCTTTTTTATTAGTTCTAGTATTTTACCTAATTTATATTTGGATATATTTAAAGACAAATATTTTTTTTCTATCTATTGGGATTTATTTCCCTTGTTGCTTTGTTTGAGTGTTAGTATGATGTATTATTTTTTGTATGTTTATGTTATGTAGAATCATGCCTCTAAGAAGATGTGTAAATAGAATCTAGGAGGAATATATTGATGATCCTCTATAAGAAAATCCTTTGGTGGACCTCAGTCTAGTTGAGGTGATTGTGCACATTGTCCAAGCTCTAGGACAGGCACCACCACAAGTTATCGTTCAAGCTACATCTATGTATCCTCAAAGGGATGATCTCTGGATTCATTCTCAAGAGTTACTTCACCAGAACATAGCAACGTTCAAAGACTCCAATGATCCTTAAGATTTTGAGGAATGGTTGAGCATAATAGAGAGTTTGTTTGGGTTCTTGGAGACACCTAAAGAAATCAAGGTGAAGTGTTCCACCTTTTGGTTGGAAGGATCGAGTATGAGATGGTGAGACACAATGGTGACGATGAAGAATCATGAGGTCTTAGAGTGTAAATGCTTCAATGTTATTTTCATCGACTAGTTCTATCCATATTTGATGTTGTTGTCCAAGGTTGTAGAGTTTTTCAAAATTGAGAAGGCTGAAAAGATTTTAAAATAATATGAAAACTATTTTGTTGAGCATGTTTAATTTTCACCTGAGATAATATCAAATGAGAATATAAAGGCTAAAAGGTTTGATTTGGGACTTTTATCTGATATTTTCTCTTAGATATTATTACTGAAGATGCACACTTATTATGATGTTCTGGATAGAGTGTTGATGTTCGAGATGGGCCTGGATAGAGCGATGTGCATTCCTCTAAGGTAAAGTGGAAGTGTGATGATTCTCATGGTGGTTCTCAATAGCAGGGCTATTATAGACCTCCTAAAGTTCCAGGAAGAGGCCCTTTGATTTGCTACCAGTGTGGAATGCTTGGGAATTCTAAGTGTGTTTTCACTAAGAAACCTAAGTTACGTGGTTCTTGTGGGTTCTTAAGTCACCTATATAAATTCTACCATATCAATTATACTCCGTGTAGTGGCACGGGATCATCATCACCTCCCAAAATAATGCCACAATTAGATTCTTCATGTGTAAAAGGTTTATAGCTATAGGAAACCAGAACGAAGCTTCTTCACATAGTGGAAGAGTCCCTAGAGGAATTGGATATGTGTCTAGAAACCGTGAGAGGTACCATTACTATAGATTTTTCATTAGTAACTGCTCTATTTGATTATGGTGCATCTCATTCATTTATTTCAACCCACATTTTTTAATCATATAAATATTTCTATAGAGCTTTTGTCTTATTTAATGGATATAACTATACCTATTGGTACAAAGAGAGAGTAGAGTCTTTGTAGTCCCACTTGTGTTTTTTCTCTATCAGATGTTGAGCTTGCTTGGAGTTTTCTGTTTCTCAACATGAAACATCTTGAAATCATTTTCAGTATGGATTATCTCATTTCCAATAAATATTTTATTAATTGTTATCTTTGATAGGTCTCCTTTATTACACTCGATGGGGTTTGCTGAATCTTTTAAAGAGAATGGTACTCGAGGTCGAACAAAGATGGACCATATTATTTAGAGTTGGAGAAATTTATATCTATTTTTTATTTTGATATATAGTTGGAATATTTGATTGGTGATCTCCCACCATTGCTCGTTGAGTTTTTTGATGTGTTTCCTTTCGACTTCTCTGGTCTTCCACCAGTAAAGGAGGTAGAGTTTTCTATTGATTTAGTGTTTAGTACTCAGCCAGTTTATATTCCCTCTTACCACATAACACCAACTAAAATGAAGGAGTTGAAGAATCATTTGGATGATCTTATAGAGAAAGTACTTATACACTCGAGTGTGTCACCTTGGGTAGTGAATGTTCTATTTGCTAAGAAGGATGATGGTTCTCTACACCTTTATTTTGATTATCAAAAACTCAATCGAGTTATGATAAATAAAAAATATCATATTCCATGGATTAATGATTTGTTTGATCAATTGAAAGGATAAAATTGGTTCTCAATGATTGATCTTTGATCTGGTTACCATTAGTTGAGGATAAATAATAAAATGTTAAAAAACTACCTTTTGAAGTAGGTACAACCATTTTGAGTACCTTTTCATTCTGTTTGGTCTAACCACTTCTCAAAATGTTTACATGGATTTAATGAACAAGATTTTCCACAAGTATCTTGATACCTTTTTTGTAGTCTTTTTGGATGAAATCTTTGTTTAATTTAAGTTTGAGGAGGATCATGTGCGTCATCTGAGATCAGTTCTGGAATTATTGAGAAATCACTGATTATATTCCAAGATATCAAAATGTGATTTATGGATTCATGAAGTGAATTTCTTGGAAAAAATAGTGTTAGAAAATGGTATTTCAGTTGATCCTGAAAAGGTTAAGGCTATTATGACATGGTAAAAACCATGAAATGTCTTCATGTTTTGAAGCTTCTTGGGTTTAGTTAGATATTATCACTAGTTTGTTAAGGACTTTTCATAAGGGTATAAATTGTACATGGGATGAGAAATGTCAGATTTATTTTATTGAGATAAAACATTGATTTACTTATACTCTGGTGTTGACTCTTCTAAAGGTCGATCCGGACTATGTGGTCTTTTGTGATGCATCAGGTTTAGGCTTAGGCTATGTTATTATGTAGGGTGATCATGTCGTTACTTGTGGCTCTCATCAGTTTAGGCCACAGCAGAAGAATTGTCCAACCCATGACCATGAACTTTTAGCTATGATGCATGTTCTTAAGATTTGGAATCATTACATTTTTGGAAAATGGTTTAGTGTGATTTCATACCGCAAGAGCTTGAGTTATATATTCTCTCAAAATGATTACAATCTTTACCAATGGTGTTGGGTGGAATACCTATAGTCTTTAGATTTTTGACATTGCCTATACCCTGGGGAAAAGTAATTTCATTGAAGATGATTTGAGCGAGAAACATCCAACCCAAGTAATGAAAGAATCATCGGAAGAGTAGAACATTATGGATCTATTTGCACAGTTTTGTATTGGAGTTCAGGAATTAGGGTTCAGGGTTTTCTTGGCTAGTATTTAGTTTTTAGGTGCTATTATTGAGATGATTCTTCTATTTCAGCATCTTGATGATGAAATCTGTATTATTTTAGATTCTCTTTATGGTGGTGAGACCATTGCTGGGTTCTTATTCTCTGAAGGGGTAATTCTATGCTACTTGAATCACTTTGTTGTGTCGTTAGCTGTAAGGAAACTTGTGATGGGGGATTTTCATAGTTCCCAGTGGGTTGTGAACCCAGTAATCACAAAGGTTTTCTATGACATGTAGAAGGAATTATGGTGGCTAGGTATGAGACAAGGCATTACTAATGTTGTCTCTGGTTGTTTTACATTCCAACAGGTTACGGCCGAGAACCATGAACCTTCAAGTTTTTTTAGCCACTTCGAGTCCCTACTTATAAGTGGGATAAGATCTTACTTTTTGGTTGGGTTTCCATGTACCCAAAGAAAGAAAAACTTGATATGGATTTTGGTTGATCATCTGATCAAATCAGCTCACTTTATACCCATTTTTGATACAACCAAATTTGTGGAGTTGGGAAATCTATATGTGAAATAGATTGTTTGATTTCATGGAGTTATGTATACTATAGTTTTTTAAAGAGATCTTGGTTCACTTCTCATTTTTTGAGAGGCCTTCAAGAGGAACAAGGATCTTAGGACTATTTAAGTGCAGCATACTATCTGTAGTTAGATGTCCAGAAAAAAATATCTATATAGATTCTTGAGGATATGCTTTTCACTTGTGTTATAGACTTTGGTGGGTCTGGGGATTATAACTTAGGGTTGTTTGAGTTCTCTTATAATAATATTTACCATTATACAATCAAAATGGATCCTTTTGAGGCCTTTTATAGCCAGACTTGTAGATCTCTGTTGTGTTTGTTAGAGATTGGTGAAGGTTCCTTGATTCTACTGAGATTGTTTCAAGAGACGATAGAAAATATTCAATTGATTCACCAAAGGATTTTGAAATCATATATCTGATATAATTCTTATGCTGATCATCATCACAAATTGTACGAATTTTCAATTGGTGACCAGGTGTTATTGAAATTTTCACCTCGGTTGGGTCATCGATGACTTGGGAAGCAAGGGAAGCTTGATCCTCATTTTTTGAGACCTTTTTATCTTGTTGAGAAGGTGGGGAAAGTTTTTTATAATTTATAACTTCTAATATAACTGAAGTCGATACATAATGTGTTTCATGTATCTCAGCTATAAAAGTATCCATCTGATCCATCTCATGTTCTGAGATAGAGTGATCTTGAGGTTAAACCTGATTTATCTATGACTGAGCGACCAATTAGGATATTTTATTCTAAAACCAAGTTACTATATTAGAGGGAAATAACTTTGGTTCGTGTGATATAGTATCATGGTTCTGATTTTCATGAGACATGGTAGCACGAGGCACTTATGAGAGAACAGTGGCCTCACCTTTTTATTATGTAAGCTTATTAACAGACTTTATAGGGGTAGAAAGTTTTTATGGTGGGGAGGTTGTAACATCCCATTACCTTTCTGTTAGGTATTCTTTAAACCTTGTCATGGTTTTCCTTTTTCTTTATCTGGGTAGGGCTGAGAAGGAATTGAGAGGATACCTATAATGGAGAAGTCATGGAATTTTTGGATTTTTAGCATAAAACCTACTGGTTTTGCAGCCAGTTGATGATTTACATTTCGTGTAATGTGGATACATGATTTTTAAATTTTAAATAATAATAAATCCATTTTTTAACAAAAGGAAATTAGTTTTTTATTGATTTTTGGATTTTTTAATTACATGATGTGTAATTGAATTATACATCATGTAAAGTCCCAATGGTTATTTTTTAATAGGAAGCTTGGATGAGTTTTATTTTCCTCCTCTCCTTATTTCATTACACTCAACCCAAGATCCTTTTCAAGGTTATTTTGGAGCCCTCAAACCCTTCTAGTATGTTTCGTTCAATAATTGAACATTGTTTCATTTGTGGTGTGACTCACTGGGTAAGCGTTCTCCTAATATCTTTGTCTATTTCTCTTTCACTCCTTGGTGTTTGATAGATCATATTAGGATTGATGAATCTAAGCTCTATGTTATTAAATCTTAGTTCTAGGTTGAGTTCCTAGATCTTTTTCACCTGCGTTCTTATTGAAGGGTTCCATTGCGGGCATTTTGTTTCTGTGAAAGGTAGGTGGTTCCGTTATGATGCCCAAATTTTATTAACACTAAATTTTTTTATTTAAATAAAATTTATGAATTTCAATAAAATTGCTTTCAATTGGTTTTTTAGAAAATGAAATTCTATTTAATTGGGGTTTTGAAATGGGATTTTGGTATGAAATTGTAAAAACCCCATTCCATTGAATTGGGGTCCATTTATGGAAATTAGTGAAAATTAAATTGTTTAATTTAAATTATGGAAATGGGTTTGATGGAAAATTTTGAAAAACCCCAAATCCATGAATTAGGGGTTTGTTGTAAAATTGATGGAAATTGTTTTAATTTAATTGTTTAATTTAATTGTAAAAGTGAATTATGAAATTGAATTGTAAATTGATTTGAAATTATTGTATGAGAAAAATGGATTAAATTTTTTTTATTAAAGCCCATTGGTTTTAATGTGGAAAAGTCATGTTTTGATTGAAACCCCGTTTTCTTTTTTAAATGAAAATTTTCATATTTGAACTAGTATAATGGGATTAATTTTATTTTAAACTATTTTTAAAATAAATTGACCATAATTTTTTGGTACCTAATCACATGCAAGACTAGGTAGTTAGTGAGTTATTGGGATAAGCATGTTAGAATGGGAATGCCCTAGAACCAGATTTCCGCTTTACAAATCTAACATGAACATTATTTATCACATCAAATTCCATAGTGGGATGTCAATGATTCCTCTCTTTCCAGTTCCGAGGAACATGTGTACACATTTTACTTATTATCACATGATTGTGTGAGGATACCGTAACCTAGAACTGTCGTACCTATTGGAAGATGACTATGTTGCTTGCTTGATTATATATGAGAGATAAATGTAGGCCAATATTTGTGAAATGTTTTACATGCCTTCTGAATTTATATAAATAGTTTTATATAAAATTTTTATTTAATCCATTGTTCTAGATATATTCCATCAATTGAAATAAGATGATTTGTTTGAAAGTATTCCCATAGTTTGAAATGTAAAGCATGATTTATTTCAATGGGATTTTGAAATTCCAAACCTGTTTATTTAAAATTTAAAGCTCTATTTGGTTAATTAAATGTTGTCATATGTTATGGAATCGTTAGTGAGAACCTACTTGTCTTTTAGCTCACACCCTACCTGTGGCTTTGGGTGTTTGTAGATTATCCCCTTCCTGGTTTGAGTATGGGTAAAGCACCACTTGTAAGTGGTTCTAGATGTTGATATGTGGATTTGGAGAGTTGAATCCTTTGGGACTTGGGATATTATTTCTATTTTATGGAACTTTTCTATAGTAATTTGGGTTTTTTATACTTGTTTGACTTTAGTTATTATTGTCCCTATAGAGTTTCCTTTGTATGCATACTATCTTTTTATCTTTCTTCCACAATGGTTGTGGAAAATTTGTTCCCACTTTCATTTTGTATGATATTAGGTTTTAATCACAAACCAATGGGGATTGGGAATTCCCTTTGGGCCATGTTAGAGTTGGATCGGTTATTGGGTTACTAGGGTACCCAAGTTGGTTCATGACACTTATATGGCGTGTAAGGATTATATAGTGTGTAATCTCCCTACTTCAACCAGCCCGAATGGCCCGAAGGCCTTCATTTTTATTGAATTTTGATAACCCCCCTTTCAAGGGATGAGGGGGAACCCTTGAAAGGCTCGTGGGATTATATATTACATGGACTGTAAGCTTAAGAGACATTACATGAACCGAAGGTCTTAGGGAATTCAACCAGACTATAACTACAAGGAGCTACCCCTCTCCAGCATCTGCATCATAATGGTAGCTCTCCACCTTTGCTTGGTCGTCTAAATAAGCTTCCTGTGCAAGCACAGGATGGTCCTGATGTTGTAGTCATACCCTCTCATTCTTCCAAATCCATTGGTTATGCTCTGGTGAGTGTACCTGCTCTGAATCCTCCTCTGGGGTTGCTTCTTTTTTGTAGAGTCTATATAGAGAAACTTCACTGATCATGTGGTCCAAAGGCCTTAAGGTGGCCCAAAGGCCTTAAAGGTGGACCTAAAGCCTTAATGAACTAAAGTTCTGGGTGGCCCAAAGTACTTAAGGACCCCAAGCCCAAACCGGTGGCTCAAGGTGAATAGTTCTGGTTGCTACAGTTCCAAACAGTACTTTCTACAGTACCCATGAAGTAATACTACAATAGATTCTATAGTAACCTCGGAATTCTGCCTCTTCCTGGTTTTAAACCGGGGTCTCATGGATGCACTTAGAGAGTCCTCAACAATTGGGCTGAGTCTCATGTGTGTAATCTCCCTACTTCTAGCATTTCATATCCAAACTTTTCCATAACACTTCAAATCCTACTCTGAGCACCATGAGACTTGAAAATATGAAAATTATTGTGATACATGGATTTGGTCCCTTACATTAGATACCTCTCAAAAAATTCTCATCCTCAAGAATCCAAAACTAAACTAGAGAAAAAATGAAAAGGTGTTGTCCACTAGACACCATGTGAGATGCCTTTCAAAGGTCTCACCACCTCATAAGCTCAATCACCTCACTTGAATAATAATCCAAAACCATGTAATAAATTTAACTAGATCCTAAATACTCTCATGAGGGAGAAACATATCAAATGAGGGTGAAGACACAATAGGAAACAAGAGGAACCGAATCATAAATGAAAAGGATCAACATACACAAGAAAACAACAATACAAGAGATATATAAACATAAAATAGCTCAGGGTACTGACCGTGCATATGTGACTTAGGTTTTTAGGTACTCTCTTCCACGCCACCATGATTCCATGAGATATAAACCAAGGGAATATAATTAATGTGAAACACCTTCTCCTAGAGGTCTTAGACTTTCACAAGCTGCTCCTAGAAGGTTTCATCATCATCAACATAGATCTCACTCAAATTTAGGACATGAGAGTTTTTATGAAGTTAATGATAGAGCTATGACATGTGAAAAAAAATGTGTATCTGGTTCATCTATGAGGGAAGTGATATCTAATATTCCATGGCTCTAACTTGAGCCAACACCTCAAAAGGCCCAACAAACTGGGTAGAATGATTACTCCCATGAACAAACCTTCACTTACCATGATGAGGAGTAACCTTTAGAAATACATGATACCTAAATTCAAACATAAAAGGTCTCCTCCTATGATTGGAATAGGATTTCTAGAAATCCTACACTACTTGCATCCTCTCATGAACTACATGAACTATATTTTTTTTATTTTGTACTAGTTTCGACCCAATAATTACGGCATCTATGACCACATTCCAACATAATGGATAATGGAAATATCATATATAAAAAACATTAAAATGTATCTATACCAATCATGGAGTGGAAACTATTGTTTTAAGAAAAATCAACAAAGGTAAGGCACCCCAACCATGAACCTCAAAAAACCAGAACACAAGAGCGCAACATGTCTTCAAGATTTTGGATGGTCTGCTCTATCTGACCATCTATCTATGAATGGAAAGAAGTACTAAGGAACAATATAGAACCAAAGGAATATTGGAGACCTATCCACACTCTAGATGTAAAAAAATATCTCTATTATAAATGATCATCCTTGGGACCATGTGGATTCGCACAACCTTTTCTAGATGCTACCTCGAAAAAACCTCCACTGAGCTCAACTCCCTGATCTCTATAAAGTGGGATGAATTTTTCGAATGATAAAATATCACCCATATAGCAACATATAATTCTTGATCTTAAGGAAACTGGTAACAAAGTCCATCAATATTTCATCCCTCTTCCACTAGGGAACATCTAATGGATGGATAAAACCACTGGGAACATGGTGCTCGACCTTCACCTTCTGGAAGTTTAAACATCATGAAAAAAATTCTGAGACTGCATGCTTCAATCTAGGACACCAAAAAAAACCTCTAAAATATTTTTACATCTTGGTCACACCAAGATGTACCATAAAATGTGAACTATGGAACTCCTAGACAACCATCTCACACATCATCGAAGGAACGAAAAGAATTCCCTAAAACAACAACTGGTGTTGACCATCCTAAGACCAACCATTAGGGGCATAAATAAAAAAACATGGTCTCTCTAGACCTCCACCTTAGAATCCCCTAAATGGGACTCCTCCACCTACTTCTCCAAGGATGAATTCACTTTCATCTAAAAAAACAAACTCTACCTCCAACCTCTCCCATATCAAGATAAATTAAAGAGAGTTATTCTATTACTCTCTAGGAATCCCCAAATCCATTCACAACATCACTATGAAACTTCCTGCTAAGTGCATTGGCTACAACATCTCCCATTATTTGATTATAAAAAATCTCAAAGTCATAATCTTGAAATAATTCCATCCATCGACATCGATGCAAGTTAAATCTAGGAGAAGACATTCTTTAAGCTCTTATGGTCAGTAAAAACTAAAAAACACTCACCAATGAGGTAATATCTCCACAAAATTAAATAAAACACTACTTCTGCCAACTCAAATAATGTTTGGAATAGTTACACTCATGAGGACATAACTGCTGATACCCATAAAAACAATTGATCTATGTTGTATTATAAAACAGCCCAAGACAAGACGTGAAGCATCATATAAAACCTCAAACTTAACTCCCTCTATGGGAAAACAAATAACTGTAGCGCTAACCAAATTATCCTTCAGGTACTCAAAAGATGTATGATACTTGTTAGTCCAAAATAATTCCTGGTCCTTCCTAGTCAAAGATTTAATAAGAGTTGTAACCCAAGATAAATCAACTATGAACCTCTTGTAATAGCCCACATGATGAAGGAAACTACAAAAATATGCCACTATCCTAGGGGTCTCTCAATACAAAGATTCCTCTATATTCAAGGATTCATATTTACTATATGTTGGGACACCACATTCCCTATTAAATGGACTCAAAAATCCTAGAACTCACACATAGACAACTTTTCAAACATATGTTCATGAAGAACAACTCTAAAAATGGAATGCAGATGTCATTCATGATCCTCCTCATATATAGATCACACAAGGATGTCATCGATGAAAACCACCATGAACTAGCCTAGGAAATATCTAAAAACTATATTAATCAACCCCATGAACAAATATTGAGCATTCATCACATAGAATAGTCTCACAATGAACTCAGAATACCCATGAAGACAAAAGAAAGAAGTCTTTTGAATATCCTCATCCTTCACCCACGTCTGATGATATCCAAACCACAAATCGATCTTCAAGAACCAACTTTCTAATTTCAGTTAATCGAATAAATCATCAATACATAGAAGAGAAAGTGGTTCTTCACTGTCACTTGGTTCAAGTGACAATAATCTATATAAAATCTCAAACTACCCTCATCCTTCTTCATGAAAAAAACTTGTGCACCCCAAGGTGACACACTCATCCAAACAACACCTCACTGTAATAGATAATCAATTTGTACTCACATATCTCAAAACATATAAGGTGTCATCCTATACCGATACATCAAGATAGGAGACACTCATGGATGTAACTCAATACCAAATTTTATCTCCTATCAAGGGGTAATACTACAACCTCTTCTATAAATACATCAAGGTAATCCTCTATAACCCTAGGAAACATAAATTTTTGAGATTCCAACCAACTTAACATCAAATAGGTCATAAAAGATGACGTATACTGAACTCACCTCTAACCCATCTGAGGGTATCTCTCTCAAAAAAAAATACTAGATCTTAATCATCATCATAGAACACAACCTACCACCTGAATAAATCCATGATATCCTACACAGAATACAACCAATCCATGTTGAGGATGATGTAATATGGTTGTATTTGTAAACATAAGAAATATCCCCCAGAGCGGTGCTTCCCCATCACTAGCACACAGTCTCTACATAATTCATACAAGTCGACTCGACCTCCAACTAGTGTAGTCAATTCCAAGGGAACTAGAAGCCTATCTACCTCAATTTCCAAAGAATGGAAGAGGGTAGGTGATATAAAGGAGTGTGGCTCTCATTAATCAAACAAAGAATGCACCCAAGTAGAAAACAAGAAAAGGGTAATGCAAACGATGTCTATCTCTCCTAGAACTGGAAATTAAAAAGAATGAAACTGACAAAAACTTGCTTCGTGGCCTCTCTAACCGTGCTAACAACCACATCCATGACCACAATATGATCACTGAGTATGAGGAGAGTATTAGGCTGATCTTTTACTTTCCCTATCTCCTCTCTACTGATGCCAAACTAGAGAACCCTTTTATTGTTGTCTCAGCTGAAAATACCTCAATAGAGGAACCTAAAGAGGAAAAAAATGGAACATGCTGATTGCATAGAAAATTCTAGCAATATTGTTACTGATGACCTCAAAATTCATAAGAGAAACACACATATAATCCTTTGTTATATGTCTAAGAGTAGACACTCTAGGAAAAACGAGATGATGAGGGTTGGGACCTACCCCCAAATAATTTAAAACTCTTATATCATGAAAACTGGTAACCTATACTATAGCTCTATTTTATAATGAATCCGGATGACTCCCCTCTCATGATAACCTGGTTCTATCCAGTGTCCTATTGATAACCTATGATATCTCCAGCACCTTGATATACATCTTCAATATAAATAGGGTGACCTGGAACTGGATCTATGGATGCAAAACCTCCTCAAAATGTCTTTCCTTGGTCTCCTCATCTAGAAACAGGCTTGAACCATACCATATAAGGGTCCTTAAATAGATATCTAACTTTCACACACTAGATATTTCCCACTAAAGGGTAAGCATATCATAGTTATTGGCCACCTTCATGGTCAAATAAATAAACACTACTCTAAAATAGTTTTAGAAATTTTCCCACAAAACTATCGAATCCTCGCGATTCCAAAGGAATAAGAACCACCGCTGCCTTGCTACTCCATGCAGCATCATCACAAAAAAAGAAACCCAGTGCTCCTTCTGAGTATAGATCAAACAAAAAAGTTATCTCAACCTCCTCCAACTAATCCTATATGAATGAATTTGAATGGGATCCCTCATAATTCTAAAAACTATATAATTGAAACTCTCAAAGTTTCCTCCCCTAAGTGTCATCTTTGTCAACCAATACTCTATAGTGATATTTTAGCACATCCTGTTGAACATATTTTGCATGAACCTGATGAGGAAATCAACCAAGATCCATTCCTACATGAAGAAAAAAACTTTTTAGTAGTCCTAAACATGGAATATGGAATACTTAACATTAATTAATTATATTGTTTAAGGTTTTAAAAAACCCATGGTCTACCCATTTCAATCATAGGCGCAAAAAAGAATGATGCATGATCCTTTCCAAGGTCTCTACCCTGCAACCATTATCACTTCGTTTAGTGGGCTTAGTAAACATAAAGGTTTGTCCATCAGATCATAGGGTGACCTAAATACCCATGTCTCAGCTGGACTCCCATGTTTACATTTCTTACTAAACTTATCTGACATAATTTCCCTACCAACCCATGAAACATCACTTGTGCCTAACTCTAACCTACATCCTATCTCTCAAACCTGAACCTTTGATACCACTCTTCCATAACCCCCTCCCAAAAAAGATACCATGATGATGGGAGAGATACGGTAACTTCTTGAGTCCTGCCACCAGTAGGCCCTGAGATGACCACTAGAACCAGGGGTATAGTAAACATTCATATGGTAGGTACTACCCTCTAAGAGAAACATGCAGAAGAGATGGACAAGAAGGATACAAAAAACGACACCTTCTCAGACATATATATTTATATATATAAAGAAAATCCAATTTCAAACATACAATGTCATATGATACTAAACAACTTAAAGGAAACTAAAAGTACCAAAAAGGTAAAGACGACAGTAACCACGAATCCCAAACAGCTCCTATTAAACCCTGAGCTAGTAATATCCAACGTGCTCACCAACCTACTCTAGATAACATAAAAATAGTTGATATATATGTAGGGTGATCATAATAGTATACTCAATAGGATCTTCCTCAGAGAATATCATTTAAAAGATAAAGAAATCATGTTAAAGCACAGTGAAAAATAGTGAAACTAACTTGTAACCTAAAAATGTATTCTCAGATCCCAGCCTCATCATGGATAACTCTAACCAAGCATCACATACAAGAAAGAATATAATATAATAATAAAACATCAAGGGTAACCTGCTCCCACTTCCCCACTAATTTTTTTATCTTCCCTAATGTCATACATCCTGAGCATCTCTCTCCAAAAACAAGATGGCCTGAAAACACCTAGGCAAGGCACCACCACATGCTCCTCAGGCATCACATAACTACACCATCCCATGTCACAAACCAAATAGTAACCAAGTAGTATATGGGATCCATTATATCTCATATGACATATATCATACATCGAGTATTATGCCTCGATCCATTACAGCCCATACACCGAGTAAGTACCTCATCCCATCACAGTCTATACCCTTTATACCTATAATAATCTTTTGGATAATATATCTGATAATACATGTGTGTTAAATAACCATATTCCATCACATACCTCTACACACATATATGGGAAATATAACCTCCATGCATACCATTACAAGTAGCTACCAAGAGAAGAGAATGGGGCCATAGGGGGTAGTCATCCATCCATCCTCCCACTGGGATATTGGGGAAAACTACCTCCTAGATTCCAATAGGTGTAAGTTTTCCTAACTGACATGGGTGGGGCAGCATATGAAATCACAGAATATACATGATATAATATAGCTCACTACCACACTATGGGACTAACCTAGTATTAGACTCATCTACATCTAATTTTTCTCGAACTCCTGGCTATCACTGCTAAGATAAGATATCCTAAAAGAAAACAAGAATATAAAAATGTTACATTAAATTCATTATTTTCTTTTAATCAACTCATTTTACATTAATTAATTCATTAGCCATTAATTTACCATTTAATAGTATTCCACATTAAATTCTATTGCATTACATGACACATCATCTGAGTAATGTCCATCCCCTCTAGGCATAAGTCCAAACCAAGGACATGATTTATCAATATTAACATCTTTTAAGAATTTTCATTCCATCATCAACCAACACTATGGGTTAAACATTTATCATTATATTTGTTAATGGTATTATTTCCTAAACCAATAACTCTAGTAAAACTATCCTAAGTTACCACTAAGAGGAAATATGCAACCAAGAACTTGTAGTTGCCTCAAGAAATAGAGAATAGAATACAGATAAACAAACAACCTGACCATCGTCCATTAAATAGATTCACAATTGATCATACCAACTCTCAGAATATCATCAATGGGTAAGTAGAGATTTAACGCATTCTATCATATCTGGTGTCATCCTCGAAACCCATATGCATATATGGATGCATCTCACCACTATAGGTGTCATTTTATACCATATCATCTGGGCCTTCCTACCCACATATCACAACAACCATCACAGGCTCAGCCATCTGAGGCTCACATCACATACAGGCCTCCCCTCCCAATATTTCACATCATCCCTCCAATCTTAGACATATCATTCTCATAACATAAGGATCATATCAAGAGCACATCACAAGTATTAGTAACAAAAAAAAAGAAAACAATTGGGCAATTGGGCCCTCTGAAACAAGGCATTTTGCCTTCTCATGAAAATAAGCTCTCATAGCTCCAAAATAAAGCACTCAAACTTCTCAATAAATAGGAAACTCAGGCCATAGAAAACATATTTATCACACAACTGGTTCTTATTTCATATATAATTAATTTATTAATTATTAATAGGTTTTAACTATGGGAAACTTAGAGCATCAAGCTATATAAGCTATCAAAGGAAAACATGCTCTTAGCATTTATTCCTGTTTAACAACCAAGAGAAGTATCATTCTCAATTAACATTCCTTTTAATTATTATAAACAATAATAATCATGTTTTAGGTTCATTAACCAATTTTAACAATTCCATTAATCACATGGATGATTATTTAAATTAAACATGTACATCGACATCAATTTGATTATAAAAAACATCAAAAACTAAATACATTAAACAAGACTCTTTATTAATTATCAATTAATTTAGGATTTAAATTATTTACCAAGTTTCATCAAGAACAACATGCTAAAAATAAAGTCATAGATATCATACTATCTAGAAAATCAAGAGGAAAACTATTATCACTATATAAAGCAACTACATAACCAAAATGCGATCGTTATCCTATTATTTAATTGGGTTCATTGTTTCTTTGTTCAATTTCAGTGCCACCAAAAGGGGTAAATCATGATCAATTTATTATTTCATGTAAATAATAAATAATAAATGAATCCCCTACATCAAAGGAATAAATGTTCTTCACACAATAATGGACCATTTTATGGATCTCTGATCACCTCTATCGTAAGAACTGCTTCCATATGAAGACGTCATGGAATCACCACACCAAAAAAACAATGAAGAAACACCTATTAGAAACATGGTAGATTAAACTCTATAGCATGGAAATAAGATAATGGAGTAAATGGAAACAAACGAAGAAGAAACCCTAAGAAATAGATGTAGAACTCATCTTTAATCAACACCGATAGAATAAGAAAGCCCAGGGATTGATTCCCATCGAAGGGATCTCAAAACACATGGAATGAGGGATAAATATTTCCTAGAATGAGAGATAGATATACACTAGCTATAGGGTTTGTAGAAATACATGATCAGATGAAACATTTAAATATGGAAAACATTAGGGATTTACACACCATATAATCCTCTTTCACATCATGTAATCCTCACAGTTTCATTTTCACTAAAAAATGTGTTTCTTTTTTATTATTTAACCCTAATTAATGACATGAAATGAACCAGACCTACGCAAGTCTTGAACCTTACTTACACAGCATGAAATGATTACATGGCATGTAATATCCCTACTTCTAACATTTCATATCCAAACCCCTCTATACCACTTCCAAACCTACTCCGATCACCACGAGCCTCAAAAACATAAAAAGGGTCATGATACATGGATTTGACCCCTTATAATGACCATACATCCCACAATAATAATACTACTCCATAAGATAAGTTTTATTAATTATAGTATCCTATGGGTTAGCTTCATCTCTATCAATTACTCTCTTCCATGAGATTTTATGTTGGGGATTTTGTAAAAAAAATTAAAGAAATTTTTGAGATCATATGATATCATGTATAAGAAATCACCACCATAAGATAGATCTACATGTTTTTTAAAGTAAAGAGTGAGACAATTATAGAATTTATCCATCAAGAGATGAGGGGAATGTTGGTGATTGGGAAATTTTCTAATGATTCCCATAAACTGATCCTAAGTATCATAGAAAATTTCTTCCTCATCATAAATTGAACCATTGATTTTATTCTTCACATCATTTGTGGTGTTTTTAGAACAAAACATTGTAAAAAAAGTGTTGAAAAGTCATTCTCATGTGTCAAACATTTTCCACACCCAATTGATGGAACTATCTACTCTCCCTATTCTTCAAATAAAAGATTCCAAACCTATTAACCTCCTCAAAAATCCCAGTAAATTGTAGTTTTTGAAACATGATATAAAAATAAATAATTAATTCAATATAATTCTCGATGGGCTAACCACTAAAGGGGGTAACATGGAGAGGTAATATTGATTCATATCATAATTTCTAGACCTTAGGTATAACCAAATGCAAGATGGGTTGTTTGAATCAATGGTTGGATGGAAATCCCTAATCCTAGGTCTCTAGGAATTCTCATTCCTAGGTTGATCTGCTATCATATTTTCATTTTCCTCAATAGCTCTCTGAATTTCCACATTTGTATTTTGATTAATATTCTCCATTTCAACATTGGTCTTCTTCTTATGGGATGAACAATGTATATTAATTTCATGAAATAATGGTTTGAATTCATAATTTTTCTATTTACTAGTGTGTATAAAATTTTAGGTTAAATGAGGTAAAAAAAACACAATATAGTAAAATTAAAGAAGTTTTTTTTAGAAATATTTGTATATATTTTTTTGAGAATAGATTTAAAGTATTTTTCATAAAAAAATTTTTGTATTGTTGGTTTCATACACATTCCTCAATACTGAATCCAAAAATATAATGATGTATTTTTTGAGAATGTGTCAAATTTATTTATTTAAAACTCACTAACAACTAGTTTAGTGTTAAGTTAGTGTATTGAATTATATGGGTAAGTCTATAAGAAGTATTCAACCCAAAAAAACAAAATCAAACAAAAATAAACAATAAACAGCAATAGAAAATAGGTTGGAAATTTGAAATAGAAAAAATGATGTGAGTATTAATGAGATGATGAAGGTGTGATTAGAAATAAAGTAGAAAAGTTGAATTCCAGGAAAATTGGATACTCTGTGTTGTTAAAAAATCAATTCTCATGAAATGAATAAACTTATAGGTTCCTGTGGTCATGTTAAGGATGTTTTATCTAATGAATTTTCTTGAGGACTGACATATCTTCCTAGAACTCGAGAAGAAATAGAAACCATTATTTGATAATAAATAATGGAATCCTTTTTCCAAATGTAGTACTTCAGTTAAAGTTAATGAGGCATAAAAAATTTCTACTCTTCACCCATTTGTACTTAAAGTAGGGTGGAAAATATGGGCAAGAAGAATTGAAACAAGAAAGTACATTGAAAAAAATTACACACTATGAACTTGTAGAAAAACTCTCTCTAATATATTGATTTAAAAAGAAGAAGAAAATTATTTTCAACCTCCTATGAAATGTGACTCTAACTTCATCCATTGATATATCACTAGAGAAGGATGAAATTGGAAATTAATAAAAAAAAAGGAAGAATAAAGGCCTTTAATAAATAAATTAAGTATTAACGTGGAAAAAAATATTTAAATAATTATATTACAATTACACTAATAATATTTAGTTTGTAATAATCTAAACAACAAAAAAAAATTGTTAGAAGAAATACATTGCAGAAAATGAAGAAAAGGATAAGCAAGAAAATAGAGAGATAAATCTTCTTTTTCCAAGATGATTTATCCTTCATCCTGAGCACTCGTTGATTCATCGTTGTGGTTATCCTAATTCTGTTTAACCTCACATATCTCAAAAAATTATTCAAAATTCATGTCTTATACTAGAAATCCCTTTTTATATTTACTTTAAATCTCACAAACACAAACACTCACCTAAATCTGTCACAGTCAAAAGAAAGTACTACTCTATTTCCTTCTATCATAGTTATTGTGAATTCAAAAAATACCTCAGAAAAATTCCACCAATATAAAATGAATTTAAAGATACATCCCAAAACTTCCAATTATATCTCTCCAATAAATTCTAAAATACATCCAACTAAAAACTTCCTTGAAATCTGAAAACTTCAACACTATCGAGGCACACAACCACATCGGACAAATAAAATAGATCAAACTAGAACCTTAAACTACATGATCATCAACAAAACAAACCAAAATTGATCATAGTTAGAACTAATCAAATAAATTAGGTTCAAATCTATCAACTACGACTGATGACCAGTTCCTCTCAAACAATTCATCAAAAAAATACATTCACTCTCACACAAACACATAAATATGGTGTGGGAATCAAGGTTTATTGCTAAGAAAGAACTCCTATATCCTGTAATTATTAGATTTAGTTTCAAACTGACTACCTAAAACCTTATTCAAGCTAAAAATTGATCCCATGAAAATAACTTGGTCCAAAAATCTTCAATAGCTTCAGTGGTCCATTTTAGACATTCATCGTTAGAAAAAGAATTTAGGATTATTTGTTAAATAAATCTATGTTCATCAATATCTTAATAAGAAATAAAGGTAACCATGGATCATTATCCTTGGTCTTGGTTCTTTCTCTTAGGATGGATACATGCCCCCTTTATCCTCAATATATCCTCAATAGAGTCTTGGTTAGTATAGTTCAATATCTAGTGAACTTGGCATATGTTCGCCTTCTTCAACTATTCATTGGAAACTATTAGTTTGAATAAATAGATCTATATTCGGCCCACTCAGGTTCCAAAATTTGAAAAATATTCAATCCCCATTATCACCAACCTAGGGTATTCTACCTTTTATTTAACTATAAGCTCGATTTGGGATTATTTAGATCTCATTTTGTATTCTTTATCACACCTTCAACAAGGTTCTTATAGCTTGGTAGATTTGGAAAAACAATATTGGGTTGGCCTTGTCTTCCCTATATCTTGATTCTTCGAGTGGGAAACTCATTCTAATCTAGATTCATAGATCAAAATTGATTTTTATTGGCATCAACCTCATCATTCTCTACATCACAGTGCACAGGGAGAAATTTGGTTCAGCCTCGATGTTTGATTCCCTATCATCAATTGAGCTCCTTTATCTCCATAACAGACTTGATTATCAATTTTTATTCCAAAAATGGAGAGTTGGGTTAGGATATCAGATTCTTATCTTCTATTATCAGAAGAATTGGTTATTTGAGGGTGGAAAATAAATAGATACATGAAGGTCTTATCCATTCTAATATATGGGTTGCTAAGAATTCTCATATGTGGTTTCATTTTTTAAATAGTCTATGTGAACCCCCTATAAACTAAGTACGTGTTTCCCCATGGAAACAACTACATGAATATATTCATGAATTGGCTATGTAGGAATTCACTATATGGTTTCCTCCTTAAATTGGGTATGTATGACATTTGGAAATTGGCTACATCATTGATGTTGTAACCAAAAATTAATAAAAAAATTATGGATTAAAAAATCATCACAGAATAAAAATAAATATTCTTTTTAAAATTAATTAAAAATATAACTAAACATTTAAATGAGTTAAATTAAAATTTATTGTTTTTTTAATAATTAATGATTAAAAATTAGGAACAAAATGCAATAAATAATTGATTGATTATTTAGTTAACAAAATAAAGAAAAGATAAAAACTAAAAGAATTGAAATATTATTTAATGGAAATAATTGTTAAATTATTTAAATAAATAAATTTAAATTTTAAACTTCAGAAAGTTAATTAATATACTAATACCAAAAACAAAAATGTGAATGAATTTAAAAACTCATAACACAAAAAAAATATTATAAATAGTGTAGAACATGGATTAAAATCCACGGTCTCAAGAAATTTATTTAAAAAGATTATAAACATAAAAATAAAATATAGAGTATAAAAATAAAAATGGCACATATCTCACCACCACAAAACAATAGAAAATCCTTCACAATCAATTATTTTTGTGTCTACCACCCCTCCCTTATAATCCATCATGGCCTCTTGGATGTATTCCTTGCCTCAATTGTTTTGGAGCTTGCCACACAACACCTTGATCATCTATGTCTAATGAGTCCTCTTTCCCATTATGAGGATCAATAGATTGACTTCCATTCGTAGCATTTCCCAGAAACACATATTGACACTCTTAAACATCATCAATCATATCTTGGGCTATGATACTAACTAGGGAAAAGGTATAAAAATTATCCCTAGGAAAGTATTGAGTTATTGTATCCCTAACTGAGGGCTCTGTAAAATCTGAATCCACCTTGAGTTCCACATTATCAACATGCACATTAACGGAAGATGTTAAAGCAATACCATCAACATATTATACTGGCTGTGAGCCTTCTAGTGTCCTCTATTTATTCTTAATTCCTTTCTTTTCAAGGCTCTCAATATAGAAATAATAGAATTATAGGTTATTAATAGACTCCAACATGGAAAAAATTAGGTGTAGTGACACCCACAGACCACCCTATTTGGCCATCATGGTCATGAGGTCTCATATCAGCAGGTATGGAAGCATCAAAAGTACACCCAGTGGGAAAATCAAGCAATACATTAGCCCCACCATGTTGTATCTACAATATATTCTTAAAACATAAAGTATAAAGATGATATGAGGGCCCACATGACTCTATTTCATAGTACCTACATAATCAGACTCCCCACTACCATGAACTGGGCATGGGACATCCTCAAGTGAAGTGCTTAGTCCAGGGGTGGAGCAACCACATCAGCACCCATTACACCCTATGAAGAAAACATCCCAATAGAAGTCCTGAAAGTCTTCAAAGGCTTTAGGGGATCCATTATTCTATCATTTAGATGAAACATCAAGTGGAAAAGGTTTAATTCCTTTCCCTTACTATTACCTTTCAAATAGGTCTCACCAATCAGCTCAACCTCATCATCTGTAGAGTCATTCTGAGAACACTCATCTTACATGTCTACCTATAGATCAACATCATGAGATACCTACCCTTTACCATCATCCTAAAGATCAATTAGCCTATTAAAGGTCCCATAAAAAACATAAGAAATGAAAATCAATTGCTGAAATGGAGGTGAGGCTATCAATCCATTTGGTCTCTCCTTATCCCACTATCTAGAAGGACTGGAAATAGAGGGCATACCATTGGTCTTGAATCCAGAATTAGGGAGATCCTTATAAGGGGCCACAACAGGAAAATAACTCCCTACCTAAACACCTTTTATTAGTTGATATATCCCTAGTTTGGGTTATGAGAAGGGGTATATAGATCCTTTCCACTAGAATTTCTAAAGAAACTATACATTCCAAGTCCAGCGGTGAGGGATATTGCAACTTGATAAAATATTGGGAGACTTGATAAAATTTAATTCATTATGTCTCATGTAAATTATAATCAAGTGAATTTCTAATAATGAACTATTTTTTAATTTTATAATAATTAAAATTTCATCAACCACATTATCACTAATATCCATCTTGGATAAATTCCATCCCTTATTGGAAGTAACTTCTAACAATGGTTCATACACTTATATATTGTGTTGTTCCATGAATATAAATATTATATGCTATAATAATTACTTCCTAATCCATATACTAAGGAATTGAGTAATGGGGAATTCTTTATCTGTGATAAAAATCTAATAGACACGGTCAACATTCAGTGTTTGATGCTTTATTATATGTCTAATGAACTCATGAAGTCACATGAATTCATAGATTATTATAGAATGATCTATAAACAATGTGGTATATATCAAGATATATTTAGACATGAATTATTTGAGATATATAAATCTATATTTCAGAGTGATCTTGGAGAAGTTTAACCAACTAGGCCTCACATATTCAAACTCATTGAAAACATTGATCATCTAGAGGTTCTATGGTTTAAATTTCTTGAAAAACTATGCATCAATATCATTATTGAATCACTTCCTCATAGATTCTCTAACTTTGATGCTAATTTCAATATAAAAACCATTGATAAGTCTCCCAAGGATCTTTCATATGCTACTTATCTAAGTTGACAAGGACATGAAGCATGAAAAATCTTCTATTCTAATGGAGAATAAAAGGAACGTCCAAGAAAATATCTTTAAGTAAATAACTTATTATAAATGTCCTTCTAAGAAGAGATAGGTCTAGAGGAAAGTAGTGGAATAGGATGCTATCTTTTTATCATGTGTCAAGAAGGTCCTCTAGAATATAAACATTACCCCTACAAAGAATAAATGGTATGTTTATAGCGCAATTATTATTGAGTGTGAAATCTATCTATTTCTAAAAATTTGGTATTGTATATAGCATTTGGTTCTCATATATGTATTTAAATATAGAAACCAAGTGGATTTCAGAATATTTTCCTAAGGGAGGTAGATATTTGAGAAGCCAATGGATCCAGACTTGTTGTTGTGATTATTGGGGACTACCACCTCATGTTGTCGATTGGAATGATATTAATTTTAAATATTGTAAGGATACTATGGTGTTTATGAATGTATCTATAAATTTCCGATGACCGATGTGATGTTGGGTTGATGATGACGGTGGCGGTATGGATGGCATAGATGGTGGTGAGTTTCTTCTACAGCGGTGAGGATAGAGATGATGATGAAACTAATGGAAGCCAATGACATGATTGGATCCCATGGTTAGAGGTATCCTCATGATGGATGATGGATGATGGTTCAAAGTCGGTTTACTCATGGTTCAAGGTAGATATGGAGGGTTTTTTAAATTTTACCTTTTGATATTTGAATGTCAAATTTTTTATTTTTTATTTATATTATTGTAGTTTAAGTGGACATGTGATATTCCTATACTGGTGGTGGTTCTCTATGTATGGTTCCCACGTACCCAAAAAGTGGCTTTTTGAAAAAAAAATATGGATTGTGGAGTTATTATATGTCTTCAGTTACTAAAAAAATTATTTATATGTTTAGAAAAGATACAGATGGATTTATTTTTGAATATGGGAATAAATGTTTTTTATTTTTTATAAAGAAATAATATTTTTTGGTAATACATATTTATATAAAAGTCTTTATGATTTTTATTACACAAACCAAGTAATGGAAATCGATAATGAAACTAACTCATATGACTCATACCACACCCAACTATGGAATCACTAGATACATCAAGTAAATGAAAATTGTTTGACTAAATTACACTAAGATGGATATTTGGATTCATTTGAACTAAAACCACTTGGTGTATGTCACACATGTTTACAAAGAAAAATGTCCAAATTCCCATTTAGTGTAAAAGGTTAAAGGGACAAGGAGCTTCTTGAAATGGATTTTAATGATGTGTTTGGACTATTTACAATTGATTCAAGGGGTGGGTAATCATATTTCATAACTTTTTATGATGATTTTAGTATATGTGTGTATGTCTACTTGATGAGGTATAAGTCGGATTCTTTTGATAGATTCAAAGAATACAAGAATGGAGTTGAAAACCATCTTGGTAAGAATATTAAAAAATTCATCTCAGATCATGGAATAGAATATCATAATCAAAACTTAATTGATTATTTATGAGATTTTTTTGTTCTATCCCAACTCACTCATACTTATACACCTTATTGTAATGGTGTGAGTGAAAGTAGAAACCACACTTTTTTAGAAATGGTGAGATCAATGAATAGTCATGTTAGTCTTCCATTATCCTTTTGTAGATACGTGTTACAGACAACAACATAAATATTAAAGTAGGTTCCATGTAAAGTGGTAGATGGTATTTCATACCAATTTTATAGTGTAAAAAAACTTGTATTTTCATAATTACATGTGTGGGGTTGTAAAGAATTTGTTAAGGCCTATTTGGGAAAAAAATTCACCCTGAGTCACAAAGTGTACCTTTATAGGATACCCACTAGAAACAAGGGAATATTACCTATATGACCCCTCATACAAAAGTTAATAGTAGAAAGAAATGTCATATTAATTAATAGGGTCAGATCTATAATATATATAGTAGTAGTGAGATAGACTTTAATGAAGTCCAGGCTCATAATATATAAGAGTTTCAACTAGAATAGATTACACAAATCCCTATGGAAGATGAATTTTTGGAGGAACAAGTATAGTATAAGAGTATAAGAGAGGTTAGAGAACCTGAAGGATATTTTTTCTAGTCATTGAAGATGGTGAATAATTTTTAGTTAATAATAATGAAATTTTAACCTAAAAGTAAGTAGTAAACAACATAGATTTTTTCAACTATCTAGAAGATATGAATTTTGAAATGGATTCTATGTACCAAAACCAACTCTGGATTTTGGTAGATCCTCTAGTGTATGTAAATACCATTGGTTGTAAATGGTATTAAAGAAGAAAATGGATATATAGGGAAAATTTAGTACTTATAAGGTATGAATGGTTGAAAAATATATCAAACAGTGTTAAGTAATAGATTACTACGAAACCCTTTCACAAGTTTATATGATAAAATCCATCAGAATTCTACTTGATATTGCAACTTTCCATGACTATGATATTTGGAAAATGGATTTAAAAATATCATTCCTTAACGTAAACCTTCAATAAAATGTTTATATGAAACAACCTAAAAGTTTTGTGACTCGAACGGATGCCAAAAAAGTATGAAAATTACAAAGATACATTTATGGATTAAAGGAATAATCCAGGTCATGGAACATTCCATTTGATGAATCCATAAATGAATTTAATTTCATAAATAAATAATGAGATCCTTGTGTCTATAAGAGGCTTAGTGGGAGTGTGGTAATTTTCATAATCTTTTATTTTGATGACATACTACTTATTTAAAATGAAATACTAGTCTTATAGTCTACTAAAGTATTCTTAAATAAATTCTTTTCAATAAAGTACTTAAGTGAAGTATCATATATTTATGGGATCAAAATATTCTATAATAAATCATAGAGGCTTATTGGTCTAAGTATAGTTACATATATTGGAAAGATACTAAAGAGATTCAGTATGGAACAATCTAAGGGGATATTTTTTTCAATGTCATATGGAATTCATCTTTACAGGAAAATGTGTCCTTCAATTCATGTGGAAAGAAATGGGATGGAAATGATTCCATATACATTTTTGATTAGGTCAGTCATGTATGTTATAATATATACTAGTCTAGATTTCTCTTACACCTTAATTTTGCTAAGAATATATAAATCTAATCATGTTGACCTCCATTGAATAGAAGTTAAGAATATCCTTAATTACCTGAGGCATACTAAGGATGTGTTCTTGGTCTATGGAGGAGATCAGGAACTAGTCATTATAGGATATGCGGATGATAGTTTCTAAACAGATCAAGACAATATAAAATCACGAATGGGGTAAATCTTCACTCTCAGTGGAGGTGTTGTGTTCTGGAAAATCTCAAAGCAAGATAAGGTCATAGATTCTACAAAATATTTTGAGTATATTGTGGCTTTTGAGGTATCTAAAGAAGAAATTTGGATATGAAACTTTATCAAATAGCCTAACATGATGCATAAAATTAAATATCCTATCACATTATATTATGAAAATACTATATTGGTGGTTTTTTAAAGGATCCAAGGTCACATTATCGGATAAATCACATACTTCAGAACTATCATTTATTGTGGGATTTATTTCAAATAGGTGATGTTGCAATGATCAGAATATCTATAAAAGGTGAAATAGAATACCCCTTGACTACAACCTTAACTCATCAAAAACATTATCATCATGTGGATCTAACATATTGAAATTCATAGGAAGTTGGCTTGAGTCTAAGGAGAGTTATGTTGGAGTTTTTGTTCTATAACCAACTGTTTGTAATTTAGATTACATGCATATTTAAAAAAAGTGAATATTAATAAAAAAATATTATTACATATTGTTTGTTAGTCTTCATGGTTTTTGTTATGCAAGAAGGTTACATGTTGATGCCAACGAGGAGCAAGGAGTGTGGATAAATAAACAAGATCGAATTCTAGCCCAGGGATTCAACTAGAGAAAAATCAACTCAGAGGAATCCATTCAGACAATGGAAAGGATGATCTCTCACCTTGAAGATCTTATTAGAGAGGATCCAGATATGCAGGTTAGTTTGCTGCAATGGTAACTCTATAGAGTATCTGATTCAATTAATCTTAGTCTAGTTCTTATTCATTTTGTGAGTTCTTTCAGCACGTATTGGTATCTTGTGTGCAACTTTGGTTTTCCATTTTTCCTTAAAATGGCATAATAAAAATTTAAATTTGGATGGGTATGCCCATCTCGGATTTTTGTCATAATGAATGATTAATCTGATATGTATACCAATGATAAAAATTGTGACCAATGTAATTGAATCAAAGATTAATTGATGAGATCACACAAGAACTAAAAACAAAGGATCATCAAATAATTATTTATAATGAATTTAAGAAATTAAAAAATTACTTTGTGATGAATTATTTCTATGTTTATGAATCTAAAAAAAATATCTACACAGTATAGTCATTGTTTTGTAGAAATAAATTATTGATCCCCTCCATAAATGATCCACACATACTCCACAAACCTTTAAACATTGTCATAGGAATCTTTGAGTACTGGAATGGTAGATCCTAATGTTTGTGTTGTTAATCTTTATTCACCTTGAGAATTTCTTTAAGAAGGATTCTATTTGATCACTCTAGAATCTATGGTGGTGGTGGAGAAGGATATCTCTCCATACTTGATAGAGTTCTTAGATAGGGATCTCTCTAAAGCATTGAGATAATTCCCTAGATGTTGTCATGAACTACCAAAAAATGGAAACCCTTCAGAAATAATATAATTGGGTATAAATAGTGTTAGGGTTTGAAAATAATAATTGTACATTCACCCTTATTATTTCTATAATATTTGCATAACCTTATGACTATAATATTATTATTATTATTTTCATGACATGTGAAAAACTAGATAATTATTTAAATATTATTTATTCAAATAATAATTAATATATATTATTTCATACCAGACCATTAAACCCATTCCACATTTCCTTCATAGTATTTATTAGGTCCTGAATGATGACTATTTATTTAATAAATAAATATCCATACATTATTGACTAATAAATAAATATTATATTTACTAAATAAAAAAAATATTTATAAAATATTCTACTCAAAAAATATTCTCTCAAATAACTAGTGATGGAATATATGAGATCAATAAAATATAAATAATTATTAAACCATGTGTAGGAATAATATTTATTCAACATGTTAAATAATATTATTGTTTAATTGAGGTTCTCGATACAATTAGTGTGTGACCCTATAAGCCTCTTTCATAGTGGCATTAGGTGAAGCAACCCAAAATCCAAGGTTAGCATATAGAAATATACCAAGGCACCCATATATGAATAAGTTAGTGTCATAATGACAAAAAAACCTCATACAGATTCTTACTATGTAATATAATCTCTTTATCTGAATATATCTTATAAAGAAGGTTTCATGTTGGTTATAACAACATGTACGCTTGATGTTACTTTACTTGATTTTTACAGAATTGAACTTTCCCATAGAACATCATGGAAATGAATTTATTTAGGCTACATCATTTCCATTGAAGGGTCTGAGATATCAACTTTTTTTAAAGAAAAAAAGGGACAAATCCTTTATCACGTTATTCATTAGTGAAATATTATTTGTGATTCACTTAACGTATCTTACATCACTGTGAAAATATGTCACCATGGATTTCATCAATACATAAAAATAAATGACTCATAATACCCCTTAATAATAATCTTGAAGTCTAAGAATCAATACACACATCCATAGATAGTAACATTCAATGAAATGGATTAATATGGATTTCATACTAGCGGGTTTCCTTCTCATTATATCATACACTAGATGTTACCAAGGGTGTATGCTTTAAGAAGGTGATTCAAATTCATATGAGTTTCCAAAACTTATAGACTAAATTATTTGTTTCCTTCAAATTATTTCATCTGGGTGTAGAACATATATTTAAGAATATTGTTGTGGCACTTCTAGGTTCTTTTTATAATGAGGAACTATAATGACCTTTCAGTGAGACAAATAATATTATAAAATTATCACATTCTATTTCATGCATAAGAACCATCATGATATGATAAGTAGTTTAATAATATTTAAAACTATGAATACATGTTACCATAAAGTACATAGATGTTGGTTCTAGGGAACCAACTCTAACAAAATCCCACTTACACTAGAGCTGAATGCTTACAACCTTCTCTATGTTATGTATCACATTATTCTCATGCTTATGAAAATATAATTCTTTATTAAAGGGTTATACTATTTTTTATTCTATGAAAACTACGATTATTTAAACTTCACCCCTCTGAGAAAATTTCCTCAAGTGGTGATACTTCTGGAGTATGTTTTTTTTTTGCCTTGGATTTTTTGCAAGAGCCTCTATTTTAGTATTATCACAATATAATGTTATAGTGTCCTTACTGATAGGTACCAAAATAAGATACTAGGAAAATATTCTTTTACAAATTTATTCATTGGTGACATCAGAAGTTTCTATATAATTGGACTCCACTGTATAATCGATGATAACTAGCTTCTTTGAACTCTTCAAGATTAAAGCTCCTCCATTGAGACTAAAGACATATCATGATTTGGATTCAGATCATTCAAATTTATTTAAAAATTAGAATCATTATAACCCTTTATTATTATTTCCTTGTCTCTTCCATACACCATGAACATATCTTTAGTTATTATAATATACTTAAAGATGGCCTTTACAATAAACCAATGTAGTTAACATGGATCAACTTGATATCTACCTAACATACTCAATTCGAAAGAAACATCATCTATTTTACATAACATGGAATATATTATTGATCATATCGCTAAAGCGTATAAGATCTTACTCATTCAATCTTTCCCTTATTGCATCTGAGGACACATTTTCTTGGAAATATGCATACCATGTGACAATGGAACTAATCCCCTCTTTGATTGTTCTATACTAAATCTCTTTAGTATCTAGTCAATATATATGAATTGACTTAGTCTAAGAATCCTCTTGGATCTATGAATAATGATATTAATCCCTAGAATATAGGCTACTTCACCTAAGTCATTCATGGGGAGAATTTGTTTAACAAGTCCTTAAAAACTATAATAATAGTATTTCATTGCCAACAAGTAATGTTCCATAAACACATACTACTATTATAACGACCAAAATCCCACTAAACCACTTGTAAAAACATGAATCACACTCATTCTAAATGAAACCAAATTATTTTATAGATTCATTGAACTGAATGTTACATGATCTGTATGCTTGCTTCAATCCATAACTAGATCTCTGTAACTTTCATATAATTGTGGCATCACCTGGAGTCACAAACCCTTATGGTTGTTTCATATAGATATCTTCCTGAGGGTTCCCATTAAGTAAAAATATTTTGACATCCATATACAAAATTCCATAGTCATGGTAATTCGTTATATCAAGTATAATTATAATATATTTTAAAATGGAAACTCAAGAAAAGGTCTTTCGTACTTAATTCTATAACACTATTTTAACCCTTTATCCACATACCTTGCTTTTATAGGTATTTACTTTACCTTTTATGTCAAGTTTTATATTAAATAACCATTTGAACCTAGTTGGATTTAATTCAACTGGTTTATTAACTAAAACCCAAACCTATTTCTAAAATATGGAATTTATTTTAGAATTCCTGACTCCTTTAAATCTTAAACCTTCTAAGTTATCTACTACCTCTTTATTGGAGAGAGGTTTATTATTTTCAATTAATAATGATTTTATATATTTTGTGTCTACAAAACCATATCTCAATGGTTCTATTACCTCTCTAATTCTCCTATACAGTACTTATGTTTCATGAACAACTTCTTTCATATATACATATGGAATATGTTCTTGTACTAACTCTTTTGTATCTTAATAATAAACTCCATCGATGTCAATCCTACTCAAACTATCCTTCATGAGGATATTCTACCTCACAAGAAATATGTCTTACCCATTTGAAATCACTTTCTTATTTGAGGGTTTTTATAGGTAGTATCCCCTTGTTTCCATGGGATTCCCTATAAAGATACACTTTATTCCCCAAGGTGATATTTTTTCCTGAGATGGCCTCAACAAATGTATAGAAACCCCATACATGTGTATGTGACAAAACAGGTTTCTTTGCACTCTATAAATCAATGGTAATTCAATTTTCCTCTTTAGTTGGAACTTGATTTAATGTGTATGATGCAGTTTATAATACATTTACCCAAAAGGATAATGGAAGATATGCATGAATCTTCAATGACTTTATTATCTCTATTATAGTATGGTTCCTCCTTTCACTAACATCATTCCATTATGGTGTGTATGGTGGAGTGAGTTGATAAATAATCTAAAACTTCCTTAAAAAGTCAATAAACTCTTTATTAAAATATTCAACACCTCGATCAGATATAATCTTCTTTATCTTCTTTCCAAGTTTATTCTCTACTTCATTATTGAATTCTTTGAATTTCTCATTGGACTCAGGATTTCACCTCATCATGTAGGCATAGCCATATCTACTAAAGTCATTAGTAAAAGTTATGAAGTAAGAATACTCATATCTAGATTCTATTAGAAATGGTCCACACACATCAATGTGTACCAATCCTAGAAGCTATATGCCCCTATCACCTTGTCCATCAAATGATGGTTTTGTCATTATTCTATGTAAACAAGCATGACATATTTCAAGTGGTTTTAGCTTAAAAGATTCTAAATAAACATATTGATAGATATTTTCCATATGCTTCTTGTTTACATGAACAAGATGGTGATGCCACAATTGAGTGTTATATGATTCATATGAAGATGATTCATTATCAATTTCCAATACATAGTTTTCATAATTTAATACATAAAGACCATTATTTAAATGTTCCATGCCATAACATGTGTTTTCTTTATAAAAGAAATAGATTTTATTTCAAAACATGAAAACAAAACCATCTGTATCTAGTTAGGATACAAAAAATATGTTTTTGGTAATAGTCGGTATATATTAATAATATTTTAAAACCAATATCATTATTGTTGGAAATGAAAGGTGGTGGTATCCAATGGCTAGAGAATCCATCCTTGAACCATTGCCATCCCAAAAATACACCTATCCTCTATTAATCATTCATAATATTCATGGTTATTTTATTTGGATGCATATGTGGGAACTGAAAGCTATATCTAATACCCTATGTGTATATATAAAAATATTACACTTGATAACGAATTCCCCTTTATATTCCCCTTGATTCTAGGTTCAGATTGTCTTCTAGTGGACTAGCTTTCCACATGCAAAACATACTTCTCCCTTTTCCTTTTCATGACTTTCAATATTCCTCTTCATTGAAGGATAGTTCTCGGGATATTTAGACTTGTTATGAGTCTTGGGACTCTTTTCCTTTTTCATCCATTTCTTATTTACCATAAGGATTGTAGGTTTTTCACGCCCTATTTCATTGTCAACTTGGAGAATGATAGTAAGAAGTTTTAAAAGACATGTATCATTATTGTTGTATTATAATTAATAATAAAACTAGAGAAGGTATTGGGTAGTTATAAATGGATGATATCTATGTACAACTCATTTATGAATTTAATACCCAAGATGTCAAAGCAATCTATGCAGCCAATAATCTTGACTACATGAGGCCCAACTAGCACCAACTCTCCAAGATTACATGTATAAAGTGAATTTGAGATCTCATGCCTATCTTTTATCTCCTTTTCTTGATTGATATCATTAAGTTGATACATCGTGTTGTACGCATTCATATCCTCATGTTTCTTTAGAATATAATTGTTCATGGATGGTATCATGAAACATTAGACATCTATAGTGGTTATGGATTATAGCATGAGACATTGGATATTTTTGGCATCGTTAAAATGTTTCTCATAGAGAGAAAACTCTTACATACTAGCCTTTGTTTCAGGTTCTTTAGGAATATGGTTTTCTAGAACATAAAATTTCCTTTCATGGAGTAGGATAACGTTTAAGAGTCTTTTCCATTCATGGAAATTAGTGCTGATGAGAAGGTCATCCTTATCAAGTATCGATCACAGTGATATGTTTTAATTCATGTTTATTTTCATTTCTACAATTAATAAGAACATAATTTTAGTACTTTATATAATAAAATTATATTTATTAATCATCCACTATTTTATCAAAACCCAATAGACTTCACCATTGGATTTGTAACATCATTTTTCTTGGACAATCTAATGGAAAGGACTCATATTCCACTTATTATAACCTAGAATTTGTATTTAAAATTTATTTGAAGGGTTTTAGGTAGGAATAAAATTTATAACTTCATTAACTCACAGTTCATTGATTTTTTGAATGGACTCCTCAATCATGAAATAATTAAATTGGATTTCCATAAATTGTTTCTCTTAGTTACACCATGTATTGCTTGGGCAATCAACATGTGATGTGAACTAAGTTAATTCAACCCAAAACTTCAAGTTATAATTCCTTGATAATTGAAATTAGTCTGACTTGGACCATTCAATCACTTTGAACTATGTTTTGATTTCAAATTAAGTAGTCGAAGACTATACCGACTTGGTATATATAATTGAGGGATTTTATCTTTATGCATAAATTGTCCTTTTTATCTTTATTACATTCTTGTTAATATTAAGTGTAATTACTTAAGTGTTTAACCATGTATTAGATAAAGTTTACACATAACCCAATTTATTTTAGTTATATATTTTATGCTTATTAATTCATTAATTCATGTGATCTCAAAAAAAATTATAACGAAAATAACTATAAAACCTAATAGAAATAAAATAATATAGTGGTATGATCACTAATGGTTAGTTTATCTAGAAAATGATAAACTAATCATTGACTTAGAGGTAAAACACCTTGAACCATGAATTAGTTCATTTTGTGGCTTTTCACCTATCCATCCATGTACCTCTTGGATTGGTTTCTCATTGGCTTCAAACTTAAACCACCTCTCCTTGTTAGGTAGCTTTATCTATTGCATAATATCTTACTCACACATGGGTGAGGGGTACTAAAGGATTGGTTAAGGGTTTTACATAAAAGAAAACTATGGGCACATAGACCCCTATATGATGAGAGGAGGGATGACGCATAAGCCTAAAATTTAATTTAATAATAAATTAAAAGAAAATAAATCACATACAAAGGTCTGATCTCTGCTCATGATCATCCACATATATACAACGAAATATTCATTTAATAAAATAAAGAATTCAATTCCAATTGTTTTTATTTAAGATAAATTGTGATAGAATCAATTAATTATATTATTTAATTAATCATTTATTTTATCTTAATTCTTATCTGAATTTTCTTGAGATTTTCATCCATCATAATTTTTAAAAAAATTAAATAAATTTATTTAAAATTAACTATTTAGAAAACATATACCTTAGAGGCAACACGGTGAGTACCCTTCCAAACTACCCAACATGTATTATATTGGTATACTATTTACTAATGCAGCATATGACATATATGACTTATCATGTAATTTCATGGTGTGTATGAGTCGACTAAATAACACACGGAACACTTGTTATTTACGTAGCATGTTATTTATGTATAGTAATTACTATATTAAAACTTATATATGATATGCTGTTATGAACATTATGTAGAAATTAATTATACATTTAATATATATATATATATAAAAATCATCACATGACATGTACATAGTAAAATAAATGACACATTAAACACATGTTAATAAGGTTTATGTATTATAATAATTTAATTTTAAATTCTGCATAATCTGGTAATATACATGATGTGTACAATCCAACTACACATCATGTATAATTCTCATCGTCTATCTATGGAACATGCCTAGGTACTTGACATGTAATCATGCCACTGAAATTAATGGACTACACAACGTGTATATGGGATACATGTCATGTGGTATCTAAGTTACAAGTTCACCATTCATGTACGTCGTATAAGGAAATGCATAGCTTGTCTTTGACTAATGGAATACACATCATGTACGAATGTTACACGCCATGTAGTCCATCTAACTGTATGTCAAGATTGCTGGTCAACATGCAGTGTATTTAAATACACACTACATGTAATAAATGCACACATATTGAAGTAATTCAGAATTAATTCATTAATAATACTAGTATATTAAACATGGGTACACGGCATGTACCAATATTCTATAGGGCAGGTACTCTTGTACTATCTAGGAAAAATCCTCAACACCTCTGGATGAGTTCTTTAAATGTTCATCATTCATAAAATTTAATCAATTTTTATTATATTTACAAGAACGAATGGGATGGAGAATGGGTTTCGCGATTCGAATTAAAGAATAATTAAACCAGAATTGAAAGTAATGATAGATTCATAAACCAATCCATGGACTTTAAATAATTATAAATAATTATGTGACCACTCTGATATCACTTGATTATTCTGAGTGTAGAGAAAGTACCAGATGGGGTATGCCCAACTCAAATTTTTTTCATAATCAATAATTAATCTGAGATGCACATCAATGATAAACACCATGAACAACATAATTGAATCAAAGATTAATTGACGTGAGAATGCCGGAACCAAAATGTCGGATCATCACATAATGATTTATAATTAATTTAAGCAATTCCATTGCGATGAATTCTTTTTTTGTTGATGAATTTTTTAATGTATCCACATTGTAATGTCATTGAGTTGTAGGAATAAAGTGAATATTCCCTACAGTGGTGATCCACACATTCTCCATTAACTTGAGAACATTGTCATATGATTCTCTATGCGCTAGCATGGTAGATGTTAATGCTTTCATCATTCTTAATTGATCACCCCGAGAATCACTTAAAGAAGGATTCTATTTGATATATTTATAATCAAGAGTGGTGGTGAAGGAGGATCTCTCTCTGTACTTGAGAGAGTTCTTGGAGAGGGGGCTCTGTATGGATTTAAGATAATTCTCTGGATGTTGTTGTGCACAACCAAACAAAACAATAACCCTTTAGAAATAATATAATTAGGACTAAATAGTGCTAGAGTTAGAAAATAATAATTGCACAATCACCCTTATTATTTCATTAATCCATGTGGAACCCCATGTTTATAATTATAAAAATATTATTATTCTTTCTTGACATGTGAAAAACTAGGGAATTAATTAAATATTATTTATTAAAATAATATTTAATATATATTATTTCTTACTAGATCATTAAACTCATTTTTCAATTCCTACACAACATTTATCGATTCTTGAATAATGACTATTTCTTTAATAAATAAATATCACTACATTATTCACTAATAAATAAATAAATAAATATTATATTTACTAAATAAAAAATAAATATTTATTAAATATTATGCTTACAGAATATTATCTTGAATAACCAATAACAGAATATATGAAACCAAGAAAACATGAATAATTATCAAATCACGAGTAATAATAATTTTTATTCAACATGCTAAATAATATTATTATTAAACTGATTTTTTGGATACACTTAGTGTATAACCCTCTAGGACTCTTTCTCAATGGAATTAGGAGAAGCATCCCAAAGTATAAGGTTAGCATATAAAAACACGCCAAGACACACATAAAGAAAGAAGTTAATGTCTTTATGACATAAAACCTTATACGGATACTTATTGTGTAATATAATCTCTTTATCTTAGTATCACTAATCAATTAGGTTACATGTTGGTGCCATAAACCAATATGATCAATGTCTCTTTCATTGATTTTTTTGGAATTTAACCTACCCATAGAACACCATGTCCATGAATTTATTTAGATTGTATAATTTCCATAAAAGGGTATAAGATATCGACTTCTATTAAATAACCAAAGGAACAAATCCTTTCTATCATTATTCGTTAATGAAATAATACTCATGATGCACCCAATGTATCATACTTCACCGCAAACATATGTCATCATAGTTTTTGTCAATACATCAAAGTACAAACTCATAATATCTATTAATAAAAATCGTAAATTCTAAGGATCAATACACAAGCTTGTAGATAAGAACATCCAATGACACATATAAATATGGATTTCCTACTAGTGGGTCTCATTCACATAATATGCTATACTAGATACATCATGAGAAGGTGTCTCAAAGTCTCATGAGTCCTCGACCCCGATAGCCCATATCATTTATGTCCTTAAAATTAATTCATCTAACTATAAAACATATATTTCAGTATATTATTTTGGTAGTTCTTGGTTATCATCATAGTAGAGAGCTACTGTGACCTTTCAGTGTGACAGCTACTCTTAAAACATTATCACATATTATATCATGTAGAAGAACAATCATTATGTGATAATTAGTTTATTAATATTCAAAAATATGAATATAGGTTATCATAGAGTACACAAAAGTTGATTATAGGGCACAAAATCTAACAAAATATAGTTCTATGGTCAGATAACATAAAATGATGTGGCACATAGAATTTTGACTATCAGGGGGGTACTAGTAACTATATGAGACTTCTTCTCATGATGTTCATACTTGGTAATCTCCAAGACGGGAGATTATGAGAATATACCTACTAGTAGGAATTCCACATGTTTATGTGTCATCGAATATTACTATCTAAAAGTGTGTGTACTGGTTCTTAAACTTTAAGATTGTTATTAATTTATATCATGAATCACACACTTAGATTTACTAATCAAAATTGTGACACCATTTGTTTATGGGATGTATGGTACTCTAAGTGCATCACGAATGACATACTATTAATAATAAGTCAATTAGGAATTTTCCTCTTCCATATTTATGAAAGTTGATATCTTGGCCCTTTGAAATAGAATCATCACATTAAATTTTATGGTCATGGTGTAACGGCGAGTTTATTTGAGATTTTCAAAAAAAGACGTATCAAGCACATAGGTTAATGAAACATGTGGGCAACCTATTAGATGAGATATTGTGACAAACGGATTATATTATACAATAAGCATTCATGTAAGGTTGTCAACATTATGACATTAACTTTTTTCTATTAGGTGTCTTGACCTATTGCTAGACAGTAATCTTGGAGTTTAAGAAAGTTCACCTAATGTCAACGAGGAAGAAGTTTAGAGGGTCACAAGCTAAGTTTTTTTGTTCATATGAATTAAATTATATTTAAATTTAATTATTGGAATAAATATTACTCTCAAGATCGACGAATAATATTGTTCAGGGTTTAGTGATCGCAAAATATTAAATAAATATTTATTTTTCAGACTATGAATAAAATATTTAGTTTATTTATTGAATATTAATAAATATTTATTCATCAGATTGTGAAAAAAATATTTATTTATGAATAAATATTTATTTGGTTATTTGATAAATATCAAGGAAGATAAGCGGAACATGATTATTTTTGGGGAGAAATATTAATCTAAATGTCAGTAAAATAATATTTATTGTTCTTTTAGTTAACGTATGCCATAAAATAATAATAATAATAATAATAATAATGATGATGATATTATTATTATTATTATTATATGGAATGAGTTCATATAATTTTTATTATATTTTTCAAGATTTATTATGTATTTAAATAATATTTTAACCTAAACCTCAATCACTACCACAAAAACAGCTTTACATAGCGCCACCCTTTAACAGCGCTAAAAAAATCCTGATAAAGGGGATACCTTTATCAACACTAATAAAAAACACTGATAAAGGGTGATTTTAACAGTGCTAAAAAATTTTGTTAAAAATACCACTTTATCGGTGCTTTTTTTAGCACTGATAATGGTACCCCCTTTATCAGCGTTTTTTTAGCACTGTTAAAAAGACCTCTTTTATCACTACTTTTTTTAGTAGCGCTGATAAAGGAGGGTCTTTATCAACACTTTATTTACTAGCACTGATAAATAGTATATTACAAAAAAAATATTTAATTAAAAATAATATATTAATATATAATATATAAATATATTTATATTGATATAAATATAATACATGTTTTTTAAATATGTTTTAGATAAATATAAATAAACATTTACACTTAATATATAACATATTTAGTGAAATGGATTATAAGATAACTAAAAAATATTACTAATTAATAATTTTCTATTTATTATCAAGTAATGGTCATTTAATAACAATTTGAAGACACTAAAAATAAAAAAAAAAAAAACATCTAAAATAAGTTGAAAATGTAAATCAAACTTCAAACGACCATAACTTTTGATCCGAGTAACCATTTGAGCTCTACCACAAATCAAATCCATGTTTGTGATAAGATCTATGCTGCAAAGGTTTAGATTGAGCTCTATGAGCTTTGTCCTATTATTTATCCCCCAAAAAGGCCCAAAAGGCCTCCAAAACTGAGTTTTTAGTTGGGATACCCAACTTTTTTAACATTTGATGGAATTTCAGACTCATTTAAGGGGGTATTTTCCCTTTTTCAATGGGGACTGAATTTATTCTAAGGGATTACATTCATGTTGATATTATGGTTTTGAAATTTTATCATTTTTCACAATGTACTGTTATTTATAATCAAATATATAATAATATATACATATTTTTTATATATTCACACATAAAATTTTAGTCTTATAAATAAATAATTAAAAATATTTACATATAAAATATATTTCTCAATATATATGTATTATCTAAATAAAAACTAATCTCCATTTTATTTAAAATAAAAATGTATGAATATTTATATACTTATACAATTAATATATATATATATATTTGTGTGTGTGTGAGAGAGTATTGACAAACAGATATATATTTATCTATATATTCTAATATATATATATATATATATATTAATATATAATATATGTAAATAATATTAACATGTATAATTGTATTTATAGATGCATACACACAAACACACACACAAAGATATATGTGTGTGTGTGTGTGTGGATAAAAAATGTAACAAAATATATATAAATATATAGATATATCATAAAATATAGAAAGAAACGGTATAGATGAGTGGAAAAGGTGTGGGGGTATAAGGGGGAGGTCTCAGGTTCGAAACCCAAAAAAGTCGGAGTTTCTTGCGGGCGTGTGAAACGGTTCTAGTGTTGTTAAAGGGGTGGAAGGGGGCTTCAAAGTGCTGTTGAAAGGGGGTCAAGAACTGTTAAAAGGGGGAGGGTCTACCCTATGATTTGTAGATTTTTTTTGACTTTTATTAGTGCTAAAAAAATGCTGATAAGGACCCTTTTATCAGCGCTAATAAAAAACCCCTTTTATCAGAGATTTTTTTAGCACTGATAAAAGGGACCCCCTTTTAATAGCACTTTGATTATTAATGATTTTTCAGCACTATAAATTCCCTTTTTGCATGATTTTAAAGGTCATGTCTATAGTAGTGAACTCTGTAAATAGATTTTTATGCCTATTATGTAGGATAAATCAAAAATTGAAAATTGTTTCACACAACATATTTCTCTCTCTAGATTCCTTTTTCTCTCATTCACTCAAGAATGAGATGAATAAGAGAAAATTATTCAAACCTAATGTAACTAGAAACGATCAAGATGAACAAAACTACTACAAAACCGGCCTTTAATAGCACTAGAAATGGCCTTTATTAGTGATAGAACATCACTGACTACAGGAGCGAGGTTAAAATCCCTGGCCTTTTATCAGAGTTGAAAACGCATTGATAAAGGGGTCCTTTATCAGCGCTTTAATTTAGCACCACTAAAGAAACCATTTATCAGTGATTTTTTTGCGCTGATAAAATAAACCTTTATCAAAACTTCTATGAGTGATGATAAATTAGATCTTTATCAGCACTTTTAAAAGTTCTAATAAAGGGTCGTACTGTAATGTGCTATAACATCACTCTGCAGCACCACTACAGTGTATTGTAACAGCACACTACAACACCAGAAACACGCCAGATATCAAAAAAATCCCAATATAGGATTTAAATGAGATGAAATGTACAAAACAAACACAATAAAAAACACTATATTATAGATATTTCAAACATTGGTTCATACAATTACATAAATACAAATTATTACATAAATTCAAAAACATCAATGTTCCTTTATCTTTTAATCCCAGCCCGACTCATGCTATTGCCGAATAAACCACCCTGGTCAAACAAAAAAACACACTTATATAAGAAAATAATTCTTATGTTTGTAATAATATAAAGAAATAAATTAACAAAAAGTGTTTTTTTTACTAAAATTGATGTCAATTTTAAATAAAAAGACACACTTGGAGTCATACCGGTTACACCATTCATCGGATTGAGATGCGGATAATTCTAACATGTCTCAAATGACTTGTGGATCATTTTCCTAAAGTAACAAGAATAATATTATTGTGTTTTCTCAGTTTTGAGTATGATAGTTTTCTTTTTTACTAAAATGTCATTTTAAACTGGAAACATGCACTTTTGACTCATTCTGATCACATAGTGTATCGGTTTGATGTGAAATGGGTTCCTACATGTCACAAATGACTTATCAATCGTTCTCCTAAATTATCAAGAAAATCTGAGTGTGTTTGATTGGTTTTTGGTGAGTGACACTTTTTGAACTAAAATGTTGATTTTAAACTGATAAAGACACTTTGAGTCATACCGGAAACATCATGTATCGGATTGAGGTGCAGTTGATTCCTACACATCAAAAATGACTTATGTATTGTTGTCGCAATGTATCAAAACAATCAGAATGTTTTTACTTTGTTTTGAGTAGGACATTTGTCTATTTTACTAAAATTGATGATGATTCTAAATATAAAAAAACACACCTTGAGTCATACCAGTCACACCGTGCATCATATTGAGGTGTTGATGATTCTTACATGTCCCAAATTACTTATAGATATTTTTCCTAAAGTATCAAAACAATATGAATTTTTTTTCTTTTTTTTTAAGTACGTCACTTGTCTTTTTTACTAAAATGTCATTTTAAAATTGAAACATGAACTTTGACTCATACCTATCACATTTTGTATCAGATTGAGGTGAGGATGATTCCTACACATCACAAATGACTTATGGATCATTTTCCTAAAGTATTTAAACAATTTGAATGGGTTTTCTTGGTTTTGAGTTGTTAAATTGACCTTTTCACTAAAATTGATGTCAGTTTTAAATAAAAACACACACTTGGAGTCATATCAGTCACACCATGCGTCGGATTGAGGTGTGATAGATTCATGCATGTCTCAAATCACTTATTGATATTTTTCTAAAGTATCAAAATAATATGAATATGTTTATTCAGTTTTGTGTAGTTCGATTTATTTTTTTACTAAAATTGATGTCAATTTCAAATAAAGATGCACTTATAGTCATACTAGTCACACTGTGCATCTATTGAGGTGAGGCTAATTTCTATACATTCCAAATCACATATGGATTTTTTTTCCTAAAGTATCAAAACAATATAAATGTGTTTTCTTGGTTATGAGTACATCACTTGTCTTTTCGACTAAATTGTTATTTTAAATTTGAAACAAACACTTTGACTCATGTGGATCACATAGTGTATCGGTTTAATGTGAGACTAATTCCTACATGTCATAAATGATTTATGAATTTATTCCATAAATTATCAAGAAAAACCAAGCATGTTTTCTTGGTTTTCAGTGAGTGAAACTTTTCAAAGTCAAATATTGATTTTAAACTGATAACGGACACATTGAGTCAGTTTTTTTTTTACTAAAATTAATGTCAATTTAAATATAAAGATGAAACAATACATTAATTCTATGGAAAATGATTTTACTATGAAAATATCAAGATTACATCTTTGATTGAGAAGAGACAGCATCATTTCTCTTCCTATAAAGGTATGACACATGGACAAAAATCTTCTAAAATAAACGAACTCCTCAAGTAATAATGAAAATTAAATCAATGTTTAATTGTATAATTTTACATTAAAATAGAGAAAATATATCATAACATTACCTTTACATCTTTACAAATGGTTTCTTTGGTCCAGATATAATCTAATAAAAAAATAAATATTCTTTGTGCACTTCATTACGGTTTAGAATACTATATTGATGTCAGAAAACCATGAGAAAATTAATGATATTGATGTCTATTTTGATCCATTGATCAATGAATTATAAAACAAATATTGGTTATTAATCACTCAAAAACATAATAAGAAAACTAAGGACTCTCTATGCACTTCACTACTATTGGTTAACTACCGCTTAGCATAGTATCTGACCTGAACTTCCTGCCTGGTGTCCCCATGATGCTCTCATCTGACACATGCTCTCCACCGTCTCTATCATATCACCATTAAGAATTCACTTTTCCTTCTCTTCCTCTCAATTTTATTCTTTGTTTAGACAAGTGGGAATATTTTTCCTTCATATCATTTTCTGATTCTCATGTTGCTTCTTCAATCATATGTGTTTTCCACAAAACCTCTACCCAATGACTTATATTATTCTACAATGTTTTCTCTCTGTGTTCAATAATATAATTAGTTTGTTTTTTCTATGTGTGGGATGATAGCATCATGGGGATGTTGGGAAGAAATTTCTAGTCAGATGTTATGTTAATCAGTAGTTAACCAACAGTAGTGAAGTGCACAGATAATCCTTAGTTTTGTTATTATCTTTGTGAGTGATGCACAACCAATCCTTGTTTTGGATCCATTGATCAATGGATCCAAATAGACATCGATATTTTTACAACTCTTTTGAACTGTTTTTTCTTAAATAACAACAACGTGAACACTGATAGAGGATTTTAGAAGGGTCGTTTGTGTTCTCTCTTGCAAACTTGATGAATTCTTTAACTTTGTCTTCATATTCATTTGTCAAACGATTGGCGTGCATCCATTTTCAGTTCATATCCATCCTATTGGGTTCATAAAAGATTAAGTTTATAAAACATGTAAATAAATACCCATAAGATATTCATTATTAAAATTGAAAGTTATAGACAATTATAATGAGGGAAACTCAATACTTGATTGTTTCAAAGAATTTCACTATGTTGAAGAAAATGGGTAATTGAATTTAAGAAAAGAATTACTCCACATCAAATCTTTCTTAAATCCCCTAAACAAATGTAAATATAATATAGGCAATTAAGGAGTAATAAGAAACTCAAATATGATAAATAGAAATAATAAACTCTCATTCAATCAACTAGAAGAATAAAAATGTATTGGAACAAGTGATGTTGCAACTTAAGGAATTATTACATTTAAAATTAATGGTATATCAATATTTAAAAACATCTCAAGACTCTTGGGATGTCATATCACCACACCAAACCATCCCAAAAAAAATTCAAGGTACTCCAACTGGATGTAAAATTAGCATTTACTAATGGATTAAATGAATAGTAATTACATCAAACAAACAGATAATTTTCTCATTATTTTATATAAGAATAATGTTTTTAAATTTAAAAAAGGTGATGTATGAATTGAAACAAGAAATAAGAGCTTAGTATTGAATGTTAGATGAATTATTAAAGAAACTTTAATTTAAAAAAAGAAGAATTGATCATAATCATTACATAAAAAATAATTTTATGGATAGATTGAAAGTGTTTATCAATGTAGATGACATAATATTTAGAGGTTCAATAGATGAATAATGATAATAATTTTCTACATTAATAATGACCAATGTTTAAATGTTGATGATTAGTGAGTTGACATTTTCCTTAGTTTATAGGCGACTCATAGAATTCATGGGATATTTATTTCCCAATATATGTATGTGAGGGAAGTGTTTTATATATTACAAAGGGAAATTGAAAACTTATATTGACACTCGTTTAAAATTGAATAAAATTTTCAAATGTTGTGGGTGGAATGTCGATCTATATCATGGAGTGTGGGAGATTCATTATATGCCAACTTTTTTTATAGTAAAAAGTTTTGACATACTATTTTTCTACATGTCATATAGCTAGGTATCAAAGTGATTCCATGGAAATCCACTTGTTATTAGTTAAATAAACTCAAAAGGGGGGCGAAATTTTTGAAAATATACATTTCTAAGAAAGAAATTATAATGTATTATAGTTGTATATAGGTCTAAAAAAGTGATATAACTATAAAGGGTTAATCTCAAAAGGATGTTTTTTTTTTAAATTATTAAGAGAGTGGGAGTAGAATGATGAAAAATTATAATGTAGTTGGAAAATAGTACATAGCATCAAGGTATAATATTTCATATATTATTAATAAAAGGATTTATAAATACTTTTGGATTGATCTAAAGAGGGAGAAAAATAAAATAGATTTTTTTTAAGTGTAGAGACATAAGAAGTTGGATTATTGAGAAAAGGTATAACATATTTAACAATAGACATAGTTTCCAAAACAAATCCAAGAAACCATATATCAAACACTTGAGTTGGCCCATGATAGTGTCCAAGGGACATTCTTGATCCCCCTCAAGCTGGAAACAAACACCGGGACATGAAAAACAACACAGTGGGAATGATTTGGCCCAACAAATAAATAAAACTAGAAAAAAGAAAATTTAAATAAAAACAGTCATGATGCATTCATACATTAGATTCTCACACCAATCCAGATAAGTAGAAAAAAGAAGATATGAATAGTAAAATATAAAAGAAATCCCTTAACCAACTTTCAACTCCCTCACACAAAAGACTCTTTTTCAATTTCTAAAATTTCAAATTTATGGAATACATTGATAAAATAATGAATGAAAAATATGTATGATATCTTTGGACGATCAATTTGGGAAATGTTAACAAAATAAAACAACCAACTAAACTGCATGTGACTCCATGTGTCACCATCAAGTCCAGAAATAATAAACTCTCCATAAGTAATCAAGAGTTGAATCAAAATTAGAAACTGAGAAAATCGAAAGTCCTACCTCGCTAGTATAGAATCATCAAACCACAAATAACAACATCATCAAAGAAGAAATCAAAAACAAAACCAAAAATACGCAAAGAAAATTAGAAGGACTACCTCGTTAGGTTGAATAAAATCAGAGACCCTCTTCTGAAACCCTAACTGCAATCGAAAACCATATGTCGGATGAGATGTTCAATAAACTGGAGGCAGTCGACTAGTGTGATTTGAGCTTCGATTCACTGAGGAGGAGTGCCAACAGTGGGTGGCTTCCACATAAAGCTTATGATATCACGACGGGTTCGCAAATGGTTAGGGTTTTTTAATTAGATCGAGGCACTTTTATCAGCGCTGATAAATGTTCATTTTATCAGCGCTTTGTTTAGCGCTGATAAAACCTCATATTTATTAGAGCGAAAAAAGCATTGATAAAGATTTTTTTATCAGCGTTTATTACTTGAGCGTTATTAATAGATTTATAATTATAATTATAAAAAAATGTAAATATTTATATATACTTAATAAATATATATAAATATATATAAATATAAATATAGTAAATATATTCCTTTTTAAATATATTTGTTATAATTTTATAATTATTTATTTAAAATTACAGAAATTTTTAAAAAAAAATAATATTTATATCATTATATATATTTATATAATTACACATATATAGTAAATATATTCATTATTTAAGTAAATTTATTATAAATTTAATAATTATATAAATATATATATATAATTATTTATTTATAATTATATAAATACTTTTAAAAAATATATTTATTTATTTATAATTATAAATATATAATTGTATAAATATTGTAAATGTGCATTTATAAATATATTTATTTATAAATATTTATTTACAGATATTTTTTTAACATTATTAATGAATGTATAATTATAAGTACATGCATATATGTTAAAAATGAGTGAAATTGAATAAATTAAGAATAAGTACACTTTAACAATATTGAAAAAATGAATAAGTTTTATGTGTGTACATTATATATAAAAATGTATTAATTGCATACATGTCAAATGAATATAACACAAATTTAATCTATATTAAATATAAAAATCAAACGATATTCAATTATATGTTGAGTACTAGGTAATTAGTCAATATTTTTAATTTATATTAAATTTTAATTATAAATCAATATTCGATAAATATATGACTATTTAATGTAAAGCGCATAAATATTGTGTAATATATAAATCAAATTTATATATATTAATATATATATTTATTTAATATATAAAATTTAATAACATTAATTATCATAATTATCTAATTAATAAAATGTTTAATATTTAATAATGTGTAATCAATTTATTCATTTTTGTCAATAATTATTTAATTAATAAAATTTGTAATATTTTTTTTAATAAACTCAATTTTTATTTTTATTTTATTTAATTATTTCATTTTATTTATTCAGACCTTTATCAGCGCTAAAAAAACACTAATGAAATAAATATATATCAGCGCTGCAAAAAACACTAATAAAAGGTTAAATTTATCAATACTTTCCTTAGTGTTGATAAATCTGTCATTTTTTAAAGTTTTTTTTTAACGCTGATAAATACCAGCGCTGTTAAACACAGGTTTTGTATTAGTGCAACACAAGATGATCGATCCACTATGCTAGCACACCACATTCTATCGGTGTTGTTCGAATATCAAAGGACCACGTGTGGATTATCACTAGAGAGGCTTTACATTGGGTTCTTCCTATGCACAGATGATTATCTTAAAAGGGTTTCAGACAATTAACAACAATGAAGAAACATCCTAAGACGATGTATTATTTCTTCATACTTAATTAAATTAATTATAAATTTAACATACATAAGATCCTCTTTGGGTTCCAAGATTTCTATGACCATATTCGATGGAAAATTTTTATTGGGTATGACGTTTATGCCTTACATAATTGGAAAATGATCCATCAAATCTGACAAAAATCGTAATGGTTATTCACCCACAAGACACATTAGCGTGTGTGGAATCTTCATGTTTGATAAGAAGATTTCATACAGGGAAATCATGAGGCTCTGGGGTAGGATCTAGGTGTAGGGTATGTTCAATAATTCATTATGGAGGAGGCGACATAGGATTCCACGGTTAATGATATGATATCAGTTACCTCTACATTTGATAGTGTTGTTAGGGTTCACCTCGCATGGGGACCTCACGTGGTTCTTTTAAGATAAAAGATTAAAAAAGGATAAAAAATAGATATGAGATACATAAGAGATATGAGATATATAGAGAAGATATGAGATATGGAGTGAAGATACATGAAATATCATGTGGAGACTCTCCTTTATATATGAGACATGTGAATATTTTCTCTTTAGTTATTGGAGGCAGTGTAGTTGCGTTTTCAAGGAGCGGTTTTTAGATCTGCAATCAGTGGAACTACTCTAATCAGATCGGCTTTCATCTGTAGTGGTTTTTTAATTTGATCCCTCTGATTTTTCATTTGCACTGTTGTTCATATATTGATCTTCTGCTTTCACGATCAGATCTATTTGGGTTTATTTAGTAGGCTTATTTCTTCATTTCAGGCTACATTCAGACTACATCTATACTCCGACTTTGACCCACTATTTTATCTCTGAGTATTACTTTTGAGATCCCTTCTATTTTTGGGGAGTCTCTATCGTGTACTTATCTATTTTAGTGGATCCCACTTTATGGACTATATCACATGGTTTTCCCCTTTTGGGTTTTCCAGGTAAAAATTTCCGGTGTCAACTTTATATTCTGCACTTATTTTTGTCACTAGGCATCTGCTATTTGAGGGAAATATTTTTCCGTTGCGCGTTCATTTTTTTTTGCTTGCACGTTCATCGCTTTCCATCTTTCCCGACATCAGGTATCATAGGGTTTGGTTTTTATTTCATATTCATTATTGAATCCAATTAGAGACAAATGATTTTATTGAATGGTACCAACTACCATATGTGGCGACTTAAAATGAAGGATCTTCTTTTTGTCAAGCGAATGCATCTTCTGGTGTTTAGTACCTAGAAGCCAGAGAGGATGTCAGATGAAAAATGGGTGTTCGAGCATGAGATGGTTTGTAGTTTCATTCGTCAATGGTTCTAAGACAACGTGATGAACCACATTGTTAATATCTCTCATGCCAGAACTTTGTGGGAGAAGCTCGAGACTACCTATGCTTCCAAGACAGGAAACAATAAGTTGTTTATTCTCAAGAAAATGATGAACTTGAGGTACAGAGAAGGTATATCTATTTCTGATTATTTAAGTGGATATCAGGGATGTTTTGATCAGTTGTCTGGCATGGGTATCAATTTTGAAAATGATGTTTTAGCGCTTTTATCTCTTAACACTTTACCCGATTCTTGGGATAATTTACATGTTACTCTAACCAGTTTTGCACCTAATGGTGTTGTGACATTTAGATTTGTTAAGCCTACTATTTTGAATGAAGAAGTCGGGAGACGTACTCAAGAAAAATCTTCTTCAGAGCTTTTAGTCACAGAGAACAGGGGGAGAAGCCATGAAAAGAATCAGGGACAGAGCAGTCGAGAAAAGAGTAAAAGTATAAGTAAATCCAAATCAAATCAGAGAGATTTTGAATGTCATCATTATGGTAAGAAGGGGCATGTTAAGAAGTTTTGTTATCAACTGAAAGAAGAAAATCAAATGAAGGAAAATTAGCCAAAGAAGAATGGTGATGGAGATGATCATATCACTGCCGCTACAGGGGGTGATCTTGTTATTATTTCTGACTCCATTAATATAGCTTATGATCAATCGTGTTGGGTTGTTGATAGTGGTGCATGTTTTCACGTGACATCGAAGAAGGAGTTCTTTACATCTTACAACCCATGTAATTTTAGGATCTTAAAGATGGGTAATGATGGTCATGCTGATGTCGTAAGTATCATGACTGTTTGTTTAGAGACATGTACAAGAAGTAAGCCGATTTTGAAGAATGTTCGACATGCGCCAAAGATTCGCTTGAATCTTATTTCTATCAGCATTCTTGCTGATGAAGGGTTTATCAGTAATTTTGGGGATTTCCAATGGAAGCTTTCGAAGGGATATTTGACTGTGGTTCGAGGGAAGAAATAGTCAGGTTTGTACTGGACTAAATCTTCTATTTCATGTGATATTGTTTGTGTTGTTGAGTGCAATGTTTTGTCCAAGTTTTGGCATAAAAGGCTTAGTCACATAAGCGAGAAAGGGCTTGGTTGTTTGGCTAAGAAAAATATTCTTCCAGGTTTTAAGAGTGTCAAGCTGGACACGTGTGATCACTATATGGCTAGAAAATAGAGCAGAGTGAGTTTTAGCAATCATCATTTACACAGGAAGTCACAGGTACTTGAATTAGTATATTCTGATGTTTGTGGTCCTTTGAAATCTAAGACCTTTAGTGGTAGTCTTTATTTTGTTACATTTATTGATGATCACTCACGAAAGCTTTGGGTTTATGTTTTGAATGCCAAAAGCCAGGTGCTCAGTGTTTTTAAGCAATTTCGTGTTTTTACTGAAAGAGAATCTGGTAAGAAATTGAAATGTATTCGCACTAACAATGGAAGAGAGTATTGTGGTCCGTTTGATCAGTATTGTAGGCAGGAAGGTATTTGACATCAGAAGACACCTCCCAAGACACCTCAGCTGAATGGTGTAGCTGAGCAGATGAACATGACTTTGTTGGAAAGAGTTTTTTATTTGCTTTCAGAAGCAAAGTTGTATGGGCACTTTTGGGGTGAGGATTTACTTACTATTGCTTATATTATCAATTTATCACCTGCAGTTGCTTTGTAGACAGACACTCCTGATAATTTTTTGTATGAAAAAAAGACCAGGTACAATCACTTGAAAGTTTTTGGTTGCAAGGCTTTTGTTCATGTGTCTAGAGATGAGAGATCCAAGTTGGATGGTAAGTCATGGCAGTGTATTTTTATTGGCTATGGACACGATGAGTTTGGGTACAGGTTTTATGATACTGCTTTGAAGAAACTTGTCGGAAGCTGTGATGTAGTGTTTAAAGAGTACCAAACTATTGCATATATTGATAAGGGAGAAAAGTCCACTTCTCCAACTTCTGATGGCTTTGTCAGTCTTGAGTCAGGTTCTGATTCACATTTACCTCATATTGTTGATTCTGATGATCACATTGATGTACAGAATGATGCTTAGGGTGAACAGGTTTGAGTTGTTGTTTCTGATGCACCATTTATTTCTGATGATCTGGTTCTTAGGGTTATCAATGAACCCGCAGTTCCACCTCGAAGGTCATCTCGGCATCGTAACATTTCTACTCAGTATTCACCTAATGAGTATGTGCTCCTCACCGAAGGGGGAGAACCAGAATCTTTTGATGAGGCAATGGAAAGTGAACAGAAAGATAGATGGGTTGCGGCAATGGATGCTGAAATGACATCATTGCACAACAACCATACTTTTGAGCTGGTGAAGTTACCGACAGGTAAGACAGCTTTGCAAAATCGGTGGATTTATCATATTAAAAATGAAGAATCGTGTTTTGTTAAACAATACAAGGCAAAGTTAGTTGTTAAAGGCTTCCATCAGAAGAAAGGTATTGATTTTGATGAGATTTTCTCACCTGTTGTCAAAATGTCTTCCATTCAGGTTGTTCTTGGTTTGGCTGCTAGTTTGGATCTGCAGATTGAGCAGATGGATGTGAAGACATCTTTCCTCCATAGAGATTTAGAGGGGCAGATTTATATGAAGCAACCAAAAGGTTTTGTTGAAACAGGTAAAGAGAATCATGTTTGTAGGTTGAAGAAGAGTTTGTATGGTTTGAAGTAAGCTCTGAGACAGTGGTATAAGAAGTTTGAATCTGTCATTTCTCATTAGGGTTTCAGGAAGACATCTTTTGATCATTGTGTTTTTGTTCAGAGATTTATTGATGATGATTTTATTATACTATTGCTTTATGTTGATGATATGCTCATTGTTGGTCATGATACTTCTAGAATTGACAGATTGAAGAAGGATCTTTGTCAGTCTTTTGCGATGAAAGCCTTGGGACCAGCATGACAGATTCTTGGCATGATGATATCCCATGACAGAAGGACAATAATTTGTGGTTATCTCAGAAAAGATACATTGAGAAGGTTCTTCAGATATTTTTTATGGATAGAGCTAAAGTGGTTAGTACTCATCATGCTTTACATTTTAAGCTCAGTATCAATCGGTCACCTTCTACTGATGAAGAGAGAGAGGAGATGCAGCGCATACCTTATTCATTTGTCGTTGGTTGTTTGATGTATGTTATAGTATGTACTAGACCTGATATGGTTTATGCAGTTGGTGTGGTCAGTCGTTTTCTATCAAATCCAGGTAGAGAGCATTGGAGAGCAGTGAAATATATATTTCGTTATCTTTGTGGTACTTCTGATCTGATATTATGTTTTAGCAAAGGGGAACCTATGTTTTGTGGCTTTACAGATTCAGATATGACGAGATATATCGATTCAAGGAAGTCTACTTTAAGCTATTTGATCACTTTTGTAAGGGGAGCTGTATCTTGGCAGTCTAGGTTGCAGAGATGTGTTAGTTTTATCAATCACAGAGTCGGAGTTTATTGCAGCTACAGAGGCATGCAATGAATTGTTGTGGCTGGAAACTTTTATTCGAGAGCTCAAATTTAATCAGGACAGATATGTTTTATTTTGTGATAGTCAAAGTACTATTTGTTTGAGAAAGAATTCCACTTTTTATGGCAGGTCAAAACATATCGATGTTCGGTATCATTGGATTCGTAATGTTCTTGATTCGAGACAGTTAAAACTTGAGAAGATCCACATTGATGACAATGAGTCAGACATGTTGACTAAGAGTTTACCCAGAGGTAAATTTGAAATTTGTCGACTGATTGTGGGTTGATGATGATCCCCAGTTGAATTGGAGGGGGAGTTTGTTGGGATCCTCCTCACATGGGGATCTCACGTGGTTCTTTTAAGATAAAAGATATGTCACGACCCGTCCCTCGGGGCCCGTATCGTGACTACCCCAAGCCCGCCTTCCATAGGCCAGGGGCTGGCAACCAGCACCAAATGCGTAAATTCCTAAACTGGGAAGGCATTGCCTTTATAACTATAAACAAACACAACAGAGTACACAACTGGAAGCAAAACACTAAGTAAAACTGAATACAAGAGAAATGCTGGAAAGTAAAAAGGGGCCGGAAATACAAGCCCAACAGGAAAGTACAAGTACAACTGAAGAAAAGTAAAGCAGCTACTGGGTCGTCCCCCGGGGTTCCTACCTGAAGGGTAGGTACATATGGCTTCCTCAGCACTCCACGTCCGTCCGTCTGCTCCGTGTATCGTCACGCCGAGTGGTCCACCTCTGGGTACCGTCCAGTCCTGTTACTCTCTACCTCAGTCAGCGTTGTTCGTCGTCTGCAACCAACACAACGAGGTGCGGGCATAGCTCATGCAGGGTGAGTATAACGATACTCAGTAGGGACCCCGAGACCCTCAATGTCTCACAAAATCCAATAAGGATAAACCACAAAGTATGAAATCAACGGATAAACATTACTTAGGTATATGCCCATACATATACCTAAGTTATCTAGTAACTCATCTCATTCATGAGGAAAACACAAAAGTCATTGACTCAGCTCAAACCAAGATTTTCATTAACGAAACCACGGATGTTGGAGAACTCCTCCTCTGTTGAGTACAGTGGGCATGTCGCGACACCAAGGCGCTTCTCACTAACCTTGGGCTGCTGAGGTACTCCTCCTGTCGAATACCGCAGGTCTGCTGCCAACTACCAGGCGCTCCTCCGTTGTGGGTATGCCGCCAACTACCAGGCGCTACTCCGTTATGGGTCTGCCGCTAACTACCAAGCGCTCCACCTAATAGCCTACAGAGGTACCCCTCCTGTCGAGTACCGGGGGTCTGCCGCCAACTACCAGGCGCTCCCCAATGGGCTAGTCGAATCACTCCGAGTCGAATCGGTCAAGCAGTCGTCAGGTCTGTCAACTACTAGGTCTCTGCACTCTGTCTACTCGTCACTGGAAGGATCCGCTTCACGAGCTACTGGGCAATACTCCAATTGTCACGAAGTACCACGAACAAGTATCTCAAAGGTCTGCCATGTCATAGGGGTCTCAACGCAATAGACGGCGCGTCAATCGGACGCCCGGTCTGTTAGTTATTAGCCTTTTAGTCCTGGGGGCCGGTTGGATTCGTGTACGATCCAACCTGACCGTAACTCAACTATACCCCGAACTCCAGTGGGATATACTCAAAGGGACGGCTACACTCCAAGAATATCGGCGCTGCTGACGGTTCGTCAAACGGACGTTCGGTGCCAAAGATATGGCCAAAGGAAGTAAAGGGGCAGTAATGGGCCTGGGCCCGGTCGGACCGACACGACCCAACGCGGACTGGGTCTGACCCCGTCCGTTGGGCGGGTCAGCCCGTTATGTTCAGCCCGGTCCGCTGGGCCCGGCCCAGCGGACTACGAGGGCGGTTCGGCCCAGAGGTCGCAACGTAGGCGACTCGGCCTGAAGGTCGGGGCTAGTTTGGCCAGCGCCGCGAGGGGCGCGGCTGGGCCGGTTCGACCAGGGCACCACGAGGGGGTCGGGACACCGGCTCGGTCGGGTGTCCGAGAGGGAGTCGGGACGCCACGGGGACATCGGGCAGGGCGCGGGGGCGCCGGGCAAGCCACGAGGGCGTCGGGCTGGCCGCGGCAGGGCCCCGGGGGCGCCGGGCAGGGCGCAGCAGGGGCCCGGAGGCGCGGGCAGTGCGCGGGGGCGTCGTGCAGCGCGCGGGGGCGCCGGGCAGCGCGCCGGCGGGGCCGAGCAGGCCGCGGGGCGGGTCGCGGGTTCGGCCGGGGCGCGCGCCAGGCAGGGCGTCAGGAGGCCGCAGGTAGGCGGGTCGGGTGCCGCTCGGCCGGCGATGTTCGGCCGGGAGCACCGATGCGCCGCGGGGGCGGCGTGATTCGCGGAAGTCGCGGGTAGCACGGCCTTCGTCGTCGTCGCCTTCGTTGCCTCTTGCTTCATCGCCAAGCCGAAGTTCAATCAAAACAAGATCGGCGAAGGGGGTCGGGCCATGTTGGTTTGGTCTGCACCCTCCGCGTTTAGGGTGGTAACAATTGGTTCTCAAGAACGAAGCACAAAATTCCACCCGTAAAAGATAATCATCATCGTTCTTCGATTCTTAAAAAAATGAACATGACACTTAAAAGAAATTAAACCCCTACCTTTGATTCGTCGGTCGTTATTCGTTGACGTCGCGGAAAGATGGTCATCGATCTGTGGTAGACGAACACATCCCACGTCGAAGGAGTCCAAGGAAGAAGGTCGGAGGAGGTTGTTCTTCGTAGTGGAAGGCGTCCCTCGTCGGCGTTCTTCGTCGGGAGAGCGTTCTTCGCCAGAAGAGCGTTCTTCATTGGAGAGCGTTCTTCGTTGGAGAGAGTTCTCTTTTCTCCCAAGCTTCACCAAAAGAAAGTGCCCAAAATAATAGTTTGTCTATTATTTTAATCGTTGGCACAAATTTCAAAAGGGTGAATTAATTACGTAGGCCCCTCCAATTAATCCACGAGAGGTTGGCATATTAATTAAAGGGGGTAGGCTCCATTTAATTAAAGGGGGAGGTCAAGGGGTTTCTCCCCATTTAATGGGGAGTTGAGGAGGTTTTATCCTCCTTCATTAATAGGGGGTTAAGGCTCATGTGGTCCCCACATCATAACCTCTCACGGGAGGTTATGCTCGAGTGGGCTCCACCACCATAACCTCTCATGGGAGGTTAGGGTGTGGCGGTCTCACCTTCAACTCCCAAGTGGAGGTTTTAACCAACACACTCATATGGCAGCTTAAAATAAAATAAAGTGTTGTACACTTTATTTTATTATTTTTTTTAGAAAAAAACCAAAAACTAACTTTTATTCTCGACCAACTATCGTTGAGGTGAAAGTCTTAAGCGAATACAAACGCTGCGAGTTCAACGGTGCCCTCGGATTTCAATTCCAAGCACCGGATCAAAAGTTATAAAATCTTGCTCGTACGTTTACTGAACGTACCCGAACAAAACTTCAGAATTTGATTCTAGGCACACCGGGCCTCAAAATCAAGCGCCGAAAATATTCACAGACTCGTAAAAATCTCATGTGTTTAAGAGAAAAAAATCCACGGAAATTCCGGGTCTTTACAAGATAAAAAAAAAGATATGAGATATAGAGGAGATATGAGATATGTAGAGGAGATATGAAATATGAAGTGAAGATACATGAGATATCATGTGTCGACTCTCCTTTATATATGAGACGTGCGACTCTTTTCTCTTTATTTGTTAGAGGCAGTGCAGTTGTTTTTTCAAGGAGCGGTTTTCAGATCTGCGACCGGTGAAACTACTATGATCTGACCAGCTTTCATCTGCAGTGGTTTTTTTATCTAATCCCTGTGCTTTTTCATCTGCACTTTTGTTCGGATATCGATCTTCTACTTTCACGGTCAAATCTATTTGGATTTCTTTAGCAGACTGCATTCTTCATTTCAAGCTACATTCAGACTGCATCTATACTTTGACATTAATCCGCTATTTTATTTCTGAGTATTACTTTTGAGATCTCTTCTATTTTTGGGGAGTCTCTACCGTGTACTTATCTATTTTAGTAGATCCCTCTTTCTGAACTAGATTCTGTGGTTTTTCCCTTCTGGGTTTTCCACGTAAAAATTTTCAATGTTAATTTTATATCCTTCACTTATTTTTTTCACTGAGCATCCAGTATTTTGTTGGGGCTCGGAGCCTGGCGCCGCAACGAAAGTCGTCGTTGCAGAAAACACACAAGAGGAGAAGATTTCACCCGAAACCTTTTTATCACCCGAAGGCATTTTATACACATCACCCGAAGGATTTTTAACAACACCCGAAGGCCTTTTACAACGAACCCGAAAGATTTTTCACTCGACACACGACACCCATGAACGTACTATTTTTGTCTGTACCGCCGATCATCACAACTGGAACACGCTGCTTGATCTCCGCAACCAAGAGGACTTTTGATATCTGGCACTGTCATCATCATCGTCTTCAATCATCGCCACCGACACACCATCGTTGTCGTGATCACCATCTTCGTTTCGCACCGATTATCGCAAACGCGGTAACCCCTTCTCACCTCTCTCTTGGTGGCTATATCTTTGTCAGCCCACCTTTGCACTGGTTACCGCAAACGCGGCAACCCCTTCGCCATTCTCTTTGGGTGTCTACATCTTTTTCAGCCCACTTACCAAAACATGCTACCACATTTTCTTATATAGACATCTCGCTCATATCTTCATTAAATGCGGTCAACATTCATTATTCCATCAATATTCCATCAATTAATATTGAGAACAACTCTTCATTAATGTTGAGAGAAAATATTTCATTAATGTTGATAAAAATCCCTCCATTAATATTTTCTCTCTCCTCGTAATTTAAAATTTTAAATTATCAATTCCAACATATTTGAGGGAAAGATTTTTCCAATGCACGTTCGTTTTTTTTGTTGCTTGTGTGTTCATCACTTGCCATCTTTCCCAACACGACAGTGTGCTATTTGATTATGGGACTTCTCATTATTTTTTGTTTTATTTAATTTCTTATATAGACTTCAGTTTACGACTGGAGTTCTGTCTACGAATACCCCATTGGGAAGAAGAGAGGAGCCTATAATAAGATGTTTTTTGTTGCTTCTATTTGCGGTTTTGTTCATTGACAAGACTTCTCTATCATTTTTTAGGAACAAGTTATAACATTTACTTAGGAACAAGTTATAACATTTACTCCGTATATGCAATAAGTACAGGACCCTCGGCAAACAATAAAAACCACCTACAATCTCATGAACAACCTCCACCTTTTACACGACCTATCAAAATAGTTAGCAGTCATCCATTATGATGAGAGGATTAACTACAATTGCCAATTTCAGGATAAAAAATGAAGAATGCGAATGACATCAATTAAAACAACCCCAAACAACAAAACACCATCCTTACATGGGAAAGCAATGAAGGGAAATACAAAACCAGAACACAATACAAAAACCAAACACCAAAAAGATCTATCAAAAGATCTTCATTCATGGCAAAAGAGAAAAACAATGGCACATCAACTCAAGAATGGAGCCGCTGCAACTCCACAACACAGAACAAACCACACAAATAAAGCTGGTGACAACCTCTGTCATAAATAGCAGCTACCAAGTAACAGAAAACCACCACAATCCTATAAATAAAACAGAACAAAGAAAAACACAACCATCTGACATAAAATGAAGTAAAACATCATGAACAAAAACACCTGAAACCCTTAAACATCACCCAGTGGAATTAAACCAATAGAACATCAGTATAAGGTTTCTCCTAACAAGTTAGATGTGAAGGGGTTGATATCCATTCATCTCCAAACCACTAGTTCTACCACTACTGGATCTCCAATAGGAAGAACATTCAAAGCACTTAAATAGAAATCTGAGAAGAATCGTCGAGTTCAATTCCCTAAACAGAATAGGAATCAAGAACAAGCCACAAACACCAGTAGCCCGATCTACCTGAAATGCTGAAGAACAAAAATCCCACATCAAACTTCTTCTGCAGAATCCGGAATGAATCTAAAATCTCCATCGAGACTTGAAAGTGGGTTGACTGTCAATCCATCTCCAAACCGCAGACTTCCACCCAACTTCACAAAATAAGAAGAGCCCAACCAAAGCCCCAAATCGAAACCCTAGCTCGCTGGATGCACCACGAAGTCGAACGCAAGCATCAGGAGGATCAAAACTCGGTGCAAAAACCAACCCATCAGAATGTTTACCAGCATCGCCAACAAAGGTAAGAGACGCCCAAACTATCATTCGACGTAACCTCAAATTTAAAGCACAGTGTTGAGGACCCAACCGCAATTAGGAACCCAGAAAACGATGCTGAAAGCAGTAACAAAGTGTAAGGTTTTGAGGGGAAATGGGGGGAATTTTCTGGGAGAAGGCTAACACCAGCGACCGATGGGGGAAATTGATGAGGACTTCCGACTCCAAAGATCGGAAAATTGATGAGGACTTCTGACTCCACAAAGAAAAACTAAGACAACCTAAGGAAAATACAGAAGAAAACACACAAGAAGAAAGATCTACACGCTCGCAATGTCAGTGGGCGGATCCCTCTCCACAGCATTATCATGCGCCGGGATAGGACCCATTAAACCAATCCTCTTTTGAAATGATTTCACTATTTTTTAAATGAAGAACGGTGAAAGTTTCTGGGGGATTTGAGGCAGTTCCACTAAACTGGAACCTCTTGTGGAAACACCTAAACTAAAGTCGATGTGAAGTGTTAAATGAAGAGAATTGACATGATTGTCCATAGATTAGTAAAGTTTTTTAGCACATATTGATTGTTATAATTACAAACGATCGGGATGGGGAATTGCAAAGGTACAAAAAAAACATACAACACGTCCATAGAGAAAGTTGGAGAGACTCGAACTCAAAAACTTTCCAACAACCCACATGACCATTACCAAGGTGTAAGATCCCGCCCTTTTTTAGGCAAGGCTTTTTTTAAAAATTTGGAGAAGATGAGTTGTCTATGATTTAATCCACAAAAAAAAATGATTTATTAGTAAAAAATTGATAAATGTGTTAAAAACTTTAAATGCCAGTTAACATATTCGAATATTCAATTGAATATTTTTTGGGGTCCGATGCTGAGTTAAGTGTGAGATTCTGAGTCCCACAAAGTCTCGATGAAGATTGAAAAAAAATATATTAAATATAATATATTAAGTCCACACATTGGACGTTTGGACACCTCGCTTGTGAAAACAACCTTTTTATATTTAATTAATTATTTAATCCGTTTTTTGAATATTAAAAATTAATATCTCTCAAACGGTGCATCGTATGAGAAATCTGAGACCACCTTAGGGGTTTACCCTAGTTATGGTATAACTTTTAGGCACAATGAGTGTTTGTTGTTATTTTAATTTTTATGTTAAATGATTAATTTTATTAATTTAATAATTAATCTGAAATTAATGAAATTAAATGAATAAGTGTATTATTATTAATAAAAAGAATATTATTAATAAAAAGTATATTATTACTAATAAAAAGAATATTATTAATAATAAGTGTATTATTATTATCTTGTCAAACAAAATGAATGGAAAAACACATATGTAATTAAATATTTTTTTTCACTTAAATGATAAACGACGTTTCACCGCTTCTAAATAATTGTAATTGATCAATGTAATAACGGTGAAATTATTAGTCAATAGTAAATAAATGCAAATGTGGAGTTAATATTAAATTATTAACTATTATCGATATTTAATGAATGTTGTTGGTGAAACTCTAAATGGTGAAAGATACATTATAATAATAGTCTTTATTGTTGTTATTATTATTATTAAATTGAGAAAATAATTGTTGTTAAAACACCGTTTCAGCCATAACTTTTTCGTATGGTGTCAGATTGACACACCGTTAGCGGCAACGTAACCCTAAAATTGAGGCGGTCATTTCAAAACCAATATTGAATATTTAATTCAAGCTCATGATACAGCTCCATGAAACGCCCAATAAGATGATGAGTTGACGAATGAAATTAATAAGAGAGTTTAATAAATAAGCGATTCAATTAATAAAGGTACCTAATTTAATTGTTCTTTAAAGGGTTGTGAAGGGATTTTAATTAAAGATTGTTACAAATTTTACACGATGTGAAATGGGGATTCACGTCGTGTAATATAGACGCTCAACATACTAAAAACACGTCTCCAGCATTGCGTAAACCTGCAGACCCGCCTCACATCCACTACAGGGCTTTGGAAACCTCTCTTCTTCACCACAGAGCCTCCACGAACCTCCGCCTTGGACCAAAAGTCATCGGCGCACCTCCGTCTTGGACCGAATCTCCTCTGCACAACACCATCTTCGATCGAATACCCTCTGCGCACCTCCTGGGTTTTGGATATAAATCCCGTTCTTCGCCGCGTTCTTAATTGATCCGCTTCAAATTGAGGTTTTTCCTTTGGTGAGCGTTCCTCATCACCGTTCTTGAGGTATGTGGTCTAAATTCCAAATCTCATAATCTCGATTCATTTATGCATATGCGATTGTAGAAATTTTATGATATGTGTAATGGCCCGGACCTCCCTGGTCCATTACTTTGTGAAAATGTGGTGTCGGAGGTGTTCCGGGAGGTCAAGGTGACTTATCCCCTAGCTGCTACTTACCGGTAGCTCGGTCTACCGGTAGCTGCTGCCTACTGGTAGTTACTGCCTACTGGTAGCCGATCTACCGATAGCTTCTGTCTACCGGTAGCCGCCGCTTACCAGTAGCTCGGTCTACCGGTAGCCGCATCCTACCGGTAGCTGGGTTTACCAGTAGCCGCGGCGTACTGATAGCTCGGTATACTGCTAGCCGCAGTCTAGCAGTAGCTCGACTAACACTTTACCAAATTTCCAATTCAGTGAACAATGTTTCTATCGGTGAGGTTCAGTGAACAGTGTTTCTATCGGTGAGGTTCTATCAGTGGACTTCTATCGGTGAGGTTCAGTGAACAGTGTTTCTATCGGTGAAGTTCTATCGGTGGACTTCTATCGGTGAGGTTCAGTGAACAGTGTTTCTATCGGTGAGGTTCTATCGGTGGACTTCTATCGGTAGACTTGAACAGTGTTTCTATCGGTGAGGTTCTATCGGTGGACTTCTATCGGTAGACTTGAACAATGTTTCTATCGGTGAGGTTCTATCGGTGACCTTCTATCGGTGGACTTGTACAGTGTTTCTAGAATCCTAAGAGCTACCGATTTCATACTTTGCCAAATTTCAAGAATAAACAGTGTTTCCAGACTTCATGAGAGCTACCGATTCCATACTTTGCCAAATTTCACGAATGAACAGTGTTTCCAGACTTCATTAGAGCTACCGATTCCATACTTTGCCAAATTTTGAGTATGTGAACAGTGTTTCCAGCTTCGTAAATTTGACGTTTTCTTTGACGTAAAATATTTTTTTAAAACCTTATTTTAAGGACTTTAAGGCCGATTCAAAGGCCATAAATTCTATATTAATTATTCCTAAGGCCGGAATGTTTTTACTTGGTCAAACCGCGTGGGTTAATGCGATCCGTTTTTAATGGAGAATAAATCGGATCTTAAACCGTCGCCCCATTAAATCTTCAAAAAGGGATGAGATATCATTCTCCCTTGTTCTTTCCCTTTGTTCTCAACTAAGAGGCACTAGAACCGTTCAATCCTTTCCGTAGGAGTTGCACAATCAATCTTTACTCCTAAGATTAGCTCTGCTCTGTTTTGGATGCAACCGAGCCGTGTCGATCAATCTTTGATATAAGGTATGTTGTATCATCGTTCTTTTGGGGTTTATCTTCTCCTATCCTCCTTTCCATAATTATACCATGTAATTTCCAAGATTCTAATGGGTTTTCTTGGGGTTGGTTGGTATTGTCGTACCGCAGCATCCTCCGGTGGATGCAATTGTCGCGAGAGGAGGATCGTGACCTGTTGTGTGGATAAAGAACGTGAGGAACTGTTTGAGGTAGGGGATTCATGGCTTCTCTAATTTTTTTACGTGCAACTGTAGAATTAGCATGATTTAGTCCTTTGGATCACAATGAAATTGACCTAATTAAATACTTGAACCGGGTTAAAAGAATTGGTTGATCGCATGTTGTTGCTTTGTACCGTGATAACGGTTTGCCTCATGTTTTCCTAGATAGAGTGATATCTATGTTTTTCTTTAATTAGTTGCCCGTTCATGATGGAAATTGATAAAGAACGTAAAGCCGGAATTATTTGTTAAATAATTGGCTAAAGATAAAGAGGCATGTTAATGAATCTGTTAATTCAAAATGGATTAAAGAACTATTAGTTCGATAATTTCAAAAGGGTTTTGAGTCACCTGCTTGCTTGTAAGGCTGAATGCCTTGTGGTTTGGAGCTCTGAGTGCTCATTTTGAATGAAGGCCGAATGCCTTGTTAAAGTGCCGAGAGCCCATTTTGTGATCTTTGATTTCCTGCTGCTTGTGATTTGATGTGAGCCTGGATGGCTGTTGTGATATGTGGAGGTATGAGGACTTGTGGTTGTGGCAGCGGATGACGCCTAGTGTGGCAAGATGCATCGGTTTATGCATGTGGGTGTCGGGGAGGACACCAAGGATGATGGTATGAGATGAATGTGATGGTTTGATGTTGGTGGTTTGGTTTGGTTGTTTATCTGCTTTACTTTTCCCCACTGCTCAAGGCAGCTGGTATTGCTTACCCTCTTTCCGAAGGAGGCGAAGACACGCGGGGTATGCCACGTGCTTTCCGTGTTTAGCCTCTCGATGGAGGATGGGTCTATGCTCTTGCTATAGGCGGCAAAGACTCGACGGGTAGTATATCTACTCGCCGTGTTGATCCCCTTTGTGTTTAGTAGCATAGGATGTTTTTCTAGAATGCCTGAGATTATGGAAAAGTAATTCTGAAATGAAAGTTTGTTTAAATGGTGATAATCCACGGGGATGGAGAAACTGGAATTTAATAGTGATGTGAATCCTAAAAAGGAGCAGTTTTGAATGTGATGCCAATTTAGTTTAATGTGGTAAATTGTTCATGGTTAATTAATGTTTAAAGAATTAATTAACGTATAGTGGAACTGATAAAATGAGAATGGAGTAATTTAATAAAGCTCTTCAAATGGTTGTGTGCTTATAGGATACCTAGTCTTAGAAGTAGCAGCCTGGAGTCTGAGAGACGTTAGCTGCAGTTGTGCCTATGACTAGGTAATGCCCATAGTGTGGTTGTGAGTTATATATATTCTGTACTTTTGTGTTTCTATACGCTACTCCACCCTGTCGGTAAGGGAAACCGACACCCCGGGGATTCTGAGCCCTGGGGGGGTGTTTTCCCCAACATTCTGATGGGAGGTTGAATGACTGACTACCCCCTTTGGCCCTGCTCTCTTCTCTTGGTAGATCATTGTGCTGGTAGGCACAGTGGTTAGTTTTACCCATATATGTGTGTAGAGGGCTGTAATGGCTTATGGTTATTTCACACACATATATTCTGGATATAGTATCCTATGGACTACTATAGGTGTAACGTGTATAGGCTATAATGGCTTGAGGATCCTTACTCGGAGTATGGGCTGTAATGTCTTGAGGTATTATACCCGATGTATGATACACGTTATGCGGGCTGTGGTGGATCTCGGAAACTACCTAGTTACTATTGGTTGTGAGGACGGTGTGGTGCTTCGCCCAGGTGTCTGCGGGCAAGCCTATGTGGTGCACGAGGTGCAGATTGTGGAGCTTAGCCCAGGTGTCTGCGGACAAGCCTTGGAGAGAGATGCACAGGACGTATGTCGTTGGGGCAAAGCGGCAAACCAGTGGGGAAGTAGTAGTGGGGTACCCTTGATATTCTTTACTATATGCTATATTCTTGTATGCGTTACTTGGTGAGAGTAGCCATGGTGAGGTTGGGAACTTAGTATACCTGTTTAGGTAACGAGTTAGTTTCACTTGTTGTTCACTGGGCTTTAACATGCTTTCTTTACTTTTGCACGAGAGGCTTGAGGAGGATCCTACTGAGTATACTGTTATACTCACCCTATGTATTTATAAACTATTTTTTTCAGGTCACTTGGAGCAGGTTGGAGGTCAATCTGGTTACTTCTAGCTTGTGGTTGGAGGAGGAGCTGTTCGGGCTTGTGGTCGCTGTCGTTTTACTTTCTTTTGGGTACTTTTAGTTTCCCCTTTCAGTTGTAGCACTTTTGCATGACATTTCATATATGTACTTGGTTTCCTTTTATATCTCAGTTCAAAGTTGGAGTTGATTGGAGTTTATTCTATCTCTCTCTTCCGCATGTGTTCTCTTAGAGGGTAATGCCTCCCATTTGTGTGTGTATTATACCCTCGGTGCTAGTCGCCAACCCGGGGCCTACTGGAGGCGGGACTCGGGGGTCATTATCTCCCTTCTCACATTGCCAGCCCAGGAGGGGTACACTTTGTGGGGAGGGGGTCGTGACAATATGATTAACAATTAAGTTTTTCTATATTCAATTAATTAATTGGGTAAATTAATTAATTTGGGAGGATTCTGAAATTTTGAATAGAATTGGATGGTTTAAATAATTAATTGATAGATGAATTATGAGGATTTTGTGATGGTGGAATTGGTTAATTAATTTTGGAATTAATTAACAGTCATGATGTGATTGATTAATTTGGATGGTTTAAATAAATAATCGATGAATTAATTATTAGGATTTTGTAACGATGGATTTGGTTATTTAACTGTGGAATTAATTAATGGAACTGGTGGATTAATTAATTGATAAATTAATTAATATGAGAAATGTGATTGGTTAAATTGTTGAATTAAACAACAAGATTAATTAATTTAGGAATTAATTAAAAAAAAGTAATGTGATTATTTAATTATTGAATTAAATAATGAGATTAATTAATTGAAGAATTAATTAATGAAGAAATGTGAATATTTAATTTGTTGAATTAAATAATGAGATTAATTAATTGAAAAAGTAATTAATAGAAAAATGTAATTGTTTAATTGTTGAATTAAATAATAGAATTAATTAACTGGTGGATTAATTAATCGAAGTTACATAATTATTTAATTGTTGAACTAAATAATGGAACATACCAAAACAATTAATTGGTGGATTAATTGAAGGGTGGTTGAATGTGAATTAATTAATTCTGAATTAATTAATATGAGATGACATGGACAATTAAATAGTGAATTAATTGAAGAGATTGAGTTAGATTAATTAACCGAGGAATTATTTAATGGGAATAATTTGAATTAATTAATTGGAAAACTAATTAATGGATGTAATGTTATGATTTTTGAGTTAAATTAATTAATTGGAGAATTAATTAATAAGGATTATTGTGTTGACACAATTGAATGAGTTATGTTAATTAATTGACAAATTAATTAATGGGTATTGTTGTGTTATAATAATTGGATGATTCGGATTAATTAATTGAAGAATTAATTAATGGAGAATGTTGTGTTGAAGTAATTGAATGTGTTAGATTAATTAATTGGTGAATTAATTAATGAGAATTACTGTGAATGTGTAATTGAATAAATTAGATTAATTAATTGATAAATTAATTAATGTGGATGATTGAGATACTGAATTGACAAGGTTGAATAATTAATGGTTGAATTAATTATGAGGCAATGAGATTTTAAGTTGAGTAATTAATTGTTGAATTAATTATGTGATATTGAAATAGATGATTTGAGGTAATTAATCGTATAATTAATTATAAGTTATTGATAATGTGAATGAGATAATTAATTGTTGAATTAATTATGATATTTTGAGTTGTGGATATTGATTAATTAATTGTTAAAATTAATTAATGTGATGATATTATTAATTAATTATTAAATTAATTAATGGAACAATGTGATTAATTAATTGTTAAATTAATTAATGGGAATATGTGATTAATTTATTGTTGAATTAATTAATGTAATGGTGTAATTAATTAATAGTTGAATTAATTAATGTGGTGATATGATTAATTAATTTTTTAATTAATCAATGTGATGTTGTGGTTAATTAGTTGTCGAATTAATTAATGTAAGGTTGTGATACATTTGACATGTAAAAATTGTGATAAAAGATTAATGTTGATTAATCTTGAATAATGTGATGTATGTGATATATATTTTTTATTTAGAAATGGGTTTTGAGACAGAGGCTGATGCTCCAAATACTCACGGGGTGATAGACATGGCGTTTTACACCCATCATGCATAAAAATATTATTTTATGGGACAGAGACTCATGCTCCAAATACACATGTGTTGTGAGACAGATACTGATGCTCCAAATATTCACGAGGGTTCCAGACATGGCGTTCTACTCCCATTAATTGACATTGGACTATGGTTCCAATTAACGGTGATATTAATTGAATTGAAATGGACAATGAAAGCCGATTGGTTTAAATGAAATGTGAATTGATAATGTAAAATAGTTCAAACTCCAGCATGAACCGAAGTAGGTATTGAGATATGAATAAATGTAAATTGTTTACTTTATTGAATGTGTTTTATTCTTTATACAATTGCATACACTGTTATTGACTAGTTTTGTTTTAGAGACCATTGGTGGTGGCCTACTGAGTTGTACTCACACCCTACTCAGGCTGCCTGATCGGTACATGAGTAGACTTTTTGTTTTTTGGACAAATTATGAGCAAAGGCCCTGAGTTAGATAACTGAATTGGGATGAATCATGGTGAGGGGACCAGACGTGGTTCGGGACTCGCTTGGGTGTCATTGGTGTCTTTATTTTATAGTTTTCATTTTGACCCTTGAGACATACATTAGTATGGCATGTTTTCTTCCTTTTTAGTTGGATATTGTATTTACTACTTGATAATCTTTAGATATTGATGTTGTTTGTCTTTAAATATGCTTTCTATATTTTTTCTTATTTCTGCTGGTGTTTACTCTGATAAAACAGGGTATAGTCTCCCCATGACTGACTTATCAGACCCTCTCTACTAGTTGGTAGCCTCTGGCATATGGGGAGGTGCGCCTGAGGTCATGTGACCAACCGGCTTGGGGTACCATTGCGTGACACCCGGACCAGGACGTTACAAAGTGGTATCAGTGGAAGATTTTAGTTCCTTCTTCTTTTGTCTTACTGTTTGGGAAAGGTAGAAAAGAGACTAGGAAGTGTTGAGGATTGGTTATGAGCTTGTGCATGGGAGTAGCTACCTCATGTACGAGGGAGAACCCAAGTACACAGGGTGGGATTATTGTTATTGCTGTTTGCTGTTACAGTTGAATATGATTTCACCTTGCATGATGCACTTGTTGTGTGTTGTGATTATTGTTTCAGAATTTTTTTAATATTGACTCATGGCCTTGGATGACATGAGAGTTCAGTCTGTATGCATCATTCTAGGCACTCAGGGTTTTTTTTGTGACATGCATCATTGTAGGCATGCATGAGAAAATGGGATTTGGGGAAGTTGTTGAACTTGAGCTATTTTCCCTTGTTTGTGAAATTGAAATGAAATATGACTAATATGAAATTGAGAAAGATTATAAAATGATGCAAGATGAGAACAAATTGGTTTTTAATGAAAAATTTGAATAATAAAAATGAGTATACCCTTGTTAATTAGACCTAGGTGTATGATGGTTAAGGGTAGTTATGAAACCTCAGATTTGACAGTGTGGTAGGAAAAATGAATTAAGCACTGGTAATGAAGGATTGGTGGTGGTGGTCATCAACGAATTCTTATCGTACTTTTAATTAGTGACTATCATGTCCCCTACCTTGATATCACCCCAGGTACACTGAGAAAGGTTTGGATTTACACTTTGCTAAATGAACGTGTTTTGGTTGGATATGGGGTCCCTTGGAGGATGTGATTATGATGAATTATAAATGTGGAGTTTGATAGTGTGAGGTACATCATTGAAATTTTACATATGAGGTTCTTAGGATTGACCAGAGGTTGATAAAAACTATGGTTGTTGAGCTACTTAACAAGAGGGGTTAATGGAGCTTTAAAGGTGGGTAGATTATAAGAACCCAGTTTTTTTTCTTAAAAGTGCATGGGAGTACAACTTGAGGAAGAGCTCTTATAAGGTAGGGTAATTGTAAGATCCCGTTATTTTTTAGGAAAGACTCTTTTAATTTATTTTGGAGAAGATGGGCTGTCTATGTTTTAATTCCCAAAAAAACAATTTATCAGTAAATTTTTGATAAATGCGTTAAAGGCCTTAAATGTAAGTTAACATCTTTGAATATTCAATGAAATATTTTTGGGGTTCGACACTAAGTTAAGTGTGAGATTACGAGGCCCGAAAAGTCTCGGTGAAGACTGAAAACAATATATTAAATATAATATATTAAGCCCACACTTTTTATTCAAAATAATTTAATAATTCTAAAGTAGTGCATCGTATAAGAAATCTGAGACGACCGTTTTGTCCGGAACAAGGTGTTTACCTTAGGCGGGGTATAAGATTTATAAGTGTTGGAAGTTTGGACGCCTCACTCTCAAAAAGAATCTTTTTATATTTAATTAATTATTTAATCCATTTTTTGAATATTAAATAACTAATATCTCACAAATGTTGAATTGTATGAGAAATCTGAGACTACCGTTGTGTCCAGAATAAAGTGTTTACCCTAGGTGGGGTATAAAATTTGTAAGCGTTGGACGTTTGGACGCCTCACTCATGAAAAGAACCTTTTTATATTTAATTAATTATTTAATCCATTTTTTTAATATTAAATAATTACTATCTCTCAAACGGTACATCGTATGAGAAATATGAGACCACCGTTGGGTCTAGAATGAGGGTTTTAGTCTAGTTAGGGTATAACTTTTATGCACAATGGACGTTTGCTATTATTTTAATTTTTCTATTAAATGATTAATTTTATTAATTTGAAATTAATGAAATTAAATGAATAAGTGTATTATTATTAATAAAAATAATATTATTAATAATATGTATATTATTACTAATAAAAATATTATTAATAATAATAAGTATATTATTATTATTTTGTCGAATAAAATGAATGGAAAACTACATGTGTAATTAAATATTTTTTTTTCACTTAAATGGTAAACGACGTTTAACCACTTGTGAATAATTGTAATTGATCAATGTAATAGCGGTGAAATTATTAGTCAATACTAAATAAATGAAAATGTGGAGTTAATATTAAATTATTAACTATTATCGACATTTAATGAATGTTATTGGCGAAACTTCAAACGGTGAAAGATGCTTTATAATAATAGTCTTTATTATTATTATTATTATTAAATTGAGAAAATAATTGTTGTCAAAACACCGTTCCAACCATAACTTTTTCGTATGGTGTTAGATTGACACACCGTCAGGGACAACGTGACCCTAAAATTGAGGCAGTCATTTCAAGACCAATATTGAATATTTAATTTAGGATCATGGTATAGGTCCATGAAACACCCAATAAGACGATGAGTTCACGCATTAAATTAATAGGAAAGTTTAATAAATAAGTGATTCAATTAAAAAATTTAACTAATTTAATTGTTCTTTATATAATTAAAAAATGTCACAACTTTTACACGATGTGAAATAGGAATTCAGTTCATGTAATATAGATGCTCAACATACTAAAAACATGCCCCCATCACTGCATAAACCTCCAAACCCACCTCACCTCCACTATAGGGCTTTGGACACCTCTCTTCTTCACCACAGAGCCTCCACGAACCTCCGCTTTAGACTGAAAGTCATCGGCGCACCTCAGTCTTGGACCGAATCTCCTCCGTGCACCACCATCTTCGATCGAATAACCTCTGTGCACCTATCAGTTATTAGATCTAAATCTCATTATTCACCACATTCTTGATTGATCCACATCAAATTAGGGTTTTTACATTGGTGAGAGTTCGTTATCACCGTTCGTGAGGTAGGTGGTCTAAATTCTAATCCCATAGTCTCGATTCATTTATGTGCATGTGATTGTAGAAATTTTATGATATTATTAACAATTGTGTTTTTCTTTATTCAATTAATTAATTGGGTAAATTAATTAATTTGGAGGGATTGTGAAATTTTGAATAGAATTGGCTGTTTTAAATAATTAATTGATAGATTAATTATGAAGATTTTGTGTTGGTGAAATCAGTTAATTAATTTTGGAATTAATTAATAGTAATGATGTGATTGAATAATTTGGATGCTTTAAATAATTAATTAATGAATTGATTATTAGGATTTTGTAATGATGGATTTGGTTATTTTTTTGTGGAATTAATTAATCGATATGGTAAATTAATTAATTGATTAATTAATTAATGTGAGAAATGTGATTATTTAAATTGTTTAATTAAATAATGAGATTAATTAATTGATGAATTAATTAAAAAAAGTAATGTGGTTATTTAATTATGGAATTAAATAATGAAATTAATTAATTGAAGAATTAATTAATGAAGAAATGTGATTGTTTAATTGTTGAATTAAATAATGAGATCAACTAATTGAAGAATTAATTAATGAAGAAATGTGATTATTTAATTGGTTGAATTAACTAATGGGATTAATTAATTGAAAAATTAATTAATAGAAAAATGTGATTCTTTAATTGTTGAATTAAATAATGGAACTGATTAATTGATGAATTAATTAATTAAAGTTACATAATTATTTAATTGTTGAACTAAATAATGGAACGAACCAAAAAAATTAATTGGTGGATTAATTGAAGGGTGGTTTAATGTGAATTAATTAATTCTGAATTAATTAATATGAGATGACATGGAAAATTAATTAAAATGATTGCAGTAGATTAATTAATTGAGGAATTAGTTAATGGGAATAATTTTAATTAAATAATTGGTAAATTAATTAATGGATGTAATATTATGATTTTTGAGATATATTAATTAATTGGAGAATTAATTAACGAGGATCGTGGTGTTGACAAAATTGGATGAGTTAGGTTAATTAATTAGAAAATTAATTAATGGGGATTGTTGTGTTATAATAATTGGATGAATCAAATTAATTAATTTAAGAATTAATTAATGGAGATTATTGTATTGAAGTAATTGAACGTGTTTGATTAATTAATTAGTGAATTAATTAATGAGAATTTCTATGAAGATGAAATTGAATGAATTATATTAATTAATTGAAAAATTAATTAATGTTGATGATTGAGATATTGAATTGATAAGGTTGAATAATTAATGGTTGAATTAATTATAAAGCAACGAGATTGTAAGTTGAGTAAATAATTGTTGAATTATTAATGTGATATTGAAATAGTTGATTCAAGATAATTAATTGTATAATTAATTATAAGTTATTGATATTGTGAATGAGATAATGAAATATAGAATTAATTATGAGATTTTGAGTTGTAGATATTGATTAATTAATTGTTAAAATTAATTAATGAGATGGTATTATTAATTTATTTTTGAATTAACTAATAGGACAATGTGACTAATTAATTATTAAATCAATTAATGGGAATATGTGATTAATTTAATATTGAATTAATTAATGTAATGATGTCATTAATTAATTTTTGAATTAATTAATGTGGTGATATGATTAATTAATTATTGAATTAATTAATGTGATGTTGTGGTTAATTAATTGCTGAATTAATTAATGTAATGTTGTGATACATGTGACATGTAAAATTATGGCAAAAGATTAATGTTGATTAATCTTGAATAATGTGATGTATGTGATATATGTTTTTTATTGATAAACAGGTTGTGATACAAAGACATATGCTCCAAATACTCATGGGGTGATAGACATGACATTCTACACCCCTTATGCATAAAAATATTATTTTATGAGATATAGACTAATGCTCCAAATACCCATGGGTTTTAAGACATGGACTGATGCTCCAAATACCCACGTGGGTGCTAGACATGGTGTTCTACTTTTATTAATTGACATTGGACTATGGTTCCAATTAGCGGTGATATTAATTGAATTGAAATGGACAATGAAAGCCCATTGGTTTAAATGAAATGTGAATTAATAATGTAAAATAGTTCAAACTCCAGCACAAACTGAAGCAGGTATTGAGATACGGGTATCCATGGGAACCCAGAGATTTTTGGTCAATTTGGGATAATTGAATAAATGTAAACTATTTACTTTATTACTTATATTTTGTTCTTTATACAACTTCATAAAATGTTATTAACTAGTTTTGTGTTAGACATTGTTGGTGGTGGCCTACTGAGTTGTACTCACACCCTACTCGGGCTACCTGATCGGTACCCGAGTAGACCTTTTGTTTTCTGGATAGGTTAAGGGCAAAGATTCTGAGTTAGATGGCTGAATTGGGATGGAGCATGGTGAGGGGACCAGACGTGGTTTGGGACCTGCTTGTGTTTCATTGGTGTATGTATTTTATAGTTTGCATTTTGACACTTGAGACATACATTAGTATGGAATGTTTTTTTACATTTTAGTTGGATATTGTATTTACTGCTTGATAATATTTAGATATTAGTGTTTTTTGTCTTTATATATTCTTCCTCTATGGTTTATTATTTCTACCAGTGTTTACTCTGATAAAAGAGTGAATAGTCTCCCTAGTACTGACTTACCAGAACCTCACTGCTAGTCGGTAGCCTCTGGAATATGCAGAGGCGTGCCTGAGGTCATGTGACCGACCGGCTCGGGGAACCATTGCATGGCACCCAGGCCAAGACGTTACAAAGTTGTATTAGAGGCATGTTTTATTTTATTTTTCTTTTGTCTTACTGTTTAGGAAAGGTATAAAGGAGACTAAGAAGTCTCTAGGCTTGGTTATGAGCTTGTGCATGGGAGTAGCTACCTCATGTATGTGGGAGAACCCAAATATCCAAGGTGGGATTGTTGTTATTGTTGTTTATTGTTACAGTTGAATATGATTTTACCATAGGTGACACACTTGTTGTGTGATGTGATTATTGTTTCTGATATTTGTTGATATTGAATCGTGTCCTTGGATGGCATGAGATTTCAGTATGTATTCATCATTCTAGGAACTCAGGATTTTTTTTGTGACATGCATCATTATAGGAATGCATGGGAAAATGGGCTTTGGGTAAGTTGTTGAACTTGAGATATTTTTCATTGTTTGTGAAATGGAAATTAAATGTGCCTAATATGAAATTGAGAAATATTATAAAATGAGGAAAGATGAGAAAAATGGGTTTCTAATGAGAAACTTGAATAATAAAAATGAGTATACCTTTGTTAACTGGACCTAGGTGTAGGGTAGTTAAGGGTAGTTATAGCGCATCAGTTCTAACTGTGTGGTAGGAAAAAGGGATGAAACAATAGTAATGAAGGATTGGTGGTGGTACTCATCGATGAATTCTTAGCGTACTTTTAATTAGTGAAGATCATGTCCACTGCCTTAACAACGCCCTGGGTACACTAAGAAAGCTCAAACTTTACACATAGCTAAATGAATGTGTTTTGGTTGGATATGGGGCCCCTTGGAGGTTGTGATTATGATGCAATATAAATGTAGAGCATGATAGTGTGAGGTAAATCATTTACATTTTACAGATGAGGTTCTCAGAATTGATTAAAGGTTGATAAAAACTATATTTGTTGAGATATTTAACAAGATGAGTTAACTAAGATTCAAAGGTGGGAAGATTGTAAAAACCCATATTTTTTAAAAGATCTTGGGAGTACAACTTGATAACGAGCTCTTATAAGGTGGGGAAATTGTAAGATCTCATTCTTTTTTAGGTAAGACTCTTTTAAATTTTTTAGAGAAGATGGGTTGTCTATGTTTTAATTCAGAAAACATGATTTATTAATAAAATTTAGATAAATCTGTTAAAGGCCTTAAATTCTAGTTAACATGTATGAATATTCAATTGAATATTTTTGGGGTTCGACACTGAGTTAAGTGTGAGATTCCGAGGCCCACAAAGTCTCTATAAAGACTAAAAAATATATTAAATATAATATATTAAGCCCAAAATTTTTATTTAAAATAATTGAATAATTCCAAAATGGTGCCTCGTATAAGAAATTTAAGACCACCGTTGTGTCCAGAATAGGGTGTTTACTTTATGCGGGGTATAACATTTGTAAGCGTGAGATGTTTGGATGCCTCACTTAGGAAAATAACATTTTTATATTTAATTAATTATTTAATCCATTTTTGGAGTATTAAATAATTAATATCTCACAAACGGTGCATAGTATGATAAATATGAGACCACAATTGTGTCTGGAACATTGTGTTTACCCTAGGCGGGGTATAATATTTGTAAGTGTTGGACGTTTGGATGTCTCGCTCGTGAAAAGAACCTTTTTATATTTAATTAATTATTTAATCCTTTTTTTGAATATTAAATAATTAATATCTCTCAAATGATGCATTGTATAATAAATTTGAGACCAACGTTGGGTCCATAATGAGGTTTTTTACCCTAATTAGGGTATAACTTTTATGCGTAAGGGGCATTTGTTGTTACTTTAATTTTTATGTTAAATGATTAATTTTATTAATTTAATAATTGATCCAAAATTAATGAAATTAAATGAATAAGTCTATTATTATTCATAAAAATAATATTATTAATAATAAGTATATTATTAATAATAAAAAGAATATTATTAATAATAAGTGTATTATTATTATTTAGTTAAACAAAATGAATGGAAAAGTAAATGTGTAATTAAATATTATTTTTCACTTAAATGATAAACTGTGTTTTATCACTTTTGAATAATTGTAATTGATCAATGTAATAGCGGTGAAATTATTAGCCAACACTAAATAAATACAAATGTGGAGTTAATATTAAATTATTAACTATTATTGATATTTAATGAATGTTGTTAGAGAAACCTTAAATGGTGAAAGATACTTTATAATAATGGTATTTATTGTTATTGTTATTATTATTATTAAATTGAGAAAATAATTATTGTCAAAACATCATTTCAACCATAACTTTTTCGTATAGTGTTAGATTGACATACCGTCAGGGGAAGTGTGACCCTAAAATTGAGGCGGTTATTTCAAGACCAATATTAAATATTTAATTTAGCCTCATGGTACAGGTCCATGAAATGCCCAATAAGATGATAGTTAACACATAAAATTAATAGAAGAGTTTAATAAATAAGTTATGTAATTAATAAATGTAACTAATTTAATTGTTCTTTAAAGGGTTGTGATGGGATTTTAATTAAAAAATGTTACAACTTTTACATGATGTGAAATGAGAATTCACGTCGTGTAATATAGATGCTCAATATTCTAAAAATATGCCTCCAACATTGCCTAAACCTCTAGACCCGACTCACCTCCACTACAGGGCTTTGGAAACCTCTCTTCTTCACCACAGAGCCTCCACATACCTCCATCGTGGACCAAAATTCATTGGCACACCTATGTCTTAGACCGAATCTCCTCCGTGTACCATTATCTTCAATCAAATACCCTCTATGCACCTGCCAGGTTTCGGATATAAATCTCGTTCTTCACCACGTTCTAATTTGATCTGCTTCAAATTGGGGTTTTTCTATTGGTGAGCATTTTTCATCACCATTCTTGAGTTAGGTGGTCTAAATTCCAAATCCCCTAGTCTCATTTTATTTATGCGTATGTGATTGTAAAAATTTTATGATATAATTAAAAATTGAGTTTTTCTATATTTAATTAATTAATTGGATAAAATTAATTAATTTGGGGGGATTGTGAATTTTTGAATAGAATTGGGTGGTTTAAATAATTAATTGATAGATTAATTATGAGGATTTTGTGATGGTGTAATTGGTTAATTAATTTTGAAATTAATTAATAGTCATGATGTGATTGATTAATTTGGATGGTCCAAATAATTAATTAATGAATTAATTATTAGAATTTTGTAATGATGGATTTGGTTATTTAATTGTGGAATTAATTAATGGAATTGGTGGATTAATTAATTAATGAATTAATTAATGTGATAAATGTGATTATTTAAATATTTGAATCAAATAATGAGATTAATTAATTAAAAAAAAGAATTGTGACTATTTAATTATTGAATTAAATAATTAGATTAATTAATTAAAGAATTAATTAATGAAGAAATGTGTTTATTTAATTGGTTGAATTAAATAGTGGGATTAATTAATTGACAAATTAATTAATAGAAAAATGAGATTATTTAATTTTTGAATTAAATAATGGAATTAATTAATTGTTGAATTAATTAACTGAAGTTATATAATTATTTAATTGTTGAACTAAATAATGGAATGAAACAAAATAATTAATTTGTGGATTAATTGAAGGGTGCTTGAATTTGAATTAATTAATTCTAAATTAATTAATATGAGATGACATGGAAAATTAGTTAGTGAATTAATTTAAGGGATTGAGTTAGATTAATTAATTGAGGAATTAGTTAATGGGGATAATTTGAATTAATTAATTTTTAAATTAATGAATGGATGTAATGTTGTGTTTTTTGAGTTAAATTAATTAATTTGAGAATTAATTAAAGAGGATTGTCGTGTTGACACAATCGAATGAGTTAGCTTAATTAATTGGAAAATTAATTAATGGGGATTATTATGTTATAATAATTGGATGAGTCAGATTAATTAATTGAAGAATTAATTAATAGATATTATTGTGTTGAAGTAATTTAATGTGTGAGATTAATTAATTGGTGAATTAATTAATGATAATTATTATAAAGGTGTAATTGAATGAATTAGATTAATTAATTGATAAATTAATTAATGTGGATATTTGAGATATTGAATTGATAAGGTTGAATAATTAATCATTGAATTAATTATGAGGCAATTATATTGTAAGTTGAGTAATTAATTTTTGAATTAATTATGCAATATTGAAATAAATGATTCGATATAATTAATTATATAATAAATTATAAATTATTGATATCATGAATGAGATAATTAACAGTAGAATTAATTATGAGATTTCGAGTTGTGGATATTGATTAATTAATTGTTAAAATTAATTAATGTGATGGTATTATTAATTAATTATTGAATTAATTAATGGGACAATGTGATTAATTAATTATTAAATTAATTAATGGGAATATGTGATTAATTTATTATTGAATTAATTAATTTAATGATTTAATTAATTAATTTTTGAATTAATTAATGTGGTGATATGATTAATTAATTGTTTAATTAATTAATGTGATGTTGTGGTTAATTAATTTTTGAATTAATTAATGTAATGTTGTGATACATGTGACATGTAAAATTTTGATAAAAGATAATGTTGATTAATCTTGAATAATGTGATGTATGTGATATATGTTTTTTATTGAGAAATAGTTTGTGAGACAGGAACTGATGCTCTAAATATTCACAGGGTGATAGACATGACATTCTACACCCATCATGTATAAAAATATTATTTTACGTGACGGGGACTGATGCTCCAGATACACATGGGTTGTAAGACATGGACTGATGCTCTAAATATTCACGAGGTTGCTAGACGTGACATTCTACTCCCATTAATTGACATTAGACTATGGTTCTAATTAGCGGTGATATTAATTGAATTGAAACTGAAAATAAAATCCCATTGGTTTAAATGAAATGTGAATTTATAATGAAAATAGTTCAGACTCTGGCACAGACCAAAGCAGGTATTGAGATATGAGTGTCCATGGGAACACAGAGGTTTGTACTTAATTTGGTATAATTGAATAAATGTAAAATGTTTTCTTTATTACTTTTATTTTATTCTCTTTAAAACTGCATAAACTATTATTGACTAGTTTTGTTTCAGACGCTGTTGGTGGTGGCCTACTGAGTTGTACTCACACCCTACTCAGGCTACCTGATTAGTACCTGAGTAGACTTTTTGTTTTCTAGATAGGTTAAAGGCAAAGGCCTAGAGTTAGATGGATAAATTGGGATGGAGAATGGTGAGGGGATCGAACGTGGTTCATCACCCCTTGGGTGTCATTGGCATCTTTATTTCATAGTTTGAATTTTGACACTTCAGACATACATTAGTATGGAATGTTTTTTTCTATTTTAGTTGGTTATTGTATTTATTTCTTGATCATATTCATATATCGGTATTGTTTGTATTTAAATATGCTTTAACTATTGTTTATTATTTTTCCTGATGTTTACCCTGATAAAACAATGTATAGTCTCCCCATGACCGACTTACCAGACCCTCGTTGCTAGTCAGCAGCCTCTAGCGTATAGGGAGGCATGCCCAAGGTCATGTGACTGACCGACTCAGGGCACCGTTTCATGGCACCTGGTACGAGATGTTACAAAGTGGTATCAGATGCAGGTATTATTTTCTTCTTCTTTTGTCTTACTATTTGGGAAAGGTACAAAGGATACTAGGAAGTGTTGGGGCTTGGTTATGAGCTCGTGCATGGGAGTATCTACCTCATGTATGGGGGAGAACCCAAGTAACTAGGGTGGGATTATTGTTATTGTTGTTTTCTGTTAAATTTGAATATGATTTCACTTTGGGTGACACACTTTTTGTGTGATGTGATTATTGTTTATGATATTTATTGATATTGACTGGTGGCCTTGGATGGCATAAGAGTTCAGTTTGTATGCATCATTCTAGGAACTCATGATTTTTCTTATGACATGCATCATTGTAGGCATGCACAGGAAAATGGGCTTTTGGTATGTTGTTGAACTTGACTTATTTTCCCTTTTTTGTGAAATTGAAATGAAATGTTCCTAATATGAAATTGAGAAATATTATATAATGATGAAAGATGAGAATAAATGAGCATATGATGAGAAACTGAAAGAATAAAAATGAGTATACCCATGTTAAATGGACCTAGGTGTAGGGTAGTTAAGTGTAGTTAAAGAACCTCGGTTTTGACTGTGTGGTAAAAAAAAGGGATGAAACACTGGTAATAAAAGATTGGTGGTGGTAGTCATCGACTAATTCTTAGGGTAATTTTAATCAGTGACAATCATGTCCTCTACCTTGACATCACCCCAGGTAGATTGAGAAAGCTATGGCTTTACACACAGCTAAATGAATGTGTTTTGGTTGGATATGGGCCCCTTGGAGGTTGTGATTATAATGCAATATAAATGTGGAGCTTGATAGTGTGAGTTAAATCATTGAAATTTTACAGACGAGGTTCTCAGGATTGAACATAGGTTGATAAAAACAACTATTGTTGAGCTACTTAACAAGCGGGGTTAATGAAGCTTCAAACATGGGTAGATTCTAAGAACCCCATTTTTTTTCTTAAAGGTGCTTGGGAGTATATCTCAAGGATGATCTATTATAAGGTGGGGAAATTATAATATCCCATCCTTTTTAGGTAAGACTCTTTTAATTTTTTTGTAGAAGATGGGTTGTCTATGTTTTAATTCACAAAAAAATGATTTATCAGTAAAATTTTGATAAATGTGTTAAAGGCCTTAAATTCCAGTTAACATATTCTAATATTCAATTGAATATTTTTGGGGTTCTACACTGAGTTAATTTTGAGATTTGAGTCCCAAAAAGTCTCGGTGAATATTAAAAAAATATTAAATATAATATATTAAGCCCACACTTTTAATTAAAAATAATTGAATAACTCTAAAATGGTTCATCATATAGAAAATCTGAGACAACTGTTTTATCCGAAATAGGGTGTTTACCTTAGGTGGGGTATTACATTTGTAAGTGTTGGATGTTTGGATGCCTCACTCGTGAAAAGAACCTTTTTATATTTAATTAATTATTTAATCCATTTTTTGAATATTAAATAATTAATATCTCACAAACAGTGCATCATTTGAAAAATATGATACTATTGTTGTGTTAAAAATAAGGTGTTTACCCTACGTGGGGTATAACATTTGTTAGCGTTGGATGTTTGGACGCTTTTCTCACGAAAAGAACCTTTTTATATTTAATTAATTATTTAATCCATTGTTTGAATATCAAATAATTAATATCTCTCAAATGGTATATCGTATGAGAAATCTAAAACCAATATTGGGTCCAGAATAAGAGGTTTACCCTAGTTAGGGTATAACTTTTATGCTCAATGGACATTTGATGTTATTTTAATTTTTATGTTAAATGATTAATTTTATTAATTTAATAATTACTCCTAAATTAATGAAATTAAATTAATAAGTGAATTATTATTAATAAAAATATTATTATTAATAATAAGTATATTATTACTAATAAAAATAATATCATTAATAATAAGAATATTATTATTATTTGGTCAAAAAAAATGAATGGAAATGTAAAAATGAAATTAATTTTTTTCCCACATAAACAACAAATGACGTTTTACCACTTGTGAATAATTGTAATTGATCAATGTAATAGCGGTGAAATTATTAGTCAATACTAAATAAATGAAAATGTGGAGTTAATATTAAATTATTAACAATTATCGACATTTAATGAATGTTGTTGGAAAAACCTTAAGTGGTGAAAGATACTTTATAATAATAGTCTTTATTGTTATTATTATTATTATTATTATTATTATTATTAAATTGAGAAAATAATTACTGTAAAAACACCGTTTTAGCCATAACTTTTTTCGTATGGTGTCAGATTGACACATCGTCAGCGACAAAATGAATTTAAAATTGAGGCATTTATTTCAAGACCAATATTGAATATTTAATTTAGGGTTATAGTACATTTCCATGAAATTCCCAATAAGATGATGAGTTGATGCATGAAATTAATAGTAGATTTTGATAAATAAGTGATGTAATTAATAAATGTAACTAATTTAATTGTTCTTGAAAGGGTTGTGATGGGATTTTAATTAAAAAATGTTACAAATTTTACAGGATGTGAAATGGGAATTCACATCGTGTAATATAGACGATTAGTATACTAAAATCATGCCTCCAACATTTCATAAACCTCTAGACCCACTTCACCTCCACTATTGGGCTTTGGAAACCTCTCTTCTTTACAATAGAGCCTCTACAGACCTCCACCTTGGTCTAAAAGTCATCAGCACACCACTGTCTTGGACGAAATCTCCTTCGTGCACCACCATCTTTGATCGAATACTCTCTACGTACCTCACGGGTTTTAGATAAAAATCTTGTTCTTTGCTGCATTCTTAATTTATTCACATTAAATTGGGTTTTTTTCTGTTGGCAAGTGTTCGACATCACCGTTCTTGAGGTAGGTGGTCTAAATTCCAAATCACATAATCTAAATTCATTTATGCATATGCGATTATAGAAATTTTATGATATGATTAACAATTGAGTTTTTCTATATTCAATTAATTAATTGGGTAAATTAATTAATTTGGGGGTATTGTGAAATTTTGAATAGAATTGGCTGGTTTAAATTATTAATTGGTAGATTAATTATGAGGATTTTGTGTTAGTAGAATTGGTTAATTAATTTTGGAATTAATTAATAGTCACGATGTGATTGATTAACTTGGATGGCTTAAATAATCAATTAATTAATTAATTATTATGATTTTTTAATGATGGATTTGGTTATTTAATTGTGGAATTAATTAATAAAACTACCGGATTAATTAATTAATAAATTAATTAATGTGAGAAATTTGATTATTTAATTAAATAATGAGATTAATTAATTGATGAATTAATTTAAAAAAGAAATGTGATTATTTACTTATTGAATTAAATAACGAGATTAATTAATTGAATAATAAATTAATGAAGAAATGTGATTATTTAATTGGTTGAATTAAATAATGAGATTAATTAATTGAAAAATTAATTAATAGAAAAATGTGATTATTTAATTATTATATTAAATAATTGAATTTATAAATTGATGAATTAATTAATTTAAGTTACATAGTTATTTAATTATTGAACTAAATAATGGAACATACCAAAATAATTAGTTAGTGGATTAATTGAAGGGAGGTTGAGTGTGAATTAATTAATTCTCAATTAATTAATATGAGATGACATGGAAAATTAATTAGTGAATTAATTGATGGGATTGATTTAGATTAATTAATTGAGGAATTAGTTAATGTGAATAATTTGAATTAATTAATCGGTAAATTAATTAATGGATGTAATATTATGATTTTTGAGTTAAATTAATTAATTAGAGAATTAATTAATGAGGATTGTTGTGTTGACATAATTGAATGAGTTAGGTTAATTAATTAGAAAATTAATTAATGGGGATTATTTTGTTATAATAATTGGATGAGTCAGATTAATTAATTGAAGAATTAATTAATGGAGATTATTGTGTTGAAGCAATTGAATGTGTTATATTAATTAATTAGTTATTAATTAATGAGAGTTTCTGTGAAGGTGAAATTGAATGAATTATATTAATTAATTGATAAATTAATTAATCTGGATGGTTGAGATATTGAATTGATAAAGTCGAATAATTAATTGTTGAATTAATTATGAGGCAATGAGATTATAAGTAGAGTAATTAATTGTTGAATTAATTATGTGATATTGAAATAGATGATTCGAGATAATTAATTATATAATTAATTATAAGTTATTGATATTGTGAATGAGATAATTAATTGTTGAAATAATTATAAGATTTTGAGTTGTGGATATTGATCAATTAATTGTTAAAATTAATTAATGTGATGGTATTATTAATTAATTATTGAATTAATTAATGGGACAATGTGATTAATTAATTGTTAAATTAATTAATGGGAATATATGATTAATTTATTATTGAATTAATTAATGTAATGATGTCATTAATTAACTATTGAATTAATTAATGTGGTGATATGATTAATTAATTTTTTAATTAATCAATGTGATGTTGTGGTTAATTAGTTGTTGAATTAATTAATGTAATTTTGTGATACATTTGACATGTAAAAATTGTGATAAAAGTTTAATGTTGATTAATCTTGAATAATGTGATGTATGTAATATATATTTTTATATTGAGAAATGGGTTTTGAGATAGAGGCTGACGCTCCAAATACTCACGGGGTGATAGACATGGCGTTCTACACCCATCATGCATAAAAATATTATTTTATGGGATAGAGACTCATGATCCAAATACACATGTGTTGTGAGACAGATACTGATGATCCAAATATTCATGAGGGTTCTAGACATGGAATTCTACTCCCATTAATTGACATTGGACTATGGTTCCAATTAGTGGTGATATTAATTGAATTGAAATAGAAAATGAAATCCCATTGTTTAAATGAAATGTGAATTGATAATGTAAAATAGTTCAGACTCTAGCACAGACCAAAGTAGGTATTGAGATACAGGTGTCCATGGGAACCCAGGGGTTTGTGGTTAATTTGGGACAATTGAATAAATGAAAACTATTTACTTTATTACTTATATTTTATTCTTTATACAACTACATACAATGTTATTGACTAGTTTTGTTTTATACGCCGTTGGTGGTGTCCTATTGATTTTTACTCACACCCTACTCGGGCTGCCTAATCAGTACTCGAGTAGACTTTTTGTTTTCTGGACAGGTTAAGGGAAAAGGCCCCGAGTTAGATGGATGAATTGGGACGACGCTTTGTGAGGGAACTAGATGTGGTTCGGGACCCACTTGGGTGTCATTGGTGTCTTTATTTTATAGTTTACATTTTGATAGTTGAGACATACATTATCATGGCATGTTTTTTTCCATTTTAGTTCGATATTGTATTTACTGCTTGATAATCTTTAGCTATTTGTATTGTTTGTCTTTATATATGATTTTTCTATTTTTTATTATTTCTCCTGGTGTTTAATTTGATAAAAGAGGGTATAGTCTCTCTAGTAATGACTGACTAGACCATCGCCGATAGTCGACAGCCTCTATCATATAGGGAGGCGTGTCTGAGGTCATGTGACCGACAGGATTGGGGCACTATTGCGTGGCACCTGGGCAAGGATGATAGAAAGTGGTATCAGAGGCAGGTTTTATTTTCTTATTCTTTTATCTTTCTATTTGGGAAAGGTAGAAAGGAGACTAGGAAGTTTTAGGGCTTGGTTATGAGCTCGTGCATGGGATTAGCTACCTCATGTATAGGGGAGAACCCAAATACCCAAGGTGGGATTGTTGTTATTTTTATTTTTTGTTACAGTTGAATATGATTTCACCTTGGGTGTCACAATTGTTTTGTGATGTGATTATTGTTTCTGATAATTTTTTATATTGACTCATAGACTTAGATGGAATGAGAGTTCATTATCTATGCATCATTCTAGGCACTCAGGTTTTTTTTGTGACATGCATCATTGTAGGCTTGCATAGGAAAATGGGCTTTAGGTTAGTTGTTGAAATTATGCAGTTTTCCCTTTTTTGTGAAATTGAAATGTAATGTGCCTAATATGAAATTGAAAAATATTGAAAAATGATGCAATATGAGAACAAATGGGTGTCTAATGAGAAACTAGAATAATAAAAATGAGTATTCCCTTGTTAACTGGACCTAGGTGTAGAGTGGTTAAGGGTAGTTATAGCGCCTCAGTTTTGACTGTGTGGCAGGAAAAAGGGATGAAACATTGTTAATGAAGTATTGGTTGTGGTACTCATCGATGAATTCTTAGCGTACTTTTAATTAGTGAGTATCATGTCCCTAACTTTGACATCGCCCCGGGTACACTGAGAAAGATCTGGCTTTACACCTAGATAAATGAATGTGTTTTGGTTGGATATGGGGCCCCATGGAGGGTTTGATAATGATACAATATAAATGTAGAGCTTGATAGTGTGTGGTACATCACTGACATTTTACATATGAGGTTCTCAGGATTGACCAGATATTTATAAAAACTACGGTTGTTGTGCTACTTAATAAGAGGGGTTAACGATGCTTCAAAGGTGGGTAGATTGTAAGAATCCGATTTTTTTTCTCAAAGGTTTTTCTGAGTACATCTTAAGGATGAGCTGTTATAAGGTGGGGAAATTGTAAGATCCTTTCCTTTTTTAGGTAAGAATCTTTTATTTTTTTTGGAGAATATAGGTTATCTATTTTTTAATTCACAAAAAAAAAGATTTATCAGTAAAATTTAGATAAATGTGTTAAAGTTCTTAAATTCCATTTAACATCTTCAAATATTCAATTGAATATTTTTGGGGTTCGACACTGAGTTAAGTGTGAGATTCTGAGGCCCGTAAAGTCACAGTGAAGACTGAAAAAATATTAAATATAATATATTAATCCCACAGTTTTTATTCAAAATAATTGAATAACTCAAAAATGGTGTGTCGTATAGAAAATATGAGGCCGTCGTTGTGTCTGGAATAGAGTGTTTACCTTAGGTGGGGTATAACATTTATAAGCATTGTACATTTGGAATCCTCACTCTCAAAAAGAACCTTTTCATATTTAATTAATTATTTAATATGTTTTTTTGAATATTAAACAATTAATATCTCACAAATAGTGCATCGTATGAGAAATATGATACCACCATTGTGTCGGGAACATGGTTTTTACCCTAGGAAAAGTATAACATTTGTAAACATTAGAAATTTGGACGCCTCGCTCGTGAAAAGAACCTTTTTATATTTAATTAATTATTTAATCCATTTTTTGAATATTAAATAATTAATATCTCTCAAAAAGTGCATCGTATGAAAAATATGAGACCACCGTTGGGTTCATAATGAGGGGTTTACCCTAGTTAGGGTATAACTTTTATGCGCAATGGGAGTTTGTTGTTATTTTAATTTTTTAGTTAAATGATTAATTTTTTTAATATAATAATTAATCCTAAATTAATGAAATTAAATGAATAAGTGTATTATTATTAATAAAAATAATATTAATAATAACAAGTATATTATTATTAATAAAATAATATTATTAATAATAAGTGTATTATTATTATTTTGTCAAATAAAATGAATGGAAAAGTACATGTGTAATTATATATTTTTTTCACTTAAATGATAAATGACATTTCACCAATTATGAATAATTGTAATTTATCAATGTAATAATGGTGAAATTATTAGTCAATACTAAATAAATGAAAATGTGTAGTTAAAATTAAATTATGGATTATTATCGATATTTAATGAATCTTATTGGTGAAACTTTAAACGGTGAAAGATACTTTATAATAATAGTCTTTATTATTATTATTATTATTATTCAATTGAAAAAATAATTATTATCAAAACAACGTTTCAGCCATAAATTTTTCATATGGTGTTAGATTGAAACACCGTCAATAGTAGCGTGAACCTAAAATTGAGGTGGTCATTTCAAGACCAATATTGAATATTTAATTTAGGATCATGGTACAGGTCCATGAAACACCTAATAAGATGATGAGTTGACTCATGAAATTAATAGGAGAGTTTAATAAATAAGTGATATAATTAATAAATGTAACTAATTTAATTATTCTTTAAAGGGTTTTGACAGAATTTTAATTAAAAAATGCTATAAATTTTACATGATGTGAAATGGGAATTCATGTCATATAATATAGAAGCTCAACATACTAAAAACATGCCTCCTACATTGTGTAAACCTCCAGACACACCTCACCTCCACTATAGGGATTTGGAAACCTCTCTTCTTCACCACAGAGCCTCCACAGACCTCCGCCTTGGACCGAAAGTCATCAGTACACATCTGTATTGGACCTAATATCCTCCGCGTACCACCATATTTGATCGAATACCCTCTATACACCTCCTAGGGTTCGAATATAAATCCCATTCTTCACTATATTCTTAATTAATCTGCTTCAAATTGGGGTTTTTTTGTTGGTGAGTGTTCGTCATCACTATTCTTGAGGTACGTGGTCTAAATTCCAAATCCAATAATCTTGATTCATTTATGCGTATGCGATTGTATAAATTTTCTGATATGATTAACAATTGAGTTTTTCTATATTCAATTAATTAATTGGTTAAATTAATTAATTTGGGGGGATATTAAAATTTTGAATAGAATTGGTCGGTTTAAATAATTAATTGATGGATTAATTATGAAGATTTTGTGATGGTGTAATTAGTTAATTAATTTTGGAATAAATTAACAGTCATGATGTGATTGATTAATTTGGATGGTCAAAATAATTAATTAATGAATTATTTATTAAGATTTTGTAATGATGGATTGATTATTTAATTGTGGAATTAATTAATGGAACTGGTGGATTAATTAATCGATAAATTAATTAATGTGAGAAATGTGGTTATTTAAATTGTTGAATTAAATAATGAGATTAATTAATTTATGAATTAATTAAAAAATGTTAATATTTAATTATTTAATTAAATAATGATATTAATTAATTGAAGAATTAAATAATGATGAAATGTGATTATTTAATTGGTTGAATTAAATGATGGGATTAATTAACTAAAAAATTAATTAATAGAAAAATGGGATTATTTAATTATTAAATTAAAATAATGGAATTAATTAATTGAAGTTACATAATTATTTAATTATTGAACTAAATAATGGAAGATACCAAAACAATTAATTGGTGGATTAATTGAAGTGTGGTTGAATGTGAATTAATTAATTCTAAAATAATTAATATGGGATGACATGGACAATTAATTAGTAAATTAATTGAAGGGATTGAGTTAGATTAATTAATTGAGTAATTAGTTAATGGGAATAATTTGAATTAATTAATTGGTAAATTAGTTAATGGATGTAATGTTATGATTTTTGAGTTAAATTAATTAATTAGAGAATTAATTAATGAGGATTGTCATGTTGAAAAAATTGAATGAGTTTGGTTAATTAATTAGAAAATTAATTAATGGGGATTGTTGTGTTATAATAATTGGACGAGTCAAATTAATTAATTAAAGAATTCATTATTAGAGATTATTGTGTTGAAGTAATTTAATGTGTTAGATTAATTAATTGGTGAATTAATTAATGATAATTTTCTATAAAGGTGTGATTGAATGAATTAGATTAATTAATTGATAAATTAATCAATGTGGATGATTGAGATATTGAATTTATAAGGTTGAATAATTAATCATTGAATTAATTATGAGGTAATGAGATTTAAATTTGAGTAATTAATTGTTGAAATAATTATGCAATATTGAAATAGATAATTTGAGATAATTAATTGTATAATTAATTATAAGTTAATGATATTGTGAATGAGATAATTAATTTTAGAATTAATTATGAGATTTTGAGTTGCGGATATTGATTAATTAAGTGTTAAAATTAATTAATGTGATGGTATTATTAATTAATTATTGAATTAATTAATTTGAAAATGTGATTAATTAATTGTTAAATTAATTAATAGTAATATGTGATTAATTTATTGTTGAATTAATTAATGTAATGATGTAATTAATTAAATGTTGAATTAATTAATGTGGTGATATGATTAATTAATTTTTGAATTAATTAATATGATGTTGTGGTTAATTAATTCTTGAATTAATTAATGTAATGTTGTGATACATGTGACATATAAAATTGTGATAAAAGATTTATGTTGATTAATCTTGAATAACGTAACATATGTGATATATGTTCTTTATTGAGAAGTGGGTTATGAGAGAGGGACTGATGGTCCAAATACTCACAGGGTGATAGACATGGCATTCTATACCCATCATGCACAAAAATATTATTTTATGGGAAAGTGACTGATGCTGTAGATACACATGGGTTGCGGGATAGGGAATAATGCTCCAAATACTAATGAGGGTGCTAGACATGACGTTCTACTCCCATTAATTAACATTGGACTATGGTTCCAATTAGCAGTGATATTAATTGAATTGAAATAGACAATAAAATCACATTGGTTTAAATGAAATGTGAATTGATAATGTAAAACAGTTCAGATTATGGCACGAACTTAAGTAGGTATTGAGATACGGATTTCTATGGGAACTAGGAGGTTTGCGGTTAATTTGGTATAATTGAATAAATGTAAAATATTTACTTTATTACTTGTATTTTATTCTTTATAAAATTCCATACACTATTATTGACTAGTTTTGTTTTAAATGTCGTTGGTGGTGGCCTACTGAGTTTTACTCACACCCTACTCGGGCTGCCTGATCGGTACCTGAGTATACATTTTGTTTTCTGGACAGGTTAAGGGAAAAGGCCCTGAGTTAGATGGCTAAATTAGGTTGAAGTATGGTGAGGGGACTAGACATGGTTTGGGACCCACTTGGGTGTCATTGGTGTCTTTATTTTATATTTTTCATTTTGACACTTGAAACATACATTAGTATGGCATGTTTTTTTTTTCTGTTTTAGTTCAATATTGTATATACTTCTTAATAATCTTTAAATATTGGTATTGTTTGTCTTTATTTATGATTTCTCTATTGTTTATTGTTTCTTATGGTATTTACTATTATAAAAGAGGGTATAGTCTCCCCATTACTGACCTACCAGTCCCTTACTGCTAGTCGGAAGCCTCTGGCCTTTGGGGAGGCACGCCTAAGGTCATCTAACTAACCGATTTAGGGCACCGTTACATGGAACCCGGGCCGGGATACTGCACACTGAGCCAGGACCTGGGGGATATTCATTGTTATATGTCTCATATTCTATCAATATTAAGATTAAGCATATGTTTTTTTGGGTGGGGTTATCATGCTAGAAATTTTGGTGATACTTTTTGGCTGCTGACAGTGATTGCACCTTAGGTAGAAGGAATGTTGAAGGTGTCACCAGTGTTGTTGTTCCTCATGTGGTTTATTACTATATAGATATGTTTTGTAAAGATTTTATAGGTCTACCACTATAGATAGAGGTGGGGTTTGTGATTGAGATAATAACAGGTATGGAGCCTAGTCTATAGGTATAGAGCCTAGTCCATTACATCCTTATTGCATGGTTTTTTTGTTCCTCTCGGAGAGGGAGATCTGATGCATTTTGTTAACAAAGTGGATTAAATTTTGTGATTATGTGTTGACTATCACAGGTTAAATCAATACCATTAACAATCTATATCCTTTTACATAAATAAATGATTTATTCATTCAACCGAGGTGATATTGATGGTTTTTAATGATTGATCTCGGATTAGATTACCGTTATTTGAGGGATCGAGCTAAAGATGTGCCAATGATGGCCTTTTAGACACAATATGGCCATTTTAAATTCTTAGTAATGTCATTCAGAGTGAAAAACTCACTAACTATATTTTATAGATTTGATAAAAACTTTTTTCCCTCCTTATTTGGATATATTTGTAATCATGTATATTGACGACATGTTGATATACTCATGATCCAATGGGGAGTATGGGGAACATTTGGATATCATCATGGAAATATTAATAGATACTCTTTTATGATTAGATAACGAAGTGTCAGTTTTGGTTCCAATAAGAAGAGTTTCTTGGACATGTTGTCTTGGAATCTAGGATATCGTTGGATCCCAAAAAGGTGAGGTAGTGATTTCTTAGAAGATTACCAATGATGACTTTGACATCAACAATTTATTAGTCATTGTAGGTGATCATAATTTATTTATCCTAGATTTATCTCACATAGTTTTTTCAATTATAGAATTGGTATGGAAGGAAGTATGTTTCAATTTAATGATAAATGTGAACATGTGTTATAAGATCTAAATAAGATGTTGGCATTAACATGTATTATCATTTTACTGAAGTTGGGGAATTTTTGTGAAGTGAATTATGATGAATCTAGTCTGATATTATGTGTTTGTTGATGTAGGAAGGATTAGTAATACTTTGTGGTTCTCAATAGAACATGTCACATGAGAAGAATGACCAATCTTATGACCTTGAGTTAGTATCTGTTCTGCACACACTTCAGAGTTAATAACATTTTTTGTTCAATGAGAAGTGTGTGGTGGTCTATAATATAAAATATTAAGTTATACATTTTCTCATATGGATTTGAATGTCTTATAGAGGACATGGGATGATTTTCTTATGTTATTCATTTTTTATGATAATATATTTATAGATGAAAATAGTTCATAATATTATGTTTATAATTTATTCATTTTATTTCCTCTCATCTATCATGTATAAGCATTATGTGATATTTTGTGAATAACACTACATTACATGGAACTATGTTTATATTTCTTAATTAATCTCTATCATGAACATTATTGACCATTCAATTTTTCAAAATAAAATGAATGATCAATTCTGCATAATCCATTGAATTGTTGATGTACCGAAAGAGATAAGGTCACAATATGTATTCAGGGAAAGAGGAAGTTGAAGATCCATAGGAGGATGATGAAATTAAGTTTATTAGGAAGAGAGTGATTCAAGGACAATTCTATATGTATAGAATTATAAGGATATGATAAAAATCTAATAGAATCACACATTTTCACTTTAGGACTATTTTCATCACTAATGTAGCCACATGTTTCAACAAAAGATTACATAAAATCACAATGTAGCATGTGTTGAAAATACAGGACTATATTTGTGCCAATATAATGTGATGTTTATACATAAGGTTATATTGATTTCTAGTGCTTTGAGTGTGTGCATAAATAGACATCAATGGAATATCCACTACACCCAACAAAATTCCACACTATTAACTCAAATTATAATCTCAAGCCAATGTAATGTTGTGATTTCACCTAACACTAAATTCAAGAGAATACCTAACAAGAATTATGATGGTCAAAATTTTGGGAATATAGATCATCATTGACTTCAACATCTATCGGTCTCATAATGACATTGTTTCTGGTGGCTTCCTTTCTCATGGGACCATTTAGGTTATCTCAAGTCTCACATGAGTCTCCCACATTACAATGTCGGGAGGCCTATCAATCACCTTGGGTGGTGATGATGGCACAATTTATTAGATGATAGGATGGGAGGTTGTTTCATCCCATGAGGGGTATCATTGCCTACTTCTGGACTCTATCATAGATTTAAGATATGTTCATGAAATCCTTCCTATTAATAGTACTGGGTACCCTTTTGTGAAATTTATTGACTAGAAACATGAATTTGAGAGGAGGCTTCACATGTGAATTACACTGTCTCTCATTTAATCCATGAATTTATTTATTGTGTAGTTTAAATCCATATAGAATGAAAATTTTTAATTTATCACCATCTAAGGATACATTGTGATCATATGAAAGGAGGTAGGAGGTGTTTTGGATTTGTGAGTTGGACTATAAAATGGGATTCCAATATATCCCCTTGAATTGAATTACAACAAATGTAGTTCAGTTCAATTTACTAAGACACATTGTACCTTTAATGGTCATGTGACAAGGACTATTGTGGCTCTATTTAAGGTCATGTATCCATGACTGCTTAAAACAAGTTTAAAGTCATGGAGCATAGCATACTAGGTGAAAGGTACCTTAAAATGGGTTGGTGTGAGACTTACACATAAGTAAAACTTTCTAATTATCCTAACATATGATCCTAGGGAATAAATTTTAAAAACCAAGCATAGTATCTTGTTTCAAGGTATCAGAACAAAACAAGTGGATAATCCTAGCTCAAAAAATATGAGGAAACCAATAGAAGAGTCTATACTCAATGAATATGAATAATCCAAGAGGGTAATCATGAATCCAAGACATTTCTAACACTTTATTCTCAAGATGGTTGGATGTGGGGAGATGTCATGATCTGGTACCACGTTCCATCTTTCCAAAGGCTGGTAGCCTTTAACAACTAGGGTGATGATGATGACACCTTTGATTTTAATGGGAGGATGGGTGGTCAAATCATCCAACTAAGGATATTTTTTCTTAATATGGGGTAGTCTTATTGATTTAATAGTTTTTATGAAACCTTCCTAACACCATCTTTATAGACATCAGTTAATTACATCTATTTCTACCTTAGGTAGAAAAAGACCTTATGGTTGGAGAGATGAAGTTTTTGGGTATGTTTAACATTGATTTATATTTCTCACATTAAGGTACAAGGTTATATTATTCTTATCACATAAGGTGAGATATCTAGGTTAAAATCTAAACAAGTAATGTCATTAGGTATTTTAAATCTAACTACAGAGGAACTCACAATTTTGAGTCTACGAGGGAAATCACAGTTTAGTGTCCAATAGTGACACTCATGGATTAGAGTCCAATGGGGATGATCACAATTCAGAGTCTAATAGAGACACTCACTATTTAAGTTCTAATGTTCATACTCACAGTTTAGAGAATGGTGTGAAAAATCATGGTCGATAGTTCATTGGTACACTTATGGTTAAGGGTCCAATAAGCACACTTAGAATTTAGAGTCTGATGTAGACACTCATGGTTTAGATACTAGTGGGGACACTCACAGTTTAGAGTTATATGAGGAGACTCATAGTTTTGAGTCCAGTGGGGAAAATCTATGGAATAAAACCTCATAATTAGGAACTCTACAAGGTTTTATACTTTCCTAGAAGGTTATCAGGTTTGAGGATACCACCTCTCTAGGGTGAGGTAAAAGGTGGTAATATTTTGATGTTGGGATTGAAACTTGAACACTTACCATACAAGTATTGTGGTACATGAATCGTTACCCCAATATTTCAAGTTTTATAGTTTGATGTCATGTGATAGGATCGATCGTTGAATTTTAAAATCATACAGTAAGGATTTTTGTTTTGTGAAAGGGGAGGCAATAAGAAATTGAGCAGGACTTTCTCATCAGGCTATATAGGCCTTAGAAGAATCTTCGATATGTGTGGGAATTATGTTAGTGCTTCCCATCCCTTAACTAATGATGAGGGATTAGACATGAAAGGTTGTAATTCTAGTTATGTATTTTCTTAACTAAATCCAAATTAGGTGGATGGAGGTCCCATGTTTCATCACTCTCATGAACATTTTTATAAAAAAATGGGCATAAAATGGCTGTTTATAACATATATTTTAACAATATTTAGATTACACAAAACATTATTCTTTATGAGTAATTGATCCTTTTCATGAATTGTGTTATTTATGGAAGTGATTTATGTGAAACAATCTCAAGTGTTTTATAATTAATTGAAGATCTTACACAAGGTAATTTAGATAAGATATCTCACCATAAAGAGTCCATGGAAGATGCTTCAACCATATTATCCAAGGCACACAACACCGAGGTCAAATAAATTGAAATGATTCAACATCTTAAAAAGATCCAAAATCCATAAAAGTGGTGATATGAAGGGTATTTATAGTCCTTTAAGAACACATAATGGGCTTTGAAAAAAATCATGCAAGTTAAAGGTTATGTTCTTGATTTTTTTCATATAATAGTGTTCTGGATATGAGATCTTACAATTTCAAGGTTGTTTAAGAATCTATAAATATTCTTGAAATTTTATCTATTGGATATATTTCTTCCTTGATAAACATTGGGCTCATTTTTAGTGTCAAAAAATGGCCCCCTTTGAATTGGGTGTGACAACAGCGAGGAGGGTCAAATTCTATGGAAGATTATGATGATTGGAATTTTCATATTTGATATCATATGACTCAAGTATACATAAAGTCACTGATACCCCTATAAATAGGGATGAGTGTCCCAATAGGATGATTTTATTTTTTTAGAACCAGAGTTTATTATCTCTTTTCACAAAAACACATCCTTTATGTGATACAACTATTATATTTTTACTTCGATTTCATGTACAAACAATTAATGTGAACACACCTTCCATGATAAATATATTTACAAACGGATGTTTCAAATAACTTATAAGAAAATAACATTAAATAAGCAAGTAACTTGGGTGAACAATATTTATCTAAATTCTAAAAACTTCACCGGAATTCTAATATGCCTAATCCAACTACTCAAGTAGCCATTACACATTGGAAGGATATATAAGGGAATCCAAGAGCTAGAAAAAGTGATAAATTTTTTCCACCTCATCAAATGTTGCTGAATCCATAAAGTATAAACTATATGGATCACTCATAGTCCCAAAAGATACCACTATATGATATTGGGATTCTAGATGATGTCACTATCATGGAGGATAGCTTTGATTCACCAGACCATTAGCTTAGTAGCTTACTATAGTATGCTCAAAATAATATATTTCCTTAATGATAGTACACAAGTTATTATAATATTATATATGAAAACATTCAAAAAAACACCCTCCAAACAATCAATAATGAAGTGAAAGGTACTGAGACTTCATCCCTCAGTAATCCAGCATGTACTAGTCCAATATTTTAGATAGTTGGCATGGTTAGACTAAGAAGTGGGACCTATTCCCATGAGGGAATTTCAAAGATAAGTGGACATGAACCTACTAGATGTGGATGATCTGTGAGGTTTTTTGAGATCTCGTGTGTTGGGTTAGACTGTATGGGGCCATCTAGGCATCATGGTTTCACACCAACCACCACTCAGGCCTCATCTGAGAGATGCTAAGAAGAAGGTAACCAGACATCAACACTACCCACCATTTCCATAGTGAGTTTAGGATGGGTATATGGTAACACTATAAGAATATAGGGATATTAATCCTCATTGAATTATATAATGAGTTTCTATCAGAAACTAACTCATCAAGGAACACTGAATAATCCTTAGCACATGTGATGGTATTTCTACTAGTATTGAGAAAATACTAGTGGAGGGAATCACAACTGCACCTTAATTCCCCCTTAAATATGTGGTTCAAGATGTTCCTTCGAACACATGATGGGAGGATGGTGGGGAGTCCAAAACATTTCCTAGTACTCTAAGAATAAGGTAATCCTAGTTTATATTGATTTATCCTAAAGTAGGACCAATACAAAGAGTGAGGATTTTGGGTGAATGAATGGATGACCTCAAACATGAGGATATTTGGATAAATAGTATAATTCATTAGTGGGTGGAAACTACCAATCAAGGATTATCATATGAGGGTGAGTTTGTGCACATTCTTAATAGTAGTTCAGCTAGCGTGCATATGCAAGATCAATGATATTATCCTTTTCATGACAAATATTAATGATATTTTGGGGCATATAAGAAAGTGGGAAATAATATTATGGATATTTGTCCCATTATTATTCCTTTAAGGTTGGATCACAAATAAATTTTAGGTGTATATGTTCTTATTGCCCATCAATCCCATAGACACATACTTCTATCCATCGCTGCTGAATAATGTTGGAGTGTGGTCATTGGTGATTAATAAAACTAAGCCGATATCCACACCCGTGGTGAATAAAAGTTTAAAATTCAACCACCCAAATACCATTAATATGTTGATTATAAACAATAATAATTCCAAAATTGAGGATAATTCATAACTGATGGTCTTCAAATGCTTGATCTTGACTATAAACATCGAAGGGGTTGCCAATTGTGAGCCAAACACCACATTCTAATTCCCACACCAGTTTCGATAACTCTAATAGGTCACACCATGGTTATACAATTAGGTTCATCAAGATTTCCACCCTATTATTATCTGTAAACTATTTAGGAAACTATCTTGGGAGGCTAGTGGCATTGTGAACACACTATTGAAGGTTAATGATTTAACTAGATTACTCTAAGACTATGCCCAGATTTGGACAACTGTGTATCTTGGGGTGATTTTATGGTATCCAGTTCCTTGTATAGATGAATCGATCTAATTTCAAGTGAGTTAGAGTAGAGGATAGGTGACCACTTGGGAAAATCACTAGTCGAACATGAATGCTACTGCTTAGGTAGTGGACATAGTTTAGGAACATCCATATCCACCTACACAACATTGAGGAAAATACTTGAAGGCAAAATAGAATGGTCGATTAAGGAGACCCCAGGAAGTGGGTATAATAGTAGAGAAAAAATTCATGTACCTATAAGGATTATCCTAGAACATATCTAGAGAAGCATGTGTAATCAATCAAGGAGATACAAGAAAATGAAGTCTTCCTGGAAAAGAAGTTGATTTTCCTTATATAGTAGAGTAAGTGGGGGTAGATTCATCCAATCACCAAATTTATAAATTGAATTGGTTTTATCATCATAATAAACCAGTCTTAAAACATTATATAATCTTGAGTAATTAGTGAAGAATTCACTTCATTAAAATATAACATTCCTTTTTTCCTTTTGTAAATAATTCCAAAATGTTCTATATAAAATACGTAAAAAGATTCTTTTGAAATAATTTATAAGAAATTAAAAAGGGAAAAAAATTTACTTTATAATTAATTTATGTTCATATATATAAATTAATAAAATTATTTTAATAATATGGTAATGGAATAAAATTATTAATAAAATAAATCATTAAAACATTTAAAATAAGGTTTTAAGTTAATGTGTCCCTTACCTCGAGTCTGACTTGTCATGTATGCTATCTATCTTCCTGAATAATAAAATTAGGTTAATTATTTAATTTATTAAGAAGATTTTTCATTTTTTTTTTCATTTTTATTTTATTTAACAACATTTTATATAAAATTACTTAATCAATTAAGTTCACGTCATATGTTTTGATGATATCTAGATCATATATCCAAAATGACTTTCGTAAGTTGACTATGGTCAAAGAGGTCATTTTTTTATCTATAGAATAATAATAATTAAATAATTATCATTTTTATGTTTAAATTATACTTTTTAAAACCCACTATAAAATATGGTTATGAAAAATGAATTATGTTATAATCATGGAAATGAAAAGTTGTATGTACGTGTGAGTAACGTCACCATTTTTCAACGATCAAGATGGAAATAAGTGAAGTATTATTTTATATTTTAAAAATTATGAATATATCATAAATATCATATTATTTATTTAAATAAACTTTTATATAATATCCATGTGATTTTTTAGGAAAAAATGAATCACATCGCTCCATGGATATGGTAATCCACATGTACACACGAACAACGTTATCATTTTTCAATGAATGGAAAGGTAAGAAAATTTATGATATACTATCTTTGTATAATGATAATTATGTAATTAATATAATATATATAAATTAATTCAATCAACATAACCATCTATGAGAGTAATTTATAGAAAAAAAATTACATCGGTTCATGAGGCATCAATCCACCATATACATGAAAGACGGTTTCATTTCCCATTTTATAGAAGAAAAGATAGATATAGATTATACCATTAACATAATAATGTCTTATTATATGAAATATTATAATGTTATTATTTCATAATATTTAAAAAATATTTGATGGATGTGGAAGAAGAAATAAACTTGAAATTGGTCGGTTAGGCCTTATACCTTCTCATCGGACCACCACTTTGGTTTAAACATTATGTCTCCTATGTTTGGTATTTTGATTAGACTAGGACATATAAGATATGGGGAGTTAATTTTGGGAGAGTATTGTTTAGGTATTGGCCAAACTAGAGTGCTCAAAAGGTGCGAGGAAAAGAGGAGAGGCGGTGCCCTTTTATAAGTGAGGTGAGGGGCACTCTTGGAATTATATAAAGTATTAAACTAATATAATTAATTTTAATGGAAAAAATGGATCCAAATTGATATAATTAAAACATAAGTTGATTATGGGTTTTATTAGTATCTTAAAATAAAATCTATAAATGTCTTGACTATTTTTTTACCCTTATCTCTTTGTTTTAACCTCCTATTAACCCTTTTGACAATTACTATGATATCAATGTTTTTTACTCCTTTGAGGCCATAAAAGTTACTATAAAATGATAAGTGGACCATAAATGGAAAATGGTTGATATTTGCAACCATATCCAATTAAATTTACTGAATATAATATTTTTTTGGAATTTTAAATCATTTAATAAAATATTGTTTATTATAAAATATTATTAATGTCATTTTTGGAATTATTCATTTAATTTGAATTTGAAAACAAAATGACAAAAAATGAATTAAAATATAAACCTTTAAAAGATAACTAATATTTTATATTGATCTAAAAAATTATCGATACACTATAACTCACCCAAAAAATATTACTTTTAGTGTTTCTAAAATTATTTACTTGATTTTTCTACTGCTTGCATAAACATTGTGTCAGTGTTATGTAAGCTTTTAAGGTAATTATTCCATCACTAAAAATTAAAAATAAATTAACATGATAAAAAAATAATTTATCTCTAGAATAAACATTTATAACTAACATAATTTGTTTTTATCCCTATCAATAAATATTATAGATATTAAAAGAAAGAGAGTGACATTTTTGACTTGATATTTAATTAAAATAATATAAGTGTTATAATCAAAGTAATGTGGAAATAAATTAAATTTTGTTTTAAATATTTAATATTAAATGTATAAAAAAACTTATCTAAAAAAATAAAGGAAAATTTTAGTGTGATTAGTATGCCTTATCACATTATTTTTAACCTCAATTACTCGATTTATCTTTACTGAGTTGATAAATACTTACTACGGTTACTATTCATAATGATAAAAATGAAAGGGAAATATTTAAGAAATTTTAACCTCATGATCCCAAATATGGAATAAATTTTTCAATAATCAATTTCTATAATTTTCATAAATTAATTTAAGATTAAAACACAAAACACAATGAAAAATGTTTAAAAAAATGCGATTTTAAGTCCATAAATGAACCTATACCAAAATAAGGTATAATAATGGTTTATATGTAATTAATTAAATTATTTATAATATAAATTAATAAATTTTACTATGAAATAAATTTAAAATAAAATTTAACTTTATAAATTCTTAAAACACAAATTTAATTTTTAATAAAAAGCTGTACTTTTCACTATTTGTTGAAAAATCAAACTTTTCAGAAAATTCTAAAAAATTCATCCAAATATAATTTTGATAATATAATTTAAAAAATTAAATTAATTTCATCAAATTAATATATTTGTTTAAATAAAAAAATATAATGCATGAAAACCCATTTTTTTAGAGATAACTTTTTTTTTTCATTTTGGCTGAAAATTTTACAAATTGAATATAACCCTATAAAATCTAATTGATGATTATATGAAAATTATTTATCATAAAATTAAATGGGTTTTTAAATTCCTCCCCCTTTTGGAAATTATTTATTTGGAATTACATTCATTACTTAAGAAAGTGTGGATATCTTTCCCTCATAATTTTTTTTGATTCCCATGCGAATTCTTCAACCATATGTTTTTTTTCTAAAAAAACTTAACTTTTTGAATTTAATTATTCTAAAAAAAATTTTCTCTATGTTTAGAAATATGTAATTGCTATTCCTTATAAGAAATTATTTCTTCCAATTTAATTAATTCAGGTCTCAAAACATGAGATGCATCTGGAATGTATTTTCTTAACAATGAAACATGAAATACAACATGTACCTAAGATAAACTGAGAGGCAGGACCACTCAATAAAAAAATGATCCACATTTATCTAAGATTTTACATGGTCCAATGAACCATGGAATTGGCTTCTCCTTTTTTACCAAAACACATAACTTTTTTCCATGAATATAATTTAATAAAATCATGAACACCTATTAGTATACTGGAATGAAAACTATTATTATAATTAAAGTTAACTAATTAAAGACATTGATCCCAAATTCCCTGGTAATCTATTGAACAATAAAAAATAATGTTTTCCAAGGTATGAATAATTCTATCAATCTATCCATTAGTTTGAGTATGAAAAGATATATTTAAATTTAATTCAATACTAATGACTTCTGAATTCCATTAAAAAAAAATAGAAGTAAATATAGGATCACAATCAAATACAATGGAGAGAGGAACTCTATATAACCTGATTATCTCTTTGATGTACAATTAAGAAAGATGATAAAAAAATTGTATCTTGAATGGGAAGGAAATTAGTATATTTAGTTAACTGATCATCAATTAACCAAATAACATTATTACCATAAGATTTCATTGGTAATCCCACCATGAAATGTATGGATATATTCTATCATTTCCATTCCATCAATAGAAATGACTGAATCTCCCCTTCGGTAATTTTCATTCACCTTTAACTTATTGACCGGTCAGACATTTCATAGAAAATTAAACAATGCCTTTTTTTCATTCCATATCACCATTAATACTCCCAAAGGACCGCATAAATGTTAGTACATCTAAGATGAATGGAAAATTGGGAACTATGAGGTCTACTCAATAATTCTCATTTAAACTAGGAATCACAAGGCACACGTAATCTCTTTAAAAATCTTAAAAAACCTTCTTTATCAATGTTAAATTTAATAAACTTACCTTTATTTACCTTTTCCACCTTTCCTTGTAAATCATGGTCCTATTTTTTTACTTTCTTAATTATTTTTGACAGAGATGATTGTAATGAAACCTAAAACAAAACAGAGGAATCTCATGCACGCACAATTTCTTGGTAAAAATTCATTAAATAATTAACCAAAGGGTTGCATTCCAAACATATAATTTTTAATGTAGCATTATCTTTCTAACTATAAGAATATAATACTTTGTTTTCTTATCCAGTATAGTAATGAATCGTGCAGTCATAATCCTTAATAAATTCCAACCATCTTCTCTTCCTCATGTTTAGAACTTTCTAAGTGAATATATACTTCAAAATTTTATGATCAGTATATAGTTTACACATTACTACATATAAATTATACCTCCAAATTTTTAAATAAAAAACCATAGGATAAAATTCTAAATTATGTGTAGGATGATTTAACTCGTGAGGTTTCAATTGATGTGAAGCATAAACTACTACCTAATCATTATGAATTAAAACACAACCGATCCCATTCAACAGATCATTATATAGATGAAAAATTCACCATTTCTAGAGGTCAGGGACTAAACTATAGAATTCATAAATCTTATTTTTAGTAACTAGAAACAATCATCACACTCTTTCATCTAGATTAATTTAACTCCTTCTCAAGTTAACTTAGTTAGTGGGCAAGATAACCGAGAAATTGTTTCAACAAACTGATAGAATTAACCCACTAATCCAAGAAAACTATGAATATATGTGACATTTTTTGGTCTTGTACATTATTTAACAACTTTAGTTTTATAAGGTTCAATAGTTATTCCATGTTTAGAAATAATATTCTCAAGTAAAGAAATTTGTTGTAACCAAAATTCACACATACAAAAATTACCATATAGTTTATTTTCATTTATGGTTTGAAAAAAAATCCTTATATATCTTTCATGATCATCATGAAATTTTTAATATAACAATATATCATCAATAAATACAAGTATAAACTTATCTAAATAGTCATGGAAAAATCTATTCATAATATCATTGAATAAAACTAGTTCATTAGAAAACCCAAAGGGAATAACTATAAACTCATAATTCCCATATCTATCCTGAAGCATAATCTTTGGAATATATTCCTCATTTACATTCAACTAATGATATACTAACTTGAGATCAATCTTTAAAAAATACTACACTCCCTGGAGCTGATAAAAAAATCATCGATATGAGGAAAATGATACTTGTTCTTAAGAACAATATTATTCAAGGATTTATAATCAATGAAATGTATCATTGAACCATCTTTATTATTAAAAAATAAAACTAAATCACCTCATGGAAATGTTATAGGAAGAATTAATCATTTATATATAAACTCTTGCAATTGCTTTTTCAATTCCAAAAGTTCCACTTAAGCCATTCAATAAGGGAGTTTTTTAAATTTTCTTAACATCAGGCAGTAAGTCGAAAGTAACCTCAACCTTTCAATCCAAAATAACACAAATCAATTCATTTGGAAATAAATCCATATATTCGTTCACTACTATCCCATCACTAATTTTAAAAGTTTCTTTATTTTTAACAAAATGAGATAGGTAACATTGACAACCATCTCTAATCAATTTCTCATCTTCTTGATAGTTTATCAAAAGTATTAAATCATTGAATATAAATTTACTAGCCTTTCAATATATCTTATCATGATAAACTAAAAGAAAATACATAACCAAAATAATATCAAACTCCACCATGGGTAGTCCAATAATACTTTTGAGAGAGATTATCCCACTAATAACAACATGAAGATTCCTATACCCCATAGTTGGTTTAATATTTCCACCCAAAGTTTTCACCAAAAGTTCTATTTTCTTTTTCATGAGGTTATATTCCAATTTTACTTATAAATTTATTATAAATTAATGAATGTGAAGATATAATGTCAAATAGGGAATCTGTAAGAACCCGGACCTTCTTTTACAGTATGTTTTTCCTTTTCTGGTCGTTTTTGGGAAAAAGAGGAGAATCTGAAAATTTTCTAAGTACACGCCATATAATTTATAAGTACACACCGTGTACTTTGATGAAACTCAAGGCCATGTGATGGACATGTAATGTCCACATAGACGACCATGTAGGGGTGATGTGGAGGCCACTTAATGTGGAGTACGGAAAAGCCTAGTACATGCCGTGTACTCCAAAAGTACACACCGTGTACTTTATTTTTTTTCATTAAATGGACTGGGGTCGTATCTTAACCCCAAAAATGTCTTCTTCTCCAGCTTCTTCGACCGAGAGCGAGGGTACGACTGCTGATCTTTTCCGAGTCACCGATCTGGCACAGTTATCCGAACCGAACACCGTTGGTTGCAATAGAATCGCAGCGGTGAGTTCTTAGTTCTTCTTTGTCCACGTTTCCTGATTCTTTCTCTTATGAGAGTTATCGTAGGTTGAACATTTTAAACATTTTTGCAGATCTACTCCATTCTAGGCCGATTCACGGGACGAGTTTCAAGTATATCAATCTCCTAGGATCGAGGTAGGTGGTTTGTTGCCTTACGTTGAATGTCTTTGAGTTTTTATGCAAAAGTGCCGGATACCCATGTATCGGGTATCTCGGGTTAGGGTTTTGATGATGTATTATTATCTGACTTAGATTTTTTGTATGCTTGAGGCCATTAGATGAATAATTATTTCTTGTTAGCATGTTTGAGGATTACCCCATGGGTGTTTCCCTTGTTTTGGCTGTTTATCACCGTTTGACTTAGGTTGCCTGTGAGGCAGACCTTGTTGCATTGATTGCCTGCCTTGATATAATTGATTTCATGTATTTCCTACTATTTATATGATTTTGATGAATTTTATCTATTATACAAGTAGATTGTTTAACTTACTTAAGGCTACTGATAGTCGATTACGCACGACTGGACTGCTCTGGGCTGTGTGAACCTGGTGCGGTAGACTAAAGAGGGAATTGAAGATTAAGGGCTTCCCTGGAGAGTCTGTTATAAATTAGTATCATTCGCAGGACCTATGGGAATAGGAATTTGTGATTCCTCAGAGTGTCCTTAGTTACGTATCAAGACTACATGGGGAATTAAACGTAAGTTCTTCTTTAGAGAGTCTATAGCTATCATTGCAAGAATGCAGGAGAATTGATAATGAGAGATTCCTAGAGTGTCTGTTCCTTTGTATGATTACTTTACTAGAGGGGTCTGCCAGTATGAGCCACCCATAGAGTCAGTGTGAGTATTTTTTGGTTGGTTGTGATGAGTCCACCATGCCAAAGAACAAGCTTGGGTTTTGTACTGCTTGTTGTTTAGGCAGTCTGCTGAGATACCTGTTGTGTTACTTGCTACGCCTTGTGAGTATAGAGATGTTTTCTTGATTCCTTGGTTGATAATTAAATTATTGAATTAAATTAATAAATAAATGTGAATAGAGATTTTTAGGATTTTTTACTTTAGTGTACTCCTGTTTCTCTGCTGCATTTATTTCCATTACTTTTGCTATATTGCTCACTGATAGTAGGACACAGATCTTGTGGTGGTTGCCTACTGGGATTATTCTCACACCCTATTTGGGTCATGCTTTTTATCCCAAATAGGTTATATGGTTGCAGGTGTGGATAGGTATTGTGGCCCTTGTACATGATTGCTGGTTGGAGCTGGAGAGAATAGGACCGAGCTTAGGCTTGCGATGCTGCTGGAGTTGCTGTTTACTTTTAGAACTTTGTTCTCAGTTGTATTTTAGCATGTTGTTGTGTTTGATTCTTTCCTTAGATACTTGTACCTTCTACATCATTATCATCATTACTATATATTCATTACTTCCTCTATTTAGTTTCAGTTATTGTATGTTGTTTACTACTTCTACTATTGACTGTTATTTCCTCTCCCTTGTATACTTTACCAAATGAGGGCATAGTTTCCCCAATGACTCACCAAGTCCCTTTCTTTTAGTAGGTAGCCTCTAGCATTTGTGGAAATGCACTTGAGGTCATGTGGCAAACCGGGTACGGGGCACCAGTTGAGTGGCTCCGGATTCGGGTCGTTACAAAGTGGTATCAGAGGAGTTTATTTTCTTTTCTATTGGATTAATGTTTAGCAACATTAGACAAGGATAAGATGGAATAGGTAAATGGTAAATAGCTATTCCTGGGATTTCTAGAACCCGTGTACAGGGAAAAAGCCAGGTTACCTCGAATTTTTCAATTTTCAAGTTTTGAAAATTTTATAGTTTAATTAAATTCACTGTTGGGTGGTGCACTTGTGTTGTGCTGTTACTGTTTATATGATTGTGGTTTTATTTTTTTGAAAACCAATGAGATGAGGGTATGCCATCTCATGCATCATATAGGCACTTTTTAGGAAATCACATATCATGAATTTTTCCATGCCATCTAAATTGCATTAGAAATTGCATGCTGTTATGATAGAATTTTTGATAGACTATGCATGCTGTTGTGATAGCTGCTATGATAGAATACCTTCTATATTGATAGGGTTTCTTTTGTTTAGAGATTCTTTATCATGGATGACAAACCTTGGTCTTAGAGGTGTTATGGGCCCTCGAGGATCAGAATTTGGTGGATCATGAGTTTGTAATACTGTTTACTTGTTATATGCATTGTATAAGATGCCAAGCTTTGATTCGTGGGGAGTATGAGCCCTCACAGATCTGAATTTGGCACCTTAACTCTTGTTTGATGTGTTTTTTGGGCTTCAGAGTTGTTTATGAGCTACTTCCCGGAAAAACCCAGAATATGCGACATGTATTTTATTAATACATGCCATGTAGTTTTTAAATCGTGTCACTGACTGTGTGAGAAGAAACACGGGGTTCTGAAAAATCTTGTAGGAACACGCCGTGTACTAGTTTAGCATGCCGTGTAGTATGAAATAGGTACCCCGACCGTGTCACGAACAACACAGGTCATGTTATCTTTTCACATACACGCCGTGTCTTAATCTTACATGCTGTGTAGTTTGATCTAGGTACCCAGACGTGTCACGAACAAAATGGGTCAGTGGTACCCTTCCTCGCACATGCCATGTCAGTCTGGAACACACCGTGTAGTGTCAGCCATGTGTCAAGCCGTGTCACTAACAACATGGGCTAGTTAAGGCTTGTCTAGTACATTCCGTGTCTTCATTGAACACGCCGTGTAGTGTCAGTCATGTGTCAGGCCGTGTCACTAACAACATGGGCCAGGTAAGGCATATCTAGTACACGTCGTGTCTCCCTTGAACATGCTATGTAGTTTTGTCTTAGAGGAGCCATGTGGCTTAGCCGTGTATAAGGACTTGGGCAGGGAAGATGAATCAAGTACACACCATGTGTTAGGACAACACGCCGTGTATTTGGGGTGTTACACAACCAGTTTATGTAGAAGTACATGCCCATGTGAATGACCTAAGGAAACACGCCATGTAGGGAAAGAGCACACCGTGTAGTCATGTTTTTCATAACATGAATGCCCTATTTTCCCTATTCCTTCCCATGCCTTCAGTTTTTTTTGTCTTTTTTAATCCTGAATCTGAGGTGTGCTTTTGACCTTTTAGAGCTATGGCACTGAGATGTCCTCCGATTGACCGTCAGTTGCAAGGCAGTGATCATACTTCTGATACGGCAGATCAAGGACTACCAGTAGTTCCGCCCATCGTTCTGGATATAGAACCTGCAGTGATTCTAGACAGTGGTGAAAACACTCAGTTCAGATAGGGTTTCATGAGATTCATGAAGACCTTCCAAGGAGCTCAGCATCCTGCCCCGTCTATGGTAGAGCCGACACAAGTTTTTCAGCAGCAGCATCCTCCCACGTTCACAGGGGATGGAGGACCGCAGGCTGCGGATTCATGGCTAGAAGCCATGCTATCCATCTTCGATCACCTGGAGACACCTCCAGAGAGGAGAGTGAAGCTCTTGAATTATATTCTGCGAGATTCCTCCAAGATATGGTGGGATATGGTTTCGCAGGCAGGGCGCCGACAGGATATGGCTTGGGACAAGTTTCAGTGTACGTTCTATGACTACTTCTACCCAGCGACACTGAGGGATGACAGAGCCAGAGAGTTCATGAACCTACAGTAGGGTACTCTCACAGTTATGGAGTATTCCTCTTACTTCATAGAGTTACAGCATTTCACTCCCGTTCTGGGAAATGATGAGCTGTTTTTAGCGAGGAAGTTTGAGGAAGGCCTCAAACCAGACATCAGATCACAGGTGAATGTCTTTCAGTTTAATTCTATTAATCTGATAGTCAAACAGGTGCTTATCACAGAGATAAATCTAATGAAGACTAGAGCTATGGACCAGGTCAGTTCAGCATCCAGGGATGATTCATTTCAGGTAGACAGTAGGAAGCGCCACCGAGAGTCTACACGAGGTGACTCGAGGAAGCAAGGTATTCCTTTAGGTAGACATGATCTTCCTTTTGGAAACCAAGTGGTGTGATATCAGTGTGGAAAAAGTGGACATAAGAAGCATCAGTGCTTGAGAGACCCAGTGGAGTGCTGATCTTGCAGCAAGATGGGTCATCTGTAGCATTTCTGTAAGGTTCTTCTTCCAGCGGCTAGTGAAGGAGGATTAATTTCGACTCTGCATACAGGAGTAGGATTACTAGTTCCGCAACTGACTGGGGGATGGAGTTCTTCAATTCATTCAGGACAGGGTAGAGGCTGTGGACACAGTGGTCAGGCTCAGGGAGGGTCACCTCAGGGATCTCATGCTGCTACACAGGGCCGCGGTGTAGGCCAGACTTTTGCGGTAGAGCAGATTCATTAGGAGCAGGATCCTGGACCTTCTATAGTTTGAGGTACGATTTTAGTAGCCTCAGTTTTATCCTCTGTAATTTTCAGTATGAGAGATTCTCATATCTTTATTTCTATGCATACTTTGGAAAGCCTTAGACTTACTGTTTATAATTATGAGGATATGATGACGCTAGACACTCCCTTGGGAATTAGAACTGCTAGCGTGCGTCAGTGATTAGACTGCCCCTTGAGGTTGGTGGGTGTTGTTTTTTGTGGAGTCTCTATATTTTGAAGATGATAGGCTATGATTTCATTCTTATGATGGACTGGTTAGTTTCCTTCTAGGCCTTTGTCGATTGCTATCGCCATAGGGTGAGTTTCACATCACTAGAGGGCAGATCTTTTCTTCACAAGGGCGAATGGGATGTCCAGGCGAGTAGAGCCGGACCAGAGCATCATGGGTTGGGTGGTGTTATGACCTAGATTTATAGCTTATATCTGGATGACCAAGGGACTTCTAATATATATTTTCCTCTAGTGGTTAATCACTTTCCAGATGTCTTTCCAGAAGACTTTTCAGGTTTGCCTCCGGAGCATGAGGTAGACTTTTCTATTGAGATTTTTCCAAGAGTGGAACTATTGCCCATTCCTCCTTATAGGATGGATACACCTGAGTTGAAGGAGCTCAAGAAGTAGTTGGAGGAGTTGCAGGAAAAAGGTTTCATCTGACCCAGTACTTCTCCTTGGGGTTCGCCTATCCTGTTTGCGAAGAAGGCAGACGACACCCTTAGACTTTGTGTGGATTATCGGAAGCTGAACCAGTTGATGGTCAAGAACCGATATCCATTTCCACAAATAGATGATCTCTTTGATCAGCTTAGAGGAGCTAGAGTGTTCTCAAATATCTAATTGAGATCCGACTATCATCAGTTGCATGTTAGACCCTATGATATACCTCTTACAGCCTTTCAGAGTAGGTATGGTATGTATGAGTATTTGGTTATGCCATTCGGTCTCACGAACGCACTAGCAGTTTTCATGGTACTGATGAACATAATTTTCCATCCTTACTTGGATTCATTCGTGGTGGTTTTTTTGGACGATATCTTGGTGTACTCTCACACTCAACACGACCATGCTACCCATCTTGAGATCGTTTTGAGTACACTAAGGGAGAATCAGTTATATGCTAAGCTCTCAAAGTGCCACTTTTGGATGGACAAGATTCACTTCCTGGGTCACGTCATCTCAGATATAGGAGTATAATTAGACCTAGAGAAGGTGAGAGTAGTAGTCACCTGGGAGCATCCGAAGAATGTCTTTGAGGTACGAAGTTTCTTAGGGATGGCTAGTTACTACAGGCGGTTTATACAAGACTTTTCATGCTTAGAAGCACCATTTATGGGCTTGACTAAGAAGGGGGTGAAGTATGTTTGGTCAGAAGCATGCGATTCATCCTTTCAGGAGATGAAGGGGATATTGACTTCAACACCGATTCTAGTTTTTCTAGAGCCGGGAAAGAGTTATACAGTTTTCTGTGATGCATCTGGCATTGGGATTGGAGTAGTGCTTATGCAGGAGGATCATGTTGTTGTATATAGATCTCAGTAGTTGAGGCCACATGAGAGGAACTATCCTACGCATGACCTGGAGTTGGCTGCAGTTGTTCATGCTTTGCATTGTTGGAGACATTATCTTCTGGGAGAGCATTTTGTGGTATATACTAACCACAAGAGCCTCAAGTATATCTTCACACAATGTGACTTGAATCTGAGATAGAGGATGTGGGTTGAGTACCTAAAATCTTTCGATTTTGAGCTTACTTATATGCCTTATAAAGGCAACGCTGTGGCAGACAAACTGAGCAGGAGGACACAAATACATACAGTTCAGGAGGCCACCAGTGAGTGGCAGCTTATGACTATGTTCTCTGAAATGCATTTGGAGGTGCATGATAGACAGGGTTAGACTTTTCTTTCTTCTGTAGCTATTACCTATACCCTTCTTAACCGAGTTCGAATGAGTAATCTATCATATTCTAAAGGCATAGTCCTACGGGAAGGCGTTTCAGGAGAGGACCCTCTTCCCGGATGGACCGTAGGAGAGAGGGAGATCTTGCATTTCCAGGGAGGCATATGGGTGCCAGAAGATATACGCGAGGAGCTTATGAGAGACTTTCATTCCTCAGTTTGGGCAGTTCATCCTGGCATCACCAAGATGTATCATGATCTACACCACCAGTATTGGTGGCTAGGTATGAAGAGAGATGTTTCTGGTTTTTTCATGAGGTGTTCCACCTGTCAGCAGGTGAAGGCGAAGCACCAGAGACCAGCAGTGATCTTATAGTAGCTACCCATTCCCGAGTGGAAGTGGAATGATGTCATAATGGAATTCGCGACAGGGTTACCGAGATCGCCTCGAGGGAATAACGCGGTATGGGTTGTCATTGACATGCTCATGAAGGTTGCTCACTTATTTCCGATTAAGGAGACCTTCAGTGTTGATGAGCTTGGATGGTTGTACATCCGTGAGATTTTACACTTGCATGGGGTTTCGAGTACTATCATTTCAGATAGGGACACTCACTTTACGTCGCATTTCTAGGAAGGTCTATAGAGGTCTTTGGATACACAGGTACTTTTGAGTACATCTTACTATCCCCAGACAGTTGGTCATTCAGGGCACACGATTCAGGTGCTAGAGGACATGCTACGAGCATGCGTCCTTGATTTTTGAGGTTCTTGGGAGAGACATATACCTCTAGTGGAGTTTTTCTACAATAATAGTTTTCAAGCAACTGTTCAGATGACACCTTATGAGGATTTGTACGGTAGGATGTGCCGATAACCCTTGTGTTGGCTAGAGGCAGGAGAGGCAGCTATGCTGGGACCTCATCTTGTTCATGAGACCACAAAACAGGTGGAGTTGATTCGAAAGAGGATGGCTACTGAACAGTCTTGGCAGGAATATTATGCTGATCAGCAGAGACAAACTTTAGAGTTCAAGGCCGGAGATAAGGTTTTCCTACATGTTACCCTGAGGTTGGGACACAAGAGGATTAGGAGATAGGGTAAGCTTTCACCGAGATACGTCAGGCCATTTGAGGTTCTGGAGAGAGTCGGGCTGGTTTCTTATAGGTGCAGTTACCTCAGAGGTACCAGGCTATGCACGACGTCTTCCATGTTTCTCAGCTTCGACGCTATTTCTCAGAACCGTCTCATGTTTTTCAAACCAAGGAGGTTGAGCTGGAGTAGGATTCATTATTCGAGGAGCATCCTATTTGGATAGTTGATCATAGTACAAAGGTACTCCGTGGCCATTCTGTTCCTCTGGTACGGGTGCTATGGTAGCATGACCATGTACAGGATGAGAACTGGGAGAGGGAGGCCGATATGCGATCACAGTGGCTAGAGTTGTTCGAGGTTTCTTATTTTCCACCTTGATAGGGAAAATTGGGGATGAATTTTTTTAAGGTGGAAAGTTTGTAAGAACCCGGACCTTCTTTTCAGGTATGTTTTTCCTTTTCTGGTCATTTTTGTGAAAAAGAGGAGAATCTAAAAATTTTCTAAGTACACGCCGTGCACTTTATAAGTACATGCCATGTACTTTGATGCCGCTCAAGGATGTGTGCTGGCTGTGTCGTGGCCACACAAACGACCATGTAGGGGTGATGTGGAGGCCTCTTAATGCGGAGTACGGAAAAGCCTAGTACACGCCGTGTACTCCAAAAGTACACACCGTGTACTTTATTTTTTTTTCACTAAACGGACTAGGGTCGCGTCTTTACCCCAAAAATGTCTTCTTCTCTAGCTTCTTCGACCAAGAGTGAGGGTACAACCACTGATCTTTTCCGATTCACTGATCTGTCACCGGTTATCCAAATCGAATGCCGTCGGTTGCAATAGAATCACAGCAGTGAGTTCTTTGTTCTTCTTTGGACACATTTCTTGATTCTTTCTCTTATGAGAGTTATTATAGGTTGAACCTTTTAGACTTTTTTATAGATCTAATCCATTATAGGATGATTCACGGGCCTAGGTTCAAGTATATCGATCTACTATGATCGGTGTAGGTGGTTTTTTTCCTTACGTTGAATGTCTTTGAGTTTTTTTAAAAAAGTGTTGGATACCCATGTATCGGGTATCTCGGGTTAGGTTTTTGGTCACGAATTATTATATTACTTAGATTTATTGTATGCTTGAGGCCATTATATGAATAATTATTGCTTTTTAGCATGTTTGAGGATCACCCCATGGGTGTTTCCCTTGTTTTGGCTGTTTATCACCGTTTGGCTTAGGTTGCCTGTGAGGCAGACCTTGTTGCATTGATTGCCTGCCTTGATATAATTGATTGCATGTATTTCCTACTATTTATATGCTTTTGATTCATTTTAGCTCTTATCGAAGTAGTTTTTTGAACTTAATTAAGGCCGCTGACAGTCAATTACGCACGACTGGACTGCTCAGGGCTGTGTGAACCTAGGGCGATAGACTAAAAACGGAATTGAGGATTAAGGGATTCCCTTGAGAGTCTGTTATAAATTAGTATCATTCGCATGACTTACATGAATTGGAATTTGTGCTTCCTCATAGTGTCCTTAGTTATGTATTGAGACTAAAAGGGGAATTAGACGTAAGTTCTTCCTCAGAGAGTCTATAACTATCATTGCAAGACAGCAGGGGAATTGACAGTGAGAGCTTCCCAGAGTATCTATTCCTGTGTATGATTACTTGACTAGATGGGTCTGCCAGTATGAGCCACCTAGAGAGTAAGTGTGAGTATTTTTTGGTTTCTTGTGATGAGTCCACCAAGCCAAAGAATAAGCTTGGGTTTTGTACTGCTTGTTGTTTAGGTAGTCTGGTGAGATACCTGTTGTGTTATTTGCTATGCCTTGTGAGTATAGAGCTGTTTGATTGATTCCTTGGTTGATAATTAAATGATTGAATTAAATTAATAAATAAATGTGAATGGATATTTGTAGGATTTTTTACTTTAGTGTACTACTATTTCTCTGCTGCATTAATTTCCATTACTTTTGCTATATTGCTCACTAACAGTATGGAACAAATCTTGTGGTGGTTTCCTACTGGCATTATTCTCACACCCTGTTTGGGTCCTGATTTTTGCCCCAAACAGGTTATATGGTTGCAAGTGTGGATAGGGATTGTGGCCCTTCTACTTCAGGTATATGATTGCTGGTTGGAGCTGGAGAGAATAGGACTGAGCTTAGGCTTGTGATGCTGCTAGAGTTGCTATTTACTTTTAGTACTTTATTCTCAATTGTATTTCAGCATGCTGTTGTGTTTGATGCTTTCCATAGATACTTGTACCTACTGTATCATTATCATCATTAATATATATTCATTGCTTCCACTATTTATTTTTAGTTATTTTATGCTGTTTACTACTTCCACTATTGACTGTTATTTCCTCTCCCTTGTATACTTTACAAAATGAGGGAATAGTTTCCCCAATGACTCACCAAGGCCCTCGCTACTAGTCGGTAACCTCTGGCGTTTGGGGAAATGTGCTTGAGGTCATGTAGAAAACCGGGTAAGGTGAACCAGTTGAGTGGCTCCAGATTTGGGTCGTTACAGAATCAACATAATTTTAATAAACAAGTAACATACTGGTCACAAATTCATTAGATAACCCAAAATCAACTGTAGTAGTATCAAATGATTTATCCACACATTTTTTTTTCATTCTTGATGATTTCCACCATGAGAAATTAAATTCAGACAAGGAATATATTGTAGATCTACCTCTATATTTCTTAGTCCACTACTTCTCTATTTATTTCCACTTTAACCACTCTATACTCTTATCATCTCAAGGAATATAAGTTTTAGAAAAATCCATCTCAACATTCTCAGCACAATGAAAAAATTTCTCATAAATTATTAATTCTTATGAGGACAAAGATCATCATAAACTTGGTTTAAATCCCAAGTAAAATCTATTAATTTTACTATTAAGATTCCAAATAAAATTCAGTGCATACCCGACCGATATTGTAAAATTAGACTCATACATGGCTACTGAATATTCATTTTTTTCATCAATTAAAAGAATCTTTTCTCTATTACGATTCAAAAAAATTTAGGTAAAATTTTCTCCATAAAAAATATTAAATACATCCCATTCCATGGAATCAAGATCATCTCTCATCCTCTCTAGTTTTCTTAAAAAAATACCACCATAGATCAACTTTATCTTAAAAATGATAAATGATAAGAGTTTTATTTCTATTTCCTCAACCCCCCATATAAATGGATATATTTTCAAGAGTATTTATCCCTCCTTTAGCTACCACTGGATCTGAGGTTCCACAAAAATTCTAAGGGTATTTTTCCTGAAATGGTCAACTATTGACATATTCCTCAATGATAAATATACCTTCTCTCTAACATGTATGACACTACCATTTATAGCATACCTCAACTGATCCATCACTATAGAACAATTCTTAGTTCCAATTACAACTATTCCACAATACTAATTTGTAAGGATATTTTTCTCTTGATACCTTTTTACTTTTGATTCCCTATTTTATCCAAAGAAAACCATTCTAAATAGACACATATTAGATAATGAAACACATTAATATTCAAAGGCTATATAATTTAAACTTAACCATAAAGTATAATCTTTCAAGGTTATTATATTAACATCATCCTAAACTCAAAAGTTATATAAAACTTTATTATAATAATAAAAATATGAATCCAACCTTAAAAAATTATAAAATCTTAATTTTTTAATCAATAATTCAATTTTTTATATATTTAGGATCTTTATGGTTTAGAGTTATAGAGAATTAGTTCATAACTATTATATAATAACCCCATATATTAGAAATTGGAAACTTCTACTTAGTATCCATTTTTCACAAAATATAAAACTTTTAAAATGAATAATATTTTTTTTCATGAAAAATTATCATGACTTTCAACTTGAATTCTTATTTATTCCTACTCATCCTTAAACTCTATGAAAAACATTTAAAAATGTGGGGTGATCAAAAAAATACCAATAAGGGACATAAAAGAATGAAATCTGTTAGAATAGTAAAAAATAAGAAATATCATAAAATATTTACTTTTATCAAAATATTCTATGAGAATATGAAATAAATAACATCCACATGAAAAAAACACTTTTTTCTCAAATAAATCCTTTTAAACCCTTAAGAAAATAGAAAACCTTTTAAGAAACTTAGAGCATCAGATTCGTAACTAGTGATCAATCATGTCAAAAATAACTATATCCTAGTTAAATAGATAAGAGAAACCTCCCTGTTTAACTCGCTCCATCTTTTCATTTAATATAAAGAACATTAATCAATGGATTAGAGAGATATATGGGGCTCACCCATCGTATAAGCTGTATCAGGATCACCCATTCATATAAGCTGTATTAGGGTAACCAACCGTATAAGCTATATCAGGCTCACCCATCATCATATATTATTATCAGATACCACATTATGAATAAATCATTTTATTATTACACTTTTTTATCTTAAAACCATTTAAAAACTCATTTGAACTTGTATACAAAACACTTTCAGAAACCAAAATACCCTTTCCTTTTGAAAAACCTATTTTCAAAGATAAAATACCCAAAACAAAAGGAAATATGGTTTTTTTGAATAAATCATGAAATAATTTAAAGGAATCCAAACATAAAATAATATTTATGGTGGTGTAAAAAACCATTGATTATGTATATGTTAAAATAAAACACTCATTTTTCCTTTTGTAAAGAAATTCAAAACATTTCGCATAAAATACATTAAAAGATTCCATTTGAAAACATTTTAAATAAATTAAAAAGAGACATAAAGAGTAATTTATAATTAATTTATGCACATAAAAATAAATTAATAAAATAATTTTAATAATATGGTCCTTAAAGAGAAATATTTCTAAAATAAATTATTAAAACATTTCCAATGAGGTTTTAAGTTAAAGTATACCTGACCTCGAGTTCGACTCGTCACATATGTTATTTATCATCATGAATAGTAAATTATTGTTAATTATTTATTTTTTTAATAACATTTTTAAAGTTTATTATTCATTTGATTTTATTTATTACCATTTTATATTCAATCTCTTAATCAATTTTTTTCACATTGGATGTTTTGACGATATTCGACCCCCATGTCCAAAATGAATTTGGTAAGTAAAATATGGTAAAAAAGGTCGTTATTCCATAATATAAAAAACAATAATTGTGAAATAATTATCATTTTTATACATAAATTATAATATTAAAACCAATGATGAAATATGGTTATGAAAAATTAATTACGTTACAATCATGGAGAGGATATGTCATACGTATGCATGAGTAACGTTCACATTTTACAACGATCATGGTGGAAATAGAGGATATATTATTTTATAATTATATAATGATTATTATATAAAAAAATATAATTATTTTTTTATATAAACTTATATATAATAACCATGTGATGTGGTTATACAAAACGAATCGTATCACTTCGTGGAGGTGGTAATCCACACGTACACACAAACAACATTATGATTTTTCAATGAGTGTAAAGGTAAGAAAATAAATGATATATTATCTTTATATAAGGATAATTATTTAATTAATATCATATATATATATTAAACCCATCATTATAACCAGTTTTGAGAGGAAGTGATGGAAAATGAGTTACATCGGTTCGCGAGGCGACAATCCGTCGTACACATGAATGTCAGTTTCATTTCCCATTTAATGGAATAGAATATGGATATAAATTATACCATTAAAATAATAACATATAAGTATATTGAATATACCTATATTATTATTTTATAATGGTTAAAGAATATTTGAGGGAGGTGTAAGAAGAAATAAACTTCAAATATGTCAATTAGGTCATATACCTTCTCCTCAGAACACCTCTTTGGATTATACCTTAAGCCTCTTAGGTTTTGTATTTTAGTGATACCTAGAAATATATGATTTGTGGAGTGAATTTTTTGAGATAATTGGGTAGGTATTGGATGAACTAGAGTGATAAAAAGGTATGAGGAAGAGAGAAGAGGAGGTTCCCTCTTATAAGTGAGGTTACTTAAAGTATTAAATTAATATAAATTAATTTTCATCAAAAAATAGATCCAAATTGATATAATTATAATATAAGATTATTATGGCTCTAAATTTTCTAATAAAATAAAATTTGGACAAGTTTATATTATTATATTACCCTAATCTTTTTATTTTAACCCCTCGTTAACACTTTTAACAATTACAATGATATCAATGTTTTTTTACCCCTTAGGGGTCATGAAAGCTACTATAAAAGAAGAAGTGGCCCATAAATGGACCATGTTTTATATTTTAAAACATATTATATTCACTTAGACGAATATAATATTTTTAGAAATTTTATATCATTAATAAAATATTATTTATTTTTAAAATATTATTAATGTCATTTTTGGCACTATTCATTTAAGTTGACTTTGAAAACAATATGAATGAAAATGAATTATAATATTAAACTTTAACACATACATAATATGTTATATTGATCTATAAAATTCACGAGACACTATAAATCACTAAAAAAATATTTCTTTTAGAGTTTCTAAAATTAATTAGTTGATTTTTCTACTTCTTGTAAAAGCATTGTGTCGGTATTTTGTAAGAATTTAAGGTAATTATTTCATCACTAAAAATTTAAAATAAATTACCATGATTAATAAGGAATATTATATCATATAATAATTTATAACCAAATCTAATTTATTTCTATCCCTCTCACAAAATAGTATAGACATCAACAACAAGATAGTTACATTTTTGACTTTATATTTTCTTAAAACAATATGGTTTATAATCAAAGGAAGGAGAAAAGAAATTAACAAATTTTTAAATATTGAATATTCATGGTTTAAAAACACTTATTAAATAAAACAAATATAAATTTTTGGGATATTTCTATGTCTTATCACATTATTTTTAACCTTAATTTCCTGATTTACCCTTACCATGGTGACAAATATTTACTATAGTTACTATTCATAATGACAAAAAAGTGAACTATTTACAAAATTTGGACAAATTTATTAAAAATATGGAATCAAATTTTCATGAATCAATATCTACAAATATAAGAAACTAATTTAATATTAAAACACAAAACTCTATGAAAAATAATTTTTAGAAAAATTTGTTTTTGGCCCCAAAATGATGTTATATGAAAATAAGTTATAATAAGGGTTACTATATAACTAATTATGTTATTTAAAATAAAAATGAAATAATATTACTTTGAAACCAATTTGAAACAAAATGTAACTTTTTAATTTCTTGAATTGACAATATAATTTTTAATAAAAATGATTTTTTTTCATTATTCATTGAAAAATAACACTTTTCAGAAAATTATCTAAAATTCATCCTAAGATAATTTTAAAATTATTATTTCAAAAATTAAATTCATTTTTTCAAATTAAAATTCTATAATTTTTTTAAATAAAATCATATAAAGCTTGAAAACCTAATTATTTTTAAGAATAATTCTTTTTTTCCTTTTGGTTTAAAAATAACTTAATATAAATATAACTCTATAAAATATAATTAATGAATATATGAAAATGATTTATCTAAAAATTAAAAGTATTTTTACAATCAGGAGCTCCTTTGTGGCCTCCCATATGGATTTCTTGGAATTCATCGATGGGCTAGAGGTGTTGGTGTACTCCCACATCTAAGAGGGAATATTTACTGATTGGGTGAAAAAATACTCGACAGACATCCCAGTGAAGGCATAGATGATGTTTTAAAATATGAGGAAAAGGACTATAAGTATTATGGTGAGGGATACTCCTTATGAAGAGACATGGGCTGGGATAAATCTTTTATGGAGGGTTATGAGATCAAATCTTCCAAGGAGTAGGGAGAGATCACACTGAACTAGGCAACATCCATATCTTTCAATTTCTTTGATATCATATTATCCAAAGGAACATTGAATTATGTTTAATATATTTTATAGGATTCAACATATAAGTATACTCAAGATAAAATCTTCTATCATTCGTGATGGAAGGGTGATCAGTATCTCCCGAGCAAGCATGAAGTGGGAGTAGTATCCCCCGACTCTATAGACTTCTTAGTGGATCATGGGGTGTTATTTCCCAACACTTTAAAAGTTTATCTGGTCAAAAAAAAAAAATTCATGGAACTTATTTTCTAGGGTAACTTATTATTTATATACCATAGGGCTCTAATGGTAAATTCAAAAACCCTCTTCCACTTCTGAACGTTTTTAGGGAACCTCATTCTGAATCACTTTTCATTGATGTTCCAATAAATTGTGATGAGGATTTTCATGTGGTTCCTTTAGGTTTAATGTAAATGTTTTGGTATCCCTGGTATTATTGTCCATCTCCTATTACTCACACCCCAATCTTTTGGTGGGTTTAGTAGCCAAAATATGATAGGAATTAACGACCTCTAAATTTTCAGTGAGTGAATAGAATGATGTTTTCACTACTTTTGATTATGGTAAGACTTCATTTCCAATCTTCCACATATCATTGTAACCCTTTATAATATAACTCTCAATGTTTTGTGTTATTTTTTGGATCCATGGAGGATCAGGATTTTACGGTTCCAATGGGCATTAAATAACCTATACCAACTTAGTGGGTGCTGAGGTGGAGTATGAAGGAGTAACACTCACTAACCCCAAAAAGGGTCCTAAAAGTATGTTACTAACATATTAAGTCTCTACGATTCCTTTCACCCATGAGAAACCTATATATGATTTTTAAAGGCATGATGGATTGAACTAGGGTTTATATGCGTCTAATGAGAATTTGGTTATCCCAATAAGGCAATAGAAGAACATCTGGGGCCTCATCACATACACTACATTGGGTCAGATGGATGGGTGAATGGGGGGACGTTTCACCAATGGATGGTGAACTTGGTAACCATAGGGGGTGAATAATTTGAACTCTAGATCATGTTCCACAAAATCATTGTCAAATATAAGGTAATAGAGGCAGAACTTGATGACTATGTAAGGTGAATGTGTAGGGCCCATGCTATGGGGTCCTTGTGGGAAATTCAATATGATATTTATTAGAAGTAAAAGGATGAATTCCAGATACTAGTCCTTTATCTGGTGAGGTAGAAGTGTCCCATGTGCACCCTAATGTGTTGGTCGAGATGGAGGAGATAATAAAACTACAGAATGCCATTGAATCCACCCAATAGCATATAGCCAACCATGAGTATTCAATGAATCAGGTAATATCATAACATATTTTTTTGTTGAAGGAGAGGATCAAAATTTTTATGACCCTAATTACATCTCTAATCAATAACATCATACATGTTTGAATTCTCTACTTTTAAATTTTTAGCATCTTGATTATGTTAATGAAACAATCAAATAAAGTATCCATGCCCATGTGAGTTATTCTGCATATGAAAAATAAGAGGTAATATAATATCATTCATATTATGTGATAGTTTACAATAAGGGTGGATGATTTGGGATTAAAATTTCACATCAAATACTATGATAAAACCTATAGAGATTTAGGAAATATGATGGATGTGATTTTGAACGACTAATTCACCCTACCAACATGTAATGATTCATGTGGGTGAAACACCAAGAGTGTTAAAACATCACTTGAGAAAAAATGTGGTGAGGAGTAAATTATAAATATAAGAGTTTGAATTTATGGTGAAGTGACAAATATGATGAGGATGGGTTTTAAGAAACTATTTAAAAGACGGATTCCACTACAATACAATCAAAAATGGTGGGGGGGGGGGGATGTTGAGGATGACCTTATGTAAACCTTTTAAAACATGAGGTTTGTGAAATTTTTACTGAGGAACCTTCCTCTAGGACATATTCCCTAGATAGGTATTTCTAGGTAGTGACTAGGGTACCTATTCCATCCTCATAAACTGAGGGGAGTCAAATTTAAAATGGAGGATTGAAAGAGACTATAAAAATTCATGGGGATATAAAGAATTATTGTTGAAGATAGAGATACAATTAAGAGTATTTCAATAACTCATGGACTATACCACCATGTATTGGGAATATTGACAGGGTTTACCAAAAAAGATAGATGACATGTAGGAAAATATGATTTTGGTCCAAATTCAAATTCCAATCTCATAGGAGAGAATGAAATGGGGTTTGACCATTCTATGAAGAGGGGAATGAAATGAACTCCATGGTTTTATTGATTAAGGACATATAGCTTAAACCAAATAGGACTGATGTTTAAGATCATATTACATTGACTACAGGTTTCTAGGATTTCTACTCATACCTCTTTAACCACAAGTTTTTAGGATTTAAGGTTATACAACTTTGATAAGAAGTTGGTGGGATATAGGGTAATAAAAATTTTACTATATGGTGATATGGTTTGTATAAAATAAAGGTAAAGACTGACATGAATAATAGACTAAGTCTAAAATAAATAGCTTCAATGATGGAAGTAATAATATTAAGGTCATGGTGTTTAGACTTGATGAGGGGATACTTGTTTAATTTTATACATATTTAAAAAAATGAGGTTGATTTTTAAGGTCATAGATAATTTACCATGTATGTGGTTTCTAGTTTAATGTCATAGAAATTTGACCATCTAATTGGAGAACAATAGATTCTCAATGTCAGGTAGGTAGGGGTATCCCAATTGAGGGGAACTGGACATCAAGACATTATTTTAGTGGTATGATATGTTCAGGGGTCCCCAAGATAGGAGAATTAGACAACTATATATATCCTATGTGTCAAGAATAAATCCAAGCAAAGTTCTGCGAAGGAAACCACTTTATATATTTAGCTCATATAGAGTATGGATGGGGAGAAATGTGTAGGTTCCTTAGAGAGAGAAGAGAGAATGAAATATGGAATGGTGTTTAATGTCATATTTCAAGGATGTTTCGCTGTGGAGTTTAATGTCAAAATTAAAAGATAGATGTTGTTCATTTTAACATCATATAAAAAGGATGATAGCATACAATTTAGCATTAGATAGAAAAAATAAGTTATTATGTAGTTTTGAAGTTCCAAATAGGATTGTGTTGAAGAGATGAATTGGTTGTACTTGTTATTAACATACCAAAAAGAGAAAAGTAAATATTTTTATATTTTATGTGATAAAGGAAGACCCTAATGACTATAGTAGATGCTGCCACAATATAGATAGTTGAGGAGGAGGGAGATTTTTATGGTTGGAATACCTGAAAATATTCGATGAACCAACCATAAAATACAATGATTATTGAGCTTATATTTAGTATAAATGGATTAAAATTGTTATTTTATGATTATTATAACCACTAAAGTCTCATTTACATATTATTACATGATTTTTAACATAAAATTCCCAAAAAACACAACCCAGAAATCAAGAGTTCTAGTGTATTTGAGAGACCAGATGCATAATACATCAATATAAAAATTAACTAAATCATATTTATTTTTATCTCTATGATTTGACCAAAATTACCCTTTTTACTTATTATTGAAAAAGATACCTTGTGGAAATATATAAAGTAATAGGCGAGCTATAAAGCCCAGTAAGGAAACAAACATGACCCTAAAGTATAACATATGTGTTAAGAGGCATAACATGATATCATAAAAGAGGCAGATCATATATATAATCACATGGAATCATGGAATAAATGAGATAATATCATAATATCATGGAATCATAAAAATTTGAAAATAATAATAAATAAGACACTATAAGCATAAATCGAGGCTCATTGCCAAAATAATATAACATAGTGTGCTAGTCTTGTTTTCCATGAACCATACATGGTATCTCATAAGATGAAAACATTACCCAATGCATTGGGAGGCAATATATTTTTGGTCTAGACTAAATTATCATAATATGTATATGCATATAGGTTAAATATAAGGAAATCATAGAAAAATCACAAGCATAATAAAAATCCATAAAAATAAAATAGGTTACATAATCACATATTAAAGAATAAAAAAATGTTTTTTATGTTTATATCTGAATAATGAAATTTAGTTCATGATTATAGAGATTAAGTGAATGAAAAATCCTAATAAAATGAAGAATAATTACGCGTGGTAATGAACTCCTTAAATGATGTTTCAATAATTGAGTGAAAAACCTTTGAAGGAAATTTGGGCATAAGGGTTTATTTAAAAAAATAAATTGAAATAAAACAAATTTCATTAAAATAATTTAAAATTTTATAAATAATGTGATATAAAATTATTAAAAAGGTTTATAGACTAAAATAAAAAATAAATAGGAAAATTATCTTTAATTAGGTTCTCTTTAAATATTAATTTTTGAAGAGAACTTCAAAAACATGCATATCCTCAGTAAAGGAAAGGAAAATAAATAGGGTATATAAGTAAGGAATATATATATATATAAAATATAATATATAAATATGAATAATAGATATATAAGGATAGTTAAAAAAGAAAAAAATCACAACTCTAATGATAAAAAAGCGTGGTTTGGGAGTTCCCTTTCCTCAGGTCTTCAATCTCTTTGTATGTGCATCTGACCACTTGAATAACCAAATTAAGTTTATTAAATATGATATTCAAAACCTTTTTCATGAAAATTTGATTTATTATTATTATTTATTTGTTTATGATCATTTTATTACGATATTATGTTCATATTCACTATCCTGAGGACGTTCGTTTCATGGTTCTGAGGCTGCATCAATTTCTTGATAATTATATATGTTATTTTCAAATGAGTTTATAACTATATAAGAGTGATTATATGATTTTAATTTCATTAAAAATTTTCAAATGGTTCTATATATCCATAAGTTTTCTGATATAAGCATGGTTTATTACTAATAAATGTTTTCATTTAATGTTTTGTTCATTTACGAGGTTTTACCAGCCGTTATGAACGTATTTTGTTTTATTTAAATTTATGATTATTTAATCATTATAACATATGAATAATATTATAATAAAAATATTAATTTTGTATTTAATCATAAAATGATTTATTATAAGCAACCGTAATTGTGTAAATAGTTCTTTGAAAACAATATCCTTATTGGTGGTCATATTAGCCATGACCGAATGTTTGTTTACAAAAAAACTATTGTTTCATTATATGGGTTTATTATAAATATTATAGTAGTAAAATATCATATATTTTATTCAATAGAACCTATGTTTTATATTTATTTGGTAGAAGATGAATATTTAATGGAATAGAAATGAAAAATAATTATAAGGATTTCTCACCTCACTCTTTTGGACGACTCCTTTTATAATTGAATTATTCCTTCAAATGGTGGTCTCTTGATGATACTAGAACCCTCATAATGGCGATGAGGGAGTTGGGTAGAATTCTTTTTGGATCTTAGAAAATCTAAAAAGCTCAGTGTGTGAGGATAAGTGGGGTGGTGAAGGGTGGTATTTATAAGGGGAGGAGAGAGCCGTTTTTGAATAAAATATTACAATAAAATATTATATCTTAAAATAGTGACCAAACATGTTATTAAATAGTAAGGAGATTGTGATTTAACAATAAATTGGACATTAAAATATTCATATGAATTCTAGAAACCTAAAAAACTAATTTATATATATTATTAAAAAACATAGTACTCATATGGTATTTTACCATTCAACTCCATATTTTACTATTTATAAAAAATAAAAAACACCTTACCATAAGCAAATTTAAATGTGTTGTTTCCAAAAAATGACATCAATTTAATTAAAATAATTTCCTAAATATATATATATATTTAAAATTCTCATTTATTTTAAAATACTAATTTATATTATATTATCAAATTTCCAACCCTTAGAAAAATTACTTATGATTATATAGAAATATTTTATTATTTATATATAAATAATTATTATTTTTATAACATTTTATGAAAAATAAAATTTATTCCAAAATTTTAAATTTATCAAAAAAATATATTTTTACAAAAATAAAACAAATATTTTCTCCACAAATATAATTAGGTTTTCCTTATAAAAATATTTATTCTTTCATATTTAAAAATTTTATTTAATTTTATTATGATACAAATCCCTTATATTTTTATTTCGAAAGATACCCAAATATTATTTTCAATTCCAATAGTCCAGTTATAATTCTTAATTTTCAATTTAACTATTTCAACAGTTATATTTCCAATGGTCATATTTTTTTATATTCCTTATAAATACCTTCTGACTTACTTATTTATTATTCACCTCAATTTCTCTTCAAGTTATATATTATTTATTTTGAAAATTTTGATTACATTACTAATGTTATATTTCTTTTTTGCAGCACTTTTCACAAGTGTGATTAATCTAAAAGACCAAGATTATCCAAATTTCCATATTCTATTTATTTTTTTATGTTCATTGTCGCATTGTACTAATTTTAGTTTTATTTGATTTTTTTATTCTCTGAATATAATTCTCTATTGTCAAGTATTTTTTTATTTTTTATTATGTGTTCTATGTATTTTATACTATATTACTAAATATGACATTTATTAGGAAGGAAAATTCTATATATAAATGTTTGGGTAGTCATGTTCTTTCCCCTTTCACTCTTAAAATTTCATTTCACACAAAAAGATGAAAATAGTTGAGTGTACTTATATTTCATTACTTCTTCAAGATCTCATGTTTCCTCTTATTACACATGGTTTTGACAAAGTACTTTGGAAAGGTGAGTTATATTGTCACATTGATCTTTATCTCTATAGTCCAATATCTTCATATGCTACTCCTTATAAGAGAGACCGTGTTCTAATTATACCACATCTATATTTAGTATATATGAGGGATTTAATATGTACTTCCTTAAGAGGGATAAATTTAACAAATCATTCACCTAATATAGTTTTGGTGTGAGTTCTAGTAAATAGACCACAATTCCTGTGCAATTAAGAAAATCAAAGGGGAAAATTTATCTAGGATATAAATTTCTCTTCTTTCCCAACCACATGACTCTCTTATATAGAGATATGATAAGGAAAGCTTTATCTCCAAATATAATCTCCAGGTATTGTGTGAAATATGTACTGATTTGATGTGTTGCTGAATGAAATTGTCCTTCTATATCATTTTATTGACTAGTTTGGGTAACAATAAATTTCATTCTTCAAATTCAACCTAACATGTTAGAGTTATATATTTCATCACATATAGGTATTTATAAGGTTCTATCTGAATTATCGATTAGAATTAATAAATTGACTAATGAGAGATTTTTATCTCAACCTTATTTGAAGCCCATATAGAAAGATCTTGTATATCATCAAGTGTATGGATAGTACATTAGAATTGGATATCATTCTGGGGTTGATAAGATGTAAAAATGTTTAACTATTTATTCCTAGTATGTTTAAGATTTTTCTATAAATTTTAGGCGAACCTCAAATATGGATCAGATATAATTAATAGGGGTGTTCTATGAAAACTTAAAAACTATATAATGTGTATCTTTTGAAGTTTATCATGTGATACATTCAATCAAATGGAAATGAAGTGAGAAATATTTATAAGATGATCCACCAAAACCCATAGGGGATTGTTTACCTTGGATTCCTTTAGAAGACCCATGGCAACATCTATAGTGATGTCCTACCATTTCCACGTGGGTAAAGGTAACAATTGCGTCATCCCATTAGAGTTATTTCACTATAACTTCAATTTTTGGAATACCAATCCACTTAATGTATATTAAAAAAATCACCTTCTTAATTTTCCACACTAGAAGTTCTCTCAAAGATCTCTCTAAATCTTTGTGATCCCATTGTGGATATAAAAATATTGATCTTTGGACATCATCTAATAGATCTTTCTTCTTCTTAAGATCTGATAACATGCATAATCATGTCTCAAATATAAAAAATAATTCATTATCAATGTTTATCTTTGATTATTTCTCCTTAATAAACCTTCCCTTTTTTTATCTCAATATCCAACCTCTTAGATTCCTTAATGTTCTCTAGAATAGATGGTTGAGAAATCACTTATTAAAGGTAGGATTTTGTTCCTTGCATTATAATTCCAATTTCCATCATTTTTATATCTATGAATATGGAAATATTTTTAATCCTCACCATGGATAATGTTACATGATCTTTTATACTTTTAGAATCTACCACTTTATTCACTTTGTTATTATATTAATTGATTGAGTAGTCGTGGTTGTTGATCAACTCTAATAATCACCATTTGTGCATGTTAATATCCTTCCAAATGAATATATACTTTGAAATATTATGATATTTATATATATAACACTTCTATACATAGATAAAATCCCCATAAATCTTCAATACAAAAATTACTATATCCAACTTCAAGTCACGCATTAGATAATTATTCTCATAAACCATTAACTATCTAGAGGTCTATTATACCAATTTATCATTTTACATGAGTCCACAACATACACCTTTGTATGAGGCATCACTGTATATAAAAAATTATTCCATGCTCAAGGTAAGTATGGGTATCGGTGAAGTTATTAAACTATTCCTCAAATATATAAATATATCTTCAAATTCATCAATATTTAAAAACTTTACTCCCTTCTAAGTTAACATAGTTAGTAGATTTTACAATCATGAGATGTTTCTAAAAAATAATTGATAGTACCTAGATAATCTAAGGAAACTATGGATATTATTTATAAATATTGATCTGGTCCATTTCTCAGTCACCTTTTTATGGATCCACAAATATCCCCTTGTATGTGATAACATGCCCTAATAATGTTACTTTCTCAATCCAAAAATGACATTTACAATAAATTTTATATAAATTATCTATTCTAATTGTATTTAGCATAATAATAACATAATTATCATGTTCGTACTTTATTTTATAGAATAAGATAATATCATATATAAATACCACAAAACAATTTTTTATTTTAATCTCTAAATTCTCTATTAATGAAGTCTATGAAAATTATTGAAGCATTTATGAATTTGAATGAAATCACTATAAAATCATAGTGTTAAGATATTATAAGGATCCAACCTTAAAAAATTACATAATATTATGTCTTTATACTAGAATTCACTTTTTTTATTCCTAGATACCTTTTAGTTTTAGATTTTTAGAAAATTAGTTCATAAAAATTACATAAAAAACCCATACATTACAAAATGGACATGTCCACTAAGTATCCATTTTCCATACAATATATTTTTTGAAACTGAAACACATTTTATTTTCATGAAAAAGCTTTATGAATTTCAACTTTATTTCTTATTTTTTCCTAATCATCCTTAAACCCTATGAAAAACATTTTAAAACATGGGAATAGAAAAAAAAATCTAAGTAGGGGATATGAAAAAAAATCCATTAGTCTAATGAAAAACATGAAAACCAATAAATTGTTTACCTTTTCCATGTTACTCTTTTAGTGTATAAAATAAATCTTATCCACATGGAAAACACATTCTTTGTCAAATAAAACCTTTAAAACCCATATCAAGCAAAAAATAACCCTTATAGGTAACTTAGAGAATTATATTAATAACCTATGTGTACTCATGTTAGAAATAACTAGATCCTCATAAAATCCATAGGAGTAACTTCCCTAGTTAACTCTATCCTTCATTACTTTTAATACAAAGAACATTAACCAATGAATTGAAGATATATATTAGGATCACCTGTCATGTATACTGAATCGGGATCACTCGTCATAAATCTGTATTAGGACAACTCATTATCTAAGCTATATCATACTAAACTATTATCATCTATAATTATAAATTAACATACCGTGATTTTTTTAATCTTGCTCATTTTAATCATAATTACCTTGAAAACCTCTTTTTAACCCATAAGAAAAATACATTCCATTTTCACTTAAACACAGGGAGAAATATCCCTTTCTTTTTAAAAATATTTAAAATAAAAAATTATAAAAATATAGTGGACATGATTTAATTTTCAGATAATAATTTAAAATTATAAATTAATCCTTAAAGAAATGGAAATTCATGATGGCAGGAAATATTGTTCATGATGTATATGATAAATAAAGAAATTATTTTACACTTTGGTAAAAAGAGTAAAAAGTGACCTGTATATAAAACATTAAAAAGATTCCTTTATAAACCATTGTAAAGAAAGTAAAATATGGTTTTAAGTAAAATTTATATACCATTTAATAATAAATAATAATTTTCCTTGAGGATTTAAAATAACATCGACATGGAAGCAAAAGACTCAAAAGTAAAACTTTAAAAGAGGATTTTTAAAAGAAAGTACCTTAGCTTAAATATCGTCTAGTGGTGTACATTCTATAAATCCTGAATAATAAAATTATATTAGTTATTTACATGATTAATAAATTTTTTATGGAAATTCCATGAACAATTTCCATTTTACATCATTTATGATCATGTTTTATTCTGTTACTTGATTAGTTAAGTTTACGTCGGATGCTTTGAGGACGTCCAATTTTTAATCTGAAAATAGTTTTGGTAAGATGAACACGGTAAAAGGTCCATTATTCCATTATATATAAAACATTAACCATGAAATTGTTATCATTTTTATACATTTAATGCAATTTTATAATAATACATGAATAGTTTACATGAAAAAAATCACATGGCTTCATGGTGGTGGTAGTCCACACATACGCATAATCGACCTTATCATTTTTCAAAATATGGAAAGGTAAGAAAATATTTAATATATTATCTTTATATATAGATAATTATGTCACGAATATCATATAAATCAATTAAATACATCATAATAACCATCTTTTTTAGGTTGTGATGAAAAAAACTCATTTCTTCATGGAGGTGGTAATCCACACATACACACGAGTAATGTTTTCATTACCCATAGAATGAAAAGGTAGATTAAAAAGGGTAATAACATAATCTTAATAAAATTAAAGTATATGGAAGATATTTATATTATTATTTCATCATGTTTGAATAATATTTTAATGAGGTAGAAGAAGAAATAACTTGAAATAAATTAGTTAGGACTTATAACTTCTCCTTGGATAACCTCTTTAACTTACACCTTAAGCCTCTTAGGATTAGACTTTGGGTGTGACTAGGATATATAGGATGTGGGGAGAAAATTTGGGGATAGAGTTAGTAAATTCATGGATAAAATAGTGTGATCAAAATTATTGAGGAATAGATTAGAGGAGGTTCCCTTTTATAAGTGAGGGGAGGGGTACCCTTAGAACCACTTAAAGTATTAAATTAATATAAATTATTATTAAATTTGAAGTGGAACCAAATTGATATATTTTAAATATTTTAAGGTTTTATGTTAGAAAATTCCATCCAATAAAATTTATACAAGTTTAGGTTATTTTTTAACACTTATATCTTAGTTTTAACCCCTTGTTAACACTTTTGGAGACTACCATAATATCAAAGTTTTTTTTTCTATTTAGTGGCGAAGAAAATTACTATAAAAGAAAAAATAACCAATTAGTGTACCATGTATGATATTATTATCTATATCACAATAAATTGGATGAAGATGAGTTTTTTTAAATTTAAAATCATTAAATAAAATATTGTTAGATAATATATCATTATAGTCATTTTTAGATACTATTCACATAGTTTGGATTTAATGAAATTAATATAGTAGTTAAATTATAATGTAAAATTTTAACACATAAAAAATATGTTAAAATTATCTATAATTTTTTGGGACACTATAAATTTCCCAAAAAATATTACTTTTAGAGTTTTAAAATAATTTAATTGATTTTTCTACTACTTGCACATGATCTGTGTTAATATTTATTAAGCATTTGAGATAATTATTTAATCACTAAAAATTAAAAATAAATTATTAAGATAAAAAAAATTAATATACATTTCAAATAAATATTTATAATCTATCATAACCTTTATTTATCCATATGAAAAAATATTAGAAATATTAAAATATAGAGAGTGGCATTTTGTTTTTATTCTTTATTTAGAATCAAATTAAGACCATTATCAAAGGAAAGTGGGAATAAATTGAAACATCTTTGAATGTTTAAGGGTCATGGTAGATAAATTTTTTCCCAATAAAATAAATACAAGTGTCCGGGCTAGTTTTAGGCCTTATCACATTATTTTTAACCATAATTACCCGATTTACCATTATTGAGGTGACAAATATTTAATACGATTACCATTCATAGTGACCAAAATAAAAGGGGAATATTCAAAAAATTTGAAACTCCCAATTACAAATATGGAATAAATTTTTCATGAATAAATTTTTATAAGTTTCATAATTAGTTTTTATATAAATGCTTAAAATGTAATACGAATTTTTTTTGAGAAAAATGCATTTTTAATTCCAAAAACGAATTTATAAAAAAATCAAGTATAATAATTATTACTATGTAAATAATTATATTATTTAAAATTAAAGGTTCATTATTTCACTTTAATAAAAAATGAGACTTTTAAATTACTTTATTTAATGAAAATAATAACAGTTTTATAAAAAATTTTATTTTTTACTATTCACTAAAAAAAATCAATTTTCATTCTTGAAAAATCCAAAAAATTCACCATAATATTATTTTTATATGATAATTTAAAAAATGAAGATAATTTTTTTCAAATTAAAATTTTAAAATTTTAAAATTATGATTTTAAATATAACCTTATAATAAAAGAAAATGATTTTTAAAAAATAAAACAATTTTATTTTTGATTGAAAAGTACTTAATATTATTATAATGAATATAACTATATAAAATATAATTAATGAATATTAATAAGGAATGAGATTGATTTACTATTACCTGGGTTGTCACATTCTTCCCCCCTTTTGGAAATAGTATCATCACAATTTTATTCACTATTTAAACAATTGGGGATATTTTTCTTTCATAGTATTTTTAGATTCCCATGTCTCTTCTTTTATAATATGGGGTTTCCACAAAACCTTAACCCATTGAATCAAATTATTCTGAAAAACTTAATCTCTATGGTTAGGAATCTAAATAGGTTATTCCCTATAAGATAAGTTCTCTTCAAACTGAACTAATTTAGGACTCAAAACATGATATTCAACCAACACATATTTACTTAATAATGAAATATGAAACAAATCAAGTACCTTTGATAAAATCAAAGGCAAGTCTACTCAGTAAGAAACTGATCCAAATATTTCCAAAATTTCATATGGCATGATGAACCATGGATATAAATTTTCCTTTTAAAAGAACATAACACATTTCCATGGATATTATTTAAGAAAAACATGATCATCTACCTTAAATGAAATATCATTCCTTTGGTTATCTTCATTACTATTTTTTCTACTTTACGATTCTCTCATGTGATGATGAATCATCTTTACCTTATTAATCATTTCCTCTAACAACTCTATTCTAAATAACTTCCTTTCTCCTACTTTATCCGAACAAGCTAGTGTCTGAAACCACCTTCTATATAATGCTTCAAAAGGTTCCATATATATACTGGAATGAAATTTTTTATTATACTAAAAATAAACTAATGAAATATATTGACCCTAAAATACCTAGTAATCCATTGAATATGTTTAAATCATATTTTCCAAATTTTGAATCATTTAATCTAACTTTCTATCAGATTGAGGATGAAAAGATGTAATAAAATTTAATTCACTACCTAATTAATTTTGAAGGAATTTATAAAAATTAGAAGTAAACCTATAATCATGGTTAGATACAATGGAGAAAGGTACTCAATGTAACCTAACTATATCCTTGAGATACAATTGAGAAATCTAATCTAAATACATTGTATCCTGAATAGGAAGAAAATGGGTAGTTTTTTTTAATTGACCAATAATAACCCAAATTTTATTATTACCTTGAGATTTATTTGATAATCCCACCATGAAAAATATAGATATATTTTCCCATTTCCACTCCGACACTAGAAAAGGATGATGAATCCCTTTTTTTTAATTTTCATTAAACTTTAACCTATTAAAAAGTCAAACATTTCATAAAAAATATAAAATATTATTCTTCGTTCCATACCACCACTAATAATCTAGAATTTTATTATAAATCTTAGTACTGACAGGATGAATAGAAAAGGGAGATATGTGAGCTTCACTCAATAATTCCTTTTTCAACTGAGATATAACTAGCACATTGCTAATATGAAATATTTCTTTATTTTCAACAATAAGTGCCTGGTAACTTTCACTACCACATTTAATAAATCTCTTAGCTTCTTGATATGTTATCAAAGGTATATAATAATTTAATATAGATTTATTATCTTTGATTTATATATTATAATGATAAACCAAAATCCAATACGTACTTAGGATAACATCAAACTATACTATGGGTAGTTTAACAAGATTTTTAGGAAAAATCATCCCACTGATAATAATATAATGATTATTATAAATCTTAGTAGCTTAAATACTTCCACTAGGAGTTTTCACTGAAATATTTATCTTATTTTCATGTGGTGTTATTACCATTTTACCTGGAAATTTCTCATAATTGAAGGAATGTGAAGATCCAAAGGCATAAATAGAATTTACATAATTCAAATATACAAGTAGCATACCAATCAACACTTTATTATATGACCTAAAATAAAACATAGTAGTAAAAAAAAAAAATTTCCACACCTTTTTTATTTCAATAATGACAATTTACATTTTTTGTAACTAACTTAGGATACACATAATCATAATTACCCAAATCATTTCAATTAAAACATCTCACCATTGGATGAATATCTATTACCCCATTCTTGGATTATTCATGAATCTTTTATTTGTAGTCACGAGCCCTATAACCAAACTTACTACACCAGTAACACTTTAAATATCCTATAAAACTTTCCCTAAAATGTTTTTCACCACACTTAGAAATTTTTTGGGTATTACCTATATAAATATTATTTGACCGCTTCTCATGCTTTCTAACTTGACTGATTTTTACTCTCTTCATGCGAGACACACAAGTGTTAGTAAACTCCACATCAAATTTCTCATCACAAAAAAAAACTTTATCATAACTTTTTAATTCTTGTGTGGCCAATTCTCTACATAAAATTAGTTTCAATACTTAGTAAAATATATTTATATACTATCAAGGTCTTGAAGTAAATTCGGTGTGTACATTTATAATCTTGTAAACGTTGTACAAACCCATGCTAGATTAGGTATCACTTGGGGGGGGGGGGGTGAATCAGTGGTACACTCATTTTATGAATTATTTTACTTTTGAATTTATACTCTTAAAATTGTTAAGGTACTTGATCCAATCTATGATTCTCTCAATATCACCTTGCATGTAGTAGTAATAATAGAGAGAGTAACACATAGTATTTATAAGGTTCAGTATAAAGCACCAATCCCTTACCATGTTGGTTATATCCCCCAACATGGATTCTCCACTATAATATTGTTACCAATTACAATGGTTTAGGTAGAAACCAACTATACCCACAAATAATTGATCCTTCAGTTCATTCTAGTTATAACCCTAACAATATAACTATTTTTCCTTGGTTGGATATACCTCCCAACCTTCTCCTACTCCCATCTCCAAATGAGACACTTCTGCTTCCAAATCCAATTGAAAAATTCCTTTTCTCTTGGATCCAATTGAGAGCCTTCTCCTACTTTTAACTCCAAGAAAATAATTCTAACTTTTTTAAGGATGATCCACTACAATATGTTCTATTAATATTCCTCCATGATCTTTCTGAATCACACTTTCTAATTTAACCTTCAAGTATCTTCAAAAAAATTGAATGATTTAGTTAGTCTTGATCAATAATTTTGATCACCTATAGATAATCAGTTGCCTTGCTGAGATGAATTCTCATGATATTATTTCTTCCTTCTAAATTATAATGGATTAGACTCACTTATATTTTTGGATAATATGCACACTAATTCTTCCAATATCATTTTATGAAATAACAATACATGCACAAATCAACTCAATTTCACATCATACATGATTTTCATGGATTTCTCAACCAAAAACCAAGCACACAAAATTATACTTTCTTATTATTTTATATGTGCATTTTTATGTTGTGTTTGGGTTATATCCTTAAGTGATCATGCTTTCACATGTCCATGTTCTTATCGCTATCTTGTTTTAATCTTCACAGATCACCTAACTTACACCTAATGCATGCATGTTTTTACATGCCTGTATATTGAATGTATATTTCATTTATATTGCATGTATCATGAAAATACATCATGCAAGGGTGTATATTTCACTGTTCTTCTATGCTCAAGAGTAGTACATATTGTATTCAAGGATTCATTAACTGTCTTATTATCTCATGTGCTATACTTATTTTCTCAAGTCCCACACATCCTTCATGAATGTGTTTTATAGAATGTGAGTTATTACCTTCCTTTTTCCTTCACATAACACACTGTTGGTATACACTAGTTCATAGTGTCTCTATATGTTCATGAAAACTATTAAGGTTACATGTATGAGTATCATGAAATCTTGAATGACTTTGTGAAACCAATTCTTCATGAAGTAGTTCGATTATTATTTTCACAAGAAGACTACCCATGGGATCCTCTTCTCCCTCACATAATAAAAATATTTTCGAAACTCTACCCTTCATGAAATAGAAGTTTATAGTGGATCTATTTTTTAGAGATCTATAAATTAAAAATGGATTCACCTCTCCCCATATACGTGTCTCAATATTTATAGTAAGTACCAATTCCTTCTACTACTATGAGTCATCGAATCAAATCCCACTTTTGATGCCATGCTAATCAACATTTTAAATGACCGAATAACTTAGAATCTTTGAAGATTAACGAATGTAAGATTTATTATTTTAAATATTACTTGAAATTGAAAATCATGGAACCTATCATTATATAATTTTGGGATAGATCCTCACATTTTCATGCCATGAACATATGATCCTCATTTATAAGCTTAAATGTAGCCATGAATTGTCAGCCTTCTACAACTTCTTTTTCATTTGTAAGAATGATCAACCTTCAAAATATTCACATTCATGAATGAAAAATATTTCATGCATGTAAAATCATCTTATTATTCTATATATCTTGAACATGCAAAGATCTCAAGCTTGGAATGGTCATGGAAAAATTGTGTTCGATTGAAATTAATGTGTCATTAAACTAGTAGTGTCGAGATTTTTGAAGGAAAAATTGAGGTTGAAGAAGATAAAAAAATGATCATATGTTCAAGATCAAATTAATTTTAAGGTGAGTGTTATATACATGTATTTTAAATTAAATAAACAATTTTGTGCATCCCACTTGTCCCACATCACTGGGCACCTCGGTTTTTCTCTTAAAAATATTATAATATGTGATGCTTACTAGTTGTGCCATGGTAGTGGGGTATTTTCAACCACATACAAACTCACACATGACTGAATTAGATGGAAAATCCATATATGTTCTCAAGAGCATGCTTCTGTGGGTTTATACATAGCCCACTGATATACCCCTTCCCCTATGAAGGCTCCTTAGGATGGATCTCCCATGTGTTTGAACCACAGTTCTCTCATGTAGGGTTGATGGACTGACCTTTGTGGTCTTGTAATGGTTGTCCCATATTTTTTACTAAGGAATCATTTATGTACTTAGTAAAATAAAAAGTATGGAATTTAATTATAATACCACCTCAAGTCTTAATCATGAAATATATAAATTATTTTTTCATAGAAACCTTTAAATCTTCTTCAACAAAAAATTTATCATGAAAATGAATATTTTCATGGTATTATTATATTTTTCATTGAAAAAGAAAGTAATGGTAACTTATTGTAATATTTTGAACTCCTTATCATGTGTATTTAATCATTAAAGACTAGTTCAAAAATATTTAGAGTTTTCATTGAGAATTGTCTAAGTGTGATATCCAATTCCATGAAGTGAATCCATAATAATTCTTTACGCATCACCACATCGAAGCATCACCACTTATCAAATTCAACTTAACCAAATACATTTTGACACATAATTGAAAAAAAATGAAACATGTGTCCCAAAAATATACCCTTTGTATTTTATTATCAATATGTCTTCACATGTTTAAAAGTAAATATGTGTGCTCATACTTTATCCTTCTAATTGGAAATCAAATTCAAAGGGTAATTAAGGGTCTTTTCATATCATTTTTCTTCTAATAACATGTTATTCTCAATATATTAATATTACTTTATCACTTATAAGATATGTATGATATCACATGATATTCTTATAAAAGTGGCTTTAGTTAATCAACTCTAAGTCTACATGGGCTAACCCAGTCTAAAAAAACAAGAGAGATATGACCAAGGTTTTCTATACTGACCATAAAACACCATTTATGTTAAATAATGCTTAGAAATTATCAATTCTCATTTAAGGGGTTTTAAATAATTAGATTTATCAATAAAATGCATAATGTTTCACACAATTTAAAAAAAAAATCAGAAAATTCTGGTGAAAAAGATATAACTCTCCCTTTGTCTCATTTTATCATTGAAAAAACACTCCCCCATAATTGATATAATTAATAAAATTAATATAATTAATAATTATGAATAAAAGTGTTATTGACAAACCTCATCTTCCAATTTTATAAAGCTGTTCATAAATCCCACATTTAATATGTGGTGAATATTTAACAGCTTAATTTTATCAATTCCCTCTAAAGGGATGCATTTATCTACTTCAATTCACAAAGTTTTAGTATGAAAGGATATATATATATAGGGTAATAATGAGGGATTTTTTCTTCATTAGGAGTAACGTTTAGTTTTATAACTTCCTCTCAACATGGGGAATTCTTTTATCCAAATGTTAGTCAACTTCTCATAAACTTGGTGTGGAATAAATTTTTCCACCTCAGTTTCCATATCCACTTTATTTCCTTTAGATTTATTAGGTTTTTGAACTTCCACTAATTTCTTATCCAATTTTAGTTTATTTGGGAAAACAACTAGGACTTATTTCTTAACATTATCTATGTTCTCAAAACCTTCATATGTATTTACATTGTTTTTTGTTGATGATTATTCACAATATCAGTATAGGGAATATCTATTTATAGTCTTGTCACACATTTCTCATATTTTTAACCATTATTATTACATTTTCCACAATATTATTTTAAGCCTTCATATCTGGTTTGTTTTTTAAGGTTGAATGAATTTTTGGTAAAAAAAAATTTCTCTAAGAAATCATTCTCATATATTCACTTCGACTTACCCAAGATTCATGATTGTTTTTTAGAAATTACATGTTATACCAACAAGATTAGTCTTTGTGCCTGTAACTTTCACACAAAAATAATAATAACCTCTGAACTCAGATCATTCACTTTGATATGTATTATTTCCTTATACTTGTTGTTATTATACTTTTTAAGATTGAGCCTTATTTTTTAAGGGGTAATCAATAATTTTAAAATATTTCTTTCTAAATTTGATTTAGGAGTTAATATGTCATTTTAATTCTTGGAAATAATTTTTTAACACTCTTCTTATTTTGTTCACATCACAAGGTTGACTTGTCACCTTTCTTTTTCTGTGGATTTCTCTTCTCTGGTGAAGGTGTTTTTTTTCTTTAACTTTTCTCCCCTTTAATACTAGACTTATATTATTTTCATGAATTTTCATATCATTACAACATTCTAATTTCTTATTCCCAAAATTCCATTAATACCAAAAATAGCCAATGAGTCATATTATATTATTTTGTGGTGTAATTTTATTAGATTTTAGAGATTTTGAACATTTCCATTTTGAGTGAAATCACAACTATATGAGACACTTCTTGGTGAATATATCTTAATGTATCTTTTCAAATCCACCATTTATTTGGCGGGTTTATAAATTTTTTTCACTATCCATACTTTCCCAAAGTTTTCTTTAAAACTAGTACTAGAAAATGAAACATCATTAGTACATAAAGTAGTTTCTAGGTTATGGGATACCATATTATTAGAGGATATTTCCATTTGATTAGATAATGTCTTCATGCTCTTATTAGAGTCATTATCTTCAACGAATGCTTGTGTGGCATCATTTATTATTCCATAAATTTGTAAAGTTCCATCTTGTTATGATTCTTGATTCATCAATTTCACCTCCAGCTCTAAACATTTCCTGTTAAGTGAGTTATTATCATTCTAAATAATTCTCATTTTTCCTTACTAATCCTCCCTAAACTTATTCATTTATTCTTCATGCATTTTTCTTGATTCTTGAAAAAAATTATCAATATCCTTTATCTTGTTTTTTTAACCTATGGTTGACCATTCTTGACATCCATAGAGATATTGTGCGAGTTTTAAAGAGCATGGAAAACTTCCACAAAAACTATCTTAGAATCAATTTTCTCACAGGAATAGTATTATAATTCTTATTTTTATCAATAATGAATTTCTACCTTTATTCTAAAATTTCTATGAGAGTGATGTAATTTATGATCATATTGCTTAGTATATCCTCTAGTTCTTCAACTTATACTTCTACCTATGATTTACCAGAGAGATGTACCTTTAAAAATATAAAAATAAATTTCAAAACTTCTCTAGGAACTTTATTTATATTTTATTTGAATACAAAATGAATATCACTAAGTGATTAATCATAATAACTACTTAGACACAATTCATCAAAAGAATCATAATCAAAATAATTATTACAACATAAACCATATTGATTACCATTAGTTTGTGGTGTATTTTCCTTTACTAAAATATTCTTCTTTAGGTTCCATGGATGTATCTTCTTTATATTTTTTTGAGTCTTGTGAGAAATATCCATATGAGGTAGCTCAATAATTTTATGAATCTGTTGTATAATCATTTTATGAATTATTTTACTTTTGAATTCAAACTTTTGAACATGTTATTCTTATTGATCCAATCTATGATATCTCTCAATATCAACTTGTATGAAGTAATAATAATAAAGAGAGCAGTACACAATATTTACAAGGTTTGGTATAAAGACATACTCCTTTATATGTTTGTTATACCCTCTAACATGGATTCTCTACTATAATCTTGTTATCAATTACAATGGTTAAGGAATCAACTTGTCATACCTCCTATATACAATACTCTAGTTGATTTTAGTGACATACCCTAGTAATCCAACTCTTCTGCCTCAGTTAGTTATACCCCTAAATTGTCTCCTACTCCCAGCTCTAACTGTGAGACTTATGCTTCTAACTCCAACTGGAAGACTTACTCTACTCCAAACTCCAACTAAGAGGCTTATCCTACTTTCAGATCTAATGGAAATACTTCTAACTTTCTTCAAGTTTGATCCACTACATGATTATCTATTGATCTTCCTCTATGAGCTCACTTAATTACACTTTCTTATAAACCATTTATGTTTCTTCAAAATCCACTAAACGGGTCTATTGGCCTCGCTCAATAATTCTAATCGGCTATAGATAATCCTTTTTCTTAATGTAATGAATACTTGGGATATTATTTATTCCTTATGAATTATGAAGTCCCAAACTCACTTATATGTTTTGAAGATATGTTCAAAAATTATTCCTGTATTATTTTATATAGTAATAATACTTGCACAAATCAACTCAATTCCACTTCATTCATGAGTTTCATGGATTTCTCAATGAAAAACCTTGCACAAAAAATTATACTTTATTATTATTTTATGTATGAACTTTTAAGTTGTGTTTGGGTTATATCCTTAAGTGAGCATGATTTCACAAGCGCGTGTTCTAGTTATTGTCTTCCTTTAAGATTCATAGATTATCTCACTTACACATCATGCATGCATGTTTTTAAATTCTTGTATATTTCATGTATCATGCTAATCCTTCACACAAAGGTGTGTATGTCACTATTATTCTACTCAAAAGAGTAGAAAATACTATTTTCAAGTATGAAAGCATTATCTTCTTGTCTCCTTCACTCTCTTTCTTTGAAAAAGTTTCACATGACTTTTTTGAAAGTGTTTTTAAGTGTGGATGCTATTACCTTCATTATTTCTTCACGTATGATAGTGTTGGTATACACTAGTTTGTAGTTTCTCTATAGGTTCACACTAAATAGTGAGGTTATGCATATGAGTACTATGAAATCTTGACTATATTCATAGAACCAATTATTTTTAAAGCATTTTGAGTGTTATTTGCACAAGTCAACTTCCCATATGATTCTCTTTAACTTTTCACAAGAAAAACTGTTATGGATCTCTACCCTTCAAAAAACAAGAGATTACGATGGATCTATTTTTCAAGAGCTCTCTTTTTGATGAACATTAGATCCTCTCCTAGGCTAGGTGATTCATTATTTATATTCAATAATGATTCCTTACACCAATATAAGTTTACAAGTCAAATCTCTCTTTTGATGTCGTGTGAATAAATATTTTAAATGCCTGAAGGTCTCAACATCAGTGAATATTATCAAATGTGGTTTTCCATATTTTAAGTATCAATTGACACTGAATATCATGGTGCATATTCTTATATTATTTTATGATATATCATCACACATTCATTCCATGAAAAAATTATCCTCATTTTCAAGATCAAATGAATTCATGATTTTTCGACCTTTTGCAACTTCATTTTCATTTGGTCGAATGCTCAACCATAAAAATATTTTCATTCATGAAAGATGAATATTACATGAATAGAAACACAAATTCTTCTTCTCTAGATCTCAAACATTCAATTACCTCAATCTTGGAGAGACAATTTTAGCCTCATATTTGATTGAGATCACCATGATATAGAATCGGTAGTGTCAAGACATCCAAAGGTTTAGTAGAAGATAAATGTGATGAAATAAAATCATTGGATGATCAAGATCAAAATAATCTGATGATGAGCATCATGTTAGTATATTTTAAATAGAGGAATAGTTTTTCTTGGACCACTTGTCCCACATTGATCGATGCCTTAGTTTATCTCTAGTATATATTAGAATGAATTCCACATGCTCATTGTTCCATGAAAGTGGGGGATCATCACCCACCCACCCACCCACACACAACTAGATTATTTGTCCCATCTACATGAATGATTAGGTATACGCTCCTATAAGCCTATATATGAAACACTCACATACCCTAAGTTGGTTTGAAGTTAAGACAACAATATAGCCAAGATGTGGGTGGATTGGAATGTTTAAAACAAATTAATAAAATTAAAGGTTATATTGGAATTATTGAAGTTAGTGCAGAAAAAAATAAAAGAAAATGAACATAGGATAATTTTATAGTGGCTCATACCTAAATGATCCTAGTCCACACTTAACCCCCATCTAGAACTGAGAGAGGTAACACCCACTTTGACCAATATAATGGAATCTTATTATGGCTTTTTCCCACCCATATTCAAAACCTAATTAAAAATATATTTTCCCCTAGGAGGATTAAAACCAAACCAACCTACCTTTTTCAACTTGGAGGTAAAACCCAAACAACCCACCTTTTCCCCTAGAGGAACAACCCAATTCATGACTTTTGTTTGGATGACACAACCCAATTACCTACCTTTTAATGGATAGTAAAACCCTTTACAATTATTCACATCGAAAAATAATAGGAAGAAGTAAAAACCTCATAACTAGATGAATGCTTCGTAGTTTGAGAATCAAGGAAGTAAGAAATTATTTAGCAGTAATGGTTCAAATGATTTTATTTCAACAGAGATAAGTAGTTGATCACAAGAAAAATTAAACACTTGTATAATTCAAGAATCTCTTCAACCTCATATATATTTCATTAGTTTTATCAACACTATGTATATAAAGTTTTCTTTTACACATCATCTTTCAAAAATGAAATCAGTTACTTCTTTATTTTTCTAATGAATTAATTTTGAGTTTTATAGGTTTATTTCTTAGGTAAATGTCCACATGTAAATATTTCATAAATGAGAAATATATTTCTTATAAGTATTCTTAGATATCACATAAAACAAAAAAAACTATATAGTGAAACTTGTTAAAATAATTAATATAGTAGAAAATAACGATCTTTAATATCCTTGGAATACTACTTGATAAAAATCATGATTGAATCTTTGTATTTTAGCTGATTTTAATTTGCATATTTTAATTCCCAAATTTTTTCTGTGAATATCAATACATACTTAATACCATGTGAATCATATTTAATTCATCATAAAACAAATTAAAAACTAATTTCATGGATTCTAAATAATAAATGAGTAATTATAAAATAAAAAAACACTAATTATATCTATAATAAACATTTTGAAAATGGAAATGTGAAATATTATGTAAAACAAGCATATTTATAGGTTTTACAATATCCTATATAAATTCATAAAACCATGTAAGAAAATCCACATAGGTGAATCACATAGGTGAATTATGTAGGAAAATTTATGTAGGGGTTCATATAGGGGATTAAGAAAAGGTATTAATGTAGAAGAATAATGTAGGTGATCCACCATGTAAGAAAATTCATCATGTATCCAAAATTTTATGTAGCTAAATTCTAAAATTTGTAAATAGATTAACTTACATATTTCAGACTTACAAGAAACCTTCTAAATGGTAGAATTATCTTTATCTTTAATTGAATTATATTTATATAATTTCATTATATTTTCATATAATCAACAATAAAATTAATTGGACTTATATATCTCAATTTATCATCAAAATATTGTATCAAAATAATTCTGAAAAACTATAGAATTTAGAATAAAAACATTTAGTGAATTATAACATAATTTAGTACATGATAGATATAAATTCATAACATTATGTATTCTAATAAAATTTATATAATTTTTTTTATCTTTACAAATAAATAATAATTACTCAGTTTGGAGTTCTATAGCCTAATATAAAGTTGAAATACAAAAGGTAAGAGATTTTGAAAAAATGGCTATGTGGATTCACCAATCTTCCATGTGAATTTCAATTTGGCTATTTGAATTTTGATTTTACTCTACGGTGAACAATAAAAAACATATATAAATGATGCTTAAATGACTTAATGACTTATTTATCCTAGTAACTAAATATGAAACTTGTAGAACATGTTTTGAATAATCAAATCATGGAATCTAAAGATATTTTAAGAAAAAGATAATAAGATATAATCAAAGTTAAGAAAACATTAATCAAAAGTTAATAGAAAGTGGAAGAGATCTAAAATGAAAGAAAACATATATAAGTCTTTGTAATTATCACATAAAGTTATCCAAGGATCTAATCAACATTCTCCCCTTTTTGATAATTACAAAATCAAGTATAATTTCAAAACTTCTCCCCCTTTTTGAAATTATCAAAAAGACAAAGTTTCAATATAAAAAATATTTCTCTATTTGAAATAATAAAGTTTATTCCTATCACAATTAGAAATTTTGGCTATAGCCATGACCCAAAATTGTGGCTATAGGGGTCAAAACCGTGGCTATAAGTTATATCCATGGATCAAGCTGTCTATGGCATGTATTGGCATGGCTATAGCTAAAATCTATAGCCACGATTCTATTGGTTATTACCATGGTTGTCCAAACCATAGAAATAACTCCCCTAGTATTCCACCATGAAAGTTGGGATATAGACATAATTTTCCACCATAGAAATAGAGCTATTTCCATGGTGTACAACCATGGTTATAGTCCAAGTAAACTATGGCTATAACCCAAAAATAATATATTCCCAGCTAGATTCAATCTTTGTACCTCCTCTATGCACTCCAGCCACCTAACCACCACCCCAAATATGATATATTATTAAAAAATGTGGCTATAGAAAGTAAACCATGGATATAACCCTTCTTGATCTTTATTTATGGTTTAATGTTTTTCCCGTATAAGGGCGGGATACCTATAACCATAGTTTTGAGAAATCATGGCTTTAGAAAATGGAAAAATAATCTATAGCCACAATTTAGAAAAAATATGGCTATAATACTATTCTCTAGCCATGTTTTTACACAAAATGTGGCTATAGACCTCAAAAAATTACTCTATATCCATGGTTAAACACAAATCATGGATGTAGCCTTGGGAAAAAAGACCCTATAGCCATAGTTTAACAAAAAATTGTGGCTATAACCCTTTTAAAAAGACTCTATAGCCATGGTTTTACACAAACCATGGATATAGACCTTAGAAAAAGACTCTATAAACATAGTTTAATACAAACCGTGGCTATATATTGTTTTTTATAGACATGGATTCACTAAACTGTTGATATAGCCTTAGAAAACATATCCTATAACCACGAGTTTATATAAAACCATGGCTATAACCTTTGTATAAATTCCTATAGCAATGGTTTTGGAAAACCGTGTCTATAGATCCATGGATATACCCTAATTTTCTAGTTGTGTCTATTTTTTAAAAAATAATATATTTTATATTAATGAATATAAACATTGAAATTTATTTCTAAAAATTTATATTTCAAATCATGTGACAAGAAGACATGATACAATGAGCATAATTTTAAAATTTGTTTGTGAAAGATAATGAGAAAACCCTAAACTATTATTTTTTGAAAAATGAGAGTTTAAAAAAAGAATTAACATTATATAGTAGGCATGAGAAGTCTTAAAACAATAATATAATAAACATATATGTTAATAAATTAAGTAATAGTAACTTGAAAACATATTTAAGATTTAAAAAATTTCATGAAAATGTGAAAATTTCATCATATAAACATACTAAAACTCCCCCTAAATTTATGCCATATAAATGTAAATTTAAATCTATATAATAACTAATTCAAAATAAATTTTCTAAAATTTATTAAATTTCAGGGGATTTGTAAAGATATCAAGAATTTGATATTTTTTAGATATAAATTCCTAATTTATATTTCCTTTTTGTATATGATATCTATGAAAATGAAACTTAACATCAATTTACTTTGTCCTTGAGTGTTGTAATGGATTGTTGGAAATAGAAATAATAGAATAAATTATCACAAAAAATAGGAATCTTATTAAAATTAAAACAAAAATTAGAAATACTTTTCTTAATTTATAAATATTGATCACAATATGATGTAAAAAATATATATTCAGATGTTGAAAGGGAAACAAAAATTTGTTTCTTTGAATCATATGAAACTAAATATCTAACAATTAGATGAAAAATACCTGAATTTATCTTCTTATTTATCTTGAATCATCCAAAATCAGAATCAAAATAGCTTATCGAATCAAAATTTTTTTTTGCAGGGTAAAATAAACCAAGATTTGAATTTCCTTTAATAGATTTAATAATCCTTTTAACATATTTAATACGACCTTCCTTAGTATCAACTTGATATCTAGAAAAAAGGAAAAATAAAAACCTTAAATCATTCCTAGAAGAAGTTAAATATAATAAACTTCCAATCATTCATCTATTGGTTTCAATATCAATAGATTTTACAGATTTATAAAAATATAATTTTCAAGTAGTACTCATGGGAGTATTTTTACTTTTTGAATATTCTAAACCAGTTCTCTTAAATAATTCTTTAGAATACTTAGATTGATTAAGAAAAGTTCCATTATTTTTTGAAAATTTTTAAAACCATGGAAGAATTTTAATTCCTCCATCATACTCATATAAAATTTAGAATTCATCAATTATGAAAATTCATTATAAATATTTTCATTTGAAGATAAAAATATAATATCATCAACATAAATTTTTACAATTATAATATCATTAGATATTTTCCAAATAAAAAAATCAAGATGAAAATTTCCTTTCTCAAAATTATTTTTCAATATAAAACTGGTTATCCTTTCATACTAATATTGAGGATCTTATTTCAAACCATATAAAGCATTATAAATTTTAAACACATGATTAGGATAAACTTCATTTTAAAAACATGGCAGCTATCTAACATATATTTCTTAAAAATTTAACCATTTAGAAAATCGATTTTGATATACATTTGAAATAATTTGAATACTTGAAAAGAATATTAATACAATAGTATCATAATTACTACTAACCTTGAAACAAGTGAAAAAGATTATTCAAAATCAATGCCTTCCTCTTGAGAATGAACTGGAGTGACTAATCTAGCATTATTTTTAACCATATTTCTGGATTCAGTAATATTATTTATAAAGATCCATTTTGTTCCAATAATATGAGAATAATTTGGTGGAATAACTAAATTTCATAAATTATTCTTACATAACTAATTTAATTCATATTTCATAGCCAAGATCCAATTTTAATCATCTAAAGCCTCATCAATATTCTTTAGTAAAAAATTAGAAATAAAATCATGATAAGAACAAACATTAATAACATATTTTCTAGTTTGAACTTTTGATTCAACATTACCAATCACATTATCTATATGATGATCTCTATGAGACTTCTAATATTTTTCAGGAACAAGTTCAAATTAAGAATAAAAATTCTCCCCTATAATATTTAAAAAAATTTAGGGTCCTTCTTATTTAAAATTAATGTCTATAAATTATTCCTCAATTTGATCAATATCATCATCTTTTTTGTTCAATTATTTTTCATCAAACTTTACCTGTATTGATTCTCCAACAACCATAGTTCTTTTATTTTATGCTCTCTATTCCATTCTATTATTTGAATATCATAATAAAATATCCTCATCATAATTTTCATCAAATTAATCCAAATAATCTTTTGTATTAAGAATAAATACCTTACACCCAAACACTCTAAACTATCCAATTTTAGGTTTTCTTACCTTCAAATATCATAAGGTGTATTTTTCAACAAGAGTATTAAAATAATTCTATTAGTAACATAACAAAAAGTATTCATATATTTAACTAGAAATATTTAGGTAAGTTATACTCATTTATCATGGTCTTATCTATTTCTTTAAGTGCTATATTTTTCCTTTCAACTACACAATTTTTTTGTTGAGTTATAGTGGGTAAAAAATTGTGAAAACACCTATTTTCTTCACAAAAAAAAGATAAATTCTAGATTATGGAATTCACCACCATGATCACTTATAATTAAATTAATTAAATTCCATTTATAAATTTGAACCAATTTGAAAAAGTGATAAAATTAGATAATTTTTTATATTTAAGAGTAAGATAATAAACCCATGTATATCTAGTGAAATAATCAAGAATAAAAAAACAACATCTTTTACCAACCAAACTGACATGTTTTATAGGACCAAATAAATATAAATGTATAAGATTAAGAGGTATTATAATTTTTACTTATTTGAATGACTTGAAACTTCTTTTTTGTTGTTTACCTTTTGAGAAAGAATCACATACAATGGTACTATCCTATTTCAATTTTGGTAGCTGAAAAATAATTTAGTGCTTGGACAACTTTCACATCAACCTGAAATTCTCATGTCCCAACCTTATATGCCACAAAATGTTATCAAATTTTAGAACATTCAAAAATTTAAAATTTTGAATAGTTAATTCAAAAAAATTAATTGAATAAAGGTTGCCTTTTCTATTTTCATAAAACAATATAGATTTATCCTTACAAAAATTATTCATATTTTGGAAATTTAACCAACATCCCATCATCAAATAGCTAATAAATGTCTATTAAATTGTTTTTTTAATACTTTAACATATAATTTTGTATACATTATAATATAATTTGAAATTATAACCTCACCAAAACCTTTTACCTTCATTTTGAATAATCACCAAAGGTAACATTACCTCCATAACATTTATTGAATGATATAAAATTGAAAATATCACCAGTCATGTGTCTTGAGAATCCACTACCCATGAAAAAAACATCCTTTTTGATTATTTAAATACTTATTTCCTATAAAAACAGATTTAAAAATGATTTGGTACCCATGAAAATTTTGTTCAAATGGGTTTATCATATGAATTATTGGGAATCCAAATAGGTTTCAAACAATTATTTATAGGTAATCATAAAGATGAACATTTAGAAATAAAATCCTTAGCATTTTCAAGAGATTAGGGAAATCTAAGAGAATAATCATTAGTATACTGAACTTTCATATGAAATCTAAAAGAAGTGGAAGTATATGTGCTTCCATTAGTGATTTTAATAAATAGTGTTTTGTAAATTGTAGGTAAATTTTTTTCCCAACCAACACCAGATATTTATTTTTTCATTTTATTAATACACATAATTTTATTAAATTTTTATCTACATTAAAAAAATGGAAAGATTTTATTTTAAACTTTAGATTTCATTTTTGAGATATTAATTTTCTTTAAGAGAATTATTAAAATTCCTTATTTAATTTTCATGACACTTAGACTTAAAATCAACCACTCTTTTTAATTTATCATTCTCTATAAGAGAATTTTTCATATTTTCTTGTATAATTTATAGATATGAAAGAGAATAATTTTTGTCATCCTTAATATATTTCTTATTATTTTAACTCTTTTTAAGAACATACTTATGTTAGATTTTAAGATTCTTGTGCAGTCTAGTAAAATTTTGAACTTTTTGTTCAAGTATATCAAAATTTTTAAGAAATTTCTTAATTATAGGTTCTTAAAATTTATATTTAGAGGATGAATAATAAATAGAGTCACTTACATGATTTTAATAATCCATTAAACATAAGTTTGAAATATCTTTTTTAGAACTATATTCTTTAGTAGTACATGAATTTTTAGTAAAAATAAATCTATCTACCAATGAATTATTTTCTTTATTATATTTCTTCCTCCTTTTCTCATCCTTTTTTAATATGGGGAAGTTAGGATAGATGCGTCCCCTTTTCCTACAATCATAAAAAATTAAATCTTGAGCATCATTAGTAAAAAAATTACCTTTCTTATTCTCCTTATAGCCATCCTTAGGATAGTCTTTTCGGGATTTCCTTGAGTAGCCTTTTTTATTTCAATATCCACCTTTTATAAAATAGGTTGTATTTTTTCTATCACTACTCAGTAACTCATAATCAGAATATTAAGTAGATACATTTTATTTAAAAGAAAACCCATTCTCCTTTGAGTTATATTATTTAGAATGATTTTTAAGTTTTAATTCATATTATAATAATGATCCAATAATCTCATGAAGATTATATTATTTAAAGTTATTACTTTCATCTATAAATATCTTTTTAGCATGCAACTTCTTAGGAAGTGATCTAAGAACTATTTCAATAAGAACTAGATTTTTAAGAGTCTCTCTTAAAGAAATCATACCATTTATTATGCTAGTAAATCAATGAAACAATTGATTAATAGTTTCATCATCACCCATCTTAAATTCTTGATATTTTTCTCATAACATGTCCAATTTAGTTCAAATAAGTTTACTTGATCCAAGACGTGTAACTTGCAGAATTTTCCAGATTTTATGAGTCGTTTTACATGCTGAAACATGACTATACACTCTCATATTTATTTTACAATATATGATATTTATCACTTTGTAATTTAGAACATACTTTACCAAATCATTTCAAATGAATGATTCAAGTTCACCTTTGGGATGCTTCTATGGTCTTTCCATGATTTTTCAATTATCAATGATAAGTTCCACCAAGATAGATCCCATCTAATATTTACAATATTCATAACCAATACAATCAAAATGAGTTTTTTATTGAAGCATCCATACATCATTTAAACTATTTACTTTTATCTTAAATAGACTATTTACCCTTTATAGTTATGTTGGAAAGTGGCTAACACAAATAAAAAATAAATATAGGGGTAAAGATCTAATACCAATTGTTGATCCAGAGTAAATATGGAAATATAGCCAAGTGGGGTGTGAATTGGACTTTTTAAAATGAATTAATGAAATTAAAGGTTATATAAAATTTTTTAATGTTAGTGCAGTGGAAATAAAATAAAATGAACATAGGAGATTTTCATAGTGGTTATGATATAAATGATCCCAGGACACTCTCATTCCCTCTCACGAACTAAGAGATATGGAATCCACTATAACCAATATAATGGAATATTATAATGGATTTTCCCACCTAGAGTCACAAAATAATTACAAATCATTTTTTCATTTGAAAGAGTAAAACCAAACAAGCTTGGATTTTTCTACTTGGAGGTACAACCCAAACAAATTTCCTTTTCCCCCTAGAGGAATAACCCAATGATTGTATTTTTTTGGTGTCACAACCCAATTAACTACCTTTAATGGATAGTATAACCCTTTATAGTTATAAAAATAGAAACATATTAGGAAGAAATAAAAACTACAGAATAAGATGAATTCTTCACTATTTGAGATTCAAGGCATCAAGTAAATCTCCAACAATAAAGGATAAAATGATTTTAGTTCATTTGATAGTAGTATTTGATCACTAAAAAAATTTATCACTTGTATAGTTCAATAATATCCTCAACCTCATTCATCTTTCACTAGTTTTGTCCAGTCTATGTATATAGAGTTCCATTTTCCATAAAATCTTTCAAAATTGAAATATATTTCTTCATTTTTTTTCCAAAGAACTAATTTTTAGTTTTACAAGTTCGTTTCCCAGGTAAAGATTCACATGTAAATATTTCATAAATGAAAAATATATTTCTTGTAAGTGTTCCTAGATATCATGTAAAACAAATAAAAACTACATAGTGAAACTAATTAGAATAATTAATACAATAGTAAATAATAAGAATTAATATCCTTGGAATACCTGTGATAACAATCATTATTGGGCCTTTGTATTTCAGTTGATTTGAATTTGGATATTTCAATTCCCAAAATTTCACTATAAATATCAATACATACATAATCCCATGTGAATAATATTTAATTAATTATAAAAAACTTAAAACCTATTTTTAAGGATTTTAAATAATTAATGAGTAATTATAGACTAAAAAACCACTAATATATCCATAATAAAATTTTGATAAATTAAAATGTGAAATATTGCATAAAACAGATCATATTTCTATGTTTTAAAATATCATTTAGAAATTCATAGAACCATGTAGGAAAATACACTTAGTTAAATCAAATAGGTGAATTATGTAGAAAAATTTTCAAAGGAAAATTACACAGTTGATTCACTGTGTAAGAAAATTCATCACATATCCAAAATTAGATGTAGTCGAATTCTAAAATCTGTAAGAAACCGAACATAAAAATTTTAAAATTAAAATATTCCTATAAAAATTAGAATTATATTTAGATCCATTTTAATTATATTTAGATAATTTTATTATATTTCTACAGAATCAATAATCACTATAATTGTACTTATATATCTTAAGGCACCATCAAAATACAGTAAAAAAAGTCCTATAAAACTGAAGAATATATACTGAAAACATTTAGTGACTTTTAACCTAATTTAGAAAATGATATGGATCGATTTATAACTTTTTCTTCTTTTAATGTTGATAATTTTGTATATTTTCAACTCAACAAGAATCACTCAATTTTTAGTTCTATATCCCGTGATATGGTTGAAATATAGAAGGTAACTGATTCTAGAAAATCAGCTACATGGATTCAAAAACCAGTTACATGAATTTCAATTTCAATTTGGATATGTTAATCTCAATTTAGATACATGGTGAACAATAAAAAATCATAACTAAATGATATTTAAATATCCAAAATGAATTATTTATCCTAGGAACTCAACTTGAAACTTGTATAACATGTTTTGAACAATCAAATCATGAAATATAATGATATTTTATTCAAATAATAATAAGTTATAATAACAGTTAAAAAAAATTTAATCAAAAAACAATAAAAAGTATCAAGAATCTTAAGGTAAATAAATAAAACATAATTTTTTTGTAATTATAAAAAAATAAAGTGATTCAAGGAGCCATTCAACACCCCTACCACCGTGAAGGATCCTTGTGCCGTATCTCCTACAAGTTTGACCCTTGGGTCCCTCATGTGTTGTTGATGGTATGACCTTTTTGGGATTATAATGGTAAGTCTATATTTTTGACTATGGGCTCATTCATTTACTTAGTAAAATACTAAGTATGAAATTAAATTAAAAGCCCACCTCAAGTATTCTTTATGCAATATATAATTTATTATCTGCATGGAAACATTTAAATATTCTTCTATATACAATCAATCAAGAAAATGAATATTTTCATGGCCTCTTCTATTATTATTTATCCATGTAAGGAATGACCAATTTTTTCAACATTTTGGACTCCTTAACACATGTCTTTAGTCATGGAAGATGAGTTAAATAATCATTAGAATATTTATGGAGAATTTTCTAAGCATGAAATCGAATTCCATGAAGTGAATACATACAAATTCTCCAATAATAAACACCTCTAAGAATCACTAATTCTCACCATAAACTCTACCAAACACATATTGACACATCATTCACAACAAATTTAATACTGGTCCCAATAAAATTTTATTCATATGTGGATGCTGAATCTTCCTCTTTTTACCTAAATTCCAAGAATTGTTTTTCTATTATTATTTGAATAAAATTATGAAAATATTTCTCCTAAAAAAGATTGTTAAATTTATTCCTTTCCATGAAATCAATATATACTCTTTTTTTATTCCTAACCAATGATCACCATCAATTAGTTTCACCTTCAAAATGATAAATGATATGTGTTACCTTTTGATTTTCAAAACATACAATGAATTAAAATATATTTTATAAAACATTGATCCATCCTTATACTACCATTGTATTTTAGGTCCCACCAAAATCCAAAGGGTGCTGTTTCATAAAATTTTTAACTACTGACATATTCTTATTTGGTAAATAAATTTTCTCTCTAACATGGATTTCACCACCATTTATAACATACATTAACTAATCCATCACTGCAAAAAACTTCTCAGTTCCAATTCCAACCATTCTTGGCTATGGATTTGGAAGGATATTTTCATCTTAATAACATATTTCATTATATTCCTTGGTTCCTCCATGGAAAACCATTATAAATATACATATATAAGATAAATAATAATGGTAATATACAAATTCTATATCATTTTAACATAACTATAATTTTAAATATCTTTAGTGTATTTTAGTAATATTATCCTAACCACTAATATTATCTAAACCATTACTATAATACAAACTATATGAACCTAACTATAAAACAATACACAATCATGTGTTTTTAGGCTACACTTCACTTTCTTGCATTCCTAAAGACCTTTTTGGTATAAATTTTTATATAATTAGGTCATAACTCTTACATAAAAAACCTTGACATTAGAAAATGGACACTTACACTTATTATCCATTTTCCCATAATATAAATTTTTTAAAATAAAACACATTTTATTTTCATGAAAAAATTTCATAACTTTCAAATTGGATGATTCTATATCCCTAATCATCCTTAAACCTAATGAAAAATGTTTTAAAACATGGGATGATCACAGAAGCTCAATAAGGGATATAAAAGAAAAAAATTCATCCATCTGGTAGAAAATAAGAAGTACCATAAAATATATACCTTTTCCATGTTATTATTTGAGTGTATAAAATAAATCACATCCAAATAGAAAAAAACTTTTTTTCTAAAATAAATCCTTTAAAACCCATAACATGAAAATAAAATCTCTTGTAGGAAACTTAGATCATTATATTCACAACATTTTTTCACTTGTTTCTGAAATAACTAGAGCCTAGTTAATTCAATAGTATAAACATACCTAGTTAACTCCCTTATTATTTAATTTTAATATAAGGAACATTACCTGATTTATTGGAGAGTAATATTGGTCACACCCATAAAATATGTATCGGGTTCACTCACCATATAATCTATATTTGGATCACATGTTGTATAAGATATATTAGGCTAACCCATGATCATATATAATTCTCAATTACTATATCATAATTTTTTTTAATATTTCCCATTTTTATCATAATCCCCATGAAAAAACTCTTTTTAGCCATTAAGAAAATTACTTTACATTTTCACATAAAAATAGATAGAAATATCTGTTTCTTTTGAAAACTCTTTAAAATGAAATATTATTAAAATATTGTGGAAATTATTTCATTTTAAAATAACTATTTAAAATTTTAATGGAAACTTCAAAGTAATTAAAGTTCATGATAATAGAAAATTCTATTCATGTCTTATATGTTAAAGAAAAAAATTATTTTACACTTCGGTAAAAAGAGTTAAAAGTGACTCATAAATTTTTTTTAGAAAGATTATTTTTTAAACCATTGTAAATAATATAAAATATGGTTAAAAATGTAATTTATAAACCATTAAATCTTAAATAAAAATTTTCTTGAAAAATTTAATATAACATGGATATGGAAGAAAAAGAGTTAGAAAGGAAACATTAAAGGAGGTTTTTTAAAATAAATACCTCATTAATAATAAAAATATTTTAGTTTTCTTCTTAATTATAATGTTTTTATTGTTAATTATATTATCATTACCCCTTTAATGTCATTTATTACTATGTTTTATTTTGTTACTTAATTTTTTATGTTCACATGATAAGTTTTCAGGACGTTCAGCTTATAATCCCAAAATAGATTTAGTAGGATGAACATGGTCAAAGGAGTCATTATAACATAATATCTAAAATCTTAATCATGAAATGATTATCATTTTTATACTTTAAACACAATTTTTTAACAATCCATGAAATGTATACATGAAAAACAAATCACATTTCTTTGTGGAGGTGATAATCTAAACATATATAGAGATGACATTATTATTTTTAAATGGATGGAAATGTAAGAAAATATATAATATATTATATTTATATAATTATTATTATGTAATTAATATCACAAATATTAATTAAAACCATCATAATAATAATATTTTTGAGGTAGTGATGAAAAACAAAACACATCGCTTCATAGAGGTGGTAATCCACACTTACACATGAATGATATTTTCATTTCCAATAAGATATAAAAGGAGATTAAAAAGGGTTGAAACATAATCATAATAAAATTTAATTATATTAAATATATTTATGTTATTTTTTCATAATGTTAAATGAATATTTGAAGGAGATAGAAGAGTAAATAAACTTGAAATATGCCAATTATGAATTATACCTTCTCCTAAGATAACCTATTTTTCTTAGCTTGGAAGCCTCCCATGTTATGTATTTTGGTAAAAAAACTCCTAGGACATGGGAAGAAACATTAGAAAGATATTTGGTAAGTTATTGGCTGAAATATAGTGATAAAAATGTGTGAGGAATGGAGGATAAGAGGTTCCCTTTTTATAAGTGAGGGGAGGGACACCCTTTGAAATACTTAAAGTGTTAAATTAATATAAATAAATTTTCATGTTAAAGTGGCCAAAAATTGATATATTTAAAATATATTAATATTTTAAGACTTAATACTTTCATTAAATAAAATTTATACAAGTTAAGGATATGTTTTAAACCTTATCTCTTAGTTTTAACCCCCATTACCCCTTTTAACGATTACCACAATATCAATGTTTCTACTCTTTAGGGGTCAAGAAAGATATTGTAAATGGAAAATTGAAAATCAATTGAACCATGGTTGATATTTTATACTATATAACATTAATTTTTTTAAATATAATAATTTTATTAATTTTAAATCCTTAAATAAAACATCATGTAACATAATATACCATTATAGTTAGTTTTTAGGACTATTCACATAGTTTGACTTTAATGACATCAATATAGCAATCTAATTTGGATATAAACTTTTAAAATACCCCCAACATGATATATTTATCTATAAAATTCATGGGACACCATGAAACACTCAAAAAATATTACCTTTTTATTTTTTAAACTCATTTACTTGATTTTTCTATTACTTAGACAAGCTCCATGTTGCTGTTGCATAAGAATTTAAGGAAATTATTTAATCACTAAAAATTTAAAATAAATTAACATGACAAAAAAATCATTTATATTTAAAATAAAAAATTAAAACCTATCATAAAATATTTTTATCCCTATGAAAAATATAATAGATATTAAACTAAAGAGAGTGAAATTTTGTTTTGTTTCTTTATTTAAAATCATATTAAGATCATTATCAATGGAAAGTGGAAATTAATTTCCAAAATTTTAAAATATTGACGATAATGGTTGAAATATAATTTTATTGTAAAATAAATAAAAGTGTTAGGTATATTTCTAGGCCATATCACATTATTTTTATCCTTAATTACACGATTTAATCTTACTGAGGTGAAAAATATTTACTACATTTACTATTCATAATGAAAAAGATAAAAAAAATATTTAAAAATTTTGATACCCATAATTCCAAATATGGAATCCATTTTTCAAAATCTAATTTCTATAAGTTTCAGAAATCATTTTTAATAGAAAATTTTAAAATGAAATGAAGAACAATATTTAGAAAAATTCATTTTGAGCCCAAGAAATAAATTATAACAAAATAAAGTATAATAATGATTTCTATGTAACACACTTATTTTTATAGGTTATTCTATGATTATGAAATCAGTATCTTTTCCATAGGCTATGATATGATAAAAGGTTTATGACACCCATTTTATTCCATGGGTTATGATATGATTTTTATGAAACCCATCTCTTTTAATGTGTCATGACATGATGAATGTTTTATTATCTTGTGGCACACATATGTATGATGTAATTATGATATGGGTGGGATCTATATCTCCCTCTAATGCATTGGGAAAATTTTTACATCTCATGAGATATGCATACCTGGAATGGGGAGTGAACTCGGTTCAGTAAGGGAATATGTCCACTAAGATGGTATTGGGAGTGAACCTTGACTACTAATACGGGTTAGGTAGTGAACTCATACTATTAATATGACCTTGTAAATAACCCCTGAATACTATGGAAATCATTTTTATTTGTTTATGTGTCTTAAAAAATTACATATTTTATTTTTATGTTATGCTTTTATGTATTATGCTCTTGATTCCATTTTGATTCATGTCTTATGAAGTACCAATATTTATTCCATGACTCTTTATTATGATCATTGTTATATGGGGTATGATCATATAATGTTATGATCAAGTTCTGATACCCATTTATTCTCATGATTATTATTACATATCTCTCTTGCTTACCCTTACTGAGCATCTGAGATCACCCTTTCTTATGTTTCCTTTCCTCAAGTTATGAAGATATGTATTATGTATGATGTATTTAAGAAGGTTTCTAGTCATGGAGAACCTAGTGGGAGATAATTTAGCACCCTTATGTACCATTTTTTATGTTTCTATATTTCCAATGGAACTAAACTAATATGGTCTTTGGGGGTGTGTTTGTGTAATGTAATAAATGTTTTGAAAAAATAATGTATTGTCTATGTATGAGAAGCGAGGGTCACTATAACACCCCTTTATAGGTGCATGAACTCTATTTATGGAGAGATACTCTACCACATTCGAGCTTTGGCAGGGTGTGGTTCCTCTATGGGAGTTATGTCTCCATTGAAAATAGATCATAATAGTTATGAGTGGGATCCTCCACACATATTCTAGAGTGGTTTCATTTGATACTGGACATTGGTGATGAAATTTTGGATCTGCATGCTTACTCATTGACATTGGCTAGGCTACGAGAAAACGACCCCCTTTCTCTCCCACTTGTTTTTTATGAGCATATATATGTGTATCCATTGTGTTTTTTCCTTCTTTATTTGTGTTTAGTTGAATATTATTGTTGTATCTTTCTATAACCCCCTCTTAGTTCTTAGATAATCCTACTAGGTATGCATATAATCACCCCTACATGGTACTTTTCTGCATATTTAACATCTTATACAACTAATAGATGGATCATCGAGGACTTTGGTGGAGTATAGTGATACTTGAGTACATTGAATATGTACAATGGTTGATCTTGGAGATCAGGAGCCGAACTCTCTCAGCTTTCTTTATTTCTAGTTGTTGTCAAGTTGGGACTTCATTTCTAATTGGGAATGTTTTTTTCCCTTTATATGGATTTAGTTTATTATACTCTTATGTATTCCCAAGAGTTATTGCATGTATAATTTCACTCAATATGTTCTAGTCATTTTACAATTCATCTACACTACTACATGGAGCCAGTTGAGTGAGTACATATAGGTATATTAAGAAAATTCCACAAATTCCATTTATGCCATTTTAGTTCCTGTTTACAGCCCCTGGCCTATTGGAGGTAGGCTTGGGGTTGTAAAAACTCAGCCTTCTATCGGCCAGGTGGGATCTAGTGGGTAGGGTAATTACGGAGTCGTATTAGAGGATTTCATTCATTGGGACGGTGTTTGGTGTTTTCCACTTATGAGTATTGGTTGAGACTTATGGAAACAATCTCAAAGTGTCTTAAGTGTAGATTTAAGGCTAGTGAATATAGTGTTGGTGTGTTGGACAATGTATTCATTCACTAGAAATCTGACTACATGCTTTTCCACTTGACATATCATGACATTAGCTATAGGAAAAAATGGTACATACATCATATATTATTGAGTCCTTTTATTTTCCTTCTTTAGTTAGATACCAAGACATATATATGGTTATCTTACCATGGTACTTCTTGATCACATTCAGGATTCCTTCACGAAGACATCTAGCTAGTTTAACAATTTAGGATTGTGAAGATGATCCGATGAGTGATGAGACCTCAGCTCATGGGCTATTCCATGATGTGTTTCCTCCAGGAAATTAAGTATTAGAACCCCACCTATTTGGTAGCATTCAGTACTAACAGGGTAGGATGAGGATGCACATAGGATGAAGGTGATATATGAGTTTAGGCACCATAGGTTGTTGAGGTTACATGGTGAGCTAGATCCCAAGGCAGTAGAGGATTGGATTGATTTGGTGGTTTGAGTCTTAAAACTGGTCCAATCACCAAATGATATGATGGTTTCATTGGAATCCATTCTTTTCCATGAAGTAGCTAGGACCTAGTAGATTTTTGTTATAAAGACCCATGACAAGATAAATGTATCATGGTCAGACTTCTAGAAACTATTTTATGAGGATCATTACCCTTATTTCTTTTGATTCATTTAGATCTAGGAGATTTTTGAGCTGTAATAGGGTGATATTTTAGTGGTTGAATACGTCATGTGGTTCATTAAACTTATGCAGTAATCCTTTGATATGGTATAAAACGACTTCTTTTGGGAGAGAAAGTTTGAGCATGGTCTCCATAGAGAAATCCAAGCCAATGTGGGTTCCTTATGCCTAACCACTTATGTTGGAGTTAAAGAGATCTCTAGTCATTGAGAGATTTATAGAAGAGGGACATTATACAGTTCGATCCGAAGGTGGGGACCATGTGTACGAGTCATATGTAGCATACAGTAAGCATCAAACATCAAGATCTTATAATAGGATGAATTATCACTCTTGGACTCAGACATGAGGATCTGCGGCTCAAGGACTGCGTAGAGGATCCAGTCAGCCCAAGGAGGGGTGGTGTTATTCTTTCAATGGGAAAGGTTAATGAGCTCATGATTTACTGACTAGTTTCATTGAGCAAGTAATGATGAAATTGGATAGAATCCCATGGTAGAGGTAGTTCCATGATCAGGGATCTCTCAGATGTGGATAGGGTGGCCCATATAGAGGTGGTGTTAGTAGAGGAATATGAACAGCTCTAGAGGGAGGAGCAGATGGTAGAGGATGATTTTACGAGATCCTACCACCACCACCGTCAGGTGGCCCATGTAAGTCTTAGGGAGTTGGTAGTTGGGGTTATGGATAGTTTCTGGATATGGAGGGCTATGACCAAGATTCACATGAGATGATATGAGTTACAATATATGTTTATTATACTCTTTCCTCAGTACCAGTATCCATATGTGTGATTAATTCTTTTATCTCCTTATTCATGGTGTGAGAGTAGAAGATTCCAGTTAATACTTTATCCCAAAAACTATACCTAGAGGTTCCTAAAGGGAGAAATTACTCGATATCATTTTTTAGTCAGTAGTAGAAGCTATATCTTAGTGGATAGAGTTTCACATGGGACCTCATGGTCATCATGATAATCCCTTATGATGTCATATTGGGCATTGATTGGTTTTCCAAAGTTTGGTCATAGATTGACTATCATTATAGTTGAGTTATATTACATTATACTGATGGAATGATATTTTAATTTATTTTAAATATCGATCTCATGGTTGAATGACTAGGACTTTCAAGCTATAGGTTGAAGCCTATCACCCATCAGTTGGCAAGTTTTTCCCCTGTCACAATAGTATCTTCAAGAATATAAATTCCCTTCGCAGTGAATGACTATATAGAAATCTTCCATGGGGATGTTCCAGGACTAAATACATGGTGGGAGATAGACTTTTTCATCTAATTTCACCTTATGAACATGTATATATCTTCATAAACATATCATAGGGCACTTGTCAAGATCTCGGAGATGAGGGTGAACTTAGAGGACCTTCGAGATAAGGGTTACAAAAGACCCATTTTGTTCCCCAAAGAAGCTTCATTTTTGTTAGTGAAAAAAGGGGACAGAATCTTAAGACTTTTTTTCAATTATCTTCACCTGAACCAGGTCATGATAATGAAAAAGTACCCAATTATGAAGATTTACATCCTATTTGATTAGCCTTGAGGCACAAGTTGGTTCTTTAAGATCGATATTAGGTCTGACTACCACCAGTTGAGGGTTTATGAAGATGATATTCTGAAGAAGGCATTCTGATATTTCTATGGACATAATGATTTCTTGGTGATGCATTTTGGTGTGGTGAATTATCTCACTATGTTTATGACTTTGATGAACCATATTGGACCAATTTTTTGTTTTCTTCGTTAATGAAATACTCATTTACTCTAGGTTAGAGGAGGAGCATGAAAAGTATTTGAGGATGGTATTAGACTTAATTTAAGAGAATAGGATTTATGATAATTTCTTGAAGTGATAGTTTTAGATATGCGAGGTTCAATTTCTAGAGAATGTAGTTTCTCAATGCAGTTTAGTTGTGGACCTGGTGAAGATTGATGCGGTACTTTCTTGGGAGCCATCCAAGAGCATGTTGGAGGTACACAGTTTCCATCGATTGGAGGGGTACCGTAGGAGGTTCTTGATGGACTTATCCAAGATTGAAACTACATTAACCACACTGATGTGGAAAGGGAATCTATTTACTTGGAATGAGTAGTGTTAGAGAGCCTTTGATCAGTTTAGGTTGAGGCTAACCAATTCTCTTATATTGAGACTACCAAAAGAGGGTTTGGACTATGTAGTGTACTGTGATTCCTTTGGAGATAGGATATGTTGTATATTAATATAGAGGTAGATAGGGATCACATATGGGTTGAGGTAGTTAAGACCCCATGATTAAAACTATGTGACTCATGACATGGAGTTGGCAGTGGAAGTCTTTGCTCTGAATATGTGGAGGAACCATCTTGTAGGAGATAGATTTGTTGTTTACTAAGACTATCATAGTTTCAAGTATATATTTATATAGAGATATCTTAACCTAATATAGGGGTGCTGGTTTGATTCCTAAAAGACTATGATTTTGAGATAGTTATACTCAAGGAAAGTGAAATATGGTGGTATATTCCCTTAGCAGGAAGTACTGTGCACATTTGGTGGAGGAGGCATATGAGAAATTGGCTTCTTTTTAGCTAACCCTGATAGAGGAGAGGGGTGAAGCTTATCTTCATTCGATTATGTTGTCTCCTCCGCTTCCCCATCATGTGAGGGAGGATCACTTAGGAGACATCAACTATATGGATTTTCATGACTAGATATTTTCAATAGATTCACCAGATGGATTTTATGAAGTAGGGGAGTACATTATCCTTTACAGGCATATATGGTAGTTCTAATCACTTTTTGAGATGAGGTGATGTGGGAGTTTCATACTTATCCTTTGAAAGTACATCCCATTGTAGGGAAGATGTACATGGACCTTTATAGATAGTTTTTGTGGGCCGACATGAGGCAGAACATGGATGATTTTCTCTCTCAGTGTCTCACATGTCAGTAGGTAAAGGTTAAGCACCAGGTTCTGACTGGATTGAAACAACTTCTTGAGATCCCAGTGTGAGAATATGATGGAATATTCATATACTTTGTGTTAGTGGTTATATAGATAGTAAGGGGATATGATGTTATCTGGTTGATTGTTGATTGACTCATGAAGTTGTTGCACCTTTTTGCTATCAAAGAAAAAAAATTGGTGGAGGGTCTAGGACAGTTGTACATAAAAAAGATCATCCAACTCCATGGGTATCCTTGAAGATCATCTCAAACCATGTTGTACGGTTCATTTCATGGTTGTGAAGAGGCATTCAGGAGATATTTGAGACTCATTTGAAAATGAGTATGGAATTTCACCCCCATACGGATGGCAAGACTGAGCACAATATATAGGTGTTAGAGGATATTATGAGAGACTATATGTTAGAATTCATATAGAGACAGGAGGATCAATTTACATTGGTAGAGTTTACTTATAATAATACATATCACTCTAAAATCAATATGGAACCTTTTGAGTCCTTGTACATGATACCTTTTAAGTCACCCTTATGTTGGACTATGATTGGTGAGCCATCTATTGTTCTTTATTTAAAGGGAATACCCCTGTGTGGACTTTTTGAACCCTACACACATGGAAACCCCCCTCCCCCCACAAAGAGGTCACTCCCCTGAGGTAGCGTCCCAGCCAGGGAATGAGCCATTGCCAGCCAAGATGGCAGAATGTCTTGGAGGGTGACGACCTGACAATGATGGTTTGTCAAGCGATCTGTTAGCGATTGAGATGTGCCTCATTTTGCCCGCCCAGAAGATACTGGGAGACCCGACAAGGCAGGTGGATCCCGAGGGAGAGGTTCACCCTGAAGGCGGACTCCCATGATTCGAACCCTGAACCTCCCAAAGAACGGTGTGGATGTACTACTCTCCTTCACCACCGCACCACCACTGAAGTGGAAAAACGTGTGTAGGGTAACGCTCGCCTCCCACTGGGGAGGACCACCATGCCCAGAGCGCACCGCACTTTCCCCAGCTAGGAAAATGACTTTTAATATCCCTGTGCATAATATGCATAGTGTCTGAGTCTAGTGGGACTCGGGCCTAGGCAAGTTACCATGAAGAGTGAGGGATACAACCAACAAGTACCACTCGATTAACACCCCATGGGAGGTGATACATCTATTGTTGTTCCATAGATAGTGTAGGCAATGATGGAGAAGGTAGAAGTGATCAATGAGTGGATGAGGATATCCCAAATCTATCAGAAATTTTACATAGATTAATGTTATAGGCCCTCAAAGTAAGATAAGGAAGACTAAGTTTTCGTAAGAGTCTCCCCATTATTAGGATTGTAGAGGTTTGGTTGGGGAGGAAAGTTATCCCTAAGGTTCATCAGGCTATTTGATAGTTTGATGAGGGTTAGTGAGGTTTCTTACCACCTAGCCCTGCCCCCATAGTTGGACTAGGTGTAAAAAATCTTTTATATGTCATAGTTGAGGAGATACATGGATGATCCTATGCACATCATCGACTAGGGTGAGCTGTACATAAAGAATGGAGATACATTCGTAGATTAACTATTAGCTATTGAGGATCAGCATGTGAGGATTCTATAAGGATGGGCAATTTACTTGGTTCATGTGATGTGGTAGTGTTTGAGAGTACATGAGAGATACTTGGATTGGGAGATCTAGATACAGGGTCAGTATCCCCACATTTTTATTTAGCTTATACTTTTTGGGGAGAAAAACCTTGGAGGGGAGAATGCAGTGACCCTATTTTTTACTTGTAAGAATTTGAAATATATTCATAAATATTTTTGGATCTAGGAACTAAGACGGAGTGATATTCTAAGGCTTGGTAAGCCCAAAATTGATATTATCAAAATATAAAATATATTAATATACCACACATGTAGTTTTCCTAAAATAGAAAAATAACTCCCAAATAAAAACTTAGACTAGAAACCTGAGACCACGTTTGAGTCTAGGGCATCTAGTTTACCCTAGTAATGACCTAAGTTTGTTTGACACTATATGTATGGTTTAGGAAGTTGTTGGTGGTGCATTTAATTAAAATAAATAAATTTAATTATTTAATTTTAAACACCCATAACCCAAAATCCTATATATATACCTCTTTATAAATATTCCTTAGGTTTATTCACTTAAATCAAGGGATAATTGAGAGGATCAGTGGGATTCTTCATTGGTGGACCAAGATTAGTGGATGACGGTTGATCAGATCAAGGTGGATAGAGAGGGGGCAAGCGCAACGTGACTTCTCCTTCACTAGAGAATGTGTTATTCATGAACGATCAATCCCAAATTGAAGTAGGGATCATCAATTGTAGATTTAAACCATTTTTATTAAAATATTGAGCATTGATTTATTATCTGATTTTTATTTTGTGATCACATGTGTTGCACAAGCCCCATTGTTGGGAAAAAATCCATCAAAGTAACTTTATAGTATTTTTGAGTTGATTTTACTAACAAAGAAGGTTGATAGAGTCAATTGTGGAGTTCCAACATGATTTTTGACTAGGTATGTTGAATAAAATTCAAGACAAAGGTGTGAAATCTCTATAAGGGGTTTAAAAAATTATGTGTACAAGGTGGTGTAATTTCTTAGTGTCTTCTATTTTTTTGGGTACAAAATTCGAAAGATGGATCAAGTTTTAAAAAAGTTTAAATTCCAAGACCACCTCATGAAAATATGTCAAAGGCATTGAATACATGATGGTATGGTGTTTTGAAAAAAATTTATGATTCGAGAAATTATGGAGTTTCTTGAAAGATGGTTTTGTGATGGATGGATGAGGTATGAAGGAAAGACAGTAAGTTATGTGATTATGAGATATTATATGAATGGAAAAGTTTCCTTTATGTTTCAAAAAATCAAAGAGTTTCATGAACATAAATTAAGATTTTTTTTCAAGAAGTTGGTGGAGATATTGAACGTTTTAAAAAATGAAGGAAATGTCTATAAATAGGCATCTATCCTCTCATTTGAAAATAAAAAATCCTTAATGAAAATCCAAAGGATCTGAATTCATGAAGGAATTTCATGAAATATTTTTCTTTTATGATTTTTTAATCAGATCATTAGTTTCATGAATAAATGAGGTTTCAATAAAAAAGTTTGTTTCATGAATGCAGTGAGTTTCATGAAAGTTGTGGGTTTTCATGAAAGTAGAAATTCTTGTGAATAATTATGAAGTTTCATGAATGTTTGAAAAAGAGTTTCATGAAAGTAAATCTTATATAAACAAGAAGGGATTACCTAATAATTTTTTGGTAAAGATGTATTTATAAAGTGGATAAAGTTAGAACTTAATGATGTACCGTATGAGGTATAAAACATATTCATCCAAGTGATCAAAAGAATCTTCTGAAACAACATTTAGTATAGTTCAGTTGAGAGAGTAATGAGCGTTCAAATTGTAATTGGTTGTAAACCAGGAAGTATAGTGAGTCCAATAATTTTTTTAGTAGTAGTTTACTTTAGTGGTTTTGGTACATAGGAACATTTCTTTTGAATGCTCCTTAGACATAACCCAATGCAGGTGAACCAAGTAAAATTGTTGTCTCATGAATGATTTCATTTTTGTTCATACATTGATATTGTAAAGTGATAAAATAGCGTTACATTTAATGATTAAATAAGATATTAAAGGGATTTTTTAAATCTTTCATAACTTGATTCACCCCCCTCTAAGGGTATTTAACCTAGTTGGGATAACAATCATATACGAATTATTTTTTTATACATGATTATGCCATGTTCTCACCTTATTTTTCCTAATAAATGATTTTTGTCCAAGAATTATTGTACAATAATGTTTCACCATTTTTATTATGCTTTAACCCACCCGTTCTTTGTGTTATTCATCATTGGACCATGAGGTTGAAGTTTAAAATTTCTAGAGCGAGTTCAAGAGTGATTGAACCCCTAGATTCATATATATTTGGTGAAAGATAAACGGATTGGTGTTATGTAGATTGATCATGATGGATTGTGAGTTGTGGGTGATGATTCATGGATTTGAGATCTTGAGTAGTGACAGCACTGGGAGACAGGCTGTGGGAGGTGTGATGACCAGTGTTGAGGGCTTCGAGTGGATTGTAGGATTCTATTTTACTACCATTAGAGGTTGGGAAGTGATGGATGGAAGATATTTCCTCTAATTTCATGTGATAAATGGATGATATTCATGGTGGTATAGGTGTATCTATAAACCACATGAATGAAAGACTGATTCAGTTAAAAACTCTAGTACACACTATGTATCCTAGAAGAACACACAATGTGTAAATCCCATGGCTTAGGCACAATGGTTTCATAAAATATAAGGACCACACACTATGTGGTTGGAATCACATGTTGTGTGACCCTACTAGGGTGTCCAAGATGGGTGCCAGCTGACACACACCCAAGACCCCATGCGGCCAGACACACTGTGTACTCCGAGAGTATATGGGCACAAGGTGATACCGGATCATGATGAAGTACATGACCAAGAGCATATGGGTAGGCCCCGATTGCCTTAGATATTCCATGTATGACCCATACACTCCATGTAATATGAAATGGATTCGATGCCATGACTATAAGAGAAAAATTTTAAGTGATGAGGTGGGGTGACACACTGTGTGGACCCCCACACATGCTGTGTATTGCCAACATTCACCTTCTAACTCTCATATCTCTTATTTATACTCAGATTTAAGCGTGTGAGTATCCTATCCTGAGTATTTTTCCACATAGAAGGTAATGGTTGACTTTATTTTGGAACAAAATATTTAACGTGAGGTGTTATGATAATGACACTTCTTTAGGAAATACTTAACGATGCCAGTGATCGGGGTAGGATCATCAAAGAGATGTTGGGGTCAGTACTCCCCTATTGCACCAGAGTGCACGTTACCTATAATATAAATGATATGATGGGGTCATTTATCCCCTATTACACTAGGGAGTAGGTTCCCCATACTCTTTATATAGATAGAGACAATACTCCCTTAAACGGGCATGGGTCCTCTATCTATGTAGCGGTAATCCTCCATATTAAATATTATACAAGGTGTGGTTCCTCCATAAGAGTTATAGATCCATCATATATGAAGCACAATAGTGAGTACTAGGCCCCTCCACATATATTCTAACAAGGTTTCATTTGAAACTAGGTATCAGTGATGAACTTTTGGAGTTGCAGGCTTACACATCAACTTTAGACGAGTTGTTAGATGGAGATCACCTTTATCACTTGTTTGGGTTTCTTTATGAGTATATATATACACACACACATATATATATCTATTTGGTTTTGTTTCCATATTGGTTTGGGTTGAGTTAACTACTATTGTTGTATATTTCTATCACTCACTTTCGGTTCTCATGTCATCCTACAAGGTATGTATATAATCACCACTGCATGGGATTTTCCTACATGTGTCATGTCTTATGTAGATGAAAGACATATTAGTGGTTTGGTAGAACATAGTGATATCTGGGTGTACTGACCATGTACAATTATCGATCTTGGAGACTAGGAGCTGGGATCAATCAGTTTTATTTATTTTCAGTTATTTTCATGTTCGGACTTCATTTATTGTTGGGTGTGTATTTTTTCCCTTTATACTTTGGTTTTATTTTATCATAATCTGATGTATTCCATAAAGTTATTGCATTCCTTGTTTCACTCTTGATGTTCTAGTATTTTTATTATTCATCTTCACTATTTCATGGAGATGGTTTGGTGTGCACATACATCTACATTAGGGAAAGGCCGCTCATTCCATTTATGCCTTCTCGGTGCTTGTCGCCAGCCCCTGCCCTATTGGAGGCAGGCTTGGGGATGTGACGACTTGACCTTCTACCAGTCATGTGGTCCCCATTGTTCAGTTAGTTATAGGGAAATAAAAAAATATAATATGTTTATGAGAATAATATTGCATAATAGGGAGGAAAATATAGAGAATGTTTATCCAACAACTAATAAGGGTGGTATAGAAGATCCCTTACCTTATGTCTAAAAGTGCTCTGAGCATACACATAACTTCCCAAATAATTAAATTATATTTATTATATATATATATATATATATTTAAGAACCTTATTTATATCTATTTAATTTTCTAAGGTACATTTATTATCTTTTATTTATTTATGTGTAATATATTTTTCATTTACATTTGTTACTCGGGGGTGTTTGGTTAATTTCTTCATAACACATTCAATTTATGGGTCAAAGGTGTTGGAAAATTACTTAATGATCTACATAATTTTAAAGGATTATTCAATTTATTATAAAATTACATCAATACTTATATATCTTAAATGGTTATCCTAAAAAATACCCAAATTAAGAAAGGTTCCTTAATAAGTCCATTTATGGAGGTTTAATTTACTGTTACTGGTTATTATTATTATTATATATAAATGTAATATATTATCATTAAATAATATTAATAATGTAAAAAATATAATTTCTACATACTAAATACATTTTTAAAGTCATCCATGTTAGGTGGTGAGGAAAAACAAAACATGTCATTCATGGAGGTGGTATACCACACACACGCACGATGATATTTTTGTTTTTCTCAATAATCTTAGAGGAAAATATAAAATGAATATTAATTAGTATAATAAAATTTTAGCATAATAAAATTTATTATGTTATGATAAATTCATGGATAGAGAGGAATTTATGGGTATATAAGAAGAAAAGAATTTAAAAAAATTTGGGTTGAGAGCATTACCTTTCCCTTGGAAGTTCTCCCTTGGGTGACTCCTTAAGACTCCTTAGATTGGAATTTCTGTGTGGACATGGATTAAAAGGCATGTGGATGGTTTTTAGGAGAAACTAGGGAAGTTTTCTGGTCGAGACAAGACTTTTTAATGAGTGGAGAAAATGGGAGAAGGTGGTCTCCCATTATAAGTGAAGAAGAGGTAATTCGTGTAAAAACTCATTATTTCCCAAAAATATCAATCCATAATTCTAGAAAAAATGATCCAAAAATTTCCAATAATGGTTTTGGGAAATATATAAGGCTAATAATTCCACCAAATTCTAATTACACATATGTTTTCCACATGTTTTAATCACTTTAACTATGTTAAACTACTTTTAACCTAATTTACTCTTACCACAGTAACTCTACATACACTATAGGAAACTAATTTTAATATAAAAAATTAAAATTAAAATTATTAAATAATTTTAACATTTTTATTTTAAATATTTAATTTATTTTTTAAATTAAAATTTCTAAGAGTTATAGAGATCAATTTTTATATTAGTGCACATGACACGTAAAAAAGTTTTCTTAGAAAAAGTTCATTTTTAGATTAAAATTTTAGTGAGGGATAATATTATCAACATTTTTTAATTTCAAGACATAAATAGGTTTATTATAAAAAAATTAAATTAAATTTTTCCTTCATATAAATTAAAAATTATTTTTTTATAAATAATGTTTAATTAAATTAAAAGACCCAAAAAAGTTTCTTTATTAGAATTAAAATAATTTTTATAAGATTAAACATTAGTTTTCTAAATTTGAAAAAATATATTTAAAATGAATAAAATTATTCCCTAAATAATTATTTGATCAATATAATTCTAATTCTTGCTAATAAAATTCACTATTTTGGAAAAAATGCATTTCTTTTCACTATTTATCAAAAAATGATTTTTTTAAAAAAACCAATAATAATTTTGAGATCATATTCACATGATGAATCCAAAAATTAATCTAAATTTGTTATGTTAAAATTATATAATTGATAAAAATTATTCTTAGATATATGTTCTTAAAACGTAATAAAATTAGGTTTTTTGAAAATGCATTTTGAAGGTTGAAATATATCCATATTATTTCTATAATAGAATTTAAATTTTTATCCCAAAGTTATTATTATAAACATAATATTTTAATAATTAATTATAATTTGGTGTAAGTTATTAAAATATATATTACCTTATAGGAAACACACATATATATTAATAATAGAGATTTCTATATATAATTTATGGGTCGTTATGGTGTTTGTGTTCCTTGCTATTGAAACATTAGACAATAGGTGGAGGATTGATTATAAATTTATATTGAATAATTGGAAAAATAGGTGGAGGATTAATTATAACATCCCTTAATTCCATTATATTATTTGTTTTATTTATCTCCCTTTATAATTCATTATCTTTATGCCCCTCCTTTTTACACTTGAATCATCTTCTTTTTTGTTTGAGGCAGTTTCCAGGATACTTTTTTTCACACACTTGTAACATAAGGGTAATTGAATTTTCTTACCATTATAAGATTTATATATTTTTCCTATATAATTTAAATGCATTATCTACTTTTTATCTCTATAATCATGAGATAATTGAGAATGAATAATCACTATCTCAAATTTAAGGGAAAATTATACTATTTATCATAGTTGTGAAAGTTTTGAATTGCTGAAGATTTTGGATGCCTCAGATTTAATCCACTAAATAAGTTTCCAAACATAAATTAGAGGTCAATGAAAAATATTGAGGCATAACATTAAATAAATTTCAGGTTTTCTTCATAATACCTGATAGATAAATCCTCCATTTTTTAGATTCTAGGGAATTACCTTTCCATATTAAGATGGAGATCATGAGGAAAATAGTTACTAAAAAATATTTTCCTGAATTCAATAAACTCCATTGATTTGATGTCTTACTTAGGTCTCAATTCTTAAAAAATGTCCACCACTAATCAAATTATCCCTTGAGATAGATGACCAATATAACCAATTTTTTATTTGAGATTTTTATAACAAATAATACCTTCCCAAGGAAATTAATCCATTTTTATAGGATTTGGGGGATATAAGATACACTAAAAGTAGGGGGAATTTGTATCATAAATGAAAAAATAAAACTTGTTCACTCATTAGATAAGGATAAATTTCCCTGCGATTCATGAAATTATTCATAACCTATGTTAGTTGTGCAAGTACCATATCAAGGTTCTCAAATCCTACTTCCATCACATTAGGAATCTTGTTTAGGTAATCATTACAATGACCAAAAAATTGGTTGTTCAAGAATTTTATCCTATTTCCATCCATTTATTAAAACAAATTGAAATATGGGATGAGAATACTCAAATTATTACTCTTATAAAAGGTAAAACTATGAACTTATAAGGAATAACTCATAAACGACACATGTATCATAAATTGTGAATTTATAGATTTTAATTCAGTATAATCATGGAAAATTTACTATTTGTATCTCTAATCAAATCCCTAAAAAAATAAAATGATTCTTTAATACTAGCTATAACAACCTGAGGCACATAAAAATATTATTACATGTTTTTTAATAAAAAAACCCAGAAAACAAAACTAATAAATCTATAGGTCCAGTTTCTTTTGAAGATTATATATATAATACATCAATAGAAAAATAGGCTACATCATCATTATTTTTATCTCACTAATTTCTCAATATATATTTTTTCATTTATTAATTTAATAGATACCTTGGGATAATATATAAAGAAAAGAATGAGTTGTAAGGCCTAGAAAGGTAACAAATGTAGACATGAAGTATAACATATGAGTCATGAGGTATAAAATGATATCATAAAAGAGGTGGATCATATATATAATCATTTGGAATAATGGAATGATGAAGATGATATCATAAGATCATAACATCATAATAATGTGACAAAATCATTAGACATGACATTATAACCATAAGTCAAGGCTAACTTCCAAGACAACATAACATTTTGTGCTTGGTATATTTTACATGAACCATACATGGTATATCACGAGTTGAAAACATTACCCAACGAATTGGGGGTTGTACAATTATGATCCAACATGTAATCTCATAAAATTTACATGAATATCTATTCCACACATGGAAATCATAAATAAAGAATAACCATAATAAAAACACATGAGAAGGAAAGATGTTACATGATAAAGACTTAAAGAACAACCATATTACATATCATAATGATTCTAAAAAAATATGGGATATATGTTAATATATCAAAAAAATATAGTTCATTAATATAGATCTTAATATAATGAAAAATCATCATGAATGGGTTAATAATTATGTGTGGTAATGATCCCCTTAAACAATGTTTTAAAAATGACTTAAAAAAATCCTTGAGTGTAATATGTACATTGGGTTTTATTTAAAACAAGAAATGGAATTGAATAAATATCATTAAAATAATGGGTATTTTTAGAAATTGTTTAAGAACATTACAATTGAAAGAGATGTTAATGAAACTAAATAGGAAATAAAATATTTCATTTAATCAGGTTTTATTTAAAGAAGATATTGGGAAAGAAACATAAAAACATATCTAATAATAAAATAAAAATAAAATAAAATAGTTATATATATAAGGAAAATATAAAAAAATATATAAGAAATAAATTTAAATAATAAATAGATTAAGAGAGGTGAATATATAAAAATAATAACTCAAAAGATAAAGAGGTTTATTTGGAAGGTCTCTTAACTAAAGTCCCAAATCATTTGGTACACACATCTAATATCAAGAATCACCAAATTAAGTTTATTAAATAATTTATTTAGAACATTTTTTGTGTATATTTTATTTATTATTTTTATTTTATGTCACTTTATGATCATTTTATTAGAAAATTATTTACATTTTGATGGTCTTAAGGATGTTTGTTTCATGTCTATTAGGTCTCATCAGTTTCTTTATAATTAAGGATGTTTGTAGAAAATGTGTCAATAATTATAAAAGATTTATCATATGTTGTTCATGTCATTATATATTTTAAAATGGTTTCTAATATTCAGAATTTTTATAACATAGGCTTGGTTTATTGTGTATAAATGTTATTGTTTAAGGGTTTGTTCATTAGGTAGTTTTACCAGCCATTGATAAATATTTCATTAATTTTATGATTATATAACCTTTTTAAAATATTTTTTTTATAATGTCATTATTATGTTCATATTTAATCTGAAAATGGTTTATCATACCCAGACATGAAGGTGATAATAGTTTTTTGAAAACAATATCCTTATAGGTGGTTATACATGCCTTGAGTGGATGTTTGTTTATGAAAAAACTATTGTGTCATTAAATGGTTTTAATATTAATATTAAATTAGACTAATATCATATATTTTATTAAATATAACTTGGATATTAGATTTATATTATTAAATAAAATAATTTAAATGAATAGAAATAAAAAAAATTGATTATGAATTCTTACCTTACTCCCTAATAAAAAGCCTTCGTTAATTTATTTATGCATTCAAAGGGTGGTATTTTTATGAGACCAAAACCTCTAGAATATGAATGGGTGAGTTGGGGTGGCGTGTTGGAGATTTTAGTTGACCTATGTAGCTTAGGGTGTGAGGATAAGTAGGTTGGTGAAGGGTGTTATTTATAAGGTGGGAGTTGGGTGTCTTAAAATAAAATTTTAGAATAAAATAGTATATCTTCAACTAGTGATAAACAAAGTTATAAAATAATAATGGGGTTATTATTTAATATTAAAAGGGACATTAATATATTCACCTAACTTCTAAAAACCCAAAAAATTAGTTCATACAAACTATTATAAAATAAAGTACCCAACGATTCTCATTCAGTATTTTATTATTCACCTCCATATTTTTCTATTTATGAAAAATAAAAACAAAACACCCAATTTTTTTTTTTCAAAATTCTTATTCCAAAAAATATATCCATTTTATCAAAATAGTTTCCTATAATTATGATTTTTTAAATAAAATTCTTACGTATTGGTAAATAACAATTTTTATGATACGATAAAATTTTTAATAAGTAGAAAAAGTACCTATTATTTCATAAAATTATTTATTTAATTTTATAAAAATAAATATTATTTTTTAATATCATATTATTAAAATAATATTTTATTTAAAATCATTAAAATTATCATAAAAATATATTTTAATGAAGATATAACATAAATGTTTTACAAAAAATTATTTATGGTTTCTTTATTGGAAATATTTATTTGTTAACATTTAATAACTTTATTTAATTGTATGATGATATAAAATCCTTATAGTTTTATTTCATAAGATAAACTAGTATTATTTTACTATTCTAATAGACATGTCAAAATTCCCAATAGATAGTATTACCATTCCAATGGTTATATTTCCAATATTCATTTTGGTTTTATATTCCATATAAATACATCCTAGTTCATTCATTAATCATTCACCTTAATTATTCTTATGGTTATGTATTGTCTATTTTCAAATTCTTGATTACATTACTAATGTCTTTGTCCCTTTTAAAATTATTATTCACTTGTGTGATTATTCTAGGAAACCAAGGTGATCCAAAATTCCTAATCCAAATTATTTTAATTTTGTTTGACTATTTTCACATTTTAATAATTATATTTTATTAGGTATTCTTATTCTCAAAATATAATGTTATATTATAAAGTGTTTTTGGTTTTTATTATGTGGTGTGTATGTTTTATTAAATATTTTTAAATATGAAATTTATTCAAAATGAAATTATATATATAAAATTTTGAGTCATTTCAATGAGAGAATTGCCTACAAAATATCTATGGAGGTTGAGAGAGCTATCTATTGAAATTCATAAGATACAATGATTGAAGAAGAAAAAAGGTTTTTTTGGGTTATGGAGTATCCATCCATGGATATAAATCATCACATTTCATAGAGACCACATTGGATGATGATTGTAAGAAACCAAGAGTGAGATGAGTTGATGAGGAATGTGTTTCACATATTGATCTATATGAAAGCAATATTTCTAAAGCATTAGAGAACTCTGAAAGGAAACTGTAATTATCAAGGTAGTGAAGATATATCAAAGAATTCAGGAAGAATTATTTTATCCTATAGTAATTTTTTAACAAGGTGATAATAATTATTCAAAGTTTTTTTGAGATGGATTGAAGTGTTTAAGGATTCTATGAAGGAGTTTGAAAGTAATCTAAGCTAATTTCTATAAGTTCTGTAATTTTGGGTGATATATAGAATATTTACGTCGGCATTGTATATGCATGGTTTTTATAATAATAGAAAAATTATCTATGTATTGATCTTCCGTATATATATATAATATCCTAATAGGATGATATAAATTTTTTTTTGTTGTATTTCATCCAAAAAATATAAAAAGGCACTGGATTTATATGTTTTTCAATGAAGTAAATATTTTGAAATTCCTAGATGTTACACTGGATATGTAAAATTTTATAATTTTTAAGTATATTTCTCACAAGAAATTTTGAAAAGTATTAAACCTTACACAATACATAAGAATTAAAAAATCTCAATAATAAGTAATTTGATTGAGAGTTGAATATTTATGCTTTATAAAAATACCTACACCAAGATATGTAAGGATTATAAAACCATACATATGGGTTTATCACTAAATATTTATAAATGTATTTAGAGAAGGCAGTTATATATAAGTAATGATATTTTATATGTAAATATTCCTAGTTAGAAAAAAATGTTATATTACCAGAAGTTACAAGGTGTTTAGGAAGAAGGTTTTGGAAGTTAAATTAGATGATGCTAAAAAATTTCTTCTGATAATTAAATTATAAATTATTCAAATATTATTTTGATTCAAGTTGATAATATGATCTTTATGTCACAAATAAAAAAAAATTATGGGAAGAATTATGAGGATGATATTTTAGTCAAATATACTTATAAGAATTGAGATATAACCATGTTAAAATACTAAATAATATTGTTTAAGAAGTTTTATTTTTTTCAACCATGAGATAATACATATGAAAGAATTTTTAGAATATGATTAAACTATTTTTGGGTTATTTTAGTGAAATATGTAATTATGTAATCAAATTTGATGAATGTAAAAGTCCTTGATATCTTTTTATTTTGTAGGACTTTTATCCCTTGAGACTAATAATATAGTTATATCTAAGATTTAAAGACATTTTTTAGTTATTAAGACTTATTATAGACTTCATAATACCTTTTTAATTAATTTTTAAGAAATAAATAAATTCATTAATACATTGGGTGGGGTGGTTTAACATTTCATTTATAAATATTACATCATTTTAGATGAATATTCATTACATATCCAAATAATACATTACCCAGAACCAAAAAGGTTTATTATTCTTAGATAAAAGTTACACGGTCAAATTATTTCATAAAATATCATCAATATCTCTCCAATTTACTTCTCACATAGTAACCTTATTAGAGATATCATACTTGATGAATTTCTTTATAACATAGGGAAAATGAAACATAATAAAGTGGGAGATCAAATGATCAGTAAGGTAAAAATGAGAGACATCAATCTAATATCATAAGTGAGCATAATATAATAATTAAGGTATGAAATCATGGTTATAAATTATGAAATTAATACCCAATCTAGCATATATTATAAATCATGAGTCATGGAATCAAGATTTTCCATAATAAAAGACACGAGTCATCAGAGTGAAAAATCATTAAAAATCAATAATAATCTGTGAGAGAAATTTATAAGTATAAGATAATTTTATAGGAGCATGGAATATCAATAATAATATAAAATAATTTCATTCATCAAGGATCATTATGAACAATAAATCATTATAGTGTACAAAGTCCTATAGTGGATTGTGTTTACACCCCCATTCCTTTTTCATTCATGGGGGAAGAAGTCTCATATTGGATTAGGTTGACTCCCAATTACCTTTCATATTATCTCTTATAATATTATTATTTAAAAAATTAATTTAGGGTTATATTTTTTCCCGCACATTATATAATTAAAACCATACACAAATGTTCAACAAGAACATAAAAACATTTATTATTTCATCATTTCTTAATTAACCAATGGGAAATAAATGAGTTTCACGAAACAATACTTAATATGTCATTATCATAGGATATAAAGACAAATAAAGTGAATAGTTTTAAAATATAGTATCCCTAGTGAAGAATAATAATCATTAAAATATGTTTACATATATGAAAAACACTATTATAAAGGCACTAAAAATTTGGTTTAAAAATCAATAGAAAATAGCTTTTCTTTTAGTAACTGTTAAAAAAAATTACTTGGAAAATGGTAATAAAATTTTCATTATAAAACCATAAAAACTTTTAAATTAATCTTAAAATTAAATAATGGTAATTATTATAGGAAAACCCATTCATTCAGTAGACATTAAAAAAATATTCTTTTTACACTTTTGTAAAAAGTAAAATATAACACATTCTGAAAACATTATAAAGGTTCAATTTTAAAATAATTTAAATAATGTTAGTTATGGTTGAAAATAACTTTTTACTATAATTATAGAGTATAAAAATAAATTATTTAGAAAATTTAATAATAAAGGAAGGAATGAAAAATATTCTCAACCTAAAAGAAGAAATAAGGTCGGTTTTTCTTAAAAACATTTTTTCAAAATTTGTGAGTGAAATAAAGGGGAGAAAAATAAATAATAATTGAAATTCCTAATAATAACCATAATAGAATAAAATATATGGTTCTTAAGAGATATAGAGCATAAAATTTCCCCAACATAGTTTTAAACATGAACGATCCTTATTAAAATTGAGATTGCAACATAAACCTTTACCAAAAGTCCTAAATTGATTCTTACATGCTCTAAAATATTTTATAATAAATTTATATGTATTATAAATATATTCAAAAACCATATTAATACATATTTTTCTATGTATCATTCATTCATAATATCTAATCACTAATTTATTAATAATTCTCTACTAAAATTAATATTCTTGGTGCTAACTATTTCATTTTTCATACGTGTGTTGATTTAATTTTAAAATGCATAGAAAGAAATAAATTTTTGAGATAATTTATCTTTATAGAATTATAATTATATTATAAATATAAAATATATTAATTAAATACATAAACATAACCTGGAATGTGAGGTGGTGATGAAATATAAAACATGTCTCTTCATGGAGACCATAATTTGTATGTATAGATCAACAACGCTTTAATTTTCCATTGGATTGAAAGGGGATATAAAAATGTTTTAAAATTAACATAATAACATTTAATTATATTAAATATAATTATTCTATTTCATTAATATAATTCTAGAAAATGTTTAGGATGTTTAATATGAAATAAACTTGAAACTGATCGGTAAGAACATATACCTATTCCTTGGATAATCTCCTTTAAAAAATATTAAGGAATATTTCATGGGTCATTTAGGAAGAAAAAAACCTCTAGGTAATGGGTATTATATTTAGGAAGATATTTGAGTATGGATTGAAATATCTATATTCATTAATGTTCATGAATAAGTGAGGGCATGATGCATCATTTTATAAGTGAGGGGAGTGGCACTAGTGTAATTATTCAAGGATTCAAAATAATATAAATTAAATTTCAAGATAAATTAGAACCAAATGAACATATATACAATGATAATATAATATAAGGTCTAAATAAATGAAAAAAATCATATTTAGATAGGTTTTATTGATAATTCATGTATTATATCTTTGTTTAACCCCCTCATTAACCCTTTTAACCCTTAACACAGTGACAATATTTTTACCATGGTAACTATTTATTATGAATAAAAATTATATTGAACTTATTAACTAATATTTTTTTATTATGATTCAAAATTTTGAATTTATATTTAATGATTAAATTTCTAGAGGTGGTTGAAATTAATCTAATATCATACACAAAATGCGTAAAAATAATTTTTTGAGAAAAATATATTTTTAAGCATGAAAATGATTTTATTCTCATTACATTACTAGTAGAAACCATTATATGATGTTCATTAATTTATGAAATATAATATCTTGAAATTTCATTAAAACTATTCATAAAAAATGGTCAATTTACTCTATTAACATAAATGTACATAATGCACATAAAAATAATTTTATGAAAATTATATCTTTTTACCTTTAAATGATATTATCATCATTTATAAACATTTGAAAATAAATTTATGAATGCTTAATCATTTTATTATTTGTTTAAACCACTCTTTTCATTATTTTATCATTAAAAATAAATTATATTATCAAAAAAATTCTGTTTGGATAAGAATACCTTGACTAACATTCATTATCATTTCTTAATTATTTAATGAATGTCATTAATTTATTATATTAGTTTAATTTTATTAGTTTAACTATATAATAATTGATTTTATTTTATATTTCTTATAAGTCATTATTCACTTAAGTTTTCTTTTATGCACATCACAAGTTATCAATCACATAAAATTATTAAAAGATAAATATATTCTAAAATATTGGTGTTTTAAATTCTACTACTATAAGAATTTATCCCTAAAAATTAAATTATAATGATAGAAAAATATAAGCGTTCCATTACCTCATTATATGCTCAGGTTCCCAAATAGATTCCTCAAATTTATGGTTCATCCAGGGAAATGTAACTAGGTGAGTGGTCCTATTCTATAGAAATTTATCTCCATGATCAAAGATTTCTACCATTAGTTCATCATAAGAATGATCATGCTCAATTGTTACAATATTTGAGTTATGTACTTGTGAATGTTCATGTATGCACTTCTTCAAAATAGACACATAAAAAACATTGTGAACATGGGAGAGTTTTAGTAGAAGCTCCAAGGGATAAGCTACTATCTCTATATGATAAGAAATATCAAAGGTACCAATATATACAGCGATAAACTTACCCCTCCAAATATCATAACCTTATTCTGAGAATATATACAAAACAATACTTTCTTTGTAACATTCTAATATTTTGTGATTTTTTTTTCAAATAAATTTGATCTTTTCTATTTTTTATATTACTCACAATATTGAGTTTATCTGGCATTACACACAAAAATAAGGGTAAATTTATATACACAAAGCATAAAATTTTAATAAAACATAAAATATTATTAAAATATTAAGATAAAATTTTAATTTATTCTTACCTCTTGTCTAGAAAACACACAAAATGAATGTTAAAAACTGTATTTTTATAAAAAAATTTTTGTTGTGTTTTAAGTACTTATTTTAAAATTAAATATTCAAAATTTCATAAAATATATTAAAAAAAAGAAATTTATTTTTTAAATCACCATGTTAAAATTATCTTAGGGTGAATTGTTGAGAATTTTTTAAGAAGATTAATTTTCGTTATGAATAGTAAAAAATACTGGTTTTTATTAATAATTTTCATTGATTTTAATTCATTTAAAAACATAAAAATTATTTTAAGATGGTTTTAAATGTAAAAATAGTTAAATTATACATATATTAATATATTTAGATGATTTAAATCAATTTATTAGTGAATATATATATAAAAACATTTTAAACATTTTAACATTTTCCCTTTGGAAAATCGCTTTCTCTTTGTGACTGCGGGATTTATTTTTAATTAAATTTTCCACTTATATAAATGGATTTTTTAAAACTAGATTACATATTTTCAAAAAAACATTTTTATGATTTAATAATGTTAATTTATTTTTTTACCATAATAAATAGTAAAAATAGTAAAAATTATTTTCCATGTTTAAGGTAAAAATTGGTTTACCGGTGGATTAAACTAAAAGTATAAGTGTTTAAAATGACCCAAAAATTTTAAAAAATAATTATATGTATATATTATGAAAATTTTATTTTATGTTATATAATTTCCCATTTTGGAGCCTTTTGGCATGTGAAAAACATGGGTACACCTTTTTATATTCAAAAAATTAAAAGTGTGCCACTCACCCCACTTATAAAAGGTTACACATTATCCTCCCCTCTTCACACTCCCAAAACCATTTTTTTTCTTTCAATACCTGAAAAAATTAATTCCTCACTCACCTAACCCAATTCTAGAAGCCTTATTTTGGTCATAAATCAATCCTAAGAAGTCTTTTTGTGAAAAATAAAAGAAGTTGTCCAAAGAAGAGGCCGCATCCCTATCATAACATTTTATTTTATTTCTTACTCCACCTCATTAAATTATTATTAAATCATTATTATATAATAAAATAAGTATATTTAATATAATTAGATGTTTTTATGTTTATTTAATGATCTAAAATCTTCTCCAAACCAATCAAATGGGGTACAAAATCATCATTCGTGTGTATGAGGGACTACCTCCTCGTGAATTGATGTTATTCATTTCCTATAACCACCTATAAAATTTGGATATAATTATGGATTTTATAATTATATATGATATTTATTATATTATTATGCTTATTTAATCATGATATACCATGTTCCTTCTTACTTTCTATTCTATGGGAATACGATAATGCTGTTTGTGTGTATGATGAACTACAACCTTACAAAGCGATGTGATTCGTCCATGATATATAGGGAAGGTAATAATGTTAGTATTAATAAAAAAATTAATATATAAGAGATAAAAATTATTATTAAATGTTAATATATTAACTAAATTTATTTTTTTCATTCTTTTAAAAAAATTGAAATAATATTCATGCGTACGCACGACTTACCATCTTCATAAATGAGATATTTCATTTTATATCTCTAAATATTTTAGATTTATATAAAAACATATATAATAAAAATATAGGATATTTATATCAAGGATAAAATTATGGAGATTATAGGATTGTGATAAAAGTAAGAGTACCAAAAATAAAAAATAAAAACATACACGAAAAATAAAGTAGTTATTGCATGAAACATGACATTAACATGGAATTGTTAATAAACGGGTAATAAAAGGTCATAATAAAATCATATATGGTATGATATATATATATATTAATTATTCTTAAATAGATTTATAATAAACTTATATTTATTATACATGTGGTTTTAACTTGTAATAAAGAAGTTGAGACTTAAGGTAATGGATTTCTAGTCGCTCTTTTATTTCTAGGAGACATATGAAAATTCACCACACATTTCTCTTATATGGTGCATGTACTACCCCTTTGATTTATTATATTATTTATATAATTATTTTAATGATATTTAAAGTTTCATTTGATGTTATTATTTATTGTAGATTATGATTCAAAATATTACTAAAGCGGTAAGGGACTTCTAGTCACTCTTTTATTTTTAGAAGACTTATAAAAATTCAATATTTGTTTGTTTTGTGTGGTATATATACTTAACCATTTTTCATGTTACACCATTAATATAATTATTTTAATGATATTTAATGTTTCATATGATGTTATTATTTATTGGGTCTTATGATTCAAATGATTACAAAAGTGGTAAGGGACTTTAGTCTCACTTTTTTTACTTCTATGAAACACATGCCATATTCACCACCTATTTATTTAATGTGGTGCATATACTAACCATAAATTAGTTTTATTATTATTATCCTTAAAATTATTGTTATTTACAAATACATTCGATTATATTTATTTCATGGGGTTTATGATTCAAAAGTTACCAAAGTGGAAAGGGATTTTTGTCTCAAATTTCCTTCATTGGGACATATGTCATGTTATGCACTAATATTTTTTTATAAGGTGTATATATAGACCATTTTACATATAATATAATAATTTTATTTATTCTCATTATATTATATGTTTTTATTAATTTTATTCTTTTATGGGGATAATAATTAAAAGTTACCAAAGTGTGAATATTTTGTGTTACAATCTTATCACCTATCAGGGTTGTTTACAATTTTGTTTGCAATGATAAAATATTATTATCCATATGTCAATAAACTTATATATTTTATTATCCTCTAGTTATTTTATTAGAATATATGTTTTCCCTTCATTTTCATTTTTTCTATACTCAAGAGTTAACTAGAATATTTTTAAAGAAAATCGACTTTACTTCTCTCTTTGGTTGAAAACCCATTTTTCTATCAATGACATGTATTCTAAAAGTATTTTTGAAAATAATTTTTAAAATTATAAAAATTATTTATTAAATTTTTTTACCCATGTTTTAATTTTTACAAGATGTTTTGAAGGGAATCCTCATGCCTTTTACAAAAAAAATTCCCATTTGGATTTGACCAAAAAATGTGAAAGGAATTATTATTTAAACATATACAGCATGAACAAAATCCTACACCATCATGACTAGTAATTGTTTTGAAGATTAATTTATAATATTTAAAGGTTATTTTAAAAAAAATTGTTTTGAAAATGTTTTTTAAAAAAAGTGTTTTTCAAATTAGAAATTATATTTTCCACAATAAATGTTTAAAATTATTTTTAAAGCTTCTTCTATATGTTTTTAAGGTTGTTTTAAAAGAAAATAATTTTCAAAACATTTTATATTTTCACTGTTTTTTAAAAGAGAAAAGGATATTTTACTCAATAAATTTTTTAAATGATATTTATGGCTTCTATTATAGATTTACAACGTTTTTTATAAAATAAAATCATTTTAAAATTATTTATGTTTTAAAAATTGTTTTTCATATCAGAAAGGAATTTTTCCTCAAGAAATGTTTTAAATAATTTTTAAATATCACTTTATAAGTTTTCATGTTTATTTTTTAAATAATATTATTTCCAAAATATTATATGAATTTTTGGCTTAAAAATTGATTTTCAAATAAAATTTATTTTCCTCAAGAAATATTCAAATTGATATTTCAAAATCATTTTACATTTAAGATGAAATCATTTGATGTTAATTATGAATTACTAGGGTTATGATTCGAGAGTACCATTCTAATTATTTATTTGAATTGGTTATATTTATGATGAATAGATGTTTATGAAACTTGTTCTCTTCCATGGGTTATACTAGGATAAAATTATTATTAAACCCACTTCATTTCATGTGTTATGCAATGATGAATTGATGAATTGATTATGAAACCTATCAATTTTTCCATAGGTTATGATATGATTAAATTTTTATGAAACCCATTTCATTTCATAGGCTATGATATGATAATTTTTTTATAATATTGTGGAAAAAATATATATTATTTTCATTATATGATGGGTGGGACCTATATCTTCATCTACTGCATTGTTTAAAGATTTATATCTTATGTGATAAAAGGACTGGAATGGGGAGTAAACCCAATTCAGTAAGGGAATTTGTCCACTATGATGGTATTGGAAGTGAACCTTGACTACTATTATGGTTTGGAGAGTAAACCAATTCAATTATGATATCCTTTTCAATAATCCTTGACTAATATATAAATGATTTTTTATGATTATGTGCATGAAAAAATTCTATGTCTTATGCCAATATTAGGATGTCATGGATTATATTCTTTGATTTTATTATGATTTAGGTCTTTTGGACTACCAATATTTATTCTATTACTCAATATTATGATCTCTGATATATAAGATATTATTTTAATATATTCTCATACACTTATGATCATGTAATGATTTTGTATCTCCCTTGTTTACCTTTATCGAGCATCTGAGATCACCCTTTCGTATGTTTCCTTTCCCTAGGTTATGACGAAAGGTTTTAATTAGGGTATCTATAAGAAGAGTACTATGTGGGAATATCTTTATAGTATATGTTTAAGATATATCAAGAGATAAAAAGATTTTTTATCTTGTCTCCAAAGGCACTATACCTTTATGATCCTTATGAGTTTTTTTGTGTAGTGTAATGAATATTCATCTAAAAGATGTAATGTATATGTATGATATGTTTTGGGTTGCTATAGTTAGTATTATAGGATAGGTTTATTTATACCTATAAAACTAGGATAATAAAACTTTAGTTAGATCCCTAAAGACATGTCTAAGGGTAAGTATAAGTATGAGTCAAAGTATAGGAAAATGTACTGGAATTTTGCTAAAGGATAGAGAAAAAATTTTCCAAGAAATTAAAACCATATCTGAATACTCTAAGGGGATGAGAATCTATAATATAGGTAATTAGGGGAAATAAATATAAGAAAGAAACATTGAGTTGGACCCGATCATCACCTCATGATCAATAATGGGCCTTTCTACACACCTGGTTTGACATTCACATGGGATATTCCTTGGAAATTCACAAAGTCTTTATGAACCATCATGAAGGATCTGAATAGATGATAAAAATTAATTACCAATGATAAACCTAAGGTTTCATATATTTAAAATAATGTTTCATTATTTTTACATCCTAAATGTAATATTTCATGATTATATAGTTCCCCACTATGATTATTATTACTCAGACTATGTTTTTTGGTTTTAGTCAATGGTGTGTACCAGAAGGAACTAGATTAATGTTTAAATTGATTGAAATTGTTTTTATAAGTAACCAAATGCGGTGATGACATGAGTGAAGGATATTGTGATTATTCCTAATCAGTTATCATGATATATTATTAAAAACAGACATCTCAACCAACTCTCGAACTCACCAAAGAAGATAAGGATAATGTTCATAAAGATCTCAGGTGGTGGTGATTATAAAGGAAAGAGGATTTTGTTTCCTATATTTCATGAATGTGAGAAGAAAAACTAAGTGAATGCCTCATAAGAATGATAATGTGTTTTGATTGTATAAAATAAGGACATAAAAAAAGTAATTACTGATGAAAAATTAAAAGTATAGTTAATGCAATGGATGAGGATAATAGACTCCATAAGGTGTCATCAATGGTTGAATGTTTTCAATGTGGTATTAATGGGAATTATTCAAATTGATTTCCTAGGATAAAATCTCATGAAAAGAATAATCAAGGTGGTATGAGTAATGGTTATACTAATTTTGATGAAGAGAACATGAATGACATATGAAAGATATGAGCTATTCTAACATTTTTGTTTATGTTAAATGTGAGAATCATTATTAAATTCAGGTTAATTTATTTTAATACATGATTCATATTTAATATTGTATGAAATAGGTGCTAAGTAATAATATGATGAAGCATAGTTAATGGTTTGAGAAGCTAGTGGGATGATTAAAATTTTTTTGTATTGGGATTCACGTATTATGTTATATGAATCATGGATATATAAGTATTGTTCAATATATGTTTTTTATGTATTTGAAAGAATATGATAAAATGTACTGATGACATAAAAAAGTGATTTAGTGGAATGATGATATTGTATGGAAAAAAATGATTAAGATAAGATAACCGTTAATTTATTATTTATGTTGATAAAATGTTGTTTAATTTGGATAAATAGATAATTGATATTGATAAAGTAAATTGGATAGTATTGAGACCCTAATACTAATTAATATTTTGTTGACAAATTGTTATATGTTATCAATGATAGAGTTTACAATATTTTTTGGATTTATGGAATATATTCAATAATATGTGGTTTTATTTAATGAATAAGGATTAATAGATGTTTTTAATAATGTTTTATGGTAATTCATATTATTATAAAGTTTTAAGAGAAGACATGATGATGGTATTAACATGTTTGGTATGTGAAAATTATGAGTTACTTCATGTTGTTTAGAGGATTAATGTTAATTAGATTTTGAGAAATTTAGTGAACTTGCTTATAAATTTTGAAATTTGGAAGGGTTATAAGGTTAATCATTTATGGAATGGTTTATGTTAAAATTTGGATGAGGTTTTAGAGATTAATGTGTTATTTCAACATATAAAGATTTATGCATATCGGATAACCGTTTATAAGCATTTTATTATGATGATAACTAGAGATAGAAGGAATAAATTATCATTCTATTATGGATCTTGTGATCCATTAGTGTTTCAGGCATAAAAAATAATCTTTAATATTTTAGTAATAGATGAATTGAAAATTTATTGAGGAACAACCAAAGGATGAGATCATGCTTATGAAATGGAATGAAATCAAGTAAGTATATCTTCTAATAAAAAATCCCCGAACTTTTGAAAAAAGATATTGAGATAAAATGTTTTTCATTTTCTACCATTTATGATGATGTCAAAGAACTTTTTCACACCTATTTAGTTTATGGTTTTGTGTTTTTTTTTATTTTCACATGATCATTCAATTTCTTGTGATTAATGATCTCTATCACTATCCATTATTATTTGGAAATTGCACTTCTCTTTTATGCCCAAATATTCACTTCCCACCCATGTTTTCATATTGGGAAACATAGTATGTGTTTTTACAGATGGGTTTTTCACATTCCTTTATCTATTTTCAATACTAATTTTATTAACACTTTTTTATGATGTGGGTTTCCCACAAAGGTATTCTCAAATGTTAACCCTTGTTTATCAAGAACAAGCTCAAATTGATAGGATGCAATTTATTTAAAGTGCATAGAATGTAACACCCTGAGATTTTGTGAAATATTCTCTTTTCAAATAAATTTAATATTATATATATTTTTTGTTACATGCAATACTAAGTTTAGCTTATGTTATATGAAACACTGAGTGTAACTTGTGATACAAGGAACAGAACATTTATACAAAATGTGACATACTATTAATATATTATGATTTAATATGATAGCTATCACCTAGCCATTAGAATGAAGTGTATGAATATGATTAAATAAATTATGAAAATATATGTTTTAAATATCTATATAAAATGAATTATTTGGTGACCAATTAATTAAAAATGAAAATAAGAACTATTTATAAAAAAAGAAATATTTTTATGAATTTTTTTTATATGCACAAGTGTGTTTGAAATAAATATATTAAAAAACAATTTTTTTGATAATTATATTAATTAAATTTATATATTATATATTAAATCAATTATTTTAACATTCATCATATTTTTTTATTTACAAGAGATAAGAATAAATCTATTTTTTCCTAAAATTTATTTTTTTTCTAAAAATCAGCTTTGTCATATTTTGCACACTTATTTTAAAATTGTTTTTTACACTTTTAGAAAATTTATTTCAAAAAATGAAACTTATTTTTTAAATAATCATGTAAAAATTATCTTAGAGTGAATTTCTTAGAATTTTATGAGAAGATAATTTTTTTTTGATGAATAGTGAAAAATACTGTGTTTTATTAAGAATTTTCATCTGTTTGAAAAATTTAAAAATTATTTTTTTTATAATTAGGTTATAAAAGTAAAATTTGTTCAATTATATATCTATTATTTCAATTTATGTCATTTTAATGAATTTTATATTGAATTTTGATATAAAAACTTTTTAAACTTTTGAATATTTTTCTATTGGAAAAATGATTTCTTATCGCGACCGTGGGATTAATTTTAAATTAATGTTTTAAAATTATGTGAATGGAATTTAGAAAAATGTATTTCATATAAGGAATCAGAAAATTTTATTTTATAGTATGCGTTCAACTTAATTTTTGACCATAACTTATAGTGAAAATAGAAAAAATTATTTAACATTGTTAAGGTAAAAATGGGTTTATCAGGATGTTAAACTAAAAATATCAGGGATAAAATCACTGAAAACATTTAAAACACTTGTTCTGTATAAATATAATGAAATTATATATTTTAGTTTCTATAATTATCCATTTTTGTGCCTTTTTTTTGTGAAAATGTGGGTTCACCTTTTTATTTTCAAAATATTACAAGTATACCACTCACCCCACTTATAAAAGGACACCCCTTCTCATATCCTATTCACACAAAAAAAAACCATTGGTTCATAAAATAGATAAAAAATAACACACTCACTTTCCTAATCACATTATTTAAGCCTTTTTTGTTGAAAAATAAAATCTATGAAGCCTTTTAGTGAAAACCAAAAGAAGTTTTCTGAAGAATAGGTAACACTCCTAACCGAGCATTTTATTTTATTTATTCCTCCACCTACGTAAATTCTTATTAAACCATTATACTATAATAGAAACAATATATTATATATAATTATATATTTTTATGTTAATTACATTACCTAAAACATTCTCTACTTCCATCAAATGGGATAGGAAATCATCATTTGTGTGTACGATGGACTACCGCCTCACAAAACTAATGTTATTCATTTTCCATAAAAATCTCTCATGAATGGATACAATTGTGGATTTATTTTTTATATATGATATTTATGATATTATTATGATTTTTTGATATTTATATCATATGTTACTTCTTTATTTACATTCCATGGGAATACGACAACATCATTCATGTGTACAATGATCTACAACCTCAAGAAGTGATGTGGTTCATTCACACTTAATATGGAAGGAAATGAGGATGGGTTTAATAAAAATATGTGATATATATGAAATTAAAATTATTCTGGAATAATAATATATTATTTACCTTTCTTTAATTTACTCCACTGAAAAAATGGAAACAATATTCTTACGTATGTATGACCCACCGTCTTCATGAACAATGTATTTCATTTTCTATATATAAATCCTATGAATTAATTTAAATACATATATAATTAATATATATGATATTTATATAATGTTTAATATTTTGGGGTTTCTATAACCATGATAAAATTAATAGGACCAAAAATAAAAAATCAAAACATATACAAAAAAACAAAGGATTTATTGCCTGAAACATGACTTTAATAGGGAATTGTTAATAAATAGGCAATAAAAGTTCATAAGAAAATAATATATGGTATTATATATATAATTATGTTTCTTTAATATATTTATAGTAAAATTATATTTACTATACATCATGTTTTAATGTGGATGAAGGAAGTCAATACTTAAGGTAAGAGATTTCTAGTCTCTCTTTTATTTATGAGAGTCATATAAAAATTCACCTCTCATTTATTTTGTGAGGTGTATATAATTAAAATTTGAAATGTTATATCATAAATGTAATTATTTTCACTATATTTAAAGTTTCATTTGATTGTATTATTTCTTGTGTCTTATGATTCAAAATATTAAAAAAGCGGCAAGGGATTTCTAGTCTCTCTTTTATTTCTGAGAGACATATGAAAATTCACCACTCATTTATTTTGTGGTGTGATTATACTACCCCTTTTACATGTTATATCATGAATATAATTATTTTAATGATATTTATTGTGTAATATTATTTTATTATTTATTTTGGATTATGATTCAAAATATTATAAAATAAGTAATGGATTTTGGTCTCACTTTTCACTTATGTGAAACACATGCTATATTCACCACGTATTTTCATTATATTGTGTATATAATTCCCATGAATGTATTTTATAAATATTTTCCTCAAAATTACTGGTATCTAAATATCCACTTTGGTATATATCTTTTATAGGTTTTATGGTTCAAAATTGACCAAAGTGGTAAGGGATTTTTGTCTCAATTTGTTTTCCATGAGACACATGTTATGTTATGAACCTATATTATTTTATAAGTTATATATACATAATATTTTAAAATTAATATAATAAATTTATTTATTCTCATCCTATTTTTAGTTTATTTGATTTTATTCCTTCATGGATATTGCAATTCAATGTTACCAAAGTGGTAAAGATTTTATATTACAATCTCATTATCTATCGAGATTGTTTATGATTATGTTTCTCATGATAAAATATTAGGACCCATATCTTAACAAACTCATGAAATTTATTATCCTCTATTAATTTCATGAGTATACATTTGTTCAAATACTTTTCATCACTTTATGAACTCAAGAGTTCACAAGATTTTTTTTAATGAAAACTAACTTTATTTATCTCTTTGGTCGAAACCCCGTTTTTCTTCCAAAACCATGTTTTCTAAAAGTGTTTTCCAAAATTTTTTTTTATCATTCTAAAAATTATTTATTAAAGGTATTTCCACCCAAGTTTTTATTATTACAAATTTTTTAAAAATGAATTTACATGTTGTTTTTCAAAACAAGGCCCATTTTTCTTTTATTGAAAATCTTAAAAGAATATTCATTCTAATGTGTATGACAAAAATAAAATTATTCACCATCATGAAAAATAATTTATTTGATAATTAATTTATAATATTACATGTTTATTTTTAAATAAAATGATTTTTAAAATGTTTTAGGTTTTAAAAATTATTTTTCCAAGCAAAAAGGGTATTTTTCTCAAGAAATGTTTTAAATGATTTTAAAGCTTCCTTTATAAGTTTTCAAGGTTATTTTAAAATAAAATGATTATTAAAATGTTTTATGTTTAAAAATAATTTTTCACAGTAGAAATGATATTTTTATAAATAAATTTCTTAAATTATCATTAAATATTTAATTATAAATTTCCAAATTTATTTTTAAAGAAAATTATTTTGAAAATGTTTTATGTTTTAAAAAGTTTTTTTTTCAAATCAGAAAGGATATTTTCATCTAAAAATGTTTTAAATGATTTTAAATAATTATTTATAAGTTTCTAATATTATTTTCAAAGAAAATTATTTCCAAAATATTTTATGAATTCTTAGGTTTAAAAATTAATTTTGAAAGAAAAGTTTTTTTACTCAAGAAATATTCCAATTGATATTTCAAAATCATTTTCATTATATATGATATCGTTTGTTGTTACTTAGGATTTATTGTTGATATAACATAAGGAAACTATTCTTATTATTTATCTAAATGGTTTATTTTTACGATTAAATGATGTTTATTAATCCCATTTATATTTTATGGGTTATACTATGATAAAATGCTTATGAAACCTGATTCTTTTCATGATTTATGTTATGATGAAATGATAAAATGATCATGGAACCTATCTCTTATCCATATGTTATGATATTATGAAATGTTCATGAAACCCATTTCATTTAATGGGTTGTGTTATGATTAATGTTTTATGATCTTGGGGTACACATAAGTATTATTTTCATTATATGATGGTTGAGACCTATATCTCCATCCAATGCATTGGGTAAGAGATTTATATATCATGGGATTTAGAGGAATGGAATGGGGAGTGAATCTTGTTTAGTATGGGAATTTTTAGGATATGATGGTCTTGGGATTGAACCTTGACTACTATGATGATTTTGGGAGTGAAACCATTCTACTATGATTGCCTTGAAAGTGGGTATTTTCTACTATGGAAATGATTTTCTATGATTATGTGTATTCCAAAATTCTATGTATTATACCGATGTTATAATATCACGACTCATGTCATTTTATTTCCATATGATTCATGTTATACGAAATTCCAATGATTATCCCATGACTCAATATTATGATCTTTGATATTCAAGGAATGGTTTTCATATGTTCTCACAACCTCATTATCATGTTATGCTTACGTATCTCCCTTGTTAACACTTAATGAGCATATGAAAACATGAATTCTTATGTATCTTTTCCACAATTTATTAAGAAATGTGTTAAGTAGGGTATTTATAGGAATAGTAATATGTGAGAAGATATTTGTGGAATATTTTTAAGATCTTTAATGAAATAAACATATTTTTGTGTCAAGTATTCAAAATAACTATAACTTTACAATACTTAAGATTTTTTGTGTGTAGTGTAATGAATATTCATCTAAAAGATGTAATATCTATGTATGATAAGTTTAGGTCACTATAGATTGTACTAGTGGATAGGTTTAGTTAACCTTTGGAAACTAGGATGGGAAAACATTAGTGAGATCCTTAAGTATAAGTGTAAGGATGATTCAAAGTACAAGAAAAATGCCCTTAATTTTTAGTAAGGGATAGAGCAAGTGGTTTCCAAGAAATTACATCCCTATATAGATACTACAAGTGGATGTGGCCCTAGTACAAAGGTAGCTAGGGGTAATAACTCTAAAAAGGGAACATTGAAATAGACTTTATTATCACCTGGTGCATGAAAATGAGCCTTTCTTCCCACCTACTTTGACAATCCTAGGGGATATTATTTCTAAAATCAAAAACTCTTTATGAAACATCATGAAGGATTTGAATAGATTATGACCACTAATAACCTAATATAAAACTAAGGTCTAATAGATTAGAAATAAGGTGTAATTATTTAGATATCCTATATGCAATTTTTCATGATTATGTGGTTCCTCACTATGATTATTACTACTGACATTATGTGTTTTGGTTTTAGTCATTGGAGGAAACCAAAAGAAACTAGATTAACATCGATTGTGTTAAACAATGTATTGGTGATAAACCAAATTGGGTGATGAATAGAATGAATTATATTATGATTATGTCAAATTAGTTATCATGATATATGATTAACATCTGTCATCTCTACCAAATCTCAAACTCACCAAAGAATATTGCGATATAGTTCACCAAGAGCTCGGGTGGTGGAGACCATGAAGGAAAGAAAACTATATTTCCTATAAGTTGATAATATGGGAATAAATTCACATGTAAATGTCTCAGAGGAATGTGAAGATATTTTTAGTGTAGAAATAATTAAAAAAATAAAGTAATTATTGAGATAAAATGAAAAGTTTGATTAATGCACTTGATGAGAATAATTGAATCCATAATGTATGATCAATGGTTGAATGTTTTAAATGTGGTAAGTATGGGAATTATAAAAATAAATGTCATAAGGGAAATAAAATATAATAGAATTAGTATGGTGGTATGATTAATGGTTATACTACTAGCGATGAAGAGACCATGAACGCTATATGAAAGGTATAGGCTGTTATAATAGTATTTCTTATGTTAAATCTGAGAAGCATGATTAAATTGAGGTTGATGAATGTTAATCCATGATTAATATTTCATATTGTAGGAAAGAGTTATTAAGGAATAAAATAATGAATCCTAGTTAATGGTTTTATATGTAAGTGGGATTATTAAAGTTTTTATCTATTGGAATTCAAGAATTATGTTATATAAATCCTGAAATATATAACGATTGTTCAATATAAGTTTTTTATTATCGATTTTCAATAATATGTTGAATGGTATTGAGGAAAAAGAAAATTGATTTAATGGAAATGTTATATTTTATGGAGAGAATATACCCCCATGATCAGAGTTTAACAAAAAGTTATATAATAATAGTATATAGTAGAAACAATAATAAATAATCAATAACAGAATAATAACTAGTCATTGAAACGTAATAAATAGGCAGAAGCTGAATCTATCAAGAACCAACCTGGGTCAACCTTGAACTGGTCACTTGAACCGGATCGCGACAAGTCCTGAGAGATATTCCCAATCCCCATGGGATAACAACTAGTTCTGGGCATCAAAATAAAATAGTTGGGAATTATTTTTCCCATGAAAAATAGATAAAAAATAAAAATAAACTAAACAAAATAGATAAACCCTAGTAGTGGAAATAAAATAAAGTTTCACAACCAAATATACCTCTAAGTGACCTTATGGGTCACCCCCAAACACAGAAACACGCTCACTACAAGTACGACCCAAAACTAAAACCTGAGACTAAAAAGATAGAATATGTATGAGTACTGAGATGCTCAGTAGGAATGCTAAGGAATAACAATGCCATGTTCCCTTACTATTAAAAATAAACCCAAATCTAGCTATTTTGAAAATAATACATAATAAAATAATGTTTTTCATTTTTTTCAAATTCAAGTAACACATGTTCATTTCTAAGAAATAATTTCTCTTCTAATACATTTTTAAAATATATTCCAATCATGCATTAACATTTTAAAATGAAAGGAATGAAACTTAGATTAAAATAAGTATTTCACAAAAGGGAGATAAAGAATAAAACAACTGAAATGGAAATCACATCACAAGCACCATAGGCAAACCCCTAGGGTTAATCTAGCATGAGTGGGAAACTAAAACCTCATACCTTGATGTAAGGTGGATTAGAAACCACAATCACAACTTTCTTATTCAGGATACACCAGGAGGGGACACCCTAATGGCCTAGTGGTCTCCCATCATCATCATATTTTAGTTAGTCCAGTAAGAATCAATATAGCTAGATGAAATTAGGACAAACCACTTCCATATCATCTAGAGTACTAGAACTACCCATACCACCTAGATACCATAGGTTACCCATGTCCTCTATTCCAAATGGTGGTGATATTTTATCAAGAAAAATATATTCACAAAAGGATTTCTTTATCCCAAAACCAATCCAACATCCCACCACCAATCTCCCTCCTTAAGTGCATTACCTTTTTTATGTCACACAATAAAGCATAATCCTATTTACTAGGAACATACCCTAAATCACACATTAACACTTGCATCAAATTTCTCAACTAAGGGGAATGCCTCAAGAGGGCTTTTACACTTTCTCAAACAATTATAAAAGTACCAAAAGTGCCTTATTACTTTACAAGAAATATTATCATTTTAGAAAACATGGTTTTTCAACACCTTTGTGTTCAAAAATTATTTAAAAACCCAATTTCACAACCAAGGCACCACACCTTTAGAAGCAATCTAGAAAACATGCTTAAATCAAAGAAACTGATTAGAAAAACCCATTACACACTAAAAACATTAAGGAATAAACTTTTAAATATTTAACATTAAAGATAAATTAATCATTATAAATACACAACTATTTAAAACAAATTCAAAGGCATGTTTCAATATGAAAAACTCGCACGGGGAGCTTAGATAAATTATGTAAAATAAATAAATAATTGTTTCTAACAATCCCATCCATACCACATAGTATAAAAATACTATAAAATTATAAAAAGTACTTTAAAAAAAATCAAGAAATCCTAGATTCAAAATTAAAGGGCTAGGAATAAGTATCCTACCTCAAACATGCTGCTCTTTGATGATGACCACCCAAACCGACACTTCAAACTTACATATACATGCATTTAGACACACACACACACACACATATAAATACCCCTAGCTATATTTTAAATATTCTCCATTACATGAGGAAATATGTACAAAAGGGTATATATATATATATATATATTCCTTACCCTATTCATGTTCATGTAGGAACTCTCAACGCTCATAGCCCAAAACCACTGTAGTGAGGTCCAACACACTATAAATATTACATACAACTCAGAAATTACAAAACCCCTAAATTATTGTTAAAACAAAGAGAATTAATTAAAAACCCTTACCAAATATAATGGTAGGTGGACTGAAATGGTCCAAAATGTGCCACCTTTAGTGACGAACAACAAAACACGCCTAAAGGAGGCCCAAAAGACCCATCACACACCCTATTGAAGAGAGAAAGACCAAAAATTAGTTCACTAGAAACCCTAGGGTTCGACCTAACCAAATAGGGAAATGTAGAGGAAACAAATCATCCAATATAAGGGAGATAACAGGAGAGAAGACTCACTGGAGGGATTTAAACCTGAAATTGAGAGGGGGAGTGGTTTCCGAAGGGGGGAGTGGAACGCCGGAGATCTCCTGGTTAGTCAAGTTTCACAATTAGGAGGGAGGCCGATCATGTGATAGAGGAGAAGAGAGGCCACATAAGATGAGGGAGGAGGGACAGATACTAGAGGAGGGGGAGTAGGTGCGTTGGAGGGTTTCAACCGAAGGGGGTGGGTCGCACACACATGGAGCAGTGAGGAGGAGGCATGCCACATGGGGGAGAGGTGTGGAAAAGATATAAGGGAAAGAAAAAAAGAAATAAACCTACAAAAACAATATATAATAATAATAATAACATTAATAATAAACTTAATAATTATTATTATAATAATAATATTCAAAATAAAAATATAATAATAATAATAATAATAATTATTAAGTCATTTAATTTATATTTAATTTAATTTTATTTTCATTTTTTATTTCATTTAATTTTATTAATTTTAGAAACTAGGAAACTTCACAGTTTACTAAATCATACGCTAGCTATGCAGTGGCCACTACTAATGCCAGACACCCCTCGTACGATTACCTATAACTAGATGCACAGTTGAGAAAACCTTGCTCAGACCATACCACTTAGCACTGCCTACTTACAGAGTCAAACTACATGCTTTCCGAATGGTTTAATAAACCATGTTCAAGTCATTCGCCATAACTTAGACCCACCTGGGAACCTGCACAGGAACCATACAGTTACTCCTAATCTTGTGGGGAAACAATGAAACAATAAAAAATCTTACAAAATTTTAAAATATGACCTGACAGCTACCAAAACTCAAAATAAGAACTAAAAATAATTAAAATAATTAAAATAATCAATATTAATCGTTGGGGTGTTATGATTCTCCCCACTACAAAAAATTTATACCCCGATAAATTCACCCAGCCAAATTAGGAATCAAACTCAGGCTCAAAGATAAACAAGTCCAACAAAACCACAAAATCAGTGTGACTTTTCAGTCCACCAGTCACACCCAACCAACTCTAAGGGAAAACACAATGAGAAGAACTAAGAAGGTAAGAGGAGGGTTATCACCACCATAAGAAACCAACTAACAGCAACCACTCTAGAACAAAACACAATGAGATCTACAATGGGTTTCTCCACAATTTAGGAACTGACCGGCTTAGACCACCCATGAATTCTATGTATAGACCAAATCCCCACCACATGAAGTCCTCGAAAAAAACCCAAACCAAACTGTGAACCAAACCAATATTCATTACCTTCCAAGATGCATGAATCCCCTAAATAATCATAAACTAGAAATAAAACCAAAATAGGTACACAAAGGCCAACCACATAAGGACAACTATTCACAGACTAACATTTTTTTTTAAGGGGGTAAAAGGCATTTTATTGATAAGAAAAAAAGTTACAAGAGGCGGAAGGATGGAATTCTTTTACAATCTCTATCAAGCAAAGATGAGAACTCCGCAGGTAAAGAGGTCAGCCAAGTCAAGGACTGATGAATGCCTTTGTTGGCAAGAGCATCTGCAACATAGTTCGCTTCCCGATAGGTGTGAGTGGCTATGTAGTCTATCCCTTGGAGAGCGTTGAGACAATTCGTCCAAAGAGAGGTGAGAGACCAAGCCAGATGAATGGTACCGTTCCAGATGGCCCGAATGATAGTAGTAGAGTCACTTTCAATCCAGAGTTTTTTCCAGCCTCTTTGAAGGGCAAAATCAACGGCGTGAATGACACCCAGCATTTCAGCTTCCAGGGAAGAGGAATGGGCACAGCAAGCGTAGAAGCATCCCTGACAAAGACCAGCCGAGTCGCGAAATATAGCACCACAACCAGCCGGGCCTGGATTACCCTTGGAGGCACCGTCAACATTCACTTTGATCCAACTTGACATCGGTGATTGCCAGAAAACTTCGAAAGATCGTTTGGTTCGAGGATAGACGCCGGGCACACGAAGGTGACGAAGGATCTCAAAATCGCCCACTGAATTGGTGCAACATTCTTTTTGAATTGACGCCGCTTCATGTATCGCAATAAGAATTCGAGATTTACCTGCAATTAAACTAAATGAGCGCTTATTATGCATAATGTCATTTCTAGCATACCAGATCACATGAAGCAGTTCTGCCACCGCCGTAAGCAGCAGATTTTTAACCTGAGGAGAGAAAACATAACTAGTGCACTTGTTAAGGAATAAAGAAATAGTATCAGAAAAGGACCATCTGCAATTAAAAAGGTCAAAAACATAATTCCATAAAGCAGAAGCCGTCGCACACGACAAAAAAAGGTGATTCGCATCTTCCCTGTGTTGATTACACAAGCGACAAATGGAGCAAAGTTGAATGCTAAAGGATTGTAGACAAGCTTCAGTGGGTAATCTATTATGGGCAATTCGCCAAATGAGATTAAGTCTAGAGGGTTTGATCCACGGCTTATCAAAATGGCTCACCCAGTGTAGAATAGAATCACTTTCAGAAAAGTAATTTTGATAGAAGTTTTTGGAGTCAAGAATGCCATTCGGGGCAGGAACTAGTGATCTCAACTAAAACTTCTCCATTCGGTAGTGTGACTCACAGAACCCTTTCAAATGACCCAAGCAACTATTCTAATGAATATAACATATTTTCATCTACAAATGATACACTCTTCTATTTTTTAGCTAATAAAGGTGTGAAACAAACCAATAAGGCTTGGGTGTGATCCAAGGTCAGGGAAGGCTTCGGTTCCAACACTCAATTTAGAGTCTGTGTAGAGTCTCCACTGGGAATAATCAGATAAAAACTTATTCATAATTTCCTCAAAAACCCTAACCCCCTCAACTTTGATAAGTTACAACCATTAAATTAGGAACATCAATGATTCCCAAAATCGGTATTCACCAAAACCTAGAGAAAGACAACCTAGAGTCTGGTTATTCACTCCTTACTGGGACTTTTCTAGGGAATATTCAAAATAAGAGGCACGAAGATGAATCAAAATGCATCACAAACCCAAAATTCCATACTTCAATCAAAAACCAAAACCAAAACTAAAAATACCATTCTGACCTCATTTTCAACGTGTCAAAACCAAGATCCTATGAAAAATGATTCTAAATATAGAAAGAAAACACTAAATAAATGATCACTCAATTTTCAAAACATTGAAATTACCCTTTTTAAAAACTATTTTTCAGCAAGAAAAACAATTTAAATTTACACCATTGGTATTCCATAAAGTCTTACATATATATATACCCTTGTGCTAGCTCAAGAACCCATCCACACACACCACCAATTTTCCACTTTCCACATGCGTACCTCTATATATGTGATCACTCATAGAAATACCAAGGGTCAATTAAAAACATTTCTTATTTTCAAAATAGATCATTCAACTTAAATCCCAACTCCCCAACCAATTTGAATTCACCCCTTATCATTAAAGGGGTGCATTCCCAAATTCCAAAGAATTTTCATTTCACATTGCAAAAAGTTTTTCCAAACCCTAAAATGATTTACCAAAAACATTCCATTTTTACTTTTGAAACCACACAATATGTTAAAATAAAACCACTTCCAGGAATCATTTTTATTTTTAAAAACCATTTTCCACTAAAAAAACCACTTTACCTTTTGAAAACCCCTTTTCTATAAATTATTTTCATTTTTAAAATCCATTCAAGCCAACCAAAACTAATCCCAAAATTAACTTACATCAAAAAATCCAAAAATAAGGAACTAGTTGCTATGCCAACCCAGAAACATGGTTTAGAAGACCATGCTCCGAGCGAGCATCAACCACATAAAGTATCTTGAACCATAAAATTGGGATGTACATGGCTTGACACTCCATGAAATTTTTTCTCATAATATAGGCTCACTCCATTTTTCATCCCTTATCTATATAGACCAAATAAATTAAAATTTCAAATCTTAGACTACCCCTAGAAACTCAAGGATCAGGATGGAAAAGAGTTCATGATGTCCTTCTCGCACTTACCTCTCAAGTCCCGATAGTCCTAATATCAAAGATACCTAACACCCATAACATAAAGGACCTCATTTGATACCATTTTCTTCATGAACCAACCCAGGTCAACCCTGAACCAGTCACCCGAGCTAGCCCGTGATAAGGCATGAGGGGGGTTATCGATCCCCACAGGCTGGAAACTAGATCCAGATATCCAAATAAAATATTTGGGAATGATTTGGACCATAAAAAAGATATATATATATATATATAAATAAACTAAAATATATATATAAACACTAGTATAGAAAATAAAATAAAATTTTATAGCCAAAGATACCTCTAAGTGACCTCATGGGTCACCACCAAACACAGAAGCACACTCGCTGCAAGATTAAACCAAAACTAGAACCTAAAACTAAAAATATAGAGTAGGAATGAGCACTGATATTCTTATTAGGAATTCAATGTAATTAAAATTCCATATTCCCTTACCTTTAAAAAGAAACCCAAATTATGATAGTTTAAAAATATGACATAATAAAATAATGTTTTTCATTCTTTTAAAATTTATGTAACAAGTGTTCATTTTCAATACAAGCATTTCTATTCCACTACATTTTCAAAATAGATTCCAATCATGGATTAGAATTTCAAAATGAAAGGAAATAAACTAAGATTAAAATATGGTTTTTGTAAAAGAGAGACCAAGCATAAAAAAACTGTAATGAAAATCACATCACAAGAACCATGGGAAAACCCCTATGGTTAATCTAGATCAAGTGGGACACTAGAACCTCATACATGGTGTAAGGTGGATTAGAAACCACAATTACAACTTTATAGTGCACAATTCATTAGGATTGGACAACCCAATAGACTAGTGGTCTCCCATAATCATCATAGTTTAGTTAGTTTTCTAAGCATCAATCTATCTAGACAAAATTAGGAAAAACCACTTCCATATCATCTATCATACTAAAACTAACCAACCACCTAGATACTTGGGGTTACCCATGTTCTCTATTCTAAATGGTGGTGAGATTTTATCAAGAAAAAATATATGCACAAAACACTTTCTTTATCCAAAAACCCATCCCACATCCCACCACCGATCTCCATCCTTAATCTCATTCCTTTTTTTATGTCACACAACAAAGCATAAGCCTCTCCACTAGGCACATACCAAAAATCAAACATCAACACTTTCATCACATTTATCAACTAAGAGGAATGCCTCAAGAGGGGTTTTACACTTTCACAAACCATTATCAAAGTGCCAAACAATCCTCATTACTTTACAAGAAATATTATCATTTTAGAAAACATGGTTGTTCAACATCATTAAGTTCTAAAATTATTTAAAAACCCAATTGAAAAATCGAGGAACCAGACATTTAAAAGAAATATAGAAAACATGATTAAATCAAAGCAGCTGATTGGAAAACTCATTACACACTAAAACAATTAAATAAACAACTTTTAAAGATTTAATATCAAAGATAAATTAAGAATTAAAAATACACCACTACTTCCAACAATGTCGAAGACATTTTTCAATATGAAAAACTCGCATTGGAAACTTAGATAAATTATGAAAAACAAATAAATAACTATTTATAACAATCACAACCAGAATACATAGTATGAAAATACAAAATATATATAAAACATACTTTAAAAAAAATCAAGCAATCATAGATTTAAAATTAAAGGGATAGGCATAGGGATCCTACCTAAAAAATGAAGCTCTTTGATGACCAAAACTCGAACCAACACTCCAAACTTACACACACATGAATATATATACAGAAACACACACACACACACACATATAAATACCCCTATCAACATTGTAAATATTCCCCATGCCATGAGGGAATATATACAATGTTGGAATATATATATATATATGACTTATAATAATGACTCATATTTTTATTGATTTTATTTTTAGAAATTATTTGGGAAAATTTTGAGAGTAGGCAGTGAGACGAAATGCAATTCTAATCCCTGATGTGGCCGAAACAATTCATTGAAAAATGTTATGTTTTTAATAGTATGAACATGAAACTTTCCCCAAAAAGTGGAATATATTTTAAAAGGGTGACCATATTAGAAATTTAAGGAAACCATTGAGCTTAGAATGGAGGCTTTACCCTAGGTACAACATAACTTTGGTCAGCACAGGTCATATGAAGAAAAAGTCACCAAGGGCATAACCATAAATAAAATAATAAAATAAAATTATTTTATTTTAAAATCCTAATAACTCATGAACAGTGACTTATATAGGAAATATGAGACCATTATTGAGTTTTTAATAAGGTTTTTCCCCTAGGCGATGCCTAACATCGGTCGATGCGTGTCAGCTGTAAAAAATATTTTTTGGATGCTTTAATGATAAAATATGAGTTTATTTTATTTTAAAGTTACATCAATGTAGTGATGCTATTTCTTTTAAATGAAGAGATAAGAAGGGACCCAGGGTTTGGATTATAACCCTACAAATTCCCTAGAGTCTCTCGAGAGAATTCTTAGATAATTCTCTCGATAGTAATGACAAACACCAGGATCATAGATCATTCTTAACTGGTCACCACCATAAATCAATCCTTGATAGTGAATGATCTATATCCAAGGTAGGGAGGTAGTTTAATTTTTTATTCTATATGTTCTTAATTTCCATGATGAACACGAGTCAATCAAAAAATAGATTGATCTGTGTTTTGGTTATTTTTTCGGAATGGGTTATTGATGATGGATTATTGGGAGATTAGTTTATCTTCTTCATTTATCCCTCTAACAAGAATCAATCGAGGCCAACATGAACAAAGGCTGAGGTCCGTTACTTAGGGCGTTATTTGTTCCTTTTATCTCCCCCGTTCTTGTGGTTCTTTGTCGTTGGATCCTCATGGTCATGGCTCAAATTACTGGGTAGATTCAAACATAATCAGACCCTAGTATTGGAGGAAAACCTAATTAGAGGATAGATCAATGTAGATCGGGACCTAAGCATCGTAGATATGACTTTGTTTCAAAAATTCTAGCATCGGAGGAAGCTCAGTGGTCTGTGAAAGGTACCACCAGTGTGGGTCTGACACGACGGTCCAACGAGGTGGCATGGTGGTGTGGAGACCAAAGGTGGAGGCTACAGAGGATGGTTAGGTGGCGACAATGAAGCTGGGGATGTGGAGGTGACGCGATAGTGGGGCCAAAAAATGTGGTGGTAGCGGTGGCCATGTGGAATGCAACCATTGACCATGTTGACTGGATTGACCTAGAAGAACAGGCCAGGTCAGGTGAGTGGGCTGGGCTAGGTTGATATGGTGGGTTGGGCCCAATTAGAGTGGGATAGGACCAGTGATCTAGGTTAGACCCTGCGAGTCAGGGAAGACCTAGGTCAGACCCGGGCGACTGGACCGGGCCACGTTCAACCATGGCGGTCGACCATGAGCCAAAGTCAACCTAACTGTCATGAGACTATGAAAACTAGGTCACTTTCAACTACCACAACAACTCGAGCTATAATGGGGGTGGTCGGACAAGGTGGTCGACCACCTTGGTCGGTCCACAGCCCAGTGAACCCCCTTTTAAAATTTTCAAATAGACATAACTTTCAAACTGGATTTCCATTTGATGAGCTGTCTGCGGTGTTGGGACACTTAGGATAAGACAATAATTTTGAGATATCCTAAGTGGGTTTTTGTGGGAGTTTTCATTCTACCTAATGGATTGAGGGGTGAGTTCTATTGAAATGAGTGCACTTTGAACAAACATTTCTATGGATAGCTAAGACCTAGAGACTGTGTGTCTTATTGAGACTCTGTGTGTTATAGAGAATATGTGCCTTATGTGGAATATTTGTCTTTTGTAGACTATGTGTATTATGGAGAGTGTGTTTCTTATGGAGACTATGTGTCTTGTTGAGACTTTTTGTCTTATTGGATTGAGTATATCTGGATGTTCTTGATATATTTTCTATAGACATATATCTATGTGGAACTGAATATAAATTCCTTTGTGGTATTCCTTTTTTCTATTCTTTTGTGGTATTCCTTCTTAGTATTTATTTTAGGTCCTTTCCTTCATGGTATTTCTTTTATGGTGTTCTTTTTTGGTTTTCCTTTGTGGAATTTCCTTTGTGTAATTTTCTTTATGGTATTACTTTGTGGTTTCAGGGTGTCCTGCTGAGTATTGTTTTACTCACCCCTACATGGTCTTTGCTCGCATGTGTTGTGACTTGTTTAGAGGATCGAACCTTTGATAGAGTTCTAGGTAGACCAGAACTAGATAGTGCCTTGTGATATCAAACATGTCGAGGTGTGTTCCAGAATCTTTTTCGATGAAAGTCCCAGTAGCACTTATTTAAAGATTAGAATTGTGGCTGCAGACTCTTTTCTTTTGGTGGGATTGTTTTTTCCGTGTTTACTTTATAGTACTTTAACTGTTTTACTTTTTTTGTGGGATATAGTGGTTTTCATGCATTTTATTCTTAGTGTTTTTACATTTCAGTATTTTTGGATTGGAGATGTCTGTGTGCGTACATGTAATTAAGGTTAATGCCTCCCATTTTTGGTATATGCCTACTCGGTGCTTGTCACAAGCCCCTAGCCTATTGGAGGTGGACTTGGGGTAGTCTCAGCATGGGTACCTTTAGGATGGGTTGTGATATAGTGGTATTAGAGGTGTTATGTTCTAATTTAGGATTGGGAGTCTATGAAGTTGGTTTGGGGCAACAATTTTAAGTGTTTCGAGTTCAACCTTTAGGCTAGGGACTCTATTATTGGTGCGGTAGATAATGTATCCATACACTAGGACTCTGGCTTCTTTTTTTTGACTCATTACATTTTTTTAAAAGGTGGCGACATGAACTGGTTTCCCAGCACATGCCCTATAGGAATTTATTAATATAATAAAGTGTTTACAAAACAAGCTCGAGGTGTAACATACTTACACCAGCAGGGAATTAGAGATTACAAACCATAGCAAAAAAATAGACACCAGTAGGGTACCTTCATTGAGAGAAAGATGTGCCTCCATGACCAAGTTGTCACATCCTCAAAGAAAGGCAACATAAAATGTCTCTCAGCCACACCAAAAGGGAAGTCTTGCCCACCACATAAGTACTCGGAAAAGGGATCTTCAACAAACAAGATCTTCTGGATCTGCTACACTAATGCTGGCTTCACAAAAGTGCTCAGCAGACTTCAGAAAAGGTGAGAAAATTGTCGTTAGGTTTTGAGAAATGTATGGCAGAAAAACCATGATTGTGAGATCAACATGGAGCATCTGAAACCGAACGTTTCCCCCATCCATGAAATCTTGATGTTCAATGACTTCTCCTCCATTATTCCAAGAAGACACATCAACAATTGAACTAAAAGTATCAACATCCATTTAATAGTGAGAAATATTAAAGGATAGCAATGAGAATTTCAATATTATGCTTCACTTTTGAAACACATAAAGAAGCTCCCCCTACTAAAGATCCCCTGCTTAAATCTGTTTTTGTTCTCATCATTTTTTACAATTCTGTCTAATCCATATCCATGACAAGATCTGGGGGGAGTTATCAATTATGGCCACCTTTTCAAGATCAATGCCCATAACTGTCAAGGCTTTCGTGTAACTGCCATCTGAAAAAATACATGAATCGCGGTAGAAGCTACTACCAGCTATACCACCACCCGTCGAGTAGAAGCTACTACCAGCACTACTAGATGAGGATGCATGCAGATTGAGTGAATTATATGAGTTTTAGAGGTAGTGAACTCCTAGATTTTGGGGTGATCTAGACCCCTAGGTAGTTGAGGATCGGATAGATTCAGTTACTCATGTAATATTCCTTGTGAGGATGCCTTTCGACCAGATGGAAGTCATTTCCATGAGTCTTTTTAGGGATCTACGGGGCAATTATGGTGCTTATTCACCTAGACACATGACAAGAATAATATCTATTAGGAAGAATTTGAGTGTCTATTCAGAGATTATTTCTTTCCATCCTTATTGTGGTCAGCGAGTATACAAGAGATTTTATATCTATAGGAGGGAATTCAGACTCTGGAGGAGTATTTGGTGAGATTTACTGATCTTTCATGATAATCCACAGATATGGTATGAGACCCATTATTTAGGGCTCAGATCATTGAGTAGGGATTATTCCAGGAGAAAAGGGCATCCATGATATCCATTAGCATTCCTACTTATACTGGGGTACTTGAGAAATCCCTACTTGTGGAGAGATTTCTAGTGGACCAGACACCGGAAATGGGAGCTACCAGCTGGCACTAGGTAGATAAGACCACAAAATCCGGTATCCAATGACAATTTTCAGGACCCAATTGGGTCAAGAACTTCGGTATATGATTCTAGGACACATTATTAGTTGTTAGAGGTTCCCAGGATAGCTCAATTTAGCTGATGGATAGGCTGTGTTACTCGTACGGTAGTCACAGAACTCTGACACAAGATTACCTGAACCATCATATGACCGATCAAGAGATGGTCATAGGGCCACTAAGGTAGAGACAAAGGCAGTAGTAGGGTAGTTTTTAGGGTGGAGGATGTGTTAGGGTAGCAGGAAGGGCGGCATGAGGTGGTCAGTGGTTCAAGATATTACCACCACCAGCCCCAGGTGGTCCATGACAGGATCGGGGAGCTTGTGGACAGGGATGAGGGCTAGCTACTAGTGATGGAGGTTTATAACCCCAAATATATAGGGATGATTAGTTTTATGATCTATGTCTCTTCCACCTTATCTTCAATTTTTATAGATAGAAGTTCCAATCATTTTTTTCTTTCCACAAACCTTATTCAAGACTCAAAGATTCTAGTTGAACCATTAACTAAAACCTTACTCTTAGAGAATCCTATGAGAGGAGATTCTATGATCAAACAATGGTGGAAATAGTTTAACCTTACTCTTGGAGGTGAGAGTTTTATGTGGGATCTCTTAGTAGAGACATCGAGGCCTTAGGACATCATTCTCAGTATGGACTAGTTATCCATAGTTCATGCTCATATTGACTATTTTAGGCATATAGTGTGGTTTTTCTATAGTGATGGAACTAGGTTTTAATTTTTTGGTGTAAAGGAAACACATGAAGTGTAGGATGGAATCATACATATGAGGGTGCAGCCGGTTACTCATCATTTGGCTAGCATGACCCTAGGTGCAGTGGATGATTTGAGTCCACAGTTTCCTGCAGTGGTAACATAGTATGGGGACATCTTTTATGAGGATGTTCCAGTATAATCTCCCCAAAGAGATTTAGACTTTTGTATTGATATATAACTTGGAATGATGTTGATATGTACAACTGCACTTAGATGGATCCCGTAGAACTTCATGAGTTGAGGGTGCATTTGGAGAACCTATAGAAGATGGGATTCATGAGACCCGATGCTTTACCCTGGGCAGCCCTAGTTTTTTCCAAGAAGGTAGAAAAGATATTTCTAGACTTCCGGTGCCTGGACTAGGTGATCATGAAGAATAAGTATCCATTACTGAGGATTTATGACCTCTTAGATTAGTTAAAATGTTCGTGGTGGTTCTTGAAGATGACCTCAGATCTGGATATCACAAGCTATGAGTATGGGATGAGGGTATACTGAAGACAAACTTCAAATGTCATTATGTCTATTATGAGAACTTGATGATTCCATTGGGTGGGATGAACACCCTAGAAAATGTCCTGGGACTAATGAATGGAATATTTCATCCTTACTTAGACTAGTTCATGGTAGTCTTGATTGATGACATCCTAGTGAACTCAGCATTCAGAGAGGAGCACACGAGATACTCAAGGATGATCTTGGACATACTTCGAGAACACCATCTTTATAAGAAGCTCTCAAAGTGTCAGTTCTAGATTTAGGAGTTCCATTTATTGGGACATTCCATTTCTGAGGCTGGAGTTGTAGTGGATCCATCGAATATTGAGGAAGTGGTTTCTTGAGAGCCACCCATGAGTGTTACCAAGATGCAGAGTTTCCTTGGTTTTACTGGGTACTATATAATGTTTTTACCCGATTTTTTCAGAGTGTAAGAATCCTTGAAATATTTTACATAAAAGGGACAAACTTTCACATGGATAGAGAAGTGCCAAGAGATTTTTTAGAAATTGAGGTAGAGATTGATCAGAACTCCCATCTTGAGATTTCCAGAGGAGGGTACTGAGTATGTAGTGTTCTATGATGCATCAGGAACCAGGCATGGTTGTATCCTAATGGAGGGTAAGGTAGTGATTTCTTATGGTTCATGATAGTTAAGACCAGACCGAATGGCCCAAATTCCTTCATTTTTATTGATTTTTGATAACCCCCCTTTCAAGGGATGAGGGGGAACCCTCAAAAGGCCCGTAGAATCATATATTACATAGACCATAGGCTTAGGAGATTACATGACCCGAAGGTCTTAGGGAATTCAACCAAACTATCTACAAGTAACTTCCCCTCCCCAGCATCTGCATCATGATAGTAGCTGATAGTTAAGACCACATGAGTAGAACTATGTGACCCATGACCTTGATTTAGAAGTGGTAGTCTTCTCTTTGAAGATGCGATGACACTACCTGAAGGGTGTTCAATTTATCGTCTACTCTGACTACAAGATTCTCAAGTATATCTTCTCTCAAAAGGATATAAACTTGAGGAAGAGGTGATGGATAGAGTTTCTCTATGACTATGAATTTTAGATTTTCTATACTCTTAGGAAGGGGAACATGGTGAAAAATGATCTCAGTAGGATATCCAGTTCATAGTTGCTGAATGAGGCATTAGAGCAATTGTCCTCATTGTAGATATCCATAGTGGATGGGGATGTAGCAATGTACCTACAATTGATGGTTGTTAACCCTACACTCTTACATAAAGTTAGGGAGGTACAACTTAGGGATTCTGAGTATAATAATTTATGTGATTAGATGTCTACAAGGAATACCCCTAATGAATATTCAATAGGTGAGAAGCATGTCATTCTTTTCAAAGGGTGCACAATAGTACCAGTTCCATTGTAGGAGGAGGTTTTTAGGGAGTTCCATATATCCCCTTTGGCAGTACATCTAGTTATGGTGAATATGTATAGGGACCTATGATGTCATTTTTTGTGTCCAGGGATAAAGAATGGAGTTTTAGAGTTTGTTTCTCGATGCATCACTTGTTAGTAAGTGAAGGATAAGATTCAGGTTCTAGCAGGTTTATCCAAACCCAACGAGGTTATAGAATGGGATTGGGATGAGATATTTATGGACTTTGTGATAGGTTTACCATGTACGTCTAAGGGACATGATACCATCTGGGTGATCGTTGACTGAATGACCCAGCCGACCCACTTTCTAGCTATTCGGAAGTAGAGTTTAGTAGAGAGATTGGGATGCCTATATGTGTAGGACATAGTTTGAATTCATAGAGTTCTATCAACGATAGTATCATATCATGGTGATCACTTCACTTCCCAGTTGTGGAAGGGATTGTAGGAGGCATTTGTGTCTCATTTATGCTTGAACACAACGTTTCACCCACAGATGGATGACCAGAAAGAGCAGACCATGTAGGTTCTGGAGGACATGATATTAGCTTGCATGCCATATTTTGGCTATAGTTGGGAGGTTCACATACCAATTGTGGGGTTTTTATACAATAATAGATATCACTCTTCCATTGGTATGACGCCATTCAAGGTCTTGTACAGGTGATCCAGGAGAGTCAGCATTCATGGGCCCATAGTTGGTTAAGGAGACTATGGAGAAGGTGTAGATCATATAGGAGTGGATGAAGACTACACAAAGATGACATAAGTCTTATGCTGATAGGCAGAATAGGCCATTTGAGTTTGAGGAAGGAGACCACATGTTTCTTCGTGTCTCACCTCGATGCAGATTAAAGATATTTGGATGCGGTGGAAAGCTATCTCCAAGTTTCATCGAACCTTTGTTGATACTAGGTAGAGTTTTCGAGGGGGCATACCACTTGGATCTACCTCCACATTTAGAGTGGGTACACAATGTCTTCCACGTATTGCTATTGAGAAGGTACATGCATGAACCATTACATTTCATTGATTAGGGTAAGATGGATATCGATGATAGGGTGACTTTTGCTAAGTAATCAGTGGAGATTGAGGGTCGGTAAGAGAGGATCCTTCATGGGTGGTCAATTCCTATGGTACGTGTCCGTTGGAAGCATGAGAATCTCTAAGAGAGAACATATGAGTGGGAGGCTCAGATTCATGTTCTGTTCCCTCATTTGGTTGAGTATCCCTTTGTTTTAGATTTTGGGGACATAAATCTCTAAGGTGGGAAGAATTCAATGACTCATATTTTTCCAGATTTTATTTTTAGAAATTATTTTGGAAAATTATAGGACTAGGAACTGAGAAAATATGTGATTCAGAGGCCCAGTGTCCTAAAAAAATTCATTGAAAAATGTCATGTTTTTAATATCACGTGTGCATTTTTTTTGAAAAAGTGGAATATATTTGAAATGGGTGGCCAGATCAGAAATATGAGGGCACCATTAAGCTTTAAATGGTGGATTTACCCTAGGCATAACCTAACTTTGGTTGGTGCGATTTATCTGAAGAAACATTCACCTAGGAGGTAACCATAAATAAAATAATTTTATTTTAAAAGTTTAATAACTCATGAATGGTCACTCATATTGGAAATATGAGACCACCTTTGAGTTCATAATGTGGTGTTTTTCCTAAGTGAGGCCTAACATCATCCAGTGCGAGTCGAATGTGAAAAATAGTTTCTAGATGTTTTAATGAATAAAATAAATTGTGAGTTTATTTTATTTTAGTGTTATGTCAACACAGTGATGCTATTTCTTTTAATTGAAGAGATAGGAAGGGAACTGGGGTTAGCCTCATAACCTTGGAAGTTCCTTGGAGGCTCTGGAGAGAATCCTTAGAGAATTTTCTTGGTAGCGATGATAAACACCGGGGATCAAAGATCCTATTTGAAAAATGGACAAAAAAACTCAATCCTCGATAGAGAATGATCCATATCCCATGTAGGGTGGTTATTTCATTGTTTATTATCCCCATTCTTAATTTCCAAGATGAACGTGAGTTAACCCACAAACAGATTGATCTACGGTTTGGTCGTTGTTATAATATGGGTTATTGATGCGGAATTATCAGGATATTAATTTAACCTATTTGTTTATCCTTATAATGAAAATGAATATAATATGACACAAACAAAGGCTGAGTTCCGTTCCTTAGGGTGTTATTCATGATTTTTCTCTCCCTTGTTCTTAGCGTTCTTTGCCTTTGGATCCTCATGATCATACCTCAACTTTCCGGGAGGATCTGAACACAATCAAACCCCCAGATTGGAGGAAAATCAAATCAAAGGACGAATTCATGTAGATTGGGACCCGAGAATCATAGATATAGTTTTTATTTAGAAATATGATCATCAGAGGTGGCTCGGTGGTTCACGTAAGTGACCACAAGTGCGGGTCCATCATGGTGGTCCAGCAAGGTGGCACGACGACTAAAGGCAGCGGCCGTGGAGGATAGAAATGCGACGATGGCAGAGATGGGGACACAGAAGTGGAGTGACATTGGGGACACATGGGATATGGTGGAGTGGGCCGTAGATGTGGTGAGGCTGTAAGATGTAACAACGACGACATCTGCGTAAAGTGTGGTTGTTGACCGCATTGACCAGGCCAGCCCATCCGAACTGGCCGGGTCGGGTGAGTGGGTTGGGCTGGTGTGATGGGTCAAGTTGACGAGGTGTAATGGGTTGACTCAGTAGACCAGGTCAGACCCAATGGTTTGGGTTGGACCCTGGGGGTTGGTGTGGATACGAGTCATACCCGAGCAACCTGACTGGGCCACAGTCAACCTATCTACCTCACAACCATGGAAACTGGGGCGTGTTTGACCACTATGGTAGCTTAAGTTTCCATGGAGTGGTTGACCACCACAGTCGGAAGACTAACAACAGGTTCGGTCCATGATTCAGTGAACCCCCTTCTGAAATTTTGAAATGGCTATAACATTCAAATTGGATGTCCGTATGATGAGCCGTATATGGCATTGGAACCCTTATGATGAGATGGTCATTTCAAGATATCCTAAGTGGATTTTTGAGGGAGTGTTCATATGAACTAATGGGTTAAGTAGTGAGTTCTCCTGGAATGAGTGCACTTCAAGCAACCATTTCTTTGGCTAGATTTTACCTGAGATTGTTGTCTTATAGAGACAATGTGTCTTATAGAGACAGTGTGTCTTATGGAGACTGTGTGTCTTATGGAGGCTGTGTGGCTTATAAAGACTATGTGTCTTATTAAGACTATGTATCTTATTAGATCGAGTAGATATGTATGTTCTTGATATATTTTATGTATACATATATTTGTGTGGAGCTGACTATGTATTTCTTTGTGGTATTCCATGGTGGTATTCTTTAATGGTATTTCATTTTCCTTCACGATATTTCCTTTGTGGTATTCCTTTGTGCTATTCCTTCATGGTATTTCCTTTGTAGTATTTATTTTGTGGTATTCCTTTGTGGTTTCAGGGTTCCCTACTGAGTTTTATTTTTCTCTCACTTACATGGGCTTTGCCCACCTATGTCTTATCTTGTGTAAATGATTGACCCTTTGATGGAGTTCCCAGTAGACCAGGTTCAGGCGGTGCCTTGTGAGATTGGAAACACCGAGGTTTGTTCTAGCGTCTTTTCTGATGATAGTCCCAAAACATCTTACTTTATAGGTTGGACTTGTGGTATTATACTCTTTTATTTTGGGGGGCTTGTTTTGGCCCTATTTACTTTCCATTACTTTCATTTTTGTACTCTAGTTGTGGGATATAGTGGTTTTCATGCATTGTTTACTTATTGTTTTTACATTTCAGCATTTGTGTCTTATAGATTTGTGTGTGAGTACAGGTACTTTAGGATAATACCTCTCAATTGTGGGATATGATTACTCGGGGCTATTCACCATCCCTTGGCCTATTGGAGGCATTCTTGGGGAAGTCATGACACAGGACCCTTTGGGATCGGTCATGACACTTACCCTATGCATGTACATGTAGGAACTATTAACAATCGAAACCCAAAACCACTACAGTGAGATCCAACATACTCTATAAATATTACCAAAAAATAAAAAATAAAAAATCCCCTAAATTAAAATTAATATAAAGTAAAATAATTGAAAATGCAGAATGAATATAATGGTGGGCGGACCAAAACAGTCTAAAATGAATTTCCTTTGATGAAGGACACTGAAATACATCTGAAGGAGGCCCAAAAGACCCATAACACACCCTTTTGAGAAGAGAAACACAAAAAATCAGTTTTCTGAAAACCCAGGGTTCAACCGAACCAAATAGGATGATGCGATGGACGCAAATCAGCCAAAATGAGTATGATAATGTGAGATAAGATTCACTAAAAGGATTCCCACCAAAAATCGAGATGCGGAGTTGTCACCAAAAGGAGGGAGCAATGCTCTAGATCTCTCCTGGTTGTCCTAGTCATGTGAGTAAGAGGGAGGCCACACAAGGGAGAGGGGAGGAAAAGAGAGAAGTGAAAAAGAAATAATGAAAAGAAAAAACTAAAAAAACATAAATATAATAATAATAATAATAACCTTAATAATAAACTTAATAATAATAATAATATTTATAATAAAAATATTATTATTATTATTATTAAGAAATTTACATTTTTATTTCATTTTATTTTATTTTCATTTTATTTTTCATTTAATTTTATTAATTTTGAAAATTGGGCAACCACATAATTCACAAAATGTTTAACAAACCATTTTCTAACCATGTGTTAGCCATTACTAAGGCCAGGAACCCCTTGAATGGCTACCTGTAGCTAGATGCATGTTTGAGAAAACTATCCTCAAACTGTGCCACTTGGTACTGCCCACTTATAGAGACAATACACACACTTACCACACGGTTTAATAAACTGTGTGCATGTCATGCACCATAACTCAGACCCACCTAAGCACCCACATGGGCACTGCATGGTTACTCCTAACCATGTGGGATAACCATGTAATAGTAAAAATGCTTCCAAAATTAAAAAATTTGACCCTCCAGCTACCGAAACTCAAAATAAATACTAAAAATAATTAAAATAATTAAAATAATTTAAATAATAAATATTAATGGTTGGGGTGTGATAGAATCATAATCATATACAAAAATGATTATCAAGAAATGGATCTGATAAAAAGGGATTAAACATGGGATATAGCGGTATATACATATACAATATGATATACAAAAAAACAAGAAGGCCAAAAACTACCTCCACTAGCATCATGATCATAGGATCAGTCTTATACTCCCATAATCCATCCTAGGATAATAAGTCAAACATCAAATGATGGATGCTTTCCTCTATCCTTACATGTAACCATATAGTCTATTTGGGTACCAACTAGTGGCCTAAATAAGGTGTGAGATATACTCAGTAGGACACTACCAATGTATTATATAACTATCTAGTCAGTGCATATATGACAAGTAGTGTGTAGGTAATAATTAATTTATGATATTAAATAAATAAATAAATCATATCATATCAGATAGGGTTCCTCATGGGACACCTGACTAACACTACCTACTTTGGCCTAAGCCAGATGTCTATGAACAGATGTCATAGTATATGTACATTCATATATATAAAGGTATGTATTTATATTCCTAGTATAAATGTAGACATATATGTGCATATAAATAGATACTTAGCCATAGTCAGGACCTGAGGCATACGACCAAGGCATCCACCATTACTTATAAAGGGTTTCACAACCCTCATGGCATATAAGCAGTAAGATATAACTAATCCTTCATAAAAGGAAACTATAAATCATATATTGAACCCTGCCATTTTATTTGGTTTGTAAAACATATCCTTTGTTTTAGAGGAATTAGTATCCTGATATCGTATAAGGTGTTTCGTATAAGGAACCTAGGCATCACTCTAGGTGCACCAATAAACCCATATCCATAGGAGTTCATCCAAGGTGTCTATATAAGGAACCATATATCACTCAAATATTGGTATAAATCATATCCCTTTGATTATTTCCATGGTGTATCACATCGGGAGCTATGTATTTCTCATGGAATGCTTTGGTAATAATTCTTATCGAGACCGTCCAAGGTAATCCACTAGGGAACCAGGTATTAATCATGGGAAGTATAAAGATATCCACCCAGTGAGCCTGTCTATGGTGTTTTATAAATAACCCATGTATCACTCCCGAAATTCTATAATCAAGCACAACCTATAGTTGTTATGCTTGATGAGCCCATCCAAGGTGTCCTAAATTGGGACCCTTGTATTTCCCTTATCTTGTTATAAACGAAAGTTCTTAGCTAACAGTAAACACATACCATTCTAAAATATTTTTTAATAATAATTGAAAAGTCATTTAATATTTTTAATACAAGTACAAGAAGATGAGTAAGGGTCTATAAATATGACCCACCATTTTTCCATGGTTCAATTAAAAATATTCCACAGTCACAATGGGAAATTAAATACACCTAAAGTAGGTGGTTCAAAATAATTCCAAGGCATGAGGTTCCTAAGACATTAAAGAAGAACACCCTTAGGGGTAGATCATGTCAAGGTGGTCACCCTATGAAATAGGGTCATGGTTTTTTATTAAAATTATATTAAGCATGAAAACATCATTTAATTTAACTAATTTGAAATTTATGGGGAGTTGCCGGAAGGATCCAACACACAACACAATGGTGCACCATATAAAACATCAAGACTTTAGGGAAAATAAATAAAACACCTATGTTATATTGGTATAACTCTATTTCTTCATTATTATCCTTTATATCGATCTATAATGGAATAAATTAGAAAAATATGCAAATGAAATAAAAATAAGGCATATTAGTTCGCACCAAAATAACACTGAAAATGGTGAGATAAATCGGGAAAAAGGAGGAAGAGGAAAAATGCACTTATTGATATGAATCCAACACAAATGAGGATGACTGAATCAAATATTAGATGAAAGATAAATATAATAGCCTTGGTTTATTCATGGGAGGAGATATTTACATGGATACTCCTAGAGAAAAGAGGGGAATGGTTTAAAATGAGGGGTTCTATCCCTCTTTTTAAAAAAATAGGCGTGTCATATTCATGACATAAATATAATTCACATCATGAATTACTTGGGTTTAATTTTCCTAAAAAAATATTTCAATTCACGAATAGGATTTACAATGTGTATTGATTCACATCCTATAATAAAAACTCATGGGGTCTGGGTAGAGCAATTCAAATTCTGAATTTGTTCTACAGCTAGGCTCTAGCCACCTATTACCTTCCTCTCCAAAAAAACATATGAACTCATGGTGTGGTTACCAGGGATTAATCCAAAAGACAAAATTAATGAGGGTTCATATTAATTTAAAAGAATCCATACATATTTAAAAATAAGAAACATTACATACTCCCCTTCTTAAAATAATGTGTCAATGAGTTTTTCTTCTAAGGGTGATAAAACATCATCTTAGAAAAAATTCACCCACTAAGAACATACTCCAGATCTCTTTCCCAAGTCTCATATTGTACATTTTTATTCATACATATCATCAATACTAGAGGAATTAACATGACTCAGATATAATTTGTGCTATGATCAAAAATATGTTCTAGATACTCATCAAAGGATGCATCTATCACCATTTCTATATCCCCAGGATCAAATGAATAAGATAGGTCAAAATGATAATGGTGATTCTTAGATACATGGAATAATTCATTCATGGAATAGTACCCCTAAGTTAAGGCCAAACTATTGGATACAAGACTAAATCTCTCTTATATCATGAAAGGCCTAACGTAACAAGGTGATAACTTACTATATCTCCGAATCCATCTATGAAATAGTTTAGGATAAACTCACAAAATGAACCGATGTCCCACCTTGAACTCTAGAGGACAATTTACACAATCAATATAAGACTTATTCTTAGTATAATATATATCTATACCATTTTGAATAATCTGTACCTGATATGAAGTCTCCTGAATGAGATGAGGTCCCAGCAGTGCTGCCTCACTTGTTTCCAACCAACATAGAGTTGAAAGGAACCATATAATGTATAGGGCCTCATAGGTATCCATATAATAAATTTAATAAAACTTTTATTATAGGTAAAATTGAATAGAGGTAGGTGATTTAACTAAGAACCTACAAAATAAATTACACATTCCCAAATAATTTCCTCTAATAACCATATCATACTCTCAAACTGACCATCATTCTGAGAGTGGTATGTTGTACTCAGAAGAACCAATGTACCAAGTGATTTTTGTAATCCATTCTATAACTGTGATTTAATATAAGTGTAATTTTTTGATATGATAGAATAGGGAACACTGTGAAGCAATACCGTATCCTAAAGGTAAATCCTCCCAAGATCATCTACTGAAAAGGACTTTTTGATCGGTAGAAAGAGGAAAAACTTAGTCAACCTATCTATGATCACCCATAATATCACTGACTTTATGGGATATAAGTAATCCTATTACGAAATATATGGTTATGAAGTCCTATTTACACTCAGAAATAGACTAAGGCAGTAGAAGTCCCATAGGCCATTGGTACTCCACCTTCACCTACTGATAGGTGGAACACCGTGTGATAAGACCAACAATCCGTCTCTCCATACCCAGCCACCAATACTAATGACCTATGTCTCATTAAATATTGTTAATACTTGGGTGAATTATTAAACAAGATACAATAAACTCCCACATAAGCTCTTCCCATATATTTTAAGTAACACAGATACATCCATGGATGTGCATAATTTTTTCCCCATTGATCACCAAACTTGGTGGTTGGTCAACTCCTAAGACACTCTCCCTCAGGACTAGTACCTCAGTATATAAAATCTATCTCATACATACCCATTCTAGAAGGAAATATTTAACTACAAAATTTTCTAAAATAGGCTACCCAAGATATTCCTAAACCTTAAGGTGCATCTCAGAAATTAAAGCCACAAATTTCAACTCACTACTAGTATATTGGATGACTAACATCTAAGACTTCTAGTTCAAGGTGTCAAAAAATTCATTTCCCTTCATAGGGGAAAAAATGAGATCAAAATCAAATTATTGTGATTATTCTACCCACCTATGATGCCTGAGATTAAAATCACACCACGTGAAAAATGTATTTGAGACTTTTGTGGTCTGTTTAAATGAAGAACTATTCTTCTAATAGATAATTCCTCCAACATCATGAAGCATAAAAAAAAACTACTAGACCGAGGTCATGTATAGGGTAAATATTATCATGAGGTATTATTTAGTGGGAACCATACAAAATAACTCATTATTCATGCATCAAAATTGATCCTAGCTTGATTCTTGAGGCATCATAATAAACTGTATAGATTCTGCATAATTTTGAACGAATCCAGATCGAAGCTAAAGTCTATCCCAATTTTAGTTACTGAAAGGATTTATCAAATTTTTTTTACTATAAAAACACAAAAAACTTTTTAGTCAATATTTTAATAGGTTATTCTAGGTGTGAGAAGTCCTGAATAAAAAATTTGTAATAGCTAGCCAGCCCAATGAAACTGTATATGTCAAATACATTCCTGGATTCTCTTAGGAAACTACTGTGCTCACATTCTCCAGGCCAAAAATCAATCCTATTTATGAGATTATCTCTTATAATATTATGTATCATCTCAATATATATAGCATGGTCATCATGTATGAGAATACACAAAGATATCATCCATGAATATCACCACAATGAATCCAAAAAAGGATGTAAAACTTGATTCATCAAATCCATGAATACTACTGGAATATTTATAATACCTAATGACATAATCAAATAATCATACATTAAATATATAATATAGAATGTTTTAAATGATATTTATATTGGTATCACATGAACATGATAGTAGACTAACCTCAATTATATCTTGGAGAAAATAGTCTCACCTCAGAGCTGGTCGAAGAGGTTATCTAGATGAGGTAGTGGATACCAGTTCTTAACCATCAGTTGGTTCAACCAATAATAATACATAAAAAATTTTAGGGAACCATTCTCCTTATTGTTGAAAAGGACAACTGAACCCCATGTAAAAGTACTAGGTCCTATAAATCTCTTAGCTTATAATCCCTCCAACTACTTTTTTAGTTTCTAGAGATCTATAGGTGCCATACTATAGGGAGGAATAGACATTGGAATCGCTCCTAAAACTAGATAAATGGTGAAATCCACCTATATAATAAGAGTTAATATAAATAATTAATTAGGGAAAACATTATTAAAATTATCCACTATAGTAGGGAGCTCTATATATCACATAACCAGATTGTTTATAAAAAGACTTTCCATAAAGCTGTCACTTTGACCAGCCCATGATGCTCTAGTTCAGCATGAATTACCTGGAGATCCAATTCACCCTAATGAATGTAGGTACCACCCTAGAGTGATGTGAAGGACACCCTTTGGTGATAGAAATAAATATGATCATGATAAGGCTCTAACCATTCCATCCAAAGTATGATGTCGAATCTCATTATCTCAAGGACAAAGAGATCCAATAAAAAAAAATAATTTCTTATATCAAGGAGGGAATGCATTACATCGATGTAAACTCTCTGTTTAGGTCCTTGATGTTATTAATATTTTCATGACTTATTATATTCCCCCTTTACTGATTTTATATGAAATGTGCATAATTTGTGTGAAATATTAATGTTTTAATATTAAGTATAATTTTTGAGCATTTTTAGAAGTAGTCCAATTGATTCAGTTCAATGTTTTAATAATAAATATCACTATACTGATCCAAATTGTGTGTTTCTTGTTTTTTAGGATTCTACTTTCAATATACAACTTTTAATTAGAAGGTAACATGAGCCAATTCTACCATTTGAAGGGTCATATGGTCCTCACAAACAAGACCACAGAATCTGTGAACAAACTGGACCAGCCTTGAAGATTGATTTACTGGGCTCAATCCATAAGTCCAAAAACATTAACTCTCCACCCTAATTCGGGGGACACTACATGTTATCTTGGATAAAAATTTCGAGGCCCAAATATAAGTACAATGGGCCCAAATAAAGCTTTGAAGTCCATCCCACCATTCTGGCCGAGAATTAAAATCAGTATAGTATTCATAACGTATCTCATGATGTAAGCATAAAATCGAGATGAGATTTTGCAGTGTGAAAAAGGAGATATATGCAGACGACTTTGTTGAAGAAACCATTCAGATTTGAAGGCATCTTCATATTCAAAAATCCTTTCACATTATGGACTTCAAAAATACTGGATTGAAATGGACAGTTTAACTTTGTTTAATCAACCGGCCATAACTTTTGATCCTTAAGTCCAAATGACTCTAAATTTTGAGAGTAGTCGGAAAACATTATTGTATAAAACTTTTAGGAATGAAATATTTGAATATTCGGCTTTCTTAATATCCAAATTGTCGATGCAAGTGGAGGGACAGATTGGGAATGCAAACAGTCCACTCCTTGGGCTATAAATACTCTCCCCTTCTCTCCTTGAGAGGGGTTGGCATTTCAGAAGAGAGGAGATCATATTGGCACAACCAAAGCTTTGACAAAGGCTTGGGAGGATCTTCCATACTCAAGTTTTCACTTGAGAGACCTTTCCTCCTCTCTTTGTTTTCACTTAATTTTGTGTTCTTCATTTTTGTAATTTTGTAAGTCCTTTCTTTTGTAATTCTGTTTTAATGAAAGTTTTTTCTTTCAATATCTCTTATTCTCATCCACCTTATATAGTTTTATATTTATGTTCCTAAAATAGTTTAAATTCAGTTTAATCCCCTTCCCTTATTTATCTTCCTCATTCAATCGAAAGTTCGTTTTTAATTATCATCATTGTTCGTGTGTGTGTGTCGATGTACCACTCTTTTCTTATCACTTTATTTTTCTTCTCTTATTAATTTATAATCACAATCATTATAACCAGATTATTAATCACCCAAATGGATGAGTAAATCTATCATTGGGGTGAGTTATAATTTTGGGGTGTTAAGTGGTTGAGAGTATTTGCTCGATGAGTATTCATTAATTTAACATTGTGTATGTTAGACTTAATTTGTCATGGATTAATGACATATTTTGTTTAGCATGTGGTTTCCATGGATTATTGGAACTGAAAATACACTACCATAAATATGTACTGATTGAGATTAAAATCCTAATTAAGTTAAGGCATGGATTAAAGCCTTAACACTTAGGAATTCTAATCAACATCATCTTGTGACATGGGTGTTAATTTAAATGCAATATAAAGCAAAGCTCAAGGATATCACAAGATTAACTAACCTAATGATGAACTCACCCCAATCTTCATCAATTTGCTAAATCAAACATCATCCATAAATTATTTCATAAGCTCTACAAACAAACCCCCAAATCAGAATACAATTAACTAAAAACAAACAACTACTACAAAGTATCATCGCCGAGGATTCGACCCGAGTGCTGCTATACACATTAGCAGAGCACCAGAACTTTGACCGGTCGATAGGCAATAATCGGCCATGTATTTCAAATGGAACCGTTTCCGAGGATGGTGCTTTAAGTAGTCATTAGTTACTGGTTATTGTAAAAAAAACCAAAAAAAATCAAAATTTTTGAAAAAAATTTGAAAAAAAACACAAAGAAAACCCCGTCTTCCTCTTAAAAATCATAAACTGAAAAAATAAAAAGGAAAACCCATCTTCCTCATCCTTTTTAAATCTTTCTGAATGCCCCGTAGCCTCCCAAACAATCCCTCAGATTTGTTTGACCCTGAAATTGATAGAACTCTTCGTCGACTTAGGAGGAACATTAGGGATGACCAAATCACCCAAGAACCAATCATTGCCCTACCAATTGAATTAGATATGGCCAATCCTAGGGAACAAACATTGAAAGAACTTGCTGCCCCTGATATGAATTACCAACCTCTTGGTATTCAATATCTTAACATTGAATCTGACTTCGAACTCAAATCGAGTTTGATTCATCTTCTCCCTCATTTTCACGGGCTAGCCGGTGAGGATCCACATCTTCACCTTAAAGAGTTCCAAGTAGTATGCTCTACCATGAAGCCTCAAGGGGTTTCTGAAGAAAAAATCAAGCTTAGAGCTTTCCCCTTTTCCCTAGCAGATTCTGCCAAGTCTTGGATCTACTACATCCCACCTGGTTCCATAAACTCATGGGTTGACATGAAGAGAATTTTCCTTGAGATGTTCTTTCCCGCTTCCCGAACAGCTTCTATCCGAAAGGAAATAAGCGGCATCCATCAATTACCTAATGAATCACTCCATGAGTATTGGGGGAGGTTCAAAAAGCTTGTGGAAACTTGTCCACACCATCAAATCCCTGACCAACTCCTGATCCAATACTTCTATGAGGGGTTATTGGCTATGGAGAGAACTCTCATTGATGCCGCAAGTGGCGGTGCTCTTGTTGACAAAACTCCTGCAGCTGCACGAGAACTCATAAGCAACATGGCTGCAAACACGCAACAATTCCATACTCGAGCACATGCTCAAGTGAAACAAGCCCAAGAGAATCAATCCATAGAGCCCAACAAAATGACTGAGTGGATGAGTGAACTTACAGGTCTTGTGCGTCAACTAGTTGTGTCTTCCAAAGCCCCAAACTCCTCTCCTCAACAATCTCTTTTCACTGGGCCTGTCAAGAACTGTGGAATCTGCAATTCTCCATCTCATCCAACAAACACATGTCCACAAATTCAAGAGGATCAATCCGATTCATTTGGACCAATGGAGCTCAATGCAACATATGCTCAGCGGAACACCAATCCTCAACTATCAGGTCCGTTTGTTAGAAACTTCAACCAACCTCACTCTGAGCCTTTCTCTTCTTCCTATAACCAAGGCCTTAGGTATGGTATTCCCATATCTAACCCCCCTCAATTCCCTCCTCAAAACCCAAACCAGTTCCAATATGGTCAAGGTGGTGTTAACTTCCATCAACCTTATCCTTTTGCTCCTAAACCTCAAAGGAACAATCCTCCTCCTGGATTCCATTATTCTAGTGAGCCTTCCCAATTCCAAAACCAATACAATCGCTTTCACAAGAACCAAAATCAAGGTAATCCCAATCCGGGACAAGCCTCTTCTTCCAAGCAACCATGGGAAAGTGCAGTGGAAGATCTTGCCTCCTTCACCCGTTCTAGCCTTAAAAACATTGAAACTCAAATAGGTCAACTTGCATCCCACCTGATCCAGCAACAACAATCAAATTCTTCCCAACTCCCAGCTCAACCATTACCCAACCCCAAGGGTAATGTAAGTGCAATTGCACTTAGACCAGGAAAGCAACTTTCTATGCCTCAAGATAAATCCTCAAACCCTCCTTTGAATGTTGACCTAGAAAATGAAAAGAAAAGGAAACTTGAAAAGGAACCTGAAACCATTCCCTCACCTCCTTCCATTCCACTTAGGAATCCAATTCCTTTTCCTCAAGCCGTTTATAAACCAAGTAAGTCCTTTGAACCTGATCCTGAAATGCTCGACATGTTTAGACGTGTTGAAGTCAACATTCCCCTCTTAGATTCCATAAAACAAATTCCTAAGTATGCCAAGTTTCTTAAGGAATTGTGCACCCACAAGAGGCAACTTAGGACCTTTAAAAATGTTTCCACCCAACAATCTATTCCCATAAAGTGCAAAGATCCAGGGACCTTTACAGTCCCATGACAAATTGGAAGTTACAACTTTGATGATGCACTCATAGACCTAGGAGCCCCAATTAATGTCATGCCCAAATCCATCTTCTATAACCTTGGTCTAGGTCCCTTGCACCCAACGGGTGTTGTCATTCAGTTAGCCAATCGAAGCACAACCAGTCCTGAGGGAATAATTGAGGATGTCCTTGTCCGAGTCAATGATCTTATCTTCCCTGCTGATTTCTATGTCCTTGACATGGAAGGTGAGATGAACTATTCTCGATCTCCCCTAATTCTAGGAAGACCATTCCTTATGACATCTAAAACCAAAATTGATGTCCATGTTGGCATCTTATCCATGGAATTTGGAGACCAACTAGTCAAGTTCAACATTTTCCAAGCCATGTGATACCCATCTGAGGATCACTCTGCATTCTCAATCCATGTTTCTGAAACTCCCTCTGAGAGTGTGTTGAATCCTAATCTATCATGTTCTTCCTGTTCTACTAATAGAGGAGTTTGTGAATATTGCATCCTCATTAACCAAGTGATTAATGGTGAAATTGATGTTGACATTACAAATGAAAACTCCATTGATCTAAAGGATCTTGAAAACTCTTTGGAATATCATCTCACCTCTGACCTCCAATGCTCCAACATGGATGGTAATGAGGAAAATGAACTAGAATGCTCATTTGTTGATTCAGATCAGATTATCCCACATTCATCCTTTCCTATCCATGATTCTGAAAATTCTGTTATATGTGAAGTGAACCCTGAACCAATGTGTTTATATTTTCCTGATGGTAGTGATGTTTGTGACATTTGTTCCCTAATAAATAAAGTGATCACTGGTGAGGTTGAAATTGACCATTCTTTGGTGAACAACATTGAAATAAAGGATATTGAAAATTTTATTCAATCTTATGACTCCAATGATCCTCATTACTCTACATCGGTAAGTGATGAAATAAATGAGTCAAAAACAATTGGGATCTCATACTCTGATTTTCTGTTATATGATCCTTACATAAATGAACCATTAGAATTGATCCATCTTCTTGAATTTCCACGAATAGAAAACCGTCACTTTGTGGATAAAATCATTCCTAAGGTTGAAGACCAAAGTGAGGATAGAAATATTCTCTTTCCAACCCCATTGAATTGCAAGCACACCAACAAGGATGGGAAGAAATCATCCAATGAATCATCAGGCCTCCCAAAGAAAAAGTTTTTCTGGAAGCACACTGGAGTTGAGAAAATACGATGGCCACCGTCAGATTATGGGTAGTCCACTGCAATTGTCCAGCTGTAGACAAATAAATGCAGCGCTTCTTGGGAGGCAACCAATGTTTTCTTTTAATTTTATGAAATTTCAATTTCTTTTTAGATTTTCATTAGATGAATAATGAATTTTATTTTTCAAGTAACTTCCCACTGTCCTGGAACCACCTCAACTTCCATTGGATCCCCAAATTCTCCAGTCGACCTACCACTAGATAGAGACGACGACCCACCAAATCTAAACCAGGGGGCACCTATTTCCCTTTAACTCTCTCTATCTCTTCCTCTCTCTACCTCTTTCTTCTTCTTCCTCTCTATTTCATTTTTTTACCACATTCTTTATCAAAACCTTTCTTTTCACTTTTTCTTTTGTGTGGGTGTATCTTTATAAAAACACAAAAAACAAATAAAAACCTAAAAAACTAAAAAAAACACAATTACTTAAAAAAAATTACAAAAAAAAGAGTCATGCTTACTCACCATCGAGTTTTGAAATTTTGTCCAACCATTTTGGGGATTTAATAGACATGTTTTCTTCTCAAAAATTTTGTATTTTCATTATGACTTTGGATAAAGAATTTTGTGTCAAAATTAACACGTTTTGAATGCTCAATTTTTGATTTGGAAAATGCTTTTCCCAAACCGTGAGAACAAACAATTTCTTTCATGCCAAGGCCACCTATGGCCATCTTTTCAAAATGTGTGTTTTCACCCCCATTTGTGAGTCTTGAGTTTGTGGACATTCGAGCTGAATTTCTTACCTTAGTGTGCATTAATATGATAGAGTCATTTTCTGAACCACATGAGAATCACAATAGCCAAATATCCTCCCATAACCGTTACATTAATCCTCCTTTTGAAAGCCCCTTCAAGCCTATGAAAACATTTTCTTTGATAGACACATTACAAGCCCAATACCTTATCCCACCCAATATCAACATGGATTTTCATTGCATAAGTTTTTGAAATTTAAGTGTGGTGGGGGGGAATGGATTTCATTTTTGGGTATCATTTACTTACTTTTTGGTGTGTTATAATATGCTTGAGGGAAAGCATCCATTTTAGTGTGGGGGGAGGTTATCATTCAGTGGGATTTCGGAATGTATTGTACAAATGATATTGAAAAGTGTTCAAAAAAAATAAAAAAAAATCAAAATTCAAAAAAAAAAAATCAAAAAAAAAATGAAAAAAATGGGTTGTGTCATGGGTAGGTCAAAAATCACTCTTACTCAACCTTTGATCTTGTTATAACTATTACAATTAGTGTCGTGAGGAGATCAAACATGGGTTGGGATATGAGTGTGAGATCTGTTTCAAGGTTAACTTTCTAAAAAACAAAGAAAAAAAGGAAAAAAAGAACACTTGCATTATATTCTTATATCATTGGGAGAAGTTTGGTGGTTTGTAAATATTTCATCTTCTAATCCCCTTCATACTTTCTTCCTCTGTTGTGTCTTTCTTCACACAATAATTCCCTTGTAAATATGTGTTTTCATTTCCTTCCATGTTTTATTTCAAAAAAATGTGCATTTTTTTTCTATGTTGGTATTTTAACCCTCTTATTCTCTCTCTTGGACATTATATTCCTACCGTCCCATATCCACAGAAAAACCCCTTAAAAATACCTCTTGATTCTTGTGCACTTTGGATAGGTATTGGTAGCTGAGAGCTCTTTTCAAACTCTAAGATTTTCACTTTTGGTTGGTGAAAGAGTGAACCTCCACAAATAAATTTTATCATCTTGAGAGGTGTGAGTTTTGAGTGTCCAAATTTTCCATTTCTAAATTTGAGCATGAAAAAATGAATTAGTTTTGGAACATTGTTTCTGTAACAACTTGTGGTGGATTTCAAAATGGATGATTGAAATAGTCTAAACCTCCTCTGATTGGAGAAAACATAATTTTAATATTTGTTGGTGAGTGAAAATGATTTTGTCATGTTTTTATATTTGTTGCACATGAGGACACGTGAAAATATAAGTGTGGGGGAGTTGATGTTATTAATATTTTCATGACTTATTATATTCCACCTTTACTGATTTTATATGAAATGTGCATAATTTGTGTGAAATATTAATGTTTTAATATTAAGTATAATTTTTGAGCATTTTTAGAAGTAGTCCAATTGAGTCAGTTTAATTTTTTAATAATAACTGTCACAATACTGATCCAAATTGTGTGGTTCTTGTTTTTTAGTATTCTCCTTTCAATATACAACTTCTCATTAGAAGGTACCATGAGCCAATTCTGCCATTTGAAGGGTCATATGGTCCTCACAAACAAGACCAATGAATCTGTGAACAAAATGGACCAGCCTTGAATATTGATTTACTGGGCTCAATCCAGAAGTCCAAAAACATTAACTCTCCACCATAATTCGGGGGACACTACATGTTATCTTGGATAAAAATTTCAAGGCCCAAATCCAAGTACAAGGGGCCCAAATAAAGCTTTTAAGTCCAGCCCACCATTCTGGACTAGAATTAAAATCAGTATAGTATTCATAACATATCTCATGATGTAAGCATAACATAGAGATTATATTTTAAAGTGTGAAAGAGGAGATATATGCGGCCGAATTTGTTGAAGAAACCATTCGGATTTGAAGGCATCTTCATATTCAAAAACCCTTTCACATTATAGACTTCAAAAAGACTGAATTGAAATGGACAGTTTAACTTTGTTTAATCAACCAGCCATAACCTTTGATACTTAAGTCCAAATGACTCCAAATTTTAAGAGTAGTCGGAAAAAATTATTGTATAAAACTTTGAGGAAGGAGATATTTGAATATTCGGCTTTTTGAATAGCCAAATTGGCGATACAAGTGGAGGGACGGATTGGGAATGCAAACAGTCCACTCCTTGGGCTATAAATACTCTCCCCTTCTCTCCTTGAGATGGATTGGAATTTCAGAAGAGAGGAGATCATATTGGCACGACCAAATCTTTGAAAAAGGCTTGGGAGGATCTTCCATACTCAAGTTTTCACTTGAGAGACCTTTCCTCCTCTCTTTGTTTTCACTTAATTTCGTGTTCTTCATTTTTGTAATTTTGTAAGTCCTTTCTTTTGTAATTCTGTTTTAATGAAAGTTTCTTCTTCAATATCTCTTATTCTCATCCACCTTATATAGTTTAATATTTATGTTCCTAAAATAGTTTAAATTCAGTTTAATCCCCTTCTCTTCTTTATCTTCCTCATTCAATCGAAAGTTCGTTTTTAATTATCATCATTGTTCGTGTGTGTGTGTCGATGTACCACTCTTTTCTTATCACTTTCTTTTTCTTCTCTTATTAATTTATAATCATAATAATTATAACCAGATTATTAATCACCCAAATGGCTGAGTAAATCTATCATTGGGGTGAGTTATAATTTATGGATGTTAAGTGGTTGAGAGTATTTGCTCGATGAGTATTCGTTAATTTAACATTGTGTATGTTAGACTTAATTTGTCATGGATTAATGACATATTTTGTTTAGCATGTGGTTTCCATGGATTATTGGAACTAAAAATACACTACCATAAACATTTACTGATTGAGATTAAAATCCTAATTAAGTTAAGGCTTGAATTAAAGCCTTAACACTTAGGAATTCTAATCAACATCATCTTGTGTCATGGGTGTTAATTTAAATGCAATATAAAGCAAAGCTCAAAGATATCACAAGCTTAACTAACCTAATGATGAACTCACCCAAATCTTCATCAATTTGTTAAATCAAACATCATCCATAAATTATTTAATAATCTCTTCAAACAAACCCCCCAATCAGAATACAATTAACTAAAAACAAATGACTATTACAAAGTATCATCACCGAGGATTCGACCCGAGTGCTGCTATACACATTAGCAGAGCACCAGAACTTTGACCGGTCGATAGGCGATAATCGGCTGTGCGTTTCAGTCCTCATAGGTATGCCGAGATTCATCATATATCATCCCAATCATTTTACACATAGTATTACAATATTTTTAGAAAATTATCCATAAAATACAAACCATGTATCGAAAATTCTAGTGTCTTTGGAAGACTAGGTACATAATAAAACTAAAATAAAACATATTTTTATTAATCTCTATAATAAGATCTTAAGTCACTTTGAGCCCCTATAACTACATCTGATAACCTAGAGAATACATAGAAAAATTGGATGAGATAAAAATCCTAGTAAGGGAATAAACATGGGGCTGAAGCTTAACACACGAGTTAGAAGGCATAATATAATTACATAAATGGAATGGATCATGAATAAACATATGAAAGAATAACATATATAAAATGGAGTCATATGATCATGGAAACATAGGAAAGTTTAAGAAAAATATAACATGAATTAAACATGAGTCAAATCTAACTACCAAGACTATATCACATGATAGTCAAAGTCCCATAATGAATTTAGGTTTACTCTCTAATCCCATACACAATGCCTCGTGAGACTAAAACATTACCCAATGCATTGGAGAAATATTTGGGAAAACCCATCATAACAAGTTCATGTATATGTGTTTTTCATAAAGAAGCAAACATAAGGAATAAACATAAGGGTTACCCATATAAATAAATGGGTATTGTAATCATGTCATAAGGCATAACTAAAGGGAATATAACAATGGTATCCATGAAAGAAGTGTCTTAAATAATTCATGGTCATTAATAAAGAAAAAATAATAATAGATCAATAATAATTATTTTCAACTAAATTTAAAACATATTTTGAGGCTTAAAATATTTTATACAATGTACTTGAAAATGGGTAAGAAATAGAGAAGTTTCCTTCAATCGGGTTTGATTATTGAGAGGAATTGAGAAGAGAAAATTTCAAAACATGAAATTACCCATAAAATAAAGATGAATCGAGTGACACAAATATGCGTGTTATATATAAATAGTATATAGTATAAGTATATATAAACAATGAAGAGATAATTTTTGGTAAAAATAAAGAAAGTGTAACATAAAGGAAATATGGAGTTTCATAGAGATCCCTTACATTGTGATTTACGTCAGTTGAACATTATTTAACCCCATATATAATGGTTTAAAGAATGTTATTAATTTATAATATAAATATATTATTATTTATTATATAATATATAATACTTATATAACCTCTTAGCACCTTCCCATTAATAATATTTCATTATTACCATTGTTTTTGGTGTTAACTACTTCATTTTTTCCCAAGCATGTTTTGTCACGTAAAATCCGATTACTTTATATGTGATATAGATTCATCATATCCATAATGTTATTAATTATATAAGAATAAAATTTAATGATTTAATATATTTTTATAACCATTATTGAATGTTTTATATAGAAAATGAGTCACATCACTTCGTGGAGATGGTAGGTCATACGTACACATGAGCAACAATATCATTACATAAATAGTGAATGGGTAGAGAAATGGATGATATATTAAATTTAATCAAAAAATATCATTTCATAAGTGTCATATATACCAATTATTTCCTTCATTATAATCATTCAAGCATCTCTATGTGGAGATGATAAGTCGTATGTACGCATGCTCAGTGATTTTATTTTTCATAGAATAGATAAAAGGTAGAATATAGTTGTATCATAATACTAATAAAATATAAATATATATATATATGAAAATTTATTTTTTATTTTGGGATAGGAAAAACATATTAATAGGAGGCAGAATTAGAATTAAATTTTAAAGGGTTGGTAAAGACGATTACCTCTTCTTTGAAGGATCTCCTTTATAACTTCTCTTAAGGGACCTAGGGTAGGTATTTTGGAAGGTAAAGAACCAAACACACTTAAAAAAGATTTTTAGAAGAAAAATAGTCATATTTTTGTAAATATAGATGGATAAAATTGGAGTAAAGAAGTGAAATAAGGGGTTATCTTTTATAATTAAGGCGAGTGGTACTTTTGGAATGTCTCAAAAATATTAAAATATAATAAGAGTATTGTAGATCCAAATGCTTCCAAATGGACCATAAATGAATTGGGGATGAATGTTTTGACCATATACTATATAATTTTTATTTCTTTAATATTTTTATGATTTTTAAATAATTTAATAAAATATTAATCCCATTAAATATCATTATTGTCAATTTTGATACTATTTAATACTATGACTTAAAAAACATCAAGAAAACAAGTAAAATTAGAACCAAATATTTTAATATAAACTAAAAATTTCATGTTCATCTTGATAATTCATGTATCACCTTAAATATCTCAAATTATACTTATTTTAATATTTTTAATATCATTTATTTTATTTTTCCATTAATTGAATAATTACCACGTCAGTGTTGTGTAAGCATTTAAGGTAATTATTTATTAAATAAAAATTAGAAATAAATTAAAATAATGTAGATAAATATTTTAGATTTAAGAATACTATTTATATATGAATAAAATTTTTGGATAATATCATATTAAAAATATTAAACCCATTAAAAATAAGAGACTGACATGTTTGAATTTTCTTTAAATAAAATACTATAATTGTCATAATATCAACCATGTAGCTCCAAAAAAGTCATAAATTAAAAAAATGTATGATTATGGTAGAAAATTACTCAAAACATAGAACCAGGGTAAGTGTTAGGGTCATTTTCTAATCCTTATGATATCATTTTTACCGTTAATTACCCCATTTACCCTTAACTGTGGTAATAAAAATTACCATGATTACTATTCGTAATGGTAAAAATTAAAAGGGAAATATTTAATAAATTTGGACCCAATAATTAAAAATATGGAATAAATTTTTGAAAATTGAAAATAAATAATTGGAAGAATTTAATTTAACATTAAACAAGAAAAGCACAATTTTCTTCTTCTTCGAAAAATGAAAATTTTATGTATAAAATGTTTTTATACTGAATTATTGAATAAAATTCATTTCAAAGACCAAAATTAGATTAAAATTAACTAATGAAAATTTAAAACTAATCCAAAAATATAATCTTAAATCTTAAATTCTTTAACTAAAATATTGTTTTTAATGAAAATCAGTATTTGTTACTATTCATTAAAAATTCAATCTTTTCAGAAAATTTTCAAAAATTGATCATATGATAATTTTGACATGATGAATCCAAAAATGAAGTTTATTTTGTAAAATAAATTTCCTAAAATTTTATAAAATTCATTATATATATATTTTCCTAGAAAACATTAAAAATCAATTTTTGAAGGGGACATATTTTTTAAAGAATGAAATGACTTTACTAAAATTGAGTGTTTATCAATAAATAAATTTATATTGAATATAACCTTCACATATATTTCATAATATGGTTATGCATATTTGTACCCACCAACTCAATGACTATGTTATAATTTTCATGTTAAAATAATAATATTTTAATAGTACCTCGCTATTTGTTTAAACTCGGAATTGTGTGCAACACAAGCCATAAAAAAATAAATTTATTTGAAGAGAAATATTTCATAAAAATCCCAGTGAGTTACACTCTACCCCATTTAAAATAAAAAATTAACTCAAAATTAATCACTTAGATTTAAATATATGACGATAACTCTACCTCTTCACTTAGTTCACACGTTGCTTCCTCAAATTGGTTTCTCTACCAAAAAACTGTAACTAGGTGAGTGGTATTATTTATTAAAACATTATCTCTATGAACCAGAGTCTCTATCAGTCGTTCTTCCTAAGAATTATCTTTCTCCAATGGTATGGCCTATGATTTTAGCACATGTGAAGGATAAATTATTTAATTTCTCAAGAGAGATACATAGAACACATCTTGAACTTGTAATAGATTCTGTGGAAGTAGAAATTGATAAGATACCATCCCGATATGATCAAGAATTTAAAAAGTAACAACATACCTAGAGAATAACTCACCCTTCTATCCAAATATCATCACTCTCTTCCAAGGATATATTCATAAGAATACATTTTCACCCACTTCAAACTCAACAAATTTTCAATTATTATCATTATAATTTTTTATCAACTTTGATCCTCACTTATGTGTTGTTGAATGGATTTAAACTTATATTCCATTTCCCCAAATAGACCAGGTCCCAATAGCTTTCTTTCTCCAACATCATTCCAGCATGTTTGACTTATAAACTTCTTACCATATATATTTTCATAAGGATCCATCCGAATGCTTGAATGAAAGCTATTGTTTTATGAAAATTCTACCAATAGAATGAGTTGATCCCAACCAAATTTAAAATCCATAGAGAAATATATCAATATGTCTTATAGAGTTTCAATGGTCCACTCATATTGAACATCTGTCTGAGGATGATAAGTAGTATTGAAAGTTAAATTTGTATTCAGATCCTTTTGATGACTTCACTGGAACTTTGAGGTAAACATTAGATCTTGATAAAATATAATGGAAAGTGGTAATTCATATTTATTTAGAATTATTAATTCTTACTTATCCATTCCTTTAGTTTTGGAAATCAAAAACACTTTTGTAAAACATGTTTACTAATTTTTTTATGTCCCAAGTTTTTTAGTATGATTTTATAGAAAATAATATCTTTTACCATACTTAGAAAAAGTTCTAATATATTACTAATATAAACTTTACATTCTTCAGTATGATCATTAGATTGAGTATGAATCTGATAATTATACTTACCTTTTATCAGACCATGAGTTAGAGTTTTTTTCTTTTATTTCATACTAATAAAAGTCATGACCATCAGAATGATAATGGTACATATTAAATCAGACTAAATCTCATAAGGATTATTATATTGAAAATGATAAAGAAGTCCATAAGACTAACCTAAGTTTATAATAGGAATACATAGACTTGTTTCTAATATAAGGAATACCTTTAACACTGTAGTGGTGTTAAACAATACAATATCATACATTCTGTTATGCCAGGGCATTATAATCTATTAAGATCTAGCTGTTCGGGAAATTGTAAAAAAATGGACTTATGACCATTAGATCTTTGCTTATAAATAGCTGAGAATTTGAAGAGTTTGGAGCTGATACATCTTAACTCTCAAGTATTACAAAGATTACATAGTTTGAACTTCTTGTTCTTAGCATTTATAATTATTTAGGGAGTTTTTGTTCTAAGGAATCATTTTCAGGCTGTTTCCTTAAGAACTTTTTATTTTGTATTCATGTTCGATCATTGTTATGATCGAGGGCTTTTAGGTATAAGAAGATAGTTAATTCGATCCATTAGATCGAGAGATTCCAAGGATAGGGAAAAAGATACTGATTATCATATCAAGGTCTTCATGGGATAAGAAGATAGAGCTCTATTGATCATCATATCGAGGGATTTAATGGTACGGAAAGAAATACTTGACAGTAAGTATAAAAATGTGTAAACATTTAGTCAAGGTTATTGACTACCTTACTCTTAATATTAAAAGAGGTAAATATATTAATAATAGATTTTAAGTCACTTTAACTTTTATATATCTATTTTGTTGATTTTTTACAAGTCTCTATTTCACTATGCATGTTATAGAAAGTCAGTCATTATACTCAGATTTATATTCCATTTTTTATATATTATAACTCTAATTATGATAAAAATATTCAGATAAATCCGATCCATTGTGATTTTTATATTTTACTTAGATTTAATTGTACAATTTATAGGTCCCATTTTGTGACTCTGATAATCATACTGAGTCTGATTATGATAAAATTACTTTAACAGGTTTGTTCTTTGTTTAGATTAAATCTTTTAAACTAAGTTTTTAAACTACAATTCACCCAACAACGACTCGAACTGTTATAAATAAAATTCCCCTTTTTTATTTAATTGTATGTATTATGGTTATAGAAAACACATGCACTTATTTTTTTATATCCACTTGGTTTTAAATGAACATTAAGTGTCATTATTGTTTATAATATAGCTGTTGAACAGTGATCATAAGACTAGTATAAATATCGGGTTTTAACAAATCCATTTGACAGAGATAAAGGAAGTGGAAACCTCAACTAGTAGGATATTACCCTATGAAACCCATTTATTGGAGTGTCTGAGGGAGATTGTATTTATGGTATTTTACCTTGACCAATCCCAAGATGAGATCCAATAACTTAAGCATGAGCAAAATTGTTTACAGAAGAAGTTCAAGCTCATCGAGATCACAACCAAAACCATGTTCACGGAATCACCCCATGAAAGTCCCACACTTACGCACCGTACTTTTAGGGAATTTGTTGGTGTATTATAGGGATATGAATTGAGACCCTAGAAATAAGATTTTTTACATTATTTTTTATAGAATAATGATTATATTTTCATCCTATTATTATTACTTTTTTTATTTTGATTCAATAAGACACAAATGGTATTTTTGGGTAATATTTAAATTCAATTAAAGAATTTATTCTAATAAATTAATGGTTTTTTAAATAAATAATATTTTAATAAAAAATTATTATTAAATTTTTATCAAATCTAAGTGATCATATAGTTTTTAGGAAGTCAAATGTAATTTTTATAAGTGTTCAAAAATTGTTTTTTGTCAAAACCCATCATTTTCAATAAATGTTGAATTTATTTTAAAATTAAAATTTAAACTATTTAGAAAATTATTTAGAAAAAATGAATATTATTTTTGGAATCAGAATGTTGAAATTTTCCAATGGTGAATTTTTCATAATTTTCTGAGATAGTCAAATTTCTAGATAAAAATTAAATACCATATAAATATAGCTTGTGTTTTATGACATCAAAATGACCAAAAGATGATATAATAAGAAATATAAATGTGATACATGACCAAATATATGTTTTACCTTTAAAATAATGTTATTTTATGTTTATTTGTGTTAATTTTTAAAGCCATTATAAATCTTCCAAGACTTATAATATATTTTAATATTTTAAAATCATTCCATTAAGAGTGTCACTCAACTCCATATCACCAAGGGAAATATTTTAATAATTTTATCCCTAAAAATTATAAAATAATGTATACCACTCTCATTTGGTAGAAACCATATGCAAAAACCATGGAATTTTTTTTTGGTTTTGGATATTTTATTATGAACAGTCCAAAACCAAAATAATAAATAAACCCCCTCATTTCCTATATTAACCCACCCAAGATCCCATTTATTTTCAATAAAACTCCTTTTAGAATGTAAATATTATTTACTACACACTTTATAGTTCTAACAAGGTGCCCCAATCACTTAATAATCCTCTCTCAAGCCTTTTGAGTCACACATTCAAGTAAGGGTTCTTTTATTTCTCCTCTTTCTTCAAGTTTCTTTATTATGACATGCCTTCTATTTCCAATTCCTTATGTTGGGACATGTCATTACATGTCCATATTAATATAAATTTCATGTATAAATTATTATATACCACTTTAACTCTCATAAAACCATTTTATTAATTTTATGTGATGTCGTTATACTGCCAAAATTGCACCGTGATTTTCCATTCTAAAACAATTGTGTAGTGAATTCCATGCCCATTTTCTATTATGGGTATTCAAATTTATACATATATAATTATTTTATTGTTGACTTAAATGTATTTATTCCACACCCCTTGATTTTGGAATAAATTATGATGATGAATGAATCCATGTTGATTGATCTATGTAGCAAACTTAAGCACGATAATGAAATGAAAGTGATGGGTGCACCCAAAATTATATAGCGCTCCAATAAATTGGGTAATGGTTAGTATCATGATATGTCTTATTGGGATAGGGGTTTACCTGATTCCTTTATAGAAATTCTTCCACTATGATGTGTTGGTGTCTTTATCCTTGACCTATTTTTATGATGGAGTGTTTTAAGTTATTGCCACATTTCCCATGTTATGATTATCATGCTATATCAATACTTATTATTAATGTTCCTTTTATGCTCCATTGATATTTCTATTTTCTAACATGTGTTGTGTTATTCATGTTATTCCTTGTTTATTCCCTTACCAGGCTTTATATCTCACCCCTTTATTATGTATGTCCTCAAGTTATCCGATGCAGTGTTAAGTATGATGGAACATTTTGATCATGTTAAAGAAGTTTTCAAAAAATATGTTGCTTTTCATGTTTTACATTGTTATTTAATGTACCTAATTTCTAAAATACTCTAGAAATATCAATATTCTGGGTTTTATTAAGTGTAATTTTATTTAATAAAGTAGTTTAAATGTGAAATAATGAGTCAGCTTTTTATAGTTTGTATCAAAGGATAAGTTCAATTATTTTTGGGATTAGGATTAGAAAACTATAGTGAATGCCTTAGGGATAAGACTAAGTATATGAAAAATCCCTAAATTTTGGTAAGTATATAATGAGTAGTTTATCAAGAAAATACATCCTTATCTAGATACTACAAGTGTATGTGGTTCTGGAAGAGATTTACCTAGGGGTAACAACTCTGACAAGGTGTTCAGGGCCTAAACTGGGGTAACCTGGTACATGAAAACTAGCCTTACTGCACACATGGTTTGAAACTCCCAACTGATATGCTTTGGTAAATTAATAATATCCTTATGAACCATTAATAAGAGAAGAAAAGAAGAAAATAAGAGAATATTTTAGGAAATAGATCTTGGGTAACATAGATTGAAGCCTATAAATTCATAAGTTAAGGAAATACATGTAATTTATAAGTTATCCATTTAATATAAATAGACTCCCCCATTATGTGTTTAATAATTTAAAAATAATCATCCCTAATTTTTCTTTTATTCTATCCAATGTCTAGGAATAGGAGGAATCGAGTAAACAATCAATGTGATGGGCAATGTGGTGACTACTATAATGAGATTCCCAACCCAAGGGGAGTAGGAATCATGAACATCACGATGATACTCTCTTAGCCGACTCAGGTTCTGAATAGAAACCTAAAACATGAGGAGTGTACAAATCCCCCTAAGAGAGAACAAGCTATGATTTAGTCCTTTATGTGACAAAGGCCTCCTAATTTAAATGGATCATATGATACCTTAATCACAGAATAATGGATCAACTCTATTGAGAAGGTATTCTCTATCCTTCGATGTTCCAAACAAGAGAAGGTTCTACTGTCTATTTATCATATGGAGGGTGAAACTGATGAGTGGTGGAAATTGATAAAAAATAAAAATCTTGAGGAAGAGATCAAAGTGTTGGGGTTGAAGGATTTACATAAAATGTTTTTGATAAAAATTTCCCTTCCACTCTCTACCTTAAAATTTAATGGGAAATCCTTGCCCTCAAGAAAAAAGATGACTAATATATCAGGGTGTATGAGGAAAACTTCACATGACTTTCACGATAAACCTTTATATTTTAAGATACCCCCAAATTTAAGATTGGATGCTTCTTTTGTGAGATAAATCTTAGTCTATAAAAATATATGGCAATCTGTGACTTTGATAGGTATGAATAAATCTCTTGATGTTCCCTCAAAGTTGAAATAGAGATTGGTGAATCTCAGGGTTATCATGGGGATAAGAAGCAGAAAGTGGAGTATTATTCTGGAGGTCCAATGGATAAATCCGATGGTCCTAATAAATTTCATTATCCCACTTGTCAAAGGTGTCACTAATACAAAATGAGTCTTTAACTATGCTAGAAATGGATTTTATCAGTGTTAGAAAAGTGATGACTACATAAGAAAGGTTAAAAGCCCTATTCTTTTATCAGCACTGAAAAGGTGATGATAAAGGGTCTTTTTTCAATTCTTATACAAGTGATGATAATGAATAACTTTATCCATGCTTATAAAATCACTAATAAAGGACCTTTTATCAATGCTCATAGAAGCACTAATAAAGGGCCATATTGCAGTGTGTTGTAACAGCACATTGTAGCATCACTATAGTGTCTTGTAACAACACACCGCATCACCAGAAACACACCAGATATCAACAAAAAAAAGTACCAATATAGTATTAAAATTAAATGAAATTCACAATAAAAACCCAAGAAAAACACTATATTATATACATTTTAAACATTGGTTTATATACTTACATAAATAAAAATTATTACGTATATTTAAAAACATCAATGTTCTTTTGTCGTTTAATACTGACTCAACTCATGCTATTTTAGAAAAAACCACCCCTGATCAAAAAAAATAATGAACCTGTATAAGAATTTTTTAGTAATAATATAAAGAAATAAATTAACAAAAAGTGTTAAATTTTACTAAATTTGGTGTCAATTTAAAATAAAAAGATACACTTTGAGTCATACTAGTCAAACCATGCATTATATTTAGGTGAGGATTATTACAACATGTCTCAAATTAGTTTTAGATCATTTTACTAAAGTATATAAACAATATAAATGTGTTTTCTTGGTTTTGAGTATGTTAGTTGTCTTTTTCTTTACTAAAATGTCATTTTAAACTAGAAAAATTCACTTTTGACTCATTCCGATCACATAATGTATCAGTTTGACATAATGTTGATCCCTATACATAAAAAATTACTCATTAATCATTTTAATAAATTATCAATAAAATCTGAGCATGTTTGATTGGTTTTCAATGAGTGACACTTTTTGAACTAAAATATCGATTTTAAACTGATAACAGACACTTTGAGTCATACCAGGAACATAGTGTATTGGATTGAGGTTTGGATGATTACTAAATGTAAAAAATGACTTTGGATCATTTTCATAAATTATCAAAACAATAAAAATGTGTTTTCTTGGTTTTGAGTAGGATAATTGTCCATTTTACTAAAATTGGTGATAATTTTAAATAAAAAGACGCACCTTGAGTCATACCAGTGACACCGTGCATCAGATTGAGGTGAAGTTGATTCCTAAATGTCAAAAATGACTTATGGATCATTTTCCTATTGTATCAAAACAATATGAATTTGTTTTCTTGGTTTTGAGTAATTCACTTATCTTTTTTACTAGAATGTCATTCTAAAATTGAAACATACACTTTGACCCATACCTATCAGATTGTGTATTGAATTGAGTTGAGGATGAAACCTACACATTAAAAATGAATTATGAACCATTTTAATAAAGTATTAAAACAATTTGAATGCATTTTCTTAGTTTTGAGTAGGTCTGTTAACCTTATTACTAAAATTGATGTCAATTTTAAATAAAAACATGCACTTCGAGTCATACCGGTCACACTGTTCATCATATTGAGGTGTGGATAATTCATTAATGTCTAAAATAACCTATGGATAATTTTAATAAAGTATCAAAAAAATCTAAAATGTTTTTGTTCACTTTTTAGTAGGTCAGTTGTTTTATTAAAATTGATGTCAATTTTAAATAAGGATGCACTTATAGTCATATCGATCACACCGTCCATCAGATTAATGTGAGACTGATTCATAAACATTCAAAATAAGTTATGGATTATTTTCCTAAAGTATAAAAATAATATTATTTTATTTTCTTAGTTTTTATTATATCACATGTATTTTTTTTACTAAAATTCTATTTTAATCTTAAAACATGTACTTTGAGTCATACGAATCACATCATGTATCAGTTTAATTTGAGACCAATTCCTATATGTCACAAATAATTTATGAATCGATACCATAAATTATCAATAAAATCCAATTGAATTTTCTTAGTTTTCAATGAGTGATACTTTTTAAAGTCAAATGTCAATTTTAAACTGATAATGGAAAAATTGAGTTAGTTTTCTTGTTACTAAAATTAATGTCAATTTTAAATGGAAATAAGTACTTAGAGTCATACTGGTCACATCATGTGTCGGACTCAGGTGTGGATGATTCCTATACATCCCAATATATAAAAACAATCCTAAATATCAATGTTACCATGATTTCCATTGAATTTATTTATCAAACTACCAACACTGAATGAGAAGCTTCAAAAAAACCACATCAACTCAAAAAAAAAAAAATAATCCACCTGAATAAAAAAACAATTATTATGAGTAGTACTAAAAAGAAATAAATTAAACAAAAATATGGAATAATAAATTAATTATATGGAAAATGATTTTACTATGTAAATATCTATATTAAATCAATGATTGAGTAGTGGAGGGAACTTGAAGGAAAGTTATAAATGTCAAAAATTTATGGGTGAAAGTTTTTGAGGGAGAAGAATTCCGTGGAAGTTTTGGTGCAAAAAGGTTTGACAGATGGATAGAGCACCTGAACTTGAAAAAAATAATCCATTGGTATAAGAAAACACTTATTATGTGAGTAATACTAGAAAGAAATAAATTAAACATAAATATGAAACACTACATTAATTCTACAGATAATGATTTTACTCTGACAACATCAAGATTACCTCTGTAAATAAGCATACGTAGCATCATTTTTCCTCCTAAAAAGTCAATAAGTAACTTAAAATAATGTGATAAATGCACCACTGCAGGGGTAAAAAGGTTTTGAGGTAGAAGAAGTATATAGAAGTTTTGGTGTATAAAGGCATGAAATATGGACAGATCACCCCAAATTGAACAAAATAATCCACCTATATAATAAAACAATTATTATGTGAGTAATACTAAAAATAAATAAATTACACATAAATATGAAACAATATATCAATTCTATGGGAAATTATTTTACTCTACAAACATCAAGATTACCTCTGTAATTGAGTAAAGGTAGCATCATTTCTCTTCTTACAAAGGTAGTGAAGGTATCTTAAAATAAAGTGATAAATGCACCACTGAAGGGGTGAAAAGGTTTTTAGGGAGAAGAAGTCTGTGTATGTTTTGATGCAGAAAGGAATAAAATATGGACATAGCACCCCAACTTTAAAAAAATAATCCACCTATATAATAAAAATTTTATTATGTGAGTAATACTAAAAAGAAATAAATTAAACATAAATATGAAACAATAAATTAATTTTACGCACAATGATCTTACTATGAAAACATCAAGATTAACTCTGTAATTAAGAAGAGGTAGTTTTTTTTATCTTCTTGCAAAGGTAGTAGAGGTAACTTGAAAGAAAGTGATAAATGCACCACTCTAGGGGTGAAAAGGTTTTGAGGGAGAAAAAATATGTGGAAATTTTGGTGCAGAAAGACATGAAAGATGGATAGAGGACCCCAAATAGTAAAAAAATCCACCTGTATAATAAAAAAATTATTATGAGAGTAATAATAAAAAGAAATAAATTAAAAATAAATATGAAAAAATACATTAATTATATGGAAAATTATTTTACTAAGAAAACATCAAGATTACCTCTGTGATTGAGTAGTGACAATGCTGTTTCTCTTATTAAAAAGGCATGAAACATGGATAGAAATATTCAAAAATAAATTAAATATTCATGGAATAATGAAAATCAAATCAAAATTTCATTATATATATTTTTTAAATAGAGACAGTATATTGTAACATTATTTTTACATATTTCCAAAGGTTTTCCTTCATTATAGTTTGTTCTTCTGAGACATTGGTAACATCATCATGTTTAGAAGACATTGTATTCATGAGTAGTCAAAAATTTAATTTATATTATGTTAATATAGTAGATAAAATATAATATTATGAGTAAAAACATAATATATTAAAAAAAAATTACCTTCTCATTGAACTCTTTTTTTAAAGGATTCAACGATTTTGTTCTTATATCGAGAATCAAAATCCCCTCTTTGTGGTCCCATATAACATACAATACATTGTCTTCATTGTGCCCACATGAACTTATTATGTTGTTCCAAATAAAGGTTCATCCTAGATTTAGTACAAAATTTAAATTAAGATAAAACAATCTAGGCTCATTTTCTCAGTTTTGGCGATGTGATGCACGTTTTAAACTAAAATGATACTTATATATTGAAAAACCGCACTTAGAGTCGTACAGGTCACACCATGCATCAGATTGAGGTGAAAATTACTCCAACACGCCACAAATGACTTATAGATCATTGTTCTAAAGTATCAAAACAACCAGAATTCATTTTCTCTATTTTGAGTAGGTGAGTTGTCCTTTTTAATAAAATTGATGTCAATTTTAAATAAGAAGATGAAATTTGAGTCATATCAGTCACACCATGCGTTATATTGAGGTGATATTAATTATTACACATCCCAAATGTCATATGGAACATTTTAATAAAGTATTAAAATAATCCGAATGCGTTTAATCAGTTTTGAGTACGTTAGTTATCTTTTTTCTAAAATGTCATTTTAAACTGGAAACATGCACTTTGACTCATAGTAATCACATAGTGTATCAGTTTGATGTTAGAATAATTCCTACATGTCAAAAAATTACCTATGAATTAATTTCCTAAATTATCAAGAAAATCTAAGCACATTTTCTTATTTTCAGTGAGTGACATTTTTTGAACTAAATTGTCGATTTTAAATTGCTAATGAATACATTGAATAATTCCAGGAACCCCATGTATCAGATTGAGGTGATACTAATTACTACACATAAAAAATGACTTATTTATTATTTCCCTAAATTATAAAAACAATATGAATGTGTTTTCTTGGTTTTGAGTAGGTCAGTTGTCCTTTTTATTAAAATTGATGTCTTTTTTAAATAAAAAGACACACATGGAGTCATAACGATCACATCGTATTTCATATTGAGGTAAAACTAATTATTTCATGTCTCAAATTACATATGGATCATTTTACTAAAGTATCAAATAAATTGGACTATTTTTTCTTAGTTTTGAGTACGTTACTTGTTTTTTTACTAAAATGTCATTTTAAACTAGAAACACTCACTTTGACCTATACTGATCACATAGTGTATTGGTTTTTTGTGAGTCCAATTCCTTCACATCACAAATGACTTATGAATCTATGTCTTAATTTTCAAGAAAATTTGAGTTTTTTTTCTCAGTTTTCAATGAGTGACATTTTTTCAAACTAAAATGTCAATTTTAAACTGATAATGGAAACATTGAGTTATAACTGTCACACCGTGCGTCAGATTGAGGAACAACTGATTCCTACACATCTAAAATGACTTATATATTGTTTACTTAAAGTAAATAAACAATATTAATTCATTTTCTCATTTTTAGTAGGTTAGTTGTCCTTTTTATTAAAATTGATTTCATTTTAAAATAAAAAGATGCAATTAGAGTTATACCGGTCACACGGTGTGTCAGATTGAGGTACAACTAATTTCTAAACATCTCAAATATGTATCGTTTTTCTATAGTATAAAATCAGTCCAAATGTGTTTTCTTATTTTTGATTATGTAACTTTTTTTTTCACTAAAATGTCATTTTAATCTAGAAACATGCATTTTGATCTATACCGATCACATCTTGTATCAGTTTGATTTGAGGTCAATTAGTACACATCATAAATGACATATGAATATATGTTCAAAATTATAAAGAAAACCAGATCATGTTTGATTTATTTTTAGTGAGTGACATGTTTTGAACTAAATAATCAATTTTAAACTGATAACGGACACAATGTGTCATAGTGGCCACACCGTGAATCAAATTGAGTCACGACTTATTCCTACATGTCTCAAATGACTTATGGATTGTTTCACTAAGTGCGAACAAATTACATGCCTCTATATATATTTTTTTAAAAACATATAAAACCCTATCATTTTTAATAAAATAAAAACTATTAAAAAACAATTTTTTATTAAAAAAGCATTTAAAAAAAAATCCTCAACCAATTATTTTATTAAAGTTTTATTCAGATCCTTATGGATAAATTCGAGGTAAAAATGAAAGAGATTAATTTTTAACTCTTTCTCCACATCAAATCAAATAAATTAATTTAAAAAACATTCACTAGTTAGCTGGAATTACACCGTAGCAACCTAAGACCCCTGGGCTGCGCAACACTACAGTTGCATATTCTGATTCTTCCATCTCCACCCTCTATATTAATTTATCTCCCTTCACTCTATCATTCCTCTAGTTTTTTGGAGTTTTTATTTGGAAGGAGTTGGTGGAAATGTTGACATCAAGTTAATAACAAGTGTCAATGGTGCAATTCTCACAAATGAGAGGCATTTCCCCTTTTAGAGAACACATTGAAGTACAAGGGGCAATGTCTCCCATTTACTAAATTATGTTATCTAAAAGGGGAAATGCCTCCCATTTGTGAGAATTATATAATTGAAACTTGTTATTAACTCAAAAACTCCATTGCCACTAAATCCTTCCAAAGAAAATCTGCACACAACCATAGAAATGATAGAGTGAAAGGCATGAAAGAAATAGAGAGTGTGGAGACAGAAGAATTATAATACACAATAGCAGTGCTATGCAACCCAAGGGTCTTGGGTTTCTATGACATAATTTTAGCTAATGAATGTATTATATTGAAATTAATTTATTTTATTTGATGTGGTGGTAGAGTTAATGATTAATTAATTTCATTTTTATCCTTGAATTTATCCACAAGGTTCCGAATAAAACTTTAATAAAGTAATTGGTTGAGGATTTTTTATATTGTTTTTGGATAAAACTTTTTAATAGTTTTTGTTTAATTAAAAAAATATTAGGGTTTTATATGATTGGTAAAAGAGGTCAATAGAGGAATGTACTTCGTTAACACTTACCTTGATTGGCAATAAATCTAAACGAGGTTCACACCTTCCACCATGAAAAACTATAGAATTCAGGTCACTCCTCATTTGATACATAAATAAATAAAGTGATTCTACCTAAATATTATATATATGTGTTATATATATATGTGTGTATTATATTAGTAACTTTATTTGAATATAATTATATATATATGTATATTATTTATCATATTTAAATTTATTTAAATATACAATATATTATTTGATGTATATATATAATGATATTTTTTCTAATAAAACTAAATAATAATAATAATAATTTTAAAATTATATTAATTATAAATAATTATTATTTTGGTCAATTTTCTATAAAATATAATTATTTAAATTTTGGAAATTTTAATTATTTCAAAAAATGTATATATATATTTACCTAAATTTATTATTTTGAAATTAGCATGAGTTTACAATATTTTATTGGTTATTTGAGTATAAATTATATTAATGTTAATTTAAGGTATATATAGACCTAAAATGTATATATAGACCTAAAATGATGAATACCTTAAAATAATATCTAATATATAGACTTTGATAACTTCTATTTTATTTTTTAAAACAAATGATGTAGAAACCTAAAGACTCTTGGGAGACCACATAATATACATTGATCCATCCTTGAGATTCTAGAGAGGTACATAAAGAAGTTGTCATAAATAAATAATACACATCAACAAGATATATTAGAAATGAAGGAGAAAAAAACACAAACCCTTGAAACGTCTATCCCGTACACATTTAAACACACACACACACATATATATATATATATATCATGTAATTTATAATACACATAATTATAAAAAAATTTACATTTAAACATAATTTTTAATGAAAATAAATATATTCCCTTATTTATTTGGAAATCTAGAATCATAATTTGTGAATAAATAATTATAAAATTACCCTTACATTATAAGTTTTGAAAAATCATATAAATAGATAGAAAAATATATATATATGTATATATATATATCTTTATAAAATAAACATAAATTGATAAAAATATATGTAGCCCTTATATTAGAATATCACAACATAGTAAAATAAATACAACACCATACTAATTTTGAAAATAGAGATCCATTGAAAATAAAAAAATATGGTATCACCCTTACTAATATTTCTATTAAAATAAAACAAAACAATTCTAAGTAAATAATTTTTTATGGAAAAACCCATAAATCAGAATATTAAAATAGAATTTAAATAAATAAATTCCCTTACATGAATTGCATAAAATCAGTGTCTAGTACTCGTTTTCACCATCAGTAGATTGAGAATTGGTTTGTTAAATCAATTTTCTTGGAACCAACAAAGGAATTTGATTCAAAATAGTGATTCATGCTAGGGAATATATGTAAAAATAAAAGAAAATTGATTCAAAACAACAATTTAAATAGACCAAAATAGGATGTCCAAAACAGCAGTAAAGCAAACAATAAATCATAAAAAAATCAAAATATAATACAAAAATTAGATCACAAATATAGAAATAAAATCAAAACCAATAAAGGAAAATTGGAAACCCTCATATCTAGATCTCGAAATAAAAAATGCAGAAAGAAAATCATAACCTAAAAAGAAATAAAATCACTACCTCTCTAGGTTTAAAGAAATATGAGAACCTTGAATCCAGATCTTGATGTTTTCTTCAGAAACCCTAACTACAACAGAACAATGGAGGCCGAATGATGTTCACGAAACTGTGGGGTAGTGGGTTTGTGTCATTATAGTAGGTTTGTGTGATTCAAGCTTTGATTCATCGAGGAGGAGCACAGAAAATGGTTGGATTCCATGAAACACATCTGATATCATGATGGGTTTGCAACAGGTTATGTTTCTTTTAATTAGATCTAGATAATTTTATCAATGCTTTTTTAAAAGCACTGATAAATATTCCTTTTATCAAATATTATTATTTAAGCGTTGATAAAACACATATTTATCAATGTTTTTTTAGCACTAATAAAGATATGACTTTATCACTGCTAAAAAGCACTGATAAAATCCATATTTATCACCACTAAATTTTTAGCATTGATAAAGCCTCATCTTTATTATCACTAAAGAAAGCATTGATAAATATTTCTTTTATCAATGCTTATTACTTAAGCACTGATAAATGATTTTTAATTATAATTATAAATAAAAAAAATTAGAAGTATATATATACTTAATAAATATATATAAATATAAATATAGTAAAAATATTACTTATTTAAATATTTTTATTATAATTTTATAATTATTTAAATATATAATTATTTATTTATAATTATCTAAATATTTTTAAAAAATAATATTTATATCATTATATATATTTATATAATTATATATATATATTTAATAAATATATATAAATATAAATATAGTAAATATATTCATTATATATATAAATTTATTATAAATTTAATAATTATTAAAAATATATAATTATTTATTTATAATTATATAAATAATTTTTAAAAAATATTTATTTATTTATAATTATAAATCTATAATTTTATAAATATAGCATGTACATTTTTAAATATATTTATTTATGAATATATTTATTTATAAATATTTTTTACAAATATTTTTTAACATTATTATTGAATATCTAATTTTAAGTGCATGCATGTTAAAAATGAGTGAAATTGAATAAATTAAAAATATGTATACTTTAATAATATTGAAAAAATGGATAAGTTTTGTGTCTGTACATTATATATAAAAATGCATTAATTACGTATATGGGAAATCAATATAACACTCATTTTATCTATGTTAAATTGAAAAATCAAGTGACATTCAATTATATGTCTATTACTCAATTTAATTAATTAGTGTTTTTAATTCATATTAATGTTTAATTATAAAAAATTATTCACTAAATATATGACTATTTAATATAAATATCATAAATATTTTTTAATATATAAATCAAATTTATATACATCAATATATACTTATATATTTAATATATATTGTTTATTACCATTATCAATAATCATCTAATTAATAAAATGTTTAATATTCTTCTCTATTTACTTATTTTTAATTTGAATTTGATTAATTTTAATTTTTCATATCTATATATTTAATACATACTATTTATTAGTATTTATAATTTATATATATTATAATCAATTTATTCATTTTTATCAATAATTATTTAGTTAATATAATTTATATTTTTTCAATAAACACATTTTTTGTATATTTAATTATTTAATTTTATTTATTTGGACTTTTATGAGTCCTAAAAGACACTGATAAATAAATCCTTTATGAGTGCTAACAATTTAGCACTGATAAATGGTACCCTTTATTAGTGCTAAAAATAAAGCGCTGATAAATGAGACATTTATAAGTGCTAAAAAAAGCATTGATAAATAGTTAAATTTATCAACAATTTCTTTAGTGCTGATAAAGATTCTATTTATTAGTGAATTTTTTTAGTGTTGATAAATACCAGCACTGTTAAATGCTGTTTTTGTAGTAGTGTGTGGAAAGAATCACCTCAGAAATTTCCTATTGAGAACAAGTAAATGCTTTGGGTGTAGAAGAGAAGAGAACCTAGAAAATGATTTCTGATAGGAGAAACCCACCAATGTAACATAAGAAAGGAATTCTCTAGTAAACCCTCAATGCGATGTTCACTATTTAAATTTCAAGGGACCATGACACTTTACAACCCAGTGAACTAAGCCAAGGGTTTTCAGAGGCAACCAAAAACCTCTGAGGAAGCAAGGGAGATATTTTTTTTCAATCACAACTACTATGGTGGATCCTACGAATTAAGTGATGATGGGTATATTAGTTATTCATTAAAAAATAATGAATATACTCTTGATTCTGGTTCTACACATTCCTTCATTTCATGAAAGTTAAGTAGAATTATTCTAACACCACTACAAATCATAGAAGTAGAGATGCCAGTGAAAATGGAAAATGGGGAGATTATTGCATCCCAAGTATATAACACCTACCCTATCAAAATTTTTGGGACGAACTTCCCATTTAATCTTTTCATACTTATTTTGGTGTAATTTGATACAATTATGGGCATGGATTGGCTCTCCTTATATAGATCCAACATAAATTTCCATGATAAGGAAATCACTCTCCATATTACGAATCGACCCCTGATTCTATACAAGTGAAAGGAGAAGGATCAATCTTCTTTAGAACCATCATCTCATTCATGTATATTACTACCCTATGAGCAAGAACATATTGCTCAAATGATTGAGTCTAATAAATGAACCATCCTCGAAGACATTCCAATTGTGAGGGAATACGCTGATGTGTTTCCCAAGGAATTGCCCAGTCTTCCTCATAGTTGAGTGGTTAAATTTTTAATCAAGATTATACCTAGGGTGTTTCCAATATCCAAGACTACGTATAGAATGGATGTTGTGAAACTTAAGGAGAAAAATAAAAAACTACAGGACAAATCTAGAAAAAGGGTTTATACACCCAAGTGCTTCACCGTGGGGTGTACTAGTCCTCTTCATCATAAAGAAGGATGGGTCAATGTGCCTTTGAATTTCTTATCGTGATCTCAACAAGATCACGATAAAAAATAGGTAACTTTTTCCATGAATTGATGACTTGTTTGAACAACTACGTGGAGAACAATACTTCTCAAAGAAGGATCTACAGTCGGGATATTACAAAGTTAGGGTAAAGAAGTATGATATCCCCAAGACTACTTTTCATACAAGGTATGGGCACTATGAGTTCATAGTAATTCCATTTTGACTCACAAATTCTCCACCAATCTTCATGGACTTAAATAATATAGTCTTTAGTGATTATCTAAAAAATTTGTGGTGGTCTTTATAGATGATATTCTAATATACTCTAAAAGTAATGAAGAGCATGAGGAGCATTTTAACGTTATGTGAAAGACCATATGAAAGAATAATCTTTATCAAAAGTAAAAAAAGTGTGAGTTCTAGTTGAATTAATTCTCATTATTTAGGAATATATTCACAATGAATAAGATATATATGAATCCTTGAAAGAAAAAAACAATTAAAGGATGGATGAGGCCAAAATCTATAACATATATTCATAGTTTCCTTGGGATAGCTAGATATTATCATCAATTTGTGAGACACTTCTCATGATTATCAAAAAATATAACCAAGATAAATCATAAGGGAGTTAAGATATCTTGGAATGATGAATGTGAAGATAGTTTCATGTAGTTGAAAAGAAGGCATGTCACTGCCCTTGTGCTCACACTACCCATAAGTGGGGAAATTTTTTGTAATTTTTAGCGATGCTTCGGAGAAGTGATTGGGGTCTGTGTTGAGGAAAATGATAAAGTCCTTACCTACTCCTCAAGGAAGTTGAAAATTCATGATAAAAATTATCCCACACATGATCTAGAGTTGGCAGTTGTGATATTTTCATTGAAAATATAGTAGAATTATCACTATGGGGAGAAGTGTGAGATATATAATGATCATAAGAGCATGAAATATATATTCACATAGAAGGATCTTAATATACACTAGTGAATATGGTCAGATTTCATCAAATATTATGACTTCTCAATCCACTAGCATCCTACTAAAGAAAATAAGGTGGAAGATGCTCTAAGTAGAATGGATCCAAAAATTATATCATTAATAAGAATTGAGAAGGATCCAATCTTATTGGATTTAAAGAGGATAGAAATGGAAATCATAAATAAAGGAACACCATCAATCCATTCACAAATGATTTCTAAACCTTGTCTTTTGTAATGGTTAAAGGATGATCAAAGAAATGATGTTGGAATTTAGAAGAGCGTGGAAACTATAAGAAATGGGAAATACTCAGAGGTCAACATTAATGAAGAAGGAATTGTGAGATTTGGGTTAGGACTACGTGTTCCATAAAATCCTGAGTTAAAGAACAAACTATTGTATGATGTACATAATTCAACTTTCTCCATTCACCCAGGAAACAAAAATATGTATCGAGATATATGAGAGCAATATTAGTTGGAAAACATAGATAATGAGATTACTGAATATACATCAAATTTCCTAGTATGTAAACATGTGAATTTTGAAAGGCAGAAGTCTAAGGGGATGATGCAACCATTACCCATACCAACATGTAAATGGAAAAATATTACTATGGACTTTTTCATCAGACTTATAAAGAAATCCAAAAGAAATAATTCTATATGGGTTGTTGTAGACCATATTATAAAGACTTCAAACTTCATTTCAATTTGATACGATTTCTCACTAGATCAACTTGCATAGATATACATCAGATAAGTGGTTAGGGCGCATGGAGTACCACTATCTATTATGTCCGATTGAGATCCCATATTCACCATTATGTTTTGGAAAATTCTTTTCCATGCTCTAAAAACTAAGATGAACTTCAATACATATTATCACCTTCAAACTGATGGCCAATCTATGCGGACTATCCAAAAATTTGAGGAATTTTTGAGATAATTCTCAACTGACTTCAAAGAAGGATGGGAACAAAATCTTCCTCTGTTCGAGTTATCTGACGACAACAGTTTCCAATTGAGCATCCAAATGGCTCCATATAAATCCCTTTATGGGAAGAGGTGAAGAAAAATAACATGTTGGGATGAAGTTGGGGAAGGAAAAATTCTAGGTCGTAAAATGGTTGAGGAAATGGTGGAGAATGTTAAGAACATTCAACAACACATCAAGGATGATCATAGTTGACATAAGAGCTATAATGAAATTCATCGATGATACCTAGATTTTTCTATTGGATACATGGTATTCCTCTGTATATCTCCATTGAATAAAGTAATAGGATTTGGGAATAAGGGAATGCTTAGTCCAAGGTACGTCTACCCTTTTGAGATCCATGATCACATTAGAGTATTAGCATATCGAATAGAACTCTCACTAAACCTATCTCAAGTACATAATGTATTACATGTATCCCTCTTGAGAATGTACATACCAGACCCCTAGCATGTACTCAATCTAGAGGTGGTACCATTAGAGAATCATCTTTTCTATGAAGAGTAACCGGTGAAGATCTCAAATTGTAGAGAAAAAGTTCTATGCAATAAGACAATGAACCTCATCAAAGTGTTTTGGAGAAACCAAAAGTTTTCAGAATCAACATGGGACATAGAGGAGGTGATGAAGCAGAGTTACCCTTATATATTTTAGTGTGAGAGAAAAAAATTCTGAGGGTGAAATTTCTAAAGGGGGGAAGATTATAACGACTCGAACTGTTATGAATAAAATTAAACTTTTTTTATTTAATTAAATGTAACATGGTTATAAAAAACACATAAAATTATTTTTTTATTCTATTAAATTATTATTAAATTCCCATTAAGTATCAATACTGTTGATAATATATCCATTGAATAGTGATCATAAGGCTAGTATATATATAGGGTTTTAAGAAATACATTTGACACTGAACAAGGAAGTGATGACCTCAACCAGAAGGATCGTACCCTATGAAGCATATTTATTGAAGCCTAAAAAGGAGATATCATTTATGAAATTTTCTTAGACTAATACCAAGTTGAGATCCAATAACTTAAGAATGAGAGAAACCATTTACAGAGGAAGTTCAATCTCATCGAGATCACAACCCAAACCATGTTTGCTGAACCACCCAATAAAAGTCCCAACATCATGTACCTTACTCTTAGAGAGTATTCTGGTGTATTAAAGGGATATGTATAGAGACCCTAGAAATAAGAGTATTTACATTATTTTTTATATAATAATGAATATATTTTTATCCTATTATTTTTACTTTATAAATGATTTTTATTTTGATTAAATAAAACACAAATGGTATTTTTGGTTAATATTAAAATTAAATTAAGGAATTTATTTGGATAAATTAATAGAATTTTTCAATAAATAATATTTTAATAATATATTATTATTAATTTTTTATCAAATCAAAATGATCATGTAATTTGTATGAAGTCAAATGTAATTTTTATAAGGGTTCAATTTTTTTTGTCAAAACCCATCATTTTTGATAAATTTAAATTAGTATTTTAAAATTAAAAATTCACCTATTTATAAAATTATTTATATAAAATGAATATTATTTTTTGGAATCGGAATGTTAGAATTTCATAATTTTCAGAGATAGTCAAATTACTAGGGAAAAAATAAACACCGTATAAATATACATTGTGTTCTATGAAATAAAAATGACACAAAAGTGATGTAATAAGTAATATAAATAGGATACATGACTAAATATATGTTTTCACTTTAAAATAATGTGATTTAAAGTTTATTTGAATAAATTTTTAAAGCCATTATGAATCCTTCAAGTCTTATAATATATTTTAAGATTTTTAATATCATTTCATTAAGAGTGTGACTCACCTCCACATCACTAATGGTATTATTTTAATATGTTTGGATCTTGGAATTATAAAATAATTTATACCACTCCCATTTGGAAGAAACCTTGGTAGAAAACCATGGGATGGTTTGTGTTTTTGGATATTTTATTATGAGGAGTCCAAAACCAAAATAATAAAGAAATCCCCTTCATTTCCTATATAATCCCACCCAAGCTACCATTTTTATTAACTAAAACTACTTGGATCATATCTATATTCTTTCCTAACACTCTATAGTTCTACCAAGGTCCCCTAAGATCTCAAGAAGCCTCTCACAAGCCTTTGTAGTCGCACATTCAATTAAAGGTTCTTTAATTTCTCCTCTTTCTTCAAGTTTATTTGTTTTTTACACCTTCTATTTCCTATTATATATTTTGTGACATGTCATTACATATCCATATTACATTAAATTTAATTTATAAATTATAATAGTTCTTCTTTTCTCTCATCAACCATTTTTATGAAATTTTATGTGTCACCGTTGTGCTACTGAAATTACACCACAATTTTCCATTACAAAGAAATTATGTAGTGAATACCATTCCCATTTTATATAATGGGTATTCACCTTTATACACATATAATTATTTTATTTGGTAATTACATGTATTTATTTCTCACTCCTTATTTTTGGAACAAATTATGACGATGAATGAATCTATGTTGATTGATCTATGTGGCACACTAAAGCACAATAATGAAAAGAAAGTGACAGGTGCGACTAGAATTATATTGAGCTCAAATGAATTGGGTAATGGTTAGTATCATGATATATCATGTTGGGATATGGGGTTTAACTTATTACTTTATAGTAATTTTTAAACCATGATGGATTGGTGGGTTCAGCATTGAACTATGTTTGTGATGAATTGTTTTAAGTTGTTTCCACATTTCCCATGTTATTATTGTCATGCTATATCATGCCCTATTATTCATGTAACTTATATTCCCCATTGATATGACTATAGTCTAGAATATATTGTATTCTTAATTTTACTTCTTTTTTTCCCTTACTGGGCTTTATATCTCACCCCTTTATTATGTATGACCTTAGTTTATCCCATGTAGTGTTAAGTATGAAGTAATGTTTTGATCATGTTAAAGAAGTTTTCAATAAATATGTTGTTTTCATGTTTTATGCTATTATATAATATACTTAATTTCCCAAATACACTATAAATCTCAATCCTATGGGTTGTATTAAGTGTAATTTTATGTAATAAATTTTGTTTAAATGTGAAATAAATAATCGGGTTATTGTACACTCCCTTATTGTAAGTATAGCCATCTAACACAATCTTATGATCCTAAAATTTGTATCAGAGAAGGTATCTACTGATCATATACTTTTTGAATTTTTACTTTCATTACAAATTTCAAGTTGTTAAAGTTTTGATATAATCTTTATATTTATAAACTTTGTTACACTAACATGTATTTGTAGAAAATATTTTATTTTATTTTTAAGATGGTAGGTATAAATGTTGGTTCTATTTATAATCTCAATCCTAGTAGACCACTAATTTTTTATGGTAATGACTATGAGTATTGGAGAAACAGAATGAAAAAATTTATGATCAAAACTGGAGCTGATAACTTCTTGATGATTTTTGGTAAATATAAGATTCTTGATAAGGAATTTTTTTCTTTTACAAACTCTAAGAATTTGGAATACTAGTTAAACTATTAATTGAGGAAAACTTTGTTGTGATAAATTAAAGGGAATATATATAGTCAGATTTCATATTATGAAGATTATAATAGTATTTGGTGTAAATTTAAAGTTACATATTTTGGTACATCAAAAGTTAGGGAAACCACATGAGATATTCTAAGAGCCGATTACTGAGCCATTGATTTTATTCCCGGTGAGTCAGTTGCATATATGCACTAATAGTTCATTACAATTATAAATAGTTTAAAATATCTTGGAGAAAAAGGTCTTGATAAAGAAATTTTTGTTTAAAATATTATTGATATTATTCCAAATGATTGGGAATAAAAAAGAACTACTTTTGATGATACAAGGAAGTTAACTAATATTCATCTTGATGATTTTATTAGAACCATTATGTAGTATGAGGGTAAACTTAATAGATAATTTGATAAAGGAAAAAATAAAAAAGGTGGTGTTTCTTTTTTTATAATAACTACTTTTCCTTATAAATTTTAGTCATCTTGGAAAGTTGTTAAATCTTTGAGGAAGAAGAAAGTTATTATTCAGAAAGATTCTATCACGTCATAACATTTAAGGAATGAGTTAGATAATCTAGTCCGAAATATGAATAAGATACCTATGAAGAAATATTTTCAATATTGATATAAAAAGGTCATAAGGATAAAAGTGATATGAAATATCCTGGAGTCACTTTCTATGAATGTAAGAAATCTTGACATATTCGTCCTGATTATCCAAATCTAAAGGGGAAAGACAGACAGGAGAATAATTTAAAAAAAATTCCAAGAAATTTATAAATCTAATGGTATGAAATTTTTGAATGTTTATGACACATGGAGTGCTAGTGGTGGTGATTCTTTTGATTTTTTTTTTCAGATAATGACATTTTAAAATAGAGGAACATAAGTATTTTTGCTAAAGTACCCATGGAAAATCAATTATTTATGGCTAAGGTACATAAAATTAAATCTCTTAAAAAGATATATTTAAATGATAATTATCCTGATGAGAAAAATTCTACATCTTTTGATGAAGAATACTCCTTTTCAGAAGATAATACTCTTCCTAGTTATGATGAAGTTTTCTATTTTTCAAAATTACTTCAAAATGAGAATTGAAAGATTTGTAAAAAACATGATAGTGATAAATCAAAACTTGTTAAGTCTAATTAAATAATAAATATTTTTACTAATGAAATATTATATCTTTGAAAATATATGGATGAAACTATTTCTGAAAAATATTTAATTTAAAAGATTTTGAAAAAAGTTGTTTCTAAGATAAATGTTTTACAAATTAATCTTAGTTATAAAACTAATACTATTGAGGATAAAAATGTAGTTGTTAAACTAAAATATAAAATCTCTATTTTTGAGAAAACTTTTATCAAATTTTATCACTGGTAAGGAAAATTTTGATAAAACGTATAAACAAATTAGACCTCATTGGAATAGTTTTAGAATGGATTTTACAAGTAAAAACCATGTTTTTAGTAATAAATATTTTCTTCCAAAAAGTTAACCTTTTTTTACCAAGTGCCAAAGTGGTGGGCACTGGAAGAAAAATTGTTCATTGAATAGAGTAAAATCTCTTGGTTTTCACAAATCTTATTTTTCTAAACAAATTTGGTTACCTAAGATTTTGTTTTTAAAAAATACCAGACCCAAGAAGGTTTGGGTTTTGAAAAAATAATATTTTTGTTTTCAGGAAAATAATGAAAGTACCAAAAAAATTGGTATATGGGTAGTAGGTGTTATAGAAACATGATTGGAAATAAATATTTTTCTAAGAAGATAATAAATATGAATGGTGGAATGTAAATTTTAGAGATAATGTATAAGGATATATTATCAGATTAGGTAATATTGTTCTTCTTGTAAAATCTATTATTTAAAATGTTTTAATTGTTGTAGTTATTAAGAAAAACCTCATAATAATAATTTAGTTATGTGATGAAGGTTAACTTGTGATTTTTAAGAATGATAAATGTTTAGTGCATTGTTCTAGGGATAAATTTATTATTTCTTCCAATCAGCATGATAATATTTATTCACTAAACATAAAAGACCATAGGAGCCAAGAATTACCCTAACATAGTGAAAATGGAAGATCATTATTGTTATGGAATAGATGTTTAGGAAAGTTTAACCTTATAAACTTATGTAAGTTTACTTGGAAAGTAATTGTTAAGGATATACCATATCTTAGTTTTGATACTTCTAATTTTTTTGACCCTTATCAATATGGTAAGAAACATAACTAATGTTTTAAATTTATTAGTGAAGTCTCAAATTTTGATGCTTTAAATTTAGTACAGATGGACTTATTTGGTACTACACAAATTGGAATTATTGGTGTAAAATACTATGTATATGTCTTAGTTGATGATTACACTAGATATACATGGGATTATTTTCTCACAAATAAATCCAAAGCCTTTAGCTATTTTAAAACTTTTCTATATAGATTTAACAATGAAAAAAACCTTCTCCTTAATAACTATTCATAGTGATAATGATGGAGAATTTTAAAATTTTTATTTTCAAAAATTTTATAGTAAAAAATCTATAGAACACAACTTTTTAGCACCTAGAACCCCCCCAAAAAAATGGTGTAGTTGAAAGAAGAAATACAATTACTTAAGAAATAACCAGAACTATGATGAGTGAATACTCAGTTGCTAAACATATCTGGGATGAAGTGTTTAGTACTTCCTACAATACTATAAATTGGGTTTTAATTCGACACTTTTTTAATAAAAATCCTTATGATTTGTAGAAAGGAATAATTATTTTTCTTATTTCAATGTTTTTGATTGCAAAGTATTCATATTGAATACTATAGAAAATATACACAAATTTTCAACCAAAGATGATGAATTAATATTTTTAGGTTATCCCACTACTTTTAAGGTATATAGAGTTTTTAATAAATATTATTATACTATCGAGGAAATAATACATGTTAGGTTCGATGAAACTGATCCTTTTGGTTTTAAGGAATCACAACCAACATCCTCAGATGCGATTTTTAAAATTGATTTTCAAATTTTGTTATAAAGTGAATCTAACAACAAAGTAAATATAGAATTAGTTTTTGAATTTATTCCTCTGGAATATTTTCTAACTAGTATTGAAAAAAAAACTTCTTAAAACCTAAGAAGTCAGTTGTTTCTTAGGAATAATCCTAGTGAAGGTGTCATTGGTGATATATATTAACTACTTAAGACTATAAGTTCCTTATGAAATGAAATTGATCATCTAGATTTCTTATCCAAATTTGAACCTAAGAATCCTGATGAAGCTTTAGGTGATGAGGATTTTATTATGGAAATGCAAGATGATCTTAATTATTTTGAGAGGAACGAAGTCCAGAATTTAATTGAACGACCTATAGAAAATTCTATAATTGGAGTAAAATGGATTTTTCAGAATAAATGTGATGAAAATTGAATAATATTTAGAAATAAATCTTTAATTATTGCTAAGGGGTATAATCAACAGGAAGGAATATATTATCAAAAAAACTTATTCTTCGGTAGAAAGACTTGAAACTATTCAAATACTTATAGTCTTTGCAGCATTATTTAATTTCATACTATTTAAAATGAATGTATAGTGTGATTTTATTAAAATATATGTTTAGGAGACAGTTTTTGTTGAAAAACCACCTAGTTTGGAAAATAAAAAACATCCAGGACATGTTTATAAACTTACCAAATATTTATATGGACTTAAGCAATACCTTAGATCTTGGTATGATAGGTTAATTGAATTTTTGATACAAAATAATTCTATTTAGGGAGCTAGAGGTTCAATACTTTTTATCAAATACGTTATTAAAAATAATATGATGGAAAAAATTTATGTTGATGAAGTTATATTTGGTTCAATTGAAAAATCTTTAGTAGATTCCTTTATAGGTCTTATGGAATTCGAGTTTGAAAAAAGTATTATGGGTGAGTTAAAATATTTTCTTGGTTTTCAAATATCAAAAAAAGAAGAAAATTATATATCTCAAAATAAGTAATTAAAATATATTCTTAAGAAATTTGGATACACTAATAGTAAAATTAATAATACTCTAATTAGTACCTCCAATAATTTAGATCATGATGAGGCTATGAAAACAATTTATTAGAAACCTTTTAGAAGTATGATTGGAAGTTTACATAACTTCTAGTAATACAGATTCAATGTTTTTATATGCTTATGTGAAATATATCAAACTATTCTAAAATAATCCCATTTAAAATCTGTAAAATTATTTTTTCATTATCTTAAGGGAAATATGGATTTAGGCCTTTTCTATTATTCTATAAATTTTTTTGAATTTTTTTTTCAGATGATTCCTTTGGTGGATGTAGAATGGGTAGAAAAATTATATCCAAAACTTTTCATTTTTAAAGATATTAATTAGTTTCTTGTTCATGTAAGAAACAACACTCAGTAACACTTTCCACCAATGAAGCTGAATATGTGTCCTCTAGAAGTTGTTGTGATCAAGTGTTGGGGATGCAATACACACTCATAGAAAATGGAACATGTTTTACTAAAACTCAAATACTTTGTGATAATAGAAGTTCTACTACTTTATATAGAAACCCAGAATAATTATCATGTTCTTAGGACATAGATATAATACACCATTTCCTTTGGGACCACAGAATAAAAGGATATATAATTTTAAAATTCATCAGAACACAATACCAATATGCTGAAATTTATAATAAACCCCTTAGTTTTGATAGATTTGTATACATTATACAGAATCTTGGAATGATCAATTTAATGTAATCTTTCATTCATACTTTTTGTTTTCAATCTCCTTACATTAAGATTCTCTTTTTCATACGGGGAGTAAAAATATTTTATTTTTAATTTTTTTGTTTTTATTAAATTTTTTAGTTTTTTAAATTGTTGTTTTTTATAAAAAAAATTATCATAATGGGATTTACTAACTCAATATTTTTATAATTTTTTTGGAGTAATAATTCTAGAAATAATTTATGGACTCAGAAATTCTTATAAAATTTCTAAACTGAAAATTTATCATAAACTATCTTGGGTTAAAAAAATTTCATAATCAAATTTTTTAATATAACTATATTATTCTGGTTTTTTATTTAAAAACTATCATAATTATATTTTTTAATAAAATTATCGTTATCCATTTTTAAAACTATCATAATTAGTTTACAAAAACCAATAAGAATAAGTTATTTATACTGATGGATCTTTCCACTCTAAATGGTACTCTTCTATTCTTTTAGTTTTTTTACTTATTTATTAGTTTAGATTACAATTATTATTTTTCTTAATATTTTAATTTTTATAAAAACCTAGTTTTATTTTTCAATTTTTAATTTTTTTCCATAACCTGTTTCATTCTTAGTTCGATAAAACTATTAAAAACATTGAGAGTTCAAAAAGTATTTTAATCCTCATTTGGATCAATCTCAAATGTTAGATCAGAATGGTTTTGAATCTATATTTTTGGATATATTTTGGAAGTTGAACCATCACCCGTATTGTCTATAAAAGTATGTGTCACCCCATGTCCCACATTCGTTATCCAAATAATTATTTCATGATTAGCTGCACCCTTCAAAGGCCTCAATCCAAAAGTTTTCCTTTTAAGCTATTCAGCATTTTTATTTACAGATCTAATGGAAACCATGGAGGATTTTTTCAAGTGGATTGTATTCTAGGAAAGTCTAATTGAAAGATTATGGTATGAAAAATAAAATTCTACACTCAAGAAGATATCTTCTTTTCAAGGATGGGAATCAGTATGTGTAGAAAAACTTGATAATGATTTTGATCGTTATTATCCAGAGGTAGTTCACGAGTTCTATGTACCTATTCAATTTTTCAATGAATATGGTAAAGAAAAAGTTTCCTTCACATTGTATGGGAAAATATATAAGTTATCTTATAATAATCTCGATGACTCAGTTAGAGTTCCATCAGAAGAAGAAGCGTATTTTCCTTATCATAAGTTTCATAAAAATTTGTCACTTTTAAAAAGACCAAATCCAACTATTTGTTGTTATTAGAATATAAAAAGGTTAATAAAGTATCCCACTTGAAACTAGATAATAGAGTCATATCCTTTTGGATTCAGAGATATTTGATTTTGAGGAAGGGACTAGAGAATAAAAATAAGCACTAAAGAAAATTTCAAGAAGAAAAACTTTGTGAAACTCTGTTGAAAGGTATTGAAAGGGCTTCCATGATTGTTGTCCTTCGCTCTTCCCACACCGATCAAGTTATACGAGAAGGTGGTTAAATTTTTATAGAAATAATAATAGTTATATATGATATCCATTCTATTTTAGATAGGGGAAATAAAAAATTATTTGATGAAGAATTGGTCCCAATTATCCCAGAAAAAGAATTGGAATTGAAGTTTGCAGGAAAATCGAATCTCAGAACCGCAAGACAATTAGAAAAATAAATTGATAAGGATTTTGATGAAGAAGTGTATGGGAATGAAAAAGAATAAAAATAAAAAGAAGAGGAATATGAATAAATATAATAATAAGTTAAAGTTGATGTAGAATAAGGTTAACATAAAGATAATGAAGAAGACGATGATAATGAAACTGACTATGATAATAAATAATTGGAATCATCCAAAACCTCATCAAGTTTACTATCTATGTTTAGAATGGATGATAAATCTCAAAGTAATATAGAAGAAGGATATTCATTAGAAAAATAAGTATAATTATCCTCAAATAAATAAGAAGATAATCAACACTCTTAGAAAAAAGGTTATGATAAATTTCAGACTGATAGAGATATTGAGATCATTGAAATTTTAGATGAGTAAAAAGTTTATAAGAAATATAATAAGGATGATTTGAAGAAATATAAGAATAGAGGAAAGGAATTTGAAACTGGTACTAGAATAATCAAATCTCTAAAACCTTCTTTAGGATCACCAGATCCAGAAGAAACAATTGTACAAAAAGGTTTTGATTTTATTGTTTAATCCTTAAGGTGGTTAGAATCAACAATTTCATATTTTCCAATGTTTTAAGAGAGGGGGCAAATTATATAGAATAATATTAATGAAAAATTGGAATCTATAAAATTTAAAACTGAATTAGTGATTGGTATTGAGAATGAATTAAATATTTTTTAAGAAAACTCTCATACTCAAAAGAGATGATGCAATAAGATGGGGAAGTGGTCTAACCAAGTTGATTCTGATATTTAGATGCATGATGAAAAATTTGACGAAGTAAAGAAAATTTTTATAGAGTTAACTAATTCATTCAATAGATCTTATTCAAATATGGTTGATAGAGTCAAGTTTATTGAATAGATCAAAGTTGAAACTGATGAATAAAATGATGATGTAACTTATTTGAACTAGAATATTCGAGATATGGAGTTAGAGATGAGTAGGCTTTGATCTTGTGAAGATGAAGCAATCATATTAAGGGTACAAAACAAATAAGTCTTTGAGGAAGTTATAATACTGAAGTCTCAAGATTGGTCTATGTAATAAAAAGTTACAAATATTGAGAAGGATTGACATGAGTTCAAGAGGATGAAATCATTTGTAAATACCTTGACAAAGAAATATTTATTTTTTTATAAACTCTTTATTTATTTCATTGTCAAAGTTTTGAAAATTATTTAAATGTTTGTAATGAATTATCTTTTCATCCAAATATGATTTGATTGAATGTTTTATAATTATGATTGGTTATATGTTCTTTCATATTTAAATGTATGATTAGTTAGTTCAGTATTATTTTGTATGTTATGTTTTATAACATTTCAATAAAACTCATACTCTTCTCCATAGATTTTCAAATATCAAAATGTGGGAGAATGATATATAAAGGTGGAGAAAAATTTATTAAGGGGGAGTATTTTTTTTCAAAGGGGATAATGCTTTATTTAAAGAGGTGATACTTTCCTAAGGGGGAGTATGTTTCATAAAGATAAGAAGATTTATTTATTAAAGAGTTATTCTTATTCTATACATCTTATTTAGAAAATCTACAAACTCAGAGGGAGTTAAGTTTTTAAAGAATAAATCTTAATACAAAGTCCTTAAAAGAACAAAGGGGTGTTTCTTTTTTATGTTATTTTTCATTTAAGATTTGGAGTTTTTCCTTTCAAAAATGGGGAGATTGTTGATTTAGAAGTATTAATTATTACTTTTCAATTACTTTAGTTTTATGAATCACAAACACATTCATAAAACATGTTTTCTAATTTTTTTATGTCCCAAGTGTTTTAGTATGTTTTTTATAAAAAGTTATCTTTTATCATACATATAAAAAGTTCTGATATATTATGAATATAAAATTTACATTATTCATTCCAATCATCAGATTGATCATGTGTTTGATCATTTGAATTACCTTTAATTGGACCATGAGTTAGACTTTTTAATATCTTTCATACCGAAAAAATTCATGAACATCAGAATAATAATGGCATCGATAAACTCAGACTGACTCTCATAAGGATTATTGAATTGAAAATGATAAGGAAGTCCATTAGATTAAGATATGTTTATAATTAGAATACATATAATTGTTTCTAAAGTTAGGAATACCTTTAACACTATAAGGGTGTTAAATAATACAATGTAGAACATTTAGTTATTCCATGGAATTATGAGCTTTCAATACATAGCTATTCGAGGTCATTGAAAAAAATATAAAAATATAATCTTTGGAGCTTCAAATATAAATATATGGTCATTTTAAGAGTTTGGAGCTGATAAATTTTTCTCTCTGAAGTATTATAAAGATTACTTATCATGAAATAATTTCTCTTAGTCTATGTGATTCTTTAGAGTGTTGTTGTTTAAAAAAATCCTGGTTAGGTTGATTACTTAAGAAATTTTGATTTTTTATTCACCTATGATCATTGTTATAATCGAGGTATTTTGAGGGTAGGGAGATGGTGAATCTGATTGATCAGATTGGGGGATTCTAGGGCTTGGAAGACAGACGTCGATCATCATATCATGGCTTCTGAGGATAAGAAGAAAGAGATACACTGATCATCATATTGAGATATTTTCTTTTAAGGAAATACATACTTAATAGTAAGTATAAAACTATGGAAACCATCATTAAAGATTAATTAATACCTTACTATTAAGGATAAAAGGGGTATATATTTTAATAATAGCTTGTAATTCATTCCTACTTTTTCATGTTTGTTGTATTACTTGTTTTTAAAATTTTATATTTCATTATGCATGTTATAGAAACTTATTCACTATACTCATATTTCAATTACATTTTTTATCATTATAAATATGATTATGATAAATGTATTATGATAAATCAGATCCATTGTGATTCAGATATTTTAATCTAATTTAATCAGACTGTTTGTTGTTCTGATTTTGTGACTCTGATAATCAGACTATGTTCGAGTTCGATAAAATTATTCTAAGAGGTTTTATAATTTGTTTAGTTTAAATATTTTAAACTATTTTTTTAAAACATTATTCACCCACCTCTTGTAATTATAGCCATATAATCCAATATTATAATCCTACACTCCCTGAAATCTTACCACATTCTTAATATATATTCTTTCAAGCTAATCAATAGAGAAATATTGTCTAATAGAAATGAAGTGTGCCGACTTTATAAGGTTCTCAACTATAAACCATATATAATTATGGAATTTATATATTTTGGGGAGTCTAATGAAAAAATATATGGTGATGTTTTACCATTTCTATTTAGGAAAGTTTAATGGCTATAACATTCCCTTATATTTTTGTCTCTCATCTTTAACTTGCTGACAAACTAAGCATTGAGAATCATACTCTATAATGCATCTATTCATAACATCCCATCATAAATACTATTTCACATCTCTATATATCTTTTTTAGTTCTAGGATGAATAGAGAATGATGAACTATGAACCTTATCCAACAGATAATTTTTCAAATATGGTATGGACAAAACACATACATGGTTCCTGAAAAATACTCAAGTGGTATTCATGTTCTTTATTTCTCTCACATCTCCCTCACCCTATTTTAGGGTTCCTCCTTTTTTGGAATGGGTTCTCCACCAATTTTACCTTTCTTCAGTGCTCTTATGTCTCCATATCCCTATTCTAGGGTTTATCCCCCATCGACTGTAGTTCTCCCTCACTCCCCTATAGTCTTTGGTGCTATCGTATCTCTCCCACCTTTTCTAGAGATTCTCCTCCTTTATAGATGCTTCTCCTTCAATATTATGTAGATATACTTATATTATTACCCCTCGGTGTTTCTTTTATGGCTTGTTCACATTTGGGTATTTCTTTCAGTCTTGTTATCACTTACGATCTAGTGTTGACGTTCTGTCTTTCGCGATGCCAACTTATCCTACAAGGAGGTCCTGGGGTTTCGATTCTGGTTTTCTATTGAGGATTCCTTCAGTCACCCTTTCCGTAGCTATGAACTCATGTTCCTTAGTGCCTATCCAGGCCAGATATGGAGCTGTGGTTCAAATAGGTTTTGGGTTAGGCAGTTCAGCGGTCGACAAATCTCAAGGTGCTTTTAGGTCGCTTTCTCTTTTTTGTTTCTTTCCAATTTTCTCCTCGTTATCGTTACTACCATTTGGAACTCTCAGACAGTAAAAATCTACTCCGAACCTAAGTTCTTCTTCTCTTATCTTGGTCGGAGCAGGATTAGTGGTAACAAAAAGGTTTTGGGAGGTGCGGTTTGACGACCACCATCATTCCAGACATAGCTCTTCAACACCAGTTTTTTGTTTTTTAGTGACGGTTTTATTATTTTGTTCTCAATGGTGGTGTGTTGAAGGATTTAACTATTTTGTTTCTGGATTTTGGTTTTTGTGTTTTGGATATTGTTGGCTTGTTGGAGAATGATGACAAGGTGTGATATTTATAGTGACACTGGAGGTCTTGGATGATCTTCAGTGTCTAGTGCAGTAGTAGGATGTTAACGATGATGAGGTGATAGATCACGATGTCAATAATGGTACTCATGATGATGATGACTAGCAATGGATATATTGGTACTCATGATGATGGTGGTTGATCCTCAGATCTTCTCATCGGGTTTTGTGAACGTTTTTGAATTTTGAAATCAAGTAATTGGATTACTTTTATTTATGGTTCCTGCCTAGTGGATTGTAGGCTACAACTCATTGAAAATCAAATAAAAAATGAATTTTTAGTAAGTAGTTTTGTCTATAAAGATAGAGGGGGAATTTTTAATACCAAAAGGCATTAGTATAAATTCAAAGTATCCATGCCTTGTACAAAATATCATCTTGGGTATATTGTCATTCTCGAATCCAAATTGCTGATATCCAAAATGAAGATCAATATTTAAAAAGTATTGAGCTCCATGAAGTTGATCAAAAAAGTCATCAATATAGAGTATATGATAATTTTTCTTGATAGATATTGTGTTATGTTCTCAATAATAAATTTAGAGCTTCATTGATCCATCTTTATTCTTTAAAAATAGAACGATTGTATCCTATTGTGATGCAGTAGGGCCTATAGATTAGTTTTGAAGATTCTCTTATAGTTGATTCTTCAATTATTACAAATCAATTGGGTACATTCTATAAGGATTATTTAAAATAGGTATAACACTACATATGATTTATATTGAAAACACAACTTCACAATTTGGAAGAAGAATTGAAAATTATTCTAAAAAGATATAAAAAAACTACAATATAATACGAGTATCCTTAATGTTAATTTTCTCCCCAATAAAATGGGATAGATAACCTTAATGTATTTTAATTAATAACCACAATATGAACTAAATTTTCATTGGAATTTCATATTCATAATTACAACGATAAATGATTATAGGATCATTTGGAATATGAAATGTGACTTCCCTTTATTAGAAATTAATTATTGATCCATATAGGGAATGCCAATCAATGCCAAGAATCACATCAAATTCAACTAAAGGGGGAATCACAAGATTCACATGAAGCACTTCACCACAAAATTTAACCAGAGAAGAACTATAAACTTGAGATGTGAATATTTTACTATTAATAGTTTTAATTGATAACATAAAATATAATTGTTGATATGATATTGTGATACCCTTAGAAAATTATTTTTAAATAAAAGAGTGGATGGATCTAGAATCAAATAAGACATTATCTATTCTAGAGTGGATGAAAAGTATAACCTTTACTATGTCATTATTATAGCCCACTTCAACAGTCATGATCACACAATATTTTCTTTTGTCTTTGGTCTTAATAGGTTATTGATTCTGATCATAAAAAAATTGTACTCATGCACCATTAGTCATAATTTTAATACTCCTTGCATTTATAACATTGGAGCATGGGTGGTTTATTGTATGGAGATTTTTCTTCATTAACTATATTATTCCCATCACTTCGGCATTTGCTTCATTGATGACCTTCCTTTCTACACTTAAAACCCTTACTAGTCCCCTTAAGAAAATTTCCTAAATGTTTTCTTCCACACATAAAGAAATAAAATGAAATCTCATCTTCTTTTATCCATGTTTTTTATAATTTATTTGAATTCCATTTTTAATTTCTTATCAAAATGATGATATTTATGGGTAACTCCCATCTACATCTCTACCTTGATAGCATGTCAAAAAATTTCATCATAGGTACGAAAGTGTCTTATAGATAATTCCTTTCAAAGACTGGGTTTTAGGCTACCAACAAATTGAACAATTTTACTTTCAAGGTTGGTTATTAAAACAGAGGAATAACTTGAGAGACTTATAAAATTAACCTTATATATACTGATAGATTCATGATCCTTTTATTTCAGATCAATAAATTCCTTCTCCATATTTGAATAAATAATACAAGGAAAGCACTTATTGACTAATAAGTTCTTGAACTCATCGAAATACATGGAATTAATTTCTTCCTCTTGCCTCATATTCTTGATAAGATTACACCATTGATATACTTCACCTTCTATATGATAAATATCTAGGAAAACATTTTTATTTCCTGAGAATTAAAGAATATAAAATATTTCCTTAATGGTGTTAATACATCACTCAGCTACTAGTGGATCAGAAGACCCAATAAAATAAGGTGGATGTTTCTTCATGAAAGATTCAATAGTATATTGTTTCATAATTTTATAATCATTACACTTAGCTTGATTCATATCATGAGAATGTTGTATGATCATAAAAATAATATTTTACATTCTAGATCCCATATCATTTGGTTTATCAGGTGGAAAATCATTTCATTTTCCATTACATTAGACATTAACATGATAAATTTGGGTTCCATCCATTGAATAAAACCAAAAATCATATTTTGAGAAATAAAAACCTTAGTGAGGAATTGTGAAAAATAATTTAGAGAATTTCTTAAATCATGATACCATCTATGACACCTTAGGTTAAACCTTGGTCATTCATGATCACTACCAAAGGTATATGATTTTATCCTTTACTTAGACTTATCCTTAGGGATCTTACTAATGTTTTACAATCATAGTTTACATAGGTTAACTAAACCCTTACTCTGATACCAACTATAGTGAACCGAGCCTTTTACACATAGCATTACATGATTTTAAGAAAATCTATCCATGAAATAAAACCAAGGATCGAAAAGTATAATGTCTCAGAAGACTAGGTACCTAATGAAACAAAAATAAAAAATATTTTTATCAATATGCATAATGATGTACTAACTCCCTTTGAGCCCCTAAAATTTTATAGGATAACTTGGGGAATACATATAAAAAAGGGATCAGATAAAAAGACTAGTAAGGGAATAAGCATGGGATTGAAGCAAAACACATGAGTTGGAAGGAATAAAATGATAACATAAAATAAATTATTCCTAAATAAACATATGGAAGCATGAATAATAGAACATGTAATCATATGATCATGGTAACATAGTAAAGTGGAAGAAACATATAATAGGATATAAACACGAGTAAAGGCTAACTACCAATACTATATCACATGGTGAAAAGAGTCCCATAATGGATTTATGTTTACTCCCTAAACCCATACATAAAATTTCATGACACTAAAAGATTTACCAATACACTAGAGTTATATATAGGTAAACCAATCATAACATGGTATTTCATATATGCTACACATAATGAATCAAACCTAAGGAATAAACATAAGGATTACCCACAGAAAGAAATGTGTATCGTAATCATATCATAAGGAATAACGAAAGTGTGTATAACAACGATTTCAATGAAATACGGGATTTAAATCAATATTGGTCATTAATAAAGGAAAAATAAGAATATATCAATAATAATGAGGTCTAACTATATTGAAAACATGAAAAATAGTGGTTTGGTAACATTAGAAATGTGCCACATAAACATAGATTTAGAGAAAAGAATAAAGTGCCTTTTAAAAGGATAAAGGTATAATTATTTCCATAAAACCATAAATGTATAAAATTAAATTTCATGATAAATTGAGTGATTTTAGAAAAATATTCAGAGTCTTAAAATATTTTATGGAATGTACTTGAAAAAAGGTAAGAAATAGAGAAGTTTCCTTTAATTAGGTATGCTTATTATGAGGAATTAAGAAGAGAACCTTTTAAAACATGTAATTCCCTATCATATAAAGATGAATTTTAGATGCATACATATGTGTGGTACATATAAACATAATATAGAAGAATTAAATATGAATAATGCATAGATAAATTGAGTCAAAGAGAGAGGGAGCATAACCCAAATGAGACATGAAGGTTCGAATAGATCCCTTACACTGTGCTTTACTTTAGTTGAACATGATTTAACCGATAATATAATGGATTAAAGAATGTTATTAATTTATAAAATAATATTATTAATATTTATTATATCATATATAATCCTTATTTAACCTCTGATTAATGAATCATTAAATTTTTTCATTATTACCATTATTTTAGGTAATGAATCCATTATTTTTTCTATGCATGTTTTCTCACGTAAGCTCTGGTTCATTTTCATGGGTTATAGATTAATAATATACAAGATATTATTAATGATATAAGTATAATATTTACTTATTTAACACTTTTTTATAACCATTATTTAAATTTGGATAAATAAAAGGAGTCGAATCGCTTTGTGGATGTGGTAACGTACGGGCGACGATATCAATAACTTAATGGTGAATGAGTAGAGAAATAGATGATATATTAATTTTAAAGAATCAATATCATGTCAAAATTATCATAAAAACCCATTATTTCCATAATTAGTATTATCCTTGTAAAGTGGTGATGGAAAAAGAATTATACTGCTATGTGGAGATGGTAATCTGTACACACACACACACACGATAATTTCATTTTTCATAGGATAGATAAAAGGTTGAATATAGTTGTATCCTAATCATAATAAAATTTTAGCATATATATAATATTAAATTTATTTTTTTATTATGGATATAACATATTAATAGGAGTTATAAGAAGAAATAAATTTGAGAGAGTTGGTATTGACGATTACCTTTCCTACGAAGGAGATCCTTTATAACTTCTCTTATGGGACCTAGGGTAGGTCTTTTAGAAAGGAAAGAACAGAAATAACTTAATTAAGGACGTCTAGAATATAAATAGGTAGATTTTTGTTAATCTATATTTCTCAAAGTGGGGTAAATAAGTGAAGGAAGGGGTGTCCTTTTATAATTGAGGTGAGAGGTACTTTTGTAATTTCTCAAAATATTAAAATATAATAAGACTATTCTAGTGAAAAATGATTAAAAATGGACCACAAATGCACAAAGGATTCCATTTTTGACCATATATTATCTAATTTTGTATTTTTATTATTTTTAAATAATTTAATAATGTATTAATTCCCTAAATATCATTACTGTGAATTTTTATACTATTCATTACTATGACTTTAAAAACATCAAGAAAATAAGTAAAATAAAAAAATATTAATTTATTTCATAAAAAGGTCATGGTACTCTAGAGAATTCTTGTATCACCTTAAATATATCAAATTATATTTATTTTAATATGTTTATTATAATTTATTTGATTTTCCATTCATTGAATAATTTTGGCATGAGCATTGTGTAAGCATGTAAGGTAATTATTTATTTAATAAAAAGTACAAAAAAATCACCATGAATTATATAAATATTTTATATTTCCAAATAATATTTATATTTCGGGAAAACTTCTAAATAAGATCATATTAAAAAAATTACACCTATTAAAAATAAGAGTGTTACATGTTTGACATTTCATTAAATAAAATACTAAAATCTATTAATGTCAACCATATAGATCTAAAAGGTTATAAAGTTGAAACATGGATTATTATGGTCTAAAATGACTCATAAAATAGAATTGGGTTAAGTTTTAGGGTCATTTTATAATCTTTATCATATTATTTTTACCTATAATTACCCAATTTATTCTTAATCAGGAATCAAAAATTACCAAGCTTACTATTCATATTGAAAAACATTAAAAGGGAAATATTTAACAAATTTGTAACCAATGATTCTAAATATGGAATATTTTTTTTTAAAATTCAAAATAATGAATTGGTATAATATAATTTAATATTAAACTGAAAAAAACCAATGAAAAACATTTTTTCTGAAAAATTCTATTTTTAAGTATAAAGTGTCTTTATATTAAATTCATGTATAAAATTCATTTAAAAGACCAAAATTAGATAAAAATGAACTAATTAAAATTTAAAACTAATAAAAAATAGAATTTTACTTTTTAAATTCTTTAAATAAAATACAGTTTAAAATAAAAATCAATATTTCTCAATATTCATTAAAAAATGAAACTTTTAATAAAATTTTAAAAATTTATCCTAAAATAATTTTGACATGATGAATCCAAAAATAAATTTTATTTTATCAAATAAATTTCCTAAAATTTCAAAAATTAATTATATTTATTTTCCCATAGAAAGTAATAACAATTATTTTGGAAGAAAAAATATTTTTTTGAAGGACAAAAAGGATTTATTAAAAATTATGTGTTTATTAATAAGTAAATTTTGTATTGAATATAACCTTCACATATATTTCATAATATGGATATTCCTATTCATAACTTCTAATTCAAAAACTAGTTTATAATGGGCATGTTAAAATAATAATATTTTAATAGTATCCCACTCTTTGTTTAAACTCAGTGTTGCATGAAATAGAAGCTATCAAAGAAATAAAATTATTTAAAGATAAATAATTAAAAAAAATATCAGGGTGTTACCAATCATGAACCATAAGTTCTCTATTTATATACATATATTTTCCATATTTAGTAATGATATGAAGGAATATTAAGTGTCTATATCAAATAAAGAATAAACTAAAGTATATGCTAATATAATAGTACCTAAAACTATGGAAGGCCTTAGACTATGCTTCTAGGGAGTAGGATGTACTATATACATATGTCCAGATCTGTATCCCTTAGAGTTAACCTGACTAATCTGGGTTAGTTATCTCTTTTGGGACTATACATCTGAAGCCCGAATACCTTATCCTGGACCACCTCCACGACCTGATCAACCAGTAGTAGTCCATCTCCCCACCGGATGTGGAGCTACTAATCCTATACCTAAATGCAGAGTCATTGTAGATCCCTTATCATTAGTAACTATTGGAAATTTCCATAAAAAAATGCCAAAGTTTACCCATCCTGCTACATTCTCAGCACTCAATTGGGCCCTTCATATATTGGGGCTTCTTATGGCCCAACCTACCACAATGGTGGCACAACATATAACTGTAGGTGCATTCCATTTGACTAGAGATGCCTCTATGAGTAGAATTGAAATGATGTTTCATGCCTCTAGATGAACTGTCTCCCTATCTCAATGCTGAACCTCTCTGGCTCACACTCCCATCCACCATCAGGTTTTTCTTAGTGATGACTTCTTTGTTCAATATCTATAAAATGGTGGTAAACCAAACGACATTCACCAATTATCAGATGGTGTAAAAAAGACCATCCTAAAATCATCTCACTATCATCAACTTGTCAGAAAAAAGGGCCCGTGTGAAATGATGATGCTCAGTGAAATGATTTGAATACTCCATCATAGACATAGACCCATATTGTAGGTGCATAAAAGCTCTAGCTTAGTTTTCTCTTAGTAAATGCAAAAAGAAGTAATTATAGAAGGCTATATGGATGTCCCCATACCATAACTTTATTTTGACCATCCTTGGTGATAGAATCCCACCAATACATGGTAGAATCAAAGAAAATATATGTAATGAGCTTGACCCTCCACTTTGGATGGATATACAAATGCTTGAAGATAAAAAACATTGCCTCACAATGAATCAGTAGCTTGTGGAATGTCATCCCCCGAGAGGGTGGGAGGATGAAATTTCTAGAATTCTATCATCAATTATTCTATATAAGGGGTAGGTCATGAAGATTTATGTACAAAATGCATAAATTATAGGCATCTCTCTCTGAACTGAGCATTGGTTCCCAAATTTGGAATAGAATGAGGTGCCTTAGGTGGAACACAAGAGGAAATACTTGTGGATTTGGGCCCACTGACTTCAAAGAATGATCTTCACCACCTTATTGGCACAAATTTCAAGGAAATAATATTGTTATATCTCTACAATTTCCAAATTCATGCCTCATATAGGATTTAACAACATACAAGGTCAGTGGTAACTGGAAAGTACTGGTACAAGGCTTTCGATGAATGAATCACACCTCTCTACCTTCTCCTAAATCCAGGTCTATGTGATAATAAATGTCATAACATATCATAAGATACACATCCTACTTCCTAGTACTAAAGATAGGTTAGGGTCAAGGCCTCATATAACAACACAAGTTTTCTAGTTTGTGGAGTTTCAAATTCATTGTACAGAGGAAAACATCCTTTACTTTATAATTCGCTTCCCTACATAATGGTAAACATTTAATTTAAGGTTTTATATTCATTTACGTTCATGCACTTTTATAAATATATATTATGGTCTAGTTAGATGTATCAGCATTCCCAATTTATAAAATCATAATTTCCTTATAAATTATAATTGGAATGCCATATATATATGACTTGGACCTTACATATAGTATCAAAAGATAATAGGTTATATAAAATGATTGGATTAAACAAAATTTATAAAAGTACATGATTCATAAATTACAATTAGTATTAACATAATCAAATTCATCTAGCTCTTGACCCCATGGAACTAGTAGTCCATGACCCAAACATGGTATAATTGGTTAATTAAGGTTACATCATCAATATATGTGGGAAAACACTAGTTATGTTGATGTAGGTACATTAATTAATCCAACTATCCTATCCTTGCAAGAAATGTTATCACATTTCAAATACATAATAATCAAGAAACTAGTAATATACAACAGGTAAATCAGGAAATGTTAGTAATGAATTATACCTATATTCCATGGAATAATGCATGACATGTGAACTCTAAAGTGTTTATATGATGCATGATATGATACCTCCTTTCTATACTAGTACAAGTAAAAAGAAGTTAATAATAATATCAATAAAAACAATTCTACAAAACATGTGCATTAGCCAATGATGAAATCATCATAATTGTAACAAGAACAATTCAATAACAATAATAACCAAACCCAAGTAATATGTCTTTCCCCTGTATTTGGGTTAGATACTCCCATGAATATGCTCATTATAAAATTATGACATGCTCCTACTCTCCTTTATGAAACCCAAATAATAATACAAAATAAAAAATGCACCTCTGATTCCACTTTGTAGCATATTAGGTCCCGTTCACTCATAGATAACCAAAACTGGTCATCCACACAACCTCAAGCACACCTCCCTATACACCAAAGGCTATAGACTAATAGTGGGGGCCTATGATGGTATAGTGTGGGAGACAATACCCCCATGATCAGACTGTAGAACAATATTGTATAATAATAGTAATTAGTAGAAACAATAATAAACAATCATCAGTGAAATAATAATAAATCATCCAAACATAATCATTAAGCGATATTTGAATAAATTTCATATACAAAAATGATGATCATGTTATGAAACTAATTAAAAGGTATTACACATGGGATAAATAGGTAATAATATATACAAAATGATATAAAAAATGGAAAAAACTACCTCCACTATCAGCATGAGCAAAGACTTGGTCCTCTGGTACAATAATTCATCCTTGGATAGTAAGTAAAATATCCAATACTGGATGCTTACCTTTATCCTTATATGCAACCATAAGGTCTATTCGGGTACCAACTGACAACTCAAATAGGGTGTGAGATATACTCATTAGGACACCACCAATAGTTTCTAGAGATATCCAATTTGTGCATATAAAATAATTAGTGTGATAGTAATAATGAATGTAAGACAACAAATAAATAAATCATATCAGACTGGGTTCCTCACGGGACACTCCACTAACACTACCTACTTTAGAATAAGATTAATTTCTATGAATAGATGTCACCCTTAATTTAAATTCATTTATATAAAGGTATGTGTTTATATTATTCATACACATATAGAAATATATGTGCATATAAATTGATATAGAGTAGTATTCAGGACCCGAGGCATAATCCCAAGGCATCCACCATTAATTTTGAGGTGTTTCATAACCCTCTTTGTATATGAACATTGAGATATAACTGAACCATCATACATGACCAATATAAATCATGGAACAAACCCAAGAATGTTATCTATTTTGGTAAACACATCCTTAGTTTTAGAGTAATTGGCATTTGGAGCTTGTCCAAGGTGTTTTGTATAAGGAACCCAAGTATCACCCCAGGTACACTAATAAATCCATCACCATATGAGTCCATCCAAGTTGTTTGTATAAGGACCTACATATCACTCAAAACATGGCCTAAATCATATCCCTTTGAGTCCATCTACAGTGTACCACATAAATAACTAGGTATCTCTCTTGGTATGCTATTGTCACAATGCCTACTGATCCCATACAAGTTAATCCACTAGGGAACTAGGTATCACTCATGGGAAGAATAAATAAATACACTTAGTGAGCCCGTCCATGGTGTTATATAAATAACCCATGTATCACTAACAATGTTATATAATCAATTACAACTTTTAGTTTTTAAGATAGATGATCCTGTCACAAGTATCCTATTCTAGGGCCCTTGTATCACATTCATCTTGGTATAAATGAAATGTCATATCTAGAATTAAACTCTTAACATTAAAAAAATACTTTTTAATCATGTTTTAAAAGTCATTTAATATGGTTAATTCAACTAAAATAATAGGATTAAGTGTCTATACATATATACCACCATGTTCCTATAGTTAAATTCAAAATACACCACATTCATAAGGGAGAGTTAAATACACTAAAATGGTAAGTTCAAAATAATTGCATGAAAAGTGGATCCTTGTACTTTAAAGGAGGAACACCCATAGGGGTGGGTCACATCAAGATAGTAACCCCATGAATTTTATTTTTAGGTTTTTAAAATTACACTAAAAATGAAAACATTACTTAATCTAATTAATTTTATATTTATGAGGCATCGCTGGAAGGGTCTAGTGTATGAAATAATGACACACCATATAAAACATTAAGGATTTTTGGAAAAGAACTAGACCACCTACCTTAGGTTGGTATAAATATCCTTTTCTATTATAATACTTTAAATCAATATATAATGGATGAAATTGGAAAAAATAGGTAAATTATTTTAAAATAGGGAATATTAGCTCATACAAAAATAACAATGAAGATAGAGAGATAAATCGAGAAAAGAAGGAAGAAGAAAAAATCTCCTACAGATACACATCCAATGTAATTGATGAATAAGGAATAAAATAATAAATGGAAGAGAAAGATAAAATCCTAGGTTTTGGTGTGGGAGATGATGTTCATGTGGATTCTCATAGAGAAAATAGGTGAAGTAGTTAAAATGATGGATTTTATTCATTTTTAAAAAACATGATCTTGACATATTCAGGATGTGAATGGATTTCAAATCATGAATTACCTGAGTTTCCTTTTCCTACCAAGAAAAACTAGTTCATGTTATGAATAGGATTCACGATGTATATTGATTCATGTCATGTAAAAAAAATAATGGTGTCTTACCAGAGAAATTCATGTTATGAATTTAGTTGATCATGTTAATTTCATTCACTTCCTGAATTAGTTCAGAATCTAAGCTCCAGCCCCCTGCTACCTTCCGTTCAAAAAACAACAATCTGACCTCATGGTGTAGTTCCCTAGAATTAAACTAAAATAAAAACTTAATGAGGGTTTAAAAAAATTTAAAATAATCCATACCTCTCTAAAAAGTCAGGACATTACACTATTAAAATATTCCTCATGTTGATAAAATGGTTATTAGTTTGGATAAATAGATTATTGATATGAATATAGTAAACTAGATAGTATTGATGACCCGAGAAATGATTAATGATTTTTTTGACAAAGTGGTATATGTTATCATTGATAGAGTTTACAAATTTTTTGGATTTATGTAATATATTCAATAATTTATATTTTTATTTAATGAATAAAGAATAATGAATGTTTTAAATAAGGTTTTCTAGAAATTAATGTTATTATCATGTTTCAATAGAAAACATGATGATGGTATTCACATGTTTTGTATGTGATAGTTAAGTGATAATTCATGTTGTTTTCAGGACTAATGTTATGTTTATTTTAATAAATTTAGTGACCTTCTTTATAAATTTTGAGTTTTTGAAGGTTCACAAGGTTAAAACTTCATGGAATGGTTAAAGTTTAAAGATGAGGTTTTAAAGATTAATGTATTAGTTCAACATATGATGATTTATTCATATTATATAACATGTGATAAACATTTCGTTATTATTATAACTAGAGATAGAAGGGGTGACTTATCATTCTATTATAGATCTTGTGATCTGTTAGTGCTTCATGAATAAAAGATTCACCTTTATTTTTTCTGAGTAAGAGATTATGTGGAATTTAGTTGAAACAAAACCAAATAATGATATTATTATTATGAAATTGAATCAAATCAAGTGAGTATATATTCTCATAAAAAATACACAACTTTAGGAAAATTATATTGAAATAAATTTTTTTCCTATTAATATCATTTCTGATAATATCAATGACCCTTTTCAATCCACTTTGGTTTATTGTTTTGTGTTTTTTTTTTATTTTCTCATGATTATTCACTTTCATGTGATCTATGATCTCTATCAATCTCTATCATTATTTGGACATTACACTTTTCTTTCATGTCCAAATATACACTTACCACCTATATTATCCTATTTAGAAACCATGTTTGTGTTTTTATAGATAACCATTTCAAAAACCATTCTCACTTTTCAAGAGGAATTTTATTAACCCTTATTACAATGTGGGTTTCCTATAAAGGGATTTTAAAATGTTAAACCCTTGTTTATTAAGAATATGTTCAAATTGTGAGGGAAAAATTTATTTAAGGGGGGTAGAATGTAATACCCTGAGATTTTGTGAAATATTTTTTCCAAATAAATATAATATTTTCTATATTTTACATTACATGCAACACTTTTTTTCTTGGGTTACATGCAACACCCGGTGTAACTTGAAATACATGCAACACCATGATTAAACGAAACATGACATACTATTAAAATATTAATATTTAATATATTAGTTATCACCTAGATATTTTAATGGAGGGTATGAATAATATTAACTTAATTATGAAGATATTTTTTTTAAACATGTATATAAAATAAATTCTTGGTGATGTATTAATTAAAAATTAAAATAAAAACTATTTGAAAATAGAAGAAATATTTTCCTTAAAAACTATTTTTATGCGCATAAGTATGTTTTACATAAATAAATAAAAAAATAAATTTTGGTTAATGATATTACTTAAATTTATATAATTTATATTGACTCATATGTTTAACATTAATCATATATGTTTTCTATATAAGAAATAACAATAAATTAAAATTTTCTCTTAAAATGATATTTTTTCTAAAAAATAGTTTTGACATATTTTGTGAACTTATATTAATTTTTTCCAATTTTAAAAAATTATATCATAAGATTAAATTAATTTTTTAAATCAGAATGTCAAAATCATCTTAGAGTGAAATTTTTAGAATTTTCTGAGGAGATAATTTTTTTGATGAATAATGGAAAATAATGGTTTTTATTAAGAATTTTCATTTTTTAAAGCATTTCAAAACATAAAATTATTTTTAATAATGTTTTAAAAGTAATATTATTTCAATGATATATCTATTAATCCAATTTAGGTCATTATAATCAATTTCATATTGAATTTTGATAGAAAATCTTTTTAAATTTTTGAATATTTTCTCTTTTGGAAACCGCTTAAATTAAAAATTTCCACTTATGTGAATGGAATTTGAAATAATGGATTATATATCTGGAATATTACAAATTTATATTATCTAATAATTTTAAATAATTTTTTTACCATAATTAATAGTAAAAACAGTAAAAATTATTTATCATGGTTAAGGTTAAAATGGGTGTAATGGGGGTTAAACTAAAAAGATAAGGGTTAAAATAACCCAAAACTTTTCCAACAACCATTTTATAGAAACATTGAAACATTATTAATTATAGGTTTTATAATGTTCCATTTTTTATCCTTTTGGAATGTGAGAAATGTGGGTACACCTATTTTTTTTAAAAAATTCAAGCATGCCACTCACCCCAATTATCAAAGGATACCCCATTTTATCTCCTATTAACACTTAAAAAACCATTAGATCAAAAAATAATTTGAAATATGAATTTATTAATCCCCTAATATAATCTTATTATAATTATTTTGGCCATAAATCTAACCTAGAAATCCTTTTAGTGCAAATCAAAAGAAGTTGTTTGAACAAGAGGTAACACCCCTAACAAAGAGTTTTATTTTATTTATTCCTCCACCACCATAAATACTTATTAAACCATGATTATATAATAAAATAAATACCTTTTTATATATTTATATGTTTTTATATAAATTTCATGGCCTAAAAAGTTCTTCACTTTCATCAAATGGGTTTTGAAATCATCACTCGTGTGTACAGAAAACTATCACCTCCAGAACTGATGTTATTCAATTTCCATCACTACAGATTAATAATGGATATAATGATGGATTTATTATTTATATATGATATTTATGATTTTATAATTATTCTTGATTCATTATATTACATGTTACTTCTTAATTTTAACAAATTGGTAATAAAAGGTCATAATAAAATTATATATGGTATGATATATATAATTATATTTCTTTAATATATTTTTAATAAAATTATATTTATTATATAGTAGGTTTTAACATATAAAACAGAAGTTGAGTCTTAAGATAAGGGATTTCTTGCCCTTTTTTTATTTCTAGGAGACACATGAAAATTCACCCCTAGTTTCTTTTATGTAGTGTATATGATTAAAATTTTACATGTTATATAATTAATCCTATTATTTTAATGGTATTAAATGTTTCATTCTATGTTATTATTTATTGGGTTATATGATTCGAAATATTAAAAAGCAGTAATGGATTTATAGTCTTTCTTTTATTTTTGGGAGATATATGAAAATTCACCACTCATCTCTTTTGTGTGGTGTAAATACTACCCATTTGAAATGTTATATGATGAATTTACATATATTAATGATATTTAATGTTTCATTAAATTTTACACTTTATTAGGGCTTATAATTCAAAAGATTAATAAATGAACAACAGATTTTTGTCTCACTATTTTTCTTCTATGAAACACATACATTATTCACCAAATATTTCTTTTATGTGGTGTATATAATGACCATGAATTTATTTTATTATTATTATCATGAAAATTATTTGGATTTACATATCCATTTATGTTTCACTCTTTCATGGCATTTATGATTCAAATTTTAAAAAAGTATTAAGGATGTTTTCTATCAATTTTCCTTTCTTGTAACAAATGCTATGCCTTGAACCTATCTTATTTTATGAGGTGTATATACAGTACCTTTGAAATTTAATATCCATAATTTATTTATTCAAATGATATTTTATGTTTTGTTTAATTTCATTCCTTCATGGGGATTCAATTCAAATTTACCAAAGTGGTAAATATTTTATGAAACTATCTCATCTTCTATCAGGATTATTAATGATTATGTTTCCAATGATAAAATAATATAATACTTCTCTCAAGAAACTCAAAAATTTTATAATACTATTTTAATTTCATGAGAATAATTTTTTTCTTTCATTTTACTCTATTTATGTACTCAAGATTCCAAAATAATGTTTTTGAATAAAATCTACTTTATTTCTCTCTTCAGCCAAAAACTCATTTTTATTCTAAAATAATGTTTTCTAAAACTGTTTTAATTTTTTTAAATTATCCAAATGATTTATTAAATACGTTTTTAACCATGTTTTAATTTTTATAAAACTTTTTGAATAGAATATCCATGTATTTTTCCAAAGAAAGGATTATTTGGATTTTACCCAAAATGTTAAAGGAATATTAATTTTAACATGTACACCATAAATGGAATTCTCCCCCTTAATAACCAAATCATTTTTTTAATATTAATTTATAATCATACAATTTTATTTTCAATGAATAGGATTTTAAAAATTTCTCCTATTTTTAAAATATTTTTTTAAAGAGGATAGGGAATATTTCTCAAGAAATTTTTAAGTGACATTAAATATTCCTTTATATGGTTTCAAGTTTATTTTCAAAGAGAATTAATTTCAAAGAAAATTAATTTCAAAGAAAATTATTTTCAAAATGTTTTATGTTATAAAAAGTGTTTTTCAACTTGGAAATAATATTTTCCTCAATAAAATTATAAATATTCTTTAAAGCTTCCTTTATACGTTTAAAATTTTATTTTCATATAAAATAATTTAAAAAATGTTTTATTTTTTACTAATTTTTAAAATCTAAAAGGTTTTTTTTAATAAATGATTTAAATTATTTTATATATCCCTTTTTAAGATGTTGAGTTTATTTTCAATGAAAATGACTTGGAAAATATTTTATAAAATTTCAGCTTTAAAAATTGATTTTCAAAGAAAAGTTATTTTCCTTAAAAAAAATTCCAAGTGATATTTCAAAATAATTTTCCATCTATGATGACATCCTTTGTTGTCAATTATGATTTACTAGGGATATAATCCAAGGGAACTATCCTTATTATTTATTTTAATGGTTTATGTTTATGATGAAAATATTTTTATGATTTGTTTTTCTTCCCTAGGTTATACCATGATAAAATTCATATAAAACCTACTTCTTTTCATGGTTTATGCTATGAGTAAATGATGAAATTATTTTGAAATATGTCACTTTTCTGATGGTTATGATATGGTGAAATATTTATAAAACCCATTTAATTTCATGGTTTATGATATGATGAATGTTTTATGATCTTGTGTCACACATACATATGATTTACATTATGTGATAGGTGAGATATATATATATATATTTCTAATGCATTGGGTAAATATTTAAATATCATGAGTTAGGTAGGACTAGAATGGGGAGTGAGCCTAATTCATTAAGGGACTTTATCCACAATGATGGTAATGGGAGTGAGCCTCGACTAATATGATGGTTTAGGGAGTGATCCTATTCAAATATGATATACTTGGAAGTGTTCCTCGACTACTATGGAAATGATTTTATATGTTTATTTTTATTACACAATTCTATGTATTATGTCAATATTAAGATCTAATGGATAATGTTATTTTATTTCTTTACAATTCATGTCTTATGAACTACCAATATTTATTCCATTACTCATGAATATGATCTTTGATATGTAGGGTATGATTTTCATATATTCTCATACCCTTATGCTCATGTTATGTTTATATATCTCCCTTTTTTACCCTTACTGAGCATATGAGATCACCCTTTATTAAGTTTCCTTTCCCTAGGTTATAAAGAAATATTTTAAGTAGGGTATGTCTAAGAAATGTAATATGTGGGAAGATATTTATGGGAGATGTTGAATATCTTTCATGTAATGAAAATATTTTTTTGTCTAGTATCCAATGAAACTATACCTTAACGCTCCTTAGTAACATGTTTATGTAATGTAATTAATATTTATCTAAAAGTTGTAATATCTATGTATGATAAGTTTAGATGCCTACATTATTTGAAACATTAAAGTCTATATCTTATCCATTATTATGGAAAAAACACTTCTATCATCTCTGATCTTTGCTGCTGTTTTGTTCAATATATTTAAATTTGTTTATCATTTTCTCATCTAGCATGGGACCAATTATATTTCATTATCAAATATCATACCAACATGTTGGAGTTATTGACTTCTTTTTATATAGGGATTCATGAGTAGCCATCTGAATACTCAATTGAAAGCTATTACTATAATAAAATTCAAATAGTAGAAGGTGTTGATCCCAACCACCTATAAAATCCATAGAGGATGCTATCAATATATCTTATAGTGTTTGAATAGTTCTATCAGGATGACAATATAACTAAGGATGATATATTATACTAAAATTCATCTTCATATTCAATTATTTCTAAATAATTATTCAAAACATTGAGGTTGACCTCAAAACTCAATCAGAAATGATAAATAGTAGCACTTCATGCAACCTTACAACTTTTTAAATATTTTTCATGGCATGTTGGTCAAGAAAAAATTCAACTATGATAGTAATGAAACACAATAAAATCATAAGGAAATTAAATATAACATAAATGGTGTTATAACCTTTAGATGTATTAGGTAATCCTAAAACAATACATGGTCATGTTTTTTCATTTCTATACAGGTATAGGTAATGTTTTGATTTTCCCCATGGAATAATGACATTCAACCTTAACTTGTTGACAAAACCGGCATTGAGATACATACTCTGTAATATATCTCATTTTTTATCATGCTAGAAATTCTATTATAGATCTCTATACATATTTTTACTCCCAAGATGGATATAAAATAAAAGAGTTATAGTTTTTTTATAATTTCTCTTTATATAATTATTATATTGACGAGAGACATATTTAGTTCTTAAACCTGATCATTCCATAACTATCATAGTTAAATTTAGGAACATTACTTACATTCTTATGCAACACCATATCCACCTTCTTCACCTCTTTAATCTTGACATAAATGTATAGTTTAACAATCATTTGATAAAGATAATATTTTATACCTTACATCATTATTTCATAATATATCCTCTATAAATTGATATATATTGGATCTCATTCAACCCTTATCATGGATAAGCTAGCATAGTCCTTCCAAATCAAAGCATTATCCACTTTGATCCCCTTCACATGGTGGTAATACATTAATTAGTTATAATATTTAATCTACTCCAACAATATCCTTTGGTACATATTTTACTATTTTTGTATATATATATATATTATGATCGGCATATGTATCACAAATTTCACCATAAAGGTAATTCCTCCATATCCTCTAAGAAATTTTTTCCAATACCATATCTAAATCACAAGTTGGGTAATTTTAATCATCGAACATTAACTATAATGAGTCATATGATACCCCCATGTCATTCTGTATGAAAAAATATCTCATTACCTTCTTTGTTGAATCAATATAGAACACAAACCATTCTATACTATAGGGTAGTGTGAGAACAAGAACATTAACCATCCTTCTCATCAGTTACTTTAAATTCTCTTCACACTTATTAGTTTAATTGAAATTAACTTCCTTCTATTCCAAATTAGTTAGTGGATTTGATATCAATTTGAAATTTATCTGAAATCATTAATAATATGAAGCCAATATATGAAAACTACTAAGAACATTCACTAGGGTTGGTTTGTTCTAATTTTCAATAACTTATACTTTTGAAGGATCCACTAATATTCACTCACTTGTAATTACATGACCCAAAAATGATAAATTATGTAGACAAAATTCACACATTCCAAATTTGACATAGAACTTATCATTTCATAAGGTTTCCAAAAAAATACTCAAATGATCTAAATACTCTTATTTTGTCATAGAATATATGATAATATCATATATAAAGACTACAAAAAATTTATCAAGTTAATCTCTAAGGGATTCGTTCATTAGATCAACAAAGATAGTGGGGGAATTGGTAAGTCCAAGTAGCATAACTATAAATTCTTAGTGTCCCTAACTTATACATATAGAATCTTTAGGTATTTAATATCTTTATTACCTTCACTAATGATATCCATATTGAATATCAGTCTTGAAAAAGTATTAAGATCCTCATTGTTGATAAAAAAATCACCAGTACATTTCAGAGGATACTAATTCTTTATGGTGATCTTATTAAGTTCATAATAATAAATACACATATGAATTTACCAATATTTCTTTTTAATAAAACGAAAATAAGCTCCCTATGGAGAAGTAATTTCCCAAATTAATCCTTTATCCACATTCTCAGGTAAATTATTCTCTATTTCCTTCAATATAATCAATGTCATTATACACGGAGTCTTTAAAATATAAATAACACTCGATATTACTTATATTGAAAACTCAACATCACGATTCATGGAAAAAATAGGAAACCCTTCTAGAAATACATTATTATTTTTCTAAAAAGTAGAAATATATTCATTTTTGAGTTTCCACCTAACCACTTGAGACAAATAATCCTCATAAATATAAAATTATAGTCATATAATAGAATCAATTTCTATTGGAAGTTCATGTTCATCCTCACACTGATAGATGACCAGAAGGTTATTTAAAATATCAAATGTGAGATCCCTTCATCACTAATTGATTTAGAATTTATAAATAGAGATCCACTCCATTATCCAAACCATATCAAATTCAACTTGAGGGAGAATAACAATATTGGAAGGAATCACATTCCACGAATCATGTATTAAAGAAGAGTTATATACTTGATATGTGATCATCATACTGTTAATAATTTTCAAAGATAATTCAATATATAATCATTGAGGTGGTGATATGACACTCTTATATTATTCTCCTGATATAAAATAGTGTCTAAATCTCGAATCAAATAAGACATTTTCATTTCTAGAGTATATGATAAGTGTAATTTAAATTACTTCATTATTATGAGTCACATAAAAAATTATGTTTGTATGATATTTCCCTTAGTATCTTGGAATAATATGTTCCTAACACTGATTATCATCATTAAACCTTATATTCATTACCCTATTAGTATAATACCAATACTCTTTATAATTAAATCATTAGAGTGTGGGTGGTGCATTCAATTTAGATTTATCTCCATTTTTTTCATTGACTATCCTACTTATATCCCTTATACATTAATTAAATCAATGTACTTATTATCCATAATTAAAAAATTTATTCTCCCCCCTAAAGTAATTTAACCCATTCTTATTTACACACTCTTGACATAAAGAAATATTAATTTTCAGTCCTCTAGGTGTTTTATTATTAGAATCTCCTTGAAATTCCATCATTCATTTTTCCTTAAAACCTTGAGAATAATTGGATTCTAGCATCTCAATTTCCACCTTGATAGAACAATTAATGATTTCTTCCATGATTATAAAGTCACTTATGGATAATTCATTTCATAGATATTGTTTTAATCCACTAAATAATTGATCAATTTTTTTCATTTAGGTTCAATGATAAAACCAAACATGTACCTCACATGTCTTGAAAAAATTTCCTAATTGGAAATTATGGATTCACTATCCTTCTACATTAACTCAAGGAATTCCCTATACATTTTCAAGCAAAGTATTTTAATAAATAACTTACTAAAAAATAACCTCTTATAATCTTCATATTCAATAGATTCAATCTATTCATGTTACATTGTATTCTTTATAGGGATAAACCATTTATTTTCTTTTACTTCTAAGTGATAAACATCCATAATTTTTTTATGCTATGACCATATATATAATGTTTTTTTAAATGTTATTGATCCATTACATGATAATTAGTTTATAATAGGACCCACTAGATTAAGGTGGAAGTTTCCTCATGAATGTCTCAAAAATATGTTGCTCATTCATTTTATTGTTTGGAAACTCTATACAATTCATAGATTGGGAGAGTTTCACAAGAATAGAAATATTATTTTTGATTCCATACCAAATGTTATTAAATTTCTCATAAGGATAGTGATTACATTTCCCTAAATGTTAGTTGTAAATATGAATTTTCTTTGTTTAATCCTTTGAATAAAACCTACAAGAATAATGTATATATTAAAAATCGTTAATCATAGTGAGAAATCATGTAATAAAGAAAATTATTCCTAAGAAATTGTAATGTAATAAACCTTTTTATCAACCCATAGAACATTAGTTTCATCCTATTTCATTTTCAATTCATCATAGGTTATCTTAAACTCTTTCATAGTGTTATTTATAACCTAATATCCAACTCCATGGGAGATAACTTATATGGTAAGCAATTATAGAAAGGTTGTTAATTAGGGTATTAGTATTGGTAACACCTGGAGGGAATGGAACTTCAAAATAGATTTTTAGCTAGAAAAGGGAGTCAAGGTGAATGATATATTACTTATACAGGTTTGGGTTCTTTGCATGATGACTATAAGAACATAGTTAGCAGTGATTCTATTGGGATTCATCATTTCTGGCCCCCATGAGTTGGGTGTTACTTTTATTTTGTTTTTTATATTGTCTACTTCTAAATAATAGAAAAGTTAATTTTTATTCATACTTAAAAAATAACTAAACCTCCTTATATGATAACTAAGGTAACCTGAGTATTCCATACATAAATATTACATCATTTGAGAATAATATTCAATATTTCTCACAATAATATACACCCAAGAACCATAATTGATTAATTTATTTAAATACTAGATACATAATAAACATATTTAATTAATTATATTTAATATCTCTCAAAAATTTATTCTCACATTATAACCTTATTAGACATATCCAACATAATACCTCTTTTCATAACCTGGGAAAATGGAAACATAAGAAAGGGTAAACATAGGAGACATAAATCAAATATAATAAGTGATCATATGATAAATAAAATGGAATGAAATCTTGATCATAACTTGTTAAATTCATACCCAATCATTCATAAATCATAAATCATGATTCATGGCCTAAACATTTTTCATAACAAAGGATATGAGTAATAAGAGTGAAAAATCATCAATAATAAATCATTATCCATGAAATTATATCCTAATAATAAGAAAATGTAATAGGATAATTCCACACTAATAAGAAGATAACATCATTTCATTATTCAAGTATCACAACCAGAACCATCATAACATAGTTGAAAAAGTCTTATGGTGAATTGGGTTCACTCCTCATTCCCTTTTCATTCACGGTGGATAGAGTCCCATATTGTGTACACTCCCCATCACCATGCATATTATCTCATGAGATAAAAATCTTTGACCAATGAATATAAGGGAAATATAATTTTATTACCCCTATCACATATTGAACAACATACATATGTGTTCCATGATATCATAAAAATATTCAATATATCATCATAATATAATTAACCCTTGGAAAATATATGAGTTTCAGGAAAGAAATCCTTAAACATCATCATAATTATCCATATATAGAAATAATGATGATGGTATCATAAGATCATATCCCTAGAGAAACCAAAAAATAGTTAAATGATGTTGACATGGATGAAAAATTCTTTTATACAAGCATTAAAAATATGGTCTGGAAATCATGAGAAAACATCCATTTTCATATTGTAATATTTAAAAAATAAAAATTACCAATAAAATTCTAAAATAAATTTATTTATAAAACCATTTTTACTTGGGAAATAATATTAAAAAATAATTAAGTCATGATTGAGGGAAAATCTATTCATTTGGTTAACGTTAATGAAAATATTCTTTTCACACTTTTTTAAAAAGTCAAATACAACCCATTCCAAAAATATTATAAAGATTACTTTTTAAAAATTTAAAATAAAGCTAAATACTGAATAAAATGTATTTAAAGAATCATTCGGGAGAAGATAAACCCATTATTTAATATTTTAAATAATATGGATATGGAAGGAAAATATTTATGACCTAAAATAAGAAATAAGGTTAGTTTTTCTAAATAACATTCTCTTGGTATTTTTGTTTTAAAATGAGGGAAAAAATATAAAGAATACTTGAAAAAATAATAAATAACCATATTAGAAGAAAAAAAACGTGGTTTAAGAGATATAGAGAATATAATTTCCCTAATAAACCTTTAAACATTAAAAATACCAATTAAAAATGAGACTACAACATGAACCCTTACCTCAAGTCCTGACTTATTTTTTATATGCTCAAAACACCTGTAAAATAAATTTATATTTATTATAAATATATATAAAAACCATATTAATATTTATCATATTATATATTATTCATTCATTATTTCCAATCACCCATTTATTAATAAATATTAATTAAAATGTATATTCTAGGTGTTAATTGTTTCATTTCCCTAATAAATATTTAAACATTAAAAATACTAATTAAAAATGAGACTTCAACATGAACCCTTACCTTAGGTCCTGACTTATTTTATATATGCTCAAAACACCTGTAAAATAAATTTATATATATTATAAATCTATATAAAAACCATATTAATATTTCTTATATTATATATTATTCATTCATAATTTCCAATCACACATTTATTAATAATTATTAATTAAGATATATATTTTAGGTGTGAACTGTTTCATTTTCCATGAATGGTTAAGATTGAAATTTCCTATAAATTAACTTTTTTTGGGTTTCATAATCCCACGAATATTAAATATTTCATAAATATCATATTATTATTATTATATACACTTTTATAAAAATATATTTAATGAGGATATGGAAAAAAGATTACAACACTTCATAGTGGTTGTAGAATTTATGCACACAATGGAGATGATTTCATTTTTAAATAGATGATAAATATTAATTTAAATAATAATTTATCTTTGAAAAACCCCTAATTTCATCATAAATATCATATTAATTCATTATATACATCAACACAACAATCAATGTGAGGTAGTGATGAAAAATGATTCATGTTGTTTCATGGATATGGTAGTCCATACATATGCATGAGCAACACTTTCTTTTCTTATTATATAAAAAGAGGATATAAAATGGCTGTATTGTTAACCTAAAAAATGTTAATTATAGTAAATATATAGACTTAATTATATTAATATTCTTATATAATATTTTGATAATGTTTAAGAATAATGAAACTTAAAAATTGTTGGTAAGAACATACACCTATTCCTGGATAATTTCCTCTGAAAAAAACTTAAGAATTCATTGATAGATCTTTTTGGAAGACCAAAACCTATAGGTTATGGGTTAGAGAGTTTTTAAGATATTTTAGTAGTGATCAAAAAATCTATATTTCTCAATGTGTTTAACAAATTTAGAAGAAGAGGTGCCCTTTTATAAGTAAGGGGAGTGACACCCTTGAAAATATTCAATGTTTTAAAATAATATAAAGCCACTTTCAAGTGAAATTAGAAAAATGGGAAAATATTTAAATAAAGGATAATTTAGGGTTTAAATTAACTCAACCAATAATATTTAGACTAGTTTTAGTGATAATTGAATCCTTACCTATTCCTCAAACCCCCTCACCAACCCTTTTAATTCTTACCATGGTGTCACAATTTTTACCATTGTAAATATTCAATAGGGATAAATATTATTTTGAAATTATCAAAAAATATTTATTATGATGAATCAAAGCATTGAATCAATTTTTAAAAATTAAATTCATACATGTTTGTAAATTAATCTAATTTCTATGTATGAAACATGTAATTTTTTTAGAAAAAAGTAATTTTAAGCATAAAAATGATTTTATAATCATTCCTTTCCTAGTAAAAGCCACTTTTTGAATGATTATTTATTATATTGAATATATTATCTATGAATTTAATTAAAATTATTCATCAATAATGATGATTTTAATTTATAAACATAAAAACCCATAACACATATAAAAATAATTTTCTAAAAAATATATCTTTTTTACCTTCAAATAATATCATATTCCTTTACAAACATTTTATAATAATTGTATGAATGATCAATAATTTTATATATGTGTAAATAAATACTTTTACATAAGTTTAAAACTAAAAACTAAAATAAATTAATAATGAATATGTTATTTAGAAAAGAATCACTAGAATAACATTTCTTATAATTTATCAAATATTTCATGAATATTAGTAATTGATTTTATTTATTGAATTTTATAAATTTAATTATATACTAATTTATTTTAATTTATATTTTTAATAAGGAATTATTCAATTCAATTCAGTGCTGTACATATCACAATCTATCGAACACATCAAATTTATTAATGAAAAATATATTCTAAAATCTCAGTGTGTAACATCATGAAACATCATAAGAAATTGGATAAGTTAGTAATAATTATTCCACTACTACATAAGTCATTATAGTGTGTGAAAATTTGATAGAGGAAAAAAGAAAACCTTTTCTATAGAAGTGTAATTAATTAGTTTTTATGGATGATCCTTGAATTTAAAAGGATCATCTGATCAGTTCACATGGAATAATACTAACTTCATAACGATGAGATGAAAATTTATAATTATAATCCAATTGAGTTGGTAAGGGTATTGAAAAGTTCATAAAGATGATGGTACATTTAATAAGGATGAGTATGCAGTTTATAAGTATGATTCATCAAATTATAGGCATCATTTATCTTCTTTTTAAGGATCATCTATAAACTTCATAAGGATCGTGTAATTATAGTTATAAGGATCCACACTTTTCAAAAAAAATAAAAAATGGGAAATAAAATAATTTAAGGATTTGTTGATCGAAAATGATTAAAAAATTATGTCATATTTTTAAATCCGTGATCCATGTAAATATTTTTGGAGAATTAAAAGTTGATTAATTAAGAGGATCATGGATAAAAAATTATGATGATTTAAAATTTGAAAAATTTTAAATTATTGTTTTTGAATAATTATGTTATTTATTTAGAATTATTTGACCGAGGAAACTATTATGAAACTAATAATCAAGGAGAGTTTCCATAATTTATTATGAAAATATTAATGTGAATAGAAAAGGATGAAATGAATATATTTTCTTAAAAATTGATAGCAAAAGATGATACTTTGCTGCATTGAAGGCTACTATATTGATGAGTGAATAGAATAAAGTGAAAATTATAAGCATTGAATTCATAAAGGTCAACTATGTTAAGCAAGTAAAGATAATTGTTAATCATCTGATGGATTACTTTGGAAGATAAATAATTCCACTGTGTTCTTCCATACTCCCATTCAAAAATTATAAATTTTGAGAACATGATAAAAGAGGCTAACATATATGTTACATTATTTTTAGTCATTTACAAGTTTAATACCTTTCATAAGAGTATATTAATTTCGATTAAACAAAATATAAAAATTATACTAAAGATCTTATTTATAAACAAGCGTGATGAGATAATCTTGATAACTGGTGGTCATAATATAAATAACTATAATGTTACTATGTAGTGTTGTGTATGAACTTACATATAGGTAAAGGAAATAGTATAAAGGGTAAAATAGGGAAAAATAGAAACAAGGTAAATAATTCATTTATCCAAGAGGTGGAACTCAACACCAATAAGAGGACAAATCCAAAGTTATTTGAAAGTGGTTGCACATCTCATTTTTCTAGTGATACCAATGTTTTGAAAAATATTTAAGAACAAGATGGTTGTGAAATTAACATTGATAATGGGATTTTCATAAAAATTAAACGTACTAGAATAGTTTATATTGAATCCCAAAAATTTAATTTAGATGATTTTTAATTGATTTATGGGTATAAAAAAAACTTTCTAAGTGTGACACAACTTTGTGATAATGGTAATGAATTTAGGTTAAAAAATACGTGCCTCATCATGAGATTATAGGTTATTATAATTATTACCATGCATGAAATAACCCATTCTATATTTTTCTAGATTAAATAATCTATAATTTCATTCAATTTGAGTTCAAAATATGTGAATAAATTGTTCCATATAATACTTGGTCACATTTTTCAAAGAAGTTTAAGTATGTCTTCGAAGTTTGAAGTGGTGGGAAACTTTCCACATCTCAATAGTGAAAATAAGAAATTTTTGAATCATGCTTAAAGGGGAAAATTTCATAAGGTAGTAATAAAATGGTGGTGAACCAATCCAAAATTCATCTTAAGATGATAAATTTATATATACATGTATCGATGAGATATAAGTATACTCAATGCGATCCTTATTTAATAAAATTTATAAATTATTTTCAATGATAAGTGTTATATTCATAAAGTAGAAATCAGAGGTTTTAGACATGTTTAAATTTATTAGGATAATAGTTGAGAAAGAATTTGGTATGTGAATTAAGAAATTCAGCTATAGAAATAAGAAGGAGTTCACAAGAAGATCATTTGAATTTTATATTGAAAATAATTGTATTAAAAATTAGTATAGTACTTATTATACACCCAATAAAAATGGAGTAGTTGAGAGGAAAAATAGAAGTTTGGTAGAGATGGGGAGAACCATGACGGGAAAGCATAACCTCTTAATTTATTACTAAATAGTGGATCTTTGTATAGATTTCCACATTAAAAATAAATTATTTCTCAAATTAAACTCAAACATGAATTCCTAAGAGATATAATACAATAAGAAGCCCAATGGGTACTACTTTAGGATTTTTGTTAGTCCCTACCTTATGAGGATTAAAAGTAAAAAGTTGGAAAAGTTTAATAATATGACAAGGGAATGTATCTTTTTTTATATATATCCAATATAAAGGTACATAGATGAAAGAAAAAAATAATTCATATATTGGTTTAATGTTATTGTCATGAACCAGCCTGGGGTGAACCTGAACTGGTCACCCAAGCCGGCAAGTCCCAAGGGGCATTCCCGATCCCCCCGGGATGGCAACTAGTGCCGGGCTTCAAAGTTAAAACATTGGGAACGATTTGGCCCAAAAAAAGATAAATAAGTAAATAAGAATAAACAGAACAAAATCACTAAACTCTAGTAGTAGAAACAAATAAAACCAAACAGCAGACGTACCTCCATGTGACCCTTCGGTCACCTCCCAACCAAGGCCAACATTGCTCCCAAAATGAGCAACTTAGCCAAGAAAACTTGAACGAGGGAAATCTGCGACTGAAATGATAAAAATAGGCGCGAGAATTAAAAATGACCAGTAGGGATTCCAAAGTAAACCACAGAATCCAACCAAGACCACTTCCAGAAACAATCCCAAAAACACTAGTTTTCACATACAAAGATAGAAAATAGGGTTTTTGTATTTTAGCGGAAAAAGGACCCTGATTTACCATTTCAAAAACCAACACACGCCACAGCCCGTTTTCCCCAAACAATGCATTTATTGAAAACTGAATTTCAAATCCATGTTTATCACATTTGTGCAAAAGAAGAACATGTGATAATTAAATACTGGAAACCAAGTGCAAGTAAAATTAAACAAGCAGATATAAGCAATAACCATGGGTGATCCTAAATATCCCTAGAAAACCTTTGGACGTACTCGGTTTCAGACTACCTGCCGGCATGGTACTCCATAGTCAATAACCAACTGGCCACCCTAATAACCAACCAGTGGCACGACCCACAAGGCCTATCTACCAAGGGGGAGCCAACCCGTCTAATCGGGGCTGGCTAGCAACCGTCTCTCGATATTCTAAAGGACGCTGAGGAACTCATGGTGATTTCGATAATACTGTGTAAGTAGGAGGCCCTCGCACGAGTGACTCATCTCACCGCACTTCCCAACCCCTTACACAGACACCACTACACGACAACCCTCGAAGGGAAGTCCCCCTGTAGATATTCCCACAAATATGTATATATGAAATTATTTCACATTCAACAAGGTGCCAATCGGGCCTTCACAACATGTGCAGTTTCAAAACATTTCGTAAATGAGTTAAGTTGCCAATCGGGCACACACACTATTTCCAAAAGTCAGTACAAACACCCCATTCTAAACCCAATACCAAATGGGCCTTCAAACCGAACAACCATTCAACTCACACCAAAGGCCAACCATGCCAACTTCTTTTCATCCCTCTTTGAAATACCAAACCATACCATCAAAAACCTATCTTTAAGAAAATATAGTTTTTATCTGTCATTTTAAATTGGAGGCACATCCATGTGAGCACCTAGTGCTCCCATGGATGTGACAACATACAACGACACGTCTATTTTTTAGAAGAATCACCTTAGAAACCATTTTCATAAAACACTTAGCATTGAAACCAAACCCAATTCTTTCACAACACTTTATAAAAGTAAATTGCATCTTTCAAACCAACCACCATTTCTAGAACTTTTATAAAACAACCTATTGGTTCATCATTTTTTAAAACAAACACACCAAACCAAATCTTACATTTCCAAAACACAATAAATATCAATTGCAACCAAACACATCACAAGGCACTCAATTTAACTTTACCAAGAACCTATGCATTTCATTTAAACCAACATCAAAAGCCACTTTCAGAAATTTAAAACAATAATACAACTATGTCAAATTCTTTTCATAAACACAACAGAAATGCAACGATATAAAAGAATTAATTGAGAACATTATAGTGCTCAAGGTTTGAATCAAAAAGGGGAAATGGTTGGAAACACCTACCTCGATTAACCCATGTCTAAAACGTACACTCTTCTAGCAGTAACCATCTTCACACGTCACACAGTCGTGCGCACATGTCTTTAATGAGCATATATACACATATATATATACATACATACATCATACACCTATATACCATAGGTATATATGTCATGCAATGCAAATAGCGAGACATTGCTTAATTAATAATTCAGGTCAAGCAGACTATGGACTAGATAAAGACCTCAAGGGTCCGCAAATCAATTTCACATTTAAATTGGCGTAAGAATATATAACAATGTATAAATATATCCTTACCCAAATATCAGCGATAAATGTAGTCACGCTCACCCGCGGTTGTCGGAGCATGGCCCAACGGTCCTGACAAGCTGCTCGCACAACCTTGAACATATAAACACGTCGCCGCATTAAACCCGAGTCGTGGGCTTCGACCAAACCAAATCGGACGAGGAAACAATAGCGATGTGAATTACATTTTAAAAATCGTCAAAATAACATTTGTCACTTAAGCAAGCATATCATCGTAGATGTATATAGACATAAACTAGGAACTGACTCAAAATATATCCTTAATCAATTCTAAAAATTTCAGAACTCTACAGCAAGATAATTAAGCACATAACAAAGCTGCAAAAAAAGTTTTAAAACAAAAAGAATGAGCGCAAGAATTAGCGGGATACTCCAGAAATTAAATACGCACAATCACCTACCTCGGAGGTGTATGTATACAACCATGCTTCAACAGAAGGGAGAAAAGAATTTCTTGAACCCGTCGCACACCCTAAATACTGAGCAAAACACGCAAAACAAATGACACACAGTATTAGAGTGTTATTGATTTTAGAATAACACCAAAAATAATAAAATAATAATAATAATAAATACTAGAGGAGGAGAACAACCACAAGGGAGGTGTGGAGAGGCTAGTACGAGAAGGCTTGGGCGCGTGGATGGAGCGAGAGGCGAGTCCGGAGCTGGATAGGGAGGTGGACAGACTTGCGCTGAAGTAGGAGAGGAGTGAGCGAGAGGCGTAGCGGCGCTGTGGGAGGGCGACGGGAAGGGTTGGCGCTGGGTGAGGGCGATGGGGAGGGCTGGTGCGAGTGTAGGTCGGCGACGGGAGGGAAGGGAAAAGATGGGGGAGGGGGGTTGTCACGCGGTGGATGAGAGGGGGAAAGGGGAGGGGGCTGGATATCTAGGTTTAGGTTGTTTTCTTTTTTTCTTTTTATTATAATAATAATAGTTATAAAAATAAAACAAATAATAATTTAAAAAAAAATAATAATAATACAACAATGGTATAAATAATAATAATAATAATAACATTAACCTACACATAATGATAATAATAATAACAAAACTAGAAATAAAATAAAATTCTTTCTCAATAATAATAATAATAATAATATTTATAAAAAAAGTATATGATAATATTAATAATATTAATAACAATAAAATAGTACTAATATAAACTAAATGGAATTTAAAATGAAAGTTTTGTTTCATTTCATTTTGAATATTGATAATAATTGGTCTACCGCGCAGTCTCCAGGATCGAACGCACGAGCGTCGCTAGCGGTGCAGTGACCGCACACCAGCCTGAGACCCACCAAAAATATCAAACTTTGGAAAAGTTCAAACAGGGTCTCAACTAAGCCTCATTAAAACGACGTGAGACCAATAAAAGAATAAAATAACTAGTGTCCGTGGTCCGTGTGTGACAATTATCCCCACTACAGACACTTTCTACCCTGAGAAAGTTACCAAGCCAACAGTCGACAAAAAAAGAGTCCATTCCCAGACAAAACCAAAGGAAAACAAGAGCCTCTGTGTAACTATTCCCAACAACATCACACCCAACCAGTTCAAGGAGAACCACAAAAAGATATTTAGGGGAGAACATGGGAGGGTTCTCACCACCATGAGGATTCACTAATACAGAAACCCTTGAACCCGAACAAACTGCCCCTAAGGGGGGGCCAATGTGGGAAATCCCAAACCGAACCCAGTTAATTTCTCCACTTGGACCGAACAAAACCCAGAGGCCTAAATGGAAAACTTTCTAAAAAATGACCCAACAACCCAAGGATAAAGAATTAACTCAACCCTCACACACCGACCGAATAAAATCCTCACCACAACCAGAGACTAGGGAATTCCTAGCCCGAACTCAGAAAGGACCCCAAAACATCGCCCGCTAATTTCACGAAACCAAACATACCCCCTATAAAACACAATTGAGACCCAAATCAAAATTAGAATGACCTGTTTATTCGCGGGCCCAACACCCTTCAAGGAAATCTGAAAAATTTAGAAGTTGCATTAAGAGTAGATGAGGCTAACTGGATTGCGGTAGAACGAGCTCATTGCCCAACCACAAAAAGGATGAGATTACAACGACGACAAGAATAGAACAAGAAAACTTTAGATATTTCCCTTCAGAAAGATGAAAACATAATCCGAATATAGGTTCTATGCACCCTCGGAAACTCCTGACTGTGCGTGAGCTTCACCCCGAGACCTATGGTTGGGGCTCTAATGGATGAAGCATACCCTGCCTCACAGTCAGACATTTTCATTCTCCACTCCCCAACTTCTTCCTCTTCTCGATGATTCAAATGACCACAATGGTGGAACGTTTTCAAAATGGAAGCAAGATGGTGGCTTAGAATGCCCAAAATGTCCATACTGGTGGCACACAAGAGAATGGTTAGACAATATGAAGTCAGCACCGATGAAGATGGTGTCTTGGTGACAGGTTCCTCCGGCATACACTCCTTTCTAGATGGGGAACCAGAACCAGAGCCAATTACCATTAAACACACCCAAACTTCAATGATGGTGAGACATTTCACCTTTACAAGTGCAAAACTGGACCCTCAAATAAACCCGAGATGGTACGAACCCTAACAACCCTGGGAGTTCCCAACAACCTGAAGACCCACTCTAATTCCACAACCACACAACTACCCCTCACAGACTTTTATTACTTTGATCGATAGGCAACATGAAAAATGAACTGAAAATTGGGCATGAATCATTAGCAACCTTAGCGACCTTTCTGGGCGGCATACTCGGAACAACACGAAAAAAAAACACAACTGAAATCGGCATCTAGCCAAATCTCAATCAAAGCAACGGCCCAAGTCAAAGGAAACAGGCACATAAACCTAACATATACAAACACAAGTAAAAATTAATTTTCCAAAATCCGTCATTTATTTTAAATTTCAAAACATGCCTATGGCCCCTTATGGACTGTCACATGTGCGTTCACCCAATCCCGGCCTCATCGCTCGTGGACAAGTGCTCCCACACACTCTATGCACATATTGATGCACATGTGATCCTCCATAAGGAATACCAACGGTTGAACACTTCTTTCCCTTATCAAATCCAAACACGCAGTCAAACATTCCAAATCGAAACACTCCCACTTTAAAAACCCAGTTCACCAATTTCAAAACAATTTAAAGGAAACACTTTTCCATTTTAAAGCCATTTTCATTTTTAACACACGCTCACATAGACCGAGATCAAAATGAAACCCAATCATCAACAAACCACCGGAACAAGGAACTGGTGCATATGCCTAACTCGGTGACATGGTGGTGAGCCATATCCTAAGTAAGGCATGTCACTAAAAGGACCTTGAACTAGACACTTGGACTCTACATGGGTCACCACTCCATGTGAGGCCATAACCTGAACCAGTTTGCCTTCATTATCATTCCTCAAACCAGAAAAACCAAAGGAAAAAGACTAAAAACCGATACTACCCCTGGTAACTCAGGTCTCGTCACAGGCGGTGGTGATCAAGCACCAACCCATAACCTACCTCCTGAGTCCCAAAAAATATTAATCTCCTTCTACCAGACATCCCAAATATCAAGAACCTCCTCTGATACCATTTTGTCACGAACCAGCCCGGGGTGAACCTGAACCGGTCACCCAAGCCGGCTCGCAACAAGTCCCGAGGGGTGTTCCCGATCCCCCCGGGATGACAACTAGTGCTGGCCATCGAAGTTAAAACATTGAGAATGATTTGACCCAAAAAATGAAAAAAAGATAAATAATAATAAACAGAACAAAAGCACTAAACTCTAGCAGCAGAAAGAAATAAAACAAAACATCAGACGTACCTCCATGTGACCCTTCAGTCACCTCCCAACCAAGGCCAACATTGCTCCCAAAATGAGTAACTCAGCCAAGAAAACTTGAATGAGGGAAACCAACCACTGAAATGATAAAAATAGGCATGATCATTAAAAATGATCAGTAGGGATGACAAAGTAAACCACATAATCCAACCAAAACCACTTTCCAGAAACAATCCCAAAAAAACTAGTTTTCACATACAAAGATATAAAATAGGGTTTTTGTATTTTAGAGGAAAAAGGATCCTGATTTACCATTTCAAAAACCAACACACACCACAACCCGTTTTCCCCAAACAATGCATTTCTTGAAAACTAAATTTCAAATCCATGTTTATCACATTTGTGCAAAAGAAGAACATGTGATAAGTAAATTCTGGAAACAAAGTGCAACTAAAATTAAACAAGCAGATATAATCAATAACCATGGGTGATCCTAAACATCCCTAGAAAACCCATGGATGTACTCGGTTTCAGACTACCTTCCGGCATGGTACTCCATAGACAATAACCAACTGGCCGCCCTAATAGCCAACCAGTGGCACGCCCCACAAGGTCTATCTACCAAGGGGAACCAACCCATCTAATCGGGGCTGACTATAAATCTTCTCTCGATATTCTAAAGGACGCCCAGGAACCCATGGTGATTTCTATAATACTGTGTAAGTAGGAGGCCCTCACACGCGTGACTCATCTCACCGTACTTGCCAACCCCTTACACGGAAACCACTACATGACAACCCTCAAAGGGAAGTCCCCCTATAGAGATGCACACAAATATGTATATATGAAATTATTTCACATTCAAGAAGGTGCCAACCGGGCATTCACAACATGTGCAGTTTCAAAACATTTCGTAAATGAGTTAAGTTGTCAATTGGGAACACACACTTTTTCCAAAAGTCAGTACAAACACCCCATTCAAAACCCAATACCAAACGAGCCTTCAAACTGAACAACCATTCAAATCACACCAAAGGCCAACCGGGCCAACTTCTTTTAATACCTCTTTGAAATACCAAAACATTCCATCAAAAACCTATCTTTAAGAAAATATAGTTTTTATGTGTCATTTTCATTTGGAGGCACATCCATGTGAGCACCTAGTGCTCCCATGGATGTGCCAACATCCAACAACACATCTAGTTTTTAGAATAATCACCTTAGAAACCATTTTCATAAAACACTTAGCATTGAAACCAAACCCAATTTTTTCACAACACTTTATAAAAGCAAATTGCATCTTTCAAACCAACCACAATTTCCAAAACTTTTCTAAAACAACCTATTGGTTCATCATTTTTTCAAACAAACACACCAAACCTAATCATACATTTCCAAAACACAATCACTATTAATTAAAACCAAGCACATCACAAGGAACTCAATTTAACTTTACCAAGAACCTATGAATTTCATATAAACCAACATCAAAAGGCACTTTCAGAAATTTAAAACAACAATAAAACTATGTCAGATGATTTTCATAAACACAACAGAAATGAAACGATATAAAAGAATTAATCGAAAACATTCTAGTGCTCAAGATTTGAATCAAAAAGGGGAAATGGTTGGAAATACCTACCTCGGTTATCCCATGTCCAAAACGCATGCTCTTCCAGCAGTAACCATCTTCAAACATCACACAGCCGTGCACGTGTCTTTGATGTGCATATATACATATACATATATATATATACACATATATACACCATACACCTATATACCATAGGTAATATGTCCTGCAATGCAAATAGTGAGACATTACTAAATTAATAATTTAGGCAAAGCCGACTCTGGACCAAATAAAGACCTCAAGGGTTCGCAACTAAATTTCACATTTAAATTGGCATAAGAATATATAACAATGTATAAATACATCCTTACCCATATATCTGCGATAAACATAGTTATGCTCACCCGCAGTTGTCAGAGCGTGGTCTAACGGTCCTGACAAGCTGCTCGCACAACCTTGAACATATAAACACGTCACAGAATTAAACCCGAGTCGCGGGCATTGACCAAACCAAATCGAATGAGGAAACAATAGTGATGTGAATTACATTTTAAAAATGGTCAAAATAACATTTTTCACTTAATCAAGCAAATCATCATAGATGTATATAGACATAAACCAGGAAATGACTCAAAATATATCCTTAATCAATTCTAAAAATTTCAGAACTCTACAGAAAGATAATTAAGCGCATAAAAAAGCTACGAAACAAGTTTTAAAACAAAAAGAATGATCTTAAGAATTAACGGTATGATCCAGAAATGAAATACGCACAATAACTTACCTCGGAGGTGCATGTATACAATCGCGCTTCAACAGAAGGGAGAAAAGAATTTCGCGAACCCGCCGCACATCCTAAATACCGAGCAAAACACGCAAAACAAATGACAGGCGATATTAGATTGTTATTGATTTCGGAATAACACTAAAAATAAAATAAATAATAATAATAATAAAAACCAGTGGAGGAGAACAACCACATGGGAGGTGTGGAGAGGCTGGTGCGAGAAGGCTTGGGCGCGCAAATGGAGTGAGAGGCAAGGCCAGAGCTGGACAGGGAGGCGGGCGACCTTGCACTGGGACAGGAGAGGAGCGAGCGAGAGGCATAGTGGCGCTGTGGGAGGGCGAATGGAAGGTTCGGCACTGGGCGAGGGTGATGGGGAGGGCTGGTGCGAGTGTAGGTTGGTGACGAGAGGGAAGGGAAAAGCTGGGAGAGTGGGGTTGTCGCGCGATAAATGAGAGGGGGAAAGGGGAGGGGGCTGGATAGCTAGGTTTATGTTGTTTTCTTTTTTTCTCTTTTTATTATAATAATAATAGTTATAAAAATAAAACAAATAATAATTTTAAAAATAATAATAATAATAGTACAACAATGGTAGAAATAATAATAATAATAATAATAATAATAATAATAATAACATACACATAATTATAATAATAACAACAACACTAGAATTAAAATAAAATTCTTTCTCAATAATAATAATATTATTATTTGTAAAAAAAAGAATATGATAATATTAAAAATATTAATAAGAACAAAATAGTAATAATATAAACTAAATGGTATTTAAAATGAATTTTTTGTTTCATTTTATTTTCAATATTGATAATAATTGGTCAACCACGCAGTCCCCAGGACCGAACGCACGGTTGCCACTAGCGGTGCGGAGACCATGCACCGGCCCGAGACCCTCCAAAAATATCAAACTTTGGAAAAGTTCAAACAAGGTCTTAACTAAGCCTCATCCAAATGACACGAGACCGATAAAAGAATAAAATAACTGGTGTCCATGGTCGGGGTGTGACAGTTATTATGTGAAAATAAATGAAAATGATCAAAACATCAGTTTTCCAAATGTAGAATCATTTTAGGATTGGGTTAAAGAAAGAAATAAAAGTGAATGGAAATGAAATTAAAAATGATTTTAGTTAGACCAATATGTAGTAGATATTGAAACTAATCAATGTAGTGATGTTCAGAAAGATACTGAAAATGAAAAAAAATACCAAAAGTTGAAGAATCATGTGGAGGATCAAAATATCATTGGAAATTAGGGTTATCTTATTCAAACTAGAAGATAATTGAGATATGAGAATCAAAATTCTATAATCATTCAAATTGAGACACATTCATTGGATAAATCCATTAAAAATGATGAATGTATTGAATCTTTGAATGGGTTAATAGAACCAATAGAGAAGGATTCCACTTGAGATATTTTCCAAGGACCAAATTAAAAAAATGATATTGTAATAAAGTGAGTTTTTAGAAATAAATTAAATGATAAGTGATAAGTGATAACGAATAAGTATAAACTTGTTTATAATGGGTAATCTCCATTTAAAGGGGCTGACTTTGAATTGAAATTTACTCATGTATCATGGATGGAGTTTATTGGAATGTTCCTATTGTTATAGGTCATATAAAGTCTAAAATATACCAGATGGTTGTCAAATCCTCCTTCTTAAATAGTGACTAGGAATAAAAACTACACATTGAGTATCCTAAGGTATTCATTCTGGATAATGCTGGATATAAGTGCAGTATGTATAAGAAGGCCTTATATGGTTTAATGAATAAAGCTAGGGTCTAGTATTCAAAGATGACTAGTTTCTTGATAGGACTCCAATTGATAAAAGGAAAGGAGGATAAAAAAATTTATACATAAGTTCTAGAGGACGATACCCTCATTATAGTCAGATATATTGATGAAATAATTTTTTCTGGTGATAAAGAGAGTACTTTTAATGTTTCTTCCATTGAAGTGAAGCCTTGAAACAACTTTTTTATTTATCTTCTGATAATTATTATACCTCACTATTTCATTTTTATATAATTATAATTACTAACAATTCTATTGTTTACTATATTTCACTATTTATTATATTTTTTTTGGAAGAAAAAAATAATATTGAATTTAATTGTAATTTAGTTAATTGATATTTAGTTGTTTATCACTTATTTATTTTTTATTATGTGTAAAATTATTTTTTTCTAATTTTTTTACCCTTGTGAAGGTTAAAAATTTTATGGTTTAACTTTACATAAATTTCTACACGTCTATCTTACTTTTATATATAATATCATTTCAAATTTATAGAATATATAAATTCCCTATTATATTTATATAAATATATGAAATGTTACCATTAAATAGATTAAAATAGTTACATTTAAGCATGATTTACTTTTAAGGAAGTTATATATTTAGAGTTATAACCTTATCTAGCTTTTTTAAGATATATTTATGAAGTACACAAAAATTATCATAATAACTTTATGTGAGAAATTTTAATATACCATTATGTAATTTATATATTTTTTAAATTACCTTTCTGCAACATATATTTGACAACGTTAACCATAATAAGTCATATGCTTAGGTAATTCATTGAAAACAGTTAGTATTTTTAGACCATGCTACAACGAACAACATGTTGAACTAGGATAATACCTATAAAAATGGCTTGAGAAAGGATACATCAATGTAGCTATAATCATGGCTAATATATGTTTTATATATATTTTAAGATGCTTTGTTTATAGATTAATTTTGTTTCTTGATGTACAAGATGAAAATTTTAGATTTTTTAATTTATTTTTATATTTAGAAAACTCATATTAATTACATGGAAACTATGATAATTATTTTTGGAATGTTTTAAATAGATTTAAAATAATATTTAAGTTGTTTTTCATTTTCATATGAACCTTCAACATAGAGAATCAAAAGTATTGAATTTATTTGTTATAGTTGTTTTTCTTATTTTTAATTATTTCTAAATTAATTTTTAATGATAAATAACATATTAAAATTTGTTTTGTAGTACTTAATATATTATTTTTAAGTTGATATTATCGCATTCATGAATATGGTTGGTTTTATGAATGTTTGATATATAGAGAGAAATTATGTGATATTCATGGGATCTCATTGATTGATTATTATAGAAATATTTAAAACTATTCAAATTATGGAATTAAATGTGTTTGAACTTTTATAATTTTTCTGAATAACAAACATTAATTAATGAAATGATTTTTTGTCACTCTATCATAATTATGGATTATTATTATTATTGTTTTGAATAAAACTAATCAATAGAAGTGACATGTTTAGAGGTTGAATTATTAAATCTTGTGAGACCGCCTCATTTCAATAGAAGTGACTATAGATACATGAATGATAGTATTGATGTATTTTAAATGAATATAGTTATTGAGTATTAGATTATATTTTTAAAACTATATAAATTAGTCAAAGTTGATATTCACACTTAAACCAATAATGATAATACAAAATATGTCTTGAATTACATAGTTGGGAATTTATTTATTGTTTACTTGGTAGAAATGTATATAGTCATATATGAACTACAACATAAATTGCCTTTAGAGGTGGTTTTTAAAACCATTGCTAAACCTTTTTTTAAAAGGGTTTAGCGGCGGTTTATTAAAAACCACTGCTAAACCCCCTTTTTTTACAATTCCGATGCTTCCCCCCATCACTTGACCCTGACCCCCTCCCCGACCCCCCTTCTCCCCCTGACCCCTACAACACCACCTTCTCCCCTCGACCCTTGTGAGCCCCGACCCCCGCGACGCCACCTTCTCCCCTCGACCTCGGCAAGCCTCGACCCTCACGACGTTGCCTTCTCCCCCCAGTGATCCTCGAACCCTAGATCAGCTCCCCACCCATGTTGTTGGTGACCTCACCACCCATAAGAACACCCTACTGCCCCTCAGCACCCTCACCACCTATCTCCACCGACCCCCCTAAGCCCTAGCTCTGCTCCCAGGTATGGTAATTTATACCTAATGAGTTCCCCAAGTTGCTATGTTTATTTTTAGTACATTTTAGGGTATCTAATTTTGTGCATTATTTTTATCCCCTTATTAAAAATTTTGAGAAACTAATGAGGGTCTGATATTATTTTATGTTCTATTCCAGATACCATGGTGCAAGATATTGATTTTATTTTCCATTGAGTTCTCATTTGGTTTATTTTTAAAATACATTATATAATTGTTTGGAAATTGAGGCATTAAAATAAAATCCTATTGGTTTTTGTATCAATGGTCTTTTTTAATGTGTTATCAAAAGTGGGGTGATTAGAAGACTTGGATTTTTAACCATAATTTTAAAGGAACTCTTTCTCATGTTTCATAATGTATAATGAAAGTGAGATTTCCAACCCATGTTTTAAATTATAAATGATGGGTGTTTTATAATCATGAAATGAATTATGACATGGTTTAATTTTTACATGGAGGTCAAAGATCTATATTAATATTTTAGCTCAAACTAGAATATATTAAATGTTTTATAAAAGTAATTTCCAAGATTCCATAGGGTGATCCCACATGACATGTTTAGTTCACACCATACATACACATATAGGTGTATGTAGATCTTATTTTTCTCTTTTAGGTTCATAGTTATTTTTTTATTCATTAATTCTTAGTTTGGACCATTTATGGATAAGTGGTGTAAATTAAGTGGATATAGTTCATTAGTGGTGATACATGATCTATTCAGGTTCCATTTATTTTTTACCTTGGTATGTTGTATTGGCCATTTTTCCTAGGTGTAAGTTCTACTTATATTATATTTAATTCATTTTTATTTTTTTGGAATAATTTTTGTTTAATAATTATCTATTTTATTATTAATCTATTTCATTTAATATTTTTTCATTTTCAAGTAATTCTAATTCTTGGAATTGTAATTATTATTTTTTAATATATTCAGCTTTTGTTTGTTATTACCATATATGGGTTATACCATCCTCAGGTTCATGGTCTTGATACCCCTGAGTTTTTTTATATCCTATAAGTATTGAGAATTCCCTTTATCCCTTATGGAAAATTGGTTTGGGTAGCATATCAACTCATTCAGGGTAGGTTCATTAAAAATAGTATCAGAACATTGGTTTCCCAAAAGGGACCCAATTTTTAAATGAAATATATTTTTATATGGGTGCATTAGGGTTTTATTGAGTTAGTTTTATTGTTGGGACTCTAGAAGTAATTCATTAGCGAGTTCTTGATCACCACCCATTATGATGGAACTTCAGCCACTATGGGTTGTCTATATTTGAATATTGAATTTGAAAATTCATATTTATTACCAGTTATGGTGTATAGATCCTAATTATAATTTTATTGGGTTTCATAGGGGTTTCCTTGGATTTATGGGGAAAATAGAAATGGGATCAATGGAATCATTTTTATATACTCAACCTAATAAATGGCACAGTAAATTAACTCATGATCTTAGATATGTTTTAAAAATTAATGCATGAATCACTACTATAATTATAGATATTTGTGATGGCCTATTTGAGTGGGATCCCGTCACAAATAGGCTTTAGCGATGGGGAATCATCGGAAATAGCTCGTTGTAGAAAACAGCGATGCAAATAATTTGTTTTGCGACAGGACCGTCACAAAAAATGGTATTTGCGAAGGGAAACCTTTCCATCCCAAATAATCCTATTATTATATAAATTATATATAAATCAACCTTTTGCGACGTTCCTGTCGCAAATACTATTTGCGACAGGAAACTTACCCGTCAAAAATAATCGTCCGATTATATACATAATATATATAAAAACATTTTGCGACGGGTCCATCACAAATAGTATTTACTATGGCCCCATCATCCCATCCCAAATATTAATAATAAAAATTATATTTAGAGTATTTGCGATAGGATCCCGTCGCAAAAGGTCCTATCACAAATACTAAACATAATAAAAAATAATAATAAAATTATGATTAATGAAAAATCTATATTATTATTATTAAAATAATAAAAAAATAAAAAATATTATGAATAGTAAAATAAAAAAAACATTAAAAAATGTAATACTAAAAAAATATATTTAGTAAAATTATGATTAATAAAAAATTAAAATTAAAATTATTAAAATAATAAAAAAGTAAAAAATTATTAAAATTCTCAATATTTACAAACAAAAATAAAAAACATAAAATATTATTATTAATAGTAAAATAAACAAATATTAAAAAATATAATACTAATAATAAATAATAAAGTATTAAAAACAAAGAAATTAAATTATGCAATATTTGCACCAATATAAAAGACAGAAACTGTAAATAGTTCATACTACTACAAATCTTGAATTCAAATGTTTTTAACATAAAAAAAATCACTGGGGGGTCGTCTTCTGGGGGAGGTGGAGGAGGTGGAGGATATGGTGGAGGAAACTCAATCCCGAAACTACAAGTCAGACGACACATGTACTTCATCTGCTCGTGATGCTGCTGCTGCCACTACTACTCCCATCAACACATCTACTTCTCGTGCTGCTACTGCAGACACATCTCTTCATGCTACTTTTGAAAACTATCTATAAGCTCAGCCTAAGTTCGCAACTGCTCCTGATACTATGAGGAAAAAGATGATGCCTCTCTACAATCTCCTCTCGAGCTAGACGCCGACATCACAATAGTACCATAATAAGTACAAGGAGCCAAATGAGAGACGATACCAACTACTCGGCCCTTCTCAAATCCATATTGAGTCACCTGCATCCATGCTGCCTCATCGAAATAGTGGGCACTGGTCTGCTCATTCGTCTCGTCCTGACTTTCAGCCTGTGTCTGAGAGGTCACAGCCTCATATGACTCCTTCAATTCCAATTTAAAATAAAAATGGTGAAAATATTATATGTAGTTAATTGTTAAAATGAAAAAAATAATACTAACCACAATCTGACATTAGAGATCACCTCTAATATCTCTAGTGGATGGATCACTGTACATCCTCCATTAAACATCAAACTCCGTAATATCGGGATACTCGACTGCCTACAGAAATATAAAATAAACTATTTATATTTAAAGTTATATAATATGTTTAAAAAATATACTTACCAGATGCTATCTATGCATATTGAATGTACGTATACTAGCTTGATGTGTCATCACTTGTCTCCCCCGATTCTACCATCCCACTAAATATCTCCTCTGAAATCCACCACACAACTAGTTTAAACATAATCCATCCCAAACATGAGATGAAATGTACTCTGGTTGGTGGTCTCTACATGACTCATCAAATTCTATCACTCCTACTTTCTTAATGGTTGTTCTTCTCAAATTGTGCAAAAATGGACAGAAATGGTAACGCATAGACACCTTCCATGTCGTGTGGATAGCGTCACACATGCTATCATTGATGGGATACCATAAACCCTACAAATAATTTATAATATCAAGTTATTAATAAAATAAATTTCAAAATAAATATTATTTATTTACGTACCATCCAATGATCGAACATGTCGCACCATACATCAATGGGAATCTGTTCTCATGTGATCCATGGATGAGAAAAATAATTCCGCAAGATAGTGCTCCCCTATCCAATAGCTACATACACAAAATTGTGAAAAAAGAATAAATAATAAAACAATTAGTATATATATAAATAAATTATTGAAAGCTAACTAAAATATACAGGTTACCATACCTCTGTGTGCATGGATCGAAGCCAAGATGTGGACGTCGCTCAGGGATAGGGTCATGAAAAATTAGTCATGTAAGACCGCTCCCCCTCTACGTACCCCCTCAACTGCCAGTAGGATGAGGGTCAGATGATCCAAAATACCGCTCATCCAAAGGTTGATCAGCTTCCTACAACTCATGAAATATATCAGGATCCATCTGAAACACAAAATGATTGTTGTCAGTATATAGTTGAAAATAACTATTATATATAGATATATATTAGTTATGATTATAACCATAATTTAATTGTGTCAATGTCCATATTCATCCTCATCTTCATAGCTGTCCATGTCAATGTCTTTATCTTCCTCCTCAGCATCATCAATATCCATATAAGTTTCAATTTCATCATCTCTTGTCATTTCAAATTTATTGGTAACATAATTAACATCTTTTTCATCATAAATACTTAATTGTGGGGTGTCATCATCGATATTCACGTCTCTTTGTAAAAAAGATGGATTTTGAGCAATCTCTTGAAACATTTCAATTCCTTCCACTTTAGTGGAACCACATTCAGTTTGAGTAAACTGATTTTCCTGAGATTTCATTTTTATAATTCTACACCAATCACTCATGTCTCTTAAAGTAGCACAATACTTTAAGTAATAAATTTTATTTTTCTATTGAGCTAGTAAAAATGGTTCATTTACTGCAAGAAGAATTTTATATTTAATATCGATGATTCCATGAGTCAGATGGACATGAAAGCCTCTCTCAGTATCTAACCACCGAAATTTAAACATCATTATGTAATTATATCCTAGATAACCCAACTTAATAATTTCATCCAGAATGCCATAAAAGTCAAATTTAGTTTCTATGTGATGTGATCCTCTCAAGAAAACTCCACTGTTCATTGTTTTTTTTGATTCCCCATATGCACGTGTATGAAATAGAAAACCATTCACCACATATGCATTATATGATTTAACAATTTTGGATGGTGGGTTACTCAATATAAACAGTCGCTTATCAATTTTTTCAGTATGTTGAGACACCTGAAAATTTGTAAAACAATTATCAATATAATAAATAATAAATAGAATTGATATTAAACCATTAATAATTTATGTTACCAGTTTTTGAAACCATTGAGAATTTTTTTTTGTCTGCGTTTTTCAAGAGAAGATGCTATAATTTTTGAAAGTTGTTTCTTGATATTGTTATCATATAACCTACAAATAAAATAAGTTTACATACTGCAACATAAATTATAGAATAAGTGATAGAAGTACTCACAACACAATTGATATCATTTCTTCATAGTTGAGTAGAACATATGTATGAGCTCTGTGATGTTCATCATCTTAAATCCACCGTTCATGAACTCCACTAAAACCAAGATTTGGCTGATTAAAAACTGGTAATTGAATATACATTTCTTCATTAACATTCCCCTTATTTTGTCTCATGTTTTTTGAGGGATATTTAGATTCAAAATAATGAGAGAAGAAAAGAGAAATTTCCTCTTGCAAATAAGCTTCAGCAATTGAGCCTTCAACTGATGCTTTGTTACATACTTTTTTCTTCAATTTCTGCATTCATATCTCGAATGGGTACATCCATCAAAACTATATAGGACCTATGAATTTATCTTCATGTGGTAAATGAAATATCAGATATTCTATTGAGTCAAAGAAAGTCGATGAAAATATTTTTTCCAGTTTACATATAATTACAGCAACATCTTCTTCCAGTTTTCTCAGGGCATCATAGTCTATTGTCGTTACACACATGTCTCAAAAAAAATATATGATATGTCTATTATCGAATCTCAAATCATAGAATTCAACGAACCTTTTAATTTAATCGGCGAAATTATTTCCATTATAACATGACAATCATGACTTTTTAATCCATTAATATAACCATTCTTAACACATCTACCCAAATTGGTAGCATAACCATCTAGAAGTATCAAATCTGCAATCCACATACGAAATAATAAGTGACTCTCTTTGGATAGTGTATAAGCTGATTTTGTCTTCATTAATCTCTGTGATCTGACATTTTTAAATAGGTCAAGTTCTGGTTGCCTACAAATTTGGGCAAGATATAACCGCGCCTTTACAGTATCTTTGGTCTTACTTGGTGTATCCAAAAATATATGAAATAAATTATGAAAATATTTCTTCTCAATATGCATGAAATACAACATGTGGCAGAATAACAAATCATACCAATATGGAAGATCCCAAAAACTGATTTGTTTTATCCAATTATGTTCTTTCCCAAAGCCATCAATTTTATGTTGGTTTACTGTTGGCCCAAATGTGATGGGAAGTAATAAAAATACAACTGATTTTAACTCTGTAGCTGAGATCATCTATGGAGGTTCATCCCTTTCAATTGTACCTTTTCTGAAATGAGAGTTTTTCCTTCGAAAAGGATGATCGGTTGGTATAAATCTGCGGTGAAATTCATAATAGCAAGGTTTTTTTCCATTGATGATCATAAAGGCTTTATTGTCTTTCATACAGTAAGAACATAATTTCAGACCATGTGTACTCAAGCCAAATAACATTCAATATGCCGGAAAGTCACTAATCATCCCCATCAATGCATCTTTTAATATAAAATTTTATTTCGCAGCAACATCATATGTACTAATACCATCACTCCACAATGCATTTAACTCATCAATCAATGGCTTCAAATAAACATCAAGATTCTTTTTCGGATTTCCTAGGATTAATAGAGTAAAAAAGATATAAGACTCCTTCATCAACATCCATAGAGGTAAATTTTACAGAGTTATAAAGACAGGCCAACATAAAAACTGACTACCATAAGAACCAGACAGACAGAAACCGTTAGTAGAAAGACCCAATTGAATGTTTTTGGCTTCTAAAGAAAAAGATGGATGCAGACGGTAAAAATGTTTCCATGAATCTCCATCATATGGATAATTCAATCTTTTATCAGTTGAAATCTTGGTTTTGTGCCATGACATCATTGACGTTGTGTTCTGAGACAAAAATAAATGCTGCAACCTAGGTGTAAGGGGGAAATATCTCAACTATTTTACTGGAATCGATCCAGACTTTCCTGGTTGAGCTTCTTTATACCTCGATTTTCCACATGTGGGACAACAATCCAATGAGTCATTTTCAACAGAATATAAGATGAAATCATTTGGGAATGCATTAATCTTCCGATAACTAAGGCCCATATTGTGAACCATCCTCTTTCTCTCATAGTAATTTGTAGGAAACACATTTCCTTCAGGTAATAGTGTTTTAACCAAAGAAAATATCTGATCAAAATTGTTGTTTGACATTACATTATTTGATTTAATAGCCATAAATTTTGCAACTGCTTCTAATTTTCTTATCTAGCAACCATGATATAACACATCCTCAGTAGACCTCAACAACTCATAAAATTAAGATGGTTCCAACTCAGGAGTTAAATTACTATAATCTTGAGTTTCAATTTGTTGAACAAATGGACCTGCAACATCATGTACTAAATTTTGAAATTGTGATGGATCCATAATCAAGTTATTAGTATCTTTTATGGAACTACGTTCACTGTGTGGACACCAAAAAACATAATTTTGTTGAAAACCAAACTACAAGAGATGTCCTCCAACCTTGTCAAATGTGTCAAACGTTCTCAGAGAACATTTTTTACAAGGACACTTAATTGTTCCTTCTAAAACATATTCTGGGTTTGATGATGCAAATGATAATAAAGCTTCAACACCCTCAATTTATACAGGATTTAAACCAAAACCATTTGGATTTCTACACTAATTTATCCAAGCGTGATCATCTAATAATGACTGATGTTAATTTCCTTGTTCCATATTTTTCTACAAAATATAAATAAACACTGTTTTTGAATAATTTAAAATTATATAAACACTATCTGAAAAAAGAAGATAAATCATTACAACTACTTCTTAATAATTACCATTAAAATTAGGAGACACAATTTCCAGTGGATTGACAGATCCTCTTTTGTCCGACGGCTGATTTACTTGCATCTTTCTCACACTGAAATCACAATGAAGAATATGCTCGGAGGTATGATTATTCATTCTCATGCATACGAGAATGTATAAGCATACCTCTGAGCAGTTTCTTCAATGTGATTTCAGTGTGAGAAAGATGCAAGTAAATGAGCCATCGGACAAAAGAGACCCCTTTTTGTCGACGAATCATCTTCTTGCAACTATCACCGCCTGAAAACATTATAAAAAATGTGGTCCTACGAATGCATATTCAAACTCGTGCATACGAGATTGGATATACATATGTAGAATCATACTTTTCATAATGTTTTGAGTCGATGAAAGTTGAAAGCAGAAGAGTCATCAAGAAAAATGAGTGTCGTCAATCCAATGAAAATTATTCCATGTTATTACAAGTTATTAGAATTTATTCTTATTTATTCCTATTTATTCCTATTTATTCCTATTTATTCCTATTTATTCCAAATTACTCCTGTTAATTCCTAATTACCCCTATTAATTCCTAATTACTCCTGTTAATTTCTAATTACTCCTGTTAATTCCTAATTACTCCTGTTAATTCCTATTCCTAATTACACATGCTAACTCTTAATTACTCCTCCTAACTCCTAATTACTCTCGTTAACTCTTAATTACTCCTGTTAACTCTTAATTACTCATGTTAACTCCTAATTACTCCTGTTAACTCCAAATTACTCATGTTAACTCCTAATTACACCTGTTAACTTCTAATTACTCTCGTTAACTCTTAATTACCCTTCTTAACTCCTAATTACTCCTATTAACTCCTAATTACTCCTGATAACTCTTAATTACTCCTGTTAACTCTTAATTACCCCTGTTAACTCCTAATTACTCCTGTTAACTCCTAATTATTCCTTTTAACTCCTAATTAATCATGTTAACTCCTAATTACTCCTCTTAACTCCTAATTACTTCTGTTAACTCCTAATTACTCTGTTTAACTCCTAATTACTCATGTTTACTCTTAATTACTCTTGTTTACTTTTAATTACTCTTGTTTACTCATAATTACTCTTTTTACTCTTAATTATTCATAATTACTCACAATTATTCCTAATTATTGCTAATTATTCTTATTTATTGTTAATTATTCCTATTTATTATTAATTATTCCTATTTATTACTATTTATTCCTATTTATTTCTAATTATTCCTATTTATTTTTAATTGTTACCATTTAATACTAATTGTTCCTATTTATTACTAATTATTACTAATTATTACTATTTATTTCTAATTATTCCTATTTGTTACTAATTATTCATATTTATTACTAATTATTACTATTTATTACTATTTTTTTCGAATTATTCCTATTTATTTTTAATTATTCCTATTTATTACAAATTATTCCTAATTATTGGTAATTATTCTTAATTATTGCTAATTAATCATAATTATTACTATTTATTCCTATTTATTAGTATTTATTATTATTTATTATTAATTATTCCTATTTATTATTAATTATTTCTATTTATTACTATTTATTCTTATTTATTACTAATTATTTCTATTTATTACTAATTATTGCTAATTATTCATATTTATTACTAATTATTCATATATATATTACTAATTATTACTATTTATTACTATTTATTTCTAATTATTCCTATTTATTACTAATTATTCTTATTTATTTCTAATTATTCTTATTTATTACTAATTATTCCTATTTATTACTAATTATTCCTATTTATTAGTATTTATTATTATTTATTCCTATTTATTACAAATTATTTCTATTTATTACGATTTATTTCTAATTATTACTATTTATTTCAAATTATTCCTATTTATTTCTAATTATAAATATTTATTCATAATTATTCCTAATTATTCCTAATTAATCCTAATTATTCTTAATTATTCCTAATTATTTCTAACAATTACTAATTATTCCTAATTATTCCTAATTATTACTAATTATTCTTATTTATTACTAATTATTCCTATTAATAAATAATTATTCTTATTTATTACTAATTATTCCTATTTATTACTAATTATTCCTATTTATTACTAGTTATTCCTATTTCTTACTAATTAATCCTATTTTTTAGTATTTATTATTATTTATTCCTATTTAATATTAATTATTCAAATTAATTTTTAATTATTCCTATTTTTTACAATTTTTTTCTATTTTTTACTATTTATTCCTATTTATTACTAATTATTCCAATTTATTACTATTTATTTCTAATTATTAGTGTTTATTACAATTTATTAGTATTTTCACTATTTTTTACTATTTAGTCACATTTATTACTATTTAGTCCTAATTATTTCTAATTACTACTAATTACTTCTAATTACTACTAATAACTACTAATTACTACTAATTAGTACTAATTACTACTAATTACTACTAATTAGTACTAATTACTACTAATTATTACTAATTATTACTAATTAGTACGAATTATTCCAAATTAGTACTAATTATTCCTAATTATTCCAAATTAGTAATAATTATTCCTATTTATTACTAATTATTCATATTTATTACTATTTATTTCTAATTATTCCTATTTATTACTAATTATTTCTATTTATTAGTATTTATTATTTTTTATTCCTATTTATTGCTAATTATTTCTATTTATTAATATTTATTTCTAATTACTATTATTTATTTCTAATTATTCCTATTTATAGATAATTATAAATATTTATTCCTAATTATTTCTAATTATTCCAAATTATTCCTCATTATTACTAATTATTCTAAATTATTACTAATTATTCCTAACTATTCCTAATTATTAGTAATTTTTCCTATTTATTACTAATTATTCCTATTTATTACTAATTATTTCTATTTATTACTAATTATTCCTACTTATTACAAATTATTCCTATTTATTACTAATTATTCCTATTTATTACTAATTATTCCTATTTTTTACTAATTATTCCTATTTTTAGTAATTATTTCTATTTGTTACTAATTATTCCTATTTGTTAGTATTTATTATTATTTATTCCTATTTATTATTAATTATTCCTATTTATTATTAATTATTCCTATTTATTACTATTTTTTCTATTTATTACTATTTATTCCTATTTATTACTAATTATTCCTATTTATTACTATTTATTTATAATTATTAGTATTTATTAGTATTTATTAGTATTTATTAGTATTTATTACTATTTAGTCATATTTAGTCCTGATTACTACTAATTACTACTAATTACAACTAATTACTGCTAATTACTACTAATTACTACTAATTAGTACTAGATTCTACTAATTAGTACTAATTAGTACTAATTATTACTAATTACTACTAATTATTACTAATTATTACTAATTATTCCTAATTATTCCTAATTATTACTAATTAGTACTAATTATTCCCAATTATTCCTATTTATTCCTAATTATTCCTAATTATTACTAATTATTCCTAATTATTCTTATTTATTACTAATTATTCCTAATTATTACTATTTTTAACTAATTATTCCTAATTATTCCTATTTATTACTAATTATTCATATTTATTCCTATTTATTACTAATTATTCCTATTTATTACTAATTATTCCTATTTATTACTAATTATTCCTATTTATTACTAATTATTCCTATTTATTTCTAATTATTCCTATTTATTAGTATTTATTATTATTTATTCCTATTTATTAGTATTTTTATTTATTTATTCCTATTTATTATTAATTATTCCTATTTATTATTAATTATTCATATTTATTACTAATTATTTTTATTTATTACTATTTATTTCTAATTATTTCTAATTATTCCCAATTATTACTATTTACTTCTAATTATTTCTAATTATTACTAATTATTACAAAATTTTCCTATTTATTGCTAATTATACCTATTTATTTCTAATTATGCCAATTTATTGCTAATTATAAATATTTGTTTCTAATTATTTCTAATTATTCCTAATTAATATTAATTATTTCTATTTATTACTAATTATTCCTATTTATTACTAATTATTCCTATTTATTACTAATTATTCATATTTATTACTAATTATTCCTATTTATTAAAAATTAGTACTAATAATATCAATTTATTATTACAAATAAATAATGTTAACAAAACAATTTATATCTATTTAAATTAAAACTAATAAAAAATAATTAAAATTAACATAAAAAATGAAATAAATATTAAATTAAATAAAATATAAATACCTTTAAACTTGATCTTCTATTGATGTACACAACTTCCAAACTTTTTCGTCAAAAAAAAACTAACTCAAACAATTTTTCACTCTGAAAATAGGGTTAAGAGAGAGAGAGAAAGTGAGAATTGAGAGGAGGATTTGAAAAAACGGATGAGGGTATATATAGGTTAGATTAGTTGCGACATGACCTTTTGTGACGGGAATATCGTCGCAACAGGTCTTTGTTGCGACGAGGCACGTCACAAATACCTTTGCCCGCATTAATTACTGTCGGCAGTTAAAAGGGTATTTGCGATGGGCCCCATCGCAAAAGGTACCTGCCGACACATATTTTGCGATGGGGCAACATCTCGTCGCAAAAACCCATTTACTGCTGCCGGGTATTTGCGACGGGTCCCGTCGCAAATACCCTTTGAGCGACGAACTATTTGTGACAGGGGAATTCCCCCGTTGGAAATAACCTTCCCATCTCAAAAACCCATTTACTATCGTCGAGTATTTACGACGGGACCCGTCACAAATACCTCCGAGCGACGAACTATTTGCGACGGGAATATTCCTTCTGTTGCAAATAACCTTCCCACGGTTTGGCGTGCAAACCGCACCAAACCGTGCATTACTTTTTGCGATGGGCCACCAAAACTCGTCGCAAATAACAAGTTATTTGCGACGGGATGACTTTCCCGTCACAAATAATCTCTAGACTGGACTATTTGCGATGGGATTATTTCCAGTCGCAAATAGCCCGTCACAAAAGTTTGTTTTTCTCGTAGTGAATAACTTTCATCCCATCTTACCATGTGGTCAGTTTTGGCATAATTTTGCATCCCATTAGGATTTTTTTACTTAGACCCCTTCATTTTAGGGTTATTGGAATCATTTCATAGAAAAGGGAAATGATCTGATGTGGTCCTTGTGATTTTTGAGGGGGATTTGATTTTGATTAGATTTATCACATGCCTTTTTTATGTGTTATTTTTGTGTGGATATTACGGTTTTTCAAAAAGGAGTATATAATGAAATATGTATTTAGATTGAAATGATAAATCCAGAATTTTTTATAATATATATTTGTTTATTGTGAATTCTACTTGGAATTGGATGACTTCATTATGAAATATAAAATATATATTAGTTTTAAAACTTGTCAGTGACTTATTTATAAAAGTATATTCGACCCTTTTGGACTATACATCTAAAAATGCTCAAATTAGAAGTGGAAAAATATTGTCTATATTTATTTTAAAAGGGGTGATATTTGAAATAAATAAATTATATTAAAATGATAAATTTTGTTGTTCACATCAATAAAGTTAATAGTTCTAAAAAATATGTATGGATGTGTATTAATCTCCATGGATTTCCTTATATTTTTCTTGGATATTTACCAAACTCTAAATGGAGTGTAAATCATTATTTTTTTCCTTTAAATGTTGTATTATGTTTTTATATGTCTGTTTTTTGGTATATTTCCCCATATAACTTGGTTGGTATGGTGAATTGATGCGGTATGATATTTTTTGATTTTGTAGTGATGGTATTTTTGGGGGAATTTGTGATCAATTGGTTTATGTAAATTATAGAATTGAGGTGGATTTGGTTTTATGTGTTCAATGGGTGATCTTTTATTTACTCTTTCATGAGTTGTGGTAGTTGGGATGTTCAAGACTCACTATATTATTTTTCTGTAATCTTACACTATCGTATATGTTTGGTCATTTTAGATTACATGTACTTCTATCATGACATGTGTTCAAGTCTCATGAATCCATCAAGGTCAATTTCTAATTCACATGGGCCACATGCTCTCTTACTAGTAACACCCTGAAAAGAGTTTACAAATAGATTCTTCAACTTTCCCTTTCTACATCCCACAATAACATCCAATTCAAACCATGTATTGTAATCAATTTCCATTGTCATAGTAAGACTTCACTACCATGCCAAGACAGTCCACACTCGGACCAAGAGAAACAAAGAAGACAACCCAACCTCTATATATCAAAGAAGACATATATTTTTCATATCCTTGTTATTCCACTACCCACCAATGGGTCAAATAATACATTGTATACTTACCTATCTGCTTAGATACTAAAAGGAAAACATCACAGGACCAACTATAATTTCTTTCTGACAGAGGTCCACATTATGTTTCAACCCCCAGTGATGTTCCATGATCCACCCTAGATCTGAAAATTGTAATCCCATGTAGGGTCACAACATGTTGCTACCCATAACACTTCACCACGATACCCCACATGTTCTACAATTCTCAACCCCAGACCATACCCAACTCTTTGAATCCAAATTTGAGGCCACTAATTTAAGGTAAGAGTTTGTTTCCATTTCATATTCCTAACTTCTATTCAATTATCATATGATTTATCAAGCCCTTAACTTAGTGATATCAAAGTAATGGCTTCATTAGTTTGTCCATCTATTTTGGTGGAGCACGGCATACAAAAAACTACATGGATGAGATCCTTATTCTCATCTTTTATGGATATTTTTGATTTTCATGATTTGGTTTTATAGTGGGTGATTTACCATATGTATTTATATAGGAAAACCATATGTAACATATTTATATATTTTTTCGACTAGTATATATGAATCTCTTTCTATCTTTAGTAGTAACTATGTGTTTTAATTTTTTTTAATATTGTGTAGGCACATTGTGATATACATGGATAAAAGATGAATCGCATTACCGAGGAACACACCTCAGTATGTTAAGGTTTTGAAGGTGTTTTTAGATTTTTCAATTTTCAATCGATCCGTTGCAGGAATAATAAGATGTCCATGTCCTAAATGTAAATTTAGAAGATGGTATAAGAGAGATGAAGTTTATGAACATTTAATACTGAAGAAATTCACTGATCAATATTTGTGTTGGATTTGGCATGGAGAAGAGAACGTTACAGAAAGGTTGATCACTAATTTTAATCCATAGAATGAGCTCCCAACTTCATCGATAATGGAAAATGAAATGAAAAACCTCATAAATGATGCATTCGGCAATGCAAGACACCACTATCCACAACAAAAAATAATAGAACAACCATACGAGGGTGCTACAAATTGCAACGTAACAAGTGATGTTTTTGAGAGTGTAACACAACCAGATCAAGATTGTAACATATCATTAGATCCTCCTCTTGATTATGTGGAGACAAATGTAAGAGAAAACTTCACTGAGGAAAATACATTTCATGATTTTGTTGATGATGGAAATCAAGAGTTGTGTAGTGGATGTTTAAAATATTCAAAGCTTTCTTTTTTGCTAAAGTTGTACCATATTAAATTTTTATGTGGAATTAAAAATAAGGCAATGTCCATGATATTGGAATTGTTGCATGATGCATTTACTGAAGCAAAAATCCCCGAGTCTTTTTATGATATGAAAAAATTTGTTAACATGATTGGTTTGAATTATACAAAAATACATGTGTGCCCCAATGATTGTATGCTTTATTGGAGAGGGGATTTAAGTAGACATAATTGTAAAAAATTTTCTTCTTCTATATAGCAGTCAATGGGTGATGTTGGAAGTTTGAATAAATATAATTTCATGAAGAAGAAAGGGAACACACCTGCAAAGGTTTTGCATTACTTTCCTTTAATTCCTTGATTGCAAAGATTATTCATGTCATCGAAAACCGCCGAACACATGAAGTGGCATTTTGTAGATAATAACAATGATGGGTTAATGAGACATCCACGAGATTCATAATAGTGGAAGACATTTTATTCATTACATCCAGATTTCTTAGCTGATTCTAGGAGTGTTCGATTGGGATTGGCTACCAATGGATTCAACCCATTTGGGACTTTGAGTACCAGTTATAGCATTAAGCTAGTTGTTTTGATCCCTTACAATCTGCCTCCGTGGATGTGTATGTAACAAACATCTTTTATCATTTCAATGATTATTCCTAAAACAATTCCTGGAAATGATATTGATGTATACTTGTAGCTTTTGATTGATGAATTACAATAGTTATGGAGCAACGGTGTTGAGACATTTGATGCTTCTTCTAAAACAATGTTCAAAATGCATGTTTCTTTAATGTGGACCATTAGTGACTTCCCTAAGCTCAGGAATTTATCTGGTTGGAACATTTACAAAGGTTTGGATTTTCATGTTTGTAACTTTGATTTTGATCCCAAACGACTACCTCATAGTAGAAAATGGCGCTTCTTGTGCCATCGAAGATTTATTGATGCATATCAAAGATTTCGACTGAACAAATCAAAATTTAACGGTTTCATTAATCATAGACCACCTCCAAAGTTGGTAACTAGTTTTGAAATATTGACACAACTTGAAAATGTTGAAACAGAATTTCGGAAGGTTCATCATTTGAATGATAGCGGGAAACATGTTCGAAGTGCATCGTCAAGTGAAATCAGAACGCAAAAATAGAAGAAAAAAATTATATTCTTCAAACTTCCATATTGGGAATTTAAGTTGTGTCATAATCTTGATGTGATGCATATTGAGAAGAATGTCTGTGACAATTTGATTTTCACATTGCTTAATGAGCATGGAAAGTCAAATGATCATCTCAATGCTCACAAAGACTTACAAGTAATGAACATAAAACACGATCTCTGGATAGATGAGAATAAAAAGTATGATCTGACAATTTTTTCAATGAAAGATAGGGATAAATATATATTCCTTAGACTTTTAAAGAATGTGAAGGTATTTGATGGGTATTCAAGTAACATCTCGAGGTGTGTTGACTTGATTAATCGTAATTTACATGGATTGAAAAGTCACGATTCACATATTTTGTTACAATAGTTACTACCATCGGCATTGCATACTTTATTACCTGAAAAAGTTACTACTGTTGTAATCCAATTTTTCACATTTTTTAGACAACTATGTGATAAATCTCTACATCCATTTCAGCTTGACAACCTCTAAGAGAGGTTTGTATTGACCCTTTGTGCAATGGAGATGATCATTCCTCTGTCTTTTTTTACTGTCAGGATGCATTTAACTATGCATTTGGTTGAGGAAGCTGAATTAAGAGGCCCTGTTCATTATCAATGGATGTATCCAATTGAGAGGTACTTTAATTATATGTTTTTTTGTTAATTAAACAATTTTTGAAACTTGATTAAATGCATAATTATGTTTATTTTATTTCACAGATATATTGGGCACTTGAAATCATACATGAGAAATTAAGCACAACCAGAAGGCTCTATTGCTGAAGGATATTTGGATGAGGAGTGTCATACCTTTTTTTCTAGATACTTAGATGATATTGAGAAAAGATTTAATCGAGTTGGAGGTGTTGATGACACATCGACTCGATATTAAATAAATCAGAAATCAAAAATATTTTCTGCTCTTGGCCGATCAGTTGTGAGTACCTCAAATATGACACTGATGAAATTGGAATTATTACAGGCACATAGATATGTGCAAATGAATAGTGAAATCGCAGATCCATTTATTGAAGATTTGAGGATACAAACAAAGAGACGAATGAAAGCCCAAACACGAAATGAGAAAGATATAACAAAAGATATTAATAAATAGCTTTTAGAATGGTTTGTACGATGTGTAAGTTCATAAATATTGCAATAAATAAAAATATTATTTTGACACATATATTTTGTAAATCTAATAAAGTATATTTATTTTTTTAGATCATGAATACTGATACTCGAGAAGAGTTGTCATAAGATATGAAGTTTCTTGCTTGAGGTCCTCTAAAATAAGTTAGAAAGTTTGATGCTTACAATGTGAATGGATTTAGATTTCATACAGTTGATCAAGAAAGGGGTTTGAAAGCACAGAATAGTGGTATATTTACATTTTCTAAAGTGGGATAGTATGGAAAGCTGACTGATATTATTGAATTAAACTACCATTAGCTTTTTTCAGTTGTTTTATTCAAATGCAATTAGGTCGATATTATCAGAGGTGTTAAAAGATATTCCTCGTAATTTACTTCTGTGAACTTCTCTCGCTTGATGGATGTTGGTGATCATGAACTTCATGATCCATATATCTTATCATCATAAGAAAAAATGATATATTAAGTGAATGATGTTGGGGATGAAGGGTGGAGTATAGTTTCTCATGTAATACAAAGAGATTTGTATAATATGGGTGATGAAGTGGAAGATTTGACCTCTGAAATTGAATCTCATAAACAACAAGAAGCATAATTTTTTTCCATCATGACATAGAAAATATTATTCTAGCAAGGATGAATGAAGTGGTTGAAGTAATAAAGTAGGAAATCGATATGATTGAAGTGGAAAATGATTGTATATACAATTATTTATTCATTCAGCAACCACTTATTTCATTTGTGCAGTCATTCATTATCATTGTTATGTATATTTTGTTTATTAGTACTGGACATCTATTATCATTTTTAATTTTATTTCTGCATATTGTTTTCTGAAAAATTTGTTTTGAACTTAATTTTATCTGATTAAATGATAGGAATGCCAAGGAGGAAGCGATACAATGTTTCATCCACTACTGTGACAGATGATGATCCATCTGTCTCCCTCCCTATAGTATCTGAGCCACCAGCTTCCTGCCCCCTGCACCATCTCCCTCTGCACCATCTCTCATGCCCTTTGTGAGCATCCCTTTATAAGTTGATTTTTTGACTCCACCTTCAGCAGCCTCAACAGCGGGGCGGCGGCACACTACTTCTAGTTCATCACGGGCATGCTAGAGGCTCACTGCTATAGGTACAAATTTTAATATAAATTAATTTATTACACTTTTTTTATAAATTTTTTTTGTTCATTAAAGATGAAAAAATGTAACTGTGGAGAAAAATATAAAAAGGGCAGATGTTTGGAATATGAATGGAGAGAAGATAGTTGTCCCATTTGATTCATATGGGCTCCCTACGGATGACACCGTGAGATTACTTGGCCAAATTCTAGGCCAACTGGCAGTGGATCCCATTTCCCTTACTATTTCTTATAATGATTGGAGAAATATGCCTCCAAGTTGAAAAAATGAAGTTTTTGATTCCCAAATAAAGTTAATTTTAATACATTATGGTGTAATTGAATGTCATGTTATTAATATATTCAAAATGAATATCTATATACAAATGTTTTTCCACCTTACAATTGTTGATGTGATAGCACGAAATTGGATGTTGAAAAATCTTGGTAAGAAATGAAAGGACTTAAAATATAGATTGTGGAGTGATGTCAATGATACTTCATTGACTATCCAACAAATGTGTGAGAAGTTACCCAATGGGGTACCCAAAGAACAGTGGAAAGTTTTTGTTGACATACATCATGATGAGAAGAAGATGGTATTGAAATATATATTATTATATTAAACTCATTTTACATTTATACATGTATATGAAGAGGAGGTGACATTGAATACATTACTATTAAACTACATTTTATTTATTTCGTGATCTCTCAAGAAATAATGCATCAAGCTGGGATAAGCAAGTTATCCCTCAACACTGCAGGGTCAAAAATATTTTCTAGAAGCCGATCATCTCTGGTAATATTTTCATTAGTTTAAATATTTATAAGACAATATTATCTATTTAATATATTAAATATTTGATTTATCTTTGTTTAATGCAGTCACAGAGTTTAGGGCACGAAGCATCCCAAACTGAAGTGTGGTTGGATGTTCACAAAAAATATGATGGAAGTTTTGTTAATGAGCATGCTGAAGAAGTTGGGGTATGAACTATTTTTTTTCATTATAATAACTTATTATCATTTTTAAATATATTAATATATATTGATATTTTATTTATAGGTAAAAATTAAATACATATTGGATTCCAATCCTGGGCAGTCCTACTCAGTCTCCAAGGATGACCCGATTGCTAAAGTCCTTGGGAAGGAGCATCCTGGTAGAGTGCATGGGATGGGTTTGGGACCTATACCATTTGGGGGATTTGGTAGGACATCGGGGATTGCAGCTACATCTACTTCTGGTTTTAGTCAGTCCATACTTGGAGATGCTCAGAGAGATATTGTTTCTCTACGAAACAAAATTCAAGACCTGGGGGCTCAGATATCTGCTTTATAGAAAGCGTTGACTTATATATGTTAGAATATGAGAAGATATCCTCCTGATAGTATTGCATTGACTGGTGGTGGGCAGGTAAGTCACCAAAATTCAAAATAATTTACTTTTCAAACTTTTATTGGTTTTAAATTTAAATATAAATATGCAACACTATTTAATTTTCAATATAATGTTATTACAGGTGGTAGTAGGAAGTGGAGATGAAGGCAGAGAGGGTGAAGATACCTATTCGTCATCAAAAATTGATCAGTAGTATTGTTGATTTGTGAAAAAATATTTTATTATTTGGTTTGTATATGTATCATGCTTGGCACATAGTTTCCTCCAAAAAATTTTATGACCTAACATTTTCTTGATTTCTCAGGTTTCCTTTTATGTATTTTATTGATTTCTGATGTTTCCTTTTATGTCTTGATTTCTAAAGTGTGGTATGCACCATAAATATCAAATCTTTATTGTGATGATTCATTTTTTATGATTCATTTTTCCTAAATTCATTTTTTCATTATAATAACTTATCCTACATTTTCTAGCCCAATGCATTTACCACTACATTTCCATTTCTAAGAAGTAATTCTAAGTTATTATCTTGTATCAATCCCTAGGTATGAGAATATGTGTCTCGCTAACATGTTTAAGATAGATCACCCTTTAGTGTGGCATAATCATAGTATCGAAAATTTCAAAAAATAGTTGGAATCCATAAATACTGATACACGATTAGGGGAAATTTTGCTACACTGTCTGAAATGGGGTTGTCCCACCATTTCCAAAGTGGCCTCCAAGAACAGTCAGACCGTGTGAATGATAATGTCCATTATCTTAGTAGGCATGACATGTCGATAGGAAACTCCCAGTATATTCTCTAGAACCCCCTGACCTAGAAAAATGTGAAATAGACTACATGATCGGTTACTTACCATTCATAACCTCAACTACCCTATCACAAATAATTTATTATAAGCATCCATATTCCATGATAGAATATATCAACCCCCTTCACAAGACACTCTTCCCTTTGAAGGAATGTTCCTGATCACTTCTATTATATTATGCACATCAAAATAACTAGGATGCATAATGGGAGTGACAATATATTAGGATCCAGATTTCATTCCTTTTAAGGAAACCACACTAAAGACTCCTTTTCCAAAGAAATCAAATGAGTGAAAAAAATATGATACTTGAACCTAATCCACCACTCTTAAAAAACTAGTAACCCTTATCTATGGGAGAGATGATTTTACCTTTTTTCTATCATTAGTGTCAATTATAATAATTCCACATGGAATAACCTAAATGATAGATGATTTTACCTAATTCCTATGTTATGTTTCATTTATAATAATTCTGTAAGAAACACCAACATAAAGTAATCCCAATAAAATATTACCACATCATTATTGTGATTATAAAGGGTCTATTACCAACATAATACACCCCACATCTTTTAAGTAACTACAAAATAAATAAATAACCACCCAATCATGTTTTTAAAGGATTGTAGGAGGGTTTTAATTTATCGACACATAGATAGAATAGAAATATAAATAGTTACTCTATATATAGTAGTAATGTATATAGTCTATATATATTTCATCCACCTATATTGCCAAGGTATGTGAAGATGTATTTAGTCATATAATTATAATAATACTGATGAATAGACCATGTCATAACTCAGATATCCCTAACCAGTCTAACAAGCCTATGTGCTCATGTAATTGGGTACATGACCTATATCCTAATAGAGTGATAGACGCCATGAAAATGTTGAGTGTGCCATCAGGTCAAAATTATAGTCATGGAATATGGTGAGTAAATAAAAATACTTATATAGTAACATTTTGTGATACACCATTCTCAACACCCGATGTAGGGAATTGCAATATCTCATTTCTCAACAATCACATACCATCATACCACAACCTCTATAAAGGCATATATTAAATATAACTATCAAGGTGAATTACCTCACATCCATCTCTTCTATATACACCATATATATAATAAAGGCATAATCATTTGTTTCATAATAGATAAGGAATAACCTATTATTCATGTCTTTATCCATTTTAAATTCCCATTTAAAATATTACAATTTGTATGATGCATTTTATTAAGAATAAGTCAAGATCATGACATTAAAATTACTTGGGGTCATTCCATTTAAAACCAATTGATTTATTTTAAGAAAGAAAACCCATCATTAATTATCCATTTCACATTATCAGTTATATTTAACTCATTCAATTCATTAAAACATGGGAAACCCATATAAAATCTCAATGGAGTCACTTAGATGGTAACATGTTAATCTAGGAAATTTCCCACTTTAGAAATTCCAACTATAAGTAGTCCAAACACCTAAGGGATGCCTTGGGTTCTATCAAATAATCATATATAAAGGGATATTACATTATTGAACAATTATAAAAGATATGTGGGAGTACCAACATTTGAAAAAAAATCATATTGTCCCATTTCACTTAGATCACCCAATGGGTGACCATATAAGTTGCACACAACATGTGAACATCCAATCAAGGATCAAATAGGACATATGAGTCTAAAATGGTCAATTTTAAATACATAAATCACTTAAATAGAGATGCTTTACCAAATATGGTGTGCGTCATAGTGGATTAATTACGAAACATTGAACCCCAACGGGAAAACAATGTGACTACTAACCTAAAGGTCATAGATGACGCCTCTCCTGATATCAGCTTCATATTTCAAGATTTTTGGGAGAAATATGGGAAATGTTTTAGTTCCATGATAGTATGGAAAATGTTCCTATGCCTACACAACATAAGGAATCCCATGGGAAACTAAAATAGGATGTATGAGTGGGTTTTGCCTTACGTTGATCTATCCAATAATTCCTTCAGATCTTAAATTGGGTGACTAATGATAGAGATATGGATGAACCTATGTTAAAAAAATTTGAGTTATACAAGAGGTTAAAGAATTCAAAATAATTGGAAGATGAAATAGAAAAGGGGAAGTGGTATAAGAATAGGAGGGGTAAACTTTTAAATTCACCACTACATTTTATTGGATACTAGGATTATGCCATGTGATATGTTTATCTACATTCCTTTACTCACTGAACAATATATTTGGTTATTATTAGTTAATCATATCTTTTCATATTGACTGTAGTATGTATTCTATTTGTGTTTTGGTATTCTTGGAATGGTTTTTCAAGGCACTCGTATAGGAGCTCCAAAAACTGGTTCTTTTTTTTGTAAATCTGCTCTTTAGAGGCGGTTTTCACCGCCACTAAAAAAAGTAATCCCCTACCTAGAAAAATCACCATGAAAAACAATATAAACGATGCAAAAATGTGTCAACTACAACGGTTACCATAAAACACTGCTAAACCGCTTTAACTTGCACAAATAGTTTCTCAAAACACAATTTAGCGGGAATTTTCAGAAACCGCCACCATATCCAAAAAATAACCGCCTTGAAATTTAAATTTTCTTGTAATGATATTATTGTAAAACTAATTTGTATATTTGATGTAATTTTAAAGTAAATCATAAAGGAACTTACAAATTGTAGACAATAAAGCATGTCATTCACTATGAGGAATTTAAAAAATTCAAAATTTCAAATCATGAAAGATTTAATGAGATTTTTATAAGATTAATTTTTTTTAATAACATAGTTTCACTTGGAGAAACTATGAAAAATAATGTTCAAACTAAAAGAATACATTGATCTTTACCCCGGTAATTTCATTCAAATAATGTATCCATTGATGAAAGAAAATATTTAACTGAGTAACATTTGGATGAGTTAATTGTTTTCTTATTATAATATGATATTTAGTTGAAGTATAATGAAAATGATGATCATGATAAAATAATTAAAGTATCTTTTAAATCTAAATATGAATCTTTTCAATCTTATAGTAATTTAAAAGTTTTGTATAACTCAAGGGAAAAAGGTGATCTAAATTATATTGAAAAATGAATTCAAGGAATCAAAAATAAAATGTATGATACCAAAAAGGATGGAGAAAAAAATAAGTGATACAAGAATTGATTCAATAGAAAAGGGAACAAGGTAAATATATTGTTTTATTTTTTAATTTAGAAAAATAGGGTATACCAAATATTAGTAACTTAGATTGATATGTCCAATATAATAAGAGAAACATTATAAAATGAAAAGTATGAAATCATTTATTAAAAGTTAGAGTTTCATTGTAGAATAAGAATCTAGTGAGGAATACATATGTGAATAAGAAATGTGTAATATTGAACTTTTGGATAAATATAAAAATATTTCCTTATCACCCCCTCAATCATCTTTTTTGAATGATTTTATAGAATCTAAAAACAAAGATGGAAATATTAGTTTAATAAGATACATGGTAAAAGATAGTAATTCTGATTCTAATTCTCTATGCTAATCTAGTTCTGATTAAAATAAATATAAAGATGAATATTTAGGTGAATTATGTGTTGATATCAAGAGGAAATGTAAAATCATGGTAAAAAGTATGAAAAGTTGAATAAGGGTCACAATAAGATTAATAAAGAAAAGAAAAGTCTCATTTTAGAAAATGAAAAGTTAAATGTAACTATTTTTGATTTTGATAAAGAGAAATAGAAAAAATGAATGGAATATATTTTATCTATGATGAAAATTGAGAATAATAGTTTGAAAAATTATACTCCATGTACTGAATATAATTTTTTTGATTATCTTAGATTTATTCAAATAGTAAAATGATAATCTTAAGGCTAAATTTAAATATTAAATGGATTTTTTTTTCTGAATTTACTATCTAAATTTAGATATTAGATTACTACATGATATTATAACAAATATTCAAATTCTAAAATAAATAAAATATTTCATGGTTTTGATGATAGGTTACCTTAATTGTATAATAAATGATTTTTAAAAAGAAATTATGAAATTATCTCATATATTACCCGAATTAGATGTAGATTATTTGAACAATATTCTTATGATTTCACATTAATTTTTTTGATCACTTAGTAACATAATGTTTTTTATTTTTAAACCTTCTTTTAGAGTAAAGAGAACCATCTCTTCTATAGAATGAGTTCATTAGTAATATTTTTTAAATCATATTAGAGAAAAAGTAACCTACAATCTAAATTAAATATATTTATTATTTTATAACCAAATTTAATGGCCTGGTCCTTTAATCTTGCTACATTTCCAATAATCTGATTCTTGAGGTGTCTGGGGGATTTCTAGGGTGTTTCGAGGAAAACAATGGCATTCTGGTGGCCAAGCATATTAGAAAGACATGTTAGATAGACATGTTATACATGCATGTTAGACATAAATATTAGGAATACATGTTAGAAATAAATCTTAGATACACATATTATAAATATATGGCATCAAGACATTATGGATGCGAGACATGTATGATAGCAAGAAATTTCTGAAGGCAAGACATTCTAGCAACAAGACATGCTTAGATGCAAGAAATTTTTGGAGAAAATACATGTTCGATAGTAATAAATTCAATAAGAAATAAATTTCTAGTGGTAATACATGTATCATAACAATAAATTCTAGCTGCAAGAGATGTCTGGTGGAAAGACATCTCTAGTGGCAAGACATGTTTGGGAAAAAGACAAGTTTAGAGACAAGACATTCTGGTGGAAAGAAATGTTTGGAGGTAATATATTTCTGGTGTTAAGACATGTTATAAGGAATGAAATGTCAGGAGGCAAGATATTTTTTGTGGAAATACATTTTTAGTGGTGAATCATGAACAATGTTTCCAGTTTTTCCATAATTTACAGAATTCCCATTTTGACATCTTTTATGATGAAAAATGGGTTTAATGCATTAATTAGGGGTTTTAAAATCTGTTTCAAAGTGTATTAATTATACCTTCAATTTTGTTTAAAAATGGATACCTTTTAAATGTTTAAAATCCATTTATTTAATGATACCCGACTTTAATGGACAATCTAAACAATATCTAATCATACAGGTCTCAGACCCAGTCTTTCTAAACAGGAGAACATTCCCTTGTTCTTTTGATCTTGATTTCTCTTGAGATGGGGGGTTCCAAATTTTTCTTCCCTTGGAGTCATGTAGTCTTATTTTTTTAGTTGGTTCGAGTTTTCCCAAATAGGTTTCCTTATGTGAGCACACCCCTATTTTGGTGTAGTAAGTTTGGGAAAAGCTTATTTTTCTATGGAGGAATTTCTTAGTTTCTCTTTATGTGTATAATTTATGGTGATATTATTAATGTTATATAATATGAAGATTATTACATTTGGATTAATAAAGATAAATGATTTGGTTTAAATTACATCAAAAGGAGAAGGGAAATGTAAAGCACGATTTTAGAGATTTGTTGTTATTGTTTTGATATTGTAAATTATATGGGCTAAATACCAATTGAGAGTCATGGACATTGAGGGACCTTGATTGTATTTTTGTGATGTGAATTGTTGAATACATGTTATGTGATTTCTGGAAACACTTAATCCATAATTGGATAATCATGTTCTACCAGGAAATGAATTGGATGCCCCATTATCTTATGGATTGTGTGATAACACTCATAAATAAATAAGTTGAATTAGATTAATACCCATATTCCCAATCTATAAAAATATATATGTGTCCTATAATATGTTTTCATATGGTGTTTTCTGTCATGTATTTTCTATGATGATGTAGTTCATGGGTGGTGGTAATTTTTTAATGGGTGTGGGCATAGATTGTCTAATATGCAGTGGGGCTATGATGGTAGTGGCATTGCATTTGTTTAGTGGGGTTGTGATGGTGGTTGGTTACACTAGTTTCCTCGGCAGTAATTGAATTAAATGAATGATAATTATTTGAAATGGGAAGCTAATAAATTTTCAATATATAAATTAAAGGGGTTATTCTCAAAGAAATGGGTTGGTAATAGAAAATTTGGAAAATGGATTAATGAGAATTTAAAATAGAAATATGAACTGTGGATTGTGTTTTACTTATAGGGGGGTTGTGCTTTTAGTTTATGTAGTGGAAGTGAAGGTTCAAATGAGTTTATGCCCTTGTGAACCCTTAGTATGGGGAATTTTTTTTCCTGATTGATCTATATGTATATACCCTGTATATTGTTTTGATTTCTATACACACCCCACCCTTGTTGAGCACTATGTGCCGACACCCACATGGTCATGTGGGAGGTGTTTTTACAAACATCCTAGTGGAAATACAAATGGCCATCTACCCACTCTTTCCTGCTCCCTCTTCCAACATCCATGAAATATGATTTTCAAAAGTCAAAAGTTCCACTGTGAAATCATTATGTAATGAGATGTGATGGACCAGTTGTGTTAGGGTGAGATTTGGAAAGATGACTTATGATGAGGGTTTTTTATGGTAGGAGGAGCGAATGAGGCTGATGTCCTTCACATTCATGATACCCTACTACCCTGATTATGAGATGTGATTGCCCAAGTATCTATGGTTGGGATGTAATGTGATGTGTTGTGATGTTATTTAGAAGAGTTGGGAACACTAGGACGTACAACGTTGGGGTGTGATATCAAAATAAAATAGGGGAAAAGTGGTGAGGGGTATCCTTCATCGATATGCTTCATATTATATTATTATACTTGGATGAGTTATTTTTTGAGAGAGGGTTTCTGAGGTAGTGGTTTTGGATAATATAACTTTATAGGTGCTCCTTGTTACTGCTATTATTCTCATGGGTGCATTAGTATACTATTTTCACATGTGCATGAGAGACTTTGGGTTTCCTATTTAGTATACTGGTATGCTCACCCTATGAAAATAAAACCGATTTCAAGTTTCCAAGAGGACTTCATGGACCATTCTTGACATTAATAGCTCAAAAATTTGGAAAAATTTTGTGTCACTACTTTATATTTCATTTGGGTATTTACATTGAAGACTTTTATATATATTATCATTGTTTATACATATATTGTGGGATGGTTTAGATTTATTTTCTATTATTTCATGATGTTTATTGTGTATGATTAATTTTATCTAATGATCTTACATTATTATAGAGGGTAACACCTCCTATACATGAGAGTTTTATACCCTCGATTCTAGTTAACGACTTATGGCATACTGGAGGTGGTAATCAGGGGTCATTATCTCTTTCTCTTCATTATAGAATATTTAGAGGAAGGGGTTTATGAAAAAGTGGTATCCAAGAAGATGATTGAGATATATTATGGAGTTCATAGTTAGACACAATGAGGATTTCATGGGATGGTATAGAAACAATTCCATTTTACCTTGGTGCATGACATAAGGCAAGAAGACCAATTTGGAAATGAGATTTTATCCCTCTGTGATCTAGTGCACGGACTCTGAGCTTGTTAAACGACCAAGTGTGGTGGAGCTATTTATAGGATAGAGACATATGAGTGGTAAATTCATCATGATGACTTGTGTTCCTATTTGAATTAGGTTATTTTTGGTAGGTTAAAATGAATAAAGTTAATTAAAATGAATTATAATAAAATTCAATAATATTATGATTAGGAAGTAATTGATTTTCTTTTATCTATGGCTTCTAGTCATCATCCACATGTGGCTCAACCAATAAAGTTTCGGAAGCTAAACTAGTTGATCACTGAAGTGTTGATCTGGATGAGGTTAATGATCAGTGGTATAGGACTTTGCAAGCTTTCCAGTGGTTCGCTTTGTGGAAGTATGAGGGTATCATTTCTTATGTGGAGATAGAGGGATAACTAGAGTACCTAGAGATCGATTTTAGTTTATCCAATATTAGTTGGAGTATTTTATCCCCTTGTATATTAGTTAGATGTGAGAATCTATGTGTTAGTGGTGGACGTTGTACATTAGTGAGTGGAAGGATGTATATGTTTCATGGGCCGAATTCTAGAAGGAGTTTTGGGTGAAGTTCCATTCATCGACCATGAAGGATATGAAGAGGAAGGAGCTACTCTCCCTTTATTAGAAGATTATGTCTGTGTGAGAGATTGGGATCAATTTCAAGGACCTTATATGCTTTTCCTTAGATTTTTCCCAGACGAGGAGTCCCAAGAAAGGCACCTTCAAGAGGAACTCCATCCTTAGATCCTGTATATGGTTACTCCTTTTACATTTCCAATATATCTAGAGGATCAAAATAAGGAAGAGGGGATTGAGAAAATTTACTCTTGAGGAGGATTACTATGAAAGGGGAACCAAAAGGGTCACTTGAAGAGTAGAGTTCTTAGGTCTCAGGTGTCGGGGCCTTCATGGTTTTTTCTAGCACAAAGTCAACCTCAACAACTTCTCTTCCAACCATCAGGGGCTAGTGGTCTCTGTAATATTCTTGGGGACTTCAGACCAGTGAATATCATCTATAAAGTTCATGTACATCATCGTGATCAGTTCTTAGTGGATGATCAAGACGATTTTGGTAGAGGTGGATAGGTTTAGTGCCAGCCTTAGTATAAGTTACTGATGAGTCCATTTCAGTATCAAGGGAAGTAGGATTATTCTCTAGACAGAGAGGATGGGGAAAGTAGAGGCTGACCTCAGGATGTCCCTCACCCTAAAGGACCTCAAGATGAGTGTGTTCATGGAGGTGGTCATCAGTAGAGTGGTAGAGGAGCTGAGTGTGGTTAGTTTTAGGTAGTGGAGGAAGAAACACTAGAGGTTCCAAATATCATTAGAGGTATACTCAATTTATGAGGTACCATTGTTTGTTCCTTATTTTATTCAAGAGATTCACACTTCTTTTTTACACCCACTCTAGTCTATTCTTTTACTCTAGATGTAGAGAGGCTTATTATGCCCCTGACATTAACTATGCTAGCTGAAGGCTCACCCAACTTTTTTAATGTGTACTGGTGATTTTCACTAATGATGGAGAAAAATTAGTCATTCATTTATGTTTTATTACATTAGATATAGCCATATGATGTCATCCTCGATATCGAATGAGTTTATTATATTCATGATGTTATCGACTACTTCCATAGGAGAGTTGTGTTCCCAGATGTAGATGGACAATGCATTGTTTTTGCTGACAAGAGGGGTTTCCAATTGGGAATTTAGCACTTGGAGCGCCTTCTTTACATGGTGGATGAGTTATCTATGAAACCAAAAAACATAGGGATAGAGGAGGCTCCCAGGGTTGTTAGGAAGTTCCTAGAAGTTTTACCCAAGGAGGTTGTGACACTACCCCATCGATACGATGTTGAGTTCAGGATAAACTTACAACCAGGTGATTCTCTGATTTCAAGCCATCCATATCAGATGACTCTTTTTAATTTTTGGGAGTTGAGTATTTAGATATATGATCTAATGTAGAGGGGCTTCATCTGACCTAGTGTGTCACTATGGGGTACTCTAGTGTTATTCACTAAGAAGAAGAATGGTAGTATGAGGTTGTGTATACACTATAAAAGGTTGAAGTAGGAGATGATCAAGAATCACAGTCCTATTCCAAGAATTGATGATCTTTTCAACCAGTTGAGGGGAACTAGTTGGTTCTATAAGATCAATATGCAGTATGGATAACACCAGTTAAGGGTTAAGGATGGAGATATCCATATGACTTCCTTTAAATACAGATATGGGCACTTGAAGTCTATGTTCATTCCTTTCGATGTTATAAATGCACCAACAAGGTTAATGGGTCTTATTAAATCTATATTCTATGAGTTCCTAGATAGGTTCATTCTCATATTCATAAATGATATAAATATATACTCAAAGTCTGAGGAGCATGATGAGCATCTCAGAGTCGTTTTATGGGTTCTTCGTCAACACCATATTTGTGGAATGTTTTCCAAGTGTATGGTTTGGAAATAATAAGTGCATTACCTCAGGTATGTGGTGTATTAGAATTTTATGTAAGTGGACCCAAAAAAGTTTGAGGTAGTATTTTATTGAGGATCACCTACGAGCATGGTAGATGTTCATAGATTTCTTGGTCTCGCAGTCAATTATCTGAGGTTTGTGCCAATTTTTTTTTAAGTTGCAACCCTATTGAGTTCATTGATCCAGAAGGACCATGATTTTTTTGTGTACTAATCAATTCTATGAAGCATTAATTTACCTAAAAGGAAATTTGTACAATGATCCAATGCTCTAGTTTCATGATGAGGGTGTGATGTTTCAGGTGTTTTGTGACACTTCCCATTAGGGTCTGGGATGCATGTTGATGTAGAAGAGGGAAGTGATCTCTTATGGGTCTAGACAGTTCTGTCTCCATGAGAATAACTATGCTTCCCAGGATCTGGAGGTAGTATAAGTTGTATTTTCACTGATGTTGGAAGAAATTACTTCATTGGTTTGCACTTTTTTGTTTTCATGAATCATAAGAGTTTGGGGTATTTCTTTTCTCAACGTGATCTAAATATGTGACTGTAGAGGTGGATGTAGTTTCTTTAGGACTATGATTTTGAGATCTTTTACACCTTAGGAAATGGGAATGTCATGCATGATTCTTTGAGTATAAATTCATAGAAGGAATTTTTTTGGGAGTTTGTGGATTCTTGGAGTTTGATGGAGGAGTTGTAATCCCTTCACTTAGATGAAGCTATGGATGATGGTAGTGGTTGTTTATTTTTAATGAAGGTGTAGTCTTCTCTGATGCAGTAGGTGGAGGAGTATTAGGGGGAATACTTAGAGGTGGATGTGATGTGTGATCATGTTGGCCATGGTGAAGCTCGAGATGGAAGTTCGGAGGATGGCCAGAACCAGATGGTGTTTTGGGGGAGTTTGTTTGTTATGGTAGTGTTGTGTAAGGGATTACTTGTATGAGTTTCATATCTCACCTTTAGTGGAACACCCAAAAGTTAGGAATATGTAATAGGGATTTGAAAAATGGTTTTGGTGGCCTGAGACGAAACTTGCAATGATAAAGTTTGCGCCTTAGTGTCTTGTTTTCTAGTTGGTAAAGAATGAGTATCATCTTCCAGGAGGTTTTTTGCTGCCTATGGGTTTTCCTGAGTGGAAATGGGATGAAATCTAAATGGAATTCATCATAGGGTTACCCTGAACTTAGGGAGTTTGTGATATTATATGAGTGATCAAGGACAAGTTGATGAAATTATCACACTTCTTAGCAATCAAGAAGTCGGGTGTAGTGGATGCTTTGGATTTGAGTAATATGTATGAAGTGGTATAGATATATAGAATACTAGGGTCCATTTTCTCAGATTAAGATGCACTTTTTACCTCATGATTCTATATGGAATTGCATCATGATTTTGGTACTTAGTTCTACCTAATCACTACTTTCCACAATCAAATAGATGGGAAAATAGAGCGAACTTTCCAGCCACCAGAGAATAAGTTGCGGGTGTGTGTCTTGAAATTTAGAGGATCGTGGGAAAATTACCTTCCCTTGGTTGAGTTTGGTTACAATAAAGACTATCATTCACCTATTGGCATGTCCCCATTTTAGGATTTGTACAGGTAGGCATTACTGCCTTCCTTATGATGGGAAGAGGTCGGTGAGTCAGTAGTTCTTGGACCCAATGTGGTATAGAGCATGACATAGATAGTTTGTTTGGTTCAATATAGGATGAAAAAAACTAACAAAAAAACTATTATGATAATCATAGGAGGTGGCACTTGAAATTTATGGTTGGGACCATGTGTTCTTGAATGTTTCCCCTCGATGTGGGAATTGGTATTTTGGAAAATGGAGTAAGCTCTCTCCCTATATTGTTGGTACCTTTAAGGTATTGGGGAAGATTGGTGAGGTGTCTTATCGGTTGGAAATTTTTCCTTGATAGGACCAGACCCAAGATGTATTCCACATATCTTAACTTTGTTGGTATCTTCACAATGACTCCCATTTCATTGAACAAGGGGAGTTTGATATTGGGTATGATATGATATTAGTGGAGTAACCAGTAGAGATCCAAAACTTTTAAGAGAAGGTGTTATGCGGATGGTCCATTCCCTTAGTTCGTGTCCTATGGAGAAATTGTGGACTAGAGGATAATACTTGGGAGTGTGAGACACATATGCATGATTAATAACCAGAGCTATTTTATTTTTTCCTTGATTTATTTTTCCTTGCATTGTTCTATTTGGACCTTGGTGTTTTATGAGATATATTGTTTTCCCCTTGATGGGATGTGTGATTTTTTATGTGATATGAAGTTTCAACATGTGAAAAAGGGAATACCTGATTCCTAATTGAGAGTAATTATACTATAATGTGATTAAAACCATGTAGGAAATTTAGTTCCACCTAGAGAGAATAATATCTTGATATGAATAATGTGATTCCCTAATTCCTATATTCAGGTCTGTACACTTTATGTAGTTTTTTTGGGGGTTTAGGTTAACAAGTTCAGTTGGTAGAGGAAATTTAGATGAAATGATATCCTTGAGAGGTGTCTAGAGGGATGGTTGTCCATAAATTTTTTTCTCCCTCCTTCTAGGTTGTTTTTGAATTCTCGAGGTAGAGAATAGTTTAAGAAGAATCTGATGTAATGTCCTGGACATTCCTTCCCATTACATTGCAAAAAATCTGATGATTGAGGTGTTTTGAGGAATTACCTAGTGTTTTGAGGATAATGGTGGAATTATAACGGTTAGACATGTTAGACATAAATGTTAGATATAAATGATAGACAAATAGGCTAGATATACATGTTATATATACATACTAGAAAGATATATGAGACATACATGTTTGAAATGTTTGCAAGTAATGCATTCTGGTGGCAAGAAATTCCTAGAGGTAATAAATTCATGGTCGCAATACATTTTGGCAGCATGTAATGTCTAGAAGTAATACATTTCTGGTGGAAATACATTCTAATGGAAATAAAAGTCACGAAACATGACATTTTTGGTGGAAATACATTTTGGAATCAAGACATGTCAAGCGACAATCCATGTTTGGTAGAAAGGCATTCTGGATGCAAGTAATTTGGGAGGCTAGACATGTCTAGTGGAAAGGCATTCTAGGGACAAGGAATTATGGTGGAAAGAAATGTCTAGTAGCAATACATTTCTGGTGGAAAGTTATTTTGGTGGAAATACATGTCGGGTGATAAGAAATTTCTATGGGAAAGACATTCCGGTAGCAAGACATGTCTTGCGGCAAGGTATGTATGGCGGTAAGGCTTGTCTGTTGGCAAGTAATGTCTACAAGAAAGGCATGTCTAGAAGAAAGTCATTCTGGTAGGATGGAATTATAGAAGTATGGCATTATGGGGGAAAGGCATTCCGACGACAGGTCATTCTGGTGACAAGGAATTCTAGTGAGAAGGCATTTTGGCATAAAGGAATTCTGGCGAATGGTCATTCTGGTGGAATGTCACTTTGGCGGAAAGGAATGTATAGCCACAAGGCATGTCTTGTGGTAAGGAATTTGTAGTAGGAATCCATTTGTCAGAGCAAGGCATTCTAGTGGAAAGTAATTCTAGTAGCAAGTCATTCTGGCAGCAAGGCATGTCTGGTGGCAAGGAATTTCTGGCAGCAAGACATTTCTAGCAAAAATAAATTTCTCATGGAAATACATGTATAGAATCATTAGATTTCTTGTGGTAATACATTTATAGTAGCATGAAATTCTACCAGGAATAAATGTATCAAGGAAAGACATTTTTTGCAGCAAGACATGCCTGACGGCAAGGCATTTCTGGTGGCCATATATTTCTAGAAGACATAAAATTTGGCGGAAAGAAATGTTTGGGAGAAAGATATTTGTGGTGGAAATACATTTTGAATAGAAAGACATTAGGTTGGTAATACATGTCTGGCAGAAAGACAGGTCTGGCAGTAAGACATTTCTGGTAGCGACTTGTGAACAATGTTTCCAGTTTTTCTAAAATTTATAGAATTTCAATTTTGACATATTTTACGATAAAAAACAACTTTAATGACTTAATTAAGGTTTTTAAAGCCATTTCAAAGGGGATTAATCATACTTGAAATCTATAAATAAACTTAGAGTACATTTAGTTGTTTAAATCACATGGATTTAATGATATTTGAATTTAAGGGCTAATCTAAACCGTATCCAATCCCAGGGGTCTCAGATCTAATCATTATAGAGAAGAGAAATTTCTATCATTATTTGGTTCTTTATTTCTATTGAGATAGGTGGTTCCATATCCTTCTTCCCTTCGATTAATGGATCTCTTTTTTATAGTTGGTTCATGTTTCCCCGAAGAGGTTTCCTCCTATACGTGCACCCTCTGTTTTGGTGCAAAATGTTTGGGAAAATATTCTTCTTCTAGGTAGGTATTCCTTCATTTATTTTTATGTGTATCATGCAAGATGAGCTTATTACTATAATCTATTATGAATATGGTTACATCCAGATTAAGAAAGATAAATTATTTTGTTTAAATTAAATGAAAAGGGTAAGGGTGATGTGAAGAATGATCTTACATATTTGTTATTGTAAATTTTATGGGCTTAATGCCGATGGAAAATCATGGAAGTTGGTGGTCTATGCTTTCAGTGTTATGATGTGAATTATGGAATTCATTTTGTATGTTTTTTTCAACACATAAACCATAATTGTCTAATTACATATAGTTGGTAAATGAATTGGATTCCTCAGGATCTTATGGATTTTGTGATAATTCCAATAAATAAATAAGTGGAATTGAATCGAAGACCCTATACCCAATCTATAAAATGCTATTTGTTTGTTGAAATATGTTTTTGGATGGTTTTTTGTGTTGTTTATTGGTTATGATGACGTGACACATGGGTGGTGGATATATTGTAATGTGTGTGGGGGAAATGGATGTGGTATGCAGTGGGGTTGTGATAGTAGTGGCAGTGCGGTTGTGAAACAGGGCTACGATGGTGGTTGGTTACACTAGTTTCCCTAGTAGTAATGGAATTAGATGCATGGTAATTATATTAAATAGAATACTGATGAAAGTTGAATACATAAATTAAAGGCGACCGTCTTGATGAAATTAGATGGTATTGGAAAATCTAGAAAATTGATTAATGAGAATTAAAAATTGAAATATGAATTTTAGTTTGTGTTTTTCTTATGGGGGGTTGTGCTTTTAGTTTCTATGGTAGAGGTGGAGGTTCCTGTGAGTTGTTTTGTGCCTTTTTAAACCCTTAGTATGGGTCTTGTATGTAGTAACTATATATGTATATACCCTATATATTCTTATGATTTCTATATGCACCCTACCCTCATCGAGCACTATGTACCGAACCCGCATAGTCACATGGGGGGTGTTTTTACCAACATCATAGTTGGAGGATGGATGATTGGCAACCTGATCTTCCCCAATTCATCTTCCAAGACACTAGATGTTTATACATGGGTTATGATGGCTAGAAGTCAAAAGTACCTCTGTAGAGTCGTGATGTAATCAGATGTGATGGTCCATGCGTGTTCGAGTGAGATGTGGTGAGATAGATTACGGTGGGGGTTGTGCATGGTAAGAAGAGGGTACAAGGATAATGTAATTCATGTTTATAACACCCTACTACCATGGTTATAAGATGTTATGGGATTTGATGGACCATGTGTCTATAAAAAGGATGTGATGTGATGTGTTGTGATATTATTTTGAAGAGGTGGGAGTGACATGATGTACAACGTTGGGGTGTGAGAGTGACAAATCAGTGGGAAATCAATACGGGGTACCATTAATCAATATAGTATATATTATGTTATTATACTCAGTTGTGATATTTGGTGATTGATCCTTAGTGAGGTTGGGGTTTTGGTCAATATACCTATATATGTACTGTATGGTTCTACTATTTTTCTCAGGGATGCATTAGTATGATCACTTTACATGTGCATGAGAGACTTTGATTTTCTTACTGTGTATACTTCTATGCTCAACCTACATAAATAAAACCACTTATAAGTTTCTAGAAGGACTTCTTGGACCATTATAGACATTATTAGATTTGACCTTTGGATAGTTTCTATATCACTAATTTTTGTTTCTCTTGGGTATTTAATTGGGAGACTTTTATATGTATCAAAGTTTTTATAAATTCATTCTGGGATGGTTTGAATTTATTTTATATTATGTCTTAGAGTTTATTGTGGGTGATTCATATTATCTCATGATCCTACATTATTTTAGAGAGTAATTCCTTCCATATAAGATATTTTTATACCCTAGGTTCTAGTCGCCAACCCGAGCCCTACTGAAGGTGGTATTCGGTGGCCATTATCACTCTCCCATCATTGAAACATCTTTATAGAGAGGGGATCATGAAATCAATATACATACTTTTTATCTCCATATTCTTTTGTATTCTATCCCAAGTTATTTTTTATGTTTATTGTATTTAATTATTTTTAAGGGAAAGGATATAGAAGTCTTAGTTTTCCTACTATCATAAATATATCAATTTTATATAGATTTGGAGTTTGAGAATGGTTTTTCCCCACTTCCTCAGCTCCACTTTTCTTGTTGGAGATGAAATACCAGAAGGGTGTTTTTGTGCGACTCCTAATGTTAAGAAAAATGGTCTGCAATTCTTTGATTCAGTGGATGCAACCACCACGAGAGTTTTTCCGATAAATCTGCACTAGTTCTAACTATAGTGAGGGCGGGAAAAGCTATTTCTGTTCACTGAGCCAAAATGGGTGCTGATTTGACAGATCTGTGATAGATTGCAGTGCTAGAAGCTGAGGATGACAATTCTATGGCTGTTGTTTTCACTGCCAGTACATCGGCTCAGGAGTTGGGATTGGTTGGGGCTATGGTGTCGATGCCAGATGTGCTATGTGTTAGAGATGATGCGGTCATCAGTGACCCAGATCACAGTATTCTGGTGGTTTCTGCTGTCATCAATTGGTGACAACCTGTTATTTTAGGTTTGAATAGTTATGTGGTTGTGTTCTCTAATTTGAAGGAAACTGGCCTTCTGGTTCATCTATTGGATGAAATGGCTCAACCCACAGTGGGGAAGTTGACTGATATTCACCATCTGGATAATAATGTAGGGATGATATCTTCATCTTCTAATGTGAAAACAATGGGGAACACTAGCATGGGCCTTGTAGGAGTTAGATATTTTTTTAGGTAACATTTCACATTTGTGTGTGATGGTTTTACTAAGAGAATTTTAAGAAAGGGTGACAATTCCCATGTTGTTACCAATAGGGAGGCTATCCTTGACATATTTAAGATATGTGAGCATTCAATTATTTCTGGACTTGTTCTTCTGAGTGGAGGTAAAATTTGGAAGGCTGATGAGTTGTTTTGAAAATGAACCTCTGTATGGGGGTTTTCTGATTTGAGATGCATACCTATGGGGAAGAGATTTTTTCACATAATATTTCCATCAGGGCATCTCAAATGCAGATCATGAGGGTTCAAATCAATTTGTATTAAGCCAGGTATGGTTTTCTTCCAATAATGGGAATTCTATTTTAATCCTTTCTCTATAAAAAATACACAGGTTCAAGTATGGATCAAAATTTTGGGTCTTCACTAAATATAATGGAATCATAAGATCCTTTTTGATATTTCTTCTTCTATGGGTATTCTAATTAAAATGGATAGGACCACTAAAGCTATGAAATTTGGCACTTATGCTAGGGTCATAGTGAAAGTTGACCTAAGTTCTTGTCTAATTCATAAAATAATTTTGTCTACCTTGGATGATGATATTTCTCTAAAAGTGGAATATGAGTGATTTAATTACTTCTGTATTGACTAACAAGTTATCGAACATGTCAAAGAAAGGTGTAATAAAATTGTTGTATGTTATTTTTTTTATTAAAAGGGATTTATGAAACTTCTTGTTTGAAGAAGATGTAGAGGAAAACAATGTAGAATGAAGATAATTTTTTTGGTTTAATGCAATCCCCTAGTTATATAGGTAATGAATATATGGGTGCTAATTTTCCAAAAGAAGTGGAAGATGCTTCGTAGAAAACCATTCTAGAGCATCAAGTGGTTAAGGATACAAAACAATGTTTGTTGGTGCATGAAACAGAGAAATGTAGGCATTCTGTGATTGGATATGAGAAAGACTTGGCCCTGACTTCAGTGACTGATCATGATGTGAATGCCCGACTTGAGGGTGAAGTGACATTAAGGGTGGTTCTTGAAAAGGAGCTAGAAGGATTTGGTAATACTGTTGGAGAGAAATTAATTTTGAGTGATGGTACATATCTGTCAAAGAATCTAGATGAATGTATTCAATTTAAGAGAACACAAGGAATTCCTAGAAGGTGGGATGATATTGAGGAAGAATTGCCAAAAAAACTAACCTATATTCAGGCTTTATTTAAAGGTAAAAATGTGGTTGTGGATGATGAAGGTTTTTAAGTGGTACCTCCTTAGAAATAAAGATGTTGGAAAGAGTACTCATATCTAAATCCAACTATGGTTACCAGGTCTCATGGTCCTTTTGGTTATGATTCTGACTGGTATGGTGGCTATGATGTTTCATATCAGAGTGACTTTGATATTTGAGTGTTTATTTTCTTTGGTTATTCTTGGAACAAGGTAATAAATGCCTGTATGACCCCATCCATCCTATTTTTTGTATTTTATTTTCCCTTTTTAATAAAAAAGGATCTTACCTAATATTTCTATATTTAATTATTTGTAAATTTACTTTTGTAATTTTTTAAAAATCATTTATAAATTCATTGAATATATTAATATTTTTTCAATAATACATTTAAAATATTGTTTTATTAAATGGTTTAATATGTATGTTCATTGTTATATATATTTATTATATAAGAGAAGCATTAATTAATAAGTATTTTTCTCTTTTCTAAATTTCTTGTAATAGTTTAATTTAGAGAGAGTTTTTCTATTTCTATATAATAGTTGATTTGTTTTATATGAAATATTTTTTTCTAATATTTTGAATTTGTTCTGGATTTTTAATTTTGGGGTAAAAATGTTAATTTGTACATTACGTATTTCAAAAATAGGAAATTATTTATAAATAAATTATGTTTTAAATAGTTTAATATTTTTGTTTAATTTCATAATGGGGGAGAAAATTTTGAAATAACATTCAGCTCTATAATTATCAATATGGAGGAGAATGTTAATCTGACCCCTTGAACCACCTTTGTTATTTATTTTTTGATAATTACAATACCACACTATTTCATTTTTGACTAATTATAATTGCTCACAATTTTATTATTTATGAAATTTCATTGTTTATTAAATTTAATTTTTAAGAAAATAATAATATTGATTTTAATTATTATGAAATTAATTGTTCTTTAGTTTTTATTACTTATTTATTATTTATGGCATGTAAAAATATTTTTTCTATGTTTTTTACCCTTAAAAAAGTCTTGGATATTGTAGCTTACCTTCATGTAGCTTTCTACATGTTTAACTTACATTTACATAGAAATACATTTGACCTTTATAGAGAGAATATAAAATCCCTGTTTCCTTTACGTAGAGATGGAATCCTACCATTACGCATCATAAAATTGTTACATTTAAACATGTTTCACCATTACAGAAGTTATATATTTAGAGCTATTACATTACATAGCCTATCTAGGTTATGCTTACACAATGTTATATTGATTCAACACATAGATTTTTTCATATAAATTTTACATGATCATATCAAACCTACCAGTACTATGGTTATATGTTTTAAAATTACTTTTCCTCAACATCTACATAGTACCCATAAACTATTCTGAATCCATGTAAACTTAATATGAAATAGCCTTAAAAACACAACTAAAACAGTTAGTATTTTTATAGCATGTTGTCCTTAATAGCATATTGAAAAGTACCTGTGTAAAATGGATTGAATAATGACACCGTATTGTAGTTATAACCATGGTTAATCTATATGTTTTATATTTTAAGATGATTTTTATTTTTGGTATTTTGGTTTCTTGATTTAATGTATGAAAATTTTATATTTTTACATTAATTTTGTTTGTTTCGAAAACAAATAATAGTTACAGGTAAACTTTTAAATGTATTTTTATAAACTTTTAAAGAAATTCAAAAGTAGATTTAATATCTTAATCATTTTTATATGAAGCTATAACATAGTGTTTTGAAAATTTTGAATTTATTTATTACGGTTTTTATTGTATTCAGTTATTTTGAAATTTATTTTTAATGATAACGAATATATTCAAAGAAGTTTTGTTATATTTAATATAATATTTTTTATTTTGATATTATCATATGCATAAATATGAAAGGTTTTCTTAATTTTCTATATACATGGAGAAACACAATGATATTATTAGGATATATTTTAATTATTATCACATAGATATTTTAAACTATAAAAATGATGGATTTAAGTAGGTTTGAACTATTTTGATGATTTTTAATATCAAATAATAATTATGGAAAATAATTTCTATCACTACGATAATTATAGATTATTATTATTATTGTTTTGAATAGAAATAGACAATATAGTCTATTTTTTAGTTGGTTTGGATCATCTATAAATTAATTTATGATCAATGGAGACAACCTTACCATGACTGAAATCAATATATGGTTGACGATAAATTCCAAATTTTCAAGTGACCCTATGTGAAACAAATCAAATATTTATCGATCATTATTTCTTGCTGAAGTAAACAACTGAAACATTCAAGAAAGTCCAGTAATCACTTTAAAGGGGTGATATGAACATTTTTACACCATCACATAAGTTTTCAGCTCTCCAATGGAGTTTATTATTTCTATTATTTAGTCTTGGGATGGAATTTTTCTAGATTTAATAGTTTAAAACACTAGTTATACCACTATTAAAAATTATTTCCTTACTATACTATCTGAAAAAAATATACTACATAGGTTGTGAGTGACCCTATTGAAATTTCACATAATTTCATGATACTTTATTAGAAAAATAAAGGGTTATTCCCGTTCTAGTAAAAAGGTTCCAAAAGTTATATTTAGGGATAACCAATAATAAATTACTAGGTTGGGATCCATCACATTGTAAATGTACAGGTTTATGATATTCATTTGAAAAAGACTCTATCATACTTTAGTGGGCTATATACTTCATCAGTTGTGGTGTAAACAGTAGTTTTTCGATCCTTCATATGTACTATAAAATTCCTTTTGTTTATATTTTTATATTTCTGCATTCACTCCTCACACATCCACTATTATTAATCAGTTTAATATTTATAAACCACCACATTCCAAATTATCTTTAAATAAATTGAAAAAATTTATGAAAATACAATTCACCCCACTCCTCTTGTTTATTTCCATTCACCCGAGAGACCTAACATTCTCAAAAAGATTTAGAACTAGTTTATTATGTATATTCTTGGATAACTAAGGTATTTATAAGGATTTCAAGTGTTAAAAAAGTCGAATTAATTTTTCTTTCATAAGAAAAGTATGCTACAATTTATTTTTGAATAAAATCAACCTGTAATAATACAAGTGAGTTTACACACCTATACAACATGGTTTAAAACTACCCAATGAAATAAAATATAAATGTGTAAATGTTAAGGAGTTTCGAAACCAGATTGGTAGCCTAGTCTATCTTACCACTTCCAAAACTAATACTGGTTTTTCAGTGAGCTTGTGTTCTAGGTTTCAATGGTATCCAAAGAAATCACAATAAGATGTCACAAATATAGTCATTAAATATAGAAAAGGGACATTGAGAATTAGAATACTATATAGAAAAATATAACTACTAAATATTTTTACATTCACTAATGCATATTGGGTATGTGATTATAATGATAAAATGTCTATCTTTGGAGTATTATAGATTATTTATAGAAGGAATGTGGGTTGGAATAATAATAAATAGAGATCAATCACAGTGAATACTATAGAGGATGAATATTTTATTGAAACTAGTTCTTACACTCAAATGGTATAGATGAAAGATAATCCTAAGTATTTGATGGTGAAGATTGAATGACCTTTGAAAATTTCACGTGATAATCAAAGTGTTATAGATATTTCTAAAAAACTATAAAACAATCAATATCATCGAACATTGTTATCATGATTCACTTCATCAAAGAAAATTTTACCGATAGAGATAGTAATTTGATATTTTTTTTACCTAAGACCTATTGGATTAGGTAATCACAAAGGCTATACCTAAGGATATTTTTGAGATATTGAGGTTGAAGATGAATGTTCATCCATTCCATCTTACTTGAGATGTTTTTTCTACACCAATACATATCTATATATTTTTTTCAAAGGGGGAGAAAAGTTGTGAAACTCTTATAGAGGAATATACTAATTCTCTATATTTCTCAATAATCAAAGATTTATTTTTATTTTAAGAAGGGGAAAAATTAAAATATGAGAGAATTGATTGGGGTAAAGTCTTAAAATTATCTGGATAATATTTTCTTTGGATATATGAGATGAAATTATCTGAAAATAACTATATTATCCAGTTTTTTGGTGTCAAGATACATATCATGTTATATAATGTAACATTTAATATCAGTTGACTAAATTTGAGTATTGAAAAAGTTGAATGAGGTTGATAATAAATCCAAAGGGGGTGATTGAATACCTAATGTAATTCTTAAATAAGTTCTATTTGTTATCAACCATAATATAGAAGCTATGAAGGATTTTTGAGAATATATTTTGAGTATTTGGGATTATTTTTTCAAAGTATATAATTATATTCTAAAATTTTAAAAATAGATAATTCCCTAATATCTCGTTATTTCATATGAATATTATATTTTGAGTCTAAAAATATGGTTATATCTTAGTCTGTAAGACTAATTTTTTGATTTAGTAAGACCTATAACAAACTTTGTAACAATTTTAGGATGATTTCTTAAGACTTCATACAACTTCATAAAACATTGGGAAAGTTTATAACACATTGGATATTTTTATAAGATGTTGTCTACTATATTTTAAGAATTTATAGTTTGTGAAAATTTGAAAAAGGTATAAAAATATCTATACATTGGAAGTGTAATTAGTGAGTTTACAAGGATGATCCCTAACTTTATATGGATCATCCCATTAGTTTGAAAGGATTAATCCTAACATTATATGAATAAATGAAAATTTCATATGAATTTTTCTGTTGATTTTGAATGGATAGTGGAATAATCATAAGAATGATGATAAAAATGGTAAGGATGAATATAAAATTTGAAAGGATGATTCATTACATTTTAAAAAATATCTAAAAACTTTTTAAGGATGGTATATTAAATTCGAAAAGATCATGAAATTTGTAATGATAATTTCAAGTCTTCATAAGGATCATTACATTGTGAAAAATTGAAAAACTAGAAAAAAAAATGAAATGATGATTCATTATAATAAAATGATTGAATATCATAGATTCTATTCAAATACATGATCTAAGACCTAATTTCTGGATAATAAAATAGAGATTAATTTTAAAGATCATGGATCAAAATCTATGGTGAATTCAAATTTGAATTTTTGAATTTTTTTATGATTAGTGCTTCGATTTCTATGAATGTATTTGTCTAAGGAAAATATTATACATTGAATAAATAAAGAGAGTTTCTATAATTTAATATGAAAATATTATGAACAAATTAATTATGATATTAAGGGAGGAAATATAGAGATAATTTTTGATATTTTAGAGGAGAAGATGAAAATATTCCTCATTAAAAAATTTCTATATCAAAAAATGATTTGTTGGAAAAATATCGATAATAATTTCATTCTTACCAATAAACTATATCATGGTAAGAAATAAAATTTATAATCCTATGTTGGATTTCATTTAAAGAGAAATAAGACCACCATGTTCCTGGAAGCACTCATGTACACATTGGGTATTCTAAAATCTTGAGATGGGAGGCTATTTCTCAAGATTAATTATTGTTATTCCTATAGAAACTGAATCCCATTATGAAAAAAAATTATATTTGACATCAAGGTATCCCATAGCATAAAAAATATGTTATTTATAAACAAATGTGATGAGATAATCCTAAATAATAATTACTCTAGTATAAAAACACCCACATTGTTGTTTAGATTGTGCAATGTTAAAGGATGAATATTGGCATTGTGTGTTTTGATTTATTTCCTTAATGTCACATAAAAAGTGAAAGAGAGAGTTTACAATAACTATATCAACACCATAAGAAGTCATAAAGTTTAGATTTGAGAATAATTTTTAAAAATATGCCACTAATCACACCCTCCTCTTAGTGGTACGTCAACCAGCTAGGGAACAATACACACTAAAGAGTTGAAGATCACACTATGACACTATATAAGGTGATAATAGCTGAATTTTATCTTATGAATTAAGTTGCATCCACACCATGATGGGATAAACATACCATAGGGAGAAATGTAATATTATTTTGGGTTATTTCCTCACTGTGATATGATGTTTCACATTATAATAATATTTATTAGGATAAAAGTGTGAATCCTGTAAGAACCTAAATGTTCATATCAGGTATGGATCTTGATTTCTAGTGTTTTTGAGAAAAAGAGGAGTTTCTGGAAATTTAAGGAGTAGACCCCATGTACTTATAAGTACACGCCATGTACCCAGTTGCCGCGGGTGACCGTGTACTAGCCATGTAACGGCTGAGTACATGGTCGTATGGGGTGACCTGAAGACCAGCTAAAGTGGGGCCCAATAAAGGAATATACACACGGTGTACTCTTAAAAGACATATCATGAAATTTTTATTTTATTTCATTAAATGGAACGGGGTCGCGTCTCATTCCCAGTTTCATCTTCTTTAAACAAAATCTCATCTAGGAGTGACTGAGGAGCTCAATTCTCCCTGGAGCCCCAGATCTATCATCCATTCTCTGATTCAACTATCTTCAATTGTGTTGGAATCGCCAAAATGAGCTCTTATTTCTTCTAGAGACTCGTTTCTTGATTTCTCTCTTTTCGTGAGATATCCTAGGTTGAGTGTTTTTGACTTTTTTGTATATCTACCATGTTCTTGGTCGATTCAGGGGACAAATATAGAGTATATCTATCTTAAAATGTCGATGTAGGTTGTTTGTGGCTTTCTGCAGTTAGTCTTTTAATATTATGTGCAAAAGTGCCCAATACCCTAGAACATGGTATTGCGTGTTTAGGGATTTTAGCCCTGTTAATTCCTGCTATGCCTTGTGTGCCTAAGTAGAGGTTTTTTGATTGCGAATAGGTTTATTTACCTTACTATAAATGTTTTTCCCATGTTTGAACTGATATTGGACATTGGGCCAAGATTTTCTTGTTAGGATGCTTGCTTTTAATGCCTAGTGTTGTTACGATGGAGTGTTTTACCTGATGTTATTTTATGCTTGTAGTTGTTAGGAAAGTAGTTCTTTAAAGCTATTGGCCAAGTAGTTTTTAAGGTTTACTTTGGATGTTAAACAATGTTTTGAATTATTTACTTACAAATGGTCGTGGGAACCTGGTGTAGTAGACCATAGAGAGAATGGATGCTGAGAGATTCTCCAGAGTGTGTTTACTTTTACCTTGCAAGACCATACGAGGGATAGACATGAGTGCTCCCTCAGAGTGTTTGTAGTTCCACATTGTGAGACCATAGGGGGAATTGGACATTGAGTTCTTCCCCAGAGTGTTTGTAGTTTACCGATAAAATACCACCAGGGGAATTGACGGTGAGTGCTTCCTTAGAGTGTCTTTGCTAAAACTGAACCAGATGGGTTAGACTATGAGTACTTCCTAGAGGGTTTCTTGTGTTTGATAGGTTAAAACAGAGGGGATAGGCTATGAGTACTTCCCATAGGGTTACTTGTTTTTGATTAGCTTCTTTCTTGATATTTGAAAATGAATGAAATTGAACTGTATGATTGTTTACTTTTTAGTACTTCCTTGTTTACTACTTCATTTTTCCTATTGCCTGCCATATATATTCATTAAATGTTAGGAACATATCTTTGGGTGGTTGTCTACTGGGATTCATCTCACACCCTATTTGGGTTATGATTTTGGGCCCAAACAAATTAAATTTCTGTAGGTATAGATAAGAAAAATCACCCTTCTACTTTAGGTACCTGATTTCTGTAGAGCTGGAGAGCATGGGACCCAGCTGAGGCTTGCGATGCTACTAGAGTTTATTTGTTTTCATTGTACTTTGGTTTAGTACTATATTCCAGAATTGCGACTTGTTGGATATTTTCCTATAAATATGTATCATGAATCATTTATATATATGGGATCTCTAGTTGTTTATTACTTCTAGTCTTCCACTGTTTACTTATTTCATGTTATTACTACTTTCTCTATTATTATCTATTAATTTTTGTTGCATTACTCTGCCAATGAGGGCATAGTTTCCCCACTATCACACCCCAGACCCTCGCTACTAGTCGGAATCCTCTGGCATTTGGAGAAATGCGCTTGAGGCCATGTAACCAACCTGGTACGGGGCACCTCTGGGTGGCTCCTGGAACCGGTACGTTACAAAGTGGTATCAAAGGAACTCTTTTATTCTTGAATTAATGTTTAGAGCCTGTAAGCAGGGATATGAAGGAATAGGTACTTGTTAATAAGTTTTTCCCTTGAGTAGCTAACCCGGGTACATGGAACATCAAATTTACCTCGTATATTGCGATTTTACTGGTTTTGTAATTATTATAGTCGTTTTGATTTCACTATTGGGTGATTCACATGCTTTGTGCTGTTATTATTGTTATTATTGTTGTTCTATTTCTATTACAACCTAATGAGATGTAGGTATGACATCTCATGCATCATATAGGCACTTTCTAGAGATCACATGTCATGCATTCTTACCATTCTATTTTGGGTGCATTACTGATTGCATGTTGTTGTGATAGATGATGTGCTAGATATGTATGCTGTTGTGATAGATGCCTTGATAAAATAAATGATATTTTATAGTGTATTGGATTATGTAAGGTTTCATTTGAATGAACATCAAACATTGGTTCTTGAGGTTTTATAGTCCCTCATATATCAGAATTTGGTGGATTATTGCACTGTTATTATTGTTTATGACATGTATAAGATTCCAAACATTGATTCGCGGGGAGTATGGCTCCCATAGATTAGAATTTGGCACATTTATGTCTGTTTTAGTGTTTTTCTGGGTTCCGAAGTAGTTTTTGAGGCTTACTATCTAGAAAACCCCAAAATACATGGCGTGTAATGATTAATACATGCCATGTAACCTTCTATTCGGGAAGGAACTGGTTTTCTTAAGTACATGACTCATACTATATGTAAATGTCATGTAGCCTCCAACTATGTCAATTGATGTGTGGACAGAGACATGAGGTTGGGAAATCCTTGGTGGAACACGTTGTGTACCGGACGTACACGCCGTGTGTATAAACCATGTGTCTAACCATGTGACCAATGACATGGGTGGATTTTGGGTAGTTAGTACATGTCGTGTCTGGAACACACATGCCATGTAGAGTCAGCCATGTAACTAGCCGTGTAACAAAAAACACGGGTCGATGAAGTTCTTTCTAGTATACGCCGTGTCTGGCACAAACCAGCCATGCAGTCTTTCTCTAGGAGAACCGTGTTGGTTAAGTCATGTAGAATAACTCAAGCAGGGGAAGAGGATTCAAGTACAAGACGTGTGTTAGGACAACATGCCATGTGTATGTGGTGTTACATGACCTGGGATGGCAAAAGTACACGTCCATGTGAAATATTAACGTATCACACCGTGTAGGAGCTGTACATGCTATGTATCCACCTTTTAGAAATCTTGAATGATTTCTCTCTTATGTTCCCTTCTTTCAATTATATGTTTTAGTCCTTGTTAATATTGATCTAAGGTGTGCATTTGACCTTGCAGGGTCATGACACCAAGATGTCCTTTGGTTGTCTTCCAGATATAGGGCAGTGACCAGACACCAGACATGGCAGACTAGGAACTGCCAGCATATCCTCCCATCGTTCCGGTCATGGAACCAATGGTCATTCCAGACACAGGTGATGATGCACCATTTTGATAGGGATTAATGAGGTTTATAAAGACCTTCTGAGGAGTACTGCCTCCTTCCCCTTCTATGGAAGAGTTAACGCAGGTATTTCAGCAACATCATCCTCTCACCTTCTCAGGGGATGGAGGACCTCAGGCTACAGAGTCATGGTTAGAATCCATACGATCGATCTTTGAGAATCTGGAGAAACCTTTAGAGAGGAGGGTGAAGCTCACTAACTACATTCTTTGGGATTCCAAAATGAGATGGTGGGATGTGATCTCACAGGTGGGACGCCAGCATGATATAGTTTAGGACGAGTTCCTGCATGCCTCCTATGATTAATTCTACCTAGAGACTTTGAGGGTCGATCGAGCCTGAGATTTTATGAGTCTGGACCAGGGTAATTTGTTAGATATGGAGTATTATTCTCGCTTCATAGAGCTGTATTGATTCACATCCATCCTAAGAGGTGATGAGTTATTCCTGGCGAGGAAGTTTGAGGATGGTCTCAGGCATGACATCCGATCTCAGGTGAACATATTCAGGTTGACTTCCATCACCTCTATAGTCAACCAAGCGCTGATCACAGAGTGAAATCTGAAGGATTCTGGAGTTATGGTCCGGGGTTGTTCAACATCCGGATTTAGTACCCCTCCGACCGACAGCCGGAAGCACCATAGAGAGTGTACGCGTAGAGATCAGAGTAGGCGGAATACTTCCTCTGGTGTCCAGGTGGTGTGCTACCAGTGCGGGGAGAGTAGGCATACGAGGCCACATTGCTTGAGAGACCCAATTGAGTTCTGATCTTGTGGTAAGATGGGTCATCTTTAATGTTTATTTCAATTTTTCTCACTAGCATCTAGTGATAGTGGTTCTTCTATGACTTCTCATTTAGGAGAAGGACCACCAGTTTATCATCAGTCTGGGAACTAGAGTTCTTCTGGCCATTCAGGCCAAGGAGGAGGTCATGGATGTGGTATCTAGTCACTAGGAATTCAATGAAAATAGGGTGGATCAGCTCAAGGTGGTCAGGTAGGGTTGTAGGGCCATGGTACAAGCCAAAAGTTTTCAGTGGAGCAGACCTTGCAGAAGAAGGATCCTGAACCCTCTACAGTTTGAGGCAAGATTCTAGTTTCCTTAGTATTAGATTCTGCACTTTTTGATACTAGGGCTTCCTATAGTTTTATATATGTTACTATTGTGGAGACCTTGGGCTCTGTATCTTCACTTCTAATAATCTATTGACACTGGAAACTCCGTTGGTGACTAGAACAACTAGTGTACGTCAGTGTAAGGAGTGCCCTCTTGAGGTTGGTGGGTGTCACTTCTTATGGGACCTTTTTTTCTTTGAAAAGACAGGCTATGATGTCATTCTCGGAATGGACTGGTTGGTTCCATTCTAATCTATTGTTGATTATTATCACCGTAGGGTGAGTTTCACATCATGAGAGGGCGACTTGTTTCTACATAAGGATGAATGGGATGTCCATGCAAGCAGAGAAGGACTTGACCATCATGGGTTGTGATGAGTTACAAAATATATTTCTAGTCTATATCTGGATGAATAGGGGACTTCATAGTTGGACTTTCCTCCAGTGGTGGAATGTTTTATAGAAGTATTTCCAGAGGACTTTTCAGATTTTCCTCTGGAGAAATAGGTGAAATTTTCTTTTGAGATTGAGTCAGGAGCGGAACCAGTGTCTATTCTTTCTTATAGGATGGCTACACCAGAGTTACAGGATCTCAAGAAGTAGTTATAGGAGTTATAGGCAAAGGGTTTCATTCAACCCAGTACATTTACTTGGGGTTTGCCTATCCTATTTGAGAAAAAGGTGGACATTACCTTCCGTCTTTATGTGGATTATCAGAAGTTGAACCAGTTGATAGTCAAGAACTGATATCCTTTTCCGAGTATTAACGATCTCTTTCATCATATTCAAGGAGGAAAGGTATACTTGAAGATTGAATTGAGATCCAGTTATCATCAGTTGCGTGTTAGACCATCTGATATACCTCTTATAGACTTTCAGAGCAGGTATGGTCTATACAAGTATGTGGTTATGTCGTTCGGTCTCACAAACATGCCTGCAATTTTTATGGCACTGATGAACTGAGTGTTCCATCCATACTTGGATTATTTTGTGGTAGTCTTTATGGAAGATGTCTTGGTGTACTCTCACACTCAACATGACCATGCTACCCATCTTGAGATCATTTTGAGTACACTGAGAGGGAATCAGTTATATGCTAATCTCCCAAAATGACACTTTTGGATGGACCAAATTCACTTCTTGGGTCATGTTATCTCAGAGACAGGAGTATCAGCAGACCCAGAGAAAGTGAGAGTAGTAGTTTCCTCAGAGAAATTGAAGCATGTCTTTGAAGTATGAAGTTTTATAGGGCTGGATGGATACTACAGAAGTTTTATACAGGGCTTCTCATGCTTAGAAGCGCCACTCACGGGCCTGACTATGAAAGGTGAAATGTACCTATTGACTGATTCTTGTGAGTCAGCCTTTTAGGAGATGAAAGGGAGGTTAACTTTAGCACCAATACTAGTATTTCTATAGATGAGGAATAACTATAATGTATACTATGATTTATCAGGTATCAGGCTGGGAGCTGTGCTTATGCAGGGGGGAGGAGTCGTTGCATATGGGTCTCGGCAGTTGAGGCCACATGAGAGGAATTACCCAACACACAATCTTGAGTTGGCTACAGTTTTTCATGCCTTACACTGTTAGAGGAATTACCTTTTGGGAGATCATTTTGTGGTTTTCACTGACCACAAAAGTCTCAAGTACATCTTCATACATCACGATATGAATCTGAGAAAAAAAGGTGGGTGGAGTACCTTTAGTCTTTTGACTTTGAGCTTTCCTACATGTCTGGAAAAGTCAAATCTATGTCTGATGCATTGATAGGAGGACTCAGAAATAGATAGTTTAGGAGGCCAACAGTGAGTGGAAGCTTATGGATCTATTCTCTAAGATTCATTTGGAGATGCATGATAGACAGGGGAGACATTTCTTTCTTTTGTAGCTGTTACCCATACTCTACTTGATCGAGTTTGAATTAGGAATCTATCAGATTCTGAAGGCCTAGTACTATAGGAGGGTGTGTAAAGAGAGGACCCTATTCTTGGATGGACTGTAAGAGAGGATGGGATCTTTAATTTTTGTGGGTGTGTATGGGTGTCATCAGACGTACGTGAGGAGTTGATGTGGGATTTTCATTCCTCAGTTTGGGAAGTTCATCCTGGCATAACCAAGATGTATAGAGATATACACCATCAATATTTGTGCCAAGGTATGAAGAGATATGTTGATGGTTTTTTGATGAGGTGATCCAACTATCTGTAGGTGAAGGTAGAGAATCAGTGACCAGTAGGTCTTTTTTATCAGTTACCCATTCCTGAGTGGAAGTGGAATGATGTTGCGATGGATTTCGTGACAGGATTACCGAGGTCTCCTTGAGGGAACTTTACAGTTTGGGAAGTCATTGATAGACTCATAAAGGTTTCTCACTTATTTCTAATCAAAGAGACCTTCAGTGTTGATGATATGGAAAGGATTTACATCTAAGAGATTGTACATTTACCTGGAGTTCTACACTCCATTGTTTTAGAGAGGGACACATGTTTTACTTCTCAGGTCTGGAAGGGACTTCAGAGGGCTTTGGTTACATAGGTACTTCTGAGTACAGATTACCATCCACAGATAGATGGCTCATCCGAGCATACAATTCATGTTCTTGAGGACATTCTTCGAGCATGCATCCTAGATTTTGGAGGTTCTTTAGAGAAGCACATAACTCTTGTGGATTTTTCCTATAATAATAGTTTTCAAGCAACTATTCAGATGAAACCTTATGAGGATTTGTACAGTAGGCCATGCCAATCACCCCTATGTTGGATAGAGGCAGGAGAGGCATCTATTGTAGGACCTTGTATTTTCCAGGAGACAACTGAGCAGATAGAGTTGATTCAGAAGAGGATGGCTACTGCGAAGTCACGATAGAAGTATTATGCTGATAGGAGGAGACAAACTCTGGAGTTTGAGGTCAGAGATCGGGCTATCCTATATGTCACACTGAGTTTGGGACATAGGAGGATTAAGAGATAGTGTAAGATTTAGCTGAGGTATGTTGGACCATTTGAGGTTTTAGAAAGGGTTAGGACGGTTTCCTATTGGTTAGAATTACCTCAGAGATACCAAGCTATGCATGCCATCTTTCATGTTTCTTTACTATGTCATTACTTCTCAGACTTGTCACATGTTTTTAAACCCAAGGAGGTTGAGTTAGAAGTGGATGCCTCATTTGAGGAGCACCCTATCCAGATTTGTGATCATAGTGTGAAGGTTCTCTATGGTCGGTCTGTTCCTCTGGTACGAGTGCTATGGCAGCACGGGCGAGTATAGGATGAGACTTGGGAGAGGGAGGCCGACGTACGATCGTAGTGTACAGAGCTGTTCAAGGATTCTTCTTCTATGCCGCCTTACTAGGGAAATTTAGGGATGAATTTATTTAAGGGGGGAAGTTTGTATGAACCTAGATCTTTATCTCAGGTATGGATCTTGATTTATGGTGTTTTTGAGAAGAAGAGGAGTTCCTGAAAATTTAAGGAGTACATTCCGTGTACCTAGTTGCCACGATTGACCATGTACTGGCCATGCAACAGAAAAGTACATGGTCATGTGGGGTGACTTGGAGTGAACCTAAAGTGGGGCCTAATAAAGGTATATACACACCGTGTACTTATATGTACATGCCGTGTACTCGGTTTCCACGGGTGATCGTGTACTGGCTGTGTAACGACCGAGTACATGGCCGCATGGGGTGACCTAAAGACCACCTAAAGTGGGGTCCAGTAAAGGCATATACACACCGTGTACTTTTAAATGACACACCATGTACTTTTTCTTTTATTTCATTAAATGGACCAGGGTCATGTCTCATTCCTTGTTTCATCTTCTAATAACTAAATCTCATCCAGGGGCGATTGAGGAGCGTGATTCTTCCAAGAGCCCCTGATCTATCATCTGTTCTCCAATTCAATTGCCGTCGATTGCGTTGGAATCACCATGATGAGATCTTCTTTCTCTTAGAGCCTCATTTCTTGATTTCTCCCTTTTGTGAGATATCCCCAGTTGAGAGTTTTTGATGTATTTGTAGATCTACCACATTCTTGGTCGATTCATGGGCCAACACCAAATTATATCAATCTTATAATGTCAAGGTTGGTGGTTTTTTCCTTTCTGTAGTTAGACTTTTAATATTGTGTGCAAAAGTTCCCAATACCCTAGAAAAGGGTATTGCATGTTTAGGGATTTTAGACCTGTTAATGCCTGCTATGCCTTGTGTTCCGGAGTAGAGGTTTTTTGATTGTGAATATGTTTATTTACCTTGATATGGATGTTTTTACCATGTTTTAAATGATATTGGACTTTGGGCCTAGATTTTCATGTTAGGATGCTTGCTTTACATGCCTAGTGTTGTTAGGATGGAGTGTATTAACTGATGTTGTTTTATGCTTGCAGCTATTAACCAAGTAGTTCTTGGAAGCTTTTATCCTAGTAGTTCTTAAGGTTTACTTTGACTATTAAACATCGTTGTGCATGATTGACATACACATGGTTGTGGGAACCTGGTGTAGTAGACCATAGGGATAATGGATGCTTAGGGCTTCTCTAGAGTGTCTGTTTACTTTTATGTTGTGAGACCATAGAGAGGATGAACATGAGTGTTCCCTTAGAGTGTCTGTAGTTCCATGTTGTGAGACCACAATGGGAATTAGACGTCGATTGCTTCCCCAAAGTGTCTATAGTTTACCGATAAAATACCACATGGGTAATTAACAGTGAGTTCTACCTTAGAGTGTCTTTTATAAAGCTGAACTAGAGGGGTTGGTCTTTGGGTACTTCCCAGAGGGTTTATTGTGTTTGATAGGTTAAACCAGATGGGATAGGATATGATTAATTTATAGAGGGTCACTTGTTTTTGATTAACTTCTTGCTTTATATTTGAAAATTAATGAAATTGAAATGTAATATTGTTTACTTTTGATTACTTCTTTGTTTACTACTTCATTTTGCTTATTTATTTCCTTATATATTCACTGACTATTAGGCATAGATCCTTGGGTGGTTGCCTAATGGGATTTTTCTCACTCCCTATTTGGGTTATGATTTTGGGCCCAAACAGATTATATTGCTATAGGTATAGATAAGGGAAACATCCTTATACTTTAGGTACTTGATTGCTATGGAGCTAGAGAGCATGGGACAAAGCTGAGTCTTGCGATGCTGTTGGAGTTTATTTGTTTTCTTTGCACTTTGGTTTACTACTATATTCCAAAATTGTGACTTTTTGGATTTTTCCCAAGACATATGTATCATGAATCATTTATATATATATATGTGTTCTCCAGTTGTTTAGTACTTATAGTATTATGTTGTTTACTTATTGCATGTTATTACTACTTCCGCTGTTTTTATTGGTTTTTTTCCACTACATTACTCTACCAATGAGGGAATAGTTTTACCACTATCACACCCAAGTTCCTTGATGGTAGTCGGCAACCTCTGGCATTTGGTGAACTGTGCTTGTGGCCATGTGACCAACTAGGTACGGGGCACCTCTAGGCGGCTCCCAGAACTAGGATGTTACCAATCTACTCAGACTGTGAAGGATTTGTTACACCGTGAAGATTCACTTTATACAGACATATATTCCTAATGATTGGTTTCAAATTTTTATGAAAATTGGTTGAATAATATTTCTATGTCTATAAGAAAATTAAATGGAGACATATTTTTCATGGTTTAAATGAGAATAAGAAGATGGAGATATTATTGACCATATTTATTGAGAAGCTCACACTCTTGAAATTAAAGGGATATTATCATATTTAAATATAGAAATTATATTCATTTTATGTGGAATATAAAATCTAGATGATTAATTATAGAAACATGTTAATGATAACTGATACCTAATTTCAAAATGAAGATGTAGTGTATCAATGGTAGAAGCTGATAATATTGAAGAAGAGATAAACCTGTGCATTGAGGAACATAAAGTAGAAGAAGAGTAAACATGCTCAATAACCTATCCTATTCTATCCTTATCTCACAATATATGATTAATAATAATCCTTTTGATATACCTATATTATAGATGATGACCCAAGATAATAAGGGAATAATTAACAGAGATTAATTGCCATACTATATCTATTGATAATTTGTTTCAAGTATATTTAGAGTTGATAAACTAATGTGATTAAAGATCATAATGAGATAACTTTTATGAATAAGGTTGATGTGCATGCTTCTATTTCAAAAACATCTATTAGAAGATGATGACCTCGTTTTAAAGAATAAGATCTTATTTTAGTGACGTAATTTCATCTAGAGTATCTTGAAGATATTGTTCATTAGTTCATTTAGAATACCCATTATAGACTAGTGGGAGATAGTATAAAGAAATGGTTGAAACACTATACACTAATGGGAGCCAGTATAAAGAACATATTATAAGGAAGTAAGAAATTTTTTTTCTAGATAACCTATTATTTTCACATTCATAATATATTGAATATATGCATTTGAAAATATACCCATACATATCAAATATTTTGTTCCCACATTGGGGTTGAACCTAGTAAAAATATAGTTTACTATGAAATGTAATATTCTATTCATGCTTATTTCATGAATGTATTGAGGAAAATTGTAAGCATGTGTATATATTATCTTAATTAATAACATAGATTCAAATATTGATATTGGAATTTATAAGGATAAATGAATTCATAAAAAATGCCACACTAATTGACCCCTTCCCAGGTGATTAAATTATCATGATGGGTTATAACAAGAGGAATTTGATCTAATCTAGGTTCCTTATAATTCAATCCAATTTCATTCATTTTTTAGTAAAATTTCATGTGTAAATTTTTATAAAATTTAGAAGTTCCATAAATGCAAAATAAATTTTCCATCCCTGTCAAAACAAGGAGGTTTCAAACAAAACATTTAAGAAAATAAGGAAAATGGAGGATAATAATATGATAATGATTTAAAAGGATAGAGAAAAAAAACTAATTTAAAGCAATATAAGTGGTTGATCATATGTTAATTATTTTATCAACGTTAATGAATCATGTTCAATAAATGATGATTTTGTGTTTAATAAATTGATTATTGATTTATATTTTGAAATTAATGATTATTTTTATTGATCCATATTAATGTTATTTTATATATTGGAATTTATCAATATATTACATGATGAAAAGTCAAGATACAGTTTGAGGCTGATCTAATGGATATGGAAATGGTTGAATAAATCTAGATGTTTAATAATCACATAAAAATATAGAAGCTAATGAATACATTTTGTGGTTTGATAAAGAGAAACACACCTTTGATGAAGAAAATTTTTAAAGAGAAATCGATGAGAAAGTTTTAACCAATATTTATTTTGAAGAAATGATTTATAATTCATAACAAACTCATAAAACTAATAGGATTATAAAGGATGACAAATTTTAAATCAAATAAAATACATTTATGGATCTGGAAATTATTTATATGAAGGTTGAAAGAATAACTCAAATCAGATTCAAAAGTTAAAAAGTGAATGGGAAATTTTTTTGAATCTAGTTGAGGATGAGAAAAATTTTATTAATAAATTTTTTCCTGAACTTGTTGTATAATTTAAAAAAATTATAAAATCCACCACGAGAATTTTCTCAAGAAGCTGAAAATTATAGTGATACCATTAAAGGTTATAATAAAATATTTATTGAAAAGATATTTGAGTTAGTGGATATAAAATCTTAATATCATTCAATTATATATATAATATAATCTCATGAAAAATGGTTACCCATGATCCATTTTTTTTGTATTAATGATATTTCATATACTAGTATTGGTTAAAGTAAAAATTAGGGCATATATGTGTGAAAAAGTGAAAATAAATCCACTATAACATAAAGGGTGGATATAAGAGTGTACAATAAAAGTATATCCCCTTGAATATCCCAACAAAATGGGGTTTCTACACAAAAACTATATAATGTACATGCTACCTATATTGTAATAAAAGGAAAGAGAACACAATTTATTTGCCATTGTTTTGGAGTTTTGGATATATAGACATTTAATGTTTTCATAATATAATGATTTATTATGAATCTATAAGTATTATATTATTTTGTATTATAATTATTTTCAAGAGAAATCCTATTAAGTTCAATATACACAAAAAAGAAAGAATCTATCCATTGAAAACAAATTTAAATTCATGGGCGACTTATACTAAAATTGAAACAAACATAGAATTTTTGATGATGACTACTATATAAAATCACCCAAGAAAAATGTATATACTAATAATATAATATGAACACAACCTAAGAAGAATTTAAATATAAAATATAGTGATACTTCCTTGAGATGAATGTAAAAGAATTTTGTTGAGGAAAATTCACCCAAGATGATTGAAATAAATGATGTCCCACCATGAAAGAAGTGGCATTTATATTGTTATAGGAAAGGACCCATCATGGAACAATGTAATAAATCCATGAAGATAAATAAAAAATTCTTAAATATGGAGCATAAAATATAATAAATCATTGTAAGGGATAAGAGGATTGGTTTGGTTGAAGAAATCCAAGATGAAGAGTATGCGATATTGATTGAAATAGGTAATAAAAAGGTAGTTAAGAAACTATAAAGAACATTCAAAAAGGTTAACCATGTGATTTTTTTTTTGATTATTTAGACAACTAAATTATATATGGATTGAATGAGGGTTAAATCATAAGATAATGCAAGTGATAAATAAAAAAAGTGACTCTATATGATGGAGAAATAAAATTTCAAGAGATATTTTGAAGAAATTATTACCCCATAGATCATAAGAATATATATGAGAGATGTAAAATGAATAAAACCCCAAAATAATTTCATGACATGGATACCTAGAAATAAGGATTTGTTAAAAAACAAAGATAAAACAGAATTTACTACAATTGATTTATTATCTATGTTTAAAAACAAAGATAAAACACCACATAATAAAAATTATTTATTATCTAAGGTGAAAAATATATCATATGATAAGAAAGGTGTTGAATAAATATGTATATAAAACCTAATAAGGTTGAAATATTGAAAGTAAAAGGCGATTCTATCATAAAGATTTATATTATGTACATAAATTAATTGATCAGAGTTTTTAGGTTGGTTACGAATAAAATATCAATACTATTTTTATCATTAAAAAGCATAGGATAAACCTATATTTTTTCCAAAATCGTTTGATTATTCTTATTTTTTTGGTAATTAAATCTAAAAAATAAAATGGAGAACTAAATGTTGCAACATTTTTTTAGTTTAAAAATATATCAATTATGAACTATTTGATGACTTATTATAACATTTAAAGATGAATTTAAATATTCTTTAAGTTTATTTTGAATGATATCAACCATGATTAAGAGTTGATGAAGTGAATCCCTTAACAGGGAGCTATCAAGATGGGTATTCTTCCAGATGAGGTAATATTATCTGAATATGGAATATCTAAACAAATATAATGTTAATGTATGAGAATCAAACTTTTCCCATTATTTTTTTAGTTGAATTAAAATTTATTATCAGGTGTGGTGTATTTCATACTATAAGATAGATGGAAAGGGGGTGCAAAATTTCATGTACATTAATATTTTTGATTTTTTTATTGAGATTAGTGATAGTTACAAATTTATTGAAAAATGTGTTTGAAAAACTATTAGAATGTGATAACTAAGTTGGTATAATATATTTAATAGTTTATATATACCCTTGATGTCAGAGTTAAGTAATATTGTTTTTTTCATTCAATATTACCCACACACACTTAGAGTTGATCAATTTAAAACTAATTCCAAGGAGTAATGTGATGATACCCTCCATTAAAGTGAATCAAGATTTATCTTTAAATGAAGGGGGAAAATAAATGGGAGATGATGAAAATTTTAAAAATCTTGGAAGAAAAATTAAATGAGGAAAATTTTTCATTACTTAGACACCATTATATTTATATTTAATACGAGTGAGAATAATTTTGAATTTATAACAAAAATGGGTATTGAAAACTATTAAATAGGGAGAGATTGAAGTTCCCAATTGGATTGCAATAGAGAGATGCTATGTTTTTTTAATATATCTACAAGAATCAAGGTCAATATATAATGAATTTGGGTGATGAATGAAAAGCTAAATGATTATAAAATATGATTCTATTATAAAGACTAAAATAAATGAATAATTCTGGTGCTACATAATAAATTTGATCAAATTAAAGGAATAATAATTAACATATGTTTATTATTGATCTTATCTTAATACTGAATGATTGAAAATTTCTATTGGATTATGAGAGTACTATTTACAAAAGATATATGATGATTTATAGAGAGAGATATTGAAATCATTGAGAAGCACTGAATAAAGAATTATAAAGTTTGGATGGGTTTTGGGGGATCCCTATAAAGATATCTAGAAATAATACTATTATATTACAAAGAAACTGACTTGGTTTATGATTAGATGAAACCAAAACTGATCGAAGTTAATGTGGAAGCTACTACAATGATTGACCTATGAAGAAAAAACTACTCATACAACATTGTAAAAGGTTTAAAGGACGAATTAATTATTAAGTCACTAAAGATTTATATTATAATTCAATAATAATTCTTATATAAAATAATACCTTGTAAATTAAGTCATTAGAATCCTTATTAGTTGTTTTGACATGGATTAATGTGTTTAAGGATTCCCTAAGGGTGTTTGTTGATAATTCAATCTAATTTTTATATATTATGTAATGTTGAGTGAAATATAAAACATTGATAAAGGCACATCAAATGTATAATTTTACATAGAATATAATAAATAACTATGTATTGAGATTTTCTTTATATGTAATATTCTCATAAGAAGATATGTTAGTTTTTTTTGGAATTCATCCTAAAATATTTAAATGGAATTTGATGAATTATATTTTCTTTGAATTATATATTTCACTAACCCTTGTGGTCAAACTAGATATGAATCCTTTTATATATTGTAAATATGATTTTCATTAGAAAATTTTCCATGTCTAAAACATTATAAAATACCTAAGAAATAAAAAATCTTATGAAATATTAAAAAATCATAGAGTCAAATATTTATAGAAAGGAATAGACCTTATATTTTGATAATAAAGGATTAAAAATCAATTTTTGAGGTTTTTTAAAAGAATATTTGGAAATTTTTTTAGAGTATATAGTGATACATAATAAATTATTTTTAAAATTTTAAGACTTTTAACATTCCAAAATGTAAGATTATAATAAGTTACAAGGTGTTCTGGATGTATGTTTCTATTATAAAAATAAATGAAATTGAAAAATCTATTAAGTGAATTAAAAATAAAAATTATTCAAAAAGTATTGTAATACAAGATAAGAATATAATATTAATATCACTAAGAAGAAGAGAATTCCATGATGAATTCATCAAATGAGATACCTATGAATTTATTTTTGACAATTAATATGAATCCATCCATCTAATGGCCCGAAGGCCTTCATTTTTTTTTATTTTTGATAATCCACCTTTTAAGGGATGAGGTGGAACCCTTACAAGGCCCGTAGGCATAAGTATTACATGGCCCATAGGACTTAGAGGAATTCATTTTCCCGTAGGCTTCAAACATTACATACAACCCAGACTAACTACTTGGAACTGCTCCTCCCCAGCATCTTCATCGTGAAATCAGCTCTCCACCTTCGCATGGCTGTTCGGCTAGGCATTCCCGTGCATGCACAGACTTGTCCCAATGGAAGGTTCCATACCCTCTCAATTTTGTAATCCGTTTAGCTTCTACTGTAGTGAAAGCTCATTGCTCGTCCTCCTTGTAGAGCTTCTTCCTCATAGGTTGTTTGGTTTTCATATGTACTTAAGGTGGCCCGAAGGCCTTGAGGTCACCCAAAGGCCTTACCGACCCAAAGGCCTAGGTGTCTCAAAGTCCTTAAAGGACTCGGGGACCAAATCAATGGCCCGAAGGCCCAAACAGGGGCATATTCCCAGCTGCTACAGTGACAAACAATACCTTCTACAGTTCCCAATATAGTTCCCAATACAGTACTGCACAGTTCCTGCTACAGTACTGCTATAGTACTGCTTCAATACTGCTATAATACTGCACAGTTCCTTCTACAGTACTGCTACAGTTCCAAAAAGTACCTGCTATAATCCCCGCTATAATACCTACTATAGTACTACACAGTTCCTGCTACACACTGTAGGGACTGAGATCACATCAGGATATTGTCTAAGGAGAGACTAGATAAATTTGGTTCAGCAAACTGAATCATAACCATTTCATGATGAGATATCCACACCATAGGGAGTTATGGAATGATGATAGTGGTATATTTTATTATATGATATGATATACAACATTACAATCATATTGATCAGGAGAAAAGTGAGAATTAACTCATTCCATGAAGGATATATTGAAACATAATGACTTTATTCATGTGGAAAATAATACATAGTGTTTTTTTGGGTTTTTAGAAGATTTGATGAAAAATAATCCCATTTATCTTGGAAAAGTAAATGGATATATATTTTAATAATATTAGTTTAGATTAATATGATAGTTATATTTGTTATTAGCTCTGAGGATAAGAACACCTTTCAACAATTAATGGATATTTTGATATTCAAATATGGAATATATATTCAATATTTAATTAATATAAAATAAATATGAAGAAAGAGAGAACAGAGTTATGGAAAACTAATATTGCATTCCAAATTAGTACTTAAATTATCACCTAGAGAAGCCAATGACATTCAGGATCAGCAAAACCTATGAATTGATAAAGAAAATGAAGAAGAATATAAATAAAGATCGAAGACCTATCCTTGGATATCCTTGTGTTATAGTATTAGAAGAATCATATTCCATATGATATATAAATATTGTATAATAATATCTAGAATCAAATAGAATAGTTAAGGGAGACAGGGATAGATTGATGTAGTACTATTATTGATAATATGTGTCATGAATATTTGGAGTTGATTAACTAATTTTATTGATAATCATAATGAAACAAAATTAAGGAATAAGTTAGGTGTGTAGGATAGTATTTTACAACATCTAATGGAAGTCGAAGAATTTCTCATTAGGAATAAAATGTAATTTCAATTATAAAGTGATATCTATATTATCTTGAAGATATTATTGTATATTTCATTGGGATGACCCATTGTAAACTGATGGGATCGAGTATAATAAACCATTTGGGAGACTATAAACTGAAGGAAGACAAAAAATGACCTTTTAGGAGATAGTGAGGGATTTTAGAGAAATATCCCACTATATTACACTATATAATAAAATTTATATTTATGTCTTGAACTTGACCTAAATTATGAAAAGATTATATTTCCACATGGGGGTTGAAAAATGAAAAAATAATATCTATTAAAATTTCTTACATTTCTCAATAATATATTGGTAATTAGTTGAGGGAAACCATAATAAGATCAATCATTTTAATTATCTGATAATAATGGTTCCAATATTGAGATAATTATTTAAAAGGATAAAAAATTTTGGTAAAAATGCCACACTGATTCATCCCCAGGTGACTACATGATTTTAGTGGGATATATAAAGTTTAACATATTATGGAAATAATGAGTGGTATTACATTTTATTAATGTATAGAAATTAAAAGTGGTAATAATATTTAATATCATATTTAAAGGAAAATCAGACATTTAGATTAACATCATGCATGAAGGATGGATACCATATAGTTTAATATCATCGAGAATGGAAGCTAGTGTGTAACATAATGTCATATAACATGGATGATGGGCCAATGTAGCCTATACATGGCACTTTTTTATGAACCTTTTGTTAGTGGGAAGTGTAATTCACTCCTTGTACATGGTGACTAGTGAATATGGATCATTATTGTATAACTTGTGTATAGAAAATGGGATTTCCGAATAAGGATCTAGTTTCATTGTTTTTCTTCTTAGTATCATTAGTATTCTAAATGATAGCGCTGAATCACCATAGTGGAATGAGTGAATGAAAAACATCTTGTTCATTTCTTAAGGAACATGATTCTGATGAACCAAAATATTGAGAAATTCTTATTGCCCATTTTGTTTTAGGGATTCCAACATAGATATTATAAACCATTACAATTCATCCTTTATCATCTTGTTATAGATAGTTTTCTATATTTACAGTAGTTGAACCTCGATAGGAAAAAATTCTTCTGTTCCACTCAATAATGAAGAAGAGCCCTCTTGGGTTGGGGTTTGAGTTATAGTATGATATGTACATAATGTGTAAGGATTTTTTTTCAAGACAACTATTATTATTATTATCTATAATATTATATATAATTTTAGAGAGGAAAATTTTAAATTCCTTATTCTATCTATTAATCATTTCATGATAGAGTGGAGTATGGTTGGATTAGATATGGTACACGGCATACACATTCTTTATCTTAGAGGTTCAAAAGTTGATTTTTTTGGTTATGATAATGGGTTATGGTATCCAAACTAATTAATGATTTAAAATTTAACAAACATGATCATAGACTTGACCTTGACCTCTATCATGGTGATATACTCATCTCATTTGAATTTTTTTAGTAGTAAGAATAAACTCAGATATTTGTGTTGTATTCAATGTATATGGACCCCTAAAAATGATTCCCACACTATAAAACTCTAAGAGTACTTATTGGTTTGTATATTTTCAAGATGACAATGCATGAAGTTGGGATAGACTTGGAAAGCCTAACACTTCTTGGTGAAATAAATGTTGTCACAATTAATAGTGGAAAAGTAGACCAATTACCATATCAAGAAGGAGAGCTCCAATACTATATGATCAGATACATGTGCTCCTAAAAAACCTGATAAATTTCTTTTCCCATTATTTAATAAAGGATTCCATTGAAGTTTCATTTGAATTAGACCTGATACAATATGCGATTTTCATAGAGTATGAAATTCACTTCCCACCTCTAAATCTATTCTCAATCAACTTGACAAAAAGGAATCATCCAATGTTATAGGTACTCAGAAAGGGGGTTCATCGAATTAGACACCTCTTCAATATGTAACGAAAGGGAATTTTTCATAAAGAATCTGTTTAGAGATGGTTCACCTATCAATCTTCCACATCATGAATAGTGAAGGATATCACCCTTTGATGTACCACATGAATAGAAATCTAATACTTTTATGGGTTATAAAGGGACTTCTCCATTATAGAGACCCTTATTTTTTATACATTAACATTTCATAACTTTTGTATAATACTTGAAACATTATACAAATAGTTAACTAAAGACCAGATTAATCTAGTGTATTTGGAAATATGGAAACATAAACACCTATACATAAGTGAGCTACAATATCTCCCACAAAGTTATTAATGAATAGAGTCCTTATTAGACACGTCAAATATATACATATATTGATAACCTAGGGATGTAAACATAAAAAGGGGAGTGTTCATATGCTCAGTAAGGGTAATCAAGGGAGACACATAAGCATAAATATGAGCATATGGGTATGAGAACATGATCATAAAATTAAAAGATCATACCTTTAATATCATAAGATCAGAAACATGAATCATGGAATAAAGATTGATAGTTCATCAAACATGAATCATAATAAAGTAAATAACATAATCCATGAAATAATACCATAAGAATAAGAAATGGAATTATGGAATTCATAAACATGTGATATCATTCCTTATAAGCTAGGATGCAGAGTTAGAACTTATCAAGGCACTTCATGGGAACTGCGCCTACTGGGTGGGACATACCAACATCCCCAGTCATAGTACTCTCTTGTAATGGATCTAGTTTCTTCATCTTCACATAATGTATCTGGTTTCTCCATCTTCTATCTTCATGGTGACTACTCCTACTGAGCATGACTCACCACCATCCCCATTCGCCATCTTTCCCTTATAAGGGATCGAGTTTCCCCATCTTTCCATAGTAGATCATACATATTAAACAGATTTCCATCACTATCTCATGAGATATAAATCTTTACCCAATGCATTGGATGGAGATATAGGTCCCACACATCTCTTAATAAAATCATTCATACATGTTACACAAGATAATAAAAATTTCATCATATCATGACCCATAAAATAGATGGGTTCTATAAACATCAAATCATAACCCATGAAATAAAATGGGCATCATTAAAATTTCATAACATCATAACCTATGGAAAACATATAGGTTTCATAATCCTTTCATCAATGAATAACCTAGGAAATGAAGAGGGTTTCAAAAGAATATAACCTGTGTAAGAGAAACACGTGTTATCAACATTATTCCATAAAAATAAAAACCATTCAATAAAGAATATGATTATAACCTTTGCATAGTTTAAAAGAAGTGGATGAGTTACATTGAAAGATGTAATATTATATGGAAATTAACTTGGAAGGATATTTTTAAAATATTTATTTAAGAAAACATCCTTTATTCTTTGAAAATAGTTCTTTAAAATAGAAAACCTTTTGAAAAATTGATTCATAAAAACAAACATGAAAAATTATATTGAACGCTTTGAAAAAATTTTGGAATACCTTTTCATTTAAAAAATATAAATATAAATTGAATTTTTTTTGAATAAAATCTTCATTGAAAACTTATAATAGAATATTGAAAACATTTTGAAAACCATTTATTTAAAAAAGAAAGCTTGAAATCATTTTTGAAAACCATTTATTTGAAAATACATTGAAAAAATATAAAGTAAGATTTAAAACCATAAAAACCATTTTTAAAAAAACCTTTTCTATGAAAACAAGAATAAAAGGTTATATTTGAAAACATTTTTGAAAACATGGTTCTTGACGTTTATAGAATGTTTCTTAAATAAGGAAAATTGAGACAAAACTACTTTACTGAGTTGGTTACTCTTGAAACATAAACCCCATGGAAGAGAGATCATAAAATTGATATGTAAATACCCATAAAATTAAGGATAAAAACCACAGAATATATTCACATGAAGTATAATCCCAACATAAAATAGATGATTATTGAATAAGACATAAATCTCATAGGAATAAAAGTGAGACTAGAAATCCCATTACGTTGTGTATTTACCCTCTTAATGTTGATAAAATTTTCCTATATAATAAATGTAAGTATAATATACATATTTTATAGATTCATATTTTTATATATAATACCATATATTTTTTAATTATGACATTATATTACCCTCTTGTTAATAATTCTATGTTAAGGTTTCACTTCGGGTAATATCCGCTATGTTCTTCAGATGTGTATTAATTTGTTATATATTTTCTTCTTATACTTACATAAATATTTCTAAAATATAAACCATGATATAGATATAATTTATATTAAGTATATATGTATTATAATAATCTATAGAATATAGATGTATGAAATGGAATACACCATTCTTAAAGATGGTAGGTCATACGTACTCAAGAACATTTTTTCAATTTTTATTGTCATATAGAAAGGAAAAAAAATAGAAAATGACATATATGTATATAATATCATTATTACAGTAGAATTATTATATCATATATATATCATATATGTTTAATAAACCCATCCTTAATTCATTCCATGTAGAGTGTGAATGAATCGCATCGCTTTGAGGAGGCGGTAGTCCACTCATCCACAAATGATATTATCATATTTACCCAATATGTAAGGTATAAATTTATGTGTTGTAAAATAATTATTGAAGCTTAAATTAATTATTAATATCATATATACTATAAATAAATATAATTTACATCATAATTCCCACCAAGATAGGTGGTAAATGAAAAATTAAGAATCAACGTTTCATGAGGCGATAGTTAGCCGTACACATAAACAGTATATTCATTACCCATTAATTAAGAGTGAGTGTAAGTGTAGGTATAAACCATTTAATAAAAAATATCAGTATATTTAGCATAATGGTGTTTTTTATAATAAATTAATAAGTATAGTGGATCAGGTAGAGAAAAAAATAAAATAAAAGAGCTTAAGGAAGGATGTTACCACTTCCTTGTGTAACTCCTTTGGGATTTCACCAAAGGTATTCCTTGGATTGATTTATTCAAAAATGGAGTATTAAAATAAGAAGGTAGGTGTTTTGAATATATATTTTTTAAGGATTTTCTCAAGACAAAGTGTCTTGAGAGGCGCATGGAAGTGGTAGGAGAGAAGGCTTTTAATAGTAGAGGAGGAGTGACACTCTTGTAAATTTTTGGAAAAGGAATTCCACCAACGTTTTTACCATGTCAAGTGGATCCAATAATGGATAAAATAATACCCAACAGAGGATATGGTATAAATATGTCCTTATAATTAATTCTGGAGAAATTTATAGGTCTTTTTGGGTCCTAAGTATAAGGTTTAGTACATTGTTAAGTTAATTTTTCTGTTAATCATTGTAATTAATTTTAATCACTCTAACTAATATTTTTAGACAAAAAATAATTTGAAAATGTTAGAAATTATAAATTATTATGATTAAAAGTATGAAATCCATTTTTCTAAATTAAAAAAATAGAATTGGTAGATGTTAATTGAAATTTAATCTCACTAATGGGATGACAAAATGGGTTTTTTAAAGTAAAAACATCCAAAAGTTTGCTATGTTTTTATACAAAATTTCAAATTTAAATTGATTATAATCACCTAAATTGGATTAATTGATAAAAATATGATCTAATTAAACTTTTTAATTAATTTAAAATATAATTTAACCTTAAAAATAAATTATATGAAAAAACATTTTTGAATTAAAAGTCAATATTTTTTAGTATTCATCCAAAAATAATGATTCTCTGAAAAATACCAAAAATTAAACAAAAAATTATTTCAAAATTATAAATTAAAAAATGAATTTTATTTTATTAAATTAAATTTATAAATTTGTTTAGTATAAATTTTGTTATTTTTGACAGTACAACATGAAAAGTAGTTTATTTGAGAAAATAGTATTTGTAAAAATATAAGGGCTGGACTAAAAATTATTAATATTTCATAATAAATATATTCTATTTATATTAAAAAATTACAATAAATATTTGAAAAGTAGTTATTAATTTTCATATTAATATATTTAATGTGTATTATATTTATCTTGTTTAGATAATTATAACAAAAGAATTTGTTTTGTAAAAACTTAGTATTGCGTGTAATGTATGACATGTAAGTATTACGTGTAACATATGACAAGTCGTTGTTGTGCATAATGTAGAACAATTAACTTCTATGTGAATGGAATGTCTGACTTAGTGCATTTAAAGAAATTTATGCAAATTAATTCATTCAAAAAAAATAGTTCATAAAAACTCAGGGTGTTACAGCCATGTTAGATAGAGCATCATCTTGATAATTATAAGATAGAAAAACATTAGACACCATCAGTATGAATCAAAATTTCACCAAAAAACTATTTTTCCAATAAAGCAATTGGTTTATCTTTTCTTTATATATGGATAATTCCCAATTTAATTTAATTATTACTAGTCCATAGTCCTCATTCACCTAAAACTAGGGAATTGGGGCCTCAATGGTTAACATGAGGGTGGTAATGTGGGCCTATTACTCAACATAATTATTGGTTAATTTCACTAAAAGTAGGAATGAATTTTACATGGGTCTATTTTATGGAGAAACTAAGATGAATCCAAGGATATAATTATTAAGAATAAGGATTTCTATCATATTTTTATTTTCTATTTAGAAGGAACCATCAAAATTTATCTCAAAAAATGGATATACCTCATCAATAGAGAGAACAAACTTATCTATGAATTTGAAATTTAGGGGAAACTCCTTAGGTATTAGGTGTGTAAAAACAAATTTTTCATGTGATTTATCCTTTATATAATTTTAATAAATGAATATAATGTTGAAATTCTAGATGATCAATTCCCATTGTGTCTGTAATCAAGTAAACATGGGATAATTGAAGATATACTTCAATGTGTCAATGAATGGGACCAACTGGACCTCATAATGCTATAGAAAATGATGGAACTTATAATATAAAGAGTCAAGTCAAGGAAATTCATCTCAAGAGTGAAATATCTTACCTGAACACCTATCATCACCTTACTTAGGTAGTATAGACTGTTCTATTTACTATAACCATTAATTTGATTTGAGTGGTCACTGAGATATCCCTCATTAGATTTTAGATAACATAAAAAATGTTTACCCTAAACAGGTGAAATAATGACTAGAGAATGATGTAAGTACTTATTGACATCATTTAATACACATTATAATTATGTATTCTGGTGATATGAATCAAATTTATTTATAAAAATTGAGAAATACTTACATTTTATTTCCATATTGGTGACAAACTTTTCATATGTAAGCTACTATATGAAGAAACCCTCTCAGTTCATGATGAATAAATGGAGGGGGAATTTTAATAAAGTAATTGATCTTCTACATATAAATATTTGAGTCCTATATATTAGAAAATATATAAGGAATTTCTAAAAAGTTACATCTAATACTCACTTCAAGGTGTTTATCTTTAGATTGGGAGTGTGGATCAAGATGAAAACATTATTAATATTAGTTAGATGGTCATGGTGGAGGAATGATATAAAAAACTAATCATATACACAATTGTCCACCATATTTTATATAAGGATATTCATTATGTGGTTTATAAACTAATGATAGGTCAATCTAGTGTTTTTGAAAACAATGGGAATCACTTAGTAGAAGTATGTTCTCTAGGGCGCCTCAATTGTAGTGGTATTTTTATCATCCAAGAAAATCTAAAACTCATTATATCTAGAGTAAGAATCCCTGAAGGAGAGTTCCTAGAAGACATAGTATTCATCACTTAGAAAATATGCAACTAGGATATAGAATTCATCATCTAGGTAATGGCAGTTCAAATCCTAAATGTCAACACATACTGTAATCTATTTGTTATTATTCTTGAATGGGATGGTATTGTCCATCCTATTGGGATTCTGGGCCACACTAATGAAGTGTCCATTTAAAAACTTTTCAACATCAACCATGTCCTTAACACCACGGTATGGGTGTATTCATATAGGTTTTTAATAATATCTATAGTGTTTTACAATAAGACCCAGATGGTGAACACTGACCCGAGGATTTATCCTGGATATTTCATTGTGGTTCTACGTAAACATATTAAGGTGTTTCTTCAAGAATATAGAAAACCACACCCTTTAATTGATTATAATAATGATACTTATAAATGTTGTTCATAAGTCTTCCTCTATACCAAGATTCATCTATATCATCTCATCAATAGTTTTCAAACTACCTCTATAAATCATGGAGGGGCATCATCCAATTCTTCCTCATTGAAAGCGTAAAAAACAAACCCAGTTCAACCCATAATGCTACCCGAATTGGTTTTATATAAGGCCCAAAGCATGTTATTGATCTATAATAGCTAGTGAAAAGTATTATGTTATAATAAAAAGAAATTCTGAGAAACATTTCTCCCTGATCATACATATGATTAGATAGAAACAATTAGACTATCAAAAAATATAACAAAAAATACATTATATTGAAATCAATCAAACAATATGGTAAAACCCAAAAATGGGATAACATGTTATAAATTAATAAATAAAACAATATAAACAAGGAACCCAAAAAACCCATGGGTCTATATCATTATGACCCAATATCGTCACTATCCCAACTCACAGGAATGACAACATGACCTAGGAGATCCGTCCTCTACATGGTAGTGTTCCCTTGACCTACATATCACAAAATCAAGGATAAAAACAACCAAAGGAAAAATTAGGGTACAATAAATAATGATCATAAATATACCACCAATAATTTATAAAATTTCTATCCGCAATCATCCAATAGTTCTTGAATAAAATAGATTTCAAAAACTTTTAGAAGAAATCATTTTTCTATATAAAACAATCCTTTGGTTTTATTTTTAAAATAATCCCATATTGAAAAGAATTAAATATTCATAACATTTATCCATGATAAATAATCACATGAATTATTTTTTCAAGAGAAAATATACATATAAAGAGGAAAAATAATCTAATCTAATAAATATGCATTTAATGTATCCATAAACAAAAAAAAGAAATCAATACCTGAGGGTGTACAAGACCAGAACAAACCCAAGAAATTATTAGGAATTAGGGATTCCTAATATCTAGGAACCTTTATTCCTGATAAAGGTTACCCACCAATAAACTTTTCATCATGGGAATTGTGACACCTGAAAAAACTAAGGTAAGAACCTTGTTTTCGATAACATGTATGACACGCAACACCAAGAGCATAAGGTAATATAATATATAGATAATTTATAATATATTTACTATTTAAAATATATTCTATATTTTTCAATGCATGAAACACTAATTTATCACGAGTTACATAAATGAGAGACCTTCCTCGATAGCTTGAGTTACACGCAAGAGAGAGCATCCTCAAAAGCTTTCGATATATAAAAGACTGAGTTTTACCAAAGAATAATATGTTATTAAAATATTATTATTTCATATAATAATATAAAAAATATAAATTATGAATATTATTAACTAAATTATGAAAATATATGGTTTATTGAAGGGTAAACAATTAATGAGAAACGAAAATAAAAACCAGTTAGATATAAAAAGAAATATTATTTTTTTATGCTTAAAAGAATTTTTATCTTAATAAAAATAATTAATTACAATTAGTGAATTATTTTAATGAAATATATATTTTATATATTAAATCAAATATTTTTATTTTCATCAATTATTTTTTATATGCATAATATAATAACAAACCCTATTTGACACATAAAAACCATTGTTTTTATAAAGGCAATTTTACCACCTTTTAATAGTGAACCCATTTTAAATATAAAACATGACACTTTAATTGATTTAATATGTCAAAATAAAATTATTATTTTAAATAAAAACTAAAAAATTAGGGTAGTGTGAATTCTTCATAATTTTCAGAAAAATATATTTTTTAATGAATAGTTAAAAATATTGAATTTTAGTTCAAAACTACTTTTTCATTTTGTTTTTTTATATCATAAAGTTATACATTTAATTAGTTTTAAAGTTTAATTATATAATATTTTGGTCACTTAATATAGTGTATGTAATTTTAGTCAATTTCACTTTGTAATTGAATATAAAAGCATATCAAACTTTAGGACTCTTTTACTTTAAAAACCGCATTTTCTTCTCGCCTGTAGGGTGAATTTTTAAATTAATTTCTACCACTTATGTGATTTTGTTTTGAAAAAATTGATTCCATATTTGGAATAAGAATAATTTAAAATGTATAATAATACCAAATTTTTTTTACCATAAATATTAGTGAAAGTAATTAAAATTAATTATAATTATTAAGGTAAAATTAATCTTAATAAAAGACAAAACCTTTAACTTAAGGGACCAAATGACCTAGAAACTTGACAAACACCATTTTCAGGACATAATTCATTAAGTAACCTACCATTATTGAGTTTTGTTGGGTTTTTATGACATTTTTTAGGTAAGAACATGTGTTTACCTAACCTTTTTTCAAAAAGACCAAGTGAGTCATTTTCCTTCACTATAAAAGGATACAACCTATCCCCATTAATTACACTACTCGAACCACTTAGGTTTAGAAATGGTGTACCCAAATATATTAAAAATATCCATCCCATTTAACTTGAAGTCTCCCTTTGGGCAGAAATCCTTCCAAGGATGCCTTTTGGTATAAGTCAAATAATGTTACCTAATTAAGAGGTAATGCCTTCTCTCAAGGGTTTTAGTTTCATTTCCATTCTCCACTCCCTATACTATTATTATTATATGATTACATAAAAAAGTATAATAAATATACTATAATTTTTTTATGCTAAGAGTTCATCCTACACTTACACACCACTCCTTCTAATGGAATCGATCATATTATTTCTGTGTATGGAGAACTACTATCTCACACAATGATGATTGTTAATTTTTATTTTACCACCTATCATGGTGGCCATTATGATGGAAAATATATTTCTATATGATATATATTATATTTATAATGTGTTTAATATTCTATAATTTTTATTTATAACCTACCTTTATTCATTCCATCTTGTGTAAATACGATAATTTTGTTTGAGGAAGTGTGGACTACCACCCCTCAAAACGATATGACTTGTTCATGCCATACATAAAACATATAAATTATTTTCTTTATAAAAATATGAAACATATATAAAATATATATAATAATTTAATTATAATATACATATGTAGCATTTATTTTTCATTCCATTAACACAACAAATAAATGAATGTAGCGTTCATGCGTATGTACGACCTCCCGTCTACATGAACGACACACTTCATTTCTAATCTCCAAATATTATTTGCTATTATAAATACATGTATAATGAATATATGTGATATTGAAGTCATGTTTTACATTCTTTATATGTTATATAATTCCTCCTTTGACCATATTTTACATACAAAAGTTGTTCTTGATACATAAACAGAATTCGGTCAAAACAGCTGATGTAAACATAATTATTTAAGTAGTATATACAACATAGTAATAAGTGAAATTAAAGTAATGATAAACATACAAATTGTTCTAAAGAAATTATAAAATTAAAATATGTTTATTATACATGATTTTAAAGGATATTCTCCTGAAAGTAAACACAAGGTAAGGGATTCTCCTTTCACTTTTTAGATCTGTGAGATAAATATCATGTTCACCCCTTACATATTATTTGTGGTGTATCTACTTCACATTTTTTAATATTATATAATTAATCCTCATAACTTATTTGTATTTAAAACAATCATTTAATATTATTCTTTCATGAATTTTATGATTTAAAATATTTCGAAGTGGTATGGGTCACTTTGGAATGTTTAAAGATTATTTTCCTCAAGACTAATCCTAATGATCTTTTAGTAGAATATGTATTCGAGGAAATTATATAACCATTGTACAATAAACCCATTAATTATTATCTAGTTGTTAATTACCATATTCATGTATTAGTACCATTTTATCACTCTTTGGTATTTAAAAAGTTTTAGAAAATATTTTTAAGAAAACCTTACTTTATTTCCCTATTTATTCAGAGAACCTGTTTCTTCTAAAAACCATGTTTTATTAAAATGTTTTCTAAAATGATTTTAAATAGAATTGGTAAATGAATTTTTAACATTTTTTTCTTTTACCAATTCCTTAAAGTATTCTTTTTGTCGCTTTCCAAACAAGGAATCTTTCAAACCTTTAACCATGAAAAATGAACATTTTTTACCTCGTACGGATTGAATGGTTTTACTCACTATTATTTATTTGAAGTATCATTTTCATGTTTAAATGGTTAATTTTTAAAGAACATGTTTTAAAAAGTGATTTTCAAGGAAATGGTTTTCCAAAATGTTTGAAAAAAAAATGGGATATTTTCCACAAGAATGTTTTTAAAGTAATTTTTATAGAATTTCAATTCATAAAAAACAAAAAAACTTTATTTTTAATCAACTTAGGATATGTTGTATTGATACCATATGTTGGAACCATGGATATTATATGCATGAATTAGAGTGTGGTTTGTGTTTGTTGTCAATCCTCAGTGGAAGTTCAGAATGTGTGCCAGCAAAGTGATCATAAAGTTCTACCAGACAATAGTATTGAAGGTGGCACCGTTTCCCAGTTTTTGCCAAATTTTTGGGCTTCAAAATTAGAAAATGAAGACATGGATTGTTGGTAAAAGCAAGTGGTCTCAAAGAGGAAGTGGTGCATGAAAAATAAAGGCTTTGCGCGAAATATTTGAGTTGTGCGCGAAAAATAGTGTGGTGCGTGAAATAGTGGATCGAGGTTTTTTGCGCAAATTGTGTTTTGGAATTAGAACGTCGAGAAATGGAAAAGGCATGGGCTGCGTGGAAAATCTGATGATGTGAATGAAAAAAATACCGGCATGAAATATTACGCACTAGATGAGAGGTTTTTTGTGCTAAAGGGTGGTTTTGTGCACGGGGGTCTCAAACGCCTATAAATAAGAGGTGACCCCCCCTCATTCGGTATGGTTGAAGACTTAGAGAAGATCCGAGGTCTAGTGCGGGTAAAAGTTTTGCGTAAAGGGGATTACATGAAAAATTCTGAGCTTTGCGAAAATTCCGAGCTACGTGTAAAATTGAGGTGGTGCGTAAAATATTCAGCTGCACGAAACAGGGTGTTGGTGCGCGAAATATTTTTCGGCGTGAAAAAAATAAAATATTGCACGCAATTGTAAGGTCTTGTGCGCAAAGGGTTAGTGTTACACACAATTGTTAGAGAAACTTGTTTGCTCGTTCTAGTTATCTAGTTCAGTGGTTCAGTGCATACAAGTGCATAATTTCCGGACTACGATACAAGCAGAGTCTCGTGCTGAGCAGAGAAAAAGTCTTCAATGAAAATATACTAAAGAGACCTTCACGTCTATAAACTGAGTGAGACTTCACCAAAGGCAGTGAGCCAGGGGGAGTCAATGGGAGTGACCCGAGGGACATTGTGAGCTATCCCTGAACCTTTTGTAAAGGCAGTGAGCATGGGATAGAGTGACTATGCCCGAACCTTTGTAATCCACAGCTAGTGAAGTTTAGTGGAATTTGGTACGACCGACAACCTGTCAGTGTATGCTCCTTGGATGTAGCCCTTAGTGGTGAAACAATTAAAAAGTGTTGTGTCATCTCTATGCATGTGAATGTTTGTTTTCTATACATATCCATCATATAGGTTTAACAAGTTCCTAACAACGTGGGTAAAGATCTATCACTTTAAAAGAAAAATTTGACACCCTGATTCACCCCTCCCCTCTCAGGGTGTCATGGGGTCCTACAAGTAGTATCAAAGCCAGGTTGCTTGTGTTCAATCTATCCTTTGTCATCATGGAGAATGCAGTCAATGTAAGGGGAGTCCCTATATTCAATGGAAGTAATTTCCAGATCTGGAATAACATAATGAGATCTCATCTAAGATCCCTTGGAATGGAAGTTTTGTTTTCCACTATGCAAGGTATTAATTTTTCTGATCCAACAGGGCTAGCTATGACTAATACAGATAGAAAAATTCTTGATGCAAGTGCTAATGCACAAAATGATCGCACCGCAACACTTTTTGATCAGATTTATCTAAAATTGACGAGTTGCACCTCAGCAAAGTCTATGTGGTATAAACTTGAAAATATTTATGAAGGTGATAGAAAAGTGAAGGAGGAGAAACTACAAGTGCTAAAAAATAGGTTCAATGATATGAAGATGCATCTTAATGAAAATGTAGACTCTTTCTTCAATCGAATTACTAAAGTGGTTGGAGAAATTAGGGGCCTAGGAGAAGAAATCAGAGACATTGATATTGTGGAGAAAATAATAAGAATACCAACACCCCTGTACAATGCAAAGGTGTCAGCCCTTGAGGAAATAGATCTTTCTAAACTTTCTTTGGATGATCCATTGAGCAGCATGGTGGAATATGAAATGAGAGTCAATCCAGAAGATGCTACTACATGAGTAAGCAAGGAAATTGCGTTCAAATCCATGGAGAAACTTAAAATCTCAATAGATAGTACTGGTGAAGATGATGAGGAAAAATAAACTCTCTATCTCATTTCCAAGAAGTTCTAGAAGGGAAAAGGGAAATTCAAAGGGAATTTACCTCTAGCTTTATTTCATTGTGTAAAAGTCAGGCACATTGCTTCCCAGTGCTTAAAAAATATTGATGATGATGATATCGATGCTGAAAACATTGAAAATCCTCAAAAAAGGTTTTTCAAGAAAGGAGACTTCAAATATAGAAAGAATGTTCTGAAGAAGAGTTTTGTCTGTAAAGAAGAAGAAGATGATAATGAATTCTGTGATGAAGAAGAATCAGAATTTAAAACTGGGAAACGTGATTCCAAGATGGCCATTGTTGAAAAATCAGAAGATACTGGTGGATAAAATCAGTTAAAAACTAGTGAAGATCCCGAGTTGCAACTTAAGGATGCTGTTAGCAAGCTTAATATTAAATTTAAGAGTTGCAATAAGTGGAAATCAATGGTAGAAGAATCAACTGAATATGTTGATCAACTTGAAGCTGAAATTGAACGACTGGAAGAATTTTTGAAAGTAAAGTCTAAAATTCTTGAAAGCAATGATGATGTAGTGGATCTGAAGCTGAGAATTGAAGATCAGGAAAAGGTCATCAATGACCTCACCTCTAGACTAGAAGAAAAATCCACGACTGTTGAGGGTCTTGAGGAGGAAGTTGTTACTCTTAGGAGTAAACTTGAGACTGAATCAATTTCAAAAGAATCAAGGAATAAAATACAGTTTGGAAGATTCTCAGATGCAGAATTACTGGAAAGAGCCAAGAGTGGTTCAAATGGGGTAGGAAAAATCTTGAGTGATCAAAGACCCTCTTTCATGGGAAAGAGTGGAAATGGATGTGAAGCTGAGACATGAACTGGTGGAAGTTAATAGATCAAAATAATGACAAGATGAAAGTTGGACATGTTGAAAATTTTCCTGAAGTGCTGAAAAAGAAACCCTCAATCCAAACTAAAAGGAGAACTGAAAATTTCCCTCAAACATTCAGAAATGACAGGCAGTCCAACTATTCTCCCAAGGAAGAGAGTATGAGGAGAAATTCAAGTGAGAAGACATTTCCTCTCATGAAGTGCTAGTTCTGTGGCTATCTAGGCCATTGCATGTCATATTGCAAAGAGGCAAGGAGATATCTAAATGGGGAAGATCTAGGGCATCAACAAAGGATACTGATATCATATCCTCCATATTATTGAAGAAATAGTTTATATGGATACTATTTTCATTGCTCTAACTTTGGTCATAAGGCTGTTAATTGTAGGCAGAGAAGGGACATGGACACCTCATACCGAAATTCAAGACAAGTCAGATCTCATCGACAAGATAGTGTTTCTCTTTCAAATAGGTTTTCTCCTCTCAAAGAAGACTTCAACTATGAAGAACCAATGTACACGGATGAGATAATTAAAAGGAAATCAATTCTCTATACTCATTCCAATGTCTCATGGAAAGAAAGGAAGAAAATTGAGAAATCCAACCTTGTAGAGGTGGCCCTCAAAGATAAAAAAAGCAATAGTACTAGGATTCTGGATAGCGGTTGTTCATCCCATATAACAGGTAATGATTGCCTATTGACAGATATCAAAAGGAAGGTTGATGGAATGGTTTGATTTGGTAATGATGGACCTATGAAAATCAAAGTCATTGGAAGTACTGAATTAGCTAATGGAGAGCTAAAGAAGACTGAAGTCCTTTACGTAGATGGCCTATGTTATAATCTACTCAGCGTTAGTCGACTCTGTTACTCAGGACTTATTGTTACTTTTAATTAGAAAGGTGGAACTATCAAGGGAAAGACATAAAATTCACTTATGAAAGGATGTAGAATAGAAGGCATCCTGTATTAGGTTGATAGTAAAGAAAATGTTTTCTACATGAATGTTGAAGAAGAAAACAATTTGTGGCATAGGAGACTAGGTCACATCAATCAACAAGACATGGAGAAAATATCAAAATTGAATATTGTCATGGAAATTCATAACCTGAAGCGTGAGCGTGAAAAATCTTGTGATGCTTGTATTCGTGGAAAGCTGGTCTGCAGTTCATATTGGACAAAGAAGAAAAGGGCATCTCATCTTCTTGATCTAATTCATACAGATGAATGAGGGATGATAAATGTTGCCGAAACTCATGGAGAAAGGTACTTTATCCTTTTCATTGATTATTATAGTAGAATGTCATGAGTTATGGTCATTCATAGGAAACAACATGTGCTTGACTGTATGAAAACATATTGGCAAATCACTAAGAATGATACTGGACGAACACTAAAAGTTTTGCAATTTGATAATGGAGGGGAATACACGTCCATTGAGTTTGAGAATTACCTTGAAAAACATGGAATACAGCATGAGGTAGCTGTTGTGATAAATCCACAACAAAATGGAGTTGTTGAGCACGAGAATCGATAGGTCAACAACATGGCAAGGACTACGCTGATTTAGAGTGGTATCTCTCACCATTACTGGAAGGAATCTATTGAAGCTGTAGTGCACATTTAGAATCGAATAGAGCTTCATATGTGAGAAATGAAGACACCATATGAATTGTGGCATAGAAGGACGCCTTCGTTGAAATATTATCATGTTTTCAGAAGTAAATGTATCATTCAGAATAAATAAGGAAATCAAGGGAAGTTTGGGGACAATGTTGATGAAGGAATTTTTCTTGGATATCTAATGAACAAAACAGCCTACAAGTGTTTCAAAAAGTGATTAGAAAGGATTGTGGTAAGCAGTGATGTTAAGATAATTGAAGAGAAAAACTCAAATGCTTCAAGAACCTTATATGCTGATGTGATAGTTTGTGAGGAAGAAAGTGAATGTGGAGAAAATATGAATATAGAAATAGAGGAAGCTGTACAAAACACTTAGCAGTCACATCATGATGTTGACTTAGAAGAAGAATCTAAAGAAGAAACTATGGGTGGAGAGAATTCCATTGAACCACACAGAAGAAATCGTAGAGCTAATATTGATCCATCTAACATAATTACGGACAGAAGTGCACCCACTCAAACAAAGAGGATGAGGAATAACATGCAATCTGCATTTCTGTCAGTTGTGGATCCATCCTCATTCGAAGAAGCTGCAAAGGATGAATCTTGGGTGAAATACATGAATGGAGAGCTAGATCAGATTGATAAGAATCAGACATGGGATCTTGTTGAGAGACCCTAAGGTCACAATGTGATTGGTACAAAATGGATCTTCAAGAACAAGTTTTATTAGCATGCAAGTGTTATTTGAAACAAGGCTCGACTGGTATATAAGGGATATTCCCAGATTGAAGGTGTTGATGTTGAAGAAACATTTGCTCTAGTGGCTAGACTGGAGTTAATCAGACTTTTCCTTGACATGGCACTCCAAACAGGATATAAATTATATCAAATGGATGTCAAGACAACATTCTTGAATGGTGTACTCGAAGAAGAAGTCTACATTGAACAACCAGTTGGTTTTTTTCTTGATACTGATGAGACAAAGGTTTTCAAACTGAGGAATGCCCTATATGGTTTGAATCAGGCACCACGAGCATGGTATTCCCACCTAGACTCGTATCTCAAGATGCTGGAGTTCAAAAGAGGAGGATTGGATCACAATCTATATGTAAAGAATTATCCAAAAGATGAATTCATGGTTCTAGTCTACGTCGATGATATCATATTTGGTGCCAGCAAGAAAAAATCAGTGGATGAATTTTCCAATCACATGAAATCATAATTTGAAATGTATATAATTGGAGAGCTCACATATTTCTTGGGGCTATAGGTGATTCAAAAGAAGGATTACACTTTCATTTATCAGGAAAAGTATGCAAGAGAGCTGTTGAAGAAGTTTAATATGCAAGACTCCAAACCAATGTCAACTCCGATTGCAGTTGGAACTAAAATTGGAAAGCATGAGGATGGGACATCTGTAGATCCCACCATGTACATGAGGATAATTGGGAGCCTACTGTAACTAATAGTGACATGTCCCAATATTGTCTTTTCCACATGTCTTGCAGCCCGCTTTCAGAGTAATCCAAAGGAGGAACATATGGAGGCAATAAAAAGAATCATGAAGTACATTCAAGGTACACATAACTTTGGGTTATATTTTGCTGCAGGCAGGGACAGTGAATTATCAACATTTTCTGATGCTGATTGGGCTGGTGATGTAGTAGACAGGTAGTCCACCAGTGGTGGAGCCTTCTATATTGGGCAGAAATGTGTTGGCTATTTGGGAAAGAAACAAGAAATTCTTTCTCTTAGTACTACTAAAGTTGAGTATACATCCTCTACAAAGGCATGTACGCAACTGCTATGGATGAAGAAACAATTAACAGATATTGGTTATGAGATGAAACAAAAAATGTTGATTTACTATGATAACAAGAGTGAAATTGATCTTTCGAAGAATCCTGTTTAGCATTCTTGTACAGAACATATTGAAATCAGGTATCACTTTATCAAAGAAAAATTTGATCAAAGGTCGATTAGAATGGATCATGTGGGAACTGATGAGAAAGTGGATGATATCCTAACCAAGCCACTGTCAGTGGCTGTGTTTGAGAAGCATTGGTTGAACATCGGTGTTCAGCCACCTCCCAGTGCATAAGGATGTTACGCAATTCCCATCTCCCCATTTTTGATAACTGTTTTTATCTGTTTATGGATGTGATGTAGGTTTGTGGGGGAAAGACTATCCAGGGGGAGTATGGTTTGAGCTGAAAAATGAACAATTATTAGTCTTTGGGTTTATTTCCAATGGGGGAGAAAGGAATAAATTCAGGCATGTCATTGACATGTAATACTTCTGTGACACGATGAATATTCAGCATCAGTGATAGGATGAGAAGGAATTCATTGGATATGTAATGCTTCTGTGACACTGTAATAAAACTTCTTGGGAGTCATTGAGAATTCCAAAACATGGTAACCTAATTCAAGATTCATCTCTTGTTTTATACACTGAGCATTGCTCACCTAGAATTAGAGTGTTGGATAAGTTGATTCTTGTGTTTTTGGTTTGCATGTTGATGGTGATCTATTGAATTTATTTGGTGATTTCCAAAAAACCCAAAGGAGGATATTTTTGGAACCATGGATATTCTATGCATGAATTGGAGTATGGTTTGTGTTTGTTGCCAATCCTTAGTGGAAGTTCAGAATGTGTGCCAGCAAAGTGATCATACGGTTCTAGCAGACAACAGTATTGAAGGTGGCTCCATTTCCCAGTTTTTTCCAAATTTTTGGGCCTCAAAATCGGAAAATGAAGACATGGATTGTTGGTAAAAGTAGGCGGGCGCAAAGAGGAAGTGGTGCACGAAAAATAAAGGCTTTGCATGAAATATTTGAGTTGGGCATGAAAAACAGTATGGTGCGTGAAATAGTGGATCGAGGTTTTTCGTGCAAATTGTGTTTTGAAATCAGAACGCCGAAAAATGGCAAAGGCATGGGCTGTGCGAAAAATATGATTATGTGCGCGAAAAACAATAGTAGTGCTAAAGATTACTCGCTAGATGAGATGATTTTTGCGCCAAAGGGGGGTTTTGCATGTGGGGGTCTCAGACACCTATAAATAAGAGGTGAACCCCCTCATTCAGAACGATTGAAGACTAAGAGAAGATCCAAGGTCTGGTTCATATAAAAGGTTCACATAAAGGGGCTTGTGTGAAGAATTATGAGATTCCCGAAAAGTCAGAGCTGCGCGTAAAATTGAGGTGGTGGGTAAAATATTCAGTTGTGTGAAAAAGGGTGTTGGTGCACAAAATATTTTTCCACGTGAAAAAAAGAAATATTGCACGCAATTATAATGTCGTGCGTGCAAAGGGTTGGTGTTGTGCGCAATTGTCAGAGAAACTATTTTACTCATTCTGGTTATCCGGTTCAGTGGTTCAGTGCGTACAAGTGCATCATTTCCGGACTATGATGCAAGTAGAGTCTCGTGCCGAGTAGAGACAAAGCTTTCAATGAAAATATACTGAAGATACCTTCATGTCTATAAACTGAGTGGGACTTCAACAAAGATAGTGAGCCAGGGGGAGTCAACGGGAGTGACCTGAGGGACTTTGTGAGCTATCCCTGAACCTTTTGTAAAGGCAGTGAGATTGGGATAGAGTGACTGTGCCCAAACCACTGTAATCCACAGCTAGTGAAGTTTAGAGGAATTTTGTACGACTGACAACCTGTCAGTATATGCTCCTTGGATGTAGCCCTTAGTGGTAAACCAAGTAAAAAGTGTTGTGTCATCTCTCTTCATGTTAATGTTTTCTTTCTGTTCATATCCGTCATACAGGTTTAACAAGTTCCTACCAACGTGGGAACAAGATCCATAACTTTAAAGTAAAAAGTTGACACCCTTATTCACCCCTTTCCTCTCAGGGTGTCCTGAGGTCCTACACCATACTCATTCTTCATTTGGATGGTTTATTATTGATTTGTCCAAGTATAGTATTCAGATTCACTTCCTTTATTTATTTTTTAGTCCAATTTAAATATTTAATATCCTAGGATCACTGAACATGTAAGTTTCCCCTAATTATCTATATCATTTATCATGGATATTAATATTTCCTAAACTATATACCATTTTGGATACAGTGTTTAATTTTATTGTTATTTTATTATTTGTGGAAATATTGATAAATCTATATCTTCTACTCTATAAAGATATTTTAGAAGGCACATTTTTAAAACGACTATTCGATAGATGAGTAATGTTTTGGACCGGTACGACACGGGGAGGGCCCGACTATAGATAGCCACTAGATTCATCAGTAGTCTCATGAGACAAAAATAGGTGGATATATAATTTAGATAGGGTTTAACTAACATGTTTTAAAACTTCGTGTGAAATGTATTGAAGGTAAAGTTATAATTTACCTAGGAAACATGGCCTCCAATAACTAGGAATTTCCCTTATTTAGATTGAGCTTTTATTCATACATGAGATTTTCATCGACATATATATGGATATATTTCATTTTAATTAAGTTATTATTCATCTGAGAGATTTTGTGTCTATATATATACAAATACATTTCATTGATTAATTGGAATGTGTTTTAGTTTCTTTATTTTACATATTTATTTTGACTTATGTAGTTATTTTAATGGCATGGGTTTCTAGTTATTAACTTTCCATATTTTTTATTCTCTTCCATTTATTTTGTTGATTACACATGTATTCAATTATTTACCTTTCTATATTGACTATTCTCAATTATTCTTTATTGCGTTCTCTATATTTTCCCCTTAATTAGTATTCGACATCACCCTTATTATGTTTATTTCCACTAGATTTCATGAACCGTATTATAAAAGTTATTCATGGATTTACTAGATAGAATAGAGTTACCATATAAGTCTATTTAGAGATAAGAAAACAAAATATGTTGTAATTGGGGTATTAATTTTTAATTAAAGACTCATGTATGTATCTGGTTTACCAAGACTACTAAACTGATTGGTCCTTCGAGACTTGATTCCTGTAATCACAACAATGTAATTGAAAGAAGACACCGAATTTGGTCTATCTGGGTATGAGTCACAATAGTTGGTATCAATGGAAGTTTATTAGAAACCATTAAAACTAGATTTAGTAAAAAAATGTTATAGAACATACCCTTAAGGTATAATTTGGGGATAAGTATAGAAGAACACCATATATTTTGGTAAATTATAGATTATGTGGGAATTCATAGAAATACATACATATCTAGATAATATAAGTGGACATAATTCTATCATAGATATACCTATGAGTAACAGCTCTAACAAGGTGTTTCAGGCCCGACTAGGCGTAACTTGCTCATAGGTATATCTATGATAAAAATGAGCAACCAAATGATGTGTTAACATGAGTGAAGGATATTTTGTTTATGAAAAATTAGTTTTCTCAAAATATGATTAAAAATATATAACTTTACAACTTCAGAATGAACAAAAGAAGGGTAGGATGTAGGTTTCTAAGAGCTTGAGTGGTAGAGACCATTTATAAAAGAAGGATCAATTTTTGACATGTGATAAGTATGGAAGGAGAAACCTAGGAAAGTGTATCGATGGAACACATAAATGATTTATGTGTGGAAATGAAGAAAATAAAGAAAAGGATTGATGAGGAAAAATTAAGAGTATGATCTAAGGAAATAAAGCTCATCCAAATTAATTCTTTATAGTTATTTATTGTATTTTTGGGGAAACTAAACTTACCCAAGTCAATTACCTCTTATGAAGGAGAAAATTAGTGGATGAAGTACTTATCTATTGAGAATTAATTAAAAACCTTATCAAAGAGTCTATTTAATAATTAAATTTCAAGGATTTACATCATATTTATTTTGGAAATTATATTAAATTGGTTTTAGAAAAGGATTACCTCTATGCTAGGTAAAAACCAATCAAATCTTGCAAGGCTTTTAGTATTGAACCGATGACCAAAGGAGGATAAGGGTTTCACCCCAACCACTGACCTACACAATTCCATGGTTAATTTTTCATTGTTTTTAGTTAAAAAAAATTATGAATAAATGTTAATGATGAACTAGTAGTTTTACTTTTGAGGATTAGAGATTAATCTATTAACTTTATTAGATTTGGAAGATATTTAAGGAAAAACATTTATACTTTTCACTCTTTTGTAGGCCTTACAATTCTATAAAACTTTCTTCTATTTCTTCAGGCATAAAAAAAATTCATTATTTGTAATTAATTCCTAAGAGTAAAGGGATGAATTAGAATTTGATCAATGGAGAACCAAAAGTTAGGATTGTTCATATGAAATTCAAAACTATCAAGTAATAATGCTTTGTTATATTATTGGTCATTAAAATAATTACCCCAAATTATAAAAATGACTATGAAATAAAATGTGGTCCTAATACCTTACTTTATGTTGAACCAATGGTCTTCTAAATTATATCAGATTTATGGATTTGAGGACCTCAACTTTACATTGACCATTTAATTATTTTTGACTAATAACCATATTCAATTCCTATTAATAGTTATTTTTTTCCTCCATGTATGTATCTCTACTTTCCACTAATTTTCTCCTATTTGGAGACCTAGTTACATGGTATTCCATGTGACTCTTGTATTTCCCATTATTTATTTTATAAAAGATTACTTATGAACCCTTATCATTATGTGGGATTTCAAACATAGAAATTATCAAACAATATATCACTATGATAGTCTTAAATTGGGATGATGCAATTTAAATAAGGCGGGGAGAATGTGACGTCCTGAAAAACTAAAGTAAGAACCTTGTATTTGATATCGTGTATGATACGCGACACCAAGAACACAAGGTAATATAAAATATAGATAATTTATAATCTATTTACTACTTAAAATATATTCTATATATTTCAATGCATGCATCACTGATTTAGCATGCATTACATGCAGAAGTGACCTTCCTCTATAGCTTGAGTTACATGCAAGAGCTACCTTCCTTGAAAGCACGCATTATACGCAAGATCGAGTTTCACAAAACAACAATATATTATTAAAATATTATTAATTAATATAATAAGATATAAATTATACTTTATTAATAGTATTAAATAAATTATGAAAATATATGTTTTATTCAAGGGTTATAAACTAATGAGAAACAAAAATAAGAACCAATTGGATATAAAAAGAAATATTATTATTTTTATGCCTCTAAAAGAGTTTTATCTTAATAAACATCATTAATTAAAATTAGTGAATTATTTTAGTGAAATATATATCTCATATATTCAATCAAATATTTTTATATTCATTCATTAGGTTTTATATTCATAAGATAAAAAGAAACCCTAATTTACATATAAAAACCTATATTTTTATAAAGGCATTTTTAATGCGTTTTAATGGTGAAGCCATTTTAAATATTAATTTTGACTATTTAATTGATTTAATATTTTAAAATAAACATAATATTTTATATAGAAACATAAAAATTAGTTTAGGTTATATTTTTGATACTTTTCAGAAACATGTCATTTTTAATGAATAGTTAAAAATATTGAATTTTAGTTCAAAACTACTTTTTCATATAATTTATTTATAAGGTTAAATTATAAATTTAACTTGTTTTAAAAATTAATTAGATAATATTTCTATAAATTAATATAGTTTATGTAATTGGAATCAATTTCACTTTGAAACTGATTATCAAATCATAAAAAACTTTAGGACATTTTTACTTTAAAAACTGCATTGTCTTCCCGCCTTTGGGATGAGTTTTTAATTAAATTTATTCTAATAATGTGACTGGAATTTTGAAGAATTTATTCCATATTTGGAATTAGAATAAGTTATAAATTATAATAATACCAACTTTTTTGTGACCAAAAATATTAGTGAAAGTAATTAAAATTAATTACAATTATTAAGGTTAAATTAAGCGAAATAAAAGAGTAAACCTTTATCTTAAGGGCCAAAATTACCTATAAATATTAAAAAAAGAATTTTAAGGACATAATTAGTCCATGAAACTTATATTATATAGTTATTTTTGGTATTTTATTACTTTGTTTAGGTAATAACATGTGTATACATAACTTCTTTTCAAAAATAAAAAGTGACTCTTTTTCCTTCCCTATAAATGTCCACCACCTCTCACTATTCCTCACACCTCTCAAACCAATTAGGTTAGGCCACTATATACCAAAATATCTTACCAAAATCCATCCCCTACACTATTAGTCCCCATTTTGTCATAAATCCTTCCAAAAAATCCTTTTGGTACAATTCAAAATAAGTTACCCGATTACGAGGTAACTCCTTATCTCAAGATTTTTAGTTTCATTTCAATTCTACACTAACAACACTATTCTTATTCTATGATTACATAAAAAAACAGTATACTCAATATAATAGCATGTTTTTATGATAATATTTTTTCTTAAACTTATAAACACCTCCATCTAATGGAAGCGAACATACTGTTTCGGTGTATGTAAAACTACTATTTCACGAAATGATGATTGTTCATTTATATTTTTCTACCTGTCATGTTAGAAATTATAGTGTAAAATATATTTATATATGATATATATTTATACATATATGATATTTACAATTTAATTAATATTTTTTAGTTTTTATTTAGAACATAACTTTATGGTTTCTATCTTGTGTAAATACGATAATTATATTTGAGGAAGTGTGGAATACCGACCCCTCATAGCGATACGACTCATTCATTCCAAACATGGAACATATAAAGGATGGTTTTAATAAAACTATGTAACATATATAATATAGATATTATAATTTATTTATAATATACATATGTATCATTTAGTTTTCATTCCTTTAATACAATAAAAAAATGAAAGTAGCATTCATGTGTACGTACGACCTACCATCTCCATGAATGATGTACTTAATTTATAATCTCCAAATATTATGTACTATTATAAATAAATATATACTGAATATATATTATAATTAATTCATGGTTCATATTCTGGATATGTTATATAATTCTCCTTGACCATATTTGACATACAAAAGTTTTTTTGACGCAAAAACCGAATTTGGAGAAAACAACCGATGTAAACATAATTGTTTAAGTAGTTAATATAAAATAATAATAATTAAAATAAAAGTAATGATTAAAATGAAAAAGGTTCTCAAGAAAGTATAAAATTAACAAAATTTTTTATATACGAAGTTAAGGGACATTCACCCAAAAAGAAACACAAATTAATGGATTCTTATCTCACTTTTTTACATCCATGAGGTAAATTTCATGTTTTCCACTTACATATTTTTTGTGGTGTACCTACTAACCATTTGTTATATTATATCATTAATCCTCTTAACCTCATTGTATCTAAAACTTTTATTCAATATTATTATTTCTTGAGGTTTATGATATAAAATGTTTCAAAGTGGTATGGGGAATTTTGGAATGTTTAAATATTATTTTCTATAAGACTAAGCGTAATTATCTTTCAATGGAATCTATATTTGAGGAAATTTTATAACCATTGTGTAATAAAAATTTAATTATTATCTAGTTATTACTGAAAATTTTCAATTATTAGTACCATTTTACCACTCTTTGGTTCTTATAATGTTTTAGAATATGTTTTTAAGAAAACCTGACTTTATTTATCTCTTTAGTCAGAGAACCTGTTTTCTTTTAAAAACCATGTTTTATTAAAATTTATTCAATTTTTTTTAAAAATATTCTTTAAAGAATTTTTTTTCCATTTTATCTTTTACTAATGTTTTGAAAGGATTCTTCTTGTCACTTTGCGAATAAGGTATCTTTATAACTTTTAATCGTGCAAAAGGAATGATCTTTTTACCTCATACAAACTATACAAATTTACTCAATATCATTTCTTTGAAGCATCCTTTTCATGTTTAAAAGGTTACTTTTTAAATAAAATGTTTCAAAATTTATTTTCAAAGAATTGTTTTCCAATGGTTTTACAAAACAAAAGGGTATTTTACTCAAGATTGTTCTTAAACATATTTTTATTGTATTTCTGTTCATAAAAAACAACAACCTTTATTTTTACTCCACCTGGGACATGTTGTATTGATACCATCCTTATTATTCCTCTAAATGGTTTATTTTTGATTTGGCCAAGTATTGTATGCACATTCACTTCCTTGATTTATTTTTTAGTCCACTTTAAATATTAAATATCTCATGATCATTGAACACAGAATTTCACCCAAATTATCCATATCATTTATCATGGATATTACTATTGCCTAAACCACATACCATTTTTCATACAGTGTTTACATTGAATGTTATTTTATTATTTGGGACAATATTGATAAATATATATCCTATACTCCATAAGGATATTTGATAAGAGACATTGTTAAATCCACTACTTGATAGATGAGGAATGTTTTGGACTGGTACGACATAGGTGAGGCTCGATTATAGACAACCTCTCAATGCATTGGTAGTCTCATGAGATGAAATAGTTGTCTAGAAACTTTAGATGATTTTTTACCCTACATGTTGTAAACCTTCTTATGAAAGGTCTTGATAGTAAAGGTACCATGTACATAGGAAACATGGCATCCAATAATTAAGAATTTCCCTCATTTAGATTCAGTTATCATACATCCATGAGATTTTTCATTGATATATCTATGGATACATTTAATTTTTAGTTCATTGATTAAATGTAATGTGTTTTAGTTTCCTACCTTTCCATTTTATTTTTCCTTATCTAGATATTTTAATAGCATGAGTTTCCTTTTATTACCTTGTAGTATTGTTTATGAACTTCCATTCAGTTTATTGATTACATGGCATGTGTGTTCAGTTATTTACATTTCTATATTGATTATTCTCATTGATTATATTTTTGATTATACTTTATTTTTCCCTTACTAATCATTTGAGATCACCCTTTTTTTATTTTTTCCAAAGGAATCTAAGAATACTACTATGAAATTTATGAATGGATTTAATAGATGGGTTAGAGTTAACATCAATGTTTATTTAGAAAGAATAAAAACAATTATGATATAATTAGTGTATTCATTATAATTCAAGACTCATGTATGTATCTGGTTTACCAAGAATACTAAACTGATTGGTCCTTTAGGGATTTATTCCATGTAACCATGACAATGTAATTGATAGCAGACACTAGCTCTCAGTTATATGGGCCTTGGTCACTACAGGAACCTCCCCTAGTGATAGATAACTTTAATAGGGCTTATATATGTCAAGTTTTCCCCATACCCTATGTTATTAAAATGTTCTATTACATATTTATTATGATAAAGAAAACAAATCAAGTTTCATAAATAATCTTCCAAGAAAATTCCATTTAATTTAAGGGAAATAATTTCATAAAACATTTTATATATCAACACGTCACCACTTCCATGTTTGGAAAACCATTATCCTTTTAATACTATTTTGAGGTTCTTTTCCAAACACATCATATGCATAAAATCTAATTTTCAAAGAAAACCCCATTTTAAAACACTTTTAATTTAATTCAAAGATCAACAATTAGATTTCAAAAATTAGAAACTGAAGGAGAGCATATAAAAAATGGAACACCAAGGTATAAATTTTAGGATAGAGACTCTTACCTTAAGAAAAATAGAATCCCCATTGTTTTATTGGAAAATGATGGGAGTGGAAGAGGATGGATCCTAAAGAACCTAGATCTGACAGAAATGATGTCAATTTTCCATGTACATGATATATCCATTTATATATTCTCAATAGGCATAAAAATGACATAGAATAAAATAATAAACACATTAAAATTGGTCAAAATCACAGGATAATAATAAACAGAGACATAATATTTTAATAGGAATAATAATTTTCCAACGAGAAGAGGGAGAGGCCCAAAATCATCACCAAGGATTAATTATATAAAGAAAAATTGAATTATGATCATAAGGGATTAATTATGGGAGTTAAGTATTATTTCATATAGGAATTAAATTCTAGACATTACAAATTTATACACCCAATGGAATCAGTAGAGAGCTACTGGGCCTCATTATCTGGATGGTGATAGCCCTTCGCTTGGAAGGTGAGTACCTGCATAGAGCATGTACCTCATGGTCCTCCACAAATGGGACGATCAAAGACCACCGTCTAGGTGGTGGATATATGTAGAGGGCCTATACTTACATTCCCACCACTAGCCAGCTGATGGATGCCCACAGGAAGGCTAGAGTCACCTATAATTATACCAGAATTCTATAAGACTACACTATCAAGTTGGTGGCCTTCACTGACTAGACAGTGGCCTCTTTCTGCCACCAATATAAAAATACTCAACTACCAAATAATTAAAGTCCAAATATTAAAAATTAAAATTTCATGAGAGGCACCGTACCTAAATTTTTTTAATAATGTGTGATAATTATCAACACTATAAAATACTTCTTTCCCTGGAAAAGAAAAAGATCATAAACTTGAGAAGAGATAAGGCCATTGCTGCATCATCATGGACTCACACTCCCATGTATTAGGTATTTCCCTACCACAACACCATATAGCATGAAATAATGAGATCATATTTAGGAACCACTTTATTCTATCAGTAAACTATATGAACAAGCCTTTTAATGATAAATGTTTTGGGTTCAATTTCAATATCCTTCCACTCAACTATGGGGGACATATTTGAATGAAATTTATTTAGTTAGGATAAATGGAACACTTTATGGATAAATGTAAAATAATAAGGTACATCTAGTTGATAATCCACCTTTTTGAGTCACTCCACAATCTCAAACGGGCTGATATAATGAGGTGCTAACTTTCCCCACCTCTCTAAACATATATATCCCAACTAAGGTAAAAATATAAGAAAAACCTGATAAACTACCTTAAAGTCATGTAAATGATGACACCAATTGACATATGATTCTTAGAGACTCTATGTAGTTTGTAATGATAACCTGATAAATTACATGATATTTGTCATCTCCTGAACAATGCATGGTTCAACCAAGGACTATTAGATAATCTATTCCCAAAAAGGGGTGATTTGTATGGACTCCCATTCAATGCCTCAAATAGTTCCATCCTAATCGATTCTTGATAACTATTATTATAGGAAAATTACAATAAAGGAATATATTCTACAACAAATCACTAAATTAATACATGCATGTTCATATATTGTCTTCAAGAATCTGGATGGGCTGCCTAGTCTGTCTATTTATATGAGGATGATATTTAATGCTTAACATTAACTAAGAACCATCAGAGCCTGAAATACACTCCAAAAAATAGATGTGATTCTAGGGTCCCTATTAGAGATGATAGTCGATGAAACACAATGAAGTTAGATAATATCCCACATATATAAGTTTCCAAGGTCCTCCACCACTATTGACTCCATCCTAAATAGTAAATAGATTTATTTTATGAGTTGATCAATAATCATCCATATAATATCCTTACAATAAGCAGTATAAGGTAAACCCATAAAAAGTATATTTCCATATCATCCCATTTTTGTACTATAATGGTTAAGGGTAGTAGAAAATAGCTTTCCATTGATATTCAACCTTAATTCTAGGACATGTGGGGCACCAAAATAGAAATCCCATAGTCAGTCGCCTCACTCCAAGTCACCAATAATGATGTATCAAGACATGGTACATCTTTGTAGTTATAGGGCATGTGAAATAACAAAACCAGTGTTTATTATACATCAAATCACACCTTAAGAATATACGAACATCCATCCTACCTCAGAAGGAAAAAACCACATCCAGATATCGAGAAAATTATCTTGAGGTCTCTCCCCCATAAAGATTCATGTAAATTTTTTTGAAACTCTACATCCTTAATCTATCCAAGTTGAAAATGTTCATCCACAGATGATCCAAACTAAACACATTCTAGGAATACATTTATGTCATATCTCTCTTCATCCAAGCATATCTCAACAAAAAAATCTCATTAAGAACCACTCTTCCACTAATTAATTTACTATACTAGTCAGTAATTTTCAGATCAATGCTTCTGCATCCACTTTCCCTTTTCTAGGGATGTACGAAATATAAAATTAAAAGATCTAAAGGGACTATACCTAGAGTATTTCTCTCAAGATATTAACCATCTAAGTGAATATGAAATGCATATTATTATGACGTGAATACACTAGAAACCACTCTTCGAAGTGGTAGTGATATCATGTATTAAGACTATGCATCACTACCACCCAATCTAGATCAAAAATGGGATAATTATTCTCTTGAGGGTATATCTGATGAGATTCTTATAAAACAAATTGTCTAAACATTATCAAGAAAAAAACAAAATCCCATAGATGAGGCATTATACTGAACATAACAACCAAAACTCGTCTCTAGAAGAATCAAGAATATAGCTAATATTATTCTCACATTGAACTCTTCAAAATACCACTATAAGTGATTGATAAAATCAAAATTTACACCCTTAAAGGCCAAATATAATATATGGGATGAACTCTTGGAGAATACCTAAAATTATTTTACCATAATGACTAGATAATCCTAAGAAACATCATATCTTAGACACATTTCTGGGTTTCTCCCAAGAAATCACTCAGAAATTTTCTGGATCCACTGAGGCACTCTTCTGAGAAATTACATAGAAAAAAATTCAACTTATTTAATCAATAAATTACATTTGTATATCCTCACACTTAAAAGATTCCATATCAAGGTTCCAAGGAAGATATTAAAATTATCAACATGATCCTATTTGTATCTATAATAAAAAAGAATATCATATGTAAATAAAACCACAAAATAATATTGGAATTGATTAAATATTTGATTTATCAATGAAAAAAAACAATATAAGAGCCTTATTAAGGATGAATAACATAACCAGATACTCATAATGCTCATATCATCTCCCAAAATTCATCTTAAAAGTATATTACTCTTGGAACCTTAACTGATGGTGCCCTGATATCTAATTTCTTTTTTCAAAAACCAATGGACACCCTTATTCTGATAAAAAAAATTCATCAATCATGGGAAAGTGATATTGTTTCTTCAAAATAACCTAGTTTATTTTTTGGTAATCAACACAAATTTGGAGACTCACATACACCGTTTTAAAAAAATGTACTGGCGATATGCAAGATGAAATTGTTGGATGAATGAATTCGTTAGCCTCATGATCCTGAAGATAAACCATTAATTCCTTTAACTCAACTAGTTCTATATAATATAAAAGTATGGAAATTGGGTCTCATATTGAGAATAAAGTATACAAAGAAATCAACTTCCACCTAGTATAGTGATCTTGAGAAATAATTTGAAAAAATTTCAATATACTCAATAACTATGAAAATAAGGGGAATACTGAGACCTAAATAAAAAAAGCAATAAAAAATATGAAAATTGGAATGAAATCATCTTAGAACTAGAATAAAAAAGTCCTTCTATCCCTAATCTCAGATCTCACTCACCCATGAAGACATGAGTGACTCTACTGGATGAAAGAAACTATACCTAGTGATGATAGAATTCAATTTTTGATTTATAGATAATTAACCATTCATGAAACTAATCAGATCAAAGATTTCAAGATTAAGAATAAAAAAGTAACATAAGGTTTTATGGAAAACGATCATTATCCAAAACTTATGATACATAAATACCTATACTGAGTTCTTTACTAAAAGAGTGGAAAGAGTCATCAAGAAAGGAATAAGCTCATAATGCAAGACCAAGATATCGATAAGATTGGACAAGAAAATGGAATGAGTTTCACCAATATCCATCAAATATATAACCATATAATATTAAATAAACACCCTACCACACATGGTATTTGTCCCTTCCTCTTACTCCTTTGGTGCACACTTTATTGCATACAAATGACCAACCTCATCCTGCCATTTCTCCACTATGTCGGCATCACTCTTGGAATGAGGTTGAGATACAACCCATTTTATTACATTAGATCTAAACTAATATCCCTTGGTGAAGGTGGATCTAGCTCTACTTTTCTATGATTATCTCTTGTAGGTATTTTGAAGATGACCTGCTTGCTCACATGTGTGAAACACTCTTAGTGCTATCTTACAATCTTGTTTTAGTTGTCTCATGTTCCCACATTGGTAACAAACCACCAAAATCATCCCATATTTTCATTGTTAACTCATACCACCACATAAAACCTGGTTATAAAACTTCTATTTTTGATAAAAATGTGAACACTGGATACACTCCATGATAGAATGACCCCCTTCTCCTATGTAATGAAATCCCATGCCTTTACCACTTTTAGTGTCTCATTATAAAACTATTTATTGAAGTATTTACTAAAGGTAGTCTATCTAAGATATTCATAAAAATTTTATTACAAAATGGATCCCCACCACTTCCTTTATGGCCCTTCAGGCATACAAGTAGAAAATCTGACCTTTATTATTCTAGAGTTTTCGTGATGTAGAATATACTATCACACCTCTTGATCCATTATTCTGCATGATATTGACCATATTCACCTTGAAATATAAGAGGATGCTACATATATAATTCAAAATTATGGTCCAACTTTCATTCCTATTCAACATTGGTGGATTAGTCTAAGGTCTAGATCGTTTGAAGTGAATTTTCCACCACAACCAAGTCAACCAGAGAATTCTCCTATGAGGTTTGTTCTGCATCTTCTTCTCTAGTATCCCAAGGTGTTCTTCTTGGTGAAACAACATTATATAATATAATATTAAAACAAACATTAAGAACATAATTTGATTTTTTTATGAAATTAATTGATTAAACTAAATCCAAGAGGATAAAAACTACAAACAATGTTTCTTGGAAAACTCGGACATCCGTAGGAAACTCAAGGCTTATCATGGAAGTGAGACATACATGAATACTATTAAACTGCCTCTTGAGTTTAGGTAGTCCAATATATGGTCAATAAATAACCCTCAACATAATAATTCGAGACACAAGGATGTGTGTCAGATTTAATATAACATGAGGCTTTGATATGAATTTATAATAGACTAACCCAGGTTAATTCATAATACCACCCGAATTGGCCTACCACTTGTCCTGAAGCACATTCCCGATCACTAGGGGATGGTGGAAATCACCAAAGTATCATACAAAGAAATTATGTGAATTATTTCACCCTCAATAGATATATTATATTTTATAAATAATTATATCATCACAATAGTTATCCAAAATAAATCATATAACAATCAACCAAAAAATAAAGTAAAAACCAATAATGGGATAATAAGGTCCAAAATAACAACTAAATTCTACAGAAAATAAACATAAAGAAACCCATGGGTCCATCTCCTCATGATCAAATTTCACTACCATGACAACCCATTGGATATGAAATAAAAAATAAGAGAGTCATCCTCTATAAGAAGCTATTCTCGTTACACTAATTTGGAAAAACAAGGATACAAATTCCCAAAAGAAAAATTATGGTGTGAGTAGTAAAGATAAATAAGATACCACAATGAATCTATATAATTTTAATGCACATAAATATAATATTTATTATATAAATCAAATTTCAAAACATTTTAGAAGAAATTGTGTTTCAATATATTATAATCTATATATTTTATTTTAAAAAAACAAGACATATTAAAATATAAAATGAAATATGACAAAAAATTTATCCATGAGGCTTAAGAATATGAATAAATAGGTTTCAAGTATCAATATATATATAAATTGGTAAAATAATTATATTGAGTAAACATTAACATAATATATCCATGAGAATAAAAATAAAATCATGACATGAGGTTGTAAATAACTAAGAAAAACATGAGACACTAGCTAAAATAAGTGAATCCCAATGTCTAAGAACCTTTTTTCCTTATAAAGGATACCCACTAGAAACCATGATTTCATGGGAACCTACCTTAGTGATAGCTAACTACACTAGGGCTCGTATATGTCTAGTTTTTCCCCACACGTCAAGGTCTCCCAATGTGATATTACATCATCATTACATTAAAGAAAATAATTCCAGGTTTTATTAAACATTTTCCAAGAAAAACACATTTCATTTCATGTCCATGTTCTCAGAAAAAATTGTCTATAGCAATACCACATCGCTTCCATACTTTAAAAACTATTCTCTTTTCAAAACCATTTTTGAGGCCTATTATCAAACACATAATGTGCGTAAAATCATGTTTTCTTAGTAAAAACTTTTTTAAAAAGCTTTTAGTTTCCTCAAAATATTAATCGTTTATTTTAAAAATACTAAAACAAAGTATATCATAAGAATTCAAGTATTTCCAAGGGATTGGCTATAGGATAGAGACTCCTACCCCACGAAGGGTAGAATAATCATTTACTTCTTGACTAGTGATGGGATATGCATAGATCAAATCCTATAGAACACAAATCCAATATAAATGACATAAATTATCTATGTTCATAAAATATATAGTAATATAGTTTTAATTGGAATCAAATATAAGGATAATAAAAGAATAAACATAATATATCAGGTCTAACTCTTAATATTATGATAAACGTATGATTATGGTTTAATTAAACCTAAAAATCCTTCAATGGAAAGATGAAGAGTTCCAAAATCATTACCAAGGAGTATATAGATCAAGAAAAATCTAATTAGTTTCATAAGAATTAGATAATGGGAGAAATGTTATTATTTTAGGCTAGAATAGAATTTTATCCCTTACAAATTTTTAGGCCCAGTGGCATCACTGGCTAGACACTGGGCCTCACCAATGGAATAATGGTCCAGTATTGAGATAGTGATGGAATTCTTTCTGGATAGTTGTTAATTAAAGAGAGAAAATATCCATAGTCCCCACACTAGGGATCCAATGGAGGACCACTATCTGGCTGGTGGAAATTGTAGACATACAGGTGATCTACCAGCTTACACCTACTATTTTGTGGCCTTCATCATCTCATCAATGGTCTCCTATTTCCAAAAAATATGAAACTCATCACTCAAAATATAAAAAATACTTGTAATAAAAAATGAAAATGTAAATAGAGGATCCACACCTGATTCCATAAAACAGGGTGTGAAAGAAAGTGTGAGGGATATATGGTGAATTCAAATCCCCCAAAACTAATGGATTTGTGGTAACATCACCTTATTATATAGATAAATTATCCTAAAAATTTCTTAAATAACATTATGAAACTATTGAAACCATTTTTATAGACTCCTCAACATTTAATCCATGCAACATTTTCCTATAAAACCTTCCTAGGAAATTATAACACAATAGCTCAATTGACCGATTGTTTTTCAATCACGCCCTCTGATATACTTGGTTGTGGTACTAACGAATTAGCATAAGAAAAAAAATATTTCATGAACTCCAATAGAGATTTCCTCTAGATTTTATTTCCCCTATCATTCATAAAAGGAATATGTGATCAAGGAGAACTCCATTATTTTAATCATTATGAAGTGATTTCTAACATCAAGCATCATTACTTATAGATAACGAATTAGAAGTAGAGAAATACTTTTCATGTTGACGAGTGATTTTAAATGATATTTATTAGATCATTGGGTTTATTGAGATGTTTAGACCCCTCTAACTAGGGCTATTTTTCAATCCTTTCATAATACCTAACATCAATGTAAAAGTTATTTCATGATTTAGAGGGGGAAGTATCACTACGTAACACCCATACTCAATTATTTAGGATAGATTTTAGGAACAGGGGATATGATGAATGAATGACTACAAACAGGTGTATGCTAAGTTTTTCCTTAATAAGGAATTTAATAGTTGTCTTTTGATACTACCATGAATTTGGAATTAGGAACCAAATAACTAAACTAGTTATTTAACTAAAATTTTTAAAAGGGACTCTTATTGGTCTCATTACGTCTATGAATTGTGAGATTAGATGAGGCTAGATAATACCTTATATATCCTCTTAGCTGGAATATTAGAGATAATATAAAGTTTACTCAACCAAATTATTAACCTGGCATAAATTATATTGATTCCATTGAGATTCCTTGAAATATAGACTGGGTGTATGTGTCCTTGTTTCACTACACCAACTTTATGTCCCAAAAAGTGGGAAATGCTATGAAATTCTTAGTGATTTCCATATTATAGATGATATGATTTAGTATATTATTATTACATCTAAAACATCAAAGGAATATTTTGGGCCTGGATAAAGGCTTCATGTAGTGAAATTGAAAAATAGAGTTCCATATGGAATGAGATCCAAGCCTGGATACTAGTGATTTTATAGATCACATCATACATCCCTAAAAGGGTAAGATTTAGATTACTAAGGGATTATTTGATATCTAAAAGTGTATAAGGCCTAGATAGATGATTTGAAAGAGATTTTCTATAACTAACTGAATTATTTTGGTGGTTCAATGTCTATTTCATTTCAAGGTGGTCAACCGATCAAATGGTACATGAAGTTGTGTTAGAGGTTGTTGACATATAGAAGTTCTCCTGTTGTTCCCTGATCATTGATTTTTTTTTTCTGTTTTCATATTCCTAAACAATATTTTTATATAAGGGGACTTAGTTCCTTGACATATCATAGAATTAAATACAATAACTCATGATAATATATAGAAGTATCTTGAAGGACATGACATGCATGATTCATCCATGATCCCAGAAAAACAATCAACCAATGTGATTGCACAGATTGAGGAAAACAATTATCACTCATTTATGAATTTACCAAGCTTAAGGAGGGGAATGTAATTTCTTCTTAATGATGGGGAAATTAAATCCATGAATGTGAATATCATAATCTCTATTTTAAGGGGTTATTTTTCACCATTGTGAATCAAAATTGACTCATTCAAGAACTAGAGTGATATAAAAGTTTTTGAAATTATCAATTAGGTAAATATTTATAGGGGTGTTTTTGGAAGATTTATCCATTCAATATTTATCCCATGGTCCTATGTAGTTATTGTTTAGGATATTTAGTCATTGGTTTTCTATCTACTTTGATTAAGGGCCCGTTTCCTATACATGATATCTTTATCTTCATCTAGGGTGTCTAAACACACATGAAATTCCTCAGGGGATTAATTAATTTCACTATGTATCAATATACAATCTCTTATATTAAATAAATAATGGGAATCCAGTCTTGGATGGGGTGTCCAAGGATCGTTTGATATGAAAAATTGTTGGGATTACTTATCATTTCATAATCTTATCACTTATTGATGTCTATAATATTGAGAAAACTATTTTCCATGACACATATGAAGAATAAATGATCTTTATTATCCAATAAAGAGTATTTTCTAATCTTTAAATAATTAAAGATTTTATTTTTATGATCTTAATAGGTCCAATATGCAATTAATACCAACATGAAATTGTTTTTGATAAGGTTTCTTCCATGGGGCCACTAGGAATGTGATTGGGTAAGGGGACAGAGTCTACATCATAATATAATTATATAATAATATGGACTTATGTGTAAGAAAAAGAGGAAATATACTTTCCTTTTCTTTGTATGATGTATGAACTTCCCTAGAAACTGTGTTATCTTGGTGAACTCTTTAAATCCATGTAGGTACTTCAAGTATATAAGAGTTTGTGCTATCTCATCCCATAAGTTTTCCACAAACATCCCTAACTACTTATTATTTATGTTTTTACTATCAAGGGAGTATATCAAACCTTCTACTGGGAGATGAAATCAGGGATACACTCATTCTTTTATTGTTTCCTTTTTGAGAGTTCGCTGAAACTTCTTCAAATAGAGGGGTTGGAATGGTAGAGGAACTATTAATGAAGATCCTCCAAACAAGAAATATATACTAGTTCAAGATTTATATACTAAAAAAGTCAATTCCTATAAATTTTTAGATTATCAAATAGATATTGGTCATCTTCTACCCATCTGGTATCCCAAGTACCCGACAACACTGAGAGGAAAACGTGTAAGGTACTACTCTAGGATAACCCATACCATTAAAAATGTGATACTAAATGTTAAAAAAATATTTTGTGGGGGACATGGTCCACCCACTCAGTCTATAGATTAATTTTAGTCCATATTGAAACCTCATTCACCATAATAACCACCATGTATGTGGAAAGTTTACTGAACAACTCATTCTATGATAATTATGGGTTTATCTATCAATTTTTTTGTTATATCACTTTTTAAGAGGATGAATCATGGTCCAGAGGTAGGAAGTCATGCTAATCCACTGAAGGGGGATACATAAGAGTTTATAGGGTTTTATTCAACTTACAAAATACACATTTCCTTAGTCTGGGTTGATCAAAAAATGTTATTAGTTGATGAATATTCATGTGGGTGAGATGGGATCTTGTTTAACCTCATCCTGATCAATCTAGAAACCTTCAAGGATATCGATAGTGAATTTCTATAACCCTTAAAATCCAAGAGAAATGTCCGGATTTAGTATAACTTATATATTTTGTCAGTGGATTTGAGAATAATAAAAGGCTATTTCATACCTTTACCTTTTTCTGGGTTTTGAATCATGTTAGGGAGTGTTATAAAAGGAAGACACCCAAAAACCATATCCTTTCTATACTATCTCAGTATTCCAATTTAGGAAAAATTCTCTTATCATGCTTCATCACTGATATCATTCTCTTATTTTTCAATGGGGGAAAACTATGATAAAATTTACTATGGTTGTGCATAGTGGTGGAGATTCACTGACAACATAAAAGGGACATTCCTTATGAAAATACTATATATGTCCATGAGGAGAAAACAATAGAGAGTCATAGTACCCCAAGAACTTGAAAAACAAATAAGGCTATTCCTATTAAAGGTTCTTGTTGGTTATTATGAGACATTAAGTAAATACCCATTTATTGTTCTTATAGTGTCAGGGTGCTATGTCACTACATGAAGGAAAACCTTTCAAGACTACTTCTCAAGGGATTGAAAAAGAATGGTTCATTCAAGATACCAAAACTATCAACTATGAAGGTGGTTGAACATAAAACACATATTTTTCCAATGATATATTGTGTTGTTTTTAGAGACAGACTCTAGTATAGAGAAGCACATAGGAGCATTCATCCCAAATGTGGTCTACATTTATTTTATGGACAATGAAACCTATAGGATGTTACTACAATCTTAGTCATTCTTGAATGTATTATCTAATTCTAAAGTTGTTATAAGACTCTCAATAAAATCTTTTAAAGGGGTCCCACCACTCTAGGATTCTATATTGGGTTTTTGATAATCCATATGATGGATTGATGAGGACCTACCTTCTTTAATATCCTTATGTGTAAGTGTTTTATTATAAAAAAACCAAAATTAATCAACAGGGATGTCTTATTTAGATGGATTAGGGTTTAATAAAATTTATTTAGAGGGTGTAGATCATAATTAATCTTCACATGGGAAAATTTTATGTTCACAAGGCTCCTATAATTATTGTACCTCAACTGAAAATGTATGTCTAGACTATGATGTCTCCCCTATATCCATTATAATGGTATGTAGTTAGTATGCAGGAAACACTGGGAACAACATCAATGAATTTCCTTAAAATTAAAACTTCACATCATCCAAGGACAGGTACTAGTATAATGTATTAGGATGATATGGACATAATTTTTAGGAATGAGCATTATTAATTTATGAGTGAATGATTATAAGTGTTTTAGTGGGGTGACATAAAACCTAGTCTATTGAATAGGCCATGCCAAATTAATTATTTATTAAACCTATTTTAAATAATTTTAGTGGTGAATAATGGTAAATAAATTGGTAAGAACTTCTAGTTTATGTATGTTACAAATGGAAAAAATAAAACCCTAAAGAAAAGTTAATAAAAAACAAAAATAAACAATAGGTATGTAAGTAAGGATAATACTAAAGTGAAAAAATAATAGCAAGGCTATAGAATAGAGAAATAGAGAACCCAAATCAAAGAGAAAGTAGGAAAAATCAAAGATGAGTTAGGGAAATTTGATTGGATGGTTTCAAATAAATATTATTTTATTCATTCACTACAAGAAAAAAACATAATTTGAGATGAAATAGGATGGCCTATTCTTTCTATTGGTTAACATGTGGGTGAATAAATCATATATTTATTCAAATACAACATCCACTCATATAAAAAATGATGAAATAATCCCTAAATCAAGGTCAAATTCTCCTCTGATCATGATTTGATTCCCTCAATGAGTATATCTCTTTTAACATGGACTCTAATATGATTTAGTAGTTAGAAAATAAATTCTACCATGATTACTTATCATAAATTATAATTGTTTTTTATAAATGATTACCTAATAATTGAAAATGGGGGACAATTTATGTAGGAAATCAAAATTGAATGAAGTAAAATATTTTACTGAAAAAAATATCATTTCCCAAAAGATTTTAGCCAATGATCATGATAATATAAACGAAAATATTTTAATAAATCCATTAGAAAAAAATATATTTAAAGAAGTAGAGAGAGATATAAGTCTCCCTAAATGTGTTACAAAACTCTTCCCAAGAACATGTGACTCTTTACTTATTTACCCTTATCAAATTCTACTCTGATTAGTTATGATCCACAAGCCTCATCTTTGAATAACCCCCTATAAGAGATCTCTATCATTCCATTTTTACACTCCAATAAATAAACATTCAAACCCAATACCCCATCTCAAGATCATAGTCATAGCTACAAAAATATCTCCCTTTCCTTCGCATAGAAAATTCATTGTATATCTTTTTCATTATCAGCAACATAAGAGCAATATCTCTTAATATAATACACTTACCCTCAAATTTATGTGATCAATGGTGACCATGATCTCAATTACAAATGGTCTCCACATGGAAATCCTAAGGGACATAGCTTCTATATTGATTATTGCTTTAATATTTATTCTATTTCCACAATATTCTTTTCATTTTGTTATTACCATCTTTCACGGTTTTTCCAGACAAATAGAAAAATATTAAATGTTGAATTTTTCTCCAATTTCTATTTTTGGAAAATTTATCATTTCTTCTCATAAGAACCATATTAAATAGAATTTATTTATAAGGATTGATGTAGATCTAGTCTTATGAAAATTACCCTATCCTGGACTAATGTAGTATTGACCAACTACCCTTCCCTAACATTTCCAATTAACCTTAATAATACTTGGTTTTCATTATATTCATTATAAAACCCAATTTATCCTTCCATCCTATTGAGAAACAATTACTATAAACCCATTTCACTTAATAATTACCTTTTAATCATAGTCATTCATGAAGTTGAATTACCATTATTTAGGTACACATAGGTAATACCCATAACATGGGAATATATAACATATCCATCCCTGCAAAATCATCACACAATGAACACGATATCTCTACATCAAGTCAACCTCTTAGGTAGGAATTTAAAGATTTTATTATTAAAGGATTAAAAACCATGTTCGATAAAAACAACTAGAGTTTCTTAACCCCCTTATAATATTAGATAATTTTCATCAATGGTGGGTTATATCTTATGTATTGGTCCACTAACTTCTATATATAAAAAAAATCAACAACATCTCTTGTAAATCATTAAATATTAGACATTGACCTTGGATTTTTTTAGGATTTGAATGAATTATTCATGAACTTTTTCCACTTATATCAGAATTGACGAACAATATTATCTATTCGATTTGTTGAATAATTGTTTACAATTAAACAATATGGATATTTTATAAAACATGTCGGGTATACACATCAACGTACTCATAACCACTCCATTAGAGTGCATCAAGGCACCTTGATCTTCCATTTTGGCCTACAAATGGTCGAAACAACAAGAAAAAAATTTATCTACATCAAATTATCTTTTATCAAAATTGATCAAAATTTTCATCTAAAACATTCTCTTGGTTTGACATCTTATTCCAAGCTCACTTGACTTCAAAAACCTGGTCGAATTCATCAATAATTCAAATCAATAGGAATAATGGACATTAATGATCCAGTATCAAAATATCCTGAGTAATATAATATCAGATCTTCAAGCTTGGTTCAGATTTAGTTTTCTAATTTTTGGCCATCTTCTCTACATTTGGTGTACATGTATCTCTTGAGTTTTAGTTGCTTTCATTCAAGATCATCAAATGCATTTTTTGAGCTCAGATCAATTTTTCAATACTAAATGAATCGTGATATCTTTATCATTTTTGGGAAGAAAATATCTTCCTTTTTTATTTAATTTAACTTCAATTCATTATTTTTAGCCCATAAAATAATAGGATTATTTTTTTAATCTCAATTTCAATTTAATTTTTTCTTTGATGGTTCTTACAGATTAATGATCCCCCCTTGATCTTTGTGTCTTCAACATTTTCATAGAAAATAAATAATAATTGGACATGAATCATCCATAGTAGGTTGAGTTGTTTTTGGAATGATTGAGACTCCCTTTATGTGGTATATCAACATGACTGGTTGAGAGGGGCATGATCGATCACAAATATCCATGCAGATGATTGTGAAATTTTCTTGCAATTGGTTGAAAATAGGTGACCACTATAGGTTATATCTTATTGTGGTATCTCATATCCTATATAGTCTTTTGATCAACCATGGTTTCTCATGATTAGTTAAGGATTACATATCAAGTAGATTAAAATACTTCTTGCTATCTTAAACATCAATGTGTGGTATCTTCATGCCTTTTCTAATTTTCTGTCCTGGTAGATTCATACCTTCATGTGGTAAGTTGAAGTGCCTCATGAGGTACTACATATCAGAAGGCCTTATTGAGGTAGCTTCACGCCTTTTAGATGTTTATATATGTGGTAACTCTAATTTTTCAATTTTTTTTTATATTGATGTATCACCATTCCATTTCATTATGGATACTTCGAGACTAGTTCTTATGGTTTCTTGATTTGTTACACTGCCATTTCTTATTGAATATTAATCAAGCTTCCCAAATTAATAAAATTTCAATATTAAGTTAATATATTCAATTTAAAATGAAAAATATCAAAATCTAAAATTGAAATCAATTCCAAATGAGAATAAAATAAATTAAAAAAAATAATTTTAAAATAAAAATTGGGAAAAAGAAATAATTAATTCCTCAAATTCACAAAATCATAAAAATCACTTGAAAAACAATTCGGAAATGAATAATAAAAAAATTTCTCAGAAAAATATTGAAATTAAATTGAATTCATTTTAATAAATAAAAAACAAAATGACATATTCTAATCAAAATAATTAGAAAACAGTATTTTCATCAGATTTTATGAAATTATAAATGATTTCCCATTAAAATAATAGTTTGAAATTAAAAAAATTAGTTATTAATCAACAAAATGGATGTGTATAGGTGTATGAAAAACGTGTCACATAAAATTACCCCATAATTATAGATGTTCTTATCTAAAAAAATTCAATCTTTTACATTTTATAAAAAATATGTCACAAATCAACTAACAACATAGCATGTTGAACATTAATTTACACAAGAACCAAATTTTGAGATGGGATAATGGTTTCAAATATTTTTCACATAGGGCCATACTAGATTCAAATACATGCTCTAGAAATGAATAAATAAATGAATCATCCAACATTAAAAATGTCATAATCCCAATATTATGATTGCTCATGTCCCTAAATGAATTCAAATTGAAGTTATACTTCTAGGAGTGTATACATGTAAAATCTAAGTGGAATTAAAAATATAATAAGAAGAACTTATAGTTACACAACTTATCAAGGTTCCTAAAACTGAATGTCTACTTTCCACTTTATTGATATAGCTCACCTGATTTTATTATATTTTAATTTTCCATAATTCATTTGGGTTAAATATTCCTCTCACATTAACAAATTATTTTTTATAATTAGGAACTTTATTTGAATTTTTACATGAAATTATTTGTGTATAACACATATTGTCTATTAAAATGGGTTTTATTTACTCAAATATCACATGCCTAATGTAATAGAGATTCATAATGGGATCATAATTTTTCATTTCACTCAAGTTTTAAAGGAATGATATAACTATATTTTGAGTTGGATCCCTAAGGTTTTCATTTTCAAAAAGTCTAAGATAATTATTTCTAGTTAAAACATCTATTTTTCTCATGTATTAAATTCAATTCAATAAGGATATATCCTATCACACTCACTTTCTAAGTTCCTAAATATATATTTTTTATAAAAAATGGGTAATGTCACTCATTATTGATGATAATCCAACGATATTAGACATAATGAAATCATTAGTAACTATTATGAAATTATCCACTAGGAACTACATTATTTTGATGTAATTGTTAGCCCAAATAATGCTATATTTTTCAAAAAATTAGTTTTTTTAGGGAAATTTCTGATTTTAATAAGTCATTAAAGGATATATAAGTATTGTAAAATAACCCTCCCCTTAACACTTAATGCTCAATATTGTCCCTAATTTTGATGCCTAAGATGAGAAATGGTCTTTATTCAAAATAGATCTTAAATTTAGTAGTTCATATTATGTAAAAATGGGTTCAAGAATGGTCAGAACATATTTCCTCATTATCCATAAAAGTCACAAAAAATTTGAAAATATTTATCTTGTAAATTTTAAGAATATTAATAATAATTTTAAATAAATTAATAATGATTAACATGTTTAACATTTTGCATCGTAAAAAATAGAAATTGAAACCAAAATAATTTTAATGGTTGGAAGATAGGTTTGAAATTTGGTTTGATTTTATTTTCAATTTATCAAAAACTAGAAAGTCAAGCACTCAGAAAGGAGGAAACAATTCATTGAACATAAAAAATACTAGCAATGGACTCCCTGATAGTTAATTCATAGCTATATTTTAATAAAATAAGAGAATCTACAAGAATGAAGGAATTTATCCCATCATAGTAAAATTTTTCGGTATTTTAATTCAGTAAACATTATCAGCTATGAATACTTGAGTTAATTCCTCTAGTTATTACATTTTATATTTTACAAAGACACACATATAGACATAAGTGTACAAAAATTTATCCTTGGGAGAAAATACAACAATATTTTTGAGTTTAGGATAAATTTATCTAGAGTAATACAAGAAAACAATTCTTTGGGATTTGAATAATAGTTGGAATTTCTTGGGTATAATCCCATCCTATAGTTTTTACTTTCCTTTTATGGTTATTTGACCTACCTCATGAATAAATCACATGCACAGTCACTTCTCTTCATTATGCAGTCAAATCATCCCTTCATGTAGTAGGTTAATACTTTTCTAAATTTCTACCCAACAACTTCTTTGTGCTGTATATTGACCTCATGCACAATCGAACAACTAAATGGCCATTTCTTCTTATGGTAGATCCTTTTTGGACATAGTCACTTGAGGAAAATTATCACCTAGAGTAGGATTTTTACTTTTTTAAGGGCTCATGGAAGAATAACAAGAATTATTTTTATTTGACAAAAGAAATTTGTAGAAAACATAAACATGAAACCATTGGTTTGGTACCAAGAAGAATTGAGTTTTATAGTCATCAGTTTGATTTATTCATATCCCAATATTCTATCAATGAGATAGTAGAAACCCCCATTGGATACCCTTCAAAATAGTTTTTAATTCTCTATGAATTGACAAAAAATGGTATGTTATCCTCTCTAAATAATTCCAAATCCCCATTAACAGGTACCCTGATAAAGGTGAAGGCTTCATGCCAGTTGGTATTTAAATTTATAGAAAGAATTTTAACCCTAAAATTTAATAGAAAGAAACTTTTACCAACCATGAGATCCTTATTCTTAAGGGTTAAGTCATTAAAGGATTTTTCTACTGTTTAATTTATTTCTTTTTCATAAGACTCTATTCTAATTTTCTCTACCTCACTAATCTCAAGAAAACATCATTCCCCAAAAGTATTAAAATCAAAATTCAATTAATTCACAATATAAAAGGATTTATGATGTAGTTACATAGAAAAATGTTACGTTTTTCCATATTAAATCCAATATCATGACATTAATATACAAGTTTTTTATGTGGTATTTTAGGCCCAAAAAGATTTATCTAACTTGATTAAAAACTCCATCCTAGAGATATAAACTATCTTCTCCAAAAAATTATCTATTTATTAAAAATTATGGCATGTAAACTAAATTGTGGGTGATAGGTTATTCTAGTTCTATGAGTACACCAATATTTATCCTTTAAAAAATTGAACATATATCTTTACAAATGAGGTCCATTATTAGTAATAAATTCCCTAGATAGTCCAAATATGGAAAATATATTATTTTTGGTGAATTTTAGAACAGTAATATCAAAGTTGTAAGGACAATCCACTGCCTTAACTCACCTTGAAACATAATCCATAGACACAAAAATAAAATTATTCCGATAAGATTATAGAAATTGTCTCATGATGTTCTATCCTAACACAACCAAAAAACCTTCTTAAATAATTCTCTTTTATAGTAACTCATACTTCCTACAAAAATTTCCAAAAATCTAACACATGTCAAAATCAAAAATTATATTCCTCACATCCTTGGATTAGGAAGGATAGTAGAGTCTAGCCTGTATGAATTTTTGGGTAGTTCCCTGACCACATAGTTTTTTAAAGGTTGGGGCCAAAGCATCATTTTATTATTAAATCAAAAACCTTTTTTTTGTCTGGGTATATGGAGACCCATTATATTTCTCGAAGGCCCAAGGCCAAGTGGCCCAAATACAGGGCTTGAAATTCCATTTTTTGGCCCAAAGGGACCTTCAGTGAATAGTACGGCTATAGTACCCAAGCATCTATAGTATCGCCGCCGCTATAGTTCATTCTACAGTGCCTCTGTCGCTACAATTCCCACTATAGTTCCTCCACCACTATAGTGTCACTATTTCTATAGTTCCATTATTTCTATGGTACTAATATAGTTCCTACTACAGTACTGATATAGTACCCGAAATTCATTCTTGCCTGGATTTGATCTTGGGTCTTTTGGATGCCAAGAAGAAGCCTTTACAACTTTGGTACATGCTTATTGGCACCCCTAACCCCATAGTGAAGAGTGAAAACTCTCAAGAACTAGAATCATCTCCTACTCAACCAAAAATCTCCTCATTATTACATCAACACATATTCTAAACAAAAAGGTGTCATCCCATAAGTAGTACTTTAAATTAGAAATGAATCAATTTCTTTGGCTATTTGATGGGTAACTTTGTATGAATCCTCAAGCTAAAAAAATGGAAAAGTATGTAGATTGATATGATTTCACAACTGACACAACAAAAAACTTCTTATCTATTAAGGAAGTACTATTTTATGTTGGTTCCATAGTTTGAGAATTATGAAAGCTCAACAAGTTTCTAGCAGCCAAATTTTCATCTCCTTTATTATCCTTTATTTTCAAATAAAACTCTTATATAGGAAGATTCTATCTCACAATCCTTAGCGTAGATTATTTCATTGGGAAAAGACTTTTGGGAGTAGAATGGTCTACCAAAATTATGACCATAACACCAAATAAATATTTTGTAAACTTTTATAGGGAAAATATAATAGAAACTAACTCTTTATATACAGTAGTGTAATTATTTTACACTTCAACCAAGACATTAATATCATAATAAATCAAATGTTTCCTCTTGTCCTTCATTTTCCCTAAAACATCCCCCTCAACCATATCATTCTAATCACACATAATATAAAAATGAAACTTCCAATATTGGGTAGAGATAACATGAGATGATGTGGGTTCTTTAATCATATTAACGACTATAAATAGCTTTCAAAAAAAGGTCTATCCTTAACTAACATTGAGAAAATGAGCCTAGTTATTTTGGTAAAATTCATAATGAATCTCTAATAAAAAATAGGCATGGATTAGAAATATCCTAATTCCATTAAAATTTTCTTGGGGGAAGCTTTTGTATCAATCATATTTTGGAATTATCTTCCTCAATCCACCTATTTAAAACTTTGTAACCTATCAGAATTCCTTTAGTGGCATAAACTAGAATGTTTCCCAATTTAGAAAAACGATTGTTTCTTTACATCTGTATAAAAAACATCTATATTTTCCAAAAATAATTCAAAGTTACTTACAAGAATGGATAAATCATCCATAAAACCTCAATTATTATTTATTTCATATCCTAGGTAATGTCCGTAACACATCTCTAATACTTTTTTAGAGAACCACACAAGGAAATGGGAATTTGATGATAGTGAAATATCCCAAATGGATAATTTAAAGGGGAATTCTCTTAATCCTATGGGGATATTGAAGTCTAGTAGTAATCAGTGTATCAATAAGGAAAATATAAGAATGTATTTCTAGTCATCCTATCAAGAATTTTTTATTGAAAATGAATTGGTAAATGGTATTTATTGATGGTAGTATCAAGTTTCTTATAAACTAAATAGACGCTACATTTTTTCATTGTTTTAGTTTAAATTTGTTTTTATTCTCATTTGTAACAATAGTGTCTATACTATTCTTAGTGACTACATTAACAAGTCTAATACATGGAAAAACTAAAATTGTAAAAATTATTCCATCATACAACAATTTGATTACTTCCCCTGGAAACCTCTTTTAGGTTTGGATTATGTGTTCCATTACACTAATCTCTATGTTTATGGCCAGGTTTCATGGGTGTTTCATACATGTAGTAAGAATTAATTATACCATTATGTAATAAATGGACCAAATAATCATATATTGAAACATACAAAAGGTATATAATAAATCTCACCTTTAATTTCACTTAATTTGGTCAAGATGATAACTAACAATGAAGAAGTTTCATAAAAATATGTATTTTTTATAGTATTGAAGGGGATTAAGCTCTAAATTTTGATCATTTTGACTCAAAGTAAGATGTATGGTACTAGGAGGTACAAGGTATTAAATATTACTCTTAATTAAGTCGTTGAATAATTTGTCTTCACATTCTCTATAAAACTACTTCACATACTTAGAATATAAGAATGGGTTTACAATATTTTGAAATAAAAACTCATCTATGTTTTTTATGAATTCCCCAAAACACTCATTAAGGTGTTCCTCATCATTCTATGAAATAAATGGGTTTTAAGCCCTTCTAAAAAATTATTAAGATCAAATTCACAAAATTCAACTTCTAAAAAACCCATCTTAGTAAAAACAAAACTATTTTACTTCTCTAGAAAATGACCCAGGTTATTATATTTAAAATTAACAAACATTTGGGGATATTTATTTTCAACATCCAAAGGGATTTATTCAAACACGTATTTTTTTATAATTATTATTGAAAATGATCAAATGACTCCTCAATTCTAAGTAACTCAAATCATGAATAGTTCTATCAATAAAGGGTCTTTTTTATAATTTCTGAAGACATTATAATATTCTATTTTCTCTGAAAAAATAAAAATAAAGTTACACTTAGAATCATTAATGAAAAATTAACCTATGTAAAATAAATTTGTACCCAAAATAATAATAATTTCAATGTAAATATCTATATCTAGTATGATGAAATCAATAGGTACATGAAACTTCCCTACTCTAACTTTCTATTAATCAAATCTCTTAATTGGGTGAGTAATGGATCGATTAACTAACTATAAGATACAAGTTGTGGGTTGTGTTTATCATAATTACAAGAGGTAAAAAAATGACAAGGTATTAGATTAATACTCACTCTTAGGTAACATAAACAATTATACATGAAATTATCCCCTATTTTGAATGGGTTGAAAAACTCCCCATAATTTGATGTTTATGAGGTATACTATTTTACAAGATATCTATATGCTCCTTTGTGAAATCATAATTAGATAATTTATCCAATGTTATTTTTTTTTGAAAAAATTTTCCAAATCAATTTTATATTATATATAATTTTAATAAAGAATTCTTAAAAAGGTACAGTGATCCTAATTTTTCTAATAAGGTCTAGAAATTTGAGAAGTTTTGTTTTAACATTTTTCTTATTTACTTATTTCAAGGAAAGTATTAGTATAAGATTTATTCATCACAATTTTTTAAAATACTGTAATTTCATATAAAATTTTCGTTTTCCACTTATTTTATTTGTTTATAATGTCATTTTCATTTAGTTTCCCAATTGGAACAATAGACTTCAAGGTGTTTTTAATATGACTATACAAATTCATAGATTATTTGTTTTATAGATTATGGTTTTCAATTTCTTAAAAATTGTCATTTATGTATGTTTAGGATCATTTATATAATCCTGTTGGGTTTTAAGACTACTCATAGTTTTTAAAAACATTATATTCTTCCTAGTACTTTTTTTATAAATGCTTGGAAGCTTCCATTTTCACTTACTCAAACCCTGGAGCCTTTTTGTTGAATTGATAATAAACATTTTCCATATAATTTGTGAAATAAGCTTCTTGTTAATATATTTAGGATTTTTATTATAAAAATTGATCATATATTATACTCAAAACACAATGAAAAATATCATCTATATTTCTTATTGAATTGGAAAACTTCGACTTAGGTTGGGTTTGAAATTGTTTCCTAGGCTGTTATTGAAATATAGGGGGAGAAACAGGTTTATGAACTCCATAATATTTCATGTAAGGTTTATATGGTTACTATACCCTTGATTATATGTGTTTGATAATGGAACACCCTTAAGTTATATCATAAGTTTGTACCTAGTGAAATTATTATTTTAAGGTGTTTAATCATTTTAGAATCTATATTAAAAAGTGATATGCTCATTGAGGGTATCACATTCAGATATAATAAGAACATGATCTTGATATAGGGATGATTTCATCATCGAGAGGATTGGTGGATACTATAGTTTATGAAAAATATTATTTATTTATTCTTAGGTTGACCATTTGAAAGAATAAACCACCTTATTTTATCGCAACTCTTATGTTTTTTTATTATCATGAATAAATGAAGGAAAATAGACATGAAAAAAAATAATTGAATTCCCATACCTCATTATTGATTGTTTTTAATTTCTCTATGATATTATTTTAGTTATCCAATCATCAAATTTGTTATTATTTTATTTCATTCAGTATAATCATCACTAGAATACCGATTGTTGTTTCTTTTTTTACTTTTCTTGAGTGTTTTCTTTGTTCTTTTGGACACACACACAGATTCAAAGTCCATACCTATGGATTGACCCCAATTCACCATTAAATTTGTTTAAAATAGGGAGTATAAATAATTAATTTAACCTCAACTAGTAAACAACCTAGGTTTTACATAAAAATTTGGAATCATTTTTAGGGCCTATTCTTGTTATAGCATGAGCTATTTCATGACCATTTCTGCTCAAATTTTACTCATGCTACCCAAAACAAAAGGATTCAACCACAAGTGAAAATGATAAATTTGTGAAGAAAAATATCAATATCCAAAACTGAAATTTATTACAAATGAGAATAAAATGAATTCCATAAAAAATGTTCAAAATTAAAACATAGAAAATACAGAATTAATTCATCAAATCCAAAAAATCATCAAAATCACTTGGAAAACAAATTTTCAATGAAAAATATATAAAATAAATGTTCTATAAATTATATAAATTGAATTAATTAAATTTTAATCAATAAATTTTCTAAATTAACCCATAATAATTAAAATCATCAAATAATTGTATTTTCATCACACTTTATGAAATTTTCAATTATTTATCGTTAAAATAAAAGTTTATAAGTAAAAATAAATCAATTATTAGTCATTAAAATGGATGTAGCCAAGTGTATAAAAAATGGGACACATCATGGGGAAGAAATGATTATCTTCTTCATGTCCTATATGGCCAAGTATTATGAAAGATCAATATTTAACCATCGTTGATGCCCCTTCTTAGCCTTTTGGGGACAATACGGAAGTTCTTCAAGGATGATATTCTTCAGATCATGGAGAGAATTTCCAAAATTATAGTTTTTATCCTTATAGGAAGGACCTCAATAATGGTTATATTTACTTCACCAATGGGACTATCTTTAAGGTAGTGTAGTTCTTCACTAGGGGGAGGACCTCTGTGATAGATGTTGGTGGTGTTATTGAATGAGAGAGTTGAACTGGCATGCCAAGTGTGATGTTAGGGTTTCTATCCTAGTATAATATATAATTTATTTTATATAGTGGATAGAATATGAGGTGGTATTTTGGTAGATATGGGAGTGAAAACATATGTGTTAGAATTCAAAGGTATAAAATAAGATGTGGCTACATGAATGTCCACCCATAGAGTAAGGACAATATCCTACCCCTAGAGTGGGAATCATGAAATATAAACCAGGTCAGTCTATATTGGAGCATCCTTAACCAATTTAGTTGCTGAATATGAACCCTTATATTGTTGATAATTTCAGTTGGCAGAGTAATTCCTTAGTGACTAACATGTTAGAACTAGATTAGGTGCTCCTGGTACCTTTCCAACCTCCTCAACATTGGGAAAGGTGGTGTTGGTGCGCTCTAAGGATAGGAACCCAAAGTGGTTGGAATTTGTGACTAGTGGTTCTTTACCACTATGAGACCACTAATTTCATGGTTTCTGATGTGGTTTCATAACATCTAAATCCTCCTAATCCATATATCTGATAAGGATGATTCTTTCTTCCTTATTTTGGTGGAAATTACTATTTATAAACCTCCTCTTTTATAACTTTGTGGAAAGGGAGTAAGAGTTTCAATCGTATATAGGATAGGATTCAATCCTTTCTTTGGTTTAAGTGCAGGGGATCACTGCATTCAATCATCCTATAACATCAGAATCATAGAGTAAATCCCTTATACCTCCTTGCTTGTTTGTAATGGCATGTGTTCCTCACCTATAATTCATAATGATCAATATTATATAGATATTTTAATCCAATCATAAATTTATAGTTGATATTGGTGATATCGTACATTTCTTATCCTCTATCAATTGTAGGAGAAAGGGGTTCACACTATGCTCACCACTTTTTTATATGAAATTTTCCACTTGAGATGTTATTATATCATCCTGAGTCTAACACACATATTAATTCATTATTTATAATATAAAAACCCTATAAGAAACATAAAAAGCTAGATTTATACTATATTTAGGAGATTAGACACATAATAAATCCATATGGAAAATTAAATTTTTTTATTTCAATATCCATAATTTGATCTTAATCCTACTAAACATATATCATTGAATCAGATACACTAGGTGAAGGTATTAGACACAATGAAAGTGATGTTGTGGGAGGATAACCATAAATTTATTTTCAATTTGATTGATCATTTAAATATTCTCAATGATGTGAGTTCTATGACCATCAAAATTTTTCCACAGAATATTGACACAGAGGAAACTCAAAACCCAAGAGGATATTTTCATGTTAAATTTATAGTTAATTTTTATATATTAGAAGAAATTATTTCTTCATCTTAGGTTATTTATTCAATTTAGATGTTTATTATTCCAAAACCCCTTTTTGAGGTTACCTTTGTTGTGTAATAAGGATCCTTGTGTAGAATCCCTCTTATGATGATCCACACACGATCTTTTGATCTATGAACAGTGATGATTGATTCTTGGTTGTTAGTGTATAAAATAAATCACCTTGCTTAATTCTTCTTGATTAATTCTTGTTCATTCAGTCTTGGATTCATCTCTCAAGCACTTCTCATTCTTGATATGAAGAGAAGAGGATAAATTCAAGAGATAAGTCCATTGTGCATAAGAATTCCCTATTCGTCATTAACACTAGAAAATAGACATATCCATCTATTTATATGTATATGGTTTATATTAAAATATTATTTAATCATGTACCAACCCTTATATAATATTATAATCCTTAACAATCCCCATGCTAAATAATAATTATAATATTATTTTAGGTCATGCCCTAACTTGCACAATGATAAATATTATTTTACTAGATTATAAATTAATATTCATCACCTAAATATATCTTTGTCCTCTTGAACTCTTAATAATTTATTAAATACCTGAATAAATATCTTATTAACTTAAATAATTATTTTACTCACAAACAATTAAATGAATATTTAATAAATATTCAACAATTAAAATAAATATTGTATTCAAAATCCAATGATTAAATATTAATTATATATTTATGTAATGAAATAAACTATTAATTAGAGAATAAATAATCATTTATTACAAAATGAGTATCAGTGTTCAATAAAAATTGAATAAAATTATTCCTTAATCTTTAGAAAATTTATATTCTAATAATTAAAATCAAATAGATTTTAATCATGATAAATGGAAACAAATAGTGTGTGACCCTCTTGTATTTTCTCTCATTGTCATTAGGCTAGCCTACCTAAAGTAAAAGATTACTATTTACCAATGGGAAGGGAACCTCTAATAAAGAACTTAATGTCACAATGTCAATAACCACATATAAAGTTCTACTAAGTTATTTAACTACTCCGTCTTAATATCTTCTCATGGAGGTTGCACATATGTGTCATCAAACTATATTCTTAGCATGAATTTATTTGAATTTATGAAATAAATGTAGTTACACCATGGAAATTTAATTTATGTGACAATTATATTTTAATAAATGGTATGATATATCAACTTCTAAAAAGATGTAAGGTAAAAATAATTCAAATTATTAATTAACAACATGTCATTTATGATAAACCCAATGTATCTAACTTCTCCATTAACATTTATCATCATGGATTAAACAATACATATAAATATGTGAGTACTAAATTTAATTTATAGTAATATTAATGTTTATAGACCATTATACATACTCACAAATAGGAATATTTGATGACACCAAAACATGAAGAATTGTACTGGTGGGTATGTTATCATAATCACCGATCCCGAAGATTACTAATTGTGCAATTTATAAGAAAAATCCTCATCTAGTTATGAGTAATCATGCTAGGTAGTCTATGTACTATGTGACCTATAATATTACATTATTTTACTATACGACTATATTTAAGAGTTATCATCCTAGAATCTCAAGGTTCTCATCATAGTGGGAAACTAATATGAACTTATCATTCTGATAGATACCCAATAAAATTATTACATCAATGTTATACAGAATAAAAAATGAATATATGATAAGATATTCTTATTAATATTCACTTCTTTGAATATACATGTAATCCAAAGTACCGATTATTTGGTTCTGGGGAACAAACACCAAAAAATTACCAATTACACTAGATCAAAATGTTAACGACTAGTTAGTCCTCACATTTAAAACATTACTATGTTGAGTATGAATATAGTTAATAGGCCTACAATGTTTTTGTCGATGGATTTGTTTAAGCCACATGTATCGGTGAAAAAATGATTTATTGTAACCTTAGTATCTTGAGAAAATCCATCAAGTAGTGATATAATCGAATATCCAATTATTGTTCCCATGTCAGAATCCTATAATCCTCACTAAAACCATAGTTATGTCTTATCATAAAAAAAATAAATATCTTTCTTTTTTCATAAACTAAAATCATCACAAATTTTTTTATACTTGTTCTTAAGCTACATCAGAAATCACAATGGACTTATATATGATAGATATGTAAACTAATTTCTTTAATAAATTTTTATTTCATATTACTATAGCCTTATTATTGATACTATATAATATTGAACTAAATTAATATAAGTGTTCAATTACCTTGATCACTAGTATTAACACTACTCCAAAAACTATGAATTTATCTAGTTCTACTTATTTATGTACTGTCAAGTAGTTCTAATTACATGTCAATGAAATTATGTTGGATCTATTTGATATTAACTTATTATGTTTTATGTATTAGTAATATAAAACAGCACTATATATCATGAAACATGTGATCAATTCCTATCATTTAAGATTGTGAAATTATTTTAACCCCCATAATCTCTTCCCATTCCCATGCATGTTCTAATGGAAGCATTATATGCCAATAACAATTCAATCTTGAATTGTTTTGTTTTTTATTTTTCAATAATATGTTAATATATGTTATATGAAAAGATTAATCATAATCAAAGATCTATTTTTAGATCTTGTTCCTAAGAATATGGTTGACACTTTAAGTCAAACTTTGAAACATTTCGGTCCTTATTCTTAACTAACTGGTAAGACACAACATTATTTCCATATGTTATCAAAATATTTATCTTGAAAACTTAGAGTGATCCACCTAAGTAGTTATATACACATATAACTCATTCGTTTCCAAATGAACATTCAATGAAATAATACATGAATTGTGCATAAATTAATTTTTTATTATACATATATTATTGGAATTTATTGATGTCACTAAACCTTTTTAGTCATTCCTAGCAGGCACATATCATTTCGTTTTCATTGGGTCACATTATATATAAATCTTATATAATGATTCCTCGAAATGAGTTGGTCTTTACAATCAGTATCTCAATATGATGATTATAAAAATATGCTTTTACAAGTATAATTAAAAAATACTTTTTTTATGTTGAGTGGTGAATATTTTTAGTCGTTGAGTAAAAATTTCAATAATATATCATAGTATATAGATACCATATCATACCATCTATGTCTAGTTTCTCTTGAATACTCACCAACAATATAAATTCGTAGAAATATTTAAAATAAAAAATCCCTAATTCTTGATACACTGAGTCCATATCTTGAATTCATACATACTTGTAAAACTTATCATATTACTATTTACTACTAAATTTTAGGAATATTTATTCTAGAAGAATATAATATTTGTCACCCACCTTGATGAACATAAACTAACTGTTTGGTTATATGTTCCTATATAGTTTGTGTCTTTGGAATAAATGATCTCCCCAATATTAGTGGATTACAACATTCAAATGCCATATCATGTGTATCTAGGTCCTTAAATAAGTTAAGTAATCTTCAATATCTTCAAAAAGATATGATTCTATTATGGAAATATAATCGGTATTTACTAGATGTTAATATCTATAGTGGTTATGGGATCACTAACTGAGATGAACCTTAGTGTTTTGATGTTCGTTTGTAGCTATGGATAACTTCTAACAAATATTTTTCGAAAAATAGTTTTTATAGTGTTCTAATATATTGTTATCATATCATAGTTGATATGATATCCATTAAACAATGTATCTGACATATGGTAAATTGTTTCAATTGTAATTAAAAAATATGTATTGAAAGGAATAATGGATGATTTAATATATATATTTATATATAACATAATTTATCTTACTTTTACTACCATCTTGATACTGTTTAATATAAGGAAATGTGAGTTTGGGATAACATTTCCTCCAGAAATTAGATTAATAATTACTTGGATATGTTGTTCTACAATAATACTGCTTAGAGATTCATCAATATTTTACAAATTCCAAAATTTCCTTCACTGTTCATTTCTAAAATTTATTAAATGGATCTCATGAAGTATATAAAGTTACATTTTTCTTTATAATGGCTCATGTGGCCATGTTGAACCAACTCTAAAAGGCTTTGTGATGTACATTTTTTTTAAAATTCTTCTTTATCAAAATCTTAAATAGTAGATTGTTTGTATATTGAATGTATTATCTCAATTTAGACTAAAAAAATTCAATGGGTATAAAAAGTTAAATTACTTTCAGTTTTATTTCATAAATAATTTTCTTGTCCCAATCGGTTTAGAGTATTATATTTTACATTCAATATTCACTATAATTGATATTTTTTATTCAATAGTAATTGAACCATTAGTTTTGTATTTAAGTAACATAAGAATATTTATTTTCATATGAAATAATTTCTCATTGTTTCTAGTTGAACACTAATATATGTTTTTTGGTAAAACTTATTACAAACATGAATCAATCAAATATTGATATGAGAAATAGTATGCTCCCCTTGGCTGACATATGTTTCTCCATTTCTCATCTCCTTTTGAGTTCAATCTGAAACATATTTATTATTTATACTTTAGTATGTTTAAATTCATTTATGTTTCAAGAATATTGTACTTAATTCACTTGTGGTGAATAGAAACTTGATGAATATACCTGATATGGATGAAACTTCTTTATTATTCAATTCATTTTAATTTATTTTCCATTATATTTTATTTACACATGATTAGAATATATCCTAATGTATATTCTCCAACCTCTGAATATTTTCCCTCTTTGAAGGATTCCATAAAGGATCTTTTGGATTCATATTTTCCATTTGTTTTATAGCCTTATATTTCAAAATTTTCACTGAAAGGGGAGAAGAAATAGGTTTCAACCAATTTTTATCTACTTGATCAAGTATGGAAAAAAGATTAACGAGTGAATTATCCATTTTGTATATCAAGGGTTAGAAAAATAAAGAAAATATTGGTGGTAAGGATAATAATATAAGTTTAATGGATAATTTCTTATCCACACGGAAGCCTAATTCAACTAACATATCAATATACCCTAGCATTTTGAAAGCATGATCAGTATATATATTACCTTATTTTAGTTTACACTGATATAGTGCATCGAAAATATTATTTATTTTTGTGTTTTCGTACTATTTATCAAGATGATGGAGATGTGATATTATTGTGTAAGAATCTATGTATTTTATTATAATTAATTCTTCAGACATAGTTTATAATATTACACAACAAATATAGGAAGCACCCACAACACATCTCTTGGAGGCATCCATTTCACATCCACTCACCTACTGGGGTGGTAGAATAGAAATAATGTATTCAAACACATTTTAATTTTTTTTGATAATAATGTATCACCTAAAGAATTTCACCATATTTATAAGTTTTAATTTGTATGGACATAGCCTATGATAAGGAATAATCACATTTTTTCTTGGGTTTTCTAGAAATTTTCTATAATAATTAAAATATAAGATTAATAATTTAATTGATTAAAAATTATGTGAGAAATAATAATTATTGATTTTATTAATTCTCCTACCACTTTACTAAGTTCCATAAAACATCATGATTAGACTTAGAATGTTTAGTTTTTTGACATTCTATTAGAAAAGATCCATATTTCCTTTATTATATTCAATATTGAGGTAATGAAACTTACTAGAAATTCATTAGGTATGAAATATTTCCAAAAGAAATATTACAACTCCTTGATCTACTCAGTGGACACCCCAATCTAGAAACCATGAATCATATTTTCTATATATGTGCCTCCAAATTATTATTGGATAGATTGAAACCATTAAACCCAATATATATTTGGTTAATTCAAACCACTATTTTAGTTAAGTAATCATGATAATTAAAAGTACCCCTGAAGGGGTCCAAACTAGCAGTTAATTTATGGGTTCATCCTATTTCAGATGATGTAATTCCATGTATGACTTAATATATTTGTGAGGGATGTTAATTTATAGGAATAAATTTTACTTAGTTTTATCCTTTAAATGTATGGTTAATACTAAGTGGATTTTACTTAATTAATTAACCATGTTTGATAAAACATTTATTCATAATCTATTTATTTATATTATATATTTACAAATTATTTAATTTTTATGTGATCAAGAAATTCCATTTATAAAATAAATAATTCATAAGAATGAAATAAAGAAAGAAAGAAAGAAAGAAATGACCCGATCATGATATTATCTAACTTTTGGGTTATTTAGGAGATAATTAATCAAACTTAGAATAAGGGGAAATAACTCATTGTGTCGGTCGTGAAATGAATTGAAACATTCCACATGAACACAGGTGTATCACTTTGGATGGAATCATCTTAACTCAATCTTGAACTTCATCCATGCACCTTGGGATACTATATTTATTACATGTATTTAGAACTCACATGCAGGTGAGGGTAACCAAAGGATTGTTTAAGAATAATTCAACAAATATCCTTGGATATGAAGGTCCTAAATAATAATTAATGGAGGGATGAATCTCAAACCATCATATTTTAATTTATAATTAATAATTACAAACTCAGGCAACAAATTAAATTAAATAATTCCAAAAACATACACATGTATTCGTTAAGATCATGAACGATCATACACATGCAACGACTATGAAAAAGTAATACTGGTTAAAATTAATTTCTATTACTTATTTATTATTAAGATAAACATGATTTAATTAATTATTTAATTAATTAACTCCCTTTATCTTAATGAATATTTTAATTCATTTAGAGATATCCCTATATCTAGAATTCATGGAAAATAAATGATATAATTTTTTTATAGATAATTACAATTAAAAAATTAATCATTTAATAATTCATTAAATCCATTATTAAATTTCCAAACAAAATCGATTCCAATCAATATAATATGGTTTTAATTTTTGAATTAGCAATTTGATGTAGTTTAATTTTGTTTGTTATTGGGAGACTAAAAGACATGTACTATTGAGCTACACACGGTGTGTCTTTTTTTTCATGTACCATGGTTTCTCTCTTAGGTCTCTATTACTTATCTTGATAGTTTAAATGACATATTATATCAATATACATGCCGTGTGATTCAAATTTCATGGGTCCATTCAACCTACTAAAGAACTCAGTGTCTCCGTCAAACATGTGACTACATGATCTGTACAAGCCTGATACATGTTGTGTATCTCACATGTTTTCTGTTCGCATAACTCACCAAGGAACTCAGTGTGTATTTTTAAATAGGGAAATAATGAACTATAAACTCTGTATGATGACAACATGTTATGTATGCCATTATTACTCTATGATGTTAGTCTCACATGATTTTGACCATGTATTTGACCACATATATAGAGTGATTTTTCCACTATACTATGTATAATACATGACATGTACGCTAGCGACATGAGATGAAATTAAACAAGAAATGTTATATCCTATCCTAGTCTACACAATTTTTTTAATAAATTCCATATTTTTTGTTTTTAATTGGAATTCCATGTATCCCGTGGCCCATCCATATACAACACACTTAGTTACACAACATGTACTCCTGCTATACATTGTATAACCCAGTCTTACTAGCCAAAATTCTATGCACTTAAAAATGGAATCTATGATAATTCCTCATCTATTATTAAACATATTATAAAAAAAATCATGAATTATGATAATTAAAATGTTGAATCATGTTAATTAAAAAAACAAATTAAAGAACAACTAATCCTGAAATAAAATATTTAACCACTATTGCGTATATAGATCAATAATTAAATAAATAATTATAAATTTTAAATGTGACCCAACTAATATAAGATGAAGGTTCTATGTGCAATGGAAGCATTGTAGTGGGTGAATAACCATATAGTTATTTTTGATTCAATGGATCATTCACAATATTTTCAATTATGTGACCACAATGACCATTATTATTCTTCAACTAAATACTAACATATAGGAAACCCATAATCCAGAGAGGATATTTTGAAGTTAATTTTATAATTTATATATTTATATTTGGAGAAATGATTACTTAATTTTAGGTTATTTATTTGATGTAGATGTTGATCATCATAAAAACCATTTTCCACATTACCTTATCTTTTCTTAAAGGTTTCAAATGTAGAATCATTCTAGAAGTGATCCAAACATGGTACATTGATATTTGACTGATGCCGATTTTTTTTGGGTGCTAGTGTGGAAAATCAATCATCATGTGTCATTCATATTGATCGATTCTAGTTCCTTCAATATTGAAGGAAACTCTCTAGTACTTTTCATTCTCTAGAGTAATAAAGGAGGAGGAATTGGAGAGACAAGTACATTGTGAAAAATTATTCTAAATTCTTTATTAACCCTACATAATAAGATTAACCATCTATTTATAAATCTAGAGTTTAGATTAAAATATTATCTAATTGCATACCAAAACATAAATAATATTATAACCCTTCACAAACCCCATGCCATAATATAATAATAATAATATTATTTTATGATGTGTGGTAAATCATGCAATAATATATATTAGTTCATCGGCTTGAAAATTAATATTCATCAGCATATGTGATCTTGGTCCTCTCAAACTTCTTAATGTTTATTGAATACCTAAATAAATATTTCATTCTCTTAAATAAATATTTTATTCAAAAACAAGTAATGATATATTTATTAAATTTTCAATAAATAAAATTAATGTTTTATTCACATTTGATCGAATAAATATTAATTATATATTCATGTAATGAAATAAATTATTTATTAATTAATTAATAATTATTTATTACATTGAAAATTTTAACGATCAATAAAACATGATTAAAATTATTCCTTGTTATTGAGAATAATATTTTTTCCAATAATTAAATTCAAATATAATTTAATTGAGATTAACAGAAATACATTGTGTGTATCCTTCTAGGACTCATACTTCTTGGCATTAGACATTCTTTCTTAGAGTCGAGGAAAAACAACTGGCAATCAGCCAAGGTACCCAAGAGAAATTACCTAAAGTAGAAATGTCAATAACCACATACAATCACTCACTATGTAATACGATCACCTTTTCTAAATATCTCACTAAGTAGGTTGGTCATCTATGTCATCAACATATTTTCTAGACACATGTTTCTTTGACTATCTGAAAAAAACATCATTACACCATAACCATAGAATTTAATGTAAATGTTATATTTCAATCAAATGGATGCGATATAAACATCCATAATGACGGGAGGAAAAAAATCCTTCATTGACTTATTAATTAACAACATTTCATTCATGACACACCCAACTTATCCAACAACATCAGGAACTATTATCATAATGGTTTAAAAAATACATCTATGTGTATGAGTTATAAAATGAATTAATAATAATTTTAAAGTCTAAGGACCATTATATATGTTCATGGATAGGAATACATAATGAAAACAAGACATGTATAACTCATACAGATTGTCCAGTACTTATAATCGATCATCATGGTTGTTAGTAACTATAAAATTCATTAGATGAATCCTTATATGCTTACACGTGTTAGAATGGTATGTCTGAGTATGATATACTCTAATACCAAATGCAGGATTGAATATATAAAATGAGATACAAATACAAGAGGGGGGGGGGGGGGTGAATTGTATACTTTAAAAATTCTCTTCGAACTTCTAAGGATAACCAAAATTCACAACACCTCTAAGTTCTAATAACTTTCTTGATTCCGGAAAAGTGATTTCAGAAATGAAACTTAACAAAATTTTACACCAACTAAGATTCTACCTTAATGCATATAGAATATAACTCAATCAGATTACAAGTTTAAGGAAGTATAATAAAGTTATACTTTCCTCAACAACAAAAATACACAGTGGAAAACAAATTTGTAACATTACAAGTAACAAGTATAAACTCTTTTAACCCAAAGATAAGGGTATCCAACAACCCTAGATAAGAGGTCCATTGATTTATGCTTTCAAGAAAGTCTTTCTTACCCAAACTCAGGTACGCCCTAAATCCAAAGATTGGTATCTATTTTTCTATCCCTACAATCCCTCGATTTGTGAGGAAATCAGCACCTCTGACATCACAACCCGAAGTCTCTCATTTCAAGGAAATAGAACCTGTACACTAAGAAAATCTACATGAACCAAAGTTTGAATGAATAGTTCCAAATTTTTTGAATGAATCCAAAGAGTTTATAAGGGCCTCTCTCTCTAGAAATCAATTCAACATCACTTTTTCAAAATTCTTGAAATTTTTTTCGAGTTCTTTCAAATGAGATCCTATTTATTGGCACAACTTCAATGGTCAGCTCCCTCCTCCAACTGTCATATTTTTCCTTGAATTTTAGAGGAACCTGTACACATGTCACTTAAACAACGGTTTGTTGATAACTGAAAGCACGACATCATTTTATAACTCAATAAGTGTAAGCGTAAAAAAAACTGATATTCGAAATGAAAGTAAATGAAAGTTCATAGTCTAACCAAAATTAAATTTGGATTCTACAAGACAAGGATATTCGGATTCTGTTTTCTAGGAATTTGGAACCTGAATTCTATAGAATTTGGAACCTGAACTTACAAAGTATGGAGTTGGAGTTCATGAGAGTTCGGAGTCAGAACTCCTAGGAGTTCGGAGTCTAAATTCAAAGTTCTCTGGAGTCAGAACTTAGAGAAGTTCATATCCAGAATTTGAAGTCGAACTTCATGAATGTTCATATCCAGAATTTGGAGTTGAACTTCAGGATATTTGTTATCTAGAATTCGGAGTTGAACTTCATTAGAGTTCATAACAAGAATTCAGAGTTGGACTTCATGAGAGTTTGTAACCATAATTTGGAGTTGAACTTCATGAGAGTTCGTATCCAGAATTCAGAGTTGAACTTCATGAGAGTTCGTAACCAGAATTAGGAGTCTTAAACAGAATGATTCATATCGAAGTATTATATGATTCCAAGATTTTGGTCTCAATCCGAGTTTTACACTTAGAAGATTTATGATATAAATAATGAAATCTAAGAAAGGGTAAATTTCCTTGGGTAAGGAAATTTTCCTTAAGAGAGTAAAACAGGGGGTAAAATGAGTTTTGCCTTGAAATAAGGTGTTTGTGATTTTCAAAACAAGAGAAATGGTAAATTCATAAGGAAATGCTTAATGACTTAACAATCTTCCCCTCACATTAAGGAATGGAAAATTCATAAGGAAAACCTTATTGACTCAACAATATTCCCCTTTTTGTAAAGCAAAAACATCCTTATGAAAATTAATATAAGGACATGGAATAAATTTCTTAGACTGTGAAATTAATGTTTATCTCCCTTTATCTATGGACAAAGTTGAATAAAAATAACTCCCCCTTAGGATTTGGAACTCTAACGATCATATTCTATATTTCTATAATGATAATTTTCATTTGAATGTGGAAATATTTGTAATAAGAAACTTCCCCTTAAATAAACCTTTTTCCTTCTCCCTTTTAGAATTCTTTTTCCTTCTCCCCCTTTGTGATTTTCAAAAATAGTTTGAGGGAATGGAAAAAAATATGGTACCTGAAATATTAGTATAGACAACCAAACAAATCTAGAATCTAAAATTTCATTGAGATTGGAAGTATTAGAACAAGGAAAAACCAATACAACAAAAGATAGGGGTAAGATTTATTTTGCTTCTTTTTCCTTGGGCATTAGAATCTTCATAATGGTCTTCAACTTTTTCAGCTCTTTATGATCCTACTCAGCTTTCTTTTCTAATAATTTGATCCTGTATTCCTGAGACTTCAGGTCCTCTACTCGATCCTTCAGCAATTCCTATTTCTTCACAAGCCTTTCTTCCATCTCAATCTGAAGATCCTTTTCAGTTTTCCAGCATTGAACAAAATAATTCAGCTTTCCATTCAGATCTTTCACCTCTTGAATCTGAGTATTTTGTTCAAGATTTAGCTTTTCCTGAAAATTGTCTGAAAGATTTTTGATTTTGACATCTTCAGTACCAAAGGCTTCCTTGACATCTTCTTGGAACTGATCAAGATCTTCCAAATCTAGAATTATTTTCTTAGACCATTTGGTCATATGCTTGCAAGATTTCTTATGGGATTCATATTTGATCAGAAAATATTTGTGATCAGCATCAATCTTAACACATCTATCCATAACCATGGATACATAGTCTGTTTTATGATTCATACTGTGCTGAAGCATCTGGCATTTGGATTCAATTGCTGGAAAGATTGGAATAGTATCCACTTGCTACTTCAGGGACTGAACAAAAAAATCATTTCCTAGGGTAGATGACTTCGAATAAGACATTTTTCTTTGAGATTGTTCTTCCTCTATCTCTACCAACTTCCTCTTAGAAGTTCATCCAGCTTCATTCTTCCTCAAAATGTATTTTGTTGGAGTGTCAAAAACTATTTGTTTCCCTTTGTTGATTTTCATAATAACCTCTTCCTCAAGAAACTGATGATTACTTCAGGATAATTGAATAATTTCATCTTCATCAACCTTTTCTTTCTCATCACCAACCTCAAAATCTTAAGGAAAAATGAAGTCATGATTGTGACTCTCTTCCTCAAATGGCTTGTTGAATTCATCTTCACCCTTCTCATCATCTCTAGGTGTAACAAGTTTAAAGATCTAGCTTGAGAAGTCTGGAGTGAAAATTTCTCAGAAGTACTTTACCTTTCCTAAAAGTCTTCTACTTGCTTTAGAAAATCGACTGTCTTTTCAGAGATTTGAGCTTTTTGGACTTCTTCTACAGTTTCCTTCTCAACTTCCTTCTCTTTGAGTTTTTCTAGAGACATAAACTTATTTACCTAAGTCTCAGTAAATTGTTCTACTAGGAAGGTTTTCGGTACATGGATTTGTTGAGATGCAACATCAGTGGCCTTCAAAAGAGATTGCACAATCTCCGCCTCTGATATCTTTTTCTTGAGCTTCTTCTCTTTTGCTTGTCATTCAAGCTCCTCGGTAGCTTTTTATTTCAAGGCCTTATCCTCAGCAGAATCCAAACTGAACTGTGGCTCCCCTGCTTTTCTATTTTTCTTATCTTCCCTCCATTTTTCTATGACTTCATTAGGGTAGGCCTTCTTCTTCTATGGTTTAGGAGGTACAGATTGAGGTTCTTTAGCATTGGGGGTTTTTTCTTCTTCTTCCACTTACTTCAACATTCTTTTCTTGCCAGTCTTCTTTGATGGTTCAGCTTCATCAACAATCTTCAGAACAACCTCTACCTCATCCTCAGGTAAATCATAAAACTCACCTGACTCCTTTGAAAAACCTATTTTCATCCTCTTCAAAGTTTCATCACTTATCATCATCACCTTTCAATTCCTCAGCATGGAGCTGGAGGAGTTCTTGAAGGATTCTAGGAACTGAACTATTATCTTGGAAAGTAAGGCCAAATACATGATAATATGAGCTCTCAGATTCCCATTTTTGATATTCTCAATCGTAATTAGAATGTGTCTCATAAGATTAACATTCCTTATATTTACTAAAAAACCCAGGATATAAATGTCACTTTTCTTAAGGGTTCCCTTATCACCCTTCCTAGGTATGATGAGACCTTGCACCCATAGTTGTAGGATACGGTTTTTGGTAGACATATGGGAAATTTTTGCAGTTTTTACATTATTAAGCCCAAGGCATTCCATAGAATTTTCCTTAATGAAGCTTCCTTGAACCTCTAGCAATTTGTGAGAGAAAAACGCAGCCTCTCCTTCATATGCTAGCCCCACCAAGCTCACATCCTTGGTGTAAGAGAGTTTTTATGTCTTACCATAACTCTTTAAAGAGAATTTTTCTCTACCCTCTTCCTTAAAGAAGAAAACTGATTAATAGAATTCGATGAGAAGATCCGGATAGACTACATCTTGAGCTGTTTTTTTAGAAATAGATACACTTTCCCACCCATTGAGTTTTATGTTCTTAGATATAATGGAGTCATACTTGTTGAAAAAATTTGGGTGTACCAACCTCTCCCTATATATTTTCCACTCCAAAATCGGCTTAACTGTAGACATATCCTGAGAAGGAGATTATACAGACATTCAGAGTGGAGCACTTCTGAAGAATTCTGAATGGGATTTTGTAGAGAGGCAGAGCTTCAAGATGCAAAATCTTGATAACTGATGTGGGAAAACCCTTCAGGGGTCCTTTATATAGGCGATGGAAGTGACGGTTGAAATTCCCTTTTGAATCCAATGGCTGAGAATTCTTTAGATCTGATCTGACTATTGAATTAAAATCTGCAAGGAAAAATTTTGTAGGATCCGATATTTTGAGGTTTTAAGAGGAAAACATTCAGATTTAAGGAAACTTCAATCCATGAAATTTTAAAACCAAAAGAAACTAACAGAAAGTAAAAGGTAATTACGAAAAACTCAAGAAAGAATAATACCTTTTGGATTTCTAGTAATATTATTCGTATGAGGAATATTCTTCTTGAAGAACTTTGGATTTCAAAAAAAACATTGAAAACGGGAAAAAAAGTTCACTACAAAAATTTTCAAATCTGAGAGTTTCTATTACAAAAATTCCAAATCCAAAAATTTTCATTTCGAAAATTTCAAATCCTAAAATTTCCATTTCAAAAATTTCAAATCCTAAACTTTCCATTAAAAAAATTTTAAATCTGAAAATTTCCATTACGAAAATTCTAGGTTTTAGAATTTTTATTACAAAAACATTAGGTCCAAAGATTTTCATTTTGAAAACATTAGGTCCGAATATTTTCATTATGAAAACTTCGTTATGAAAAATTATGAAAACTACATTACGAAAATTTTCATTAAGAAAAACTTTAAAAAAACCACTAAGAAAATTTTATTAAAAAAATTTAAAAAACCAATTACAAAAAATTTCATTATGAAAAACTTTTAAAAAAACCAATATGAAAATTTTCATTACGAGAATTTGAAAAATCAACTACAAAAATTTTCTTTTCAAAAATTTTGAAAAAATAAATAATAACAAATGTACCCCCCTATGAAAAGGAGTTTATTACTGTAAAGAGATTGATTTCAACAAGAAGTTAATCAAGGGGGATTACCTTATGGTTATCATTCTTAACTTCTGTTTAATGTATTCAAATCTATCAGAGAGTAAATATTTTGTAAAAATATTAGCAAGTTGATATTGCATTCCGATAAATTGAAGAATGATATCTAATTTTTTGTGCGATCCCTAAGAAAGTGATTCCTAATATCTATGTGTTTTTCATGAGAGTGTTGTGCATGATTTTTACTAAGGAAAATGGAACTTCTGTTATCACACATAATTTGAGTGTTAGTAAAACTCAAGCCATAGTCTGTGAGTGTGTGTAGCATCCACAATACTTGAGCACAACAACTTCCAGCTCCTACATATTCATCTTCAGTAGTGGAAAGTTCTACCGAGTGTTTCTTCTTGAAAGACCAAGAAACTAAAGAATCTCCTAAGAAAAGACCAGTTCCGGATGTACTATTTATATCCATTCTACATCCACTAAAGTCAGCATATGAAAAATTTTTCAAAACAAAATCATTTCCAGAAGAATAAAAGAGTCCTAAATCCACTAAAGTAAGCATATAAAAAACTTTCTTCCCTAGTATTTTCCTTGTCTAATTTCTTAGAAATTTTACAATTTTTTTCTTCAAGGAACTCTGAAAATCTAGATACTTTTTCATATAAAGGTTCTTCATTTTTTGAAGATGAAGTATCTTCTTTAGAAGTACTATTATCGGAATAGTAATTCTTATTAAGAGATAAATTTGTTAAAGCTTCGGCAGAGCATACCTTGTCCATAAGACATGTATTAGGGAAAGAAGTAGTAGAAATGAATCCCATATTCTTTTGTGCTGATGAATCATATTTATAAGATTCACTTTCTGAAGAGTTTCCACAACTAGCACTTTAAGTATCATTAACAAAGACTTTTCTTGTGCTTTGATTGATAGAATTTATTCTTGTTCATTTCTGAGTTCCTTTCCTTCTTATCCTTATTTTTCAACAAAGGACAATCAGGTCTGATGTGACATGTTCTTATACATTCATAACAAGTAACTTCTCCATCTTTCTTATCTCTGTAGTATTTCTTCTGGTAGTTATTTTGATGATTCTTCTAAGCTAAAATCTTGTTCATTCTCCAAGCAAGATTAGCTAACTCATTCTCTGACTTTTCTATATCACTATATTCTGACTGAATAATGACATTCTTTGACTTTGATCTAGTTACCCTTTCTGGGGTCTTGGATTTCATATGTTTAGAAGTGGTTGTAAAAGCAACTCCTCCATTCCCATTCTTCTTCTTGACATTTTTAGAATCTCTTTTCATTCTGGTTTCATACTGAAGAAGAGTTCCAAACAACTCATCTAAGGAAATTTGAGTGACTTTACTATTCTCATCAATAGCTGTCCTCTTGGACTCTTATTAATTTGGAATGATATCTATGATCTTTTCAATAAGAGACTCATCATCTGAACCTTTTTCTCCCATAGATCGTAAGCTATTCACGATAGTCATAAACTTTTTCTGAAATTTTCTTACAGGTTCTCTATAAATAAAGTTAAAACTATAATATTCAGCTCTCAACATAGATATTCTAGTCTCTATGACTATAGATGTACAAAAATTTGTAACTTCAAGTTTCTCCCAGAAACTGTTTGCATCTTCACATGATGATATTTTACTATATATGTTTCGGGTCATGGAATATAACAAAGTATTTCTGACTCTGAAGTTTTCTTGGTATTCTAATTTCTCATGATTCGTAAAAGTTATAAATTCCTTATCTGGAATATTGTAATCTCCAGTAAACATTAGATAGTTATCGACTCTAGTATTGATAAATAAAGTCTTCATCCTATCTCTCCAGTACTCATAATCATTTCCATAAAAATAAGAGGTCTAGTAGGATTCAGATTATCAATAGAACCAACATTTAAACCTACCATCCTTAAGAAAATCTTTGGCACACAAACTTGTTAGTAGTATGAGTGTGTAAACAAAGAAAATATCCTAATCAAGGAACTAGATATTATATATCTAATAAAAACTAAATCTAAACTATATGAGTCCAAAAAAAAGATTACGAGAAAGTTTGAATCCGAATATATGAATCTGAAAATTTTATTCTGAAAACTAATTCTCTTCTGAATCTAATCGTGAGATTAATTCAGAGGTAACCAATCCTTTGATACGAATTGTTAGAATAGTATGTCTAAGTATAATATACTCTAATACCAAATGTTGGATCAAATATGTAAAATTAGATACAAATAAAAGTGGGGGGGGGGGGGTGAATTGTATACTTTAAAAATTCCTTTGGAACTTCTAAGGATAACCAAAATTCACAACACCTCTAAGTTCTAATAACTAGCTTGATTCTGAAAAAGTGCTTCTGGAAATGAAACTTAACAAAAGTTTACACCAACTAAGATTCTACCTTTAAGCGTATAGAATCTAAGTCAATCAGAGTAAAAGTGTAAGGAAGTATAATAAAGTTATACTTTCCTCAACAACAAAAATACACAGCGGAAAACAAAGTAGTAACACTACAAGTAACAAGTATAAACTATTTTAACCCAAAGAGGAGGGTATCCAACAACCCTGGATAAGAGGTCCCTTGATTTATATTTTCAAGAAAGTTTGTCTTACCCAAACCCAAGTAAGCCCTTAATCCATATATTTTTATCTATCTTGCTATCCCTGCAAGCCCTCGATTTGTAATGAAATCAGCACCTCTAATTCACAACCTGAAGTCTTTGATTTCAAGGAAATCGAACCTCTGCACTAAGAAAATCTGCACGAAGGAAAGTTTGAACGAGCAGTTCAAAAAATTCTGCATGAAGCCTAAGAGTTTATAAGATCCTCTCTCTAGAAATCACTTCAAAAACACTTTTTCAAAAGTCTCGAAAAAGTTTTCGAGTTCTTTCAAATGAGCTCCTATGTATAGGCACGACTTCAACAGTCGGCTCCCTCCTCCAACATTCATATTTTTCCTTGAATTTTGGAGGGACTTGTACATGTGTCACTCAAACAATGGTTAGTTGTTAACTGAAAGCACGACATCATTTTATAACTCAACAAGTGTAAGTTTAACCAAAAACTAATATTCAGAATGAAAGTAAATGAAAGTTCGGAGTCCAACCAAAATTAAATTCATAGTCTACAATACAAGGATATTTAGATTCCATTTTTTTTGGAATTCAGAACCTTAATTATATATAATTTGGTACCTAAACATAAAAATTACGGAGTTGGAGTTCATGACAATTCCGAGTCAGAACTCATAGGAGTTTGAAGTCTGAATTCAGAGTACTCTGGAGTCAGAACTTAGAGATGTTCGTATCAAGAATTCAGAGTCGAACATCATGAATGTTCATATCAAGAATTCAGAGTTGAACTTCATGAGAGTTCGTATCCAGAATTTAGAGTTGAACTTCATGAGAGTTCGTAACCAGAATTCAGAATTCAACTTCATGAGAGTTCATAACCAGAATTTGGAGTTGAACTTCATGAGAGTTCGTATCCAGAATTTGGAGTTGAACTTCATGAGAGTTTGTAACCAGAATTCGGAGTCTTAAACAGAATGCTTTATATCTAAGTATTATATGATTCTGAGATTTTGGTCTCAATCTGAGTTTGACACTTAGAAAATTTATGATATAATCAATGAAATCTAGGTAAGGGTAAATTTACTTGGGTAAGGAAATTTTCCGTAAGAGAGTAAAAAAAGGGGTAAAATGAGTTTTTCCTTGAAATAAGGTGTTTGTGATTTTCAAAACAAGAGAAATGGTAAAGTCATAAGGAAATCCTTAATTAATTAACAATCTCCTCCTTACATGAAGTAATAGAAAAGTCATAAGGAAAACCTTATTGACTCAAAAACGAGTACTCGCACCTAAGGATCTATGTACTATGTGCCCTATCAAATTATTTTATCCAACTATAAAACTATATTTAAGAGATATTTTTATATAATAGCAAGGTTCTCATCATTGAAGGTACTGCTATGACCTTATCAATGTGATAGATACTATATGATATTATCACATTAATGTTATGCAGATGAAAAAATCAATATGTGGAAAGAAATTTCTATTCATATTTACTTCTTTGAATGTAAATGTATTAAAAATTAAAAATTATATGATTTTAGGGAACCAAGTATAACATTGAGGACATACATAAAGGAAAAAAGTGAGATAATAAGTCCAATAAGGGAATAAATATAACAATGAAGTAAAAAACATGAGTCAAGTAACTCCACATAATGTCATAAAATTTCAGAATCATATATAATCACAAGGTACCATGGAATAAAGAAGACAAAAACATAAGATCAAAACATATTAATAATGTTACTATAACATAAAATATCACATAAGAATCATAACTCAATGATCACTTCCAAAACAATGTAACATATTGTTCTTGGATTATTATACACACATCATACATAATATTTGATGTTATAAATACATTTCCCAATTCATTTTTTGTCTATATAATTCTAGTAACATTCATAAGATAATAATATATACATGTATATTTGTACCACATAGTTAAATAATATATGAAGAATAATCATGAGATAAATCAATGAGAATTAAATGGGTTACATGACTATATCCCAAATCATAAATAAAAGATTAGTCATATTGATTCCAAAAAAAACAAGGGATTAAGGGTTTTGATTCATTCATATATAAATAATTAAATATATAAAATAATGATAGATCCAAATTTAATAAAATATCTTGTGAAATGGGGGAATAAGTAGGTGTGGAAATGAATAACTTAAATGATGTTCTAAGAATTTAATAAAGTACCTTTGAAGAAAATACATACATATGGTTTTATTTAAAATCGTAAATGGACTAGGATACATTTCCTTAAAATATTTGGTCTTTTATAAATAATAAAAGACTAAAAATTTTAAAATAATTATACATTAAATGAAATAATAAATAGGAAATTTCTTTTTAATTTAATTCACTTTAAAGAAAATACTGAGAACAAAACTTGAAAAAGATAAATATATAATGAAAGCAAAGAGGAAATAAATTAGGTATATAAGTAGGGAACATATATATAGAATACATAATAAGTAAATTTAAATAATATTGATAGATGGAAGTAGAGGTAAGGAGAGACAAAGTAATACTCAAAAGGGAAGTGGGTGGTTTTGAAGTTCCCCAACCCCAGCCCTGACTCACTTGGTACTTGCATCGAACATCCAAGATAATAAAATTAGGTTTATTAAATAATAAATTTAGATACTTATCCTAATTTTTTTAATTATTATTATTTTTATAAGCATTTATAATTTTTTTATTAATACATTATGTTCATATTCATCATCCCAAGAATGTTCACTTCACGGTTTCAAGGTTTTATTGGCTTATTTAAAATGGTGAAAGTTATTTTGAAATAAATCTTCAACTATAGAAGATCATAGAAATGCTTTTACTAACATTAAAAAAAATTGAAATGGTTTTATATATCTATATATGTTTAGAAATAAGAATTGTTTTTGAATGTTATCATATAATGGTTTGTTCTTATAGAAAAGTTTACCATCCACTATTAACAAAATTCATTTTATATAATTTTATGGTTATTTACCCATTAAATAATATAAATAAAATTGTAATATCATTATTATATACTTATTTAATAATAAATTGTTTTATGATAACCATCCATGAAGGTGGTAATAATTTTCTCATATCATTATCATTATATGAGGTTATAACTAGACATGAATTAATGAGTGTTATAAACAACTATAAATGTGGAAAACCAATATAAAAACCATATAAATATTACATTATTATCATATTTTAATCATAACACCTCAAAATAAATTTCAAAATACCAAAATCAAATGGTTTAGTGTCTTTATAGATATTCTAAAATCAACATATTACTATAAATCATTACATATATATGACCCATTATAACTATATGTAATATTTACTTATATACATATTCCTTCACAAAATTCCTTTAAAAACAGAGTAAAAAATAAGGGGTGAGCGCAAATTTGTAATAAGGGAAACTTTTCGACAAGAAAAAATAGTTTAGATCATAAAATTATGAAAAAACTAGAATCATAGAAGAAATAACTGATTAAATGGACATAAATATCATAAGAGATATTAATAATCAATTATAAAACATCATGGATCATGGAATGAGATTAAAAAACCCTAATGGAGCATACAAAATATACCAAATCCTAGAAACATGTGAATGTAAACAAAAACCATAAAAATATTATATAATAATGTGGAATAAAGTAGAAGAGTGACATAAGGCTATGAATAGGTAATAAAAACATTGTGATAAAACCTAATAATTCTTATAAAATAAAGTGTGAACAAACCCAATCGTTTCCACACATTATGATGTGTAAAATTCAATCATGCTCACACAATAGGTTATGAACAAACAAAATCATTTCCTCACATACTCATTATCACATGAGATATACAAAATTAACTAATGTATTAGAGGGTGATATAGGACCCCACCCTTCACATAATGAAATTATATTCTTATGTATGCTACACGAAAATTATCAATCAAATTATCCTAAAAGACCATGAAAATAATGATGTGTTTTATAACATTTACAAATAGTATCATAGAACAAGAAATCAAGAGTAGATCATTTTTCATCATAAATTAAATATTACAAAAGGTGTATAAAATAATTTAAATTATGATCATGACTATTGGTACACATAATATATATTCTTTTTGATTTAGAGAGAAAAATGAAATAGAAACTCGTAAAATAGTTTTTATGGATTTTGAAACAAATTAGTAAAAAAAAATTTATAAGTCCTTTCATAAAATGTTCTAACAGAGGTAAAAAAGAAAAAATAAAAAAATAAATCATATAATAATTAAAAATATTTACTCTATCAAAAAAATGAAATTAATGATAACTAATGGGGAGTAGAGGATAAAAATTCCTACATGAAATGAAATTTGGTTAATATTTTGAAATACCATTTTGAAACCCACATTAAAAAATTTAACAAAAACACATATTTGAAGAATATAAAGAAAAATATCAATATTACAAGAGATAAAATATATGTGGGTTTCTAATCAATAAAAGTAAACATTGGAGGTAATAAGTATATGGACATTGAAGAAACAATGCCATTAAAAAATGTATTATTCTTAACAACATACAATCCATAAGAAGAAATAAATTTATCAAAAAGGAATATACTAACGGGAAATTTAATTTTCCAAAATATAAAACAAAAAATTATATATAATAGAGAAATTTTAGAATAAAATAAATTTGGAATCACTTAGTTATGAAAAGTATATTATAACCCAATGAAATAAAATTGAGTTGATGAAACCCTAACCTCTACTATGGACTCAATTGATATGTGAAACTAACATCCTAAATAACAAAATTAAGTGTAGTAAATACTTTATTTTGAACCCTTTTTAGGAAAATTTCATTTTTAAGGTCTGTTTATTATTATATGTTACTAATTTATATAGTTTTTTCTCTCCTCTACTGCTAGGGGTTTTTTGGTCAATTCGTATAAAACTGGTTTAGTTTGTTGACCATTGTAAAAGTTTTTATAGAGTAAATTTATCATCAATATAGTTATAGAGATATATTTACATTATCATCATATTATAAAAAAATTACTTTTTGTATAGGATTTCAAAATTATATTCAAATTAAAAAATATGACTTGAGGAGTTCGTTTTTTGGATGTTAAGTTCATAATGACTATTTAATGTTTTTATTATTAATATAATGTCCAAAGAGTCTTTAAAAAATAATTGAAACACTATGAATATAATATTTATTAAATAAACTAATTTATAGAACATTTCACATTTGGTGATGAAAAATGACATGTATCATTCGTCGAAGCAGTAGACCACATGAACACACGGGTGACATTATCATCTTTTCAGGGATGGAAGATGAGGGATGAAAATAATGATTAATATTTTTAGAATCATAGTAATTTATTGATATCCAATTTATTCCTTAAATTAATCATTATAACCAGTAATGCAAGGTGGTGGTGTAAAATGAAATACATCACTTCATGGAAGTGATAGTCCACATGTATTTCCAAATGATGCTTATCATTTTCCATTTGATGTATGAGAAATATTCAATTGTTGTTCTATAAACATAATGGAATTTAAATATACTAATGATATTTTTATCATTATAAAAACATGATTATAGAATATTTAGATGATTTGTAAGAAGAAAGAAAACGTGAATGAATTAAATTGACATGATTACCTCTCCTTGGATATCCTCATTCAAATATCACATTAAGCCTTCAATGGATAGTATTATGGTGATACTATAACATATAGAACATGAATAGGGGTGTTGGGATTTTATTTGGGAAGATCTTAGCAGATCTAAGGTGCTAAAAATTTATTGATATGTGATTAGTTGAAGGTATCCTTTTACAAGGGAGGGTAGTGGAACCCCTATAAATACATATATTTTAAAATAATATAAAGTCAAATTAAAGTGTAATTATAACCAAATAAGATAAATTTAAAATATAAGTTGAGTGAGGGTCGATAACCTCTCCACTAATCAAATTGGGATATGTGTTAGTGATAATTATGGTATATCTATTATTTTAATCCCCTTTTTAACCCTTTCAAATTTTATCATGGTGAATTTTTTTTACCATGATAACTTATTTCTATGACCATAACATTAATTTATCATATCACCTAATATTGATCATTTTCATTCCAAAAACGAAATTATTCTTAAAAAATTTACTTTCTAAAGGTGATATAAATTAGCTTCATTGTAAGTACGCATTATATAATAGAAACAATTATTTTTTCACTCACAAAAAAATATATTTTCCTGAAATATTAAAAAAACTCAACTTAAGATAATTTTTATATGATGAAATTAATAAATAAAGTTAATTTTATCAAATATAAATTCTATAGGTGAAAAAATGAATTTATTATAAGAAATCATAATGTGGGAAAAATTTATAGAAGAATATTTCCCAGTATAAAATGAATAAAATAATGATTTATTTTCAATAAGAAAATTTTATTACATTAATATTTACATGTTTATTTCATCCTTAATCATACATATAAAAGCCATTAATATCTCTTCATAATATCTAAGGTAAGATAAGTAATGGTTCTGGTCATAGTTTGTGGTATAACCAACAAGGATCTCATAATTACTTCCATGATATTGAAATTATCCAATATTTTATTTCATTGAAGCCATACATGTTGATGTTTTTCTGGGGAATAATTTATGGGAAATCCAAATGATACAACATCCTTTCCAAAATTCAAAAAATAACCTTCATATAGAATCCTCATACTACATGATTTCATTAGTGCTCTTTTTGTTAGAACCAAGGGTTTTATCAGTAGTTAATGGATTATATTTTGAGTTTGTGTCAATCCACAATGGGTTGAATAAAGAGATTTCATGACAAGTGATATTAAGGCATAAGTGGATTTAGTGTTGAAGGTGGAATCATTTCCCAATTTTTTCCATTTTTTTGGATCTCAAAATCTAGAGTAGGGGATAATCTTCATGAAATAAGGGTTTATAGGACATAATATTTTTTAATATGAAAAATGAATGAATTTAATGATTATTGATGTTTCACAATGATTTAGTGATCCATTATAGAATCTATTGTCTTTAAGGTTTGATGGTTTTCGAATAATTTACGAGGAATGATGGAATGATATTAATATATTTGACCATGAGAAGCATCATGAATGGAATAATATCACTGATGTTTCAGGAAGAAAAGGATATTTGTGAAAATGAATAAAGAGGTTCATGAAAAGGACATGAAGAGATTGAAATATTTTTAAAGAGGAGTTATCTATAAATAGGCACCAACCTATCATTTTACGAACTAATAGAATTTGGAAAAGGTGAATCACAATAACTTCATGAAGGTATAATTCATTTTGAATCAGTAACTATTCGGGAGTAATATCATCACAAAAATACTGGTTAATAAAAAATTAACACTTAATAATTCCATAAAAGGGAGTTTCATGAAGACAAAGAGAATCATGATTGTTTGGAGTTCTCTGAAATATGGGCGTTTTATGAAGGTTTGGAGTTTTGTTAAGTCTAGGAGCTTTAAAAAGGCTAGGATCTGCATGAAAGTATGTAGGGTCATGAAATCTAAGAAATCTTTGAAAAAAATGTGGTTTCACAAAGGCTAGGAGCTTCATGAACAATAGTTTTGGACATTTTGATTAAGTGAATAGTGCTATAAAGTGAATTAATACAAGACTATAGTGAAATTAGCGTCTCATGATAATCATGGAAAAAGACTCATATACCCAATATATTAAAGTGATCTTCAAGTGGATAAAATGAGTAAGACTTCATCCAAAATAGTGAGAAATGGGGAGTTGACAAAAGTGGTCCGATTAATTTTAATCCAAAATATAAAGTGAGGTTTAGTTGATTTAGGTATGACCGATGCACTATTTGAATATTCTCTTTAGACTATCCCTTAGTGACAATCTAAGTAAAACTAATGTGTTGTGTTTCTATTTATTCATTTGGGAGTCTGATAATTGCACGATTCCATCATATAGGTTTAATAGGTTCGTACCAACACGGGGATAATATACATATCATTGAAAGAAAAATATGACACCTTGATTCACCCCTCCTCTATTAGGGTGTTCTAGGGTCCTACATGTGCTATCAGAGTATACATGTTATAGAAGTTAAATCTATAATCATTTGTTGTTTTCATGGATAATTTAGTAAATATTATAGAAGTTATCTATTTTTTATTTAATAAATTCTAGATTTGGAAAAATATAACTATATCACATCTGTGATCTCATGAGATTGATGTTTTCTATTCAATAGTTCAAGTGATTCAGTTCAGTGATTCGACATGTCTTTTGATGACAAGTATAGATAAGAAATTTCATGATACAGATGCCAAATATCAGAATTCTTTTACCGAATCACTTTATGATCATGTCAATTTGAAGGTGTTGAGTTTCACTATATCCATTTCCACGTGGAAAAAACTGGAAAATACTAATGAAGGTAATAGAAATGTTAAGAAGGTCAGAATTCATGTATTTTCACAATCAGTTCATTGATATGAAAATGCATCCAGATGAAAATGAAGATATTTCCTTTAATCACATTACTAATGCTTTTGGCACTATTAGAGGCCTTAGAGAAGAAACTAAGGATATTGACATTGTGAATAAAATTCTAAGAAGGATCTAACCACTATAAAATCGAAAAGTGTTAGCCTTAGAGTAGTGATATTTTTCTAATATTTATCTTGATGATGTACTAGGAGGTATGGTGGATTATCAAATGATAGTCAAACTAGAAGATAAAAAAATGAGTAATAAATTAAATGAAATTAAAATACATGTAAAATATTGAAATTTACAATGTTAGTAATGATATATACAATGTGTATGATAACATTCTATCTCTATTTTCCAAACAATTCAAGAGAGAAAATATGATATTTGAAGGAAAGCTTCCTCTGGATTTATTTCAGTGTGGTAAAGTAGGGAAAATCACATCTTGGTGATAATGATAAATTGATGATGTAGAACGTGAATCAGAAGTCATATTGAGGCCATAGAGGAGGTTCTCAAAAAATGGAGACTTCAAATCATGAAATAAATTATAGAGAAAAATATTCATGTGAATGTGGAATAAGATAAAAATGATTTTTTGGAGGGTGTAAAAATAGAGTTTAAAAATCATACTGAATAAGTCATGATGGCTCTAGTTGAAAAGTTTGTACCTATAAAAGATAAATACAATCATTCAAATGTTGTTTTTGATATCAAGGTGGAACTTGAGGCTACTCTTGATGATCATGCGATTCAAAGAAATAAAAATAGAAATATGGTAGATTTGTTGAAAGATTCATTATAGTATGTATATCAGATTTAAGATGAGATTGATTGAATGTAAGGAGAGGAAAAAGAAGAGATAAAAACTCTTCAGATAATGGAAGATTTTTGGGAGTTGAAGATTATAATTTAAGAGGGTAAAATAGTACTTAATGACATTACATCAATACTATAAGAAAAAGATATGATAGTTGAGGGCCGTAAAGAAAAAGTCATTTCTTTATGAAGTATATTGAAAAATAAATCAAAATCAAAAGAATAAAGGAACAAATTATAGTTTGGAAGGTATTTTGATGTAAATATTTTGAAAAGAGTAAAACATAGACCTAAAGTTGTATATAAATACATGAATGATCAAAGAAATTTGATTATGGAAAAATATGGAATTATCTACGATACAGAAACATCAATGGTTGGAATCAGAATGAGCCAAAGTAAAGGGAAGCAAAAAGTTGTACAAACCAAAAAGACACCCAGAAAAAGCTTCAAACCAAATATAGATGATATTTTAAAACAATCCTCAATTATCCAGAGAGTATTTCTAATCAAATACCTATACAAATAATCAAACATGTGGAGGAATGTATATGATAAGATATTTCTTCTTATGAAATGTCAATCTTGTGGAATTCTCAACCATACCATTTATTATTGTGAAAGTAAATGAGCAATATAGATGAGGAGAATCTTGAAGTCAATAAAGGGGAATGAGACCATATCCTTCATAATATAGAAGAAATAATTTCTAGGTTTATTTTTTCATTGATCTAATTTTTCCCACAAATATATTCATTACTGACAAAGGAAAGGTAGGAACATTAACTATAGAACTTTGAGAAAATTCAATACTAGTAAACAAATTATAATTACCCTTGAGAATATTTATTCTCCTATAGAAGAAAAATATGAGTATGATTCAACCATGTAAGGTGAAAAGAGATCATAGAGTCCATATTTTTCCTCCACTCAATCAAGTGTCTCATAGAAGGAAAATAAGAAGGTTAAGAAATACATCCTAGTATAAATCACTCTGAAAGGTACAAAGAATAGTAGCACTTGTATTATTGAAAGTGGATGCTCATCCCACATGATAATAAATTATGATTTGTTAAAAAATGTTAAGAAAATGTTTCATAGAACATTGAGATTCAATAATGACGGTGCTTTAAAAATCAAAGGTATTGGAAATATATAATTATAAAACAATGAGCTAATGAAAACATAAGTATTTTACATGTATGAGTTTCATTAAAATCGCTTGAGTGAGAGTCAAATTTATGAATCATGACAAGTAGAGAAATTCAATCCAAAGGGGTGCACCATCAAAGGGAAGATATGTAATTCTATCATGAAAGGCTGTTGGGAAAATGGGAATTTATACAGGGTATATAGTATAGAAAAAACCAGTTATTTAACAAATGATGAAGAATATTTCTTTTGGAATTAGAGGTTAGGTAAAATTAATCAACAGAGCATGGAAAACATAACAAAGATAAAGGCTATTTTTACAATTTCATTTTGAAGTGTGATTGGGAAAAGTCATGTGATACTTATATTCTAGGAAATATGGTTAGTAATTCTTATCATCCAAGGAACAAAAGGGCATGCAATCTACTATATCTTCTCCACATAGATGTGTGTAGCCTAATGAATATAGATGGGACATATGGAGAGTGATACTTATTTACTTTTATTAATTATTATAGTATAATTTCATATATGATGTCTATGCAGCATAAACAACAAGTGATTGACTGCATAATGAGATATCTATGAAGTGTTGAGAATGAGACTAGATAAATAATCAAGATATTATGATTCGAAAATGGTATATAATTCATATCCATTTAATTTTAAAATTACCTTGAATAAATGGGATCAATCATGAGGTGTCATTAGTGAGAACACCCCAACAAAATGGGGTCATTGAATGGAGAAATTGTTATGTAAATAATATGTCCACAACTATGCTGACTGATATTTGTGTTTCTCATCATTACTAGATGTGGCTGTTCATTTTGTGATATACACTCAAAATAATAGAGAGATTTTTATTAAAGAGGACATGAAACCATATGAGATAAGTAAGGGAAGAAAGACCTCCCTAATTTATTTTTGTGTTTTGGAAGTAAATGTTTCATCTAAAAACAAAGAAGCAAATCAGGTAAAGTATGGTAATGTCATAGATGATGGAATATTCCTTGAATACTCAATAAAGATTAAATCCTTGAAATGGTTTAATAATAATCTTATAAATATTGTGGAAATAACTGATTTAATCACTAATGAGGATAAAACTATGAATAACACGAGGTGCTCATATGTTTATTAGAATGAAGATGAAGTAGAAAGTGGATGAGGTATAGATTTAAATATTGGAATTATGAAAGGATTTCTTAATGTTCAGGGTTCTCAAAATGATGATGATTCATAAGTACAATCAGAAGAGGAAACCATTGATGAAGAAAATCTATTAGAACCTCATACGTGAGATAGAATAGCATAAGTTTATCAAACCAACATCATTGGGGTTTGGATCACACCTACATAGACAAAGATAATGAGAAATTATGCACATTATTATCTCTTTTCAGTTAAGGAACCAACCTCATTTGAAGAAGTAGTGAAGGATGAATCATGGATTAATTCCATGAATGAATTACTGGATCAGATTTAAGAAATAATTGTGATCCTATTAAGTGACTAGTAAATAACAATGTGATTATAAAAAAGTGGATCTTAAAAAAAATCAATGATATGGGAAATGTATTCAGAAACAACTAACTATTGGTGCATAAAGGCTATATATATAATAAAGGATTTGATATTGATGAAAAAATTTCTCTAGCACTTATAGTAGAGTCTATTATACTCTTCTTGGCCATAGAAATTCAACGAGGGTATGAAGTTTAATAGATGAACATTAAAAATGAATTCTTAAATGGTGTTCTTGAAGAATAAGTCTACCTTGAAAAACCAATGGTATTTCTAATTAGAAATAATTAAAAAAAGGTTTTTAGATTAATTAAGGATCTTTATGGGTCAAAAAATTAACCATGAGCTTGGTATTCTTGACTAGATACCTATATGAAGAAGCTAAAATTTATAGTAGTGGATGTCGATCATAATCTTTATATGAATAATTCTCAAGGAGATAAATTTATGGTTCTTGTGTATGTGGATGATATTAAATTTGGGGGATGAAGGAATGGATTAGTGTAAGAATATTATAATAACATGAAATAGGAATTTTAAATGTCCATGATTGTAATACTCTCAGTATTTTTGGGGTTTCAGTTGATATAAAATAAGGACTACACATTCATTTCATTAGAAAGCTATTCACGAAAGCTTCTGATGAAATTCGACACGCATGAGTTCAAAATAGTTTTAACTCTAATTGAATTTGGGAAAAAACATAGAGAGCACAAGAATAAAAAATATATGGATCCCACCATTTATATTAGGATAATAGGAATCTTATTATACTTGACTATGACATGTCTATATATCATCTTTGAAACATGTTTATTATATCACTTCCAATATAATTCAAAGGAAGATCTATTTTTAGTAGTTAAAATAATCATGAGACACATTAAAGGAAGTATCAACATTGGATTATACTTTATAGTAGGATGATATAATGAATTATAAATATTTTCTAATGATTACTATGCTAGAGATTTGGTGGATCAAAATTCCACAAGTGGGGATGCATTCTTTGTTGGAAACAAATGTTTGGGCTTGTTGAGAAAGAAAAAATAAATCACTTCTCTTATTATGGATGATGCAAATTATATCACTATGATAAATGAATGAACTAATATATTGTGGATGAAGAAAAACTTGAATTATATTGGTTTCAAGGTGACATATTCGATGGTGATTCACTATGAAAACAAGAGGGTGATCGACCTTATAAGGAATCTAGTTCAACACTCTCATACCAAACATATTGAGATTAGATATAAATTAATAAAATAAAAAGTTGAGAAGGTTGTGATTAAAATGGATTATTTTGGAACTAATGATCAAGTTAATTACATCTTGAGTAAGCCATTGGCAATACCAATGTTTGAGAAACATCAGTTGAACATTGGTGTTCATCCACCTCCCATTTCATAAGGAGGTTACAATATTTCCCCTTTTCAAATTTGTGTTAACCATTTTAATCTATTTACGGATGTGATGTAGGTTGATGGGGGAGATACGATCTATAGGGATGTTTTTTTTGTGTATAGAGGTCCCATTACAATAACATTGTGTTTATTTCTAAAGGGGGAGAATGATATTCAATGAATTGAAAGATATATGGAAAAGTCCGTGGTATATCATGGTGTAAAAATATATTTTTCCACTCCTGTTTTCTATATAAATGTTTCTCATGTAGAATTATAGTGACGAATGAGTTATTGCATGCCTATCATGTTCTTGATCGAGGTCTAGGATTTATTTAATTTATATACAAATTTCCAACAATCCCAAAGGGGGATATTGTTGGAACCTAGTTTTTTGACAGTTGGAAATGGATTGTAAGTTGTGTTTGTTTTCAATACACACTAGTTTGAACATAGAGTTTGCAAGAAAATTTATCTTATGGTGTAGGTGGATTTAGTGTTTAATGTGGCTTTATTTCCCAATTTTTTCCTATCTTTAGGACCACAAAATCCTAAGGAAGGTGTGAGATTTGTGAAATATGGTTTTCTAAGATAGATTCCTTAAAAATATTTAAAATGATTGATTTCATAAGGATTGATATTTCATGAATATATAGAGCTCAAAGAGTTAATATGGTGTTATTAAGGTTTGAAGAATCATGAATGGGATTTCTCAAAGAATGAACAAGGCACGATAGAAAGATATTAATCTATACAACCAAGTAATACTTCGAAAATAGTATAATTTCATGGATGTTTCATGAAGAAAAAGATATTTGAGATCATGAATTAATAAGTTTACGAAAATGTTTTTGTGAACTTTATGGATTCTCAAAGATTCATTGTCTATAAATAGGTTCCGACACATCATTTGAGGCATTTAAAGAATATGTAGAAAGTTTTAATTACACTAATCTATTGAGGGTATAATTCATCACGAATCAATAACTCTTCGAGGGAATAAGAATCATCAAAAGAATAGTTAATAAATAATTTAATCTTAGAAATTTCAAAAAGGGATTTTCATAATGATTGATCATTTTGTGATAGTTTGGAGTTCTATGAAGGTCGGGATCCTCGTGAAGGTTTGGAGTTCCATAATGGCTAGGAGCTTCACTAAGGCTTTGAGGTTCATGAAATTATTTGGGCATGTGAAAGATAAAATATATTTTTAATGAAAATGGGGTTTCTCGAAGGTTAGGATATTTGAGAACAATAGTTTTGAACATTTTTTTAACTGAACAATATTTTGAAGTTCATAAATTCATGACTATAGTGCAAGCATAGTTTCATTCAAATCCAAGACAAATACTTATATGCTCAATATATTAAATATAACTTCTAGTCAATAAACTGAGTTAGTATTCACAAAATATAGTGAGCAAGGGGGATTCTAAAGAAGTGATCTGTGGGATGAAATGTGATATCCCTAAAATTCATAAAAAGGTAGTGTTCCTAGAATGGACTGACCATGTTTGAACAATTTTAATCCAAAATACCTACCAAATCCTAGTTTATTTAGGTATGACTGATGCACTATTGACATATGCTCCTTGGACTATCCCATAGTGGTGAATCAAGTAAATATATTGTGTTTTGTTTCTATTTTTTCATTTTGGTGTTTGATAATTACACGATTCTATTTGATATGTTTAACAACTTCCTACCAATGTGGGAACAAGATCTGTCTCATTGAAAGAAAAAATTGATACCCTGATTCACCCTTCCTCTCTCAGGGTGTTCTTTTGTGCTATAGTATTCTATATAAATTTCAAAATTCTTTTAATTCTATTTATACCTACCAATTAAATGACTATGTTATAATGATCATATTTAATAGATATATTTTATTAATATTTATTATTTCATTTTATTTCTATGTCTCATGAGAAACAATCCATTAACCACACAATATTTATCAAATTAGAATAATATTACATCGAATTACATTACTTACATGAAAACATGTGAGGGTAATTTTGTCTTACTACATCTTTAGGTTCCCATGTGGCAACCAAAACTTATGATTTCACCCAAGAAATTTGACCAGGTGAGTGGTCTTATAATGCTTCATTTTATGTCTTTGTTCTAGGATCTCCACTGGTTACTCCTCATAAGATAGATCATGTTCGAATGGCATACCTTTAAAATTATGTATATGTGAAGGATTTGGTATGTGATTCCTCATAAGTGGTACATGTAACATGTCATGTACCAATGGGAGGTGTGATGGAAGTTCAAAGAGATAATAAATATTCCCAACACTATCATGAAAAAATCCACTCACCCCTCAATAAGGCACTCTAGTTGACCCCTAGAAAACCCACAAGGGAATTACCATTCCCCACGATCAAGAAAAAAGTGTATGGGAAATAATAATTTCATTTGATAATGAATTTATAAATAAATAACTCAACCAAAGATAATAAATATCACAAGAGAAAACACCGAAACCCATAAGCAGGATAACCATCCAACATACCAAAAGGGGATCAACATCCATAAACAAACAAATGGTATAGGGATACCAATAGTAATTTAAAAAAGATAATGAGTAAGAAAAATAAATCCCAATGTAAAAGAAAAGATGCCACCCATATTCCTGTGACACATGGGATTAACCTACCATGTCACCTCCATATCACCTGAGAACCATTAGTAAGAGTATCTTCAACCTCCATGTATCATATATCTCTTACCTATATCCAAAAATATGTTTTACATACACCCAATGGGTGTATTCAAGTTGTGATAACATTAATCCTAGTATGATTCCACCTGGTGCTTCCTTTAGAAATACAATTATACAAAATAGACACTTTAGTTTGATTTTTTTAAATAAAACTTGTTTTAATTATTAATGTAACAAAGATAAAAAACTGCAATTAAAGCATTCACAATGGTAAAAAATTAGGGCAAAAAAAACTAGATAATAACCCTATGATCTTCATAATCTCAGTGATCGATCCATCCATATCCTTTTCGAGGCATAATCCATTTGGGTGGCCAAAGATAATGACCTAAAATTTGACCAAAACCATAATATCATGTTGGTTAATTAGTTTTATAGTATAGTCATAGGGCTAAGAAGGATTTTCAATGTCTTAAAATATTTTTTCCTAGACATTCCACCATTTTGAATAGCGTTCCTATTTTCTATCCTATTTAAATTATGTTTTGCAACACACATTCCTTTAATTTATTAGAAAAATATGTAAAATAAAATTATTTCATTTCTCCCTCCAAAGGGAATACACGTACATGCCACCATTTCAGAAAATAATTCTTTAACATATAAATTTATTCATCCAAAAAAATTTATTTTCTATCAAAAATAAATGTAAGAACATTTACATTAATCCAACAATGGTAAAACATGAAATCACCTACCTCTATCAATTAAAAATTGCAAAAAATGGGTGGAATCTACATGTAACATGGATAATAGAGTCATAGGGAGAATAAAGATACCATATATATATATATATATATAAACTTCATTTGATTTATATTATAGAATCCCAAGTTTGGAATAACCTAATGGAGGATAAAAAATTAAGAATGAAGGTGGAAGTGTCCTAGGGGTAGGAAGGGAGACTCGTACATGAAAAAATTAGGGAAGATATTGAATAAATCAAACTAAAAAATTGGTCACTAGGATAAGGGGAATACAAGATCTCACATGTGAGGGATGGAGGGTTCAAGAATATTGGGAAATAAGGGGAGAGGAGTGTTAAATCAACCAAAGTTAAATTGGACTTTTCACATAATAAATTTATAAGATTGGATGCATAGTTTTCCAAAACATGAACAAACCATTATGATCTTCAATTCCACTCCTAAGAACATACAATATTATTATATATATTAATGTAAACTATTATCCAACCATGAAAAATGGTATTGTCAATAGTTTTAGGCTATCTCATGGATTTTTGCCTGATATACCCTTACCACGTGCCAACTGTGTGACATCCAATGACTACCAAAAAAAATTTAAATGGTGGAATGTCTGAAAGACATATAGATAATATGAATTCAATTTAATAAACCATTTTCACCTAAAAAAAACATTATGGGAGTGAAAATTCTCTCCTCCATATATTTTCAACCCATAGATTAATAACTCTTGGTCAGATAAGAAAAACAAACGAGTCTATTATTCTTTCTAAAATGATTTCCTCTCCAAAGTCTTATGTGAATAATTATCATTCTTCCACAATACATAAACTAATGAGACAAATTTTTTCATAAAAAAATTTCATCTTGGAGTCAAGTAATCAGATCTACTTCTTATTTATATAATTTTCAGGCTCATACTTGAGTATCTCCCAATCAAGAGCATGAGATGCATATGGAAGATACATATTCAATTTAGATTTATGGAATACTTTATTAATCAATAAAAAACAATGGGGAAATAAAATCTAGTAAGATATTTTACTAACCATCAAAGTGATCTCAAAGGGTCCCACATATATTGGAGCAAGCATCACCAATCTCCCAAGTTGTTATTGACCCAAATGGGGAAATATCTTTAGGAACATCCAATCAATAGTTGATAACTCTATGGTATTAATTTTTTGATCTATGTAAAAATTATGGTAGTTTATATCCATTTCTATGTGTTTTTGAATTATTTGAATATTATTCATCATATTTTATACAATTCTAGGAACAAAAGAGGTCTCCCCAACCTCAGACCAATATAGGTGTGATCATCCTAGCTGAATATAGAGAGATATAAAGGTAACCATTATAATAGATAACTAGTTACTTTTATTATAATATAATTATAATAATATTTCGTGCTTATCCCTTGAGCCTTAAAAATTCAATATTAAATCACATAACATATCTTGTAAGATATGAATCACACACACTATTTAGTTATTTTTCAATGGATGGTAAGATATACTGAGCTTGAACTAAGATCCCATCACCTCATGATGGTCATTCAAGAATCATAAAGTGAACTTATAATCCTTATCTTCAATAAGTCATATATATCCCCATAAAATCTAACAATCTCTTACATATATTACCCAACAACATCCTATACATTTTGTTGTACTTTATTCAGATAAAATGGGTATAATTAGTCAACTGAATATTCCCCACCCATTTTTATTCCTCCCTTAAGTGGTATAAAGCTTTTCAAAGAAGAAACAAATGGATAACTTATCCCAATCCCAAGTAAAAATCATTAAAGTCTTTAGAAAACTGGGGGTATTTTGGTTCTAAGTCTTAATCTTCTAGCATATGATGAATTGAGAGAAAATGTTCATTGCGTTTCACCTCATACCCAACCATTGGATTTGACCCTTCATATAGTAAAAATATCAAAGGTATTGATATGAATATCAAAATATGAATGGTGGATATCCTTAATTATTATATTCTTCATTGATGTAGTAATCCCATACTTGTTTCTAAAGCTAAGAACACCATATAAGGTTAATGAACACTCTCAAATAGTATTCCCACTATTTACGGTGCATCTAAAATTTTATAATTACTCATACCCAAAAAAGTTCTTAGAGAATGAGTGAAGGAATATATGGTTTCAATTAAATTATAGTGAGAAACATGTAAACATTATCCTCTTTATAATATAGGTTCATTTGATAGAAGAGTCCCATGACGTCCCAATCATTCCATGATTCCTTCACCACATAAAAGTAATCTTATTGTTAAGTGAATTAGTAAATTTATTACCTTTTCCCAGCGTGTTGGTGATATAAAAGTTTAATGATTTAATATACTTCCACCACAACCTTTATATAATTTTTATTTCCTTATGATAAAATATATTTATTATTTATTTATGATCTTTGTAATCATTAAACATTTCTCAAATTAAAAAATTTTGATAAAAAATTAGTAAATACATTTTTCAACCAAATAAATTCCATGGGTTGGGTAGTTCTTCTCATGTGGATAAAATTGGAGATATCTTTACACAACTAAATGATCATCTCGAATGAGAACACAACCCAAACCTATTCTTGAGGAATCATAAAAAAACATACCCCTTCACTATGTTTGGTAAAAAAAATTAGTGTCGAGGTCAGTCACTCCTCTAGATCATCAACATATTCCTGATACTTAGTACTCCATGAAAACTTCACCCCTCTTATGGTAATGTTTTTCAAGGTGACAAAATAATTGAAAATTAATTTATAAACCATTGATAATATCATTCCTGGACCAAGAAACATTAGATATCATAGTGATTATTTTGGTTCCTCCTAGGATGTAAAAGTTCTTACCTTCTTAGGACCAACAAAGATTCCCATTTTGAATACTATACACCTAATAATATTCTCTTCTCAATTCCTTAAATCACACTTTGAAAACCTGGAATAAAGGTGATGATTCTGAAGTGTTCCTTGAACAAGCCTCAAATGATTTCATGGTCTTCCTCTATTTCAAAATAAACCAATATATCATACCAAAAGAACATGAATATTTTCTGATATATCTATATAATATCTACTTAATGAGATAAATAATGACCACATGATCATTGGTCCACCAAAAAACATAACCAAGTATTCAGTGTGATGATATCTACTTTTAAAGGAATTATTTGGAAAATCAAATACCTTTACTCTTACTTTCTGGTACCCAAAATAAAGTTTGATCTTTGAAAACTACCACACTCCCTCAACTTCTCAAAAAGATCATAAATATGGGGGAAATGGTTTTTTGTATTAATCATTACCTTATTTAGCCTCTGGTTGACAACCCAAAAGTGGAGTGATACAAATTAGTTAATAGAAAAAAGAAATGAGGAAGCCCATAGTGACATGCCTGGATGAATAAAGCCTTTTCCCTATAAACCATCCAATAGATTCTTTAATTATTTTAGTTATAATTATTCTATACTATAATAAGGAAAAGGGATATGTTCTATCTTCAACACTAAATTAGTGGAAAACACACTTTCTGTTCTTGAGGAAAACCTAATAAATCATTCAAAGACACCTTAGAATACAATATTACCATTGTACATTTATCATTCCAAAAACATACCTTATCTTCCACTACAATAAATAATCCACCTGATACACAAACTGACCGACCTTAATATGAGATAGCCCTTCCTAGTAGGAGTTCAGGATCCAATATCCTTGAAACACATAGGTTCTCCCATTGGGGGTATCATATGTCAACCATCGATGGTAAAAATTGACATATGATATGAAGTATGACTTTTAATCGATTCTAATTATCATATTAAATACATACATTACAATAATAATGAATTCACATTCCATTTTTACTTCTTATATAGAAAATGAACATGATGGTCGTTGGGGGACTTTCCCATTATTCTTCCTTAAAGGGAATAAATTCTATCAAATAGAGTAGTAACCACTTAATATGTAATAATAACAATACCTATCACTATAGATGACCCTAACCTAGACTCCATTAGAACTGTCTCAATAATATGCATCCCCATGGAATCTTATAGGTCTCGAAGTTTAACATTAAACTACAAATCAATCATCAATTGAATCTACCTATTAGAGGAGATAGTACCATCACCACATCCAAGATATCGATGTTGCACTACTCTGGATATATCTGGTTTCACTATAATCCCTCTAGGAGATAACCATTCTGCAAAAATTTAGGAAGATATAGCATCTCTAAAAAATATGTATAGGTGAAACATTCAACCATGTGAATGGTTGGATTTTGGAAACATTGGGAATGAATATTTCATGTGTCTCATTTTAATTCACCGGTGAAAGATCGTATACCAACAACATGTTGAAGACCAACATAGATAGTTAATACATATACCACTACACGTTCAAGATTCTTCATGTTTCCTATTCTTACTAGTGATTCCACTGACACTTATACAAAATAGGGGTGGTATATTGGTCATCTGTGACATCCATTCTTGATTAATTTTCACCATAGGAGACTGATTCAACCCCTCAAAATATTTAGGGAGCATAAAAAGGAATACATATGAATGGATGTCTACCCAAAGTCAAATTTAAAGCCTCTAAACTTTAAAATTTTCATTATATACCTCCTCTGGCATGAAATTGGTAATCTCAGTGAACCTATTTGTATAGTCTATAACTATCATGCTTCCCTAATAAAGGGAAAAAAATTCTTGATACATTTCCAATTCCATCATCTCTTGATAAAACTATTGAGTATATATCACCTTAAAATTTTTTCATCCAAAGTTTTCATGGTGCATATCCTAAATGAATTTCCCCCACCACTTCAGATTAAGAGCTTTAATCTTTAAGGAAACACTTTTCAATATAATGAAAACATGAATATTGTGATATTAAAAATCATCTCAATATTTTTCTAGAAAATAATTATCATCTAGATGGTTATTATCCCCTCAGAGAGATGGTGTCTTATGGGGAAAGAAATATTGAGTTCAATCTTTTTCTGAACCCGATTTATCATATTTTTCTTATGTATGACCAAAATGCAACCCTTGGTCCATAGTTTGTACCACTTGAATAATAGCCTCAATGTGGTTTGGATCGACATGGTTCATAAGTTATATTCAAGGTGGAATCAAATAATACAATCCAAAATATAGAGATATAATCCATAAAATCAAAATTTCAACATAATTAAAATAAAAAAAATAAAAATTAAATAAATTAAAAAATAAGAGTCACTAAAAATCACGTCTTTCATAAAAATGTGTTATGTGCTTGATTTGTATCCTGTACACCACATCCAAAAGAAAAACCTAACAATTATATTATAACCAAGGGAATTAAAGAATTTTTAGACAATTTTTGGCTAGAAAATCCAACAAAATATTCCCCTCAAGCCCTCATAGAACAATATTTTTTCTATCAAGACTTCCCAAATAACCTGACTATTATAAAAGTCAATGGATCTGATACCATTTTCTCATGAAATAACATAGGTCATCCCTCAATAGGGAGACAATCTGGTCTATTCCAATGATATGTTGTCATTCTTAATCCTGTTGATATATCAAATATCCCCTGGGTATTATGAATTAACTAATGGAATATTTTAATAAAAGATTCCATCAATAAAACTCAATATTGTGTTTCCCCACACCGTCACAGGTTTGGAAAATTTGGGAAATTTTTATTTTTTTTGTTCCCATTAGTATTTAGGGGGAAAATGAGAAATTATATTATAATATGATATCATATACTTTTTCCAACCACTCTGTTGGTCCCAGAATAGGGTGTTTACCATAGAATATGTTTCTGGTGAAAATCTCAACCATTTATATTTTCACAAATTATTAAAATTTTAATTAATTATATATTAATTTATTTTTGCATGTTTATTTTGTGGTGCCTTTTAAATGGAGAATTATATTGATATTCCATCTTTGAATTTGAGGCAAGATTGGGTATTTTTTCCTTGTTAGGGAATAACTTTGCATCAGGCATCAGAGATTGGATCATTCCCCTTTTATTTCCTTTTTCTTTATCTTTTTATCCTTTATCCATTTTTTTATTCCTTTACTTTTTTCCCTTGGATTGTCGCAAACACCATTAGGGATCCCCAGTTTGGGGTCTTAAGATAAGATAATGAGAGGGATAGTAGAGGAGGATAGGGAAAGGAGGATAAGCCATCATAGAGATTGGGTCACATAAGACCATCCTGTGGAATCTACCAATCATAGATTAGACTCAAGCATTATCGATTTTGTCTAGAAGTAGGCCCATTATATGTTTTTCACAATAAGTCTTTTTAGTTTAAATTATTTTCATTGTTAAATATTTTTATTGGTTGTTTGGGAACCATTGTGGGTTGATCCTGGAGTTTTAGGGAGAAATCTGTTTTCTTGGAATGGATGAAGGTTTTCTTACATTAGGATTCCTGTGTACTTGGTGTTTTGTTTATAGAAAACATAACATGTGTTCTTCTTGTTTGGGGAAGATGAGTTTCTGGGAACTACATTTCGTGTACAAAGGGTACACTCTATATACTGGGGGTATACACCATGTAGTGGGCATCCTAGGTTTTCCCAAGTACTTGGCTAGAAACCCCATGTGGGAGTACATAGACATGTTGGGTACACTACTAGTCCCCATGTAGGGTGAAAGCCATATAGGAGCACACAACTAGGTAGGGTACATGGGTAGGTACCCATGTGGGGTTACAGTCTGTTTATTGGTAGTACAAACAGTGTACTTGGGCATGTTACGCATCAAGTAAGGATGAGGTACAAGGGATACTACCCATGATATGGTACACATCAGGTATATGGTCCACACAAAATTTAATTTGAAAAATTAAATACAATGTTTCCTACGTAACATGTCTAGTTAGGAATTATGGGGTTACACACAGTGTAGTACAATTGCATGACATGTACTATTCCTTCCTTGGTCCATTTTTTTTACCTTGGAGTTAGAATTATACTTGTGAGTACTCCAATATGTGAATTGTCCATGTAAATCAGGATGGTGGAATTATTTTGGTGTATATAGGATATATTGATAGTGTTTTGTATGGAGATAGTGTTTCCAAGAGGATATCATTGAGGTTTCATTCTAGAATCCTCCTAGGGTTTGGGTTGTCAGTTGTGAGGCATGGGTGAGGGTTGTGAGCTCATTTGATTTCCTGGATTGTGGATGCAGATAGCGTAGTTAAAAATTATTTAATATGTATCCTAGAAGGTTGGATCGAGTAGTATATTTGAGGATATATTTTTTCTTACCTGCGTGTCTGGACCAGTTTATCAAGGTTGGAGATATTGAGGTTTAGCTCTTATATTTTTTGACCAGAGATATTGGAGCCTTTGGGATGGGTTGATGTCTTTGGATGATGGTTATGGTTGGTTGTTGTTCAGTTTCTGATATGAGTCTGAGGAACTCTGGAGGATTCTATTGTGGGCTATCTTCTAATCAAGTGATTAGTGATTGATGTTGTCGACTATTGAGAATACCCATATGGAATGTTTTGTTATCTCTTGTATAGAGTAAACTTATGGAGGGTATCTTTATTTTGTGGTGGTCATGAGAACCGTTGTGAATTCCTTTGTTATTAGGATCGATAATTTGGATTTCCATTAGGTGAACTATTGATCACAGATCATTTGGAGGCCAGTGAGGTCTATTTTGGATGTTTTATCACTGTATGTGTGTCGTGATTTTCAATGTGTTGGAGGAACCCATCATAGGCTATTCAACTCTTAGTGTGGCCTTTAGGTTAGTAAATGTTGTTTATGCATGTATGGACTGTGATATTTGGTGTATCATATGAGTCCTCTATTGGATTTCATGTTATACTGTGACCCTAGGGACCGTGGTAGCCCCGAGTTTTGGATTGGTATGAGGTGGGTCATTAAGAGGCCGGGGTTGATATTTATTGGATAATGAGATCCAAGGTTCTGCTTAGATGTCTTGGAGATACTATTTAGATATGGAGGATTTGAAATTTGTCATGTGGGTGGGTGATACATGTTCTATAAATCCTCTGGTAAGGTCTAGAGTGGGGGTTTATTTTCTATAGGTGTTAAGCTAGAACCCATTGGTTGGTTGATTTCATATGTTTTTACCCCAATTTTATGAAGCTGTTTTTTATTCCATCTTCTATTAGTTTTCAGATAGTATAAGTATATCATGTGTTTATTCACTTATTGTGATAGTAGATTATAGGTCTACCACAGGGAATATATTATTGAGGTTTATTTCTCAACCCTAAATGTGAACCTCAATGTACATGCAGACTTGATTCCCACTTTGAGGTTGGAGAATATGTTTCACTGTAGATTTGTCCAAGGCCCATTGTTTCTTGATCAAGTTGAGCCACTTTTGTTGAGTCTTAGGATCAAGTTTGTGTGGATCAAGCATCATGGAGACCAAATATGAGGTTTGGATAATCAATTATATCATAACCCATTGTATTTATTTTCAGTTTGTTTATTTTGTGTATGTGGTTGGCCCAATGGGTGACTGATTATTGTATGTTTTTCCTCCTTCATAGTCTAAATGACTGTACACTATATTCCATTCACTATATAATTATGTATTTATATTTTCTTGTACGTGTACCCTAATATGGATCCATGTGTATGATTTTGGTTATTTTCTACTTTTATTACACTCTAACTGGAGGGTATAGTCTCCCACTACCATTTTTTGACCATTACCCCTAGTTGGTAGCCAATGGAATATGAGGATGATCTCTTTATACCTTATGGTGGTCTAGATTGAGTTATGCCTTAGGTAAAAAAATATGATTCATTAAAAAATGGAATTATAGGCTTTTTGGTTTTATGATTTGGTGAGTTAGTAGCAACTTGGTTTAGGAATGTATTAGAACTTCTGATTGATATTAGACGGTGTGTCATGAACACATTTTACGATAGGAAGTACGAGTTTCAAAAGTATGATATTACTATTTTTTGATTCAATTGTTATGATTTTATGATTTCATATATAATTATGCACTGGGGTTTATGGATTTACAATATATTATGTTTTTTGGATTTTGGCCTTTGGGGAAGAGGCCATTGTTCATGCATCATTATAGGTATATAGGATTCACATGATATAATCCTATATGTGGTGTTTTATATTTTCTTGTTATGAATGTTTATGTGGATCATGTGGTGATAGGTTCACTAGTTTTGAATAGGTAGTTCATTCATTCAGGGATGCATGGAATTCCTTTTGGGTTGGAATTGGGATCTTAGTTTCCGCTTGGTGGATTGATGAGAGCATAAATTTATGTGGGATATTTGTATTGGTATTGAGTTTCCCTAAGATGGTGGTTCCCCTAATGGCATAGGTTTTTGTTCTTTGGTGGGAATTATTCAATCCACATGTTTTTTTCTAGTCATCTAGTGGGGATCATGCTCCTTCTTTCACTGATGACTTGGATGAGCATGGTGGTTCTTCCTTTGTTGGACTATTGAGGTCTACTATCATTAGGGTGTGATAGGTATGAGGATTACTTGTGTTTGAGAAGTATAGTTATAGGAGTTCTCCCAGTCTTGTGGATGTATTAAGAGGGTATTTTTGGTTATATCAAAGGCTGGACTCATTTTGAGTGCACCTTGGGTAGTGTAGCGAGAGCATGGTTGGATGCATGTGGTTTTAAATTTAAACTTTATTGGAGGGTGGTTTTATAGTTCCCCATGGAATTAGGGATATTCCTCGATGATAAAGAGGAATATTGGGGGTTCTGTTGTTTTCTAGAATTGGCCTTCATGAGGTTCATGGTCAGTGGATTTAGGTGGGTTATCCTAGTTTCATAAGGATTTGTCCTGTATGTTTGTGAGTCCTGTTGTTAATTTAAGAGTGGTGTAAGGAAACCCTTATGGTTTGGAGTTCACTATAGGATGTTATAGGTTTTGATAATTTTTCAAATGGTTTTTAGTGTGTAGAAATTGCTAGGTTTTATACTGGTGTGTAGTTTTGAGCGATTTTTGCACTTATATCCATTAAATTTTTTAATGGATGTATAATATTCTATTTGATTTTCCATTTGGGAAGTGGGGTGATGATGAGTATATAACTATCATGGGTTGAGTCAGATCGATCATAGTAGAAAAACTCTCATGTTGGAGAGAGTTGGGGATGATGTCAGATCAGTCATTAGATAATTGAGATAGCATCATTTGTGCCAGTTCTTGGGTGAGAGCATGGATGTTGGTTATCTAACAAGCCTTCTCAGTTGTGAGATGAATTCTTAGTTGGGAGTTTTTGATGAAATTCATCAACACTTGTTACAAAATTTTGGGGAAATTTTATCTTTTAGTTCCCATAAGTGCTTAGGAGAAGAATGATAAATTCACATATAATATGTGCTCAAATAATATTTCTGACCACTCTGTTTGTTCCCAGAATATTGTGTTTACCCTAGGATAGAAGTTTGGTGGAAATCCAAGACATTAAAATGTACATAAAATATATAATAAATAATTATTTAAATACTACTTTTGTATTCATGTGTTTGTTTGGTCATATCATTTAAATGGAGCACTAGATCGAGATTCCATATCTATGGATGAGTTTGGAATGGGGGTTATTCCTTTGTGGATGGGGTGTTTTACCTTGTTGGGGAATAACATTGTGTTAGATGATGGGGTTGGGCCACTTTAATTTTTATTTTTTGATTTTGTTTTCTCTTTTTTCATTTTTCATTTGTTATTATTTTCATTTTTCTCCCCTTTCTTTCCATGCATACCTATCTGGATACCCCTTTAGGATCTTTATCCAAGAGAAGTAGAGGGATATAATAGAGGGAGAGGGAAAGGAAGGGGTGTCTCCATAGAGCTCGGGTCACATCAAATCATCGTAAGGAAGCTCCAAATCAGGGATTGGACTGAAGAGTCAATGGTTTCAACATATAGGTAGGAATATATTAATTTTTTCAATATAAATACCTATATTTTAAGTTGTTTTTTCATTTTTAAATCATTTAATATGTTGTTTGGGACCCCTTGTGGGTTGATCATGGAGTTTTAGGGAGAAATCAGGCATCTCAGGTCAATTAGCATGCTTCTTATTTAGGGATTCCCATGTACATAGCATGTTTTTTAGAAAACACACCATGTGTTCTTCCAATTTGTGTAAGATTAGTTTTTGGGAATTACATGCCATGCACTAGGGGTACACATCATGTAGTGGGATTTTGGGGTGTGGCCAAGTACTCACCCATACACACTGTGTAGTGGTAGTTGGTTCTCTAGGTTACATGACCAGTCTCTATGTGGGGTGAATTCCATGTTGGTGTATACACCCTTTCATAGTCTATACCAGGTACATGGGTGGGTACCCTTGTGGTGTTATACACTATCTACTAGTGGTACACATTGTGTAATCAAGCACGGTTCATGATAATTGGGGATGAGGTATATGGGAAGGTACCCATGATTGGGTACATTCTATTTATAGAGTTCACACACCATGTACTTTGGAATAGTAAATGTTGAGTTTCCTAAGGTTCAAGGGCACGTGGACTTTGAGGGTTACACACTGTTTAGCATAAGTGCACACCATTTACTATTCCTACATTGGTGTATTTTCCCTCTTTTTCACTATGGAGTTAGAATTGGACTTGTGAGTATTCCAATTTGAGTGCTTTCCATATATATCATGATGTTTTATTTATTTCAACATTTATAGTATGATTGTATGGTTCTTTTGATGGAGATAGTTTTTTTAGGAATATTTTGTTGATGTTTTATTTCCTAATCCTCATAGAGTTTAGGTTATGATTTTTGAGACACAGGGTGAGGTTTGTGAACACTTTGATGGCATGGATTTTGGATGTGGTCCAGTATTATTTGAGGGTCTATTAGACAGATTCTGGAAGGTGGGATCAAGTAGTATCTCTGAGTAAATCTTGGGTTTTTCTTATGTGTCAGGATAGGTTGAACAAGTCTAAAGATATTGAGGTTTATCTCTTATGTTTTGGGACTAGACAAATCGGATCCTTTCATATTGGATAATGCATTTGGATGAAATTTATAGTTGGGTTCCATTAATCTTCAAACATGAGTCCAAAGGTCACTTGAGGGTACCCTTGTGGCATAGTATTGGATCAAGTGATCAGTGGTTGACATAGTCAGTTGTTGAGAATTCCTGTATAGAATGTTATTTCTGGAATGCATAAAGGAAATCTTGTAGAGGGTTTCCTTCTTATAAGGTGGTCAAGAAGACCATAATGAATTACCCTATTTATGGGATTATGATTTTGGATTATCATTAGGCATTTTTTGATCAAGGATTAGTTGGAGGCCACTGAGGTCCGTTTGGGATTTTTTATAACTGGGTGTGTCCTATGATTTTGGATAAGATAAAGGAACCCCTCATAGGGTGTTCTACTCCTGATATGTCTTTTAGGTTAGTTTATTATGTTTTTTTAGGCCTAACCTGAGATCTTGGGTGTATTTGGGGAATCACATGGTGTATGATACTTTATTATATGAACCATGGTACCATGATATCCTTGAGTTTTGGTTGGACCCAGAAGTGGCTTATTAAGAGCTTGTGGTGGATTTTTTGGATTTAGAGATCTAGGGTATCCCCATGCTTTATTGATTGAGGGTAGACTGGTGATGTTAGTTCAGATGTTTGGATGGTGGGTTTGGGGTTGGATCGTCCCCTGTTCATTTAGACTATATACATGATGTTTGAGGTGGTTTTTTATTTCAAGATTGCAGTTTGAGGTGGATATTTTTGGGATATCTTGGATTTGGTGTTGTTATGGATTTTTGATATGTTTATTTCCTATGTTGGATGTCAATTATTTGATAGGATTGTGGAGATTATGGGAGATCTGAATGAGTGCCACCCCCATTTAGTTGAGTGTTAACCCTGACTAGTGTGACTTCAAGATCATGAGGTTTTGAGGAACTCACAGAGTGGATTTTGTGTGTTTTATATTCCTTTACACTCCCCGGTCCATGGATGTTGTGAGCTTCTAGATCTTTATAGATCCAATGGGATATTTTGTTTATGTCCATAGTTGGTGCCCAATTTATTTTGTAATCCTATATATACTGATATGTTATCTATTATTTTTGATGTAGATATTCTCATTTCTAGTTCATATAATTGTATTAGAGTCCTAGATCCCATTAAATGGACATTTTCATGAAGACGACCATGGTTATGACATAGTGTCTAGAACTCATTCCTGAAGAATTTAAATGTCTTGGAGTTCTTGTGTAAATATGGAGATTTTTTTCTTTTTTATGTGGCTTGGGGAGCCACATTTTCTCAATCATCTGGGAGCGGAAAGAGTGGGGATAGATTTATAGAAGGTTCTAGGATAGAACATATTGGTTGGCTTATTTCTTGTTTTTATTTTTCCCTTTTTTGGTTGTTAATTATTTTTGGCTAGTAGTTTTTAGTTTTCATCTAGATTGGGCATATCATGTGTTCATTAACATGTTTTTAAAATAGATTTAAGTCCACCACTGGGGGTTTACTACTGAGATGTATTTCTCACCATTTTTACATGAACCTATATGTGTGTATAGATCCATTGTATGATTTTAGGTTGTATAAAAAGTCTCACAGTGGATGGGGCTAGGGCACAATGTTTATTGATCAAGTAGATCCAATCATTTGGGGTCTATGAATTAGGTTGCGGTAGCATGAGAATCTTAGAGACTGGGTATATGGTTTGTATTATCTTTGGTAGTAGAGTCATTTTTATTTATTTTCAATTTGTTTATTTTGTGTATGCGGTTGTCCCAATGGGTGACTTAATGTTGCATATTTTTCATTCTTGAGAGTTTGTGGGACCTTGTAATATATTCCATTTGTTATAGACTTATATTTTCTCATTTATTTATATGTGTACTCTAATGTTGATCCCTATGTATGATTTGGATTATTTTACACTATTATTTCACTCTTACAAGATGTTATAGTCTCCCCAATCTACTTTTTTGACCCTCTCCATTGGTCAGCAACCTCTGGAATTCAAGAATGTGCACCTAATGACTTATGGTAGGCCATATCATGTGATTTATCAGGTTTTCCTATGCTAGTTTGTTACAAATATCTTAAGAGAAACCACATAAAATTATAGTATAATAATCATCTAACATACCAAAATGAGAGTTCAACACTCATCAAAAAAACAAAAAATATGGGAAACACATGATTATTATGAAAAAGATCTATAGTAACACAAACCAAATGAGGAACAAAATAAAAGATTCCACCCATATCAACATGACATGGGAGATCAACCTTCCATGTCACCGCCATCCCAAATCAACAACACCAACATGGCCATCCTCCACCTTCATGTGTCATTTTTCTCTTACACATATATGAAAAAACAGAGTATACATACACCCATTGGGTATATGATGGTGTGAGAACATCATTCCCAAAATGCTTCCCACCAATTATTTCAAATATAACCATTTTTTTTTGAAAAATTAACCATTCTATTCCTAAAACAACTTTAAATTAATAATTTTTAATTTTTTTAAGTAAATAGTTATTAAACATGACATGTATATAAATAAGGTATGCACCAAGGAGAAACCCTTGGGTAATAAAGGTCATGGAATAATTATATTATCCGTTAAATCTAGGTGATTGATGTATATATATAATTTCCCTTTAATGATTGATCAGGGAAGAGCATGCGAAAGTCCCAATGGTAACAACAACCATAATATCATGTAATTTATTTAGTTTTGTATTGTATTATAAGGGATAGAGAGGGTATTTTATCCCTAATAGTAATTTTCTTAATCTTCCAACCTAGTTACTCAAATATAATATGTTATATACCATTTATATTAATGTCCATAGACTATTTACCTCTCATTTCATAGGAAAAAAGTCAAATAAATCCATTCTATTTCACCCACCAAGTAGAAAACATATACAAGAAACCATTTCACAAAATCAGTCATTAACATACTAATTTATATATCTAAATAATTTTATATTTTAAAAAAAATACAAGAAATAACATTTAAATTCATTATAAAATTAAAGATCATGAAACTAACAACCTTAATCAGTCAAAACCAATGATAAAGGGGTTAAATCCACAAGAAACATGAAAAAAAACTAGAAGGAAAAAGAGTTCATATCCACTAAAACCCAAATCATTATAATATAATTAAAAAATTACTAGAGTTTTATATCCCACAGGAGAAGATAAAATGAAGAAGAAAGGATAAATAATTCTAAAGAAGATGAAGGGATACTCTTATTTGACGAATTCGTTGAATATCATAAATAAATCCCACCCCATATTGGTAATAAAGACAAGGGGGGAAGAGGGAGATCACTAATGAGGGATATAGGGTTTTAGAATGAGGTAAAAGAATGGGGATGTTTGTTAAATCATTTAGGGGAAGAATGATATTTTTACAGTTGAAAATTTCAAGGTAGGCCTCATGGTTTAGCCAGATAGTTTTCCAAATTGTGAACAAACTTCATGGATAAAAACTACCTCACCTTGGCACTTGAAGAGTTGGTACAAATTTTTCTGTAAAACATGTTAAAAACATATAAAATATATTTATCAAATTATATAGGCCATAATATTATTTACTACACATTATATCACTACCCTGGGATTTTATGATATATATATGTTTAATTAAATATAGTTTTTTACATATCTTATGATACAAGAAACCCCAAGTCTAAATGAACCAAAATATACTATAAAATTATAACCTAGATGTAAAATATGGAGAGTGAATACAAATAACCGCATTTTCAAATTTATTTATAAACTTTTTATAGAAATTAAATATATTGATAAATAAGTACTTAGTTTTTTATAATGTCTTTATATAGCATTTCCTCAAAGGAAAAATATTTTTTATTTATTTTCATGAGAAAATAAAAAAAATTAATTTATTCCAATTTTATATTATGTATTTCAAAAAAAGTAACATTATTTTTAAAATTCATTAATCAAAATTAACTTAGTATGAAATCATTGAATTTTTATTAATTGATTGATGTTTTAGTCAATTGTTCCAAAATAAGTTTTTTCAAATACTGTAATTTATTTTCATTATATAAAGTAATTTAAAGGTTCCATTATATTGTGTGATTTATTTTTAAATTTAAATATTATCTATTTAATTATAATAATATAATAAATTTCCTTTGAAAAAAATATTCATTATTTTGATATAAATTAACTTTTAGGCTTAAAAAATCATTTTTCTGAAAAGTGTTTTCATCTCAGCTTACACATTTATAATAAAATTTATTTCTATCATATATAGAGAATCAATCTTGAGAAACTAAAACCTTATTTTGGATTATTATTTTCACATTTGGAAAAAGATTACCATTTTATTTTTGGTCAATATGAATAGTAAAAGTGGTAAATATTTTTCACCTCGGTAAGGTTAAAATGGGTAAAACATGGTTAACACCAAGATATAATCCCTCACAATCAACACAAAACATGAATTTATATTATTTTATGGAATAAATTAGATTATAGACACCAAAAATTTGAATATATGGAACTTTGGTTTTTTACCTAGATAATAAAATTTATATTATTTTATGTAAATAAAATTACAAAATGCTAGTATCTTGAATTTAATATCTCTAAAATTTTCATATATGGATAAAAATAGGATAATTTACGTTTTTAATTTTTATTTGAAATATAATTTTATTTTATTTATCATTTTAATGTATTTATAAATTCTAGTTATGAAATAATTATCTCAAATGCTTACACAATGCTGACATAATTTTCATGCATGCAGTAGAAAAATCATGTGATCATTTGTAAAAACTAAAAAATTAATATTTTTTGCGATTTATTATAAAACAATAATTTTATGAATTAATATAAAATATTAAAGACATGTTAATGTTTTATATTATAATTAAATTACTTCCATGATGTTTTTAAAGTCGTATTTTGTGATTAGTTCTTAAAATGACATTAATAGTATTTTATGTTAAAAATATTTTATTGAATGATTTAAAAATATAAAAAATATATAAATGGAAAAACTTGGATGATAATGGGTTGAAAATTTAATCTTTTGTAAATTAATGAGAATATTTTTTCCTTATAATTAAAATTATAAACCTTTAATATTAAAAAATTCATTATCACGGGCAAAATTAAAATTAGATAAACAAAGGGTTAAACAAAAAGATAATGCTTAAAATGAAACCAAAACCTATATAAATTTTATTTGATGATTATATTTTGACCTTAATTTTTTTATTCAAAAATCTACCCATTCTAAATCAATTGGCATGAAAATGACTTAATTATATTTTATACTATTTTTATAATTGAAAGTGTTCCCTTTCAATACTTTATAAAAGGAAACCCATTATTTGTTTGATTCACACCACTTTGAGCCATATATATATATATATAAAATACTATAAAATTAATTTAAAAACATACACATTCATGAACTATATGTTATATTCTTATTGATAGACTATTCATAGGGTCCTTAATATGGGATCTAATGGAGGCCCATTGAAGAAGATGTAATTGGATTACCAAACATCTTTCAAAATATTTCATCATTTAACTTATTTAAATATATGTTAATAATCATAAAATAGTATCTTAAATATACTAAATATACTTAAATTTTATTATCATTATGGAACTACAATTTTATACCCCCTTTTCCACCAAACGGGAAGTGAAAGTATCTTGTGTGAATGCATATGGACTATCGCATTCACGTAGCGATACAATTTATTTTCCATCACCATATTTTAGGGATGGATATTAAAATGAATTTAAAGTTAATATATGGTATTTATTACATAATTATTCAACTATAAATATAATATAATATCTACCTTCTTACTTTCATATCTGTTGGAAAATGATAACTCCATTCATGTGTATGTGTGGAAAACCACATCCATGAAGTGATTTGATTTTTTTTTCATTTTTAATTTACGTGTATTGTAATAATTATAATTTTAATGAATATATATGATATTTATGATTAAATAATGATTTCTAAAGGTTAATTATTATTTAAATTTCTTTAGTTACATTCTCTGAAAGGTGGAAACAACGTTTATGAGTACATACGACCTACCATCACCATGAACGGTGTAGTAAATTTTACTATCTATTCCTTTTATGGAAGATTATAAATATGTATATAATTAATATATGTGATATTTATTTCATAAATATCATTATATAGGTTATGGAACCATTTTCAAATTATAATAACAAGAACTACTAAACTTAAATTCTCATGAAAATTGAAACATTTAACACAAGGAAATGATAATTTTAATATGTAATTATTAATAATTGGTTATTGAAATGTTATTATGGGATAATATATGATATTATTAGTATATAAATGAATATATTAAGTAATTTAAATAAAACACAATTTATTCTATTAGATAATAAATTTTTAAGCAAGTAAAACCAGTAGTAATGGATTTTCATCTCACATTTATTTCTTTGAGACACATGTCGTATTCACAAAATGTTTATTTTATATTGTGAATATAATACACATGAATGTTTTTTATGATTTATGTCATTATAATTATGGGGATTTACATATCTACATAAGGATCTATATTTCACTATGTTTTGATTCTAGAGTAACAAAAGTGATAATGGATTTATGTTTCAATATCATTTTAATCATTATTTTCAAGTTTATATTTAGATTTATGAAAATTGTATAATAATTTTATAAAAAATGAATTTAATTTTATTATACTTTATTTATTTCTTATTAATACATTTTTCCTTTCATTTATCCCACTTTATGTACTAAATATAATGAATGAACATTTTAAGGTAAAAACAAATTTATTTCTCTTTTCAGTCAAAAATACATTTTCATCTAGGTATATATTTTCTAAAAATACTTTCTAAATTTTTTTAGTATTATTATATTATTTTTTAAATTCATTTTTACCCAAGTTTGTTTTTAATTTTTTTAAAAGTAATATTCTTTTTGATTTCCAAATGAGGTACTTTTTACATTTTACCAAAAATGTGAAAGGAATATTTATTTTAATGTACATGACATCAAAAACATTCCCAAAATCATTAATAATAAATTATTTGAAGGTTCCATTACACATATCGAATTTTATTCTTGAAATAAAATGTTTTTCTTTATATTTTGGAAATATTTAGATTTTAATAAATGATTTTAAAAATTAAGGGTATTTTCCTAATGAAATAATTGAATGATATTTTAAAATAATTTTTATCATTGATAAATATCCTTTCATGTTACATATGATTTACTAGGGATATGATCCAATAATACCTTATTTACTATGTCTCTGGATGGTTGGTCGTAATAAGGAAAAAATGTTGATGAAAATGGTTTTTTTTTCACAAGTGATATTGTGATAAAATTTTAATCATATTGTAGCATACATACGAATGAATTTATTATTATATTACATGTGATACCAAAATTATATATTCATCAAATTAATTTGGTAAGGACTAATGTTCTATGATATCAAAAGGTACATAGGTGGTTATCTCTATTCCCAAAAAAGAGGGTACATGAAAGTTTATCCCAAGCCCAAAATAAGGTATGAATGAGGTTATCCCCGGACCAAAGTAGGTACAAGTGCATTTATCCCAAGCCTAAACTATTATAAGTTTCTGTGTTGGTATCCTTGATATAAGAAATCTATGATGATAATTGTTCCATAGTTTATACCAGTTCTATATGAAAATATCCTATACCAAATTTATTTTTTCTGGGATCATGCTCTTTGATACCTTTATTATTCATATCATAAGAAATACTAGGTTTTATTCCATCAAACATGTTTATAATCTATGAATTTGTAGGTATTATTTTCAAAGGTTATGATCATGTTCACATACCCATTATGCTCATGTTATGTCAAAATTATCATTGATAGCTCTGTTATTTACCCATACTAAGAATCATAGATCACCCTTTATTTTTTTCCCTAGGATATGAATAAAACTTTAATGTATAATGTGACTAATAAGGGTGTTAGTTATGAATAACTACGCGTAAGATGATATATATATTTTTTCTACTTGCTATTTGTGTATCCATGTTTACAAAGAACCTAAAACTTTACTGTTCTGGCATGGATCATAATGTTGGTTTTGAAAATTAAAATAATAAATAGTGATATTTATTTGTGAAAAGTATGTGTTGATATAGTTTTTATTAGATAAAATTTTATTACCTTTGGAAACTAGGCTGATAAAAAATTACTAATTAACCATAGGATAATTATATGAATAGGAGAATGTACTAAGTTATGTTAAAGGAAGGAGTTTAGTTTTCCTAGAAATAAATCCATATCTTAATACTACACGTGGTTGTGGTTTTTTAATAGATAAATCTAGGGGTAATAACCGAGAAAAGAGTTGGTTGAGTATATATTAACCTTCCTTTTGGTGTATGGTGGGTGTTACCTTACTGTGTGCTTGGTTCCACACTCAAGGGGGTATAATTGGGAAAACTCTCTTTTTCAATATGAACAATCATGAAGGATTTTAATAGATGATGATCATGGATGGCCTAAGTTAAACCTAATATAGAAAAAATTTAAAATAAGGTTTAATGATTTTTAAATATGATAAATTATTTTTCTTGATTATGTGGCTTCCCAATATGATTATTATTTCTCACACTATGCTTTTTTAGTTTTAGTCATTAGATAAAACTCAAAGTAATCATGTTAATGTTGAATGTGATGGAAAATGTGAAGTCTATCCTCCTAAAAAACAAACTTTTATGGGATATATAATGAAAATTATTACTTCTATTCTCAAATAATTTTATAAATCCATTAATCATACTGAGCTTCTAGATGAGAAAATGAGGGAACAAAGTTATATTAAGTTGTTCAAGAGGAAACATCTAAATTATTCTAGTGGATCTTCTGATCCACTATTTTATGAGAAATATATTAGTACCATTGAAAAGAAATTTTAAATTCTCTAGAATTCAGAGCATGAAAAATTCATTTCTATTATCTATCAATTGGAAGGCAATGAAGATCGATGAGGGAATCTTATCATGAACACAATGCAACATGAATAAACTGACTCTATGAAGTGGGATGAGTTGAGAAGGTTATAATTGAACAAGTACTTTCCTCATATTTCTCATATAAAAATTCTAAAGGATATCCTTTAGCTAAGGTATAATAATGATTAATCTCGCAGTATATATAATGAAAATTGTACAAGAATTACAAGGTACAATTATAAAACTACCATTGAAATATAAAGTAATATTGATGAAATCTCCAATAGCTTAAATCCAGGTCTCTATAGGGGGTTATCAATAAGGGACTTCAATAGTTATAAATCACTCATTCCGTACACTTCTAAGGTATAAATATATATTTTAGTTACTTATAAATCTTGGATTTGAAAAGAAAATAAAGATAGATTTCAATGGAATGTGTAATAACAAAAACCATCAAGGGAAGAACTTGAGCCTTCCATTATGATCTATATAGGGAATGATACATGTAGAAAATTGTGTTTAGGTGATATTTAAATGATTTAGGTGTGGAAATAAAGTACATTCAGAAACATTATGTGATGAGAAGAAGTTATCCAATGATATAAGAAAAGAACCACAAAATTCACCACCCACACTCATGTGTTTGAAATACAATGATTATGGGAATTATTCTAACCAGTTATCTAATATGATGGTTAATGATGATGATAGTCATCATCAACATCTTCATCTTATAGAAAAAGGTAAATCACATGTTATGATTACTACCAATGTGGGGAATTATAACCAAATAGATAAAGGTATACTTACCATATACTTTAGAACTGCTAATTTATTTTTTTATTATGGATCTACCCATTATTTTATATATGAAAAAATTTCTATGGGTCTCAATATATAAACTCAATGATTAGATGTATAATTATAAGTGAAAACATATAATTTTAGAATTATCACATCTCAAGTATATGATTCTTATATGATTTTATTTTTTGGGAATGTGCTTCCTACAAATCCTTATTCCCCCTATAGTTGAATTTTATGTTAACCTAGGGATGGATGAAATTTATTTACTTAAATCCTAGATCAATTTACAATAAAGGGAATTCATGTTTGATATTCTGAACCAACCTATGATCATTTATCAATGTGATGATAAATATGAACTTATGATCAAAATTTTATCCACTTTATGGGTATTAGTTCCTATTAAAAAGGGGGTGTTTATCACATATGGTTGGGGATAAACTAAAATTGAAAATATTCCTATTATATGAGAGTTTATTTATGCTTTTATATAATATTATCCCATTCTTCCTCTAAATAATGATGTTGAGTTTGGAATAGAACTCATACCTAGTGCTAGACATATTTCAAAGAATCCATATAGAATGAAATTGATTGAGTTACATGAATTGAAGAATAAAATATAAAACAATATTGAAAATGGATTCATTCATCCTAATAATTAAACATGGAGTTAATATTTTCATTTCTTAATAAGAAATATGGACTAATGTGACTCTACCTTGATTATTTAGAATATAATAATATATAAAGCATGAATAAGTATCCTTTACCTTGTATTGATGCTTTTTTCGATCAATTAAAAGGATCAAAATAATTTTATAGATATTATCATTAATCTGGATACTATCAATTGTGGGTAAAAAGTGAATACATAACCAAGAAAACCTTCCATACAAGGTATAGACACTTTGAATCTATAGTGATTTCATTTTGTCTTACCAATTCCATCACTATTTTCATGGATTTAATGAATAAAGAATTTAGATATTACCTTTATCAGTTTGTGTTAGTATTTATATATGATACAATTATATATTATAAATGTAATGAAGAATATATAGATCACTTTAGGGTTGTACTGAAGACCATAAGAAAGGAGAATTTGTATATAAAAAAAACCAAGTCTGAATTTTTTCTATTAAAGTTTCAATTTTCAGTCATATAATATCAGGTGAGGGTATATTGTTGGATCCATCAATGATGAATGTTATTGAACATTGTCCCATAAAAACCACTATGACCAAGATCCATAAACTTATTTTTTTAGTAGGATATTATCAATGATTCATGTATATTTTTTCACAGATATTTAATTCAATCAAAAAGTGAACACGAATGGGAGATAAGTTCCTTTTGATAAATGAATTTGAACAAAATTTAAAGTAAATGAAGGAATGTTTAGTTAGTAGACCTATGATTACATAACCCTATAATGGAGAAGGGTTTTTGATCTATAGTGATGCATTAAAAAAGAATCTAGTATGGGTCCTTATACAGAATGATATGGCGACATCATTTACCTCACACCAATTGAGGTTTCATGAGATAAATTACCCAATATTGGATTTGGAATTATCTAAAACACGTTTTTCATTAAATAAATTAAATAATTATCATTATAGGGAAATGTGTGATATTTATATTCATCATAAATTTTTAAATTAAATATTCACTCAAATTGAGCAGAATATAAACCAAATAAGATGATTGGAGTTTATTTAAGATAATAACTACTAAATATAGTACCACTATGGGAAAGTGAACAAGGCGGCTGATGATCAGAGTTGAAAGGGCCATGCTAGCTTATCAATGATATGTATTACAAAGGATCATATATTTTTTGATTTACAATGGATGGATATATAAATATTTAAGGAAGGGGATGAATCTTATGTTGAGAAAATGAGTGTTCAACCATCTATCCATATGAGAATTAAAGAGGTGTAGAAGGATGATTTTGAACTATAGAAGAATGCCAAAAGTGTTCCAGAGTTAACCCTGATTGTGGTAGAATGATAAGGTTTAAAAATCTTTTATGTGATCTATCCAAACCATATTTGAAGAAGGAGATATTAGATGAATATCATAGTTCATAATTCTTTATTCATAATGTAAGTATGAATATGCATAGTGGCGTGAAAGAGTATTTCTGATGGGACAACACAAAATGAGATATTGAAAAGTATGTATCCTGGGGCTTGGAATTTTAACAATTTAAGAATGAGAGATGTAAGTCTAATTGGATGTTACAACCATTATCCATACTAGAATGGAAATGAAAAAACAACGCTATGGATTTTTTAAACGGACTCCAAAACCTTCTAAAGTCCATAGTGCTATTTGGGTTGTTTTTGACCACCTTAAAAAGTCATCACACATAATTTATATTATATAAGATTTATATCTTGATCATCTATCCAAAATATAAATTAAGTAAGTGGTAAGGTTACAGAGAGTACTACATTCTACTGTATATGATCGAGATCTAATATTTACCATGATTCTTTGGAAATGTCTTCAAAAGGATCTAGATACATAGTTGGGGTTCAATACTACTTATCATCCTTAGATAGATTGTCAGTCTTAGAGAACCATTCAATCCCTAGTAAATATTATGACATCTTTTTCTATGGTTTTCAAATTTTAATGGTATGAAATCCATACTCTAATAGTTTTTTCATACAACAATAACCATCTCTTGAGCATTAAAAAAAATATTATTATGAAGAACTATATAGAAAGAAGTGTAAAAATACAACATTATGGGATGAATTTAGAGAAAAAAGATATTCTGACATGTGATAGTGTAGGAAATTTAATACAAAGTCAGATCCATTTAGCAGTATATTAAGGTAGCTCAGTGTCGATAGAAAATATATGCTAATAATTATTGGAGAAATATGGAATTAGAAGTCGGTGAGATGATATTCCAATGATTTTTCCTATTGAATATGGTTATGAAATTTATAAATAAATCAAGATTATCCCTAGTTATATTATCCCATTAGATATTCTTGATTGACCAGGGACGACATCTTAACACTTTTTTCTTCCATCGAACCTCTCTCAAGTTCATGATGTGTTCTATGTATCTATCTTAAGGAAATATATACTTGATATATAACATTTATTGAACTCAAAAATAGTTACAATGGCGTATGGTTTATCATATGAATAAAAACCATTGGAAATAATTTATCCTTGACATAAAGTGATACGTAAGAAAAATAAACACATAGATAATGTTCTCTAGAGGAATAAAAAATTTATGAAGCTACTTGGGAACCAAAAGATATGATGAAAGAAATATATCCCTAATTTTTTATATTGGGTGATGGAATTTTTATTTAAAAATTCATTTTAAGGGGGTGAAAATTAACACCCTAATATTTTATGATATATTTATCTTCATGAAAATTTGATTTGTTTGATAGCTTATGAAACACACAAACCTGAGTCTAAATCAAGTATAATATAGTATACCATTATAACATGTCCATTAAATTAGTAGAGTGAATATGAATAAAAACATTTATAAATTTATGTATAAAGGTTTTAGATGAAGACAATATATTGATAAATAAGTAGCCATTTTTTTAGTAAAGTCCATATATGTTTTTCATAAAAATATTTTTTATTTATTTCTAATAGAAAATAATAAAATTAATTTATTATATTTTTAGAAAATGTATTTGAAAAAATTAACTCTAAATTTTAAATCATAATTTAAAATTTAATATAGAGTGAAATTTTGATATTTTTCTGAAATGATTGATTTTTAATTGAATAATGATAAAATTCAAATTTTCAAATACTGTCATTTAGTTTCACTAAATAAAGTGATTTAAAGTACCATAATATATTTGGATTTTGTTTTCAAGTGAAATATGATCTATTTTATTTATAATAATGAAATTAATTCCATTAAAATCATAAATATTGATGATTTTTAAAAGTTAATTTTTATCTTTAAAAACACATTACTTCTAAAAAACCGTTTTAATTCAATTTTACATATTTATATTAAAATTTATTTAATCGATATAGATATATTGAATATTGAAAAATTTATACCATATTTGGAATAATTAGGTTCAAATTTTGTAAATAGGAATATTTTATTTATTTTCATTATCAATACTAATCATGGTAGATATTTGTCCCCTCAGTAAGGATAAGATTCGAAAAAAGTGTTAAACACACATGATTAAGTATCAAAATCATCCCAAAACATGACTTTATTTAACTTTATGGAATATATTTTACAATAGAGTACCCAAATTCTAATTTATGGTTTTTTTGGTTCTATTTTACTTGATAATGAAATTTATAATATTTTAAGTAATGGAAATTCCAAAATGTCACTCTCTGGAATTTATTATCTCTGAATTATTAACATAATGATAAAAAGAAGATAAATTAAGTAATAATTATTTTTAAAGATAGAGAATTTTTTTTATCATGTTGTTTTTTAATTTATAGTGACGAAATAATTACCTTAAATTCTTACACAATGCCGAGACCGTGCTTTTGTGAGCAGTAGAAAAATCATGTAAATGTATTTTAAAACCCTAAAAGTCATTTTTTTTATGAATTATAGTGAAACATGAATTTTATATGTTATTATAACATATTAGAGATTTTTTAAAGGTTTATATTCAAATTCCATTTCTATCATGTTGTTTTCAAAGTCAAATTATGTGAATAGTTCTTAAAATTTCATTAATATTATTTTAGGATAAAAATATTATATTAAATTATTTAAAAAACCCAAAATTATATTAGGAGGACAAGTAGGATGATAAAAATGTCAAATATCTATCCATTATTCCTTTATGATCCAATTTTTATCTTATGGGAAGAATTATAACCCTTTAATAATAAAAAAATAAATTTCCCAGATTAGGATTAAAATTTGTAAATCAAGTGGTTAAACCAGAATATATAGTTTAATATGAAACCAAAACTAATATAAATTTAATTATATGATTATATTTTGACTTTAATCACTTTTTCTTTGAATCACTAACTTTTAGTAGCATTTGGATTGAGGAAGACTAAATTATATTATAATCATTTTGGTAATTCAATGTGTTTCCTTTATAAATCTTCAGAAAGGACTCCCCTTATCCTTTTTACACCAATTTGAGCAATAAATCCTACTTAAATCATGAAAAACTCTCTTATAATTTTTTATATCCATAAATTATTTGTTTTGGTAATTTTTAAATACAATTCTAAGGGCCATTAATAAGGGATATAAAAGAGGCCCACTAATGAAGAGGTAATAATCTTACCTGATATCTTGAAATTTATTTATTTTTATTCCTTATATAAATCAATAGTATTTATCATAAAATAATAAATTCAATATACTAAATATAATTAATTTAATATTTCTCATGCATATGCATGGACTACGTCATCCACAGAATGATACAATTAATTTTGTATAACCATATTTTATAGATTGTTATTATGATGAATTTATATTTAATATACAATATTTATGAAATTATTATTATCAATTAATTATAAAATCATATCTATACTCTTACCTTACAATTTTATGGAAAAAGGCAACATCACTCATGTATACATGTGGACTACCTCCTCTACGAATAGATTTGATTAATTTTTTTTTTTTTATATTTACATGGATGGAAATAAGGATATAATTAATGAATATATATTATATTTACGATACAATAATTAATTTAATAACTTTAATTACAATTTACCCTTCTCTTATTCCATTCATCGAAAAGTGAAAATTACATTCATGTGTACATACGACCTACCATCTCCATGAATGGTGTAATTCATTTTTCTATCTATATTTTATATATAAGATTATAAATTTATATATAATGAATATTTTTTATATGTATATCCTAAATAAAATTATGGGGAATATGGAATAATGATAAAAGTATAAGGATCAAAAATACCGAACTAGAATTCTATTTAAAAATGAAACAATTAATACTAAGAAATGATGATTTTAATAAGAAATTATTAATAAATGTGTGTTGAAATGATATAAGTGGATAATAGATGATATTATTAGTATGAAAAATATTCTGAAATAGAAGTATAATAAATTTAGATTTATTATAGATGATGTATAATCACTTTCAAAATAAGTGAAACTCGATGTAAGAGATTATCAGCTTACTTTAATTTCTTTGAGATTCATTCCATATCCAGCACTTATTTTTTTTAAATAGTGAATATAATTCCCATGAATGTATTTTATGCTGATTATCTTGAAAATTATGTTTATTTATGTATCCATTTAAGTTTATCTCATTCATGAGGTTTTGATTCAAGATTTATGAAATCATAATGAGATTTATGTTTCAATATCATTTTAATCGAGATTTCTTATGAATTAATTTCCATTAAAGTAAATTATATGATTATTTTATGATAAATAAATTTCATTTTATTTTACTCTAGTTATTAATTTTAAATACATTTTTTCTATTTTACTTTCTTTATGTACTCAAGAGACCAAAATAAGAATTTCAGATAAAAACTTATAGTATTTATCTTTTCACTTGAAAATACTATTTCTTCAATGTTTGTGATTTCAAAAAAAGTTTTCATCAATGTTTTTACTATTATACTATGGTTTTTTAATTCATTTGTATGCATGTTTTCATTTTTTCAAGGTGTTTAAAAATAAATATACTTTTGAATTTCTGAATGAGGTACTTTTTGACTTTTTACCAAAAATTTTAACGAAGTCACTACATTAGCATACAAAACATGAAAAAAATTTCCCACTATCACGACAGATCGACGATTTGAAGCTTCCTTTACATGTATTCATGATTAATTTCAAAATCATTTGTTTCTTATTGTTTAAAATTTTTCAGATTTTAATATATGATTTAGAAATGAATAAGGTATTTTCCTCATGAAATATTTCAGTGATCCTTTAAATGAATTTTTCATCTATGACAACATCATTTCACGTTAATAATGCTTTACTAGGTATATTATCCAATTATACCATATTTATTATTTCTCTAGATTCTTTTTGGTTATAATGATCAAATGTTGATGAATCCCATTTTCTTTTCCCGAGGTTATGTTACGATGAATTTTTTCATGATCTTATGAAATACATATGAATGGACTTAGGATTATATGATGGGTGGGTGTAGAATTATATATTTATCCAATCCATTTTGTAAAGATTAATATAATATGAGATTAATGGGTACATGATAGGTTATCCCAACACCCAAAAGAGGTTACACATGAATTTATCCGAAACCCAAAAACTTGTACATGGGAGGTTATCCCAAGCCCGAAGCAGGTACATAGATGGTTAGTTATCACTACCCATCCTAGTAGGGTCAATTCCCTGACTCTCAAATCCCACTTCCAATAGTCCAGGGGATGAAGACTAGAAATGAGTAGGCATATCACTAATATGAGAGGCATTTCTTATGTACCTGCACACACACACAAACACACATCTCCAAGCACAAAAACTGCTGAAATGAAAAAAAAAACTAAGTAACCAATGCATGAATACATCTATATTCCACAACTAGATCACAAAAATAAGTAATGTAAAGTAAATGGGGACAAATAAAAGCCCACAAAAAAGAGTCTGTAAACACAAGTCCATCCTAAAATAAAAGGTACTGGGACTATTGTCTATAGATGTACGGACACACTTTGGTCTGTCCGATCTCACTAAGCATTCTTAGCTCCTGGTAAACCTAGGACTCCATAAAAAGTTCATTCGTCTATAAAAGACATGAAATGTGTCGGAAAAGCCCATGCTGGGGTGAGTATAACAATACTATATCGGACACCCCAAAAACACAAATAAATAAAATAAAGGAAAGTACAGTGAACTATACACTGGTATATGTTTACCGCACATATAACAAGAATATTTAGATATAATCAATCCAAGACACATAATATATATGTAATTTACGACCATAGTATACCAATCCTAGAATTACTTCTTAAAGATTCCACAAAGCACTCATCTTGGAGAACACACTCCCGAGTCCGATTGTACTGATGATGTCCGTCTGAGAGGTACTGCTAATCGAGTACTGTCATGAGAGAGATATACTGATAGTTCTGAAGAGAATATGACACACAAATGAGGATCATATCCAGTACCATGGGGTGATACTGACAACTCAATATGGATTTAACCCTAATACGTAGAGGACTGGTTACCACACAGTGTTGGCCATGTAGATATGAAAACTACACCTATAGAAGGAATATGAACATATGATCCCACACTGAGCCTCTCAAGGGGATTCCAAAACTCTATCCAGGAGTTCCTGCTAAAGGGATCATAGTTCTTGGAGTAGGAAAATATTATCACCAACCTTCAGAGAAATGTTAAAGGGAATGAATCCTGACAAAACTTATCCAAGATATGAAAGACAAGATACCCAAGAAATGTAGAAAGGGGTACATGAAATGTAGTAGGGGTACACACAGTGTCCCTTGACTTTAGGTACTACCCATGTAAATGGTCTATTTCATTCTACTTGTGTCATTTAGAATTTGAGTACATGGTATTTAGAGGGGTTACACACTATGTCCCTATATCTGGGGTCCTGCCTAGATACTGCATCTGTGTGCTAGTGCACGGTGTCATCACTTGTATCCCAACCATTGTACCAATACATAGGGTAGCCCATGTTCTTAGTATAGTCTAAGTCATGTGGGAGAGTACACACCATGTAGGAAACCATTGTACTCTACCCTATGTCTGTGTAATTGTTCAGGTACATATTGAGTTGATCTAAGGGGGACACATGCCATGTAGTCAAGGACTACCTGCTGTGTGTATCGGGTTTTTGCAGAACCTATATTCTTCCTCTAGATCCCACTGTTTGATCCTTTATATTTCATTCTATCAATCTCCATGCTAAAAAACTTGATATATGGGGTTGTTTGGCCCTCATATCACCGAATAAATAAGATTTAGTCCTCAAATCAGCTCAAACAATGAGATCATCATTGTTCATTTTTACCACCAAAAAACATGAAATCATCACTCACTATCATTTGATCCACTTCTGAAATAAATGTCATACCCTCGCTGAGTTGTCTTGATGCTAGATCTATGATTTCAGATCATTTTTCCAAAAATTAGATTCACAAATAATGATTATTCAAGAAAAGTTGAACTGTGGGGAAGAATGATAATTACAATGAAGAATAATAAATCAGGGGATAAAAGAACAAAATAAATCAAGAGGGATGATCCTCGATAGAACTTTGGTGTCGATCTTAGTTATTCACCATTATAATGATAAGGAAATCAATCCACAGTTTTAACCAAAATGATTATAATCTCCCAATAATACCCAAAACCATACCCATCCCACAAAAAAATCGATTTGCGGGCCAATCGGTTCTTGGATTGGTCTGCGTTCATCATATAAATCAAGAGAAGGGAAAATAAAAACCAAACAACATTACCTACCTCAATTCAGATCGGTCACTAATAAAAACAATCACTACATCATCATCGTTGGTGAGATCCATCCAAATCGGTGTGCATCAATCGTCGATCCATGATTTCATCATCATTCATCAGGAATAATTCTCTAGATCTATATCTAAAAAATATCTAGAGGATTCCACTGTTATTCGGGTAACCCAATAATTTTTACATAATAGTCCATTTAAAGGATAAATAGTCACGGCATTGATAAATGAATTAAAATAATTTTATTTAATTAATTTTATTAATTTATGTGCTCACGACAACTTTTCCACAAATGGCCCACGCTGACCAATGTTAAGTCATACCTAGGGTAAAACCGTTATTCTAAACACAAAATTACACTCTGATTTCTTATATGATAACCCATAGAAAATTTATTCTACTTTTTAGGAAAACATCATGTGCATGCTATTTAATATTTTTCAGTCATTTATTTCGGACACACTGTGTCCTGGAATCGCACACCGTCTGTGTGCCAATTCTTAGAATTAATCAATATAATATTTAAAAACAATACATGGAAAATTTGATACATTACAATTTCCCCACCATGGGGCTTTGAGTACCCAAAAATCCAAAACAATCGATACTAAAATAGATGACGGTAATGTGCGTGAATTTGAGCCTCCTGTTCCCATGTTCTCTCATATAGATTCCCATGCTACCACCAGAGACATACCAAAGGAATAAATCACCAATGAAGGATCCTCTTTTACTAATACTTGATCACTACTAGGTACTCAAAAAAAATTGTTCCATCCTAGATTTCTAGCTCACCCCGATCGATGACATGCGATGGGTCATGCATGTACCTCCTCAGCTGCAACACGTGGAAGACGTTGTGTACCTAGTCTGACCTCGAAGGTATTTCTATGTGGTATTCCAGCTTTCCAAATCTAAAAAATATATGAAAAAGGGATAATAAACCTTGGATATAACTTTCTGTAGCAGCCAAGTCTCTGTAATCCATGTAGAGGCTAAACCCATAAGAACACATGGTCTCCTTCCTCAAACTCCAAAGGACTTCATCACCTATCATTATAAGACTTCTGATAGCTCTGTGCAATCTTCATCCAATCCTAGATGATATACACCTTCTCTGTTGTATCTAAAATGAAATCCGAGCCCATGAGTGCTAACTCTCTTAGGTCATACTAGAAATGTTTTCACATTTAGGGTTGCCCATATAAATCCTCGAATGGTTCCATACCAATGGTGGAATGGTAGATATTGTTGGATAAAAACTACAATGGTAGGTGATCCTCAAAACTATGACCAAAGTATAACAGAAAAGATTGAAGCATGTCCTACAGAACCTGAATGGTATGATTTGTCTCACCATCAATTTGTGGGTGAAATGATGTGCTCAAGCATAACTAGTTCCCATACTGTAAAGACCTGAATTTTGACTTGTAAGAGTTTGGAATATTTCTACATATATTTCTAGAATTAGGTGCTAATATGGCATGCAATATTGTTGGAACGATGTGCTTGAAATAAATTTCAAAAAAAATTTAATTATATTTTATACTATTCATATGAAACAAATAGGATATCTCTCAAAAATGTAACTTAGATAAAAAAATCCGAGGGAATAGTTTAGTCTCGAGCATGGGATTTAACCTAGGTAAAACATAGCTTTTGTTGGAACCGAACTTCTATAGATAATTACATGGAATATGTAACAAAAAGTAATATAAATTAATAAAATTATTTTATCTTAGACATTAATTTTAGTAACTTATGAACAAGGACTCAGATTGGAAATCTGATTCCACTATAGAGTTTGTAGCAATATGTGTTACTTAAGCACGACCTAAATTGAGAGGTCATGGGAGGTTCAGATTCTGTGATCACTGTTAGTTTCCTATAAATGGGAGTTTAAAGAATTGATAAAGGGTTTGGATCATTTCATCCCATGGTCGGTGGAGGTCCATCCTCTCCTTCTAATGGTGATTCGATGCGGAGTCCTTGATAGATCGTGATGAAACTTTGGATCTGAGTAGATCAGAGTGCAAAAAATGAAATGAAAGATCCAAAATCTAGGTAGGATTCTTCTTTAAAATTATTCATTTCCCCAATCAAAGTTCTTTTGTCTAATTTGACTGGTTATTAGTTTTTCTACTTTTATTTTCATCATTGATGTCCATACTAACATGAGCATCGACTGATCTCTTTTTGTATCCCTTTAGTTGCATTTTCTCCATCCGTTCTTCATCATTCATCACATTATTAATAAATAAACCTTTTTACATATAAAAATTACATATGATAACAAAGCATAGATATGTGAAGGTTGTGATCAAAGGATTATAGATCTACGTCAGTTTTCAGTTTCAGTCACTAGATGAGTAACAATAGTGAGAAGAAGTGGAGGCTACTTTTAGTCGTGTTGAAACAGTGGTGGATATTTGAGTAGAGCATGTGTCTATGAAGATCTTGTACTAAGGAGCCCAGATCAAGGCTCGGAATATATTTTCAATCACCCCCTATAGTCCTCAGAAAGGTCCACTAGTGTGGTGGTGGTGGGTTGTGGTGCGGTAGTGTGGGGGGTGAAGGCGGAGCCTGCATGATAGCGACAGACCAGTAGGAACTTGGGGAGATGCGGGGCTCTTAGGTGAAGATATGGCTGAGAGGAAATGGGGATGGTGGTCTAAGATGATGGTCTAGTGAAATGGGTCGGCCTCACCGGAGTAGGCTAGACCAGGTGAAGTGGACTGGCCGGAGTAGGTTTGTGTAGCCAAAGTGGGCCAAGTCGGGCTGGGGGGACTTTAAACCCCTGTATCTTTCAAAAAAGGTGCCCATTTTGTATGTAATCTATAGAAACATGATCATATCCAAGAGGTGGACCTTTTGAGTCCAGTTTGAGAACTTTATATTTTGGGATCATGGCTTGATCCCCTAAAACACTCAAATAATAATAATATATTTTTATCATTTCAGCTTTGAACCACCATAACTTCTATATAAGACATCTGATCGATGCACTATTAGTGGCTTTGTGACCCTGAAACTGAGGTGGATGTTTCAAGATAGATTTTTGGTGCTCAAACCGAAATCAAGGTGTGGGCGCCATGAAACCCAGTTTGGGCATTTGTGGTGAAATTTGATTTTTTTCATTAGGTTTCCATTTCAAATGAATGAATTTCTAACCTCATTTCTTTGATTCCATGAGGATCACAATGGTGCAATCCATATGATGTGTTTCAGGATTGGGTAACGGGCCCTACGATTCACCATTTTCGCACAACATGTGGAAATTCTGTTTCATCACCAGGTGTTCGATTCAGGTGAATGAATAGTCAATACATTGATATTTTCCACAAGAATCACAATTGTTTGATCCATTTGGTTATCTGATGTGGTCCTAGGAGGCTTTTCAGTAAAATAACATTTTTCCCTTCAGACCAATGATAAGAATTGTGTTCTAGTCAACCTTTTGGAAAGATGTTCCATGTACTCTAGAAGTACAATAACACACCTATGGGTACTATTTCATATTTTAGTACCTGAGTGTGGATACGTACTCATACATGCGATCAAGTGAGGTCACACATCATGTGGGCCCCACACGCACCATGAACCACATTACGAGTCTTCTACATCTCATATATCTTTCTTCTAAACTCAGATTTGGGCTTGTGAGAAGCCTATCCTGAGTGTTTTTTCTCAAAGAACATGTTAATTACATTTTTATTGAATTTTGATATATGATGAGAGATGGTCCAAGGAAAACTCTTACACAAGGTGATGCCCGATGTTATAGGCATCATTACTATATAAGGAGAAGCTCGATGACATCAGAGAGGAACCATTATACGTGGAAGTGAATGGGTCCCCATAATATTTCAATTTTCACCATAAAGTTGGACTAGGCATGGGTCCTCAATGATACTAGATTGGAACCCTCCAGTTGGGCTGGGCATGGGTCCTCGATGACACTAGAGTGGAACTCGCCAACCGAGCTAGGTGTGGGTCCTTATCCTATTTTGAGTGGCACCATCCAGTCAGGCTAGGCATGGGTCCTTGATGACATCAGAGTAGAACCCCTAACTGGGTAAGGCATGGGTCCTCATCCTAATCTAAGTGGTACCCTCTTACTGAACTAGGCATCGATCCTCAATGACACTAGAGTGGAACCCCCCATCAGGGTTTGGCATGGGTCCTCAAACTTGGGGCACAACCCCTTAACTATGAAAAAAAGTAATGAGACATGTTTTTATGCACCTTTGAACTCATAATTAAGTGGGGAACTTTCCCTATAGAGACACTTATGTGTGACGTGACCTAAAACTATATGGTTGTGATAGTGCCACCCAAAGAGGATAGTATTAAGGTGTGGGGATTGAGTCCCTTTGACTTGTGTGTTCAGGGCAGACGTAAGGGATGTTGGGAATCATTGGTGGATACTTTTTTACCATTAACTAATATTCATCTTGTGTTGAGAAGTGATATGGATACCCCCTTACTCTCTTGTTTGGGATTATTTTACTGAGAATATATAGATATCATGTTTCATTACCCACTCATTAGATTTTGGTAACTCTCCTTTTAGGAGAGGTGAAGATGCATGGGGTATGAAAAATGCTTTCAATGTCTAGATTCTCATGGTGAGATGAGTCTACTCTCCAACTATATGTAGATAAGACTTGGTGAGAAGTTCATCTTCTCACCATTTCAATCTCCTTGATATTGGATGATCTCACTTTTATACTCTTGTTTGGATGAACTGAACCCCTTTTACTGAACCTTTTCATACATACTGCTTTCTTTTTTAGTGCATCTATTATGGGTATCCCTTTATATTTTTTGGGCATCCTATTTATTATTTTTATACTCACCCCTTCATGGGATTTTCCCACACATTTTGTGCCTTATGTATGTGACAAAAAACTTGATTGTGACTTTAGAGGAGCATAGGGATATAGGTGCTTGGAACGCATATGGTGGTTTTAACATGGGATCCTGGAGTGGGGATCTCTTAGAAAATTTACTTTTTCAGTTAATTCAAGGTTGTGGAACTTTCTTAGTAAGGCTTGTATTTTTTCTCTTTTCACCTTTTAGTTTAATTAACTCTACTTGTACTATTTAGTAGTTCATCCATGCTTGGTTTATTTATAGCAGTTTTGCCTCTTTTGTTCCTTTCCCTTTGCACTTTCTCACCAAGTTAGTTGTGTGTGTGTAGGTTATTAGGTGAAGGAATCCTTGAGTTTTTTATGCCTTTAGTGCTAGTTTCCACCCATGGACTATGAAGGTGGGATTGGGGTAGTTTTGGATTAATCTTTTCTTGGCTCAGGTCGTGATAAAGTGGCATCAGAGGTGGTTTGACGATTGAGATATTATTCAAATTTTTCCCTAAAAAGGTCTTGTTTTGGTTTAGGGAAAAAGTGTCGATGTTATTTGAGAGTGGATCTCAGGCTAGGGAGTCCAGTGATGGTATTGGTGATATACATATCCATTCACCAGGACCCCAATTACCCGCTTGTCAACTTGGAAAACTAAGAAACTTGTTGTAGGGAAAATAGTTCATGCATCATATAGGATTGAGTCTTTGAGTATCCTTATTGGATCAGATCCATGTCGTTGTTGATATATATATATATATATATATAAATCTACCTATGGTACTCCTTGATAACATTCAGGATGCGTCCATGATGATAGCCAGCTAGGATACTAGATCCGGTTTCGGATGACGACATTATGAGTGATGAAGCCTCAATTAAGGATCCGTCATGAGATTCCCTTCCTCCAGGTGGACAGGTAGAATCAACTCAACCAGTTGATCATAGAAATCCCCAATAGGGTAGGCTGAGGATGTGCACAGGCTGAATGCACTTTGTGAGTTACAGCACCAGAGACTACTATAGTTTCACAGTGAACAAGACCCTTAGGTAGTAGAGTTTGAGATAGAGTTGGTGGTACGTCTATTCAGGATTTCACTAACACTAACAAATAATTTGATGATTTTGGAAGCCTGCATTTCCCATGAAGAATCTGGGAGATGGTGGAGCCTAGTTACTCACATAATCAATGAGTCAACACTTTCATGGGATGACTTCCAGTAGCTGTTTCATGAGGATTACTACCCCTACTATTTGTGATCTGTTTAGATTCATGGGCTTCTGCTCTTTTAGTGTGGTGCGATGATGGTGGTTGAGTACTCAACTAGGTACAGAGAACTGACTCAATACTCTTTGGAAATGATACATGAAAGATAATTCATAGCACATAAGTTTAATTAGGGACTACGTAGATAGATTAGTGCTATCATTGTACCCTTTTACATTCCCATCTATGCCAGGGTGGTGGGGTAGGCACCAGTGATAAAGTGTTTTTTGTTAGAGAGACACTACATAGCTAGAGATGGTAGTGGACGCAGTAGAGCTAAGGTGTCTTAGATAGCCGGTAGATTTCAGTCAACATAATCACTACGTAAGATATATTTACATTATCAGACTAAGGAATGTGGTCAAGGAGGAAGAGGTCTTCTTAGAGAGGTCTGGTGCTATGCATGTGATGGGTGAGATCACATGGTGCATGACTTCCCAACTAAACGTGTTGAGAACCCCAGACAGACATTAGGTGGACCACTGTATCAAAGGAAGCACTGTGATTGGGGATCTCCTAGGTGGGGATAGGATGGTCTCTATGGAGGTGGTGCTAGTAGAGGAGTAGGATGAGATAGAGGTGGGGGGGGGGGTGACATTATGAGGTCCATCCACCACCACCACCACCTTGAAGACCCCTTTAGGCTCAGGTATCTAGAAGATGGGGCCATGGAGAGACACAATCTTTGGATGTCTACGATCTTACAAAGCATGAGATGAAAAGAGGTATGCCCTGTACCTTTTCTATTTTTTGTATTAGAACTTGTTAGGCACTTTGTGAGGTACTATTGTCTTCTAGATTCTTGCTAGATGTGTTTTTGGGGTGACACAAGGCGATGGTTGATAAGAATAAATGCTATATATTTTTTTTCCACTTTTCCATTGTTTTTATTCATATAGTAGATAATTCACGTGGTAAATGTCCAATTTTGCAGGAAATAGAGCTTCACAAGGTTCCAAATAAGAATGGAAGAAATGATACAAAAATAGAAAAGTACGCATCATGATGGCCAAGTTCACATCATGTGCCTAATGATCATAGCCTGCATCAAGTCGTGAAGCCAAGTCGTAACCAACCATGATGACTGAAGAAATTTCTAGTTCACATCATGAATTACTCCTGCACGTTGTGACTCAAGTCAGACAAGAAGTCGAGAAATCCATGAGGATTCTATGCAAAAAGCTAGCAAGAAATAGGGTATGAATTGTGAACCAGCTGTACACGATGTGACCATGGTCAAACTAACTTAATCCACATAAGATCTGCATGCCACGATGAAGATCCTTGTCAAAATAACCCGAATTAAGGGTTCACAACATGATGATTAAGCGCACATCATGACCATTTTATACTATATAAAGAGCAAATAGACGTCACATCTAAACATGATTGGATTATCTCTCTCTACCTTTTAGTCTCCTTTTGATATTTCTTATTTCTTCCCAATTTAAACACCATAGTTATTGTAATTCGTTTACATTTGGTAATCGAAGAGCCGTGGATTCTCTTTTCTTCAACACCATCAATTCCCAAATTTCATCATTTTTTTGTTTAATGTATGTTTTCTAAAGTTCTATTTGATGTTTTTAAATTCCATTAGCTTAGTTATGATTTCCTTTACCCCTTTTATTGCTTTAATTACCACCATGAGTAGCTAAATGCATTGGGGTAGGGATTAAGGTTCAATATATCAACACGCTTAATTAGACCTCTAGTTCTAAACATGGGAAACCCAAATGGATTAGTAATAAGGATATAAACCAATAGCAAAACCCCATTTGTGTGACTGTACCGTGACCATCCGAAAGTCAAGAAAATGACCCTATGCTAATTGAAGTAATCTATGACAATGACCATTAGCTTAGTGAATTTTTTACAATATAAAATGAACATAATGCATCTAGGACTGTAGCTATCCTCGGGACCAAGGAATAGTTACATACTAGGTTGAACTAGAAGATGCACCAAGGTTTACTAGAGACTACCGCTTGCTTTGCATACTAAAAACATAGGACATTTCCTAGATTAGAACTAGTATCACCTTTATCTTGATAATCAGACATGATCCCAACCCCTCTTCAATAACTTGAAGTCAAACCCCAAATTAGTTAGACACCTCCCAAACTTTAGTTAAGCTTGTAAGGACTCTTACAAATGATTCAATATCAGATTTTCCCCCACAATAATAGCACCCTCCTCATGGGATCAACCCCATACTTCTACCTTACTATGCATATGTAGTTAGTAATGTTTGGGACACATATAAATTTCTAATTTGACTTGTTCCTTGAGGAATTAACGATGAATTTTGGGTAGATGATAAAATTTCGGCACCATATTTGGGGAGGAAAACTGTTTCTTCATGATTATAACACTGGTATAGATCTAGGATTTCATTTCCCTCATCCACTTTCATTTTTTTCTAGATGACCTTGCGTATTTTATTTTTTTTCATTCACCACGTGCATATACCAAGGTAATTTGACTCGTTCAAGGACTCTTGAATAACAATCTCTTTTGGCCTTCGATCCTGAGATCGAAAGGAATCTCTATTATCTTTTCCAGTAAAAAATGGACGAGCAAGTCATGAACCCTGCGAGACCTAACCCTCCAAACCCCAACAATAAAATCATTCCAGGAGAGCACCCAATAATGAACCAAGAGAAAATGATCATGAACTATGGATTTTTGTCAATCCCTGGCACGACTCCTTGTATTTTTCTCACCCTTATAAGAGCCCACACATTTGAGATAAAACCTAGAATCATTCATATGATCCAGAACATGGGGAAATTTAGTGGTCTTCATAGTGAAGATCCACATGAACATATTTCCAAATTTCTGGATGTATGTAATACCATTCACAACCAAGGAGTTTTGTCTAATAAAATAATAATCTGCATATTCCCATTTTCCTTGAGAGGAAGAGCCAAGGAATGGCTAAAGATTCATGCTCCCTAGTCAATTATGACTTGGGAGGAACTTCCCAAGTAGTTTCTGGACAAGTACTTCCCATCCATCCAGACCTAGAAGCTCTAGATGGACATTCAAAATTTCAACCAAATTGATGGAGAGTCTACTTGGGAAGCATGGTATTTATTTAATGAATTAATGAATAAGTTTCCACATCCTAGACTGGATATGTAGATACCACTCCAAAATTTCTATCAAGGACTCCAGCCAGTGGAACAACATGTTATTGATGCAGCTGCTGATGGAGGTCTCATGTTCAGGAATCCCAAACCCATATGTTCCATTCTAGATGATGTATCTCACAATTCCAATGTGTAAAAGAATGATATATGACCACCATAGTGTGGAATCCACCAAATTGATGAGACCACAAGGATATAAGTGTAAGTGGAAGCGCTCACTAAAATGTTAGAAGAATTTCAGACACCAACTACTCAACCCCCACCAACTCTTGTCATGGAATTAAAATCATGTGATATGTGTGGTGGCCTACATCTATATCAAGACTGAAAATATGGATATGAATAACCAAAACAAGAATGTAATTACATCAATTACAGTCAACTAAAACAACCATTTCATCTGCTACAATATTATCAGTAGAGGCCTGCTCAGCAAAAACCTCAGAACAATCGAGGTTATTTCCCACAAAGAGGTGAAAAAACTAAATTCAGAGGTCAATGAATACCATTATAACCTCCGATGAACCATGTACCAAGACCACAAGATCAACAAAAACCATTCCCTCAAAGAGAAAAAAAATTCCAGCCACCTCAGCCAATACCTCAGCAAGAACCTATGCAGTGAAATCCAAAAAGCCTCCTAGAATCATTTGTGCAAAAGTCTCATCATAGAATGATGACCCATAAGGAAGATTTGAAAAACTAGAGAGAAAATCCAAATAACATTGAAGTGAAAATGGGTCAAATCTCAAAAACCATATCCGAGAGATTACCTGGTAATCTACATGGTAACACTGAGACATACCCATGATATGAAGCTAAGGAAGTAGTGCTGAGGATTGGAAATATTCTAGATTTACAACAACACAAAGGAGTAATTCCGCAACAAGAAGAGCCAAGAAAAACACCAGTACCTGATGAAAAATTCAATCCCACCTTACATCATGAAGAAATACCAACTGATAATGAACATATACATGAGTAGTAGATGTAACCTGTGTGTATTTCCCCACCTCCATACAAGCCGCATCTTCCCTATCTGGAGAGAGCCTGACAAATTAGGCATGAGGCATAATATGAGATGTTTATGGATATGTTCATGAAATTACATATCAACATCCCTTTTTCCAAATATATTTCCCAGATGACCATTTATGCCAAATTCCTAAAATTATTTTTTTCAAACAAAAGAAAAATTGAAGATGTAGTTGTAATCTATTTAAATGAAGAATTCCTGATTTTTTTACAACAAAAAATTCCACCAAAGATGAGAGACCCTGGAAGATTCTCATTCCCTTGTGAGATAAGAACTTGCAAATTTGGAAGAGCAATATGTGATCTTGGGGAAATCGTTAACATCATGCTAATGAGTACATTTCAAAATCTAGGAACCAAAGTGATCAAATAGACAAGGGTAGATTTTCAATTAGTATATCTCTCGATTAAGTACCCCCAAAGAATTATGGAAGATGTACTAGTAAAAGTCAACAAGTTCATTTTCCCAGCTGATTTTTTGGTATTGGATATGGAAGAAGATAGTGATGTCCTTATTATACATGGAAGACCATTCCTAGCCATAGTAAAGGCACTGATTGATGTAAACCAAGTATGAATCATATTCAGTTTGGGAGAAGAACAAGTTGTGTTCAACCTGATTAGAGCTGTGAAACACTCAGATGACAAAAATGTTTGTAATGTCATATCTCTTACCCCGATTGAAGAAGATTCCATGGATTTTAAGGAAGAACGATATGACTATTTTATAAAAAAAGAAGGAGGATGCAATTTCATGGAAGTCAACATTATTGAACCATCCACGAGAGAGGTTGTTCCTCCATTAATTTCATCCATCATTCAGCCCTTTACTTTAAAAAACTCATTTCTAGGGGAATCTTCCTCCTTACTCGTTATTGTTTACTCAAAATTATACACAGATAGATCACCATAAAAAAACCTGATCATGGATTAAAGATGTTCCATGAACCATTCCGTGAGAACTATGTCATCAAATGAGCCTTAACTAAGTCAAGATCTCAACTTTAAATGAAGTGCTGACTAGAAGGCAACCCAGGTTTGGAGTTAGATTAGTTAGAATAGGAAAAGTCACTTTAGAGTCTTATTTTAGTTTGAATAAAAGGGAGAGGAAAGAAAGAAGGAAAAAACATAGGAAACCAATTAAATACACATCATGAACCCAAAAATCACGACGTAACCCCTTGTCACCCTAAAATATGATTTTTCTCAAGGATCACGATGTGAACCTTAGGTACACGTCGGGACTCAGCTCGGGTCAGTTTTTAAAAAACCAATGGGTCACAACTCCTTGACTCTCCTAAAACCCAAATCCCCCTCCTAACCCACTCACATAAATGCATGACTCCCCCCTTCAAACCTCAGGACACATACCCTTCCCATCATCTTTAAAAAACTAAGCCCTCCTCCTCCTCTCCATGGTACACACATAGAGACCACATCTGAAAACTTCAGATTCTTCATCTGCTTCCTCTTCCTCGACGAGACCGCAACCTACTAATAAGTTTCTATGTCCTCCATCTTCCTCGCAGGATATGATATCCTCCCCGTCTATAAATGATACCCTTAATTTACACCTTGTGATATGCTTTCCACACTTTCAACACCGATTTAATCTCCTTCAGCTCTAGAAAAAGACCAGGTGGACCAACAAGATGTTAGATATTGCTGTGCTTGCAAGGAAAATCATCAAAGAAAACATCCTGAGTCTGTTGGAAACACTTCATGTTGATATCATCATCAACATTCCATAGGAGGCATTTAGGGAGATATTTTTGGAATTCCTGGCCTCCTTTGACATTTATGTGGATTCCCTTCACTTTAAATTTGGAAACATGCCACACCGGCTCACCATGGACCAGTTTGGTGTAAGACTTGGTATCTACACTAAGGAGTTCATGATCTCTAACATTTATCCTACAATGCAGATGAGTATTTCTTGAGAGGATGTGGTGAGCCATTGACATATTGTTTCTCATGATCCACGATCCCTCCATGACCCCAACCTGGAGAAGTCCACCCAGCTAAGGACTTCTGCTCTTCATATACTACACCAGGACATGGAAAATGGGTGGTTCACATGAGTAATAACCTATGGAAGCATCATCCATATTGACATTCTTATCCTTACTGCTTCCATGGGTGGACCACCCATTAACATGGATTCCCATTTCACCTCCTACTATAGAGTTATGACATATATAAGGTGGTGCATGCTTATGGGTGAATCTATCATCACCAGGTTTCTCAAATAACTCCACGTTTTCGATGCTTCACAGACTCTCAACTCAGTAGGCCCAGTCAAGATGATTAATCTTGTGCTCATGCACAGAATGAGGATGCTGGTGAAGTAGGGTGGTATCTATTTTTGGGTGCCTGGATTCAAGGAGCCTATATCGCTGCTAGATGTAGCTCAGGAGGCTGATTCGTAAGAGCATACACTAGTAGTAGTATTAGACCCTTCGACCAAGCCACCAAAAACCCTGAAATACACACCATCCACCCAGACTACACCTACTCATCCCAGTGCTTCTGTCCTATGGGTACTCCTTTAGTGCATCCAGGTGAATCATCGCCAGCTCACTGCCCACCTCTACATTCCCTCCATTGATCCTTACTCATTCACCCCTCGACCACCTACTTCCACTGGTCCTTCCTCATACACCCTTCCTCCCTCACCCTCTCTGCCCTATGGCCAGCCTCTTGACATTAGGGACCCTGGTACTCAGCAGGATTTCCTAGAGGAGCAAGCCCAGAAGGGAAAGGGACCAGCCACTAAGCCCACTATAGACGTCCCTTTAATTGATCCAACCACCAAACACATGTCTATTATACAGATTAGGGATTCACCACCACTCACCCTATACCAGTTTACCGCCTCCACCAAAACACCATATTCCTTAGCCCCACTGACCACTACTGATGCTGCTACCATTGGTGATTTAGCTGGCTAGTTCATTCCATATTAAAATGCCGTCATGACCATGGAAGAGAAATTTGTCTCAGAGCACTGAATTGTATTTTTATACTTTTTGGGTTGTGGGACAATTTTTGTAGGGTTGGGCTACTTTTTCATTATTTTTTACTACACTGGGATATTTATATACACTTTTAACTTCTTTTTCATATTGAAAGTGTGCTTAATTTTGCTTCCTTTTTCTTTTTTTATTAGAAATGTCTATCTCCTCTGAGTCATGCGATGTTATCGACAGACCCATTCCTCCATCCGTTCTTCTATAACGTGTAACTCATCTTATCTCTGATAGTGCCAATCAACTTCGTGTTTTATCATTGGACATCCAGCAGCAGCAGTGACCACCCCCACAAATGATTCCATTTCTACCGCATTTAATATTTGGTCGAGATGCACCTAATGTTGTGAATCTAGTTAAGCGACCACACGAACTCGAGGACACGATGGCCAATAGCTGAAAGCACCAATGGAGAAACTGAGTTGGTGGGCCCACTCTTTGAATTTTTGGTCCCTTCCATCTAGCTGACGAGGATAAGTTAGCACTTTATGGGGGGAAAACCATAGTTGTTTTTGAGTTTTTCTTGAGTCTTGGATTTTTCAGTGTTTCATCATAGTATGTTGTACAAACTTTCATTCAATAAATAAAATGGTTACCATTATTCTTTTTTTTACAACTGCTTGTTTTTCAGCTATTCAAAAGTTTAAACCTGTGGATTAACGTTTGTTCTATAGTGTAAGATTTTTCTACAAACATATTTTGTAGGTGCAACAAAACTTCAATGTTAAGATAGCTCAGACACCCCCATGGAAGACCACTTCATCTCAGAAATCTCTTGATTTCCCCTTTTTAGATTTTTTCATCACTACCATGTTAATTCAATTATCAAAAATTACTTCCACACAACTCCCACCCATTATTTTATCAATAGCGGGGACACTATCTCCATTTAACTTTAGGAGGGGGGGGGGGGGGTTTCTCATATTTTCACTGAGATACACATGAATTTTTGTTTTTTATCGCTATTCTAGGAGACATTTTTTAAATTGATAAGAATTATTCAAATTTTGAAAACACTATGAACATATAAATTAATGATAACTTTAAAAAGAAAATGTTTAAGAAACTTGTTTCACCCCTAATTAAAATTTTAGAATGATTTCCATGCACAAAAGTTTAATTGAAATTTAAAATATTTGAAATCATGCTTATTTGATTCACTACTTAGGATTTATGCCATTTGTCATTTCTAGTTTTTAATTTTATTCTCATCACCCGAGAGGATTCTAGGCCTTCAATCTCATTTTCTTTTCTGATCATATTTCTTGAGAGACACATGGGACATGTAAACCTACTAGAACATACAATGAGATCTTATGAAAACAATGAATGAACAAGTGTAATTTTAAAATGATTGAGGTGGCCTTTGATAAAAATTTTATCTGAGACTCACCTGAAATCTATCTTCAATTTAGCCTATAGTTTCCATGAATGACCTATTAGAAAGAGAGCTATTTCAAGCCAATTTCTTTTCCTACCCCTCTCCTTGTATAATGATTAAAGATTATATTCGAACAAGTGTGGGGGATGAAATCATATATAATGGGATGCTTTCACCTTAAGAGATGTACAATGTGCTCACTTGAATACTAGGTTGGGATATATATAACATTTTTTTTGTATCTCATTCGTATTCTGTTCATTTGCAAAATCGAAAAGAAAAGAAAAAAAATCGGTATAGTTTGTGTGCTAGGAGGGTAAAAAATCACCATTTTTCAGACCGATGAATACTTAAAATGATCATATGTGGTTAGGTGATGGATGTGAGATCTATCCTAGGAATAAATTTTGAAAAATTAAAATGGAAAAGAAAAAGAAAAGGGAACATAATCATTTCTTTCTCTACTTACATGCTATGCTTATGGATCCAAACGGAGCTGATGGAGTATGGAACTAACTTGCCAGATGGAGGATGTTTTTCACAATTTCCATGTTTCATTTGCATTGTAATTTAGATATTACCCTCCTTTTGAACCTGATTTTAGCATTTTACCTACCTAAATATAGAATTAGATTCATTATAACCTCATTGATAAAAGTACTCATGATTATTTTTATAATTTTCTTTGCACATTTGAGATGATAGAACCCATTCAAAACTTTGGTTAGGAACATGGACTCAGGGTACATGCCTACCATACTTACGTTTTACCCTATGTGATAAGAGAAAATTACGGTGTGGTAAATTTCAACCGGGCATATAGCTCATGGAACAGTTAAAAGATTATGATTAAAATAATATATTCTTTTTTAAAATATGAACTATGAGGCATGACTAATTTACTATGCGGGACCAAAACTAGAACCTGACTACTTTTCTACTTACACATAATTTATTTTCATGGAAATAATGCAAATTTATTGATTTGAAAATTGATTATCCTTTTTGAAATCATTGTTGAGATTCTTTGATTGAGGAAAATCAATGATTCAAGTGTGGGGGGATTTGATAAGCCTAAATGTAATATATATTTTTCTATCACTTTTCCATTTTTTTTCATAACCTGGATAATTCACGTGGTAGATGCCCAATTTTTTAAGAAATAGAGCTTCACAAGGTTCTAAATAAGAAGAGAAGAAAAGATAAAAAATGTACAAGTACATGTCATGATGGCCAAGTTCACATCGTGTACCTGATGATCACAGACTGTATCAAGCCGTGAAGCCAAGCCATGGCCAGCCACAATGACTGAAGAAATTTTTAGTTCATATCATTAATTCCCCTTATACACTATAAATCATGTCAAACTGGAAGCTGAGAAAGACACAAGGATTCAATGTGAAAATCCAGCTGGACATGGGGTACACATCGTGAACCACCTGAACACGACATAACCGTGGTCAAACATCATTAATCCACAGAAGATCGGCTTGCCAGTCTGGATATCATATTCAAAATTACATGGATTAAGGGTTCATGAAGTGACAATTAAGTACATGTCATAACCGTTTTAGCCTATATAAGGAGCCACTCATCAGCACACTTCAACATTCATGGATTAGATCTCTCTCTCTTTTAGAATCCTTTCAGGATTTCTTATTTCTTTCCTCTTTAAACAGCTTAGTTATTTTTAATTCATTTATATATTTCAATTGAAGATCCATGGATTACCTTTTCTTCAATGCCTTCAAATCCTGCATTACTTCATTTCTAGTATTTTTTTTAATGTTTTCTTTCATGTTTTTAAATTCCATTAGTAGAGTTATGATTTCCTTTACCCCTTTTATTTCTTTGATTACCACCATGAGTAGATAAACACATCGGGGTTGGGATCAATGTTCAATGATTCTACATGTTTAATTATACCTCTTGTTATAAACTTTTAAAACCTAAATGGATTAGTAATTATGATATAAACTAACAGTCAAACCCCATTTGTGCAACTGTACACTGACCATCATACAATCAAACAAACAAACCTATCCTAATTGAAGTAAACAATGACTATGACCATTATGATATGGAACATTCTGCATGAGAAGATGAACGTAATCCATCGAGGACTATAGCTAGCCTCCTAAACATGGTATAGTTAAATACTAGGTAGAATTAGAAGACTGGACCAAGGTTGACAAGCGACCACCACTTGCTTCACAAACTAATCACTTTGGACCTTACCAAGATTAGAACTAGAATCACCTTTATCTAGATACTTGGACTTGACCCCAACCCATCTTTAATCAATTGAAGTCAAACCCAAAATTAGTTAGACATCATACAAAATTTAGTTAAGCTAGTAAGGACTTCTACAAAGGATTCATGATACGATTTCTTTTCCCCACGAGAACAACACCCTCCTTATGAGATCGACCCTATACTTCTACCATACTTTTCCGTAGTAGTTATTAACTTTTGGGACATATATAAATTTTTAATTTGACTCTCACCCTAAGTAATTAATGACGCCTTTTAGGAGGTTGATCATCGGTGTAACCTTGTGTTGGTGTTTCTCGACGCAGTTTTAAATCCACGATGAATATGGGTCCTTCCTCCATTGAGGTGAATTTTGGGTGATGTGAGATAAACAGTGACACTGAGTCATTGATTGTAAAAGAGGATAATATAAATATGTGGTGGAAGATCCCCCCTTACTTTTTCATTTTGGGCAAGGTTGTGTGATGATGTTTTGGAGCAGGTCTTGGGATTTCTGGTGAAGTTTTCCAACTTAACACCTTTTTCTGAGAATTCCACTAGTTCGGGTGGTGGAGTACCTGGTTTGGGGACTAATATCCTTTTAAGAGATCTGAAGAGACACAGGGTATGCCACATGATTTTTGTGTCTATCTTATTATTCATGGATGAATTTACTCACCTTCTTTCTCCATTGGTTCCTTTGCATGCTGAACATCATCCTTGATACTATAAGAACCCAATTCTTCTTTTAAGGTTTAAATGTTTCTTTTATAGTTTTTACTTAATAAAATGGGGGAAAAGAGGTCGAGGGGATAGATTCAGGCCTGTCACACAACATGACTAAGAACTACACACCATGTACTTATAGGTACATGTCATGCATGGAAGGCTACATGCCATTTAATCCCAGTACACGACCACATAATGGTTGGTCCCGAATTTTTACAAACACGACATGTAGTCTCATGTAAATGCAGTGTACTTTTTTTAACGATAAATCAAGCAATAGAATCATTTTTGCGAAAATAGGTAGGTGCTCATCTTTGTTAACGAACAAAAGTGCTGAGGACCTTTGTCATACCGATTGATCATCCAAACCCCAATTCCGTCACTATCAGTTGTGTTTTAAGACGATCAGTGAGCTCTTGATTCCTCTTGAGCCTTTATTCATGATTTATTCTCTCTATTGAGTTATTTATGGTCATGAATTTATACCTGTTTTGTAGATATACTCCATTCTAGGGTGAATCAAAGATCGATGATTGATGATGAGAGTCATACTATGACATGGTAGGTGGTGTTGTGCCTTTCACTTAATGTCGAGTTGTTTATATGTGTCATATTTCCATTGGACCATGTTTATGTTGTAACCATGAATGTAAATTGACCCTTGTTGTTTCCTAATGATGATTAGGTCATGAAATAAATTAATTTAGTCATGTTTGAGCATGTTGGTTTTATTATGTGCCACCCCGTGGGTGTGTTCCATTGGAATGACCATTTTTGGCCATTTGGATGAGGTTTCCAATGAAGCATGCCTTGTTTTCCCTTATTGGGTTGTTAAGTATGAATTACATTATAATAGAATTGAAATTATGGTAAATTGTGATTGATTTGATTAATGGGTTTGGGATTAGTGATTTCCCCTTTCCCTCATGATATTCCAATTATTATTTAAGCCTTGTGATAGTTTAATTCACTTGTTTCTTGATATGTGTGATTCCCACATGAGTTGTTATATGTTAACCATGTAATAGTTTAACTTACATGTGGTATTTAAGATGATGAAATGATGATATATTGGGATTGACATTGTTTTATTTGTTATGCCTTTGGTTGAGGATTTTTTATGCCTATGGGTAGGGATTTTTTATGAATGTGGACAAGGATATTTTATGCTTGTGGGCGAGGAGTTGTTATGCATGTAATAAAGGATTTGTAAGGCAAGAGGTTAAGGGTTTGGTTATGGATACAGGTAGGGGTTTTCTATGCCTACGAGAAATATGTTGAATTTATTATTGAAATGGAATGATATATTACATTTCTGGCAAAACAAGAACAATTTTGTATTCAGTATTCACTTTATTTGTTTAGATAACCTTCTGAGGTATTTATTGAGTATTCTTTTTACAAGTTATTGACAGGATTAAGATGGATTTCAAAACATATATAATTCAATGTAATTTAATGGTTTAACTAAACATAATGATTGAAAATGGAAAACAGGACTTGTAGGATTATTTACTTTTGAGTACTTTCTAGTTTACTACTTTTTCTGTTTGTACACTAATTGTTTCACATGTTCAATGAAAGATAGGCATAGATATTTTGTGGTTTAATACTAGAATTTATTTCTCACCCCCTGTTTGGGTGATGCTTTGGACCCAAAAAGATTATATTATTGTAGGTGTTGATAAGGGAAAGTTCCCCTATATAGGTACTTCAGATATTATTTAGGAGTAAGAGAGAATGGGACTGATCTGAGGCTTATGATGCTTCTTAGTTCCCTTAGTTTTTTTTGGAAAATATATTGTGGATTCTTACAGTACACATGTTTTGGAAATTTTCTTAGAATATAACAAGATGCATTATATTTTTTATGGAATGATGCTTGATTATTTATATTAGTCTTCCACTGTTTATTTCAGTTCTATATTATACACCAGTTCTGCTATTGTATATTAGTATTTTTCTATGTTACCCTCTGGAAATCAAGGAAAAGTTTCCCCACTATCAGCAATGTCCCAAAATTTTCTTATATATATTTTTTTTAAATTATATAGAATTATTTTGAGACCAGGAGATGAGACGACTTGAGATTCTGTGGCCTGGAGTTCCTGGAATGTTCCATCAAAAAATTAAAACCTTTAAATAGCATGAGTGAGTGATTTTCCTAAAAAAGTAGAATAACTCTTAAACAGGTTCCCAATTCAAAAATATAAGGGCACTGTTGCATTTAGGATGGCATGTTTACCCCAGATGTGACTTAAGTTTATTCAGCACATGCCTCTAATGAGAAAACCTAAAAATGGAATAACCATAAATAAAATAATTAAATAAAATTATTTTATTTTTCAAATGTTTGTAACTCACGAACGATAAGTGAGATTAAAAATCTGAGACCACCGCTGAGGTCATGTGTGTATTCTTTCCTTAGGAATATCCTAACATTTGCGAGTGTGTGTAGAGACCCGAAGCTTGACGTACATGGACATTACATTACTTTTGTGGAATACTTAGTACATAACAAAAACACACACAAGGATCGTAATAGTTTAGTGTCTTTGGAAACTCGGAATATAATCTTCTAATCGTGGTGAAAGATCTTCAACATCTCCCATAAAGATCTTCCTTTTTTTACCTAAAACATTTCTTTATATCCTGGGGAAAAGAAAACATAAAAGGGTGATCTCAAATGCTCAGTAAGGGTAAACAAAAGAAATATCAATCACATCATATTCATAAGAACATAACATTTTGTAAATCTTAACCTGCAAAAGAGAGCATAATTTCATAACATGGGATAAATCATAGTAGTGAAATGAAATCCCAATAATTATAACTTAAAACATGAAACTTTGTGGCATACACACATAATCATAGATAATCATATCTTATTAGTCAAGACTCATTGCCAAGACTATCTTAGTGGACAAAGTCCATTTCTGAAGCGAGTCACCCTCGTTTCAGTCCTGTTTCACTGAACCGGTAAAACCTACTGTTCCAACCATGTCTATCTCATGAGATATAAAATCATTACCCAATGCATTGGGGGGAGATATAGGTCCCACCCATCTCATAATGATTCCATTCTTATGTGTGCCACAAAATCATAAATCATACATCATTTCATAACCCATGTAATAAAAATGGGAATCTTAAACATTGTGACATCATAAAACAATTCATATAAGATAAAGGAATTCTAAAAAATATAATTCCATCACAACATAATCAAATCAATTTAATAATATGGATAAAAACAGAACCCTTTATTATCGTAGATGGAAAATAATTTTGATAAAACACTTGAACTCCATTATTGAGGAAAATATCCTTTCTGCTTCAAAAACACTTTTCCTTTCTTAACATGTCATACAATTAGAAACTAAAAGAAGTTGATTAAAAATAAACTTTAAAACTTGTAAAGGAAGCTTCTTGGAAATATTGTTTTAAAAATCCATTCATGTCGTATAAGTTAAAAAAACATTCTTCGTACTTTTGTTGGAAAAGTCAAAAAAGTACCTCGTACGAAAAACGACAAAAGATTCCTTTCATATCTTTTACTAAAAACTCACCGAAGGGTAAAATTAGATTTAAACAATTGTAGGTGGATGGAAATAATATTAAATATTGAGGAAACATGGATGTGGATGATAAAATACACCCCAGTAAATACCAAAGTATAAACAATCTCGGATAAAAATGAGATTGTGATATTTCCCTTACCTTATGTCCGATATGCTTTGTACGTATCCGAACATGCTGTATAATGATTTAAATAATGTCATTAACTTATTACAGAATCATATTCATTGTTATGATATCATATATGGTTCAGTTATGACTTTATATTACCCGTTCTTTTGTAAATTCCATGTTAAAGAAGAGTTTTGGGTAAAATCATTTCATTTATCGTAGGTGTTTGGACGTGTTGTTCTTGAAATTATTGTTACTTATATAATGATTTACTTAATTACAGAATATAAAACATGATATATATCATATATATTCAGTATATATATATATATATATAATAGATAGATAAATGAAATGAAACACACCGTTCATGGAGACGGTAGTTCGTACGTACGCATGAACGCTGTTTTCCTTTCCTTATTTTCTTGAATGCAAGTAAGTAGATGACATACATATATATATATACATAAATCCAGTAGATTTACCATGTCATATATTTCATTATTATTAATTATATATACTTTATAATCATTCATGAATGGTTAATGTGGAGAATGAATCACATTGCGTCGTGGAGACGGTAGTCCGTATGTACGCACGAGCGATGATATCATTCTCATGATCGTGAACTTGTTTTTAAGTGTATGTATACTATTTCAGTATCAATATAAATTTATAATAATAATATATAGTTACTCATTACACCATTATACCCATCCAATTAAGGTGGTGGCGGAAAATAGATTACACCACGGCGTGGAGACGGTATTCCGTACGTACGCATGTGCAGTGATTTTCTTTTTTCCGTAGGATGGATAGAAGGTTAATTAGAGTTGTTTAATATTTATAATAACATATAAGTATATAATAAATACTGATGTTATTACTTTATCATGAAACAATTAAATAAGAAGAAGTTGAAGAAGAAAGAAATTGAAAAAGATCGGTAATGGATATTACCTCTTTTTGACGCACCTTTTCTTAACCTCCACTTGAAGAACTAAGGATGGTCTTTGAAGAAGACCAGGACATCTAGGATGATAATAGGGAAGTGTATAAGAGATTTTTGAAGGGTTTGGACGAGGTTGAAGGCTCAAAGTGGTGTGAGGAAGAGGGGGAGGAGGTGCCCTTTTATAAGGGAAGAGATGGGCACCTTAGGAAAATCTCAAAATATTATTTTATATTAAGGTCAAATTCGGTTTATAATGGTTCCAAAGGGTCTTATTTAAAAGATAAAGAGGAGATGGGTCTAAATACTATCATCCAATAGGATTTATACGTGTTTAGGTTATTATTTTAACCGTATCAATTAGATTTAACTCTAAGTTAAATAATTTAACTTTTACCGTGTCTTTTTGTTTTCTTACACTATATGGTTAATAAACTTACCATAACAAGACAAGAGAACCCCAAGTTGTTTATTATTAATATATATATCCTTATCTAAGTCACTTGGATGAACCTTAGATTTTTAAGAATTAAATAACAATTAATAATATAATATTGTTTTTAAAAACAAATTTATGTCAATTTTGACACTATTTGGTACATGATTTTTATGAAATTCATAACAGAATTATAAGTTCCAACCAAGTTACTTATATCAACAAAAACATGTCATATTAACCTAGAAAATTAATTTAAGTCATAAAAAGTCTCAAATTACATTTATTTGGGGCATTTATAACATCAATTATGTCAATATTTCATTAATAAGACAATTACTGCATCATCTTTGTGTCATAATAAATGATAATTATTTAATCTCTAAAAATTCTAAATAAATTCCAATGATGTATATAATTGTATTAGATTTTTGGAGACTATTAATGTTCGAAGTTTCATGAAGTTTATCACTAAATTAAAATTATTATACTTATAAGATTTAAGAAAGTGACATGTTGTCACATTCTTTGGTTTTAATAATAATTAAATTATTTTCATGGCCAAAAGTCGATAAAATGAATCTAATCTGACCCTTAGGTTATATGGGTCTACTTTTAGTCATCCAATAGGATTTTTCCAAGTGTTTTGGTAATTTTTTAATCTTATATTTACCCTTAATTACCCAATTTACCTTTAACTATAGTAAATAAAATTTACCATAGTTACTATTCACAATGCCCGAAAATAAAAAGTAGATTATTAACATAATTTGGACACACTGATTGAAAATATGGAATCCATTTTTCCAAATTCAATACACAAAAGATGCAGAAATTAAATTAAAATTAATCCAGTTGTCGAAAGAAAACAAGTTTTTCTTTAAAACATTGCAAAAGATTGAATTGATTTAACCTATGAATTCAAGGTAAAATCAACGCTAATGACATAAATTATATTAAATGGTAAAAATATATTCTATTTATACTTTAAAACAATTCATTATTATAATTTAACCACATAAGATATTACGATGAAAAAAGTTGTTTTTAATTAAAATATAGCGTGTTTTTACTATTCATTAAAATATGAAAGTTATCGGAAAAATATCAAAACTTTATCTAATGTAAATTTTTATATCCTGATTCAAAATAAGAATTTTATTTTGTCAAATTTAACATATAAACATGTCAAAAACTAGATTTAAAGTGGGTGCACCATCAAAAGGCATCAAAACTGCATTTTTTGAAAAATACTTATTTTACCTGAAAAATTTGTTTTGTTCTTATACCATGTTCTAGAAAATGTGTAAGATGAATAATAATGTTATAAAATTAAAAATTTAGTAAATACTATTCATAATGGCTAGTTCATGACAATATTATAATAATATATCGTTGTTTAGTAAAACCCGGTATTGCGTACAACACACGCTATCGAGGAAGGTCGTGATTGCGTGTAATGCAAGCCATGTTAGAGTTGCGTGCTATGCAAGAATCCTTTGTTGTTTCGTATATCATAATCCAACCATATTTCATTTATACATTATATATATATATATATATATACTCAATGTTGCGTAGAATATCTATTATCAAAATTCTGTGTAATACGATCCAAGAATAGTGCTGCGTATACTGCAAGCTAATACGGTGTTGCGTATAGCGCAAGGTAATCTTGGTGTAGCATACAACACAAGCAATTAATGAAATTAAAAGAATATTTTTCATAAAATCTCGGGGTGTTACATTCTACCCCCCTTAAAATGAATTTCTCCCTCGAAATTCGTCGGGGTTATAAATGGTTTACTATTCGAAAGTTTCTTTAATAGAAACCCACATCGTAAAAAGGAATACCAAAACCAATCTTTAAAAACAAAAGTATGAAACGTAATGGTTACCCAAATAAACTAATCACTGGGTTTCCACATAGGTGAAAATATGGATATGGAAGAGAAATCTAACCATCATGTTCCGATGGAGAGTGGTAGAGAACATGGCTATAAAAAAGCCCACAATCGCCAAGCCATAAATTTGTGATGATCTAGGGTACCATCTGATTCATCAGATATAAGATCACTAGGACAAAATTTTTGGTTTTCAATATCATTTCCCTAAAGTTGAAAATTATGAATTAGAAGAAATACTTACTTGATTTTGGTACAATCTCACTATTGTTCGTGCGTTGGACAATTTCCACTTCATCTCTTAAAGAAATGAAGTTGAATTTGTTATTCGTGAAGTGTTAACAGATCATGTGATAGAATGATGGGTCATTCCATCTATTTCAAACAAAAGTTTTGCAATAGTTATCAAATATACATAAGTCTGTCTTTGGTGAGGTTAATCATATACGATTCCAAAAATGAACTTATACTTCATATATCATACTGCTTAATAAAATAAAACTAGTTTCTACTAACCAGGGAAGTTCTGTAGGCTAGTGGTATGCGATAAAGGCCAGTCGCACTTTAGTTGTGGGTTAGATTCCCACAGCCTTGGCCAAGGCAATGGGCTGTCTCCCATCCTGCTGGCTGTCGTTTTTCTAAAACTACATTACTATAACATCCCATAAATAATATCAAAAAAAAGTTCTATCCTTAAAAAATACTAACTTATGTCCAACATAATCCATTCCAATCTTTAGGCTTATCTAAAATAATTCGGTCCAAGATCATAGTATAAAGAAAACAATTACTTGAAATGTCATCAACCAAGCATGTGAATACCATCATTTATCCCCCATATATCTTGTTGGTCACATTCCAATCATGTGAATACCTTAATCATGTATTCTCTTGAAAAATGAATACCTATTAAACCTTAGTGAAAACATGAATGCTGTCAAAAGTTAACTCTTACCACATACCAAAATCCAAAAATTCTATATACTCACACCATGATATAACCTTCTCCTTATATCAGTCATGAGATCATGAATACTATCAAACATTTAATTTTCTCCTTATCCCATTATTATGCACATATCCTCTATATTCCAAAAATATCTGAATATCCTTTCATGGATACTGGTAGCATTAATAATACACTTTCAAAACTCAAGGAAAGAAAACAATGTAACGATCCTTAGATGTCTCTTTATTCCATTGTACCATGAGATTACTTATACACCATTACACTTGATAAACATGTAATCAATCCACTACCTTTTTAAACCATTGACCGAGATTCAACAATTCTTTCATCTCACATATCATTTGTAGTCTCTTCATCATCATCAACATAAATACTACCCATACGGCCATACAGATTCTCTTCATGAGACTTTATCTTAGGGAATTAGTTTTCATAATGCCCGTACATTCCACATTTAAAACATTTAACCATTGTTGATGTCGTAGCAATACCATTATCCTCATCCATGGTGTTAACTGAACCTTTTCCTTTTCACATATTGGCTTTATGTCCTTCTTTTCCACACCCAAGGCATCTTCCAGTTCCTTTGAAACATTCTTCTTGATGCCTCTTCCCACATGATTTACATAGGTAAAATTGAACTTTCTTTCCTCTATGACCATCATGAAACTCCATCTTTCTCTTATTAGTTGAGTCAGGAAACTTACGAAATTTTACTTTATTGATCATATTATGAGATTGCTGATTCAGCATAATAATGATGTTTGGACTTCCAAATCCTATTTCATTTGGTTGCTCATGAAGAATATCATTCCATTGTACATCATATCCTCCATTATCATGAATCACCTTGTTTACAGCCATTTTCTAAAACCCAAAAAGAATAGTGTGAGAGGCAAAAATAATGCTAGGGAAAACAACATAGTAAAGGGGGAGTACCCTTAATATCTAACATCTTAGGTTAAATTCTTTGATCGTTACCATAGTTCTAGAACCATATCATATACGTATACTTATCCTTAGGGACACCCCTAGACATACCTTAGAAATATCTCTAGGGATCTCACTAAGATTTTTGCATCCTAGTTTCCAAAGGTTGACTAAACCTTTCCTCTAATACCAACTGTAGAGACCCGAAGCTTGACGTACATGGACATTACATTACTTTCGCAGAATACTTAGTACATAACAAAAACACACACAAGGATTGTAATAGTTTAGTGTCTTTGGAAACTCGGAATATAATCTTCTAATCGTGGTGAAAGATTTTCAACATCTCCCATAAAGATCTTTCTTTTTTTACCTAAAACCTTTATTTATATCTGGGGGAAAAGAAAACATAAAAGGGTGAGCTCAAATGCTCAGTAAGGGTAAACAAAAGAAATATCAATCACATCATATTCATAAGAACATAACTTTTTTGAAATCTTAACCTGCAAAAGAGAGCATAATTTCATAACATGGGATAAATCATAGTAGTGAAATGAAATCCCAATAATTATAACATAAAACATGAAACTTTGTGTCATACCCACATAATCATAGAGAATCATATCTTATTAGTCAAGACTCATTTCCAAGACTATCTTAGTGGACAAAGTCCATTTCTGAACCGAGTCACCCTCGTTTTAGTCCTGTTTCACTGAACCGGTATAACCTACCATTCCAGCCATGTCTATCTCATGAAATATAAAATCTTTACCCAATGAATTGGAGGGAGATATAGGTCCCACCCATCTCATAATGATACCATTATTATGTGTGCCACAAAATCAAAAATCATACATCATTTCATAACCCATGTAATAAAAATGGGAATCTTAAACATCGTGACATCATAAAACAATTCATATAAGATAAAGGAATTCTAAAAAATATAATTCCATCACAAAATAATCAAATGAATGTAATAATATGGATAAAAACAGAACCCCTTATTATCTTAGATGGAAAATAATTTTGATAAAACACTTGAACTCCATTCTTGAGGAAAATATTCTTTCTGCTTCAAAAACACTTTTCCTTTCTTAACATGTCGTACAATTATAAACTAAAAGAAGTTGATTAAAAATAAACATTAAAACTTGTAAAGGAAGCTTCTTGTAAATAATGTTTTAAAAATCTATTCACACCGTATAAGTTAAAAAAACATTCTTCATACTTTTGTCAGAAAAGTCAAAAAAGTACCTCGTACGAAAAACGACAAAAGATTCTTTTCATATCTTTTACTAAAAACTCACCGAAGGGTAAAATTGGATTTAAAAAATTGTAGGTGGATGGAAATAATATTACATATTGAGGAAAAATGGATGTGGATGATAAAATACACCCCAGTAAATAGCAAAGTATAAACAATCTCGGATAAAAATGAGATTGTGATATTTCCCTTACCTTTTGTCCGATATGCTTTGTACGTATCCGAACCTCCTGTATAATGATTTAAATAATGTCATTAACTTATTACAGAATCATATTCATTTTTATTATATCATATATGGTTTACTTATGACTTTATATTACCCGTTCTTTTGTAAATTCCATGTTAAAGAAGCGTTTTGGGTAAAATCATTTCATTTATCGTAGGTGTTTGGACTTGTTGTTCTAAACATTATTATTACTTATATCATGATTTACTTACTTCCAGAATATAAAACATGATTTATATATCATATATATTCAGTATATATATATATATATATAATAGATAGATAAATGAAATGAAACACACCGTTCATGGAGACGGTAGTCCGTACGTACGCATGAACGCTGTTTTCCTTTCCTTATTGTCTTGAATGGAAGTAATTAGATGACATAAATATATATATATATACATAAATCCTGTAGATTTACCATGTCATATATTTCATTATTATTCATTATATATACATTATAATCATTCATGAATGGTTAATGTGGAGAATGAATCTCATCGCGTCGTGGAGACGGTAGTCCGTACGTACGCACGAGCGATGATATCGTTCTCATGATCGTGAACTTGTGTTGAAGTGTATGTATACTATTTCAGTATCAATATCACTTTATAATAATCATATATAGTTACTCATTACACCATTATACCCATCCAATTAAGGTGGTGGCGGAAAATAGATTACACCACGGCGTGGAGACGGTATTCCGTACGTACGCACGCGCAGTGATTTTCTTTTTTTCCGTAGGATGGATAGAAGGTTAATTATAGTTGTTTCATATTTATAATAACATATCAGTATATAATAAATACTGATGTTAATACTTTATCCAAAAACAACTAAAGAAGAAGAAGTTGAAGAAGAATGAAATTGAAAAAGATCGGTAATGGATATTACCTCTTTTGACGCGCCTTTTCCTAACCTCCACTTAAAGAACTAAGGGTGGTCTTTGAAGAAGACCAGGACCTCTAGGATGATACTAGGGAAGTGGAGAAGATACTTTGGCAGGGGTTGGCAGAGCATGAAGGCTCAAAGTGGTATGAGGAAGAGGGGGAGGAGGTGCCCTTTTATAAGGGAGGAGAGGGGCACCTTAGGAAAATCTCAAAATATTATTTTATATTAAGGTCAAATTCGGTTTATAATGGTTCCAAAGGGTCTTATTTAGAATATAAAGAGGGGATGGGTCTAAATCCTTTCATCCAATAGGATTTAGACAAGTTTAGGTTATTATTTTAACCTTATCAATTAGATTTAACTCTAAGTTAAATAATTTAACTTTTACCGTGTCTTTTTGTTTTCTTACACTGTATGGTTAATAAACTTACCATAACAAGCCAATATAACCCCAAGTTGTTTATTATTAATATATATATCATTATATAAGTCATTTGGCCAAACCATATATTTTTATGAATTAAATAACAATTAAAAATATAATATTTATTTTAAAAACTAATTTATGTCAATTTTGACACTATTTGGTACATGATTTTTATGAAATTCATAACAGAATGATAAGTTAGAAAAAAGTTACCTATATCAACAATAACATGTCATATTAACCTATAAAATTAATTTAAGTCATAAAAAGTCTCAAAGTACATTTATTTGGGGCATTTATAACATCAATTATGTCAATATTTCATTAATAAGACAATTACTGCATCATCTTTGTGTCATAATAAATGATACTTATTTAATCCCTAAAAATTCTAAATAAATTTCTATGATGTATATAATTGTTTTAGATTTCTGGAGACTATTCATGTTCGATGTTTCATGAAGTGTATCACTAAATTAAAATTATTATACTTATAATATTTAAGAAAGTGACATGTTGTCACATTCTTTGGTTTTAATAATAATTAAATTATTTTCATGGATAAAAGTCCATAAAATGAATGTAATACGACCCTTAGGTTATATGGGTCTACTTTTAGCCATAAAATAGGATTTTTCCAAGTGTTATGGTAATTTTATAATCATATATTTACCCTTAATTACCAAATTTACCTTTAACTATAGTAAATAAATTTTACCGTAGTTACTATTCACAATGCCCAAAAATAAAAAGTAGCTTATTAACATAATTTGGACCCACTGATTACAAATATGGTATAAATTTTTCCAAATTCAATACACAAAATATGTAGAAATTAAATTAAAATCAATCCCGTTGTCAAAAGAAAACAGGTTTTTCTTTAAAACATTGCAAAAGTTTGAATTGATTTAACCTACGAATTCAAGGTAAAATCAATGCTAATGAAAGAAATTATATTAAATGGTAAAAATATATTCTATTTATACTTTAAAACCATTAAATATTATAATTTAACCACATAAGATATTACGATGAAAAAAGTTGTTTTTAATTAAAATATAGCGTGTTTTTACTATTCATTAAAATATGAAAGTTACCGGAAAAATATCAAAACTTTATCTAATGTAAATTTTTATATCCTGATTCAAAATAAGAATTTTATTTTGTCAAATTGAAAATATAAACATGTCAAAAACTAGATTTAAAGTGGGTGCGCCATCAAAAGGCGGCAAAACTGCATTTTTTAAAAAATACTTATTTTACCCGAATTTTTTTTGTTCTTATACCTTGTTCTAGAAAATGTGTAAGATGAATAATAATGTTATAAAATTAAAAATTTAGTTAATACTATTCATAAAGGCTAGTTCATGACAATATTATAATAATATATCGTTGTTTAGTAAAACCCGGTATTGCGTACAACACACGCTATCGAGGAAGGTCGTGATTGCGTGTAATGCAAGCCAAGTCAGAGTTGCGTGCTGTGCAAGAATCCTTCAATGTTTCGTATATCATAATCCAACCATATTTCATTTATACATTGAATATATATATATATATATACTCAATGTTGCGTAGAATAACTATTATCAAAATTGTGTGTAACACAATCTATGAATAGTGTTGCGTATACTGCAAGCTAATATGGTGTTGCGTATAGCGCAAGGTAATCTTGGTGTAGCATACAACACAAGACATTAATGAAATTAAAAGAATATTTTTCATAAAATCTCGGGGTGTTATAGTGTGAGCCAACAGTAGAAGTTAGTTTTTGGACATAAATAAAATAATTAAGTAACAATTATTTTATTATAAAATATTTATAACTCTTAAATGGTAACTTGGATTGAAAACATGAGAGTACCATTGAGCTTGTGAGGGAGTTTTCCCCTTAGGCAGAGCCTAACCTCGAATGGTGTGGGTCAAGGGTGAAATTTAATTTATGAACTATTTTCAATGTTTATTTAAATAAACATGCGGGAAAGTTCTTTTATAAAATTTGAACTGCTGATTGGTTCAAAAATCCGAGGGCACTGTTGAACTCAGAAATTCAGGATTCACCTAGAAAGTACTTAACTTCGATCTACAAGGGTCAGACAGAAATGTTATTTTTCATACTTTTCATAAAATAATAAAATAAAATGAAAAAGATATTTTATTTATTTTCTCAACCATTGAGCGACGGACGACGGTGATGCAGTGAAGCGACGAGGTGCACTAAAGTAATCCCCTTAATGGATCATTAAGATGCATAATAATAGCTAATTTGTTTCATAAATGAAACAACATAATGACAAAATGTCACAACATAACAGAAACTCTGCAACATGTTCCCTTTTTAATTAGCTAACGTGTTGGAGAATTGGGAATTAGACCACGAGAAATTATCTGGAGAACCTCTGGTGAATTTCCTCTCCAATGAAGAATAAAAAACATTTGAAGAACGTCATAAACTTTGACATATCTTGAATAATGAAGCTGCGAAGCAATGAGCGATGTCAAAATCTTTAACCCTCGAGGATGGAATGATATGGAAACAAATGTCAAACAATGCAGGGGTTTTTCTTTCTCTATGATTTCTATCTTTCCCCTCTCTTTGTTCGAAAACAATGAACTCAGATCAATCCACGAATAGGTTGACCTGTGGATCGTGTGTTCTTGTGGGAGGGTTTTTAGATTCAGGGACTTGAATGATGGGGTAGATTCATGTGTTAAAGTTCCAAACATCCCTTTTATTATACACCTCTAATGCAGAGGGCATGAACAGAAATGAACAAGGATCGAGTCCCTTTGCCTTGCGTGTTCTTGTGCATTCATTATGGACGAAATTTTTGAAACGATGGAAAGGCGATTTTGATGCCGTCATAGTTAAGGTGGCATCCCTATAGACCCATAGGCACATATGGTTCAAGAAACAGACATCCAGAGGAACTACGGTGGCCCGAAGAAGCAATCGTCGATGCACGGATGGTGCTTGGTGGTGGCCGTGAGCGGATGGAGGCAGTGCACCCATCGTCATGAAGTGTAGCACCTACTAGTGCCACGTAGAGGGGAGGCACAATTTCAGGTCACTCGGGTGCACTAGAGGCCCACTGTCTGTCAACCGTGTGTAGGTGGAATGGTCACCAGCCTACCGGTCGCGCTAGATGAAACAAACGCAGTAGATCCATGCTCGTATGGACTAGAAACAAAGAGAGGCAGTGCCTTCTGGTTCCATTCGTTGAAAAACCATATGCGGTTGAGCTGCTTCTGGGCTGGAGAAGGTGGCTCGCCTCAGTGGACCGGGTTGTTGAGAGCAGGAAAGACCCGCGGTCCAACTGACCCGTGACCCAACGGGCCTGCGACCCAATGGACCAGACCCAGGTTGAGATGGGCCTTGGTTAGTTCAAAGGACCTTGGTTGGGTCGGTGGACCCTGGGCTAGGTCGGGTCAGGTCGGTACGGCCGGGTCAGACTGGGCCCGGACCCCGCCGACCCTTTTTTGGAAAAAAACATCAATAACTTGCAAACCTAGCATCTGAATGATGTGTTATCTATGGCATGAGGACCCTTGAGATGAGGTGGTTCTTCCGAGATAATATACGCAAGATTTGGAGGAGGTTTGTTTATGAATATATTAGATCTAACTCGAATCCATCCAGGCCCTTTTTACAAATATTCCCATATCTTACAGACTAGATGTCTGTTCGATGCGCCACCTATTGCGTTCGGACCCTTAGGACAAGATGGTATTTTGGGTTACTATATGGGTGACTTCCTGTAATTTGAGGTATGACTGATGGTTGTAGGATAAGTTCCTCCTAGAATCAAGTGTGCTATGTGCAAGAATCTAGTGGTAGGTTGTGACGTGAAGAATGAAGAGTGACCCTTCTTGGACCAACTTAAGAGTGACCCTTCATGGATCAACATAAGAGAGACCCTAAGTGGATTCAAATAAGATATACCCTTTGTAGATCAACATAAGAGAAAACCTTCTTGGATTAAAATGAGAGTGACCCTTATTAGATTAGTAGTAGTGCAACCCATCGTGGATCGACAGTAGAGTGACCCCTCATGGATCGACTGCAGAGCAAACCTTCATGGATCAGTAGCATAGTGACCCTTCATGAATTAGAAGTAGAGATTCTTAACAAATTAAGATGATCTAGATTTATGAATAGTAATATTTACTTCTATACATGAGTTATACCTGTGTGAGATATATCTTTTCCTGTGTGCTTTTCATTGAGACCTTATTTTGTGGTATTCTTCCATTGTGGATTTCTGTGAGACCTGAGTGGGTCTCGGGGTCCCTACTAAGTATTTTTATACTCACCCCTGCATGGTTCTATCTCACTCCTATTGTTTCTTATTCAGACGACATACAACTTTGACTAGGACTTTGGGGAGCCTCGTCTAGATGGTTCCTAGAGGTGTATTGATAAACATGGTGTGCTATAATGGCATCCGATAGTGAGATTTACCTACCCTTCACATATGATCCTTAATAGAGGACCTCTATAGCATGCAATTATTATTATGTACTTTCCTTTTAGATGGTGTTGTCTTCTATCCCCCTTTAATTTTAGTTTTCACCTTTTACTCTCAGTGGTGATAATTTGTGGTGGTTGTACTACTTTCTTTCCTTTGTGGGGTTTTTGTGTAGTATTCCCTTTCTGTGTGTGTACATGTTTAATGGTAATTCCTTCTCTTTTTGGGATATTCATTTCCAATTCTAGTCACCGGCTCCTGGCCTATGGAAGGTGGGCTTGGGGTAGTCACGACATGGGCCCCGAGGGACGGGTTGTGACAAAGTGGTATCAAAGGGTGGTTAGTTCTACCATAAGAACTAAGAGTTTTTAATTTTGATTAGGCAATAATGTTAAGTGTTTTGAGTTAGGATTTTAAGCCAGGGAGTTTAGTGTTGGTGAAACATCTGACGTATCCATACACCAGGACCCTCATTTTATTTTTCATCTCAATACATGAAAACACTAATTGCATGTGTTTTAGAAATATTTTTATTTTGTTCTATTTTGAGTTAGATCACTAGGTATAACTTATTGACCATGGTTCATCATGATTCTATTTCAAGATACCTCCATGTAGACAGCCAACTAGGATTCTAGTGCGTGACTATGAAGATGGACCATAGAGTGACGATGCTTTAGTATATGGACTATTTCCTAAGATGGTACCTTCAAGCGGTGCCCCAACAATACAACTGGCCATTGGTCAGCAATTACTATTGGTGCTACCGGTAGAGGGATCATGCAGGCTCAGTGCCTTACATGAGTTTCATTGACAGATACAACCGAGGTTCTGAGGCAAGCCCGAATCACATTAGGCTAAGGAATGGCTTTAGGTGGTGACTGAGTTTTCATCTAGATAGGGCACCGATAGATCAGATGGTGGTCCTAGCAGTGAGCCTTCTACGTGGTTTAGGAGGGCGATGGCTGGGTTTATATTACCATTATTTTATAATGAGGTGATTTTTCTGTGGATAGAGCTTGATAACATTTCTCAGAGAAGGGGTCTATTTCCATAAAAATATAAGGGTTATGTGTTCCCAAGACCATCTAACTCTTTGGATGGATGACATGTAAGTAGCTGAGTATTCATCTAGGTGTACCGACAATTCCAAGCACTCGATGAATACGTTATAGCCAGTGATTAAAAGCGTGGACCTCCGAGTGATATGTGTTAAGGGAAATCTGAGCCAACACTATTCCTCTATGAATTCCTACTTATATTAGGGTGCTAGAGAGAAAATTTATGGTTGAATATTATTTGGTTGAGCAGATACAAGCAGCGAATGCCAGTAGTGGGAAAGTAGGAAACCAATGTCAGTCTCAGAGACTTAGATGTGTAAAATGTTTTGAGTAGAGGAAGTGATAGGTACAAATGAATCTGTAGGGAAACAGACATGGAAGGGGAGAAAGGAGAGCAGCAAGAGGTGGTATATATTTCTATATGTCACAACCACCATGCCAATGTGGTCCCCACAAGGCTCAGGGAGCTAGAGGAAAAGGGAAGTGAGTAGCTGCATGTGGTCAAGGAGTATGACCCAAGGGCTCTAGGAATGACTCGAGGTACATTATATGTCTACTAATAGCTGCTGTATTAATATACATAGAAACTAATAATTCCTTCTTATCACAAATCTTGATCAAGACCTAGAGTTTTTGGTTAATCCTTTGACTTGATCCTTACATCTAGAGATACCTATGGGCGAAGACTCAACAATCACACTTATAATGATAGTGTGATCAGACCCTTTAGGCGAGTGTTTCAGTTGGATCTTCTTGGCGGTAGCATTTAGGCCTTATGATGTTAGTTTGGGTATGGACTGGTCATCCACATTTCATGATCATATTAACTATTTTAGGAAAAAGGATGCGGCATATCAGTAGTGTTATAATGGTGTTTTCCATGGTCGGTGAAAAAAAAGGAAACCCAGACATCCAGAGATATACTCATACATAGGAGGGTGAAATTGATCACTCTTGAGTTAGCCAACCTTACCCTTTTGGAATCATATGTTTTGTGTTTTGAGTATCCATAAGTAGTGGTGGAGTGCAGGAACGTCCTTTAAAATGATGTTTCTAGAATTATCTCCCCACATGGTGAGGGACTTCTCCATCATTATACACCCCAAGATGGAACCGATATCAGTATAAGTATGTTGGAGGGATTTCCTAGAGCTTTGTGAGTAGGTGTTATAGGTAGGGGACTTATAGAAGAAGGTATAAGTAAGAACCAGTGTTCAAGGTTATGTGTGGATTACTGGTATGTTAACCAAGTGGTTATAGAGAATGATTACCCACTACCAAAGAGTTAATGCTAACATCAATCAGTTAAAATAAGTAGTCTTTCTCATTGATGGAAAGGTTCCCGTAGGATTTTACACAGTTGAGATAGAAAATATGGCTAGATTTATTTAGGACTATGACTTTGACAAGGATTATACTCCTCGGAAGTGGAACATGGTGGCTGACACACTCAGAAGGAGGTCTGGTTATTAGCTGCTGCGTGAGTTGACTAAGCATCCAGCCATGATGTAGATATCCTTCATGGATGATGATAGAGTAGCTTACCTTCAGTCTATGACTGTCACTCCCCCACTCCTTCAGCGAGTTATGGAGTCACAACTTGTGGATGTTGACTACAAGACCCGACGTGTTCAGATATCCTTAGGATAGGTTCTTGATGGATTTTCAATTGGTGGGGAGCATGTCATCCTTTTTAGAGGATGAACCATAGTACCAGTGATTTTACAAAATAATATGTTGAGGGAGTTCCATACATACCCTTTGGAAGTACATCTTGATGTGGAGAAGATGTGTGAGGACCTCTGACATCGATACTAGTGGCCAGGGATGAAGAAAGTTGTGGTAGAGTTCGTTTCACAATGCCTCACATTTCAGCAAGTGAAGGCCGAGAATCATGTCCCTATAGGCTTGGAAAAACCACTTGAGGTAACAAAATAAATGTGGGATGGTATCTCTATGGACTATGTGAAGGGTTTACCACACACGTCTAGGGGCCATGATTCTATCTAGGTGACCGTTGAATGACTCACCATGTTCGCCCTCTTTCTACCCATATGAGAGAAGGGATCAGTAGAGGGAATATAATGCATATATGCCAAAGAGATAGTGTAGATACATGGGGTTCCAAAGATGAATGTCTTAGACTGTGTTGCATGATTTACATCCCGGTTGTGAAAGGGATTTTAGGAGGCATTTGGGACTCAGCTACGCTTGATCACAACTTTTCACCCCCAGATGGATGGTCAGATGAAGCTGACCATAATGACCTTAGAGAAAATGATTTGTGCTTGTGTCCTGGATTTTTGGTCATAGTTAGGAGGACCACCTACCACAGGTGGAGTTTGTGTACAAAAATAGAAATCACTCCACCATTGACATTGCACCGTTTGAGGCATTGTACAGACATCCATACAGATCACCTCTATGCTGTAAAGACCCAGGTGAGTCAGCACTCATGGGTCCAGAGTTGGTATGGGATACCATTGAGAAGGTGCAGATCATCTAGGAGCAGATGAGGACTTTACAAAGAAGATAGAAGTCTTATGACAATAAGAGGAGGAGACCCTTGGAGTTCGAGGAGGGAGACCATGTTTTCCTTCAGGTCTCACCCTGATGGGGATTGTAGAGGTTTGGAAAGGTCATCTAGTTATCTTCAAGATTCATCAAACCATTTCAAGTCCTCAATAGAGTTAGCGAGGTGGTGTACCTCCTAGATCTTCCCCGAAAGATGCACTGAGTGCACGATGTTTTGCACGTTTCATAAATGAGGAGTTACGCACATGATCCATCACACATAGTCGACTGAGGTGAGTTGGAACTTGAGGATGGGTATATATTTGCGGAGTTCCGAGTGGAGATAGAGAATCAATAGGAGAAGGTCCTTCATGGACAGTCAATTCATCTGGTTCACATTTTTCGGCAGCACAAGAATCTCTAGGAGAGGACAAGGGAGTGGGAGGCTTAGATTCTTGATCAGTACCCCCTACTTGTTTGATTAGCCTTTGTTTTGGATTTTGGGGATGTAAATCCCTAAGGTGAGGAAAATGTGTTGTCCTAGAATTTTTGTATGATTTTTTTAAAATTATATATAATTATTTTGAGACCAGGTACAGAGACGATGTGTGATTCCAAGGTTGGAGATGCTGAAATGATCTATCAATAAATGTTAAGCTTTAAATAGTGTGTGTGAGAAATATATTTGAAAAAGTAGAACAACTCTTAAATGGGTTCTTGTATCAGAAATTCGAGGACTCCATTGCATTTAGGATGGTGGGTTTACCCTAGGCATGACTTAATTTTAGTTGGCGCAACCCTCCATTGAGAAATCTCAAAATGACATAATAGTAAATAAAATAATTAAGTAAAATTATTTTATTTTTCAATTTCTAATAATCCACGAATGGTGACTCAGATTAAAAATTTGAGACCACCGCTATGATCTTGAGGGTATGATTTTCTTAGGCAGATCATAACATTGGCCTGCGCGGATCAATAGTGGAAGTTAGCTTTTGTTTGTAAATAAAATAAATAAAAATTATTTTATTGTAAAATACTTATAAGTCCAAAATGGTAACTTAGATTGAAAATTCTAGAGTACCATTGAGCTTGTGAGGGAATGTTCCCATTAGTTGTAGCCTATCCTTGACCGGTGTGGGTCGAGGGTGAACATTGATTTTTGATCAATTTTTAAGGTTCATTTAAATAAACGTTCAAGCAATTTTGTTCTATCTTATGAACTCATAATTGGATAAAAAATATGAGGGCACAATTGAACTTAGAATGCCGAGATTCACCTAGAAAGGACTTAACTTAGACAGGCAAGGGTCGGACAGAAAAATTATTTTTCAGAATTTTCAAAAAATAATAAAATTAATTTAGAATGTTATTTTATTTCTTTTCCCCACCACTGAGCGGCGGACGACGGCGCTGCGGTGCGGAAACTAGGCGACGATGATGATAAATAAAGGAAGCCCCTTAATGGATTGTTAAGATACAGTGTAACAGCTACACTATTTTATAAATAAAACAATTTAACGATGCAATGTCGCAGCGTAACAGAAACACTGTGACCGTTTCCGTTTTTAAGTAGCTAACACATTGGGGAATTGGGAATTAAATCATGGAAAATTCTCTAACAAACATTCTGAAAATTTCCCCTCCAATGAAGAAAAACAAACATTATCATAATGTAATCAACTATGATGTACCTCAAAGAATGAATCCGGGAATAAATGAGCGATGTCTCCCTCTTGAACCCTCCTGGAAGGAATTCCATGGAAACAAACATCGAATGAGGTATGGGTTATGATTTCTTTGTGATTTCAATTTTTTCCCTGTTCTTCATTCTAAAATATTGAACCCAGATCAACCCACGAATAGGTTGATCGGTAGAAAATGTGTTCTTGTGAGAGGGTTGTAAATTTGGGGACCTGAATGGCAGGGTAGATTCATGTGTCGAAATCCCAAACCTCCCATTGATTATACACTTCTAATGAAGAGGATGTGAGCCAGCATGAACAAGGACCAAGTCCCTCTTCCTTGCGTGTTCTTGTGAGTTCTTCATGGAATAAATTATTTAAATTGTAAAAAGAAGAGTTCAAGGTCATCGTAGTGAAAGTGGAAGCCCTATGGACCCGTAGGTGCAGACAGTTTGAGAAACGAGCCGCCGAAGCAACACTAGTGGCCTGTAAAAGCAAACACCGAGGCACCAGTGGTGGTTACGGGTGGAAGGAGGTGGATTTCCCGTCAGCATGTAATGGCAGCATGAAGTGTGGTGCTGAACAATTCCGCATAGAGGGGCGTCCCATGTCTTGGCCGCTCGAGTGCATTAGAGGCACGCGGTCCGTCGACTGCGTGTAGGTGGAACGACAGACCACATACCAGATGTACTGAATGAAATGGCTGCGGAAGAGCCACATACGATTGGACTGATCTAGTCAGCTACGTCGACCGGGCACAAGGAGATGCAATGCCATATGGCACAGCCAGGCAATGAACTGGATGCGGCTGAGCCACGTCCGGGATGGAGAAGCTGACCCGCCACAACGAGACATGATACAGAAAGCGGGCCAGACATGTGACCCAAAGGGCCCACCACCCAATAGACCGAACCCAAGATGGGTGGGTTCTGGTTCTGGCCAGGGGACCTGGTTCGGGTCGGTGGACCTCGGGCTGGGTTAGGTCAGGTCAGTCTGGCTGGGTCGGACCGGGCATGAACCCAACCGACCCCTTTTTGAAAAAATGTCAATAACTTGCAGACCGAACATCCGATTGACGCACCATCTATGGCATGAGGACCCTTGAAACAAGTTAGTTATTCTAAGATAATTTACTTGAGTTTTGGAAGAGGTTGGTGTATAGCTAGGTTGGATCCAAATCGAATCCAACCGAGCCCTTTCTACAAAAATGCCCATACCTTATAGACCGGTCATCCATTCGGCGCGCTGTCTATTGTGTTGGGACCCTTACAACAAGAAGGTCCTTTGGGTTACTCTATGTTGGAATTCATGGAGGTTGAGGTACAAACAATGGTTTGAGGAGTATATCCTCTCGTAATCAAGCGTGCTAAGTTAAGGAATCCTCTAGCTTGGTGTGACGTGAAAAATGAAAATCAATTTTTTGAGGACCAGGATAAGAGAAACCCTTTGTGGATAAGCATAAGAGAAACCCTTGGTGGATCAAAATATGAGAGACTCGTCATAGATCAGCATAAGAGAGACCCTTTGTGTATCAGCATGAAAGTGACCCTTCATGGATCATTAGTAGCGTGACCCATCATGGATCAACCGTAGGGTTACCCGTTGTGGATCAGAAGCAGAGAGAACATTCATGGATCTGCAGCAGAGCGACCCTTCATGGATCAATAACAAAGATTCTTAATAGAATAAGATGATATATATTTAAAACTAGTCATATTTACTTGTGTACTTATGTTATACCTATGTGAGCTATGTTTTTTTTCTTTGTGTTATATTTTGAGATGTTGCTTTGTGTTATTCTTCTTTGTTGATTTCCGTGAGACCTGATTTGGTCTTGGGGTCCCTACTATGTATTGTGATACTCACCCATGCAAGGGATTATCCCAAACCTATTGTGTCTTGTGCAGACGATGGACAACATTGACTGGGACTTTGGGGAGCAAGGGCTAGATGGTCCTCAGAGGCGGATCAATAGGTGGGGTGTGCTGTAGTGACATCTGACAGTGAGATGTACATACCTTTTAGGTAGGATCCTTGGCAGACAAACTCTGGATCTTGTACTTCTTTTTCTGTACATCCTTTTCAGTTGGTCTTGTATTCTGGACACCTTTACTTTTTTTTTTCACCTTTTACTCTTAGTGGTGGTACTTTGTGGAGGTTGTACTACTTTATTTCCTTTGTGGTTTTTTTGGTACTATATGCCATGTCTTTGTGTGTACAAGTTTAATGGAAATGCATATTGTTTTTGGGATATGCCTTTATGGTGCTAGTCACCAACCCCTGGACTATAAGAGGCAAGCTTGGGGTAGTCATGACACAGGCCTTGGGGGAAGGTTGTGACACTATCACACCCTAGTCCCTCACTTCTAGTCGGCAGCCTCTGTCATTTGGAAAAATAAATGTGATGACATGTGGCCAATCTGGTGCAGATCACCGGTTTCATGGAGCCCAAATCAATTACATTACAATGTGGTATCAGAGTGTTTTATTTTCATGACTGTCTTACTGTTTGGAGACATTAGAAAATGATATGAATGAAATGGAGTTCGGTAATTAGCTGTGCTTGGGAGTAGCTACCCAGTGTGTAGGAAAAATCCAAATTACCTCAAATTGAATTGTAATTTTTGGATTTTTAACTATTACAGTTGATTTGATTTCACCATTGTGTGAAACACTTGTTTTTTCTATTATTATTGATATCATTGTGGTTCTGTTCTGTTGAAACCTGATTAGATGAGGGTATTCTATCTCATACACCATGTTGGAACTTATTAGAAATCACATTCCATGCATTTTCCATGCCATCTAGTGATCATTACTGATTTCATGATTTTGTGATAGATTTCATGAAAGATATGCCTCCTGTTGTGATAGATACTGTGATAGATTTGTCTACTGTTGTGATAGGTGTATTGTTATGTGTTATGTTTGAATTGGATGGATTCCAAACTTTAATCCTTGAGGAGTAGGGTCCCTCTTAGATCAGAATTTTGTGGATCATGTTTCAGCCATGAGATTTAAATTGTGTTGTTATGTGCTATATATTGATGTCAAGATTTGATTCGCCAGAGTATGGGCCCCCACAGATTGAAATTTGGTACACTGTTGATTTATTTTTTAAAAAAGGGGTTCTGGGAAAGTTTTTGAGGCTTAATGTTTAAAAAAATATACAACACAACATGTGGTCCTATGAACACATGCCATGTATTCTTCTGTTCAGGAATAAAAGAAATTTTACATGTACACACCATGTACTCCGGGTACATGCCATGTGATTGATGATCGTCTCACCGACCATGTGAGGGGAAGAAAGTGTTGTTGAGTTTTGATAAAAACACTCAGTGTATCTTGGTCACACCCCATGTAGTTTTGCATTGGCTAACCCATGTGGCTCTAACCATGTAAATGTACATGTCTAGGAGGGAAGACTAGAGTACATGGCATGTGTTATCCTGGAATTCCCTATACCTATGATGTTTACATGACCAAGGAATGAGAAGTTACATTCCCATGTGAGAGTTTAAGGGGACACACCATGTATAGTCCTAACACGTCATGTACCTGGGCTATTTACATTCCCAAGCCGACAGAAGTACACAACCTTACAAGGGATTAAGTGTACACGCTGTGTATGGTTCTTACACGCCGTGTACTCATACTTTGTGAACATTTGAGTATTTTCATCTCCTTTTTTATTATTTCATTCTTGAATTGCATACCTTAATTAATAATCTTATACTAATGTGTATGTGCTAGACTTTTCACAGAAATTCCACAACGACGACCTCCAGTTGTACACCAGGAGAGTGGTAATGAGAATACCTCAAAGGTGGTAGGCCCTGAACTACTAGTAGATCCTCCTGATGTGCCATCCGTAGCACCAACTATTATAACAGACACAAGTGCAGATGTACAATTTTGTGAAGGCTTCATGAGGATTATATAGGCCTTCCAGGGAGTACCTCATCCGGTCACATATATGGAAGAACTGAGACGAGTATTCCAGCAGCAGCATACAACTACATTTTTAGGGGATAGTGGAACAAATGCTGTAGAGTCATGAATGGAGTCCATTATCATGATCTTTGATTATCTAGAGAATCTTCCTGAGAGAAGGTTCAATCTGAAAACATATATGCTGCATGATTCAGGCAAGAGGTGGTGAGATGTTATCACACAGATAAAGCATCATCACAACATGGAATGGAATGATTTTCTGACAGTATTCTATGACTACTATTTCCCAGAGATGCTAAGGGACAATAGAGCCTTGGAGTTCCTAAATTTGGAGGAGGTTGTTATGTTAGTGATGGACTACTTTTTTTTTCACTGAGATTCAGAGATTCACACCTATTACGATGGGTGATGAAACATCGAGGGCTAGGTGATTCTAGGATGGTCTCATGTACAAAATTCCATAATAGGTGAACATTTTGAGGTTTCCATCTATATATGACACCATGAATCAGGCACTGCTTACCAGGCATAATCTGTAGGAAGATGGAGGTGCGAACCAGGGTGGTTTAACACCAATATCTAGTACTATCTCGATTGGGAGAAAGAAGCATCATATAAGGATTTATTATGGGGATATGAGTAGTAAGAATGTTTTCTCTGGTAGAAAGGAGAGAAGTTATTAGTGTGGAAGATCTGGGAATACGAGACCATAGTGCTTGTTGGACCCAGTCGAGTGTCGAGCTTGCGGTAGGATGTGCCATCTATAGCACTACTGCTGGGTGTTTCCACTAGTAACTAGTAAGAGGTTCTGTATAGACTTTGCATTCAAGAGAACAGTTAGCAGCATCCCATGAGTTAGGGAATTGGAATACACCAGTCCATTCAGTATGTGGTGGTGGTCATGGCTATGGTTTCCAGACCCTAGGATCTGAGCGACAATAGGGTGGGTCAGCTCAGGGTATTCATGAAGTGTCTCTAGGCCGTAGTACATGTTCAACTTATGTGGTATAATAGACTCAGACAGAGCGGGATCCCATACCTTCTGTTGTCAGAGATACTATTCTAGTCACCTATGTTTTATCTTCTACACTCTATGATACACGGGCTTCACATATTTTTATATTTTTTCCCATTTTAGAGAGCCTTATGCCCTGTGTTTTATCTTCTGATGATGTTATGATGCTATAAAATCCGTTAGGGATTAAGAAGGTAGGTGTGTGTCAGTGTAAGGAGTTATCTTTTGAGGTTTGTGGGTGTCACTTATATTGGGATCTCTATGTCTTCAAGATGACATTCTTTGATTTATTACATGTAATGGAATGAACAGTCTTCTTTCAAGAATTTTTCAATTTATATCACTGTGTAGTGAGTTTTATTTCACCATAAGGCAGACCGTTTCTATACAAGGTAGAGTGGAATGTTTAAGAAAGCCGAGCTGGAACCAAGAATCATGGATTGAGTGCAATGAGAGAACATATTACTAGTTTATATCATGATTACCAGGGAAGATGTTTTATATATTTCCCACTATTGGTTGATCATTTTAATGATGTTTTCCTATAAAAAATTTCAGGGTTACCTCCAATGAGAGAGGATGAGTTCATGATCGAGCTAGTTCTAGGAGTTGCAGTCATATCCATTCCTCCTTTCCAGATGGCTATGACGGAGCTGTAGGAACTCAATAGGTGGCATGATGATTGAGAGGAAAAGGAGTTTACTTAACCCAAAACTTCTCTGTGGGGTTTTTTGGTCCGTTTTTGCAAAATAGGTGTATGGTACCCTCAATCTATGCATGGATTATCAGAAACTGAACCAACTGACTATTAAAAATAGATATCTCTTACCACAGATAGATGACCGATTTGATCATATTTGAGAAGCTTGGGTGTTATAGAAAAGATAATTAAGGTTAGGATATCACTAGGTATGTGTTCGACCTTTAGACATACCTCGTACTACATTTCATAGTAGGTATGGTCTGTATGAGTATGTGGTTATGCCGTTCAGTCTCATGAATGAACCAACAATTTTCATGGCACCGATGAACCAAGTTTTCAATCCTAACTTGGATTCTTTGGTGGTGGTTTTCATGGATGATATATTGGTATATTCTCATAATATACATGACCATGCCACACATATTGAGGTCATTTTGAGTACACTGAGAGAGCATCAGTTATATGCTAAGCTCTCAAATTTCCACTTCTTTATGGATTGAATTCACTTCTTGGGGCACAATATCTTAGAGATAGGATTATCATAAGACCCAAAGAAGGTGAGAGGAGTAGTTACGTAGAAGAATCCAAAGTAATTATTTGAGGTGCAATGTTTTCTAGGGTTAGCAAGTTACTACATACATTTCATATAGTACTTCTCATGCTTAATATCACCAATGATAGGATTTATAAAGAAGGGTGTGAAGTATGCATGGTTATATTATTGTGAGACAACCTTTTAAAAGATTAAAGGGGGGCTAATGAGAAGTACCAATACTAATTTTTCCAGAGTCAGGTAGGAGTTATACTGTGTACTGTGATGTATCTGGTATTGGGCTGTGAGAAGTGCATATGCAATGGGAATGAGTCATTGCATACGAGTCATGGTAGTTGAGGCCACATGAGAGAAATTATCTAATGCACAATCTCAAGTGGGCCGTGGTTGTTCATGCCTTATGTTGTTAGATACATTACTTATTGGGGGATTGTTTTGTGGTGTACACAGACCAAAGAATGTTTCATGTACATCTTTACTTAGTGTCATATAAATATGAGGTAGTGAAAGTTGGTGGAGTACTTATAGTCTTTAGACTTTCAGCTTTCCTACATGTTTGGAAAAGGAAATGCAATGGCTGATTCATTGAGGAGGACTTAGATACATACAGTGTAGGAGGCCAATAGTGAGTGGCAGCCTATGGCGTTATTCTCTAAGATTCACTTAGAGGTGAATGATAGTTAGGGAAAGAGTTTCCTTTCTTATTTATCCATGAATTCTACCCTGTTGGAAAGAGTGAGGATGAGATAGATATCAAATTCTGAGGGACAAGTTCAGTAGGAGAGTGTAGTAGTTGAGGATCCACCTCCTGGTTGGATGGTAAGTGATGATAAGATCTTGAGTATCCACGGATGTGTTTGGGTTCCAATGGACATTTGTGAAGAGTTGATGCAGGAGTTTCATGCTTCAGCTTGCACAGTGCATCCTGAATTTACCAAGATGTACTGTGACTAGAGCCATCTATACTAGTGATTGGGTAGAAGAGAGAGGTGGTTGGTTTTGTTGTGAGGTTTTCCACTTGTCATTAGGTGAAGGCAAAACTTCATCGACCAATCAAGATTTTACTGTAGTTACCTATTCTAGAGTGGAAATGGGATGATGTCATGATGGATTTTGTGATGGGTTTACAGAAGTCGCCTCGAGGTAAGGATGTAGTGTGGGTGGTGGTTGACAGACCTATGAAGGTCGTTCACTTCTTACTGATCAAAGAGACCTTTAGTTTGATAATCTTGGGAAGTTGTATATTTGTGAGGTGGTAAGAATTATTAGGGTCCCTCATTCTATCATTTCAGATAGGGATGGCTACTTTACATCTCATTTTGGCAGAGTTTTTAGAGGGTTATGGGTACACATGTACATCTAAGCATAGCATACCACCCAATGACTGATGGCCAATTAGAGCGTATGATAAAAGTTCTAGAAGAAATGCTGCGAGCATGCATCCTAGACTCTACGGGATATTGGGAGAAGCATATTTCTCTAGGTAAATTTGGATACAACAACAGTTTCTAGGTGAATATAGAGATGACACCTTATGAGGATTTGTATTGTAGTCCATTCAGTTCCCTCCTACGCTAGCTAAAGGTGGATGAGGTTGCTTTACTCGGACAACATCTCATGCATGAGATTTCTGAGCAGGTCTAGTTGATTTAGAAGTGTATGAATACTACTCAGTCTCATCATAAATCTTAAGCCGATCGTCACGGATGACCTCTAGAGTTCTAGGTCAGGGATTAATTTTTATTTTGGGGTGCACCAAGATTGGGACACAAGAGAATCAGGAGACATGGTAAGCTTTAACATAGATATGTTTGTCTGTTTGAGATTTTAGAGAGGGTTTGGTTGACTGCCTATCGATTATAGTTACCTTAGAGGTATGGGAAAATTCACAACTTCTTCCACATTTCTCAGTTGTGATGTTACTTTATGGACCAATCTCACACCTTTCATCCTGAGGAAGTGGAGTTGCAGGAAGATGCATCCTTTTAGGAGCATCCCATTCTTATTGTGGATCGTAGCATGAAGGTTCTATGTAGCCAGTCTATTCCTTCACCATCGATTGCATTTGAACCTGTTCAGTGAGCTCTTGATTCCTTTTAGGCCTTTATTCCTAATTTATTCTCTCGATTGACTTATATAAGGTCAAGTGTTTATACCCGTTTTGTAGATATACTCCATTCTAAGGAAAATCAAAGCCCGATGCTGGATGTGGAGAGTCATAATATGATGAGGTAGGTGGTATTGTGCCTTTCACTAAATGTCGAGTTATTTATATATGATGTACTGCAATTATCCCATGTTTAGTGTGTACCCTTCAATGGAAATTGACCCTTCTTTTTTCCTAATGATTAGCAGGTCATGAATTAAATTAATTTTAGAATGTTTTACCTTATTGGTTTATTAAGGGCCACCCCATGGGTGTGTTATTTTGGAATGATCATTTATGGTCGTTCTTCCGTCTTTTCTTATGATTCATACCTTGTTCTCCCTTATTGGGTTATTATGTATGAATTAAATTATAATGGAATTGATATTGTGGTAAATTGTGATTGAATTTATTAATTGGGTTGTGATTAGTGATTTCCCCTTTACACCATGATATTCCAATTATCATTTAAGCCTTGTGATAGTTTAATTCACTTGTTGATTGATATGTGTGATTCCCACGTGAGTTGTCATATGTTAACCATGTAATAGTTTAACTTACATGTGTTGTTTAATATGATGAAATGTTGATATATCAAGATTGACCATGATTGATTTGTTATGCCTGCAGGTAAAGATTTTTTATGCCTATGGGAAATGATTTGTTATGCCTGTGGGTATGGATCTGTTATGCTTGTGGGTGAGGAGTTGTTACAACTCTTGGAAAGGATTCATTGGGCCCGAGGGAAAGGATTTTGTGATGCCTATGTGAAGGGTTTTATTATTCATGTGGGAAAGTTGTTGAATTTATTATTTAAATGGAATGATATTTGATGCGTCTGCGAAGCCAAAGTACAAGATTGGATTCAGTCTTCACTTTATTTGTTTAGATATACATCTGAGGTATTTGTTGAGTATTCATTATACAAAGAATTGAAATGCTTAGGATAGATATCAAAACATATATAATTAAATGTAATTGAATTTTTGAACCGAACATAATGAATGAAAAAGAAAAATATGTCTTGTTAGATTGTATACTATTGAGTACATCCTAGTTTACTGCTTTTCATTTTTATACACTACTTTTTCACATGTTCACTGAAATATAGGCATAGATATTTGGTGGTTACCTACTGGGATTTATTTCCCACACCCTGTTTGGGTCATTTTATAGACCCAAACAAATTATATTGTTATATCAACCAATAAGGGTAAGCACCATTCTACAGGTACTTGATATTCTATTTGGGAGTAGGTGATCATGGGACCAAGATGAGGACTGCGATGCTTCTTAGTTTCATTTTTTTCTTTTTTTTGGGAACATATATTGTCGATTATTATAGTACACCTATTTCGGATGTTTTATTTGAACATAACATATTGCATCATATTTTGTATGGAATAACGCTTGATTATTTATGTTATCAGTATTCTACTGCTTTATTTCAGTTGTATGTTGTTTACTGATTCAACCATTGTATATTATTATTCTGTTGTGTTACACTCTTCTAATGAGGGATTTTTTCCCCAAAAATCCCACCATAGGCCCTAACCTCTAGTTAGTAGCCTCTGGAATTTGGGGAACCAGTTGAGTGGCTCCTGGATTTGGGATGTTACAGATACAGTTGTTATCAAGTACATGTTGAGGTGATGTGGACCCCATAAAAAAGACCAAACGACTCACTACCTAGTGCTAGAAGTGGTTTTCTTCTCTTTGAGGATGTAGAGATACTATCTTCTCAGATATCACTTTGTCGTTTACTAATACCAATAGAGCTTCAAGTATATTTTTACCCATAGAGATATAAATCTGTGGCAACAACACTGGATGGAGTTCTCATATGACTACTACTTTGAGTTAGTTTATACTCTAGGGAAGGGTGATGTTGTAGTAGATTCCCTAAGTAGAAAGTCCTAGGATTTCCTAGTGTGGAATGTTTTTGAGCAGTTAGCTTCCCTACAGTTAACCCTAGTGGAACATGGGGGTACAATTTTTCAATAGTTGATGTTGCTGACTCCTTCTCTCCTTGAGTGTGAGAGAGTCCCAACTGAGAGATATTGACTACGATGTTCTGGATGATCTGATATCCATAAGTGACACACCTGATGGGTTTTTTGATGGAGGGAATCATGAGATCTTGTTCTTAGGGAGAACTATGGTTCCAGTCATGATGTGGGAGGAGGTGATGCTGGATTTCCATACATCTCCCATAACTGTACATCCTAGTATTGGGAATATGTACAAGGATCCTTAGTGGCAGTTTTGGTGGTATGGATTGAGACGAAGAACAGTTGTGTTCATCTCAGAACACCTCACCTCTTAGCAGGTGAAGGCTGATTATCAGGTTCTGGATGGGTTGTTGCTACCTCTCGACATCCTAGAGTGGAAATGGGATGGTGTATCCAAGGACTTCGTCATAGGGATTCCACAAACAAATAAGAGACCAGATGACATATGGGTGATATTGGACCAACATAACATGTTAGCATACTTCTTTACTACTAGGGAGAAGAGCTCAGTGGAGAGTTAGTGGAAGTTGTACCTACGGGAGATCGTCCGCCTTCATAGGGTACCCTCACTACCACAAAACTGGGGTTCCGTAGTACCAACATTTAACAATTCTAAACACAAGTGCTGATAAAGAGGGGGAGGGGTGCGGGAGGCTTTTTTGGTAATAAAAAAACTGACAATAAAGGGTGACTTTTAACAGCATTTTTTAGCAGTGATAAAGGCCCCCCTTTAGCAGCACTTTTTTAGCGCTGTTAAAGGGGACCCCTTTATCAGTGCTTTTTTTAGTATCATTGATAGGGGGATTTATCAGGACTTTTTCCTAGCACTGATAAGGTTTATATTTGAAAAACAAATCAGGAAAAATAATGTATTTATATATATATATATATTTATATTGATATAAATATAAAATATATTTTTTAAATATGTTTTAAATAAGTATAAATAGACAAATACATTTAATATATAAGAAATTTCATGAAAATAGTTTTAAAATATTTTATAAAATATTATTAATTAATAATTTGAAAATTATCATCAATTAATAATCATTTAATAAATATTTGTAGACATAAAAAATTAAAAAAAAATGAAAATAAATAAATAAAAGATCTAAAATAAGTTGAAAAGGTAACTCAAACTTCAAACGACCATAACTTTTGATCCGAGTGTCCGTTTGAGCTCTACATCATATCAAATCGAAGACTACGATGATATATACATGCTAGTGACCTATGTAAACCTTCTGTAACATTTTTCATTTCCCATAAAAGCAAAAAAAAAACTTTGAAACAGAGTTTTAGTCCGGATACCTTGATTGTTTTACATTTAAACAGGTATAACTTCTGATCTGGATGTCCACATTGACTTTACCACATATTATATCAAATATTATTTTATTTTCATTGATTTTACTAGTTGTGGAATTTAAACAAACTTATGGATTAGATGTTATGGTCATTTTAACATTCTATGGATTTTTTGATACACATATATATGTATTTATTCGTAAATATGTATATATGTGTGTGTTGTATATATGTATGTATGTATTTTTTTTATAAACACACATAAAATATATTTTATAAATGTATTGAAAATTAATCTTATAAATATATATTAATAAAAAAAAAATACAAATAAAAAAAACTAAATATATATATATATAAATAAATAAAAATATAAATTAATATAAGAATAAATATAAATAAACTAATATATGAATAAATATATATATATTAATATAACAAAATATATTTATATTAATATGAATTTATATTAATATACAAATAAATATAACTATATATATAAATAAATACATAAAAATATATATTAATATACAAATAAATATATATATATATATATTAATATATGAATAAATATATATGTATTAAAATAACTAAATATATTTTTATTAATATGAATCAATATTAATATATGAATAAATAAATATATATATATATATATATATATATATATATTATTAAATAGAGAAAAAAACTAAATAGCTTTGTGGTAAAGGTGCAGGCACGTAAGGGGGAGGTCTCGAGTTCAAGTTCGGGTGGAAGCTGGGAGGGGCGCGTATGTATGTGGGGGATGTACGAGTAAGGGAAATGCGCGGGAGAGTGGGAGGGGGTCCACCAAGCACTGATGGGGGGGGGGGGGGGTCAAGCACTGTTACAAGCTCCCCCACATTATATATATATTTTAATATATTTTTATATTTTTTGACTTTTATCAGTGCTTAAAAAAAGCCCTGATAAAAGGCGCCTTTTATCAGCACTAAAAAAAGTGGTGATAAAATACCTTTTTATCAGCGCTATTCTGAGCACTGATAAAAGAGACCCCCCTTTATCTTCGCCTCGATTAACAGTGCTCTTTTAGTGCTATAAATGCACTTTTCTAGTGCTAATAAAGGCCATATTTGTAGTAGTGCCTTGATGATTGTATCCGATGGTGACATGTAGTTTATGTCATGATTTTGGAGAGACTTGCATGAGGTATTTATGACCCAATTGCATATGAGTAAGACCAAGAAAGATAGGAGACAGGCGAACCTACTCCTTAGGAAATCAAATAAAATAAGAGTACAGTACAAGGTATCATGGAGTCACTCTACAATGATGAGAATAAACCTTACCACAACAAATCACCTGAACAAGACGATCACAGTAATCGGGCGACAAAAAAGATGAAAAGGAGGTGACCTCATTAATTTCCCTTTTATCAAGAGCATCTGCCACTTGATTGGATTCACGATAAACATGCGTGAATTTAATGGAGAGTGATCCAAGATGGTGAAGAAAATCAATCCAGACTGAAAGAATCCTCCATGGCACATTCCTCGAGCGCTCTTTCAATATTTGAACTACAATAGACGAGTTTGAGTCTACCCATAATTCATTCAAACCAAAATGGATAGCATACCTGATCGCTTTCATTATGGCCCAGAGCTCATCTTCAATGGAATATCCATTTCCAATAAAATGAAAAAATCAGCCTTTGAAAAACCCCCGAGAAGTACGAAAAGCACCACCACATCTAGAGGGCCCTGGAGCACCAGAGGCAGACCCATAAACATTGACCTTAATCCACCGTGGAGGAGGTAGAATCCAACAGATGCATTTCACTATAAGTGGATTCTTCGTCCTACCAGTAATACCAAGAGATCTCAACAAAACCAGTTCAGAAACATCATTTCTCATACAAACTGGTTGGATGTTGGAAGCCATGAAAATGGCACGATGCATCGTTAAGACACCATTATGAAACCACGGATGAATATTGTTAAATAGTAGGTTATTTCTGGACTTCCAAATAAAGTCAATAACATCCACAATTGCAAACAAAAGAAGATCATTAACTTGCTCTCTAAAATTTTCCATGCCAATGGCCTGCATTAATTCATCAACCGAGTTCAAATGAAGGCGGAACTGAAAAATATGATACATTTAATACCATATCTTGTGATAAAAAATGCATGAGAAGAAAACATGGGAGATGGATTCATCTACTACCGAGAAGACATGACAAATCAGGGCAAGATACAGCCCAATTTGCTATGGCAAGAACTGCAATGGAAACCTGTTTTTCCAAATTTTCCATATGAGTAGTGACCGCACATGAGGAATACAAGGATTTATGAAATACATAACCAATCTAGGGGGGTGACTCAAGGTACCACAATGAGACTTATAGCATTCCTTTGTGATGAAAATTCCATTCAGATCTGAAGTTCAAACCAGAACATCAAAGTTAGTGAAGCAGTATTGTGTGACTTCCACTCTTATGTGGCTGGGTAGAATTTCAGGAAGGACCGGGTCTGCACCAAGATCAGCAATCAATTGATGCTTAAGAGATGGTGGAATGATGATGTCATCACAAATGGGCCATGAAAACTAAGATGTGGTCCAGCAATTCAGGTTGGACTACTTGTAGACCAACCTTTTCAAGCGATCCCTCAGATCAGAATAGGTTCGCTTAATAGCATACCTGACAGAGGATCTCATATAGTTGGTATATCCATTCTGCAATTTTCCAATAAATCTAATTTACAGAAACTCTATGGAGGGATGAGTATTTGAAAAAAGATTCCAAAAAAACATTCCAGTCAGGGTGTCAATGTATGGTTATTACTTTTCTCTGTACAAGTGGGCATTAAAGACATTTGGATCTTCAATGACACTCTGATTGAACCCACATGCACCATATAGCATATTGAGAATCACCTAAATCTGGTATCTCTTTCTTATGAACTTATATTTTAGCTCGTGAGTACCCTATCCTAAGTATTCTTCCATGTCGAATTTAACGATTCCCTTCATAGTGGATTTTGGGATATGATTCGAGATATTCCAAGTGAAATTACCGTCCGAGGAAATACTTGATGTTATGGGAATTATGACAATATGTGGTAATTATTGATGACATTAGAGTGGAACCCTCATGATAGGAAGGTCATGAGTCCTCATCCTATTTTGAGAAGCCCTATCCATCCGGGATAAGCATGGGTACTTGTTGATACTAGCGTGGCACCCTCCAGCCAAGTTGGGAATGGGTACTTGATGACACTATAGTGGCACCCTACAGTTAGGCTGGGCATGATACCTCATCCTATTCGGACGGGAACACTCCCGATGAGTAGGGAATGGGTCCTCATCTTATTCCCAATGGCACCCTCAATCCAGGTTAGGCATGGGTCCTCCACCATGATGCATGACCTCTTGACTATGTGGATCAATGAAGTGACATATTTTGATGTACCTTTAGACTCATGAGAAAGAGGGGAAATTTATCCACTAATATGTGTCCATGTAACATGACCTAAAACCATGAGGGTTAAATAGTACTACCCAATATGGATAGTATCAAGGTATAGTGATTGAGTCCCATTGACTTGTGTGTTCAGGGAATATGTGAGGGATGATGATCATCATTAGTAGACTCTTTTGGACTGTGGGATACTCCAATTCTTGGGTTCAATTGTGATATGGATATCCTATTACTCTATCATTTGGTATTCTTTGAATTAGCATATTTAGATATCATGTTTCAGTATCCCCTCCTTGGGTTTTGGTTTCACTTCTTTCTGGAGAGACGAAGATGCACAGGGTATGCCATGTGCATTTTGTGTCTAGATTCTCATGGTTGGATGAGTTTACTCTCCTAATATAGGTAGTGGATACTCAAAATGAAGTTTATATTCTCACCATTATGATATCCTTGTGTTTGGATGAGTGTACAATCACTATCTTGTTGGGTTGAGATGCACCCCTTAACTATACCTTATCCTATATACTACTTTAAACTTATGAGTATAGCTTACAATTCCCTCTTAAACTTTTCAAGGCATCCTACTGAGTATTTTTATACTCACCCCTACATGGTATTTTCCCGCACGTGTTGTTCCTTATGTAGATTACAGACAGATTGATCATGAATTTAGAGGAGCTTAGGGATATGGGTGCTTGGACCGTGTATGGTTTTCATATATTGGGATCCAGGTGTGGGATATCTACACTATTTTACTTTTTCAGTTACTTATAGGTTTCAGTATGGTTGGGAATATATTTTTCACCATTCCCCCTTTAAGTTTACTTTGTTGTACTGGTACTATTTAATGGTTCATGCATGCTTGGTTTATTTATAGTAGTGTTTATTATTTTGTTACATTCCCTCTACACTTTATCTTTGAGTTAGATATGTGTGTGTAAACATTCTTAGGCAAATGCCTCCCTGAGTTTTTTCTACCTTCGACACAAGTTTCCACCCCATGGCTAATGGAAGAGGGCTTGGGGTAGTAGTGGCTCGATCCCATTTTGGGTCGGGTCATGAAAAAAATGACTCCAGTAATACCTTCCACATACGAGACATAAAGAAAACATCATGATATGAAACAATCGTCGATGGAACTCCATGGAGTGAAACTATCTCCTGAACATAGAGGTGTCCCAATCTCTCTACTAAACTTTGTTCTTGGATAGCTAGGAAGTGGGCTAACTTGGCAAGTCGGTTTGTGATTACCGAGATGGAATCATGTCCCCTGGATGTACATGGTAATCCCATCATAAAATAAATAGATATCCAATCCCACTTCTATTCTATAACCTTAAGGGGTTTCAACAAAATAAATAGAACATCATGTTCAACCTTTATTTGCAGGCAAGTAAGGCATCAAGAGAGAAACTCTAGAACTCCTGTCCTCATCATTTGACATGAAAAATGATGTCAGAGGTCTTGGTAAATCCTTTCCACACTTTTATGTACTACCAAAGGGGTCATATAAAACTCCCTCAAAACACCCTCCCAAAATGTCACTATAACCATAATGTGCCCTTGGAAAAGACATAATACCCAATTTTAGAAAACTCATCAAGAGTGTGCCCCTTGAATATTTAAGCACATAGGGTATCATAGTCAGTATCCCAAAGCCGAGCCTCCTTAACTCACTGTAAGAGTGGAGGGATTAAAACCATCAACTGAAGGTAAGATGCTCCATCTACATCCATGAAGGATAAATATAATTAGTCCAACTACTCCAACACATTGTTCAGTAATTCCACACTAGATCTCCTACTAAGAGAATATTCCACCACATACCCCTTCCTAGAAGTATAGAAAATCTCAAAGTCATTATCCTGGAAGAACTCTAACCATCACCTCTATATCAAGTTGATATAATTATAATAGAATATATAATTGTGACTCTTATGGTCAGAGTTAAAAATAAACCCCTCACCCATCAGGTAGGGTCTCCATATCTTCAATGCGAAGGCCACCACTGCTAACTTGAGATCTTGGGTTGTGTAGTTCATCTCATGTGGTCCCAACTAGCATGAAACATAGGAAATAACCGCTTGCCTCTACATTAGGACACAACCAAGCCCAATACCTGATGCGTCATGAAATAACACATACTCAAAAACCTCTTACAACATTCTCAGGACCAGAGCACTCATCAAACTCTTTCTAAACTATTGAAAAGAAAAATATAACTTCTCCATCAACATGAAAGGTTTCCTATTTCATGTGAAAGATATCATAGGTGTTGATATCTTATTGAAATCAAGTATTAATATTTTATAATATCCTTACAACCATAGGAATACCCACACCTCCATCAAGATATTAGGTGGATCTCATTCTAACACTTCCATGACCTTGGCCAGGTCCACTTCCACCACATCCACTAAGAGGACATGTCCTAGAAAGCGGAATGCCAGAATCTAGAACTAACACTTCGAGAGATTTTTGTAAAGCTAGTGCTCTCAGAGTACGTCTAGAACTATCTTTAAGTGTCTCATGTGATCCTCCTCATACATTGAGTACACAAGGATATTGTCAATGAAGACCACCATGAACTAGTCTATGTAAGGATGAAAGATCCAGTAAATGAGTCCCACGAACATTGTTGGGGAGTCTATCGCACCAAAGGGAATAAAAATGTACTCATAGTGATTGAAACCACATATAAACACCATATTAGGGGTATTCTTATATAGTAGTCATAGTTGGTGATAACCTGATTTGAGATCAACCTTTGAGAACCATTGTGCACCTCTTAACTAGTCAAAGAGGTCATCAATCCTTAGTAGTGGATACATGTTTTTCATGGGCATCTGGTTCATGTGCTGGTAGTCCACACAAAACCTCAAGCTCCTGTATACCTTTTTGAAAAAAAACCGGGATTTCCTATGGTGAAATAATGTTTCTCAAAATGGCCTTCCTCTACAAGTCCTCCAACTTCACCCTGAGCTTACAAAGCTGTAATGGAGCCATTCGATATGCTAGTTTAGATATTGGTGTAGGCCTTGGGTGTAGATCAATTCAGGATTATATCTATTATCAGGGAGGTAAACCTAGAACATCTTTAGAAAATATGTCCTCATACTCCACCACCACTACAGTAAACTAGAAACTCCCAACATCCTCTACACTAAGGGTTATTGTAGAAAAATGATGGGTAATTGGCTACACCATCCTACGAATGAGTACATCCTATGTTGCATGGGTTCCCTTTAACCGATAAATGAAAACCTCATTCCCTCAATATGGAAACTCCTCACCCTTAGCCTAAAATATTCATTCATGGCATGAACTAATGATAAAAAATCCATACAAATAATTAAGTCATAATTCTTTTATGCCACTACTAAGAGGTTCCAACTAAAACTCTCTCCTTCAATTATCAGGTAAAACTATGGACATTGATGTGTAATCACTATGTCTTATTAGGTTGGTGTCTCAAAGAGTAAGGGTTGATTCATTAGTTCAACCATGATCTCTTGGTCTCATACAAGTTATGTTGAAAGAAAGAATGACTAGTAGCTATGTCTATCAATACTGTAGTGAATGTAGCAAAGACAAAAATCATACCTCGAATCATTCATGGATCCATTAGGTCATAAGACTCGACCACATGTAGTTTTCCCCACCCCTTTCCTCCATCTCCTTGAGCCTATCATGGAAAACCTAGAAGTTGTGGTTGTAAAAAGTAGAAATATAGACCACCTCCTACTTCTCTCTTAGCATGTCATTCACATCTTCCACCTTGGGGATCTACCTACTCCTGTTGATGTATCTACCTTGGTGTTCCATCCACAGTCTCTTTGTCTGTAGTACATCAGGTTTGATAATCTTAAGCGATATGTCCCCTGCCCTCACATGAATAACACTGCCTCTCTACAGGATGATTTGACCAAACATATGAGCCCTAATGTAAAGATCCTCTCTCCTAGGACCTCCTCCTAAAATGTCTCCATATCTACATCCCTAAGACTAGAATCAACTCCCTGCTTCTGAGGTCTTTGATTCTGTTTTCCCACTACTAACTATCACCAGCTGTATCTTCTCAACCAAGAAGCTTACTACCACTAAATCCCACGCAAGCACCCTAATATAAGTAATAATTCATAGAGGGATAAAACTATCTAAAATATCTCTACATAGACCTTGCTCGAATCCAATCCCTAAAGTGATGATCTCAAACTATATACATCGAGTACATGAAATGGTTGATAAACATCGACGAATAATAATCTACTGAAATTCCACCCTACTGGGGTTGAAGAAGATCCTAGATATGCATAGCTTTCAATGTAGCTATTGAGAACTACTCTCTAAAGAGGTTCTCAAGATATGTCCTTGAAAGAGTCACCACATCATAATTTTGGATAACCAAACTCTACCACCATCCTACAGAGATATGAAGAATCCTTACTTCCAAGACCACCATCCGATCCACCAGAGTCCTAAATAGATGGAAAAATTGGGTCACCTCCTCACACTAGTCCTCATACACCTATGGGTCTGGATTACCCTATAACTTGAGGGGTATCTTCTATTGAAACTTATGAAGCGCGCTTAACCTACACACCTCATATGCTGGTACTGTGGGCACCACATGCTACGCTATAGGAGTCGGTATGTATAGTGCACCACCTGGAGGTAACATCTCAAGAACATGTCCCTGTATCGAAGCCTCATCACTGAAGAAGTCATTTTCATGGTCAAGCTGCTAAATCCAAGTGGTCATGAATCACAGAGGCATCCAGAAAGTAAACAAGATATACCATGACCAATGAGTATATCTGGGTAGATGACTCAATAAATAAATGGAAAACACAACCCATTCATATATGATTCATGTGCTATTATTTTCCCTGAAACCAGTTTTCTCATGTACCGAGTCAGGAAGTTAGTGATTAGAGTCATGGTGTATGGATACATTAGCCGCCACACCAACATTGGAGTCCATAGCATGAAATATGAACTTGAAACCTGTTACATTGTTTCCCCAAACCAATATCATAGACTCTCGGTCCTAAAGTATAACTAACAGCTGTAATACCACTTCGTCATGACCCATACCAGTGGGTCCCATGCCACGAGTCCCCAATACAACCTCTAATTGGCCAGGAATTGATGACTAGCACTGAGTAGGCATATCACTAACTTAGGAGGCATTGCCTATGTACCTACACACACACACACACACATCTCAAATCTCTAAAAATGATGAAATATAAAAACCACTAAGTAATCAATGCATTAATGTGTCTATATCCCACAACTAGAGTAAGATAAGAATACAAGCAATGTAAACATGGCATAATACAACCCCAACACAAAGGTTCTATACGAACATTTCCTACCAAAATGAAAATGTACTAGGACTATAGTCTGTAGTCATAGGAACACAATTTGGTTTATTCAGACTCACTAAGTACAGTCTGGTCTTTGTCTGTATAGGACTCTGTCAAAAGGTCGATCATCTGCACAAGAAATGACACATGTGGGTAAATCCCTTGCAGGGGTGAGTATAATAATACTCAGTAGGATACCTAAAAGATAAAATAAACATAACAAATGAATGTACAATTATCTCTATACAATTATATGTCTAAAAAAAATATAAAAATAATATCTTGATATACTCAATCTAAGACACACAGTCTAGAGGAAATCCACAACCATAATATATCAGTCCTAAGAATCAAGATTCAAGATTCCAAAATGTAGTCATCCAGGAGAACACAATCCCAAGTCAGATAGCATAGATGACATTTGTCCAATAGGTACTTCTCATCAGGTATTATCATGAGAGAGACACATTGATAGATCTGAAGAGAATATGGTACAAATATGAGGATCAGAGCTTAGGATATGGGGTGATACCAAAAACTCAATATAGATTAAAACCTCATAAGTATAGGACAATTTCTCGTGCAATGTTGGTCTTGTGAATACCATGAAATCCAAACAGGGAATGATGTTGAATATAGGTTCTTCTCTAGGCCTCTCTAGAGGATTCAAAAAACTCTATCAAGGATGTCCTTCTGAATAGATCATAGTCTTAGGAGTATGGAAAAATATGCACCAAAATTTAGAAAAATGATAAAGGGAATGAACTCCAACAAAACATGTCCAAGATATGGAGGAAAAGAGATCCAATCCATGTATAAATGGGTACCCAATGTATAGTAGATGTACACTCTATGCCCCTTGACCCCAGGTACTACCCGTATAAATAGCACGTGTCATTAAACTCTTGTCATGTAGAAGAATAGTACATACCATGTATATGAATTTTAACACCCCAATCTTCCACAGTATTCTTTTCTTTGAATAATACAGTAGCGTGTGTTGTACGCAACTTTGAGGTTCAAACACACACCACAACCAATAAAAGTAGCCGTTATGAATAGTAATAACTACTTATTGAAATTTTATAAATATTATTATTCAAATTGGAATTTATTTTTGAATTCGGAATATCAAAATTAGCTTAGGGTGAGTTTTTGGTATTTTTCTGAGAACTTCCAATCTTTGATGAATAATAAAAAATACTAAACTTTAATTAAAAACAACTTTTTTAATAAAAATAATTTATAGTGATAAATTATACTATTGAGTGGTTTTAAAATATAGTTAGAATATATTTTTACCGTTTAATACAATTTTGGTCATTGGACATAATTTCACAGCTAAACTAGACATAAACAAGTGTGAATCTTTTGATAGTTATTATTTCTTAAAAAACATGCTTTTTGTCTTGACAACGAGAATTAATTTTAAATAAATTTATACCACTTCTATGTTTTGAATTTATAAAAATTGATTCCATATTTAGAATCAGGATTTAAAAATTGGGTAAATAGGTAACTTTTATTTTTAGACATTTTGAATAATTACATCAGTAAATATTTTATATAGCATGGTTAAAGGGGTAAATCCGGTAAATAAGGGTAATGAAATAATATTATAATAATATTAAAGTACCCTAACACATGTCCTAACCATATTGGATGATACATGTCCGACCATGGGCATCTTTGGGTCGATTTTGGGACCCATGGAGCCACTTGTAAGTAACAATGACACTTTATATTAATTAAGTTAAAGTAAATACAAAAATGACATAAGCATATATCTTTTAGCAAAACAATTTTCACATAAGGTTATATATATTATCTTTTAAACTATAAATATTAATTAGAAATATAAAACTATTTCCTACATAATAGTATTTTATTTATAAATTTTAGATGTTAAATAATTAAATTCATTTATGACACAATAATGATGCAATATTTTATTTATTAAGGAAAGAATCAAATAAATGGTATGATAAATGTTAAAATAAAACCAATTTTAAAGATTTGATTCCATAAAAGAATTATATAGGTTAAAATGACATTTTAGGATTGATTAAATGAATTTATTTCTAATTAATATAGTTGGTAGGACTTTTCAAAAAATCAATTATTAAATAGTTTCAAAATTGACATAAAGGAATTTGTTTAAAAAATATTATATAATTAATTTATATAATATTCCTAAAAATCTATGTTTCTTCCAAAAGACTTTTATGATTATAGGTGTATCATTAATGAAATACTTGGGGTTCACTTGGATGTATATAGTAAGTTTATTAACCATATAATATAAAAATACAAAGAGACATGGTAAATGTCAAAATATTTAACTAAGAGTTAAATCTAAAAGTTAAGGTTAATATAGTGACTCAAACCTGTATAAAACATATTGGTCAAGTGGTTTTTGACCAATCCTAACCTTAGATATTATATAATCTATTTTGGATCCATTCGAATCTGAAAATGATTTTATTATAAAATACTATTTCTAGCTTTTCATAAGGTGCCCCTCACCCCTCTTATAAAAGGGCACTCCTACTTCTCTATAATTCACAACTTCAAAGCCATTTGGATCAGCCAAACCCTACCCAAATACCCTCTAAACTATACTTACTTCATCCTAGAGGCCATACCTCATTCAGAAATCTGACCTAAGGATCCCTTTTGATCAAATCAAAAGGAAAGACCCGAAGAAGAGGTAGATATTTCATCACCACTTTCAAGTGTCTTTCTTCCTCCACTTCCTTTTTCTTTGTAGTTTACATTATAAAATAGTAAATAAAGTATCTTATATATATTTTTATGTTATTATAATTATAGTACAACCAAATTAATTATTCTATCCATCCTTTGAATGACATGTCACCATACCTGCGTACGTACGACTTACCGTCTCTCTATCGAGGTCTAATTTTTATTCAATACATTATTATTTGGATGGGTATAATAATGATGTGTAAGTGATGTAAATAATAAATATAACATGATAATGATTCTATATATATATATGATATACCATCCAATTATATATTATTTTAAAATCAAAATAATGATATTGTCGCTCACGTGTACGTACGGATTACCGTCTCCACGAACGCGATGAAATTCATTCCCCATCATATCCATTCAAGACTAATTTTCATTTTATGATTAAATTAAATATTTAAAAATTTTATATAATTATGGATATGAATAATATACATCCCATCTATAAAAAATATGACTCACAAAACAAAGAATATAAAGGAAAACGAATCCGTTAACACCCGAAACAACGATAACACTAAGATATTATTAAAGAAACAACGTTAACAGATCATATATGATATCATATTAATGTATATGATTCTTGTATAATTTAATAACAATTATTTCACCATTATAAAGAAGTTTAACCTACCCTCGACCAAAGAAATGTACAAGGTAAGGGTTAATATCACAATCTCTTTATCATCTGAGGTTGTTTTTACTTAAGTATCTACTGGGACCTCTTTATAATCCACATCCATGTTTCTTAAAAATGTATTTCAAAACATTCTTATTATTTTATAGACTTTTGGTTAAAGTCATTTATACCCTTGTTTTAATTTTTATAAGATGCTTATAAATGAATCTTTCCGTCATTTTCCAAACAAGGTCATTTTTAACAATTTCCACAGAATTAAGGTAGGAATGTCTTTTTTAACTTATACGGTGGGTGCAAATATTTTCCACCATTATAAAATCGTCGAATATTTGCTTAAAAGATTATAATAATGTTTTCAAAGTAAAATTTTTCCTTTATAATTATGTGACTTTTAAATGATATCAAAAAATAGATATTTCTCTGAAATAGTTTTGATTTCATCTATGTCAACATCCTTTGATGGATTTTAAGCTTATTTGAAGTTGATTTATTATGATACAAAACTACCATATTTTGTTTAATGTTTTGTGATATGTTTGACTGTGGATGTGTTATTTTTATACCATTCCTGGGTTTTAGAGAAAGTATTGACATTTCGTATGCTAGTTTGAATATGAATGCTTATGTTATATTTAAACCTATTCATATGAGGAATTTATTGGAATTAGTAAGTGATGGGTGGAGCCCACTATAGCTCCTCGATGCATCGGTAGGTCTCATTAGACAAATTAGTGTCTTGGGACACGGCCTTGAAAAAATCTTTTTTGTAGTCATGGCACAAGGCCTTGAATATGTGTTTATGATAGACTCCCATTATGAATTTCATCATTATGAAAGTGGTTATTGATATTGATTGTGATTATTTGAATAGTAGAATATCCATGTGAATAAGTAAATGGAATTATTTCATTTTATTTTGGACATGTTATGCTGATGTTCAAGTTTAAAAGGCTTATGTTTTAGTTATACATTTCCTTAAATGTTTATGCTTACTTATGAAAGTTTCCGCTATATTGTTATCCTTACTGAGCATCTGAGCACACCTCTTTCTATGTTATATTTTTCCCAGGATGTGAAGAAGTATTTTATGACTGACCTGTAGGGATAGTATGAGGGTATATGAGTGTGGACTATGGAGACTATGTTGTTGTAGTTTTCCATTTTATCATTTAATGAAATACTTATGAATGTATCTAGTGTTTCGAATGCTAATAAACTAATCGGTCTATCAAGACTTGATATTTTTTGATCATGCCGATTTTATGTAATAATGCAATTACTCTAGGTAACTAGGGTCGAGGCATTATAGTTGGTATCATAGGAAGTTTAGTACAATCCTTGGAAGATAGATTTAGATAAACTCTGATTAGAGCACATAAACCTAAGATGGACTTTGAGGACTAGTATAGAAGAACTTACTAAAATTTTGGTATTCTAGAGATTTTATGAGTCTTCAATGAAATACATCTTTGTCTGGATATGATCAGGTAGATGCGGCTCTGGAACAGATGTACCAAGGGGTAAAACCCGAAAACACTGCTTTGAGGTAGACTCGAATGAGAACTGGTGCACGACATCAGGCCTTGCTGCACTCTTGGTTACAACACTCATGGGGGATATGGTTCGGATAATTCTAATTTTGTTTACAAAAAATTATTAAGGGTTTATGAGTATATACTTTATCAAAGGAAATTTTTTTATGATTATGGATTATATCCATAAACTATTCAATTTATGTTAAGAGTTTTACAAGTTTGGATTTATGTATTGCGATTCATAAACTAATCTAGTGAATGCCATTGTTTAGAAATGGCACATAGTGGAAGGAATGTAAACCGTATCAATGCATGCAATCCATGTAGGGATTTCCCTCCTACTCAAGATAATTATAGTGGAGCTGGTGATGCAACTGGTGCTGATTAGCTAATCACTATACTGGGACAACTCACTCAGGTTATGAAAAATAACCTTACCCATATGGAACACCCTGATCCGCAGTGTGGAGGATCAATGTTAGATCACTTCATGAGGAAATAAACACCAAAATTAAATGGGGGTACAAATACACTATTATATAAGGAATTTATAAATTCGTTAGAGGAAATATTTCACGCTTTGGGGAGTAACAAAAGGTAAAAAGTTGTCATGGAAGTTTACCTCCTCACTAGAGATGCTGATCAATGGTGGTCATTGATTCAAAAAATGAAGGAAGATGATGAAGTATCAATTATTTAATGGGGGGAGTTTAAAGATATTTTTTAGAAAAATGCTTTCCTCATGACCATCGAGCGGATATGGAAAGACTATTCTTGAGTCTGAGGAAAAAGGAGGATGAGAATGTTGCAAAGTATGAGTCTAACTTTACAAGGATAGAAAGGCGTGCTGTAGATTAAATACGTACCCCAAGAAGTAATATTGATCATTTCTTTGAGGGGTTAAAACCATTTCTCCATTGAGAATTAGTCTCAAAATACTTCTCGTCGTACGAAGATATTGTCTCATGTGCTATCAAGACATAAAAGGAATTCTCTAAGTCTTACGACTTTAAAGCAAAGCAAGAGAAGAAGAGATCTTGTGACCACTCTAGAAATGGAAATACGGGGAATAAAGGAAAAGTCAAATATATATCATGAAGTAAATGTGGGAAGAAACACCATGGTACTTGCCTGATGGAAATGTGAGTCTTTTACTAGTGTGGTGAAAAAGGCCACGAAGATCGTGATTGGAAGGGGAAGAAAGAAGCTACTGATGTTCAATGATACAATTGTAGGGAGATGGGACATTATAAAAATGAATGTCTTAAGGTTCAAGGGAACTTACCTTAGAAAAGGCCAAGGGATCAAGGACAAGCTTATTATATCACTACTGCTGAGGTAGAAGCTCCGAAAGACGTGGTGGCTGGTAATTCAATGGTTTCCTCAAGTCTAGAGAATTCTTTATTTGATTATGGATAATTTCATTGTTTTATATCTTCCATGTTTGCTAAGAAAATTATATATTTCCAATTTGATTTAACAAGGGAGTTGTGAGTTAAAACTCCTAAGGGAAGTATCATCGCAACAATGTTTTGTGAATCCTTTCCCATTAGAGAATATAAATGTTCTTTATCTACTGATCTTATCGTCAACCCATTATTGAATTTGATATAATCCTCATTATGGATTGGATTTCAGACCATTATGCGAAGACTTATTGTAAGAAGAAAGAGGTTATGATTTTTTATGATGATGATAAATAACACCTTATCTTTAGAGAAGAATCATCAGCACCTAATTCTTATCTAGATCCACCTTTAGTAGCTCAACTAAATTCAATTATTGGGGAGGAAGAGAATGAAATAACTGTTGGTGAGGAAAGGAATGTCCAAATAGAGGATGTACCTATTGTGAAAGAATATGTTGATGTGTTTCCAAAATATTTACTTGGACATCCTCCGAAACGAGAAATTGAGTTATCTATTGACCTAATTCCTGGTTCAAGGCCCATACCGAAGACCCCTTATAGAATGGAAACTGTGGTATTTGTGGAACTAAAGAAACAACTAGATTAATTGAGTAATAAGGGATTTATTCACCCTAGTGTTTCTCAATGGGGAGCCCCTATTAGTTTTGTTAAGAAGAAATATGGATCTATGAGGTTGTGAATTTAATATAGGGATATAAATGCTATAACAATAAAGAACAAATATCCCCTACCTCGTAGTGATGATTTATTCGACCAACTTCATGAAGCTCAATACTTTTCAAATATTGAACTTTGATCTGGATATCATCTATTGTGTTTGAAGAAGGAAGACATTCCAAAAACAGCATTTCAAACTAGGTACGAGCATTACGAGTTTATAGTAATGCCTTTTGGGCTGACTAATTCACCCTCTGTTTTCATGGATCTAATGAACATATTTTTTAAGGAATATCTTGATGAATTTTTCATGGTATTTATTGATTCTATATTGTTATACTCTAAAAGATATGAAGATCATGAAAATCACTTGAGCATTATCCTGAAGACACTGAGAATACATGAACTATATGGGAATTTTAGCAAGTGTGAATTCTGGCTTCTGGAGATTTCATTTCTTGGCCATATTGTCTCTAAGGATGGAATCTCTGTTGATACTTCTATGAAAAGATCAATCCAATAATGTCCAGCACCAATGAATATAACTGAGCTACACAGTTTTATTGGTTTAACAAGTTATTATCAACGTTTCATCTAGAATTTTGCCCGGTTGGCTAACCCATTAACAAAGCTCACACGTAAATATGTTAAATTTTTTTGGAAAAAAGAGTGTGAAGAATTTTTCAAACAATTGAAGAGAATATTAGTCAATGATCCTATATTGACTCTACTATTGGGGAATTCTAGATTTTTTATTTATAGTGATGCCTCACAGAAAGGACTTGGTTGTGTCCTTATACATAATGACAGGGTAATTGCCTATGCATCATGACAGCTAAATATTCATGAGAAAAACTATCCCACTTATGATCTTGAGTTAGTAGTTGTAATCTTTTCTTTGATGATTTGGATACACTATCTCTATGGTAAAAATGTTAGATTTATACTGATCACAAGAGTTTGAAGTATATTTTCTCACAGAAAGAACTCAAAATGAGGCAAAAGAGATGGCTTGAACTACTCAAGGATTATGATTTCATGATAAACTACCACCCAGGGAAGGCAAATAAGGTGGAAGATGCTTTGAGAAGAAAGGATCATGGAGTTTTGAACAAGATGAGAATTGAAAGGGATCCTATTTTCATGGATCTAGTGAATATGGACATGGTAATAACTGTGGAAGGTGAAACATCAATGATTTTTTAAATGGTTTCCAAACTATCTTTACTAGAATGGATTAAGTGTTCTCAGACTGATGATGATGAGTTTCAAAATAATATTAATGATGTGAATGATGGAAAATTGAGTGACTTTGTGCATGAAGATGGAATTTTGAAATTTTGGAAGAGACTTTGTGTTCCTGATATACCTGATCTAAAAAGAGAATTGTTTGATGATTCTAATAGTTCCAATTTATCTATACACCCTGGTAGCACTAAGATGTGTAGATATTTGGAAGAAAATTTCTAGTGTGACAACATGAAGAGGTATATTGATGATTTTGTGTCAAGATGTATGGTTTGTCCACAAGTGAAAGCTGGAAGGAAAAAACTTGGTGGAGTCTTGCAACCTCTTGCCATACCAGAGGGGAAATGGGATAATATCACAATGGAATTTGTCATGGGACTACCAAAGACTCCTAGAACAAATGATGAAATATGGGTCATTGTTGATCATCTTACCAAGTCAACACTTTTTCTTGATATAAGAGAAGATCTACCACTTGAATGTCTAGAATGTCTATATATTAATGAAGTTGTGAGACTTCATGGAGTACCCCTATTAATTTTTTCTGATTTTGATCGAAATTTTACATCAAGATTATAGAAGAGTCTTCAGAAGGCCTTGGATACTGAACTTCGTTTGAGCACTGCCTACCACCCCCAAACTGATGGACAATTAGAATGGACTATTAAAACCTTAGAAGACATGTAGAGATCATTATCACATGATTTTTAGGGTATGTGGGATCAATATTTACCTTTTGTAGGATTTTACTATAACAATTGCTTCCATTCAAGTATTTAGATGGCACCATATGAAACATTATACAGAAAGAGATGTAGCCCACCAAATTGTTGGGATGATGTTGGTGAAAGAAAACACTTAGGCCAAGAACTTGTGGAGGAAACGATGGAAAAGGTGAAGGTTATCCAAACCCACATCAAAGAAGCTCAAAAGTAGGCAGAAGAGCTATGTCGATAATTGAGAAAATGATTTGGAATTTCAGGTAGGAGATCATGTTTTCTTGAAGGTATCTCCATGGAAGGGTGTTATACGCTTCGATAAGAAGGAAAAATTTTGTCCTAGGTACATCAGACCTTTCAAAATTCTAGAACAAATTGGGGCTATAGCTTACCGGTTGGCAATGCCACCTAGTCTCTCCAACGTTCACGATGTGTTCCACATATCATTGTTGAGAAAATACATGCCTAAACCAATGGATGTAATCACTTATGAGGAAGTAGAATTTGAACCTGATCTATCTTATTGCGAAGAGCATGTCAGGATTCTTGATACCAGAGAACAAGTGCTGAGAAACTAGACGACTCGTCTGGTAAAAGTTCTATGGAGAAACCACAAGATGGAAGAGGCAACGTGGGAACCCGAGGAACTTATGACGAAGAACCACCCGAGTCTTTTTACACATCAGTATTCTTGAAATTTCAAGGACGGAATTATTTGAAATATGGGAGAATGTAACACCCCAATCTTCCACGTTACGCTTCTCTTTGAATAATACATTAACGTGTGTTGTACGCATCTTCGAGGTTCTAACACACACCATAACCAATCAAAGTAGCCATAATGAATAGTAATACACAACTTTTGAAATTTCATATATTTTATTATTCAAATTGGACTTCATTTTTGGATTTGGAATATCAAAATTAGCTTAGGGTGAATTTTTGGTATTTTTCTGAGAACATCCAATTTTTGATGAATAGTGAAAAATACTAAACTTTAATGAAAAATAACTTTTTTAATCAAAATAATTTATAGTGATAAATTATAATATTGAGTGGTTTTAAAGTATAGTTAGAATATATTTTTACCATTTAATCCAATGCTGCTCATTGGATGTAATTTCACATTTAAACTAGATATAAGCAAGTGTCAGTCTTTTGATAGTTATTATTTCTTAAAAAACACGTTTTTTGTTTTAACAACGAGAATTAGTTTTAAATTAATTTCTAACACTTCTGTGTTTTGAATTTATAAAAATGGATTCCATATTTAGAATCACATGGTACAAATTGGGTAAATAGGTAACTTTTATTTTGAGACATTTTGAATAATTACTTCGGTAAATATTCTATTTACCATGGTTAAAGGGATAAATCCGGTAAATATGGGTAAAAAAATAATATTATAATATTATTAAAGTATCCTAACATGCGTCTAAACTATATTGGATGATACATTTACGACCATGTGAATATTTGGGTCGATTTTGGAACCCCATGGACCCACTTGTAAGTAACAATGGCACTTTATATTAATTAAGTTAAAGTAAATACAAAAATGACATAAGCATATATCTTTTAGAAAAACAATTTTTACATAGGGTTATATATGTTATCTTTTCGACTATAAATTTTCATTAGAAAGATAAAAATATTTCCTACCTAGTGGTATTTTATTTATAATTTATAGAAATTAAATAATTAAATTTATTTATGACACAATAATGATGCAGTATTTTCATTATTGATGAAAGAATAAAATAAATAGTATTATAAAATTTAAAATAAATACAATTTGGACGTTTTGATTCCCTAAAAAAATTTCCTAGGTTAATATGACATGTTAGGATTGATTAAAATAATTTATTTATAATTAATATAGTCTTTAGGACTATTAAAAAAATCAATTATTAAATAGTTTCAAAATTGACATGAAGGACTTTTTTTAAAAAATAATTTATTATTAATTTATATAATATTCATAAAAATCTGAGGTTCAACAAAAAGACTTATATTATGATATGTGTATCATTAATAAACCACTTGGGGTTCTCTTCAAGGTATATAGTAATTTTATTAACCATACAATATAAAAATACAAAGAGACATGATAAATGTCAAACTATTTAACTAAGAGTTAAATCTAAACGTTAAGGTTAATATAGTGACCCAAACCTATATAAAACCTATTTTTTTGAATGTTTTTCGATCCATCCCCACCTTATCATTTAAATAATATATTTTTGAGCCATTATAAACTGAAAATGTTTTTATTATAAAATAATATTTCTAGCTTTTCCTATGGTTCCCATCACCCCTGTTATAAAAGGGAACTCCCCTTCTCTCTAATTCACACCTTAAAAGTAATTTGTCTTGGGAAAAACCTTCCCAAATACCCTCAAAACTATCATAACTTCATCCTAGAGGCCGTAATTTAGTCATAAATACAAAATAAAGAGCCCTTTTTATCAAATCAAAAGGAAGAACCCGAAGAAGAGGTAAATATTTCATAACCTCTTTCCAGTTTTCCTTTCTTCTTCCACTTCCTTTTTCTTAGTTGTTTCCATTATAAAATATTATCTCTAGTATAATCTATATAATGTGATGTTATTATATATATAGTACAACCAGATTCATTATTCTATCAATCCTTTGAATGACATGTCACCATACGTGCATACGTACGGCTTACCGTCTCTACGTCGCGGTGTAATTGTTATTCAATACATTATTATTTGGATGGGTATAATAATGATGTGTAATTGATGTCAATAATAAATATAACCTGATAATTTTTTTATATATGATATACCATCCAATTATACATTATTTTAATATCAAAATAATGATATTGTCGCTCGTGCGTACGTACGGATTACCATCTCCACAAACGTGATGAAATTCATTCCCCATTGTTTCCATTTAAGATTAATTTTCATTTGATGATTAAATTTAATATTTAAAGACATGATATAATTCTGGAAATTAATAATATACATCCCATCCATAACAAATATGACACACAAAACAATGAATATAAAGGAAAACGAATCAGTTAACACCAGAAACAACGATTATACTAAGATATTATTAACACAACAATGTTAAAAGATCATATATGATATCAAATTAATTTATATGATTCTTTTATAATTTAATACCATTTATTTCACCATTATATAGGAGGTTAACCTACCCTCTACCAAGTAAAAGTACAAGGTAAGGGTTAATTTCACTATTTCTTTATTATATGAGTGGTTTTTACGTAAGTAACTACTAGGACCTCATTATCATCCACATCCTTGTTTCTTAAAAATGTATTTCAAAACATTATTATTATTTTATAGAGTATGAGTTAAATTCATTTATACCTTTTTTGAATTTTTATAATATCTTTATAAAGGAATTTTTCCGTCATTTTTCGAACAAAGTCCTTTTTATCCTTTTCGACAAAATTAAGGTAAAAATATCTTTATTTTTAACTTATACGACAGGTGCGGATATTTTCCACCATTATAAAATCATCAAAGATTCCCTTATAATATTATATGAATATTTTCAAAGTAAATGTTTTCCTTTATAATTATGTGACATTTAAATGATAAAAAAGAGACATTTCTCTCAAATAGTTTTGATTTCATCTATGTCAACATCCTTTGATGGATTTTAAGCTTATTTGAAGTTGATTTATTATGATACAAAAATTCCATATTGTATTGAAGGTTTTGTGATATGTTTGACTGTGGATGTGTTTTTTATACCATTCATGGGTTTTGGAGAAATTATTGACATTTTGTATGCTAGTTTTAATACGAATGTTTATGTTGTGTTTAAACCTATTCATATGAGGAATGCATTGGACTTAGTAAGTGACGGGTGGAGACCGCTATAGCTCCTCGATGCATCGGTAGGTCTCATAAGACATACTAGTGAATTTTTATAAGGCCTTGACAGAATCATATTTTTAGTCTTGGCAGAGGGCCTCAATTATGTGGTTATGATAGTCTGGCATTATGCATTCCATCATTATGAATGTGGTTATTGATATTGCATGTGATTATTCAACTAGTAGAATATCCTTGTGAATACGTAAATGACATTATTTCATTTTATTTTTTCCATGTTATGCTAATGTTCATGTTAAAAAGAATTTTTTTTAGTTATACATTGCCTTAAATGTTTATGCTTACTTATGAAAGTTTTCGCTATATTGATATCCTTACTGAGCATCTAAGCTCACCCCTTTATATGTTTTATTTTTCCAAGGATGTGAAGAAGTATTTTAATACTGACCTGTAGGGATAGTATGAGGGGATATGAGTGTGGACTATGGAGACTATGTTGTTGTAGTTTTCCATTTTATCATGTAATGAAAGACTTATGAATGTATCTTGTGTTTCTAATGCTACTAAACTAACCGGTCTTTTGAGACTTGATCTTTTGGGATCATGAAAATGTTAAGTAATAATGCACTGACTCTAGGTAACTAGGGTTGGGGCGTTATAGGGATTACATTCCATGTCTTTGTATCTCGAGTCCGTCCCATGAACTCTAGCCATGTGCTAGTACAAGATGTCATCCCATGTATCACTGCCCATATATCTGTACATTGGGTAGCCCATTTACCTGGACCTCGCCTAGCCGTTTGGGTGAGTACAAGCTGTGTAGACATCCTGGGTACTCCACCCCATGTCTATGTACTCTTTATGGTACAAGACGAGTTCACCCAAGGGAGACACATGCCATATAGTCAAGGACTACATGCGGTGCATATCAGGATTTTCCAGAACCCATCTTCTTCCTTCCGCTAAAGCTAGTCGATCCTCTAGATTTCATTCTGTCAATCTCCATACCATATAACTTGATATCTGAGGTCATTTGTCCAACTTATAACTGAATCAAAAAAATTTAGTCCTGCGATCATCTTGGAAAATATGATCTTCTCCATTCTTAATTACCTCCGATTAACATGAAATTGACACTCAAAGTCATTAGATCCTCTAAAACAACCACTTTCACACATTCTTTGAGTCATCCCTACAACAGATCTATGATTTTGGATCATTGTGCCTAGAATCAGATGTGCAAAAATTGATCGATCAAGAAAATTCAAACCGCAACGATGAACGATAATTACCACGAAGAATAGTGAAGTGGGGGAGAAAAGCACCAACAAAATAGAGAGTGACTAACCTCAATTGATGTTCTTGTCAATATTTATTCATCACTATAATAAAGATAAACAAAAAAAAAATTAGTCACAATGATTAGACTCTCCCAATAAACCCTGAAATCACAACCATCACTCACAATGATCGATATGTGGGCAAATATATTCATGGATTGATCCAAATTAATTATATAAAAACAAAAATGGGGGAAATAAAAATAAAATGGCACACCCTACCACAATTTGGATCAGTCGTAGATGAAGAAGAGTCACTGTGTCATCATCATTGGATAGAATTGTCTAAACTAATGTGCACCAATCGTCGATATGTGATTCTATCATCATTCGTCCAGAAGGATTATCTAGATATCTCTCCAATGAATCTATAGAGGATTATGAAGTTATGTAGATAACTATGGAATTATAACATAAAATTATATTTAAATACTAAATGAACGCGATGTTGATAAATGAAATAAAATAATTTTATTGACATAATCTTATTTATTTTTGAGCTTTAGATGAATTTTCCAAAAATGTCCCTCAGCGAAAAATGTTAGTTCATTCCTAGAGTAAAAGCACCATTCTAAAATTAATGATTCCCTTAGATTTTTGATTCGAAATATTGTTTAAAAGTTATGTGACTTTTTCATGAAAACTATGTGCATGTTCTATATAACATTTTAATATTTTTTAGGGTTTTTTTTGGAATCATCGGGTATCAGAATCATACATCGTCTTGGCACTTGATCTTTAAAATATTCCATATAATATTTAAGAATAATACATTGAAAATTTGATACATTAAATTATCTCAATAATAACATGTTATGAATATCTTGGTGGGTATCCTTGACACAATACTTATGTGATTATGATTATTCCACAATTTATGCCACTATTTTATGACATGATCTTATCATTTTTTTTTGCTTTTGATGGATCATGTTGTCTAATACCTTTATTATTCATATATTATTAAATTAAAATGTTAATTAAATGAATATTGTTTATGATCTATGAATTATTTTGTATTATTTTTAAAAATTAATATCATTTTATCATATTAGTTATTCTCATGTTTTGTAAATGAACATTGACATATTTTTTTTACACTTACTGATCATCTTAGATCACCTCTTATATTGTTTTCTTTTCCCTAGGAAATGAAAAATATTTTAGTTATGATGTATCTAATAAGGGTAATATTTATGAATAACTTAATGGGAGATGATGTACACATTTTATGAATGATTTTTTATGTATCCAAGTTCACAAATAGAGTAAACCTTTACGATTATGGCATGTATCATAATGTTATGCATTTAATATTCATCTATTAAGATGTGATATTTTTGTATGAAAAGTATGGGTTTCTATAAGTTTTCCATAATAATGAAATTACAACTAACTACAAAAACACTAATTTTGAAATAAATAAGGTTGAAAATAAATATTGAGAAAATAAATTATAATAAAAAAAATGCCTACCTAAAAATTACATAACGGGCATGAAAATAATGATTAAGAATATTGAAAGGATAGATGTACCTAGGTCATATAAATCACTTATTCAAAAATTTCATAATCCATATCCAAGGATACATCCATAGGAGTTCTTTAAAACCAACTTGAAACATGAAATTTAATTAGTAATAATCATTATAGAGTTTATATTGAATTTGTGTAGCATTCATGTATCATTGAATGGATTGAACCTTAAATTTATTTTCAAAAATAAGTTCAGGTCCTATCTAATTCCTCCCTCCAAATTCATCCCAAAAAGTTATAATACTACATCAGTTCCTTTAAAACACCTCATCTGGTATGATTTACATACCACAACCATAACTATTGTTATATGATAACTCTGTTAGAGGAAGGTATTGATCCCAACAACCTTGGAAATTTATAGAAACCGATCATAGAATATACTCTAGATTCTTAATTGGTGTTTTAGACTGAACATCTTATTGATGGTGATTACTAGTGTTGATACTTTACACTATCTCTAATTATTTTTAATTATTTCTCTATAGACCATTAAGGTAAACATTATACCTCAGCCATATACTAGGGAGAGTGGTTCTCTATGTAGACTTACCACTTCCCTTATATATATATCTTGGTGAATTTCTCAAGCGATAAATATTATTTGATGGAAATAAAATGTCATATCTTCAAAAGGGAACCTAATATATCCTAAAATGAAATTATTTCATTTAAATGTTTTGGGGTGTCCCATGATGATATCCAGGTTGATATTTTCCAATTTAAAAAGTAGTATAGGTAATGGTTTCTTCATCCTCTCATACCTCAATCATTCAACCATAACTTTCTTATATAACATGAATCAAGATATGTAATATTCAACATCTATCCTCATTTTATATAGCTAAATGTTTTTCTATATATATCTATACAGTTGAGTGATTTCTAGATGGATATAGAAGGATCAGTTATGTACATCATCAAAAATATAAAATTTCAATTCTAGTTTTCATAGGATACATATCAATACCTCAAACCATATAAATCTATATTTATAGAATGTAGAATTATTAAATAATCACAAACAATTTTTATCTCCATATCATAATTTTGATCCTCCTTGATGTTCTCATGGATGAATGGTTTATCTATGTTTGGGAAAGATATTATTTCTCCAAATCCATTATGAATTCATGATTCAACATCTGAAAATCAATGAGTAGTGGGTCTTTTATATCCCCATAATGGACTTGGTAGCATGGTCATTCCAACATATGGCATCATCCACAATATTTTATTTCCCTAGATGTTAATGTATTGAGAATTCACAGACATTGATCAACTCCAACCATCCCCTTCGGTTCATGTTAATCTCTATTTTTGTGAATATTAATTTCATTATCTTGTGTTATATATATATATATATATATATATATTATTTTCTATATCAGGATAATGACCTAAAATCATCAATTTAATGATCAGTGTTTCTGTCTTTGAATAATTTAGTATGTAATTTTCTTCAGGAGTTTTTAATTTTCATGAGGCATAAGAAATTACAATATCATTAGGTATGAGGAAACATCACAAGAAATTATTTTATCAATCCCTATATATTATATACCATTCCACATTTAAGGGTAAATTAATAATATTTTAGGTGAACAACCACTTCTTTAGTTCTTTGAATCCTTTTCACATTCCTCTATCTAAAAAAATTCAAGTCTCTTATGTGCCAAATTATTTAATGGATTTGATATCCGTGGAAAATTTCTAATACAGTATAGATAGTATCCATCACACATAAGAAAAGTTCTGATCTCATTTATAGTGGTTTTCCATGGCTATTATTCGTTAACTTTTGCCTTTAATGGATTTACATATATGCCCTCACCTGTGAGTATGTGACCCAAGAATGATACATTCTATAGTTATAATTCAAGATTTCTAAATTTTTCATTACCCTTTGTTAATTTATTTTATATAATCATAAAATGATGTTCATGATAATATTTTCTCATTGAAAATTTGAGAATATATTCTATAAAGATAATGGAATATTGATCAATATAGTCCCTAAAGAATCTATTCATTAGATTCATGAATAATACATGGGAATTTTATATGTCTAAATGAAGTTGTTATTAATTAATAGTGTCCAAACCTTACAAAAAAGTATTAATGTAAAAGATAAACCATTGGGATCCCAAATTAGTGATATATATATTAGAGTTCAATCTTTGAAGAGTACTAATATCCTAAGAGTTCTTTAAATAGGCCATCGATATAGTGTTGAGGATACTTATTCTTGATTGGGATCCTGTTATGCTTATGATAATAATTTCATTGATGCATTGATCCATCATTCTTCTAAAAAATAGGATTATTGAAACCCATTGTGAAACACTAGGGTTTATAAAACCCTTATCAATATTACATTGAAATTATCTTATTAATTCATCTAATTCGATGAAATCAAATTTACAAATAATATGAAATACTTAGGGATATCGGTATGAGTTCAGTAAAATACTCAACCTCCTAATTTATTATAAGGCCAAAATTTTCATCAAGAAATACATCAATATATTTCCATACAATAGGAATACAATAAATGTGAAATTTGTCCCTGATAATTTGAGTTTAAAGTCTGTCATCATTGGGTATTAGGGCCTATAATATATAATTCACTTATAAAGGGAGTTCATAAGCATTATTATAATGGAATTTGATAACTAGAAGATTATGTATATAAAATGAGATATCATAATCCTCATAATTGATATGATATATTTTTAGAGAAATTAAATGAATTTCCAATATCATAATGAATTATATTAGGGGAAAAAGAAATAGATCTTTCTAAAGTATGTTTTGATAAATCCCAATTGGATAATAGTTTTGTATCATGGAAAAAATCATAGTGCCACCAGTTGTCTTCCTAGATAGTTCAATATACAATGTTCATGGTTCTAAATTAATGTTCTTGAACATATTACATTATATGGAATAATGTGAGGATCCTATATCAAATTTTACATTTATAATACTGGTGTGAAGATTAAGTGTACCATCTATCACTTCATAATCCACATTAGAAATTGAGATTATATTGGTACTTCATTATTCCCATAATCTAAGAGGTTTTGGATTCCTATAATTATTTTTTTCTCATGGTTTGGGGAGTTGATTTTCATAATGGCAAGACTCCTTACACATGAAGAATTGATGTGTGGGTGGTTCATTATTTGGGCCCTTCTTCTCATTTATTATATTCATTGGATGATTTTAATTACTCTAAGTATTTTTTGTTTTATGACCTACTTTACCAGAGTTAAATAATTTTCTTGATCCTTTTATAGAATTACTAAAGCGCTTCCTCCAATTTTTTTAAAATTTATTCTATTCAATTTTATTTCCCTTATCATTTTATTTTCCCTGAATATTTATTTTATATTTACCCTTCCTTGAATAATGTGAGTCCCAAGTTTCCTTCTCCACTATAAGAGCACATCCAAAAATTTCTTCGTAGATTCCAATTCCTTTTATAGTTAATTACATTAAAATATATAGTTTTATATCACTATATAATTTATTGATCTAGATTTTAGAGTGAGTAATAATACTAGAGGAATAAATTGAAAGTCCTGTGAAGTTATCCTCATAAGTACTAATGGATTAATTTAAATGTTTTTCATGTAAAGGAATCCACAATATATTTTCATATGATGATTTGTGGAAAATTAGTTAGTGAAAATATTTTCATGAATTCTTCCCATCCCATAGAGTTAATTTTTTTATTTATTATTTTGTTATTAAAGAGGTTTCACTATTAGTTATCCATGATATATAAATGATAGATGATAAGAACAAAGTTCTATGGTTCTAAGTATCAGATAACAAAATATATTTTCTTTATTGAAAATATCCTTTTCATAGTAGTTAGTTTCTTAAAGGATCTACTATAGGAGGGTAGACATTATCCCATAATGGACTCAATATAAAATTTCCAGTTCATTTGTGTGTTTAGTAGCTCAACATTGTTTTAATTAATATTCATTTCTTGAGAATGTTGGGTTATCATTTTCATGAGATTATTCCCCATAGCTCCAATCATATTTGGATTCTCATTTAGAAAATCACAGTACTATCTATTGTAAAAATTGTTAACTTAGTTCCTTTGGATTATATAAATTTATTAAAATACAGAAATTTTAGGGATGAAAATACTTATAAAATAAAATAAATGTAACCATAGAATAAATAAATAATAAATAACGATTATATCCTAAATTATGAACATCTAGGTTTCAATCTTAGTTTTACATGATAATTTCCTATTAATATTTTCAAATAAATTATATTCAATTCTATAATAAATGTTTATAAAGTGAATGTGAATTAACCAAATAAAATCCTCATGAGTATTAAATTAGCTATGCAGTTAGGCCTCTTTGTCATTCCCTATGTAAAGATCGATTTAATACCACACCATCCTTTTTTTGGTTTATCATCTCTATGGTAATTTATTCTAGAGACTACGTCCACTTATTTATATATATATATATAGGTATGTTATTTCTAGGAAACATAAAACACCATACATTACCAATATTTTAGGTTATTTTATATATTTAAACATATACCTAGGGTTAAAACTAATGTTTTCTAATCCAAATCCGAATAAAATAAATAAAACCCACTCTGATACCAGAGAAGACAACCCAAGGTAAAAAAAATTTAACAATATTTTCATAATTTAATAATTAGACATCCCAAGTAATATCATAATCCCAAAACCTAAAAGGAATTGTGTATTACATGATTGGTGGAAATAAAAATCATATTGAACATTATTACATAAACATATTTGATGATTAAATCTTTACAGGAGATCCCTCTACACGTACTCCTATAGATAAATCTATACGAAAAGGGAAAAAAATAGTGTGTTATAATACTTGGTAAGGGAAAATTATGAATGATACATAATGGGTTAGATCATAAAATTTTGAGAAAAGATGAATCAAAGAATAAATATCTAATTAATAGGACCTTGAAATCCAATGTGATATTTATAAGTAATGGTGGAACATCTTAGAACATGTAATGAGATAAATTTACCATCATACAAGCATAAAACATACACTATAGTATGGAAACATGTGAAAGTTAACACAATCAGTTGAAACATAATTATGGGATATGGAATATCATAGAAAAGTTCATAAGATAAAGCATAGGCTATCACAAAATTATGAAAAAAACCCAATCATGATCACACATTACATTTTGAATAAACCCAATCATGACTATACATTATGATTTGAGAAAACCCAACCATTATCATGCATTATGTTTTTAACAAACATGGTAATTCCCATGAATTATAATTATTTTCTGAGATAAAAAACATTAACTAATGCATTGGTGTGTGATATATGACCCCACCCATAACATAATAATAATACTTATTTATGTATACCATATAAAATAATCAATCATCTTGTTTTTAAAAACCCATAAAAGGAAAAATGAAATATATATGAAAAAATAATAGTACCACATTACATGAAATCATGATTAGACCGAATGTTATTGAAAAATAAATCTTTTAAATGGATTATAAAATAATTTAAAGGATGATAATGAAAATTACATAAAATAGATAAGTCTTTTGGAGGTATACGGGGAAATGAAAAAGAAATCATGAAATTTTTTTTCGTAAGGCTTATACAAAATAATAGTAAACAATTTAAAGATATTCAATAATCTATTTGAAGAGTGGTAAAAAGAAAACAATGAAAACCTAAATCTTATAATAATTATAACAATAGGATCCTTAAAAATTATATTAGAGATAAGAAATGTAGAGTGGAAGATTAAAAATCACTTATCTAAAATAAATTATTCTTATATTTTTAAAACATGATATTTAAATCCACATCGTTAAAAAAGATAACAAAACAAATATTTAAAAAATTTAAATGGAAATATAAAGAATACATGAGTTAAAACCTATTTAGATTTCTAATTAATAAAAGATATCACTTGTGGGAAGAAAAATATGGACATAGAAGAAAAATTTCCATTAAAAATGTATATTATATATATTGAAATAGAAAAATATATTTATAAAAGAAAAATAGTTTAATAAATTAAATATTTTATTGAATATTCAAGAAATATAGCTTATGATTTAATGTAAAAAAACTGGGTTGAATAAAACCCCTACCTCAAGTCCCGACATATTGGTATAAAATTACTATATTCTTCAATAATCAAATTAGATTTATTAAATAATATCAGTAGAAACTTTTTTGGTATATTTAGTTTGTTTATATCCATTCATCATTATATGTTAAACACACACACACACACACACACACACACACATATATATATATATTTTCTGTTCATGACCACTAAGGATTTTTTGGTCAATTTATCTAAAACTAATTCAATGAGTTTATTAGGAAAAATTAGTTAAAGATTAGTTTAATGATATCCATAATTATAGTGATATATTTTCTTTAACATTATAATAACAGAAAATTTTCATCGATTAATAGGTTATTAAAATTAGAATCAAATTAAGAAAAGTGTCACAATGATGTCATTTTATGGTGGTTAAATTCATAATGTCTATTTATATATTATATTATTTATTAATTTTTCAAATAATGATTCCACAATCATTGTAATATTATAAATATTAAATTTATTCAGAAAATTTATTTATAGAAACATCAATTTGTGATGTTAAAAATTGATTTGTTTTGTTTAAGGAGGTGGTTGTTCATGGGTATACATGAGTTGAATTTCCATCTTTTAAGGTATGAAAGACAAGAAAAGTTAAATAATGATTTATATTTACATAATCATAATTATGTCATAGATATCATATTTATTAATTAAAACCATAATTATAACTACCCATGCAAGGTGGTGATGAAAAATTAAATACACCACTTTATGCAAGTAGTAGTTTGCACATATGCATGGGTGAAATTTTAATTTTCAATTCGACAATTAAAAAGTAGAAAATGATTATTCTATTAAAATAATAACATTTATATATACTAGTTATACTGATCTTCTTATTTCTCGATGGGTTTATAATATTTCGAGGAGGTGTAAGAAGAAATAAAACATGAAAGAACTAGGTTTACATGATTACCACTTCCTTGGATATCCATATTTAAATATCTCTTTAAGACTTCATAGGTTGGTACAATTTTGAGATCAGAACCTGTATGATAATAATAAGGGTTTTGGGAAATGATTTTGGTATAGGTTAGTTTAGACGAAGTAATCAAAGTGTGTGGACAAGTGATATGGTTAAGGGATCCTTTTATAAGTCCAGGTGACACTATTAAAATAATTATATATTTAAAATAAAATAAATCATTTTAAATGTAAATTACCAAAAAAATAATTAAAAACATAATGAAATTGTAAGAAGACATCGAAATACACTCATCTAAACTAAATCTGACATGTTTTAGGGATAATTTTGGAATTATCTCTTAGCTTAACCACCCATTTCAAACCTTTTAATATCTATCACAGCGAAAAAATTTTACCATAATAACTACATTTATTTATCAAAAAATTTATTTGATCATATTAAATAATATTAAATATTTTACTTATAGATATTAAATACATTTTAATGAATTCAATTTAAAAAATTGAGAAAGATTAACTTCAATGTATTACATCACATAGTTAAAAAAATATTTTTACCATTGACAAAAAAATAAAATATTTCAAAAAATTCCACAAAATAAAAATTTAGATAATTTTGATATCATGAATTAAAAAAAAATTCATTTTAAAAAATTAAAAGTCGAATGGAAATGAAAATAAATTTTTTATAATAAAATAAAATGTGGAATTTGTTTTCCAAAATTACATTTTAAGGTATAAAATTAATCAAAGAATGATTTATTATAAAAATGAAAATTCATCAAGTCAGTAATTACATGTATATATCAATAAAAATGATAATTAAAAATGTTCATAACAATTTCTCACAATATATAATGGTAGGATAAGAAATGGTGGCATTCATAGGTGGCGATGCAACTTGAAATTATCTTGTAGTGATTTCTAGAAGATAGAAATTTCCGGTGAATGATTTTCCTGAAGCCATACATTTTTTAAGTTCATTTTTAGATTAGTCTCGAGAAAACCATAATATTATACCTCATTTCCAATATTGAAAAAATGAACTCCATAAGAAATAATCATAATCCCGTATATAATTTCTTATATTTTCTATATAAACCTCATAAATTGGTAAGTTCTATTTATTTGTAACAATTCAATGGCTATAATATAATTGTAAAATATAACAATTTTTTTAATATATCATAGTTTATTTTAGTTCGTTATTATGTGATATATAAGACAATTATTATATAATTTTTTTAAAGGAGAATTATATACTAAAATATTAGTATGTTATAATTAAAATATAATTTTTTAAAATATATGATTAAATAATTTATATTATTGGAGAATTATATTTTTAATTATATGATGCATGTTATATTTGTGTTAATTATAAAGTGGATATGGAAGGAACAAGGAAAATAAATTCAATGGTTGAAGAAATGGAAAGCTTACCTTTTTACATTGATGTGTCCACTTTATAATACACCTTAAGCCCTATTAGATTGGTTTTTTTGTTATACAAGATCTTATAGGATGTGGATTGGAGGAACGGGGAGTTAATTTGTAGGCCTTTGAGAAAGTATAGATTTTTTAGTATAAAATGTTTGAATAAAATATTATACATTAAAATACAGAATAAACATCCGATTAAATAGTAAGGGGACTATGTTAAAATAGTAAAAAAGGACATTGAGAAGTTCATATAGCTTATATAAACCTCAAAAATTCATTCTTACAAACTATTAAAAATATTGTACTTAGATTTTATTTTAATTTTCACCTCTGTAATTTTTATTTATAAAAAATAGAAATTTTATTCTAACCAAATATTTCCCTACCAATTCCAAAAATGACATAAATTTTATCAAAATAATTTTCATAATAATAAAAATATTTTTTTAAATAAATTCATTATTTTTTAGAAGATAAAACTTATTATGAAATAATAAAATGTATAATTCTTATAAAATTTACATATAATTTAAAAAATTTATAAAATAATTAATTAATAGTAACATCAGTTTTATAAAATGACTTTATGGAAATAAAATTTTATTTATAATTTTTAACGTTTTGAGAAAAATGTATTTTATTGAATAAAAATCATTTAAGTTTTCCCTAAAATATACTTATGGTTTTTCTATGTCAGATATTAATTAGTTAAAAATTAATACTTTTATTTAATTGTCTTTTATTGAAATTACTTTTTTTTTTGTTTTATAAAATATCAAAATATTATTTTTGATAATCCTTAGTTAGGTTTTCATTGTAACTGTGAGGATACTATTCACAACAATCACATTTCCCAAAGTAAAATTTGTTTTATAATATTTATAAATATCACACATTTCCTTAATTTATCATTGAATTTAATTCTTTTCAATTATAAATTCATTATTTTTAAAAATTTGAATTTCATTTTTAATTTTGTGGACATTTTTATAGTGTTGTTCTTGGTTGTGAATATTTTAAGCGAATAAAGTGATCCAAATTTTCATATTAGTATTTATGTCATCATCACAACACATTGGAAATATGAGTTGTCTTATTTTATAGAACATTGTCTCCACAATCCCGGATACTCATTGAATACTCCTCATATGAGAGATCATCTTCAAAGTAAAAAAATTCTATATTTAATGCAAGTGAGGAATATGTTATATAATTTCTCCATAGGGATATATGGAACACATTATGTACTTGAGATAGGTTTGGTGAGAGTGCTTGTAAATATTTAACAACTTTAATGTGTTCAGGAATCTCAATTTAGTAAATACATCTAGGACATAACTTTTACTTGTTTCCAATAAATATGAATCACTTCTAATGAGTTATGGTATGAAACACATTATCTCTTAATAAAAACTATATCAGTCAAAAAATATTCTTATTATAGCTCTTATATAGACTCAGTACTACATTGTTGTGTCTCTAAATGTATTTTACCATATATTCTATTTATTTTTTTTACTAAGGGACCCAATATCTTACATTCTACAACATATTTGAAACAAGTTGGTGGAATAAATTTAATCCGTAATCCGTCTACATAAAGATCCATCTTATTAATTGAGTAGTATATATTGTTTTATTGGAACTCAACTAGATGAAGATGTTGATACCAATATATTTTTAAGTCCAATTGGCAGGCTCTCAGAATATCTTCTTGTGTTTGGATGGTTCTTTCATATTTACCATCATTCAGGGGTGATAGGTTATAATAATGTTCAAATTTGGGGTCAAATAATGTTGAATAAATTTTCAGAACATTTTGATGATCCTCATATCACAATGAATACAATGGATAATGGTGTTCCATGCTTCCACAACATTTATCTGATGTGTATTGTTTCATGTTGATCAAGTGATATGTCCTCTTGAATGGGAATTAAGTGAGAATTTTTTTAATAAAATAAACTAAAAGTGATATTGAATTATTTCATTTGGAGTTCTTAAAATACCCATGAAATAATACAAGGATATTTTATACCATTTCCATGATGGTATGGAAAAAATTTCCACCGTCCCATTTGACATTATTCTTTCAATCTTCACTTATATTTATACTGAGAACATTTATGTGTATATAAAAATATCATTCTTTATAACGTTTAACCAGAAACTCTCCATGAGATTTATTTATATATTTTTTTATCACATGGTGGATTGATAATGTTAATATATGATAACCAACAAATATCTCTTTATTTTTATCAGTTATTGACAGTACACATCATTTTATCCCAAATCTCATGAATCTGTCTTTATCAATGTTGAAATCTATCACTTTACTCTCCCTTATCATGTCTACCTTATTTCTAATCTCTATATCTATCCTTTAATATTTCTTAAAAATTTACAAATGGTTGGTTTATAAATAATATATCCAATGTAATATTTTTCCCTTCTTTAATGATTCCTATGTCTATCCTTTTCATTTCTAAGATAATTAGATCATTCTAAAACTTCATTATTGATATGAGTTATAGATTTTTAATAATTAGTTCATCTACCATGTAATTTTACTTCTAGGTATGGTAATGAATTAGGTAGTTTTGGTCTTTGATTAGATATAACTATTATCATTAATTAATGTTATTGTCTTTCTATATGAGAACATACTTTAATATATTATGATATAAATATAGGTCATTATTCTCTCCATAGATATATTTTCACTAAAAATTTAATGCGAAGATTACTATATTCAACTATAGATTAGATGTCAGATAATTCTTCGCATGAAACATCAACTATCCTGAGGCATATGCTATTAAATTTTAATTTTTCATGAGTAAAAAACGAAACCCTTTATTTGATGTATCATTTTATATCATAAATCCTTCCCTACTTGAAGGTATTTTGACTACATAATAAAAATTATCATATTATTCAACTACTTGAAGCTATATTTCCATTCATCATTCTAGAAAAAAATTACTACCTTAAGAATTAACATGGTTAGTGGATATGAAAATAACGAGATGATCATAAAAAATCATCTATAGTTCCACAACCATATGATGAAACTTTGAATCTCCATTATGTAAGTTTTATGAGGAAACTCTTGAATCACTCTTGTCTTTGATGTATCCACAAATATCAGCTTTCCTGTGATAAAAAACGAAATATTGTTACTTTTTCCAAACAAAAGATACATTTAATGTACCTGCCATATTTATTACACTTTCATAATATATTTATAATAATAATAAAATACAAAAATAATTTCCTTATTTTTTTAGAATTTTCAAGAATATAATCTATAAATAAGTTATCCAATTTTTCAAGGTAATATCTAATGAATATATACATCATGATTAAGAAACATTTTAAATAATTTTTTTTGTTTGAATGGTTTCATAATGAACTCATAATATACATAAGTTGTTTAAAAGGAAGTAATGAAAATATCTTCATTCATCACCTTCAATTGATGATATCCTAGTCAAATATCCACTTTAGAAAACTATCGAGTTCCTCATAGTTTATTGAACTGGTATCCAATCAATATAAAGGGTTATCATATATCTTAATCTTTCTTAGTTTATAATAATCAATTTAAAGATGCATTAACCTATACTTCTTGATAATGTGGACCAACATACCCCATGGTGAAGTAATTGGGTTTATAAAACACTTTTATAGATTATCCTATAGTGTATTCTTTATTTATTCCTTCTCAATGGGGTCCCTTTTATAGGGACCCATGGAATGTCTTGAGCTCTAGGTATATGGTCAATAGAGAACTAAACATCACAATTCAGAGACATATGAGGGAACTCTCTAGGGAATAAAAATATATCATCACAATGGGAATGTTTTCAGGGATTATCCACTCCTTTTTATTAATAATTTGAGCTGGATATGATTAATCATAGTGAAAGAATATCAATACATAATAAGGATCTATCAAAGAAGATTAATAATTATCCTAGGAACTGTATAGAATTTGATGTTGATTTGATATATGGAATGTGTTTTCCATCACAAATAATTTGATGTTACCTCTATATAAATACAAAAAATCAATGCTGAGTATAACATAAAATTAAACTAGGGAGAGTCTAATAAGGTTTAATGATATATTATTCCCAAAAATATTAATTAGATAAGAGTTATATAATTGACATGGAATAATTAAATCACTTAGTGTCTTAACCAATAACTCAACCTTGATATCTTGCGATGGTTTTTGAATATTTATGCTAAATTTGTATGATATGAAAGTATGTAAAAAATAGAATAAAAAAGGAAATGGGATATTCTTGATTGAATGAAAGATATACCTATCACCAAATAATTTTCTAGATCCAACTCATCAGTAGTGATCGCCTAAAATCATGCTCGCTCTCTTAAACATAAAGAATATTATTATCAGTTATCCTTGATGACCCTTGTATTTGTACATTGAGTTACATATTGTTCATATTATTTTTAGATGAAAAATTTTGCTATTAGTGGAGGATTTATTGGAACCTTCCTTTTTTAATTAATATTGGTTATTTAATTCATCTCCATTATAAATTCAGTAGCTTAATACCCCTTTTTTCTCATATAAAATTTCTTATTCTTTTGAGGTATTTTACCTGATGTGTCTTTCCATACTTATGACATGTGAAATGCTTCATTTTGTAATGATCAAATATTTTATAGTATTTTTACTTATAAATAAAAATGTGTGTTATATTTAAAAATATATTATAATATAAAATATGTGCGATATATAATAAAAATAAAAAACATATTATTTCATTAATTGAGAACATTAAATTTATATAATAAATAACATAAAGAATGTTACAAAATTTAAATGTGCTAATAAACAAAAGTATGAAAAATAACAGAAATATGAAAATTTGGTTCACTTGAATCACCTCTAATTACCACACATGTGAACAAAATGATATAAATGAATCCAAACATTAGTAGTGAAATTTAAATTTTGAAAATGAAATACATTGTTCCTTGAGTTGAATTTATGTGAATGATTCATGAATGAAATTAAAGGTATTTATTATAATTACAAAACAATATGACCAATGACATAGTAAAACTGATTGTTGGAAAAGTATCCCAACCATAAGAATTTTAATATAATCATTATAATTGTAACTTACCCAATAAGATAGTATAATGACTTGAATATTAAATTTTCCTTAAAAAAATATTTAAATACAAATATAATATTTCCACAAAATAATAATTCCAATTATGACCTCAATAAAAGTACAAGTACATGTCTATGAAGTGTACTGCAATGTATTTTATAAGGAAAATAATATTTATGTCAATATTTAAAATTATCTAGGATATAAAATTATTTTTATAGAATAAATTAATTTTTTTAGAATCCATACATTGAAATTGTTTTAAGGTGATTTTTTATAATTTTATGTGAAACTCCAATTTTTAAGTTAATACTAAAAATATAGTTTTGCAAATACCAGTTTTTTTACAAAATAAAAACAATATAATAATTATGTAATAACTAATAAAATTATTTTTTTATTTTTATAATTATTTTAACTAGATAAAATATTTATTTATAAAAAAAGAATAATTTATAAACAAAAAATTATATTTTAATGTCTAAAAATGTAAATTATCCATTATTTCTTTAACATATCTTCTTATTATTTTTTGAAAAAAACTAACAGATTCTATGGTATAATTCATTAAGAGTACGTACAATAATATATTTTATTAAAATATTATTCATTAATCTAAAAATATAATTATTACAAGTCATACCTTGGAAATTGTACTTTATCCAATATTTTAACCCAAAAGTTCCCCTCTTCCTATGTATTAATAACCATCTATCTACTCTTATAAAGTCTCTCAACATCCACTTCTACAAGATATTGATTTACTTAATAGCCATTTATAAATCTCTTTATTAAAATTAGGTAAATTTTAAAGTTAAATAAAAACAAACCAACCAAGAAGTAAGGGTTGTTAAAAAAATAAGATAGAGGTAAGGTCCCTTCATTTTTTATTTTCATTTTCACTCTTATACTATTCTATCCACATATTACATTATAATCCATGTTTTTTAAATTAATCAAATAGTATGTTATAATGATACAAATTATTTTGTTTAAATTATTATTTATAATATATTTATATTATATATATATATATATATATATATCTACCCTTCTCTTTTAATATTGTCTAGTAAATTGTCTATTAATAACCTATGTGAAAATTTTCAATGCTTTAAATATTACTAACTACATGGATAGTTAATTTAGAGTAATTATTATGTATATAAGCAAATTTTCATTTATAATAATTTTATATAATAAATAATTCAATAAATATAAATCATGATAAATCAAAATGATGAAACTAAAAATAAAATGGTATAAATCAATGAAAAAATGACTTTAAACAATTATACATTTAATATTAAAAAAATTTAAAAAATTAAAATTGATCTATAGTGACACAAATGAATATAACTCACTTATCAATTCATGTTATAATACACATAATTTTATTATACAGGAGGGGTAAGGGTGACAAAATAAAGGTAGACATAAGGTAAGGAAAACTCTTGAACCTAAATCCTCAAATAGAAATATCCTTAGTTCCTATATATTTTCCATTGGTTCTCTCTAATAAATTTTTAATTTAAATATTTCTATTATTTAAATTTTATTTTATGATAAATTTGAATTATTATACTATATTTATATTATTATTAAGACACATATAATTATTTTTCGAAAGTCTTTAATTTTGTTTTTAAAAACATCTCATTGATTCATCTCGAGTTTTCCCTCTTTCATCATGACCTATGATAATTTTATAAAATAAATCAAGGACCAACGATATATTTACCCATATTAATTTGGGATCATATAAGGACATTAATTGAAATATTTTAATACAAAATATTTAGGAAACCAATTATTTTTGATTAGTTTATTTTCAATCCACAATTATTATAGGTATCCCTTCTACGTCAGATGAAAAATTGTAAACATATTATGAAATTATGGGTGATACTATATTTATATATCATTACAATTGGTAGGGTAATTTTATATATATATTGAGATTTTTTTTATTATACATTATTTTTTTTCTTTGTTCACATTTTATGAAATTATATTTTTTACACATATGTTATGTGAGAACATGATACTAGTTTTGGTCACAATTTGTGTGGGGATTTTACCATATTGTTATGATGTTTAATTATTATGCATATGATATGTTAAGTGTTTCATTGAAATTATTTCCTCATAATAATGATGGTGTTCATTTTATTAGGATATAATAATGATTATTTTTCTCACCCATGTACTATTTATTTATATCTCATCTTCCTTTTATGTTATTCATCCCACTACAAGGATTTTATCCCAGATTTTGTTTGATGTATATCATATAGTAACTATATTTACTAAAGAGAATATTAAATATAATTGGAGGAATATACGCATATAAAAATATTATTCATTATGTTTTAATAATTATTATGTTGTATAAACCTAATTTTCCTATGATAATAAACCTTTTGGTTGAGGATTTTATAATTGTTATGTATTTTATCCTAAAAATTATGTTATAATCACGTATAAAAGACACAAGATACTAGTTTAGATGTAAAAATATGATTTTCTTTCAATTTTGTTATTTGGTATGTAAAATATATCCTATGAGGAACATAAATATCCCATAGGTGAAGAATTTATAAATTATTTGCACATGTGGATAAATTATTTATCCATGTTTTTTTGAATAATATTTTTAACCTTTTATATGTTAATTTTTTTGGGAATTTAGAAAAAAAAGGATAATAAACCATGTGATAAAAAATTTAATGATTTTATGAGTAACATTCCTAGTGCATTGTATATGGAGTTCAAAAACTCATGGTTGTACTTATACAGATCGATTATTTTTTGAAAAATAACTTGAACTATGGGGAAAATCTACACTCACTCAAGAAGGATAAATTATCCATAAATTAATTCATGTTACAATGATCCAAACATTTAGTTTCTCTTTTTATCCCCTATTATGGAACAATTGGTCATCAATTTGAAAAATATCTTTTATGTACACATTTATTCTGGGAAGGGGATAATTACTTAGGTCATCTAATAATTTGGTTGAGAAGTCGATCAATAGTGGGTATTAATCCTCAATTACAAGATAAAATATTAAGTGGATGAAATATAATGGGGGATAATTAAATAAGATATTTCATAATAAGTATTTCCCTATAATAGTTTAGAATAAGATATAAAATGATTTTTTGGGGCACATTTAAAAGGATAGAAAATATTTTGTAACATTTTACGTGAATTTCATTGGGAATCTACTAAATTATGAATTAGATTTTATTGTCAATAATTATGTAATATATAAACATACTAAATTGGATTAAAACAAAATATTTTAAAAGTTCTAGTTATCTAATATTTTTAATGTTATGAAGAAGTATTTTATGGTGCCCTAAAAGTATATATAGATTTTAGACAACTATCTCTTGGAAATAGAGATAAGAAATGAAGGATGGAATTTCACATTTTAGGGAAAAAAGATCCAACAAACCACATGCCATATATATATAAAAATTAAATTGGAAATTTCAAAAAAAAATAAAGAAAATATTCATGTGTGGAAGAGAAGGGAATCAAGTGAATGAATGTCAAAGAGACATGAATAAATTTATCACTACAATAGGGGAAAGGTAAGAACCTCAAAAGGCACCACATATTATCCTATGATTAAACTATTAGTAACATAGGAACTTTTTAAGCTACTTCTCCAAAACAAAGACCTTTGAGGGTAATCAACATTAGTATCCATTATAATTGAGTGATAAATAGAATTCATAGTCCATCGACACCACCATGTTGGAGAAAGAAAATGATGTAGCAAAAGGTATAATTATTATTCACTCAATAATGAAAAATATTTTTTTGATCTTATTCCAATCACTCCACTATATCCTATATGTTTTCAAGAACTATTAAATTACATCCTAGATAAGTTGATGTAGCTATATTTTTGACATAAACTTGTAGTGCATTTATTAAAAAACAAGTGATAGACGCTTACATAGTTATTGCCTATGAGAATTTTTTTTTCAATGATTCTTGTAATAATTAATTTTGTAGAGTTTTATAAAATAATGGGAATTGATTAGATCCCATTACATAGTGCTCACATTAACTACCATAAAAAATAAATAAAATTAATTATCCTCAAACACCTAATATATATATATATATTCAAATGTAAGTAAACTTATGAAAATCATTTGGAAAACCTTTCTACAACATGGGTTTTGATAACCAATGAAAGAGAATATCTTTAAAAATTAGTTGAGTCAAAGGAAGTTATGAAACATTAGAACATTCTCATTTTTAGGTATTATGAAAATATATTTCCAAAATAATTGTTTGGGATTCCCATAGATTATGAGGTATAATTATTAATAGAAATTATACCAAATTCCACACCTATATCAAAGATTCCGTATAGGATAGCCCCAATACAAATATATAAGTTAAATAAGATAAAATATGAGATTATTGGAAAAGGATTTATATTCCATATTTCACAACCTTAAGGTGAATCAATTTGATTTTTTTATGAACAAGGATAGATAAATGAAACTTTTCATCAGCTACCGATAGCTCAATAAAATAATCATAAATAAAAATGAATACACTACCAAAGATTGATGAATATTTTAATCAACTTTGAGGAGATCAATACATCTTAAAATAGAAATATTAACCAAGATATATTTAGACAAATGTGAAGTGATATTATATTAAAATAGAATAATTCTATAATAGTTATAAATAATATTAGATCCTTGTTATTCCATTTGTATTTTCAAATTCCCCTTAAATTATTATGAACATGATTAATAGAGTTTATACAGAATACATTAAGAAATTTATGGTGGTTTTTATTAATTATATATTCTTTTAATTGATGAAAAAGGAAAATAATATGGAAATTATATGGATTATGTTGGAAATATTAAGTAATGAGAGTTTATAAACATTTTCCATAAAATGTAACATTTGGATGTAGCATGTCACTTTCTTAGGGAATATTATCAAAATAAATGGGGTATCTATCAAAATTTAAAAAAGGTGATTTTTAATAGGCTAGGATGACATATGAAATAGAGATATGCAGTTTCTGTAGGTTATCTAGTTATAATCACTTATTTATAAGGAAATTCTCAAAAGTTTCGAAGTCACCCAAAAAGAAAACTTGTAATGGACTAGAGTTAGTTTAGAGTAATGAATGTAATGAGAGCCTTGGGGAGTGTAATATGAAGATAATCCCTATACATGTACTAAAACTACCCTCAAATTAAGAAGGTTTTGTGATATAAAATTATTCTTCAAAAAAATTATAGGGTTTTATACTCAGGTAAAATAATAAAGTGATAACATATTTATCTAAAAAATTTAGTATTTAGGAGTAAAAAATCCCAAACCATTCACATTGTTTCATCAGTTATAATCTTCAAATTTATGATTTTAAGGAATTATATTTTTGAATAGAAGTGTTACATATATAGATCATTATAGTTTTAAGTTTATATTCACCATAAATGAGCTCAATATGTTCCAAAAAAGATGGTTAGGGAAAATAATGGATTTGGATTCCCAATCCATTCCCATCATGGTATAGGGTATTAAGTGACATATTACATAAGTATAAAATATACTAAAACCTTACACATGATGTGTATCGAGAACTTTCTAATTTTCTAGACTTGGAAAATATGGATAAGGGAATAATAATTGAAGGAACCATGTCCTACCATTCTAAAAATATTTATCAATCATCAATTATAGAGAACATAATGAAAACTCAGAGGGAAGAGATGAAGATAATAAAGAATGTGGGTGGAATAATGAAGGATAAATATACATTGATAAAGATTTAATTGTGATATTTGAGAACAAATTATGTATACCACTAATTCCAAAAATAATGAATGATATATATTTATTACTCTTATATATCAATATTCTCCACACTCTCTAAAATAAGTAAGATTTATAGAGATCCCAGAGAGATATTTTAATGGGATATTATGAGGAAGGGGATTTTGGAATATACGTCAAATTTCTTGGTATTCTAATAAGTTATGGAAGAAAGGAAAATGTATAAGGGGATGATTCAATGATTACCTATATTGACATTGAAAGGGGATAACATCACTATGTATTTTTAATTAGTTTATCAAATACTTTAAAAGAAGGTAATTCCATATAGGTTGGAATGAATAATCTTACAAATTCTACTCACTTAATTATCAGTAAAGAGAAATTATCACTTAATCAACATGCAATGGTATGAATCAGATTAGTTGTTAGGATTCATGGAAACACAATATCAAATTTATATATTGAATATCAAAAGTTAATATAAATGTTCTTGAATACACATCAACATTAATTGAACACATAATTAAACTTTAGTACAACCTATCACCCCCATACTGATAGAAAATTTGAAAATACTATAAGTTCACATGATGAATTTATAAGATCCTACACTATAAAAATCAATTAATTATTGGATAAACGTATTTATACTATTGATCTCTCAAAACATTAAACTAGAGTATTCATATTGATATTTTTAAATCACTTAATGTAAAGATATGAAGAACTCTAACATGTTATAATGAATTTGGAGAAAGTAAGTTATTGGACTAAAAAATGGTCAATAAGATAGAAGATAAATTAAAAACCATTTAGCAAAATATCATTGAGTCATGAATTAAATAAATTATTTATGGTGAAAATATTCAATGAGGCTTGGAGTTTGAAGTTACTGATAAAGTATTCTATACTATATATTCATAGAAGAGAGTCATTAACTTTAGGAAGAAGGAACAAATATGCCCTAAATAAAATTTTAACTCCCCCAAATTCAAAAATAATAAAATCATGTTTGCTTATATATTCCACACAAAACACAAGGTTTAAATGACCCTCGAAATATATCTATTTAAATTCAATCTCTTTGATAGATTGTGATACACGCAACCGTGATTCTAAAAGAACCATAAAGTAGTATACTACTACAACCTAGATATTAAATTTGAATGTATAAATAATAATGGATTCTGAAAATTATATACATTATATATGTATAAAATAAATTCATTGTGTTTTTATTAACTAAAAATAAAATATGTATCATTTAAATGAAAAATAAACATTTTTTGAAAAACTATATTTTTCTAAAATGTGGTTTTGTCACACTTTATGAACCAATTTTAAAATATTGATTTTAAAATGAAATTCATTTTTTAAATGGTCGTTTGGAAATTTTCTTAGAGTTAATTTTAGATAGTTTTATAAAAAATATTTATTTTTTATGAATAATGTGAAAATTGGTTTTTATTGAAAACTGACTTGTAGTTTAAATAATATAATGGCATAATTTTGATTTTAAATTGTATATAAAAGTCACATGAATTTATTATATAATAACAAATAAATTTTATTTCATGGGAATCAATTTAATGATAAAATTTGATATTAAAAATTTATGTACATATGAAAACATTTTCATTAGAAAACCACATTTTTCCTAATGTCTATGAGATTAATTTTAAATTAACATTTTCCAATTATATGAGTTGAATTTTCAAAAAATGTATTAATTTTTCTAATTAGAATAATTAATATTATATAATAATTTCAGATTAATTATTAGTCATATTGAATTTTAAAAATAGTCATGATTAATTACTATAGTTAAGGTCAAAATGGGTCTTATGGGGGTGAAACTAAAAAAATAATGGTTATAATAACATATAAAGTTTAATAATTATTATTTTCAAGTTTATTACTTAAATCATCCATGTTTTAGGAATGATCTATTTTGGAGCCATATGGAGTATGGAAAACATTGGTATCACTTTTTTCTTTTCAAAACATCCAAGTCGGTCATCGCCATAAATTATGAAAGGACACCCATATTATTTCCTATTAACCCTAAAAATAATTTTATTTTGGAAAATTACTACCCAAATATATTTTTCAAATCCATATCCACATATTAGAGTGATTTCTGGGATTATAAATTCTATCTAAGAAGGCTATTAACCTAATGTGGTTGTTAAAAGAATAGGTAAGGTTCATAACCATGAATTTTCATTTTCATTCATCTTATAAATAATTAAAATATTCTAAAAATATGACAAAAAATAACACACGTATCTCTTATATACTAAAAAATTATTACTTTAATTTAATAACATATTTCAATCTCCAATTCCATCCTATGTGAAATGAAACCATCGATCGTGTGTACGTTGAACTACTGCATCACAAAAAAATGTTATTCGTTTTCTATCACCACCTATCATGACAAGATATAATGTTTGATTTAAAATATTAATATGATATTTATGATATTAATATACTTCTAGAATTGTAATTTCATAGATTCCTTCTTACCTTATAATCCTTTTTAAAATGGTATCCCAGAACATTCAAACATCCAGACTACCACCTCCTCATAACAATGTGATATTCCTTTCATTTTAATTTAAAATATAACACAATAATAATAGATATAGTGAATATAAATTAAATTTTTGATATAATAATTTTTCAGGAAATTTAAAATATCAATTACCTTTCTTATGTTCTATTTTTTTTGAAAATTATAATGACTGTTCATGTGTATGTATGGTTTATCGTCTCCATGAACGATGTTACTGAATTTCCCATATCTAAATATTATGGCCATTTATCAATAATTATGTAATTATTATATGTTATATTTTTATAAGTTTTTAAATTTAATAGATTATTTAACCATTATAAAATTAAAAGGACTGAAATTATAGAACAAAAATATATATGAAAAACAAATAAATTATCTCATGAAGTAGTGATTTTAACAAAGAGTTGTTAACAAATTGGTTATAAAAGACTAAAATTATATCATGTATGGTATTATATATATGGTTATGGGTTTTTAATAAATTTATAAGAAAAATATATTTATTATACAGAAGGTTCAAAAAATTATGAAGTAAATTGGACATGAGATAAAAGTTTCTTGTCTCACATTTACTTTCATTATACATATTCCATTTTCATCACATATTTATTTTTTGTGGTGTATATACTACCACATGTATTTTCTAAATTAGAAATATATTTATCCAAATGTTCATTAAGGTTTCATTTTAATTTATTTATTTCATGGGACTTAGACTTGAAAATTTAACAAAGTGGTAAGGGTTTTACGATTACAATTTCATTACATACAAAGATCATTTAAAATTAAGTTTTTGATGAGGAAATATTATGATATATCACTAAATAAACATATATTTTTATTATCCTATATTTATTCATGAAATTTTTAAATAATAGTTCAATTTTCATCTATTTAGAACATAAAATGTTTGAGAAAATATTTTTAAATAAAATCTGGCTATATTTTTCTCTTAACTTAAAAATACTTCTTCTTCAAGATCCACGTCTTCTAAAACAATGTTCCAAATTTTTTATCAATATCAAAATGATTTATTTAAGAGATTTTTAACAATTTTGACTTTTTAAAAATTATTTTAATGTAATATTCTTGACATTTTCTCAATGAGACACTTTCAAACCTTTTTACAACGGTGTGAACATATTTTTTTCTCAAAGATATATTCTATGTATAGAATTACCCACCATCATGAAAAATCATTGTTTTCAAGATTCCTTTATATGTTTCTAAGGATATTTTATTTATTTTTACTAATTTGTTTTATAAATTTATTGTTTTTGAAATTTATTTTTAAGTAAAAAGCATATTTTCTTCAAGATTTTTTTTAATAGAATCGTATTGTATTTCTTTTCATCAACAAAACAACCCTCAAGTCCTTTATGATACATTAGGAAAATTGTTTAATGACACTATATGTATTATTTATCTATATTTATTATGATTATTTTTAATTGGTGTGTTCTATTTTGATACCATTCCTCATAATAATATGGATGGTTTACGATTATTCTACTTAATTGGGGTAATTATTAACATTTAATATGTTATGTTTTTCAATAAGAATGTTTATATTGATATGATTTACCCCTTTAATGAGAGGAATGAATTGGAATTAGTAAGTGATGATAGGGGCTGCTATATCCCCTCTATGCATTGGTAGGTATAATGTGATAAACATACTTAGGGTTTAAGCCAATACCTTACCCATTTATGCATAATGTCTTGGAATAATTCCATGAAGCTATGGTTATGATGTCCAAAAATATGAACTCCCACATTGTGATATTAGTCATTGATGTTTTATGTGATTATTCAATGAGTTATAATTTCCATGGTTATGATTTATTCTCATGTGATTATTTATATGTTATTATTTTATAATCATTTATTCTTTCCATATTATGATCATTTAATTTATTTAAATAAATGTGTTTTAGTTATTTTTCTTTACATATTGACTATTACCTATTTATTGATGATAGCATCCACTGTATTCATACAAATTATGATCATTATAGATCACCCCATTCTTATGTTTCCTTTGATTAAGATTCTAGGAAGTGAATTATTATTGATATAAAGAGATATACTAAAGGTATTAATGGTGAACACAAAGAAAATTCAATGTTGTATTTTATATTTTAAACTGTAATATGAGATTGAAGTATGTATCTAGTTTACCAATACTACTAAACTATTCATAATACAGGATGTAATTCCATGTATCTAGTTCCAATGTAATAAGGTAGCTACCAACTTCAGGATAGTAAGGTCTTGGTCTCTATATTTGGATATTACAAGTGGATGTGGTTCCTGCATAGTTTTAATTAGGGTTGAAAACTATAAAAGGGAGAATTGTAATTTTATGTGATCATCAATTGGTTCATGCAAACAGGCCTCACTTCAGTGTTTATTTGACACTCCTATGGGATATTCACAAGAAAATTCTAATTTTCTTTAAAAACAATTCTGAAGGATTTAAAAACACTATTACAAATTGTAAAATTTTATTAAGAAACCATGTTTATGATTATATGATTAGCTTTTCATAAATTTTTTATTTTTTGTAATGTATTTAACTATTTTTAAAATTATATATTATGTTTTATGATGTCATGATCTTATCTAAAGTATGAATTTTTTATAAATTTCATACAGCGGAAGGAATGGTAACTATATCAATACACGTACCCCATGTAGGGATTTATATATTGGGAAAATATAACGAAGATAGGGATAGACTAGCATTTGGAACTAAAAAAATTATAAAGATATTGGGGTAGCTGACTCATGTTATGAGTAATAAACTTTCCCATATGGAGAAGCTTCTTGATCCACCACATGGTATAAAAATATTAAATTGCTTCATGCATCAAAAACTTCCATCATTGAATGGGACTATAGAACCATTTGAAGCTAAACAATTGATAAGTTACATAGAGAAGATATTTATCATTATGGAAAGTGATGAATCATATAAGGTTGTCATCATATTCTTTCATCTCTTATTAGATGAATATCAATGGTGGTCATTGATTTAAAACACAAGGTATGGGGAAGAAACAACCAATATAGAGTGGATGTATTTTAATGTACCCTTCTTGGAAAAAGTTTTCATCCTGATAAACTAGTGGAAATGGAGAAAAAATTATAAAGTATTATACAATAGGAAGATGAAAACATTAAAATTTATGAAGCTGACTTTACAACATTAACAAGGAATGATGTGAAGTATATACATAATCCAAAGAGTAATATTGATCATTTTTTAAAGGGTTAATTACAATATTTATAAAGGAACTATTCTCGAAAAAAATTTCATCATATGAGGATATAATATCATGTGATATCAATATGGAGAAATAATTTTCCATGTCCTATGGATTATAAGGGAAGCAAGAGAAGAAGAGAAAAATAATGGAAAAATATATTAGCGAAAAAACGAAAGAAGGATTTCCCTACATGAGATAATTTTGGAAACAAAGATCCTAGTACCTTCTTGAAGGTAATATAAGTTTTATTTATGTGTGGATACAAAGACCATCCAGATTTTGAATGAAGGTGATTGAAAAAAAAATCTAATGATTAGTGTTTCAACACTACAGAAATAGGGTACTATAAAAAAGTTTTCCCCAACAATAAAGGGATTACACCTAAAAAAAATTGAAGTGTCAAGGTCAATATTATTCTATTTATACAACTAAAGAGGAATAATTAATGTTATTTGGTATTTGGATTAAGGAATTACTTTTTATATGTATTTTTACTAATGGACTTTTGGTTATAATAATCATGAAGAATCTAACAATTCTATTAAATTTTGAACAATACATGTCTTCATGTAAGATTTACTTAAGAGTTATAGATACCATTATGGTTTTATTATTTGAATGTTTATCATAAGTTTAATGCCTTATAAATAATATTTTGAAGCTTTTGGGATAATATTTTATCAAGATAAATGATTTTTTTGGAGGCATTTCTTGAAATACAACATGTTGGTTTTATATATGTTTTAATGAAAAACTTATTTAAGGAATAATACCTTTACCTTTTATAGACAAAAGTTTAAAGGTATTTGTGACCATTAGGATTTATTTGGTAATGTTATATGAATTATATTACTATATTTTTGGAAAAAGGATAACCCCCATGTTGGGTGACAAGACATCGCTTTCAGTGAGGCCATGGGGCTTGAACCCACAACCAAGAGAAGATAAGGTTGTAGAACCTACCACTAGTCTATGAAATGATTTAAGAAATATGATATTGACTTTACCTAAAAAATTTATAAATAAATACATAGTGAATGAATTAATTATAAATATGGGTGTCACTTTTGAGGTTTTAGAGATTAATGTATAACGTTTTTTAGTTTTGGTAAATATTCAGAGACATATAGAAATAATTTTCATTATTTTACAGATATTATGATCTGAAAAAGGATAATTTTACTATATTATCTATAAAAAACTTCATCTTGGATGTTTATTTCACAGAGTAATAATTGAAGTGGAAATTGATCAAAGCAAAACCAGAGGATGTAATATCAAATATATTTTTTGGTGTTCACTATCATGATAGTAAAAAAAATCTATCAAATCAAGAAAAGGGATATTGAAACAGAAATTTTATCCTATTAAATCCATACTCAGTGAATCAATATTATCTTAACTCATCAAATATTTATGGTTTGGTAGTCGTTAACTATATTTTGATCATTAAGCTTCTTTGTATCAATGATCCCTATCACTCTACATAATTATTTACACTTTTCTTTTATGTTCTTATTTTCAATTCCCACAAATGTTATCTTATTTGGAAATCATATTAAGTGTTATTCAAGATGAACATAATAGTTTACCTTTCCTTATTTCATGAGGATGTTTTGTTAAACTATTTTACAATGTGGTATTCAATGAAAGTAATTTCATATGGTAAACCCTTGATTTTTGAGCGGAAGTTTAAATTACAAAGAAAATATGTATTGAATGTGGGGAGAATTTCATACCCCAAGATTATAAAAGAATAAAATTGATTCTAATAGTTTTTGTGTCACAAAAAAAATCTTAAACAACCCAAAAATATATTAATTTAAATTCAATATCCTTGATACCATGCGATACCCACAACATTGAGTCTAATTGATCCGTAAAATAGTATATCATTATAACCTATAAATTAAATTTTTTGGTATGAATAAGTATATATTAATTATGAATAATATATGGTTTACACATGTATAAAATAAATCCAATGGTTATCTAATAATTTTAAAAAGTAATAATCATTTGAAAGAAAAAATCATGGTTTCATAAAAACTATATTTTTAAAGGGCAGTTTTGTCGCGTAGAGCGCACATGCATTAAAATTAAATTATACCACTCTAACAATTTTTTTTATAAAATGATATTTATTTTTTAAATCAGTTTGTAAAAAGTTTCTTAGAATGATATTTTTAATATTTTCAAAAAATATTATTTTTTTGATGAATATTTAAAAATAATGGTTTTTATAGAAAATTTCAATTTCATTTTTGAATTTAAATGTTCCATTTTGATATAATTTCTTAAAAGGTAAAATAGTTCAATTTTATTAGAGTAAATAAAATTTCGTTTATTTTAATCAAATATATTTTGAATATTGATATGAAATCCTTCTATACTTATGATGACTATTTCTTTGGAAAACCAATTTTTTACCATGTCTTATGGATTAATTTTAAAATAATGTTTTTCCAAATTTATAAATTTAATTTAAAAAATATAATTCTATATTTTTAATAAAAATAATAAATATTATATAAGAATGTTAAAATATTTTTTTGGAAAAATTTAATAGTAAAAATAGTATAATTTAATTATCACGGTTAAGGTTAAAATTTGTTTACAAGGGAGTAAAAATAAAATGATAGGTGTTAAAATGCACTAGAAACTTTTAAAATTACTATTTATGGACATATTTATACATTATATCATCTAATTTTTATAATTATTCCTTTATAAGGCTTGTGGAAAGTGAAAAACATGGGTGCCACTTTCCTTTAATGAAATTCCATGTGTATCCTCTCCCAAGCTTATAATAGGCCACACCATCTCTTATCCTTTGAAAACTAACAAAGCATTTTAGATTAGAAAATAACTAAAAAAATGTCTTACTAAAATTCATATCAATATCTTTGTGTCCCCTATTTGTTCATAAATCCAATCTATGTAAGATTTAGGTATAAGCCTAAAGAGGTTATCCAAAGAGGAGGTAAGGTTCTTAACCAAGTGTTTTCATTTTACTTATTCAACCCAGTAAAATATTCAATAAATTTTGTCAAATAATAAAAATATTTTATCCCATAAGGTAAGATATTATTATTTTAATTTAATAACCTATAACAATAAACTATTTCATCAAGTGGGAAATGAAACCGTCGATCATGTGTATGGGGATCTAATGACTTGTGTAATTATATAATTCATTTTCAACCATTTCTTATGTTTTTTGGTTATAATAAAGGATTTAAAATATTTATATGATATTTATGAGTTTAATATTATTACAGGATTATAATATCACATATAACTTCTTACCTTATAATCTATTGGAAAACATTAATGACTCCCGTGCGTACACGGGGACTACTACCTCCACACAACGATATGAAATGTTTATAATTTTTTTTGGAATATATAGTAATAAAAATATTTTTAATGAATATAAATGATATTTTTTATATGATTATGATTTTTAAATGGTAAATATTAGTTATATTTCTTAAGATAGTATTGTTGAAAAAAATAGAAAGATCATTCTTTTATATGTACGACCAATAGTCTCCATTAATTTTCCCATATCTAAATTTTATAAAATATTATAAATAATAATATAATGATTATATATGATATAAAATCATGGTTAGAATTATGGATATGATGGAACCATGATAAAAGTAAAAGGACTAGAATTACCAAACCAAATCATACATGAAAAACATATCAATTATCACCCTAAACATTGATTTTTAAAATGAATTTTTAATAAAAAGGTAATTAAATTATACAAGTTAATCATATATGGTATGATATATATGAGTATAAATATTTAAAATATTTAAAATAAATCTATATTTATTATATAGGAGTTATATACAAGTATAAAAAATCATAAATTAGGTAAGGGTTTCTCATCTCACTTTTACATCCACGAGACATAGGCCATATTCACCAATTATTTATTTATTTTCTATGTATATACTACCTATTTGATATGTTATATCATTAATCTATTCATATTCATCGATTTTAATGTTTAATTTTAATTTATTTCATTCAAGGGTCTTATAATTCAAAAGTTACCAAAGTGATAAGGGTTTAACAATTATAATCACATTGTTTACTAGGATTGTTTATGATTAAATTTCTGATAATAAAATATTATGGTTTGTCACCCAAAAAATACATTAATTTTATTATCCTCTAGTTATTCATGAATTTTTGAAGTATTATTAATAATTTCCTTTCTTTGGTAGTTAAAATTAATGAGAAAATGTTTTTAATGAAAAGTTAACTTTATTTCTCTCTTCACTCAAAACTACTTTTCTTCGATACTCATGTTTTCTAAAAATATTTTGAGAAATGTTTTTAAAATTCTCCAAATGATTTATTAAAGGATTGTTTTACCAATGAATACCTTTTAGAAAATTATTTTAAATGGATCTTCTTGTCATTTTTTGAATGTGGTAATATTTATCCATTTTACAATAATGTTAAATGAATGTTTTTAAACTTATATGGAATGTACCAAATTACACTCTATCCTAAAAATTTATTGTTTTTAATATTATGATACATTTTTAGAAGTTTCTTTTAAAATAAATATTTTTTCTAATATTCTATAAGTTTTTAGTTTTTCAATGTAATCTCCTAAGTAAAAAGGATATTTTACTCAATAATTTTTTAATTGTATTGTTATGCTATTTCAATTCATAAATGATAAAAACCAAAATTTTACATATTATCTATTTGGAATATGTTATAATATCCCCATCCTTATTATTTATATAGATGTATTACAAACAGTTTGACTATGTATGTACTATTTTTAAATTGTACATCAAATTATTATGGATCGTTTATGATCATGTTTATTGATTGAGGTATTTATTAACATTTTTTATACTATTTTTCCAGTAATGATGTTTATGTAAATTATATTTGACCTCTTTTATATGAGGTATTAATTAGGCTTAGTATGTGATGGGTGGGACTTTATATATCCTATCGATGCATCAGTTGGTCTCACGGTACATATTATCTTTGGTTTTTGGTCAAGGCCTTACCCATTTATAAAATATTTCTTGGAACAAGGCCTTGACGATATGTTTATGTTGTTTAATATTATAAATTCCCTTATTTTGTGATTATTTGTTGATTTACCATGTGGTTGTCTAATTATTTAAAATTACAGGGTCAATTTTCAAGCACATGTGATTATATATATGGAATTATTTGATCACAATTTATTCCTGCCATAATAGGCTCATGTAATTTATCAAATGGAATGCATTTCAATTATTTACCTTTCCATATTGATTATGATTTATTAATTCATGATATATTCCATTGTACACATACCATTACATAACATTGTAGCTCTCCCATTTATTATGTTTTATTTCTCTAGAAAGACATTTATTATGATTGATATTATAGGACATGATAAAGGGATTTATTATGTTCATAAATAAATTATATGTTGTAATTTAGATTCTAAATTACAATATGAAATTCAAGCATGTCTCTTGTTTACCAACTCTACTATAATATTTAGTTCTTCGGGATGTGATTCATTTTATCTAGTGACAATTTAATAATGTATCCATAAAATCTGGTCTACTTGGTCCCAGGACAATACACATTGGTAATTTTGAATTTCTTGATTGAACTAGAGCTCTAGAATATCAATTAGAAATCAAAATTAATATGTATCAAGTTCTTGATGTCGTCCTTGTATCATTTTTTAGGAATTATATACATTATACCTTTCATGTACAAAATCTTGAGGTGGTACAGTTGGAGAAAATATCTCAAATGAGGAGTATTCGGTGAAGATGAATTAAAAAATAGGTCTTAGAGGTACTTTTATGAACAACCGCTAAATAAATAATATTTAAAATAAATAAAATTTAGCAGTAGTTTTAGTGAACCACTACTATTTTTTTATTTTTACCTTAGGGTAAGTTTTATCAAAACCATAAATAATTTTTTTAAAACCTTAATTTGACCCCCTTATCCCCTCCCCCTCCCCCTCCCCTATCTCTTTAATCCAGTTCCGCCCCTCATCGCCCACCGCCCCCTTAAATCCCATCATATTTCCTCGCCACCCATCATAATGCCTCTTCACCACTAGATACCTCTACCCATCCCCCATCCCCATTACCCCTTCTCCTTGATCCCTCACCGCCCTTCCCCTGGTTGTTGTCCGCCCCCCCCGCCAATCCCCCCTAAGTCCCCACCCCTTCAAAACCCTTATCCCTGAGCCCCCCGCCCCCATAAGCAACCTCTACTCCCCCTTTTCCCTTGAGGATTCACCACATCATCCACTCACCACATATCTCCAAACACTATCCATCCCTCACCACCCCTAAATATCTCTCATTGATCCATCTATACCCTCGATCCAGCTCCACCACTTCCCTAATCCATCACTGCTCTATGTGCATTGGCACCCATATCTGATATGTGGTTTAGTATATATTTTTAATTTCATAACCAAGATTAATTACATTAATTTAAGTATTATTTATTAAAGATTAAGTTGTGAAAATTATTTATTATTAAATGGATATAGTAAAACACTGAGTTTTTTAGATTTAATGTGATTAATTGTGGGGTTTTCTTACAAATGAAGTAAGAAAATTTTAAAATATTCATCCAGATAAAGTTCTTGAATAAATGTAATTTTATTTTGAAATAATTTCTTCTGCTACTATAAATGATTTTTGTTGTGATACAAACATTTATTTTCATGATTTTGACCATTTCCCCCAAAATATCATGATTTTTTGAATAATAACAATGTTGTGAGTTTTTTTAAAATTAATAATAGTTTTGGGTTTTTAACAGTTTTATTATTATGAGATTTATCAATAATTTATTAGATTAATATCAAAGTTATGATGTTTTTTATATGTAAATAATTATTAAAGGGGAGTTAGAAAAATTAATTGTTTTGAATAATATCAAGAAGTGTTTTGGATAATATAAAGAAGTGTTTTATATGGTGTTAATTAATTTTATTGAAGTAGTATATGTTTTTTTAAATTTCATATATATTTTCAATATTTATCATTTTACACATAATATTATAGGGGATAATTTCAAATTGAAATTTAGTCATGAGATTAACTTTGGTTTAAACTCCAATTTTTTTAAAACATTTATTCACAGTTATATCAAATCAAGACTCTAACAAGGTCAATAATGAAGTTGGGTGATGCTTAATTTTTATTATACTTGTTTGATTAGTCATTTTTATATTTATATTTGATTGTATAGAGATAACATGTAAAATCCAATACATATGGATAAATGTTGGATTAATTTACCTCGAAACACACCATGGTATACCAACAGTTCGAAAGAATTTATAGAATTGTCAATTGAAAACCAATTAGTGGATGATAGAATAAAATGTGTGTGTCATGATTGTTAATTAATGTAATGGTTGGATAGAAATAAAGTATATGATCGTTTAATATTGAAATAGTTTCCTACTTCATATGTCTGTTGGATTTGGAATGGTGAATGAAATGTTATGGAAATTCAAAATAATGAAAATACTTTCAATGAAACTCAATGGGACTTAGAAGAAAATAATAAAGTTTTAAACTTGTTAAATGAGGAATTTGGTTTTCCAATATACAATTTCCATGATTTTTATAGATAAATAGAATCTTCATTTGATCACGAGCAAGTTAATCTGGCTTATAAATTTAGTAACAAAAAAATGAGTCTTATGAATTAGTTGAAGGCAGACAACAAGAACTACATGAAGGGGTTTGCATGTATTTCAATATATTTTTCATAAATAATATTTTTGTTATTATTATAATTAAAATTTCCCAAGGTAAAACATTAAAAAAAATTATTGGAATCAGAAAATCAAAATTATCTAAAGGTGAAAATGTGATTTTTTTGATAAATGATTTTTTATGTAATCATAATATTATATATTTTTTTAAATACCACATGTTTCATGACATATAAATGATGAAATATTAACATAAAAATATTATAATTTTTAGTTAGACCTAAAATTTTATTTAATTGGAAAAAAACCATGTTTAAATCTATATTATTAATTTTTAAAATAGAAAAACTATTTTCGAATGTATAAAATTATAAATTTTTCCATTAAAAAATATCTTTCAATTTTTCTTCTTCTTTTTTAAAAACCTTATAAATTCTTTAGAATAATTGATTAAAATTACATAAAAATTTTATTTTATTTGAATGTGATACATAATGGTAAAAATATTACTATTACATGTATTACCATGTAAATAATAATTCATTTAATATTCCAACCCAAAATAACCCTCTACTTAATTATAAATACTGCTATCACTTTATTTGTAAAATCACTACCCATAGACTTATATAGGCCCATGATCATCAAAAATATTTTGTCTTATTCCTCTTAATTCCAATAGGTATTTTTAAGGTACATATCACTAAAAAATTATGTCCTTAATGGTTTCGGTAATGAATCAAGAACAATAATGTGGTAAATTTCCTTTTTTTATTTTTCATTTCCCCATTATATTGTTCTATAATTACATTCCATTTTAAACCAAAATATATCTAATTTTTTAAAGGGAATGTTATCATCAAAATAATGATATTAATATCCAATTTTTTATAATATAATTATATATTATATATATCTTTCCTTCTCCACTAATAACGCCACATTCATGGTCGGTTAACTACCAATGAGGACATTATCAATGCTTTAACATTATCTTAATAAATGAAAGATTAAAGTGGATCACTTATTCCCTTTATAGATATATTTTAATGTATTCTATTCTTATAGAAGTAATTTTATGATAAAGGTAAACTACGAGGATTCAAATTGATGAATCTTAAATGAAAATAACATAATTTAATAAAAACAAGATATCAAATAATATCACCATTAAGATTAATAAATAAAATAAAATTATTATAATTGATTAATAGTTACACAAATGAATAAATTTACCTTCTATATTTGTGTTTTAATACAATTAGGTTTATTATGCCAATGGTGTGAGAGTGAAAAAATAAAGAGGGACCTAAGGTTAGGGGAATCCTTAAACCCAACTCTTTATTTATTGTTATCATATTATTCTATATATCTTAAAATTATTCCTATAAAATACATTCTAAATTTAATTATAATCTTTTGTATATTTTATTTTCTTGATAATATTCACTTATCAACTTTTTTGATATGATTAATATGGAAGATATAATGATTTTTTAAGAAAAAATTACCTTTTTCCAAAATTATAATTGAATACTCATGAGTTTCTTACTATTAACATCATGAACTATGATAATTTTACGAAAATATTTAATGTTAAAAAATCGTGGTTTTCTCTTACTATTTTAGGAAACTCAAAGTCATATCATTTAAATAAAATTTATAGCATCATTATGAAACACATTATTTTTCTTGTATTTGTTTTAGGTATATGAATTTTATATGTTTACCTTATATGTGGTAGGCCTTATTATGAATATAATATGATCTTATATATAGGGATATAATTACATACCCCTTAAGCATTTTTTTTGTGAAAAAGTTTATGAGATTATGTTAATTTTACTTTAAAATTACATTACCTTTTTTCACATTTTATCAAATGATAATTTATAAACATATGTTATTCATGAACATGATGCTATAATTTTTCATTACTTTTATGTGGGATTCAACCACTATGTTATGATGTTTAATTATTATTCATATTATATATTCAATGTTTCTTTTAAATTATTTCTTCATTATTTTGATGATGATCGTTTGTGTATGACATGTAAATGAGGAATATCCTCACCCATGTATGATTGGTTCATGTATCCTGTTCCTTGCATGTTATTCCTTATCTTTTTGGGAGATTAGGTTACCCTTTCCTTAATTTATATCGTATTGTGACTAAATGTATTAAAAATATTATAATATATAATAAGAATACTCTGATGATGGAATTATATAATGTTTAATAATTTATTTATGATTTTTCTTAGAAAACCTTTCAATTTTGGATTATTTTATTACTTTGTAGTTTATATTTTGATGGATTTAATAATCCTATAAAAAAAATTTTGGTAATCAAATATTTTTCACCCTCAATGAATTTATTTTTCAATCATTTAGAATTAAATTCTAATATTACAAATTTATATCTCACCCCCATGACTAATGAATACCACTAATATCCATATCATCTTTAAGAATCATCTGAGGATTTCCTTATAGTTTTCAAAGAATTTAATTAAATAATATTTTAAAAAACATGGATTTATTCCAAAAAATATGTTGTAAATATATATGAGGACCCGACATTAAACATTACATAATATTGAATTAAATGAATTATTCACATTGAAGATCTTTTCAGGTTTAGAGTTTTAGAGAATTAGGAAAAAACTATTACATCTCAAAAGATTACAAAGGAGAAACTTCTACACAGTTTCCTTTTTTTTCATAAAATAAAAACTCTTGAAAAAAGAGTCATGTATAGTTCCATGTTTTAGACAACATGAATTTTTCATGATCCCATCCTTGACCCTATTCATATTTAAGTCATGTGAAAACATCTCAAAACTTGGGATGATCATAAAATGCTCAGTAAGGGTTATGAAACAACGAAGGAAAACATTTGTTCATAAATACATACAAAACATGAACTATTTTACTTACATTATGAAATAATAAGATTTTATGAATAACACATAGAAATAATAAATCATAAAGGTAACTTTTGGTATCTATATCATACATAAATTGTAGCTATCACAGCTAAATAGAGAGTCACTTTGGAATACCCATCACAGTATATTCGTTAAATCTCTTAGGAGAAACATTCACGTTTACCTCAATCATGTTACCCAATGAATTTGAGAGATATATAGGGATCACCCTCCCTAGGTTTATCACAGAACCACCTGTATATGTAAATAATTCCCAAGAAGCATACATGATCATAACACATAACATAAGCATAAAGGAAAGATAACATTTCTACATTGCAATAAAAAATATCATTTAGAGACATTGAAATAATAAATCCATTATAAAAATCATTTTCAATACCAAAATATGTAAAAAAGTATATGGTATTAATTTTTCCTTTTAAAAACATTTTGGCTACTTAAGGAAGCCAGAGATCAAATAATACTCACAGTGGCGGAAAGGTCATTGTCACCGCTTACGTAAAAAAACATTCCTCTTTGTCATTTAGTAAAAATCTTCCTATAAAAACATTCCATTTGAATGAAATGAAACGTCAAAGGGGTTTATACACCATATAAAATAAAGTCAAGTATAAAACTAAATATGCCTCAATGAAAGGATATTGAGACGAAGTCCCTTACCTCGTGTCTGACTTGACTCGATCATTCTTTAATCTCCTGAATAATAAACTAAAGTTAATTTCTACTTGATTAAGAAAATTTTTCAATTTTATTATTCCTTTTATATTAATTCTTACCATGTTATAATCATTATGTAATCATTCATGTTAATAATGTTTGTTTTGTCGATATTTGGTACTAGAGTCACAAATGAACACCATATAGTTACAAGTTGTCCACATGGTCAAAATTTCATTATATCCAGAATGATATTCATGATTTAGATATCATATGTATCCATTATATAAATGTATTTATAATAGTACATAACATTTAGTGGTATGAAATGAAATGCACCGTTCATGGAGATGTTAAGCCTTTCGTATGCATGAATGCTACTTTCATTTATATTTCACAGTTTAATAAAATTAAAACAAAATGATACATAGTTATATTATAATTCAAGTATAATATCATATATAATATCCTTAACTTCATCCTTTGTACGTCCCACACAAGGCATTAACGAGTCATATCATATTGAGGGGGCGGTAGTCCGCACTTCCTCAAATGAAATTATCACGTTTACCCACAATGGAAACCATAAAGGTATGATATAAATGAAAAATAAAGAAGAATAAAGAAATAATAAACATAATATAATTCATATATAAATACAGTTCCATCATAATGGCTACCATGAGAGGCGGTAGGAGGTAATTGAACAATCATCCTTTCGTGAGGCGTTAGATTTCCATCCACAGGAACATTATCTTCTTCACCCATTAGATGGAGGTGTGTGTAATTTCTGTTCAAATAATTTTCATAAAAAAATTCTATTATATTGAGGATACTGGTAGTGTTTCAAAAGAAAGGAATAAAAAGGTTTTAGGGGTTGGAGAAGTAAAATAAAAGAGAACAATTTAAGAGAAACTGTTACCTTTAATTCGGGTAACTCCCTTTGGTTTGAACCAAAGGACTTCTTGAAGTTCCTTCTGCCTAAGGTAAGGCTTCTAGGTATAAGAGAGGGATATAGGGATCTTAATTGGGTAGAGGTTGGATGATCCAAAATGCTTGTGAGGTGTGTGGAATTGGATAGAAGTGGTCTCTTTTTATAAGGGAGAGGAGGGGCTCTTTAGGAAAGTGTGAAAATATTATTTTAATATATAATGATATTCAGTTTCAAAAGGTCCAAAAATCATTAATGTAGAAGATAACATGAATCATATTAGAAATAAAATAATCCAATCAGAATTGGACATGTTTTGGATAATATTGTAATCATTATAATCTTATTTATTTAAATCATTTATTAATGAGGTAAATACTGCATCATTATTATGTCATAAATAATTCAATTTATTTGATGTTTAAAATTTATAAAAAATACCATGATATATTAAATAGTATTAGATTTCCAATGAATATTTATAGTCAAAACTATAACATATATAAGACCATATAAAAATTAATTTACTAAAAGATTTTTGCTGATGTCATTTTTGCCTTTACATTAAATTAATTAATCTAAAGTGTCATTATATTTCATATGTGGCTCCATGGGGTCCCAAAATAGACCCAATGATGACCATGGTCGTCCATTACTCATTAAATAAGGTTAGGACAAGTGTGAAGGTAATTTTGAATTATTACAATATTCTTTTTACCTTTAATTACACTATTTACCTTTAACTGTGGTAAATAAAAGTCAAAAGTTACTATTCACCAAAAATTATTTTCATCCTATTGAACCACATTTTACATACTAATAACAACCATGTATGTCAGATATTTGAAATTCAATTCACAGAAGTGGTAAAATTTCATTCAAATAAAAATGTCAGTTTTTTTAACTACTACTAAGTGGTTTCACTATTAATCAAAAATTGATGTTTTTCAGAAAAATTCCAAAACTTCAGCCTATGAATTATTTGAAATTATGAATTTAAAAATAATGTCTATTTTAGAAAATTAAAAACATAGATGTGGAATTAATTAACTTTAAAATTAATTCCCATTGTTAAAACAATTAGCGTGTTTTTAAGAAACAATAATTATCAAAAGATTGAAACTTATTTATGTCCAATTTCAATGTGAAATTATTTCCAATGACCAAAATGGGATTAAATGGTAAAAATATATTCTAATTACACTTTAAAACCAATTAGAAAGATAATATAACCATATAAATAAATTAGATTAAAACACATTTTTTAATTAAAATACAATATTTTTCACTATTCATAAAAAATGATCTTTATCAGAAAAATTCCAAAAATTACACAAAAAAAATTTGATGTTCCCATTATAAAGAGGGATCTTATTTGTTCAATTAGAATTTATTAAAGTGACCAAAACTATATTTAATTTGAGTTCTCCATTAAAAGGTGGTAAATCGACCTTTTATTGTAATTTATGCTTAAAATTAGATTCATTCACATTTTAATCCTATAACGTTTTTATCAGATAAATGTAAATACATTTAACAAACATGTATAATAATATTGTAGTTACTTTTGTTTTTTCCTGCCAATACAACAGCTAGGAGTTAACTACCATTTAAAATAATATTATTTTATTTGTGTGCAACATATGATTTAAAAGAAACCCGTTGTTGCGTATCGGGTATGCTATCGAACATAGAAACCCCTTTAAAGTAAAATTAATATTTTATTCAAAAATATTAATAAATATGAAACATGTATTATTATTTATTTACCTGGGATGTTACATCTTTCCCCCATTTTGTGAATTGCGTCTCAGAATTTTACTTATCAAAATAAGTGGGGGTATTTTCACTTATAGCACTTTCAGATTAACATGTTACCTCTTCAACCATAGGGTTTTCCACAAAACCATTACCCAGGGAATTATTTTATTCCTCAACAATTGCTCTCTACGATCAAGAATCTGAACTCATTATTCTTCATAAGAGAGATTCTCTTCCAACTGAACTATCTCTAGGCTCAAAACATGCGATAGATCTCGCGTATACTTTCTCAAGATCGAAACATGAGAAACATTTTGTACCTAGGATAAACTTGGAGGTAAATCCACTCTTCACGCAACTAATCGAACTTTATCTAGAATTTCATAAGGTCCAATGAACCTTAGACTCGAATTTCCCTTCTTTCCAAAACACATCACACTCTTCCATGGAGAAGCTTTGAGACAGACATGATCACCTACCTCAAAAAAAGATCCTTCCTCCGGTTATCTACATAACATTTCTGTCTGCTCTGAGCTGTTGTCATGTGATTCTGAATCAACTGAACTTTCTCTGCCATCTCTTCTACCAATTCTGGTCCCATCACCTTCCTTTCACCAACTTCATCCAAAAAATCTAGAGTTTGACAACGCTTTCCATATAATGCCTCAAATGGATCCATCTGTATACTGTAATGAAAACTATTATTATATGAAAATTCAACCAAAGAAAGATGATGGTCCCAACTTCCATGATAATCCCTTGAGCAAGAACGTAACATATTCTCCAATGTCTGAATTGTTTATTCTAATTTCCCATCTAATTAAGGATGAAAAGCCGTACTAAAATTTAATTCAGTACCCAAAAACTTCTGAAGGCCTTTCCAAAAGATAAAAGTAATCATGGGATCACGATAAGATAAAATAGAGAGGGGAACTCCATGTAACCTGACTATCTCTTTAACATACAACTGATAAAGTTGATATAGACACAATGTATCTCGAATAGTAAAAAATAATGAGCACATTTAGTCAATCGATCAACAATAACCTAGTTTTCATTATTACCTTGAGATGTCTTTGGTAATCGCACAACGAAGTCCATGGATCTATTTTACCATTTCCACTCTAGAACTGGTAAAGGCTGAAGCATCCCTTTCGGTTACTACTGCTCTGCTTTAACCTGCTGAAAAGTCAAACACTTCATAGTAAAATCAGCAATATCTTTTTTCATTCCATCCCAACAGTAAAACTCACGAATATCTCTATACATCTTAGTACTTCCAGGATGAACTGAAAACGGGGAATTATGAGCTTCACATAAAAACTCATTCTTAAACTATGAATCATAAGGCACACATAATCTCTTCCCAAACCTCAAGACACAATCATTATCAATGTTCAAATCAAACAACTTATCCTTCTGAACTAGCTCTACCTTTTTCTATAACTCACTATCTTCCTTCTGTGCTTGCTTAATTCTGTCTAATAGAGATGATCTCACTGACACCTAATACAAAATAGAAGAATTTTCTACACCGACATCTTATATTCCAAGATTTATCAAATAAAAAACCAAAGGATCTTGTTCCAAATGTAACATGGTTAATTAATCATTACGTTTTAGACTCAAAGCATCAGCTACTTAATTTTCTTTTCCCATATGGTAATGGACCGTGCAATCATAATCCTTTATTAATTCCTGCCATCTCCTCTGTATCATGTTCAATTCTTTTTGAGTGAATATATACTTTAAACTTTTGTGATCAGTATATATTTCAAAATTTACTACATATAAATCATGCCTCAAAATTTTTAAAGAAAAAAACAACAGTAGCTAATTCCAAATCATGTGTAGGGTAATTTAACTCATGTGGTTTCAACTAACGTGAAATATAAGCAATTACTTGATCATTCTTCATTAGGAAACAACCCCGTCCTTTCAACGAAGCATCACTGTAGATAAAAAACACACCATTTCTAGATGGCAGTTCCAAAACTGGAGTATTCACTAATCTCTTTTTCAATTCTTGAAAACAATCCTCACATTCTTTTTTCCAGATGAACTTAGCACCTTTTCAAGTTAACTTAGTCATTAGATGAGATAACCGTGAAAAACATTCAAAAAACCTCTGGTAATAACCTACCAAACCTAGAAAGCTACGAATATCTGTTATATTTGTGGGTCTTGGACATTATTCAACAACTTTTGTTTTAGCAGGATCAAATGTTATGCCAATTTTTAAAACAATGTGACCAATTAAAGAAATTTGTTGTAACCAAAATTCACACTTTCTGAATTTACCAAAAAATTTCTTTTCTTTTAAGGTTTTCAAGACAAACCTTAAATGAATTACATGTTCCTCCTTACTTTTGGAATAAACCAAAATATCATCAATGAACAAAACCACAAACTTATCCAAGAATTCATGGAAAATTCTATTCATAAGATCCATGAATATAGCAGGTTCATTGGTTAAACCAAAATACATAAATACAAATTCATAATGACCATATCTAGTATGAAATACGGTCTTCAGAATGTCTACTTCCTTTACTTTCAACTGATGGAACCCCGACCTCAAATCAATCTTTGAAAAATACTGAGCTCCCTGGAGCTGATCAAACAAATCATCGATATGAGGAAAAGGATACTTATTCATAATAGTGATGTTTTTCAATGCTCTGTAATAAATTCAAAGTATCATTGAACCATCTTCCTTTTAACAAACAATACAGAAGCACCACATGGTGATGTGCTAGGTCGAATGAAACCTTTATCTAATAACTCATGGAATTACTTCTTTAACTCTAAAAGTTCAATTTGAGACATTCGATAAGGGGGTTTTGAAATTGGCTTAGCATCTAGAACTTAGTCAATAGTATATTTGACTTCTCATTCAGGTATAAAACCAGGAAACTCATTAGGAAAACCATCAAGGTACCCATTTACCACTGGCACATCATTAATCTGAAAAATTCCTTTATTTTCAACAATATGTGAATGGTAACATTCATTTCCATCTTTTACTAGTTTCTTAGCTTCCTGATATGTTATCAAAAGAAATGGTTCATTCTTGTACAAAAACTATAAATCTTTCTAAAAAAAACCTCTTTAGATCCACTGTCAATCTTAGCATGATAAATAGATAGTCAATCCATGCCCAAAATAACATCAAACTCTACTAGAGGAAAAACAATATGGTTTGCAGGTATATTCTTTCCATACAGAAAGACTGTAAAGTTCGTATGTTTTTTTGTCTCAACATTTCCTCAAGTGTTTTCACCATAAGTTATGTATTCATATCTTGAGATGGAATTCCCAATTTACTAGGAAACTTCTCAAAAATTATAGAGTGTGTAGACACTGAATCAATCAACACATTGGCATAATCTGAACAATCAAACAGTATACCCGATACAACTTCATTTAATGGCCCAACATTTTTTGAAGTATTTGCAAATGATTTCACCACCCCTTTCTGCTTGTAGTCTGGCTGCTATACTTCAGTTGAGTTCTTTTTTGGACACTCATTTTCATAAGGACCCATTTCATTACACTTAAAACATTTTACTGACTGTAAATCAGATTTTGTCTTACAATTACCCTGATCTTTTTCAGTGCAATTTTGAGCCTTATGTCCCATTTTACCACATCGGTAGTACTTACTAGAATTTAAAAGACATTCCCCAATATTCCTTATCCCACAATTATCACAAACTGTAAACTTAAGTTTCTTACCATCAGAATTTTTTGAAGAGTTATTCCCTTTCGCTTGCCACCTTAACCTCTTATTATGTTGTTTTTCAAAGAACACCTGATCATCACCAAACTCTGTTTCCACCTTCTCTACACAATGATAAAGTTTTTGAAAAAATTTTGAACTCATGAGAAGATAATTCCCTTAGATACTTTGGCTTTAATCCTAAGTAAAAACGGTTGATTTTACTATTAAGAGCTTGTATGAAATTTGGAGCAAACCTTCCCAGTCGAGTGAGTTTTTCTTCATAATCAACCATTGAGTCATCCTCCTGCGTCAATTCCAGGAATTTTTTTTCCATTCTAAGACAAACCACCTTAGGAAAATATTTCTCAAGAATCATACCTTTGAATTCATCTCAATCGAGAGTATCAATCTTCTCACTATCATTGAAATTTTTCACCATCGACCAGCACAGATCAGCTTCACCTTCAAAATGGTAAACAACAAGACTAACCTTTTGATGTTCTGAATAACCCATGACATCGAAAATATTTTCCCGTGCTTTAATCCACCCTTCTGCTAGCACCGGGTTAGATTATCCTCTGAATGGTGGGGGATGTTTCCTCATGAAATGCTCCATTACTAACATGTTCCTCTATGGTTGATCTGGCTGATCTCATACATGGATACCACCACTATTTATAGCCTGAGTCAACTGTGCCATCACTGCAAAAAACTGCTCAGTTCCGATTCTAACCATCACAGGTTGCTGATTTGAAAGGTTGTTTTCCTCCTGATGTCTTCAAAACATAGCTTCCCTGTTTCCTCTACAGAAAACCATTCTAGGCGAAGCAACATGGTAATCTATAAATACTATATCATTTCAATATTACCATAAATTATATTATTGACATTTATTTAACAATACCGTAACTCCTAAGGTTATACCAACTGACCTTTGATACCAACTATAAGGACCCAGCCTTAAAATTTACATAGTATTGAATTAAATGAATAATTAACATTGAGGATCTTTTCAGGTTTAGTGTTTTAGAGTATTAGGACATAACTATTACATATCAAAAGATTAAAAAGTAGACACTTCTACAATGTTTCCATTTTTTTCATCAAATAAAAACTCAAGAAAAAAAGAGTCATGTCTAGTTCCATGTTTTAGACATCATAACTTTTCATTTATCCCATCCTTGACCCTATTCATATTTATGTATTGTGAAAGCATTTCAAAACTTAGGATGATCATAAAAATCTCAGTAAGGGTTATTAAAAAAATAAAGAAAACATTTGTTCATAAATACATAAAAAAGATGAACACTTTTACTTACCTCATGAAATCATAATTTTTTTTGAATAACACATAGAAATCATAAATTATAAAGGTAACTTGTGGTATCCATATCATACTAACATTGTAGCTATCATAGCTACATAGGGAGTTACTTTGGAATACCCATCATAGTATATTAACTGAATATGTTAGGAGAAACATTCACGTTTACCTCCGTCACATTACCCAATTCATTTGAGAGATATCTCAAGGTCACCCTCCCTAGGTTTATCACAAAACCACCCGTAAATGTAAATAATGCCCAAGAATGATAACATGATCATAACACCTAACATAAGCATAAAAGAAAGATAACATTTCCACACTGGAATAAAAAAATATCATTTCAAGATATTGAAATAATAAATCCATTCTCAAAATCAATTTCAATACCAAAATATGTAAAAATATTATATGGTTTTTATTTTTTCCGTTTAAAAACATTTCGGCTAGTTAAGGAAGCCAAAGATCAAATAATACTCGCAGCCGCGGAAAGGTAGTTGTCACTACTTACGTAAAAAAACACTTCTTTTTGTTGTTTAGTAAAACAATTCATATAAAAAGATTTCCTTTGAATGAAATGAAAATTCAAAGGGGTTTATACACCATATAAAATAATGTTATTTATAAAACTATATATGCCTCAATGAAAGGAGATTGAGACGAAGTCCCTTACCTCGTATCAGACTTGACTCGATCATTCTTTAATCTCCCAAATAATAAACTAAAGTTAATTTATACTTGATTACGAACCATTTTCAAGTTTATTATTCCATTTATATCACTTATTACGATGTTATAAACATTATTTAATCATTCATGTTAATAATGTTTGTTTTGTCGATATTTGGTACTAGAGTCACAAATGAACACCATATAGTTACATGTTGTTGACACGGTAAAAATTTCACTATATCCCGAATGATATTCATGATTTAGATATCATATATATCATATATATCCATTATATACATGTATTTATAATAGTACATAACATTTGGAGGAAAGAAATGAAATGCATCGTTCATGGAGATGGTAAGCCGTACGTACTCATGAATGCTACTTTCATTTCTATTTCACATTGTAATAGAATTAAAACATAATGATAAATAGTTATATTATAATTCCATTATAATATCATATATAATATCATTAACTCTATCCTTTATGGATCCCACATAAGGCATTAACGAGTCATATAACTTTGAGGGGGCGGTAGTCCGAACTTGCTCAAATGAAATTATCGTGTTTAACCATAACGGAAACCATAATGGTATGATATAAATGGAAAATACAACAGAATAAAGAAAAAATAAACATAATATATATCATATATAAATACAGTTCCATCATAATGGCCACTATGAGAGTTGGTAGGAGGTAATTGAACAATCATCGTTTTGTGAGGCGTTAGTTTTCCATCCACAGAAACATTATGTTGTTCACCGATTAAATGGAGGTGTGTGTAAGTGTATTTCGAATAATTCTCATAAAAACATCGTAGTATATTGAGGATATTGGTGTTGTTGCAAAATAAAGTAATAAAAAGAGTTTAGGGGTTGGAGAAGTAAAATAAAAGAAAACAATTGAAGAGAAACCGTTACCTTTAATTTGGGTAACTCCCTTTGGTTTGAACCAAAAGAATTCTTGAAGTACCTTATGCCAAAATTAAGGCTTCTAGTTATAAGATAGGGATGTATGGAGATTAATTGGGTATAAGTTAGATGATCCAAAAGGCTTTAGAGGTGTGTGAAATTGGTTATAAATGGTCTTTATTTATAATGGAGATGAGGGGCTCTTTAGAGAAGTGTTAAAATATAAGTTTATTATATAAGGATATTCGATTTACAAAGGTCCAAAAATCATTAAAGTATAAGATAAGATGACTCATATTAGAAATAAAATCATACAATCAGAAATGGGCATGTTTTGGATAATATTGTAATCATTATAATCTTATTTATTTAGATCATTTATTAATTAGGTAAATACTACATCATTATTGTGTCATAAATAATTTAATTTATTTGATGTCTAAAAATTATAAATAAAATACCATGATATAGGAAATATTCTTATCTTTCCAATGAATATTTATAGTAAAAAATTTTAATTATATAACACCATATAAAAATTAATTTACTAAAAGAATTTCGTTTAAGTCACTTTTGCCTTTACATTAAATTAATTAATATAAACTGTCATTATCCTTTATAGGTGGCTTCATGGGGTCACTAAATAGACCCCAATATGACCATTGTCGTCTACTACTCATACAATAAGGTTAGGACACATGTTAAGGTAATTTTAAATTATTACAATATTCTTTTTACCTTTAATTACCCTATTTACCTGTAATCGCGGTAAATAAAAGTCAAAAGTTACTATTCACCAAAAAATATTTTAATCTTATTGAACCAAATTTTACTTACTAATAACAACCATATATGTCATATTTTCGAAATTCAATTCACAGAAGTGGTAAAATTTCATTTAAATGAGAAAGTTAGTTTTTTAACAACTACTAAGTGGTTTCACTATTCATTAAAAATTGAAGTTTTTTAGAAAAATACAAAATATTCAGAATTAGGTTTATGTGATATTACAAATTAAAAAATGATGTCTATTTTTCCAAATTCAAAACATAGAAGTGGAATTAATTAATTTTAAAATTAATTCCCAATGTTAAAACAATTAGCATGTGTTTAAGAAATAATAACTATTAAAAGATTTCCACTTGTTTATGTCCAATCTCAAAGTGAAATTAATTCCAATGACAAAAATTGGATTAAATTGTAAAAATATATTCTAACTAAACTTTAAAACCAATTAAAAATATAATTTAATCATATAAATAAATTACATTAAAACACAATTTTGAATTAAAATACAATATTTTCACTATTCATAAAAAAATGAACTTGAACGAAAAAATTCCTAAAATTTACACAAAGTAAATTTTGATGTCCCCATTCTAAAGAAGGATTTTATTTTTTCAATTAGAATGTATTTAAGTGACCAAAACAATATTTAAAGAGGGTTTTCCATTAAAAGGCGGCAAATCGACCTTTTAATGTAAATTTTGCTTATAATTAGATTCATTCACATTTTAAGCCTCTAACTTTTTTATTGGATAAATGTAAATACATTTAAAAAACATGTATAATCATATTGTAGTTAGTTTTGTTCATTCCCACCAATACAACGACTATGATTTAACTACCATTTAAATTAATATTATATTATTAGTGTGCAACGTAAGATTTCAATGACACCCATTGTTGCGTATCAGGTACTCTATCGAATATATAGACTCCATTAAAGTAAAAATAATATTTAATTCACAAATATTAATAAATATGAAGTATGTATTATTCTTTATTTACCTGGGATGTTACAATATATCATTATTGGACAATGAAAAAGCCAGAGGCATACTTTCAAGTCATTATGATGTTTTCGTCCTAAGACATAATAGATTCATTTTAAATTTTTGTGAGTCCACATAACTCTTTATGAAATTTATGAAAAAACGTTCGGGGAAAATACTTATTTATGAATATTATATTTAATTCACCCACTATATTTCTTCATTGTTTTCCTTGGGGTATTTATTCTCTCTTAACATCCACCACTAATAATATTCTCCCTCCATGCAATATATGGTAAATATAACTCTATATTAATTATAATATTGGAGGATATATAATACATTTTAAATGAAATTAATCCTTTAGTCCATGATTAGGGGATTAGGAGATCCATTAAAACCTGGAGGCCTTTCTTAGATAAATAAATCAATTCTAACTTTTTCTCTATTTGTATAAGGAGGTAATTCCTCATGATTCATAATATTATTCAAAAAATGAGTTAGTTATTCAAGAACCATGCTGAGTATTTAATACCAATCACCCATTATATGAGGAATCTACTTTTATGAATGATTATAATGACCATAATATTTTATTTTTATATAGTTTCTCATATTTACATCCATTTACTAAATCAAAGGATGGTAAGGGATGATAATAGTCAAATTAATAGTCATTCAATAGGGTATACTATGAACATAGACAAAACCACACAGATATGGAATGTATATCATAAATTATTATTATCTCTGACTCAATCTAGTTTATTCATGGTCTTATTCCTATTAGGTTCTCTAACATAATTCCAAAAAATAACCATACCTTACTCTGATGCCAACTATTATTACATGAGTCTCATACACAAATTATTTCATAACTGTTACCATAAAAACCCATAATAAAAAACCTAAAATATTGAGGTCTAGTTTATTAGTGAGAATAGATACCAAAAAAACAATTTATATCCAATAGTTTTTTTATTACTATATATAAAATTTTGGGGACACAAAAAATGAAAAGTATGGGCTAATTAGTCAAGTAAGGGAACAAACACAATAATTAATCAACACATAAGAGTTAGGTGGTATAACATAATGTGATGGAAGGGAATGATCATATATAATCAAATGAATAATTAAATAATGGATAAAACATGATATGATCAAAGAATAACATTAATTTAGTCACAACATGAAATTTATCATCACAAGTATATGTCAAGGCTCACTATCTAACCAATATAAAATATTGTTCTAGACTTATAATCAGTGCCCCGAACAAGGTATCTCATGAGATAAAAATTTTAACCAACAAATTGGGAGACTTTATAATTATATACCCATACATCACATTATAATATTCACATGAATATGTGTTCTATATAAGGAAATACAATTTAAATCATAAGAAAAATAAGAACCCATGAGAAGGAAATGGGTTACACAATCATTTATTAAAGTATAACCTAAATCTATGTAAAAATGATTCCTATGAAATGAATTGATTAATAATTTTATAAAATTAATATTATGATTTATAAATATTTGATATAATGATATATCTCTATTGATGAAATGATCAAGATAAGGTTTTGGAGAAGTAGTTATCATAATGACCCAAATAAATAATGTTTTGAAAATTTAGTAAAGAAATTTTGAATGAAATATGTGAATATGTTATTATTTAAATCCATATAATTCATTTTAATATAATATTTTATCCTTTTATAAACCATATACTATTTAATTTTATAAAATAGTGATACCTGAAAGGACATATAAAATTTAAAATATCCCTTTAATTAGGTTTACTTTAAATAAAAATTTGGGATAGAAAAATGAAAAACATGAATATCCCCAATAATTAAAGGGAAAATATACTTGGTATATACGTACCAAATATATATAAAAAATATATATTTGTAAATGTGTTGATGGTTGAGATAATAATAGGTAATGGGAGAGAAATTATAATTCAAATGAAAGGGGGTGGTTTATGAGTTCCCTTTCCCTTGGTACAAACTCACTTGGTATATGCATCTAACATCGCGAATAATAAAATTTTATTTATCAAATACATGATTCAGAAACAATTTGATGTATATTTTATTTATTATTACTATTTTACTTAATTTTATATTTATTTAAATAGTACATTATATTCATGGTCATTTTCTAGGGGATGCTTGTTTCCTGGTTCTATGGCCACATCAATTTTTAATAATGATAATGTTCTTTTCAAATTAGAATGTGAATCTTAATGAGTAATAAAATGAAGTTATTATAATTGTGGAAGCTTTAATGGATCAAAATATACATTATTTAATCAATATAGTAATTGTTTACTAAGTATAATTTTTTTATTTATATGTATTATCATTGAATCAGTTTTAGTGACCGTTATAAAATTAAAATGACTTATTTACATTTCTGGTAACTCACTAATTAGAAAATAGAAATAAAATTATAATATCATTATTAATTTTATATTTACCTATAAAATGGTTTATTATAACCATCTATGAGGGTGGTAATATTTGTTTTATAACATTGTGCATATAAGCAGTTAAAACCGATCTTGATGGGATGAGTGTTATAAAAAATATATCCCAATGGATTGTGTGTATTATATAAAAATGTAATTAATATTAATATTGAATTTTATTATAAATCAGATGATTAAATCCACTTTTAAATTAATTTTAAAGAGGGAATGGAATAAATAAAGAAAATAAATTCAACGACATAAGACATAGAAAACAAACATTATATTTTTTACATAGCTACTTTAAAGTAATCATTTATACCTCATATATTTTATTATAGGTGTGAAAAGTAATTATAGGATGGGGATACGTGATTTGGGGATGTATTTAGGATGAATTTTAAATATGAAATGTATATTGAAAGTGTAAAGAAATGGGTTGAGGTGGGTGGTATGGGTTATTTTAGAAAAAAAATATTATTTCAATAAATAATGAACAAACATGCAATTCAATAGTAAAGGTATTGTCCATAAAATGTAATTGGGATAGTAAAAAATTCATAAAACATCTATAAACCTAAAAAAACCAATCATATTAACTATTTCATAGTATGATAATTCTGCAGTATCTTAGTATTCAACATTGTATTTTATTATTTATTTAAAACCAAAAAACACCACCCTAACTGAATTTTAATACGAAAAATCAAAAAATGAAATCCATTTTAAAACAATAATTTTATAAATAGGAGATAATTTATTTTTTAAATAAAATCCTTATTTGTTAAAAAATATGAATTTTTATGGCATGACCAATTTTCCGACCATATGAAAAACTACTTATGATTTAATTAAATTATAATATTATTTATATAAAATAATTAGTTTCTTATAAACCGATTTTTTAAAAAATAATATTTTAATTAAAAATTTTAAATATATCTTATGAATGTATTATAATAAAAATAAAACATATCTATATTTTGAAAATTTAAATTATGATTTTGTTCTATTAAATATTTATTTTATCATACTTAACAATATTATTTAATCATATTATGATATATATTCCTCAAAATTTTATTTCAAAAGATACCAAAATATTGTTTTACTAATCGTGAAGTCATGGTATTATCGAAAATATCAAGTTTGAAGCAATGCTCTTGAATATTTATTAATAAAGAGTATAATTAAAACATGATAAGTTGATGGGGTCAAACAAAGAGAAATAACCTCATCCAAAACGTCAGTTTAGTAACCATAACAAGAAGGATAATTCCCATATTCAAAATTACATTTGTTATTGGTTTCCCACTCTGACTATGAGTTACCTTAGATGAGAATCCTAAGGAATCCTACTTTGGGCTTCCCTTGCTTAAGGGTGAGCTTAATCCTTGAAGGCTTGGAAGATTATCTGGTAGAAATATTGATTGGTTTGTTGGATTATTCCTTCTATGAAATTCTTTTTGATGATCACTATTTCCTCACATGATAAAATCATTAAAGGATATACCACCACCTGAAGTCCTAAGTTGAGAAGTTTCCAATAAAACCATATGCTGTTCTTTATCAGTTCTGTTGTCCAAAACATTAACCCACTCCCAAATTCACGAGGAGAATAATACATTCTAAACTTCATGATGAAAATTGATATGTCTCTGAATAATAGATTCTTGGACCCATCATCATGTCCTGAGATGTCTATTTCCAATTAATGCAGCATATATCCTTTCCCTTGAGAGACATTCTATAAAGTGACACACTACAGAAGTGCCTAATCTTCCAACACTTGCAACTCATATTGAGTGTCTGGCCTAGCATTCAACTCTTGAGAATCCATTCTTGTAGAGGGAATATCTTGGTCAGAAGCAGAGAAAAGTCTACATTTTTTGGTTTCTACTTATCTTCCCTACATGTTAGATACATAAAATTTTTCCTATCATGCTCTATTTTAATGTACAAAAAAGATCATGCAAGATAAGAGTTCATATTGTTGAGAGCTTCTTGTCTAGCATCAGCTAATTTTATTTCTATTGTGGACACTTCTCAATGTGTTTATCATCTCTTGTTTGAGTCCACTTACCTTTTCCTTTCCTGAACATAGATGCATCATTCCCTCTAATTGAGTAAGTTGTGAAAATAATTAATCTCTTGGAAGTGTCTAATGAATGTCCAATTGTCTTCTAACCATAACAATAATGAGGAATATTATCATATACAACCTAAAGATTCATATAATTATTCTCAATGGATAAGAAAACATTTTTTATTCAATTTTGAGTTTAAATCAACTTCCACAAGTACCCTTAACGAAATAGAAATTGTTTTGTTTATTTTTCCATAATAATTGGGACACCAATTGAAGAGTAAATATCAAAAAAAATTTTAGGATGCCTTAGAATCCAATTAAATTTGATAATTTAAATTAAAACTTATTTAATAGGATTTTTATTCTCATAAGGGTTGATGCCAAAGTTTCACTCCTGGAGCCAAAGAATACATGGCCTTAGAGAAACCAAGCGGAAGCCTCGTGACATTTTCTTCAATTAATCACTTTGGAATAGAATTTGATAAGAAACATGCACCACTAGAATGTATTTCTAGTTTGATAATCTCCAATCAAAAGAAAAACTATTTATCAAATCTTCCAATCTCTAAAGATTCATTTCCTTTGACAGCCCAACCTAACCAAAGACAGAATGACTACACATTTTAGGCCTTATAGATCACTTCTGATCTCTCTATCACTAGAGTAGTATAAACCTTTTTAAAAACAATACCAAAATCATAATTTTTCAAAGAAGAGAAAATTCATCAATTCATGGATTCTGAATATTTACCTTTATATATACTTTTTAATGAAATACACTAGAATGAAATACCTAAATGAGTTCCCTACGACACACACCATACATAGTCAAGATCTCAAGTATATCATTGTTACATAGGCCCTTGAGCATGATCCTTAGATATTTTTTCCACATATGAAATTAGACGAGCTGAGCACGAAGGACTCAGATTAGCCTATGTATTATAAAGGTTTAAAAGGTGGGAGGTTGGGAGATCTCTAGAATAGCCAAAGAGGTTTAAAGAAGCGCCACTGCATCCTTAAAGATGTTTGTATCAGTGGGAGATCGAGAGATATCACAGAATACTAATGAAGAGAGATCAAATGCTAATCTAGATCAATAGTGAGGAAGAAGATCAATTTTAAAGTAGTGTATAATCTCAATGACCAAACACTACTCTCCATCACTGAGAGAGGGAACTCAAAAAATGTCATCCTCTTTCAATTCTAAGATGACCCATTTCTGCAGTCATGGTATTATTCAAACAATATACTTACTATTTCTAATAGTCATACTTATAATGATAATATATATTTTTATATATCATATAAATATCTCTTATTTCTTAAATTCAACATTCTATCTAGTCACTCACAAGGAGATATTTTTATATCATATTTTTTTTGATTCAATTACTAATGGTTTTTTCTTTTTATTAGAGTTTTCAGGGTTGTGATTATTATAAGAGAAAAAAAATATTGTAATTTTCCTATTTCAATTATATTATATTGTATTTTTTATTCTACCATTGTCTTGTACTCAATTTAATTGGGAAATTTTATATAGCTAATGCAATATTTTAAATAAATATAATAATTTTTGTGGATTTTTATTATGTGGTGCATGTGTTTTATATGATATTCCTAAATATGAAACACAAGTAATTATTCAAAAGGAAAATTCTATATATAATAGTCTAGGTCATCATAGGTTGAATTTATAGAGTTATATTCATCTGTTCATTTTCTATTTCACTCCAATGGTCTAAAACCTTTCGCTATTGGGGTGAAATGATGGATAATTTGATAGAAATGGGGGGATGGAATGTTAGATCTTCCCACTTTGGATCTTGTTACATATTTTGGGACTCTTTCATGGATTTAAGAGTACACATGAAACCCTTATTAAGGTTATCCTTATGGATATAGTTTAATTAAATTTATTATTTCCATAGAATGAAAAAGTCCTCATGGATGAAGGAATGATTTTTCAGTTATGTTGGATGCTTATTTATAATCCATGGATTAATGTATTGTAGATTCCTATGCTCATCACATAATGGAGGCTGGATCTATGGTTTTAAATCTTGGTAAGTAATTGATAGTAAATATATTAATGCCTCATTTTGAGGCACTCATGGTTTAGAGTATATGGAAATTCTCACATTTTAGAGTTCAGTGAGGAAACTTATGATTTAGATACTGGTGGGTATATTCATGGTTTAGAGACCAGAGAGGAGAATAATGGTTTGTGGTCTTGTGGGGACCCTCATATATTTTAGTCTTGTGGGGAAAATCATGAATTAGATTAAAATGGTGCCACTCACAGTTTATATTCTAGGAGGGTTAGTCATAGTTTAATATTTAGGATGGACACTCATGGTTTAGATTCCATTGGACGCAATCATGGTTTGGAGCTATTGTACACACTCTATGGAATGAAACCTCTTTGTTAGGCACATTGGGAGATTTGAAATATTGAAGGAAGGTGAAAAAGTTTGGGGGATAATACTTCGCTAGGGGAAGATAGATGGTCTTAATGTTGGGATGTTGTGATTCAACCATGATTAGAAACCCAACAAATCTCATAGTACGTGAATGAAAACTCAAAAAAGTCATGTTTCATAGATTATGGTCCTATGACAAGACTTGTCCATGAAAAATTTCATTATGATGTAACAACACTTATGAGGTGAAAGGGATGACAACAAGGAATTTAGTATGTCTTATGCATTAAATTCCCCAATCCTTTCTATAAATCATCAAGCTATGTTCAGGTTTTATGTGAATTCTACTCGACCCATGTACGATAAGAGGTTCATAAAGAACAAAGAGAATAACTATAGTTTTTTAGTTACATGAGTGAAGATAAATTATTTTGGATGGAGTTCCCATATACCATATGTTACATCCAAAACAACTTCATTGAAATTAGATGAGGCGATGGTGTTATTGGGGGTTAGATTACATTCCCAAAACACCAAAGGCTAAAAATAAATGTCAAAGGATTCATAGAATGTTTGGGAATGAATTTCAATTTTTATGAAAACAAATAGATAAAGATAAATAATTAAAATTCAATCCTTTATATGATACATGGATAAAAAACCAATAATATCAGAGTGACAACATAAATATGAAAAAAGTAACAAGACCAAAGAAAAATAATACTAAAATGAATAAAACAACCCATCCATATAGCTCTGAGCACCAACTCCACCTACCATTCCCAGGATACCAAGATGCATCACTGGAAAATTATGACAGATTTCCCTCTCCCATGTATTGATAGATGAAATATAAAAATACACTGATGTTCCCAAGTAGAGGGTTTGTACAAAATCAATAGGATTTCCCTAATTAACTCCCAACGCAGGCCACATGGACAAAAAATGGTAAAAAAATTTCTTTAAAAATGGTGAGATGAAACTGAAATAGTATATATCAAAACCATAAACATTTTTCAAGGGAAAAAAATCATCATGTTCAAAAATAATTTCATGTTTTTTGGAATACTCACTCCCATGGCACCACACACAGAGAAACACAGACATTCATGATAAGCGAATCTTCCCTAATTATGAGTGGTTTCTTATCAATATACTAATTCATCAAAAGGTGACCAAAGTCCAAGTTCCACAATGGTATACACCCCTAATATATGGTGACATCTTTATACTCCAATGATACATTCCCCTTCTTCCAGGTCACAATTAAAGAAAAGAACAAACACTAACCATATATTCTAAAACCTATACCATACCATTTCACATGAAAGTATCTATCTCATAGAAAAAAATTTATCAAAAAACTTGAGTGCATCAAAATAAGTCCATGATTTTAAAACTATCATTCTAAAACTATAAATAAAGATTGTTTTTTTTAAATCAATCAAATTTTCCCAATTCTCAATCCATAACAAAAAAGGATTTCCATCACTAATCATATATGTTTTTCACAAAAATTTCCAAAAAACCAAATTTAATTGAAACTAATACATTATGTATTATGTCAGGTAAATATGAGAGAGAAGACACCTAAATCTCAATGATTTGTTAAAATTACGAAAAACACATAGATCATCAAGATTCGATCACAAGCCACATTCACTTCACTAGATCTAATAAGATACCAATAATATTGACATAAAAAAACATAGATATATCCATAACAGACTAGATCTATGTTTCCAAAAGAGGGAAGAATAATGAATCTAAGAAGAATTACGAAGAATGAGTTATTACCGAACAATCTATATCTCAAACACACTTTTTTATCCTAAAAAACATATCTCAATTGAAAGGAAAGGTCAATAATTCCTTAGGAGGGACATGAGTTCAATTCCCTAGAGTAATAGGCTATTGAAGAGGATTAAATTACATAATAATGATTAAATCAACAAATTTTGCGGTTCTAATTGGATGTTGTAGGGTTAGGATACATAGTTTGGATAAGTATATACCAACCATGAGGTGTTTCTTTCTCATGGACAAACCATTCAGGGTCAGATCAAATGGTTAGAATATACATCCCCCAAAGATGATCTTCCCTATGTTTAATGATACATGATTTCCCCTGAGAAATCACACTATTTGAAAAAAATAGTGCACCAAAAGTGTTCCTTACCTTTCAATCCCAACACATGTTTCAATGTTTCTTGGTGGTGGTGCATGGTTCTTACTAACTATGAACAAATCATTCACCACTAGAAACACCTCAAAAACATATATCAACCTCCCCTAATCTCCCCAAACATATACCACATCTTTTATAAGATCAAATTATATAAAAAGGTTTTTTACCAGAAACAAAGGAGCTAAATTATTGCCACTATTGGTCATTCCATTCCAAAAAAATTAGAAAACAAGGATTATTCATGAAAAGTCTACGGCAGTGCTCTTGAATTTCATTTTCATTCTCCCATGTTTATTCTTGATTCCATTCATATTACAATATAACATGAACCAAACTAATTATTTTACCTGACAAGAGAACCTATTTCCTATCCACAATCCATGCTAACAGATTAATCATCATAGCATCTAATTCAAGATCAAAATGGTACATTAGAATCATATAGTCAGGATCAGGATGACAATGTGTCAATCGAGCAGTATGAAACACTGTATGCACACAAATGAACTTTTGTGGAAAATACTACATATAAGTGACATCTCCTTTGCATTCAAGTATCTCAAAATGGCCAACACACTCAAGAGGAAACCTTATCTTTTTACCAAAATGATGATGTACAATACATGGAGATATTCTCAAGAAAATATGATCAACTACCTTATGTGATTATGGTCATAAATGGTGATCAAAATATTATTTATGATGAATATGAGTCACCACCTACATTTTTTTGACAATCTGAATCTTTTATGTTGTCTCTTGCACATGGATGAGTCCAATTAGTGGAGTTTCAACAATTTCTATCCAATAAAGGGGAGAATAAAAAGGGAGGCCATAAAATGATTCGAAATGATCCATATGTACTGAGTCCTAAAAACTAGTATTGTATGTGGACTCCACTAACAGTATATGTTCCAACCATGAGCTAAAAAATCTATTACACAATCCCTAAGGATTTACTCCAAAATTTAGATCATTATTTTTGGATTTTTAAACATTTGAGGGTGATAAACTGTGATCATAGTCAACTAGGTTCCAAGGCCTTGCTGTGAGGATCTACGAAAAACAAGATGTAAACTTGGGGTCACAATTAAAATGAAATAGTGACTAGAACATCATGTATCATTAGAATTTCTCAAATATGGATTTTGAAAGGGACTTCCACCCTATTATTTTCCTGATCATGGATGAAGTGGGTAGACTCTGTGAGTTGAAATTTTATCAATAATATGGTTTCATGTTTCATAACTATCCTTGGTAGACCAATTACAAAATCTATGTATATCTTCTCCTATTTCCCCATGGGAATTAGTATAGACTAAAACATACGATATGGTTATTGAAGATATTCCTTGACCTAATAATAGTTGATACATTTAGAGAACTAATCGACTATTAATATTTTTATGAAAACCCACAAAAAATGTGGTTTCAAATATTTATAAATTGTATAAATACTAGGATAAAAATACCAATTTTAATGGTGGTAGAAATTAAGAAGTTGTTACTAATATTTGAAATGTCTAACCATTTGATCTCTAAACTATAACAATGAACTCCCATCATGCTTTTATCAATTAATTTTCTCCACACAATTGAGTTTTAACCTCACATTAACACATTCAATACCAGATGTTTGAGAATTTATAACCTTCTCATCAAAATTATGAATAAAAGAAACTAAAAAGAAAACCCCAACATTACCCTATTCAATATAATTTAGATGCATATCATCTATGAATGAAATAATATGAAATTGATATGAAGACTCCTTTTCCTACTGAGCATATTACTTCCTATAAAGGGAATATTCTGTTGGATTCCAATTCCTTGGTGTATACAATATAATTAAGTCAAACATTAAATGATATTACATTCATCTTATTTACTTTATATTTAAATCTATTTATGATAAAATGTGTTTTAAATACTTACGGTCCATTAATATTATATACATAAAAGAAAAAAATATAATGATTACAATACTTTAAATAATGAACTATAAAATTCCAATAAAAATATCGTGTTGGGTAGTTCTTCTCATGCATTCATAACTTACATGAACCACATGAAAGGACATGATATCTCTACATAATAACACATCCCCACCCAAATCCTGATGCGTCAAAATTGACTACATAACACTATTAAGACACTGGTTATATGAGGATATGTACTAATGCCTTTCTAGCGTAATATTCTTGAAATAATTTATAGAATAAATAAATATATTGGAATGAAATGCATTTTCTCATAAAGGCTATCATCAGTGAAGCCAAATGTGAAATATCATATAAAAAATGTATACAGTGTCTCACAAAGACAAGGAATATATGTATTTTAAAGATATTGTTTAGTGTTTTAAAATAGATAACCACTTATATATTTCTGGATATATAGAATCTATTTTTTGTGAAATGAAATGACCACAGAAACATAACTCTTATATCTAGAAATAACACTTTTATAACATGAAATACAAATAATGATATGATAAGATACTCATAACTATAACAAAGTGTTGATGATGGTCCCCCTTTGTCCTATAATAAACTAGAATATCATCAAAAAATACATCCACAAAGGATTCAAGGGGCCTCTAAAATATTCAATTCATCAATTACATAAATAAATATAGTGAATTCATAAGTACAATAAGCAAAATGGAATATTCATAATGGCTATATCTCATCCTGAAGTCTTTCTTTACAATATCACATTTCGTAACATGTAGTTGATGATATCGTAAACAAATGTCAATTTTAGAGAACAACAAAGACCCCATCAATTTATAAAAAATATCATTGATTTGTGGAAGTGGAGAATGATTCATTATCATAAATTGGATATGCATATGATAATCTTAGAAATGTGTAAGAGTTAAATTATGTTTTTTCACAAAAATTATTTATGCTACCCATGGTGAGATGATTAGTGAAATGAACCATTTAAATTCTATCTCTTCCAAAAAAAATCAACTCCATTAATTATATTGGTTCCATCCTATAAGATGAAAGTGAAATAGGAATGATCCCCATTAAGATATCAATCATAAACATGACTTCCATTTTGGATGAAAAACCCATGAAATTATTAAGAAATAAATTATGAAATTGATCAATGGTAGTTGGAAAATTTATATTTCCTATATCATTCAGTGATGCCAAAGTAAACACTATAAACTAATAAGATATGGTTCTAACCAATCATTCCAATGTTATAATTCTACTTCCCTTTATATCCCAATTTTATATAAATAGATTCTTAGTGCCATCAAGAGAACTGAAACTATCATTTTGGTAATAATAGACAGTGAGGAACTGAACTATTTCAAACAATCCATACCCAAAATAAGGTCATAGGCATCCATATAAAGATTATAGAAATCCCAATGAATCTCACACCCATCTATAGTTATAGAATAATATTTATAAGTAAGGGGTCACCACTCTATTTATATAAGAGTAATTTTATGTTTAAAATTAAAAAGCATCTAATCAACATGGAAACCTATATGATTAATAGTATGAGAAGAAAAAAATTAGTGGCATGTGCCCATATCAATTAAAGAGTGCATAAGGGAAAAAATCAAGATAATCACACCGATTAACATTGAAGGACCTGATTGATAATCCACAATCACTTTCTTAGTACTATACAATTTCTTTGTCCCAATAATTTTCTCTCTGTTACCATATTGAAATTCCATAGGTTGATGAGTCATACTATTCCGAGAATCACCTTGTATCACTCATATTTGATGTTAAGAGTTATTTTATTGATCTCATCTAGTAAAATCATATGATGTGAGAGAGACATGAGATTTATCTCTAGAACCACTACTTTGATCACTACACCAATAACATTGATGGTTCCATATTATATTACAATTGAGAAAATCTTGAAGTCATTTTAATAGTATTTATTCATATGATTATGGGAACAACTTGAAAAAAACCTAGATAACGATTTTTTCATAGAGGAATGTATATTGATCCCATGGTTAAATTTGGAGTTGTCCCAGCACTATAGAAGTAGGTGTCCCTCTTCTAATTATTACCAGAATTAGAGTTCCCACATATTTTCATTGGAATAAATAAAATTCCTCCAACTGTAATTCCCATGATATATTTTTCTTCCACAATCCCTCTATTGACCATTTCTATATAGTCCATAATATAAAGAATGAAAATAATTGAGTGAATTCTAGTCTCAATCTAGACTAAAGAAATTAATTCCTTCATGGAAACACTTACATAAACTTCTATGGAAAAGGAGATTAATTTTCTAAATATAGTTTCATCCTCTATTATATAGAGATTCTCTTTCCTCAAACTGAAGAATTAAATTGTCATAGTAATATGAAAGGTCTAAGGATAGAATTATTTATTACAAATTTATTCAAAAATCTTCCCATTAAATTTTTTTATTCAAACTAGATTAGATAACTATGTCCCAACATTTGCGTGCTATATCATCTGACATATGCATTGAAATATTTTCTTTCAAATATACTAGTGTCCAAAAGAGATCAAAGATTCAAATCATCCTATTCAACCAGATATATGTTTCTTCCAGTTCTGAATATCTCTAGATGGAAGGCATGTTCTAGTTTTTGAAATGAACCGAGTAACATTATTTTTGAGGCTCATCATTTTGATTACCCCAATAAATTTCATGAATAGCATGAACAATAATAGCTATTAATTCACTTATGGTTGAGGTGAAACAACAATTTCATTATCCTATTTTGTTTGATTTCAATGACATCTACCAGGTTCCATTTCTATAAACAAAAAAATCATTTAAACTCAGTCTATAGAAACTAATGTCCTAATAACTACAATTTACTACATAAATACATATCACGTTCATACATTTATAAAATCCATCCATTGTAACATTTGGAATCATTTTACAAAAATCCAAAACAACTTTATTAAGAAAATAATTTTAAAATTTTTATAAATAGTCAATATTTCACCATTTTGATATATTATAATATTGAGAATAAATGATATATTATAAGTTGGATGTATCACTAATAATTCATTCAATGAAACTTTCATCGACTAAACCCTTGATGATTAGGTGATAATAGACCTAGAAGTGTCTTAAAATATTTTTGTATCAAAATAAACTTGGTAAATTTAAGTTCAATACAAATAGGTTATATACATGTTTTTAAGATCTACATTTTATGTTTTGACAGTCCTATCTCTTTACTAAAAACATAAATCATGGAATAAACAAGAATTATACTATTTAAAACTAAAGTAACAAACAACGATGATGCCATTTACCTTAGAAGGACCAACAAAAAATGATACAATTTGTAATATCCCACCCCTCCTCAATTTCTGGAGATGATGTGGTGGTGTTACTCAGCCTTAGGTGACATCCCCATGTCACCAAAATCTATAAATAAATTCTTACGGCTTAAAATTTAATTGGTGGATGATTTAAAAAACAAAAATATATTGATAAACAATAAACATCCAATCCTCTACTAGATGCATGAATAAAAAAACAACCAACAATATCAGAGTGATAATGGAAACATGAAAATAATCTAACAATACCAAAGAGACAACAATACAAAAACCAATAAGGACCCCATCCATATAGATTCAAGCAATAACTCCACTAACCATGCCCAAGGTATCAGGATTCATCACTAGAAAGGTATGATACCTTTCCCTTTATAGTGCTCTAATAAGGTATAACCAAATATCAAAACCATAAAAATTCCCCATGGAAAAATTATCATGTTCTAGAACCATTTTATATCATTTTACATACTCATTACCATTTCTCTATGAAAACACAGACACACCCATGAATTCTATGTGATAGTTACAAACTTATGAGAATATTCTTATTTACCCACCAATTATTCACAAGGTGGCCAATGTTTAAGTGACCCGATTGCCCACACCACTTATCTAGGGTCACATCCTGGAACCCCAATGGAACACTCCCCTTCTTCAGGGTAATTAAATTGTAATGAAACTATAGGAACCATATATTATAATACCAATTCCATATAATTTGACATAACAAAATTTAGTTATTGAATAAATTTTTATCAAACCACATGAGTGCTTCAGAAAAATTTAACAATTTTAAAAAAAATATTTTAAATTTTTTAACAATGTGGTTTTTCCTAAAATCCATCAAATTTACCAAATTCTCAATCAATAAAAAATGGATTTCATATATATATCTCCCAAGGTTTTATCCATAATTTCAAGCAATAATTTTAATCAAAACATAGATTTCATGTTCAAAATCAAGTTGATATGAGAGAGAATCCACCTACCCCTGAATTTTTGGTGTTAATGCAGACCAAAAATTTGATCTTCTATGTATGATAAAATATCACATTATATTTTCTAGATATATAAACATATCATAATTATTTAAATTTAAAAAAATATATCCATAAAATACAATATCTAATGTTCAGAGAGAGATAAAAAATGTATCTTGGATGCACATGGAATAATAGGTAGTTGTGGACGAATGAAGATCTACAATGCACTTTAAATCACCCATGAATCACTTATGTATCAAAATAAATGGACTATCATGGAATAATAGAGAGATTAGTTAATATATATGGAGTAATAGTAGATTAAAGAGACTTACAAGACTTAATTTTGATTAAATCCATAATGTTTCGGGTTCCAACTAGACACTGTATGGTTATATAATTACCCGACCTTAAAAATTACATAATCTTGAGTGTTTGTCAAGAATTTAATTTCCTTTACATTGATGATATTTTTAGTTTTAGTGTTTTTGAATGTTAGGACATAATTTATACATATAAAACCATAATCATATAATTCAGGAACCATTAAAAGAAAAACCATTTATTACAAAACATAAAACATTAAAAATATAACATGATTTTTTTTGAAAAATATTCATAACATTTAATGTGACTTACTTTTTTATCTTACACATTATTATAATCTAGGAAAAAAATTAAAAACATAGCATGAGAATAAAAATCCTTGTAAGGGATATAAAAATAAAGAAAGAAACCATTAGTCCCTGAATACTTATAAACATGTGAAATGATTTTATCAAAGACAGACTTCTCACCCATAAAGTATCATATACTTACATTGTGAAACATGTGATTTACTTAAAACATAAATAATAAATAAAATCATAAAGGTACCTTGGGGAATTAATCATTTAACATTTTAACTCTTGTGGCAAGATTATGATTTGTAATCATCATGGCTACTTTACAATGTGAACCTCACAACATCCTTATAGTGTGACCATCACAGTTACAATTGGAGTAAACATATAGGTGGACTACAAAATAAACACACAAAATGAATTGGAGGGAGATATAGGTCCCAAAAACCATTATAAACAATGAACTATATCTATAACATTATCATAAAATTGTAATAATTGAATAAAACCATTTCTTTTAAATTATGTAAAATAAAAATTTAAAAGTGGATTTTTATAGAAAAGTCCTTAAAAATATCATATAATTGATGTTGGGATTAATATAATGAAAATAATATGTTTATCCAATGTACATATAAATAATAAAACTAAATTAATTTAAAAAACACTATTATTACCAAATAATCATAGAAGTTTAAGGTTAACCCAAATAATGGAACTTGGGTTAAGAATTCCCTTAGCTCATTTTTTTCTTTCTTCAAATGAATTTAATACTGATGTATAATGGTTAAAAGACTGTTATTAATATTTAAAAGAAACATGTTCATGTTTATAACACCTTATACGATCATTTTATAACATCATTCCACCCATTTATTAATAATATTTTGTTATTCTAATTGTTTATGGTGCGTTATTTACATGGTTTCCATAGTTGATTCAAATTTAATTTTATTACTGTATGGAAATGAAACTAAAGAAGTGGAACAAAATTGTATTAATATATTTCCAAAATATTAAATGATACCATAAATCATTTTTTTAGATATGATGATGAATCATTAGATAAAATATTAATGATATTAGTTTAGATCATTTTTTCTGCTCTCCGATAATCAAAAACTAGTTTCATTATATAAATTAAAGTTATGTATAGATGTTAATTAAATAACATAAAATATGTTATATCATACACTTTAAAAATTATTTCAACCATTTAAATGCTTTTACATTCATCTTTGATGTATGTAATGGAAATTTAAAACACATCATCCATGATGTTGGAAAATAAAATATTATTAATAAATGGGTGAATATCCTTAGGAAGAGAGTATAAGAAAATAAAAAGAAAAGAAATGAAAATAAAGGAAAATAAAAGAGGGTTTTTACCCATTTATCTCTTCTCCTTGATATCCTCTTTAAGGCCTTTGGTTTTGGATTTTTTGGGAGACCAGTAGTTCTTGAATGTGGGGAAGATCCTTAGGAATATGATTGTCCATAATTTATAAAATCATATAATCTTGAGAGGTATGAGGTGAAGAGGGGGGGGGGGTGAGGGGTGGTATTTATAGTGGAAGAGAGGGGATTTTTTGTATTATTTTAATCAGTATTTTATTAATTTTCTCAATACAAGAAATTGAGTTAGTTCATATGGCTAAAAATAGTAACTATAACTCGTGAGTTCAAAAAAAGGGTGCTTAAATCAGCCATGATGTTATGAATAGTATATTTATTATATAATGTATGTATACGATAAATTACCGTATATCAGTAATCATTAAAAATTCAAGTATTTAAGAAAAATTCCAAAAATTCACCACAACCAATTTTTTATGTGTAAAAATCAAAATTAGACTCCATTTTATGAAAATAGTTTTCTTAATATGAGGAATTTATTTTTAAAATGAAATCATAATTTAATCGAAAAACAACAGTTTTAAATCTATAACTACTTTTATAACACCATGAAAAATTAATCAAGGTCTCATATATAATTATATTATAACCATAAGAGAATAAATTAATATTTTTTGATTACATTGTAAGAAAAAAATTTCTTTTAAATTATCAATTCAGTCATAATATTATAATTAAATATTTATTGCTTATAAAAATACCCACTCTTAAACTATCATCATATTCTCAGTTAAAATATTTCTAAATTTGTTTTATATATTCTTTGGTGATGTTACTATTCATTTGGTTATATTACTATTCATAAGGGTCATGTTACTATTCATATGGGTCAAATTACTATTCAAAAGAAAAAGTTGATCCTATGAGACTTTAAATATCTTACTAATTACAACTATGTGTGTCCATTTTTCAAAATTCAAATCATAGAAGTAGTAAAATTGTGTTTAACTGCTAGGTTATAACCATCTCTTTAAAACAAAGTGTCAATATATAGAGACTCAATGAATTGTGGATTTTATTTTATATTAAAATATTATTTGTTGACCATTGGGTTCTTCCATTCTCCTCACCTTCTAGAAATTGTATCCTCATAATTTTTATTTACTTATTTAAAAAGTGAGGGTACCTTTCCCTCATAACATTTTTAGATTCCCATGTTACTCCTATAACCATGTGGTCTCTCCAAAAAAACATTAACGCGATGGATTACCTTATTCCAAAATGCATGATCTCTATGATCAAGAATAAGAATAGGTTTTTATTAATAATAAAGGTTCTCTTACAGCTGAACTACTTATTGGCTCAAGACATAATATGAATCTAGCACATACTTTCACAACACAGAAACATGAGAAACATTGTGTACCTGAGATAAAATCAGATGAAAAGATAATCAAGAGATGACTTGTCTAATTTTCTCCAGGATTTAATAAGGTCCAGTGAATCATGGAATTAGCTTTCCATTCTTACCAAAAGACATAACACTTCTCAATGGTGAGATTCTAAAAAAACATGATCATTTACCTCAGATGAAAATCCTTTCTTATATCATCTGCATAACTTTTTTTCCTTCTCAGAGCTATCCTCATGTGTTTCTATATCATATTTAATTACTCATCAAATTCCTCTACATATTTTGTCCCCATAAACATTCATTCTATGAAGTCATCCCAAAATGAAAGAATTCAACAGCACTTACTATATAATTCCTCAAAAGGTGTAGTATGTATATTGGAATGAAAACTGTTATTATAAGAAAATTCAACTCAATAATGATACTAATACCTAATTACCTAGTAGTCAGTTGAACAAGATCAATGAATATCCTCTAATGTATGGATATTTCTCTTAGTATGTCCATCAGATTGAGGATGAAAAGAAGTGATGAAATTTAACTCTATTCCCAACAACTTCTGAAGGCCTTTAAAAAATTTAGAATTGAACCTAGGATCACATATAGCTATAATAGAAAGAGTAACTTCATGTAAACATAAAATCTTTTTATGTTATAGTCTAGAAATCTGATCTAAATACATAATATCTCGAATAGGAAGGAAAATTGAAGATTTAGTCAGTTGGCCAACAAACACCAAAATCGAATTGTTACCTTGATAATTCTTTGGTAGTCCTACCATGAAGTTCATGGATACATTTTCCATTTCCACTCTAGCACTAGAGAAGGCTAAAGAATCCTTTTTTAGAGTTGTTTCTCTACTTTAACCTATTGACATGTCAAACATTTCTTGGAAAAATACGCAATATATCCTTTCATTCTATCCCATTAGTAATACTCTTAAATGAATCTGTACATCTTAGTACTATTAAGATGAATTGAAAATAGAAAACAATGAGATTTAATTAAATATTATTTCTTTAGTTGAGAATCTCAAGGCACTCATAATTGTTTTCCAAATCTAGAAACACATTTTTTATCAACATTAAATTCAATCATCTTAAAATTTTAAAACAATTATACCCTTTTCTGTAGCTCACGGTCTTCCTTCTATGCTTGCTTAATTATTTCTAATAAATAAGACTTCACTAATACAGAAAAAATAGGGGAATTGACTCAACCAACAAAAATCAATCCAGAATTCATTAAATAATTAATCAGGGTCCATATTAAAAATGTAACACAGTTAATGATGCATTATGTTTTCATCTAAATGCATCCACCACTTTGGGTTATTTTTATGATGGTAATTGATCTTGAAATCATAATCCTTTATCAATTCAATATATCTTCTTTTCATTATGTTTAATTCCCTTAGAGTAAATATATACTTTATAATTTTATGGTTAGTATATATTTCACATTTTTCTCCTTATAAATGATGCCTCCAAATATTCAAAGAAAAAAACCATATCAGATAATTCCAAATCATGTATGGGATAATTTAACTCATGAGGTTTCAGTTATCTTGAGTCATATGAAATTACTGGATCATTATTAATTATAAAAAAACAAATTCCATTCAATGAAGCATCACTATAGATGAAATACTCGTCATTTCTAAAAGGCCAATCCAAAAAAAGAGGATTCACTAATATATTCTTCAGTTATTGAAAAAAAACACATTCTTTTATCCAGATAAATTTAACCTCTTTTCTTGTTATCTAATTTTGCGGGCTAGATAACCATGCAAATTTTTTAACAAACCATCGATAATAAGCTACTAATACAAGAAAACCATGAATATCTGTAACATTTTTTGGTCTTTTCCATTCATCAACCACTTTTGTTTTGGTAAGATAAACTACTATTCCATATTTTTAACAATATGCCCCAGAAAATAAATCTATTGCATCCAAAAATCACATTTTATAAATTTTGAATATTACTTCTTTTCTTTTAGAGTTTGAAAGACGATCTATAAATGTTTTTAATGATCCTCTTAAATTTATTAAAGGAACAAAGTATCATCAATAAAAAAATTACAAGCTTATTCAATTATTCATAGAATATCTTCTTCAGAAGATCCATGAATATAATTGGGGAATTTTTCAAACAAAAGGGAATAAAAAAACTCATTATTCCTATATCTAGAATGGAAAACTATTTTCATAATTTTATCAACCTTCACCTTTATCCAATGGTACCCAAATCTCATGTCAATCATTGAAAAATACAGAGCACCTTGGATCTAATCAAACAAGTCATTAATTTGAGGAAATGTATAATTATTCTTAAAAATAATGATATTCAAGGCTCTATAATTAATGTATAGTCTCAGGGAACCATATTTCCTTTTAAATAAAAAATATAGAGCACACCATGTTGATGTTCTAGGATTAATGAACCCTTTATAAACCAACTCCTAAAACTGATTTTTCAATTCAAGAAGTTATAATTGAGCCATTCGGTATGGGGGTTTCGAAAATTTATTAGCATATGAAATCGTGTTAATAGTTAATTCAACTTACCAATCAGTTATAAAACAAGGCAACTCATCAGGATAAACATTAAGGTATTCATTTACCACTAGTACATCATTTAACTAAACACTTCCCTTATTTTCAATAATATGAGCATGATAACATTCATTTATATCTTTTAATAGTTTCTCAACTTCTAGATATGTTATAAATGTTAAGGTTTAATTATAGAAAACTATATGAAACTCTATTTAAAAAAAATTATTTAGTTTTAGAATAAATTTTATCATGATAAAAAAACAATCCATAACTCCAATAAAATCAAACTATACTAAATAAAACAATAAGGGTAACTGGTGATTTCCTTCCATATACAACAATTGGAATATTCTTATAATTAATTTTTTGCTGTAGTAGTTTTACTTGGTATTTTAACCATACGTTCTAGTACCATTTCTTTAGGTGAAATTTCTAATTTACCAAAATATTTCTCCAAAATAAAGAAATGTGTAGACCCTGTATCAAACAAGAAGTTAGAAAAATAAGAGTAAACAAACAAAGTACTTGATACTACTTAATTGGATGTCCCACCTCTACTGATGTAGTTACAAAGGATCTCAATTCACCTTTCCGCTTATAATATAGATACTTTCCATCATATAGATAATTTGTTGGGAATGAATTTTCAAAATGGCCCATCTCACCACATTTAAAACACTTTATAGTTTTCTTATCAAAATTGTTCTTAAGATGATTTTAATTACAATATTGGGCCGTATTTCCAAAACATAACACATTGAAAACACTTCCCAGTTTTGGTAAGACATTCCCTAGGGTTTTTTACCACACGTTTCACAACCTAGAAACTGATCATTCTTACATTCAGATTTCATTGATTGATTATTTCCCATAAATTTCCATATATACCTCTTATTCTACATATTTTAAATACACATGTGATCATCAGAAAATTTCATTTACACCCTCTCAGCACATTAGAAAAGTTTCTCAAAACATTTGAATTCATAGGAGTCCCATGCCAATTGATATATTAGCTTCAATCCTGAGTAAAAATGATTGATTTTTATATCAAGGACCCAAATAATATTTAGAGCTTACCAGGATAATTGGGTGAAGTTTTCATTATAAACGACCACTAAATATTACTCCTTTTTCTTCAATTAAAGTATTTTCATTTCCATCCTTTTTCTAACCACCTTAGGAAAATATTTTTCAAGGAAACAATTTTTCGTTTCCATGGTATAAATCTCCTCAATACCCCTAATATTATTTACCATTGACCACCACTGGTCAGATTTACCTTCAAATTGATAAATTTAAAGACTAAAATTTTGATTATTTGAACACCACATGAAAATTAATATCATATTATTTTTCTTAAATCCATAATTCAATCACCAATGGGTCAAATGATCTACTGAAATAAAGAGGGTGTTTCCCCATAAAATGTTTCAATATCATCATATTACTTTATGGTAGTTATTGTTATTCTCATGAATGGATTACAACACCATTTATAACCTATGGCAGATAATCCATTACTATCAAAAAATATTCAGTTACAATTATAACTATTTTAGGTTACAGATTCTGAAACAGTTCATCCTATCAGTGCCTTCAAAATTCAGATTTCCAATTTCTTTTACAGAAAATAATTATAAACAAACTTATCTTAGATAAATCAACCAAGAAATCATAAAATTATATATCATTTAATAATTTTAAAATCATTTATTATCTTCTTATTATTATCATCGTAACCCCTAGAGTTATTTAAACCACCCTCTGATACCAACTATAAGGACTCGATCAAAAATATTATATAATATGAACTTTTAGTCATGAATTTAACATCTTTTATATTGATGATATTTTTAGGTTTAGAGTTTTAGGAAGTTAGTACATAATTTATACATATCAACCTATGTGTATATAATGTAGGATCCCCTAAAATGGTATCCATTTCTTTCAAAACATAAAACTTTGAAAATATAACAATATTTCTTTGATAAATCTTCATAATATTTAACTTGACTTCCTTATTTCTCTTAAAAATATTATAATCTATGAAAATATTTTAAAACATGGGATGAGAAGAAAAATCATAGTATGTTATATAAAAAAAGTAAAAAAACCATTATTCTATGAATACATATAAACATATGAAATCATTTTCACAAAGGCATGCTTCTCACCCACAAAGTATCATATACATAATTTGTGATACATTATATTATTCATAAAATCTAGAAAACATAAGTAAAACCATAAAGTTATATTGGGTTATTACTTAATTAATACTGTAACCCTCATGGCTACCTTATGATTATAACTCTCATGACTACCTTACAATGTAACTCTCACGGATACCTTATGGTGTAACCATCGCAGTTACACATGGAGTAACCATACGACTGACCAAAAACATTAACATAACCAATGCATTAGAGGGAAATATAGGTCCCAAACTTCATCATAAACAATTACAAACAACCATAACAAAATAATAAAAGACTAATAATTTCATAAAACATTTCTTTTGAATTATTTAAAGTTAAATTTTAAAAGGGGATTTTTAAAGAAAAGTCCTTAAAAATATCATTTAATTGAGTTCATAATTTATATAATGAAAGGAATATTTGAATGTGATATAAATCTAAATAATACAAAAAAATTATTAAACAAATAATCTTAGTACCACATAATCAAAGACGAAGAAAGTTAACCCAAAGAATGAAAATTTGGTTAGTAATTCCCTTACCTCAGTTTAGTCTTACATAAAATGTGTTAATACCTCATGTATAATGGTTAAAAGGGTGTTATTAATATTTCACAAGTACATATTCATGTTCATAATACCTTCTAAAATCATTTTATAACATCATTCCACCCATTTATTAATAATATTTTGTTATTTCCATTATTTCAGGTGCATTCTTTACATGGTTTCCATGGTCGGTTCATATTTGATTTTCTTGTCTTATGGAAATGAAAATCTAGAAGTGGAATGAAATGTAATTAATATGTTTCCAAAATATTAAATGATACCATAAACCACGTTTTTTCTGATTTGATGATGAATCATTAGATAAAACATTAATGATATTCATTTATATCATTTTGGCGATTATCCAATAATCATTAAATAGTTTTGTTATATAATTTAATATTATGTATAGATGTTAATTATAGAATATAAAATAGGTTATAAAATAAATATTACAAACTATTTCAACCATTAAAATGGTTTTACAACCATATTTAAAGGAAGTAAAGGAAATTGAAAACACATCATCTATGATGTTGTTAAATAAACACATCACAGACAAGGGATGCCCTAAGGTGCCGGATCAGCACGAGGGTTACCCTAATCTAAAAATTTCATTCATAGAGTTCAATAAGGAATCCACCCTCCTCAGAAACACCTTGATCTCTTGCTTCTTCAAAAGAAGGTCTTTAGTCGACTCCTTTGATAGGTTTATGTTCAGTTCTTGGGACTTGTAGGAGGGGGAAAATAGGTTTTATCAACTCCAAAAAACATTATGATTTGATTCAAATCCAAGTAATACTTAATTGAAGTTTGGTATAGTGCTCCCCAAAACTACAACGGATCCTATTTCTACCTATAAAGATGGACCTATGACTTTCATATGATGTGCGAATCTCTTTCAATAGCGATTTGGGTAAGCTTCCCTAATCTCCCTCTTCCATTTTAAAATCCTTAAATTATTAATATCATTAGCAAAAAAGTGAATAGATAATAGTGTTCTAATAAACAAACCAAAGCTGTCTTTCTTCAGTTTAATCCATGCATTTGTGTGGTGGTTGGTGCTTCATAAGTGGAAATTGTTTTCATTTGGTTAATAGTTGGTGAAGAATTTGGATGTAGACATGAAGTCATTTATGAATTGTGGTTTGAATATTGTTATGACTACAACCGAATGGGTCACTCAATAGAGGTCTGTAGGTGTGGGTCTAAAAAGACTAATAAACTGAAGGGAGTGAGCATGGGTGGTAGTGGAAATCTACAGAAGAATATAGACGATGGCTTGTCTGGTCAGGGGAACGTGGGTATGGAGTCTAATTTGAACTTGGCCAAGGTTGTTCAAGGTGGATCATGTGATGAAAATCCACCAGTTGTAGATATCTTCATCTGATTGATAAATGATATGGGTGACCCTTGGATTCCTGTGAAAACTTTACTGGTGCAAATAGGTTTGGAGGCGTAGATAACTGAAAGTGGTTTCAACACTCCTCTAGAGGCCTCTCAGGGGGTTAGTGGGCATAAATCAGATGAGGAACTGGTAAAGGTGGATTTGGGAGGTCATAAAAGTCCCTCATATCTTTCATATGATGAGGTGGTGTTCTTAAGGAATGATATTAGTGATAGTGTCTTGGAAGATAATCATAAGGATCCGAATTTTATAGGTTTCAAGGCCATGAAACAAGTTATAGGGGTGAGACCTCATTCAGGAGAAGTCTGGTGGAAGGTCCTTTGCTGGGTAACCATTTTGAGCTTAGGTCCTATGATGATCCGATTCAGGTTTCTACAGATTTGGTCCTAATATCCATGGATGAGTAAGAGGTACCTTAGAAGAGGTCCAATAATGAATGTTCCATCATCTTTGCATGTGACATAGAGGATGAGGTTCATGGTTGTAAAAATATAAGCTCGTGGAGATGTAAAAGCAGGAGGGGAAAATGTAAAGTTAGATAAGAGTACTCATATTTATGTTTACCTATGGAGACCAGGTCTATGAAGAAGATGAAAGCCAAGTTGATGGAAAATATCCCCGACCTCTCCAATTCGGATTGCCAACATAGGAGGTCTAATTATATGATTAAACATTCTTTGGAACTACTTATGAGCTCTGAAGAGGTTCTGGATTAATCTGTTCTGAAAAATAATTCTACTGCTCAAGAGGCTGAATGAATGATGGAAAGGGTTATAAGGGTTCCTTGAAATAAGGATGAGTTCAACAGGATTGATAACAAGGCATTATTCGAATACGAGGATTCAATAATGGGAAAATCAATATAGAGAAGTACATGCAGTCTTGGGACAAGATGAATTTTCTGTTTGAAGATCTCCTGACAAAGGAACCAAACACTGATGTGAACACTATCTCTTAGAAATTATCTAGGGAGACTAAAACTGATATGATGCATTTTTTACTTTAATGGATTGGTAATTTCTTTTTGTACTAGAACCTATAGTTTCTCAATTTTTCCTTAAAATCATTTGATAATAAAAAATTTAAACTTGGGTGGGGAAAGGGGATCTTTACCTCATGATCTATTCTCCTTGAGATCCTCCTTACTTCTTTTGGTTTTAGACTTTTGGTGAGACCAGTAGGCCATGGACATGGGTTAGATCCTTAGGAATAATATTTCAAAAAATTAACACAATGATCAAATCTTGAGAGGTGCGATGTGAAGTGGGGGTGAGGGGTGGTATTTATACTATAAAAGAGGGGGGTCTTTTTATTATTTTAGTCATTTTTTTGTAATTTTTCTCAGGAAAAGAAATTGTGTTGGTTATTATGACTAAATATAGTAAATATAACATGTGAGTTTAAACTTAGGGTGCTTAAATCATCCATGATGTTATTAATAGTGTATTTATCATACAATGTATATATATGGTAAATTACTATATATCACTATTGAAAAATAATCAAGTATTTCAAAAAAACCTTAAAAATTCACCCTAACCATTTTTCAATGTTTATAATACAAAAATTAACCCCATTTTATCAAGATAATTTTTTAAATAAGATAAATTTAATATTAAAATAAATTCACAATTTATTCAAAAGATTAAAATTTTAAAACTACAACTAATTCTATAACACCTTGAAAAATTAATCATGGTATCATATAATTTTATTATAACCATAAGAAAATAAAAAAACAATTTATGATTACATTGTAAGAAAATAAATTTTCATTTAAATTATTAATTCAATCATTAAATTGTAAATAAATATTTATGTCCTACGAAATTACCCACACTTATACTATGATCATATAGTCACTTATAAGATGCCTAAATATTTTAATACATTAATTAGTGATGTTACTATTCATTTGAACATATTAATATTCATAAGGGTCATGTTACTATTCTTAATGGTCAAATTACTATCCGTAAGGCTCAAGTTACTATTTAAGAAAAATCAAGTTGGTCCAATGAGACTCTAAATATATTACTGAATATAACAATGTAGGTATATTTTTCAAAATTCAAATTATATAAGTGGGAGAATTATATTTAAAATATAGGTTATAACTTTTTCCTTAAAAAATGTGTCATTATGCAGAGACTCAGTGTTTCATGCATTTCATTCTATATTAAAATCTTATTTGTGAATCCTTGTGGTATTATAGATTAAGCCATATGGTTTGGAAAATCATGCACTAACTATAAGGTTCCACTTTCTCGAGGACACAGGTTTCATGGTTGGATGAAATGGTTAGAGAAACCATGCACCAACCATCATTTTCCCACTATTTTTTGTTGCATGATTTCTCTCAGGCACTCTTATGTATTTTTCGAACTATACAATTAACATGTACATACCTAGGGACTAAAAAAACAAGTTTCATTATTTCATGGAGGTGTTTTATGGTTTATGATAAATTTGAACAAACTCAGAAGCTCAGAAAAATCATCCAAAATATTTCCAAACCTTTTATATCCTCCCCAAACATAACCCAAATATTTTATGAGATCAAATTAAAAAAAAAAATAAAGTATCTAAAACTGAGGTTTCTACACCATAACTCTCATGGAATTTATTATTTATAAAGTGGTAATAAAATGTGTATTCTTAAATGAGGTATATGATGGATTTGGGTTTAATGAAACATTGGGTTGTGTGCAACATAAAAAACATACAAAAACTATGTTCTTTTAGAAAATAGTTGTTATAAATAGTGTCAAGTGTTTTTCTAATACACTAAATGGATTATATGAGGAAATTATTAATTTATTTCAAACAAGGAAGAGTACTAGTTTGTTTTATTGATTGGATTTCATGAAGAAATGAACATCTGTATTATATGAATGGAGAAAATTTATGTTATTTGAAAGATCCAATACCTCTCAAAGTCTTCAGCTAAGAAGTATTTATAGTCGTTTGAGCATAAAAAAAATGTATTTTGAAAAAAATTTTGAGCAAAAAGGATTCATATTCACATAATATTACCAGGTATGATGTTACATATATAATCTCATGAACATTCATAGTTGTGTGATACTCTACCCATATGAACCAAATATACTTATTTTTCTCATCCTTTTTACTAGATCAATCTTGTATATGTTTTTAGCATCAAAAAATAAATATATTTAAATGAATAGAAGTATATTGAGTCAATTCAAATGATAAAACCATGAGGTTAATCTCAAATATGATAATATGAGGAAAATAAGATTATTATTTTGATTCAAGGATTATGTGGAATGGAAGAAGAGAATTTTGACTCAAGAAAAAAGTTTAAACCTAGAGGAGTATATTGAGTGATGGTGGGGGTTGTAGGTATATTGAATGAAATCCATTAATACATTGCTTAAAAAGAATCTGGTGAAACTATTGGTTTTTTGTTCCATCACAAATTGAAAAAGAGTGTGTGTGGGCTGATCCCTCATTTTATGGAACATTGGGTGCCTTGTTTGGGTGACTTTAAGAATTCCTACCTAGATTTTTGATCCTAAAGAATGGGTTCCATAATATGTTACATGGGAAAAGGGATTCCATGATAGTTTATATCAGAAAAAGAACCCCCAGAGGTGCAATGGTTTATTGTGTTCCCAGATTATCAATGAGGTATAAGCACAACTCTAATAAGGAATGGATACATTGATAAGGGCTCAACGAGTAGGTGACCTACTGTCACACTCCGACCTTTTTAATTATTTTATTTAATTATTTTATTGGCTCTGGATATCCTTTTTGGGGTTTGGGTTGACTCCCAGTTCAAATTATTGAGTTTTATTTGAAAATGGTTGTTTCGGACTAGGCGGCATCTAGTGCACGGGTAGATCACTATTTGGAAATCGTGCGGCTTCACCTAGGAAACTATGAAACATACCTGGTTTTCAAAATATATAAAATTTAAATTAATAAGAAAATGAAAATAAAATAAAATAAGAAAAGAAAAATGAAATTAAAATAATTGTGTAACTAATTATTATAATGATAGTGTTACTATTAAGCATATTATTATTATTATTGTTAATAATATTATTATGTTATTATTATTATTATTATTATTAGGTTATTTCTTTAGACTTTCTCCCACTTTCTACCTCTTCCCCCTCTCTCTTACACATTCCCCCTCTCCTCTCCCTCCCTACACATGCCATACACCCCTCTCTGATGACCCCATCGACTGGTGGCTTCCCTTAAGACACTCTCCCCCAAGCGACCCTACTGATGCCCCACTTTCCATCACATGACCCCATTGACATCCCACTATTTCTCAAGAAACCCAGCTAACACCCCACTCTCCATCGCATGACCTTTCCATCAGACTCCTTCCTCTATCGCGCCACATCCCTCCAGCGGCCGCACCCCTTCACCTCATGGTATGGTTTCCACTTCATGTTCAATGATTTATTCTAGTTTTATTTAGGGTTTATATTTTCCAGTGAGTAGGGAATTCCTTTTAGGGTTCGATCTTCATGTTTTGGGTTAATTCTTTCCTCTCAATGGTACTATTGCGGTATTGTTTCAGTTTCACACCATTTTCTGTAAATTTGACTACAAGAGGTAGGTTATTCTATTCATAACCATTAATTAATAAATTATTATGCTATCACGAGTGTCTTTGCATGTTCAATGATTATCTTGTGTGGTGCAGAAATGGTTTGTGAAATGAATTGAGATATTTTTGGTTTTAAAGTGTCTTTTATTGAATTGATATGGGTGTATTTTTGGTGTAATCTCTTTTGTCGATTCTTTCAAATGTTTTATTAAGCATATAAATGATTTATTAAATTTTTTAAATGATTTTCAATTTATATAAATAATGAGAATGGTGTTTGGAAAATTTTTTATTTTTCATATGATTTTAGATAGAGTAATTTCAGTATTATTTTTCGGGTAAAGCCTTATTTTTCATCTTGTAAATGGTTTATTAATTGGTTAACTAATTTATTAGATTATATGTGTCGTGAGAATGTGTATTTTAAAAGGGTTTTACATCATTTTATTTTAAAATGTATTTTTTGAGATATTGGGTGATATTTATGTGAAAACCCATTGTTGATTCATTTGATACCATTTTATAAACTATATACGAGGATTATTAAATTATGTATGAGATGAAAAATGTATTTTGAAATGGTTTTGGTGTGTGTTTGATTTTTAAAGATGATTTTGGGCGTGAAAGTGCTGGATTGTATTGAGAAATGCCTTTTCTGTTGATGAAATGTTTATGTGGTATGTTATGTGATATGGGAAACTTTTTTCAACACAAAGGGAAGCCAATGTATCTAGCTGGGCATACTAGGACTATTAAGATAGTGATTTGGAAGTCATTTCATTCCGATTTCATTTATAAGGATTTGTGATGACAACACTAACTAAATTAGTATAATTTTTGGAGACAACAAGGCTATGGGGGGGGGGGGGGGCTCCTAGTGGCTCATGCAAGATAAAGCCATTGATCATCATTTCTGTGCCACATTTCACTGAGATAAGGGTGTACTAGGGTCCTATTTCTAGATAGTTTTTAGGGGTATTTCCTGTGACTAGTGAACAATGTTTATATCATAGTTACCATCTACATTGGTTTTCATGGGTTGGTAATTTCAAAATAAAGTGTGTTTTATTTAATGTTTCATTCGATAGAAGTACTTTTCATTCAATTTTTTTAATTAAAAGTTTTTTCACTTAAACTTTTCCTCAAGATTTTTTATGTTTATAAAAACTAAAAGTTATTTTCTATTTAATGTTTATAGAATTGAATATTATTTTGTGCCATATTGTTATAGGATTAGGCTCACACCCTACATACACCCATCTGTGTTTGTGGATATCATTGTATGTTTGTTCTAGGTGAAGGCAAGGTGCGTTGTTTTGACAGTTTGGGTTTCTAATGGGACTTCATGATAAACCTTAATGGTGGTGGATTGATGAATTTTCTCTTCATATTGGATGGATGTTTGGTATAGAGTGAGTCCCCTCTTTGGTGTAGTCTTTATTTCTGGATTTTCATTCCTAGTTATAAACCTCAATTCATAAAATTTGTAACTCTTTGTTTGGTTGGGAGTTTTTTTTAGTTTTGGTTTATTTATATTATTGGTTTCTTATCATTATAGCATCAGGTAAATAGTTACCTTGTTTTAATATTGATACTTAGACAGTTGTTCCAGCTCATAGGGATCAGGAACACCCTTTGGGCCTTATTGTAGATTGACTCGGGTGACCAGTTGAGGGTTGACCCAGGTTGGTTAATGGAAAAATGATATCAGAGGAGGTACACTATTTTGAGTCTTGTTCCATGAAGAAGTGTTTGGGTAGACATGAACTAGTATTTTTAGGACATGGAATTATGGTTATGAGTTTGGTTTCTGGCCATCAAACCTCATGATGGGTCCCATGTCACCGGGGCAAGTTGGGTTTCATTTGAGTCTTTTGGTCCATATGGTTGTTCTATATTTGGGAAATGAAATGGGAGTTATGACAATGGTTTTAGTGAGATCATAGGGTCTAGAAAACCATGAGGTTCTATGGATATTGTCCTGGAACAGTCACTATGATGGTGGTGTGACTGGAATATGGTTTCCAACCATATGTCCGAGCCACCGATTAGCACTAGTTTCCCATTGGATTGTTTAGTATCTTTTTGTGTTTTGAAAAATCATTTTGAAAAATCTATTTGAAAAATTGTGGAAAATAGATTTTAAAATGGAAATGGTTTTGAGTAAATGGGGTTGAGTTTATTAGGAGTGGGTTTTCATAATTTAAACATGTGGTTTACCGAAATTAATTAGTGGGAAAACATGAATTAGGTTAAAGAGGGTTTTTGAAATCTATTTTTAATGGGATTTCTAATCTATTGAAATTTTTTTTGAATGGAATGAAATGTTTTGGAATTTATACATGGGGTTTCAAAATGGATTTTTATTTGGTAATTACTATTTTATTTAAATGTTTCACGAGTTTCTAAAAACTTGTATTAAATAAGGATAAATCTGTTTCTATGTGTGTGGGTATGGGTGAAATGGATATTTTTTGTGAATCCTAAAGTGTTTTAAAGTGAAATAAAATTATTTAAAATTGATGTGTATGATTTTAAAGGGAATTATTATTTTATTGATTGGATTTTTTCTTAATATTTTGTGTGAGATTCAAAATGGGCATTGATTTTATGATGAGCGATTTCGAGAAGTTTATGGATGTGGTTTGATCGTTTTTTTGGAAAGTGAAAATGTTTTTTCATGAACTTTGGTACTCTCATGATTGACCACATTCATAGGATGTATGAGGGAAGTGGATGAGTGTTTAGTTTACATGAGAACATGTATGTTTGGGACTCCATGAGATTCCATAGGTGTGAGTGAAAACCACCAACCATATTTTATTTTCAAAAATGCTTTTGAATGAAAATTGGGTGTTTTGATAACTAGTGATTATGTGGGGTGTCATTTTTAATTTTTGGATTTTTTTGGGTTGTATTAAGTTATAAAACTCATTTTATTTGAATGGTGTTTCAAGATTGTATTTCTTCAGTAAGTTTGTTTGATATGGGGGTTTGTGGTTTCTGTTGAGGACTGTTTTGGGAAGGCATTGTGGGGGGTTACCGTCATGCATTCAGTGTCTGTTCATGGTACATTTTTTCCAATGGACTGTTTTGATTGGGTCATTGGGATTTCCCTTTTATGTATTGTTTAAGCACCCATAAAGAGATAATTCACGACTGATGTGCGACCACAGATGATTCGTCATTGGTAGACCCTCTAGTTAATCAATGTAATAACCTTATTCTTGAGATTATGATTGAGTCTTCCTATCTTATTCTTCAGATAAGAGAATCCTATTATAGAGGGGGATAATATGTGATAGTAGTTGAATGAATATTCAGTTTTCTTTAATTCGTTTGTTAGTGAAAGGTGAAGTTAGTATCGATAAGAATAAAGGTTCCACCTAGAACCGGTGAATGGAATTCCATTTGGAAAAGAGGAAAGAGGTCTAAGATGTTAGTGCTGGTTACTGTCTTAAAAATGTATATGGATATTTCATTGGTTTCCTTTTATGAAAGAGATCTTTTTAGTCCACCTATGTGGAGTATATGGTCATAAGAAGCTGTTATGGACAGTTGTAGAAATATCATGTTGTTTACGACTTAGTTAAAGTTCCCTCTCCTTGTGATGATTTTATAAGTAGCAAGGGCCATGTTTGGTGACATATTGAAATGTTATGTTCCATATTAAATGATAAAGTGGATCTATGGGACCTTTTAAGAGCCTCAAATTTAATAAAATCCTATCTTTCTTTTGGGTAATTCTAAAATTATCTTTTCTAGGTGTGGTTGTTTTCTGTGTGATCTTTTTAAAAACATTTATTTTTTAGAGTGAAAGCGATTTTGTATTTGAATCTTATAAGGGCATGTTTTAGTGAAGTGTCATTTCCAATAAATTAGATGGTGGGGTGTGCTATGTATGTTGGTGTTGTCTATTTCGTGGTATTTCTTCTTGTGGCAGAAGTAGGGGAACATCTGTTTAGGGGTATTCAATGGTTTACTGCAAGGAAAAAGATGATTCACACAATGTAGTTCCAACCATCAGTCCTTTAGTAAATCCGACATGTATATAGTAACACATGCGATGTAAGGGATTTTGGTCCCATTTTTATCTTAAATGTTGGGAATGGAGACTGTCCAAGCATTTGATGTGGTATTTTCATTTCATGTGGTCCTGTGTGGTGGAAAGGGACATGGGGACCTTGCTACTCAATTTAGTTACCCGTATAGGTGGAAGAGTCCCACCATGAATAGAAAGAGGTGGGTTTGTTTCATTTTGTAGTACCTTAGTGCTTTTACCCTTGTGGGTGTGAATCTCTATGTATTTGTCCATGTATGAATAGCCTTGTGAGTCTGTTTTGGTCTCGACTTTCATTGTGATCATCCAAGGATGGTATTTCTTATAAAAGTGGTGAATCTCATAGTTTAATATCTTTGGTATGAAGTTACATTAATTGGGTCCCTTGGGGTGTGGAATTTGGTTATGCTTGAAGATCCCAGTTATCCCATGTCAGGTTTCTTTTGGGTTGGTCCATTCTAGTTGGATAAGTTGGTTAGTTCTTATGGTGGGTAGACTCATTTTTGGTCTCACCAAACATCCTCTAGAATAAATTGATGTCAGTATATTCTTTATGGAGGGGAGCTCATTCAGTCCTCTCCTATTGGTGTCTAGGTTATGTCTCAGGGATTAGGTTGTTTCTTATAGTGGGGAGTCTATTTGGGACTCCCCATTTTATAAATTTGATTTCATTTAAGTGATTGGATTGGAGGTAAGAGGTCTCATTCAGATCCATATAACCACACGATCCTCTCTAGAGTAAATTTTGGGATTATGGTGAGCCCAATGGTAAATTTGAATTAAGATTATAGGAGTGTTCATCAGTTGTGGTTTACTATTGTTTTTTTGTTTCAAAAAAGTAGTGTGGGTTCCTTTTAGTATGGTCTATGGGGTTTCAGTTTAAGAGGTTGAATTATACATTGGGGAACTTCATTTTCCTTTGATCAATCATCTATAGGTGTTTTCACTTTTGTGGGTTGGTAACACTTATCATGGAGTCCATTTTGAGTCTTTTGAGTTTAATTTTTAAGTATATTTCCTTATTTATAGTTTTCATTTCTCTTCTCGTTTTTTCATTAGTGATCTCTTTGAGCTGTAAAGGTGTATCTGTTTCTGTTTTTGGGTTGAGCCTCATTGTGGATTTCTAGGGGAAGAAAGCGTTATGGAAGGTAGAATAGTCACACCCCGACCATTATAATTATTTTATTTTATTTTTCTTAGTGTTGGTATTTATTTTTGGGATTTGAGTTGAGTCTTAGTTCAAATTATGTAGTTTTATTTGAAAATGGGTGTTTTGGGATAAACAGAATCTAAGGAATAGGTAGAGAAAGATTTAAAAGCTGTGCGGCTTTATCCATGAAACCTTGAAGCCTGCATGGTGTCCAAAATAAGTAAAAATTAAATGATTAATAAAATTGAAATAAATTAAAATAAGAAAATAAAATTAATTTCAAAGAATTATTTTAATAATAATAATATTATTATTATTATTGTCAATATAATTATTAATTTATTATTATTATTATTATTATCAGGTTATTTTTTTAGGGTTTATCCCCCCTTGTCCCTCTTTCCCCCCATCTCCCTCATATACTATCCCTCTCCTCTCCCTCCCTGTTCACATGTAGTGCCCCTCTCTGGTGACCCCACTGGCCGGTGGCTTCCCTCTAGTTTCTCTCCCTTACGTGACCCCACCAGTGCCCCACTCTCCCTCGCGCAACCCTATAGGGATCCTGCTCGACCTCAAGTTACCCATATGGAACCCCAGTCTCCTTCATACGTCCCTTATGATGCCCTCCTTCCTCTGGAAATCCACCTCCCCCAGCGTCCGCACCCCCTTCCCCTCTAGGTAAGGTTCCCTCTTCATGCTTAGGGTTTTCTTCCAGTTTTCATTAGGTTTTCAGTTTTCTAGTTGTAGAGTGTTCAGTTTCGGCTGTATTCTTGTTTAATAGGGTTTAACATTCATGTTTAGGGTTAAGTCTTTCTTATAGATGCTATAATTGAGGTGAAATTTCAGTTTTGCACCATTTTCTGGAAATATCTCGACCCGATGTAGGTGATTCTCTTCTTGACCACAAATTAATGAATTATTAAGATTTCTTGAGTGTATTTCCATGTTCTATGATTATATCGTGTGGTGATGAAATGGTATTTGAATATAATTGAGAGGATTTTGGATTTAAATTGGTTTTTACATAATTGATATGTGTGTATTTTCATTGTAAATTCTTATAGAGCATCTTGGAAATGTTTTATTAAGTGTATAAATGTTTTATTAAATTGTGTAAATGATTTGATAAATTTTATAAATTATTCTAATGGTGTTTGGAAAATGTTTTACTGTGATTTTGATATTAAATAGAGGAATTTGGGTATGTTTTTGGGTAAATCCTTTTTGTGCAACATGGAAATGTTTTATTAATATTTTAATTGATCTATTAAATTATATGTTTGGTGGGAATGTGGATTATTAAAGGGTTTGTCCTGAATTTGGTTTAAAAATTAATTTTTTGAGACATAGGGTGTCATTTATGTGCAACCGCTGGTTGTATCTTTTTAAAGAATTTTTTAAATTGTGCATGAGGTTAATTAAATTGTGCAGGAGATGTGAAACAAATTTTGAAATAGTTTTAGAGAACACTAGATTTTAAAAGAGGACTTTGGGTATGCAAGTAGTGGATTGTGTTGTAAAATTACTTGTATGGTTAATGAAATGGGTATGTGGTGTATTATGTGATATGTGAAACTTGTTTGAACACAATGGGAAGTACATGTATCTAAGTGGCTTCAGTAGGACTGGTGTACTAGTGATTCAAAATTCACTCTATCCCAGTTTCACTTATCGGGATTGACCTTGACATCACTATCTAAACTATGAAGACATTTAGAGAAAACATGGCCATTGGGGTGTCCCCTCCACGTATATTGTGTATGATAAAGTTGTTGGTCATGGTTTCAAAGCCACATTTCACCAGGATATGAGGAAACTCAGTTCCCATTTCTAGCAAGTGTCTATAGGTATTTATCATGACAAGTGATCAATATTTACATCACACTTACTATCAGTACATGGTATTTTGGGTTGGTAATTTAAAAATAAAGTTCAACTTTATTAAATTTTCATCCTTTAAAATTATTTTGTATTTAAAATTGTTTTCATTTAGAGTTTTTTTTAAAAAGTTTTTTTAATTAAAATTTTAACTAGAATTTATTTTATTTACAAAACATTCATGTTATTTTCTATTTAATGTTTAAAACATAGAATCCTCTTTTGGGTGGAATCATACTATGCTTAGGATCACACCCTAATAACACCCTTGGGTGTATGTTGATCTTGTTCTGTATTTGTTCCAAGTGAAGATATGGTGCATGTTATAGACGATTTGGGTTCCTTGTGGGACTTCATTGTGGACCTCAGTGGTGGAGGCTTATAGAAGTTTCTTCTCTTGTTTCTTGGAATTTTGGGATGGGGTGAGTACCCTATTTGTTTTAGTCTTGCTTTTGGAGTTTTATTCCGAGTTTTAAACCTTAAATATGAAAATTGGTTATTCCCTGTTTGGTTGCGATTTTTTTTAGTTTTGGTTTATTTTTCATCTTTGTTTTTATCATTATAACATCAGGTAAATCATTCTCATGTTTTAATTTTGATACATAGGTAGTTGTGCCAGCCCATGGGGTTTAGATACAGCCTTAGGGCCTTATCGCAGATCAACCCGGGTGGGTGGTTCTGGGTCAATCTTGGTTTGTTTGTGAAACCTATTAGGGAAAAACGTTGAATATGAATGTGGATCTATGTATCGGATGAATAGACTCCCTAGTGTGGTAGCCTTGGTGTATTTGGGTATGTATCTATGGTTTGGATAGGTAAGTGTGATATGGGATACCTATGAATGGCTCTATATCATTCCAAGAGTGTTTTTAATTTGAAATCAACTCTTATAGTTTATGAGAGATTTGGTTTATATGCTTATGATCCATGCATTAATGTTCTCTCATATTTACATTCCCCTTGAAATGGGTGGTCACAGGGTCCTTTTATAAGAATAACCTAGATTGGAAACCCATCTTTGGGTGGTAACTTCCTCTAACAACCTTGGAACCCTATGTAGGAGTCTTGAAATGTGAAGATGCGTGCACAAAATAAGGAATTTTGGGTTGGGGAACAATGTTTTACAAGCACTAAATAGTACATGATATTGGTCCTAGGACCCATGAGAAAATATGATACTATGAATGATACTTGGATGTGCCTTCTTGGAACCCCATGAGTTAGGTATATGCATTAGAATAAACAAAAATGCAATATAAAAGAACAATAGTAGAATACCATAACTTATGATCAAAATGAATATGTTGGCACCATGAGATGTTAATTTAAAGACTATAAAAGTATGCTTTTATAAGTTTATATTACTAATAGAATATGTTTTCTAAAGAAAATTTAGACTTGATAACATTTTCAAAAAGAGTCTTAATATTTAATAAACCTTTTATCTAGCAATAAATAAAATCCCTAGCATACTCCCTATGGTATGTTATCACCCCCATCATTGGATTAAGTGATGTTAATGAAGTGTCTCCACCCATGAGTATTTGAGATGTCATTTGGGATATAGAGATACTATTGTTTTTTTCTTCATTGAGTGTGAGAATCCATCTTTACCACATCTTATTTCATCTAAGAGAGGATTATATAATGGTCATCACAGAAAAGAAAATGCTATATTTTTTGATAGCACTAGCTATCAAATTCCAACTCTTAACATTATATTGATATCTTTTTCTACCATATTTCCAAAATGTTAGTCAGTGAAATATGATGATGGAATCCACATATACTATTCAATACTACATTTCTCTAAATGGAGCCTTATTATATAAGGCATTATATAAACACTAAAAAATTTACTAAGTGTTTTGACACCATATTATAATGATAATGAAAATGGACTGTTAATCCATCATTGCTACCAAACATAACCGCATTATCTAATGCAATATCCATCACCGTGATATCATACTATTTTTACTCAACACAGATAGTGTTGGATTTCCAATAGTATTTAAGCTATAATTTAATGAAAAAATACAAAATCTTGAGGACACATCATTCTCTGTGGAATTACTTGTGTTATGTAAGAAAAGGGTGTTGGGATAAAATAAAACATAAAACATTCAATCTAACCAAATTGGGGAAGGGGAAAAAAGTGATTATAAATAATTTGATCTAATAATGAGACAATTTTAGTGGAAGTCATGGCATTCCTAGATTCAGAAAATAATATCTAGATTTATTATATACCCCACATTGAAAAAATCAAAGCACCTTTTAGACATGGAAAATACTCTATTCAGAAATGGATGTCTATTTAAAGATCACAACTTTTTCACGCAAGAGAGACACAGTGTTACAGAGGGATACCTAATTTTTTTTCGTATATCATTTTTCTATGTATTTTGTAGATATTGATTTCCATGGACATGATCTTTCACATGGAAGGATAAATCTCATATTAGTGATTAATTCAGTGGGGTGAGATACTTTTTATACTTAAAATCTAGTAAATTTATTGAAATATACTAATATATATATATATATATTCCAATTTATAATGACAATAATTCATGGTTTATTATGATTGTGTCGTCCTTGTTTTAATCAATATATATATATATATATATATATCATAGGTTGTTAAAAAATTATATCCCCTCACTCAATTATCCTTGTACATGTTTAAATAAGAATGATTTTGTGGTACAATGACTATATATCATCAGAATGTGTATAGAGGATGAGATCTCAATATTAATTTCTCTCAACCAATATATCATGATTTTGGGGTTCCTAGGTAACTGAAGTTTAGGGAACTAATAATTAATTGGTTTATTTCATTATGCCTACCAATTTATATAGGAAGGGGTTTTAGGTCACAATAGTCATTGTAAGACTACAATTGACTAAGTATTATAACCAATGAAATGCAAATTATTTTTACTTAATCACTCCATAATCAACATATATATAGAGAATTAATTACATAGGAATCGGGATAGAACTAATTCAAAACCCCAATCCATGGATCAATCAATAATATGTCATTCAATAGATAATATTACTCATTATAACTCAAGCTCAATATTCATAAAATCCAATAATTCCCCCACCATTAATTAAAACTTCACTTCAAGAAATTAATTAAATTATACCACTCCATTGAAAAAATCTAAAGTCATTACAACACATCATTTTAACCTTATATTTTTATTTGTATTTTACAACCTCATAAAAATGGATCCGTTATCAAATTACTACTTTCATTATTGGTATCATGGTTTAAATTTCATAACACATAACTAATAACTCATGAAATTATCACATAGTTATAATCTACACACTTCCAATCCATTTTTTATATAATTTTTTTAAATTAAAGGAATTAAAAAATATTCACAATGTCAAATTTTATTTTGAAGGAATAACACTAAATAATTAATGTGAAATTCAATTTTCTCCATCTAACATTTTCTTTAAAAAATATAAATAAAGATGGTCAGTTCCCCATACAAAACAAGACTAAGGAGGTCTAAAATAATGAAGTCCCAATTCATATTCCCTACCAAAGTTAATACATTCTTATGGAAGAGATCCTAAGGTGAGAAACAAAAGACTTTGATCATCTGTGGAAATCCTAGAGGCCAAAAAATCTGCACCCTTATTCCCCTCATGCCAAGTGTGACTAAGTATCTCCTGTGAATCCAGAACATGCATAAATTTTTCAATAATGTAGGCAATGGTCCATGGAATGTAGAGAATCCCTTGCTTCAACTCGTGAAGAATAGCTGAGTCTGTTTCCACTGACTCAAGCATAAAGTTATGGCAATGACATAGCTTGATACCTTTCAGCATTGCATACGCCTATTCCATAAGAGAGTCCCCCACTCCAAATCCATCACTGAAATCCAGTATCACCGCCCCTCAGGGTAAAAAATCCACTCCCCCCTCTCATTAAACTGGGCACACATGACCCATCCACATTGAGCTCCATGACACTTCTCGAATTCTTCCACTGAACACATCATCTTTTACTGTTCACAACCTTGAAAATGGGGGTACACGAATTACCTGCCATGTAAATCCTTAGCAAGGGGATGGTCTCCCAACCCTTAATGAGTGGGATCAAATCGATCCCAATTGTCCTAGCATGAACCACTAGATCCAGGCGCAAATAGATCGTACCCCCATGTCACATCTGGTTGCAAGCACTCTAAATAATCCAGCATCCCACAATAAGAATCATTTACACCACCTTTTTCATTGATATATTGCTTTCAGTTCTCCAGAGCCATGATTAAAGATAAGACATATCCAAGACCGTCCAACCACCTCGTCCAAATACCTCACCTTGGAAACCCTAAATAGAGGCTGCCCAGTCGCTGGCGAAGAAAAGGTGATCAATCTACTCTTTTGTGGGAATCATGCAACATATGCATTTAGATGAAAGTGAAATCCCCTTTCACTTTACCTAATCATCCATAGGAATATCATGATTTTGAAGGCTTAAAATAAGAAAATTATATTTCACTGGATAATAATAACACCAATCTACTTCATTCTTGATATTCAAAAAACCATGCACCCATGTAACCGAATGATACCCCTTAGCCGAGAATAACCTTGAGGCTGACCCTATGAAGATAAGTTTATCAGGCTCATCATTCAAAGAGATTACCTCGAAAACCATCAGTTGATTTTGAGTGAGAAATTCCTGAATAAATGACCTAAAATTTCTATCCTTAGAAATGGAAATATCTAGATTTTGACAACCTACGAAGCCAAGCTCTGAACCTACCTAATTACCAATCTAGAATTTATTTTTCCCATAACCAACCAGTCATTTTGAGTGAGTATGAAGAATTTATATGTAATTAGAGTTCATGAGCCCTAAATGGGAAACAAATACCAAAACACTGGTTAATTGGTTTCCATATCAATAATTAATAAAACTATCCCCAAATGATTTGTTCTCCCTAAAGTCCCAAGCATGTTTAGCTTTCATGCCTTGCATTTCCCCTCTTACACTTCAAACATTAATACCGCCATCAGAAACCTCTCAGCTCATCTATTACCATGAACCAAAACAATTGTATTGAATATACTTCATAAACCAAAAGAATTGTATTGGGTATCCTTCTATTTAACATGAATTTGAAATTAAAACTTGTATAATCAAAATATTTCCCTAATTTGATGGTCTTTTACCTGATTACCTAAACAAACACATCATTGATTTTACAATGGATTATTAAAAAAACACTTGAGGTGTAGAATAAGTTTAAGTGATGTGGACAACCTTCCATTTTTATATGGAATTCATAGGCATAAAATGACTATAAAACCTATAAACTAGTGAATTATCTTATGAGGATAAACATGATACGAGCTCTCTTACAAGATTATGTACTACAGATAGTGACATTATCCATACTAGAAAATTCTTTTAATCTCAAAAAAGAAAAAGGGTTGATCATATTTAACAACGATAAAAAAGAACTGATAAAGGACCCACATTATCCCTTCTATTTTAGCATGGATAAAAGACATTTTTATCAGTTCCATTTTTAGTGTTGATAAAATAACAATTTATTAGTTCTCAAAATATCACTGATAAAGGGGGACATTATCAATGATTAAAATAGAAATGATAAAGGGATAGCTACCTATAATTTTCTATTTATATAATATCACACCAACCAGTAGCACCCGTATATATAGAAAACACACCCACTAGCCGCACCTTCATAGCACACACCACCTACAAAAAACAACACCTACACAACACACCCAAGAACAAAGCACCACACACCACATCACACACAAGAACAAAGCATCACACACAAATGTTTAGAAAAAATTCTATATACATTTCAAACAATTTTTTATATAATTACATTTACAGTTATCCCACAAACAGTTAAAAAAATTAATTTCATTTTTTAACATCAGTTATCCTCTCTCAAAAATGTCCACCCATGGTATTAGTTGCTGAAAAAATCATCCCAACTAAAAAAATGTTCCACCTATATAATAAAACAAATATTATGTTATTAATACTATAAAAAAAATAAATTAAACATTAATATGAAAGAATACATTAATAAAATTTAATTTTATAAAAAAAGACACATTTTGAGTAATATAGGTCACACCGTGGGTTGTATTGATGTGGGGTTGATTCCTACATGTCAGAAATTAATTATGGATCATTTTCTTAAAATATCAAAACAAAACGAAAGGGTTTTTATGGTTTTGAGTATGTCCCTTATTTTTTTACTAAAATTAGTAACAAATTTAAATGAAATATTTGGATTTATATAAGTCAAATGATTCATCAGATTGAGGTGTGGTTGATTCCTACATGTCACAAATGACGAATGGATTGTTTTTATAATGTATCAAAACAATCCTAATGGTTTTTATAGATTTTCAAAATTATAGTTATATTTTTATTCTATAATATCTTTTCAAACTAGACACACCCATTTTGATTCATACCGGTTGCATCTTGCATTGGTTTGTGGTAATATTGCTTCATACATGTCAAAAATGTCTTAAAAAGTGATCTCCTAAACTATGATGAAAATCATTGGGTTTCTTCTTTGTGTTAATTGAGTGAAATATTTTGAATAAAAATTTCAATTTTTAATTGATAATGGACACTTTTAGTCATACTGATCACACATTGTTTCAGATTGACTTAAAATTCATTACTAAATATGAAAAATGACTAATGGAGCATTTTCTTAAAGTATCAAAACAATTTGAATGTGTTTTTTTGGTTTTCAATATGTCACATGATAGTTTTTACTTAAAATTAACGTCAATTTTAAATAAAACATAATAGGATTTATACTTGCAACATTTTTCCTTGGATTGAGTTGTGGTTGATTTTTACACAACAAAAATGACTCTTGAATCATTTTTCTGATGTATCAAAACAATCCAAATGTATTTTCATGGTTTTTAGTATGGCAATTGTGTTTTTTACTAACATATTGATTCAAATCAGAAATACATTTTTGAGTCATACATGTCACATCATTGTCAATTTTATGTGAGACTTCTTTATACATGTTAGAAAGTAATTAAGAATCACTATCCTAAATTATAAAGACAATTGAAAAGTGTTTTCTTGTTTGTTAGTGAGATACACATTTTTAGCTAATATATAAATTTTAAAATGATAATAGACACTTTTAGTCATACCGATCACACCGTGCATCTGATTTAGGTATGGTTGATTCCTACACATAAAAAGTGACTAAAGTATCATTTTCCTAAGCTATCAAAACAATCTGAATTAATTTTCTTGGTTTTTAGTATATCATTAGTTTTTAGTTAAAATAATGTCAATTTTAAAAATAAGTCATATTTAAATTTATACTGGTCACATAATGCATTTTATTGAGGTGGGGTTGATTCTTATACATCAAAAATGACTCATGGATCGTTTTCCTAAATTTTTAAAATAATCCAAATGCATTTTCTCAATTTTTAGTATTGTAGTTGTGTTTTTTAATAAAATTATTGTAAATTTTAAATAAAAAGAGAGATTTTGAGTCATACTGGTCACACCATGCATTGGATTGAGGTGTGATTGATTCCTATATATCAAAAATGACTTATATATTGTTTTACTACAGTATAAAAATAATCTGAAAGTATTTGCTCAGTTTTTAGTATTTAAGTTGTGTTTTTTACTAAAATATCATTTCAAGATGGAAAACACACATTTTGAGTCATAACGGTCTCATTGTGTGTCAATTTGACATGATCTTGCTTTATAAATTTCACAAAGAACCTATGAATCATTGTAAAAAATTATGAAGAAAATCAGAGAGATTTTTCTTGGTTTTTAGTGTGTGATGCATTTTGAGCTAAAATGTTAATTTTAAACTAATAATAGACACTTTTAGTCATATCGGTCACACTGTTCATTAGACTCATAATTATTTTATTTCTACATGTCAGAAATTACTGATGGATCATTATGCTAAAGTATCAAGTCAATCCAGATTCGTTTTCTTTATTTTCAGTAATTAAACAGTTTTTTTGAAAAATTTATTGTTAATTTATTATAAAAATACACACTTAAAGTCATAACAGTCACACCATGTGTCGGATTTAGGCGTGGTTGATTCCTACATGTCAGAAATGACATATGGATCATTATCGTAAAGTATCAAAACTATCCTAATACTTTTGACGGGTTTTTAATATGGAACTTGTTCATTTAACAAAAAAGTACAGATAATTTTAAATAAAAATAGACACTTTGAGTCATACCAGTCACATCATCATGCTATTTCTATACATTCATCCATAAGGTATTCTACCAATTCTTTAAAAAACAAATCTATCACATCTTGTGAATAGAAGTTTTTTCGACAATTATTGTAGTACTGAAAGAATATAAATAAAAAAAGTATTAATAACTTTTTTAAGTGAAATAGTAATTATATTTGAAAATATATCTTTAGGGATGCTGGTTTTTTCATAGAATATGATCTTTTTCATTAATTTAAAAACATAATAACCATAGTCTTTAGATTTTGTTTGTTTCAGACACTGCATAAACATTAATAAATATAATTAATTTTTTTAAATGTGTTTTTCTAATGAAATTTTATTATATATACCCTGATCTGTATCTATTCATTATAATTGTGTTGTTTCTTATCATTTTCCTATAGCTGCATACCATGATGTATATGATATTCATGCACAAACTTATCATAATATAATACTCATTAAAAGATAATATAAATTATATAACTAGATTTTTATTTCTACAATTTTTAATTTAGTGTGTTATAAATTTAAAAATTCCATCATTTGGGGTTTTTTTATTGGATATCCATGCATTGAATCCAAGAATTAAATCACTAGAGTATCCAAATTGACCATAATGGGCATACAATGATGCCTAAAAAACAAAAACAAAAATATAATGAATGAAATTAAAATAAATTTTATATGATTAAAGTGTATAGTTTTACCCCTAAATCGTTGGTATTACGAAGAGTATATCATCCCTAATTTTTCTCTAAAACAATTTGAGAATGCCTGATACATTTTCACCCTATTTCTTAGATTTTATATCTTCTTGTTCTGTAGAGGTGATGTGAGGACTAACGAGTCCAATTTTTTGATAATGGGAAAATCCCTTGAATTATTTTTCATATATATGGATGTGAAAAATAATAAACGTAATTAGTCATAATTATCATATTTTATCAGCTTTTGGAAAACAAATCAAGAAAACATACCTCATGTATACATTTACAAATGAGCCACCTAACTCATCATGCTCCATGAGTTCACTTACATTTTCTACACTAATGAAATATAGTTCTTCCCCACTATACATATTTTCATTAAAAATGATTATGTGAACCATACTATCTTTCAACATTGTATTCACATGATCCTTCAATGATAATATATGCGGATATAGAATGGTCAATTTTAAGGTGAATTCATTAGATCGTTTTGAATAGCTTGTTGATCCTTGAGATGGTTTTGAGTCGTTCTTTATTTTCACCCCATCCCTATGTCCGTATGTAATAACATTAATTAGTTCATAAATTTTTTTCATTAAAATTTTAAGGTTTATCTGGTTAAAGAAATTGGAAATGAATACCTTTTTATCAACATGTTTTTTATAAGGTGTGACAACCATGCGATGAATGTTCTAAGAGTTTATTTAACCATATAAATATCTTTATCATCAATTGTAATATGTATCTTAGTTCTCAACTCATGGGATACATTAATCAATACATTGACATGACATGTTGGAAGTGGTATATTGTCTATCATGGCGTTCTAGATATTGAATACCATAGCCCTCTCTATAATGTGATGGATGGGTGTTGATAGATATAAATCACAACCATATTCACCCTGTACAATATTAGTACAGGAAAGGTATTAGTATCTATCAGATTCACAATCCATTAAAACAATTATTAGAACATTTATTACTTCATCTAAGAATGTTTTTTGAGGGGAATTGCTCGACTGAAAGCTAGTAGGGGGTGGGGCAGGATCTTCATGCACTGGTTGTTCTTGAGTTATTTATTTTCTTTACCCCCACCATCATATTTTTAATGAAATACCTCTCCAATTTCATATGTTCTTCAAAGATATCTATTCTTTATCTCATCATTTTTATTTCTTCACCTTAATCCTCTTGTTTTTTTCTCAAAAAATGTTTTGGGTGTCACCCTAAAACCCGCACCTCTGACTCGACCATCCTTTTCTGGCTGCATCAAGGGAACCAAAAGTATGTCCACATCTGGTTTGGGTGATGTTGATTCCAGTTACTATGTCAGATTGAAAATACAGGAAAATATGTAATAATTTTTATGTAATATCGATTTAAAGAAAAAAATATTTATTATGACATACTTACACATGTTTTCCACACTATTTTTGTGTTTCCATCTATTAGTATTCCATATTTATTTACACACACATCCATCTATAGCACCTGGCATGGGATGGAAGTGACATTGGATTTGGATTTATCAATATACACATAAATAGATAAACAGAGTTATGGTGTTTTTTTATGTCACATAAAAGTATTACGATAGATGTAAAATACGTACCAATTTTTTTCAAGCGAACCATACCCCATTATTTCTTTATGGAAGGGGTACACTCGTTTTTCTACTCGTTCCTTATTTTCAGCTCTCAGTTTTGGTTTCATAAAAAACATTCAATCAAAGTGATGATACACATATCATCAAACAATATATTACCAATCACAATGTACATGAACATACTTATCCTCAGGATGGCTAGTAACCACATCCCACACTCCTTGGGTTATCAAGTGTTCATAAATAGGAGGTAGGTGTGGGTTTATTTTCCCTTCCACATCATTAAGATATCTTTTCATTAAAATTGTGTGAAATCCTCCGGGAATCCTTCCAGAAACCTTTAATACATTGTTCTTAAATGATTCATCCACTATAAATGAACTCTAGAAGGGATGACTGAGAGTAAGTCAATGTTTCATTACATTATTTTTTAGTAAATTAAAGAAATGATATCATAATGTTACCATAATATCTCCCCACTTCAATGTATTAAGACCAATGACAACATGGTTCCATGACAGTACATTAATCAGTACATGTTTCCGAGTGATGACTCCAATGTATCTATAGAACATGACCCTTTTGGGGTTAACATGTTGGCCCCACTTATTCCATCCGACCTCATATTTGATACCTTTTTATTTTTCCATATGTATATTTTCTAAGACTGTCAAAATACGATGCTCTTGTTTATTCAATTCCATCAATGTTTCATTTCCTACCATTTCCTCAGTTTTAACATCATAAATATGTTTCTTCCAAGCTATAGCACCGGCATGCGAAGATGGTGGTTGTAACTCTACACTTGGGGAAGCAGTAGTAACAGGTTGATAAACCTATTGGTCCTCTAGAATTCAAGGAGTAGTAGGTTGAGAGACCTTTTGGGCCTCAGGATTGGTCGCATCATCACGTGAAGAAGTTGATATCTATAGAAGTGGTTTAACATTTAATTAAGATTACATAAAAGAATTAGCGAATAGATAATAACATAAGGTAACATGATGCATATTAAAAAAAATATAACCTAATTGACGAACATTTTTTCATTGTTGAAGGGATTTGACACCTCTATCTACTATCATAGTCCATTAATTATGATATCCTCTCACATACAAAACATAATTTACATTGGGTCTGTTGTGAAATGATTGCAACATCCCAATGAAAGTGCCATCCTCTATTGAATTTTCATCTGAAACATTACTGGGTTTGTTGGATAACAAATAAATTGACTAGCTTTATTTTGTGGGATCTGAAACATAAAATAATTGTACTACCTGTGATACCATTATAAATGTTTTTTCTTTGTACCCTTACTTATTCAAACCAACTATAATGAATCCCAACTAATCTATTTTAACATCACTCTTATTATCAACCCACATTCATTGAAAAATTAGTACATAGAATTTCGTATAATCCAACTCCCATATTTTTTTGATGAACCCAAAGTATGACATATTCACATAAATTAGATTTATGTCCTTAGCACTGGAAACATGCATCTCTTCCTCCACAAGGGTAAATCCACTAATCTTCATGGTACTATCTTCATCATTTTTATTAGTACAGAATGTATAACCGTTCTTTTCATAAGAAATGTATGATAATACATACACACTTGGTCCCCTAGCTAGCCATTAAATTCATTCTAAAATTGAGTCCAGATTCTCATCTGAAACCTTAAATTTATGGTCCCAAAAGAATCCAATAAAGTTTTGTTTGTGTGCATTTGATATCCATTTTTCATCCATTGATGGATTCAAATGCCTAAAAATTTCTTTGTGGGTTTCGACATGTGGGTTATCCTCCAAACTATTATGTAAAATATAATGGTGTTCTTGCTCCCAATATGTACTATTGATTATGAAAACCTCTATACCAGAAATTATTTCACCCACAAGCCACCTAGTGTGATGAGATTATGGTAGACCAATGCTTTACACACCAGAAAAGTATTTTGTACAAAATTCAATAACTTCCTCAACAATATATCGTTCCACAATACAACCCTCTAGACGACATCGATTTTTGACACACCCTTTCAAAATCATCATATAATGTTCAATGGGGTACATCTTTCATTAGTTTACAAGACCAAATAATCAAATATCTCTCACCATGTGAACCATCATATCAATGAATTTAAGCAGGAGAAAAATTTCCAATTCAAATTATATGATGACAATATCACTTTCCATATACAGTAATTTCGTCGAATCTATAACTTTTCTGCATATATATTTAAAGAAGAAACAAAGTTTTGTTAACATATAACAGACATTCTTGAAAAAAATGAAACATAAAGATATAATAATAATGTCTTTCATCAAAAAGTTCTAGTCATGCGATTTCAGACCCTTTAACTTCAAATTGGTAATGAAAATGATGTTCTTGGTATTCGATGAATACCCGTCTAAAATCATTAAGTCATTCAAGATTTTTAAAAACTGATATCTCTCCAGCATAGAACGAGTTTAAGTAGCTGGGGGAAGAAAATTTTATTTTTCACCCTTCATTGGCACCAACTCTTCTCAAATTCCCATTTCAACCATATCCACCCAATCTTTGATTCTATCATTTATTTTGTCAGGTGTATTTAGGGAAATTATGATGACAATTCCGTATACATTTTTTTGCAACATTGATAACATCAAGAAATTTTCTGACATATAGAAAAGTCTAGTATAAGGATTCTATAAAAAATGATCTCTTCTTCCAACTATTTTTTATAAGGTTTTTTGAAAATGGTTTACCAAAAGTAGTGTCCACATATTTTACGTTCTCAAATAGTTGATATCCAGTTAGTGGAGATGGTGTTGTATGTTCTTTTGAACATCCAACGAATGTTGTCATCTAGGACCGATACTTATGTCGTTGGGGTAGAAATATGTGATGTCCTAGAAACATAGTTTTCAATGAATGTTTCAACCGAATTGACTATATACCATGTTTATAGATGAGAAATCCATGAATTCCTTTAATGCTCTATCCTGAAAACTTCCCATAAGTAGGAATGTCATTTATATACAATAAAACATGGACCTCTACATGAAATCTTCATTTCTATAAGAATCATGAAACATAATAGATTAATCCTACAATAATTCCAAATCCAATATCAATTTAGCAAAATAAACATAAATATTTTTACTTGATTGTTTCAGTCCTGATATACGCATAGATATCAAGATGTGTTTTCATTTCATGCATAACCACGTAGAAAGTATTAATTTACTAACATAACTGGAAATGTACTGTGAGTGATTCTTTGAAAAAAAATGATTCACTCTATTTATAGATAATTCAAGATGATGGTTTCCTAACTCATTTTCAATATATGGATACTCATGGTCGATTCTATTTGACTGAGGAGAGTCTTCCAAGTGATGTAGTTTCCCATATTTATTTATTTTTCCTTCATGAAATGTTAATTTCCATGTGGTCTCATCACTTCCATATAGGTTCCTAAACCATGGAATGATTGGAAAGTACCATAAAACTCTCTTTGGTCCGGATTCATATTTCTTGTATTGAGAAGAACCACACATTGTGAATTATCGTCGTGATTTTTGGTCCTTGGACAATAGTATACAGTCATTTGGGCAAGCGTGTATTCATTCATAGATCATATCCATCAAACATAGCAATCATTTGGCTTCGTATGTTCAGCTCAAGAGCTCATTATCTTCTCAGAGAATTTCATTCAAGAGAGAAATTAATTCTGTAAAACTGGTGTCACTGCAGCCTTTTCCTGCTTTCAAACTATACAGTTTTAGTACAACTGGCAATGCTGTATATTTAGTGCAACCCCATCCAAAGGAATCTCTACACAACTCCTTATGTACTAATTTTTTTTGGTAATCACAAAGTCTATCTTCAACTGTCCTTGTAATTTCCTCAACATTATCTTCATCATCATTAACATATGTAATCACCTCATCTATACAATCTTCTTTGTTGTCCACAGTTGAAATCATATCGGATGATCCATAAAACACACTACTATCCCATCCACTTGCTATATTCTCTTCATACCCCATGTTTATTCCAACATTTATAACTTCGATCTATTCCATGATAGATCATGTGTTATTCTAACTCCTCTGAAAAAACCTGTATTTAATAAAAACAACGTAAATATAGAAAAAGGATTTGAGAAGGGCCATATGCATGATCTTTTGTAAACTTGATGAACTCTTTCACTCCATCTTCATACTCTCTCACTAAATGATTGGCATCCATCTAGTCTTTATTCGTATCTCTCCTTTTTGATTTAGTGATACTTGTATTTAAAAAAATAATAACACAAAATATTTATATAATATAATTGTTTTCTTAATTCTATAAAAGTATAAACATAAATGATTATGAAAAAACTACAGTTCCAGTGTCTTTTGAAATCAATTTAAAAAATCACACTTGAAATGCCATTACAAAACCAAACTTTTACACAAATTTCTCTTGAAAATAATATTCCATTTTAAAAATAAATCAATTAGTTCCAAACACTATTTCACAAAACCTAAATTCATTTTTTAAAGAAATAAATACAACCTAATGACCCAACAATAGTAATCATTTAAAATGAGTGACATCCCTCTAAGAAACATCTCAAAACACATGAATAATTTTAAAATAGTCACTTAGGCATTTTCACAAAGTCATATATCCAAATAGTGACACTTTATAAAAGATACATAGAAAACACTTCACTTAATCCCAAATCAATTAGTGTTGTATGATTCCATCGCATTATTCCAATGGTAGGTGTAATAATATTACTTTCTAAAATCATTTGATATCATGCTCCTCACCATTGGATATCCCATATCCATGCTTCCATTTTCCAGTAATATCAATTATCCTTCACCAAAAAACCATAGTCCTAATGGATATGTTTTATTGTCAATGTTCACACTTACAACCATGAAACACTCCTGTCCCAATTTACAACAAACACTGCATTATCCAAATTATCATTGGATCACACCAAATCAATTGGTTGTACACCCCAATAACAATATATATGTCTCTCACATGAAGTATAATTTTTAACTTCCTTTATAAATACTGCAAAAAATCTATAATATTAAATCCATTACATAATCAAACATTTCTCAAGTGTCATTCCTTTCACACAAATAATTACCTATGCCAATCATCACTTGAAGAAACTATGTTTATCTCCCAATTCTTTTACATACATCATGACTCAATTCAAAATTTTAAAAGAAATATGGTACTAAAGTAATAGATGTTATGATTTTCCATAGTATATTTTTTAAAATCTTCAAAAATACATTATAAATGACATTTCAAAGATTAGTCATTCGAAAATTCATAACTAAACTCATATTAGTAACCTATAGAATCAAATTTGTAACAATATATTTATAAGTCTCAATATAATTATTACCTATACAAAACACTTTCATGAGTGTAATAACAACTTTTCCCAAAATATTTTATATTCTTTTAAAGAAAATTCATAATGAAAATCTAGTTTTTGTACCTTTCAAGGATGAATCCACCTAAATGTCATGACCAATTCATATCATTGAATATCAATAGTTAATTATTCATTAATATAATTTGTTAATGTTGTAATAAAATAATAATATATATATTTATATATTAAATTATTCTAAGAAGAAAATATGATTTGATAATCAAATGAATTGTATCATTTTCACCTTTAAGGGGATTTTGCATAAATTTCTTGCTAGAAGAAGGATTCATTACATGTGTTGTGATGGATATTTAGCTAGGGTGTCCAGAAATTGTATCATGTATATTTCTATAGGTAGGGATAACAAAATATATGTTTCTATTATAACTCAATTTATCACCTATTTAAAAAACATCTTGATTTCTTATTTTATACTCAGTTATCTACTCATGTAGAGGTTTCTCCACTAACAACATCTAGATTTCTTATTTTATACTTAGGCCTCAGATTCACTCTAATTAAAATCCAACTTAAACATGATGTGTGAGACCTCATACTCATGTAAAATTTTCTACACTAACGCATCACTAAGACATGACAATGTCATATTGCGTATGATCTAGATCTATGAAAATCTATTTCTAAAAAGATATTCATTAAATAATATTAAATTTCAATCAATACAATTCCATTTTAATAGAATTTGAACTACATGGCATATGGTTCATCTTAGATGACCTTTAAACTTTTTAGATAGGTATATTGGATATGTATTGACATCCCAACCACTAATATTAGACCCATTAAATGACTTCATAATATTCATACCCCTTCCCAACAATATTGTAACTTCCTCCATATATAGTCTTGAAATCTTAGAAACTAAACATGGATAAAATATATTTAATAAAAACTACATTCCAATTCAAATAACTTGAGTTATGATTTGCATTGTTCTCATTCCTTGTTTTAAGGTGTTAGAACAATCCTAGATCTTGAGTCCCATTTTGGTAGTAACATCACACCCTTCATAATTAATTTTTGAACTATGTAAATAAACTCTATGCAGCGCTTCCTATGTTTGTTTATACTATTATAGTCCACTACTAATTCATGCCAAGTTATCACATTTTACATTCCATTAAATAAACTACCTCACCTTTTATAGATCAAGAACTATAACCATATACTCTATGAACCTCTCTTAAATTATTTCTACAATATTATTTGGTTATCTAATCATGACATGTTTACATAAAATATGTTATTATGTAGACCACCACATATTTTTTAAAAAATTTGTATGACATTAAACACCGACCATATTTTGATCAATGTTGTTTGGTCATAAACATCAGTTTCATTAGACCAGCTCGTATGAACTCAAACTCAAAAATGAAAGAGATATGGTACTCACCCTATTGAAAACATTAATAGGGAATACTAGGAAAAATTCATGTCCCCCATGACTAGGTATACACATATCCTAGTTCCAAATCACCCAATATAGAAATAAAGGGATTTGGAATGATATTGATGGAATTGGAATGTTCAATTTGATAGGATAACTTCCAAAATATTCATAAATTCAAGGTATCACCACTATTAATATATAAGAAAAAGAAAGGGATATTTTATACAACAAGATTCTATTGTGTTTATCTCGTGATAATTGGGTATGTGGTGGCACTACCATTAACAATAGAAAACAAAATTATATTATTGCAACATGTCCAAGAAATGTAAGAAGTGATGAAAATATTTGTGTTGTGGGGATCTAAAAGATAATACCATCAAATAAAAAATCCTAATCAGAATCTCAATAGATATTAGGATATCAAAATATTAGATATATACAAGTAAAATCAACAACACAAGGTTTACCATCTATACCAACATCATCAGAAAAGAGATAAGGCTATTACATCCCTAACTCTATAGGTAAGGCAACATGGTAATTACATAACTAAATATTTGAGAAAAAAATAAGGGAATCATGTTTAGTCACTATGACCGAAAAAATATCAATAACATAGTTACCTTGGGTTCTTATGCCATAATAAAAGTGGAGATAAGGAAAAAAAATATAAGATGATCAATTTATAAATTGATAATAAAACATAAGAAATAAACCTCATCTCACCTCTAACAACCTCTAAAGAAATATCCACCAATCGCATTAGAAAAGAATCAAATAATAGCAATAAATACAAATCCCATAAAAGGTAAATATCCTATAACAAACAATAACCCAAGTATTTCCTAGTATGTGTGATAAAATTATAATGAATCTTTTTTTAATAAAGTGATAGAACACCCTAAAAGTTGTAGTCATAGGGTACAGTGACGACAAAGTCGGGGTAGGTAGCAGTGACAATGACATCAGTAATGGAGGGCTTCGCTGTGGGGTGGGGTTCACGACATAAGAGTGGAAGACAAGGTATCGAGGTGGAGGTTGGTTCGTGGTAGAAGAGTGATAGTGGTGTGGTGGATGAGGGCTGACAATAGAGGTGGGCTCGTAGTGGAGGAGGAGTTTGCGATGGCGGAAGAGGAAATGGTAGAGGAGGGGTTGGTGGCGGCAGAGCTAGGGTCGGGGCAGAGCAAAGGTCAGCGGAACAGGGGTCAACTTTTGCGAGAGCACGAGGGGTGTGAGAATGACAGAGACTGTTAGGGTTATTTTTATAAAACCCAGTGAACCTTTTCTTAGCGCTAGCTAAAAATAACTAATAAAGGTATGTTTTATCAGTGCTAAAATATAAATCGTAGGTAAAAAGAAAATTTATCAATGCTTTTTAAGTGGTGATAATGATACGCCTTTATCAGTTCTAAACACGCTCTGATAAAATCCATCCTTATCAGTGCTAAATTTACAACACCTATAAAGACACCTTTTATCAGTGCTTGTTTACTGCTAATAAAGGCCTATTTTATTATTGCTAAAAAAGAGCTGTTAAATATTTTATGTTAACAATTTATTTATATTAATATAAATAATTATAAAATTATATATATTATAACTATATATATAGTTATTTAATTATAATTCTAACTATAAACAAATAAATAAATAATTATATTTATGAAATTATAATTTGAATAATTATAAAATTATAATAAATAAACTTATTGTATCTATAATAGTAGAATATATATAATAAATATATCAATTACATATATTTATATGATTATAGATAAATACAACAATATTTCTTTAAATTTTATAATTATTTATATGAATATATATTTGTTTATAATTATATGAATATATATATATATATTTAAATAAATATAAAATTATAACAAATTAATATTTCTAATTTTTATAATTTTTTTACTATATATATTTAATATATTTATTATTATTTTATAATTATTTAAATATATTTGTATCTATTTATAATTATGAATGTAAATATTTCAATTTATTTATCAATATTTCTATATCTTTATAAATATATTTATTTAATTATATATAAAATTATATATGAAAATAATAAACATGTTTTTTATCAATTAATAATTATTTCAATAAATATATATTTATTTATATTTATAACTATTAAAACATATATATTTTTATTTGAAATTTATCATTATAATAGATAAATATTTATTTATAGTTTTAATTATAAATATATATATTTAAATATTTATAAAATTAAAAAAATATATTTATAATTTTATAAATGTATATAAACATATTTATTATAATTTTTTAATTATTTAAATATATCGACATATATTTAGAATTATATTTACAACTATGTGCGTTTCTTTATAAATATTTTTATATGAATATATATAATTAATATATTTATTATAATTTCTTAATTATTTAAATATATCTATATTCATTTAGGAATTATAATTTTAAATATCGGTATTTATATTTATATATATTTAAAAATATATTTATTTAATTATATCATAACTTTATATGTAGTATACTAAATATAGTAAATATAATTTATAATTATATACATATATATACTTATTTATAGTTATAACTATAAATAAATATATTTGTAAATACTTGTATATAATTATATATATATATATATATATATTAAATATTATAATATATGCATTTATTTAAATTTTATAATTATATATATATAATTTTAAATATAATTAAAAATAAATAAATTTATAAAAATTTTATATATAATTAGAATTTAATAATTATAAATATAATAAAAATATTTATTATTTAAATATATTTAATTTAATTTTATAATTATTTTTAAGAACATAATAGTATATATGGGTAACATGAATTAATGATATACCTAGTAAATATACATAATAAAAAACGATCCATCAATGGACTACAAGAATAATAAGAAAGGGTGTAATATATAAATTAACATTATGATACATAACATATGCACACATGATCAATATATTTATTGACCAAATTGATTGGAAAGAAATATACATTTAATAATTAATATAGATAAATATATTTAAAAATGTATTTATATAAATTAATTATAAATATAAAAAATATAAAAAATATAAAAAATATAAAAAATATAAAAAATATAAAAATATAAAAAATATAATGAAACTAATAAATCTAATAATATAATAAATATAATAAATCTAAGAAATATTATTAATTAATATAATCAATCAGATAAATATAAATCTTCTAAATCTATAATAAATTCAATAAATAGAATAAATCTAATAAATCTAATAAATATTATAACTATAAAAAATATAAAAAATCTAAAAAATCTATTAAATCTAACAAATATAGTAAATCTAAAAAATCCTATAAATATATTTATAATGTAATGAAATTTATTTTAACTTTATAATTATATATATAGAATTATAATATTAGAAATACATTTTAAAACAATGTACATATATTTTTGAATTATTAAAAAAAATATATTAATTATAAACATGCGTATTTGAGTTAATGTATACAAATAAATATTATTTTTGAATATAAATATAATAATTTTATATAAACTATTATTAAAAAAATTTATCATCATAAAATATAGCACTCATAAATGTATCGTTTATTAGGGCCAAGAAAACTACTGTAAAGGTGTACTATTTATCAGTGACTTTCATAGAACTAATAAAGGATTCATGTATGAGTTCTTTTTGCGAGCGCTGATAAAGGCCCCCCATTTGTCATTTCTTTCTGCTTAGTGTTGATAAAACAAGGCACTTCCCATTCCCAGTTTTGTGGTAGTGATTCTTCCCCATGTTCAAGAGGACTACATTAAGGAAAGAGAAATATGGAATTAGGAATGTCACCAAAGATACATGTGAAAATACATGGAGAGATTCAAGAATATATGTCTGATTTTTATACACCAACCCATTAATAATGATCAATTTTATTATTCTTCAATCAAGGACTATTGAATAATAATAGAAACTTACATGATGTATCACATTAAGGATGTATGATTGGAAAGTGACAAGTGGAAGATAATGTTTCAATAATTAATATTATAATGAAATCAAAGTAGTTGGGAAATAAAGGTAATTCCGCCATTGAAATCTAGATATTTAAATAAACTAAATATCCTTTATCTGATTCAAAGGAAGAAGAATGTTAAATTTTGATATGATTAGTGGACATTGTATAATAAAATTTAAATAAATCCATTTTTATAGTTTTTTGACTTTTTTCTTCTATAAATTACATTTCAAAAAAATGAATGAAGATATAATATTATAATAGTTGTGATGTTGCCTATTTATATAGAAAATTATGATGGAAAATGATGGATATATTTAAAATATCTAATATCAATAAAAATATTTAAATAAATAAAACAAATGTAGATGATAGTTTTAGAAAAATTTGCATCATATTGACCATTTTAACCTCACATTGAATAGGGATATAAACCAATTATCATCCACCACCATTCAAATAGTTGAAATACATCAATCATACTTCATTTTTTTTCAAATAACCACTAGTATAAAAAAGGATACCACATCCAACATTTAACATTAGCTTCTTAGAAGATAACGATTAAAGTGAAGTTAGAACATTTTTAATTATGGTTTTCTATAAAACCAATGTTAAAATGTCTTTAGAATTACCATTTACACAATTTTTTTAGAAAGCTAATGTTCAAGAAAAATAAAAACTTTTTAATGTCTGTTTTATTGAAAATCCATAATAAATGTTTTAAAAAAACATGGGTATCTAAAATCCTCATTTGTTCTATTTTTTTTCAAAACCCAAATCCCTTCAACCACTGATAGAACCTGAAGATGTTCGATATTCACTTTCAGTCAATTTTCATCATCTTTTGACATTTTTCCTTGTTAATGATAAATCCTTCATCATTATTTACATATCCTAAACATTATTCTGTCCATGAAAAACCTAATCCGATCAACATGAAATAGTATTTAATGGTCTTTTGTTCCTTTTTATAATTTGTTTTTACAAATTTTTTCTCTTCAATCTTGTAGTGTTCCCCCTATTTCTACTTCCATAGAGCAATTTTATCTAGATAAGGGTTTATTTTTCATTATTAACCACCAAATTTTAGAATTTTTATTTTTTATCTTGGAATATAAAAAACATTTTAGTTCGTTATAAATTGGACTCACTCATTCGGTTTTTTTTCATTCATTATCGTTTATAATTTATATCGTTAAAATTGTTTAATGTTATAAATATATAACGATTTTAATTTTTTTCACTAAAATATTTTGTTTGTTGTAAATATTTTGATATATAGTTTTTCTATTTAATTTTTTTCTCATTACAATTTTTGGGTAGAGATTTATTTTTTTACTTTCATATTTGTATTTAAAAACTGTTTCTTCCATTATAATGAATTTTTGTTAAAATGTTTTCTGACTTATTAATAAATTTGAGACCGTTTTGAATATATCAATTATGTGTTCAAAATTTATTCACTTTTAAATTTTAAGTTTCATATATTATTATATTTTTCCCTTATATCTTGTTGCAATAACCTTGTTTTCATCTCCTTTAAGTGAGTTCATCATAATTCAATACTTATTTTGCAATCTCACTAGACAAAATTTGTAATTTTTTATATTTTTGATGTTAAATTAATTATCTATTAGTTTTAAATTTCATTTATCCATTAATGTTTTTATGCATATTATTAAAAATAATTTATTTCTTATTATAATGTGGTTAATGTTATAAATTTTTTAGGAATATAAATTGTTTGTGACCGTAATGTTTTTGGTTATAACTATTTGTATTTAGATTTTTTAATCATTATATTTTTGTGTGTGGATGAAATCATTATATTTTTTTTGTAATTTTTATCTTATAATTTTATTTCATTATTATTAGTTTTGATTAATTTTTTTGTTTAAATGTTTTCATTTTGATATTGTTTTCAGGTATAAATTATTTGATATAAATTTATTCATGTTTTAATTATTTGTTTTTGTATATGATTATATATATTTTTATTTTATTTGATTATATATATGTTTAAAGATTCATATGTATTAACAAAATCATATATTATATAATGATTTTTAGGTAATTAATGTATTGTAATTGGAGGATTTCACAGATAAATTCTTATGTATATTAAAAAGGGGTTAATGTTTTCTTGGAAATTATTAATAAAAATCCTACAAAAAATATGTGATTTTATGTCCTTACTTAAAATATATGAATATGTGGAAATTATTTTAAACTGAAATAAAATACCATCTCATTTGATATAGATTTAGTCAAAATTATATATTATTGATCTATCATGGTGAAATAACAAACAATTCAAGATCCATTGATGATGAAGATGTTTCACATCAGCCAACAGATCATCTTGAAGTATTAATTCCTAATATAGGTGTTGAAACCACTGAAAACATTTGTTTACCAAATGTATAGTAATACTAATAATCTAGTATTCTTTGGATACACTCAATTTATATTTCTAACAATATTTATGATATTAGATAACAGTAAATCAAGAAATGGTTAGTGAGATAAATGTTTTACTGAATTGATTGATCTTTTAAAAAAGATATTTCTAGAAGGTAATGAGATTACATATTCTAATTATGAGGGGTTTTTTTGAATTAGTATTATGGTATAAAAAGATACATCCATCCCCTTATAACTACAATCCATATAGGGTGGAATATGAATGTTTATCAAAATGAGCTAATTATAGGATATCATGATATAAAATTAGTGATAGATCCTACCGTGATTCATTCTTAGGAACAAGAACTAAACCAACAACTAAATAAACAAGGTATTGTATAATAGTTCCTTATTTGAATAATCTATTTGAGAATTATAATAATAAAAATAGGTTAATATTTAATATATATGAGTGAATCTCTGATGTAATTTACTACGTCCTACCGATTCACCACAATAGAAATAATTTGGTCATAATTTATTTTTGATTTTTTAAATGATGTTTGAAATATTTTAATGGGTATGCATAAATATGGGATGAATCCATATCATATTCTCAAATGAAATAATATTTCTTGGTATGTTTTGTTTGTTTTTTTACAACTCATATCCATGTAATATTCATGGAGATAAAATATGTGATGATGTGTTTGATGATCTCAGGAAAATGAATTGCAACTGATATTGATCTATATGTATCAAAATTGATTCATTATTTAAATTTTATATTGTATAAAAGTGTTATAGTATTTCATGATTATATTAAAGTGTATTTTATCTTGAATTCTATTACAATGTTCACTCTAAAAAAACATTACTCCATATGAAAAATTATACAAATACAATGTGAAAGGATTTTTTTTCAAAATTTTAAATAGGGGAATTCATATAGTCAATTAGAGAATGGAAAAAAGTGTATTTTGGATATCATATTTTTTAAAAATTTATTATCCTTATCGACGAGTTAAAAAAGAATTTAATGGTTTACAAGAGTATTCTTCTCCACCTTAATAATTTTTAGTTGAATAATTTAACAACAAGGTGAAAAACATTGATGTAACAATTATAAAAAAAGGATATTCTGGTAATCAACAAAATATATTGAGGAAATAATCACTTTTATTCAATCTACCTTATTATTAATTTTTAAACGTAAAATATAACATTGGTATTATGAATTTATTGAAAATAATTTGTTATTGTCTAATTGGAACATTGTTAAACGTAAAAGGAATGAAAAAATATGGGTTGAAACACTGAAATGACTTAATAAACATGGGAGTAAATAGTGTTAGCTACCTTAATGAGAAAAGTTTTTACATATTTTTCTCCTGCTTGTCACACATTATGAAAAAGTTAGAAGATAATTTTTTTTTCATTTTTTTTCACGGTATTAATGTACAAAGGTGTTTTTATTAAAATGTAAAAAATTTGTATTATTTAAGGATATAATGTTAATAGGTATGAAATATCATGACTATTTTGTACTGATGTAACAATTGATACTAGTTTCATTGCATCATATATTTCCATCACCTATATAAAATTCTATAATTAGGGTGTGTCACTTTATCAATTCAATTGTAATGAATGTCATGGATCCTAATTTGTTAGATGTGTTAGATAATGAACCTATCTGTATACTTTTTACACTAGAAATATATTTTCCACCAACTTTTTTGATAAAGTGGTTTATTTTTTGATTCATTTGGTGTTAGAGATAAAAATAAGTAGTATTATTTATTTACATGTGATATATGAGTTTGATATATATATATATATAAATTCTAAAGGGATATGTTTAGAATAAACATCGAATAGAGGCCTCTATGTTTAAAATATTTATATATTAAAAGTGGTAATTGAGTTTGTTCTATTTATTTATCTAATGTGGTGCACATTAATCAATAGATATCTTGACATTTCAAAGTTGATAGTAAAGGTAAAAGGATTCATGGATTAAATGTAAAGTTAATTAAACACGATGAAGTGATGAATTCACATTTATATATTTTTTATAATACAGGTGATGTTCAACCATATATATCATCTCATATTGATGGATTTATAGTACGAAATATGAGAATGAATGAAATTGGGATGATGAATGAACATAAAAACACAGTTGATTCATGGTTTATGTAGAAATGATAAATTGATTTATCCACACGAGAAACATTTAAATTGTTTAATATGGGGACCAAGTGTTTATATGATCACATGGTCTAGTTTTGATATTAATGGTGACACATTTCAGAATAAAAAAATAATATGAAAAAAGTACCATTCAAAATAGTCGATTAACGGTTTCTGTTAAAGAACTATATTTTTCATGTACCAATGTTAAAAAACCAATTTTCTACATCAACAATTAATTTTGGATTTTTTGAGAATATGTTGGATATTTCTTATAAAAATTTCTGTTACTAGTATTTATGGGCATGTTGGTTAATAAAAACTATGGTATGAAACAACATGGTTATGTATATACATGTGTTTATCTGAAAATAATTAGTTCCCAGGATTAATAATTTATTATGTATATGGATGATAAAAATGAATATCGTTGACCCATAAAATTATTAATAGTTCATCATTTTTCTAGGGGGAAATATCATTTGGGTGATGTGAATAGGGATGATATTTAATAATTTTATAAAATTTCTCCATCAATTACTAAATTGGAAGACAATAACAATGACTATGACATGGACCTTTTCCATGCAACAAGAAATGATAACTTTAAAGGGTTATGAGAAAACACTGTATTACTCTTATAATTAATCAAAAAATTTATTTTTTTTGGAAATTGTTATAGTTAAAAAGATTAATTTTTAACTATTATATTAAAATATATATAATTTTAATCTTCCTCATATTTTTGTAATATTTTTATACTCATTATATTTAGATATCCATTTTTGGTTAATTTTTTTCCTTTAAAATTTTGTTGGGAATATTTTATTCATATTATTAATTTTATGGTATAAGATTTTATTCAGAAATATTTATAATTTTCTTCATATTATGAACAATTTAATATTTTACATATAATGATTATTTATTTCTAAACAAACAAAGGTACACAAGAATAAAAAAATTAGATGATAATAATTCTTTCCAAATTATTGTTTTTCATTTTAATATACACTTGTTTTAGTTACACATTTCTTTGGTTGAACATTCTAACATACAAATCTTTATTTTCTATTATGAGAAATAATTTTTTTTATTACATTTTTTATTTTAATAAATTATCTCTATCCCTACCATTTCTGAAGTATTGCACATGTTTATAAATGGCTTAAATTGAGGTAGGGGAACAAAGTTTTATGCATTTCTATATAAATACATATCTCTAGTAGTTAAATTATTTAATGAAAATAAATTTATATTTCTTCAAACCATGTAATGATATTATTATTTTTTAGATTGGATGATTCTTAATAATGGTATCCAATTTATTACACATTTACGAAGACATTATCATGCCCATGGATAGTAAAGGGTGATAATTGACATTGATGAGGATGACCACATGAATGGACCAAGTGCCTTGAAATTTTGAACTAAACAGGGTATGCAGAGTCATTTTAGGATAAATATTTTATTACCAAATTAGAAGAGTGTTTTCCAATTAGGGAATGATCAATTTTGGGAATTCATAACAGAAAAATTTATAATTTTATTAATTTTATTTTTCAATGGTTAAAAAATTATACATTTAACGATATATTACCTTTTCAATTATATAAGAAATTTAAGATTCAAGAGAAACTATAAATTAATATAATTGTATATAAAAACATATTTTTAAAATATATATATATAGTTTTTTAGAAAATGTTGGCTGCATTTTATATTTTGGATAGTAAAAAAAATCAAGATCCATGGATTACATATGGGTTTATAGATAGGGAAATATGATAGAAAATTGTCTCCAATTAGAGGGATGTATCCTCTATGGTCTGTATAAAATAATTTGAATAATTAATTTTAATTACAATATAATTTTATTTATTATTTTCAATGTAATTTTACACCATGAAAAATCACCAAGATATTCAATCTCACAATTTATCCCCTTGTACATCATCACATTGTGGATATTGTTTATTGGATAATCATAGGATTTCCGAGAAAGTAAGTGAATTAAAATCCAAGTCAAGTATTAGTTACAATTATGTCTCACTTGCCCCTACATCTCATCCACCCCATCATAAAATGTTGAAAAGGGAGAGAATAAAAAGGGTAGTATATTACATATCCAAGAAAATATGTAACTAATAAGATTATAAGAATTTAATTATTACTTTTCATCAATATCACTATTTAGTAAATTCATCTTACTAATATTTCATTAAAAAATATTAAATCCGGACACCCTTGAGGAGAAAATAACCCAAGGTACCTTTATATATTTGGATATGATGAATAATAATTCATTATATTTAAGAAATTTTGTACACCTAGTCTATGTAAGAGGGTATCATGATGGGATTTATTTTAATATTTTTTTTGTGCTCCTTGTGTGGCATCTATTGGTGAATAATAAAAAAAATATTCTTTGAAGGATTAGTAGTGGAAATTGAATTTTTCAATAGAGGATATAAACTATCTATATTAGATATGCTGTTAGTAGTGATGAGATAGACCCAACCCACACAGCCTGGCTAACAAGGTCCACCCCTCATCATTTCGACTTGATTGTGTACTCTGAGTTGAAAAATGGGGATCCCCATGTATGTGTTGTAGCATACAAAATTGTACATAATCTAGGGGATTATGAACAGAAAAAACTTATGAATTTAGGTTATTTAAGGGTAGATATACTTGTTATTATTGATACAATTTCGCCTGCATTGTTTCTTACTGAGGTAGTGCCCTTAGCTGGATAGAGTACTAGTCATTTTTACTTTGACTGGATAATATTTTCTTTCAACTGACTTATAGAGTGAATATTGTTGTTAATTTTTTATTTATAATTAAATTATTACTTATTTATAATATTTTATTACATATAACTTATATAAAAGTTTCTAAAATTAAAAGAATCACTATAAATTAATAGAAAATTTAAGGTTTTAGTACCTTTAGATACTCCTCGGGAAGATGATTTGGTAATAATGTTATCATGTAATTTTTAAATATTAGACAATTATTATATCTTTTTGATGAAAAATAATATATGTGCATGTGATTATGCATTAGATATTTTAAAAAATGATATCATGGATATTTTAAAGGGTGATCAACTCAGTGTACCCGTGATACAATTTTTCTCCCTCTAAGTAAATTTTTAATTTTTTACTTTTTTTAATTAAGTAATCATAGGTTTTATTGACTTAATTAATTACCTTTCATGTATAATATCTTCATAGTAATTTCATCAAATATTATTAAACATCTATTTGTAGTTTTATACACCCAAAAAACATTTCAAGAGAGGTGAAATACAAAGACCAAGTATCTAAATTTGACTATGTATCAGAAAGATTAATATATATATATATATATTATATGTTGGTTATTCTCATTACTTGATTGGTGAGAAGAAATATAAAAAATTTTACCCACTATTCATTATACAATTATTAATTCTAAATTTTTTATATTTTAGTGAACATTGGATATTAATCATATTTTTTCAAATAGAATGTTTAGAATATTGGTTATGCTGTTTATTCGGTGGTGTTTTAAGAATATTTAGCTACTTGTTAAAGAAGTATGTTTTATTCTATTATTTTAGTTCAATAAACATAAAAATTTTCATTTAATTTTTTTTGATAATTATTATTTAAGATTAAATTAGTTCATAGATTAAGTTCAATAGGTATTGCTATTATGTAGTGGAAACAAATTTAATATGTGAAAGTTTATGTATCTAAGCTGTATATGAGTGCAAGAAAGTTTCATACTATATATATACCATTTTATTAAATATTGTTTCATAAATGTAGTTTCATCATCAACAAGAGAACATGGAATGCATATATTTTATTTTTTGATTAATTTATTATATCATCACAACTAGAAAAAAAATTAAGAAGGGTTAGTTTTATTAAAAAAATTTAAATTTAAACAAATATGATATTTATAAATACATAAAACTATATTTTTCAGGATTATGATGATTTTTCTCCATATTCATCAATCCACTTGAAACACATTTAAAATTTATTTGAAGATTTTTTTTATATTTAAACGATTTATATTTTAGTATCATTTATTTTTATATTTGAAAAAATATTTTAAAAGTTATCAATTTATTATTGTGGTATTGATCTATTTATACTACCATTTTCTACATTTTGGTTCTATATTTTATGTTTGTAAGTGTGATATCATGTTATTTTTCATATTTATTTTTTCCTTCAAAATTCAACATTATGTATTTTTAAAATCATTATAGAAAAGTATCATGGCTATCTTTCAACATTGGTTAAAACAAAAACAAATATTGAAAATAGAATTTCTAATTATTTTTTATATAAAACTAACATGGAAATATTTATTTAAAGGCATTCAAAATCCGTCTTTCAAACCTAGTTTTACAAAAGAACAATGATGAAAGCCTTCAATAATGACTTTCCAAACTGGTTTTCTATAAAAATGACATTAAAAGAGGCATTTTAAGGCTTACAATGTCAGTATTACAAAATCAAAATGTAGATATTATCTAATATTGATCATTTTAGAAGGTTTAACAGTGTCTGTTTTTGAAAAATATTGTAGAAAGTACAACATTCAACATTTCCTATATTAACGTAACATTATAACCATTATTGAATGGTAAAAATGGCATTAAAGGTATTTTTTCAACTAGTGAGAACATAAACTCTTAAAAAAATATTTATGAATTAAAAAATTTAATGACAGAGAAAAAAATAAGAATAACTATTGAAATAGGGATTAATAAAATAAGGAAACTAAATACCAAAACACTGACAAATAAAAAATGTAATGTAAGTTTGATAAAAAACTAATGGATAAGAAATATAACATTTTTGGAAACATAATAAAAAATAAAATAGAACTATATAAGGATGGTATATTGAAAAATGCTGGAAATATTTAATGGTAATCCTACCCATTATAGGAGAAAAAATCATAAGAAAAAATAATTTTATTGTTTTTTCTTTAAGAATGGATCAATGTATGAAAAGCATTCATGATGAAATTCAAAATTAATTTTTGATACTTTTATGAAATTTTGAATTATCATGCCCCTTTTGGATGAGCATAAATAGATTTACAAGTATTCTAAATTCATTAATTATTTGTGATCAATGTAAAGGAGATATAGTGGGAATGATTGACTAAGACTTAGAAGGAAGGTTTCTACTTTGATAACAAAATCACCCGGTGAATGTTGAGATACTAAGAAATTAACAATTACTTATACCATTAGATAAATTTATTTTATTGATTCTTTCTGTCTTCTAGGACATCCAATTAAAGTTATGCCTCACATTGTATTCATTACATTTCACATTTGAGAACATAACACAACTTGATTTATAGTGCAAATGAAAAATTGAGGTATATAATTTCGAAAATTTGTTCTTGGTGTTATTTTGGATTTAATCAAGAATGTGATATATCTATTTTAATTCTTTATGATGAGTTTAGAAAAATAATAAACAACTTGTTACTCACCAAAAACCCTATGTAGGCTATTTTTTGAAGATAATTATGAAAATAATTAATGTATATGATGGTAAATTATTAATACAGTTTGGGTATGTAATGAACTATAAGTCAAAGTTATTCCATAGTTGAGCCAAAATTTCTCTTTTTTCGATCCTCGTAGATTCAGGGGATCAAAGGTTTAAAATAATGGTCTTAAGGAAAAAACTAGAATTTCACATGGTTAAGGTGCACACTTAGTTTAACCATATGGTAATTGTATAGTATAGATATTTACTATTTTAGTGGAATTTTTCATAGTTTTATAATGGTTTGTTAAATAGTGAGATATTACTAGGGAACCTTGTTGGGGTATGTTGAATGTCTAAGGGTTTCACATAATCTCAGCATAAGTTTCTCAAACCGTGCATCCCTTAGTAGGAATCATGCACCCTTTAGACAGAGTGGTTGTCTAGCTGGTTCATAGTTAAACAAAAAAAAAGTCTCAAAACAATTCCACCACCTAGAATGGAGTGTAGGTGTCCATTATTAAAGTGAAAAATTAGTTTAACTATGTGGATTTCCCCATGAAAATGTTCAGTCCTCCTCTAAAATCTTTAAAAAATTAGAATCTCCCCCTTTTAACCTTGTCGTTTTAAAGAAAAATCATGCCCTACTTTCATTTTGGATCTTCCTAAATTTTAACCAATTATTTTTATGTATCTCCCTTTGGATTTTTAGAGTAAATACTTCATTAATTTCATATCACATTGATGTGTGTTTAATTTTTGATCCAGTTTCCCCTCTTCCTTATAGATCTATGCTAGATCCATTCTCCTCTAATGTTAATGGTACTAAATTAGGCTATTGTGTAGGATATAATTGGTCTAGTAGAGGATATATATTTTTTATTATGGTTCAAGGATTGTAGATAATTGATCTACTCTTCCCTAGTCACAGTTTTTGAATGTAGTTTGTCATACCTCTATTTTGTGGTAGGTGCTTTTTTACAATGGATTATTTATATTAATTTCTTATCATTATTGTAAAATATGTCTGGTTTGTTTATTTAATTGAATTGTTTTTTATTTTAAATTTATTTAGTTAAATGATTCATGTTCTTAAAGGGGTATAGATTTCAAAATGGTCTTTTACACACCAAGTATTTGGTTGAATTCATGAATGGTGGTTTTTATTTGGAAATGGGATATCAAAACGTAATGTAGGTCAGATTGGATTTGAGAATGTTTTATAAAATTCTGAGAATGTTTTTTAACAATGGAACATTGGTAACATTGGGTACATTGTTAATGGGTCATAGGTGACCCTAGAGAGCATGTCACCACTAGGGGTTACTTTGGGATATCAATGGCCGATGGAGGGACTCAATATTGATCAGTACCAAAATATGCCTATTTTAGGACCTTTTAATTATAGTATGTGTTCCTATAGTATAAGTTACCATATAGAGTGCTTTTACATTTATGGTATATTTAGTGCATGATGTTTTTACATGGATAGTTCCTCACATTTTTGGATTCACATGAGGTAGTATCACATCTTTTCAGAAGATGGATTATGTCATGGATGCCTATTAACCTGATTAAATTATTTAGTGGGGGATATTAATCCATATTTTATCACATATACTTTTCATTTAATTTAATTTGATAAGAAACAATTTTTTTAAAACCAAAAAAAGTTATTTACGAAAGGGTTTCAATTTATGAATATGATTTGTTAATTTTTTTGTTTTAAATTATTTGATTGATTATTATGATTAGACCTTGTATAGAATATATAGTGGTATATGAATTAGTAGTGTACTCACACCCTACTTCATCCTTTGGGTGGTTTTAGATGTTGTATTATAGGCTACTGGTAAAGGGATGAAAATATTATTACATATTGTATTCTTTTGTTGTCACAACCTTCGGTTTGGGATGGTTTGGAGGTGAGTATTGGACACATAGAAGCATGTTGTTCTTGTTTTATTTATACTTTTTTGTATATATAGATTGGATTATGTTGTTTGAATCTAGGTTTTCTTCTATACCTTTGAACTCTATTTTTATATCTAGTTTTGGATATATTCAAGACTTTTTCCATTATTTAGGTTTGTTGTCATGATGTGATGGCAAACAAGGGTGGATTTTTTAGTTTACTCAAGTTAGCATGTTACAATTTCATATTAGAGGGTTGATTATCCTAAACTCTTATAACACTACATTAGTTTGGTTCTATTTAATTATTAAAAAAAATTTAGGACCAAACAAATTGTTGCAATAAGTATGTAAGGGTGCCTACCCAGGTCACTTCTGTATCTTAACTCAAGTTACTATGGGTGGTCGGAATTCTTGTACCATGTTCGAGACATGGATATTGAGGTCATTTGAGTGAATTGAACATGAATTTAATTTAAATGGAAATTTTCCTTACTAAAGTGATATTTTTTATTTTTATAATACATATTTACTTTAAATTCATGATGTTTTAAAGAATATATTTTAATTCTAGAAGTGGATACTAAGATTTTGGAATATAATCTAAAATATTAGTGGTCGTAATATTGTGAATAATAAAAAAATATATCTAAGAATAAGTATTAAAAATATGTGAGGTACTGAGAAAGGATCCATAGTGTAATTCTCTAGTGGACACTCATTTCATTGAATCTATACTCCGTACAATTCAGACACTAGGTCAAGTGGGTGTCAAGAACCTGAGATGTGTGGTAGAAAATTGCTCCAAATTCACGTAGAATCGTCTACATATATTTCATGGTGATAAGGGACCAAAATAATATGAGAATGGGATTGACAATACTAAAGGTATCATCAATTCCATAAAGTATGTGAAGGATTATATCTTGTGTTTTTCCACAAACATGATCAAGGGACGGAAAAGGATATGGTGGACACTATTGTGCAAGTTAACATGCATGAGGAACTTAACTAGAATTATTTAAAAAATATATCCAATAATCAGTTATACCATGATACATTCCATGTGGAGAATACTAAAGAGTTTCTAAAAATTGACAAGGGGAGGGTGTAGTTCTGCAGTATTCCACCTGTTTTGCTAAGCTAGTGCATCTAGCATCAGATCATGTCACCAATGAGTACCTGAATGATAAAAATATTGAGTAGGGATTGAGGAGAGATATTTGTTATATGTTGATTCTAATATATCTTAAAACAGTAATATAGGTAGTTTAAAAATAAAATTTGTATGATATAGACATAACATGAAATATTTGGTTGGGTGGAGCTTTAGTTGGTGTAGTTGTTAGTTAGGGTGCGCCTTCTGGCTAGAAAAGGACGTGGAAGGGTCATCATATTTAATTGGGACCAGTTTTATGGGTTTCACCTAGATAGAATACATTTATATAATATTAGTTTGGATGTTATGGTCATACCAATCATAACTGTATAGAGGCTCCTAAGTTTTTTCATCATCCGGGATTATTGATCGCGTTGTCGAGCATATGAAATTTAATGTTTAGTTTAATGAGAATTTGTACTGTATAATAGGAACCCTATGGTGTCTCTCGATAGAGTGCCAGATCATTAATTTTAACTGATGTTATTTATAATGGAAATAGGTACTGATATTTTATAATATTTTGGTTTTGTTGATTTAATAATGCAATAGATAAGTTATAAAATAAAAAAGCGGATATTAACATATTTGATTAAACGTGATCAATCGGGGGAGATCTAATGATTCATATCCTTCACCGCCTCAAATGATACAGTTTAGATTTTTAAATACCTAGTTTGTAACACCTAGAACCTAAATATTACTGAGTTTACACTGGGATACCTTCTAGGGTTTGGTCAAAAACATGAAATTATTAACCGATTACTGTTGATGAGAGGGTGATTTGGGTACAAATTCATAACTGAAACTCATCAAGTAAATATTAAAAGAACTCGACATTTTGTCTAGATTTTTAGGTTATATATTTGTGTTACCATTAAATAAATGTACAAATACTTTATAGTTTTTATGTAAATTCAATTTAAATATATGAACTACACCAACACCGCAATTGAAAGGGGGAATAAGAAGTGGTGAACGGTGTGTGAAAGATCTCATGAATGGGTACCGAAAACATGATAATATGAGTTATGTATGAAATAATAGTACATAAATAAATTAAATAAGAAGATCGGACAATTAAAAACAACACAAAAACCTAGAATTAAAATCTAATATGAAATAATACAAAAACGAAGCTCGATATTTACATCATGTTCCTCCCCAGGTGAACACAAGGAGTTTAAAACTCCATGGAAGGGGTGGAAGACATAGATGTAAAGAATATCATACAAAGAGCTCCAATACTACACATTGTTCTATAATCATCATATATTGAGGTTAAGGGGTGGTTTTATGGACAAATATATAAAAAAGTCTACAAATATAAGTAAAGTATCTATGCGACGTGGTGTCTAATAATGACATAATTTAATACACCTTCTTTATCAGGATGGTTGACTGAAAAACATGTTTAAAGGTCCCAATATTTGGTGAAAATTTAGGAGTTTGAGTTATATGCCGAATAGAGGTGGAATCATCCAAATTGGATTTCCAAGACCTAATTTATGGTCAAAATATAAAAGGGCGGTGCAATCTTGCCTGACCAAAATTTCTTCCCATTTTTAACCTCTTTTGGGCCTCCAAATGGTCAAATTGGGCTCCACGATATTCTAGATATATGTTTAGCACATGTATTTTCACTCTCCCACAAATTTTTAGCAAAATTATATTCACATATTATCCACAGTAGATATTTATGTCCACAAGTGTGTTTAGGCGCACATGCAATTTTGCCTGATTTTTTTTGAATTCCATCTTGGTCTCTCTAAATTATATCCATCTACAATGAAATCATCAAAAAATTTTAAATTACCCTCTTTAATAGTAAATAATATATTTTTATTTAATTAAACATTATGTTTAATTTGTTATTATATTTGAGTATTTCAATACAAAACCATTTTAAAATAGTGACATAAAGGAGGAAATGAATAGTGAATCGATACACAATCACACCCCTACACCTAAACCATTGTATTATTGGGAGAAGTACTATATCCTAATCATGTATAATTTCTAAATCAAAGTTGAGAAATCTTAAAGGGATATTTTTAATATAATTTATCATGTCTCATTTATGAAATCAAATATCCTATCATTTTCCTTATCTCACATTAAAATTTGTTCAACTTCATTTATTCACCCATCCAACATGTCGCAATCTACCTCACTTAGAAATTTTTATCTTCACTAAAGGAAAATATGATAGTGGAGTTATAAACATATCCAAGAGGACAAGTGATATTTATATATTCTTTCTAAGTTTCTATGTTCTCTACCAGTAGAAACTAGTGTTCTACTCAAGAGGACATACAGTAGGTTGTTCTAAGGTTCAAGGGTTTTTAGAATTTAATGTTTAAAAATCATAGGTAGAATATGAGTGTTTAATCTCTTACAAAACATGTCCAAAATTCATCAAGTGTTCACAGTGAATGTTCTCACTCAAACACTCATAGATTTTATCACATCCAACTCACTCTCCCATTGGTTTCTTTTGTGTGGGTCATAACCATGCATGGAATAATAACGAGTAAACATCCCTTTTTTCAGGTTTTATTATTCTTTTTGATGTATTTTTTTTGATGTATAAAACTATTGTTTTTTATATACAATTTTTTAGAGATAAATACCAAACCATGTATAAAACAATAATATTATATGACTACTGGTCGCAATACCCAAAAAAATGTAGGCATCCCTTCACTCACTCATTATAATGAATATTTTATGAGATTTCCAATGAAATACCAACTATAATACACTTCCTAGAAATAAAACATAACTGTACACAAGATATTGGAAGGTTGGGATAAATTGGATTGTAATGTGTCTAACTAACATGCATTTCACCGTCTTAATGGTTTAAAAGGGGTAAAATGTCAATGAGGTAAAAAAGTGGTTAATTATATAAATGGATTTTAAATGAATTATGGCCTCTATCATAAATGTATCAAACTTTAATCTTATGACATTAAAAAAAATAAAGGAAGGTTTTGAATTATCCACATGACTCCAGACTCTCAGGAAAGTGATTATAAGGAAGAATATGAAATAAATGGAAAATAATGTCACTCAGGTAAGGGATTAAAATATGGATCAATGCAAATGAGGTATGGGTTTCAAAAATACATTAAACTCTTAGGAATTATGTGAAAATACAATGTCAGGAAAAAGATTACACATCAACATTAATTTTAAAAACATTTTTCAGAAAATAATGTCATTTTCAACACCTTTTAATGAAGGCTGAAAATTAATTTCTTATATTCTCTTTAAGATCAATGTTTTTAAGAAAACAAAATAAAGAGGAAAATAAGAAATAAATAATAGATACACAATGATTTTATTTATTTATTTATTTATTTCTGTTTTTTACAATTTTTTAGTTTTTTAATTCCTATCAATGACATGTCACCCTTCCATACACCATGAAATTACATTTTCATAATCGAATGTTGTTAAAAGAAATATAAAAGTAATAAAAGTTATGGATAAGGGAAAACCTACTAATTTGTTTCATATGTGGAATCCATCAGCTCTATTTTGTCAAACAAATGATTTTTAAAATACCTATAGTAGTTTTTGAGCCTCTTTCCATTTATAGTAAACATATATCTAGCCTCCCCATGAAAAAAACTATATAGCAACAAAAGGGTAAAAATTTTTAATAGTATGAGGACTAAGACATTGAGAACGAAGATTAGATTGGTAGATCTTTACCCTAGAATGATACAAGTGGTCCTACTAACTAATATGAAACATTCGCTAATGAATCATCCAATTATGGACAACATTTTTATTAACGTAATAAATTTAGAAGTTCTCATATACATCCTGAATAATTTCTTCCAGTTACTAAATCTACATCTTCCTATGACCACCTGTATTTGATAGATTCATATTACATTATCAAACAACCCAACATAAATGGTGGTATACCTCCATTGGGAGGTGAAAATCCTTTGAAAACAAAATAATTTATGGTTATGTTCTGATTAGAATTTGAAATGCTATATGGTATACCCAACGTGCATCATCGAAGTGAAACCTACAATATTTCTTATTGTGCTATACCTTTTTTTCTAATATTCTATTAACCCTAACAATTTTAGATTTCTAATCCAAGAAAAAAATACAATATTTTATTTTGGGTTCTAAATTTTAATAAAGATTCTATTAACCTCTCAATTTTACATTTATACAGGTCTATTAGTTTGGGGGTGATACACAATGAAGGATTTATGAAAAACCCCATACAGATGAAGAAATTTTTTCATGTTACGATTAAAAAAATGTAAAACCTAATCACCAATGATGTATTTTGGAAAACCAAACATACTAAAAATCTATGACCTCACAAAATCAACAATCACCCAAGATTCATCGGTCCTCATAGTGTTTTCTTCAACCAATTTAGAGAAGTATTCATTAGCTAGTAATATGAACACGAATCCAAATGAATTTGGAAAAGGTCCCATGACGTCAATACTCCAATAATCAAAGACTTTAAATAATAACATGGGTTTTTGGGAAATTAAATTACTTTTTGGGATATTCGTTATGAATTAAAACTTAGCACATGACTTTCAAAACTGATGGGAATATCTATACAATGTTGGCCAATTAATTTTCGAGTCAAGGACCTTTCAATTTTTACTTTGAAAGAAAAAGTGGCCACCACAAGACAATGTGTGGTAAAGGATCAAAATAGAGGTGAAATCATGGTTAGCGACACACCTACAAAAAAACAGTCAAAAAAACTCCCAACCAATACGGGTCATCCCAAATGCATCATCATGAATCTTGGTTTTGTGAATGAGATTGGGAAGTGCTAAAATATGTGGGGAATCTAGATGTTGCTAGAAAATTTATAATATCAGAATACCAAGGGGTAAGGCCCACAACATGAAAAAGGTTCTCGTGGGGGAAAAATTCTTAAATGGGGTGGGATGATTCAATATATTGTCCTAATGGGGGGAAAATCCAGCTAATGTGGTCATTTACCACATTTTCCACTCCTTTATTATCACGAATATCAAGATTAGAAACCTGTAGAAGGAGAACAAAATTATTGAGGCGAGGCTTATCTTTGAATTTATTAAGGAGAAATCGAAGGGAAACATCGTCAAAAAACACATTGAGTTATTACCCAAGAAGATATGAATGGAATTTTCCATGTCAATCACAATAGAATGATGTTCTTTTTTTTTATTATGTTGTATTCCTTGTTATGTTCCAGGATATGTGAGGCATATATAATGACATGAGGTTCCTTCTCAACCCTTTGTGATAAAACTACCCCAATGATAAAGTTAGAGGCCCCAGACATAAGTTCAGAAGGAGAGATCCCACTATAGTGGTTGGGTGATGAGAGATGAAGTGAGAAACCATTTTAGTGAATTGAAAGAATCTTCATATTTTTTAACAAATAGAAACTCAAAATATTTTTGTAATAACTAGGACAAGGTAAGTGTGATTTTACTAATGTTTTTGATGAATTGACAGTAAAAACAAGAATAAACCAAGAAATATGTCACATGAAAAACAAATTTTGGATATGTAAAGGATGAAATTAAATCAATTTTTGATTTATCCACACAAATTCCATCATTTTAAATAACATTCCCATGAACTATCCCCCACTCAACCATGAAATGAAATTTATAATAATCTAATATGAGGACTTTTTTAGTGCAATAGTGGAGGACATAACCTGGGTGTTCCAAATAGTCATCAAAGGATGTTCAATAAACTGTGAAATAATCAATAAAAACTTCTATAAAATTGTCAACATAACCATAAAAAATACTCAACATATACTGTTGAAAAGTACCAAGATCATTACAGAGCCCAAAATTCGTCCTTCTATATGAAAATTTTCTGAATGGACATGTAAATGTTGTCTTTTTATTGAACCTCATGCCTATATGTATTTGAAAATAACTTGAATATACATCAAGGAAATAATAATGGGATTTAATGGCTAGTATTTTTGAAATTTAGTCAATTAAAGGTACATGAATGTGGCCTTTTATTGTGTCTTGATTACATTGACGGTAGTAAATATAGAATCACAAACTATTTTCACTTGTAATGGAACCAATTCATTCAGTTAATTTAAAATAAACCTCATTATAGTTTTTAGGAACAATTTTCAGTACTTGAACCCATTTACTATCAAATAAAGGATAAATGATTTTACCGGCATGTAATTTACTAACATAAAATTTTAACACTTCAGGGAGAGTGGGATTTAACTATAATTGAACATGACTTATAGGTCAATACTATCATCTAAAATTATATGGTGAATAAAAAGAGATGTTTTAATCCTAGGAATATCATCAAATGTACATCTTATTTCCTTTTACACTCTCTCAAATGGTTGAGTAGTTACAATTCCTACTACGGAGAGAGGTTATTGTTAATAATGGTTTGAAATTGGTCAATACCCTCTAGGTAGGCATGTTTTAAATTATATTGATCTATTATTAATTCCAAAACTTATGGTTTTTGGATTTTGGTAGGGGATTCGAAGGAGTTAGGTCCATGAAACTCCCTATATGTTCATATTTATTCTCTAAGGAAATAAAATATATAAAAATAACATTTTCAGAATAATCAATGGTCTTGGGTACCTCTGAATGAACACACCCATCAATTAAAGGACAAAATTTACTATTATTTGAACACACAAAACAATAAAAAAATTAATGAAAACTCAAATCATCCACAAGTGAAAAAGAAGAAAATGAATCAGAGTATGGGTCAGGTTAATTATTTTCCATGTGTGTGCAATTAGAGAGAACTTCCATCAAATAGATATAATGAGTGGATTTCTTTTCAACTGGGCGATTCATAGAATCAATGATTTTAAAAAAATAATTTTCTACACTGATGCAGTTATGAGGATATCCTTGATCACTCTGGATGGGTGTTTTGTGTTCCAATTGGCATGTTGCATGATGATTTACACTGGTTGAAGCTCCATAACATGTATAAAAGTGTACACCGAGTATGACATTACACTAATCAAGGTACAATATTCTTGAGTTGCATTAGAAAAGAATGTCTCTCCTATTGTACAAGCTATTGTGAATGTTCCTAGATCCTTGTATTTAGTTGGAATTGTTTGTTGTATAAAATTTGAGACATTTATTCCCATTTTGAATCTCACATTCCCCTTATGTCACTATCTATGGGTGAAAATATCTTTATGAAATTTTTTATAATGATGGATTTTTTAACTGTATCTAATAAAAAAAATGTTAATTTGTACCCTTTTACAAATTATCTAATATTTCATTATTAATAATATTATCAAAATTTTTATTATAATTAATAATTTTTTAGGGGAAAGGAATAAGAATAGTTTTTTCAAGGGAATTCTCAATGATAATTTGTTTACATTGTTTAATGTTTTTCTTTATTTGAATATTTTTATGGTAGGGAAACATTGTTTTCAAGAGGGGAACATACATGTTGGGTAGAATCATTCAAATAAGAAACTTATTTACTAATATGAAGTGTGATTGTGCAAACATAAACATTATTATTTGGATTAGAAATAGGCTGGGATGTTATTTTTCCAGAACATTTCATCTTTATTTCATTGATTGTGTTTTCCAATTGTCCCACTTGAGTTTGTAGGTGATGAATAGATTATTACATGATCTTTTGGAACTGGAGGTTTAGGGTTTCCATTAGATTCACAATGTACTTGATGCTTGGTTTTGATTTTAAATGAGTATTATTTTTTTGATTTGTTGATGGATAATAAGGTTTCATACCTTATCCTTTTTGATACCAATTATATTTGGGGTAGCATGACTTTCCTCATTTTTACTAATGTGGTTGTGCTTGCCACCCAGGGTTTGGATTTGGCCTTAATGGTTCTTTCTTGAAGGGAGGTTCTTGTTTTAATGGACTCCCCAGAAAATACATCTTCACAAGACTCAGATGAATCATGATGTTGCGGGAACTGGTTAGAAAAATGAGCATTACCAGAAAAAATACCATAATGTAGTGGATTTAAAGGATCATATGAATTAACTTGAGAAAGGGATAATGGTAAATGAATGGTATGGATCTCATCATGTTTATTATCTACCATTTATTCTAGGGATTAATGAATTACCTCGTGAACTCCTTGAGTGGGTGAAATTGCTTATGTACTAAATTGTGGTGCATTTCTTTCCATGTTGGCTATTAATTCACAAGCGATAGTAATAAATTTATCAACAAGGGCTCCACCTACTGCAACATCTATCATACCATGTTCCATGGTGAAAATTCCATTATAAAAGTATTTAATTATAAATTTATTATTAATATGGAAGTGAGTGAAGCTCAAATATTGTTTTTTGAATCTCTCCCAATATTAATGAAGGTTCTCCCCTTGTGAATTTCTAATTCCATATAATTTTTTCTAAACGATGTAGTTTGGGAGATATATGAAATATTTTCTAGAATGATATGTTTTATTTCATTACATCACCTAATTATGGCAGTAAGATAGTATAGCTAGTCTTTGGATACACCATCAATGGTAAAAGGGAAGGCTGTAAATTTTATGAGGTCCTTAGACACATTTAGTGTTTCATTTTAGAGAACACTATGTGAAACACTTTGAGATGTTTATGAGGGTACTCAATATAAATACCATGGAATTTTTTAAGAAGGTGTATGTGGGATGATCTCATCTCAATTTTGGATTCTTATTCAATATATTGGATGTACACAGCTAGGTACTCCAAATCTGGGGGGGGGGGGGTTAGTTCTTTTTGGGTATCTTTATTTGTTTTCATGGTTTCCAGGGTTTCATTTGGTTCATTTTTATATTGGTTTATAGATGGTTGATAATATACAATTGGTTTATTAATTTTACCTAATTCTCCTACATTATATGAGGTAATTTTTAAGTGAAGTATCTTTTTCAATTTTAGGGTCTATTTCTAATAGTTTTTCTTTTCTATATCAGGTCACACAAATAAGTAGTAATGTTTTTTTTTGTTTTTTTAATATTTTTATTTTTATGATTAACGATGGATAAAATAATAATAATTAATAATAAATAAAGGTTATAATAAAGTAGAATAATTTATTAAATAATTATGTATAGAAAGAGTTGAATAAGAATAGACAGAGAGAGATGAAAAAACACATAAAATAGAAAAAAACAAAAACCAAAACAACAAAATGTGGGGGGGGGGAGATATTGAAATAAGTAATAAATAAAAATTAAAATAATAAATAAACTGAACTAAAACAATTTTATTTGATCCCAAAAATTTTTCCCAATGTTTTTTTCATTGTCGATCAGATCAAATAAAATGTTTAGTTTAACTAGAATTTTTGTAGTATTGTAGGAACCCATGGTCATCTCTTGAGGGAGCCTTATATAATTAATTTAAAATTATGATTTTGACTAAGGAAGAAGATAATGTTATTTTATAAAATGAAAGGTTTGTAGATTTATGAATCCAATAGATAAAGGTAATTAATAAAACAAAATGGAAATTAATAGATTTTATTATGAAAGATCATCCCAAAGAAATATTGTGATGCCCATCCTTCATCACTTCAGGAGATAGGGGTAATATATATTAATCCCCATTATGTAACAACTAGAACCATAATGTTAATAATTTTAAAATTTTATACCTTCAAGGTTTCGTTCAGAAACAAGATGTTATTCATCGACTACAACCGATGAGAGGTTGATTTGTGTCTAACTTTATAACCAAAACTCATGAAGATAACATATGAAGAACATGACCCGTTATCCAGGTTTTCATATTATTTATTTCTTCTATAATGAAATTATGTACATATAATTGATTATGTTTATTTAAATTCAATTTCAAAATATGAACTACAGAATCAGTGCAATTGAAATGGAGAAGAAGAAGTGGTGAATGGTGTGTGAAACATCACGTGAATGGGTACCCCCAAACATGATCATATGAGTTGAGTATGATGTTCCATTACATAAATCAATTATGTAATAAGAAAAAATGAAGAAAAAACACCCAATAATGGAATTGAAAATATAATTCAATATAATACAAATTTGAATCTTGTGATATACATCACGTTCCTCCATAGGTGACCATAAGGAGTTTAGAACTCCATTAAAGGAGAGGAAGATAAAGATGTGGAGAATATAATCCCAAGCGCTAAAATAATACCCTGTCGTCTAAAAAATAATATAATGAGGATGAGGGGTTTTTTATGTAATAATACAAAATACTATTCACAAAAAGATTTCAAGTATATATGAGTCTAGGTGACTTTTAATGGAAGGATTTTTACTCATTTAGCTATTTTTTTTTGTGAAAAAACATTTGAAAATGTCCAGAAATTATGTTGATAAGTGTTTCATGAATTTATCTATAAAATTGAGGTGTTATTAGATCAATTGGAATCTCAAGTCCTGATTAATGCCCAAATAAAGAAGGGTGGTTCAATCCAGGATGCACATAATTTCATCACATTGTGGACAACTTTTGGGCCTCTAAATAGATGAATTGGGATCCACGTTGTTATAGAAAAATTTATCCCACATGGGTTTTCAATCATCCACCAATTATTATCCAAATTACACATGAATTATCCATAATAGATATTTAACTCCACATGTGTGTTTATGATCTCACATATTTTGACCCGTTTGGATTGAATTCTATCGTCAGCTCTCCAAATCACCTCCACCTACAAAAGAAAACATAAAAAGGTGAAATTAACCTTTTTAAACTGGATAAAATTAAATTATTGAATTAAAAATGAATTAATATTTTTATTATATTTGTGATTTCCAATACAAATCTAGTTTAAAATATTGATATAATGGTAGAAATGAATAGTATATCACTATACAATCAATTATCTAGCCATATGAAGTGTTTTTTAAAAAGGATATCACAAGGTAGTATGGAAGGATCCAATTTTACCATGGTTTTGTATAATCATAATGATGCGTACAAGGATGGTGGGTTAAATCCATAGGCCAATGGGGATGTTCATGTGGCTGTGACCAGATGACATTATGTGTAGAGTTTGAGGTAGAGGAATTTGAATCTAGGTCAGCTATTGTGAGAAGAATGATGTTTATTTTGTCTTATATGGAGATATAATTTTTTATAGGTGATACTAATTACATTATATCATCAAATATATTTTTAATTTTGGGTTTACATTAATAACTTAGGCCATACTTGTTGGATATTTCATCACCTTTATGAAAGAGACCTGAAAAAGGTTTTGTGTGTCATGCTTGCTGTGTGGTGAAAGATGACTGTGAGGTGATGTGGGATTTTTTATTTTTCCATATTGATATATTTTATAGGATTATTATCAAATAATAGATTATTAATGTTATGGATTATATAGACTATTAACATTATTAGGTATAATTTTTCTGTTTTGATGGCCTCACCCATATTTTTAGGGTAAGTGGGACTTTTGATTGAGAAGGGCATGGCATGTTGTTCCTATCAATGGTGTAATGTCGTGCTAGTTGTTAAAGATGTTTCTTGATATCTTGGAACCATTTTTAGGTTTTATTATTTATTTGGTGTTCTGTTCATACCATAAGGAATTTCTAGAATATTTTTCTAGTTTATCACCATATAGTGATACTGAGTTTACAACTTACCTACTCCCTAGTATGATTCTCAATTATATTACATGTTTTCAAATGGAACCGACGAAGTTGTTTGAATATAAAGTCTAGATTGATGATCTAGAGGATATAGAATTTATTCATCATAGTGTGTTACCAAGGGTTTCAACAATTCTATTTTTTAATATAATGGATAAAGTCTCATACATTCCATGGTCTAGGAAAAATTGAATTAGGTGACTATGAAGAACAAATATCCTTTCCCATTGATAGATGATACTTTTGACCATAGTGATAGGTAATGTATGTTTTTAATGATTGGACATTGGTCAGGTTACAACTAGTTGATAGTATGAGAAAAAGAAATATCTAAGATAATGTTTAGGAGCCAACATGAGAATTTTGAGTTTCTTGTTATGCCATTCAGTCTCACCACAACTCCTATGATGTTTATTTATTTGATGACCTGAATATTTCATTAGTTCCTGTAATGATTTTTTGTTTTTTTCATAGATGATAATTTTATGTAAACCAATAAATTGTAGTAGGATTCAAATTAATTGGATAACATTCATTAAACATTGAATGAACATAGTCTATAGGGTAAGCCTTCTAAATATGTTTTTTGGATCCAAGATGTAAATTTTTTTGGGGCATGTGATATTTTAGAGGGGAATTTTAGTGGATCATAAAAATATTTAAATATTTATGTCCTAGGGGAATCACATTAATAAATTTGAGATTCAGAGATTTTTGGGTTTTACTGGTTTTTATAGATAGTTTGTTCAAAATTTCCCCAATATTGTATCTTTAATAACAACATTATCTTATTAGGGTGTAAAGATTTTATATAATGAATAATGATAGTAATATTATGAGGAGATTAATGTGATATTGACATCAACACTAGTTTTGATTCTTCAGGAACCATTTTTTAGGTATAAGGTTTTATAAATATCTTCTAGTATGTGTTTGGGATGTGTCATAATGATTTTGAAACTGGGGGTGTGTAATGACCAGATCTATTATAAATGAATTTTAGCTTTGCAATTCAATTAAAAATTTTATTATGTAATATGTATATATAAAACACAGTCACTTCTATAGTTATATCATTTCATTTAAAATACCACGAAAAATATTGCCATTTTTAATATAGCTGTTGAACAGTGATCATATAATTAATATAAATATAGGGATCTCAAAAAACACAATTGACTTAGAAAAAAGAATTGATAGCCTCAAATACATGGATTATTACATATGAATCCCATTTATTAGATCTTTTTAGGGAGATAATATCTTTGGGATTTTCCCACGACTAATCCCAATCTGAGATCAAACATATTAAGCATGAGGGAAACCATTTATGGAGTAATTTCAAGCTCACCAAAGCTATGTTATTAGAACAACACCATGAAAGTCTCACTGTTGCACACCTTACTCTTTGGGAATACACCAGTGTAAAAAATGGACATTTATTAAGATATTAATAATATGAATATTCATATTTCATATTGAATTTTTTTATTATTACTGTATAAATGATTTTGATTTTGATTCAACAAAACAAAAATTATATTTTAATATAATATTCAAATTCAATTAAGAAAATTATTTTGATGAATTAATGGATTTTGGAAATAAATAATATTTTAATAAAATTTTCAATAATGTTTATTAAATATAAATAGTCATATTATTTTTATGAAGTGAAATTTACTTGTTATACGAGTTCCAAAACTATTATTTCCAAAAACCTAACATTTTTAATTAAATGTAAAATGTTATTCTAAAAGTGAAAATGAGAATATTTTAAAAAAATTTAGATAAAATGAATATTATTTTTTTAATAAAAATGCTGATATTATCCAATGGTTTATTTTTCATAATTTTCCATGAAATTTGAATTTTCTTGTTAAAATTAAATACCATAAAAATATATGGTGTGATTAATGGAATTATAATAATCCAATAATGATTTAATAAATATTATAATGGGTATAATCATCCAAATATATGTTTTACCCTTTAGATAATATTATTTTAGGTTTATTTGATTTTTTATTAATCCATTATGAATCCTCAAGAAACACGTATTATATATTAGAGTTTTAAATTAATTTAATTAAATGTGTGACTCAAATTCACATATGAAAGTGTAATATTTTCATAATTTAATCCCATTTCATTATAAAATAATGAATGAAACTCCAAATTGGAAAAAACAATGGGAAAACCATGGGAAGGTTTGTGGTTTTGAATATTTTATTTTGTAAACCCCCAAACCAAAATATTAATGAAATCCTTCTCTTTTCCAATATAAAACCTCCCATGTTACCATTTCTATTTAGTAAAATTATTTTTAACATTTACCTACTCTTACCTACACTACCAAGAATCCTCCCAAGTTACCTAATCTCTCAAAAATCTCCTTTTCATAATTTTGGAGCTACATATTCAAGTAAGGGTTCATTCCTTTCACTTTTTTTCAATGTTTATTTAATTTGTTATATTATTTTATTTTCAATTAATAATGATGGGGTATGCGTTAAAACCTCATCCATACATTCCTTATTATGTATAAGTGGTGAGATACCACTTTCTCTCTCATTAAGACCTCACATGTACAACCATTACCTTGCCAAAATCTCATAAGTATAACTTCCTTTCTCTTTTTATTCATGATTATTTATTTTCATATGACTAGTTTTTATAGTTATAAATTTATGGAAATTTCATTACACTTCCCTATTACTATAAAATTCATATAAAAATTATTAGATACCCATTTCTCATTCATAAATCTATTTTATGATATTTTATTTGGCACCATTATGCTGCTAAATTTTCACTGGGATTTTTCATACAAACCATTTCTGTAGTGAATGTCATACACATTTCCTATAATGGGTGTTAAATTTTATAAACTTATACCTTTTTATTTGGGACCAACATGTATTTATTCCATAATATTTTATATTTTAATAAGTTATGATGATTAAGGAATCCATATTTTATGATCTATGTGGAACACTTAATCCTCAGAATGAAATGACTATGATAGGTTTTCCTAGAATTATATAGCGCTCCAATGAATTGGGTAATGATTTTTATCATGAAACATCATGTTGGGAAAAGGGTGTAACTTATTTATTTAGGGTACTTTGTACACTATGATACATTGGTGGGTTATCCTTGACCTATGATTACGATGTAATGGTTTAAGTTGTTTCTATATTTCCCGTGTAATGATTATCATGCTATATCATGCCTTATAACACTTGCTTATTTATTTCTAGTTTCAATGCCTTATCTAACATTTTTTATTTTAGTTATGTTATGACATGTTTGTTCCCTTATTAGGATTTTTGGATCACCCCTTTCTTATGTACCTTTCCTAGGTTATCCAATGCAGTTTTAAGCTCAATAAAGTTAAAAAAAATTTCAATAAAGATATTGTAATTCAGGTTTAATGTTTAATGAAGTGTACCTAAATTCCAAATACACTAGAATTTTATTTATTTTGGTTTTAATTAAGGTTAATTTTATGGAATTAAATCATGTTTTAATGTGTAATAAAGATAAGAATTGTTATAGTGGGTATCAATGGAAATGTTTAGTTATTTTTGTGATTAGTATTATAAAACATTAGTGAAATCCATAGGGATAAGACTAAGTCAAAGAAAACATAAAAATTTTTGGTAAGTATATAGTAAGTGTTTTATCAAGAAAATACATACCTATCTAGATACTACATGTGGACGTGGCTCTGTCACAGATGTACATAAGAGTAACAACTCCGACAGGGTGTCCTGGGCCTGACTCAGGGTAACTTGGTACATGAAAATATTCCTTGGTATACACCTAGTTTGAAACTCTTAGGGTATATTATTTGGAAATTTATTATCTCATTATGAACCTTTTTTAAGGGGTAAAAAATCCACTAAGTATATATGTATTGAAATAGATCATGGATAACAAAGAATGTATCCTAGAAATCCATAAGTTAAGTAAATACATGTATGTAATAAGTTATCACATTCATGTCATTAAATTCACATTATATTGCTAAAAATATTAATATAATCATAATTATTTTTTATTTTTATTATTTCCAATTTCTAAAAATAGGAGGAATTAGGTAAAAAATCAGTGTGAAGAGAAATTTCATGACTACCCCAATGAGATTCCCAACCCGATTGGAGTAGGAATAACACACTTGATGATGATAATCTCTTAGATGACTCAAGCTATAAATAGAAACATTGATTATGAGGAGTATCCAATCCCCCTATGAGATAACATGCTATAATAGATAGCTTCATGAGTCAAACGCCTCCTAATTTCAGTGGGTAATCTAATATCTTAATCTTACTACAATGAATCAACTACAATGAGAAGATAATCTCTATACTTCAATGATCCAAACCAGAGAACGTTCTTTTAGTTATTTATCTTATAGAGGGTGAAGCTGATCAATGATGGTCATCGATAAAAAATACGAAGCATGAGGAAGAGACCAATGAAATGGGATGGATGTTTTTTAGAAAATGTTTTCCAATTAATATTTTCCCTCCACCCCCTGCCATAAAATTTAAAGGTATTTCCATGCCCTCAAGAAAAATCATGATGATTCTATCAGGGTGTATGAGGAAAAATTGACAAGGCTTACATGAAATGCCTCCAGCCTTATTTTTACCACTGAGTGCATGGTTTAACGCTTCTTTGGTGGGATAAATCATAGAATACGAAATTCCTTGTTGATCCATGACTTTGATATATATTAGGAAATTGTCTGATGTTCCCTCAAAGTCAAAACAAATATTAGAGAATCTCATAGGTATCATGAGTATAATAAACAGAAAGTAGAGATTAATTATTGAAGTCTGATAAAGAGATCTAATAGTGCCATGAAATTTCTAAATCCGACTTTCCAAAGGTGTAGAAATAAGAACCCTATAAATTTCATGAATGGGATGAGGAAATTTTTTATATGAGGCAAGGAAAGGCACCTAACTTGTGATTTCTGAAAGGAAAGATCATGTTGCTGTGATGAAGGAAATGAATGATCAAGTAAACCCTCAAAGTATTGTTAATTTTTACAACTATAAGGATAAAGGGAATTTGAAATTTAATTTACAAATCCAAGGGATTTTGGAGAAAACTAACATCCCACAAGTTAGTAAGGGAGATCTTTTTCCATCAAAACTACTAAAGAGGATCTCGACAATGAGGTGGTTCCATGTATTTTAGCTATTCTTTCAAGAATAATGAACATACTTTTGGATTAATGTTCTATGCATTACTTTATATCACAATAGTTTATTTGAACTATTTAGTTACCATCACAAAGCACAAAAGTGGAGGAATCGGTGATGATGATAAATTGGGAAATTATTGCATCATAAATATATAACTCCTCCCCTATCACAATTTGTTGGATAATCTTCTAAAAAAACCTTGTCATATTTATTTTATTGGAATTAGATGAAATTAGATTATTTTATTGACTTTATTTATATTGAGCCAACATAAATTGGCATGAGAAGGAAATCACTCACCATATTATAAATTGACCCCCGATTATAAACAAGTACAAGGAAAAGGATGAATCTTATTTACCACTGTCATCCCTAGAATGGTTATTATTTCTCTATGAGAAAGTGTATCTTGATTAAATGATTGAGTATAAGGAAAGAATCATACTATAAGACATGACCATTTTGAGGGAATACACTGATGTGTTTTTTGAGTAATTTTATGGTCTTCCTCCAAGACGAGATATTGATTTTTCAATCAAGATTATACCCGAGGAGTTACCATTATCAAAAAATTCATATAAAATGGATGTTGTCGAACTTGAGGTGTTGTATAATCAAATAAAACCAAATATGGATAATGGTTTAATATTCCTATGTACTTCACTATAGGGTGGAATAGTCCTCTTTGTTATGTATAAGGATGGGTCAATGCACCTTTTCATTGATTCTCGGGAGCCCAAAAAGATAACTATAAATAAAAAGAATCTTATTCTGCAGATTGATGAATTATTGGATAATATACATATAGAGAAAACCTTTTACAAGGTGGATCTATGGTCATGATATCATCAAGTTAGGGTGAATAAGTAGGATATCCCCAAGACTACTTTTCATACAAAGTACATGAATTATGCATTCTCAGTAATTCCGTTCAGACTCACTAATACTCCAACAATATTTATGGGCGTGATGAATATAGTCTTTAGATATTACCAAAAAAAATTTAAGTTAGTATTTAATAAATATATTCTAATATAATGTAAAAGTAAGTGGGAGTATGTGGATCATTTATGTACTATGCAAATGACATTGAGAAATGAAAAACTTTATACAAAGTACAATAAATATGAGTTATGGTGGAATGAAGTAACTTTCTTGGGGGAATATAATCATATGGAATTGAATATGTTTAGAACATTTGAGGATAGGAGCAATTGAAGGATGGGAAATTACAATATATATGATAAATATTCGTAGTTTCTTTGGGTTAGCTGGGAATTATCTCCAATTAATGAGACATTTCTTATGATTGTCAATACTTCTCACCAAACTAACTTAGAAGGGAGCCATGTTTTCTTAGAATTATGAATGAAAAGAATTCCTCAAGGATTTTAAAAGGAATATTATCATAGTTACTCACCCCACACTAACCACAAGTGGATATCTCTTCATGGTATTCAATAATGATTAAAAAAAGGGCCTCGGCTATGTGTCAATTCAAAATGGATAATTCATTTCCTTTCCTTCAAAATAGTTAAAGTTTCACAAATATAACTACAAAAAACATGATCTAGAGTTGGATGTAGTGATTTTTACATTAAAAAATTTGTGGAATTATCTCTTCAGGGAGAAGTGTGAAATATATACGAATCATAAATGTCTCAAGTATATATTCAGACAAAAAGAGATAAACATTCCCCAATGAGGATGGTTAGGGATGATCAAATACTATGACTTCTCATTTCACTACTATCCTAGGTAAGATAATAATGAGCCTAATGCTCTATATAGAATGGATCGAGATATTTTTTCATTGATGATAATTGACAAGGATTCTACGTTCTTAGATTTGGATATGATCGACATGAGAATCACAATAGAACTAAAATCATATATCCTTCCACAAATTATTGATCAATTGTGTTTTTTTGGAAAGGTTAAAGGATAATAAATTAATTAATGTGAGAATTTAGAAGAAAATGGAAGCTATAATGAAGGTGAAATACTTGGTGTTCAATGTTAATGATGAAGGTTTGGTGATATTTGGGTCAAGACTATGTGTACCATCATATCCTGAGTTAAAGAAGGAGTTGTTGGATGATGCACATAACTCAACCTTGTCCATCCACCGAGGAAGAAAAATGATGTATCAAGATGTATGGGACCACTGTTAGTGGGACAATATAGAGAACAATATCATAGAATATACATCCAGATGTATTTTATATCCGCAAGTTAGAGAGGAAAGGAAAAAAAATCCAAGGGTATGATGTAACCATTACCAATACATACATGGAAATGGCAAAACATCACCATAGAGTTTTTCACTAATCTACCAAAGACATAAAGGGGGATTAATTCTATATGGTAAGTGGGGGATCATCTTACAACTACTACACACTTCATTGAAATACAAGAGGAATTATCACTAGATCTACTTGAATGGATATACATCAAGGATGTGGTCAAACAACATTGAGTAGCACAATCGATTATATCCAATCAAGATCCAAGATTCATCCCCATGTTTTTGAAATGACTTCACATGCTCTAAACACTATTTTCAACTTCATCAAAACTTATCACCCTTAAAAGTACGGCCAATAAGAGTGAAATATCTAGACACGTGAAGAAATGATGAGAGAATGATCAATTGACGTCAAAGGAAGATGATATCAACATCTTCCTTGGGATGAGTTATCAAACAACAATAATTTTCACTCAATCATCCAAATGGATACCTAGAAAGACCATTATGGGAATAGGTGTATGACACATTCATGCTAGGATGATGTTGGGGAATGAAAAATGATAGGCCCTGAAATGGTCAATGAAATGGTCAATAAGGTTAAGACTATTCAGTTACACATCAAGGATGCCGAGAGCCGACAAAAGAGCTATTCTGACAATCATCGATGAGACATAGGGTTTGATTTTAGAGACATAGTATTCCTCAGAATATCTCTATGGAAGAAAGTGATGGGATTTGAGAATAAGGGAATTATTTGTCCAAGATACATCAAAACCTTTTGAGATCCTTGATCAGGTTGGAGTGATGGCTTATCGAATTGCACTCCCACCTAACCTATATTGAGTTCATGATGCATTACATGTACCACCCTTAAGGGAAAACATACTTGAACAATCATATATAATAACTCCAGATGTGGTACCATTCACGAATGATCTTTCCTATGTGGATCATTTAGTGAAGATATTTGATCATAAAAAAAAGATCTATGAAATAAGATACAGATCCTTGTCAAAGTGTTGTGGAGAAATCAAATGTTTGAAGAAGAAATGTGGGAACTGGAGAAGGTGAAGAAACATAATTACCCTCATTTGTTTTAATGTGGGAAATGAAAATTTTGAGGGTGAAATTTCTTAAAGGGGGGAAGATTATAATGACCTAAACTATTATAAATGATTTTTTCCTTTTGTGATACAACTAAATATATTATTGTTTAATATTTTTATAAAAATAATTCTATTATCCATTTATATTTTTAGATTTAGAATACCATTATGAATATTAACATTGTTAATCTAGCCATCGAATAGTGATCACATGATTAGTAAAATATAGGGATTTTAACAAATCATGTTGACTCAAAAAATGATGTGATAGAATCAACCAGTAGAATCATTACCTATGAATCCCATTTATCAAATAATCCTATAGAGATAAAATGTTTGGATTATTCCTTGACCAAGACAAACATTAAATTGAACAACATAAGCATGTGAGAAACCATTTATTAGAGAAGTTCAAGATCATCAAGATCATGGCCCTAACCCTGTTCGCTGAAGGACCCGATGAAGGTTTCACCATCATACACCTTACTATTAGGGAATACGAAAGTGTAATAAAGGGATTTGTATCAATACCTTATGAATATGTATATGTATACTATATAAGATATTTATTTTCATTTGTAGTTTTAATTTATAATTTTTTTTTGATTTTGAATCAATTAAACAAAATATTATTTTCAGGTTGAATGCAAATTTAATTAAGGGATTTATTTTGATGAATTAATGGATTTTGGAAATAAATAGTATTTAATTTTTTTTAATAAGTCTTATTAGTTATAAATTTTCATATAAATTTTGTTATTTAAAATCAACTTTTTATAAGGGTTCAAAAACAGTTATTTTCAAAAAACCCATCATTTTTCTATAAATTTAAAATCTTATTTTAAAAGTGAAAATTAAAATATTTAGAAAATTATTTAGATAATATTAATATTAATTTTATGAATAGAATGTCGAAATTATTCAATGGTGAAGTTTTCATTATTTTTTTAGACAATCGAATTTTCAGTTAAAAATTAAATTTTGTATAAATATATGGTGTATTTTTTGACATCGTAATAACCTAAGATTGATGTATTAGATACTATAATGGAAATCGTAGAAAACATATATGTTTTACTTGTTAAATATTGTGATTTTATATTTATTTTACTATTTTTATTATGAATTTATGAATCCATCAAAGAAATTATTTTATTTTGGAGTCTTAAATTCATTTCTGTAAAAGTGTGACTCATGTTCACATAAGAAAGGGAAATATTATAATAATTTCTGACCATTTAATATTAAATTAGTGAAATAAAATACCCTTTAGAAGAACGCATTGGAAAAACCATGGTAATCATTGTGGTTTTGAATATTTTTTTTAAAATCCCAAAACCTAAATATTCAAGAAATCCCTCTATTTTCCTATATAAACCCATCCAAGCTCCCATTTATCTTAAATAAAAATATTTAGAGAACTTTATTACTCACCCATCCCTTCTAAAAATTCCTCTTATGTTTCTCCATTCTCTCAAGAAGCCGTTTTTCAAGATTTGGGAGCCACACATTCAAGTGAGGGTTCTTTCTTTTCTCATGTTTATCCATGTTTCTTTATCATTGTATGTCCTTTAATTTTCAATTAATAAGGATGAGGTATGTTTTAACACCTCCCCTATAAAACCCTTACTATTTATAAGTGGTGAGATACATATTTCTCTCTCATTAAGCCCTCCCATGTACACCCATTACCATTCCAAAATTTCATAAGCATCCTTTACTTTCTATACTCATTCAATAATATTTATTATCACATGCATTCTTTTTCTAATTATAAATTTGTTGAAATTTACTTCTATTTACCAATTAATATACACTTCATATCCAAATTTTGAGCTAGATATTTCTCTCTCATTAACCCATTTTATGAATTTTTATGTGATGCCATCATACAAATGATTTTTAACTGTGACCATTTGAGTAGTGAATTCCAAACAATTTCTTATCATGGGTGTTCAATTTTATGAACATAAAACATTTTCTTTTCTGACTTAAATGTATGTATTCTACATTCTTTGATCATGAAATAAATTATGATTATGAATGAATCCATGTTTCTTGATCTATGTGTCACACTTAGAATGAGAAAGAAATGAAAGTGATGGGTGCGTCTAGAATTATATAGCACTCCAACGAATTGGGTAATGTTTAGTATCAAGATATCTCATATTGGGGTAGAGGTGTACCTAATTAATTTATGGCACATTTTTAACCATGATGTATTAGAAGTTCAGTATTGACCTATTTCTACGATGCCGTGTTTTATGTTTTTGCCACATTTCCCATGTTTGGATTATCATTCTATATCACACCTTATTATCCAGGTTCTTTTATGCCTCATTGGAATAAATTTCTTAACATGTATTATTATCTTCACGTTATTCCATGTTTATTACCTTAACGGGATTTATGTCTCACCCCTTTCTTATGTAAATTCCCCAGGTTATCTCATGCAATTTTAAACTCAACTGTGTTAAAGAAGTTTTCAATAATGTTGTGGTAATTTATGCTTAAAGTTTTAATGAAATGTTCCTAATTTCAAAAGAATGTAGAGTTATCTATATTTTAGGTTTTATTATGTGTAGCATTATGAAATTAAATCTTGTTTTATGGGGTAATAAACGGAATGATTTCTATTTGGTGGCCTATGGCTCTAACTAGTTACTCATTTATGCGAAGAACTACCCTACCCATGATCTTGAGATTGTAGAAGTCATGTATGCATTGAAAATGTGGACCACTACCTCTTTGGGGAGTGGGTTATAGTGTATTATGATCATAAGATCCTGAAATATATATTTACTTAGAGGGATATGATTTAGTGATAGAGATTCTTGGTGGAATATCTTCAAACTTATGATTTTGATATTATGTATACTCATTGGAAAGTGAATCCTCTCACTGATGCATTTAGAAAACAATTACTGAAACAAACTATCAAGGAATCAGTTGAGAAGTGGCATCTGATGGGTTTTTCTATGATGTGTTTGAGAGTGGGAGATTTTATTGGAAAAGTGTTCTTGGATTTGATTAAAGTTGACCAATCTTTTTTTGAGTGAGTTTGGCTTGAGCAGGTAACATACACTGAGTTCCAACATTTCAGTAAAAGCCTTTATTTTGGGGAGACTTCAGGTGAGTGGTATCACTCTCCCAATAGAGCATTGTGATTCTAAAGTAGGTTAGTTATTGTAATATCTCTGAGACATGAGTTGATGCAAAGTGGATAATGGTCATGTTTGATCATAGATTACAAGGCTATAAGGATGAATCACTACATGATACATTGGTATTTCGGCCAAAGATGAGGTTGGTAGTTGTAGGTTTTGTTTCATAGAGTCTCACTATCTATAATATTAATTCAAAACACAAAATAACTCTAGGTTTGTTTCAATGATTATCCATTCCTATGTGGAAGTGGGATGAGATATCCATTGATTTCATTGTTGGTTTTCCACGAACTTATAGTGGGAAGGTTGTGATTTGTGTGATCATTGATCGACTGACATAGTTGGAAAATTTCTTCCCTACCAACAAGAAAAGAAAGGTGGAAAGGATTGGGGAATAGTATGACAAAGAAATTGTGAGACATCAGGGGTTTCCCTGCATGACTATTTCTTATAGGAACCTGAGGTTCACATCTAGATTCCAGAAGGTTTTGCAAGAGGTGATGGGTTCCCAGTGGTAATTTTTCATGGATTATCATTTATAGATAGATAGAAATACTTTATGGGGAATCTATGTTCTTCCCGATATGATTTACTCTTGCATAATATATTTTGGTGGATCTTGGGAAAAATAAATTTCCTATTGTAGAATTTTCATTTTACAATATTTCTTACAATCGTTAAAGATAGACCTCATTGATGCATTGTATATACAACCAGGTAGACCTCCCTTATAACGAGATGAGTTATGAGCACGTTCATTATCAGCACAAGGCCTCATTGAGAAGTTGATGTAAATGGTGTTGTTGATATTACAGTGGTTGGTCACAATACAGATCCATGAAAAATATTATATAGACCATCATCATCAGCAACTAGAGTTTTAGTTTTTTGATCAGTTTTGTCATAGAGTTTCACCTCTATTAGGAAATTATTTTTTGGGTAAGAATGGTATGTGGGAAAAAAGGTTTCCTGGACCCTTTTAGACCATGAAGGGTCTCAAAAATATGTAATATCAGTTATAATTACTATCTTATTTGACTTATATCCATCACATGTTTCATGTATCCAATCTAAGGTGGTGTCAACTTGATACATCCCATGTGATAGAATGTGAGGATGTTGATCTTAATATTGATACCACTATTGTTTAGAAACTAGTTTAGATTATGGATATACTAGATAAGGTACACTGTAGTTAGATTAATTATTTGGTATGGGTACTATGATAGTACAAATGGAATTTGTAGGAGATTCGGGGGGGGCAACATTGATGAGGCAATAGTGACCTTATATCTATAAAAGTCCAGGATCTTGAGGACATTCAGGTGATTTAATTTTCTTATAGTGGGGATAATTGTGGTGCACTATTGATCATAGTTACACTTTAGTTGGGAATTCATTTTCCTCTATTGAGGTTCTAGAAGTTTCTGGGGACAGATGATTGAAAGAAATGGTTTTTGGAGAAAAATGGAAAGGTTTACAATTAAGTCACATCATTAGCTGAACCATGTGGTAAGACTCTACGACAGTCCAGTGGAATTTTACATATTTTGAGCATGGTAACTCAATCCATGAGATAATTTTATTAAACCATGCAATGCTCAGGTGATTTTATAAGGGTGTCACATGGAATGAAGATGATCATCCCAAACCAGGTATCCCCTAGTGAAAATCATGCACCCATCAGACAGAGGGGGTTATATTGTGAAAATAACCATGTAGAAGAATCACTCTACAATCAAAAATGGATATTAGTAGAGCATTCTTAGCGCACACATTTAGTTTAACTATGTTTCATGCTGTAGGAAACTACACAGACCTCCTCTAAACACTAAAAAATAGGAGTTAAATATTTTTCCCTTTGTCTTTTTAAGGACTAATCACCCCTAATATCATTCTGGCTCATCTAAATCCTTTTGTAGTGCTTTTTATCTCTCTCCATTTTTATTCATGATATAAATCCTTCATTCTTAATAGAAAAAATCTAGGAATTTTGTGTTTTTGATCAAATTCCATCTCTTCATTGTAGATCTACACTATATGCATTATCTTATCTCTATATAACCCAATTGGGCTATTATTCTAGATATAATGGTTTTGAGAGAGGATTGATTTTTTTGGATCTATAACAGTAACAAATTGATATACTCTTCCCAAGTCCTCATTTTCGTAGGTGACTTGTTATACCTCCATTTTGAGGTAGGTGTTTCAATTCAATGGGTTAATTTCTATAATTTTCACATTGTTCTTGTAAACTTAATTGGGTTTGTTCATTTATTTTATGTTATTTTCGGTTTGAAGGAATTTATTGGGGATATTCATGTTTTAAAGAGGTTTATCTTAAAAAACATGTTTTTTCACACTATGTGTCAAGATAAATGCTTGATAGATGTTTTTTAATTGGAAATGGGTTTTCAAAATTAGAAACGAATTGGATTTTCTTTGAAAATATTTTATAAAATTGTGGGAATGGTGGTGAATTAGATTTTGATAATGGAACATTGGTAACCTTTGGTGTGTTGGGGAAGGGATGTAGGTGACCGTAAAGTTTTTCGCACCAATAAGGATTAAATTTTGATAATGATGGATTATAACAAGACGTGATATTGGTTTCTACCAACATATTCTGAATTTATGATATTTTATTATATGTTATGTATTTCAATAGGATGGGGACCAATATGTAGCTAATTTTCATTTATGGTATATTTATCAGAAGATTTTTTTCCCTGATAGTTTACCACATATTATTTTCATATAATGTTGTATCACATGTTTTTACATGATAGATTATGTCATGGATGTGTGTCTACTTATTTACCCAACATTGAATGGATATTTATTACAATTTAATAACTTATACTTATCATTTATTTTAATTTTATATGAAAAAAATTTATAAAAACCAATGGAAAATGATTTAAAAATGGGTTTAGATTTATGAACATAATTTGTTAGAATATTTTTCTTTAAAGATATAAATGTTTCATTCTTGTGATTAGAGTTTTTTATAGTCTCTATGTTGGTATCCTACAATGATTTATTCCCACACTCTTCTTTTTCATTTTGTTGGTTGTAGATGTCATTTTACAAGATTGAGGTAGAGGTAAGGTAATATTATAGCATGCTAAATTCTCTTACTGTCACAACCTTCATTTTGGGATGGTTTATAGGTGAATATTGGACACACATAGACTTGTTAGTCTTGTTTTATTCATAATTTCTGTTTTATCTATTTTTAGTGAGTTATATGGTTCTTGGTTTTAATATTATAATTTTTACTCTAGTTGTATGTCTTTTTTTTTTCGTAATATTAAATACTTTTTATGTTATATTTATTATACCACACCATTTGATGGCCAACATGGGTGGATTTCCTAGTTTACGTGGGCTGGTCTATTACATAGGAAAACATAATACACTTTAATATATTTTTTCAATTAAATACTTCTATAAGGGTTAATAAAATTTCAAAAATACGTATTTTGTGGAGATATTTTACTTTGAGAAATATGATAATTTATATATATTTTCAATGAAGATAAGAAAATGATATTTAATTTTTCTGTAAAAACATGATTGTAAAAAAATACACATAACTGGATTGAAACCCAATGATGAGGTAAATCATTATTAAATTGATGAATTCAATTATTTTATTTAAATTTAAGGAACTAAACATTTATATATCGTATTGTAACAATGATAGGGTGAAGTATATGAAAATAAAATTTATCCGTCTCTAATTTGGTTATATACTATAACGATAAAACCATTAACACAATATTTGAAATATGTTTTTGTAATAAAAAATAAAAAATACCTATGATAATTGTAATAATTTTTTCACATAACAAAGAACTAAATCTAAAAAAAAATTTATGGGAAATTCTGAATCAATATTATGTTGGTAACATACTTGAACTATGTCTATAGAAATCCGTACATATAATTTTTCTTGGTACAGAAGAATTTGTTTTCATAAAATACTGATGAAACTCAACCTAACAATGATGATAGTGGTCAAAAATAAATATTTAAAAACCCTAAAGGTGAGAATAATGTTCCCATTTTGAATCTCAAAGTGGGAAAGATCAATTCACATTATGCCTATATGGTATAAAATAATGATTATTGGGAATGAACCAATGATTTTATCCATATAGGTATAAAACCAGTAGATAATGTTGACTAAATTTCTGAAATTGAATTGAGTAAGGAAATATGATCACATCCCATGAAACATCCTTAGTCAGATTCTTGAATAAATATCAAATAAAACACATTAAACAATTCTATATGGATTTTTATAATACTTATAAATACACATTAGTCTAGATTAACAAGGGGAAAATAAGATTTATAATTTATTATAGAGCCATTTTATACAAGAGGATACTATTCAGATGATGTGATACTCTTGGAATATTCCACAATATATATATATATATATATATACCATATTATCTAATTTTATAGAAGACTGTTTTTAAGTGATTCTTAATATTGTAAATGTTTATTCAGAACTCATTTTTTATTGATTGTAGGATTTGGATAATCATTTTAATACAATAATAGAAAAGGATTTATGAAAATTTTTTAAATATTCCATTCTATGGTAGGAAAATGAATTCTTCAATGAAATTTTATTAAAAACAATAGAATTGATAATTAAAAATAAAATTTTAAAATCATAGATTCTTTTCCTTAAGCTAATTGTGTAAAACATGTTTCATAAATTTATGGCATGAATTATTTTAATATATATTATTAAAATTATTCTATTATATAGATATAACACTATAAAATTTTATTACAAAAGATATTTGGATTATTTTTATAAATCCTATAGGAAATAATTCGATGATCTAGAAAAAAATTATATTACAACTAGTGATTAAAAATCATAAATGATAACACATCATTGAAAATAATATTCCATCCTCAAATGAATATGTTGGGATAGTGCATTCCATAATTATTAAAGTATTAATACATGTATTATATTATTCCTTAAAGTCATTAGATAATACCCGAATACCTATACCACAACTAAGAATGGACTTCTCATTGTTTTTTATGCCGTAGAAAAATTTGGATCATAACTTATTGGAACTATATTGATTATATTCTATGATAAGATAACATATAGGTATATCCATAAAAAGGTAAATTATTATTTGAAACATGTGAGAATGATAATAAATTTGTAATAACATGGTGTGGATATTAATGAAAATAGGGGAACTAAATATCAAGTAGTTTACCATTTGTGTAAACTAGCCCAGTCTATTGATGTAAGAATATCAGAAAAAAGTGCCACTTGATGGGTAAATACATAGTGAACAAATTCTCCTGATTGAATTTTAGGTACCACAATATGGATAATTGGTTAATTTTTATATTAATTATAAAATTCATTGACATATTATATAACACTAAATTGTAAAATTTAATGTCAATGAAAATAATACATGTAGGATTATCAAAATCAATCGATAATTTCAGATGACATAATGATTAAAATATATGACATTCCCACATAAATATTTAATTCCAATAGGATATCATTTTTGAACGTATAAATATTGCTTTTCAAATACACTACTAATAAGGTATAACAAATGTATAGTATACGATCAAAAATATAAGAATTATGAATGATCCTTATGAGACTCAATTACTCAAATTGTAAATCTTTATGTTTAATGAATAAAAAATAAGTTTAATTGAATTTAAAAACAAAAATTAAAAAATGAAACATAAAAAATTTAATGATAAAAAGAAATATGGGATGGAATAAAAATGATTATTAGTAAATGACATATATCTCTTTCGCACAATAATGGTTTGAATAAATGAACTATAAGATCAATCCAAAATCACAAAGTACCTATTAGATATTCCATTAATTTTATAAAACCCAATATATATCTCTTGATAATAGAAATTCCCTAACATAAATTCATTAATCATGATCATATAAGAAGAAGATAAATCCAGAACACTGGTTATATTTAATTTGTTCCATTACCTTTTATTATATACTGTAATAAGTCATTTTTTGAATATATATTAAAGATTGAGATAAAATTAAATATAAATGACATTCATACTTAAAATATATATTCATGAAAAAAAATCAATAATAGATATTATTAACTCACCCTCTTACTCTTGATCCCTCACTTCTAAAAGAGATTAATTAATAATAGAGGAGAGAAACTCATACATAATTAAATTCAACAACTCATAGAGTAATTACGAGAATAAATAATAAAAATAGAAAGGAATTAATTGAATTTGGAATGTTAAGAGAATATTGATTCTAATATTCATATTATAAAACCATCAAAAGATAGAAATATACTAAAATTTGACTAATGTATCATATTTATAGACACCTTATGAATCATGATGAAATGATCTACATCAATGATAGAAATCTAAATAGAAATCTTTTTTAATCTCCCAAAATATATTTATCATGGTCAAGCATATTAATTTCAATAAAATCTATAAATCATCTCCTTTGAAATCCAAATCTCTTTAATATGGAAACTTGGTACCCTGAACAATCCATTTAGGATATTATTTTCATTTTCATATCTCTAATACATCATAGAGTGAAAAGTCTGCATGATTATGTGTGGTTTTTAATGATTTTCATACATATCAGGCTATATTAACTCATGAAATAGTAGTAATCTACCACAATGTGATGACAGGTAGCCCTTCAAGGTGTAAACTACCTAGAAGAGGCATTTTTAGCATAACCATATCTTCTATAAAAATACTTATGATTCTTTTAAGTCAATCATTCATAGTTTCACTAGGATAACCTAACATAGCACTATTAATCTGTTATGATGTGATTCATCTCAGATTGACACAAAAACCCTCCTCAACTCTATAGAAAAGTTAATTATATTATATCGAAACATGTCTCCTAGAGTTAATCGGATATCAGTTTCAATGATTCATACATAGCCCTTTTGTTTTTGAATTTTAATTTTATAAAATATTTATTTAAAATGTTAAATACATTTATTTTGGTTTAGTGTCGTTCTTCATGATGTATTCATATACTTCATTATATTTACATTATTCTTACAATAGGCACTTCTATGGGAAGCATATTGATTGTGTCATGGTATCTTCAATCACCATCTATATTTGTTATTATATAGATCTAGCTTATCATGTATCTTTTACTCAGATTATGAATTTTTTTGATTCATAAATTGTAGCTTCAACCCAATGTCACTATAAAGACAAATTTTATAGTGTGAAATATCTAGAATCGTTTTGAGATATTTTATAATTTCTACAATTATTATTTAAATATCTAATAATTAAAAAATAATCAGAATTAAATTTCCTTAGGTAGTATTTGGTTTATTTACTAGTGAAAAACATGATTAAAATGTAATCAAAATCAAAATGTATAAAATTCTCCCACATATGTACAATTTATTTTCCTAATGGAATAACGACTCAATAATGATTCTAAAGGAAAACAAGCCTTCATATTAAGAAAAATATCAATAATGTTAATAAAAATGGGACTACCAGAAAATAATTATACATAAACACTATCTTTCCTCCTAGCTACCCAATTATAGTTAAGTATTGGATTCAAAGAGAAAATTATCTTCCCATTGATTTTTTATCTCCAAATGTCTTTATAAATTCATTCACATGAAATGCTCTACCATTACATAAAGAGTAACCATATCTATCATGAATAATATAAAAATTTAGTTATGGTAAATCTTTATTTCTTGAACTCTATTCAAAATCTTTCATAATGTATTAATTTTCAATTTAGAGAAATAAAATCTCACCAATAATGATAATTTATTCAAATCATGATATATTTATTTTAAATATGAAGGTGGGAAGTTATTTATGTAATCATCAAAAAATAAAGTCTAGAAATGGGGTTTAATTAATTTTTTATATTAATGTTATTATTGTTAATATCATCTTCAAATAATCCTCCTTAAACCATTCAAAAGACATAATATCCCAACAAGATCACCTTCGTAGTGTTTATTAGATTTTTCATTCAAAAAATAATGCAATTTATATTTATATTTATCAATATTTTCTAATATTTTAATTTGAATTTTACATGGAATAAATCTTAGACTCATCAAACAACCATTGTTTAACATCCTCATAAAAATAATTATAATAGTTATAAAAATTTTATATATAATGGGTGAGTTTTAATCCAAATGACTATGATACAATCCAATTCAATAATAATTTTTCCAAATAATATAGAAATAAACTAAGGTCAATTTCAATTATCTTTGAATAATATTTACAATGTCAGATGAAAACAATGTGTATTCTCTTACAGGGAGTTATCATTTGGATGTTTCAGTAATCACTAATCTTCTTCATAAAACTCAATATGAAAACAATTCAATTACACCAATATATAAGGTTATTAAGGAAAATATTATTGTAATGTGGCTTCCTATCATGTTTTAATGGAATTTATGGTTTAAAATATTGTTCATATGTAATTTAGTTCCATTCTTATTTTTTAAATAGAAGTAATATTTTTAATGTGGTGTGAAAAAATATTTATTGTGAGATAAATTTTCCTGATAGAGTTGTGATGCATATCGATTGCTATCTCAAGAGTTTTGTTACATGAAATAGTAAATTTTTTTTTTCCCAAAATACCTCTTAGGATTGAGATTTCAATTATTATAAAATAACTAATTGCATGAAATATATTAAATATTTAAATTATATTTAATCCTAAAAACAATTCATTTACATTAAAATTGACTTGAACATTACAATTTTATTAATTTGATAATACAATATTTCTTAAAATAATTAATGTTTCTAAATAAAAATTTCTCACATGTAATTAATTTCATGGAAAAGGTCAAGTTATTTGTTTAATACATCCAAAACAATTAATAACAAATATAGAAATCACTATTAAAATAATTAAAGACACATAAAATTAAATAGAAACAATAAATTCAATATATTAAATTAACAAATTTATAAGTTAGAAATAAAAAAATTTATTTATAAAAAATGTTTCCATTCTCCATTTTAACCTGGGGTTTAATTCTTTAAAGGTTATATGAAATTTTACAATATTGTTTTTAAAGGCTGCAACCTTAAACATTAGATAATATTTAGTTAAGTCAATAATTAACATTAATGATATTTCTAGGTAATTTTTTTTAAATAATCATTCCATAAATATTACATAATAACTCAAATATTACATTGTAGAAACTTTTACTCACTATCCTTTTTTAACAAAATAACATATTTAAAATAAAACATGATTTATTTTTCTTGATAAAAATCCTCTTGAATTCTTTATTTGTCTCACACATCCTTATACCTTATGGAATGTTTTTAAAAAATATGTGTTGAGAATAAAAATATTAGTAAGGAATATAAAATAAGAAATAAAACTGTCAACCCATGAATATTTTAAACTCATGAAAACATTTTCACAAAATCATACTTTTCATCCATAAAATATAATATATTTTACATAACTTATGAAATAATAAGATTCATAAAATATTTATTTGTAATCATAAATCATAAAGCAAAATTGTGGCATCCTTATTATACAAACATTGTATCTTTCACATCTACATAAGGATAAACCTTCATGGTTACTTTTAGAATACCCATCGTTTTATAATCCCTAAATATTTTAGGGGAAACCCAACTCGTTAATCATGTATCATTACCTAATGAATTAGAGATATATCATGGTCTCAAAATCCTTCATCCTATCATGGAACAACCCATATACATAAAAAATTCTGATGAACCAAAACATATACAAAACACATAAATCATGCATAAAGGAAGAATAACATTACAACTATGAAATCACATTTCATTTTTTAAAAAGGCACACACTCATAAATGAGAAAAATAATTTGAAAATGATAAGATAAACTTATAAAGTAAACATCAAAACATTAAATCGATATAAAGTATATAAATTATACTTTTGACATATATGTTAAAAAAATACATTGCATGTTATTGATATAATCAATCCATTTTTAAAACAAAAATTAACGTTAAAAAAACGATTATTCAATCAATGCATCCCATACCACTTTGAAAAATTATAAAGGAATGCACATTTTAAAAAAATCATGTCAATATAAATAAATTTTTAAAACCATTTTAAATATATGGACATTAATAAGAATGTTTTATAAGAATATATCTTTCAAATATTTAAAATGATATTTTTGTTAAAATTTACCTTACAACTTGAAAAACACTTGACTAAAAATAATTAAATATTAACATTAAAAAAAATAATATATCATGAGAATATATTAATTAATTATATAAAATTTTATAAGGGTTTAATATACACATTTTAGGATAATAAAGGTGTGTAACATCTAGATACGCCTCAATCAATGAAGATTGAAACGAAGTCCATTTCCATGAGACCGAATCATCTCGTATGTACTTTATATTAATGAATAAAAAACATATGATAATTCATAATTTTTTGAGAACCCTTTTCATGTTTATTATTCCTTTAATATAACTTATTATAATGTTATAACAATCACACAATTATTTAATTTCACATCGGATCTTTTGTTGTTATTCAGTACTTGAGTCGAAAATGACCTTGGTATAATGTCAATAGTCTATGTGTTCATAAGAAAATAATCTATAGAATAATATTAACTTATATATATCCATTATAATTTTAAATCAAACAAATTTTTTATGTTTTAAAAAATGAACAATGTTATAATCATTTAAACGGTAGGCCGTATGTACACATGAGTAATGTTTCCATTTTTCATTAATCATTATGTAAATAAAGTAATTATTAATTTATATTTCCAAAATGATCATAATATTATTAAATTTATGATAATAATTTAAATTTACATATAAAAATATTATAAGTGATGTGGTGAATAAAAACGATTCACATTGATTCATGGAGGTGAGAGTTCAAACGTACGCACAGAAAACAATATCTGTTTTATGTGCATGGAATGAAAGAATGTAATTTAAATATTACTATAAAATAATGATTAAAATTACACTAATATCATACTTGAACCTTAAATCCATCATTATAACCAATATTTAAAGACTGTGATAAAAAATGAACTATATCGGTTCGAGAGGTGGTAGTCCACCGTACACACGAAAAAAATGTTCATTTCCTATTTTATGAAATTGGAGATGGATTAAAGTGATTATATTAAAATAATAACATATAAATATAGTTAAGACACTATATTTATTATCTCATCATGGTTTAAGGAGATTTGAAGAAGTGGGAAGATAAATAATATAGAAATATTAAAATAAAATGATACCTCTTCTTTAGTTGACCACCCATGAAAAACCCATTAACAACTCTAAGGAGGGTGTTACGCCAAAAATAAGGCCTAATAAATGAGAGGAGGTATTATATGAAGGGTTTCAAGCTGGTACTCGACAACCCAAAATATTTATAAAGTGTATGTAATATAGAAGAATGTGTTCATTTTTATTGGAGAGGGGAGGTCTGTAACGACCCGAAATTTTGAATAAATCTTATTTCCAAATTTTATGTGTTATTTTATTTATTTTTATACTCAAAAAAAATGTTTCATTTGATAACATGATTATAATTAAAATGAGACCATTGGGTTTAGACGGTTATATGACCATTGGTCAATATGACCGCTGGAAACTAAACGTTTTGATTATTGTCTCTAAATACAAGTAATCTTGGTTAATTATTATAGAAAGAAGATTCGATGGCCTCACCCAGTAGTATTGGACCGATCAAAGCCCATCTAACAGAACCTGGGAAAGAGGTAGCACCACTGGGCTTTGCTCTGGACCAAACCCAAGCCGAACTTCATCGTGGGAAGCTAGAACGGAATCGCCTCTGCGAGAAGTTCAAACTGATAGAAATTACTACTAATGCGATGTTATCCGAGCCTCCCTCAGATTCTCTCACCTTAGCACACATTACACTTAGGTCCTATGCTGGTGTGATAATGGGATATGTAAGGAGACCGTAACTGCCTTGTATAATCCATTGTTTTAAATAAAAATTGGGATTTCTTCTTATGATGAAGTTTATGAATTTTAAATGACTGGATAAATATAGTATGCATATTTTTGATAAATTTTAGAAAAAGGATATTTTAAAAATGTTTATTTAAACCTTAAATAATTAAAAATGTGTAATGATTTCCAAAAAATGGTCTTCTAAAATTAAGTTCAGTACGAAATTTAGAGTCTAATAAGATCAATTTTATTTTTGATGAATAGTAAATTATGAAGACTGATTTTATGATTAGGATTAGTAATGTGTCCAAATGGATTAGTAATCTCACTTAAAGAATGTATTAATATAATCTAGGCACCTTGATTAAGTAATGTGATTCAATAAAATGGTTAAATAACGGTTTCATAAATTATAATTCAAGTATTAGTTTTTTTGGGTGAATAGTTTTTTTTAATTAAAAATTTAATTAAAAATATTTAGAAAATTATTTTTATAAAATGGATTTCATTTTTGAACTCAGAGCGTCGATATTATGTTATGGTAATTTTTGTGGATTTTTCTGAAAAAATGATTTTTTGGTGAATAGTGTATTTATTTAAAAAATAAATTAAAAATATTTAAAAAATTACTTTTATAAAATGGATTTAATTTTTGAAATCAGAGCATTGATATTTGGTTAAGGTGAAATTTTGGGATTTTTCTGAGAAAGTTGAATTTTCAGTGAATAGTAAAAATACAGTTTTAGGGTTTCGATATGTTTAATGATCTCATAGCTGTGTCATGATGATGTAATGAGATATTTTATGTTATGTCCGGCCAAAGGTGATTAATTATTGTATTGGGGGACCCATGTGTCCTATCTCCATGGGATGTACCATGGGAGGGCCCATGCTTTTGAGAAAACCACTTTTGAGGTGTCCCTTGGCCAGTAATGCCTTGTCCCCTCACTTTACCTATAAATACCAAGAAATACTCTCATCCTTTCGACTCCCCACTCTCCCCCAACGAAGTTAGGGTCTCATTACCTCCCAAGGAGCCCTACCAAGGTGCCCCCAAGCCCTCAAGGTCCCAACCTTTGAGTTTTAAGAGTTACATTTTAAGGTAAGGGATCCGATCTCTCTCTTTCTTTTCAAGAAATATCTTTTATGTCATTTCTTTTATGCTCCATGTTCTTATGTTAGAGGATGTTATTTTATACTCCTATTACTTCCCTTTTCATGTTCATGTAAGGATAGATCCCCTTTTTCTCTCATTATTTCGTTTGATGATGTTTTAAGTGGCGATGTTAGGCTGCCAAAATTTTTGTAACGCATTCTTTCCCCCTTCTCATTTTTCAAGATCTATTTTCATGTAAAGTATTTCATGTTACTTTTTATTAGGTTGGGGTATGATCTATAAATTTATCATACTGATATTTTATGATCATATGATGAGAGACCCCATTTTAACTCTTTAATTCAGTATTTTGATGTTTTAAGTGGCGCCGTTAGGCTGCCGAATTTTTAAGTGGTTCTTCACCCTTCTCGTTTTGAAGTTCTACTTTTATGTCAATTCATTAATGTTCCTTTTTTTATGTTGGGGTATGATCTCTTTATCTATCATACTGGACTCTTATGTTCATATGATGAGAGACCCTATTTGATCTCATCAATTCATTTTTTGTTGAAGTTTAAGTGACTCCGTTAGGCTGCCGAATTTTTAAGGGATTTTTTCACCCTTCTCCTTTTCAAAGTTCTAATTCCATGTCAAGCTTTCCAAGTTCCTTTTTATTATGTTGGGGTATGATCTCTATATCTATCATACTGATCTTTTATGTTCATATGATTAGAGACCCTATTTGACATCATCAATTAGTTTTTGGTTGAAGTTTATGTAACGCTGTTAGGCTGCTGAATTTTCATAAGAGAAATCTTATTTTTGTCTTCCTTTCATGTTCTTAATTTCATATGGTATATTTCCAAATTTCATTAACATGTTCTTAAATCCCTTATATTATGTTCCTATACTGTTTTATGAGTCATTTATGATTGTTGGACCCATGTCCCATCTCTTTTCAATGTTTTCTAAAACCCTGTAACATAGCCGTTGTGCTGCAAAATTTTCGTCTCAAAATGCCTCTCTCTTTTCTCAAAATTATTTTATGTTATAAAGTGAATACACAAAGCTCTTATTTATACAGGGGTATTCACATATATATCAAATGTTCTATTTTAAATTCTGGGATTTACATACATGAAACCCGCTCTCCCCTTCCGTGGGTTTAAAGTGACGTAAAGATCATGTCCTTAAAGCAGCTTTTAAAACGTTATGATTTTGAAATGAAACCCATTTATTTTATGCTATATGGGTTATTTATGAAATTTTTGATGAGGATATATGTGTCTCACATGATTATAAAGGCAAATTTAAGGTTGCACCCTGATAGCGCTCCAATGCATTGGGTAATGATGTAACCACTAGAGATTACAATTTTCACGATACCTTGGTGAATAACCTTGGTAATTTTCAAATGACACCTTGGGGATGGACCTTGGTGATATGTTCATGATTGTCTATGTTAAATGATGTATCCACATCTTCAAGTTATGAAAATGTTATTTTATTATGATATGCCTCATGATTTCATTCTCATGCCTTAAAGTTCTTTTCATGACCTTATTGAAGTATCTCAAGTTCACATGTAAAATGTTTTTCTCTTGTTTTCCTTACTAGGATTTTTGTCACCCTTTATTTTGATGTATGTCCCCAGGTTATGTGATGCAGTAATGAACCTAGGATGAACATGAGGAGAATCCTTTCAAGTGTTTTAGAAGAATGTTTTATGTTTTCATGTTTAAAGTTACTGGTTTCCAAGACACTAAACATTAAATATCCTCGGTTTTGTAAAATGTAATGAAAGTTTGTGTGATAAAAAGGCAAAATTCTATAGTTGGTATCAGAGGATGGTTTAGTTATTTGTGGAAATTAGGATATGAAAACTTTAGGAATAATCCAATAAAAAAGTTTATATATAGGAAATCTTCCTGGTATTTTGGTGAGTATTGAGTAATGGGTTGCCAAGCAAATACATCCATGTTTGGATACGAGCAGGTAGAGGTGGCTCTGGCACAGATGTATATAGGGGTAACACCGGAAAACACCGCTTTGAGCTAGACTCAAACGTGAACTGGTACACAACAACGAGCCTTGCTGCACTCTTGGTTACGACACTCCCGGGTGATATGCTTTGGTAAATTCATAAGCTTAGTATGAACCATTGTTAAAGGAACAAAGATAAAATAAAATAAATATTTACATAAGAATATACGATCATGGATAACCTAGATGAGATCCTAGGGGAACACAAGTTAGGGTATACTTTTCTTCTACAAGTTATCCTTATATGATTTAAGTTCCTTTTCATGATTATTAGCTATGTATTTAAGCCCCTAATTATACTTTCTCTTCTTAGATAATGGTGGGAAATGGAAGAACATTTCCCAACAACCAATGTGATAGGAAATGAGACTATTTTCGTATTAATATGACAGGGATGATTAGGGGATTAAAATATGATTATTATTTTGGAAGATGTTCACTATTTTGGGGACCCTATATGATCTAGGTAAATATATTACTACGATATTTTCATTGAGGAGTAAGGTTGACATATATTTTGAAGAATAGATGAATTTAAGGTGGAATTATAGTAATTTAGGTTACTTATGGGAATGGTTAACCTATCTTGGGTAAAATATGTTTAGGTTAGCTACTTTTGTTATAAGATGTTAGGAGTGGTTGATGTTATTTGGAGATGAACAATGAAGTTTATTTTGGAAGACTATGTTATCAAATCCTTCTTTTATTTGGGTTTCAATCGTAGTTTGGTTTATTTTGAGGAATCTTAAGGACCGTTATTTATAGAGTGGCCTATGATGAACTTTGGGTAGTACCATGGAACTTTGAAGATTTAAAAGTAGTTTCCATTCCTATGGGATTTTTTTTTTGAAGAGTTGTTTTACCTTACCCTTTCTATTTTTGGGATAATGTTTAAAGATAGAAGAAATAGATAGTTAATATTTTGTAGATTATGAAGATGATTCTTGTGTTTTGATGAGACCAAGTAGTTTTGAATGCTCATAGCTTGGAGAAAAGATTAGTTTTGGGTAGAAACTTATTAAAGGATGAAACTGTACATGATGATAGGTATATTTTCTTATGTTTTTGTTTTATTTTTTAAATGAATTCCTCAAAATTATGAAAAGGAATGTAAAACAAAAACATTATTGGTTTACGTTTCCTACTAGGTAATCAAATACTATTTACACACATCATAAGTTTGGGATTTTCTTATGTTTAACTTTCTCCTAACCATGTTCTCTATCACTCTCCCCCAGAACCTGACCCTTTGTTTTTCTTCCATGTCCATGTATTCCTACATGGATTCCTAGTGTGGGTTAACTCGGGTGACCTTTTTTACTTCAATTTCTTTCTTTTAAAGTAATAATTTTACTGACTTTTTTTCCGATGTGGGACTTTTAATGAAATTTCAAAACCCAATTTTTAAAATTGTGAGGACGCAATTTCTTAAGGGGGGGAGAATGTAACGACATGAAATTTTGAATAAATCTTGTTTCCTAATTTTATGTGTTATTTTATTTATTTTTATACTCAACAAAAATGATTCATTTGATAACATGATTATAATTAAAATGAGACCGTTGGGTTTAGATAGTTATATGACCATTGGTCAATATGACCGCTGGAAACTAAACGTTTTGATTATTGTCTCTAAATACAAGTAATCTTGGTTAATTATTATAGAAAGAAGATTTGATGGCCTCACCCAGTAGTCTTGGACCGATTGAAGCCCATCTAACAGAACATGGGAAGGAGCTAGCACCACTGGGCTTTGCTCTGGACCAAACCCAAGCCGAACATCATCGTGTGAAGCTAGAACAGAATCACCTCAGTGAGAAGTTCAAACTGATAGAAATTACTACTCGTGTGATGTTAGTCGAGCCTCCCTCAGATTCTCTCACCTTAGCACACCTTACACTTAGGTCCTATGCCGGTGTGATAAGGGGCTATGTAAGGAGACCGTAACTGCCTTGTGTAATCCTTTATTTTAAATAAAAATTGGGATTTCTTCTTTTGATGAAGTTTATGAGTTTTAAATGACTGGATAAATACAGTATGCATATTTTTGATAAATTTTAGAAAAAGAATATTTTAAAAATGTATATGTAAACCTTAAATAATTAAAAATGTGTAATGATTTTCAAAAAATGATCTTCTACAATTATGTTCTGTACGAAATTTAGAGTTTAATAAGATCAACTTGATTTTTGATGAATAGTAAATTATGAATAGTGATTTTATGATTAGGATTAGTAATGTGTCCAAATGGATTAGTAATCTCACTTAAAGAAAGTATTAATATAATATAGGAACCTTGATTAAATAATGTGATTCAATAAAATGGTTAAATAACAGTTTCATAAATTATTATTCAAATATTAGTTTATTTGGGTGAATAGTGTTTTTTAATTAAAAATTTAATTAAAAATATTTAGAAAATTATTTTTATAAAATGGATTTCATTTTTGAACTCAGAGCGTCGATATTATGTTATGGTAATTTTTCTGGATTTTTCTGAAAAAATGAATTTTCAGTGAATAGTGTATTTATTTAAAAATTAAATTAAAAATATTTAAAAAATTATTTTTATAAAATGGATTTCATTTTTGAAATCATAGCATTGATATTTGGTTAAGGTGAAATTTTGGGATTTTTCTGAGAAAGTTGAATTTTTAGTGAATAGTAAAAATACAGTTTTAGGGTTTCAGTATGTTTAATGATCTCATAGCTGTGTCATGATGATGTCATGAGATATTATAAGGGATGGCCGGCCAAAGGTAATAAATTATTGTACTGGGGGCCCCATGTGGCCAAACTCCATGGTAAGTACCATGGGAGGGCCCATGCTTTTGAGAAAACCACTTTTGAGGTGTCCCTTGCCCATTACTGCCTTGTCCCCTCACTTTCCCTATAAATACCAAGAAATACTCGCATCCTTTCTACTCCCCACTATCCCCCAACGAAGTTCTGGTCCCATTACCTTCTAAGGAGTCCTCCCAAGGTGCCCCCAATCCCTCAAGGTCCCAACCTTTGAGTTTTAAGAGTTACGTTTTAAGGTAAGGGATATGATCTCTCTCTCTCTTTTAATGAAATCTCTTTTATGTCATTACTTCTATGATCCATGTTCTTATGTTAGAGGATGTTCTTTTATAATCCACTTACTTCCCTTTTCATGTTTATATAATGTGAGATCCCCTTTTTCTCTCATTATTTCGTTTTATGATGTTTTAAGTGGCGCCGTTAGGCTGCCAAAATTTTTGTAACGGATTCTTTCTCCCTTATCATTTTTCAAGATCTATTTTCATGTAAAGTATTTCATGTTACTTTTTATTATGTTGGGGTATGATATCTAAATTTTTCATACTGATATTTTATGATCATATGATGAAAGACCCCATTTCATCTCTTCAATTCAGTATTTTCAAGTTTTAAGTGGCACTGTTAGGCTGCCGAATTTTTAAGTGGTTCTTCACCCTTTTTGTTTTGAAGTTCTACTTTCATGTCAATTCTTTCAAGTGCCTTTTTGTTATGTTGGGGTATTATATCTATATCTATCATACTGGAATATTATGTTCATATGATGAGAGACCCAATTTGATCTCATCAATTCATTTTTTGTTGAAGTTTAAGTGACACCGTTAGGCTGCCGAATTTTTAAGGGATTCTTTCACCCTTCTCCATTTCAAAGTTCTAATTCCATGTCAAGTCTTCCATGTTCTTTTTTATTATGTTGGGGTATGATCTCTATATCTATCATACTGATCTTTTATGTTCATATGATGAGAGACCCTATTTGACATCATCAATTCATTTTTGGTTGAAGTTTATGTAACGCTGTTAGGCTGCCGAATTTTCATAAGAGAAATCTTATTTTTGTCTTCCTTTCATGTTCTCCATTTCATATGGTATATTTTCAAATTTCATTACCATGTTCTTAAATCCATTATATTATGTCCCTCTACTATTTTATGGGTCATTTATGATTGTTTGACCCATGTCCCCTCTCTTTTCAATGTTTTCTAAAACGCTGTAATGTAGCCGTTGTGCTGCAAAATTTTCATCTCAAAATGCCTCTCTCTTTTCTCAAATTTTTTTATGTTATAAAGTGAATACTCAAATCTCTTATTTATACATGGTTATTCACATATATATCAAATTTTATATTTTAAATTCTTTGATTTACATACATGAAACCCGCTCTCCCCTTCCATGGGTTTAAAGTGACGTAAAGATCATGTCCTTAAAGCATTTATTAAAACGTTATGATTATGAAATGAAAACCATTTATTTTATGCTATATGGGCTATTTATGAAATGTTATATGATGATATATGTGGCTCACATGATAATAAAGGAAAATTTAAGGGTGCACCCTGATAGCGCTCCAATTCATTGGGTAATGATGTAACCACTAGAGATTACAATTTTCACAATACCCTGGTGAATAACCTTGGTAATTTTCAAATGACACCTTGGGGGTGGACCTTGGTGATATGTTCATGATTGTCTATGTTAAATGATGTAGCCACATCTTTAAGTTATGAAAATTTTATTTTAATTATGATATGCCTCATGATTTAATTCTCATGCCTTAAAGTTCTTTTCATGACCTTATTGAAGTATCTCAAGTTCACATGTAAAATGTTTTTCTCTTGTTTCCCTTACTGGGCTTTTTGCTCACCCTTTCTTTTGATGTGTGTCCCCAGGTTATGTGATGCAGTAATGAACCTAGGATGAACATGATGAGAAGCCTTTCAAGTTTTTTAGAAGAATGTTTTATGTTTTCATGTTTAAAGTTCCTGGTTTCCAAGACACTAAACCTTAAAGATCCTCAGTTTTGTAAAATGTAATGAAAGTTTATGTGATAAAAAGGCAGAATGCTATAAGGTCACCCCGGTAAACTCCAAAAATATTAAATTAATATATGTTAATTTTTAACTCCAAATTACTCCAAATTGAGTTATTTCAAAGATAAGATGAATATGGTTTGATATCATCTCATCCAATAATATTTATACATGTATTTATTTTATTTTCAACCATATCTTTTTGATTTACCCTTAATTAATACATTTTATGTTTAATTGGGGTAACAACATTTTATATATTAAGAGGATATAAATTCTACCTGATTGGGATAAATTTCCAATAAATTCACACTATATAAAAATTTATACCTTATCATTGTAAAATTTATTTTTTTAATATATTTATAATTTTTAAAAATCATAATAAAATATTATTTCTATAAAATATCTATAGTGTCAATTTTGACATTATTCCTTTCACAGAATTTAAATATAATTAAAAAAGAGAGATAACTTGAAAACAACCATTTAATAGTCTTATAAAATTTCATAGTAACCTAGAAAAATCTTAATGTACCAAAATTTATTAAAATTATATTTATTTTAATATTTCTCATATCATTTATTTGATATTTTGATTAAAATAATTATTGTTTTACTATTGTGTGAGTATTTATTATTATTATGTAACCTATAAAAATAACCAACAAATTATCATGATGTGTATAATATTATTATCATTATGAAGACAACTTATTATCTACGTTATATCATATTTATCACTGTATTAAAATTATTATACTTATAAGAAATAAGAGGGTGATATTTTGTCACTTTCAGGTTACTTTGTATTATTTTAATAATATATATATCATTTTCATGAACAAATTTCCATTAAATGAGTGAATTCAGATCCTTATGTGTTAAGGGAATATTTTTTCTCATCCAATTATAATTTTTTATCTTTGTGAGTGATTTTATTGTCTTTATCATATTATTTCATTCCCTAATTTATTAGATATCTCATTAACAATGGTAAAACAATTATAGTAGTTTCTATTCATAATATAAAAAAAATTAAAAGCAACCTTTTAACATAATTTGAACCCAATGATTCCAAATATGGAATACATTTTCAAAATTTTAAATATATAATTTTTAGTAACTAAAGTAAGATTAATTCCACTGATATAATGAGAAAGCATGTTTTTTAAAAGTAAAAACCCTAAAAAAATTAACTTGTGTTTATATCCAATTTTATTTAGAAATTACATATAGTGATATCAATTGTATTAAATGATGAAAATAGAATATATTTACAATTTAAAACCAATTAGAGGAAAAATATAACAATATAAATAAATTAGATGAAAAAGTAGTTTTGAATTAAAATGCAGCATTTACACTATTCATTAAAATAAGATATTTTTCATAAAAATACAAAAAAATAAATCACCCTAAATTTTGATGTCCCAATTAACGAGAATAAGTTTATTTTTTCAAACATAACTTATGAAATTTTCAGAAACTATATTTAAAATGGGTTCTCTTTCAAAAGGTGGTAAAACTATTTTGTTTTAAAATTACTCCTTTTATCTGAAAAAATGAATTTCTTATTATATCATGTCTATAAAACATATAAAATTAAATTTATTTGTTAAACTGAATATATATCAATAATAAAACCCAAAAATAGTGATTTCATTATTTTATTGACACACTTATTTTTAAATATCTATTCAGAAAAACATTTCTCTTTATTTGAAAAGGTTTTTACATTCATTAATAATTAGTTGTTCAATAAAGAATTAATTATATAAATGTGTAAAACATATTTTCATAATTCATTTAATATTTTTCATTTTTATCATTTTGACATCTAGATTATAAGTTAACATTTAAATAATAATATTTAGTTGTTTTCTTAAATTTGATGTGGTGTATCATGTACTATAGAAAAGATAGTATCATTTTAAAAAATCGGAATGTTACATCCTCCCGCATTTCATAAATTTAAAGATTGAAATTTGAATTTAGAGTTTGTAATAATGATATAACTTTTCCAAATACCTTTATTTCAATCCCACATCTGAAAAAGGATTAATAAAACTACCACTTTAAATGAATGAAAGAGAAGTATGATGGTCACCTGAGATAGCACAAACTAGGAATCCATAAAGGAAAAAATAGATATAGAAGAAAAAATAACCATCATGTTCTGATAAAGAGTGTTAAAACAATGATTAGGAGAAATTTAACATTCACAACACTATAAGTTTGTGATTGGATAAAAGGTCATTGATTTCATAGTTTAAAATGTAAATAGAAAATATTTTTTTTAAGATCCTTTTTATAAAGTTGAGAAATTATTTTACTACATAGAATTAGAACATAAGGAAATATTCTTACTTGAAAAGTAGAGTCTCATCCTTTAACCAGATTCCACTATAAAGTAATATTTTTCTCTAAATGATGTGTGTTCAAGTTTATTTTTACATTCACAAAACGCTATATTCAACTTCTAAGGAATCAAATATCACAAAACATTAACTATATGTTTATCCTATAAAGAAACATTAACCTAAAACAATATAGTTATGTTAAAATTAAATAATTCTCCAAAAATAACAAACCATTGGATGAGAGAAAACTAAAGTTAATTTCCAATATTCAACTGTAATACCAAAAATTCAATAGAGACCATTCAACAAATAAATATCCTTAAAATCCATAAAAAAATCCAAACTAAGCTTGAAACCCAAAACTCAGAAGAATTTGATTACATAGTCTTTTAAGATTAATTTTGACACTATCCTATAAACAACAGGGATCACTATTAATGTCCCATACCAAAAATGTAATTTCCAAAATAAAATATTCTCCAAGATAGGTTAATCATTTTAAAAAATAACCAAAATATCCATAATTCCCCAATACAATCATAGATTCATTTAGAAAAAAAATTCCATGATTAATACTCAAATAATTCCACATATTATTCTAATTAACTTAATCATATAATGTTCCCAAAATAGTGAACATCTTCCAAAAAACCATTCATCACTTAATCGCCAAATCATTTTTGAAGACCTTGGATATCCAATGTGAAAAGACATAAGTTCCAAAAAAATCAACATATTTTGATTACATAAACTCATTTAAATAAAAATAAAAAGTCATACTAAATAGACACTTCACATAGTCCAGTGGTAAGTTATAAAACATTGTAACACTTTTGTTATGGGTTTTATTCTTATAGCTTCTTGAATGTGATGTGTTGTCACACATCCTGTGGGATATCACCCAACCTGTGGGTTATCATTTTTAAAATATTAAACAATTCTAATAACATTCCTCAAATATGGTAAATTCATTAAAAATAACCATAACATGTTTTATCCTCAATTATTATCTCAAACCCTTCATTTTGAAACCCAAAATAAAATAACCCGTATTTACCCCAAAATCAAAGATCATATAAAATATAACAGTTACTCTTTATAATTATGTCCATAAAAAAGAAAAATCTTCCTTGAAAAACATTCTCACATAACAAACATAATTGTTACACATACTAAAAAAAGGATTCTAATGTAATACCATCATCAAAAGATCATTAAGACCTTTAAAAAATTTCCTCCTATATAAATCTAACATAACTCTCAAATACTTAAAACATAGACATATTAATCATTAAAAATTATTAATGATCCATTATCCATGATTTTATATCTTATAATTTAACAATTATTTCCTACAAAAAACATGAATCACTTCTTATGATTCAACAATTTAAAATCATGAGTCAATGAATAACCAAAACCATGAATTTGGATTTTCAGATTTTCTTGATGACCATTTTATCTTTTAGTATGTTGTCCTACATTAAAAAAGTAAATATTCACACCACATATGGTATTTTAACTTTTTAAAAGAGGTGTATGAGGTCATATTTAAAATCATATGAAAAATTTACCATTCCCGGTTATTGGTTTTTATAAATTAGTAGGTGTTGGATAACTGAAACCATTTCTTACTGGAGATTGTGAATACTCAAGAAGTTGTCAAAATCATTCAAACAGGAATTTATGATAATAATGATGATCAAATCACAATGTAGGGATAAGGAGTTTGTGAACGATATCATTCCTTCCATCTTGAAAAATTATCCTTAATATGGTTAAAAATAATCATCACTTAAACATTAAAATAATTATTAAAAGAAAAATCCTCTATAGGGTAAAGTAAATATAAGGTTTTTTTATAATACTCATATAAATAAAAATCCTTATATATAATATTTATAGGTTTTTATACAATGTTACTAATTCACCAAAATCCTAAAAAAAATCAATATGATAATAACCCTCTTGGTTATACGGGTCCTTTAACCTACACCCAGATAACATCCTAACCTCTAATTTATCTAATCCTTTCCATTGATATTAAAAATAATTAGAAAAACATAAATATTACATAATATTGAGTTATGTCATGAATTCGAATTGTGGATATTTTATGTTTTAGTGTTTTAGATAATTTTTCCAATACTATTACATTATAACTCAAATATTTCAAAGTAGATAGTTATGCTCACTATCCATTTTTTTCACAAAACAAATATCATTAAAATAGAAAAAGATTTCAATTCTTGATAAAAATATTATGAACATAATCCTATATCTTACCAAACCATATAAACTATGTAAAAAATTTCAAAAACATGGTATGAGCCGAAAAATAATAGTATGATATATAAAATATGAAATGAAACTGTTAGTCCATGAATATTTTAAACTCATGATTTTTTTTAAAAATCATACTTTTCACCAATAAAACATAAGCTATTAAATATACATCATGAAATCATAATATTCCTAAAAAAAATATTGGAAATCATAAATTAAAAAGAAACTTGTAGTATCCATATCATACTTACATTGTATCTTTCACACCTATATAGGGAGTAACCATCATGGATACATTATAAATACTCATCACAGTATATTCCCTAAATTTAATTAGAGAAACCCAACCGGTTAAACCTATCTCACTAACCAATTAATTGGAGAGACATCATGAGTTTTCTCTCCCCCATTTTATTAAAAAACTTCTCGTATACATAAGAAATTCCCAAGAACCAAAACATAACCACCACATTCAAATCCTACATAAAAAATAACATTTCGACTTTTGAAATCACACTTCATTTTTTAGAAATCTATGAAATCATAAATGAAAACATGTAATTTTAAAATGATAAGATAAAATAATAAATTAAATATAAAAACATTAAATTGACATGAAGGCAATAAATTTAGTTCATGAAATTTATGTAAAAAAAATTGATTCCATGTTATTGAAATATTCAATCACTTTTTAAAAAGCATTGTAAACATTTTAAAAAGATGATTATTGAATCAATGTTTTCCATAGCACTTTAAAACTATTAAAAGGAATTAATACTTTAAAAAAGTCATGTTCATATAAATAAATCATTAAAACCATTTTTTAAACAATTACTTTAATAAGAATTATTTAGAACAATAAATCTTTTAAAACATTTATAGAAATATTTTTTTAAAGAGTACCTTACAAATTAAGAAACAATTGAATAAAAATAATTAGAGAATAACATTAAAAAAACTTTCAAATATTATGTGAATATATTAATTCATGATATAATTTTTCAATAGTGTTGAATATACACCTTATAGTATACTAAAGGTTCATAACTTCAAGATATGCCTTCATGAAACGAGATTGGGAAAAATTCCCTTACCTTGATTTCGACTCATATCAAATGTTCTTTATATTCATGAATAATATGTGTAGGTTAATTTATAGTTTTTTTATAACCCTTTTCATGTCTATTATTCCTTTTATATCACTTATTACATTGTTATATCAATTACAATATTATCTAAGTTCATATCATACATCTTGTCATTATTCGGCACTTGAGTCAAAAATAGCCTTGGTATGACGAAAATTGTCCATGTGTTCATAATATTATCATCTCTAGAATAATAATAATGAAATAATAATCACTTTTCTACATAAATTAAACATTTAAATCAAACCATTTATATATGGTATAAAAAATGAACAATGTTAAAATCATATAGATGGTAGGACATACGTACGTTTGAGTAACGTTTCCATTTGTCGATGATCATTATGGAAATAGAGTAATTATTATATTATATTTACATAATTATAATAATATTTCTAACATTGTTATAATAATTTAAATATACTTTTAAATATCATAAAATTGATGCGGTGAATAAAAACAATTCACATCGCTTTGTGGAGGTGATAGTTCACACGTACACATGAATGACATTATCAGTTTTATGTCCATGGAAGGTAAGAAATTAATTGATATATTACTATATTATAATTATTCATATGTCATTAATTTGTCATATGAACATTAATTATATCATTATAACCAATATTTTAATATGGTGAATAAAAAGGAACTATATTAGTTTGCGAGGCAGCAGTCTATCGTACAGATGAATGAAAAGTTCATTTCCCATTTGATGAAATTGGAGATGGATTGAGGTGATGAAATTAAAATAATAACATCTCAGTATATTGAGGATACTAGAGTTATTATTTCATCATGGTTTATGGATATTTGAATACGTGGAAGAAGGAATAATATATAAATACTTAAAGAAAATGATACATCTTCTTCGGTTGATCACCCTTGATGAACACATTAACAACTCTAAGGGGGGTTTTATGCCTAAAATAAGGCATAAAGAATGAGTGTAGGTGTTACACGTATGTTTTTGGATAGTGATGGTCCAATCTAAGATATTTTTGATGTGTAAATAATAGAGAAGAATGGGTACCTTTTTATATGAGAGGGGACAGAACCCTTGGAAACTCATAAAATATAAAAGTAATATGAATTAATTTTTAACACCAAATGACTCAAAACTGCCTTATGGTTTATATAATACGAGTATGGTTCTAAATAAACTCATGAAATGATATTTATATGCGTATTGTTTTTAGTTTAACCATTTTCTTTTCAGTTTACCCTTAATTAATCTATTATAATATTAATTATGGTAACAACATTTTAAATATGAAGAGGCTATAAATTTTAATTTTATGGGATATATTTCACATAAATTAACAGTATATGAAATTTTTTACCTTATCATATGCACTTTTAGATTTTTAAATATTATTATTATTTTCAAATATCTTAATAAAATATTATATTTATAAAATATCAAATATTGTCAATTTTGAAACTATTCATTTCTTTGAATTTAAATAAAATCCAAAAAGGGAGATAACTTAGAAAAAAACCATTTTAAAAGACATATAATATGTCATAATAACCTATAAAATTCTATAAATACCCTAATTAATTAAAATTACATTTATTTTGATATTTGTCATATCATTTATTTGATATTTCATTTAATAAAATAATTATTATATCACTGTTTTGTCAGTATTTATTGTAATTATTTAATCTCTAAAAAATATAAATAAATTACCAAGATATATGTTATTTAATTATATTTAGGGAGAATATTTATTATCTAATTTATATAAATTTTTCTACTATATTAATATTAATATACTTATAAGAAATAATAGGGCGACATTTTCTCACTTTCTTGTCACATTCATTTATTTTAATATGATTTATATCCTTTTCATCGATAAAAGTCAATTAAAAGAGAAAATTAATATCATTAGGTGATAAGGGTATTTTTTTAATCATCCTATAGGATTTTTATAAGTTTTAGGGTAATTGTATTGTCCTTATAATATTATTTGTTACACTAATTTATCTGATTTATAATTAATCGCACTAAATAAAAAATATCGTAGCTATTAATCATAATATCAAAAAAATGTAAACTATTAACAGAAATTGGAAACAATGATTCCAAATATTTAATCCATTTTTCCAAATTTAGAACACAAATGTTTCAGTAATAGAATTAATATTAATCCCATTAACACAATGAGAAGGCATGTTTTTTCAAATAAAAAACCATCAAACGATTGACATGTGTTTATATCATTTTTCATTGTGAAATTACTTAAAATGAACTAAATTGTGTTAAATTATAAAAATTTATTATAATTTTACATTAACAATAATTATATGGATAATCTATCAATGTAGATAATTTATATGAAAAATAAGTTTTGAATTAAAATGTAACATTTTCACTATTCATTAAAATATGAAATTTTTCATAAAAATACCAAAAATTTAATAAAACTAAAATTTTATGTCCCAATTAAAAATAAAATATTCATTTTATAAAATATAACTTATACAAGTCTTAAAAACTAGATTTAAAATGGGTTCTCCATCAAAAGGCAGCAAACTTTTGTTTTTTTACAAAAAATACTCCTTTTATCAAAAAAATAATTTTTTTCTTATATCATGTCTATAAAAAATATAAGATGAATTCTTAATGTTAAATTGAATATATTAAAAATAAATGTTATTAATAAAACCAAATTCATGTGATTTTTTATACGGTTATTTTAAAATTGATTTTAATGAAAAACATTCCCATTTATTTAATAAGGGGATTATATTAATTTATAATTAATTATTCACCAAATTACTAATTATATATAGGTGTAAACAATATTTTCATAATTTAGGGAATACTGTTCATTCTCTCCTTTTTAATAGATAGGTTATAAGGTAACATTTAAATAATAATAATTAGTTGTTTAGTTATGTTTGTTGTGGTGTATCATGTACACTATCGAACATAGTGTTTCTTTTAAGAAACATGAGATTTTACAGTTTTATACCTAAATTTGGGACTCTAGATTAGAAGATAATTTTTTTCCGAAAAATTGAACCATAGTTTATCTTAAAAAATTGAAGAATATTATGATTCCCCTATAATCATTTAAGAGATTAAAAGAGTGATATATAATATTAAAAAATATTGTGGGAGGATGTAATAATTACTATGACTCCAGTGTAGCATCTATCTTCCCCTACTGAAATCAAATTAATATGGTGAATCTAAAGGGATTACAACCATTAATTATATAATTATTAGTGTTGTAATAATAATCATAAAGGAAAAGGAAAAAATAAATTTCTACTCAGAATAATTTGTTTGCTAGATCTAAGTGAGATTCGTTACTAAATTTATCATCTCCCATGAAAGAAACTTACTGATCCATGAAAAATATTTAGAAATAATTTTTTGTTATCTTGATATGGAAATAGTTTTCTATGTTTATTACCAAGTATGCTCAATACTAGTATTAACGATTTGTGTCTCAGTAGTAGTGCTTGTGGGGCTCAGGATGATAGTAGTGTGACGTAAGGCAATATCCATATCATGTTTAGTGAGAGTATCCATATTTTAGAGTGACTCCATATTTCAGGATATCATATTGAAAAATGGTAAATCATATTTAGTCTTAGTGCCTAGACCCTCTCCCTTCCTCTAGTCCTTAGGTTCAAATGGCCATCAGACCTCAAGATCCATAGGAAATATTAAAATAACATGGGTTTTGAGGCTAAATGTATTACAATAAAATCTATAAGGATGTTTAATATTTATTAGACTAATCTGAATAATAGAAGATGGTGGTTATAAATGATATCTAGGAGTGGTGGGTAATGGAAAAATTGTGCCTCCTGAGATGGATATAGTTGAGGAGAAGGAGTTGGTGTTTGGGAATGGATTAAAACTAGAGCTATAATGAATATTATCCCCAAAAAATATAATGGGAATGTGTTACTCTAATAATGTATTTCATTGAAGTTCCAAAATAGTGACTCCAATTATCTTGATGAATGAAAGGTTATGGGGCCTCTATGTGGGTAGTGACTACTATTCATTTAGTGGCAAAGGGGTGGAACAGGAAGCGGTAGAATACTTGGAAATTCCATCAATATCTTTATCATCCTCTATAATATAAGCATACTAATTTTCCCAATCAAATAAATTATATTCATTCCTCAAGTTTCCCATAATGGCTAATAATTGGAGATAGATGATATTAAACCTCCAAAATAGAGATAGGGGCGGTGAAGAGTCAAAAACCATTTGATTCAGGATAAAATATGATATAAAATTATCACTAAATATTTTCATATAAGTCTAATTTAATTATCCCGTGGAATATAGGTAAAATCATAAGGCCATATTAATAGCCGACCACTATCTATGAATATCAAAAAGGATGAGAACAACAAGACAACACCTAGATCCACATGAACCCCTTTTTATAACCATGCTTGAGTGAATTCACAATGTATGATCCACATATTGGAATAATATAATTGGGTGATTATGGTTTTGGTAGGATCGTAATTACTAAACATGTCATTATATATCTTAATCCAGTATTGATTGGTATATTTTTTATTTTAATCCAATAGGTGCTCATCATATGATATTATTTCTAGAATTCTAGGCTATAAATTCTCAATGATTCTCAAATATCCACAAAATTTTGGATAAAAAAATTTTCAACCTAGATGGAACATAAAATTATCATCAGTTAACTCTAATGTACAATGAAATTACAATGAATGATCTCAGCAAAACTCAATTTGGACATAAATATAATTCTCCAAATGCATAGTCCTCAATAAATCCATGACAAGATGGAGTATAATTATCTACTCCATAATAAACATATCAAGTGACCTTTTTTTTGAGTCTCCATAATCTATAATTTTATAATAAACACTTAGTTTTTAGGATCTATGAATTTCAAATCCTGATATATATGTTACTAGGTATCCTCCTAACATAGATATGATTGAGATGATAATTGGTTGTATTGTATTTGATTTCATATGGATGATGAGAATTATTATGGGTTAGGGGAATAATCATTTTATGGTGTGAGTGTAATAGTTTTCTATATTTTGTAGGGTTAGATATGTATCTTTTATGGTCTTTATGTCGGCATGTTTTCTCTAGGTATTGAGCATTGAATGATTTGTTATGGGTAATGGATTATAATATTTAAGAAAAATAATGGTTTAAAACCTATTATGAAATGTTATAAAGGTGGTTTAAAAATATTATTTTTGATTTATTAAGGAATATATTGGTTGGGGATAAGGACTTGGAAGAATTAAATATGTTGTTCTCTTTGGAATTGGTAAAGGGAAAAAATAATAGTATAAGGGATAAATACGGGTTAACTTAAAACCAAAAGGTGATTATAGGTGGATAAGATTATCATGAGAGTTGGATTTTATAATTCCATAATAGATTAATGTTAACTGTCTTTGTGTATTCATAGTTTTGTGATGAAATTTTTATAAGGACAAATGAATCTTGTCATGAAATAATATTTTTGGAATGATATTTTCTAAAAAATAACCAGTTTATGCGATATCCATCATAAAATATTGTTGTGACAGTAAAAAAGACATAATAGAGTAGTTATATAGGTAGCATCCTTTGGTAAATAATCAAAGGATGACTCCCTCTATAGATGAACCATATGAACGTTCTATTATAGATATTTTATAAAACAAATTTATAGTCACCTAGACTTTTGATATATAGATAATACATCAAATTAGATGTATATTCATGGCATAAAACGTTGATCCATGCCAGAATAACATATTTATAATGACTTTGTAAACATGTAAACAAAAACAACTAGTTCATAAATGATCTATATCATTCCACAATACGTTCTTTATAACCTGAACCCTTTTTAGACACATAGATGCTAAAACATTTCTTTTCAACTCGAGGAAAAACATATGAAATGGTGATATTATATAAACTATATGGTTAAGCATGGGATATTTCAATGATCACAAAAGCATAACATGAGAATATGGGTATGAGAATTTGAGATTAAAATTTTCAATCTAAAATATATATACCATAGATCATATACATGGGTCAAGGACTAGATCATGTCAGTTCATTAGAACTGAGTTATAAAAGAATCAATTAAAATGAGCTACTAAATTATAAAAATGGAATATGACATGTAATTATTGTATATACAGACAATAATAACTTTTTGAACGTGTATAAGTCAATATAGGTTCAATAATCATGTTAAGTGAATAAAATCTAGCCCTTGAATTAACTTATATACATGAAACCAAATCCATCCATGATTTTATGGACAAAGAAACCAGTTAAAGAAATAAAATTATGATCATGAATTCATGTTCACACATAATATATTTACCTCATGAGTTATACACCATTAACTAGTTCATTAGAGGGATATTTTGGACCCATACACCACATAAATAAAATCATACATATGTGTTCCAAAATATCATAAAACATTCATTATCACACATCTCATAAAATGAAATTGACTTCACAAAAAATCCATCAAAATATAACCTTTGTAAAAATTGAAGGAGTTTCATCAATATATGTTCATTATATGGATAAAATATCCATTGAAATTGTAATAATGGTATCCTTAGATCATATCCTCAATAGAGATTATGTAAAATTAATGTTTTTAATGTGATTTATAAAATGATTATGAAAGATGACATGTAATAAATTTTTAGGAAAATAACTTTTCAAGTTTGTATTCAATTCCCTTTTTAAAAATATACCAACTTATAAATGAATTTTTCTTGCAAATAGACTTGTAAACTTATAAATGAAGGATATAATTATTGATGCATCATGAAATTTCTAAAATGTTCTCATTTCATATTAGTTGAATAAAATCATACCATACTTTTGTCATAAAATTCTCAAAGTAACGCATTTGGAAAATTTAAAAAGGTTATTTTAAATTCATTTTGTAAAAAGTAATATGTAGATGAAAATGAATTAACAATATTTTAGGATAATAGTAAAAAATGTTTGAAAAAAATTGAAAATAGAAATGTACATGAAAGGGAAATATTCCCCAGTGGAGCTTAAATATATACTGTCTTGAATGATGATGATATTGTGAAATAAAACCTTACCAATTTGCTTAATTTTGAATAATAAGAAACATAACGAAATAAACTTATATGGATATGTATTTCTAATATTTTCTATGAGGATAATAATAAAACACATTCAATTATTGTATATTATCAACCCAAAAGAAACATATAGTTTATGAGGCATTTTTCTCACATAATTAAAAGTAAGATAAAACCCCTTACCATAGGCCCAACATCCATTATGCACATTGGAACCTCATATATAATTAACATAGGTTTATTATAAATATATTAAATAAAAATAGTCACATATATATCATACTATATATGATTTACTTATATCTTTTTTTACCCCTATGTTACGAGTCTTTTATTAAAATCACAATTCTTGGTTATATCTGCTCAATTTTTCACTTGTGTTTTGGATTGGTAGTTTTGATTCATTTACTTTGATAGTAGTCAGAAAATATTCAGAATATTAATAATGAGTTAAATATACTATTTATTATATATATATATAGATTAATCCATAATAGTTTGAGATAGAAAATGACTTACACCATTCCTAGTGATGACATGCCATACGTACACATGAAAGTTTTTTTAATTTTTCTACATATTGAATGAATGAAATTAAAATAAAATTCACATCTATAGAATAATTGACATACCCTAAAAATAAAATATATTCATTAAATCCCGCCTTATTACCATATGTTTAAAATATATATGTAAAATTCATCACATCGCTTCATGGAGGTTGTAGTCACCATGTACGCATGAGAAATGTTATCAGTTCCCAATAGTTTAGATGATAATAAGGAAGATATTATATTACAATTTAATAATTATAAGTAATTTAAAATTATAATATATAAAAAGTAACCCATCATTGTTTCCATCCATAAAATATGTCGAAGAAAAATGAATTGTATTTCTATGTCAAGACAGTAATCCATACATATGCACAAGCGAAACATTAAGTTATTGTTTGATGGGATAGAGGCTATATTGTGGAAATTTATTATTCAGAAAAACATTTCAACATATTTAAGATACTTACTTTATTATTTTATGATAATTATAAAATATTTAAATGTTTTAAATAAAAGTAAATATAGGATGATATCAGTTTAGATGATTTCCTATTCTTGGAAATGACTCCTTTATATTTTTTCTAAAGGGATCTAGGGTTGGTCTTCTGGAAAAACCAAATCACAGAAAACATGAATAAGTAATTTTATAAGATATTTTTGATATGTATGGTCGATTGAGATGTCTCAATGTGGTGTAAATAATTGAGGTAGGAGGTAAAAATGTATAATTAAAGTGAGGGAAACTTTTGGGATTTCTCAAGTGATTAAAATATAATATTATTATTCTATATCCAAATAAATTCAAATGGACTATAAATGAATAGGGATAAATATTTTGACCATATAATGTTATTTTTTAGCTTATTTAATATTTATATGAATTTTAAATAATTTAATAAAATATTATTTTCTTAAATTTTTATTATTTCCAATTTTCATAATATTCATCACTTTGACTTTAATAAGAACAAGAAACAACATAAAATTATAAAAAATTATTGTAACACATCCACATAATGTTATGGAAATCTATAATTTTTTTAAATTATCATAATGATCTCAAATTTTTACACTTTTAATATTTTTATTGTTATTATTTAATTATTACAATAATTGAATTATTATTGCTTTGGCCTTGTGTAAGAATTTAAGGTAGTTTTATATTCACTAAAGGTCTAAAAAAAATTGTCATGATGAATATAATTATTTAATATTTTAATTATATATTTATATTAAAAAATATCCTTTCGTTAACTCCATATTAAAAATAATATAGTTATTAAAAACAAGAGTGTGACCAGTTTGAATTTTCAGGATATAAAACCCTAAAATGGTAACAAAATCATCCAAATGGAAAAAAGACCTATAACTAAAACTCGGATGCATATGGATGAATTTCACTCATCATGTAAAATGTACATGTTTTGGAGTCATTTATTAGTCTTTATCAATTATAATTTTAACATAAATGAACTGATTTACCATTATCATGGTAATACAATTACTATTGTTAATATTCATATTGAAAAAAATAATAGGGTTATATTTTAATAATTTTTCCAACTAATTAAAAAATATGGAATCAATTTTTCAATATTGACATAAAAAATGTGGCATAATTTAATAAAATTATATTCCCTCAATATTCAACGAAATATAGTTATCTTGAAAAAATCCTTTTAATCCTAAAAAAGTACTTATACAAAAATAAGGAAAAAGGGTGACTAAAATATAATTAATTATATTATATCTAACTAAATAAACCATAATATAAATTAATATAATATTAAAATCCTAAATATTATTTTTTATATAATAAAAATGAATGTTTAATAAAAAATTTCATTTTTACTATTCAATGAAAAATTAATCTTTTCAAAAAATTATCAAAAAATAACCCTTATATAACTTTTAATTGATAAATTCAGAATGAAATTTAATTGTCAAAATTATTTTTCCTTTTTTCAGAAATTTATTTTATTATTTAGTCATAAAAAAATAAAACAATTTTTACGTAAACATATTTTGTGATGAATAAAATAAACATTCTGAAAAAATTGAGTAGTTATTTTATATGAAAATATTAATTTATTTATATTGTGTATGAAATTTATATTTATTTAATAAATCAATTATTCATATTCATAATCACTAATTTAACGGCTAGGCTATGATGATCAGATTTAAATAAAAATATTTTAATAGTTTATCATAGTTTGTTTAAACTTGCCATTTTTTGTAATGAATTATACTAACGAAACAATACTATTTAAAGATAAATATTTTCTATAATATTGGTGTGTTAAAAAATTAATTTAAATGTGATTCTCTAATATCAAACCATGAAACATAAGTAAAAAAGGCTATAGACAAGACAAAGTCATCTGTAGCTATAACCCAAGATTTATTGTCACATGGAAGGACCATGGCTATAGGATGAGGCAATGTTAGATCATGGGGGAATTATAGCACACCTAGATATCCCTATTCCTTTAGTTATTCTAATTTTAGAAATAGGAAATTCAAAAAAAATCTAGCCATTGAGGTTCAGAACCTATACTCGATATTAATTAAAGCTGATTCTGACCACTATATTTCATGAATTAAGATGTCTACTGAAATATCATTTCTGTTATGTTAATATTAAAAAAGTGTATTTAAGGAATATAATTAGAGTTTAGGATTCCAAACAATGATATTGTAATCCGAGATAAAAATAATTCCACTAAGAAACAAAAAACATTCAATATTGGATTGAACACACAAACACACACACACACACACATATTCATAGGAGAAAAAATAACTCTTGTTTTATTTTGAACACACATTAATGAATTAAATTCTAGGGAAATATCCTCAAATGTTCAATTCTTTGTAAGTAGCTTTATTTAAAAACAATATACATTTATATATACATGATATTTTTAATATGTGTCTATATACACGAGCTACGTCTCCCTTGACTAAAGGGTATACATTACCATGAGAATTATACCCCATGTCTATAGGATAATCATTAAAAGGATAGAGTGGCATTAATTTTTTTAGTAGCTATATATACTGGAAAAAAAGGATACAACCACGTGAAAAAATTCACAGGGATATTGGTTCTTCCCACCATAAGCACTTAATCCTACCTTCTTCCTAAAACAAATACCTTCATCAACTGATATGAACATACATATTTCCTATGTTTATATTGGTCCAATATACATGTAAATCATGCCCATAACTGTATTTGACCTAAATCCGTCAGATTGCACCTGTGGCCAAAACTATGGGGGTTTAACTGTATTATTTAGTAGTGAAAACGTTATTCCACTTATAGATAATTCTCATGGGGTTATAATGTAGTGTAATGATATAATTACCAATGGTTTTAATAAATAAATATCACATATGTTTAGATAAATATTCAAAAAAATTTCAAAATACATGCATGAGGACCATAATGGTTTGGTGTATCTGGATACAAGTTACACAATCTTCTTATATAATGAAATATCATCAACATATCCTATATAGATCTTCCCATTTAATATTTTTCATAAAAAATCCCTACTAAAAACCATTCTCTATAACTTGGGTAAAGGAAAAATAAGAAAGATTAAGCTCAGATGACCAGTAAGGATAAACATTGAGATAACATTCTTTGATCATGTGAAAACAAAAGATAGAATAAGGGTACAAAATCATGAAAGTAATGATAAAAGTTAATACCTATAATTTCATAGATCTTAATAATGAACCCCAAAATAAATCATTATGATTCCAAAATATATGATTCATAAGAGTTTGAAATCATAAAAATTTAGGAACCATAAGAAAATGTTATGAAAATTTGGAACCAACATAGGTATATAAGCCATTTCATTTGTAAAGGTTAACTTCTAATAGAAAAAACATAGTAGATCTGGCCTCATCACCTGGTTCCTAATATAGATCATTCCCATCAACCTCTTTTACAATGTGGATAAATCCCATTGTCTTGTTTTACATTGTTATCTCATTTAATATAAATACTTAACCAATTTATTTGAGTGAGATCTATGTCCCACCCATTTTTGGTTATAACATAACCACTGTCCTTGGTTATAACATAAATCCCATCCTTTGTTATAACTTAACCACCATAACATAATAAAAACCAATCATAAGTGTTACAAAAAAACATTTATCATTTTAGAACATATTAAAATTAATGGGGTTCATAAATATTTCATTATTGCACAACCCATGGAAAACAGAAGGGTTACATTAATATTTCATAATATCATAGTCCCTGGAAATTGAATGAATTTTATAAAAATATATTTATGATATATATAAATATCCATATAAATAATATGTATGATTTAATTGGATAATATCATTAGTAAATCTTTTGATACATCAATGTATCTCATCATAGAAAGGAAAAATATTTTGTGTGATCAATTGGATCATTTCTTGAGGAAAATATCACTTCCATTTTAATTAAACATCGTTAAAATATAAATATTTCCCAAATATTAAATAAAAAAATTTATTTTTAAATTTACCTTTAAAATTAATAATATAATCTAGAAATTATTTAATTTTCCTGATGACTAGAAATATAATTCAGCTCGTACACATTAAGAAATATATTCCATTCAAATTTTCAGCAAAATATAAAAGGGACTTCTTTATAAAATTATAAGAAGATTATTTTCAAACCATTTTTAAAAAATAAAAAATGTCTATAATTTATATAAAAAACACTTTTTTAATAGTAAAAACATTCCTTAAAACATTTATAGATACATAGGACAAGGATGAAAATTTATTTTTGTTTGTATAAAGAAATTTAGTTTATTTTTTCTTAAAACAAATTTATGATATATTGAGTTATCAGTGGGAGTTAAATGATTTTAAAAGATTAATTGTAAATAAATAAATATTGGAAAATATAATTATTTAGTTTATTGAGGTTTATATTATGATATTTCATTATTGGAAGGATAATCATAAATAATCCAAATAAAAAATAGATAGTAAAATAAAAGAGTTACCACATGGGTAACCATTGAATAATATGACACAATAAATAATAACAAAATTGAAATACTAGATATCCTGAAATGAATTATTTACATGTTATAAAATGGAAAATTTTCTTTATATAAACTTCTTAAAATAAGATAAGTGCATAACATAACATATATCTCAAAATAAAATTTGAGACAAAATCCCCTTACCATCAGTTTCAACTTTATTAAAAAAATTAAAAACTCATGTATAATAAATATATTTTTATTATACATAAATAAAATTACAATAATAATATTTATAATTACAAATATTATTTACTTATTACCGTTTAATGACCGTTTTTCAACAATTACTTATTAAAATCACATTTTTGTAAAATAATTACATCATTTTTCATATATATCTTGGTTTGGTATTTTATTTGGTCCATTTACTTAGATCTTGGTTACATGATATCCATAATGTTAAAAATTATTTAAAAATTATTTATATTAATTATATATGTTTTTATTGTAATTAATTAATTTTGGACATATGAAATGATTAATACTGTTTATGGAAATGGTGGTTTGTAAGTACGTAAGGACATGGTTTCCATTTTATAGACAGATGGGATGAAATAAAGGTAAAAAATATATTAACCTTAAAAAATTATTTTAATGTCATATATATATATACATATCACACATTTTAATTAAATCTATCCTTATTACTGTCCATATAAATCATATGTGAAGAATGAATCTCATCACTTAGCGAGGTGGTAGTCTATTGAACATACGAGAGATCTTATCAAATTTCTACAGAAGTTAAAGTAAGAATATGTATGTGAAATTATCAATATATAATTGTAAATATGTCATTAATTTAGTATAAATATTTTAAATTAATCAATATATCCATTCCTGAGAGTTGGTGATGGGAAACTAATTATATCAGTTCGTGAGGTGGAAAACTGCCATACACGTGATCGATTATTTCCATTACCACTTGATGGTATAGAAGATATATATAGGTCATTAAATATACCTAAAAAAATATCTTTATATTTGAAACAATTATTTTTTTATATCATCATGGTTGATTAATATTTTAATTAGTTATAGGAAAAAATAATATAAAAACACATAGTTAATGATTATAACTATTCTTTGGAGGACCCCTTTATGTTTATACCCAAAGGCTTCATAGGGGGGGGGGGTTCATAATAAAAATATATATTATAGGAGGTGTATATGGATTTAGAAAAATTTATTTTCCAAGGATTTTTTGAAAATAGGGTTTAATAAGTGTGAATAGGATATGAGAGGTGTTGACCATTTATAAATGAAGAATGAAACCCAGATGAAAACAACATAGAAATTTACCAAATGAATCCAAAATGATAGTCATTACCTAGGAAAATGATTCCAATTTACCATATATTATAACTTTTAATATCATATTATTGTAATATCTCTATACAATATGATTTTGAAAATTTTGATCGAAAGAAATACACTCATCCTTTTAGTTTAACACCTATGTAAACTCGTTTTAATCTTAACAATGATAAATAAAATATAGCATTTTTTTATTTTAACCAAAAATTTAGTAGATATTATTATGAAGTTTTAATTTTTTTAATTCCAAATATGGAATACTCTTAAAAATACAATTCAAATAAGTAAAAAAATTGAAATTAAATCTCAACTCATAGATGCGATGAAATAGAAGTTTCTCGAAGAGAAAATTTTCTTAAGTATAGAAAGTATTAATAAGAATTTTTTTAAATTTATTCCAATTACCTAAATTAGATTAATAAATATATTATTTAACTTTTTTTAGTTGTTTAAACCATCTTAAAATAAAATTAATATTGTAAATTATTAAAATGAAAATGATATTATTAACCAGAATTACAATTTATTTATTATTCATAAGAAAATTAATATTTTTATAAAATTAAAAAAAATTCTCTAAAATAAAATTTTGACATTTATATTTAAAAAATAATGTTTTTTTATTTAAAATAAACTGTATAAAATCATCAATAACTAATTTTAATGTATATTAACCAAAATAAATAAAACCTATTTTTCCAAAAAATTACTTCCAAAAAATATAAAGTCTTTACTAAAAATATGTACTTATAAATATATTTTTTTATATAAATGATTTACAGAAAATTTTAACTTTTTTATTCCTATTAATACAACCAAATTTAATTGCTATGTCATAATATCTATGTTTATGTAATAATAGTAATAAGAGTTTCCATTTTTTAAAAACTCGGTGTTCTGTGTCATGCAAGATATCGAAGAAATTAAATTTATTAAAAATAATAATAAAATCACAAGGTATTAAACTATACCCCCCATTCAAATGAATTTTACCCAAAAATTTCCACAACTTTATTTCATATTACTATGAATTCTTCTACCTCATTACATCCTCATGTTCGCATGTAGCTTCCTCATGTTGGTGGTTTTACTATAAAACTTTGACTAGGTGAATGGTCATGTTTTGTAGCACATTCCATGTAAGATCCAAAATACTATCATAATTTTCAGCATAATAAATTACATATTCTAGAGGTATAATCATTGTGTTTAGTACATGTTAATGATCACGTATGTATTTTAGAGAGATACATGGAACACTATAAACTTAAGAGAGGTTTAGTATAAGAACCAAGCGATAAGAAACCATTTACACAAGATCTAGAATCATGAAAGGTCCTATATTTGTAGGGGGTTTCTTTCCTTTATTCTAGAATCTCATAACCTTATACCATGGTTAAATTCACAAAATCACATTGTCCCTAGCTTGAATTCTAGATCATGGAGATGATAGAAAGCCTAAATGTTATATTGACTTTGTGAAACCCTTATGTGTTCATGAATGGATTTAATATTATCTATAATTTCCTCTTATTTAATATGTTAAAATATATTGCTTTCTATAACTTCATTCCTAAAAAATGGATCTCTACCCCACATTATATATAGAGATTCATAAAGAGCCATCTGAATTGTCAAATTAATGTAATTGTTGTGATAAAACTTTTGTATAATATGGTGTTGATGGAAACCAGAATTTATATTCATATGAAAATATCTAAATATATTTTATATTGTTTTAAATTTCTCCCAGATTGGTCATCTATCTATGTATGATACTTTGTTCTGAAAGTCACCTCTATATCATTGGCTTCATGAAGACTTCTTCAGAACATTGAGTTAATCCTATGACCTTGATCAGATAAATATAATGTTGTATTCCATGAAAAATTACCCCATTATTAATATATATTATAAAAATATGACCATGGGTGAAGTATTCTCAAATATCAAAAAAGTGTACTGGATTTGTAAGGAGAATGACTATAACCCATTTTTCATTATTCCTTTTATATGATTTGGGTTGTACAATGAAAAATACATTGTAATGTTTTCCCATTTCTATTAAAATATTTTGTTTTGTGAAATCCCCTTATAATATTGTCTCTTATCCTTATATTTATGATATAATATGAAATTAGATACAAACATAGAGATATATCTCTTAATATTTTCCCACTAGAACTACTCTTTCATGTTGTCTAGTGGTAGGAGCTATACTCTTTCCTCCCTGTGGTTGTTGGTTCAAGCCATGCCATATTTATAGATTTGAAGGTTTGTCACTAAACATTTGGGTTATCCTTTTTTTTAAACAATACTAATACAATTCTTATAACATTACCTAATTTAAATAACCCATAATTAACTAAACCTAAAATATAAGGCAAAACCCTAAAGGTTACAAATACCATTAATCTTATTTCCAGAAAATTAAAAGATATTCTTCCTCAAATAAAATTCTCACTAAAACATATTCAAAACCAAAGGGTTTTACCTCCATAAATGTCTCAAAAAATATCCTGAATTTTGATAAACTCCTATCACAAAAAACCTTTTAATGGGTGTATAAGACCTTGAATATATGATAAACCATAAAATCATAAACACATAATGATATCCATAACCCTTATGTTAAAATTCCATGGAGATATATATGGCTCAAAAATATTAATTACCATTTCTAAATTAAAAAGTTCCTATCATAGACCAAAAACATTTCCCTAATAAGGGAGAGTTTATGCTTTCACTGATAGATGATCATAAGTTGTTGTAAAATATCAAATGTGATTGTCTTATTCTATAATATATGAATAGAGATATAATAAAATCCTAGAATAACAATAAATTCCACAAAATAATTAAAATTAATATTTTCATTGGGTTCCTTCGTAAAACATCAAACATGAAATTCCTATATAAGGAGTGAAGGATATGTTTAACCTAATATTCATGATTGAATTGAACTATTGTGATTATATAAGCTTTAAAATTTTCATTTTCCTTCAATGGTTGTTTTTGGTTAGGAACCTAATTATCCCTTGGATTGGATCACTGATTCAAATAACTCCCACAATCCTTACAATTTAAACACTATAGAGTGGGTGGTTCCTTTTGTGATGATTTTTCTCTATTCATATAAATAGATAGATTTTTATCAAAACATTGATATTTAGTTATTTAATCACCTAAATTTAAACCATTAAAACATTTATTAGTCCCCTTAATAAAATTTCCATCATGTTTCTTTCCATAATACATGTATAATGTAAATATCGACTTTTTTTTTCTCCATGTGTTTTAGAGTTTCCCTTGAATTCCATTGTTATTGTCTTATAAAAACTATATGATCAATAGGAAACTCTAATCACTATTTCCACCATGATAGTAGAATAATATATTTATTGATAACTACCAAAGTACCTTATGGGTAACACCACTTGAATACTAGGTTTTAATTCACTGAAGAATTAATCAAACTTAAGTTTTGGTTGGATGATAATATCATAAGCAGACCACATAAGTCTTTTAGAATATCTATCTTAGGTACCAAAAGATTTACCATCCTTTAGTTTTATCTCAAGTAACTAATTATCCCTTTTCATACAAATAATACAAGTAAATTACTTATATAAATTTAATAACTTAAACTCACCCCACTCCATAGAGTCAATTTCATCATGTTGTCTTTTATTCTTGATTGGATTACACTATTGATCTACTTAAATTTACAAACAATAGAGGATAAAAATGACATTTTCATTCTAAAAATGATAGGTAATTTAAGATATAATTTCAATGCAAATGATATATTTCTCATCAAATAGTCGATTAACAAAATGATTAAGATAAAGTGGATGCTTCCTCATGAAGAAATCCTCCGAATTTTTTTCACTCTTTTACTCATTTTAATGTTAAGTATCATATATAGCATGGTAATGTTGTGTGAGAATAAAAATGAGATTTTTCATTCTATCACCCACAACATTTGGTTTATTAGGAGTAATATTATTACACTATCTGTCATAATCAGCATTTACATGGGTCCTTTCAGTTCCAACCACCGACTAAAACCAAAAAACATACTGTAAAAAATAGTAATCATTGCGGAAAAAATTAATCCCAAAGAATCATGTACATGTTGTCTATATCAAGCCACCTTCTTTTAAATCTATGATACCCTAGGATTAATCTTGATCATTCATGGTCATTATCTATTAAATACATTATTATGGCTCATGAAGAGAACATGAATTAACAAAAGAATACCCCCACCCTCGAGAGTATTAAACTAGGTGTGGAGTAAGGATCATTGTTTTATAATAAGTAAATCCTGAGTCAATAATTTTAATAATTTTTCAGAGTTACTACCCCTAGGCATTTCTTTGTTGGAACCATGTCCACTTGGAGTATTCATAGTTGATTTATTGAAAAATAAACCACATAATCTCTTCCTTACCAAAAAATTAGGATGTTTTCTTATACTTAGGTGTATCATAATCATTGTTATAATTTTTTTATCATCATAGTTACAAAAGATTAAATAAAAATTTCTTGGAAAATAACAACAATTTCCCATGATTTTCATACATAACGATCTTATTTTTTAATGAATATTTCATATATTTAAAAACTATACACCTGAGGACTATAATGATTTATTATATTTAGAGACTGGGTACACATAAATCTTATTTAATGAAATATATTCCAAATATCCCATTATAATATTACCATTTTGTTGTCTTTATATACATACCCTACTTAAAAACATTGTTTATAACCTAGGTAATGAAAAAATAAGAAAACCTGCGCTCAGATACCCAGTAAGTGTAAACATGGGAGATATAATTCTATGATAATATAAAATTTTTAAATAAGAATAAGGGTATGAAATCATAAACATAACATACATAGTTTATACACATCCTAACATACACCATAAAATGAGTCATTAAATAAATTTTAATCATTCCAAAAGACATGATTTATAATAATCTGAAATCATCATAATTCATTTAGTACAAACTCTTGTCCAAAAAGTGTGGCACCGACACTAGTATAGAAACTATTTCATTTTCAAGGTAACTCCCAAGACCATCAAACAGATAGTATCATGCCCAATCAATTGTTTCCTATTTTGGATGAATCTAATTGTCTTTCTTTATAATATGGATCAATCCTATAAACTTTTTTCCCACTTTTAGCATAATAAATATAATAATTATCCTAATGCATTGGGGGGGGATATAAGTCCATGGAATCCTTGGTTATAATGAAAAAACCTTTCTGGGTTATAAATATACCTCCATAACATAGTAAAAAACAACACATAAGTGCTGTACAAGATCATAATACATTGATCTTGTTAGAACTAATGTATATAAATGAGTTTCATAAACAATTAAATATTGTATAAACCATGGAAAAGATTTGCGTTCGATAAACATTTCCTAATTTCATCACATTCTAAACCATGAAAAGGGAATGTATTTCTTGAAAATATTTTCATCAAAAACATATACATCTAGAGAAAAAAATGAGGAATACATAATTAGATCAAATCCTCAAAATAATATAATATAACAGAAAATAATATCACCATAGAAAAAATATTATTTTGAAAGATCTCTTAGAACATTTCATGAGGAAAATATCCTTTTCACTTTGAAAATACTTATTTGAAATATAATTATTTACAAAAATATTAATGAATAATTTTATTATTAAAATAATCATGAGAAATTGAAAATTCATCTTAAAATAACTGACTATTCATAATGATAGAAATATAATTCATTTCATACATATTGAAACAAATATTCCATTCACATTTTCAAAAAAACCAAAAGGGCTTTGTTTTAAAAAATACAAGATGATTACTTTAATTTTTTTTTAAAAAATAAAACATGGATAAAAATGTGTTAAAAAATATCTCAATAATATTAAAAACATCCTTTAATTTTTTTAGAAAACAAGGATATGATTGAAAATTCATTTTTGACAGAAGAGAGAAATAAAGTCGATTCATTATTAAAAACACATTTTCCATCACAACAATGATTAAAGAGAGGAAAATGAATGTGAAGAGTATATTCTAATGAAATATATAGAGGATTAAAAAACTAATATTTTTTTGAGGTATAGTTCATAATATTTTACCATTATATGAAAAATCATAAACAATCCGGACAAACAAATAGGTTTTCACAAAAAGCTCTTACCATTTTGGTATCATTTTAATCACAATCCCCATGAAATAATAACATCAATTAAAAAAATAAAATACAATGAAATGAATAATTTTCATTATATAAAATATTAATGCATCTGTATATACATCTCATAAAAAAATATTGGTGCATTACATGACATATGTATAAAAGTAGAGATTTTGAGATGAAATCCCCTTACCTTAAGTCTCGACATACTTTATACACATATGAAAATCCAATATAAATAATACTAGTTAAAAATAAATATAATAGGATATTATAATCATATGTAACACACAATATATGAATTATATATGATCTTTTATTACTCATTTCTTAATAATAATTTGTTAAAATGACATTTTGAGTAATAACTGTATTTTTAATATTTGTTTTTGTTAGAAATTATATTGTGTCCTTTTAATTTGATCGTGGTAAAACCATCCTAATTATTTTAACCATGATATAAATATAATATATATTTATTATATATATATTTGGTGTAATCCATTAAAGTTATATACTGAAAATGAATGACAACATTAATGGAGGCGATATGCTATATGTACGCATGACCACTATTTCAATTATTTATAAGGATGAATAAAAATAATGTTAACTAATATATTAAATTTAAAAATTCAATTTTACGTTATATATATATCACATGTTTTTATTGACAAAATTCTTTTTACCTTCCATTTAATGTGTAAGTAAAGGAAAAATGGCATCGCTTTACGAGATAGTAGTCATCCGTACCCACGAACGATGTTATCATTTTTACAAATAATGGAAAGTAAAAGGAATATTATATATTATAATTAAATATGTATAATTATTTAATATATATCATATATATATGTTAAATTCATCGTTATATCTAGAAGTGAAAGGTGGTGATGTAAAATTAATTATATTGGTCCATGAGGTGGTAGTCCACCATATACAAGATCAAAAGATTTATTTCACTATTGATGGAAGGGGGGATAGATGTAACATCTCAGAACCTGATTCCACTTAACATTTCTCCACGAATAGTTGGAGGCATGGTCTCTAGTGCGTCTCTACAAATTCCAGAGACTACCGACTAGCAGGGAGGCCCTATGGTGTTTTTGTGTGGAGACTATTCCTTTATATTTGAGTGTAACATAGTTTTTAAAATCATTCAAATAAAATACAGAAATAATAAATCAACCCAAAAATAGATAAATATCATGAAGACTTAAATAATTAAGCATACCCTAGCCAGAAATCCACCATATCAGAAAAATGAAGTAACATGATTATAATCAAAAGCAGTAACTAAATCTAATACCATCTGATGATCATTAAATGTCATGTGTTTACTAAGTCGACAAAACATGTATACAAAAATTAGTACAATACATGTAAAAAAATACGATAAAGACCAATGAATACCCCATATATCATCAAAAGAATTATCTTGGTCCATGAGACCCCTTTGGTGTGGATCATCATGTAATTCAGGATATACACAAACATTAGGAAATGTACAAGACCATGTTTCATGCTATGTAGTTGGACACGTACACAGCTCGATGTGAATGGGTTGGTATATGGGAACATCCACAGTACATGGACATGGTCATGCAACATGGGCAGGGTACCATGTGTCTCTACACACTATTTAATTCTTCAACAAATCGTGCATACGATGAATTACCTTCCATGTGACGCATTTCCCCATGGGAAATCTTTGGAATAGCTGGATACACCATGTAACCCTTTCAAGAGTGTTTTTAGATCTTCATTTCATTAATTTGGACCATTATAGGTTCAGTGTGTTCAATTGGTCCTTTTCTATGAGGGTTTAATGTAGAATTACATTCATATTAGGGTATTGTTATCCCCTCTAGAGGTCTATTCTTAGATAGAGTTGCAGTGTACCTCTATGAGAATGGTGTGAGACCCTCTATAATCTTTGTTCCCTTTGAAGGGCTTCAGGAATTGGCATGAAAACACCGTGTAGGGAATTTATCCTCTACTTACAAGTCTATATCTGTTGGTTTTGTGGTATAATTAACACACAATCCCCTATGTAGCAGGTTGATCTAGATTGGTATCATGGTGTCCCCCAACGGTTCTAAGAAATACTCCCTATTTGAGTATCAGGGTTTTCTTAGACTGGTGTGATTTCTTGGACATTGACCAATGATCTAGACATTTTCATTTAGTGTCTTTAATGATAACATGAATCATGGAGAGGACTCTTCGAGAATGAATGTTTCATCGAAAAGAATCCTATGGATAACAATTGGTTATGATTTATTAGTGGTATGGTGTCTTTACTGAGTATATATAGGTGTTTGTGTTATTAATTTATTGTTACATATTACACTGATATGACTATAATTCGTGTTTAATGTTTACTATTTTCAGGGTCTTCTACAAAGCATCGCTATACTCTCCCCAACATGGTCTTTTCTCACATGTTTCCTGTTTTTCGTAGACAATGGACCCTTTGACGATGTCTTAGAAGGATAGGGAGATGGTGGCACATAGATTGATCTTTCCTTGATTAAGGTGGTTAATAGGAGGATTATTTTGACTTAGTCCCCACTCTTGGAACAGGTTTGAATCTTTACAGTTTTTGGTTGGGGTTTTATTTGGTCCCTTTTTTCACATTAAATACTTAATGTCATATTATATCTTGTGAAATTATATGTATGCATGCTTTGTTTTAATTATACTACATTTCATCATTGTGTGGGATTTGAGATGTGTGCATGTGTATAGGTACTTTAGGATAATGGCTCCCATTTTTGGGATATTCCTACTAAGTGTTGGTCACTATTCCCTAGCATATTGGAGGGAGTGTTGGGGTAGTCATGGGTTGAACATTGGAAGGTTGATCCATGGAAGAGTGGTATTAGATCAATTAATTATAACTTTGGACTCGAGTCAGTGAGATTAGTATGAGGTACTTTTTTTCTTTATTTTGATTTCATATTTTAGGATAGGGAATCTATTGTTGTTCTGTGGCCGATGAATCCATACAACCTGACTCTGATCACCTACCTTTCATCTCTTTACATGTAAACTTTATTTGCAGGGAATGTTTTTGGTACATCCATCATACATGAATGTTTGTGTTTTATATTTACTTCATGATTCAACTCCAAAGCTATACACTATTGACCACAATACATCTTATTTTATTTCAAAATAGATCAATACAATTTTCCCACCAGGATTCAACTTCATTGTCACAAGGATGATCTTCCTAGTAATGAGACATCAGTACAAAGGCATGAATCAGAGATAACACTTCTAGGTGGTTTACCAGCAACAACACCACCCGTTGAGTATCAATTAGTGCTTACAATACTAGATATGAATGCGTGTAGTATGAGTGAATTTCATTAGCTCCAGAGGCAGTGACCTACCAGGTTCCATGGTGAGCCATAGCCCTTGGTGGATAATGACTAGCTAGAGGGAGTCACCCACATGGTTTTCCTTGTGAGGATTTCGGGAGGTCAGATGGTGCTCATCACAGTAAGTATTTCTATGAGATAAATCCGGTCATGGTGGAGGATAATTAATTTGTCACATGATGAGACTACTCTCTTCTGGTAATACTTTGAGCATCTCTTTAGAGAGAAGTTATATACATCAACGTTATGATCAGTACACATATAATAGATTTTGTAACTGTAGTAGGTCAGTATGATCCTGAAAAAAAATTTCAGTGAGGTTTTTTAATCTCTCATGTTACTCCTTGGATATGGTTAATGATCATTTCATCAGAGCTCAAACCATTGAACAGGGCCTATGCTGATACATTAGGGCTTAGGTGGTATCCCATTTTATTCCAATCTTTAACAGGGTACTTGAGAGAGCCTTCATAGTGGAGATATTTCTATAAGAGAAGGCGCCAATTGTGAGAGATGGTAGTGGGAGCCTATATTTGATACCTTGGATCCCTGAAGGTGAAATAAGTCACAAGGGTCCAGGTGTGTTATATTCTATTAGATGCAATCCCAAAACACATGGTTAGTGGTGTAGGGCTCTAGGGGGTTTGAATTCAATAATGGGAGAGGTAGTGTTTCTCTCATGACGGACTAAGAAATCTATAACAGGATTATATGACCACTCATAAAAATTATTGAGAGATGGTTGATGGACTTCCATGATCAAGATGAAGGTATAATTAGAGTGTTTTATAGGGTGACGGGTGTGGGAGAGGGGACGATATGGGTACAGGAGGTGGTGGAAGGTTAGAACTATTAACACCACCAACCCCAGGTGGTCCGTCCTAGGCTTAGGGAGGTGGTTAAAAGGGATGAAAGCAGCTACATGATATAGAGGCCAGTGACATTGAGGATCCATGGACTAGACAAGGGATGATCTGTGTGTTATCTACATTATCTATAGTATTTTTGAACATTGGTGCAAGTAATTCCTTCCTTTCCACTTTTATCTTTCGAGAAATAGAGATCCTGGTTAAGAGATTGGACTAACCCATGTAGTTGGAGACTCTAACAGGTGGTTACTCGATGATTGTACCCATATTATAACAATTCAATATGATTCTTGGAGGTGAGATTTTTGTGTAGGGCCACTTAATTAAAATGATGATGCCTTACAATGTTATCTTATGTATCAACTGGATCTCCATAATTCATTTCATGATTGTCTATTTTAGGTTGAGGATACTGTGTGTCCACATAAATGAAATGAGGTTTTATTTTGTGGGTAAAGGGAGACAATTCTAGAGATGGATAATCTTAGGCATAAGAGATTCTAGAGGATTACTCACTAGTTGTGTAACATTACTCTTGGAGTTATGGATGCATTAGGGTATCTATTTCCTACAGTGGTTATGAGTATGAGAATATCTTTCATGAGGACATTCCATGTTTACCATCTCACCACGACCTAGAATTATACATCAACAGGCATCTGTGGATAACATAGATATATAAAACAACATATAGGATTTCTCCTGTAAGGATTTTATAGACGAGGGTGAAGTTGGAGTACTTGTAGGAGAAGGTATTGTGAGACCCAACATTCCCCCTGGGTATCCTCAATGTTGTTCACCATGATGAAGGATGGGATCTTGAGAATATGTGTGGACTACTAGTGCTTGAACCAACAGACCATGAAGATTAAGTTTCCACTACTAAGGATCAATGACCAATATGTTCCATTGATAGGGGAGAGATCGTTGTGGAAGATTAACCTCATATTAGGCTAAAACTAGTTGTGAGTATGGGACGATGATATAATGAAGATGACATTCAAATGTTTCTATGGTCACTTTGATCACTTGGTGTTGATTTTTTGGCATGATGAACACCCCAATAGTGTTCATCGAACCCATGAACCCTATATTACAGCCCTTCATAGACTGGTTTGTGGTATTCATTGTCGATGAAATCATCGTGTATTCGATATCTAAGGAGGAGCATGAAAGACACTTAAGGATGGCCTAGAACATACTCTAAGATAACCAACATAATGGGAAGATATCAAAGTTTTATTAGTAGATTTTAGATTTCTAATTTATAGGACACATCATCTTATAAACTGGAGTAGTAGAGGATCTAGTAAAGGTTGAGGAATTGCTTTCTTAAAAGCCACCCACAAGTGTTTTGGAGGTGCAGAGTTTACATGGGTTTGAAGGGTACTATCAATTTTTTGTACTTGGCTTCTCCAAAGTGGCATCACCATTGAATGCTTTCAATCTGATGGGGAGGCCTTCTATGTGTACTGAATGGTCCTAGAAGTGCATTAAAGCGATGAGATAAACGTGTAAGAGTGATCTAATCAACATATTTCATGAGAAGGGTGTCATGTACATAGTGTTCTATGATACACAAGAGATCTAAAATAGTTGTGTTCTGATGTAGAAGTAAGAATTTATTGACTATGGTTCAAGCCAGTTCAGACCACATGAGAAGAAATACATGACCCATGATCTTCAATTAGAAGAAGTTTTCTTTTCATTGAATATTTCATGACACTACCTAATGGGAGAGTGGTTTACTGTTTACTCTGACAATAAGAGTCCCATGTATACCGTCTTGTAGAAGGATATAACCTTGAGATATAAGTGATGGCTACAGTTCATCAAGGAATATGGATTCATGATTTTCTATACTCATGGGAAGGGAAATATGGTTGTAGGTACTCCCAGTAGGTGATATTGTTTTGAGTCTCTATCCAAGGCATCTGAACAGTTAGCCTCATTGTAGTTTTCCTTCATGGAAAAGGATAGTTCATAATATCTTCAATTGATGGTCACTAACCCACTACTTATATAGTGTGATACGTATTAACAATGTAGAGACACTGACTCTATGACCTTATATACTCATATATCCACTGGACATTCTCTTTATAGATATTCTGAAGGGGTTGAGCATTTTATTCTTTTAATAGGATGGACGATGGTACCTTTTATGTATCGGGTGGTGGTGATGTTGGATTTTCATACATACCATTTGGATGTATATCCAATTGTGGAAAATATGTACTTAGACCTTCGATGTTAGTTTTGGTTTCCAAGAATGATGAAGTGAGTTGTAGATTGTGTCTCTCAATTCCACACTTATTCGCTTTTAACGTCTTAGCACCAGGTTCTAGAATGTTTAGATCAATCCTTGAAGTGCCATAGTTGAAGTGGGATGATAAATCCTTGGAATTAGTGAAAGAATTTCCAAATAGGTCAAGGGGAGATAAACTCCTTAGGGTGATTGCAGACTGAATCACCATGTCAACCCACTTCCTAGATATTCGAGCGTAGAGTTTGGCAGAGAGAATGGGGAACCTCTATTCATAGTGGATAGTCTAACTCAATGGGGTTCACCAGACATCATATCAGAATGGGATTCCCACTTCACATATTAGTTATGGATTGGATTTTAGGAGAATATATAGAGTTAGTTATGGTTGGGAATAGTGATTTATCCACAAACTTACTGCCATACCATGTAGACTATCCCTGCCTTAGAGGGAAAGCTACAGACTTGCATGATAGACTGTAGCTGTAATTGTGAGTATCACATACATCAGGTGATTTTTTCATACAACAAACACCTACCATTCCACCGTTGGTATGGAACCATTCAAGGAATTTTATGAGAAACCCTATAAGTAACCACATTGATGGATTGATCTAGGTGAGTTATAACTCATGATCCCAGAGTTGGTGTGATCTACTATAGAGAAGGTAAATATAATACAGGTGTGGGTTAAGTATATATATATCCATCAGGAGTCTTATAAAGACTGATGATGTAGACCTATGGAGTTCAAGGAGATAGACTGTGTTTTTTTAGAGTCTCACCTTGATGTGGATTGAGAATGTCTGGATACCGTGATAAGTTATCTCCCAGATTCATTGGTACCATCTAGATACTGCGTAGATTTGGAAAGGTGGCATACAACGTAGATGTATTACCACAACTAGACCATGTACATGTTGTCTTCAATATATCACAGTTTAGGAGATACATTAATGACACAATACAAGTTATCAATTTGGGTGAGCTAGTCATATATGTTGGAGCTACCTTTTCAATGTACCCGGTGGGGATCAATGATCGGTTAGAGAGGATCCATAATAGGGATTTCAATTCCCCTTTTACGTGTTTAGTGGAAACATTGGAATCTTCAAGATAACACCTTGGAGTAAGATACCCAGATAATAGCCCCGTAACCTCATTTTTTATTATGATTTTTAACATTTTGGGATGAAAAGAAATAAGGAAGTGATAATTTGACGACTCATATTTTCTATTTTTTTATATCATATTGATTATTTTCTAGATAATGTGCTAATATGACATATGATTCTGTGGCCCAGTGTTCCTATAATTATTGTTCGAAATATAGTTAATATAGTAAACATAATTCAAATTGAGTTTTCTTGAAAAAGTGGAATAAATCCTGAACAAGGTTCAAAATTAGAAATATGAGGGCACCGTTGACCATAGAACATGGGTTTTAGCTTAAGAGTGAAATAATATTTGTTTTCGTGAGTTGTTTGTTAATAAGTAGTCATAGGAATGAAATTAATAAAATAAATTAATTAAAGAATTTTTTTTTTTGAGATGCAATGACATGATTCCACTTTAAATATACTGATATTTACTTTTTATCAGGTTTTACGACTAAAAATTAATGACCTATAATCCATTGGAGGAGAGCACTATTTGAAAACAATTGAAGACCAGTATCAAGTCATGTATTGTTGCGTCAATAGTGTTCATGGATCTTTTCAATTATGAAAAATCAAAAATTCATCATCAATGATTGATCCAAACTATATGTAAGATGTTTTTCATTATGATTTCTACCCTATTTCTTAATCACAAATGAACACGAATCAATTCCAAGAATAGAAATGATATGTGAATTATTGGTAGAATTAAATTGAGGTAATTATTATTTATTAAATTTTTTTTATTCCACTTCAATTTTATTCTTCTACGATAGTGTATCAAGGCCAAAAAAACAATGTATGAGGCTCAATCTAGATGTTTTTCTAGATTTTGGATTCCTTCCTCCGTTCTTCACATGTTCATCATGGGCGTTTCATTTTGGTCCATGGGTTGATGAGTACCCATTATTTAATAATTGCACGAATATTTTTCTGAAAAATAGATTAGTACTGCTGGTGTGGTTTTTTATTTGTGGTGTGATTTAGATGTGATGAGGGTCATGGGAAATTATAATTAAATAAGAATATATTTCTAGGTCCCGTTATTCTTTATTTTTGATTCATGATACTGCTGGATCAATGAGGTGATTTCCAAGTGGATTCATGTACTGATTTTCGTTGATCGGTGTTGGAAAAGACCAATTGAACCCTGATATAATTGTTCTAGTGAGAGAATATTCTCTATATGTTTATAGGAATAGATAGAGAAGATCATAAATGATATGGAAAATAATAAAAAATAATCCCTGAATTTTGGTTGCAAGACACGTGGGCCCCAGGCAGTGGCACTAAGGTTCTTGAAAGAGTTAAATATCACATGCAAAGTGACTATAGTTATATGCCATGGGACCCCTTACATGAGGCTTGACACATACCATAAGAAGTAGAGGGATACATGAAATGTACATGACCGTGTGGCCCACCTTGTACATGGGCACACACATGGCTTAGTGTATAGGAGATGGTACATGGGCACGACCACTGTACATGGATTTGACTAAGTGACACAGGAAGGGCAACATCCACCTCTACACACTGTGTAATTATTCTAAACATAGTGTATATTGAGAAAAACATTCCATGTGATGATTTGACACATGAGAAGACTTGGGGATAGCTGGAAAGACTGTGTACCTCCAAGTACATGTCATGTACCCCCTTCAAGAGTGTTTGTAGCTCTTATTCTCCTTATTTTGGACTAGTATATTTCAAGCGTGTTCCCTGGGTCATTTTCCCTGAGGGCACAATGATGAATCACATCCATAATATGCTATTACGATCCCCTATAGTGGTAAAATTTTATATAGAGTTGTGGTTTCTCTTCATGGGACATGAGTAAGATCCTTTATCGACAATGTTACCTTTGTGGGGTTTTTGGAATCCGTTTGACCTCCCTGAAAATGTTGGGGATCCACTTTCTAGAATGTTGTATCCATAGTGTTTATAGTATCATTGATATATTATTACCTATATTGCGGGTCGATCCGAATGGATTTCATGGTGTCCCCATCAATTCTGTCCATGAACCCTATCTTAGTATCAGGTTATTCAAAGACTAGTAAGCCTTTTTGGTTGGGGATTAATGATACAGACCTCTTTATTGAGTGTCTTTGATGATAAGATGGTTTGTGGAGTGGAATCTACTGGAATGAGATTTTCTTCAAGAATAATCCTATGGATGATAGTTGGATATGACCACATGGTGGTATGATTTCTTTACCAGGTTTACCTAGGTGTTTCTATTTTGAATTGATTATTACATCTTGTATTGAACCGACTGTACATTGTGATTCAAGTTTAGTTTTTTCCGAGTGTCTAACTAAGTATTGTTATGCTCACCCATTCATGGGATTTTCCAGCACGTGTAATGTATTATATAAATGATAGATCCTTTGACAGTTTCCTGGCAGGAAATGGTGTGGGTGTAGCATCGATTGAGCTTGCGAGATCAAGGTGGTTTTTATGAGCATGCTTTTGACTTAGTCCCCACCCTTTCTAAAGGTTGGACAATTTAATTTTTTTAGTTGGGCTTGTATTTAGATCTATTATATACATTCAAAACTTATTATCATATTCTATTGTGGGATTATATATTTATTCATTAATTATTTAGTTTTTTAATGTTTCAGTATCATGTGGGCTTGTATTTGTTTGTGTGGGTACCTAAAATTTAGGATAATTCCCCCCACTTGTGGGATATGACTACTCGACACTGGTCACTAGCCCCTAGCCTATTAAAGCAAAGCTTGGGATGTTCATGGGTCGAACCTAAGTAGGTCATGTTTTGACACAAAATTATGGTTTGGAATGTGGTATAGGTCAGGTGTGATGGTTATGGATTTTTGAGTGGTGGGTATGGCCAGATTCTATCCATCGGTAGTGAGGGTGTCAGTTAACCCTAGATCCATGGTGTGTGGAGTGATTCTTGGAGAAGGTAATGGCTATAAAGGGCTGATCGAAGATGTGTGATGTTCATCCATGATTTCTATGAAAAAATGATAGCATAGTGCCAATTCCTATGAACACACACTATGGAGTCTATTCTATGAAACACTTGGAATTTAGTGTGGAGATACATATCATTTGTCCTATAACTCATGTCATAGTCCATGCGACTCTCATCAAACCATCACGACATGTGCATGGGGTAGAAATCCAAGAGGCCATGTATCATTACACAATGTATGTGAAAAGTCACATGTCATATAGCACATGGGGGATGGCTCAAAATGTACTAGGGGTACACACATAGGTGGACATGTCTCCCCACACACTGTGTATGTCGAAACTAGTTCCCAACCCGTGCATTTTCATGAAATAATAATTTAATTACAAATGCACTTTCACATAATTTGGTTTTTTACAATATGTATTCAGAGAAAAAAAGTTCCTCAAATAAATACCCAAAAATAATACCATCTTTTTAACTGATAGTGTAAAATAGAAACTCCTAATAGTATACATGGTTTTCATTAAACAACTGGCTTGCAACAACATTTAATTTTTATGTTATTACAATGAGAATACTGGACGATTACCTTCCATAGGATACACTAATCATGGTTGGTTAGGGTATCAACCTAAAACTACATATCGCCATTGTCTACTCATGTCATCCCTTAACATGTTCTTCTAATTATCTGAATCATGGTTGATCCAATAACCCCAAAGACAAAAAACCCAAGAATGAACGACCCATCTATGTATTTTTTTATTTCACTGTTTATGATTAAGAAATTGATCCTCTCATCCAGAAATTTTTCTAAAACATATCAACATTCATCTCTGGGAGATACATTGAATTCATCATTATGAATTATGAGAAAATATTTATACAATGATATGTAACATTGTAAGCATAATTAAAATAATAAAATAGTGGTTTATAATTTTTAGGTTTTTTCTGATAAAAATTACTTCAATTGTATTATAATAGGATTAGATAATTTGATCAATTGTAATTATGAAAAAAAGTTAATTATATAGTGATTTAAATTGTAAATTTATATATATAAATGTGTTACATAAGTATCCGGAATATTATATTGAAAGAAATAAATTCCATAAAAAAACAAACCTGAATAAAAAATCAATAGTATTGAATTTTATGGATTTGAAATTAAGGTTAAATAATATACAAACATATGGAATGTTTACTTTAGATCCAAGATGTGTAACTCCAACAATTGGGTGAAAAATCAAGAACTTCTACTACTATAAGATAAGGATCATGAATGCATTGAAAATCCCCATACTAAACTCATTCCTAATGCCTATAAATGATCACTAGATAAAAAATTTCATATTTTCAAAATTATGAATCAAATTATACATAAACTACCTTCCCACACCATGTTTTTAAAATAATCATCAAAATCCCAGTGAATCCAAAAATTTTGTTATAGATAACATTCTCATTATGAGTATATATGTTTCGACGATGTTTAATTAAATTAATCAGAAGTGTAGAACCAAAACCCAGGGGAATCCATAGTCCACTAAACTTAGTTTGACTATTCATATTGGTTGATGTGAATTTTGGAGAAATTCCACTTAGTGTTGTCCCTAAAATCCCTCCGTTTCTAGACATTAAGAAGTTGTAAAATTGATCCACATTATTAATATTTACATTGGTATAAAAGGAAGGAGTTATTATCATCATATTTAGAGGGATACTTCATTTATGGATCTTCATAGAATTTTCCAATTTTTAATATTATTTTTAAATGTTATAAAGTGAACATTTAAAGGGATAGAAAAATAATATAAAGGTATTTTTTAAAATTTTGGACAAGATATCTTTTTGAAAGGATGAATGATTGTTGCCTATTGACAGGTCAAGGTTCTGGTGCTCTGCTAATGTGTATTGCAACACTCGGTTCGAATCCTTTGTGATGATACTTTTTAATAGTCGATTGTTTTTAGTTCATTATATTCTATTGGGAGGGGGGGTGGTTTGTTTGTAGAGCTTATGAAATGATAGATTGATTAAGATTGATTTAAAAAATTGATAATTATTTTGGTGAGTTCATCATTAGTTAGTTAAGATTAAGATATCTTTGAGGCTTTCTTTATATTGCATTAAATTAACACCCTTGTCACCAGTTGACGTTGATTGGAATTCCCAAGTGTTTATACTTTAATCCAAGTCTTTACATAACATGGGTTTCTAATAATAATCATATCATGTTTATGGTAGTGAAATTATGGTTCTAATAATCCATGCAAACCACTCGTTAAACAAAACAAGTCATAAATCCATGACATGTTAAGTCCAAAACAAACAGTGTTAAAATAAAGAATACTCATCGAGAAAAAGCTCTTAATCGCTTAACATCTAAAAATAATAACTCAACCCAATGGTAGATTTACTTAGTCATTAAGAGGGTTATTAATTTTGAAACATATATTTCTTGTGATGAATTATAAATAGAACAAAAAAATGGGACAAGAAAAGAGTTGTGCTCTAAACACACACACAAACGATAAAGGGAATAAAATACTAAATTTAGATTGAATGAGAAAGAAATAGAAGGGAAAGGTATTAAAATATATTTAAAATATTTTAAGACCATTAATATTATTTAATAGTTGGTGGATAAGAATAATATATGAATAATAATAAACATTCATTAAAATAGAATTACAAAAACAATGAAATACAAGATTACAACAACGAAGAAGACAAAAGAAAATGAAAAAAAGAGAGAAGATGAAAGGTCTCTCAAGTAAAAAAATGAGTATGTCAGGTCCTACCAAGCATTTTTAAAGGAATTAGTCATGCCAATATATGCTCTCTCTTCTTAAATTCCATCCCTCTTGAAAAGAGAGGAGGGGGATGTATTTATAGCCCAATGTTGTGGGATTTTTGAAATCAGAAACTGTCCCTCCACATGCATCTCCACATTGGTAAATTAGACAGACAAATCATGAGATATTTTATTCTTACAATTTGTAGATAAATATATCTTATGTCTGATATGAAAATTTTCCATCCATTATACATATGTAGACAATGTTATAGTCGTTTTATTAAACAATGTTAAGGTGTCCATTTCTATCCATGATTTTTTGATGTATGAAATGTGAATGGATTTTTTAATAGGAAGATTCCTTAAAATAAGAATTAATTATTCAAAAAAGTTGGCCGCCTATATCTTTTATTTCAAATTGAAAAATATCAGCTTTATTTTATGTCTAGATCTTGAGAAAAGTCTATTTTGGTGTCCTGATTTCATTTCCCGAACAGAATGGTGGGATGGACTTCAAAGCTTCATTTGGGCCCTTTGTTTTTAAAGTTGGGCCTAGGAATTTTTATCCATGACCCATTTCATTGTCAACATAATGTTTGACGAGAATAAATAAAATTTGAATTCCTGATTGAGCCAATAAATTCAATCTTCATGGCTGGTCCAGTTTCATCATGGATTTTGTTGGCCATCTTGTGTGGACCATATATCCCTTCCAATTGAAGAATTGGCCGAAGATCCCTTCCAATGAAATGTTTTATATTTAATTAGGAATAATAAAAAGGAAAACCCATTCCATTTTGATATGTAGGGTGAGAGGTATAATTAAAATAGTAAACTGATCTGAATCTGGATGAATTAAAATAGTGATAAAGAATTATATTTAATATTTAAACATTAACAGTTCACAAAAATTAAGCACATTTAATAAAAAATCAGTAAAGGGAGTATATAAAAATTTATTAAAATATTAATAACATCAACTCCCCTAAACTTAGTCTTGTTCATGTCCTCATTTTTCAATAAATATAAAAAGAGAACAAAATCATTTTTATGCACCAAAAAATATTAAATTTTCCTCCCCAATCAGGGGAGGTTAAGACAATTTCACTCATCCATATTGAATTCCACATCAAGTTGTTACAAAAACAATGTTCCAAAAAAATTAATTTTTTCAAGATCAAATTTAGAAATAGAAATTGGTGGCACAAAAAACATACTCCTCTCAGGATGATAAAATTAATTTATGGAGTTTCACTCATTCACAAACCAAAAGTAAAAATATTAGAGTTTGTAAGATCTCTCTGCTTATACTACCTTTCCTAAAGTGCACAATAATCAAGAGGTCTTTTTAAGGTATTTTTTCTATGGATATGGGACAATATGAATATAATGTCCAAGAGATTGGAGAAGAGGGTTAAAACATCAGCATGGGTAAAATAATTAACAATTTTTTTTGAAATGAAACATGGAAGGAAATGGAAACACATTTTTACAATGGAATGATTGTGTACATAAATACAAAAGAGAGGAAGAAAATTTGAAGTGGATGATAAGATGGAATATTTAAAACCATGAAACATCTCCTAATGACATAAGTGACCATTTTTTTGCATTTTCAAAAGTTTATCTTGAAATAGATCTCACACTTATCTCCCAACCAATGATTTGTCTCCTCAGGAAACTAATTGTAACATTTATAACAAGATCAAAGGTTGAATAATAGATATTTTCGACCCACCCAAGATACAAACCAATCTTATTTTCAATTTTTTTTGATTTTTTTGATATCTATTTGAACTAATTTCCTTATCATTTGTACAAGATAAACATATAAAAATTCCCAAACCCCACTGAAACAAATCTCCCCAAACGTAAATTGAGGCATTCCCTTAAGTATATGATTACATGGTGAAAATCAAAAAAGGGTACCCAAAATGATGTCCATTCCCCCCAAATGTAATTTAAAAAAAATTATGCAATGAAAATCCTTGTCGATATTGGGTGGGATAAGGTATTAGTCTTATAAGGTGGCTAGAAAAGAAAAGGTTTCATAGGATTTATGGGGATTTCAAAATGAGGATTAATTTATGGTTAATGGGAGGCTATTTGGATATTATAATTCCCATGGGGATTAGAAAATGCCTCTATCATATTAATGAACACAAAAGTAGGAAATTCACCTAGATGGTTCACAAACACAAGACTCATAAATGTGGGTGAAAAACACACATTTGTAAAAGATGGCCATAGGAGGCCTTGGCATGAAAGCTAATGTTGTTCTTCATGGTTGGGGAAAATTATTTTCCCAAAAAAAATTATGCATTCAATTTTTTTTGGGTTTGACGCAATATTCTTTATCAAAATTTATGAAAAAATCAAAACAAATTTGAGATGAAACCATGTCTTTTGACTCCCCAAAATGGTTGGAAAAAAATTTCTAAATTGGATGGTGAGTACGTATGACTCTTGATTTTCCATATATTTTTTTAAAATGATTTTTTTTGTTTTTTTGTTTTTTTAGTTTTTTTATAGATACACACCCACACAATAGAGAAAGAGGAAATAAAAACATGTGATGAGTAAAGTGGTAAAACAATGAAATTTAGAGAGGAAGAATATGGTGAGATAGATATATATATATATAGATAGAGAGGGTTGTTAATGGGAAAGAGGTTCCCCCTGGTTGGGATTTGGTGGGTTGTCATCCCTATCTAGGGGTGTGTTTATTGTAGAAGATGATGCGCCTCATGTGGGATGTTACCTAAAAAAGAAAAACAACTATTATTCTAATGAAAAAATAAATAGAAATTAAAATTTCACAAAAGTAAAAGATAACATGGGTTGCCTTCCAATATGAATTGCATTTATTTGTCTATATCTAGACAGTTTCAGTAGACTACCCATAGTCTGACAGTGGCCATAGTATTTTCTCAAATACATTGTTCTTCTAGAAAAAAATTTCATTTAGGAGGACCGATTATTTATTTAAAAATTTTATCACATCCTTGTTATTTATCTTGCAATTGAATGTGATAGGAAACAGAATATGAATATAATCCCTTTGGTATTCAACGTGAGGAATGATTTTATCCACAAAGTGATAGTTTTTTATGCTTGGAAATTCAAGAAGATGTCTAAATTCTGATGGTTCATTTATGTAAGGTTCATATAACATGAAACTAGAATATAAGATCCCAATTGTTTTTGGCTCATTTATTTCATCACATACTAATGTAGAGTAATGAGGATTAGTAGAGTCATATGATTGGATAAAATTTTCAATATCCTTTACATCAATGTTGTTTGCCAAATAATGGGAAATTTCAACATCACTAATGACCACTTTATTAATTAAAGATCAAATATCACAAACATTTATACCATCGGGACAATATAAACACATTGGTTCAGAGTTCACGTCATATATAACAAATTTTTTAGAATCAAGGATAGGAAATGCTGAATGTTGGATAATCTGATTTGAATCAAAAAATGAACATGCTCATTCGTTTTCCTCATTACCATCCAAGTTGGAGTAATAGAGGTCAGAGGTGGGATGGTATTCCAAAGAGTTTTCAAGATCCTTTAGATAAATGGAGTTTTCATTTAAAATTTCAACATCAACTTCCCCATTTAATACTTGGTTAATCAGGATGCAGAATTCAAAATCTCCTTTATTTGTAGAAAAGGAAGAACATGATGGTTTGGGATTTAACACATTCTCAAAAAATGTTTCAGAAGAATGGGTAGAGCATGCAGATTTATTCTCTAATGGGTTTCGCATGGATTGAAAAATATTTAACTCGAACAATTGGTCACCAAATTCCATGGATAAGATGCCAGCATGGACATCAATTTTCATTTTAGATTTTATGGGGAATGGTCTACCTAAAATCAGAGGAGATTGGAAAAAACTTGTCTCACCTTCTATGTATAGGACATAGAATTTAGCTAAGAAGATAAGATCATTGAATTAGACAAAAATATAATCAATTATTCCCTCAGGACTAGTTGTTCTTCAATTGGATAACTGGATAACAACACCTGTTAGATGTAAGTGACCTAGACCAAGGATGAAAAATATGGATCTGGGCATGAAATTTATTGAGGATCATAGGTCTATGAGTGCATCCTTAAATTTGAAACTTCTTATTTTGCATGGAACCGTAGAGGTCCCTAGATCCTTGAACTTTATTGGAATAGACTACTGGGTGGAAGCATTTTTGAAAATCCTAAGTTTCCTCTTACGGGTGCACAAATCCTTAAGAAACTTGGCTTACATAGGGATTTGTTTTAAGTAATCCAAGTGGTAAATGTCAAATTCAACACATATAAACATGTAAATCATTTCAGGATCAGGATCAAAGGACATCTTCTACATAGAAATAGCTTGTTGAAGAGGAATTGGGTTTCTAAGTGGAATGGAAGGAGGTGAGGGAATGGACTCAGATTCCTTGTCATGTTTCTTTTTATTTTAATTTTCTAGGTCATCATTCAAAGGGGGGGTTCAAGGACTCATCATGAGGCATATAAATTTTCATTCTCAATATAAGTGTAATTGAACATACATTACCAATGTGGTTGGGTAATGGTTGAGTAGTGACTTGGGAAGAATTTTATTGTTGTTGCTGGATCAAGTGGGATACAAGTTAACCAATTTATGTTTCAATGATTTTGAGGTTGGAAAGGGTGAATGAGGAATGATCTTCCACTGCACTTTACCATAGTTTCTAAGAATAAAAGGCTCGTCCTAGATTGGTATTGCCTTGATTTTGGTTATTGGGAAAGCGATTGTATAGGTTTGGGAATTTGGAAGGCTCATTGGGATAGTGGTATCCAGGAGGATGATGATGAGGATTGATCCACTGAGTTTGAGAAACAAAAGGGTAAGGTTGTTGTAAGTTACCGATACCTTGAACATATTGTAATTGGTTTGGGATTTGAGGAGGGAGTTGTGGGGGAAGAGAAATGGTATTACCATATCTCAAGCCTTTGTTATAGGTAGAAGAGAAGGACTCAGAGTGGGGTTGGTTAAATTTTTTTAACAAACTGAACTGATTGTTGAGTGTTAAGGTTCCACTAAGCATATGCTGCATTAAGCTCCATTGGCCCGAATGAATCAGATGTATCCTCTTGAAGTTATGGACATGTGTCAACAAGATGAGATGGGGAGATATAGATTCCATAGTTCCTGATAGGTCTAGAGAACAAAGATTATGGGGAAGATGAGGTTGGGGCTTTGGAAGCCATAACTTGTTGTCGCACAAGACCTATAAGTTCATTCATTCACTATATCATCTTGTTTGACTAAATTGATTGACTATCATGGGCTTTTTTGACATGATCATGTGCTCAAGTATAGAATTCTTGTGTGTTCGCTTCCATGTTACCTATGATATCTCTTGTAGCGGCAATAGTTTTATCTACAAGAGCACCACCACTTGTGACATCAATGAGAGTTCTATCCATATCCTATAACCCCTCATAAAAGTATTAGATCAAGAGTTGGTCAGGTATTTGGTGATGTGGGAAGGTCTACATAATCTTTTTGAACCTCTCTCAGTACTCATGTAGTGATTCATTTGGGAATTTATGGATACCGCTTATTTCTTTTTAGATAGAAGATGTACGATAAGCAACTTTTTTTAAGAAGATCTTCTCCATGTCATTCGATATGGTTATGGAACCAGGAGGACAGTAGTATAGCCATGAATTAGCAGTGTCAGCTTGGGAGAAAGGGAATTCTCAGAGTTTGATTTGTTCCCCAGAAACCCCTTGACGCTTCATGGCAGAGCACACCACTTGGATGTCTTTAAGGTGGAGATGTGGATCATCACCGACTAGCCCATGGAAATGTGGGAGAAGATGAATCAACCCTGATATGAGTTCAAAGTCATCCTCTATGTTTGTATATTGAATACCAAGAGGTTGGTAATTCATATTAGGGGCATTAAGTTCTTTTAGTTTTTGTTCTCTATGATTGACCATATCTAGTTAAATTTGTTGGACAAGGACATTTTCTGGAATGAGTTGATTATCTCTTTTGTTCCTCCTATATTGGTGAAGAGTTCGCTCAATTTCAGGGTAAAAAAAATCCAATTTATTTTTTTGGGAGAATATGGGGAATTCAAAGTGATTTTTGAATAAAGAGGAAAATGAATTTTTCTTGGTGTTTTTTTCAATTTTTTTAAATTTTAATATTTTAGTTTTTTTTAAAATAACCAGAAACTAATGACTACTTAATTGAATCATCCCCAGCAACATCAGAATTTGAAAGCATGATCTATTTTCTCCTATAGACCAATCATGGTTCTGATTCTCTACTAATGTGTATAGATTAACTCAGGTTGAATCCTCAGTGATGATACTTTTTAATAGTCGATTATTTTTAGTTTATTGTATTCTGATTGGGGGGAGGGGTTGTTTTCAGAGAATAAGAAATGATTGATTTATTAAGATTTATTTAACAAATTGATAAATATTGGTGTGATTTCATCATTAGGTAGTTATGCTTGAGATATGCATGAGCCTTTCTTTATATTCCATTAAATTGACACCCATGTCAGAAGTTGGCATTTATTGGAATTCCCTAGTGTTAAGACTTTAATATAAGAAATTACATAACTCGGGGATCTAATCTTAATCATATATTCTATATAGTAGTGTGTTTATGGTTCCAAGGATTCATCGAAACCACTCATTAAACAAAACCAGTGATTAATCCATGACATGTTAAATCCAACTTACACAATGTTGAATTAAAGAATACTCATCTAGTAAAATCTTTCAATAACTTAACATCTCTAAACAGTGAATCAACCCAATGGTTGATTTACTCATCCATTCAGATGGTTATTAATCTCGTATTATGTATTTTTGTTTATAAAATATAAATAGAATAAAAATAATGGTATTAGAAAAGAGTTGTGCGCTTAACACAGACACAAACGATGAAGGGAATCTAATACTGACTTTAGATTGAATGAGAAAGAAAAAGAAGGGAAGGGGATTAAAATATTTTTAAACTATTTTAAGACCATTAATATCATTTAATAGAAGGTGTATTATAATAATATATGATGTAGAAGAAACTTTCAGTAAAATACAATTGAAGATGAGACTTACAAGATTACACCAAAGTAGAACACAAAAGAAAATGAAAACAAAGAGAGGAGGAAAAGTATCTCAAGTAAGAACATGAGTATGGAAGGTCATCCAAAGCCTTTTGAAATAATTTTTCATGACAATATATTCTCCTATTTTCTATAATGCCAACTTTTTTGAAAGGAGTGGAGGGGGATGTACTTATAGGCCAATGTTGTGGGCTGTTTGTATTCCAAAACTATCCCTCAAATAGCATTGACACTTTGATAAATTAGACCGCTAAATGTCGAGATATGATCTTCTTACAAGTTGTAAATAAATATATTCTCTATCTACTATGAAAATTGGGTGTCCATGAGGCTTATGGAGCCTATTTCACGACTGTTTGATTAAACAATGTTAATCTGACCATTTCATTCATTGTTTTTTTGATGGTCCAAATGTGAAAAGATTTTTGAATAGAAATATACCTTCAAATCAGAATGCATTCTTAAATAAAATCGGACGCCTATATCTCATATTTCACAATTAAAACCTCATATTGATTTTAATACTAGATCATGAAAAAAGTATGTTTTGGTCTGCAAATTTTATTTCCTGGAGAGAATGGTGGGATGGACTTCAATGATACATTTGGGACTGTTATTTTTGGAGTTGGGCCCTGAAATTTTTATCAATGACTCCTTACATTTTCCACAGAATTTTGAAGGAGAATAAATAAATTTTTACTTTCTGATTATTCCCATCAATTCAATCTTCATGGCTGGTCCAGTTTCTTCACAGATTCCGTAGGCCTTCTTTTGTGGACCATATATCCCATTCATTGGATGAATTGGCCTAATATCCCTTTTAATGAAAATATTAAAATTTAATAAATAATACTAAAAAAACCATTCCATTTGGACAATTATGGTGAGAGATATAATTAAAATAGTTAAATGACTGGAATCTAGATGAATTTAAATAGTGCATAAAAATTATATTTTATATTCAAACATTAATATTTCACACAAATTATGAAAATTTAACATAAAATAAGTAAAGGGAGTATATAAAATGTTATAAAAATATTAATAACATCACCTTTCTAATTTTAATGATCAAATATTTTTTTATTGTTTTAGTTTTTTATAATTAGTTTTCACGGGTATTCTGTTTTTTTAAGCATCTCCAGAGCATGAAAAGTTTAGTACCTTTTCAATAATGGGAAACCCATGCTTAAAGTGAGTACATGAAACATAAATGATTTTTTCATTATTCCCTAGCTTTTTTGATCCTAAATGATTGCATTAGAATACCAAAATTTCCATTCCTAGAGAAAATAAAAAAATTATACTCACTAAAAAGAAAAGAAATACAATATCATGTAGAATGTTATTTTTTTAATAGAGGGAGCCTATTAAGATCATAAATGTAAATTCCAAACCACAATCTTTGTTCTACTCACATAATTTATTCAAATCCGTATTGTTTGAATTTTACAACCCACTGTAATCAGTTAAGGAAAATTATTTATGTTTTCTAATTACTCTAATTTTCTAGATAGGTAACATCTTAAAAATTCACCATTTATAAGCCATAAAAAAATATTAATAAATAATAACATGGGAAACAAACAATAAAAACGAATATTTCATTTCCCTTGAAGCTTCAATGATTGAAATTTGTTCCAATATAATCCTTCGAGCATTTGTATAAATTTTGACACAAGGATATAATACAGTTAAAGATTAATCACATTAAAAAGATTTAACAATAAAAATTAATGTTAAGAGAATTTAAATAGAAACCATAAATATAATTTTTTCAAAATATTTGAATAAAATGGATTATAACAAAAAAAATTCAATCAATTAAATCTATTGCGAGTTGATCAGTGTATCTATATATTTCCAATTTTCAGAAAAAAAATGGAAACATAAAGTAGCATGTACTCAAGGTTATTCCCACTAAATAATTTAATGAAAGAGATCTAGAATTAGTGTTGGGTAAGGGATTTCAAAATCATATCCAAAATATATTCTTGGAATTAACTATAATTTCGTAAAAACAATTTCATTTAAATGTGAAGAAATTTATAACTAAATTGTAGGATCCATGGTGATGTTATAATAAGAACAAGTGAAAAGGCCTATATAAACATGCATATTATTTGCATTTATACTAGAAATAGTGTTCAAAATATCTTATGGATAGAAGCCAAAATTTATATAGTACCTAAATATAATTCCATTAACTATACAAATATGAAGATCTGAATAATATTGGGTAAAAAACAAACAATAATTAATTAGAAATTATAATATGAAATATTATTATATCAAAATAAATTAAAAATGATCAATTAAAATAGATGAGTTTAAAAAATTTAAAGTAATAGTGAATAAATTGAAAATCATATAGTAGTAACATACCATGATAGTGTTGGAACCATGGTCTTTATATGCATGATTTGGAGTTTGGTTTGTGTTTTTTGTCAATCCTCAGTGGATGTTTAGAATCTGTGCTAGCAAAGTGATCATACAGAACAAGCAGATAACAACATTGAAGGTGGCACCATTTTCCAGTGTTTTCCAAAATTTTGGGCCTAAAAATTAGCAAATGGAGAAAAGTGGATTTTGGCAAAGGGAATTGCGCACCCTTGACTTGAAAGAGTGGAAACACGCACACCTTTTGTTTTTCAAGATCATAACATGAAAATATGGCAAAGGGAGAAGGGCGCCCAAGTTTTATGTTTGGTCGCGTAAGTGACATGCGCGCCAAAACATGTGCAATGAGGGAAGACTTGCAATCCGTCACACAGGGTATCAAAATGACTATAAATAGAGGTCGACCCCTACTCATTCAGAAAAATGTTTAGACATAGAGAAAATCAGAGCTCCCGTCATGCAGGTGTTGTGGTCACACAAGTGGTGGTGAGTCGTGAAAGTAGAAGTTGCGCGATAGTTGTTTGGTGCACATAAAAGGCGGTTTGGGGGAGAACCGGTGTCAGTCGCACAAGTTTGGAGTTGGTTAAAGAGGTTCCGCGCATGTTGTTTGGGGACACGTGGGCACCAGAATATGAAGAAGCACAACAGTTGATAGTTGTATGCCAAAATCGGTTTGGGAATATAAGGAAGTGAGTCGTGCAAGTTTGAAGTGGAAGAAGTAATTGTCGTACAAGTGGGAGAGCTGGAATTGCGTGCCATCTTGAAACCTATGTGCTGGGCTTGGAGAAGCGCGCCATGTGTTGTTGAAGCACACCAGATTTTTTGGAGCTGCATGAAAGCTGGATGATTTCCCGATACATTTGGTGCAATGTGAGATTAGTCTATGGGTGACAGTTGGACTTCAACAGAGGGTATACAAACAACAGGGGATGTATTCAATATCAAATATGAAGAGACATTCATGTCTATAAACTGAGTGGGACTTCACCAAAGGTAGTGAGCCAGGGGGAATCAACGGGAGTGACCAGAGGGACACAATGATCTATCCTTAAACTTTTGTAAAGGCAGTGAGATTGGGATAGAGTGACTATTCCCAAACCTTTGTAATCCACAATGAGTGAAGAATAGTGGAATTTGGTACGACCGACAACCTGTCAGCTTATGCCCTTTGGACGTAGCGCTTTGTGGTGAACCAAGTAAAAAGTGACCTGTAATCTCTTTAAATTTGAAAGTTTTATTTATTCTCATATCCATTATATAGGTTAAACTAGTTTTTACCAACGTGGGAACAAGATCCATTAGTTTAAAAGAAAATTTTTACACCCTGATTCACTCCTCCCCTCTCAGGGTGTCTCAGGTTACTTCAACTGGTATCATAATCAGGTTACTGGTTTTTGATCTTTTTTTTACCACCATGGAAAATTCATCCAGTATTAGGGGAGTTACCCTCTTTGATGGATGTAATTTTCAGATTTGGAATAACAAAATTATATCTCATCTAAGATCCCTAGGAATGGATGTTCTATTTTCCACTATGAAAGGTATACAAGTTATTGACCCAACAGGGCTAGCTATGACTGATGAAGATTGGAAAATTCTTGATTCAGATGCTAAATCACAGAATGCTCTCACTGCAGCACACTATGATCAGATCTATCTAAAAGTGACGAGTTTCACCCCAAAGAAGTCCTTGTGGGATGAACTTTAATATATTTTTTAACGAGATATAAAAGTGAAGGTGATGGAACTACTAGTCCTGCACAATAGGTTTGATGATCTAAAGATGCATCCTAATGAGAATGCCGATTCCTTCTTCAATCGAATTACTAAAGTGGTTGGATCTATTCGTGGTGTAGGAGAAGAAATAAAAGATTAATACATTGCGAAGAAAATATTACGAATACTTCCACCCCTTTACAATGAAAAGGTTTCATCCCTTGAGGAAAGAGGTCTTTCCAAACATTCTCTAGATGATCTACTGAAGAAGCCTGGTGGCATATGAAATGAGGGTCAAACCAGAAGATGCTACGACTCGAGTAAGCAAGAAAATGGAATTCAAAACCATTGAGAAACTAAAAATCTCAAAAGATATTAGTGATGAAGACGATGAGGAAAAAGAAATTCTTTCTCCCATTTCCATGAAGTTTTATAAGGGAAAAGGTAAATTAGAAGGGTAGTTACATCTAGATTGCATTCGTTGGGAAAAAGTCGAGAACATTGCTTCACAGTGGTTAAGAAAGATCGATGAAGATGATAGAGATGCTGAAAACATTAAGAAGCCACAGAAAAGGTTTTTCCAGAAAGGAGACTTCAAATATAGAAAGAATGTTCTGAAGAAGAGTTTTGTCTATGAAGAGGAAGAAGATAATAATGAAATTATGATGAAGAAGAACCAGAATTTAAAACTGGGAACCATGCTTCCATGATAGCCACTGTTGAAAAATCCGAAGATACAGGTGGAGAAAATCCGTTGAAAACTTGGGCAGATCCCGAGTTTCAACATAAAGATGTTCTTAGTAAGATCAAGATTAAATGTCAGAGTTGCAATAAGTGGAAATCAATTGTAGAAAAAGAAAATGAATATGTTTATCAACATGAAGTTGAAATTTAATGACCTGAATAATTGATGAATGTACAATCTATAATACTTGAAAGCAATGATGATGTAGTGGATCTGAAGCTGAGAATTGAAGATAAATCAAAGGTCATCAATGAACTCTCCTACAGAATAGAGGAAAAGTCCAAGACTATTGAGCGTCTTGAGGAGGAAGTTGTTACTATTAGAAATAAACTTGAAAAAGATTCAATATCAATAGAATCAAATAAGAAAATACAGTTTGGAAGGTTCTCAGATTATGAGATGTTGGAGATAGAAAAATGTGACTCTAATTGAGTTGAAAAGATTTTAAATGATCAAAGACCTGCCTACCTGGGAAATAGTTGAATTGGTTGTGAGGAAGAATCATCAAATACTGCAAATAAAGGTGACCAAAATAAAGGAAAGGTGAAAGTGGGTGACATGGGAAAGTCTTCTAATGTGATGAAACAGAAACCCCCAATTCAATATGAAAGAAGAAAATAAGATTATCCTTGAGCCTCGTGGAAAAAGTATCCCTCATTCTATTCTCCCACAGAAGAAGGAATGCAGACAAATAGAAGGAAGAAGACTTTTCCATTCATGAAGTGTCAGTTCTATGGATATCGGGGCCATACCATGTCTTATTGAGAAGAGGCAATAAGCTATCTGAATGGAGAAGATATAGGAGTTCAATAGAGGATAACAAATTAATATCCTAATTCTTTTAGAAGAAACAATTTCTATGGATATTGTTTTCATTGTTCTAACTTTGGTCATAAGGCTGTTAATTGCAGCCATAGAAGGGACATGGAAACCTCATACCGAAGTTTGAGACAAGTCAAGTCTCATCAGTAAGACATTTTTTTCTTCCAAATATGTTTTCTCCTCTCAAAGAAGATTTCGACTATGAAGAACCTAGGTACATGGATGAGATAATTGAAAGGCCATAAGTGCTCTATAATCAATCCAATGTCTCATGGAAAGAAAGAAAGAAAATTTAGAAATCCAACCTTGTAGAGGTGGCCCTCAAAGCTACAAAAAGCAACAGTTCCTGGATTCTGGATAGCGATTGTTAATCTCATATGACAGGTAATGCTGTCATGTTAATGGATATTAAAAGAATGGTTTATGGTAAAGTACGATTTGGTAATAATGGAACTCTGAAAATCAAAGGCAGTGGATGTACTGAATTAGCTAATGGAGATCTAAGGAGACTAAAGTCCTTTATGTAGATATCCTACATCATAATCTACTCAGTGTGAGTCAACTCTGTGACTCGGGACTTATAGTTACTTCTAATCAGAAAGGCTGCACTATCAAGGGAAAGACAGACAATTCACTTATGAAGGGATACAGAATAGAAGGCAACTTGTATTAGGTTGATTGTAAAGAAAATGTTTGTTACATGACTGTTGAAGCAGAAAACAATTTGTGGCATCAGATATTGGGACACATCAATCAACAAGACATGGAGAAAATATTAAAATTTATAATTATCGTGGACATTCCCAACCTAAAGCGTGAGTGTGAAAAATCTTGTGATGCTTGAATTCGTGGAAAGCTCACCTATAGTTCATATTATCCAAAGAAGAAAATGGCATCTCCTCTTTTTGATCTATTTCATACAAATGTATGGGGGCTGATTAATGTTGCCAGAACTCATGGAGAAAGGTACATTATACTTTTCATAGATGATTATAGTAGAATGGAATGTGTAATGGTCCTTCACAGGAAACGACAAGTGCTTGACTGCATGAAAACATATCAGCGAATCACCAAGAATGATACTGGAAAACAATCAAAGTGTTGCGATATGAAAATGGAGGAGAATACATGTCCATTGAATTTAAATATTACCTGGAGAATAATGGCATACAACATGAGGTAGCTGCTATGAGAACTCCACAAAAAATGGAGTTGTTGAATGTAGGAATCGACAGGTGAACAACATGGCACAGACTATGCTGATTGAGGGTCATATTCCATGAAATTACTTGAAGGAGGCTATTCAAGCAACAATGTATATTCAAAATCGAATTGGACATTATATGGGTGACATGAAGACACCATATGAATTGTGGCATGGAAGGAAGCACTCTTTCAAAATACTTTCATGTTTTTGGAAGTAAATGAATCCTTAGAAACGAAGAAGGAAATCAAGGTAAGTATGGTGATAATCCAGATGAAGGAATTATTCTTAGATACTCAATGAATAGGAATGCTTACAAGTGTTTCAACTAGCGATTATGAAGGATTTTGGAAAGCAGTGATGTTAAGATAATTGAAGAGAAAACCACAAATTCTTCAAGGATGTCATATTATAATGTGAAAGAAAGTGAGTAAGAAAGTGAACGTGGAGAAAATAAAAATACAGAAATAGAGGAATCTATACAAAACACTCAGCAGTCACATCATGATGTTGAATCAAAAGAAGAATCTAAAGAAGAAACTATAGATGGAGAGAATTCAACTGAACCTCACAGGAGAAATCGAAGAGCTATAATTGATCCATCTGACATAATTGGGGACAAGAGTGCACCCACACAAACATGGAGGATGAGGAATAACATGCAATATACATTTCTATCACTTGTGGATCCATCCTAATTTGAAGAATCGGCAAAGGATGAATCGTGGGTGAATGCCATGAATGATGAGTTAGATTAGATTGACAAGAATCAGACATGGGATCTTGTACAGAGACCAGAAGGTCAGAATGTGATTGGCACAAAATGGATCTTCATGAACAAGTTTGATGAGCATTGAAGTGTTATTAGAAACATGGAACGACTAGTATGAAAATGGATACACCCAGATTGAAGGCGTTGATGTTGAATAAACCTTTGCTCCAGTGGCTAGACTGGAGTCAATCCGATGTTTCGCTGCCATGGAACTCCAAAGAGGATATTAAGTATATCAAATGGATGTCAAGACAACATTCATGATTGGTTTACTTGATAAAGAAGTCTACAACGAACAACCAGTGGGTTTGGCTCTTGGTACTGATGAAACAAAGGTCTGTAAACTGAAGAAAGATCTATATGGTTTGAAGTAGGCACCACGAGCATGGTATTCCCGGCTGGAATCGTATCTCAAGAAGCTATAATTTAAAATAGGAGGAGTAGACCACAATATATACATGAAGAATTCTCCAAAGGATCAGTTCATGGTTCTAGTCTATGTCGATGAAATTATATTTGGTGGCAACAGGCAGAAATAAGTGGATGAATTTTCCAATCACATGAAATTAGAATTTGTAATGTCTATGATTGGGGAGGTCACATATTTCATGGGGCTCCAGGTGATTCAAAGGCAGGATTACACTTTCATTTCTCAGGAAAAGTATGTAATAGAGCTACTTAAGAAGTTTAATATGCAAGAATCCAAACCAATATCAACTAAGATTGTAGTTGGAACCAAACCTGGAAAGCATGAGGGTGGGGTATCTGTAGATCCCACTATGTACAGGAGGATAATTGAGAGCCTATTGTACCTGACAGTGACATGGCTAGATATTGTCTTTGCAACCTATCTAGCAGCCCTGTTTTAGAGTAATCTAAAGGAGGAACATGTAATAGCGGTAAAAATAATCCTGAGGTATATTCAATGTACTCACAATTTTGTCTTATACATTGCTACTGGAAGAGACAATGAATTATCAGCATTTTCTGATTCTGACTGGGCTGGTGATGTAGTGGATAGAAAGTCCACCGGTGGTGGAGCATTCTATACTGGGAATAAATGTGTTGGCTGGTTGAGAAAGATACAAGAAAGTACATCTCTTAGTACTGCTGAAGCTGAGTATATCTCTGCCACAAAGGCATTCACTCAACTGCTATGGATGAAGAAACAACTCACAAATATTTGTGATGAGGTGAAACAACCAATGATAATTTACTCTGATAACAAGAGCTCCATTGATCTTACGAAGAATCCGGTTCATCCTTCTCGTACCAAACATATTGAAATCAGGTATCACTTTATCAATGAAAAGGCTGAGCAAGGCGTAATTAGAATGGATCATGTGGGTACTGATGAGCAAGTGGATGATATATTGACTAAGCCACTGTCAACGGCTATGTTTGAGAAGCATCGATTAAACCTCGGTGTTCAGCCACCTCCTAGTTCATAAAGAGGTTATGTAATACCCCTCTTCCTAGTTATGTTAACAGTTTTTAATCTATTTATGGATGTGATGCAGGTTTGTGGGGGAGATACTTTCTAGGGGAAGTGTGGTTTGAGCTAAACAAGTAACAATTACCGGTCTTTAAGTTTATTGTCAGTGGGGGAGAAAGGAATAAATTTAGGCATGTAATTATTCTATGACACAATGAGAATTCATTGTCAGTGATTGTATGATAAGGATGAGAAGGAATACATTGGACATTTAATTATTCTACGACACTGTAAGAGAATCTCTTGGGCGTCATTGAGAATTCCAAAACATGAGAACCCAATTCAAGCTTCCTCTATTATTTTTTACACTGATCATTGCTCACATAGAATTAGAGTGCTGGCTGAGTTGATTCTTGCATTTGTGGTTTGCCTATGGCTGGTGCTCTGTTGAATTTTTTTTACTGATTTCCAACAAACTCAAAGGGGGAGATTATTGTAACCATGGTCATTCAATGCATGATTTGGAGTTTGGTTTATGTTTGTTGTCAATCCTCAGTGGATGTTCATAATGTGTGCCAGCAAAGTGATCATACAGAATAAGCAGATAACAATATTGAAGGTGGCACCGTTTTCCAGTGTTTACAAAATTTTTGGGCCTAAAAATCGACAAATGGAGAAAGGTGGCTTTTGGCAAAGAGACATGCGTGCTGTTGACTTGAAGGAGAGGAAACTAGCACACCTTTTTTTGTTCATGATCAGAACATGAAAATATGGAAAATGGAGAAGGGCACCCAAGATTTATGTTTGGTCATGTAAGTGACATGCGCGCTGAAACATGCGCGTTGAGGGAAGACTTGAAATCTATCTCCCGGGGTATCAAAATGCCTATAAATAGAGGTTGACCCCTCCTCATTTGGTACAATGTTCAGACTTAGAGAAAATCAGAGCTCCGGTTGCGCAGGTGTTGTGGTCGCACAAGTGGTGGTGAGTAACGCAAGTAGATGTTGCATGATAGTTGTTTGCTGCACATCCAATGGTAGTTTGGGGGAGAAAAGGGGTGATTCGTGCATGTTTGGAGTTGGTGAAGGAGGTGCCACACATGTGTGTTGGTGAAACTTGCATGCTATAATTTTTAAGAAGCGAAAAATTTGATAGTTGTGTGCCAGAATTGGTTTGGGAATATAAGGAATTGAGTTGCACAAGATTAATGTTGAATAAGTTATTTTCATGCAAGTGGGAGTGATAGAATTACACGACATCCATGGAGAAGTGTGCCTGGTGTTGTTGAAGCATGCCAATATTTTTGGTGCTACACGAAAGTTGGAAGATTGCTCGATACCTTCGGTGCAAAGTGAGATTTTTCTATGGGTGAGAGTTGGACTTCAACAGAACATCTACACACAACATAAGATGTATTCATTAGAAAAGATGAAGAAACCTTCAAGTCTATAAACTGAGTGGGACTTCAAAAAAGGCAGTGATCCTGGGGGAGTCAATGGAAGTGACCTGAGGGATGCAGTGAGCTATCCCTGAACTTCTGTAAAGGTAGTGAACCTAGGACATAGTGACTATTCCTAAACATTTGTAATCCACAATGAGTGAAGAATAATGTATTTTGGTATGACTGAGAACCTGTCTGCATATGCTCTTTGGACATAGCCCTTAGTTGTGAACCATTTAAAAAGTGTTGTGTAATCACTTTACATTTCAATGTTTTATTTATTTTCATATCCATTATACAGGTTAAACTAGTTTCTACCAACGTGGGAAAAAGATCCATTAGTTTAAAAGAAAAATTTGACACCCCGATTCACCCCTCCCCTCTCAGGGTGTCTTGGGGTACTTCAAGTGGTATCCATGGATGGTTAATAGTGATTGATCTATTTTTTACCGCCAGGGAAAATTCAGCCAGTGTTATGGGGGTTCCCCTCTTTGATGGAAGTAATTTATAGATTTGGGATAAGATAATGAGATCTCCTCTAAGATCCCTTGGAATGGATGTTTTGTTTTCCACAATGCAAGGTATACATATTACTAACCCCACAGAGCTGGCTATGACTGATGCAGATAGAAAAATTCTTGATACATATGCTAAAGCACAGAATACTCTCACCGCAACACTTTCTGATTAGATCTATATAAAAGTAATGAGTTGCACCTCAAAATATTCCAGTTGGGATGAAATTAAAAATATTTATTAAGGAGATAGCAATGTGAAGGAGGCTAAACTATAATTCCTTCACAATAGGTTCGATGATCTGCAGATGCATCCTTCTGATAATGCATATTCCTTCTTCAATCGAATTACAGAAGTGGTTGGAGCTATTCATGGTCTAGGTGAAGAAATCAATGACATAGAAATTGTGAAGAAAATATTAATAAGTCTTACACCCCTTGACAATGTAATGGTTTCAGCCCTTGAGGAAGGAGATCTTTTCAAACTTTCTCTAGATGATATACTAAGTAGCTAGGTGTTGTGGTCACGGAAGTCATGGGGAGTCGTGCAAGTAGAAGTTGCACGACAGTTGTTTGATGCGTGTCCATGGTGGTTTGGGGGATAATGGGTGTGATTCATGTGTGTTTGGAGTTGGTGAATGAGGTGCCGTGCAAGTGGCATGGTGACACTTGCATGCAAGAATTTGAAGAAGCACGATAGTTGATAGTTTCAAGCCAAAATTGGTTTTGGCGTATAAGGAAGTGAGTTGCGTAAGTGTGAAGTTGAAGAAGTGATTTTCATGAAAGTGGGATATCTCGACTTGTGCGCCATCATGAATCTTACGTGCCAGGAATGGAGAAGTGGACCATGTGTTGTGGAAGTACACTAGTCCTTTTGGAGCTGCATGAAAGCTGGAATATTTCCCAATACCTTCGGTGCAAAGTGAGACTAGTCTACAGGTGAGAGTTGGATTTCAATAGAGCATCTACATACAAAAAAGGGTGTATTCATTAATAAAGATAATGAGACATTCAGGTCTATAAACTGAGTGGGACTTCACCAAAGGCAGTGAGCCAGGGATAGTCAATGGGAGTGACCTGAGGGACGTAGTGAGCTATCTATGAACTTTTGTAAAGGCAGTGAGCCTAGGATAGAGTGACTGTTCCCAAACCATTGTAATCCACAACGAGTGAAGAATAGTGAAATTTGGTACGACCAAAAACTTGTCAGCGTATGCTCTTTGGACAGATCCCTTAGTGGTGAAAGAAGTTAAAAGTGTTGTGTCATCTCTTTACATGTGAATTTTTTATTTATTCTCATAACCATTTTATTGGTTAAACTAGTTTCTACCAACGTGGGAACAAGATCCATCAGTTTAAAAGAAAAAGTTTTCACCCTGATTCACCTCTCCCCTCTCAGGGTGTCTCGGGGTACTTCAAGTGGTATCAGAGGTAGGTTACTCGTGTTTGAACTGTTTTCTACTGCCATGGAATATTCAGCCAGTGTAAGGGGAGTTCCCGTCTTTGATGGAAGTAATTTTCATATTTTGAAGAATATAATGAGATCTCATCTAAGATCCCTTGGAATGGATGTTATGTTTTCCACTATGAAAGGTATACATGTTACTGACCCAAAAGGGCTAGCTATGACTAATACAGATAGGAAAATTCTTGATTTAGATGCTAAAGCACAGAAATCTCTCACCGCAACACTTTCTGATCCAATGTATCTAAAAGTGATGAGTTTCACCTCAAAAAAGTCCATGTGTGATGAACTTGAAAATATTTATTAAGGAGATAGCAAAGTGATGGAGGTGAAACTACAAGTCCTGCACAATAGGTTTGATGATATAAAGATGCATCCTGATGAGAATGCAGATTCCTTCTTTAATCGAATTACTAAAGTGGTTGGAGCTATTCGTGGTCTAGGTGAAGAAATAAAAGATGTAGACATTGTGAAGAAAATATTAATAAGACTTCCACCCCTTTACAATGCAAAGGATTCAACCCTTGAGGAAATAGATCTTTCCATACTTTTTCTATATGATCTATTGAGCAACATGGTTGAATATGAAATGAGGGTCAATCTAGAAGATGCTATGACTCGAGTAAGCAAGGAAATGGCATTCAAATACCTGGAGAAACTGAAAATCGAAAAAGATAGTAGTGGTGAAGACGATGAAGAAAAATAAATTATCTCTATCATTTCCTAGATGTTTTAGAAGGGAAAAGGGAAATTCAATGGGAAGTTACCTCTAGCTTGCTTTTGTTGTGGAAAAGTAAATCACATTTCTTCTCAGTGCCTAAGAAATATCGATGACGATGATAGCGATGCTGAAAACATTGAGAAGCCTCAAAAAAGGTTTTTCAAGAAAAGAGACTTCAAATCTAGATAAAAAGTTCTAAAGAAGTGTTTTATCTTTGAAGAGGAATAAGATGATAATAAATTCTATGATGAAGACGAACCAGAATTTAAAACTAGGAACTATGCTTCTGTGTTGGCCACTGTTAAAAAATCAGACGGTACTGGTGAAAAAAATCAGTTGAAAACTAGTGCATATCCCGAGTTGCAACTTAAAGATGCTATTAGAAAGCTCAATATTAAATTTAACATATGAAATAAGTGGATATCAATTATAGGTGAATAAAATGAATATGTTGATCATCTAGAATATGAAATTTAACGACTTGTAAAATTGGTGAATGTACAGTCTAAAATACTTGAAATCAATGATGATGTAGTCGATCTGAAGCTGAGTATTGAAGAGTATGGAATGGTCATCAATGACCTCACCCCCAGACTAGAGAAAATTCCATGACTTCTGAGTGTCTTGAGGATGAAGTTTTTACTATTAGAAATAAACTTGAAAAAGATTCAATTTCAAAATAATCAAAGAAGAAAATATATTTTGGAAGGTTCTCTGATGATGAGCTGTTAGAGAGAGAAAACATGGCTCTAATGGAGTCGAGAATATTTTAAATGATCAAATACCTTCCTGCATGCGAAATAGTAAAATTGGTTGTGAGGAAGAATCATCAAATGCTACAAATAAAGGTGACCAAAATAAAGGCAAGCTGAAAGTGGGTGTTGTGGGAAAGTCTACTGATGTGATGAAACAGAAACCCGCAATTAAATATGAATGAAGAAAAGAAGATTATACTTGAGCCTCGTGGAAAAAGGAGCCCTTATTCTATTCTCCAACAGAAGAAGGGATGAAGACAAATAGAAGCAAGAAGACATTTCCTCTCATGAAGTGTCAGTTTTGTGGATATTTGGGCCATACCAAGTCTTATTGAGAATTCCAAAATTAATTCTAGCCTCTTCATTTTGTTCATCTGGTTGTCAAAAATTATTTTTATGGTATGTTACCATGAGGATAACATTGATAATCCCAAAACTACCAATAGTTGGGATAAAATGAAAAAAAACTATCAATAAAATTACACTAAATGAATCACATAATATAGACGGCCTCAAAGTGTAGGATCATCCAAGGAGTTAGATCCATAGAAACACTAACCTATGACTCTGTCGCACACATTCAAAAAAAATTTCTTTAAAGATAATTTAATAAAACTACCACAAACTAAAAAAGAAATGGTTTTAAAGGAAACCACACATTAAAAATAAGTATATAATATTCCATTAGGTTGGTTATTAATTTAAAATTATTTAATAATATACAAAAAATGGAAATGTGATAAAATAAATATTAATGCATTCCAATAAATAGATATCTAACATGAAAAGAAAACATGATATGATAGTCTTATTAATTTTCACATAGTATACAAACCTAGAATATGTGCTTCAAATAAAGGGGTAAAACCATTAATGTAAAACAACATTAAGGGAAATCTTAGGCATACATAGGAACTCTCATCAATTCCCTTTTTGAGCTAGCCACATTAATGTTCTATATTCAAGGCTTGGAAATGAATTGTCAATGAGGGAAAATGATTCGAAACACATATGTATAGAAAACAATAAATCTTTGTTGGATCTAGAAACTCTATATATACTCATCATAATAGTATTTAAGATATTAATGATGAATAGAATATGCTTACCTATATGGAATAAAATATCGACATGTTTGAAAAAAATAATATGCACAAGTTAGAATAAAATATTAACATGTTACCCTTATTTTAATTAAATAACACATAATAAAATAATGAAATACCATAAGAAAAGGGTGTTACATCCTCTAACCGATTTCCATTTCCAATGATCCACATTAATGCTCTCTATTAAAGGTTTGGAAAGGTAGTATAAAAGAGGGAAAATGATGTAAAACACATACGTACAAAAAAGAACAAATCATTGTTGACTTCGACGGCTCCATACATACTCATCAAAGTGGGAAATATAACAATAATCATAAAAATAATCCAAATACCTATATGGAATAAAACATATTTGAAAAAACAAAATGAACAAATTTTAAAAATATATGAACATGTTAACCCTATTATAATAAAAAACATAAAATAAAATAGTGAAATACATCATGCTTGGGGTGTTACATCCTCACTCCCTATAGATGATATGTTCAATACCTACTCTTTAGATTTAGATGTTTTCCATATTTTAGATGCATCTATTTTGTTAAAAAAAATATAAAACATAATGTATGTGATTATAATATGAATGCATATCCTTGAATAAAAAAACATATATCATATTTTAATATAAATTAGGTTAAATGTTTTAATATATATAAAATAATATATTAGAAATTTTTAAACATACCTAATGATTATACTTATTGAGGAATGAACTTAAGTAAAATTTCATAGGAAAATCTTATTTTTTCCCTTATACATTCCTATGCACAACCCCATATTTGATATAGAGTAATAAAATGATAAACTTAATGAAAAACCTTCATGAAACATGTCATAAATATTTAGTTTTCATTGAAACTTAGAGAACACTTTATCATTAAATACTGGTTATGGGGCATGCACGAGTGATAAAAAATACTAGAAAAAATAAAAAACTATATTCTATAAAATGAAAACAGTAAAAAATGGAGAATACAAAAACATTTTCAAGGAGATTTATATACTTAGGGACATTATCATTAACAACATCATGTTTTAATTATCGTTGTAAAATTATTATAAGATATTCTATATCATTATTAAAGAAATTGATAATGCATAAATTTAGTAGCATGAAACAATGATATAAATGAATGATGAGTAATGTAAAAATTCACATTTTCAGTTAACACAAATCTAATCACAAAGATAATTTATATGAATAAGTTCATAATGTAAAGGTAGTGAAAGAAATACATTTTGAATTGACCTTAGGTTTACCTCGACCGATGGATATTGTCACACAAGATATTAATTATTTGAATATTTTCAAGAATATATTTTCTAATATATATGTAATTAAAAAAATTATGATTTCGTAGTATATAAAAAATAAAATATATAATTATAAATGAATATATGATTACTTAATCAATATATATTCACATTGAAATAAAAAAGAAATGGTATAAAAATTTCTTAATAAAAAATACCATAACCTAAAAAATATAAGTTGAATTAAAAAAGTGCATAATATACCTCCAATGGAAGGGGGAATATTAAAAAACAAAAGGGTAATTATTAGATCTGAAACTTCTAATATTTTAGGATCAGAGAGTAAGTTAATAGAATCATCCCAAATGAAGTACATGTTCAAAAATAACTTGTTCTTATTCTATGGTATACCAACTAAACCAATAATATGAAAATCAGTTCATGAATATTATTAATGTTGGATGGGAGATTTTATAGTATGAATATATAAATTCAAAACTAAGAGAATATTTCAGTGACTCAAAACAACATTTCATACTTCAAAGCATAAAATGAGACAAATGAATCATGGGATTCATAATAATATGCTTCACTATATGAAGATGCAATGGGCGTAATGTTCATGTAGATAAATATTAAAAAAATAACTCATATCTCATTAGAGGAAAGGATCCAAGAATATTTTTAGAACTATTCACTACACTCATCCCTAGTTTCGTTTAACCATTTTATGATTTGGTCCTATAAATCCATTTATTTTTCATTTTATTATTTATGTTTTCATAGTTTTTGGCTGAATTTATTAACAATTAAATAGATTTATGAACACATTATTTTAATGTTTTATCAAACTTACCATACCAAAAATTCAGAATAAATTCCATAACAGAGAAATTTTTAGGGAAAAAGTGAAAACCAATAAAAAGGAATTCGTATCACAGGAGAATAAATGTTAATTTAGTGGAACATTTTTGAAAAAAACAAGAATTAAAAAATAGTTAACGCACATAAATATTTTTTTTGTCGATGATTAATTTTTCTGAGAAGTAATAAGAGCCCAAAAAATTTGTATTCAGAAAATTTAAACCTGATATTATTTAAAAATAATAATAAATTCACAGCACAACATTGTTGTTCACTATATTAAGATAAACTACTAATATATTATCAGAAAAAATCATATTAAATTAAATAAGAATAAAATACATGAAATTAAAGGAAAATATTCACATCAAATCATAAGTGAAAACGTTTAGAACAATATTTTTGGAAGAAGAAACATGAATTATAAATATGTAAAATTGCCTAAATAACATGATTCCTCATGAAAAATTTAGAAAATTAACAAAAAAATTAAAAGAGATTCATCCCATATGAATCTAGTAATTGATGGGTATGAATATTTGATATTATCTATCTATCCAATGTTATATGTAAGGATTAAAGACAAGCATATAACAATGAACTAGATGAATTTAAATGAAATGGATTGTATACATTTTTTTGATGTGAAAGATAATGAATTGTTCATATATGTTAGCTTGGATGGTGTAAAACTAAATAAAATAAAATTTATAAGTAAAATAAATGATACCAAATGTGTATGATGTTCTAGGGTAATTATATTACTCACATTAAAAATGGATGTACTCCTTTAAAATTATATTGATCTAAATTAGTACACTAAAAAAAATGAATAATAAAATTAAATGATAGTCTTACCTTAATAATCCAAATATTTATAGATGTGATAATTCCATATTTTATGTCTCTCAGATATAATATATGAGGTTGTAAGATATGTAAATATTACTACTGTAGAAAAATTATAGGCACTAATAGTCAATCCAATTGATAAATTATTTTTAATTATATGGGTTTACATTATGAAATGAATTAATCTTCAAAAAATGAAAAGAAAAACCCTACAATGGAGGAGGTGGAGGTGGATGCAGAGGGGTATGCATGATTAGATTCATAATCATTGGTGGAGGTGAAGTTCATAGAGTAGGGGGTGGGTGTGATCATGGAAGAGGACCAGTTATTGGTACAGAATCCCAACACGGAGGATATGGTTTCTTTGTAAGATGGATATCCATAGTCAAAGTTTGTGACCTAGGTGTTAGTGGAGGCCATGGAAGAGGCATAGATGGTGGAGATAGAAGAAAATGCATAAAGGAGTGGGATCAATCATACCATGTCAGCGGTTGAGGCACAAGGTATATGGATGTAGCTCTTGGACGATCCACTAATTTTTATTTATGTATATTATAAATAGTTGACTAAAGCCATCAAAGGGAAGTGAGTTAGCTAATTAAAACATGGTTTGGAAAATTCCATCTCCTTCTATTGTGTCTATCACATTATATAGGAATACATGGCCTACAAGGTTGAGGATTCCCTTGAAATCAATGGAAATAAAGATAATGTTATGTATCTATAAGTATAATGTCCTTCCCACCGTCTTCTCCTTATTCTATCCTACTAATTCAGTATGTATTCTGGCATATAAAATCTCTAGAAAAAATGTTTTGGAAACTTGAGATTGAATTTTGGATTTAAATTGATTATTAATAGCTTTATAACCTGATTACTACCTATATTTTTCTAACATCTCATGAAACAACATTTCATAATTCAATGCATAACAAGATCCAAGTGATGCATGGGAGTCAGTACAACGTGTTTCAAAATCTGAAGAGATAAAGAGAGAAATGATCACATATATGTATAATTGATCAATAACTCACAACCCCTAGGAGGAAAGGATAAATACGTTATTGATGAAACATTCATTGCACTCACCACTGGTGTCATTTAGCCATTTTAAGAAACTTTACCATAAATCTATTGATTTTTTTATTTTAATATATCTTGTTTCATATTTTTTTCTGACTTTATTGACAAAGGAATAGATTTATTAACTCATTATTTTAAAATTTTCTCATAATTAGCATATTACTTAATAAAAATAAATTCCATATCAGAGAAAGGTTTAGGAATAAAAGTGAATACCTATAAAAAGAAATTTATATTATAGTAAAATAGATGTTAGTACGGGGAAATTGATTTAAAAAAAACATGAATTAAAAATTATTAAACATACTTATATATTACTTTTTTAAGGATAAATTGGACTAAGGTGTTATTATATCAAAAAAAATTTCTATACATAACATTGAAACATGATATAATTTTCAAAATATAATAAATTCACACCGTAGCATTGTTGTTCACTCAAGTAAGAGAACCAAAAAGTAAATTCAAAGAATGACCATCTAGAATGAAATAAAAATCCAATACGTGAAATTGTTGTAAACAATTCACATCAATAAAAATAGAAAACAATTTAGAACAATAATTTTTGAAAAATAAAACATGAATTATAAATATGTAAAATTATCTAAATATCATAATTCCGAATGAACAATTAGAAAATAAACAATAATATTATATGACATTCAACCCTTCATAATCCATCAATTTATGGATGTGACAATTTGATATTGTATGTCTCTCTATTGTTATATATGAGGCTTAAAAAAATATGATAATGTTGATGTAGAATAATTGAAATCAAATGGATTACATAAATTTTTTTGGATGTTAGAGTTGATGAACTTTTCATCTATGTTACGTTGGATGATGTGAAATTGAATCAAATAAAATTTAGAAGTAAAATTAAATATATGAAATGTGTATGAAGTTCTTGGTTAATGCTAATACTGATAGTGTTATTGGAATAATTGTTTTTCCATTCCTTTTATCTAAAGTAATACATTGAAAAATTTAAGAATAAAATTAAAAGAGAGTCACACCTTAATAATTGATCAATTAATGGATGCGATCATTTGATATTATATATATCTCAGATATAATATATGAGGTCAAATTACAAGTGGATAACATTGAATCAAATGAATTAAACCTAGTGATAATCAATTATATTGAAAATTTATATTTAGTTATATGTGTAATGGTTATGAAATTAATTAATATAAGAAAATGAAACAACAAACCTAAAAATGGTGGAGGGGATGCAGAGATGGAGGGGTAGGCATAGTTGGAGTCAGAGGCCTAGGTTCAGGTCGAGGTCATGGAGGTGGTGGAGGTAGAGATCTAGGTGGAGAAGGAATTGTGGGTGGAAAATCTAAACATAGATGATATGAAGGTGTAATCAAAGGGGTATCCATTGTCAGAACCAATGACTATGGGGAGGGAGAGTCCATAGAGGTGGAACATGTGGTTGAGAGATATAAAAATTTATAAAGGATCAAGATGAATTGTACCATGTTGGATGTCGAGGTAGAGGTGAAGACCAATGTGGAAGAGGAGGCAGAGTCGGAGGAGGAGATGTGGTGGAGGCGGAGGCAGAGGTTGATGTGGAAGAGATATAGGTGGAGCACAAACCAATCTAAGGGGAGGGGAATGACTTCAGGAATTAGGTGTATGGAGAGAGGTTAATACCTATAAAACTATCAGGAGATGTGATAAGGTGGGCACTATAGTAGAATAAAATTAGGGGAAACATGTGGATGACATATGACATGATTTTCTATAGATAATGGATTACATGGGAAGGCTAGAGTACATGGGAAAAACTGTGTACTTAGATATAGATAACCTATATAGACATGGTCTAGTGTATACTGTGATGGGTAGAATGGAACATTGAGTGTCAGGTAAACTTCTACATGGTGTGTACCCTTATGAAACATTTTATAATGTAAAAAATTACATTCTCTGTGACCGAGAGATACGTGTAGTACTAGGCTTAGTGAGACACACCATACACCCTTAGGGAGAGGTTTTATACTTATTTGATGACATATTGTATTTCTTTTTCTTATTATCTCTTCTTCATTAAGATCATATTTTAAATTACATGGAACAATATCAGTTTAGTGCATTCCCTTGGTCCCCTTCCAATGGGTCAATATAAAATCATGTCTTGTAAACATGTTGGTGAATCTTTAATGTTACTTTTTGGGTAGTGTTTTTAGAATCATTATTTAAGGACTAATGTGAAATCCTCTATCATCATCTTACCCTAGGTGGAGTTTTTGATAAATTCATAACCAACACTATGCTGGTATCGATCATCTACTTGGGGGATGATGACGAATAATCGATAAAAATCATGACTCTTTAGTGAACTAATGATTGATTCCTTCAGAGTTAGTGAGTTATAGAGTATTAGTTAGGGTGGTAGGATATACATGGGAATCTTATGAACATTATTTTCTTACTACGATGTCAGGATAGCGAGGTGGTGTGATATTTAACCCCATGGCCTTATAAATTTTGGGTTTCTTGGAGTTCTCTACATGTCATAGATGAGGTTCTGTGTTCATGACTCATTATAAAATATTAACCATGGTGATATGGGTAGTGAGAGTGGAGTTTCCTTTTCATGGATCTGGTAATGTTACTGACTGGTAAAAGAAAAAGCCTTAGTTAGAATGTTTTTTCCTTTATTTCATGTTTATTGACATCACAAGGAACCATTGGAGGATATCCTGGGCGTATGAGGCCCACCTCAGAGCTCAATATCCTCACCCTTTTCATAGTTTGTTCTTTTTGGGGATGAAAATCCTTCAAGGTGAGAATAATGTAATGGTCCAGTTTTTTCTATTAATGACATTGGAATATTTCTTTGAATATTTCTATATCTCGATGTAAAGTCCTCATGAGATTATAGGACATGTTTCACCTAAGATTAATTTTTTAAATATATAAAATATATTATATATCACACACTTATATATTTGTTTAAAATGTGGAATAACCTCAAATGAGGGCTGCAATCCGAAATATTAGGGTACAATTATGTTAAGAATTTGGGTTTTACCCTATGTACATGATAACCCTTGATGAAATCAATCATTTGTGAAAAAGTTTTCACATGCAAAAAAGATAAATTAATTTGGTTTTATTTGATACTGTAGTGACTTAATAAATTTCTTTACAAACCTAGTTTCAAAAAAATTTCATGTATGGCTTCATACCTTGTAATTTTACAGAGGATTTTGTGGAGGTGCTTCTGTGGATAGACATTTACCAATCAAGAATTGCCAATTAGTTTTCCAATAGAAATAAAGGATCTTAATAATGAAGAAAACATGTGATCTTTATTCATCAGTGATAGATCCTAATATAGGAAATATTTTTTTGATGTGTATTTATCTATATTATCTTATCCAATGATGAACTTGAATCGACTGACTAACAGATTGATTCACAGATTAGTTGTTTTTGGGTATGGGTTTAATTGAGTTATTTGGGGATAATAATTTATTTTTTTCCATTTATTTACATACCACTTTATTTTTATTCCCTATAGAAATGAATCGAGTATGAAATTGGAAAAGGCCATGTTTTGTTCCATGAATTTATTTTTATAGTATTCTCTCCTCATTCTACTTTTTTTCATCATTTCAATTCCTATATTGATTTTGATTCAATGAATGCAAAGTGAATGATCATTGTGTATTCGATAATTGGGGAAACATTTCAATACTAAGAGTTTGGTATGGAGATTCAATTACAAGATTATAGTGTATGACAATGGAATCAGATCCATGGATAGATGAGAGGGTCATAATTCCAGTTTGTCGTGCGGTACCAGTGATGCCTGATGGTGATGGATTCTTGAGCAATGGGTATGAACTGATTGAATACATTCTAGAAGTTGGTGGAGAGGGTGTTTGATCAACCCCAAATTTAAGAGATCCCATATGATTATAAGAAGAATCTGTGGATTTGGAAGGATGATTGAAACCGCAAGATGTTCTTCCATTGGTTTTTCTAGAAACACGAATGCACTACACATAGACCCACGTAGAAACACCATGTGTTACCTTTTGTGTAGTTCTACGGTTTTAGTATGGAGATAAGTATCACACACCATGTGAAAAATTTCTCATTCTATGTGATACTTAGTTTATTAGCTCATCGTGTATAGAAGGTACATGCCTAGGATTCCATGTAGCATTACAAGACATGTGTGACAAGATACACATCATGTAGAACGAGGTGGATGAATTTGTGCGTAATGTTGGTACACACCTTGGTGTCCCTGTGGACCCATACTCTGTGTACATTGGAATTCATGGGAAATACAGAGTACATGGGCAGAGCTGTGTACTCAAACATGGCTCAGAACATGGACAATATATGAAGTACAGGGGCATGAGAAGAACGAAAATACAAGTTCTAGGGTAAATTTTACATTCCATGTACACATGGGATTCGATTTTTAATCAGAAAAATTACATTCCATGTGAGCAAGAGACATATGAAATACCGGGACTAGTGAGACACAACTTGTACCCATAGGAACACACTGTGTACTCAGTTGATGACATGTTGGATCCCTCTTTCTTTCTTAGACCATCTTTGTTAAGTTATTGTGTGATATTACTAGGACTAATATATGTTTTGTGCGTTCTATTGTTACATTACATGAGTTTTAGTATGGGACCATGTCCTATTCAATCATTAGTGATACTTTAACTTGTCATTAATGGATAGTGTTGTTGTAATCCCTCTATGAGGCTCAGAGTGATATCCTCTACCCCCATCCTTCATTAGGTGGATTTCATAGTATCATCGTGACCAAAATTACCGGGGCATGAATTCAATAATTAGGGGGTTATTCCAAAAATGAGTTGTTGGTATGCCCCATGGGACTAGGTTTTATCCTCATCTATGAATTTCTCTCTTCAGACATCAAAAATTTACTTCTATTTGAGAGACTTGATGTTTAGTACATCTCGAACAGATGCTATTAGTGATATCTGACTCATGGAGCATATTCCCCTGGAAAAGTATAATGTAAAACCATTGAGAAAGAATTCATGGATTAATTTTCATTTATGATATTAACTTGAAACTATGTTTCTAATGAATGTATATCTAGATGTTTTGGTATTTAATAGAATTTGTCATTGACATATCTTGTGATGAGATTAATATTCATAATGCTTTGGGTTTGGTTATTTTGGCATGTCCTTCTAGGTTTTTTATACTCAACCATTCATGGGATTTTCTTTCATGCGTCTTGTATTATGAATATTCCATAACTTTTTGCCGAGCTCTTTGTGGACTCTTAGTAGGTGGATCTTGTTCGGGCTAGAGAGACCAATGTATATAAAAATTTTACATTTGATACTGATCCCCTCCTTCTTAGCATGTCATACATTATTCTTTTTTTAGGTTGGTCATGCATTTGAAACCTTTTTTTATTTCCATTAATTTATGTCATACTTTGGTTGTGTGATAATAGATGTATGCATGCATTCCTATCAGTTGTTTCTCATTTCATCATTGTATGGGCTTAGAGATGAGCGTTGATGTATAGCTATTTTAGGAAAATTCATCCCATGTGTTTGATATTCATTTTTGACACTAGTCACCAGAACGTGGCCTATTAGAGGTGGGCTTGGGGTAGTTGTTTCATGGGCCCTATCAGGTTGGGTCATGACATAGCTGGGTGTGGATGTGATAAATTTATTCACATAGGTTTAGGAATGATGTTTTTTCTCACAATTCAGGAATAAAAATAATATGTTACTTCATATATGCATAAGCATAATGGGTTTTTTCACACATGTTTTCCTATGAATATAGATGTGCCAAATTTTCATGTTATACATAATATTCTCCCACATTCCCAATTTGTTTATAATGTTATGTAAATTTTTAGAGAGGTATTTATTTTCCATGATATGAAATGTTTTGATTTCCATGCATTACTTTTAATGTATAACCCCATTTTATATCATGCTCACATGTATTATTATTATTATTTTGTGTTTGGATACATTCTATTTCTTTAATAACTACATACATATCCTTTTTGATATTTTGTTTCTCCATATTTTTTATGAATTTATTACAAGATATTATGATGTTTTATTAAGATATATATGTATTTCTATTATTACCATTCATTATTATGATATAATAACTTATGATATACAGTTTCTATTTTTTCAAATTTTATCTCAACCTTTTATAATGTTTCCATTTCCCTAGTTTATAAAGTTGCTTATGTCATGTGAAGTATCTATAAAAGGTTATATAATGTAGTATTTATAGAGAAATGTCCACAAGTATTACAAAAAAGATTTTTATATAGTTATTCTCTAAGAAACTAAACATTTTTATAGTTATGTTATGAGACTATTTATGATATTTATTATTAAAATAATGAGAATATTATAATATATATGTTATGTTTAGATTGGGTCTGTATAGTTCGGATTAGATGAGGATTTAGTTTTTTGGAGATTAATTTAGTTTTTTTGGGGATCAATTTGGACAAAATTAGTGAAAACCATTGATATGAACATATGTATAGGGTGATATTCTGAAATATTAGTAAAGTCAGGATTAAATGATATTACATAGAAATAAATTCTTTTCTAGACAGCATAAGTGGATGTAGATGTAGAACAACGACATCTTGGGTAAATTACCCACAATGGTTTGGTATTGAATTGACTAATTAATGATCATGAAGTAAGATATGTGTTCCTAAGATTGCAAAAATTGTTTGAAAATATTGACAGATACGATTTGGTTTATTATATGCTCATTATAAACAACTATTAAGGTAAGATTTTATAAATTATTTGAAGGATTAAGTTGATAAATGGAAGATAACCCAACTAAATTACTCTTTGACAAAAAGTTATTGATAAAGGTCAAACGAAGGGAACTGTTGGACAATGAGACAATGTAAATGAACAATAATTTTTTAGATATAATTCCACTTATGATTATGAAATTTGATCTATATTTTCAACTTTTTTCACTCATGCAAACCTTTCTAGGTTTTTGTGATGGTTGGAACAAGAAATAAATGAGTTAACCTTAAATGTGAAGGAAAATGTGATGAATACCTCAATAATAATCCCTTTGGAATGGGAGATAAAAAATAGGCGATTATTCCAAACAAAAAATAAAAAAATATGGTTATAAATTAACTATAGTTAAAATCATGTGTACACCAAGGAAGAGATAGATGGAGGATTATAAAAATTTTGGAAATGAGTATGAAAAACAAATAATATTCAATCACTTATATGTAAAAAACATGGGATGAATCATCAGGGGAATTTCTTCAAGGGGATTGGAAGATACTTTAATGGTGGTAAAGGAGGCCATAGAGCATTAAAATATCTAGTTAGAATGAATAGTTTAGTTAAAAAGAGAATATATAATGGAACCCAACCTAGGTATCCACTAATAATTCAACGTATTATATATAGAGAACTCGAGAATTTTCAATATAGTTCAATAATCCAAGGATTTACGAGGATGTTCGGAATATCAAACCTTATATACCTAGGGAGGATGGAACAAAATATGAAATGAACATCAATGAATAGGCTAATGATTATTTGGTATTCACTTACCCTTAAACATAAATAAGTGAATTAAATCTTCTTCTATTATGGATATTTTTTATATAATGATTTCTAAGAACATCAAGTTACAACACTTAGTGTTTTTTAGGAATTTGTTTTTGTTATGATTATTTTGTTTGTTGAAATAATAATTGTAAAAAATATAATATCCTCCTTGAAAATATATTGACTCGATTTTTGAAAGAGAATGGTTGACTTCACATTGAGCCTAAAAAATTTCTATAATATAGAAAAAATATAATTAGATAACTATGACCATCTATTAGTGCATGGAAAACCATGAATTATATGATTATAAAATTAAATCTTCAAAATCTGCTTTAATATAGAGTTATGAGATTCTTTTCCTTGATGTAGTTAGGTAAAATAATTGTCTTATAGTGTTTATTATAATATTGGATGTCATATTTCATTAGAGAATGTTTCATGAGTTATGTCCATATCTTATACACCTTTATCTATTCCTGTACGTAAATGATAAATAAATTGGGATTACATAATTTATTTAAGGGGGATAGAATATAAAAATACGAGTATTTCTCATTAAATTAACATTGGGGTTTATCATTATCTCTATATAAATCATTGAAAACCAAACCAATATAGGGCATCATATGTTTTCTGTAGAATTATGAAGTTTAAAAAGAGGAAAAAAATATATGAAAAAAATATAAATGAATATATATATATATATATATATATATAAGATAACATAACAAAATAAAATATTCCTTAGAAGTAAAACATAATTAGTAAAACTAAGAAACTAATACATTTTTTTTAATTCTTAATGTATATTATATAAAAGAATATTTTATAATTTTTTATATATTTATGATTAGCACAACTTTTAGAAGAATAGTTAATATACCAAAAAATTGATTCCCTATAAAGAACAGTTTCTCATGATAATATATGAATTAATTTTAAAATAATATTTATAAATTTTAGGATGTGAACATGAAAAAAGAACATCATTTTTAGATATATAATTTTCATATTATATTATGAATAATTTTTGGTTTTTACCTAAATCATTTAGATTTTAGTTGAATAGTAAAAAATACCATTCTATTAAATACCATGGAATTTCTAACAAAGAATATAGAAAAAATTTCTTTTCGCAATACAGTTATTTGAAGTAGAATTATATATTTTAAAATATATTTTTTGAATTTCAAACCAATAGTAGATATTTTAAAACATAATAATTTGTCTTAAAAATATTTTTAAAAACATTATATATTAATGTTTTGAAATTAAGTATTATTAATAAAATAAAATTAAATAAATTTAATAATCATAATTATTGACTGTAATTTATCTAAAAATGTAAAATTTATTTTTAAGAATGAATATTACGTTACCTTGTGTAAAAATTAGTAACCACGATATACTGTTTATTTTACAAATAGTGAAACCTTTATAAATAATTTTAATTTTAAAAAATTAATAGAATCAAATTTAAATTATGTATCTAATATTATGTTTACAAATATATAAAAACTAATTAAAATACATTTAATATTTATCAATTTCTAATTGAAACTAGTAATACATAACGATAAAATGAGTTTTTTTTAAAAAGAGTTTTTTCAACACATTATACGTATGGATTTAGTGGCTAACATTAACTTATTTAGAAATTGAATTAGGATTAAAAGATCCTAAATTAATATTAATTATGTAAAAATTATCAATTAAGGGTATACTTATATCTTTTACAAAAAAATAATTGTAAAGATTAATATTTAATTAAGAGAATTAAGTGTTTAAAAACCAAGCTAAGGTGGCTTGATTTTTTCTAAAATTAAAATTAACTGTAGTAGTTATAAATTTTTTTGTTTTCAATTTATTTACACCATTTATTTCCATCCACCCCTCACCTAATTCACAAAAACATTATTCCCTTATTTTCTTACCCCATACAAACCATTCTGTTCCATGGAAAATTCCCTCTTCACCACTTATAAAATTTAGATCACTCCCACCATTTGAATGATAAAATCAAATTTATAAACTTCCATCAAATCCAATACATATATAATCTATTTTAATTCATTTATACTCTCTCATTCCCCTGGATATGATATATTAACCTATGTCCCTAAAATCAATGACCTTCATCAAGACGATGTTCATGGTCTCAATGCAGGTATCAAATCTTTCTTAATTTGTTTCTTGTTATTAACATTAAAACCCACCTATAAACATATAATAATAGAAAAATTACCACAATTTATGTTTCTAGATGTTATCATAATAATGGTACAACAATTATTTTTTCTTTCCCATTTACTATAAAAAATAAGAATCATCATTTGTACAGGTGCGTAAATGTCTACCTCTATGAAGTGACACTTTATGTTTTTCATCACCTCATTTTATTTATTGTCTTAATAATGTTATTGGTGAAAAAATATGATGTATATAATTTATTTGTGATTAAGAAATTATAACTTAATATCCATATCCACCCCTATCTTTTGTTGAGTATTGATAATGCTAATAGAGCATTGTGTGGACCCCCGCCACTGCGAAGAATCATTCTTATTTTCCTTGTATTTTTCTGTACTTATCCAGAAAATTTAAAACATGATTTAGTTTCAGAAAAATACTAAAATAAAATAATTATTCTTCTGTTATAATTATATTATTTAAATATAAAAACTACGTTAGAAATACTCTATAATCTAGTTAAAACATGTTCATGATTGGGTCATTGTAACCCCCTAATAGAATAATTTTATAAAAATATATCATTGATGATTATGAAAATTTAATTTATGGAATAATATGAAGAAAAGTTAAACAATTTTTATGTGGTTTTGAAAGTATTGATCTATATCTTACTAATTAATTATGAAAACATGATAGGTAGGTTTAAAATCAATGAAAACGTGCGTTGCCAATTTTAACCACTAGGATAATTATTAATGTATTAATTAAAGCAAATTTAAAAATAAAAAATAATTATAATTTATCAATTATAACAGAATTAATGATATTTTAATTATGATCTTTCAAAGAAGAACAAACGCCATTACATCTCTGATGAAACTACAAAAAACAGTCAAATCTATAAACACCTGATCTTGAAAAATTAGAAAAAATAACAAATATACATGTATATAATGATTATAAATGAAAACAATAAATATCATTAATAATTAACATGGATCTAACATAATAATTTATTAAATTTATATGGTGTCAATACTGACACATTTTAATATTTTTCACTATTTCACTGTATTCTTTGATTATAAATATTTTTTCCATGTACATTATCTCAAGGGTTGTTGATTAAAATGGTATAAATGCTGTAAGAGTTTTCCCATCAACATCTCTATATTGAGAAATGTTTTAATGTTTTCTTGAATATTTATATTTATATGGAGTATATATTACCAAAGAATTTATTTGTTCATAAACTATGATTTAATCCATGGTATTTACAGAAACCATATGATCTTGAAGCATCCAATTTCTTGTGATTTTGAAATTATTAAAGTCATAGGGTGTTTTTCATGACTTAATTATCTTCCATGGGTCATAATAACACATAATTATCTACTATATGTAATTATATATCTATACTATCATGTAATTATTTAAGGATTTATTCCCCCATCATTTTCTGGAAATCTTATTTCACAGTAATGTATTCTTACTCAATGATTCTAATTATTCATAAAAATGAATTTTTATTAACAAATTTACCATTAATTATCATGGAATTCTATTTCATTTCAAAATCATTAATTATATTCAATTAACTCCTTTACCTAGTAGGAAATATTTTTTTTATCCCAAATGATCCTTTTATTTATTATATTTAATTTCAATGAAATGATTTCAATATAATTTTGTTGGATGCATGTTTTCTAGAAGGTTATTTCAAAATGATAAAAATGGTTTTCATTCATTTCAAAATAAATGATTTTATCACCCTCTCCAAATTTTATTTTGATAAAATTTAATTTTTTTCTTCATGTTTCCATAATTAATGATTCATTTAAAAATTATAAATTTTCAATGAATTTTCACTTCTCATTTTTGAATCCTAATTCCTTTAGAAGGATATTTTATTTGGAATGTTTTTTTAAAAATTATTCCATGAATTATTATCCTTAACATATATTATTTTTTTGAATGTAATCAGTATTTCATCTTTTATAAATATGAATGAAAAGTTTTTTTTGTAATATTTTTGGTATTTACACTTCAAGTTTCCCTTTTAACATTTACCTCCCTTGATGTGATGTTTTGATCAGTATCTATATGTTATTATTTTAATAATTTTTATGGGAAATGATATTTTGGTATCCTATGATTTCTTAAGTTCATGTTATTTGAACTATTAAGAAATACATTTTTTCAATGGGTTATTTAAGATATGATGGTTTTATATTTTAAATGGAAAACATATCTATTTATGATCATGGGTAAAGTACCATATCAACATAAATGAATTAGTTTAAGATTATATATCATTATCTTTCTATATAAAGATGTAATGTGTTTTTTCACACAGGCATGGACATGATAGGGGTGATCACATTTCTGGAATGGTTTTAATGAATTCTTCCACACATGCATAGGCATAATAGATTTTCTCACACATGGTTTCCAATATTTATGGATGTTCCATATTTTCATGTTGTCTATAATGCTATTCCATATTCCCTTACCATTTAACTAATTTTTTTCAGCCATAAAAGTGGAATTTAATTTCCATGAAATTATATTATTTCATGTTCTTGATTAATTTTTAATGTATTCTAACATGGTCATGTATTTGATAATTTTTTTGTATCTATTTCATATATTTTATCCTCTATTAATGATATTATTAGGATATTATCTTACTCTATCATGTTTTATTTTTATAATATATGGTATTATGAACTTTTATTATGATATCTATGTCTTCCTCTTATTCTCCTTCATGTTGAAGATATAATACCCTATGACACATATTTTAATTTCCAAATAATCTGATCTCCCCGATTTTTTATGTTTCCATTCTATTAATTATGAAGATGATTATGTTATGTGAGGTATTAATAAAACAATCTGAAATATAATGTTTTTGAAACTAATATTCAAGTCACTAAACCTTTTGATCCTTTGGCTATGTGCCTATTGATGTGATGATGTTTTTTAAATAATGATATTATTTTATAGTTTATGATATGTTTATATTGAGTCTCTATATACATGTGTTGGTATGGTCTCTATGATGTTATTTGAGACATTTTTACATAAAGTTCAAGTAGGAGATACTTTTTTGTTTTATATATTTATTTATACCAGCTATTTATCTAGTCTAATCATGTATCACACACATATATCATTGAATTATATGTATAGTATCAAACAACAAAAGTGGTTCCATATGGAATTTTCTACTCACACCATACTCAACCATCTCTTTAATTTGGGAACTTGGGTATCCATCACTTTCTATAGGAACATCTAGGGTTGAGGTCCATGATTAGGATATTCCTGGTCATATGGGATAACTCAGATGATGTCAGGAGATCGAGAAGTGGTTTATGTTAGTTTTTAGTATAACCTAGTGTATTTGTTCATTATTTTATTTTGTGTATATAGATGGGACTAGTGGGCGATGTTTCATTATCTTATATCATAGGAATGGTTGTTAAAGTATTATAGTGCAATTCATTAGGTTATAAAATTAATTATATTTAACTATTCTACTGTACATGTAATTTTTTGATGATATTTACTATGATCATTTATTATTGAGAACTCTAAAATAAGTTGTATTACCTCACCACAATACCTTCTTATACCCCAATTGTTAACTAACATACTCTATCATTTGGGGAGACACACCTGAGGTCCCATGGTATTCCATTCTAGTTATAGTTCAGGGTTAGGTAGACAATGACAATACAAACTGTTATCAAAGGGTCTTATTTTCCTAATTTTTTGAATTGGAAATAAATAGATATAGAAATATGTAAGATCATATAATGAAACATGTCTTGGGGAATTAGTAATAAAATAATCAATTGATGCATATTTTATTAGGGATGGGATTTATGCATTTTATTTTCATTATGTTGTAAAATTAATTAAATTTACCTATTCTACTGTACATGTAATTTTTTGATGATATTTAGTGAGATAATTTATTATTGAGCACTCTAAAATAAGTTGTATAACCTCACCACAATACCACCTATTACGCCCATTGTTAAATAACATACTCAAGCATTTGGGGTGGCACACCTGAGGTCCCATGGTACTCCATTCTAGTTATAGTTTGGGGTTAGGTAGACATTGACAATACAAATTGTTATCAAAGGGTGTCGTTTTCCTAATTTTATGAATTGGAAGAAAATAGATATAGAAATTTGTAAGATCATATAATGAAACATGTCATGGGTATTTTTCATGAAAATAATCAATTGATGCTCATTTTATTAGGGATGGGATTTATGTGTTTGATTTTCAATTTTATAGTTTCTTTATTTTCGCATTGAGTATCAAACATGATATATGAGACTGATGATTCCTTGTGTTTTTTATCTCTTTTACCATTGTAAAGAGGTTATTTAAAAGATATGGATCTTGGAATATTTAATAAAAATGAATTTGTTACATTATAGTGATCATGAAGGACTCATATGATAATTAGGCCTACTAATGTGTCTATTATTACTGAATACTAAGGTATTTACATTTATGTTGCTAGGAAAAATTCATATGATGATTTTATATATTAGTACATGGTGTAATTGTTCTCAGTTTGGATGAGTTGAAATTCATTTGGATCCTATGGTTAGATTCTGGAGTATGATGACAATATTCTAGTCCCTCTACAAAGGGATGTGTGATAACCTGTTTAGGTATATGTGGTTACTTGAGCCCTTGGTAAGAAACTCGTAGTGAGTGATAGTTAACAAGGTTTGGTTATTTAATTAATTTGTAACAACCAATAAGGTGTTTTACCATTTATCCCCAAATAATATTATACTTATCTAAAAAACATGAATATTGTGTACATAATATATATTATCTAGGATGTTGTCATCTATGATGGATATAATGGTCAATGGGTTGTTATTCTGCATTGGATATCCCGGCGGTGGATTCTTGTGAGAATCATTACCTTGTAGGTGGATGGTTTTGTATCTAATTATAGTTATTACATATATTTTAAACTTATGAATTGGTGTTTTATAATGAGTGATGGAATGAGTTCTTAGATATAGATAAAATGATGATGACTGATGGGTAGTGGCCTTTGTAGGATAACTAATTTTTTTGAATAGGTGGGAGACGTTAATGGCCTTCTATATCAACATGGAAATTATTGGGAATGTGTGTAATGATGTTACATTATATCCCATAATAGGGTTTTCCGTTTAGTTTATTGTGTCATGGAGGTGGATACCATGACCACATAATGATTTTTGAGATTGACGTATGGGATGTATTGTTAGCATGTGGTTAGTTTTGAATATGTTGTTATGATGCATATAATGAAGGGATTGGCTATGGAAATTTGTTTTTATTTGGAACAGGTTACCCTAATAATATGAATCACTTAGATTTATTTTGGTATTAGGGAATTATTTCAGGGTTAGTATTGGTTAAGTAAATTGAATTTTGATTCTAGATTCATTTTAGTAGGCATTTAGAGTGGGAGTAGATACTCATGACTAGAAATTGGATCTAAAGGGAGCTAAGAATGTGGTAGGCCTATGTTGTCAAATAATACAAGGGTTTTGGGTTGACACCATTTAGGATTTTCTCTGATTAGTTAAGTGAGATGATATAGAGCACGATTAGTGATTTTAGAATGTAAGACTTATTTGGATAACATGTGAATCATTGTACCATGAGAAAGGTTTCTAAAACTGGATGATATAAGAGTTTATGTATGCTATTTCCAGTTGATGTTGATGAAATACATTTTTGATACTCATGAAATGAATTAAAATTATTTGTCGATAAATAAACATTTTCAGACTAGGGAATGGGGGTTTGATGAGTTTCTATGGGAATGGTGGCACAAAAGTTTTATGAGAATGGTAAAAGTCCCTTAATGGTAGAAAAAACAAAAAAAAAAAATAGATCGGGTGTAGTGGCATGAACAATATGGGTTAATATTATTAAAGTAATGTCAGTATGGGGAGTAGGTTATAGGAGAAATGACATGTCTGGGATATGATGATCCATCATGAATTATTCTTGAGGATTATTATGGGAATCCTTATGGTGGGGAGTAAAATGTCATTCATTTGAGGGTGTAACGACCATCATGAATTTTATTTTAATGACCATCTTGGTTAAAATTATCATGAGATGGAATGGGTGGTAAAATTATGTTCTATATTTACGCTTCTGTATGAGTGATCAAGGAAATGTATGGCCCTTATGATCATTTATATATGGGATATATTCATGGGACATGATGATTTTAATATAGTAGAATAAAATGATTGATAATTTGGATTAGTAGTGTAAAATTAGAATGATTCCATGGTGTGATCGAATATGGTTTTTGAATGTTTTAGATTCATGCTAACATGAAATGATCCAATTATGATTAGTATGAATTTATGTTCGTAATCATGCTATTAAGATGCGTGATGAGTTATTTGGTAATTTTGAGGTTTCATCCAATGGTATTCACCAAATGTCATGAATTAACTTTACTGGGAATATCTGAATGATCATTTGATTCCCCGAGAGATGAATAATTCATGATTAAGAAACTAGGAAGCTCATCCTTGATTGAAGATGAACATCTGGGTGTTAGTCTATCATAGTTCGTTGAATTTCTATTTCAATTCATTTGGACATAGTGGATTGGAATCTACATCAGGGATGTCATTTTAATATGTTTATATAACTAGCTGGGGAATTTTACGGACAATCCAAAAAATTTTGGATTATTTCATGGATGACATGTCCATGTCTACTTGGCCACTGTTTTTGGGAAAGTTGAAAATGAGGAATGATACCAATGACTCACCAATTTCTATAAATATGTTTTGAAAAAAAAATTATATTTCATTAGGAACACCATTTGAGCTCCAGGATGGTGTTTCAATATGAAATTCCGTCCATGGGGAGAACCAGGTATATGAATTGGAATCTGTATGCTAAGACTTGTGGTTTGGAGAAACATTTAGTTTATAAACTATTGGATTATGACACTATTTTGTAATTTGAAATATTTTCCTAGATAACCATATTATTAATTATTGTGTGGTAATTTTAATGGTGGATCATTTTTTTTGATTTGATTGTATTAAGACGGGACGTCACTCTAGGGTCAAGTTTAGTATACAACAACGGAATGAGGATGTTTGGACTTTAAATGATCATTGATCTCCTTCAGGTAACATTGTGTTATAATCAACTGGACGTATCAAGGATGATAACTGTTATTGTAGGGTATTTTTAATATGTTTTTCATACTGATTGGTTTAAAAATTAAAGTTGAATATGAATTTTTGAGTTCAGTGCATTGTGATTTTTGAAAATTGGTGTTCATATCAATAATAAATGAGTTTTAGCATCCCAAGATAATGTATTTGGTTGATCTGTGAGGTCCAAGAGGTGTCTCCAGTGTTTGGGAATGTCTTGAGAGCATATATTTAAATTTTATAATTTTTTCGAGGGATTATATCTGGGCTTCGTGGTTTAGTGGGAATAGTTTATAATAAATTATGTAACACTCTATGGGAGATGAATTTTTCATTTCAGTTTAAAAATAACACTATAGAGATTCCTGATTAAGTGTTAATCATGTGAATTCTCACAAAAACCATTTCAGATGGTTATGACCTAGGGCATAGTGCACAATTGGTGTATATTTGAGAAAAAACAATGGGTAATGTTTCTTACGGATATAATTCCATTTTTTATGGTTATCATAGAGTTTTATAAATCATATAGTCCAATTGTGTGAGGTGGATTCACTTTAAACTTACTAGAGAATAGTAGATACATGATTTGTTAATATGTGAAGCCAGACCATGTGCGCCACTAAATGTAGTAAAATCTCATTTTCCTCAATGAATTAATAAGAGAAAATACTCTCTTTTCTTCCCTCCCCCTCATAAAAATATACATGTAGAATCCTCTATTTAAAGGCCTTTTATCCTCCATGGTGTTGGGGAATTTCAAGTCTATTCTTTGGTTATTTAAGTTTAGTATGACCCTCTATTAATCTATGGTCTTCTCCTCTTCACTGTAATGATTTTCTCTTCTCAAATTTAGAGTTTTATGGTAAATTCCGAGAGGAATGGAGAAAATTCCTAATTTCATTGGGGATTTTGTTCAGCCTAACTAGTTAGAATACCAAAGAAATTTCATGGCATATTTCTTCATTAATTTATCAATGTTCTGACCCAAATTAATTTTTCTTGGGTTTCCAATTTTATAAAATTAAATTTCCCATTGATCATTCCGTTCTTCCTATGTGTTTTTCCCAGTGCAAGTTAGGGGATGTGAGACAAACCCATGGGCTACATTAATGTAATGACCCTAAATTCTATCAATTATACTTCCATTCTTATATTTATTTTATATGTTATGAATCACATAAAATCACATATATATCTCAATATAATCATTATAAATGGATAATGAATGAATTAATAGGTATTTCTAGAATTGAAAAACCTATAATGACGAAATAGTAACAAGACCATAGGAATAGTGATATGCCCCTTGTGAATAGTAAACCATTGAAATGAATAGTAACAGCACCTATGTAATTATAAAGAATATTTAGGCATATCATAAGTGAATGTATGATATAATTATATAGTAGAATAACTAAATGAATATTTTAAAAAAAATTAGTTAAGTGTTAGTTTTTTTTTGTAATTCAAAAATAATTAATTACAATTAATTAATTAATGAAAAGATTTTAAAGAAAATTTATATGTATAAAATGTATTAATAATATAATATTTTATTTTCATATGATTTTAGGATAATTTAATGAGACCATGTTAATTTTTCACAATGTTATAAAATCAGTTTTAAATTTAAAATATTTATTTTTTAAGTAAATATTGATTTTATTTTAAAATTAAATTTCACACATTTACAAAATTATTAGGATAAAATGTAGTCCATTTTTGAATTATAAATGTAAAAAAATGTTTATGGTTAATTTTTTGTATTTATTTAGAATACTTAAATTTTTGGTGAACAGTTAATATAGTAATTTAAGATATGAATACATTAGAAGCGAAATACACTATTACCTAAGTCATCAACAATGTATGAACCATAGAATCAAAATTTAATTCATTATTTTTATATATTTTTATTATAATTCCCAAAATATTTGTAGTCTTGAGCCTAAATGATAAACAAATGAATAAGATATTCAAAAATCACTCCTCTCCTCCACTATAAAAATTACCCTCACCCCCTCACCCCCTCTTCACCTCACTCATGTATGACTTGAATCATGTCATCATTCAAGAAAAATATTCTTACCTAGTCTCTCTAAATGTCTAGAAGCTCTTGGTATTACCAAAATAGAAAAACTACATTCCCTAAGGAGGTTCTCATAGAGGATAATTAAAGAGGTAAACCCTTTTCATTTTTAATTTTAATATCATTTTCAATTCACATTATTTTCTTATATTATCATCACATAATATTTCTAAATGATCATTAAAAAAATATTACCATGTATATACTGGTTTTATATCATGTTAATGAAATATAATTCCTCTCACTACAACATCTCTCTATATTTTATATTAAAAAAGAAATCCTCATCCAAGAGGTATCGATTTACAACCTTCATGAATAACGAACCATGAATCTTCAATTTCTCCTTCAGGGATATTCCGAAAAACATTTTTATGGTATATAAGATTATAAAATATTTATTCTGTCTTATTTCATTTCCTAAAACAAATATATAAACTTAATACTAATTTATATCACCAATCTAGTTCGTGATGAACAAAATACCACCGAAACAATATGAATGGTTATCCCTAATATTTTATCTAATAACTCATCATCATAAAAAATCTAATGAATTGTATAACCACTAAATATATATACTTGTATTTTTATCACTTAAATTAAATTATGTATAATTATATCCATTTTACAAGAACTTCCATACTTATATACAGGTATACAGATCCTGAATAATAAGGAAGCGAACACTCACGAGGAATAAAATTGTAATTTATAACTAATAAAAAAGTATATAAATGGAATTGATAAAATTATAATAAATAAAATCCATGTATATAGGGTTTTAAATTAATTAATTAATGGATTTAATTTTATTATACAGGACATTAAGGTCAATTTATGAATACATTTCGACATAAGGTAAGGGTTTTCTACCCGAACCTCTATTTTCATTATGGTTACTATTTTTATCTCTTTACTATAATGAAATACCTAATTATTATTACATACTCCAATTATATTCTATGTGAGTATTCAATATATATTTATATGTCAATTATAATCCTTTTTTAGGGAGTTACATTTTTTAAAGGGATCTCTCTAAAATACTTTCCAATAAAAAAAGTCCAGTTCAAGGGAACTTCTCGAATTCTTACATAATTTCAAGGGAAATCTATATTATCTTTCAATACACCATTATTTTTATAAAATAACTCATTTTAATTTGAAAAAACTTTATTTGTTTTCTTCTAGTTTTATACAAGAAATTTTCAAAAAGAACTGTTCTTCTCAATGTAAATGTGTATTTCTGTCAAGAATTATTCAATGATTTTATAAGAGTATTTACATATACTTCAACACCCTTCTTGATTAATATAAATAATTGGGATTAATATTCGATGATATCACTGAACAATTGTTATGTAATTTTTTATGATTTGATTGAATGTGGATGTGCAATCTTGATTCCATTCACTACATTACTCTAAATGTTTAGATATTATGTTTACTAATAAGGGAAAGTTATTTAAATTTAATATGATAGTATATATGTCGATTATGCTTTACCCCTTTGATATGAGGATTACACTGGACTAAGTAAGTGATGAGTGGGGCACACTATATCCCCTTGATGCATAGGTTGGTCTCATGAGAACAACTGGCATGAGTTTTTACCCATTTTGTATGGTGTCTTTGTCGAGGACTTGGTAGTATGATTATGATGTCCGACATTATGAATTCCATCATTACGAATCTAGTAATTGATATTTTATATGATTATTGGACTAGTAGAATATCCATGGTTTTGTTTTATTGTGGATTTTTTTAATAAGCTTATATTTCATCCATATTATGCTCATGATTATGCTTTAATGAAATGTGTACATTTAGGTTTTTATGATGCCTTGTATTCATGGTACTACTATATTATATAACCTTACTCTGAATCTGAGCTCACCCCTCTCTGACATTTCATTTTCCCTAGGATGGGGTGATATATATTTTGAATGACATGCAAGGATAATGTAGAATTTATGAGAGTTACTAATGGATTAGCTATATTGTATTTAACTTCAAGTAGTAATGTTGAACTTATGTATGTATCAAGATTTACAAAGATACTAAACAATTCCAACCTTTAAAATACGTCTTGCTTAATTTTAAGAAAATGTAATGAAATAATGAACTGGATCTGGGATTCTAGGTTTGAGGAGTTATAGTTGGTATCAGAAAATGTTGAGTAGAATCCAGTGAAACCCAATTTGAAAAATTTTGATTGGGGAACAAAACCCTAAGGTATAATTTGAGGATAATAACACATTAAAATCCAATAAATTTATTAAGGTATAAATTATACATATGTTCATAATAAATATATGCATGTCTGTTTAATACATGATTATATTGTTTTAAAACACATGTACCTAGAAGTAAAAACCCCGACAAGGTGTTTTGGGCCTGACTCGGGGTATCCTAGTACACGAAACTGATCCTTACTACACACCTTTTTTGTCATTACTAGGGAATATATTTAGGATAAATAAAATTTTCTTTATAATCCATTACGATGGATTTAAATTTAATTTTTTCTCAAAAAACCATTTTTATGACTATAAGATTTTCTATGCATAAGATTTCAATTTATGATATGTTTTTTCTAGCGCTACATTATATATTATTATTTATAACCTAATTTAGTTCATTCCATTATTATTAAATGGATTATAGTTTAAGGAATATAAAAAACATGAACTCATGTAGACCATGTAATAATTACACTTCTATGCAAGATAATGATGTTGGTTTTGGAGTTGAGACTTATGTCGAACAACATATGACTATAATCAAGTAGATAACTAAGGTTATGAACAATAATCTTACCCATTCGGAGCATCCTGATCCGCAGTGAGGATGAGAATTTTTAAACTGCATCCTGAGACAAAAGACACTATCATTCAGTGGGACTATAATCCCAGTTGATGCTAAGTTGTGGATACGTTCCATAGAGAAGATATTTCTCTCTTTGGGATTTAAAAAAAGGAAGAAAGTTATCATGTCATTTTATAATCTATCTAGATATGTGGATCAATGGTGACTGTTAATTCAAAACACAATGTAGGAGGATGAAATTATAAATATAGAATGGAGTAATTTTAAGGAAATTTTCTGATAAAAATATTTTCCTCATGAATAATGAGAAGATATGGAAATGTTATTTTTGAGTCTATAAAAAGTAATTTTTTTTCAATGTATGAATCCAACATTACAAGATAAGAAACACATGTTGGGGACTACGCATGTAATCCAAGGTGAAATATTGATCATTTTTTGATTGTTTAAAACCATTCCTCATAAAAGAATTGGTCTCCCAAAATTTCTTATCATATGAAGAAATAGTTTCTTGTTTTATAAAAATAGAAAAATAATTATATATGTATTATGAATTTAATGAAATTCAAGTGAAGAAGAGGGCTCTGAAATAATCTAGAAAAAGAAATAAGTAAAATATAAATAAGGGAAGAATTGATTTTCATTCCTGTGATATTTTTGGGAAGAAACACCTTGGTACTTTCCTAAAGGGTATGTGTGTTTTTTAAAAGTAAGGAGAAAAAGGCCACTAAGACTGTGATTGTTAGGGGAAGAAAGAATCAACCTATGTTCATTGATATAATTAAAATGTGATGGGACATTATGAAAATGATATTCCTTAGTTTCAATGAGAATTTTCCCAATGAAGGCCATTGTAGAAAGGATATGTTTATGTGATCAGAATTGCTAAGGTTGAATTTTATAATGATATGGTTAAATGTACTTTAATAGTACCCTCAAACATAGAGAATGATTCATTTGATTCTATATCATCACATTATTTTATATCTTCTTATTTTTTTAAAGAAAATTATATATTTCAAATATAATTTAATAAATTTGTTTTCAATGAAAACTCTTATGGGAAGTATCATTAAAACAGTGACGTGTCAATTAGTCCACATTATGACACAGAAAAATATTTATTTTATAAACTTAAAATAATACCTATTATTGAGTTTTATATAATACATTCTATGTATTGTCTTTGAAATTATGATGTGAAAATATTTTTCAACAAAATAGATGTTACAATTTTTTTAATGATGTAGATTCACATTTTGTTAGAGTAGAGACATCACCATCTGATTATTAACTAGATACACCCTAGTAGCTCTACTAAATTTAATTCACAGGGAGGAAGAGAAAATGATATCTCTAGGAGAGGAATGAAATGTTCAAATTGAGGATGTACCTATTGATCATTAATAAATGGATGTATTTTAGAGGTTTTTCCAGGATATCCTCCTAAGTGTGAACTTGAGTTCTATATTGATTTAATTCATGGTGAAATTACTATATTGAAGACTCATTATACAATGGAAATAGTGGAATTAGTTGAGCTTAACAAACTAATAGAAAAATTGTGTGACATAGGATTTAACCCCCCTAGTGTTTCTATATGTGTAGCCCCTATATTGGTCGTTAAGAACAAAGATGGATGTACGAGGTTATGAATTGACTAAAGGTATATCAGTCCCATTACAAGAAAGAATATTTATTTTCTTGCTCAGATTGATGATTTATTTGATCAACTCCCCTGAGACTAATATTTTTTGATGATTGGACTTAGATCTGGATTTTAACAATTGTGTGGGAGGAAAGAATGTATTATGAAGATTGAATTTTGATCCAGGTATAAGAAATATGAGTTTATAGTAATTCTATTTGGATGGACTAATGCATCCTCCTTTTTCAGGTACTCGATGAAAAATGTTTCCATGTAAATTCTTGATATTTTTTTTGTGGGATTCATTGATTATATCTTGACATAATCTATATGACATTAAGATCATTAGAATAACTCCAAGGATATTCCAAAGTCTCCTAGAATTACAGAATTATATGGGATGTTTTTTATGTGTGAATTTTGGATTCAATTAATTTATTTTCTATAACGTATTGTCTCTACGTGTGGAATATCTATTGATCCTATGAATAAAAAGGATATTCATGAATGTCCTACTCCAACGAACATAACCGAGGTACATAGTTTTATTGGTTTCATAGGTTATTATCAGAATTTCATTTTGAACTTCACCTAATTATCCAACCCATTAACAAGGATTACTCATAAATTAGAGAAGTTATTATTGATAGAATAATGTGAAGAATGTTATAATGAATTCAGGAAGAGATTATTTAATTCTTTGATCCTGACTCTACCATTGGGAAATGGGGGATTTGTGATTTATATTGATGCATCAAATAATAAACATGGTTGATTCCTGACATAGACTGATAGAGTAAATTATTATGCATCATGGAAAGAAAAATTAATGAATGGAACTATCTAACTCATGATATTGAGTTAGCAACTATAATATTTACTCCGATGATATAGAGACAATATCTGTATGGTTAAATATGTGAGATATATACAGATCACAAGAGGTTGAAATATATCTTCTCATAGAAGAAACTCAATATGGGGCCACAGAAATGTCTCTAGCTACTCATGTATTATCATTATTCAATAAACTATAACCTTGGAACAGAAATTAAGGTAGCTGTTTCATTGAGCATGAAGTATTATGGAGTTTTAAAAAAATGTTATTTGATAACGATCCTATGTACATGGGTCTAGAAAGGATGAATATAGAAATTATCAAGGATGGTGAAACAAAACTACCTTTTCAATTGGTTTCCCAACCATCATTATTAAAAAGGATTAAAAGTTCTTAACCTGGTGATGAGAATCTTAAAAAGAATATTAATGCTGTGAATGATTGGAAGTTGGAAATTTACATTTATGAAAATAGAATTCTGAAATTTGGGATGATGATTTGTATTCCCCCTATACCCGAGATTTAAATAAGGTTATTGGATGATTCCCATAATTCAAATTTCCATATACACCGTATTATAACTAATAATTATAGATATTTGAAGGAACATTTCTGGTTGGATAACATGAAGAATGATATTTCTTATCAGGTATCATGATTTTTAGTATGTCAAAAGGCAGAGGTTGAAAGACGACATCCTAGAAGAGTCTTGCAACCTATTACTATTCATAAATTGAAATTTTATGATATAAATATGGATTTTGTCATTGGATTATAAAAAACTCTAAGGAAGAATTATGCAATAAGGGCGATTTTTATCAATTTACCAATTCTTCTCATTTCATCTCCCTAATGGATGATTTTCCACTGGTGTTCCTTGCACAAATCATTATCAATCTTGATGTAAGACATCATGGAGAACCTCAATCAAATGTGTATGATCATGATCCAAATTTTATGTTGAAATTATAGAAAATTCTTATAAAATATTTAGATACTGAACTTGGTTTGAGTACTGCATACTACCCTCAAACTGATGGGAAATAAGAAAGGATGTTCACAATTTTAGAATACATGTGGATATCATCTTCAAATGACTTTCAAGGTATGTGAGATCAGTATTTATATTTAATATAGGTTTTCTATAATATTTTTTTATCTTTTATTATTCAAATGACACCATATGAGGCATTTTATGGAAAGATATTTCATGCATAAACATGTTGGGATGAAGATGGTGAAATGAATCTTGTGGGGCCATATCTTTTAGAGGAAACAACAGAAAAGTTAAATACTATTAAAAACCAAATCATAGAAGCTCAAATCAGGGAAAAAACAAACACTGATAACTAAATGAAGGATTTTTAATTTCTAGTCGGTGATCACATTTTCTTGAATGTATCTCCATGGGAAGGTGTTATCAGATTTGAGAAAAAGGGAAACTGAGCCCCATGTACTTTGGTACTTTTGAAATCATAGAGAGATTTAGAGACATGGCTTATCGTTTGGTAATGCTTTCTTTTATTTATATGGAACCCAATGTGTTCCTTGTCTCATTGTTGAGAATGTACATACTAGACCCAACATATGTCCACACTTATGAAGGGATAGATATGGATCCTGATTTATCTTACTATGAAGTGAATATCTTGATTATAGACAATAAATAATAAGTGTGGAGGGATCAGATAAATCTCCTGGTGAAAGTAATTTGAAAAAATTATAAAATTGAAGAGGTGATTTGGGAGCCTGAGGATCATATGATGAAGAACTAAAAAAATCTTTTGATGAGGTATCATTCTAGAAATTTTTTGGATAAAATATTTGTAGGTGGGGGAATGTAATTACCCTGAATTCTATCAATGAGAATTCCCATAATATGTTAATTTTATATGTTATGAATGATATGAATTCACATAGATATCTCTATAAAATTTTATAAATTAATATTTAATGAAATAAGATTTATTTCTAGAAGTTATGGATCCTATACCAATGAAAAATTAACTTGACCTTAGAAATAGTGATATGAAACTTATGAGTAGTAAACCAGCCAAATAAATTATAACATCACCCATGCAATTATAAATAATATTTTGGCATATAATATGTTAATGTATGCTATAATTATATCATAGTATAAGTAAATGAATATTTTAAAAATTATTAATTAAGTGTTGGTATTTTTGTAACATCCAAATATGGAATTACATGTTTATAACTAAAAAACGATATAAATGTAATTTTTTTTCCTAAAATGTATTCATAAAATAATACTTTTCATTATGATTTAATGATATTTTAATGTGACCTTAGTTAATTTTTCATAGTGTTAAAAAAATAAGTTTTATATTTAAAATGAATATATTAAAGTAAATTTTTTTTTGTCAAAATTGAATTTCACACATTTGGAAAATTATTTTGATAAAATTTAGTCCATTTTTTGAATTATAGACATTTAAAAATAGTTACCGTGAATTTTTTCAAGTTTTCTAAATTTTTTGGATTTTGGTGAATATTAAAATATTGTAATTTTTGGTACAAATACATTAAAAGTAAAATAAACTAATAGATGAGTCATTACTGATGTAAGAAACATAATCTAGAAAATTAATTCATTATTTTAATAAATTTGATGATAACTATCAAACTATTCATAGCCTTGAGATAATAAAATAAAAAAATGAATACAATATTCAAAAATCACTTTTCTCATCCACTAAAAAAACACCCTTCTCCCACTCATCTCTTCACTCCTCTAATCCTTAAATCATGTTAGTGTTCTGAATAAATCATCTTCCATAGCCTCTACCAACATCTAGGATCTCATGGCCATACCAAAATACTGAAACCACTTTCTCTAAGGAGTTCTGAAGGAGGAAAACTCATGAGGTAAACCCTCTTCCTTTTCATTTTTATTTCATTTACAATTTACTTTCTTTTCTTATCTTATCCTCACCTACTATATCCAAATGATCATTATAACTCCATTATCATCTATATAGTGTAATTATATCATGTTAATGATATAATATTACTCCATATATAATCTATCTCTCTCTCTCTCTATTATTTTAAAAACGAAACCATCGCCCGAGACGTACCAATTTTCAACCATTGTGGATGATGAAACTTTGTCCCTCAATTTCTCCTTCATGGCTAGTCATGAAACCATTTTTATGGTGAAAAAAATATAAAAAATTTATTATGTCTTTTTTAATATTCTATAACTGGTATATTAACATAATAATAATTCATATGAAAAAATAGTTCATAATGATCGAAATACCACCATAATAATCTAAATGATTATGACTAATGTTTTATCTGATAAACCATCATCATAATAAATAAACAACTGATTTATATAAAAATTTAACATTATTTATGATTATTAGTATCATATAAACTCAATTATAGGTAATTATAACCATTCCACCAGAACATCCTTACTCATATAAAAGTATACTGATTTTGAAAACTATGGAAGTAAACACTCTCGAGTGATAACATTTTATTTTATAACTAATCAAAAGTTACTAAATGAACATAATAAAATTATATTAATTAATATAAATGTATAAAATTTAATTAATTAATTAATAATTTAATTTAATTAGATTATCTAAGACGTTATGTTAAGATCATAACACATTCATACATAAGTTAATGGTTTTCTACCTGAACCTCCATTTTCTTCTAGTTTACACTTTTTGCCAATTTACTAAAATAAAATTAATAATTATTTATATGTAATACCCATAAGTTATTTGTGAGTTTTCTATATATATATGTACCAATTAGAATCATTCTTTATATTATGTTGATATATATGTTTTAGAAGGATCTTTATAAAATTCTTCATAATAAACAAGCTAGATTCAACAGAACTTCACAAATTCTTACCTATTTCCAAGGGCACTATATAAGATTTCCTAAGAAACCATTGCTATATAAAAATAAATTTTATTATTATTGAAGAAACAACATAGTTTAATTCTGGTTTTATATTAAAATTTATCAAAAATAACTCTTATTTTCTATGTAAAGGTTTAGTACTCTCATGAATTACCTGATTATTTTATAATAGTATTTACATATTTTTCAACACCCTTTTATAATCATATTTTTAATTGGTATTAATTTTTTATGATATAATCTAACATATTTTATTTAATGTTTTATGATATGTTTGACTATGGATGTTCTATCTTGATACCATTCATCATATTACTCTAAATGGTTAGTGATTAGGTTTACTAACTGGGGAAAGTTATTTACATTTCTTATGATGGTGTATATGTTTATTATGTTTCAATGTTTCATATAAGGAATTCCATGGACTCATAATGTGATATTTGGGGCATGCTATATCCTCTAGATGAATCAGTATTTCTCAAAACACAAACTATCCTCTATATTTACCCATTATGTATGGTGTCTTGGATGCGGCCTTGACTATATGATTATGATGTCTAACATTATGAATTATATAGTAATGAATTTAGTAATTGATAGGCCATGTGACTATTCGACTAGTAGAATATCCATGGTTATGTTTTGTTATGGAATTATTTAATTTTCTTTTATACCTTCCATAATATGATCAAGATTATACATTAATGGAATGTGTACATTTAGAAATTCACCATGCCTTATATTTATGCTTATATATTTTTACACATTTTGAGAAAATCATCTCACCTCATTTTTATGTTTTAATTTTCCATAGGATGTGAAGATATATATTTTTAATGATATGAAAGGAATAATCTTGGAGTTATTGGAGTTACTAATGGATTAGTGGTATTGTATATCATTTCACGTTGTAATGTTAATATTATATATCTATCTGGTTTTGCAATGATAGTAAAATATTTTGTTGTTAGGGATTCATCTTCTTTATTTATATTCCATTTTAAAGAAATAATATACTTACTCTAGGATTTCATGGTAAGGTAATTATAGATTAGGTGTGATTTTAATGGGGTGGCAGTACACAGATTGATTCTATTGAATATTCACACTATTAATTAAATTACATAATTAATTATATATTTATATATGTATATGATATTATTAATTATATTGATATTTTTGGTGTGAGTTTTTAGCTGGGATAGTGATGCATGTTTCGACCAGGCATGGATAGACCTATCAGTCTTTGGTAGTGTTTATAACTCCTGAAATTAATTAGATAACATATTGAATATGTTTTCTCATCTTCTTTATATAATATATTTAATTTTTACTTATTATGATGCATTTGAATTTTTGTATTTTCAACATTTTTTAGAAACATTCATCTTAGAGTGTCTTTATTATTCGAAATCAAAGGATATAGGATCCTGAAAGAAGAATTATTTTAGCCCGCTTTTTCACCTAAGGTGATACCTCATTTTATTATTGTTCTAGTTATTTAGTATTAATAGACTAATGTTAAGATGATTATTAAATTTTTAAGACCATTTTAGAGGAATGTTAATAAGTCACCAAGCCATTATAGACCTAATGCTCGAACATTCTACCTCAATCAACGATTTTCATGATTATACAAATAAAGATATTATTATACCTGAACCCCATGAGGTGGTGGTGGTGGTGGGGGGGGGGGGATGAGTGACACAATCTATTGAAAAACCCTAGTATGTTGTATGATGAACTATAGGACATTATTAGTGTAGGATATTAGATCACGGTTACGATGTTATTGGCTTGGGTGAGTAGACCATCTTAGGGACGTTTGGGGGTTTTCTTGAGCGGTGATGCACTTTATCTTAGGATTGATTCATTGATTGGACCCTAAGGCTATGTATCATGATGAAATTTCTTAGGATTATGATTCCCTCTATGAGATGGATAAAAATTTGAGATTTGTTGAAGACAATATATCCAAAGTGGAGTGCCTCAGTTTTGTGTTCTGTGCTAGGGGACCCTAATGGGTTCCGTAGTGGTGTTTTGAACCGAGTAAGAGGGTATGGTTCAATACGGACATCGATGATATATTTATTAATTCAGATAAAACCTATTATTTAGTTATTTATGTATGAATTGGTATATTCCCTCATGAAATTTTTTATGAAGGAAAAAATTCCCCAGGAGCACTATTTTATTAGGTGGTACATGTATATGATAATATCATTAATGGAGGTTTCTCACCCTTGTCAATTGTGACTGTAGTTGTAAAAACATCCATAGGGGAGGTCCGTGTTACTAACAATGGGGATTCCATGGATATGGAGTCAGTATTGATCATGTATATCTAGATAGAGTATTTCAGGATAATTAATCTTGTTTATGATACATTTGAGCTATTCATGGACTGGGAAAACTCACAAATAGAGACCCGTGATACCTTGTTGTATATTAGGGAAACCCAATTTAGTAATTGTGATTCACTGTAATCATGATGTTCTTAGAGGAATCCTTGCATCATCTAGAGTAGGTATTTTCATTCAGGGTCATTGATTTAATGATCAACAATGGTATGTATTACGGTACATGGGTGGAACTATATCTGCAATGTTCTTAGAGACAGTCCAGTATCGTGTTGAAGTAGGTAGTGTTGCTGGTTCTATTTATATATTTACAACTATTGATTATTTATTTAGATCTTGTAACAAAAAAATACTTCTACTTTTATTCTATATTATATGAACACATTATTTTTACCTACTGAGATTCTTTCTCACACCATACTAGGGCCATAATTTCATTTGGATACCCAAGAAACCGTCACCTGTTTTTGGAATATCTAGGGATGAGGCCTAGAATTAGGATCTTCATGGTCATGTGAGATAACCCAGATTATGGTTGCAGACCAGGATGTGGTATTGACCAATGTTTTAATATATGGAAATGGTTTTTTGTGTATCTCGATCGGCCTAGTGGGTGATGTTTCTATAATTTATTTTTTGTGAAATACAATTTAAGTTGTATAGTTTATTTCATTATTTTATAACATTTATTATATTTTCTTATTCTATTATCTTGGGTATTTGTTAATTATTTTCAATTGCTTATTTTATTATTAAGCACTACGATGTATAGGGAATAACATCAACAATATACCTTTATAAACCACCTACTTGTTAGTAGCCTCGTGAATTTAGGGAGGTACACCTAAGGTCCTTGGGAGGCCCAACCCAGAAACTGTTCGAGGTGATCTGGGTCAAGATTATCTTTAAATTTAGGAAAATTTATCATCATGGATCACATAATTTCATTCAATTTTTTCATCATCTTCTACTCTATTGAAATGTATTATCTACAAGAAACTAATAAAAAAATATTTAAGCCATCTTTTCTTTGAAAATTATATAAAGATACCAAAGTAATATGATCAATTTATTTTTTTGTGGCACTACATCAATTTTATTCAAAATGTACCTAAAAATGATATGATCTGTGTTGAAAATTACCATAGAGAGTACCAAATAGTTTCTAAACATGTAAAGAGAAAAAAAATTATGATATGTTAAATATCCATTACAGTATAAGTAATTTTAGATTCTATAAGAGAGAAGTTAAAATATTATATTGGGTGAACGATACTGATGGAATATTTTCCTAAAGCTTCTTGAGTAGTGAAATAACTTTCATTTCACAAAAAACAAAATTTATCTTCCCAATTCTAGGAGATATTGATTTTGGAGTGAAATATATTTTTTTCTAGATTCACAAATGCTTCCATTGATATTGTAACAAAATTAAATGTTGTTTATTTAGAAAATTAAAGGTAAAAAAACATGCTATATAGAACAAATCCTTTGATAATTAGTGATATAACATTTCATTTTCCAAAAAATATTACATCCCCTTCATAGTAAAAAGATCATGAGTCACTCGTTTAGTTGTTATGTTTATGGAATTACCATTAATAAATTTTTATATAATTTTTCAAAGGATAATAAATTCATGAAACATGAATCACAACATTTTATTATTCAGAACTAAATATTTTTATATTCACCATTTGAGTACTAAATAAAGGTTATATAAATATACCATAATGGATTTTCCTTAAATGGTAAAGTAATCTATGATAATATAATGAAACACTTGTGTTGTTTCATGAAAGATATGTTTCATACGAATTTAAAATGTCATTATTGAATTACTATGCCAATATAATTATAATGGTAAATAAATAATCATACACATATGTAAATATTTTCCTTTCATGGTTATCTAGATCTACATGTAATTGATTATAATTATAATATCCATCTATAAAATTGTTAAACTCATGTTCAAAACGTATCTCAAGTATATAATCCAAATATTTTAGTGGTAAATTACCATTATGAGATTCCATATTATGAATTTGATTATACACAAACACCATTTTCCTATGAATGACATTGAATGGATGTGATCATTTTATTTATATGTGATCATATTCATGCCTACATAATTTGTAATGACATGTAATCGACTAACACATCAACTAGTACTGATTGAGAAAATAACACTAATATCCATTATTTTAAGAATATTAATTTGAATAAATCCTTTAATAGTGGTATTATAATCCTATATGATTGACCCTTCAAATTTTTTCATTCTTTAAATAGATCGGTTTTTTCAAACAGTTACACTAATTACATTGATGTTGGAAATTACTTAAGTGATTTTGGGTATTATTTTTTCAAAAATTATAGAAATTTATCTTATTAGTTCATTTTCGGTTCAAAATTAATCATCATGAGTAAGATATTTTTGTCATCCAAAATTGAAAACCATAATGTACGAGGTAGTAACAACAATTCAATAATTTTATCTTGATGAATTAAGGATCCAATTTCATGAAATAATCTATTCATAAGTGTTTCCTCTAATACATAGATTCAAAATATTATTTATCTTCAAAATTATTTTCCTTCATTTTGATTTATACTATTTCATCATCATGTTACACTAAAATATTCATTTATTCATTATGTATAACCATTATGGAAGAGGTTTCTCTAATAGAGGATATAACATGACCTTCATCTGACTTGGTTCGAATATTAATAACATCCATGAGATTAATGAATACTTCGTTTTAAAGAACATAAGAAAATTTTCCTTTCTAGTTAGAATCTGTCAACTAATTTTTAGATTCAATGAATGGTTACCTTAAAATAATAGGATCATATTCTCTGAATTATATATCAAGGATCAAAAGGAAATAGGTAAATAAGAATTTCCATCCAAGATATGAACGACTTCAAAAATTATTTTGGGACAATTCATTGGACTATACATAAGTGGAAGTCTAAATATTGGTTTAGGATTATTAAATAACATATTTCAAAATATAATTAATAAAATTAAATTTAAACTTTCTCTTATATCACAACATGCCTTCATATGTCCTCAGGAACCAATTTTTCATTATATGGATTAAACCCAAAGATATTGAATTTTTTGAGGGATATTTATTTAAACTAATATTATTAAGTCATCACTAAGAGATATAACTCCATGATCCTACATGTGTAACGTATTATATGAAAAATAATTTTCTAATTTACTATAACAAGGAAATTCTCTGATAACCCATTTGAATGGAATGTTGACATGATTTTGTTAGAAAATTTATCGTAATTCATTAAAATAGATCTCAAATATCCCATAATTATTTCTATCTAATAATTGTAGATTGGTATTATAGATTTATACTTTTATATTAAATTTTAATGGGAATTATTCGGTGAATGTTTCAAACATCATTTTGTAGGAATATTTAGGATTCAGTTGTCTTCCAATTTTTATTTTTATTTTTCCTAATACATATTATAAGAATATATTTTTTTTATTATATAGATTTCACCAACATAATTGTGTCATAACATTCACCCTATCCTTAGTATCATTCTCTATATCAATTTTAGGTGTAATAATATATCAATTTGATAATGTTTTCGAGATTTCCACCAGTTTTTTCTTATGGATTTAGAGAGAATGTTTATAATTTTTTCAAACTATATATGTATTATGTTTTGGACTTATTCTCAATAACTAGATTCATGTAATATAGGAATTCAATGAATACATGGTGATATGATTATTTTCAATGATGATTTGGGGAAATTGTGTTCATTTAAGTATTAGTGTATTTATTCATACTTTGAGAACACATCAAGTTACATGCATATAGTTTGATTTAAAATATGGTAATGACCCTTAATCATTCATTGGTGTAAAAAATATTGAATAATAATCACATGGATGAAACCTTAGGTTTCTTCCTTTTTATAATTTTTGAGAACATGTTCCACACCATTAAGAGGATAGTGACTACATGAAATTGTAATGATTAAGATTTATTAATGGAATGATATTTATGGGTACAACATAAGGTATATTTTATGGGAATTGTTACGTGTTGGTGAAGACCATATATAAATTGAGTAATAAAGAACTTGTAACACATAGATCTAGATGTGGCTAAACTGGTTCTCTGAGTTGGTTTCCCACAAGGCCCCATTCATGAATCTTTATATGCATTGGATAAAGACTAGAAGTGAGGTATTTTGGTTTGTCTGTGGAGAGAATATGACCTCATAATAGAGTATGAAACCTCTAATGTAGCTAGATTCTATAAAAAATACATTAACAAACCATATGAAAAGCCATAAATAAAAAGGAATAGAATGAAATTGTAATAATAAATGAAATGATATAAAATACTGAAAAACCATATGAAACATACAAAAATGGTCACCCACTGGACCAACCACGCATGTTGGAGTACGTAAAAGAATCTGATAAAAATTTATAGGGATCTCCTAATAACTCTGAGCATGACCACATACCTTGTATCCAAGATACTAATGAGATTCTGAAGACTAATCAAAATATTCCACATGAGTGGATTTTCTTGATCATTCAACACTAGGCCTAAGCCATATCCATAATGAAATCTATGCGTAATAAATCGAAAAACATTTTTTTTATTTTCAAAGGATGGTCTAAGGGTTGCCGGTACCCAATACAGGACTTCACCACAGCCAATTTACCGCTTCAAACTATCCAGATCAACATCAAAATCCAGATTTGAAAACCCAAAATAGAAATCATGAGACTCCTAGAGCTGCGCACCAACCCTAGTACCACACACCTATCCGCTCACCTATCCACATCAACCATCGAACCACGTCACGAAACGGGATCCTCCACGCGTCACGAACTGTTCATAATTATCATCTTTGATGAGACACATCAATAAATGAGAATGACAGTAAGAAAATAATTGATCCATGGATCCAAGATCCTAATAAACCATGCAACACAACCCTAGCTAGAATGTCCATGAAACAGAGCTATTGTATAAATATTTATGTATATATATTCTAATATATATATATATATGAATGTATGTACATGGAAATGGAAAGGGACATATATATAACCAAGAAATCCATGAAAAAATTAGAACAAAACTCAATAGAAAGATGATCCTAAAATCCTAGATCTGATCAAATAGACATCCTATAAAAATGGATATAATGTAGATTTCTTACATGTCATGCCATGTATAATTATGTTGATCCCTAGGTTTGTAATCATGGTAAAAAATATCTTCTTTTTGTAACACTTGAGAAGTCTATGAAAAATCTATAGAAGAATTGGTGTATATATGCCATATCCCTGGGATCACCCATACACATCCCAATAACTATAATAAAGGATGTTGTGTACCGATAGACATTGTAACGCCCTAACCCCAGAAGCCCATAGTCGGTGCATTATTTTAATACATTAGCATGATTACAAAGAATGAAGTCCTGAAAGACTAATCAGTTTGTAAGTCTTAGAAAATAGATTACATACATGAACATTACATTACACATTAGAAAATAGAACACAACATAAATGATCCTTTGAGAAGTCCATTAATCCACTAGCATAACCGCGCTTATCAATCATAACACACTTCTTGTCATCTTGGAAAAAACAAAACATAAAAAGGGGTGAGCTCGATGCTCACAGAAACTTTCATAAATAAGCATAAACATTAATGGAAATTTATAAGACTAAATCATAAGACTTTTAAACTTAAAAATCAGCATAATATGGGCAATATAAATAAAATAATTCCATTTACTTATTACCATAGACATTCTACCAGTCGAATAATCACATGCAATAACAATGTCCAATTTCATAATGATGGAATGTATAATTCCAGACTTCAAAAACACATAGTCAAGGCCTTGTTCCAAGTCTACAACTATGATTTTTTCAAGGCATTGTGCCAAGAAACTAGTTTGTCTAATGAAACATACCGATGCATCGAGGAACTATAGAGAGCGCCACCCATCACATAATAAGTCCAATGCATTCCTCATATAAAAAGGATAAACATAATATAAACATTCATATTAAAACTATAATACGAAATGTCAATACATTATCCATAAAATATAAATGGTATAAAGATAACAAATCCATAGTCAACCATTTCGGAAAACCTTCAATACAATATGGGAGATTTTATTATCATAAATCAACCTCTAAGAAGAATAATATCCAGTAAAGGATGTTGACATAGTAGAAAATGATCATTATAAATCATTGAGATAAATATCTCGTCTTCATGAAATCATTTAAAATTCACTATATTTATAAAGGAAGTCATTTAAAATATAGTTCTGAATCAAATTTTCCCATTAAACTGTGAATCTTTAGAAAATAATTTACATTCCAAAATATTCATGTTCATATAAATAAATCCTTAAAATCATTTTGAAAACATGGACAATAATGAGAAAGGTCTAGAAGAATAAATATTTAAAACATTTAAAATTATGTTTTAATAAACAAGTCCCTTAAAAAAATCCCATTTAAAAATCTTTTATGAAAAATGGAAATGGATAATAAATATTTCCTTGTAAAAACGTCCCCATAAACAATCTCAAAGAATAATGAGATTGTGGAATTAACCCCTACCTTGCACTTTCCTTTGGTCGAGGGGATGTTTAACCTCTAGTATAATGACCATAGTTTGTTATTAAATTATACCATAACCATATTCATATTTATTATATCATTCATGATTCATTTAAGACTTTATACTTCCCATTTAATAATGATTGCCATGTTAAATTAACCTATCGGGTAATAATCACTTTCTTTATCAGATGTGTTTTAACTCATTTCTCTTAACCATATCATTTAGATAATGATTTAAATACTTACAGAATACAACACATGATTTATATATAATATATAAATATGTATTGTAGATAGATATATGAAATGGAAAACAACGTTTATGGAGATGGTATGTCGTACGTACGCGTAAAGGTTGTTTCCTTTTTGATATCATATTGAATGGAAGTAAATGGATAAGATATATGTAAGTACACACACACACACACACACATATATATATATATCTATTCAGTAGAATTATTATGTCATATATTACATACTTATTAATAATATATATTTTTATAATCATTTTTTAATGGTGTATGTGGAAAGGAATCTCATCGCGTCTTGGAGACGATAAGACGTATATACACACGAGCAGTGATGTAATTTCATTAATGATTAAATGGTGTGGAATTGGATGGAATATTAATTTTAAAAATACTTTTTCATTTTATTATCATTACTTTTATACATTTTACTCATTATTATATCTATCCAAATAACATAGAGTTTAATAACAAATTACACCACGACATGAAGATAGTAATCCATACGCACGCACGTATGGTGACATTATCATTCATAGGATGGATAGAAAATTGAATATGGTTGTATCATAATTATAATAACATCAAATTATGTTGAAGGTATTTGCATTATTTTTTTTATGGAAACAACAAAGAAAGAGGAAGTGGAAGAATAAATTATCATGAAAGAGGTTGGTGATATTATTACCTCTTCTTCGAGTGTTTCCTTTTTAGTTGATCAAAGGGGATCCTTAGGTTTTCCTTCTGATCATCGTAAGGATTTTAGGATGACTTGAGGAATTTTTGGAGAATATTTGGGCAGGGGTTGGTCAAGCCATGTTTCTTGGGTGGTGTGAAATTAAGAGATGGGGATGTTCCTTTTTATAAGAGAGGTGAGGGTCACTTTAGGAAAATCTTGAAATATTATTTTATAATAAAATAATATTCGGTTTCTAATGGCTTCAAAATAAATTATTTTGAGGTTATGGTGGGGATGGGTCGAAAAAATCTAAACATACTGGTTTTTGATAGGTTTAGATCACCCTATTTACAATATCTTTTAGATTTAACTCTTAGTTAAATAGTATGACATTTACCATGGCTCTTTGTATTTTTATATTTTATGGTTAATAAACATACTTTAAAATACCAATCTAGCCACAATTGGTTAACTAATTATATATATATTATTATATAATTATTTTGGCTGAACCATATATTTTTATTACTAATATATCTTTTAATAGTATAGTATTTGCTTCAAAAACTCATTTATGTCAATTTTGACACTATTTAGTATTTGTTTTTGTCAAAGTCATAACAACTTGAGTACTTTGAAGAAGAACATTTAATACATAATAACAGGAAATATTAACATATAAAATTATTGGATGGCATACAAACATTCTATTTATATTTATTTTAATATTTATAATATCTTTTATTTTAATCATTCATTAATTAGGTAATTACTGTATCATCATTGTGTCCTAAATAAATTTAATTATTTAATGTCTAAAAATTATAAATAAAATACAATTACTTATTAAATATTTTTATCTTTCTAATGAGTATTTATATTTGCAAATATATATTATATACCCCCATGTAAAAGTTTTTTTACTAGAAGATATTTGTTTTTTTCGTTTTTGTCTTTACATTAAATTAATTAATATAATGTTTCATTATAACTGTCAAATGGCTCCATGTGGTCCCAAAATCAACCCAAATATTTCCATGTTGGGAAATGTATCAACCAATAGATATAGGACAAATTTTAGTGTAATTTAATATTGTTATAATAAATTTTTTTACTCTTATTTACCAGATTTACCCATTTAACCATAGTAAATAAAATATTTACAGAATTAAATATTCATAATGTATAAAATTAAAAGTTACATATTTACACAACTTGGACCTTTTGATTCCAAATATTTAATCCATTTTTCAAAATTCAAAACATAGAATTGGCAAAAATTAATTAAATATTAATTCCCGTTATCGAAATAAAAAGCTTGTTTTTACGAAATATTAACTATCAAAAGATTGACACTTGTTTATGTATAGTTTAAATATAATATTACATATAATGACCTAAATTATATTCAATGATAAAAACATAATATAATGATATTTACAAACCATTCAAATTTATAAATTAACACTATAAATTATTTCGATTAAAAAAGTAGTTTTTAATTAAAATTTAATATTTTTCACTATTCTTCAAAATATGAAAGTTATCAGAAATGTACCACGAATTTATCAAAACTGAATTTTTATTTTATGTTTCTAAATAAGAATTTAATTTCATTAAATTTAATATACACAAGGGTCAATTATTGGTTTTATAGAGGGTTCACTATTAAAAGGAGGTAAAATTTCATTTTTTAAAAAATACTTATTTTATCTGAAAAAATGAATTTGTTCTTATATTATGTCAAATAAACACATAATATGGATGTTAAAATTATATAGAGTATATAATATTCCAAATTAAGTAAATAATATTCACAAACGCTTTTTGAACGACTAGTTTAGTAAGTACTGGTCTGCTCGAACTCATTGTTGCATGTAGCGCAAGTTATTAATTTGCGTTAGTGAGATACCTTACTAGAAAATCATGGGGTGGTAAATTCTACTCCCCTTAAATAAATTGAGTCCTCACAATTTAAAATTTTTCTTCTAAAATAAAAGGATAAGAATAGAAAAATACTTTTGTGGAAAACCCACTTTGGAAATTCGGTTAATAAAATTTAGTCCTAGTAAGTTAGAAAGGGAAATGAAAAAGTCACAACCAAATTATGATCTATATTAGGAGAAAATTAGTGAAAATTAGAGTCACATAATTTGAGGAAAAATTTAAATATTTGTAGGGAGTTATTGAGGTTATAAACCACAAAAAAGATTACAATTGAGGGCCTCAAAGCCATCGATCTATGATGGTTTAATATATCTTGAGTTCAAAAAAACCTAAGGTATTAGGATGACAAGTTTTTCTATTAATATCCATTCCCTAATGTTTAAGAATTAATTAATTCATATAATAATATGAATATATATATATACACTTGAAAAGTAGGGTTTCATACTTCAACTAATTTCTACCACAAACTTATCTTTCACTCCAAAAGATAATTGAATTCAAAAATATTCTATATATCCTAATCCTATAGGGTTCTAGAAAAATGAATTTATAATTTATGTGTCATAAAACTTTAAAAAAACTACATTATACATTCTAGGACATCTTTTTGGCCAGTGGTAGCTGATGCACCCTTTTTGCCCTTCCGTTGCTGGTTTAAGTCTCACAGCTGTGCGGGGCGCAATGGGTTGTCGCCCAACAATGAGGATGTCTTTTTTTATAACAATCCGAAAATAATCTTAAGAAGTGTTTTAATTGTAAAAAATTATATCCATTGTTTAACATAATCCATTCCAACCTTTAGTCGTTTCAAAAATACTTATGTCCAAACTCACACTCCTAAATTAATAAGGAAGGTCATATAACATACATGTGAATACCTACATCGTGTATTCTCCTAAAACATTGTAATATACTTAATTACCATAAAACTATATTTTAATAAGTATGTACCTTCTCATTTATTAAAAAGTATTTGATATAATCCTTATATACAAAAATGTTGTAAACTATAACAATAATACAATAAACAAACCATTAATTAATTTCAAAGTATTCAAGAATATCGAATATCCAAATCAATCGTATATTTTTCCAAAAATAACTACCATAGTATCAGAACCCTATTAATGTTTATCTTTCCTTCAACCATGTATTTTCCAAAACATTTTACTTTATATTGAGTCACTTTTTTTTATAACTATATAATCTCAAATCTTTAATGAAATAGTACAGCAGTACAATCCTTATATAATCTATGATTATTATAACATGTACCTCATTAATACAATACTCAAATGACACAATACATTAATAAAAAATATAATAACTCTAATCATTACTATTCATCTTAGGTAGTATCATTACTTGATTATTATAAAATAGCATCACTTTGGGTATACTCTGATGATTTGGACATTGCTTCACGTAGTGTCCCAACTCCTAGTAGATAAAGCATTGTACATTTGAAACATTTTTATTACCCTTGAAATCACATGATTTGTGTCCTTTTTATCCACACTTATAACAAAATCCTATTTATTTCATTCATTTAACAAGGTGATTCTTTCCATAGTTATCACATACGGGAAAATTCATCTTTCTCATCTTCCCTTTATCCATATGTCTTTCTTCTATCCTTTTCTTCTCCTACTTCCCTTCAAAGCAATAGGACTCATAGAGTTTTTACATAACATATTAACAAATGATACTATTTCTTAATATGATCAGAATATTTGGGAGAATATTACCCTTATAAAAGTTGTCTTAATACCATGAAAGATATGATTATTATTAATATTTCAATCATGAATATTGATGGAATCCCCATTCCATATACTAGGTGCCATTTTGACACAATGGCATACACTAGGTTAGTTTATGAATCAGAATGCATAATTCCAAACATGTAAAATACCTAATGTAAATTGAAAATATCTTGCATATAATCTATAATCACAAAATGTTCACATTGAGGATGTATTTACTCTTAAATCCATCATAATGGCTTGAAATGAAAATGTGAATTATCATAAACATATCTCGCAAGAGTGTCGTAACCAAGAGTGAAGCAAGGACCATTTTCATGTATTAGGATACCCTCAGACAAGCCTGAAACTCCTTGATGGAGTTTTCACTCCTAGGAACATCTGTGTTAGAGCTACCTCTACCTAATCATTTCAGGACATGAATGTATTTCTTGGAAAATACACAAAATCTTTACATTACCAAAATTCTAGGAAGTTATTTTGTACTTATCCTCCAAGTATATCTCAGGTTAATGTTCTATAATAAGAGTTTATCAAAATATATTTACATGGTTGTTGGTAAACATCTTCTGATACCCAATGTAATTCCCCAACCCAGAAGCCCAGAGTCAGTGCATTATTTTAACACTTTATCCTGATTACAAGGAATCAGGTCCCAAAAGACCGATCAATTTGGCAGTCTTAGAAAATAGATCACATACATGAACTTTAAATTAAAAATTATATAAACACACAACAAAAAAATCCTTTGATTACACAATTAATCCCCTAGCATAACCCTCCTTATCAGTCATACTACACTTCTTGGGATCCTGGGAAAAATAAAACAATGAAAGGGGTGAGCTGAGATGCTTAGTAAAAATAACAATATAGTGGAAACATTCACAAATAAGCATAAAATTTTAAGGCAATATATAAGACTAAAACATGACCATTTTAAACTTAAACATCAGTATAATATGTCCAATATAAATAAAATAACCCCATTTTCTTATTCATATTGATATTATACTAGTCGAATAATCACATGCAATATCAATAGCCAATTTCATAATGATGGAGTGCATAATGCTAGACTTCATAACCACATAGTCAAGGCCTTTTTCCAAGACTACAAATAATATTTTTTCAAGGACTTGTGTAAGTACACTAGTTTGTCTCATGAGACCTACCGATGCATCGAGGAGCTATAGTGGGCTCCACCAGTCACTTACAAAGTATAATTCATTCAGCATATGAATTTTTTTGAACATATCATAAAAATTTGTATGAAAACTAGCATAAAAAATGTCAATAATTTATCCATAAACTATGAATTGTATAAAAATAACACATCCACAATCAGACATATCACTAATCCTTCAATACAATGTGGAATATTTTATTATAATAATTCATCCTCGATGAATAATAATAACCCGTAAAGGATGTTGACATAGTTAAAAATGATCAGTAAAAATATTTTAGAGAAACATCTGTATTTCATGAAATCATTTAAAAGTAACACTATTTTTAAAGGAAGTCATATAAAATATATTTTTGAATGAATGTGGCCCATAACTCTTTGAAACATTTGAAAGGAATTAATATTTTAAAACATTCATGTCCACATAAATAAATCCTTAAAACCATTTTGAAAACATAGAGATTAATGTGAACGGTTTAGAAGAGTAAATCATTAAAAAATTTAAAATGATGTTTTAATAAAAGTGTCCCTTGAAAATAATCCCTTTTAAAACTATTTTATGAAACATATACATGGATAATAAATTTGTCCCAATAAAAACATACACATAAATAATCTCAAATAATAATGGGATTGAGGAATGAACCCTTACCATGCACTTTCCTTGGGTTGAGGGTACGTTTAACCTCTTTTATAATGACCATAGTATATTATTAAATTATACCACAACCAAATTCATATTTGTTATATCATACATGATTCATTTCTCGCTTTATACTACCCATTTTATAATGATTTCAATGTTAAATTAACATTCCTGTTAATAATTGCTTTCCTTATCGAACGTGTTTTAACTTCTATTCTTAATCATAACATTTAGATCATGATTTACATACTTAAATAATATAAAAAATGATTTATATATTATATATAAATATATATATTAGATAGATATATGAAATTGAAAGCACTGTTTATGGAGAGGGTAGACCATACGTATGCATAAACACAGTTTCCGTTTTCATATCGTATAGAATGGAAGTAAATGAATAAGATATATGTAAGTACATAAATATATATATATATCTATTAAGTATAATTATTATGTAATATATTACATACTTATTATTAATATATATATATATATATTTTAATTATTATTTAATGGTGAATGTGGAAATGAATCTCATCGGGACGTGGAGACGATAAGCCATACATATACATGAGCGATGATGTCATTTTGTTAATGATAAAAGGTGTAGAATTGGATGGTATTTTAATTTTAAAGAGACATTATCATGTTATTTTTATTGATTATATAAATATTACTGATCATTATATACATGAAAATAACATAGTGTTGAATAACAAATTACACCATGACGTGGAGACGATAAGGAGTACGTACGCACGCATGGTGACAATATAATTCATAGGATGGATAAAGAAATGAATATGGTTGTACCATATTTATAATATAAACAATGTATTTATAAGGTATTAGAGTTATCATTTTGGAATGGAAACAACAAAGAAAGAGGATGTGGAAGAAGAAAAGAACTTGAAAGAGGGTGGTGAAATTATTACCTCTTCTTCGGGTGTTTCCTTCAGAGTTAATCAGAAGGGCTCCTTATGTTGGATTTATGTTAAATTTAAGGACTCTAGGTTGGTTTAATGGATGTTGCGAGGATATTTGGGCAGGGTTTGGCTGATCCAAGTGGCTTTGGAGGTGTGAAATTAAGAGAAGAAGTTCCCTTTTATAAGAGAGGTGAGTGTCACTTTAGGAAAAGTTTGAAATATTCTTTTATAATAAAACCATATTCGGTTTCTAAAGGATAAAAAATTATTTATTTCAACAATAAGTTGTGTATGGGTCAAAAAAACCTCAAACAATCGGTTTTAGATAGGTTTAGTTCACCCTATTAACCTTATTGTTTTTATTTAACTCTTAGTTAAATAGTTTTTCATTTACCATGTCTTTTGTTTTTTTGTCTTATATGGTTAATAAACATACTATAAAATGCGAATAGAACCCCAAGTGGTTAAATATTGTCATATATATTATTATATTAGACTTTTTACTGAACCGTATATTCTTGGGACTATTATATCATTTAATAATTTAGTATTTGTTTTAAAAACTCATTTATGTCAATTGTGACATTATTTAGTATTTGGTTTTTGTGAAAGTCATAACAACTTGATTACTTCGAAAAAGATACATTGAATAAATAATAACATGTCATATTCACCAATAAAATTATTTTATGGCATCAAAACCTTCAAATTATATTTATTTTAATATTTATCATCTTATTTATTTTAATATTTCATTAATAAGGTAATTACTGCATCAACATTACGTCATAAATAAATTAAAATATTTAATGTATAAAAATAATAATAAAAATACCATTATTTAAAAAATATTTTTATATTTATAATTAATATTTTTAGTTGATATGATAACTTATATAACCCCATGTAAAAATTATTTTACTAAAAGATATATATTTTTGTCATTTTTGTCATTACTTTAAATTAATTAATATAATGTGTCATTATCAATCTCAAGTGGCTCCATGGGGCCCCAAAATAAACCCAAGGATAAACATGGTCGGACATGTTTCAACCAATAGAAATAGGAAGAATTTTATGGTAATTTAATATTAATATAATATACTTTTTACCTTTATTTACCGGATTTACCCCTTTTACCACAGTAAATAAAATATTTACTGAAATAAATATTCATATTGTCTAAAAATAAAAGTTTCTTACTTACAGAATTTGAACCACATGATTCAAAATATGGTATCCATATTTAAAAATTTAAACCTTAGATGTGGGAGAAATTAATTTAAAATTAATTATCTTTGTCAAAATGAAAAGCTTGTTTTTAAAAACAACTACTATCAAAAGATTGAAACTTTTTATATCTAGTTTAAACATAAAATTACATCCAATGATCTAAATTATATTAAATGATAAAAATATAATATAATTAAACTTAAAACCCATTAAAATTTATAATTTACTAGTTTAAATTATTTAGATTAAAAACATTGTTTTTAATTAAAATTTAGTATTTTTAACTATTCCTCAAAATATGAAATTTATTGGAAAAGTATGAAAGATTAATCCCAACTTAATTTTTATATCCCACTTCTAATGAAGAATTTAATTTCCTTAAATAAAATATATAAAAGTTTCAAATATTGGTTTTAAAAAGGGCTTTCCATTAAAAGGAGGTAAAATTGCATTTTTTTTGAAAAATACTTATTTTATCTGAAAAATTGAATTCTTTCTTATATTATGTCGAAGAAAAACATAATATGGATATTAAAATCATATAGTGTATATAAGATTCAAAATTCAGTTAATACTATTCATAACATCTTTTTAAACAGCTAGTTTGGTAAGTTGTGGTGCGTATGAACTTGCTGTTGCATATAGCACAAGCTATTGAATTACATTAAAGAGATAAATTACTATGAAATATTGAAGTGGAAAATTTTAATCCCCTTAAATAAATTGTGTCTACGCAATTAGAAAATTTTCATCATAAATAAAAGGATAAAAATAGATAATTACCATTGTGAAAATCCCACATCGGAAATTGTGTTAATAAATTTAGACTTAATAAAAGAGAAAGGGAAATGAAAAAGTCACCACAAAATTATGATCTAGATTAGAAGAACATTGGTGGAAATTAGAGAAAAATAATTGGTGAAAAAACATAAATATATTTAGGGAGTGATTGAGGACATAAATCACAAACAAGTGTACAATTGAGGGCCTCAAATCCATCGATCTATGATGATTTAAAATATCATCAGTTCAACAAAACATAAGGTATTAGAATAATACATTTTTAGTATTTTTATCTCTTCCTTAAAGTTGAGGAATTAATTTATTCATATAATATGAGGATATATATATCTATATCTATTTACTTGACAAGTAGAGTTTCATACTTCAACTAATTCTTACCACAAACACATTTTTCAATCCAAAAGATAATAGAATTCAAAAATATTCTATTTATATTAATCCTATAGGGTTCCAAAATAAATTAATTTATAATTTATCAGTTAGAACATTTAAAAAAACAACATTATAAAAACTAGGACATCATGTAGGCTAGTGGTAGGTGATGCACCATTGTATCCCTTCAGTTATGGGTTCAAGTGTCACGGCCTTGCAGGACGCGATGGGTTGTCACCCGACCTCTTGGTTGTCTTTTTTAAAAAAAATCCCAGAATAATCATAATAATTCTTTTAACCGTAAAAAATTGTATCCATTTTTTAACTTGATCAATTCCAACCTTTTGACTTATCCAAAATACTTATGTCCACACTCATAGTCCAAAATTAAAAAAGAAGGTCACATAATATACATGTGGATTCCTTCATCATGTATTCTCATAAGACATGGGAATAAACATAATTACTAGACAACTATATTTGAATAGGTATGTACTTCCTTATTTCTTATACAATATTTGTTATACTTTTTATATCCAAAAATATTGTAAACACCAACAATAATGTAATAAAAAACAATTAATTAACATCAAATTAGTCAAGAATAAAGAATATCCAAATCAATCATATCTTTTTCCAAAATCACTACCTCACTATCAGAACCATATTAATGTTTATCCTTCCTTCAACCATATATTTTTCAAAAAGTTTAACTTTCTATTGAGTAACATTTTTTAATAACCATATAATCTCAAATCCTTAATGAAATAGTACTACAATGCCATCCTTATTCACTCTATAATTATTATAAAATGTACCTCATTAATACAACACTCAAATGACATAATACTTTAATAACAACACAATAACTCCAATTATTCCGTATTATCTTCGGTAGTATCATTACTTTATTATTATCAAATAGCAACATTTTGGGTATACTATGATGATTTGGAAATTGCTTCACGTAGTGTCCCAACTCTTTGTGGAACAATCTTTGTACATTTGAAACCTTTTTCTTACACATGAAATCACGTAATTGGTGTCCTCTTTATCCACACATATAAAAAAATCCCATTTCCTTCATGAATTTAACAATGTGATTTTTCTATAGTTATCACATACGGGAAAATTAATCGTTCACCTCTTCCCTTTATCCTTCTTTCTCTCCTCCATCCTTTTCTTCTCTTGATTCCCTTGAAATCTATATGACTCATAGAATTCTTTACTTATCTTATTAAAACATGATACAATTTCTTCATATGATGAGAATACGTGGGAGACTATTTTCCTTTAAAATGTCGCATTAATACCATGAGTGATATGATCCTTCTTATTCTTTCAATCAAGCGTATTGATGGTATTCCCATTCCATCTACTAGGTTCCATTTATAAATAACGGCATACACAGGGTTAGTTTATGAATCGCAATGCATAATTCCAAACTTGTAAAATGCCTAATGTAAATTGAAATGATTATGCATATAATCTATAATCATACAATTTTTTTGAGGAATTATTCAGTCCGAAATCCTTCATAATGTTTTGTAATTAAAATGTAAATTATCCTAAGCATATCCCCCGGGAGTGTCATAACCAAGAGTGCAGCAAGGTCTGTTTTCATTTACTAGGATACCCTCGGTCAAGACCGAAACTCCCTGTTGGAGTTTTCACTTCTAGGTACATATGTGCTAGAGCCGCCTCTACATGATTGTATCCAGACAGGGATGTATTGCTTGGAAAATACACAAAATCTCTACATTACCAATATTCTATGAACTTATTCTATAATAATCCTCAAATTGTATCTTACAGAAATGTTCCTTAATAAGAGTTTATGTAAATATATTTCCAAATTTGATGCTAAAATTTCTCTAATTCCATCTATAATTCCCCGAACCCAGAATCCCTATGTAAGTGCATTATTTTAATACATTGGCATGATTACAAGGAATGAAGTCCCAAATGACCGATCAGTTTAGAAGAATTTGAAAATATATTATATACATGAATATTACACTACACATTAGAAACTAAAACACAACATAAATGATCCTTTGATAATGCCATTAATCCCCTAGCATAACCTTACATATCAATCATAATACACTTCTTGTAATCCAAGGGAAAATAAAACATATAAAGGGTTGAGCTCAGATGCTTAGTAAGGATAACAATATAGCGGAAACATTCATAAATAAGCATAAACATTTAAGGCAATGTATAAGACTAAAACAAATGCCTTTTAAACTTAAACATTAGCATAATATGGCCAATATAAATTAAATAATGCCATTTAGTTATTGACATAGATATTGTAATAGTATAATAATCACATGCAATATCAATATCCAATTTCATAATGATGGAATGCATAATGCCAAAATTCATAACCACATAGACAAGGCCTTGTGCCAAGACTACAAATAAGATTTTGTCAAGTCCTTGTGCCACGACACTAATTTGTCTCAAGAGACCTAATCATGCATTGAGGAGAAATAACAGGCTCCTCTCATCACATACTAAGTCCAATTCCTTTCTCATATGAAAAGTTTTAAACATAACATAAACATTCGAATTTAAACTAGGAAACAAAATGTCAATAATTTATCCATAAATAGTGAATGGTATAAAAATAACACAACCATTGTCAAAAAAATCACAAAAAATTCAATACAATATTGAACGTTTTATTATAATAAATCAACATTGATGAAGAATAATATTACGTAAATGATGTTGACATAGTTGAAAATGACCAGTAAAAAGATTTTAGGGAAATATACCCTTTTCATGAAATCATTTAAAAATCACACAACTTATTACGGAAGTAATTTAAAAGATAGTTTTGAATCAAAGTGTCTCATACTACTTTGAAACTATTGAATGGAATTAACATTTTATAACATTCATGTCCATATAAATAATTATTTAAAATAATTTTGGGAACATAGACATTAATGAGAACGAATTAGAATAATAAATCGTTAAAACATTTCAAATAATGTTTTAATAAAAGAGGCCCTTAAAAATAATCCCTATGAAAAATCTTTTATGAAATATAGATGTGGATAATAAGTATATCCCAATTAAAACTTACCCATTTATAATCTCAAATAAAAATGATATTGAGGAATTAAACCTTACCTTAAACTTTACATTGGTTGAGGGTATTCTTAACCTCCTATATAATTACCATAGTATCTTTTTAAGTTATAGAATAACCATATTAATATTTATTACATCATACATGATTCATTTATTACTTTATACTACCCATTTAATAATGATTTCCATGTTAAATTGACATTTTGGGTAATAATCGCTTTGTTTATCATTCGTGTTTTAACATGTCATTCTTATCCGTATCATTTAGATAATGATTTAGATAATTCAATAATATAACACATGATTTATATATCATAAATAAATATTTGTGGTAGATAGATATATGAAATGGAAAACACCATTTTTGGAGACGGTATGCCGTACATACGCATAAACACGGTTTCCGTTTTCATATCATATTGAATGGAAGTAAATGAATATGATATATGTAAGTACATAAATATATAGATATATATATTCAGTATAATTATTATGACAAATATTACATACTTATTTATAATATATATTTTTACAATAACTGTTTAATGGTGAATGTGGAAATGAATCTCATCGCGTCGTGGAGACGGCAAGTCGTACGTATGCAAGAGCGATGATGCAATTTACATAATGATTAAAATGTGTGGAATTGGATGGTTTATTAATTTTTTAGAGATATTAATATGTTATTAACATTATTTATATACATATTACCTATCATTATATCCATCCAAATATCACAGTGTTGAAAAAACACTACTCCACGATGTGGAGATGATAAGCCGTACGTATGCACGCATGGTGACATTATCATTCACAGGATGGAAAATAAATGATTATGGTTGTACCTTTTTTATAATAACAACACCTTATTTATAAGGTACTGGAGTTATTATTTTGGGACGGAAACAACAAAGAAAGATGAAGTGGAAGAAGAAAATAACATGAAAGATGGTGGTGATATTATTACCTCTTCTTCAGGTGTTTCTTTTTGAGTTGATCAAAAGGGTTCCTTCGGTAGGATTTATGATCAATTTATGGACTATAGGGTCATTTGAGGTATTTTCAGAGGATATTTGGGCTGGGGTTGGCCAAATGAAGTGGATTTGGCAGTGTGAGATTAAGAGAAGGTGAAGTTCCCTTTCATAGGATATGTGAGGGTCACTTTAAGAAAATCATGAAATAATATTTTATAATAAAATCATTTTTTGGTTTTTAATGGCTCCAAAATGATTTATTACGAGGCTAAGGTGGGGATGGGTCTAAAAAATCTCAACTAGTAGGTTTTATACAGGTTTAGGGCACCCTATTAACCTTATCATTTTGATTTAACTCTTCCTTAAATAGTTTGACATTTACCCTGTCTCTTTTATTTTTATATTATATGGTTAATAAACGTACTATAAAATTACAATATAACCACATATGGTTAATTAATGTAATATATATTATTATATCATTATTTTTGACGAACCATATATTTTTAGGACTGTTATATCATGTAATAATATAGTATTTATTTTAAAAACTCATTTATATCAATTTTGACACTATTTAGTATTTGGTTTTTGTAAAAGACATCACCACATGATTTAAACGAATAAAATTCATTGAATCAATCATATCATGTCATGTTCACCTATAAAACTTATATATGGCATAAAAAACTTCAAATTATATTTATTTTAATATTTATAATATCATTTATTTTAATCATCCATTAATAAGGTTATTATTGCATCATTATTGTGTGATAAACAAATTGAAATATTTATTGTCTAAAAATTATATATAATAAAACATTATTTAGAAATTTTTTAATATTTATAATGAATATTTATATTCCAAAATATAACTTGTATTACCCCATGTAAATATTATTTTACTAAAAGATATTTTTTTTGTCATTTTTGTCTTTACTTCAAATTAATCAATATAAAGTGTCATTATCACTCTCAAGTGGCCCAATGGGGTCCCAAAATATTCTTATGTCTGACATGTATCAACAAATTGAAATAGGACACATGTTATTATAGTTTAATGTTATTATAATATATTTTTGTTACCCTTATTTACCGGATTTTCCCTTTAACCACGGAAAATAAATTATTTACTGAAGTAAATATTCATTGTCTATAAAAATAAAAGTTAAATATTTACACAATTTGGGCATCCTGATTCCAAACATGGAATCTAGTTTTCAAAATTCAAAACTCATAACTGGAAGAAATTAATTCAAAAATAATTCTTATTGTCAAAACAAAAAGCATGTTTTTAAGATATAATAACCATCAAAAGATTGACACTTGTTTAGGTCCATTTTAAATGTAAAATCACATATAATGACCTAAATTATATTAAATGATAAAAATATAATCTAATTATAGTTAAAACCCATTGAAATTTATAATTTAACACTATAAATTATTTCGATCAAAAATGTTTTTTATTAAAAATTAGTTTTTTTCACTATTCATCAAAATATGAATGTTATCAGAAAAGTACCAAAAAGTAATCTAATATTAAATTTTATGTCTCTCTTATAATAATGTATTTAATTTAATTAAATTGAATATTTAAAATTTTCAAATATTAGTTTTAAAAAAGTTTTCTCCATTAAAAGGTGGTAAAATTGCATTTTTGAAAAATACTTCTTTTATTTGAAAAATTTAATTTCATCTTATATTATGTATAACAAACACATAATATGGATGTCAAAATTATATAGAGTATATAAGATTCAAAATGAAGTTAATACTATTCATAACAGTTTTTTTTGAACAGCTAGTTCGGTAAGTTGTGGTGCCGTCGAACTCACAATTGCGTGTAGCTAAAGCTATTGAATTACATTAAAGAGGAAAAATACACTAAAATATTAGGGTGTTATAGAAATAAAGTAATTATAGAACTAATATGGGTCTCATTCCACTCATGTTATGTAAATATAGTCCATTTTTTGAATCCTAGGTCCTTGACCATATGCAATTATGACACTACGACTCAGATAATCCTTAAGGTGGATGTCATTTAGGTTCTGTGTAATATAACTCTCTATAGAACTTCATGTCCAATAACAAGATCCATGGGGGTATTGAGCTTCGTTTTCAATAACATTAATTATGGGGGTATAAAGCATTATGTTCAATAACCCTGTTTAAGGGGCACATATTAGTGTGTCGAACAACCCAATCATTGATGTGGGATTCAATAATAAGGAACTCTATATCCAATTAAATTAAAATAGGATTAGGAATTCCATATCCAACATCCAATAATAGATATGTAATTGTATCTACACTAATGAGGGATTCCATGTCAATTACGTTCAAATAATGACGATGAACATTATTTCCAACACCTAATCCTATAGGGATCCAAGGTAAAAACCTAGGAACAATGTTTGCGAAATCCCAAAATGCTAAATATTTAATTATTTGGATAAAAATTTTTCTCCAAGGAAGTATGTTCTATCTCCCCAATAAAACAATAATCAAATAAAAAGGAAAATAATTAGTGGTTCCAGAATCATATCTTTGAACGTCAAAAATACACCACATTACATGATTCCCATGATCCCAAACGAAGATCCACCTCTATAAATTAAATCAAAATCAATATTAATCTCATGGATTAATTAAAAAAATGAATGAGGGTTGATAAATGCCAAAAACTACCACTACATCCACTGCCTCTCAGGATCAAAAGTCTAGTAAGGATTCTATGGTGACAGCTGCTACCATCCCTACACCAACATGACTTACTAGATCATGTTTTTTCAAATACTAGGGCACCCATGGGGCCCCAAATGTCAATCACTAAAGAAGATTCATACTTTTTATCCTTAAGGAATATACATAATCAAACATATCCCTTTGTAGAACCTAGAAAATATTAATTTACTAGAGGCATCCAACAAGGGATCCTTAGATGAAGTAAGTAAACTAGGGAATCCTACACTGGATCCTATAGGTTGGAACCTAAGAGAAGGAATTAAATTTTGGATCCCAGAAAAGTGTAAAACTATAGAGGGATCCAATAATGGATTTCTAAGGAAATCATGCAAGTGTAGGTGTCCCACATGGGGCAATTAGAAATAATATGAAGGTAAGGGTGTCCTATATGGGATCCTATGTGTCAAAAGTTAAGATGAAATCTTGGAATAAAATGAAAATTGTGTGAATCTCACTAGAGAGATGGATCAACACCCATATCAGATCAGAGGTCTCACTCTCAATAGATATATCAATTCAATAAATAGTGTAAGAACCTCTTCGTTTAGTAGAAAATAATAAACACCTCCTATGAATCCCCAAATCAACTTAAGGGTTTCACCATTTTGATCTACATGAAAAGATACTCAAATTGTACTTCTCAAGTTTCCAATTTTGACTCCATGGGATGAAGATATAAAACATCCTTAAAAGGGTAGAAAGGGAGGAGTACATGGCCTGTATACCCTGGTACAGGGTGTTCACCATTGAAGCACCGCCTAGGTATGCACACTTCCCAGTCATGGTGTGTAAAAATCATGTACACAAATTCTATAGAATATACATGGAATGTACTCTACATGGTGTACCTTCCCATGTACCTCTAATGGAATAGCCATGTATTCTTTCCCCTTATGTAATTATACCCTAAATGCAACCCACTCATGGTCGATTCATGTATCTTACACATCCAGGTACCTATACTGGGGCTATCTGGCCAGGTAATCAGTGAAATAATCTAGTACCAGTACATGTCAAGTATTCACTATATATTTCAATTAACTAAATAAAGATATTTTCTTCAAATGATATTAACGTATAGAACAAATTTCTAAACTACACACCGAGTGATCATGATTTCCAAATAGAGAGCCACTCAAATTGACCCAAAATCCCATTTTTATCCCCTATGATTATAGATCAACCATCAAGGGGACATAAGTAGCTGTAATTGGGACTTAAAAATAGAATGTTTTAAATCTATCATTATTTATGAAAGAGAATAAAAAATGTACTACCTTATGGAAGAATCCACTAAATCTTCACTCATTTCCATGATCCACATCTACTATATAAAGATCAGTCTCCTCCAGAGCTCAGTACTGGCACCTCCATTCTTCACCCCATCTCTCAATATCCCTATATCCTTTTCAATTTTGTCTCTGTTTTTTATGAAACAAATTTCCAAATGGGTGTACATAATAATCTAGGGGGAGTATAAGAATGAAAAAGTAAAATGATATTGAAGAAAGAGAAAACCTAATGAAAAATAGGACCTGGGCCAACCCAATTTACCTTAATATGCTTATTTGTCACCTAGGGAAATCCTCCCACTCAAGATTAAACATTGAAGATATAATATCAATACAAAGATACATTAATAATATATGGTTGGTCGATGGTGAGTGAATAAACTAATATTTAATAAAATATATATTAAATAATAATTATTACAGGAAAACTCAAATGGTTCATAATTCCGAAAAATTCGTCATCCTAATATAAAAGCTCTATTTTGGGACTAATAGAGTGGTACATAAAATTATCTGAGGGAATATACTAAGGGATATGACCATTTTACCACTTAAAATGATCTACTATAAAATGACTTCCAATTTATACTCAAATTTATGGTTTTGAAAAAACAAACCATTACAACATCCAAACCATAAAAATTCTTATCCCTAAGAAGTCCTAATAGTAAAATAATAGTCATGTATTATTTTAGATAATCTTCACAACTAAGATATCTTAAATGTCCAAAAAATGTTCTAATAATGTTAACAACTATTCCATTAATGAATATGTTTAACAATGACGGAATGGAGTGGCCAAACCAACCCTTCCCAAGGTCCAACTCAGAAGAATTAAAATGTATCTGACTACCACTTATAGATTGTGGGTACAAATAAAAATGAGGAATTTGTACTGATAAAGGGGGTTTCAACCCTCAAACATCTGATTATTTAAAATCCTCCAAATAGATTACTTTATACCTATCCTTGATCTCAACTCACAATGTGTTCAACCATCAATCCAGAAAAGTTATTTATGAAGCTCAACATATAACCGATGATCATTCAATGTACTCACGATTTTTATAAGATATACCATATGATTATATCTAATTATATGCATAATTGGTTTTTATTAATAAAATTGTATATATATATTTGGGACACACTAACATCCATAAATGTTATATTGGTCTTTAACTAACTCTTAAGACATCGTCTTCCAACCATGCATTTCTAGGTCAATCCATGAATCAACTACATCCTGAAACCCAATTTAACTTCTATGTATCCTCTACCAATGGGGGGGGGATTTATACTTTCTCACACAGAACTACAAACCATGCCCACAACATTTATTCAACTCTTTGGCCATCAAATCAAACATTCCCACTCAAAAATTTATAATTTAAAATGTTCCACACATAAAAAATCTGTATCTTTTCTATTTTAGAAAACATAGTTGTGGTAAGAACTCATACCACATTTTCATTACCATAATCATACTCACATGAGTCATTTTATACTAAATATAGGAAATTAATTCTACATTGTATGTTAGTTCCATTATCCTAAATCTCCATTGGAACTCTTCTTCAAAATTTGTAAACTGACATATGACAGAATTATTTTCATAAAGACCCATCTCACAGAATCATTTCTAAAATTAAATCATCATCCAAAAAACTTCAAATCACCTATCTGAGACACATGGAAATCCCAACCTATTAAATATAATATTTATTCCAATTTACCGTAGGTGAATCTTCCAAATACATAGAAATCAACATTAGAATAACAAAAAACATGATAATATACAAAATATTAGTTTCAATCAAGCATAAAAGATACCTCACTACCTAAACATTCATCCGTAAACCAGGTCCAAACTCACTCATACATGTCCCCCAATAAATCATACAATTTACCTGCAAGGGTCCAAACCACAATCAAGGGTCTCTAGGTATCCAATATACCCTTACAGATCAATTCTTAGATGATGGTAACTATGTCTAAACACCTATCCCAGTGGACAATCAATTCAATGAGGTCACATATAATGGGGGTTCTTCAACATAATAATCATAGAATAATTAATTAAACACACATGTTGACTCTCTCTCTCTAAAATAGGAAAATAAAACATTAATAAACAAGAATCAAAACTATGAACATCAGACTACTAAGGAACCGATATTCTCTGAGAAAACTCATAATAGATGACTACCTGAAGGGGAATGACATAAACATAGAAAAGTTAAAAAACTAACTATCACTGGGTATCCACATATGGAAATACTCTCATGAGTCTAGTTCAATTTTAATGTTTAGTTATCTATCGATATCATACAAAGAGACTAGACTATATATATTAATATGAAACTATCATCTCTGAAGGTTGAAAAACAATAGCCAAATGCATGTGCAACACATCATCTTGGTGATCAATGTCATAGTTCACTATCAGAGTTTGGTTAAGTAGAATTAAACACCATGATGTGCATGAAAACACTATATAATTTGTTACAATCACATTAATTTCCCGAACCTATATAAAAACACCCAACAAGGTATCTAATAGTAAGAACCATGTACCCTATCAACATACTAGGGTCACTGTACCACCAATACATGAGGAATAAGTATTCATCCTCACTTTCAACCATCTTAATGTAGAGAAAAATTACCTTCCATAAGCAAGAAATATATATAAATGTTCTCCCAACTTAGTATAATGATTCCAAGAACCAATATGGGAAAACACAATATTGGGGTTTATTTGACACTTTAATCAATTGGACGTTGTTGTAAGTAAAATAACATAGTACAATGCCAATAAAAAGTGAATCCTATGTGTCATATATGAAGCATGAGATACATCACACCTTTTCTGGCCAAGTGTCAAAATTAATCAATGAGATATTTCCAATAGACCAAGAGAATGTAATCCATAATAAACCATCATTACACACAATAAGTTCAAAACTCAAAGATAAAATCATATAAAGCTGTAACATTGTTTAAAAGGAACAACAATCCTATATCCTTGGCAACTAGGACATCAAATTGATTCAAGTGATGTCAGTAGAAGAGTTTGATATCCATCAAAATTTCATGATAATTCTTAATAATAATGTCTTCTATATCCCATATAGTAACACTATAGTTATGTAACTCCTATAATACCACCTTTTAATGTCTCAAACTAGATTCCTCTCAACTAGTGATGTGTTTCAGTTCTCTATAAGGCCTTGTGTGCAACACTCCATAAGCCAGAGGCTACCGAATTGCAGTGGGAGACTATGGTGTTTCCATGGAGAAACTATTCCCTCATATTAGAGAAAATATTAAAATAAATAGATATAATAAAAATAAGTAAATAAATAGCTTCTGGAAGAAGAAAATATATTAAAATAGAATCATGTTGTAATAATTAATAAAATGATATAATTTTCCAAATATTCATGTCTTACAGACAACATTGGTCAGCCATTAGGACAACCATACACAAAAGAGTACACAATGGAAATAGAAATATAGTTACATAGATATCCTACTAACTCTGATCTAGACCACCTAATCTAGTCTTCAAGACACCGCCATGTATTTTTAGTCTAATCAAAATAATCTACATGAGTAGATCCACAAGGTAGGGAATCCATATCCCTCAGACTTATCCATCTTGTAATATGTGTTCAACATTAATAGAAGAAATGTAGTTTTTAATCACACTATGGTACATGTACATGGGTGATAAATAATCCAAGTAGGCCGCTTAAATAATGAACAATAAAATATAATGTTATAAGTCCATGCTCCTAAAATATTCTCACCCATGTGGAGAAAAAACATGAAGCACCAAATAAAATAAATTCACATTTAATCCTTGGATCCATTATCTTGATTGACCACAATAAAAAACTAGGGGTAAGATGTTACTATATGAGAGCCGTCATATATATATATATACATATATTTTTAAATGTATATAAATGATAATAGGAATGACTGGGGGTATACAACCATGGAACCCATGAAATGTCTCATAAGACAACTAAATCCACATGTGATCTTATGATCCTAGGTTTGATCACATATAAATACTATGATAAATAATTTGAGATTAAATTCATACCACTTAATTCAAGTATAATTTGTTCTATCTTTTGGTTTGTAATCCAGATCGATAATCCCTACTTCAGATATCACTAAAAATTACTATAAGAAACCTATGTGACAACAGATGGATGCATTTCATAGACTTGGGATCACCCATACTCACCTATAATAAAAATAATGATGTATTTAGTGGACAAAAATAAATATTGTAAGGATGTCACAAAGATGGATGTTATGACACTCTTGTGAGGTAAATCAAGTATTAAATTGAAATCCTAGTTCCTGGTCTATAGGAAATCACAGCACTGTGACTCGGATAATCCCTAATGGGGATGATTCAATGTGTAAGAGAACTCTCTGTGGAACACCATTTCCAATAATCAGATCCATGGGATGAGTAAAAACATGTACAATAACCCTAACTAAGGGTGTGTGAAGCTCCATGTCTAATGACATAGTGAAATAGTGTGGAGTAACTTGTCCAACTACTGAATCATAACTGAGGGATTCCCAACCCACTAATAAGGAACTCCATGTCTAGTTATATTACAAAACGGCGAGGAACACCACATAGAACATCCATTAATAGATCTGGAATTCTATTTCCACTAATGTCGAATTCCATGCCTCATTACCTTCAAATAAAGAAGATGAATTCCATTTAAACATCCAATCATGTATGGATCAAAAGTTGAAACCTAGAAAGTAAATCTAGCCATTCTAAAATAGATATATGTCAAATTAAAAGAAACAAATGATGGGACCTAGGAATCGTGTCACTATAGATGAATAATAAAGAAATCAAGTAAAAAAGTTCCGAATATGGGTTAAAGGTTGCACATCTAGAAACAATAATATTACAACACGCCACATCCGACCCATTTTCGAAAAATATAAATAACCTATGGAAATTATTTATACATAAATAGTCATCACATGAGTGTATATTAGAGTAGTGAGGGTAGATGAATGCATAAACCCACCACTACATTCACCGCCTCTTAGGCTCAGAAATTTGGTATGGGTTCTAATGTGACACCCACTACCATCTCTACCCAAATTTGACATACTTGATTAGGGTGGATCAAACACCAGGGAACCCACTAAGAAACTCATTTCATGTCATTGGATAGTCATATTAGTGGAATTTTCAGGGTTTAGACCTGAAGGTATCCTTATGGGGAACCTAACAAACCATAATATTCTAGAGGCATCCCACATGGAATCCTTAAAAGATGTATGTAAATAGTGGAATCCAAAATTGGTTTATTTGGGTCAAATGATAAGATAGGAATCCTATATAGTATCCATATAATTGTTAAAAGGATAGAGGGATCCAATATTGGATTTCATGGGTTAACATGTAAGCTAAATTTTCCTAAAGGGGATCCTCAGAAATAATAGAAAGGTAAATGGAACACTACACCAGATCCCTTGTATGAAATGATAAGTCTTATAATTTTCAAAAAAGTAATAATTGTTGAAAATAACGAGATAAATGGATCATGGACCATCTCAGATTAGGGTTCTCACTCTCATGATATACCAAGATTCAATTATTGGAGACAGAACCTCTCTATTTAGTAAATAGACCAAAACAACTTGTAGGAGTCCTTAAATCACATCAAGAGGTTCACCATCACTATATATGTAAAAATATACTCATAATGAACTACTAATGTGTCCAATTATGACTTTAGGGAGTGGAGATTTGAAAAACCATCATAAGCGTAGAAAAAGAGGATTACATGGAATGTATACGATGGTATATGATGTTTACCCTTGAATCTCTTCCTAGGAATGTACACTAACAATAAATAGAATGCAAAACAAATGTAAATTGTGTGTATACCATGCACATGGTGTGAACCCTACATGGGGTACCTAATCTTGTACCTCACATGTAATGGTCATGTATTCTTGCTAGCCTTGACTTATTCATAGCATGCAACTGACCTAGGTTATGGATCTATACATTACAAGGATATGTACCCCAACACATGTTATCTAGATTGCTACTAGACTACATGGATGAGTACTAGTACATGGAAATGTGTAACCTATATATAATAGGTTAATTATATTATATCATCTTCCTTTAATGGGAAGAACACACATATTGTTTTTTTAAACTGCACACATTGTGATCAAGATTTATGAATTGGAAACTACTCAAATTGGAATAAAACATTGTTATTATACCCTAAGGATATTAATATCCCCACTGTAGGTATTAATATGTCATAATAGTCTCTCAAAAATAGAAATTAGTACAACTTTATGAATTTTTTGGAAAAAAATGACATACCTTTTGGTTTAATCCACTAAAGATTCATTCATTTCTAAAACCCACTCCTACTGCACAGTGATCTGGCTCCTCCCATGCTCTACAAATACACTTTCCCTCTAACCACCTCTATTTATCACTATTTATTTTCTCTCTTGGTCACATGAAATAGGATCCCTAAGTGGGCATATGGAAGATAATGAGGGGATGTGAAGAATGAAAATGGAAAAAGAAAAAAAATGATATGGAAAATAAAAAAGGGCTTGGGCGCAACCCCATAGTCATACAAGATTTTATGACTCACATTTTAAAAACTCCACATTTTAGACTAAATAGAAAAGATGGAATCTCAATCTCAAACTTTATTCAAAAGATATAGTTGAATGTATGAATGTGAATAAAAAAATAATTAAGTAAATATATATTAAATATTAATTACTATATAAAAAATCAAACATTTTTGAATTCCATAAAACTAAAATATAACAGAAAAACCCTATTTTAGGACAAGTTCAGTTTTTAGAAACATTATGAGAGGTCCTATGATAGGAGAAAATGACCATTTTACACTATAAGTTCATATGAATGTAAGATGATTCAATTTTATAATCGAATTTTCAGTCTAAAAAACACGGGTCATTAAAGAAATTAGGTAAAAGTTTTTAGAGATAAATCATATGATTTTATTAATTTTTGAATTTTTTAGATTTTTTTTCACAAAAAATAAAATCATTCATTCCCTCATGTTGTTTTAAAAGATTTTAAGAGTTCTGATTAAAGGTATTACTACACTAGAAAAGGATAGTTGTGTCAAAAAATGATTTATTAAAAAAACTATTAAAATGAGACATGCTAGGAAATGGATGTTTCATCATAAAATAGGTTTAGAAAATAATATCTTCATTTTGGTAATATAGAGACCTACATGACATGAAAGATGTTTTCCGAGTATCTTCTGAAGAGGAATTGGCGATTCAGATCATGAATAAGTTTCCTTGGACACAATAGATTTGAAGGTTTAAATTAATTGACGAATTGTTCTAGGATATTTATAGTACCAAATAAAATCAAATTTTAATGGGAATAGTTGATCTAAATATTAACTACACATTGCAGCATCAAAAATAAATCCATTCTAGGAAAAAGATAAAATTGAGAAGACCAGGTCATGAAAGGGAATGTTACAATATGATATTGTGGTCTCTAAAATATATGTTAGATTCTATAGTAAATTAACTAGGGATAATGGAAATAGATATTATAGATTAATTGTGATCAATTGGAATAATAATAATAGAATAAAATAATGTGGTACAATCAAAATGATCTCAGTATAATTGAGGAAGGGGAATTGATCCCAGAACATGGTTTGATGCTTTTCCACATATGAATATTAAAAATATTCTTATAGAAGTTATATAAAAATTAAAAAATACTATTTTATTGAAATATATTATTTAAATAGGAAATAAAAGAGATTATTATCTTATAAAAAATCTATTCTAGATGAAGAAAAAGGGTATCCATAAAAGAGATTTGTTCCCATATCTTGTGAAGTTTATGAGAAGGATCAATGAATAGAGATATACTACATTTATTTAACTGGTTTGAAAATAACATGAATATTATAGTTTAGTTTTATCTACTTATAGTGGGAATAGTTATCTTATTTTTCATGGAAGAAACTATTTCAACCCTCACATCTAGTATATGAACACATTTGGGATTGAATGAAGTGAGTGAAAAAAAAATTCAAGGGAGAATCAAATATGTAGTTTTGATGAAAGAAAAATCATTGTATTAATAGATATATATACCAATGTGAATAAACAACTGATGATGTCCCATAAGTATATTTGTTGTACAAGCCTTCTTTTTGATCAATGAAAAAAAATAATATGTCGTTGTTCTACTTTGATTGATTATGTCACTTTTATAAAACTATTATAATATATAAAATTTATAATGTTATATTTTTTTAATTATAACACATACCCAACAAATACTAATGGGATCAAATAATATTTATAAATCAATAAAAATACTTTTATTTTGTGTGCACTAATTTCTTCATCTATTTTCCCATTTGGTGTGATTTATAAGAGTGCACATAGAGGATTTAAAATTTTACTGATAATAAGATAACAAAATAGATTTTATTAAGAAGGAAAATCGAAATGAAAATTTATTTTAATTTAACCACACCTCACTTCACCTCCCCCTCAATTATGGAGCATTGGGAATAATTAAATGAATTAGTGGAATTGGTGGAAAATAGTTATAATTGGATGTTCAGTTTACAAATAATTTTATATTTTTTAATAACATGGAATCAATGATGAAGCATTCATTTTTTGAATGAAATAATTTTGATTATTAGAAAAAAATATCATTTTCTTTCTGGATTCTCTCATAGAGGATGTAGAGTTCATAAATCAATATTTTAATATCCTTGAGAAGAATGAGATAGTAGGCATTAATAGAATTGATATGATTCTAATTAGATATCTATATAATAATGTTTATATGATAAATTATATATGTGGTAATTAATTCATAATATGAATGAGTTTTTAATTGATATGTGGGAAAATGGTGAAGTTGAAGAAGAAAGACGTATTGGACTCCATACCTGATTAACAATTTCTTTTGATAAAGGTAAGCATAAAATGAGAAATAAAATAAGGGATAATGATAAGATAAACCATCTAATCAATCTGAAATATTCAAATCAATTTAACAAATATAAACTATAAATTATATATAAGAAACTTGAAAATATGAAATTTCATATCCCCCCTAAGATGTGTGGGATAATATTGGTTTTATAGAAGGAAATTAAATGACTCATGGTATCTAGTTATGTTAATACCTTATTTTTGCACACAAAAATATCAAATATCTATATGATTAGGTTGATCGATATGAAATAAAAAAAATACGTTTTATAATAATTTATATTTTATATAGTTAGAGAGATTAAAAGACTGAGAAATATAGAGGTGGACTAAAATGAGTTTTTAAAGAAGATGGCATTGATGATAAATAACTAAAGTAACCATCTAGAAGAAAAATCCAAATAAATTATAAAACAAATAGTAATGTTGAATGAAATGAATGAACACATTATCCTTATCAAAGAACCCCATTAGGAGATAAAAAAGCCATATTTGATGCTAACATCAGTATGAATTACATGGATACATTTTTGAAGGAAATGGATGAGAAGTTAATATGTGCAAATCAAAGAATAAATCAACAAGGGGAAAATGGAATTTGGATATTCCAATAGTAGTATATTTAAGAGGTGTATGAATCTAGAATATAGAATCGATTTGTAAATTGTTTTCTTTAAAAAATCTAGATCAAAAGACTAAAAAATTATGATAGCTCTATAATTCTACTTTTATAGAATATTGTGGTACACCATGTGTATATTCATATAATCCCAAGGTATCAATGGAATAATGAATTATTTTTCTAACACATATCAAACTACAAGAGAATAAATATGTATTATTTATATATGAGATGATTTAATGGTGATGATAGGGTTTATATAGACATACGTGGCAGTCATAACAAATCTAAACGTATCATATGGAATTAATGTATTCCTCATATAAAATATAATAAAATTTAAAAAAAGAAAATTAATCAGTGCATAAATATTATTAAAAATTTTAAGAAATTAATATAGATAAATAGTATGGTGTACCAATCACCAATTATGTAACAGTCATAAAATCCCTCATTGAGAGAAAAAAACTAATATAGAGAAAGAGGCAAGCTACTCCATTTTTGAAGAGATGAATGAAAGTGACATGAAAGATTCACCAATAAAAATTAAAATACAATTTATTATAATTGAAATTTAATAGTACAAACATGTGTCATTCCATAGTAGTCTCAGAATTTAATCCATTATGCAATACGAGATAAATGGTCACAGAGCCCTCCAATGATAGAGAAAAAATGGTAAATTGTTAAAATAAAAATGAATCAATATAAAATCTAGTAAAATTAGTATGATTCCAATAAATATTATTGAACCTAAGCCAAGGGAGATGATAAAACCTAGAGAGATAAAAAATAATGAAATATTTACTAGTGGAAATGTAAAAATAACCACTTTGAATTTAAAAAAAAATTGAAGAGAATATTCAGTTAATTAAACTAAAAAATTTATTGGACATAAATATTTTAGAGGTACCCAACCTTATATGTAATTAAATATTTAAAATATGTGATGGATGTGGTATAGATTTATAGAGGAAATATGATTCATGGTTTTTATGAATTTAAAGGGTATGAATTCTTAGTGAGAGTGAAATTTGTCTTCATGTAATGTTTTTTTTCTAAAAGCGGAAATATAAAATATGTAGGGTTATAATATCTCTAGTTTCATTTTAATATCAAGACATAAAACTAATTATAATTGCTATAAATGGACTAATTTTACTCAACAAGTGGTTTCGATATAGAACATTTGTTTTGAAATCTATATTTGGATGTTTTATACTTTGATGAAGAATAAAAAATAATGTATACCCTAATCTAGAAAAAAAAATATTCAAAGATATATTTAAAATCTAATTTTATGTCTAACCATAAATAATGATAAATAAGTGATATAAAGTTATATATAATTTTATAACTATTCCCTAAGAAGTAGTATAAAAATGATGTGGAGAAGTGGTTATTACCATAAATATATGATTTATTTTTTATTGTACTAATTACTATACTGTCAATATAAAATTTTCATGGTTCTTAGACACATCTAGAAGGAAATTTCAAAAAAACAAATAGCTTAAACATGATGAAAATTATCAAAATACATGAAATCAAGAACTTAAGTAATTTAGGGGTAGTTGGCAATGGCTGCTGAAAAGGTTATCTAGCCTTATTTAATAAATTAGTATCCCTGTGATGATAATATATAGTCAGGTATTATGTTTTCTCCAAATATAATAAAAATTGGTATCCATTGAATTTATATTTGGTATTTATCACCCACTTTTATTATATTTTTTTTACTAGCGGTTTGGTGAAAGTGTGTTTGAGATAATAGGTTGATCTGTTGAAATGAGTATGAGATCAAGTTATATTTCTAAAATCATATATGAAAGAAACTGAGTGAAATTAAAATAATGGATATTGTTATATTATATTTTTTACCCTATAATGGGTTTTGATTACCTAGTATTAGTGGTCTTGTTGACAACTCATGTTATAATAATTGAATTCGTTCATTGAAAAAGTTATAGAATGTCTAGTTAATTTTGGGAAAATATTTTTTAAAGAATAATAGGTGATAAATATTCAATTATTAAATTCAATAAATGGTAGTAAGGATAATATAGAAAACATTAATTATGTTTACACAATATTAATTATCCTTAGGTGTAATGTAGTGTGTGATATACAAATGGTAGTTTTTCCAACTAATTGTATTATGTGGTGGAAAAGTTCCAAAGTACAGATGATTAAGAGATTTCCTCTCTAGATTTTATGGGGGGAAAATATAGAATCAAAAGAAAAAGAAAAGGTGTTGATTCAAAGTAATATAAAATAGACCTATGTTTTTTGAGGTAAATTGTCAAATAATAGATAGATCCAAGAGTTTTTCAGAGGTCTACGTGTGTTGTCAAAATGAATGGGAAATTATTTTAGGAAAAATAGGGGGGGTAAATTTTCCTTAATATATTTTTATAAATCGGAGAGGTTTATATTTCACCAATGCTACCATTTCGTGGTGAAAATAGGTATATATAATTATAATATGAATGATTATAACCCTCTCACTCTTATTGTTAAATGAAGGGTGAACTTGTTAATGACGATCATTGCATTTCAATTTTAAAGGGGGAGACAATCTAGGGAACATATATCCATAATATTAGAGATATTTAATGTTTTTATATGAGTTATTTAGTTTTGTATGGAATTATGATAATAGTAATAATTAAATAAAAAAGGATATAAGGATTGAAACAAAGTTATATTTGGGATTAAATATTCTTTCAATATCTAGAGCCATAAAATATTGGATGTCATTGAAGACTTTGTTAAATAAGGGTTTTTAGTGAAGAATGAGATAATATAAGAACTTGGAATAACTACTTATGTCATTAGTGACATGAAATCATTTACCACACCATGAAAGATGCTGGAATCAAATAATGGAAAAGTACCTTACTGTTTCATAATATTGAAAATAATACTATGTTATATTTCCTTGGTTGAAGGTAAAGGCTTCTTCCTTTGTATATTTTAATTAAATATAAGCCACATTTCAAAGAGTATAAATAAATCATTAAACATTAATTCAAAATAGTTATTCGATACATTATAGTGATGGACACACCACCGAGTATAAACAAAGAGAAATGGATAATTTTTGGAAAATATTATATAGTGTAATAGTAAAGGTATAATTTCATGGTAGTTATTTGTATTAAAATGTAGGTTTTCTTAATTTTACAAAGTTATATTTTTTCGCTCCACAACATAATCAACCATGCTATGAATATGGTAAGGATTATTTCTCTGGTTTTTGGAGAAGGATATGCCTACCCCATGGAAGGAGTTCCATACTTTAGTATGCTTTATAAAAAATATGATTAACATATAATGTCCCTAAAATAGATGTTTCATTGTGAATTTTTTTCATATGATATTCAGTAGTTTATTTAATTTATAGTAATATAAACCATAAAGGATTATTTCACCATAACATACTATGGTTAGGAGTTCTCTCACAAAATGAAGAAGTTAACCACACCGTGATAATTTTAAAGGTTGAGAAGACATCAATAATTGTTATAGGATATTTGAATAATTAAATGAAAAATATTTATCCTAAAACAAATGATATGTATATCTATTAAAATCCATTATAGGAATAAGAAAACCACAAAAATATATAGAGTTTCTAAGACTGTTCTTCGAAGAAACACGTCTAAAAATATACGGGTTGTCTCTAGAATATCTTGAATATTCAATTGGGATTTATAGATAGAGATATTGATTAAAATTTATTTAAATAAATCAATTAAATGGGATCATTTTTTATTAAATTAAATCTTCTGGTACACATTTAATTATCTTAGTATAATAGTGCAAAGACAGTTCAACCCAACCCTTGTTATATGTTTGTGACACATTAAGAGCTTAAAATAAATCAAGTAAAAATTTAGTAAAAAATTGGGATATGATTTTATAGAAATATATAATTTGTGGAGGAAAACAATTTGGTTCCCTATGTATATTATAAAATTTAATTAAAATTATGGTTTAAAAAAGAGAGGGTATTATATTTCATTCTTTGGTCAGATAATAAAAAGTTAATTCTATTTTGAAATTATCTTAATTTTAAGGACATAGTTTTTTTTAATATTTTTACAAAATGAGAAAGACTCAATCTTCTCATAGTGGAGTTTACCTCATATGGGGATCAAGAAGTATATCCTAATAATGTATAATCAAATCTAGATCGATGGTGTAAGAATAGTCTCGTGACGATTAGTGAAAGACCCCCATATCCATAAATGATTAAATAGGACCAAAACATGTACGAACAATCTAGTCCTTTTCATTGTGTAGTGAACTAAAAGGATGTAATATGGAGTTTCTATTATATCTAAAGTTCCCATTTACTAAAATTTTCACAAAACATATAGTCTATAGTGATAACATCTCTCAAGTCAAAACCTTTTTCGGTTTATGGTCATTGGATTGTCCCGTAGTATTGAAACAACTATTATTTATCATGTATAGTGTTAACTAATTTTAGGTTAACACACAATTATATTATACCCTATAGATTATCCCATAGTTATGAATAATGTAAAATCATATTGTTTTGTCTTATTTATAGTATGTATCTATCTTATCATTCGGTATGATTGATGAGACTGAGAATCATAAATTAGACTTGTCCCCTATAACAAAAGAATAATATCCATATAGATATCATTGAATACTAGGATTCATCCTATCAAAAGGCGATTCATGTTCACGTGGTCTATGTATAATTCATTAATTAATTTTATTACATTTTAATCTGCTGATCTAAATTAAAAAAATAATCATTATGAAGGTACTCATTAGTTTTTTACATGTTATGTAAGTGTAATTGTTTTTTAAATTCTATAGAGATAATATAACTAAAATTAATGGGGGGGGGGGTGTTTGAATATCCTATTCCATTTATGGTTTTTTGAAATGGCTAGCCAATATTCATTGAGATTGAAATTTCAACCAACTTTATAAAATTTAAAATTTTTATAAGGGATTTAGATTTTATGAGAGGCCCAATTAAAGGTTACATAATTTAAATTATCTGGTACATTTCAATTTGAACCAATTGAATCTATTGGATGGAATTATTCCCTAACCACATTCCACATGTGTGTGGTTATTGTTTTTTTGGTAGTTTAGTTTGTGCTATGTAAAATTTTAAATACTGTATCATGTTTATCAATGACATTACTTTAGTAGAAAATCATGTTTACTATTCTAAATAATGAATTACAATTCCTAGTTGACTTATTCACTCTTTTATAGAAAATAATTTTGTAAAATCTCATAGATAATATCTAATGAAACCTTATGTGTATTCATTAATAGGCTTTCATTGACTAAAGGACTAACTATAAATTTGGTCACAAGATGTAAACTATAGTATAACCTTTTCATTTATGTCCAAGAATGATTTATATGATATATAAATTCTTTAAAAACAACATGAATTATTAGTACACCTCAAATGTGAATTATCTACAAATCATAAATGTTTATGATAGTCACATTATAAACAACATGTTCAGTGAAAAAAAAATTATTTATCAATGAACCTCATTAGTAACTCATCCCATTATGTAATTTATCAGAATGTTTTTATTTTTTACTAATTTTTTTGTAGTATTATTGTGAGAATGTGAAAAAACTCAATAATATTTCATTATAACACACTATATTCTGATAAAATATATCATCGATCTATATGAAGATAGAAAAGTGAGTATAATTATTTTCCCTTTGTATTCTACAAACTTTTCCCATGTTAGTGGTCATCTGAATATGGAATGTATTTATTTTAATGTTGTTTTCCCGAATGGAAGGATGGAAAATACTTACATCATCTCTATCAATGGATAAATAGTATATCCCATAATAGTAATTGAATTTTGTGTTGGCTATGCTCATTTTTTTGGGTTCGCATTAGGGAATTGTCCATTTAGACCAAAGGGATGTAAATGTAATGACATGTTACAATATATATGTGATAGAAAGAATAACTGTATCTCAATTATATAATATAAGGGTTATCATTGATCAATTCACCTTGATTTTATAATTGAATTCCTTTTTATAAAACAGTATTTCTATAATGATAAAAATTAAACAACCCATGAATCATAAAATACTAAAAATTAAAAATAGAAAAAGGAGGTGGAATTTAAAATATTAGAAAAATATATATTTATCTTAACATATCTTCACCAAACTCCTCAATAATAGCACATGAATCATTACCACATATTCAGGTGTTATTACTTTCAACAGGTTGACCTGTTTAGAAATATATATTTTTTTAATTTTTAGCTATGAAAAAATAATTCATAGTATGTTTATATTCATACATCACACGCATATAAAGTATGAGTGTTAACTAACATCACTTATTATTTTAATTGTTAGACATAACATTTTTTGAATCAATATGTGGATAAAAAACATTTACAAATAGTAATAAAACATGACTATTCAAATAATTAATGGAAAATAAATTGAATGTATCAATTTAAAAGGATGATTAATAATGGATTTCTATCAATTTACTTCATTAATGAGAAGAATAAATTTGTTCCTGGATAATTCTCAAATCACCATCATCCTATGGTTAATTTAATTTATTCAATCAAATCAAATTATCATATATTTTTTAAGCATTAAACTAACTTAAGTTCATTCAACAATTTCTTATATGTAGAATATGAATCCAATCAATGGGCAATTGTTTACTATGATCAATAACATATAAGTTTTTCACTTATTTAATTTTAAGGTTTAAGATATATTAATGAAAAGTTAAAATTTAAATTAACAATAACTTTTAATTAAGAAAAATATTCATAACAGAATAAATAAAATAAATTGATAAATCATCCACATTTTAGTGACCCCAACCCATGTAGTTTTGAGATAGCTCCTACTAAAATTATGTTATCATAGATAAATTAAAATCTCTTCCAAATTTACTGAATAGTTTATTAGTCCTATTAAAACAACATAAATAAATGAGTCTTGCATTACAAAGGAATGCATAAAATATACATTTTTTTTTCTTATTTATTTATCAAGAATAATTTTCTTCCATCTAGAATATACTTTCATATCTATCATAGTCCACCTTATGGAATTCATTGTAATGAATGAAAAATAAGGGTGATTCCGAATGCTCAGTAAGGGTAAAATATAGAGAAACAAATAATGAATCAATGTGTCTCCAATGCAGTGTGGTAAATAATTGATAACAAAATCCATGTAATCAAGAACTGACAAGATAGTAGATAAATAGTATGGAATGATAAATTAATTAAACCACAAATCCTTTAATTAATAATACTACTATAATGACTGGATATGGTTTAATTAGTATTACATGGTAAAAAAATGAAACCATTCCATTTAATCAATACACTCAGAATAACGTTATTCCATTTTTTATAGGTATAATATTATTGATTATTACAATTAAATTTGAATGAAAGAAATTATTAATTATATGATTTTATGATTCTTAGGCACATGATACCATTCCCTTCAAGATCTATTCTCTATATGGTTTAAAAAACTGGGCAAAAACCAATTAGATAATGCTATCTAATTGATTCATCTCAGGATACTACCAAGGCATCGAGGGGATTGAATTAACTATTACCCAACCCATGTCTTGAATTTCAAAATCATTACCCATATATAAAATAATCAGTTTAAATTAATGAACAACATGCCTTGTCAAATATCCATATAGAGTAAAGGATACCGATTTAGAAATATTTTCCTAGAAAATGAAATAACATTAAAAGTTAAAGTCATATGTACAAATGGTATTATATTTAGGAAATAATCATTTCCAAGATAAATTTAATGGATATTTAGGGATAATTTAACATTTAATAATAAAAAAATGTAAATAACACAAGGGGAAGTAAATGAAATAAGAAAACGATCCAAGAAAATAAACAGAAATGCTATTATTTGTGAAAACGTTATGAGAAATTAATAGTAAGAATAAATATAGTATTAATACAGTGTATACCTATTGGAATAATAGTAAGGATTGTTATCATTGATGAAATGAATGAGATCCTTAAAAAAACTCATATGTAAAATATCATTTTTTTGGAAAATTTATTTAATTGAAAATTGATTTTAGAGTCATTTTATTTAAAAATATATTTTTTAAATTTCAAAGAATGCTTAAGACAAATTACTAAAGATAATTTGTTTGAGGTGAAAAGAAAATTCTAATTGCATTGTAAAAATATTAATAAAGTGCCTTGTATTGAAATAAATAAATAAATTCAATTGAGAAAATTTTATAAATAGGAAAAATGAAAAAAAAATTTTAATGAATCATTTAGAAAAGTAGAAAAAAAATGTTTTAATTTTTCTTAGAAAACAAGATTTTGTAAGAAAAATGATTTTAGACGGAAGATAGAAATAAAGATGGATTTTATAAATATATTTTTTAAATAATATTATGTATTAAATAGTTTTAAAATTGTACTATCACTTGAAAAAGATCATGAAAAAATAGGGTAGGAGAAAATTAAAAGGTTTATTAAAAATAATAATATAATATTCTATAATGATATTTCATTCATAAACAATCTTGATTGGAATGAGATTATGAAATGAACCTTTCAAATGATCATAATGATGAATTGATAATTAATAAATGAACCAATTATTTGAATCAAATATAAATCCACACAATGAGTAAATTAAAAAATATATTCTAATGTAATTATATGCAGAATCGTATAATAGTAATGACAATGTCTAAGTAATAAAACCTATTGAAAAGGAATTGTGTTACGAAATTGCATCACCAATTGATAACATTATGTTCTAATACCCATAGGTGAATTAATTCAAATTTAAAAATAAAATTCATGAATAATGAATTATTAACGATATTACATTTCATGGGTTATAATATAGACCACTGAAAAGAAATTAGGTGCATTATAATACACTATTACTTGATGAAATGAAATTGGGATGAAATCCATTACCTTACACTTATTTTTAGTTTAAGGCCATTTAACATCCTCTATACTAATTTTAAACATTCTATTAAATTATTCCAAAAATATATTTAAATTCATAATATCAACTAGTATTCTTTTATAATATACTATAACCCATTTGTTAATAATATATCATTTTTTTATTTGTTTCTAGTGTTATTTTCTTTTCTTTTTTCGGGTGTGGTTTGACTTGTTATATTGTTTCCATATTATGTTAATCATGATTTTATCATCAATATAATTTAAACCATGATATAAATATCATATATATTTATTATATATGTATTTAGAGTAATGAAAAAAATTGGTGATTAGAAATGAAATACACCATTCAATGAGACGATATGTCATATGTACACATGAACACTTTTCCATTTTCATATCATATTAAATAAATTAAAATTAAATGATATATATATATACAATTATTATAGTATCATAACTATGTTACATATAATTTTTTTATTAAAACCATCAATAACTCATTCCATGTAATGTGGGAATGAATCACATCATTTCACAAGGAAATAGTCCGCCGTACACACGAATGACATTATAATATTCCCATAAATGAAAATATTAAATAAATTTGTTATGAAGTTATTCAATAAGAATATATATAATAAATATAACTTATATTTTATATAATATATAAATCCATAGTTATTCCTGTCCATTAATTATGGTAATGTAAGAACAAATGACATTAGTTCCCATGGTTGTAGTCTACTGTACACATGAACTATGATTGCCTATCCTATTGGATGGAAGTTTGAATGGTTTTAGGTTGTACCAAAAAATAAAAAATATTATTACATTAAATATACTTAGTTTATTATATTATAATGATATAATAATAATTCAAGGTGGTGGAGAGGAAAATAAAAAACTCTTTTAGGAAATATTTACCTCTTTTTTGAGTATCCTCCACAGGTTTCCACTAATTCCACCCTAAGTTGGATTTCTACCCAAGATAAGGCTTCTGCGGTGAGGATAAGGAATATTTATATTTAGTTTTAATGGTATTTTCCCAACCAAATATCTTAGTAGGTGTGAATAGGCGAGGGGAGCGAGTGAACTTTTATAGTGGAGGAGGAGGAGCAGTTTCTAAATACCGAAAAGAAAACAGTATATGAAGATATCACATACATAATGTGACTCCAAAAATGAACTATTTTTGATAAAATTCGCTTTATTTTATAGATAATTATATGGAATGGGTTTCTGACAAGTTTAGGGTCATTTTTATACCTTATACTCTATTTTTATCCACAAAGTGAACATCCTTTACTATAATCGCTGTAATTAATTTTTTCAGCATTCATTAATAATTATGCGTTAAAAAGTAAATATTTTCTTGGTTTAAAATATTCAATCCATTTTTCTAAATTAAATCCACATAAGTAGAAAAAATAATTTCTAAATTACTCCCATTGAGAGAATGAGAGATCATGTTTGTAAAGTGAAAATGCTAAAAACATTGCTATGTTTATTTATCTAATTAAACATGAAAATTATTACAATGACCTAAATTTGATTAATAGTTGTATAATTTTACTTTTATGACATTAAAAAAATTTAAAATATAATTTAAAATTATATATTATTCAGATGAAATGTAAGTTATCAATGAAAAATCATTATTTTTCACTATTCATAAAAAATGAAACATCTTGGAAAAATAAAAAAAAATAAATTTAAGTTATATTTGGAATTATGATTTAAAGAAGATATTTAATTTTCTAAAATAAAATTTTCAAATGAGTAAAAAATTATTTTTAAAACAAGTGCTCCATTAAATGGTAGCAAAAATTCATTTATGAAAACAAATTTTATGCTTAAAATTTAATTTTTTCTTATCTAATATGAATGGCATATATATGATGAATTTAAAAAATTATATTGAATATATAATATAAAAATTTAATTAATATTAAATATAAATATTAAATAATCTAATTTATTATGATAAAATGCATTTGGGGGTATAAAATAGTTTTTATAAAACGTTACCTTTATATTTAATTAGTTTTTATATTCATTTCTAATTAATTGGTATGTAATGAAATAAAATAATATATTTCTATAAGTTATTTAATACTTTTTATAACCTCTAATTTAATAGCTATGAGATAATTTTCATTTTAAATAATAATACTATTGTCAAAAACTCTGTCTTGTGTGTAATATTGGTTATTGACAAAAATGTTATTGAGTGTGACAGTTGCTATGTCAGCATTTCATACATTCTAGGCTATAGGATATATTGAATTAGTTTAAAATATAAATTATATCATAAAGTGTTGAAAGGTTTTATTCCTTTCTATTTTTATTATTTCATGTCATACACTATATTGAATAAAATTTCATTATTTTATAATTTTCATTGTGTAATATTCTCCCCCTTAAATAAATTATGTATTTTGAATTTAAACATGAACTCAATAATTCAAGGTTTTATATTTGAAAAATTTATTGTCGAAAAACCCTCATTATGAAATGGGTGATAAAATACCCGTCAAATAAAAGAGAATGGGAAGTACAATGGTTATAGAGAATAATAAATATCTAATATTATATGTTGGAGCATGTTATAAATGAAATTAAATATATGTACAAGGATAAAAATCATAAATAATTATAGGGAGTGATAGAGGTCATTTATTAAAATTATCTTAATGAATAATGAATTTTTCAGGAGCTGAAAAACTAGAAATCTAATCAGTGATAAAAAGTCATTTGTTTTATAAAAACAATGTTAATAAGATGATGTTTTATTTCAATATCATTTTTAAAATGGTATAAAATTTTATTACTATTTAATAATATATGTAAATATAAATACATGATATATTTTATACATAATAATAATTTAATCCTTCGTATTTTCTTCAATCTCTTACACTAAGAAATAAATATAGAAAATGAATGTTTTTATGCCTGGAGAACTACAATTTACTTTTAATAGATCATATAATCCATAAAAGTGTGAAAACAAATTCTATCCACATTTTACTATTTACCAAAACCAATATGGTTAATACATTAATCTCTTACCTCAAAAATAATACTCTTAGTTCATCATTATTATTTATTTTTCACAATTTTAACTAAAATAAATGACACATTAACCAGGAAATGACACAGGTTAGTGGTCGGAACTAAAGCCTTATCATACTTCTGTTATGGATTCAATCCTTACTGCCATTCTGGAAAGGATAGATTATCACCTGAAATTCATGTATTACTTTTTCTAAATTATAATAAAATGTTTTGAAAATGAAATATAATGAAAATAAATGAAATTTAATAATTAAATATCCATTTTTCTATAGTTTTCAATTCAATCCTAACACATAAAAACTTCATCCATTTTATATCCACAGAGTTCTATACCTGGTCTAGAGTTTATCCTTTTTAAGGGTTAATTGACTTAGGTAATTCCCACGTTCCCCACATTTATGGAGACAAACTATAAATGAATCCTCAAGATGTGATTCATTTCCTTTCTCATAAGCATCATTCTTTCCTTATAAATTATTTTCTTTATTCCCTTATTCTTCATACTTAATGAGTTCCCCCATTCCATTGAGACACTTTAATGAGTCTCTCATTCCACCTTTCTTACACTGAAATCAAGTGTCCCATTCTCAGTGGTCACCACCACTCGAGATCTTATGAAAGACCAAGACTCTTTTACGAGGCAAGTTTGGGAGTTATTTAAGGAATATATTGTTATTTATATATATCAAGAAAACTAATTAGGAATTATCTTAATATATTCCACTCCTATCAACACCCCATCAGTTTTCTCATTATTACAATCTTTTCCTACATGTTCATTGATATAAATATCCCTTTTGGACATAACCACTAAATACGAAAATAAATCATAGTCTTAGTAACACTAATCATATTGAGAAAACCATATAATCATTTATAGGCTACCCAAATCGTCACAAATTATTTCCAATGAAACACCTTATATTTGACCTTGGTTATTCATCATCATCATTTTTTAAAATCATTCATAACAGTTTTTATTTAAAATGTGAATTATATTTATTATATCCCCCCTGAATGTGTAAAACCACATACGTTTTAATGCCCCTTTTCATGTATGAGGTTAAACTAGTTTCAATCCAGATATGTGTTTTTTGAGGACACATTCCCTAGGTACGTTAGTTCTAGAACCATATACACGTATATTATCTAGAAATGAATGTATGTTAGGAAGACCAACACAGTATCTATCTTAACATAACTTTAATAGGTTCTTCTATAATTATCTTCAAATTATATCTTAGGTGTATGTTCCTTAATCTTTGTTTTCCAACAACTAGTTCCCAAGGAATAGAATGATCTTTCTCTTATACTAACTGTAGAGACCACAACTCCAGTTGTTCAAAACTACTGCCAATAACAATTACATTGGCATAGATACAATAAAATCACTTCTTAATGGACTTAATAGTGTATTAGTCTATGTAAACTAGGTACATACATGAGTTTTGTATTATAAATGAATCCAACAATTAAAAAATAATTATTTCTCTTATTTATTTTTTGAGAATAACTTTATTATATATTTCATATCATTTCCTATCATTATCAGTACAATTCATGAAATCTAGGAGAAAAAAATAAGATTTATCTCAAATTATAATTAAGAGTTAAATGTACTGGAATAAGTAATGAAAAAATGTGAGTAGTAAATATAGAATGGCAACGAACATATAAAACATTACTGGTAACCAATAACTGAGAATTATCTATGTAAATAACATAGGGATTTATATAATTCAAAAATATTTCATTTAATCAATAACATGAATGTCAGGGTTTGATAATTTATAATTACTTTTCATGTTAAATAAGTGAAAACCATAGAATTTATTCTATAAAATGATGCTAAAATGAATCTATATATTTTTTAATAGTGACTGTATTTTCGTTAATAATAATTGAATCTAAATGAATAAAATGAGTTTTTATGACATTTCTTGTTTCTGAGAAACATGATACCATTACCATCATGATCCAGCATCTAGATGGTTTAAAAAATTCTCAGTAAAAAACCATTATTTGAGGCTATCCAACTAATTTATCCAATGAGACTACAATTGCATTTTGGGGACTATATTGACTGGTCTTAAACCTAGGTATTTCATGTCCAAATCATTGATAATAGGTCAAAAAATTGATTTCAATTCATGAAAAATATGTTTAATTAAATATCCTTATTGAGTAAAGGATATTGATTTAACAATATATCTTCAGTACATAAAATAACATTCATTATAAACACCGTTTGTAAGAAACGGTAAATGTATTAGGAAATAATAATATCCATTATAGATGATATGTATATTTAGGTAAAATTTAATGTTGAATGATCACATAAAAGTGAATAACATTAAAGGGAATGATTTTATAATAAAATTATTCAACGAAGTGAACGTCAATACTAACTTTGGTCAAAGTAAACACAAAACATCTAAAAGAAGAATAAAGATTTTATCAATACAACGTATACACAATGGATTAAGAATAATGGATATAGTCATTAATGAAATAAAAAGTTCATTAAAACCATTATTTATGAAAATATAATTTCTATTTTGTAAAACATTTTTAAAATCAATTTCATTAAAAAACTATTTTGAAAAAAAATAAATTTTTCTCATAAATGATAAAACTATTCTTCAAAACATAACTGCGGGTAATTCCAAATTAGATAAAAACATCATTTCTTTTGATTTGTAAAAGGATTGATAAGGTCCTTGTTGAGAATGAAAAAATATTATTCATTTGATATTTAAAAAAAATAGAAAATGGTAAAAAAATCATATTAATGTATCATTTTGAAAATTATTATTTTCCAATTTTGATTTCTTATAATAAATCGTTTAATAAGAAAATATTTTTTGACCAAAGATATAAATGATGTAGGATATTATTAAAACATTTTTCAATTATTATTATCAGAGATGAGTGAATTTTTTTTATTATCACATGAATATTTTCGTGAAAAATTAGAGGAGGATAAAATGAAATGGTTTATTTATAAATTATCATATAACTTCCTTAAATGGAAATTAAAAAATAAATAATCTCTATTGGAATTTGATTGTGAAATAAACACTCAAAATGATGATAATAATAAAGTGATAATTAATAAATTAATTGATTATATGTTTCAACAGTAAATTGAAATAATGTGTAAATACAAAAATAATATATTGAAAATCATTTATTCAAATATCCAGAGAATATTAATGGCAATGTGGAAGTAATATAACCTAATAAAAATGAATTCAATTACGAAATTTATTTTCCTCTTCGATATCTTATCTTCAAATACCCATAGTCAAATTAATTAGAATAATAATATAAAATAACATGAATAATGAATTATTCATAATATTACATTTCATAGGAATGTTTATACACAATACAGAAGAAATTAGGTATATAATAATACAATATACCATAATGAAATAAATTGAGATGAAATCTATTACATTACACTTCATTTTAGTTAAAAAATAACTAAAATAAATTATAATGGTTTTAATAATAATATTAACTTATAAAAAACCATATTAATATTTAGAATGTCATATATTATTCTTTTATAACATCTTATTACCCAGTAGTTAGTAATATCTAATTATTTTCATTTTTATGGTGTTATTTTCCTTGTTTTTTGAGTATTTTTTGACTATAAGATTTTATTCTTATATAGATCATGATTTCATCATATCTTGAATTTAAATCATGATTTAAATATAATATATATTTATTATATATGTATTTAGAGTTACCCATAATATTTTGTGACATGAAATGAAATACATCGTTCATGGAGACCATAAGATGTACATATGCATGAACTCTATTTAACTTTTATTTTAATATTAAAATAAAGAAATGTATATAATATATATGAATTATAATTATATTATCATAATTTTATATATATATAATTATATTTTTAAAACAATTCATAACACATTCCATGCAACGTGTGAATAAATCACATCACTTCGTAAGGTGGTAGTTCTTCATACATATGAATGATGTTATCATATTCACACAAAATGGGAAGCATGAATAAATGTGTCAAAAATAAGTCAATATATATATATATTATAAATATCATAAATATTTTCTATAAATATAAAATACAATATTATTGACAACCTTGAAAGATGTCAATGAAAGAACGATCGACATTGGTTCAAGTGTGGTTTTCTGCCTTATATATGAATGATGATAGCCTATCCCATTTGATTGATGTGTGTGAGGTTATAGGTTATAAAATTAACATAAAAAATATAAATATATTTAATATATTGGGGTTATTATAAAATCAATCTAAAATAATCATTGGATGAGGTGAAGAAGAAAATTAAAATGATTTTAGAAAATTATTTCATCTTCTTCATGTATCCTTTATAGATTTGCACTAATGAAATACTATATAGGATCTATAACCATAAATCATATTATATAATTTGGATAGATTACATGGGTTGATATTTGAGTAGTTTTATCTGAACCAAAGTCCTTGGGTGGTGTGAATAAATGAGGGGAGTGTCAGACCTTCTATAGAGGAGGAGGACTGGAATTCTTAAAAATACAAAAAATTTAACATTATTGGGAGGTATACCATTCCTCAGGTGGCTCCAATAATAATTTATTTTCAATCCAAGAGAATATATTGTATAAATATTTCAAAAAATGTGTTTTTGACAAGTGTAGAGTAATTTTTACACCTTATACTCTATGTTTACCCTCAAAGAAAACAGTTTTTAACTTATTCACTGTAATTAAATTTAAATTACTTCACTAATAATTATGGTAAAACATGATTTAAAAATATTATAGATAATTTTAATTCATAATATGGAGTCCAATTTTAAAAATTCAATCCAAAAAAAAAAAATAAATAAATTTCAAATTCATTTTGCATATGGAAAAAGAAACAAGGTTTTTATACTGAAAATGTTCAGAATATTTCAATGTTTATATAACCAAATTAAACATGGAAATTATTACAATGAAATAAGTTTGATTAATATAGATATAATTGACCCATTTTAAATTTAAATCAAATTATAAATATTTTCAAAATTATAAATTTTCAGATGAAAAGTCACTTGTTTTAAAATTTGTAATGTTTCACTATTCATAAAAAATGAAACTAGTCATAAAAATTCTAAAAATTAACCCTAAGATAATTTAAAATTCATATTTCAAAACATTAAGTTTCTTTTATCAAGAAAAATTTATCAATGATTGAAAATTTATGTTGAAACCAAGTTTTTCATTAAATGGTGATAAAAATTCCATTAGAAAAATACATCTTTTTTGTACATGAAATTAGATTTATTCTTATCTTATTCTTATAAAATATATTGGATGATTCTAACATAAATTAATGAATATATAAAATATAAATTTAGTTAATATAATCCTATAATATTAATTAATTTAATTTATAATGATAAAACAACTTTTGGAAAATAAAAATAGTTTTTGATAAAAATGTTACCTTTATTTTCAATTGGTTTTTATATTTTTTATAAATAACTAACACCTAATTAATTCAAATTTTTTTTAATAATTTTATTATATTAATTTATAACATAAAACTTTATAGTTATGAGATAATTGTAATTTTAATTAATAATATTATTCTGTAAAATATGGTCTTGCAAGAAACACAATATATTAAAGAACTCATTGCCATGTGTGATGCCACATAACTCTGTATTTCATTCATTTCAGGATATATAATTGATTTAATTTAATTGAAATAGTATTTATATAATAATAACTCAAGAGACTACATTCCTTCATACACTTGGTGTTTCATGTAAAACACTTAATCATATAAAATGTTATTATTTTATAATTATCATTGTGTGCCATTCACCCCAACTTAATAAAATTACATCACTTAAATAAACACTTAATATAATTAATCTAGTGTTTAATATTTGAGAACATATTTTCTAAAAAAACCACACCATAACAGGGGTGGTAAAATTTTTTCTTTATAGGATCGAATGGTAAATAATAATTTCTTTTAAAATAACACAAATCTAAGTTTCTATGAATGAGAATATTAGAATAAAATTTAGATCTATGCATGGAGGAAAATCCGAAATAAATATAGGAATTGATTGAGGTCATTGATCACAATAATTTGAGTGATTATTGGAATGTTCACGGGCCCAAAATCATAAATATAATCAATTTCAAAAAGTTATTGATTTAAAATAAATAATTGTTATTCGAAAATATTATTTCACAAGACCCTTTTCATAAAGGTGATAAATTTTTTTACTATATAATAATATATTGAAATATACATACTTGATAAATTTTATTTCATAATAGTACTTTTATAATTGTTTTTTATTTAATCGTTTATGACATAAAATAAATTACAAAAAGTGAATGATTTTATTCCTAAAGTGCCAAAAATTACATTTATCTAATTCGACGATCATAAAAGATAAAAAATTCATTCCACCCACCTTTAACAACTTTCCAAAATCAATGTGGTGAATAAATTAATCACAATCCAAAATATTAGGACTATTTGTTCAGCATTAATGTTTAATTTTTAAATTGTTTGACTAAAAAATAAAATGTTAATGAGGAAATTAAATAGCTCTGTAGTTGGCATTAGACACTTTTCTTACTTTGGTTGTGGATTAAATCCCTACCACCTTTCCAAACATGATTCGTTTTCACATAACATATAGTTCTTCCATTTTATAAACTATATTAATATGAATTGAAAAATAAATAAATGGGTATACTTGAAATTAAATAATTTTGAAAACTCTTTTATATGGTTTTCAATACAACCCTAATACCTAAATACTTAATCCATTTAAATTCCACATAGGTCCTCTCTTGTTCTAGAGTATATCTTTTAGAAGTGGGAATTTACTTAGGTATTTATTAGTTTCCCCATTATTATGACAACAAACTATAAATGGATCCCCATGATGAGATTTATTTCCTTCCATCATACTCTTCATTGTTCGATAGAATATTGTTTTTTTATTCCCATATTTTCCACATGTTATATATTTCCCCATTCTATTGATATAATGTTTTGTGTGTCTCCTTCAACTTTTCTTATATGATGTAAATCGATCTATCTTTTCGCCTTGGCCTCCACCACTCTAGATCTTAGGAAACTCCGCCATTCTCATATTTGGTGTCTTTTGGGAGTTGGTTAAGGTATATGTTATTGATCATATTTCAGGAAAAATGATTATGCATAAATATGTTATCTTTCACTCTTATCCACATCGAATGTGGGTTCACATTATCACCTTATTTTCCTTCATGTTCAATGATAGCATGATTACTTCAGCTCCCATCCTTCGACTAAAATAAGTAAGAATAATTTGAGTAACAATAATCATAGTTATAAAACAATATAATCATTTATTAGTTATCTAAATCAAGACACCTTATTAAAAATTAATCACATTAGGGTTAACCTATATAATTCACTATCATAATATATTAAAATCCTTCATAATGGTTTGTAATGAATATTGCATTATCCTAAGTATATCCTGATGGAGTGTAAAACCAGGTACATAATAAGAAATTTTTTCATGTTCTAGGGTACTCTAGAGTCAAACCTGTCAACCCTTTTCAAGGTTATTATTCCAAGGTGCATATATGCTAGCACAACAACCTCTTTTAGTATATAGATATGGATTTGTTGTCACGAAGACTCACATAATATATATATATATATATAAATATTACCATAACACTAGTATTTTCATAGATAGTTATCCTCAAATTCTATATTTTGGTTATCTTCATTAATCTATTTCTTCCAACATCCAGTTCCTAAGGAATATACAAAACCCTATATAGTACCAATTGTTGCAACCCTGACCCAAGTAGTTCAGATCAGATTCCTAATACCATTACATTGGTATATATATAATAAAATTTCATCCCAATGGATTAAATATTTTAGTGTTTTAGGTATCATAGATTCATATATGTGTCTTTTATTACAAATGAATACAAAAATTACAACATAATTTTATCAATTATTTATTTTTTGAGAATAAATTTATTGTGATTAGTATATCCTTTCATATCATGCTCAGTATAGTTAAAGGAATCCCATGGAAAGAACAAAAAACAATGATGATATGAAATTCTCTATAAGGGTTAAATAAAGAGGAATAAATAATGAATCAATGCGAGTAATCCATTTCTAATGTTAAATAACCTCTAATACATCCTATGTAATTATCAAAATAGATGGAACTGTGTAAATAATATGGAAAGGAAAATAACTAAAAACACATTCCATTTAACCAATAACATGAATATCACATCAAGATAAGGAATAATCAGAATGAAAAGGTATATAACCAATCACCATGGAATTGAATCAATAAAATGATACTTAAATGCATCCATTGAATTTTTCATAGTGAACATCTTATTCATAGAAATAATTGAATTTTAATGAAGGTAGTTATTGTTTATCTGATTTCATGTCTCTCAAGAACACGATAAATATATCATCATGAAATATCATTTATATGGTTTAATAAATACTAATTGGAAACACATAAGTGAGTCTATCCATCTTAGTTGTCCCATGACACTATTTATGCAATGTGGGGATGAAATTAACTTTCCCCCAACCATTTTATTGCATGTACAAAGCATTCATCTTATATCAAATAATCGATTTATATTAATGAAAAATATTCTTAATTAATATCTATATTGAGTAAAAGATATAGATTTTCAATATTACCCATTTAATCAAATAACATTCCATGTAAGACCCATTTTTAAAAATGGTATATGGTTTTGGAAATAATCACATCCACGATAAATGATAAAATTATTTTAAAAATTTAATGTTAAATGATTATAGAAAAGTTAATGACTGAAGGTGAAGTTAATTAATATGGAAATTATTCAAGGAAGATAACTTCAATTCTATCCATTAGAGAAATAATTATATTCCATCTTTAGGACAAATAAAGATGGTAATAATATAACATGTAACCATTGGAGTAAGAATAATGGCTATTGTTTTTTATGAAATGAAAAAGGTCTCTAAAAAATTCTCCAAGAAAATATATTTTTCATAATAATTATTTTTAAATAATATTAATTAAAATTAAAGTTTAATACATTTTATTTAAAAATATATTTTTATTATCGTAAAGGAATCTTCAATTAAACTAAGATAGGTAATTCCATATCTGGTAGAAAAACATTTCATTTATATTAGAAAAAGGGTATGAAATTGATATATTTTGAAGGAAAAAATATGGTTCCATTGATAACATTATATTAAATGAAAATATGGGTAACAAAAATATTTTAATGAGTAATTATTAAATGTATAAGAAGAAAATTGTTTTTTAAGAACATATATTTTTTACCCAAGAAACAAATGATATCAACTTTTATTAAAACATTTTCTCAATATTTTTAAGTCTGGATCAAGGAAAAAATGTAATATTACTTGAAATATATCTATAAAAACTAGAGGATAATAAAATTAATGGAATTATTAATCAACTATAATATAATATTCTTTAATGGAAATTCAATAATAAACATTCTCAATTGGAATGAGATTCTGAAATAAACACTGAAATAGAACATTATGACGAAGTAATAATTAATAAATATTTCAATTATGTGAATCAAATATAAATAAAGAAAGATAAAACAAAAAAATATATATTAAAAATTAATTATACACATTATCATAGAATATTAAAGATAATGTGGATGTAATATAATCCACAAAAAATTAGGGGAGATAGTAAATTTCCTTACCACTAGGCAACATTGTGATAAAAAACCATTAGAAAAAATAATTCAAATTGAAACATAAAATACAATAAATAATGAATTATTCATTATATTAAATTTCATGGGGGAGTATATATACCATATAAATGAAATTAGCAACATAATAATACAATATTCTATAATGAAATGGGATTGAGATGAAATCTCTTACTTTATTATACCATCTAGTTGAATGAACATTAAAATAATCTGTAATATTTCTCTGCATGATATTAAATTATTATAGAACTATATTAATATTTATAATATGTTTTATCATTATTTTACAGAAAATTATCTTCATTTTGTCAATAATATCCCATTATTTACATTATTTAAGGTGTAAATTTCATTACTTTTGGAGTATGTTTTCAATTGTTATTTTTTTGTTCCACTTATGTAAATAAAGATTTTATTAACTCATGAATTTAAATCATGATGTTAATTTCATATATATTTAGAATATATGTATATTGGGTTATCTAGAAAATTTGATAACAGGAAATTGAATACACCATTCCTGGAGGAGATGCCGTATATACGTAGGAATGCTATTTCCATGTTTTTATTTTTTTTAGAGAGGGAAAAGTAATATATATATTTATATATTATCATTCTAGTATAATAATTATTATATATATATATATATTCATATTAAACACACCCTTAATATAGTCCATGTAACCTATGAGTGAATCACACTGTTTTGCACGACGGTAGTCCACCATGCACCTAGACGACGTATTCGTATTCCAAAAAAAATGGACGATGGAATGTATTATATTATATGAAAACATTAATTAATATATCATAAATATATTATATATTTTATATATAATATAACTATATCATTATTATCTTCCTTAAAATATGTTAATAGAAGAAAAAATGACATCATTTAGTGAGACGGTAGTTTACAGTAACCATGAATGATAATGGTGTATGCCATTTATTGGAAGAGTGTCGTGTTATTGGATATAACATTAATATACCAAAATAAAATTATATTTACGATAATATGGATATTATATAATAACTATATAATAATAATTAAGGGAGGTGCAGAAGAAAATAAAAATACTTTTATAAAATCATTAACTCTTAATCTGGTATCCTCATTTGGTTTTCTCAAATTCCAACTTATTTTAGAAATATATCATAGATAAGGCTTCTAGGAAGAGGATATGGAATATGGATAGTTATTTGGCTAGATATTTTCCAATCCAAATTTCTGTGTAGGTTTTAATGAGTTTGGGGAGTGAGTCTCTAATGCCCTGACCGTAGATTCCTAGATTCGATGCATTATTTTAATACATTGGCATGATTACAAGGAATCAGGTCCCGAATAACTGATCAGTTTAGCACTATTGGAAAAAAGATTGCATACATGAACACTACATTACACTTTTTAACATACAATACAAAAACAATTCTTTGAGAATTCCATTATTCCCTTTAGATTAACCGTACATATCAATCATAATTCTTTTCTTTGAATCCTGGGAAAATAAAACATTAGAAAGGGGTGAGCTCAGATATTGAGTATGGGTAAATAATTTAGCAGAATCTATAAAAATTTTAGGAAAGATGTGTGATAAAATAAACACCTTTTTAAACATAAACTTGAACATAATATGGAAAAAATAAATCAAACATTACAATATAAACATGACCATGGATATTCTACTAATCGAATAATCACATGTAAGAACTAATTTCATAATGAGGGAATGCATAACACTGGACAACATTAGCACATATTCAAGGACTTGTGCCAAGACTACAAATAAAATTTCTATCAAGGCCTTGTGATATGACACTAGTTTTTCTCATGAGACCTACCGATGCATCAAGGATCTATAATGGGCTCCACCCGTCACATACAAATTCCACTACATTCCTCATATGAAAAATTTTAAACCTAACATAAACATTCAAATTAAAACTAGCATACAAATTTCACCCCATTAACCATAAACCATGAATGGTATAAAAATATAACATCGATAGTCAAACATATCATAACTTATTCAATACAACATGTAAGATTGTATTATAATAAATCAACCTCAATAAAAAATAATATTTAGTAAAGGATGCTCACATAGTTGAAAATGACGAGTAAAACTTTTTGAGAGAAAAATCCTTTTTGTAAAATAATTTAAATGACACACATTTATAAAAGAAGTAATTTAAAATAGATTTTTTAATCAAAGTGTCCCACACCACTTTGAAAATTTTGAAAATAATTATCATTTCAAAACATTCATGTCTATATAAATAAATCCATAAAATCATTTTGAAAACATGGACATTAATTTAAATGATTTAGAAATATTAATATTTAAAAAATTTAAAATTATGATCTTGATAAAGAGTACCTTCCAAAAATCCTTAAATTATTCCTTTTGAAATCATTTTTATGAAAATATTATATGGATGATAAAAATGTGCCAGTAAATACTTACACATAAACAATATCGGGTAATAATGAGATTGAGGAATTAACCCTTACCTTGCACTTTCCATTGGTAGAAGGTACATTTAACCTTCTGTATGAAGATCATAGTATGATATTAAATTATAACATAACCATATTAATATTTATTATATCACACATGATTCATTTATGAATTTATACTACCCATTTAATAATAATTTCAACGTTAAATTAACATTTCGGTAATAATCACTTTCTTTATCGCAGTTGTTTTAACTTGTTACTCTCGATTGTATCAGTTAGATCAATATTTAAATAATTATACAATATAAAAAATTATTTATATATTATATATATTTAGAATATAAATATGTATAATTTAAATATATATGAAATGAAAAACACCATTTATGGAGACGGTAGTCCGTACGTAGGCATAAACGCTGTTTCTGTTTTCATATTGTATTGAACGGAACTAAGTGAATAAGATATATGTAAGTAGATTTAATTATATATATAAAAAATTTATATCTCTAGTATAATTATTATGTCATATATTACATACTTATTAGTAATATATATTTTTATAATCGTTGATGAATGGTGAACGAGGAAATGAATCCCATCACGTCGTGGAGTCGGTAATCTGTATGTACGTACGAGCGATAATATAATTTCCTTAAAGGTGTGGAATTGGATTGTATATTAATTTTAAAGAGACACTAGAATTTTATTTTCACTATTTATATACATATTACTCATCATTATAACCATCCAAATAACATAGTGTTGAATTACAAATTACACCACAGCGTGGAGATGGTAAGCCGTACGTACACACGCATGGTGAAATTATCATTCATAAGATGGATAGAATAATAAATATAGTTTTTCCATAGTTATAATAACATCACAGTATATATAAGACACTAGATTTATTATTTTATAATGGAAACAACAATGAAAGAGTATGTGGAAGAATAAGGGAACTTAAAAGAGGGTGGTGAAATCATTACCTCTTCTTTGGGTTCTTCCTTTTGATTTGATCAAAAGGGATTCATAGGTTGGATTTTTGTCAAAATGAAGGCCTCTAGAATAAATTTAGGATAGTTGGGATGATATTTTGGTAGAGGTTGGTTGATCCAAATGGCTTTGGAGGTGTGAATGTGAGAAAAGGGGAAGTCACCCTTTATAAGAGGGGTGAGGGCACCTTAGGAAAACGTAAAATATTTTCTTATAATAAATTCATTTTTGGTTTATAATTGATCAAAAATTAATTATTTAAAATATAAGGTTGGTATGGGTCGAAAAGAACTCAACCAATAGGGTTTAGACAGGTTTATGTTACCATATTAACCTTATCATTTAGATTTAACTCTTAGTTAAATAGTTTTACATTTACCATGTCTCTTTGTATTTTTATATTATATGATTAATAAACTTACTATAAAATGACAATAAAACCCCAATTGTTTCATAAATTTCATATATATTATTATATAAGACTTATTTCTGAATATTATATTTTTAGGAATATTATATCTATTAATAATATAATTTTTTTTAAATCTATTTTATGTCAATGTTGACACTATGTGGTATTTTTTTTGATAAAATAATAACAACCTGATTACTTCAAAAAAATACATTTAATCAATACAAACATGTCATATTCACCTATAAAATTCGAGGATTTTCTAAAAACATTGAAATTATATTTATTTTAATATTTATAATACCATTTATTTGATTCTTTCATTAATAAGGTAATTACTGTATCATCATTGTGTCATTAATAAATTTTATTATTTAATCTCTAAAAATTATAAATAAAATATCATTGTGTAGGAAATATTTTTATCTTTTTAATGAATATTTATAGTCTAATGTATCTTATGTATAACCTTATATTAAAAATGGTTTAGTTATTAAATAATGATTTAAATACTTTTAACTCTTCTTTAAATAAAATAATAATAAATGTCTTACTCTAATCCAAGTGGACCTAAAGGGTCATATTTTATTCCTAAAGTTGTTTTTGGTCGAATTAAACTTATCCAATAGAATTAGCACATGTGTTAGGATAATAATAATTTCATTCTTACCCTTAATTACCCTATTTACTTTTAACCGCTGTAAATAAAAGTAAAAAGTTACTATTCACCAAAAATTATTTCTATCTTATTGAACCAAATATTACACCTTTATATTTACCATGTATCTCATATTTTTGATATTCAACTAACAAAATCGGTAAAATTATGTTTTATGTAAATTTGAAAATGCTTTTAGGAGGTGGGTAAAAGACGGTAAAATTTAAATAAAATTTTTATATATCTAATCTTATTATAAAATGACTCCTATAAATTACAGTAAACTTATATAAGTATTATGTATCTATTTTGACCTAAAATAAAGTTTAATAAAATAAATAATTACTTAAATAAAAATTTGTTTTTAAGTAATAACTTAGTGTTTTTTCCCTATTCATCAAAATTTGAATGTTTTTAGAAAAATACCAAAAATTCACCCTATGCTAATTTTGATATTGAAAATTCAATAATGAAGTATATTTTACCAAATTAAAAACAGATAAGTTTCATTTATTAATTTATAATTAATTCCCACTGTCAATACGAAAAGGTATTTTTTTAAGAAATAATAATTATCAAAAGTTTGACAATTGTTTATGTCCAATTTCAATGTAAAAATACATTCAATGAACATATTTGGGTTAAATGTTAAAAATATAATCTATTTATACATCCAAACCATTAAAATTTATAATTTAACACTTTAAATTATTTTTATTAAAAATGTTTTTTTTTTCAGTTAAAATATATTATTTTTCACTATTCAGCCAAATATGAATGTTATCATAAAAACAAAAAAATTTATTGAAACTAATTTCTTATGTCCCAATTCTGAAGAAGAATTATATTTTGTCAAATTGAATATATAAAAGTTCCGAATATTGGATTTAAAAAGTGTTCCCCATTAAAAGGCGGTAAAAGTATATTTTTTTAAAAATACTTCTTTTATCTGAAAAAAATGAATTAGTTCTCACATTATGTCTATGAAACTCATAATATGGATTCTAAAATTATAAGGATTATATATAGTTCTAAATTCAGTTAATACTTCTCATAACCTCTTTTCAATGGCTAGTTTGGTATGTCATGGTGTGCTTGAACTAAGTGTTGCGTGTAGTGCAAGTTATTGAATTAATTTGAGGAAATAACATACTATGAAAACTGGGGGTGTTACATTTTTCCCTCCATCAAAAAATAGCATCCTCGCAATTTGAAATTTTTATTTTAAAATAAAAGGTTGAAAATAGAAAATATCATTATGGGAAAACCCACATCGGAAATTGGGATAATAAAATTTATTCTTAATAAGAGGAAACAATTATATATATATATACTTCACATATAGAGTTTCATCTTTCAACTAATTCCAACCTCATACTCATCTTTCACTCTAAAATATTTAAAAAAAATTTATTTATCCTAATCGTATAGGGTTCCAAAAATAATGAATTTATATTTCATTTATCAGAATATTTAAAAAAGTTAAATTATAAAAACAAATACATCATGTAGTCCAGTCGTAGGTGATGCACCTTTATCAGTCTTTAGTTGCGAGTTCAAGTCTCGTAGCCTTTTCAGATGCGACTAGTAGTTGTGGGACCTATAGGTTGTCATTTTCATAGCAATCCAAAAATAACCTTAACAATAACATCCAATTTCAATCATAGTCCATTCCAACCTTTAGAATTATCCAAAATACTTATATCCAAATTCTGAGTCCAAAATTTATAAGGATGTTAAACACAATGAAGATCCTTTTTTCTAGGTAATAACATGTGAACGCCTTCATAATATATTCTATTAAAACGCCAAAACATCCTGAATTACCATAAAACCATATTGATTACATTCATTCCCCCTTATTCCTTATATAATACTAGATATACTCATTCTATCCAAAATCGATATAAACTCAAATGATGATGGAATATACAAATCGTTACTTAGTTTCAAGGAAGTCAAGAATATTCAATATAATTTATCCAAATCAACCATCTCTTATTCAAAAATCACGACCTCATTATCAAGACCATATTATGGATTACCATTCCTTAAACCATATATTTTCCCAAAAGTACTGCAATACAATCCTAATTTATCCTTCATCTAGGGTAGTATCATAACTAGATTATTATCCAATAACATCATTGGCGGTATACTCTTAAGAATGGGACACTGATTCGCGTAGTGTCTCAATTACTTGAAGATGAAGCATTTTACATTTGAAAATATTTTCTTACCCTTGAAATCACGTACTTGGTGACCTTTATATCCACACATATAACAAACTCCCATTCCATTCAATCATTTACCAAGGTGATTCTTTTCATATTTATCACATATAGGAAAATCCTTCTTTTCCATCTCCCCTTTATCCATCTTTCGTTCTTCCATAATTTTCTTCTCTTGCTTCTCTTAAAAGCCATTGGGCTTAGAGAATTATTTACTTATCTTATTAACACATGATACTATTTCATCATATGTTGAGAATAAATGGGAGACTATTTACTTTCTAAATTTTGGATTAATACTATGAAAGATATGATCCTTATTACTATTTGGATCATACATATTTCTGGAGTTCACATTCCTTCAATTGGGAACCATTTCTACACAATGTCATAAACAAGGTCAGTTTATGAATCGAAACTCATAACTCATAACATGTAATATAATTAACTTAAATTGAACAGTTTATGGATATAATCCATAATCACAAAAAAACATTCATTGAGGAGGTATATACTCATAAACCCATCATAGTGGTTTGTAAATAAAATGAGAATTATCCTTAGAATATTGCCCGGGAGTGTCTTATCCAAGAGTGCAGAAAGGCTCATTGCTGTGCAGCAATTCCCATTTGAGTCTAGATCAATGTGTTGTTTTCGGGTTTTAACCCTAGGTACATTTGTGCCAGAGCCACCTCTACCTGATCATGTCCAGACATGGATGTATTTTCTTGGGAAAACTCAAAAAATCATTACATTACCAAAATTCTATGAAGTTATTCTATACTAATCATCAATGTCTATCATAAGAAAATGTGCTCTAATCAGAGTTTGTCTAAATCTAGTTTCCAATGTTATTGCTGAACTTCCTATGATACCAACTATAACGTCCCAAACCTAGATTCCAAGAGTCAGTGCATTATTTTAATACATTGTCATGATTACAAGGAATCATGTCCCGAAAGACCGATTAGTTTAGTCGTCTTAGAAAATAGATTTCATAAATGAACATTACATTACACTTTCTAACATAAAAAATAAAAAAATTAGTTCTTTGAGAACACCATTATTCCCTTCAGCTTAACCCAACATATCAACCATAATACATTTCTTGGAATCCTTGGAAAATAAAACATAAAAAATGGGTGATCTCAGATGCTGGGTAAGGGTAAAATATTTAGTGGAATCTACAAACATTTTAGGCTAGATGTGTGATAAAAGCAACATCCTTTTTAAACATAAACTTGAACACAATATGGAAAGAATAAATCAAACATTATAATAGAAACATGCACATGGATATTCTACCAGTCTAATAATCACATGTAATAACTAATTTCACAATGAGGGAATGCCTAGCACTGGACAACAATACCACAAAGTCAAGGCCTTATGCCAAGACTACAAATAAAATTTTTGTCAAGGAATCTTTCCAGGACACTAGTTTGTCTAATGAGACCTACCGATGACTCGAGGAGCTATTGTGGGATCCACCCATCATTTACTAATTCCACTATATTCCTCATATGAAAAAATTGATACCTTACACACACATTCGTATTAAATCTAGCATATGAATTTCAATACACTGACCATAAACCATGAATGATATAAAAATAGAACACCCATAGTCAAAAATATCATAACTCATTCAATAAAATTTGGATGATTGTATTATAATAAGTCAACCTCAATCAAAAATAAATTCCAGTAAAGGATGCTGGCATTGTTGAAAATAATGAATAGAGTTTTTTGAGTAAATATCCTTTTTCTAAAATAATTTAAAAGTCACCCATTTATAAAAGATGTAATTTAAAAGATATTTTTGAATCAGTGTGTCCCATATCACTTTGAAACATTTGAAAATAATTGTCATTTCAAAACATTCATGTACATATAAATAAATCCTTAAAATCATTTTGAAAACATGGACATTAATTAAAATTATTTAGAAAGATAAATATTTAAAACATTTTAAATTCTGATCTTGATAATAATTTCCTTTCAAAAATCCTTAAATTAAACATTTTGAAATCATTTTTATGACAAATTAACATGGATGATAAAAATGTCCTAGTAAATACATACACAAAAACAATCCCTGGTAATAATGATATTGAGGAATTAACCCTTACCTTGTAATTTATTTTATTCGAGGGTACATTTAAAATTATTTATGAAGATAGTAGTATGTTATTAAATTATACCATAACCATATTAATATATATGTTATCATAAATGATTCATTTACGACTTTATACTACCCATTTAATAATAATTTCCATGTTAAATTATCATTTCAGGTAATAATCGCTTTCTTTATCACACATGTTTTAACTTGTTAAACATTATTGTATCACTTAGATAAAGAAGTATTTAATTATAGAATATATAGAATGATTTATATATTATATATATTTAGAATATTAATATGTATAATAGAAATATATATGAAATGAAAAACATTATTTATGGAGACGGTAGTCCGTACGTACGCATAAACATTGTTTCCATTTTCATATCATATTTAACGGAACAAAGTGATTAAAATATATGTAAGTACATTTATTTATATATAAAAATATGTATATCTCAAGTTTCATTATTATGTCATATATTACAGACTTATTATTAATATATATTTTTATAATCGTTGATGAATGGTGAACGTGGAAATGAATCTTATCGCATCGTGGAGACGGTAATCCGTACATACGCAAAAGAGACAATATAATTTCCATAAAGGTGTGGAATTAGATGGTATATTAACTTTAAAGAGACATTATAATGTTATTTTCATTATTTATATACATATTACTCATCATTATATCCATCCAAATAACATAGTGTTGAATAAAAAATTACACCACGACCTGGAGGCGATAAGCCGTACGTACGCACACATGGTGACATTACCATTAATAATTTGGATAGAATAATGAATATATTTATGCCATATTAATAACAATATAAAATTATATATAATATAATGGAGTTATTATTTTATAATGGAAACAACAAAGAAAGAGTAAGTGGAAGAATAAGAGAACTTGAAAAGGGTGGTGAAATCATTACCTCTTCTTCGGGTTCTTTCATCTGAATTGTCATAAGGGCTTCTTAGGTTGGATTTATAACCAAAGTAAAGCATCTAGGTTGAAGGTAGGGTAGTTGGGAGGATATTGGGGTAGAGTTTGGGTGATCCAAATGTCTTTGGATGTGTGAATTTGAGAGAAAGAGAATTGCCATTTTATAAGAGGGGCGAGGGGAACCTTAGAAAAAACATAAAATATTATTTTATAATAAATTATTTTCTCAGATTATAATGGATCAACAATTAATTATTTAAAATATAAGGTGGGTATTGGTAGAAAAAAAACTCAACCAATAGGTTTTTTATAGTTTTATGTTACCATATTAACCGTAACATTTAGATTTAACTCTTAGTTAAATAGTTTGACATTTTCCATGTCTCTTTATATTTTTATATTATATGGTTAATTAACATAATATAAAATTCCCATCGAACCACAATTGTTTCATTAATTTCATATGGATTTTTATATAAGTCTATTTTCTGAACAATATATTTTTAGGACTATTATATCAATTAATAATATAATATTTGTTTTAAAAACTATTTTATATAAATTTTTAGACTCTTTGGTATTTCTTTTCTGATAAAATAATAACAGCATGATTACTTCAAAAAAATACATCAAATCAATCATAACATTCCATGTTAACCTAGAAAATTCATGTATGTCCGAAAATCATTGAAATTATTTTTATTTTAATTTTTATAATACCATTTATTTGATTCTTCCATTAATATAGTAATTATTTCATCGTCATTGTGGCACTAATAAATTTTATTATTTATTCTCTAAAAATTATAAATAAAAAACCATTATGTATGAAATCTTTTTATCTTTATAATGAATATTTATTGTCAAATTTATCTTATGTATATCCCCATATTAAAAATGGGTTAGTTTTTATACCTTGATTTTAACTCATTTAACTCTTCTTTAAATAAAATAATAATGAATGTCTTAATCTAATCTAAGTGGACCTAAGGGGTCATATTTAATTTCTAAGGTTGATTTTTGTCGAATTAAACTTATCCAATAGAATTAGGACATGTGTTAGGGAAATAATAAAAACAATTTACCCTTAATTACCCTATTTACTTTTAACCATGGTAAATACAAGTAAAAAGTTACTATTCACCAAAAATTATTTTTATCTTATTGAACAACATTTAACTCTTTTATATTAACCATGTCTCTTAGATTTTCGAAATTCAACTCATAGAAGCGGAAAAATTAGGTTTTATGTAAATTTGCAAATGCTACTAGGAGGTGGGTAAAAGACGGTAAAATTTAAATAAACTTAATATATATCTAAACTTATTATAAAATGACTCCAATGAATTACATTAAACTAATATAGGTATTATGTAACTATTTTTACATAAAATAAATTTAAATAAAATAAATAATTATTTAAATAAAAAGTTGGTTTTAAATAATAACTCCGTGTTTTTTCACTATTCATTAAAAATTGAATGTTTTCAGAAAAATACCTAAAATTAACCCTAAGATAATATTGATTTACTGAATTAAATAATGAAGTATATTTTTCCAAATTCAAAACATAGAAGATTCATTTATTAATTTAATGTTAATTCCCGTTTTCAAAACCAGAAGGTTGTTTTTTAAGATATAATAACTCTCAAAGATTGACAATTGTTTATGTCCAATTTCAAGGTGAAGTTACTTACAATGACCAGAATTGGATTAAATGGTAAAAATAAAATCTATTTATACTTCCAAACCATTAAAATTTATAATTTATCACTATAAATTATATTTATTAAAAAAGTTATTTTCATTTAAAATATAGTATTATTCACTATTAACCCAAATATGAATGTTATTATAAAAACACCAAAAATTTATTGAAACTAAATTCATATGTCCCAATTTTAAAGATGAAATTTATTTTGTGAAATTTAATATATAAAAGTTTCAAATATTGGATTTAAAAAGGGTTCACCATTAAATGGCAGTAAACATATAATTTTTGAAAAATACTTGCTTTATCTGAAAAAAATTAATTATTTCTTACATTAGGTCTAAGAAACTCATAATATGGATTCTAAAATTATAAGGATTATATATAGTTCAAAATTCAGTTAATACTATTCATAAACGCTTTTGAACGGCTAGTTTGGTATGTCGTGGTGTGCTTGAACTCGGTGTTGCGTGCAGTGCAAGTTATCGAATTACATTGTAGAAATAACATACTTTGAAATCTTGGGGTGTTACAGAGTCCCCTTTTATAGTGGAGGAGGAGTGACATTCTTGTAAATACAAAATTGTAAATTGTATTGGGAGGCCCCCTTTAACTCATGAGACTCCAATAATAAACCATTTTAGTTCCAATAGAATTGTTACCCCTTACCTAATATATTAATTAGTCACTTATCATTATAAAATTTAAATGGAATAAAATTATCTTGTATTTAATTGGGTGGTTTTCTGATATCCCAGATGGAGAATATATTATATTTTGTTATTTTCAATCAATTGACTAATGTTTTATATTTCCATACAACTAGTGAGTCTAATATAGTCTAATAGATAAAGAATCTTCACATTAGAGATATATTTTAATTTTATGGGATACCGAATGTTATAATATCTATATATAGTTATATATTAACATCTTCTTTCGATAATTATATGGGAATGATTTATGTTCTTTTAAAATGTTAATCACTTCATATCATCCTCAAAAGGATTAAAAATCTCATATCGCTTGACATATTATTAAGGAATATCTTTTGTCTTGTATCATTGATTTAATGGATTCTTAGGATGAACATACAACCTTGGAAGAGTTTGTTCATATTAAGTGTAAAGACCCATAAATTTGAAGGAATGTTTTTTAATATGTTTGTAATTTTACATGAACGCAGTTTCTGACGGCACCTGATTCCGAGGCCCGGTGTGCCCGGAATCATTTTCTAAAGTTTAGCTCAGGTATTTTCAGTGAATGAACGAGCGAGTTTTCTTAACTTTTGAACAGGTGCTCGGAATCGAAATCCGAGGACACTGATGGAATCAAAGTGCCAGTAATTGCTTAGAAACACCCTTTCAAGAGTTCCGTTTTCTCAGGTGTTTTTTTAATTTTTTGGGTTATGTAAAAGAATAAAATAAAATGGTGCAACCAATTTTATTTCATTTAAAGTTGTTAAAACTAAGCTAGGTGGTTGAAGTGGAACCCACAATACCCTACTCCACTAGGTAGAATATTTGTGGGGTGGGGCCCACAAAAGCCCCACCTTTCCAACTTCCTCAAAACCCCCTACATTTAATTAGGTAAAGCACCCACACCCCCTTTATTTGAGAGTCCACTCATACGTTTAAGGTAATGTTTAAACGCCTCATTAATATGGGTGGTTTAAACTTCTCAATTAATTCAAGTATCTGATTGATTCAAATTTTTAATTTCAAAACATTTGGTTTGTCTGTTAATAAAATAAGACTAGTCTTATTTTATTAAAGGGGTTCGTTGTGCAAGAGGGTTGGGGATAAATCACTCAAAGCCTGAAAGAACTCCTTCCTCGATGAAGAACATGAAGAATGCGAAGAATGCTGACCTCCGATGAAGGTTGACAAGAACGCCGGATCCTCGGAGATCGATGACGCAATGCCGACGAATCGTTCTTCCTTCCACGAAGCCTTCTTCCATGATGTGCAATTCCGCGATGAACCTTCATTCAACTTTTTTTTCTTCAAGGTAGGGGGATTATTTCTTTTTGTTCCTGAATACTTTCTTCGCTGTTTATCGCCCCTTTTGAGCCGCCTGATATTGCAATAACGGGAGGAGGTCGGACTGCACGAACATGGCCGAACCTCCTCCCGCCGTGATTGTTTATTTGTTTGCGGCACGAACAAGGCAGTGCGGTGCCGGTGCATCGCGCGGAAAATAATAAAGATTGTGCGAAGAAGTGTGGCACCATCGCGCCGCGACGTTGAAGTCGAACAAGTCGCGGAGCCGTCGCGCCGCACCAGAGAACCTGGAAGAGACCGCGGCCAGAGCGAGGCCGCGGCGGCGGGACGTGGTGCCATTGTGCCACGCTGTAAGGACCAAGGCCGGGGTTTTGGCCGCGGTGGAGCCAAGATCGGTGGTCGGCTTCCAGCCGCCGGTGCCGGAGCAGGAGGGCGGGACCGTGGGGTCCCATGGCAGCAGCACGGCCGGCCAGCCATGCCGGCCGATCACCGAGAAAGCTGGGGGTCGTAACCCCCGGCTGGCCGACAGGAGCGACCCCCACATGGGGGCCGCGGTTACAGGAACAAGCGGGGGGCAACCCCCCCCCCCCCCCCCCCCCCCGCACCCCTTCCGCTCAGCCGTTCTGGCTGACCACGCCAATCCGGGCCGCGCCCAGGCCGGGCTAGGTTATAGAGGCCTGGCCGGGCCGTTCCAGCCAAGCTGGGCCGCGCCCAAGCAGGCCGGACCCAGACCCGGGTTGGGTCGACCAGGTTCGGGCCGACCCAGGGGGTATCGGGCCGGGTCAGACCGGGCCCAAACCCCATATTCGCGGACCTCTTACGATCCTTTGCCTATATCATGGGCTACCGACCTCCGATTGACACACCGTCAGCTGCGATGTGATCCTTGGATCGAGACGGTCATTTTGGTATATTACACTCATGGTTTCAAAGAACTTTGATTACAGCCGGGTTGGTTCGGATACGAACCCAACCGGGCCCTCGGAGCAGAAACGTTTATATCATGAGCTCCGGACGTCCGATTGACGTGATGTCGACTTTTTTGGATTCCGCATGATGATACAGAACTTTTCGAATACGTTTCTTGTGTTTTGGTAGCAGTTGGATATTGGACGAGTTGGGTTGTACCCGAAATCCAACCGGGCCCCTGGAACTGAAATGCTGATAACTTTCAGACCGAATGTTCGTTTGACGAACCGTCAGCGGTGTTGGAGATCACATTGAGAAACAGTCCCTATGAGCATACCCTATGAGAGTTCGGGGTACATTTGAGGTACGTCTAGGTTGGTTCGCACATGAAACTAACCGGGCCCCTAGGACGAAAAGGCTAGCAACTCACATACCGGGCGTCCGATTGACGCGCCGTCTGTTGCATTGAGACCCCTATGATGAGGCGGTCCTTTGAGATACTTCATCGTAGGACATTGTGATTCTTGGAGTATCGACCAGTAGCTCGTGGTGTGGACCCTCTAAGAGACGAGCGTGCGGAGTACGGAGACTGTGTAACAGGATGAGACCTGTCGACTGCTTGACCGACTCGACTTGGAATGAGTCGACTAGCCCAGTGGACGTAGCACTACATTGTTTGGGCGCAGACCCATGGAGGATGGAGCATTACTTAGTTTGGGTGGAGACCTATGGTACTTTTCTGGAGAGTACCTCTGCAGGATATTAGGGGGGATGCACTACTGTGTTTGGGTGGCATACCCCGGCGGGAAGCACTACTGTGTTTGGGTGGCTGACCCGCGATACTCAACAGGAGGAGTAACTCAGTAGTCATAGGTTATTTAGTTGTAAGTCGGAGTCGTGATAGGATCACTGTACACTCTATAGATGGGGCTCTTCAGCAATTACGGTTTCGATAATGAAAATCCTGGTTTGAGCTGAGTCTATGACCATTGTGTTTACCTCATGATTGAGATGGGTCACTTGATAACTTAGGTATATGTATGAGAATATACCTGGGTAGTGGTTATCCGTTGATTTCATAATCTTTCTGTTTCCTCATGATTGAGATGGGTTACTTGATAAGTTATGTATATGTATGGGCATATACCTAAGTAGAGGTTATCTGTTGAGATATTCTTTGTGGTTATCCATGTTGGATTTAGTGAGACCTTGAGGATCTCGGGGTCCCTACTGAGTATCGTTATACTCACCCATCCACGGGCTATGCCCGCACCTCATTGTATTGGTTGCAGACGATGGGAAGTACTGACGGAGGACGAGTGTTCGAAGACTGGATGATACCCGGAGGTGGACCTCACAACAAGTCATTATCAGGAGGTGGACTTCACGGCAAGACGATACTCGGAGAAGGTTGATAGGAAAGAGCATTTTGGAGGCTATCTGTACCTACCCTTCAGGTAGGATCCGTGGTGGACGATCCAGGAGCTGCGCTATCTGTACCTACCCTTCAGGTAGGATTCGTGGTGGACAATCTAGGAGCTGTGCTATCTGTACCTACCCATTATTTAGGATCTGAGGAGGATGACCTAGGAGATGCTTCCATTCTTACAGATGTTGTATTTTTCTATTGTACTTCTGTTCAGTTGTAGCTGTACTTTCGATTGGGTTTGTATTCTGGACTATTTTATTTTTTAGCACTTCCTTTTGTACTTAGTGTATTACTTCCTCTTGTACTCTGTGGTGTTTTGTTTACTTTTATAAAGGCAATGCCTTCCCAATTATCAGGAATTACCCCTTTCGTGCTAGTCGCCAGCCCCTGGCCTATGGAAGGTGAGCTTGGGGAAGTCACGACAAGGGCCCCGAGGACGGGTCATGACAAATTTGTATCAAAGGGAGGTTCGGTTCTACCGCAAAACTTATAACTCTGATATTTTCTTTCTTTGAAGCGACAGTGTTAAGAGTACCGAGTGTGGTTTTTAGTTCAGGGAGTCCAGTGTTGGAGAGGGCGGCCGATGTATCCATACACCAGGACCCTGACTTCTGATTTCCGACTTTGTGCACGAAAACACTGATTGCGTGTGTGTTTTCAAAGGTTTTCCCTTAAAACAACTCATACAAGTTTAGCTCACCAGGTATAATCGTTTGACCGTGTCATGTTGTTTCTTTGAGGATGCCTTTCCATGGACGACCAGATAGCGCCCAGAGGGATGTGCGTACTGACAGCCAGCCGAGGGACGATGCTTCAGTACAGGGGCCTCTTGCAGTTGAGGAACCAGTGGAGGCACCAGCAGTACTATCATATGTTGGGACACCGATTCCACTAGCCCAAGTAGTAGGCGATGTACGTCGCTTGAGCGTGCTGCACTTGTTCCAGTGCATGAGGCCACCTAGGTTCCGTGGAGAGACGGACCCACAGGCGGCTGAGGATTGGCTAGAGGCTATGGTTAGAGTCTTCAAGCTAGTGGGGATGCCAGCAGACTTCATGGTGATCTTTGCTTCCATCCTTCTTTAGGAAGCAACAGGAAGGTGGTGGAGCCACTTGTTCCAGTTTTGCGACGGTATTACCTTCACATGGGGAGACTTTGAGACCTTCTTCAGACTAGAGTTTATACCAGTGGCTCTATACCCCGAGCGTGTTCAGGAGCTGCTGCCTTTTCCGCATGATTTTCCATCAGTAGCTGAGTCATCTATAGGTAGTAGACAGATGATGCAGAGGTCCAAGAGGACCAGTGCCAGCCGTACGAGGAGCAGGAAGTGTTATGAATGTGGCAGGAAGAGTCACCTGGCACGTGACTGTCCCACCCCCCGCATAGTTGATCCGCGGGTGTTGCAGGAGCCAACGAGGTAGAAGAAGCGGCGGGTGCTTGAGCAATAGCCGAGTAGTGAACTAGGCAGTAGAACTCCGAGAGTAGGTGGACATGAGCGTAACTAATGGACTAATTTTGTTCTTGGTACTTCTAGTTCCATGTTTCTGTTGTATTTGTGTCTTTGTACTATAAGTTACAGTAATAAAAAGACACATATCTTTATGATGTTTTCTTCCTTGTCCTTTTGTTCGGTAGATACTAAGAGGTTCTAGTTAAAAACTGTTGACTTGACCCTCACTGTTGAGATTTCTATTGGAGGAGACCCAGTGGCCTCACACCAATGCCAACAGTGTGACTCGACCCTTCGAGGCGAGAGTGACAATTAGATCTCTTGGTAGATAGGTCGAGGCCTTACGACGCCATCCATGGCATGAATTGATCATTCATGCTAGGATTGACTGTATTAGGCCATTGGCGTTGTTCATCCAGGGGATGAGACCGAGTTTCTCTTTTCGGCAGAGGATAAATCTTAGCAGCTCTTACTGATCATAGGCAAAGAAGGTGCAGATCATCTAGGAGCGGATGAAGACTGCACAGTGCAGTAAGAAACAGGAAGCTGGCGCCAGTCTTGGAGACTCGGGCGTGTTAAATGTTTCAAGAAGGGGAAGCTTTAAGGATATATGAGTCTGTGAAGCAGCAGACGTGGAGGCAGGGCTAGGAAAGCATCATGAGGTGGTGTAATTTTTTTTAACATGATACAAACACCGACCTTAGTTTTCCCTGCCAGGCACAGGGAGCTGGAGAGCAGGGGAAGAGTGCAGCTGTATGCGGTCAAGGAGTGTGACCCAATGGATCTAAAAATGATTCTAGGGAAAGTCGGTGTCCACTACTAGCTACCGTAGTAACAGACGTAGTTATGAATCATTCATTCCTTCCATGAATCAGGTCCCAGACCTAGAGTTTCCGGTAAGCCGTAGACTTGACCCTCACGTTAGGAGATATCTTGGGAGGAGAATCGATAATAACACTTACGCTGACAGTGTGGTCTGACCCTCGAGGCGAGAGTTTCAGTTGGAATCTCTTGGTGGTAGCGTCGAGGCCTTACGATGTTGATTTTTGTATAGAATGGGAAATCACAGTCCATACCCAAATTGACGGTATTATGAAAAAAGGTTGTGGTTTAACTAAGACTTCGGGATGGGTTTTCCTTGGTTGGTGAAAAGGAAACCCCAGGCAGCAAAAGATAAACTCATGCATAGGAGGGATTGGCCGATCACTCTTGAGTCAGTCAACCCTACCCTCGTGGCAATAGGAGTTTTGAGTTTCAGTTCTAAACACGAATTGGAGACCTCTAGAGTTCGAGGATGACGATCACGACCTTATACGGGTCTCACCTCGACGAGGTTTATGAAGATGTGGCCAATGCGACAAGTTATCTCCGAGGTTCAACGGACCTTTCTAGGTCCTTAGCTGGGTAGGTGAGGTAGTTTACCGTTTGACCTTTCCACCCTAGTTGCACCAGGTGCATGATGTCATCCACGTACCTCGGCCGAGGAGGAACATGCATGATCCTTCACACATCATCATCTTTTGGGAGATGGACGTCGATGATAGGGTGCCATTCCCGGGGGTTCCAGTAGAGGTTGAGGATCGAGAGGAGCGGGTCCTACGAGGATGGTCGATTCCTATGGTGTGCATTCATTGGTAGTATAGAAACCTCTAGGTGAGCACATGGGAGCGAAAGCCTCAGATGCGTGATCATTACCGCTTTTGTATCCCTAGATTGTGTTAAAAGATTTACGAGGAAGTAAAGCCCTAAGGTGAGAGTAATGTAAGGACCCAGAAATTTCAAGGATTTTTTTTTAATTTTTTTAGAATTTTATAAGAACGTAGTTTCTGACGGCACTTGATTCCGAGGCCCGATTTGCCCAGAATCATTTTCTGAAGATTATCTCGGGTACGTTCAGTGAACAAATGAGTGGGTTTTCCTAACTTTTGAACCGGTGCTCGGAATCGAAATCCGAGGACACTGATGGAATCACAGCACTGGTAATTGCATAGGTTCACCTTTTCCAGAGATGCGTTTGCTCGGGTGTGTTTTTTTTAATTTTTTGGGATAAGTAAATGAATAAAATAAATTTGTGCAACCAATTATATTTCATTTAATGTTTTTAATCCTAAGATAAGTGGTTGAAGTGGAACCCACTATACCCTACTCCACTAGGTAGGATATTTGTGGGGTGGGACCCACATAATCCCCACCTTTTTAACTTCCTCGAAACCCCCCACCTTTAATTAGGTAACGCACCTGCACCCCCCTTTAATTGAGAGTTAACTCATATGTTTAACTTAATGTTTAAACACCTCATTAATTTGGGTGATTTAAACATCTCAATTAATTAAATTATTTGATTGATTCAAATTTTCAATTTCAAAACGTTTGGCTTGTGTGATAATAAAATAAGACAAGTGTTATTTTATTAAAGGGGTTCATTGTGTGAGAGGGCTGGGGAGAAATCACTCAAAGCCTGGAAGCACTCCTTCCTCGACGAAGAACACAAAGAATGCAAAGAATGCCGACCTTCGATGAAGGATGAAAAGAACACCAGATCCTCGGAGATCGACGAAACGACTCCGACAAATATTTATTCCTTTCACGACTCCTTCTTCCACGAAGAACCGTCATTCAACCTTTTTTCTTCGAGGTAGGGGGATTATTTCTTTTTGTTCCTGAATAATTTCTTCTCTATTTATCATCCCTTTTGAGACGCCTGATATTGCAATAACAGGAGGAGGTCGGACCGCACGAACACGACCGACCCTCCTCCCCCCTTGATTGTTGATTTGTTTGTGGCACGAATAAGGTAGCGTGGTGCCGGTGCACTGCACGGAAAATAATAATGATTGGGAGAAGAAGCGCGGTGCCGTCGTGCCGCGCTGTTCAAGTCGAACAAGCCGCGGTGCCGTCGCATCACGCCGGAGAACCTGGAAGAGACCGTGGTCAGAGCGGGGCCATGGCGGAGGGAAGCGGCGCTGTCGCACCGCGCCAGACGAACCAAGGCTGCGGTTTTTGGCCGCGGCGGAGCAGAGATTGGCGGTCGGCTTCCAGCCGCTGGCACCGGAGTAGGAGGGCGGGACTATGGGGTCCCGCGGCAGCAGCACGGCCAGCTAGTCGGGCCGGCCGGTCACCAAGAAAGCGGGGTGTGTCCTTCCCCCAACTTATAAATGGGAACCACTTCTCCTCTCATATCCACAAGAATTTAGCCACATATCTAAAAAACACTTACCAAAATAATTTACAATCATTCCTCCTCACTTCCTAGATTCCTTGGTATCATAAAATGATCATCATAAAAGGATTAATGTGGAAGAAAAAGGATTTTACGAAAGAAGTGGTATTACTTTTATCTTAGTGTTTTACTTCTATTTCATCTAATCCTACCTTGAAATATTGTACTACCATGATCATATGATAACATAATAATATTATATAAACTAAAATGTTATTATAATAGTTTAATAACCCATGATCATGTCTATTTGAACCTACAAAAAATGAAAATGTTGTTTGTATGTATGTATGACTGGTTACCTCTAAATAAAGTGTAATTCATTTCTCATCACCATATTACATGTATGGTTATAAAAATCTAAAAAATTAATATATATTATTATTATTAAATAATTATTATTATACAAAATATAATTTATATTTTACCTTTTTAGCCTAAAACTCATTAAAAATTTATAATTTCGCTCATTTGTACATGTGGAATACCACATTCAAAGAGTGATGTGTTACATTTTTCATGAGTGATTTAAAAGGATGATTATAAAAAGGTATTTAATTAATATATGTATAATATTTATATCATTATTAACATTCATGATTTGATTTGGCCATTAGAAAAATTGAAGGACTGAAATTACTGACCCAAAACATACATGAAAAACAAAACTGTTAATACTTAGAAATGATGATTTGAATAAAGAATTACTAATTTTTTTTTAAATATTATTATTGGATGATATATATGATATCCACAGTATGTATAAGGTTAATTTTTATAATAATAATTAATATTAATTTTTTTATACAGGTGGCTAAACAAGATTAAAATGCTAGTAAGACCTATAGTAATAGTTTATTTGAAAAAATCACCATTGTTTGAAATTGTTTATATATATATTTTCATTGGGAGAGTCATATTATATATCTACATTAAATCCAATATAAATAATTCCCATATAGTTATTTCAGAAAAATATTGGTATTCCTTTTATTTCCCCTCTCTATGTACTCAAAAGTCCAAAATTATTTTTTTAAGGGAAACAAAATTTATTCTATTTTGGTCAGGAATATTTTAATACTATTTACATATTTCATTAAAATGATTAAATAATTTTCTTATGTTATAAAATTAAATATTAATTTCATAATTACCCATTTATTAATATTTATAATTTTTTTAAAAGGAATCTTCTTATGAATTTATCAATGAGGCACTTTGTTCCCAATGTTTGAAAAAAATATTTATTTTAACAATCATCGAGTGAATAGATATTTCTGTAATCATGTCAACATTTTGTTTTGAATATTCCATTGTAATAATCCATGTATATTTCCAATGATTTTTTCGTGATTATCTTTTTTGAAATTTCTATATTTTAAATACATTATATAATAAAAAAGTGTATTTTCCCCAAGAAATCAACTAATGATATCATTAATGTGATTAAATTTATTTCTTTTTCCTTTGATGAATAATATAATTTATCTTGGGTACAATAAAATGATTTCATCCAATATATTTATTGATATTTATTATGATCATTTTGACAATGGAATGTACTGACATTCGATATGCTAGTTTTTTCAATGGAGTTTGTTTTATTAATGCATTCTGTTTAGGTTTTATAGTTTAGTAATATAATTAATGTGTTGGAGTTCATAAGTTTTGAGTGGGAACAAAAATAACATAGCACCTATATGGATCTATAACTCTTATGAGACAAAACATGTTTGGTATTTTATACAAGCCTTACCCACTTATGTAATTTGTCTTTGAATGTGGCCTTATTGGTATGTTTAATGTGTTTGAAATTATTCATTACATACATTTGGAAAAAATTGTTAATTTCCATGAAATTATTCAAATATCAATGTTATCCATGTTTATTTTTTGAAACCATGTTATTTTTTTTGTATGGAATTGTTTTATCATCATTTATTACTTACATATTACTAATTTCCTATTTATCTGAGTTTTTTTCTCATTCTATTACTCAACACTTGTTGTCACCATTTTTACCCTTCCATAAGAAGCCATAAATTGTGGTGTGATTGAAATCACATGTTATTCTAGAAGAAATAATAATTTTCTCAAATAAATACTATATTAATTTTCTATTTTCAAATGTAATGTTAGATTAAACCATGAAACTAGTTTTCCATGACTATTAAACTATTAAAACCCTTAGGATATGATCTATTATATATAGTGGAAATGGAATATAGTTACCATCGGCTCTGGGATATTGGGTTTGGGGTTGTTACAACTATTATCAATGTATGTTTAGTGTAAACCCGAGGTGCATTATTTAGAAAAAAGTATATCAGAAAACAAAATCCTATGAAAACAATACATAGAAGAATATTTATTGAAATATATCAGGATGTTTTGTTAAAGAAGAGGATGTTTAATTTTTATGAAAATAATTCCTTACCTGGATACTGGCATGTACATATAGTTTTAGAGTAGATACACAAAGAGGAAATAATTATGAAAGGGGAGAATTAGGTATTTATAGAACATGAATGGTGGATAATGTGTAGGATCAAGGCTGGACACCTAGATAACATTCCATAGGTATATTATTTAGTTGAATAAAAAATCATTACTATATTTTATGAAAAATGTAAAAAAAAATTAACATTTTGAGATATTTCCAATGACACAATGATTAGGATTTTATAAATATTAACACATAAATATTCAAATTATGTTAATCATTAAATGCTTTTGAAATTATACATTATGAATCAAAATGAAATAATCTATTCTTCGGTATCATATTGTTATAAAATGGTGTCTAATAGATGGAATTAAAACCATATCAATGAATATAATATAAGTAGGGATTAATATTTTTATAATGAGAATGATTTTATAGTCACATTTATATAAATTATAACTATATTGTGGAATATCTCATAGTTTAAGACTAATAACCCGTCCCATATGGATACTCCTTCTGGCCCACAACATGGTGTAACAACGTTAGACCATTTCATGTGAAAATGGATTCCAATATTCAATGGAACAAAAATACATTATTATCTAAGCAATAGATAAGTTGTCCCGACCCATCCTCAGGGCCCGTGCTGTGACTACTCCATGCCTGCCTTCCATAGGACAGGGGCTGGCGACTAGCACCAAGGCATAATTTATGATAAAAAGGGAAGGCATTGCCTTTGTAAAGTAAACAAACACCACAGAGAAAGCAAGCAGAAGAAGTAAACACTATGTAAAACTGGGTACAACAGTAAGTTCAGAAAAGTAAGTGGGCTAGTATACAAACCCAAACTGAAGGTGAAGTACAACATGAAATGGAAAACAACAACTGAAAGTAATGCCACATCCTTGAGTAGTCCACTGGAATTCCCACCTGAAGGGTGGGTACATATAGCCTCCATAGCTCCTCGGGTCTAGCCGTCTGCTCTGAGTACGCCCCGCCCAGTGGTCCACCTCCGGGTACCGACCTGCTCCTCATGCCTCAACCACAATCAGCGTTGTCTGTCGTCTGCAACCAACAAAAATATGTGCGGGCATAGCCCGTGCAGGGGTGAGTATAAGCTACTCAGTAGGGACCCTGAGACCCCCGAAGGTCTCCCAGAATCCACAAAGGATAATCCACAAAGGAAAGATACGATCACAAAGTAACATCAAACACAACTTAGGTATATGCCCATACACATACATAAGTCTTCAATTCTCGTTCGGTTCCAACATCCGAGTTCATGTACAACCCTGTCCATAGAAGAAAAATAACCACCCAATCCACACAGGAAAGCATAACGTAATCCACAAAGGATATCAAGTCAATCTTACCGAAGATAAGGATTGAAAGTCAAGATTCATCTCAAACAGGTATACTTCTTCGTAAGATGATAGAGATGATCAGATTTAGTCACTGATTCATTTATGCCACCAGACCCACACAGGATCGATATGTACTAACCCCTGAATTACCCACAAAGGATCGATAGGTAACTATCCCACGCAATGACCCACAAAGGATCGATAGGTAACAAATCCCCGCAATGACCCACACAGGATCGGACCCACACAGGATCTATAGGCGCTGGCCCACACAAGACCGCTGAGCGCTGACGCACACAGTATCTGACCCACAGAGGACTGGTAGCACTGATCCACGTAGGATCGTTGAGTGCTGTAGTTGTCATCGTCAAATCCACGGAGGATTTCTGCACAGTCGTCATCATCGTCGCAGTCGCAGCCCACTCTAGGGTTCCCGCACACAGAGAGCTCGTTCGGGTGGGTCCGCTCCATGAGCTGAAGGGCTGATACATCAACTGGAACATAGTACGGAGTTGATGTATCCAAAAGTTCTGTATCGTCAACAGGAACTCAACGTCGCTGACGGTGCGTCAATCAGACGCCCGGTCTGAGAGTTATTGGCTTTTTCGTTTTAGGGGCCCGGTTGATTTTTATGTCAAAACAAACCCGACCATACTCCAACTGCATCCAAACCTCGAGCGGAGTAAGCCAAAAGGTCCGTCTCACTAAGAGGAATCCTTCAAAGTCGACGACAAGTCAATCGGACGTCCGGAGCTCAGGTTATAAGCATTTCCGCTCCGAGGGCCCGGTTGGTATCGTGTATGAACCATCCCGGCCAAACCCAAAGTACTCCGAAACCTTGAATTCAATATAATGAAATGACCGTCTCGTTCCAAGGATCGCATGGCCACTAACAGTGCGTTGATCGGTGGTCCGCAGACCAAGTTCTGGGTAATAGACCGAAATAGTCCGTTATTAGGGGGTTCGGGCCCGGTCTGACCCGGCCCGATGCCCCCTGGGTCGGCCCAAACCGGTTCGACCCGAACCGGGTCCAGGTCCAGCCTGCTTGGGCGCGGCCAGGATCGGCTAGTGTGGCGCGGCGTGGCCTGGCCTGGGTGCGGCCCGGCATAGCGGCCCGGTCTGGCGGACCGGCCAGGGCAGCTGGCCCGGCATGCTGGCGCGCTGGCCAGGGGATCGGCCGTTCAGTCGAGCGGATGAGGGGGGGGGGGGGTGCCTTCCCCCTGTTTTTGTAACCGCAAACCCCTTAATGGGTTGTCGCGCGAGCTGGATGCCGGGGGTTTGTGACCCCCAGCTCTTCCACTGACCGGCCGACCGGCTACTGCCGACACGGGACCGACAAGGCCGGTCCCCCCGCTCCGACGTTGGTGGCCCGGAACCGGCCTCCGGGTCCCCTTGCTCTACCACAGCCCAGAACCAGCAGTGAACTTTGTCCGTCCGGCATGGCGCGATGGTGCTGCGCCCCTCCGCCGCGGCCCCGCTCTGGCCACAGTGCTTCAAGGTTCCTTCGAGGGTCTTTGGCGCGGCGCGATGGCGCCGCAGTTTAGTTTTTTTCCAACGGCGTGGCATGAGAGCGCCATGTTTCTCTGCCCTTTCATTAACATTTCTCGTGCGGTGCTTCAGCACCGAGCCGCCTTACACGAGCCGCAACAAAAATCAACCAACAAGGGGGAGGAGGGTCGGCCGTGTTTGTGCGGTCCGACCTCCTCCCGTTATTGCGATAAAAGGCAGTTCAAAATTGATGTTAAACCAACGATGAAGTAATCAGGAACAAACAAAATAAATAAACCCCTACCTCATCGAATTCGTTGAGTGAGGGTTCATCATGTAAATAACCGTTGCAGAAGAATACATCGCGGAAGAAGAGAGTTGGGTCGTGGAGAAATGATTCGTCGGCATCGTGTCGTCGATCGCTGAGGAATCCGCCGTTCTTCGCATTCTTCGTCAAAGAATAAGAAGAAGTTATTCAAGCTCCTCAACTTTTCTCCAAATCCTCCAAATGCAACAAGCTCCAACCAAAATTAAATAAGTCCTTTACTTATTGTATTAACATAACTTAGGAATTTGAAATTGAAAAGTTGAATTAATCCACTCAATTAATTAACTAAACATGACATATTAAATGGAGGGTTATGGAAGGTTAGGGAAGATGATGGGGTGGGGTTCGTGTGGGCCCCACCACTCTCATAGCCTCCCATGGGAAGATGGGTGGTCACCCCAACTTCCACTCAATGGATAAACCACTTAAAATAAATAAAAATTGTAACTCAATTTTTATTTTTAATTTCCACAAATTTTTATCAACTCCTCCCGTGAAAACGCAACTCCGGAAAAGGTGTTCCTAAGCAAATACCAGCGCTGCGAATTCATCGGTGCCCTCGTAATTTGATTCCGAGCACCGGTTCAAAAGTTAGAAAAAACCCACTCCTTCGTTCACTGAAAGTACCCGAGCTAAAATTCAGATAGAAATTACAGGAACACTGGGCCTCAGAATCATGTTCCGTTAGAAACCACGTTCTTGTAAAATCCCAAAGAAAATTAAGAAAAAATTTCCGTTGAATTTTACGATTCTTTACATTAATCCCACCTCAGGGATTTACGTCCCCGTAATGATATATCAGAAACTAGTGGAACAGATGTGGGTATTATGCACACATTTGAGCCTCCCGCTTTCAAGTGCTCTCCTGGAGGTTCCCGTGCTTCCATTTGATGCGCACTAGAGGAACCGACCGTCCACGAAGGACCCGCTCCTGTCGATCCTCGATCTCCACTTGGTCCTTCGCCAAAGTCGCCCCATCATCTATGTCCAGCTCCCCATGGTCAATGATATACGTCAGGTCATGCACGTATCCCCTCAGCTGAGATACATGAAAGACGTCGTGCACTCGGTGCAATTGAGGTGGTAGAGCCAGCCGATAAGCCACCTCTCCAATCCTTCTGAGGACATGGAATGGTCCGATGAAGCATGGAGACAACTTTCTGCCTCAGCCAAATCTCCATAATCCATGTTGAGGTGAGACCCTCAAGAATACGTGGTCACCATCCTCGAACTCTAGTGGCCTCATCCTCCTGTCAGCATAAGACTTCTGCCGGCTTGGAGCTGTCATCATCCACTCCTAGATGACATGGACCTTCTCTATCATGGCATGTACCATCTCTGGTCCCACAAGTGCTGACTCCCCAGGTTCTATCCATCACAGAGGTGATATGAAAGGTCAGCCATATAACGCCTCGTAAGGTACCATCCCAATGGTGGAGTGGTAGCTGTTGTTATACGCGAAATCCACCAAGGGTAGGTGGTCCTACCAGCTACGACCAAAGTCGAGGACACATGAGCAGAGCATGTCCTCAAGAGTCTGAATGGTCATCTCTGTTTGATGATCTATCTGAGGGTGAAAGGTAGTGCTTAGAGGTAGCTGCGTCCCGAACTCCTCCTACAACCCCTTCCAAAGCCGGGAAATAAAGCGACCATCTCGATCCGAGACGATGGATGATGGCACACCATGAAGCCGTACAATCTCCGAAACGTAGAGACGTCCCAAGATCTCCACTGAGACCTGCTCTCTGATGGGTAAGATGTGAGCCGACTTGGTGATTCGGTCGACAATCACCCAAATGGAGTCGTGACCTCTAGATGTGCATGGATTTCCACTCACGAAGTCCATAGATATGACATCTCATTTCCACTACGGGACCTCCAAGGGTTGTACCAAGCCTGCTGGTACCTGGTGCTCCGCCTTCACCTGCTGGGAGGTGAGGAATCGATAAACAAACTCTGCTATAAAAATAGACTGCAAAGCGCTCTCCCATCAGATAGTGTCGCTACATCTTCAGAGCGAAGACCACTGCTGTTAACTCCAGGTCATGGGTAGTGTAGTTCTTCTCATACTGACTCAACTGACGTAATCCAAAGGAGATCACATACCACTCTTGCATCAGGACACATCTGAGTCGAGTTCCTGATGCATCGCAGTAAACTACGTATCCAACTCCCTCCTCCGGCAACCTCAAGATAGGCGCGCTGGTCAATCTCTGTCTCAGCTCCTGGAAGCTCTTCTGACATCTATCTGACCACACGAAGGGTTGCCCCTTCGTCTTTAACGTTCTACCAAGCTGCAAATATTTCTCCTTTGCCGAAAAGGGAAATCCGGTCTCATCCCCTGGATGAACCACGTTCCTTGACTAATACATTCAGTCCCATCATGATTATTTAATTTATCCCATGGATGATTTCGTAAGGCCTCGACGCTGCTACCAAGAGATCCAACCATTACTCTCACCTCTAAGGGTTGAGTCACACTGTCGGCATCAGTGTGTGGTCACTGGGTCTCTTCCAGTAAAAATCTCTTAAGTGAGGGTCAAGTCAACAGTTTTTAGCCTGTATCTCTTAGTATTAGCATACAAAAAACACGAAATCAAGCGTCACCAATGAAAGTGTCTTTTATAACTTCAAATCAAAATACAAGGACAGAAGGCAACACAAACAAAGAAGATAGAGGCAATATAGTCAAGTAACACTATGCCTGGAGCTAGTCCCGCACTTTTCCACCCACTTCCAGAGCTCCATGATCGTATGCTTCAGCTGCCTGAAGTTGTGCTCTCCCCTGTGGTCGGGGTGAACCTCCTGGTAGTGGTGGTGGTAGAGCCTCAAAACGTTGTCCACCACCTACTGCTTGACCAGCTCCTTGACCTCGTCCTCCTGCTCCCTACGGACAACCACAGTCGAACCTCTGCCTCTGCCTGGGTGGTTCCTCATCCATCTCCTTCCCCTCTGCATGGCGGGTCGGGCAGTCACGAGCCAAGTGGCCTTACATGCCGCATGCATAGCAACTGTCTTCCACTCGTAATATTGGCTCTACAGTGTGTGCCCCACACCTCCGAGCCAGTATCCTATGGTCGTCCGCCCGATGGCCTGGTCCGCTTGGACCTCAATGACATCTGTCTACTGCCGGATGCAGAAGACTCCGCTACGTGCCGCCCTGTAGTAGGTCTCGCTGCTGGTGTAGGCTCATCAAAAAAGCTCTCAATGAGAAGGGATCGCTCCAGAAACCCTACCTGTGTCGGAATGCTGAGGGAGATCAGCGATGCCCTGATCTCATGCCTCAACCCCTGCTCAATGGTCCGGGCATGGAAGAATGGGTCCCGTACCATTTCTGTTGAATAGTGCGATAGATCTATAAATCTCGCCAAGTACTGGGCGACCATCAAGCTACCCTGCCGCAGCTGAACAAGCTCCTGGATGTGCACCGCGTGGAGGGTGGCTGGGACGAACTCTGAGTTGAAGAGGCTCTCAACGTCTGTCTAGAAAACAGATGCCTCGTCATGCACCTGGAGCATTAAGCTCCACCATCTGCCTACTTCCGCGTGTAGTAGGCTTGATGTGAGGATCACTATGAGGTCTACTGGTGTCCTCACTAACCTGAAAACCCAAACAACTGCCTCCATCCAATCTTCGGCTTCCTGAGGGTCCGTCTCCCCATGGAACCTAGGCGGTCGTTGACGCTGAAACTCGTGCATTGCCCTAAGGCGACGTGCATCGTCAGCAGATGGGGCTGGTAGCATTGGTGGCTCGGCGGGTAGAGGTACCACCAGTTCCTCTGCTATCAAAGGGCCCTGTACCGAGGCCTCGTCACTCGGTGGGCTGTCGTCACGCACAACGTTTGGAACCCTAGCTGGCTGCCGTCGTGGGGCCATTATGAAAAGAAACAGGTGCGCCACCCTCAAACAGTGTACCTGGTGAGCTGACATAAATTAATCACAAAGAACACTTAAAACACGAATGCAATCAATGTTTTTGTGTAATAAGTCGGAAATCAGATGTCAGGGTCCTGGTGTACGGATACGTCAGCTGCCGCACCAACACTAGACTTCCTGTACTGATAACCACTCTCAATACACTTAACACTATTGCTTCACATAGAAAAAGATCAGAGTCTCGAGTTCTGCGGTATAACTGAACTCCTCTGATACCAATTTGTCACGACCCGTCCTCGGGGCTCGTGCTGTGATTACCCCAAGCCCAGCTTCCATAGGCCAGGGGCTGGCGACTAGAACCAAGGTGTAATTCCCGATAAAAAGGGAAGACATTTCCTTTGTAAAGTAAACAAACACCACAGAGAAAGCAAGCAGAAGAAGTAAACACTATGTAAAACTGGGTACAACAGTAAGTGCCGAAAAGTAAGTGGCCCAGTATAACAACCCAAACTAAAAGTAAAGTACAACTAGAAAGGGAAAACAACAACTGAAAGTAAAGCCTTAGCCTCGAGCCGTCCACTGGAAGTCCCACCTAAAAGGTGGATACAGATAGCCTCCACAACTCCTCGGGTCCAACCGTCCACTCCGAGTACGCCCCGCTCAGTGGTCCACCTCTGGGTACCGACCTGCTCCTCGTGCCCCAACCACGATCAGCACTGTTCATCGTCTGCAACCAACACAACATAGTGCGGGCATAGCCCGTGGAAGGGTGAGTATAATCTACTCAGTAGAGACCTCAAGACCCCTGATGGTCTCCTAGAATCCACCAAGGATAATACCCAAAGGAAAGATACAATAACAATGTAACATATGACACTACTTAGGTATATTCCCACACATATACCTAAGTCTTCAATTCTCGTTAGGCTCCAACATCCGAGCTCAAGTACAACCCAGTCCACACAAGAAAAATCATAACCCAATCCACACAGGAAAGCATAACGTAATCCACCCAGGATATCAAGTCAATCTTATTGAAGATAAGGATTGAAATTCAAGATTCATCTGACACAGGTATACTTCTTGGTAAGATGATAGAGATGACCAGATGTAGTCACTGATTCATCTAAGCCATCAGAACCACATAGGATCGATAGTTTCTAACCCCCGTAATGACCCACACAGGATCAGACCCACACATGATCTATAGGCGCTGGCCCACACAGGACCACTGAGCGCTAACCCACACAAGATCTGACCCACACAAGATCGGTAGAAATGATCCACTTAGGATTGCTGAGTGCTGTAGTCGTCGCCGTCGAATCCACTGAGGATTTCTGCACAGTCTTCATCGTCGTCGCAGTCGCAACCAGCTCTAGGGTTCCCGCACACAACAAGATCATTCAAGAGGGTCCACTCCACGAGATGAAGGTTTGATACATCAACTGACACATAGTCCGGAGTTGATGTATCCAAAATTTCCGTATCCTCAACAGGAACTCAATGTCACTGACGGCGCGTCAATCGAATGCCCGGTCTGAGAGTTATTGGCTTTTTCGTTCCAGGGGCCCGGTTGGTTTTTAAGTCAAAACCGACCCGACTGTACTCCAACTACATCCAATCCTTGAGAAGAGTATGCAAAAAGGTCTGTCTCACTAAGAGGAATCCATCAAAGTCGACGACATGTCAATCGGATGTCCGGAGCTCATGTAATAAGCGTTTCCGCTCCTAGGGCCCGGTTGGTTTCGTGTACGAACCAACCCGGCCAAACCCAAAGTACTCCAAAACCTTCAGTGTAAAATAAAGAAACAAATGTCTCGTTCCAAGGATCACATCGCCACTGACGGTGTGTCGATCAGAGGTCTGCAGCCCATGTTATGGGTAATAGACCGAAATAGTCCGGTATTAGGGGGGTTGGGCCAAGTCTGACCCGGCCCGATACCCCCTAGGTCAACCCGGCCTGGCGGACCGGCCAATGCAGCTGGTCGGGCACGCTGGAACGCTGGCCAAGGGATCGACCATTCGGCTGAGTGGATGAGGGGGGGGGGGGACCTGCCCCCTGTTTTCGTAACCGCAGCCCCCATAGTTGGGGGCCGCTAGAGCTGGCCGCCCGGGGTTTGTAACCCCCGGATCTTCCACTGACCGGACGGCCCGCACTGGCCGGCTGGCTGCAGCCAACATGGGACCAGAAAGGCGAGTCCCCTTGCTCCGACACCGGTGGCCCGGAACCGGCCACCGGTTCCCCTGCTCCGCTGCGGCCTAGAACCGGCCACGACCTTTGTCCATCTGGCACGGCATGACGGTGCCGCGCCCCTCCGCCGCTGCCCCGCTCCGGCCACGGTGCATCGAGGTTCTTTGGCGCGGCACGATAGCGCCGCGGTTTAGTTTGATTCCAACGGCGCGGTGCGATGGCTCCACGTTTCTCTGCCCTTTCTTTAACATTTCCCGCATGGTGCTTCGGCACCACACCGCCATACATGAGCCGCCACAAAATTCAACCAACAAGGGGGAGGAGGGTCCGCCGTGTTTGTGTGGTCCGACCTCCTCCCGTTATTGCTATAACATGCAGTTCAAAATAGATGATAAAAAAACAATGAAGTAATCAGGAACAAATGAAATAAATAAACCCCTACCTCTTCAAATTCATTGAGCGGGGGTTCATCGCAGAAATAAACGTTGTGAAAGAAGACATCGCGGAAGGAGAGAGTCGTGTTGCGGAGAAATGACTTGTCGGCATCGTGTCGTCGATCTCCACGGAATCTGGTGTTCTTCGCGTTCTTCACGTTCTTCATCGAAGAAGAAAAAAAAGGTATTCAAGCTCCTCAACTTTTCTCCAAATACCCCCAATGCAACAAGCTCCAACCAAAATAAAATATGTCGTTTACTTATTTTATTAACAAAACATAATCATTTGAAATTCAAAAGTTGAATTAATCCACTCAATTAATTAACTCAACATGACATATTAAATAGAGGGTTATGGAAGGTTAGGGAAGATGAAGGGGTGGGGTTCTTGTGGGCCCCACCACTCTCATAACCTCTCATGGGAAGTTGGGTGGTTACCCCAACTTCCACTCAATGGATAAACCACTTCAAAGAAATAAAAATTGTAACTAAATTATTATTTTAACTTCCACAAATTTTTAAAAACTCCTTCCGCGAAAACGCAACCCCGGAAAAGGTGTTCCTAAGCAAATACCAGCACTGTGAATTCATCGGTGCCCTCAGAATTCTATTCCGAGCAATGGTTAAAAAGTTAAAAAAACCCGCTCGTTCGTTCATTGAACGTACATGAGCTAAACATCAGATAGAAATTAAGGGCACACCGGGCCTCAGAATCAAGTGCCGTCAGAAACTGCATTCTTGTAAAATCTCAATGAAAATTAAGAAAACATTTTCCTTGAATTTTACAGGTCTTTACATAAGTTCCATATTAAATATGTATCCTTATATGGGAAGTAATTAAATAGATAATGTTTTCATGGTATTTTATCATCTCATCAGATATTAATATCTTTAGTGAATATTTATTTCAACACAAAGGATGTGGAGAAAATATTTTCATTGGAGTGGGATAAATTTAAAGTTGTTTTCTTGAAAAAATACACTCCCAATGAATAATGAGAATATATAGAAAGAAATTGATTAATTCTAAGATAAAAGGAAGTGGATTTTGATTATACGTATGAAGCCAACTTTATATGGTTATCAAGGAATGCTGTATACTATATACAAAATCAAAATAACATGATTGAGTTCTTATTCTATAGGATAAATATAATATTTCAAAGGGAACTCATCCCACAAATAGTCTCATAATTTAGTGATATAGTATAATGTTCAATCAATACAGATAATGAAATCTCCAATCCTTATGTCTTGAATAGAAATTAAGAGATTAAAAGGAATGATGAGCACCTCATGAAGTAAAAAAACTGATTAGGGGAATAATAGGAAGATAATTTTCAATACGAGAAACATTTGGAAGAAAATACCTTAGAACATGATTAAAGATAACATGAGTCTGATTCATTTTTGGAGAGATAGTCTATAATGATCACAAATTAATCGGTAAAGGAGAATCCATGAAATAACTATTATTTAACTATATATATATAGTTATTTACTTCATCTAATGACCTAAATATCAAGGGATCTTACCAAATTGGGGGCTATGTGGTGAATTATAGGATTATTAAATCACTTCAACTGATGTAAATATTTATAGAGATGTTGTGGTATGTACATTGATCATAACTTTAATGTTATCTAATGATTTATTTGATTCTAGATTCACAAAAACTTTTACATCTTCCATGGTTAATATGAAAATTAAATATTTTTCTATCATACTTATTATGATGATAATAATCATAACATTGAGATGAAATATTATTAAACACAAATAGATTTTATACAATCCCCATTTTGATGGATGGATGTACGTTATTCATAAATTTGAATATTAGACAATTGATAGAATTTAATATAATATGTAGTAAAGATTATATTTCATAGTATATTGAAAAACATTATTTCTATGAGAAGGATATAATGATTTGTATAGTTGATATGGAATTTATATCCATTAGAAAATAATCATTCATGGATCCTCCCCCAGTATTATTCCTTGATAAACTTTTATGATAATGAAGGAAGATATATGTTATGTATAGGAAAGGTAACCCTCGTATAGAAGATGTTATTTTAGTTAATATACACAATAATCTATTTCTTGATAAGATACCTAGAATCTGACCTAATATTATAATCGATTTTTCTATATAACTCATCCGTAATGTGAAACCTATTTCTAAGAATCCAAGAAAAATAGATATATTGTAGATTGTTGTTTTAAAAATCATTTAAAGGATTTGTGTGAAAACAGATTCATATTTCCATGTTTTTCTTCATTTGGAGCTCATATATTGTATTTTTATAAATCTGGTTGTGAGTGGGTTCTTTTATTTATTATATTGAAATCGATTCCAATACGATGAATATGAAGTATACTTTGTGTCATATTAAATAATTTTTTGGTCATCTTCAAGGAACTAAATATTTTTTTTGATTGATCCCATTTATATTATCATCAATTGTGAGTAAAAAAGGATAATATTCCAAAGGGAAAATTTTGTACAAGGTATGGATGTTATGAGCTTAAATTAATTCCAATTGGATTGATAAAATAACAATATATTTTAATAGATCTGATGAATATAGTGTTTAATGAGTATCTTGATAATTTCTTTTTGGTTTTTATTAATGATATCTTGGTATAATCCACATGTTATGAAGAGTATAAGAGTCACTTATTAATCATTCATGAGAATCACAGAGAAATGAAGTTATATGTTAATTTTATAAAGCATGCATTTAGTATTTTGAAATTTCTTTTTTAATCTATAAATTCAATACGGATGGAATATTATATTATACTTCAATTATAATGGTTTAAAAAAAATACATTTTCAAAAAAATTACTAATGTCTGTAGATTCCTTATGTTAGCAAGTATCTACTAGCGAATTTTTAAAAAAATTATTCTGGACATAAAATCCTTTTAACAATGTTGATTTAAAAATTGTTTATGTTCTTATGTCTCTAGTAATGTGATGAATATTTTAATAAATTAAATATGAGTTTAATCATTGCGCCAATATCGACCTTACCATTTTGATGGGATTGATTTGTGATATAAATATTAATGCATCAAAGAATAAGAATAGATGTTTCCTGATGAAGAATTATAATGTTATTTATTACGTATCATGGCAGTGAATAATATTTTTAATAAAACTATCCAATCCATGATCTTGAGTTGGATGCTATAGTTTTTATCCCTGAAAACATAGAGGCATTTTATCTATGGTGAAAAATGTGAGAAATTTGTAGATTAAAACACATGAAATATATCCTTTTATAGAACCATATTAATACGAGGATGAGGATATATCTAGAAACAGTCAAGGATTATTATTTCTCAATAGAATATTACCTTGGGTGGGATAAAAATGTACCTAATATATTTTTTAAGGAAGGTAATTTACTTAAATATAAGGAATTGGTTTGAAAAATTTCATTATTTAGGGGATTAAAAAGATGTATATTATAATTATTTGTGTTTAGAAATCATCACATTTTTTACATTATTTCCATTACATCCTAATGTGATAAGACAGGAATTTTTTGACATTATGATAAGAGACTACTAATGAAAATGAATTTTGTTGATGATGGAAAACTGGTGGGTTTTGATTAGGAATATATTGTGTTAAAAGTTAAAAGGTTTTTATGTATTCCATCTATATCTGAGTTAAAATAAAATTATTATACAAGGGACAAAGGTTAAACTTATTGAAACACTATAGAAAAATAATTCATCAGGATTAGAATGAACATTCTTGGTGGGACAATAAGAAACAAGAAATTACAGACTATCTATCAAGGTTCATTGATATTAAATAGTTATTTGTTAACAGACAACTTCCCGAAGGTTTAATAAAACCACTATTTATTAATAATTAATTTAACCATGAAATCCAAGAGCTAGTGCCCTACATTATTATATTTACATAAAAAAATTTAAATCCCAATGAATCAAATAATTTATCATTTTTGGGAAAATATATTACCTATAGGAAACCCATTTTACAATGATAATAAAAGATAAAACATAATATATAACATAATATATGAAGGTGAAAAAATTAAAAATCATTCAAAGATATCAACTTCTTAAATTAAGACAAGGAAGGAAAATATGGGTGAGATAAAATTCCCAGAAAGGGATTAGTTTACTGGTACAATACATGATTATATAATTCATAATAAATATTTCAAGGTAAGGTAACTGAACAAACATTAAATTTAATTAATATATTTTTCGTAATATAAAAAAAAAAATATCATAGTGAAAATATCATGACTAAAAATAAAAAAAATTCTAAATTAAATGCGTACTTATTGGACATTCTGGTTCCCAAGATCATAAAATATTTTCCATCAAGACCATTCATAAGAAAATTTAATATTTATGGGTAAAAAACCATTTAATTTGCCTATAATATTTATCTCATGAGAATATAGATTGATTATGGGTATTTTCTATATATGGTCCCCACCCATTCTTTTATTTCCATAGAATTCATTATATATCAAATAATCAATTTATTTTAGGAATCAATACGCATTATCATAAAATATCATTATTGAGTAAAAGATACAAATTTATCATTATTTCTAAAGTTAATCAAATCACATTCAAATTAAACACCATATTTAAAAGAGTATACAATATAGAAAATAATCATATCCATGCTACAATAAATATAAATATCCAAGAGAAATAAACTTTTCAATGAATTAAGACAACAAGAAAACAAATGGGAAGAATATACACCAAAATAAATAAAATTAGGTTTATAATATTAAAATATTCCTCAATGAAGTGAAATTGAGATGAAGTCCCATAAAAATATTATATCTTTAATCAAATGAATCTACAATGTGTATTCCTTGTAAATCCACATAATAAATTTGGAAACTCAATATGATATCATCAAAATTAATTTCACTTCTAACCCTATCATGACATAATCAGTGAAATCTATATTTAACTCACTAAATGAAAATTGGGTAATGAAATATCATACCACTTACAATCATTTGGCTCCTATTCCACATAAGAGTATACTCACTATACCAAGAAAATAAGTGGTGAATAAGGAAAATACTTCACAAAAGTAAAAGTGAGATGATGAACCCTTATAATGAGATTCACTTTGTGGTGTATATTTTAGCCTCTTGTATAATGCTTTAAATAATGTTATTAATTCATTCTAGAACTATAATATTATTTAAAATACATAATATTATTATTTTATAACATAATACCACCCATTAATTAATAATATATCATTATTCTGATTTATTTATGTCTATTAGTCTCATGGTTTCTTGGTTATATCAATATTGTATAAATTTAGATTTTTGACATAACCCGTCCCTTGAGGCCCATGTCATGACTACCCCAAGCCCACCTCCCATAGGACTGGGGCTGTCAACTAGCGCGTAGTAGGCATATCCCAGACAAATAGGTAGCATTTTATTAAGTACCTATACACATGCAATAAACATCATGACATAGATGATTGAAAGTAAAAGCACTATATAAACTAACACATGGTTTTCCAGAAGAAAACTAAAGGAAAACACGTCCATAATACAAGACCAACAAAAAAATGTAAAAGTAAAAATCTCTGGATCTCAACCACATAAACACCCAACTTAAAGGATGGGTTTATAAACAACTATATAATGTATTAGAAGCACACCTACTTTGTTGGGTCACTCAAAGTACCACCTTTCCCTTATCCACCATGGAATTCGTTAATGCATTAAACATATGAACAAGACATGACACATGCCTGAAAAGCCTACGTAGGGGTGAGTAAAACAATAATCTGTAGGGAAACCTAAAATAAAAATAGAATAACACAAAGGAAAATACACTAAGAAGATATAGTCAGATCAACACAATTATATGTCAACAATGTATATAACAAAAAAATCCAGGTATTACCATAATTGATTCCAAGACTCATGGTCTCACCCATTTCTAGTCATATGGTTCCACTCATAGCATGCCCGATTCTTGGAGATCCTACTCCTTGAGCTGTCTAAAAGTAATCATATACAAAAGGTCTATCGAAATTATTAGAGAGAACAACTTTTCTCGATATTTCATGAAGTTTCCTTGAGACATCCGGTGTCTCTAGGACAAGGAGTCTTGATATCACAGTTAATAGAGTCACTAGAGCCTACTCACAGAGTATAGGCCTATGGTACATAAACCTGATTATTCCAAGAATCCACAATACCCTTATCTAGTAACACATAATGTGTAGGTAACAGACAGAGTTTCAGTAAAAAATAGTGTATAGATAACACAAAGAATGTAGGTTACATAGCGAGTTTCATCAATGATAAGAGGACCTGAACCCTGGTGGGATAGGGGAGAACCGACATAGTCTAGGTAAGACACAATGTCTAAGTAAGACAAATAGTGTAGTTAAGGCACATAGTATAAGTAAGAAGGATAGTATATGTAGGACACATATTCTAGGTATGAAACAATGTGTATATATAACACATTGTCTAGGTAAGACATAGAGTCTAGGTCCCAAATAGAAAAAGGATTCCATCCTCAGATCACTCTTTCCGAGGGCCCCTACTCCTTGATCTAATAGTCAATATTCCACCATCCATGAATAATAACATAGAGTATCTCAAAAGGACCACCTCATCATGAGGGTCCCAATAACACAAACAAATCATGAAACACACGCACATTTCGAGAGTTATGGGAATTTAAGTAAAAATGGACCGGTTGGGTCGAGGTCTCACTGGAACCGACCCATCAGGTCCAGCCTGACCCGCCATTTTAGATTTTACCCACATGGTTTACATGGCCCATTGGGTCTGTCTACCCCTCATAGGATATGCTATCTTCCATCTCAGCCCGTTGTTGGCCCGACCCACTGCTTGTCCGATCAACTGGCTTCAGCCCGATCCGCTTCAGGGGATAGGTTCACATGAACGAGATGAGGTTAATTATATATCATTTACTCTTCAATGTGAGGTGGACGTCCCATTTTTCATAGTGTTACAATGCATTAAAACCCCATGGAGGTTTATGCGAGGTCCTACTATGGAGGTCCAGCTGGACCATAGTGATTCGACTACATGATGCGGCCCCCTACCACATCCAATAGGCCTGCCACTGGAATCCTGCCAGCAGCCCTTATCCACCACCCCATGGTGGTTTCTGTAGGGATATCTACCATTTACCATTAATCAAGTGGCCACTATAGCTAGTTGTAGATGCTGTCATGTGCAGATGCATTCACTGGAGGCTCTGCTTCCACGATCCGCCACCATCATTTATGTGGCCCATTATTCGAACTAAAAAAACACTCGCAATCCTTGGGATGTCATATAAACTAATTTGGGTTCAAGCTCATATTTATATCACTCTGGTGGTCCGTACCCATTTGAAAACTCCCGAAAAATCTTGACGTGACCATGGGGGGCCATCAAAGAAGAACTCAAGAACGTGTATTTGAAAGGCACGAAGAACAACCTTTAGAATAGATCTAGAACTTTGTTCATGTTTGCCCGAATTCATTCTTGTTTGAAGGATTATGAAGAAAAAATTAAAAATCACAACGATCTAACTCCCCCGTTAATCCCACATTTTCCACCATCCTTCAAAAACTACTGAGCTGCAGATCAACTTGTTCATAGGATGGTCCACGTTCATTTAAGGAGAAAATAAATGGGAAAAAAATCACCCAAAAATAAAACTCTACCTCAAGGTTTTGATTAGTCGTTAGTGAAGGACAGAGTTCCACCTTAATATTTTTTCAAACCTTGAACCTCAATCCTTGATCAATTATTCGTAATCCCTGATGAATTAGCATTTCTCCCATATTGTAATTTGATGTTGAGAAGCTTTATTAATGAAATTTATTTCTCGATCTTCTAGATAATTTATCTTGGATATTCAATCTAATATCATGTCTCTATCAGGATGTTAAATGAATAATGGTGATTCATTATTTATATTTTGTTGTATTACAGAATCTCCAAGATATTTTATTTATTAAAAGAAATAACTGATTTTTCATGGTGTTTTAGTGTCGTTGCATAATGGTGAAACTAAATAAAATAAAATAAAAAAATTTCAGAGTTTACTTTATTATCTTTTAAAACATTGAAAATTTAACTTTTAACCTTGGCTTGTGTCGGTTGAGGTTAGGCCCCACCTAATCAAATAACACCCTTATGAGCTCAATACTGCTCTTAGACTTATTGTATGAGTGATTGTTTATGAGTTATAGGATTTAAAAAATAAATAATTATTTATAATTATTTTACTTATGGTTACAAACTATTTGGGGTTTCTCACTTGAGACCCCCTCATACCAATGAGAAGTCATCCCTAGGGTAAACCTACCATCCTGAATGCAACAGTGACATCATATTTATAATATGGGAAATAATTTATGTGTTATTCATTTTTTTCAAGAAAAACACCCACACACGCTTTTAAGAACATACCGATTTTCATCGGATCATTTGAGGCACACTAGACCTCCGAATGACAAGCCTTCTTAGTGCCTGGTTGTTGAATTTTTCAAATCTATTTCATAAAATAAAAATGGGAAAATCTGAGTCATTACATTCTCCCCACCTTACGAATTTAAATCCACAAAATCCAAACCAATGGATACACAAATAGAGGATGGTATGAGCACGAAACTCAGCCCCCACCCCTCTCCCGTGTTCTCTTCCATAAATTTTCATGCTGCCACTGGGCACACAATAAAAGAATCAACTACCCACAGAATGACCTCTCCCAATGATTATATATTTATATGACTCGTATTCTAATAAATCATTCCAAAAGGAAACTACCATATGTGTAATTTCATTGGGTCACGAAATCTCATACACGTGGGGGAATCCCATGCTCTCTACGGAACATCTCTCTTTGAAATCTATGAAGTGGTGGACATGGTGAGTTGTTCAATGATCACATAGATGGTGTCATGTCCCCCAGAAATATGTGATAAATACATCAAAATTTCCATCAAAATTACTTCCTACTCCCTTATTGTCACCCCATGGAAGAAAAGAGAAACCCCTTCCAAGCACAGGGGATTGACACAGTGAGCTGACAAACCATGAAACTGATTCAAACAAGAATTCAACATTTATATCCACAGGTATGCCTAGCTCATACCAGATAATCATCCATGGTGTCTTACTTGATACCCACATGCATATCCTAATACATATCACCACTCTAGGAGTCCACTTGTCCTATATATAATCCTCATAATGGAATGATGTGCTCTCCACCTTTTGAATATCCATCCGCAAGATTCCCTACAGACAACTGAGCAAATTATGTCTCACCATCGGTATCACTAAGGTGTGTCTCCATGACTGCATATAAGAGTGGAGGGGTAAAAAACACCAAAAGTAGGAAAGCTACCTCATCTCTATCCATGAGGTTTAACTATAACAAGGAAAAATACTTCTTTGTGTTTTTTAGCCACTACGTACTAGATCTTTTGCTAAAAAAATAAAATTCAACTTTTCCCTTAAAAAGAGAATAGACTCTCCCCAAGTAATAGTCTTGGAGGAACTCTATCTTAAACCTATGCCTCATGTTCATGAACCTAGTTAGATAATATATACATGATACTGTAATGGTATGACAAGATGATAAATCAACATCCCATTAGGTAGTGTCGCCACATCTTCAATGTGATGAATACCATTGCCAACTCTAGATCATCGGTCATGTAGTTCTGCTATTGAGGTCCATACTAGTGTGAACCATAGGAAATAACCTCTTTCCTTTTCATCAAGAAAAAACCATGTTTGGTCCATAATACATAGAAGAAGACTACATACTCGACTCCCTCCTCTAGAAAACTAAGGATCAGGGTTCTCGTCAAACTCTATCTTAACTAATGAAAAGAATATGGGATCCTTTTTATCCACACAAAATGCTTCCCATTTTAGCTAATCTAAGTGTTCATCAATGATATGGTAGTGGATAATAATTACCCAAGGTCACATGGTTAAAGTGTTGGTAATACATACATAAAATCAAACATTGGGTCTTACTAAGCCCATCCTCTTCCAGTCCTGCAGCAACATCCTCAGCTCCCAATGATTTACCAAATCCATATGGTCTATTGATGCTGATACTAGTGACATCTCAGGGGTGTAGAACAATATAGAAGATTATATCTATACGAGGAGGTAAACATGGAACATATTTAGGGAAGACATCCTCATACTCTTCCACTACTAGGAATTTAAAACCCATAACATCCATGACCCCAAGGGTAAGGCCAGAAGACACAAAAGTGATCGGAAGAACCATCATATGCATGAGTCTATCCTATTCTTCATGGGTTTAACTTTTTTACACTATCCAAGGAAAAACCCATTCCATTGTTTCAGACATAGCACACCCTTTTTCCCTAAACAGTCAACATGAGCATGGTCAATCGATAAACAATCCATACTGAGAATGATGTTATAAGACCTTGACACTATGACCAGTAAGTTCATACCAATACTCTCACCTAAAGGGTTAAATCACACTATCAGTATGAGTGTGATTATCATGTCTTCTCCCAAACGTATCCCCAGACATGTGGGTCAAGTAAATAGTTTAACCAGAAACTGTAGTTCTTGAACAAGATTTGTGACTAGGAGGAATGATTAGCACCTGCGTCTATTAATACGATAGCTAAGAGTGGACATAGATCATACCACAAATCATTCCTATAGCCCTTGGGTCAGATACCTTAACCGTATTCAGCTACCCCATCCCATGTCCTTAAGCTCCCTGAGCCCAGTGTGTACAACAAGGGGGTGGTGGTGGTAAAATATCGACATGCATACCAGATCCTACTACTCTCCCAACTCTTTTGCTACCTCTGCCGCCCTACAGATCCATTTTTTCATTTCAGTATCTCTGCCTAGATGGTCTATATACCATTTTTTTGTCATCATAATGATGCGTTTCAAAATGTCTATATATATGTTCCATTCCATGTCAGGATAAGCATTTCCTCTATCTAGGTTGACGGGAATCACCATATGATCCTTTAGCTATAGATCCCTTATCATGGGAGCTCCTCTCGGAACATATCACATGTCCAAGTCACTTAGGCTAATGTCGGCTTCCTACTATTGAGGTCTCCACTCCCACTTGTCCATTGATAACATCCACTAGCTGTATCCACTCAACCAAAGGACATTCAACCATAATGGTTCCCTCTCGCACCCTAGCCTAAATAGGAATGCGATGTGGAATAACGGTTGGTCGCATGTCCCTAAGAACACCTTATTCAATGGTTAGATCCCATAAGAACTTGTCATATTATATTCATCAAGTACCTGGAAAGGAAAGTATTCCCCAATGTTTACTCAACTACTGATATGTCTTCCTTCCAAAGTTGTAGAAGCTCTTGGGTACACATATCCATTAGTTTTTATGGTGAGAACCACTTCTCTGATAAAGGTTCTAAAACTATATCGATAGAAGAGTCACCTCAATGTACAGTTGGATTATCTATACCCCCACCATCCCTATACCCAGCCACGTAGAAGGATTGCCTCTAGGACCACCATATGACCTGTTGGTGCCCTGACTGGACCAAAATCTTGATCACCACCTCATTCCAGTACTAAGCCATATTTGAGTTAGTCTCACCTTGAAACATGAGGGGTCTATATTTCAGAAACATGTGATATTTTCTCTATATACACATCTCATCCACTGTTAATATTGGTCCCATTTTCTACTCTATAGGTGGGGATATAGTTAGTACACAACCCAGAGGTTTTTTCATTGTTACAAATCTTTGTATCGATCTCGTCACCCCATGAAGAATCCTAGTGATCACACACTAGAATCACGGAAAAATGTCTATGTGGAAGCGTCCTGAAGAAATAAAATGTACCATGATCGATATAGTATACCTAGTCGGATAATTCAAGAAGGACATGAAAAATACAACCCATTCTTATATGATACATGTACCATAATTTTTCCCTACAACTAGTGTTTTAACACACTGAGTCAAAAAGATGAATTTAACGGACTTGTATATCGATATATCAGCCCCCAAACCAATACTAGATTCCCTTGTCTGAAATTCAATCTTAAGGAACTTAACACTATTCCACACACCAAACATACAAACTCTTAGTTCTTAAGGTATAACTAAACACCTCTGATACAACATTGTCAAGTACCATCCCCAAGAGCACATGTCTTGACTACTGCAAGCCTACCTCCCATAAGCCAAGGGCTGGCAACTGTGCTGAGTAGGCATATCCCATAAAAATGAGATGAATATTCCTATGCACTTATATAAATACAGACAATTTGAAGCCAAAAAATATGGAATGTGAAAACACTGAGAAAACATACACAAGGTTTTCTAGAAGAAAAATGAATGTAAATGGGGAGAGAATACGAGCCCAATAGAATGGAACGTAAAATCACAAGGCTCAAAAACTCCCCTACATAAACACCCTACCTGAATGGTAGGTAGAGAAACAAAATTCTAAAGATGAAAAGGCATACCAAATTTGATGGGTCACTCTAAGCACCAACTGGCCCTAGTCCGCCATGGACTCCATCAATGTATTTATTGTCTATAAAAGAAACAACACGTGTGGGGAAATCCCATTCAGGGGGGAGAAAAACTGAACTCAGTAGAGAATCCTGATCCACAAATTAAAAGACCATAAAGGAATCACCACTAAAAAGATACAATCATCTCAATACGAGTACATGTTAAAAACACATATAACAAGAACATCCAAGTATAATCATAAATGAATCAATGACTCAAGGTCTCATCCACTTCATGAAATATGGTTCTGCTCGTAGCAAGCTCGATTATGGGAGATCTAACACATTGAGAAATATGAAAGTAAGCATATAGAACAAGTATAAAAAAATTATTTGAGAAAACACATGTTCTCGATATGTCATGACATTTCCATAACATATTATATATCTCAAAGACACAGAGTCTCGATATCACAACAATTAGAGTCACTAGAGTCTTCTCACATAGTATAGGTATATAGAACATATTTAGGATTTTCCAAAGAATACAAAGTACCCTCAAGTAGTAACAAATAGAGTGTATGTAAGGCAGGGAGTGTCGATAACATAAGGAGTGTAGATAACACAGAGTTTAGGTAATACACAATGTATCATTGTTGACTAGAGGCACCTCACCCTAATGGGACAGGGGTGTACCGACTCAGTCTAGGTTAGACACACATTCTATGTAAGACAGATAGTTTAATTAAGACACATAGTATAGATTAGTAATATAGTCTAGGTAAGACACAGAGACTAGGTATGACAAATAGTGTAGGTAAAACACATAGTCTAGATATGGTAAACATTTTTGGTAAGACACACAGTCTAGGTCATAGAAAGATGCCAGATTCCACCCTTAGCATGCTCATTCCAGGAGCACCTACTCCTCGACCCAATAGGTTGTATTCTAACATTCAGAGAAATTAATTTAGATTATTTCAAAACTATAACCTCATCGTGAGGGTCCCAACACTGAAAATGGCTTGTAAAACAGAAAAACGATATGAGAGTTATAGATGATTAAGTAAAAAGGGGTCAGTTGGGTCCTGGTCTGGTTCAACCTAGTTGGACTCACCTGACCTAGGTCCGGGCTAGTCAACCAGGTCTACCCTAGTTGGGCCCGAACCATTGCTGCCCTTGCCTAGCCTAATGCCAGTCTATTCCTCTGTCTCCAGCATCACCCACTGAAGCAGACCAATTCAACCGACCAATATGCGATATCTACCACGTCCATTCCCCATTAAAGTCTGGATGCAACCATGTGGCCACCCAACGACGATTTCCACAAGGTCTTGTAGACACCATCTGGTTAGACTAAAGTTATTTAGCCACATGATGCAGCCCACTTACATGTCTGCTGAGGTTTTCCACCATACTCTTGGTGGAGAACCTTGTCTGCCACCCTGTGGTAGTTGCTGTAGGGATGCCTGACACCGAACGTCGAGCTGGAGGCTATGGCTTCTGAGTGGTCGCACTACCATGTGCTACCGCCAACACCATTTATAGAATCTCCCCTTCCACAAGCTTCCACCATCGTTGTGGTTGTCCATTTTTCAAACTGGGGAAACCCTTTTTATCCTTGGGTCATCATCTTCACTGTTTTGGGCTCAAGATTTTCTTTCCATCACTCCGGGGGTTTGATCACATTCATAATCTGTTAGACAGGCCCGACACGACCACTATGGTCTACGAGCGAAGAACACCGAAATAGGGATATGAAAACCACAAAGAACACCCTTTAGACTAGATTCATTCCTTTGTTCATGTCATCCCGAATTCATTTTATTTAGAAGGATTATGAAGAATGATTCCAAAATCACTGTGATCTTACTCCCACCTTAATCCCACATTTTTAACCATCCCATATAAAATATCGAACCATAGATCAACCTTTTAATAGGTTCGTCCACATTCATCATTGGAAATAATAATGGGAAAATAAAATCACACAGAAATAAACCCATACCTTGAGGATTGGATCGGTCATTGGTGAAGAATGGAGTTTCAGGACCATTTTTCATCGATCCCCGATCCTCAAGCATTGATAAGTGATTCATGATTTGTGATCCATCAACGTTAATTGAAAATTGTCATTTTTCACTGATAGGATTCACCAATTTTTTTTATTTTCCATTGAATATAGATAATTCTTATTAGATTTTCAATCTGATCTTGTATCCCTGTCAGGATGCTAAATGAAGAAACAGATTTCAATGTCACCATGATGTTTCATTTAGGAAAGGAAACAACTTCTCTGTCATGGCATCACAAAGCCGTTGTGTCACTAAAAAAATAAAAAAAATAAAATAATCTTTTTACGATGTTTATTTCACTATCATTTAATAATTCCAAAAAATAATCTTTTACCCTTGACCCACATTAGTTGATATTTGGCCCCTCTTAAAGAAAACATACCCTCACAAGCTCAATAGGGCTCTCAGATTTACAATCTATGTTACCTTTAATGAGTTATAATATTTGAAAATAAAATAATTTTTTTAAATAATTTTATTTTCTGTTATTTCCTTTTTGGGTTTTCTCACTAGTGAGTTGGGATGAGTAAATTTATATTGGGCCTAGGGTAAACCCATAATCCGGAATACAACGGTGCCCTCATATTTGTGAGCTGGGAACTCGTTTAAGAGTTATTCTACTTTTTTGGGAAAAAAACTCATGAATTCTATTATTAACATATATTTTTTCATATAAACCTTACAACAACACTAGTAATTTAAATCACATGCTTTCTCAGTGTCTGGTCTCTGAATTTTCCAAATTAATTTCAAAAAATCAAACTGGTAAAATTCGAGTAATTAAAAATCTCTTTTCAAATGGAAATAAAACAGAAAAGTGAAATTAAATGGTAATAATTCAATTTCATAAGTTGAAATGGTATGATTTTCCATTTTTCTTTAATATATTAGGAAAATTCATATTGTAAAATATAAAGGATTATTATTGAGTTTAATTTTTATATGTTTTCCTATTGTTATGAAGTAGTTTCATTTTAATTAATGTTCTATCTATATATTAGATTCATTGAATGAAACATGTTATAATATACTTATTAAAATATTAATAAACTAGAATAATAATTTTATGACCAACGTTTATGGTGGTTATGTAAAATGATAAATAATTATTTATGGCGAGGGGTAACCCCCATAATTTGGAAAATGGTTTCATTTTATTGAATTAGTGGTGGTAATTAATGGTATGAATAAAAGATATTATTTTTAAAGCATAAAGTTATTTTATATACATGATTCTAAATATATTATTCAATGATGCACGAAGTAGGTTGGGAGAAAGTGGATGAAGAAAAGAAATTAAGATAGGTGGATTGAGATAACTAATTCTTGAATATCACCTCTTTGACGGATACCTTAATGATCATGGAATTTGTATTATGGTGAGTTATAAATCACTTGGACCTGAGGAGAGTTTGGAGGATTTTTTTTGGTATATATCATAGAAGGATCAATAATTTTTAGGTGGTATGTGTTGCTTAAGGTTGGAGTTCATACTTGAGGAGGGGTTGGTTTTAGTGACTAAATAATAATTAATTTATAATTACAGCCAACCAGATTGTGGTGGATTTAATTTAAACACATTTGGATGAAAATTAATGATTTTAAGGCCCATTAGGGTCCATAAACACAGAAATAACAATTCAATTTCGTAGTTTTTAGGTATTTTAATCCTTTAATATTTAACATTATCATGTCTCATTATTTTACCGATTCTGTGATACTTATGTCAATTTATGATGGTAAAATTTATATTCCTAAAAATAGAGATAACCATAATAACTAATTTAGACTTTAATATTACAAATATTTAATTCTTTTTACTAATTTTAATTAAAAAATTGGGAATTTTGTTTTAAAATTGATTGTATAGACACAACAGGATAATGGGTTCTGAATGTGAAAATGTTTAGAAATTTTTATACATATTTTCCCTAAAGAATTGAATCCAATAAACAATATTATAATATTTTATGTATAATTTAACTATTATTTACTTAATATCTTATTGAAAAAATAAATTTACATTATAAATTATAAATATAAAAATCCAGTTTTAAATTAAAATCCAACATTTTTCACTATTCCTCAAAAAATTGAATCTTATTAGAAAAATACGAAATCTTTATCTCAAAATAATTTTTATATTCATATTTCAAAAATAAAGAATATATTTCAACTAAAATGAAGTATTAAAATTTAGTTTTAAATTAGGTTATCCATTAAAATATGAAAAAATTGTCTTTTAGGAAAATATAGCTTTTATGGTTAAAATTGGATTTATTTCTTATCATAATCCAATAAATTTTTTTTGGATGAACTTAAATTTTTTATATTGAATATAAAACATATAAATTATTTTAATATATTTCAAATGTACTTATTTATATAATTTATTATGATAAAATGACATTCTGGGCATAAAAATTGTTTTTTAATAAAAACACATCAATTATATTCCATTTGTTTTTTTGTTTTTATTTTAAATAATTGTAAAAAATAGATTATTTTTATTAATATGTGCATAATTTATTTTCAAAATTTAGTTATTCTCATTTATTCTTAATATTCTAATGGCGAAGTGGTAATTATCAAAATTTTATAATAATATTTAATCATTTTTTATGATCAATAGTCTTTGTAATGTATTTTATCAACATTGTAAATTTAAAAGTGGACATTCCATAAAATATTGGGCTGTCATATTATCCTATATTTCAATAAATTTCTTCCTATCAATTTTAAATTTGACTTCAGAAATCAAAATTTGAGGCTTTTAAATTCTTGTATGGGAAACCCACAATGTAAGCAGGGTTAATAAAATATCCCCTTAATAAGAGGGAATGGAAATTGAGAAGGCCACCATGAAAATGGGCTTTCAAATAGGATAACATTAGTGGTAATTAAAAAGATAAACATGTAAGAGACATTAAACTACTAGTTTCAAATGATAAAAATAGAAAACAAGGACATTCAAGTTTATCCATAAAAAAATTATAAATTTATGATGGGTTAAAAAACAATGTATTTATTAGTAAGAAAGGTAGATGTATGATTTTTCAAATGTATGTTTCCTTATGTTGATTAATAATTTTAGTATCCAGATGATCACACTAGAAAATAAATTTTTTTGATTTCATTCCATGGAACAAGCATAATCTCCACCATTTTTTGTGATCATATATATTCTATCTTCTAGCATTAGGAAATAGATATTAGTTATGCAGTTTTCATGAATAATTCACATTAATGAATCACAATATCCAAAATACATTCTTTCAACCATTAAATATTTACAGAAACCTAAACAGATTTCACATTATATCCAATTTAATAAATTTTACTGTAATATAAAACAATAATATTCACTATTCAACTTAATCTATTCCTTAATTATTTGATTTCAATTCTAGTCCAAAATACATCAGTATAAATTTGATGTCTAAAAATGTAAAAGTAAGGTCACTAAATAACTAATATAAACATAAAATTAGATCACAAAAATATTTTTTTTCACATATATAATATATATAGACCTTGATAAATATAAAACATTATTGTAAGCATTCCATATTCTAAATCCTCAATGAATACGTAATTCAATTAAATCATTTAATATTTATTTATTAGTAAAAGTAAACTATTGTTGATAATTTTACAACATAATTTTTGAATTAAAAAAAGAATTGTAATATTTTCACTTTGGCTGTACCCATAGCATTATATGGAAGTTGATCCATTTTATTATTCTATGGAATATTCCATTAAATATATGGAAATTCAATTACATCATACCCCAACCCTTTACTGTTTATACATGAACCATTTATAGCTTCGTAGTTTCTCTTGCAGTCCCAAGCCTAATGACCATTCTCTCAACAATTTTAACAAACATCTATTTCCTTTAGTAATTTACCAAGGTGTTTTTTAAACCATTTTAAAATGTGGTAAAGTATGTCTTTCCCTTTTCCCTTTTTCCATATCTTATTCCATATTTATCCACTTCTCTATCTTTAAAATAATGTATTTATACATATTGAATTATATTTCTATTTTGATAGCACATTAGACAGTGGCATTGTATAATGAAAATGTTTAGGAGACTAGTGAACTTCGTAGGACTAGATCTAACCCATCAAAGAAACATTCAATCATACTCCTTGGGATACATATATAGTCTGCATCATTCATTACATATCATTTAATTTCATTTTCAAACTTTGTAACATTGTTATCTTTATTTTGTCTCAAACTCAAAAATTATCTCTCCATATCATCTAATAGTTCAGAAGGAAAATATTTTTGAACGAAACTTTCTTTAAAATCCATGCATTCCATGTATTCAATTTCATCATCCTCCTTAGTATTTTGAATTAATTAACAGCATTGATCATCGTCTAAAGAGAGATGAAAAATTTCCATGAATACCTTCTGCCTTTCATTACATACTAATGACAGAAATATGTTACCTTAAGAACATACCAATTTCTCATCTATAAATGTATATTTATTCCCACTGAATAATAAGTTTTTTTATCACATGATGATGTATTACATTTTTACTTCGTGTTATAGATCATACCTCTATATATAGGTAATATTATTGTTCGTAACCTAATTCAGCTATCTTAGTATTGTTATAAGTTGTTTTTCCCTAGTTGTTTCTCCTGATCCAACATCACTATCTTTCTTAAATGGGATATATCTACATGTATTTTGTGCATTGTATGGTTCCCATTCCATCCACTAGGTTCTATATTAAAATAATGAAATACAGTAGAATATACCATAACATTATGAAATATTACTCATAATATCAAACCTAATGAAAATTAGCTGACATCTAAATTATATGACTTTTTTAATTGGGAGTATTTCTCTATTCATTCAGAGATTTACATTCTCTAATCAATATTTTTTAAAACTAATTCCCATAGATTCTACTAAACATTCCCTAATACCAACTATAATGAACCTAAACCTAGTAGCTCAGAGTTGGTTCCGTACAATAATATATTGTCATTGATAAAATATTTACATCATAATTAACCAAATTTTTAGTAGTTTTGGTAAACTATATTACATACATCAAACCCTTTTTACATTGGAAATAAAAGATAAAACACAATACAAAACAACAACTAATAAACTGCATTTTTGAAAACTAATTCAAAGATATCTTTTTGATAACCTAGGTAAAGAAAACGGAATAAAAGTGAACTAAGAAGCTTTGAGAGGGATATGTTCAGTAGTATCTATCTAGAATCAATAATGATTAATAAATATGATAAGATAAGATAACTAAACACCAAATCCATTTAATTAAATAATTTTTTCACAATATGAATCTATAGAAAATATCATAGTGAAAATACATGGCTAAAAATAATTGAATTCATAATTTGGGGATGCCCTGTTTCCCAAGAACATAATTACATTTCCTCCAACACATTTTACAATAGGGATTAATCATTATTTTTCAAAACAAATTTATTTTTCCACATTATTCATCTCATGAGAATAGAGATGCATCAAGGGGACTTTCTATATAATTTACCCACCCATTCCTGCATTTCTAATGAATTCATTATATATCAAATAATCAATTTAATTTATGAATCAATATAGATTATCAAAATATTTCTTTATTTTGTTATATATACAAATTTAACATTATTTACTTAGTCAAATCATATTCAATGTAAAACACATATATAAAATGGATAAAAGATTTGGAAGTAATCATAAACATTATACTAAAAGTATGGATTTTTTAGAGAAATTAAATTCTCAAGGAATTATGATTGTAAATAAAATAAATGGGATGTATTTACACTAATGAAACTAAATTATTTAAATTATATTAAAATTTACGTCAATGTATTAAAATTGAGATGAAGTACCTTACAAATATCATATAATTTAACAAATTAAGAGATTATTGGTATTTTTTATAAGTAAATTGATATGACTAGATATTCATGATGATATAAAAAACATATTTCACACATAAGATTTTCAGGATATATTCTTTAAAATAGAATTTTATCCAAACAAATAAAACTTTAGGTAAAATATACCTTACCACTTGTAATATATTAAATAAAATTTTCCATAAAAGTAATAATTATCAAAGGAAATATTAAATACCAGGAATATAATGAGATTCATGAAATTATATATGAAATTGAATCGTACACACCATACAAAATAATTATGTTTCGATTACAAGAATATATATCATATAAGTATAAGTGAGACAAAAACACTTACCTCGCACATCCCCTTTGTGTTTCTTAAATTTATATTCTATATAATGGTTTAAATAATGTTATTTATTAATTCTTGGATTATAATAAAATTTATAATAACTTATATGATTATTTTATTTGATATTACCACCCATTCATTAATAATATTTCATTATTTTCCTTGCTTCAGGTGTGTTTGTTTCATGGTTTCAAGATTAGTTCATTTGTCTATAATTATGTTTTTCTCATCCAATGAAAATAAAACTACATAAGTTAAATGAAACAGTATTCAAGAACTTAAATAAATTTATGTGGTATAATTTATCATATTCTATCATAGATGAGGATTATTCATTTGATAACATGATAATGATAATTGTTTACATTTTTTGGTGGTTTCTCGAAATGTCATGAACTAGTATCATTTTATTTTATATTATAGGTCTATCTCAGTTATAAAACACTAAATAAGTCATAATATACAAATTAAAATCCTATAAAACCAAAATAACTCTATTATGGTCATTCTTGGAGGTGGAAGTGGAAAAGAAAAAACCATTAATCACAAACACAATTAACCATTATAATTTAGACAATGTATTAAATTATTTGATAGGTGGAGGAAATAAAATTATGAGAAAATATATTCCATTATAAAAATATAATTATAGTTTATACATGATTATTCAATAATTATTCATGGATTTATGATGTAGGTGTGGAGAAATTAGAATAAAATATAAAAAGAGAGGTGGTTTGAGAAAACTATTACTTGAATATCACTACTATTAAAGTTACGTTAATAAACATGGAATTGATAATTTTGTGAGAAAAAAAATAAATTTTAAGTAGGGAGAATATGGAGGATACATGTTTCAATATTTTTTAGGATCATCAAGGATTTTTAGAATAAATGAGGGTGGTGAGTGGTGGTATTTTCTTTTTTGGAGGGGTGGTTTTTTGTGGTTAAATTATGAGTGTTCAATAATTAATGTCATCAAAATTGATGTGGATTTAATTTATATGAATATTTATAATAATTTTTGATATAATATGTGTTTTGGGTCCAGATTCAAATCAAATAACCATTTCAATTTGTATTTTATTTGAATTTTGAGCCGTTACCTTTTTACTTTAACCCGTCTTATTGTATTACCTATACTAAAGTAATTCCTTATTTTTCACATGGAATGGTTTTTATTCCAAAAAAATTAATTCGACCTCACTATCTGATTATAAAATTATAATCCTAAATTTTAAATCCACTCTATGTAATTTAATTTATATAACTTCAAAAATAATATTTAACATTAATCTGACAGATGCAATGATATTGTGGGTTATTATAGTGAATACGTTGGAATGATTTTAATGTTTTTGTACCTAATTTAAATATGAAATTGATTCAAATGACCAATATTGTATTAATAGTTGTACAATTAAACTATTGTGACATTAAGAACTATTTAATATATAATTTTACATTAAAAAGTATTTCTACAAAATGTTAGTTTCTAATTAAAATGAAGTATTATTTTTACTATTAATCAAAAATGATACTTTTTAGGAAAATATAAAAAAATTAATCCTAATATAATTTTAAATTTCCATGTTCAAAAATAAATTTTATTTTCTAAAAAAATTTATAAACGTTCCAAAATTTGTTTTTATAAAAGGTTCTCACTTAAAAAGTGTGAAAATTATTTTTAAAAAAAAAATAGATTTCAAGTGTAAAATTAGATATATTATTTATATTAAGTCTATAAAACCAATTGAATGATATAAAAAACATTTTACATTATATAAAACATAAAATCTCATTATTATATTTGACTAATAATGATTAATTAAATCTATTAAAATAACATGCTATTATAGGCATTAAAATAACATTTTAATAAAATAACATCCTTTATAATCCATTGGATTTTTTAATTTATATTTAATTGGTAATATATTAATTTATTTTATTAAGAAGTGTAAAATATATGTTAATAATTTAGTAATCTCAATTATTCCAATCATTCTAATGACTAGAAGATAACTATCACAGTTAAATAAAAATATTTAATAGTTTGTTTAGGCTCGGTGTTTTGTGTAATGTAATATATCAAAGTGATTAAATTTAAAAGATACATAATATAAAATAACAGCGTGCTTTAGTATAACTTTTTGAAATATAAATATATTAAAATAGAAATTTTGAGTGGATTCAAAATGACTCATAGAATAAATGATACATTATTGGTTATTATTGAATGCCTTTTAATGTCCACAAATTTCCTCACATTATGAAGTGATCAACATATTTTTCACCATGAATTAATCTATATATATAATGTTTTTAGATAACATATTAATCCTATTTTAATAGTATCTTACCATGATAAACATTTTACAATGAAATTATGGAATATTATTGAGAAGGGTCTTGAAACTGAGCTATATTTGGGAACCATATATTATTTTAATAAATGATAGGTAGTTTGAGTGTTTAATTTACAAATTGGAAGAAATTTTAAGGTTGTTCTCAATCTACATTCATTTTATATTATAATAATATTTAACTATGATGGAATTAAATTATAATAATAGCTTCCATTCAAGTAATAAAATAGAACTATATAATGAATTATATGAAAGAGGTGCCTTACATGTTAAAATGAAGTCGTTGAAAAGGAGATTGTATGAACATATATTAGAGAGAATAAAATAATAAAAATGATAAATCTTCAAAATCATATTAATTAATCTCAGAGAATGAAAAATAAGTATTGGGATATCTAAAGGAAGGACATATAAATTCAATTTTGAGATAATGTTTTCTTGATGGAATATCAATGGAAAGGAGTTATTCAGAATGTATATAACGGGATATTATGTCCTAATTAGATCATTCCTTTTGAAATATTAAATTTAATTTCAGTTATAGATTACATTTGAAAATTAATCCTATCTTATATATATATATGTTGTGTTAAATATATATATAGTAGGGAAGTATATTCCATAACCAATACATGTGATGACCTTTGGGGAAATTAAATTGGAAACTTATTTATCTTATTGTGAAGAGCCTATACAGTATCATGACACTATAGAATAGAGGGTTTTAGAATTACGTGCCTCTGTTTGTAAATGATCCACTGAAAAAAATTAGATAGAGGATCCTAAAAAATATACGATTAAGAACTACCCACATTAATTCACGTGTTGATCTTCCAAAAGATTTGTGGATTAAAATTTTGAAGGGGCGTAGAATGAAACACCTGAGCATTATTTATACTATATAATATATTCTTCACAAAGAAATAATAGAATAGTGAAAATAGAAATACTCTAAAACAAGATAAAATGTAAATACACAATTTTATAATTTTATTGAGGGAATTTTTATAATTTCCAATATCAGTAGGTTAATATAATATAAGGGTCATATTTTGTGATTTTTCAAAAAATGATTAATTATTTAGTGAATAGTGAAAAATACCTAATTTTAAAAAACCTTTATCTATTATAAAGATATAATGACATAAAAAGAACCTGTAACATTGTGATTTTTTAAACAGATAAATTATATAATTTTGAATAAACTAAAATCATATAAAAATATGATTTATATGTAATAAATGTATACTCAACATTTTAGAAATCCAAGAATGTTTTTTCTAGATAAAACTATTTTCCATTATTTTATTTTAATGTAATATTTACATAGATAAATTATTTTTTTATTTTTTTAAATAAAATTATTTCTCATTTCATATAAAATAATTAAATATATTCCATTTGTATCTTCACTATACATTATTTATCAATATATCATTTTAATGATTAAAAAAATTTATAAAAGGGGTTATATTGTGATTTTCCACATTTATATTAATATTTTACTATTCTAAAAATGGGATCATATAATTTTTTTTCATTTATAGAATCACCATATTTAATATTAGGTGACAATGTAAACTTAATTTTAGTTCTTAATGAATAATAAAGTCAGTAAAATATTTTTACTATGGTTAGGGTTAAAATAGGTTTACCAGGGGTTAAACTAAGAGATAAGTGATTAAATTACTCATAAACTTGACTAACAATAATTTTTTGGTTTTATTCTTGACCTATTCTTATCTTATTTGAAACATTCTAAATTTTTATCCACATTCAATAGAAACATTCCGCAATTTAATAAAATATTTTTTTTTGTAATTCATAATCTATACTTTCCCTTCATTATAAAAGGTGACCACATACATATCCTTTACTATTAAAATAAATTTGGAATATTCCTTCCCATAAATCATAAAATCTACCTATAGGCTCTGATTTCATAAAGGAAACAATGTATATTTCATAACGTGTAAGCCAAAGGTGATTTTTCAATGACGAGGTGTAACTTCTAATAAAGTGTTTACATTTTATACCTCTTTAAAATATTCTAAAAATATGATCATATAATAATATATGTATATTATGTATAGTAAAATTTAATAATATTGATAGAACATCCGAAATTTATTCCCTTTCTATCCTATATAAAAATGAAAGCATTGCTTGTGAGTTTGTATGAATTTCCATCTCCACGTACTGGTGCAATTTATTTTTAATCACCCATAAACAAGGTTGTTATAGACATGGGGATAATGGATATTTATGTTATTATTGAAATAAATTTTATTACATAAAAGTAATATATGAGTTATATTTTTACCCTTCATGTCATTAAAAATGATAACATGATTTGTGCATATGTGTGGACTACCACCTCCTAAAATAGATGTGATTCATTTTCCTTATTCATCATTGATTTATGATTATAAATATTTTTATACTGAAGATATATGATATTTATATCATTATTAATATTTTGGAGATTATGGTACTATCAGAAAGATTCTTGGATTGAAACAACCTAATTAAAACCTATATGAAAAATGAAACAGTTAATACTGATAAACAACAATTTAAATAAATAATTACTAAAAAACCAATGTTGAAATATTATAAGTGGATACAATATCATAATATATGTATATTCAAATGGAATAAAATTATAATAAATTTAAATTTATTATATTGGTTTCTGAAAGAACATACAATGAAAGTCAGACCTGAGGTAAAGGTAAAATTTACAATCTCATCATTATACAAGATCATTGATGATTATGTATTAATATAGACAATTGATTTATATTTATATGATAAAAACATTGTATAACATTATCATATAATTATTGAATTAAATTTAATGTTTCTTTTTCATTTTAAATTTCTATTCAGTTAAATGTTCAAAATAGATTTTTATTAAAAACAAACTTTTTTTCTGAAGTGAAGATTTTCTTCCATGTACATTTTTTTAAAAAAATATAAAGAATAATTTTTTCTATTCAATAACGATTTTTGAATCAATTGTTTTATATTTACATTTTTTTTAAAAGGTTTCAATAGAATCTTTTTATCATTTTGTTAACAAGGAACCGTTTACTAAATGTTTGTATGAATTCTTTGTTTTAACATACCCCACATAAATGAATTTTTATGATACCATGAAAAGTATTTACTTTGAGTCATGACGTATGATTTTTCATGGTTTAATCCCCTAAAAATATGATATCTTTCATTTTATATTTTATTTGATTTTAAATAATTGATTAAAAAACAAAATAGGTATTGTCCTCCAAAAATCTACTAGTTTTCTTATGAAGTGTTTTCATCCATGTAAAAACACAATTAGGAATCTTATAATTTAATTATGTAAGAAAATTATGAGAAAATAAAATATAATTCTCTAGATGTGTTTTGATCATTTTGAATAATGAAATTGTTGTAATTTTCTATAATATTTATTCTAATTCAAAAAATTGTTTCTAATTAATACTTGATGATGAAGGAGTATTTTTTAATCATATGATGAATTCATAATAATTATTATGTTATAGGATTGAATTTCTATTATATACCCCTCAATGCATCAGTAGGTCAAATGATACAAAAAATATGCGTAATAATTCATCCATATATAATCCTAAATGAATTCTAAAAATATTTTCCACAATATATCATATATTTCTATTAGAATATATGATTAGATATTTTATTATTAGTTTATATATAAAACATTACTCAAAATATATGAATCCTCAAATTTTTTTAAAAAATTACTCCCGGAACCATCTTTATTTTTACCAAATAAAAAAATGAACTATTTTGTGAAGTTATGGGAAGAAAGAAACCATTATCTATCAACTCCTAAAACTTATTTTTCAATCCCAAAACATATAAATGAGTCAATTGATAGTGCTAGTCTAAAATAGTCTTTGAATCCATCACGAATTGAAATATAAACTCAAAATCTTAATGTAGAATAACAAAGGTCAATTGATAAGAGAAAACAGCTATTTATTCATTATCTACCTAGACAACACAAATTTGAAAATTTTATTTCATTTTAATATCTTCACCTAAGAAACGTTTAGTGCCACATCAAATAAAAATTTCAACCTATTGATATTTTACAAATAGTTTGGAATAATTGGATATAAAATTCAAATATATGAGATTTATCCTACAAAGATAAATTAAAATTTAATATATAACCAATATAACATCAAAAAACAATATTGGTAGTTCAAAAATATTTTCATGAAATACCATTACAAAAAAAAAAAAAAAGACATGTATATACCATGTATTCTTTAATATTTATGAATATCGTTTTAATTAATATTTTTACATTGTTTTTGTTTTGTTATATTCACATTTTACCTGACAATTTTATAGAAATAAATTAATGGGATCTTATAGAGTCAAATATTTATTCAACATAATTTGAATAATCGAGTAACGTACTGGTCACAACTTCATTATATGGCCCAACATCAAATGTAGTTATATAAAATGTATTTACCACACCTTTTTGTTTTCATTATTCATTATTTATACCCTGATTAACTTACCCCAAACACATGTTACCGTATCTCCCCAAACAATTAAATTTAACTATCTCACCATCGAATGGATATCATTATCCACATTCTTGGATTATTCATAACTCTTTCAATTATAATCAAAATCCATTTAACTAAACATATAAAATCTTTAACACATTAAAGATACCATAATATATTTATTGATTATTTACTACACATTGAAAATGTTAGAGGCCTAACTATATATTTTAGTGATTAAACCTTCTCCATTTTTATACACCTTAAACAGTTCTCCCGCTTATAATCTTAAGAAACAAAAGTGTTAGAAAACTCTATATAAACATTCTCATCACAACAAATAACATTGTCATGAAATTTAAATTATCATGAAACCAATGTTTGTTATAAAATTTCTTATAATATGAGTAAAATATATTAATTTTACTATCAATGTATAGAATAAAATTTGGCACGTACCTGAAAAAAATTACAAAATTGGATTCATATTTGGCTACCAAATATTCTTTTTCATGCCTTAACTTGAATAATTTATTTTCTAATATGTGTAATAATATGTTAATATCAAATTTTTCTTGAAAAAGACTGCTGAATTTATCACATTCCAAGGAATCAAGATTATATCTCTATGGTATTACTAACCAATGACTACAATTGATTATCTTAACCTTCACAAAATATATGGGATCACTTTCAATTTTAAATTATGAACATTCCATTACATCAAAGTAAAATCATTCTGAATATAGTTAAATTAGATGATGCGACATTGAAATCATTCATTGATATTTCATGTCAACTTAACTATAATTTATAATATCACATGGTAATTATATTAAAATTATCCTAACCACAATTTTAATCTAAACCATTCCTCTATAACAAACTATAAGGATGTTGTAATGGCCCAGACGTCTCCTGCCCAATTAATTTTCAAAAGAAGGCCACGAAGTGTTCTAGAGGGTATGATGGACTTTTCTCACACTTTCCAGAATTTTGAAACTACACGTCATGTAGTTTGAGTATACACAGTGTACCCCCATGCCGGGTATACCCCATGTTGAAGGTCGTGTCCTTGCCGTGTGAAATAAATGGGTACACGCCATGTGTCCAATACTATACGCAGTGTAGTCTATCCCCACATATGCGTTACCATGTGTTGACCAGTCAACGGTCGTGTGCCATGTGAAATAAATGGGTACACGTTGTGTGTCCAGTACTACACGCCGTGTAGTCTTTCCCCATGTATGCGTTTCCAGTCAATGGTTGTGTGCCATGTTTTAGTTGTGTCCTTGCTATGTGCAATAAATGTGTACATGCTGTGTGGCCAAACTACATGCCGTGTAGTCCCTCCCCGTGTAAACGTTACCCTCAAACCTTGTGTTGACCAGTCAATAGCCGCAGAGCTGTGTTGGATGCCGCGTGGAGACAGTCTGAAATAAACGAGTACACGTCGTGTACCATAAATCAGACACCATGTAATTTTTCTTTTCTCACTTATAAAAGGAGGGGTCCCCTCCTCCTTTTTAAATCACCCCTCTCCTCCCCTTTCCTTTGAGCAGAGTTCTCCCAAGAGACTCGAATGAGCTTTCTTCCATAACTTCTTCATCCGAGCTCCGATTTACGATCCGTTAGTGGCCACGTGATCGTAACGACAAGGAGGAACTTCCGAGAATGGATCTACTGTCTTTACATTAGAATTTCCTTTCCGAATTCCTCCCAAGGTGGTTTTTTCGGGACACGACAGAAGTGACGGACGCCGACAGACTTCTTCTAAGGTTGATTCGGGGGAGCATTGCCATCAGAACCTATTGAAGTAGGGAGCTTACCTTCGTCTCTCTATTTTTTGCATCATGCAGGGTGGGTGTTCTCTTGTTTACGTGAAACACTTTTGAACCTATTTAATAAAGATAATAACTGGCTTATATAACGAGGTTGGGAAGTTTGTGATTGCTGTTACATTATATCCTGTGATATTATGTTGTGAATGAGCTTCTACCTAGTAGAAATCATGGCTGTTGGGGGCCTTTTCTTACGCAATTAATTGTTTCCCTCTCCTTCTGGATTTTCTTGTGGATGGAAACTTTGTGGATTGTGGAAATCAGTTAATCACGTATTGTTGACTGTCTAAAATATGGAACCGTTTTGTGATCACCCCAGTTAAAAAAATGGAATAATGAACATGTGGGTGTTGGCTTGGATACATGGCATATGAAAGGGGGTGTTTCGTGGGTTGTTGTGGATCAGGTGAGCAGCGGGGCAGCAGTTGACTTGGTTGTGGGTTGGTGTGAATTCTATGTTAGTGATGGGCAGCGAGGCTTCAATAATGGTATTAAAGGGATAATGATGTACGGTGTGGTTGTGGTCATGGCGGTTGGCAGCGGGGCTGCAGGGATTGGTTAGAATGTGAACGGACCATGGGTTGTGAACAATAAATAAAAGTGGAATAATTAATGAATGGTGGGGCATGGTAATGGAACAAGATTAATAATGAATGGGTTGGTTGGTTGATAAGAAGGGATTTTTTGTAATGATTGTGTTTTCCTAACATGATTTTTGGATGACATGGATATGTTTTATGAACATTCGATGTGGTTGGTTGTGGATAGTTACCCAGTAGTTAAGGAACTAAATAAACTAATTATGCTAAATGTGAAAACCTATATAGGTTTGGGGTTGTTTGTTGTATTCATGCTTTTTGGTAGTAGTGCCGCGACACATGCTCAATTTATCTATTTAGAAGCCATAGGTTGGGATGTGTGTTGGGTATACATATATATATATCCTTATATTTTTTGTTTTATCGCACCCCACCCATATTGAGCACTTAGTAACGAACACTCCCATTTCATGGGAGAGGGTGTTTTCCCTTAGTTACTAGATCCATCCTGCTCCTTCTCCCCTTGGCTGTGATGGCTTGAGGCGACCTTACACCACAGACTCTTCCACTAGGTTTCGATTGGGGTGGTTTTATCCCAAGACTCTTCAGGCAGGTTCTAATGTTACCAATAATATTCAGGATGAGGCCCAGGTGTGTGCAGGCATGATACATGGTTGTGAGGCCCAGGTGTGTGCTGGTGGGATATGTGGTTGTGAGGCTGAGGTGTGTGCGGGCTGGATACGAGGTTATGAGGCCCAGTTGTGTGAGGGCGGGATACGTGGTTGTGAGGCCCAGGTGTGTGCGGGTGGGGATAGTGTGGCAGTGCAGGGCGTTCCCCATTAGGAAGAGCAGTTAACTACTGGGAAATGGTGCGGGGTCACCAATACTCTTGTTTCTAATATACTACTACCTGTTGTGATTGTGTTTTTGGTGAGTGTGGCTGGTGAGGTTGGGTGGATAAGATTCCTTGCTAGGTTTCTTCTATTTTTCCCATGGTACATTTGGATGTCTCCCCACTTGTGCATGGGAGCTTTAGGTTTCCCTACCGAGTATACTTGTATGCTCACCCTACGTTTACTTTCAGGTTTCCAGGAAGACTACCAGGGCCGTGTGAGAACCTACTAGTCAGACAGTTAGAGTTGTTGATGTTACTGTACTCTTGTTTCTTTTGGTATTGTACTTTGATCTTTATTGTCCTTTCACCTTGTTATAAAATTGTTTTCACATGCATGTGGGCTTGGGTTGGGTTTATTTCTATATAGTTGTTCTTTTTTCTTTTGGTGGTTGACTTGTCCTATTTCCCAATCTTAAAATAAAAGGGTAATGCGTCCCATATTTGTGAAAACTCATACCCTTGGTGATAGTCTCCAACCTGGGGCCTACTGAAGGTGGGACTCGGGGGTCATTATCTCCCTTTCACCATTACCATCTCAGGAGGGGCATCTTTGGTGGGAGGGGGTCATGAGAGAATGGTATCATCGGTGGTGGTTGAGAGATAGGATGGAGTCTGGAGTTAGGCACATTGAGGATTTCCTGGGATGGTAGGGCAACAGTGTTAGTTAATCATGGTGCATGACATAGGCCATGGAAGACCGGCTAGGACACGAGATTTGAGGGCCCCCCGTGATCCGATGCAGGGACTCTAAGCCTACCGAACGACCATGTGAGACTACATTGATTGTAGGGTAGACACCCTAGGGAAGGTACATGTATCATTATGATTGTGTTATACTTGATTTGGGTGTCCTGGGAAAAGAATTGAAATAAAATGATAAAATATAACCTTGAGTTATTCCATACTACTTGGGCTTAGGTGATCCTTGTTTACCGTACAACTATGGCACTAGGGTGTCGTCGCTGGGTGGCTCAGACAGCCGAGGCCTAGCAGATTCAAGTGGTCGATCAATTGAGGATTGACCGAGAGGAGGAAGATAACTAGTGGTAGAAGACACTCCGTTCATTCTAGCAACAGACCCTCAAGAAGTACAAGGGTAGTAATTCAGATATGGGGATGGAGGGGTGTCTTGAGGAGTTAGGGATCTCTTTTACCATGATTCGTGCTCTGAGGGAGTATTGGGTCCCCCTAGCAGTTATTCAGCTGAGAGGTGTGGCGTGACAATGGTGGACCCTCTACCTCAGAGAGAGGGTAAATGCAGAGGTTCCATGGGATGACTTTGAGAAGGAATTCTGAGAGGAATTCCATTCTTCCATGATCAAGGATGAGAAGAGGTAAGAGTTACTCTCCCTTCAGTAGGGTATTATGTCAGTGCGGGAGCTGGGGATCAAGTTCAATGATCTCCTGCACTTTTCTCAGGATCTCTTTCCGAATAAGGAGTCTTGGGGGAGACGTTTGGAGGAGGCGCTTCTTCCTTCCCTCTAGTATGCTGTCACCCCCTTCTCCCTTCCGACATACATGGTGGTATAGAGGAAGATAGAGGTTGTATAGAGGATGCACTCGCTGGGAGGTGCACCACGAGAAGGGATCTGGCTAGGCTTGTCGAAGGAGAAAGCAGTCACCAGCATGTCTCCTGTGACGGGACCTTCTAGGTTCAGGCTAGTGTGGAGCAGGCCCCAGCTGTTCTAGTTAAAATCTTCGGGTCCTCGTCCCCTTTTCACGAGCCCATGACTGATGTGTTTTCCTTGTGGAGGATTCAGGAACGTTCAGAGTCGGTGCCCAACCCGAGCTCAGTACGGTGGAGGTGGGATGGTTCAGCGCCCACCTCAGTAGTACCAGTTGCTGGCGAGGCCCTTCCAGCAGCAGCAGGACCATGCTCCTCTGAGGGCAGACTTGATGGGAGGAGGCTGACCTCAGGGTGCTCCTCGCCGACCTTGACTAGGGTGTGGTCGGGGTGGTGGACGACATCAGAGAGGAAGAGGAGCCGGGAGTGGACAGTTGCACGCAGTAGAGTTGATAGCTCCGACAGGACCAGAGGTGGTGTGAGGTATGATTTTTTTGTTCACCACTCTTGTTTATGCTTTGTTTGATTTGGGAGCTTCACACACCTTTGTTACACCTGGTCCAGCCCATGCTTTGGGACTAGATGTAGAGAGGCTTTCTGTAGCACTGGTGCTAAGTACACTGGTTGGAGGCCAGACCAGCGTATCTTGTGTTTTCCGGGGATGTCGGCTGACATTGGGACAACATCGATCTAGTGGGGACCTTCTTCTATTATAGATGTAGCCATACGATGTCATCCTAGGCATCTAATGGTTGTTTTCTGTTAGTTCCATTACCGACTGCTTCTAGAGAAGAGTCGTGTTCTCCGACGTGGATGGGCAGCGCAGATCTTTTGTTGGTGAGAGGAGATATCAGGTAGGAAGCTGGCATGTGAAGCCTCTCCATTCTTTGTTAGGCAGGTTATCAGTGTTTCCAGCTGATAAAAAGATGATGGATGTCATGGAGGTTGTTGGGGAGTTCCTCGATGTTTTTCCTGAGGAGGTTGTGACTCTACCCCCCCCCCTCGACGTGACGTTGAGTTCGGGATAAACTTACAGCCTGGTTCCGGTTCGATTTCGATGGCCCCTTATCGGATGGAACCTTCAGAGTTGTAGGAGTTGCAGATTCAGATTGATTATCTGATGGAGAAAAGTTTTGTTCGACCCAGCGGATCACCATGGGGTGCTCCAGTTTTGTTCATGAAGAGGGAAGATGGTGGTCTCAGGATATGCATAGTCTACCGAAGGTTGAACCAGGTAATAGTCATGAACCGTTTCCCCCTTCCTAGGATAGATTGTCTCTTCGACCAACTATGGGGAGAAGGTTGGTTTTCCAAGATTGATCTACGATTTGGATATCATCAGCTCTGGGTAAATTACAGTGACATTTCGAAGATGGATTTAAGGTGCAGGTATGGGCACTTAGAGTTTGTAGTAATGTCGATTGGAGTTACAAATTCACCAACTATGTTCATGGGACTTATGAACTTTGACTTCAAGAGTTTCTGGACCGATTTTTCATTGTGTTTATCGCTGACATCTTGATCTACTCAATATAAGAGGAGGAGCACGTTGAGCATCTCAGGGCAGTCTTGTAGGTCCTTCGACACCACTATATTTATAGGAAATTGTCGATGTGTATGTTCTTGATGCAAGTAGTACACTTCCTTGGGCACGTGGTGTCTCAGCGTGGAGTGTTAGTGGACCCATCGAAGGTGGAGGCAGTTGTTTCTTGGGTATCACCCAAGAGCGTGGCAGAATATCGTAGTTTCCGGGGGTTAGCAGGTTACTATCGGAGATTCGTTTCGAACTTCTCTTGAGTTACTGCTCAATTGACAGCTTTGACTAGGAAGAACCAGGTCTTCCTATAGAGTGATCAATTCTAGAAGGCATTCGACTACCTGAAGGAGAAGTTGGTCAGTGCTCTCGTACTCAGTTTTCCCGAGGAAGGGTTTTTGTATGAAGTGTTTTGTGATTCTTCTGGCCTTTTTCTGGGGTTCATGCTGATGCAGAAGAAGGGAGTGATCTGTTATGGGTCTAGGAAGTTATTCCCTCACGAGAGTAACTATGCCACCCATGACCTAGAGCTTGCAGCATTAGTGTTCACACTGATGTTTTGGAGACATTACATCTTTGGGGAGCGCTTTTTGGTCTTCTCAGATCACAAGATCCTTTTTTTATCTTCTCCCAGCATGACCTAAACCCACAGCAGTAGAGATGGGTCAACATTCTCCAAGACTATGACTTTGAGATCTCTTACACTGAAGGTAAGGACAACGTTGTGGCTGATTCCCTGAGCAAGAAGTCACATAAGGAAGTGGATTCAGAATCTGATGATGCTTGGAAAGTGATGGGAGAGTTGGCTGCCCTGCACTTGGATGCAATGGAAGAATTTTTTAGAGGCAGTTTGCTTCAGATGATGGTGCGGTCCTCTTTGTTGCAGTAGGTGGAAGAGTCTCAGTGGGGGGAATACGAGGCGGAAGTGATACAGGATCGTGTCGATCAGGGTAATGCTCCAGCAGAATGGTCAGAGGAAAACCAACATTGGATGATTTTCCATGGAAGGTTGTTTGTTCCGGAGACAATGCGTGAGGGAGTTCTCCATGAGTTCCATAGCTCAGCCTTGGTGGTATATTCGGGTGTTTCAAAAATCTACCAAGGCCTGGGGGAACAGTTTTGGTGGCCGCGGTGAAATGGGAAGTGGCGAAATTTGTGGCTAAATGCATAGTGTGTCAGCAATTGAAGGCTGAACACCATGTTCCCAGTGGTTTGTTGCATCCATTAGATGTCCCCGAGTAGAAGTGGGATGACATCTCAATGGACTTCGTTACAGGACTACCCATAGATCAGGGTCGTTATGATTCTATCTGGGTAGTGGTGGATCGATTGACGAAATCAGCACACTTCTTATCAATTAAGGAGTCAGGCCCTGTGAGTACCTTAGCACAGAGGTACATAGATGAGGTGGTACATTTTCATGGATTTCCGAAGACTATCATCTCAGATCAGGATAGTCAGTTTACCACACAAGTATGGAGGGGGTTACAACATGATTTTGGAACCCAGCTACACCTTAGCACTGCTTCCCACCTCCATAACGATGGGCAGTCAGAGCGGACTGTCCAGACATTGGAGGACATGCTGTGAGCATACATTCTGGATTTCGGAGGATCATGGGTACAACACTTTCCTTTAGTAGAGTTTCCATACAACAATAGCTTCCACTCTACTATTGGCATGGCACCGTTTGAGGCTTTTTATGGAAGACCATGTCGTTCACCCATTTGTTGGGCATAGGTTGGTGAGACAAGTGCTCTTGGGCCAGAAGTAGTGTAGAGCACCATAGAGAAAGTCCAGCTTGTATGTGAGAGGATGAAAGTGGCTCAGTACCGACAGAAGTCTTATGCTGATTGTCAGAGGACGGCCTTGGAGTTCGAGGTGGGAGATCATGTGTTCTTGAAGGTTTCCCCTCGATGGGGGCAGCAGAGGATTGGGAAAGGGATCAAGCTCTCACCTAGGTTCATTGGACTTTTTGAGGTGCTGAGGCGAGTCCGCGAGGTGGCATATCAGCTGGCCCTGCCACCTCAGTTGGAGAAGGTTCATGTCGTCTTCCACGTCTCCCAGCTTCGTCGGTACTTACACGATGACTCCCACGTTATCGACTGGGGAGAGTCAGATATGGGAGACGACGCGAACTTCGAGGAACGACCAGTCATAATTGAGGATTTTAAAGAGAAGGTACTCCATGGACAAACCATTCCGTTGGGTCGTGTGTTGTGGAGGCATGGCGGCCTCAAGGAGAACACATGGGAGCAGGAGACGCATATGCACCCTCAGTACCCAGAGATGATTTGACTTGTCTTTTACCTTGTTCTTCTGAGCATTGTGTTGATGTTGTACTTTGTACCTTTGATATATGGAATTCTCGGCTTGTCGGTTGTGATGAAGAGAGGAGTTGAGGTGACCTTTTATAAGTATTGGGAGTTCCCCTCTTGAAGTTACACAATGTTTTAAAATAATATAAATGAATTTAATAAAACTTTGGATAATAATTAATTTATTTTGAGAGTAATAAGATTAGGTGTCATATAATCTCCTAAAATTAATCTTCAACATGTTTATATTAGGTTTTTATATTCATATATTTTGTGTAACACCCCATTTACCATTTTGACAATTATGACGATATCAATGTTTTTAATCTTTTTAAGGGCCATTAATTTTATTATAAAATGAAATGTAGAATATTATTTTAAAGTGATTTATTATTTAAATCTTATATTATTTAGAAGGATAAATTTATAAATTTTAGGATTTTTAATTTTTTAGTAAATTTTTTAATATTATAAAACCTTCATTAATGTCATTTTCGGAACTATTCATTTTATTTGACATTGAAAATGATATGGAATAAAATTTATTAGAATATAAAAATTTGACACATCCATAATATTTAATACAGATTTCTAAAATTTTTATGTCACAATAAATCACCCAAAACACATTACTTTTTGATTTTCTATAATTATCATTTTATTTTTCTACTACTTGCACATGTATTGTGAATGTATTTGAGGTGATTATTTAATCAATATTGTTTTAAAATAAATTAAAAAAGATAAAAATAATTTATCTATCATAAAACAATTTTTAACAAAAATTAATTTATTTTTATCCAAGTGAAAAGATACTAAATATAGAAAACTCAAGAGAGTGACAGTTTGGACTTTATATTTAGTTAAAATAATATAATTTTAATAATTAAAGGATGTTGGATTGAAATTTATAAATTTTATAATAATTAAGAGCACTTTTCTAAAATGTATTCCCCATCAAAATGAGGAAAAATTTTTAGGTTAATCTTTATTCCATTTTATATTATTTTGATCCCTAATTACTGGACACACCTTACTGAGATGACAAATACATACTATGGATACTTTTCATAATGATCCAAAAAATAAAATGGAACTATTTAAATAAAATTTGACATCCAAATTTTAAATATGGAATCCATTTTTTAGGTAATCAATTTCTAGAAGTGAAATAAATAACTTTGAAATTAAAATGCAAAACAAAAGGATAAATAGTTTTGGAAAAATGGATTTTTTTGCCCAAAAATGAACTTATTCAGAAATAAGGTGTATTGATAGATCCATTGTAAATAATGTAGATTATGTAAAGAAAATCAAATGGTCTTATTTTCAAATTTTTTTTTTAAAAAACATATCATCGTAAATTCATGGAAAAAATGTCAATTTTTATTAAATATCTATATTTTTCGCTATTCATAAAAAATTAAAATTTTCCAAATATTCTTTAAAATCAACAATATAATAATATTTGATATTTAAAATTCATAAATGATATGAAATTTTTCAAATTAAAATTTTGTAATGTTTTAATTAACACTAAATAATTCATGAAACCTTAATTATATTTAGAAGTGTATTTTTTTCATTAGAACTAAAAAGTTAACGAATATAAATAAAAATATATAACCATTAATTAATGAATATATGGAAATTATTTATATTATAATTAAATTGGTTTTTAAACTTATTTTGTAATGTCTTGACCCAACATCTATTTAACTAGGGCCGGAGCTGGTTGGTCACATGGTCTCAAGCAAGCCTCCCCCATGCCAGAGGCTTTCAACTAGTAACAGGATTGTAAATGTGATACAATGGTTGTTTTATACCCTAATACTGGAGTTAAATAATGAATATGATAAAACATAGACAACAACGGAAGCATATATAAAAATACACTATAAGACCAAACCGATTACTCGTTGTTGCAGAAACAATATATAACTAATATAATATATATATACAGAAACATAAATAAAAAATTACTAATATAAAAATAAAATCCATGAGGGCGAGTCATATAAATGATGTCATTGAATACTGATATAAAATGAATGGTAATAGTGGAATGACATATATAACATTATATACAAAAATAAAAAAAAGTTAGAGGAATGCCCCCACTAAAATCATGGTAATATGCTTGATCCTCCAGTCCTAGGATAGAAATATAAGTAAAGAATATAATCTATCAGTATGAGGGTGAATTACCTTATCCGTACCCGTAGTAAATAATCTACTCATTCACCAAAGGTGGCCCGTGTAGGGTGTGAGAGAAAACCTTGCATGACACCCCCAAAAATATATAAAAGGTATCCATGTAGTGTACATAGAAATAATAATGTGTATAAAATATTTAATAATAAATAGTATTGGAAAATATAAATAACTCCCAACATAGGTTCTTAAAGGACATTTGGTGCATCTACTTTGTTAGAATTGGTTGGAATAAGAATCTGATCAGTAACTATATATATGAAGTAATAATATATATATATATATAGTATATATTTATAGTATCCACCTATATGAATTATGTACACGGGGATGTAAGTTTCCATATACCTAGATACAAGGTGCCGGTTAGACTCGTGTTGTAACATATGAATCCATAACCAGTCTAATGAGATGGTAGGCTCATGTAAAGGGTAAATGTACTGAATCTCAATGTTAATGTGAGATGTCATGCTCAACATTCACGATAAGTACGGTGAGATGTCCCCACCAACACTCTATAAATGGAATTTAGAGCATCATGACTATCTCCTTAATATAATTATAAAAGAGAGAGAGGTCATTCTCATCACCCGATGTAAGGGAGAGTGAAACACCATACTCAAAAAGTCCCTTAACCATGATTGCACATCCAAAGAAATTGGAATAATCTAAATAATAATAATGTCCCATGGGACCACAAATTTATCGTAATAATAATCATCCCAACATATATAAATGGGATTCATAGTTTATAATATCCCAATAAAAAATATTCATCAATCCACGTGGCATTACAACCCATTACCATTTGTTTCATTAATCCATTTAATTGATAAAGGATTGGAAAATTGTATCAGGATTAATGAAATTCAATATACATGGGTTGTTAAATTAATCAATGCATGTAAATTTAATTTTTGGATCAAACTAATTAGTAATGTAGTGTTATTATAATTATGAATTTTTGGAAAATGGGAAACTACATTTATGACCCAAGATGAGTGATTTGGAGACTTTCCAGTCATTTAATAATTTAAATATGAATGTTAATTTCAAGACAAAACCCACAACGGGTGTCTATGATTGCAATTGTAATCCTCTAGCTACTTTACAATGGTCAATGCTAGTAAAACAAGGGCTATATTTAAAATTAGAATCAATTAACTATTTTATAAAAAATGTGCGATAATGGTCGGTGAGCGGCATAACGATAAAACTATGAAAACACAAATACTTTTGGGAAGAAAATCTAGACCACCAACTTAAGGATTTGGATGAATCCACATCTATTATTATTGTCAAATTTTATGTGGATTAATTGAAATTAGTAAAATTGAATAAAACCCTAAAATAGGTTGAATGAGCTCACACAAAAATAGCACAACATATTGGATGAAGAACAAAGAATGAATGTAAGAGGAATTGAGATATTACCTTTATCCATCCAACCCATTTGATAGATCTTTTTTTGAAGTTTGGATCTATGAGTTATCAAAGAACCTATATTAGGCCTTGGGATAATATAGAAGAGATGGATATGTGAGCAATCTATTGGAAATGTGAGGAGAAAAAAATATGGTTTTAAGATTAATTAATGGAAAAAATGAAATTTCACCTTCATAGACATGGTACCATGGTTTGGAGACAGGGTTGGCAAAACATTGTTCCAACTGTGTGCCATAGTACTACCCAAGGAGAACAACAGATGGTTCATGTGCATGAATTTACGAACCATTTAAAAATCTTGCGAATTAGATCTATCCAGATTTTTGAAATCATCACACATTTTTCACCTGTCTCACATGGTTTTAGAAAAACTCTTCAGTATCATACTACTCAAAAGGTACTTCAAATGGTTACCATGTATGGTCAATACTAATCACGTGGTAACTATGTGGCCTAACATGTTTTCCCATTTCATGGACCTTTCAGTGTGAAACAAGACACATCCACTTCTGAATCCTTATTTATTCCACAAAAGGTTTTTAAAAATATTAGAAGCATATTTTAGATGAAGAAATAATTTTTTCATTTGAAAAAATTAGAATTTGTTAGAACCTACCTTCCATAAAAAAACCTCATCCCTAAGTTGGACGAATGAGGGTAAATAGGTATAATAATGGAATAACTACTACCACTAAGAATGTATATCTTCATCCAACTCCCATATAATTTCATGTACCTGGTCATGCTTCCATAGCACATGTACTAATGTAACTGACTATCATTTGAGTGTTTTGAACCTATGATCGATAATACACACTTGACACTCCTCATTGGAAGCATCTTCATCCAACTCAACCTCGTCAAGTTGTAAAACATGCAACAATTCTAGATAATACTGTTTATGATGAGATATGTGAAATATATCATATATAGACTAGTATCTCAAAGTATTTCTATTTGGTAACCCACTGGTCCTATTCACATCTAAATGTCAAATTGTATTGTGAATTGGGAGGAAATCTTACGCTTCCTGCTAATAAAATAATGAACTAACCTAGGATAGGGTAGAAATAAAACCTAATATCTAACCTTGATATCAAGAGGTCATCAACATCAATTGTCTTATGACTACAATCTTGAATAAGGTATCATAATTTTCTTTCTGATCAATTGGATCTGCTCTATAGTCTCATGAACAAGATATGGTTCAAGAAAAGCTTCCTCTCATACATCTAACCAAAAAAGGTTATCTAATAGACCTACAGTATAATTCTTTTTAAGAATCAATCTTGATGGTATCCTAAAATCTATTATTGTAAGAAAAATCATCAAGGGGTTTGTGTTTCTCCTAGAAACCCTTGATGTCATGGAAACATTCATAGTGCATGTTCTATAACACTTTAATCATACACTCTTTCTATCGATAAATCTAAGGGAGACATTCCATTCATAGAAGCACATATATACCCAATCCCCTATGTAACCTTTTCTAGAACCATGATTGGATGTCAAAATACTTATAAGATATGATTGATCGTGGAGCTCAATGAATATGTTTGACCTCCGTGATGTATATCCTCCATAGATCATCGATTGAAAAGGTCTATCGAATATATAAAAAGATGTGGACCTTTGTCAAACGATCAAAGACTACACATATAATATAGTTACAAATAGGTGGTGTGGGTAATGTAGTCATTAAGTCCATAAAAAATCATATCACTTCTATATAGGGATGGAAAACAACAATAAATTTTATTTGGATCACTGATGTTACACCTTCATCTACTGTCATGTGGAAAACAAAGTGATAATGCCATAAAAATCCTTTTTCATAGAAATCCACTTATACTAGTGATGTAAGACTGGATATATTTCAATGAAACATGGACTTACTGCCCATTATGAGGCAGGAAATTCCCCCATTATCACCTCTTTGAATTCTTTTGAGACCCATACATGCCCATACAAGACTAATGTGTCATCCCCAATAGAGTTAAACCAAAAGAATAAAAATATTATCTAAGATAATTTCTCTCAGTACTAGGATCTTGGGATCATATTTTTTCCACATTCATATCCTATATAGAAGGGTAAACATCGCTTCTAAGGATTATAGTATCGTCATCCAATTACTCTCCAAAACCACAACGTGCTTCTCTGATGATAAGGCCATGTGCATCTACAAATCACTGGTCTATGTGGCCACCTGCTTATGAATAATTTGTTTCATATAATTGGATATATAATTGTGTTTCCTAGGAATGTAATCTAGGTGGAAATTAAAGTATTTCAAGTACTCAACCCATCTACACTGTGTGAAATTCAAATCATCAAGCATAAAGATGTACATCAGACAATTGTTATCTGTGAAAACCAAAAAAATCTCTAATTAATTAGTGTCACCAATATCATAGAGTGTGAAATACTATATGGACCTCATGGTTGTGAATCAATTAACTCTTCACATGTGACCTCAATTTATTAGACCATTATGTGATGAATCACATTTACTTTATCAGAAAAGCTCGGAGCCCAATACATAACGCATCACAGTAGAAAATATCACACCTATTTGGATAAAAATAATTAGTACTAGAACTAAAGGAAAATAATCCTTCAACTGTAGGAAATAAACTTCTAAAGATTCATATTAAATGAATTTCAGACCCTTTTTTGTCAGACTAGTAAGAGGTAATTTATGGTTGGAGAAATCATAGATGAATTGACTCTAATATCCAACTAGAACAAAGAAAATACTTACATCAAAGATGTTATTGGTATAGTCCCAAGAAACTACAGATCTCACATACTCTAGATCTACTAAAACTCATGACATTGAGAAGATATAACATAGTAAGTGAATTTTTTCAATCCATAATAGGAATTAGATGAGCATAGCATTAAACCAATGCTCCCTCATTATATTTAGCATGATATCCAGAGAGTTAGAATGGTCATGTTGTGAAAAATTATACATTATGATGAATTTAAAGATGACTAAAATAAATAAATATTGATATAGGTTGAAAAGATGATTCATTAGATCTATAAAACCTGTAGGTGTGTTTGTGAGTTTGAATGACATAACCAGGTACTCGAAAATACCATATCTGCTCACAAATGTTGTTTGAAGTATGTCTGATGACAAGAAATCTATATGATGATGACCCGATGAAAAATAATTCTTTTAAAACAGAACAACTCCTTAGAGATTAACAAAGAGGTCATATTTTCATGGATGTGAGAATCAGTTCATTATAGTGAGCTATTTTCTCCAATGGTAATCTAAAAAATTCATGAGGGTACTATACTCAATTATGTCAAAAGGACCGATGAACCCCAAGTAGGAGTGTTGGTATATATAAGTCTTTTAGACTCATGAAACTCTATATTTTTCATGACTTTGAATAGATAATTTAGTGTAATGTCCCAGACCTCTCCTGTCAATTACATTGCTGAAATATGGTGTTTGAGGTGTCCTGGGAGGTCAAGTTGACTTATTCCCAACAAATTTCCAACTTTCTATTTCAAGAACATTGTTTCTAAAATTGTAGGCTATTTCTAACAGCATGCTATTTCAAATAGTAGGGTATTCCCTTTGCCAAATTTATAGATCATGAACAATATTTTTAGAATAGTATGCTATATCCAACAAAAGGCTATTTCCAACAGAAGGATATTTCTAATAGTAGGTCTTTCCAACAACAAGATATTTCTAATAATAGGATATTTAAAACAACATGCTATTCATAAAAGTAGGCTATTTCCAACAGCAGGATATTTCAAACAGCATGGTTTTTCTTTTACCAAATTTCCATATTTTTCTAGTTTCACTTATATAATGTTTTCTTTGACAAGATACCCATTAACAACCTTGTATTAAAAGATTTAAGGCTGATTCAAACCCCATATCTATTATTTTATTTTTACTAAGGCGAGAGATGTATTTTATTGGTCAAACTCTATGGTTTAATACAATCCTTTTTTAATAGAAAATCCCACATATCTTAAACCACTTCTGTGAATTTTCTCAATTAATTTAAAAAAAATAGAAAAATTTGAGTAATTAAAATTTTCTTTTCAAATGGAAAAAAATTATAAAAGTGAAATGAAATGGTAATAATTCAATTTCATATATTTAAATGGTACGATTTATGATTTTCTTTAATACATGGGGATAATTGATATGATAAAATATAAATGATTATTAATGAGTTTATTTCTTACTTGTTTTCCAAACATCATGAACTAGTATCATTTTAATTAATGTTCTATCATCTTATTAGTTTCAAAGAATGTAAAATGTTATAATATACTTATTAAAATATTAATTATCTATTATTATAATTTTATGACAATCCTTTATGGTGGTTATGGAAAATGATAAATAATTATTCAGGGAGATGGATAACCCCAATAATTTAAAAAATGGTTACATTTCATTGAATTAGTGGTGGTACTTAATGGTATCGATAAAAGATATTCCTTTTAAAGAATAAAATTATAGTATATACATGATTCTCAATATATTATTCCATGATCCATGAAGTAGGTTTATAGAAAGTGGATGAAGAAATGATATTAAGATAGGTGGTTTGAGAAAACTACTTCTTGAATATCACCTCTTTGAGTGATACCTTAATGATCAAGGAATTGGTATTATGGTGAGGATTAAATCACATGAACTTGAGGAGAGTTTGGAGGATTTTTTGGTATATAACTTAGATGGTTAAATAATTTTGAGGAGGTATAAGGTGATTAATGTTGGTATTCATACTAGAGGAAGGGTTTTTTTACGGACTAAATATTAATAATTTTTTAATTAGAGCCAACCAGATTGAGGTATATTTAATTTCCATGAATTTAGATAAAAATTAATTATTTTAAGGATCATTAGGGTCAGTAAACACAAAAAATAACAATTAAATTGTGATGTTTTTAGGTATATTAATCCTTTACCATTTAACATTAACCTTTCACATTATTTTACCTACACTGTGATAATTATTTGTATTTATGATGGTAAAATTCATATTCCTAAAAATAAAAATAAACATAATAACTAATTTATAACATAATATTACAAATATGGAATTCATTTTACCAAATTTATTTCACAAAAGAGAAAAAATTATAATTAAAGATGATCGTATAGACACAACAGGAAAATGGGTTCTTAATGTGAAAATATTCACAATGTTTTTACACCAATTTTCCCAGAAGGATTGATTCCAATGAACATGATTATAATACATAATGTAAAACTGTACTATTTATATATTATATCCTGTTGGAAATATAATTTTACATTATAAATTATATATATAAAAAGACACTTTAAAATTAAAATGCTTTATTTTTTCTATTCCACAAAAAATTGAAACGTATGAGAAAAATGAGAAATATTTATCTCAAACTAATTTTTATTTTAATATTTCAAAAATAAACCTTATTTTTCAACTAAAATTAAGTATCAAAATTTAGTTTTAAAATAGTAGATCCATTAAAATACGAAAAAATGTATTTTAGGAAAATATAGCTTTTATGCTTAAAATTGGATTTATTTCTTATCATAAGCCCATCAATTTTTTGTGATGAACTTATCTTTTTTATATTGGATATAAAACATAAAAATTATTTTAATATATTTTATAAGTAGTTGTTTATATAATTTATTAATATAAAATGACATTCTGGGCATAAAAATAGGTTTTTAATAAAAATATATCAATAATATTCAATTAGTTTTTTATTTTTATTTTAATTAATTGGAAAGTATGCATTATTTTTAATTACATGTCTATATTGTATTTTCATAATTTACATATTCTCATTTATTCCTATTATTCTAATTGATATGGGGTAACTATCAGAATTTAATAATAATATTATATAATTTTTTATGCTCAGTGTTCTTTGTAATGTAAGTTAACGAGCTGGGTAAATTTAAAAGTGGACATTCCATAAAATATTGGGCTGTTATATTCTCCATTATGTTAATAAATTTCATCCTATCGATTTTAAATTGGACATTAGAAATAAAAATTTGAGGCATTGAAATTATTTTATGGGAAACCTACAATATATGTAGGGTTAACAAAATATCCCTTTAATAAGAGAGAATGAGAATGGAGAAGGCCACCATGAAATTAGGCTTATAAATAGGATAACATTAGTGGTAATTAAAACCATAAAATTGAAATATAAATCTAACTATTAATTTCAAATGGAATAAAATAGAAAATAGAGACATTCAAATTTATCAAATAATAATAATAAATTTATGATGGGATAAAAAAACATTTATTTATTAGTAATATATTTAAATGGAAGATTTTTCCTAATGTATTTTTCATTTTTTTGATGGATTATTTTAATGCCTAGATGATCACTCTAGAAAATAAAAATAGTTGCCTTCATTAAATGGCACAAGGTTAATCTCCACCATTTTTTTGTGATTATATATATTCTTTCTTCCAACACTTGGAAATGGATATTAAATTTGAATTTTTCATGAATAATTCACAGTAATGAATCATAATACCCAAAAGACATTTCGTCAAACATTAAATATTTACAAAAACCAAAATGGTTATCACATTATATCCAATATAATAAATCAAAAATTCTTATAAAACAATAACATCCACTGTTTACTTATTCTATTCCATAAGTATTTGATTTCAATACTGGTCCAAAATACATCATTAAAAACGTTAATTCAAACAATGTAGAACAAATGTCACTAAATTACTAAAATAAACATAAAATTAAATTCAAGAAATAATATAATCTCCTTTTACATATAAAATTTATAAATACCGTGGTCAATGTAAACAATTAATGTCAATACACCGCCTTTTAAATACTTAATGACAAAGTACATCAGTTAGATTATTATATATATATTTATTACTAAAACTAGAATATCATTGATAATTTTACAACATAACTTTTAAATCCAAAAAACAAAAGAATAGCAATCTTTTCACGTTGGCTGTACTCATAGCATAATATGGAACTCAAACCCTTTAATTCATCTATGTTATGTTCCCTTGAATATTTTTTAATTAAATTGCATCATACCCCACCCACTTATAGTTCATACATTGACTATTTATAGATTCATTGTTTCTCTTGCAGTCACATTCCTGGTGACATTTCTCTCAATAATTCTTACAAACTACCATTTCCATCAGGAATGTATTAGGGTGATTTTTAGACCATTTTCACATGTGAAAAAGACCTTCATTCCCTTTTCCCTTTTTCCATATCTTATTCAAAAATTCTCCACTTATTGTTCTTTACAATAATGTAATTATACATATAGAATTATATTTATATTTGGATAACACATGAGAATATGTCATTGTATGATGAAAATGTTTAGGAGAATAGTGAACTTTGTTGGACCGGGTCTATCCAATCAAAGAAACATTCAATATTACACCTTGGATACATATATATCTACAACAATCATTACATATAATTTAATGTCATATTCATACTTTATAATATTTTTATCTTCATTTAGTCACAGACTCAACAATTATCTCTCCATATCTTCTAGTAGTTCACAAGGTAAATATTTTTTCAAGAAAGTTTATTTAAAATCCATCTATTCTATGTACTATATTTTCTCATCCTCATTAGTGTTTATAATTAATGAACACCATTGATCTTCATCTATAGAGAGATGAAAATTTTCCAAGAACACCTTCTCCCTTTCATTACATACTAATGACAGAAATATTTTATCTAAAAAAGATATCAATTTCTCAGCTATAAATGGGTTTTTATTCACATTAAATAATTTAGGTTTTCATAACATGAAGTAGTATTATATAGTTACACCATGTTTATGATCATTCTTCTATATACATGTAATGTTATTGTTTATATCCCATGTCAGTTGTCTTAGTATAGATATAAGTTGTATTTCACTAGTTGTATCTCCCAATCCAACATCATTATATTTCTTACATGGGATATACCTACATGGATCATGTTCATTTTTATGGTTACATTTCCATCCACTAGGTTCCATTTTGAAATTATGAAATACACTAGAATATACCATAACATTATTAAATATTACTCATAATATCAAACCTAATGAAAATAAACTGACATCTAAATCATATGTTGGGATTAAATGGGATTATTTATCTATTCTTTCATAGGGATACATTCTCTAATAAATATTTTGGTAAATAAAATTCCAAAAAATTCTACTAAACATTCAATGGTACCAACTATAATGACCCCTAACCTAGTAGATCATAGTTTGTTCCATACATTTATATATTGTCATTGATAAAATATTTTTATATTAATAGTCCAAATTTTGTAGTATTTTTGGTAAACTATATTACATACATGAAATTTTTTTTAAATTGGGAATAAAAGATAAAAATAATTAAAAAAACTAATAAACTGTATATTTAGAAACTCATTCAAAGATATCTTCTTCATAACCTAGGGAATGGAAACTGAATAAAGGTGAACTAAAATTATAAGAGAGGGATATGTGAAGAAGAATATATCAATAATCAATGATGACTAATAATTATAGTAATGTAAGATATCGAAACACAAAATCCAATTAAATAATAAGATTTTCACAATATTAATCCATAGATAATATCATAGTGAAAATATCATGGATAAAAATAATTGAATTCCTAATTTGGGTATGTACTATTTCCCATGAACAAAATCACTTTTACTCTAATACATTTTACTATATGGATTAATAATTATTTTTAAAAACGAATTTAATTTTCCACATTATTCATATCATGAGACTATAGATGCATCAAAGGGACTTTTTATATACATTACCCACCCATTTATGTATGTCAAATGAATTCATTACATATCAAATAATAAATTTAATTTTAAAATGAATATGGATTATCACTAGAATTATTCATTGATTTATAGATACAAATATAAAATTATTTCTCAAGTTAGTTAAATCATATTCAAAGTAAACAAAATATATAAAATGAAATATAACTTTTTAAGTTATCATATAAATTATACCAAAAGTTTTGATTTTTAAGAAAAATGAAATTCTCAATGAATTATGATCGTAAATAAAATAAAGGGGATGTATATCCACTAAAGAAACTAAATTAGTTACATAATATTAAAATAAGCATCAATGTAGTGAAACTGAGACGAAGTACCTTACAAATATCATATCATATATCAAATGAATAGATTATGCATATTTTATATACATAAATTGAAAATAGTAGATATTTAGCATGATATAAAAAAATTATTTCACACATAATATTTTCATGATATATTCTCTAAAATATAATTTTATCAAAACATATGAAAATTGAGGTAAAATATCCCTTACGACTTACAATCTACCAAATCAAATGTTTCATAAATATAATAATTATCAAAGGAAATAATTAATACTAGGAATATAACGTGATTCATGAAATTATATAGAAAACTGAATCATACACACCAGACTAAATAATTAAGTGGTGATTAATAAATATATATCATAGAAGTAAAAGTGAGACAAAAAACATTTACCTCACACTTCCCATATGTGGTGCATAATATAATATACTATATAATGGTTAATATAATGTTATTAATTAATTCATGGATTATAATAATATTTATAATACCATATATGATTATTTTATAACATATTACCACCCATTCATTAATAATATTGCATTATTTTCATTGCTTAGAGTGTATATGTTTAATGGTTTCATGACTAGTTCATTTGTGTATAATTATGTTTTTCTCATACAATGGAAATAAGACTACATAATTTAAATGAAACAGTATTCATGAACATACATAAATTTATGTGGTATAATATATCATTTTCTTTCATACACGAGTATTATTAATTTGATTATATAATAATGGTAATTGTTTAGTTTTCTTGGGTATCGCTAAACATCATGAACTAGTATCATTTTATTTTTTATTGTGGGTATATTATAGTTGAAAAATATAAAATAAGCCATAATATACTTATTAAAATCCTACTTAACCAGAATAATTATTTTATGACCATCCTTGGAGGTGGAAGTGTAAAATAAAAAACCATTAATCATAGAGATAATTAACCGCCATAATTTCGACAATGGATTCAGTTATTTTAATAGGTGGAGGTAATAAAAGGATAAAAAAATATATTCCCCAATAAAAATATAATAATAGTGTATTCATGATTATTCAATAATTATGCATTGATTAATGGAGGAGGAGAGGAGAAATTTGAATAAAATATAAAAAGAGAGGTGGTTTGAGAAAATTACTAAATGAATATAACTTCGATAAAGGATACTATAATGAACATGGAATGGATAATTTTATGATAATAGAAGAAATTTGAGGTGGGGATATTTAGGAGGATATATTTTTCTATATATTTTAGGATCTTCAATTATTTTGAGAAGAAATGGGGGTGATGATGGGTGGTATTTATTTTTGTGTAGGGGTGGTTTTTTAGTGATTATATTATCACAGATCAATAATTAATGTTAATAACATTGAGGTGGATATAATTTCTATGAATTTGTATTAAAATTTAAAATTTAATATGTATTTAGGGTCTTGAAACACATCAAATTACCACTAAAATTTTAATTTTAATTATATTTTAATCCATTACCTTGGAACATCAATCGTCTCATTATTTTACCTATAATAAGGAAATTCCTTATTTTTCCCTTGGAAAAGTTTTTATTCTTAAAAATGAATATGACCTTAATAACAAAAAATGAACAAATAATTTCAAATATGAAATCCATTTTATCAATTTTAATTTATATAAGTTCCAATAAATATTTAAAATTAATCTGACAGATGTAATGATATTTTGGGTCATTATAGTCAATACGTTGGAATGTTTACAAGGGTTTTGTACCTAATTTTGATATGAAATTTATTAAAATGACCAATATTGTATTAATAGTTGTATTATTAAACTATTGTGAGTTTAAAAAGTATATAAAATATAATTTTACATTCCAAGGTTTTTTTACAAGATGTTAGTTTTCAATTAAAATAAAATAGTTTTCACAATTAATCCAAAATGATACTTATTGGGAAAAAAATAATTAATTTATCCCAAGATAATTTTAAATTTCATTATTCATAAATGGGTTTTATTTTTTAAAAGAAAAATTATAATGGTGCCAAAATTTATTTTTATAAAATGTTCTCCCTTAAAAGGTGAGAAAAATGATGTTTTAAAAAATATAGATTTTAAGTGTAAAATTAGTTATATTTATTCTATTAAGTCTATAACACTAGTAGAATAAAACTAAAAACATTTTATTATATGTAAAAAATAAAATTTCATTATTATATTTCACTAATAATGATTAAATTAATCTATTAATATAATATTCTATTATGGTCATTAAAATAAATTTTTTATAAAAGAACATCTTTTATATTCAATTGGAATTTATTTCATTTATAATTAATTGGTAATAGATGAATTTATTTTATGAACATGTGTAGAATATATTTTCATAATTTAGATAATATGATTCATTTCTGTCATTCTAATGACTAGAAGGTAACTATCATAGTTAAATAATAATATTTAATATTTTGATTAGGATCGGTGTTTTGTGTAATGTAATATATCGTAGAGATTAAATTTAAAATATGCATAACATAAAATCATAGTATGTTTTAGTATTACTTTTGGAAATAGAATGATAATAAAATAATAATTTTCAGTTGATTTCAAATGACTCATAGAATGAACGATACAATATTGGTTATTATTGAATGGTTTTTAATGTCCACACATTTCCTCACAATACCGAGTGACAAACTTATTTATCACCATACATGACTCTATATATTTAATGTTTTAAGATAAATTATTAAACCTATTTCAATTGTATATATCCATAATACAAATTATAAAATGAAATTATTGTATATTCATGAGATGGCTCTTGACACTGTGATATATTTGAGAACCATATATTATCTTAATAAATGATATGTAGTTTGAGTGGTTTATTTACAAATTTGAAGAAATTTTAAGGTTGTTCTCAATTGACCTTCATGTTATATTGTAATAAAATTTAACTATGGTGGAATTAAATTATAATAATTTCTTTCATTCAAGTAAAAAAATGGATCTATATATTGTTTTATAATCAAGAGGTGTCATACATGTTAAATTAATGTTGTTAAAAGGAAGATTGTATTAGCATATATCAGAGATAAGAGAACAATGAAAATGATGAATCTTAAAAATCATAAGGAATCTGAAAGAATGATTAATATGTATGGAGATAACTGAAGGAAGGACACACACACACACATATATATATATATTCAATTTTGACATCATGTTTTCTTGATAGAATATCCATGGAAAGGTGTTGTTATGTATGTACATAAATGGATAGTAAGTCCCAAGTAGATCATTACATTTAAAATATTAAATAGAATTAGATATATATATTAAAATTAGAAATTAAACCAATCCTATATAATGTATATGTTGTATTACATATCAATATAGTAGGAAATTACATGCCAAAACCAATTCATGTGATGGCCATGGGGGAAATTTAATTGGAACCTTATTTATCTTGTTGTGAAGAGCCTATCCAGATTCTTGACACTATAGAATAAGTGTGTTAAAATTATGTGCCTCATTTCGTAAATGATACCTTGAAAAATAATTAGATAGAGGATCCTAAAAATATATGATTAAGAACTACCCAAATTCATTCCTGAGGTGACATTTGAAAAACTTTGTGGTTTAAAATTTTGAAGGGGTGAGGAATGAAACACCAAAGAATAAATTATATTATATAATATATTCTTCCCCAAGAAATAATAGAATAATGAAAATTGGTAGATTCTAAAATATGATTAAAATGTAAATATTCAATTTTATAATTTTATTGGGGGAATGTTTATAATGTTCAATATTAGTAGGTTAATATTATATAAGGGTGATATTTTGTGATTTTTTAAAAATTGATTTATTTTTTAGTCAATAGTGAAAATACAAAATTATAAAAAACCATTAGAATTTAAGAAGATATAAAGACACAAAAACAACATGAAACATCATGGAATTTTTTTAATAGATAAAATATATAATTTTGAATAAATAAAAATCAAATAAAAATATAATGTTGAACTAATAAATGGATTCATAACATTTTAGAAATCCATGAATGTTTTTTTTCAAAAATAACTATTTTCCATTATTTTATATTAATATATTATTTACGTAGTAAAATTTGGTGTTTCTATTATTAAATAAAAACATTTCTCATTTTATATAAATAATTAAATATATTCCATTGGTATCATCACTATACTTTATTTATAAATATATCATTTTAAGGATTAAAAAAATTAATAAATGGGGATTTATTGGGATATTCCACATTTATATTAATGTTTTACTATTCTAAAAATTGGATCTTGTAAAAGTTATTCAATTTATAGAATCTCTTTATTTAATATTAGGTGATAATGTAAAGTTAATTTTTTGTCTTAATGAATACTAAAAACAATATAATATTTTTAATATGGTTTGTGTTAAAATATGTTTACCAGGGGTTAAACTAAGAGATAAGTGTTTAAATTACACATAATCATGTCTAAAAATATTTTTTTTATTCATAACATATCCTTATCATATTTAGAACATTAAAAATGTGGATCCACATTCCGGATAAAAATACTTTAATTTAATAATTTTTTTAATTCCAAATCTATGATTTCCATAAATTATAAAAGGGGACCATATACATATCCACTAATATTCAAAATTATTTGGAATATTTCTTCCCATAAATCATAACATCTACCTATAAGATCTTTTCTCATAATGTAATCAAAATTATATTGCATAAGGTTTAAGCCAAATGTGATTTTTCAATGATGAGGTGTGACATCTAATAGGGTTTTTTCATTTTACACCTCTTTAATATATTCTGAAAACATGATCATATAAAAGAATTAGTATATTGTATATATTAAAATTTAATTATATTTATGGAACATCCCATATTCATCCCCTTTCTATCCTATATAAAAATGAAAACATTATTCATGTGTATGTGTGACTTACCATCTCCATGTGCTGGTGAAATTTGTTTTTAATCACTGATAAAAATGGTCATTATTGATATGGGACTAGTGGATGTATATGATATTATTTAAATAAATTTTATTACATAAAAATAATATATGAGTTAACATCTTACCCTTCATGTCATTAAAAAATTATAACCTGATTTGTGCATAGTTGTGGACTACCACCTCCACAAAGAGATGCGATTCATTTTTCATGTTCATAATTGATTTATGATTATAAATATTTATATACTGAATATATATGATATTTATATCATTATTATTTTTTTGGAGATTATGGTACCATCAGAAAGATTAATTGATCGAAACTACCTAATGAAAACATATATGAAAAATGAAACAGTTAATACTCAGAAACAAAAATTTAAATAAATTATTATTATCAAACCAAGGTTGAAATGTTATAAGTGGGAAAAATATCATAATATATGTATATTATTATTGTTTACAATGATAATAAATTTAAATTTATTATACATGTTACTAAAATCACTTCAAATGAATGTCTGACCTGAGGTAAGGGTAAAATCTACAATCTCTTCATTATTCCAGACCATTGATGTTTAAGTATTAATTTTGGAAATTGATTTATATTTCTATGATAAACAAATTATATAATATTATCCTCTAGATATTGAATTAAATTAAATGTTTCCTTTTCATTTTAAATATCTATATAATAAAATGTTTAAACTTTTTTTTGGGAAACAAATGTTTTTTCAGTACTGAATATTTTTTTTCCATGGACATATTTTTTGAATAAATATAATGAAATTTTTTTTCAATTCCAAAATTATTTTTTGAATGAATTTCTTATATTTAAATTTTTATAAAAAGGTTTCAATATAATATTTTTATCATTTTCTGAACAAGGAACTATTTACTAAATGTTTTTATGAATTCCTTATTTTAAGATACCCCAAATAAATGGATTTTCATGATGTCATTAAAAATATTTACTTTGAGTCATTCCATAAAATTTTCCATGGTTCATTCTATGTAAAATATTTTTCCTATCATTTTAGAGTGTCTCTTTGATTTGAAATGTGTGATTAAAAAATGGAAATAGTATTTTCCTAAAAAATTGTACTAGTTTTCCTTTGAATGTGTTTTCATAAATGTAAAAATATATTTATGAATTTTATAATTTAATTATGAAATAAGTTTATGATAAAATAAAATATAATTCCCTCGATGTGTTTTGATCATTTTGAATAATGAAATTATAATAAATGTTTCTTCTATTTATTCTAATACATAAAATTATATCGAATTAATACATGATGATTAAGGTGTATTTTTTAATCTTATGATGAATTCGTTAAAGTTATTATTTAATAGGATTGGATTTCAATTACATAACCGTCAATGCATCAGTTGGGCACATGATACAAAAAAATATGGGTAATAAATCAGGCATACATAATCCTATACCGATTGTAACAATATTCTCATCAAAATTTCATCTATATCTTTGATAATATATGATTAAAAATTTTATGATTAGTTTATATGTAATAAATTACTCAAATTAAATTTTTCCTCAAAATTTTTAAATTAAAACAAGAAAATCTAATTCTAAATTTGGTGTCGGAAAATAAAGCGCTCATGGTTTTAGTTGACAAGAAGAATATGAATTTACCTGATAAATCACCATCAGATCATAACCAAACCCATTCAATGAACCAACAATATAGAAGAGAAATTCACCATTTATAGAGGGCTATGAAAAAAATATATATTTCATCAATATTATTTTGTGTTTTTGGAAACAATAATCACAACCTTACATTTAGAAGAATTAAAATATTTTTTGTGTTAGCTTATTTAGTGGGATAGATAAACAATGAATTTTTTCAACAAATATTAGATTTTAATCCAATAATGAAATAATACTCTAAAAATATATTCAATATAAAGGTTGTGGACATTCATCAATAACAAGAGTTTTAGTTGTTTCAATAGTTGTTCCATATTTTGAAACTATACGCATGAGGAATGAAATTTTTTACAAAGAGAAGTTTAACTTACAAAATTTTCCCAATAGTGTATTTTCATTAATGTTTTGAAAAATAATACAATGTTATATTTAATGATCTTCATGAATTCTACAATATGTAAATTTATAATCAATAAAACAACAAAAAACATAAAAAATAGTCAAGAGAAAGTCTATTCACAATGTCAATTAATAAGTCTAGTTCATTTGAGAAACCAAGGGGTAAAACTATAAACTCAAAATTCCCATATCTTGTCTAATAGTATTCTTTCGAATATCTTCATACTTAACCATCAATTTCTGATAACCTAGAATGATATTAATAATCAAAAAAAATTCTTCTCCATGAAGATGATCAAACAAATCATCAATATGAGGAAAATGATAATTATTTGTCACAAGGATTATACTCCCCACTCTATAATCATTGAAATATCTCACTGAACCATATTTAGTTTTATCAAATACAAAAATAACTCTTTGGTGATGTTTTGGGATTAATGAAACCATTATCTATCAACTTCTATATATTATCTTTCAATTAAAAAACTTCTACATGAGTAATTTGATAGTGGTGGATTAATATAGGCTTAGAATCTGACACAAATTTAACTATAAACTCAAAATCCTAATCTAGAAGAACACATGTCAATTAAAAATATAAAAAATCTATTTATTCATTCTCTAATATGACAACACTAATTTGAAAAAATTATTTCATTTCAATAACTCAATCTAAGAAATGTTCTGTGCCACCTCAATTTTTTTCATCTTATTGATATTTTTAAAATGATTTGGAATAATAGGATATAAAATTTATTGATATGGTATTTTTCCTACAAAGTCAAATTTAAAGCTAATATATACCAAAAATAACATCAAAAAACAATATTGGTAGTTTAAAAATATTTCTAGGAAAGACCATCACATAGATAAAAAAAGAAAGACCTGCATATATCATAGATTCATTAATATTGTGAATGGAGTTATAATTAATAGTTTTTTATTGTTTTTAGTATGTTATATTCCCATTTTACCTAAAAATTTCTCAAAAATGAATTAATGGGAACTTCTAGAGTCTAATATGGATTCAACATAATTTGAATAATCATGTAATGTACTAATCACAACTTCATTATGTTGCCCAACATCAAATATAGTAGTAGAAAATGTTTTTACCACACCTTTTGGTTCTAATTCATCATTATTGATACCCTGATTAACTAACCCCAAACACATGTTAACATAGTTCCCCAAATGATTTCAATTTAACTATCTAACTATTGGATGGCTATCATTTTCCACATTCTTAGATTGTTCCTGACTCTTTACATTATATCCACAATTCATAAAACCAAACATATGACATCCTCTATACTTTAAAAATCCCATAATTTATTTATTGAATTTTTTTTACTTCACATGGAACATGTTAGAGGCCTAACTATATATTTCATAGATTATAACTCCTCCATTTTTTACACATTAAACACTTCTTCCTCTTATAATCTTATGAAACAAAAGTGTTAAAAAATACTTTATAAAAATTCTCATCACAAAAAATAACTTTCTCAAGATATTTAAATTATCCTGACAGTAATGTTCGTTATAATATTACTTATAATAATGTGTAAAATATATTAATTTTACTATAAATGTCTAGAATAAAATTTGGAACGTACCTGAAAAATATTAAAAAATTGGATTCATATTTGGATACCAATTATTCTTCTTCATGCCTTAATTTGAATAATTGATTTTCTATTATGGGAAAATAATATTAATATCAAATTTACCCTAAAAATTATTGACAAATTTATCCCATTCCAAGGAATCAAGATCACATCTCTATGGTTTTACTAACCAATGACTACATTGATCAGTTTATCCTTCAAAAATTATATGGAAACCCTTTAAATTTAAAATTATGAACATCCCATTACATCAAATATGTTTTCTAGAATAGTTATCAATTATTTATGGACCAATGTATATGAGGTTCCACAGAAAGTCCTAGGGTGTTGTTTCATTAAATTCACATCTATCATCAAATTTCTTATATGATAATTCTAGTTTTTCTCTAACATGGATTCTACAACCATTTGGAACTCGCATCAGCTAATCTATCACTAAAATAAACTACTCAATTTCATTTACAAACACACCATTATTCTATTTTGGGGGTATGTTTTCATCACAATATCATATTTAAATCAACATCCCATATTCCTCAAATGAAAATCATTTTGTATAGAGTAAAATTAGATGATGAAACAATGAAATCATCTATTAATATATCATATAAACTTAAATATAATTTAGAATATCACATGGTAATTATATTTACATTATAATAACCTCAATTTTAATCTAAACATTTCCTTTATTATCAACTATATATATGTAGACTTAGAAAAGAAACTTTCATGAGTTTTAGTCATGATTTAAAATTCTAACATTTTGAGGATCTTTCTAATGTATCAGTTTAAAGAGATTTCTCACAACTCTAACATAGTAATCAAATATATTAAAGAGTTGACACCTATTCTTATTGTAAATGTTTCTATAATATTATATATTTAAAATGAACGATGATTTATTTTCCTAAAAACATTACAACCATCAGCATGAATACATCATTTTTCCTAGTCATCCTAAACCCCAGTAAATAACAATTAAAAATATGTGAGAGAAAAAAGATCCTAGGATTTAAATAAATAAATAAAGTAAATTATTCATTTGAAAAATCAGAAAAACCATATTTTTTTGACATTATAAGAAAAGTATATGAGCGTATTAAATAAATTATATCCAAATGGAAACACACTTTTTTCTTCAAGAAACCCCTTAATAACTTTTCTATGTAAATATAAAATAGATTTGGAATCCAAGAGGATGATATTTATAACCCATGCTCATTCTTGTTAGAAATAAATACGTCTCTTTGAAATAAATTGGATAAACTTCTATGGTGTACTCCCTCCTTATTTAAAATCTTGATATGGAAAATTACCTAATTCATTGGAGAGCTGTATCGATCTCCCCCATCGTATAAGCCATATTGGGCGCACCCATTCATATTTGTTGTATCAGGATCACCCACCCTATAATTTATATTAGTTATACCCATACTCAACTATAATTCTAAAGTAACATATAATTAATAAAACATTTCACGCTTACACCTTTTTATCATAAAACCCTTGAATATGTTTTCTAAAATCCTATGCAGAACAATTTAATTTATTGAAATGTTGTATACATTTGCAAACCCATTTCTAATGATAAAATAACTATTAAAAAGGAAAATGGAAATTTTATTTGAAGAAAACATGATTGAATTTAATTGTACTGAAAAATTATATTATAATTACAAAGGATGGAATCCCATTAACACTCTGTACATTAAAATAGAGTATTACTTTTTTCCTTTTGTAAATAAATTCCCAACAATTCATATAATATACATAAAAATAGTATCTTTTGTAATTATGAGTAAATTAAAAAGAGACAATAACTTTCATTTATGATTAAATTTTTTACCTATAATTACATTGATAAAATAATATTAACAATATTATCATTATTGAAAATAATTAAAAAATAAATCAATAAAACATTTAGAAAGGGGTTTTAATTTATACTGTCTTTTTCCTTGTGTCCAAATAAACACATAGATTATTTATATTCCTAAATAATCAATTATTATACTTATATATGTTATTATGATTTATTTTCATGTTCAATTTTCATTTTAATTTATTTATATCCATGTTATATAAAATTACTTAATAAATTAAAATATCATTAAATGTATTGACTATATTTGACCTATATTTCAAAAATAGATTTGTTATGCTGAATATAGTCAAAGAGTTAATTATCACATCAAATCTGTAATAGTAATAAAAAATATTTATAATTTATATACTATTATTATAATTTATAAACTAAACATAAATCTTGTTTATGAAAATTTAATTATGTTACAATCATGGAGACAGTAGGTTATACATATGCATGAGTAGAATTTTTATTATTTAATGAACATGATGGAAATAATATAAATAATATATTATATTTATATAATATGGATTATACCACATATATTATATTTTTTAAAATAAACTTATTTATAAAATCCATGTGATGTGGTTAAAAAAAATTAACCACATCACTTCGTGGAAGTGTCAATCCACACGTACACACGAACGATGTTATAATATTTTTATGAAATGAAAGGTGATAAACTATGAGATACATTAACATTAAAAAATGTAAAATTTCAAATGAATGTGACATATATACACTAAATACATCATTATAACTAGTCATGAGAGGTGATGATGGAAAATGAATTTAATATTTTAACGAGGTGTTAGTCTACTACACAGAGAGATGATGGTTTCATACCCTATTTTATAGAAGAGGAGATATATATAAATTATCCAATTAAAATAATAAAATATAAATATATCAATGTGACCACATTTATATTTCATAATAGTTAAATAATATTTCATGGATGTGGGAGAAGAAATATTCCTAAAATAGGTTGGGCATGACTTATACCTTATCCTCTAACCACATATTTGGGATAAACAAAATTCTTAGAAGGTTTAATATTTTATTGATACGAAGAAATATATGTGGTGGTTCTTGAAGATTTTTATAGACTTGGGTTGGTAGGTTTTAAAGTAGAGTACTCAAAATATGTGAAGAATAGAGGAGAGGAGGTGACCTCTTATAAGTATGGGGAGCTCCTCTCTTGAAAGTAAACAATGTTTAAAAATAATATAAAGGAATATTCATCAAAAAATGAATTATAATTAGTATAATATGAATATATTATGATTATGGGTCATATAATCTCATAAAAATAAATTTTAACAAGTTTATATTATGTTTTTATATTCATATCTTTTTTTCTACCCCCCATTTTCCATTACAACAATTCTGATAAGGGCCGTTAAATTGATTATAAAAGGAAAATTAGAACATAATTGGAAAATGATTTATTATTTAAAACATATAATACTTTTAAGGACAAATTTATCATTTTTAGGATTTGTAATTAATTTAATTATATATTTAATATTATAAAATATTCATAGTGACATTTTTGGAACTATTCATTTAATTTGAATTTGAAAATGATATGAATTAAAATTAATTAGATTATAAACATTTGAAACAGCCATAATAATTAACATAGATTTATAAATTTTTTATGTCACTACAAATCAACCAAAATATATTACGTTTTGATTCTCTATAATTATCTAGTTATTCATTTCTACTTGCACATACACTGGGTAAGTATTTAAAGTTATTATTTAATCATTAATGTTTAAAAATAAATTCCCAAAGATAAAGAGAATCTATCTCTCATATAAATATTTATAAATAAAATTTATTTATATTTATCCTAGTGAAAAAATATTATATATAATAAATTCAAGAGAGTGACATTTTAGACATTATATTTAGTAAAAATAATATAATTCTGAAAATTAAAGGATGTTTGATAAAAAATTATAAATTTTATAATAATCAATAGTATTTTTATAAAAAGGATTCATCATCAAAATGTAGAAAAGTTGTAGGTTAATCTTTATTCCATTTTACATTATTTTCAACCTTAATTACTGGACACACCTTACTAAGATGACAAATACTTACTATGGATACTATAAATAATGATAAAAAAAGAAAATTTAACTATTTAAATAAAATTTTATATCCAAATTTAAAATATGTAATCCATATTTTATATATTAAATTTCTAGAAGTGAAATAAATTACATTGAGATTAAAATTCAAAACAAAAGGATAAATAGTTTTAAAAAATTGTTGTTGTTTCCCAAAATTTAAGTTGTTTAGAAATATGGTGTATTGATAGTTCCAATGTAAATAATTTGGATTGTGTAACAAATAAATAAAATGATCTTATTTTCAAACAATTTTTAAAAAATAGATCTTTGTAAATTCATCGAAAAAACGATAATTTTTATTAAATGTATGTATTTTCAGATAATCATTTAATAATTAATATTTTCAAAAAATTCTCTAAAATTAATAATCAGATAATATTTGATTTTATGAATTTAGATATGATATAATAATTTTTAAATAAAAATTTTGAAATTCTATAATTAATATTATATAATTCATGAAACCATAATTATATATAGAAGTGTAGTATTTCATTTCAACTAAAAAAATACCTAATATGAATAAAAATATATAACCATTAATTAATAAATATATGAAAATTATTTAACATATAAATAAATTGGTTTTTACACTTAGATTGTAAATTCCTGACCCAAAATCTATTTAACTAGGGCCCCGAGCTGGTGGGTCACATGGTATAATGCATGCCTCCCTATATGCCAGAGGCTTTCAACTAGTAGAAAGATTGTAAAGGTGGTGCAATGGGGAGTTTATACCCTAATATTGGAGTTAAACAATGGATAGGATATATAATAGACAACAACTAAAGTATATATAAAAAGACACTATAAGACAAAACAGTAAGTTGTAGTTTTAAAAAAACTATATAACTAATATAGTATATATTTTCCGAAGAGAAGATAGAAAATAATTATTATAATAATAAAAATCCATGTGGTTATGTCATATAAATTTTGTCATTGAATACTGAAATACAAATAACGGTTATAGTGGAATGACATATACAACATTCTATTCAAAAAATACAAAAAAGATAGAGGACTGCCCCACTAGAATCTTGGTAATATTCTTGATCCTCCAGTACTAGGATCAAAATATAAGTAAAGAATATCGTAAATCAGTAGAAGGGTGAAATAACTTATTTGTACCCACAATATATAATCTAATCAGGTACCAAAGGTGGCTCAAGTAGGGTGTGAGAGAAAATCCTAGCATGACATCCCCAAAAGTATATAAAAGGCATCCATTTAGTGTATATAGAAATAGTAGTGTGTAGGAAATATTGAATAATAAATAGTATTGAAAACAATAAATAACAACAAGCTTAGGTTCCTAAACTACAATTGGTGGATCTACCTTCATAGAATAGCCTGGAATGAGAGTCTGATCAGTTACTATATATATGTTGTAATAATAATATATATATATAGTATATATATAGTATCCACCTATATGAATTATGTACCTGGGGATATATGTATCTGTATACATAAATAAAAGTTTCCAGTTAGGCTCATGGTGTAACACATGCATCCATAACCAGTCTAATGAGATGGTAGGCTCATGAAAAGGGTACATGCACTGAATCTCAATGTGAACGTGAGCTGTCATGCTCGGCATTTCTGATTGGTATGGTGAGATGTCCTCACCAACTACCCAAGAATGGAATATAGAGCATCCTGACCATCTCCAAAATATAATTATAATAATGAGAGATCTCATTCTCATCACCCAATGTAAGGGAGAGGGAAACACCAAACTCAAAAAGTCCCTTAACCATGATTCCACATACAAAGTCATTGTCATAATCAAAATAATAATAATGTCACATGGGATCAAGAATATAGTATAATAATCATCATCCCAACATATATAAATGTTTTTTCAGAGTTTATAATATACAAAAAAAATATTCATCAATCCATGCAACATTACCACCCATTACAATATTTTTAATTAATCCATTTAATTCATAAGGAATGGAAAATCATATCACGATTAAAGAAAATCAATATTCATAGGCTGTTAAATTAATCAAGTCTTGTAAATAAATTTTTTGGGTCTAACCAATTTGTAATGTGGTGTTATTATAATTATGATTTTATGGAAAAGGTGAAACTCCATTTATGACCCAAGATGAATGATTTAGAGACTTTCAAGTCATTTTATCATTTAAATATAAAGGTCAATTTCAAGACAAAACACACAATGAGTGTCTATCATTTCCATTTTAATCATATAGCTACTTAACAATGGAAAATACTAGTATAACAAGGGGAAAATTTAAAATTAGGGTCAAATAACTGATTTATAAAAAATGTGGGGTAAAGGTTAGTGCGTGGCATAATGATGAAACAATACAAACACTAAAAATTTTGGGAAAAAATATAGAACACCTACCATAATGCATTGGATGAATCCACATATGATATCATTATGAAATTTTTTGTGGACTAAATGAAATTATTGATACAGAAATAAAACCATAAAAATATGGTGAATGAGCTCACACAAAAATAAAACAACATATAGGATGGAGAACAAATAATGGAAGTAAGTTGAATTGAGATATTACCTCTATCCATCCAAGACATTCGATGGATCTTATTTTGAATTTAGGATCTCTGAGTTATCAAGGAACCTGTATTAGCCCATGGGATAAGACACAAGAGATGGATAAGTGAGAAATATATTGGAAATGTGAGGATAAATAATGAAATATTGTTTTAAGATTAATTAATAGAAAAAATAAAATTTCACCCTCATAGACATGGTCCCATGGTTCGATAAACTATGTTCCAACCGTGTACCATGGTAATACCTAAGGAGTACCCCACCTGGTTCGCGTTCATGATTTTACAAACCATTTGAAAATCATGAGAATTGGATCTATCCAAATTTATGAAACCACAACACATTTTTTCACCTGGCTCACAAGGGTTTAGAAAAACTATGTGGCCTCATAGTACTCAAAATGTAACTCGAATGGTTTCCATTAATGATCAAAACAATCCACATGGTAACTATGTGGCCAGCCATGTTTTCCATTTCATGGATATTTGGGTGTGAAACCAGACCCAACCAAATTGAATGCTTACATAGTCCACAATACATATTTAAAAAGATAAGAAACATTTTTTAGATGAATAAATGATATGTACATTGGAAAACATTATGGGTTGGTACAACATACCTTCCCTAAAAAAACTCATCCATGAGTTGGCCTTATGAGGGTAAATAGGTATAATCAGAGAATAACTACTACCACTAAGATCATATAACTTCAGCATACTCCCAAATAATTCCAGGTACCTGGTAGTGATTCCACATCACATGTACTAATGTAACTAACCATACTTGGAGTGTCTTGAACCTATGCTCAACAACACACACTTGACTCTCCTCACTAAAAGCATATTAATCCAAATCATCCTTTTTAAGCTGTAAAACATGAAACGAGTCTAGACAATAATTCTGATGCTGTGATATGTGAACGACATCATATATATACTAGTATCTCCATGTATTTTCTCTTTGGTAATCTAATAGTACTATTCACAATAAAACTCCATATTTTCTAGTGAATTGGGGGGAAATATTATGCTTTTTCCTGATAAATTAATGATCTAACCTAAGATATACTAGAAATAAAACCTAATATATGACCTTGAAATCAAGAGGTCATCGACATAAATTGGATTTTGACTACTATATTGATTGAGCTGTCATAATTTTCTCTCTAATAAATTGTACCTACTCTGTAGTCTCATGAACAAGTTATGGTTCAATAAAATCATCCTCTCACACATCTGACTATCAAATATGTGATCTAATAGGGTTACCATAAAATGCATAATAAGAATCCTTCTTGATGGTATCCTGAAATCTATTATTGTAAGAAAAATCATCGAGGGGTTTGAATTTCTCCAAAGAAACCTCGAAGTAATGGAATCATTCATAGAGCATTTTCTCTAATACTGGAATCATACACTCTACCTATCCATTAGTCTGAGGGTGATATTTCATTCATAGAAACACCTATTTACCCAAGGCCGCAAGTAACCTCTTCTAGAACAATTAGGTGATGTCATAATCTTTATAAGATACGATTGAGCATGCTACTCAATGAAGATGTTTGACCTCCCTGATGTATGTAACCCATTTCCCATTGATTGAAAAGATCTACCAAACATGTAAAAAGATGGTGACCTTTGTCAAAAGATCAAAGGCTACCCATACCATATCGTTACAAATAGGTGATGTGGGTAATGTAATCATGAATTCCATAGAAACATCATCCCACTAATAAATATGGATGGAAAACCACAATAAATGTCATTCTGGTCACTCATTTTCCACCTTCACCTAATGAAAGGTGGAAGACAATGTTATAATGCCATAATAATCATATTTCATAGAAATACACTAAATCTAGCGATGTATGTCTTGATATATTTCGGTGACACTGAGACTTACTTGCCATGATGAGGCATAAAATTCCCCAACCATCACCTCTCTGAAATCTTTTGAGTCCCATACATGCCCAATAAAGACTAATGGGTCATCCCTAACACTCTTAAACCAAAAGAAAAAAATATTATCTGAGTTAATTTACCACAGGTCTAAGCCCTTTGGATAATATTTTGGCTCATTCTTACCCTTTATAGAAGGGTAAAAATCACTTCTAAGGATGAGAGGATAGTCATCCAATGACTCTCCAAAATCAAAAAGTGGTTCTCTAGTGACAAGGCCATGTGCATCTCCTCATCACTGGTCTTTTAGGCCACCTATTTATTAATTATTTGTGTCATATAATTGGATATTTCATTGCGTTTCCATGGAATGTAATCAAGGTGAAAAAAAAGATTTCATGTACTCAACCCATCTACAATGCATAAATTTAAAATCATAGTGTATAAAGCGGTACAATGGACTATTGTGTTCTGTGAAAACCAAAAAACAATATCAAATTAATTTGTGTCTCCAATAGTATAGAGTGTGAAATACTACATCAATATCTAGGCTCTGAATCAATTGATTCTACTCATGGGGCCTCAATAGTTTAGAACATTACATGACGACTCACTTTTACTTCATCATAAAGGCTCAGAGACCCAATACATGGTGCATTACAATAGACTATATGAAACATTATTGGCTCTAAACAATTAGTACAACTACTAAAGGAAAACAATCCTTTAACTTTGGTAAGTAAACTTTGAATGATTCTTATTAATTGTCTTTCAGAACCTTTTTTGTTAGACTAGTAAGCGACACTGTAAGGTAGGAGAAATCATAAATGAAGTTACTCTAATATCAAACTAGACCAAAGAAACTCCTTACATATAAAATTTTATTATAATACACCCAAGAAACTAAAACACTCACTTACTCTAGATATACTAAAACTCATGACTTTGAGATGATATGACCCAGTAGGTGAAATTTATCAATCCAAAAGATTCATTGGACGAGATTAGCATAAATCCAATACTCCCTCATTATATTTAGCATGATATCAAGACATTTAGAATGGTCTTGTTGTGAAAACTTTTACTTTAATATATCTTTAAAGATGACTAAAATAAATAAATATATATATAGGTCTAAATGTTTATTAATTAGATCCATAAAACTCATAGGTTTGTTTGTGATTAAGAATTTCATAAACCGGTACTCAAAAATACCATATCTACTTATGAATTTTGTTTGAAGTATGTCTGATGACATGAAATGTATATGATGATGACTTGAAAAAAAATTGTTCTTTTAAAACACAACCACTCCATAGAGATGATCAAAGAGTTCATCTATTTGCAGATGTGGGTATTAGTTCATAACTGTGAGCCAGTTTAGCCCATGGTAATATACACAATGCCTGGGAGTACCGTCCTATTTAATGTCAAAAGGATCGGTGAACCCCATGTTAGAGTGTTGGTCCATACAATTTTTATAGAATCATGAAATTGTATCTTTTTCATGACTTATAATATATCAAAATGTGTAATGTCCCGGACCACTTATATTAATTAAATTACTGAAATCTTGTGTTTTCTGTGTTCTGGGAGATCAAGGTGACTTTTTCCTAACACATATCCAAATTTCTAGTTCATGAATAGTATTTCCAGAATAGTAGGCTATTTCAAACACTTGGAAATTTTCAGCTGTATGTTATTCCCTTTTCCATATTTATTGTTCATGAAAAATATTTATAGGACAATAGGCTATTTCCAGCATAAGGCTATTTCCAATAGCAGGCTATTTCCTACAAGAGGTTAATTTTAACAGGAGGCTATATCCAACAACATGCAATTTCCAACAGTAGGCTTTTTACAACAGAAGGCTATTTCCAACAAGAGGTTATTTCCAACAACATGCTTTTTTCCATTTCAAAATTTCTGGATTTCTCAAGTTTCACCAATTTAATGTTTTCTTTAACAAGATACAGATAAACAACCTTATATTATGTGATTTAAGGCTGACTAAAACCCCATAACTATTATATAAATTTTCATAAGACTGAGGATGTATTTACTTGGTCAAACCATGTGGTTTAATGCAATCCTCTTTTAATGTAAAATATAGTATATATTAAACCACTTCTTGATTAAATATTCTAATGGGAATAGATATCATCCTCCCTTGTTATTCCTCTTTGTTCTCAAAAGCAAGGAACTGGAACCATTCCTTCCTTCCCATAGGAGTCCTACGATCAAACTTTAATCCTTGGATTGGTTCTTCATGAATTTATTCTTATTGCATGTGAAGCCTCAATTTTTTGGTGCAATCTTGGCGTATTGATCAATATTTGATATAAGGTATGATCTATCTTCATTGTTTTGGGTTAATATCATTTGGTTTCTACTTTCCCTTTAATGGAATGTTATCTCCATGTTTCTAATGGAATTTTATTGGGTGTTGGTAGGTGTGGTGGTGTCTCTATATCCTCTGGTGGATGTAGTCTTCCAATAGTAGTGATTATGATATGTTTTGTTAGTCTGTTCAAAGAACATAAAGAACAATTTGAGGAAGTGGATTTGTTGCTTCTCTTTAATTTTATGTGAAACCTTCAAGTTAGCATGTTTTGGAGCACTGTATCACAATTTAATGGGCTTAATAAATATTTCTAATGGAAAAATAAATTGATATCAATCGTATTTTATTGATTCTTTTTTTTCTAGATAGTATAATATCTATGTTTTTTATTTAGATTTTTATTCTTAATTGTAATTGGTAAAGAACATAATGAAAGAATTAATTAATAATTTTCTGTATCACAAAAAAGAGGCCCGCAAATTAATCTGGTGGTGGTTGTTGTAATTTTATGTTAATAAAATTGAAATAGTAATCATATGTAATCAATTTGTGATAGCTATGATATCTTGTTTTTTAGATTACCCATAGATTAAACCAACAAATAAAAAATCGTTTAATTATAGAAGTATTAAAGAATTAGCAGTCTGATTAAAAGATAATGCGTCAAAGGGTTCTGAGTTACCCACTTTATTGTAAAGGCCAAGAGCCTTATGCTTTGAGCTATGATATCTCGTTGTGTTTGAAGGATGGATGCCTTGTGTAAGGACCAAGAGCCATTTGATATGATGTTTTTTCCTACTATTTGTGTTTTGATGTGAGCCTTGAAGGTTGTTGTGATAAGTGGGGACATAGAGGCATATTGGATGTGGTAGTAGTTGATTCCTAGAATGGAAAGAAGAATCCGTTTATGTATTTGGGTGTTGGGGAGGACATCAGAGATGATAGAATAGGTTGGACGAGAATGTTTCAGTGTTTGATGTTTCTTGTGGCTTATTTATCTTCCTTACATTCCCCACTACTCAAGGCATTCGTTCTGCTTACCCTCCATCCAAAATTGGTGAAGACGTGGGGGTATGCCACACGCCTTCTGTGTTTAGCTTCTTGAGAGGGGATGGGTCTACGCTCTTGCAATAGGAGGTAAAGACTCGAAAAGTAGTTCATCTACTCACCGTGTTGATCCCCCATGTTTTTAGTAGCTTATAATGTTTTCTATAATTTCTTAGAAAATGGGAAATTAATAATGTTTTTAATAAATGATTGAATAAATGATTTTAACACTTGGGGTTGGATCTTGTTAGGATGTAATGTTGAGGTTGCAATTTAAAGGAACAATGGACTTTGTGTGTGATGAAAATGAAATATAATATGGAAATTGTTAATGGTTTGTTAATATTTAAAGAATTAATGATCATAAAGAGAAACTGATAAAAAAGCAATGAATGAATGTAATCAAGCTATTTAAATGGTGGTGTGCTTATTGGATACCTAGACATAGAAGTGGAGGTCAGGAGTCCGAGAGATGTTAGATGTAGTTGAGTATATGAATATTTATTTAGATAGTGTGGTTTTGAGATATAATATATTCTGTATGTTTTGTGTTTTTATACGCTACTCCACCATGTCAGTTACTGAAACTGGCACCTCAAGGATTTTGATCCCTGGGGGGGAGTGTTTTTCTAAAAATTTTGGTTGGAGGATGAATGATTGACTTCCCCCTATGGCCCCACTCTCTTCTTTTTGTAGATACTTGTGATGGTAGGAAATAATGTTAGTTTCTCCATATATGTGTGTAGTGGGATATAATTACATGTGGTTATTCACACACACATATTTTGGATATTGTTTCCCATGGACTACTATAAGTGAAATGTGTATAGGTTGTGACGTCTTGAGGATCCTTACATTGTGTGTGGGATGTAATGGATTGAGATGTAATGACTGATGTACGATACATGTTATACGAGATGTGCTAGCCCCCCAAAACTACCTCGTTACTTTTCATACATGGAGGAGGTGGTTTTCTTGCATTAGGTGCATGTTGTGGTGCTTCACCCAAGTGTCTGCAGGCATGCCTTTTTGGATAGATATGCTTAGGAAGTGCAGGATTGAGGAAAAGTAAAAAAACTGTGGAGAGGTGGTAGTGGGGTACCCTTGATATTCTTTATTATATTATATACTATTGTAGAAATAACATAGTGAGAGTAGCCAAGGTGAAGCTATGAACATAGTATACCTATTTAGTTGATGAGATAGTTTCACTTTTTGTTCATTGTGCTTAGCATGTTCTCTTTAATTTTTCATGAGTGGCTCCAGGGAGGATCCTAGGGAGTATACTATTATACTCACCAGATCAATATAAACTATTTTACCAATCACATGGAGCAGGTTGTGGATTAGTTTGGTTAATAGTAGCTTGGGGTTGCAGGAGCTGTTCGGGCTTTTTTGGTTGTTTCTATTTTTACTTCGATTGGGTAATTGCAGTTTTTCTATTCAGTTGTTTATAAAATTACATAATTGTAAATGGGATTTATTTTATATTTTTGTCTAATTTGGAGTTGGTTGGTGTCTGTCTTGTATCTCTCTTTCCCATGTGTTCTATTAAAGGGGTAATTCCTCCCATCTTTATGTTTACTGTACCCTTGGTGTTAGTTGCCAACCTGGGACCTAATAGAGGCAGGAATCTGGGGTCATTATCTCTCTTCTAACATTACTGGCCCAGGTGGGGTACACCTTGTGGGATGGGGGTCGTGACAGAGTGGTATTAGAGGTCTGTTCGAGGGATATGATAGAGTTTGGTGTTAGGCAGAGTTGAGTTTGCATGGGTTTTCAGGGACATAGTGTCATTCATGTTTTGCATGTGATGTAAACACTAGAGACCAGATGAGACCTAACTGTTTAGGGCCCCATGTGATCTAATGCACAGATCGTTAATGTGCAATGGCTACTAAAAGAGTTTATAATAGTTACAGGGTAGAGACCTAGGAAAGTATCATGATTCATTATATTTTGTGCCTATGTTTTAATGGGTGGAACATGTTAAAGGTTAACATTAAATTAATACATGAAAATAATTAATTAATTAATGCTGATTCATCCATATTCTAGGTTAAGGTCCAATAACTATTTTTTATTTTGAAGGTATGGATGTAGGTAAATGTCCTCATTAGGTTCCCATAGAAGATGTCTTGCAGCCATCTCTAGCATATCACCTCATAGTAGAGGTTGACGATGAAGACACATGTAAGAGAACACTCTGGTAGATTCAGTTCCCGAGTGTGATGAAGTAAAAGGGATCCATTTCGGATGTAGTCACAAAATGTTGGTTGGAGGAGGTCGAGATATACATCTGTTTGATCTGTTCTTAGAAAGAGAATTGGGTGTCTTTAGTTGGGACGATGCTGCGGGGAGCAGCGAGGCTGCGGTGGTTCTTATTCCTCAAGGATCGCAATGAGCCAACGATCTCAAGGGAGGAGTTCTGAGACAAGTTTAGATTCGAGCTTATTTTTGTAACCATGAAGGCATCCAATCACTATATACTTCTTACCCATAAACATTAGAGATCAATTGTGCGGGAGTTTAGAGTACGTTTCATGAACCTTTAACAATATGCTTCTGACCTATTTTTAGATGATGAGGCTAGGTTGAGGCATTTAGAGCAGGCTTTGCATCAAGACATCTAGTCCGAGGTCCCCCTGTTTATGATGAAGAAATATCATGAGCTTCTGGAAAGGGAAGAGGTCATTGAGTGGACATTGGCCAGAAATGGATCACCATAAGAGGGGAGTAGTCATGATTCCTCATGATTTATAGATGTGGTCTGGAGTTCTTGGTTTTTAGGGAAGAAGAGTTTATGTTCAGCTGGGGGTTAGTCACAACCCTCATCATATGATTTCTCTGGTGTTGGTGGTCTCAAGCCTACGCCAAGGGATCATGAAATTGACTTTCTTATGGAGGGGGAGGTCATCATCAATGAGAGTACCCAACCTTTCAGAGCATTCATCATACACCAGGTGGTCTGCTCGAGGTTCATCCCTTGTGGTAGTTCTAGCCGATGCAGTAGCAACATGTGGCACCATCTTTGGGTCCTCTCAGAGAATATGGGGCAGGAAGAGGATACCCCCATGATATTACCCCATCCTCAAAGGGATGCGTACGATGATGGTGGTGGTCTTCATTATGGTTAGATAGGTTGTGGAGGAGGATGCGGTTAGCTTTACATTTTATTGTTCCACTATCATACAAGCCATATGTAATTCAAGGTATCCTTTTCTTTTTTTCAACATGGGTTTATTCCTTGTTTGATTCAGGATTGACACACTCTTTCATATCACCTTCCCTTTTCCATGCATTGGGACTTGAGGTAGAGTGGCTTCCAATTCCCTTGGCATTGACTATGCTAGTTGGAGGTCAAGCTAACTTGTTTGATGTTTGTTGAGAGTGTGAGCTAGTGCTAGGGATGCACTACTCTTGGGGCCATTTGTTAAGATTACAGATACAACCATATGATGTCATCATCATCATGCATTTTTTTTATTTGGTGCAACCTATCATGGATTGCTTCAGGAGGCAGGTGGTGTTATTTGATGCAGATGGAGAGCCATCAATGTTTGTTGGTGAGTGTGACACTTTGATGGGTCATATACATGTTCTGTCGTTATCATCCATGATATATGATGTGATGATGAGTTCTTTAGAGTTTCAGTGGTTGGAGATTCCTAGGTTCATAGAAGTGTAACGTGATATTTTTTCAGAAGTGGTTGTAGCATTACCCCATCGACGAGAGGTCAAATTTGGGATTGAGATACAACCAAGAGAGTCGTTTATCTCTATGTCTCCATATTTCATAGACCCATCTGTGTTATGAGAGATATATATACATCGTGATGGTTTTTTTTAGTTTGTTTCTGTTTGGACAAGTGTGTCACCATGTGGCACGCCACATTCGTTCTTGAATAAAGATGATGGCAATTTGCAGTTATGTATCTATTATCATCACCTAAACAACATGAAAGTGAAGAATTTCTATCCTCTTACGTATATTGATGATTTATTTGATGAACTGAAGGGTTCAAGTTGGTTATCAAAGATCAACATGCAGTCATAATATCATCATTTGTGTGTGAAGGATGAGGATATCCTTAAGACATCTATTTGTTAATGTCATGTGTATTACGAGTCCATTGTAATGCCTTTCGGTGTGATGAATGATCCAGTTGCGTTCAAGAGATTAATGAAAAATGTGTTCTGTGTGTTCTTTGATATGTTCATGGTGTTTTTAATCAATGAACCCTAGTGTTCGTCACATCTAAGGAGGAGCACGAAGAATATCTACATACCATTTTGGGAGTTTGTTGTCAACATCAGCTATTTGGGATGTTGTTGTAGTGTGAGTTTTTGGCTCGAAAAGTCTGTTCCGTAGGGAATTCTGTGTCCTAGAAGTGATTAGATCTGGATCCATCGATGATAGAATAAGTTTTGTCTTGGGTAGAGCCTAAACAGTGGAAGAGATTCAATGTTTCTTTGTTATTTCAAGATATTACATTAGGTTCATAGCCAATTTCACTCAGGTTGTGACTCCTCTGACAACATTGACTAGGAAGGATCAAGAGTTCATGTGGACTGAGATATGTCAGGATTATCTCGAGTATTTGAAGAAGATGTTAGTATGTGTTCCAATTCCATGTCTTTCAATAGGGGAGTTCAGTTTGATGTTTTCTATGATGTTGTGTATCTGGGGTTAGGTTATGTTCTGATGCAGCAGAGATCAATTGTTTCTTATGGGTCTCAGTAGTTACATCCCCATGAAAGTAACTATTCCACCCATGATCTTGAGTTGGATGTTGTGGTGTTTTATTTAATGTTTTGAAGACATTACCTCAATGGAGAGTGCTTTGTGGATTTTACCGATCATAAGAGCATGATGTATGATTTCTACACACGTGACTTAAACATATGATATCAATGGTGGATGGAGTTTCTATAGGAACACAACTTCTAAATATTGTATACACTTAGAAAGGGGAATGTTGTAGCTGATGCGTTGAGCCAGAAGTCATGTAGTGTTGTAGTGTATCAATTTGGGGATCCCGAAAGAGTAATTGAAGAGCTTTCAACATTACATTATGATATGGGAGATGTTTGGGGTAGAGGGTTGGTTTTTCAGAATATGGTGTAGTCACCTCTAGTTCAATATATGGAAGAGTCCCTTTTAGATGATATAGAGGAGGAGCTATATAGAGACTAAGTTTTTGGTGGCGAGGTGTTGATGGTTGTTCTGAGGATGAACAACACCATGTTCTATATCAAGAAAGGATATTTGTTCCTATGGAAACATGTTAGAATATTTTCAAAGAGTTCCATAGTTCACCTTTAGCAGTGCATCCTAGTGTGAGAATGATATACTGATCCTTGATAAGTCAGTTTTAGTGGCCTGGGTTGAAGCATGTGGTTGCAGAGTATGTTTCTCTTTGTTTGGTCTTCCAGACAGTCAAGGATGAGCACCATGTCCCCGGTGGTTTACTCTATCCATTAGATATTCCTCGATGGATGTTGTAGGACATCTCAATGTATTCTTTTACTGGTTTACCTCGAGCTCTGGGAGGACATGATTCCATTTGGGTGTTAGTGGATCATTGAATGAAATCATCCCACATTATAGAAATCAAGGAGTCGAGCTAGGTGGATGTTTTGTCAAGGAATTATCTAGAGGAGGTGGTGAGACTCCACAAAGTCCAAAGGGAAATAATTTATGATCAATATCATTGCTTACCTCTAGGGTGTAGAGAGGTCTCCAACATTTTTTTGGTTCTCAACTATGCCTTTGCACAGATTTTCAACTGCAGATGGATAGTAAAAAAGAGCATACTATCTAGACTCGTGAAGACATGTCACACTTTTGTATCCTATATTTTCGATCTTCGTGGATGAGACACTTCCATTGGATTAATTATCGTACAAAAATATTTTTCACTACACAATCGGTATGATTCCTTTTGAAGCATTGTATAGTAGACCTTTCCTTTCTCCATTGTGCTGGTTGGGTGTCAAAGAATCTGCAATTCTCATAACATAACTAGAGAAGAATACAATAGAGATGGTTTAGCTGATTCAGGAAAAGATGAATACAACACCAGATAATATTAAATCATACATTGATCAAATGAGGAGACATTTGGAGTTTTCTTTTGTGGATCACTTTTTTTCTGAAGGTGACTCCCCATCGTGGCAGTGATGGTTTAGTCGTGGGAGTATTCTTTATCCCCTATTTGTTGGGCCTTTAGAGGTGTTACCTAGGGTTAGAGCCCTGGAATAATGATTAGGAGTTCCCCCATAGTTAATCCAGATACACGATGTTTTCCATGTAACACAACTTCATCGTTATCTTCATGAAGGCTCACACATCATCGATTTGAGTGAGATCAATGTTGATGACAATGCGACCTTTGAGGAGAGGATAGTAGATATCTAGGAACACATTGATAAGGTGTTGCGTATACATTATATTTCCTTGGATCATGTCATGTGGAGACACAATGGTGTTGTGGAGAGTAATTGGGAGCATAATTCTTAGATTCGTGTCCAGTACCCAGAGTTGTTTTAATTTTTTCTGCTGAGTTTTTCTATAATGATTTCTTTTTTATGTACCCACTATGTGATGTTATGCCTGAATTGTCTGGATATGGAATTATTTTCCCTTGTTCATGGATGTCAATGTTTGGTTCCAGCTTTCAAACAACTCAGGGTGGTTTTCCCCTGAGAGGAATCTTATGAGGTGGTTCTTCTAACCCATCTTTTCTTCTGGGTTGGTTTTGAATTCCTAGGGCTAAGAATGTTTTGATAGGTATCTAATGTAATTTTCTGAACTTCTCCAGTCCATTAATTTACTAAAATATGGTGTTTGAGGTGTTATGGGAGGTTAATGTGACTTATTCTAAACACTTTAACAAATTTCTAGGCCATGAACAGTGTTTCTAGAACAGGAGGCTATTTCCAATAGCAGAATCATTCCAAGAGCATGCTATTTCCAACAGTAGGGTATTTCCAACAGTAAGCTATTTCTAACAATAGGATATTTCTAATAGCATGCTCTTTCCAATAGAATTCTATTTCGAAAAGTATGCTATTTCCAACAGTAGGCTATTTCTAACTGTATGTTATTTCCAACAGTTGGCTATTTCCAATAATAGTCTATTTCCAAGAACAAGTTATTTTTTTTCCAAATTTATAGTTCATGAATAGTGATTCTATAATATTATTCTACTTCCAAAATCAGGATATTTCCAATAGAAAGCTATTTCCAATAGAAGGAAATTTCAAGCTGTAAGCTATTTCCAACAACAGGCTATTCACTTTTCCAAATTTCCTGTTCCGGAGCAGTTTTCCAGGAATAGTAGGTTATTTCCAATATTAGGATATTTTCAAAAGCAGTTTATTTGCAACATCATTCTATTTCTAATAGCAGGCTATTTCTAATAGAAGGCTATTTCTAATAGAAGGATTTTTTCATTTCCAAATTTCATGATTTATCTATTTTCACTGATTTAATATTTTCTTTGATGAAAAACGCATTAACAGCCTTGATTTAAGAGATTTAAGGCCGAGTCAATGCCCAGAACTCCTATCATAATTTTCCTAAGGCTCAAGATATATTTAATTGGTCAAAATGTGTGGTTTAATAGAACCCTCTTTTAATGAACAATCCAGTGTATCTTAAACCGTTGTTCCATTAAATATTCTAAAGGGACAAGAAATCTTCCTCTCTTGTTCGTAATCCTTGTTCTCTAGTGCGAGAAACTCTATCCACTCCTTCCTTCCTATATGAGTTGTGCGATCAAAGTTTACTCCTTGGATTGCTTCCACATTAATTTCTACTTACATCAAGTGCACCCAATGTTTATGGTGCAACCATGTAGTATCAGTCAATCATAAATATAAGGTATGATCTATCATCATTATGTTGAGTTCAAATTCTTCTATTTCTAATTTACCTTTTATGGAATTTTATCTACATGTTCCTGGTGGTCTTTTCTTTGGTGTTGTCTAGTGTGGTGGTGTCTCTTCATCGTTTGGTGGATTCAGTCCTCAAGTAGAGGTGATCATGAACTGTTTTGTTAATTAGTTCAATGAACGTCAAGAACCAATTGAGGTATGGTATTCGTTGCTTGTATTTTATTTTACGTTCCACTATATAGTTATCATGTTTTATCCCATAGTATCAAAATGGAATTGACATAATAAATATTTAAACCAGATAAATAAATTCATATCACTCGTATGTTATTGCCTCTTTTTTTTTCTAAATACTGTGATATATATGGTGCTTTGTTTATATTTTGGTTCTTGATGGAAACTAGTAATGAATGTAATGAAAAAAATTAATTGATGATTTTTTGGATAAAGATATAGAGGATTTTAAATGAATATGGTTGTTGTTGTTGTAATTTTATGTCAATAAAATTGATGCAGTAAGAATCTATAATCAATTTTTGATAGCTATGATAGCTTTTTGTTTAGGTTACCAATAGTTGGAACCTATAGATAACAAATCAGTTTATTCTAGGTTCATAATAGAACTAGTAATTTGATAAAAAGATAATGTGTCCTAGGGTTCTGAGTTACCCTCTTGCTTGTAAATTCCATAAGCTTTATGCTTGGAGTTGTGAGAGATCATTGTGTTTGAAGGATGGATGCCTTGTTTATGGGCCAAGAGCCCAATTGATATATTGTTTTTTTCCTACTTCTTTTGTTGTGATGTGAGCCTGGAAGGCAGTTGTGATATGTGGGGGCAGAGAGGCCTACTGTTTGTGGAAACAGTTGATGCCTAGAGTGGAATGATGCATCGGTTTATAGATGTGGGTGTCTGGGAGGACACTAGAGATGATGGAATGGGTTGTATGGGTTTGTTTAGATTCCTTATCTTTATTGTTGGTTGTTTATCGTCCTTAATTACCCCCTTTTCTAGGCAGCTGTTTTGCTTACCCTTCTTCCAAAAGGGGAGAAGACGCATTGGTTATGCCTTGTGATTTACGTGTTTAGCTTCCTGATGGAGGATGGGTCTATACTCTTACTGTAGGTGGAAAAGACTCCGGGGATAGTTCATCTACTCATCATGTTGATTCTCATTATGTTTAGTAGCTTGGAATTTTGTTTTAGATTGTCTGGGAGTATGGGAATGTACTAATTTATTAATAAATAATTGAATAAATGATGTTAACCCATCGGGTTTGAGCTTGCTGGGATGCAATGCCGAGGTTTCAAATTAAAGGAACTATGGACCTTGTGTGTGCTACTAATCAAATATAATGTGGAAATTGTTAACAGTTAATTAATGTTTAAATAATTAATCAATGTAAAGTGCAACTTGTAAAAATTGAATAAAGGACTATATTCAAGATCTTTAAATGGTTATGTAATGATGGGATACCAAGTCTTAGAATTGGCAGTTGGGAGTTTGAGAGACATTAGATGCAGTTGATTCCAAGAATATGTAATTACCATAGTGTGGTTTTGAGCCATAGTATATTCTAATCTTTTTGTGTTTTTATATTCTACTCTACTATGTTAGTTAGGGAATCCAACACCCCAGGGATTCTAATCCATAGGGGGTGTTTTCCCCAACATTCTGGTGGGAGGATGGATGGCTGACTACCCCCTTTGGCCCAACTCTCTTCTCTTGGTAGTTACTTGTGCTGATAAGAAGAACGGTTATTGTCCCCATATATGTGTGTTGAGGGATATAATTGATTTTGGTTATTCAAACACATATATTCTATATATAGTTTCATATGAACTACTATAGGTGTAATGTGAATAGGTTGTGACATCTTGGGGATCCTTACACAGTGTGTGGGTTGTAACGGATTGACGTATAATTCCTAAAGTATGATACACGTTATACAAGTTTTGTTTTGTCCCAGAAAATACCTGGTCACTTTTCTTATGTGGACATAGAGGTTTTGTTACATGAGGTTCAGGTTGTGATGATTTACCAAGTGTCTGTGGGCAACCCTTTTTGGAGAGTGATTATTAGGGCGTGTGACATTGTGGAAATGTGGAAAACCAGTGGGGAAGTGGTAGAAGTGTACCCTTGATATTCATTACTATATTATATTCTAATTTTTGTAGTACATGGTGAGAGTAGCTATGTTGTGGCTGGGAACTTAGTATACATGTTTAGGTGATAAGTAAGTTTCACTAGTTGTTCACTGTTCTTTATCATGGTCTCTTTAATTTTATACTAGAGGATTCGAGGATGATCCTAAAGTTTATACTTTTATTCTTAACCTATCTATATACTCTTTTTACATGTCACTTGTAGTAGGTTGGTGATCGGGCTGGTTACTACCAGTGTGGTGTTGCAGGAGCTGTTTGGTCTTTTTGGTTGCTTCCATTTTTACTTTGTTTTGGTACATTCTATTTTTCTATTCAATTGTAATTTTTTTACAAGAGAATACATTTGTGTAATTGGGATTTTGAGTATATTGTTGACTGAGTTAGATTTGGTTTGTGTCTGTCTTATCTATCTATCATTCACATGTGTTCTCTTAATAGGGTAATACCTCCAATTTGTGTGTTTAATATTCCCTCGGTGCTAGTCACCAACCTAGGGCCTACTAGAGATGGGACTCAAGGGTCATTATCTCTCTTAACACATTTTCAACCTAGAAGGGGTACACCTTGTGGGGTGGGGGTCATGAAAAATTGGTTCTTCATATAGGGAGGAATTGTCATTGGTGAGGCTCCTAGAACTAGATCAATAATAATTTATACCTACTTCACTGGAAGTAGACCAAAAAAATCATCAAGGAAAAAACCTTGAAATTATCCACTACTGGAAGAAAAACAACTAGTCGTAACATCTGATCATCCACGAAATGACTGGTGTTATTATATCTAAGTCTGCCCATCCCTTTATGCTCCGGTCTAGATTGCATAGCTTGGATACCCCATTCTACCTTATGCATGTGCCTACCAAACTCTAGTGATGTAAAAATCAACATTCATTTATAGTAGTCAAAATTATATTGATAGGGAACTGACTAGTTCATCATGATAATTAAATCAAACCATGTCATGCTAAGGATGAATAGATTCCATTTGAAAAGAAACCCACCTATCACAAGGGGGTGATCCCTACAACGACATACATTTTGTAATCAAACACACAACGAGGTATCAAGAATCATCATGCCAAATAAGTGTTCTATATCAAGGCCCATATTATTTATTTTCATATTATATATAAATGAATCTGAAATTCTTATGTCAAATTAAGAAGAAACTAAAGTGGAGTCTACAAGAATACATTCTTGAACTATTGATGTTCTGACACCTTGCGCCTCATGTCTTGAATGTACTTTATGTGACTGACCTATACCATTGACATGCTTCATATCCATAATACTCTGTATAAGACAATTCTACTAGCACATAGAATCATGTGTATAACTACTATGGTCCCAACCACTACCTCGTCCTGAGTGGTCTGTGGTATTCCAACTTCAAGACTGATGGGAAACTACCAGCCCCATTCTAGAACATGTGATATATGGAGATTTTATATCACTAGGAACAAATGGAAATGTAATAAAAAAGTGATAGATAGGTCCCATCATTCAATACCCTCTTTATTCCACTCGATCCTAGAAGCACTGAAGTTTCATATCTTTAGGATTCCCGCACCAGTGAAAGATAAGAAATATGACATCACGAACTGTCAACAGACTTCATCAACTACTTTTTTACTCAAATAGATTCTTAAGAGCTCTATAATATGCAATGGTAGGTCTAAATAATGGAACACCTAAGAACACACCATAGTATTCTCTAAGATTCCTCTCAATAAAAAGGGCCTCATTGTCTATCTTGGAAATGGTAATTAATCTAAAAACATTGACCTATGATCTATATAATACAATAACCCATCCTAAAATATTGTGGTCGTCATAATATCATCACCAAATATGGTTAGAGAGATATTACAAAACTCAGTAAGGCAAGTAGAATGATCCATGATAGGCATGAGTTCCAATTATAGGTTCATAAGCCTTTTAGCTAGGTCAAACCTCTTAGTATGTATAAATAAATAATAATATAAGATCATCTAGAAGTATTCCCATACCATACCTCAGTGTTGGTATACTTAGGGAATAACATCCCACCATCGCATGGAAGAATAACATTGCATATACCTTGTAATTTTTATCCACTACAATAGGAATATACAAATGGTAAAATATTGATAGTTAAATTCTAGGAAAAATTAGTTGCATGAGCTATTCCATCGACGATAATGGTTGGAGGATGATTCATATGGAACTCTCGAGTCAACTTCTCCAAAATTGGTGAAGGTTGTGTGGCAATATACAATGATTTAATTCTGGAGAATAAACCATCATGAAACTAGGCCTAAGTTCCCATACCATGAACATGAATGGGTGTAACAAGTGGAACTGCAAGTGGATTCACTGGTGCCTTAGCACCGACCACCTTCGGTGTATGGTTTTTACCACATTCTGGGTGTACTACTGGAGGATGTGTAAGAGGCATGATTCTACAATTTCAAGCACATTACATGAAATAGAATTTTACTAGCTGTAAAGATCACTAATAGTTAACTATGATAGGTACATAACCATCCTAAGAAGAGATAAATCCTCTCTAACTACTGCTAAATCTAGGTCGAGATGGTAAAGAAAGACCATATGAGGACATAAAAATGTAAGACACATCCATTTTACGCACTACAACTATCAGGTCTAGTTATAGGTCTTTTATCACATGTATTAGATAACCGTTTCATTTTAAAATTAATATTAATTTTAAATTTGATCCCATTTATGAAATTAATTTGATTCAATCTTTTTAATTATGTGGTTCACCATCTCTAATTTATAAGGTCCCATAAAACTAAAAAATTACAATATGGAGTTCACTTAATCTATACCATAACGCGTTACTGCGCATGAAACCATTGGTCCGTGGATCCACATGACATAACTGACTATTATTTTGTTGAATATAAGCTATGAAGGAAAACACTATTAGTTTAAGGAAGACACATTAAGAGTGATTTATGTTTTCACAGTCTTTCGAAAAACATGAGCACATTTCCAAAAAATTATCAATGCACTAATAATATGGAACATTCCAATTCACTCTGAAAAAATTGGATTAGAAAAATACATGTCATATTAGTCTTATTTGTACCAAAAATGATGCATGAAATGCAACACCCTACTTTAATTAAGACACGGTAAAAGAAATCACTTTGTAATAACAATAGTAATAATAAAATCAAAAGACATATTTGATACCCAATGGTGAATTAGTATCAACTTTATCATATATGAAAATCAATAGCAATTACCCGTCCTAGGTAATTTGGGGTTCCCTTGTACCTAGGGTTGCTACAACCAACAACAGACTCATTACCAAATTTCATTACCTCCCAGTTTCTTATATAATAACGAAATATTATTGCCAAAGAAAAAATAGGCTCTGATACAACATTGTGACATCCCAACTCGATTTCTGTTTATCTAGTGCCCAATGTAGATGTGTCACATGGCCTCTTTTGCACCTCCCCGTATTCTAGAGGCTTCCGACTAGATCAAGGGTATAAATGTTGTAAGGTGGGGAGACTATAGCCTACTTTCATTTGGGCATAATGAATATTATAAATAAACAGATAATAACAGATGCATATATCAATAGATACTATATGTTTTTACTAATAAACCAATGTTGTTGAATCACAATCTAAGAGATATAATAAATTACTATGGAAGAATAAATATCCAAAAAATAAAACAAAGAAAGTGTCAGATTCATATAAATTATTTCATGGAATAGTAATATACAATAAAAAGAAATATGGGACATGCATATACAACATGGGATACAAAATAAAAAAACAAAGAATGATACATCGCCAACATCTTGAGAATATTCCCTGTCCTATACTTCCATGCTTCAAATATAAGAAAAACATATCAAAAATCTATTATAGGGATTTTTCCATTATCTATACTTGAAGACAAATAATCTATTCAGGTTCCAAAGGGGGCCCGAGTTGGGTGTCAGAGAAAATCATAGTTGGACACCCCCAATGATTTCCATAAGTATTATAGATAGCTTTCATAGGAACAATAGTGTGCATTAAATAGTGAATAATAGAAAAATTAAATTAAATAAATATTAGATAACTTAGGTTCTTAAAAGAAACATCGAGGCTCTACCTAATTCAACATATGTGGGAATGAGAGTATGATAAGTAAATATATATATAGTAATAATATATATATTGTATAGATATATACTATATCCATCTATATTCACTAATTATTTGAGGACTTAACTAGACATATACATGTATACTAGCCGTTGATTGGACCTGGGGCATAACACATGAGTCTGTAACTAGTCAACTGAGCTTGTAGGATAAATTATAGGGTACATTATCTAAATCTAATAGTGAATTTTATCTATCATGATAAACACTTGAGAAAGGTGGAGGGAGATATCATTCCCAACACCCTATATAAGTAATGTTGATTTCTATTCACATCAAAATAATAATAACATATTGGTGAGAGGAATCCAGCTCAATAATTGATGCAAGGGATATTCAAACACCACACTCAACAAGTCCCATTACCATACACCCATAGTCAATGTCTATTGTATAATTACAATAATAATAATGTCACATGGGATCAGCACCTTATCCTATGAATCATTATCCCAATATATAGAAATAATTTTCAAAGGTCATCTTATACAAATAAGAAAACATAAATCAACCGACATGGCTATTTCACCCATTATCATTTATTTGAGGAATGAATTTAATTTATTTAGTTAAATCAATCCATCTTGATTTAATATGGTAAATATACCTAGGACATTAAATTAATCAATGGATGGTGATTATATTTTTAGGTATAACCAATCAATTAAGAGTTTATATTATCATTACGCTTTCACTTACAAGGTGAAATACCATTCATGACCCATAATGGATTCTTTAATGGATTTCCAGTTATTTAGTCACTTAAATATGAAGGGTCATTTCAAGATAAAACCCGCAAGTGGAGGCTATGATCTAGGATACAATCATATATATTCATATTAAGGCTCAATGAGGGTATAAAAATGGGAATATGTAAAATTATAACTAATGATCTCATTTATATGAAACCCTCGACAATGGCCATCTTACAACACAACATTGAAACTATAAAAATACTAAATATTTTGGGATGAAAATCAATACCTCCTACCTTATTAATGAGTATGAATCTTCATACATTATAATAATAAAATTTTAAGTAGATTATATTAAATAAAAATATAATTCCAACACCCTGAAAATTTGGGGAATGAGCTCGTAACAAAATTGTACAATAGAAATGAAGAAGAACTAATAACATAGGTATGATGAATCAAGAACATAATTAAATTTATCATACACTTTTGAACGATCTTGATTCCAATTAATGATCTATTAATTATTAATGATCCTAGATTAGGCTATGGGAGATGCCATGGGAGTAGGAGAGGAGACCCATCCATGAGGAAAAATTAATAAATACTCTTTTAAGATTCATTAATGGGAGGATCATAGTTTCACCCACAAAGATAGAGGCATAAACATTGGCCAAATGTTTAGAAAACATGAAAAAAACCATGAACCATGGCACTTCTCTAAGAGGAATCTACATGGTTTGTACAAATAGTTTTCCAAACCATACACCAACCATGTGACTTGTCCCATTATAGATTTCTAAAACCCACACACAGCCACTAGCCCGAGATTAAATGATTTTGCACAAACTATATGGACATATATGACTCAAAAGGTTGCTATTATGGTTAGTATAGTCCTATGGTAATCATGTGGCCCACCCTTTTGCCCATTTCATGATGATCTACGCTCTCTGTGAGCCACAAATTCTACTAAATCCATCATTAGGTCATAACTTACGTTTGAAAATAAAAAAATTATTTCATAAAAATAAGAAGTTCCTTAGGGAAATAGATGATTTCATACACACATCCAACCTTTTGGACTCCAATATTAATGTATAGGGATGCATATATGGTATTTATGTGTTCGTGTACTCCCACATCATAGAGGAAATCTATACAAATTGAGTGAAAAATATACCCAATATACATCCTAGTGAAGTTATAAAGGATTTTTTACAATTGGAAGATAATGATTATATGGATTATAGTGAGGTAGATTCCTTTATTATTATCATGAGCTAGGATCAATCCCCTATATTGGGTGAGGAGATCATGTCTACCAAGAACTAGAGAGACATGAATCTAGACCTAGTCACATCCATATATATCAATTTCCATAGAATCATAGTTTCTATAGAATAGTTTAATTCTATTTAATATATTTCATATGAGTAAACATGAAATAAGACTCTATAGAAACCCCATTATCCTTCACAATGGAATGGTGATTAGGTTCTCCAGAGCGTCCTTGATGTGAGAGTAGTATCCCCTAACAACAAGGCCTTATAAGTGGCTAATGTGTTTTTATTTACCAATAATTTTTGGATTTCATATATCATAGAATATTTTTGGAACATTTAATTAAGGAGGTAAATATCATTTAGATACTATATGATTAAAAATTTGAATTCAAAACCCTCTTTTACATTGAATGTTTTCTTAGAACGTCATGATGTCTCAATTCTAATTGATGTTCCAACACAATAAGTAAACAAGACTGAAGTGTTTTTCTATAGGTTCTGTTTAAATGTTGTGGAGTATGTGGTACTTGTGTCTATATCTACTCTCTGATTCCACATTCTTTTTTTAGTCATTATATCCAAACTTCACAAGAAATTTAAGATCTCATAATTTATATAAGAGGAATTGAATGATAATTTAATTTATTTTGATAGGGTTTTGACTACATTTCATATCATAAATATATCATTATATATCTTTTCAATCTAATGGTTAATAGTTTGTTGTATTTTCATTATCTATGGAGGTTCAAACCTCTTGGGTTCTAAAAATCCTTGATGTTCCCACACCAAATAAGTGCACGACGACGTTGAGTATAAAAAAATATAACTAACTAACCGCAAATAAAAAAAATTGTATGTTAGTGTTATAATAGCTCCATGATATTTATTTTACCCACAAATAACTTATTCATGATGTTAGGGAAGAATCCACCACCTATGGTTTCTTCATCATTGAGTCATGATTAAATTAAATTAGAAATAAAGTAGGCAAGTCTTTAAGACTCGTATTTATCACCACTACTTGAGGAATATTTACATTATGAATTTTAAATATAAAATTAATAAAAATCTGGTTTATATGAGTGTAATGGGAATAAGGATAACCTAATAATGTAATGGATTAAAATCTGGGGCCTCATCACATGCACTCGATGGGTTATATGGGTAGGGAGACTAGGACATTGCACCACTGACTTGTGAGTCTAGGAACCAAAAGGGTTGACTACTGTGAACTCTAGGCAATGACCCAAAAATTCATTGTTCACTTGGACAGAATAGATTTATAACAGTATGAATCAATAAGAGACATGTGCTGGTCCCAGGAAGTTGGGCTTACGTAGGAAATTCAATAGGATATTTCTTAACTGTTAAAGGATGATGGCCAATATCCAGTCCTATCATTGGGGAGGGAAGAGGCCTTCCCCATCCAATGGACTCTTCATGAATCTACAATGATCATGATAGCCCAATAAGAATCATAGTTAGTAAATTTCATTTATTAGATGTTTTAAAACTAAGTCACATCTTCCATGGTCCACCCAGTGATGGAGGCTGAGATAAAAGCACTAATAAAACTATGGAATGATATTGAGTAATCCTATTATTATGTGACCGATCATGTGTAGTAAATGAATTTGAAAATATCATAATCCATTATTATTTTGAATATGAGAATCCAAATTTTGGATTACCATCCTTACATATCCTGTCAAATAATTCATACATATCTTAATTATCTACATTCAAAATTTTATCATCTTGATCATGTTTATGAAAAAATCAACTAAAATACACAATCCTATATGATTTATGTTCCATGTGAGAAATAAGAGGAACCATAATATCATTAAAATCATACAATAGAGAAAATAAGTGTGGAAGAGTTGGGATTACAATTTCATATCAAATTAATTTAGAACACCTTTAATGATTTAAAAAATAAACTAGTTATGACTCTAAAATAATATATCACATTACCAACAAAGAGTGATGAGTGAGGGAATAACACCTAGTGTGTTAGAACGTCTCCTAGGAAAATGGAATTTTGGGGAAGATAAAATTACGAATATGAAAGTTTGAGTTTAGGGAGATGTAACAATTGAAATGATGATGATCACTATGAAAATATTTAAAAGGTGGCTCCCACAACCATACAAATGAAAATGGATGAAAATTTTGTGGATGACCTTATAATTGTTTTTAAACCATGTTTTCCCGAAATTTTTACCCAGGATCCTTATTATTGGATTAATTAAAAGGATAGGGATTCATAGACCATGACTATAGTAACTATTTTGCCATTGTAAACTAAGGGGAGTTGATTTGGAAATGAAGTACTGAAAGGGGTTATAAAAATTCTGATTCCATGTAGTGTTCTTGTGTAAGAGAGAGAGAGATGATTAAGAAGAGTCCAATTACTTTTTGAGAAAACCACCATGCATTGGTAATATAAAAAATCTGTATTAAAATAATTATATGAAAAAAATAAAGAAGTGATACTAGGTCAGACAGAAAAAAATTTCATTAGTGTGAAAACAGTGGGGTTTTATCTTGCTCTAAATTGGGGAATGATATTAATCCTGAAGATGGGTCGACTAAGCTCATATTGCTTAAAAAATGGAAATTTTGATTAAGGTTATAAAACATGTACTATATGTTTATATGATTCATAGTTAATAGTTTTTAACCAAAATATTAGGGATTTAACTCATACCTATTTGATAAGAATTTCTTGTGGTATAAGGTAAGAAAATATGACCATATAATGAGATGGTATGTATTAAAAAAATTGAATGTCTGAAATGGATGACTTCTTAATTATAATATATATTGACACATATATGGTATCACAATTCATAACGTCATGGTGTATAGACCTGATGAAAGGATACTAGGTAATGTACTAGTATCTTAGAGAAAATGTAGTTGATTTTTAATATCATAGTGAATTTACCGAAGGTGGTTTCTAGTTTTATGTCACAGAACATGGTCCATCCACTTAGTGAATAACAGAATAATGATGTTAGGTAGGCAGGGGTATCCCAACTAAGGGAAAATAGACATCAATAAGACATTGTAATGATAGGATATTTTTCGGTTCCCAAATATTGGGGAAACATAAATCATTATGTATAATATGAGATATAAATAAATCCAAACATATTTATATGAAGGAAAACATGATATATATTTTTCCCATGTAGTCTATGGAAGGGGATACATTTATATGTACCATGTTGAGAGGTGAGATACTAATATTATGTAGGGAGTTTAATGTCATAATACATAGATACTTGGCCTTGGTATTTAATGTTACACTGAAATGAAAAATGTGGTGTTGTTTAACATAACATGATTATAAGTATAAACGATAATTTATAATTTTATAAAATGGATGAATAATCAATTTATTTTGAACATTAAAATAGGATTGTTATGAAGAGATTAATTCGAATTATTTTTTTGTTAAAAATAAATAATTATAATAGCATGTATTTGTAGAATTTTGTTGATAAAGTAAGATCCCAATGATTGAGGTAAATGTTTCAATTATAATGTTAGTTTAAGAGGAGGATGATTTTTTTGATTGGTATAATTTATCATTTTTCATGAATTAACCAAAATATATGATGATTATGAGCTATTAAATAATTTTAATTGATGGAATGTATTATTGGAGAATTATTTTAACCACTAGAGTCTCATTTATATATTACAACATGATTTTTAAAAATAAAATCCACAAATCACAACATAAAATGCAAGAGGTCTAGTTTCATTGAGATAATAGATACATAATACATAATACATCAACATAAATTTAAATTATATCATGTTTATTTTAATATATATAATGTTCCCATAAGTCACAATTTTAATTTATTACTATGATTTTTACATTGTAAAATGTACATAAAGTAATGGGAGATTTTTGAAGGATAGTGTGGAAACAATGATGACTATAATGTATAAAATATGTGTTAAGAGGCATAACATGACACAATAAAAGTGTCATATCATATATATAATCACAATGAATCTTGTAATAATGAACTTAATATCATAAGATCTTGAAATGATATAAATTTGGAAACAATAAAAAATAATACATTATAAGTATAAATCGTGGATGAATTCCAATAATTTTTCTATATATATAAATATATATATTACATTATTGGATGTATAATTAAATCAAACACACATACACCACACATATATGCTAGAAAGGTAGGCCATACCCCCCAAGGGAGAACCCACACATGAAGCCTTATTTTATTCAGTACATAGCCCGAAGGCCCAATGTCAAAGAATCCCATTTCATGGAAAAGTCCCAAAAGGTCATAAAGGTCTAGTTTATCCGAATTCCTATGTTATACCTATGTATTCATCTATATACATCATATGTGCATCATTCTTTAATCATAACTTTCCTGCACCACCACCGACCACCAGAAATTCCCTCCATCTGTTTACCTGAATCATGACATCTAGCATTGTTGGTCATTAACCATACATAGTAAATCATGAGATGAAAAACCATACTAATACATTGGGATTCAATAAATTTTTTTATAACCAATATTATCAAAATATGTACATGTATTTATGATAATCAGAAGTAAGTCAATCATTAATCATTAAAATAATACAAAACCGTAAGTAAAAATTGGATTACATAGTTATATTTTAAATAATATCCAAATGAATTTTTTGTTCACATATATATAATGAAATCTAGTTTTATTATAAAGAATAAGTAATGAAAAAACCCTAATAAAGGGGTGAATAAATCAACATGGTATCTATCTACATAAATGAAGTTTGAAAAATTGACTGAATTTCCTTTGGAGGAAATATGATCATAGGGGATTCCATAAATACTAAAAAATAATAGAAATAAATTAATTAAAATAATTTGTTTTTAATAAATAATACAAGAATAATTATTAAAATAGTATATAGGTGAAACATAAATATAAATATTAAAGATCTCTTTAATTAAGATTTCTTTAATGATGAATTTGGGAATAGAACATACAAAACATGCATATCCCCAATAAAGTATAAACATGGAATATATGTGAGGAATATATATATATATATATATAATAAAAAACATTAATTCTTATAACATAGAGAATAATAGATACAAATGTATGGAAATAACAACTCCAATGATAAAAAGGGTGGTTTGGGAGTTCCCTTTCCTTAGGTCTGGAATCTCTTTGTACATGCATCTGACCTCTTGAACAATAATGTTTAGATTATTAAAAATCTTATTCAGATAATTTTTCAGGTTATTTTTATTTTTTTATTTGTTTCTTTTTTTATTATCATTTAAATGTAATATTATATTGATATTCACGATCCTATGGATGTTTGTTTCATGGTATTTAGGGTGCATTATTTTGATGATAATTATGGGTGTTATTTTCAAATAAGTTCACAAATTATTAAGTGTTATTATATGATTTTCATTTCATTTGATATTTTTATTAATTTGATATTTTTATTAGTGGTCCAATTTATCTGTGGTTCATTAACACTAAACGTTATCATTTAATGGTTTATTCATTTAGGGGGCTTTCCCAACCATTACGAAAGAAATTTCTATAATTTACTTTTATGTCTGTTTAGCTATCACAACATAGGGATAATATTATAATATAAATATTAATATCAAATTTATTCATAAAATTGATTATGATTTGAAATCATGAATTAGTGAATATTTTTAAAAAAATAATATACTTATTGGTGGTTATAATGTTGATGAGTGGATTTTTGTTTGTGAAGTAATACTATTGTGTCATTATATAGTTCTATTATTAATATTATAGGATTATAGAATAAAATATTTTATAAAATATCACCTAGGTATTTGATATATTTCGTTTAATATATTGATTTAATTGAAAATAAATTAAAAAAATTTGAAAGTATTTCTTACCATACACTTTGGGATGAATTCGTTACTTACTTAATTATTCCATTAGAAGGTTGTCTCTTGAAGAGACGAAAAATTTGATAATATGAATAAGGGATTGGTATAAAGAAGTTGGTATATTTTAGAAAAACTATGAATCCTTGTGTGTCCAGATAAGTGGATTGATAAAGAGTGGTATTGTAAAGGTGACGAGAGAGAGGAGTTTTAGAAAAAATATCATAATAAAATATTATATCATAAAATGGAGAAAACAATGCAATTCAATATCAAGGGAATTGATATTTAACCATAATTTTGAAACTAAAACACTCATATGGATTTTGGAAACCACCAAAATTTAATTACAGGCACTATTAAATAAAATATAGTACTCATTGAGTATTATATTATTCAACTCAGTATTTTACAATTTATGAATAATAAACAACAAATCACAATAATAACGTTTCAATGCAATGATTATAAAAAATGAGATACATTGAATTAGAATAATTTGTTAAATATATAAAATTTATTATATTTTTAGAAATTTTTATTTATTTAAAAATACTAATTCTTACAATATTATAAAATTACAACCCCTAAGAAAATTAATTATAACTATTTAATATAATTTTATTATTTATATGGAAATAATTATTAATTTAATAACATTTTAGGGAAATAAATTTCTTTTCAGATATTATAAATTTATCAAAAAAAATATTATTAACCGAAATAAAACATATATTTTCTAAAAAAAATATAATTATTAGTTCTTACATACAAATTTTAATTTTTTTATATTTAAAGAAATAATATGATTTTATTATGATGTAAATTACTCATATTTTTTATTCATAATATACCCAAATATTATTTCAAATGTTATTGTTAGGTTTCAATTCATAAATATCAGTTTTATTATTACAACTATCATATATCTAGTTGTGGTATTAGTGTTATTCCTTACGAAAAAATTTAAACTTCTATATTCATCATCCAACTGTATTCCTCTAAATGTTTTATATTACATATTTTCAAAATTAAAATTACATTACAAATGTGTTGTTTCTTTTTTGCAATAATTTATAGAGGTGTGACTAATAAAAAAATACCAAGATGATCTAAATATCCCAGTTCTATTTATTTTATTTTTCTGTATTCGATGTCACACTTGACAAAATTATGTTTTATTATGCACTTTAATTCTCTTAATATAAATATAATTAATATATTATTTTTTATTTTTTAGTATACGGTGCATGAATTTTATATTATATTACAAAATATAACATTTATTTAGTATAAATATTATATATATAAGTTTATTTGTAGTCATGTTATTCAACATTTTAAAATTTTCAAACTTAAAATTTAATTTCAAACACAATGATAAAAGTAGTTGATGGTTCGTATGATTTATTACATATTCATTCTCTCATGATTCCTATTCTTATACATATATATATCTGATGAAGAACTTTGGAAATGAGAGTTATATTATTACGTTGATCATTATCTCTACTGTCTAAGATATATACATTATACTACTCAAAAGAAAGAACAAAATTTAATTTTACCACATAATGTTTTAGTACATATTACGAATATGATATGTAATTCATCAATAGGGATAAATTGAAAATGTCATGTGACTAATAGACCTTTTTTTTATTTTTAATGAATAGACCAAAAATAAAATGCAATTAAGAATCTTAATGTGGACAATTTATATGGTACATAACATTACCATATTCCCTGACCACATGAGTATATTCTATTGAGATATTCAATTGAACACTTTATCTCTAAATATAATCTCTTTGTCTCATTCCAACTCTATGATGCTTGGATGAGTTTTTGAATGTAATTTTCATTCGCTTTCATTTTCCCAACCAGTTTAGTTATTAAAAAATTATGTTCTCTAACATAATCCCAACATTTTATAGTTATATATATTATCCCACATGGGGATTTAAAAAAATATATGAGCTCTGGATTGAATTTTGTTAATTTATGAGAACAAAACTATAAAAAATGTTACTTTGGGATTTATTTTAATTTTATAGAGAATGATATAATATATTCTCAAGCATATGGATAGTAAACTTGGTTTGTCCATCATTTTGGGGTAGATAATATATATTGATGTTTAACTCATAATTTATATAATTTGTAATAGTTTTCATTGAATTTAAGATGAATAACAGATATGGATTAAAAATAATTGACTATGGTGTTCCATGTAGAGACAAACCATATTTAATTTTTATATTCTCATGTTGATCATATGAGAAATCCAATAAAATATAGAATATTTTATTAGTTTTTAAGATGATCCACTATAACCTATATAGAATTTTCCCCTAAAATTTCTTTATAAGACCCATGAAAAATTCCATTTAATTCCCCAGTAAAATGTGTACTATATCATTCAATTTTATAAACTTGTTCTTGGATTTAGAGAGCATTCGAATGTTCTTTGGGGTTATAGTAGAATTTGAACTAGGTGCTATCTTCTGGACTCATTCACACTTTAAAATATAGTAATGAATTTTATTTACAACTTCGAGAATGACATGAATTTAGTACAAGATATGATAAATCAATTTATTTCATTAAATAAATCAGGTCATGAACTGAATTTATATCATGAATTCATAGATTGGATATTTCTAACAGGAATGGATGCCTTTTTTGATATTGTTTTGACTAGGTGGATTCATGTCATAAATATGGAATTCATTATGTGAATAAGTGAATACAAGTATTTTTAATTTTATTTTGCAAATAATGTACCCCAAATATCATTTTGGATCGATCATTATTTTCCGCATTACTCTAGAGGTTTCATCCCCTAGTCTCTTAGAGGAATTAATTTATTATTTATGGATCTCCTTGAGGTATGTTGTGTTCAGACCTAGTTTATCCTTTTCTGTGTACATCCATTCTATATCTCTTCTCCTCCTATCTCTTTGGGACTTAAATGGGACACAAATTCCCAATTTAAGGTGTTTTATATTGGTTTTATGTTGTTTCATATGGATAAAGGATTTTGAGGACGTAATCTACCCCTTTCCAAATCACAATTTTCAAAGGTGAAATGTTTTTTTAGTTCATTAATATGGTTTCTCTAGAAAATAGTTCATTCTAAGGAATTTATTTATGATCTTATTAAATCAATTGGATTATTTTAAAAAAAATTATGGTTTGATATCATAATATAATTTAAAAAAAATGTTTTTAATGGGGTTTCCTTTAAAAATGTTTTTTTAAACTATAAGATTATTGAAATGATTCCATGGTGGTTTTCGTTTTCGGGTAGGATTTAATGAATAATAATGGTTATTTTTTTTGTAAAAACATTTTTAGAAAATTTGAACATAGTTTTCAGGAAAAATTATCACATTGGGTAACCATAGATTCCTTATGAAATACACATGTTACTCTTTTCCTGACCAATTCCAAATAATATTTCAGGTCACTATAGTGTGTTTAAATCAAAAATAGGTTACATTTGAGGAATACACTATAGGAATGGATTTCGGTTATTTTCCTATCTAGTGCATATACCAATAGTTTAGAGGCCAAATGGTGATATTTGTAATTTATGTTTTCTTTATAACATGATAAGTTTTTCAGTGCAATTATCGTACATGTTTTTCTGATGATGAATCAATGATTTCATACCTATTTTCTATCAGACATGATATATTTACAGATTTCATTAATATAGTATTTTTATATAACAACCAAATTATTTTTAAAAAATAATTTTATTTCAGGAAAAATATTAATACACTGAATTAATTCTACATCAAGATCTAATTCATTATTTATATTTGATAATGTATAAGTTATTTAGAAACATTATAATACAATTTCGTCTCACACCGTTGTTTTAACTTGTTTTGGGTTTAAATATTGTTTTATTGTAATTAGGTAAAGATAATGGTATTTTATAGCTTGTCGGTTTCTCCTATTGTCATTATCTTCGTAAAAGGATGTTTTGGTGGTGAATAATGGTCACATAAGGTTTTTTTAGCATTTACATGATTTATCTTCTTAGTTAGGAATTCAGGGATAGACTTTTTTATGTATGTTGAATAATTTCACATTATTCCTATATGTCCCTTTTTGGTTTTCCTTGTTCAGGGTTTATATGAGACATGTTGCTTCCTTTTGGTTGTAATTCACCATATTGATGACCACCTTGGCAGGAATTTCTAATGGGCTTATGATTTGTTTTTTATAATATATAGAGATTATATACCAGTTCTATGTAGGTAAGTGTAACATTATCTCCATCTTATTAGACATAATCCATAATAACTTCACATCTTGGAATATTAATAAATTTGACGAATATTAAAAGATTTGATACATTTTTTCAAAATATAAGTTCTCTCATATATCTCTATACATATTTGAACACCCATCATGGATATGAAATACTAATCTCGGAGAATCTTCTTATAACACTTCTTTCTTTTAAGGATTAGATGGTTTTTATAATCATGCTCCAAATATCACAAACCCCTCATTATCAATGATTAACATTGGTTATCCCCCTTCTTCAATACATCATCCCTCATTTGTATATCAATATTCTACCTATGAGATTCTTTATTTTTACCTAGTGATTATGGATTAGAAAATAATTATTCATTGTTGAATATTATTACTTCTATTAGAATTCCCATTTCCATCATTTTCATTCCTATTATTATTGAATTATTTTTTAATCCTCACCGTGGAAAAGGGTACATGATATTTTATACTTTGTTAATATACCACAATATTCAATTTTTGGTGATGGTAACTGAATGAATAGTCATTTTCGTTGATAATCTCTTACCATATTCATTGGTTCAAGTTTATCATATTTTATATGAATGTATAGTTTTAAAAATTATGATATTTATACAAATAAAAATTATATTCATAGAGAAATTTAATCTTAATCCTCGATCTGTACATTACTGAATCCAACTCCAAGTCACTGAAAGGATAATTTTTCTCATCAACCTTCAACTATCATGATCTATAGTATATCACCTTATCACCTATCACTAGTCTAAAATAGAAACATTACTATGATACATCACTGTATATCAAATATTACACTCCATTAGTGCGTATTATGAGTGTCTAATTAATGATTGTTCTCTTTATGAACTCTATGTATATATCTTAAAATTCATCAATTTCAATAAAAAGTACTCTCTTTTCTGTCAAAATAGTTAGTTTAATTATAAATCGGTTGTTATTTTTTAAAATAAATTGATATTATCTAGAAAATACGTGGAAAATCTGGAAATGCTTTGTTGATATTTATCTACGATACTCTTAAATAACCATTTATTTATGGATAAATTAATATCCCCTTTTATATGAAAACATTCACTTGGAATGTTAATTTTTGAATTTAAAACTAAAAGTTATTTTAAATTTCATGTAACTTTGCTATTATCATTGTATTTAAAGAATTAATAATATTATTCTCAAGTTATCCTCTTATTTTTGTGTATATTTGAATATATTATTAAAAGAATATTTTTTTATTTTAATATCTTATGACTCTATTCATTGTGTCTATGACTTATTGACTATTTTTTATTTGGAATGAAATCACCAACAACTCATACATTTCAAGCCTTAAAAAGGCATAGCCTAATAAAATTAAATTATATTTTGTCATGATACAACACCTCTCATTATTAAAACTCAAAATTAATTTAAGGTTTAGAGTTTTATAAAATGATTTTATAACTCTAACATTACAAACCCATACATTAAAAAGAGGACACTTCCAACCAGTATCCATTTGCCTCAAAATATAAAACTTTTAAAATGAATCATATTTTATTATAATGAAAAATATTTATAACATTAAAATTAATTTCTTATATATACCCTGTCATTCTTAAAACGTGTTAAAACTATTTGAAAATGACATAAGAGACAAAAAAATCAATAAGGGACATAAAATAAGGAAATACATTATTATAGTGAAAAACATGAAAACCTAAATTATTTTTAACTTTTCAATGCAATTGTTTTAGAGTATATAATATATCATAACCACATGGGAAACACAATATTTTATGAAATAAATCCATTAAAATATCTGGAAGGAAAATAGAAAACCTTTTACGAAACATATAAGATTATATTCATGACCTATGTTCGCCCATGACCGAAAAAACTAGAGCCCAATGAAATCCATAAATGAAACCTCCCAGGATAGATCCATCTATATTTCCAATATAGACATAGCACGTTACCCAATGTGTTGGATAAATATACAGAACCCAATTTTCCTATAACATGTATCAGGCATATCCTTTATAAAGTTTTATTGGAATAACTTGTTATTTAAGTGTATTTGGGTCACATCTTATCAACTGAACTTTTTTGGTTATATATAATGAACAATTTTTTAATATTTACCATTTACATAATATTTCCAATAAATAATACATTTAGACTCATAAGAAAAATTATTAACATTTTAATATAAAAACAACGATAAATATCATTTTTTGAAAAAAATCATTAAAATATTAGATTTAAAAAATATAGGGGAGATGATTTTATTGGAATATAAACATGGAAAATAATAAACTAATATTAAAATAATTTAAATTTAATTATTGAATCGAATTCTATTAATCTGTATATGAAAAATAAAAAAAAATTCATGTACACCATGGATAAAAGAGGAATGAGTGGATTGTAATGAAAAAGTTAAAAAGATTAATTTGTAAATGATTGTAATGAAAGTAAAATACGGTCTTATTTGAATATTAAAATATATTTTTAATAGAAATAATTTTTTTTTGATACATTTAAAAAAAGGAAATGGGATGAAATGATTCAGAAGGGAAACATTAAAAGATTATTTTTAAGGAATATACCTTACATTAAATATCTCCTACCATTCAAAATTCTATAACCCCTGAATAATAAAATTAAATTATTTATTTAATTAATTAATAATAGTTATAAATACACTAAATTATTATTACTCATTTTATTTCATTTATGAACATGATTTATTTAGCTACATAATAAGTTTGTTTTACATCAAACCTTTTGAGAACATTCAGTTCCTAATCCAAAATAAAGCATCTGTAGGATGCCTGTGTTAAAATGGGTCAATATTAGAACAACTATGGAATCATAAGCATGAATTTAATATAATTATTATACATTTATTAGAATTTAATAATAATAAATGTATAGTGTACAAGAAAAATGAATCACACCACTTCTTGGTAGATGTAGTCCACACATACAAATGTTCGACGTTTTCCATTTGCAATGGAAATAAAGATAATAAAGTAGATAACATCATATCTTAAATGAATTATAATTATATATAAATATCTTATATATTAATTTAATCCATCTTAATAACCATTTTTGTTAAGCAGTCATGAAAAAGTCAACTTATCACTTAATTGAGGTGGTAATCCATAAATATGCATATCCGATATTATCATTTCCCATAAGAATTAAATGTAGAAGAAAACAGTTGTAAAATAATTTTAATAAAATTTATTTTTATGGAATATGTTTACATTACTATCTAATAATGTAAAAATAAGAGTCGAATGAGGTATAAGTGGTAATAATCATTAAATTGGATAGTTCAGATATATAACATCTATTTAGATAACTACTTTGTATTACACTCTATTCCTCCAAGGTTATTATATTTGGTGATCCACTAATGTCTAGTTTTTGGGAAGTGATTTTGACGGAATATTTTATTCTGGGATTGAATGAAATACAATGATAAAAATTTTAGAGGAATTGAGGATAGGTGGTTCCATAATATAGGTGTGGGGAATGGAACCCTTGTAATTACATAATGTAATAATATAATATAAATTTAATTTAATTTCAAAGTGGAAGGAAATTGATATATTTTTAATATATGGTGAGGTTTAGTAGAAAATTGTTATCCAATAATATTTTGAAAATTTTAGGTTATTTTAAAACTCGTATATCATAGATTTTACCTGCCAAATCCTTAACACTTTTGATGATTACAAAATTATCAGTTTTTTTTTCATTTAAGGGAGAATAATGTAACTATAAAAATAAAAATAACCCATATGTTGACCATTTTTAATATTATTTAAATTATCCCATTCAATTTTCCAATGATTATTTTTATGAAATTTCAAATTCTCTTAAATAATAACAGGAAAAAAGTTATACCAACAGAGTCCTTTTCAAAACTATTCACACAATTTTACTTTAATAAATTTAATGAATTAATTAATTTCATATATAAACTTTTAATACATCACTAATATGTTATAATTATCTACAATTTTTTGGACACTATAACTCAACCAAATAATATTACATTTCTCATTTTTAAACCAATTTAATTTATTCTTCAACTACTTGAACATGATCTATGTCAGAGTTTTATAATCATTTAATGTAGTTATATAATCACTAAAATTTAAAAACATGTTACCATGATAAAAAATTTAATATATTTTATAACTACTTATTCAAAACTCTTCATAAACTCATTTTATTCATAAAAGGATGTATTAGATAGATTTAAAAAAATAAAGGGATTTTTTTTATTTAAAATCATATAAAAGTCATTATCCAAGGAATATATAGTGAATTTAAAACATTCTAGAACCATTTAGGGTCTTCGTAGAAACAAAATTATCCAATAAAATAAATAAAAATTTTAGGCATATTTTTAGACCTTATGACCTTATTTTAAACCATAGTTACAATATTTTCACTTACTATGGTGAATTTTTTACTAAGGTTAGTATTAATAATGTATAAAATAATATGGACTTATTAAAAAATTTGAACTCCTTAATTATAAATATGGAATAATTTTTTCGCGAATAGATTTTGATAAATATCATAAATCAATTTTAATATTAATGCATAATAAATTTTGATGTATCTCATGTTTTTATACATAATAAAGTGGTGTTATTATTTTAAATAGAATTTATTGATTCCATGTTTACATCTTATATCAAATATTTGTTTCCAAAAAACATGAAAATAGTGAATTATATAATTTCCCAAAACTGTAATTCTAAAGTTAATAATATAAATAGGGTGTTTATTATAATAAAAGTTTTCTTCCATATGAACTAATTTATGTATGAAAACATGAGATACATCCAAAACATATATACATAATAATGAAATATGATACAAATCTTTTACCTTGGCTAGAAAATAAGTAAAATAAACATGATAAGAAAATGATCCAAAATTATCATGAACATCATATATTAGAAGGAATAAATGTTATGAACTTCCCTTTTCACCATAACACTTAATATATTTCCACGGATGTACTTTATGCAAAACATGTTCTCTAATAACGAATGACATTTCGTTCCATCATTTATATGAATAAATATATTCTCTAGTTATTTTTTCTCTCATGTGATGTTGAATGTTGATTATATTATCAATCATTTTCTCTAATAAATATAGTCCTATTAAGGTGATTTATCCTACATCATCCCTTCAATATTGTTTCAAACTCCAACTACTAAATAATACTTCAAATGAAGCCACCTATATACAAGAAAGAAAATTCATATTTTAGAGATTTTCAATAAATGATATATTTTTATTAAAACTTCCATAGTAATCAATTTGTTATGATTCAATAATATTTTCTAATAGATAAATCTTTCCCTAAAACTATCCATTAGATTGATGAGGAAGAACTGTATGAAAATATAATTTTTTACCCAATGAATTTTGAAGGGATTTCCAAAATTAAAATAATCCTAAGATCATAGTAAAATATAGTGAAGATAGGATCTATGTTTAACCTGACTATTGACATAATATATACTATTGAAATAAGAAATATTGAGATTTTATCATAAAAATAATGTATGTGTTTATATTTAGTTAATCAATCATCTATATAAAAAATTTGAATATTACATTGAGTTGTCTTCATCAATGAAACCATGAAATAAAATGATACATTTACCAATTCCTGATATTTCATTAGAAAAAGATCAATAATCCTTTTATTATAATTATCCTTTAGACATAACTTATTGGAATTTCAAACATTTCATTGTAAACATTGAAATATACATAATAATTTCAACCATGCACTGATAATCCCAAATGTATGTATACTTTGGTGTACTACACCGATGAATATAAAATGGTGAGGTGTTCGATTCAATCAATAAGTAATTTCAGAACTAGGTGATAACTGGAGCATCACTAATCTGAACAATTTATTTCCATTCAATAATATGTGATAAATAACATTTACTGGCATCTATAATAAATATATAAGCATCTTAATATGTTATAAAAGTTATTGAATCATTGAATATAAATTTATTATCTTATATATATATTAACGATGAAATAAAAAGATATATATATATATATATATAATACTATCAGTGTCTACAATGTGTAGTTCAAAAAGACTTTTCGGAAAACCCAACCCATATATAATAGTATAATAATTCTTATAAATCTTTATTCCTAAATACATCCCCATGGAGTGTTCATTAAAAGGTATATATTCTTTTAATGTGGAGACATTCCAATTTTACATGAAAAATTCTCAGAAATGAAGGAATGGGATGATTTAGAGTTAGGACGGGAATTAACATAATTCGAATAAACAAGTAACATATGTTTCACCACCTCACTAGACAACCCAAAAATATCCACATTAGTATAAAATTACTTTATCACACCACTTTTCTTTTTATGTGGATGATTTCTACCATGTATAAATACATTGGGACCGACATTATAATAATACCCAAACTCAACGTATTGAAAACATATCACCATTAGAATTATATATATGTTACGCAACTATTAGACTGTCTATAACTCTGTTATTTATAGTTACATCCTATAACTAATCACACCAAACCAGTAACAATTTAAAAATCATGTTAAACATTCCCTAAAATCTGTATTATAGAACATGAAACCGGTGGGTGTATTTCCTCTATATTTTTTAGATTAATTCATCTCTAATGATTTCAGACATGACTAATTATTACTGTTACCCTCAAGAGGCCCATAGGTGTACAGAATCACCAATTAATATTTCTCAAAAAAACCAAAAACATTCAAATAACATTTACATTATTTTTATTCCAATTTTATTTGTTAAATTTCATTCAATTTCGAGTCAAATATATTAAATTTAGTATCACATTTTGTAATTAATTTTGGTGCGTACACTACTAATCTTGTAAGATCATATTCATATAATACTGTTGAATCCTTCAGATTTTACCTCAATTACTAATTTTTTCTCCATTATAAGAAAAATGGGATTAATGACATATTTATCCAAGAAAATATAATTTATCTTATTACATACTAAAGAATTTGGATCTTTTATCACATTTTTTATTTTAAAAAAATAACAGAATTAATCAGCATCACCTTAAAAATTATAAATTGTAAGAGTTACATTTTTATTTTCCAAATATCTAATAACTATATATATATATATATTTTATAATTGATCAATCCTTTCACGAATATTAAGTTTGAGGTTCCACCAAAATCTAGAGGGTTCTGTTTGATAAATTTCCAAGATATTGAGAAGTTCCTCTATAGTAAATATGGTTTCCCTCTAACATGGATGCCACTATGAGTTATAGTTTACTTCTATTAATTCATCCCTACACCAAAATTCTCAGTTAAAATTCCAAAAATTATGGGATACTATTTTAAAAGGATATATTCAACTTAGAATCATCCTACTTCAGCTTCACTTATTACTCATTAGAAAACCATTATGAACTGGTATTGATTAGATGAAAAAACATTGAAATCCTAAAATGATATATCTTTTATGTATAAAAATCAATTATGATCTCTCAATGGTTTTCTATTTATATTACCATTTACACTAATGACTACTAATCATTTTGACATATACCAAATAAAATTTCCCAACCATGAAACATTACATAATCATGTTTTTTCAGACTATACTCCACTTTATGAAATTACCAATGACTTTTTTGGATATGGGTTTTAGATAAGCATGTCATAAATTCTACATAACAAACCCATACATTAGATTTTGAAAAAATCCACCCTAATATACATTTTTACACCAATATAAGAATTTTAACATGAGATAAATTATATTTTCCTGAAAAATATTCATGAATTTCAAGAATAATTCTTCTTTTTTCATTAATCATACTTAAACAATATAAAAAAATTGAAAAAAATTCATGATAACAAAATATCATAATTAGATATAAAATTAAATAAACATTTAGTCTAGTGAAAACATGAAATCCTAATGAATGTATAACTATAATATTTTATTCGTGGAGTGTATAAAATAAAAAACATAAACATAATAAATACACAACTTCTTAAATAAATCATTATAAACCCACACTATGAACATAAAAATCATTATATGAACTTAGAGAAATATATTCATAATCTATGGTCACTTATATGAGAAATAAGAGAATTCCAATTAAACCAATAAGAGAAACCTCCACCTTTTACTCCATCCATCACATATTTGAGGACAAATAATTTTACATGATTCATTAGATAACTACACAGGGATCACCCGTCTTATAATCTATATCAAGATCATCCATTGAATAAATTGTATATATATCACTATTTTTATAAGCTATATAAGGAAAACACAGGATCATCTCTAATGATCATGTACCATATCAAGAATAACTTTTTTTAACTTTTAACATTTTCATCATAAATCACATGAAATAACATTTCTATCCCATAAGAAAAATAGATTTCATTTATGCATAAAAATATTGGGAAATAACTCATTGTATGAAAATTATTTAAAATAAGAAATTATAAAAAATGTTCAAAATTAGTTAATTTGAAAATAATTATAGAAATGTGTAAATTTATCTTTAATGTAATGAATATTAATGATTATGTGAAATTATTTTTATTATTTATATATTAATTAAAATATCTTTTACACTTTGAAAAAAAAAGTGTCCAAAGTTCAATGTATGGAAAATTTAATAAAAATTCATCATTATATCATTATAAAGAAAGTAAAATGTTGGAAAAAAATAATTTATAATCTATTGAATATTAAATAATAATTTTCATAAGTCACTCAAAATATTATGTATATGAAATAAAATGAGATGTATGGGAATCATTAAAAAATAATTTTTAAAAGAATGTCCCTTCCCATAAATACTATCAAGAAATTAAGTTTTCTTAATTACTTAAAATAAAATTATTTAATCATTTATTTTGATAAGAGAATTTATATTTTTCATTTCACTTTAATTAACACTTTAGATTTATTTATGACAATATTTATTAACTTACTTGATCATTTAATTTTATGTCACGCATTTTTAGGGCATTCGATTCATAATACAACAACCGATTTTAGAGGATGACCAGGTTCAATGGTGAAATTATTACATAATTACTAGAATATTTATCACAACATTTTTATAAATATAATAATTTAAATAAAATTTCATTTCAATCCATAAATGGTACAGAAGAAAAACTAGTCTCATCACTTTGTGCTTGTGGTTGACCAAGTGTGTGCATGAATGATGTTATAATTCTAAAATAGATCGAAAGGTAAGAGAATAGATAATATATTTCCTTTATAGAATTATAATTATTCCATTAAAATAAATATATTTAATAAATTAAACTAAATATCCATATGTTTTATGGAGTGATTAATAACAAAACACATTGATTATTGGTGGATATAATGAAAACATATGCATGATGAATGTTATCATTTTCCTTAGTATGGAAAATAATATGAAATAGGTTTTTAGAAAAATCTAAAAAAATAGAATCATTAGAAAGATTCTGGATTTTACTATTTCAGGACGGTAAACAGATATTTGAATGAGTTAAAAGATGAAATGAACAATAAATTTGATAATTATACTTATACCACCTCCTTGGATAACCACCTTATCTTATTACTGATCCACCTTGGGTTAGTCATTACATGAATTGAATAACTATATGACATGTGAAGAAACATTAGGGAGATATTTGGTTAGCGATTGGTTGTAATAGATTTTCCAATGGTCATAATAAGAGAGGATATGATGTTATTTTTTATAAGTGAGGGGTGGGTCATCATTAAAATTAGTTGAAGTTTTGTTTTAATATAAAATAATTTTAAAATAAAATAGGAAAAAATTGTAATATTTAATAAAAAAAAATGATTTTATATATTAATAATTTAATTAAATTACATTTAAAAAGTTAAGGTTATGGTATAACCGTTATCTAGTGGTTCTAAAACCATGTAAACCATTTTGAAGATTACCTCAATTTTAATGTGTTATACTATTTAGTGTTTAGGAAATTTATTGTGCAATGTAAAATTTCTTTTATTTTACTTATGATTTACATTTTAGACCATATTCTATTCACCTATCCAATATATATAATTTTAGTTTGTTTTGAATCATTAGAAAATATATTTTTTAATGGAATATACCATTATAGTCATTTTTAAGACTTTTAACATAGTTTTACATTAATGACATAAGTAAAGTAATGAAATTTTGTTATATGATTTGATAAAATACTTATTATGTTATATTTATATATACGAATCATCAAACAATATCAATCTCCAACAAAAATATTACTTTTGGAGTATCTAAACTCATACAGTTGATTTTCATACAACGTGGAAAAGTTATTTGATCACATTTCATAAGTATTTATGGTAAATATTAAATCACTAAAAATTATAAATAAATTTAAATAATAATAAAATTACTTTATCATTCAAAAAAAACCAATTATGGATATTTTTTATCAATATGAAAAAATTAGATCTTTTTGAAGAAAAAATGTGATTTTTTTCTAAATTTAAAATCATATTAATGTCATTATGAGTGGAATGTGACAAAAAAATTCCACCTTTTAACACTTTTGAGGTAATGGTGGAAATATAATTATATGATAAAATTAATATAAGTGTTAGGGATACTTTTAGGTCTTATAGCATTTCTTTTAACATTAATTACACTATATAACGTTGCAGAGGTGATTTTTTTACTAAAATTAATATTAATATTGACAAAATTAATGGGAATGTATTTAAAAAATATTACAATCTTGATCCAAAATGTGGAACAAAATTTAGTGATTCTATTTCTATTGGTTTTAGAATTTAATTTTAATTTAAATGTGTAAAATGTAATGGAAACAACTTTTTGGAAAAATACTTTTAATCCCACAAATAAACTTATATGAAAATCCTATACAATGAGGAATAATATATAGTTAATTATATTATTCATAATTAAATAATATATTCATTAAATTATGATATAATAATATCTATAACTACATTATTTAGTGAATATAAAAAATGTTTTAAGAAAATGACAATTTTTCACTATTCACTAAAAATCATTTTTTTAGAAACATTTAAAATTTATCCGTAAAAATATTTTGATATGTGGATCTCAAACATGATGTTAATTTTTTTGAATTAAAATTATATAATTATGAAATAAATATTTAAATAATACCTTTCAAAAAATTAACTCAAAATTAGTAATAATATTACTATTTTATTTTTATTAGAAAATTACTTAATATTCTTATAATGATTATTAATATATAAATTATAATTAATTAACTTAATATGTCATAAAATTTATTTACTATATCACGAGTTTTCAAATATATTCTATGAAATAATTTCATTAGAATATCCTCCTTCCTGGCCATCAATTTATGTTATGCTTACTAGAGATCCACTTAAGGGAACTACTGATCACCTCATAGTTGATCGAATAAGTCAAAAATAAAAGGAAGTAGATAATTATTAATAATCATAATTTTTTAGAGTTTAAATGAATAATTTTAGATACATATTTAACCTTCTATATTTTTTAAAAATTGGACTGGTGAACCACAATGGAGAAGCCCTTGGGCATACAAACACATGTCCTAATTCTCATATAGTTTCTACATTAGTTATTCCAATTCAATGGGTCCCATTCATTATGGAATATTATATATAGGTACACCTTCTAGTACTGTTTCATTTGGGAACACAACCTGTTATCCTAGAGTAACACTAAGAAACTCTTTAAAGAATACATTACTACAATCCCACGCTATGGTAATGTTTTTAATGATAGTTCAGTAATTTGCGTCAATCCTTTTAGTTAGATATTAATTTTTATAAAAAAAATATTACTTAATGAGTAATATTTTTGTGAATAAATCTATCCTCCTTAATGAACATTTTTTTATTCAAATGATTATTTATGATATGAAATTTTATTTCCTTCTATTGACAGTTAATATTATAATAATATATTGATTGCCAGTACATGCCCAGTATAATATAAAATTCAACTAAATGGAGTGTAACATATATTTTTAGATATTATTCAAACAGATGATTGTGGGGAAGGATTTATATACATGAAAAGGAATAATTTCCCCAATTGGTGTTTTCATTGATAACTCAACCTCGATGTAATCATTTAATATTTGAACATTTCTACTAAAAAATCCATAATATAAAATATTGTTCAACACTAAAATCTAAAATGATATTGATGATTCTTGAATGAAAAACAAGAGCACATATCAGTAATTTATTTCCATGTTTATCCTCAATAGTATTGATAACATATGGTCTTCCTTTCTCTCTTGTCATTAGAAGTTGTTCTCATGAGTCATCCTCATCATACCTTGACCCAATATGAAAACATTCATAGTTTTTATAGTGAAAAAATATTTAATCATAATTTTTTATATGACTTATAATATAATTCACTAATAATAAAAGATGATAATCTAGAGGTATAGTTTCCTTTGACGTTTAGATATAGAAACATATAATCTTAAACATAAAAAATATCATTAATAAAATCACCACATAGTGTTCTTAACTCTCATATATTTTCTATACCTCCATATTATACCCTTTGATAAATACGTAAATAAATTGGTGAGCTAGAAATACCTATAAGGGAATAAAAATTTTAACAATGTATAACATTACATTTAGGTGGAATAACCTAATTTCATAAAGAGATTGATCATAGTCAAGAAAATATTGAATAAAGAAAAATATATCATATGATCCTGGAATTGTGGAATATGTGTCAAAAAAAGAAGACATGAAATCAAAAACATATTATTTTGTTCACACTAATGATCATCATCATAGAATTGAAAAAGTCCATCAGTAAATTGAGTTCACTCTCCTTCCCCTTGAAAATTGTTGAAATAGTTTCATAGTAGATTGCGTTCAATCAATAGGCCAAAAAAATAACATTCCATGATATATAATGATTATCTTGAACCAGATTATATACCCTGGTACCATGATACCTGATCTAAGAATAAAATAACTCAAAGTTCATTCCCAATCCTCATGGGTTGAAAACTAATACCTAGCATCATATAATGTAATAGTGGGAACAAATTTGACATATGAAAAATAAAAGTCAAAAAACATAGATCAGTATACTCATAACTCATTATTGATAAAGTACAAGAAACATAAGAGGTATACCAATACCTTATATTGGAACATCATCAATGTAATCATATTTTTATAAGAAAAACAACCCAAGGGACACATATCTTTATGAAAAATGATCAATAACATCCCCCTCCTATAAGACGCTCCTTCCCATTTCACAATGATGGAAGAAGAAAATATTCAAACCACTAAAGTAAATTGTATAGTGTGATCTAAAAATCCTAGTCTTGTCTCACAAATTGTTCCATAATAATAATATAAAAATTGATTTCAGGTTTTTATTAAAATATTAATGGATGTATAATTTAGTATTTCAATAAAACTCATCATTTGAAAATGATGTAAAATGTTATAAACATGGATTAAATAATTTTTAAATAAAATAATTTATATATATCAAATTTAATGATTAAAGAAGTTCCAAAATTAAAGTAATTTATAATAAATATATTAAAAATAAGATCCATGATCAGCTTTTTTATGGTACAATAGTTTCTTGTTAGAGGATCCTCACATTCTCATATCATTTATGAAAGAATATGTGTAAACAATCCCCTCATGCTCATAAATAATATGACTGATCAACATTACATTTGATATATAATCTACCTAAGTATATTTGTTTTTGAGTTTTTATAATATATCATTTACTAGGGAAGTACCATTCTAGCATGATTTTCCCGAAATAACACAAAAATACCCAATCTAAAATTTCTCAATAAAAAAATCAATAGAAAAGGGAAAACCATTTCATTTCAAATTAATTACCATTAATAGTTATATTTCCAAATTTTCATTTTAAATATTCCTATTCATTTTCAAAAACAAAACATGAGTTTTCATACTTTCCTAGAATTAAAAATAACCAATCATAGGGTCATAATAATTAAATTTAAGACATTTTTTTAAAATCAATCCTCAAATCATTTCACAATTTCAAACAATTTCATAATATGACACATTTGAAATTCTAATGGAATTAGTGGTTTAAAAAAAATCCATAATAATAAAAATTCAAATTCAAATTTTTCATCTAAATTTTTATTCATAATTAAATTGAAATAAATGTAAATATACGGAGAAACTAAAATAGAACCAATTACCTTTCTTCACTATATCGAAACATAGTACCCATAGTGAGATTTTCCATGAAGAAATGTTGCAAACATAGATCATGAAATACTTCCAACATTAAATATCCAAATGAATGGAGTTTTGATCCACCAATCACATTATTATATAAAAAACATATGGAGTATTAGAATAGAGATTGGGGGATAAATAACAGTTGGATAACTACTTACTGAAGAGGTATTATACCATTCACCGGTTCATTGATTCATTAAAGATGGTGTTTCTGGTGAGCCAAAATTTGTTCTTAAGATCCCCTAATACCTAGAAACTCACAAAATACCATGTTAGATTTGAGAGGGAGGTCAAATGTGTGTTTGATAATTATAAAAATATGTTTCAGAAAAAAAAATATACCATCCAAATGGTCAGCTGGGGATGTTGGTATGGTTAGAATAACTATGCATCCTAACTATTAGCTCCTTAATTGGGATTCAATGTTTCAAAAAAGATAGAGCATTGTTTTTTCAACCATTAAATAACCATTCATAACCCAATAGATTAGGGTGTATCATTTTTCACTGGGTGGGAGAACAATTTGGGAAAACTATGCACTGATTATGAACATCCCAAAAATCCCAAATAAAATGAAAACATCACCAAAAACACCAATAAACCATACCCGACCAATTAATAATCAGAATTAGAGTGTAGGAGTAAGAGAAAAAATGAAATATTATATTAAAAACACCCCACCAAAGAAACTATCTATCCCCAGATATCCTTTATGGATGCATCAATATAAAAAATAGGTTCCCAATTATCTCTAAAATGTGACTCCCCTCCCACATATCACATGTATAAAATCCATGATGTCATGGGAAATAGAAAAAATACATCTTCCTCACATGACATAACATTTTATCATAATAAAATACCATTAATGGATGCTCAGTAACAGACAAATCAAGCTCAACATCAAGATTCCCCTATAAAAGGACATGATATGGGTCAAAAATATACTTTTATAGATGATATTTGTGGAACACATTATGTATCAATGTAGATTTTAGTATAATTTGTATGTATTAAGAAAAATTCCCCACATTAAAAAAACCTTATAATTAGCCAAAAAATGAGGATTAATCTTCAATTTCCTCTAAATACATTGGTGGTCTAAATGAGGTGAAACATTCAAGAACACCATGTCAGTAATTGAAATATCTATTTCTCTATGGTGATAATAAAAATAAGATATATTCCAAAACAATGCTACCAAAATTAATTGATGAATCAACTAAATCCTTAATTTTAATTCATGAACCAATATTGATCCCACCAGGGAACTATCACTAATCATTAACCAAAAAAACCTAGAATTACAGGTTCAACAAAACAAGACCTAAAATAGAATCCATAGTGATAGTGGACTAGTAACTATTATTATTTGAAAACTCAACCAGTCCCCAATGGTGATCCTAATCTCCACCAATATGAAATAAAGATACATGAATCATGTGATCAATTACTTTTATATCCCTCACTATCTGACCATCCAGATTCCAATGGTACGTCATACTAAAACAAACCTTAGATCTCGATGCCTCCTAAAGGACTCTATAAAAGAGAAATGTAAAACAATGACCCCTTTGAGAGACCATAAAAGAGAGAAATATGTGAAAACAAAAGGTCACTTTGATACAGAGATTTCCCATCTCTTCATCATTGGTTACAACACAAATGGGTATAACGTTAGCATATTTGGTCAACCTATCCATCACAACCCAAACATCATTATAATTTCTATGGGTTAATGAGAACCCAAAATAAAATTACATAGAAATATCACCAACATCGTTTTCAAAACAAAATGTGAATGAAGAAAACTATATGTATTCTGATGTTCGAACATGACATGTTTTCACATATAAACACAAAAAAATAGCAATTCCATGTCTTTTTCCTAGCTACTAGAATTGACTCCACATGACCTAAAACATCTTTGTAGTTATTGGGTTATCAACTCACTGGTAAATATGGTAATCATACATCATAATATCCCTCATGGAAATACATTCATTAAAAAGGAAGGGAATCATAGTCTTAATAGTAATTATCAAGTCTTTAGGTTCAAGGTCATGGGTTGGATAATTATTCTCCAATGTCTTAACCAATGTAGAGACATGTGTAACTACCTGGTCACCCTATATAAGAACAAATCCCTATCATAAAACTGATGCATCACATAATTCCACATAGAATTTCACAGTATCTTTAAGTGACAACCCCAACACAAACACCGATACGTTTTCTGGATAAAAAAAAAGAAAAATTAAATTTCTCATCCCAAATAAAATTTACCCCCTCTGAGTGGAAAAATTCATGAAATAAGCCAACTTCACAAAATCATTTTTGAATTGATTGTAATGCCCCACTAAACGTATGAATCTCCACATCTAAAAAACAATACATGGTTTATCCCATGTCAGAACATATTTTTCACAATTATGATGAACAATAATACCATGTTTTGAGACCACATGTCACATTATGGTCACTTATTTAATCTATAAATAACAATTTTATAGCTAGGAATAATCTCATTGATTTCTCAAAAATTCCTGAATTTCTCCCAGATGATGCACATGATCCTCTTATAACATAGAGCAAGCAATGAATTCATCAATATTGACCACCACGAATGCATCATGATAATCATGTAAAATCATGTTAATCTAATATTTAATGATCCTAGGATAATTGGTTAGAACAAATTGATTGGAAAGTTACTCATAATGGACATACCATATCTGAGGGATGTTTTCGGAATATTATGTTATGTAATTATCAATAGTTGATAACCAAATTGAATATAAATATTTGAGAACAACATTACCACTTTCAACTAGTAAAAAAGACCATCAATTGGTTGAAAAAATGTTTTGTTTTTTACAGTGACTCAATTGAATTCTTGGTAGGTAACCCATATTGAAATTGAACCATAAACGTTCATAGAAAAGGGAACATAAATTACCCATCATGACACACTCCGACATATAATACCATTATCTAACATATTATCCCAATGAGTCTTCATCTCATTCATTTCATTTAGTTCTATATAATAAGAAGGAATGAACACCAGTTATATACTATTTACTAAATCAACAAGGAACTCTATCTCTCTTACTAACTAAAAACAAAATAATTTGGAAGGAAAAATGATCAGAAACATGAAACAGTGAGGGAGATCATCACTCAAGGATTCCCACTATAGATCATGAGATAACACTAATGTTTCATTCTTAATGTCTTGGTAATATTTTCCAGTTCTACTTGACCTAATGTACCATTCTCTATGAATGATACAACATAACCAATCAAGAAAAGTTAAGGTGACCCATAAAAGATAACAATAAATTTGGGATTTACGAGCAATGATCATAAACATCGTAAAATTGATATCAGATGTTTTCTTATTGATAACAAACAAATCCCACGAAAGATAAATATCTTCTAAGGAGGGGTCACAGAAAGGTAAACAATGAAACTTCTCTCTTGTTATTCCATGGGGTGTTGTAATATCTATCACATAATATAATATCACTATATGATATTTTTAAAGATCCAAAATATTATTTCAAAATAGTGAATGAGATGAATCAATGAAAAATAGAAGTCACCAAATATTAAGCTATAGCGATGGTACCTCTCACAGTAACTAGACCTATATCTTCTTTCCTTGGAGACTCTTATACCACATGAAGAAGCTTTATTCTACATTTCACTAGATGGAACCCATTTTATGAGAATCCAATAGTTTCACAGAAATACATTTTTCTGCTTATGGTCTTGTCCAAAAAATTTGGGAGAAATGTTACAGAAAACATCAAAAAGTTCCATGAATGGACACAAGAGCTACAATTATTGGTTTCCTTAGTGAAAATCCATTTCAAATGACCAGTATTACCCCACTAGAATCATGTAAAAGTGGAACTTCTAGAAACCAAAAGAGGTATATAATAACCTATCTATTGTGATCCACCACAAGATTCATCACACTTTGGAATCAATTAAACGGAACTCACAGAGATTCCACAGGTACAAAAAGGATCCCTCGTGAACCCTAGAACACCAGTCATGTCATGATCAACTATCAATGCATTATACAACACATTAATATAAGTGGAATTCTTCAATGAGAAAAACTAAGAACTATTATCTGATCAAGCCCTATCTCAAACCATTGAGTCTTTATCTTCTAATTATATATAATCTCATATGAAATCTATGTAATCTTAGTAAATTGATTCAGATATTCTTTCATGGTCCTATCAACCTACTCGAGTATGAAAAAATAAATTGTATTTTACAGCACCATCGAATATAGATAAAAATGATAAGTGAACAGATAATTAATGTCCACCCTTATAATCCATCGTGGTTCTTTTCCACTACCATATATTCCCAACACCTCCAAATAAGACCCTCTTGGTAAAAATTTACACACGTCAACTTAATTGTTTAAGGGGTTTCCAAGAACTAAAAAAGAATCTATATATTTCCAAACCCCTCCTCAGACACTGTAGGATCACAAGATCCTTATAAAGTTGGATTTTTTTATAGAATAAATGTTGAGAATGAATTTGAAATTCATCCGGCTGAGGTTACAGAACTAGATCCTGAGCAGGAACCACTGTAGGTGCTTGTCCCATATCATGGATAGAATGTACAACAAAATATACTATATTTTGGTTAAAAAAATTATTTTCTAACTATGTTTCAGCACAAAATTATTCCTAGAGACTATAAATAAATCTTCTCATATGAAAAATTCTAAAAAAACATGATTGAAAATGAAAAATATTGCATCAAAAGGATACTAATATCGACACTCAAGAAAAATAAAATCAGAAACAATTTCCATCATATTATAAGTCTGGAACTAGATTTTGGGATATCCAAATATAAACTAGGGAAAATACTAGTACTAATCCTCAATACACTATTCCCTAACCACCAATGGTTACTAAAATTGTTTACTAACATGAAGGAAAGTTGAAAAAACTTCCTTTGATAAAAAAAATCATGACCCATAATGAATACCCAAGTACACAAATTCTCAATATGACATTTAAAAGTCTGTAATGTAAATCGTCACCCCCCCCCCCCCCCCGTGTTGGTGTCTAGAACCTACCATCATTAAATATAAAAGTTGGTGAAAATTTTCAAATAAAAATACAAATGGTAGCAAACACATATTAGAAAAGTTACCTGAATGAAAACAGGTATATAATAAATAAAAAAATAAAACATCATACATGTACTCATATTATAACAAGGCAATCATCCCTACTGACACATTAATACAAGATACAGGATAAAAAATATCTACCACATAAAAGAGTGTATTTACCTTTTCTAGGACCTGGAAGATGAATGTTTACAAACTACCTATGTAAAAGGAAATTTGTAAGCATCCAATCTATGTCAGGTCTCAAAAAGTGTCCATTAATAATATTTAATAATAATATAATAGACTATTATTTCAATTTTATCTAAAATACATATTCCAGCTCCATATCACATTCCTAAAAACATTCGATGTTTTCGAATTATAGAAATAATGAAAACATGGATTAAATAAAAATTTAATATAAATGAATTTATAAAAAATTAATATAAATGAAGTTATATAAATCACTCTGAAGGTGTAAATTATCTTCACCATTAATAGAATTTATATTAAAAAATTTCACAATATGATCCATGTTCATCCACCCCATTGTAAGATAGATTATTCTTATAGTATTATCACACTATTATATCAGAAATCATGGAATATGTGTAAACATGATACATAGACTTAGGATAAATAAACTCATCAATGTTCTATTATGAATATAATCTTTCTAAAATAATAATTATATTTTTTATTTTCAATCCACTATTACTGATGAACCATCCATTCCAGGATTTCCCTAATAAACAATAACTATCAATGATTTCTGATTCCCAATTAATCAAATAACTAAAAAAGGGAAAACGATTTCATTTCAAATAAATAATCATTTACATTATAGTTTCCCACTATTTTATTAATAATTGTCAATTCTCTTTCAAAACCAAAACATGGGTCTTCTGTAATTCATTCCTTAAAAAATTAAACCAATAATATGTTTTAAAAAATTCAATTTATGATATTTTTATATATTCAACCATCAAATCTTTTCACAATTTCCATCAATCTCAAAATACACACTAGTTTCCAATATAATTTTAATTAGGGGATTTCCCCAAATATATATCAATTCAATTTTTAATTCCAATATACGTCAAATTGGTTTTTTATAATTCAATAATTGGAAATTTATATCAAATTGATAATATAAATTTTTAATTATATAGATAATCTCAAATGAAATGACCTCCCATTCTTCACTGTATGAAAACTCATAACTTGTATTAGGATTTTCCATCGACGAACGATGACAATGAATATCATGAAATCAATCCCATATCAAAGATATATTCCAATACTCTTTAGATCCATTAAATTGTGATGTTATAAAAATCCATATAGTGAAAATAAAGAGAGGGATGGAGAGAAATAATGATAGAAGATCAACATACGAGAGAGTGATCAGATCATCCAATAATAAAATGATTTATCAAATATAGGTTTTTTAGAGCCAAAATTATTTCTTGGGATCCCTAACCACCTTAGAATTCATGATATATTGAGTTAGGGTCTAGTAGGAGGTGAAATGGGGTATTTGGAAATTTTTTGAATAATTTTTAGGATAAAAAGTTACCATCCACATTATTAAGTAGATAGAGAAGCATAGTTATAAAAAAAAAATCATCTAACCCACATCCCCTCTATTGGGGAGAATGTTTTTTCAAACTATGGGCCAACTATACAAACAGCCACTATTCTAGGTTGTATAGTTTTCACAAGGTGGGTGCAGGTTTTTTAATAATTGTTCACCGACCATAAAAAACACAAATATCCCTAAAAAATTCTAAATTTCAGCTAAAGAACCCCTAACAAGAACCCTAGCAATGAATGATCAAAACAAGTGTTGATGAGATCCTGAAAAATCCTTAAATTATATTATAAAGATTTAACTTATAGATTATAGAGATACATGATAAACCATTAAAAATGATAGAAATATATATGTGTTCTAGGTGTAGAAAATTGACCAAATGTAAATCACAATCCTGATCAAACACATATGAAATAATTGGGTTTCTTAATTCTATATTACATAACATCTGAAGGTGAAATCATATTTATTTTTAAGAGTATAATGACTTAAATTATTTTATAACTTCATAATTGAAAAAGAGATTTTGTTTTTAAGCATGGAGCTTCATTATTTAATATTCATGAGAATAATCTAGAGAATAAATAATAAAAATAAACCACATTGATGTTACTTTTATGAAGTAGTTGATGCGTTTTTAAAGAAGGAGAGTAAATATATTTTTATAAAACTAGAATTCCGCAAGGATTATTTTTGATAAAATAATGATGGGTTTTTAAATAATATATTATTTTAAATATATATATATTGGTGATTCTTGACACGATGAAACAAATATAGAATTCCTCTTAAATCAGGATTACTTAAATGTGTGAATTTTAATGGGAACTAATAACATGTATAACCCTATGTTGAAATTTAATTTTAAATTTTTTTGTATGTAATGGAATTATATAAAAAATTTAAAATTTTAATGAGATATCTTTTTTAAAAAAATTTAGTCAATGAAATAAAATGGGTAACTGAAATGTAACAAGGTTGGTACCGTAGGTCACTTCCCATGTGGTGTAAATCCCTCAACGCTTTCACTAAAATCCCCCATTAATGATATTATTTTCATTTAAAATATATCTTTAAGAAAATTATTTTTATAGATTTAATTTTCTACGGATCATATATTATCTTCTTGAATTTATTTTTATTATTGATTACACTTATATTTGTTTCTCAGTGTTGTTTTGTTAATTTTATCGTACCAATTTTTGTTTGTTGACTAAGGAGAAAACTATTGTCAAATAAATTCATGATCTCCCATATTTTTTATCATTATATAAGTTATTATCACATTAATAATGTACTAATATAGCTTCAATGGTTATCCAAAAAAGAACCAAATTATGAAAGGTATGTTGGTATATCCATTTAAGGTAATTTAAGTTATTATAACTATTAGTTACTTTTATTACTTATAGATTTTCATATATAATTATTCTATATTATTAATAGTTTCAAAAATATAATTTTCACATAACAAACATATTTTTAAATTTCTTCATGCTCAGCCTTCATGAAAAAAAGGCATTCCATTTAACGAAGTGGTTTTCCAAACATAAGGATGATGTAATGTTTTTGTTTTTCTCAGTTATATTATAGGAATGTATAAAATAGATATTAAATTGTTATAAAAATTGAATAACTGTAATATTAATAGATTTATCATACCATCATAGAATGTGGATAAATGAGGGGTATAGAATAATAAAATTACTTAGAATGTTTTTTAGATAGTATTACCATTCACTTGAAAATTCTCCCATGGTTATCTCATGAAGACTCATTATCATTGGTTTTGGTGAGGTCAAGTATTTAATAGTGTGCGTAGTCTATTGAGAAAAAACATGTGTAATGTATTGTTTGATCTATGTATTTATAATGGGTGGGGAATTGGGGAGTGGTTGTCTCCTTTGATAAGTCAAGAAAAGGGAACTAGTAAGAAACACATTATTTATCAACTATATAACTCCATTATTTATCAACTATATATCTCCATTATTCAAGGAAAAATAATCTAAGAAAGAGAGAAATAATTTAATGGAGAAATATAAAAGTCGTATAATCCCTATAGAACAATAATATCAAACATGTTTTCAAACTATTTTACCAATTTCACTATTTTAATCCACCTTAAACACAATTCACCCATACCAATAAAACTCCACATTAACTAAATGAAAATAAATTTAGTAGTGAATATAAAAATTATCCATATTTAAAAAATTAAATATATTATTTTGAATTTTAAAAATAATTCAATAAAATAAAAAATTTATGATTTATATAAGTCAATTTTATTATTATCACCAATGATGTGTAAAAGCATTTCATAAAAAAGATCATTTACTTGTAAAACATAATTTTGGTATAACATTATCAATCTTTCATTATTTTCACGAAAAAATTACCTTATTATTAAAATATTATGTTATATATTTCTTTCAAATTAGTCTAATATAAAATATTACCAAAACAATGATCACATTAATTAAAAGGCCAATTTTTTCACAAGAATTGAAATATTATTATTATTTTATAAGGCTAAACATTCATTTTATAAATTTGAATCCAAAAATATAAAATTATTAATATTATTCACTAAATAAATTTTTTATCAATAAAATTATATTTCACTCATATAAAAATAATTGTTTTGGGAAAACATTATTATTTTTAGTATTCATTGAAAAAACATTTATTAATAAAAATCCCCAAAATTAATCTTAAACTGTTTTTTACATGATTAATATAAAAAATAAAAAAAATTATTAAAAAAAATTTGATAATTGGTAAAACATAGTTTTAGATATGATTTATCCAAATGTTATAGAAAAAATTATTTTAAATACAATTTATTGTAAACAATATTTTGTTGTTATTTCTATAACAAATGTTTGATGTTAGTTCCATAGGAAATATTATAAAAAATTATATTATAAATTAATGATAGGGTGGTGTTTGTTATAATAATATATATCACCTTATAGAAAAAATATCTATATTCAGAAGTGAAATTTTTAAATATAATTTTTTGTTCATTACAGTATTCTCCCTTATGAAATTTCACTCCCAAAATTTACATCTATTCACTATGGTAAAATAAATGTTCTTACAAATATTTCATAGGATAATTAGGTTCACATGTATTCACTTTGTACAAATGATTTTTCCAAACTACGTTGACATGGTGAGTTTTCTTGTTGTAAAAATCATCATTTTTATAGTACAAAATCTTCAAAAACTTCTCCTCATATACAATTTCTTCTTATAAATATACCAAATGTACATTTTCTAAATTCCAAGGATAAGAAATTCACTTCCTCAAGAGGATAAAATGAAACAAACAATGTATATTGGATAGGTTAATTTGGAACATTATTCGGTAGAATACAAGTCTAATGTGATAAGAATTTAAAATGGCCTAACATATCAATGCCATATCATCTCATTCTTTCCAAATATCATGAATCTATTTCTTGGAGATATATGAAGGAACACTTTATCACCATCATAAAATCCTAGGTCTTATCTAATGTAATAAAAATATCTAATTTTCCATCCATTCACTAATTTGATGTGTTATAAAATGGACTTGAAATTTTCTACAATTTATTTGACCATCTCAAGTCCTATAATCATTTTTCCCACAAAATCATCATAAGACATTAGTGTTTTTAAATTCTCCCCATATAGAGATTCATATGAGGAATTTTTAATGCTCAAGTAAAAATAGATTTTTTATGAGAACATGGCCAACTGTGATATTGATTTTATCCTCCATTGATATCCATAGAAGAAAATCCCACAATAACCTTGAATGTTTGTATAGTTTATTTAGATTGTCCATCAGTATGTGGATGCTAGGATCAACTAAAGATCAATTCTATTCATAGAGAATGTTGATGTCTCTTGTAGAACATGTATATGAGACTCACATCATTATCATATATAATCGATATTGGTGTTCTATATAGGCACTCTATTACACAATTTTACATACTTTGAAGTTGATCAAGTGAGAATTCATATCAAATTTAAGTGTACTGTGAATAATTAGTATGATTTTCCACTAAAACCCATATATAAATGTTATGTTTTGATATATTTTTTATACCTATTAAAAAATACATAGTAATTGAATCTCATATAAATGTTTTTTGGGAAATTATTATATCATCCAATTAGAGTTTAGCCTCTCATCCTTAACCTATATATACACTAGAAACATTAATGATAATTACACAATATTCTTCTTCATATTTTTCCACTAATATTCTTTTCAATGATCTTTATAAAGCTCCATGTTTCCAATATATATAGTGAATTTGAATCAATGATCACCCCTCAACATCTCCTTATTTATTCATGGTGCTGATATAACACAATGTCATTTCTCGAACCTCAAAACCCTTTCATATTTATGTATTAACTAGTAGGGGTTTCCCATCTTTATGGAATCCACTTATATCATAACATCAAATAATCCATTTAATATTTCATAATATTATAAGATTTTGGTGGATTTTTTTAATAAATTAGTGAAGAATTATGTTCAATTCATCATAAACCCCATGTCTATCATTTTTATATCAATATTAATCACATACATCTCAATCCTAAATATTGATAAGGATGTATGTTCTTTTCAACTTAGTGAATAGACCAAAATATTCAATTTACCAAGAGGGAAGTGGATTGGATAATCATAATCCATGATTCTTTATAACCATCTTGGTTGGTGAAAATTGATTTCCTTTTGTGTTAATATATTCTTAGGAAATTATAGTCAATATATATCAGAATTCATTCCTTTGAGATAATGCCTCAATATTTTCAATAAAAATATTACCATAAAAAACAATTGATCCTTTTTCAGGTTATTTCTCTCCCTCATATCTATCATCCTTAAGGCATAGGACATAACCTTATCATTATTTATGAGTACAAAAATATGAGTTCTTTTGTGGTATCTTAGTAAATCAAAAAAACATACAAACATTTTCGTATTGTTAGTACATGTGAATTTTCCAACCTCATCCTTCGGTTCATGAATAAATTCAATTTTATCCATAATGACATTCTTCATTCCATTTCATGTTATCCTAGATAACTGGTTTTACAATCAGGAAATGATTCTCAAAAATATTAAATAGTGGAAAGATAATCTAAGAAAATTATTGATATCTATAAAAAAAATTCTCAAATAAAAACCCCAATAACCAAAATATTTCAAGGATGCAAAAATATCCCATTACAAGTTATAACATTCCCCAATAATGCTACATACTCCATCAAAAAGTCACAGTTACTCTACATTGTATATAATTTTTGATTCCTTAATGTCTTCCATATAGTACTCAAATGATCCTCATGTTCGCAATTTTATTGGAGTATATAATAATATGATCTATAAATAGATAAAAAATTATTAAGGACATCTATAGACACTCTATTCATTAATTTTATAAATACCACTGAAGTAGTAAAGAGTTTATCAATGGTAAGTAGTGGAAGTTATTTTTTGAACCGGGGGAGGGTAAAACCACCACCAAATAATGTTTCATCAGTTACCAAAACCACCATTTAGTTCATGTTCCTTAGTCATTTATAAACTGTTTCATTAAATTCATGGTGGTATTGGTATGTTTAATTTTTTGGATTATATAGTGGTGGTTTCATTTTTTATTTAGAAACTATTTTTTATAATAAATTATCCAAGAAAAACATATATTATATGGCAATAACTCCAACTAAATATATTATCAGTGGTTATGTTTAGTGTAAACTACTCTTAGCCACTGCTAAAAAACATTTTAATTAAACTACATTATGATGTTTACTAAAAAAGACAATAAATTTGAAAATTTATATTTTAAAAAAATTAATAAAAATTATATGTATGAAAAAATGGAATACTATAGATTAAAAAACAAATTTATTGTTAGATCTTCATACATCCATCATACATCCATAATCATATATAAAAATATCCATAGTCAGAATAACCTTTGTCTCATCCCACCCATACATCTGTCTACAAATACTTCTATCATCAATATATACATATAAAATATGTTGAACAACAAAAACATGCTAATATAAATCCCCATAAAGACCTCCAATAAATCCATCTACCTCCACATAATCTCATCATATGAAACATACCTCATCATTATAACAACTATAAAAAATAAGAAAACAAAATTGAAAAGAAAACTTAAAAAATCATAACTAGAGTAGAATATTTGATAAAATTTTAACTTACCATGGAAATAAATATCCCTCATGAATACCTTCAGAATAATTTTGTGGATTAGAATAGTCAACTTCTTATCTAATCCCGAAATTTATAGCCTTTAATGAAAACCATACCATATTTGAAAAGAAATGTTATAGAGAAAATACACAGAATATATTGAGAATAATTCACATAAAATTTGTAATTTATTTAATAAAAAATGAAATATTATCAAAATAAAATAAAATATCATGATTGTTTTTAAAACATATGCATACAAATTTATGATTTGATTCAACACTTAAAAAACTGAAAATGGATAACTAAATATTCTAATTAATTTTTAAATCGACGAGTGGTGTTCTTGAAATTTACTAAATAATGTAATTTTAATTATATCACAATAACTTTATTCCCATTATTTAAAAAATAACACAATTATAGTTGTCACATGTTTCCACATCAATATGAGGTCACTCTATATGGTATTGATTATACTACACATGTTTTAGTATTTTAAAACACAAAGAATGCTTATATAGGTATCCCTTGAAGGAAAATTCTTGAAATGACTTGGATTTTATTACTACATTTAATAATTAAATGTACTGTTGTTTTCCTCTAATTTCATGGAAATATAGATCATTTTCATGGTTTTGAACCCCAAACATAGGTTTTAAAGGAATTTTTACCTTTTTGTGTTCTTTATAGTGTCATTCTGATCACTCAACAAGTCGGATTGAAATTTTTTATTTGAATACACATCAAAATTAACACAATATGGTTTTACATGATTAAAAATCAAAAAGAGATATTTTTATATGGTTTTGATAATTCTATGCATGTTTTTATGTTTCAAAACAGAAAAAAATCATTTTACAAACATCCTAGGAAAACTGTAACTCAGAATAATGTTCTTTTAGTTCCTATATTTCAATATTTAATTTAATGTCATTGTATTATAATTTTAGGTAAATAAAATATAGCTTTCCAAGTTTTAAACCCCGACCCAAGACTTTAAAGTCCTTTTTATCTTTACGAATTTCATTACTGAGTCATTTTCACCACACAACATGTTGGATAGTCATGTTGTCTATTTGTACATTTCAAAAAATGACCCAATAGTGGTTGTAAAATGATATCACATAAGTAAAAAAGTTATATTCAATGGTTTTGACTAATAAACACACATATTAGACTTTTAAAACACTAAAACACCATTACTGTCATCTTGGGAAAACTGTAACTTAGAATGTCATACTGTAGGTTCCTTTATTTCTCAATATAAAATACTGTTAATTTTCTAATATTTTTAGGAAATATGATGTTATTTTCCTCATTTTGACCCCAAAGCATGTTTTTAAGGGATTTTTAACCATTAATAAGTTTTCACTGATTCATTCCGACCACACCACACATCGGATTGTCTTGTAGTCTATGCATACACGTCAAAAATAAAACAAATGTTTGTTTACCATGATTAAAAATTAATACGAGGTCTTACCCTATGTTTTTTATCTTTAATCCCATGTTTTAGTGTTTTAAAACACTAAAAACACATTTAAAATCATCTCGGGAAACCATAACATGTAATGATGTGGCCTCAGCTCTTATATTTCAAATTTCAATCTGTAGTAATTTTTATCTAATATTATGGTATCAAGACATAATTTTATTGGTTCTCACCCCTAAAAATAGTTTTTAAAATAATTTGTACCATTAAAATTGATTACAAAGTCATTCCTAACATAGTTAACATCAAATAGGTTTTTTACAAGTAAACATAAAAAATAACACAACTATGGTTTTACAATGATTTCACATATGTATGTGGTCATTTTTTATTCTTTGGACTATTCCATAAATATATTAATGTTTGGAATCACTAAAAACATGTTTATGGTCATCGATGGAAAACTATAACTCAAAATTATGTGATGTCAACTCCTTAATATAAAAATTAAACATGTGGTTGTGTAACTATAATTTTAAGGAATAATGATATCGTTATCCTGGTTTTGACCCCTAATAAATGTTTTGAAAGGATTTTTTTCTTTATGAATATTTTACTGATTCATTCCAACCACACCACTAGTTGTATTGAAATGTTTTATAATAATACATATAAAATATAAAAATACAGTTTTACAATTATTTCACCTCAATCTGTGGTTGTTTTCTATTGTTATGGACATTCCTCACATGATTTAGAGTTTTATAACAAGAAAATGGTGTTTACGGTCATTATGGAAAAACCATTACTCAGAATGGTGTGTTGTCAGCTCTATCATTTTACAATTAAAAATATAGTCATTTTGTTATAATTTCCAGGCAATAAAATATTTGTTTCTCTATTTTGACCCCCCATAAACATGTTTTTAATGTAATCTTTACCATTAATAAATGTTTATCAAGTCCTTACAACCATACCATGAATCATATTGACGTGTTTTCTAAGTGTTAAAGTCAAAAATAAATCAATAGTGCTTATATATTATTCATGGTCAATATTATTTCATTTTCTATGCTTTTGACCATTCCAAAAACATTTTTGTGTTTGTAAACACTAAAAAATGATTAATGACATCTTGAGAAAATTTTAACTTGGAATGATGGGATGTATGTTTCTACCTTACACTATTCAATATATGGTCACATTCCTTCATTTCTGAAAAATTTTATATCTTTGTTTTTCATTTTACCCCCGCAAAATATATTTTTAAATGCTTTGTTAATTTTAACAAGTGTTTACCATATCATTATGACCACACTATATGTCATTTTGATTCGTTTTCTATGCATACACATCAAAATAAAAAATTGGTTTTAACAGTATTCTGTATCAATATGATGTTTTTTTTCCATTCCATTATTTTTTGGTGTTTTAAAACAATAAAAACATGTTTATGTCCATCATGGTAAAATCATATCTCAAAATGATGTGTAATTATCTAAAACATTCATAAATTCAGTCTATAGTCATTTAAAATGATTTTAGGGAAATACCACAACATTTCCCATATATTTACCCCTAACACACGTTTTAAAAGGAATGGAAACCTTTATGAATTGTTTATCAGGTCATTCCTACCATAAAACACATCATAAATATGTATCTTTTATGTTTACTCATCGTATAAAACACAAAGGTAGTTGTTCCTTGAGTTTATCTCAAAATGAGGTCATTTTGTATGGTTTTACCATTCCACATTCATTTTAGTGTTCTCAAATAGTAAAAACGTGTTAGTGGTCATCCCATGAAAAACATTACATAATATGAAGATTTACTAATTCCTACTTTTCAACATTCAATATTATATAATTTTATTTTGATATTTGGGAAATATTATGTTGTATTCCTAGTTTGACCACCCAACATGTATTTTTAAAGGCTTTTATTCTTTTAAGAAATGATTACCTTTTCAAAACCAAGAAAACAAGCCGAAATTGTTTTCAATAATATTGATATTGATAAATAATTATTTTTTGATATATATATTAATCTACCATACATTAATCCAACACAGGATGTGTTGGAATTGACTAGAAGTGCATGTTTTTTATAAAAACTTTTCATTTTAGGTTTATTCGTGGATGTTGTTTGTGTTCTTTTCAAGTGTGTGAATGTTCTATGGAATTTGGAATTTACATAAGAAGGGTGAGATACAAGGTATATAATTTATTCTAGGATCATTCCAGTCATCTTCTAAAATATAAAAACCAAATTATTTTTGATTGACCCCAACCACATATCCTATTTTGTCCTATAAGTGTTTATTTCGTTCACTTGTTTCCTTTCAATAACTAAATTTATCTTTGTGATTCCCAATGAATATAACTACTAAAACTCCAACTAAGATTAATACTAATGGATTGTGATTCCCTACTGAATACATTTGATTGAGGAGTCCCAAATCCCATTCCTTGTATACGTCTAGGATGATCCCTCCCCAAAAAAATTCCAATTTAATCATTTAGGGATAATAATTATGATTATAATAGATTCACATTCTAGAATCAGTAATTTTATCTATTCAGTTCCAAAATAACAAATATGGTTTTTTAAAAAATATAAAAAATATATAATTGATATGTTTTTCATTAAAAATAACCATAATTTCTTTGCTGTAAAATCATAATAATTTAAAATATAACATTGAAAGAGTCCTTCCTAAAAACCAATTTATTAGGTCTAGAAATATGCATCAAATAAATCCATGTTTCTAAATTATGATCTATCTAGCCTTCACTATTTAATTGGGTTTAATTATTTTTTGTTGTAATAATATATTTCTAATTATTTTTTTAATGAAATCACATGAAATTGAAATGAAAATCACTTACTCTAACATCTTTTGTAGTGTCATTTGAAAGGCTTCCATTAGAATTCCAATTCACATTAAACTACATCTATTACTATCCAATAGAGTTACCTAATTTATTATCCATTATAAAAATATATAAAGAATTTAGAGAAAACTATGAATTATAATGAAATTATATAAATAAATATAAAGAAAATTTAAACCAAAATTGTTCTTTTTCTTGAATCACTCTAGGACCCAATTGTTGGACCCCGGAACACCATGAGAGGGGAGGGGTGAATGAGGGTAGAAAATTTTTCTTTTAAAGAGATGGATCTTGTACCCACGTTGGTATGAACTTGTTAAAACTGTTTGATGAATATGATCAGATAGAAAACATTCACATGGAGAGTGACGAAACAACATGTTTTACTTGGTTCACCACTAAGGTCTACGTCCAAGGAGCATATGCCGATAGGTTGTCAGTTGTACCAAATTACACTATTCTTCACTAGTTATGGGTTACAAGGGTTTGGGCACAGTCACTCTATCCCATACTCAATACCTTTACCAAGGTTCAGGGATAGCTCACTGCATCCATCGGGTTGCTCCCGTTGACTCCCCTAGGTTCACTGCCTTTAGTGAAGTCCCACTTAGTTTATAGACATGAAGGTCTCTTCATCATTAAAAAATAATGGATCCTCTTTTGTATGTAGAGTCTCTGTTGATGTACAACTATCACCAGTAGACTAATCTCACTTTGCACCAAAGGTATCAAACAATCTTCCAGCTTTCTTGCAGCTTCAAAAATATGGGCGTACTTTAACCACACCTGGTGCGCTTCTCCCGGCCGGTGCCCAAGTTTCAAAGACGGCGCGTAAGTTATAACTGGCGCACAAGTATACCTCAACCACTTGCACGGAACTCACTTATACAACTTCAAACATGCGTGACTCACATACCTTTTCACCCAAACCAGTTTTGGCATGCAACAAACAACTGTCGCGCAACATATACTTACGCGACCCACAACCACTTGTGCGACCACTACACCTGCGCGACGGGAGAACCGAATTTATCTAACTCTCGAACTTCATTCCAAATAAGGAGGGGTGGTACTCTATTTATAGGAAAACTAGACACCTTGAAAGGTGACACACAAGCCTCCTCTCGGCGCGCAAGTTCCGGCAAGCAACTCGAACCTCCTTAGCCTCTATCGCACTACTCACTTGGACAACCAAATCAATAATTGCACGACCCTCTTTTATTTACCATATTTTTATGTTATGAACTTGAAAAACATATGGCGTGAAACATTCCAATCCTCCTAGGAACTGGTGTGCAAGTCATTTCATGGCGGGCAAGTCACTTGTGCAACACTTGTCTGGTGTGAAAGTCCCTTAACCAAAAAAACATTGTTTTCCCCTTTTGTCAAATTTGAGGTCCAGAAATTTGGAAAAAAACTAGAAAACAGTGCCACCTTTAATACTGTTATCTTCTTGACCTATATGAGTACTTTGCTGGAACACATCATGGACTTCCTCTGGGGATTGACAAAAAACACAAACCATTCTCCAATTCATGCATAGATGACCATGCCTCCAACAATATCCCCCTATGGGTTTGTTGTCAATCAGTAAATAAATTAAAAAATCCACCATAATAATGAAAACCAAAAAATGAAAGAATCAACTCATCCAACACTATAAGTCTACGTGAGAAATGCTCAATGTAGAAAACAAGATAGAAAGCATGAATTGGGTTCCCATGTTTTGGAATTATCAATGACACCCAAGAATTCCTCTTACAGTGTCACAGAACCATTACATGCCTGAATTTATTCTGTTCTCCCCAATTTACAATTAACCCAATGAAAGATAATTGTTCCTTGTCCAACTGAAACCATAATCCCCCTGGATAGTATCTCCCCCACAAAACTGCATCACATCCAAAAATAGATTAAACACAGTTAACATAACTGGGGAGAGGGTATTTCCGTAACCATCATTTGAACTGGGAGGTGATTGAACGCAGAGGTTCAACCGAGGATTCAAAAATACTGTCGTTGACAGTGGCATGGTCAGGATATCATCCACATGCTCATCCGTTCCCACAGGATCCATTCTAATCATGACTTGTTCAACTTTCTCTTTGGTAAAGTGATAACGAATTTCAATGTGTTTTGTATGATAATGATGAACCGGATTCTTCGTTAGATCAATTGTGCTCTTCTTATCACAGTAAATCCCCATTGGTTGCTTCACCTCATCACTAATATCTGTTAATTATTGCTTCATCCATAGAAATTGTGTTAATTCTTTTGTGGTGGAGATATACTCAGTTTCCGCAATACTAAGAGAATTACTTTATTGTATCTTGCTCAACCCGCCAACACATTTATTCCAAATATATAATGCTCCACCACCAGTAAACATTCTGCACAAAACCTTCCAGCCTAGTAAGCATCAGAAAATGCTGATAATTCACTGTTCCGTCCTAAAACAATGTATATGCCACAATTGTGAGTACCTTGAATATACCCCCTCATTATTTTAACGGTTTCTATATGATCCTCCTTTGGATTACTCTGAAAGCGGGCTGCAAGACATGTGGAAAAGACAATATCTGTCCGTGTCACATTCAGGTACAGTAGGATTCCAATGAACCTCCAGTACATGGTGGGATCTACAGAGGTCCCTTATTCATGCATTCCATGTTTTGTTCCAACTGCAATCGGAGTTGACATCAGTTTGTAGTATTGCATATTAAACTCTTTCAGAATGTCTCTTGCATACTTTTCCTAAGAAATGAAAGTGTAATTCTTCATTTGAATCACCGAAATCCCCATGAAATATGTGAGCTCCCCAATCATATACATTTCAAATTCATATTTCACGTGATTGGAAAATTCATCCACTGATTTCTTCCTACTGCCACCAAATATGATATCATCAACATAGACCAGAACCATGAGATAATTCTTCACATATAGATTGTGACCTACTCATCCTCTTTTGAATTCCATCTTCTTGAGATATGAGTCTAGCTAGGAATACCATGGGCGTGGTGCCTACTTCAAAACATATAGATCTTTCTTCAGTTTTTATACCATTGTTTCATCAGTACCAAGAACAAAACCCACTGGTTGTTCAATGTAGACTTTTTCTTCGAGTACACCTTTCAAAAATGCTGTCTTGAAATCCATTTGATATACTTTATATCATTTTTGGAGTGCCATAAAAAAGAAAAGCATGATTTACACTAGTCTAGCTACTAGAGCAAAGGATTCTTCAACATCAACGCCTTCAATCTGGGAGTATCATTTACATACCAGTCACGCCTTGTTTTTTATAACACTTCCATGCTCATTAAACATGTTCTTGAAGATCCATTTTTTACAAATCACATTGTAACCTTCATGTATCTGGACAAGACCCCATGTCTGATTCTTGTCCATCTGATCTAGATCTTCATTCATGGCTTTCACCCATGATTCATTCTTTTCAAATTCTTCAAATGAGGATGGCTCCACAACTGAAAAAAATGTATATTGCGTGTTATTCCTCATCCTACTTGTTTTTGTGGGGGAACCCTTAATTATGTTAGATAGATCAATCTCAGCTCTATGATTTCTCTTGTGCGGTTCATGTGCATTCTCTCCAGCCATAGTTTCTTCTTTAGATTCATCTTCTGAGTCAACATAATGATGTGACTGCTAAGTGTTTTTTACAGATTCCTCTATTTCTATATTTGTATTTTCTCCACGTTCACTTTCATCCTCACTTTATATCACATCTTCAAATGACGTCATTGAAGAATTTGTGGTTTTCTCTTCAATTATCTTAACATCAATACTTTCTACAATCCATCTTAATCTCTAGTTGAAACACTTGTTGGATTTTCTGTTCATTGGATACCCAAGAAGAATTCCTTCACCAGCATTGCCAATAAACTTTTCATGGTTTCCTTCTTTATTCCAGATGAAACATTTTCTTATGAAAACACAAAAGTATTTCAACGAAGGCTTCCTTCCATGACATAATTCAGATGGTGTCTTCGTTTCTCCCATATAAAGACCTATTCGATTCTGAATGTGCATTGCAGCTTCAACAGCTTCCTTGCAGTAATGGTGAGAGATGTCACTCTCAATCAGCATAGTCATGGCCATATTGTTGACCTGTCGATTCTGGCACTCAAAAACTCCAATTTGTTGTCGGGTTCTTACAGAAGCAACCTCGTGATGTATTCCATTTTTTTCTATTTAATTTTCAAACTCAATGGATGTTTATTCCCATCCATTGTCAGATCAGAATACATTGATTGTTCTTCCAGTATCACTCTCGGTGATGCAGAAATATGTTTTCATGCAGTCAAGCACTTGTATTTTCTGTGAATGACCATAACACATGCCATTCTACTGTAATCATCATGAAAAAAAACAATTTTCCTTTCTACATGAGTTCCAACAACATTTATCGGCCCGCATATATCTGTATTAATTAGATCAGGAATATGGGATTCTCTTTTCTTCTTTGGATGATATGAACTGCAGACCAGCTTCCCACGAATGCAAGAATCACAAGAATTTTTGTGCTGATGATTCATAATGGGGATATCCATGACTATCTTCATCTTAGATATCTTATCCAGGTTATGTTGGTTAATGGGCCTCAGCCATCGATGCGACAATTTGTTTTCTTATTCAATAGACAAATAATAGGTGTTCAATTTTCTGTCAACCTGATATAAGTTTCCATCATTTCTACAGTCTTTCATAAGAGAAATCCTTGTTTTCCATTTATAGTGCAGCCTTATTGATTGAATGTTTCTACGAGCCATGAATCATAGAGTTGACTCACACTGAGGAGATTGTGATGTAGACCATCAACATAATGTACTTCAGTCTTATTTAGCTCTCCATTGGTGAGAGCAATATTCCCACTACCATTAATCATCAAAGAACCATCATTACCAAACCTCACAATTCTATCAAACTTATTTTAAATGTTCTTCAAAAGGTAATCATTTCCAGTCAAATGGGAAGAGCATCCACTATCAAGAATCAAGGTGTTATTGCTCATTTTTGTTTTGAGGGCTACTTCAGCAAGATTGGATTTCTCAATCTTCTTCTTTTCTTCCCATGAGATATTGGATTGAGTATAGGATACTAATGGCCTTCTAATACTTTCCTTTACATAATGTGATTCTTCATACCCATAATCTTTTTCCAGAGGATAAAAACATTTTTTGAGAACAACTCCATCAGGAGGGTGAGAAGTGGCTCATTTCTGAGAGTTTTATGAGTTTCTCCTACCGTACCTCTACCTGTAATACATTGCATTATGGACAAAGTTAGAACAATGAAAAAAGTAACCATAGAATCTATTTCTTCTATAAGATGGAGGATATTCAACCAGTCTCCTTTGTTGTCTTTCTAGATCTTCCCTGTTCAAGTAGCTCCTTGCTTCTTCGCAATATTACATGGTATGGCCAAAATATCCACTGAACTGACACTTCATGAGAAGAAATGACTCCTCACTTGAATTTATCCTCATACCTTCTTCTGTGGGATAATAGTATGAGGGATCATTTTTCCACATCGCTCAAGGATAATCTAATTTTCTTTATTCAGATTTAATTGGGGGTTTCTATTTTATCACCTCAGAAGACTTTCCCACATCACCCACTTTCAGCATGCCTTTATTTTGGTAACCTTTATTTGCAGGATTTTATTATTCTGCACACAACCAATTACACTATTTCCCATTGAGGTAGGTCTCTGATCATTTAAAATATTTTCAACTCCATTAGAGCCACGTTTTTCTCTCTCCAAGAGCTCAGCATCTGAGAACCTTCCAAACTGTATTTTCTTCCTTGATTCATTTGAAATTGAATCTTTTTGAAGTTGAATCCTAATAAAAACAACTTCTTCTTCATGATGCTCAGTAGTCTTGGAATTTTCTTATAGTCTAGAGGTGAGGTCATTGATGACCTTTTCCTGCTCTTTAATTCTCAACTCCATACCCACTACATCATCATTGATTTCAAGTATTTTAGACTTTACTTTAACCAATTCTTCCATTCGTTCATTTTCATCTTCAATTTTATCAACATATTTATTTGATTCTTCTACAATTGATTTCCACTTATTGCAAATTTTACATTTAATATTGAGCTTACTAAAAGTATCCTTAAATTGCAACTCAGGATCTGCACTATTTTTCATCTGATTTTCTCCACCAGTATCTTTTGATTTTTCAATAGTGGACATCATGGAATCATGTTTCCCAGTTTTAAATTAAAACTCTTCTTCATCATAGAATTAAATATCATCATCTTACACTTTAGAGACAAAACTATTCTTTTTTATCTTCTTCCCAGATTTAAAGTCTCCATTTTTTGAAAAACCTATTCTGAGGCTTCTCAATGTCTTCTGCTTTTCATTCACCATCATCATTCTTTCTTTGGTACTGAGAGGAAATGTGCCAGACTCTTCCACAACGAAAACATGTCATAGGTATCTCACCGTTGAATTTACCTTTTCCCTTCTTTAGCTTCATGGTGATGAAAGAAAGAATTTCCTTTTTTTCATCATCTTTTCCACCACTATATTCTGAAATTTTCAGAATGCCCATGGCTTGAATGTCATTTCCTGGAATATACGTGTCGTGGCATCTTAGGGTTTGATTCTCATCTCATATGCTACTATACTACTTAAAAGATCATCCAGGGATAGTTTAGATAGATCTCTTTATTCAAGGGATGACACCTTTGCATTGTACATAGGAGGAAGTCTTATCAAGATTTTCTTTACGATATTAATGTCTTTAATTTCTTCTCCAAGACCTCTAATTGATCCAAAAACATCAGTAATACGATTGATGAATGAATCTGCATTCTCATTAGGATGCATATTTAGATCGTCAAACCTGTTGCGTACGACTTGTAGTTTTACTTCCATCACATTGATATCTCATTCATAAATATTTTCAATTATATCCTACATGGACTTTGGTGAGGTGAAAATAATTACAATTAGATAGATCTGATCATAAAGGGCTATGGTGAGAGCATTCTGCACTTTTGCATCAACATCAAGAATTTTCTTATCGGCATCCGTTATAGCCAGCCCTGTTGGATCAGTAACATGTATACCTTGGAATGTGGAAAAAATGACTTCCATTCCAAGGGATCGTAGATGAGATCTCATTATATTCTTCCAAATCTAGAAATTACTTCCATCAAAGAGAGGGACTCCCCTAACATTGATTGAATTCCCCATGACGACAAAGGACATATTCAACAACATCAACCTTTACCCTCTGATACCATTTGTAGGACCCCAGGACACCCTGAGAGGGGAGGGGTGTATCAGGGTGGAAACATTTACTTTTCAAGAGATGGATCTTGTTCCCATATTGGTAGGAACTTGTTAAACCTATATTATTAATATGATCAGAAAGAAAACATTCACATGTAGAGAGATGACAAAACACTCTTTACTCGGTTCCCCACTAAGGGCTACGTCCAAGGAGCATACACCGACATGTTTTTGGTCATACCAAATTCCACTATTATTCACTAGTTGTGGATTACAATGGTTTGGGCACAGTCACTCTGTCCCAGTCTCACTGCCTTTACAATGGTTCAGGTATAGCTCACTACGTCCCTCAGGTCACTCCTATTGACTCCCCCTGGCTCACTACCTTTGGTGAAGTCCCACTCTTTTTTTAGACATGAAGGTCTCCTAATCATGGAAAAAGAATGCATCCTATTTTGTATTTAGATTCTATGTTGAAGTCAATCTCTCACCAATAGTCTAATGTCACTTTACAATGAAGGTATTAGGAAATATTCTAAATTTCATGAAGCTTATAAAAGATTGGAGTACTTCAACAACACCTGGCGCGCTTCTCCAGGTTAGCGTGCATGTTTCAAAGATGGCGCACAAGTTATTACTGGAGCATAATTATTCCTCAACCAATTGCATTAAAATTACTTCTAAAACTTAAAACATGCATGAATCACATTTCATTTCACCCAAACTGGTTTTGGCGCACAAAAAACAACCGTAGCACAACATATAATTGCATGACCCAAAACCACTTGCACGACCACTACAACTGCGCGACCAGAGAACTGAATTTCACTAATTCTCTAACTTTTTTCCAAATGAAGAGGGGTGTTCCTATATTTATAGTAATACTAGACAACCTGTGCGGTGGCACACAAACCTCCTCTCAGCACACAAGTTCCGGCATTCAATTCCAAACGCCCTAGCCTCTGTCGCGCTACTCACATCCACAAACAAACCAATACTTATGAGTCCCTCTTTCCTCTTCCATATTTTGATGTTCTGATCTTGAAAAACATATGGTGCGAAAATTTCCAATCCTCCTAGGCACCAGAGCGCAAGTCCTTTCTTGACGCGCAAGTCACTTGTGCGACACATGTTCGGCAAGAAAGTCAGTTTACCAAAAACACACTGTTTTCCCCTTTTGTCAATTTTGAGGTCCAGAAATTTGGAAAACACTAGAAAACAATGCCACCTTCAATACTATTATCTGCTTAACCAGTATGAGTACATTGCTGTCACACCTTCTGAACTACCTATGAAGATTGACATCAAACACAAACCATTCTCCAATTCATTCATAGATGACCATGGTTCCAACAATAATAATATGGTGAATGACTTACTTCAGAAAATTCAAAATATTTTTTAGATAATTTATATAAAAAATATACTCATTTAAAAAAATTATAATTTTATTGTGTTTATATTATTATGATACTATAAAATATGAAAATAAAAAAGGGGAAACATCTTTATTAATATCAAAATAGAGCTTCAATTTATCACGAGAAATGATGCCACAATATCCATTTGAAATATCCTTATTTATTACCCATATTTTTCAATGACCATGGGCATGAAATGAAGTCACAAAAATGAAAATGAAAAAAATGTAGAATTATAAATCAGTACACAATATTATTAGATCATTTTTTATTCATATCTTTTGAATATGTTATACAAGAATATTAAAATAATATTACAATTACTTGAGTATAAATAAAAACAATTATCCATGTTGTATGAATATTCCACCAATAATTATGATTAATTTGAATGCCTAATATATCCTCAGAAATGTACCAATGAATTTTCCAATATATTTATATTGAGTAACTTGTACGAAAATATAAATCATCAAATAGAATTATAATATTGAATTCCTTTGAGTCTCATTCATATTCCATGTTGATATTTGTATCCCATATGTTACTATCATTATCTGTTTGAAAAATTCATGAAAAAATTAATACAATATATAGATTTGTTATAAAATTACATACATATCAGTAATGGAAAGTCACATATAACCCCTATATGGAGGGGTAAATAATGCTTCTTCAATAGTGGTGAATCATGAAGTGGTATACCAATGAAATTATTATAAACCACTAAATCTCTAGTATTCTTGGGTACAACGAAATCAATTAGAATGAAAAATGTTGATGGTAGTGTTGGCATGCCTTGAGTGGAATATCACTTAAGATCATGATTTTTTGTTTTCAATATTCGTGTAACTAAAATGGTCTAGTTATATTAAATGATATACGTACCTAATGAAAAAATAAAAAAAATATTATGATATTTTACACAATGATTTAATAAAATTGAATTCACCAATGAATATAAAAATAACATCATCCTACCTCTCAATCAATTAAATCCATCAATAGTGAACCCATCGAATATGTTTATTTTATTCAAAGAAATTAATAGTAAAATTAATCATGAATTTATTTAATTAAGGGGGAAATAACGTATCCAAATGAAATTTTTCAAAAGAAATATTTCATAATGTTTATCATTATTTGTTGGATTTAGTGTTTTTTATAAATATTTCTAAAATAGGTACCAAACTCAACTAGAATCTTAGTTACATATTCAAGTAACATATTCCGCAATGGAAACATCAACAATTTCTCCATAACAATATAAGAGATATAAATTTTCAATCAATTTAACGTACAATGTCTTTGGTTAACACACCTTGATACGTTGCATTAATATTTTTCTTAATGAAAAGGGAATTCCCTTATGTGGCCTTTTCGAACCATCCACACAAGGAAACCCACCTCCCCATGTAGAGGTCACTTCGGAGAGAGCCCCATCTGGGAAGGAGCTGTTGCCAGCCGAGATGGCAGAGCGTCCCGGAGGGTGACAACCCGGGCGGTGATGGTTTGTCAATAAATCCATCAGCACGTGTGGGTTCCGCCTCATTTTGCTTACCTAGTCAGAAACTGGGTGACCCGGTAAGGCGAGTGAATCCCAAGGGAGAAGTTCACCCTGAAAACGGACTCCCAAGATTCGAACCCTGTACCTCCCATTGAACGGCATTATTGTACCCATCTCCTTCACCACTACACCACCACTGAAGCGGCTGATACGTTTCATTAATATCAATATTGAACTTTTAAATTATTTATAGATTGATGGAATACAAAATTTTCATGATTTTTCATTGTAAAAATAGTTGAAGGATACATTCCAGTGTTATTCTCCTACCAACCATGATTTATATTCATTGAATCCAAATCCTTATGAGCATTAAGGTGATAATTCAATTTAACATGCTCATTATGCAATGTAAAAATTAGATTGTGGAATATGTACTTATAAATATTAATTAATTTATGATTATTACATATGTAATCAATCTCACAAAAGGGATGTTTGAAAAATATACTCTTTTTTCCACTTTTTGTTTTCTAGCTGCTTTAGATACAATACCTCATAACATTTCACCCTTATTTTAACCAATGAATGTTTCCAAGTTCGTTTGTGATATTCATTAAAAATCCCATGATTCCTAAAGTAGATTATATCTTTAGTGACTTTTTCAATTCAATAACCATGTTGAATTATTTCTTGTTATAAATGATTTTATTTGAATCATAAACAAACAGACGATGATAGATAAATCAAAATTTTATACAATGGGGTAATAATTAAGTTTAAAAAAATCCCGAAATTCCAAACTAGTATGAGTGTTCCAACATGACAAATTCTATATTATATAAAAGTAACTAGTTTTCCACATCAATGAATCATGATTTTTTAATCGGTTTCCAAAGGAAGAATGTTTTGTTTCCACTCCATAATCCCATAAATATCTCAATTTTTTGATTATAGGATGAAGGTATACATCATTGTAATTTTTGAGAATTTTATTTCTTAGAATAAACATTGAAATAATGAAAGAATTATACATCATATAAATCAATGGAGGTAGATATAGGGGATCAAAATGACATCCAAATGATTTAATTATTACTTAATGTATGAAAAGGGTTAAACCCAATAGAAGCAAATCTCAAACATACATTCCCCTCTTTTGTAGAATAACCTATTTATTGGGAATAAAACAACTACTATGATGTTGAATCTTCTAGATATATCATCAATCCATCTTTAATATGTTGAGCATGCCACTTCATATGATATTTTTCCTTAGACGACATGAATTATCTTTTCAAGCAAGCTTTTAGCGGAATGTAACACAATTAATTTATTGAAGTTATATTCATCTAGTTATTATTGGGGTTTCATTGATTTAAAATATCATTTCTATTCATTTATTCAATATACTAGTATCAAATCTTAGGGAATCATAGTTTTCATACACTTCACCCTAGTAAAGAAAGAAATCATTAGGATATGTATGTATCTTTTTATAATTAATTCTATGTTTTTTGAGGACCTTTTTAATATCATATCATTATGCATGGATCCTAGAATCATTAAATACAACATGAAAAAATTTAAATTCCAAGAATTTTTTTTAAAAAAAATCTATATTGACACATTATATGATATATCATTAGTAAAAAAGATAAATTCGAATACATGGAACGCCCTTCATATAGTTCTCACTGTACACTTTAAGCTAATTATTAAAAATCATTTTTGGTCAGTGAATTTCTATGATATATTTACATGATCAATATTAGATAATGGATTTGTTTTTAAGAACCTGTACCTTTTTTCAGTCTTGTTTTCCATTTCTAGTCATTTTTGAGAAAAAAAGTAATTTATAGAAATTTCCAAAGTACTCACTGGGTACTTTATAAGTACACTTCTTGTACTAGGTTGCCACTGGTAGCAGTGTGCTGGCTGTGTAGTGGCCACACACATGGCTGTGTATGGGTGACTTGGAGGCCTCCTAAAGCAGAGTATGGAAATGGAAAGTACACGCCATGTACTTCAAAAGTACACGCCATGTATTTTATTTTTTTTCATTAAATGGACCGGTGTTACATCTAATACAAAAAACACATTTCTTCTAGGTTTTGTTCAAATGAGAGATCCCGTATGACTGCAATATTCCTCTAAGAACCTGACTAAGTATCCGATCTCTGATTTGACTGCCATCAATTACATTAGGATTTCCTCAGTATGCTCTCCCTTCTGCTTGATCATCATTTCATGATTCAAATTCTTTCTCATGTTATCCTTTGTTGAATGTTTTATATTTTTTGTAGATCTATAGTGTTATTGGGAAATTCAAGGCCTGAGGTTCACATATAGGGATCTCCCAATGCTGAGGTAGGTGGTTTGTTCCTTTTCGTTGAAATTCAATGAGTAATATGTCCAATTTTTCCCAATACTCTTGAACGGGGTATTGCGTATTTACCTTTTTACCCATGTTAATTTTCTTCCATTCTTGTATGCATGCATAAAGGTTAATTGGATAAGAATAGGGTTGATTTCTTGGTCTTGGATGTGTTTTTTGATGCTTCATTCTTTGTATGACCGTTGGTACTGTTTATCCTATTAGGTAGCCCTGCCATGATTTTACCAACTGAGTTGTAGGATGATGTGATTCTTGTTATCTGACATGCATTATATGATATAGACTATATGGCCTATTAGTTTAGGAGGTTTACATTTTCTATATTGAACTACAATTAATTTGTTGACTTAAACCAATTTTGCCTATAAAAAGAATTGATCATGTGAGCTTCCTCAGAGAGTCATTGAACACACATGGATATAAGGGGAATTTACTGCCTGAGCATCCTCAGAGAGTCATTTATCACTTTAGACTATAAGGGGAATTGACTGTGAGTACTCGCTCAAAGAGTCATTATATATTCTTATGAATGAACTTGATGGGATTGTATGCGTGTACTTCCTAGAGAGTTACCTTGGTTGATTAGCTTATTATTTGATATGTAGAACTGTTTATTGCTGAGTCCTTTCTTTTTTACTACATATTTGATTATTACCTACCATATATATTCACTGACTATTAGTCACATATCTTTGGGTGGATGCCAACTAGGATTTAGTCTCACACCATATTTGGGACATGGTTTTTTTTGCCTAACCAGATTATTTTGTTGCAGGTATAGATATGAGAAAGCGTCTTTCTACTTCAGGTACTTGATTTGATGTGGAGCTAGAGAACATGAGACCAAGCTCAGGCTTGTGACGCTGAGGAGTTATTTATTTGTTTTCTTTTTTAACTTTGGAATATTACCACTTTTATTCCACCATTGTGATTTATTTTGCTGCTTTACTAGACATATGTATCACGCATCATTATATATATGATTTCTGGTTGTTTCGTTCTCATCCTTCCTATGTTTACTATCGTTTGGTATTTTACTGCTTCTGTTATTTTTTATCTATTCTACTTCAATTGTTTACTACTATAATGAAGTAATAGTTTCTCCATTGTCACACCCGAGGCCCTCATAGCTAGTCGGTGGCCACTGGGATGTAGGGAAATGCGATTGAGTCCACATGACGAACCGTGTACGGGACGCTTCTGGGTGGATTCTGAAACCGGGAAATTACAAATTGGTATCAGAGTAATTATTTTATCTTGACATACTTTCTGGAGCCTTTATCTAGGGATAAGGTAGAATAGGTACTTGGTAATAAGTAGTTACCAGGATTAGGTAACCCATATACAGGGAGAAGCCTATCAAACTTGTTTAATGTAATTTTTCTGGTTTTATAATTTTATGGTTGGTTTTATTTACACCGTTGGGAGACTCACATGTTTTTTTCTATTACTATTTATTTTATTGAGGATATATTACTATCAGAACCCAATTATATGAGGCTATTCCATCTCATGCATCATATTGTAACTTTTTAGAAATTACATGTCCTTCATTCTATCCATGCCATTTAGGGTGCATTAGAGATTTCATGTTATTGTGATTGGTGTTGTGTAGAATATCCAAGCTATTTTGATTTATGATGTGATAGAATACATACTTTTTGTAATAGAATTGATTGTGTATGCTTTTTCTTGAATGAACGCCAATCATTGGTTGATGAGGTGTTATGCTCCCTCATGGACTAAAATTTGGTGGATTGTTGCACTGTTATCCTTGTTTATAACATGTATAAGATGACAAGATTTTATTTGTGGGGAGTAGTCCCCTCAAGGATTGGAATTTTGAACATAATGGACCGCTTCTGTGTTTTTATGGGCTTCAGAGTAGTTTCGGAGGCTTACTGTTCGGAAAAACCTAGAATACACGCCATGTAGTTTTTACTACATACCATGTGTTCTTCTGTTCGGAAAGAAATTATTTTTCTTATGTACATGTCCTGTACCATATGTACAAGTTGTGTAGTCCCTAACCATGTAATAGGATGTCTGGGCAGAGACATGGTATATTGATATTCTCATGAGAAAATGCCACGTACAGGATGTATACGCCTTGTATCTAGAACATGTGTTCACCTTTGTGACTAATGACATGGAGGGATAAGAATCATAGGTTTTCACGCCGTTTCAGTCATGCACACCTTGTGTAGTGTGATCCTGGAGTCTAGCCATGTAATTAACAACATGTGTCAGTGAAATCATCTATGTACAAACTATGTCCATCTGGAACATGCCGTGTAGTGTGAGCTCTGTAATCGGCCAAGTAGTTAAAAACCTTGGTTGGTGATGTTCATCTAGTACATGCTGTGTCTGAGACAAATATGTCATGTAGTATTGTTCTATGAGAACCTGCGTGGTTTAGGAATTTAAGAATGTCGTGCAGGGAAAAAGGATTCAAGTACATGTCGTGTAGTGGATATACATGTTGTGTATCCGTGTTTTGTAAAAATTGAAGGCTTTCGATCTCATGTTCCCTTCTTTTTCTTATAACATTCAGTCCTTGATAAAATTCTTCTATGGTGTGTGCTTGACCTTGCTATATCATGCCACTGAGACATCCTTCAGTTGTATGCCAGTTCCCAGGCGATGATCAGACACCAGAAATGGTGGATCAGGGACTTCCATCAGATCATCCATTTGTGCCATCCTTGGAACCAGCCATTGCACCTGACATAGGTGCTAATGCATAGTTCAGAGAGGGTTTTTTGAGGGTGATGTAGAACTTCCAGGGATCACTGTCTGTTGCCACATCAATGGATGAATTGAAACGAGTCTTTCAACAGGAGCATCCTACCACTTTCTCAGGGGATGTAGCACCCTAGGCTACAGAGTCATGGCTAGAATCCTTGCGAATGATCTTCGATAATATGGGTATACCTCTAGAGAGGTGGGTGAATCTCACTACATAAATGCTTTGAGACTCTTCCAAGAGGTAGTATGATGTGGTACCATAGATGGGACACCAGTAAAATATGTCTTGGGATGAGTTTCAGAACATCTTCTATGATTACTTTTATCTAGAGACATTGGGGGCCAATCGAGCCCGAGAGTTCATGAGTCTGGAGCATGGTACTCTTTATGTTATGGAGTATTCCTCTCACTTCATCGAGCTACAAATCTTTACACATTTCATTGGGGGAGAGGAGTTGTTCCTTACGTGTATGTTTGAGGATAGTCTCAAGCATGATGTCTGATCCCACATGAACATCATTAGGTTGAAATAGATATCATTTATCATCAACCAGGCACTGATTATGGATCATAATTTTAGGGACTCTAGAGCTTTGATCCAGTGCGGTTCAACATCCATAGTTAGTATTCCTCCTACTGATACCATGAAGTGCCGCTGGGAGACTACATGTGGAGATCATAGTAGGTGGGATGCATCTTATACTATCCAGGTAGTGTGATACCAGTGTAGAAAGAGTGGGAATATGAGGCAAAATTGCCTAAGAGACCCAGTGGAGTGCTGATCATGTGGCAAGATGGGTCACCTTCAGCATTTCTATCACACCTTCTCAACAATATCTGGTCATATCGATTATTCGATGACTCATAATTTAGGAGTAGCACCACCAGTTTCTCAATAGTCTTGGAACAATAATTCTTCTGACTATTTAGGCCTAGGTGGAAGTTAAGGTCATGGCAGTCAGTCGCTGGTCTTTCAACGACAGCATGATGGATCTGTTCAGAGTGGTCCGGCAGGGTCACAGGTCCATAGTGCAGGCCATACATCTGTAGTGGAGTAGAACCAGTAGGAGTGGGATCTAGTACCCTCTACGGTTTGAGGTACGATCTTAGAAGTATCATTTTTTCTTCTTCTCTTTTTGATACAACATATTCCCATATATTTATATATGTTGTTGTTGTGGAGATCCTTGGTCTCTTCATCTTTTCTTCTGCTGATATCATGATGCTAGAACCTCCGTTGGGAATGAGAATGGCCAGTGTACATCAGTGCATGGAGTTCCCTCTAGAGGTTGGTGGGTGTCACATCTTATGGGACTTCTATGTCCTAGAGATGACAAGCTATGATGTTATTCTTGGGATGTACTGGTTTGTTACCATCTAGGTATCCATCGACTGTAATCACCACAGGGTGAGTTTCACATCACCATAAGTTAGATCAATTCTTCATAGGGGTGAGTGGGATGTCCAGGCGAGCAGATCTGGACTAGAGCATCATAGTCTAAGAGGAGTTACAGTCTGAATTGCTAGTCTATACCTGGATGACCTGGAGACATTAAAATTAGACTTTCCTCCAGTGGTCGATCATTTCAGGACATCTTCCTAGAGAAATTTTCATGTTTTTTTCCAAAGTGAGAGGTTTAATTTTTTATTGAACTTGTTCCACGAGCAGCACCGGTATCCATTCCTCCTTAGAAGATGGAAACACCAGAGATGCAGGAGCGCATGAAGTTGTTAGAGGAGTTTCAGTAAAATGGTTTAATCTATCACAGTACTTCTCCTTAGGGTTCGCCTGTCCTATTTGCGAAGTAGGGAAATGGTACCCTTAGGCTTTGTGTGGACTATCAGAAGTTGAACATGTTGACGGTCAAGAACAGATATCCATTTCCTAGGATTGATGATCTCTTTGATCATCATTGAGGGGACTGGGTGTTCCCAAAAATTGACCAGAGATCCGGTTACCATCAGTGGCACATTAGACAATATGATATACCTCTCACAGACTTCTAGAGTAGGTATGATCTGTACGAGTATATGGTTATGCCATTCGGTCTAACGAATGTATCGGTGGTTTTCCTGGCACTGATGAATAGAGTTCTCCATCCGTACTTGGATTCATTCACAGTGGTCTTCATGTATGATATCTTGGTGTACTCTCACACTTGACACGACCATGTTACCCATCTTGAGATCATTTTTATTACACTGAGAGAGCATCTGTTATATTCTAAGTTCTCAAAATGCCACTTTTGAATAGATCAGATTAAATTCTTGGTCATTTTATCTAAGAGAATGGAGTATCAGCATACCGAGAGAAAGTGAGAGCATTAGTTTCTTGGGAGAAACTGAAGAACTTCTTCTAGGTGAGGAGTTTTCTAGGGATGGCTAGATACAACATATTCTTTATTCAAGACTTTTCACGCATAACAGCACCACTAATGGGTTTGATTAAGAAGGGTGAAAATTTCTTGTGGTCATATTCTTGTGAGTCCACCTTTCAAGAGGTGACAGGGAGATTGACTTCAGCACCGATAATAGTTTTTTCTAAGCCAAGAAACAGCTATACTATTTATTATGACACATCCTATATCAGGATAGGAGTTTTACTTATGCAGGGAGAAGGAGTTGTTGCATAAGTGTCTTGGCAGTTGAGGCCACATGAGAGGAATTGCTCAATGCATCATCTCGAGTTGGCACTAGTTGTTCTTGCCATACATTGTTAAATAACATATCTGTTAGGAGTGATTTTTTTGGTTTTCACCGACCGAAAAATACTCAAGTACATTTTCACTCTGCGTGTCATGAATTTCAGACAGCGAATGTGGGTTGAGTACCTTCTTTATTTTGACTTTGAGCTTGCCTATATGCTGAGGAAGGGAAACACAGTGGCTAATGCACTGAGCAGGAGGACCCATATACAATCAGTTCAAGAGGCCAGTAGTGAGTGGTATCTTACGGCTCTATTCTTTGAGATTCATTTTGAAGTTCATGACAAACATGGACAAACGTTTCTTTCTTCTATATTTGTCACCTCTAATCTTCCTGATCTAGTTCTAATAAGGCAGCTATCAGATTTTGAAGGCCTAGTTCTGCGAGAGTGCGTTTCAGGAGAGGACCATATTTCGGGATGGTCTGTAGGTGAAGATGAGATCTATTGTTTCCAGTGGTTCATATGGGTGTGAGAAAACATACGAGAGGTGCTGATGCAGGACATTCATTCCTCAGTTTGGGTAGTTCATCTTGGTGTCACCAAAATGTACTATGATATAAAATATCATTATTTGTGGCCATGCATGAAGAGTGATGTCACTGATTTTGTCATGAGGTGTCCCAAATGTCAGTAGGTGAAGGCAGAGCATCAGCAGCCAGCATGGCTTTTGAAAGAGTTACCCATTCTTGAGTGAAATGGAATGATGTCGCGATGGATTTTGTGACTGGTTTACCGAGGTCACCTGAAGGGAATAATGAATTTTGGGTTGACTTTGACAAACTGACGAAGGATTCTCACATCATTCTGATCAAGGAGACCATCAGTGTTTATGAGATTGGATAGTTGTATATCCGAGAGGTTGTATATATGCATGGAGTTCCACACTCCATTGTTTTAGAAAGGGATGCATGTTTTACTTCTTAGGTCTGGCAGGGGCTTTATAAGATTTTTGGTACATAAGTAATTTTGAGTATAGCTTACCACCCCTAGACAGATGGCCTATCAGAGCGTATGATTCAAGTTCTTGAGGACATGCTCGGAGCATGAATCCAAAATTTTGGATGTTCTTGGGAGAAGCACGTACCTCTTGTGGAGTTGTCCTACAACAGTAGTTTTAATGCAACTATTTAGATGGCACCTTATAAGTATTTCTATTTTAGGCCATACCGATCTCTCTTATATTGGCTGGAGGCTAGAGATACGCCTTTTTTGGGACCTCGTATTCTTCAGGAGACCACAGAGCAGATAGAGTTGCTTTGGAAGAGGGTGGATACTGCATAGTCTTCAGAAAACTCTTATGCTGATCAACAGAGATGACCTTTTGGAGATCAAGGTCAGGGATATGTATTTTCTTCATGTCACACCAAGGTTGGGGAATAGAAGAATTAAGAGACATGTTATGCTTCCACCGAGGTACTTCAGGCTGTTTAAGGTTGTAGAGAGAGTTGGGATGGATGCCTATCAGTTTCAGTTACCCCAAAGGTACCGTAATATGAATACCGTTTTTCATGTTTCTTAGATCTGAAGTTACATTTTAGTCCCATATGATGTCTTCCATCTCGAGGAGCATGAACTCGATGTGGAACCGTCATTTAATGAGCATCCTATCTATATTGTTGATCGCGGTACGAAGGTTCTCCATGACCAGTCTGTTCCTCTGGTATTGGTGCAATGGCAGCACAGGCGAGTACAAGATGAGACTTAGGAGAGGGAGGCCGATGTACGAGTGTAGTGGCCGGAGATGTTTGCGGATTCTTCTTCAATGCCGCACTAGTGAAATTTAGGGACTAATTTCTTTAAGAGGGGAAGTTTGTAAGAACCCTATCATTCTTTTTAGGTATGTTTTACTTTTCTAGGAATTTTTGAGAAAAATAAGAATTTCTAGAGATTTTCAAAGTACATGACATGTACTTTATGAATACACGCCGTGTACTAGGTTACCATGGGTAGTAGTGTGCTTTCCATGTAGTGGCCACACACATGGATGTTTGTGGGAGAATTGGAGGCCGCCTAAAGTGGAGTATGAAAATTGAAAGTACACACCATGTCATTCAAAGTTACAGAACATGTATTTTATTTTCATTAAACCGACCAGGGTCACATCTAATCAACAAAACACCCTTCTTCTGGGTTTCATTCCATCAAGAGATCATATAGGACCACAATCTTCCTCTGAGCCCATGACTGAGCATCTAATCTCCGATTCGACTACCTTCGATTTCATTGGTATCACATCAGTATTCTCTCCCTTCTTCATGAGATCATTTCATGATTCCTCTTATTTTTCATTTTATCCACTATTGAAAATTTTAGAAGTTTTTATAGATCTACGATGTTCTTGGGAGATTCAAGGATTGAGGTTCATGTATAGCGATCTCCCAATGCCAAGGTAGGTGGTTTCTGCCTTTCCGTTGAAAATATTTGAGTATTATGTTCAATTTTTCCCAATACCCTTGAATGGGGTATTTCGTATTTACCGTTTACCCTTTTTAATTCCCTCAATTATTTTATGGTTAAGCAGTGGTTAATTGGATATTAATCTGGTCGATTTTTTGGTCATGGATTTATTTAACCATGCTTCATTTTTTGTACCAGCGTTGGTCCTATTTATCCTGTTAGGCCACCCTACCATGCTTTTCCATGCCGAGTTATAGGTCGATGAGATTCATATTATCTAACATGCTTGATATGCTATAGACTATTTAGACACGTAGTTGTGGATATTTTCTTTGGCCGTGTTACACTACTATGTTTTTTTGACATACATAGGGAAATGGGAACCTATTGTAGTAGACTATAAGGGGGATTGATCATGTGTACTTTCTTAGAGACTCTTTGATTATTTTAGACTAGAAGGGGAATTTACCATGTGATCTTCCTCAGAGAGTCTTTAGACCACTTTTGGCTATAAGGGGAATTGACCATGTGAGTTTTCTCGGAGAGTAATTGACCACACTTGGCTATAAGGGGAATTGACTACGGGAGCTTCCTTAGAGAGTCATTTATCACTTTATACTATAAGGGGAATTGACTGTGAGTTCTTCGTATGAGAGTCTTATTATATTCTTATGACTGAACCAATGGGTATAGGCTGCGTGTACTTCCCGGAGGGTTACCTTTTTTGATTAGCTACTTATTTGATATGTGGAACTATTTTTTGCTGAGTACTATCTTGATTACTGCATCTTTGATTATTACCAGCCAAATATATTCACTGACTATTAGGCACAAATCATTGGGTGGTTTCCTACAAGGATATGGTCTCACACCTGGTCTTGGTCATGCTTTGGGGCCCAAACAAATTATATTACTGTAGGTATAGATAAGGGAAATCACCCTAATACTTCAGGTACATGATTTTTTGTAGAGATAGATTGAATGGAACCATGCTGAGGCTTGCGATACAGAGGATCTATATATCTGGTTTCTTTTGTACATTATATTGGTACTAGTTTATTCTTTAATTGTGATTTATTTGGCTTCTTTCCTAGAAACTGTATCATGCATCATTATATATATGATGTTTGGTTGTTTCTTTCCAGCCTTCTATTGTTTACTGTTGTTTGGTATTTTATTTCTTATGCTAGTTTTTATCTGTTCTACTTCCTCTGTTTACTCTACCAACAATGGCATAGTTTCCCCACTATCACATCCAAGGCCCTCACTGCTAGTCGGTATCCTCTGGCATTTGGGGAAATGCGCTGGAGTCCATGTGACCAACTGGGTACGGGGCACGTCTGGATGGATTCCATAACCTGGACGTTACATTTTTTTCTATTAGAATCATATTCATTGAATTATGAAAGTTCATATTCACTATTTAAAAAATTTAGAAATGATTTCCCCATTGATGGTTAACATTTTGCTTTGTTGAAATTATTTTCATTTTTTACTATACATATCATTTTTATAAACCATTCCATATCTGATATAAATATCATGAATTAAACTATTTCGATATAAAATTCTCACATGATTCATTTCTATTCATCCATCACATTAATTTATAATTAGTGCATATACATTTTATTCTACCATCCAATTATTTGTTCCCAATAGCATAGTCTAAATTTTCTTCCAAAACATTTCCATATCATGGTGCGTTTCAAGGAAAATTAATCTATCATTAATATATTGGTATTGGATTATATTCTCCATGTGTATTCAAATATAAAAATATAAATGTTTAATCAAACTCGTACAATTAAACATAAACATCACCCATATTCATTATTGATTAGGACATGGTCTTGATTCGACATAACATAAATTCGACATCAAAATGATTCAATACAATATTTAAAAAAAGATAAAACACTTAATCACATAGATCATTAAATAACATAATTAAAAATATTAGAAAAATTAATTTAATCAAACATTCAATGATTTTTGGTAGGGGAGTAGAGTGGATTCTGGGTCCCAATGGTAGCTAGAAAATCTGGTTGGGGTCATATTGGTTGATAAAAGGGTGAATCGGGGACACAATAGTAGCCGACGGGGGGGGGGGGGGGGGGGGGGTGGGTCATAGTGGTCCCTTATAGAAGGGTTAGGTTCATATCAGTATATGGTAGGGATGGTTAGGGTTCATAATATCTCATAAGGGGGGGGGTATAGTTAATTGTTGTCATAGACTAGGGGGATCAAAGTCATGATAAAAAATGACTAGGGGTTAGGTGATGGAGGTCAGTGATAGGGGGTCAGGGTCAGGTTGGTCGGTTGTTGGGGGTTGGGGTCAAGAAGGTTTTCAAGGACAGTAGGAGGAGTGGATGGTGGTCTAGGTCATCCCCAACGAGATAATGAAGCGAAGGTGGGTTTCAGGGGGAGTTTTGGCAGGGGTCACCACTGAGGGGTGTGCATGGTGGGGGTCACTTCTAATGGGATATCGAGGTGGGGGAGGGGGTAAGGGTTGCTGACAATGGGGAGAGAGAAGGGGGGATGTTTGGATGGGATCATTGGTCTCCACCATTGAGGGGGGGGGGTGGTAGATGTAGGTTGAGGGTTTTGAGATTTTTCATTGATGATGGGAGGGGGTGTTAAAAGGAATGGGTTAGGGGTATCCATTTTGGAGGGGAGAGGGAGGTTGGTGGGAGGGGGTCTTGGTCGAAGGCGTGGTGGCGGTGGGGGGGGGGTCACTATTGAAGAAGTGATATGAAGGTCAGAGAGTTGGGGGGGGGGGTGTAGTAGGGGAGTGGCTTCAAGGAGGGCATGATGATGATTTTAGGGGTTTTAATATAATTACTGATGGTTTAATTGAAACAATCGAAAATAGATAAAATAAAAATGGATATAATTTTATTAAAATTCATCTATATAACATATTTTTTTACAATTTATTTAGCAGTTGTTATTAATTACACTAATAATAAACAGAAGTTAAGATCTATATGTTTTTGATCAAATGGAATGGTTATGGAAAAAAAGTTATCGTACCTTGTGTATAAGGTTGTGTTGAGAACCTATTCTTTCTTCAAATTTAAATGGTTATATCACAATCAATGGTCTACCAAATATAACTATTTACCTCTTTGTAACTGATTAGAAAAGTCACATATCCATTGAATGAGATTCTTGTTTTTATCATGATCTTGTTAGTTTACGACAATCAATAAATATTCAAAAATAATCTACATTCACGTTGAAAACGAGGTCCGATATACCCAATGATAAATCATATTAGAATATGAAACCAATATTCATATGATCATGTTATATCATATTTATATCATCCAGTTAAATGGGGTTTATTATATATCAATTTTGGGATTTTGATAGAGATCAGAGAATATGTTCAATTGAGAACCCAAACACTTGTTCAAGAGGAAGAACAGTAAATTATTAATTGAATAAATTATTACAATATCATATATCCAAATGCATTTTAGAGATTTATTCTCATTCTTTCAGTCATTTTATTTTGATAAGACTTATTATAAATCGTGAATATCAATTAATCTATAGAATCTTCAAAATTATATTCACCCTACTCCATACAAATTTATATAAATTGTGGGTAATTCATGATATATAATGTTATTTCATTATTATGATAGTTGATGTGGGTTAAATAAGTTAAACCAACCCATTCCTAGTATAACATAAAATTACACTAAAGGGATTATGAGAATTATTTCCAAGATATTCAACCCATATATATCTAAAGGGGAACAATTATAAACTTCATATGAAATAATTTTTCAATTAGCAGTTTTCACGGATAAAAAAATACATGTTTCATGATGGGGTTGGAAGAATTATATTGAACATACATGATATGAAGAATTAATATAACCAATGTGATATATAATTTTAAATTATGATGAGTGAGCAAATACTAAACCATTTTACTACATCCTTTTCTGCATGAACCTCTATAGTAGTGACGGAGTAATCCTCCCTTATCTCCCATTTCTGTGGGTGTGGGTTTTATTGATTATCGTCAATATCCCATGGAATTATGTATTGGTTTTAATGGTTTCCATGTTCCTTGATATTTAAACTTTAGAAAATATGATACTAATTTATATGTATATTATTATCTTAAAGCACATAAGTGGGATTTATTTTATCATTAATATATGTGTTTGATTAATTTTCATCATTTCTAGATGTGAAATAGTTCCATCTCCCCTCAAGATAGTTTCTATGAAGAATATTTACAAACATTTTATAAGTGGGGTGTATGATTTTATTTACACCATGTGTTTTATTTTCCTATACCCAAAAGATAAACTTTACTCTATACTTCTTATCACATGTCCCACATGAACACTAAGAATCACTCATTTCCATCTGATCATTGAGTGCACAATTAAAAACATATTCCTCACTATGGTGGTCGCAAATTTCCATTTACCCCTATATAATTAACCTTATCCCTTTAAATTAGTGTTAGATATTAATTTTATTGTTAATGAAAAGATTAGAGCCGATTATTATAATTATATAGTTCTTCTCATTATATGATTTTATTATTTCATCCCCTTTTTTTTGATTTAAAGTAAATACCTCTATATTTTAATTTGGAGAGTCTGAGGGAAATATTTATTGATATATAACGTCTTCTATTCATCCCAATATATTTATTCAATTTCTTATATTGTCTCTATATTATGGATCTGTGCCCATTATTGACTAACTCCTCTCGTATGGTGGTAAACTGCAAGTATAACCTCATCTTTCACGTTATATTGAAGCAGAGAGAATAAATTCTCTATGGAAATAACATTTTGTCCATTTACTAGGGGATTAGAAGATCCACAAAAAATTTGATGTCAGTGATGCATAAAACACTCATCTCTATATCATATCTTGGTGGATGTTCCTGAAATTCATATTATTATTGATAACTTAAGTTAGTTGTTCCATTACTGCCCAAAAGTTCTCAAACCTTTCCCTCATCATGATTAAAATTTAATAATATAATTCATCACATTTATTATTGAATATATTATTAACATGATTTCACCTATATCATACTCTTTTATAAAATAAATGATCAGTAGGTATTGGAATAAATGGATTAATAAAAGAATAAATAATGAACCACAAAAATAAAATATGTAACTCAAAATAGATGTCTATATCCAAAATTATGAATCTCTAAGTCTCAATATTTGTTATCTATAGTCAATTTAAAATTAGATTCTCAAACAAACTTATTTTCAACAAAAAATTCAATTAATTCATAATGTTTTTGATAAATTTTATGAATTTTCCAAATAAAATCTCTCAGGTGTGTTTATCTATGTGTGCGGGTTTTCCACTTTGTCATGTAGAAAGTCATGGTTGTGTTAATACCCAAACACCATCTTTGGGGGTTACTACCATCGGTAAAAATATACCTGATCCTGAATACTCATTCAAATATATATACAAGAAATCATTTTCTATGAATACCAAAAAACCTATAGTTTAGAAAAACTTCATGATGTTATATAAATTATAAGATTATCTCTTAGACTTCTCCCTAATGATTTCACTATGATTTTGTAAAAAAAGATATAAATATAACTAAAACATTCTCTAACAACAACTATATAAACCCAATCCATAAATATAAATTTTTCGTTTATTTAAAACATTATTTCTAAATAAGATGATCCATTAATGTATAATTGTAATGTCTTTGGAAGATTAGATACATAATCACATTATTATATACATAAAAAATTTTGTTTCTCTAAAACATGACATAGTGCTACTAAATCACATAGATCTTATAATTGTATATATGATATTATATGGAAAACACATAAGGTATAATTCATCTTAGAATTCAGTGTAAAGGAAAAATCTTTGAAATAAAAAAAATAACTTGAGATTCAAGAGGCAAAATATGATTTCATAAAGAGATCAATCATATTCTGGAAAATAGGGAATAATGATACGAATTAACAAAATCAATGAATAATGGAATATGTAGCAACAACATAAGACCTAAAATAATAAAAATATTTCATGGGTCATTCAAAATTTCATCTTCATAATGTTTAAATTGACCCATGGTGGATTGAATTCACACTCTATTCCCATAAACACGGTCGATATAGTCCAATATTAGATTAGGTTCTCACCCTATTCAAATATATATTATCCTATGAGATATAAAGCCTTGGATAATGAATTAAAGGTATATATAATCCTTAGAATAAATTAAAATAAACTAAAATCATATATAATTGACAAATATATTGAAAATAAACAATACATAAATCTTAAGGATGATCAAAACCATTAGAAAAATGTGGGTTTCATATTTCAGATTTATGGATAAAAAGGATAAGTCCAAAAGATTTAAAAAAGTATAATTAATTAAACTATTTTTTATCTTCATAATGTAAAAATGGATATTTGTCATTAAAATGGACTTACATTTTTGGATGTTCAATTGAGTAATCTAGAAAGGAGAGAATAATAATGAACCACAAAGTTGAATCATTTATGATATAACTCAAGTATATTTTCATGGGTACGTGAACATATAACATTACCTAAAAATTTTATAAAAGAGATTTATTCATAAAATATAATTATTTTCATAAGAAACACATTTTTTTAATTTTTTTTGTAGGATATTTTGTTTACAATTGACAAAAATATAATCAATTCCTTAAATCAGGTTTACTAAAATGATATAATTTATATGGGAACTAGAAACTTGAATAAACATATAAATGAAATTTTTATTTCACTAGGTTTATATGTAATGGAATTATATACTAGAATATAATATATTCATCAGAATAAAATTGTGGAAATGGGATGAAAACAAAGAGAACATGTATCCCACAATTTATGAAGGTGGAATGTAAAACCCCATACCTTATGCCTAAAATAACACTAAAACATGAGAATAAATTAGTGAATAATTATATTAATCCCATTAAATGTATACTAAATAAACTTATTCAATATTTATTTTTATAAGTTGTTTTTAATATAATTTATTTTTTAATTTATAATATAGTTTTCACTTATGTTGGTAATCCACTGTTATTCTGTTAATTTCATTGTAAAAAATAAGGATTATTAACCATGGACATAGGTGTTTTAATATAACAAAATTATATACAGAGTAATAGATTACTATTTCAATTATTATACTATTAGAGAAAAAATTATAAAATTTTAATGTCAATCCCAGAAAATATGGAAATTAAATAAGGTGTTCGGATAATTACATTTAAGGAGGTTTAAGATAACAAAACTATTTATTATTTTTATTACCTACGAAATATAATTTATTATATCAAAATAATATTAATAATATTAAAAGTATCATTATAACATATTAAATAATATTTTAATACCACCTATGTTAGGTGTTCATTGAAAAAAAAATATTTTTATGGAGAAGGTTGTCTCTATAGACACATGATGACTATTGTATTTTCACATAATGATATTGGATGAAATAATTAAATTGATAAATAATTATTATAATAAAATTTTTTCGTACTAAAAATTATTGTTTTATCATAACATTATTGAAAATTGGGGGCTGATATGTGTATAATCTGAAAATAAAAGAAAATTGTTGGGATGAGATCGTTTCATCTTCTATGAAATTCACTCTTCAATAACTACTTAAGACTACTTAGCATGAATAATTGGTGAGACTATGGTTTTAAATTCATGGGTGGGTGATTAATAGATACATGGTTATAGAGTTGGTTGAGATAAGGTTTTATACTAGGTATTGAAAATGGGAGGAGCTGGTATTTGTTTATAAGTGAAGAAAAAGGGAAATCTTGTTAAAAGTCATCATTTGCCAATAATTTCACTCTACTATTCAAGGATAAAGGGTAAAAAATGTTCAATAATTGTTGTAAATGATACATAAGTATGATAGTACATACCCACTCCAATTTCCCAAAATGTTTTGCTGACCTTTTAACAACATGGACAGTGTCAATCATCTTTTAACATAATTTACCCTTACCCTGGTAACACCTCTTTCACAAATGGGAACTAAATTTAATAGAATAAGATAAAAATAATATTATTAAATATTTTTAACATGAAAATTATTAATATTTAAATAATGATATAAATTAATTTTTGTAGAGTTCTTTAAATTGATTTTACTATTAGTAGAGATGACATAAACAAACAGTTTCCTAGAAAAAAAATAATCTTAAAATAAAAATTTAACCGTTGTTTAAGATTATCGATGTATATTATTTTAAAGAATTAAATTATGTTATTATAAAATAATTAAATGTAATTTGTTTTTTAAATTATGTAAAATAATTTTTTTTGTAAAATAAAGTGTAAATAAATAAAAAAACCTACAAAGTAATATTAATTAAAATCAAAATATCAATTTTATATTATAAAGAAAAACAATGAATTAAATTAATTTTAAAATATATATTTAAATTAAATCAAATTATCACCTTACTAAATATTTTATCAATAAAACACAATATCATTCTGATAAAAGGCGCATTTTTTGGGAAACTATATTTTTGTAATATTCACCTAATAGCCAATTTTTAGAAAAATCCATATAACTAATCACAATCTCATATTAACATATGAATCAAAAATGATTCTCAGTTTATCATATTCATATTATATATGTCATAAAAATTCTTTTTTAGTATATTTGATTATAATAATATATATTTTTTGGAAAAACCATTTTAAATAATTAAGTATATCTATATTATTTCTAGACAAAAATATAGATTTTTTTCCAAAAGTTTTTATTGTAAACATGTTATTTTCCAAATTAATGTTACATTTTATTGTGGTTTATCATATATATTACCTTCATGGAAACCCATATAATATCATGAGGAAAATTTATATATATGATTTCTACGTCGTTTAAAGGTGTTGATTCCTTATCGGTGAAACATTTGACCATAGGTGGATGTATGATTTTGGCATACCTTTTTAAATTATATTATATGGATTCTAAATCTCTATTACAAATTCATTAGATTGTTTACCATACATTATACTTTTTAATCCTTATCTTTTTTGTTTGAGAAAATTTTAGAGATTCTTTTGTTCACACTTCTAACACGTGGGTAGTTGGATTTTCATACCTTCATGAGAATTATATATTGGTACTCTTTAATTTGAATAAATTTCTACATTTTTTCTAAATCCATATAATATAAATGGGAATGAATAAAATCTATTTAAGATTTAAGGATAAATAAGAATATTACATTATATTTAAAAAAGCATAGAATTGCAAGTGATTTTGTATAAATAATTTTTTGTCTACTAAATATGTATTAAAACATAAATTGTGGGTCAATAAATGTTTTATAAGCCTAAAATTATATCTATTTTACGGTTTATTTATCATAAATCACTGATTTAACCTCAATTTTGAGAATATATGGAAATACCTCAGCATATTAAGAATTTTAGTGTGAATAAAATATTTATTTAAAAATATTTTCTTGAAATCAAGAAACACCCTTAATTATATGAAATACTTGAGACTATTTTTCATTATTTACATACACCAATGATATATTTGTTCCTCTAAATGATATATTACAAATATAACCTTCTTTTATATGTTATTTTGAGAACAAAGAATATATTTCATCATGAATTAAACAATTTTCTATCATTAGTGTACCAGAAGATCCACTAATAGTGGGTGTCCTTTTTTCAATAAATGATAAATATTAAACTAGTTAACTAGTTGGATAAGAAGATATTTCCATATGATCTATGTAATTATTCATATCCTAATCCTTTTCTGAAGGAACCTAAATATGGTTGTCCGTTCATACATCCATCATATCAAGAATCATATTTTGTTAATAACTAAAGTAACCATCACATTAGATATTCCGATATTTTATCCATCCAATTATAAAAGTTTATTTATTCATTATATTACTTAAATTAATAATCTTATTAAACAAAATACTTTAAATTTATATGTAAAACTCATAAATGACTTATTTTTATCTTAAATTTTGAATTTTTAGGTTCAAATATATGATATTAATGGACTATTTACTTTTTGGTTCACTAACCTTGTCCAAAAAATAACTAATCCTCGATTTGATATTGGATACAACAAGTTGAGTCATTGTAAAATACAAATATATGATTATTACAATAAAAATCCATAAATAATAACTGATAAATATAAAGATCCAGTGTCAGTGGATATTTAGGCACATAATACATCAATGAAAAATATTCTACATAATCATTATTTTGACTTAATACTTCTAACAATGTCAATTTATTAAATTTTTATATTAATTGATACCCTAGCACAATACAAATTGAATGTTATGGGAAGTAATGCCAAATATTTGAATATGTGATCATTAGGTATGAAATATGATTCATCAGAGATAACATGATGTTATAAAACATTGGGATGAAATATATAATCATATAGAAGAATGTAATAAAGAAGATGATATCATAAGATAATATCATCATAAAAAGGATGAAAAACCATACGTCATTACATTATAATTTTATGAAAATTCTCACTACCTAGATAACATAAAATGATGTTATAGGTATATTTCCCATTGTAACAATCCAATATTTCGCAGTATGTTTTTTTAAAAAAATTAATAAATTTGATATCATAATTTCCACAAAAAACTAATCTTAAACAAACTCTATATATATTATTATTTTAATGATGGTTATTACAACGACTTTATTACTTTTGGGAAAAATTAGAGTATATAAATATAAAAATATTTTTTACAAATGTTGACAAAATTAAATCATTTATTTATAATTAATAATAACTTAAAATAAAAACCAATTGAAAATAAAGGACGCGTTTATATTAATAAAATATTTTTTTCCCACAATAGAAAATTACGTTAATAAATTAAGTTAATCACTAGTATTAAGAGATATTAATTTAATTTATATGTTTTACATTATTTCAAATTGTTTTAAACTCATTCAATATGTTTGATATGCTCAAGATAATAATAATTCCAATTTTGAGCATAAAGGAATATATTTTTATAAAAGTCATTTTTCATCCTTTTAATGCTGATCTTATTTTTAAACTATATTTGGAATATATTATAGGTATAATTTGAAAAAATTAATAATATTTTTAAAATAGAGAGATGAATATTATACTAGGGTTGTGTTTCAGATTTTTACTAACAGTTTTCATTTTTTGATGAATAGTGAATAATATTGCATGTAAATTAAAAAATACTTTTTCATGTAATTTATTTATATAGTTAACTTTTATTATAAATTAGTTTTAAAATATTTTTTGTTTAACAAAACAAAAATAAATATAATTTAGGTCATTTTAATCAATTTATTATTGAAATTTTATATAAAAACATTTAAACCATTTGAACTTTTTTGATTAAATAATTTATTTCATGTCGAGTCTGTGAGACTAATTTTAAGTTTAATATATCTAATTATATGAATTTAATTATTTATAATGGATTACTTATTATTATTATGAGGTCAAAATTTTATTTTAACGAAATTTTAATTCTTTGAAAAAAAATGTACCATCGCAAAATAAATATTTACCACGATATAGGTAAAAAAATAAAACGGGTTAATGTTAAAAGGTAAGGGTTTAAAATACTTAACAAATTCCACATCTAATGGATATTTTAGGTCATTATACATCCTAACCAAAAAATACAATATTAATTTTTATATAAATTCATGTATATTAATTCCACCTCAATGTGTTTTACTTTAAATATAAAATAATCATTATTTTAATCATCAAAATCCCACCTCTCCTCAAGTATAAATATGACCACACTGGACCCCATGTCAAATCACAAGCCTTGAAGATCAGAAAATATATTCCCATTCCTCTCCTAATCTCTCAACCCATGTCCAAGTTCTTCCCATCCCACCAAAAGACCAACTCCAAGGTTCTTAAGGGGCCCTCTACGGATGAGATATTCAAGAGATAGTTTTCTCAAAACACCTCTGTAAATTTCATCAACTTTTTTAATTTCTCCACACACACTTAAAATACCATGTCATGATAAATAAATAAAGATGTAGATAATATTTTTTTTATTTTTATAATTGAATATCTTGTATCAAACCTTTTATTATCTCCTCTTATTCAATAAAACCAAACCATTGTCCATGTTACGGAAATTAACAGCCTCTGTGGATAATGTTTTTATTTGACTTCCATTACCGCATGAAGGGCTTGTCACAAAATAGTTATTCTGGTTAAAAAAATATTTTAATTAATATTTTATAACTTTATTCATGTTCTGGATGAAAATAAGGGTATGATTTTAAAACAAGTTTTATAGTTAAAAAAGTCACCAAATTAAACTAAACATTATCGTTAAGAATTTATCAAATGTATCATCTTTATATAAGAAGGAAAGATGATATTTGTGGATATCTAAACAAAATTAAGTGATTAAATTCTATTTATTTTTAACATTTTTGGATTTATCTACAGTTGACATGAGAATCAATAATTATACAGAAATGAACCAACAATGAAAATCATGAAATAAACTCACTGAAAACAATGAAAATCAAGATATATTATTAATGGTTTGGTGGTAAGATGTTAAAAAATATTAAATAACATATTATAAACATAAATATAGTTTTTAAAAAATTAATAACATTCACTAAAACATTATACATGAAGTTCAGGTACACAATACTAAAGGGAAATGCAGGGTAAGAGTTCCTCAAATATCGTTTTCTTTAGTGAGATATATTTCTTATTCACCACATATTTATTATATTTGGTGTATATAATGTGCATTGAAATATAAAATAATGAATCTAATTATATTAATATTATTCAATGTTTCATTTAATAATATTTCTTTTGTGTGGAATATTCTTTTACTAATTACAAAGTGGTAAGGGAATTCATAACCTAATTTACACTCTTTGGGTTAACCTTGTACATAAACTATTTTTTCATACTCTGATTCTGTATGAGATGAATTTTATTTTCATATGATTAATTAACATCTATTTTATTTATATTTATAGTGAATACACATATTTGACTAGTCATACACTCACTTTAATAATTTTATATTTATGAGGGATTTGATTTATAAAAATATCTTTTTAAATTCCATAAAAAACTACCTTTTTATTCAATATCCACAATGTATAAAATTTTAACCAATTTTTTTTTCTATAATATTTAGATTTTTTAAATTAATTTTACTAATGTTGAACCTTTTTTAAATAAATTTACTTAAATGTTTTTTTAGTGATTTTCTAAAATAGGTTCTTTATGCTTTTTCTGAGAAAATATGTATGGAATGATTTATTAACATACAAGACATGATTGTATTTTAAAACCATCATTATTCTTTAATTACTCTAATATGCCATTAAATTATTATAATGTAATTTTGAAAGGACAATATTTCATTTATAATTATGTGGAATTTATGAAAAATGTTTTCAAAATAGAAAGGATAATTTCCTCAAGAATAATTTCATGTTATCTCTCAGAATTGTATTTCATATAATAAAACATTATTTGATATTAATTATGTTTTAATAAGGATATTACTGAATGAACTTGTCCTTATTTTGTTTATTGTTTTTTTTGTTTATGAGGAATTGATATTAATTAATCCTATTTCTTTTCAAGTGCTATGATTTTATAAATGATTTATGTTATTATGGCTAACATACTTATGGTTTTCATTATGTGACAAGTGGTACATATATCTCCATACAACGAATTTGGTAATGATATTATATCTGTTGTGATAGAAATGAATATAATATGGATTGAAATTGGTTAATATGTGACTAGAACAGTAAGTGAATCTGATTAAATAAAGGACTTTATACTCCATGATAGTCCTAGGAGTAAACCTAGGCCACTACGATTGGTTGTGTATGGAACCAATTCCAACACAATAGTCTTAAAAACAATCCTTGACAAATAATGATGTAATATTATATTTTTATGTGAATAAAAATATTCCACATTTTTTAAAATGTTATTTATTTGTGATTAATGTATTATGAATATTTATTATCTACTATCTAACTAGTGAGTAAGATCATTAATGTGAAGGGTATAGTTTTAGAGTTATGTCTATCTTATTTTCCCCTTAGGTTTAGATAATGACTCATATCTCCCTTGTTTACCATTACTGATATTCAGAGCTAACCCTATTCTAATGATTATTTTCCTATATAAATGAAGGGTGATATTAAGTATGAAATGTCCAAAAAGGTTATAGTTTTCTAGAAATAAATTGGAGATGATTTAAGTGATTTATAAACTATGAGTTTTTTTTTCAAGTCTCCAAAAACACTAAACTGGTACAATTCTAGAGGGTTTTTTGTAACATGAATATTCATATATTTTGATTTAATATCAATTTATGAAAAGATGGGGTCGTTATAATTTGTGTGAGAGATAGGTTTTGATAACCTTTGTTTAAAGTTAGAGAAAACCACAGTAGGAAGCCTATATGGAATCATAGGTTATTGTCATAGTGTTTTGGCGGCGATCAATAATAACATAGGATTAAACCTAAGGAATCATAGATTAAAAATTTGAAAGTATTTTTCCCTAATGATATGGTTTTCATATTATTATTACTATTTCTCACACAATTCATGTTGGTTTAGTTAATGGATGGATCCTAAAGAAACTATGTTAATGTTGAATGTGATGAGCAATGATACAAGTTTCCTCTCAAGTAGGTAAATGTTATAGGATAAGGAATGTAATTTTTTTTCTACACTCACACAAGATATGAATCATGAAAGACATAAAAATAATCAATGTTGGGAATAAAATTCTATTTAGTCCATCATGAAGAAACATGTAATTTGTTTTTTTGGGACTTCTGATCCACAAGTGGATGATCAGTAGTTTAACACCATTGATAATTTTTTTATATTATTCAATGATAAGGTAATGAAAAAAAATTTCTATATATTCTTCATTTAATACAAAAAATTAGATTAATTTTGGATAATTATCAAGAATTTGAGGCAAGTATGTCAAATTGCATCAATGGAATGAGATTAGTTTAAGGGAATATTCTTGATAATGTACTCCCCGTAAATTATATGTACAAAGAGGGAGATGTAATATCTTGAGATTATGTAAAATGATGAAGAATCCATCAGTATATATGAGGAAAATTTTAAAATTATTTCAAGGTATTCTTGTAGTTTTATAATTAGTCCATAAATTTAAAATGACAAAATTTTTGGTGGTTTAAAACCAAGTCTACTAAGTGAATAATCTAAAATATACATCAGTAAAAATAAAAAAATTCATTGTTGTTCCCCCAACATGGTTATGGAAATTTTACTTAACCATAAATAAAATGATTTTGATAAGAAAATAAATAAGTAATTCCAAGGATATTATAAAAAAATAAGGAAAAGAATACGAGATTAACATTATAGTCAAATTATGAGAAGAACAATGATGGATATTATCTTAATAGGAATAGTAAATGCTATAAATGTTGGATGAAAGTTCATCAAGAAAATGAGTATCGATATTGTGGGAAGAAGTAAGATAATTATTCTAATTGAGGGAAAACTTAAAAAAAAATACCCCCTCGTATTTCAATTAATCAATTGTAAGAAAAAGAAGCATTATTCTAATCAATAGAAAATACAATGATTAATAATGATCATATATGCCAACAAACTCATTAGAAAAATGAAAGATAAAAATATAATGTTATTACTATTGAAAATATGTAGTAGAAAATGAAGTGGTAGAATGATTGAATGTTTATATATTATAAAAAATGAATAATTTCGAGGAAATTGTTTTACGGTACTATGGAGTAATAAAACATATAAATATTGGTCCACTATAGTGTTTCCATAAGAATTTGAAATGATATATTGAATACTACTGATGGAATTAAAAGGTGATTTACTTGTAAGGTGATGTTTTTAGGGAACACATAATTATGGAAAAGGCAACCATTAATATATGCATGATGAGTGGATAACATATAGATCCATAGATGTTTTGACTATGATAAGATAAATGGGATAACATTTATGACCTTGAAAATGATTTTCAATATGATGACATGACAGATTATGGATTGATTTTATTAAATTTCTCCATTTGTGGTTTCATGGAGTTAATTTTTTAATGAATATTTATTTTCACTATGGTTTTATAATAATTCATATTATTACCACGTTTTAATTGAATTCATGATAATAATGTCCTCATGTTTAGTGTGAGGAAATTATGATCTACATCAACTTATTTTTGGGATTAATGATATCTTGATATCGAAAATACAATGACCTTTCATCAAAATATTTGGATTTTAATATTTTTTATGTTCATAAGGGAAAATATTGAGGAATTGTTTTTCATTTATATTTTGATGTGGTTTTAGACATTAATATATTAAATAACCACACGATGATTTATGCATATAGACTATCTTGTGAAAATCAATTTTTTATGATTATAACTAGAGATAAGATCAATTTGTAGTCAACCAATTATGGATCTAATGATCCACTAGTTGTATTGGAACTATAATTTCAAATTCATTCTTTCAAGTAAAAAATGAGTCAAAAGTTGATCAAGGCCTAACTAAAGAGCTAAATTTTACAAATGAGATGAAATAAATAATTTTTATATTCTAAAATGAATATTAAATAAAATGTTGTCATATTATTATCATTTATAATGATATAAGTAACTTTTTTGACCAATTTGATCTTTTATTTTGTGTTGAATAATATTATAATTACAATGTTCTCTATTAATATCCGTATTAATTTAATAATTAGAATTATATTACTTGTATATGTTTTCAAATTGCATTTATGTATTCTAAATCGGAATCCTAGTTATGTGGTTACATTCACCTTTTACTTTCTATACCATTAAGGGGACAATTTATTGTTCCATTTTTATAATGTGGGTTCCCCTCATGGAATGTTTTAGAAATAATTATTTTATTTTTGAAGTGAAATGTAAAATTTTTGGGAAGTAATTTCTCAAAATTTTGGATTTTATTAGGATGCTAGATTATCAATTGATGGTTCCACCAAATCTCTCTCAATTTCATTATGTATTCCATGTATCTCACCTGATTAATTATACACTTGATCTTTCAATGGTATTAATCATAGAGGACCTAATGATGTGGAAATATCATTCTTATAATGAAATATTATTAGATATTTTTGATTATGGAGATATTGTTCTATGATACAAGACAACTTACTTGGTTATTGTTTAATGTTGAATCCTCCAGTTTGTGGAAGCAACGTGGGAACCTGAGGATTTGATGAGGTTGATGTATCCTCATTTTTTAATATCATAGTAATGAATTTCCAGGGTCAAATTCACTTTTAGGGGACAGTATTTAACACTAAAAAATTTTATGATATGTTTTTTATAAAATAATATAATCTATTTGATATCATACATTTCCCAAAACACCATGTATAAACGGACTAAAATAATATTATTAATTTAATAATTATTATATCATAGAAATTGGAATGGTTTGAATACATGAGGTTAAATAAATTACAAAAATATCGCATACACAGTTTTATAATTTGAAATCATTTGTTACTGATTAATTAAAAATGAAAAATACCAATTGATTATAGATGAAGTGTTTTTATAAAATAAATATTTTTATGACCACAATGAAATTTTATAATAATAAAATAATTAATCAATATTTTTACGATATAATATTTAATAATTAATATTATATATTCAATAAAATATTTTTATGATCATTCGATAGGTTTGATAGACTTATGATAAGAATAATCATTGTTTAATCATAAAAAACTACATTTTTCTAGAAGTTAATATTGACACCTTTTCAAGAGTACATTTCTTATATCTCAATTTTGAAATAATTTATAAATTTATTTGAAAAAAATAAATATCAATTTTAATACGGGGTATAAAAATTCACATAATGTTAAGGTTTAGTATTTTCCCAATAATTTTCATTTTTTTGATGAATAGTGAAAGATAATGTTTATTATTTGAAAACTACATTTAGGACTAATTTATTTATATAGAGAAATTATAATTTAAATTTTTAATAAAATATAATTTGAAAAATTTTATGTAAATCAATCAAATTTATGTGTTTAGAATTAATATCATATTGAAATTGTATTTAATAACATAACAAACTGCTGAATATATTCACATTAAAAACCTGCATTCCAGTTGCATCTGTAGAACTAGTTTTAAATAAATTTTTTAAAATTATATGAATTTTATTTGGTAAAATGTATTATATATATTTGTAATAAGATGTTACAAATTAGGTTGTAATTTCATTTACATTTTTTTGCTGATTAATGTTACCCTAGTAAAAAAATTATTTACACAGTATGGGTAAAAATGAAATTTATTGAAGTTAAAAGGTTAAAGGATTAAACTACCTAAAAAATAAAATATTTAATGGATATTTGGGGTATTTACATATCATAAACAACCACTACTATATTATTATATGAATTATTTTTGGGTCACTAATTCCACATCAATGTTGATGGCTTTAAATATAAAACAATTATTATTTTAATAAATTAAACCAACCTCTCCTAAAGTATAAATACCACCCCTCACCATTATATTTTGACTCAAAAAAATTGAAACTCCTATGATATATACCAAATAATCTACTACACACTATTACCACATCTATTTCTTACTATTCTTACCAAAATACAAAATAGAATATCCTCACGGGGCCCTCCAAAATTGATATTTTGAAGAGGTTTTTCATTCAAAATAACTCTCTCAATTTCTATTCATTTTCTACTTTATCCTCTCATACATCATCCATCAGGACGTAATAACTACAGAATCATTTATATAAAAATTATTATATTTCTAATGGAATATATTTTATCCATCCAATTTATTAACAATTCTTATTCAATGAAATGAAACCATTGTCCATGTTATAGTGATTAACAGCCTCTGTGAATAATGTTTTTGTTTGTTTAACATTAACACCATTATTGATGGTCATAAAATGATTATTATAAATAAATAATATGTTAATAAGTATATTATAACATTTTTAATGATCATGAATTAACATATATACATAATATAAAATGTAGTTTGTTATTGTGAGAATTATATATAAATATGGATAAATATATATTATTAACATTTTATCAAATCAGTCATCCTCATCTGTAAGAACCTATGTTTTCAAATGATATATATATCCTTTAATTTTAAATTAAAATTTATTCCTATAACCTAATTTGAATTATTTTTGAGTTCATAGAGGTTTTGGGGGTGTTAGGGGCTTGTACAGAGCATTAATCCCGTGTTTGGGGTGAAAATGGCCCGATAAAAGGTTTGTACAAACTATGTATTGCATGATACATGGTTAGTAAACAATATGAATGATGAGAAAGATGGTTGGTTCATGATACATGGTTATTTAAAACCATGTGACATTTTTAGAAAAAAGATGTTGATAAAGGTGATTGATTTCATCGGTTATCCTTTTCTTTCAAGGAATGTTTTTGATGAATAAAAATCACATCATATTGTATTTGGTGAAAATAATATTGATGGGTTTTTTCAAAAGAATCAAAAATATTATGTCCATTGTAATGAAGAAAATCTATTTAAAAAGAATGGATCTGAGTGGACTTTCCTTAGGTCTAGAATGGGAGAAGATCGTAATGGGGAATTGATCATAATATGTTATGAAAGAATCAGTCATTGGGAGAATGTATCATTATAGAAGTAAATAGTCCTTATATTCACTCTAAATATGGTTTTAAATAAAGTTATTTAATCAAATTCTGCATGAATATGATAAAATTAAATGTAATGACGCTTCACTGATTCATATTTCATATATTATAAGATAATTAGATAACTTATAATGAAATCTTGGTGAAATAACGGGGGAGTGAAAAAGACTCAGTCTTATTATACTCTGATAAGAAAAAGTTAATGTCAATCATACTCAAAATATTGTTCCTAGGATAACCATATCTAAGGAAATCATACTCATAATGTTCATACTAATGAAAATCATATTTGGGATGATAATTAATTAAATAGTTTGTCGGAGGATTTGAATGTTTAAATACATTCAAATGTAAGTCTTACACTATAGGATATAATCCTAAAATGTACTCAACGAAATGAGAAAAGAGTTTACGGGAAAAAACAAAGGAATGCAAAGTAGTATTGTATTCATAAAAGAATGAATTTACTGATCAGACTCAGTATGCCATCGTAATCAAAGGACGAGTTTCTTGAGACCGATGAATGAAATAAATATAATAGACGATTATAAAAAATGTAGTCAACAATTTATAAGGGGTTGAATTTATTTGTTTATTAATAAAGTTACTCAAGATAAATGTTGAAGAAGTAAAAGTGGTCTAATAGTTTAGATGATGGAGTTTTCTAAATGTTCAATCAAGTTAAAGCTTAGTAATAAAAAATGATTATATTCTTCATTTAGAGTGGTATACATTTCTTCATACATTTACATTAAATTTATATATAGAACAGTTCTGAAAGAATTTGGATTTAAAATAATGGAATCAAAAAATGGAATCAGAATGGATTTTTAAAATATTGTATGTAAAATAAATGAAGGTTGTAGAGGATTTGAGAAGATTTGAGAAGAGTGGACCAATCAAAAATGCACATAATATTTTTGGAAAAATTTAAATTTAGTTGAATTTGTTTGAGCGGGAAAGATATTTGGATTCCTGCACAATCCTATCATGGGTCACATATATAATGAGAAATTATTTTTTACTTTCCAATTGATTATGTATTGTTCACTACAGAAGAGTACGAATCTCTCTGTGTAAGAGATATAAAGTATATTTTGAACTAATCCTTTGTTGAAGAGGATTTTCATGAATGAAGTGAATGGAGAAGATGAAATATCATAATTTTGAATTAAGTATATCATTATAACCACTTATAATCATACATAGCTGATTACCATATCTGACTTGTCGATTATATTCTATTGATTAACATAACTAGTTGGGTAATCAGATTTAGTATTATTATACTGAGATTTTTAGATAGAGGAAGTGCTGTACTATGTTATTATTACTCGAAATAGAAGATTTTTTGATTCCTCTCTTCTTTATTATATCAAGTTATTCTGTTATATATTTTGTTGAGTTGTAATGACCCAAAATTTTGAATAAATTTTGTTTCATAAATCTATGTGTTATTTTGTTTTATACTCAACAATACTGTTTCATTTAATAAAATGAGTATAGATAAAATCAGACCATTGGAAACTAAATGTTGGGCTTATTTTCTATAAATACAAGTTATCTTGATTAATTAATATAGAAAGATGATTTTATGAACCCATCCAACAGTCTCGGGCCGATCGAATCCCATCTGACGGAACTTGGGAAAGAGGTACCACCTTTGGGCTTTGCTCTGGACCAAACCCAAGCTGAACTTCATTGTGTGATGTTGGAACGAAATTGCATTTGCGATAAGTTCAAGCTGAGAGAAATCACTACTCGGGAAATGTTGGCCGAGCCGCCCCAAGATTCTATCACCCTAGCACACCTTACTCTTAGGTCTTTTGCTGTTGTTATAAGGGGTTATGTAACACCACCGTAACTGCCTTGGGTAATCCTTTGATTCAAATAAAAATTATGATTTCTTCTTATGATGAATTTTGTGAATTTTCATGTTTCCAGATAAATATAATATGAATATTATTGATGATTTCTAGAAAAAATATATTTTAAAAATATTTATGTAAACCGTAAATAATTAAAAATGTGATATTATTTTCAAAAAATAGTCTTCTACAGTTGTGTTCAGTATGAAATTTAGAGTCTAATAAGATCAACATAATTTTTGATGAATTTTAATATATGAATACTGATTTTACGCTTAGGATTAGCAATTTCACTAAATGGATTAGTAATATCACTTAAAGAAAGTATTAGTATAATTTAGGCACCTTGATTAAGTAATGTGATTCAATAAAATATGTAAATAACTGTTTGAGAAATTATTGGTTTAGTATTAGTTTTTTTGGGTGAATATTTTTTTTATTTAAAAATTAAATTAAACAAATTTAGAAAATTATTTTCATAAAATGGAGTTCATTTTAGAAATCAGAGCATCGATATTTGGTTAAGGTAAATTTTTAGGATTTTTTAAAAACAGTTTTATTTTCATTCAATAGTGTTTTTATTTAAAAATTAAATTAAAAATATTTAGAATATTATTTTAAAAAAATGGAGTTCATTTTTTAATCAGAGCATCGATATTTTGTTAAGTGGAAATTATGGATTTTTTCTTGAGAATGTCGAATTTTCATTGAATAGCGAAAATATAGTTTTTGAGTTTCGGGTGTTTAATTACATCATTAAAGATGTATTAGATATTAAATAATTCTGGTCAACTTATGAATAGTAATATAATGTATGATGTGTCCCATGTGGCCAATACCATGGGCAAATACCATGGAAAAGCCCATGGTTTTTCCAAATACCACCGATGAAGTGTCCCTTGGAAATTAATGTTTTGGCCCCTCACTTCTCCTATAAATACCAAGCCTTTCTTCATTAATTTTATTTCGAAATACCCCGCAACTGAGTTATGGTCTCTTTATATCCCACATAGTCCTTCCATGGTTCCCTCAAGCCTCCCAAGGTCCCGACCTTCATAATTTTGATGTTACTTTTCAAGGTTTGGGATCCTACCTCTCTCTTTTTTTTTCATGTATTCCCCATTATGTCATTTATTTTAAGATCCATTTTCTTATTTTGGGGATTATATTTTATATTCATCCTATTGTACTATTCATGTTCATATGATTAGATACCCCCTCTTTCTCTCATCAATTCATTTTAGTAATGTTTAAGTGGTGCTGTTAGGCACCCGAATTTTTGTAAAGTATCCTACCTCTCTCTTTCTTTTCACGTATTCTCTTTTATGTCATTTATTTTAATCTCCATGTTCTTATGTTGGGGGTGTTATTTTATATTCATCCTACCATCCATTTTATGTTCATATGATGAGAGACCCCCTCTCTCATCAATTCATTTTATTAATGTTTAAGTGGAACCATTAGGCTGTCGAATTTTTATAGGGGATCCTACCTCTCTCTTTTTTCAACTACATTTTTTATGTCATTTCATTTAAGACCCTTGTTATTATGTTGGGTGATGTTCTTTTATATTCCTATTAATTCCCCTTTCATGATAATATTATTAGATATCCCCTATTACTCTAATAATTTCGTTTTATGAATGATTATGTGGTGCCGTTAGGCTGCCGAATTTTTGTAAGGGATTCTTCCACCCTTCTTATTTTTAAAGTTATATTTTCATGTAAGATATTTCATGTTCCTTTTCTTATGTTGGGGTATGATCTTATATATCTATCGTAATTGCTTTTTTTTGTTCATATGATGATATATCCTATTTTATCTCATCAATTCATTTTTTGAAGATTTATGTAACGCCGTTAGGCTGCCGAATTTTCATAAGAAAAATCTTATTTTTCCTTCCTTTCATGTTATTCATTTCATATGGTATATCTTTCAAAGTTCATTACCATGTTCTTAAATCCTTTATATTTTGTCCCCCTACTATTTTTAAGGATCATTTAGGAGTGCGTGACCCATGTCCCCTCTATTTTCAGTGTTTTTTAAAACCTTGTAACATAGTTGGTATGCAGCAGATTTTTTGTCTCAAAATGTCTTTATCTATTTATCAAATTATATTATTTTATTAATTGAATATTCAAATATCATTCTTATACATGGGTATTCACATGTATATCAAAATTATATATTTTAATTCTATTATTCACATACATGAAACCCACTTTCCTTTTTTCGTGGGTATAAAATGACATAAAGATCATGTCATAAAAGAAGTTAATAAAAAGTTATGATTATGAAATAAAACCCATTTATTTTATTCTATATTGGTTATTTATAAAATGTTTGATGCTGATAAATGTGGTTGAAATAATGATAAAGACAAATTTAAGGGTGTTCCCTGGTGGCGCTCCAATTCATTAGTTAATGATGTAATCCCTAGGGATTACAATTTTAACGATACCTTGGTGAATAACCTTGTTAATTTTCATTAATGACACCGTTGCGATGGACCTTGGTGAAAAGGAAATGATTTTCTATGTTAAATGTTTTAGCCACATATTCATGTTATGAAAGATGTTATTTTTTATTGTAATATGCCTTATGATCTCTTTCACGTGCCTTAAAGTTATTTATCATCACTTTGTTGATGTATCTCAAATTCACATGTAAAATGTTTCCCTTTTTTCCCTTACTGGGCCTTATACTCACCCTTTCCTTTGATGTATGTTCCCAGGATATGAGATTCAGTAATGAACATAGGATCAACAAATTAAAAATCCTTTCACGTGTGTAGGAAGAATATTTTATGTTGTCATGTAATATGTTCCTAGTTTCAAATTCACCAAACCTTAATGATCCTTGGTTTTGTATAATGTAATTAAAGATTATGTGATAAAAAAGAAGGATGATATAGTTGGTATCAAAGGATGGTTTAGTTATTTGTGGAAATTAGTATTTATAAAATTTACATTGTTTCTTAATTGAAATATTAAATTTAGGAAGACATCCTGGTAATTTTGTGAAGTATTGAGTAAGTGGTTTCCATACAAATAAATCCTTGTCTGGATATGAAAAAGTAGAGGTGGCTCTGGTATAGATGTACATAAGAGTAAAACCTAAAAACAATTCTTTGAGCTAGACTCGAATGGGAACTGGTACACGTCACTCACAATATTTTAATGAATCGTTATTATGGAAATATAGGAAAATGTAATTTTCTAAGCATGAAGTTTTCAGATATAAAATCATTTTTAGTTAAAAGATTCATAAATGAAATAAGTTTCTCACGAAGTATTTATTATTTTAGAAAATGTCCCAATCATATAAGAATACATTGATGTATTTCCTAATAAGTTACCTAGACCTCCCCTAGAAATAGAGGTAGAGTTATCCATTGAACTCGTACTTGGATCTCATCCGATGTCAAAGTCCCCCTATAAGATAGAAAATGTGGAGCTAGAGGAATTAAAGAAACAACTCAATGATCTTTTGGAGAATGGGTTTATCTGACCAAGTGTGTCTCCTTGGGGAGCACCAGTTATCTTTGTGAAGAATAAGGATGGATCGATGCAGCTATACATTGATTATAGAGAACTGAATGAGATCACAGTGAAGAAAAAATATTCTCTTCCTAGAATTTATGACATCTTTGACCAACATCGTGGGACTCAATTCATCTATGAGATTGATCTTTGTTCTGGTTATCATCAATTGAGGGTGAAGAATGATGATAATCCAAAAACTACCTTTTGATCAAGATATGGGCATTATGAGTTATTTGTTGTGCCCTTCGGACTAATGCATCTACTATTTTTATGGATCAAGAATAGGTTGATTTTGGAAACTTATATCAAATGGATATCCTTTTTATAGTAAAATGATTTGGTTATTAAATGATAAAGGTTATTTTGGACGATGTTTTCACTTTTGGAGTACCATATGCCGAAGATACTAAATGATTTAATTTGAGGAGGAATGGTTGAATTTTTTATGTACGAGTTTTTATATTTATTGTGGACATATGGTGATTTGCGTTATTTCTGGAAAACGAAGAACCTATCATAGTGAATATGTGAATAGTTTAATTACACTTTAGTAGATGACATTAATAGTAGTAGATGTTATTTGGAGATAAATGTTAAGATTTTATTTGGGGAACACTATATGATTAAATATTTTTGAGTTTTGGGTTCCAATCTTAGTTTGAATTATTCTGAAGAATTTTAAGGATGGTTTTGTATTGAATAATCTTTCTAGAAATTTGGGTACTTTTGATGAATTTTTGAGATTAATAGTCATTTTTTATAAAGTATTACACTTTTTGAGGATTATATGATCTCATACTATCCTTTTTAGTTTTAGTTGATGAATAAAGACAAGGGAAAATATAGTTATTCTTTTGTGAATTATGTGATTATCTAGAAGATGATTATTGTGCTTTTGATGAGACCATGTCTTTTTGAAGGCTCATTATTTCGAGAAAAGATTAGTCTTGGTGGAAATTTATTAATGCATGAGAATCTAGTTGAAGGTAAATATATTTCCTTAAGTTTTTTTTCTATGTAGTAAATGAATTCCTCAAAATTATGAAAAGGAACGTAGAACAAAAACATTGTTGGTCTCCGTATCCTACTAGGTAATCAAAGACCATTTAACACATCTTATTTTTGTGATCTTCTCATGGTTATTTTTTTCTTAATCATGATTTTGATCACTCTCCATTAGAACTTGAACCTTTGTTTTCTCTTCCATATCCATGTTTTCCAAAATGGAATCCTTGTTTGGGTTAACTCGGATGACCTTTATACAAACCTTTCTTTATTTTAAAGTAATAGTTTTACTATCTCTTTTCCGATGTGAGACTTTCAACAAAATTTCCATGCCTAATTTTAAAATTTTGAGGACGCAATTTCTTAAGGGGGGATGATTGTAACGACCTGAAATTTGGAATAATTTTTTTTCATAACTTCATGTGTCATTTTATTTTAAACTCAACATAACTATTTCATTTTATAAAATGAGTATAATTAAAATAAGGACTATAGAGACTACACATTGAGATTATTTTCTATAAATACATGTGATTTTGATTAATTAATATAGAAAAAATATTCGATGGCCCCATCCAGTAGTCTCGATCCGATCGAAGCCCATCTGACGGATCTCAGGAAAGAGGTAGCACCTTTGGGCTTTGTTCTAGACCAAACCCTAGATGAAATTCATCATGTGAAGCTGGAATGAAATTTCCTTCGCAAGAAGTCTAAGTTGGTATAAATCACTACTCGAGAAATATTGGTCGAGTCTCCCCAAGATTCTATCACCCTAGTACATCGTAAACTTAGGACTTTTGCTGGTGTTATAAGGGGTTATGAAACAGGACCAAAACATCCTTCAGAAATCCTTTGATTTAAATAAAAATTGTGATTTCTTCTTATGATGATGTTTGTGAAATTTTAAATGTCTGGATAAATATAGTTTACATATTATTGAAGAATTTTTGGAAAACGATATTTTGAAAATATTTATATAAACATTAAATAATTAAAAATGTGTAATGATTTTGAAAAAATGTTCTGCTATAGTTGTGTGCAGTATGAAATTTAGAGTCTAATAAGATCAACATAATATTCAATTAATAGTAATTTATGAATAGTGATTTTTTTCTTAGGATTAGTAATGTGACTAAATGGATTATTAATTTAACATAAAGAATGTATTACTATAATTTATGATCCTTGATTAAGTAATGTCATTAAATAAAATATGTAAATAACTGTTTTTGAAATTATTGGTTAAGTATTAGTTTTTTCGAGTGAATAGTTTTTATATTTAAAAATTGAACTAAAAATATTTAGAAAATTATTTTCATAAAATGGAGATCATTTTTGAAATCAGATTATTGATATTTGGTTATGGTGAATTTTTGGGATTTTTCTGAAATAGTTGAATTATCAGGGAACATTGATTTTATTTAAAAATTAAATTAAAATTATTTAGAAAATTATTTTATCAAAATGGAGTTCATTTTTGAAATAAGAGCATCAATATTTGGTTAAGTTGAAATTTTAGATTTTTTATGAGAAAGTAGAATTTTCAGTGAATATTGAAAATATAGTTTTTGAGTTTCTGGTGTTTAATGACATCATTAAGGATGTATTAATTATTAAATAATTCTGGTCAACTTATAAATAGTAATATAAGGTATGAGGTGTCTCATGTGGCCAATACCATGGGAAATTACCATCATCAGGCCCATGGTTTTTCAAATACCACTGATGAGGTGTCCCTTGGCAATTAACACTTTGTCCCCTCAATTCTCTTATTAATACCAAGTCTTTCCATCATTCATTTAATTTCAAAATCCTAAAAAATGAAGTTCTGGTCTCTTTACCTCCCAAGGAGTCCTCCCAAGGTGCCCTCAATCCTCCCAAGGTCCCAACAATCATGCTTTTGAAGTTGCACTTCAATGTAAGGGATCCTACCTCTATCTTTCTTTTCATGTATTCTCCTTTATGTCATTTATTTTAATCTCCATGTTTTAATTTTGGGGATGTTCTTTTATATTTTCCTACATTCCTTTTCATGTTCATTTGATTATTGAATCCATATTTCTCTCATCAACTAATTTTAATAATGTTTAAGTGGCGCTGTTAGGCTGCCAATTTTTTGTAAGGGATCCTACCTCTCTCTTTCTTATCATGTATTATCCTTTATATCATTCATTTTGAGCTCAATGTTATTATGTTGGGGATGTTATTTTATATTCATCCTACTTTACTTTTAATTTTAATATGATTAGATACCCCCCATTCCCAAATCATTTCATTTTAATAATGTTTAAGTGGCGCCGTAAGGCGGCCGATGTTTTGTAAGGGATCCTACCTCTCTCTTTTTTTTCAAGTACACATTTGACTATAATTTAATTTAATAGCCTTGTTATTATGTTGGGTGATGTTATTTTATATTCTTATTACTTCCATTTTCATGATGATATGATGATAGATCCCCTATTACTCTCAACATTTCGTTTTTTTGAATGTTTAAGTGGCGCCGATAGGCTGCCGAATATTTGTAAAGGATTCTACCACCCTTCTCATTTTTCAAAATCTATTTTCTTGTAATTACTTTCAAGTTACTTTTCATATGTTGGGTTATGATCTTTTATATCTATAATACTGTCCTTTTTATGTTCATATGATGAGAGACCTTATTTTATCCCATCAATTCCTTTTTAAATGTTTTAAGTAACGCCGTTAGGCTGCCGAATTTTTATAAGAGAAATCTTATTTTTGTCTTCATTTCAAGGTCTTCATTTCATATGTTATATCATAAAAATTTAATTACCATGTTCTTTAATCCTTTATATTCTATCCTCCTACTATTTTTATGGATCATTTATGAGTGGGTGACCCAATTCCCCTCTCTTTTTAATGTTTTCTAAAACCCTTTAACATAGCTGGTATGCTGCAGAATTTTCATCTCAAAATGTCTTTACATTTTTCCCAAATTCATTTATTATATTAAGTAAATACTCAATGAAATTTCTTATACAGGGTTATTCTCATTTATATCAAAATTTACTATTTTATTTCTGGGATTTACACACATGAAACCCACTTTCCTTTTTTTATGGGTTTAAAATGACATAAAGATAAAGTCTTAAAAGTAGTTCTTAAAATGTTCTTATTATGAAATGAAACCCATTTCTTTTAGGCTATATGGGTTATTTATGAAATTTTTGATGATGATATATGTGGCTCACATGATTATTAATAAAAATTTAAGGGTGTTCTCGGATAGCGCTCCAATTCATTGGGTAATGATGTAATCCATAGGGATTACAATTTTAATGGTACCTTGGTGAAGAACCTTGGTAATATTTTTAATGAAACCTTGGGGATGGACCTTGGTGAAACAAAAAATGATTGTCTCAGTTAAATTTTATAGCCACATCATTAATTTATGAAACATGTTATTTTTTTATTATGATATGCCTCATGATCTCTTTCTCATGCCTTAAATTTATTAATCATGACTTTATTGATGTATCTCAAATTCACATGTAAAATGTTTCCCTTGTTTCCCTTACTGGGCCTTCTGCTCACCATTTCTATTGATGTATGTTCCCAGGTTATGAGATGCAGTAATGAACATAGGATGAACATGTGAAGAATCCTTTCAAATGTTTAAGAAGAATGATATATGTTGTCAGGTATTAAGTTCATGGTTTCCAAGACACTAAACCATAATGATCCTCGATTTTGTATAATGTAATGAAAGTTTATGTGATAAAAAGAGGGATTCTATAAGAATCATACCTAGAATAATAGTAATGGTAAGAATAGTATAGAGGAGAATCTCCCTCAGAGGAATTCGACTAGTAAAAAAGGTACTAGAAAAATAAGTTGGTGTTTTCCTTAACAATGTCTAGGAGGTTCTTACCATCATCTAGGTATGTAATTATAGAAGTTTTTTCAATTGAATACTTTTTATGAATTGAAAATAATTACATGTAACATAACTTGTCGCACAATCTTTTATTACCCTATTTGTGTTAGAAGGGTGAACAGACACTATTGGAATTTTTTACATAGTGACACACAAGTTAGTGTTTATATCATACTCATTTTATTCCAAGGATTGACTTTCAGTCAATTGTGGGTTATTGGATCATTTCCAAACCATAACATGGAATTAGTTATTCTTTTTGAATAGTAAACCTTATAAATTTACGTGTTCATTTTCATTTTTGGTTTAATTATTATCATAATTGGATTGAATCATTTACAGAAGGTAATGGTTGTTTAAATGATACACAATAGAAAACAATTATCAATGATTACGCCACACCCCCTCCTAATGATACGATTACATTGACCATGAACTTTAAACTGGTATTATAGGGTATATTAACATTTATTATTCTTTTTTGATGGAGAATTATAATTTTGTGAACATTAAAGGCATTTTAGTCTTAGATAGAATGAATTATCAACTATAGAGAGATAAAATGATTCCCTATCTTTTATATATTGGATATTATGTTCATAAAGCTTCAATAGTTAGGTTTCACCAGTTTATGATAATGTTCATTTAACATATATTGATAAAAAGTATTTTGAGAATGATGGAAGGGAAAAAATTCTATATTATTATCATTTTATGAAATGTAAAGTATATGGGTGAACGGTTTTTCCAGAAAAAAATATATGGGATTATTTGAAAAACATATTTTAATGAAATGAATAGTGAATAAGAAAAAAAACTCAAATCTATAGATTCATTTAAGAAGAGTTGAATATGGGTGAGTAAGAATTAGTTGGGTAATTATATACATGGGTTTATGAAATTGTGAGTACTATCAGATGTATTGGATAAAATTTAGATGATTTAATAGTTGTTGAAAAGATAATGAGAATCATTCTTGATAAGTTTGGTGCAAAAGATTATTCATTAGAAGATAGAGATCTTAAAACATTATCTCTTGATTATTTTTATATAACTCTCATCACTTATGAAATGATAATATAGAAATCTATTAAAAAGAATTTTATAGAGAAATGTCTATCAAGGAGTCCAAGAACCAAAAATTCATAAAATATTATTATTAGAATTGATACATTTTATTCTGACTAAATAAATGAGATATTTAATAATATTATTGATATTTTATCCTTCTTATCTAAAAATCAGAAAGATCTACAAGGAAATAAAAAGGGAAAATTCCCCTGGAATGTTTTGAATGTGGAGGAATTGGGATCCATGCTACCAATTTTCCTCAAAGAATGAAACTAGAGGGGAGTGTAGAATAATAAATAAGTCCAAGAATATCATGGATGAAATATGGTGAAAAATAAAAATTTTATTTTATAGGGAATGATTTGAAACTTTTCAATACAAAAAGTAAAATTTCCAATCGAATGATTAAGTCGAAGAAAGATGTGATGCTGAATCTGAAAATTTAGTTTATTATATTTTTGGAAATAATCATACTACAACATTTAATGATGAGGAGATCAGAATAAGTACTAATGAAATAGAAACTCACCATGATGTTCATTTTATAGTAGAGTTGAAATATTGTTTTAGAATTTTTATAAGGATTTAACGAAAAAACAATGAGATTGAAGATTAATGTAGCATAATAATAAACCAATAATGAATTTTTGATAATAATGAAATTATATTTAAATATAATAATGATTTAAAAATATATCATGATGAGTAAATGTATCGTAATGAGAATCTGGAAGTGTTGTAGAAAGTAAAATAAAATGAGTTAGAACCTGTCCAACAAAAAAAATTAATTATAAAAAGAAAAGTAAAAGATTCAACAACTCAAACACTGATGTCATTTGATGTTATGAAAAGGATAAAAATAATAAATATCCACAAAATATAACATCAAAGGTGAAAAATAATCTTGCTGTTGTTTTGGAAAAGTATATTGTTGGTAATGTCAGGTATCCGTCCTAGAACAAAAAAGAGGTGAATTTTGATGTTATAAAGAACCCTGAGTCCATAAATGTTTTCAAAAAAATATGAATTTAGAAAAAATAATCAAACGCTTATGGTTATAAAAAATAAGAAAAGAAAATGAAGACATTGATTGGAAACTGAACGGTTTGTCGTACATAGAAGAAAATGAAGAAGGTGGTTGAGGAACATTTTAACAATTTTAGCTAGTTTGGAAGTGTCAAAGAAAAATATTTATTTTATGGATATTTTTGTAATTATGGTGGATTATGAAATATATAAAATATGTGTTAGTTTTACCAAAAACATTACTATTATTCCACTAGTTATGAAAGGCATGGTTTGAGTTGTTGAAAATTCCTTCAAAAGAAGAAGTATAAGAATATTGTTTCGAAAAACCCAGAAAATGATTGCGTAAACATTGAATATAGGTTCCAACAATTGAAATATATTGGTGAAATATGGAAAAATATATGAATATTGTAAAATAATTTTTATTTTTGATACTATCACAACATATTTTTATTAACAATTCTCCGAAGTCAGGGGTGAAGAAAGAAAATAAATATGAAAAATCTATTGTTGTTTATTCTGCACTGAATGCTACAAATGGAGAATAACCATGGATTCATAATAGTGGGTGTTCTTCTAAAATGCTAAGAGACTTTATGTTTTAATAGAACACAAATTATTTTAATGATGTCATAGTGACTTTTGGAAATGATTAATCCATAGAAATCAATGATATTGTATCTGCCATCATTGGGAACAAAAAGATAACATCAATGAAAACATTGCATATTGATGGGATGAAACAAAATTTTTATGGGTTTCTTAATTCTGGGACGAGGGTAAAAAATTTAGAATAAAAATGGCCAGTTTTTTTGGGAAATGTGAATAATATGGAAATATATTTATTAGAGGCCAACATACAAAATTAAACTTGTTTCTTGTTGGTGAAATAAAGACTCTTGTTACATGAGTGTGGTAGAATAAAATCCCTTATGGAATAAAATAATGTGACACATGTGTTACTGAAACATGAGAAAATTATCAAAAACATACAGTGTCTGAGACATTCCTAATTTTCTATGATGAATATATTGGTGTTGCACTATTTATCAGAAAATAATGACTACAAATGTTGTGAATAATAATGTTGATATTTGTTTAGAACTACAAATAGAGTTGATTCATTTTAATATTTGAGGGATGATGAGAAAAAAATAAAAAAATTGAGTTAAGTACTTCATCTCTTTCATTGGTGATTTTACTTTCATTTATTGTCTTATTATATGAATCACAAATCCTAGGACATGAAAATGTTCAAAAGTTTTAGAAAGAAGGATGAGGATGATTGTGAGTACTTAGTGAAGAAGTTGAGAACATAAAACAATGGTGTATAAAAAGTTGAATAATTAAAAAGTTATCTTGATAAGCATGGAATTCTATATGAGTATAGTTCCCCATACAATCCACACCAAAATGGGTTTTCGGAAAGAAGTAATAGATGGTTCATGCAAATGGGATGATATATGTTTCTTGAACATTTTATTTTTCATTAATTTTGACGTTAAGCCACAAGTAATGTTTTTTTATTGAAACCCATTATTTCTATAAGACATGATCTGGTATGAATACATAGATATTTTTTATGTAAAAAAACCAAGATTGAAACACATAAGAGTTTCCATGAGTTTTTATTTTATAATGATGAATGTTGGATACATCCGAAGATTTGTGAAAAAAGGTGAGGACAAAATTATTCTTGTATATTACTTGGAAGGAATAATATATAGATGTATCAAAAATTATTCCTGAAGAATTGTTGATTAAATTCATTTGATAGTGATTGAATATGTAGAGAAATATAAACATACTTTGTTAAATGAGAAAGTTGAGCATGATTATTTTTGAAAATAATTTTGAAAAGGATAATGAAAATTTTATTCCTAATCAATATGAAGAATTGGATTGAACTATTTCCAATGATGGGGAAGATACTCAAAAGTCTCATCCTCATATGAGGAGCCAATTGGAAGCTCAGGAATATAATTGGAGATAAAACTCATAAGGTACACACAAAGAGAATAACCAAATGGTACTACAGATACTCCATTGTAATCAAAAGTGGAGCTGAGTGATGCGAAAGAAGATTTTGAGTATCCATAATGTGGATAAGCCATTAATAAAGGGTTGGAACAAATTGAAACGAATGATTCATTGGAACATGTACCCAAGTGATAAAACATAAAAATTATTGGTACAATGTTGGTTTTTTTGGAACCAGATGTTTGAAGAAGGTGAAGTGATATGAAACACTACAAGATTGGTGTGTAAATTGTACTCACAAATTGATGGTATTAATTTTGATGAAACCTTTTCTCTGGTATAAATAGTTGAAATAATAAGAATATATTTTTTCTATTTATTCCCAAAAAGGATGCAATATCATTCAAATGGTTGTTAAATCCACATTCCTAAATAATGATCTTTAATTAGATGTTTATATTTAACATTTTTGTAGATTTTATTATGGGTAATATGAATGTTATGTTTAAATATTGAAAAATATTTCTATATCCTAGAACAATAATTAAGGGAATGGAATTTCGAACTCGATAATGTCAAAGGAAGATGAATTTCAAGAGTGAAAGAGTGGAAAAAAATCTGTACATTAGAGAAAGTCATGAGAATTATATCATTGTAATTATTTATGATGATTCCATTATCTTTTTTTGGGAATGATGAAATATGATGTGAATGTTTTTTTGAAGATATAAAAAAGCCATTAGAAATGTCCATGTTGGGGGGAAATGGAATAATTTTATTGAATACAAATAAATCAAAGGGAAAAAAATTTCTTTCTCAATAAAGGAATTTTATTGAACAACTTAAGAGTTTTTTCATAGAAAACTCAAAAAAAATTTCCACACCTATATCTATAGGAACTATGTTTTCTATTGAATAAGTAGTAAAAGCAGTTTATTAGAAATAATTTGAAAATATAATGGGAAGATTATTTTGTATGAATTCTTCAAGACCCAACATTTTTTATGATGTTACTTGTGTGTATGATTTCAGACTGTTAAAAAAGAATCACATTTACATTCTAGAAAATGAATTCATAAATACATAAAAGGTATAACGGAATTCAAAACCAGGAATGACAGATCAAATAGTATTTATTTGTTCGGGTATTCAGATGTCTATTGTCAAAGAAATATTGAAGATAGAATATACACATCTGGTGGAGTATTATTTATAGTAAAGAATTAGGTTTTTTGGTATTCAAAAAAATTGAATCTTGTAACTATCAGTATCGGTGAAGGAGAGTATCTATCTACCACTCAAGAGACTACTCAAATTTTTTCGATGAAAACTCAACTAGATGATTTACTTCATAAAGATACATTACATGTTTTCTTAGGTTGTGAAAATAAATGCACAATCAATCTAACAAGAATTTATATTAAAATTTTTTATTAAAAATATATTGAGATCCAATATAATTTTAATAATTATGATTTGGAGAATAATTAATGGTATATGGAGCATGTCCCAATATCAGAACAAGTTGCTGATATATTTAAAAAACCCATTCTTAAGGAATCATTTTCTAAACTGAGGTTGAAAATAGTTGTCCAACCTCTTTTTAATCAAGGATGAGGGTTGTGTTTTTATCCCTTATATCATCATACCTTTGGATTTTATTTTAAAGGGGATGGATTTTTTCTTAATGCTATCCATTTGATGCATTTAAAAAGTGGGATTATGGGTAAGTTGTGAATTCTGCCCTATTTTGTGAGTAACCAATTTTAATTTTTTATTGGAGTGCTTGTAAGAAACAAGTTTTATTCATTTATAGAAATAAAGAAAAGGTATGGTTGAATAAGATCTAGGGAAGGCAAAATAAAATTGTTTTCATAATCACTAATTTTGAATAACATGGTTTTACTGTGAATGAATCTTGATTAAAATAATGAGTTAGATAATGTATGATTATAATTTTTGAAAAGTGATCCATTTTTTGAGGATAAAAAGTTTAGTGATTTATAAAATTTGGTTGAAAGAAAAATTCATAAAAGGAGATTGTTATATGCCTAGTGATGATGCAGGTGATTGTATTCAAATTTTGTCATTTTTTGTTAAGAAATGTTTCTGAAGCAATAAAATAACCTCACATGGTATTTGGTGAAAATTATATTGATTATTTTTTTCAAACATACCAAATGTACGATATCCATCGTAATGAGGAGAGTCTGTTTGAAGGAAAATGATATGAGTGGCCTAGCCTTGCGGTTGGAATGGGAGAAGTTTGTGTGGAGGAATTGATCCTAATATGGAATTAGAGAATCACTAAAATGTAGAATGTATATTTCTGTAAGTAAATGTTCACAAAATTCAATCTATATCGAGTATAAGAGAAGTGTTCATATTAGAGTATGCATTAAAATGATAAAATTAAGCGTTCTAATGCTTTGATGATTCATATTTCATAAATCATATTTTAATTGAATAACTTATGATGAAATATTTGTGAAATATGGGGGTGAAATTATTCAGGGTAATTATATATGGAGTAGAAAAGGTTACGGGGAATCATAATCAAATGATTGTATCCAATATAATTGTATACCATCCAGTCGCAAAAAAATAGCATACTCAAAACAATCTCATTCAGACTGAGAAGGAAAGAAATAGGTTTTTGGAGGATTCAAAAGTTTCAATACATTCAATTATGAGTTAGGAACTAAAATAACTGATCCTAAAATATATTCAAAGCCACTAGGAAGGAGATAATGGGAAAAGATGAAGGACTTTTACATAGTATCGTATTCGAAAAATAACAAAGCTTTTAATAAGACTCGGTAATCCATCGATATCATAGGAATAATTTCTTAAGACCGATGGATGCCATGAAATGAAATGAAGATAAAGAAAAATGTAGTAATCCATTTAAAAGGGGATTAATTTGTTTCTTCATTAATGAACTGGGTCAATGGAATTGGTGAAATAGTAAACATGGTTTGAAATCATTTATGTAGGAGTTTACTGAATGTGTTGTAAAGGTGAAGTTTGTAATTAAGAAATTTAGTTTTATTCAGCACTAATTGTGGTATACTTTTTTCTTAAATTTATATTCAATTGATAAATAACACTATTTTGAAAGAATTAAAATTGAAAAGAATAGATATAGATATTGAAATAAGATTAGCTATTGAAAGTAAAGTATGAAGAAGAGATAAATGCTATATAAGAGTAAAGAATATATGAGAAGAGATGAAGAAGTCATAAAATAAACAAATAATATAGTGGAAATTGAGATATGGTTGAATTATTTTGAGCGGGAATGATTTTTGGATTCTTGTAGAAGAACACAATTGGTTACCTATAATAGTATAAGTACATTATAATTTCTAATGAGGGATGTATTTCTCAATATAGAAGATAAAGAAGCTCCAAGTTTAAGAGATAGAAATGTGTTTTCATACATAGCCTTTGTTGAAGAATTTTATGATGAAAAAAGTAAAATAAGAAGATACAAGATCACAATGTAGTATTCAGGTGACCATCATACACAGTGATAATCATACTCAGCTAATTACCATAATCAGGTTGTCAATCGTATTCAGATGATTATTGTATTAGGATAGAAAATCATATTTAGGATTTTAGTACGGAGATTTCTGCACTGGGGAAGAACCGTACTAAGGGTTTGATACTCAAAATAGATGTGGTGATGATTTTTCTCTTCCATATTATGTCAAGTGATACTCATTAGTACTGAGGGGAATTATACCTGAAAGAATCATATTAGGAAGAATGGCATTGAGGAGAATAATACTTAGAGAAATCGGATGTCGAAAAACATAGTATGAAAATCAATCTATGTTTTCCTTAACAAAGTACAACAATATATTACCATATTCTGAGTAAGAAATTGAAGAAAGGATTAAAATTGAATACATTTTCCAATTGAATTGAATCATAGGTAACATGAGTGGTTACATAAAATTTCTAATAAACAATTTGTGATAAGAGGGTGTACATAAACTATTAGAATTGTTTACATAGTGATAAATGAGTGAAAGGGTATATCCAACTTGTTTTATTCTAGGGATATATTTATTATGGGGTCTGTGGTATTGGATCATTTATGAACAAAACCAAGGATGTAGCAATTCGTGCGGAATAATGAACCTCCTAAATTATTATGTTCCTTTGAATGTGTGGTTGAATTGTTTTTAGTAGGGAACAAAATATTTAATGTAGGAAAAGGATGTCTCAATGAAAAATAGATGAAAAATGTACCCATGATTCAACCATCTCCATAACTGTTATATAATTACATTGAATGGTCACTTTCAAAGAGGAGATGCATGGCCACACAACATGGTCTGTAGTTTTTGAAAAACACGACAAAGGCACTTCGCATTGTTTGCACATGGTTTGTAAACCGTGTGGGTAAACCATTCGGGTGACCCTAATCCTAAACAAAGTCATTCATGGGTCTTTCCTAGTTTTCCAAACTTTGTGTGTAAAACAAGAATCCATGTATTTTGGGATGTTTTAAAATTTTAAATTTAAAAGAAATCTTTTGTAAAACTAACAATCCTTTTTCATTCCTACCAACAACAAAGAGAGGGGTTGAAATCTCTCATGGGAAACTACCCTTGGATTTTATTTGAGGTATATTCAATGAATGACATCCAATTCATGTGTGATTCTCTTAATTGTATCCACATCAGTATGATATACATTCACTTTTATCTATTCTCGACTCTTCTAGATAATAGTTTCACAATTTAGGATCAAGCTGATTATACCTTTTATTTTTTTCATTGCCCTATCTTTTTATTTATCCTAGTACAAGTTGAATCAAGACCTAATACAAGATATTCACTCCACAACCTAGAGATGGTAGGTGCTCTATACTATTATTTAATGTGTCAATGCCTTATTGAGCTATTGTATTTTATGCCGCCTACCATCCTTTCCAATGCAGCCTAGAAATTGAAATGTTGACCATAAGTAGAGAAAATATGACTTATTAAGGATTCCCATTGGTTCCTTAGAGATGCAATGGTGGTTTTTGTGCCAGACCTATGGCCCCCTAGCATTTTCCACACCATTCAATGGTTTTATCTTTTGATAACCCATCCATGGTGTGTGTTTGTGGGATTCCAAGATATAGGAAGCTCTTTTGGAAATAAATGGAATTTAATTACATGCCTAGGTGATGTACTACCTCTTTGTGATTCATGATTATTTTTATTATATGCTTTATTTGATTACATACCTAAATTGGAATTAATTGAGTTTTTGGTTATAAACATGGGGTGTATTTAAATGTATGGTTGAGATAAATGTGCGGGTATACTCATCAAATGCTTTGTTTTTGGAATATGAATAACAAGTTTATAATCTCTATTGATGCACTCAACATATTTTTGGAATCATGAGTGGGTACACTCATGTGTTATAATTGGTTTGAAATGTATTAAATCAGTTGGTAAACTAATTTTATGGAATTGAATACAATTGATTATATTAGTGGGTAGACTAAAATGGTATTGAATTGATAAATGGAATGACATAGTTGGTGATTGTGTAGATGGAATGGATGACTCTCAAGGGATCATAAACATTGTAGTGGATTCCTTAAATAGTGTTACTTGTTGGGTATTAATTTTGAGGGATGCCTTAGGCTTTTATGTCCCCTAGATCTAGCGTTCCTGTACTCTTATAGGATGTGTCCAGTATGACATGTTCCTAGGACTCCTACCAATATCCACATTGATTTTCCACAGAGATGATCCTAGGACTCGATGATTATTCCTTTTTTCCTTGATACCATAGATGCACCCCATCACATATTGAAACATTGAAATATATAACAACCATGGAAATGAAATTTACTTCATTATATGACATGGTCATGAGAGTTTAGACTTATTGGTCATATGTAAAGGTTGTGGGTTATTGAAATGTTTTCATTATAAAGAATGAACATTTAAACCTGACACATATTTGAGTATGGTGAGGATATGTTATTTATTTATATTTCATTTAGATTCCATTTAAAGATCTTGATAGTTGATTTTATTAGTTTTGGAATAACAATAATGTAGTGGTTTACATTCCATTGTCACTTCCCTTTTGGCCCCACTTTACCTATTTAATTAGGCTACATAGGTTGTCATAGTGTACACCATAGAATTATATATATCATTGGTTGTTGCATACTAGGATGTTATTTCAAACCCTATTTGGGCCTCCATGGGGACCCAAATAGATTATATGAATACATGTGATTATAGGGTTCAAAAACCCTAACATTTGTTTTTTGATTGTTTCTTTAGAGAATGGGACATGGGACCAAGATGGGGCTTGAGACGATACTAGGATGCCTTTTTGTTATTTTTAGGTTTTTGACATGTGTATTATAACATACTACAATGTACCAATTTATGTTGTTTCTTAGACACATGTATCATCTAAATAATTGTATATGAGGGACTCTTGACTTGTTTATACATTTAGTTCCCATTTATATTTTTGGTATCTATTGGTTTTATTAGCTTCTTCTATCTAAATTGTATTTAATTCCTCTATGAGATACTCGTGGATTGGGAGAGTAGTCTCCCCACTCGCACACCTAGGCCCTCAGAGCTAGGGAGTTCCCTTGGCCATTTGTGTAGATGAAATTGATGAATTTTGATCAGTCGGGCTTGGGAAATAGTTGAGTGGCTATTAGGTCCGAGATGTTACAATGTTTTATCAAAGAAGTATTTTCTTATTTTCATTACCATTTAGAAAAAATAGATAGGGATAGAATATAAATAGAGTTTGGTAATGATTTGTTCTCAGAAGTAGCTATATTTCAAACCTAGAATATCTCAATTTCCTTGAATGAAATTGTTATTTTTATGATTTTGACTATTATAGTTGACTTGATATCACAATTTGGTAGTGCACATGGATTATACTGCTACTATTGATACAATTGCAGGTTATATTTTAATTGAAACCAAATGAGATGTTGGAATTACATCTCATGCATTATATAATAACTTGTAATAAATAACATAAAATTCAGGATGAAATTACATTCGGGAAGAATTGGAATGTTGTTGTCATAGGTTTTTTGATAGATATATCTATTTTTGTGATAGATTTTTTGCATTGGTTAGAGAAGTGATGGAATATTTTAGTTCATATGGTTTGTGGGCACTTATGGACTATGAAATGGTGCATCATTTAAATTAAATTTTTAATGTAAATTTGAAATGTATGCATTGAATGGCCACTAAATATTGGGTTCATGAAGAGTTTTGGGATCTCATGGATTTAAAATTGGTGAACCATTGGTTACACATTTCAAATAGTTTAATTATGGGAATGAAATATAAAATCAATGGGAATTCCAAAGACAATAAAATGAAAACATGAAATGATTAACTAATACTTCAACTAGATCCTAATTTTGAGTGGGAAAGAGACAGAGTTTCTATGGATTTATTGTGAAACTAAATTGTTATAGTCATAACATTATGAGAAGGTAGTGTGGTATGAATTTTTCTATGATTTTTTGGTCCTGTCCTATGATTTTGATCTATAAATATTGAAATCATAGTTTTCGAAGGCGTGTGTTTTGAATTATAGGGAGATACAAAAATTACATCCTCCTGTCATACACTACGGTTGAGGTGACAACCACTCTATAGAGGTGGTAGGCCATGGGATACAAATTTATCCTCCATTATTTTTAGTTTTGGCAGTATCTGTTGTTTCTGAAATAGGTTATGATGAATAGTTCGAAAAGATATTTTTTCAAAATGTGAAAACTGATCTCAGAGCACTGTAACATTCCTTATCTAGCGATGATCTAGAGTGTGTGTTCCAGCAACAAAATCCTCAATATGTTTTGGTGAACGGATATCCAAATGATGCTCTACTAGGTTCAGAGACTACATTTGAATGTTTTGAGCATCATAAGATGCCTCCTAATAAGAGGGTCAAACACTACACATATATGCTACATAGAGCAGTTAAACTCCAATAAGATGTATTGAACAAGGAGGATAGGATACAAGACATAAGTTGGGATCATTTCTAATCCCTATTATAGGAATATTTCTACCCCTTAACTCGATGGAAGATCAAACTAGTGAATTTATATGTCTGGAGTAGTGTGTGATGAAAATTATGGATCACATGAAACAATTTATAGAGTTGAAGTGTTTGATGATGATGTATCTTATTGATGAGCTATCTAGAGAATTACACTTCATGTATGATCTCCAAAATGGTATCATATATCAGGTAAATGTGTTCAAGTGTACCACCATCATTGAAATTTTGAGTCAAGGTCAAACTATAGAGAATAACATAAGAGAAGATGTGAGTGGGGAGAAGTGAAGTGCTATTTATCAACCTAGTGTTTTTATGTCTTTGTTTATGAAGAAATGTTTTATGAGATACTAAAAGATGAGTACCAGTCAGGTTGTGGGTACTGGTATCCCAGTGTCATAACATTAGTGTGGTAGGTGAGGCCACATAATGATATAGTGTGATCAAGAACCAGTTTAGTGTCATGCTTGTGGATGATTGGGTCACATGTAGTGTTCCTGTAGAAACATCCCTTTACATGGTAGTGTCCTGAGTTCTGATCCAATTCCATGCGTAGGATCAGGTTCCTCAACACTTGATCAATAAGGTAGTTAGATTAGTACTTGTCGGTCTCACTGATGTAGTGGTGGTCATGGCCGTGGAATCCAGACACCAATTAGTACAAGACATCAGAGTGGGCCTACTACGAGAAGTGAGGTTGTATCACATGGTTGTGGTATAATCCAGATCTATTATTAATATAATACCCATTAGGATCATGGTGGTGGTCCATCTATGGTAAAGGGTATAATTTTAGTAGCGTCTACTATTGCATCTTCTATTTTTGATATAGGTGCATCACATAGTTTTGTATCTATACATGTAGGGAAAATACTTGGGCTTTTTCTACTGTCTGCTGAGGTAATTTTGATATTATACACACCATTAGGATTTAGAATGGAAGATGTGTTCCCGTGCTTGTCGTTTCTCCTTGAGGTTGGTTAGTGTCACATTGTCTAGAATTTGTATGCCCTTGTGTTGAAAGGGATTAATTTCATACATGATTGGATGGGATATTAGCTTATTGAGACTATGATGATATATATCAACGGAAGGAGTCCATTACATCACCATATGATTTATTGTATACTCCTAAGGGTGAATGAGATGTACATTCGAACTAATATGGGATTGATCATCGTGAGTTAGGTATAATGGAAAACCAGATTCCTATTTTGTATCTAAATGATCATGTATTGTGTCAGAAGAACATTATTCTAGTGGCCTTTTTCTTCAAGAATGCCTTCTATGATGATTTCTATAGATTAAGACATTAATGTTAGAGGAGGTTTTCTCTATCATGGTAGTGTTAGGAGCTGCACCTATGTTTATTCCTCTATACAAGATAGATATTACATAGATTAATGAGATCTAGTGGTAGCAAAGATATTTGGTTAAAATTCGGTTTATTATACCCATTACTTCTCCATGTGGTTCCCCTGTCGAATTATTTTGAAAATGGTGGCTGAAAATTATAGTATATATGTGGATTATTATAAACTAAACCAAATCATTGTTAAAAATCAATATCACTTTCATGGATAGATGAATATTATGATTAGCTATAAGAACAAGGAGTGTTATTGAAAATCAACACGTGGTTAGGATATCACTAGGTAAATATATGACATATGGACATAACATGAACACATATTTTATAGTAGGTAATGTATATAAGAGTATAAGATTATACCATTCGGTTTCACAAATGTGATAGATGTTTTAAAGTATTTTATGAACCGAGTGTTATATCCATACCTGAATTCTTTTTTGGTGAATTTTTTGGATGATATCTTAGTGTATTTTAATAATAAAATTAACGATGCCAAAAATCATTTGATAATTTTAAATACAATATGAAAGAATTTTTAATACTCTATGCTCATAATCTTCCACTTTTGGATGTATCATATTTACATTATAGGTCACATTTTTTGGATTTTGAGGAATCAGGGAACCTATAGAATGTGATTGTTGTAGTTTCGTAGGAAGTTACATTGGATGTTGTTGACATACAATGTTTCTTTGGTCTAGATAGTTTCCAAATAGATTTCATATACGGATTCTTCAGTTGAGAAGTTCTATTGATGGGATTGATTAAGAAGGGTGTGAAGATCAAATAGCCAAATTCGTGTGAGTCTTCCTTTTATAAGCTGAATGGGAGTTCGAAAACAAAACCAGTCCTGATACTACCAGATCAGGGGAAGAGATATACTATGTTTTGTGACACATCAGGTATTGGGATGGGATAAGTGCTGATGTAGGTCTAAATAATTTTGAAATGTGGGTCTTGGAAGTTAAATCCACATGAGTGGAATTACCTGTTTCATGATTGAGAGTTAGTTGAAGTTGTTCATGAATATCACTTTAGGATACACTATTTACTAGGAGAGGCTTTTGTGGTGTAAAAAGACAAAAAAAAAAGACTAAAGTATATTTTTATACATCTTATTCTTAATATGGGGAAACAATGTTGGGTGGACTACCTACATTTTTTTGACTACGGGATTTCCTACAAGATGGGTAGTGAAAAAATATTGCCTGATGTACTAAGAAAGAATACTAATATACAAGAAGTGTTGCAGGCAAGTAGAGATTGAATGATTATGGGGTTGTCCTCTGAGATGAATCTATTGGATCAAGAAATACAGAGACAAACATATCTATCAACATTATCACTTACCACTACCTCACTGGAAAGCGGGAGAATGAGGCATCTAATATATTCTAAGGGCTTGGTCCTATGAGAGTTCATAGTAGGTGACGATCCACCTCTGGTTTGGTCCATTTGTGAGGATGAGATCATTCATATACATGGTCATGTTTGGGTTCCAATTGAAATATGTGATGAGATGATGTTGGTGTTTCATGACTCAGTATAGAAAGTGCTTCTTGGAGTCACCATGATGCACCATGACATGCATCGTTAGTACCAGTGGTTGGGTATGAAGCTTGAGGTAGATGGTTTTGTCATGAGGTGTTCCACTTGTCAGTAGTTGAATAAAGATAATCGGTGTCTGGCTAGACATTTATAGTAGGAACCTATTATACAATGAAAATGGGATGATGTCATGAGTGTTTTTTGATAGGTTTACCGAGGCCACCTCATGGTAATGATGATGTGTCTGTTGTTGTTTTCAAACTAATGATGTTTTCTCATTTCTTGCCGATCAAGAAGATAGTCAATGTTAATGAGATTTTATGTTTGTTCATTTATGAGATTTTATGACTTCATGGGGTCACACAAAATATAATTTTAGATATGGATTCCCCCTTTACATATCATTTATAGAAGTGTTTTAAATGGGAATTCGGTACACAGTTGCTTATGGGGATAACATACCACCCTCAGACTTATGGTCAATTAGAGTGTATGATATAGGATCTAGAAGAAATTATTATAGCATAAATCCTGGATTTTTGGGTCTCGTGGGAGAAACATATTCCCCTGGTTGAAATCACCTAAAATAAAAGTTATGAGTCGTCTATACAGATCATCCCTTTTGAGGATTTATACAGTAGTCCATGCCAATTTCTTCTATGCTAGTTATAGGATGGTGAGGTAGATTTATTGGGACTAAAAATCATATAAGATACTTATGAAAAGGTATAGTTTTTTCAGAAAATTTTGGACACTACATAGTCTTTGATGAAATATTACACCAATCATCATAGTCAACCTATGGAGTTTGGTGTTTGAGATCTCTTTTTCTTGTGTGATTCATCAAGGAAGTTACACAAGATCATTAGGACACAATGTAAAAATTAACTATGATATGTGAGGTCATAAAATATTTGGATGAAACTTGAGTTGGTATCCTCTCAGTTGTAGTTACCTTAGAGGCATTGAGCCATGCACAACGTCTCCCATGTATATCAACTGTGCTGCAATCATTCTAAACCACCTCATGCTTTTCATCCTAAAGAGGTTAAGTTACAGGTTGATGCCTCCTTTGAGGAGAAAGAAATACATATAGTTGATAGGATGACAATGTTATCCAAGGATATTTAGTTCATCTAGTACCAGTGCTATAGAATCATAGATTCTTACAGGATGATACTTGGGTTCTGAAGTCTGATATATGTGCTATGTGGCTAGATTTTTTCTCAGATGAATATTTACAACCATTTAGATGGAAATTAAGTGAAAATTTTATTTAAGGGGGAAAACTATAAGAACCCAAGTTTTCAAAAAAGGTATATATCCTTTAATTTTTAGTTTAAATGATTAATTATAACCTTCTACGAAATCTATTTGTTTCCAAAATACTTTTGGCCGTGTTTTGGGCATGAACGTTGCGTGGAAGTTTGTGGTGGAAATGTCCTTCTGCACAGTTTTTAATAACCGTGTGGGGAAGGGTGTATTGTTTGTATAAAATGTGTGACTCTAGATAGAGGGATAATACAACACACACTGTTATTGATACTATGAGAGAGGAGGAATATGGCTATATTTCTAGGTCTGTAGTTTTTACAAAACATGATATAGGTTTTTCAATTGTTTTACACAGATATAATAAACTGTATGAGTAAACCATGGGGGTTCCCCAGCTAACAAGATGTCATGAATTGTTGGAACAAAATTATACAAACCATGTGACTAAACCATTCAACACCTATATATTGGGATATTTTTAACTTTCAAATTTTAATGAAAAAAAAGTATTTTAATCATAATAATCCAAATTCCTTTATACCCAAAACAAAGGAAGGGTATTGAAGCTCTCAAGGGATACTACCTTTGGATTTGAGGAATATTCTCCATTCTACCTCCAATTTGAGTGCATGTTCTATATTTTGATATGCATTTGTATGGTCTACATTCCTTTTTTTCCATCATTGATTAGTCTAGATAATCGTCATGCTATTTAGGTGCAAATTGATTTTCCCTAATATTTCATTATTCATCCATTCTAAAGATTTCTCCCAATATATGTCTAATCAAGAACATATAATAGATGCACAATCAACTACCAAGGTACGATAGGTGTTTTATACTTATCGTTCATGCTTCAATGCTTTTTTGAGCAATCAGTTTTCATGCCAACTGCCAAACATTCCGACGCGGCCACAAAATTGAAATAAAAAAAATGAAATATATGATATATGACTTTTTATAGATGTCCATAGGTTCTTTGAGATGTATTGATGGTTATTTTCACAGCCCAAGGCCACATATGGGGTGTTCTAATCCTTTTAAACAGAGTTTCCCTTTGATAAACCACCCAAGGGGTGTGTTCTTCAGGTTCCTATATATAGTTATCTCTTTTGGAATAAAATGGAATAGAATTACATGATTTAGAGATGTAGTACCTTCTTTCCTGGCAACATTATTTTATTCCATGATTGAGTTAACTAAATGAATTAAATATAATTAATTTAATGGTTTGGTATACTATTGGGATATGATTAAATGTACGGTTGAGAAAAATTTGAGGGTATACTCATAATATTTCATGTTGGTGAAATATGAATAATAAGTGAAAAAACCACAATTGGTAATCTCAAAAAGAATTATAATACATGAGTGGGTATACTCATGAGGTGTAATTGGTTTGAAATGTATTCAACGAGTGAGTATACTCATTTTATGAAATTGAATATAATTGAATATATGAGTGGGTAGACTAATATGGCATTGAAATATAAAAGGGTATGAAATGGATGGTGTTTTTGTAGATGGCATTGACTATTCTCCATGGATCATGAAAATGGTAGTGGACACGTTGAGTAGTGATAATTATTTTTTCATGATCCTATGGGAAGCCACAAACTTTTATACCCATAGGATTGTCTTTCTTGGACATCCATAGTACGTGTCCAGTATGACATGTTCCTAGGAATATATATAATTCATACACTATGTTATGCACTGAGATGCTCCAGGGACTTGATGAGGATGCCATGGTTCTTTAAACCATTTATATGACCCATCACCGACATTTACATTGGCATAAAACATGACTAGGTAAAAGAAATTGACATCATTATATGACATGTCCATGAGAGTTTTGATATGTTGGTTGTATGACAAGCTTGTGGGTCATTTATTTTTTATCATTTTACTAAAAGGTAGTGTGTAAAAGATTCATATGGGAGTAAAATAAGGTTATGTTGTTTATTTATATTTAATGTCAAATCATTTTTAGTAGCATGACACTTGTTTTTCAATGATCCTAGAGAGGCTGTTTTGGAATCATTTTGTTGTTTTGGTTTATGAGCCATGTGCACTCCACTTTTTCCCATTATTACCTATTTACTTACACTACATAGCTTCGTAAAATTTTCACCATAGAATTGAATAGAGGGTGGATGGTTTCCTTAAAGGATGTTATCTAACACCATATTTGGGACTCCTTGGTGATCCAAATAGATTATATGGTTGCAGGTGATAATAGGGAAAAATAACCTAACATAGGTCATTGATTGTTACTTTAGAGAAATGGCGCATGAGACCAAGATGAGGATTACAGTGCTATTAAGATGCATTTTCGGTTTTGGAAATATGTATTGTAACATGATTATACTAACCTATTTTGGTTATTTCATTGATGCATGTATCATCTGCATTAATTAATTTGTGACACTTTTGTCTTGTTTATATATTCTTTTCCTTTATACATTACAGTTATCCTCCTTTTGTATATTCTTCCACTATATTTTTTTATTTACCTAGAATTTGGTATACTATGGTGATGAGGTCATTCTATAACCATTGAAACATTTATGCCCTCACTTTTAGTTGTAATATTCTACTGTTTGGGGAGATGTGTTTGAGGCCTTATGACCAATCGGTCTTGGGCCACTTTTGAGTTGCTACAGGGTACAAAATGTTACATCCTATAGAGAATAAAAATGTTATATGAGACCATTTATTCTTAGGGAAGTTCATGAAAACCATAAATGTATACTTATGTATTTTTATTTCCATTCAACATGAAAACCCATAATTATACACAAATTAACCGATCACAAAAATCATGAAAGGAACTCACCTGAAATAGTGAAATTAAATAAATATTAATAAAGATGGGAGGTATGATGTTATAAAAATATCATATAATGAATTATATAAATATATATGGTAAATTAATAAATTAATAACATTATTTAAAAAACTATACAAGAAGATTATGTTTTCAAAATGAAAGGGAAGATTGAGGTAAGGGGTTGTCATCTCGCTTTTTATTCGATGAGATATATGCCTTAGTAAACATCAATTTCTTGTCTGTGGACTATATAGTAAAAATTGACATATAAAATCATTAATTTCAGTATCATAATTTATTTAAATTTTTTATTTGATAATTAATTCATTTATGGGGCGTATGATTTTTCAGATTAAAATGTGGTAAGGGAATTCTTAACACAATTTACATTCATTGGGATAACCTTATACTTCATCAATTATGTCATGCTATGATTATTTTTGCAATTAATTTTGATAATATTATTATGATTTGATACTTTTTATGGGTATCAATAGGGAATAAAAATATTCAATTAATCCTATTATCATATTAATGATATTATATTTTTGATGGATTTTATTTTAAAAATATCATTTTAAACTTTTTATTAAAATTATTATTTTATCCCATGTCCTTATTTTCTGTTATTGATATAAATATTTTTAGTACTCTCTTATGACTGTTAAAAGACATTTCACTAATGTTTGAATATATAAAAAATGGCCATATATTATTTATTATCATTTTTTAAATGCATTTGTATTTGTTATTTACAAAACGAGTGATGAATTTTTTTAACATATATGTCATGTATAGATTTTCATAATTTCATGAGTTTTTAATTCCATGAAGTATACATTAAAAGCATGAAAATTTTATTTCCAAGGTAATTGTTTTCTTTTATATATACATTTCATTAATAAATGTTTCAAAAAGGGAAGGCGTGTTTTCTACAAGAATTAATTAATGTGATCTCTCAAAGTTATTTTATGTATAAGAAAAAATTATTGGATGTTATTTATTATTTAATAAGGATAATATTAAAAGAAATTATTCTTATTATTTTTATCATTCATTATGTTAATGATATATTGATATTTATAAAAGCTATTTATTTTCTTCAGTTCTCATTTGTGGAATGATTTAGGTTATTGGGGAATATATATCTATGGTTTAAATTTTGTTATCGGTGGGACCAATATCTCCCTACATTTCATTAGGTTATGATATTATATTTCATGAGATAGAAAATAAAAAAACATGTATTGAACTCTATTTAGGAATGTCTACAATTAGTAGTGAAACTCATTTAGTATTATACATTATCTACCATGATAATCATAGGAGTGAGCTTTGAATAATTTAATGGTTTGTGGAGTGAACCCATTATACTATGATTGTCATAGGAAATAACATTAACTAATAATGATATGATTTTATACGGTTATATGTTTGAAACATTTCCATGTTTTATGCTAATGTTAATCCTCTATGGTTCATGTCATATGAATTTTATTTCTTTGTTCTATGATATATGAGTACGATGCATGATGTGCAAGATATACTTTAAAAATGTTCTGATCATATTCTTATACACTAATGTTTATATTATGAATAATATCTTTCTTTTTTACCCTCACTATGCATTTAAACTCGCACTTTTCTTATTTGTATTTCCCATAGGATATGAAGGAATATTTTCATAGTGACATGTCAAAAAGGGACCTTGTTATGAAGGAATATGTGAGAGATAATGTATGAATATTATATAAAAGATTCTTTTACTCCCTAGTTTCAAAAGACACTAAACCCAAATTATTTTTGTGTGGTTTTATTTTAATATTATTATTTATATATTTAGATGTAATATCAATGTATTAAAAGAGAAGGTTGTTACACCCTAGCACCATACATGGTATATTTTGATATAAAAACATTACCCATTTCATCGAGGGTTTTATAATTATGATTTTTCATGTAATATAATAAAATTTACAGGATTATGTATTCCACATATAGTGACCATATATAAATTAGAACCATAAGAAAAACACATGTGAAGGAACGATGTTACATAGTAGAGACATAAAGAATAACCAAATGATATATCATAATGAATTTAATTAAAACAAAGAATGAATGCTTTTTACATGATAAAATATGAATATATATATATATATATTTAATTCATATCTATATTGATAAAAGAAAAAACTATCACAAATGGGAGAGAAATTTGGTGTGGTATTTATCGTAAAAAATATTGTTTTAAAATTGATGTAAAAATTATTTGAATATAATATCTATGTAGGGTTTTCATTAAAAAATGCCTATAATATATATTAAATATATTTAAACGAATTTTTCGATTTATTAATCATATAATATAATAAAATTTTATACTGTATTTAGTGAAAATAAATAGGAAATAAAAATATTCACATTAGTCTGGTTCTTTATAAAGAATGGATTAGTAAGGGTGTATAAAAGATAATATCATCATCAATAAAAAATTAAATAAAATAGTTATATATTTATGGAATTTATATAAAAAATATTTAACAAATCAATTATTTAAAAAGACAGATCAAGAGTGGTAATGATATAAAAAACGTAACTAAAATGATAAAGTGGATCATTTTGGAGTCCAATTAACTCATGTCTAAACATACTTGCTGTACATATCTAATATATTGAATAACAAAGTCAATTTTATCGAATAATTTCTTTAAAACCATTTTCATGTATAATTTTTTCATTATTTTTCCTTTATAATTTTTATAATCACTTTATTAGGAAATTAGGTTCAAGTTCACGGTCCTGAGGATTTCTTGGTTATGAGGTCTCATTAGTTTATTGGTAATTATGGGTGATTTATACATATAAAAATAATTATTAAGGGAGAAAAAATTATTTAAAGGACATTATAGATGTTAAAATTGTTCTAGATATCCATAATTCTTAAAAAATATAGTTGGTTAATTGTATTTAGATGTCATTTTAATGGTTTGATCATTATCCGGTTTTATTTCCCTTGATGAATAATTTTTTTTCATTATCATTAGGAATATACAAATTTTTTATAATATGAATAATATTATAACTTAATTATAAATTTCATAATTAGAAACTAAACTATTTATCATATAAATAATTTAAGGCAGTAATAGTTTTATCGAATTAATAACCTTATAGATTTTTATATGGGATATATGTGATTTTTTATTTATGAAAATAACTATTGTTCCAGTATATGGTTTTAAAATAAATTCTAATTTAGAATAATGAAATATATTTTATTAAGTAGAACATGGATAATTGATTTATGGTATTGAATAAAATGATTAATATATATATATATGATTTATTAAGAATTATTACCTTTTCCCCTAAGATAAATCACATGTCAAATAAACTATAACTTTTAAAGGAAGTATTTTTATGAAACATAAAACTATAGAAAAAGTATAAGGGATTTATGAAGGAATTTTGATATATTGTAGAGAATCTATGTACATTGGTATATATAGATAACTGGGGTTGTGAATGGTGGAATTTATAAAGTGTGTGGGGTGTCTTAAAATAAAATAGTACATTCAAATTTTATATATTCAAATAGTTATTACACTTTCTATTAACATGTAATGGGATTTTCATTTTGTAGAATGTAATACATTAACATATTTACCTATCATTTGGAAACATCAAAAACTGGTTCACACACACTATTACAAAATACAGTGCATAATGGTACCCATGAAATATTTTAATATTCACCCCTATATTTTAATATTTATAAAAAATAAAAAACACCACATGATAAAAAATTTATCATTCATATTCAAAATAAATATATTCATTTTATTTCTATAGTTTTTAAAGAATTTGAAATTTTATTTTTAAAAATTTGATAATATTTTAAAAAACTAATTTTCTTGATATGATAAAATTTGAGACACTTAGAATAATTACTTTAGATGATTTTTTTTATAAATAATCATATACAAATAAGTATTATTGTTTAATATAAATTTATTAAATAATTCTTTAATTATAATTTTTTTAGATTTATTGAAAAAATATAATTCATATAAAATAAAAAATAAATGTTTACAAAAATATAGTTACCATTTATTTGTGAAAAATATTTATTTATCAACATTTAATGGATTTATTTAATTGTATCATGATATAGAATAGTTATAGTCTATTTTATAATATTCCCTAATAATATTTTAAAATTATATTTGTTAGGTTTCAATACCTACCATATAGTATTTATATTCCAATGGTCATACTTCCATTTTTCATATTGGTATTATATTCTATTTAAACACCCCACAATTGCTTCATTCATCATTCAAATTAATTTTAGTAATGGATATGTGTTATATTATTTCAGATTTGTTATTACATTACTAATTTATGGTCTTTTTATAGTATATTCCACTATTGTGACTATTCTGGTAGAGTAATATGATCTAAAATTCCCAATTCCAGTTATTTTAATTTTATATTTTTATTGTTGAATTGTACAAATTTCAATTTTATTAGGTATAATTATAATCTGAATGTAATGTTATATAATAATCTATTTTTGGTATTTATTTTCTGGTTCAGGTGTTTCATTACATAATCATATATATGAAATTTATTTAGAATAAAATCAATATTTATAATATTTCTATTCATTTCAATGGTATAACTTCCTAGAAATGATATATGGAATCTAAGGGATTTTTCTATTGAAGTGCTAAAGATGCAGTGCATAAAGATGTACAAAGTATAATTGGTTTATATAGGATCTATCCTAGGATATAATTCAAAAATACTACTACATTATAGGGAAACCATATATTATTATTATTATAGGAAACCAATATTTAGTTTAGTTTATTAGGATGGGTTTTCAATAATTGATCTATATGAAATCACTATGGATAAAGAATAATACAATTTTGAAAAGATATAGAAATAATAAAATTAGTGAAGATATATTTAATAATTAATTAATAATACATATATACTATGATACATTGGAAATTATGTGATTAAAATTCCTTGAAGATGTTTTGAAATTGATTGAAGTGTTTTTGGATTCATTTACAGTGCCTGAATGTTATATATGAAATCTTCCATAAGTTTAGAATACTGGATGAAAGATAGAAAAAAGAAAAATGCTTGATATTTTTATAGTTTATAAAAAATAGGAAAAAAGTATATATGTAATGTGACTCCCTATATATATATGTATTTTTTTTAAAACTACGATATAAATGTTATTTTTGGAGTTCGACTGGAAATATTAAAAATGTATTAGATTAGTATATTTTTCAATGAGTTATTGATTTTAAAATCCCTAAAGGTTACCCTGAATATATAATTTATAATATATGGGTTTTAAGTCCAATATAATCAATCCTATCATTTCTAAAACATTACAAAACATGTAAGAGTTAAAAAATTATAATTATGAGTAAAAAGATTGAGAGTTGAAGATTAATGCAATGGAAAAACCCTATAATGAAAAACATAAAGATTATAAAGTGATACATTATTTATTTACATAGTGAAATTTTAATTTTTTAGAGATGGTACTGATATTAATGGTTTAATAATTCTATTTTCATGATTTTAAATAAGAAAATTGTTATATAAGAAAATGATACAAGGGGTTTAGAATCATGTTTTAAGTTGATAAATAATATAATGTTGATGATTTTCATTAGGTAAGTAAAAAAATCAAAAGGATATGTGACAAAATATGATAAGATAATACTCATTTAATGAGGAGAACAATAATGATTAAATTGAATAGGAGGAATAGATACTAGTTGAATCTTCTTATATTAATTGGGATACAATAACGATAAAGTACCAATTTTTTTGAATAATTTGTATTATTTTAAAATTTGAGAGAGAAGATATGATAGATGTTTAATAATATGAATTTTTATTATAAGTTATTTTAGAAAAAATTTAACACTATCCTATATGTTGAAGAATTGGAATGTCCTTGATCTAATTGAATTTCATAAGACATTGTTCGCTTGAGACAGACAATATAGTTATGTCTTGGTTTTATAGACTCTTTGTGAGATATTAAGACTCATCAATGGATTTATAATACATTTTTAATGAATTTTTAATACTTAAATAAACTCTCTAATAAACTGGGAGAGTTTATCCGATCATTCTACATATAAATATTGTGTCATTTTAGTTAATACACAATTTATATCATAATAATATTTTCCCCATTTCAATAATGGTTTATTGTATTTTTAGACAAGGTACATAATGATATTATTTCAAGGATGATATTAAATATCTCCCCTAGGTTCTTTTCACATATTTCCCATCTTATAGATATCAAACTCAATACATTTCATCAAAACTTAGGGATTTGAAAAGATAATAACGTGTGTGATTTGATTCTTATAGGTGTAATCATGGGAGCCCTAAATCTAATAACCTAATTGAAATCAAGATAATCATAAGGTTATAAAATATTGATCACACTGTATGAAATTAAAAACCAACATGAAATATATCATAAATAATGATTCATGGTATAGAGAAAGTCATAACTATAACACCACAAATTCAAAATAAAGAACATTATTTTGCATGCATGACACACACCACCAAGATTATGAAGGTATATGTCATCTCTAGAATTTAAAATTTATATAATATTTTTAATAAATTTTTTATATATCTTGAAATTTAAGAAAAAATATATTTCCTAGAATTACATGAATGAATTAGTTTGTTTGATTAGTTGCATTACATAGAAGACCGAGTTTTACTGAACACCAATATATTATTAATATATTATTATTTAATATAATAAAATAAAAAATAGATATGATCTTTATGGTTATTAATTCTATTAACATACACATTAATACTTTTGGTTGAATGTATTGGTTACAAATTAATTTGAAATTAACATAAGAACAAATTCAATAAAAAGGAATTGTTTTTATATGAATCTATTTTTACAATAAAAAAATCATTTTATCCAAACAAATTAATTTAATAATAATTAGTGAATGATATTAATGATATATATGAATTATATATTCATTAAAATATATTTGATATTCATATAATATGTTTAATATTCATAATATAAAAACAGACACAATATTCTTTAGAAAATAACATATTTTTATTATGTTAGTTTTTCCCCCTTTTAATGGGGAACCTATTTTAAAACTGAATTTTGACACTTTTATAAATTTAATAGAAAAAAATAAACTTTAATTTTCATATTAAAATAATATATTTTAGGATTGGATCAATTTTTTGTATTTTTCTAGGAAATATAATTTTGGGATGAATTGTAAAAATACTGGAATTAAAATTGAAAACTCACATTTCATTTCAATAACTTTTATGATAAAACTCTATTTTAAATTATTTTAAATGTAAAATAATAAAAATTATACCTAAATCAATAATCTATAATTAATTTTAATCAACTAATCATTGATTTTGGATTTAAAAACATATAAAACCTTTGAACAACTTTACTTGAAAACTCATTTTATTGTAATGTTCGGGGGAATAATTTTAATGAATTTTTGCAACTTATATAAATAGAACATGAAAAAATAGATTACTTATTTTTAACTGGAATAATTTAAAAAAAAAATTTATTTTAAAATTATTTGTTAACAAAAAATATTCTTGAATCTTATTTAAATTAATTACAATGATTAAGTGAAAAACATGACGACTTAGTGGTTAAGACTTTAAGACAATGTGTAAAAATGTATTTTAAATTGTACATCACCAATTATATGTCTATATTTTTAACTCAACCTTTCATGGATCTAATTTTATTAATTTAGGTAGCCTTTGGGTAGTTAATAACATGGGGAGAGCACTGTTATTTTCAAAAATTCCATGTGTGTCCTCTCCCTCCACTATAAAGAGGCACTCACCAAACCCAATTTTATCACACCTATCAAGCCTTTTCTCCCATAAAAATCCAACAAAAATTTTCTTCCAAAATAATAATCCTCTTCCTAGATGTCCCACTATGGTTATAAATACAGTAAAAGAAGTCTTTTGGTATAAACCGAAAGGATTTTCCCAAATAATATGTAACGTTCATCAATAATATCTTTTGTTTCATTTACATTTCCACAACATAATTTATATTTATATCATGATATAATAATTAATGCAGTATCTTAAATATACTAATATGTTTGTATTCTAATTTATTTACAAACACCTACATACATATTCATAAAATGGGATACCAAATCATCGATTTTGTATGCAGATGACCACAACCTCCTGAACCGATGTCATTCGTTCTCCCATTACCAACTTTCATGTTTGTAATAATGATGGATTTTTATTTTATACATTTTATACTTAATATTTATGCCATATTTATGGTTATTTTATTTTTATATATCACATACCATTATTCATTATTATTTATGTAAATACAAATACTATCATTGTGGATGCGTAGATAACTGCCTCCCTAGAGTGATGTGATCCATTCACACTATACATGGACTGTATTAAGGATGGTATTGATTAAAATATTTGGAATACTGTACATAAATTTTATAATTTAATTATAATATATATATACATATCATATACTTTTCATTGCTTTAAATATGACAAAAAAATTTAATAAGCACTTACGCGTACGTATGACTTACAGTCTCCTAGAATGGTGCATTTAATTTCCTATCATCAAATATTATATAGTATTATAAATTAATATATAATTAATATATATGATAATTAAATAATGGATTAAATTATATATATTTTGAAATCAAAATCAATTTATATAGAAGTCAAATATGAAGTCAAAACATACTCGAAAAACTATGCAATTAACGCCCTAAATTATTATATTAAAGAAAGATTTTTAGCAATGAGTAATAAGACATTATAAGAATAAAATATATGATTTTATAAATACTATGATGGTTCTATTATAATTTAATAAAATTTTAGAACCCATATATTGGAGTTTAAAGTGCGTTCAACCATAATGTACCATATTGTATGGGATTTTCCCCAATTTATATTAAATAGAGATATATTTGTTATTATACACCAATTCAATCAAATGTGGTCTGTATACAAGCCCTTGGTAATTTTAAATCATTCCTATATAATAAATAAGGGTATTTAATATTTTAATTTGAACAATCTCATTCAAGGTGTTATGATAGGAGAATTACAATGTTGAAAATGTTATCTTTCCAATATCACATTATTTTATAATTGTTATCTTTCTATTAAAACAATTACTCCCTATTTATAATTTATATTGTAAATTAAAATAATAAAAATATCTATATTTTAATGCAATATATATTATTATTTCTTAGATTTTATACCATTTTTGCATAAGGTGTTTTCTTCGAATGTTATTTGATTAACGAGGGAATTATTGACAAATTGGTATATCATATTCTAAACATATAATTGATATGGCATATTGATCATTATTTAAATATATTATTATTATATATGAGGATTTTTTATATATACACTACATGGGTTGGGTATAGGGTAATTCAAGCCCCTCGATCTATCGGTGGTCTCATCAGATGAATCAGTTTTCCAAATTAGAGTGGTTTAAACTATATTGAGAAGAAACCATGATGGTAAAGGTATCATGTGACTATGAAACATGAACTACAATAATTATTAATTTTGGCGATTGGGATGTAATTTATTATTATTATCCATAATAGTTTTTTTTTGAAATTGTGTACCTACTAGTTTCATAATCATTTCATTAAGTAGATGGAATGTGATTCTGTTTTCACCTATGTCATATCGATTATTAAGTATCCAAATAATAATATGGAATGTGTGCTTTTCAATATACCTTAACCTGATGATTATTCTCATTTATAAATTATTAGTTTCTTTTAAATTAGTATTCATGATAATTTGAGGTGACCCTTATTTCCGTTCCTTTCCCTAGGATATCGAGATGAATTATTGAAATGATTCTTGATGATGTAGTTTATTATTCTTTATTATGATTTATGTTTTATTTTCTATTTATCAATATAATATTGGTATCATGTATTTAATGTGGTTTTCAGAAAATTATGAAATAACCATTCCATCAGGATTTTATTCATTTTAATCATGCCAATGTAATAAGGTAAGGCACTAGCTACGACTATCTATGGTTGAAGATTTATCTTTGGTATTAATGGATGATTTGTAGCCACCTTGGAAACTAGATTTTGAAAATTTATATAAGGAAACATAACCCAAATATAGTTTATGAGGTTATGAATAATATAAAATACTAGAATTTTTGGTAAGGTAGAGACTATCTATATATTCATATAAATACATCCTTGATTTGATACTACATGTTGATGTGGTTCTGGAATAGATGTTAATACAGGTAACATCTCGAAAAAGGTGTGTGGGTATTGATGTCCGTGTATAATGGTACATGAAAATAGGCCTTACCATGAACTTGGTCTGACACACCTAGATGGTAAGTGTAAGATCCCAGGTTTTCCTTCTAGCATGAATATATTATTTTGGGTTAAATGTTGGTTACATTCCATTATGGCTTACACAAAATGTCGGGACATGGGCTAGTTGGGTTGTACTTTATAAAGAAGAGGGAAAAGTGGTTGAAGGTAGATTATAAGACAATTACACACCGTGAATGGGGATACACATCATGTAATCCCAGGTCATGATGTGTAATGGTCTTTCCAGGACCCAATATGTCAGGTATGAGTTTCTCACCAGAAAAATGAAAACATGGAATTACAATCCATGTAATGGTATTACACATCGTGTAATTTCCCACTTTTCTAAAAAAACAAATTAGGTGCAGTAGCCTCTATTTTTTCACACATTTCACTTTATTCAAGATTTTTAGAGAATAAAAACATATAAAATTGGTTTTAAGATCTATAATGCATCTAGAACCCGATTCTTACACTATTAGTAAGGTCGGAACGACATCATTAAGTACTTGTTTTTTTTTCTATTCTCGATTCTTCGGAACAATGACTGTTCAATTTTGATTTAGTATCATATGCCAAAATATTTCATTTATAATCCATTCTTGAGATTTATCCTAAATATGGTTGAATAATGTCTTTATTCTAGACGATAACTAAACTACCATTCTAGGGTTGCTGATCAATCCTTTTCTTCTGCTTTTTTGGTGCTTTTAGGTGATTAGATTTTTGGAACCCATATGACATTCCAGAACAACCCCATTTTTGAGAAATGTACTTGTTGTAGGCCTAGTTAGACCTAGTGAGGATGCCTGTAGGTTTAATTTAGGTTTTTTGGCACCTGTTTCTCTATTCATGGTCACCCATGAGGTGTTCCTTTCAATAAATAACATTTTTTTTTCATTTTAAACCACCCAAGGGGTGTGCGCATGTTCTCACCTGTTTAGGGGAAGCATGTTAATGCATTAATGAGTTGAATAGATTTCTTAAGATATGTAATACCTTCATTCATTCATGTTTCCATGATATTCCATGTACATTTTTATAAATTGGATTGATGGAATGTGGATGAACAATAAGGTATACTTGTTGGTAACTATTAACAATCCAGGGGGTGTGATTCAAAATAGTTAAATGTGAGAGGGTATGTTCACATGGCATGTTTAATTTTATGTGTATTGATATGGGTTGGTATACCCATATGTATTGATTAATGGCATGTTTTAATCGGTATTATTGGAGGAAAAGACTATATGTTTTGTAAATAATAATGTTTATTCAAGTGTTGGTGTACTCATGGATTTTAATCCGTTATGTGAGTGGGTATACTCACATCAAATTGAAATGAATAATATTTATGAATTGTATGAATAGTTTGATAGATTCCATAGACTAATCTCTATGGATATAGATCACTGTAGTGGACACCTTGGATTGACTCTGCACCTTGTGTCTTGATTCCATGCGATTCTTCAATCCTTGCTACCACGTGGATCCAGTTTTCTTTGAATCGGGTTGGACATGTTAGTATACATGCTCTTAGGACTCCAACTAGTCACTAGACAGATTTTCCACTGGGATTCCCATGGGACATGATATTGATCCATTTGACGATTTCCATAGTTCCATCCCTTCGTGGTCTCGATTCATTTCATGGATTCACTACTACATAACACCTTAGATGAATCCCTTGTGTCTATACTTCATTATACATCATCACCATGGGTTACTTGATACATATGGGTGTACTACGTGGCTGTGATTTGTGTGATATGGATAGAAGTATGGTGTGTCCATTTGAGTTGTGTACTTGGCTTATCTTCCATGCTTGAAGTTGAGTCTTGTTGCAAGGAGCCTCAAGCGGCTATTTATTTTAATTTTTTCAATACTCTTATGAATGTTTCATTAACTTTTACATTGCTTATTTAACTACACTTCCTAGAACATTGCATATTGATAGTAAAACTTTATAGACCCTAGGTAGTTACATACTGGGAGGTTTATCTGACACACTGTTAGGGCATACATGGGGTCCCAAACAAATTATATGGTTTCTAGTGAGGATAGGGTCAAGCACCCTAGTATAGGTTGTTGATCGTGGTTTCCGAATATAAGAGCATATGACCAGTTTGAGGCTTGAGAGGTTGATGGGAATGTTTGGGTAATTTTTTTTCCTTGTATATATGTATTGTATTGTATCAACTTTCACTTTTTTGGAATCTTTCTAGATATATGTATCATATTTATCATTTTATATGTAACATATCTGAACTAATTACATATTCTGGTCTTGTCTTAATTTCAGTTAAATGAATATTTATTACCTTTCTCTATTTTATGTGTTTGTATTCTATTGTGGTATCCTATGTTAATCAGGGCATAATGAACATGTGGACTCACATATGACCTCACTTCCAGTTGGAAGCCAATTCCATTTTGGTAGATATAAATGAGGTCATGTTGCCAACTAGGATTGGGGTACCGTTGGTGGATTCTTGGTCTAGGACGTCCCAAAGTGGCATCTGAGCTGGTTTTTTTGGTTTTCCTTACTATTTTTTGATAATAGACTAGGTTAAGAAAGCAATTGAGTTTGTAATAAGATGTTTCTGGGAGTATCTACATTGTATATTGTTAAATGCAATGTTTCCTAAAATAGATTTCCATTTTTTGGATTTTAATGGTTACAATTATTTTGATTTCACTGTTGGGTGACACACATGATTTATTTTATCAATATTGATGAAATTGTGGGTTCTATTTCCATTACAACACGAAGAGATAATGGTATTACATCAAATGTATCATATAGTTACATGTTACAATTCACATTCCATGAATTTTTCTATGCAATTTAGGATTCATTAATTTTTTCATTCTATTATGATTGATGTTGGGACAGACATACCTACTATTAGGATAAAACAAGTATAGAGGATATAAGAGATACATAAAAATTCAATTCATAAAATGTATGGGTCCTTATGTATTGTAAAATTATGCACCAAAGAAATTAAAATTCTAAAATGAATTTGAAATATATGGATCATATGGATATCAAACTTCGGATCATGACGTGTTATAGGACCTCAGGGATCTGAAAATGGTGGACCATCAGATAAATCATTTAAACAAATTAATGTTGAATGAAAATTATTGAAATGGAAAATAGATACTTCACATATACAATGAATTTTTTTGGGAAAGCGGAATAGTTTCTAGATGATTGATGGGAGTTCATTATACAGTCTTTGATTTTGGATTAGGATGTGGTTTTACTTGGTTTCTAGGATGTTTTGACCTATCCAATGATTTTGAGATGCAATCATTAATTTTTTTCTTTTCTGATGTGTACATTTGGTATAATATAGGGAAGCCACCATGATGACCTCAAATTGTACACCATGAGGGAGGTGATGACTATACTATAAAGAAGGTGGGACATGGAAGAACATTTGAGACTATGTTAGTGATAGGTAAGGTACTAGGGGATATTCTAGACATAGGAGTTGATGCACAGTTCAATGAAGGATTCATTTTCTATATCCAGACATTTCAGGGATCCCCATACCCTACATTGTTTATGGATAAGCAGACACCAGTGTTCCAATAGTATAATCCTCTAACAATATCTAGGAATGGAGATACATAGGATGTAGAGATGTGGCTAGAGGCCAAATTAGTGATCTTTGAACATTTAGATACTCCTATATAGAATATGGTGTTGATCATGACTTTTATACTACGTGGAAAATAAAAGCGCTATTGGTTTGTTCTAAACCATGCTGATAAGCTGCAAGATATGAGTTGGGCTGACATCCATACCTTCTTCTCTAACTTCATTTACCTTAGATCTCTATGAGAAGAAAGGGATCGTGAGTTCATGTGTGTGGATAATAGTGTGAGGATAGTTATGGAATGAAAAAAACACTTTATAGAGATGCAATGTTTTTAAATGATATATCCCGTTGAGGAGCATTCGATGTTGAGACACATTAGGGAATGTATGAATCATGCTATCCATTCTTAGGTAAACATGTTTAGGTTGACATATATCACGAAGATTGTGAATTGGGTGATTATTATAGATTGAATCCTAAGGGAATATGGGGGTATAGAAAAGTGGAGTGTTGTTTCATGCCATAGTGGGATGACATCTCCAGGAAGGAAGAACCATTTGGGGCATCCCAAGACATGTGTTCTAGTATGGATTTGAGTTGATGAAGATTGCAGTTTTTCATCAGTGTGGTTGGAGACGCCTCATGAAGATATAGTAAACCCATAACCCAGTCGAGTGTATGGAATGAATCGTGGTGGGGAATATACAATGGTTTTCTAGGAATATGCATCCAGGTGTGAGAGGTAGGGGACAGATCTAACATTTGGTTTAGGAGTAGGTTCTTTCCGTCAACATCAGGATGGGAACTAGATTACGGTGGACCGGTCAGAATGAGGTAGTACTGGTCTTGGAAGAGGCCGCAAAAAACCTATTACACCTAGACAGTGTTGCGGATCAGCTCAGGGTATCCAGGTAGTGTCATAGGGATGAACTACTTGACATACATATGTAGTGAAATAGACCCAACAAGAGTAATAAGTTTGTCCATCTACAGTGATGGGAATGAGCTTAGTAGCTTCTAATATTCCATCTTCTCTCACTGATAAAGGTGGGTCACAATGTTTTATGTCTTCATCAGTGGTTAAGAACCTCAGGATTGTTGGTTTTCTTTTTTAGGGCATTATAACATTAGATACAACATTAAGAGTTAGAATGGTTTATTTTATATTGTGTATATATTTTACCCTTGTGGTTGGTGGGAGTCACATCATTTGGAATCAATATTTCCTCGAGATGATAGAGTATGGCATTATTTTTGTGATGGTCTAGCTAGTAGATTATCAATCCTAGGTTGACTTCTATGATCAAAATGAGTATTTTACATCACCAGAGGAAAAAGATTTTACTCACAAGATTGAATGGGATGTTAAAGTGAGACAATATGTACTCGAGCATCGTGGGATGGGTGGGATGATAACATAAATTTATATTTTTATCTGGGATGACTATGTAGTGAGCTAGGAAGACATTCCTACAGTGGTTGAGTGCATCAGTGACATGTTTCTTGATGAATTTTCTAGTTTACCTATTGAGAGAGAGGTGGAGTTATTCAATGAGCTAGTGCCAAAAGCTACACCAGTATCCGTTTTTCATTATAAGATGGCTACAATAGAGTTACATGAGATCAACATGTTTCTAGAGGATTTGGATGTGAGTGGTATTATAAGACCCATTACATCTCCATGGGGTTCACCCATCTTTTTTTGTGAAAAAGGCTATGGTATCCATTTGATATGTGTGGATTATTGGATGTTAAATGCATTGATGGTTAAATAATGAAATCCCTTTTTACGGATGAATCAATTGTTTGATATTATTTAGTGAGATTGACTGTTCTCAAAGATCGACATGAGATTAGGATATCATGATGTTCATTTTTATCTGTATAAAAACCTTATATGACCTTTCATAGTAGTTATGGGCTCTATTAATTTCTATTTATGCTATTCAGTCTCATAAATGTTACATCAGTTATCTTGGATTTGATGAAAATAAGTGTTCCATCCTTACACTGAATCTATTGTGGTTGTTTTCATGGATGATATCCTGGTGTATTGTCACAATAAACATGACTATACCAACCATCTTGAGATCATTTTGAATAGACTGATATGACATCAGTTTCATGATAATCTCAGAAAGTGCCAGTTTTAGATAGACCAGATTCACTTCCTAGATTATATTATATCATATACAAGAGTATTAGTAGACCCAAATATTGAGAGAGTAGTAGTTTTCTAAGAGTATCCCATGGATGTTTTTGACATATAGAGTTTCATGGGGTCAACTGGTTATGGTAAGAATTTCTTACATTACTTTTAATGAATATACAGGCCGTTGATGGACCTGACTAAGAATAATGCGATGTTTCTATGGTCATATTATTGTAAGGAATCATTTCAAGTGCTAAATGGGAGGTTTACATCAGCTCCAATCCAAATACATTTAGAGTAGAGAATGTGTAACATAGTTTACTATGATACATGATATATTATGCTAGAAGTAGTGTAGATTTAGATAGATAGAGTAATAGAATATGTTTCTCACCAGTAGAGGCCACATGAGTGGAATGATCCTACACATGATATGGAGTTAGCTATGGTTGTTCAAAATTTTAATTTTTCAAGATACTACTTAATGGGAGATCATTTCTTCATGTACACAGACCATAAAATCCTCATGTACATCTTTATATAGTGTGTTATTAATCTGAGGTAGTTGAGGTGGGTGCAGTTGCTATAGTTCTTTGACATTGGGCCGGGCTATATTCTTGGCAAGGGGAATGCAATGGCCGATGAACTGTGATGGAGGACTCAGATAGAAGTTCTGAAGCATGGTAGTAGTGATTAGAGGCTTATGTAATTATTATTTGAGAAGCATTTGGAGGTTTATGATAGACTGGGGAAAACATTTCTATATTCATAGTTGTAATATATACTCCTCTAGACAGTGTAAGGATGAGGTAAGTATCGAATTAATAAGGACTAGTTATACATGAGTGTGTGGTAGGTGAGGAACCTCCTCCTGGTTGGATAGTAAGAGTGATTGAGATTTTTTTGAATCCATGGATGCCTTTAGGTTCCAGATGATATATTATAGGAGTTGATGCAGAAGTTTCATGATTCATCATCAGCTATGAACCCAGAAGTCACCATTATATACAATGACATGTTCTGTCAGTACTGGTGGTTGTGTATGATGAGACATGTAGCTTGTTTTGGAATGAGGTGTTCTACCTTTTTTCATGTGAAGGAGGATTATCAATGACCAACTTGTATTTTATAGCAGCTACCTATTCCGAAGAGGAAATATGATGATGTCAAGATGGACTTTGTGACTAGTATACCAAGGCCACTTAAAGGTAATGAAACTATGTGGGTTGTTGTTGATTCGATTATGATGGTCAATGAATTTTTATTGATCAATGATACCTTCAGTTTTTATGAGCTCAGTATGTTGTATAACCATGAGGTTGTACGTCTATATGTGGTCAAGCACAATATCATTTATAATAGGGATGCCTCCATTACATCTTGGTTCTAGTAGATTTTTCAGAGTTTGGTGGGTGCATTGGTTATTCTATTCAAAACATACCACCCATGGAATGATTTCCAATCAGATTGTACGATAAAGGTGCATTAGGATAGGCAACGAGCATGCATCCTTGATTTTGGGGGCAATTTTGAGAGGCACATTCCCCTTTATGAGTTCACATACAATAACAGTAATTAGGAAACAATAAAATTGGCCCCTTAAGAGAATTTATATGGTAGGAAATAACATTCTACCATATTTTGGTTAGAGGCATGTGAGGAATCATTACTGGGATCACGTCTCATGCCGAAGACTTCTGAGGTGGTCTAATTGATATAAGTGTAGATGTATATAAAATAGCACGGCCAGAAATTTTATTCCACTATCCATAAAAGAACCATAGATTTCATGGTTAGGGATTGCATTTCATATCATATTTCACTGAGGTTTGGTACACAGGCAGACCGGATATAGGATATGATTTCCCTGCGATATGTCGGGATGATTGAGATTTTGGAAAGAGTTGGGCCGATTTCCAATCAATAGTAGTTACCATAGAGGTACTGAGACTGAAATTCTATCTACCATATATATAAGCTTCACCATTATCATTAAGTACAATATAATGCTTTTTAGCTAAAGGGGGTTGACCATTAGGTTTATGCATCCTTTGAGGAGCATCCAATTCATATTGTTCATAGGATCATGAAGGTTTTCTGAGGCAATTTTTTTCTTCTAGTAAATGTTATAGGTCAACAAATAAGTTTATTGAATCAGACATGGGAGAGGGGGGCAAAATTAAGAGCTACATTACTAGATTTGTTTTTAGAATAATCTTGACCACCCTTCAAAGTGAAATGTGGGTATGACTTTCTATAAGGGGGAAGAAAATAAGATCCCATGTTTTTCTTGGGGTAGAAATATTTTTCTTTTAGATTAAATGTTGTTTCATTTTTTTTTGCTTAGAATCAATGCCATGATGTGGGCCAGTTGGGTTGTACTTGGGAAAGAAGAGGAAAATTGGGTAGATGGCTAAAATTATGTCAGTTACACACATTGAATAGGTGATATAGGTCGTGCAATCCTAGGAAACGACATGTGATATTTTTTCTAGGAACATTCACGATGTATTTGAGTTGTTCATTAGAACAAGAAAACTGTGAATTACACACCATGTAATGGGATGACACATTTTATAATATTCAATCAGGATTTTTTAAAAATATAGATGAAAAAATATCTAATTTTTCTCACAATGTAGTCTAATCTCATTTTTTAGAGAATAAAACCATCTAAAACTGGTTTTCAGATACAAAAGTCATTTGGAATTTGATTCATTGGCCATCATTCATGTTGTAACCAAATTTAAAGTACTCAATTTATTTATATCCATTAAAGAATATTTGGACAATGAATTCCCTATTTTGAGTTATGATCATATTCCTTAATTAACTATTCTTTGACCATTCTTCAGATTTCATCTAACCTGAGGTGAATCAGACTGGATATAGGAAGATTACTCTACTACAAAGATAATGTAGGTGGTGTATGATTTTCATCAGCTATTCTAGTACTTTCTTGCTTCTATCCTTTTTTATTCTCGTTATAATTTCCAGCGCAACCCCGTTTTTGAGCGACCTACTTGATTTTGGCTTATTCAAAAGTTGTAAGGAATCCTATAGGTTTCATTTATATACTTTGGAAATCGTTTATTGATTCATGGCCACCCATGGGGTGTGGCTAAAGTAAATAACATGTTTATTCCTATTTAAAAAACATAAGGGGTTTGTTCATGATATTTGTTTGTTAGAGGAAGCCTGGTAAAAATTAAACGAGTTGAGTAGATTACATAGGAGATGTACTACCCCATTTTTCATTTTACCTTGTGCTACAATATTTATTTTGATATTTCATCTTAAATGAATGTTTATGAATAAGTGGGTATTCATTTTGGTAACTGGTGACTAACTAAGGGGTGTATTGGGTAATTTTGATATGTGAAAGGGTATACTCACATAAATTTTTTAATTTTATGGGTAGTGATATGGATTGGTATACATATATGAATTGATTAATGACATGTTTTAATGGATAAAATGTGATGGTAGGACCATATATTTTGTAAATTATAAATGGAATGCATGAGTGGGTATACTCATAGATTGTAATCAGTTATGTCAGAGGGTATATTAACATGGAAATAAATTGCTTAATTTTATCGAATTGAATGTATGGTTTGATTGATGATGTTGACTATTATATATAGATCTGGAATGCAGTACTGGACAACTTTGGTGGACTTTTCCCCATAGGTCCTAAATCTATGGGATGCCTTGCATGGACTCTTCCCCTTGGATCCTAATTTTATGGGATTCCTTGGGCCATGCTATTCCATAGATAGGGTTTTCTTGGAATCATGTAGGAAATGTCAGTATATATCCTCTTAGGACTCCAATCAGTGCCTAGTATGAGTTTCCCCTGGGATTACCATGGGACTTGATATGGATGACATGTTTGAGTTCCTTGGATATGGACCATCATGGTTTAGATTTATTTAATGGATGCCCTGGTACATTAAACCATTGATCTTGCACCTAGGTCTGCACTTCATTATACAATGTGGTTTTGGGTTACTCGATACATATAGACATACAAAGGGGCCATGGGTTACTTGATAAAGATGATGGTATGGTGTGGCCATGGGACTTCATTAATTTTCATATCTCCCATATTAGGATATAACTCTTATTGAAAGGTCCCTCAAGGGGTTGTTTTTTCAACTTGTTGTAGTTGATTTATACCACCTGTGTTCACTTTTATTTAAATTCTTTACATACACTTGCTATCACTTTTTATACTCCAGTTAGATCTATATAGACATTGGGTAGTCACCTTCTAGGATGGTTATATTATAGCTTGTTTGGGTCTCCATGGGGCCCCAATAGATTATATGGATGTAGGTGATGATAGGAGAAATCACCCTAGTATAGGTTATTAACCGTGGTTTTAGAGGAGGAGAGAAAATGACCATTCTGAGACTTCCAATGCAGTTGGGAATTTTTTAGTATTTTTTTCCATTTTAGACATATATTATATTTTATCACCTTGTACCAATTTTTGTATGCTATCTAGATATATGTATCATCTTTATCATTATAAATGTGATATATTTAGGCTATTTATGTACTACTATCTTGTCTTAATTTTAGTTGACATCTTTTTAATTCTCTTAGAATATAGTTTTTGTTTGAATTACATTTTGGTATCCTTTTGGTAATTATGGAAGAGTCTCTCCACTGACTCACATATGACTTCTCTACTAGTTGGTTGCCCTTGTTAGTTGGTGAGATGTGATTGAGTCCACGTGGAAAAATGGGTTTGGGGAACTGTTTTGGGGCATCCAGACCATTGATGTTATAATACACTTATGATATTTCAAGTTTTTATTACAAACCATTATGAATGAAATGAATGTAATGATATCCTCATAGAAAATATGTTAATTATTATGAGATTAGTTATGTAATGTCCATTGAAATTTATGTTAAGTGTTACACTGTATTTTGAAATATAGAAACCTCATAATACTAGGATACAATCTAGTGTACGCAATTTTTAGAAGAGTCACCTAGAAGGAAGAAATTTTTCAATACTCGTGGAAAATATTGAGGTTTCCTTGAAGATAAATTCAATGTACTTGGCATTGTAACGTAGGAAGAAATGAATATATTAGTGAAGCATAATCAGGATATTATATATATCCTTTCCCAGATAGAGAATACCCTTCAAAAAATAGATTCCCTGATGTTAGATCACATTATGTGACAAAGTACCTCATCATTTAGTGGGACTAAAAACCTAATAGAGGATGATCAATGGATTACGTCATTGTAGATGATATTCATGGAATTGTGATGTGGTGAACATGATGTGTATTTTATCAGTGGGGATGCTGATCAGTGGATGTCATTGATTCAATATTCCAAAAAAAGAAGTTGAAATAAAACTCATTGAATGTAATATATTTTATGAGAAATTATTTGAAAAATAGTCCCCACATGAGTAACAAATAGATATGATGAGAGAGTTCATAAGTTTAATTCAATATATGAGGAATTTTTTGTATAATATAGAGATTCATTTATAGGGATAGAATTTTATTATATGAATTTATTTTTTTACATGGAAATCAAGATTCACCATTTCACTGAAATACTTAAGACAAGTCTCCATTGGGTAATGGTGTAAAAAAAAATTCTTGATATACTGAAATACACTTATGGTCTATCAAGATAGTGAAAACCTTATCCATGTTTTATGGATTCAAAGAGAGGCAATAGAAGTAGAGAATGGAAGATAGAAAATAGATAAAGGTATGTCAAGAATGAAGGATTTTCCCACATGTTATAAATATAGAAGGAATCACCCTATGAAATTCTTAAATCGGTTGAGAGTTGTTATAATATTTAAAATGAATGAAAAACAAAAAAAATTATAAACTGAATAAGGAAAACACAACTATTAAGTGTTAAAATGGAATGGATATGAGGAACTACACAAATTAATTCCCCAAGTGTTAAGGGAATATAAAAATGAAGAAGATAAGGGATTAATGTAAGGATTATATTATTAATACTACATAAGTATAATGATTAAGATTATTTTATAAAACCCATGAATATTTTAATTTTAGTATTTTATCAATGCTGTTCTCATTTTAAGAATTATGAAATATATAAAGTATGTACTATATTACTTTTCAATTATTATTTTAGATCATATGATGAATGGTACCAAGAAAAATGATAAAGTAGAATGAATTTGTTTAAGAATAGACAGTGGGGGGAAATATGAACCATAATATTTTCTTAAAGAATAGATAATGATGGTTGGATAATGATATGTTAGATATAGATAAACTAACTTGATTGCTGCTAAATCTCTTTGAAATAATTCTAATTTTTTGGACCATAATATATAGATGGGATACAGGGTAACCCTTTATGAAATGGTTAATGTTTTACATTGTATATGGTTTTAAATGATAATGAATTACATAACCATATGATGAAACATGTTTTGTGACACAATGTATAAAAACATCAAGGAAAAATCAATGGATATGATTTTATTTATATAAATACATATTTACAAATATCTTAAGTGAGTGAAATAATTTACCTACTCTATGAAAATGATCCGGAAAAAGAAATATTTTCATATTATAATCATTTTTTTGAAATCAATAAAATTTATTCACAAATATGTTCTATGGGTTTTTCTTAATAATATTCACCTAAATATGACCTTTTTACTATCCATCAAAACATGACAGTTATATTTTTCATCCATGTCCATGTCTTCACAAATATTCTCCTATTCGAAAGACTAGTTTTGTGGTCACCTTCGCATTTAACATTCCCTTATTATTAAGAATAAGCCTTATTAACCCCATTTATTATGATATTTTTTCAATATTTATATTTTAAAATATCGAACCCCAGATTAGTGAAATCATGTTTCAACTATAATGATGAAACTTAATTAAGGTAGGGGGAATATAACACCCCAGAATTCAAATATATGAATATTGTATAGGGTGTATGAAATGAAAAAAAATCAATGAAATGAAAACAACATCCATAAAATTATAATATATTTAATATTTTAAATTAATCTAATTTATAGCTTGTAATTCATGATACAGAGTGATATATGGCGTTTTCCCCAAGAGAGATATTGTTCAGTAGTATTTATTACACACAGGACCATGTTTTATTGAAAAGAAATATTTTAATAAGATATTACTATTTAATATAATTGTATAAAACCTTGAAAATAATTTTTTAAGAAATAGTATTAAAAAAAATATGAAAATATTTTGTTGGGTTCACTGGTTAAAAATTAATTAAAAATTAATATAAGATATAAATTGAATTTAACTGAAATGTTTTTTAAACTATTTTTATGTTCGAAAGGTATTTTTATCCTATAAAATTAAAACAATTAAAATTATAGAATGATATAAAATTAATCAATTCAAAATATATTCAATACAACAGTTTCAAAATTCATCATATATATTTAATGGGATTTATAAAATAAAAAAGATAAATTTATGCAGAAAAATCAATATTTTTATAAATAATTTTTCATTTTATTTAATTAGGAAAATATGTTAAAAATTATTTTTAAACTAAAAAATAATATGAAAAAATAATGATAATTTTTAAAATAAAAAATGTGAATTATGATTGGTTGAATTTTTGGTCTTTTATAATAAATTTAAATTTTTTATTAATATTTAAATATTCTGGATTTTTAATGAAAACTATCTTTTAATCTCAATAATTTATATTTATAAATTATATTTCTAATTTCATTTAATTTTAAATTATATTGATTATACAACAATTAATATATTATAGGTCCCCTGAAAAAATTTCACGCTGATGTTGGATATAAAAACAAAACAAAATTTTAAACATTTTTACATTAAATCCCCACATTGTTGTCATATCTGTGTGATTAATTTTCAATCGATTTATGCTAATTTTTTATTGGGATTTTTAAAAATGCATTAAATATTTTGAATTATGTTAATTTATAATGTCAAATATGGTCAACATAGACTTCTAACAAAAATAATTGTGAGTGTTATTAAAATTAATTACAATCATTAAGGTAAAATCACGATAACATAGTTATTAAACATTAATCATATGGTATAAAAATTGACCTACACTTGTAAAAAACCCATTGTTGGTCTTTATTTAGACCTAAAACCTTAACGGACTTAATTTGGTGTGATATAGAGTCCACTTGTTTGGTAAAAATGTGGAGAGTACAAAAATCATTTAAAAAATGCCAAGTCAGCCATCTCCTACCACATTAAAAAGTAACTCACACTCCCCCATTTACTCAGACCTATAAATGACTTTGGATCATTGAAAACATGTCTATACAAGCTCTCACAGTCCCTCCCTACATTTAATAAGCCTCAATTTGGTATTAAATTCAACCCAATATATCTTTCATTATAAACCAAAACGAGTTACCCGAATAAGTGGTAGTGTTTTTTCAACAATCCCATCTATTTAATTTGTTTTTACAACTCATAAATTCATTATATATAATGTTATTCTAGTAAACTCATTGTACTAAATATACATATATTTTTTTATTATATTGTTTTCGCTTACACTTTCACGTGAATCAATAACATGGGATACACAATCATTGTTCGTGTATGGGAGACTACCGCTAAACCCAAATGGTATGAAGGCCTTCATTTTTATTGATTTTGATAACCCAACAATCAATGGTTGAGGGGGAACCCTTAAAAGTCCCATAGTCTTAGTTATTACATGGACCATAGGCTTAAAAGATTACTTGACATGAAGGTCTTAGTGAATTTTACATGTCTATAACTATAAGGAACTGACCCTCTCGAGGGTCTTCATCGTGATGGTATCTCATCACCTTCACATGGACGTTTGGATAGGAATCCAATTCAATCACAGGCTGGTCTTGATGGCATATCCATAACCTCTCATTTGTGGATGTCTGGACTACCGCCTTCTCAAAGTGATGTGATTCATTTACACATCACATGGAATGTATTAAGGATTCTAATAGTAATCATATGTGGAATTTAATAACTAAGATTCAATATTTTATTATAACATACATATATGTGATTCCCTGACCCTAGTTACCCAAAGTCTGTACCTTATTACATAACATTGGCATGATAAAAGGAATCATTCCCCGAAATACCGATCAATTTAGCAGCTTTGGAAGTACTAGATACATTCATAAGTTTTACATTACATAATGATATGAAAACATCAACAAAATTTTGTCCCATTTTAACTCACTTTTATCCTTATCCTATCCATGTAGGTCGACCGAAAAATTATTCTTCACATCATAAGAAAATTTTATCATAGAAAGGGGTGAGCTCAGATGCTGAGTAAGGATATCAATATAGAAGAAACATTCATAAATAAGCATAAACATTTAAGGAAATGTATAAAAATAAAACAAAATCCTTTTAAATATAAACATCATCATAATATGGAAATGGAAAAATAAAATAATTCAATTTACTTATTTTCATGGATTATCTTCTAGTCGAATAATCAAATGAAATATCAATAGATGCTTTCATGATGATGGAATGCATAATGACAGACTTTATAACCATATACTCAAAGCCTTGTGCCATGAATAAAAATAATATTTTTTCAAGGCCTTGTTCCAAGACACTAGTTTTTCTCATGAGACCTACAGATGCATCAAGGAGCTATAGTGGGCTCAACCCGTCAGTTACTATGTCCAATGCATTTCTCATATGAAAAGGATTAAACATAACATAACCATTCATATGAAAACTAGTATATGAAATGTAAAAACGTTATCCATAAAAACTGAATGGTATAAAAATAACACATCCATAGTAAAACATATCACAAAATATTCAATACAATATGGAAGAATTTTATCAACTTCAAACAAGCTTAATTTTTTCATAAGGATGTTGACATAGATGAAATCAATCCTTTTTTGACAAACATCTATTCCTATTTTTAAATAATTTAAAAGTCATGTAATTATAAAATAAAATATTTATTTTTAAAATATTCTTGTTAGCTTGCAAGGGAAGATTCCACGATGATATAATGGTGGAAAATAGAAGCATCCGCCGTGTACGATAAATAAAGACATTCTTACCTAAATTTTGTCCAAAAGGTCATAATGTAGCATGTTTGGAATAAATAGAATGATTACTCTCAAAATGATTTGGTCAAATAATTGTATAAATTAATTTAACCCATAATAAATAGTAAATATTTTTGTAATTAAAATTTTATAAAAACACGGATATGGGTGATAAAGAGGTCCCAGTAGATATTTAAGTATTAACAACATCAGATAAGTAAATAGATTGTAGAATTAACCCTTACCTTAAACATTTCCATAGTCAATGGTATGTTAACCTAGTATATAATTTTTAAAAAATTGTTATTAAAATATAAAAAAACCATATACATAAATATGATATCATATATGATCATCTAATATTTCTTTGTTAAAAATATTTTAGTAGTATCATCGTTTCAGGTGTTAACTGTTTCATTTTCATTTATATGATTGGGTATTTAAGCCATAGTTTTTTTAAATAAGATGTTTTGATTAATATAATGAATGATATTATGTTCATAAAAATTATTTTGAATCATAAAATGAAATTTATTCTTGAATGATTATGATGTGTAATGAATCTAATCGTGTTCGTGGAGACGGTAATTCTTATGTACACACGAGCGACAATATCATTATATTGATGGATAAATCGTATATAATTGGATGGTATATAATCTATATAGAATAAATATCATTCTATATTTATTATTTACATCATTTATACTCATTATTATATGCATCCAGATAATTATGTGTTTGAATAACAAACTACACCGTGACATTGAGATGGTAAGGTATATCTACGCACGTATGGTGACTTTGACATTCATATGATGGTGAAAATAATGAATATGGTTGTAAATTTTTTATAATAACATCAATTTATATATAATATACTCGATTTATTGTTTTATAATGGAAACATCAAAGAACAATGAAGTGAAAGATGAAAATAACTTGAAAGAGGTGATGAAAAATTTACCTCTTCTTTGGGTTCTTCCTTTTGATTTGATCAAAAGGGCTCTTTAAGTTGGCTTTCTAGCCAACGGAAGGCCTCAAGGATTAAGTTAGGAAATAAGGCAGGATATTTGGGGAAGGGATGGCCAAGATAAACGGCATTGGAGGTGTGAAATCAAAAATAAATTATATTTTACCAAATTAAAAACATGGAAGGTTCATTAATTTAATTAAAATTAATTTCTATTGTTCAAACCAAAAATTGGGCTTTTAAACAGTTAAAATTATCAAAAGATTGACATGTGTTTATGTTGAATTTAAATGTGAAATTACTTTTAATGACCTGAATTGTAATAAATGATAAAAATATAATCTAATTATATTTCAAAACCATTAAAATGAATACAATAACACTATAAATTATATCTATTAAAATGCATTTTTCAATTAAAACATAGTATTTTCCATTGTTCATCAAAAAATGAAAGTTATCTTAAAAGATCCAAAAATTTATTCAAACTAAATTTTTATGTCCTGATTATAAAATAGAATTTAATTTCATTAAATTATATATATAAAAGTTTCAAATATTGATTTTAATATGGGTTCACCATTAAAAGGCGGTAAAATTTCATTTTTTGAAAAATATTTCATTTATCTAATAAAATGAATTTGTTCATATATTATGTTTAAGAAACAAATAATATGGATGCTAGAATTATATAGGGTACATAATATTCGAAATGGATATTATACTATTTATAACCGCTTTTTGAACGACTAGTTTGGTATGTTGTGGGGCGCTCAAACTCAGTATTGCGTGTAGGGAAAGCAATTGAAATAATTTAATGAGATTAAATACTATGAAATATTGGGGTGTTAAAATATATATATATATATATATATAATTTATCTTTTATTAATTTAACCATGAAAATGAAGTGAATGTTGATTTTCTACATACGTACGACCTACCTTCTCCATAAACCGTGCATTTTGTCTCCTATCTCCAAATATTATAGATTATTATAAATTCATAAAAAATTAATATATATGATAATTAAATCATGTGTTACATTATTTATATTATTAAATTATGATTTTATATATGATAACAAGAATAAAAAAAAACTTGCTCGATAAACTAGGCAAATATCCCCGGAAATAGTTAAAATAATGAATGATTGTGAACCAATAGGTGAAAAGATATTATACCATGATAATATATGATATAATAAATATGTGTATAAGTATGATATAATTTAATAACATAATTAAAACTACTATAAATGAGGTTAAGTATGTATCATCTGAAAGGAATCATAAGGTAAGGTATTTCGTCTCAATTAACATTCCATTGAGACTTATTTGTCATTATACACTCATTCAGTTTAATGTGGTCTATATAATTCAATGTTTTAACATAATCTAAATATTCACTCAAAATTAATTATATGTTATGATTCAATTAAAACTATCTCACTAAAAGATTTTTTAGTTGAATATTACCTAGTGCTAAAAGCTATATTTAAAATATCACATTCTATTGTGATTGGAATCTTTCTATTTAAATAATAAATTTTTTTATGATCAATTTTTGTGTACATTAAATTGATCATAAATATCAATATTCTCATGAAATGGATAATATGATTTCCTAAAACATATTTCATTATTACATATATTGTTTTATTTGATAGTAATTTGATTATCTATGGAATTATTGATAAATCCATTTCTTTTAAATAATATGGATCATTGATAGGTATGATGTTCATTAATTAAAATAATTATAACATATATGAGGAATGTTTTGGACATACATTTTAGAGGATGGGGAATGGTTATTGTAATCCCCTCATTGCATCAGTGATCTCATGAGACGAATCAGTTTACCAAATAAGAGAAATTCAAAATATCTTCAGAATAATTCACTATGGTAATGGTATCATATTCTTGGGAAAAGTAACATTAAATAATTATGAATTTCAATTTCTGAGAATTATGTTTTTTATTTATATATATGATATTATTTTATTTGAAATTATCTATGGATGGATTTTAATCTCAGTTAATTGATTAAATGACATGTGTTTCAATTATCTACTATTCTATATTTATTATGCCTTATCCAGATATTTATTTTGAATTTGTGCTCAGTTATATACCATTTAATATTGATTATTACAATTCAGTAATTACTTATTCTACATCACTTACTCGTACTATCCTTTGAGCACACCCTTATTTTGTTTCTGTTCCCCTAAATATGAAGATGAATTATTAGAATGAGTTTCGAGGATGATTTTTATTAGTCTTTTCTATGTATGACAATTTATTTTACATTTCCAAATATACGATATGTCTCATTTATGTAAATTGGATTTACCAAATTTTAAACTGATCGGTCCTTCGAGATTTTATTCCATTTAATCTTACATATTTAATATGGTAAGTCCCCAATTATAGGATTTTAGGGTCGGGGCATTATAATAATAAATGGAATGAGTCATAAGAGTACATAATAATAATTAATAAATAATGATATTATAGATAATTACATAATTATATGGAACATTTATGGGTGTGGAGAATAATAATAATACTAGGAAGTGTTTTCATTAGTCAAGTATCACTATGAGAAACATAGTTCAATAATGGACTTTGTTCCAAAGTGGATTAATTTCAAACCACATTTATTTTTCATTTAAGGTAAATTTTGTCCCATACTGGATTATTTTGACACCTCATTAACATTCATATTAACTCATGAAATATCAAAATTTATAATATTAGTTATAGGACTATAAAATTTATGTCAAATCCATCATAAATTTTAAATTATACATAAGAGTCAAAGATGATCATAAAAAAGTCATTATTTCATCATAGATTTATATACCATTGGGAAAGATATGATTTTCATAATAAATCACTATAATATTATATAAAAGAAAATTTTATTTTATTGTAATATCATGTACCCACTAATGTAAAAAAATCTTTAAACGGTGTGGACATTGACAAAAACACTTTAATAAAAGGACAAAAAATATTTTTTAAAATTTAATAGAGGAAATCCATTTAGGCTAGTAAGATTTTAAATAAATTACATTCAAAATGGTAATAATTTTTCCATCATCAAACCATTTAAACGTTTAATGTATGATTAAAAATAAATTATGTTCCTGAAAAAAGGAAAATGAATTTATTTACTAGACATTAATTTTTTTTGAGCTTTTATAAAAAGTAAAATGTAACCCATTCAGAAAACATTATAAATAATCCATTTTAAAATTATAAATATAATTTAAAATATAATTTTTATGAATTTATACAATAATTTTTTTATTTAAAAAAATTTATGAAATATTTTTAATTATATAGCCAAGAAATAAAAATATTTCGGACCAAAAAGAAGAAATAAATTCGACTTTTATTTAAAAAATTGAACAATTTTAAATAATATTGAGGGGGAAAACAAAAATAGTAAATTAAAAACCAAAAAATAAACCATATAGAAGAAAATATATTGGATTTAATAGTTATAGAACATTAAATTATTCCAATGTATTTTAAACATGAAAAATCATGGTTAAAATTGAGATAACAACATAAACCATTACCTCAAGTTGCAACATGAATTTTAAAATATCTAAAAAATTAAATAATTATATTAGATGTATTATAAATCTCTATCAAACCAATATTTATTCTTATATTTCTAAATAATCTTCATTCCTAATATATAAACACAAAATTTATTAATAATTATCCATTAAAATTAACAATATGGGGGTAAATTTTTTTATCCAATATTTGTTTTCACAGTTTCGGTCATTCCACTAGGGTAATGGTAAATGAGGTAAATAATATTAACATTTTAACAAATATATTATTTATTCAATATATACCCTTATATAAAAATTCTTATATAACAATGGTGAAAATTGAATTATATGTCTTCGTAGAAGTAGTAGTCCACATGCATGAACAAGGGCCATTTTAATTATTAAATTGAGAAAATAAAAGAAGATAAATAATGACATATATTAAAAAAATAATAATTATATTATAAATATCTTATATATGCATGAGATTCATCAACATAACTCAAGTAGTGAGGTGTCAAAGAAAAATCAAACATGTATCTTTACATTAATGATATTTTGTAGATATGGATGAGAAAATATTTACATTTCGATTGGATGGAAAGGGGTTATAAAATAATATACCTTTAATGAAAAAAATCCATTATAGTACATATAATAATTTCATCGTATTAAGATGAATATTGAAAAATTGGATTATAATTAAGTTGAATGAATCTTGAAAATGGTATGTATGAAAATATGCCTTTCCCATTGATAATTTCTATTGAAAAAATCATTAGCGGTTATTTCATGGAAATTTTTGGAACAAAAAACTATTAGGTCATTGTTATTTGACATGGGATGATATTTGATAATGTATTGGATGATATATTAGATTTATTTTTTGAGGACATGTTGTGTAATTTAATAATAGGTTAGTGGCACCCATGTAAATAATAAATGATTTAAAATAATATAAATTCATCTTTATTGGAATGTGGAACCAATTTGATATATTATATATGATAGGATAACATAGGGTCTAAATCCTTGATAGAAATATGGTTTTGTCCTTTTTAGTTATAAATGAAGCCTTATCAATTTTTTAACCCATTACAAACCCAATTAACCCTTAATGAGATAATAATGTTTTTTTGATTGGATTTTACTCATTATAGATAAATATTAGGTAAAAGATATTATATAATATTTATTAGTATGATTAAAAAATTTTAATATCTTTTTATGATCCATTTCCAACAGTTTTGACATTAATCTAATATCCAGAACGAAAATGTATAATAATAATTAAAATAATAATATTTTTAAGCATAAAAATGAATTAATCACCATTTCATTCCTAGTAAAAACCAATATATACTGTTAATTATGATTTTTGAATATAATATCATCTTATTTTTTAAAACTATTCTTAATAGCTTCTTTATTTTATTTGTTAATAGAAAAAATGTAGGCATACGATCATTTCTATGATAAATATCTATTTCTTGTCTTCAAATGAAATTATATTATTTAATAAACATTCTATAATTAATATATTAATGATAATTTTTTTTATTTTTTTAAATAACTTATTTTATTATTTTAACAATAAATAAAAGATTTTAAAAAACCTTTAATTTTGTCCATTTTTTCTGAACTACAATTCTTCATCATTTCTCAACTATTTCATGAATGTTGTTACTTGATTTTATTAAACTAATTTTATTAATTTAATAATATATTAATGTAATTAATTTTATATTTCCGATGAGGAATTATTCACCATCTTTTGTCATTGTTGTAATGCCCATAGCTTCCATGGTATGCTTCTCTTTGAATAATACAATAGTGTGTGTTGTACGCAACTTCCAGTTCAAACACACCACAACAAATTAAACAAGCCGTTATGAATAATAATACCCAGTTTTTGAAAATTTATAAATTTTATCTTTCAAAATAGAATTCATTTTTGGATTCAGAATATCAAAATTATCTTAGGGTGAATTTTTGGAATTTTTCTAAAAAACGTTCAATTTTTGATGAATAGTGAAAAACATTAAGTTATAGTTTAAAACTGAATTTTTATTTAAATAATTAATTAATTTATTCAAATTTATTTTAGGTCAATATATATACATAATTATTATTTAAGTTCAATTTAATTCATTGGAGTGAATTTATAATAATTTTAGATATAAAAAAATTATTGAACTTTTTACCGTCTTTTACCCACCTCCAAAGAGCATTTTCAAATTTACATCAAACCTAATTTTACTTCATATGTTGGTTGAATTTCAAAAATAAAAGAGACATAGTTGATATATGTATTTAATATGTTGTTCAATAAGATGAAAATAATTTTTGATGAATTATAACTTTTTACATTTATATACCACGGTTAAAAGTAAATAGGGTAATTTAGGGTAAAAATGATAATATTATTACCCTAACACATGTCCTAATTCTATTGGATAAGTATAATTAGACCTAAAACAACCTTAGTAATAAAATTTTATCCTATTTGGACCACATGGATTAGATTAGGACATTTATTATCAATTAATTCAAAGAAGAGTTGGAAGAGTTAAAATCAATATTTAATAAATACACCATTTTTAATATAGGGTTACACATAAGATAAATTTGACTATAAATATTCATTAGAAATATAAAAACATTTTCGAAAAAATGGTATTTTATTTATATTTTTTAGACATCATATAATTTAATTTATTTATGACACAATGTTGATGCAGTAATTACCTAATTAATGAAATATTAAGATAAATGATATTATAAATTTCAAAATAAATGTAATTTAAGACTTTTTGTGAATTCCTCTAATTTAATAGGTTAATATGACATATTAGGGTTATTTAGATGAATTTTTTTCAGAGTAATAATGATGTTATGGATTTAGAAAAAACAAAATACCAAATTGTGTCAAAATTGACATAAAAAAGTTTTTTTTAAAAATATTAAATCATTAATTGATATTCTATTCCTAAAAAACTAAAGATCGGAAAAAAGTCTTATATAATGTTATTTTTATAACTAATTATCCACTTGGTGTTATATTGGATGTATATAGTATGTTTATTAACCATATAATATAAAAATTCAACGAGACATGGCAAATGTCAAACTATTTAACGAAGTTTTAAATCTAAAATATAATGTTAATATAGTCACCTAAACCTGTCTCAAACCTATTAGATAATTGTTTCACAACCCATCCCCGCCATAGAATTTAAATAATCTACTTTGGAGCCATTAAAAACCCTAATTTATTTTAATAAAAAATAATATTGATGTCTTTTCATAAGGTGATCCTCACCCCACCCCCCTTCTCTATAATTCACACATTCAAATCCATTTGGTTCCGCCAACCCCTACCAAAATAGCCTTTAAACTATCCTACCTTCCTCTTAGAGGCCTTCCTTTAGTCCTAAAACAAACATTAGGATCCCATTTGATCAAATCAAAAGGAAGAACCCGAAGAAGAGGAAAATATTTCATCACCTCTTTCAAGTTTCTTTCTTATTCCACTTCTTCTTTATTTGTTGTTACCATTCTAAAATAATAAATACAGTATATTATACATACTGTGATGTTATTATAAATATGGAACAACCATATTCATTTTTCTATACATCCTTTGAATGACATGTCACCATACGTGAGTACGTACGACTTACCGTCTCCACATGGCGGATTAAATGTTATTCAATACATTATTATTTGGATGGGTATAATAATGGTGTTTAATTGATATAAATAATAAATATAAAATGATAATGATTATATATATATATATATGATATACCATCCAATTTTATATTATTTTAATATAAAAATAAAGATATTGTTGCTCATGCGTACATAAAGATTATCGTCCCCTCTAACGTGATGTGATTCATTCCTTATTGTATCCATCCTAGACTAATTTTCATTTGATGATTAAAAATTATGTTTAAAGACTGGATATAATTCTGGATATGAATAAGATACAACCCATCCATAAGAAATTATGAATTATGTAACAAATCATATAAAGGAAAACAAATCAGTTAACACCCGAAACGACGATAATACAATGATATTATTAAAAAAGCAATATTGAAAGATCATATATGATATAATAATAATTGATATGATTATTTTATAATTTAATATCAATTATTTCAACATTGTACATGAGGTAAACCTACCCTCGACCACAGAAATGTACAGGGTAAGGGTTAATTGTACAATCCCTTCATTATCCGAGTTGTTTATACATAATTATCTGCTGGGACCTCTTTATAATCCACATCCATGTTTTTAAAAATGTATTTCAATACACCCTTACTATTTTATAAACTCTGGGTTAAAGAAATTTGTTTTACTTTTATATGATTTTTAGGGAATCTTTCCATAATTATCCAAACAATTTACTTGGTGAACTTTTTGAGAAAATTAAGGTAAGAATGGTTTTTTTAAAATATATGGAGGGTGAAGACATCTTTCTCTATTATAACATCATCAATGCTTCCCTTAAAATATTATAAGAATATTTTCTAATAAAAATGATTTCGTTTATAATTAAATTACTTTTAAATGATTTTAAAATAGAAAGTGATATATCTCTAAAAAGGTTTTGATATCATCTATGTCAACATCCTTTTATGGATTTTAAGTTTGTTTGAAGTTGATTTATTATGAAACCAAACTTCCATATTTTATTGAAGCTGTTGTGATATGTATGTCTATGGATTTTTATTTTATACCATTCATGGTTAATAGATAATTTATTGACATTTCATATGGTAGTTTTAATACGAATGTTTATGTTAAGTTTAAACCATTTCATATGATGAATTCATTGGAAATAGTATGTTATGGGTGGAGACCTCTATAGCTCTTCAATGCATTGGTAGGTCTCATTAGAAAATATACTATCTTTGCATAAGGCCTTGACAAAATCTTATTTGTAGTCTTGGAACATGGCCTTGACTATGAGGTTACGAAATTCTGGAATTATGCATTCCATCATTATGAAAGTGGCTATTGATATTGCAAGTGATTATTCGACAAGTAGAATATCCATTTGAATAATTAAGTTGAATTATTTGACTTATATTCTCTATATTATTATTAATTTCAAGTATAAAATGATTTTTTTTAGTCTTACACATTGCGTTAAATTTTTATTCCTATTTAGGAATGTTTCTGCTATATTGTTATCTTTACTGAGAATCTGAGATCACCCCTTTCTAGGTTTTTTTCCTGCGATGTGAAGACGTTTATTATGACTGACCTGTAGGGATAGTCTATGGGATATCTTTGTTGTCTGTGGAAACAATGATGTCGTAGTTTCCCATTTCATGATGTAATGTCAACCTTATGAATGTATCTAGAATATCCAAGGCTACTAAACTTATCGGTCTTTCGAGACATGATCTTTTGTGATCGTGCCAATGATACATAATAATGCACAGACTCTGGGCTTTTGGGGTTGGGGCGTCGCAGTTGGTTTCAGAGGATGTTTAGTAAAACCTTGGAATCTAGATTTAGATAAACTCTAATTAGAGAACATTACCCTAAGATAGACTTTAAGGATTTTTATAGAAGAACGTCATAGAATTTTTCTATTGTAGAGACATGGTGAGTTTTCCATGAAATAAATCCCTGCCTAGATACGAGCAGGTAGAGTCGGCTATGGCACAGATGTACTTAGGGGTAAAACCTGAAAACACTGCTTTAAGCTAGACTCGAATGGGAACTAATGCATGATAATGGGCCTTGAGACACACTAGGTTACGCCACTCCCATAGGATATTCTTGGGATAATTCTCATTTTTTTAAAAACCATTATGAAGGGTATATGAGTAATACTTCCTGATTTTTTTTTATGATTATGGATTATATCCATAAAATTTCAATGATAATTATACTGGAGTTGTTGATTCATGTGGTGCTGATTAGCTAATCACCATACCGGGACAACTCACTCAGTTTATTAATAATAACCTTACTTGTATGGAGCACCTAGATCCACAATGTGGAGGATCAATGTTAGATCACATCATGAGGAAAAAAAGACCAACATTAAATGGGAGTATGAATCCATTAGTAGCTAAGAAATGGATAAATTCCTTATAGAAAAAATTTCGTGCCTTGGAACGTAGTGAAATGGAAAATGGTGTCATGGAAGTTTACCACCTCACTGGAGATGCTCATCAAAGGTGGACATTGATTCAAAACACAATGAAAGATGATGTAGTTTCAAATATGGAATGTATGGTGTTTAATAAGATTTTATTAGAAAAATTCTTTCCTCGTGACCATCGATCAGATAGGGAATGACAATTTCTGAGTCTGAGACAAAGGAGTGTGAGAATGTTGCAATGTATGAAGATAACATTACAAGGTCAGCGAGGCATGCTGCATATTATATATGTAACCCGTGAAGTAGGATTGATTGTTTCTTTGATTGGTTAAAACCATTTCTCCGTTGAGCATTATTCTCACAATCCTTCTCATCATACGAAGATCTTCTCTCTTGTGCTATCATGATAATAAAGAATTCTCTAAGTATTGTGACTTTAATGTAAACAATAAGAAGAAGAGATCTTCTGAATGCTCTATAAATGGAAATGAGGAGAAGAGGGGAAAAGTTGAATACTGATCCTGCAGTAAATGTGGGAAGAATCACCCGGGTTCTTTCCTAAAGGGAATGGGAGTCTGTGTCCAGTGTGGGGAAAATGGCCACCAATATCGTGATTTCAAGGGATAGAAAGATATTTTCAACGTTGAATGGTACAATTGTAGATAAATGGGGTATTATGTGAATGAATATCTTATGTGTTAATGGAACGTACCTCAAAAAACGCCAAGGGATCAAGGCCAAGCATATGATATCACTACTGCTGAGGTTGAAGCTCTGAAAGACATAGTGGTAGGTAATTTAATGGTTTCGTCATGTTTAGAAAATAATTTATTTGATTCGGGATCATTACATCGATTCATATCTTCCATTTTCTTCTATGAAAAATATATACTTCCACGTAGATTTAACAAGGGAGTTTTCAGTCAAAAATCCTAAGGTAAGTATCAGTGCAACATTGTTTTGTGAACCAATCCCCATTAGGGAATATAAATGTTCTTCATCTGCTGATCTCATTGATACACACATGATTGAATTTGATATAATCCTCTAGATGGATTGGATTTCAGACCATGATGTAGGAATTTTTTGTAAGAAGAAGGAGGTTACTATTTTCATATGATGATAATAAATAACACCTTAATTTCAGATCATAATATTCACCACATAATTCTTATTTTGATCCACCCCCAGTAGCTCAGATAAATTCTATTATTTGGGAGGAAGAGAATGAAATAACTATGGGTGAGGAAAAGAATGTTCAAATAGAGGATTCACCTATTGTGAAAGAATATATTGATGTGTTTCCAGAAGATTTACCTGCACATTATACGAAATGAGAAATTGAGATTTCCATTGACTTCCATCCAATGGCCCGGAGGCCTTCAAATTTCTATTATAAAGATAAAGCCCCTTTTTAAGGGAGTAAGGGGGCGGGGGGAACCCATACAAGCATCATAAGTTTAAGACAATCACACAAGAAGGTTAAGGAGAAATAAACAAACTGACAACATGGTGCTTCCCCACCCCATAATTGAACGTGATTAAGCATTCCACTGCGTCATTGCAAATCATCTCACATAAGTTTTGTGACAAAGAATAGTCCCAATCCGATGGCTGACTCCATACCCTCTCAACAACCAAATCCAAAAAAGACTGAAAAGGTGAACCACCAGCTCTAAAACCTCATATGGGACTGAGAAATTTGGTCCAATCAATATGCAACACCATTCCACATTCTGGCTGGCAGCCCCTCATTACAACCACAAAACAATATATTGAATTGATAGTCAATACCTGATGATATTTTCCATACACAATGATTTGTATTCGTTCAAATAAAAAATAAACACACATTAAATTTTTTTGTGAGTATCCTTATTTGATATCCTAATCAATAAATACACCTCTATCCTTTCATCATTCAAGTGCATGGGAGGATCTTGAGATTTGACAAAATCAGCTGCCACACTAAGAGGGCTGGGCACAATCACCACACCAAGGTCATCCACACTAACCTCAACATTTCCCTACATATTACGAATAGAAGCTAACATGCATGAAATCACATTTTATTTATTTATTTTACCTAACCTGGTCTCCATTGGTTTTTGAAGGTATGAGTAATCCTTGCGCCCTTTTCTCTTCTTCCCTGTCGTCAAACAGCAACCTATACCTGTTGATTGAACATCAATGACATTCTCTGGTCCGGAGCCCGTCCCTACAAGCCTGTAAAGCGGTTACCTGTTTGGATGGCCTTCTGGCAGTAACACTGGCCCACAAACCAATGACAAACCATCTCGTTATGGGTACCCTGTGATGAATTAGGTATGATTATGATACCACCCTTCGTTGGCTTCAAAACCATCACCTCAGGATCCATCACGCTGCATGGATCAACTGAGATCCCCTCCTACACCTACAACACCTGAGGATCCGCAGTCTATTGTCCCTCCATGCCTACTTGAGTAACCTATTCCAAGAAGACCTGACACTTTCCAGCTCCATTAACATCAACATCCTCCGAAGGCAAAACCTCTCGGGAAAGGGCATTCTCTGGGTGATATACCATCAGACTGAAATTCAAGGGTTCAGTACCATGAACCTCCACTTCCTTCGTTGAAACCATTGGGTCCTTCTCAGGTCTATCCATGAGTTCTTTCATCAAAGGATCCACAACCTTCATGACAGAATAGGTTCTTTCCTCTTCGTGCGGAGAGATTTCAGAAGCCCTCATGTTACCATCACCCTGGATGGATGCCAACTTTGTATCCTTCTTCTTCCTCAAAGGACCTTGCACTGCGACATGTCTGCACCCAGAAACCGGATGCCCAAGATGCCTACAATCCAAGAAAAGTCCACCCTAGTTTCGAATACCGCAACCTATTTGCACCTGAATTCTTCACCAGCTGTTACCCAAACCCACTCCATCGGTGGTTTGGATACATCCACCTCCACACAAATCCAAGGGTTAATCGGGTGTCTAAATGAACAAATCCTACTGTCAGCACATAGATAAAGCCCTACCATATTCCATAGAATTTCAATGATGGAAGAGTTTTGAAATGGAAGCGGTAATTCATGGATGAGAACCCATAAATAAACAGAAGGAGAATATTTTTTCACGTGAAAATCGTAAGTCCAATAGAAGAGAAAGAACCTGTAACCGAGGAATTTGTGTGGAGAATAGGACAACATGCGAATCAGGTCATGATCCTAGGTGATGAAAATCATCAGATGATGCTTTCCAAGTAGCCCAACAATCTCACGATCTTGTAACCCCCAGGATTCAAAAACGAATTGGTCGAAATCATCCAATAAAGGTCATCGTATGATGAAATGAGCCACCATAGTGAGATCAATGCTATAACAATAAATAAAAAGTATCCCCTTCCTCACATTTATGATTTATTTGACGAACATCATAGAGCTCAATACTATTCCAAGATTTAACTTCGATCTGGATATCATCAGTTGTGTGTGAAGAATGAAGACATTCCAAAAAAAAACATTTCGATCTAGGTACACGCATTATAAGTTTATAGTAATGACTTTTGGATTGACTAATCCTTCCTCTATCTTCATGGATCTAATGAATAGAGTTTTCAAGGAATATCTTGATGCCTTTGTAGTGGTATTTATCGATGATATCATGGTATACTCTGAAATGTACGAAGATCATAAAAATCACTTGCGCATTATCCTAATGACTCCTTGAAGACACAAATTATATTGGATGTTTAGCAAGTGTTAATTCTGGCTTCAGGAGAATTATTCTCTCGGCCATATTATCTCTATGGATGGAATCACTGTTGATCCTTCTAAGACCATGGTGATCCATGAATGTCTAACACCAATGTGTATAACTGCGGTACACAATTTTACTCATTGAGCAGTTTATTATCTACGTTACGTCCAGAATTTCTCCTGGTTGGCTAAAAAATTAACAAATCTCACACAAAAGGGGTTAAATTTTTTTTGGAAAATTAGTTTGAAGAATATTTTTATGAATTAAAGAAAATAGTAGACAAATTCTCTTATCTTGACTCTACCATCGGAGAATGATGGGTTTGTTATTTATAGTGATGCATCAAAGAAAGGACTTGGTTGTTTCTTTATGTAGAATGATTGAGTTATTTCATATTTATCATGAAAGCTGAAAATTCCTGAGCAAAACTATCATACTCATGATCTTGAGTTATCATTTGTAATATTTTATTTGATGATTTGGAAATGCTATCTCTATGGAAAAATATGTGAGATATATACCGATAAATAGAGTATAAAATATATTTTCTCAAAAAAGAACTCAATATAAGGAAAAGGTGATGACTTGAACTACTCAATGATTATTGTTGCACTATACACTACCACCTGGGGAAGGAAAATAAGGTGCTAGATTCTTTGAGTATAAAGGATCATGGAGTTTTGAACAAGATGGTATTTGAAAAGGATCATATATACATGGATCTAGTTAATATTGATATGGGAATAATAATAGAATGTGAAACATCAATTCTTATTCAAATGGTCTCCAATCCATATTTACATGAAATGATAAAGAGTTCTCATAGCAGCGATGAAGAGTTTCAAAAGAAGATTAAATCTATGAATGATGGGAGATTTAGTGAATTTTTGTATGATGATGGAATTTTGAAATTTCGGTAGAGAATTTGTGTGCCTGATATACCTGATCTAAAAATGGAATTGATGGATGATGCTCATAGTTCCAATTTCTCAATACACCCTTGAAGCACCAAAATGTATAGATATTTGAAGGAACATTTTTGGTGGGACAACATGAAGAGAGGGATAACTGATTTTGTGTCAAAATGTATGGTTTTCCAATAATTGAAAGCTGGAAGAAAAACTCATGGAAGAGTCGTGCAAACTATTACCATACTTGAGTGGAAATAGGATCATATTACAATGGAATTTGTCATGGGACTACCAAAGCCTCCTAGAAGGAACGGTGAAATATGAGTCCTTGTTGATCGTCTTACCATGTCAGCAAATTTTCATGCTATAAGGGAGGATTTACCACTTTAACTTTTAGCAAGACTATATATTTATGAAGTTTTATGACTTCATGGATTACCACTCTCAATTTATTCTGATCCTGATTCGCGTTTGACATCAAGATTATTGAAAATTGTTCAAGAAAACCGTGGATACTAAACTTCGTTTGAGCACTGACTACCATCCCCAAACCGATGGACAATCAAAACGAACTATTCAAACCTTATTAGATATGTTGAGATCATGATCACATGACATTCAAGGTATATGGGATAAATATTTACCTTTGGTAGAATTTTCCTATAATAATAGATTCCATTCAAATATTCAATTGGAAACATATGAAGCGTTATATAGAATGTGATGTCGCACACCACCTGTTGGGAAGATGTTGGGGAAATAAAACTCATAGGACTTGATCTTTTTGAAGAAATGACGGAAGAGGTGATGGTAATCCAAACCCACATCAAGGTGGCTCAAAGTAGACAAAAGAGATATGCTGATAACTAGAGGAAGGATTCATAATTTCAAGTACCAGATCATGTTTTTTGAATGTATCTCTAGGGAATGGTGTTATACATTTCAGTAAGAAGGGAAAATTAAGGCCCAGTTATATCGGACCATTCCAAATTCTAGAAAAAGTTGTGGTTGTACCTTACCATTTGGAAATTACGCCAAGTCTCTCCAAGGTTCATGATATATTCCACGTATCACTGTTGATAAAATATATGTCTAGCCCAACACATGTACTCACCTATGAGGAACTAGAACCAGAACCCGATCTATCTTATTGCAAAGAGCCTATAAATATTATTGATATAAGATAACAAGTTCTGAGAAATCTGACGACTCATCTAGTAAAAGTTCTATAGAGAAACCATAAGATGGAAGTTGCAATGTGGGAACCCGAGGTACATATGATGATGAAGCACCCTATCCTTTTTATGCAGTAATATTCTAGAAATTTTGAGGATGAAATTATTTGAAGGAGGGGAGAATGTAACACCCCAAGCTTCCATGGTACACATCTTTTTGAATAATACAATAGCATGTGTTGTACGCACCTTTGAGTTATAACACACCACAACCAATCCAACTAGCTGTTATGAATATGAATACAATTTTTTTGAAATTTTATAAATTTTATCTTTCAAAATGGACTTCATTTTTTGATTCGTAATATCGAAATTAGCTTAGGGTGAATGTTTTATTTTTTTTTTCTGAATACTTTCAATTTTTGATGAATAGTGAAAACACAGAATTATAGTTTAAAACCAAGATTTTAATTTAAATAATTATTTAATTTAATTAAATTTATTTTAGGTAAAAATTGATACATAATACATATATAATTTCAATTTAAATCATTTAAGTCAGTTTATAATAATTTTAGGTCTATAAAAATTTTATTGAACTTTTTACCTTGTTTTACCCACCTCTTAGGAACATTTGCAAATTTACATAAAACATAATTTCACCACTTCTCTGAGTTGAATTTCAAATATCCAAGAGAAAATGTTGATATCAGTAAGTCAAAATGTTGTTCAGTAAGATGAAAATATTTTTTTCTGAACGGTAACTTTTTACTTATATTTACCATGGTTAAAAGTAAATAGGTTAATTAAGGGTATAAATGATATTATTATTATCCTGACACATGTACTAATTCTATTGGATAAGTAAAATTTGATCAAAAACAACCTTAGTAATAAAATATGAACTACTTGATCCACTTGGATTAGATTTGGACATTTATTATTATTTAATTCAAAGAAGAGTTAAAAGAGTTAAAAGCAATGCTTAATAACTAATTTTTTTCAATATAGGGTTTCACATAAGATAAATTAGACTCTAAATATTCATTATAAATATAATTTTTTTTCATAAATAATAGTATTTATTTTATTTTTGTTAAAAATTAAATAATTTAATTTATTTATGACACAATGATGAAGCATTAATTACCTAATTAATGAAATATTAAAATACTTGATATTATAAATAACCAAATAAATGTAATTTGAGAAGTTTTATGAATCAAACTAATTTTCTTGGTTAATATAACATATTATAGTTGTTTCAAAGATTTTTTAGAAGTAATAATGATGTTATATATTTAGCAAAAATAGAATACCAAATAGTGTCAAAATTTACTTAAATTTTTTTTAAAAATAAATATTAAATTATTAATTGATATTCTATTCCTAAAAACGAAATGTTCATCCATAATACTTATATAATGATAGGTGTATAATTAATGATTCACTTTGGGTTCTCTTGATGTATATAGTAAGTTTATTAACCATGTAATATAAAAATACAAAGAGACATGGTAAATGTAAAACTATTTAACTAAGATTTAAATCTAAATAATAATGTTAATATAATGCAAAAAACCTATATAAAACCTATTGGTTGAGTAGTTTTCAACCCATAACAACCATATACATTATATTATCCACTTTTGAGCAGTTATAATGAAAAAATTATTTTATTATAAAATAATATTTCTAGCTTTTCCTAAGTTTGCTCTCACCCCTCTTATAAAAGGGAACTATCCCTTCTCTCTAATTCACACCTTCAAATCCATTTGGCTCAGCCAAGACCTATCCAAATACTCTCTAAAAGGTACTAATTTCATCCTAGAGGCCATAATTTAGTCAGAAAACCATCTTAAGAATCCCTTTAGATCAAATAAAAATGTAGAACCTAATGGAGAGGTATATATTTCATCACTAATTTCAAGTTTCTTTCTTCTTCCACTTCCTATTTCTTTGTTGTTTACATTATAAAATAATAAGTCCATAATATTCTATATAATTTGATGTTATTATAAATATGGTACAACCATTTTCATTATTCTATCCATCCATTGAATGACATGTCACCATATGTGCGTACGTACTGCTTACCGTCTCCACATCGTGGTGTAACTGTTATTCAATACATTATTATTTGGATGGGTATAATAACGATGTTTATTTGATATAAATAATAAATATATCATGATAATTATTCATTATATATGATATAAAATCCATTTATATATTATTTTAATATCAAAATAATGATTTTGTCACTCGTGTGTATGTACAGATTACCGTCTCCACGAACGTGATATGTTTCATTCCCCATTGTATCCATTCTAGAGTAATTTTCATTTTATGATTAAAAATAATGTTTAAAAACACGATATCCTTCGGGATATGTATACGATACATCCCATCCCTAACAAATATAACTTATGTATCAATGCCTATAAATGAAAATGAATCATTTAACACCCAAAACGACTATAATACTATGATATTATTAACAAAGCAATGTTGAAAGATCATATATGATATCATATTAATATATATTATTCTTGTATAATTTAATAACAATTATTTCACCATTATACAAGAGGTTAACCAACCCTCGACCAAGGAAATGTACAAGTTAAGGGTTAATTCTACAATCTCTTCATTATCCTTAGTTGTTTATACATAACTATTTACTGGGACCTCTTTATCATCCATATCCATGTTTCGTAAAAATGCATCTCAAAATAATATTACTATTTTAGAGACCACGAGTTAAGGTCATTTTAACCATTTTTGACTTTTATAATAGTTTTATTAAGGAATTTTCCATTGTCTTCCAAACAAGGTACTTTCTGACCATTTTGACCAAATTATGGTAAGAATGTTTTTTATCATATACGTAAAGTGTGGCTATTTTCCACCATTATAACATTGTCGAAGCTTCCCTTACATGATTATAATAATATTTTTAAGTATAAATTTATTATTTTATGATTACGTTAATTTTAAATTATCTCCAAATATAAAGAGATATTTCACTAAAAATGTTTTGATTTTATCTATGTCAACATACATTGATGGATTTTAAGTTTGTCTGAAGTTGATTTATTATGATACAAAAATTCCGTATTGGATTGAAGGTTTTGTGATATGTTTGAATGTGGTTGTGTTATGTAATACCATTCACAGTTTATAAATAAAATATTGATATTTCAAATGCTATTTTTTATACGAATGATTATGTTATGTTTTAACCTTTTCATATGAGGAATGCATTGGACGTAGTATGTTACAAGTGGAGCTCGCTATAGCTCCTCGATGCATCGGTAGGTATCATGAGACAAACTAGTGTCTTGGCATAAGGCCTAGACAATATTATATTCGTAGTCTTGGCACAAGGACTTGACTACGTGGTTATGAATGTATGGCATTATGTTTTCCATCATTATGAATGTGGATAATGATATTTCATGTGATTATTAGACTACTAGAATATCCATGTGAATAAGTAAATGAAATTATTTGATCCTATATTTTCCATATCAAAATGAATTTCAAATTTAAAAGGCTTTTTTTAGTCTTATACATTGCCTTTAATGTTTATGTTTATTTATAAAAGTTTACGGTATATTGTTATCTTTACTGAGCATTTGTGCTCACCATTTCTATGTTTTGTTTTTTCCCAGGATGTGAAGAAGTATATTATGATTGATGTGCAGGGACAGTCTATGGGATATTAGTGTCGTCTATGGAAACTATGTTGTTGTAGTTTTCTATTTCATGATGTAATGTAAACCTTATGAATGTATCTATCACATCCAAGGCTACTAAATTAATCGTTCTTCTGAGATTTTATCTTTTGTAATCATGTAAATGATATGTAATAATGCACCGAATCTAGGCTTCTGGGGCCAGGGTGTTACAATTGTGTACATGATAACCTATCAATATAACACCCCAAATTTCTCAAATAATAATATTTTATTTGGTATCATACAAAACACAAAACATAGATATTAAATAACCCCAAAAATATATTGCCCTGAATATAAACTGTTTAATAGTATGAAAAACATGCATCCCTAAATCTAAATGATCCATAATATATAATAGCATTATAACCTAGCTACTACTTTGAAATGTTAAATTTTTACTATCTAAAATATGAAAAATGGTTATATCATAATTATAAATAATATAAGAATCATTTAAATAAAAAAATGTTTTCTAAAAAATTGTATTTAAAAAAAATAATTATTAGTTATTCTTATAAAATGTAATGTAAAATTAATTTTTACCACTTTTGAAGAATTTATTTTAGAGAACAAACATCAATTTTGGAAATCAGGACATTACAAAAATCATAGAGATAATTTTTATTATTTTTTAGAAATATGTCATTCTTTGAAAAATAATGAAATATACATATTAAAAAAATGACATTTCATTTAAATTATCTATGATTTTAAAATATATACTGATTTTATTAAATTAGAATAAGTTTAATTCTATATAAATTATTTCAATTTAGGCCATTTGAATAATTTTTTAAATTTAATTTTGATATAAAATGATTATAATCTGTTGGAAATTTTCTCTAAAAACCCCTCAATTTCATCACATTTATGAGATTAATTTCAAATAAAATTTTCAAAATTATGTGATTGTGATATGGAAAAATGGAATCCATATTTTTAATAACTATAAATTATTATTTATAATTTCCCCCAATTTTGTTTTACCAAAAATATTTTTGAATGTTGTAAAAATTTATTACCATTGTTAAGGTAATAATAGATTTAATGTGGGGTTAAACAAATAAGATAATGGTGATGATGAACAACCAACACATCCAAATTCATTTTTTTGAAATTTTTCAGACCTTGAATAATTTATATTTAATAATTTACATTTTTTAAATATTTTAGAATGATAAAAATGCGGGGATGGATGATTATTTTCGAAACAATTACTAAGTCACCACTCACCTAACTTATAAAAGGCCAAAAAAATCCCCATATTATACAAAAATACACCCCATTTTGGTTAAGGAAATACTAGAAAAAATAAATTCATATGTTCCCTCCTATAATTATAGAAACAAAAGTTTGTGATGAAATCCATCCTAGGAATGCCTATGGTGAAAACCGAAAAAGGATACTGAAAAGAGACATAACATTCTACAATGAGCATTTTAATAATATTCCCCCCAAGGCCATATATTCTTAATAAAAATTGAGGATATAATTAATTTATTATATTAGCTATATTGTGATTTTTTAACCTTTCATGCCAACAATAACCTCCCCTTCCATAAAATGGGTTACAAATTAAACATTATTCTGAATGGCGGACTACTTCATCATGAGCTGATGTCTTTCATTTTTTCCATCACCACATATAAATTTTGGGTTTTATGATGGATATAAAGTATATATATGTGGGATATTAAAAAATAATTATACCTCTTGATTTATTATATGAGATACAACTTTTACAGTCAATTATTTATGTAATACGATAACATCACTCATGGATATGACATACACTCACTTTATGATGTGTTGATATTCAATTTCATTAACACTTTACATAGAAGGTGATATGGATTAATTTATTGAATATAAGTGATATAAATTTCATAATTATGATACAAATGACATAATAATCTTTTCATAGCCATATTATATAATTTTCTTTTGTATTATTCAATCACATAAACATGATAAAATCATTCATGTATGGGTGGACTACAACCTTCCAAAAGACATGTGACTCTCTTTTCATACCCATTAAGCATGGATGATATCTATAAGTATACATAAAGAATTAATATGATATTATTATCATTCTGGAAAGGTAATAAATTACATCACTCCTTTGCATAATGATTGTTGAATTATGGAAATGTTACTCATATTTACTTATGATCTACCATATCCATGATTATAAGGGACATAATTTCATATAACCATATTCTATAATTATTATTAAAAGTATAATGTATTTAAAAATATTATAATTATTTAGTTATTATTAGTTTTTAAATAATAAAAATATAAAATATATTTACGAACTTTGTTGTTCATGACAAAACATGCATGAGAAAACATGGCAATTAACACTCAAAACATTGAAAATAATGAATGATTAATAACAAATAGGTTATAATATGTCATAAAAGGAATATATATAATATTATTAATATTAATAATGTTTTATAACAAGTTAGTTAAATTTTTAAAACCATTGTACATGATGTTAAATAATGTTCAATCAAAAGGAAGCATGAGGTATCTTATATCATAACAATTTCATTTCATTGGGGAATATTTTAATTTTATGCACCAAATTTATTTTATATGGTGTATATACTACCCCTTTAAAATTTTATATCATAATTAATTAATAAAAAACAAAATTTTTTGGTTTAACTTATAATTATAAAATCCAACGGGATTTCACTTGATAATTGCATAGGGGTAATGAATTTCATAAATCAATTTCTAATAATTGGGTTATATTACTTCTTCATGGTTATTGATATTCTAATATTATGTTTTCTATGTTTTTTATTATATTATGGTGTATTGTCAATTTCTTTATGTGATTTTTCTGCTCAAAAACATAAATAATTCATTAATATATTATCCCATCAACATTGTAATTATTGTAAGGGTTAATTACATGATATCATTTTAATCAAGATTGTTTATCCTTGAATTATATTTGAATAATACTATTTGATCATTCTGTAAATAATTCCACTAAATTTTAATATTAAATGGAGAATCATTATATATTAATGTAATATTTTATTTTTTCCACACATTGTTTCTTAATATAATTTATAAAATGTTTTTATGAAAATCTGATTTCATTTCCCTCAAATGTAGGAAATATTTTTTCATCAAATAATATGATTGTGTCAACCCTACTTTTTTACAGGACCACTACATAAATTTTATGAAAAACAAAAAAATATCTTTTCAATACAGGATCCAATGGTTTAGTGTCATGGAATAATTAGGCTTATACACAACTTTTACATAATAAATCATTCTAATTATTTAAATAATTCTTCTCTATATTCATTTTGGATGGGGAATTATACTTAGTATATGTAATAACTGGAGAATGTACATCAATGAAGTGGTTGTGAAAAGACCCCAGTAAGGGGATGACAAAGGACATGAATTAATAATACACGGGTAAGAATAATCCCCATCATCATAATTTAGGAATAGGATAATTATAAAAATCATGGGATGAAAAATTATATAAATCCATGGAATGTGAAAATGGATTAAAATTAAACGTCATGTATTTTAATTGAAATAACACAAATTTTTTTTAACAATGGTTCCATCATGTTCATGTATAACAATAATAAGCATTAAATAAAATAAATAACGGAATAATTTTTTTAATTATTTCATAAAGAATATATTCATTTAAACACTCTATGGTTAAAAATATTAAATTTCATATCATATTTGGGTTAGAAATCAACACTATTAATTGAAGAAGAAATTACTCAAGAGTATTCAAAAATTTGTTTTGTAAATAATATTTATTATGGAAAATAAAATTATTTTCCCTAAAATAATCGGTTGAAACAATTCATATATACAAAAATTAAAAGGAAGAATAATGAAATGATATATAATTTACATTGAAGGAGCATCCATATATAAATTTTTGTGAAAGTGGGAAAACCAAAAGAATGAGAGTTGGGTCCATAATCCTCTTACAATATGTTCGAATGCATTCTTTACTCTCAATTAATAACCATAATAATAAATTAAAATTCATTAATGACAATATTATTATCCTACTCTATAGTTATTTTATTTATTAAAAATATATCATGTTTATTTGTGACCATTTTGATGTTTTACTCTGTTTAATTTTCCCATTCTGGGACTGTTTGTCTCATGGTTTATGTTTGATCATCTTTAGTATAATTTTTAGGGTTGTTGTAAAATGTATGTGAAATTATATTAGTGGAATGAAAATGTATTAGTAAACTTCCAAAATCATTAATGGTACCATAATGATATATTTTTAAGTATGAGAATAATTAATTAGACAAAAAGTTAATGAAAATGATCTATTTATTATATTCGTTTATATGACTATCTTGAACTAGAATACTTTTATTTAATGTTATGTTCATATATTGGTTCTAGAACATTATTAAAGTAATAATATGTTTTTTATAATATTATTTAACAAGAATAATAGTTTTATTAAAAACCTAGATACATAAAACAGAAAATAAAAAAATACTATCCACAAAGGTGGTGAATTGACACATCACAAATGATGTTTTCATTTATTAATAAAAGGAGGTGAAATAGTATCTGATGAAGAATATTACATTATAAAAATAAAAGGGATGTATATATATGATATTGGAGTTATTATTCCACTTTTAATTAATGGATGGGGGGATGCGATAATATGAATGAAAAGAAATTAAAAGAGAAAAGAGGATTTTATACCTTGAATATATTATTCATTGAGAATCCCTTTATAGAACATGGATTTGGGCATTAATTTAGAATATAATCCTTTGGACATAAAGAATAGGAATTTTAATAAAATTTCACATTTTATAGAAAAGAGTAAATTCATAGAAGGTGTGAGGAGAAGAGGTGGTGAGGGGTCGTTTTTATAGGGGGAGGAGATGGGTGTTTTTAATTATTTTATTCATTAATTTCTTATTATGGGTCATGAATATCAGTAGTGTGGATTAATATGAAATAATTCATTAAATTTTTCATTAGATTTATTATAAATGGGTTTTAAAATCATTAATGACCAAATTATTGGTATTTTTGGATTAAATTGTTAAATAACCTAAATTTTAGTATTTCAATATTGAACAAAATTTCATCAATTTCAGAAAAATCCCAAAAATTTATTTTAACTATTCATTGTTAACTAGATTAAAATTATGGAATCCCGTTTATGAATATAAATTTTTAAATTTGATTAATTTTTTTTAAATAAAATCATTATTTATTTGAAAAATAATGATTTTAATATTATTTTTGATATAAAATCGCTTAAAAAAATTCATTAAATTCCTTGATAATTATCATATTATTATAATAAAAAAATATAAACATATGAATATATTCTATCAAAATATGTTTCCTGTTAAATAATTATATTAATTATACAATTTTATATAAACAATTATCTTTCATAAAAATAACAACACTTAATTTGTAATTTGAAAAACATTTATTTAAAAATAGTGTAATATAATTGTTTATTTTTATCATTCATATGTCACCTAAATATAAGTTAAACATCTATTGGTGAGGTTAATATTCTAATGGACAAATTACTAATCCTTATGTTAAAATTAATATTCCAATAATATAGGCTTCTATGTTTATATTATGACCTATTATTTCATTTCTAGTTCCTTTAAATATATTATTTCTCAAGTATATATATATATATATTTACATAATTTCATCCTTAAATTAAATATTTTATTATTAAAATTACATTTTTTTTCTATAGCTTTATTCGTGAGTGCGATCATTCTAGTGGATCGAGCAGATCCATATTTACTTACTCTTATTATTTTATTTTATTTTTGTAATTATTATTAGTATGTTGACATGGATAATTTATAATTTATGAGAACAATGTTTTAATTGGTTTCTAATGTGATGTTGGATTTTTTATTTCATAAAAATATGATATGAAGATAAATTTCATTGAAAAAATTATGTGTCGTGATAATGTCTTTTTAAATTGTTTTAAAAAATTATTGTAACCATTTAATTTTTTTTATTAAAAATATTTTTAATCATTTTATATTATTAAAAAATATTTTAAAAAGAATCTTATTATATATTTTGGAACAAATAACATTTCTATGAATTTTACAGTGTAAAATGAATGTTTTTTACCTCATGTTACACGTACAATATTACTCACCAACATGAACATCATTTCATTCAATTTTCATTTACAAGTGTAGAATTAATTTTTTTAATTCAATGAATTTCTTAATATTATTAGAATTATTTTTTAAAAGTTTTATCAAAGAAAATGTTTTTAATTTTTATTGTTTTAAAATATTATTTTCAAAATGACGACTCAATTTTTATAAAATGAATTTATAGATTTTATATTCATCAATAATAATAATCCATCATTTTAAATACAATACATTGAGGATATATTGTATTGATTCCATCAATAGTCTCCCTCAAGATGGTTGATGATTATTTTGAAAAATGATAGTATTCAAATTCACATCAATGATTAATTTTTGTATTAAAAACATTCATTTGAAACATTAACATTCCTATGATCACTAAAAATGGAATTTCCCCTAAATATCTATATTATTATCATGGATGGGTTTATTTTTACACCGTATATGATCCATATATATGGTGTTTTACATTAAAATTTATTTTTTATCTGGGGACGATTTATAAATCTATATTAATTACTCAATATAGATCAATGATGATAAAGTAAATTATATATTAATTAAATACGTAATTAAATATTTGAAAAATGATTTAGAAATGTAAGGCATGGCCACGTAATATTTATATATAGCCCCTCAATACATTAGACATTTCTTGGATTGAATATTTTGGCTAGGTATAGTTATATGGGGTTCTACTCGTCAATTTTTTTTATTATATTTACAATATATATTGATGGTAGAGGTATTAGGTTCGTGAAAAAAGACATCATATAATTAATAATTTTATTTTTCATAGTACAACTATAATTATCCATGTTATTTTCTAAAGGATATTTTCTTTTTTATGTATTTCATTTTTAGTTTACTAATTTAATTCCATATGTTTTTCATTATTTAAATTTTCATACTAATTATTCCATATCCTATTTTGATATTATTTTTATTGATTAAATTAATTTGGTTTTCAATTTTTTACATTTCAATATTTAAAAACATTTTAAAATGTTTTAAATAGAATGTGTGCATATATATATATTTACATTTTCATGTTATTTATGGTAATTAATTAATGACATATTCCACAATACATAAACATTACTATTCATTTTATATAACTCCTAATTTTTTTTCTTTACTAGTAATCCCACAATTATAAATCGAATGATATGAATTAATATTTTAGTGGGAACAATAATATTCTTTTGAAAAAAAATTGTTGAAATTTCTTTATTCTAATATTGATTCAAATATGAATGTTGTTTATAAACACTACCAAACTCATGGATTCATCGGTATATGATTACTTTTATATTATACCAATTTAATAATGTAGGAATGAGATATTGGATACTCGGGTTGATGTAACTATTGTTTGGATAAGAGGGAGGTTCTATAAAATCATTTAAACAAGATTTATGAAAATAATATCTTAAGGAAAATATCCATGTGATAGTCATTGAAGCTAATAATAGAAAAAAATCCTAATTTTCAGTAAGGAATAAATTTTTTGGGTTTACTTTGAAATAAATACCTACCCATACACTATAAGTAGACTTAATTATAACATAGATCTATATAGGTTAAATAACTTTGAAAATTTTATATTGGGATTGAATCAATCATCAATAGGTGCAAAAAAATGGTCCTTACTACAGAATTATTTTGACACTCCTGGGGGATATATCTTGGATATTCCAAAATTTATTTACAAATATATTTGAAGGATTTAAATATATGATGAAAATGAATTATTAAGGATAATCTTAATGAAAGGTGTTATAATTTATAAATATTATAAAATATTATTCCCACTATAATAATTGTTTTTCGCACTATGATTTTTTGTTATAGTCAATGGATGAAATACGATATAATCATGTTAACATTAAATATGAAATAAAATGTGGTGACTATCAGAAACCAAATGAGAAGATAACTAGAGTTTAGGATCTGGTGATTAATCATAGGAAGTTTTTACGAAATATGATTAAGAACATATATATTGACCAACTCTTAGACTCTCTAATGAAGAGAAATATTGAGTTAACAATGAGCTTGAGTGAAGGATACTATAGAGTAAATAAGGATTTATTTATATCATGTAATAACTATTGATGTATATTCCAAGTAAAATATTTCGATGGAATTCTAAATTTCATTATTTGTGTAATGTAATATCATAAATAATTAATTTCTAGAGAAAAATGAAATTTATAATGGAAGTAAATATATTTCCTCAGATGGATCCATTTATAGCTTTTATCTCAAAGGTGGAGATTATGGGAATTTTCTGAGGCAATATAATATTCCAAATTATAAACCCTATACCATAGAAGGAACTATATTAATATAATTCGGATGATGTATTTTTTTAGTTTGAATTAAATTTTAGAAAAATACTATCAATGGGATTTTTATTAAAAAACCCCAGAAATATATAAGTAATAGGTTAAATTTTAAAACTCATATGTTTCATTTATCTTAATAGATATGGATAACATCAAGAGTTATGATTTTAATATTGATGAAAATTTCAAAGTATTTAACACCGCAATTTATGTTTTATTTTATTAGAGTTTACAATGATTAAGGATATTTTTTTGGAAAAAAATTATGGGAATACAAAATTTTTTTTATGTTTTTGTTTTGCTGAAAAAATTATAAAAGGAATAATTAGTTTTCATTTAATAAATAATGTTTAGATATTTTTCAAACCATTAGGATTAATATTATAATTTATTTAATATTAATAATTGTAACATAGGATTATAATAATTTGTAAAAAAGCATTTCATTGAAAAAATTAGTAAAATGCCTATTTAAAGCATAATGGGATTTTAATTAGGTAATTTATATATTTTGAAAGTTTTATAGTAATTTTATTTATATTGTTTATAAATATGAATACACTCATGCATGGTGGCAACCCATCACACCAACAAAGGCCGTAAGGCTTGAAAGCATGGCCAATAGATAATAAGGTATTAACACTCACCACTGGCCTACATGATCTATCGGATAATATGTAATTGTTTGTTGATAAAAAATTTGATAAATAAATATTGATGATGAACTATTGATACTATTGAGGTTTATTATTTAATTCCTTACATTAGATATATTTTATTAACCCTATTGAGTTTAGAATGTAATTAATGAAAAATAGAATTAATTTTCTCGATGTTATTCTTCTTTGGATCTGTTAAAAGAGAATTATTGTACATTAGGAATAAAAAATTATTTTCTGGTTTTTAATTTCATGGGTTATGGGATTAATTTTAAAATGATTGAAGCAAAAACATAGGATTAAACTGTTCTAATGAAATGGAAACATATAGAGAATGTATATTTCCATACATTTAGAGTTAATAAAAGAACCAATCAAATATTGGAAAAGGCTAATAAAACAAAATATCATAATAAAAACATCATTTCTTTTAAATCACGTGGCCTTTAAAATCATTATATTTTTATGGTTTTAGGGGCTTTAAAATTTAATTTATCATTTAATTTATTATGATCAATGACCTCAAACACTCTCTATAATTATTTATGGTTTTTATCAATGTCCATGTATTCATGCCGCTGAATTAATATTATATATAAACAATGTTATGTATAATGAAATATGACATTTTTTACATCCCTTTTCATTTTAAAGAGGATATGTTATTAATTATTTTTTTGATGTGTGTTTATTGACATTGGTATCACAAATGCCAAGATTATTGTTTATCCAGATCATGTGTAAATTGTGAAAACATAATTTATTTATGTTGGGGAAAATTTAACACCCCATAATTAAAAAATTATATCATTAATCCAATAGAATATTTGACACACAACACCAATCATAAATATCCCACAAAATATATTTCATTATGTTTAATCAATTCAATATCATACAGAACATGAAACCCAAATTATAAATGAACATTAATATTATATAAATTATATACATGAAATTAAATTGTTGGGTTATAATAGTCCTAAATTAATTATGAAAATTAGGTTTATTTATTGATTAGAATGAAAATAAAGCTTATTTAATGGAAAATGAAATATTTTCAGATTTTATTATTATTATGAAATATGGATTAATCATTCATTGAGAGTGTAATTTAAACTTAATAATTACCAAATTTAATAAATTAATTTATTAAAATGAACGTAATTTTTAAATCCTAATATGAATTTTATATCATAGTAATGTTTTGGGATTTCTATAAAAAATTAATTATCAGACGAATAGTAACAAATATGAATTATAGGTGTAATTTTGTTTTTGAACAAATTTATTTACAATAATTAAATATTTTCATGAATAGTTTTAAAGTAATATTATTTAAATATATTATTGATAAATATAATTTTGGTAATTTGATTCATTTTTATATTGAATTTTGATAATAAAATTTTATAAACGTTTGTACAGTTTCTCTTTAAAAACCCACTTTCTTATCTGGTCCGTAAGATTAACATTAAATAAAAAATTTCATCATATTTTAATTGAATTTAGATAAATGGATTCCATATATGTAATTTGAATAATTTATAATATGTAATACTTAAAATTATTTATTTAACAAAAATAAATTTTAAAATAGTAAAAATCATTTACCAATGTTAAGGAATAAATGGGTTTACCAAGGGTTTAAACATATAATATAAGTGTAAAAATGACATACTAAATTTTCTTTCATCTATGATTTTTCTATATTTATACACTGTATATTCTAGGTTTGATAATGGGCCAAATTTGAATCTTGTGTCATGAAAAAAATGTGCATATGATTGAATCTTTTCAAAAAAATAAAAGTAACTCACTCATCTCACTTATAAATGGCCACCACTCTCATCTCATCATCACAACATGAAAACATTTTTTTCGGGAAAATACAGGCACAATACCTTCCAAAAATCCCATATATCATCCAATAATAAATGCACCTTTTTAGTCATTATATCATATTTCGTGTGTACAATTTACTTCAGCCTGACAAATCGACATTATTCATTTCTCCATGAGAACCTATAAAAGTGGGATATGATTATATATATAAATATTATATATGTTTTTATATAATAAAAGCACATTTTTAGTCATTATATCATATATACTTTTATACCTTCCATTATGTAGGTGACATGAAAATGTTCCTCATTTGTATGACGGACTGTCACCTTGTGAAGCGATGTTATTCATTTTCCTCTAATGCTATACATTGATATTGATAAGGTTAAATCTAAAGATTATATGGGATAATAAGTACAAAATTATTATTTTCATGAAATATTTTTCATTCTTTAATGATAATTTTCGTTATTTCTTACCTTTTCACTCAATTCAACATAGTAACATTGTTTGTGTACGTGTGGACTTCTTCCTTCATGAAGTTATGAAACTTTATTTTTCATAAACATACCTTATGGATTTTATTTATATGTATATATAATAAAATAATAATATATAATTATGAGTATATTATGGTAAAATTTTATTTATCACCATTCTATAATGATTATTGAATAATGGAAGCATTATTAATGTGCACGTACGACCAACAATTTTTGAGATCATAACATGGTTCATTAAAAAATATATAAATATATTTAATAAACAACTAATTGATTTACAAATATTTAACTACATCATGATTATTTTTATGGGTATTATATATCTATATATTATTAGCAAGAATTAGATATTTCAGGATGAATCACCCATGAAAAAATTAGGCAATTAACAAAAAAATAATGAAAATAATGAAATATTATTAATGAATGGGTTATAATATGTTATAAAATGATAATATATGTATTTATATATTTATACTATTTTTTAATATATTAATAACATTTTAAAGAAACATTATTAGAGGTTATATAATCTTCAACCATAATGAAATGGGAGGTATGGGATTTTGTCTCAACATCATTTCATTGAGGCATATTACAATGTTATGTACCAAGTTTAATTTATATGGTGTATATACCACCCATTTTAAAATTTATAACATGAATAATTAATAATTAATTTTATTTTTTTCTCTCATTTTGAATTATTATTTCCATGTTGATTGATCATGAAATTTACTATGTGGTGAAGAATTTCATGAATCAATTTCTTAACCTTGGGTTATATTACATACTGGGTTTCATTAATATTAAGTGATTTTGTGTACAATGACATATGGTTATATTAAGTTGCTTTAAAACGTATTTTAAGTTTATTTTTTGTTTATACACATACTGTATTCATTGATTAAATCTCACTTCAATATTATAATCAACAAACGAGTTTATTTCAAAATTTCATTCTAATCGAGATTATTTATCGCTGAATTTCAGTCCAAAGAAATTATTTGATTAATTTATAAGTAAAACCACTAAATTTTATTCTCCTCTAGATATTAAGTAATATTTCATGTAATAGAATTTTTTTTACAATCTTTGGTATATAAAATAATTGATAAACAATTATTAATGAAACCTAAAATCATTTCACTCATCGGTCGGAAATATTTTTATTCCCAAACCATTTATATATATAATTTTAAAAATTATTTTAAAATATTCAAATTGAATTATTATATATATTCGTACTCATTTTTTTAAATATTTTTTCAATTCAATCTTCTAATCTTTATACCATTATGACACATTTCTAAAAGTTTTAACATACAAAAGGAATGTTCTTTTCAAATTGTTAGTAATGTTAGAAATTAGCCACCGAATTGACCTTAATTTCATTAACACATATTTTGAATGTATAAAAAGTAATTTATAAAGAAAATAATTTTACATTTATTATTGAAATTATTAGTTTTTCTAAATGCGATTTTCAATGAATGGAATTTTTTAAAAGCATTATGTTTTAAAAAGTTATTTTAAAAATGAACTTTATATTTTCCTAAAGATTGTTTTTTAAAAAAATTATGTTTTTTTACTCATCATCAAAAAAACATTAAGTATACATATTCTACCTTGGGGATATGTTGTATTGATACCATAATTATTCTCCCTTTTAATGGTTTATGATTATTCGGATCGCGGGTTGTATTTACATTGTCTTACATGATTCATTTTTATAATCAAGAACCATCCAATGAAATGATAACATTTTTATGATCACTAAACAGTAACTGTTCCCTAAATATCTATATTACTTATAATTGATATAATTATTTTTTAACCCATATATATTTTTATATTTTCTACATAATATGATTTATATTTAAATTCATTTTTTATTTAAAGAAATATAAATAAATATCTATTCATTACTAAATAAACATATTTGATAAAAAGGAACATTGTTTATGGATTAAAAATAATATTTGAAATATGTGGAATGCTTTGGACATGATAGACATGGGCGACTCTTGGTTATAGATAGTTGCTCGATGTATTAATAGTCTTATAGGATGAGTTAGTTGGACAACTATAGTTAAATGGGTTTCTAACCATATGTTCTAAACAGTCTGGAGGATATATATTCATGGTATAGGTATCATTTCTTGGTACATGATATCCAATAATCAGGCATTTCCCTCATTCATAATTACATTATTATGTTCCATGATTTTTTCACTATGGTATTATATTCGAATTCATATTCATTTATGTTTATTGATTAAATGGCACATGTTTTCATTTTTTTACATATCCATATAGATTATGGATTAGCCAATAGATATAGTCTTTTTATTTATTAAATAGCATTTTTTTTCGATTATTTACCATTCCATATTGATTATTGGAATCAAATTATTTAAACTGAATGTATTTTCAGTTACTTAACATTTCATGTTTATTATAATAATTTATTAATAATGAATATCATTGTCATTAAACCGTACTAATTATTTTCGATAATTATTATATTGTTTTCTTTTTTAAGTAATTCATGAAGTGTAATTTTAATGATATGAAATTATTTTCTATATAGGAATAATAATATTCTAAAAAATATAATATATATTTATTTTATGAGAAAATATAATATTGTAATCATATATGTATCTAGCTTACTATGACTAATAAAATATTATGTACTCTGGAATGTGATTCCTTTTATTTTATACCATTATAATAAAAAAGACACAAGAATCAGGATACTGGGGTTGAGGTTGGAATAGTTGCTATATATTGTAGTTTAATAGAAACCATGGGATCTTGATTTAAGAAATCATAGAATATAGAACATGACCCTTTGATAGACATTGACGATAAAAATAGAAAAAAAATCCTACTGAATTTTTAAGCAAGATATTATATGGGTATTCCTAAAAATTCATCCCTATATAGATACTTTAATATTACATGGATCTGAAAATGATATACCAAGGGGTAATTACTGTAAAAATAACAAATTTTTCTTGATGCAATCATCAGTTGGATTATGAAAACATGTCTAACCACACACCCTTTTGGCACTCCTTGGAGGAATTATTAGTATAAAAATATTTCATTACAACCATTATAAATTATTTTAATATTTTATGATAGGTAGTTAAACACATTATACATAATGTGTCATAGATTAATAATAATGGACTATGATTCAAAAAATCAATAAATGATCATTACCACTACCATTATTGTTGCTTAATCTATGTTTTTTATTCAATTGTTAGAACATTAAGGAATCATATTATTATTTAATATGATGGAAAAGGTGGTGATTGTGAGAAACAAATGTGATGATTACTGGTGTGACCGATATTGTAAATATTCCAATATTAGTTTTGGTGAAATATGATTAACAACATATACTTTATCCAACTCCTGGACTCATCAAAGAAGAGAATGATGAAGTTGAACATTTTCTCAATTGATGGATACTATTAAAGAATGAAGTATCTATTTCCATCATGTAAGAACCGTTAAAGGGGAATCAAAGGAAATTGTATTAATTTAATGGGAAAATAAGTTATGTGTACAAATTAAGGGCATAATAAAAATAAATGATGAAGAAAAATTATGTGTATGATTGAAGGAAATAAATTACGGCACATCGACCCATTTATAGTTCAATATATTATGTTTGGATAACCTGAGGAATATTTGAGTCAATAAACACTTCTAAAGGAAAAACCCTTGATCATGGGAGGGCCTATGGGAAAAATAAATTTATGAATTACTTATGTATTATGGTGAAATTGTAGATATATATTACCAATAATATTTTGGTTAATAGAATCGTGAAACATCTAAGATATGTGTAAAATTTGGAAGCACGTACGAATTCAGTAACTTCAGAGTTATGGATACTATCATGGGTGATGGTATTAAGTTTGATCTATAGTTTAGTGTATTAAACATACCATTTTTATGGTTTATGTGATTGGAGATCAGAGATATTATATGTATTTTTTGGATGATTTTTATTGAAATACAACCCATTTGTATAATTTATTCAGTAAAAATTTTATTTTATAAATAATTCCATCAAATTTTAGAGAGATATGTTTAGAGATTTTGAAAACCATTATGGTTAATATGATCAATAATGAATATATAATAATAGATAAATAATATGAATAGTAAATTTTTAAAAAAGGACTGTGTTGAAAACCCAAGTAAAATGTGTATTTAGGATTATTTAATTTCATAGATGTCCTTATATTTTGAGGAATGTAATAGGAATTATATTAATTTCGTTTATAAAATGGATAACCCACATTTATTGTGAGAACCCATCGCATCTGATAAGGCCACAAGGCTTGAATCCATTAGCGAAGGATGATAAGGATTTATAACCTACCACTAGCCTACGACATGTCCTAGTAAAATTGATAATTTTTACATAAAATATTTTATAAATAAATATTTACGATGAAATAGTGGTATTACATTTGATGTTCTGATATAATTTTATTACATTACACATCGTTTGAAACCCATATTGGGTTTGAAAAAATATTTCGATAAAGATAAAAAGTTATTTCTCTAATTTATGTATCATGAATCGATTAAATGTGAATTTTAGTGATATGAAAATAAAAAATTCCTTTTTGGATATTCATTTCCTTGTTTATGTTATGATAATGAAATTCAATAAAGCACAAAAAATTGATTAAATTTTTCTTATTCAATTGGAACAAATCAAGTATGTATTTCTACATATCCTATTAGAACATAAAATAACCCATCCACTATATAAAATATGTAATAAAAAATTATCGTAAAATCATCATACCCTCTAAATAAATTCATCATTTAAATCATCAAATATTTATGGTTTTGAGGCCATTTATATTATATTTATCATCCACTTTCATTTGATCAATGAACTCAGTCCTCGTCTTTTATTATTTATGTTTTCTTTCAATGTCCATATTTTGAATTCTCACAAATATTATAATACATAGAAACCCAGTTTTGTGTCATTAAATATGACCATTTTTCGTTAATTTCCCTCTAATTAAAATTATATTTTGTAATATTTGTCAACGGTGTGGGTTTATCATTAATGATATTACAAATTTATAACATTTAGTTAACTAGACCTTGTTTATGTTGCATGGATTGAATTTAAATATGTATTGAAGAATGTGACACCCTATAATTATAAAATAATAACATTTTATTTGATTTCAAATGTGATACGTAACACTGATCTTATGTAACCTCCAAAACATATTCCAAAAATATTAATCTCTTCACTGGCTTGAAGATCACTCAACCCCGAGTCTAAATAAATAAAAATATATTATACCATTATATCCAAGAGACTAAATTGTTTGGTATGAATAAAAATTAATTAAATTTGAGAATTATTGATAACTTTTTTATAAATAAAATAAAAATCATTTAAATGTAAAATAAATAGCTTCATTAAATACTATACATTTCTAAAATATAGATTAGCTATACTCTGCACACATAATGTAAAACAATCTGTACCAATTATAGAACGTTTATGTAAAAAAGTAACCTCAGTTATCATAATAAAATATCAAAATTATCTTCATGTGAATTTTAGAGTTCTAATGAAATATTTCATTCTTTGATGAATAGTAAAAAATACAGAATTTTAATTGAAAACAACATTTTATTTTGAATTATTTGTAATGATAAATAATATTGTGAATTGATTTTGATTTAATTATTTTTAAATTTTTGTATTCAATCATCAAATTAGGGTCATTTAAATCATTTTAATATTGAATCTTGATATAAAACTTTTAAAATCATTAGAACATTTCCTTCTTAAAACCCTAAATTCTTGTCAAGTCTATGTGATTTATTTTTAAATAAATTTTCCAAATTCATGGAATTGAATTTGAAAAAATGGATTACATTATTGGAATCATCACCATTTATTATTTATAATAATGTTAACTGAATTTATGACAAAAATTAATATGGATAATAATAACAATTAATTATTATTATTATGGTAAAAATGGATCTACCTTGTGGTTAAAGTACAAAGATAAGGGTAAAAATGACCTAAAATCCTGTAAAAATCATATTTTAACAACATAGATACACAATTTTTATTCTAGGATCATGATTACCCAATTTTAAAATCTTAATAACTGATAAAAATGTGAGTATAATCAAATATTTTCAAAACATTAAAATCGAGACTCTTACCTCACTTGACTCTCATCTCTACTTCACACCATCACACCCTTTTTTTGTCTAATATACACACAAATAAATATGAATATTCCCTCCAATCATCAGAGATGTAGTATTTTTGGGATAAATAATACCTTTTGAGGACTCGGTGAAAACCAAATAAGGATACCCAACAATGATGTACCATTTTTCAAATAGCATTTCTAGTTTATATCCCTTTCAAATAATTAAATTATTTTTAAACCACAATAATATGATATTCTTAGTATAATTTATATAATTATATTTTTTTATGTTAATTTAATTACCTACAACCACCTACACATGCACTAAATGAGTTATGTAATCAGTATTCATGTATACGTTGGACTACATCATAGTGAACTGATATCTTTCATTTTTACATTACCACCTTTCACAATTGGGTATTATTTTAGATATAATGTATATATTATATTTATAACATAATTTATTTGATTGAATCATTATATAATATATACATTTTTTAATTTCAATTCCATAAGTGATAAGATAACATCACTCGTCTGTATGGAAAACTGCCACCACATTAAACAATATGATTCATTATTCAAGAATGTTTGTCATGATTGGTGATAAGGATATATTAAATAATTATATTTCATAGAAATGAAATATTCATTATTTTAATGAAATAATTATCATTATTTAAATATATAATATATTTTTATTAATTGCATTTTAACATACATAGTGATGATAATATTGTTCATGTACAAGTGGACCACTTCTTGCACGAAGCAATGTGATTATATTTTCATCACTCTACCACATGGATTATATATATAGGTATATTTAAATAAATAATGAAATATTATTATCATTCATTAGTGGTTAAATATTATCTACCTCCCACCATAATTATCTCTGAAATATGGAATCATTTCTTGTGTGAACATATCACCTACCATCTCTATGGTCATAACATACTTCATTCCTCGAAACCATCTTCTAGGAGTGAAATTAAATGAATGATAAATTTATATATATGATAATTAAGTAATTATTTTTTATTTATAGATTGTAAATCAATAAAATATTCACAAGAACTGTATCATCCACGATCAAACAGGCATGATAAAAATATTGAATTAACACACAGAACAATGAATGATATAAAAAATTAGTAACAAATAGAACCTAAGATGTTATAAAAGGATATTGCATGATATTAAAAATATTAATTTTTTTTAATAATTTAATTACATGTTTAAAACCACTATAAATGATTTTAAATAATGTTCATCGAAAAGGAAGCCTAATACAAGAGACTCAGTCTCAATTTCATTTCATTGAGGTATATTGTAATAATATGCATCTAATTTCATTTTTATGTAGTTTATAATAACCCTCTAACATGTTTTTATGAATTAATGGTATTCTATTACTCAATTTCATGTCCATGTGGTTTATTACTTTTTTATCATTGATATATAATTTGTTTTCTATGATTAAATATTATTATATTATGTTTGGATTCTGCTTGTTTTATGTGTAGAAAAGTTTAATAAAAATATATATTCAATTATTAATTCTCTCTTTAATCTTATGATTATTTTATAGGTTTATTTAGAAATCTAATTATAATGAAGATTATTTATTCTTGAATTTCATTAAATAAATTTATATATCATTATCTAAATAAAATAATTATTTTTCATATCGACTAGTTATTAATTATTTATTCAAGTAAGATTAACATTTATTTATTCTTCGATACCTAAATTAATTTTAAAAATATTTTTAAGAAAATAAAACTCAATTTTTACCATCAGTCAAAATTTTGTTTCATAATAAATCCTAGATTTCTAAATTTGTTCCCAATTATTATTAACCTTATAAAAATAATTTATTTAATGCTTGATTAAACATTTTGTAGTTTTTATAAAAACCTCATTGGAATCATCTTATAATTTTCTAAAAAATGAACTCTTCTGACATTTTTACAAGGAAAAAGAGTTTTCGTTTTAACATGTAAAAAATGTATGAAATTACCTAATTGCATGACCCATAATTTCATGAAGATTTATTTCAATTTTAAAAAGATATTTCAAATTAATTTTTTCCTAATATTATAAAAATTTATATTTTATAAAATTTTATTTAAAAGAATGTATTTTCAAAAATGTTTTATGATGTAAAACATTATATTAAAAATGAAAATGACATTAAACTCAAGAATTCTTCAATGTTATATTTTTTTAGTAAATTAATCATTGAAAGGGACCATTAATTTTATATATACACCATTGGGAATATATAATATTAATACCATCCTAATTTTTCATCCATTTATTTTAGGATTATTTTTATCAATGACTGTATTGAAATTCTCTTCTTGGATTAATTTTTATAGTCAATAAAATTCCTTTTAAGTATTTAATTTTAAAGAATCATTGGAAATTAAATATCTACTAAACATAAAAGTCAATTATCATTGATATATTTATTATTTAATCTAAATATCATTTCTAAGGATATTTTTCCACATTGAAGGTCATATATTTATCTATGGAAATATTAAAAAATACAGATTCATAACTCTACAAATATATTTGTTAAGATGGAACATTTTTTTTGAATTATGAAATTATTTGATATATTATGTGTTATTTTTTCATCAAAGACTTTGTTGGCACCCATAACTTGATTTTCCCCCGATACAGTGGTTGTCGCGGGGGACAAATCATTTAGATAGACTAGTTAAATGCGTTTCTACCGACACATTTCTATATGTCTTGAAGATAGATCTTTATTGTTGAAGAATCATTTGTCCAATACATTGTGTCTAATAATTAAATATTTCCATCATTAATAATTTAGATATTATTATCCAATATATTTTTGCAATGACATTATGCCTGGATGTATTTCAATATCAGTTTATTGATTAATTCACATGTGTTTTCAATTATATATATTTGATTATTAATTATTCCTTATCTAGTTGTGATAGTCTTATTACTTATAAAATTGTTTTTTTCATATATATAGATTTTTAAATTTATTATTGAAGTAATATTATTTAAATTTAATATGTTTTAGTTATTTACTTTTCCATGTGGATTATGCTTATTGATTAATGATGGATTCCACTGTACATGACCCTTACTGAAAAAATTCACTCACATTTAATATTTATCCTTTCACCGAATTCCATAATGCATTTTATAGAATATAAGTAATAATAGTATAGAGGGAACAATGATACTCTTAAAAATAATTATGTTCTAAATTTTGTATTCAAATGTTAAATTGTGGTCACGAATGTATCTAGTTTACCATGACTACTAAATTATTAATTCCATTAGTATTTGTTTCCATGTATCTTATACCAATATAAAAAATTCAGCACTCGCACTGAGCTACTAGGTTGGGGTTTCTATAATCAAGCACATAAAATTTATCCAAGAGAGATATATTTTAAAATAATGTAGTTTTAAATTATACAATTATATGAATATTTTTTTTAATCTTTTTTACTTTGATAGTAAAATATAATATTACCAATTTTTCATTCCATAGTAAGGCTTCCATATAGCTCCCTCCAATTTGAGATTCCTATAGGGAACAATTACTAGGTGAGTGGACTTCTTCCACAACAGATTACCTCTATGATCTGAGATTTGTTTCAATTTTTTATCAAAATAATGATCATACTCCAATGTCATAACATTTTTTATATGCATGTGATGGTGATAACATATACATCCTGAAAATGGAATCATTGAAAACATTTTGAACTTGGGGGAGGATCATTGAAATATAAAATAGATAAGCTACTATCATGATATAATCAAGATTAATAAACTGTCCAAATTTTCTGTGGATCAACATACTTTTATTTAATAATATCATAACCTTTTTCAAATAAAATATAAATAATACTGACTTATTTTATACATCAAACTCTATAACATGTAGATGATTATCATCATAACTCTTCAATAAACATATTGTTTCTCAAATTTATTTTTGATGGAATTAAAATTTCATTACCATTTCCTTAGTATAGGTTTCAATAACATTTTAATCAAATATTAACCAAAATATTAGAGTTCATTATTGCATACCATATAATACTTTATAAATATCCATATGAATAATTTAGTGAATGATATTATTTTAAAAAAATTTGACAATAGGAAGGTGTCTATCAAAACCACCTTTAAAATCTATAGCGCATGCTATCAACATATCATCCTAGTATTGAATAATTCTCCTTGATATCGTATAATTATAATGATGAGATATAGTTATAAAATTCATCTTCTTAACCAATTATTTCTTAATAATTCTCTAAAAAATTGAAGTAATCCTTTTTTATTTCGAAGACATGGTTAATTATGATATTTCATATAACCTTACAACATTATTAACTAATGCCTTGGCATGATGTCCATGTGATAAATAATTTATGATTTAAATGAAATATGATGAAATCATTATGATATTGTCTACAAAACTAATGGATTTATATCCAGTAGGTGTATTAGGTAATACAAAAACTAAATACATGTTGATTTTTTAAAATTTCTAAATTTCTTTAGGATATTTTTTCATCTTCACCATAGACATTTATCATTCAACCATAACGTTCTGAAATTAAAGGCATCAAGATATATAATATAAAATATTAATAATTATATTTTTCCACTAGAATTTCTATTAGGGATACTTATACTAATTTTCACTCCCAATATGGATATAGAATTTTGAGAATAATGATTTAGATAATATCTCATTCGAAAAATACTATATTTATAAGACATATATTCAGTTCATGAACCTGATCATTCCCTCACAATCATGGTTGACTATAGGAATATTCCTTACATTCTTATATATATCCACATCCAACATCAACATTACTTTAATCGTCACAAAAATTAATATTTTAACAGTCATTTGATAAAGATAAAATTTTCATAATTCAATAATTATTTCATGATATATCATCCATAAATCAATATATATTTTATATCATTCAATCATTATCATAAAAAAATCTCGAATGGTCTTTCCATGTTCTATAATCAACCATCTTGTTCCCCTTTCTTGGGTGACAATGTGTTGAAAACACATAATATATAATAAAATACAATCATCTCAATTTTTTTATATTATACTATTTTATGTTAGTAAATTCAGATAAATTTTATGAAAGGAATATATATATTAAGAAAATTACCATAAAATTAATGCCTCTATACATTTCAGGAAAAAATTCACTACTAGATTCACATCCAGATTTGTGTAATTTATCACATGGAAGATTAATTGGAATGAGATATATACATCCATAGTGTCATTCTACATGAGAACAAATCTCAACACCAATTATATGCAACATTATAGATAAAATTATGATCTTCATAGTATGGTAGTTTGATAATAGGTTAACTAGAAAAACCTTTTTATGTTCATTGAAATTTCTCATCACAATTATCTATGTAATTAAACACAACTCCTATCAGTGTCAACATAGTAATTTTACTTGATAAAAGATAGAAATTTGTCCAAATGAATCAATAATATCAATCCATTCCACGAAAACTACTTATCATAGTCACAGTGGTTTTTTGGGGAAATATTAAATAACCTCTATCCTTGATTGTTTCACCATTATTCACTCACATGTAATTACAAGACTAGATAATGATAAATTATGTATCCAAAAATCAAACATTCTTTGTTTTCAGTACAACATCACTTTTTCATCATCATCTATCGAATCCTAAATTGATCTTTACTCTCTTACTTGGTCCCTGAATATATAATAATATCATAAAAATAATAATAGAAAAAACTGATCAAGGAAATATCTAATGAGTAAATCCATTAGATCCATAATGAGAGTTGGGGAATTGGTAATTAAAATAGATTATCTATAAATTAATATTTTTCATTCTTCATAATGTGGGTTGTCATTAATATTTAATCGCATATGATCTTTCACTAATGATATGTAGATTTAATATCATTACAGGAAATGTATTGAGATCCTTTTTGTAAATAAAAAACACCACAATGGGTATGAGGATAATTATTCTCAACGGTGATATAATTGAGTTAATGATATTAAATGTAGATATATATATTTTCCATTTATCCATATTTATTTTTACCAAATGAATAGGTTCACTCAATGGTGTAGTACCGAGCGAGATGAATCCATTATAAAGATTATCTTTGAGTTTCTTCTTCAATTCATTCATCACAATTAGATCCATTTCATAAGGATTTATTGAATTAAAAATATCATGTGGAATTACAAATATTAAGATCTCAACATTTTGATTCAAGGAAATAATATGCGACACTTTAATAAAAGCATTAAAATGTTCCCAAAAAATAGTTATGTCTTCATTATAAATTTTATCACCAATCATTTTTTATAATTACCCCCACAAATATGTAATAAGTCCTATATAATGAAATCTATTTACCTTGAAAGTTTATATTAATTCTCTATTTGATAGATGTATAAAATGTGGTTCAAAATATCAATGATTTTTTGCATTATTCACCAATTGTTTTCTTCTATATACAGGGAGAGACGACCCATTCCCGGAACCACATCAAATTCTACTTGAGGGAGAACAACAAGATTGAGTGAGATCACATTCCCAAGAAACATGTATCGAGGGGGATCTATAGAATTTAATTTGGATCACCATACAATTATGAGATTTTTTTAATTTAATATTTTTTTATTTTGGAAATTATGTGGAACTCATAGATTATTTTCAATAAATAAATTATTGGTAAATCCTCAATCAAATATGAAATTTACCGTTCAATACTAGCTGATTTATTAAATTTAAATTATTATTTTCTTCTGTACCATAACAACAGTTGTGACCATATGATATTTCCCTTTATCTCTTATATTAATGGGGTCATACTATAATTTTACATAAATAACCTTCATATTCATTCCCTATATTGAATTATTACAAAAATCTTTTAAATTAAATCATTTTAGCATGGTTGGTGTATAGAATTCTGCATTCTCACCATTTCTTTCATTGACCTGCACATTTATATCCCATAACTATTCATTATCAAGGAAAACATATTTTTTATAATTAAAACATTTACAAGTCCCCTTAATTTAATTACCTTATTCTTCATTCCACACTCTTGTGATGAATAAATATCAATTTTCATTCATCTCTATGTTTTTTTATTTGAATTTCAATGAAGTTAAAAAATTCAATTTGTATCCCTAAAACCATAATATTAATTGGATTATGATATTTCAATTTTTACCTCGATAAAATGATGAATGATTTCATCATAGGTGATTAAGACACTTAATGATATTGTTTTAAGATACATAGTATTAGGGCTCTAAATAATTGATAAATTTTTATTTCATTTTATATTATAAAAAAATGTGAATACCTCACATTTTTTGTTTAATTTTACTCATAGGAAAACATAGATTTATTATCCTTTTATATTATCTCATTACATTTTTTCCACTTCATGAAAAGATTTAAGAAAACAAAATTATTAAAAAAATAAAAACATTAATTCAACCCATTCAAGGGATCAAATTTTTTATCATGCCTTATATAGTTAGTAAGGATATACCACTTATTATCATTCACTTCTAAATGATAAAAAAACGATATTTAAAATTGGGATAAGAATAGGATTATGAATTTTTTTAATGGTATTTATCAATTGTAGGAAAATTAATATATTACAGGACCCACTAATGGACAGGTGAGATTACCTCATAAAAGATATAATAGTTTTCTTCTCCATCATTTGATGTTTTGGATGCCTAGTATAATTCATTTATTGGATGATTTTCACAAGAAATGAAATAATATTATTAATTCTGGTCCCAATTCTTTTGGTTTCTCACAAGGAAAATAATTAAATTCCCTTCCACATTTTATTATAACTTGATTTTACAAGGTCAATCCTTTTATTGAAACCAAAAACTAGTTTCAAATATCATGAAAAATAAATCATACTGAAAAATCATATAATAATGAAAATTGTTCCATGAAACCAATAATCAAAGTGTCCTTATTATCAACCTATAATAATTTAGTTTCATATTATATCACATTTATATAATTATATAAGTTCATAAATTATACCATCTTATACTTCATTAACTAGTCGGTAAAAATTAACGACCCCCTACTCATACACTGAATAAGGCGACTTAAGTATTTCATACATAAATATTACATAATTTTATTTCAATGTTAAATAAATTTCACAACAATATATCCCTAGAACCAGAAAGGATTAACGAATATAATGACTAGAAAAAAATAATCTTATTCCATTAATGATATTAATCATCTCCCAAAAAATAATTTAAATATAGTACTGTTTTTAGAAAAATAAAATTTAATACTTATCATCACATCCTTATGAAATCGATACATAAATAATGTGGGGTATAGATACATAGTAAGGGTATACATGGGAGACAACAATCAAATACCCTTAGCGATCTTATTATATGTTTAAGGGAAATATAAATTTTTATGTACATATAAAATTCATATGAAATTAGTCACAAATAAAAAATATCGTGTCATGGAATAATCCATGGTCCTAAAATAGCACATGACCCCAAAGAGTGTAGATTCATAAATTATCGATAATGTGACATGATCAAATTTATTTTCAATAATAACATATATTAGAAGTATGAGACCATACTAATCATATAAAAACCATTAATTGGTAATGTGTCACTACCATTTCAATCATAACATAGTGGACAGTCTCATACAGTTAATTGGGTCCACTCCCCACTCCCTTTTCAATCATAGTTGATTGAGTACCGTATTGAATTGTATGAACTTCCCATTCCCATTCATATTATCTTATGAGAGATAAATCATTATCCAATTAATTGGATGGATATATAATACTAGGAAAAAATTATATATAATTAAGACTATACATATGTTTCCGCTATGATCATAAAAACAATCATGATTTCATCTCACCTTAATCAACCCATAATAAAAAAAATCGGAATCATGAAAACAACCTTAAAACATCATCATTAAAAGACATATAATGAATGAAAATGGATATTGTCATTTGAAAATATCCCTATAGGTTAAGAAATGTACTTTAAGGATTAGAACATATATGAAAAACTTTTATAAACTCATTAAATATATTCTAAAGAAATTAGAAGGAAATAAAATTTTTATTTTTTAATCATCTAAAATCTAAATATTCCTAAAAAAATTTGATTTTTTTTTTCATTTTGAAAACATTAGTACATATTAAATTATATTTAATAAAAATATTTTAATTATCATCATAAAATATTTTCATTTATTTGACTCTAAAAAATTATTTCAAAATATTAAAATAAAGTTGAATATAACCCACATTGAAATCATTATGAACATTAAACCTATAAAACAATATCATTTAAAATTACATTAAATAAATAATTTTACAGTGTACGATACAAGTCTTTAAAAATTTTAAAATAATATATAAGGTTGGAAATTACCCATGACATAGAAGTATAATTAAATTCTAATTTTCATAAAAATGTTATTTGAGAATTTTTTATTTTAAAATATGGTGAAACTGTAATGAAAATTGTAAAACCTGAGAAGTAACTAAATTATAAAAAATATATATGGGTATTTAGAGATACAGAGTATAAAATTTCATTAAAAGATATTTAAACATTAAGAATCCCGATTGAAAATGCTATAGTAATGTGAGACCACACATTTCGTCTCAACTTGGTTAGTGTAAAATCTAAACTCAATTATATAAATTTATAATTATTATAAATAATTATTATATAATTTTCATTTATATAATATTATATATGTTTCATTCCAAATTTCCAATCACTTTTTTATAATTTTCCACAAAAATCAACATTCAGAATGTGAACTATTACAATTTCCATGAGTATATCAGTTTGATGGTTATATTCATTTCATAAATTTTATTTATTTATTATTTATAGAGTAATAATTATGCCATAAATATTATAGTTTTTATTTTATACACTTTTATTAAAACCCCTTTAAGGTTGGGATAAATGTTAAATTACTTCTCTTCATAGAGGAGGTAGTATGCACTTATACATGTGTGATGATTTAATTTATTTAGATATGAACAGGATTGTAAATAATAATTAATGTTTGATGATAATAATAATATCTTAAATATCATATTAATTTATTAAATAAATTAACATAACATTCCATGTGATGCATAAATTATAGAATCTAAACCTCTTCATGGATACTCAAATCATAAAAAACCTCATTGAGTAATGCATATATCATTTTGGAAGAAAATAAATTATAGGTTAAGAATGGATATTTGGGAATATATTCTAATATGTATCGTCTAATAAATACTTTTTGAGTGTTTTATGAATTGGTAGGATGGGGTTCCTTTTTATAAGTATGGGGGATGGCACCTATGTAAATAGTCAATTTTAAAAATAATATATAGTAATGTTTATGGAATGTGGAAAATAATGGGTAAAAATACAAATATCTGAAAATTTATTGTTCAATAGAAATCAATAAAATATATATTAAAAAATATTAGAAATAATTTAATTCATATATTTTTGTGTAACCCCATTATTAATAGTTTTAATCGTTATCGTGGGGGCACAATTTTTTCCTCGGTAATTATTCATATAGTATACCCATTATGTTGAACATTTTAGAAAAATTTTATCATGAGGATTCGAAACCAAGAATGTAGTTTTAAAAAACCTATTCCAAGATTTATATATACTAATATAAAATCGGCACACAAAATGTTAAAAAATGTATTATAAAAAAATGCATTTTCAAGCATAAAAATATTTTATTCAAATTAATTCCCAAGTAAAAACCATTATATGAATGATAATTTATTTTATTGAATTTATTATCTACAGATCTCGTTAACATCATTCATAAAAATTGATCATATAAATTTATGAGCTTAAAAACCCATTTCACTTAGAAGAATTTTTTTAAAAAAATATATATTTTTACCTTCAAATGATTTTATCATTATTTTGAATCATTAAATAGTTAATGTATTAATGATCAATAATTTTCACTATATGTTCAAATAATACTTTTACTTATTTTTAATACTGTTAATAAAAATAAATTAATAAATTATATTTTTTAGAAATGCATTACTGGACTAACATTTATATAATTGATCAATTATTTAATGAATATTAAATATTTATTTTTATAAAATGTTTTTTATAAATTAAAATGATTATTATTTTATTAGATCTTATAATTCCAAAAAAGAATTTATCACATTATTTTAGTGATACACATATTAATATATAACAAACACTTTAATTTCATAATGATAAATATAATCTAATATATCGTAGTGTTACACTCTGAAACATCCTATGACATTGGGTTAGTTATCTCTGTACTAAATTTGAATTCAAATATTGTGAAAATTTTATAAAGTAAGAATAACTCTATTACATCAGTAGTATAATTAGTTAGTTTCTATATATGATCCTTGAATTTTTAAGGATCTTCCCATAAGCTTTAATGTTATAATAATAACATCATATGGATGGAACAACACATTATAATGATTAACCAATAGAATTTTTGTGGATAGTGTAAATTTAAAAATGAGGATGGTACACTTATTAATGGTGATTCTAATGTTCATATATATGATTCAATACATTGAATGAATCATTAATCTACTTTTTAAGGATCATCCATCAACTTCATTATGATTATTGAGTTATTTTAAAAAGGGTAAAGACTTTTAAAAATGACAATAAAATTGTGAATATAGTAATTTAATGAGAAATTGATTTTAATTTAGAGTATCATGGATTTAATTTTACTGTGATTATAAAGTTTATAGTTAAAAATTATTATTTTCAATGAATTTTGTTATTTATAATGATTTATTTTACCTATGAAAATATTATCCTGGTAAGAGTAAATGAGATTTCACATAATTTATTATGAATGTTTTATTCATGAATTATTTTGATTACAAAAGTTGAAATGAGAATAAATATTTATTTTATAATTTATTGGAGAATCTGATACTCTTTTGCAATAAAGATCTATTGAAATTAAAAATGAATTGAAGAAATCTAGATATATAAGAACACTATTAATTTTGGTCAACTGTGTCTATGAAGGAATGATAATTGATAATTATCCATCGACTTCCTTTGAGGGGACATCCGGCCATTGTTTTCATCCTACTTCTCATAAAAACATTGTGTATATTGAGATATTGACATGGGAGGGTAACCTACATGTTAAATTTTTTTGGTCATTTGGAAAATAAAATACGTTTTACAAGAGGATACAGTATTTGGTGAAAAATAATCCTACAAAATAAGAAAAATATTATTTTCAAAAATTCCAAGGATACAATCTTCCTGATGGGCGGTCCTTAAAATAATAACTCTAACATTGTTTCTATTTGTTTTAAATTTTAGAGGAAGATAACTAATCATATTAATATAGGCATTGAAATATATAAAGGATTTGATGATGGTCAGTTTTAATCCCATGTAATCATGTTGTTTATAGTGATAATGTTGGTATATAATCCTGACCAGAACCCAATAAGGAGTAGTCTCTCACAATTAAGCCAAACCATGTAACAAATAATTTTATTAGTCATTAATTCATTAATATTATATAAAATATGTGGTAGAGTTGATACTCAGTATTTTATGAATATAAAAATTCATAGAGTTTAAATGCAAGATGAATTTATAAAAATTTTCTCCACTAATTCACCCCTGACACTCCTAGTGGATCTTCTACAGTCCTATGCACTACAATTTGTATCAAAAAAATCCATGTGACCTATAAAATCATACAATCATAACAAAATGAATAATTTAGTTTTTAAAAACATAAGTGGGGTACCTATTTTTCATAAGTATATTCTACAGATGGGAAATAAGAATTTCTCAATATCTATTTCCAAACATCTTATAGGTAAGTGGTTTTTGACAATGAGTTTCTATCATATTAAGGGAGATTATCTTGATACCAACGTAGATAAATGAAATATTGAGTTAAATGGGAATGATAGAAATGAAATTATATATTCCTTATTAGTTAAATTTCATACTAAAATTACGTGATTGAGGACAACTAATGAGATGTGGTAGATTCGTGAAATTATGTAAAATTTAATTTCAAGATCTTAGTTAAAAAACAAAAAATATATTGGGAAAAATTACAAAGTATTATAACGGTCGAGGATAAAACTATTTATAACTATTTAGCCATGGTGAATGGGATAATTATTATTTAATGAGGTTTTATAGAAAATATATAACAATCTACTATTTTTAATGAAATAATTACAAACATTAGAAGAATATATAATCCATGGATTTCACCAATAAAATAAAAATAAGACATTTTTCTGGAAAAGTTGGAAAATTCAATTATAAATTAAGATATGATCAAGATAATTATATTTAATAAAGATATATAAATTGCATATTGTAATAAAATCAATTAATATTGTAATGATAAAAATAGATATATCTAAATCCTAATGTGTCTTAAATGAATATGAAGAAGGTGATGACAATAAAGAATGAAGGATGTCTTTTTCTAATATAAATTTTAAAATGGGTAATAAAAATAAAGAGGAAAAATACATGTTCATGACGTCTTGTTTTATTGAACCCATAATAGAAAACATTATAAATATTATCATCGAGGTGTATGATTATGAAGATGTTAAAGAAGAATTTATTAGAAACGATTATGGTAGGTTTATTCTATAATACAAGAATGCTAGTGAGAAAAAAATATTTTTTTGATGATGAAATTGTTTTTTTAGGAATGAGATAAGTTGAAAAAAAATTCAATAATTTTTTTAAAGAATTTTGTTTTTCAATCTAGTAATTCCATTAAACATATTATAATGAAATAAGTAATTTCAGGTATTGATAAAGATATTGAAGAATCCTATGTGGAATATTTGTTTATGGATGACCATGAAGTGTAATTTGAAAGGAATATAAAACATAAGATATCAATTAATTCACTAAATAAATCATTTATGATGATAATGAGAGATAAGGATGGATTTGACACAGAAATAATACCATTATTTGTCAGAAAGTAAATTTTATCATGGAAAATCACACTAAAAAGACTAACTCGCAAAACAACCTTAGAACTGGACATCTATTAAAGAAGAAAAGTTAAATATGACACACAAAGGGGTTTATAAGTATAAAAATAAATTCGAAAAATGAGATATTATTGAGGAATGTCTATACTATGGAATGGATTGATTACTCATAGAATATAGAAATTATGTACTCATGTTAATGATAAATCTAAATGTGTAATACTTTAAAATGAAAAAAAATATTTAATCATACATTGCAGGATGTAATGATAAATCAAGGAATGTTATGTCTAGAAATAGTTCTCATACATTGAAATATATATCAATAATATTATTAGCGTTGTTAAAATAAAAACTATTGAAAACCTAAGAATGTAATTATGAAGATGCACCAAAACAGTAAGATATATCCATTGGACATAATTAATAATTAGTGTAAAGAACAATGATTAGGTGTTATTACTGGAATCATTCATTTACTTGATACAAATCATAGTATTTCTAATAAAATATAACTATTCATTGGATTTAGTGATGGTTTAAATTTAGGGGGTTCAATTTTGAGAACCCAAGTATCCATCCCGTGATGAAGTTGAATGTATATAGAATTTTATCCATGGTACCAATCCAAAATATTTTTTACAATATTTGGTAGATCTTATGAATATGTGACTACTAATATATTTCTATATTAGAGTGTATGATCATTCATCTAGATAATTAAAATATGGTGAATGGTAAAAGTATAATCAGAATAGAAACAATATTGAAAATCCATTAATCATGGATGTGTCACTCAATGTCAAGAATATGAGAAACTCAAATATCCATGATAGTGGATGATCATCTAATTTTTACTGATCATACCACGATATTAAAAAATATTTATAAACATGATGTTGATACTATAAACATTGGTAATAAAAAAATATAAAAATTAACGGTAATTAATAGTTTCAATTAAATCTTAAAAAAGGAATGTCAAATGATATTTAACCAATTTATAGGAATAAAAACATTATAATTGTGAAAAAATAAATTCTAATGGAAGTTATGTAAAATTAAAAAAACTATTTTCTAATCATGAGATTATCTGATATCATAATTACTACCATTGGCGAAAGAAGCCAAGCTATCCTTTTCCAGATTAGTGACTCAAGAAGTATATGGAATTTTAGAATGAAGTATGAGAATCATTTTTGGAATATAAAAATTATTCATCATATTCTATGATTTTTAACTAATTTACCCAGTTGGATACGGTTAGAATATTACTTCCATTTTATGAGATAATGATATGAAATTGTAAATTTTGATTAAAGGGTAAAATTACATAAGGTAGGAATAATAATGTTAGAGTTAATCATAAATTCATCTGAATATGATAACTATCGGACTATATAGATCCATGAGATATATATTTAATCAATGTGAACCTTATTTCATCACATTTACTAATGATCTTACAAGGAAAAGATTCATATTCTTTACAAAACCATTTATGGTAGTAGGCATGAATAAATTTATTAAGAGACTAGTTTTGAATGAAATGGTCATTTGCATTAGTAATGTTATGTCTTTCAATTGGAAGGAGTTTAAAAGAAAATCATTAAAATTTTTATTTTGTTATGAATAGTATTAAACATTTTTATAGTACTAACAATACCTACCACCAAAATAGATTAGTTGATAGGAGAAATAAATGTTTGTTAGAGATTGGGCTAACCATGATGGTTGAGAATGATCACATATACAATTAATATAGAGAGACTCTTTTCATAGATTTCGACATTAAAAATTAATTCTTAATCACACTCAAATCTTACATGATTTTCAATAAAATATAGTACAAGAATAAACCCACTGTGAACTGTTCATGATGTTTGGTAGCCCATAAATTATAAGGGTCAAAAGTATAAATATGGTTATGTTTAGTGAAAATACAAGGGAAGGTTACTATTTATGGTATCTATCCAATATAGAGGGATACAGATCATAGTAAACATAAATCAAATAGTGGTTTAATTTTATAATGTGAAAAACAATGAAAATAATCAAAACATTAGTGTTCCAAATATAGAATATATATAGGATTAAGCTAATGAATACATGTAGAGTACTTATAAATGTATGGAAGAACTTGTTGAGTAAGTCCAACATATAATGGATTTATAATTTGTTATAACTATCGATTATGAATATGAAACTAAAATATAAAAAAACCATTACATTATTTATGAATCATAATGATGATGAAAAAATAACTGGAATATATAGTTCCATTTTTTAAAATTGAATATAATTGAGATATGAGAATAAAAGTGTTATGATCACTAAAATTAAGAGATATTAATTATTTGAATCCATCAATAATGGCGGATATATTGAAGATATTAATGAGTGACTAAACCGAAAATAAAGGGATTCCACTTTAGTTCCTTTCCCAAGAAAAAATGATAGATACTGTATTGGATAAATGTGGGTGATAAGTAATAGATTATATATTAAGATACATTTAACAATTGGAAAATATATTCTTTCGTACAAAGGTCACTCACATGTAAATAGGGTTTATTGTAAAGTGTAAATTACTCATGTTCTATGAGTGGAGGTTATCGAAATGTTCCTTATAGTTTAAACTCATTGGAATTATTAAATATATTGTATGGATTTGAAATCATCCATCTTTAAGAGTTAATTGATGTGGTAGTATACATTGAGTATCCATAGGGATTCATTTCTAGTAATTATTAATATAACGTTTGTATGTTGAAGGCCATGGGGTGTTAGCTGAGTGGTACCTATAGGTTGTACCCCTCGCTCTCCCTAGGAACTGATGCAGGATCGAGTCCCTCCAGGCTCAAACACTATTTGTGTTATGAACAGGGTGATTCACATCCATTTATTTGCTGGGGAACGTGGTGCGCACTTCGGTTGGTTGGGCCCCCCTCTGGGAGTTAGTGTTAGCCACACACATTTTTCAAACGTGCTTGTACCCGAGTGGTAAGGGCTGCTGCTTAGTTTCCAAGAGACCTAGGTTCAAACCGGGTGGAGGAATATGTCAGGCTATTGTAGCAGTACTGTATCACCAACTGTAGCAGTTACTATTCAGTACTGTGCAGTTGGAACTATTCAATGGATTTGGGCCTTCGAGCCAACGGTTTGGGAAAATAGGTCTCAAGGGCCATCAGATCATTAAAGGCTTTTGGGCCACTAGTTCTTTGGGTGAAAAAGACCGTGGAGTAGCCCATTTCACAGAGAACATGCCCTATTAGAGGATCAGAGCAACAAGAGTAGCAGACACAAGATGCAGTGATAATCAGACTGGAAGTATGAGAGGGTATGGTAGCCACCATTCGGACCAGGCACCGTACATCTTTGTATGGGGAAATGGTAGCAGATCCTCAATGAAAGGGGGAGAGCTTGGTGATCAATGACGCAGAAGCTGAGGAGGGGCTGTTCATGTGGCTAAGCCTACAGATCATGTTTTGGGCATGGTATGACTATAGGCCTTCGAGACATGTTTTTTGAGTGAGTCAGACCTTGTGGATTAGGCCTACAAGTCATGTATCGGTTCCCCTTCAAAACATAAAAGGGGGATTGTCCATACTAATTAAAAATGAAGACCTTAGGGCCATTAAGGCATTGTATGTTGAATCAGGCCTTGTGTGGTTTGAACAGGGAACCTAGTGCACAGTATTCAATGCAGAATGAATTCATGAGGGAAATGTTTTTACAAATTTAATGGTGGACAAATTTTTTTTATAAAAGTGGTAGAGTAAGGTTTTGTGAATCTAATATATAATATTGATGACCTAATTATTAAAGGTGTTCAAAAAATTACCGGTATGTAGTTTTATATTGAAGAGATACCTTGTACTAACTTTTTTTTATTTATTTTTAAAATTATGATACGTCATATTTTATGGATTATTAATATTTACAAAAAAAATTATTTTCTATTTTTTATTAAATATTGTACTTGAAGAAAATAATAATGTTGAAATTAATTGTTCTTTAGATAATTTTTTATTCTTTATTCATCACTTATTTATTCATTATTTTGTGTTAAATTATTATTTTCAATATTTTTTTATCCTTGTAATGTTTTTTGATATGCTGGTTACCATTATATATATTTCACAATATTTAACATCATTTTATGTGTAACCCATTTCCACATTATAGTGTATATAAATTGTTGAGTGATTTATGTAGATATTAAATCTTACCATTATGTATTTAAAATATTCTCAATTAACATATTTTTACCTTTACACAATTTATATATTTATTGTTATAAACGTATGCAATTTGATTATGAAAACATTACTCAATACAATTTTTTTATAATAGAATTATGTGATATTTTTGAAGACACATTTATGAATGTTATATTTTATCATATTATTTTTCCAAAACATATTTAAGGTAAAATTATGTTTTTCAATCCATTTAAATTGAATAAGTCTTATGATCATGAAACTCACCCAAAATGGTATGTATTTTTAGACCATGTCATAATGAGATAAGTGTTGAACTAGAGTAATACACAAAAAAAGGATTCCTAAAAGACACCTATCCATATCCATACTCTATGTTATTATACGTTTTTTATATTTTTGGAGGGTTTTTTGGGTATTTTTTTTTGATATACAGAATATTAATTTGTTATGTTATATTTTTTTACCTATTTCATAATATCATTTTAATAATATCGATACTAGTAAAATTATTTTCACAATTTCTTAAACAGATATAAATGAAAACATTTTCTCTATATTTTCATATAATCCTACGAAATGGTGTTTAAAAAATTGAATTTATTTTTTATGGTTGTCTTAGAATTTAAATTTAATTAGAATTTAATTTTTAATGTTATAGAATAGTTTAAATATTTTATTTATAATATTTAATTTCATATTCATATGTTGACATTATTTTATTTTTTATCATTGAAGGTTTTTTAAATTTCGAATATGGGGAGAGAAAATATGTAATATTTTTTTTATTTCATTGATAGAATATTATAGAAATATTTAAAATTATTCAAATTATTTTTAAAATGGGTTTGAAATTATTGATATCTTGAATAACAAATGTAAATTATAGAACAATAATTGTGGAGAATAATTTATTTTCCTTTAGAAAGTATTGGATTATTATTACTATTGTTTTGAATAAAACTAACCAATTCATATATTTATTTCATTATTTTGAATATTATATAATGGGATTAAGGTTATATAAGGGAAAAAATACCATTACTAAAATATATACACTGTTGATAAAAATATTAAATTATTCTTCTGATCTAGAGGAATATAAATCAATTATTTTTGAATCCCAAATTAAAATATGGGAAATCCTATACATTATTATTCATATAATTTAAAATTATTAGAAGAGACATTTTAACCAAAGTGATCCATTTTTCGGTCTCTAGTTGATATCATTAATTATAATATTTTTTCGTATGGGATTTAACACCACTAAATCCTCTCTCATAGAGATTATACCAAAATAAATGATTATTTCATGTTTCATACAATGGAACAAAAATTTGTTCACATGTTATGAGGGATCCAAATAAAAATTCAGATATACATGGGCTTCCTCCATGTAAAACCCCTGGTTTATATTTTTTTCTAAAAAATATGATGTGTGTTCGTGGATTTTAATAGATATTTAATAAATTCTTGTGTTGTGGTTTATCCTACATAAAAATTATAATCATTTTCATTTCCCTTGTAAATTTTAGTATCATATATTCATGGGGTCCATATAAAATTATTTTGGGCATTATGATTATACATAAGATAAATATAGATCTAAAGTAATATAAAATTAATTATTTTCAGTTATTTATATTAATTTAATAACACTATACACATATATTGTTAATAATCATATATGAAATAATTATATAATATTTTTAATAGAAAATAATGATTTTGTTAACATTAAATAAGGAAGTTAATGAAAAAAAAGAAATTCAACCCCTCATGATTATTAATATTCACCAGTCAAGAGATAACAATTGGTATCAAAGTGGACTATTATTGGGATAGTTAATCTTTTGACCTATGATTTATCAAATTATAGAGATAACATGTATCCTATACATAATCATAAAAGGGAATTATTTATTACTGTGAATAAATTCTAGGTAGTTCAATTATTTAAGCATTTGAGCCCACATTCCTTTAGTGGAATTTAAATTTGATATTGTAATCATATAATTGATATATTTATTGGAATATTATAGTTGAGTGTTAGACCATATTTTGTATTTATATAAATTAAATGATCTTTATCATCACACTTGGACCATTAATGATGCTAGAAAACATGTATTCAATTACAATGTTCCCAATTTTAATTATTTTTTGACTCAGTAGAGTGTGTATTATCGCATATCTTATTTTATAATTTCTTATTATATTTGGAGGAATTTAAAATTAAATCATCACAGAACTAAAACATTACAGAAAAAATGCATCGTATTTATAAGAATTATTATCAATAATTAACAATGTCTAATTATTATAGTGTTAATGACTATTTTTTCAGATTATCCAAAATAGTAAACATCATGGTTTCACATAGAGAAAATATAAAGAAACATGTTCAAACCGAATAAATACATTAAGCATTACCATTTAACTTTTATTCAATTATTGTAGCCATTTATGAAAGAAAATATTTTACTGAGTACTATTTAGATACTTTAATTGGTTCCTTACTTCAATGTAGGATTGGAATGATGAACATTGAAAATGGGGATCATGATAAAATAAAGGGGATATCATTTAAGTTCAAATAAGGATATTTTCACTCTTATAGTGAATTATATGGTTTTTATATCTCATTTATTTATGATGATATAATTCTAATCAAAAAATTATTTGTAGGATAGATAGTGAGAAAGTGTGATGCTAAAATGGATAGTGTGAAAAGTAAGAGAAACAATATTAAATTTAATAGAAATTTTAAAAAAGGAAGAATCTAATTTTATATGTTATGAATGTGGAAAACATTACCATGACATATAATAGTGTATTAGATTGAATGAACCAATATAATCAGAGTCATAAAAAATATAAATAATTTTTTTTATCAAAGGATAAAGTTGAATTTTAGAAATAGTCTCAAGTGAAGAACAAACATGTTAATATAAACATGTAATCATGAAATTTTGAAAAATATTTAAATATTTCTTTCTCACATAATTAATTTTATTTTAATATTATAGAGAGTATATAGTTAATGTTTAAAATAGATGTTTAATGTGAAAGATAAAAAAGAGAATAATTTTGAATATTATTTTCAATCTTTATCTTGTTTCAATTGAAATAAATAGAAGGGTGAAAAGTTAACTAAATTATGTGATACATATTAATTGGAAATTTATAATCATGGAAAAAATTATGAATATATTAATAAGGATCATAAAATGTTTAATAAATTAAAGTAATTACTCAATTAAAAAATATTTTTTTTAGTGAAACTATTTGAGTTTGACAACATGGACGAGAAGATAAATATTATTATAAATAATTTATCTAATGTCTAAATTTTTAATAATAGTATAAAAACATATAATTTAATTAAATAAGTTCTAGTTTTCGAATATCATGAATATTTTGAATGGGAAAATGAGAATATTAATTATGAATCTGATTTGTTGTAGGAAATATTATCTTTGTTTGATGTTGGAATGTAGAAAATATATTAATTAAATATATTATAAGATAAAATTATAAGTTTAATGAATAGAAAATTATTGTTTTTGATGAGTGTATACCTCAAATGTATAATAAAATATCTATTAATAATAAATAGGATTGTATTTTATCTATTAGATTCATTAGATATTCATTATTTTGACACTATTCTTATTATTATTCATGAAAATTTGGCCATTCACACTGTAGTATAATGGATTTTATTTGTAAATCATCATTTATGTTTGGTGGACCAACCCATTTATAGATTGGGTTCCCCATAAATAATTTTTAAATAAAACTGGATGATAACTATTCTTGAATCCCAATAAATAATCAGTAATATTTTATAGCCAACATACAAATACTTTATATTCATATTTGTTTGTATGCTGTAACACATAATAATTTATGTATATATTATTTAATTAATTGAAAAATAAATTTTTTAATTCCTTAACAACTCCTTAACAATTTAATGTGTAGATTATGTTTTTCAAGGATACCACTAAAAGATATATTTTAAAAGGTTTTTTGATGTATGCTCACTATAATATCTCTTAAACATGGAAGATAAGAAATAATTAATGGGGAAAATCGATTTTATTATTATCTTGTTATAGTTTAATTTAGGGGTAGATATATTAATTTAATTTAATTATTGATTTTAATTTTAATAAATTATTTAGTTTTATATTTTGAATTGTTTTTGGAATATTTATTTTAGGGGATAAATGATAAATTATACATAATGTATTTTAAAAATGTGAAATTTTATATAAAGGTACTATGTTTTATATAATTTAATATTTCAATTCAACTTTAAAAACGGTGACAAATGGTTGAATTGACTTTTTGGTAATAAAATAATCAAAATGGATGAGAATTTTATTGTTACTCCTTGAAAAAGAAAACATATTTCATTTTTGATAATTGAAAAATCTATCTATTTAATTTTTGAATAATTATAATTTCCCAAAATTTTATATTTTTTATATTCTATTGTTTATTAATTTTAAATTTGGTTGAAATTAATAATATTTAATTTAATTATTCATTAATTAATTGTTCTACAGGTTTTTATTATAATTTATATATTACATTGTATAATTTATTATTTTCAATGTTTCTTTTCGTTAATATTTATTTTCATATTCTCTCACCCCTTTACATAGAATTATATATGTTTAACATACCGTTTTATAGATATCCATCTAAAATTTATACAGACTATTAAAATTCCTTTTACCCTTTACATAGATATGGAAATTAATCATTACACAACATAAAAGTTTTACATTTAACCATGTTTAACTTTTATATATGTTATATATTATGAATTATATATTAATGTATCATATTTAATCAACCTATAGAATTTTTTATGTTGAAGTAGCACATAGAATGTTTATATAAAAATCACATGAGCATTTCAAATATTTATTAACATAAGTTATGCCTCTTTAATTTCATTTATACAACATCCACATGGTCCCACTACACTATTTTAATTCCATGTTAGCATAATATGTCTCACCCTCAAACAACTCACCTAAAATATTTTTCATGTATAAAAAACCTTTTCATTAATTTCATATTGAACATGAATATTACATATGTAAAATGTCAAAAACAAGGACACCTTGTTATAGTCATACCAATTGGAAGACCATATGGTTTATAGTTTAAAATGTTTTCTGTTTTGTGAATTTTGGTTTCATGAGTTAGTGAATGAAAAATAAGATTTTTTATTATATTCATGTTTTTCAAAAAAAATATTAATAGTTATATGGAAGCTATAAAATAATTTTTTATAAATTAAAAAAATAAAGTATTTTTAATTGTTTTCATTATTTTTATATGAACCTATGACATGAAGTATTGAGATTTTTTAATTTATTTGTTAGGGTTAATTTTTTTCATTTAAACTGAATCAAACATTATGTTTAATGGTAATAAATATATAAAATGTAGTATTATAATATTTAATGTATTATTTCAAATGTGATATCACAAAATTCATTAATATGGAAGGTTTTCTAAATATGCAATATGCAGAGAGAAACCCAGATACATTGATAGGGTCTCCTAGACTTATTATTATTGGGATATTTAAAACTATACAAATAATTTATTTAAATTGGTTTGAACTATTCTAATGATTTATAATAACAAATATTTATTGTGGAAACTATTCTCTCTATCTAAGATAATTATATATTATTGTTATTGTTGTTTTTAATAGAATAATATATTGTCGAATATTGTTTCATTGTTTTAGTTATTCTTTAAATTGATGAAGGATCAAAAGAGACTACCACATGATTGAATTCAATACACTATTGATGTGAAAATTTAAATATTAAAGTGACATTATAAAAAAAAAATCTTTATCCTTCATTAATTCTTGTTTTAGTAAACAATGATAAAAATTAAGAGAGAAAATTTAATTAGATTAATGTGATTAAATTATAATTTTTACAACATAACAATAGCTAGGAGGTGTCTAGTGGGTTTAATTATATATATTAATTATTTATAGGCTACGAGTTTTCTAGACTGAATAGTTTCATGTGATAGATATACCACCATAAACAAGTATTTATCATTTCCTCTACATAAAAAATCACTAAATAGGTTGTGAGTGACCCTATGGAGTTTTTAAAAAATTGTAGGCTACTCCATTATAAAAATATTGGGTTATTTCAGTTTAAATAAAATAGATGTTGGTGATATGTTTGGGTCTTATCATTAATAAATTATTATAATCTAAACTATCCCATTTTAGATGTATGGCATTAGGTTTATAAATTTTAAAGGACACAATAATATTTTAGTGGGATTTATACCCCATCAAATGTGGTGTGAAGCATAGATCTTGGATCCTTAAAATATGTGCTACTATAAAATTGTATTTTATACCATCATATTTCTACATTCTATCCTCACACATATAATATTTTTATCAATTTTAACATTATTAATTCACCAAATTAGATAAATAAATTAAATTAACCTTAATAATTTAATGACAAAACAATGTACTCCTCATCGTATTGAATTTTTACATTATCCCATTAGAACCTCAAATTCACTAGACATATGTATAACTACATTGTGATGTTCATTCTAGTATATCTAAGGTACATATTCGTATTATATGTATTGAAAAACTAATAATTTTTATTTATTCCCCATGGAAAATATATGAAAAAATTATTAAATAATCACAACATTGATGATTCGAAGCTAGTTTCTACATATATTCATCTTATATTTAAAACATCCAAAAACACAAAATATGAATTTTTACATTACAATGATTTTAAAAAAATTGATGAATTTCCTTATCTATATTATTAATTCAACCCATTATTTTTTTACAATGATAATGTGTTCTATGTATCAAGGAGATTGTAAAGAATAAAAATAAATTTTTTCAAACAGATTACATAAATATAGTATTTTTGTAATGATCATTAAAATTCAATAAAAGAAAATATAACTCGTAAATAATTATTTTGTTTCAATAATCAAGATTTGTTATTTGATTATGGTGATTAGAAGTCCCATTTTGGGGGATTATATGTAACATTTACAAGCTATGAGAGTAGGAATTAGACAAAATAGAACTCAATCACACTAAGTACCACAAGATATTTTTAATTTATTACAACAACTGAATGTACTCAAATGATCCTGATGATGAAGAAGCTGTGGTATTTGACTGTGACGATTATAATACCTATTAAAATTTTAGGTGGGAATAATTTTTTTTAGAACTTTTTTATAAAAATTAAACACCCAACTTCTAGGACTATTGTTATCATATTTCACTTCTTTGTGTAATATGTTACCTATAGGGATACATATTTGGAATTTATTTTTACCTGAGTCTAGATGACTTATACAATCACTAAGGTTTTTCCCATGGATATTATTGATATATTGAGGATGAAAAGGATTTTTTATGAATTCGATGTTTCTTAAGAGTGTTTATTCAATTCTATACATAAAATTATATTTTTTTCATAAAGGGTGATAAAAAGATCATAATTATTATAGATGAATCAACTAATTCTCCTTAGGAACCAGGAATCCATGTTCTATATATTATGTTAGAAATTATGAGATAATTAAAATAAAATATAATAGAATGGGAATGATAATAAAAATTTATTGGGTAATATTTTCATCTTTTTTATGGATGGAATTACCCAAAAACACTACATTATTTAGTGGTTTTGTGTCAAGATACATGTATTGTGGGTCAAAATATGTTTTTATAACTATTAATAAATGTTGTAAATTGAATTTTTTTAATATTTTTAAAAAAATCCAAAGGAGGATATTGAACTACCTAATAATATTTTTAGGGAAATGTAAATTTTATCAACCATATGATAAATGTCTTTGTTTTGAAATAAGAGAGATGACCAGATACCCTTAATCAGACATATTTGGTTAATCTAAATGGTTGATTGTGGGGATTTCAATTTCATGATTAGTCACTGATATATGGTCACCATTGAGATTCTTAATGGAAATTCCCAATGGTTCACACATCCACAACTGGGTACAAAATTTCATTCCAAATGAAGGTTGTCATTTGGTGTTTTAAACCAAAGGATGCATTGGAACTCACTTGAGTCTAGAGGATGGGAGGTCAGGCTCATCAAAAATTTTTGTGGTCGGTGGATTGTCCACTACTCTAATACTCACATATTGATTTATGATATATCTGTGAATCACTTCCCAATCCCGATATGAGACTACTTACCCATAATAAGATTATCATAGGTTATGTCCTATCATATTTAGAGGATGGTGAACCCAGTAGTGCATCCATATACATGTATCTGAGGTTATTCACATGTTTCCCAGAATTAGTGGATGCATGTATTGTGAGGACACATAACCAATATCTTTAGAATTTTGTTCCATATTGGGAGGTGGTTATTATTCAAATGAGTGGATTGATAGATTATAAGGAATCCTAAAAAAAACATGTTTATATCGGAATTAAACCTCAAGTTTTTTAGTAAACTCCATAAAATTTTACATAATACTGAATGAGAAATTGTGTGGGCACATAAGAAGAGGGTATTCAAGCTCATGTTTCAAAGAGACAACCTACTTATCCTGATTAGGGTTGGAATTAGAGTAATCATAGTTCAATCACACACATTGGATAATTGCCAAATTCGTTTCATTTTTATGGAAGTAATCATATCATGACACAAATTTTATCACACACACAAAGGTCTCCCTGGCTGTTAGAGATTCATGATGCGAATGATATATCAATTTTAACTCCCTATCCCACACGATTCATTATTATTGTGACAAATAAGGTTTAGTAGGTAATAATCATCACTACACATTAATGTGGGACTTATGTATTGTGATATCCCTTTATTTTTTTATTATAGAGACCAATTCATAGGAAGGAATCCAACATATCCTGGTTATAACAACAATTCGAGTTATCATAGTTTAGATTTATTCTCAGTCTGCTAATGGATTATGTAGAATGATTATCCCATGGGGGTTATTGGGTCCTAAATTTTAAAAATTCAATGACATGGGGGACATTCACCGAAGTGGGTGACTATTTTATTTTAGGCTAGAAGATTATTTCAAATGTATCCTGGATATATGATAACTGATATTTCTCATAGTTCAATTAGTCGATGATTACCCATAGATGTTTCCATTATATATGAGTCATATCACATGATTCCACTAACCATGAATTTTACACATAGGATTCCATTTTATATGAGACATATCATATTATACATTTTATTATGTCTTACACACTCATGTTTCCTTTATCTTGATAGAGGATTGTGATGTGAATGATATGATCACAGTGAATCCCTATGCCCATGTAAGCTTTTCTCGATTGTGATAAATTAGGGATGGAAAATAATCTATCTCATTTCATATAGATGAATACATTTTTCTCTTGTAAAATCCATTAGAGGTTAATATAATCCTCAGTTCTTATAGATTCATCTTATATATCTTGGTTATGTAAGGAATCTTAGTTCTCATAGTTTCTTTAGTCGGGGATTAAACATTGATGTTGCACATTATAGAGGCTAGGAAAGCCTCTCAGGTCATGTGATTCCGAATTTTAATGTCATTTTTGTATATCTAACATGTATTGATTGTTTTCTTGGAATTCCATGATTGAATTCTTGACATGTTGGATAATTTCTTCTTGGAACTTTCAAATAAATTATCATGATCCAGTTTACTTTTCGGAGGTACATCGCATAACTCAGATGGCATGACTAGAGGTCGTCTCATCATAAATCATAACTTCTATGAAGGACATCAAAATTCCCTACTATATAGTCTCGTAATCCAAAATATGATCTTGACTGAAAAAACATAGAGGGAATCACATGATCTAGGTTAATTTTCCCAGAGTTATCATTAAAGTTGGCCAACCAGCTTGGATGGAATCACGAGTGTCAATGGGACATTTTCGGAGAGTGATGCTTAATATATTATAACATGTTTTGTAGAAATTTTGATATTTTGACCTCATACCTAGAGGAAATCACGATATAAATTTGACATTCCCTGGAGGTATCAAAAGATTCAAATTAATTTTGTAAGCACCAACACATGAGTTAGGAGACATATCTGAAGGTCACCACAAGTGCATGATGGTCATCCCAAAGGGATTAATGTGGCATTGGTGGAATTATCTAAGGGGGAAGTCATGGTACTGTATCTAACATGTTTGGAGTACTTATCATAATTGAAATAGTATACCAATGGAGTGTCATGAGATCTAGGAAACATGCCACGGTGCTGTCGCATGACCCAAATGTTTCATGATATGTTCCTGAAGACTATAGTATATGTTATTCTCATATATACCTCCTCTTATATAGGTTGGTCTAGTCTTTTATTGGATATGCCTTATAATTATTCAATGTTACCTTTTTTTAGTATTCAGGAGTTTTAGAATGTAGGTGGGATGTTCTTCGTATGTCATTCTAGAAGTTCATTGGATGATCTATGAGTGATCAAGAAAAGTTCATATGCAACCTACATGATCATGTAGGTTATTCACCAGATCATAACCAAGGGATGGAATTATTGGTCTTGAGATTATCTTCTTCAAGAAATCTGGTTGGATGTCTGGATTCACTCATGAATGGTTCCAAGGGTAAAGTCATCCTGTGCAAGAATACTGTTGACTTTTTTATGATGTGGTGGGGGATTTATAGGCTGCTCTACCCTGATTATTCCCCACTATGTGCAACACAAAACCTAAAAACTCATGTCAGAGTTAGGGGATGGATTTGGAATCACACATCTTCGTGATGTCATGTTTTTGGTTATTTTGGGGGTGTTACCTGATTTTCAGTTATCACAATACCATCCCATCAAGGCCACCATGATTGGATTATTCCTAATGAATATGGTCTTTTTGAATTTGGTGGACATGAATTTGGCCTAAAAAATTATCATCCTGCATATATATGGACTATTGTGTGATCAGGATGTCAGATTAAAGGATTTTACGTTGCATCAGATGGCATTTCTAGGACGTTTCACGGGATATGGATGGCTTTCTAGGGGGCCGTTCACATGATTAGGATGTAATGCTGATGTGTTTTTGAAATTTATTTCTAGTTTATAATGGGGTCTTTCAATAACTTCCATTGTGTTACCCATAAGATTAATGACCACAAGTGAATCCCCCAATTTCCATTTTAGTTCCTTAATTATGCTACAAATATATTTTGGGTAATTCACATTTTCGTGACTATTATTGAAGAAGATCAATTTTCACATAGTTAACGCATCATGTGACTAATAAAAAGTTATAAGGATATGGCTAGGACTTCATGGAAATCCCCTTATGTTTGTCTTATGGTGAAAATGTGGTTGCATAAGGTCACATGAACTAATTTGAGGCCTTTCATGTGATGAGGATGACATGTTAGAGGGATTTCAGTTGTAGAGGAGTTCATGTCACCTGAATTTTGCAGTTTCATTCCAAACACCTGAGGTACGTTGGATGAGTGTTAGAAAGACAATAAAATCGTGAGATTACGGATTTTTGTTTCTTTTGTTTTTTACATGTTTGGGGATCTCATGATGTTTTGTTAGTTATATTGTATACAAGCACTCATCCCATCAGGGATGTGACTCTTGACATTAAAAACAAAAATAGATCCCACCTTTTGGATATTTTCATTCTATTTTCTCAACAATTTTTTTGTATTCTTGGTCAGTGTCCATTAGTGGAAAATTTAAATGACCGAGGGGAGTTTATCTAGATACTCATGTGTGATCATCGTGTGTTTATGATGAATTTTCAATAACACATTAGCCTTTCCAAATGGACCTCATGGGGTCTTCCACTAGATATGAGCTGCACATGACCACCCTCACTGACCATTATTAGGTAATGAGACTCTATGTCTCCTAGAGGGTCAAACAATTTGAGTGATCCTAGACACCATCATATTCCGTTTATTTTCGAGGAAAATAATTCAAACATTATTGTATTTCATCATTTTTTTATTTTCCAATTCAATATTTTAGGGTTCAATAGATTCCCCATGGAGATGTGTAATTGGGGACAAGGGATCCATTTAGAGGAAATAAAATACACACCCAATGGTTTGGAATTGTCACCAATTGGTGTCTTGAGAAATATTTTTTCTACCATGATTCATTTTTGATTTTGTGGAAATCCCTATAAATAGAGGAGTACATTGTAGTTCATTCCTAAACTACGCCATTTATCATAACTCTTTCACCTTACCTTTACCACAAAAACATTTCACTAGATTCTTCGACTAGAATCGACCATGATATTTTTTCACAAGAAAATCCCACAAGAACCACCGTACACGATCTATTTTTCCTAGGTGATTTTTCTAATAAAAAAATTTAAATTATGTTTATAGATTTATCTTTGACTTTAGGAATGTGTATTTTCCATTGAAAGTGTCTTGGGAACTTCTTGTTTGATCATGATGATATTGTTGGAGACGCTATGAAATGAAGAGATTCCTCCTATTACATGTATCAATGAATGTATTTTCAAAACCATTAATGTTTCCTTACATTTTTTCATCCACTAATGAAGTGAATTACCTTTTTTACTATGATCTTATATGAATATCCAATTATACCCAACATTCTCATAATAACATGTAATCATGAAGGTCATATTCTGAAAATTTAAATCGTATAAGATTATTGATGAGATATTCTCATGAATGAATACTAATAATGAGGTTCTTCATTGACGTATCTATTCTAGTTATCTTGAGATTACTAGTTTCCCATGGGGACAATTAGGTAGAATATTTTTCTTATAGGGAGGGTGATCTATCTTCTTGCAAATCTAATTTTTATAGTGAGAGTATGTGGATTTTTTTCAAGGCCATAGGGATGGCCTTACAATATATTCTATTATTGATGACTAAATAACTGATTCATTTTTGTTTAGGTTCTTTTATCCAAGACAATATATAACTATAGTTTAGGTTCTTTTAGATCATATCATCTATTACTAATCTATAGGGTATTTGTGCATGGAACTTTTATCTCTTTTGTTTCGGGTACTTCAACTCAAACCTTATAGTACAGTAATTCAGGGACTTTTATCTTGGGACATATATCATTGTTGTTGTAACCCCATTTTTTGGTATGTAACCCTTACATGGTGAATTTCTTGGTTTTAAAAGTTATGTGGGACATATGGGATAATCAGGATATCCTCAAGTGAAGTTGGATGCAAAGGGTAAGGCGCACGGGCGGCACACGGTTTGTCAAACCATGCCGTGAAATCATGCGTGTCTGACTTGGGAAGGAGTGTTTTCCACACTGTAAGCACACAGTTAAGGGAAACCGTGCGATGAAGCCTTTCATTAAGGATGGTCGTGGAAGAATCTAATGCACAGTTAGGGTATCGTTTGTCAAACTGTGTGGACTAACCGTGTGGTCAAAAAAAATTAGATCCTAAAATTGTGGATCTAACTCCTTTTTCCTTTAATTGACTTTTATAAAGCTCCTAAGAGACTCTAACTCGGGATTACTCTCCCTTGAAGGTTAGAAAACCTCTCCCAAGTGTTCCAGAGGCGATCTAATGTCTACTCTGGGAAAATCGAAGCCATATTCTTAAGGTATGTGATCGTTCTTGACCGATTTCTTAGATCTACATAGATCCACTTATCGTCTTCCCTAGTTTTCTAAGATATACGACCAATATGGGTATATCTAAGGGTGAGGATAACAAATATGATAATAATTGGTCTTGTTTGTGTTAGGAGAGTAGATCTATGGAGGGTTTTTGGAGTTTTGACCCAGTGTTCTTGAGCATTCTTCGTCCTTGTCTTGGGTTCGCCCAATTTGTTAAGGTTGGTGGCTTCACTATTTTTTCCTATTTATTATAACATGATGTCTTAGTTAAAATTGATTTAATTGCTTGGTTTGGATTGAGAAATTGTGGTGAAATGCATGTTATAAATCATCTTTAGTGATGATTTACGTGTTTTGATGAAATTGTGGAAATTGAAAGAATGGTTTGTGAAAATTGTTTTGGTTTCTTGTATATAAATTAGTGATTTTAAAATATGGATTTGCGGGATTTGGAAAATGGATTGTGGGAAAAATGTTTTCAATAAAAGTTAATTTTATTGAAATGGTTTTGGCATGGATGAAATGGTATGGTTCTGGGCATACATGGTGTGTGTGTTCATATTGAATTTATGAGGCTTGGTTGAAATATGACCCTGTGCTCATTGCCAAATGTGTAATGGAACATGAGGAATAATTATCTTGTGATGACTTTGTAGATCGACGAGAAACCACTCATGAGTATGGAACTACCATAACGATGCATGCGTAGTGGATTTCACATTTTGTGAAATGGTTGGTTGTGTGGGTTTGTGAAATGGAATGAAAGTGACAAAATGGAAATGTGAATTTGATTGGGATACATTTCTTGGGTACTTTTTTTGGAAAAAGGTTTTTGTTGGAAAATAGATTGACATGGAACTTGATATATTGTGAACTGTTTTGGAATGGTTTTTATATAAATTGTTTTATATAAATTTTATCACATGTTTTATCCTAGAGGCATCAGATGGGAAGTCATCGGGGAAAACCTCCTGAGTTTCATTACTCACCCCCTACATTGGCATGATGGTGATTTTTTAGATGTCATATACCGGGATGTTGGAAAAGGTAAAGTGTCACACATTTATAGCACGACTTCGTGACTCTTGGGTTGGTTCGTGATGTTTGAGCTTGGAGCTTGTGGAGCATGGAGTAGGGTTTTTGTGTTGTAGTATTGTAGTTGTCTTTCCATTGTTTACTCTAATTTGGTTTTGTACTCCGTTGTTGAACTTGGTTGTGCTATTATGAAAATAATAGTTGATTTGTTTTGGTTTTAAATCATGCATCACATTGTGGTTGCTTGGAGATATTTATGTAGATTGCTTTGTTTGTTGGTTGTTTTCAGTTAAAGGGGTAAATCATCCCCCATGCATTTTGAAAACCTACGGCATTTATTTCCACCCTTTGGCACTGCAGGGATGTCTCTTAGGGCCAGGTAATTAGTCATTACACTGTCAAGCCAATGAGAATTGGAAGGTCATTACAAATGGTATCATCTTGTTTGGTCCTTGCCTAACAAGGGTTCATCAATGTTCTTGGTCTTGGAGTTGAAATTATTTCTTGTCTATTCCTTGGGTGGTCATCTTAGACAAGAGTAGGATTGTTGGAACATGAAATGTATAGCATAAAAGGACGTAGCTAACCCGTTTATGCTGAACATAAAGTTACCAAGATGTTGGGTACATATGTGTTTTGGATACACTTCTAGAATGTTTAAACTCTCATTGTCATGGGTTTATCCAATGAGATGTGCATGGAATGCATTATAGATGAATGAATTCCCACTAGGATTTCATATATAATTAAGAGAAATGGATTATGGATTGATGCAAAAGTGTGATTTATGAATATTTGAAGCATGTTTTCAAATGAACAATTTAGAAAAGACAATGGTTTATGTATTTTGAAAATAGATTGATTTTCAAAAGAAAGAAAATATCTGTTTTAGAAATTTTTGTAAATGGATGTTGTGATAGTGGTGTAATAGAGATTGAAATGATACGCCTTCAGTTGCTAGGAAGAAAGACTAATAGCATGCATTGATTGTATAGAAAATGGAACCCATTAGACGTCAAAGAAACTAAACAAAAGAATTTGTGGAGAATGTGGTTACACCTGAACCACGTCTGAACCAAAAGTTGGTTTGGAGTATCATCAAGCATTTCAGGCTGTGGACATGAGGAATTGGAGAGATGAGTCAAGGCATGTAGACCACTCCATTCAGTTCTTGAAGTAGAATCCACCCATCATTCTGGGTGATTCTGAACCAGAGAAGGTAGAGGTGGGGCTCAGCCAGATGAATAGTATCTTCGATTTCATCAGCACACCCATAGAGATGAAAGTACAGTTGGTGACATATTTGATGGAGGATCTTGTACGACAGTGGTGGGAGCTGGTGGTGTAGGCTAAGCTGGATCAAGGCCAGGACTGGGAGGAATTTAAGGAATTGTTTAACAAACAATTCTATCCTCACATGTTCAAGATTCAATGGAAAACTGAATTTTTCAGCCTGAAGCAGGAATATCTCTCTGTCACAGAGTATGCAGCTAAATTCATGAATTTAGTACACTTTGCACAATAAGTTGCTACAAGTGTGTCACTGAAGGCACACATCTTTGAATCAAGATTAAGATAGGAGATTCGCTCGATTATATCAGTGCTCTGTATTACGGATTTTACGGATATGGTAAACAGAGAAACATTATTAGAAAGAGACAACTTAGGAGTTATTAGAGGAGGAAGTTTGATGATACCCACGGGAACAGGTCAGAACTCTAAGACCGGGAACAAGAAGAAGAGGGACACCTACTTCCAATGTGGGAGTGAAAATCTGAATCAGACGGCTGGATATGTGAATCTACAACTACGACCTATGATGAATGCTAGGTGTTTTCAATGTGGCGTGATTGACCACATTAAATGATAATGTACAACAACACTAGGATCTTTCCACAATTGCAACAAGATGGGGAATCTTCAACGATATTGTCATTGTGCTCTGTGGTCTGGTGCACGTGACACCTCCAAAGCATTTCAAGCATCTTATGCTTCGATAGGTCGAGGAAAGAAAACTCAGTCATGCCAGCAGAACAAGGATATTTATGGTGATTCTAGGAATACAATGACACCTCGGGCAGGGAAATCTAAACATGGAAATAAAGAACAAAGTGTAGCAAAAAGAAATTGTATGGAGCAGAACATGTGATTGTGGATAACCAGTCAGGACTATCTACGATGAAAGGAATGATTATTTTGAATTCTACCATCATGCAAGTGTTGTTCGATACTGGTGCATCCCACTATTTTCTTGCTTCTCAGATTGCGGATTTTCTGAACTTACAACATGATATGTTGCCTTCTGAGTTAAAACTGCAAACTCTTCTAGGTGAAAGAGAATGTCAAGCCTTTATGTGTAGAGCATCTTTTATAATGGATGATGGAGCAGAGAATAAATGGGACTTCTCCATGTTGGATAAGGATGTTTATGATACAATCCTGGGTATGGATTGGTTTAAAACGTTTAAGGCTCACATTTACTGTTACGGAGGAACAATTAGTTTCACGATGGAGGACGGAATCCGGAATCAACCATCTCTTCAGAGGAGAGTGGATGGTAAAGAAAGGTTAAAAGACTTTGCTGGCACCAATGGATGGAATGATCTCTTACCAATTGGTAGTGTTGACTTTGGAATCATTGTAAGAGATCGTGGAAAATAGTATTCCAGTTATAGTGGATCAATTTTTTGATGTTTTTCATACAAACTTCTCTGTGTTACCACCTGTAAGAGAATTAGAGTTTAAGATTGATCTCTTTCCTGGGAATAGTCCTATCTCACTTCCATCTTATAGGATGGCACCAATAGAGTTAAAGGAATTGAAGGTGTAGTTAGAAGAGCTAGAAATCAATGGTTTTATTCGGCCAAGCATGTCCCCATGGGCAGCACCAATTTTGTTTGTAAATAAAGCAGATGGAACTTTGAGGCTATATGTGTATTATTGTAAACTTAACCAAGTTATGATAAAGAATAGATATTCCCTTCCACACATTGATGACCTGTTTGATCAAATGAGGGGATCTCAGTGGTTCTCCAAAATTGACTTATGGTCAGGATATCACTAGTTGCGGGTTCAAAAGAAGGTTATTCCAAAGATATCCATTAGAAGAAGATATGACAACTACAAATATGTAGTCATGACTTTTGGTCGTACAAATGAACTAGCGGTCTTCATGGATTTGATTAATCAGATATTTCAGCCATATCCAGATTCTTTTGTTGTGGTGTTTATGGATGACATATTGGTGTATTAAATAACAAAGGCAGAGCATGAGAAACACTTGGTGATAGTGTTAGAAATATTGAGGCACCATCAGTTTTATGCCAAATTGTCAAAGTGCAATATTTGGATTCAATAAGTAAGTTTTTTGGGCCATTTCATTTCTGAGAAAGGTGTTTCAGTGGATCCAGAAAAGATAGAAGCAGGTCTTTCTCTGAAACTGCTGAAGAATGTCCTTGAAATACAATGTTTTCTGGGTCTATCTAGTTATTACTGAAGCTTTGTGCGTGACTTCTCATGACTAGATTCACCCATGATATCTTGGACAAAGAAAAACATTGAATTTAAATTGTCTAATGAATTTCAGAGATCTTTTCAGGAGTTGAAATTTTGCCTTAAATTCGCACCCATCGTGATTTTTTCGGAATCAGGACCGAGGTATGTGGTGTATTGTGACACTTCAAGAACATGGTTGGGTTGTGTTCTCATATAAGAAGACCATGTTGTTGCTTATGGTTCAAGGCAGTTGAGGGTGCATGAGAAATGTTACCGAACACACAATTTGGAGGTAGCTGCAGTTTTCCATTCCTTGAAGACTTTGTGTCATTATCTCTTTGGTGAAAAGTTCACTTTGTTTACAGATCAAAAAATCCAGAAACACATTTTCTCACAATGAGATTTGTATCTGAGGAAAAGGAGATGGATGGAGTACCTTCAAATGATCGACTATGTTTGGATGTATACACTGGGTAATGACAATTTTGTGGCTGATTCATTAAGAAGAATGTTGTATGCTCAGTTGGTGAAAGAATCTTCAGATGATTGGCAGTTGATGTCGGTCTTAGCCGACATGCATGTGGAATGTGAAAACTGAGGTGATTTTGCAGTTTTCTTTTCATCTATGCTTGTTCCTAAACTGGTAAAAGTGGTCAAAGAGGCACACACATCTGATGCGGAATGTATTATAATGAGTTCAAAACTCAATGGTGGGGAGACCATTGATGGATAGAAACTGGAAGAGGGATCAGTTTTGTGTATCAGAAATCAGATGGTTGTACCTATAGTTTTTCAGGTACAAATCCTTAATGCTTAACACCATTCACAATGGGTTGTACATCTGGGAACATAAAAGACGTATAAGGTGATAAAGGCCCAGTTTTGGTGGAGCGGCATGAAAAACAAGGTTCCCAAACATAGCTCGTGATTCTTAACATGTGAGCAGGTTAAGGCAGGGAAATAGAGACCAGCTGGTATGTTACAGTCTTTACCTATCCCAGTGTTGAAATGGGAGAAGATAGCAACGGATATTTTTATAGGTCTTCCACGAATGGTCTGGAAACACGCTGAAATCTGGGTGATAGTGGATCTTTTAACAATGTCGACCCATTTCATCCCAATTTGTGAAACCCATATGGTGGAAGATCTTTCAAAAATCTAAATCCAGGATGTTGTAAATGGATATGGTGTCTAGTTCATATAATCTCATATAGAGATCCGAAGTTCACATCTCGTTTCTAGAAATCCTTACTACAATCCCTTGGGACTCAGTTGACTATGTGTACAGCGTATCATCCTCATAAAGATGGGAAATCCAAGATGATGATACAGATGATGGAAGACATGTTGCATGCTTTTGTAATGTATTTTGGTGGCTCATGGGAGGAGAATATACCCTTAGTGGAGTTATCATACAATAACAACTATCATGCCTCAATACGCATGGCTCCATTAGAAGCATTGTATGGGCGTCCTTGTCGTTCTCCACTATGTTGGGTGGAAACTGGTGAAACTTCACTAGTCAGGACGATCCTTGTCCAAGAAACAACAGAGAAGATTCAGTTGATTAGAAATTGGATGGAGACGGCTCAAGGTTGTTAGAAATCGTATGCAGATCACTGTCGTAGACTGTTGGTGTTTGTTGTGGGTGATCATGTCTTCTTGAAGATATCTCAAAGACATGGACAACGTAATTTTGGGAAGCATGGAAAATTATCTCCTCGATATATAGGCCCTTTTGAGATACTATAATGGGGGGGGGGAGAGGTGGCATATCGGTTGGCATTACCACCACAGTTCAGTGGAGTGTGTAATGTGTTCCATGTATCTCAGTTGAAGTAGTATCAACCTGATCCTAACCATGTGATCAGATGGGATCATGTTGACCTACAGCCGAATGCTTTTTTGGTACATATCCCAATACATATTGTGGATAGTCAGGATAATGTATTTTATGGAAAAAGAATCGGCCTAGTGCGGGTTTTGTGGCAACATGTGAAGATTCAAGAAGTTACATGGGAAAGCAAGAAATAAATGAAGGAGGAGTGTCCAGAACTCGTTCAGTCAAGCAATGGGTTTCTACTTTTCGGGGATGGAAAGGCCAATGGTGGGTAGAATGTAGTACCCCCGATTTCTGGTATGTAACCCTTACATGATGCTTTTATTGGCCTTAAATGTTATGGGTGACATATGGGAGAATTGGGAGATCCTGGAGTGAAGTTGGAAACAAAGGGAGGGCTCACAGGCAGCACACAGTTTGTCAAACTGTGTGTGTCTGACTAGGGAATTAGTGGCTTCCGCACGGTCGACACACAATTATGGTAAACCATGGGATGAGGCCGTGCATGAAGGATGGCCGAGGTAGAAGCTAACGTACGGTTAGCGCACGGTTTGTCAAATCGTGCGGACTAACCGTGCAGTCACATAAAATAAGATCCTAAAATTTTGGTTCTAACTCATTTTTCCTTTAATTACCTTGTTTAATGTTCCTAAGCAGTCCTATCTCGGGATTACTCTCCCTTGAAGGTTGGAAAACTTCCCCCAAGCGATCCGGAGGCGATCCAAAGGCTTCTCTTGGAGAATCAAAGCTGGATTATTATAGTATGTGATCGTTCTTGATCGGTTTCATAGATCTACTTAGATCTACTTCTCCTCTCCTCTTTTTTCATAGATCTATGCCCTTTATGGGTAGATCTATGGGTGTGGATTCCAAATATGACAAGATTTGGTCTTGGTTGTGTTAGGAGAAGAGATCTAAGGAGGGTTTTTGGAGTTTTGACCCGGTGTTCTTGAGCGTTCTTCGTTCGTGGCTTGGTTTCACCAAATTTGTTGAGGTAGGTGGCTTCACTGTTGATTCATCTTTCTTCAAACATGAAGTATTTGTTCAATTTGATTTAATCGTTTGGTTTTGATTGTGAAATTGTGGTGCAATGCATGTTATAAATCTTCCATAGTAAGGATTTATGGGTTTTGATAAAATTGTGGAAATTTAATGAATGGTTTGTGAAAAGTGTTTTGGATTCATGATTTTAAAATATTGATTTTAAAATATGGATTTGCAGGATTTGGAAAATGGTTTTTGGGAAAAAGGTTTTCAATAAAGGGTTTTTTATTTAAATGGTTTTGGCATGGATGAAATGGTGTGGTTTTGGGAATTCTTGGTGTGTGTGTTCATATTGCATTTATGAGGATTGGTTGAAATATGACCTTGTGCTCAGTGCCAAAGGTGTAATGGAACATGAGGAATAATTACATTGTGATGACTTGGTAGATCGATGAAAAAATGCTCATGAGTATGGAATTGTCACAACGATGCATGCATAGTGGATTTCACGGGTTGTGAAATGATTGGTTGTGTGGATTTGTGAAATGGAATGAATTTTCCAAAATAGAAATGTGAATTAGATTGGGAAACATTTCTTGGTTGCTTTTGTTAGAAAATGGTTTTTGTTGGTAAAAGGCTTTACATGGATCTTTCTATATTGTGAACTATTTTGGAAGGGTTTTTTATAAATTATTTTATATAAATGTGATAACATGTTTTAACCTAGAGGCATGGGTTGGGAAGTCATCGGGGAAACCTACTAAGTTTCATTACTCACCCCCTGCTTTGGCACGATGGTTCTTTTGCAGATGTCATATACCGAGATGTTGCCAAAGGTAATGTGTCACATGTTTATAGCACTACTTCATGACTCTTGGGTTGGTTCGTGATGATGGATCTTGGAGATTGTGGATCATGGAGGTGGGTTGTTGTCTTGAAGTCTTGAAGTTTTCTTTCCACTATTTACTAGGATTTGGTTTTGTACTACGTTGTTTCACTTGGTTTGGTTATTATGAAAATAATTGTTTAGTTGTTTTGGTTTTAAATCATGCATCATATAGTGGTTGCTTGCAGATATTATTATAGTTTACTTTGTTTGTTGTTTGTTTTCAGTTAAAGGGGTAAATCGTCCACCATGTATTTTGAAACCCTTCGGCATTTATTTCTAGCATTTGGTGACACGGGGATGTCGCTTATGGCCAAGTAATGACTCATTACACTCTCATTCCAATGAGAATTAGCGGGTCATTACAACTATAGTTTATATTATTCCAGATCATTATTTTGGATTCAATTCTATTTAAGTAATACTACGTAAAATTGATCAACGATCATGGAATAATGCTTAAAAATGCTATGAATGGGCCAAAACAATGTTGGTCATTGATTTCTTCCATGGTTGAGGAATTGAGCTTCTTTTCTATAAGACTTAGCATCCTCTAGTTTGTAGGTCAAATCCCTTATGTGTCGGTATCCTTGTCAAACTGAGGTGTATTAACTCTTCTCCATGGTTCATGGATGATTTATGGGGGTAATACATGTAGAGGTAGAAATACCAGGGATGTTAGGAACACATTGATTGTTGGAATTTTGGTGATGTTAGTCTTGTGCCCATGGGATTGGATTGATTAATCACAGAATGGGGCATACATATCAGTAATGAACCAAGAAACACTATGGTTTAAATTCCCACCATTCATTCATTGAGGCTCATAATGATTGGTTATTCATTTATATGACAAGGTGGAACCTCGAGTTGGTAGTTCTAATCCCTTTTTGCATTGAAAACATGGCCAAATATAGGAATCACCACCCTTTTCAAAGGGGCATGGAAGATTTTCCAAGAATCAAGTATCTTGATAATGATGTTGGGCATAGAGAAAATGTTGTCCAGGTAGTTCTCTAAAACCCTAGTGAAATTTATCTCTTAACATGTTAATATCAATCCATATTCTCTATGGATTCAAACAAGAGTTATGGGCCATAATAAGTTATGGGAATTTACTATTTAATTTTTCCTCGAGAAAGTATATAAAATTGGTGAAATAACATTATGTATGTCAAATTGACTTTGATAGTCTAGTTTTGGATTTTTAGAATCATGGTCTAGGAATATTAGAGATAACTAGAGGTGGGATCTAATGGGTACAAACCAACCATCACTGATGGAATGAGACAATACTATTCCATACGGTTAATATGATAACTCCTAGAATAAAAGGGGGCCATAATCGAATTTGATGGTTGGTTCAGAAGTGAAAATCCTTATTACCAGTATACTATTGCGTGGTTTCACAACATGGAATTCATAGGCATGATGGTGGTTCAAGAAATTTGTAATATTCATGAATGTTTTGAGAACAATAATATTTGTGTCACTAACTAATGGATGCATTAATATAGTGAGGAGAAGCGACGAACCATAAATCTATATATTTTATAGACTAGTGGTTTAGTGAGGATATCGTATATTTTAATAGGGAAATTTTTTTCCCTATGATCTTTATGTTTTGTTATTTTTCACCATTACTGATTCCAAAACACAAATGTTGAAGAGTTTATCATGTGAAGAGATGTATTTTTCTTAGGCCCTTATATTTAGGTTTTTAAACAGAGTTTTTTTGACTCTCATTCACTAATAGTTTATGGTATTTCAATATGGACCATAATTGGCTATATTTTAAGGCCGTATAGGTTTTCCAAAATTATATGTAGTTTAATGTGCTGACACACATGTACCTAATATGGTTGATATTACACAGGAGACCAATTATTTTTCCTATGGTCAAGATAACTCTAAAATCCTTATATTTAGGTGAAGAAAATGTAATAAATCACAGATCATAGATCTCAGGTCCTGAATAATGACATGGATGGGATAATCATGTTGAGGATGACATTGAACACCCTCCCATGTTGAGTTATTCCATGATGACATCCAAATCACAAGGTTTATAAAGCCCTTTTTATAGAGCTAATATTTATTTTGATGGTTTCTCTCTGATATTTGGCACCAATAACATGGTCAAGCCATGATATCAAGTTTTCTATCAATGGTCTATGAATGGAATACAGTAAACTGAGGTACTAAAGATAGAAACTGTGGAATATTGACTCAAAAACATAAAAGATGGAGAAATCACTCCATATGCTGGTAGACCGAGGTATGTCACTTGTTTTTCATTCATAAGGTATGAACATGGGTGATGGACTTCACATTTTAACATCATGTAGTGGGGAAGTATTTGTTGCACAATTTTATTTTCAAAAATCCTTTATATTTTACTTGTGGTTTATTGTTATAAGGTAAGGTCATATTTGTTTCATTCCATTTAACATCTTCCATTAAATACACTCAAATCATCATGAAATTTTTTTCATGATATATTATATACATAAGTAGGAAATACAAATTTTTAACTCAGACATTGGAAAAATGATCATGCATGATTCTTCCTATATACTGTTGGGCGGCATTTTTTACTCGTTTTTGAAGTTGGTCCCTAGATTGGAGATCCATGGATCACTATATATCATGAGATATCATTAATAATGCCTCATATAATTCTTGAACAGATAACTCTATAAATAGTTCTGACTCGTAAATATATGTGGGAATTGTTTCCAATGGTTTTTTAGCTAGTTCCATTGTTGGAGATCTAGGAATGACTACAAATACATTGATGGTAGTATTCAAGAGACTAATAATTTTCAATGAACCTGACTATTTGACATCATGTAACAATGAAGTAGGTTTCCTGATATGAAAAGTGGTGTTATAGCTAGTCCCAATAATGGTAATATGAGAGTCACTACCTATCTTATGATAATAAAAATGAAAAACCTATAGTTCTTAAATAAGGGTCATCCTACACAATTATGTATTATACATAGGGAAAAGTCCTTTTTATGATTATCAATTATGACTGGACTCAAGGATCGAGATTAGGGAATCACTAGATATCCAATGATTTTAGGTATCAAGGCACATGTATTTCTTGAATAGTGGTTGGAGTGGGGACTAACACTGAAAATTGTGGTCTACTAAGTTGTGTTCCATAGGAATGTGTAGTTTTATTTCGTTCAAAGGACATCAACTATTAGTTTGAACATCATATAGAGAAGTCTGATGGTATTCCTTCTATGGTCTTTCATTATGGACCATGATATCCCTACATGAGCTTGTATTCCTTATTTGTGTATGGATTCCATTAAAAAAATTCCTAATCCCATGTGATTTATTCTCGGCGTGTGAAAAAATGAATGGAAAGGGATCCTCTCACCATGTAAGGGAGATTAAGGATAAGACATGGGTATTTTATATCATGTTGTTTCTGGGCCAAGATATATTATCAATTCATTCCTATGCATCTCATCAAAATATTAATCAATCTATATGTTCTTCCAAAAACCTATTTAGTTAATGTCTTATAGCTAGAACATCATCTATGGAGTTTGACAATATACGGTAAGGATGTCGCCCCCATATTTGAATGAAGATGCATGTCATGGATCCGTGTATTTTGATGTCATTTGGAAAGGAATTTTTCTATATAGTTTAACATAATGTCATATGGACAATTATCACCTAAGGTGAATGTGAAGGAATATTATTTATTGGACAAATACCAGATGTCCGGGCATCACAATGTATCCAATAATGGTAGCAATCAAGAATGACATAGTTCATAGAAATCAATGCATTTTAATTAATTGTAGTAAGGAAATTAGTCATGTAATATAGTGTCTAGTAGTTAGTAAATTGGTCAATGTGTATTTTAATGACCTTCTCGTAGGACATGAGAGGCTATTACCTTTAACATCATACATCCAAGAAAAGAGAAGTTTGGAATTTTAAGAACATTATTCCAGGATGAGACATGTTGTTTAGTTTAATGTCCTACATACATGATGAGAGATGTTGTGTAGTTTCAATTCTTATTGACCAGATGAGAAATTTTGAGTATTTTAACATCACCATTCTAGGTTGATAGATTTTTTAATTAAAAAACATTCTACCTAGAACAGGATTAACTAATGTGAATGATGATGAACTATACAGAAACTTAGAGTTTAGAAACATGCGACTAGGATGGTGCTGTACAATTTTACTTAATTTAGAATTATTTATTTTATCATAGAACATATATCACCATCATTTAGTTTATTTTATTTTGCACCTTTTATTGATTTATTTTATGCTATTTTAGCTCTAACATTCTATCAATATGGTTTAGGGTCTTTTAGCACACACCTTCCTTATCTATAGTTTTTTGTCGTTAAACATAATCATTTGGATGTTAAGAAGGGCAGGGTCTTAAATTCATGTATTCATAAATGATTATGGAATAAGGTGAAGATATTCTAGGAATGGCCAAAAATAGTATAGGGTGTTGATTTTGTCCTTGGTGTTTCTATGAGTCTTAAGGGATTGAGTTCCATTCACACAAGGAGGGTATGCATATAGTTGGTTGATCAATGCACTTACGAATCTATAGAATTTTCTAGCAGAGGGGTCTCTGCTCTTTTCCATGTTTCAATGATGAATTATGGTGATAATTTTGGTTGAGGGAGAAATACAAGGGAATCTTGGCCCAACAGAATTGTTTGAATATGGGTCATGTAAATCGTCATTCTAGGAGCTTAGTATAATGAATCCTGGAATGGGGAATACATACCATGGATGACCCAATATACCCTAAGGATTCGAGTTTAACCATGGTGTCACTAGGGAACATGAGTATTCGAGATACTATCGTATAATGGGGGATGGCTTTGGTTGGTCGATTTAATCTATTTACACATCAATGTCACAATCAAACAAAGGTATTCCCACAATTTTCCACGGACCATGGAGGATTTGAGAAGACTCATGCAACTTGAAAATGAATTTTTATATGAATAAAAAACATATCTAGGAATGATTATGATACCCTAGGAAAATTTATATCATAATTCATGAAACTCATGCTCTATTCCATCTAGTTTTCAATCACACAGCGTGGTCAGTCTGAAAATTATGGAATTGGGTTTTTTATTAATTCCATGAGAATAGGTATAAAACATGGTTAATTAATGATCATTATGTTTAAAATTCCCAAATATTAATGTTGTGAGGATTGGAAATCATCATCTATGAATATTTAAGTTATCTAGTTTTGGGAACATGTGGGTAACAGTCAACCATCAATGATGATTCAAGCCGCAACAGTCCCACTTGGTCTAGATGGAAACTCTTAGATTTAAGGGGACCTTAATTGGATATGATGGTCTGTTAGAATGAATAATAACCTATAACGAGTTTTCTATGAAGTAGTTTCATCATATTATATTTAAAAGTAAAGAATGTGTTTCATGAAAATGTGTAATATTTAATAAATGTTTGAGAAAAATAAAATTTGGGTCATTTTTATTGTACACCTTTTCACGATGAGGGGATACCTCAAACCATTAATATAATTTATTCCTAAGCTATGGGGTCCAATGAACATATTGTGGTTTTTCAAGGGAAAAACATATGACCGATGTGCTTTATTACTTGTTAGTGTGTGCCCAATTTTTTTTCCAAAACTGTAAAGATGATGATTTTAGCAAAGGGATGATTTTACTTTTTCTCATGATTCACTTTGTGGGTTTTAAATATTCTAATTTTTTGTGTCTCTTTTACTATTATTTTATGGTCTTTTGATTTGGACCATTATACGATAGAGATTACATGCATACATCTTTACCCAATGTACAAGAAGATTAATATCATAATTCACATGGACTTTATATGGGGATGTTATGAAAGAACCCAATTAAGATACCCAAGGTCAAGAAGAATCCATCATCCCTTTGAGCAAAAGATGAAAAAATTACTAATCATTACTCTAGATTCTAAGGTAACGTGAAATGATATTTGACAAACATGTTAGGGGTGACACAAAACAACCTCAGGTTATGATATCCACCAAGGTGAATTCTAGCTCAAGTGGATTATAATTCACTCCTTATGAATCCAAGATTTCCCGAGTCGGTATCTCTCATCCCTTACACAACATTATCATTTTCAAGGGGAGATATATTCTTTCCATTCCATGGGATGAAAAATATTTTTAGAGAACTGAGGTTCTTAATATAATAAATGTTGAATATAGATTGAGGTTCTTAAAATATGGGAGATGCACCTCATACTCTAGTCAATCAGGATATGAATCTTTTAGTATTTTGATAAGAAATGATAATGGGTGATGGAATTCACATTTTAATGTCATTTAGTGGGGAAATATTTGTTGTGTAGTTTTAATTTCATGAAATATAGATGTTTTTCATGTTGTTTAAAGTCCTATGTTAAGGACATATTTGTTTCCTTGAAACATAACATTATACGATAAGAGAATAGGAACCGACATGAAATTTTGTACATGATATACTATATGTACAAGTAGGCTACATGTAGATTTAACTAATATGTAGGACAAATGATATTGTATGACTCAACCCTTTTTGAGTTGGTGTGTATATATTATTGGTTATTGTAATTGTGTTCATGATTGGAGATCTGAGTGTCATTATATATAATGTTATGATAAAAGTAAATCCACACATAGTTGTTGATTAGGAAACACTCTACATAGGTCTGACTAATAGATGGAGGTGGGAATTTTTACCATTTAATTTGGTATTTAGACATAGGATTGGAGATCTATAAATAAATATGTATCCATTGATGATAGGAATGAAGCCACACTTAGTGCACATTTAACATCACAATTTATTTTCATTTAGAAATGACATAGACTTCCTGATATAAAACATGTCATTTGGTTAGTCCCAATGATAGAGATATTCAATATGTATCTTATGAAATTAGTAAACAAGCCACATGTATTTTTAAGAGAATTATCTCTCTATGAAAGTGTGACCTATATATAGGGAAGGTAATTTTTATGTTTATTTGTTGTGACTTGACCTTGGGATGGAGATTTCAGAATCACTCTATATCTTGTCATGTTTGGAGTCAAGTACCATGTACTACTTAAATAGAGGTTTGGGTAGGAGACCAACATAGACAATGGAAATCCTCTGGGGAAAGGTCCACAAGAATGTGTGGTTTAATTTTATGAAAAAGTCATCAACCATTATATTTAATTTTATATGGATAGGACTCATGATATGTCTTTTATGGACATTCATTTAAGATAATTATAGCCATTTCATGGGCTGATATGATATATGCATGAAGGAAATCCCATAATGAAATTTAAAACCACAAATTACCTATGTTTCTTGTGAGAAATATAGAATGGAAGGGGATCCTCTAACCACGAAATAGAGATTAAATATATTACAAGGGAGTTTTTTTTCTTGTAGTGGCTTTACCATCATATATAGTTGAGGCATACATACATGTCTAATTCAATTGAGAATGAAGTTGTACACAGTTATTGGAACCTATTTAACCTAATTTCAGGCTTCGAGGATATCATTTATATAGTGTGACACCTAGCGGTAATGACATGGTTCCCCTAATGTGAACGAAGATTAATGTTTTGGATCTCTGATATTTTACATCATGAGTTATGGAAATTTCCCATCCAACTTTGAATCCTGTGGAATGGATATGTATCACCCAATAAGAAAGGAGTAAAATAACATTGCTCAGCCAAATTATAAGGGATTGGGAGTCACTATGTATCCTCTAATGAAAGAAATTAGGCCACACGTAGTTCTATAAACACATCTAGTTTAATGTCATGCAGAACGAAAATCATCTATGTAGTTTAACATCATGCAATAAGAACATTGGTCCTTGTAATTTTTAATGTATTCCTAAAAGGACTTGAGATTCTATGTAGTTTAATTTCGTTCATTCAGGATGAAGGATGTTGTGCAGTTTAACGTCATGGTGTTGGGATGAGTGATGCTATGTAGTCTAATATCTTACAGCTAGGATGAGATATGTTGTTAAAATGATGTCTGGATATTAGGATGCAGGTCACTCAATTTGCATGATGATTAATATTGTGGATATATTCATTCTAACATCATCCAAACTAGTTAGGCTTCATACCAATTAATATCGTGTGGTCAGGATATTCTCTGTGCAAATTATGTCCTCTGGCAAGGATGTTGTAGTGTATTTTAATTTCACTCTACTATGACAAGGTCTTGTATTTTAGTATTTTGATATTATGAAATGTTCATGTAGTTCAACTTCGTGATAATATGATTTATACATGTATTTTAACAACATACCACAAGGATGTATTCTTGTAGTTTATCCTCATATGAGTAGTATGTGTTTCTGTAGATAAACATTGAGCGACTAGGATTTGTTTGTGAAGTTTTAATCATGTGACTAGGGATTATTTGTGCAATTTACCATTATGTAACTAGGATGTGTTCATGAATTTTAATGTTATTCAACCATTACATGTTCATGTAGTTTAACACAATGAAAATCGGATTTGTTTTTTCAAATAAACATCATACAACTTTGATGACTTTATGAATTTTAATGCCATGAGACTAGGATGTCTTTGCTCTGTTTAACATCATGCGACATGGATGTGATTTTACTAAAACATGTTTGGAGTGTGATTTCTTCTATTAGTAATGATTTGGATGAAACTTATGCATAGTTATTGAGTTTTAGGACTCTATAACTATTTCAATACTCCATTCACATGATTCTCTAACCAATATTTAAACATACATAAATTATCTATTATTTTACTATGATGTTGATTGTATAGGTAGTAATCATCAAGTACATTCAACCATGCATCTTACAAATTCATCATTAGTGGGAGATTTAACCAATCATTCTCTATAGGATAATTAATGTACATGAATACATTCTTTGTCTAGAAAGAATATACTTTTTACTTTTTGTCAAAAAAGATGTGTTTGCATTGTACTTCAATCACATGCAACATACACATTTTTTGGAATATACAAATGGTTTAATTAGGATTCAAGGTTATAATGCCACAATATTCACTGGTTCATGGGTGGGTGATGAGGAATTGGGGATCATGGATGTCACCAATTATCCCCATTGACTAGAGGATCCGAACCCAACTAGAGGATTTTAATAGAGACCCTACTTTTATTAAATTACTTTTATATAATTTAATTGGTAAAAAAACATTACACAATGACGATACAAAGGTTTAGTGTCTTGGGAAAACAAGGACTACGCGTAAAGTTTATGATATAAAACATAGAAATTTATTTAATTGCTACTTTTATTGATTTTTATTGGCCCTTGAATTCTCCTTAGTACAAGTAGTCAGCAGAGGAATACATAAAAAATGGGTGGGATAAGATCCGTGTTTTTTGATACATAATAACATTAACAAACCAAACACGAGTTAATAATAATCTTTATAAACATAACACAGGTATCAGATCATAATCATTAGAGGAAGATTTAAGAGAAGACATTAATGTGGAAATTCATAAAAATGAAACATCATGTATTAGTGGTAAACTATCACACATAGTTCTGAGCATAGATAGCACCATGTTCACACAAATTTCAATTTACTCATGAAGTACTTAAAAATACCATATTCATTGGATCACTATATAATTCTGGGAACACCCATCATATCCTAACATTTTCATTACACTATATAATTCTAGGTCCACCTCTCAGATAATAACATTTACATTATCATGCATGCCACATAGATCATATATCAATCATTAACATAAAACTACCCATGGAAAAAAATGGGTTTCACTTCATAAAGAATAAATTCATAAAAATTGGTTTCTGAATGGAAAAAAAGTAATAACATACTTGATACACGCACCGTCAACACTGAGTGAAAAGTAAATGGTGTGTTTTCAAAAGAAGTGTTATTTTGGTAAAACTTGTGTTTGACATAAACAAGAGGGGAAGAACTGTAAATCCTAGAGAATTTAAGATAATTATGGAGATATTGTTTTTAATGAACAACCATACTAAAAATTGATTTGAAGAGGGAAACCCCGATGAAAGAATGTTGGCTTTGAGAATTATTCATAACTTCAATTTGAAAGTCTTATTCACTTTAATGTCTTATATAATGTAATTAGATTCATTAATTGGCAAATATAGAAAATAATATACATTAATATGGTTCATTATGGTTCCATTAAGTTCTTTTATTTATCTCTTTATTAGTTATAGTGTTTAAATTCTATGTTTGGGAGTGTTTTTTTACTTTTTATTAAAGGTTCATGTGTACACAAGAATGGATGTTCGTGTAGAACATTCAAAAACATCTAGAATTTAAATTACATGGTATTAATGATCTTAAAAGAGATTGAATTATATTATAATGATTCTTTTTATATACCATGAGGATGAATCATTAGTTAAAATTTAATGATGATCATTTTAGGTATATTTAAAAGGTTTTAGGATCACAACAACCATGTTTTGTTTTATCATTTAGTATTATGTAAATAAGTTAGTTCAAAAACATATTAGGTGTTAATTAATACAATTTATAAATATTTTTAATCCATTTAATTGTTTTGTTGTCATCATTGATGTTGTTTAAATATAAATAAAGATACATCGCCCACAATGATTCATATTCTACACATCCGGAGAAATGATTTCATTTTAAAAAATAAATGATAGAGAGAGGAATAAGTTTATGAATAATTTTCCCTTAAAATGATATAATACTAGTATATCAATAATATTAGTTTTATCATATTTTTTTTAAGAGATGTTGAGGATAAGATATGAAAATAAATTAAATTTGAAAGGAAAATGAATGAAAAGATAGATAGAAATTACCTCTTTAATTATCCTCTTGAGAAGATCCTCACGGAACCTAGGCTTTTCTATATGATGAGGCCCAGAGCTCTAGGACATGGGGTGGGGTCTTAGAAATATCATTGGGATGAATTTGGACAATTATTAATTCTTGAGATATGTGAGGAAATAAGGTTGTTAGGGTTTGTATTTATAGTGGGTTGTAGGGGTGTTTTCTCAATATTTAATTCATTAGTTTATTAATTTCTCTCAAGATTAGAAATTATGATGATTCCACGACTAAACACAGTAAATAAGGAATTTTATTTCAATGAAATGGACATTTACATGATCCATGACTCTATAATGATATATGAATTCTTTTATTTATCTTATTCCATAAATTATCGAAATTCACTATTCCTATAAAATTAATTATTTCAGAAAAATCACAAAACTTCACCCTAACTATTTTTTGACAAGTAAAATCCAAAAATGAAGCCCATTTTATGAAAATAATTTCTTAAATATGAGTACTTTAATTTTCAAATAAAAACATCATTAATATGGAAAACATCAATTTTAAAATTTAAACTAATTTTATAATAGTTTGGAAAATTATTTAAGGTCTCCTAAAATTATATTAAAATCATAAGACATCAAAATCAATTTTATGAACAAATTTAATGAAAATAATTTTTCTTTTAATTTAATAAATTTATCAAAAAATATTTTTGGGTTACAAAAATACTATCATTTTAATTATATCATATTGTCTCTTATGTGATGGATAATTTTTTTATAGAATCATTGGAAAGGGTCATATTGAAATTTACACTTTAGTATTCATATGATAAATATTAATATACAAAAGGGTTACAATAACATTCACCAAAAATTAATTTTGTACAATCATACTCTAAACATATTACTAATCACAACTGTGTGTGTTATAATTTTCAAATTCAAATCACATAAGAAGAAATGTTATGTTTAAAGCTCATATAGAAATTTTCAGTTCATTTAAGAATGTTGTTTCATTGGGTTTTCTAGTGTGTTTTTATTTTATTATATTATATAAAATAATTATAAGAAGGAAATTCCATTGATAAAACATTGGGTAATTACTTTCTTCCCTCCTTGTAAATTTCTCCCTTGAAATTACATTTTTCATTTATAGGCGAGGGTACTTATCCTTAACCGCCTCCTCTAGATCCCAAATTACTTCTTCAAACTTATGGTTCCTCTAAAAAACATTAACAAGGTGGGTTGCCTTATGGTATAGAACTTTATCACATTAATCCATAATCGTTACTAGTTTCACTTCATAAGTGATATCATCTTTCAGTTGCACCACCTATCAGTTCAGTATATGTAAGGGATCTGGTATACACATCCACATGAGTGATACATCAATTACATCATGAACTTGATCCATATTCGGTGGAATTGCAAGCCGATAAGCCACAACTCTTATGTGATCAAGGATCTCTAATGGGTTAATGTACCTTTGGACAAGGTTCTATTTTTTCAAAATCACATGTATCTCTTCTACAGTGTTAATCGAAGGAAGACTTTATCTCCATCGTTGAACTCCATGTCCCTTCAATGGTTGTCAGCAAAAAACTTTTTTCTGACTCTGAGATGCTTTGAGGTGTTGGTAGTTGAGTTGAACATTCTCTCTCGTATATCACAAAAGATCAAGTCCATGAATATCTTTTCACCAACATCATCCCAACATGTTGGATTTATACATCACATTCTATACAGATCTTCATATGGATCCATCTAAATACTCGAGTGAAAGATATACTTGTTTGAGAACTCAATCATTGGTATATGATGATCAAATCATCCATTGATTTCATATGATAAAGATTTGATCATATATTCAATCAACTGAAATGTCCATTCAGATTGGAAATCAGTTTGGGGGTAATACAATGTGATGAAATTTAATTCTGTACTGAAGGAATGTTAGAGACTCCTCTAGAATTTGGATTTCCACCTAAGATCCTAATAAGAGACAATCAAGAGTGAAACCCCATGTAGTATCACCACTTTCTTCACATATATCTTTGAATGTTTCTCAAGAGAGATATCTTCCCAAATTGACATAATGTGAGGATTATTGGGGAGTCATTCCACCACATCCCATTCGAATTATTTCCATTGGATGTCATTGGGAGACCCCTAACAAAGTCCATAGTGACATTCTCCAATTCCCATATTGGTATTGGTAATAGTTGCATCAACCATTTGGACATTTTCTCTCAGTATTAACCTGATGACATATTAATTACCTTTATATATAATCAATGATATCCTTCATTATATTGACCCACAAGAAGTATTCTCGATGATCATTGTATATATTGGTGCTACCAGGAAGGATGGAGAATGTTGAGCTATGCTCTTTTTCCAAAATATCCATCTTCAACGTGGGTGATTAATAAAAAAGTGCCTTGTTCCGAACCAAATTACACAATAATATTTTATAGGGATCTTTTTTAGATTACCTAACATTAAGATACCAGCCTTCTTATATAACTATGGATAATTCCTTTGTGCCTCTTTAATCATATATAGAATAGATGATCGCACAATCATTTTGGATAGACGAGATGTATTCAATGCCTTAATGAGTTCCAAATCCATCCATTTTATATCCACGAAGAGTTATTATTTCTCAATCCCCATAATTTAAAGATTTGTATGTGTTTTTGGGATATAGCATCAACTACCTTGCATAATTTTCTAGGATGATAGTGAATAGAGAGGTCATAATTCGTGATACTCTCTAACAATCTCCATTAAATCATTTTGAGATACTTTTGTGGGATTATATAATTTAGGCTCCGGTGATTGATATATATGTCACACTTCTCATAATATATGTAGTGTAGAATGATTTTAAAGGAAAAAAAATCAAAGCGTCTAACTCTAATTCTTGTGTTGGTTAGTTCTGATAATGGGACTTCCACTACTATGAGGCATATGCAATACTATTTTAATTTTTAATGAGTACACAACCCAAGCCATTATTTTAACCATCACAATATATCACAAGATATTATTCTTTTTTGTCTATTGACTACAGGTTTAGTGATTGGCCTTCTCTTTACCTCCTTGATTCTTTCCTCACATTCTTTCATCCAGACATACATTACCTCTTTCTTTTTTAACATAGTTTGGGCGCTTGAAAATTGAGAGAAATTCGTAAAAAAAATCATACTACCACACTATACAAATAGAATACGAATTTTTGTGACAATAATCGGTCTATTAAATTTCTCAATTGCATGGTTTTTTGAAGATTCAATAAAAATTTCCTCAATTGTGATCACATGTCTCCATAATGTGACATGCTACATCCAAAAGTCACATTTTCTGAACATGGCATACAATGTATCCTTCCTCAATGTCACCAACACAAGTCATATATGTTCTTCAAGTTCCTCCTTGTTATAGGAGATGATGAGACTATAATTTACCAACACCATCACTAATTTCATGAGGTTTTGTCTAAATATTTTATTAATCAAATCCATAATTATATCTGGAGAATTAGTAAGTCTAAAGGGAATAAAAAACTCATAGTTCCAATACCTAGTATAGAAGGAAGTGCTCAAAATATCTTCCTTCATCACCTATAGATGATGATGTCCAGAACAATGGTCAACCTTTAAGAAGTATGGATCTTTTTGTAACTGATCAAACAAGTCATAAATCCTTGGAATATTATACTTGTTCTTTTTGGTTATCTTTTTGAGTTCCCAATAAACGATACAAATATGCATTGATCCATCCATCTTACAGAAAAATAGAAAAAGTGCACCCAAACATGATGCACTAGGGTGTATAACAACATTGTCTTCATGCCATTAATGTTGCTTCATTAACCCCTCCAGTTCAATAGGATCCATTCAATAGGGACACATTGAAATATGAGTGTCTCGAGGAATTATATCTATTTACAACTCTTCCTCACAATCCAGGGGTGTTTGGGTAAATCATTGGGAAATACATCACTGGATTAACTCATCATGAGAATTTTACCATGGTTGACACTTTGGTTTGACTCAACCATCTGAGGGAGAAATTCTTCTTCATAGGGAACCAACTCCCACACCGTAAAAGTATTTTCTAAAGGAGATAAATTATCTTCCATTAATTTGTAGAGGATCATGGGATGGTTTTAAATAAGAATATATATTTCATTTTCCTGATTTTTTATATATGCTATATATAAATAGGGAAAATACATCACCAATTTAGAATAAAATTTATCCAAGGGAATTGTCACAAGATTCACTAGAAGAATCATCCCACATATTTTAATAGGATAAGAGTAAAATAAATACATTGTAATGATTTCATCACTTGGTTTTTTTGGTATCTCTACTACAAGGTTTTGGGGATTCAATTCTATATTTGTATAAAACATGAATGATATAGGGGAATATGTAGAACCATAATCAAATAAGTCCATTTTAATTATTGAGTGAATAGAGAGTGTACTATGTACAAATTCTTTTTCTTGATCCACTTCCATAGTAGTGAACGCATAAGCCTTCCCTTGATCCTCTTCCCTTTGTTCCAATTAGCACTGATTACCATAGAAGAATCGAGGTTAAGTGCACTGGTTTTCATAGTTCCCTTTCTCCCAAACTTTTTAGTATTGGACCATGGTTGGTGCTCTCATTTCCTCCACCACATTCTCCTGCCTTATTATATCTTTTAGAAATTCCTGATCTTGCGGCCTTCTCTCCGACACTTGAATCATTTCTTTTTCCCTTTTCGTTAGTTCCCACGATGATTCTTCCCACATTTATCACATGTGGGTTGTTTAGTTTTCTTTCCAACATTCTCATTAGATCCTCTAAAAAAATCCACCTTTATTTTCATATCAATATTAATATATGTCCATTCTTGGAACTCCATATCCACATTGAGAGCACATTGAATAACATTTTCATAACTCCCAACATATCGAATAGCAAGATCCCTTTCATGGTGAAATTTTAGCCAAATAAATAACTTACTAAAAATTAATCTCATTTTGGTTAAAAATATAGAAACATACCTTTCATGCCTTGTGAATGTTTTTTCATAGGTCAGGATAGATTCTACTTAATTTCTCTTTTGGGCCTTGAATTCTTACTCCATCTTCGTACAATGGGGTTTTCATATCACAGAGGAAGAAAGAGACTCAATTATCTTGAAAAACACTTTTCATGTCCATTTAAAATTTCCTTGGTAGATTACCTTTTAGAGAAAAAAATATTGTGCCATCCGTGGTTAAAATATTAAAGTGGCCCATACATGGCGGGAGTGAAAACATTCATGGAATACTTGCTCTCAATGTATACACCTAGCCTAGATCATTTTTCTGATAACATGATTACCTAGAAAATGGTGGCGGCCAATATTATAATATTCCATGCCCTCGACCTACAATATATTAGACCCCTTAGTTCCTTTTTCCTTTTTCTAATCATTGTAGGCCTTGCACTCTTTGACCCATTCTTGTTTTTCATTGAATAAAAATTCACATGATGATGATGAAACCAATATATGAATGTCTACCCACAACATCTCTACAATTTCATCCCTTAGCTTTGTGTTATTAATCAAATACCAACATTTTATGGCCTCTCCAATTAGATGATAAATAGCTAGAGGAACCTTCTATATCTTAGAATTGTAAAGAATAAATAAGATCTTCTCTATCCAGTTGACCAATTGTTCATTAATAATTGGATAAGATGATCCACTACATGTTGGTTTTCGTTGCTATATAAGCACTCAATAGCCAGTTTCTACCTCTTATATGAAGGCATAAATTCAACATTATTCAGGGTATTATTCATAAACTGAGATAAATAGGTAAGAATTTAGATGATATTTTGAACTCTACCATAGAAATCATTGGGGATTTCTTTTAGGAAATCACTACATTATCCCTAATAGGGGTTTTTTCATAGGTTCTCTTCTAAACCACCATATTCTAACATAGAAAAGGTTATAAGAAAACATAAGTCAAAAATAAATGAATAAAGAAGTTATTTCATTTTGAAATTAACTCTACAAGAATATCATAAGGGATCCCTATGTTTAGAAAATCATCTTCTATGCTTAAACAAACATATTCTCATAATAGGAATTTTGGTTACGGTTCTATAATCCTAATTACCAAATTAACTAAACTATCATTTGATTCAATCTATAGTGCCCCTGTTTTTTTAAATTACTTTTACAACATTTTAATGTTAAATGACATATTACCCAATGAGGATATAAAAGATTAGTTTTATGGAAAAACTATGACCATACATAACTATTAAAATGTAAAACATTGAATTTTATTTATTTCATTCGACTATAGATTCTTATTGGACATTGAATTCTCCATAGTACATGTAGTCACCTTGAGGATATACATCAAAAAAGGGTGAGATAAAATCATGGTATGAGGATAGATAAGAAAATTAAAAAATATCTCATGTGGTAAGAATAATCATTATCGACATAGCATATTCATATGATCATAATCATGAGATTAATCATTAATAGAAGACTTTGAATGTGGCATTCCATAAATATGAAAAATCAAGTCTTAATGGTCAACGACCAAACATAGTAGTGAATATAGCTAGAATCATGTTAAAACATATTTCACTTTACTCATTAGGTTCCCCACATCACCCAATTAATTAGAAATCTATATAATTCTTTTATCACCCGTCAGATCATAACATTATCATTCTACTATATAATTTCCGGTGCACCAGTTACATCATAATATTTACATTATCATGAATTCCACATGGAACATATAAAAATATTAAATATCAAACAAACCATGGAAAGGAATGTGTTTCATGTGATAAATCATACATTAATAATCATGGCATTCCCAAATAAATAAAAGAAGAAAATAATTGATTCAAGAACATTCAACCTTGAGTGGGAAATAAAAGTTTTGTTTTTGAAAGAATATTTATTTTTTGGAAAAATTGTATTTTAAATATACTCCAGTGGGAAATAAGTATATCAAAGAAAAGTTAAGATAATGAGGAAGAAATTATTTTAAAATAATAACTATACTGAAAATGGTGGGAATGTGGGAATCCCGAAGAAAGAATGATGTGTTCAAGAATCCCCCATACCATGTTTTTGAATACTTTTTTCACATCAATGTCATGTATAATGATATTATATTCATTAATAAAAAAATATAGAGCCTTTATACCTAAATATGGTTCATTATGGTTTTATTATGTTCTTTTATGGTCCTTTTAATGTGTTTTAGAGAATAAACTCATTGTTCATGAATGTAGTTTTTCGTAGATTCCATAAACGATTTAATTTTACACATGAATGGATGTCCATATAGAGAATGAATAAACATACAGAATTGATATTACAATATATTAATCTTCTAAATAGGTGTTTAAATTATCTAATTATGATTTTCTTATTCCACGAGGAATTACAATTAGTTAAAATATAATGATGATCGTTTTAGGATAGGTTGGGTGATTTTTGGACCACAACAAACATGTTTTTTTTTATCCTTTAGTATTATGTATATAAGTTATCTCAAGAACATAAAACTGGATAAAATACACATTAAAATATTTTTTCCACCATATAATGTTTTATTGATATCCTTGAGGGCATTGAATGAAAATGAAGGTGCTTCACCCACGATGATCGTAAATTGACACATCATGGGAAATGATTTCATTTTTAAAATAATGGATAGATAGGGAGGTGATTAATGAGTAATATTAAAATAACATGATATAATACCAGTATATCAATAATACTAGATTTATCTTGAAATTTTAATAAGAGAAGTTGAGGATAAGTGAATAAACGAAATGAAATTTGAATGGAAAAAGAAAGAAAATAGAGAGCTGAATTGGCTCTTGAATTCTCATCCTGAGATCCTCCTCAAAGAACATAGGTTTGGTATTTTGATGAGACAAAGAGATCATGGACATGGGTACTGTTCTAGGGAAGTGGTTTAAGTAGATGTTTGTAAATTATTGAATGTTAATATTTGTGAGGAAATGATTTTTTGAGGGGTGGAATTTATAGTGGAGGGTATGGGTGTTTTCTTAATATTTAATTTATCAGTTTATTAATTTTCATCAAGATAAGAAATAGTAATGATTTGATGATTAAATATTATAAATTTGGCATTCATGTTTGAACCAATGGCTATATACATTTTCTATGACTCAACGATGCTGCAATTTTTTTTTATTTAGAATATTTTGTAAATTACCAAATTTCGTTGTTCGCTGAAAATTTATGTATTTTAGAAATAAACTGAAAATTCCCCAAAACCCATTTTTTAACTTGTAGAATCTGAAAAACAGGTTCATTTTATGAATGAAATAAAAAATATGAATAATTTATTATCTAATAAAATCATCATTTTCTTAAAAAATATTGATTAAAAAAAATTGATTTTGTAACACTCTTCGAAAATCAAATACAGTCTCATAAAATAATCATGTAATTATAATACATAAAAATTAAATTTTATGAATACATTTTATGAAAATAAATTTTCTTTTAAATTATTAAATTAATCATTAAATATTCATGACATTAAAAATACCACGACTAAATTTATATCATAATGTCACTTATATGATGGATTAAATTTATTTATACTATCATTGGTATGGTTCCTATTCACATTTCTGATTTACTATTCATAACAGACATATTACTATTCATAAGGGTAAAATTACTATTCATAAAGGGTATTTTACTATTCATCAAATATTTTGTTAGTCTTATAGGACTAATAAAATCTTACTATTCTCAACATTGTATATTAGATTTTTGAAATTCAAATAACATAATTTGTGACATTTTGTTTAAAAGGTAACATAGAATTTAGTAGATTATTTAATCATGATGAGGGAAAATGTTTCTTAATTAGATTCAATGTTATTATACTCTATGACATAACTATAAGAAAAGAATTCCATTGAAAAAACTTTTTGTTTTTACACTTTGTAGAAATGACTAAGGAATGTTGGATATTTTGAATATCCTCAATATGAAGGTGAAAAATATTGAAATTCTCCCATCCCCGGGGATAAGGGGTCCTAAAAATGTTAAAATTCCCTCATACCTACATGGTGGGGTGAGGTGGAATAATTTTTTGACTTCAACCAATGACGAAATAAATAATATTAATACACCCCCGACCCAGGGATCTAAGGTACTTTACATTATGGAAGGCTTCTATATGAAGGTGTTGGTTTATCATTTCGAGGTAGAGATTCTAGATGCATTGAGACAATTATTTCTGAAAGATAAATATGCTCTCACGAGATTTTAGATGTATGTTCCTATATAGAAATTGAATTTTCATCCTCAAGGGGGTGGCAAGATGGAACCATAATGACACTAATTCCTATGTTTATGGCAGGATGATTGGATGAGTATGGGAGTTCTGATTTAGATCCTAATGACCGAATCTACCACCTCCACTATCCAGATTCACCACTACCATAATCCTTTACCATACAGACATGGTATGTAAAACCTTCTATAAGAGCGACAAATTTATCACTGATCCCTTCATTTTCAGTGCAATTTATAGAATTTATGACACTTTACTATGAACATGATGTTTGATGTAGCATAAGATTAGACTCTATGGATGTGTGGTTTTCCATATTTGATGATTAGTCTTCATATTTTTCTGATATCATATTGATAGAGAGATAATTTGGATGGGGTTCCTCATCCACATGTTATCTCTTTTGGTGGTTCAGTTCACGATATTCTATTTTTATGGTCAGTGTCCATTTTACCCTTTGATTGATCAATGTACAGGGAACCATTTATAGGGTCGGCAAACATGGTAATATTTTAGGGATTAGTGGCCATGATTCAATTCAAGGGGTTGCTTCCCCTAGTAATATTTATGTGGTCACTGAACATATTGAAATTTTCTATGGGTAAAATGTGATTTAAATTCCCCCAAAATTATGGGATGGGGTGATCTCTAGGATTCCATAGTCACAAAGTATATCTATGATGATGTTAGAAGCTCCCAAATAGCGATGATGTATGATTGAATCTCGAGAATTTTTAGGATGCAATGGCGGGACCCAAAAAAATTTGATGTGGTAGGGATATATTTTTACTATGAAGTGGCATTGTTTGGATACCCCTAGAGACATCTCCTACTGGATTCCCTGACTTTGACTGTATATGTAGTCAGATTTACTCCTATAGCTCCTTGTGAAATCAATGTCCCATTTCAGAAATGATGACTAGAATGGATGTGATACATCCTATGGAGATCATCAGTGATTTATATGACATGATGATTAACCTCACGAACCACCTTAAATTAGAGACGACGTGTGTTGTTGTGCTCTTGGGATTTTCTCCAATGGTGGTTGTATTAGGAAACAATGGACACGTCCTATCCAATGGATTGTCTTGGGGAAGGTAATCAGTGGGAATTCATTATCTGAAGGATTTCATGGGACAATTCCAGATCCAGGATGGAGCAATTGATGTTGTATGCCCAAAACACGATCTCCACCTAATGGTACTAGAGGCTTTGTGTTGTTGATAGGGTATGTTCTGGCCTTATGGCCAATTAATCTTGTTAGAGTATCTTAAATTATGTTGACATATTTTATGATTTCAATTCGATTGTAAGGAATCTATAAATTATGGAGTATGATTCTAGGTACCTTATTAGAGTTCCATCATATATAAGGGTAGATATCTGATAAATAACATTCATTGTTTAAATGATAAAGAGTTGGACCCTTCTTTTTTTGTGAGGATCAACATAGTTAATAGAATCATTTTTGGTTCACCATGTTTATGAACAATGTGTACATAAATAACGATCTTAAAATAAAATAGAAAATATATCTTTTTGAACCCAATAATGGAATCAAATAGTTATATATTTTTTTAAAAATGATATGACTAAGAAATCTAATTTAGATGTATTTGGATTTTCCTAATGGTATATTATGTGTGAATTAGTTTATTGCATAAAAATTCACATTGAATCCACATTATCAATATTAATGAAAAATCCCAATGGTTCACACATCCATTACTGGGTAAAAAACATCCTTCCAAAGGCAGTTGAACACTTAAGGATTCAGACCCTATGACACTTAGAAACTCACATTGGTCAATTGGAAAGGTGTTTGTGCACATATCACCATTTTGCGGTGAGTTTTTTTTATACTCTAGGTCTCTATTATATATTTATGATGCCTTTTTGAATCACTTCCAAATCCCTATATGGTACGGATTACCCAAATATAATGATCATAGCTTAACCAAATTTATATGAACAAAAACGTTATATCATTAGTGACTACATCAGTATCTATACATGGTTCTTCATATATTTCTTATAATGAGTGGCCTATTATATATCGAGTCCACATAACAAGGAATATTGAAATTTCCAACCATATTGGGAGGCAGTTAATATTTCGAGGAGGGGCTGAGACATTATGAGGTGTTCTACATATCATGTTTATAAAATATATCAAAACCAATATAGTTTGTTAAATCCGATGTTGGTTACTGTCAACTAGAAATGATAAATGTTTGTGTCCATTTTCACTTTGTATTAAAGCATGAGTCTTGAGGATATAACCTACATATCTCAGTTATGGTCAGAATTAGAGTTATCCTCTTTCAATCATTCCCTTAAGACTGGACCCAATGATGATGAAATCATATAAAGGTTATAATATCATTTATCTCAATCGTTATTACACACTAAAGATACCTTGTATTGTATAGATTCATGATGAAAATGATATGTCTATTTTAGCTCTCTAATCCCACATGACTCATGGTCAATGTGAGAAACAAGGTTTAATATGTAATCTGTGTCACTGTATATGGATATGGGATATATGTAATTGGACAATACATGAAATTTTTATTAGGGATCTCAGGAAATAAAAAGGTGTCCTACTTGTATTTTTTATATAAGGAATTATTATTATCATAGTTTACATAAGTTCTCACTCCACTTGTGGATGATGTAAAATAACCAGCCTAAGGAAATTATTTGGTCTTGATTGCTGAAATATTGGTGACATGGGGGAATTAAATTGATGTGGATTCCTATTTCATAGTAGGAATTATAATGGAATCTAATGTATCCTATTTGTGGTTGGAACTAGAGTTCTAATTGTTCAGTTAGTCTTGTATTTAACACAAACATTATCCTTATACATCAGACAAATCATGTTAATCTACTGATAAGGTCTTACTAACCGAGTTTTCCCTAATATGCCAGACATATCATATTAATATACTGATGAGGTTTAAAATTTCAGGGATTTGTTATCCTAATATTGGATGGTGATGTGAATTATATGACCATTTGTTCCCCTAATAACATTTGATTTATGCTCAGCTATGAGAAACAAGGGTTAAAAAATACTTAGTCTCATTTCTTACAGTTGTAGGACATATGCAATCGGAAGACACTTTGGATGTTAATACAGATCTTGGGACTCAAAGTGGAATCCTTTGAAACATGTTTATTGATGGAATGAGTGTTTTTTTTGTTTCCTTTCATCGGGTCTTACATAATCATGTAACCCTTTATAGATGTTGGAAAACGATATCTGGTCTGGGGATATCAAATTGACATGGCCTACATGTGTTCATGACTTGCATTGATTGTTTTCATGACATGTCAATATGTGATTACCTAGAATGTGAAAATACCATTACAAGATTCAGTTTACTTGTCCTATGAACATCAGATAACCTGGATGGCATGTATAAAAGTTGTTGCAATATTAGGGCTTACTTGTTTGACAAACAACACAAGACCTAGAAATCTTGTCATGGATGATATCAGATGAACTCAGCTCACATGATTTGATGGTATCGCATGATACAAATGACTTTCCCTTGTTCCATCATGAAATTTATCTAACATTCCTGGAGGGAATTGAAAGATTCAATGTGATTTGGCTAGAGTGTGGTGCCTGATCATGGCTGATAGGTATATAGGAAATCACAAGATCTTCTTGTCATTCCCAAAGGGAATTGTGAGTGGTAGTTGACATGCCCTAGTTCTATCATTAGACTCAACTGACATATGCAGTTTCCACAAAATGTTTTTGGAAATACTTTTAATTTAATCTACATGGTTTTGATGGTGATCCTACCGGGATTTGTGAGGCTTGGATGGAATGACTGGGTGGAATTCTACATTCTCTGACATGTCTGAAGGACATCACACTTTCCAAATAGTATAGAAACTGATTGTCGCAAGATCTAGGCGACAGGTCATGGTGATTTCAAATAACCTTGTTTGTTCTTGAGAAGAACATGAGGATCAGTGTATATGTTTATTTTCACAAAATAATCATGTGTTTTAGTCATTGTTACATTATTTTATTTAATCTACCTTTTACTATTAGGGTAATATTGTTTTAGGTCTCACACATTTCACCATGTTAGTACAATGTTCATTAATATTACCAGCAAAATCACATCCTGTGATATACGAGTATTCATGAGAAGTTCATATTCATTCCCCATGATTTCTCTGGTTTTCCACCTAACCTTACATTATTGAAGACATTCCTTATTATGAGATCATCTGCACTGGAAAATATACTATGATACTTGGATGCACCCTTTGAGGATTCATGGAAGAATCATGTATCTATCATAATAAGGGAGAAGTTTTAATATTGGGGTGGGGGGTTTATAGGCCTCAACATGCTGATTATTCTCCCCCTATGTTAAGTGTGTATCATTAAAACCCGCACTAATGTTAGTGGAGGGATTTTTCATCATGAATCACGAGGATGTACTATTGTAGGTTATTATAAGGGTTTAACATTATATAGTTATCATGAGGAAATCCCATCATCATCTCCATTATTAGATTATTTCCTATTACTAAGTTCTTATCGAATCATTGGTACATGGCCATGGTCTTCTATATTATTAGGAAAACATATCTAAGAACACTCACAAGATCAGTATGCCTAATGGATGTACTTCATGTGATCTAATATAACGTTTCTAGGAGCATTTGTGAGAGAAGGATGTCATGCCATGTGGTCTTTGGTGAGATCATACCATCATTCCAATGGGGTTTTTTGTTTTGTTTATATATTTTAAGGGGTATTTCACGATAATTCTTGGTGTGAAGAATGTGCTTTTTGACTGAAATATGCTACTACCTTTCCCCATTAATTATCTCATTTATTTTTTATGTAAATATGGCGAATTTTTTGAGATTTATTTGTTGCTTTTGAAGACTATCCTTCTCCCTATTTGTGATTTAGTACATGACCAATAAATGGTTCTATGGGAATGCATGGGAGCATCAGTGGAATACCACTCTTTTTGTATTATTGAGTCAAATGGAGAGAGAGTGGTCACATGGACATGTCTTAGGCCCTTCACATGATAAGGATGATGCACTGAAGTGGTTTTTTGAGGCTTGGTGGATATATTCTTGAGAGTTTATGGTTTATCTTGAACTTTCTAGGGTTAATTACTTGATTTTTATGATTATAAGAGTCTCCCACCATTCAAATGTATAATTTCATTTTTTTTATTAATTTTTTTTGGATTTCAAGAGGTTGTATGACTGTTTTTTGAGAAAATTACTCACCCCATCAAGGATGTATCCCATCCCATTTATAACATTAAAATATCCCTATATTTGGATATTTACACCTATTTTATAAGTATTTCATGATGGTTTGTCATGAATACACCAATATACATGCCACATTACCAAATTATTAATATCTAGTTGCCATCACCGGATCATAGAGTGCTTGGGATTTATTTTAATGAACATGAAGTCTTCAAAAACGGTCCCTTGAGGGATCTTATATATTATATGTTATGATCATGACCATATACATGACCATCCACAGGAAATGTGATCATCTGTCTTTTAGAGTCTCATGCGATCCTCATGATCATTACTACCATTCAAATCCTTTTCGTTGAGGGGAAAGTAATACACATATTAAGGTATTCCTTGTATTTTGAATATTATGATGCTCATTTGGAAGGTGTCAATTATCTGGAATGTTTTTTGGGAATATAATCACAATGTTTTGTTGTTATTTTTTTAATGTCTATAATTAAATACATGAATTTGGAAAATGGAAAAGTCCATGATATCAAAATATTTCATTAACAATTATCTTCTTATTCAAAACATATTGATATGTCTAAGTCAATATTTGTTTTATAAGTTAGCAAGAAATCTCATAGACATAATAATCATTTGATGATGACTTTTTAAGTCATTATTCAACATTATAATTAATAGAAAAAGTTCATAACACTTTGGGTACGTTTGAATGATGTTTTTTCTATTATATAAGACTTTATAGTTAGTCAAATTTTGAAAAAAGTAGAAAAAAATCATATATATTGTGAGTGTTATTAGTTAACTCATAAGGATGATCACTAACATTATATAGATCATCCCATGACTTCAAAGCGATGAATCCTAACATTACATTAATAAAATAAAAATTCATATATATAATTCTATTGAGTTAGAAGGGATAGTGTAATACTCAAATGTATCATAATGTACTTCACAATGATGAATATGTACATCAAAAGTATGAATCATTATTTTGAAATGATCATCTATAATCTATTTGAGGTTGATCTGTTTACATAATTAGAATCACCCATTTTGAATGGATGATTTTATGTCTTCATTAGGATCATTACATTATGAGAAATTTAAAAACAAGAGATAAAAAATGATGCTTCATAATAATGAGATAATATAATATCATAGATATTTTTTGAATTGATGTTTCAATCCATAATTTGTAGAAAAATAAATTGAGATTAATTTTTAGGATTCTGGAATTAAATTTATTGTGATGTGGAATTTTAAATATCTTAAATAATTATTTGGGAAAAAGAATTCTATTTTTCTCAGTGTTAATAACTATGGAAAATATTTTTCTTCCCCAAATCCAAGGTATGTTTCTATAATTTATTATGAAAATATTATCCATTAATTAATAAGTATATTTAATTGGAAATATATAATTATTTTTATATTTTAGCAGTGAATATAACAATCTAAATAATTAAATAAATTTTATATCTTAGAATGAATTTATGAAATGAATATTGGTAATTATTTAATAATTACAAGTCAACTATATCATGTCAGGTATGATATTTTTTAATCATTTTTTGGAATATATTTTAGGATAATGAAAATAACTATATACATTTTGGCAATCTCGATTTCATTATTCACTATAAATAGTTATCTTAAAAATGAATCCATGTTAAATTATTAAGTTTCATATGATTCCCTAGAAATCAATTTTTTATTGAATATCTTATTTATAAATATTTTTGTTGAGATAATATTAAATACAAATAGTTTTAGAAAAAAACAAAACTTCTATTGTTTTTTTATTTTTCAAAGTTGAATGATGAATATTTTTCGTGTGTTTTTGTTTCTTTAATTAATGTCACATTCAAATTTAGGGATATTTAGTATTGAGTATATCAACAACATAAGAAGTCATATTGTTGAAATTAAATAATAATTTATAAAAATTGGAATCAATGATTAAAAAATACATTTTTATTAATTAAAATTATGGTTAACTATACAAAAAATGACGTTGAAGATTACACTAATATAGAATATGAGGCCATAATTACTATATTGTGATGTCCCGGACCAAGTTTCCCCTCAACCCGAGCCCCGATCCCTGTTGGTCACATGACCCCTGGCTCGTCTCCCCATAGACTAGGGAATGCCGACGAGCAGCAGCGGTGTAATGGTAAGTCAGTGTGGAGACTGTACCCCCATGTCAGAGTACACATCGTTTTAGTAGCAAGTGATTAAATAGAGGATGCTGAACTAATGGATAAACAGGATAAATGGAAAACATACAAACCAAACAATAGAAGTAAGAAGAACCCAGATAGATACACAAAAGCCACATAGGAAGTGTCTAATACAAAATGGATGTATGGCATGCTGATAAAGTATAAATAGCTGGAAAGCATGCTATATAGTAATACAAAAAGAAAACAAAAGTGTTATATGAGAATATCTAGGCAAGCTTGGCTCTCTTCTATAGATCTCTAGCTAGAATATACATGTATCAATAACCTGAAGCAGGTACTTTTCCCCTACTAGTACCTGTAGTAGTAAAGTCTACACGGGTGCCAAGGAGGCCACTTGGGTAGGGTGTGAGACAGGTCTCAGTAGGCCACCACCAAAGGTGTCTACGTGTAATCCAAAATAGGTGTTCACCAAAATATACAATGTGTGGAAAACTGCAAGTAAATAAAAGTAAAAAATAACCCTCCCGCTCAGGATCCGGTAGGACACCTGGCAGGTCTACCTGCTTCAGCTCATGGCAGGTATTCTGAACAATCACTAGGGGTATAAGTTCACAGATATAAGTTATCACTAGCATGAGGTAAGCATGCCTCTCATCCGTGATTCTCAAATATGTAATAATCATGACTGGCATGAGGTATGAATGCCTCTCGTCGATAGGCACTGTAACTAGTTTGGGGAAGAATGCCTCCCACCCATAAATGATATATTGGAATGGGGTATGAATGCTTCCCATCCCATTAAAAAACAATGGAATTTCCCAATCACGTTCTAATGGAAACATACATCTCAAGTCAGTAAAGGGTTTAGGAAATCTCATCTTATCCAACCTCTATCCCAACCATCTCATTTTCATAACATGGAAAATCATGTTCAAGACATAGCATTAAGGAAAAAATGAAAAAAGTGCCAAATCTCAAGGCATATCACCTATGGTTGACCACTCCTGGTCCACACCTCATCCAAACACCCTAACAAGGTTACATTCATTAATCTCATACCACATAAGTCACTAGACATGAAGAATTAAATATAAATACAGGGTTTGATGAAATAAAAACCAATACACGACTATAATAACTCAAAAAGATGAAACCCCAAAATTTAAACCTTGTGAACACCTACCTTAGAGATGTAGACATAGGATTGCTTTATATCAACCTCAGATTCGTATTAGGTTGGAAGAGATCTGAGTTTCAGTCCAATTCCCTAAAATTAGGTCATATGAGCCTACAACAAATAGCTAAACGAATACCAAGATTCACTGAGGAAGAAAAGTACCTGTGGTAAGCCTTACCAAGGGTGATCCAACGTCTTCGACGGATCAAGAATGGTCACCGAATGAAGAATCCAAAAAGAAAAGAGAGGGAGGAGGGTTTTGGACCTCAAATGAGGGATCCCCTCTATTATGACCGTGGGAAGGAAGAAGAAGTTTAGAATTAGGCATAAATTGAATTTAAAGTCAAATGGTTTTTTTTATCCAGAATAGGGTCGTAGGGTTTATGTGCACGGTTTACCAAACCGTGCGCAAACCGTGCACACATCCCTGCCTCCCGGAAAAAAGCTGCATGGCTGTGCGGCCTGGACCGCAAGGCTGTGCGCCCCAGCAGGTGCCCCTATCTTCAGCCGCACAGTTTACCCCAAAAAGTGCGCAAGACATGCACCACTGTCTGTATGTCCATTTCTCAAACTCCCCGGCTCCGAATGAACACTAGACACTTCTCAGACGATTCTTAGGACGTGACAAACATTAAACAAGCTTTATGATATGATTTTAATGAAAAAATAATAATTCGTACCTTCTCCAAAGATTCAGGTCATTACAACCTCCACTCCTTAATGAAACTCGTCCCAGAGTTGGCATTCCAAGGGTCCCGAGGTGTCATCAACGAAAAGCACTGGCCATCGAGAACGTACATCAGCCTATCGCTCCTAGGTCTTGTCTTGTAACTGACCGTGATTCCACAACACCTGTTCAAGAGGAACAGACCTTCCATTGAGTGTCTTCACACTCCAGTCAACAATTCACATATGATACTCCTTGAAGGAAGAATCCATATCTAGTTCAACCCTATCAGTCTGAAAAAAATGAGTCAGATCTGAAAACTACCTGCATAGCTGAGATACATGAAAAACATCATGCATGGCCTGATTTATCTATAGAAGTTCAAGCTGGTAAGATACTGGTCCTATCCCCTTTATCAGCTCAAAGGGTCCTACGAACCTCGTAGAATGCTTACCCTGCTTCGGTATACGTCCTTTCCCCATCCTGGGTGAGTCCTTAAAGAATACACGGTTCCCATCCTCGATCCCAAGAGGTCGCTGGTGATTTTTAGAAACGGACTGCTGTCTAGACTGAGCTTTCTGAATATGCTTCCTAATAAGATGTATCTGCTCTGTAGTCTCCTACACAATAAGTGGTCCTAGAATAGCTGCCTCCCCTACATCAAGCCAACAAAAAGGTGAGCGACAAGGCCTACCATATGAGGCTTTATAAGAAGCCATCTTAATGGTATCTTGGAATATATTGTTATAACTGAACTCGACAAGAATAATGTGTTTCTCCTATGAACCACCAAAATATAGAACACATGCACATAACATATCCTCTATTACATGTATAGTCTGCTCGGTCTATCCATCAGTCTGCGGGTGATAGGCTGTGTTCAAAAGTACCTGCGTCCCCAAGGGCTTCTATAAACCATGCCCGAACCCAGATGTAAAACAAAGATCTATGTCAAAGACAACAGAATGAGGTGCTCCATGAAGGCACACTATTTCCTTTACATACAGTCTTCCTAAGTCATCAACCTTGAAGGTATCACACACTATTAAAAAATTTGCGACCTTCATCGGACGGTCGATGATAACCCATACTGCATCACTTTCACGAGGTGACCTGGGTAAACTGGTTTCAAAGTCCATAGAAACATCATCCCATTTCCACTCCGGAATGAACAATGGATACAAGAACCCGACCGGACATTGATGTTTTTCCTTCACCTATAGATTGGTGGAACAACGCGTGATAAAACCAGCTATCTTCTGCTTCAGGTTAGGCCACCAGTAATGTCGTCCCAAATCACAATACATTTTGGTGATGCCTGGGTGAACTGCCCATGTTGTGGCATGAGAATCCCTCATCAGCTCCTCTCTAATGTCTTATGGGACCCATAAACTCCCACAGAACAATAAAGTGTCACCTTCATCCATGTTCTAATCTTTAGAGGCATCATCAGTGACAATTTCTCATAGAACAAGGCCTTCCATATCAGATAATTGTCTTTCCCTGACCTATTCCCAAAAAGTACATGTCACCGCTAAGGCTGCAAGAATAGTTTGAACATGTCCCTCTTGAACCTCCACATGCATCTACGAAAATAGGGCCTTCAACTTCCACTCCTCATTAGATTCCCAAACCTCTTGTGATTGGTTTTTCTAACTCATCTCATCCGCTACTGAATTTCCATTCCCAGGACTATAGGCCTAATCGAAATCAAAGGATTGCAGGTACTCAACCCACCTGTGTTGCTTGGGATTTAGAACCCACTGAGTGAAGATATATTTTAGTCTTTTTTGGTCTTTGAATAACAAAAAATTCTCTCCCAAAAAAAAGTGCCTCCAACTACATAAGGCATGTACAACCGCTGCGTGATCGAGGTCATACGTCGGATAATTTGGTTGATGAGCCTTTTCCAGAGGAGAAATATATGAAACGAATCGATCTTCCTGCATCAAGATAGCTCTAAGCCCAACACCTAACATGTCACAATACACAATATAAGCTCTGCCTATCTCTAGAAAGATCAATATCGGTGATAATGTTAGTATGACCTTCATTTCCTGAAAGGCTACTTCACAAGGTTATGTCCAATCAAATATCACCCCTTTTTGGTAAATGCTGTAAGGGGCGCTTCTAAATGTGAAAATTCTTGGATGAAACACTTATAATAACCAGAAAGCCTCAATAAAATCGTGATATAGATGACATTCTTGGGATGCTAAGTACAACACTCACCCTCGTAGGGTCAACTGAAATTCCAGCGTCAGAATTACTGTGACCAATGAAGTGAATCTTATGAATCCAAAAGTGGAATTTACTGAGCTTAGCATAAAGGTGATTCTCTCATAGTGTATTCAAATTTATCTCAAGATGGGTTTCATGTTCTTGTCTCAAGCATGAATAGATTAAGATATCATCCACAAATACAACACAAGAAAGTCAAGGGAGGGGTGAAAAATCCAATTCATAAGATCCATAAACACTGTAGGTGCATTCATATGCTCAAACGACATGACTACGTATTCATAAAGACCACACCTAGTCTTGGTATTCATGCAAGGTATGTCTGAAGACCTAACACACACTTGGTGATAGCCTTACCTCAAATCTATATTTGAAAACAACTTCGCTCCTCGGAGCTGATGGAAGTGGTTGTCAATTCGAGGTGAAGGATACCGATTATTAATAGTCAACTAATTTAACTGAAAATAATCCATGCAAAGATGAAGGGTACCATCTAACTTCTTGGAGAAGAGAACCAGTGATACCCAAGGAGAAGTACTGGGATGTATAAAGCCTTTTTTCCATAAGTCCCCCAGCTAACTCTTGAGCTCTAGAAGTTACAGAGGTGCCATATTATATGGAGGAATAGCCACTGGTGTTGCTCCTGTTATAAGAACAATTGTAAATTCCACCTCTCTCACTTTAGGTAGAATAGAGAAATCATCAGGAAAGAAATCACTGAAATACTCTACCACCGTAGGATAAACATAGGGTTGTAACTGTTGGTCATCGAGATAAACACTGACAACCAGTGTTGTGCCACCACCTAAGATCTGGTGTTCCGGTCCTTCTCGTCTCACATGAAGATCCCATTCTCCCTTTATAATTTATGTGTCACCCTCTAGTGGCGCAAATGGCACCCTCCGACAATAGCAATAAATCTTTTCTCTATAGGGAAATAACAAGTCCATCCTGATTATTACATCAAAACCTTTAATATTTAGAACATACCGGTTCCACACGAAAAGGTAACCTCCCACCCCGAGGGGAAAATTCTCACAACATCGAATGCATTTTGAATGGACACCTAATGAGGTATCTAACGTGATCATGCCATGATTTGACTCAATGTCAAGGCCCAAAATTCCAATAATCACCTCCAAAATAAAAGTGTGAGAAGCACCTGTGTCAAAAAAAACAGATACTAACGTTGAGGCAATTAGAATCGTACCTCGTACAGTTGATGGTCTGACAGACTCCTCCTATGGCGTAGGATCGACTACATAAAACTAGCCACTACCACAGCACTGAGTCACAGCCTGACTACTATGAGCAGACCTGCGTTGCTGGCATTGAGAGTCATACTCATGATTACCTCTGCCTTGACTACAACCACAACCTAATCGTGCGACTGTATTCCAACTGCCTGACTGATGTAATCCTACCAATCCCGCACCGAATCGTAGAGTAGGTACAGATCCATGCTCACTAGGACCTGGGGATATAGTCATATATAAATGGTGGAGATGACCCAACCTACCACAACCTCTACACCCCACTAGATTTCGCGTACACTGCCTGTTCATATGTCTTGGCACCCCACATTGGGGACAGATCAGAGTACCACCTGAGAAAATGGTATGACCACTACTAACACCACGAGAGTCCTCCAAATTCCTCTTCTTCCCAAAAGTAGATCCACTAGAACCCTTAGGTGTTGAACCACCCCGGTTCGCACTGTCTGCATCTCTCAAATTCCTCTATATGATCAAAGCCTGATTGACAATATCTAAAAAAGTCATCATCCTGAACATGTTAACCTTCAACTAAATGGCATAACCCATCCAATCCTCAAAACACCTAGCGATCGTGAGATTATCAGCTGCTAGTGTAGGGGAAAACTCTGTAACTCTGTGAAACGAGATGAATATTCCATGATTATCATGGTCCCTTGTTTTAGATTCATAAAATCACTAGCACTGTCATCCCTCGATGTACGGGGAATGAAATAATCATAGAAGACGGTCTGGAAATTAGTCCATATCACATCTCTCTGATGTCCTTACTGGGTGATGACATCCCACCACCTCCTGGCTGAACCACATAGCATATAATCTACGAGCTTGACCCTCTTCTCTGGTGGCGTCTCAAGGTGATCGAAGATGGTCAGAATAGCTTCCAAATAGGACTCTGTAGTAAGTTGTCTGACATCTCTTGTAAATGTAGTAGGATTTTGCGACTAAAACTCACAGTTTGACTCTTCCATACTCGGGGCAGGTCTCACTCCACCTTGAATACTCTACATCATATGCATGAATCTCTCACCAAAGTGGCCATCAGCACCCATCTCAGGAATATCAAGAGTATCCACGGTTGGCTTAACAGGAAGATCAAATGGTGGATCAGGGCATGCCCCCTTAAGAATAAGATCGTCGCTGACTTCAGCACGCGCGACTCGAGGACATCTCAGATGCATAGTGCTACAATGCCAAATGGACATCTCAAAAGAAGAAACCAAAAAATTTTAAAGGCTGAACTCTAGATGATTGGACAGGTACTAAGCCTTCCTACCTTTAAGATCACATATCTAGACCCATAGGAATTCTTAGAAAAACCTGCAACTGTTCCAATTTACCTTAATCCAGTGACATGGAATTTCCTAGCCCACAAGGGATTATACTCCTCATAAACTAAACTATGACACACACTTGGATGTCATTTATCATTTACCTGTGCTAATTAAGTATTTGAATTTCCTTTTAAGCAAATGATTGGTTTAGTTGTAATGTCATTTTACGATCCATATGGGACTATAAACCTTATGAACCAAATAGTGAAACCCACTAAAACCACATCATTCCACAATTCAGAACCTTTGAGATGGGTTAGCATAGATTCCCACATATTAACAAGGTATTGAAATAAACAACAAGCAATACTCACTAAAAATTTAAACGTGGAATGGCAAAATCCATGTCCTAATCATATTGTGCCTATCGTGATGCATGTTCTAATGCATAAACCTCATTTCATTGGGTCAAACCTTGAATCCAAATTCCAACATTGAAAACCTCAACAACATCACAAAAAATGTGAAGATCCCAATGGGGAAATGGTACTAATAGTAAATAGCACAATCAAAAACAACATAAAATAGGAAACTTGTCCCATACCCCGTACATGGGTTCATGAAGCCCAAGAACGACTCATGGCTAAGTCCCTAAGTGTTCACAGTCTCCTCGTCCATCATTTCCAAATAGTAAATCAAGAAAGAAAGATTCATCTGCTACAACTTATTGATGTCCTGGACCCAGCTGCCCATCAACCCGAGCCCCGAGATCGGTTGGCCACATGACCCTTGGCTCATCTCCCCATAGGCCAGGGGATGTCGACTAGTAGTGGGGGTGTAATTGTATGTTAGTGGGGAGATTGTACCCCCATGTTAGAGTACACAACAGTATAGAAACAAGTGATTAAATTGTGGAAGCACATGTAATGGATAATCCTGAGAAAAAGGAAAACATACAAACCAAACAATAGAAGTAAGAAGAACCCATATAGATACAAAAAATCCACATAGGCAGTGTCTAACACAAAATTGTTGTATGGCATGCTGATACAGTTGAAATAGCTGGCAAGCATGCTATACAATAATAAAAAATAGAAAAAAAGTAGTCCACAAGCATCTCTATCCAAGCTCAGTATTCTGCTCTGGATCTCCAGCTAGAACATACATGTATCTACAACCTAAAGCTGGGCCTTGGCCCCTACTAGTACCTGAAACAGTAAAGTTTACATGCGTCCCATAGAGTCCACCTGGGTAGGGTGTGAGACAAGTCTTTGTAGGTCACCACTAAAGGTGTCTACATGTAATCCAAAATAGGTGTTTGACAAAATAAAAAATGTGTGGTAAATAGAATGTAAATAAAGAAACGTAATAAAAAACCCTCCCGCTCATGTTCCGGAAGGACACCTAGAGGGTCTACCTACTTCAGATCATGGCTGGTATTCTGAACAATCACTAGGGGTATAAGTACATAGATATAGGTTATCACTGGCATGATGTAAGCATGCCTCTCATCCATGCTTCTTACATATGTAATAATCATCACTGGCATGAGGTATGAATGCCTCTCGTCCATATGCACTGTAACTAGTGTAGGGAAGAATGTCTCCCACCCATAAAGGATATATAGGGACCTGGTAAGAACACTTCCTATCCCATTACACAAATATTCAGCTAGCATGGGGTAAGAATGCTTCACCCCCACACAAAAAGATTCATCTGGCACAGGGTAATAATGCCTCCCACCCACACACAGGTTATCACATGCATGTCAACATAGTTATCCATAACCATTCACACCACAATATATAAGTCAATCAATCTTATAACATATCACATTGAAAAAGAAAGTAATTTTTTCCAATCACGTCATAAGGAAAACATACATCTCAAATCATTAAAGGGTTCGGGCTATCTCATCCTAGCCAACCTCTAACCCAAATATCTCATTTTCCTAACATAGAAAATCCCATTCAAGACATAACATTACTGTAAAAAGGTAAAAACGGCCAAATCTCAAGGAATATCCCCTATGGTTGAACACTCCCGGTCCACACCACATCCAAACACCCTAACAAGGTTGGATTCATCAATCTCATACCACACAGGTCATCTAGACATGAAGAAGTCAATATAAATATAGGGTTCGATGAACAACAAACCATGGAATGACGATAATAACTCAAAAAGTTGAAAACCCAAAATACAATCCACGTGACCACCATCCTTAGAACTATAGATGTAAGATATCTTGATATAAACCTCAGATTCGTAGTATTTTGGAAGAGATCTAAGTTCCAGTACAATGCCCTAGAATTAGGGCATATGAGCATGCGAGAAATAGCTAAATGAATACCAATATACACCAATGATATCATGGTATATGAGGTAAGCCTTATCGAGGGTGATCGAACACCTTCGACGGATCGAAGAATGGTCGCTGGACGAAGAATCCACAAAGAAAAGAGTAGGAGGAGGGTTTTGGAGTTCAAAATAGGGACCCCCCCTGTTTTGTCGGTGGGATGGAAGAAGAAGAGGATTAGGCTGAAATAGAATTTAAGGGGAAAATGGCAATTTTTACCCAGAACAAGGTCGCATGGTTTAGGCGCACGGTTTACCAACCTGTGTGAAAACTATGTGCACCTCACTACCTCCTAGACAAAAGTGGCATGGCTGTGTAGCCTGGTCCGCATGACCGTGCGCCCCTGCAGGTGCCCTTATATTCTACTGCACAGTTTACCCCAAATTGTGTGCAGACCCTGCGAAGTTCATGCACCACTCTCTGCAAGTCGATTTCTCACACTCTTGGGCTCCGAAAAAACCCTGGACACTTCCCGGACCATTCATTACGATGCTACACACATTAAACAAGATGAATGGAAGGATTTGAAATAAAAACTAATGATCCGTACCTTTTCCAATGAGTCGGGTCGTTACATTATTTTATTTTATTAACTAGGTGGAAGCCACACCATGATGATATATCCATAATATAGGGAGAACTATAATGTTAAATTTTATTATTTCCATACATTGATATGAAATTTCATGCTATAACAATCTTGATCTAGATAAACATGGGAATCCATTAGTACTGTGATGGATTTGTTTCTCCGTGATGATTTACAACATGTGGACCTGTAGATGAGGGGACTTCTCTCATTTTCTGAGGTAAATTTAATGAATAATATCCCTAATTCAATAATAAAATTATATAGAGTTATATTTTTGTAGGATGAAATAATATTTAATAGACAGTTATATTATTTGCCAACTTATATGAGAATATCACACTCCAAAAATATAGGTGATATTTTTATATTCAAATATGGAAAATATATTAATGATATGGGAGATATATAAACAAGTTGAATAAATATATAATTAAGATAGTAAAAAACCTGTATTGAATTTCAAAATATAGTCTTGGTTATCAAAGATATAATCAGATAGTATTTAATAAGATAAGAACATTTTCATTGAGAATCATAAAGGAGATGAAGAGTAAAGAAGGTCAATGGCCTATCTGATGATATATATGTTTCATAGTAAAAGTCGAATAAAATCAATCATTTATAAATATATACAATAATATTAACATATAATAGAGAATAATAAGAGAAAATTTGATAGATACTGATCGGTATACTATAAAATTTGAAAATCTATTTCGATACTGTAGACGCCGGAAAAGTCCGTTGTTCCCAAACGAAGCTCCGGATGCGGAAAGCGAGGTCATATTTGGAGTCGGAAGGATGTTTCAGAGGGCCCGGAGGCCTTGCGCGGAATTTCAGAGGCCCGCGCGCAAAGGGGATGTTCCGCGCGCAAACCCCCCGGGATGCGCGCAATGCGCCGGTCCGGCGCGCAATTTTGCGCGCCGCGGGTCCGCGCGACTCCCTGGCGCGCCGCGCCCGATTCCGCGCCCGCGAGGAGAATTTCGCGCTCGCACCCTGGATTCCGCGCCCGGGGTTGCCTATAAATATAAGGCGACCCCCAACGTTTCAAAGGTTGCTGGAAGTCGAAACGTCTCCCGTGCGCGCAATTCAACCCCTTCCGCGCGCAATGACGAACTCCAAGTAACCTCCTTTCTTTCGCGCAAGAAAGCCTCGGGGTCCGCCTTCGCGCGCAATCCCCGCTGGCTCCTTTCATTTGAATAAAAACTCACCCTAAGGCCGTTGCGTGCAAAAGAACCCGCTTGCGCGCAATTGCCCCCGGGGTGCGCGCAATCTGGCCCGATTGCGCGCACCCCCCTTCTTTCAAGTGGCCATACGTTAAAGAATGAGCCGTTGCCCCCGCGCGCTATCCGAAGCCCGGTGTGAGCATTCTCAAGCATCCGCGCGCAAGGCACTGGCCCAATTGCGCGCCAACCGCCCCGATTGCGCGCCGGTCCGCAGTATTGCGCGCAAAGCTTCCTTTTTGCGCGCAACTTGCCAGGGTCGTCCCCTCGACCCCCTGAGGGCACCTGCCTGCGTGGCGCCCGATGCTCCTCATCCTGGGTGCCCGCACCGTGCGTTGTCTTCCCGTGCGGCCCTCCAGGTTCGTGCGAAGTGACATGCACCCATCGTCCGGCAACCTATGCCCTGCATGACGTTAAACTGCACATACGTCCGAGCTACAAGACGTTAAACTGTTCAGCATTCGTCCCGCATGACGTTAAACTGCGCGTACGTCCAGCATGACGTTAAAATGCATGTTCGTCCAGCATGACGTTAAACTGCACATCCGTCCAAGCTGCACGACGTTAAACTGCCTAGCCCCCATCGTCCGCGCTGCAAGACGTTAAACTGCCAAGTGTTTCATCCTCAACACACGACGTTAAACTGTACTTCGTCCGGCAAGACGTTAAACCGTCCGTTTCGTCCTCAACACATGACGTTAAACTGTACTTCGTCCGGCAAGACGCTAAACCGTCCGCATCATTCGATCCCGTGCCTCACACGCAGGGTCTCCCCCGGTTTGGATGTGGCCCCCACCCGCTCGTCTCTGTAGGGATGTCGGGATTGTCCCCCTTTTGGGACGATTTAATGGGAGTGGCTTTTCCCTACGGGGGCAGGGTATTACAAACCCCTAGTTTCTCGTGGGAGGCTGCACATGTGTATCTCCATTGCACCTCCCCACTGCCGAAGCCAGTAGAGGGTCTGACTGGGATCGAGGTGTCTTTTGCTTTCGGTCCAAGTCCCTTCCAACTGAGTTTTGCAGTATCCGGGCTGCCTCAAGTGCGTAAGTCCTGACAGAATGAACTACGTGGACTTTGATCCCTGTCTTCTATACAGGGTACGTAGGAAGCCTCCCTGAGGCCCAAGCCCACCACCTGGTCGTCCCGGTCGTATTTACGTCGGTTCGTCCATCAGTGGACCCCTCCAGGGTTCACGCTTGCGTTGATTCACCTATGAATCCGCCCCTGTGGGAGACTGCCTGTGTGTATCTCCACGGTGCCTCCCCACAGCCCCCCTTTTCCATTTCCCCTTTTATCGTCCAGCATGACGTGAAACTGTGATCCACCCGGCCGTTCCATCCCCCTCCGTGCGAGGTGGTTCGGTTCAATCCTCCGCCCGGCGGCCTCGACCTCTTCGTGAGTCGGCTTGCCGACGTCCAGCATGACGTTAAACTGTATACCCGAACTACGTTGACTTTGATCCGTGCTAACGCGCGGTACGTAGGAAGCCCCTCCGGGGTCCAAGCTCTTCACTCCATCATCCACCCTGATCCTTACCCGGGCCGCCACATCCCGGTGGGGTCATGCCACTTCACTCCACTCCACGTTACTTGGGAAGCCGCCCATGTGCTGGCCCCAGCGTCGGAGGTTCCCCGCAAGGGTTCTGTCATCTGATCCACTTTTCATGTTGATCGGTCCGATGCCGTCCCCGCTGGACGTTAAACTCACGGCATACCCCGTGTTAAACACGGGAAGCTGAGGAAAACCTCAGGTGACACAGTTCCCCGCATCTAGTACGGGATGCCTCAGGCCATCATGCCTTCGAGAAGCCCTATTAGGGACGGAAGACAGACGTGCAGAGCCGCAGTGTTACGACACGCCCCCAGCACCCAGAGCCACCCGGCCTTCTCACCGCAGGTTGCTGCCCCGACCAGACCCCTTGGAGCGTCCGGGCGGAAGCAGCGTAATTAACCGGTGTCCATGAAGATATGGCGCCGGGAACGAGATTCACGAACATTCTTAAGTCTATGAGGGAGACCCGGATTAGGCGACGAGTTCCGAGGAGACGTCCAAGGAAGGAGGAGCCGACATCCCATCATCCTGGTTTCGATCAAGGAGCAGACGCCCCTGAATAAGGGACGGATGCCGCCCGCCCTTGGAAAGCGGGACTGTGGGACCACAAGCCGCGCGCCCATCCCCTCGGGTTGACGGGTGCACGCGCGAACGCGTCCTGGCGGAACAGCGTAACCCGACGCACATCCGCACCGAAACAGAAAAATGGTGAACCCGAAGTGAATCTCTTCTCCTCGATACGAAGACCGATGGCTTTCAGAGGTGTTGGAAGACCGGCATGTTGCCCGGCCAAGCATTCAGTCTTACCCGCCAGGGGCTGGGGAAGTGAAATCGGGCACTCCGTCTCGCAATGTCGAGGGCCTGGGTTCCCCCCACGGAAGGCGTCGTGGCGCTAATGGTTGGTTGTCGATTCCTTTTTCCTGTCAGTGTTAATGGGTATTTCTCCCTGCTTTCAGAAATTAGGTCGCCCGATCCAGTGCCCGATCGCCACCCGCCCACTGGCGCAGGGACAGGGGAAACACCGACGCGGCTACTCCGCGCGGTCCTGCCCGTTCCACAGCCGTCCCAGCAGCCGCAATTGCGGGACGACCACGCCCTCTCTCCCCCTCGGAGGTCATCCAGAGAAGGGTGATCAACACCCTGGTGCGGAGATACGAGGAAGAGGGAGTCATCCCCACTAGGGAAATGGCTCGCCTAGACCTTGAGAAGGCTGCGCCTCGCCACCACCGCCGCCCCCGAGGGCCGCGCGGGGAGGCACCGCTGCCTACCTCAACGTCCAACCGCTTCGGGAGCTTATCCCCGGAGCGCTCTGACAGTTCCCTTCCCTACGCGGATGAGGTGGAAGAGGCCCGGGATCACCCTATCCGGGATTCGCTCCAGGGATCCACGATAAGGGCTCCCGCCAGGCCACGGCGACATCGCCGCCAGGCCCCTCAAGTCGAGGAACGGGCTCTCCACCTGCCCGCGCCGCTCGTCCCGACTCGTCTGTCTCGACGCCAACGTCGGGCACGAGCGGAAGAGGATGCCCACCTTGGGGCTTTAGCAACAGCGGCCGCATTGGCCCAAGCCACTGCTGGCTCCAGTCGCCAGGCCTCTGCGCATCCTGAGCAGGGGAACTCCTATGCCCGACCCGGATCGAGGCCCCGATCGCCCCAAAGGCAGGTTGGGTCGACTCTCCCGGTTGCTGGCACTGGCAGTAGCCACCGCGGACCACCTCGCGGTAGCGCTATTCACCGGCAGGATCTACTCTGTGTGGCCGATCCAGGAGGCATGGGTCATCCCACCTTCCGATCCCGGCCCGGAGGCCTGCCCGGAATCATCTCTCCCCGCGTCCCCTTTGATATCTGTCCCGGTGCCCCTCGCACCTTGGTTTCCAGTCCTCTTGGCCCCAGCACCAGTGCGGCCGGAGGACGCCAGGACAGAGATCAGCCCTGCCCCGAAGAACCACCCAGGGGCAGGAAGGCAAGGCGTCGATGCCGAGGGAAGAATGTTACGGAATTCCGGACAGAGATCCGACCGGTTTGCTTCTCTGACTCAGAGGCGGAGTACGATTCGGCGACAGAGCCCCTTCCCCAGTCCCGCCAGTCAAGGGCAGGGGTAGGAATGCGGCACGTCAGCCTCGTGCTCCCCGAGAGCGAGATCGATGTGATCCCCGCTTCTCTCCGAAGGTATATCCGGAGTAACGAGGGCCTGGTAGACCCCCAAGGATCAAACTTGCGGCCGGTACCGGCCCCTCCGGAAGTGCCTTCCGCCTCGATCGAAGAAGCCGGAGACTTTTTCTGGGGATCGACGGTCGAACCACGATCTAGTGCACCCTCGGCGAGCACCGATGCTACGGCAGGATGTTCGCTCGCCGGCCCGTCCTATCGTGATGTGGTAGCTGGGGCACCGCCACCCTTAGAGGGCGGCCCGGGATATGGAGGCCAATCGGCCTGCTCGCCGTATTCACCGCCGGCCAGCCCGTCGGCCCGGCGTCCCGCCTCGGCACCACTGCCGGTTCCCCGTCCATTCCCAGCCATTGAAGAGGACCGAGGAGATCTGGGTCCCGAGTTTGAGTCGTGGAGCTTCTGGACCGTCCTAGCAGAGGGCCACTTCCCTGAGAAGTTTTGGCCAGTCGCAGGACCGGGCTTTGATGCACCCGAATCGCTCACCCCGGATGAGTTCGAATGCTTCCGCCGAACTCTCCGGGAGACTCACTCCCGTCTTCGCTGCCTACAAATGCCATACCCCGGGAGTCAACTACACCTGGAGGATATTGGTGAGCAGTGCCGTCAAATTGACCTGGCCATGCTCCCCGCGGTTCGGCACCCCGGGTCATTTGGGCACCACGAGGCCCTCCAACAACGATGCGTTGAGTGTTTTCAAGTACTCCGCAAAGTTATCGAGGAAGCCACTCCCCACGTGTATATCTGTGGATGGGGGTAGTACGCTGCCCTACGCTTCAGTGTGATCCGCCGACAGCCCGATTCGCTGGGTGGCCCTGAGGGTATATCCCCAGGGACAGGAACGGTCAATATGGCTGACCTGTCGGGAGAGGGGAACGACTTGGAACTTCTCGTCGGGGGCTTCCCCCCCGAAGACAAGCCGTCGTCAGATCCATCAGTGAGAGTTACTCGTCATCAGAGAAACCTCCTGGGGCTCCCCGCACCCACTGAAGCACTGACGTTAAGCCGAAACGTCAGCAAAGGAAAAGAGCACAGCGAGGCTATAAAGCCCGCCGACCCATCTGCCTCCATGCAGAGGGCAGAGGAGGATCCCGAGAAGGCTACGCTACGTCAGCAGCTCGCCGAACAGAAGAAGCTGGTTGACCAGCTCCTCGCCGAGCGCGCTGCAGAACGGCGGCCTGACTACGGTGATCCCAGGCCAGGACAGCAGGGACCGGAACAACCGCTCCTCGACGAGACTCTCCCGGGCAACCGTGATTACGCCGTGTTCGCCGACAGGAGAGAGGCCATTGCCTACGGCAAGAGGGCGCGGTATGTTTCGCCACACCCTCCCGAGCGGCGTGACTACCTGAGAGATCCCGCTCGGATTCCTCCCGCTGCCCCAAGGGCCGCTCCGCCCGCCATCCCACGAGCTGCCGAGTTCGACGACCCGGTCGACGACCCGATTGAAGGGCCATGCAATGCGCTCGTGGTTAGAGATCCTCGCCAGGACTGGAACCCATGTCCGGATGATCCGATGGCGGCACTCATTGCCCGCTTGGAAGCCTTGGAGACTCGGCAGGTGGCGATCCCACCGGACGGCAAGCCCTACCCAGCATGGGTGGATGACATGCCGGCGCCTCCGGGATTCGGGAATCCCACTTTTGCCCCCTTCAACGGGACTGGAGATCCGCCACAACAATTAGCCCACTTCAACTCGAGGTGCGGGCCTATGTTGGGGACTTCGGCGCAGCAGGAGGCCGCTAAGCTTCGCTGCTTTGTTCAGACACTGGAAGGGCCAGCATTTGTCTGGTACAGCCAGCTCCCCGTCGGGTCGGTAACCAGCTGGGAGGACCTCCGTAGACAGTTCCTCTACCAGTTCAGTTCCACGACCCGGAAGACGAGTATCGCAGACCTCTTCAAGTGCAAGCAGAGGCCTGATGAGCGAGTCGCGGACTTCGTCGCCCGATGGAAGGGTCCCACGTATTCCCTTGACATGCCATTGACTCAAGAGCAGTTGCTGACAATGTGCGTCGGGAACGTCAAGACCGAGCTGGTCCCTTCCCTGATTACTCAAAATTACCCCGGAGGGTTCAGGGACTTCTCAGACAAAGCTCAACGTCTTGAGGAAGCCCTGCAACAGGCCAGCCAGGCACACCCGCTGCCTCCTATGATTCCTGCAAGGAGAGCCAGCAGGGCTGAGCCCGCTGCTGTGGCCCAGATAGAGGCTCCCAGGCCGTTGGAGCTGCTGCCGATGAGGCCAGCTCCGCAGCCTCATAGGAATCCTCCTCCACGGGCTCAGTTCCCGGCCCAGCAACGGCAGCCTCAGAACCGGCCAGCCCCTCCGCGTAATGTACCGCCACAACCTAGGCGAGATAATCAGGGTCCACCTCCTCGGCAGGCCCCTCCAGCCCCTCGTCAAGACCGCGCTCCCAGGGGCCCGCGACACCTGACGTACTCATTCCATGAGGATCAGGTCCCCGGTTATTTCCGGAGCGCCCTGGAGCAGAGGATTGTGCGACTGCCTGAGTGTTGGAAGCCAGAGGAGGCACATCTCACAGATAACCCCCGCTACTGCCCCTACCATCGAGCCCTGGGGCACACCATCCAGCGGTGTTATGTGTTTAAGGACTGGCTCCAAGACCAGATTAACAACAACGTAATCAGGTTGGGCCCAGCCCCGGCACAAGTGGCGGGCGTATTCGTGGGATCAGATGACGATAGTGGCGATGAGGAAGAATGGCAGCTGGTCTCCGACCGCGGATCCCAGAAGTACAATAACTGGATGGCCCGCAAGACGACCATTCGCGCCCATGGAATCATCCGTGCGCGCTTGAATCAGCCTGAGCCCCCAGAACCTGCGGGTGCTGCTTCGGCATCGTCGTCCCAGCCTGCCTCCTCCAAGAGGAGCAAACGGCGGCAGCGCAAGAAGGAAGAGCGCGCCCCGCCAGTTCCGCCACTATCCCGTACTCTCGGCGATTTCATGCCCCCGGAGATGGGGGTCCCTCCTCGGATCCGCCCGGTGATGGATGATTCGTCCGATGACGGTTTTGGGTACGCTTCGGTTAACACCGTCGAGCTGGTAAATCCCTTTTCGGTTCCCGACGTTGAAGAACACCAGGTGGACCTCCCTAGTGTCCCCGGTCGTCGCCACCGTCGGAAGAACCGCAGCAGCAGGAGTCGCCGGGGCACAGCCGTCGGTACCTCCGGCCAGGCCGTGCACGCCACTGAGACTAGGCGGCAGGCTCAAGATCGAGCTCAACGTGCGCAGGCTCCCCATCCGGGGATGACGGATTCGCCTCCGCCACTGTTTGTGGTGTGGGACCAGGCAGAACCGCCTCAGCCGCGTCGCGACCAGCTCCGCCCTGCCACAAGTCCATCCCGGCCTCCTGACTCCAGTACGGTGACCATTTCCCGGACTGCGACCAGTGAACAGCGAGATGCGCCAAGTACCAGTCGGCCACCGATTCAACCGGTAAGGCCCGTCATGCCACCAACCGCAGAGCAACCTCCTGCAACCAGGAGCTCGCGCTTGGCCAAAAAGTATGATGTCCTGAAGCACTTGGCCGACATCCCAGCAAGGCTCTCCATCCTTGAGGCTCTGCGCATGTCATCTGAGATGCGCGAGGCACTCGTTGAAGCCCTGAAAAGCCCCCTCCAGTTTGATACAGAGGTTGCGGCTGCAGAGGCCTTTCACGCCGAAACGATCGAGGACGCCGAATGTTAGGCAGTTATCTCGTTCTCTGGTAAGGATGAAGACCCTCCTATACAGGGACACATTCGTCCGCTGTATGTCACTGGCCAGTTCAATGGCCTTGAAGTCCGGCGTTGTCTTGTCGACACGGGGTCCGGGATTAACCTGATTCCAACTCGGACGCTCCGGAGATTGGGGTTGTCTGAGGATGACTTGATTCCCTCCGACCTCAGGATCCAGGGGTACGACCGCACCGAGCAAACCCCGGTCGGCAAGATACGTTTGAAGACCCAGTTCGGTGACTTGGTTGCCAACACCGAATTCATGGTAGTCTCTCAGGACACTGCGTATAACGCATTGATGGGCAGGCCATGGCTTCACCTTCATGCGGCGGTTCCCTCGTCATACCACCAATGCCTCAAATACTCCCTTAATGGTCGAGTAGGCGTGCTTCAAGGAGATGCCTCTCCTTTTGCCTCATGTGAAGCCCGTTATCTGGACGCGGACTATTACAAGAGCAAGGATAAGCAGATCCTGGCAGGTGAGGTTGAGCCTGTCGCTGTTGCAAGCGATCCTTGGGCAAGTCTGGATGACGCCTACGTCCTCCCGATTCACCGGTTGGACGTCGCCATGGTCTTGACGGTCCGCGAGTCTCCTGATGAGACGGCCGCGACCGCCCGCGCCAGCACCAGTGGCCCAGCAGGATCTGGTAGCCCCAATGCAGTTTCCAACGCAGTCTCTCCCGTGGATGATCCCTCCCCGAGTGGAGAGGATATGGAAGATGCACCCCCAGCCTTTGAGGAGGGCGTCCCCACCACGGTCGATGAGTTAATACAGGTGAACCTTGGAACCGAGGCCGATCCAAGACCCACGTTGGTTAGTGCCGCCATGCCCTCTGAGGAGCGGCAGCAGTACGTGGACTTTCTCAGGCAGCACCGTGATGTGTTCGCTTGGGGCTATGACGAGATGCCGGGGCTAGATCCTCAGGTAGCCGTCCACCGCCTTGGTCTCCCGGCGAACCATCGCGGGTTCAAGCAGCCTCCCAGGAAAATGCACCCATCCCATGGTGCCATGGTTGAGGCCGAAGTTGACAAGCTTATCAAAGCCAACTTCGTGAGGGAAGTTCAGTACCCCAAATGGCTGGCCAACATTGTGCCGGTCAGGAAGAAGAACGGGCAGATTAGAGTCTGCATCGACTTCCGCGATCTCAACCACCACTGTCCGAAGGATGATTTTCCCCTTCCAGTGACAGAGCTGTTGATTGATGCCACGGCAGGGTTCCAAGCCCTCTCCTTCATGGATGGATACTCCGGATACAACCAAATTCGGATGGCCCCTGAGGATGAGGAGTTCACCGCCTTCAGGGCCCCCCAAGGTACCTTTTGCTACCGGGTCATGCCCTTCGGCCTGAAGAATGCAGGTGCCACCTATCAACGGGCGATGCACCGCATATTCAAGCCAATCCTCGGCACACTGGTGGAATGCTACGTCGACGACTTGGTGGTCAAATCGCGCCAGCGTCAGGACCATCTCAAAGATCTTGAGAAAGTGTTCAGCTTCCTCCGGTCTCGCTGCCTGAAGATGAACCCGTTGAAGTGTGCCTTTGGGGTCACCTCCGGAAAGTTCCTTGGATTTGTGGTAAGATACCGGGGTATCGAGATCGACCCAGAGAAAATCAGGGCGATTAGCCAGATGCCTCCCCCGGGTACCGTCCGGGAACTGCAAGGGTTCCAAGGCCACTTAGCCTATATACGCCGATTCATCGCGAATCTGGCCGGCAAGTGTAAGCCCTTTTCTCGGCTTATGAAGAAAGGTGCCACCTATGTATGGGATAAAGAGTGTCAGACCGCTTTCGAGGAAATCAAGCAGTACCTGCTTCAACCTCCGGTCCTGATGCCGCCCGTGTCCGGAAAGCCGCTGGTCCTTTATGTGACCGCCCTGGAACGGTCCCTGGGTGCCCTTCTCGCCCAGAAGAACAACGAGGGAACAGAGAATAGCCTCTATTACCTCAGTCGCATGCTCCTCGATGCGGAGGTTAGATATTCCCCCATCGAGAAGAGCTGCCTGGCGCTCGTATTTGCCGTACAGAAATTACGGCACTACTTGCAGCACCATGAGGTACAGTTGGTTTCTCGGGTAGACCCGTTGAAATATATCCTGAGCCGACCTATGTTGACTGGCCGTCTAGCGCGGTGGGCTGTGATTCTCCAGCAGTTCGACATCAGGTATGTGTCTCAGAAGGCCATCAAAGGGCAAGCGTTGGCAGACTTTCTGGCCGCTCACCCGACCTCCGCGGATCAGCCGCTGGATCTAGGCTTTCCTGATGAGACCATTCTCTCGGTTGATCGAGCCGATCCATGCTGGCAGATGCACTTTGACGGTGCCTCCCGGAGCCCCACCGGTAGAAGACTCGATAATCCTAAGCTCAATAGAGTGGGCTTGGGCATCGTCTTCATTACCCCGGAGCGAGCCGTGCTGCCATACTCTTTCCTGTTGTCAGAGGGCTGTACCAACAATGAGGCGGAATACCATGCCCTCATCACCGGCCTCGAGTTGGCTCTCGAGATCGACGTGCCCCGTCTGTGCGTGAAAGGGGACTCCGAGCTGGTCGTTAAGCAGATCAATGGCGACTACGTTGTCAGGAAGCCGGAACTTGTGCCATTGTTGGAGTGCACCCTTCTTCTGATGGCCCGGTTCCCTTCTCGGCCGGAAATTGTCCATGTTCCCCGGTCGCAGAACGGTCGAGCAGATGCTTTGGCCAGCCTGGCTGCATCACTTGCGGAACCTGAACAGGACAACCTGATCGTCCGCGTGACGCGCCGCAGGCTCATCGCTCCCGTTATCCAGGAAGAAGATCGCGGCCCGTTGGTAAGTAACCTCACCACGGTTGCCCCTATGCCCGGAGCCCCGAGTACCCCAGATATAGCAGTCGAATCAGCCCCTGATTGGAGGACGCCTTTGGTTGAGTACCTCCAACATGGCATTCTTCCGTCAGATCGGGCCGAGCGCGAGCGAGTTCGACGCCGCGCATCGCAGTTTGTCCTCCAGAGCAGTCCCGGCCTGGAGCAGATCCTCTACAAACGCGGATTTGATGGTGTTCTCCTCCGTTGCCTTCAGGGAGTTGAGATCCCACGAGTCATGCAAGAGGTTCATGCTGGTTCATGCGGCGCCCACCAGACTGGGCCGAAGCTGTCCCACCAGATTCGGAGATTGGGATACTTCTGGCCCTCCATGATCCATGACTGCATCGAGTATGCCAGGAGGTGCCATGCGTGCCAGGTTCATGCGAACTTTGTGCATCGGCCGCCGGAGCCTCTCCATACCACAAGGTATTCCTGGCCCTTTGCAGTCTGGGGACTGGACGTTGTGGGACCTTACCCGCCGGCGACAGCTCGCCAGTGCCGGTTCATTCTGACCGCCACGGACTTCTTCTCCAAATGGGAAGAAGCGATTCCGCTCAGAGAGGTCAAATCCTGTTCGATCGCTGACTTCGTGACCTCCAACATCATCTATCGATTTGGAGTGCCTCACGCTATCCTCACGGATAACGGAACCAATTTCCGAGCAGCCGAGTTGAAGAAGTTGTACGCCAAGTATAACATCCGCTCGAACCATACATCTCGCTATCATGCGCAGGCGAATGGACAGATCGAGGCGTTTAACAAAACCCTCTCTAACATTCTGCAAAAGATGGTTGGTCAGAACAAGAAGAGTTGGCCGGACAAGCTCCCCAACGCCCTCTGGGCTTATCGGACGACGACTCGCAATTCCACCCAGATGACCCCTTATTCCCTGGTGTATGGAGCTGAGGCCGTCCTGCCCATCGAGATCCAGTTACCATCCTTGCGCACTGCGGTCTACGACCAGCAAGCGCCGGACAGAGTTGCTGAAGCCCGTCTAGTCGAGTTGGAAGCACTGGATGAGAATAGACTTCGCGCTTTGCACAACTTGGAGAGGCATCAAAGCAGAATGGCTCGAGCTTTCAATAAGAAGGTCCGCCTCCGCTCCTTCCTGCAGGGTGATCTAATGCTAGCCCTAAGAGCACCGATGATCCCCGGCAGGAAGCCGCCCAAGTTGGAGCCCAAGTGGGAGGGACCTTTTGTTGTCCACAAGGTCTATCCCAATGGCGCGTACTCCCTAGCGACTATGGATGGTGAGCGTGTCACTCCTCCCACCAACGCTAGGTTCCTCAAGCAATACTTTGCCTGAGTTCCACTTCGTCCTGCATGACGCTAAACTGCACTTCGTCCTGCATGACGCTAAACTGCACTTCGTCCTGCATGACGCTAAACTGCACTTCGTCCTGCATGACGCTAAACTGCACTTCGTCCTGCATGACGCTAAACTGCACTTCGTCCTGCATGACGCTAAACTGCACTTCGTCCTGCATGACGCTAAACTGCACTTCGTCCTGCATGACGCTAAACTGCACTTCGTCCTGCATGACGCTAAACTGCACTTCGTCCTGCATGACGCTAAACTGCACTTCGTCCTGCATGACGCTAAACTTCACCACGTCCTGCACGACGTTAAACTGCATTCGTCCGGGCTACAAGACGTTAAACTGTTTAGCATTCGTCCGCGCTGCAAGACGTTAAACTGCCAAGTGCTTCGTCCTGCATGACGCTAAACTGCACTACGTCCGAGCTACAAGACGTTAAACTGTTCAGCATTCGTCCTGCATGACGTAAAACTGCCACTCAAGAACTACGTGCGGCTTGATTCCCATCCTTATGGGATACGTAGGACCGCCTGAACCCTCGTGTTTCAGGCCCAGCCCCATCCTTCGGGAATTTCCATCCCATCTCGGGCCCTTGGCCCAGTTGCCCCCGGGTGTGCGGCGTATGGTGTGAGTGCGGGGCTATGCCCTCATTCACGTCGGTTTGCTCGTCACGCTGTACGCCCCCCCCCCCCACGTTTGGGGATGCCTTCTGCTCCCCCCTTCTTTTTTCCTCATCGTCCTGCATGACGTTATACTGCACTTCAAGAACTACGTATGGCTTGATTCCCATCCTTATGGGATACGTAGGACCGCCTGGACATTCATGTTTCAGGCCCAGCCCCACTTCCCGGGAATCCCTATCCCGCGTTGGGCCTCTGGCCCCAGTTCCCCTCCTTTTTGTGCGAGGCGTATCGCGTGAGCGGGGGATTATGTCCTCATTCACGTCGGTCTACTGGCCGCGCCGTACGCCTCCCCCGTGTGTGGGACTACCTCACACCCCTCATCGTCCTGCATGACGTTAAACTGCCTTTCCAGAACTACGTATGGCTTGATTCCCATCCTTATGGGATACGTAGGACCGCCTGGACGCTTGTGTCTCAGGTCCAGCCCCGTCTCTTGGTTGATCACGGGGATCTGCCCCCCTTCGGTTGCTCTCGGGGTGAGTCCTCCGACCCTTTCCGGAGATCTGTTAACATGTTTTGGGTACTTCGGTCTATGACTTGTAGTGTCAGATTCAATCCCGACAAACCCTGTGTTGCTTGTCAGGCCCCGCGCTTCCTCTTGTTCGAGCCTTCACTCAAAGGGATCCTCGTTAGCGGTTTGGGTACGATGCCTCAGTGCTCTCCCACCGCTCCGGGTCGATTTACCGGTGGGTCTTGGGCCGCAAATCGATATGAATCCTGCGATTGAGCGGTTGATGCTCGTTTGCTTGCCCCATCTTAGGCTGACGCGATCAGATGTTGTGTTGCGAATGCGTCAGCAACATCCTTGATCGCCATGTCAGCTCTTTCAGGCTCTGAACATTGGTTGCGCAGTCCTCATCACACTCCGCCTTTGTGCGTTGTAGTGGAATCTTGACACTCTTTTCATACTGACCTCCGGTACGCCTCTACACGTTAGGCAGACCAACCAGGGTAATGATGTCGTTCGAGGCTCCCATGATCTGAGCACCAAGGATATATGCGGATATCCTCCCTAAGGGCCATGCGTAGCTGGACCCTCGTCCCCATAAGGAGGAGGGAGTCGCCCGAACAATTGCGTTCTGGGCCCAGTATATCTGGAGGCTAGCATCTCTGCCCCTCGGGTGATGGACATACGCAGACCCCTATCCCAAGACTCTTTTCCTGGAATCGTGCGTGACCACAGGGCTGGGTATGTTCCCACCTCCGCCGTGTCCGCCGTACCGCGATAAGCGGGTTCCTCCATGGTCCGAACCACACGACCTTAAACTGTGTTGTCTGGTCCTACCACACGACCGTAAACTGTGATCGTCTTGGCCGCCCGACGAGAAACGGCACTGCATCATGATGTCCTCCTCAGGGGACACTCATGTTGGGCGCTGGTTAATGACCACGCCATTCATCAATGCCTTCCATGGCTTGATTATTGTGGCGACGCCAGAGATTTCTCAATCACGGGCATGTCGCCGCACAAAGAAAAACCATTCATCTTTAAGGACAAACAAGAAATATCAAATGACGCTCCTTTTGTGTGCGAGGGTCAGACCCACACTCTTCCCCACGCTGGTGCCCGATTGTGTTGCACCGCGCTTCAAGAACTACGTGCGGCTTGATTCCCATCCTTATGGGATACGTAGGAACGCCCGGATGTTTGAAACTCCGGGTCCAGCCCCCCACCTCTTAGAGATTCCCCCTTCTCTGGGGAATCCGCCGCCTTCAGGTCACCCTCAAGGCGTGTTCCCCGACCCCTTGCCGTGGTCCACCGGTGTCAAGAGTACTCTGGTTTATTGCCAGGAGGGCCAGGATCCGCTTGGTCAGGTTTCCTCCACTTTTCAGGCTTCGTGCTCCCTTTCATTCGGACCCATCGTCTACGCCCTGGGTGGAGCCCCCGTGAACGGTTCGGACACAATGCCTCAGTGCTCTCCCACCGACTCGGGCCGGTACCCCCAATGGCCTCGGGCAGCAAATCGATATGAATCCTGCGATTGAGCGGTCGATGCTCGTTTGCTGCCTCATTCCACCAACGGTTAGTGCGATATTGATGCTGCTTTTCCGCCACGGTCGGCAGTACTCCCATATCGTTACACCGGTGCCCCCAGTCCTTGAGTGAATGGCCGCATGATTCACATTTGCCACCTCCCATTCTGACCAGGCGAAACCTCGACACTCTTGACACTATCCCTCAGTGCATCTTTGCATATCCAGGGTATATGACCACGATGTGGCGTGCTTTGAGCCCCATGGTCCGAGCTCTAAGACCTTAAACTAAGATCTCTCCCTTTATGGTCCGAGCTCTAAGACCTTAAACTAAGATCTCTCCCTTTATGGTCCGAGCTCTAAGACCTTAAACTAAGATCTCTCCCTTTATGGTCCGAGCTCTAAGACCTTAAACTAAGATCTCTCCCTTTATGGTCCGAGCTCTAAGACCTTAAACTAAGATCTCTCCCTTTATGGTCCGAGCTCTAAGACCTTAAACTAAGATCTCTCCCTTTATGGTCCGAGCTCTAAGACCTTAAACTAAGATCTCTCCCTTTATGGTCCGAGCTCTAAGACCTTAAACTAAGATCTCTCCCTTTATGGTCCGAGCTCTAAGACCTTAAACTAAGATCTCTCCCTTTATGGTCCGAGCTCTAAGACCTTAAACTAAGATCTCTCCCTTTATGGTCCGAGCTCTAAGACCTTAAACTAAGATCCCCCCTTATGGTCCGAGCTCTAAGACCTTAAACTAAGATCCACCCCTTATGGTCCGAGCTCTAAGACCTTAAACTAAGATCTAGCCCTTATGGTCCGAGCTCTAAGACCTTAAACTAAGATCTATCCTTATGGTCCGAGCTCTAAGACCTTAAACTAAGATCTCTCCTTATGGTCCGAGCTCTAAGACCTTAAACTAAGATCCTCTAGCCCTTATGGTCCGAGCTCTAAGACCTTAAACTAAGATCCTCCGCCCTTATGGTCCGAGCTCTAAGACCTTAAACTAAGATCCAGCCCTTATGGTCCAAGCTCTAAGACCTTAAACTAAGATCTACCCTTATGGTCCGAGCTCTACGACCTTAAACTAAGATCTCCCCCAAGTAGGGTCCTACGTCCTGCATGACGTTAAACTGCACTCTCAGAACTACGTGTGGCTTGATCTCCAGCCTGATGGAGTACGTAGGAACGCCCGGGCATTTCGACTCGGGTCCAGCCTCAGGGATCGTTAAGTCCCGCCCCTCCTCGTCGCCGGCCGTCTGGCCTGACTTCGGGTAGAGTGGTGCAGTTGTGATATTCTCCCCGATTCAGCTCGGGATGCCCCATCGCAATGATGGGAAGCGACGGTTTCCTCGTCAGAGAGGTGCTGTCTGAGAATTGAGGTGACTCACGGCCGGATTAGTGCATCTGCCTAATACGCTTTCCCCACGGTGGCGCAATTTTGAGAGCGTTGGATTCTGTCCGAACAAATCGTCACTTCGCCCCACGCTTCGCATGCCCTGTTGATCTGGATTTTCCACCCTTGTGTCTGAAGGAACCCCAAAGCGGTATTCATGATGACATGTGGTCCGCCTCCTGCAATATGAATGATGGCCTTTTTCGGTCCGTCTATTGCAGTTGTTATGGTCGATCCACTGTCCACCTACCGTCTTGGGCATTTCCTGGAAGGCCGATCATTGTGGATGTCTGGATTCGGGACACGCGATTCACCCTTTCTCATTTCCCTATGTTCGGTTAAAATCTCAATGCCCCTAGCGTTGTCCCGCTCGTGTGTTGGAACGAGTTGGGGGATGATACATTGGTTAGGTCTGAGGTCTCCTTTCCTAGGAATGACCTCCCTCTTTTCTCCAGAAACCCAGGCCCAATTATGGATGCCTGATGCTTGGTTAACACTCCCGCAAGACAACGAATTGTGGTTGAGCATGTTAAACCAAAAGACGCAGATAAATATGGCGATTCATACAAGTGGATCAAAATATTAAGTAGCGGAAGCAAATGTTCTGGGAATGGCAAAAAACAGCCCTTAAGGATTAGCGTGCTGAATGAGTCTTTCTAATGCCGCTACCCTTTGGCTGGCGGCCTCCAGGGCTGCTTCTCGTTCTCTGCGTGCCCTCTCCTCGTCGGCGGTCGCAGCACGCAGTTCGTCAATCCTGGCCTGTGCACGCTCCCGCTCGACTTGGAGTGTGACCATCTATTGGCCCGCCTCCGTCAGCTGTACCTGAGCGTCGATCAGTTGTGCCGATAGTTGCTCCACAAGCTCGGTACATGCTGCGACGAAGGCCTCCTTCTCTGCCGCCTGCCCTTCGAGGCGCCGGACTTCCTGCTCTGCCGCGATGAGCGCCTGCGTGCTCTCCGACATGTCCCGACTTTGTGCGACGTCGGCACGCCGGCGGCTCTCGCGCATCTTCTCGGCCATGAAATCACGGACCGTCAGATGGAGGCGTTGAGCATCAGCTCCCCCGGCACACAGGAAGCGCAGCCAGGTCTGAAGTGATCCCATGCGCCCCAGCCATTCCGATGGGTCTCGCTTGAGGAAGCGCTGGATGCACTTCCACCCCCTGCGTCGCGTTACCCGGCTATCCTCGACCGCCTCCACGTCCGAGTCATCCATCTCCTCGGGGTCGGCAGGCTGGTAGGCAGGGAAGGCAGCCAGCAGGTCTGCTGCAGGGTCCGCCCCTGGGATGTCCTCATGGGAGATAGGTTCCCCAACACTTGGGCAACCTTCTTCTCTCTCCCCAGCGGCGCTGACACCCTCGTCAGCCCCCAACCTCTCTCCGGTGGCAGCACCGCCGATGTCTGCAGCCCCTTGATCAGCAGTTGGTGGGGCCGGCTCGGTTTGGGAAGCCTGTTCCGGAGCAGGCGGCATGTCCACCACTGGTCCACTCGTAGATGGCCCGGGTTCGGCAACCCGACGAGCCTCCGATGTTGAGATCACTGCGCAGGGCATGCCATGGTTAGTCACGGATCGTCAATGGCAAGCACCAGCAGTAAAGCAAGGAGACTTACGGGGGTTCAAAGCGTCATCTTCCGCTACCCCGGTCGCCGTAGGAACAGTTGCAGCAGGGGACCCCTCAGCGCTTGTCAGTTCAATGATGGGTGTCTGGCCCCCGCCTTGTCCTGCTGGCGCCTCTCCTACCCCTGCCGAGGACGCTTGGCCAACATCCGTGTGCTCCTGAGAAGGATGGAGAAACGGGTTAGAAGCTGCATAAGAGAATGGATGAAGCAGGTTGAGTAGGGATAGAAGCGGACCACGAGGAGCTCAGTGACATCAACATTGTCAGAGCCGGCCACCTCGCCGCTCTCCCGTGGGCTCCCCCGATGGGACCTTCCCTCGGAGCCTTCATCCTCCCCCGTCTCCTCCTCCTCCTCGGAGTTGTTACTCTCATCTTCTCCCGGCGGCATCTGTTCCGGAGCGGGCTCGAGACCGAGCATCACCTTCACCAGAAGGGATGGCTCCGCGCGCTGACCGCGTTGGCGCGCGTACTCGTCCATGGCCGTCAGATATGCATATTTCCGGTTGAAGTCCACCCTGTCGGTGATCTGGAGGCGCCCGACCTCTGGCAGATAGATTCCTTCTCTGAGTATCTTTCGCCAAATGACGTCGGTCCCCAGTGACTGCCGCAGGGTCATCCAGGCCGACCACAGCGCCGGGAAGACTGCATCGTGGGAGGGTTCGAGCAGACGTCTCACCTGCTTCCCTGGCCGCTCCTCGACCGACGCATGCGCCCCCTCTCTGGGCGCCGAGGTCGTGGCGGCAGCCTGCGATGCGCCCGCCGCCGAAGTCCCTGCCCGCGCCGGCTCCGCTTCTTGGCGCGCCTCCGTTCTCCCCCGTGTGGCGGCACCTCGCCTCCTTCCTTGACGCCCGGTCTCCGCACGGGTAGCCTCGAGCCGCCGAACTAGCTTCCGCAAGAGCCCCTCAGGGTACGCGATGGCCCAGTGTTCGGCGTACTCGGTTGCCAAGCCTGCGTTAACTCCGGTAGGAGGGAGAGTGATGACGTCGCCAGAGCCGAAGGCGACGAACATCAGCCACATCTGGCGAAGGACGCAAGGGTTCATCTCCTCCCGGACAGCAGTGAATACCCTCTTCGGCATCCGTTGAAGGCACCCGAACTGCCTGGCAAACCGGGTCGGCACGTAAGGCTCGCAGATCACCTTCCCGTCGATCCGAGTCACGAGCACCCCGCCCCGCATGTTCAGGAAGTATTCATGCTGCTCCAGCGGGCCCTGTCCGTTGTCGATCATCTGGCCGACGGGAGTGGGGAACGGACTGAAGTTGAAATTGGCATGATTGCCAATCCGAACCCTCACGCCCTCCTCACTGAGGGTCATCGGAGCGACCCCCGCAATGTTCAGCAGGGAGGGTCGCAGGCCGTTGCCCGGAGGACTGATGGCATTTGGGAACGTATACCCACCGAGGTGAGCAGCCACCCATCCGTGGAAGAACTGAAAGGGCCCCCAGATCCTTCGTGGCGACCCCCCTCGTGAGATGCGTCCCAGAATGGCATACAGCCTCGCCAGTACTGGGACCCCGAGGTTGTATCTCTTATTGGCAGCCATGGCGCCCGCCATCGCCAGCGTCGCCGGGCGGACGCCCATCCTCGCATCCCGCACTGGCAGGAGCCACCCGCTCAGAAAGGCGGCCAGGAACGCCGCGTACCGGACGTTCGGGTCCCGGGCTTCGATGACGCGGTACCCCCATGAGCGGTAATCGCCCGTCTCCAGGACCCACCAGTACGACCCGTTCCGGCTCCTCTGAGCTGCGGTCGGGCACCGCTTCCCCCTGCCTGGCATCTTGACCGCCGGGTCATGCTCCAGGAACTGGCCGAACCAATCCTTGTAGGCTATGTCCTTCTGGAAGTCTTGGATCCCGAGCCGCTGCGTAGCCAGGTCAAGAAGATGCCAGGTCAGAATGGGAGTCCGTGACCTGTCCTCCCAGATGTTCTTCGGTGGCAGGAACTCATCGTACTGGTAGCCCTCTAGCGGGATACCTCCGATGCAGTGGATGTCCCAGAGACCGATGCCGACCTCGCCATGGTGAAGATGGAAGGTGTTGGTATCCGGGGACCAGCGAGTGAACAGCTCCGGCCCGAGCTCAGACTGCTGGTAGAAGTGGAACTGCGACGTCCACACCGCCTCGAACAGGCCGATGTACCGCAGCTCCTCTGCGAAGTGATCGCAAGTGTGGCGTACCCAGAACGCCCAGGCCCATTCACTGGTAAAGTTTCCCCCAGATCGCAAGTCCCAGTCCTTCAGCCAGCCCTTGGTGTCGTCCGTGACGCTCTGGCGATATATGCTCGAGTAGAGGGCTGGAGAATTCTCCACAGTAGGCTCACCCCCGTCAATGGTTCGCGTCCTCGGGTTCAGGACATAGACATCCAAGTGTCTGGTCTCCCTGGCAGGATGCCCATTGTTGGTGATGTTATAGCGGAGAAGCTCGTCCTCCCGGGTCACCCAGGTCCGCGGCGCATCAATCTCGAACCCTGGCACCGGAACCTCATCTAGGATGCCGAAGTTCCAGAGCGGAAGGTTGTCCGACAGTGGATATGTCTTCTGGGCCGGCGTTAGTAAGTCGAACAAGGATTGATTGTTGGAAACAATCTCCTTGGCTCCGTAAACCTCCTCGTTCGTCGCCATCTCAGCCCTGCGAGTGGCGGCATCCCCTTCATTTCCTCTGTGCGCGGCCATCTCAGAAGTTTCGGGAGTCGTGCGGGTTAAGGGATGAAGTGTGCGGGATCGGACGAGGCTGGTGGAAAAGTTTGAGAGGCGGCGCGCAATCCTAGTGGACGGCGCGCAATCGGGAAGTCCTTCGCGAAAAACCCCGGGTATTCGCGCAAAAACAGAGCGAAGACCGGACGGTTTTGCGCGACGAGCGAGCGAATTCCGCGCCGGAAAAGGCAATTTCGCGCACGAGAGCAAAGAGGCTTATCGCGCGGAAGGCCAGTGTACGGCACGGAGGGACCCAGTGCCCCTATTTATAGGCGAGGCCGTGGTCCGCGCTGCGCGGAAAAGGCTTTGCGCGACCGCATTGGCCGATTTCGCGCCCGACACCCATTTTTGCGCGCCCCAGTCCCGCGTCGCCCAGGACTTCGGCATTCCGGCGTCTCCCTCGGAACCCGATCGTTGCGACCTCTCGCCGATCAGATTCCGAGGGGGGGCTTTTGTAGACGCTGGAAAAGTCCGTTGTTCCCAAACGAAGCTCCGGATGCGGAAAACGAGGTCATATTTGGAGTCGGAAGGATGTTTCGGAGGGCCCGGAGGCCTTGCGCGGAATTTCAGAGGCCCGCGCGCAAAGGGGATGTTCCGCGCGCAAACCCCCCGGGATGCGCGCAATGCGCCGGTCCGGCGCGCAATTTTGCGCGCCGCGGGTCCGCGCGACTCCCTGGCGCGCCGCGCCCGATTCCGCGCCCGCGAGGAGAATTTCGCGCTCGCACCCTGGATTCCGCGCCCGGGGTTGCCTATAAATATAAGGCGACCCCCAACGTTTCAAAGGTTGCTGGAAGTCGAAACGTCTCCCGTGCGCGCAATTCAACCCCTTCCGCGCGCAATGACGAACTTCAGGTAACCTCCTTTCTTTCGCGCAAGAAAGCCTCGGGGTCCGCCTTCGCGCGCAATCCCCGCTGGCTCCTTTCATTTGAATAAAAACTCACCCTAAGGCCGTTGCGCGCAAAAGAACCCGCTTGCGCGCAATTGCCCCCGGGGTGCGCGCAATCCGGCCCGATTGCGCGCACCCCCCTTCTTTCAAGTGGCCATTCGTTAAAGAATGAGCCGTTGCCCCCGCGCGCTATCCGAAGCCCGGTGTGAGCATTCTCAAGCATCCGCGCGCAAGGCACTGGCCCAATTGCGCGCCAGCCGCCCCGATTGCGCGCCGGTCCGCAGTATTGCGCGCAAAGCTTCCTTTTTGCGCGCAACCTGCCAGGGTCGTCCCCTCGACCCCCTGAGGGCACCTGCCTGCGTGGCGCCCGATGCTCCTCATCCTGGGTGCCCGCACCGTGCGTTGTCTTCCCGTGCGGCCCTCCAGGTTCGTGCGAAGTGACATGCACCCATCGTCCGGCAACCTATGCCCTGCATGACGTTAAACTGCACATACGTCCGAGCTACAAGACGTTAAACTGTTCAGCATTCGTCCCACATGACGTTAAACTGCGCGTACGTCCAGCATGACGTTAAACTGCATGTTCGTCCAGCATGACGTTAAACTGCACATCCGTCCAAGCTGCACGACGTTAAACTGCCTAGCCCCCATCGTCCGCGCTGCAAGACGTTAAACTGCCAAGTGTTTCGTCCTCAACACACGACGTTAAACTGTACTTCGTCCGGCAAGACGTTAAACCGTCCGCTTCGTCCTCAACACATGACGTTAAACTGTACTTCGTCCGGCAAGACGCTAAACCGTCCGCATCATTCGATCCCGTGCCTCACACGCAGGGTCTCCCCCGGTTTGGATGTGGCCCCCACCCGCTCGTCTATGTAGGGATGTCGGGATTGTCCCCCTTTTGGGACGATTTAATGGGAGTGGCTTTTCCCTACGGGGGCAGGGTATTACAAACCCCTAGTTTCTCGTGGGAGGCTGCACATGTGTATCTCCATTGCACCTCCCCACTGCCGAAGCCAGTAGAGGGTCTGACTGGGATCGAGGTGTCTTTTGCTTTCGGTCCAAGTCCCTTCCAACTGAGTTTTGCAGTATCCGGGCTGCCTCAAGTGCGTAAGTCCTGACAGAATGAACTACGTGGACTTTGATCCCTGTCTTCTATACAGGGTACGTAGGAAGCCTCCCTGAGGCCCAAGCCCACCACCTGGTCGTCCCGGTCGTATTTACGTCGGTTCGTCCATCAGTGGACCCCTCCAGGGTTCACGCTTGCGTTGATTCACCTATGAATCCGCCCCTGTGGGAGACTGCCTGTGTGTATCTCCACGGTGCCTCCCCACAGCCCCCTTTTCCATTTCCCCTTTTATCGTCCTGCATGACGTGAAACTGTGATCCACCCGGCCGTTCCATCCCCCTCCGTGCGAGGTGGTTCGGTTCAATCCTCCGCCCGGCGGCCTCGACCTCTTCGTGAGTCGGCTTGCCGACGTCCAGCATGACGTTAAACTGTATACCCGAACTACGTTGACTTTGATCCGTGCTAACGCGCGGTACGTAGGAAGCCCCTCCGGGGTCCAAGCTCTTCACTCCATCATCCACCCTGATCCTTACCCGGGCCGCCACATCCCGGTGGGGTCATGCCACTTCACTCCACTCCACGTTACTTGGGAAGCCACCCATGTGCTGGCCCCAGCGTCGGAGGTTCCCCGCAAGGGTTCTGTCATCTGATCCACTTTTCGTGTTGATCGGTCTGATGCCGTCCCCGCTGGACGTTAAACTCGCGGCATACCCCGTGTTAAACACGGGAAGCTGAGGAAAACCTCAGGTGACACAGTTCCCCGCATCTAGTACGGGATGCCTCAGGCCATCATGCCTTCGAGAAGCCCTATTAGGGACGGAAGACAGACGTGCAGAGCCGCAGTGTTACGACACGCCCCCAACACCCAGAGCCACCCGGCCTTCTCACCGCAGGTTGCTGCCCCGACCAGACCCCTTGGAGCGTCCGGGCGGAAGCAGCGTAATTAACCGGTGTCCATGAAGATATGGCGCCGGGAACGAGATTCACGAACATTCTTAAGTCTATGAGGGAGACCCGGATTAGGCGACGAGTTCCGAGGAGACGTCCAAGGAAGGAGGAGCCGACATCCCATCATCCCAGTTTCGATCAAGGAGCAGACGCCCCTGAATAAGGGACGGATGCCGCCCGCCCTTGGAAAGCGGGACTGCGGGACCACAAGCCGCGCGCCCATCCCCTCGGGTTGACGGGTGCACGCGCGAACGCGTCCTGGCGGAACAGCGTAACCCGACGCACATCCGCACCGAAACAGATACTCTTTAGATTTGATGAATTCAAGAGAATAATGATTATAATGAGGTAATTTTAAGGAACAAGGTCAATAAACATACTACTATTTCAGGATATATATTGGATTGTAGTTACCAATTCAATGAGAATATGGTCTGGTTCTTGTGATGCAATTTCAGCTATAGTAGCATGAAGGTCTTGTTTCGAAGTTTATTTCGATGAAACATTATACACTATTGGGATCTAGTATAAATAATCCGTTCAAACACTATACAATATTAAGAACATTTAAAATTAACCTCTTAAGAGAATGTATGATATTATTTTTACATAACCTATTGTTTTCACAATCATAATATATTTAATATTTTAATTTAAAAATAGAACCATATATATTAAGGAGTGTGTTACAACTTTCATGTAGAACCAAGTAACATTAAACAATACCATGCTTCATTATATTTTTTTCAATATTGATTGGTAAATTTGTTGAGGGTAATCATAAGAATTATAATATACTATCATAACTATTCTCATAGGTTCAAATTTTATGATAGAAATTTATACGTATTAACTAATTGAGTAAAAATATCACAATATTTAACCCCCTTAACAGGTGGTCACAAGATCCTATTGTGGTTTAATAAGATTTTTGAGAGATAATCTTGGTTCCCTCGAATTGATTCCAAAATCATCAATAGTTTCTTTTCCTGGTGAATTTCATGAGTAAATTTTCAAACGATCCAGTTATTCTATAAATGGGAAATTAATTTTTAGTCCCTATCAATACATGGAGGTTTTATTCAGAATAATAATAAGACAATGAAATGAGAGGATAAGATAATTATAATGTTCTCAAATGATAACATGTAAAAAAATAATTTAAAGTAGATTATTTTTTGATAATATATTATATATATTTTAAATTTCAATGAATCATGTTTAGGATATTACGTTATTATTTTTAGTGATATATTTAGAAATTTGTATTGTGACATTAATAGATATTTTTAGTTGATCTTAATTATCGTATTTATATTTATATTAGTTTCTTTATAATGAAAAACATGATAAAAAGTATCAAATGGAGTTTGGGGATGATTTGATAGATAATTAAATGGTCGAATACATGTACATGTGAAGGAATAACATAAAATATATGGATGATATTGGATTTTTCTATTCTACGATAAAAAATGTACCCTGGATGATGAAAATAGTAATTGAATATCTTTTTTTTTCAAATATGAGACCAAGAATTTATTTGATGAAATAATCCATGATTTAAAAATAAAAATAAAAAATATATTAAGAGTGTTAAGGATGCATAAATTTAAATATTATAATATATACCTATGGATATAAAAAATTATTTATATGATTTTTTGAAGAATAATTAAAATCATATTCAAATGATAGAAATTGAATTGGATGAAATGCTGACAGTAGTTAACAATGAAAAAAATTTAATTGATATAATGTACCACCTATTAAATATTCTCAAGATGAAAAAATGGTACTCCAACAATTAATTATAATACAATATTTTCTCATGTAAAATTGCATGATTTATTGGATAGAAAATATTGAGATCCTCTAATGATATATATACTATAAGAACATAAAAAATTGTTCCACATTATCTATATGTTTCTCATTAATAACAATGATATTTCATCTTCTTGTAAAGGTTACAAGTCAATATTTGGACATATATTGGTGAAAAAGAGAAAATAAAACATCTATAACATGATGGGTGGATGGGAGTGTGTAGAAAAAAATACCCACACATGAAGATAATTATGATTTTTGGTCTATACCAAAAGTCAACAACTATTATAGGCTACAAAAAATGAAATTAAATTATAGAGGTTAAAATTTATTAACATTTTTCATAGTTGGATATTTGGGTACATGTACCATAAATGTAGTCGTGATTATATAAATTTATATAAATAAAGAGGGGGGTTTTATAGTTTAATATAATTAATGATAAGGTAAATTCTGTTATGTTGACCAAAAATACATAGAAACTAACAATCTTGTCCATCAATAACAAATTTATATGTACGATTAACATCAATTGAAATCTATACTACCATAGTTCTATTTTAGCGATGGGTGAAATTTAAAATATCCTATGAAAAAATTAAATACCTATAATACTATAATACCATAATCTAAAATAAAGTAAAATAGAAAAGTCCTTGATACATAAGATGAATGTAAGCATATAGTTGAGAAACTGTTCCCATGACGAATATGAAAAATTATGTTACACAATAAATGAATAGAATATTTTATTGTGGTAAGAAAGTAAAAATAATTGAATAATTTAATAAATCCATGATGAAAAATGAAAAATAAGAACGTAGGATCATAAGAGATAACTAATATATGTAAGAAATAAGTGAATTTTTTTCTTGGATGCATCCATGTTGTAGAGTATGATAAAATGATTGAAATAGGAAAATCAAAGGTTGTTAGGAAACTATTTTGATCATTTGACAAGGTTATGAAATTGAAAAAATAATTCTAGATTTTTTAGACAAAAATTTGGGATGCTTACAATGAGGGAGATATAATAAGATGGTGAAATTTCCCAAAGAAGAAAGTGACTCCACATGATAAAGAAAAAATTATTTTAAGGGAGCTTTTACAGAATTAATTACCATCTAGTTCTTACATATAGTTATGGGAAATGTAAATAGAATAAAAACCCTAAATAATTTCATGAAATGCATAAAATGAAGTACAGATTTCACAAAAATCAATCAAATGAACTATTGACTACTTGTACATTTATATATATTGTTTAAAAACACTTTAGTTGATAATAAATTCATAGAAGGAAATATATCCAAGAAACTAAAGAATGTTAAAATCATTAATGTGAAAGGGGAAGCTAGAATAGATATTTGTATAATTTTTGGAAATGAGTTATGGTGTTTTTTTGGGTTACAAATAAAATCTCAGAACTATCCATATCATTAAAATATAACGTGGAATCCCATATTATATCCTTAATCATTTCATTGTGCTTCTTTATATTGATAATTTAAGGTAATTCATAAATGGTATATCTAAATGTTGTGTAGTTTTTAAAATGGATAAATTTAGACAATATGGACTATTTGAATACATCATATTAAATTTAAATATGTATTTAAGTATTCATGCAGTTAATTATGAATTATTCCAACCATGATGAAGAGTATATGCTGTGAATCCTATGACAGGGAGCTGTCATGATGGGTATTATTCAAGATGAGGTTGTATCATAAGATAATGGAATCCCTATAGAAATCTATATGCAATATATTCTTATCACACATTTCCCATTATTTTATTATTTAAATTAAATTTTATTATTAAGTGGGTGTATATAAAAATATATGATACTAGGAATTGGGGAGTAAGATATAATGACCTAGGCTTTAATATACATAGATATTATATTATTATTGCATAATATTTCATACATTACACAAACACACTCTTAAATAGAATATTAGTTTACTAACATGGAAAACATGGTACTCCAACATCTAGTTTGGTGAATATTTTTGAATGTTTTCCACTATGATCTTACACTTCAATATTCTTACATAAAACCATACTTTATAAAGTTATGAAATGAAATACATGAAAAGGGTGATCTTATATTCCCTATATGGTTAAATCAAGGTAGATAACATATGAATATGATCATAAAAACATCAAAATTACTTTTGAAAATTATAACCTTCATATAAAGTGCATGATATATTTTTTGAAAATAAATCATAGGATATTTTTGATGAATTTAAAAATATATTTCATTGGAGAATAACATATTACATAAAACATGGGCATAAACATTATCTAACAATATCATTTCCCTATTAGTCAAGGAGAATCACAAATAAATACATTGTGGAAATATTTACTTACAAAACTAGGTTCACTCCCTGTTCATGTGATGTATTACTAAACAATGTTTTATCTCACTGTAGTGATGTACTATTTATCCGAGTTCAATCGTTTTTCTTGCCTTATATTATATAACCATGTTCACTTCTTATTGAATTCCTTTATTACTAAAATTAGTTCCATTCCCAGTCCAGTTATATCTATATCATGAGATATAAATCCTTACAAAATGAATTGAAGCGAGATATAGATCCCAAGCATCATGTAATGTATACCACACATAATTTTTCCCCAATAAGATAAATACTTAACCATATAAGAACCCATGACATGAAATGGGTTTAATAAATATCATTCTATTATAAACATCAAGAAACCGTATAATGTAAAAAAATATTATACTAAATAAATATAGCTAGAAAAAAAATAAGAAACATAATATAATGTTGTCCAAGAGGGAAAATTATATTGACAGATCACTTAAAAATAAATCTTGATGAAAATATTCTCAATACATGGAAAATGTTTTCTATTCATTATTTTCTCGGAAATTTTAAAACAAATTTTTTTAGAAAAATAACCTTGTCATATTGTAATCTTGTAGTGTAATCATCAATCCATTAAGGTGTCATGAAAGGGGTATAATGAATTTATTCCTTATAAATTAATAAACCCTCATATATTTATTTTCACTAATGTCACAAAGAAACATATTTAAATACGACCATAAAATTCATTTCAAACCATTTTGAAAAATTTGAAACATTTGGTAAAAATAACTATAAATAAACATAAGACAATAGATAATTAATTTATTATTTTGATAGAAAACAAGTAAAAGGATGATAAATACATCAAAATGGTGCTTTAAAAAGAATCAATCTGGATTATTGAGGAAACAGTGAAATAATAATTTCACACTTTATAATTAGTAAAATCATATACCCAATGAATGAAATAAAATTATACAGATCTTAAAATATCATAATATTGTGGATATGAATCATAAAAGACATTAAGGAGAAATATTAACACAAAAAATAAGCATACAGTGTATAATGCATTTCTCCCATAGAAATAAACGTGAGGGAAAAATACAATACCTTAGGTCTTGACTTCTTTCATATATGTCCAATACTCCTATATAATAAATATAAATTTTTCCAAAATATAACCCTTAAAAATTTAAATATACATATAATACCATCAATAATTTACTCATGAATTTATATTACACACTTTTTTCAATATTATGTTAATGTTATTTTTGAGTTAATGACATCTTAGTTTTTCATACATTTTCTTTTTTCTTATCATTTATCCCCTTACATAGATCATGATTTCATAAATTATATACTGATAAACATGATATAAATATCACACACACACGCACAAAATATATATATATATATATATAAATATAATATATGTATTTATAATGATTCAGACAAGTTAGAAGGTGAAGCAAGCAGACCTTTCATGGAGATAGTAGGCCAAACACATGCGATAATGTTGTTTTCATCTTTTGATCACATGAAAAGAAAGAAAATTATATGAAAAATTGTCATCCAAAATAACTAATAATGTTATATATATAGAATATATATTCATAAAATTCATCATTATTACTATCCATGTCATATATAGAAGAAAAACATATCACATCGCATCATGGAGATGGTATGCCATGCGTATACATGAGCCACATTATAATTTCATAAAATATTAAGTTGAATAAAAGAAGATATTTTATTATGATTCTAGAATTATTATTATTTCATAAATATGATATATAAACATTAAAACCATCATAATTCCCATTCATAAAATATGGGGATGGAAAATGAATTTTATCTCACTTTAGAGATGGTAAGTTGTACTTACACATTAGCAATACATTCATTTTGTATTTTATGGAAAAGGTGATGTATAGTGTTGTGTTCATGATTATAATAAAATCTTAAACATATTTTTGATGAGAAATATATTATTTCATGATATATATCTTGAATTTGTGTAATATATATGTCTGTTTAAAAATATAGTGATCACTTAGTACAATTCTGTCTTTTTTGAAACAATTAATATAAATATCTTTTAAAGGACTCTAGACATGGACTTTTGGAAGAAGAGCTCATCTATAATGTATCTAGGGTAGTTAATAAGTTAAAGTGGTAGGGTTTGGTAGGTCTCCAAGGCTCATATGGATGAAATTCTATGAGGTAGTAGGTTTCCTTTTATAATGAATGTGAGGGTCATATTTGGAATTTCCCAAATGATTAATTGATAATAAATTAAATACAAATACAAATACCACCAAGTGGCAGTGAATTATAATATATGTTGAGTTAATGTTTTAAATTAATTAAAAAAAGTATTTTATGAATGTTTTAATATTATTTTTAAACCATATCATTTTGATTATCGCTTACTATATCCATTTTAGATTTAACTATAATATCAAATTCATTAAATTATAAAACATTGTAATTTATTACATATATGGTGTTAAATATACATAAATAGTCAATTTATTACATATTAGATATTATAATAATCACTTTTTATGTTTTATATATTTTTATAATATTTATATAATTTAACAAATAATTTTTTAATAAAATCTAATACTTTTCAATTTTATCATTATTCATTACATTTAATTTCATAAAATCAACATAGATATATACTGTTAAAAATAATAATTTAATATACTCTTAATATGTCATAGTCATAAATAAAATTCATGGAGAAACTTAATTAATTAAAATATTTTAATTTTAATATTTTTAATTACTTTTATTTGATTATTCCATTGGTTGAATAAATTTTTTATTTTAATTTTGTAATTATTTTAGGTAATTATTTACTAACTAGAACTTATATGTGCATTAATATAATAAATATATATATATATATATATATCCATATAATATTCATAGTTGATTATAAATTCTAGAACACCCTATAGTAAGAATGATATAGTTATTACAACATGAATATCACAACATTGAGTTTACATTAAATAAAATATTATAATTGTAAAAATATAATCCATATGGTTCTAAATGGTAATTAATTAGATACTTGGATAATTAGGTTAGATATATAATCGACCAACAATATTTATATATCTATTTTTTCTTTTAATGGTTTTTATAATTTTAATTGAATTCATTTTATTGATTTTTCATTTGCCTGCACTAGCACTGCATTATTGTGGCATAAGCCTCAATGGAAATTATTGCACATTTAAAAATTAAAAATAACATACTATGATAAAAACAAATAAATAAATGTTAATATTATTAATAATACTTTTTCATTACCTAGTTTTCCCATATATGGACACATAAGGAATATTTAATATAAAGAAAGTGAGATTGTGTGACTTTCATTGATTTAAATAACATATATGTCATTTTCCACAAAAAGAGCCAATGAATTAACATTTTTTGGATCCTTATGTGTTAATTTGTGAACATTATTCTTCAAATAAAAGTAGGGTATGTGTTTGATTCATTTTGTAGTCCTTATAATTTTATATTTAATATACATTAAAAAATTAATCTTTATTGTGGTAACAAAATGTACCCTGCTTAATATTCGTACTAACCAAAAATAAAAGGGAACTATTCAACAAATTTGTAAATTTTCATTCGAGATTTGGAATCTATTTTTAAAAATTAAACAAATAGATATTTTAGAATGTAATTTAATATAAAATAGGTAAAACTCCATAAAACCCATTTTTCCAAAAAATACCCTTTTAGAATATAGAATTTTTTTAATAAATTCATTAATTAAAAAATTTCCAAAAATAATAATTATATTATTATAAATAATAATAAACAAATGAAAATTTTAATGTAATCCAAAATATATTTTTACATTATATATTCTTAAAATAAATAAATAGTAGTAAAAATAAATATTATCACTATTTATGTAAACATGAAACTTCTCAGAAGAAACCCAAATTTCTACAATAGTAAATTTTTATATCCCACTACAATATAAGAAAATTATTTCATCAAATATATTATATAATTTTTTTTAAAAACATGATTTCAACAAGTGTGCCATCAAAATGAGGTAAAATTACAATTTTAGAAAAATTCAACTTTTATGCATAAAAATTGAGTTATTCTTATATATTGTCTCGAAATCACATAAGATGAATGATAAACATTAAATTGAATATATTATAAATAAAACCCTTTAATAAAATAAAATAATAATTATTTTTTATTTACTTTTATAAACTTCACCTGTACACATTTAATATGTCCTTCAAAAAAACATTTTTTTTTACTTTTTTTGAAAAATCAAAAATTTAATTAAAAATAAATGGTCAAAATTTTATATATACAGATTTAAAAAAATACATAATTGAATTTATTAATTTAACTCCATCCATACTAATCTATAGGTTATAATGTTCTGGTTTAAATAAATTTAATAATAAAATGGTGTTTTATAGAATCTTAGTGTACCCTGTAACATAAGCTCAGCCAGTGTTGTGTGTAAAAAAATACATCAAAAAAATTATTCTCATAAAAATATCATACAGTTATATTTTATTACCATTAAAATTAATTTCTCTAATAAAATTCATCTTCGATGTAAAAGGTTCAATACTTGATTGTTTCTTTCATAGAAACCCACATTATAAAAATGAATAATAAAACATCATTTTAAAACAGGAATGTTAGAAACATAATTGTTATAGATAGTAACTCATAACTCAGTTTCCACATATGTTAAAACAGGTCGAATGTCAAAACATAGATATTTAAAATATATTTAACTATAATGTTATTATGAAGAGAATGAGAAATCATGTTAATGAAAGAGTTAATTATCAAAAATCCATATCACAAAGAGAATTGAAATAGGTCGTTGATATCATAAAGAATTATGTTAATGGTAAAAAAAAAATTCAAAAACATTTATCTTAAATTTGAATAATTTTAATTAGAAGATACATATACCCAATTTCCGGAGAAACATAACTTTTTTACTTGATATATTTTCAAATTTATCTCTTATTCTATGAAACAGAGGTGAATTTTTCATTCTTTGAGTGTTAGTGGATCAATTGATCCAAAAATAGAATGATAAAGTTTTCCATGTGTATTTATCAGAATAAATAGAATAAAAAGTTATCCAAGATTCCTAAATCCTCATACAGTTTTACAATATTATAATCTCTAAAACATCTTTTGATGCTTAAATAAGAGTTTGATAAACGGTTATCCCTTCTAAATGATTAAATTTAAAATTTTATAAATAAAATCATAGAAACTCTAATTCACTTAACAATAATGACCCATATATAATAATGTACCATTTTATTATCACATACAAAACATGTGAATACCTTCATCACATATTTTCTCGAAACATTCTAACAAACTGAATTACAATAAAACCTTACTAAAAACATTACTTGTTAGAAAAATAACACTTTCCTCATACCATAACATAGATAATTTTATAAACTCAACAATGTATATCAAAAAAACTTCATCTGATAATCCACATGGTCACCAATACTATCCCATATATATTCAAACATCTCTCAATATCTTTATCCCAACCTCATGCACATATTCTGGGTTATCCTTCCCTTGATAATCTGTTTTCCTAAAATATCACCATAGCACCACACTAATATTCTCTCAAATCATTAATGAAAAATAATAGTGGACCAATCCATTGATTTTTAATTATATCATAATACCATAATTGTACTTATATAACATTATTCTTGAATTCCAATACATAATCAATTTATCATTTCACCACTTCATTGTTGTACAAAACATCTCCAATACTGATCACATGATATTTACCTTGGGATTTAACATTAAGAGGGTGATGAAACCATGTTATATAGTTTTCCCATGGATTTGGTAACTGGTTAGAATAATTAAAATATTACATAAACCAGAAACATTAACTTGAGAGAGATACTCTCTCTGGAGATTTCAATTTATTCCCTTTACATTGATTGTGAAATGAAAGATGACCATATTTCCCACACATTTAACATTTATATTTCTCATTAATATAATTTACACAATGAGTTATTCCACACCTTGATCTTAAAGAAGATATAATTATCTTCTCTCCAAATTTTTTAGAGTTTCTATTAAATTCTATCCTTTTTTATCATAACCATGATATGGATGTGGAATGTCAATATACCTTTTTAATAAGAATATGGTGTGAAAGTAATTACTAAAAAATAAGTCATTTACCACATCTTAGTCTCTGTATTCAATTGTGTCTTATTTCCTAGTATTCTTGACCACATTTCACCACTTATTCAGATCCCCTTCCAAGACATATGTTCGTAACATATGTTTTTCCTGCTATAAAAAATAGAGAATGAAAACAAACATTTCAAGGTATAGATGAATTTATTATAATATATTTGATCATTTGTTCAACTAAGAGAATGTGAATGTTTCCTTAAGAATGATTCAATTTTTCCCCCTATTATGGTTATTTGGAAGCCTATCAGGATTCATGGTTTGATAAGGATGAATGGTTATAGAAAAATTATTCTATATCCAGATCCCAAAACCATTTGTTTTTGTTTTGTAGTTCCTTGAAATGTGCATTCTAGACTTCATTATCTCTGTTTCCAGGTGGTTTCCATTGGATTTATTCATGGAACCAAAAACATCCTATTTTTCTTTATCCAATTAGGAATTTCTTTTTGAAGGCAGGAGTCTGATAGGTTTTGAATATTATGAAACTAAAGAACATGAATTGGTTGAGATGGTGAGAGGTTTGACTCATCACACCCATTATTGTGGGAAATTGAATTCTACTCCTGGACTCTATTTGTAAAATTAAAATATTTTTTCATTAATACTTTTTTATTTACCAAGTATATCATAAGTATCCATTGGAATTTCCAATCACTTATTTAACTGAAATTCTTTTAATCATTGTTATGATGGTACTAGTTTTTAAGCCACTCACTAGGGAACTCTAGAATTTATTGTCATCCAGGGAGACAAAAGTACTTTTTAATCTTGGGATAGTACTCATAAAATGAGATACCTATGTTTGGTTGTGAAAGGAATCAGAACCCTTATAGTTTAATGCCACTTAATAGGACACATCATAACTTTTAAGGTCATGTGATAAGGACCTCTAAGACGAAGGTTCTTAGTTGAGACTTAGTGTGGGAATTATACATAAGCATCCCAATGAATTTTTAAAAGTATATCTATTTCCATGTAAGATAATACCATATTAGGAATATGAACCAAAGAGAACATGGTTTATTTCAAGTGTTGTGTATGAACCTGAAGGAGGCATCCTACATATCCCATATTGATGGGAATCAAATCCTACGTTTCTCGAGGAGGATATACAGCGAGCTCAGGCCCTGAAAGGGAATCCTACATATCTTGGATTGAAAATTAGTCATAGTTCTCTTAGTTTATTCAGTGTGTTTTTGTGCACATGTTTCTACTGTCACATATCTTGAAGCCCACGCGAGTCATGCTCTGTGTGAGAAACAAGAGGATGTGAAAAATTCCACAATGACACTTCACACTTCTCCTCCTTTGCTGATAGAAGAGGGCACACCCACCGTGGAAGATGGCAGGGCGATGATCCTTCCCTTTATTCTATTTTCATTGGACAATGGTCTAATTTCAGAGAGAAAGGGTGGAGGTGAGGGGCTAAAAATGGGATGGATACGCTGACGAAATTGGTTGGGGCATACTCTTAATGAGTATTACCATTTGACGTTTGGTTGGGGATTACTCCTATAGAGGAAGCCCATTTGGGATTGCCTGGGGATTTCTCATAACGAGGATTCCCATTTATAATTTTTTGGGGATTACTCTTAAAAAGGATTCCCATTTTGGAATTTTATGGGGCTTACTCTTAAGAAGGATGCCCATTGGATGATTTTTAGGGCTTACTCCTAAAGGAGAAGCCCATTTGGAATTTAAATTAGAAAAGGTGTGAGGTGATGTGGTTTGAGTAGTTTCATGAGGAGTATATCTACTCAAGGTACTCGAGATATCCATAATGAGTTTCTAGACTCGTAACATGTTAAAGGATACAAGAGAAGTTGTTTGACTCAAGGAACGTCGTTGATTATCATAAAGTGTCTCATAACATGGTATTCTAAAGAATGATGTCGGGCTGCATAAAGGGTGGAATGGTAAAAGTCATTGACTGGATTTGTGAAGTTCATGGTGCAACTCTCCATTTATTATGGGGGTGAGAGACGGAAGTGAAGAGACCGACCTGACAGCATGAGAACACAGCCCAACATTGACCCCGAGCAGGGGTGCGGGGGCATAGCCCCCAGGGTATGGACCGGTTGGACTAGGTAGGTGGAGAACTAAGGTGCCTCGTGTAGGTTCTCCACATGTCCCCCCCCCCCCCCCGTAGCTCCCCCCGTGTAGGTCCTCCACGTACATGCACCACATAGGTGTTCCAAACATGTGCTCCATGAAGGTGCTCATTTCCAATCAAATTCAGCATGAACACAGTTTCATTGGGTTCATAAAATTGACTAAAACCATTAGTATAATTTGAGTCACAATATTTTTTAGTGGGAAAACCTGAAAATCAAGGTAAATTACATTCAATGTAAAATATAATATGTTTAGTCCTAGGTTTTCCATGATGATTACCCAAAGTCTAGGATCTTATTCTATAGTAAGACATATACTTAATGAAATGAATTGGAATATCCTTATAAATCTATCTAAGTTTCTAAGTAATGATTATTTTTTCATCCTATTTTATAATGGTTCACTAAACCAATACTTTCGAACTAACTATAATAACCTGATATTACTATATATAGAAATTTCGTCAATTTTTCAGAATATTTCATACATTACCAATACCCACACCCATTATTTATTCTAGTATAATACAATTATAAATGTAGAGATCAAAATTATAGTCTAGTGAAATATATTCAATGTTTGTGATAATGAATTTTCTCTTTAGAATTATAAAATAATAATATTTATTATCACATAGGGTAATGAAATAAATGAAAATGGAGATCTCATATGCTCAGTAAGGGTTTTACAACATGAAAAACATAAGAATATTTTAATTAGAACAAGAAAATATCATTGGAATATTATTTCATGAATATCAATGATCATCATTTATTTTCATTAAATAAACAATTGAAGTTGATGATGAATCTAATAACATATTCGATTAGAGAAAAACAAAATTTGTGAAATTGGTTTATACTCATAATCCCAAAAACAATCCACATGAGTGGCGGCTCATTTACAAGACCATCATAGTATAAAAAAATCACTTAATGAACTGGGTTTAGTCAATGTTCCAGTTATGTATTACTGAACTCAGATTACTCCCATTCATGTTCTATATTAATAAATTAATTTCACATCCAATTTTAGTCCTATTTTATTGAATGGTGTTTACATCCAACTCTAGTACAATATTATTAAACTGATCTCACTTACAATTCTAGTCATATCTATCTCATGAGATATAAATATTTTCCCAATGTAATAGGGGAGGATTTATGTCCCACAATTCAAACAATTAAAACCATATATCATAAATATAAACTAACCATATAAATTATAATGATAGTATCCAGAAATTATAACAAAAGTAATGTATATATATGATAAATGAATGTAACCATAAAAGGAAAATAATTTTGATAGATCACATAAGAATAATTTTTCATTAAAATATCTTTTCTTCTTGGAAAATGTTTTTATTTAAAATCATAATAAATTAAAAAAACCATTCTTTTTAAAAATAACCTTGTAGCCTTAAAAGGTATGATTCAAATAATTATGGATTCTTAAAACCTGTATATTTTATTAATTCAATATATGTTTAAAAAAATTCCATCTATATTTTTTTTGATTAACTCACAAACATCCTTGCTTAGAAAATGAAAAAATAATCTATTCAAACAATTTTATAAAAAGAAAATCATGTTTAAAAATAAAAGTAATCATTCATTCTATAATTGTATATAATCAATGATTTTTTTAGAAAATCATGATTTGGAATATATTTTTCTACATTGATGATTTAAGATGAATCAATCCATATTATTTATGAAATAGTTTAAAAATATCTTATTACTTTATAATAAGTATAATCGTATTCCCCATGAATGAAATAAAAGTATATGGAAATGAAAAATCCATATTCATATGTATATGACTCATAAAATACATACATGGACTGTATATACACCAAATAGAAAAAAAGTAGTGTATAATCCATGTGTCCCACATAAATATAAGTGAGACAAAAATCCTATACCTTAATTTTAGACTTCCTTTGTATACATTCATACATCATGTATAAAAAATATACATTATTATAAATATATCATATAATAAATTTAACACATTTATAATTTGGTATATTATTTACCAATCAATTTATATTACTCAATTTTTATCAATTTCATGTTCATGTTATGTTTCGGGTAATAGCCACTTTTTTTTTCTTACATGTTTTGACTCATTTTCAATAGTCCTCTAACATAGGTCAAGATTTAATAAGTTCTAGAATTATATAAAATATTTAAATATTAGATATATATATATATATATTCATTATATATGTATTCATGGTGATACATAATAATTAGATATAGTATATTAAATACACCGTTCATATGTAATGAAAATTTATATAGGATATTATATTTCTAAAAGTATAATTTTTTCATTAATATCATATTTATACAAAAAATCCATCATAATAACCATTAATAAAAAATTGTCTTGAAAATTAAATTGTATTGCTATGTTGAGAGGATACACCGTACGTATGCTCGTGCAATACATTCATTTTTTATGGGAATAGGATGATATAATGATGTTCCAATAATGATAATAAAATATCATCATATCAATTATTAAAAAGATATTATTTTGTGATATATTTCATAGAATTAGAGGAGGTATATAATAGTATAAAATTAGAGTGATCAATTGGAGCGATCTCCACTTCTTTGAAATGTCTATTTAATATCTCCATTAAAGGACATATAATGTGATTTAGTGGGAATAAAAGAACTTCTATAATGATAAATTACAATTTTATAAGAGTAATTTTTAGGAAATGGTCAATCATTAATGATCATTGTGATGAACTTTTATAAGGGTGGAAGTCTTATTTTATAATGAAGGTGAGAGGAATTTTTCAAGTTTCTATAAATAAAAATTTATTGAAAATTAAATTTCAAAAAAAATATCGCCAAATGAAATTTAATTTGAATATAATATGACATAAAATATTAATATCATCATCCAATATATTTTAGACATGGTTTTTAATATTTTGAAACCATATCAATTTTTAACAAAACTTATTTTCCCCATTTTACTTATAACTTCTGTAAATACATTTTTAAAATTAAAATAGTTCAATTATTACTTATACGGTTAAAATTTACAATGAATAGTTGATTAATGACATATTATAACATGTCATAATAACATTGTATTTTTATGACTTTGAAATAATTTTTTAAAAACCATTTTTATAAGATATATTCATTGTCACATTTGATAGTATTTATTACATTGATATTTATAAAATATAATAAAAAAGATAAAATAGAATAAATTAATTTAATACACTCATAATATGTCATATTCACTGATAAAATTAGTGGAAAACCTTAATTAATTATAAATATTTTAATTTTAAACATTTCAATATCATATATTTTATTTCCCATTGTTTAATAACTATTGTATCATAATTATGTAAACATTTTAGTTTATGATTAATTAAATAAAAATTATAAAAAAATTAATAAGATTAATTAATTTTTTTTTATTTTAGATTATCATTTACTATTTAATATATATTCTAGAAATCCCTATATAAAAAATGATATAGTAATTAAAATAAGAACATGACAACTTTGAATTTACATTAATTAAAAAAATATAAATGTACTAATATATATCATGTGGCACCAAATGATCATTAATTAGATCAATGGATTATTATTGTTGATATATACACAAAAAATAAGATTCATTTAGGTATTTTTATCTTTTAATGGGTCATTATCATGTTAACTTATGTCATTTTATTGATTTTTCATTTTCTTGAAAAGAACTGCATTAGTTTTGCATAAGAATTAAAGGTAACTATTTGAAACATGAAAAAAAATATCAATTTATTTCATTAATATAAATAAAATTTTCATATTATTAGGTTTTATATTCGTTCATAACCTAGTTTTCTATGTAAGTGGACACATAAAAAGTCTTTTTGGACAAGAAACATGATATTTTATGCCTTTCTTTGATTTAAATATTTTCTATGACATTTTCATGGAATAATATCTTTTAACCAACTTAATTTTGATCCTTATGTTTTAAAGGTTTAATTATATTCATCTAATAATTTTTTTCCCATTGGTCAGACTCATTTTTAGACTGTTTTTTTGTTGATAAACATAAATGCCAAATTTACCTTTTATTGTGGTAACAAAATTTACCAGTGTAACAATTCATATTGACCGAAAACAAAAGGAAATTATTAGCAAAATTTAAAAAATCTGAATATAAATTAATCATTTATTATAAAAATTTAAAAGAACATATTGTTCCAAATTTAATATAAAATAAAATAGGTATAACACCATAAAGCTATTTTAAAAAATGTCCCTTTAGAACATTAATGGGTTTTCAAATAAATTCTTGTACAAAGTACATTTTTTTAAAAAAAGATGTATTATTTTAATTTATAATGACCAAATTATGTTTGATACTAATCTTAAATAAAATTTGACCCTTTAAAAGCATTAAAATATAATACATTAATAAAAATCAGTATTTTCAATGTTCATGAAAAAGCTAAACTTCTCAAAAAATTACAAAAAAAGTCCACCCAAAGATATTACTAGTATATCAATTCCAAAGAGAACATTTTTCACAAATAGAATCTATTGATTTGTCGAAAAAAATATTATTAACAAGTTTAATAAATAATTGTGTGAAAACATCCATTTTAAAAAAATATTTCTTTGATATGTAAAATTTGATTTCTCCTAATATCATGTATAGAAAACACATAAGATGAATGATAATCATAGATTGAATATATTATAAATATATATCTTTAATATAATATAAAAAAAGTTATATATTTTTATTGGTATAAAACACACTTCTAAACAATTAAATATTTATTTAGAAAAACATTTCATTTTAATTTTTTAAAAATTGATTCATTCACATATAATTAATTAGACACTGAATTTTATAAACATCTTTAATAAATAACATAATATTTCAGTTAATCCATTTCATACACACAATTATAATTTCTAGGTTATTGTTATTATTTTTAGTTATTGGAATAATAAAATGATGTTTCCTAGAAACATAGTGTTGCGTGTAATGAAAGTTAATCTGATACTTCCGGTAATAAATTACATAAATAATACATCTCATACATGTATCGTCATTTCACTTAAAATGTGATGAACAATAATATTTTTAATATTTTTATAGAGGTGATTTCTGGTTAATTCATTTTTCGAAAACCTGTTAGAACAACACTTAGGAATTGAAAATTGAGTTGGAATAACATATTGAATAAGTTATGTATAGATATACTATTAGATGTAATCAACCTTGTTTTTTTAATATGATAAAAATTTTACACAAGTAAATTCGGATAATTTATAGATCATTCCTCAATAAATGTGATGCAACCATCCATACATATTAAGGTGGCCCTATCTCTCAGGGAAGGGGGATAACAAAGGGCTAATGATGAAACATTTTCAATGTAATGGAAGAAGAAATAAATAATTTAAAATTTTACTATATTAATTGTTATTTTATATATTTCAAATAATGGTGATAATTTTATTTAATTGATAATGATAATAGTTTTTCAAAAAAACCAATAAGATGTGATTGATGGTCTTTAATATATTATGATCCTGATACACATTGGTATTATTTATTAAGAGTATTTCAATAGGGATTAAATTCAATATAAGATGATTTCTTATGAATAATAAAGAAACCAGTGATTATTGAAGATGATTCCATTTTATATACCAATATAAAGAAAAAAAGCTCATTCTATATAAAAAACGAGTCAAATTAAAGATAGAAGTGTTAAATTATATTGATTAACAATATTTTCTTAAGATTGAATAGATCATAGTATCTTTTTTATAATGAGATAATAATTAAAAATAGATTTATAGAGATTTATATTGATAGATATTTAAATAATTAAGAATAAGAATATAAAGATGTATAAACATTGGATGGGTTTTGAAGGATCCATTTATGGATATTAAAAAATAACACAATTGTTTTATTTGGAAGTCAACTTGTATTACTATTAGGAGAAATCATATGTTTCCATATTTAATGTAGAAGGTGTAAACTAGTATATCTATGAGGAAACAGTAATCGTAAAGCACTGTAAATGTGTAAAACGGTGATGGTATTATTAAAGAACATATTATATCTTGAATAATTCAATAATAATTATCATATACATCAATACCTTATAAATGAGGTATTTATAATACTTCTCTACTATTTAATATTTAATGATGTGTTTAAGGATACCAAGAGTGTGTATAAAGGTAATAAGAGCTAATTTGAAATTGCTCTTTAATTTTGAGTGAAATATTATATATCTACAGTGAAACTACAATTGTATGGTTTCCATATAACAGTGGAAATTAGAATGTATTGAGAATAATTATATGTATAATATTCTCTTAGGATGATATGTTATTTTTCAGGGATTTAATCTTGAATTATGGAGAAATAATTAGATGCATAATATTTCATGGAATTATATATTTCATATAACTTCAAGGTAATATTAGATATAGATCATTTAATATATGGAACATAATATTTTTATTGGAAATTTTTTCTTCTGTGAAATCATATATGATATTTTAGAAGTACAAATAAAATGACAGATTATAAAGTCCTATATTTAATGATTTATACAATTTAATATAATGATCATTATTAAAATAAATTACTAGAAATTCTTATGTGAGGTTTACTGATTGGATATCATTAAAATTTATCAGTATATTCAATAAAATATATAAAGAATTATTTTTAAAATGTGATGATATTTAGTTATCCAAAATGAGTGATTATTGGAATATATAAGTAATTCCAGAAAAAGTTTTTTATGATATATTAAGTTGAATAATAATTAAACAGAAAAATTATACATAAGTATTGTAATTCATGATATAAAAATAGAATTCATATTTTGAAGAAGATGACCATGCTTGGGAAAATTCATCTGATGTGATACCTATCGATGCTATTTTTTAGAACATTCATAATAGAGACCTCACCTCTAATTATCCAGAGCCAGTACCTCAGTTTGTTAAATTTGAATATAAATAAGGATTATTCTTCCTAATTCACTTAAAAGAATAATTTATTTGGGGTAACCAGATATATACATAAGTTTCACATAATACCTTTGAATGTAAAGAAAAAATATATATATATAGATATTCAGTTGTAATTGTCCATAACTCCTTGATTATCCCTAAAAGTAAGTCATTATAATATTATTCTCAAGGGGGTGATATTAAGTGCTCAGTAAGGGTAAATAATTTAGATAAAGCATAAGTAATAAGGCATGACGAATACATGACAGTGACATGCATTTAAAATATAATCATAAGCACAATATGGTAAGAATAAAAGCCGAATAAATAATGACATAATAAAACATAACCATGTATATTATACTAGTCTAATAATTCCATGTAATATTAATTACTATGTTCATAATGACGGAATACAAAATATGGGACATTATATCTATATTGTCCATGCCTCATTCCATAACCATACCTAAATAGATAAAAACTTAAACTAGTATTTATCATGAGACCTATCGATGCACGATGGGCCTGTAGCTGACCCCACCCGACACTTACTAAGTCCAATTTATTCATCATATGAAAGGGGTGAAATATAATTAGCATATTCATGCATGTTTGAAGTAACATACGAAATGTAAATAAGTTTCCTCAACCACTAAACATAAAAATGAACTATTTAGAGTAATATGGTGAATGGTATCAAGATAAGACATTCATTGTAATGACCCTGAATTTACCTAGAAAATTATTTCATAAATACATGGGAATTTTACGTTACTGTAAAAAATTACGGCACATGATTTTGAGGCCCGGTGTGCCCAGAATCAATTTCTAATGTTAGTTTTGGGTACGTTCAGAAACGTACGAGCATGTTTTTATAAATTTTGAACCGGTTCTCGTAATTGAATTCTGAGGTCACCATTGAACTAGTAGTGCCAGTATTCTCTTAAAATGTTTTTCTCTTCGATGATAGTGAGTCGAGAAGATAAGATAGTTTTTGGGTATTCGTGGAGAATAATAAAAATAAAGAGAGCATCACTTTATTTTTATTTGAGCCGCGATGTTGGTATTTGGTGGTTAAAACCTCCTCATTGTAGATGGAGGTGGGACCACCACACCTTATACTCCCATTAAAAGTTATGGTGGTGGGGCTCACCTGAACCCAACCTCCCACGAGAGGTTATGATGTAGGGACCAAACAATACTAAAACCCATATTAATGGAAGGAGAAGAAAACCTCTCAACTCCCTCATTAATGAGGGGAAGCTCCTTGACCTCCTCTACCATTTATGGTGCCACCTCCCCTATAATTAATTTGTGTCTACTCCACTAATTAATTTGTGCCAACACTCATGAAATAATTATGTGGATCCTATTTAAATAATTAACTCATTTTAATTTTAAACCCAATAATATAAAATAATAGAGAAAATATTATTTGAATGGGCTATCTTTTTAACCTTTGGCTTGGCATATTCATCTTGGTGGAAATTTGTGAGAAGAGAAAAGAACTCTCGCCAATGAAGAACGAATAATAGAGAATGACAACCTTCTTCGACTTATTCCTTAGAGCTTCTACCGACATGGGACGTCTTCAACCGACCTACCCTCCGCACCATTGTCAACAAGACAATGCACCTCATAATTGGATGTGTGCGGCAGATTCGAAGAGCGACGAACTCTTTTGTCATCTTTCTGGGAATTCATCGTTACCGACCGATGATCAAAGGTAGGGGTTATTACATGTTGATGCTTTCCGTGAATTTCATTCTTCAATTTGTAAGGAATATTTTCGGGTGAGTTGTTGTTCATCTTTTTTAATATTTGATTAGCCAAATGTTACCACCAAAAAAACTGAGGGTGTCGGCCAAACCAACATGGCCCGACACCTCTACCGTTCTATTTTGTGATGATTTTTGGCATGGTGATGTAACAACGAAGTGGTGTTGAGGGAGATTAAGGAAACATGCAGAGGTCACGCTTCCTGCAGCCTCCACAAACTACGTCGCCCCCGTGGTGTTCTGTTTCCCCAATTGATACAGCCACACATGCGCCCTGGCCGAACCACCTTCGGCCTCCCGTGAGCTCCGGCAGAACCCTGCTAGCCCGCGTCGACCCAAGTCGTGCTGAACCGCATCGACCCAAGCCACGCCGAACCATGCCGGCACACCTACCTGGCTGCCTCCCAGCCTGCCCAGCTGGTTCCCGGCCATCTGGCTTGGCTATTCTCAGCCCGGCCTCCAGTCGGCATGCCTGGCGCCCAGCCGGCCTGCCTGCCAGCATGGATGCTCCCCTCCGGGCCACAGGCCGGTGTGGCCACGCCTAGCCTGACTGCCTGCCAGCCTGTCCAGGACCTGTACGACCCCCCTTCGGCATGGTCATGCCATTCCCGGCCACCTCCCGGCCTACCCAGAAGCCTTCTTTGTGCCCAGCTAAACCGAACTAGCCCACACGCCCCGCGAGCCCCATTTTGTCTGAGCTTGCCCCTCGGGGTGCTCTGGGCCTAACCTGCCTCAAAGCCCATATTGTACTACCCTCACGGACTTCTGGGAGGGGCGCAGCAGGCTGGGCTGAACCTAACAGGCTTCTACTCCCAATTGGTTAGGCAAGACCCAATAGGTCTGACTAGGTCATCCCAAACCGGGTCGGCCTAGATGGGGTTGGGCCGGGTCGTTCCGACTAGGTATGACTAGACATGGGTCTACTACCGACTAATTACTTTCTTTGGAAATATCTTTGGCACCTAGAGAACATTTGAAGAACAGTCAGTTATGCTGGTATACTTGGAGTGTGACGGTCCCAAAGAGTTTACCCCCTGGTGTTCAGGGTATAGTTTAGATATGGTCAGGATAGATCTTACACAAATCCAACCAGGCCCCCAAGACCAAACGACTAATAATCTATAGACCAGGTATCCGATTGATGCATCGTCTATTTTGTTGAGACCTCTATGACATGACAGTCTTTTGAGATTATTATTCATGGTACTTCTTGATAGTTGGAGTATCAACCTGTAGCTCGTGGAGTAGATCCTCCTAGAGACGAGCGTGCATTGTGCAGAGACCTAGTAGCCGGCTGAGACTTGATGGCTGCTGGCCATTTTGACTCAGAGTGACTCTACTAGCCCAGCAGGAAGGGCCATGGTGTCACAACAGATCCAGAGTGGGGAGCGCCTTGGTGCCGCGGTAGACCCACGATACTCTATAAGAGGAGTACCTCAGCAGGCTATAAGGGGGAGCGCCTTGGTGACATGGCAGAACCACGGTGGGGAGCCCCATGGTGATGTAGTAGACCCACGGTACTCGATTGGAAGAGTACATTAGCAGTCTAAGGTTAGTGGGAAGCACATTGGTGTCGTGGCAGGCCCACTGTACTCGATTGAGTAGGAGTTCTTCAGCTATCATGGTTTCAGTAATAAAAATTCTGGTTGACCTGAGTAAGTAACTTTTGTGTTTACATCATGTTTGAGATGGATTAAATGATAACTTAGGTACATGTTAGGTAATATATAGTTGTGGGGTTATCAGTTGTATTATTTTCTTGTGCTTTATCCTTATTAGTTTTTTGTGACCTTGAGGGTCTTGGGGTCCCTACTGAGTATTGTTATACTCAACCCTACATGGGCTATGCCCTCACCTCGTCATGTTGGTTGCGTATAACGGACAACACAAACTGTGGTTGAGAGTAGCAAGACTGGATGGTACCCGTATGTGGTCCTTACGTTGTATCAGAACAAGAAGGATAGTAACAAAAATGGAGTGATGAGGATGCTATCTGTACGTACCCTTCAGGTAGGAACCTCGATGGATGACCCAGTAGCTTCTTTACATTTCTTTAGTTATACTTTCTTTTTAGTTGTACATGTACTTTTCAGTTGGGCTTGTATTTCTGGGCGCTATACTTTTCAGTACTCTTTGTCATACAGTCAACATAGTGTTTGTATCCAGTTGTGAGCTCTAATTGTGTGTGTTTTAAATTTATAAATGAAATGCCTTCCTAGATTTAGGGAAATACGCCATTGGATCTAGTCACCAGACCCTGACCTGTGGAAGGCGGGATTGGGGTTGTCACGACACGGGCTCTGAGGGACGTGTCGTGACAAATTGGTATCAGATGAGTCGGTTTTACCACAGAACATAGGACTCTGATCTTTATTTTCTGTGAAGCAATAGTGTTAAGTGTAGTGACTATGTTTTTTAGTTCAGGGAGTCTAGTGTTTGTGCAGTGGCCGACGTATTGATAGACCCATACCTAGACTCTTGATTTTTGACTCAGTGTGTGAAGACATTGATTGTGTGTGTGTGTTTTTAGATGATTTCTTTAAGTTAGCTCAACTAGGTCAGCTCATTGGGTTTAATTGTTTGACCATATCGCATTTGTTTCTTTCAGAATGCCTCCCCATGGATAACCAACTAGATCCCCTAGAGTTGTACGCATAGATATCCGAACGAGCAACAAGGCATCGGTGTAGTGCACTTTTCTAGAGAAGTGCACCAGTGGTGCCACTCTCCTTTAGGCCACTAATGCCATCATCCCCACAGCAGACAATGCATGCTTCTTGAGTGCATTTCACGAGATCTAGTGCAAGAGGCCACCCATGTTCATGGGAGAGATGGACCCACCAGTGGCTGAGGGTTGGCTGGAGGTAGTGGTGAGAGTTTTCCGACTGTTAAGGACACCAGCCGACTTCATGGTGATTCTTATTGCCAGCCTTCTACAGGATGTAGTGGGAAAATGGTGGAGCTTGATACATGAGGTTCACAACGAGATGAGTCTTCTCTTGGTAGACTTTCAGAGCTTGTTTCGGGCAGAGTTTGTCCTAGAAACTCTTCATGAAGTGCACATACAGGAGCTACTTCACATGAAGTAGGGCAACATGACTGTAGCTCAGCACTCAGTGAGGTTCACAGACCTCTCATGCTATTCCACTTATATGCTATGAGAGCCATTATTCAGTGCTTGAACCTTCGAGAAGGTGCTCAAGAGAGAGATTAGGGATTTTATGATCTCCCTCAGTATCCCGAGGTATTAAGGGGTGTCGGAGAGAGCCCTCTTGGTGCAGTGTTTCCTTGCTGAGAAGTCCCAGCAGTGAGACCCACTACCTGCCATCACATAGAGGAGTCTTTTATAGCTTGCAACAGACAGTTGACACACAGGACCAAGAGAACTAGACCTACAGGTGGACGACCGCATGACTCAGGATCGGTTGTGCGGGGCACCTTGAGCAGTGACATACATGCCAGGAGAGGGTTGTGTCTCAAATGTGGCGGGTAGGGTCACAAGGCTAATGACTATCCAACCCGCCATTTGGATGATCAACAGATGGTGGAAGGACCGCCTAGGAAGTGATAGAGATTCGATCGAGGTGATCCATAGGGAGTAGGTCAACATGGCAGAGTAGTTGTCCATGTAACTGGCGATGGATGACCTTTTGAGGTGTTACCTCCACCACACCGCAGGGAGAATGTGGACATGGGAGAGCTCAACTCTAGCCAGATGAGGCCTATGATCACTGTGCTCTAGAGATGACATGAGGTACAATCTGTGTCTATTAATCCATAGCTGCAGTTCCTATAGACATAGGTGCTTGTAACTCTTTCCTTGCCACTTCCCTCTTTTGGAGCTCGAAGATTTCGATGGATCCGTTGACTCAATCCTTACGGCTAGATAATCCTATGGGAGAAGACATGACAATAATGAACTTCTTCCAGTAGTTTGATCTTACTCTAGGAGGAGAGAACATCAGATGGGATCTCATAGTAGCGGGGTCGAGGCCTTACGATGTTAGCTTGGGCATGAATTGGTTATCTACAGTCTATGCTCAAATAAAATGTATTTGGCACAATTTGCGGTTTTTCCGAAAATATGGGACCATTTTACCTTCACTAGAGAGAAGGGATCCATTGAAGCACTAGACTGACATACTCGAAGGTTGGTGCATCCAATCGGACATCAGTTGTCCTGCCTTACGCTCGTAGCAGTAGATGTGAAGAGTCTGATCTATCCTGTAGTGGTGGAAAAGTACACAGATGTATCCCTGATGATGTACCAGGTCTACAACCTTGCAGAGAGGTGGAATTTAATATTGACTTGAACCCCAGGATGGCGCTGATATGTACACCAGTATATCGGATGGCACCTGGAGAGATTCACGAGCTGCAGGTATTGTTAGATGACTTAAGGGGAAGATAGTAGTTTCATGCGGTCATGGAATGCGACCCAAGGGCTCTAGTAATGATTTCAGGTATTTTCTATGTCTACTACTAGATGTCGTATCAATATACATAGGTACCGATATTTTCTTCCTTCCATAAATGTTTTCTACGAATTAGAGTTTCTGGTTAAAACATTGAAATGACCCTCACGTCTGGAGAAACCTTTGGAAGGAGACTCAATAATCACACATACACTGATGCTGTGATCTAAATCTTGAGGTAAGATTTTTGGTTGGAACCTATTTATGGAAGCATCGAGGCCTTACGACGTTAGTTTGGGTTTGGAATTGACATCCGCAGTTCACACTCAGATTGACTATATTAGGCAACGAGGTTGTGGTTTATCTACAACGTTGGGATGGTGTTTTCTTTGGTTGGTGAAAAAGGAATCCCAAGATGCATAGGATAAACTCATTCATATGAGGGTACAACCAATCACTCATTACTTGGCCAAACTCATCCTCATGTTAGCATGAGTTGACTTTGAGATAGTATATACTCTTGGGAAGGGGAACACGGTAGCATACGCACTTAGCAGGAGGTCTGGCCTGCAGCTTCTTGGTGAGGTGATAGAGCAGCTGGCTGCTTTACAAATATCCTTTATGGATAGAGATGGGGCATACTTCCTTTAGTATCTTAAAGTCACTCCCCCACTTCTTCAGCGAGTTTGGGAGGTGCAACATGGGGATGCTGACTGTGAGACACTATGTGCTCAGATATCCACAGGGCAGGCATCTGATGGATTTTCTGGAGTTGGGGAGCAATTAATCCTCTTCAATGGACGTTATATGGTACCAGTGACACTTCAGGGGGATTTATTTGTGGGAGTTTCACACATATCATCTAGCGGTACATCCAGGAGTGGCAAAGATGTACCATGATCTCCGATGACAGCACTGGTGGCCAGTTATAAAGAAGGCAGTAGCAGTGTTTATATCTCGATGCCTCACCTTTCAGCAGGTGATGGTAGACCAATATGTACTAGCAGGCTTAGTTTATCCTTTAGAGGTCCCAGAGAGGAAGTGGGATGGGAAATCCATGAACTTCATGACAGGACATCCACATACAGCCTGGGGTCACGACTCGATTTGGGTGATCGTCGACCGACTAACCAAGTCAGCCCACTTCCTACCGATCAGAGAGCAGCGTTCAGCAGAGAGCCTAGGATGCCTCTATGTGCATGAGGTTGTGTGGATACATGGTGTACCATCCAATATTGTCTCATATTGTGATTCAATGTTTAATTATTGGCTATGGAAGGGGTTTCATGAGTCTTTAAGGACACAACTTCGTTTGAGCACTGTCTTCCATCCTCAGACAGGTGGTCACACTGAGAAGATCATTCAGACCCTCGAGGACATGCTGAGAGCTTGTGTCCTCGACATAGTTCAGAAATTGGAGTATCAATTAACTTTGGTGGAGTTTTTATACAACAACTGCTATCACTCAACCATTAATATGAATCCTTTCGAGGCATTGTACGGATGACATTACAGATCACCCTTGTGCTGGACAGACCCAGGAGAGTCAGCACTGGTGGGACCAGAGGTGGTAAGGGCTTCCATAGAGAAGATGAAGATCCTTCCAGAGCAGATGAAGACTACACGGAGCAAGCATAAGTCATCTACTTATAAATGACGGAGACATTTGGAGTTCGAGGTTGGTGACCACATCTTACTACGGGTCTCACCTCGACAAGGTCTACTGAGATTTGGCTGAGGAAAGATGTTATCTATGAGATTCATCGGACATTTCTAGGTCCTCAATGGAGTTGGAGTGGTGGATTACCACTTAACTCTTCCACCTCAGTTCCACCAGGTGCACGATGTCTTCCATGTATCTCAGCTGAGCAGATACGTGAACGACCCTTCTCAAATCATTGACCATTGGTAGATGGTCTTCAATGATGGGGTTTCTTTTAAGGATTTTACAGCGGATGTAGAGGATCTACAGGAGCAGATTCTATGTGGACGGTCAATACCTCTAGTGCGTGTTCACGGGTAGTACAAGAACCTCCAAGAGAGCACATGGGAGCGGGAGGCTCATATGTGTGCTGAGTACGACCACTTGTTCCCTTAGTTCGAGTTGTAGCTTAAGAGGATTTGAATCCTGGTGGTGTGGAGAATGTAATGACGCAGAATTTACGTGGAATTTTTTTTCTTAAATACATGGGAATTTTACGAGCTCGTGAAAATTTATGGTGGATGATTCTGAAGCCCGGTGTCACTGGATAAAATTTCTGATGTTTTTTTTGGGTACGTTCAGTAAACGTACGAGTGGGTTTCTATAAATTCTGAACCAGTGATCAGAATTGAAATCTGAGGTCACCATTGAACTCACAACACCATTATTAAATTAAGAAGTCTTTCTCATCAATGGTAGTGTGTCGAGAAGAAAAGATAGTTTTTGGGTTTTTGTGGAGAATAATAAAAATAAAGCGATCTTCACTTTATTTATATTTGAGCCGCCATGTTGGTGTTTGGTTGTTAAGAACCTTTTCATGGGAGAAGGAAGTGGGACCACCACGCCTTAACCTCCCATTAGAGGTTATCGTGGTGGGGCCAACCGAAACCTAACGTCCCATGAGAGGTTATGACATGGGGACCACACGAGACTAAACCCCCCTATTAATTGGAAGAGGAGAAATCCTATCAACTCCCCTCATTAATTAGGTGAAGCTTCTTGTCCTCCAATACCATTTATGGTGACTCCTCCCCTTTAATTAATTGGTTCCAACTGCCCTAATTAATTTGTGACAACACTCGTGAATTAATTAGGTGGAGCCCATTTAATAAATTAAATAATTTTAATTTTAAAACAATTAATCTAAAATAATAGACAAACTATTATTTAGAGGGGATAACTTTTTCACGTTTGTCTTGGAATATTCATCTTGGTGGAAATTTGGGAGATGATGGAAGAACTCTCGCCAACTAAGAATCAGTAACAAATAATGCCAAACTTCTTCGACTTCTTCCTCAGAGCTTCAACTGACGTGGGACGTCTTCAATAGACCTACCCTCCACACCGTCGTCAATGAGCTGATGCCACTTGTGATTGGAAGTGTGCAACAGACGTGACGAACTATAAACTCCTTCATATTCTTTTTGTGACTTCATCATTGCTCACTGAAAATCAAAGGTAGGGGTTATTACATGTTGATGCTTTCCTTGAATTTGATTCTTTATTTTGAAAGGAAACATTGCAGGTGAGTTATTGTTCGTCTTTCATACTTTTTGATGAGCCAGATGTTACCAACCTAAACACTGAGGGTGTGGGCCAAACCAACCTGGCCTAACCCTTCTTTCATTCTTGTTTGCGATGATTTTCTTCATGGCGACATAACAACGAAGTAGTATTGAAGGCGATGAAGGCAACATGCAGAGGTTGCGCTTCTCATGGCCTCTGTGAACTATGCCGCCCCAGCATCATTCTGGTGCCCCTATCGAGCCGGCCTCTTGAGCGCCCCAACTGAACCACCAATGTTCTCCCACTCACTCCTGCCAAACCATAATAGCCCGTGCCAGCCTGAGATGCACCGACCCGCGCCGGCCTGAGACGCGCCGAACCGCGCAGGCTCGCCTGGCCGATAGCCTTCCGACCTACCTGGCCATTCGATGGCCCGCATTCTAGCCTTCCCGGCTGCCACATCGCCTACTGAGTAGGCCGCATCCTACCCGAATGCCCGTTGTCCCGCCTTCCCCTAGACGGTGTGGCTGCTCCCTGCCCGGCTACCCGCCGGCCTGGCCGCGCCCTGCCCGACCGCTCGCCGGCCTCACCGCACCCTACCTGGCCTCCCATCGTCTTGGTCGTGGCCTTCCCGGCCCCCTCTGCGCCTCCTCGACCACCTCCCATATGCCCAGCCAAATTGCACCGGCCGTCATGCCCCGCACTCGCTATGCCACCCCAGCCATGCCCCAAGTGGCGCCCCAGGCCGAACCGGCCTTGAAGCCCAGGTCACACTACCCATGCGGCCTGATCGGCCAGGACCAGCGAGTCAGGATAAACCTAACAGGCTGGTCTTTTCTCTGGGTCGTTCCAGACCCAATAGGTCTGACCAGGTCATATTGGACCCTGGCCAACTACCGACTATTTATTTTCATTTCCCATATCGTTGGAACCATGAAACTATTTGAAAAACCTCCAATCACACTGGTATTCATGGAGTGTGATGGTCCCTTTGAGTTAAACCCATTGGAGTTCAGGGTATAGTTTACATATGGTCGGATTGGATCATACACGAATCCAACAAGGCCCCCGTGACTAAACGTCTAATAACTCACAGACCGGGAATCCAAGTGATGTGTCGTCTTTTGCATTGAGACCTCTGTGATGTGGAGGACAATTGAGATACTTCTTCATGGAACTTCTTGAAAGTTGGTGTATTGACCAGCAGCTCATGGATTGGATCCTCCCAGAGTTTCGCATGAATAGTGTGGAGACCTAGTAGCTGGCTGACACCTGATGATTGCTGACCATTTTGACTCAGAGTTACTCTATGAGCTTAGCAGGGAGTTCCATGGTGTCCCGGAAGACCCACACATGGGAGCTCCATCATGACGTGTTAGACCAATGGTACTCAAGAGGAGGAGTACCTCAACAGGCTACGAGAGGGAGTGCCATGGTGATGCGGCAGATCCACAGTGGTGAGTTACTTGGTGACGCAAAAAAACCTCGTACTCAATAGGAGGTGTACATCAGCATATAAAGGTTAGTGGGAAGCGTTGTGGTGTCACGGTATTCCCACTATACTCGATTGAGAAGGAGTTCTCTAGTAGCCGTGGTTTCAATAATAAAAATCCTGGTTGATTTGAGTCAGTATCTTTTGCGCTTACCTCATGTCTGAGGTAGATTACTTGATAACATAGGTATATGTATGGGAATATACCTAGGTGGGGTTATCAGTGGTTTTCATTTCTTATGGGTTTTAGTTGTTGGTTTTTGATGGACCTTGAGGGTCTCGGGGTCCCTAGTGAGTATCGTTATACTCACCCCAGCATGGTCTATTCCCGCACATCTTTGTGTTGGTTGGAGATGACAGAAAACACTGACTGTGGGTGAGAGTAGAAGTACTGGACGATACTTGGAGGTGGTCCTACCAATGTGTCACTACACATAGGAGACTAGTGGACGTGGAGTTATGATGAGGCTATCTGTACCTTCACTTCAGGTAGGAACCCTGAAAGATGACCCAATATCTTCTTCACATTTCTTTAGTTGTACTTCCTTTTCAGTGGTACTTGTACTTTCTAGTTGAGCTTGTATTTACATCAACTTTAATTTTTTGTGCTTTTTATTATACAGTCTACTAAGTGTTTGTATCCTTCTATGTGCTCTGATTGTGTGTGTTTTGACTTTATAAAGGCAATGCCTTCCTAGTTTTAGGGAATTGCATTTTTGGCTCTAGTCTCTAGCCCCTAGCCTATGGAAGGTGGGTTAGGGGTAGTCCCTACACGGGCCCCGAGGGATGGGTCATGACATTCATAGTAAAATAATTATAAATCAATCAATCATATATCAATAAAGATATCATAAAACATTAATCCCAATTAAACATAACAATCAAATAGAATGTATAAAAATATGAAAATACTCTTATAAAATCATTGAGTAATTCTTAAGATAAATGCACTTTTACATTCAAATGAAGTGTTCTTTTGGAAAAACCATTGTAGAAACTAGAAGTGATATTAGATTGTTTTCTAATAATAAAATGATTGGTTTTTTTAAAAAATAATTGTGTATTAAAAAAATTATATAGTGCATTTGTAAATAGTTAATAATTTAAGAATCTCCCATGAATCAGGTAAGTGATAACTAGTACTCAAGAGATTCATAGTATCCAAAACATTCTGAACAAATTTCAACATTTTTTATATAAATTGTCGATCATGAATAGACACAATTGAGATATGTGATTTATAAAATCATAAAACATCATTAAAATATATGCGTGAGAGATGGTGCAGTGGAATGTATTCCATCATAGTGAGGAAATTTGCAGATTTGTAATATTAATCAAAAACTACACTTATTGAATCATTATTTCATCATGTTTTTTGAAATCTGGTGAAAAAATGCATAGTGATGTCATTCCATCTCCATGATGGAATAGGAAATGGTTAAATAAATCCTCTATGATTTTGTATATCAAAATTTACTTGTATAAAAACTAAACATTCTAATACATGATTAACAATTTTCACACTTCATGTAATCCCTCTAAAAATGTTCCACAATATATCTATATATCTTAGTTATATGAGGGTATATAAAGAAATTCAAAAATGTGGGATCATCCAATAAATCTTTGTTTACTTCATGTATAGATGGAACACAAAGCCTCCTAAAAAATATTAGGATACCATCTTCATAAATGATGTCCTCTAATGTCCCTCCATTTACAGGTAAAATTTTTAATTGAGGAATCTCATCATCATGTTGAGAACATTTAGTCTTTTATAATAATGTCGGTTTGAAAACCAATTGAAGAATTAGTGTTTTTTCAGTTTCTTTGATAATTTCTATATAAATATTTTCTATATCCATGAATATATGATCTTTTTTAATTGTCATTTTTTATGAAATCAATGATATATCCTGGTAAGTGCAATAACTACATTATTTTCCTTTCATGTGTGATAGTGTATTGAACCATAATAATATTTATGAAAGATGAACTGCCACATTTTCATCATATTGAGTTCTTTCTATGAGAAGATATTATTTATACTCTGGTGAACTATATATATTAATAATATCATTCTTTATAAAGATAATATCTCTATATATTTAGTGAAAATATTATGATTCTAGCATGATATCATTAGTAGGATAGTCCCAAAAATGTTTTTATAACTGTCATGATTCACATGGAATAACTCTATCCTTTGTTATAAGGAAACATCAAAGTCTGTTATTCGATGCATCAATATAATCACAAATCAGCCACTTATCGATGGTAGAGTTAGTATTGGTGTATTCACTAATAACCTCTTCAATTATTCAAAACATTATTCACATTATTTCTTCCATTTTATATTAAAAAAATTACATGTCTGCATGGTTAAAGAGTTTTCTAACTTGGACTAATCCTGAATGAAATGTTGATGACAACCTATTAAACTAATGAAACTACGAACATCAGTTCTGTACATTTGATTAGGCCATTATTGAACTACACATGTCCTTACAAGATGATCTATGATTCTATCCACAATGAAAATATATATATGAAAATAAATTTTTTGAATCCATCATTCACACTAACTAAAATTCTCATATAACTCATGTCATAATTAAGTATTCATAATAATGTGTCAGGAACAATTTGACGAGGAAGGCGATTATTTTCAAATTTTGTTTTGTTTTCCCAAAATTGATGATTAATGATTGAAGGGAAATCACCTCACTTTTTCTTTGGTGAAACTCGCTCTGATAGTTGTTTTCAAAATAATTTTACATAACTCAGTTTGGAATGGTATAAGATCGTAATGAGGAATTTATTTTCATCCTATTCAATTTGAATTCAACATCAAATATGTGATTGTTTTTATGATGTATCTGAGTCAGCTGACTATGAAAAAACTAAATGTGATGATTCTTTAATGAGTCATATTTCATAAATCAAAATTCAATTTTGCAACTAATGATTTATGCTTCTTTTATGAAATTAAAAAGAGGGGTTCCCAATACCAACCAGATTTGTCATATATAGGTGGAATAGAAGGAAGAGACCCTACCGATGGAAAAAAAGCATACTGAGATTTATCATATCTAACAGGTGGAGAAGAAAAAAGTGAGTTGGATATAATAACTAGAAAAATCATACTCAACCAGATAATATTTTTTGAAATCACATTCCGACCGTTATTACCCAAAATATTGTACTCATGCTGAGATGGATGGTAATTTTGAATTGCAAAAGGAATAGATATATGAAATCTGATGTTTTTTTCAATTGTTTCCATCATATCGGTCAATAGATTCATTAAATTGGTTCCCTATTCAAACATATTTTACAACTAGGTCCAGAAAAAAGGTTATTAAATGATGGAGATTATGTGTATTTAAGATGTGTCAAAATCCTTAGTATTAGAATTAAAATTGTCAAATTTTGACAATTGGGTCCTGAGAGGAGGTGAATAAGAAGTCTAGTAACACAAATGATTCAAGAAAAAGGTAAAGATGTCCAAATAGTATAGTTGAAGGGGTTTTATGTATGTGATATCAAGGGAGAGCTCAATAATTTAATGAATGATTGTTTTCATCATTAAGATGTGGTGCCTATTTCCTCTTACATTTACAATCAATCTATACAATGCATTGTATTGATTAAATTAGATTTCAAAAAATCATACTCATCAATTGGAAAATCAAACACATGAACTGAAATGAATGTCTTATGATGAAGGGATGATTTTTGAGAATTGAGAATCTTCGAGAAGTGTCTAAAATGTCACAATATAGCTGATATTTTAAGGGAAATTGAAATTAATGTGATTTTTTAGCAGGGAATTTGATGGGATTCCCCCTAAACCCACATGAGGGTCACCCATAAAAGGAAAAATGTACTCTGTAATTTTCTATTAATGGATGTTATGTTCAAGAGTGAGATTCTTTGGGTTTTAGATAGAATAATAATTTTTCGTATTATCTTTTTTTAATGTTTTGACGTATTAAATTGCAATAGAAGATACAAGATCACAATGTTGTATTCAGCTGATCATTGTACTCAGAGATTATTGTACTTAGATGATTACTATATGGGGACTTTCAATAACATTCATATGATCATTATATTAGGTTGGATTATCATATTCACGATTTTCATACTATGATTTCTAGACTGAGGAAGAATCGTATGGAGAATAATTGTATCGGGGAGAATCATACTAGGGTAAATTGTGTTAGGGAGAATTATAATCATAGGAATCAAACTAGGAAAATTGGAAATGATTTATCATTAACAAATTCTAGAAGGATTTTACCTTCTTCTAGTTAAAAGAATAATGATTTATTTTTCAATAGAATGTATTTGTGAAAATGAAAAGGATCACAAGTAACCTAAGTTGTTACATAAAATTTGTATTACCCAATTTATGCTAAGAGGGTTCACACACACACACTGTTGGGTTTTTCTATATTTCTGAATGAGTTAAAGGGTATATCAAAAATGTTGTATTCAATATATTTTTTTTAAATAGATTGTGTAGTATTTTATGGTTCTTATATTATACCAAGTACATAGCTATTATAATTGAATAATATGGCTTGTAAATACTCGTGTTCCCCTAGATGTGTGGTTTAATTATTTTAATCAGGGAATAAAATATATTATATGAGGAGAATGTTATTTAAATTGAAAATAAACATATAGGAAAATGTATCATCATTTCTCCCTTCTCCCTCTCTATGATACAATTTTTCTGACTGTGAACTTTCAACTGGTATCTAAGGCAGGGTCGCTTCGTTTATTATTTGATATTGTAGAATTTGGATTGTGTGAATAGTAATGGGGTTATAGTTTTATATGGATGGAATTGTCCTATTTGTAATGATATAATGATTCATTACCTTATACCAATTGGATATATTGTTTTGGATGTTTTAATAGATGTATTTATGATTATTGATTATAAATATTCTCTTACACTTGTCGATAAGATGAATATGGAGAATGATTCTCGGGCCAAGAATTCTATTATACTATCACTTTCTAAAATTGAATTTCTACGGGTGAATAGTTTTTCAACAAATAATGGTATATGTGATCAATTAATAAACATATACAATGGAAGTAAATAATTCAAAAAGAAAAAACATAAAATTGAGAGATTGATGTATGAAGACATAAAGATGGGTGAGTACCAATATGTTGGGGAATTCTTTACCAGGGTGATTGAAATTGTGAGTACTATCACAATCCTTAGTGAAATGTTAGAGTATTATAAATTTGTTGAAAATATCATGATATTCCTTCCCAATAAGATGGATGCAATTGTTTCTTCATTGGAATATAGAGATCCAAAAAAATTATCTCTCGATGGATTTCATAACTTTCTCAAGAATTATAAAATGTTAATGGATAAATATATGTAAAGGAAAACAAAAGGTGATATAATAAGTTATTTCAAGACTACTAATAATGAAAATTCCAATAAATTCTTATCGAATAAGAAACTGGAAAAATATGAATCTCAAGATGTGGTATGCAAAAATTTGGAATATATTTTATCCTTGTTTTCTAAAAAGGTAAAATGAGGAGATGGTAAATAGAAATGGAAACATCCCATGAAATGGTTTGAATGTGGAGTTTTGGGGATATTTTCTACTATATTCCTAAATGAAATAATTAAATATATAGTGATGAAGAAGAAATAAATACCTCAATATAATAGAAGAAACATGGTGAAAATGAAAAAAAATTTCCATAGGGAATGATATAAAATACATCAATTCTAAAAAAAGAATCTTATTATCTAAAGATAAAGAAGAATAGGATGGTAATGATATATCTGAAAAATCATTTATGTATGTTTTGCATAATTATATTATTAAAATAGTCAATGATGATGTATTTGGCAGTAAGTTTTTATAGAAAAAACTCAACCTTAAATACTTTTGATAGAATAGTTGAAAGATTTCTTGAAAATGATTAAAAAGATTGAAAAGAAAAACATATTGATTGATGATTAATGTAACATAACAAGATATAAATAATTTTCTCCTGATTATAAATATAATATGGTAAAATAGATTGATGATTTCAATACATCTCTAGAAGAAGAAGAAAATAATAATGTGAATCTGGATGTCAAGCTAAAAGAAAAAGTTAATGAGATTAAACTTGTCTGAAAAAAACCATCTAATGATAAGAAGAAAAATAAAATATTTTAGAAGTAAATTAATAATGTTGCTATGTTTTCATATAATGGGAAACGAGAGAATGTACAATAAAATTTAATGTCAAATGGGTGAAAAGAAATATAGAATTGAAAAAAAAATGAATAATACTGATAAAGTTATATATGATGTCAAGAAAAACAATGTCGAGAATTTAGATGTATCTAAGAACCATGAGTATGAAAATGTTTTGATGCAATCTGAGTTTGGAAATGTTTTAAATACTTATGGTTTGGATAAACCATAAATAAAAATGAAGAATTCGACTGATAAAATAAATGTTTTTGGATTAGAAAAGAAAGAAAATAAGGTCACTAATAAATTTATTCAATGTTCTAATAAATATTGATGTCTGAAAAAAAATTAATCCTTATATAAATATTTCTGTTATTGTGGTAGATCAATACATACAACTAAAATGTGTTGGTTCAAAAACAAAAATTACTATTATTCCATATGTTATAAAAGGTAGAGGTTGAGGGGTGTCAATTTACTCAACAAATATTTTTTTGAAGGTAGAGAAATGTGGATTAAATTTTGAATATAGGATCCAACCATAGGAAATTATTTGTGTTATATGTGAAAAACGTATAAACCATGAAAAATGATTAGTTTTATTTGTTATCAGAACATCAAATGATTCTTAACAATTATTACAAGTTGAATATGAAGAAAGAAAAAGAAGGAGAAAAGGATCATATTATTGGAACCTCATTGAATGCTACAAAAGGATAATGACCTAGGATACTGGATATTAGGTGTTCTTCCCATATGAAAAGATAATTGAAATTATCAAAGAAATAGTGTGTTTTTAAAGAAGGAACAATGACCATTGGCAATTATTAGTCCCTATGAATCAATGTTGTTGGATCATCCATCATTGTAAAAGTAATGATGCAATAAATTAAAGCATTGTATGATGGTTGGATGAAACACAATATACTAATTTTTTCACAATTGTGTGATAAGGGTAAAAAATATATCTTTATAAATGAGTTTTTTGTTGTAAAATGTGAATAATATTGAAATATTGTTTCAATTGTCCAACACACTAAATGAAAATTCGTTTTTTATTGGTCAAAATAAAAAATGTAACATTAGTTTAGTGTATTATATCAAATGTGGCATAAGAGGGTGGGACACATGTGTCAAACGAAGATGATATATTTATCTAACTTTGATAGTGTCTGATGCTGTCCTAATTTTCAAATAAGAAAATATTTTTGTCAAACTATCATCCAAGAAAAATATATTTCAAATTTTGTGAGTATAAATGTTGATATTTTTTATAAAAACATCCTAGGGTTGATTCATTCTGATCTTTATGGGACAAAAAAATAGCCACAAAATGGATATGAGTACCTGATCACTTTCCTTAATGATTTCTCTCACATTACCAAGGTTATCTATATGATATATAAATCAGATACTTTTAAAATGTTTTGAAATTAAAAAATAGGAAAACTGAGAAAGATTGTGAGTATTTAGTGAAGAAGCTAAGACCCGAAAATTCTGGATAATGTAGAAGTGAATATTTAAAATGTGATCAAAATATACATATAATTCATCATTAGTATAGTTCCTCAGACACTCTCCAACATATTGAGGATTCCGAAGGAAATAACTAATGTATGGTGGAAATGGGATGAACCTTGTTACATGAACACAACCGCTCTATTTACTTGCGGAGAAAAGAAATGAGTATTTCTATTTATTTTCAGAACCTTATTTTCTAGTCCTTATTCATGCATTACTCTATATGAACTGTTTTAAAGATAAAATCTATTATTGGAACACTTTAATTATTTTGGGAGTCCATGTATTATAATAATCATTGATGTAAACTACAAAATGTTTGAATAGAATGGTGATGATGGAATCTTTCTGGGCTTTGCACTTAGTGGAAGAGGATATAGATGATTCACCAAATAGAAGAAATGAATTGTCAATTCTGATGATTTTAATTTATTTGAAAATGGAGTGAAATAAAAACATATTTATGGAGAAAAGGGAGTTGTGCTTGTTTAATAAAACAAATTTGATTATGAGACAAACACATGAATTCATAATCAGGATGAAAAATCAGACTCATATAATTCTTGTGATGAGGATCATGCAAAAAATATCATCCTAGGATGAGGTGGAATGTGAAAGATCAGAATATAATTGGTGATCAACATTAAAATGTTAAAAAATTTAAAATATAAAATAATATAACACATTCTTCTTTCCGTAAAAAAATAGAGATGAATGACGTGAAATAATCTTTTGAGCGATTATAATGGGTTCATTAAATGAATGAAGAGTTGGATATAATTAAGAAGAATGATTCATGGGATCTCAAACCCATTACAAAAAATAAATACATTGTTCTCACAAAGTGGGTTGTTCAAAAAAGTTTAATAAATAATGTAATGTGATAAGAAACAAAAAAAAATTTCTATAAAAATATAATTCACAAATGAAGGATTTTGATTTTATTGAAACCATTTCTCTAGTGGAAATAAATTAAATAATTAGAATCATTCTTTTTATTACGGCAAAATGTGGTTACAAGATATTTCAAATGTATGTTATGTCCATTTTATTGAATGGATATCTTTAATTGGATTTTTATATTGAACAACCCTGAGGATTTGATGGTAGAATAGATGAATGTAATGTGTATACATTGAAAATGATTTATATGGAATAAAAAAGTAATTATTGGAATATTATTCTAACCCGTATACATTATTATGAAAGATGAATTTTATGAAAGGGAGAGTGGATAACAATCTATACATTATATAAAGTCGAGAGTATTTCTTGATTGTTAATATTTAGTTTGAGGATATTATCTTTGATTGTAGTGATGAAAGATGTTGTGAAATGTCTGCTGAAGAGATGGAAAATGTATTTTAAATTTCCATACATGGGGAAATGAAATGCGTTCATTAGATTCAAATTCATCAATGAAAGGAATACAACTTTCTTTATCAAGAAAATTTGACTAAGTAACTTCTTAAGACTTTCTCCTTGGAAAGAACTATAATTTTTAGTACAATTATACTAGTGGTAACCATCTTCTCTAATGATGGATAAGAAAAAAAAGATCATCAAAATAAATTTTGAAAGTTGTTTGGATGTTTTTTGTATTTTACTACCTCATTAAGCGACATTTTCTATAATATTAACTTATGTGAAATATTTATGAGTGGTACAAAAGAAAAAAATTTCATACAGGAGAGTGAATTCTCAAATTCATCAAAGGAACAACAAAATTCATAATTTGGTATGAAATCTCATGTAGTATGGAAATATATTTTGTATTCAGATTCTTATTGGGTATGAAATATTTATTATTAAAGATCCACATATGGTGGGGTATTTCATCTAGGATATAATTGTGTATGTTGTAATTCAATGAAATAGAATTTAGTATCTCTAAATATAACATAAGATGAATATGTTTATTTGACTCAATCCAATACTCATCTTATGTGGATGAAAAATCAATCATATTATTTACCGGTTGAAGTGATGTTTTTGTTGCTCTTGGGTTGTGACAATAATATAACAATAACTCTCACAATGAATCTATCTAAATTTTTTTGTTCAAATAACATTGTTATCAAAAATCATTTAATGAAATAGAATGTGGAGAAGAATGAATTAAAGCTGGAGTATGTTCCAACATCAGAACATGTTGCTAACATATTCACAAAACCCGTATCAATGGAATCATTTTCTTTAGTTTCGGTTGAACATGGGTGTAATACCGATTTCTCATCAATGTTGAGGTATTTGTTTTTTTACCCCCTCTCATATAACCTTTTTATTGATTTCAAAATTTGAATAATTGTTTCATAAATCAAAGTACTTCTTGTATAAAGAGAGATTTGTGGGTATGATATGAATTCATCATTTTTTGTGAGAAAACTATTTTAAGTATGTTTTTGCTGTGGTTATAGAAATATAAGTTGTTTTATATTCAATGTATGTTGAAGAAGAGATAAATAAGGAAAAAATATAAGGTTTTGATGTCAACGATTACTGTTTCCATCAATGATTTAGCTCACATAGGGTTATAATTATTGATAAGTAATCCACTACTTATGATACAATGTACTGTGATTCATGAAACTTGTGTGACCAATAAATCCAAAGGGGTATTATTATGACTAAGATAATGAAGAAGGTGTTTGTTTTCAAAAGATGTATTTTTCTTTCAAAATTGAAGATTAAAGATGAAATGGAAATCAACAAAGTTTTTATTTTGGTTAAAATAGTACTAGTGGTTATTTTCAAGAAAAATAATACTGGCCTTGGGTCCAGAATGGTATAAGACCATAATGATGAATTTATATTCTTCATATTCAATATTAATTTGATATGAAATAGATGATATATTAGATTAGGTATTAGAGACTGTTGATTATGATAAAACAAAATGTGCTGATACACTGCTGATTCGTATGTCATAAATCATAACATAATTGGAGAACATATAATGTAATAATGATTAAAGGAATGAAATATTTGATGGGAAATCCAACCCATATTTATGGTATCTAGGAGGAAAAGAAGAATAAATTTTTGATGATAAAAAAATAATCATACCATGATTTATAATATCTTATCATAAGAGAATAATAAAAGTAACTGAAGATGGAACCAAGATAAATTGTACTCAGCCTGATTATATTTAGAAAAATATTATTCATAATGATCATACATGGACATCTTACTCATTTTTATAAGGGTTGTGGTTTTGAATTCCTGAATGAAGAATTGTACCATCTCTTATTTGTAATCAAATTTTTTTCATCAAATGGGTGAAGGGTTGAATAACATTTTTCCACTTCTAATAAATTATTCAACTAGGTCAAAATAAAAATTGATTAAATGATATAGATGATATGAATTTTAGTTTTTCCAAAAGCCATTGTCACAAAAATTAAAATTTCATTATTTCTACGACTAGGTTAAGAGAATAATAGAAGAATAAATCTTATATCTCAACTAATTCAAGAGAAAGGGATATAAAATTAAAAGAGGTGAGGATATGGAGTTAGGACGATGTGATATAAATGGGGAGCTCACAATTTACAAGAATATATTTCTTTAGAATATATATGTGGTATCCATTTATTTATACATTAACATTCAACTGAATTATAACATTGTATTGATTAAATCAGATCATGAAAATATGACTCATGAAATGAAAAATTGGAACCATCCATTGAAATTAACTAGTACTTACCCATGCATTCGCACGACAATACGTTCAATGCTTACTTTCAAGAAGACAAAACTATATTGAAATATTAAAGAAAATAAATATTGTATATATTGGAAAAAATGGTGATACTTCATATTGAACTTTAATTAGATATAATATATAGAATTGAAAACACAAGAAAATAATAATAAGAATGTAATATATAAAAATATTTAGGATAATATTGAAATTATATTGGAGAAGATATGATAATATCTAAGGAAACCATAAGTATACAATCACTGTACAAAATAAACCATTGAAATGTTTGAGGGAGAATTTATGGGAAACATATATGATAATATATATGGAAAGTAAAATTATTTGAAAACATATAAAACATATAGGAGAATATAGTGCATAACATTCAATGAAAATAACAACAACAACTTTGCAGAAAAATGAATTGAACGTGTATGAAAATATAAAGGAATAAGGAAAAGTTAATAGGTCACGTTGTAGAAGAAATCATAAGTATCAACATTCAAATACATGAATAAAAATAACTAATAGACAGTGATTAGAAAACTTTATTAAAAAATGAATAGGACTGAAATTACATAACTAATAATTTCACATGAGATATTATAAAAAGTAAATGAAAGATATATTATACAGGAATTCTATAAACAGCTGGATATTCCAATGAACATGAATGAAATGAACATTCAAAAGGAAATTTTCATTTTATACATACATTAGAAGTCTTTATGTCATTGAGAAACTACATCACATTTTATTAATATCCAACTTTAAATGCCTAAAAAACATTTTTGCACACAAAAAAATCCTTAAAATAATAACAGCAAGATTTGTAGAATAAAAAAATGATAACATATAAGTATTAAATTGAAATGAAAAATAAAATAATCTGGAAAATATTTGTAGTGGAAATTCTATCATTTGTTTTTGTCATCAGATTGTACCCTTTACTTAAGAAAAAAGTCTACAAAAAAACCTGAGTATTGTAGTGAAGTGAAAAAAAAAATTCATAAAAAATGGCTTATATGTATCTAAGTGTCCCCCCAAGTAAAATATCCAGCGCCTCCTCCTACCCCCTACCCTGCTCTATCCATCCCCTTCCCAAATATAAGACTTGTTCCGACCCAATCCCCGCCGATATGCCTCCCACATCAGGGCCCCCTCTGCCCAACCCCCTCCCCCAACCACTCCATCCTCTTCCCAACCTATTTCCCCAGTTTTCCCCCTCCTCCCCCCTCCCCTCGAACCTGCCAAGCCCCCCATGCCCTCATCCTGTCCTCCCCTCCCCTCCCCTCGAAGCTACATAGAGCCCTCCCCATGTCCTCATTATCCCTATCCCCCCCCTCATCCTCCCCTCCCCAACCCTCCCCTCCCCTCTCCTCCCCCTGGCCAACATCTTACCCAAGCAGTCCCCTCCCCCTGGAAATCATATTCCCCATGTAGTCCCCCTTCCCCTCCCCTCCTGACTACCCAAGGCCCTCCCCCCTGCCCTCATTATCCCCATACCTCTTCTCATCCTCCATTCCCCTCCCATACCCTACCCTTCCCTCCACTCCCCTCCCCTCCCCTCCCACCTGGCCAATATCTTACCCAAGCAGTCCCCTCCCCTCCCCTCCCCCTGGAAAACCTGTTCCCCAAGCAGTCCCCCCTCCCCTCCCCACCAGACTACCCAGCGCCCTCCCCCCTGTCCTCATTATCCCCAGCACTCCCCTCATCCTCCCCCACTCCCCTCCCCCTGGCCAACATCTTCCCCAAGTAGAATTTTAATAGAACAGAATGAGAAGAATATAATGCAGGATTTAAAGATAGTCTCATGAAATGAACTGAAACATAACAAATAATGCACCCAACATGGGAAATGTACTGAAACAGAACAAAACACATACTCACCACATGAATAAAACTGAAACAGAGGAGAAAAAGGAAACAAATCAAATCCCTAAGGCCTTGTTAAGTGGAAGTAGTCTTGCAGGGTTATAAGTTCATGTGCATTAATTAAATGTAGAACACAGTACATAATAGTTTATAAGTTGTTACCTTTTAATAAAAATAACACAATATAATAACTATTTTCAAATTTGAGATACGAATAAAAGAATATCAAAATAACCTCACAGGATTCGATTTTGTAGTCCGATAATCAAGTCTAATATATCCAATAATCATGTGTTGTGTAATGTCATTCATATAAACCATCCAATGAGCCAATAAAAACATAATGCATTACATTACATAAAAAATTACCTTGAATGGACCATTAACTATTCTAAAACTGATGGTGGAATATATTTTAGCCAAATAGGGAAACCACATCACATTGTAAAGAAATAAAAAACAATCAATGTTTTTGAATGCAAACTCATTAATATATTATACATACAAAAAACCCTCTAAATTACCCCTAATATTGTTGGGCATAAACAGAAGGCCCAATTCTGAGATGAATGTCTAGACCTTATTGCTTATCCAAGTTGATGAATCTGCCCAAATAATTTCCCCCTTTTTAATAGTATTGCTTTCAAAGAAAACAGACAACAGAGTGATGCTAAAAAAACAGACTAACTGAAAATAAGTATACAAATTTAAGACTAGAGACTGCAGTAAAAAATCACCCATTTTCTTGTAATGGAAACAAAGGGTCAAGTATTCATTGCTTAAACTTGGTACATCATCCATCTTGAATGAAAATGCATTAATATAGTACATTGTAACTACCATTGAAGCATTCCATTTGGTGTTATTGCAGATGCCTTTTTTATATCAACACTAATGTTTGGTTAATAATATATGAAGATGAACAACAGATAGTTATAAATCATAGTAAAAATATAATCATCCTCGAACTGTAACAATGTACAGATCTAGATGTGAAAATTTTCCAAGGTTTCAATAATGCAGTGGATCAATACTGGGGAAATCTAAGCAAGATCAGAATAGATATAATAAGAGAATATTAACAAGAAATTAGTAAATATCACATAATTAATATAGTGAGTCAAATATAACATCACAACATTATGGGAAAACACAGAATTTATACACTTTTTTAATGAAATGTAGTTATAGTTAGGAAGGAAACCCACACACAACTGCTCAATGATAGATGTAAATTGGAAGCCATACTAACATAGGAGAGACCATGATTGAGTAGTACACCATAGGATATAGATTCCTGGAGGTCAGTACATGAATCCCAGCTAGTGCGGATTGTTGAAGCCTTATGTACTTGACATTTCTTGGTCTTTATGGTGTTATGTGTATGGGAAAATTTTCCATTTCAGAAAAATGATAATAAATAACCCATGAATATAGAATAAACATGAATACTTCAGCCTTTGATGAATAATGTACCTTTTCTCAGTTCATATCATGTGAATAAAATGGTCCATCGAGTGCGATATATTAGAGACGATTGCATTTGTTATACGTATGATAATATATCAGGGAAAATCTAATTAAACTTGCCTGAGATTACAATGGAAGTATAAACAAATGCAGTAACATAAATCTAACTCTGTTGAGTGGGGAAGAAATGGAAACAGAGAAAATAAACAGTATATAAATAATGTGTGTTGTGTGCTACAGATATAAAATTTCCACATATAAAAAATTTAACGATGATCTGAAAAAAAGTCACTGGTCAAATTAAAAACTAAGTAAATTTCTAAAAAAGAGTACTGGAACCATTTTTCAAAATCACATATCATAAGTGAAATAGTAGTAAAACTATAGTTCTGGTCAAAGTTATATAATATGAATTGGAAAAATTAAATAGCCTCCTAGTACATCCATTATCAGTCGATGAAGAGCAGCAGTTGTTCACCCAGTTTGTAGACAGTTATATTGATCCCTGAAATAGGTAATTCTACTTTAGTGTGAGTAGGTAAAACATATTAGTATGAATAAAGTGCAGTTGACATGAATAAATGTAACTGTATGATGATTTGCATCCCAAAAATGAATGTTATATTCACATTACTCTATTGTTTTATATCAGGAAAAAGCATGTGTCATTTGATAAGATTATGTAGTAATAAAACAATGTAAACTGAAGACCGTAAACAATCTGCTACATCACAGAGCTAGACTTTTGGATGTATGTAAGTACATTAAACAGTACAGACATTACTAAAAAGCATATATTTCTTTCAAATAAAAAGAAACTATCATAGCAAGATCCTTAATTCACACATACTTTCAGAACAAAAAAGATTCACAATGAAGTGGCATGACACAGTATGTGTATATTTTCAAATATGAAAACTGATAGTTGAAACTGAATAATTTTCCAACAGTCCTCCATTACCTTGGAAATCCATGGAACATAGTATGTCTAGTCCTTCAGCCTTTTTGTTTATGTTCTCCATTATATGGTGATGTAGTTCATTGGCATCCGTTGGAAAAAAGTCTATAGGATATGAGTCATTGCATTCAAATACATCTTCAGCGTCGATGTCAGTTAGTAGGTTTTTCTACATGAAGATTTCATTGTAATTAAAGAGTAGTAGTTAGTAGCTATAAGACACAGTAATGAAGCAACAATAAAATATTTAGGATTTTGGCATATCAGAAACACAAATGTAATGAATTTGTAATGAACTGAAAAAATAACATGAAGGAAAAAAACAGTATTTTTTACAAAATATACACACTAAAAGTAACAATAAATGAAGATAGAGAACCTATACATATATTGAAGATATTGTTGTACGTGTGGTATTGAATCCATCACCACTATTGCAGCTGACTACTGAAGATCTTGCACGTTGATGTTCCTAATCAATATGGGTGAAATGAATATCATAGGTATATGGTGATTGGTTTTCAGGTAAAACCAATGCTAAATAAGGTAGAATAAAATAATACGTCATAAAAAAATTACTAATAATGTTGTAATTAGAAATTCATAAGAGTTGGAACTAAATAATTGGGGAGTAATTACTCTATTTATTTGACTGTCCACAAAACATTGATGATAGGTGTTGATATTCACTTCATTATCACTGATGATGAGTCATGTGTAAGTGTTCAGTTCTAAAGACCATTTTTTATTCTGAATGTTGTAATTTGTGACATCTAGTTCCATTAAGATTTTTTTGTTTTGAAATCGTTTAGCTCTGGGGGTAACCATACTCATCCTCGTTCTATTATGTAATGAAACAGAAGTGTGTGTTAAAAAATAACATCAGATACATAAATAAGAAACATTAGTTTGAGAAGATTACTTGTATCATAGAATCACTCAACTGAGAAGCTGTTTTACTTATGAATTTCATGACGTGCTTGTCGAAGAGAATGACAGACATCGAGTCAATTTCATCTCTTACTAGTAGTTGAACTCTATACCTGTTGAATTTGTAGTTGTTATAATTCATGAGTTCATATCAGAAAAATGTAATTTTTATAGTAAATCTATCCCCAAGTAATATTTATCAACTAAGGAACACATTAAATGAATACATTCGAGTAGTTCATCGTGGTTGTTTATTACAATTGTGGCACCATATATTTCTATCCTCAGAGTGAACATTTTTTATGCAATAGTTGCATGATTCAAAATACAAGTTATAAGTTCTTTGAAGATTAACTATTTTAGCAGAAATCAAACATCTTGTCATCTACATTAGAAATGTTTACATGAATATATATTCATGAAAGTAAGTCTTACATGAAATAATGTTATAGAAATCACAGTGAAATAAATAAAACAGTAAGATGACCTTACCTCTAGTATTTTTTTACATCAGCAATAGTTCTTTTGTTATTCCAATAAGGCAATGCTATAACTAAACTGTTTGAATATGTTGATGGACGACTATGAAAATTTGAATGATAGATTACCCTAGATCTGTTAATGGAAAAATTGCAGCAATGAAGAGAACATTTTAAGCAGTTGTAAATCATGCTCTTGGTATTTGTAGAAACGATTACTGGAGAATTAATATATTCCTATATTTACCTGTTTCTGAAGTTCTGGACTATTAGGATGTCCATGTTCATTAGTATTTTTGAAGCATTTATTGAAGTGGTGATCATAACAGGTGTTGTAACATGTTCAAGATCAATAGTATATTTAGAATTGTATTGTTTTAAGAAAAATGGTCAATGTGTGGAACCTTTTCTAAAGCATAATTATTATTGATAAACAGTTCTTTAATTTGCAGTTAGGAATTACTGATGTTAGGAATTTTTATTTTTCAGTAATTCCTAAAATAATATTGCAACACATTACCTGGAAAAACATTAATAATTTATGTTTCCTTTAAAAAAATTCAACTGTTCAAATAAAAATAGATGCTGGATATCTTTTTTTTGCTTATAGTATATTTTTTCTAGTATATTTTAAAAATTAAAGTACTGTTAATCAAATAATATTTATCATGCTTAAGCTCATAGGCCTATTTAGAAGTGACCTACTGAACATTATTGTTTGCAGTATGGAAGATTTCATAATTTGTAGTTATATTTCTTACAGCCTAGTCATTTTCCCTAACCATTTGGATGACCAGTATTTTAGTGGAGTCGTTGGTGTTTTCAACGTACTCAGCCATTATGTTGGAAAAATTCCCCCACAATCTATAATTTAGTCGCATGACTCTACATGAAATCGTAATGTATGTTTTGGTAATAGAAATATCTTATTGAAATTATTTTGAGACGTCAACGATGCATACATATCATCCTCTAAAACAATTTCAATCTTGTGGTTGGAAGTACTGATAGACTGTCGAGGATATGATTGTCCTAGATGTCTAATAATCTCTATAATAGGTAAAACTTCCATCAAACTAATAATTTTTATGAGAAGGGTATCCCCCAGACCAGTGTGTGAATAACATAGAAATTGAGAAAACTAAACAGCATACCATGCCATTTTTTTATTACTGGACTATATTTATTGAAAACATGTTGCAAATATGCATTTGAAATTTCTAGTTATTACGACATATAGAGTTGTAATGAAATTTACCTATTAAATGTTGTTCTGGAACAAATTTTATAATAATGTTAGCAAAAGAAGTGAACTCAAATCTGAACAATGGCAGTTGGGAATCGGTAGGTTGAGCATATGTCGTTGATGTAAAATAATTCGGTAAGTAGGTCTTGTCCCCATGTATCTCCCTTGACTAGGAGCAATTTGGATGTTTTGTTTAACGTAGCACATGCCTTCTTGCAGAAGTGGTTTTTACTTGACGATTAGCTAGTGGTTAGTAATTGTGCACTGAATTTTAGTCTCCTGCACATTTTATTTACAACGAAAACCTTTAAAAATCACATGACACATATCAGTTACATGAAATAATGTCTTTCAATTGATGTACAAAGTTTTAGGAGTATTAAAAAATTACAAAAAAATATAATTTATAGAGAGGATATAATCACTTGAGAATCATAGAAAATCAGATCGATAGATGCATCTTCGGAGTTGGGTGACGAATTACACCACAGATTAAATACAAAGACTTGTATCTTTAATGTTTCATCAGCATCAATAGTAATCTCATTCAAAAGACACATTCTTTGTGACATGTTTTGGTTTCTGTATGATTTCAATTAGTTTACAGATATTACATAGTAAGCATCAATATAAGTAATCAGATTATATGTATATGTAATTGATAACAAAATGAAAATGAATATATATTTAATGAATAGATACCTAAGAAAGGATATCAAAAATTTCGTTATAAACAATGTTATGTGTACAGTCAGATGATGGATTATCTCTATCATCACGAACAATTTTCATACCCCTTGGCGAGGTAACTCTAGATACAGCAACATAAAGCTATCCATGACAAAACACAGGCTTGCGTAGATATAAACATACTAAAGATAGAGATTGACCTTGAATCTTATTAATATTCATTGCATAAGAAACAGTAAAAGGATATTGTCTTCTTTCTAGTTTTAAAGTTCGTATGTCATCATTTTTTTTCATATTAATTTTTGTGATGAATGCCAGATACCCGGAATGACTACCAGTTAAAATTTCTGCTCCTATTATATGGTCACCCAAGTGTGTATCAATTAGACGAGTACCATAGCATAACCCTACTGATTGAATAACATTTATACGAAACATAATTGGTAGGCCATCCTTCAAAGTAATTTTGTGTGCCGGAAGTCCAGAGACATTGATACCATTTAAAACATCTGTTGTATATATGTTCTCAGGACGATCAGTATCCAAATTGGAATTGCATACAAAATCAAAACTGAAGTAATCTTTTCCTCCTAATGATGTTATATTTAACATTTAGTCATTGACATCCTTAACAATGTCACATGTTGGTGCTAATATAGCACAACCTTGTAGATATGAAACTGATCCATAGTTAATGTTAAAATCTGGGTATGCAAAATGAACAACTGCATCCAGAGGTGGTTTATTTGATCTCAGGAGGTATGTTGATGGGATTTGAATACATCCATCCTCATTGTTGAGATTGGCAACGTGTCCCTCACAAATATCCAAAATCCACTTAGAAAATTGTTGCACCACATCAGAACCATCATTTGAATATGTAGATTTCAATCTCATGTTTTTTTTCAATGCTAAAACCTGACAATATTTCCTTAGATATGACTAACTTATGCTTGCAAATCAGTGTCATTTCTATCACCAGTAGGGATAACTGGAAGAATTTTTCTGAAATCTCCACCAAGGACAACTGTTAGACCATCGAATGTTAAATTAGATAAATTCATATTCTTCACTGAATGTATATCTCTTAATGTACGATCAAGATCTTAGAAAAAAAATTATGATGCATTGGAGCCTCATACCAGATAATCAATTTTGTTGACTGTAGTAGTTCTGAAACATCACTCCCTTGCTGAATATTAGAGACTGAGTGATCATTTGTAGATATGTGAATACGAAATTTAGAATGGGATGTCCTTCCACCTGGAAGAAGTAAATATTCTATTCCAATGGAAGCAACTGCATGTAAAATTTTACCTTTTGATATTAGTAAACATGTTAAGACTCTCTAGATAAAATTCTTACCCATCCCCCAAAATTCGTGCATAAAAAAACCCCCAGCATCAGAACATAACACAGACATAATTCTCCCAATTACATGTTTTTGTTCAATGGTAAGCATATTCTGCAATGATGAGTACTCAGTATGAAGTTCTTCTCTATTGTAATTGAGCTCTTCTACAATTAATAGATTTGTTTGAGTAGCTAATGAATAATCAATAATGGGCATTATAGGATAACAATGTTGAGATTTACTGTTGCTGCAAAGAATGTTGTCTATTTCAATCAAACCTAACATTTTTTTTGATGATATGTCATTGTCAGGGCTACATGATTGGGAAATTGTATGAGAGACCAATTTAATATCAAAGATGTGTATTGAGAAATATTGTAAGTTGTTTGTCCCTTGTATTTTAAAGAGTTGTTGTTGCGAATATAAAATATCTTCAGTTAGAAAATTCCATGTTTCAATCCAAACATCGTCCGGTCAAGAAATGGTTTTTGAGAAAAACATTCCGGCAAAGAGTCATCGCCAGGAGTATCCCACTCCCCATTGGGAGACATCTTTTAGTTCTTTAATGAACTCATTATCATCATCTAATAGTCCCATTACTAAACAGGTTTGTCTGAAAGTACTATGAATAATGTTTTTCACTATTCTAATAGAATCGTATGAAGTCACACCTCTGACCTTTTTAAGTATAATCAGAAAGTAATATAGTTCTCCAGAAGACGGTGTCACATAGCACAGTCTACCAATACTAAATCCTTGTTTGCGTGGGTATAATTTTTTTTCATGATACAGGTAGAAAATTCTTGTTCAGAATTCTGCATATGTTAGAGTTATTCCCTCTGGGTACAAAAAATTTGATTCAATCCAAGAGGTGAACATGGTATTAGAACTGGTTCTACTATTTAAGATGACTTCAATATTTTCATTGTCTACATACGTCACACTGTTCTGTCCAGGTAAAAGAAACTGTAGTCTATCAACTGGAGGATATCTGAAATGGATATCGTATGAAAAATCCTCCAGGAAGCTTAATAGGGTGAGATGTACCAGCAGTCATAGTACATTTTGATCTCATCAAAGCTATTATTAGTTGCTCGGTTGTTGTATTCATAAATAGTAGCAGTGACACGATCATGGCCATTGATTATATATTTGAAAATGTACTTGATATAGAAGGATTGATTGCAAATTTCAATATTTAGTTGAGCATTATATTTTAGAAGAAGAACTGGATTGTATGGCATAGAAAAACGACTATCTAATGCTAATCCATTTTTGACAACTATACCTCTAGAATTCCTTTTCTGATAGGCAACATAACCATCATCATCCGTTGTTGTATGCTCAATTAAAAATTGCATAATATTACGAGCATTCTCCATTCCGCATAAAAGGTGAGTGACGATTTTCATCACCACAAGGCCCATGTATCATACAATTTTCTACTGCTTCATGATGTTTTGGAATGGTATCTTTAATTGGAATTTCATCCTTAACAATTTTGTTAATGTCTGTAGTAGTGAAAACTTTGTCTTCATGGATATGAAATAATAGAATGTGCACGTGTGGCAGTCCTCTTTTCTGAAACTCTACATTATGAACAAGTACATTGGAAGACAAAATATATATGAGAATGTATTTGGAAGAAATGTGTAATATGATGTTAAAAGCAAAAAATAAACTAGTAGTTTTAATTAATGAAGAATCTTGGTACCTGCTCGAGACTTTCCGAAAAAACAACATTCACGTAAATCATTCATTAGTTTCCCCAACATAATATTATATATTCTTGAAAATATATGAGGACAGTCTGATGAGCGCAGATTTTTTTCCATTCCAAATCTTGAAACATTAGGCAACATTGTATTACATGTAAATGTTAAGAAAAGATCTGGATACCCCGCCCAATTACAGATTGACATTGCATCTTGGTAATTATGAATAATATAACTCGGGTTGCCCGTAAATGAGGAATGTAAAATGATATGCTCCCCACATGAAGACCGATCTTGATCACCTCTAAGGAAAGCATCTTGAAAACCGTTGTAAATTTCTACCCTCAAACGCTTTTGATTGAAGCAAATAAAAGATAGTCTTTTAGAATCAGTCATTATATATGAGTCCATGATAAACTGTTGTAGAAACCTCCTTTAATAAAGTAGACATGATGAATCATTGTAATGGAACTTAAGGTGAAAGGAGAAATATTCTCTCATGGTAATTTTTCATAGTTTTTCAATTGTATTGAATGCAGTTGCACGATGGAATATGTTATCGACATATCCATCCTCTCCTCCTATGAAAACCATTGGATATTGTAGTGGTAGGTAAAGTGGCTGAAGCTCATCTCTGCACTAAAATTCGCCACTTTTTCATTCAATGATGATATCTCTCTCATGATTCAGATCATCAATGTCACCAACAATCAACATTGTGATCTCATATGTAGTTGGTAATTTGTATGTTTGTGCATCACTTCCTCGTCTTCTATGTAGTCATAGCATTAAATTTGTAGTTCCAGTACTTTCGATAACATCTCTAGCTCTTCTGAATTTTTTTGATAATGAATTAATTTCATGTTTCATTTCCTGTAGTTTCTGAAAAAAACTTAATTTTATAACAGAATTTTCAGTGCTATCGTCATAGCTGGATATGAAATAGTTAAGTAGTTAAAACCAGAACACCAAAAATTGAAATATTACCACTTAATGTAGTAGTCACCTGATGGCCCAAAATCTATTGTGAGCCTCATTTTCTGTGTCATATACATATAGCTGATAAAACATTGGTGGTTGTCCATCAGGAGGACATATACATCCAATACAATGGTATTTCTATCCATTTAATCTAAAAATATTTGGAGACCCTCCACAGTTCACAGATTTTTTTACTTTTCCACCCAGTGATGTGAATAAAAATAGTGAATTTTAAATGTGCATGTGGTCTTGGAATGTTTTTGAAATACTGGAGGTTGAATTGAAAAGTAATTATTGAAGGTATTCTGGACATTCAGGCAACTGTTGTAATGAAATTTTTCCCTGCGAGCAACATTAAGAAAACCATGGGATATGTCGGTGGCTATATCTTTTACTCCTCTCTTCATACCAAAAGGTTGAACCATAATACTCAAAAATGTTAGTAGGGTCTCCACAATCTGAATATTCTGTAGGAGAGAAATGTAAGTATAGTTGGAAATAATGGGGATGGAAATAATTTTTTAATTTTATCATATAAAAATACATGGTAGTAATTTGAGTACTACATAAATGTAAATAAATTGTTCGTTCATGACATTGATGTTGCAATGATGTATCTGCAACATAAGAGATGAAGTTAGCTGTTATTAATGTCAAAATAAAAGTAGAAAACATAAAATGAAATAGTTTTTCTGTTGAAAATCTATCATAATGTACGACATATATCTAAAGTTAATAGCAGAACCACTTTCTGTGTTTGTTGAAGGAGTAGTTTCTGTTGTTCTTTGATACATCGCTTCCAGTTCCTCTAGCGGATGTGTAGTACCTACATGGCCCCAATATTCGAATAACCCCATTGGTTACAAGGTTATAAAATTTTATAAAATTGGTATTACGTTAATGTAATTATCCTCTTTATTCAGGACCTTGTACGCGAAGTGATTTTTTTTGCAACATTCAACTTGTTGTGATTCGTTATTAATGTGTAATTAATAATAGAGAACATTCAACTGAACTGATTTATAGATAAAATATAATGTAAAATTTGACATACCTCTATATTTTATAACATGAGCCATGTCATACTTTGTTGACTCAGTAGTTTCTCAGATCGTCTGATTATTCGTTTGTTGTTCATTGGTATGATGTGTAGTAGCTGCATGGTTGTGTCATTACAATGACACTATTCGTTATATTGTTACTAAAAATTATATATTGTAAATATATAAATAGATAGAGATGAGAAACCAATATTGGTAGTAATACAACAGAAAATAGATGTGGTTGATAATGGAAAGTTTTTTTGGATATTAGTAGAAGTAGTAATATTCATTATTAAAGGCACATGTGTATAATTAAATATTGCACTTGCATAGACTAAATCATATAGTCAACCGATTTATACATATAGTGACGAGGAGGAATCAGATGACTGTGTTATAGTACATCCATTTGTATTCGTAACTTGTAAGAGTAATAATGAAAAATGAATATTCTTAATAGAAATGCAAAATATTGTCCATTTATTGAAACAATGGTCATTGAAAACATTCTTATAGAATGAACGACTGTGTTGTATCATGGTATTTGGTCGTTGCTTATTTTTGTTTGATCTATCATATAATGTTGACCGATTCGAATAGTTATGAGGGACTTTGAAACAGGAAGATGAAATGTTTTATCAACCTATGATTACATATTTTTCAATATGAAATCAATGTATTTAAACTGTAGATTAAACGGAAATTACCATTGCTGCATATAGGTGAGAATGGAATGCGTCGACGTAGTATTGTGTTATTAGTTGGTGTGAAAACTTCGGCTGTAAAACATTTTCCTGAATTTATTTTTATCGTAATATTCACAGTAATGTTGGAATATATATTTTCAAGAAGCAATATATTATTGGAAAGCGGTATTATACATTCATTTGAAATATTTTCACTAAAAAAATTAATGGAATTGGTAAATTGAACTGACAATTACTGGTTGTTTCTGTAATAGGAAGCCAGACACCTCTTTGTATGCTTGTTGTTGGTGTTATATGTTGACTTGCATCAATGTTTTTAGTATAAAATCTTCTCATGCCATTTCAATTATAAAAAAGATAGAAGTTTTTGGTTGGTAAATAACAAAACATTATCTGGAATGTTGTGTAAAAATAAGATAACCTAATTGTCATTGTTGTCACAGTAGTATTCTTTGCAGACATGCGACTTTGAATCATGATGAGGAGTGCATGTTTTTATAGTGTATTATTTTTATTTGATTGTAATGGAATAGAAAAGAACCAAAAAAAAAACATGAAAATGAAACATTGTGATCAGCTGATAGACAATATATATTCTAAACACAATTGTGCCATATAATGTGGATGTAGTCACATTCTGAGGGATGTATGTCCAAACAGTACATATGACAGTTACTAACATGGGGAAGACACATAAAACTGTAATTATTGAATTAGGATATAGTATTACAAAGTTTCATTAGTCTATGTGAATGAAGAATTAATGTGAACATTAACTACAGTTGTTGGTATGACAACAGAGTATGCAGACATACTTGTTTCGGAGGCTTACAGCTGCTGCCTGGTAACCGAGCAAGATATTCATGAGACCCAAGCGATCCAGCACTGACTGCAGGAGGTTCTGAATACCTAGTTTTCAGATTTCTGTAGAGATGGAATTGGTGTGTTGCAATGAAGTGATGGGTGTATATTTTGAAGAAGTATCTTTTCATTGGATGTTGTTGATGATGAAGCCGTAATGTTGGAGAAATCAAATCCTGTGAATGGGAATATTTCAGGCGAAATTGAAGAAAATTAATCAGGTGAGAAGAAGATGACTACAACGAGACACGATATCGAGATTTGGATGGAAAATTTTGTAATTGAATTTTATGGAAGATGCTAAATGCAGTGAAGATGTAGGTGAGGAACGCATAGTTGGATGAATAAGGTAGATGTCTAGGTTTTTACCGACGGAGGAGCACTATAGGTAAATTGCGATGGTAGTGGATTTAGTATTTTCCATGAATCCTCTTGGTGACGACTTCTAAGAAAGATATGTCTTCCTGCAAGAAGTAAATCAAGAAGAAACAAATTCAGCATTATGTTTCATCAATTATAAAAACAGCAGCAACACCCTGATACTTCAAATCAATGGGTCGTCATAGAAATGGGATGTATAGTGAGGAAAACCCCTTCTATGTCCATTAAATGTTCAGCAAACCCGATCTGGACAACACAATGAAGATGAAACAGAAATTATGGATCCAATTCCATAGAATACCTACATAAAATCAAGATGAAATTCAAATCATCAAACATAAATTGTATTCAAATTAAGGAAAAGTAATATATGAATTATAATAGCACAATCAAGGAATATGAGTAAACTGAAACGGCATGGATGGCGTGGAGGAGCATGTTGGACGAAAATCGAATTACCCCAGAGGCGGACTCTCGGCTGGATGGTCGAAGGTGTGGGAACCCTTGGTGTAGTGGAGGACTGAGACGTGGAATAGATGAATAAGGAATTTTTGGTTGGGGATAACACGTAGGCGGAGGAGCCGAAACCAGAGTCGTTGTTTGGTGAGAAGGCGTAGGTGGTGGAGACGATGGATAATGAGTTGAAGGTGGATAACCTAGAACCGGACTCGCAGTTGGAGAAGGGATTGAGGTAGAAGAGCGGTAGAGGGGAATTAGGGAGGGATGTGGAACCCTAGATCTTGGAGCACAGATTCTGTGAGGGTATTCAAGGGTGGCTGGAAGATGTTGCAGAGGTAAATCCCGACATGGGTCGTATTTGCAGGAGGTTTATTTTTTGGGTTTGTAGGATAGTTGGCCGAATTTGGTGTGCTGTGGAGGGATATAGAAGGTGACACGTAAGGGGAAAAAATATATTTAGTATATATATAGATGTTTCATTATGAAGGGATGATTTCAGAATAATTGAGAAGATTTGAGAAGAATTGAAAAAAAATACAGTAGGTATTTGAGGGGAAACTGAAATTAAGTTGAATTTTATTATGTGGGGAAAATTTTGGGATTCCGACCAAAGCCACTCGAGGGTCACCAAATAAAATAACCACATTGTACATTGATGCTGACTGATATACTATTCATTAGAGTCTATATATGAGTTTTATAGAGAATAATATGTTTTGTATTCACGTTTTTTGAAATCGTATTGCTGGATTGAAGTGAATGATAAGATACAGGTTAAAAAAAATTTATTCAGTTGATAGTCATACTCAAATATTACCATACTCAACTGATTACTGTATTATTATTTTAAATCATATTATACTAACCATCGTATGGGGTAGGATAATTGGAATCAATATTTTTTTATAGAAATTTTGAGATTGAGGGAGAATCATACCAGGTAGAATAATAGTGGGGATTGGGAAAACCGGATATGGTTTTATATTAACAATGTTCACTAGGTTCAAAACATATTATTGGTAATTAATTTATGAAGTGCTTTTCAATAGAATACATTTGTGAAATTGAAAATAATCACAGGTTACAAGAGTTTTTACATTTAAATTGTATTATCATATTTGGGCTAAGAGTGATCGCACACACTATTGGATTTTTGACCGAGTGCTGCATCACTGAAACTGTATATCCTACACATCATAATTCAAAGATTATTTAGTGGATTTTGTCGTATTGGATTCTTTCTATACCATTCCAAGCTTGTGTATATTCTCATTGATTAATGAATTTTTTAAATACTTGTGGTCGTATGAATGTTTTTTTAAATATTTTTTGTATGGAATAAAATCGTTAATAGGAGGTGAAGGTTGTTTCAATTGAAAAAAAACATAGATTAAAAAGTATCACACATTAAACCCCTCCCCCTCTCAGTGATACCTTAATATGGTCTGATAAAATTCATAAAGCACAATTTATTCTCATTATCTTCCTTGATTTTTGAGTTATACAATGATATCACCAATAAATTCAAAAAAATAATCTATAAAATACTTGAAAACTCTATTAATTATATTCCTAATAAATAAGGTGCAATCATATGTCCAAAAAATATATATAAAAATCATAATGCCCATTCTTAGTTGAAAACACTATCTTCATAATACATTCTTTCTTCACATGCATCTACTGATATCAAGATCGAGGGCCAATATTCAAAAAAATGGGGCTCTATGAAGTTGAAAAAATAAACAATCAATGTGAGGAAGAAAATTTATATTGTTTATAATAATAGAATTTATATCCTCATAGTCAATTCACTAATTCATAGATCCATGTTTCATCTTAATGAAATAAATATAAGCTGCCCATGGTGAAACAATAGGAAAAATAAAACACTTACTACTCAAATAATCTAGTTGTTTATTTAGTTACACTAATTCAAATATGCCTATCTATAAGGAGTATTTGTTATTTTCCATTCACCATGATTTACTCAATAGATAAATTTATTTCCCATTCTGATGGAGGTCTAGGTAAATACTCCATAAACACATCAATGTATTCTTGCACAACAAGTAAAACCTCAATTTGAAGATTCCAGTACTCATTGATAGATTATGTTTTCTCTCCCCCTCGCACAAAAATTTCATTCAGTAGAGCTACTGGTGGTGGATTTCGATAAGAATCAAATATTGATGTTTCTTCCCTAATGATTCGAGCTTCTACATTATTTTATAAACATGTAACATTATTCTTTATGAAATATATTTTCACATAATTATTTGAAATACAATACATACCAAGAATTATATCAAATTTCGTCATAGGTATAATGATATGTTCAAATTATTAATCATATTTATGTGTCATAAGGTGGACTCGTCAACACATCTTCGTTTCAATGATACTTCCCTTTGGAGTTTTGACTGGCATCTCTTTTATTAAATCCAATTGGAAATGTCAAATTTTACTATCAATCTTGTATGATACAATAGATTTAGATGATCTAGAATAAAATAAATAATTGGTTATGTGTGAAGAAATGATTAATGTACCTTCCCCCAAATCATTGGAGACATTAACCTCATTAGTTGTGATTGCTTAAGCTATACATTTCTCTGTTTCCCTTCACCTAAGAATGATTCATTAAAATCAAATAAATTCATTTAAATAATGTCCCATATATTATAAATTATAAAATATAACATTGGAAGAATATTTATTTACCTTAAAAACACATACTAGGAGGCCTTTTCTCCATTCTTGTAACAGAATCCCATTTATTTCAAGAATGTACTGGGTTTCTTCTTCCCAAAATTACATAAGGGTGGAAATCCAACTCATTCTTTTTCCCCAGTTACTTATTTACTTTTCCACTATTTTCAAAATCACTCTTTTAAAATTCAATTCTTCTAATATCATAATTCATAGATAATTTCTTTTCTGTCTTGATAGAAGACAAGACTATATCTTCATATGAAGATAAAATTTAGTAGACATGTTCTTGTTAGTGGAATGGATATAAAAAATTTAATAATCCTTCAATATTACTTCATGGGTTATCTATGTAATCTAAAACATGTGTTAAAATACATGTGAATTTATCTGAATACATTGTAAAATTATCATCCCCATATTTCGTTAGACTCATAAACAACCACTCAATATCATTTTGTTATTCTTGAGAAATGATTTTTTATAAGAAAAGTTCATTAAATTCACTCCATTAAATTTTAATGATTTCTTCTTTCTCCTTTGTGTTTTGAATTTGTGAACACCATTATTCAGAATATATTTGAAGTTCTTAAATTTCAATAAAATCCTTTTTCATTTTTTTACTTCCGAGAGTGAGAAATGTCATCCCCAAGGTACTACTCTACTATTATCCTACGAATGGTTTGGTTGTATGATTAACTGGTTGAGGTTGTATTTTCATAAAGCGGTCTAAAAATTCTCCTCCACATTTTTGATTATGATGCTTCATATAGGTGATGTTATTGTTCATAACCTAATTCTCCTATCATGTTATTGTAATATATTTCTCATAACCATTCACATATCGTTAACCAACATCATTATATTTCATATAAGGGAAATCCCTACATGAGAGATGCACCTTCATGAAGTTTATATTCCTTCCACTTGGTTCTATTTATAAATAATGGAATAGACTAAATTATGATAAGAATAATATTTTAAAATGTGAAAATACCAAACATAAATTAAAATTTAATGGATGACTTATATAATAAGAATATAAGTCTAGTTTATTTTGAAACATATTTACAAATTAATACCATATAATGGGTTTTAATGAAAATGTGAATTATCCTAAGCATATCCCATTGAAGTGTCAAACCAAGTGCACAGTATGGCCCATTGTCTTGTACCAGGTTACCTGCACTCAGGATCAAGATACCATGTAGGAGTTGTTACTCCTAGGTACATATGTTCCAAAACTATTTCAACATTTACTATCAAAACATGGATGTATTTCTAGGAAGATCCACATAATATCTTTATTACCAAAATTACATGATTTTATTTTTTTATTATCATCAATGTCTATCTTAGGTGTTTCTTTTCAAATCTAGGTTTTCTAAATCTAGTTTCCTTGAATTCCACTAAGAATCCGTTGATACCAACTATAGGAACCACAACCCTAGATTCCAAGAGTTTTTTCCTTATTTATGACATTGGAATATAGATAAGGAATATGCATCCTAAAAGACCAAATTGTTCAGTAACATTAGAGAAAAAGATGCATACAAATTATTTACATATAAAATTGAAATGAAATAAAATATAAAAATTCTATTGTAAACATTAATAACACCTAGATTATCCTAGAAATTCCTTCATAATATTCATATTCTCTTCCTAGGGTTAAATAAAACATAAAACAAAGTGTGATATTAGGTTCTTGGTAAGGGTATGTAATACAATAGAATCATACAAAATATGTAATGGGGAATAAATGAATGTACAAATTCCCATAAAACATAGTCTTGAGTATAATATTATAGGAATAAAATATGAAAAAAATAATTCCATAATAAAACATTACAATGGATATTATACTAGTAAAAAAATCACAGTTACTATCAATTACTATTTTCATAATTTGGGAATTTGTAAAATGTGACCTTATAACCATACTGTCAAGGCCTCATGCCAAAGACAATAGAGAAATAGGTAAAAAACTAAAATAGATTATCTCATGAGACCTATTAATTCACCGAGGTGAAATATTAGTCCCCACATAACACTTGCTATATCCAATGAATTACTAATATGAATGGGGTGAAAAATAATCAACTTAAATTTCAAATTAAAACCAACATGTGAAATGTAAATTACTTTCCCCAATCGGCAAACATAAACACCAACCATTCAGAGTAATATTGTGAATGGTACCAATCTAACTAATAATAAAACATTAAATAAAATATGTAACATTATTCCATTAAATATTAATCTCAATTCATCATAATTCTCAACAACCGTGTTTAAATAAATGAAAATAATCTTATAATATCATCGAGTAATACTTGAGAGAAACAATTTTTTACATTTCAAAGAAGCGTTATTTTGGAAAAATAATTATATAAAACTTGAACTGAACAAAGATATATTTTTAAAATAAATTGAGTGATTTTATAAAAATAATTATTTCTTAAAACAAATATTTTAGTGCACATGAAAAAAGATAAGAATTGTAGAAGATCCCTTGAATCGGTCTTTCTTATTATGAAGAATTTGAGAAAGACCCCTTTAAAACATGTAACTCCCCATATATTAATGAAGGAGTTTGATTAGTAAATATATATATAATACATTAAACAATAATTTATGAGTATTACATTAAAATGATTAATAATTTCATTTGTTAAATAGGAAAAAATTGTAACTCGAATGAAAATGGAGGTTTGGGTAGAAAACCTTACCTTATTTCTGAATGTGTTCACCAATAAAAATTAAGGTCTTGGAATATAAAATTTGACACATTAATAATTTAATTTAGAACCCTTTATAAGTTTATTTACTATATTATCAATTCATTATGTTAATTTATATCCTTTTTAATAAGTGAAAATATGGATTTATGTCATTCTAGTGTCATCATTTCCTTGATTTCATGATTGGTTCGCTTCATTATAAATAATGTTGATCATGTAATATGGGTATAATTCTCTAGAATTGTAATAACATTTATTAATGAACAACCAAAAGTTTAATTTTTTTTTCATATATTAGGGTCAATCATTATATAACATGTTAATGATAATAGTTTAGCTTATTTTTTCTGGTTTTTAAATAATAATGGATGAGTTTTGTTCTATTATTTAATATCAATTAAATAAAATTGTTCTAGAAACTTAAATAAGATATAAAAAATTTATAATCAATCTAAACCACACAAATGGTATTATGTCTAGCCTTGATGATAAATTGAAAAAAACATTTGTCGTCCATGAAGGTTGTAGATCTGCACCTCCATTATGGTAATTTCATTTAAAAAATAAATAGAGAGTAAGGAGATTAGTAATTGATATTCCATTAACATGATATCATTAATTTATATAGATGTTAATAGAGTTTTCATGATCATTATGCTGAAAAGGTGAGGATATGATAAGAAAATAAAATAAAATTAATGGAAAATGGAAGGTGATTTTCCTCTTGAATTATCCTCCTTGAGAATCACCTTAGGGTAAGGGTTTTGGGATTTTGGTAAGACCAAGAGATACTAAACATGGAGATGAGACTATAGAAGAGAATTTGGGTATAATGTTTAAATTCTTCATGGCATAGAGGATTTTGGAGAAAAGGGGGTGAGAGGTGGTATTTATAGTGAAGGAGTGGGAGGATTCCTTGAATTTTTTATTAATTAGATTACTATTTTTCTCAACAATCTCAATAGATTGATATTTAAAGTAATATGTATTTAAATTATAATGGGGTGTTTGAAATTACATGATTACATAATCTATAACTCATATATCATTCAATAAATCATTTATTTGTCATTTGTCCCAAAATTATTGTAATTTATTGTACATTAAAAAATCAAGAATATTTGAAAAATCCAAAAAATTCTCCCTACTAATTTTATGTTGTTTAGAATAAAAAAATGAACACCATTTAATAAAAATAATTTTATAAATATGGGATATTTATTTTTTATTTAAAATAATCATTTATTAAAAAAATACATTTTTTGAATTTATATATGATTTTATAACATCCTGAAAATTTATTTGTGGTCCCATACAATTATCTTAAAATAATAAGATGAAAAATATTAATTTATTAATAAATTTATGAAATTAATTTTTTATTTTATGCCATTTTATAAACTAGAATATTATAATTATATATTTATGACATATAAAAATATCAACACATAATAATTAATTTTTGAAATTTCACTTATTTATAATTTGATTTAGTTATAATCTATTTTAACATATGAGACGAATAAATTTTGTTTATACATTAATGGTGAGGTTACTATTTATTTGTATGGTTTAATATTCATACTATTCATATAACTATTACAATTTCTATGTAACCATTTCATCAGTATATGATCCATAACATCTAGAAATACCTCTTATTTCATTCATTCATCGTTTATAAAGACTATATTGTTTTTTATATGTGACTACTAATATATAAAATAAACATAAGAAACTAAATTCATTAATATAGTTCTAGATTCATATTGGTATGAAGCAGCAATATTGATATTGACATCACATCAATATGATGTCAAAAGAGAGGCTACGTGATTTCACTTTTGTGAACTGAGTCATTATGAAGTCATGAATTGATAACCACAAAATATTGAGTAGTGGAATAATAATCATGGGTCTCTTCAATGATGTCACATGATATTTCAAACTACAATCATCTTGATTATGAGATAAGTGAGAATTCAATCACACCAAAGCAGATATATTGTTTCTCAATGATTTTTTTCAGTTGGAAGATAATAAATAGATATTTAACTATTTTTTGTAAGACATGAGGAAGAATTTTCTTGAGTTAATTAAAAGATAAAATGGTGATATATTGACGAAGAATAATTTAGAGTGAAATGATAAAGATATTTGTTAGTATATTTAATGATAATATCACTTGGAAATAATTCATTAGATATTTTGATAATCAAATATTGAAACCATATTAAATCATTTTGGAATACAAAATAATAATCAAAAATGAGAAGTAATTTAATAAGAATTAATACTTAATTATTAATGAATACCCGTTGTATCACATAGTGAATCCAATGACATTCATGAATAGAAGAACTTATTCATGAACCTAAGCATCAATGAAGAAAAAAGAGAAGAATAGGAATAAATATTACTGAAATATCCAAAGATATCATTATATTATTCTATTATAATAATAATTTTCCCCATGATGGATCAACATTATAAAATAATATATAGAGTAAAAATAAAAGAGTTGATTAAGAGAAAAAAAATTTACATGATATTGATTATAATATATGTAATTACGATTTTGGGATGATTAACTATGATGATTGATGATTATAATGAGATAGAGTTAAGCAATAAATTAATTGTTTTTGAATGTCTATTAAATAATATAATGTAATTCCAATACATTCTCACAAGTAATAAAATATAACTTTAATTATATAGTATCATGTGGGGTTTTCCTGAAGATATTATTCTGGTGTTCCTTGGGAGAACTGGTTGCAATCTAGTTGGAGCCATTTATTAAATAGTTCTGATATAGTAAAGGAAAGAGGTATAAAGGACCTATTATTTTAGAGTATTTAAAATTTTCAAAATATAAATTTTTATTTAATATTATAACATTATTTACATATATATCTTGAACATGACCTAAATTCATAAATGGGACGATTCACAAATTGGGTTCCAATCTTGAAAAATAATATGTGAAAAAAATCATACATTTCTAAAGATTATTTTGAGAAATCATTGATTTAATTCATAATAGGATCAATATATTTAATTAAATAATAAAAACGGTTCCAATATTAGGATTGGGTATTTAAAAGGAAAAAATAATATGTTAAAAAGGCCACACTGAGAGACCTATAGGTGACTGCATGATCCACCAGGGATTTAAAACATTTTACCTCATGTGGAAGGATGGGTGGCCTTGAAATTTATCAATTCATGGAAATAAATGTTGGTCATATGTTTGAAATCACATGGAAAAAAATATTAGACCACTAGTTTAACATCTTATACAGAGGAAGAATACCTTGATGATTAATATAATATTTAATGGATGATAGGGTGTGGAATAATTTCATACAACATGGATTATTATCCAATGTTGTCTATACAATATACTTAATCAGGAATGATTTTATAATGGGAGGTGTGATTCACTCCATGTCCATTATGACTAGTGAATATAAAGCCTTAACGTAGACCTTATGAAAGGAAATTGGGCTTCCCACTAATGTATAAATTCATAATTTTTTATCATTAAATAATTTTTATTCTAAATTCTATCACAAAATATACATAGTGGAATCAGTGAATGAAAAAATTTTTATTGGACGTTTGATCTACATGACTACAATTAACTTAAATATTATTGAGTTGTGACGACCCAAACATTTCTAAATAAAATTTTCATTATATTGATTTAATTAAATGCCTAATGGATAATGAAAACAAATATCCTTTTTCCTAATATATATAATTGGATTTGAATGATCTTCATGTATCATTACCATTGATAACATTGGAATCGAATAGCGAACAAATGATTAGGATAAATATAGGGTTTTAAAAAATCATTTTGACATTGAGAAAGGAAGTGATGACCCCGTCTAGTCTAATTAGACCCTATGAAGTCAATTTACTGGAGAGACTAAGGGAGATTAAAAAAATTTATTTTCCATAGTCCAATCCCAATATAAGATCCGACAATAAAAATAAGAGATAAACGGTTTATAGGAGATGTTCAAGATCATTGAGATCAGGACCCAAACCATGTTCACTGAACAACCCCATGAATGCCCCAACATCACACACTTTACCCATAGGGATTATTCGGTGGTAATAAAGGTATAAGAATCAATAACCTAGAAATAGATATATATAAATTATTTTTTATATATTAACAAACATCTGTTCATCATATTATTGTTATTTTATAAATGATATTTAAAGAAAATATTATATTTTTTGTTACAAATTAAATTCAAATGATAAATCTATATTTACATGTTAACGGTTTTATACAATAAATACTATTTTTATAATATATTATTATTAAATTACTTTTATTAAATATAAATGTACAAATAATTTTTATGACATGAAATGAAATTTTTTTACGGGTTTGAAAAAACTCATTGTCAAAACACTTCCATTTTCAATAAATTTCATTATTTATTATAAATGTATAAATTCACATATATATGACTTTATTTTGATAAAATTGATTCCATGTTCAGGATCAGGATATAAAAATTGTCCAATGGTTAATTTTTCATAATTTTATAAGATAGTATAATTTCTATGTAAAAATTAAATACCAAATAAATATACGAGTTGTTTATGACATCATAATATCCCAATAAGGATGTATTAAATAAAAATATAGGTATCTTATTAAAAAAATGTATTTTTTATTTAAATTAATGTGGGTTTTTTGTTATTTTATTTATTTCTGTAATCCAGTATGAATCATCAATGACATATAATATATTTTATGATTTTAAATTCATTCATTGAAAGGGTGACACAACTCCAAATATGAATGGAAAATATATTTTTATCATTGAACCTTATTCATATAGAATAATGTATACCACTCCTCTTTTCAAGATACATTTTTAAATCCAATTCGAAGGTTTGTGGTTTTGAATGTTATATTTTGTTGTGTCAAAAACTAATTTAATAATGAAATCCCCCTGTTTTCTTATATAAACAAACCCATGATGTCGATTATCTTCACTCACACTCCTTGAATCATGTCCACCCTATTCCATATACTCCCTATATTCCTCTTAAGGCGCCCGTAATATCCCATGAAGACTCCCTTAAGCCTTCTAAGTCACACATCCTTGTATGGGATTTCTATACTTATATTTTAATTCAAGAACCTTATTTGAGAATAGGAATTATAATTTCAAAGGATTTTATTGTCATTAATTTGTAAAAAATAACTTACTATCTGATTTATTTTATTATTATGAGGTATAATTTCCCCCTAGTTTGAATCGATAAATAAATCGTTATAATGATGAATTTTCGTGAAGGATTTCTCTCTTCGCATTTCAATTCAAGAACTTATTTTATATTATGCTTGTTAAATTCCATTTTTATATATTGGGATATGTTTTTTCATTGTCCCCATACAATCCATTGGATGTATAAATAATTAAATCTTCCTTTTACTCACATTAATCCACTATATAATCTTTTATGTACACCCATTACAATAATGAAATTCCATAAAGTATTTTCTCTCTCTTTTAATCAAGAACATCATTTATGATATGACATATTAATTTATATTTTATTATGGTTGGATACATTATTATCTATCCCAATGTCATTATAATTTTTTTATCAATTATTATATCCCCTTTCACTCAAATTTATCTATCATAAGTACCTTTACACAGACCTGCTACCCTGACAAAATTTTGTAAGGTTTCTTTTGATTTCACCACATACATCAAGACTCTTTATTATGTAACACATTATATATCCAATTAAATATATCATGGAATTAATTTAAATGTACCTATTACCATACATTTTTTTTCAAATTTATGATATACACCTTTCACTCTCATCAACCCATATTTTGAATTTCTATGCTTATGAAATTTCACCATGATTTAACATGCCAAAATAATTTTCATGTGAATACCCTGGCCATTTATCTATCAAGGGTATTCATCTATACAATAATAATCTTATAATTTTGAACATAAATGAATGTATTCACATTTATAGATCATGAAATAAAATTATGATGTTGAATTAATCCATGTTAAATGATCTACATAGCACACAAAAGCTTGAGATTGAATTCTTTATGAAGGGTATGCCCTGATAGAACCCCAATGAATATGGAGAATGATTAGAATCATGATATGTCATGTGAAATGAGTTTTGACTCATTATCCTCAATGTTAAATGATTTTTTACTCATACTCCTCCAGGATAAATGTTATTTGATCATGCTCCTCCATGGAAATGAACCATACCTTTTCCTCCTACATGTACAAAGACCATTTACTTGTGCAAATATCATGTTGAATGTTTTTTCAAAATTTTCAATTCTATTTTTATAAAGCTAAAACACAACTTATTAATCATGATCTATTATTTATCAATGATATTCCATGTCTATGATGTATTATTATCCTCATGTAATTCTTGGTTTATTATGTTACTAGGCATTATAGATATCAATTTACTTATATATGTCCTCACTTTATCACATGTAGTGTTATGTTCAGAGGAATTATGTGGTAACATCAAATAATTTTAGAATAATGATGTATTTTAATTTTCATGTTTCAAGATGTTATGTAACGTAACTATACCACAAAGACAGTAGAAATATTGATCATCTGAGTTGTATTAGGTGAAATTATATTTAATAAATAATTTTCTAATATAGAATAATGAATAGTGTTATTATAGTTTTTATTAGAGGATATGTTTAGTTAATTTTTTGGATTATGATTAGAAAACCCTTCTGAAAACCCTTAAGGAAAAGACTATATGTAAAAAAACACCCCAACAATTTCATAATTATTGAGTAAGTTGTTTATCCAAAAAATACATCCATGTATAGATACTAAAATTGGACATAGTTCTAGAATAGAGGTTCATAACAGTTAAAAAAATGACAAGGTGTTCTGTGCATGACATAGGGTAAGCTGGAAAACTACAATGTGCCATTCTGCGCACCTGGTTTGATACACGCATGGTATATGATTTGGTAAATTAATAACCGCAATACAAACCATTATTAAGGGAACAAAAAAATTACCATAATAATATATTTTAGGACGTAGAGAATGGATAACAAATATTGATTCCTAGAAATTCATATGTTACGAGAATAAATAATCCTAATATGTTTTTTATCAAATTCATTGGATTCACCTTTATGTATTAAATAGTTTAAAATAATCATCCATAATTCCAGTTTTGAGATATTATATGAGAATATCATGAATACAAAATTGAATGGTATTGATATCTCCCATAGTTCTATAAATTCATTTATAACGTGAATGTTTAGTATAACTTTTCAAAAACCACAACAAAGAATGAATGTATATATATTAGGGAAAATAACAAATGGGGAATTTATTACATCCCATTTATATAACTCATCCACTATCATAATTTTTAGATTAAACTTCCCAATAAACCTTTTAATAATTCCATTTCTGGAATTTGATGCAATTCTAGGAATGGATTGGCTTTACCAAAATAATTCCATCATAAATTTCCACAAGAGGATAATCACTCCCTATATTTAAAATTGACCCATGATTTTATTCATGTTCAAGGATGAGGATGAATTTTATTTAGCACCCTCATATCTGTCATGAAAATTATTTCCAAATGAGAAATTGTATCTAGGTAAAATTTTTAAGCCTAATGAATGGACTATCTTTGAAGACATTCCAATTGTCGAGGAATACACTAATGTTTTACCCGAGGAATTTCATTATCTTCATCCTATCCAAGAGGTATAATTATCAATCAAACATATACATGGTGTGATTCCAATATCCAATTACTCGTATATAATGGTTGTTTGGGAACTTGAACAGATAAACCAACAGCTACCCAAAAATCTGGATAAATGGTTTATATTCCCAATCACTTCACCATGTGGTGCACAAGTCATCTTCTACAATAAAACGGATGTGCCATTTCTCCATTTCAATGATTATCATGAGCTCAAAAAATCATGATAAAGAACAAGAATCATTTTATATTTATTGATGCTTTGTTAAATTAGCTATGTGGGAAAAAATACATCATTAACATGTATTTTAGTCAATTTATTACCAAGTATGTGTGAATATGGAGGATATCCTCAATACCACTTGTTGTTCAATGGACGGGAATTATGAGTTCATATCGATTCCATTTGGATACACTAATGATCCATAAATCTTCATGGAAATGATTAATATAGTATTTAGATATAAACATGAAAATTTGTGGTAGCCTCTCTTTATGATGTTCAATTCTACTCCAAAACCATGGATGGTCATGAAGAGAATCTATGAACTTTTCCAAAGATATTTCCAAAGGTAAAACTTAATGAAAAGAATAAAAAGTGTTAGTTCTTGTTGAAATAATTCTCATTATTAGGGAATATCATCCAAATATATGGGATAACTATGGATCCTTTGAGAAAAAAATAATTTATGGTATGAATGAGACAAAAATATGTGGTAGATATCCATTACATCATTGGGTTAATCGGATGTTATCGTCAATTTGTGAGAAATTTATCTTGATTATCAAACCCTATTACCATGATAACATAAAATGGATTAAAAATTTTGTAGATTAGTGAATGTTAGTAATTCTTCATATATTTTAAAATGAGACTTGTCACTTCCCGTATGTTCACACTACTCACAAGTGAGGAACAGTTTGTGATTTTCCACAATCATTCAAAGAATGTATTGAAATTTTTGTTGACAAAAAATAATTGTCATTGCCTATTCCTCAAGGAAGTTGAAAATTCCTAAGAAGAAATATCCAACACATTATATGGAGTTAAGAACTATGATTTTTGCATTATAAATTTGGAGGAACAATATATTTGAAGAGATGTGTGAAATATATATGGATCACAAATAAATAAAATATATATTCACATCAAAAGAGATTAATACTCTCCAATGAAGGCAGTTTGACATCATCAGATATTAAGACTTCTCAATCGACTACCATCCTGTGAATGTGAAAAAAGTGATATATAATCTATATAGAAATGACCTTGTAATAAAGCCATTGATTAAAATTGGGACTTAGACTGTATGATGTTGGACATCATAATCCTAAAGAATGAATCAACATTAATCCATTCTTGAAATATTTCTCAACCATCACATTTGTATAGGTTAAACTATTCTAAAAAAGATGATTTGGGAATCCATAATAAAGTGTAAACTATAAAATATGGTAAATCCACATAGATTAATGTTAATTAATAAGTAATTGTGATATTTGGGACAATGAAATGGTGGATATGGTTATGACCATCCGGCTTCTCACCAAAGCTGCTCAGAGTTGAAAATATATATATGATGATAATCATCGATGTGAACTAGAATTCAATGTTAGAATCAAGTAATTCCATTTCATATTTCTATGGATGATACATATGAGATTTGGGATGAAGGGAATGTTTAGTATAAGGTATATCCACCCTTTGGTGATCGATGATTACATCATAGCAGTGGCCTACTGACTAATACTCCCACCATAACTATCTCAAGTACATTACGTATTTCATGTATCCATCGTAATGAAGTAAATACTAGACTCATCACATGTACTATTTCCATGGACGGTACCATTGGATAATTTATTTTCTAGCTAGGAGAAGCCAATCACGATGTTAGATCTTATATAATTTTTTTATGAAATATGGAAATTCCCCTCTTCAATTTTTTTGGAGGAACAATATCTTTGGGGAAAAAATGATTGAACAAGATGCGAAGATGAATCAGAGTTACCCTTATCTATTTTCTATTGGATAAGGATATTTCAAGGGTAAAATTTATGAGGTGGTGAAGTTTTTATTGTCCCAAATATTTATGAAAACAATTCCCTTTATTTTAATTTAATTAAATTTATTATGGAAATGGAAACCACATGATCGTATTTTTTTAGTATTAAATTTATTTTAATAAACATTAAGTATAATTACCATAGATAATATATCCACTAAAAAGTGATCAGATTAATTTTATAACTATAGGGTTTTATGAAATCTGTTTGAGATAGAAAATGGATGTTATGGCCTCATCTAGTAGGATTTTCTCTACTAAGCCCATTTATCAGAGATTCTGAGGGATATATCAATTCTTGGATTTTTCCAAAACCATGACCAAGCCTAGATCCAATAACATAATAATTATAATAACCATTTATGAGAGATTTACATGCTCATCGTGATCACGACACAAACCATGTTCACTAAATATCCCAACAAAAGCCCCACCATGGCACACTATACTCTTAAAGATTATTATTTTGTAATAATGGGATGTGTATCAAGGCCCCAGAAATAAGGATATGTACATTATATTTAACATAATAATGAACATATTTTCATTCTATTATTTTCACGTAGTAAATATTTAATATAAAAAATAGTATTTTTGGTTAATATTCGAATTTAATTAAGAAATATATTTTGATTAATTAATTTATTTTTTAAATAATTCATATTTTAGTAAAATATTATTATAAAAATAAATATACAAAATATAAATGATTATATAATTTTTATGAAGAGAAATGAAATTTCTACAAGGGATTGAAAACCCTTATTGTCAAAAGACTCTCATTTTAAAAAAATAACAAATTTTTAAGGAAAAAAAAAAGATAGAAAATTCTTTGGATAAAATGGATATAATTTTTGGAATCAGTACATCGAAATTATCAAATGGGTAATTCTTCCCAATTTTCTATGACAATTGAATATTTGGTAAAAATAGAATACCATATAAATATATGGTGTATTTGATGACATAATAATGGCCAAATAATTATGTAATAAATACAATAAAATATATCTTTGGATAAATATAATTATCTATTTAAAATAATGTGGTTTGAGTTTATTTGGATTTTTTTGTAAATGAATTGTGAATCCTCAAAGACATATAATATATTTTATGATTTTATGTTAATTACATTAAAAGTGTGACTCACCCCCACATAATAAAGAGAAATATTTTATTAACTTAGGACTTTTTCCATATAAAAAATTTATACCACTCCCCTTTTTGAAAACCCACGGAAAAAATTAATGAGATTGGTTGTGGTTTTGAATATTATTATGTAGTGTCCATAACAAAAATATTGAAGAAATCCCAATCCTTTCATATATAAACCCACCCAAGAACCCATTTTTTTACTCAAACTCCGTGAATCTCATCCAACATTATCCCTATTCTCCATATAGTCCTCCAAAGGAAAGAACATGATCCCAAAAAAGCTCTCCTAATACTTTTGAGACACACATCAATTTAAGGTATTTCTTTCCACAACAATGAATTCAAGAACCCTCATTGATATTGGTTGATTTGATTTCAATTAAATGTATTAAATTCGTTTTTTATTATTAATGTACTATCTAGTTGATTCTATTTTTTAATGAATTACTTATAACTCATCGTTTGGACCCTTACCTAATCTATTAGAGTGCCAAAATTACATATGGGGCTTCTCTCTTTTCATTTCCATTCAAGAACTTCTTTAGTATTATACTTATTAAAATTACATTATAATGTGTTACGAAATGATTTTACCGGATCCCCAAAATATCCATTTGATGTTTAAATGACACGATATTTCATCCACTCCCATTAATCCACTCTATAATCTTTTATGTACACCTGTTACCATGTTTAAATTCTATATAGGAATCTATCTCACCTATTTTAATCAAGGAATTAATTTATGTTATTTCATTTTAATTTTAATTTTATTTATTTTGGATACATTGAAACCTATCGAATTTTGTATAAAAATATTTTATAAATGATGATATCCCCATTCACTCTCATTTATCCCTCATTATAACATTAAATAACACCCATTACCATGTATAAATATTGTAAGAGTTCTTTTTCTTTCTCCTATTACTTCGAGACTCTTTATTATGCAATGCCTTAAATTAAATATAACATATAGTGGGTAATGAAATACACGTCTCTATTAATATTAATTTCATTTGTATATGATATGTGACCCATTTCCCTCTCATCAAATAGTTTTATGAATTTCTATATGATGTTGTCATGCTGCCAAAATTTCTACATGATTTACCATACGAAAATAATTATGTAGTTAATACCATACCAATTTCTCTATCAAGGTAATTAAATCTTATAGACAAAATCATATGATTGGGGAATTATTGTTGTGTATTCCACATATCATGGTTGTGGAAGAAAATTATGTTGATGACATTAATTCATTTTATATTATCCATGAGTCACAATTAATCCTGAGAATGAAATGTTTTGAAGGTTGGACCGAATAAAGTTCTATTGCATTGGGTAATGATTATCACCACGATAAATTAGGTAAATTGAGTTTTAACTCATACTCCTTCATGTGAAATCAGTTTTGACTGATTCTCCTCCATGTGTAAGGAGCTTTGACTCATGCCTCAAGATGTGCAATTAGGCTTGACTCATGCCCCTCCATTTGGAATGAGCCTTAAATCATGATAATATCATATTGTATGTTGTTTATGTGTTTCCCATGTTTTTATTATCATGATATATAATGAATTATTATTAATTATACATTATTTCTCATTGATATTTATTGTCTAAATTGTATTATTATCCTCATGTTATTTGTTGCCTATTCCTTTGTTGGGCTATATAGCTCAACCATTTCGTATGTATGTCATCAAGTTATCTCATTCAGTGTCATGTATGAAGGAATGCTGCGGTCATGGAAATGTAGTTTTCAATATATTTGATATTTTATTTTCTTGTTTTGAGGAGTTATGTTATTTTCATAAAACACAAATACACTAGACCTCTTTTACTTTTGATATTTATTAACTGAAACATTATGAAATAAATCATGTCAAATATGAATTAAAGAGAATGGTTTTTATAATAATCCAAATAACTTGTTTTCATTATGTTAATACACTATATACAATCTAAATAATGATCATCCATTCATTTTCACCATGTACGAGATATCTATTTGTAGGTACATAGTTAATCCTCAACAAGAAACACTACATCTCTTCCATACACCACTGGGTAAGGGTCCCCAATATTAGGGTTCATGTTGTACTACAAAATGTGTTACTGTTCAATTAAATCCATATCTTCTTATTAACATCCATAATCTTCTAGATACATTTATAGGAAAATATCTATAATTCTTTGATCTATGTAATGATCAGTTCATGATAGAGGTAATTATGTATGGATTAGATATGGGACATGTCATTTAACATCTTCAATTGAGAGTCTCAAAATATGATTTCGTTGGGTTTGAGAATGGAGGGAGGTTTGAAAAACACTTTAATGATTTGAAATTTCATAAAGTCAATCACAGAAATGGTTTTGAATTCAATCATAGGGACATATTTATCTCACTTCAAAAAGTATTTGATAGAAATATGAATAAATATGGGAACATATATTATAACTAATTCATAGGTATCCATAACATTTACTCCCTAAAAAACAAAACTCTTAGATAAGTTGGTGGTGTGTAGATATTCTTGAGAATGAAGAATTAAGTAGGTATGGACATAAAATTCATAATAGTTCATGCTAACATCTATGTAGTTATAATTATTTGTGGAGAAATGTATGCCAACAAACAGATACAATGAGATAACTCTAATCCTCTATGACCAGATATATGTGTTGAAGAATAAATATCTTAAAAATCATGAAGAATTTAATTTTTCAGGATTTAAATATGGAATAAATTAATGATTAATTTGTAGTGGACCTACTCTAAGATGTAGTTGTCATATCTGATGAAATTCACCCCCACATGGGAACATATAATTGATCTGGCCAAGATGATGGAAGAATCCTAGGTTGGAGGTACTCAATATAGGGGTTTATCTAATTTGAATCATATTCTACATGTTATTTTAAGGCCTCTACTACAATGAATCTTCATGGTGTCGGTTAAACTCTGGGTCTTACCATTATTAATGGTGAAATAAATCACCCTCTTTTGTGCAACATGAATTTTTATGTCATCCTATTGTGGGTTATCAATGGATATAAACATGTAGAACGTGGAACCTTCCTTATAATTCTATGACCACAAAACATGAGACACCAATATTAAAAAGGGAAATTTCACTAAAAACGTTATTGTGAACTAATGTAAAGGTATGATCCCATATTTTTTTATGGAATAGTCACATTTTTATTTTTTTATAGTTGGATGAGAGTCCCCTTTTAGATGAAACTAGGTATCTAGGATCCAATGGGTTATCATAGAGATGGTAATGGGGTCTTGGTAGTTTTGAATAATTATTAGTGTATCCCACTGGAAGGAAGAATGTGAAATCATGAGGTCCATTAATAATAACACCAAGATGAATAGAAGGATTTCCCTATCAAATGTAGGTTTATTGATAGTATTTTTATTTTCACTTTTTACATGAAATTAAAGTTTAACTCCCAAAATGGATATTGATCATCAATAGAGAGAATGAACTCATCATGAATCATTTAATTTAGGGGAAACATCATGGTATTGGGTGTGTAAAAACTATTATTTAAGTTATTTATAATTCATTGAATTCTGATGAATTAATATGATGTAGATTTACTAGAGGACGAAGACCCATTATGTCAATAATCATGTAAACATCGGATAATTGAGGTTACATTTCAATGTGTCAATGAAAAATACAAACTTGAACAAGTTATGATATAGATAATGATGGAAATGATGAAAAAAATATGGAATGTATATTATTCTCAATAGTAATATATATTACATTAACACATATGATCGAATGGGGTTGTAGACACTTTTCTTCATACACATTCAATTCATCTAATTCCAAAGGTAACTAAATTATCACCTATATGATACCACATAAATGTGAAAGGTATTACCCTAAAAAGTGGAATTTAACTAGAGAATTATTTATATACGTATTGGTTTAATTGAATTAAATTTATAATTACACATCTTAGTGATGGGAATCACCATTATTTATACAAATAGATATAACATTATATTTTCATTAAATATTGGTGAAAAAAATGTTTTATTTATTACAAAATATGCTTAAAATATCTCATCACATGATGAGTAACTAGTGGAAGAACATTAGTAACCAAGTTGATCCTCTCCATCTCAATCAGTAATCCTCTATAATGTAAAAAAAATAAATTTAATTTATATTATGTTATGTTTAATACACACATTATGGGTTTTATCATTATATTGTGAGTGTGGATCATGGTGAACAGTTTATCATGTTGACATATATGGTCTCTTCATTGGTTTGATTTGAAAACCCAGTCATCTAAACCATAATCAACCATATCATATAGAAGGGGGGGTCGTGATGTGGTTTATAACCCCCCAATAGGATAGCATAACACTTCCAAAACTAAGGTGAGTCATTGAATAGAACAATGTTTTACTGGGAGACTTAAATTAAATTTCATCTTTGTCATCATGTGAAATATGGAAATAATTTAATCTATAGTATTAATTTAAGAAGGAGAGGGCCTAAATATTTTTGTGTAATCACATTGAAACTTGTTAAATGGGATGGATATTCTATCATATTGTTAGTGGTAGTTAAGATCCAAGAAGTAAATCCAAACTGTAATATATCTATTATTATTAATGACTATATGGAAATTTTTCATCTACATTGAATTTGAGACCACCCTAATGAAGTGTAATCTTATCAAATTCTAAATACTATCCCTAAAACATTCACCGTGTAACATGATAACCATTTACGATGCCTACTTATATACATGATGATTGATAGGAATACCTAGATGGTTAACATCTACATGAGTATCTATCCCGGACATTTCATTAAGGATATACAGGAACGAATTAAAATATTTATTTGTGAATAATAATTAAAACTATTTTTATCTAAGAGGTATAATGAATCGTATCAATGTTAGCCACATTTATTTAAATGTAATGAGAGGCAACTATATCATCTAATTGATGGTGTTTCAAATACCACATAAAAATATTAAAGTTACACCGTCCAGTTCATCATCATTATAATTTCTACATAAGAACAAAGTTCAAAAAAAAGTTACATTAATTGGAATATAACAAGTCCTAAATAATATTCTTCATCACCATAATCTTGAAAAAAGTAAAAGGGTTTATTAAAAAAATTATGGGAATGATTTAACACATAACCTACAAATGATAAGAAAGAAATAATCACAGTGTCATAAAAATACTAAAAATACCCCAAATTCCAATCAATCAAACCATAATGTAAAACAAAAAATGGTATAACATGGTCCAAATGAACCATTGAAAGAAAATAAAACTGGAACCTAATGAAACCAAGAGGTATATCCTCACCTGACCAAATTTCATCACTATCCGACCTCACAATAATGCCCACAAGAACTCAGAGGGAAAAACTCTATTTGAAAATCTTCCTTTTACCTATATATAATAAAATAATGAATACAAACCCTAAAAGTAAATTGTATGTCACAGGTAGCAATGAAGAGTTGAATACCAAAAAAATCTTATCAACATGCATTTCATAGGTTTTTTGAAAAAATAATTGCATAACATTTTAGAAGAAATTTTGTTCCCAAATAAAATAATTAATTGGTTTTCATTTCAAAATAAATCTATACTAAAAATGGTTTAATAAAAAATAACATATATCAATGAGATATAAAATTAAATCTATAAATAAATACGGAAAATAATATTTTCAAGTAAACTTGCATGTATTGTCTCCATAATCATAAAAATATAATCATAACCCAATGTTTTACACAACTACAAAAAATCGGAGACAATGGCATGTATATGTGAAAGCTAATATATATAAACCTTTGATACTTTGAAATCATGCTAACAATCAACCATGGAATCGTGAGTACCTCCCCTAGTGATAATGGAATCCACTAGGGCACATATGTGTCTTGTTTTCCCCCATACAATATGGTATATCATTGTGATATAACATCATTATTATGTTCACGATTAAAAAAATCATATTTCATGCATCATTTATCGAGGAATTGAAAATAAATTTCAGTAAATAAAATTAAATAAATCAACTTCAATAGTGATACAACACTAATTCAATGGTTGAAAAACCATTCCTTATACAATACAATGATTTTAGGAAATTTTGAATCACATCAACTGCATAAAATATATTTTTAAATTAAAACCCTATTTTATGACTTATTTAATTTCCACTAAATATAAATCACTACATTCCAAAAATTCCAAAATTAGAGAGGGGATAAGACTATAAGGATCTCCAGAGTATATAATATAGTATAGAGACACCAACCTTAGGAATGATTCAATCCACATCACCTTCTTGTTTAGTGATGAGAGAGGGATAGATAATATCCTAGATAACTTAGATTTGATGAAAATGACATAGGGATAGATAATATACTATATAACCTAGATTTGATGAAATGGAAATCAATTATCCATTCCCATGTGAGATCTAGTACTGTAGTCACAATTTTAAAAAAAATATATGAGATGAAAGTAAGTATATGAATAAAACAACACAAACTAACTAGATTACATTGAACATTTAAACAAGATTTCAACTATTATGAAGAACCACCAATTGGAGGAGAGAGAGATAAATCATCATTAAATTGTTACTAGATCATGATAAATTGAATTGTGATTATAATTATCATACTACGGGAGTTATGTAACTATATTTTCCTAGAATAAAACCTTATTCCTTACAAATTCATATACACAGTGATTTCATCGTTGAGTAGCTTTGAATCACTAGTTAGTGTGTGATGGAACTTTATATAGAATGTGGGAATTCGAATATATCATGTATTAGTAGGCCCTCCATAGGTTGGATAGTGGAAGAGAATGTTCTAGATGGTGGGACCACTCTTAGAGACTATACCTCCATGCCTTCAAATATCCATCCAGTAGTCAATGAAAGGTTGTCTTGTGGCATTAGAAAACTTGAAGGAGTTCTATAAGAATGCTTTGGTTATTCGTTGGAAAAATACATCATGTGGACTCCTTAATTAAGAAAATTCAAGAAACTAATCAACAATATAAAAAACCAAAAATTCAAAAGGAAAATTTCATGAGAGATTCTATAAATAATTTTTCATACCATGGTTTGATAATTCCACTCACCATAAAATATTTATATCCCTATAAAGTCTCAAGAACACAAACCTAATAAAAGATAATGCCATTGAGGCATCATTACGACCTCAGACTCAGATGTCTCATGAATATCACCTCTAGACTACTAGCTCACTAGAACTAATGTGATCATCATTGCATGCATCACCTAATTCTATCTATCCACTCTCTATGTATACCCTTCATCACCAATGTTTCCAGTCCAATTTCAATATCCTCCCACGTAATCAAGTGGGATGGATCCTACTAATATTTATTTATTTGGGACACATATAACACATCATGTATAGATGTTAAAAAAAAATTTAACTCAAATTAGCAATCCACCATTTAGAGGCACTCTAAAATCATTAATGGGATAACATAAAGAGGTGTTAACATTTTATACCTAATCAAATATATGTGTCAGAATAGAAGTGAACCTCTAAAAAAACTATATCACCTACCACAAATTCCAAAATGTTATTAATCATATCAATATATGATTCTCAATGACTCAATGATGTCTAAAACCTTTTCTTAATCATTTGTATGATATTCATTATCTTCTTAACAATGCACGATCCGAACAAGGGTTTTACTAGAACCTCTTCCCAAAAAAAGGGAATCATCATGGTATCACATACAATTCCCGAAATGGATCCAGCCTTATTGGTTTTTATTAAATCATGTTATTGAAAAATAAAAATTAAGGAATATATCTCTACTATGATCCACTAAATTAAAAAATGCATTCACAAAGCTACAGTTCACAAATCTAAATACCTTTTTGGTTCTTTCCATCTATTTAGGGATGATAATTCAATCTTAACTTGAAATGATAACATATCACTACTTGTAATAAACTACACGATGATGATGTGGTGCTATAGTCTTTATTAGAGAATATATCCAATGTCACACCATGATGTATAACTGTTTCCCAGACATATATTTTTCCAAGATAATATACCAATATAGAATACGATATAGACAGGAAAGGCATTGGTATTGTGAGTCAGTCAATCATCTCCCACAAAGAATCCTTACCACTAGGAGTGTGAGGTAACGTTAAAATGATATCTATTGATATGTAATCCCATTTTCCATTCTATAATGGGTAAGGGTTGTTTTAAACCTAAATGAATCTGATTTCTACCATAATTCTCTATCATGGGAGGATCCTAGACATGATAACCATAATAAATTGGCACTCTAAAAAAAACGAGGATATATCATGTCATGGTACATCTTATTACTTGTATTTTTCTTCAAAAAGAATGATCATTTTATATTATGAAGCATCTCAATCCTCCAATATTTCATAAAAAAATTCCACCATGGAAGAGAAAACCCCATCAAGATATAGAGGAAAAACAATCAATGTCTCCTCACCATAGAGATTCATATTAATTTGTTGACACAATATATCTATAGCTTATCCTTGTAAAATATGATCTTCTATAGTTGATCCCACTAGAACATAATCATGTATTTTCAATTTGATATGTATTCTTCCAATAACATCTCATTAAAAATATTATTTCAAACCACTTATGAACTTTATCCTTCACTGCATGAGTTAGTTATTTTCCAGTAAATCATTTGTAACCACATTTCCATTTCCATGGTTTTATGAATTATATAAATCAATTATTAGGTGGGAATAAGAAATGTGTATTTGTCTCATTTTTTTGATCAATTTTAGGGATTATATTGGTCATATGATTTTGGTATGAATACAACATAAAGTTATCCCTAAACTTGTACTGATTCCCTGAATTTAGATCATGCAACTATAATTCCAAATAAAGATAAATAATGTTGTATTTCTTCTCATTAAGGATTTATTAAAAAGAGATATATAAAATACTTGTCTAACCTGAATCCAAAATAAATAATGATTCATACCTAAGGTTTTATACTAAACATCATAACCTACATATGACTCACAAATAATCATGAAATGATTTAACGCAAATCTCTATGTAAACTCCACATAATATCTCAAGAACTAATTAATACTAATATATATTTTCCCTATAAGGGTTTATAGTGAATTTAGGGATCTAATAATAAAAAATTTCTACAAAATTACTTGTAATAACTAGTTGATCTTGTGAAATAGTAAATATCAATAACAATTCCTTGGTTCTCCCTAGACATATCTACTTATATATTTTTAGGATCCACATATACACCCTTATTATAAATCACACATCCCAAGAATTTCACTTATTTATTCCAATGTAGACATTTGTATAACTTCCTATTTAGATGATTCCTCAAAATGTTACAAGGATCATATTCAAATGTGTGACATGACACTTATTTAATCCATAATAAACAATAATATAATATACAATACATGTCAATAAAGAGTCTAGGAATTTTTATAATTATTTGAATTATCTAGGAAATAGAAATTTATTAGCATTTTAGATTCCAATATACATTACTAGGTACTCATATTTCTCATACATGAACCGAAACATTGTACATTGATTATTATCTACATAGAAAATCTCAGTCGATGGTGCTTATATATTTTTCCCATTTAAAAAAACAAAAAAATGACCTTTGATCTTATAAAAGTTTTCATCAATCATGGAAAAGTGATATTTTTTATTCATATTCACCTAGTTGAGTTTTTAGTAATCAGAGAAAATTTAGATACTCCCATACACCTATGGTAGAAAAATTACGGTTGATAACCTTTGTGAAATTATTTTATGTAATAATCCCTTATAATAAAGACCCTCAAGATGAAAATGGAATTACATTAATTTATTGGGTAATGTAGGATACCATGGTACATTTATTTTATATATTATAGAGAATCATTTCTATAAAAAAACCCACCTCTTTATAATGTGGTTATTGAGAAAAATCGTGTTAAAATTATCTAGAAACTAACTCACCACCGACGAAAGGGAAAAACAAGACCTAGATTGTGAACATCAAAAATAAAACCTACAAAATTTAGTTGATAATCTTATCACTATGAGAAATGAGACATTCTCACCTAAAACATTGATCTCCCTCACCAAAGAAGACATCAATTACTCCATCAGTCAAAAGAAACTATACTCATTGATGATAGAAATTGATATGGTATTTATACCTAATCACCCAATCTATAACAGTTAAAATATTTATGTTGTTAATATTCATAAATAAAATATAAAAAATGATTTCAGGGACAGTTATTGTCATGAAACACTATGGATATTTAAATTCCTAAACTAACATATTTCGCAATGGAGTAGAAGGAGTCATCAAGAAAGGAATATGAAAAATTGTGATTCTAATACTTTGTCAATATTTTATAAGACAATTGAATGAGTTGAAATGGTTTACAAAAATCCATAACAATAGAATATTTTATTGACACCTTACCTCTATTGGTTTCTAGATTCATATTATACCTATTTAGTAAACATTATGTTGTTTATAGATGTCTAACCTCATCTTGATATTTCATTCCCATCTGAGCACCACCCTTGACATGTGTTTACGATGACACACCTTATTATAGATCATATATAAACTACTACCCCTTGGTGAAGGCGGATTAAACTCTAATTCCATGCAATTCTCTCTTATTGAGATATTAAGATGCATAGATTTCTTATATATTTGACACTCCCTATGTGATGACTTACATTCATGTTGGAGGTTTCCCTTTTAACCATAGTGGTATAAAACCACAAAACTCTCCCCTTTATTCTATTTTTCAATCTTAAAACAAACTCAAAAGAATCATTTACCAAAACAATAATTAAGGTGGGTAGAAAAAATGTAGAAAAAATATTATGCATTACACTCATCCATATAATTTGTTACATGAGATAGTCCTAAAAAACATTATATATTAGTAGGTTCTCTATCCTATAAAACCAGGTACAATATTACAAGAAAAAAAGTCCCACAAACCCATAAGTAACAATATACCATTCCTTCAGCACTCTCAATATCTAATAAGAAAAATATTTATATAATGATTTATTGATGGTATTATTGGTCATATATTCATTCAACATTATTATCAAAATAAATTACCACAAATAACATCCAAATCCATCAAGTATATATATTGGGAGAAATGACCATGTATTCATCAATAGACATGATGATGATTAAAGGAATCACAATAATCTTGATCCATTCTAATGCTTCATATTGCTCCTTTTCAACATAAAAATCGGTGGACGCTTCCTAATAAATTTCAAATTATTTTCCGCCATCCATTCTGATTCAATAATGGGGGCTTCGCCTAATGATCACATAATTTGATGTATTGATTTTAAAAAAATCAAGACCATTGAAGTATTCTCTTATGGTTGTTTCTCTATAGCTTCATATGTATTTTTTGGGATATTCATCTTGGATGAGGACTTTTATATAAAGAAGAGGAAAACACTATATTCATTAAAATTTAATTATTTTATCATAAAATGTTTTTTTTAATTGGAATCCAAGGAGATAAAACTGTAATAAGGGGTGAAATAAAACCAAAAACCTTAAAAAATAGAAATTGTTTCATGTAAATTAGTTGGATACACATACACCTTCATTGCATCTCATGTTTGGATAGTTCAATATATTGTCTTTCAATTTCCACCTTACACATGAATGTAAGGTGGTGAGCTAGGGTGAGTCGATAGGAGTGTTTTGAGAGAAGAAGTGTGTATCCCTCAAATCATATAATGTTAGTGTTCCATGAAAAGAGTTACTATGTTAGAAATACTGTAATCCGCATCTAATAAATATTAGTGGGATTTCGTAAGACGTAAAACCTATCAGTGTATGCTACATGGGCTAGCCCTTAGTGTTGAACCAAGAATTTTTTTTGCATCATCTCGATGTGTGTGATTGTTTATTTTCATCACATTATCCTCAGAATGGTTTCATAGTATCTAACAAACATGGGAATAAGATATATCCGTTTAAAAGATAATGATTGCACCCAAATTCACCCATCCCCTACCAGGGTTTTCTAGTGTTCTACCAGTGGTATTAATCAGAGGTTACATGATTAAAATCCTTCATTTTATTCTATCATATTGAATACACTGAATTTCAAAGGATTATCCCTCTTTGATGGAAGAAAATTTTAAATCTGGAATAATAGGAAGAGGTTTCATCTATGATCACTCAGAATTGATGACATTGTTTATAATACATATTAAACATATTTCACTAATCTTATATGGAGGTTTATGAATGATTAAGACCAAAAAATGCTGGATACATTTATTAAACTGTATAATTCCCTTTCTATAGCTATTTCTGATCAAATATATATGATGTCGATAAGTTTCAACATAGCGAAGTATATGTGTGAAAAGCTATAAAAAATTTATGAAGGATATAATTTATTGAATAATGTGAAACTCTGAGTTTTTTACAATAGTTTTGATGATATAAAGATTAATCCTGATGAAAATAATGATTTCTTCTTTGACCATATTACGAATGTTGTAGGATAAATTCGAGGTCATACCAAATAGGTCAAAGATGTCAACATTGTGAGGATTATCTCGGGAAGTTTTACACATCTCTGTAATCTAGAAGTGTCATCCCATCATGAAAGTGACTTCTGTAAAATTTCTATAGATGATCATCTATGTAGTTTGGTCCCCTATCAAATGAGGGCAAATCCAGATGATGCGACATCATTAGTCAGTAAGGACATGGCTTTCAAATACATAAAAAATAATAGATTTCAGATGATATTGTTAAGTAATGAAATGAGGAATATGATTTCCTTTCCCTATTTTCTATGAAGTTAAATGGAGGAAAATATATATTTGAATGAAATATACACTTGGAATTTTTTCTTTGAGTAAGAGTTGAGAACCTTACTTCTCAGTGCCCATAGTATTTCGATAATGATGAAAATGAAGATGAAAACTAATAGAAGCATCAGAATGTGTTACCTTAAGAGGAAAAAATAAAATATGTAATCAATCTATTGAAAAATATTTTATTTCAATAAAAATAAAATAATGAAAATTAATTCTTTGTGAACGAAGAACCATAGTTTAAAATTTGTAACAAATCATCTATGATGGCTGCTGTTGAGAAGTCAGATCCATCAAAAGATAATGATATTGAGCATATGTTGAGTGATGATGTAGTTCTAAAGTGTCAATATTAGGATGATCTTCATAGTATTGAGATTCAATAAAATATATGAAAAAAGATAAGAGAAGTTGTTAATGTATCATCAGAATAAGTCGAATAGCTTGAAGATTAAATTGAACAAATTGAAGACTTAGTTAATGTACAATCAACCACCATTGAAATCATAGAATATATAGTTGAACTAAATATTAGAATTGAAGAACCAGAAAACATCATTATGATAATACCTTCATACTAGAGTATAAGTCCATGATTATTGAGAGAATCAATGAAAAAAATTAATATTAGTAGTAAACCTGAATGTGAATGAAATTCATATGAAGAAAATAATTTAAGATAGTTTGTTAAATTCTCAGATAATAATTTTCTAGGGAGGCCTAATCATGATTCTGATGGACATGAAATTATTTTGAATTATAAAAGACTCGTATGCAATGGAAACAATGGAATTGGTAGTGATACATAAATATGAAATACTAAAAACAAAATTGGTAAAAATAATGAAATTATAATAGTTGGATATGTTGAAAATTCACATGAAGTGATGAAATAGAAACCATAAATTCAATCTAAAGGAAGAATGAAAAATTGTCTACTGGAATCCAATAATAATAGGCCAAACAATTACCTTCCTATGGAACGATAAAAGATAAGAAAAAAATGATATGTCCTTTCCATTTATTAAAAGTAAATCCTATGGCTATCTAGGTTGTGCCCTATCTTACTATGATGATGCAATGAGATATTTGAATGGAGAAGATATCATAAGTAAATAAAGAAAAAAATCATATCCTACTTCTTAAAGAAGAGATAATTTCTATGGATATTTTTTTCATTGTTCTAAAATTGTATATAAAGGTGTTTATTGTAGGTGGGGGAATGACATAAATAATTCATAGAGAAAACAATGACAAGTGAATACTCTTCAACAAGTCTGTGTTTCTCAAACGAATATGGTTTCTCATCTAGAAGAAGATTTTGAGTATGATTAACCTAACCAAATGGAAGAGTGATATTAAAGGATATCTTTATCCTTCATTGTTTATAATATTTCATAGATGAAAAATAAGTAAATTATTAAGGCCACCCATGGATATATAGCTCTCAGATCCCCAAAGAGAAACAACACCTGGATCCATGACAACATGTGTTTAACCAACAAAATATTTAATTCTATCTTATTGAAAAATGTAAAAAAGGGTCAATGGAACATTATGTTTTGTTAATGATAGTGCATTAAATATCAAAGTAAGGGGATGTACTGAACTAGATAATAGTGAGCAAAAGAAAACTGAAGTTCTTTAGGTGGATGGTTTTCATCAAAATTTTATTAGAGCGAGTCCAATATGTGAATGAGGACTTATAGTCACCATAATTCTAATATATTGTGTTATAAAGGTAATGATAGGGAACTCTTTACTGAATGATAGTATTAAAGATTACAACTAATATTAGGATGATATTAAAGATAACATTTAATATATTATAGTTGGAGTAGTAAACAACATGTGGAATCAATGTTTGGGGAACATTAATCGACAAGACATGGAAATGATAGATAACCTAAATGTATTCATTGAAATCCCCAATATATTTTGTGAAGATGTAATGATTTGTGGTTTTTTTTAGGGAATTTGGTCTGAAGTTCTTATGAGAAAAAGAATGAAATAGCATTAATTCATCTTGATCTCATCCATACAGACATATGTGGTCCGATAAATGTTGTGGGAACGCATGGAGAATGGTACTTTTTCGTTTCCTTTTGTGATTATAGTCTAATTGATTTTTTGATGGTTATATAGAAGAAACAACAAGTTCTTGGATGCATAAATACATATCAAAAAATTATCTAGAATGACAATGGATAGAAAATCTATGTTTTCTGATCTCCCAATGTAGTGGAATATACATCCAATGAGTTTGAAAATCTCCTGGAGAAGCATGTAATACAACACGTGGAGGATTCTATAATAACACATCAGTAAAATGGAGTTGTTTAGCGTATGAATTGATATGTAAACATTGTTTCCAGAAATATGCAGATTGATAATCATATCCATGGACATTACAGGAAGGATTCTATTCATGCCTCTGTGTATATTTGAAATCAAACATTACTTTATGTTCATGAATCCAATATATCATATTCTTTTTTTCAAGTAAGTAAGACCTCTATGAATAATCTATATGTTTTTAACGTAAATTTTTTATCAAATACATATAATGAAATCGTGGAATGTATGGTGTTTCATTAGATGGTGGAATATTTCTTGGAAATTCAATGAATATAATAGCCTATATGTGTTTTAATAAGAATAATGGATGTTTTTTTGAAAAGAAGTAATGTTATGATATTTGAATATAATACTCCAAAGACCATGAAGGGATAATATGATTATATGATTGAATATGTAGATGAGATTAGATATTTAATATATTAAAATGTAGATTTAGAGTACAGGGTGTAACAAATTCATAGGTCACAAAATGATATTGATACAAATGAAGAATTTGAAGATGAATATGTGACTAAATAAAATTCTTCTAAACCGAAAAGGAGAAATAAAAGAGAATAAAATGATCAATCCAACATCATTGGGGATTGAATATAATAGACATGTAGAGTCCCTACTTTCACCTTTTAATTCTTTGGATTATTTATATATATATTTCTAGAGTTAGGCATTTAATGGAGTGAAATTATGGGGCCCGGTGTACGCTAAATTAATTTTATTAAATTATTAATTTTATTGTATACTATGCACAAGAAAAATATTTAATAACTCTAAAACATAATCTCAGATCCAAAATCATATTCCATAGTTGAGTCTGTAATATGGCGTCTACCCAAGGCATGGTGTATCTTTCATCTATGCTGGAATTCTATGGAAAAATCCATTCAGGGACAAAATTGTAATTAAAATAATTAAACATAATTTTTAACACCTGATGATGAATCAAATAACATTCAAATAAGAAATCTAATTAAAAATATGATACCTCCATTGAGATTGAAAAGGGGTTTTTTCTTAGGTTCTCTATAAAATGAGGGGGTCCGACGGATTCAGATTCTGCACTGAGGGGATCTCCAATAAATAGGAAAATAGGAATTTGGGATTTGGGATAGCCCTAATGCATTATCCCTCTAATATTATGCTCTCTATAGATGATCTTTAATGTTCATAATTGAATCACGGATCAATCTTAACCAGAACATCAGCAGATCAAAATGGGAGCGTCATGGTTGCCTCTCAAACTACTAATCACCTAATTAAGGTAGGGTTTTTTCTCATTTTTAGTTTACATTCTGTTTCTCCTTTCATTATTGAATTTATAAGTTTTTTTCTCATCTATACTGAAATCATCAGTGGACGCACAAACACTACCATTGATCTGTGCTTAAAACTATATTCATCATTAATTATTCACATATATCTACCATAATCTTTAGGGAAAATCTCACCACTGAATGATTGTTGATCAGGGGTCGGAGAAGGGAATCCATTTTTTAGGGGTCCTTGATCCACTGACAGAATCAGGATCGGGTGAGAGAATTGAGCCTGATGGTCTGTGGAGCTATGGGGGCACTATGGTGAGGCGGTGCTGCAAGGCTGTGGGCTAGGTGGCCCTGCTAGGGGACCGGGCAAGGTCACGTGGCACGACACCAGGTGGTGACCACCACCACAAAATCCGCTTCTAGGAACCAGTTCATGGGCCAACCTGCTATTGGCAGCGGGATGTGCTAATGGATCATGCTTGACATCAATGGTCCATGTTGGATAAGTGTGACGGGTCCCACCTAGTGGGTCAACCCTAGAAACCGTGTCGGAACCCGGTCATCCTAAGTCATCCAATTTTTAATCACCCATATTCAACAACTGCAAAAGATGCTTTAGTGTGGGCATGGTTGGCCAGTTGACTATAGGTTGGTAGGTGGACCGACTACGTGTCAGTGTAGTGGCCCCGAGACCCTCTTCTACAAATTAAAATACCATAACTTTTAAACAAGTCATCAATTTTAGGCACCAAATATGATAGCATGTTCTTCTATTTTATCTGGACCTTTTATGGTATCAATGTTTTAGGTCAGATAGTAGGCCCCCCTTTGTCTCGTTCAGGTGTCATCGGGGAAAAAACCTTTTTCATTAGTTGTCTATTCTGGGAAAATAATTATTTTATCATGTATGTTTATCCAAATAGAATAAAATGGTGAGCTCAACTACAAAATCTCACTTATGAAGTGATGTGTTCTAAAAATTATGTTTATTTAGTGTTGTTCGATGATGGTAGTGATTGAAATGATGTCTTCAGAATCACCAGAATTGTACTAGCTTACCCTCCAATAGGGTTGGGTAGTTGCATTCCTCGTTCTCTTTTAAGGACGTACCATCCATCATGGAACGGTAGTGAAGTTTTTCATTCACTCTTTAGAACATACCCTCTAATTGGGTAGTTAGTGAGGATAATTATTTTAACCTTTAGGAATCAACTCCTATTGGGCTAGGAAACTACGTTTATCATTATCTCTTATGACTTACCCGCCAGAATATCACCCCTAATTTGTGTTGGAAAGTGGTTTTTTGTCAATGAATTAGTGATGATACATGTTTTAACATACTATTGGGCAAATGAGGAAGACGAAAAACCTTCCATAAAACTCTTCCTTATGACATGACCCAAATAGTGAAGGGAAGAAAGATCTGTCCGAAGTGGAGAATATCTAGGTGAGGTGACTGAGTCCCATAGGCTTCTGTCTAGTAAAGACATAATGAATTTTAAGTGTCGATGGTGGTTACATCTGGGAGTATTTGAGACTCTATTATTTGGATATGATGTGATATGGAGATCCCATACCTATCTCATTGAGTTTGATTTACAATGAAAATATATATCAAAACGCTATTTTAGTACCCACCCCTTGGGTTCTGGTTACTCTACTTCCAGGGGAGGAAAATATGTGCTAGGTATGCCATGTGACTCTTGTGTCTATCTTATCGTGTTTGGGGGAGAATAATATACTAGTATCGGTAGCAAATAGTCATTAAGATGTTCACCCTACCACCTTTCCTATCTACTTGTGTTCGTATGATCTTACTTCATTATTTTACTGGGATGAGATGCACTTGTTTACTACACATTATTCCATTTATTTTATTTTATTTTTCCTTGTGTATCTCATAATTCTCCCCTTTCCTTTTTGGGCTTTTACTAAGTAAATTTATACTGACACATGCATTTGATTATCCCAAAAGTATCACACCATATGAATTAGATGCATAGGTTTTATTGAGACTCCATTAAAGCGCAGGGGTACGTGAACATGGACCGTGTGTGGTGTCACAGTTGACTTCTAGGAGTTGGGATTTTTCAGTCGATTTACATTCATTTTTCTTTCAGGTTGTGATACATTTCTGTTGGGTGTGTATTTTTTCCCTTTTAACATTCAAATTATTTTTATTGTATCTGTACTGTTTAGTGGTCCATTCATGAATGGTTTATTTTTTTCATAAGGATTCATGTTTAACTTGTCTCCCTCTGTAATTTTACATAAATTTGGATGAGTCTATGTGTACATGTACTTAAGAAAAAGCCTCCCTATGTTTTTTGGGTTTGGTTCTTTTCTCCACCCATAGAAAGTGGAGGTGATCTTGAGTTTGTCAAGGTTCGATCCTCAATATGGATCAGTTAGTGACACAATTGTATCAAAGGTGATTCGAACCTTGGGATTTTCTTCAAACATTTCCCAAAAAAGGAATTGGTTGGTTTTAGAGAAATTGTGTCCACAAGGCACGAGAGCGTCTCTCATGAAGGGGAGTCTAGGTATGATGTAATAGATGGTATAGCCATTCACCTTAACACTATGTACCTGCTTGTGAACTCAGTATATTGAGACATTTTTTGTAGGAAACAATCGTTCATGCATCATATTGGATTGAGTCTTTGACTGTCCTTGTTGAGTGAACTACCCTTTTCTGTTATTGTTATAAATATATACACATATATTCTCATCTAACTCGGTTACTCCTTGAATACATTCATGATTACTTCGCTATGGAACACACCTAGGATCCCCGGTGTAGTTCATCACAATTATCTTAAGAGAGATCATACCTTAGTACATGGCCCGTCATGATATCCGCATCCTCTGGGTGTGTTAATGGCCACACCTCCACTCTTGGAGAAGTAGTTAGTACCTATATCACATGCTGACAAAGATTGTAGGTTTAAAATTCTTCATGAGTTCTAGTTCCAAAGGCCTATTAGGTTTCAAGGTGAGCTTGATCCCCATGCAACAGAGGACTCTTTTGATATTTTAGTCTGACATTAAAGGTTGGTGCAGACACCAGCTGAAAAGATCAGACCATTGTTAGCCATCCTTTTTCGCAATGTGAATGGGTGCTAGTGTGGTTTAATTACCCAGATGCATGGTGATTCAATACTCAAATGGGATGTATTTTAGCATCTGTTTCACGAGGATTAATTCTCCTTGTTCATATAATCCATCAGGATTCATGAGCTTCTACAGCTGTAGTTGGGATCCAAAATAGTGGTTGCATACACGACTAGTTTTACTAACCATACACATTATTTCACGAATATGACTTGATAGGGTTAGTTCCATGTGTGGAAGTTTGAGTAGTATTTTATTTGGGATATTTATTCTAGTATAGTGTCCTTGTGCATACCTACCTATGACAGGGTGCTAGAGAGGGTCCCTTGTGATGGGGAGATTCTTATCAGAGGGATGCTAGTCAGCTAGGACTAGAAGTTGTTTCTTTAGAGTGTATATGTCAATGGTAGTTGGCAGGAATCAATTGGTAGGGTTGAGATGTAGTGGACCTTTCCAGGATAATGTTTTACCATGTAGTTGGATGGTAGTAGGGCAGTGTCGAGCACTAGGTCAGATTGAAGAGGGCAGATAATAAAAGTGTGACAAGTGAGGGAAGATAGCATGGGACTGGCCAACCATAAAATCTATGTATCATAGGAAGGGAGCAGGTGGATCACCATTGTATAGGTAGAATTATAATCTAGGGGATCCCTAGGGATTTAGTTCTATCATAAGAGTAGTAGGATGATGACAAGGTGGTGGGGGAAAACGCTATGAGTTTGCACCACCACTAGCGGGTAGCCAACGCCAGGCCTTGGGAGATGGCGGTTGGGGCTACATGTAGTTGTAGGCTAAGGATGTTTGTGATCCTCTAGACCATGAGATGATATGAGGTATTCTATGTTTTTATTCTTCTCGTACTTTATTATTAGTATTCACAATAAGAAGTCACTCTTTTATCTCATTACTCTTGGTGTGGGAGTTGGATATCCTAGTAGAGATACTATCATACATCTTTATCTAAAGGTTCCAATCAAAAGTTACAATTCTATATCTTTTATCATCCTGCAGGGTGAGCTTTCATTTAGAGAGGAAATTTTCATGTAGTACATATTTATCATCACTACGGAGCCTTTTGACAGTTTCCTGGGAATTGATTGGCATTCCACAGTTCAATCCCATAATGATTTTCATAGTCTGCTAGTTAGATGTATGACCACAAATGGAATGGGTTTCACAATTCTAGTCGAACAAGGCCTTGTATAAGGGAAGAAGAGTGCTTTGAACTAGGGAACTAAACCATTTTCCCATAACATAGTGATTTTTAACCTTTGTGAAGCATACTCCTCAGGATCCAAAGTTACTTTTGTTCTAGATGAGTACATATATGTATTCCTTGAAGATGTCCCAGGACTACCTCTGATGCGAAACTTGGAGTTTTGCATTTTTTTTCAACCAACGAATACCCAGATATATCCCATGGAATATCAGATGGCACCCAATGAGTATTAGATGATATGTTTATAGCTGGAGGACATTTTTGAAATGGGTTTCATCAGACATAGTGTTTTCACCTAGGCATCTCAGGTTCTATTAGTGAAGAAGTTAGATGTGATTTTCTGATTTTTCTGTATTATCATCACCAATATAATGACACAATAAATAATTAGTTCCCATTACTGAGGTTGGATGACCTATTTGACAGATTTCATGATGTGAAGTGGTTCACCATGATTGATTTGATATTAGGATACAACAAGCTACGTGTTAGAGAGATTAATAATATGATGTTAGACTTCTGATGTCTATACTTGCACGAAGAGTTCCAAGTGATGACATACGCTATGGAAAATGCCAGAAACATTTTCAAATTTTTAATGAACTAGGTCTTCCATCCATATAAGGACTGGTTTTTTCCATCATAGTCGGAATACTTCTTTACTCAGAATCAGAGGTGGGGAATGAAGAGCTCATAAGGATGGTCCAAAATTTACATCGAGAATACAATCATTATGGTTAGCTGCATTAGATTCACTTATAGATATGTGAGGATCACTTTCTAATGCATGTCATCACTGAAATGTTTTAGCCTTGAATCCTACGATGATCAAGGTTAGACTTGATTGGGAGGCACCTAATAATGAATTAGTTGTATGGAACATTATTGGGACGGTTCGGTATTACAAGATATTTGTGGTAGACTCCTACAAGATCATTTCCCCTTTGAATGCTCAATCATGGAAGGAAAAACTATTTTCCTAGTCTAAATATTGATAGAGGTCTTTTGATTAGTTGAGGTAGAGGGAGAAGAGAATTTTAGTTATGAGACTACCTGAGGAGGGTGTCGAGTTTGTAGTGTATTTCTATGCCTTAGAAGCTGGGCTCAGTAGCCTTTTGATGAAATGATATGCAGTCAAAACATAGAGGTCGACACCTTTGAGATCCCCTAAGAATAACTATGAAACTATTGAATTGGAGTTCACAACTGTCGACTTCCCCGAAGGATGTAGAGAATCTACCTTCTGGGAGAGTGATATTTGGTTTAATATGACCACCAGATCCTCAGGTATATCATTACCCAGATATTTCTAAATACTAGGTAGCAATACTGGTTGGAGTTATTACCGGACTACGACATAAATATCATCTATTTCAAGGGTAAGGGTAACATTTTAGAATATTACCTCTATAGGAATTCCACATGCTTCATAGTGCATGAGCCTTTTGAGCAGCTAACATCCCTACTGTAACACCCGAGACTTTTATGATAAATATTTTGTTTTTAAATCATCAATGAAATCTTTCACTACACACAAAACTATATTGGCTTTCATAACACACAACCGCGGCCTTCCTCGATATCTTTCATCGTTCGCAATACCGAGTTTCACTAAACAACGATATGCTATTAAAATATTATTAGAACTAACCGTTATGAATAGTAATAACCACTTTTTGAAATTGTATAAATTTTATTTTTCAAAATGGACTTCATTTTTGGATTCGGAATATCGAAATTAGCCTAGGGTGAAATTTTGGTATTTTTTTTGAAAACTTTCAATTTTTGATGAATAGTGAAACCACTAAGTGGTAGTTAAAAAAAATTAATTTTTCTTAAAACGTAATTTTACCGATTCTCTGAGTAGAATTTCAAAAATCCGAGACACAAGATTAATATCAAGGACTAAAATATGACTCAATGAGATGAAAATAATTTTTGGTGAATAGTAACTTTTTACTTTTTTTACCACGGTTAAAAATAAATAGGGTAATTAAGGGTCAAAGTGTTATTAATATTACCCTAAAACATGTCCTAATTCTATTGGACAAGTTTAATTCGACGACAAACAACCTTAGTAATAAAATATGACCATTTAGGCCCACTTGGATTAGATTAGGACATTTATTAATAATTTATTTAAAAAAGGGTTAAAATAGTTAAAATCAAAGTTTAATAAGTAAATAATTTTTAATATAGGGTTATACATAAGATAAAATCGACTATAAATATTCATTAGAAATATAACAAAATTTCTACATAATGGTTTTTTATTTGTAATTTATAGACATTAAATAATTTAATTTATTTATGACACAACGATGATGCAGTAATTATCATATTAATGAAATATTGACATAATTGATGTCATAAATAACCAAATAAATGAATTTTGAAACTTTTTATGAATTATAATAATTCTATTGGTTAATATGACATGTTAGTATTTATTTAATTAACTTTTTTAGAACTAATCATTCTATTATAACTTTTACAAAAATCAATTACTAAATAGTGTCAAAATTTACATAAAATAGTTTTTAAAACAAATATTATATTATTAATTGTTATATTATTCCTAAAATTATATGGTTAGGCCAAATGACTTAGATAAGGTTATATATATTAATAATAAACAACTTGGGGTTCGTTTGGCTTGATATAGTATGTTTATTATCCTTATAGTGTAAGAAAACAAGAAGACACGGTAATAGTTAAATTATCTAACTTAATAATAAATCTATATGATTAGGTTACAATTGATACCTAAAGTTGTCTAAATTCTATTGGATGAGAGGATTTCGACCCATACCCACTTTATCTTCTAAATATATCAATTTGGAGCTATTTAAAACCGAATTTGGCTTTATAATAAAATAATATTTTTTGTTATTCCAAAGGTGCCCCTCTCCTCCCTTATAAAAGGGCACCTCATCCCTCTCTTCCTCACACCACATTGAGCCTTCAAGCTCGGCCAACCCCTACCAATTTATTCTCTCCACTTACGTAGAGACATCATAGAGGTCCAGGTCTTCTTAAAAGGCCAATTTTAGTGCCCTAAAAGGAGGTCTCAAAGAAGCGCTTCAAAGAAGAGGTAATGTCTGTTACCGATTCTATCATCTTTATTTCTTCTTCCACTTCTTCTTCATTAGTTGTTTCATTATGAAGTAATAAAATCAGTATTACTAATATAATGATATGTTATTATAAGTATGAAAAAACCCTATTTCACTATCTATCTATCCTACGGAAAACGAAATCACCGCGCGTGCGTATATACAGAATACCATCTCCACGCCATGGTGTAATGTATTTTACACCACCACCTTACTTGGATGGGTATAATGGTGTAAATAATGACTATATATGATTATTGTAAAGTGATATTTATTCTTAAATAGTATATATACACTCCAATACAATTCCACAATCATGGGAATGATATCATCGCTCGTGCGTACGTACGGAATACCGTCTCCACGATGTGATGCGACCCGTTCTACATGATCTTCATTGCATAATGATTATATAAATGAATTTAATGAATGAATATGATATATATTACACTAATAACATTCTTTAAATGAGGTATCTATAACCTAAAAAAGAAAAATAATAATTTATTCTACAAAACACGCATAAGAACAAAAAGTAATAAACACCTGAATAATAAGTAGTAATGAAATATTACTAATAAGAAGCTAAGAATATGATCATATATGATATCATAAAAATAAGTATGATTCTAGAATTATTCAATAACATTATTTAAATCATTATACGTGAGGTTTGGACACTTACGAAGCTAATTGGACCTAAGTTAAGGGAAATATCACAATCTCATTTTTATCCGAGATTGTTTATAATTTGGTATTTACTAGGGGGTATTTCATCATCCACATAAATGTTTCCTGAATATTTAATATTTATATCATTCTAAAATATTTTAAATCCAATTTTACCCTTCGGTGAGTTTATATTAAAAGATATAAAAGTAATCTTTTAGTGTTTTTGGTTCGAGGTACTTTTTGACTTTTCCGACAAAATTATGGGAAGAATTTTTTTTAACTTATACGGCATGAATGGATTTTTAAAACATTAGTTACAAGAATATTCATTTACAAGTTTTCAAGATTATTTTAGTCAACTTTTTTAGTTTAAAATTGTATGACATATTAAGAAAGGAACGTTTTTTTGAAGTAGAAAGGATATTTTCCTCAAGAATGGAGTTCTAGTGTTTTATCAAAATTATTTTCCATCTAAGATAATATAGGGTTCAGTTTCTATCCCTATTGTTACATCGATTTGATTATGTTTTGATGGAATTATTTTTATGAATTCCTTTATCTTATATGAATTGTTTTATGATTTCATGTTGTTTAAGAATCCCATTTTTATTACATGGGTTATGCAATGATGTATGATTTATGACTTTGTGGCACACATAAGAATGGTATCATTATTAGATGGGTGGGACCTATATCTCCCTCCAATTCATTGGGTATAGATTTTATATCTTATGAGATTGACATGACTGGAATGGCAGGTTAAACCGGTTCAATGAAACAGGACTGAAATGAGGAATGAACTCGGTTCAGAAATGGAATTTGTCCACTAAGATAGTCTGGGCAATGAGTACTGACTAATAAGAAGTGATTCACTATGATTATATGTGAATTCCACAAAGTTTCATGTTTTAAGTTATGATTATTGGGATTACATTTCACTATTATGATTTATCCCATGTTATAAAATTATGATCTCTTTTACAGGTTATGATTTCCTAAAATTATGTTCTTATATATATATGATGTGATTGATATTTATTTTTTTTACCCTTACTGAGCATTTGAGCTCACCCTTTTTTATGTTTTATTTTCCCAGGTCAGGAAGAAGGTTATTAAGTAGGATATGCCAAAAAGGGACTCTAGATATGATGAAATAAATGGGAGGCAAAGTAGATGCTTTATGAACCAATTGTTTATGTTTACCAGTTTCTAAGGACATTATACCTATACGGTCCTTTCATGGTTTTGTTATATGTTGTAATTAGTATGATTCAATTTTGAAGTATTAACAATGTATGTAAAGTATGGGTCGTTATAGTTGGTATTAGAGGAATGGTATAGTCAACCTTTGGAAACTAGTATGTGAAAGCCTTAGTAAGAACCCTAAGGATAAGTCTAAGCATAGAACACAATCTTAGTGTGTTAGAAATGGCCATGAATAACCTAGGATAAGACATTATGTGTGAAATTTTATTTTTGATTATGTGGTTTTCCTATTATAATTAGTATTGCTCACACTATTCTTCTTGGTTTTAGTCAATGGCTGGAACCCAAAGGAACCATGTTAATGAAAAATGCGACAGTCAATGAAATGATTGTCCCCTTGAGAAATCTAACGTTATGGGAGCTGGAATGCAAAATCTTGTAGCCATGCTCACACAACTTTCTCAAGCTATGAATCATGCAAGACTTCCAAACGAGCAAAGGAAGGAGCAACATTCCGTTGAATCCTTCATGAGGCAGCGTCCACCTTCTATCAGCGGGTCTACTGATCTATTAGTTGCTGAACAATGGATCATTACTACTGAAAAGATATTTTTAGTTCTTCAATGTTCTGAACATGATAAAGTCATCTTAGCAGTGTATCATTTGGATGGTGATGCTAATCAATGGTGGAATCTTATTAAGAATACGAGTAAAAGGGATGAATTTGAGTCCATGGAATGGGACGAGTTCAAGAACTTATTTGTCAATAAGTACTTCCCTCGTATTCTCCAAACAAAGATGGATAAAGAGTTTCTTGAACTGAAGCAAAAGGATGATGAATCTGTTGGTACCTACGAAGCAAATTTTACCAGACTTGCAAGGAACACTTTTGGTATTATTATCCAACCCGAGAGTAAGATCGATTGATTCTTTAGTGGCTTAAAACCAAGTCTTCAAAGGGCCTTAGCCATAAGGGGCTTCAATAGCTATGAGGAAATCATTCGTTGTGCTCTCAAAGTTGAGATGGAGATTAGAGTAACCCATCAGTCATATGGGTCTGATAAGAGAGGAAAATGGAATTCAATGGAAAATCTAAAGAGCACACTGAAAAGAAGATGAGCTTTCCCTTATTCTCAAAGTGTGGAAAGAAACATGGAGGGAGTTTTCTTAAAGGGACAAGTAAATGTTTCAAATGTGGAAAGGAAGGTCATCGGGCATTTGAATGCTGCAATGATGGGAAGAAGATGTCTAATGATGCAAACAAAGGAAGGGGCACATAGAATGAACCTACTACAACTAAATGTTTCAAGTGCAAGGAGATGGGGAATTATGCCAATCAATGCCCAAATCAAAGGTTTGATGATGATGGTCGACGTCAATAAACTCTTAAGGCTAAAGACAATGGAAAGTCACATTCAATTTCTATCAGCGATGTGGAGTATGATAATGATGTGGTTTAAGGTACACTTACCATCCACTCTAAAGTATCAAATGTTTTATTTGATTATAGATACACCCACTCTTTTATTTCTGAATATTTTTCAAAGGGTATCACCATATTACCTCAACAATTAGATGTTGAGTTAGCTGTGACAACACCTAATGGAACAACAGTAGCATCAAATGTTTATAATTCTTCTCCGATTGATGTTTGAGGGAAATTGCTTCCTGAAAGTCTCATGATCCTTCCTATAGTGGAATTTGATGTGATTCTTGGCATGGATTGGCTTTCTTTATATGGAGCTCATATCAATTTCCAAAGAAGGGAAGTCACATTTCATATTCCAGATCAATCTATGATCGTCTATCGATGCAATGATAACCATAACCTTCCAGTTGAAATTTCTTCCATCTTATGGGTCTTGACTCCACTTAATGAAGGTTATTTATCTCAAATGGTTGGTAAAAAACTCACAGTTTAGAATATGCCCATTGTATGGGAGTTTGATGATGTCTTCCCGGAGGAAGTGTTGGGTCTTCCACCAAATCGTGAAGTTGAGTTTTCAATAGAACTCATACTGCATGCTTTGCCTATTTCAAAGACACCTTATAGAATGGCCCCAATTGAGTTGCAGGAATTGAAGAAGCAATTCCAATAGAATCTTGATAAGGGATTCGTACGCCCTAGTGCGTCACCTTAGGGAGAACCTGTTCTATTTGTTAAGAAGAATGATGGATCAATGAGACTCTTAATTGTTTATTGAGAACTTAACAAGATCACTATCAAGAACAAATATCCTCTCCCTCGCATTGATGACCTATTTACCAACTACGTGGAGCTCAGTACTTTTCCAAGATTGATCTTCATTCATGGTATCATCAATTAAGGGTCACAGGGGAGGATATCCCAAAGACGAAATTCCGTACAAGGTATGGACACTATGAATTTATATTGATGCCATTTGGTCTTTCTAATGCCCCTGTTATCTTCATGGATCTGGTGAATAGAGTTTTTAGAGACTATCTTGATCAGTTTGTGGTAGTCTTTATAGATGATATTATTTTCTATTCAAAGAGCAAGGAAGAACATGCAGATCACTTGAGAATTATATCGAAGACCCTAAGAAAGGAGAATCTTTATGCCGAATTTACCAAGTGTGAATTTTGGCTTCAAAATGTATCATTTTGGGTCACATAATCTCAAAAGAAGGGATATCTGTTGATCCAGCAAAAACAGAGGTTATCGAAAGATGGTCGAGACCAACAACAGTAACTATGATCCAAAGTTTTCTTAGTTTGGATGGATATTATCGACGTATTGTGAAAGATTTTTCACGATTGTCTAATCCACTCACCAGGTTGACTCAGAAAGGAGTTATGTTTGTTTGGACTAAGGAATGTGAAGAGAATTTCAAGGAGTTGAAAAAACGGTTATCCAGTGCACCTGTGCACACACTGCCTTGTAGTGGAGAAAGGTTTGTGATCTATAATGATGCATCCAAGAATGGATTGGGGTGTTTTATTATGAAAAATGATATGGTGATAGGTTATGCCTCACGACAATTGAAAATCCATGAGCAAAATTACCCCACTCATGATTTGTAGTTAGCTACGGTAATCGTTGAATTAAAGATTTGGAGGCATTATCTTTATGGAGAAAGGTGTGATATTTATACTGATCATAAAAGTTTAAAGTATATTTTCACACAAACGGAGCTGAATATGCGCCAAAGAAGATGGTTGGAGCTGATTAAGGATTACGACTCCTCAATTTATTACCACCCTGGGAAAGCAAACAAGGTGGCAGATGCATTATGTCAACAAGACCATGCCAGTTTATCCATGATGTGGATCACAGAAGATCCAATCTTTATGGATTTACAATGGATGGATGTTGGAATTATAATGGAAGGGGGGAAATCATATCTTTCTCAAATTAATGTTCAACCATCTATTCATGTGAAGATTAAAGAGGTGCTGAAAGAAGTTGTAGAGTTACAAAAGAAGGTGAGAAATATTCCTGAATTCAACCTTGATTGTGAAGGGATAAAAAAGTTCAGGAATCGGGTTTGTGTTCCTCCCATCCCCGAATTAATGAAGGAGCTGCTGGATGAGGCTCATAGTTCTTCATTCCCTATTCAACCTGGATGCACGAAGATGTATAGGTACCTGAAAGAGTACTTCTAGTGGGATTTCATGAAAAAAGATGTTGCTGAATTTGTCTCTCGATGCTTGGTTTGTCGGCATGTTAAAACTGAGAGACAAAAGTCTAAGGAGATGTTACAACCATTACCCATACCTGGATGGAAATGGTAAAACATCACTATGGACTTTGTCACAGGACTTCCTAAAACATCCAAAGGCCATAATTCTATCTGGGTCATAGTTGATCATCTTACAAAGTCTGCACACTTAATTGCTATTTGAGAGGATTTCTCTATGGATCAGCTTGCCATGATATATGTAAAGGAAGTGGTAAGATTGCATGGAGTACCACTTTCTATTACATCTGATCGGGATCCGAGATTTTCCTTGAAGTTTTGGCGAAGTCTTCAGCATCCTTTGGATATAGGGATGAGTTTCAACACTGCTTATCATCCTTAGACAGGCGGTCAGTTTGAGAGAACAATTCAAACTCTAAAAGATATGTTGAGAGCTTGCTCTATGGATTTTAAAGGTGGTTGGGATCAACACCTACCTATGGTGGAATTTTCTTATAATAATAGCTTTCACTCCAGTATTCAGATGGCTCCTTGTGAAGCTCTCTATGGAAAGAAATGCAGAACTCCAACATGATGGGATGAAGTTGGGGAAAGAAAGCTATTAAGACCTGATCTCATTGATGAAATAGAAGAAAAGGTCAGATCTATTCAACAACACATAAGAGCAGCTTAGAGTCGACATAAAAGTTATGCCGACAACTGAAGAAAGGACCTAGAGTATGAAGTGGGTGATAAAGTATTCTTACGAATATCTCCCTGGAAGAGGGTCATGAGATTTGGAAAGAAGGGGAAGTTGAGCCCATGATATATCGGTCCTTTCGAAATACTGGATCATGTCAGGAAGGTAACTTACCGATTGGAGCTTCAACCAAATCTATCTCAATTACACGATGTGTTCTATGTATCTCTCCAGGGAAGGTACATACCATATCCCTCACATGTACTCAGCTTGGAAGTTGTACCGCTGGAGCAAGATCTTTCGTATGAAGAACAACCGATAGAGATTCTGGATCGTAGCGAAAAAGTCCTACAATACAAGACCACTCAATTGGTGAAAGTTTTATGGAGGAACCACCAATTATAAGAAGCTATGTGGGAGCTTGAAGATATAATGAGGGAAAGGTATCCTCATCTGTTTGTTACAAAGTGACGAATTTCGAGGGCGAAATTCATTTTAAGGGGGGTAGAATTTAACACCCGAGACTTTTATGAGAAATATTTTGTTTTCAAATAATCAAATGAATCTTTCACTACTAACAAAACTATATTGGCTTTCTTTACAAACAACAGTGGCCTTCCTTGATAGCTTGTGTCGTACGCAATACAGAGTTTCACTAAACAACGATATGCTATTAAAATATTAATAAAACTAGCTGTTATGAATAGTAATAACCTCTTTTTGAAATATAATAAATTTTATTTTTTAAAATGGACTTCATTTTTGGATTCGGAATATCAAAATTAGCCTTGGGTGAAATTTTGGTATTTTTCTGATAACCTTCAATTTTTGATGAATAGTGAAACTACTAAGTGGTAGTTAAAAAACTGAAGTTTTCATAAAACTTAATTTTACTGCATCTGTGAGTAGAATTCAAAAAATCTGAGAGACACGATTAATATCAAGGAGTAAAATATGGTTCAATGAGATGAAAATAATTTTTGGTGAATAGTAACATTTTACTTTTTTTTACTACGGTTAAAAGTAAATAGGGTAATTAAGGGTAAAAGTGTTATTAATAATACCTTAACACATGTCCTAATTCTATTGGATAAGTGTAATTAGACCAAAAACAACCTTATTAATAAAATATTACCTTTTAGGCCAACTTTGATTAGATTAGGACATTTATTATTAATTTATTTAAAGAAGGGTTAAAATAGTTAAAATCAAAGTTTAAAAAGTAAATCATTTTTAATATGGGGTTATACATAAGGTAAATTCGATTATAAATATTCATTAGAAAGATAAAAAATATTCCTACAAAATGGTATTTTATTTTTCATTTTTAGAAATTATATAATTTAATTTATATCTGACCCAAAGATGATGCAGTAATTATCTTATTAATGAAATATTGAGATAATTGATGTTTTAAATAAAAAAATGTAATTTGAGACTTTTTATGAATTATAATAATTTTATAGGTTAATATGACATGTTATTATTGATTTAATTAACTTTTTTCGAACTAAACATTCTGTTCTGATTTTCACAAAAATCAATTACTAAATAGTGTCAAAAATGACATAAAATAGTTTTTAAAACAAATATTATATTATTAATTGTTATTTTATTCCCAAAAATATATGGTTCGGCCAAATGACTTAGATAAGGTTATATATATTAATTATAAACATCTTGGGGTTTGTTTGTCTTGATAGAGTATGTTTATTAACCTTATAGTGTAAGAAAACAAGAAAACACGGTAAACGTTAAATTATCTAACATAAAGTTAAATCTAAATGATAAGGTTACAATTGATACCTAAACTTGTCTAAATTCTATTGTATGTGAATCTTTCGACCCATACCCACCTTATCATCGAAATATATCAATTTGGAGCTATTTAAAAACGAATTTGGCTTTATAATAAAATAATATTTTTAGTTATTCCAAAGGTGCCCCTCTCCTCCCTTATAAAAGGGCACCTCCTCCCTCTCTTCCTCACACCACTTTGAGCCTTCATTCTCGTCCAAACCCTGCCAATTTATTCTCTCCACTTCCCTAGAGACATCCTAGAGGTCTTGGTCTTCTTAAAGACCAATTTTAGTTCCCTAAAAGGAGGTCTCAAAGAAGCGCATCAAAGAAGAAGTAATGTCCGTTACCGATTCTTTCATCTTTATTTCTTATTCCACTTCTTCTTCATTAGTTTTTTCATTATGAAGTAATAACATCAGTATCACTCATATACTTATATGTTATTATAAGTATGAAACAACCCTATTTTACCATCTATCCATCCTACGGAAAATTAAATCACCGCGCGTGCGTACATACGCAATACTGTCTCCATCCCGTGGTGTAATCTATCTTCCACCACCACCTTACTTGGACTGGTATAATGGTGTAAATAATGACTATATATGATTATTTTAATGTGATATTGATTCTGAAATAGTATATATACACTCCAATACAATTCCACAATCATGGGAACGATATCATCGCTCGTGCTTACGTACGAAATACAGTCTCCACGATGTGATGCGACCCGTTCTGCATGATCTTCAATGCATAATGATTATATAAATGTATTGAATGAATTAATATGATATATATTACACTAAAACTATTCTGTAAATGAGTTTCTTATAACCTAAAAAGAAAAATAAGAATTTATTCGACAAAACACGCATAAGAACAAAAAGTAATAAACACCCGAATAATAAGTAGTAATGAAATATTACTAATAAGAAGCTAAGAATATGACCATATATGATATCATAAAAATAATTATGATTCTGGAATAAGTGAATAACATTATTTAAATCATTATACAGGAGGTTCGGACACTTACGAAGCAAATTGGACCTAAGGTAAGGGAAATATCAAAATATCATTTTTATCCGAGATTGTTTATACATTAATATTTACTGGGGTGTATTTTATCATCCACATCCATGTATCCTCAATCTGTAATATTTATATCCTTCTAAAATATTTTAAATCCAATTTTACCCTTCGGTGAGTTTTTAGTAAAATATATAAAAGGAATCTTTTGACATTTTTCGTTCGAGGTACTTTTTGACTTTTCCGACAAAAGTATGGGAAGAATGTTTTTTTAACTAATATGGCATGAATGGATTTTTAAATCATTATTTACAAGAAGCTTCATTTACAAGTTTTCACGTTTATTTTTAATCCACTTCTTTTAGTTTAAAATTGTATGACATGTTAATAAAGGAAAATGTTTTTGAAGTAGAAAGGATATATTCCTCAAGAAAGGAGTTCAAGTGTTTTACCAAAAGTATTTTCCTTCTAAGATAATATAGGGTTCTGTTTCTATCCTTAATGTTACATCAATTTTATTATGTTGTGATGGAATTATTTTTATGAATTCATTTATCTTATATGAATTTTTTGTGATTTCATGTTGTTTAAGAATCCCAATTTTATTACATGGGTTATGTAATGATGTATGATTTATGATTTTGTGGCACAAATAAGAATGGTATCATTATGAGAATGGTGGGACCTATATCTCCCTCCAATTAATTGGGTAAAGATTTTATATATCATGAGATAGACATGGATGGAACGGCAGGTTAAACCGGTTCAGTGAAACAGGACTGAAACGAGGAATGAACTCAGTTCAGAAATGGACATTGTCCACAATGATAGTCTTTACAATGAGTCTGACTAATAAGAAAAGATTCTCTATGATTATGTGTGCATGCCACAAAGTTTCATGTTTTATGTTATGATTATTGGGATTACATTTCACTACTATGATTTATCCCATGTTATGAAATTATGATATCTTTTGCAGTTTAAGATTTCCAAAAATAATGTTCTTATGTATATGATGTGATTGATTTTTCTTTTTTTTACCCTTATTGAGCATTTGAGCTCACCTATTTGTATTTTTTATTTCCCCAGGTTAGGAAGAAGGTTATTATGTAGGATAATCCAAAAGGGATTCTAGATATGATGAAATAAATGGGAGGCAAAGTAGATGCTTTATGAACCAGTTGTTTCTGATTTCCAGTTTATAAAGACACTATACTTATACGGTCCTTTCATGGTTTTGTTATATGTTGTAATAAGTATGCTTCAATTTTGAAGTATTAACAATGTATGTAAAGTATGGGCCGTTATACCTACAGCTTACTCTGATGTAGCCGAAGGGTAAAAATTCCCTATAGTTGATGGTGATGACTCCATCTCCCATTGATCATTTGATATAGTCCTAATATAGAGATAGAAACTATCTGGTTATATGCAAAAATATATCCACAAGAGACCCAACTAATAGGAATTCTGATGGTGGGAATCATGAGTGCTTGTTCTAGGGGAGAACAATGATCCTTGTCACGATGTAGGAGGAGGTGATTCTCCCTTAGCTATAAATCTAAATTTGTGGAATATTTACTCGGATCATTAGCTGTAGTTTCTTGTGGCCATGAATGTGATGTGTGATTCTTGTGTTCATATCATGATTCCCTATTTTTTAGAATGTGAAGACTAAGCATTAGTTTACGATGGGTTTATTACATCCACTCGACATCCTAGATTTGAAGAGCTATGGATTATCAATGGAATTCATCACATCTATTCCACACACAATGAAGGTCCATGAATCCATCTGGGTGATAATGGACTGACTACCCATGTCAGTGCACTTCTTTTCTAACAGGGATCAGAGTTCGGTGGAATTTTTTGGGTAGTTGTACTTAGGTTAAATTGTCCTCCTCCAGAGGTTACCCCCAATGATTGTGTCTGATCATGCTGTGTGGATTATTTAACTCTTTTGGAGAGGCGTTCAAGAGGCTTTCAACACCCGACTGTAGATGAGTTTGTCCTTTCACCCCTAGACTAATTGGAAATCCGAGCACACAATCAAGGTCCTAGAGAATATGATGAGGGATTTCATGGTAGATTTCAGCTGGATCATGGATGAACAATTGTATTTAGTATATTTTTTTACAAAATAAGTTATAACTATACTATCAACATGGAAACATATGAGGACCAAAACAAGATATCCTGTAGATAACATTTTTTCTATAAGGAGTTGGAGAATCATCCCTTGTATTCCCAGAGTTTCTATAATCCATGCATTACCCCCCACAACTAGATCATTTGCATGACATATTCTATGTTCGACATCTCAGGTAATATGTGCATGATCAGATGCATTTCATCGAAAAGGTAAATATGGAAATTGAATATGTGGCAACCTTTGCAGAGCACCTGGTGGTGATCAGGGATCGATATGAGTAAATCTTATGTGTATAGGCCATCCCTTAGTTCGCATCCTATTGCTGAATAGAAATGTGAAAGAGAGTTCATGGGATTGGGTTAGCCAACTACATGCTCTGTATCCCATGTTTTTTCTTTCCATTTTATTCTTTTGAAGGATAAAAATAATGAATTACGGAATGATTTAGTAACCTGTTATTCATCTTGTAATACATTGATATATTTATATTTATATTTCAAGAGTAAGGTTTTTGAGACGTTGTGAAAGTACAGGGCCAATTGTGCCCTAAATTAGTTTTATAGAAATATGAAGTATACTTTACACTATCAAAATGATGAAAATTGAATAACTCTAATATATTGTCTCAAATCAGAAATCCAATTCCACATTTGATTCTGAAACACGTCCTTTACCCTATGTGCAGTGTAACTTAAATCTGCGGAGGACTACTGTGGAAAAATCAATTCATGGAAAAAATCATAATTAAAAAAATTATTCATAAATATTTGACAATTGTCAAGTTCAGAATGTGGTGTTTTGCCTAGGCGCGGCATAAAATGAAAGGGCATGACCATTTCAGAATCGGTGCTAAGTTGAGATCCTATAAATAGGAAATTAATAACATTGGATTATGGTTAGACCTAATCCATTATCTCTCAAAAATTATTCTCTCAATATCTCTCTAAATATTCATAAGCGTTGTTTTCCACATTGAGGAGAAATCTACACCAACACTTTGGAAGATTGAAGCAGGAGCATTGTAGACATGTCACAAAAAACTAAACCATGATTCAAGGTAGTATTTACCTCATTTTTTATTTCCCATTCATTATCTCGTTTTTCTATTCAATTTATGGGTTCTTTTGTACTATTCTATCATTATGTAATTGATGGATGAAAGGACAAGACCATTGATCTATGCAGAAACCACAGTTCTTCATCAGTTTTAATGTTGATATCCACCGTTATCTTATGGGAACAATGCACCACTGTCAGATCATTGATCAGAGGTTGTCATAGGGAATCCATCATCACAAAAATCCCCAATTCGCTAATAGAATCATGGTCGAGAAACTGGACTGATCCTGATGGTCCTTAGAATAGACCACCGGGGTGCCTCTGGAAGTCCACAGAGTGGTAGTGGGGCCACAATGTCGTGGGCCATGTGTCCTGGCTGGTTGGTCAGGTAGGGTCCTACACCACAACCCCACACTATGAATTCGGGAAAAAATCCTATGGTCTGGTGTCCCCATGGACGCGACTGACAACCGGCTCATGGTCCAGAATTTCTATTGGTAGCAGGCCGAGCTAATGGGTCAGGCCCGACCTCGGTGGACTAGGTCAGATAAGTGGGATGTGTCCAACCTAAAGGGTTAGACCCCATGAACCAAGTTGGAAAATTATTGACTACCACTATACCTTATATAGTGCAGGAGTGGTCTTCCAGTCAACTGCCATAGTAGGTGGACTGACAGCGAGTCAGTCCACCAGGCCCAATACCCTCTTTTTCCAAATTAAAATTCTCATAACATTTAAACTTGTTGTCCATTTGATGTGCCATATTTGGCATCATGTTCTTCTCTTTGAGATGATAATTTTGAGAATTTTAAGTTTGGATTTGTATTTTAGGCCCAAATTTTACCCTTTCGGGTGTCATGTGGTAAAAATCAGATTTTCACCAATTGTCCTTTTTGGAAAAATAAATATACAATTATGCATGTTTTTTTCTCTACAATATGATGGGGTACTCAGTATAAACATCTGAGTTAAGATGCCTTATTTTCAAAACTAAATTTTCATCTAGTGGTGTTTGATGATGGAATTATTAATATTAATGTTTTAGAATCCCCATAATAGTACTGGCTTACCCTCCAACAAGAGTAAGAAGTGGCATTCAACATTCTTTTTTCATGACATAACCTCTAGTGGGGCTGTTTAGTGAGTTTCATTATGTACTATTTTGCACATACCCTCTAGTGGGGTTGGGTAGTTAGATTCATAATTTACTACTCAATTGGTACAATTTATTGGAAAGTGAAGCTTTTTCACCCTTTAGGAATTACCCTCTAGCATATTTCCCTTCAGTTGGGATAGGCAGTGGTGTTCATCGAAAAAGTACCGATGAAACCCGTTATAATGTACCTCTAGATTCATGATGAATAGGGTCACTTTTCCCACTCTGACACATCCCTGTGACATCACATAAAATCAGTTGGGTGAGATAGAGCCACCCAAATAGATTGTATTAATGTTTGGTGATAGTTTCTGTTAGACATACAACTTAGGGCATATTTGAGGAATTTTGAGTATCGATGGTGGTTACTTTAGAAATAGTTGGGGACTCTTTTATTGGGATGCCATGTGAGTTGGATATCCCCAAACTATCTTTTTGGGTTTCTTTTACTGGGTATATATATACACTATTTCAGTTTCTACCCCTTGGGTTTTGGTTACTCTCCTTCCATGGGAGGAAAATATGCACATGGTATGCCACATGGTTTTTGTGTCTATATTCTCATGGGTGGACGAGTCTAATCTCCAAATATTTGTAGCGAAGAGTCTTCAAGAAATTAACCTTCTCACCATTTCAATTTACTTGTGCGTGTATGAGCTTACTATGCTATTTTGTTGGGTTCTGCTCATTTTCTACACTTTGTTCCATCTGATTTATTTATTATCCTCTTTCATCTTGTACTCATCCCCCTTATTTTTATTATTTCCAAAAGAGTTTGTTTATAATCACCCACGTATGTGATTTTTCATCCTGTAACATTCCTATAACAAAATAAGAATGACGTACATGGAAATTGCATTTATTTCCCAGAAGACATAATAAATTACAAAAAATGACACCCAAAGACTGTATTAGTTTATTGTATTTTGAAACTCATAACATATTCTTCTATATCAGTGAATTATCTTCAAAATATCCCATATATATAATCCCTATTAGTTTCATACCTAACACCATTCTTTATAACATCATGAAAGGAAAATATAAAAAGGGTGATATCAATTTCTCAGTATGGGTAAACATGAAGAACATAAAACAAAACATAAACATAAGAATGTAAAGACATGAACAAATATTTTGAATATCAAAATCCTGGGTCATAAAATTAAACAAGGAAATATGTAAGGAATAAATCATAAAGGAACATTATCAATGATAACATATCATTGACATAAAACATGAACATCTGAAAACACATAATTATTGAATATTATTTCAATATTATCCAAGGATCATAACCTAGAGGGTCGTAGTGGGAAAAGTCCATTACTGAAACAATTTCACTCCTCATTCAAAATTTGTATTATTGAAGTGAATTTTCATGTCGTTTTATACCTATATTACAGATAAAAATTTACTTTACATTTCAGCCATGTCAATTTAATGAGATATAAATCACTACACAATGCATTGTAGGGAGATATAGGTCCCACCCATCATATAATAAAAACAATACATGTTTGTTCAATGAAAATATAAATCAATCATCAAAACATAACCCATGTAATAAATTGTTTTCTTAAACATCATTCCATCATAACATAATTCATACAAAATATAATTCATAATTATCACAATAAAGTCATGGTAATAATAGATATAGAAACATAACCTTATTTAAAGAGTATAATCATAGATGGAAATAATTTTGATGAAACACTTGAACTTAATTCTTGAGGAAAATATCATTTGTTCTTCAAAAATGATTTCTTTTCTTAAAATGACGCCCAATTTTAAATGAATGTAATTTAGCTGAAAATAAACATGAAATATTTTAGAGGAAGATTGATTGAAAAAAATAATTATAATGACAAAAATATCTATTCATTCTGTAATTGATAAAAAAACATTATCTGAGTAATTTTAAAGGAAAAGTCAAGAAGTACCTCATATGGCAATTGAATAAAATATTCCTTCCAAACCATGTAGTAAAAATTAAAAACAATTAGTAAAAATGAAAATAAAAATACATATAAGAATATGAAATATTTTATGAAAACATTTATAAAAAACATGCCCATGGATGACAAATATACGCCCAGTAAATACATACATATAAACACATATTGTATAAAAATGAGATTTAAAAATTATACCTTACCTTAGGTATGATAACATTAATATGAATAAAATCCCCTTTTTTAATAATTTAAATTAATTAAATTATTTATTCTATAATCATAGTCATTTTTATGAATTCATATGTTATCATATTATCATCTGATTGGAAATAATGATCCATTATTACTCTTTATTCGAGTATATAATACATTATTTGCTTATGCATATTTTTTTCCATAAGATTAAGTTCTTATTAGTTCATATTTATATCATTAAATAATTTATATTAAGATAATAAATTCTAATATTATTTAATCTAGACATTTATATAATCAACCTCTAATTGATATCATGTAGAATGAATCACATCACATCATATAGACAACATGTCATATGTATGAATGAGCGATGACATCATTCCCATATTTATTGAATGATATTGAATTAGATGGTTTATATTATATCATAATTAATATCATTTTATTATAATAATATATAGTTATTATTTATATCATTTTATTAATCTATGTCAGTTTTGGTGAAAAATAGATTACACCATGGCATAGAGATGGTAAGCCATACATATGCACGCATGGTGACATTATCATTTCATAGGATGGATAGAAGATGGAATATAGTTGTTTTATAATTATAAAAACATATCAGTATATAAGTAATGATATATTGATTAGTTTTTTATGAAACACTAATGAAGAGGATATAGATGAAGAATGATGTTTGAGAGAATCCGTAGAGGTGATTACCAATTCTACGAAGTACTTTGTCCAATATCCACTTAGAGTAGTAGAGATGGTCATTGAAGAACACTTGACCCACTAAAATGTTACTAGGGACGTTTTTATCATTAAATAATAGGGCATTTCAAAGATTTAAGGCTCAAATTGATGTGAAGAAGTTAGGGGGGATGTTCCCATTAATAATTGATGTGAGGGGCACTTTTGATAACATCAAAATATTAATTTATAATAAAATCAAACCGCAGTCAGAAACCTCTAAAATGTCTCAATTTCTCAGATGAGATGAAATAGTGTTGAAATATAATATAAAAAAACTTCTACAAAAGTGTTTGTGTCAATTTAAACATTATTATTGAAAATAAAATATAGTCATTCTATTTAATTTTAATTAAGATAGAAAATATTTAATCATTAAAAGGGTGAAATATTTATTTATTGAATGTCAATTATACAATAAATATGCACCTCAAATAATTTTAGACAGTTTCATAATTATTAAATATTTTAAAAAAAAGTTTTATGGTTTTTAAATAATTTAACATATCATTTTCTTTACCAAACAATAAAAGTGTCGTTTTTGAAACTATTTAATTTATCGATGTTTTAAAATATCATGATAGGATGTTATCATAAAAAACATTATTTTAATATATCCCTATAGGGTCTAAGTAATCTAAAAAATCATTGGACATATTAATTATTTAATATTATATTTATTTTAATATTTTAATATCATTAATTTTATATTTATTTTAATATAACAATTACTACATGAGTTTGGTGTAATTATTTAATATTCTTATTTTTTGGGGAATAATTAAAAATAAAATTATATTATGAATATACATATTCTTTGTTTCATTATATTAAATGTAGTCGAATTTATCTTAATGAAAATTCAACATTTAAAATATTATACTAATTAAATTATGAATTTGACTGCTATAACATCACTTTTAATAAAATAATATATTTGTAACAATCTCTTACATTGGGATCAAAATTGTCAATAACTAGACCGTTGGATAAAACATTGCGAATGATTGAAATGTTTTTACTTCAGAAATCCATTTCAAATTAATACATTTTCCAAACATTATATTGAATGATAAAAATATAATCTATTTATTTTTCAAAACTATTAAATACTATAATTTAATTACTTAATTATTTTGATATAAAAAGATGTTCTCAAATAAAATTTAGTTCAATTTTACTATTCATCAATATTTAAAAAATATTTAAAAATATTAAAAACTAATCAAATGAAAAATTTGATATCTTGCTTCAAAATAAGATGTTTTTTATTAAATATAATATATATTGGTGTCAAAAAATTATTAAAAATGTGCACTCCATCAAAATAAAGCAATATTGCAATGTCTTAAAAATACACATTTTATAAAAAAAATTAATTTGTTCTTATATCATGTCTAGAAAACATATAAGATAAATTTTAATCCTTATACTAAGTTCATAATGATTTATTCTATTATTTAACCGACTCTTTTATTTTATTTTAATTAATATTAATAGTTATTACTATCCATACTGTCAGTTATTATGACTAGGTTATAATATTTTGGTGTTCACTTATACATGGTATTGAATGAAATGAATTATATCAAAAGAATATGAAATTTTGTGTATCCCAATCCAACTAGAGTGTTTTATATACCGCAACCTAATGTTATGTTGTATATAGTGGGAGATAATCTTGGTATAGCGTTCAACAGAAGGCATAAAAAATTAAAAATAATTTATCTCATAAAATCTTGGGGGTTTCCATTCTACCCCACCTAAAATGAATTCCTATAAAAATTTTAATCTGTCATATAAAAGGATTAATAATTGAAAGATTCTTTCATATAATCCAACATTGTAAAAATTAATACTAAAAAATCAATTTAAAAAAGGAAAGTTTGAGACATGAAATTTACCCAATGTAACTCATCATTGGGATTTCGTAGAGGATACAATAGGTGGGATGATAGAACATAGATATTTATGAAAAATCCATTCATCATGTTCTGATAAAGAGTAATACAGAACATGGTTTGGATAAAGTGAACAACAACAAAGCCATAAATCTACAATTATTTGAAGGACCATTGGATTCATCAAATAATGATGTACTAGAGTAAATGTTTGGTTATAAGAAATATATCTTAATGTTAAATAATTTTTTATGAGAAGAAATAAATAATTTTTTTGGTACAATCTCATTGTGGTTCATACTAGAATGATTTCCACTTCATTTCTTATTGAAAGAAACAATGTTGAATTTTTTAATATTAAAGTGTCTCTAGATCATGCGATCCATAAATAGAATGATATTCCATTTCATAAATCTCAAAATAAAAGTCTAAAACATGTTATAAAATATGTATAAGTCCACCTATAGTGAGATAATACATTAATCTAACAAATATCAAGAAAAGTATAACTTATACTATCCATAAATGGAAAACATTACAATCCATCCAAATAGTAAAATCTAAAACTTTTGAAAGTGGTCAAATAAATTGGCATATAATTCATGTACTATATCTTATTGGGAATGTTCTTAGTTGTCACATTCCAAACAAGTGAATACTTTAATTATGTTTTCTATTGATACATGGTAATAACATGAATTACCATAGAACCATAGTGAACACATGCATACTGTTATCATTTTACTCTTACTAAACATTCCAAAAATTCTATAAACTCAAACCATTATATCACATTGTAAATATATTATTCATGAGGTCATTATTACTATAAAAATCTTATTATCCATTTAACCAATCAATATTCACATATTATCTACTTTCCTAAAATATTTGAATAATGTTTCTTGCTTACAGATACCATTCAATATATACATTCTAATAATTTGTGAAAAATAATAGTATTACAATCCATAGATGTTTATTTACTCCATGTACAATAAAATTACTTATACAACATTATTCATGATAATCATGCAATCATTCCACTATCTTCTTAAACAATTTTTTGAGAATCATTGTTATATTCGTTAACACTTATTTCATCTCCTATGTCATTTGGAGTATCCTCATTGTCATCCACATAAATAATACCCATTTGTCCATGTTTATTCCCTTCATGACTTTTTCACTTTGGGAATAGATTTTTACAATTCCCCTACATTCCACATTTAAAACATTTATCCATTGTTGGAGTCATATCAAATATATTATCCATGTCCTTTGTGTTAACATAACCTTTTCCATTGCAATAATATGATTTTTAACCTTTTACACTCCCATAGAATTATCTATTTCCTTTTAAATCTCCTATTTATGCCTCTTGCCACATGATTTGAATGAGAAAATTGAACTTTCATTACTCTATGATCACCATGAATCTCAATCATTCTCTTATTAGGTGTGTCATGAAACAAACTAATGTTGAGATTATTGATCACATTATGAGATTGTTAATCAAGAATAATAACATATTTTCACCTTCCAACTCCCATTTCACTTGGTTTTACATGAGGAATATCATTCCATTGTCTATGAAATTCCACATTAATAATAATCCAGCTGTTTCCATCAATTTTCTAAAATCCCATTGATTAGTGTGTGAGGAAGAAATCACACCAGGAAAAATACTAAATCAAAGGGGAGTAATTTCCATCTCTAACATGTAAGTTTTAGAACAAGGTTATTCATGACCCTTACCATAATTATTTAATATTAGCATATAGTAATAATTATCCTTAGGGACATCCCTATACATATCCTTACTAATATCTCTAGGGATCTCACTAAAGTTATTGTATCCTAGTTCACAATGGCTAACTAATCCTTCTCTCTGATACCAACTATAATTACCCCAGTTTTACATACATGGAAATTAAATTTCATGTTTGTAATAATTAATACATTACCCAAATTGATTCCCAAAGATCATATTACTTTAGTTTCTTTTGAAACTCGGAACACATTTCTATAGCTTAGTAGATGATCTTAAACATCACTCATAATGATCATCCCCCTAAGTTATCCTACCTAAAACCATTCATTATATCCTATGGAAAAAAATATAAAAACAATGTGTTGAATTACTCAGTAAAGGTAGTCATAGAGGACATAAAACAAAACATAAACACAATAATGTTAAAACATTGACATATATTTTTAATATCAAAATCATGATTCATAACATAAAACATGGCAGTACGTAAGGCATAAATTATTATGGTACCTTAATAATGATAATATATTAGTGGAATAAAACCTAAACATTGGAAAACACATAATAATTGAATATAATATACATATTAACCATGTCATATAGCCAAAACCACTCTAGAAGACAATGTCCATCACTAAATTGAGTTCACTCTTCATTTCTGCTATGTATTACTGAACCAGAATTACTTGTCATTTTATACATGTATTACTGAACCAGATTGAATTTATGTTTCATCCATGTCTTTATAATGAGATTTTATTATTTAACCAATGAAATTGACGGAGATATAGGTCCCACCTTTCACATAATAAAATCCATACATTTGTCTTCCATAATAAACATAATTCTTTCATCATAACATAACCCAAGGAATTAAATGGGTTTTTAAGCCCCATTACACCCTAACATAATCCATATAAAATATATTTCCACCATTAAAAAAATCAAAATATACTAATAATAGAGATATAAACATATCCCTATTTAAATAGAATCATCATATATGGAAAATAATTTTAATTAAACACTTGACCCGAATTAATGAGGATAATATATTTTCTTCTACATAATTATTTAATTTTATCATAATGAAACACAATTATAAAAAAAATAAATGTTATTGAAAATAAACATGAAATAATGTGTATAATTCATCATATAAATATGGAATTATGAAGATGTTAAAATATATCCATGCCATATAAGATAAAAAAGCACATTCCTCATATTTTTTATCAGAAAAGTCGAAAAAGTACCTCATATGGTAAACGAATGAATGATTCCTTCCAAACAATGTAAGAAAAGTAAATATTTTTAATAATTAATTAAAAAATAAATAGAATAATATTATACATATTATGAAAAAATTTAGAAAACATGTGCATAGATGAAATATATACCTTCAACAAATACTTATTTATAAACAAATCTTGAATAAAAATGAGATTTGAAAAATTATCCCTTACCATATGTATGATATCCATTGTATGTATCCAAACATTCAATATAATGATTTAACTATGGTCGTTGACTTATTCAAGAATCATATCAGGTTTTATGATTCAATATAAGAACATATTATCCTCATTTTTGTAATGATAATTTATTATTACCAGTTATTCAGGTATAAAATACTTAATTTTATTATGCATGTTTTGCCAAAAATGTTTTGGTTCTCTTTTTTAGGTCATATTAATGTTGTTAAAAAATACATTAACATAATAAATATCATAATTATTTATTCTATACACTTATATAATCATTTTGTAATAGACATCATTTAGAATTAATCGCATTGCATCATGGAGATGGTAGGTTATACTTACACACGAGCGATGTTATCATTACCATATATGTTGAATGATATTTAATTGGATGGATTATAATATTTATTTATTAATATAATGTTACAATAATAATATATATCAATTATTTACATCATTTTAAAAATCAATGTAAGGTCGTGGTAAAATAAAAATTACACTACGTTGTGGAGACAGTAAGTTGTACGTACACACACATAGTGATTTCAGTTTTTTATAGGATGGATAAAAGGTGGAATATGGTTTTTAATAATTATAATAATATATCATCATATATTTTATATAGGATTATTCTTTTATAATGTAACAACTCATGAAGTGGATGTAAAAGAAGAATGAAGTTTGAATGAATCTGTAGAGTAGAATACTTCTTCTTCGATGTGTTTTTTCTAAATCTCCCCATAGAACACAAGAGTTGGTCTTTGAATAAGTCTAGATACTCTAGAATGTAACCAGGTATGTTGATAAGAGAAAGTGTAAGGTAATGGAGATTCATGAAGGATAAAATTATTGTGAATAAGTGAGGGAGGAGGTTCTTTTTATATTTGAGGTCCGGGGTACTTTTGAAATTTCAAAAATATTAAATTATAATAAAAAATAGAACCCACTAAAAATAGTAAAAAATATCCCAATATAAAAGATGGGATGAGATAGGATTGTACTATAATCAACAAAATATTTTTATACATGTTTTCATGCCAATTTATACATTATTATCTTAATTTAAACTTTGTTATTCTATAAAATTTTAATTAAGTTAGTAAGTATATAAAAATTATAAGGGTGAATAGTTAAATATTTGATTTCACTTAAAAAAAAATATGTAACTTAAAATTTTAAGGAAATAAATTATTTCTAAATTATTTTTAAATTATTTTTTATGAATTATAAATACATTAATAATAATTTTTTTACAAAACATAAATAGTGTCAATTTTGAAAATATTAAATAAAAGGATTTTTAAAAATATCAATATAATCTTTTATCATCAGAAAAATTATTTTATTAAATCCCTATGGGGTTAAAGTCATCTATAAAAATCAAGTTTAAAATTATTTAGTTTAAATAATATATATTTTAATATTTTTATTAACATTAATTTTTAATTTTTATTAATAAAATAATTTCTACATCTGTTTTGTGTAAAAATTTAATATACTTATTTTTGGGTAAAAATTTAAAATTCAATACTATCAATAATAAAAATATAAAATATTTCTTAATAATATACTTATTCTAATTTATCTATCAGAAAATTAAACATTAAAAATGTTATACTAATTAAATTATCAATGTGACAACTTTAACATAAATTTAAATAAAACAATATAAGTGTCAAAATATCATCCATATAGGTACAAATAGTCAATAACATGACCCTTGGACGATTATGGTATGAATATACTCTACCTATAATAATTGGGAATATTTTTGGACATTTTTACGGTTATTAACATTTGAATAATAATTGACTAATTTATTTCTCATCAATTAAATAATTTGTAAACAATCAAAGTGTAAGTATTTAATGTAATTATATATTTTCTACGAAATAACTATAAATTTCCATAATAAATAAATAGGCTTTATCATTAAAATAAATATTTATAATATAATTTAAAATCTCAATAACCTTATATAAAAATTGTTTATTTATTAGTATTTGAGTTAGACATGTTTGTTTATCATTAAATAAAATAAATTAAATATCTTACTCTAATCCAAGTGGCTTTCAAAGAACACCATATCGACCAAAGGATTATATTTGTAAAAAAACTCATCAATTGATAGTATGGTAAGTGTTAAGGAAATTTTATAAAATTATTTTTACCCTTAATTACAAGTTTTACAGTTTTGTCATAATAAAAAAAAATACCAAAGTTAGTATTCCTAATTTCAAAAAATAAAATAATGCTATTTAAATTATGTGGGCCTAATAATTTCAAATTTTGATTTTTTTTTAAAATTTAAAAACACAGAATTTGTAGTAATTAATTTAAAATTTTACCATTGTCTGAAAGAGAGAGTGAGATTTTAAAAAATAATACATTTTAAATGTTTGTAATTTTTTAAATCTGAATTAAATGTAAAATTATTTATAAATACATATATTATTTTGAAATATAAATATATATACTATTTATACTTTAAAAAAATTCAATAAGGAAATTAAATTAATGATATTATTTTAATATAAATGATGTCGACAATTAAAATTTAGAATTATTTTAATAATCATTAAATTTTAAAATATATTAGCAAAATATCAAAAATAAATGCAAAGAAAGATTTTATATCCCTCTTCCAAATAATATTTTTTTACAAATAAAATTCATAAATGTGTCAAAATATATATTCAATACTAGTTTTCCATCAAAGGGCAGCAACACTGCAATTTTTGAAAAATACTTCTCTGGTCTAAAAAAATTGAATTCGTTCTTATATCATGTCTTAAAAACTTAAAAGAAGAATTTTAAACCATGGATTTAACCCATAAAAAGAGATTTTATTATTTTATGCACATAATTATTTTCATTTAAATAGTTTTCCAAAAGGAAGTTATTATTATTTATAACCAGCATTATAATAACTAGGTTTTAAAATTTAGTTGTTAAATTAAAATCAGTCTTTCATTAAATAAATTCTATCAAAAAACCAGAAATTCAGTGAAACACAAGAAAAGAATAGTGTTGAATATACCCCATGCTTATATGGTGTTGCGTATAGCACAGAGTAATCTTTGTGTAGTTTAAACACAAATCATCACTGATATTAAAAATATCTATCTAATAAAATCTCGTGGAGTTATAGTGGATTATATATATTCCACTAGGTTTGATTGATAATTCGAAGAAGATTAGGGGTAAAATATCACAGACCACATGTGGTGGTCAATGTTGTGCTTTAGGAGCTTTGATTCTTCTGTAAATTTACTTACTATTTTCACACAGGTTGGGACACTTTTCAATTGTGTATGTATTTTTCCATTTTTTCTTTCATCTTATATTATACTATCTGTACTATTTACCGGTCCATGCACGTACAATTTAATTTTTTCCACATGATGAATCATTTAATTTTCTACTTCTACACTTTTTTATCATGTTTTCTATTTGTAGGTGTATATGTTGTCATTAAAATCCATCGCAATGTTTTTTGTGCCTTTGTTGCTAGTCGTTAGACCCTATCCTATGGAGGCAGGCTTCAGGTAGTCGCATCATGAGCCCCATCATAGGTTGGGTTATTACACCAAAAAAATAAGCCAAATGTGGATTAATACACAATCTTTATTCCTATCAGTTTTGGATCCATCCTCTATTTATGATGATGCAAAGGATGAATTATGGGTTAAAGCAATGAATGAGGAACTGGATTATATTTTCAATAATAAAATATGGTATCTTGTTATTCGACATGAATTTCACAATGTGATTAATTCGAACTAGATTTTCAAGAATAAATTTAATGAGAATGGTAATTTGATCTGAAACATGGAGTTATTGGAATGTAAAAGATATTCAAAGATTGACGGTTTTTATATTAAAGAAAAATTTTCTATAGCGGCTAGACTAGAGTCAATCAAAAATTTTCTTTCCATAGAAATACAAAGAGTATACCAAGTGTTTCAAATGGATGTCAAAATAGATTTCATAAATGGAGTTCATGAAGATGAACTTTACATTGATAAAACAATGAGGTTTTTTCTTGGTAAGGATGGAATGAAGGATTTCCGACTAATGAAAGTGTTAAATAATCTCAAGAAAGAGCCATGATTGTGGTACTCTAGTTTAGATTCTTATCTAATAAATATTTAATTTAAAAGATGTGTTGTTGACCAAAACCTATATTTATTGAATTAAATGGAAGACCAATTTATGGTATTGTTATATTTGGATGATATAATATTTTAATGATGAAGGTAGAGATCAGTGGAAGTGTTTATCAAAAAAATTAAATCAGAATACGAAATTTCTATGATTGGTGAACTCACATACTTTATAGGGATGTTGGTGATTTAGATGTAAGATTATAAATTCATTTCATAGGAAATTTATATAAGAGAGATTCTTATGATATTTAATTTCCTTGACTCGAAGCCAATTTTGACTTTGATTACGATTATAAAATAACATGGAAAGCATGAGGATGGGGCTTCTGTGTATCCCACCATGTACAAGAGAATCATTGAAATCAAATTATACATCATTATAATATGGCTATATAGAATCTTTATAACATTTTTAGAGGCCTTATTCAAATGTAATATGAAGGAAGAACACATGAAATTAGTGAAATTAATCATTAGGAATATTCATAGTACTCACAAGTATGGGTTATACTTTTCTTTCACAAGATATAATTAATTCTCACCTTTTTATGATGCTTACATGGATGAACATATGATTTATAGAAATTACTCATGTGGTGGATCATTCTTTATTGGTAAGAAATATGTGGATTGGTTCAGTAAGAAACAAGAAATAACATCTCTGTACTTCTAAATATTAGTATATCTCTCTGACAATGTCCTGCAATCAACTACAATGGATGTAGAAAAAAATAATGAATATTGGTGATGAAGTTAAACAACAAATATTGATTTTGTGTGATAACATGTGGAAAATTGATAGAAAGATGAATCCTATTCCATATTCTAAAATAAAACACATTGAAATACGATATCAAATTATCATGTTAAATGTTGAAAAAAGAATTATTAAAATGGATCATATATGAAATGATGATAACATGGATTAAATATTGAATAAGCCATTGTCAGCACAAGAGTTTGAGAAATATTAGTTGAGCATCTTTGTTCATCCACCTCATAGTGCCTAGGGAGGTTTTAAAAGGACAACCCTCATAATTTGAATTAAATATTTTTATCTTTTTGTGGATTTGATGTCCGTTTATGGGGGATATACAATCTAGGGGGAGTTTTCTTTGTGTTGTATAATCTATTATTTAGTTCTTTGGGCCTATTTATAAAGTGGGAGAATATAAATAGTTAATGTTATTAATAAATTGTAAAAAGGTGGATAATGAATTTTTTTATTATTATATAAATGATGGAGAATATAATAATTCATAAATGTTACAATGGGGGAGAAGGATGAGATATACAAGAGAGAAAATTAAGGGATAAAATGACAATGGGGAAAATATTTAGTGTTATGAGGAGAAAATAAGCATTCCAAAACATGAGTAATAATTCATGATTCCCCTCTTGTTTTCTACACCATGTATTTCTTATATAGAAATTGAGTTCTATATAACTTAATTCTTTCTTTCCATGTATTTCAAGTGGATGGTGCTCTATTAAATTGATATATAGATTTCTAGCAAACCCAAATGGTGAGATTTATTGAAGAATGGATGTTCTTTTCTGGAAATGAAGTATGGTTTGTGTTTATTGTCAATCCTTACGTGGAATATAATAGAGTTTTCAAGGATAGTTTTCTTACTTTTCAATCCATCATTAGTTTTGAAACTAAAAGCATTTCCTAGTTTTGTGGAAATTATTGTGGTCCAAAAATTGAAAAATGGAGAAAATTGTTTTTGGAAAAGTAAGAAGTGTGCATTATTGAATGAGGTATGGAAACATGTACAAAATGATTGTGATGAGATCACTTCATCAAAATATGGAAATGAATTAAATCATGAAAAATATTTAAAACTGCATTAAAATGTGGTTTTGTGGAAGTGAATTTTACACTCAATATGATGTCAAAAGGGGTTTAGCATTCAAAATGAGAATCTTGCAGGACAAATCAAAAAAATGTGAACATGTCCATTGAGGCCAATAAATGTGAAACTATCCTAACTAATGAGTTATACTGTCTTCAATGAAGATCACATCTCACTTCATAATTATTGACATGTACACAGAAGATAAGTAAAGATAGAATCTTGCAAAAAAACATTCAATTAGTCATTAAATAACAAGTGAATCTTATTGTTTTGGTGAATGAATGATAAGGGTTGTGTAAAAAATATGTTTTGTACAGAATCCATCTTCCACATCAATCCAAAATCAAGTGCGAAAGGGTAGGTGTTGAATATAAGTGTCAGTGTATGATTTACTAAGCTTTGAACATCCAATTTGTTCGATCAATGCATTCAAGGCATCAATTCAAGACATTAATGAATGTATATTATTTTTCTAGACATAGAAAAAGGCTTCAATGAAAATATATTGAAGAGATATTCATGTCGGAAAACTGAGTAAGGCTTCTCCCAAGGTAGTGATCTAGGGGAGTCGATGGAAGTGTTCTCAGAGAAACAATGAGAAATTCCTAAAATCATGTAAAGGAAGTGTACCTGGAACAAAGTCACTACATCTAAAATCTTATACTCCTCAAATAGTATAAATTAATGGACATTGGTATGAAAGAAAAATTCACTAAATATACTCGTTGGACTAGACATTAATGGATATCCAAGTAAAATTGCATTGTAATCACATCAAATGTGATTATTATATTTCTGTACATTCTCTTTAGACAAATAGAATGACTTCCTATAAATGTGGGAACCAGATCCATTTGTTTAAAAGAAAATGTTGACATTGTTATTCACCCCTCCACTCTTTGGGTGTACAGGGGTTCTAAAATAGACAATTGACCAAAGAAATATGACATAATGTATATTTGGGATGATTAAAAAGATTAAAAAATTGGTTTTAGGAATTAATATATATATCATGTGGGAAAATAATAATTTGAGTAATCATCCTCATAATATATCCATTAGAACACAAATTTAATTCATTATACAAGGTAGTAACCATCTAAAAAAACATGAGAATCTATCTAAGATATGTTTTCACGACCCGTCCCAGTGGGGCCGGCGTCGGGATTCCCCACACCCGCCCCTAATAAGCTAGGGGCTGTTGACTAACATTGAGTAGGAATTTCAATAACATGGGATGAATTTCCTAAGAACCCGTTCACACGCACAAAAATCCAAGGCCACAAATGCTGAAATGTAAAAACAACAACAAAGGAACAAAATGAATTCCTACAACTAAAACCACCCCACAGAGTACAACCGAATGTAATGTGTTGAAATTAAATTGTGCCAGAATACAAGACCTACCAAAACAATAGTATAAAATGTGTAATGTCCAACCGGTAAACATAAAGAGGTACAAAGAATTTTGCCTGTAGCCGTAGGAATTCATCGGCCAGTAGGGAACTCAGAATGATCGATCATGTCCTGGTCCACCCTAGACCCTATAAAAAGGCTGCTCGTCTAAAAAGTCACCAAACATGATGGAAAAGCCCATGAAAGGTTAGTATAACAATATCTATTAGAGGACCCTGAAAAACCACAATGAAATACATGAAGTAATGGTATAGTAATCACTACATAGTATATGTCTACAAAACATATAGTGTGGAAAAAACTAGGTATACTCAAAACCCAGACCATAGTCTTGAGACAAGTCACACAAACTCACACCCCATCTCGGGAATCAGTTCAAAAATTCCATGAACGAATCATTCCATGAGAACACACTCCATGATTCTGGTGAATCTGATTAAATCCGTCTGAGAAGTACTATTCTTTAAGAAACATCACGAGAGGTTATTACACTCATTACGTAAGATGCACACCTGAGTGGGAAGATCACAATAAATAGATACACTCATTATAGGAGACACACTCCTGAGCGTGAAAGATCATGATACACATATGAGGATCATTTCCAAGTCCATGGTGGATACCGCGACTCATCTGGATTGACCAGCTAGGATAAAGGATCAAAGACCAGTATAGATGGTCACGTCGATGTCTGACTCATCCTCGGGTCATGAATGGATAGATGATCTTGCTCAAGGCCTCTCGGTGGGATTCCTGACTCTATCACAAGATGTCCTGCGGACGGGATCATACTCTTATAAAAGGAAATTATGCCTGACCATCAGGGTAATGAGAAGAAGGGGCACTAACCAAAATGAAATAGTTCCAAGACATTCTGGAAAACAGTACCATTCAATTTTCCAAAAAGTACATGGAATATTGAAAAGTCACACGTTGTGTCTTTTGACACCGGGTACTACCCGTGTAAAACAACCTGTGTTGTAAGGCTGGTGGTGTAGAAAAAGTCAGTACATGGCATGTGGTTAGGATTACACATTGTGTCCAAGTATTAGGGATTTATTTTGTGTACACTGGATATGTGCCCGTACATGGCCTCAACCCATGTAACTGTTACACAGGGTGACCCGCGCTATAGGCTTCACCTGGACATGTGGTTTAGAACATGGTTGTGTACTACACCCCATGCCTGTGTTAACACTAGATACATACAGAGCAATTGGGGAAGACCAAAATGCTGTGTGAGAAGGGTCATGCACTGTGATATTCCACTCGAACCCCTGAAGCCCTGCCCGCTGCATCGAGTACTACATGGATGCTCTTCGGCAGTACACACCGGGTATCTATAATTTTTTCAGAAACGACGCTCTTCTCCAGTGCACCTCCCGTGCTACCCAGTTCATCGATCCGGCCATTCGATCGCCCCAAAACATTCATATCCAGGTTGCGTCGAAATCCTGAAGTCATTTATGCTGTTTTTGGGCCTCTGATATGCCCCATAAATTCATTTTGATCCACCCGCGCGAAGAATAGTCAAAGAAATATAATTCCCGAACCGTGTCAGTTCGTCTATCATCATCGTCGTCACACATCTTCTAGGTCATCGTGATATAGGATCTCTAAGTTTTCATTGATCCTCTCCCATTAGTATGATATAAAATAGCAAGATCGAAACGATAAACAATAATCATGGATAAATCCCAAAAACATCCTATTATAAACCCTCCCATATGAATGCATGAATCTGCAGATCAACTTGTTCCTGGTTGATTGGCGTTATTTGTTTAAATAAAAAATAGGGAAAATTTAAATAACAAACCCCTACCTAAGAAGGGGATCAATCGGTGATGAAGATGTCGTGATGCCATTGTCATTGAGATCCTTCAACTCTTTGGCGTAATAATTCTCATCTTTGATTCATTGTTGTTTGTCAGAGAGTGTTTTTCCAAGGCTCCACATATTCTATAGAGTTTTCTATAAATTTTCCATCAATGACCATCATTCCATTTACCCATTAAAAAGGGGAAACATGTTTTGTAATTCCATCACACTCTGACATTTATGAGTCAAGTTGTCATTTCAGAGTCACTATGACATAAAATTAATTATCAAATAGTTTCCCCGTCGTTGCGCTATAAATAATGTTTCCAAATAAAACTAAAATAATCTATTCTAATTATATTATTTTATTTTCCTAAAAACATTCAAAAATTATCTTTTTCCCATGAACCGTTCTTGTTAAGGTTAGACCCATCATTAGGTAAATTCATTGTCCCAGATTCCACAATGCCCTCCAATTTTTAATCTGGGCATCCATTTGGAAACTTTCATAACCGTATATAAATGCCAACTCACTTAATTTAAAAAATATTTTAATCCACCTTTCCAAAATCACTGGGGCTCAGAATGATTTGATTTCTCTGTGCCTGGTCTCCTAATAATTTCATATAATTTTTAAAAATATTACACTAAAAATCCAAGACATTACATTCTCCCCACCTGAGGGCGTTGCTCCCCTGAAAAAGAAAAAAAATACTTCTAAAATGTTGTGGGTGTTGGGTACACCTTTGAGCCTCCCACTCCCATGATCTCTCCTAGTGATTCCTGTGCTACAACTGAATGCACAACAAGGAAATCAATAGGCCATGATGTATCCTCTCCTTTCGATCCTCGTATCTCCATAGGGTACACAACAAAAGTCACTCAATCCATGATGTTGAGCTCACCCCAGTCGATGACGTGCAATGGGTCATGTATGTACCCCCTCAACTACGACACGTGGAAGAAATCATGTACCTGATGGTACTACGTTAGAAGATATAAGCTGCATGCCACCTCTACAAATCTACACAGTATCTGTAAAGGTCTGATGATCGTCAAAGATAGGTTTCCGCCACACCCAAATCTATGTAATGCTCGTTGAGGTGGGACTCGACGAAATACATGGTCTCCCTTCTAAAACTCTAGGGGTCTCTGTCGCATATCAACATAAGACTTCTGCTGGCTCTGTGCATTCTTAATCCGCTGCTGGATGATCTGAACCTTCTTGGTGGTAGCTCGCACCAAATCCGCACCCATGAGTGCTGACACTCCGGGGTCGGTCCAACAAAGCGGCGACCTGCAGGGTCTCCCATATAATTCATCAAAAGGTGCCATACCAATGGGTGTGTGGTATCTGTTATTGTATTAATACTCGTCTAATGGTAGTTGGTACACCCAACAACAACCAATGTCCAAGATACATACCCACAACATATCCATCATAAGCTAAATAGAACTCTCTGTCTAACCTTTGGTCCGGGGATGGAATGTTGTGCTCAAGCGTAGATGAGTCCCAAAGGACTCTTGCAATACATTCCCCAATAGGGATGTGAATCATGCATATCAGTCAAAGACTATTGTAGAATGGATTCAATGAATCCGAACTATCTCTAATAAGAAGAGGTGTCCTAGGCTCTGTATGGAACTCTACTCCCTGATTTCTAGGAAGTGGGTCAACTTGGTGAGTCTACTAAGGATCACCCAGATGGAATCATTCCCCTTGGACTTCCGTTGTAATCCTGTGATGAAGTCCCTTAATATTCCATACCACTTCCACACTATAACTTCCAGGGGGTGAGCTAATACCGCTGGAACCTAGGGCTTAGCCTTCACTTACAGGAATGTGAGGAATTTGGAAACAAACATTGCTACTGGCTTCTTCATGTCTGACAACCAGAACTGTCGTCAGAGATCCTGGTACATATTTTCCAATCCATGATGTAACACTAAGGGGGATGTATGAAACTCCCTCAGGACCTATTCTTGCAATACTACAATTACAATGGTGTGTCCTATTAAATGTAGAATTAGCTCCTCACCATGAAAATATCCATCAGGACAATGTCTTTTGGATAAACGAGCACGTAAAGACTCACAGTCAACATCCCCAAGCAGTGCTTCCCTAACTCATTATAATAGTGTAGGGGTGACATCCATCAACTACAAGTAAGTAGAACCCTTTCAATCCAAAAAGGAAAACTACAATTGTGTCTTACTGCTCTGTCTCATCACTCAGCAGTTGTGAGCTGAACTTTCTGCTAATGAAATCCACCATCCTGTTCCCCTTCCCAGGGGTATAGATGATCTTGAAATAATAATCCTAGAGGAACTCTAGCCAATGGTTCTGACTCAAATTTAGATCCTTCTGTGAGAAGATGTACTTGATGCCCTTGTGGTCAGAGTAGACAATGAACCACTCACCCCTAAGGTAGTGTCGCCACACCTTCAATGTGAAGACTACCACAACCGTCTAGAGACCATTGGTCACATAGTTCTGCTCATGTGGCCTAAGCTAGAATGAACCATAGGCAATCACAACCTACCTCTGCATCAAGACACAACCAATCATGACCCCGTATGCATCACTGAAAACTATGTACTTGACACCCTCCTCTAACAATATCATGACTAGGTGGCTCGTCAAACTCTATATCAACTACAATAAATCCCGATTTCAAATTTATGTCCATATAAATGGTTTCCCCTTCCCGGTCAAGGATGTCATCGATGCTAATATTCGGGGGAAATCAGGAATGAATCTTTGATAATATTCTTCCAACCCAAGGAATATCCACACCTTCATCAAACACTCAGGTGGATTTGATGCTAATATTGCCTCCACCATGGCTAGGTCCATAGCTAGACCATCTGTTGAGATGACATGTCCCAAAAAGAGGACGTCATGAATCAATAACTGGAACATTGAGAGCATCCCATAGATCTAGTGCTCTCTGAGTACACTTAGAACCATCCGCATGTGTCTCATGTGCTCCTCCTATGATGATGAGTACAGAAGGATACTCTTGATGAAGACCACTACGAACCGGTCCATGTATGGCTAGAAGATCAGGTTTGTCAGTCCCATGAACACTTTGGGGGAAATTTTCACGCCTGAAGGCATCACCAAGTACTCATAGTGACCATAGTTGCATCTGAAATCCATATTTGTTATACCCTCATCTCGTACTCATAACTTGTGATAACTTAATCGAAGGACAAACTTTGTGAACCACTATTCCCCTCCTAGATAATCGAAGAGGTCATCAATTCATGGAAGTGGATACGTGTTGTTCACCGTCACCTGGTTCAGGGATCAGTAATCCACACACAACCTCAAACATCAGTATGCCTTCATGGAAAACAAGACTGGGGCCAGCCTGGGTGAACCACTGGGTCTCACAAAACCATTGTTCTATAAGTCCACTAACGACAGCATCAACTCCTAATGTTATACGTGATCCATCTGATATTTTGATGATGAAATCGATGTCGTCATGTGGTGTAAGTCGATGCAGAATTCGATTTCTCGGCGGGGAGGTAGTCCCGTAACATCGTTGGAAATGATACCCTCATACTCCGCCACAACTACTGGGAACTGGGAGTTCATCACATCTAATAATCCGAGGGCAATGCTAGCAAGATCATGAGTGACTGGATGCACCCTCCTATGCATGAGCCCATTATGTGTTGCTTGGGTCTCCTTTTCTATGATATAGGAAAAACTCATCCCATAACTGCGGACACACCACACTCTTCACCTAAGACAATCAATTTGATAATGGACCGAAGATAACCAATCGATGCCAAGAATTACGCCGTAAGACCTCAAAGCTTACACCAAGAGGTTCCAACTAAAACACTCACCTATAAGGGTAAGTTCTCACTACCTACAAATGTTCATGAATGTTGTGTCTCCTTCCGTAAGTGTTTGCAAGTGTAAGGTTCGAGTCAACGGTTCTACTGGAATCTCATGGTTTTACACGGGACATGTGGATATGGTCAAATGACTAAAACCTACATCTATAAGTAAGGAAACTATGTTAGAAAAGACATAGATAGTACCTTATATCATATATGACACCCCCAGGTTGTACTCCTCGATCACATGCACCTGTCCCTACCCCTATCCCCCAGCACCCTGAGCATGGTGCGAACCACCTGGGGGTGGTGGTGGAAGTAATATGAAGCGTCTTCCATGAACTGAATCACTCCCCACTCCTTTTCCGAATCCACCACCTGGATGGTCGGTCTACTCTAGTCTTTGCCTCTACCTCTGTGGTCCATCCACCACGTCCCTGTCAGCAGTTTGACGAGTTAGATAATCTCTTGTGAGATATCCCCTACTGACACACGCGTACCATTGCTTCTCCCTAGGATGACTAGATCAAGTATCAGAGCCCTAGACAGTTGATCCATTGTCTTGGGTCCTCCTATGACGTATCTCATGTCCTGATCCCTGCTTCCGATTATAGTTCCTAGCTACCGAGGTCTCCGGACCTATCTACCTACTGCTGACTATCATCGGCTGTCTCTTCTCTGCCAAGAAGCAATCGATCACCAAGGCCAAATCAATCACTCTATCAGAGGTCTAAATTCATAGAGCCATGAAACCAAAATAGACGTCTTTTCGTATACCTCGCTTGAGGGTCCGAGCTCTGAAGTTCTGATCTCTTACCATATCTATCGAGTACCTGTCAATGTTGGTGAACCTTAATGAACAGTCAACTACCGTCATACTATCCTGCTGGAGATGGAGAAACTCTTGGATGCGTACCTCTCTCTGTGTAACCAGAGTGAACACCTCCCAAAGGAGCAGCTCGTACTCTGTCCATGAATGAGTCTCCTCGTCATGAGTATGTCTAGTCAGACACCACCATCGTCTCGTCAAACCCTGAAGAAGGCTCACTTCTAGGATCACCATCTCCTATGTCGGTGTCCTCATTAGGAAGAAACTCTAGTCACCGTCTCGAGCCAGTCCTCAGCTGCCTGAGGGTCGGGCTCGCTGTGGAGCCTGAGGGGTCTCTGTATATAGAACTCATAGAGAACGCTGAGGCTGTGCTCATCGTCGGTCAGTACTGTAGGTACCATTGGATGATCCAATGGTGGTGGCATAGCAGGTGCACCACCTAGTGGAAATTCCTGGGGAACTGGTCCCTGTATCGAAGCATCGTCACTAAGGGGTTCATCCTTGTGATCGTGTTGCTGATTCCTAGTGGGTATGCATCGCAGAGGAATCTTGCAAAAATCAAAATATACCATGACTATATCTATATAGATCACCCAAAGGACATAGATAACAAAACCAATTATTATATGATGCATGTAGCTTTTTTATTTCGCCGAAACCAATGTTTCTGTGTATTGAGTCGAAAAGCAGGTTATCAGAGTCATGTTGTATGGATACGTCGGCCACCCGAACCAACTCTAGAGTCTATGTCCTAAAATCCGAGCTCGAAACACTTAACACCATTTCCCCAAATCCAATCTCACAGACTCTTGGTCCTAAGATAGAATCGACTGCCTCTAATACCACATCGTCACGACCCGGTCCAGTGTGGCCCACACCCTAACTCCCCATAGCCTCCCCTAATAGGCCAGGGGTTGGTGACTAGCACAGAGTAGGTATATCACTAACACAGGAGGCATTGCCTAAAAACCTTTACACAGGCACACATCTCCATGCCCATACATGCTGAAATGTAAAAACTACCACTGAGGAAAATAATGCATGTATATAGCTAAACTCAACCAATAGAGTATGATAGAAAGTATTTTTTTGAATTTAAACTTGGAATGAATACAAGCCCCAGCAATACAAGAGTCTAAAAAGTGAAAATTCAAACCTATAAACACAAAGAAGTACTGAGACTATTGCTCATAGCCGTAAGAACTCATTGGCCTGTAGGGAACTCAAAAATCTTAGTCTTGTCCTGGTCCTTCATAGACCCTTTCAAAAGGCTTCTCTTATGCACAAGACACGACACATGCAGAAAAAGCCAGTGGAGCGGTGAGTATAAAAATACTCAGTAGAGGACCTCAGAAAAACACAAAGTAATACACAAAATAATTGTATAGTCAGCTCTACAAAATATATTTCTACCGAACATATAGCGGGGAAACACAAACCATATATACTCAAATCCAAGACCCATTGTCTAGAGACAAGTCAAACACCCGCATACCCCCATATAGGGATTCAGTTTGAAGATTCTATTATGGAATAGTTCTAGGAGAACACACTCCATGAGTCTGGTAGCTTTGATGACGTCTGTCCAAGAAGTACTGTTCATTGGGATACGTCACGATAGGTAGTCTCACTCATTTCGGGAGGCATAATTCTAACTGGGAAGATCACGATAGATATATACAGTCATTACGAGAGACACATTCCTTTTTGGAAAAGATCATGATACACATATGAGGATCACATTTTGGGCCATGACGGATTTTGCGACTCATCCATATTCACCAGCTAGGTAAAGGATAAACACTCGGTAGAGTTTTTCATATCGATGCCTAACTCTTCCAAGGGTCCAGAATGGATAAAAGATCTCGTTTTGGGCCCCCCGGAGGGAAGGATGACTATATCAAAGAAATTCATGTTGAAGGGATCATACTCATTTAAAAGTAAAGTATGCATAACCTTCAGGGGAATGAGTAGAAGGGGCACTAACCCAAATGAAACATGTTCATGACACCATGGACAAGAGGACCAAGCCATTTTACAAAAACTAAACTGTATTTAAAAAATTCACATGTCGTGTCTTCTAACCAAAGGTACTACTCGTGTACAAAGATTTGTGTCGTAAGGCTGGTCATTTAAAAAAAGTCAGTACACAGCCTGTGGTATGGATTACACGACGTGTCCGAGAATCTGAGGTTGGATCTGTGTACGCTGGTTATGTGCCCGTACATGGACTCAACCCATATATTCTAACTCGTGTAATCGGTACAGGGGGTGACCCGCGCTACTGGCCTCACCAGTCCATGTGGTGTTGCAAACACCCGTCTACTATACCATGTGTCCGTGTATCCCCTGGATACACGTCATGCTTTGGGGAAAGTCCAACACACCGTGTGATATGGGTCACACAATATGTGATTCCCCTCTATCCAGTGAAACCCTATCCGCTGCTGGTACTACACGCCGTGTTCTTTGGAAGTATATGTTGTGTATCCTGGAATTTTCCAAAAACAATTATCTTTCCAGCACGCCTCTCGTGTTACCCTTTTCGTTGGTCCGGCCATCCGATTACAACGAATCATCAGAATCTAGGTCACCCTAACATCCCAAAGACATTTCTATTATTTTTGGGTTTCCAATCGGCCTCAAAAATGAGTTTTGATCCACCAGCACGAAGAACGGTCGAAGAACGCTAATTCTAGAACTGTGTTGATTAGTCTATTGTCGTCATCGTCTCACCTCTGCTAGTTTATTGTAGTGTCGAATCTCTAATTGGGGATCACTGTTTCGCAAAATAGATGTGAAACGATCTGTTGTTCATTGCCCCTCAAGGAATGAAAAGAATGTGAAGAACACGCAAGAGAGGAAAGGGGGAAGAAATCTAGAAAAGTAATTGAGAAAGGAACCTTCAACTTCATTTGTCACAACATTGATCCGCTCCCGTTAGTAGGATAAAAAATATTAGGATAAAAATTATAAAAAATAATTATGGATCAATCCGCAAAAACATCACAACACAAAACCTCCTGCAAGAATGAACGAATCGACATATCAACATGTTCTTGGTTGATCCGTGTTTGTCATTTCAATCAAAAATGGGGGAAAAGAATTTAAATAACAGAAGCCTACCTCAAAAATGGATTCATCGCTGATAAAGTGGTCATGCTTATATGGTCTTCAATGTCCTTCAACCCATTGGCATAGATATTCTCATCTTTGATTCGTCATGATTCGTCGCTCAGAGTTTTCTCCAAGGCTCCACCTATTCTCCATAGTTTTTTCTCAATTTTTCATCAACGACCATCATTCGATTAACCCATTAAAAATGGGATGCACATTTTGGAATTCCATCACCCTACGGCATTAATGTGTCAAGTGGTCATTTCTGAGTCATTTTCATATGGAATTAATTATCAAAAATCTTCCCCATCATTTCACTGTAGTGAATGTTTCCAAATAAAAATAATATATACATTTCAATTTATTTTAATCTATTTTACTGAAAACGTTTGAAAATTAGCTTTTTCCATTGACCCACATCGGTCGAGTTTAGACCCGTTCATAGGTAAATTCATCATCACAGATTCTAGAGTGCCTTCAGGTTTTTTAGCCGGACATCCATTTGGAATCATCCAAAACTGCGCACAAGTGTCGAATCTCTTAACTTAAAAAAAGTTCAAACCACTATTACAGGATCACTGAGCCTCAGAATGATTTTCCATCTCTGTTCCTGGTCTTGTAATAATTCCATATAATATTTTCAAATAATACACTTGAAAAACTGAGACATTACATATATGAACCATATTTTATTAGAAAACCTGTTCCCCAGAATATATACCCACTAGAAACCACAGAATCATGGTCATCTCCCTATTAAATATATATCATCATAAGAGCTCATATAAAAATAGTTTTTTCCATACCCCATGGTTACCTAATGTTCAATTAAATAATCATTATTCTCATGTAATGAAATAAATCTTGGTAGTTCATAAGACATGATTCATAATGGAATCAATGAAAATGAACCTTGATCCCATAATATAGGCATAAGCAATAGAATTGTGGTTTACACAAAAATAATTGAAGATCCGTTATTTAGAATTAAATGATCATTTTCAATGATATCATAGTGGAATGGGTTCACTCCCAAAAATAATTAATGTTTTATTGGATCATTCCCAAGATTATCACAATAGACATAGTTATTTACAGAATTGGGTTCCCTCTACTTTCTAGTTGTGTTTATTTCACGAGGTATAAATGAATAAAAAATTAATCTAAGGAAGATATAGGTCCCAAAAATTCCATAATAAAAGCATTAAATACTTTTACCAAAATATCATAATTCAATAATCCCACTAGAACCAATTAAAAAAATGTGTTTCAACAAATCATCATTGCATAACCCTTTGGAAAGAGATGTGTTTTCAAAACAATTCATCTTTTCATCCTAAAAATAAATATTCCACCAAAAGAATAAATATGGTTTCTCTAGATCATATCATACATCATGAATACATAACATAATATATTTTTATCTTAAATGGAATAGTATTTTAAATTATCACTAGGAATAAAATTTAAGGAAAATAACCTTTCTATTAAAAATTAATTTTGATTTTGATAAAAAAATTATCACAGTGATAAAAAATTACAATTTAATTTAAAATTAGCTTATAAAAATGTATATTATTATTCAAATAAAAAATTATTTTGGATGATGGAAAAATCTATTAATGCAGTATAATTTAACAGAAAACATTATTTCCATATTTTTGTCAAAAATTACAAAGTACCTTTTTTGGAAAAAGAAAAAAAGATTCCTTTTGATCCATTTTTTAAAATAGAAAACAATAGTAAAACGATGCTAACAATAATAGGATAATGGTATAAAAATATTTCAAATTATTTTCAGAAAAAATACTCATGGGTAATAAATATTACCCAATAGATATTTAAATATAAATAATCTTGAATATTGAAGATATTGTGAAATGAACACTTACCTTGAGTATTTTTTTATTTTAAAAAACTATATCCCCATGTATTATAAATTTTTATTTAATAAATTCTAAAATTGATTTATGATAATACTTATAATATCATACTGATTACATTATTACATTTCAACTCTACTTCTATAAATAATCACATATTAAAATTAATATATTTGAGTGTTAAATGTTTTATTTATCATGCGTATTTCAATTCAGTAGTTTGAGAAAATATCAATTTACCTAGGTTTTATCCCCTCAGAAATAAGAATAAGTATATAAATAAAATATATTTTCATTATCAAAATAAAAATAGTAATCCTTTAAAGTTATATATAGAGAAATTAATGACACTGTTTATTAAGACAGGAGGACGTACATACATAGAAACAATGATTTAAATTTTTTATAGAAATAAATAAAGAATGTCAAATGTTAATTTATCTTTATAGGTTAATTACAAAATCATATATTATATATTTATTTTTAAATGTTTTCTTAATTACCATCCATTTAAAATATTAAGAAAAAAACAAATGACATCACTTTGTAGAGGTGGTAGTCTGCACGTATATAAAAAAAATGTTATCCTTTTGCATAGGATTTAATGGTAAGTAGGTTGATGTAATATTTTAATTCCATAAGTATAATTTAATATTAAATATAATATATTATAAATATGTACATCAAAACTACCAAAAAAAATATTTTTTCTATGAAAAAGAATTGTATTGTTGTGTGGAGAGGGTATACCATACATATGCATAAGTGATACATTAAATTATTGTTTGATGTGAAAGAGGTAATATAATGTTGATTTAATTATTCATAAAATATATCAGATAACATTGATAATGATGTTACTATGTCATTATCAATAAAATATATTTATAGGAGGAAACTAATAGTAGAACAAAATAATATGATAAGGACATTATCTCTTCTTTGAAAAAAATCCATTATACGAACTTTAAGGGATCTAGGGGTGGTATTTCTTTATGAAGAAGATTATAAAATGGTAATTTTCTATATACAAAGGTAAATTATTAGAGTAAAATTGATATATAATTCCCAATTTCTGGTGAAGAATTGTGGCAGTAGGTTATCTATTATAATTGAATCGAGGGGTTCTTTTGGAATTTCTCAAAAGATGAAATTTTAATAAATTATCTATATAGAAAAATGTCTCCAAATGAATATTTACTTTATGATATGATTTTATCGAGTTTTAATCCCAAAAAGCAATTGAATTTCAACATGTATTCATGTATTTTATGCCATTCCTTTTTTAATAACCCTATGTTAACCAAATATCATTTTAACTACGGTAAAACTTTTTTCAATATAAAATTGTTGTTATTTGTATTTATAATATAATAATTGTCCCATAAATGAAAAATTTATGATTTTTTAGACAATATCATATCCACATGATCTTATTTTAGGTTTTTTATTATTTTTATATAGCTTAAAAAAATTTATATTTTGATAAATTATTATTATTTCCAATTTAGACACTATCCATTTAATTTATCCTTATATACATCAGTATATATGAGAAATTTGAATCTAAAAACTTTCAAACACAATAATATGTGTTATGGATATACTAATTTTTTGGTCACATTAAATTATTTAAATTATATCAAATAATATTTTTTAAATTCATTAAATTTATTTTTTTAAGAAGAGAAATAATTAATACATATAGAATATGATATTAAGAATATTATATAATAAATAAAATATTGAAATAATTTTCTATGAGGAATATATTTTTATTAGTCATAATATAAACACTTAGATTTCTCTAACAATTTTTTCCTTATATGGACACATAAGAAAAATTAAAAACAACGATTTTGAAATTTAGTAACTTTATATGATTTCTACAATATATATATTATTTTCATGAAAAATACTCCATTATAAAACTTAATTTATAACATATGGTTTTATGGTAAGAATATAATTCATCCAATAATAATTATGATGATTTATTATGGCTTTATAACTTATTTTTAATCCATATTATCTTGATTTACCCATCATTGAAGTGATAAAGTTTACCTCATTTACTATTAATGTTGAGAAAAATAGAAGGTCCCTAATAAAAAATTTTAACTCCTTGATTATAAATTTATATATAAATTTTAAAAAATAAAATTGGATTTACACTTAGCATAGGCTATGAATAATTTTTTATTGTTTAAAGTCGGTGATCAAGTAAATAATATATACGTTTCCCAAAATTTATTAACAAATACAGATTAATATAATTAATTATGAAAAAAACTCACTACACACATGAGAATGATTTTTTGGAAATATAATTCATTTTCTAAACAATTTGGTTTCAATTTTAATGAATTATTAAATATTGTATTAATTTGAAACAAATAAAACACATTTATTTCATAATATTTTAAATATTTTTTATACATTTTAATATAAAATAACATGAAATTATAATAATTGGTTTTAAAATTATTTAATGTTTGAACTCAATGTTGTGAGTAATATAAACTATCAAATAAATCAAATTATTTAAAGAGATATATTACAAAAGAATTTATCGATTTTTCTGAAGGATATGATGAGAATTAATAAAATTATTCTATTATAACACATACGATTATGAAAAAAAGAGATTAATTCTTTCAATAGAATTGATGATCTGATAATGGAAATATGAAGAGAAAAAAATAATCACCACAGATCCAATAGATTAGGGGAAATCGAATTAGGGTCTTAACAATTGGATAAATACAGCTCAGAAATTATTTTATCCTAAAATTAAATTTTATCCCTTATAAATTCACATGCCCATCAACAACACTAAATATCAATTTGGAAACAATGGATGGACAATCATTATCTCCATGATACTGATGGCCCACATGTTGAATAATGGTTATATGAGTAGATCCTTTATGGTTTGGTCCTCCGCTGGCTTGTCAATGGCGGCCCACTAGTGGTCTAGTGGCATCTATATACATGTAGGTATAATACATGAATACCCAAACTATCTAATGAACTTCCATACCTAGCTGATAGCCACAAATTCTAAAATCTACCAAAAAAACATATAACATAAAAATACCCATAATTGGAAAAGAAACTGTAAATAGAGGATCTACACCTGATTCAATATTATAAGGTTTGATAGAATTTTTGAGGGACTGAGGGTGAATTCTACTTCAAAAAAATATGTATCTTTGAGGTGGAATCATATTATTATAATTATTACTTAGAGGATTCTTCCTAGACAAATGAAAATAAAAAATCATTGATAATGGACTCTATGGATCGTAATTATTCTTATATTTTCCTGTACAGTCTTCCTAGAAAGATGAAAAAAATTTCCCTAATCGATATTTCATCTAAAATCCTGATCAATAATATACATACCTATTGTAAAAACAACTTTGAATTGGGAAAAATATTTGAACCACATGGGTAGAGTATTTTTATTCACCCATCCCTCATAGAACATATAGGTGATCTAGGAGCACTCCATTATCAATATAAATATGTAGTAACTTATAGCATCTAGAATCATTACTTATATATAATGAATAAATAGTCAAAAAATAAATTTCATATCTCATTATGAATTTCCAAAATCATGTCAGATTATTGGGTTTATTTTTATATTTTGCACCCACAAACTAGGGCTATTTCCCACTATTTTTGTAATAAATTACATAATTTTAAATTTATTTACATTAGTGAGAGGAAGAAGTATCATTGTATAATAACCATAATCGACAATTAATTGGGGATTCATGGAACCTATTATATAATGAATATATAACATCATATAAGTGTAAGCTAGTGCCTCCTTAGTAATCCTATGAATGTGGAATCTTATAAGACATCATAAAATTTTGTTTCACATACCAAATAACAAAACTGGGTGGTAAATTTAATATTCATGATATATTATTCATGGTCATATATGATCCCATTTTATTTGCTTAGATATGGATATATTAGCTTTTATATATCCAAATATGTCACAAACCATCCAGCGGTGTTCCCAAACTAGTCACCCTGAGTCGATCTACAACATGACATGAAGGGATGCCCCAATCCCCATGGTCTAGTAACAATTGAAAGGCATCAAAATAATGTATTTTTTATTGATTCAACACAAACAAATATCGATAAATAAGAGAAAATAAAATTAAAAAAATGGATGTAGGAGTAAAAATAAACTAAGCAGCAAAACATACAACAAGTTACAACATGGTTCTTCACATAACATAAAAACACACATTATCCAGGAGAGAACCAAACTAGAGGAACTTCAAAACTGGAAAATATATTAGGCATGAACATTGATATTTTTTGTAAGAATGCTACATAAAAAACACCATATTCCCTTACCATTAAATATTTACAAACCATACTAGTTTTAAAATAAGACATAATAAAGTAAGTTTTCCCATTCATTTCAAATTCATGTAACATATTTAAATTTTTGAGAAATGTATTTATGTTCAACTAAATTTTCAAAATATATTCCAAGATTTCATTAACATTTTAAAATAAAAGTAATTAAATTAAAATTAATATATGTTTTTCAAAAAATAGACATAAATTATGAAACAAGTACATTGAAAATCACATTACAAGCACCATGGGAAATCACTGAGAATCTCGGGTAATTTGGTGACAGAGGATCCTTATACCTTAGTAAAATGTCCATAGAATCCATGACCATCATAATTATAATTCACAAGGAACAAGGAGAGGACACCCCAATAAACCAGTGATATCCAATTATTACAAATTATTATATAAGTGTTATATCATCAATCCTATTAGAAAATTCTAGGAAGAACCACTTCTAAATCATCTACTATACAAGTCCTAGTATACCCACCTAGATATCAAGGATTTCCCAGGTTCTTTATTTCAAAGGTGGTAAGGTTTTATCTTGAAAACAAAAAACGAACATAACACTTTATTTATCCAAAACCCATTCAACATCTCACCACCATTCTCCCTCCTTAAATGAACTTCTCCTATTGGACATCACACAAAAATTCACAAGACTCAACAGTAAGAGAATATCACTAATCACATATAAATTGTTACATCACAAATCTTAATCTTGGTGGAATGCCTCAAGAGGGATTTTTACATACACAAAAAATTCTCAATATTTCAATCATAATTAATTTCTTACAAGAATGTAATTTCATGACAAAAAACATAATCACGAAACAGTTTTATGTTTCTAGAACCGTTTGATAATTCAACTATACAACCCAGGTACTATATATATATTTAAAAACAATTATAAAACCATTCTTAAAATGAATAAATCATTTTTAAAAATGTAAAATCACCCATTGAACTCATTTTCACAAAAAACCCCATTTTGGATGTAGCTTTGGAAATATTTTGGAAATCTAAAATGTCATTACAATTTTATAACACAATCGGAAGAAATACAACATTAATTTGGAAATACTCATTTCACAATAAAAAAACAGGAGGCCACTAATCATGAACAATGATTATTTGTGTATATACATATATATGTATAGAGAATGTGCATTTCATATAGAAGACGAGGATATAAATTTAAATAACACTTACCAATAATGGTAATTCTGGTTAAAGATCAATGAATATGGAACCTATCCTATGGTGGAAACCAACCAAACATTTGGCCCTGGAAACATTCTAACTTGAAACTTCTATTGGAGAAGACATGAATATATATATATACCCTTGACCTGATGCACGTATCCCCGATGACATGAGGGAACACAAACAAAGAGGATATATATATATATTCATTTCATTTTATATGCATGTGCACCGTGTTAAAGTTCACTAAAACTCACTTCAACAATTATCAGGGACATGAAAAAACAGTGAAGATGGTAAATTAATAGAGAAAAACTAATAAGTGGTTATAAAACCACACCTAAGGAGGTGGTGGAAAACCGAAACCATGTTGTAAATTTCAACTCACAACAAAAAAAAACTGAGGACCATAAAATAATATACGACACCAATTTAGATGGTGTGAAACAAGCATTGGGATTAGAAACAAACCCTATAATAATGATGGTAGACCGAATCTAAGTGAACAACTTCTCCTTTAATGGATGTTGTCAAGACCCGCATGAACATGACTTTTGAGACATGTTGTACACCATATAAACAAAAGAAACAAAAAAATAGGCCAATCAAAAACTGTCGGGTTTGGTCAATTCATGTAGGGTGACGAATAGGATGAAAATCCCCATTGTGTGGAAGGAGAGGAATGAAGAAGGCCCTACCATTGTGGATAAAAGAAAAAAATAGTGGAAATATAGAGGAAATGAACATAAAGTGAGCATTGGATGAGGGGTCTTGCATCATTGGGGGGGGGGGGGGGGTCCAAACCAGTCAGTAGGGGGTCGCACACCATAAAGAGGTGTAGGCGAGGTGGTTCATTTGTAGTTGGAAGGTCTAGCTGATGGAGGGGAATGCCCCAATGGGAGGTGAGGGGGAGATGGTGTGAAAATCTAAATAGAGAGTGGGATAGGGTTTCACGATGCAGGAGGGTTCTAGGGGGCATGATGGTGAAGGAGGAGACCAACGTGGGGTTGAATAATAACAATATCTAAAAAAATAGAATAATAATAATAATAATAATAATCATTGTAATAATAATAGTAATAATAATAATAATATTAATATTTACTATAATTATAATAATAATCCAAATATTTATATTATCATCCTTTTATTATTAATAAAAACTATACTAATTTTGTTTATTTTTCATTTTATTTTTATCATTTAGCCTTATTTATTTAAAATCACATGGAGACTACACAATTACCTAGGTAAAGCTGGACGGTTCCAAAACCATGAATTACCCCTGCTCCAGAAGCTACCTAGCCCAAAACCCCCATTTCCAAAAAAAATTAAAATAATAAATTCGTCACTCAACTCACTCAAACCAAAAGATAAATAACACCATAGATGAATAAAATAATTAAAGTAAAAGATAATTGTTAGGTTAGGGTGTGTAAATTTTTCCACCCATGTCACTTTCTTCCCCATCATGTAAAAAAGATTCAGTTGATCAAAGAACATTACAAAACACATGATTTTGAGAACAACACCGAGATCTATTAAGGATTTACATAAGAGAACTCAGTCAGTAACCAATATAAAAGTCAATGAGATCACGAGACTCGAACCACTAATCTAAAATACCAACAGAGAGGAACACAAAACTCCAATGAAAACAACAACATTGAAGAACACCACCCCAAACATTGAAATTACTAATTCTCAGTGGAAGTCCCCAAAATTCATCATACGTCTCATTAACTGGTTAAAAACTTTTAATAACTGAGGTTGGGTGGAACATAAGTAATGGATTTCTCCAATAGGATATTTTTAAAGAACGAGTTTCCTTTGGGTTCATTTCATTATGGTGTCACCACCATATTTGGTTTATGGTCAACATTGTCCCTTCAAAATAAAAAAAATTACACAACCAAACCCAAATCCTAATAATTTCAAGCTCTGAGATAGGTATAGACGCAATATTAATAACAAGATCACACACACAGGTGGAACCTTCCATCATGAAACCACCAGAACAGATCGAATCCCAACGCAATAGAGGGGGGCTTAAAGGAACCTGAAATGAACACTGATTTCGGACTCATGAAATCCGCAGGATAGGATCATCAACAATGGGTAACACCCAACCACAAAAACCATTTAAAAGAAATATTAGTCCATCGAATGTTTGTATCCCCCAAGACACGACCACAACGACTTTGGGAAAGAGGCCACCATGACTTTCAATGAATGTGGCCCAAAAAAACAACCATATGAAAAGAATTTTCATATGGAATCCTCTCATAAATTAGATATAATAGGTTGGATATGAGTTTTCACCCCTTACCTAGATACCATGTGACTGTGTAAAAAACATCACTTTGTGACCTATGGCTAGAGTCATGATATCTTGAAGAATATTCTACACTGAAATCAGAAACTAATATCCTCTAATTGAGGATTCATCCTTTGAAAACAAATAGTACAAAACTTGTTATAAAACCACATACTCAATAGGACTTTGATGAATTATGGAAATTGATCTTAGAGTTTCAATCTGACGACTTTGGAGTCAATGAGTTTGTGAGCCTTAGATCGAGAAACATAGGGTGATTGTGGAGACACTCTAGGAAAAGGATCCTCCAATTTATACTCTAAATCGGAAGGGGATCTTTTCGTGATCACCATAAAGAACTAAAACACATTATTTAACAATTAACCCATTGTGACTCAACTTGAGAAAAGATAAGGGGAAATTACCCTTCATCAATTCAAAAAACTTAAATTTTTTAGAACTATAACTACTGACACCATCACAACATCTAGAGTTCCACAATAAATAAGGACACTCCAAAATCCCACAAATTATAGTACAACTAGAATCAATCTTGAACCACCAAAAATAAAAAAGACAACATACAATGTGGTCTCTTCCCCAAATCGTTTTTTAGAGTTCTGGTAAAACAATCATCCAAAAAATATTCTTTAGGGGTCATAAGATGTTTTTGGGTGGCATACTCTAAATGAGATAAAATAAACCAACTTTAAGCACATCACAAAAAAAAGACACCACATCCAATCAGTAATCAATTAATTACATGAACATCATCTCAAATAAAGAATAAAATATCAAAAACCAAGCACCACAGTATAAAACAAAAACACTCATTTTAAAACCAGCAGTTTTATTTTGAACTCAAACCATTTTCCACATTAAAAACAATCTCAAAACTAGAACCCACATAAAAATAAACCTTCTTTTCAATCCATTTTTGGATAAATCATTCCAACACACCCACTTATCAAAACATACTTTTAGAAAAAATAATGACCATAAAACCCCATCCCCTACAATGGGTATTCTATGAAGCCTCAAATGTATGTACATTACCATGACAACTCGACACCCATACACACAATCCAAATTCATGTCCCATATCCACATATGTGACATCCATAAGAATACCAAATGTTAGAAATATAATTTCCAAATTCCCATTTCTAGGAGACTTCAATATAAAATTTTAGAAAATATTTATAATTTTATTTCTAAATCCAATTCTAATTTATGATTTATAGAAGCATTAAATTATCAGTTAAAATTCTCAAAAGAATGGAAATTTTCAAAAGAACTCATTTCATTTTCAATTAATCCAAGATTTTCATTTTAGTAAATCTAGTTTCAAAATAACGACAATCATTTTTTCTACCCATGAAAAACAAAAGAAAATTCTAAAACACAAACCAAAAACATCCCATGGAAATTAATTCACAAAATATATCAAGATTCTAAATTCTCAAAAAAAATTCTACACAAGGCTTAGTCACATGGTTTGGAAGACAGTGTGCCAGCCTGGTAAGAATATAAGAAGTCATCAGAGGAAAAGGAATGGTCTTCCCATGGCATTCCATGCCTTAAAAAACAACAATTAACCCCTCTTAAATAACCACCAAATTTCAACACCAACCATAAACACCCAAAAATACAATGGAACTCAAAATGAATCAATAGAAATGAACAAACATCAAGTCAAGACCATCTAACACCACCCTAGAAATTCAAGTGTCACTTCAATTTCGTGGTGATCAATCATGTACCTGCAATTGAACACATGTATTCTGAAATATACTAACTCCAAACTATCAAAAATTTCCAAAGGACAAGGGATAATCACCATTTTCATACCATTTTGTCACGGACCTTCCTAGGGCGACCCTGAATAGGTTAAATGGGTTGATCCAAAACATGTTTTGATGAGAATACCCAATCCCCATGGGCTAGAAACTAGTGTCGAGCATCAAAATAAAGTATTTGGGAATGATTAATGCCAAAAAATATTGATCAATAAATGAATATAAATAAAACAAAGTATCATCTGGAATAAAAAAATAAGCAGTGAAACATACCTTATGTGACCTTGTGGGTCACCATTGAAGATAAAACCACAATCTCTCTAAGAGAGACACAGACAATAGGAGCATGAAATCTAGAAAATAGAGTAAGTATGAGTACAAAAATTATCAGTATGAATGATAAGGATAAACAATGACACATACCCTAACCTTTAATAATAAACACAAAACATGATTGTATGAAAATTAGAATTCCTAAAATATTGTTTTTCATTTTTTTTTCAAATTCATGTATGATATTTTCATTTTCATGGGATGATTATCTCTTGCACTAAAATTTGAAACAATATTCCAGAAATGAATTAACATTTCAAATTGAAAGGAATTAATTTTAAATGGAAAAAATATTTTCACAAAAGAGACGTCAAGTATGAAACAACTGAAATGAAAATCAGATCACAAGAACCTTGATAATTCCCTATGTATAAACTGTTAGTTGGGGACCTAGGATCCGTGTACCTTAGTGAAATGCGCCTTAAAAAGAACGAACTTCATCATTATCATGCACGGTCCACTCAGAGGGGACACCCCAAAAGCCTAATAGTCTCCAATCAACATAATTGTTTGGTTAGTGTTATACAATCAACCATTCTAGACAACACTAGGATGAACCACATCTTAATCATCTAGTGTAAAATTCATAGTATAACCAACAAGGTACCTAGGGTTTCCAATTAACTTATTTCAATGGTGGTGAGGATTTATCAATAAAACACATACAAATATAACTCCTTATTTACCAAACAACCATTCAACCTATCACCATGTTTCTCCCTCTGTAAGGGAATTCCCACCTTTTTAAGTCACCGGACAATGTAGAATCCTCAACAATAGGAACAGATCACAAATCACATACATACACATACGTACACATACATCAGATTTCTCAAAATAGGGTGAATTCATTAAGAGGGGGTTTCCACTTACTCAAACTAGTCCCAAAGTGCCAAATTGTATTAATTACATACTTGAAAAACATTTAATTTTAGAACACATAATAACCCAATGCTTTTCTGTTTCCTAAAATATTTTAATATTCAACTAATCAACCACGGTAATATATATTTAAAAAAAAGATTAAACCCATGACAACAATGATTTTATCCATCTTAAGAAAGTCAAATCACCCTATGATCACATGTTCACACAAAAACACAATTTGTAAATCTCATTAGAACTACATGTAAATCAAACAAGTCATTATAATTTTATAAAAAATTCTATTGAAAGGCCACACATCATTGGAATTACCCATTTAACCTTTGAAACACCAAGGAGACCACGTTTCATGAACCCTATCCTTTTGTGTGTCTATATATATATATTGAATATGAATATCATATAAATTTAGAATACACCCAACTAAATAGAACCAATAAATAATGGATTTTATAAATAGAGATCAAGGAATAGAGAACCTAAATCATGGAGGAACCAAACTGAACATTCAATTCTTGGAGATTTCTAACCAGAATATACTACTAGCATGCAAAAAATTGCACATATATATATATATACCCTTAACCTGATGTAAGTATTCCTAGATCACTAATGGAACACATACATGGAGGATATATATATATATATAAATTCATACTTTTGTACATACATGTTTCACCTGTTAATGTTGATTGATACTCACTTCATCAATTATCAGGGACTAAAAAACACATTCATGACCCTAAATTAACTAATTAAAACTAAGAAGGGGTTATAAAACCTCACCTAGAGAAGTGGGGGAAACATCAAACAACATGTAACAATCAAACACACAATACAATAAAAGTCCAGGGACCATAAAAATGTTAATATCCTAATTTAGATGATGAAAAAAAAACTGTTGGGGTTGGAACAAACAAAAATATGAAAACTATGGAGCGAATCAATGAAATTCTCTACACATTCGGCGGTGGATGTTGGGACACACATGAAAACGACTCGAGAGACTCTTGGTATTCCATATAAAGAAAAGTCACATAAAAAATGTCTAACCCAAAACCCTAGGGTTCATCAAATCCTTATAGGGAAACCAACTATCTGAAAATCAATAATTTCTAGAATGAGAAGAGGGGATAAGGCCTCACCATATCGAATCGAAGTAGAAAACAATGGAAAAAATGAAATCAACACACACGGAGGTTTGGCTAAGGGGGCCACGCACCATTGGGAGGTCCAACTGAGGGTGTCACAGACTGCAAGGAGGTATAGCCGAGGGGGTTCATGCACCACTGGATGGACCGACAGAGGGAGGGGTGTGCACCACTGGGATGTGTGGGGGAGCTTGTGTCTGACACTACAAGGAGAGGGCATAGGTTCATATACTATTGGAGGGCTCTAGGGGGAGATGGTTAAGGAGGGGACCCTCTTGTGGAAAAAAAATATCTAAACAGCAAAATAATTATAATATAATAAATGTAATAATAAAAATAATAAAAATAATAAAATAATAATAATAATTAAACTAATAATAATATTATTATTAAAATAATATATTTATTTTAGTATATTTTTTATTTAAATTTATTTATATTAAAACGTAGGCAGACTGCACAGTTACCTGGGTGAGGTTGCACAGTTCCAAGACATTGGTCTACCCGCATGATAGAATCTACGAAGCCCAAATCACTCATTAGAAAAAAAAACAAAAAAACTCAAATGCGGATTCTCCCATCTCAAAATAAAATAAGAATTAGACCAAGGATGGAAAAATATTTCAAATAAAAGAGAATTGTTGGTTTGGGGTGTGACACCATAATTGGAACATTCAATTTTCGACAAATTAGATCCTAAATTCATTATCCACTATGAATCGACTTATATTGATTTTGTTGTGCTTCAGTGAAAAATTTAATGGTGTCTATACATCGTAGTCTTATTGAACCCACATTATCATTAATGAAGGTAAAATGGGTTGAAATTAATTTTTCATTTCTCATATTGGATGATATGCCTTACTAGATGGTTAGTGCATCACAAACAACAATGGTCCCGTCAGAGTCTCACTGAATTCTTCATTAAGTGACATCAAGAAATTTATTTCCACAATGAAGGAGAGAAAATACTGGATTCTATTCATGTTCGTGATGATATAATACATAACTAAATGGGAAAAACATAATATTTCAAGGTTGTATTACCTTTTTAAAAGGATCAATGGTCCACCTAGATAATGAGGTTGTTATTTTACAATACCCACCACATTTTTTGGTGCTTCAATGGATATGAATTATGTAAGTGTTGGACTTGTATAATGTGACATAGAGCTCTGTTAGAGGATTTGGACATAGATCAGTTCTCATATTATTCCTTAATCATTTAATGAATTATTTTATCATAAGATTAAATAACGTTCTTATAGAGATGGTATCATATTCAATGAATTCTCCAGGAAATCCATTACTCCACTCATGATAATTTGTTTAAGGATTTAAATAGAGAATTCATGTATCATTTATCCATGATCTCAGCTCAATGATAAACCAATATAATGGAAAAAATTGAGGAAAATAATTATTCTTCATAAATGGATATCCCATATTCCTTAAAGGGAATTAAATTCCGTCCAAATAATGGGAGAATTATGTCCATAAAATTGACGATCAGATTCTCCAAAGGAAAGGGTTCTTCTCTACCCATGTGATGTTAAAGTTGACTACATTGTGTACTTGTGGAATATAATTAATTTGAAAATGTTAAATATGGTTATTTTTTTGGGGATGTTTTGGATGATTAATAGTTATAATAATTATCCCACAGACTTGAGTATTATTTTTTTTGGGCATGAAATATTTAAATTATATGTTCCCTAATCAATGTAATTTTTTAAATACCAGATATCGTTATCCTCCTTTGGGATATATAAAAATATATGAAACGAATATATGGATCAATTAATTATACAATATATTAGTATACAATCATCTAGGGATAATCCTTTATGTGAATGTAGTACTGATTATTTTTTTCAAATGGAACTTAGGTTTGGGAAAGATTTGATGTTCATTTATTATTTTATAATATTTTGGATTCTTGATGTCTATAATCTAGAGAAAATTCATCTCCATTACACATAGGATGAATCCTAATATATTCTTATACATTTAGAACTAATGAACATTATTATAATCATCCATGGGTCTATGGACATGTTCTTAATAGGTTCCCTATTAGTCAATACGATAATGAAATTGTCTTCAATAGGGTCTGTCTAGGGGGCCACTGTAATTTAGATTAGATGAGGGTCCTTGGTCTATGTCATAATATATTTCTATACTCATCCCAAATTCCTTGTAGGAAAAAGATGTATTGGATTATCTTATTCATTTTATAATGTAAGTATTTCACTAAATGTAGTGTTATTTATGTGAAATTTTGAAATCCACATAGATAATTTAGGGAAATGAGTGTCTTTACCATTTCACCCCTCAGTTATAAACACAGTTAATTGATAACATATTTGATAGGTGTTTCATATCCCAAAAGAATGTTTATTCCATTCACCCAAAGATGAAATAAGATGCACAATCTTTCAATTATATTTTCCCATTAGGATATCACCGACACTGTTTCATTAAATAATAGATCAAAACAAGTAGATGGACTGTTCATAATGATCCTCTAAAAAATATATATAATTGTTTAATATATATCTATAATTAAAAGGTCAGTTCCTTGAAATGATTTCATGATTTGATGGTTCTTTGTCAATTTCTTCCCCTATGGGTTTCTATGAATCTGGCCAAAAGTTGAGGGAAATTTGGTATGTTTTACTCCAAGATCACCAATTCCCCTAACAGATGTTACAAACTCTTTTTAATGTTTAGTTTTGGGTGGAGATATTTTAGCCACTCAATTTATGACTATCTTTTTGGTTTTATTTTGTCCCCATGCACCTTAATATCATATATGTGGGTATTAAAGGAACTAGTGAGATCATCCAAAAAAATTATGTCTGTATCTATAATCGTGTTTTTCATGACACTTGGGTAGATGATCATTCATATTTAATTTGTAGGAATTAATTTTAATTCTTCATAGGGGGATCTATAAGAATTTAAAGACTCCATACCACCATGAAGAGGCACTCTAAATCAGTCTGGTTTGATCAAAAAATGGAATATATTGATGAAAATATATGGGGTGATATGAGGTCACCATTAACATCATCTTGATAAAAGTGGAAATTTTTAAGGATATCGATTTTAAAATTTCTATATCCATTCATCGTCTAGAAAATTGTAGAGAATCAAGAATATTTAAATATAGACCTAGTGGCTCTGAGATTACTAAAAGGTTGGTCCACACATCTAACATTTTCAAGGATTTGAACACTGTTTGGGAGTGTTATGAAAGGAATAAACCCATGGCATTTATCCTATCTCTACTTTCATGGTATAACCATATGAAGAAATTTATATTTTCTTGGTTCATAACTTTTATCATGATAATATTTCATTGTGACATCAACAAGGATGACATTCACTATGTTTGGGTATGTTTGTATATATTGGTGAAGAATAACTAATTTCATTAACATGACTATAATTAGAAACCTACTATCTATATTCTTGAGGTAAAAAAATTGTAGGGAGATAATAACAAATATCCTTGAGACAAAAATAGATATATTTCTCTTAAAATCTCATGTGGACTACTATGAGACATTATGTACTTAATAATTGAATTTTATTATTATATTTCATAGCATTATGGTGTTATTTCACATGAAGGAAAATATGTTCAACCTTTAGTGACTACTTATCAAGGTATTTAAGATGAACATTTCTAGAATTATTCCATAAATATCATCTATTAGGGTGGTTGACCGTAAAAATATATTTTTATAAATATTTACTATGTAGTATTATATACATTCTATAGGATAGAGAAGAAAATAGTTTCACTTGATAGGAATGAGTTCTGGATCTAGTCTATAGACAAAATACCTCCATAAATTCTTCCTATAGTAATTATATTTATTGAAAGGATTTCATGATTCCAATGTAAATGAAACACTCTCATATGAAAATAATAGAGGGTCCCCCCAACTCTCGGAATCTACACTGGGCATATGAGAATTCATATAAGGGAGTGATGAGGACCAAATTTATAGAATAACACAATGTGGACAAGTTTTTATATGAGAATACCTACCTAGAGGTAGTTATTTTAATTTTTTTATCTAGATAGGTGTTTAATAATGTCACATCTTATCCAATGCCACTTATTTTGTGCCCTGATCTAGTTTTCGTCAAAACAGTTGGTATGAAGGCCCATATTGTAGAGGCTACAGAATTGTAACGAGGGTCTATTAGGACATATATAGAATCTATAACTTCTTAATTAGTATATTATACTTTATAAAATATATTAAATAAATCTTAGTAATTCAAAAAAAACATAAATCCAAAATACATTTCCAAAAACATTGTACAAGCCCACACTAGAATATTAATTATGTTATTTCATGTCATACAGTTCAAAGTGTAAGGATAACCCATAAATAAAGTAAACTGTATAAATTTTTAAAATGGGTATGAACCAAAATCTAGATCCCTAATCCTTGTACATAATTGATCCCCATATCAACCCTATTACATAGGAAATTTTCCCTTATACTGACTTAAAATCATGAAGACATATCTGGTACCCAATGAAAGATTGACCCAGGTGTTAATACAAATTCGTATGCCACCACCAACTAGGTATTTAATATATCCAGTCTAGATTGGTGGTTTATGTAGGTACATAATGAATAATAAGATGTATCAATTATAAACCGAATGCCGTTGATAATTGATGTTCAGCTTAGTCGTTGTTATCATTTGTTCCGTGGGTTAGAAATGTTAATTATTACACAAAATCCTATTACAATAATATAATATATTCATAATAGGAATGAAACTAGTCCCCTAAATCTCTTAGGGAAACGTTACTATAAAAAATATATAACAGATACCAGAGATCCACAATCCATGTTTTCATTTTTGATTCATTTTCTCGGGGCATTGATCATTAGTCAATCTTCCTTACCAAAAAATTTTGGTATGTGGTGTAAATCCTTAGTCTAACCTGATTAGTGGGAATATATCATCAAGTCCCACACCCCACACATAAAACTAATACATGTGTCGATTCTTCCTTAACCATTTACCAAATACACCATTTACACACTAAAACTCATTAAAGCCATTTATCAATTTCAAAATATAGTTCGTTCAACACATTTACCATGTTGATTCCCTAACCCATTAACCCATTTTCTATTTACAATCATTATTCTATTTAACATGCATACCCTTTACATACATAACTCATTTAGAACATTTAAATTATTCTAATGCCCCTTATGGAAAGTCAACAAATCGACACAATTATAAATAGATGCATTTCATAAATCAAGTCATGTAGTAACATAATTATCATGGGTTATATCTCATCAACCATTCAATAACTTATTTTATAGCCAATTTCCAATTTCAGAGGAGAAACACTCACATTTGGTGGCTTTAAGGATAGTCTATTAAACATTAATAAATTCCATAAGTATCAAGAGGGGTTTAATTTACCATTTAACCAAAAAATTTAATAATTGCTACAAATGAAATCAAATGGATAGTGCTACCACAGAAGAACACACCCACATGCATATAAATACGACCTCAATACTAGGGGATATAAAATCTAGAAAACCTACCATTATTCGACAGATGAACACTCTCACAAATTTGGTTAATGATTCTAATAATAACACCCTCCGATATCCATGATACGATCCACTAAAAAATAGTTTTTAATGATTCTAATATTAACACCCTCCGATATCCAAGATACGATCCACTAAAAAATAGTGTTTCAGGGCTTCAGAAGTAGAAGAATAGTTCAACCAGATGTTATCTAGAATAATGATGATTGTGACTGTTAGACTCACCACATGATTCGATCATCACCCAATGGTTATCCAAACAAATTAAAAACAAAGGAGATGAGTAATAGTGATGTTTAGGAGGAAGGGTTCATCACCCTTGGATACTATTGGTTTAAGGGGGAGGAAAATTGCAAAACTGTACATAAATACTAGAGAGGAAAATGTTAAATTTCCCCATATTAAATGAGGTGCACTGTTTGGACCCATGATTAGCAAAACCCTATGCCAATAGAGTTCCACCCCTTATCCTATAGAAGGAAGGGGAACACAGTTTCTAGGGGATCCTGTAGAGTTCAGTAAACAATGTGGTAGCTATATGGGATGGCTTTGTCTAAGCCCAAACGGGATCAACTAACCCTTGCAAATTTCCCAAACCTTTCACCACCTTCTCTAGGAAATAACTGTTAGGTTAGATGGCCAGTTCTCACTATCCCCCAACTGTGTAACAATCCATATATGGACAATTTTACCTTATTTTGTTTCTTGAACACCCTGATCACCACAACACACCTCATAAACATGATAATTATTTCATTAACAAATGTAAATGAGAGTAAACCAAAAATCAAATAATGAAATTACTAAAAATATGTAAGGGATACAAATACCTCCAAACCATATAATGGATCTTCCACAAGATTCACTCCCATGTATCATAATGTCTTTCAGGTAGAAATACTTGACCACTGGGACCACATAACTTTCTCCTGTTACCACACTTATACCTAATCATTTCCATGATGACACAACACTCAGACTAATGGATGAAATATATACAGTAATGGTTTTTACACTATTATGGATAATAATAACTAGATACATCTTAAAGGACACATCGACCTCACACTCAACATCATCATAATATAAAAAATGGGAGAGATTTGGGTGATACTTATGATTCTTTGACACATGAAGATCATCTTCCGTTCGACTATACTAATATGGAAGCTCCTTCTATTGTTCCACTTGTCCAATGTTCTCCTCAATATCAAGTGGTCCCACGTACCAAGGTTCAAACATGACATGTTTTTGAATATGATAGTGACTAATCCTTCACCACTCTAGTAGGAACACATGATTACCCACCATAAAGTCAATAGGTTGAAGAATTCAATAAAAATATGAGTTCTACCAACACTAAGACACATCCTTACATTTCCAAATCAACTAATCCATCTCTGATGTCAGTTGCACAAGACATAGTCCAAAAAACTATGATTCCCCATAATCCATCTTAAATAATGGATATCTAAATGGACCATTATAGAGTGCCTCAAATGGTACCATTTGAATCCTCATGTGGTATCAATTAATATAGTAATACACAATATTTTCGATGATATTCTCCCATGATCTTCTAAATTCTAGGACACATTACTCAATATGTTATCTAGAACTTGAATGGTATGTTATGACTACCCATCATTCTATTGGTGGAATGCCAAACTCAATAAAACAAGGATATCAAGTTCCTTATATAGACATTTCAATAAGTGAAAATTAAAACATGGATCACAATATGAAACTAATTCTAGTGGAACCTCATGAAACCATACATTCCCATGATCCTAAAGGTAACCCAACTGGTCTATGGGGAATATATGTCATATCATCAAGATGTGTACCACATTTGTCAAATGCTCCATAAAATTTTGGACTCATCTATTAAAGATGTGAGGTTCATCTTTCTTGGTCTCTCCTTAACCTCTAAATGTATCTCTGCAAACAACTCAATCATCCTATACAAGGAACTAGATACCTAAACTAGTCAATTTGTATTCATCAAACTCAAAGAACCCAGAACAAAATATTTTCATTCCATGACATATAGAACATATAAAATTCAGAAGTCAATATTTACTAAACCCACATCCACTTAGGAATAATCAAATCACACTAGAAGATTATGTACATAAGGATTTTATGATCGTTATAAAGAGTAATCCATTCACCAACCAAGTAATGTTTCCAAAACAATAAAACATAAAACAATATAGCCAACTAATGACCATGCTCTGAAAAATTTCATTCATGAGGTGTTAACTTCTAGGTTCTATACACCAAAACTACTCATCCTGCATCAACACTCCCCCAATAAAAACTATAGATTCATAAAAAACATTGTATACTCTATTATGGTCATGGGAAGTATCAAAATTGGTGAAGTTGTCAACAACTTATATGACTCAAGGATAAAATTTCAATAATCCACAGACCATTCCATCTTGATACCCCTATTGTTCAATACAAAAATTGGTTCTTTAAAATGGGAAGATTGTTTTATTATCAATGGATATCATCCCAATATTACCATAATTTTTCACATGTTGAAAATATTTAGGTATTCTAACAAGATAGATCATCTTAAAAATTCTCTGGGACCACATACAAATATTACACTGAGATGATGTTACCCATGAAATTATCCATATTTATTTTGAAATTATACATAGAAATATTATCATATAGCCTATGATTTCATAGCGTACTAGGTATGATGTAATGATGTAGGGAATTATCGGTGTGAGTGTTGGAGTACACCATTATTTCTTCCTAAAAAGGACTACAAAATGATCCAAGTATGAATGATGTATTCAGTTCATTTGATCTATAAAATTTGCTAGAGTATTGGTATACCTGAAAAACATCACAAAAAAATCATATATACTATACATACTCGAATAAATAAATTTGTATCATATTCAAAGACCTCATCACATGTTCATGATAAAATGATCACAATTATATTTTTTAGAAAAATTAAACACCTCTCAGCTAGTCAGAACAGTCATAGATTTTCCAAAGAGCATATCTGTTCTTAACATTAATCTGAATTAACCACTAAAAATGATGCATAAAAGAAACTCACTGTCATCTCTTTTGAGAAATAGTATAATAGATACCAAAGGTCAAATAACTGGACGAATAAAAATCTTAATCATCAACTTCTCCAACTGATTAATATTTTCTTGCATCACTTTCTCATCAATTCTTTATGGGAGAATAGTAACACATTCATCACAAGGAAGTAAATCAATGGTTAAATAGAAATCTCTCACAAATTAAAATCTAATAATTAATTATGAAATATATCATAAAATTAATCCAACACAAGTGACAAAATAAGTTTATATACTCCACCTTCAATAAGAACAAGACATTCCACTTGGGAAATTATCTCAATCATCCATTGATGAATGGGAATGGCATGGAAAAAATGGATATCAAATTCCTCCTAGTAAAAATTAGGGTGTGTTTAAAGATACATTAAATTTACCCTATGCTTCTAATAGTCTATATGGTCCACTTAAAATACCATAAAATATATCCCCAATATTGGATCAAAACTAGAATTTTCAAGCACAAATAGGTCACATATGAAATGGTACCACCTGACTGTAAGAGAACACACATTAAACAATCAAAAATGTTATCCTTGAACTCATAATAGTGTATCAATTAAAAGAACACCAAACCTATCTTCCACTTCTAGATGAAGGATATTAACAATATGAGATGATATAAAAGAGTTTATGTACCTATATTAAATATGTAACTAGAAATCATGGATGCTACAAGAATTGTGCCTCAAACTATTGATATTATAGCCATTCCACCACTAGTTGTTGGCTCAACTATATAGAGTTTACTTATCCCACTACCCTTGGACCGTTCCTAGTTACTAGTTCATTACTACCCTGCTGACAAGGATTCCATTTTCATGTAGTACCTTGTGTTCTACCCTGAATAATATGTAATGTAGAACTCTAAAATCATACTTGGTAAGGGTGAATTTACCCCTAATTTAATTATCTACTGAACTTGATCCACTGTCTCTTCACATTTATATAAGGTTCCTAAAGATCCCCTACACATGCCATATATTGGATCATGCATGAATCTCAACTTGTGGTTGGGTACACTAACCACACATGTGTCCCAACTTTATGCACTTATAGAAAAATACATGTTCACCCCTTGAGAGCTCAAACCTTTTCTTAGGATACAGTCTCTACTACTGCCCAGGTAAAAACTATCAAAATAGATCTTTGTACCATAATAACTTTCATCAATGGAATCTCTGTCTAGAAACATATGTCCAACATCAGAATCTTACTTTACTATCCCTGACTAAATAAGGGCTTGACCCACCACCCTGAAAAACACTCGTTAAAGGAAATATGTTCACATGGGTATTGATCTCATTTCTAATTCTGTTATGGAAATGTACCATTGTAGATGCCTCATCCCTTACCAATAGTCAAATAATTTTTAGAGATTTGGTGACGAAAAATGCAAAACTAGTATCTTTCATATTCCCCTAGGTCATAATAATAAACATTAAAATGTTCTCCTTAATAAATGTATTTGAATAGAATTGTTCCATTATCATTTCATAGAAATAATTCAATAACATCCCCACATTCTTCTTAGTCCTCACCAAGATATCATACCAGCACTTCGCAATTCCTCAAAACATGTAAATTCAAACTTGACTCTCTTCTGAGGAGGAGACTTTTGGGGATCCTGAATCATGAATATGGATGCTATGCAGAGCTCATAACCCTCATGTACACCCTATCTATAAAACATTTGATGGTGGTGCCACTAAAATTCCCTAGTAATTTCAATCATACTAGGCACAACCTGCCTTGGGTACCATTTCATCATCTGTTTAGAATAAGAAATGTTCTCAAGTATCTACTCCTCCCCTATGTTCCCCAAGATCAAGATGGTTTCTTGCTCCACTATTAAAGGAGCATTATAAAATATGTCCCCATGTCACCCAACCATTATACATAATCATGTTGGAATCTTCCTAAAATTCCAAATACAAGCCTAAATACATTACATAAAACATGAACATTTTTCACAAAATAAGCATCTCTTCTACCTGTGAATAACTAATTCTGCATACACTATCCAAATTGTTATTATAACATCTCTATCACTACCCCCAACTATCATTACTAGGGTTCATGGTCAAAAGTGTGTAAACCAACACACATAGTAACAATACCATAATTAGACACTCTTTTTAACCATTTTATTTTCTAAATAGAAATAATTATATTTTTGAACCTTTCTATATTTACAACTCATCATATCCAAATACTATCCCATTTAGGAATCATCATTATGGACTATTATTTATCCGTTATTGCATGTTCTTTCTTCTAACCTGATTGTATAATATTTATTACACGAAATTTCCTTCAAATCTAAAGGAAAATGAAATGAAATTTTATCCCACAAAAACCACATTTCTTTTAAATGTGTTCCTATCGTGATACATTCCACATATAACCCTTGGATCCCTAAATTATTTATGTATCCACAATAACGATCGATTACATATATAAGAAAATACCATAAAATAGACAGATCCCACAATAAGTGAGTCACTTAATGTGAAATATCATCCATCTTTATCCACAAAAATTATGTACAAAAACCGCACCATGGATACTTAGGATTTCCCTAAACATGGTTTTTTCACTCCCACGCTTGATCTAATTTGAAAAGACCAACATGACCTAGTTTCCCATATACCATAGTCAAACAGAATGATCAAATAAATGAAACCACAATAATACAACATTTTAATGTTTCTACCCAGCTTCCACCTCTCTTCTACCATGATCTAGTAATCCACATGACCTCATAAATACCTCCAAAGATAGTAGACATTTTCGAATAGCAGTGATGGTATAGTTAGACACCTGAAGATACTATATCATCTTTATTAGAGAAACACACAATAGTTAAAATATGATATAAGGGGTAAAAAATTAAAATATAAACCTGAATTCGAAATCCATTTCTTGAAACTGCATACAAGCCTCCAGCCAAATAATATATATGTCGTAGCATGTCACACAGTTCTAAATGTAATGAAAACCCAAAATGGAGACAACTAAAGATTCCAAAAACAGGTCTTAACATAGGGTCGGGATCTTCCAACTAGAAACATTCATGAGCCCTAGATCATCTATGTAGCATTGGGCCTTTCCCCTATCCTGACCTATATCCTTGAAGTATAACTGGGTACCCAATGGCGTCCCAAAAAGCGTGAAAGTATAATTTACCAGGCCACAACTATTGGTGTCTACAAAATATCTAGTCTAAACAGATAGTGTTTTCATGTACATAATGAGTGAAATAATTAAAAAATGATAATATGGGTGAAATTAAATTTCAAGGTTCACACTTTTCCTCTTTCAACATTTTTGAATCATGTAATGTTTTTTAGAAGAAAAAAATATTTTATAGGTTATGTTATACAGAACAAAAATCTTAAAAACGATTAAATATTCCTATTTATTCATGATTGATATTAAATAGACATTATAATGGGGAAAATTAATGAAATTAACTGAATTATTAAAATAGAGATTAAATTTTTTTTAAAATCAAGTCGTTGGACACCAATTAATTATAAATAAAAACCAATTGAACCTAAATGATATATTGTTTATAAATAAATTATTTTATTCATATATGGAATTTTACAAAAAAAATTAATGAATCATTATTTGGGAAGTATCTTAATGAAATTAAATAATTTAATAATAATTTAATTTTTTAAAAAATTTAAGTAGTAATTTTTATTCAACTAAGAAAAAAATAAATATGATTTATTAATAAAAAAATATATTATTTTAAATGGTAAATTATTCACCATTTAATGGTGAGAATAATTTAAAACTATTTATTTACAATAGTATAGTATATATTTGAATAAATAAACTTCATATATTAATGAGGAATATTAATATATATTATGATAGAATTCTAATATTTTTATAGAAGATTAATTTTTTGATAAATTTGGGAAAATATAGAATTTTAATTGAAATCTTATTTGTATTATAATTTATTTATATATTTGAATTATATATTATATTTATTTTTTCATATATAATTAATTCAATTATAAATCAATAAATATATTTTAGATGATTTTAATCAATTTCAGAATGAATTTGGATAAAAAAGTATTTCAATCTCTTGACCCTTTCAATTTATAACCATCCATTCACTTTTCTTCTAGTATATTTATTTTTACAAAAATTTGTTAAATTACATGAATTTAATTGGAATAAATATTATATATAATTTTAATCATAAATTAAAAATTATTTTTCTATGGTAAATTTAATTTTTAGTTATAATAATTTTTAATGGTAAAAAACTCTTTACTAAAGCATAGGTGTAAAATCAGACATATTAAATAGTAAAATGTAAGGGGATAAAATTTCCATAAATAAAATATATAATGTTTCGTTGAATTATTTCTCAAAAACCCTCTAAAATATTAATCATCGTCAAATATATTAGATATTAATTCAACCTAATTTCTTTTAACTTCAAATATAAAAGTATCATTATTTTGAATGCCTAAACCCACCTCTCCTTGAGTATAAATTCCAACCATCACTACTCCATTTTGACCTACATGATTTGAATTCCCTAAAATATCTACCAAATTATATCCTCTTCCCACTAACCATATCATTTTTATACAGTTCTTTCCAAAATAATAAATACATGGTTCTAAAAGGGTCATTCATGGTGGTGATATTCACGATTTAATTTTCACAAAACAACTCTCTTATTTTTTTTTGTATTCCTGTTTCTTCACAAATCCTTCATCTATATAGTCATTATAACTAAATAATTATATAAATAATAAAAATTTAATATTCTAATTGAATATATTATATCCATTGATTATGTTACATCCTCTTATTAGAATAAACAAAATGATTTTCCATGTTATGACGATTTACCATCTTCCAGAATAATGTTATTTCGTGTTTTACATTGTATCCTTCATGGATTGACATTAAACTATTATTTTGGTAAAATAATATTTTAATAGGAATATAATTACATATATATATTTCTAGAACTAATATATATTCACAATATTTAATAAAACAATATAGTTTATGATATTCAGATAAACATCCAAAATAAACTAACCATTTTGGTTTGAATGTTTATCCTTTTAATGCCACTTTTGTTGTAAAAAATTTATATATGAAATCATTTAAATTTCATTATGTTATTTAACACAATATCATTACATTCTTGTAGTAATATACACATTTTACATGAACATCCATAATTATATTCATGATAACTGGTCGATAAACCATGAAATGAATGCACCAAAAACCAAAAAAAATAATGAAATACTAATGATCATATGGTCCAAAATATATTATAAAATCATCCAATAAGGTGTTAAAAATTGATATATAGTTCTAGAATTATTTATTAACATTTTTTTAACTATTACACAAGATTTTAAGGTATGAACAACTAAAAAGAGTAGTAAGGTAAGGGTTTTCCCTTCTCAATTTTACATTTTTGAGATATATTAATTATTCATAACTTGTTTTTTGTTTGTGGGGACTATAATTTCCATTGATATATAATATCATGCATAACATTTTATTCATTTTATTAAATGTTTCATTTGAAAATTATCAATCTTATGGGGCATATGATCTGACTAATTCCAATGTTGTAAGAGGATCTATAACCCAATTTCCAATCCTGATGTTAATCGTCCCCTTCTATGTTTATATTATAATATTATTAAGTATAAATTAACTTTTAAATACCCTGTCCTAAATTTACTAATTTTTATTTAGATTTTTGAAGAGTATTTTTAATATATTCATATAGTTAATTCTCACTTCAATGATATGATATTTATAAGGGACATTAATTTAAAAAAATTATCTTTCTGTAGTTTCACATAAAATCAAAATTTTCATCCTTCTATTGGTTTGATTAAATCATTAATTTTTTTTATTAAAATAAAATAATATTTTATATCATTTTTAATAATTTTTTAACTTTTTAAAAACTATTAGAAAGGTAAATTTTTTAGTTTTGAAAACATCATTTTTTGATACTTTTTTGGTAAAAATCCAGATGTTATTTTTTTAACTTTTATTACGAAAGAAGATTTCCCCTCTATTAGGGTGCGTAAATATTTTTGGAAACGTTTTTATTTTAACATTGTTATTTTAAAAGAAATTTATTCTTTTATAATAACATTTTATTTTGAATTTTTTTAAATAGTGGAAATATGTAATTCTCTGTATAAACATTTAAGGATCATATTAAATTATTTTTCATCTATGTCATCATTAACTGTTTTATGTTTTTATTCATTTAATTTGATATTTTATGATAACATTTAAGACTTTTTATTAAAATTTTATGGAATAATTTACCTAGGGATTTAATATTTTGATAATGTTCTCTATATCACAGTAGATGGTTTTTATAATGTTTACTTAATTGGGAATTAAATTTAAATTTAGTATGATAGTCTCAATTAAAATTAATTTGTTGATTAATTTCAACTCTATCATATAAGGAAATAATTGTACATAGTATGTTTTGGGGGGGGGGGTCCTAAAATATCATATTTATGAATCAGTAGGTATCATTAGACAAACTATACTGGGTTTTGGCAAAGACCATAGCCATTTATTATGTACTTGGCACAATCCCATGGTGATGATAAATTCCTTTCATGAAGTATTAATAGTATTACATTAATGTTATAAATCCTTGAATGTATGTTTCAATTGTACGAAATTATTCATTCAATCATTATATAAATATTTATTGACTCCCATGCAATAATTAAATTAATAGAATATGTATTGTTATGTTTTTTGAATCATGTGATAAATTATGCCACATTATTTGATCGTATCATATTCTGGCCATATTACATTCCTGTTATTGATTAAATATAATGTTTTTATTATTATTTACCTTTACCAAATTATTATTACTTATTCACGATTGCATCTATTATACTAGACCCTTAGTGAGAATTTGAGTTGACCCCTTTATTATATTTAACTTTTCCCATGGATGACTAGAAGTTTATTATGAATGCTATGAAAGGTAATCCTGGAGAAAACTGACATCTTCAATGGATTCCAAAGGATGTATATATTTTTTAATTTATGGTTAAACAATGTGTTTATTTTTGAAAAAGTACTAAACTATTAGGACCTTCAGGTTGTGATTCATGGTATATTGTACAAATTTAATAATGTAAAACCCTAACTCCTAGCTATAGGGGTCAGGCACATTACATTTGATATCGATTTATGTTCATTAGAATCATTGTGAACTATATTTTGGAAAATTTATTCGATGGAACATAACCCAATGATAGGAATTTATGGAATGTCTAAGTATATGATAAAATCCTATAAACCATGTAATGAACTTGGATATCCTCAGTTAAACCTACATCTTATAAATTATTATTCCAAACTATGTTATAAATATCTATGATTAGTGTTTCTGACACTATGTTTTTTGGTTTTATTCAATGGATGAAAATACAATGATCTAGGTAAATATTGGGAATATTTAAAAATATGTTAATGGGAAAAAAGGTTATGATGACTAGAGGTTATTAAAAATAATCCTTAAATAATTTCATTTTATAAGATTAAAAACATTTACATTAAATGACTCTCATATTCAAAAATGAATTTAAGGATATAAGTTCACTAAGAGATCCAGTAGTGACTATCATGGAAAAAAAATTTATGTCTCATATATGATGATAATGTGACATGAAACACTCATTTGAATGCATTATAGGAACACAAAGATGATATAGGAGTTGAAAGAGGGATATAAATAAATTACCTTATAATGTAAACTGAATCACTCTAAATAATTTCCTCCATAATATATTATCAAATGTTGAATAATTTTCATGAATAAAATAAGGGCATTATGTAAATCTATATTTGTGTGGAAAATCGTATGAGTAATTGTCATACAATTTATAATGAATAGACTAAAATTGGAAAATGAAAGGAATTAGGTATTAAGGGGAAACATAATGACACATAGTAAATGTTTTAAGAATTAAGTTGAATGCTTTCAATTCATGTTTATTTGAATTAAATAAATTATTTTATCAATGATTTTCTTGTTATAATAATAATGGGATAGATAAGGATTGTACTATTATAATTTTTATTCTGGGATTTTGAATAACTAGTATTCGCCCATGCATTTGCACGGTGATAAAACATAATTATTAGTTCATTCATTCTCACGACAATATGTTTCACTTCTTTTATAGAGGCAAAAAAATATTTTGAAAAAAAACTGGGAAACATGTTATCTATACAATGGCTAGTAATTAGTAACCAAAATTTAGTGGAAATAATTCTTTGATAGAAACAAAAATTTCATAAAAAATTTGAATATAACATGTTAAGAACATATACATAATCTATTAATAGTATAGACTACAGAGGAAAGGAAAATTATTAAACAATGTTTAAAATAACTAAATAATGCTTGATTAACAATTACCATGAAATTAAATCATTATTTTGGTTTCATGAATCAGATCACCCAACAGCTGGTGGGTTATAACCAATTCATAAGAGAAGCACCATCCCAATGAAATATGAAATAATGTTTTAGTACAATATTGATATGAAAAGATAAGATGATGTCACTGCCACTCATGGTGTTCCATCCTTCATTAAACTTGTTCCAGAGCTCCTTCCAAACTGTTGTCCCATGGTGATGTGTCCTGGTGCCGCTTGACCCAAGTGGGTGCTGAAAGTTCCTACAATAAAATTAATAGTAAGACACAATTAGTTGGTTCAGGTACCTTTATGTCATGATGATGAGATGAATCCATACTAGTAGGCGACCAGGAATCGATACTCATGGCTTCAGGAGCCTAAGAATTGGGTGCAGTACCAAGTGGAGACATTGAAATTCCTGCTCATAAAAACCCCATAGAAATCATTTTTTATGAATCCATACATAATCTATATTTTTATAATGATTAGATGCATAAGTAGGATTCTCATTATCAAATTGTGTTTTAGAAATTGTATTAGCATGCATTATACCATCAAAATTGTGCACGTTTGAAAGATTGGGAAAAGAATCTATGCTGCATTTTGGAGTTCACATGGCAACAATATGTGTAGTTGATGTAGTTTCCATTTACCCACCGAGAAATTTTATAGTGGATATAAATGAAGAAATATGAGGATGTAATGTTCCAGAAGAAGATGGAGTTTTAATTCCAACCTACTAGTTGCCATCTGATTCTCAGTTTAAGCCTAACCCCTTACACTACAAGGCAATAAATGAGGATACTTTCCCCAACGGTTAAAACAAATACAACTAAGTACAAGAACGAAAGATACCCAAGAGAGTGAAGTATCATCAAATAACATAGTAGAAATCCTTTTACCACCAAACATAGGGCATACCATACATATAAAATGAATGATTTAAAAGTTGCACTCAAATATCACATAATGATTAAAAAGGGAATACACACAACTGGAATTTTCGTTATCTTATCAATAAATTACTTCTTCATTTGTAAATCTTTCGTATAATTTTAAAATTCATCAATAGATATATTTCCTTTCTTTATAGCAGCTAAATATGTCCCATCTAAAGTATATTTTCTGGGAACTTCATGAGATCTGGTAATACTATCTCTTATATTTTCATATGTCGTGCAAATTGAAGATTCCTTGGTAGGAAGAGGTTGATTATGGGATTAGGTGGTATCTGAATCATCCCTTGATAGAAAAATTGTTGGTTCCAGTTTACCCCCTACATACAGAAACAATAAAATATATAAATCTTCAAAAAATAAAAATTCATGAATCTACACATTCCATCAAATGTGGAATTTCCACATTTCAGTATATGATTTGTATAGGGAAGGATGAGTAGGAATGAGTAGATGTTCAATTCTCATCTATTCTTCCACTTAATTTCAACTAAACCTTATGATGAAAATCACCGCATCAATATGATTATCTATGGATGGTAAATTTATGAATCTGAATATAAGAGTACACAATTAAGTGAATATTTTAGTGAGATGTCATGCTACATAAAAATGAATGCTATCACATACCATTTTTGACTGGCTTCTTCACTTCCATGTAGATACACCAACAACCAACCATTAAAATGAACTCTCTCATATATCTTTCAAAGCTATTACTGTTGGACCCTAAAAACCAATAGTTAAAAAATTGGGGCTCCCACAGCTTCTAATATGGGAGACCTGTGAACCCACCAAAGCCATTCCAAATCCCCTGTGACAATTATAATTCAACTAAGAAGTATGAAAATGACTCTTTATAACCACTTTTGCGCTTATTTCATCTGGAATAGCTATATAATTTTCTCATAATTCATCACAATAGATGTTAGAATATATTATAATTGAAAATAAATGAAATTTTTTTCTCAATATGGACAAATAAAAAACATAAAGTATAATAAATTTAAAATAAGAAAAATTAACAAAAACAATGAAACATGAATTTTGAAATTTCCAATCAGACAGAATAGATATTGTTTTTCAATAAAGGAAACAGAATATAATGTTTACATTACCAAAAAATGGGTTAAAACTGTAAAAGAAACTAATGGTTTTTAATAGAAGATGGTTTTCCATTTGGAGCTGGACCCCTTTAATCATTTCATGTTTGTTATCATCTGTCAGAAGAGTATTGATTCATTACTACAGTGGACCAACACATTTGGATGTTGGATGACAGGAAAATTATTCCCTACAACAGTTAAAATAACAAACAAACTGATCGAGTGGGATTAAGAAAATTAATAATGTTTTTGTGCATGGCATATTTGAATAATGAAGTTTCCTTTTCCACATTTTTTATACACCTTGCATCAAATTTCTGCATCAGTTTCTCTACCAAATTCACATCATCAGAAATTGAATACTTTGGAATCACATATAGAGCATTAAAAAAATTCATGAGCCACCGGTCAAAGAAAAAACACATTCCACTACTCTAAAAAATAATGCGATATTGAAATATAATACATGATCTAGTACTGAATTAAAATTCATGATCCACTACCGTAAAAAAGACACACTTCTCTAAATAATGTCATGTAAGATTTAGTAGAAGTAATTAATAACATTTCTAATTTAAATGCTTGATGACCAATATAAAAATATTTCCTGGGAAATAGACATGAGCACATACACAATCATGCAATATGTTTACCTCCAGTTACAGTAATATTTAAAAATAAGAATACATAATGTGTAGAGTAATAGGGAAAAACATTAATAAGAAATGAAAAAATATTTTTAAAACAATCTGTTAAAACACTAAATATGAGAAATTGGACAACATTTCATCAATCCTCGCTGGGGAAAAAATTACTACATCAATCCTCGCTGAGACGGAAATGACAAACATCTCTTAAGGTTCTTCTCCATGCTTGTAAATTGAAGGCATTCATTCCATCAGCCCATGTACATTCATCATTATTTAAGTCCATCGATATGTTGGGATGAGAAAAATCCTAGTATGTATAGAAACTCTTAGACATGAACCACAAATCTACAACATTGCATCATTCTACAGATCCACTGACTTGTCAAATTTCATATGAATTGAGTTAAAATAAAAACCTAAAAGGGGATATAATTTTACATCTTTATACGACACTATGAATTAAGACACCAAACTGACTAACTGAATAATTTCACGACTTTATACAGCTATTATAAAGAGATACATGATATCTACAACTAAGAAATAGTAGATTATGAAACTAAGAGACATAAGAAGTTATGCATTGAATAAAATAATATAGGCATTCCTCGGTTGTATGATATGATCTAGTGTAATTGAAGCCTGACAGTTCTATAATTTCAATAAGTTATTTAAATAGTCATATTGTTGTTCAAAGATGTTTCCCAAGTCATAGTAGTGCCAATTTTGTTGTATCTATAGGGAAACCTGAAAATGACATGCACACTGATGAAAAACTGTTTTGGAGGCCTTGTATTTTGACACGTGGCAGTGGAGAATACCTCAGATTAGTATATATATAGATTAAGAAAATTCATTATGTTTCTAACTTAAATTTTTAGAGAAAAATTTTATAACCCTTAATTCATCAATGACAAGACAACAATTCTAATTGAAAGGAAAAATTTGAGAAAAAATAATTTTCTTGCATGAAAACCTGAAGAGATTTGATGTCAATTCATATACTCCTTGTGCCAAAGTAATCTGATGGTTGAAACATATAGAATACATCCTAGGTATGCATTAACCATTAAATAATGTGAAATAAAAATAATGCATTTAAGGAACCATGGTGCATCCTGCATCACTATAAAAACTCATTAAACCTGAGGAATCCTTTTCGTTTAGAAACTGCAATTTCACATTCCTTTTAAATAGGAAATGCATAAACAAAATATTTAAGAACAATTGAAATATTCAATGGATCTGAGAGTGTAAATGCAAACACAGATATGAGTTTCAAATCTACAAGTCATTCAAAAAATTGAAATTCAACTAAAATCTACATGTAATATAGAAGAACATTGTCATCATACTTACATAATGGAGGTGGTGATTCTCCATAGGCATGTTTTCTTTGCTTTTTGACCCTGTAGGGATTATTGTCTCGGCTGCCTATCCTGGAAGCACTGTCAACATAGAATATGTTCGATATGACTAATTTGTGTTAGTTTATAATGTAGCTATAAGTATATAGCATTAGACAGGAAAATTAGATAGAACTAACAACTGAAAGGTAATGGTGTTAATGGCATGTGTGTGTCTCCATGTGTGATGCCATTTGTTGGAAAAAGTCCACTTATCGGAGTACAAGAGAGATGAATAGATGTAATTGAATAATTACCAATATATTTCAAAACTGTTATTTTGTTAGCTATAAAGTATATATATACTAAAATAAATATAATAAATTTAGAATTATAAAGTGAACATAATAGAGAACTCACAATTTTTTTGGCATTCCTTCATTTGTAATCTCATCATAAACATTGCATCTTTAGAGTTTGATGGGAAATGCATGTTTGTAATGGGTTTCTTTATATTTAATAGTCAATGTGTGAAATGTAACCATATTATGGACAATGGAAATTGATAATGATAATGCAATGTATAACAAATACCGGATGAGAAATTACCATGAATCATTGTGAATATTGCATTTAATTACCAGTGATGCTGATAATGAAACCTGAATAGAAGAATACATTTATGATTATTGGGAAACATTATAATGATAATGTAATGTAGAATCAATTTACAAGTCGTTAATAAAATTGAATTTGGAAGAACATTCAACAAATAAGAAATATACCCAAAACATTAAAAGAATAATCAATATAGATATAACATTTAAAATTTAATAAGATTTCACATTATGAAAAAAATAAATAGACTTCATAGTCAAATAGAAACTGGATGTGAGCATACAGTTTGAAGACGATCCACCCACATTTTAGTCGAAACCGAAATTGAAATTGTAACCTAAGAACCTGGATCAAAAATAATAATTTTTATTCAACTAGATCTAATTCAAGCAATAACAAACCTACTCGATGAAGATGAGCCACCAGTGCTGAAAGGTCCAGTAGAGCTTGAATCACGCGGACTGAGGTGATGACAGAAATGGCGAGTGTAGAAGATTCAAATATGTTACATAGATAGTGGTGATGGAACTGTACTGGTTTGTTTCAGCTAAACCTTATGCGAGAATAATAGTCCGGGAGATCAAAAAACCATTCGTATTAGTAATAATAATCAACTACAATCATATAGATAACTTGAATTAAGAGTCTTTATATGATGTTATTCATTTGTAAGAATCATTATATCATATGCACGGTGCTTTCAGTTTTACGATCTGCTCCGTATGTTCATAGGACCGCCCAAAATTGAAATTGAATCCAAAATTGATATTGAAATCTAAGAACATGTATCCAAAATCCTAATTTCTCTTTAAGCATATATAATTCAAGCAACATAAAACCTAATGTATAAAGATTAGCCATCGGCATTTGAAGGTCCACCAAAGATTAGATCGGACCCCAATCTCATATTTCTAGGCTTACGAAGAGTACTTCAGTGTAACTGATCAGTAAATAAACGAATCACCCTATTAGAAATTGCAATATATATGTAGCAGGTATGTAAGAAGTATTGAAATGGAAAAAAATCAATGAACCACATAGAAGATTAGAGACTTCAAAAGAACCTACCTTGAAAATTGTTGACGCAGCATCGGAAGTGGGTGACGGTAAGCCAGAAGAGGATTTCAAGATTGTGGTTGGTAACCACGATGTATATGGCGACGATTTGTGGAATGAGATGAGAAGATTCTCAAAATGATGAATTGAATAAAGCACGGACAGTAGAACGTGACAAAACCCACCACAGTATGAGGGAGGAGATGAGCGGAATGGAGCATCGGTGGTAAGATTCGACGATGAAGGAGTCGCGCCTGGGTTGAGGATGGAGACAGAATACTGGAGGAGAGGGAGGTATTGGATGACTGCGAAAACCCTAATCGAATCGGGGAGGTGTGTATACGGGCGGAGGCAAAAGTTTTAGGAGGTCGGGCATGAGGATTTGGGGGTATAATGGGGAAGGAGAAATTGATTAGGGTGATGTGGCTTACTGTGGTAGTGACATATAAGGATGGAGGACCCCAGGTTTAGTAAATATAGTGGATGTTATGAATATTACTAGTAACCAAGTGAAGTGATTCATTAGACATTTTATATTTTTTGAAACATATGATTTGGGTAAAGTAACCCTAAATATGTTTATTATGTTGATAGAATAACAACAAAGGGATGTCCGTTGGATATTATTGGTGGACACAAATGTGGTGAGTGATTTGATAATTTATGTTATCTTTATTGGGATAATTATTTCATTTGATTGAAGGAATACATCCAACAACCTGATATCTTATTTTGGGTTGAATTTAAATTTTCATTAATTTATTATGGTTATCATGGAAGTTATATATTTCATACATGACATCAAATTTTTCATTATATTGTTTTGGGAATCTAATGTAATATGGATTGTGGAAATTTATTGTTTTTTAAGACATTAAATTTAGTCATATGTTATTTGGACAATCATTATGATTAACTTGATATGGAATACATTATGTTGACCTTTGGAAAATATTTTATGTTGAAAACTTGTGCTGACCATTTTGGATTCAATAAATATTATAAATATGAATGAATATCTTTTGTATCTTATTATTCATAAAAACTGAAATGAGCATGAGAAAATAATTGTGAATATCGTTATCTTATTCTCTCAAATACGTTTGGATAAAAATATAAGCACAACAAAAGAGTTAGATTATAATGATGAGATAAAATCAGTTAGGTATATATAATAATACTATTTAAGAAGAAAAGTTTATCATGTAACCGTAATATTTGATGATATCAATGACCTTTTTGAAACCAATTTGGTCTTTTATTTTATGTTTAGTATCCTTCTAGTGACCATGTAGTCTATAATTTTCAATCAAAAAATTATAGTTATATTTCTCTACAATTTATTGGTTTTCAATTACCGAAAATGTTATATTTTTTTAAATCCTAGTTTTGTGGTGACCTTTGCATTTCCATTTTGCTCTTATTAAGGATAGATATTACTGACTTTACATTCGATGTTAGATTCCCATTAAATAATTATAAAGTATCATATTTTTTTTGTACAGTGAAATTTCAAATGGAATGGAGTAAATTTATGAAAGGATTAGAGAATGTATCTTTCCTATATTTTTTAAAAAGAACACTGTGTTAGATAGCTTATGTGACACAAAACATCAATTTGAAAAAATTGATTAATTGTTATAATTTAATGATGATAGTTATCACATAGCCATTGTAATAGAGGTAATGAATGATATTAACTAAATTATGGAAATATATATTACACATGTCTATGAAATGAATCCATTCATTATAAATTATTTTTAAACACAAAGCAATTGATCATAAACGATTTGTTTCTTATTAAAAATATATTTTTATGCTCACAATTTCATTTTATCTTAATAATTTATATTAATAACGATTTTTGAAATATAATAATGAAATTTATATCATATATAACATATAAAATATTCATAAATTAATCCAATAATATTGATATTATTAATACATATATAAATCCAATTTTAAGAAAAAATGTATATTTTATAAAATAAATGTTTTCTCTTTTTAATAGAAAACCTATTTTTAAATTAAATTATGATACCTTTATAATTTATATATTTTAAACACAATTAATTATTTATGTATAATATCAAAATTATGTTATAGTTAAATTTTTCTATTTGTCAGAGAAGCTTCGTATTTTGATAAATACTGAAAATTGTGGTATTCTAATGGAAAAAATGTTTCCTACTAATTGATTTTTATATTTTATTAAAATATAAATAGTTTCAGAAGTATAATTAATAATATTATAAATAAGTAAAATTCAATTTATTTCATTATAATAAACTTCACAATAATATTTGTTTTTTAAAAATGTCAATCATTTTAACTTTTTATTTTGAAAAACCAATTTTCCACTTCATGTATGAGAATATGTTTAAATATATTTTTCATATAATTTAAATTAGATTAGGTTAAATGGATTCCATATTTTGGATTATAATGTATAAATTAGTATTTTATTTAAATTTCAATTTTACTTATAAAATTTTAACCTGGTAAAAAAATTATTTACTGTGGTGTAGGTAAAAAATTAAGTTGCCTAATGATAAAAAGTTAAAGACTTAAAATAAATAAAACTATACAATTTAATGATTGGTTGAGGTATCTTTCAAACATAAACAGCCTCAAAAATACGAATCACCATCCAATGATATTAAAATTAATACCAACTCAATGTGGTTTTATTTAAATGTAAAGAATCTATTATGTTAATAACTTTATCTAACCTCTCGGCATGAATAAATATAACTATTACCATCCCATTTCATCCCAAATTCCCTAAAGAACGTAAAATATCTTCCAAAACCAATACTCATCACTATATCCACATATAAATTATTTTTTTCTCACCAACTGAACAAATCCAAAGGTCCTTATGTTCTCCTTTAATGAAGTGATATTAAAGAAGTAATTTTATCAAAAACACATCTCTTATTTTACTTTTGTCACCTATGTTCTTTTCAACTCCTTCATCCATAAATGGAAGATGACTCTAGAATAACCTGATTTCCATAATATGAAGATGTAAATGGACGATATTATATCCTTACATTATATTATCTCATATTCTTTAATGAAACAAAACTATAGACCAAGTTGTGGAGATTAACTGTCTCTGTGAATAATGTTTCTGTTCCTGATAAATTACCACTTTCATGCATACTCAAAAAAAAATTATTTTGGTCAAATAAAAATTTATTAGTTATATAATAACAAATATAATGTTCTTGTAAAAATAGATATACATTATATATATAAAAATCAATAGTTTTAGATATTATGAAATACCTCCAAAATAAAATAACTATTATCATTAACATTTTAACAAATAAATCATCTATATCATAGAAAAAATTGATATATGGGAATATATATTTTCTAAAAATATCATTAATAACAACTCATTTCTCTTTAAATAAAATATTACCATTTCCCATCAACATCCGTAAATATACTCATGATAATCGATCAATAATCCATGAAACGAAAGAACTCAAAACCAGGAAAATAATGAAATATTATTGATGAAACGGGTCACAAGATGTGATAAAATGATCAAAAAAGGTATTATTTATATAAATATAGTTCTATAATTAATTAATAATTTTATTTTAAACTATATAAAGAATGTTACATTATACACCACTAAAGAGAAATATTTGGTATGTTTTAAACATTTTACTTTCTCTTTTTCATGATACATTCCATTTTAACCTCTAATTTTTGTGTGTGGTGTATATTCTTTACTATGATATATCATATCATGAATCTAATTATGATCATGGTATTCAAAGTTTCGTTTGAGAATTATTACTCTTTAGGGAATATTACTCGACTATTTATAATGTGATAAGTGGATTCATAACCCAATTCTTATTCCTTGGAAGAAAAATCTACTTATATTTCAATGTAGTCACTAATATTATTTGTAAAAATACATGTGAATACATTGTGTTGTATTTATACATGATTTATGTGGATTTATAGGAAATGAATATATTTTATTTATTTTGATAATTCTCATTTCAATGATATGATATTTATAAAGGACATTATTTTAAAAAACTACGTTCAAAATTTTCCCTTAAACACTATTTTACTTTCTGGTCAATGTGTTCTAAAATGGTCTCAAAATATTTTATTACTATTAAACTGTGAATTTCCATTTCATTATTTATATGTTTAAATTTTTTAAAAAATATTTGAAAGGTATATTTTTGAATTTAAAAATAAGTTTTTGAGTCTTTTCTAACAAAAATATAGAAGAAATGTTTTTAAAAAATATTGAATGAGTGGAATTACCCAATGTCATGGCACCATAATTATTTTAATCTTACTTTCTAAATATACATAGTTATTTTCAATATAAATTTAATCTTTTATAAATGAAAAATGTTCGAAAATTAAAGGAATTTTAAAGTATAAAGGATATATTCCACAAGAATTATTCAATGATCATAATAAATAATTTTCATATATATATCAATATCATTTGTGAAATTCTAATCTTCATTAGATTTGATTTATTAGGATGCCTTTGACTATATTTTATTAAATGGTTATTTTTAATTGTGACCAGGGATATACAATCTTGGTACCATTAAACATATTACTCTGTATGGATTTTTATTATGAGAACGTAATAAGAAATATAGTTTAATTTTTGAATTCTAGTTTCAATACATATTTATATGTTTATTATGCTTATCCGTTATGATACGAGTAATATTTTGGGCATCATATGTGATTGGTGTGGCCCACTATATATGCTCGATGCCTTCATAAGTCTCATCAGGAAAACTATATTTCATTTTGGCTAACTCCTTACCTATTTATTAGGTTCTTAGTATAAATCCATGGTGATGATATGTTCTTGGATTGATAACTTGGTGATTTTATTTTTTTGTACATTGACTATAAGGTATTTTACAAATGTCTGGGATTTTACATTCCATCATTATAACACTATTTATTGATTTATATAGGATTATTTCATTAGTATAATTTACATGGTTATGTTTTTTAGCTCATGTGATTAATTCTGTGGAATTATTTAATCATCTCTTATTCAAACCATATTATGTTCTAGTTATAGATTTAAAGGGTTTTTTTAGTAATTTACATTTTTATAATTTTTATTACTTAATTATGATATCATTCTTCATATATAACCCTTACTGAGTACTTGTTCTCACACATTTCTTATGTATAATTTTCCACAGGCATTAAAGGTTTATTATAACTAATATGCATGGTTAATTTGGTTAAATATTAGTTTCCCTAATGGATTCCCCTTGAGGTATTTTAAATTAGTTTTTATAATAAGATTAATGCCTATATTATGTTTTCTAAAACTACTAAACTATTTGGTCCTTCGAGATTTTATTCCTTGTATATTGTACCAATGTAATACTGTAAGGCAACATCACTAGTATACTAGGGTTGGGTTCATTAAAATATAATCCATGATTTACTCATTTTCACCAAATAAAATTCAACCAATGTTGTTTATAAAAGATATTATTAATCGTAATGAATCATTACCCCTAATAATATAGAGAAAATGTTACTGAAACAAATACATAAAATATAACTAAGAGATCATTCCATGTACTCATTTCAGATGCATTCATCAAGCGTAGAGAGCCACAATCGTACTCTCTAACCAATTCATTAAGGGGTGGGGGGAATCCTTAGTCCAATGTGAGCCCTAGGTATAAAGCATCAAGTCAAATGCCCCATATATACCACTAAGACAAGTGGAAATGCTTCTTTATCCATTAAACACAAATACCATTTACCAACCATAACTCATTGAACCCATTAATCATTAACAAACAACAGTTAATTAAACACATTCACCATTTTCATTCTTGACCCATTTACTCATTTCCATAACCCATGTTACACACATATCCTTTAAAATCCTATATAATTTAAAAATTTAAATTATACCATTTGAACCCTTATTCAATGTTACGAAGTAGAAGCAATTATCATTAGACCAATTTAATAACTCGTGTCAACAAGATTTTATGATTACCATTGTTTCTATCACATTAACCCTTAAAATTTTAATTTTAAAACCCACTTAAATGTTACATGTAGTGATACACATCATGGGTTTCCATTAGCCTTGTTTATTATACCCAATTCATACCACATAGATCATGAGGTATTGAATTAATCATTTATCAATACAATATAATGACTACTACCATGGAAACAAAATCGTCATCCCAACGGTACAAGACCATAAAAACATACACATAAATTTAACCTCAAAAATAAGGGAAATAACTAGTAGATCGCCTACTTGGATTCATATATGAATTCTCACTCAAACCATGAATTTGATTAGAATTAAAAAACCCTTCTAAACCCCAACCCAGGATCTATTTGAAAAGGATTGTTCTAGGGATTCAGAAGAAGAAGAATTATCCCAGAATCCCTAATCTAGAAAAAATATTGAATATGAGTGTTATAATCACTAGGATATTTTATCTTCCCCCGACAACACTCCAAATGTTTTTTAAATCGTGGAGATCAATCCATGTGATATTTGTGATGAATGGATTTCATGCATGTATATTGTAGGGAAAATGGGTAGGAAAATTTTGTTATATAACAAAATGATCAAGGAGAAAATTCTAAATATCCCCATATTAAATTATGAGAAGAATATGACCACATGTTTGGTTAATGTTTATACCAAACGTGCACCACCCTCTGTCAAAGTGGGGTCTGGGTTTCATGGTCTTCTTGGGAGCCCGCACAGTTTGAAAAACCATTCCATAACTATTTGTGATGAATTTTTCCAAGAACACGCAATTTCACCACCCATTGTACGTGTTTTTCATACCCCTACACCACATCCTTAAGAAAATCACGTTTAAGATTCAAAATTACTACAAACAGTTCTCCAAACATCAATGATTAAATTGGTGCCCCATTGTCACATTATTTCAAGTCGTAAAACCTTAAAACACCATGATCCACACCTCATAAACATGAGATGAATTTCATTAACCAATTTATAAAACTTGAACATAAATTCAATCAAGTATTTACCCCAAAATAATTCCTAGATCTTACAGTGAACAACTATTTGGAGGCTGTAGATTTTAAATTCATACCTTCAATGAAAATTTCTGGTTTATAAGCATCCTCTTAATGTTGTTCCTTATTTAAAAATGATGAACTAAACTATGATGTCTCTCCCACAACTAGTGTAATGGTTTTTAAATAATATCTGGGAATATTTTGAAAACCCAGTATTTAATGTAATTTAAATTAATATATCACATCTTCCCTGATCATATAATGGATTACGGTCTTCAGTATAATATAGACATATTTTTTAGGAATGGACCTCATTATTTTAATTTTATAGGATTCCTAGTGATTTAGTGGGGTGAAATAATACAATGGTCAATGGCTAGGCTAGGTCAAATACATTATTTATAAAATCTCAATTAATCATTTTTTGTGGATAATAGGGGTTGATGTGAAGGGATGGGATTCAGAATAATGTATATGTTTATGAAAACACTGTTAACACTAATGAAAAGTTAAAAAAATATAGAAACCACAATTTATATTGACGTTATGATTTTAGTGAAGTGAGTAACAATTGTAATAGGGTAGAAGAATTAAGAATTATAGAACACATATCATAGAGTAAGTAGGAAAAATCAATGATGAGGATGGGTAATTTGATTGGTTTGTTTCAAATAGGAATTCATAATTTCATAGACCACATGAATAACATAAGAGTTGAGATGAAAGACTAAGACATATTATTTCATATGGCTTAATTGTGTTTGATTGAATCAAACAATTCATCAATTATAGTATCCACTCACCCTCACAATGATGAAGTCATACCTTTATCAAGAACAATATCATAGTTAATAATGGATCCCAACCCTCATTAATCATATCTACATTAAAATTTATTCTAGGGTGATTATAAAGATAGAAAATAAGTTAAACTATTATTAGTTATCATTGGATAGCGTTTTTTTGAGAAATTATTAATAGAGAAATGAAAATTGGTTATGGTTGACTAATGAAATCACACCTAAATGAAGTCAAATATTTTACTAGTTAAAGGATCATGGAACAACCTAAGATGGGTAGGGAGAATCTGGGTATCAAATTCATTATATAAAGTTATGGATCATTTTCCAAAATTTGTGTGAACCTATAAAATATATCTATTGGTAATGTACATAAACTAAAACATTTACATGCATAAGGAAAACATAATAATTTTATTTGGTTCACCAATATATGTTATTATAAAGAATGATTGATGATATATTGTTAGCCATTCCTAAATCCATTGATATTCAATTGATGTGGAAAACAGTAGTTCAATCATAGTCACCCTATTCTAGGCCCACTGCCTTTACAAGATTTTGGGGATAATACTCTGCGTCCCTCAGAACACGTCCATTGACTTTCCATAACTCACTACATTTAGAGAATTCTGACTCAAATTTTCAAGATGAAGGTCACTTCAATGGATTGAAATTTATGGTTTAGAACTTATACAGCGTGAGACTCTTCTTGAAAAAAATACCTAATTTTATGCATTCTGAAAGCATTGTTTACTTAACCTTGGTGTTCATAACATCTAATCAAGGGACACAGTTTATGAACTCATCTCTGCCCCGAAGAAAACTAACATCAAAGAATAAATAGACTTCAATAAAATCCATTCATTCAATTCACAATATCCCATAATCTCAAATAACCCTTTACTCAAAACCATTAGCATCGGTAATGATAGAACACGTCATTTTGTGATTCTCATGCTTTCACAGTAAGCCATATATACCGAGCTCCCCTAGCTTCATGAAATAAATATTATAATGTACATTACTTTAAAATTATTATGTCAATGAGGTGGGATTATCCATATATTTGTTTTCTAGGACATTATTGATGATCCATCACCTCACAGTTGATTTTTTAGATCATTCAAAAAAAATCATTATGATGATCCTCCCCTCACAAATATCGACTAAGATTGGACATTATCGTGATGATTTCTGTTGAATCATCTTGCTTATAGATCATTCCAAAATATCATTTTGTCACTACTCTAGTCATGATGGTCCCTTGATATCTACCATTATCACTGTTCATTCCATCAATCCCGGACATATTAATGATTAAATTACAAACCATACTCCATTGCCATCAAAGAATAACTATAGTTCTAATAAACACAAACAATACTACATTTCCTTCAAATTAAAACCATGGATCCATAAATAGACAAATACTAATGTACATAAGATTTTATCCAATTATCTTGATCACATCATCATAAATATTTCTATAAATATATTTTTCAATAAAATTTTGTTTTGATGAAGTATAGAGAGATTTAATTCTCTACTCATGATCTCCAAAGCTCTTCTCAAGTTAAAATAATTATCTATTTCCCACTCATATTACACAATGTATTCTAATTAGTATTTCACCTCAATACAACTATATTAATGATCACCTTATAGATGACGTTCATTATACCATATCTATTCTATAATAAATATCCATTCATGCGCAATTCCCCATCTCGATCACACAATCACAACTAAAAAAATACATCCCTTTTCCACAACATGGTGCTCCTCTTATATATAGTTCTCCTCACCATTGATACAAATAAAAACCATACTAATATAAATGAACTACCCTTAAATTTATCTTCTTAGTAGTTTGCATGATCTCAATTCCATGTGGACTCAAAATGAAAAACACAAAAGGCAAGACTAATATAGTGACTATTTCTTGAATTTTCTATCAAGTCCAACACAATTCATCTACTTTTTTTTATAACATTTCCAAATTTATCTACAATAAAATAAAATAAATCAATGACGACTTTAGGTTTAGAATACATTTTTAGTAAATACACAATTCATCATAAAATGCACCACATCTAATAAAATTTATTTTATAGGACCTAATGTTGTTTTAGGACTCTAATAAATTTAATTACCTGGACCAATTTACTATTGAACATTTATCATTTCCTTAAATTATTTATTATACTATTTTATCCTTAATATACATCATATTCCTTATAAAATTTAATAAATAATTCCACAATATAAATAAAAAATCCCTATGAATTTGTTTCACATAAAAATCATATTTGATGATAGTTATTAGAGAACTCAAATTCCCATTATTTTGGTACACTTAAGTAGCACTCCAAACGTTAGAAGATAATACACTTGTGGACCTATAAAATAGTAACCCTATGAGCTTGTGATATCAAAATTAGTCCAACATATAATTTATTTTAGTACATTGATGATGCTGGTATTCAAGTAATAAAATATCATGATAATGAAAAAAATAATTTTATTAATATATTTTAATCCTTAGAACATTTTCATTATTTTAATGTTTGATCATGAGTCTCAATTCACTAAATTACATGTATAAACACATTTCAATACAATCTATTTCAAATAAGTCAAAATTGTACTTTGATCTTCCATATATTTGGCCATTGAATTAATTTATCATGACCATTCATGAATTAGCTCAAACTCACTAAATCATCTTATATAGATAGTCTCTTTAATCATTATACATAATGAATATAACTCGAAATTTCATCAAATAGTTTGGGTATACCCATCAACATATTTACAGGTATAAAATTTATAGGAACTAAGGATCCATCATCTTTTTTCTAATCATGGAAATAATAAAAACAACTAGAAACACAAATTATCTATATAAACATATATTTTATCATCATCGGTCAACATATTCAACAAAATCATTGTTTGGGTTTGTCATCATATTCCACTCCAACTCAATGTAAAAAATCATGTTCAACATTATCAATGATTTAAATTAGTATGCTCAATGAAAACTAAAGCTCTTATCTCATATCAACTAAAAAAATATTCTATCCACATATTTAGATTGGTTAATATAATGTTGTACAATTACTCATAATAATATTCATAATTGGTATACATTTGTCACGTGTGTTTCAGCTAGGGTTAGTTATGATCATTAAAAGGGTATTATCATGATCACATTAATACTATGAGCTTAAAAGTCTCAGATAGAATTCATCATTTATGCAGACCAATGATCTAAAGTTTCAATTTTAGTTTTGATTTAACAAAAAAATTTGCCTCATAAGATCAGGTGATATTTTTAATGATCTCATTTTTTATTTTATACCATATTCAATGGCGATTAAAAATCATTGATCTCATATTGATCATAGAGTATTTACCATTTTAAAATGTAATAAATCATCACTGGGCATGCCTTATCCATAGTAGGATGCAGTGATTACAGATTAATAAAGAATCACTTATTGTGGTAGATAAGCATGAATGGTTGAGTGGTTTATGGTCGATCAAAAATCATAATTTGGATCACTATGAAATTATCTTACTACAGGTTGATAATAGGAAACCATTGTTGGCTCCCTATTTTTATTGTATATCATCTCCCCCACAAGCATTAGATCAACCATGGTCCCTCACAGCTAGTCGAGGCTTCAGTATTCAAGAGTTTGAATTCTTTCATGGTATCTTAAACAATATTGTTCTATAGTTTTTTTCCTTTTTTATTTTTTTCTCATGGTAGATTCCAACCCTCCTATGGTATATTGTTGAAAACCATGTAGTATTATAGATGAAAAGTCCATCATGAGATAGGTTAATTCATTTTCACATTAATATATGTAGCTTCTCAAATTAATAACTTATGGTAGACTGAGATATCAGACAACCATTTCATGTTGTATGATTTAACTCATATTCTTATTGTAGCTTAATATTATTAGCTGTTATATCCTGTCAAATGTTTCCCAACCTAAAAAAATATAAAAATTGGTAAAAAGGTTTCATAAAACCTAAAAAATATAAATATATATAGATAAAAAAAACTATTTGAGGTATAGATGAATTAAAAAATAAATAAAAAATAATAAATAAAAATATGGAAAAGGAAATAATTAATTCAGGAAATTCATATAATCAATGAAATCACTTGAATGTAATTATTAAGGAATAAAAAATTAAAATTTCTTTTAAAATTATATAAATTCAATTAATGACCTTTTATTGATTAAATCCCCTAAATAAAAAATTTTAAATAAAATCACTGAAGAATTTGTTTTTATAATATTTCATAAAATTTTCAATAAAATCACATTAAATTAACATTTTGGCACTGAAAAAATTATTAATAATAAAAATTCAGGTTTCGAGTTATTTCAAAAATCATCTATTTAAATTTCACATATAACTATAATGTATCTTGTCCATAGGTAAATCATTGTTTTAAAATTTACTTAAAAAATAAGATGCCCGGGGTCTGCTCATAATGTATCATTTCGAACACTAATTTAGGAGAGAAAAATTTTTTATATGGGGAAATGTTTTAAAAAAATTCTCAGACACCCATATTAAATTGAAATACACCATCCATAAATGATTATATAATGGAATACACCCCTATTTTTGATTCCATTATTTATATATGAAGATCACTCATTTCCCTACTTCTAATCACATCCATGTTGTACAAAAAGGATTTCAGAAATGAAATTTTTAAGAGGAGTTATTAATATAAATATAATAACATTAATAATTAAACATCCCCATTATCCTCAATGTAAATTTATACATTCCATTTCATTGAAAATCATTAAATAATACTCTAATAAGTTAATTTAAAAATATTATTTTGGGTGAAATGTTTTATTCACCTTAAAAAATTCTTTTTTGAAATTTTGGAACATTATTTTATTTTTTATTGGCCATGATTTGTAAAAAATAATAAATGAATATAGAAATATATTTTATCTATTCATACTCAATATTATTAATAAATAAAATACATGTTATAGGATTAAAATATACTATATTTTTTAAAAATTAATGGGACAATATAACTAACTTTTGAGTTGGATCCCTAAGGTATTCTATTTTAAAAATGTAAATTTAATAATTTATAGTTAAAAAATATAGAATCCTCATGTTCTAATTTAAATTTCACAAATTCATATCCTATTTTACTACTATTCCCATATCATTAATACATTTTCAAAAAAATATGTAAAATTGAACATAGTATTCATGATCATCCAACAATTTTAGGCTCAATGAATTCCACATAAAATAGTACGGAACTATCCACTAGTGAAGACATCATTTTGTCATATATTTAATCCCAAATACAAATAAATATTGAAAATAATGAGAATTTTTTTGAACTTTTTTGTATTTTTGTGTCAATAATGATTAGTTATGTACAAAAAATAACCCTTTTCCCAAAAAATTACATTTCATTAGTTTTGGTTTCTTAGATGGTGGAACGTTTTTGTTAAAAATAAAATTTCAATTTAGAGAATAAAAATATGTAAAAAATATTTTAATCACATTCAAATAATTTTTCCAAGTTAATAAGAAATTTCACAACCATGTTGAAAATATACATGAATTTTATTTTATGTATAAAAATTAAAATAATGAATAATGATATTATAATTATCACGGTCATCAATGTGAATACAATGAATAGAATTTAAAACTACGATCATTTCAAAGGGTGAAATATTGGATTTAATTGTCACTCAATTTTATTCCAATATAAAAAAACGTGCATGTCAGACCCCCAAAATGGTTGCATAGATTGTATGAACATAAACACCTATAGAAAAGTCATCACACACACTTAATTAACACCTGCAGTTTAATAAAAATTCTATAATTTAATTATATTGAAACAAGGTAAGCTATCCCCTCATAGTTAATGGTTTACTCATTATCATTTCGTAATCATTATCCTTTATATTTCCTTGAGTAAATTCGAATTTTTAGATTATGATATCATAAATATTCCCAAATAAATAATTATGTTTATGAAAATTTATTCTTTTGAGAAATTTGAACCAAGGTTTATAGATTAGGATAAAATGTTCTATAATTATATATGATTAATCATTATTTAGTTATTTAGAAAACTAAAAATTTCCTTGAGTGGATCACTTTTCGTGTTTCCTATAATCCGATTTAGTTTATTAAACATACCACATAAATAATTCACACACAAAATTTCTTCATTTCATCAAGAAATCAATTCATCCTTTCATTATGCCTATACATATTTTTTAAAATTCATACCAAATAACATCAGTGTGTCATGGATTGAACACATGTTCAGTCGACCCACTATGTGATCTTTTATTCTAATTGATTATCCTTCTATCACACATTAACTGAAAAATTCTTATCACTAGGAGTAGTATTTAAACATATTTTTATGGTCTTGGTGTACAACTATAGGAATACATTAAATTTAATAGATAAAACTGTAATAAATATGTTGGTACGATCCCATGATGAAACTTTTTTATTCATCAGTTATAATTAATGGCATATCATGGTTCTAGAAAAGAGATGGTATCTTTGACCAATGAAATTTCATCAGAATTATTCTTAATTCTATACGTATTGAACATAAATTTTATGTTATCATATATAAAAAGTTATATTTATAACTGAAATGAACCCTTATAATGGTGAAGGGCCCCAACCTCAACATATTTATTATTCTAGGAAAGTGATTAATACATGGATTGAGAATAAAGAAAGTTTGACCAACAATGGAATCATTATTCTTAATTCATAATTCATGAAAATATTTAATTCATTATTTATAATATTAATCACCTCCAAATGTATCCTTATTATTTTTTATATCTCAAAATTCTCTTAAAACTATCATTCACTAGTACTTTTAATGTAAAAATTCACTGATTTCACACCCTGCAAGGACTTATGATAATGTTACTCAGGAACATGAAATGTTTTTCAAAATATAATCATATAAGATGAAAATAATATTATACTTTATATATATTCCTATAGTCCGACAATTCTTCATCTTACATGATTGACCAATCCTTCTTATATCTAGACACTATGATATTGAAAATGTGTTTTATCACCTTACAATAATATATATTCTTCTACTAAATAATGGGTGATAAGTTTTTTAATTTCAATAAAAACACACAAATTTCTGCATTAGTGAGTTGAAAAAATAATTCTTTAAATGAGATACATTATAAGTAATAAATTTTTTACGTATTTAAAATATGGATTTTTTTGTGGAATTTGAATACACTATAATCAATGATCATTGGATGTCCCATTACATCACCCGACATAGGTATATAATTCATAGTCAATGGAATATAATAATTCCAACAATATAGTGGAAATAGACTAATTATGTTTAATCCTCACAAATCCAAACATAATTCATAAAAAATTCCCTTTTTATTAACCCATGATTAAAATATAAATTTTCAACCGATTTACACAGGTCAATGTTAAAAAATTTAATCCTTGAAACCATGAATAGGCAATCCTTCTAGAATCCACCCCGTATGAAATTTTTGATAGATCCCTAACCCCATAGGGAAGAGTCTGAGCACATAATTATAAGAATCATTTCCACTTTATACACACATATTCTGCTGATTCCTTCAAAACATAATCTGGACCATAAGAAGTTATCCCATAAGGGTCATTAAATTAGAAATGAATCAATTTCCTTTAATTAATCAATATTATTGTAGCATGAGATATAATTATATAAAATTTGGTATGTCTATATAAAAAAAATATTTCTCACCTTACACATGAAAATATTTTTCATTCTGTAAATAATAATTCGTATATATTTTATCCAAATTATAGAATTACGGATCAATGACAAGTGGTTGGAAACAGTTTTTTACTACAGTTGTTACCCTTTATTTATAAATCTAACTATAGTCTCTAACGATACCATTTCATAATCCATATCATAGTTTCCTTCAAAGGCTAAATATATTTTAGATAAAATTATCTATTTAATTAATTACCATATACCAAATATGATAATTTTAATCTTTTTTTAAGATATATATCTTGACAACCAATACATTTAATGTTGAAGTTTAATTCCATTAGGAGTCAACATGAATATTACCAGAATAATAAATCATATTATACCACTAATCCTTCATTTTATGAACGTAATCATGAAAAAACAGATCATTAGAATTATACATAACTAAAAAATAGAAATTCTAATCCGGGGAAGTGACAACGGTAGATGATGTGAGTTTATCAATAAGAATATTAAAAAAATAAAAATAGTTTCATTTTTTAATGTTTTTTTTTGATCTATGAAATCATCAAGTAAATCCTTAAGGTTCTACCATCATATAAACATTTTAGATGGTGTAATATTAGTGGTTGTTGATCCATAAGTGATTGAGTAGTGTATATATATTTGTAAGTTATCGTTGTATGGTCTTATTGTTTTTGAGAAATGTGTTAAACCCTTGTCATATGAAAATATCAAGAACATGATATCCTAATTCTATAATAACACGAAATGGAATATTATGCCAATTGATAATGTATACATTCATGTCATCCAAGAAAGGAACGAGGACACAAATTAACTTCTATGCATAGAGAAGCTATAATTGAAACCTAGTTTTTTTATCTATCATAATGTGTGGATAAAATCAAGCCCAATAGTCAAAATAACATGAATGAATAGGTGTTGAATAGAATTAATGGTCTTACATGGGTATATTGGCATTCCATAATTCCGAATGATTTTACCACTAGCTTCGACACCCCCAATAAAATTGATCAGTGTAATCTCATTGGTGACCTCAACCTTTATTCAAGGATACATGTTAAAATAATAATGGAGTCACAACCACAAGAGAAATTTTCTTTATTGAGAGTGATCAAAAATTGGGGATCAATATAAAATTTTATTAATTTCCAACATTGTATGAACATTTAAAAATTGCGGGACATGAAATAATAAACATTAGGGTGGTTATAAAGATAATCAAAATAGTATTTAGTTTCAGGACAAGGAATAAAGTGTGAAAGAGAAATAATAACAAACAAGTGGAGAATATCATAATTTATAAATATCATTAAGAAAAATGTCTAAAATGGGGAAATGTAGCAGGAAGAAGAAATTAATGGTTGGAAATGAATTATGTGGATAAAAAACAAACCCCATTACAAATAGATGAACATCTAGAATCCAAAAACATGAAATTATAGAATGAAATATAGTTAACTAGGAAGGATAATGGTTGTGAAAATATTAGTCTATCGTCAGAGATTATCTCCTTTTTATTTTTTCTACATGTCAAGGAATCCTTGATTGAGTGTATCTCTCACTATAATAATGAATCATTACGTTGGATATTACATGTTTAATGGAATTTAATAGAGGTTCGAAAAACCCAAAATCCTGGATTGATGCATGAGGAGCATGTTTTCACCAATCAGTGAGCACTTGATGGTTTAGAAGGACATGAATATCCAATGCATGTGCATTAGGAACCCGAAACCATATCAGTAGAAACACATACTAAGATCATAAAAAGGGGAATGCCATAGCCAAAAAACATATTGGGATATTTGAAGGGGATGAAGATATTTCTACACTATAATGAAAGATAAATTCTTGAATATCTGAAAGAAAAAAAAAATGTGGAGGACAAAACAAGGGGGACAATATACCCAAATATATATCAAAATGCGGTCCATATCATAGAATTCAAAGGTATAGCCATCCCTAGAACTAATGGTTCCTTAAGTCCACACGAATGTATGTACAAAACTAATTTACATAGAGTGTTTCTGTCAAATAAAAGGTCACCGGGCATGAAAACAACATTCCTAGTAATTGGTACAACCTTATGGGAAAAATTCATGCCCCCACCATACAGGGAACAATTGGGGTTCCTGTTCATTTCATTATATAAAATCCCATTATTTTTCAAGATTAAAACTGACTCACCACATGTTTCTTCACTAGTGAACGAATCAAAATATTCAATATAGTTATTTATTAATTAAATAAATAAATTTACATGAGAACACTATTTGACAAAAATAATGGCCACACTAGTTCTATCGAGGAACCATGGGTTATTACTGGATATTTTCATTATATTCTACATAATGAGGAGGAAATTGGGATTGTTTTTAGCTCTAACAACATCAAGGTGTTCAACAACTCTATAGAGGATGATTATTAAATTGATGATAATCTCATTGGAACCAAATATAAATTCTAAAAATGACTTCATAATAGCATGATAACTAGAAGAATTGACAAAAAATTTGTGAATGATTATTTGTAGGGAAGTTGGAGATATATTTCATGTTTCACCTTGGAAAAATATAATTCTTATCATAATTCCATTTTGTTGAGCTTGTTTGGAGATGGGAATAAGATTCACTTCCCTTTAGGATTTAATAATTCATGGAAAAAACGCCCTGAATGATGAAAAATAGTTCATGATACTTGGGATGGGTTTGAATGTAACAGGACCCCAATTTCTTCCATATCAAAAATGAATAGACATGATTTTATAATGATGGATTGGAGAAGAAAATTTTCTAGAAAAATTGATAATGAAATTGAGGTGTGCGATCATTATCTTTATTATATACATAAGTAAATAACTAAGGATAACATTCCCAATGGAGTCACTCAAGAGTCCAAGATGTCCACCATTCATTAAAATATTATCTGGTTAAAAGGAAACCATCAAAATGGAATTTTCAATGATAGGAGTAATAATGATGTGAATAGAAACAACATGTTATTAAGTGATCTTCAAAGGAAATTAATGGCCAATAAGCCACATTCCTTTTGGGTGGATAGAGAAAAAACTGTAAATGAATGGAAATAAACATTTAATCACATTTTTTTCATTCTATAAGAGTGTTTTCAAAAGACCACCAAGGAATGTGGCACTTGGGGACTGTATTATTCGTAATATTTTTTCTGAGGATGAAAATTTTCTTCTCACATAAACTCCAATGTATATTGAATTTAAAGAAGTTTTATTTTTCCATTGCAAGGGAAGATCACATGGAGAAGAGATATTCTCTAATAACTTCTTTCATCATTTTTTTGGAGCTCATCCAATTTAATGTTTGTAATTTGGTAATGTGTTTTTTCAAGGGTTGATCCATCAAAAAAAGATTTATGACTAATATATTTCCCCCATTCCAAAGGTTGATAATTCAAGTGAAATTATTCAATTAAGACCACATGATCTTATCTAAATAATACAAAAAATCATTATAATGATTATGGCCAATATACTTGATCAATTCTAAAACAAAATCATTTCATGGAAATATTTTTTATTTTTTAATTGATGAAAACTATAGACTACATGATTAATACCTTAGAATGTGTGAATATGCTTAGAAATTCTACAAGGGGAGGAAAAATTTCAATAATTGTTCACATTAGAAATCAATTTGATAATTTAGAATATTACGTTATAAGTAATTTCCAATTTTTCTTTGCCTTCAATGAAATATTTTTTAGCTGGATCAAACACCTTATTAGGTCTTACCTAAATACTATATGAATTAATGGATCCCTGAATCTATACATCATGTTATCAAGAGGGGTGAGACATGGATTCCCCCATTATGATATCATATATTATATTCCTAAAGATTATCTTCTTCTGATATTACTTCATACAGTAAAAAATTGTTATTTGAAACCCATTAGGGATGGAAAAGTTATTTAAGCCACATACCACCTCTTTTTTTGCTGATGATATGATAATTTTTTAATACGGGTGATGGGAGAAATATTAAAAACATATAGGATTCCATTGAACATTATGATGTGGTTTTAGTCTAGGAAGTTAGCTATATCATGTGATTCATTTTTACAAGCATGAATATATCATGCTCGAGAAGGAGTACTATGATTAATGTATTGGGAATAAGGGATGAATCCTTACATTTTATTTATATTTTTGTTCTCGTATTTTGGGGAAGACCCTATGCTTCTGACATAAAATATATTTTCAGTCAGGTTAGAATATTTATAGCCTCATAGAAAGGAAAATATATTTCAAGGGATTGATGGGATTTACTTTTCTGGCATGTGATTATCTCAATGATGGTTTTCTATGTCATGGTTTACTCTTAGATAGTATCATTCATTAAATTCATGAACTCCTTATTACAAAAGTTAATTTGGATTGGAAGAATATTAGAAATAATGATTTTTATAGTCCAATGGAGGCAACGTTACATTCCTGATGCTCTTGGGGGTCTCAAAAACAAAAAAACGTTCTTTTCAATCAGTCATTACTTGATCATTTTATCTAGAAACTTATTTGCAATAACTAAAAATCCTTATAATTCATATGATCTTGGGTTTTGGACATATTTAAAAAGTAATTAACTTCAATATGTGGTAGTCAATATGGCCTCTGTTAAAGGTTGTCTATAATTGGATCGTTAGTCATGCTCCAAAGTTGCTTACTGCCAATTCCTCACTCATGTTTTGGAATTTTAAATGTGATGGAAGTCGTCTCATTTATCATATTGACTACATGAACCAAGGATTTCACTACATATTATCAATTAATTACCAAATGGAAAATTGTAATGATATTCTAGATTCCATAAAAATAAGTTATTTCAAGCAATGATATCATACTAGAATAATCTATGTTGATATAGGTACTATCCTTAAATAAGAAACTAGACTATACGACCTTATATAAGCATCTTTCGTAGGGATATCACAAATTGGCTGGTGATCTCAACAACAATTTATGTTCCCTTCTATAATCAAAATTTCATGGAGTATTTCATTCATCAAAATTCATGTTGATTATAATCTACAACATGTTATTATTTTTCATTTTTCATGATCTTAGTTATGCCTCTAGAACTATGAATTTGATAAACACATTTTCTAATGATTCTAAAATTCATCCTGATTGGATAAATATTTTTTGATATATTTTAAGTTCATCCACAAAGTGATGATTATATTAGAGACCTTATTCCCACAATTCTTCACATACAGATGTCCATGTAGCTATCTATTATCTTTATTTCATCCAACAATTATGTTTTATATGTAATATTGAGAGGCCAAAATATGGTTATTTATGAGAAGGCATGATTCAACATCCAAGAATCACATGATGAAGTTATGATGGTAGCACAAAATTCCAATGAACTACACACTATTAAATTTAACAATTTAGTTAAGGACCTCATATTTTTGGATTGATTAAAGGTTCATGAAGATTATCCTCCCTCACATAACACTACTGATGTTTTCTGGTTTCCCAATTAAGATGGATAGAAAAAATTCAACTCATACGGTTCCTTGAATGTAAAATCAATGGATTGAAGGCTATGAAATCACTTTAATGAATTATCATGGGGTTGTTGGTGAACATCAATTTGGTTCTTGTGGAATTCAAATGACTTTGGAAGAAGATATTGCTGGTCTGAAAAATGCTCTCTATATTTCAAAGCAAAGGAACTAGAATAACATCTGTTTTGAGTGTTACTACTCACCCTTATTCCATTCTATGAGAACTATAATGTTCCACATTTATTAGAATGTAATAGTGAAATGGGACATCAATATTGAAAATATATCTTCAATGAGATGTATTATAATTCATTTTTAAGCTAATGCACTCAAGAATGCGCTTGTAAATAACGGAGTGAGTGTGAAGGTTTATATTTTTTCCGACACTCTCCCTAATGATCGAATAATAATGTCACATATGAATGATTTTAAGGATGATAATTTAATAATTTTGTAACATTTCTTTTTCTAAGTGAATGTGCACCATATCTCAGTTTTTTCAAAAAATAACTCATAAGAATCCATATGTATTAGAAAAACCATAATTCTATTGATATTTTACTGGTGGGGGAATCATTTTGAAAATTTCTAGTTTTTCATTGTATGAATCAATACTTATATCCATAACATTGTAAAACAACACAATTATAATAGTGATATGATCCTACACACTTCCATGTTTTGGGAAAATATTTTCTTACAAACACCTCTATAGAAAAAATGAATATATTCTAAAAATAAATCATTGGTACTTTGAGTAATAGATTAATCATTTGAAAATCCTGAATGATTATTTATATCATTATCCAGAAAATAGATGTAATAGATCTCTGAAAGGATGTTGGGGCACCGAAAAAGACAAATGGAATTCCTCGATAGTGATATATACCAAATGTATATATGAAATTGTCCCCTTATTGATCCTTATGGAGTATTGATGTCTAGTTGTAACCAGTTTAGATATAATGAAAATTTAAAAATTTATTTTCAACTATTATTTCATAAATTTTATTACTAAAAAGTAATTTCTAAATTTTATTTCAAAATTTTTGTATCATTTATCTTGTAAAAAATTAACATTCTCAATATTTCTATATTTGGAAATAGGTTTATTTTTATTTATCATTTGTAACAATAGTGACATCGCTAATATTAGTGAGTACATGAACAATAATAATCAATTCACTTCTAAAATTTGTAAAAGATATTACATCATATAGTAATATAAGTATATCCTCATTGAACTCTTTTTCTATGTTTGGATACTATGTTCATTGATTGTAAGGTCTTTGAATGTGGTCATGTTTTATGGGTAATTTTTAGAATGAGTTAAGAAGAAATCATTCCCATTTTGTTTGTAATGGACCTCCCAACCACAAGTTGAAACTTACACAAGGATTATAAAAAAAAATTTCATCGCACATGCTATATTTGGAGGGGTTGATAACCAGTGATGAATAATTATAACCCTAAAAACATTTTTTAGTGTGATGTATGGGGATGAGTTCCAAAACTTATTCTTTTTGACTTAAAGGAATAATATTTTCCTTAAAAGATCCATGGTATTCAATATTACAGATAATTTAAAAACAATATAAATCCACTTAACTCTTTATAGAATACTACTTCATGTATTCCAGATCTATGAATGGGTTAATAATATTTTGATTTGAATAATAATAAGAGTGTTTTGATAACTCTATCGAATATTGTTCTTTGTTGATTCTTCATTTGAATTTGGAATGGGATCCTAATTCTCTACAAATAAATTTCTAATATTAATCTAAACAATTGACTTCTGGAATGCTCATCATAGATTAGACAAAATTGATTTCTTTATCAAGGATTCTATGTAGGTTCTCTTCTTAAAAATTCATTAAATTTTATGAATAATTACGTTCAACATTATAAGGGTTTTCTAAACCCATTGATTGTTTAAAAATTATTATTTAATATTATCAAATGAATCATCAAATCCATGTTACTCGACTAATGAGAATTAATCTCCTAAAAGAGGTTCATTATAATTTGTGATGATATTGTACTCTTCTCATTTCCCATAGAACCCGAAAATGATCATAAAATTAGAAACATCAACAACCATTCCACCTATATATAAGAATGGTCATTCTAGAATAATTAGTATTTTCATTTCAAATTCAATATAATATATGGGAAAATTACTTTTCACATTTAACATTCCTACTCTAACCAGATTTTCACTAACTCTATCAATTATGAAAGTAATGGAGTAATTAATTAACAATATGACATCTGTCATAGGTTGTGGTTCTCATAACCTCGTGTTTTGAAACATTGAAAAATGACTTTTAATAATACTCACTACAAAGTCAAATGAATAATTATACATGACACAATAACCTATTATAAATCGGATGAAAAAACCCCGTTGATTTTTATGGTTAAGAGCTACCCTATTTTCAAGATAACACTACACTCATCTTTTAGATTTCAATTAAAAAATTCTTTTTTTTATTTTGTTTGATTTTTTTTAATTGTTTACTATAATATAGAATTATATTCAATGTGTCATGAAATTTTATAGTGATATGATGTTTCTCAATATGTACTAAAAATTTGAGAAAATCTCTTTCATGATTTATCTTAGTTAATTATTTAAAGGAAAGTAATTTTTGGGGAATTATTTTTCACAATTTCATGAATTACCATATATTTTTCGAATGTTTTATTAATAAATATGTTAAATTTTCTGATAAATTTGTTTTCTTGTAGGTTATTAGTTTGTATAGTAGAGTACAAGGTGTTTTTAGTGTGGTGGTTAAAATATATAGATCCAGTAATTTCAAGATAGTGGGTTTCAATTTATTAAAAGTGTTCATTTTTATTAGGTTTTGGGTTATTTGTGAAATACTAGGTGATTTGGAGACTACCCCATGTTATTATGAACATTATATTATTTATAGAATTTATTTTTTCTTTTCATAGAAGCATCTAATTTTACATCTTCCAAAATATATTTTCAATTGAATAATTTGAGTATGAATGTTTTTCATATAATTTTATAGCGAATAATTTTATTTTGAATCCATGTATTTTTTATGGATCTTGATAATCCATTATACTCAACAGAGAATAGAATATAACCTCTATATTTACTATTTAATTGGATAACTAGTCCTTAGGTTTGTTTTGGAGATGTTTCCCAAGATGTTGTTGGAATCTACATGTTGCAGGTTGTTTAAGAACTCCCTATTTTCTATAAAAATGTTATAGATGGCTCATATAACCTTTATTATAAGTCTATGAGTGTGAATAATCCTTTAGATGTGTCATAATTCAATGCTAAATGAAATTATTACTTTATATAGATTAATAATTTGAGAATCCATGAGAACAAGGGATATTCAAATTTAGTGTCCCATATCACGATAAACTGAAAATTTGATCATGATATATGGATGATTTCATCATTTTATTGATGGTTGGAAACTAAAGTTTAAGAAACGTTTATTAATTCACTCAATTTTTATCAATTCTAATGATCATTCCACCGACTTTCATCTCTACTCCATTTCATTTCATATAGTGCATAAGAGAAGGAAAATATATTTTAAATAATCCTATAGAATTCCCTAACATCATCCTTGATTGTTACCACATGCTATATGATATATCTGATCTCTTACGCTAATCACATAATTTTTTAATATTTTTTCAATTTTCTAAATTCATAACATCAAGAACTGATATTTTTCATTATATTATTTAATTTTTTGAGTTTTTTCTTTGTTCTCATGGTAACAAAAAAAAAACCCAAAAAACAACCCAATGGATATTACCAAATTCACAACAAAATTGGTCTCAAATATTGATTATATATAAATAATTTAACCTACTATAGTCATAAAAGACATTTCTTATTAAATTTTTGAATCATCCTTAGTGAAATTGTTATTTTGTTATATTGAGTTATTATACAGCCATTTAAGCTCAAAGTTTTTGTTATTTAGTCAAAATACACAAAATTAAACAACATGTAAAATTTTTCATTTAAATATTAAATATATAAATATATAAAATTGAAAAAAATTATCAATGAGAATAAAATGGATAAACAATATATTTTTAAAACAAGAACATGTGGAAGAATGAAAGAAATCTTAATTTCCAAAAAAATCCAAATTAGTTGAATTTTTTTAATGAAAAATCAATAAAAAATGTGTCCAAATTTTATAAAAATTAAACAATATTGTTTAGTAAATAATTTAAAAAACTAAACTATACTAATTATAATAATCAAATAATATTATTTCTATCATGATTTGGTAATTATTCAATATTTCTTTATTAAAATCCCAATTTGGAACTAAGAACTCAATTTTTAGTAAAACATATTGACATTTCTATTTTTAACAATAACATTTTGCATCATGTATTATTAATAATTATCATTTATAGGACCTATATTGTATTTCCTTGATATTTTAAAAAATATATTTCTTTGATAAATACAATTTCATTAATGGATTATATTACAAAAAATACATACTTTTAATGAATGAGGAAATATTTATTATATTTTTATTTAATCAACATCATTATAAAATAACAATTAAAATTGATTTTTTATATTATAATGTAAATTGTAGAAATTTTAAATAATAGTTTTAGATAAATTAAATATATTGATAGTTAAAAACTGAATTTAATAAATTCTTTAAAATATTTTGAATTTTTTTTTCAAAACAGTTTATATTAGTTGATTTTATGATGATTAATAAAAAAATCCATCAAATTTTAGAAAAATAATTTAAAAAAATTGTCATCATTTTATGAATCCAATCATCAAAATTATATTTTTGTGTTTTTTTTAGAATAATTTGAAGTGATTTATTTTTTGATGAATATTAAAAAAAATTAATATATTGAAATCATCATTTTAAATTATATAATATATTTTTAATTTTATTTTTAAACTTTTCACAAAAGTAATATGAGATAAGTTATATTATAATTAATCCAATTTTGGACATTGTAATCTATTTCATATTCGATATTATATAAAAATTAATAATCATTTGAAAATTTTCTAATTTTAAAACATCATTTCCAACAAGTTTGAAGGATACATTTTAAAATAAAATTTTCTACTTATATGAAAGGAATTTTTAAATATGAATTTAAAATATTAAATAATAATAAATATTTCAACAAATTAATCTAAACATATTTTGGGCCCAAAAGAATAGTAAAACCCTTAAAAAATACTTATTGCGGTTAAGGTTAAAATATGTTTACATGGGAGTGAAACATAAAAAATAAAATAAAATTTGACATAATAATTTACAAAACTCAGATTTGATAGAGATATTTCTACGATAGATCCTATTATGTCGGAAAATGACAATTTTTATAGCCTTATGGAATGTCAAAGAAATGGATACACAATATTCTTTCAAAAAATCCTCTGTGGGTCTACTCCACAAATTATAAAAGGTCACACCTCTCCACACATATTAACAGATGAAGTTACATTTTTTTAGGAAACAAATACCATAATATCATACATATTCACTCCCTAAATCTTACATATCTTGGTTTAATTAAAAATCCTGTATAAAAAATATTTTTTTATAAATCTACAGTTTAACTCTAATGAAGAGGTTGAATTCATGAGTATGTATTTTATTTACTCTTCAACATTGGTCAAATATTAATAAAATAAGATGAAATAATAAAACTAATATCTATAATTTATGAATACATTATTCTATTAATTTAATATCTTATATTCACCACTACATATTATAAATGAGAAAAAAAACTGTTGATTTTTCTTAGAGTGGTCTACCATGTAACAAACTGATGTGATTCGTTTTCCATTACCCCATCTTACATCAAAATATAATGATGTATTTAATGATTATATGTGATATTTTATTTAATTGTTATACATCTTGAATTATTATACCACATATAAATTCTTACATTCCAAGCCATTAGAGAGGTGTAATGTTGCTAATGTGTACAAAAGTCTACCACCCCACCAACTGATTTGATGTGATTTTCATTTACATTTTACCGAGATGGTAATTAGGATATATTAAATGAATTTATATGTCATTTCAAAAATAATTATACTTTTTGGATTCTGATTTCCATTATAACATCTTAGTCTAAATTCTATATGAAAGTACACATACCCTAGTTTCTTGGAAATGGTGCCTTATATTACAACATTAGAAAGAATACAAGATTATTTTATTCCCAAATTAAGGTATAGTTTAGTAGTTTTGGAAAAAAAAGTTACAAAAATATGTTCAACATTACAACATGAAAAGAAATACATAGTATGAATTCCATTGGAAACGTCTATGACTACTATATTATCCCTACATGTCACTCATAATATTCATCTTCACAACCTGGGAAAATTAAAACCTAAGAATGGGGTGAGATCAGATTCTCAGAAAGGTTAAGAAATACAATGGGATTTCTCCTAAAAATAAACTTTAGGAATAGTGGACAACTAAAAACACGATCCGTTAAAAATATACTTCCCCATAATGTGGAAGGAATGATAGATGAATAAATAAGGCCGTATAAATGATCACAAAACAATGAAGCATAACCATTGGTGATATACTTGTCAAATTTTCATATGTTCCATCCATTACTAATTCCAAAATGTGGGAATTCATAATTGTGGACATCCAAAACATATTATTGAGGCCTTGGCCTAGATGTCTAAAAATACTAGGGTAAGGCCTCGGCTAAAAGAAAATTTTGTTTTGTCACATTAGACCTACTAATACATTGAGCTGATATATTGGCCCACACCAAAAATATTTTATTTCAAATTAATTTTTGATATTATAGGGGTTTGAAATTAATAAGGTGGGGAAAAATAGGCATAGCCATAGGTTGCTGATTTTTTTTCTCTTTTAAAATGCAATTTGGGTCTGAACAGAGAAGTAGAGGAGGGGCCCTTAGCAGCGTTTCGGGTGGATGTCCCTGTTACACCCAACTCAACCATGGAAGGGGTGGTGATATTGATAGGGATTTATGTTCAAGATCATGATGACTCTCTTTTTCGAGGCTGGGAGGATTCTAACCAGAATTTAATGTTCTTGGGTCATGGATATGAGCAAATTGCTGGTTCAGACACAGTATAGGGAAAGCCCTTGGGGGTTGCAACAGAACCTCTTGGCGGACATGGGAGGAAAGACGATGCGAGTTTACTGGATCCCTTATACCGAAACACCCTTGGGGCCAACAAGGCTGGGCCTGTGGGGAAGGAAATTGTCCCATAGATGAAGGCAGGTAAGGGGGTGTCTCTAGGAAAGCAGAGGCCCCCTAAAGAAGCCATGGCGATAACATTGGGGAACCATTTTGATGGTTTAGAAGTTTATGAACCTCTATTAGATCAAGATGAGGATTCATTAGATGATGACAACTTTAGCGAACTCTCAATAGATTATATAGACCGTTTTCAAGGGAAAGGTCCTCACACCATTAAAAGGAAGAAAGAGAAAAAAGGTAGTAGATACCCTGGAGAATGTATTGTGGTTCGGGGGAATAACCAATGGGACGTAGAGATTACTCCCACTTTCCAAAAATAATGGTGACTAGGTCTACTAAGAAGGGTAGAAATATGGAAAGTTCAACACTAAAGAAGGTGGAATGTGAAAAGTATGGGGAATTATTGAAGCTTATCATACACTGCAAGGATGAAATGACTGAACAAGAGGTACGACCCAATGTATCAGAGGATGAGCTTAAAAGGATTTATGAACGAGGACTACTAGTGGATGCCAATGAGGAGCAAGAAGAGTGGTTAGATAAACAAGATCAAATCCTGGAACGAGGCTTCAATTAGTGTAAAATCAACTCATGGGAATTCATTCACACAATGGAACAGATGATCACTCACTTTGAAGAGCTTATCATTGAGGATCCAGATTCCTAGGTTAGTACGCTACACTGGGAACTTTTTAGAATAGCTGAGTCATGTAATCTTAGTTTGGTGTTTAATAATTTTGTGAGGACTTTTAGCATAATGTTGTGCTCGGTTGTGAACTTTGGTTTCCCTATTTCTCCTAAAAATGGATTAATAATAAAAAGTAAATTTCAATGGATCAATATAGTTCATCCATAATCGAACTGATCATAATATAATTCTGCATGTGAAAAAAATAATATATGAACCTCTAAAATTATTAAAATTCAATAGATTTGTTGAAATAAACAAAAAATACTCTAATAAAAAGCATCGATTAATTCTCTAATGAAATAAAATTTTTCTTTGAAAACATAATTTCATTTGGAAAATTTATTACATAAAACTAGGAATAAAAAAATCTAGTTTTTTACATGATTAAATCATTCATATTATAAAATTAATTGAGGCTTAAAATAGGTAATAATTTTCACTTTAAAATAGATATGAATTTTAGATGTTCCCTTGAATCGAGTTTATTTATCAGGGTGAATTGAGAATGGTCTTTATAAAACAATTAAATCCCCCTAAAATAACAAATGATTACAATTGGTGCTAATATATTTAAAAAGAAGATATAATTTATGAGTATTACCAATGAATAATTAATATTTTATTTATATTAAGAGAGATAAAGAGTACCTAGAAATAAAAGGGATGTTTGGGTATAATTCCTTAAACTTAATTCCGAATGTGTTCTTCACATGACCATAAAATTCTAAAAAATTTAATTAAATAAATAAATAAATTAAAATATAACCTCATATGTATTTTCTTTATTTACTAAAGTTTTATTATAATAATTTATGTATTTTTTGGTTATAATATAAAATATTGTCGCTTGGGAGTGTTTGATTCCTTGGTTTTCATGATCTGTATAATTTTATATGAGTTTGGAAGTTCATGTAGAATAGGTATAATTTACTAGAATTGAATTTACATGACACTAATGAAAATTAAATAATATCAAATGGTTATATAATTATTTTTTATTAGGTATGATCAGTTGTTATTATTTTAAAAAATACTAAAAATCATTATGATTATTTTGGCGATATTTCAATTATTATGAACTAGATTTTCCTTATGAATTATAATTTATTGTATAGACTAGTCTTTAAAAATTAAAGAAGTCATAATATATATTTAATAATTTATTTCAATCATAAAAATGGTTACATGAACATGCTTCATGGAGAAATTGAAGAATGATGGTTCATCGTCTAAGATAGTTATATATCAAAACATCTTGAATGATGATTTTTTAAAAAATTGTGAGAGAGAAAGATATTAGTTTGAGAGTGTATAAACAATTAAAGTGATATAATTCTTCTAAAACTATGATACTATAGGTATCATGGTCAATTGGAAATAGGAGGTGAGGAGATGATAAAAAGAAAAATTAATTGAATATGAAATTAAAAGATAATGGAAGATGGTTTAACTCTAAAAATATTCTCCTTGAGATCATCATCAAGGAAATGGGCTTTGGTATTTTGGAAATAACAAGATCTATTGGATTTGTGGAGATACTAGGGATGATTATTTGGGTAGATATTGGAGAAGCTTAATGGCCCATATGAGTGAGGAGAAGAGGGAGTGAGGGTGGGTTTTATAGTAGAGGAGAGGGTGATTTTTGAATATCCTATTCATTTTTGGTTATTCTTTTGATGAAAATGAATAGTGTTGATTCATGTGAAAAAATAGTAATATGTTTATGTGAGTTCATACAATGTTTTTTTACATCAGCGATGACTCATTGAATAGTTTATTTATCATCTAATGTGTTTATAGCGTAAATTACCTTATATTATTATTCACAAATATTTCATGTAATTTTGGAAAATCCAAAAAAATTACCATAACCATTTATTGGAATTTAGAATTGAAAAATGGAATCAAATTTATCAAAATAATTTTCTAAATATGTGAAATGTAATTTTTAAATAAATTAATTATTTACTTGCAAATACATATTTTATATTTGGAACTGATTTTATAATAATTTAAATATTTACAGAGCTCTCATAAAATTTTTCAAAAATATTAGAAAAATAAAATATATATTTAAATATATTTTTGATTAAAATGTATTTTATTTTATATAAAATTAATAATTGAAAAATCAAATTAAATATTTATTACTCTAAAAAATAAAAACACTCAATTATTAATTTTTAAAATATTCTCACTCATTTATACAGTGCCTAAATTTTATTCATACATACATTGGTGAGGATACTATTAATAAGGGCTATATTACATTTCATAAGAGTGAATTATTTTTCAAAAGGGTGAATTTAATATTCACCAAAATTTATATTGATCACATCATATTATAAGTGTCTAACTGATCGCAACCATGTATGTCTATATTTCAAAAATCAAAACATTGAAGCAGAAAAAATTATTTCTAAATGTTTGGCTATAACTATATCCTATAATTAATAATGTTTTTATTTTACAGAGACTTAGTGATTTATGTATTCTATATTAAAATAATTTTAGAATCATTAGAGTCTTACATTATTCCTCCATAAGAAATGTTTTCACCCTAATTACACAAATGATACCACATAAAAAGATTTGGGTTGTTATTCATCATCGTTTCCTCATTCCCCCTGTTTCCACTTCAATTTTATGATATTTTCTATGTACATTTTCTATAATAATTTGAAATTCCTCAAAAATTGTTATTTTGTATTTAGAATCAGGATAGTCTATTCACTAAAAGATAATTCAGGATCTAATTTAACAACTTCAGAAGTTAGTACATATGATGGATCTGGCATGTACTTCCTTATAAAAGAGATGTGGAACACCTTTTGGGCCGTATATATGTGAGGTGTATTTTCCAAAGGATAATGCACAACAAGAGTTATCTCAAGAATATAAAAAGGACCAATGTACCTCAAACTCAAATTCCATTTCATCCCATATCATATAACAGCCTTCCATGGAGGTACTTTTAATGAAAAAATGAACTCCCACTTGAAATTCAAAATCCTTCATTCTATTAGTAGCATAGATCTTTTACCTACTTTGAGAAACATTGATATGGAATTGAATAGTCTTTACCCTTTCTATTGATTCATCAAAAATCATTGGTCCTACAAGAATTTTTCACCAACTTTATCCTAACATGTTAGAGTATAACATCTATTTCCTTAAAATCTTCATCTCGGGAAATTTGAATTCTTGAATTGACACTATTAATTTAGTTGAACACCACCTGGGGTAAATAATGATCCCACATACATTGAAAGTCATGTAGAAATGATCTAAACATGTCTTATAATGTTAGTATAATCCATTATAATTTCCTATAAGTTTGAGGGTGATAAGAAGTACTCATTCCACGCTAAATATCCAATTAGTTTTGAATAATTTTATATAATTTTGATGTAAATTTTGGATCATGATTAAAAACAATTTTAGATAGATTATCCCTGAATTATTACAACTTCATTAATATAGTGGCTTTAAAGGCACTTTAGGAGAAAAACCTCCCTTATAGTATCGAAATGAGTAGATTTGGAAAATATATTCACAATTAACCATATTGAATCATTATTTCTAGGAGACTTGAGTAATATAGTGAAAACATTAATGGTGATTTCATCCCATTTCCATGTAAGAATAGGTATAAGATTCATGATTCATATAGGATGTTGTCTTTCATAATTCAAATCGTTACAAATGAAGAATCTTGATAAATAATTTCCATGTAATTGTTTCATGATATCCCACCATAAATGTTCCTTCAAATCATTATGCATCATTGTGCTACCAGGGTTTATAATGAAATTCGAACTATGGGAATCATCCAATAAATTCATTTTTAGTTTGGGTATAGGGAGAAAACATAGTTTTCTATCCAATTTCTTAATTATATCCTCACAAACAATTTCCAATGACAACCCATAATTCATTGATTTAATTATCTTTTGAATATTCTCATAAAAATATTGAGAACATTAAATTCCTTTCAATAAAAATAGATAGGAATCCAATTGGAAAAGTAATGATGCCTCACTTTATTTTATAATTCCCATATCCACCCTCTCTAGATCCATGTATATAATATTCTTTTCAATCCTAATTTTTTTCATATCTTCATGGTTCATCCTTATCAATGCATCTTACACCTTATTTTCCTTCCCTGGATGGTAGTGTATGGAAAAATCATAATACAAGAGTTTCTCGAGCCATCGCCATTGCCTCTTGTGGAGTTATTTCTTTGACAAGAGATATTTCAAGATCATATTTTTAGTAGATATCATAAATCTTTCACCATAGAGATTATGATTCCATATATATGGAGAAAATATAACATAAGATAACTAATGATCATGTGTAATATAGTCATGTTCTTAAATTTTTTACTGACATGATTCACATGCATTAAATCTATCATTATTCCTATGGACATAATCGAGTCATTTGGTTGATGCATCACTGTAAATAAAAATTCCACCATTTAAAAATGGTAGTATTACAATTTTATAATTCACTAACATCTTCATCAATTCTTGATAACATTATTCACATTATTTTATTCAATCAAACATAACGTCTTTTCTAGGTTGCTTGGTTAAGGTGTTATCTTACTGAGAGATGTTTTGAATGAAATGCAAATAATATCCTGCCGAACCAATAAAACTAGGTACCTCAGTTATGTTTTCTAGTGTAGGAAATTCTTGAACAACATTTTTTTATTAAAATATCCTCAATGATTACATCCATATAGACAATATTTCCATGAAAATAAAATGGTTGAAGATTGAATTCACACATTCTAAACATCCCATATAACTCATTTCTCTTAAATTTATTCTGAATATTTCAAAATTGATTCTCAGGTTCTTCATACATTTTATGTTATACCAAGATATCTTCATTAAATAACACACCATGTTCATAAATATATTCATTGAGAACTCTATTCAGTAGATACATGAAAATAGATGTTGCATTAGGTAGTAAAAAATATATTTGTGCAATCCTTTAATTCCCATACCTGGTTCGAAATTCCATAACTAGAATATCTTCCATATTCACATGCAACTATTGATTTCCAGATAAATGGACAATATTTTGAAAAATATTGGTCTTCATGAATTGGATAGAATAAATCAACAATGTGGGGTGGAGGAAACTTGTTCTTTATCTTAATCGTATTGATATCCATATAGTCAATGCACAACCTCAAAAACTAATATTTATTCTTAATGAAAAGAACATTTGCTTCCCATGGAGAAAAACTAGGGAGGAAAAACCCAATATCACAAAATTCACTTAGTTGTTTCCTTATCTACACTAATTCAATCGTGTCCATTCTATATGTGGAATTCAAAATAGTCCTTGCACATGGGATTCAATCAATAAAAAATTAAATTTCAACTCTAGAGGATGTCCAGGTAAATATTCTAGAAATAAATAAATATATAATTACACAATAGTTACATATTTAAATTGAATATTTATTATCCCACCGATAGATTATGTTTTATGTTACTCCCCAATAAACGCATTCAATAAAGCTACTTGTGGTGGATTTTGATAAGATTCAAATGACAAGGTTTCATATCTATGTATAAGTTATTCTACATCATTCTCAAAAATCATAAATTACTTCTTATTGTAAAATATTCTCACATCAAAAATTGAAATGCATTTCATATAAAGAATTATATGATGGTAAATCAAGGGTATGATGATAATTTCAGCAACAAAAAACTTCTATATGTCTTAAGGGGGACTGATCAACACATCATTGCTGCAATGATACATCTGTAGGAGTTGTGACTGAAAACTAGTTCATTAAATCAAATTGGAAATTAATAGTTTTCAGGGAAATTGGGAAGATATAAAAGAATTAAATAATATGTATTCAAATAAAGCATTGCATTGGTTTTAGGAAATGATTAAAGAACCTGAAACTACATTTTTAGGAACCTCAACCCCAGTGGTTGTTATCACATAAGCTTGGCCATTCTCACATGGCCTTCATGGGGTAATGTTTCATATATTATTAGTATAGTCAATGAAATTATTTACTGTCTCTTTACAATTAAAGATTTTAACATTGGTTGATTCATTCTTCCCATTGAAATGATTAGATTTGTGGCATATTTATCCACATTTGTAACTGAATCAATTACCTTTTATATATGTTCTATGTTATCTTCTTCATATGTATCACATGTTTCCAAAGACCCATTTTTATTCTTCCCTTTGTAAACTCTAACCTCTACCACCCTATTATTATATTAAATTCCTTCAGAGACATAAGACATAGATAATTATTTCACTACCTTGATTACACATGTGACTATATCTTTATATGATTAGAAATTTTAGGAAACTAGTTCTATTTGGAGGAATGGTAATAATCCCCAAAGAATCTAAATATCATGATACTAAAATTACATATGTAGTCCACGGAATTCCATGATATCCTAGTAAAATTGGATACATACTTCACAATGTTTTCATCCACTCTTTGCTTCTAACCACATAATTTTTTCCCGAAGTCTGATCTCTATTCATGAACACAATATTTTCCTATCAATATTTCCATAACATCCCTCTCGTAAATGTCTTCCACTTCTTCGCTCTCTTTTGTGTTCTAAATTAATGTCCACCATAGATCTACATCTATCGATAGATGATAAACATCCATGATAGCCATACCAGTTTCATTACATCCCAAATATAGAAATATCTTCTCTATGGAACTTATCCACTACTCTACTATGAATGGTTTTTTAGTCCCATTGAATGATAGATGGGTTTCTTGTATAAATAAACCTAACATTTATCCTTTATATTTTTTATATTAATGCTCTAATTTGGTAATGTTATTGTTCATAACCTAAGTTAGGCATCACAATATAGTTATATGTTTTTCAGACCCAATTGCATATTCAGAACCAAAATCATTATTTTTCACTAGAGGAAAATACCTACATAGGATATGTATAGTAATTTGATTTCCTTTCCTTACATTATAAGTAATTTCTAAATAAATCACACACTAAATTATGAAATGAATCATAAAGTATAATTTCAATCTAGAAAAACACATAACATTTGTTGAAATTTTATGAATGTCAGATTTCATAACCAAATGCATGGCCTCATTCAGGGAATATTTATATTAAAATACATCGTAATGGTCTATAAAGAATATTTGAATTATCTTATTAATATTCCCAAGGAGTTTAAAACATGTTGTTTAGTAAGGCCTACTTTCATTACAATGTTACACTGAGTATAGCCTAGAACACGATGTTGGAGTTTTTACATATAGGTACATTTTTTTGAGAACCACATAAACTTGTATTATTATTACATGGATAAATTTTCAAGAAGGTTCCATATATTATACACCTTACCAAAATTCTATGATGTTCTTGTATACTAATCTACATTGTCTAGCTTAGGGGTTTGTTTTTAATCTATGTTGTCTAAATCTATTTTTCAGGTTTTATTATAAAATTAATATATACCAATTGTAATGACCCATGCCTTTGTTTCTCAGAGCCCACACCTTATATTAGTACATTTCATGATTAAATTAAAGTAGTATCTCAATATTATAGATAGTTTAGTAGTATTGGAAAATTATATACAATCCCGAGTTCGCCATTACAACATTATATAAAGTACAAAATTGTAATTCCATTAAAAACAGCTATGACTCATAGAGTATCCTTGAAAGATACTCATAATATTCATCTACAAAACATAAGAAAAAATAGAAAATAAGATTAAGGTGATTATAGATTCACAGTAAGGGAATGTAATACAGTGGATGTTATTATAAAAATAAACATTAGACATGGTAAACAACTAAAAAAACATGGCTTTAAATATATACATGATAATATTATGGCCTTAATTAAAGATACATAAATAATTCCATATAAATTATAATATGAGAATGAAACATAATGAATGATATTCTACAAGTAGAATAATCACAATATTCTCTAATTATTAATACCAAAATGAGGGAAATTTTTATGTCATATTACTGAAACATATTTTCAATGCATAGGACATGACATCTAAAAATTCTAAGCTAATGCCTTAGCCGATACCCAATTATATTATGACTCATGTGCCCTAATGATTCATCATGGGACTATAGTGGGCCCCACCAATCAATTTCTAAATCATACTAATTTGTCATATGAAAGCGGCTAATCCTAAATAACATGAACCTTTTAAATAACTTTCCCAATTCTGAACACATAAACACTAAACATTCTGAGAAATATGGTGAATGGTATCAAGGAAACACATCTAAAGTGAAACTAATAATAAAAATTATGGTATATGATTATCATAAGACATTATCCTTAACAAAACAAAAATTTAATAGAAATCATCAATTTAAAAAATAGTCTAATAAAATCAATGATGATTTCTTGAGAGAAAAACACTTATACTTTGAAAAGAATAGTTTTTTGAAAAAATAAATTCATAAAAAAAAAATTTTAAAATATATTTTTTCGATGATGAAATGAGTGTTTTTATAAATAATAATTTTTCCTTAAAACATATTATAGTCTTCTCAACCCTCTTTTCACTCGATCAGAACCTTTTTTCTGAGTTAATATTGAAGACAATGATTCCACCAACCACTTCATTTTCTCTTCATTAATTTATTTATATTATTATAATTATTCTTATTATTAATAATATTATCTTCGTATTACTAAAAATAATAATAATTCTAGTATTTTAATATTTTTATATAACTGAAAATAATCAATTTAAAAAAGAAAAAGAAAATTTCATAATTTTTTTTATTTTCTATTTTTATAATTTCTAATTATTATAATTAGAATTTTAATATATTTAGTATCATAATTATGTAAATCACATAAATTTCATAAATTCCAAATGTTTTAAAACAATTTATTGTCCATATATTAAAGAAATAATATACTAATATTTTCATATTTATAATTAAGAATAACTATTTTATATTTAAAAAATTCTTTCCCATAAAAAAAATTTATTTCAAATATTATATTATTTTTCAAAATTATACTCTATTGAAAAAATTAAAACTGGGTAAAATTTTCATAACGAGCTAATATTTTATTATTTTTATCAATAACATTATTGTAAATAAAAATTATCAACAAAGGTTCAAGTTAACCATAGATATTTTTTATAAATCATCGAAATTATGTTCTTATAAATATAATATAAAAATGGTCTTGTATAAAAATTTTGAAAATTAACATACATATAAGTTGTGTAAATATAGTTTTTCTTGAAGAAAATAATAATATATTCAAAAAATTTAATATGAATAAATAATTTAGAATATTTTTTTAAATAAAAATAAATTTATTTAATTATAAATTAATTTCTTGAAAAATAATTTCATATTTTATAATTTGAATCAATTCTCATTGTGAATTTAAAAAATACCCTATATTCATAAATTATATTATTAAATACATTACTAGTTAGTTTTAAATTATAAACTAACAATTAAAAAGTACATAATTAAAATAAAATTATGATTTTAATTTATTTTGATGTTACACCATAAATGCATTGTATGGTACATATACATTAATATATAATGTTTTACATATAGGTTTTAGGATCACCACTTAATGGGGTTTATGGTTCAAATGTTACAAAAAGTGGTGAGAGAATTATGAATAAACATTCCTTCTTTGGGAAAATTATTATTTTATACACCAATATTCATTCACGAGGTGTGTTGTAATGATCCCCTCCTTGCAATGAAAAGACAATGATGGGAGAGTGATAATTACCCTCGCGTCCTACCTCTAGTTGGTCGTGGTTTGGTGAATAACACTAATTTTATAAAAATCTCTTAAATGGGAGGCATTACCCTCTATAAGAAAAAATATTGAGATATAGGATGAATCAAACATAATCAACTCCACAATATATATATATATATATATATATATGAAAAATTAAAAAAAACATACTATAATGAATGTGTTAATAAAGCTGATACAGATTAAATATAATGACCCATACTTTACATACATTGTTAATAACTCAAAATTGAATCATACTTATTAAAACATATAACACAACAACGAAATGACTGTATAGGTATACTGTCTTTAGAAACTGGGAAACATAAACAACTGTTTCATAAAGAATATACTTTTCCTCTCATTTATTTCATCATATCTAGAGTCCCTTTTTGGAATATCCTTCTTAATAACCTTCTTCCTGACCTGGGGAAATAAAACATATAAAAGGGTGAGCTCAAATGCTCAGTAAGGGTAAACAAAAGAAATATCAATCACATCATATACATAAGAACATAACTTTTGGAAATCATAACCAATAAAAGAGATCATAATTTCATAACATGGGAAAAATCATAGTAGTGAAATGTAATCCCAATAACCATAACATAAAACATGAAACTTTGTGGCATGCACACATAATCATAGAGAATAATTTCTTATTAGTCAAGACTCATTTCCAAGACTATCTTAGTGGACAAAGTCTATTTCTAAACCAAGTTCATTCCTCGTTTCAGTCCTGTTTCACTGAACCGGTTTAACCTTTCGTTCCAGCCATGTCTATCTCATGAGATATAAAATCATTACCCAATGCATTGGTGGGGTATATAGGTCCCACCCATCTCATAATGATACCATTCTTATGTGTGCCACAAAATCATAAACCATACACCATAGAATAACCCATGAAATAAAAATGGGAATTTTAAACATCGTGACATCATAAAACAATTAATATAAGATAAAGGAATTTATAAAAACAATTCCATCATAAAATAGTCAAATCAATATAATAATAGGGATAGAAACAGAACCCATTATTATCTTAGATGGAAAATAATTTTTATAAAACACTTGATCTCCATTCTTGAGGAAAATATCATTTCTACTTCAAAAACACTATTCGTTTCTTAACATGTCATACAATACTAAACTAAAAGAATTTTATTAAAAATAAACTTGAAAACTTGTATGGGAAGCCTCTTGGAAATAATGTTTTAAAAAAATCCATTCTTGCCGTATAAGTTAAAATAAAACATTTTTCTTGTACTTTTTTCGGAAAAGTGAAAAATTACCTCGTACGAAAAATGAAAAAAGATTCCTTTAATATATTTTAATAAATACTCACCAAAGGGTAAAATTTCATATAAACTATTGTATAATGATGTAAATATTACATATTGATGAAACATTGATGTGGATGATAAAATGCACCCCAGTAAATTCCAAAGTATAAACAATCTCAGATAAAAATGAGATTGTGATATTTCCCTTACCTTAGGTCCAATTTTCTTCGTAAGTGTCCAAACCTCATTTAGAATGATTTAAATAATGTTATTGACTTATTCCAGAATCATAATTATTTTTATGATATCATATATGGTCATATTCTTAGCTTCTTATTAGTAATATTTCATTACTACTTGTTATTCTGGTGTTTATTACTTTTTGTTCTTATGCGTGTTTTGTTGAATAAATTCTTATTTTTCTTTTTAGGTTATAGATACCTAATTTCCAGAATGGTATTAGTGTAATATATATCATATTAATTCATTCAATTCATTTATATAATCATTATGCAATGAAGATCATGTAGAATTGGTCGCATCCCATCGTGGAGACGGTATTCCGTACATACGCACGAGTGATGATATCATTCCCATGATTGTGGAATTGTATTGGAGTATATATATACTATTTCAGAATCAATATCACTTTACAATAATCATATATAGTCATTATTTACCCCATTATACCCATCCATGTAAGGTGGTGGTGGAAAATAGATTAAACCACGGCGTGGAGACGATATTCCGTACGTATGCACATGCGGTGATTTCGTTTTCCGTAGTATGGATATATGGTTAAATAGGGTTGTTTCATACATATAATAACATATCAGTATATGAGTGATACTGATGTTATTACTTCATAATGAAACAACTGAAGAAGAAGAAGTGGAATAAGAAATAAAGATGAAAGAATCGGTAACAGACATTACCTCTTCTTTGAAGCGCTTCTTTGAGTCCTCTTTTTAGGGAACTAAAATTGGTCTTTTAAGAATAACAAGATCTCTAGGATGTCTCTGGGGAAGTGGAGAGAAGAAATTGGCAGGGTTTGGCCGAGCATAAAGGCTCAATGTTGTGTGAGTAAGAGAGGGAGGAGGTGCCCTTTTATAAGGGAGGAGAGGGGCACCTTTGGAATAACAAAAAATATTATTTTATTATAAAGCCAAATTCGGTTTTAAATAGCTCCAAATTGATATATTTAAAAGCTAAGGTGGGTATGGGTCTAAATCCTCTCATCCAATAGAATTTAAACAAGTTTAGGTATCAATTGTAACGTTATAATTTAGATTTTACTTTAAGTTAGATAAATTAACTTTTACCGTGTCTTCTTGTTTTCTTACACTATAAGGTTGATAAACATACTATATCAAGCCAAACGAACCCCAAATTGTTTATTCTTAATATATATAACCGTATCTAAGTCATTTGTCCGATCCTTATATTTTTAGGAATAAAATAACAATTAATAATATAATATTTGTTTTAAAAACTATTTTATGTCAATTTTGACATAATTAAGTAATTGATTTTTGTGAAAATCATAATAGAATTATTAGTTCGAAAATGTTAATTAAATCAATAACAACATCTCATATTAACCTAGAAAATTAGTATAATTCAAAAAAAGTCTCAAATTACATTTATTTGGGTATTTATAACATCAATAATGTCAATATTTCATTAATAAGATAATTACTGCATCATTGTTGTGACATAAATAAATTAAATTATTTAGTGTCTAAAAATTACAAATAAAATACCATTATGTTGGATATTTTTTATCATTATAATGAATATTTATAGTCGAATTTATCTTATGTATTACCCCATATTAAAAATGATTTACTTATTAAACTTTGATTTTAACTATTTTAACCCTTCTTTAAATAAATTAATAATAAATTTCCTAGTCTAATCCAAGTGGGACTAAATGGTCATATTTTATTCCTAAGGTTATTTTTGGTCGAATTAAACTTATAAAATAGAATTAATTCATGTGTTAGGGTAATAATAATATCATTTGGACCTTTAATTAACATATTTACTTTTAACCGTGGTAAAAAAAAAGTAAAAAGTTACTATTCACCAAAAAATTGTTTTCATCTCATTGAACCACATTTTAATCATTGATATTAACTGTGTCTCTCGAATTTTCAAAATTCCACTCACAAAAGCAGTAAAATTTAGTTTTATGAAAAATTCAGTTTTTTAACTACCACTTAGTGGTTTCACTATTCATCGAAAATTGAAAGTTTTCAGAAAAATACCAAAATTTCACCCTAGGCTAATTTCGATATTCTAAATCCAAAAATGAAGTCCATTTTGAAAAATCAAATTTATAAAATTTCAAAAAGTGGTTATTAATATTCATAACGGCTAGTTTTATTAATATTTTAATAGTATATCATTGTTTAGTAAAACTCAGTATTGCGTACGACGCAAGCAATCGAGGAAGGTCACAGTTGCATGTAAAGAAAGATAATCTAGTTTAGTGTGTAGTGAAAGATTCATTTGTTGATTTAAGAAAAAATATTTCTCATAAAAGCCTCGGGGGTTACGTTCTACCCCCTTAAAATGAATTTCGCCCTCGAAATTCGTCACTTTGTAACAAACAGATGAGGATACCTTTCCTCATTATATCCTCAAGCTCCCACGTAGCTTCTTCTAATTGGTGGTTCCTCCATAATACATTCACCAATCGAGTGGTCTTGTTTCATAGGACTTTTTCGCTACAATCCAGAATCTCTATCGGCTGTTCTTCATAAGAAAGATCTTTCTCCAGCGGTACAACTTCTGAGCTGAGTACATGTGAAGGATCAGGTATGTACTTTATCAGGAGAGATACAAGGAACACATCGTGTACTTGAGAGAGATTCAGTGGAAGCGCCAATCGGTAAGCTACCTTCCCGACACGGTACAATATTTCGAAAGGACCGATATATCTTGGGCTCAACTTCCCCTTCTTTCCAAATCTCATGACCCTCTTCAAAGGAGATATTCGTAAGAACACTTTATCACCCACTTCAAGATCTAGGTATTTTCTTCGGTTGTCGGCATAACTTTTCTATCGACTCTGAGCTGCTCTTATGTGTTGTTGAATAGATCTGACCTTTTCTTCCATTTCATCAACGAGATCAGGTCTTAATAGCTTTCTTTCCCTAACTTCATCCCACCAAGTTGGAGTTCATAATTTCATTCCATAGAGAGCTTCATAAGGAGCCATCTGAATACTGGAGTGAAATTTATTATTATAAGAAAATTCCGCCAAAGGTAGGTGTTGAACCCAACCACCTTTGAAATCCATAGAGCAAGCTCTCAACATATCTTCTAGAGTTTGAATTGTTCTCTCAGACTGACCGTCTGATTGAGGATGATAAGCAGTGCTGAAACTCAACTCTGTATCCAGAGTATGCTGAAGACTTAATCAGAACTTTGAGGTAAACCTCAGATCCCGATCAGATATAATAGAAAGTGGTACTCCATGCAATCATACAACATCATTTACATATATCATGGCAAGCTGATCTAGATAGAAATCCTCTCTAATAGCAATGAAGTGTGCAGACATTGTAAGACGATCAACTATGACCCAGATAGCATTATTGCCTTTGGATGTTTTAGGAAGTCCTATGACAAAGTCCATAGTGATGTTTTCTCATTTCCATTAGGTTATGGGTAACGGTTGTAACATCCCCTTGGACTACTGTCTCTCAGCTTTAACTTGCTGACAAACCAAGCATCGAGAGACATATTCAGCAACATCTCTTTTCATACCATCCCACCAGAAGTACTCTTCCAGGTCCCTATACATCTCCGTGCTTCCAGGATGAATAGAGAATGATGAACTATGAGACTCATCCAGCATTTCCTTTAATTTGAGGATGTGAGGAACACAAACCCTATTCTTGAACTTTATTATCCCATCACAATCAAGCTTGAATTCAGGAACATTTCTCGCCTTCTTTTGTAACTCTACATCTTTTTTCTGCGCCTCTTTATTCTTCACATGAATAGATGGTTGAACATTAATTTGAGAAAGATATGATTTCCCCCTTGTATTATAATTCCAATATACATCCTTTTTAAATCCATAAATATTGAATGTTTTGTGATCCTCATCATGGATAAACTGGCATGGTCTTGTCGACTTAATGCATCGGCCACCTTGTTTGCTTTCCCAGGGTGGTAATGAATTGAGCAGTCATAATCCTTAATCAGATCCAACCATCTTCATTGTCACATATTCAGCTCCTTTTGTGTGAAAATATACTTTAAACTTTTATGATCATTATAAATATAACACCTTTCTCCATAAGGATAATGCCTCCAAATATTTAATGCAAAGATTACCGCAGCTAACTCCAACTCATGAGTTGGGTAAATTTTCTCATGGATTTTCAATTTTCGTGAGGCATAATCTATCACCATATCATTTTACATAAGAACACACCCCAATCCCTTCTTAGATGCATCACTATAGATCACAAACCTTTCTCCACTATAAGGCAGTGTGGGCACAGGTGCACTGGATAACCTTCTTTTCAACTCCATGAAATTCTCTTCACATTCCTCCTTCCAAACAAACATAACTCCTTTCTGAGTCATCCTAGTGATTGGATTAGATAATCGTGAAAAATCGTTCAAAAACGTCGATAATATCCAGCAAAACCAAGAAAACCTCAGATCTCAGTTACTGTTGTTGGTCTCGACCATCTTTCGATAACCTTTGTTTTTGCTGGATCCACAGATATCCCCTATTTTGAGATTATGAGACCCAAAAATAAATCTTTTTGAAGCCAAAATTCACACTTGGTAGATTTGGAATAAAGCTTCTCCTTTCTCAGGGTCTTCAATATAATTCTCAAGTGATTTTCATGTTATTCCTTGCTCTTAAAATATACAAGAATATCATCTAAAAGACTACAACAAATTGATCATTATAGTCTCTAAAGACTCTATTCATCAGATCCATGAAGATATCAGGGTCATTAGTAAGACCAAATGGCATCATTATAAATTCATAGTGTCCATACCTTGTACGGAAATCCATCTTTGGTATATCCTCCATTTTTACCCTTAATTGATGATAACCTGAACGAAGATCAATCTTGGAATAATATTGAGCTCCACGTAGTTGGTCAAATAAGTCATCAATGCATGGGAGAGGATATTTCTTCTTGATAGTGATCTTTTTAAGTTCTCGGTAATCAATTTAGAGTCTCATTTATCCATCTTTCCTCATAAAAAATAGAACAGGTGCTCCCCAAGGTGACACACTAGGGTGTATGACCCCCTTATCAAAATTCACTTGGAGTTGCTTCTTCAATTCCTACAACTCAATTGGGGCCATTATATAAGGTGTCTTTTAAATATGCAAAGCACTTAGTACGAGTTCTATTGAAAACTCAACTTCACGATTTGGTGGAAGACCCGAAAATTCCTCTGGAAAGACATCATCAAACTCCCATACAATGGGAATATTCTTAATTTTGAGTTTCTCACCAACCATTTGAGATAAATAACCTTCATTAAGTAGAGTAAGGACCCATACAATGGAATAAATTTCCATTGGAAGGTTATGTTCATCCCTGCATCGATAGACGATCATAGATTGATCTGCAATATGAAATGTGACTTCCCTTCTTTGGAAATTGATATGAGATTCATATAAAAAAAAGCAAATCCATGCCAAGAATCACATCAAATTCCACTATAGGAATGATCACATGATTTGCTGGAAGCACTTTCCCACAAACATCAATCCGAGAAGAATTATAAACTTTTGATGCTACTGTTGTGCTATTAGGTGTTGCCACAGCTAACTCAACATCTATTGTTGTGGTAATATGGTGATACCCTTAGAAAAATATTCATAAATAAAACAGTGGGTGGATCTAGAATCAAATAAAACATTTTCTACTTTAGAGTGGATGGTATGGGTACCTTTCACCACATCGATATCGTACTCCACATCACTGATAGTAATTGCATGTGACTTCCCTTTTTCTTTAGCCTTAAGAGTTTGTTGACGTCGACCATCATCATCAACCCTTGGATTTGGGAATTTATTGGCATAATACCCCATCTCCTTGCACTTGAAACATTGAAGTGTAGTAGGTTTATTCTGTGTGTCCCTTCCTTTGTTTGCATCATTAGACATATTCTTCCCATCATTGCGACATTCAAATGCCCGATGACCTTCTTTTCCACATTTGAAACATTTACTTGTCCCTTTAAGACAAATCCCTCCATGTTTCATTCCACACATTGAGCATATGAGAAAACTCATCTTCTTTTCAGTGTGGTCTTTAGATTTTCTTTGAATTCCATTTTCCTCTTCTTATCAAACCCATATGACTGATGGGTTACTCCAATCACCATATCAACTTTGAGAGCACATCAAATGATTTCCTCGTAGCTATTGATTTCCCTTATGGATAAGACCCTTCGAAGACTTTGTTTTAAGCCACTAATGAATCGATCGATCTTACTCTCGGGTTGAATAATAATACCAGAAGCATACCTTGTAAGTCTTATAAAATTTTCTTCATAGGTACCAACATGATGCATCATCATTTTGCTTTAGTTCAAGAAACACTTTATCCATCTTTGTTCGGCGAATACGAGGGAAGTAATTATTGAAAAATAAGGTCTTGAACTCGTCCCATTCCATGGACTCAATTTGAACCCTTTTTCTCATATTCTTAATAATATTCCACCATTGATCAGCATCACCATCCAAATGATACACTGCTAAGATGACTTTATCATGTTTAGAAAATTGAAGAACTGAAAATAACTTTTCAGTAGTACTGATCCATTATTCAGGAAGTAATGGTTCAGTAGACCCCCTGAAAGAAGGTGGACGCTGCCTCATGAAGGATTCAACAGAATGTTTCTCCTTCCTTTCCTCGTTTGGAAGTACTGCATGATTCATATCTTGAGAACGTTATGTGAGCATGGCTACAAGATTTTGCATTCCAACTCCCATAACGTTTGGTTTCTCAGAGGGACAATCATTGCATTGCCCATCGCATTCCGCATTAACACGGTTCCTTCTGGTTCCAGCCATTGACTAAAACCAAGAATAATAGTGTTAGTAACACTACTTATAAAAAGAAAACCACATAATGAAGAATAAAATTTCACACTTAAGGTCTTATCCTAGGTTATTTAGGGCCATTTCTAAAACACTAAGATTGTGTTCTATTCTTAGAATTTTCCTTACGGTTCTTACTAAGGCTTTCACATCCTAGTTTCCAATGGTTGACTATACATTTCCTCTGATACCAACTATAATGACCCATAATTTACATACATTGTTAATAATTCAAAAGTGAAGCATGCTTATTACAACATATAACAAAACCACAAAAAGACCGTATGTGTATATTGTATTTAGAAACTGGGAAACATAAACAACTGGTTCATAAAGCATCTACCTTTCCTCCCATTTATTTCATCATATCTAGAGTTCCTTTTTGGAATATCCTACTTAATAACCTTCTTCCTGACCTGGGAAAATAAAACATACAAAAGGGTGAGCTCAAATTCTCAGTAAGGGTAAACAAAAGAAATATCAATCACATCATATACATAAGAACATAACTTTTGGAAATCTTAACCTGCAAAAGAGATCATAATTTCATAACATGGGATAAATCATATTAGTGAAATGTAATCCCAATAATCATAACATAAAACATGAAACTTTGTAGCATGAACACATAATCATAGAGAATCATTTCTTATTAGTCAAGACTCATTCCCAAGACTATCTTAGTGGACAAAGTCCATTTCTGAACCGAGTTCATTCCATGTTTCAGTCTTGTTTCACTGAACCGGTTTAACCCGCTGTTCCAGCCATGTCTATATCATGAGATATAAAATCTTTACCCAATGCATTGGATGGAGATATAGGTCCCACCCATCTCATAATGATACCATTCTTATGTGTGCCACAAAATCATAAACCATACATCATAGCATAACCCATGTAATAAAAATGGGAATCTTAAACATTGTGACATCATAAAACAATTCATATAAGATAAAGGAATTCATAAAAACAATTCCATCATAACATAATCAAATAAATGTAATAATAGGGATAGAAACACAACCCTTTATTATCTTAGAGGGAAAATAATTTTGATAAAACACTTGAACTCCATTCTTGAGGAAAATATCCTTTCTACTTCAAAAACAGTTTTCCTTTCTTAACATGTCATAAAATTCTAAATTAAAGAATATGATTAAAAATAAACTTGAAAACTTTTAAGGGAGGCATCTTGGATATAATGTTTTAAAAAAATCCATTCTTGTCGTATAAGTTAAAAGAAAACACTCTTCTCTTACATTTGTCAGAAAAGTCATAAAGTACCTCGTACAAAAAACAACAAAAGATTCCTCTCATGTCTTTTACTAAAAACTCACCGAAAGGTAAAATTGGATATAATATATTGTATAATGATGTAAATATTACATATTGAGGAAACATGGATGTGGATGATAAAATGCATCCCAGTAAATTCCAAAGTATAAACAATCTCGTATAAAAATGAGATTGTGATATTTCCCTTAACTTAGGTCCAATTTGCTTAGTATGTGTCCCAAACTCCTGTATAATGATTTAAATAATGTTATTGACTTATTCTAGAATTATACTTATTTTTATGATATCATATATGGTTATATTCTTAGCTTCTTATTAGTAATATTTCATTACTACTTGTTATTCGGGTGATTATTACTTTTTGTTCTTATGCGTGTATTGTCAAATAAATAATTATTTTTCTTTTTAGGTTATAGATACCTCATTTCCTGAATGTTATTAGTGTAATATATATCATATTAATTCATTAAATTCATTTATATAATCATTATGCAATGAAGATCATGTAGAATGGGTCCCATCACATCGTGGAGATGGTATTCTGTACCTACACACGAGCAATGATATCGTTCCCATGAATGTGGAATTGTATTGGACTGTATATATACTATTTGAGAATTAATATAACTTTACAATAATCATATATAGTCATTATTTACACCATTATACCCATCCAAGTAAGGTGGTGGTGGAAAATAGATTACACCACGGCGTGGAGACGGTATTCCGTACGTACGCACGCGCGGTGATATCGTTTTCCGTAAGATGGATTGAAGGTGAAATAGGTTTGTTTCATAATTATAATAACATACCTGTATATGAGTGATAATTATGTTATTACTTCATGATGAAACAAATAAAGAAGAATTACTGGAATAATAAAGAATGATGAAATAATCGGTAACAGACATTACCTCTTCTTTGAAGTGCTTCATTGAGACCTCCTTTTAGGGGACTAAAATTGGTCTTTTAAGAAGACCAAGACATCTAGGATGTCTCTAGAGAAGTGGAGAGATGAAATTGGCAGGGTTTGGCCGAGCTTGAAGGTTCAAAGCGGTGTGAGGAAGAGAGGGAGGAGGTGCCCTTTTATAAGGGAGGAGAGGGGCACCTTTGGAATAACAAAAAATATTATTTTATAATAAAGCCAAATTCGGTTTTAAATAGCTCAAAATTGATATATTTAGAAGATAAGGTGGGTATGGGTCTATGTCCTCTCTTTCAATAGAATTTAGACATGTTTAGCTATCAATTGTAACCTTATCATTTAGATTTAACTTTATGTTAGATAATTTAACTTTTACCGTATCTTCTTGTTTTCTTACAGTATAAGGTTAATAAACTTACTATATCAAGAAAAAAAAACCCCAAGTTGTTTATTATTAATATATATAACCTTATCTATGTCATTTGGCCGAACCTTATATTTTTAGGAATAAAATAACAATTAATAATATAATATTGTTTTAGAAACTATTTTATGTCAATTTTGACACTATTTAGTAATTGATTTTTGTGAAAATAATAACAGAATGATTAGTTCGAAAAAATTAAACTAAATCAATACTAACATATCATATTAACCTATAAAATTAGTATAATTCATAGAATGTCTCAAATTACTTTTATTTGTGTATTTATAACATCAATTATGTCAATATTTCATTAATAAGATAATCAATGGATCATCGTTGTGTCATATATAAATTAACTTATTTAATGTCTAAAAATTACAAATAAAATACCATTATGTAGGAAATAGTTTTATCTTTATAGTGAATATTTATAGTCGAATTTATCTTATGTATAACCCCATATTAAAAATTATTTACTTATTAAACTTTGATTTTAACTATTTTAACCCTTCTTTAAAGAAATTAATAATAAATGTCCTAATCTAATCCACGTGGGACTAAATGGTCATATTTTATTCCTAAGGCTGTTTTTGGTCGATTTACACTTATCCAATAGAAATAGGACAGGTGTTAGGGTAATAATAATATCATTTTTACCCTTAATTACCCTATTTACTTTTAACCGTGGTAAAAAAAGGAAAAAGTTACTATTTACCAAAAATTATTTTCATCTCATTGAACCACATTTTAGTCCTTGATATTAATCATGTCTCTCGTATTTTCAAAATTCCACTCATAGAAGCGGTAAAATTAAGTTTTATGAAAAAATCAGTTTTTTTAACTACCACATAGTGGTTTCACTATTCATCGAAAATTGAAAGTTTTCAAAAAAATACCAAAATTTCACCCTAGGCTAATTTCGATATTCCGAATCCAAAAATAAAGTCCATTTTGAAAAATAAAATTTATAAAATATCAAAAATTTGTTATTACTATTCATAACGGCTAGTTTTATTAATATTTTAATAGCATATTGTTGTTTAGTGAAACTCGGTATTGCGTATGACACAAGCTATCAAGGAAGGTTGTGGTTGCGTGTAAAGCAAGACAATCTAGTTTTGTGTGTAGTGAATGATTCCTTTCATGAATTAAAAACAAAATATTTCTTATAAAAGCCTCGAGTGTTACAATAAAAGACTCAAAAATAGATACCTAAAAAATGAGCATTTTGATACATCAAATTTCCAATAATAGGTGATAATAATGTCAATCACATCCCTTGAAGTCATCATAAAATATTGAAATCGGTTTTATATACACAGTGTTAGCATACATGTTTAATCAATAGGAAAACAAAAGTATCTCAAGCACTTGTGAAAACAGTATACTAATGCACCCATGTGAATGAAGCAGAACCAAACAAGTCTTAAATAGGTATAACAAAAAACCTCATCCTCACAAAGTATCACTCTCCTAATAAGTCATACAGTAATATAATATAATATATTTCTTATTTATTGTATGGTACCTCGCACCTTCCATATTCACACACCCACTTTGTACATCCAGGGTGCTCCCACACCATCAGAATAACTTCACAATAGACCACATCCTAATTTCACACACATGGGCCATCACAACACATCCCATACCACTTTCAAACATATAGGCCATTATATTTTATCACATCATAACTCTAAAATGTATCTTTTCATATATGATAATCACAAACCATGTACATCCTTTTTATCACTTTGAAGAGGGAGTGGGGAAGAGCATGTTGCTAGAAATACATCCTCTAACCTAGATTCAAGAAACAAAATCACCCATGTGACTATGTTGGACTTTAAACATACTAATCGATGAGGGTGGGGTTTATATAGATATCAAATGAACATTCAATGTATATATATATAGGGAAATATCAAATAAGACCCATATTGATTTTTCAAAACCAACGTATACAAAATTTCATATAATACTCTACTTTTGTTTTAGAATCAAAATGCACATCCCACATATGAATACAGATTCCATAGATCATATTTCAATATTTTTTTTATCATTAAACCACTTTTTGGATTCTATATTTCCATCTCTTCCATAAAAAACATTCTTTTATTCTTTTCATAGAACATGAAACATAATAATTATCAATTATAAAATCCTATTATCATTATTCATTTTGAAAACAATTACATATATGGAGACTAACAAAAAATAACTCACAAAAAGCATAAAAATCAAAAAACCAATATCCATATCTAGTTCCACTTTCTGCCATAACCTCATTTCATAACCACATCATAATTCCCATCACATCCCTACTACACCATTGAACCATGACAACCTTCACATCCATGATACACAAAAAAATCTAATCCAATTCACCCAAACACATAATATCATATACCAAATCATAAAACTCTTACAAATATATCAAGGGTTCCCTTTTTTAATTTCAATTCATTAATTAAGGGTGTTATGCCCCAAGCCATTAGATCCGGTGGAATCCTTTCCATTTGTTGAATAATTGTGGTTATCATGTAAGTTATGATAATATAAAAAAAATGTAAAAAATATATGTTTCAAATTAATGTTGTTAAAGTATAATCAATCCACTAGGTGATTTTATTTTCATCAAGGCATTACACCCATGCATTCAACATTTCAAAATAAATTCAAATAAAAACAATAAAAAATTGTATGTTCATACATACAATTACCTTGTTCCATTACATTGAAAAAAATATAGTTCATTATCAATATTAATCTAGATGAAATGATGTTCTTATAAGATAACAACAACAAGAACAAATGGCCAGATATAAATAAGGGGAAATGATGGTAATTCTACATGGTTGAAAAAATATTTTCCTATCTTTCTACAAAAAATATGGAGAACATGTGTAGGAGGGAACAGTTTCGGGGTGGGGGGACTCAAACGAAATGTAGAGACCAGTTTTATGACTCCTAAGGAAGAGCCTTAAGGGAAATAGATCACGATTGAAGAATGGAATGGCCTCCTCTTTAGAACGAACAAATATGAAACTAAGGGGGATTTGATATGATTTAAATGAAGCATTAATGGATAATCCCAATAACATATATGATTTACACATTTAAAAGTAATGAAGACTTTTTAAAAATTATGGATATGAGTAATACCCTGAGAAATATATTTAAAACCCATAATTAGGTTATCTATACCAATTATTCATTATAAAATATGTCAATATAGAAATTCTTTACTGTTCATAGGAACAATATAAAATTTTAGAAAAATGGAATACTATTGAAATTTATCCCCATTGTAAATTTATCACCATTAGAAACGTGTTCCCATTTGAAATTTATGACCATGGGAAATGTATCCCCATTGAAAATATAGAACTATTGATGATGTCTCACCATTGGAAATGTATCAATAATGGAAATGTCTCTCCATTTGATATGTATCACTATTGGAAATGTAACACCATTGATAATGTCTTGCCATTGTAAATTTCTCACCATTTGAATTGTATAACTATAGGAGTAGAATCACCAATCGAAATGTATCACCATTGGAATGACTTAAATGTGTTATAAATACTCTCGGACAATCCTCGAGCACCCCAATTATATGATTTTTGGAAAATTATCTTTATAGAAGGATCAGGTAGGTACATCAAATACCTATGAAAATATTCTGAGCCAAAAATAATTTAAAACCAACCCTGAAAGAAGGATATAAAGGGTATGAAAAACTGACCAACGAGATAGCACTCAGGAATCTCATTACACATAAAAAACCATTTTTAATAAAAACTTCTATCATAAACACCCAGAACAACATAAAAACATACATCCCAAAAATGATTAATTTGGGATTTCTATCCTCCAAGTAAATATTCTATTTTTATTTGGTGGAATTGACTCTCCTGAGTTGGTTTAATCACATAGAAGTAAACCTCATCTTCCCTAGGAATAATTTCACCCATTTTTCTGATTTAAAAAAATATGACGCATCACATAATAAACAAAATATCAATGGTTAAATCATATCTCATAAAACACCAAGTTATGAACAACACATCAAAATGAAAAATTGAAGAGAAAACTCAAAATCGCATCAGATACTAGGCTCGCTTCAGTTTCTCAGGCTCCCAAGTACCCTCCTCCAAGCCATAATCCATCCATAGCTCTCAAACCAGGTAAATTGTACATCCTCTCAACACCTTCTCTCGATGGTCTTGGATCATCATTTGATGTCCCAAAAATGTAATTTCATAATTGATATCCAATACACCCAAATAAATGACATATCAATCATCGTGAGGATTTCGATGGATATAATAGTTGTTGAAGACATCATTGACCATACAGTCAAGGTAGAAGTGCCAAACGTTAAGCTACCTCAACAGCACACCCCAACTCCTCATGGGTCCCAATAATCTTAGGAAATATATTATTTAAATTTTTGAACCTCAATTTCTCACATCATGGGGAAACAATAAAAATAATATTCTCCCCAATATAATACTCAATTTAATTCCACTTATGATCTTCATATTATGATTTCCCATCATGTTCATCTTTAATACTATCTTGATAAAACAAAACATTCTCTTTATTGCCCGGCACTACAACACATCTATGAACTGCTGCATCCCCAACCTTTTTCCAAGAAAACAATAAACTAGTCTATTATAAAAATAGTCAAATTAATCCATGAAAATATAAGATTTAATTATATTATTATAGGTAAACATGAATAATAGAAGTTGGCATGCCCATAATTTTTTGAAGTACAAGACACCTGCCCGTGATATTTCATCCATCATCTGGAGAGTCCATTACATCTTCCCATATGTCTAAGCGTGTATAGATTTGACAAGGTGTAGTTGAGTCTCTATAACATGTTGAAATATACTCGAGACACAGTAGGTATAACATGAATCTCAATCCATGAAAATGGATCTCATAACTCCACTTATCAAAATCTTATCCAATGTATACCTTTTTTGTAAAACATCAACAATTCTAGACTCCATGATTTATATGAAGTTAATCAATTTTTTAACCTGTAGAATGTCACCAATTTAACACCACAAACATTCAATGAAATTGGTAAATTGATGATTAAATCCATCTATATGTCATCCCATTTCATCTTGGAAATATTCAAGGGATAAAACAATCCTCTTAGAAGATGATGCTCGACTATTACATGTTGAAAAACCAGACACCAAACCCAAAAACTATTCCACTTCCAATTTGATCTTTGTCCAACAAAAATAGGTCTTTAAAACATTTTATATTTTTCAATCACATGGGTGTAGTTCAAATAATGTGGAATTATCCTCAGGAAGTAATCCATCACACATCAATAGTAGAAAGAAAACCCTTCCATGAAACAACATAGAGATATGACTATCATCCTACTATCCCTATGGAGCATCACCATGGAAAGAATGATCATGAAACACCACTAACACTATGTATCCCCGCTATGACACAAAAAGTATCATCATTATTTGTTGTGACACATGTTTTGACCTGTTAGACATTGGAATATTTCTTCTTTTAATATTATAGTTAGGTAATAAGACAACATGTGACGTCTTTGCTCAGTGATCCTAAAATAAATTATTTATAAATATTATGTATTTTTATATTATTAATAGGTATGAAACAAGTTATTTGTCAAAAAATATATCATATTAGAAATCATAGGGAACCTTTTCATCTAGAGCATGCCATTTAAATTAGGTAGGTTATAAGTTTTGTTAGTTTAGGCATGCTATAGATGATGTTATTAAGTGATTTTTTGTAAATAAAATAAAATATTTTATTTTGGATACTGGATTGAATAAATCATGAATTGTGTGTTGGATCATATTTTGGAGACTGTAGTTGGGTACATCTCCATGTTGGGTGATTTGGATGAAGGCATGTAGATGAGGAGTCAACATTGAGAATTGATTTATTTAATAAAAAACTAAAATTCCCTCTCCTCCCCCACCCATTTCAACTCACACAAGGGTATCCTGATACCTATCCATTTGTAGAATAACTAGTTGATTCAAGAAAATGATGCACCATTGATCTCCAATCATGATGGAAATCACTCCCATATCATGCTACAGTAGCAGTGAAGCAAGGATATACCCTCAATGATTTGAGGATCCTCCACGTGTTTGGAGATTTTAGTTTTTAGCTAGTTGTCCTGATTTTGTCAATAAATCTCGATAAATCATTCCATTTGATCCTATAGTAGTACAGATCAGGATCTGAGGATCGCAGATATAATTTTAGATTTGAATTTGGAGCACTAGGGTGATTTGAATGCTGCATAGAATATTTTTAAAAAGGTGGTCTCACCAACAGCAGTCCGACAGGTGGTGGAGATGGTCTTTCCATGGGTGGGGTCCATGGTCCAACCACAAGGTGATGGTGGCTTCTGAGCATAATGGCTGCACGGGGTTCTTCGCTGTGATGGGATGGATAGTCGAGGTGGCCGTTGGTAGCATCATATATGCCGGGTGGAGCGGACTGAACCAGGATGGGGTATACAAGCATGTGTGGGGCAGCCTAGCTTAAATTGTTTGGGGGTTCTTTAATACACAATAAATATCCAAACTTGTGTTTGATTTGTGATCCGTTTATATTTATATGACTCTATCATCGATCCAAACTATTTTATTCTATTTTGTAATATTAAATAATTGGGTGTGTGGTCCGAGGCCACAAAATGATTAAAAAAACAATATTTTATTATCACTTAACATTGACCAACCATAACATCTATATGGAGCGTCTAATTGACATTCCATAATTGGTGTTTCCACCCTAATGGTATTATTGAAATTTGTAGATTAATTATGGGTTCATTGTCCATAATTGTGGGACGGGCTCCAATTTTCTCGTTTTTGGGTGTTTGTAGTGAATAGTTACCATTTAACTGATTATTCGTTTGTGGAGAGTAAATAGAATATCCTACATGTTTTTTTGTGAAGAATGTGATGATGGAAAATGTTTGGTCCCAGTAGGTGCAACATACAAGAGATAATTTTCTATTCTATTAGGTCAATGATAACATTACTAGCAAGGTCTAGTGAGTCCCCCTTGTCTTTACGCTATAATGGTTTTTAATATTACTTCCTCATTATAAGATTGAGATCCCCTCAATAGGTTTCGATCTGATAGAGCTATAACATCCTTATGGAGAGGCTAGGGAAGGATCTCAAGATTATCATTTCACAAGGGCAGGTGTGTGGTGTCATTGTGACCATCTCCACCTGAGAGACAATCCCTTATCAATCCGGACGAAACTGTATGGTTTTGTGGAATATTGGTATATAAAATCCCTTATATAGCAGGCATTGATTTTAGTGTTGTGGTATCATCATTTATATGATCCCCCACACAACGTTTGGTTTACGTAGGGTTTGTGGTGTCATCAATATGATCCTCTAATTTGTGAGTCATGCTAGATTGGGATTTCAGTATCATTGTGACAACATATACATAAGATATTGTCTTCTATTTAACTTATGTGATCAATAGAAAATCAAATTATATTTTGGTATCCCCCTAGTGGATCCTTGGAGAGGTCCCTTATATGAGAGTTATTCAAATTACTGGACTGGGTTTTGGTATCCCTTAGTGGTTCCTAGGACTGAATCCTAATTTGAAGAGTTTTTTTGCATATTTTTAGTTTCACCAAGATGTTATTAACGGTGATGTCTATTGAGAATGTTCTCTTGGATGACACATTAGTGATGGATGGGTGGTTTGAGATGTGGTGAAACTAAGGTATGCATGTTAGCTGGGGTGACATAGCTCTTGGTGTGTGCTTTTGGAGGTTTCCCTTAGATCCTAGAGTAGAGCCTATCACTGGTGATGAGGTTGAAACCTCCAAAGGATTGGTTCTTAAGATGAGTATATCTATTTTCTACTCAGCATTATTTATAAATTTTTTATGGTTTTGTCACTTCCATGATTACACACCCTTTGGTATGAGTTGACTAGTCAAATTTGGCAGAGGATAGTCTCAAGATTGTGTTTTTATCTCTTTTGGGATCCCTTTGGTAGGGATGAGAATACAGATTCCTTTTAGTTGATCCCTTATTTTGGGTTTTGGGGTTCCTATTGATTATGTTTATACTCTCCCATGCAGAAGATTTTCCCGCACATGTCTCCACCCATCTTCAGACCAAATGCCTTTCGATAGAGTCTCAAGAGGACCCATAGCATGCAGAGTGTAGGGAGCTAGATCGATAAGGATGGTTACTAGAGGTGGGCAGAGGAGCACTCGTGAAGTTTAATTTTATATTGGTCCCCTATATCTGAACACATTGGCCTCTTTTTCATTTTAATTTTAGTGGGCCCTATATTTTTTATTATTGTACTTCTGCAGTACTCTGGTTGGGAAAGTTTTATTTTGTCATTTCTTTTTTAGTCTTTATTTATCATTTCACTATTTCATGGAGGATTATTTTGGGTGTGTGCAGACATGTTGATAAGATAAGGCCTCCCATGTTTGTGAGACGCCACTCGATGCTGGTCGCTAGGCACGAGCTTATTGGAGGAGGGCATACAGCGACATGACATGGGCCTCATTGGGTTAGGTTGTCACCCTGTGGAATCCGAGGAGGTTCTATCATTGGTGATTCAAAAATTAGTTGGTCCATCTTTGACCTTGATTTGTGTTTCATATTTAGAGTTTTAGAGGGTTTAAAGTTAATAATTCATTCTAGGGAATCCAGTGCTTGTGCAGTGACTGAAATATCCATTCACCAGGACATTGATAACCTTCCTTTTGACTCAAGACATTAGAATACTAATTTAAATGTAATAATGGTACATATTTCATATTGTAATAGTTTTTTATCTTATCCTTATTCAGTTATCTCTTTATATTTACTCTTTGAACATGGTACTTATTTATTATATTTCAAGATCCCTACATGATGCCATATTTCCAGCATTTGGGAGAAGTATTGTGGTGACAATAAACCATGAGTGGAGTATTTGGAACATGTAACTACTTATAATGTTGAGCCTTCATGTGGTCAAAAAGTTGATCCATAACATGTCGAGTAGCTGGTTGTGCCTACGATTCCGAAAATGTGCACATGTAGAGTGTACTATATGAGTTAGAGAGGTAGTTACATATGAGGTTTTGAGATGACCTAGACTTCTAGGTTGCTAATGACTATATCATTAAAGTCCCACCAGTTTTTCACCTAGAGAAGACATCTCCCTATTATATGGTGGTCATCGTTGTGAGCCTATTTAAAGGTTCATTCGGGAAAAGGAGGAATCATGTGACACAAACCGATGATGAATATAGGAATTCTTGTACATCGTTTGAACGACTCTTCAAGTATGAGTTTTATACAGGCATTAAGAGGTCATTGTTTATCCAAGAGCTACTTTCTCATCAATAGGAAAGGAGGACCATGGATGAGTACTCGGTGTGGATTATGGAGTTCTCATGATACTCCCTTGATTCAATACAAGATCCATTCTTCTATGAACATATATTGGTATTTTTATTTCACTTATTGATCATGGTTTTAGTGGTGCCACTATGCATTCCCACCTATTCGAGGTTTTTGTAATAGGCCTAGGTGGTGGAGAGATTTATGGCTGAGCATACTACGACCATCCGTATTGGGCATGGCAGAGATGAGATGTCGGCAACTGATTCAGTAAGAGGTAGATGACGGAATGCATAGGATTTTGGAAGTACAGAATGTTTCAGGAGGCGATTCCAGGAAAGATGATCTAAGGCATCAGACTCTCAAGGCTCTCTGGACCGTTTTGGACATCCGTAAGAGAGGCAGTGTTATACTGGTGATGGGCGAGGACATCTTACAAGAGATTTTCTGACACAACACGCTACATAGATAGAGATAATTGATGAACCACCATGTAAAAGGTAGCATTTTGATCATGGAGGTCCATAGTTGTGTGGACGTGGTGGAGGAGTGAGTGTAGTAGTGAGAGGTGTTTGATAGTATGGGTTTCCGCCACCATCACCAGATTGTCCACAATAGGCTCAGGGAGAAGGTGAACCAGGGTGAGGACAATATCAGGCCTTATAGAACATTGACCCCAAGGATCCATGGATGGATATAGGTACGATCTATGTCATTTCTACCTTCTACAGTAGTCTTGATTGAAATTATTATGCGGTAATCATTCCGTTTCTTTTCTAGCTTGAGGTTTGTATGAAGTGACATAGGGCGTCGGTAAGACCTTGTGTTAGTGTTTTTCATCGTAAAATTTATTGAATGAGGAAAAAGACCACCCCAATAGATATTATCATTTGTGATGCGACTAAAACTGGGCATGAGAGTCTATGCCGCACAATGAGAACAGTGTTTAGGTGTGTTGGATGAGTACCTTTGACTTCTGCGTTCTAGGTGGAGTTGTGTGTATGGGAGTTTGTGTGAAGAGCACGGTAAGTCATAGAGTGTGTTCCTGGGAAGACCTACTTCGATTTTTAACCCACTTGTATTCAATATCATTTTGTTACATGATTATTTTGAGGATTTCATTGTGTAGTTTGATGTGACTTCAAGATCACACAGATGAGGGTTGAATTCCCCACTAAAATTTGATATTATGATGCGATGAAAACTGTTCGGGTGAGTTACTGCCTCAAAAAGTGGATAATATTGAGTTGAGATTGATGGTTCCCTTTGACTTATGTGTTTGGAGTAGGTTTTTTGGTCAATGTGTCAGGTTAGTGAGGTGGTGTACCTCTAGTTCCTATGACTATAGGAGACCAGATTCTTGGTGTTTTCCCACCTATGGCAATTGAAGAGACATGATCCCAATTGCTTGATGTCTACTTGGGATGAGAGGTACATGGTTATGGTATCCCTTATGGATCCCATGATTGTGGGCTTGTTGAATCATGGTAACCAAGAGTGAGATTGTTGGTGTAGTTTTAGTGTTTTATTTCCACTTAATGCATGTTTTTAGGGCACATGAACCAAGAGTGAGTTTGCTGGCATGGGAGTCCTAGTGGAGAGCTCTCGTTCATACCCATTTTCCTTGGATTTCACTTTTCAAGGATGAAATTAATTAAGGTGGGGAGAATGTCAGAAATTAGTTCTGGACCATTCATACATTTGTATATTTTTTGCATATATTATCAGAACTGAGTTATGAGACAACATGTGATTTCTTGGCCTAGTGTGCCCATAATAATGTATTTAAAAATATTTAGTATTATTATAATATGAACCTTATAGAAATTGGTTATATCTTAAACAGTAGATCAGATCAAAAATTTGGAGGCACTATTGCATCTTGTGTGTGTCGTTTACCCTAGGTAGGGTATAAATTTTGTCATCATGGGCCTATAGTAAAAGGCGTTATGAAGGGTGTTTCTGTAAACAATGTAAATTAATTTATTTAGGATGTTAGATTAAATAACTCATGAACAGTGTGTTAGTTCAAATTTTAGACCATGTGGTTGGGTTCAAAACTCTGGTTTTAACCTACATATGACATAAAAATGCATGTGATGGGTGTTTTGGATGGAGGCGTATTGACTGGTAGTTATATGGTGGAAATATTTTATTTTTTAGAAATTGATATTCTGTATCCGTTCCCAACCCAATGCATGTTGTGTTAGAACCATTGTCTTATATGAATTATTTGTAGTATGATTTTTCTTTATTGTCAATCCTTATTGGTTGTTCAGAATGTTTATCAACAAAGAGATCATACAGATCAAGCAGAAAACAGTATTAAAGGTGGCACTATTTCCTAGTGTTTACCATATTTTTTGGGCCTGAAAATCGACAAATGGAGGAAAGTGCTTTCGGCAAAGAGAAATGTGCGTCGTGTAATTGATGAAGAGGGAACTTTCGAACCATATGTTTTTCAAGATCAGAAAATCGGAAAATGGCAATGGAATAAGGGTCGTGCATGTTTTGGGCTTGTCGCGCAAGTGACCTACGTGCTTTAAAGAGACTTGCATGCCAATGGCTAGGTGGATTGGAAACTTGTGCACCTATTGTTTTTCAAGATCATAACTTCAAAATATGGAAAAGGAAAGAAGGTCGCACAAGTATTAGTGTGGTCGCACAAGTGAGTAGCACGACAGAGGCTAGGGAGGATGAGCTGCACGCCGGAACCTGCGCATCGAGGGAAGACTTTCACTCCACCGCACAGGCGGTCAAGTTTTCTTATAAATAGAGGACCAACCCTCCTAATTTGCAATGAAGTTCAAGACATAGATATTTTTCAAGCCCTTGTCATGATAGTGGTTGAGTCACGCAAGTGGTTGTTGGGTCGTGCATGTAGAGGTTGCGCGCTGGTAGTTGGTTGCGTGATCAAGGTAGGTGGGGAGTTAATGGCGCAACATCGCCCAAGTTTTGTGTTGACGGAGGCAGTTTTGCGCCAGTGGTTTGGTTTCACCTGTGTGTCGAATTTGTACTTTGCAAGTCACTTGGGCGCCTGGATTGAAACTTATGCGCCGGGCTTGGAGAAGCGCGCCAGGGTTGTTAAAGTACATCTGTCCTTTTTGAAGCTGCACGAAATCTGGAAGATCGCCCGGTACCCTCTGCGCAATGTATGATTCGTCAACTGGTGAGATTTGGAATTCAATAGAGCATCTACATACAACATAGGATACATTCTTATGAAATTATGAAGAGACCATCACATCTATAAAATGAGTGTGACTTCACTAAGGGCATTGAGCTAGGGGGAGTCAACGGGTGTGACACAAGGGAAGCATTGAGCTATCCCTGAACCTTTGTAAAGGCAGTGCGCCTTGGACAAAGTGACTATTCCCGAACCTTTTCAATCCAAAAATAGTGAAGATTAGTGGAATTTTGTACGACTGATAACTTATCGGAGTATGCTACTTGGACGTAGACCTTATCGATTAACCAAGTAAAAAAGTGGTGTGTCTTCTCTATGCATGTGAATGTTTTATTTCTGATCATATTCTTCATACAGGTTCAACAAGTTTCTACCAACTTGGGAACAAGATCCATCAAATTAAAAGAAACATTTGTCACCCTGATTCACCCCTCCCCTCCCATGGTGTCCTGCGGTCCATCAAGTGGTATTAGAGGTAGGTTGCTGGTGTTGAATCTGTCCTTTTACATCATGGAGAATGCAGTCAATGTCAGGGGAGTCCCTCACAAAGATGGAAGTAATTTCTTGATCTGGAATAACAGAATGAGGTCTCATCTAATATCTCTTAGAATTGATGTTCTCTTTTATACTATGAATGGAATACAAGTAACTGATCCAACGGGCTTGGCTATGACAAAAACAGACAGGAAAATTCATGATGCAGATGCAAAAGCACAATATTCTCTCATTGCAGCCCTTTCTGATCAGATATACCTAAAGGTGATGAATTGCACCTCAGAAAAATCCATCTGGCATAAAATAGAGAATATTTATGAGGGAGATAGCAGTGTGATGTAGGAAAAACTACATGTGCTACACAATTGGTTTGATGATATGAAGATGCAAGCAGATGAGAATGCAGACTCATTTTTAATCGAATTACTGAAGTGGTTGGAGAAATTCAGGGTCTAGGAGAAGAAATCATATACAATGATATTGTAAAGAAATATTAAGATGACTTCCACCTCTGTACAATTCAAAGGTGTTAGCCCTTGAAGAAATAGATATTTCCAAACGTTCTCTAGATGATCTTCTGAGCTACTTGGTAGCATATAAAATGAGAGTCAAACCAAAAGATTCTACGACTTGTGTGAGCATGGAAATGGCATTCAAGGCCATGGATAAACTGAAAATATCAAAAGATAGTAGCGGTGAAGATGATGAAGAAAAATAAATTCTTTCTATCATTGTAAAGAAGATCCAGAAGGGAAAAGGGACATTCAAAGGGAAGTTACCTATTAGATGTTTTCGATGTGGAAAATTTGGTCACATTTCCTCTTAGTTCTTAAGAAAGATCAATGATGAAGATAGTGAAGATGAAATCTTAGAGAAGCCTCGAAGAAGGTTCTTTAGAAATGGACACGTCATATATGGGAAAAAATGCAAAGGAAGAGTTTTCTCTATGAAGAGGATGAAGATGATATTGAATTCTGTGATGAAAAAGATCCAGAATTCAAAACTGGGAAACATGCTTCCATGATGGCCACTGTTGAAAAGTCAGAATATTTTGGTGGAGAAGAACAACTGAGAACTTGTGTAGATCCCTAGATTCAACTTATGGATGCCGTTAGTAAGGTTAATATTAAATTAAAGAGTTGCAATAAGTGGAAATCAGCTGTTGGAAGTGAAAATATCCAAAAGAAAGAAAAGATGAAAGATAAACATGTTAAAACATTTCCAAAATTGCTGAAAAAAGAACCCTCAATCCAAACTAAAAGGAGAACTAAAAATTATCCTCAAACAGTCAGAAATGGAAGATAGTCTAACTATTCTCCAAAGGAAGAAGGTATGAGCAGAAATGAAAGTGAGGAGATATTTCCTCTCATGAAGTGTCAGTTCTGTGGCTATATGGGCCATACCATGTCTTATTGCGAAAGGGCAAGAAGCTATCTGAATTGAGAAGATATAGAAGTTAAAAAAAGGAGAACAAATTCATATTCTAATTCTTATAGAAGAAGAAATTTCTAAAGATATTGTTATCATTGTTCTAACATTGGTAATAAGGCTGCTACTTATAGGCAGAGAAGGGACATGAACACCTCATACCGAAGTTCAAGACAAGTAAATTCTCGTCAGTAAGACAATGATTCTCCTTCAAACAGGTTTTCTCCTCTCATAGAATATTTCGACTATGAAGAACCTATGTATGTGGAAGAGATAATTGAAAGGCCATCAGTACTGTATACTCAATTCTATGCGTCATGGAAGGAAAACATGAAGAATGAGAAATACAACCATGCAGAGGTGGCCCTCAAAGCTACAAAGAACAACAGTACCTAGATTATGGATAGCAGTTATTCATCTCATATGACAGGTAATGATGGAATGTTAATGGATATCAAAATGAAGGTTGATGGTATATTATGATTTGGTAATGATGGAGCTCTGAAAATCAAAGGGAGTGGAAGTATTGAATTATCTAATGGAAAACTAAAGAAGACTAATGTCCATTATGTAGATGGCATACGTCATAATCTCCTTAGTGTGAGTCAAATCTGTAACTCAAGACTTATAGTTACTTTTAATCAGAAAGATTGAACTATCAAGGGAATGACATGAAATTAACTTATGAAGGGATGGAAAATAGAAGGCAACCTGTATCAGGTTGATAGTAAAGAAAATGTCTGTTACATGACCGTTGAAGAAGAAAACAGTTTGTGGCATCGAAGACTAGGACAAATCAATCAACAAGACATGGAGAAAATATCAAAATTGATAATTGTCATGGACGTTCACAACATGAAGCGTGAGGGTGAAAAATCTTGTGTTGCTTGCATTCGTGGGACGATGGTATACAGTTCATATCGGACAATGAAGAAAAGGGCATCTCACCTTCTGGATCTGATTCATAAAGATATTTGTGGGCCGATAAATGTTGCTTAAACTCATGGAGAAAGATAATTTTTCCTTTTCATAGATTATTACAGTATAATGGCATGTGTGATGGTCCTTCATAGGAAACGACAAGTCCTTGACTGCATGAAAACATATCGGCGAATCGCCGAGAATGATACTGCACGAACAATCAATGTGTTGCGATCGGACAATGGAGGAGAATACATGTCCATTGAATTTGAAAATTATCTGTTGAAGCATGGAATACAACACGAGGTAGCTTCTGTGAGAACTCCACAACAAAATGTAGTTGTTGAACGTAGGAAACGACAGGTGAACAACATGTCACAAACTATGCTGATTGAGAGTCGTATTCCATGACATTACAGGAAGGAGGCTGTTCAAGCTACAGTGTACATTAAGAATCGATCAAGACACTATATGGGTGAGACGAAGACACCATATGAATTGAGGCATGGAAAGAATCTCTCGTTAAGATACGATCATGTCTTTTGAAGTAAATGCTTCTTCAGGAACAAAGAAGAAAATCAAGGGAAGTATGGCGACAATGCAGATGAAGGAATTTTCCTCAGTTACTCAATGAACAGAATAGCCTACAAATGATTCCACAGGACTTTAGGAAGGACTGTGGAAAGAAGAGATGTTAAGACAATTGAAGAGAAAACCACAAATGTTTCAAGGACATCATATGACGATGTGATAGAAAGTAAAGAAGAATGTGAACGTGAAGAAAATACAAATGCAAAAATAGAGGAAGTTGTACAAATCACTCAGTAGTCACATCATGATGTTGACTCAGAAGAAGAATCTAAAGATGAAACTGTGGCTGAAGAGAATGCAACTGAACCTCAAAGGAGAAATCGAAGAGCTGAGATTGATGCATAAAACATAATTTGGGAAAAGAGTACACCCAGTTAAACAAAAAGGATGAGGAATAACAAAGAATCTGAATTTCTATCAGTTGTAGATACATCCCCATTCGAAGAAGATTCCAATGATGAATCGAAGGGTGAAATCCCTGAATGATGAATTAGATCAGATTGACACGAATCAGACATGGGATCTTATCCATAGACCCGAAGGTCACAATGTGATTGGTACCAAATGGATCTTCAAAATTATGTTTGATGAGCAGGGAAGTGTCATTAGAAACAAGGCACGTCTAGTATGTAAAGGATAAATCATATATTGGAGGCATTGATGTTGAAGAAACCTTTGATCTAGTGGATAGACTGGAGTCAATTCAGATTTTCCTTGCCCGGACACTCCAAAGAGGATATAAAGTATATCAAATGGATGTCATGACAAAATTCTTGAATGGTATACTCGAAAAAGAAGTCTATATTTAACTTCCAGTGGGATTTGTTTTAGGTACATATTAAACAAATGTCTGCAAACTAAAGAAAGATCTATATGGTTTGAAGAAGGCACCACAGTCATGGTACTCACGACTGGATTCATATCTCAAGAAGCTGGAATTCAAAAGAGGAGAAGTAGATCAAAATCTCGATGTGAAGAATTATCTAAAAGATCAACTCATGGTTCAAGTCTATATTGATGATATCATATTTGGTGGCAACAAGCTGAAATTAGTGGATGAATTTGACAACCACATGAAATCAGAATTTGAAATGTCTATGATTAGGGATCTCACATATTTCTTGTGGCTACAGGTGATTGAAAAAAAGGAATACACTTTCATTTATTAGGAAAAGTATGCATTAGAGTTGTTGAAGAAGTGTAATATGCAAGACTCCAAGCCAATGTCAACTCTGAGTGTAGTTGGAACTAAACATAAAAAGCATGAGGATAGGGCCTCTGTTTATCCCACCATGTACAAGAGGATCATTAGGAGCCTACTGTACCTGATAGTGAGACAGCCAGATATTGTCTTTGCCACATGCCTTCTGGCCCGCTTTCAGTGTAATCCAAAGGAGGAACATATGGCGATAGTAAAAAGAATCATGAAGTACATTCAAGTTACACATAACTTCGGGTTATTTTTTACTGCAGGCAGGGAGAGTTAATTATCAGCGTTTTCTGATGCTGACTGGGCTGGTGATGTAGTATATAGAAAGTCCACTAGTGGTGGAGCCATCTATATTGGGAAAACATGTGTTCGCTGGTTGAGCGAGAAACAAGAAAGTACTTATTTTAGTACTGCTGAAGCTAAGTATATCTCTGCCACAAAGGCATGCACTCAACCGCTATGGATGAAGCAAGAAATAACAGACATTGGTGATGAGGTAAAGCAACCAATGGTGATTTAATGTGATAATAAGAGCGCAATTGATTTTATGAAGAATCATATTCAGCATTCCAGTACGAATCATATTGAAATGATGTATCACATTATCAATGAAAATGTTGAACAAGGGGTGATTGGAATGGATCATGTGGGACCTGATGAGTAAGTGGCTGATATCCTGACCAAGCCACTGCAACGCCCTGACCCCAGTGACCCGGAGTCGGTGCATTATTACATAACATTGGCATGGTCACAATAAAGATCAAATCTTGAAATACCGATTGGTTTAGTAGCTTTGTAAACACTATATATATTCATAATGTTTTACATTACACCATAAAAAAGAAAACTACAACAATATAGTCTCCATATTCTACACTCATATCCCCACATACTATCTCTGCAGGTCATTTATAAATTACTTCTTCACATCCTTGGAAAAATAAAACATAGAAAAGGGTGAGCTCAAATGCTCAGTAAGGACAACAATATAGCGAAAACTTTCATAAATAAGAATAAATATTTAAGGCAATGTATAACTTAAAAAAATCCTTTTAAACTTGAACATCAATATAGTATGGTAAAAATAAAATGAAATAATTCCATTTACTTATTCACATGGATATTCTACTAAACGAATAATCACATGCAATATCAATAACCACATTCATAATGATGGAATGCATAATGCCAGACTATCATAACCACATATCCAAGGCCTCGTGCCAAGACTTCTAGTATGATTTTGTCAAGCCATTGTGCCAAGACACTAGTTTTTCTCATGAGACCTACTGATGCATCGAGGAGCTATAGCGGGCTCCACCCATCACATATTAAGTCCAATGCATTCCCATATCAAATGGTTTAAACATAAAATAAACTTTCGTATTAACACTAGCATACAAAATGTCAATAATTTCACCATAAATTATAAATAGTATAAAAATAGCACATCCACAGTCAAACATATCACAAAAGCTTCAATAAAATATAGAATTTTTGTATCATAATAAATCAACTTCAAATATGCGTAAAATCCTTCAAAGGATGTTGACATAGATGAAATCAAAAATCTTTTTAGAAAAATATCTCATTCTATTTTGAAATCATTTAAGAGTCATATATTTATGAAATAAAACATTTTCTTTGAAAATGTTCTTATAAGCTTATAAGGGAAGCTTCGATGATTTTATAATGGCAGAAAATAACTGCACCCGCCGTATATGTTAAAAAACATTATTTCCTTAATTCTGTCGAAAAGGTTAAAAATCACATTTTTTGGAAAATGACGGAAAGATTCATTTATAAACCACTTATAAAAAGTTAAACAAGGGTATAAATGACTTTAACCCATATTCTTGTAAATAGTAAAAATGTTTTGAAATACATATTTAAGAAGCATGGATGTGGATGATAAAGTGATCCCAGTAGATTATTACGTATAAACAACCTCGGATGATGAAGAGATTGTGAAATAACCCCTTACCTTGTACTTTTCCTTGGTTGAGGGTAGATTAAACTCCTTTATAATGGTGAAATAATTGTTATTGAATTATACAATAATCATATATATTAATATAATATCATATATGATCTTTTAACATTGCTTTGTTAATAATATGTTAGATTTATCATTGTTTCGGGTGTTAACTGACTCATTTTCTTTTATAATTTTTGTTACATAAGCCATGTTTTTCAGATTTAGGTTGTATCATATTCATATCCAGAATGATATCAAGTCCTTAAATACTTTTATTAATCATGAAATGTGAATTATACATTAATGGATATGATGGAGAATGAATCTTATCGCGTTCGTGGAGACGGTAGTCCGTACGTACGCACGAGCGACAATATCAATCTTTTGATATTAAAATAACATATAATTGGATGTCATATAATATATAAATAATCATTATCATGTTATATTTATTATTTACATGAGTTACACATCATTATTATACCCATCAAAATAATAATTTATTGAATAACAATTACACCACAACGTGGAGACGGTAAGTCGTACGTACACACCTATGGTGACATGTTATTCAAAGGATGGATAGAATACTGAATATGGTTGTACCATATTTATAATAATATCACAGTATATATATGATACTGGAGTTATTATTTTATAATGGTAACAACAAAGGATGAAGAAGTGGAAGAAGAAAGGAACTTGGAAAAGGGTGGTGAAATCATTACCTCTTCTTCGGGTTCTTCCATTCGATTTGATCAAAAAGGCTCCATAGGTTGGCTATCGGATTAAACTAATGCCTCTAGGATGTAGTGAGGGAAGTTGGAAGAGTATTTGGATAGATTTTGGCCTAACCAAAAGGCCTTCATGGTGTGAAGTAATGATAATGGGGGTGCCCTTTTATAAGAGGGGTGAGGGGAACCTTTTGAAAAGCTAGAAATATTAATTTATAATAAATTCATATTCGGTTTATAATGGCTCCAAAGATTATTATTTAATGGTTAATGTTGGTATGGGTCGAAAAACACTCAACCAATAGAATTTAGACAGGTTTGGGTCACTATATTAACCTTATCTTTAAGTATTAACTCTTAGGTAATTAGTTTCACTTTTACAATGACTCTTTGTATTTTTATATTATATGGTTAATAAACATACTATATACATCCAAGAGATCCCCAAGTGGTACATTAATGATAAATATATCATGATATAAGTATATTTTCCTATCCATAGATTTTTATGAATTTAATATCAATTAATAATATAATATTTGTTTTAAAAACTTTTTTATGTCAATTTTGACACTATTCAATAGTTGATTTTTGTGAAGCTTATAACAGAATGATTACATCGAAAAAGGTAAATTAAATCAATCCTAATATGTCATATTATATTAGAAAATTAGTTTAATTCATTAAAACTCTAAAATTATATTTATTTGGGTATTTATAATATCAATTATTTTAATTTTTCACTATTATGGTAATTACTGCATCATCATAGTATCATAAATAAATTAAATTTTTTAATATCTAATAATTATAAATAAAATATCATTATGAATAAAATATTTTTATCTTTATAATGAATATTTATTGTCAAAAATACAACATATATAACTGTATGTAAAAAAATTTTTCTAAAAGATATATGCTTGTGTCATTTTTGTATTCATTTTAACTTAATTAAAATAAAGTGTCCCTATCACTTACAAGTGGCACCATGGCGTCCCAAAATCGACCCAAAGATTTCCATGGTCGAACATGTATCAAAAAATAATGTTAGGACACGTTTATGGGTAATTATATATTATTATAATATTATTATTTAACCCTTATTTACCGGATTTACCCTTTAACCATGGTAAATTGAATATTTACCGCAGTAATTATTCAAAATGTCTAAAAATAAAAGTTACCTATTTACACAATTTGAACATCCTGATTCCAAATATGGAATCCATTTTTCCAAATTCAAAACACAGAAGTGGTAGAAATTAATTTAAAATTAATTCCTGCTATCAAACCAAAAAACTTGTTTTTAAGATATAATAACTATCAAAAGATTGATACTTGTTTATGTTCGGTTTAATTGTGAAATTATGTCCAATGACCAAAATTTTATGAAATGGTAAAAATATATTCTAAATATAATTTAAAACCACTCAAATTCATAATTAATCAATATAAATCATTTCGAATAAAAAAGTTGTTTTTAATTAAAATTTAGTAATTTTCACTATTCATCAAAATATTAAAGTTATCCGAAAAGTACCAAAATTTTACCTAATGCTAAATTTGATATTCCGAATCCAAAAATGAAGTCCATTTTGAAATATAAAATATATATAATTTCAGAAATAAGGTATTACTATTCATAACGGCTAGTTTGTTTAGTTATGGGGTATTAGAACTCGGTGTTGCGTACAACACATGCTATCACATTATTCAATGAGAAGCGTACCGTAGAAGCTTGGGGTGTTACATTCTCCCCTCTTCAAATAATTTCGTCCTCAAAATTTCTAGATTATTATCGCTTGAAAGGAATATGGTGGTTCTTCATCATAAGTTTCTTGGGTTCCCACATTGCCTTTTACATCTTATGGTTTCTCCACAAAACATTTACCAAACATGTCGTCCGGTTTCTCATTAATTTTTCTCTCGTATCAAGAATCCTGACGTGCTATTCGCAATAAGACAAATTAGGTTCTAGTTATAATTCCTCATAGGTGAGTACATGCATTAGGTCAGGAATTTATTTCCTCAATAGAGATACGTTGAACACATCGTGAACTTTGGAGAGACATGGCGGCATTGCCAATCGGTAAGCTACAACCCCAATTCGTTCTAGAATTTCAAAAGTTCCGATGTACCTTGGACTCAATTTACCTTTCTTACCAAAAGGTATGACTCCCTTCCATGGAGATACCTTTAGGAAAACATGATCACTGACTTGAAATTCCAAATCCTTCCTTCGATTATCAGCATAGCTCTTCTGCATACTTTGAGCTTCTTTGATGTGATTTATGATTACCTTCACCTTTTCCATTGTTTCCTCTACCAGTTCTGGGGCTACAAGTTTTCTTTCATCAATGTCATCCCAACAGGTTGGTGTACGACATCTCTTCCATATAACGCTTCATATGGTGCCATCTGAATACTGTAATGGAAGCTATTATTATAGGGAAATTCTACCAAAGGTAAATATTGATCCCACATACCCTAATAGTCTTCTGAAAAAGATCTCAGCATGTCTTCTAAGGTTTGAATAGTATGTTCTGATTGTTCATCTGTCTAAGAGTGGTAGGCAGTGCTCAAATGAAGTTCAGTATCCAAGGATTTCTGAAGACATTTCCAGAATCATGAAGTAAAAATGGGATCACGATCAGAAACAATCGATAGGGGTACTCCATGAAGTATCAAAACATCATTAATATATAGTCTTTCTATACTTTCTAGTGGTAGATCTTCTCTTATAGCAAGAAAATGTGCTGACATCGTATGTCGATCAACAATAACCCATATTGAATCGTTCCTTCTAGGAGTCTTTGGTAGTCCCATGACAAATTCCATCGTAATATTGTCCCATTTCCACTCCGGTATGGGAAGAGGTTGCATGACTCCACCAGGCTATTGCCTTCCAGCATTCACTTGTTGACAAACCATACATCTTGACACAAAATCAGCAATCTCCTCTTCATATTGTCCCACCAAAAATGTTTCTTCAAATCTCTATACATTTTGGTGCCCCCATGGCGTATATGGAAATTGGAACTATGTGCATCATCCAGCAATTACCTTTTTAGGTCAGGTATATCGGGAACACAAAGCCTCTTCCTGAATTTCAAAATTCCATCTTTATACACAAAGTCCCTCAATCTCCCATCATTCACAGCTTTAATGATCTTTTGAAATTTTTCATCATCGGTCCGAGAACTCTTAATCCTTTCTAGTAAAGATGGTTTTGCAACCATTTGAAAAAGAATTGATGTTTCGCCTTCCCTGGTTATTCCCTTGTCCATCTTTATTCGATCTATGAAAATTGGATCCCTTTCAATTCTCATCACGTTCAAAACTCCATGGTCTTTTCTGCTCACAGCATCTGCCACTTTGTTTGCTTTCCCCGGGTGGTAGTGTATCGTACAATCATAATACTTGAGCAATTCAAGCCATCTCCTTTGCCTCATGTTGAGTTCTTTTTTGAGAAAATATACTTCAAACTAATGTGATCAGTATTAATCTCACATTTTTAACCATAGAGGTAGTGTCTTCATATCTTCAAAGAAAAGATCACAGCTGATAACTCGAGATCATGAGTATGATAGTTTTTTCATGAATTTCCAACTGTCATGATGCATGTTCAATAACCCTGTCATTCTGCATAAGGACAGATCCAAGTCCTTTCTTCGATGCATCACAATAAATAATGAACCCATCATTCCCCGATGGTAGAGTAAATATAGGAGCATTGACTAATCTTCTCTTCAGTTCTTCGAAACATTCTTCACACTCTTTTTTCTAAACAAATTTAACCCCTTTACGTGTGAGCATCGTTAATGGGTTAGCCATTCGGGAAAAATTCTAGACGAAACGTCGATAATAACCTGCCAAACCAATAAAACTACGTACCTTAGTTATATTCGTTGGTGCTGGCCATTCATGAATTTCCATGGTCTTAAAAGGATCAACAAGGATTCCATCTTTAGAAAAAATATGGCAAATAAAAGAAATCTCCTAAAGCCAGAATTCACACTTGCTAAACTTCCCATATAATTCATGTCTTCTAAGAGTCTTTAGGATAATGCGAAAGTGATTTTCAAGATCTTCATAACCTTTTGGAGTATACCAAGATATCATCAATAAATACCACCAAAAGTTCATCAAGATACTCCTTGAAAACTCTATTCCTCAGATCCACGAATACAAAGGGTGAATCAGTCAATCCAAAAGGAATTAGAGTATAATTGTAATGCCCGTACCTGGGTCGAAATACTGTCTTCGGAATGTCTTCCTTCATCACACACAACTGATGGTATCCAGATCGAAGGTCAATCTTTGAAAAGTATTGAGCTCCATGGAGTTGGTCAAATAAATCATCAATGTGAGGCCGAAGATACTTGTTCTTTATTGTTATAGCATTGATCTCCCTGTAGTCGATACATTACCTCATGGATCCATCTTTCTTTTTAACAAAAAGAACAGGGGCTCCCTATGGAGAGACACTAGAGAGAATAAATCCCTTATTACTCAATTCCTCTAGTTGTTTCTTTAGTTTAAATAATTCAACAGTGGCCATTCTATAAGGGGTCTTCTATATAGGCCTTGATCCAGGAATTAAATCAATGGAAAACTCAACATCTCATTCTGGAGGATGTCCAGGTAAATCTTCCGGAAATACATCTACATATTCTTCCACGATAGGTACATCTTCTATTTGAACATTCCTTTCCTCACCCATAGTCATTTCATTCTCTTCCTCCCCAATAATTGAATTTAGTTGAGCTACTGGGGGTGGATCTAGATAATAATTAGGCGGTGACGATTCTGCTCTAAAGATAAGGTGTTCCTTATCATCATCATCATCAACAATCTCAACCTCTTTCATCATACAATAAATCTTCACATCATAATCTTAAAGACATTCCATACCAACGATTATATCAAACTCAATCATAGGTATGACGATGAGATCAGCAGATAAAGAACATTTATGTGCTCTAATGGGGACTGACTAACAAACAATTGTTGCAAGGATACTTCCCTTAGGAGTTTTCACTAACAACTACCTTGTTAAATCATACTGGAAATATCTAATTTTCTTAGAAAACTGGGAAGATATGAAACAATGCGATGATCTAGAATCAATTAATGCATTTGCTAAACTTGAGGAAACCAATAAATTACTTACGACCACATCTTTCAGAGCTTCTACCTCAGCAGTAATGATAACATAAGCTTGGCCTTGATCCCTTGGCATTTTCTGAAGTAAGTTCCCCTGACGCTTAGGATATTTATTTGCATAATGCCCCATCTCCCTACAATTGTAGCACTGAACATTGGTAGCTTCCTTCTTCCCTTTGCAATCATGAGCTTGGTGGCCTCTTTCACCACACTTGTAACATACTCATGTTCCCTTCAAGCAAGTACTGGGGTGTTTCTTCCCACATTTACCACAGGATGGATATTCAACATTTCCCTTCTTCTTCTTATTTCCATTACCAGATTGATCCGCAGATCTCTTCTTCTCTTGCTTTTCTTTAAAGTCATAAGACATAGATAATTCCTTTTCGGTCTCGATAGCACATGAGACAATGTCTTCGTATGACGAGAAAGATTGTGATAATAATGCTTGACAGAGAAATGGTTTAACCTATCAAAGAAACGATCAATCTTACTTCCTAGGTTATGTATATAATCTACAGCATACCTTGCTAACCTTGTAAAGTTATCCTCATACTTTGTGACATTCTCATCCTCCTTTTGTCTCAGACTCAGAAACTTCCTTTCCATATCATCTCGATGGTCGCGAGGAAAGTATTTTTCTAAAAACAGATCTTTGAACTCCCTCCATTACATATTTGATACTTCATCATCTTCCTTCGTAATTTGAATCAATGACCAGCATTGATCAACATCTCTAGTGAGGCGGTAAACTGCCATGATACCTTTTTCCCTCTCACTACTCCCCAAAGCCTGAAATATTTTCTATAGGGAAAATATCCATTGCTCAGCTACCAAGGGATTTGTACTCCCATTGAACGTTGGTGGTTGTTACCTCATGAATCAATCTAACATTGATCCTCCACGCTGTGGATCAGGGTGCTCCATACGGGTAAGGATATTATTCATAACCTGAGTAAGTTGTCCCAGTATGGTGATTAGCTGATCAGCACCAGTTTCATCACCAGCTCCACTATTATTATCTTGAGCAGGACGGAAATCCCAACATGGAGTGTGTGCATTGATATGGTTTCTATTTCTTCTACTAGGTGCCATTTCTAAACAACGGTATAAACTATATCAGTTTATGAATCAACATACATAATCCCATACTTATAAAACACCTAACATAAATTGAACTATTTATGGATATAATCCATAATCATAAGAATGTTTTCTTTGAAAAGTATATACTAACAAACACTTCATAATTATTTGTAATGAAAATGAGAGTTATCCTAAGTATATCTCCCGGGAGTGTTGTAACCAAGAGTGCAGCAAGGCCAGTTTTTGTGCACCAGTTTCTGTTCGAGTCTAGCTCAAAGTAGTGTTTTTAGGTTTTACCCATAGGTACATTTGTTCCAGAGCTGCCTCTACCAGCTTGAATCCAGACAGGTATGTATTGCTTGGAAAACTCACAAAATCTCTACAATACTAAAATTCTAGGATGTTCTTCTATACTAATCGTCAAAGTTTATCACAGGTCTACGTGCTCTAATATAGCTCCCAAGGTTTGTACTAAACTTCCTCTAATACCAACTGTAACCCCCCGACCCCAGTGACCCAGAGTCGGTGCATTATTACATAACATTGGCAGGATCACAAGAAAGATCAAATCTCGAAAGACCGATTTTTTTAGTAGCATTAAAAACACTAGATATATTCATAAAGTTTTACATTACATTATAAAAATGAAAACTACAATAATATAGTCTCCATATTCCACACTCATATCCCCACATACTATCCCTGCAGGTCATTCATAAATTACTTCTTCATATCATGGGAAAAATAAATCATAGAAAAGTGGTGAGCTCAAATTCTCAGTAAGGATAACAATATAGCGTAAACTTTCATAAATAAGAATAAACATTTAAGGTAATGTATAAAATAAACAAAATCCTTTTAAACTTGAACTTCAACATAGTATGGGAAAAATAAAATGAAATAATGTCATTTACTTATTCACATGGATATTCTACTAATCTAATAATCACATGCAATATTAATAACCATATTCATAATTATGGAATGCATAATTCCAGACTATCATAACCACATAGCCATGGCCTCGTGCCAAGACTAAAAATATGATTTTGTCAATGCATTGTGCCAACACACTAGTTTGTCTCATGAGACCTACCGATGCATATAAGAGCTTTAGCGGGCTCCACCCATCACATATTATGTCCAATGCAATCTCATATGAGATGGTTTAAACATAACATAAACTTTCATATTAAAACTAACATACGAAATGTCAATAATTTCGCCATAAACTATGAACGGTATAAAAATATCACATCCACAGTCAAACATATCACAAAACCTTCAATACAATATAGAAGTTTTGTATCATAATTAATCAACTTCAAATAAGTGAAAAATCCATCAATGGATGTTGACGTAGATGAAATCAAAACTCTTTTTAGAGAAATATCTATTTCTATTTTGAAATCATTTAAGAGTCATATATTTTTGAAATAAAACATTTTCATTGAAAATATTCTTATCAGCTTGTAAGGAAAGCTTCGACGATTTTATAACGGTGGAAAATATCTGCACCCGCCGTATATGTTAAAAAAAATTCTTACCTTAGTTCTGTCGAAAAGGTTAAAAATCACCTTGTTTGGCAAACGACGGAAAGATTCCTTTATAAACCACTTATAAAAAGGTAAACAACGGTATACATGACTTTAACCCATATTCTTGTAAATAGTAAAAATGTTTTGAAATAAATTTTTAAGAAACATGGATGTGGATGATAAAGAGATCCCAGTAGATTATTACCTATAACCAACCTCGAATAATGAAGAGATTGTGAAATAAACCCATAACTTGTACGTTTCATTGGTTGAGGATAGATTAAACTCTTGTATAATGGTGAAATAATTGTTATTAAATTATACAAGAATCATATATATTAATATGATATCATATATGATCTTTTAACATTGCTTTGTTAATAATATCTTAGATTTATCATTGTTTCAGGAGTTAACAGACTCGTTTTCTTTTATATGTTTTGTTACATAAGCCATGTTTTTCAGGGATAAGTTGTATCTTATTCATATCCAGAATGATATAAAGTCCTTAAGTACTGTTATTAATCATCAAATGAGAATTATACTTGAATGGATACGATGGAGAATGAATCTCATCGCGTTCGTGGAGACGGTAGTCCGTACGTACGCACGAGAGACAATATAATTTTTTTGATATTAAAATAAAATATAATTGGATGGTATATCATATATACAGAATTATTATCATGTTATATATATTATTTACATGATTGACACATCATTATTATACCAATACAAATAATAATTTATTTAATAACAATTACATCACAACGTGGAGACGGTAAGCCGTACGTACGCACGTATGGTGACATGTTATTCAAAGGATGTATAGAATATTGAATATGGTTTTACCATCATTATATTGAAATCACTGTATATATATGATACTGGATTTATTATTTTAGAATGGTAACTACAACGTAAGAAGAAGTGGAAGAAGAAAAGAACTTGGAAAAGGGTGGTGAAATCATTACCTCTTCTTCGGGTTCTTCCTATTGATTTGATCATAATGGATCCTTATGTTGACATTCTGATCAAAATAAGGCCTCTAGGTTGTAGTGAGGGATGTTGGGAGAGTATTTGGGAAGAGTTTTTCCGATCCAAAAGGCTTTGATGGTGTGAAGTAATGAGAAGGGGGGTGCCCTTTTTTAAGAGGGGTGAGGGGCACCGTTTGAAAATCTAGAAATATTAATTTATAATAAATTAATATTCAGTTTATAATGGCTCCAAAGTTTATTATTTAAAGTTTTAGGCGTGGATGAATCGTAAACCACTCAAACAATAGAATTTAGAATGGTTTGGGTTACTATATTAACCTTATCTTTAAGTATGAACTCTTAGTTAATTAGTTTCACTTTGACAATGTCTCTTTGTATTTTTATATTGTATGGTAAATACACGTACTATGTACATCAAAGAGACCGCCAAGTGGTCCATTAATAATACACCTATCATTATATAAGACACTTGGCAGAACCTTAGATTTTTATGAATTTAATATCAATTAATAATATAATATTTGATTTAAAAACTCTTTTATGTCAATTTTGAAACTATTTAATAGTTAATTTTTGTGAAACTTATAACAGAATGATTACTTCATACAAGGTCAATTAAATCAATCCTACTATGTAATATTATCCTAGAAAATTAGTTTAACTCATTAAAAGTTTAAAATTATATTTATTTGGGTATTTATAATATCAATTATTTTAATTTTTCACTATTATGGTAATTACTACATCATCATTGTGTCATAATTAAATTAAATTATATAATGTTTAAAAATTATAAATAAAATATAATTATGTATGAAATTTTTTTATATTTCTAATTAATTTTTATAGTCGAAAATCAAAAATATATAACCCTATGTAAAAATTGTTTTTCAAAAAGATATATGCTTTTGTCTTTTTTGTATTCATTTTAACTTAATTAAAATAAAGTGTCCCTATGACATACAAGTGACACCATGGGGTCCCAAAATCTACATAATGATGCCCATGGTCAAACATGTATCAACTAATAAGTTTAGGACACATTTAATGTAATTTTTTATTATTATAATATTAAGTTTTAACCCTTATTTTCCGGATTTACCCTTAAACATGGTAAATAAAATATTTACCGCAGTAATTATTCAAAATGTCTAAAAATAAAATTTACCTATTTACACAATTTGATCATAATGATTCCAAATATGGAATCCATTTTTCCAAATTCAAAACACATAACTGGCCGAAATTAATTTAAAATTAATTCCCGCTGTCAAAACAAAAAGCGTGTTTTTTAGATATAATAACTATCAAAAGATTGATACTTGTTTATGTTAGGTTTAATTGTGAAATTATGTACAATGACCAAAATTGTATTTAATGGTAAAAATATATTCTAAATATAATTTAAAACCACTCAAATTCATAATTTATCAATATAAATTATTTTGATTAAAAAAGTTATTTTTAATTAAAATTTAGTAATTTTCACTATTCATCAAAATATTAAAGTTATCTGAAAAGTACCAAAATTTCACCTTAGGCTAAATTAGATATTTCGAATAAAAAAATGATGTCCATTTTGAAATATAAAATATATATAATTTCAAAAATTAGGTATTACTATTCATAATGGCTAGTTTGATTAGTTATGGTGTGTTAAAACTCGATGTTGTGTACAACACATGCTATCACATTATTCAAATAGAAGCATACTGTAGAAGCTTGGTGTGTTACAACCACTGTCAGTGGTTGTGTTTGAGAAGCATCGGTTGAACCTCGGTGTTCATCCACCTCCCAGTGCATAAGGAGGATACGCAATACCCCTCTCCCCGATTATGATATCTTTTTTTTCTGTTTATGGATATGATCCAGCTTTGTGGGGGAGATACTATCCAGGGAGAATATGGTTTGACCTGAACAATGAAAAAATTACCAGGTTTGGGTTTATTGAAAATGGGAGAGAATGGAAAAAATTCAGGCATGTTCAGTCATGTAATGCTCCTGTGACACAATGAGAATTCACTAACAGGATGAGAAGGATGAGAAGGAATTCATCAGTCATGTAATGATTCTTGGGAATCATTGATAATTCCAAAACACTAGAACACAATTAAAGATTCCTCTATTGTTTTCTACACTGAGCATTTCTCACGTTTTCATAGTGTTTTGGGTATGTTGATTCTTGCGTTTTTGGTTTGCACATGAATGGAGATCTATTGAATTTATTTTCTGATTGTCAACAAACACAAAGCGAGAGATTGTTGGAACCATGGTCTTTTATGCATGATTTGGAGTATTATTTGTGTTTTTTGTCAATCCTCCGTGGACATTCAGAATGTGTATCATCAATGAGATCATACAGTTCCAGCAGACAACAGTATGGAAGGTGGCGCTGTTTCCCAGTGTTTGCCATATTTTTGGGCTTGAAAATCGACAAATGGAGAAAAGTGAATTTGGAAAAGAGAAATTCATTCCATGTACATTATTGAAACAAAACATGAGCACCATATGTTTTTCATGATCATAAAATGGGAAAATGGCAAAGGGATAAGGGCCACACAACTTTTGGGCGGGTCACGCAAGTGACCTGCGCACCGTGAAGAGACTTTCACACTGATGCCTAGGTGGATTGGAAACATTCAAACCTATTGTTTTTAAATATCATAACTTCAAAATATTTCAAATGAAATAAAGTCGTGAATGTATTAGTGTGGTCCTGTAATTGAGTAGCGCGAGAGAGCCTAGGGAGGATGAGCTGGGCACCGGAACTTGCACGCTGAGGGAAGACTTGCACGCCACCGGGCAGGGTGTCCAGTTTGCCTATAAATAGAGGAACACCCCTCCTCATTTGAAAAGAAGATAAAGACATAGAGATTTCTTGAGCTCTCATCGTACAAGTGGTTGAGTCGTGTAAGTGGATGTTTGGGCGTGCAAGTAGAGGATGCACGCCAGTATTTGGTGGCGCGATCAAGGCAGTTGGGGAATTTAAGGGGCAGCGTTCCGCATGTTTTGTATAGAAGGAGGCAGTTTCGCGCAAGTGGTTTGGTGTCACCTAGATACAGAATTTGTACCGTGCATGTGAGTTGCGCATTGGGATTGAAACTTGTCACCGGGCTTGGAGAAGATCTCCAGGGTTGTTAAAGTACATCTGTCCTTTTTGAAGTTGCATGAAATATGGAAGATCGCCCGGTACCCTCAGCACAATATAAGACTCATCTACTGGTGAGAGTTGGACTTCAACAGATCATCCACATACAATAGAGGATGTATTCTTATGCAATTACGAAGAGACCTTCACGCCTATAATCTAAGTGTGACTTCACCAAGGGCAGTGAGCCAGGGAGAGTCAACATGAGTGACCTGAGGGAAGCAGTGAGCTATCCCTGAACCTTTGTAAAGGCAGTGATCCTGGGACAGAGTGACTGTGCCCGAACCTTTGTAATCCAAAACTAGTGAAGATTAGTGTAATTTTGTATGACCGACAACATGTCGGCATATGCTCCTTGGATGTAGCCCTTAGTGGTGAACCATGTATAAAAGTGTTGTGTCGTATCTATTTATGTGAATGTTTTATTTCTAATCATAATCTTCCTACTGGATCAACAAGTTCCTACCAACGTGGGAACAAGATCCTTCTCATTAAAAGAAAAACTTGTCACCCTGATTCACCCCTCCCCTCTTAGTGTGTCCTGGGGTCCTTCATTTTGTAGGATCAACTGACTCTCTATTTGGTAATGAAATGACCGATTCAATCAAAAAAATACACATCATTATATTATCATAATGATGATCACTCCTAGATCATGTAGAATCTGCAGTAGAGCATGTATCTAGCCTTTATTCTTCGATAATCAGCCACGAGGTAGGCAGTTTGAGTTTAAAACTAAATTCCATCAGTTTTCTCTATAAATTGCTAAATAAAACCTATGATTTGATCCTATATAATTTTATATATAGATAATATAATCTTATATCTAGTTTTGGATTTGAATTTGGATCACTGGTGTATTCTAGGAGTGCTTTTAGAAGGTTTTCTAGCGAGAGGCGGCTCTGGTAGCAGTCTGGTATCCAATGGTGGCGATGGTCCAACCATAGGGTAGTGACATCGTAGTGAGGGAATATGTGTCAATGGGGCGATGTGTAGGCATGGGGAACTAGGCCACGAAGGGCCAGTCGGTCAGTTTCGGCCGACCTAGGAAGCAACGAACCAGCCAGTGTGGTCCCATCCTCCCCGAATGTGCAAGGAGATATTTAAATCCACATTAATTGAAAATAATGTGTAAAAGTTGTCAGCCATCAATGGTGACATGACCCTTTCCATGAAACATACAATCTATGTATTGACTGAGAGTTTAAATAAACAGTTTCATAGACCAGGGCAACAAAATGTTGAATATAAAAAAATATTTTTTTATTATTCAACTTCAACCCACCATAACTTCTGAATATAGAGTCATATTGACACACTATCCATGGAGTTGTGACTCTAATGGTAATGTAGACGTTTCTAGATAAATTTAGAGTTATTAATATAAAATCAAGACATGGGCTCTATGTGGTCTTTTTTGGGAATTTGTGGTGAATAGTTCTATTTTTAATTGTTCTCTATTTTAGTTTAGTAAATTCCCTATCATGCACATTTTTTTACATAGAACATGATGGTGGACAAGATATTTTCAAAGGAGTTGTAGTACGATATTGATATTGCGTGGGTCAGTTGGGTCAGCGATGCCTTTATCTACATGGATGAGTGAGTCCCTTGTCCCATACACCAGGGGGGGTTTTTTGTATTATGTTCTTGGTATTGGCTTGATATCTCTTTGATAGGATGAGTTCGGATTTAGTTGTTTAATCCCATCGGTGAGGCTGGGGTAGGATCATCCTGCTTATCATTTCCCTAGGTTATGTCATTAATATTGTTATGACCAACTCTTCACACATGGTGATACCCTATCTCATAGGACAACCCTGTAGGGTTTTGTTTAATCATCGAATATAAGATCCCCTACATTTAAGAAAATTGTAGTAGGGCCACTATAATGTTAGTTATATGATCCCCTAATAAGCATGTTGTTTCAATAGTGTTATTTTCAGAATCATAGGTATGATACCCTACTTTTTTAGTGGTGTCTGATTGTGTTCTTAGTATCTTAATGAGAACCTTTACATGGAAGATGTTCCTATATATGAGTAATGTGATCTATAATACATCATATCGAGTAGTGGAATCCATTAGATGATCCTGGGAGTGATCCTCTATTTCAGAGATCTTAGATTTACTGGACTGGTTTCTGGTTTTACTTTGATGTTACTAGGAGTGGTATCCTATCGGAGGATTTGTGGGTTTCTGCTATGTTTCAGTTTGATGTTCTTAGAAGTGATGTCTGACGAGAATTCTCTATCGGATGGTCCATCAGGGATGGCTCGATGGTTTGATATGTTGTGTATCATTGGGAAGAGTGTAAACTAGGATGAAATATCTCTTGGAGTGTGCTTTTGGTAGTTTTCCTTAGAACCTCTAGTAGAACCTGTCATTTGTGATGAGGTAGGAACCTCTTGAGGCTTGGTTCCTGAGATGTTTATAAATTGTGATCTTTTTGGGTGATTTCAGAATTTTCTTGTTGTGTATTAACATCTTCAATGACACATCTTTTTCTAAGATATGACTCACCATATATACTTGATGATGGTCTCAAGATGGAGTTTCTCTTTTTCTAGTGTTCCCTATAACTAGGATGAGATGAAAAATTCCTTTCAATTGATCCTTTATTTTGGGTATTTTAGAGAACCTACTGAGTATCATTATACTCACACCTTCATGGTATTTTCCCACACATACCTTATAGATTGTGAAGACCACAATCTTGTCGATGGAGTCCCATGAGGACACAGAGTAGGTGGATATTTTGGGGATGAACTAATTTGTGTGTTTTCCAGAGAAAGGTAGAGGAGATTTATGATTGGTGCATTTGAAAGTGACCCCCTCCATCTGAGTTGGTTGGATGCTTTTATAGTTTTTTGGTGGGCCCTATATTTTCCCTTTCTGTACTTCTATTGTATGCTTGTTGGGATACATGTATACATGCTTTTATGTTCATTTTTTAATTACATATACACTATTTCATTGAGGTGTATGATTCGTTCATTCATATAGGTTTATATGAAAAGGCCTCCCATATGTGTGATAGCCTCCTTGGCGATGGTTACTAAACTGTATCCTATTGGAAGCAGGCTTGGAGAGTTGTTGCTCGAGACCTATTGGGTCGGGTCATGAAATTATAGATGACTATAACATAAAATGAAAAAAAACACTCTACAACTATCCAACCATAAATTAAATGCAGTGATTCAACCTCCACCATCACACTCCATGAATCAACAAACAAATAAAAAACAATTTTAGGACATTCTGGTTAATGTATCTTCCACAAAACAAATCATAGAGAACCTCAAGCAACATTCTCTCCTTTATGATCTGATGAATTGGAGCACCGACCCACTTCACCTTCATGTAACTGAATGCTTTTGGGACTTATCATCCCAAAAATAACATGGGCATTCCGATCCAATTATATCAATGGGGATATATAATGGGATAAATAAGACATTATCCCCAGACAATATATAATGAGACCAAGGAATATATGAACTTATTCAAGATTTTGAGGTACAACATAATAAAAATAACTTGACATTTGATGGTTCAACTACCACAACCTTTGGAGAAACCACATTTAATATGAAACGATCATCTTATGAACACACATTACCCATGGACAACATTCCATAGAGATTGTGGGAATAAAGAACCATCAAAATAGATCTTATATGTTCAACATTATTATTCTCTAACCTTGAGTAGATCAGTACATCATCAGTGAAGACATCGACAAAATAGTCTGGAAACTCATGGAACATAGAGTTTATAATCCCCATGAACAAGAAATGGTGTATTCATAATACTAAATGTCATGACTACAAACTCAATGTGTCTGTACCGACATTTGAATGTAGTATTTTGGATATCTAAATCCTTGACATATAACTGGTGATATCTATATTGTAGATTGATCTTGGAGAACCTATATACTCCCTTAGACTTATCGAAAATATGAAAAATACCTGGAATGGGATAGAGGATCTTGATCATCACATGATAATACATATGGAAGTCTATATTCAACCATATAGTACAATACTCCTTATCAATAAACACATGAGAAACCCACAAAAACACACTTGGGTAGATGAAACCCCTATGTATCAGATAATCTATCTAAACCATATACACTAAAAACTAATAAGTAATCATTAGGTAGTGTTCCATTTAAATTACAACAGCACTATACTACATGTATATCCCAAACTCAACGTCGTGTCGAGGGTGTAGTGTAACAAATACCTCTATTAATACATATAAGAATTCCTTTATAACCATTTGAGAAACTAATATCTCAGTTTTAATAAATTCCATAGAAAAATTAACAACCAAATATTGATGGGGCTACAAACACCAACTACCCACCAAGAAACACCTCTCACCAAAAAATCAGACACTGACCATCATGATTTTTGAAAATGACTCCTAACAAGAAATTGTCAATAAAAACACACATAATATAAAATCTATAGATCCATATGATGACATTGTAAGGTTGCATCTCAGGTATGATATGGTACACACATCAATAATTCTTCCTCACCATCATTGTGCATCCCTGAAAAACATCAAAGAGATCGGTCTGGCATATGATTGGAATAGTAAATGATAGGGGCTTGGGAATCCCATATATGTCTTGTCACATAGTATGGACTATACAGTATGAAACGAATTAGTATGAAGCTCCTGAATCGAAAAAGTAAAGAGAAATAGTATATGATAAACTAAGCATACCTCGAATGATATTCAGACCCTCTTGTGATATTTACACCACTACATGTAACTATTCATTACGAACTCTTGTATCCCTTTACTAACAGACCCCTCCACGAACACCATCATGTTGATGTCCATGAGGTTGACATGCATCCGTTGGTTGGAATCTACCTTCCCCATCTGCTTCGATGAGAGTATAAGCATGTTACCCCTGTAGTTGGAATGACTTCAAGGGTAAATGGTATTTTAGATAACGCTACTTCTGACCAACTCTACCATTATGGTCTCATGTAGCCATGTGGCACTAATAACGATGATGTACATGTACATCAGAAAATATATTCACTAGTCTGAAGTCCTCAAGATGAGTACAGAGTCCATTGGACCAAGGTGTTCAAGAGGAAACATGCTAAGATTGACTCCCAGCTAGTTGAAACCTGGAAGGTGATGGCATGAAAGACCTAACAATGATAGCTCTACCCCTCGAGGAACCATGCTACTATCCTATCATAGTAATCCTCCTCTTGAGTGAATTATCTATATCACATAATCTTTCTTTTTATCCTCTAGATACATTGGAAACCTACAAGGATTAAGTGAATTCTTGATTGAAGAATGAATCACCTTCTCACGATGCCTTTTTCAGGACTCCTCATCTATGAAAAGAGTAGGGTAAAACATAAAAGGTCTTTAGAAATGATCCCTCACTCTCATATGAATGTGATCAATATTGAAGGGAGACTAAATCATTCCCATAAAAATTCATCTTGGATTATGAATGGAACTCCCCACTAAACACATTATGGAAGTCGGCCCATGAATCATATGATTCCATCCTCTGACCAAGGTACAACACCAAATACTGATGTGAAACTACATGTGTCTAACAATCTACCATGGGAACCCAACACTCCATTATAGCTTAGATCAAACTGAAAGTGATATCTATATCCTCTATAAATCCATCTATCACCACATCAATAACATGACCCTCATCATTTCATAAATCCTTCCAATGAAAACTCACAACATCATCTACCAATGATCATCATCCTCAAGGGTTTTTCCCCACTAGAGATCAACAGGGCCAACCTACCACTCCTCCACATTCTGATCCACATGTGGATGACAACCAGGATCCATAGTAGAATGAGAAACGATAATTCACTAAGACATGTACTGTGTATTTTTTGTGTGAAATATTTTAGTTTACTTTAACATATTTCTATAATTTTATAAATTTTAACATTCCAGAAAAATATAAATTTAGTTAATAACAGTTTTTGTCATGATTAAAGTACATATAATAGTTATCCTCGCTATAATAAGTTCTAGATCACTTGGTCATTCAATGCATTTAGTGTAGCGACACTAGATCATGGGGGGCCTAATTTCCTTTGTCCTAGCTAGTATCACTTGCTTATTTCATGTACCAAGGATATCAGGATCTATTTCCAAAACATCACACGTGTCCATCACTATACTTTAATACCAGCTCCACCCCATCACTCTAAATTCATCTCTTATACCACTCTATCATGACCCCCTCCCACCAAAGATACTCCGACGAAATGAGAGACATAATAATACTTAAGGTCACCTCTAGCATGCCATTTGTTGGTTACTAGAATATAGGGTATAAAAATAAAATAATAATAAAGGCATTTACCACTATACAAATAAGATCATGATAAAGGAAAACTCAAGCAAAATCAAATCCAAAATGTATATATATGTAATCCAACATAATAAAAACCAACAATTCTTGTGTAAATAAAAAAAATACAGATAGAAATTATCATATTGAAATACCCAAAAATAAAAACTAGGGAGCCACATAAAAACTGCCCAATATTATGGGCTACTAATGTAAAAATGGTCTACAACATCATCCGGTATTTCTAAAAATACTTTTATATATGTAGGGTGAGTGTACTGGTATACTCAATAGAAAAAACAAAAACTCTTGTAGACTTGTGAAATGAACTGACTAATGAACCTATGTTGAAGTAGTGAAACCAAAAATTACCTAAACTGGTACAAAACCAAAATGAAAACACCACCAATTATATTTTACTAAATAAGTCTTCCATGGTATATAATATAATATTAATCAAATCATTTATAGTAACCCTACACCAATTACTACAAAATTTTCACCCTCATATGCCAACTTTATATATCAAGGTGATCCAAACCCTTCATAGTAAAATCACATCCTTCCCGTACACACCTAGGTTGTCATAACCCAACACATTATCCCCGTGCACACATGGGACATCACATATTACCACATAAAAACTCACCGATGGAACTTTTCATGTATGGACTTTACATATTGTTCATGCTCATTTCATATTTAGGAAGAGGGAGCGGGGAAGAGTGGGTATCCATTCATCCATCCCCAACCAAGATGATAGGACACCCCGATTTTCCAATATCTGCTTCATCACATATTTCTTGACGATGGTGGGGAGCACATGGATATCAAAAAAAATATATATTTATAAACAACAAAAGGACCCTTCCCAATGGATCACAAAAAAGGTATAAAAAATATTTCACAAAATTGTCCTCTTTTTCTAAAGAAGATATATGAAAACCCCAAACTAAAAAAACCCCCAGATTGTGTTCATTTTTTAATCATTGATTTTCATTAATAAATTTTCATTATTTTCTGTTACCATCATGTCCCGATAAAACATTCTCATTTTCATTGATCACAACATGAAAAATAATAATAATTAGTTAAACTTGACCAATATTTTTATTCATCTCACCATCTATTACTAGTTGGAAAATGATCAAAAAGATATAAGACTATAAGAAGAACAAATCAATATCCAAATAACCATATCTTGTTTCACATTTATTTACAGACCTACAGGATAAGCACATCACACTTCCTATCACAACTTCACTCCACCAAAATACAATAACAACCATCATATCCATGAAGCATAACAATATCGCATGCCCCCCACAACCCATCACATATCACAACACAACATGATTTCATATTTAGTATGGAGTCCCATATTCGATATCTCTTTGATAATTATGGGTGTTATGAGAAAAGAAATTATTTCATGGGGAATCCATTCCATTAACCAAATATAAATGGTTATCCATCTATTTATGATAATATCAAATAATCTAAAAAATAAATACATTAAAATAATGATGATGTAGCTTAATCAATCTACTAATAGAAATAATTTTCATCATGGAATTACACCCATATAATCATATATCAAAATCAAATCAAATAAAAATAAGAAAAATATAAGAGATCATACTTAAAAATCCCCTACACCTTTAAAATAAATATAAAGCGATTTATTAACTTCATTAATCCAGATAAAACAATGTTCCCAAGAGATCAAAATAATTATCCAATCACACATGATAAATATGTGGAGAAAAGAAGGAAGTCATATATGGATGAATAATTATTTTGCAACTTGTTCTGCCAAACCTGGGGGTATGCATGCATGAGGTAACATCATGGGGGGTCATATAATAAATGTAGCAACACATTATATGAATCCCTAGAGTTGACACAAGAGAAAATAATCCTCATGGAAAACAAATTTATTGTTCTGCACTTTACAATGAAAAAATCCAATACATTGGGGAATTGTATATTATTTTAACATAATATTAATGGAGGACCCCATCAATATATGTAGTCTAAAAATAATAAATATCTCTGAAATATTTAAAATTTTTCGAAATTAATAATCTCTATTGAAATGGCATTAAAACCATTAATGAATGAATCTATGAAAATATTACATAATAAAATTTTTCAAGGTGGAAATTAGTTATTTTTTTTAAAAATGGTATATTTTTGGAAAATTAGAAATCTATTAAAGCATCTCTGCATTTGAAATTTCCCAGTAATAGAAATTTCTCAATATTGGAAATGTCTCACCTTGAGAAATGTGACACCATTATAAATGTCTTACTATTTGGAATATCTCACCATTGGAAAGGTATCTTTGTTATAAATGTCACACCATTAGAAATGTCCCAGTGTTGAAAATGACTCCCTATTTGAAATGTATCACTGTAAGAAATGCCCCACCAATATAAAATTCTTACCATTTAAATTTTTTCACCATTAAAAATGTCTCTACATTGGAAATGTATCACCATGGGAAACTTAACAACATTGGAAATTTATCACTATTGGAAACGTCTCACCATTAGATATGTCTCACCATTAGAAATGTCTCAATATTTAAATGACTAAAACGTCTGAAAAAACACATGGACCTTCCCCAGACACCCCAATTATTATATTCTTATAAATGTAATAGGATATAATGTTTAAGATGTTTCATGTATATAAATATACTTTTACATGTAATTTCATGAATTTTACATACTCATAGTATTTTCACTTTCATTTTAATTGATTGCGTCATGTGATTTACAACTCAATGTTATAAATGAGGTATTGAGTATACATTTCAATCTCATATTTTTTATGATTGATTATATATATTTGTCAAATTATTGAACATTATGATCCACCTCTGAGTAAACAAATTAATTTTTTTCCTATGGTTATTTATTATGTCATCAAGTAATATTACCATTATTCCACTATATATTTCAAGAGATAATTGAGAAATAGTTATTAATAAAATACATAATTTTTCCACTCTTCAGTAAAAAAATATAATTCCTTCTAAAAAATTGTTATAAACTGAAATTTTCAAGTAATACCATTTTCAAAATTATTTACTAATATAATTGATACCAATTTTTATTTTTGAAAAAATATTTTTCCAACAAATACTTCTGTCTCTTTCCGAAAAAGGAACATTTTTAAACCATTTATAATGTAAAAGGAATATTTTAATGACGTGTAAAAAATTACACTCAATAGGGTCATAATATCATTGAAATTTACATTTAATCTTTAGAAGTTAATTATCAATGAAAATATTTTCATAATACTTTAAATATTACTGGATTTTATAAAGAAACTTTTTCATTAAAAATGACATAATTTTTTTATGTTTAAAAACATATTTTAAAGATGAAATTAAAAAATTCCTCATGAATGTTTAAATTATAATTTAATGGAATTCCAATTAATCAACATCAACAACCGTTGATATTAAATATCCTCCATTGGTGATATTTGGTATTGATCTTATCCAGTGTCTTTCCCCATATGGAGTATTTTTTTTAAAGATATTATTATGAAACCCCTATCTCATACACGATTTGATCACGTTTTATGGATATTATTATGGAGAATATTTCATTTAAAATTTTCAATCATGTTTATAATATATTTAAATGAAATACATTTATTTTCCATGGGATACTAAGATTATAATAGAAATAATGATTGTTTATATGAGTTTTATAATAAAATAAATTTCCATGTACATTATTTAGGTTGTGGTTCTCAGATATTGATTCAATGGGTATCCTAGATTGCATTGTTTGAGTTCAAACTAAATAATATAATGTAACATCCATGATAGAAACTAATGGTTCCATTAGAAAACATAAGATGGGGTATTCTAGATTGCATCAGGTGATATTGCTATAGCTTAAATTACCAGTGCGACCATATAAAAATTAAATGCATTGTGAATAAATAACATTCTCTAATGAATTATATTGGAAGTCATCAAAATGGTTATTCAAATTGTAAGGGTCTTCTAAGTGTTCTATGAGGGTTCAAGGGGATAATTTTAAAAAATATCAATATAGGTTATTTGTCATTTCTATGGGTTTATAAAGTTTCATTAGATAATGATTAATTTCACATGGATTATGAATATATATTCTTATGAATTTTTTTTTAATAAATTATTCCTTATTTCCATGTTTGAAAATCCTAATATGCTTATGTAATCATAAACTTATGGTCATCCTATTCTCACTGATGACATTCAATTTTTAGTTCTTGCATTTTTCATTGCTAATCACTAAATATCACAATTATTATGTTTCATGTTACATAGGTTATAATGATAATGGATGAATTATTTATGTTGAGAAAAAATAACAAATGACTGATGATGATATATTCATGTAAAAAATGAAATGTTGGATATGTTTTAGAAATCATCATTTGATGTTACATAAAATATTTTTTTATTTGTTATGCCTAATTATATGAAACACTAAACCTAAAAAGTCCTTTATAATGTAAGTTATAAAATTTTTCCATTTGATGTTGTACGGTTTGGGTGGAAATAAAATTAATCATGGGTATTATCATCGGTGCAAAAAATTTAAATCATATGATTTCATCATGGGATCTAGGAGTGAGGGTTCTTGTATATAATACCAAATTCAACCAAAACCAAAATATCATGTATTTCAATTAGTGTTGTAGTGTAATCCTTTGGTTAATGAGTGAATTAAATTCCCAGATGTACTTTTCCTAGCCTTCCAACAAAGGTACATGGGGATTTCATTTTCAATACCATTCGGATTAAGGTTCACTTTCTAATTTGTATTAATTTCATTTAAAATCATATCATATAAAACAAAAACATTTCTCCCACTAAAGGGAAAATAGATTCATGAAACAATTTCTCAAAATAAATTTACATCATACAGATGTTTAGATATATAAAAGTATATTTATTTTTTGTAAAAAATATAAGGAACAACATTATATTCATTAGATAATGGTAGAACATTATATAAACTACCTCAATTAATTAAAAAAATGAATAATGGGTGAAATAAACAATTAATGAGGAAAATAGAGTACTAGGATGATAAAATATATCATATAAATCAAACCTAATTTCATCTAGTTCAAATTACTCAATATATATGTCTACATATCTTAATGTAGGTGAAAAATTGAACGGTTGGATTATTCCTTGGGGTCGAAAATGTGACTATTATATAACAACATTTTGAAGACCATCAAGACATAAGACTCATAAAAGGTAAAAAAATAAAATTGGAAGAGGGGAGATCACATATTAGGGATGTAGTGTTCCAATATAATGTAAAATAAGTTCAGATGAGAGTTATGTCAGCTATGTTTAAAATTCAGTTTTTTCATACAATATATTTTTTTGGGTTTTCTACATCTTTTCTCTAAGACGACACTAAATACTATGAAAAAATTGTTCAAATAAAAACTAACTATCCTGGGAACCTATACTGTTGTTCACCAAATTTTGGTAAATAATTAATTTACTATAAAAATGATACGTTGAAAATATATTGGATTTCTCATAGTTTGTCACCATAGTTTATTTAACCATGTTCTATATGTGTGATCGCCACTGGATTCCCAAAAAAATTAACATTCAATGGTGTAATGTTAGGAAGATATATAGAAAAAATAGCCAAATATAAGAATAATATTTACTTAAAAATAGAACATTAGATGTGAAGAGTCACCTTTCTTTGACTTTTTCATCCCCTATTATGTTAAGTCAATGCATGATATGAAAAATAAATGAGGCCATTTTTATTTATAAAAGATTCTTTAATACCATGTCTTGAGGGAATCATCTAAATTAAGACACTATATTAAAAATAATAAGTCAAATTTTCATTGATGTATTATCTTCCAAGATTCATTTAATATGATTTACTAATCATTTATCAAATTTTTAGACACATTCTCATTCATCAACCAATCATGTACATCATATGTATATGTATGATAATTTTTAATTTATGATAAATTTAATAAATTATGAATCAATTACAACTATGTGAGAAATTAATTCTAGTATTTCATTTTACTAATAGTCTCAATGAGATTGAAGGGCCCCCCATTTCTTTGGGTAGGTATGACCTATTTCTGATGTCGAAATTTACCTATTTGGGGATATTATCTTTGGAATACCACTTCTATAATTGAAACATAGGGGGATGAAATCATTGTTTTGAATAAGAATTATGTTTTTATGAATCCATTTCGAAGTGTTTATAATTCAATTGAATATTTTTTCTTATCCGTTATACATGGATATGTCCTAATAAAGGCATCCCCACACCCGAATAATAATTGAGTGATCAACATGGTTGTCCATAAGGTATTTAATTTGACCCATTCTAATAATGGTATAGTAACTATTTTTTTTTGAAAATATTAATAATCCCACTTGACTATACCACGATTCATAAAAATCCACGATGAAAGAAAAAAAACATCTTCTAAGATGTTAACCATACTATCTATCTATCTATATGCATATTTATAGTAAGTAATACAATTTTTTTTGTAATATACCATGAATTTTGAACGTTCCATTAATAATAATAAAGTGGGATGGTGATTATTATATGAAATAATTCTTCCGGAACCCTATTGAATGGTAAATTTTCATATACATATAACCTACCTTGATCCTATGCCTTTTTGGTGTACTTGATTGAGATAAAATGTGTATTCCAAGTCAATTTATCATTCACAAAAATAATTGTATTAATCTCTATAGGGTTACGAAGCTTTGTAAATAATAAATCAATTGAATCTGAATTTAAAATCACATTACAAAATGTAATAGTATTGAGAAAAATGATTACATTTTAGTAGTTATCATAAATATTCTAGATTCATATGCATTGAGATATAATGTTCTCTATGTATCATCTCATACCTAGCCACTAGAAATAACCTTTCAAAATATAATACATTTTTGTGGTACTGAGATGAATAGCCTAAAACAAATGATGGATATCAATAATTGTTACATTCATCATTGATTTAGGAACAAAAATCCAATTTCTGAAGGATAGAACAATCTATGATATTAATTAACACTATATATTATTCTTCCGAGCATTTAAGGTCTAGTCAAATGTATAATTTTATTCATCCAATTTTTTTGGTGATCGAGTTCATGAATAGTGGGTGTTAATTAATGTATAGAGAGAATCATGGAAGAATGCCCCTTTTTATCCTCTAAGTGCAATTTATAGAAGAGGCCCATGTGATTTCACTCATTAAATGATTCCATAACTCACAAAAAAGTAAAAATCATGTCATGTGAATCAATAATGTCATCACCTTTTCTATTAGTGTTGGTGGTATCAATGACGAATTTTTTAATAAACTCACCATGATCATTTTTCTAATTTTCTTGTCATTTGGGAGAAGATAGATTTTAGACAATAAATATTTGAGTAAATTGTAGATTCTTCCCCAAAGAAGATATATTGATCAAATTTTGTATCATATACTAGCCATTATGTAATTGTAATAGGTAGGGTAGTCCATCTCATTTCGATAAAATATGAGTTATTCATAATCAACAACTTTATTTTATTTAATGAGAACAAAACCAAAACCATTACATGATTAATGATAATACAAAACATACACTATCCCCATATTAGGTTTAAAAAATTTGGATGTAGTTCAACATCTATTTATTTTATCAAAGTAATAACGGATTTTAGGACTCCATAAAAATCTCACCCCTTCTGTGACAAGGATATCATGGTGTGAAATACTAGAGAATTTATTTAAACCACAGATAATATTATTATTAGAAATGGAAACACTAATTCTAAAAATCAGAAATTGTATCCCCCCTGAATTTAACAGGCCTTAAATTATTAGGGTAAATATAAATTCCTGTTTTGGAGACCACATAACAATGAAAATTATACTATCAATTCATTTAATGACACATTGATAACATTGAATAAAGGTGGTGATCCCAGATTGTTCCTAGAAAAATACCCAAATGTTTTATTTTCCATGTTTTATTTTTTAATAAACAAAAAAACCTATAAAAATACCATGAAAACGTGTTTAAATAAATATGGAATATATAGTTCATGAGAGCTATGGACGCTGAATGATCATTAGTTGTGCCAAAAAATATAACCATATAATCAAAGAGGTTGTATCTACTATGAAAGGATGTATTATGAATTTAAAATATCTCCAAACATAATTGGTGGTATTATAAATGAATATTAATATTTTAAAACTAATAAACATCCTTATCTATTTCAAAATATCACCGTAATGGGGAAAATGGGTTTTGATCTTTATCATAATCTGATATAGATTCTGGTAGTCAAAACATAAAATGTGTCATCCATTTTCTATCATAAAAAAGGGGACACCCGTAGTGAAATATATGGATAAATTAAAGCTTTTTTCTCTATTTCATACAAATAAATATTCAATTCCTTTAGTTTTTGTATATAAAATCTATAAAGGAATGGAGACAGTTTTATCCTAGATGTTTAATTAGTTAAAAATCTCCTTTTCATTACATTAAAAGCATAAATAACGTTATAGAAAACATTAGAAAATAAATTACTACTTGAATTTTCTCCTTCCTAAAACATATATAATCATTAACTACCATAACATAATCAAAATGATACAACAACCAACCATCCATAGTTAGAAGTAGGCCAAGATTGATAAATCATAGGTTCTGAAATCATTGGATCTCATGGGTTCTACCATCATGGTTTTTAAATGTTACTCTTTTATGGTACCAATAAATATAGGATCTAAAAGTTGATAGGTAAACAATTCTAAAAATCAGGATGAGGCTTTATATTATATTAATTAGGAAATCCAATTCACTTTCAATTTTTATATATAAACTTATCATTAAAGGAACAAAGATCCATTCCCATTCCTCCATGACAATGGGAATCAGTAGTATTATATAATGTAATTACCATATATGATGACATAAGAATAGTTCATCTCTATTACCTCTCCTGAAGGAATACTCAACTATATGTGGGTCAATGAAATTAATTTTGTTAAAATCTATGAGGGATTATTTTATAACACTACCCTATGGCCTAGTCATTATTTCGGCAAACCGTTAGAAGAGCAATCCTGCCACCACACCTATGTCACCACGATCCTAATTTCTATGAATAATGATGTTTCATTTCATTTCCTTTAGGATATTAATAGATTGAACCACACTAGTAAAATTGAACATCTATAAAATATCTATTTATGTTACCAATAAATCTATGTGAATGGTTGGCTTTGGAAACCACTGATCATGAATACTTATTGAGTCTCACATCACCTCACTGGTGGAAGATGGAATACCCAAAACATTAAACTATCTATATTGAGGACTAATATATTTATATTTAAATCTCCCACAACTACAGTTTATAGATTCTTCTTATTTTACTTATTCTCATAAAGGACACTACAACTTCCAACAAACACATGATGTATATTGGATTTTCTTGATATTTGTTTTTGATTAACTCTCTCGATAATTGACTAATTGAACAACTCAACATATTTTGGGAGCATCAATATGAACAAATATGAATTAATATCTCGAAAATGTCATATTTATGACCTTTGATGTTAAACCTTTTAGTTAAATTATTAATATCTTTTGATCTGGATTATTTCAGTGAAACTGAATCTATTCTCCATAATTATCATGTCCCCCAACAATAGGGTAAATTAATTCTAATAATTTTCTTTTTCTATAATCTATGGATAAATATAACAAGTGTAAACCACCTTAATGTAATCCCACCAGATGCGGTCATAATTATTATCCTAAATTACTATCACCCACATCTTATGACTTTGAGCTTAAAGCATCGAGAAAACAATCCGCACAATGAGAACCTCAAGAATCCTATGAAATAAATATTCATCACAAACATTTCATGTGAGTCCTTTTATTCTTAATGTTCAGTATTCCCATTAAATTATAGTTTAGTATTGTGAAAAAACTATTCAGATTGGCCTTTTTTTAATTATGAATATACCAATTTTTTCTTATGTAGGAGAAAAAAACTAGGCCTCAATAAATTTTATGATCTTTACAAAAAATAGCCTAAATGAGTATTGGATCAACATAGGGATTTCCCAACGAAATTTTATTCATTACTCCACTAAGGGAATTTACTAACAGTTGTCAAGGAGGAATAATAAAATGAAATTCTAATAAAGAGAGCGAATCTATCAAATCAACATACCAACATAATTAATATATAATATAGTAAAAAATGTAATAAATAAAAAATAAGATTTACGAAAATAAATGTTTTTAACAAATAATGGTACTTGATTTTGATTTTTTCATTCTGCACCACGTATAAATGAAAATATAGGTAGTAAACTATGAGAATTATGAAACTCCACAGGTCAAAGATTTGTGAATAGTCATTGATAATTTCCTATTGTAATCATTTCAAGAAATAATATATCATCAAAACTCAATATCTCAATGGAATCCAACAAAATACATATATAGAGTATCCATAAAGCATAAAAAATAGAGTTTATGATTCATAAAACTATATAAATAATGGAAAGATAATGATTATGGTATAAAAGATTATGAAAAACACACACTAAAAATAAAAAAAATAATTGATTCCACTCATATCTATATGACAGAGGAGATCAATATGCCATGTCAACCCATTTAGCCACATCACCACTATAATGTGTACTCTATAACTCCATGCTAAATATATCTCATATATCTATATCTTATTAAATATGGTTTACAAACACCAATTTTGTATTATTGGGTTAGCTAATATATTTACAGGCATCATTTTATCAGTTCTTTAATGTATAAGAATTTTTTGAGAAAATGGACATTATAAGAAGATAAAAATTAGAATAAAATTTTTATAGAATTTTTTTTAAATGATAAGAAAAAAAAATTACATAAAAAATCATGTTCTGGGGTAAAAAAAATTGGTAACAAAAATCAAGAAACCGACACAAAATTTTTTTCACTCAACGACGGATATGATGCACCTGATATTTGTATACATTTTCACATACTTTATTAGAAATAAGAACAAGTTTTTGAAAATTACATACTACATAGGGAAGAAATAATTTGATTTTGGTGATCTTGTTAATTTTTAAGAGATCCATGGCCAAATAAAAAAAATGGGGGATGCTGAGAAAAATTTACCAACTACCCGGCATGTACATATTTACACGCCATGTACATCCAGACTCTGACATCGATTGACTAGAATAAGTACATTCCCATGTAATCAGAATCTGATACACACTGTGTAGTCACATTACATATCACGTACACCATTCACGAAGGATTTTGTTGATGAGTAGAAGTCTACATGATCTAGTGGCTGGCTAAAGAGAACACGTTGTGATTAACGTATACACGTCGTGATGGACTTTCTTGAAGCGGTTGGTGGCCGAAAATTGAGACTACACGCTATTTTTGGTGGTGCTAAACATCATGTATAACTACCTACCATGTGGTTCCATGTTCCAAGTCAAATAAAACGTGTTAATCCACCTACTAGTGGTGAAAACAAAGGCCAAACCAGTTTGAAAAAATTACACGCCATGTACTTTTACCACACATCATGTAGTTATTTTTTCTATAAAATGAGGCCCTGGCCTCCAGTTTAAGTGTGTGGCATGTGGATAGAAATTTTGGAGAAAGGGTTGATGGACTAAAGGAGATAGGCTCTACCACGGTACTACACCCATTCTACTATCTATTTATGAATAACATCCCCCTCGATGTTCCACATATGATTACATCATGTATAAAGAGCTTCGTGTTTATCTTCTTATATATGTATTACTAAATACCCAGTGTGTTGGGGTTGTGGGTGATGATGAGTATTAATTTAAATTAGTTGATATGAATGTGTTCGTTCCACTTGAGCTATTCTTATTCATCTTCAATCACTTCATTTATTAATTAATATTCTAAATCAAACCAAAGGAATAATTATTAGGGATTAAAAAGAATAATAACATCGAATATTTTAATGATCGTTGTAAGTACTCATTGACTCAATAAAATAGAGAAAGAAAAAAAATGATCTATTAAACAATAACTATGAGACCAAAGAATTATTTAATTCAGCTCTAAATATTATGTTTACGAGACAATGTTATCTTAATTAAAAATTGAAATCCAGAGTTTTTGGTTATTATGAACAACACAACCTCATAAGAAATTTGATTTAATAATCAACCTCTCCTAAATCCATAACCCCAACACATGTATCTCAACATCTATATGAAAATAAATTATCCCGTATTTACTTGTATATAGTTATGTAACCTATTAAAATTTTTTTTATACCAATCATTATTTTTATAAAATCAACAAAAATTGACATTAAATTACAAAAACATCATTAAAAATACACAAACTATGTTAAAGAAGAAAAAATAACTTCTTTTTCCCTTTAGATCGAACCCTTAATAGAGATATACTTGTTAGGGTAAAAATAATTTATGACACTGATAATAAAATTTCAGTGAAACAACATTGCAAATTTTGGAACATTTTTCGAGGACAAAGAAAAGTTAATTTTCTTCTTTGTATTCATTTAGGTTGTATCAAATTTTAGATAAAATAAAAATCATAAATTCACAAAAATCCCTTTTCTCTTCCTATTTATTTTTATCTTTATTTTTCCCCATTTATGCTTGGTGTGTTTCATATCATTCATGTCTTTAGGTGTATGAGCTGCTACCTCACACCTTATGAGAATGATGAGTCATCATGTTTTTTCCCGATTGACCCAGATATTGAACAGACACGCTTGAGGCTCTAATGAAAACTTATGGTCAAGAACAACCAAAACACTCCACTAGATCAGAATGAAGAAGGAATTCCATCTATTGTCCAAGGAGCATGACAACATTTACGTCTAGATGACAACTAGAAAAATAAAGCTCCTCTTGTTTCAGGGTATGGCCTGCATCAAATACAATAATTCCAACTGGAGTATATGCCATTTTTCATCCATGGTCTGGAGCCATACTACACCCCTCAAGAACAACAATTCATGCTAAATCCAATCCCTCAGTAGCCACATCCACACCGTACTCTCATGTATTATGACCTTCCATCTATCCATAGAGCTGACACAAGAATTTTATATCCACCAGTATAGGCCCAGATGTCACACAACATTAAATTTGGCAGTTTGCCCATCAAGGATCCCAATGCCCATATCTTCAATTTTCTAGAGGTTTGAAACACGTTCTGCTACCACAGAGTGTCCAGAAATTTTTTTTTTCATCGAATATTACCGTTCTTTCTAACAGATAAGGTGAAATACTAGATTAATGCTTTTCCAAAATGCTCTATCCTAACATGGGAGGAGCTAGCCCATGTGTTCTTTTCTAAATACATCCCACCAATGAAGATGATGACTCTATGGAATGGAATCCACAACATCCAACAGCATGACACTATGTCACTGTATGAATCCTGGGATCACATCAATGAGATGTCATGTTAATTCCCACACTACAAACTCCCACTCTGGATGCTGGTTAAAAAGTTCTACGAAGGGTTGACAACGAATATAATGTTCGTGGTGGATACTGCTGCCAAAGTTATGGTAATTAGGAAATCCCACAAAGATATTTTCTAACTATTGGAAGACATGTTTACCAATAGCTTCTAGTGGAATTCTAAGCAGGATACATAAAAACGAAGTATGCATAAAATTGATGCAACTACTATGCTTGCTACCAAAGTGGACACTTTGTCCAAGAAGGCCGATGTGTTGAATCTGAAGGTCCTGTCTCAATTATATTTGGAAAACCATCTGACGTGTAGTAAATGTGGTGATATCCAAATCATGGTAGAATTATCTAGTTCTGGTGGAGGTCCTTCGATAGGCAACGTGAGTTATGTTTCCCAGAACCAAGGGCCAAAACCGTTCTAGATGTAACAGAACACGACATGGCATGATCAATAGAACATAGGTTGGGGCGAACAACAGGAGAATCTGCTGCCCCAGTGACCACCCAGGTACAACCTTACTCTATACCAGAACCAATTCCAGATGATGAAACAACCCCCAATAGGGAACTTATCAATATCAAGTGTATCATAACCCTCGCCCGCAATAGCCACAAACTCCACCAGCTCAACAACCACCTCAGTAGAAGAACACCTCAAGGCTAGAGATCTCCTGGAAAAATTTATATCTAGTGCTGAGCCCTGGATCCAAAATCAGGAGGCTTCATTTCGAGGCCTGTAAAACGAATTTTCCCAGTTGTAAAACCTACTATCAGGAAGGAATACAGGTACACTACTGGGTAACACTGAGAAGAACCCAAGGGAGGAGGCTCATGCCATTACGCTACTGAGTAATAAGGATCTTCAACTGCACCAACCACCACAGCGAGGTGTATCCACAACCCCTTTTGATAAAGAAGGTATTGATATTGACTCCTCTTCATCCATAATCCCAGAGTATGAGGCTTTTCAGAATAAAGGAAAAGAGGTTTTCAAACCTTTTGATCCTTCCTTACCCTTCCAAGAAAGATTCAAGCATAGAAAGGTGGACAACCAATTCAGAAAATTCATAGACGTGTTTAAGAAGCTGCACCTAAATATACATTTTAGTTGAGGCACTAACTCACATGCCCACTTATTCCAAATTCTTGAAGGAAATTCTATACAATAAAATAATGATGGAGGATTTGGAAACTATTTCCCTATCCATGGAGAGTTCTACACACATCCAACATTTGATTCCTCCCAAACTCCAGGATATAGGTAGCTTTAATATTCCCTGTAATAGTGGACCATGTGAGTTTTTGAAGGCCCTCTATGTCTTAGGGTCCCATGTGAACCTCTGTACTCTTGATGTTTTAAAAAATATAGGGCTCAATGATTTGAAGCCCACCTGAGTAGCCCTTCAACACGAAGACCGATCCATCAGAAATCTGAAGGGGATACTGGAAGACGTGCTTGTCAGGGTAGGAAGGATCATCCTCCCTGTAGATTTCATCATCCTTAACATGGAAGATCTCCAGAAGGAACCTATCTTTTTGGGAAAGCATTAATTGGAAACTGGGAAGGCACACATTGAGTTGCACTAGGAGGATCTAATGTTCTGTTTAGGAGATGAGGGAGTCTCCAACAATGTCTTCAAGGCCATCAAGCATGCATCATTGTCTGGTCAAGATGGATGCTATGCAGTAACTACATTGGAAGATCACATAGTGGATGATCTGGAATATTCTTTTATTTATGGTAACATTTTCATTCCAGAAATTCCATTTGAAGAAGTTCTAGAGGAATTACAATTCCTAGAAGTCCTAGGAACAAAGTGGGAATTTTGTCCACCATACAACTCAAGTAAAATAAGGCAATTTGGTCAAGCCAGCAACCTAAAGCAAAGGCTCTTCCGAGGTGGAAACCTAAGGAATACACACCGTGTATCAAAACTATACGGCTTGTATGATTTTTTTTTCATTTACCTCTTGACTATCATAAATATATAACTTAACTATGTAATACATAGGAATGACGTCGATGCTGATGGTAAGGTCACTGGAGTTTATTCGAACTTTCAGTTGTTCAAATCCTCCCGACCTACCTTGGGCACAAGGTTCATCCATTTTCTCTTCGTATTTTCTTACATGACATGTGTAGTATTTTTCATATATATATATATATATATATATATATAAGAAAACCCATGGAGGGGATGGATCGGTTGGCCATGATCGTTACCCAGCTCCAAAAGACCAGGGTTCGAATAATGGAAACCCCCCCATTTCCACAATTTGTCATTTTAATAAAACCTCATGACATGCCCTTTGATATATGGTGTGAGCTCCATGATTTCATTTTACAATAGTTTAGTTTCTATATTCATTTCACATAAGTTGGGAAAGTGGATATTTTAGGATAAAATTTCATTTGAAATAAAAATATATGTTATTTATCATTTTAATTTATTTTTAATGTTTATTGATGGAGAAATAACCTCAACTGTTTTCCCAACGTCGACATAATGATTGTGCATTTAGTAGACAAATCAGGTAAACAATTTTTTGGAATTCTAAAAGTAACATTTATGGGGTGATTTAAAGTAGACCAAGATATTTATTAATTATTATTACATATTAGATATGATTGAAATATTTATATTTTATATACATAGATATAATTATATTTTTTAAAATCATATTACGTGAATAGTTCATAATATTACATTCAAACTATTTTATGATAAAAATATTTATTAAATATTTTAAATATCATAAAAATCAAGTAAGAAGGAATGTATAATGAAAAAGTGTATAAAATATAATTCCATAATTATATATGATAATCTTGAATCCTTATAACTAAAATTATAAGGATTTTATATTAGAATGTCATTAACTCAGTTAAGATTAAATTTTTCAACCAAGGGGTTCACGAAAGGGATAAAATATAAACCTAAAGAAATACCCATATAAATTTCAACATCTGATGATAAATTGATATTAAAAGTTTTTATTTAATATATATACATGCATATGAATTGAATCATTTCACAATATTCTGAATAATGTATAGTTTTATGTTTATAAAAATCTATGCATTTCGTTTCCATTGATTAATAAAGGATGACGATTATCTCTTTTATTTACACGACATTGAGTCATATAGATCATCCTAAACCATCCCAATTATATCATAATATTTCATATACATGAACTAGAGGAATTATTGAAATTATAAATCCATTATAGGTTTCCTTATTTACAGATATAAAGGAGGCCCACTAAAGAGGAGGAAGTGTCCATTATAGAGTTCATTAAATATATATTTTATCACAAATTATCTAAATTTTTTATATTAATCATAAAATATTCACTTATGTCTCATTAATATACATATATTTTATTATTATTTTTTAACTATCGTTATCATCCTTCTTTTCCAACGAATTGGATGAGAAAGAGTCACATGTTCATACATTTGGAATACCATATCCATATAGTGATATAATTAATTTTACATCTCCATCATTCATGAATGATTCTTATTATTGGATTAAAAATAATTATTTATATTTGTTACCTAATAATTCTTAGGTAATTATTATATTTTATCTATATTCTTACCTTCATATCTATTGGAGTAATGAGATAGTCACTCATTTGTACATGTCAACTACCTCCTCCACAATGTAATGTGATTTAGTTTTCTATTTAGGTTTACAAGGATGGTAATATAGAATATTTTAATAAATATATATGATATTTATGATATTATATTGAATTTTTTATATTTAATTATTACATACCATTTTTATCATTTTTTATAAAGCGAAAGCAACATTCATGTTTATAAATGACATACTGTCCCCATGAATTGTGTAACTACATTTACTATATTACGATTTTATATAAGATTATAAATATGAATATAATGAATTAATGTGATAATAATATTAGGAATAAAATTATAAATATGACTTAATCAAGATCAAAATACGTGAAGAAGAATTAGTAATCATTAATTCTCAGAAAAAATGAACAATTAACACAAGAAAATGAAAAATTTAACGAGGAAATATAAATAATTATGGGATAAAACTTTATAAGTGGACCATATATGATATAATGACCATTTTGATGAATCTATTATATGATAATGAAAATTATAAAATTATTATAATCTCTAGGTGTGATATTTTAATGTCACTTTTATGTTTTTGAGACTCTTATATATTATCTATATATTTGTTTTATGTTGAGTATATAATACACACGAATGTATTTTATAATGCCTCTATAGAGTATTAGTAGGATTAAAATTTTCACCAACAGATCTCTCATTGACACATGTTTTATCTAAGAGAATCAAAATTGGAATAAAACATATCTTCTCATCCCATTTTAATTGCGATTTTTTATTCTTGAATTACAATAGAAAAATTATAGGATAAATTTTTAATAAATAATATTGATTTTTTTGTATTTATTTAGATCAGATGTTTTCATTTTGTATTCTGATATTCAGTTACTGAAAATAAAATATTAAAATTTAAAAGAAAAAAACTGTCATTATTTATCATTTCAGTCTAAAATGCATTTTAAACAATGACATTATTTTTGAAAAAAAAATCAATAATGTTTTTCTATATTTATATTAACAGTTTATTTCATTTGTATCCATGTTATTATTTTTAATTAATTTTTTAAATGGAATCTATTTTCATATTTCCAAATTTGTTTCTTTTGACTCTTTTCCAAAAAATGTTAAAGGAATCATTATATTCACTTATATGGTAGAATTTCTGACCTTAATTTACACTAAATGACTTAAATACAATTATAAAATTATACAATTTTATTATCATTGAAAAATTTTAACTAATAGTTTTTCATTTTTTGAAATTTTATATATGATTTAAAAATAAAAATTGTATTTTACTAAAGAAATATTTCAATGGTCTCTTAAAATAATTTTACATCCATGTAGACATCCATTGATGTTATTTATGTTGTAATAGGATTATGATCTATTGATGACATATTTATTTTTCTCTGGTTGATTTATGGTTATGATAATGAAATGTTGATGGACCCTTTTTTGTTCTCATTGGGTTATGTTATGAAAAAAAATTATGATCATGTGGAATAAATAAGAATGGATTTTGATTATGTTTTAGGTGGGCAAATCACTATATATACCTATAATGTATTGGGTAATGATTAATGTTTTCTAATATCCCATTGTAATAATCAATTTCTCTTATTCAAAATATCGGTTCACATGAGGCTATCCCAAACCTGAAAAAGGGTACACAGTAGGAAATCATATACTCAATGCCAGTACACAAGATGTTATCTAATTTCTAATAGGGTATGCATGGATTGGTTAGTAGAATGGATATAATAATTTTTTGAATATTGTTATATAACACTTCATGATACTCTTTTATGTCATGATATTATGAATATCTTATGTCCTCTTAGATCAAGTTCATGGATACCTTTGTAGTTCATTTATTATAAAATAATAAACATTATTTGATGAAATGTTTTTATGATCTATTAATATTTTTCATTGATTTTCAGTTTTTATGCTCATGTTATCATTTAACTTATTATCATGTTATGTTGAAATGATCATTGATACCACTACCATTTACCCGTATTTAAAATACTACCTATCCATTTATTATGTTTTTTCCTAGGATATGAAGAATTATATTGTTATGATTTGACTAAGAAGGGTGATAGTTATAAAGAACTAAATAGAAGATGATACAGATACATTTTCAACCTATAGTTTATGTATCCATCTTTCAAAATCCACTAAAAATAATGGTTATTTAATTAATTATAAAATCATGTACTTATTATTAATAAAATAATATTTGAAATTTATTTATGGAGTTATGGGTCACTGTTGGTAGGATCAGAGAGGTGCTTTTAGCTTTGGAAATGAAGGGAACAAAACATTGGTGAGAACCCCTAAGATAACTATATGCATAACAGATCCTATAATATAATTTTAATGAATGGAGTTTTGTTTTACTTATATGACATCCATGTTTTGATACTAAAGGTGGAAGATATTTTGGAGCAAATACATCAAGGGGTAATTTACCATTAAATAGTTGGTAGAGTAAATCATTTATATCATTAATATGATGGAAGATATTGAAGATAATGTTCTCCTTGTTTGAGAGTCTGGTGAGATATTATTAGGTTAATTCACAATTTCATTAAGAACCCTCATGAATTATTTTCATAGATTTCTGTCATGGATGGATGTGGTTTAAATTATGGTGTTATATATTGAAATGTTGGAGTAATGAATTGGATAATATATTTATTATTGATGATGATTTTCTGGTTCCACCATTTGATTATTTTTACTCACAACATATTTTTGGGTTTTTGTTAATGGATGGATATTAAAGGAACAATTTTAATGTTGAAAATGAAGGAAAATGTAATCTATTTAAAAAACAAGTTAAGGTAACTAGAATAAAAAACCTCACTATTATTCATAGTTGATATTTTTAGTCCATGAATAATATTGAGCTTCCAAATGATAATAGTAGGGGAAATCATCTTATTAAGGAATTCATGAGGGAACATCCACATTCTTTTAGTGAATTAGATAATAATATAGTGGATTATAAATAGATTATAAGCTTTGAAAATATATTTTAGATTCTTAATAGGTTTAATTGAGAAAAATTAGTTTTTGATTGCATTGGATGGAATCTATTTTAGATAAATGGGTGTCTCTCATATTAAAACATTAGGGTATATGTGGATGTAAAATCAATGGAGTGGCATGATATGAGAAGGTTATTTGAAAAATATATTCTTTCCTCATAATATTTATTTTAAAATAGATAAGGAGTTATCTGGTCGACTATAAAATGATGATGATCCAATTAATAAATATCAGGAAAATATTACAAGACCTTAGAGGTACACTTCTAGTATAATCATTGAACTAGAAATAAATAAGGATCAATTATTTAATTTTGTAAAAATAATCCTCTAAAGGGTGTCATATATATGTTTTATTATTTGTTATGAAGATTGTTTTGGATGTACATTTATAGTTCAAAAAGATAATGGATTTACCCCCTCAATCTTATCTTTTTATAGGAAAATTAAGGCTGAATTACTAGGATATTGTATAAGTAAATAATATATTGGGAACAACATGAGACATTTATTAATGTAATTGTGTGGAAGGTGAAATTATAGAAATTATCTTCAAGAGACAAATAAATTCATTATTTGTGTAATATAACATCATCAACAAACCAATTGATAATGTGATGGGAATATGTTATACAATGATGGAGGTAAACTAGTATATTATGAACCACAATCAATAAATTATTCTAACTAAAATGGTCATGCAAATAATTATTATATAAGAGGAAATATAATTGTTGATGAAGGTGGATTAAATTTGAAAGATCTTAATCTCATAGAAAAGGGAAATCACATGCATCCTCAAATACTGATGTGGTGTACGATAATGATGTTGTGAATAGAAGAATTACTAAAAAATGTAGAAATCATAATATGTTACTTAATTCTAGATCAATCATCGTTTTTTTAAAACAATTCATTAGGGGTATTTTAATAAAAACACATTCAATAGATGTTTCATTTTACTTGAAAATATATTATGTTGTTATTAATAATTACAAGTCAGTGATTGTTCTCCGATTGATTTTTTTCCTGAATATTCTTGATGGAAATGTCATTATTATCTCTCTTGTTGAGTTTAATTTTATCATCGGTGACTAATTAATTGCTTTACATAAATCCCGAATTAATTGAATGGGAAGGAAATTTATTTGTTATATTAGTAAGCAACCATTGACCACATATTAGTGTAATGATAAATAAGACCATCTAATAAAATGTTCATATATTATATGGGTATTAATAACCATTACCGAGTGTTGTGTATCTCCTATAGTTGGGGAGAAACCAAACAAAGACAATATTTTTATTGAATAATTCTTTTGATGTATTTCTAGTAGAGTTTAATATTCATTATCTCACGAATGAAATGATTTTTTTAAATAACACTTTTATGGTGACACACATATTTAAAATACACAATCTAGAATATCATATATTGATTATTTGGATTTCGTGAAGAAAATATATGTACATCTTGACAAGGGATTCATTGAGTTATGTGTATAACCTTGTGGTTCACTAATAGATATTATTAATAGGGAAAAGGGATAAACATTGCCTTTAACAAATTATTTATAAGATAAGATGACGAAAACCAGGAATATATTTCCTCTATGCTATACTGATGATTTTTTTTGTAAATTATGAGTAGAAAAATATTTTTGCATGACTGATCCTTTATATCAATACTATTTGTTAAATGTCAAAAGTTCCGACATACCCAAGAAAACCTTCCGTAAAACCAATAGATATAATAAATATATGGTGATGTTAATTTAAACTACTAATTTCCAAAATATTTTCATGAATATATTGAGTAGCGTCATTATAGATTATATTAATCAGTTTTTAGTAGTCATTGTAGAATATATTCATATGTTACCCAAAGTAATAACGAACATGAAGATGACATTAGGGTTGACCTTAAAACCTACTTAAAAGAAAATCTTCATTTCTAATTTTACATTGATGAATTTTAGCTATAAATAGATTCATGTATTTTGGTAATATAATCCAATATGATGGTATTTTGGTTAATCAATCAAAGATAGAAGTCATTAAACATGGGCCTAGACTAACCACTATGACTGATATCTATTATTTTGATGGTTTTTCAATATATTATATAATATTTGTGTAGAATTGACAATGACTATGTACTCCTCTGACAATGTGAAATTAGAAGGGATCTATGTTTCATTGGACATAAAAATGTGAAAAACCATTCAAGGAGATATAGAGACACATCGTTAGTGAACCAATACTTATATATTCAATCAAGGGATAAGTGTTTTTGACCTATATTGATGCACTGAAGCTGGGGATGGTATGGATCCTCATATGAAATTATATGGTTATATCTTTTTCCTCACACCAATTTATTATTCATGGTTAAAATTACTAATCACATGATTTCGAATTAGCTATAGAATTTTTTCATTAATGTTATAGAGGTGTTTTTTGGTAAATGTGTGATATATATACTCAAAATAAAGTTCTAAAGTATATATTCCTAAAAATACAATAATATGAATAAAACATGAATGTTGATGTTGATGAATTATTATTAATTCACAATACAATACAAAAATGGGATGGAGAACATGGTGGCTGACTCTATGAATTGAATGGATCATGTTAACGTTTCTAGGATGATGAAAAAATTGACCCATTAATTATCAATTTATGTTGGATGGATTTGTTAATCCATAAAAAATGTCTAGAATCATTTATATATAAAATTTGTGTACGACAATATGTCCAAGTGATGATTAAATAGACATAGAAAAACATTTTAGAACAAAAAATTGGGTAAAATTGATCTTTAGTTAGACCATTATTATGATGGAATGATAAAGATAACAGATCACACATGAGATCCATTCATACTATATTAAATGAAAATATATCAACTAGGATTTATGAAGATATAATGACATCCGATAGATTATTTATAATGGGATATAGTTAAAGGAGATATTGTAAACTCTGAATATCAGTGCATGTAATGTCAATATGATAAGGCTAAGAGAAAAATGAATAATGGGGTGTAACAAAAATTACCCATACATGAGTAAAAATTGAAAAATGTAACTGGGGATTTTGATATCAAATTCAAAAGATCATCTAAATGATATAATTCTATATAGGATGTATTTTATAACCTTACAAATTAAGCACACATAGTTTATATTGTAACATTTTTTCCTCTTTATTTTATAACCAGAATATAAAGGAAAGAGGTCATAAGGATACCTATAGTACCACATTCTTTTTTATTTGATAAAGTTTTTGGGTTTACCATGATTTTATAGATTAATATTTTGTAGGATATGAATACATAGTTGATTTGTAGTACTACTAATAATCATTAGATACTTGGTTTGTTTGAGAGAACCATTCAAACACAAGAAGATATTCCAAGATCATGTACTATAAAATTCAAAGATGTCTATGATCAAATCTTTCATCATGCCTATTTATCATAAAACAATACATTTAACTCATGAATTAATAATTCTCCATATGTATCCATCTATAAAAGTATGTCTTAAATTTCATCATGAAAAGATGAATTTGGAGAACAGAAGTTTTTGGGACGTACAATTTAGATGAAATGGAAGAGAAATTTATACCCATCTTGTATCAAATCAAGGAATCATAAAGTTGACATAATTTTTATGCTAGAAATAATTGGAGAAATCTGGAATTTGAATGTAGTGAGGATGAATTCCTATGATTCATTCAATGGAAGAATTATTAATTAATTTTGGAAGAATGGAATGTTAATCCGATGGTATATATCCCCCATCAGGATTCATGATTGAATGAGTACGAGAGCTTATCAGTTGGTAATTACACCGAACATCTCTTAAATTAATCATGGGTTCCATGTATCTCTCCTAAGGAATTACATACAAGATCCATCACATATACTGAACTCTGAGGATGTTCCACTAGAATATGGTAATTCATAATAAGAAAATAAACATGAAATAATTGAATTTTGTAGGAGTAAATAATTTAATTATGAAAAATGGGAGCCTTTGGATATGTCCAAACAAATATATCCTAATTATTTTTGTATCATAGTGATGAAATTTTGACTGACAAGTACATCTTAAGGGTTTTAGAATGTATCCACTGGTGATTTTATGATAAATTTATCAATGTGTAAATTTAATTACATAAATAGATTATGATACATACAACAATTAATCTAAATAAATAATAATTTAGTATACTATTATACCCCACCCATACAATATATAGAGTGAAAAATAATTACTACATTTTAAAAAATATTTATAATGGTTTTAGATAGAAAAATTTCATCAAAACTTGTGTAATATATTTTTAGTAATGTATTTATATTTTTTCATAAAAAAGGATTTCATAAATATTTTGGGGAAATAATAGAATTAATTTCATGATAATTTGAAAATATATTTTAAAAATTAAACTTTATATTTTACAAAATATTTTCAAAATTCACATTTGGTTACATTGTTGAATGTTTCTGAGATGATTTATTTTATGATGAATAATGAAAAAACATATATTTCAAATACCATCATTTTATTTAATTTAATAAAGTGATTTATATGGACCATTATATTTTGGGATTATATTATGAAGTGAAATATTAGTTAATATATTAATTGGAATATAATTCATTCAATTTGAATGACAAATATTCATAAATTTGATATATGTTTTTCATTCTAAAAATAAATGTTCCTAAAAACCCATTTTCATTCCATTTGACACATATTAATTTAAATTAATTTATTCCAAATATATATATAGAATATTGAAAAATATACTATTTATTGAATCAAGATTTTCAGATTTTGTAATTAATTCCATTTTTAGGACATTATTCATAATAAATGCGTTAAATATTGGTCACCACATTATGGAAAAAATTAATAAAGTGGGGGTTAAAACCATGAGATAATCCGACAAATATATATTGAAAACCTAATTTTTTTTTATTTTTCAGAATAAATTAGAACATAAACACATTAAATTTTAATATTAAGAATTTTGGATCTATTTTCCATTGATTTTAAAATTTTTAATATATTATGCAATGAATTCTCCAATATATCTGTCACCTGAATTTGATATTTTTAACTACTACATAAGTGTAAATAGATGATATTTTTTTATAAATGTATAAAATATATAATAAATAAATTTCTTTATCATGGATTTTTTTAGTAATGAAACAATTGAATTAAATTGTTATTCAATTTTGATATAATGCTTGTAGAATCAGTTTAAAAAATAAAGATAATTTTTAATGAATATAATATTTTCTTGGTGATTCATATTTTACCATTAATTTTATAAATTAATAAAAACTACAAGATAATTCATGAATTATTTATTTATTGAACTGAAATTAATGATAACATATTCTAGTGACTTATGAATATAATTTATTTTCATTCAATCCAAAATATCTTCTAGGTATTGAGTTTTAGAGAAATAGGAAATAATTTAACATTGAAAAAGAATGAATTACCTTTGGATACATATACTCAGTATCTATATTTAAAAAAAATTGGAAACCTTTTAAAATAAGTCATAATTTATTTTCTAGTGACATCTTCAATACATTCATCATAATAACTTAATTATCCTTAATAATAATTAAGGCATATGAAAAAAAAATTAAAAGTATTGATGAGAAAAAAAATACCAGTAAGTTATATAGAGAATGGAAAAAATCAGTACTTTGAAAAACCATAAAATAGTTCCTTAAAATAAATTATACATTTTTACCCTAAAAAATAGATCATAATTTAAAAAATTTTATTATCTTATATTTTGAAAATCACTTATTTTTACGATAAATTTTACAAAAATATATAATATATAATATCGTGACATGGGAGATAATTATAATTAAATTTATTAACTATACAGTCTTTTTCCATAAATTTCACTATTAAGATAGAAATTTCCATACAACCGACATCCAAACATGTCACTCTTACAAGTGGAATAGACATACAACCAAATTATATACCCAATGTGTTGGATGATATTATGTAACCAACTATCCTTGAATTATCATGTAACAAACTTTTCAATTTTTATCAGGTAACCACCCATAAAACTTATATGTACCGTTATAAAATCATAACAAAAAATTATTGTAATTTCTAATATTTCAGTCATAAAATTTCATTTAAAATCACAAGAAATCATTTCAAGGTTTTGAAATAAAAAATAAAAATCAAATAGCATTACGAGTACCAAAATACCTATAAAGAGGCATATGTGATGTATTTTTAAAAATGATTTTGTATTGTATATGAATAAAAAATTCATATAATGGTCACAATGGCGGAGAAGTCATTTTTTCAGTATACATTAAAAGAAATAATTTTTTCATCTCTAATAAAAATAAAAAACTCTATATAGAATTAATAAAAAGATTAATTTTTTAATACCATGGAATATGATTTAAAATAGGATGAAAATTTACTTTATATTACATTTATTACTATATAAATAAAAACATAAATTTATAACAATAAAATTAAAATGAAGAAAAAATATGTGATAATTAAACCTATATACATTCCTGTTATTTCATACCACATTATAAATTTAATTATTAGTAACCATGAAATAATAAACCAATCAAATTTGTAAATAATATGAGTATATATATAATATGGATTTTAATTGTCAAAGGTGTTGTATATATACCTTATAAAATAATAAATGTGCATGTCATAAAAAAATTCCCCAATGAAAGGAGTTGAGATGAAATCCATTAACACTTTTCTGATTTGTAATGTATGATATTTATCATACTAAATAAATAAATTCGAATAAATATTTAGTTTCTCTATAAAATATGTCTTATTTATTATTAATTTCATATAACTTATTACCATGTTAGAACAATTAATTAATTATTCATGTACACGTTGGATGTTTTGATGATAATTAGTGATTGAGTACAAAATGTATTGGGAGTGTTGTAAATAGTGAAAGTGGTCATTGTAGAATTATTCACATAATAATATTCATGCCATAAAATTTACTTTAAAAAATTAATTATACTTTTAAATCAAACAATTTATGTATAGTTATGAAAAATGTGCTTTGTTATATTAATGGAGAAGATAGGTTGTACGTATGCATGACTAATGTTCCCTTGTTTCATTGATCATAATGGATAGAGTCTAATTACTATTATATCATTCAAAAAATTAGTAATAACTTATAAATAATTTTTATATACTTATATATATCATTGTCGTGATGTGGGGATGAAAAATGAATTATATTGCTTCATGGAGGTGATTGTTCCCATGTACTCACAAATGACATTATCATTTTTATGTGCATGAATGGAGAGAATATTATAGATATTTTAAATTATTATAATGGTTAATATGTCATGATTATCATATATAATCTTCAAAAATCATTATAGCAAGTATTGAGTGATAATAATTCAAAATGAATTATATCAGTTCGTGGAGGTGATAGTTCTATCGTACGCATGAACGATTAATTATTATCCCACAAAATGTAAGTGGAGGTTGATTTTGGTGGTGAAAATAATATAATAATATATAATTATATTGTGAATTTTGGAATAATTATATCATATCGGTTGAATAATATTTGACGAATGTGGATAAAGAAATTAAATAGAAATACTTTATTAAATAAGATACATTTCTTTTAGATGATCACCATGAATTAACACCATAACATAAGTATGTAGGTTTTTATGTCACACCATGAATTTTTAAATTATTATTTTTATTATTTCATCGATTTTTTTAGCATTGTAAAGGTGCGGGTTGAGTGTGTGTTTAAATTTTATTTATATTTGATATTTATAGTGGGTTTCAGAAAGGTGCACAGGAACTGCACAGTTAGCGGTAAATGTGTTGTTGGCCCGGATTCCTCTGTAGTTACCCATTACATACAATAATAAAACATCATGAGAATGAAATAAAATTATTTTTTACGACATGATAATAATAAAATTATTGTGTTGATAAATGTGTTTTTAATTAATATTTTTAATAACCGTTTTATCATTATTATTTTTAAATATAATGAATATTCATTTATTAATTTTGTTATTATTTAAAATAAAATGAATGAAGTTATGATTATCATTATTACTATCTTTATTATTAATAATAATATTTTTATCATTAAGAATATTAAAGATGTTATGATTATATAATTATTAACATTGTTATAAATGTTGTCATTAATATTTTTATGCTATTAATATTATTTAAATATTTATTTTTATTATTATTATTATTATCATCATTATTATTATTAAAATTTTGTATTTGTTAGTGTTTTTAATTTTATTTTTATAATGGGTTTTAATCCTTCTTTATTTCCTCTACGCCTTAGCCCTCTCACCCCCAATTAATCTATTTTTTATTCCTATATCCAATCAACCCTCTCTCCATGCCTCACCCCTCTCTCCAATTTAATCGCATCTTTTTTTTATTACTATCTCCAATAACACCTATCTCCACATACTCCACTATCCCTTATTTATTTCCCTTTTTTTATTCTTCTATCCACTCACCCCTCTCTCCAATCACACCCCTCTTTTTTTTGAATCACGCACACCCCCTCCCATTTTTTCCCTGACGCACTATAACCCATTACCCCATTTTCCCCCAAACAAACCCCTATTTAACAAATATTACATCACTCACAACCACTCCCTAATCCATCATGAATTCCTCCTTTAATATGGCATTCTATTCAGCTACCGATCCTCCCTCAGATAGTTCTTTTCTTTGAGTTCACTTGCTATATTCTTCTCTCTTCTATCATTTTCCAGTGTTTTCATGTGGGGTTTAATTTTTTCCAAACTCTAAATATTATGGTTAATATGTATCAATGGTTTCCGTTGATTAAGGGTGTGTGTTTTGTCTGTGTGGATTCGTTCTTCCTCTCGTGGATGTTTCATTCCAATCATTAGAGTTTTCAGTATGTGTTTCCATGCCATAACATCATTATATTAATTTAACATGATTGTTTATATTTACTATTTAATTCATTGATGTGATTATATGTTGCATTTGGTGAATTTATTTTGCTTAATTATAGTAGCATGTGTTTTTATTTTTTGACATGGTGTGAATGTGAGTTTCAAATAGGTTGGTTGTGTATTTGGATTATAATAGGGGTTTTAATGTGAAAGATGGTGTATTCTTGGAGAAAAAACGTATGTTCATTGTGAATGTGTTTTTTGTTATTTTGTAATGATTTTATAAGACTGTTTAACTATTGTAGATAATTACTTTTTAGGGTGTTAGATTTTGTATGGTTTTGAAATATAATTTGGGTGTGTAAATGGGGAATTTGGAATATGCTGTGGTTTGTTTATTTGCTTTTGTTCCCAATCATTTTTTACGGTATAATTTTTGGTTGAAAATATATGTTTTTTTGTGTTTAAAATACATGCATGATAAGCTTAATTTTCTAAAGTAAATTATTACCGATTTGGGTATTCCATGTAGTGAACTTTGATATTGCAATATACTATATGTGTAATGTATGATAAAAGTCTTCATAGGTATTTAAACTGAAAATGAGTTTTCTAAACTAAATAAAAATTGTTTCATGTTTGCTTCCATATTGTGCAATTTTTATAGAAATGAAAAATTGGGAGAAACACGATTAAAAAATAAAATGAGATTAGGTGTGGATTTATAAAGTGTGTTTTCATGGAAATAATTGGACATTTAATGTGCCATTTTTTAGGTTTTCAAAATTGTTTTCGTGAATGGAGAAAATAGAGGAAAAATTATTTTTTAATGGGCTTGGTGTGGTTGTGCTTTTAAAAGGGTGTTGGGGTATGTAAGTGGTTTCATTGGTGCGCACTGCAATGTTTGGATTTTGATATGTTAATGTTATATACAATGTGAATGTGAAACTTTTTTGAGCACATAGAAAAACCTCATGTATCTGGGTTGGTAGAACAGAAATAGTATGCTAGTGGTCCTATGTGATTTGGCCCCAATTTCATGAATAATGTTTGACAATGAAAACACTAAAAAAACATTGATGAAGATATTGTTGGGGGACCACTAGGTTATGGGCATGCTCCCTACTTGTGGCTCATGTGCACAAGAATAGATATTGTAAGGTTACTTATACTCTGAGATACAAGGTTCTGGGGACCCACATTATCTATATAAACCTTAGGGGTTTCCCATAGTGATTTACTATTCATGACATGATACATTCCATCGGCATATAGAGGACCACATGTGTGTGCATGTATTCTTCGTAAAATTTCTCTTCGATTTTTAAATATTATTTGTGAAATAGTTTCCTTCAAGTATTCCTTTTTTAACTCTTAACTTGTAAATTATTTTCTAAAAAGTGTTTTAAAAGTATAAATTTTGATAATCATATTAAATTTTTCTCGTGAGTGTTGTGGCTTGTAATATTTTATTTGGTGGTATCATACTAGGCCTTTGGCTCACACCCTTCATACACCTTTGGGTATATACAGACACTGTTGTCCCTTTGTTTCAGGCTAATGCATGATGTGTCTATTTGGCATTTCGTTTTTACTAATGTCATGGATTAGAGCTCTTGGTGGTGGCGGTATTAGGATGTTTCTCATCTTGTTTCATGAAGTTTTTCGATTTGTTTGGGGTTACCTTAGTGTCGTTGTTCTTTGTTTTTCCTTTTTAGTTACAAAATGTAATTTTTTAATTTCTTAGATGTGCTTTCAGTTAAACTTCTTCAAATCATTTTTTTGTTTTTTTTTTGTTATTTTAACATGTTAAATCGGGTTAAATAATTCTCAATAGTTTTCATTAAATACATGGGTACTTGTGCTAGCCCGTGGGGTATTAGAACACCCTTTAGGCCATAGCATGGAATAGGTCGGCTATCGGGTTGGATAGAGACCTGGCTTAGTTTGTGAAAAATTGGTATTAGAGGATACCATTGTTATTTAGGGTGTTTGGTAGATAGTGATTGAGATTGTTGGGACGCGAGATGTAGGTGTGGGAATGGAATCACAACCCGTTGATAATTCTGAACATTGATTGGTTTAGGGTAGTCTGGGATTTGAGTCTTATTTCATTGTTTGGAATTGAGGGATAAAAACAAAGGATAATCGGTGTGACATCGTGACCTCACATAGAGTAGTGACTCGTGTGCATTATGAATGCACGGTTTAAGATCCACCTAGTTGTCGATGCTTACATCGGGAATGGATCACTACCATGTCGTTGGGTTAAGTATAAGTTCTAGTTTTTTCTTCTAGTGGTTATTTGTAAGAAACGCATGGTTTGGATCTGATTGGTTAATGTGTTCTTTATGAAATAGTAGTGGGGGGGGGGGGGGGGTTAAGGAATGTGGTTTCTCTAAATTTATTTCAAATTGAAAAATGAATTTTTAAAATTGGAAGCATTTTAGAAAAGGATTTGGTTTCAATGAGGAAAGGATGTGGCCCGTGTTAATATTTTTTGAAAAACAAATGTGTGTGGGTGTGTATAGTATGTGGGTGGGGGAACTTATATATGGGTGATGTGTATGGAAATGGGTGGACACACATGTGATAATCCATAGGATTCTATGGGCGCGTTTTAAAATATTATGGTTTTTAATATTGTTTTTCATTGTGATTTTATTTTTTTCATGTTAAAATTGGTTTTGGTATTTGAAAAATTACCTTGGGATACAGAAATTTGAAAATTTAAATGATCATTGTGATTTTGGAAAATATGGGCTTGTTTTTGTTTATATTTGATTATCTTTTTGGACAGTTTTCTTGAATTGGGGTGTTCCTTTCAATTGTGTTTTGTCTTGAGGAATGTTTTGGTTTTTTGTTTCTTGTGTTGTTCGTAGAATGCTTCCCTTAAAAGTCTCTAGTGTTGACGATGAGTCATTCCCAGGTTTCAGTTCATTTGGGTATCATCTCCTATTGAGGTGTTGGAGGAACGTTATAGGTTGTTGAATGACTTGAGGGAGTGGAGTGTGTCTTTGGGCGGTAGGGAACTCCCATGATTTTTAAGGTTCTTGTAGTTTCAGGTTTGTTTAAGTGTTCATTAGGACATGTGGAAGATGGTTGTCTTATCATTTTTGGATTTTGTGGAGTAGTTGGCGAATAGTTGGTTTTGGTTAAGGTTCCCTTTCTAGAGAGGAGTGTGTGCAAGAGGAACCATCCATATGAGGTCATCTTCATTGATCCTGGAACCTTATTTGTCAGGATTCCTTCAGGCGCGACATCGATAATGATGGTTCATTCATTCCAAGTCATTGGGCCACATCCCTCCAAATTATTGTCATCGTTGTGGCTGTTCAGGTCACCAGAGGCATGTTCTATGGGATTCATCTTTCAATCAAGGAGTTTTTATTATGGAATTATAGTGTCGGACTATGAGGCATAAGATGGTTCATCCATCAGATCCCCTGCCTTAGGACTCTGGGTAAAGCTTGCACAATGTCATCGTGTTAGAGTCATGTGAGTACTTTTCTTGGTTCTTTATCATTCATCTTGGAATAGAGACATTCAGGGTTCCCATGTTCTTGTTTTACTACTATTTTAAGTTCTTCATTTATGGTGATAGTTCGATGAACTAACCCTTTCATGATCATAGTAGTTGTGTTCTTCTGAATGTGACCTCTAGAATCATTAGTTTTTCTTAAATGTTTTTTGGGCCTTCATGTGGGTTGGTCATTTTTTTTATTTGGGATTGTTTTGAGATGTGTGGTGTTGGGGGTATTTTGATTGTTGTGGGGAATTCTCAGTTCTGGATCTGTTATTATAGGGAGATCCTTATTCTAGAGTCCGGGTAGGTCGAGTGTCATTGTAGTGGGTATCCATTTAATTCTCAACAATCCAATTAAACTCATGTGGAGACATCTGTATTTTCAATTGGGAGTTTCTAACCACCAGTAGTGTATTTGCGTTCTAAATTCTTGGGCTATGGGAATTCTTATGGTGGGGAGACACCTCTCGTGTTATCCCATTATTTTGAGCTATGGTTTCTCTTTGATTTGGTTGGGTGTAACTTGTTGAATGGATGGTCAGCATGAGGATTATATTCTCCCAATGGTTTTGTTTATTCATTGACCACAATATTGGTTGTCATTCAGCTGGATGACATTTTGGGAGAATAATGCTTTCTGGTGGGGAGAATTTTCACAAACTGATCATTATTTTATTATTATTTTTTATTTGGTTTGCCTCATCATGGTGCAGATTGAGTGCGTATTTAATTTTTTTGATATTTGATGTTTTTGGTTGGTTTTAGACCAGTGCACAGGAACTACACTGTTAGCGATAACCGTGTCATCGACCTGGATGCCCCTGTGGTTACCCATTACTTAAAATAATAGAACATTATGAGAATGAAATAATTTAAACCTTTAATACATGATAATAATAACATTATTATATATGTAGAAGTGTTTTTTAAAATTACTACTGTTAATGACTTTATTATCATTAAAATTGTTATAAATATAATTATTATTCGGTTAATAATTTTTTACTATTTAACTAAAAATGAATAATATTAGGATTATCAATATTAATATTAAGATTTTTATGAATAATATTAATATGATTAAGAGAATTTATTAGTTAATCATTATATAATTATTATTATTTTTATAAATGTTGTCATTAATTTTTTTTCATTTTTTATTATTTAAATTGATATTATTATTATTATTATTATTAACAATATTATTATGAACATATTTTTTTATTTTTTATTATTATTAATTTTTTTAAGGGGTATTAATTTATCTTTTATCCTCCATGCCTCACCCCTCTCACCCTCATTTAATCTCCTTTTTATTCCTCTCTCTAATCACCACACTCTCCATGCCTCACCCCTCTCTCCCATTTAATCCCTTATATTTTTATTCCTCTCTATAATGACACCTCTCTCCAATCACCCCACCCTCTCACATTCATTTACCTTTTTTGTCCCTCTCTCCACTCACACCTCTCTCAAATCACACACCTCTTATTTTTCTCCATTCACACCCACCCCTCCCTTTTTTATCCATAACACACTCTACCCCATTTACCCCATTTTACCTCATGAAAACACATCTTTACCCCTTATTCCCTCACTCACATCCCCTCTCTAATCCCTCACGCTTGCCTCTTCTCATTCAGCACTCCTTCCGACAGCTGCTCCTCCATCCAGTGGTTCTTTTTGGTGAGTTCTTTTCCCATATTCTCCACTCTTCACTATATTTATAGGGTTTCAATATGATTTTTTTTTTCAAAACCATATATTTTAGGGATAATATTTATCTTGGGTCTCCATTGGATTATGGGTGTTTGTTTTTTCTGAAGGGCATCATTCTTCCTCCCATTGAAGTCTCATTCCAATCATATGAGGTTTCAGTAGGTGTTTTCGGGCCATAACATCATTAGATTAATTTGACATGTTTTTTTAAATTTATTAATATATTTTTTGATATGATTATGTGGGGATTTTGGTAAATGTTTTTATTTTAATTATAGTAGCACGCTAATTTATTTTTGTGTGTTGTGCGAAAGAGAGTTTCAAATTTTTTGGTTGTGTATTTGGATTCCAATTGGTTTTTCCATGTGAAATATGGTGTATTAGTGGTGAAAAACCCTTTTTTCCTTTTTGAATGTTTTTTTGCAATTGTGTAAATAGTTTATTAGAATAATTAAGTGATTAAGATCATATTTTTGGAGGGTGTCAGAGTTTTTGTGGATTTGAAATATAATTTGGGTGTGTAAATGGTGACATTGGCATTTGTAGTGATTTGTTTGACTAGATGTGTGCCTAAGAATTTTTATGGTCAAATTTTTTGTCGTGAAAATATTTTTTGGAGGTTTTTGATATAAACGAATGATGAGGTGAATTTTATAATGTAAATTAGTTGTCATTTTTGTATACCATGGGGTGATTTTTGAAATATTTTTATACTTTATGTGGAAAGTATGAGATAAGTAAACAATGGTATTTTAAAATGAAAATGATTTGTATAAACTATTTAAAAAAATATTCACATTGGCTTCCATATTTGTGAACATTTACTAGAAATGAAAAATTTTGAGAAGTATGTTATAAAAATTAAAGGAGATTAGGTGCATATTTAAAAAGAGGATTTTTTGTTAAAATGATGAGACCTATAATACTCTCTTTTGTCATGTTTTCTATGGGGATTTTTTGAATGCTGAAAATGATGGAAAATGTATTTTTGAATGGCCTTGGTGTTTGTGTGTTTTTAAATGGATTTTAGGTTATGCAAGTGGTCTCTTTACTGTGCAATGCTTTGTTTGGTTTGTGATATGTGAATTTGGTATACCGTGTGAATGTGGAACATGTTTGAGTATAAGGGAAAACCACAGGTATCTAGGTGGGTAGACTAGAACTAGTTTCTAGTTATCATGTGGGTTTTGGACCCTGATTCACGTACCAATGTATTATTATTACTACACTAACTATACTTTGACATAGATAATATTGGGGGACCACTAGGTTATATGTATTCTCTCTACTAAGGGCTAGTGTGCATGATAACAGATACTGTATTATTACATTTTAACTGAGATACAAAGTTATAGGGCCCTACTTGAGCTAGATATACCATAGGGGTTTACCCACATTGCTCAACTATTCAAGATGTGGTGCCTTCCATCGTCATATGGAAGACCACTTATGTATGCGGGTGTTATTGGTAATTTTTCTCTTCTGTTTTAAAACAGTATTTGTGAAATAGTTTCCTTAAATTTTTCTTTTTTATCTTTTGGATTGTATATTTTTTTCTTAAAATCATTTCAAAAGAATAATTTTGAATAATCCTATTAAATTTATCTCTGGAGTATTGTGGCATAGAATCTATTATTTAGTGGTATCCTACGTGGCCTTTTTCACACACCCTGTATACACCTTTGGGTGTTCGCAAACTCTGTTGTCTCATTGTTTCGGGCCAAATCAATGTGTTTCTAGTTTGAAGTTCATATTTACTAATGGGTTCGTTTTACGCTCTTTTAAGAAGAAGCATGATGATTTTTCTCCTCTTTTTGCACGAATTATTTATAGTCATTTGTGTTTCCAATGGCTTCAGTGTATGTTTTATAATTTGTTTGGTTGTAAAATGTAATTTTTTGAATATATTAGAGGTGATTTTGGATGAAAAAATTTAGATCTATTTTTGGGTTTTATTTTTTTTAACATGTTAAATATGGTTCAATCATTCTCAATGCTTTTCATTTGATACCCGATCACTGGTGCTAGCCCATGGGGATCAGGAACGCCCTTCATGCACTGCTGCAGATTGGGTTGGATGGAAAAACTGCTTGGTTCATGACATTTTATGTCTTAAATAAGGACTCATGAATATGGGGAGAGATTATAGAAAGGTATTTAGGATTACATTTAATAACCCAAATTGGTTTTTATGTGGGATGAAATTTGAATAATGGGTGACCATTTATATAAAAGGTGAAAGACACTCTAGAAATTCTTCAAATTATTATATTATTATAAATTATATTTTTATTATGGATAGTTCAAGACGAATTTAGTTATAATATAGTCAGTCTATGTGTCTAAATAGAAAAAAAAATTAGACATGATTTGAATATTTTTTTAAAATCATTATCATTTGAATTTATCCCTTTTAACTCTGACCTTTTTATAAAATATTTTTCAATTTTACATTTAAAATAATTAACATAAGATAACAAAAGACCCATAAAATTTTCATTTATTATATATTTGGACACATTAAAACTATTTCATTGAATCTTATGTTTTTATAAATATTAAAACATTTAATAATATAATTTATATTTTAAAATAAAACTAGTTTAAATTTTGACACAACTCATTTCTTATCATTTTAAAAATATCGTAACATCAGGATATTTTCTAACAAGTCCATTTTTACACCAATAACATGTCAAAGTCATCCATATTTCTTTGGATGAAACTAATTATATAATATTAAATTTATATTAATATTTTTAATATAATGTATTTGATTCTTCTATTAATGATGCAATTACTGCATCATTATTTTTTCACTGTTTAATTTTATTATATATTTCCTAAAAGTTATATATATTACTATGATGTAATTAATTGGTTTATATTTATAAATACGTCTTATAGGTGAATATATCTTCAGTATAACCTCATATTAAAATATTTATTTTTTAAAAAATGGTAAAGAAATTTATTTTCCATTGAATTTAATATTATAAATGCATTTTATTCATAAAAGTGCGTCCAAGTGTTCAGAAAATCAACCCCAGGATGGTATTGGTTGGAAAAAAATCATAAAATTAAATCAGTATATTTTTTAAGGTAATTTTATATTTTTATAAATCATTTTTTACATCTAATTACCCGATTTACTATTAAACATGTTAACTAATATTATTAACGAAGTTACTATTCCTAATGAAGAAGAATAAAGGGGATGAATTCAAATATATTTGACTTTATAAATAAAAGTATTGAATCCATTTTCTGAAATAATTATATATATTTGGTACAAATTTAATAATAATAAATCCTGTTAACGGAATAAGAAAACAGTTTTTTATGTTAAAACATCTAAAAGGCCATCATGTATATATATGTATATATATATTGTTTCTATGTGGAATTGATTAAAATGGAATAAAATAGAATAAATGATAAAATTTTTATAATTATACATTATAACCAATAAAAAATATTTTTTAATCGTATAATGAAATTTTATAAAAAATTTGATTCCTCTTAAAATACATTATTTTTTCACGATTCACCAAAAAATGATTCTTATAAGAATAATAATAAAAATTAAATCAATGAAAATTTTGATGTCCTAATTACAAGGAAATGTTTAGTATTTATAATATAACTAATTACAGTGATGGAAACCTGATTTAAAACATGTGTTCCAATAAAATGGTTAAAAGAACAATTTATGAGAAAAATATATTTTGTTTGTAAAATATGATTTCTTCTTATTTAATGTGTAAGAAAATATTATTGTTGTTAAAAATTAAAATTAATTATATAAAAATAAATATATTTATTTCATTAATGTAATCCAAAAATATTGTTTTGTTCATTTATTGGTATAAAATAAACTAGTGCACATTTAAATAGTTTGTCATTAAAACATTGTGATTATTATAAAGTTTTTTTACGTTCATTTATAATTAGTTTTTCAGAAAATTTTTAATAATATGTACATGGGTAAACATTATTTTGTAAATATTATTCATTTTTTCAATCCTAAGGATTTTTTAATGGATAAATTATAAAAACTGATTAGTTGTTCTATTAAGTGTGATGTGGACTATCATGTATGATTTCAAACATATTATGTCATTTTTAAAGATTGGGATGTTACATTCTCCCCCAACTTTGTATTTTCAATCATATCAATTTCAATTATGGGTTAGCTTCTATGCTTTGACCTTTAAAAATATCTTTATTCAGATCCCACATTAGAATAACGATAATTAAAACTACCTTAATAAAATAATGAAATAGAATTAAAAAGGATACATGAGTTAACAGATACTAGGGTCATATATAAGAAAACATGGATATGTATGACAAAACTAAACATCATAATTATATATAGGGTAATATATAAGATTTTCACGAGAAAATTAAAGGTCAAAAAACAATAAATTTTTGATTGGTTAAATTTTCTTTGATATCATAGTAGGAAAATTAAATGGAAAACATTTTTGTTTGGATATTACTTTCATAGAATTAGGGATTTTTATACTTACAATGAATAATATCATAATAAAATATACATAACTCAAAATTATAGTTTCATCCATTAATCAATTTCCACCACAATACATATTTTTCTCTAAATAAATAGTATTTATGTTGAATTATTCACACCTAAATCACTTCTATATACTTATAGAGAATAAAATAATCATAAAATGATTAACTCTATATTTATACTATCCCTTGAAATTAACCAAAACCAAAATGGATAGTACTATAGAAGAAAATTCCTAAAATTAATAAACCATATTTGACAGAAAACAAATTAAATTTCCAAAATTTAATATAAATAAAAAATGTTCAATATAGAAAATCCAACAAATAACTCCCTAAAATCCGAAAAAATATTTATTGAATAATATTTAAACCAATAATTTTGAAGGATTTGGTCACATAGTCTTACAATATAAATGTAAACATTTATCTGGAAATAAAAAATTTAATATATAAGTCTCAAGATAAAATTAATTACCCATAAACAATATTTTCTATGTTATGATAATAATTTCCTTAAAAACCCTTAATAATCCAAATTACACAATTAATGTTCCAATGATAAGTTATATATTCTATATAATATGTGTTAAAACATCACATTTTTCTTCATATATTTAATCATTTATCTAAAAATAATATTTTAAACTAACTTATGACTTCATATAGGCTAGTGGTAGGCAATGGAAACTTATATATCTTTAGTTGTGTGTCCGATTGACATAGTCTTACCAGACGTTATAAGCTGTCACCCATCCTACAGTTTTTTTCATTTTTAAACACTACAACTCTAATAACATTTCTGAAATATGATAAATTCCTCAAAATTAACCATTATATGTTTTAACCTCAATGGATATATCATTACAAACATATTTCATCCTAAAATGATAGAACCGTAAATTTCCTAAAAAATTAATATATCCAAATATTCAATTAGTCAGCTTAAAATTTCTTAACATTAGTAATAAAAAGGATTTATAAGGAATTATTATTATGAAAAAATGATAATTATAAACCCATGATGATATCAATATATCATATATAAGAAATCCCAATATCCAATGTTATCCAATCCCCATCCTAATACCAACTTAAAAGACACCACCCCCATCATAACATATTGTAGTTCCTTTTGAATAGAGTATATATTCATTAAATCACAATGATATTTTTGGAATATATTTTCAGAAAATTAAGATAATCTAATATACATTAAAAGTGCATAAATATACCATTTGAAAATTTTTCCCTCCAAAGGAAACCCTTTTAAAATAATTCATGGTCTCTTTTATGTCATATCTTCAATACACTCATTATAAATCCTCAATTTTACATAATTATATTTAAACCATGTGAAAAATATTTTAAAACATGGGATGAAAAAAATATAAATATGGGATACAAATAATGAAAACCATTAGACTAGTGAAAACACATAAAATGTTTACATAAAATAAATCATACATTTTTACCCTGAAAAATAGATCATCATTTAAAAAATATAACTATATTAACAATTGAAAAAAAAATTAATTTCCATTTTAACTCTTAATAAAATATATAATATATATGTAGCTAACATGGGACATAATTATACTAAAATGGAATAACCATATGGTATACATAAAAAACATTCACTCTTTCAAAGGGAATACTTATACGTCCGATATCCATACATTTCACTCTTAAATATGGAAAATCTATATGACATATATACATACCCAATACATGGGAGTTTATAACAAAAAACAAATCTTTGTTTTATCACATAACCACCAGCAGTCGGTATATCATGTGTGAACCTATAAAAATTCAATTACCCTTATAAAATCTAACACATAAAATATTGTAATGTTTAACATTTGACTGATAATATTTCCTTTCAAATCAGAATAAATAATATATTGGAATTGGAATAGTCAATCCAATTCAAATACCATTATTAATACAATCTAACCTAAAAGGGGAATATTGGATGCATTATTACTTTCAAAAACCTGACAGAATATAGAGGATGAAAAATTTCAAATAATTGTCACAATAGAGGAGATGTCATTTTTGCCTAATATTTTTAAAAAATACATTTTTTTGTTTGTAAGGAATGTCAAACACACGGTATATAATGAATAAAAAGACTACTTTCATATAATCACTGAATAAAAATAAAAATATAATGATAATTATTTCTATATTACTTTTATATCAAATTAATTAAATATTTTAAAAAATATTAATAATATTGATATAGAGAAAAGGATGTGATAATGTAATGTTAAAACATTCAAGGAGTCTCATCTCACTATGAACATGTAAATTTTATTATCCTTAAAATAATAGATTTTCCAAAACATTAAATAACATGAGTCTATATAAAATATTGGGATTAAATGTCATAGGAGATATATATTGACCATATAAAATAATAAAGGTTTGTATCATGAAGAAATTCCTCAATGAAAGGAGATTGAGAAAAAATCCCTTATCTCAAGTCTTATTCATCATTAACGTGTTTAATCACTAAGAATAATAAGCATAGATATATTATTTACATTATTTTAAAATATGATAATATTTATTATTCCTTTTATATAACTTATTACTATGTTATTTTATTTACATTATTATTTAAGTTCATGTTGGATGTTTGGACTATATTTGTTGGTCTAGTCAAAAATTAATTGTGTACGATATGAAATAAAAAAGTGGAAATTATTCAATTATCTACAGAATTATATATTTGAAATAATAATCAATATTAAAAATTAATTATACTTTTATATCATACAATTTTTGTATGGTTATAAAAATGGAAACACATTATATACATAGAGAAGGTAGGTCGTGCATATGCATGAGTACCATTCCCATTTTTCATTGATCATTATTGAAAGAAGGTAATTAAAATTTTATAATTATATAATGATTGTAAAATAATATTAATAATTAAAATATAATAATATAATCTTACATGTTATGTGATTAAAAAAAATTGAATCCCATCACTTAGTGGAGGTGATATTTTATACGTACACATGAATGGCATCATCATTTTTATATGCATAGATGGTAAAAATATAATTGGTATATTATTTTGTTATGATGATAAATTTTCATGAATAACATATATAAACAATAACAAAATCACTATAATATGTATTGATATATGGAAATTTAAAACAAATATTTTTTTTGGAGGTGATAGTTCACACATACCCACAAATGATTAAATTGTTTCCCATTTGATGAAAGTGGAGAGGATTCAGGGGATGAGATTATTATAATAAATAAAATTTTATTAATGATACTTGTTTTATTATATCATCTCGGTTTAAATGAATTTGAAGGCATTGTATGAAGAAATAAAATAGAAATACATGACTAAAATTGATACCTTTCCTTTTGACGATCACATTGATTAACACATTATCCCATATAGGTTGAGTATTCATCCTAAAATAAGTCCCCAATAATGTGGGTATGTGTTATAGTATGTTATTTAAGAAGATATTTCCCAATCCAAAATTTATTTTTTGTGTGATAAAATGATAACAATGGGTTACCTTTTATAGGAGAGGGGAAAGACACTCTTGGAATTCATTAAATTATTAAATTAATATGAATTAATATTTTATAATAAATTTCTTCAAATCAATATAATATGAATATATGATTATTATGGGTAAAATGTAAATCATATAATAGAAATTAGACACGCTTTGAAATTTTTTTATTTCATTTTCATTTTTAACCCTTTTAAGACATATAGTTTAAAAAAGAATTCCACACTTTGAGGGAAAAAATAATTATCAATACAAAAAAATACCAATAAAACAGTCATTTATGACATCTCATGATATACTAAAACTATTTTGGATAGTATTTTATATTTATATATATTATAACATTTAATTAATGATTTTATATTTTATAATACAATTATGGTAAAATTTTACACTATTGATCTATTGATTTGATAAAAATTACATAACTTCATCATATAGTCAGAACAACACCTTCTACAAATCAGATACCTGTTAATGTAATTGATAATATCATTGGACTGCATAAATTATATGAAATTACATTTATAATAATATTTATACTATAATTTATATGATTCATCCTTTAATGAAGCCATTACATCATCATCAATTTTTCACCAATTAATTTAATTACCTATGTACTAAAAATTATAAATACATTAACATGATTATGGTAATAGTTTTAAATTTATAAATTATCTTTATTTTTTATGATTTCCCATATTTAACTCCATATGGATAATTCATAACTAGGTAAAAACAAAAGTGTAACAAAAATGTATTTTCATTGAATATAATTATATTAATTCATTAAAGTCATCCATGTGGCCCCAAAGGAAAAAAAAATAAGAATTATATTGGTTGGTGAAAAATAATAAAATTAAATTAAAAATAGTTTTACTGTAATTTTAAATTTTTACAATATAATTTTAACCATTAATTACCAATCTTACCCTTAACCATTGTAATGAAAGTATTTACTAACGTTACTATTAATAATGTCCAAAAATTAATGAGACCTTTATAAATAATTTGGAAATTATTATTAATAATTATGAATCCATTTTACATCTTAGTAAAAGATAATTAGTATAAATTTATTAAAACATTATCGAATTAATTGAATAAGATAACATGTTTTGAATGTAAAAATGCTCAAATGTTCATCAAGTTTTCATATCGAATTTAAATGTGAAATTGAAAAAAATTACCTAAAATTGAATACATGATAAAATCATTTTCTAAAAACTATTTACAAACCATTAAAATATTTTACTTGACATAATAAATAAATTTGTAGGAAAAATTATTTTTCAATTATAATGCATCATTTTTTCATTATTCACAAAAAAATATTATCAGAAGAATACAAAAAATTTAACCAAATTATAATTTTATGTCCCACATAGAAAGAAGAATATTATTTTTTCCAAAAATAATTATTAATAATAATAAAACAGGATTTAAATTTGCTTCTTCATCAAAAGTGATTAATATCCATTTTCTAGAATTACTAATTTAATGTGTAAAATTGGATTTTTTTCATATATAAATTCTTGAAAAAACATTTCATTTTAATTAAAAATTATAATTAATATTATATATAAATATCATTAATATAATCTAAAAATGATTTTCTTATATAATAGTATAAAGTAAAAAATTTCACATTAAAATTGATATTTAGTAAACCATTTCATTTTATTTTATTAATGGTTTTACATTTATTTATAATTAATTTTTGAGGTAATAATTAATTATAAGTACTTGTGTAATATATATTATTTAATACTATTCATTCCGTCCAATATAATAGCATAGTTTTTATGGTAAAATTAAATATTAATTAGATGAACGTTTAAGCTTGATGGGGCATAAAGTGTATTATATCAAACATAATATTTACATTTAAAAACATTGGATGTTACATTCTACATCCTTTTGGACATTGCATCCTTTTAATTTGAATTTAGGGTTGGTAACAATGTCATTACTATTTTAAATTCCTTTATTATAATCCCCCACTGGAAAAAGGATAAATAAAACAAACACTTTAAATGAAACAAAGGGAAGTACACATGTCATCAGGGTTAGAAATATACTAGGGACCCATTCATGAAAAATGGATATGGAAGTGAAATATAATAATAATGATATGAGATAGAGTCATAGAAATCATCTTTAGGATAAATTAATAAATCAAATAATCCTATAATTTTGATGGGTTAAATGGGTATCGATTTCTTATTTGGAGTTTTAAATGGGAACAAAATTTTAGGATCCTTTTAATATAGTGGAGGAAATAAATTACTACCTAGGAAAAGATGACATGAAAATATACATATATGGAAACTATAGTTTCATCATTTAATTAATTTCCACAAATAAAACTCATCTTTATCCCCAATAATTAGTCTTAATGAAGTGTTGTTCACACCAGAAGCAATAGAGTAAACATCTAGTGGAAAAATATAATCCAAAAATGATTAACTATATATTTATCGTTTCTCAATAAATTATCCAATACTGTTATGGTTATTAAATGTGAAGATAACTCTGAAAAATATTATATCTTATATTATGGAAAAAAATTTAAATCACTATAATTATATATTAATACAAAAATTTTAACATAGTCGATTCAACAAATAACTACCCTTTCAAATACAGAAAAATTTCACGACTACGATTTCAACCCAAATTTAAAATAATTTGATCACAAAAAATTCCACGATAAATTTTAAACTTTACCTCTAAATAAAAATAATTACCCTTGAAGTCTCATACCAACATGAAATTTAATAAATCCAAAATTCCTCATGTTAGGGTAATCATTTCATTAAAACTGTAAATCACACTATGTCCACAACAAAATTTTCCAGTCCCAAGGTTATTTATTTGACAAATAATATGTTACCAAAATTAAATTATTCTTCATCCATAAAATATTTTATATAAAAATAAAACTCATAATAACATGCGACATCTAAATGTTTTATGGTAGGTTATTCACTGTTGTCTCGCATCAGTTGTGGGTTCGAATCTCACGACCTTGCCAGACGTGATGGGTTGTCCCCTATCCTACGATTTTCCCTGTTTCTATAATTATATAAATATTATAAAATTATTTAAATTTGTAATATCATAAAAAATATACATAACCTATTTTCTACTCAAATAATATCTTATAACTTTCAATTTTCACCAAAAATTTAAATAACCCTTAATTACCTCAAAAATGAATATTTCCAAACATACCAAATGTCACGTTAAAATTTCATAACATAAATACTAAAGAGGGTTTATATGACATTATTGTTTTTTAAAACTTAAAAATTAGAAACCCATTATTATATCCATATATCTAAAGAAGATATCTTAATTTCCAATGTTGACTAAACAGAGCTCTAAGACCCCATATACATATATAGCCATAAACATAGCTTATTATTGTGACTTTTGAATACAATTTATTATCATTAATTACCCATGTAATTTTTGGTCAACAATTTTATTGAATTAGGAAAAACTCTTACATGGAAAAACCATCAATTTAATGTGGATACTAAAGTCAGTATCAAATTTTCCACCAAATAAACCATGGTTTCTTTTATTACCACATCTTCAATACTTTCCTCATAAAAAAATTTTTTGGCATTAAAAATATTTAATCCTTATGAACAATATTTTAAAACATGGGATATTAAATAATGATAATTAAGGGACATAAAAAATGAAAACCATTAGTCTAATAAAAACCCAAAAACATAAAAAAAATTAAATCATACATTTTTACCCAAAAAAATAAATCATCAATTCAAATATAAAATTATCTTTCCTTTTGAAAAAAAAAATCTAATTTAACTCATATGTAAACAATTAAAATATAAATATGTAACTGTGAACATAATTATACAAAAAGGGATTAACCGTATGGTCGAATTCAATACATGTCACTGTTACAAATGGAGTAACCATATGGCTGAATTCCATAGATGTCACACATATATATATGGAATATCTATATACCCAAATTCTATAACCAATGCATTGGAGGGTATAACATAACCAACCATCATTGGTTTATCACACAACCAACAATCATTGGTTTATAATTTAAGAACCTATAAAATTTCCATGTACCATCATAACATCATGTCCCAAAAAAGATTTCAATTTATGACCTTTAACTTATCAAATTTAATTTGAAATCATAAGAAATCATTTTAATATATTATAATAGTAAATCACATTTAAATTCCAATATCAATGCCAACATACGCAATAAAGGGTATAATTTTCTTTACATTTACAAAATTATGTAATGTAGAAGAATGAAAATGTACGATAATAGTCATAGTGTAGAAATAGTCATTTCCATCATATACAGTTAAAAACATTTCTTTTTTGATTGCAATGAAATTCAAATGATCTGTATAGAAAGAATAAAAATATTCATTTTTAAAAAAAATTGAATAAAATTTAAAATATAAATAAAAGATGATTTATATTAATTTTATATCCATGTAAATAAATATGTAAAACAATATCAATAATATTGAAGTGGAGAAAATTTTGGGATAATTAAATCATTATACATTCAATGTGTCCAAACCCACAATAAAAGTTAAAATCATATTGTCATTGAAATAATAAATTTTAAAATATATTATGTAAATTGAGTATAAATAATATATGGATATTTAATATCAAAGGGAATGTAAATAAACCTAATCATATAAAAGATGCGTGTATCATCAAGAAATACCTCAATGAAAGGAGATTGAAATGAAATCTATTGCCCCGATTCTGATTGATCGCATATGATTATTATCTTCCAAAATAATAATATTAGTTTAATTATTTAATTTCTTTTGAAAGATTTCCATTCTTATAATCCAATTAATATATATTTTTACTATCTTATAATAATTACAAAATCATTTATGTTCATATTGGTTGTTTTGATGATATTTGGTGCTGGAGTAAAAATTGACTTGGATATGATGTCATTAATCAAAATTTTAATTTTTACATAATATACACAATAATATTCATGAAATTTTAAGAAATTTTATAAATTATTTATTCTTCAAAATCCATCCATTTATTCATGGTTATGAAAAACAAACAACATTATATTCTCAGAGATAGTAGGTCATACATACCCAAGTCTAACATTCAAATTTTTCATTGATAATTATGGAAAAAGATAATTAAAATTATATCATCTCCTAATGGAAATAATATCACATATATAATACATATATACTTATATATATCATACTTGTGATGTGAAGAAGAGAAAATAATCATATCACTTCATTGAGTTTATAGTTCACATTTACGTACATACGACATTATAATTTTTATGTGCATGTAACGTTAGATAATAATTAATATATATTTTTTTATAATGATATGTTTTAATTAATAATATACATATATAAATGAACTCCATATTTATAATTTTATAGGGATACATAAATGGGAAACGAATAATATTTTTTCATCGATGTGATAGTTCAGATGTACTTACGAACGGCAAATCCATTTCCCATTTTATACAAGAGGAGGTGGATTTATTTGATTATTTTAATATAATAAAATATAAATATATTTATTATAATTTAGTTATTATATATTCATGGTTGAAGGATATTTTATGGATGTAGAAAAATAAATAAAATTTAAATATATGATTAACATGATACCTTTCTTTCAGACAATCACCTTTGGTTAACACCAAAACACCTATAAGAAGGGTGTTATGCCTAAAATAAGGACAAAAGAGTACGGTGAAGGATTATATTAATGAATTTAAGATGATAATTTCATTACAAAAATGGATTTTAGGTGAAATGAAATTAGAATTATATGATCCCTATTATAGAAGAGGGGAAGGGCAGTCTTAGAATTATTCTGAATTTTAAATTAATATTAATTACATTTCTAATCTAAATGGTCAAAAAATAATTTATTTAAAATATTGTATGGTTATGGATTTAAATTTAATCATAAAATTATTATTATAAATGTTTTTAATTTTTAATAATTATCTTATTTGCATTAACGCTTGTAAGTCTTACAATTTTACCAAACATTTTATAATTTTTAGGTCAATATTATTACCATAACATTCCAAATGGAAAATAAAAGATTTATTTATCTAATTTAGAATATATTAAAACTATTTGGATGAATATTTAATTTTATATATTTTATACCATGTAATAAAATATTTTATGTTATTAAAATCAATTAGTGTTAATTTTGATAGTGTTCATTTCTTGACTTTTTATAAATATCGTAACATAATTATATAGACGACTCGTCCATATTAGAACATCTATAAAATGTATAATTCATCAATAAAATTCATTGATGACTTAAAATATGTTTTATTTTAATAATTAAAAATTTTCAAATATCGTTTATTTGATACATCCGTTAATGAAATGAAATATTGCATTATCATTTTTTCACAATTTAATTAAATTATATTTTTTCTAAAAGTTATAAATAAATTAACATGATGTTGGTAATCATTATAGAATTATAAATACAATTTATAGTGAAATAAATCCCCTATATAACCCAATATTAATACCACATTACTTGTAAAAAACAAAACTAAAACAAAAATGACTTCATTAAAAATAATATTATAAATGAATTATATTTAGCAATGTGAATTCATGTGTTCCAAAACTAGATCCAATGATGATATTTTTTCTGAAAAACATAACCAACTGAATTAATACAAGTGTTAAGAACGGTTTATATTTTCAGAATATAATTTTTTAACTTTAATTACCATATTCACACTTAACCATGGTTATAAATATTTTTATTAATGTTACTATTTATAATGTAGAAATATTAAAGTGACATATTTAAATAAAATTAACTTATTATTAAAAATATATAATTCATTTATCTAAATTTAAAACATATAATATGTAGATGTTTATTAAAAAATAATATCCCTCATGGGATTATAATATGTGTTTTTAATTAAAAAATGTTTAAAATATCATCAATATATCTTATACAATTTCATCATGAAACTCATTCCAATCACCTACATTTAATTTACTGAAATTTTTTTTTATCAAATTAGATATTAGAGAAATGAAAAATGTTATCTTACACTCTAAATATTTTTGATGAAAAATTTAATATTCAATTGAAAGTGATTATATTATTCACTATTCATGAAATACTGAATCATTTTTAAAGTTAACAAGAATTTATCCAAAGTAAATTTTGAAGTACATATTTTAATTAATAAGTTTTTCATATGTAATACAAGTTATAAAGGTGGGAAAACAAGATATAAAACATTTTATCTATAAAAAGGAGAAAAACTTTCCAATTTTAAGGAAAACTTCTTTTATATTTTAAATTGGATTTGTTCTTATATGATGTCTATAATAAAGATATATTTCAGGATAACCATCATAATTAATATTATATATTTATATATTTATTAATATAATCCAAAAATTGTGAATTGTTTATGTATTTCTGATAAAAAAAATGAACACAATTAAATAGCTTTTCAGAAAAAAAAATTATTTATTTTAAATAGTTTTTTTGATTAATTTAAAATATCATTTTCAAATAATAATTATTTATATATATATGTGTAAATTATATTTCATTATTACTATTCTGTCCCTCTATTCTAATAGTATGGTTTTAATGGTATCATTTTAATATTAACTACTTTTTTACTTCAACATGATGTGTCCTGTCATGTATGCTATTGAATGTAGTGGGTCCTTTCAAAAAAGGGAGTTTATACAATTTATATTTGCTTTAGATATTTTGGATTTAGTTTTTCAAAAGAAATTATGTGAAAATTTCATCAAATGATATTCATTTTTTATGAAAATTAATTGTTTATAATTTATAATAAAATCGTAAAAATATTGAATATTAAAATGTATGATGATAAAAGATTACACATTTCATCACTTTTTATTTTATGAGTCAATCGTTACAATATATGTAAAATTATTTCACATTAATATTAATATGATCAATACAATAGTTGTGAAAAAAATAAGTTTACTAAAGGGATAAACCAAATGAAAAGGTTTAATATGAAAACAAAACCTATCTAAATTTCATCATTAGATGATATATCAACATTATAATTTATGGAATCCAATCCTTATCTATTTGAAGACATTATAATGAGAACGATTCAATTATGTTGTAATTTTTTTGTAATATAAATTTAGTCATTTCCTTATCTTATAAATGGACACCAATTTTATTTTTTTATTTCACCTCATTGAGGCATCTATCTCATGAAATCCATGAAAAAATATCTTCACAACTTATAGATTCAGTAATTTTATTTTATTTAAATCATTAGATACCAATATAAGGGTCTTGAAGAAGGAATTTACCTGACATTATTCAATTTATTTTTTCGTCCACCTACTCTAAATTTATGAAATTAATCATAGAATACTAAATTTTGAATCCTTAATTTAAATAAAGGATAATATATTGATATAAATTCAAGTATACACCATCATTTTAATTAAATTATTAGTGAATGTATTAGTCATGTGTACATGTGCAGTGCCACCTCTCGTTTGGGATAAAATTTATTTTCCATCACCATTTTGATGGATGGTTATTATGATAGGTATAATTATCGTATATAATATTTATGATATAATATTTATTTTTTGTTAAAATACCTTATCAACCTTCTTATCATTCAATTCAATGGGAAATGATAACGTCACTCATGCATACATGTCGACTGCCACCTCCATGAGCAGTGTGATACATTTTTATTTTTCATTAAAAATGTATTATGAAAAGGGTATATTATATTAATATATATGACATTTATGATATATTAATTTCTCTTAAATGGTAAATTTTTATTTATCATTGTTTAATTCTATTAATAAAAATTTAAAAACAATGTTCATGTGTACGTCTAAACTATCATCTACATGAATGGTGTCATACACTTTAAATTTTCAACAATTTATAGTATATTATTAATATTTATATAATTAATATATGTTTCATTTATATCATAAATAAAAATCTCAAAAATTTTGAATCAACACTAAGGTAGAAGGATTTAAAAACTCAAAAAAATTATAATGAAGAAAATAATGTAATCCTCATAATTGATGAATTAAGTAAGGAATTATTACAAAAACAACATGTTAAAATGGTGTAAGTTGATAAAATAGGACATGAATAGTATTTCCATAAAGTTGGTAAATATTTATAATAAAATAAATTTAACTATATATTAGGTTAACGAATATATGAACCAAGTAAGACTCAATGAAATAGATTTTTTATTCACTTTTATTTCATTGAGTTGGAGGCTATATACACCACATTTTTCATTTATTTTTAACATATAAATCCCATGAATTAATTATATGAAAAATATCATAAAAATAATAATGATTTTCAATTCAATTAAAAGCTATCTTGGCCTCTTGGTTTTTATTTGAGAGTTACCGATGTGGTATGCATTTTTTAGTATCATTTAAATAAATATTTTTTATTCACAATCTTACTTTGAAAGAAATTATATTATCATATTATGATAAATACCATTAAATTTATTATACTATGGTTATTAACTAAGAATAAATTTTTTCCCTTAATTTTTTTATGCTATGTAATCAAGATACCGGATGAAATTTTTTTTTGAAAAAACTGACTATATTTATAATTGTAGTGGAAAATCATTATTCAACCTCATCCATGTATCTAAAAAAATGTTTTCAAGAATGTATCTACTATTACTATATATTTAATTAATGTAATTTTATAATTTTTTGTAAAATAAATATAACCCCACTGGCATATCAAGTTCTAAAAACATATACATTATAATTTCTAGATTTAATACCAATAAATATTATCAAATTTATTCATCAATCATTTACAACATCAAAATGAAATATTTTATAACATACATTCCAAGATATATTTTTTGTTTATAGTGATATATAATTTGGATGAAATATATACTAGTATGTTTTAAAAACAACTATTTCACAATGATGAACAACTTCAACCAATTAATATAGCTTTTAATATCCCTTTTAAGGTCTTCAACATATCCCATAAAAATATTTTCATATAAAACCTTTCTATAAAGAAATCATTTTGAATAAATATCCATATCCAAGGGAAAAGGAACCATTTGAAAGGATGAGATCACATTCTATGTAAGTGTATGCTTTGGAGATGACAAACAATGTTCAAAGGAAAGGATAATTTAATCCAAATGGTATAATATCTTGCATATAATAAAAGGTCATAACCTATCTTATTGTGATCATAAAAAAGTGTTTTGGAATTAAACATTTAAATTTAAAAATACAAGAGTCGTAAGAATGATAAATTATCACATATCAATAATGACTTACATATTCATGTCATAAATTCATGTGGATCCACAATAAGTATAAACAATATTTCATCAGTCATAGTTAAATAAAAATACCATTAAATTGTGTAGTAATGCATATTTTTTATAGTTGATCAAGCACATTGACTAGTTTTCCATAATCATTCAAGAACATAGACTTGTTTACCATAAAATATATAAAACATTTATTTGGTTCACTGATATATATCCTGATATTATATAACCAATTTAAATTTATGGCGATATAGGTCCCACCTTCTAGATATTGAAAATGATACATATGTGTTCCATAGGTTCATAAAACATTCCTCATATCATAACCAATGAAAAGAAATTGGATTCATATAAATATAATTATTTATTCATGAACATAAAAGATTCCAAAAAATAATACATATTTAATCCTTAGATAATATCACCATTAATGTATAATTGACAAAAAAATTATGTCATATCATTTGGAATATTTTTTTAAATCACATGGAATTATTATTGAGGAAAATAACATTTTAATATTAAAATAACTTATATTTCAAAGTGTTTTTCACTAATAAAAATATATAATTAAATTAAAAATAGAAATTTAATCCAATAATGAATGGATCAAAAAATTAAAGTGTCATGAATTTTGAAGAATCCTTTCATGTCGTTTATTATTAAAAAGAATTCCATAAATGTTTTTTTGGAAAAACCCTAATGTACAACATTTTGAAAACATAAAAAATTACATTACAACTCATTTTGTAAAAATAAAAAAATGGATAAAAATGACATTAGAGAATAATTGGATAATATCATATTATTTTAAAAACCTATTTATAATTATTGTACATGGAAGATAAATATTCCCCAATAGAGACATAAAAATAAACAATCATAAATAGTTATAAGATTGTGGAATAGACCATTTAAACCCTTGTAACATTTGAATCACAAGACACATGAATAATAGAAAATTATCTGAATATATAAATTCCAAATATTAAACTATATTAACAATATAATACATTATTTTGAGGTATAAATGCATACAAAAAATGGTACAATTGTTATATATAAAACATCGCCACAAAAATAATAGTGAAACAAAATCCCCATACATTGAGTATAACCCATCATATAAATTGATTATCATAATGAATAATAAATATAGTTTAATTATTTACATTATTAATAACCTTTTTCATGTTTATTTCCCCCTTTATCTATCTTAATACCATGTTATAATAGTTATGTAATTATTCTCGTTTACTATGAATGATTTAGTGATATTTGGTACATAAGTCCAAAATGTATTCTCTTTAATAAGATTCTAATTTTCAAAGTGTTAATTATTACATCATATAAAGAATAATAATAATTAAATAATAACAATTATTATACCTGAATTAAAATTTTAAATAAATCAATTAAATATTTTTTTTTAAAATCTAAATATGTTATAATCTTATAGACTTCTGGTTATAAGTATGCATTAGTAACATTTCAATTTATAAATGATATTTATGAAAATTTCGTAACTATTATTTTATATTAACATAATTATAATTATATAATATATTTAAAATATTACCATATATATATATCATCCATGTGATTTTATGATGAAAAATGAATCACATATTTTCTTGGACGTGTTAACCCAGATAAATCCATGAACAAAATTATCATTTTACAGTACATGGAATTGTAAGAAGTGAAATTTTATATTGTATTTTTATATTACTAAATATTTCATTTATATCATATTTGATCATTTATTCCATAATTACAACAATTCATGAGAGATGGTGATGGAAAAAAATAACATCAGTTTACAATATTGTAGTTTTTCATACACATGAATGATGAATTCCTTCAAAAGATTAATTGATGTTGGATATGATTATTGGTTATTAAATTTATATAATATCATAGAAGTATAAATGTTATACTAGTGTTATTATTTTATTATGATTAAATTATAATTAACGGAGGTTGGAAAATAAAGGAAACCTAAACACTAGATTAAAAACAATACCTTCTCTTCAATAAATCTCATTTTCATAGCATATTATGTTCATTATAGTTTTTCTTAAAAATGAATAAGGCGTGTCTAATTATGGTATAGAATCTACGAATCTATTTTTGTATGTATTGAATGATCCAAATGTGTATTTGTGATGTAATGAGAAGAAGTGGTTCCATTTTATAATACAAGGTTGGGTAACACTTTTAATTATTATAAATATTAATGTAATATAAATTAATATTGATTTTGAAATAGATATGAATACATTTTTCTATTAAAATGGATACTTTTGTGTATAAATAATATCTTAAAATAATTTTTGGTCATTTATAATAAAACATTTCTTCCCATAATATTGTATTTTTTTCATTAATTATTAATTATGTCATTTCTTTGAAGTAATCATTACATTAAGTCTATAAATATCTTGATCAATCATTGAATTTAAAAAAATTATCAAATCTATAATTTTATTCCTCAATAAATATCTTTTATTATTTTAAAAATATAAAATTATATAAATTATAATAATTTTCATATTATTCATTTGACTTTTTATCAATTGAATATGGCCAAAATCAACATTGCACAAAGAAATAAGGAAATTATTTCATCACTAGAATCATAAAATAAATTACCTCAATGAATATAAATCATTAATATTTTATAATAATATTTTTAGTCTAACATAACATTTATATAAAAGATCACTAAAAAATTTATTTTTATTAAATATTTTAGTGTGACAAGTTATTATTTTCATAAACAAATATAATATAATGGTTATAATCTTAGTATAATGGCTATAAAATGAAATATAACTTAATATTGGATGAATATCGAATAAATTGACTCATAAAATATAATTTATTCAATTTTGTTTGTCATTTTATTATCCTTAGCATTTTATTTTTATCTTTAATATTGAAACATATCGTTTATAATGGTAAAAAAACTACTAAGGTTACTATTGTTGACACAATATAAAAAAATGCAATAACTTTTTAAATTATCCATATAAATATGGAATCTATTTTTTGAAATAAAAAATATATGGGAAATTTTAATTTTAAAATATACCAAAAAAATGCAAAGATATTTTTTTTAAAAAAAATGAATATTTAGAATATAAAATAATTTAAAGCTAAATTCAATAATTAAATACATTTCAGAAATCATAAATGAATTATTTTTAACAAATTATATGTTTTTATAATTTAAAAATAATAATAAATTAAATTTTACATTGTAATTACATTAAAAAATACAAGTTTAAATAAAATTCATTATTTTCACTATTTATTAATGAAATCAATCCTTTCATTTAAAGCACAAAAATCGATAATATGATTAATTTAACATGATCAATTAAAAAATGAAATTATTATTTTTTATTTGATTTATATATAATGTCTAAATTTTAAATATAATTTTCAATCATTAAATTTTTTAAAACTCATTTTTTAAGAAAACATTTTTTTTGAAAAATTAAATGACATTAATAAAAATTGTGTGATTATTTTCTATGAATTTATCAATTAATTCAAATTGTCTTGGAAATTCATATTTACTTCATAAATAACACAATTATAGTCATTCCCACCAATATTAATTATTGGTTATAATGATCACATAATAATATTTCATTTTCCATTCAATCTCGATGTTTCACGTCTTCTGCAATATCAAGAATTGTCAATACTTTTAAAATATTTGGATAACACATTATTCCCACATTAATAAATTTTATCCCATGATTACTTTATTTTGATTTGAAATAAAAGGATTAAATTTGATATTTTTATTATGGAAACCCAAATCAGAAAAGGGGTTAGTAAAACATCAACTTAAAAAGAGGAAAGGGAAGTATTTAGGACATCTAGGATAAAACATACTATGATTATGAATATGATTCATTTTGTGGGGAGTGGTGATATGGACATGTATTAACAATAATTTACATATATCAATAATCATAACTATTTTAATTATTATGAGAATGTTGAATACTAAAAAATCATAAACAATTGATGTGGAAAAGACCATAAATTCATCAAAAATAGATGTTATATGACCTCATTTTTTTCCATATGATACCTTTACAATATTTAAGATATCCTTTTCCAATATTTAATAATAACATAAAGAATTATATATAGATTAATTTTTTAGTTTAATCCATCAATTTGTTTTTACCACAATCCCATAATTTTCTATAAATTATGAGTATTAAAATGAATTTTTTCTTTAAGAATATCTAATATTATTTAATAATATTCTTCATAATAGAAAAAATAATACCAATATATCCCTCATATTTTTAGGAATTAATAAAAACCCAAATGGTGTGCACATGATAAATAATTCCAAAAACAAATAAAACATTATATGTAGAAAACTACATTAATCTACAAACATGAACAATAAAAATGTTCAACATCAATTTTTAACAAATATCTATCAGTAATTTATCAAAATATAACAAAAAAATATTATACCCCACATAAAATAAGGATTTGAACACCTAGTCAAATACTATTTATTTAAAATTAATCCTTAAATAACATCAATTGCTCTTATAGTCTCATTTCAAAAATGTAATATCTAAAATAACATGTACTCTAATATATTATAACAATTTTTTAAAAAAACATGAGTAAAAATAATGTCTCAAATAAATAATTTGTACTTCTAAATGAAAATTCTTTATCTATGTCAGAATCAAATACTATATTATTACATTTACAATAGTCATATATGGTTCCCAAAATTGTTAACCTCTTTAACAATAAAAAAATCACTTAATCAGCAAATATATTTTCAATCCAATGCCTATATAAAAAATTAATCATATCATCCAAATATAAACATACTATTTACTTTTCTATCTAATTGATTATAAAAAAATTTCATACTAACCAAGACATCATGTAGAACAATGGTAGGTGATGCACAATTGTCTCACTATGGTAATGGGTTTAAGCCATAGGGGATTGCGAGTTGTGATGGTTTGTGAACCATATTATTGGTTGAATTGTGTTAATGAAGATATATATATATATATAAACTTTATACGACATTAGTTGAAATTTGAAAAAATATCCTCATTAATATCTAATATTAACATATTACATTTTAAAAAAATTTCAGAACACAATGATTATCATAGAATTCATTTTTCATCGCCAAAAACAAAATGACCCATATTTATATTATAATAAAATATAATATAAACCATATATGTCATATATACCATTATTGTTATTTACATAATAGTAAATATAATTATTAAACTTGTAAATTATTTCACATGATAATATAAATTTTTTAAATACCAGACACTAATAAAATTTCTCCCAAAATCTCATTAATCAACAAAAAATATCATTAATAATAACATAAAAAAGGGGTGTCTAAAAAATTTAAATTATTATTAACGAAAAAATTATAATCCCATGATGGTATCAATATCTCTTCTGATAACCTCAGATGAAAACATCCTAATCTCTAAATATTCCTTACCCTTTCTGTAATGCTAAAGAAAATACCCATGACTGGGAGTCCCAGATCTTATTCATAACACAAAAACATTAAAAAATGGAATTTAATGAAAATAAATTATACCCATTTTAACTAACCCAAAAATAAGACATAAAAAAGAAATATGATTAATTTTTATACCTAATAACCATTTAGGTAATGATATTTATATAATTATGAAACACTTGTATGAATAAGGGGTTATAAATAATAGGCTCACAAATATCAATATCATCTCCCATTATACCGAAGTTTTTATATTCCATGTAATGGATTCAATAACTACTATAAAACATAAATGTTTACAATGATTTATAAATATAAATCAATTTATATTTCTCACCATACCATAAGAAAATTAATCAAAAGAACTAGTGATATTAAGGTATGTATATGTTATATCAATCGATGTTCATAAGAATGAATATGATAATCCTAACTGTAAAAAACATTTAAAAAACATAAATATTTTATTCCCAAACGAGAAATTATAATAAAAATGAGTTATGGTATAGTAAAGTTTCAATTCCTATGCTATTCATTATTACAATGATAAATCATAATAATATAATAATGATAAATAATTTCATTTCATAAATATCTATAGAAACATCATAATTTTTGAAAACATATCAAATATCATGATTAAATTCCAAGATCATCATATTATTAATGGTATCCTATTTCATATAGTAGATCAAATTCATTGAGTTGTTTCTCATAATAGATCAAGAATACCAACTGGTTTCCCGTAATAGATCAAGCACATTAACTTCATTTCATAAAATATAACATGAAATATAAGACTATTAAAAATTAAATTTAAGGAGATATCAATTGAAACTATCAAATAAATAAATCCATTCATATGTGTTACAACTGAAAAGAAAACATTTATCATATTATAATTGAGGAATGAAAAGGTTTTAATATACATTTAATCTTTTCGATATAATAATGCATCTAGAAAAATAATATTGATGGTAAAATTATATCATATCTCCATTAATTTATAACTAACAATAAATGATTCCATATTATGTTTAATATTAATTTTAAAGATTAATTAGAACAATTCATAAAGAAAATCACTATTTCGTTATGAAATTTCTTCTATTTTCAAAGAGAAGTGCACTTATAAATTAAACATTTTATTGTCAAATATACATTACAAAATGTAACAAAATCATAATATCAGGGAGTAATAATGATGTTGGTAACTTAAATTAACATGAAATATGTAAAAAAACTATGCATCCATATTTTTCTGAATACTCATAAAGTATCTCATTTGGAAAACATAAAAAATCCTTTTAAACAATTTTTTTTTATAATATTTAAAAATTGGAAAAATTGTCTTGAAATAGTCATAATAGAATATTAGAAACCTTTTTGAAATAATTTTTAAAAAAAATGGATATGTTAGAGAAATATTACCCATAATTCACTTACACATAACCAATGCTGAATAATGTTGATATTTTCAAATAAACCCTTAAAACATGGGAAAAAATTGAATAATAAGTACCATGAAAGAAAGAACATTATTTTAATATTTAAATCCCATATTTTCCCTAATAAGTGTGATAAAAATCAATAATTCATTGTGTATATAAATCCAACAAAAGAAAAACGTTGTATATAGTATCTACATGACATTGAAATAAAAGTGAGATGAAAATCCCTTGTGTTGTGTCCAACACATCACATACGTTCATAATATTACAATATAATAAGAATATGCTAATTTTTAATTTTTCGAAGAACCATTTTTCTAGTTTATTATCTATTTTATCTCAATTATTATCATTTTATAACAATTAAATTATTTTTTATGTTCATGTTATATGTTTTAGTGATATTTGGTACATAAGAACAAAATTGCATGAGTAGATTGAGTCTAATAAAATAATTCATTGTTATGTAATAGAAAAAAATATTTATTTATGAAATAATTACATTTATATAAATCAATTAAACTTTTAAATTAAAATATTAAACATTTTTAAGTTAAATAAAATATAATACAACTATGCAGACAGTGGACTTCACGTATACACGAGTAACATTTCCATTTTTCAATGATCATTATACAAATAAGAAAAGAATTAACTTATAATTATATAATGATCATAAAATAATATTTATCACATTAATATATATATATATCAGTCATGTGATTTGGTGAAGAAAAAAAATCAAATCCCTTTGGGTAGGTTTTAGTATGCACATACAAACAAACAATGTTATCTTTTTTTATTACGTGTAATTGTGTGATGTTAAATGATATAAAATCATCATGTACTGTTAAATATGTCATCACTAACATTTATAAATAGTAAAAAAATCACTATAACCATTCATGAGAGATTTTAATGAAAAAAATAAATAATTTGATGAGGTAGTTGTACATCGTAATGATAAATGGGGAATTATTTTTCCAATTGATGGATATTGAAGATATATAAAGGTTATTCCAAAAAATAATATAATATAAGTATATGAAGGATAGTGATTATAATATATTATCATGTTTGAAAGGCTATTAAGGATATTGAATAAGTAATATGAAAAAAGATCCTGATTTAAAACAATTACACTTATTTTGAAAACATCATTTTCTTATGACATTAAGACAACTATGTTCAGTGTCCAATATAGAAAAACATATTGAATGAGTGCATATATTATATTAAGTGATTTTGGTAGGAATTTTTATAACCAAATTAGGTTCTCATTGTTTTGTAATTCAAATAAGAGGTTCCCTTTTTAAATTAATCATATTTTTGTTTTCCAAATAAGGTACTTTTGAGTCATTACCAAAAATATGAATGGAATCATAGTTTAAATTTAAATGTAATTTTAGATAATATTCTACTCTAAGTAAAGGTAAATTATATTTATAATCCACTACAAATTTATAAGGATATTTTCAAATAAAATGATTTCCCTGATATTTTGAATATTTTATGATTTTAATATATGATTTAGAAATTAATATGGTATTTTCCTAAAGATTTTTTTTCAAATGAACCTATAAAGTGGTGTTACATATATAAAAGAATAATTTTATTTTAATTTTTCATTAAAATTTAATGTTTTCAATGATCGATTTTTTTCTCTGGATGGGATATCTTAATAATGTTGAAATGTTGATGAAATCCATTTTCTTTTCCATAGCTCAAGTTATGATTTTTTTTAAAGTTGGGCCCAAAGCCACATTTTTTATTAATAAAGCAAAGAAAAGACCTCTTTTAACTAGGTAGAGGAACACTCATAACATAGCCCGAAGGCCTAGTGGGCTTGTATCCCATTATATAGCCCAGAGGCCCAAATTTTTGGCCTAATTCCCATTCTGTGAATAGTAACCTGCCTGCTACATTACCCGCACAGTATAGCCACCGCTATAGTGCCCTGTCACCGCTACAGTGCCCACCGATCAACAGTACCACCGCTGCTACAGTACTACTACAGCACTTCTACAATACTTTCAGCCAATGCGTTTTAATCCCTAATTTTTCATGTCGTATGATGGGGTTCTTACCACTAAGCCAAACCCCCACAACACAGCTCAAGTTATGATATTTTTTAATGATTTTGTGAAATGAATATGAATTGATTTCTAATTATATTATAGGTGTTTCCAAAATTATAATACACACCATTAAATTCAGTGATTTTTAATATTCTATGAGCTCAATGGGTATATGGGATTTTATCTGATGATTGAAAAAGGTGGATACATTGGTGGTTATCCCAGACCGAGAAAAGGGTACATAGTGGGTGATTCAATTCCAATAGAATGAAAAAAGAGTATTCTCTGGACTACCATGTTTTTAATGATTGTTTTATAATCAATGATATTTTATTTCTATGATTATTATTATTACACACATTTTTCTGATATTTTATGAAATGATTTTATACCAATTTTAGGATCACCTGGATCATTTTATTTGATCCATTTATATTTTTTTCTAATGAACAGCCAAAATGTCACAAACAATTCATGTTTTTTAAATAATAATAGTTGTATTTAAATTCAAATGGGCAATATCATGTTGTAATAAAAATTATTATTATGTTACTATTAAATATAAATTGATATTTCCCTTTTTTCCCTTATTGGGAATTAAGAAAAACATATTTTATGTTTTCCTCTACTCGAGATATAAGAAAATAGTCTTATTAAAATATCAATATAAAGTTTTTTATTTTTTAATAACTAATTCAGATATGATTTATAAATATTATGAATTAGTTTATTATGTGTCCATATGTCCAATGTCCATAAAACATTAAATTTTTTAGTGGATTATAAGGTTATATATTGAACATTCATATGATAATATTTTATATTTTTGTTTGAAAAATATGGGTCAGTATAGGTATTCTGAAACTATATAATTCCCACAAACATATAGAACATGAAATTTTAAATAACTAAGGTATTAATGATATATATATATATTTATATATTTATATCCTGTGAATAAAAAATAACTACATAAAAATCACTTCATTGTTATATAAATCATTACCATGAATCTAGAAATGACCGAAGTTCCACGGTATTACCTTCTACATATACTTATTTTTAAAAAACTAATTTAAAAAATATTTTTGGAGGTTAACTCTATTAAACACATAAATATATAGATATCATTAGTTGTAGTAAATATTGATTTTTTGACGTTAAGTGAATTTCACATTTAAAAAAATGAATTGAAATTTATATTTCATGTATTGGACAAATCGGGTCATAACAACTACCAATATCATACTTTATCCCAACATGTTGGAAGGCTATAACTATTTTTATACAAAGCAACATACAGTGTGACTTAAATAATAAAATGGGAAATTATATTATATAATTACACTATGAGGGGAATATTTTTATCAAAAATTCCATGTAAATATAATGAATTGGATTCTAGAATATACTATAGGGTTTGAATGGGTCCTTCAGATTGACCATGTTTATGAGGTTGATCATTAGTGTTGAAACACATCACTTTCTCAAATATTAATAATGTATTTTCCATACATAATTAAGGTAAATATATAATATTAGTATGATATAAGGGGGAGGGGTACTCATTTATTTCTTACCAATTCCCACACATATATATATATATATCATGGTGAATTTATGAAGTGATATATATTTTTTGATGAAAATAAAATTCAAAAAATTCATATAGAACCAATTAAAACATAAACAAAATTATGTACATTATATCTTATTGAGAGTACGATTATTACATCGTTGTTTTAATTTCCCCTTTTATAGAAAATTATAGGTTATTCTTTCATTCCTTTATTAATTTTTATCTTCTTTCTAAATTACTTTGTATCATAATATTTACTCTTTAATAGATCTCTTCTTTCTATGTAACATTATCTATTAATTATGATCCATATAAATCCATTTCAATCAATATGGAATAAAAAACAATATGTACTATGCATCACTAAAATATCTCTATTCAATTATGGTATACATGGGAATAATATCAAGCATACAAACCACATAACACCATCATTATAAAATGATGAATTCCATAGAACATATAAACCTCTATTATAGATCAGCATCAACATTCCAAGACACTATTATGTTGACATATAATAATGGTTTACTAGTTATTTAGGGATGAAATGATTTCTATAATTCCATTATAACTCTATGAATCCTCCTTTCTAAATTCATGATTAATGTGTTTTTTTCTCAACATGGATATTGTTGCATGATCATTCCAACACATAGAATCAAAATATTTATCCTTAATTGTGTTGTGATTTATAGAGCAGTAATAAATAATAATCAACTCCAACCATTCCTTTTAGTGTATATTAAGATCATATTTTTAGGAATTTATATTTTATTCTATTATGATAAATATATATTCAAATTTACATAATTATTATTACAATATAGAAAATTATGTACATTCATGAATATATATATCATTGTTTCTAGCTATAAATCAAGTATGGGGTTCTTTAATGAGTTTTTTTATCCAATAGAAAAAAATATTACATTATCATTCATCATGATGATACATCCCAAGACCTTCCATTATGAATAACTTTATAAATTATAATCTTACCTGTTTGGGGTAAATAAATGATAGGTGAAATGACAAAACTCTTTACTAGTTCATTAAATATTTCTATATATTCCATTTCTAAATGAATTCACCACACTTTTGTGTTAAATTGATTTTTTGGAATTAATAATTTATTGGAATTTCATATAATATTTATATAGTATCCAAAAATCCCAAGAAATATATGGACCACATCTATAGTGGTCGTTTTGGGCCATTATTCATTAAAAATTTTCTTTAAAGGATATACACTTATAACCTCACTTTTTATTATAAGTCCCAAGAATGATACATCCAACATCATGAATTAAGAAATTCTATTTTTTTTATTTTTCATTTAATGGTCATAAAAATAGTCCATAAATGATGATCATTATCAACTTTTATATTAGAAAATATGATAATTTACTCTACAATGACAACAAAAAATACATCATGTTAGTCCATAAAGACACTATTAATTGGATTAGTGAATTTTTAGGGTTTTATTTGGGTCTAAATTGAATCATAATAAATTCATATAGTCTATACCTCATGGGGAATACAATCATGGAAACAAAAACCCTTTTGAACCTTAATTTATGAAATTGCAATCAAATAAAAACCTTTCATAATTATGGATATCCATTGTTTTATTTGAATAGTTCATTGATATGGGGTATATGTTACTACATCTTGATCATGATTTTGTATATTTTTGATAATCATGGCATAGAGGAATTGCTCCATCAAAATTTTTGAAAACGAAAATTCATGAAACTCATGGTGAATCACGAAGATGCATAAAACCACAAATTTTTTTTTATTATTTTGTTCTTTTGTTCATCCAATTCAATTAAATCCATTATATACAAACTATTAGAGATATTAATGTATAAAATATTGAGTTCAATTAGAATATTAACCTCATAATATATTAGAAGGATTCATTTTCACCTATATATACATCTATATAGTCTGATACCATAAGAATATGTTCAATGTGAACTTCATTCCTGATCTATTATCTTGATGCCTCAGAAATTTTCAAATTTGGGGCATTAATATATAATTTACTTCTAATGGGAGTTCATAAAAATTATTTTAATGAAATTTTATCGGGGGATTATTACATAAGTAATATTTTATTTCATAATCCTATTAATTAAAATGATCTATATATAGATAAATTCAACACAATCCCAATATTATAAGTAATTCCACCAGGAAAAAATTAAGTGATAAAACATATTTTCATTAAGGCATCCAATCATGTAGAGTCAAATTGTTAATTATTCATTATAATTTAATAATATTCAATATGTAGACATCAATTATTTAAAAATGATATATGGGTACAACAAAATTATCTTTTTTAAACACCGGGGTTCAAAGAATATACTGGTTTTTTGAAATAATCCATTGATCAACAATTACATTTTTGAAAGATCTATTAAATTAGGGTAGATGTTTTCCCATTATAGAAATATATGATACTTTCCCCATCCTTTGTGTGTTTAATTAATCATACTGTTTTATATTATTATACATTGATTTAGAATTTTGGTGATTATTTCCCTGATGTTTTCAACATATCTCCCAAAATATTTTCTTTCTGATTCATAAAATCAAATTATTGTCCATCATACCAATTTTTAAACTTGATCCTCTATATTTTAGACATTTATTATAATAATGGAATATTAGGAATATGAATACATATAAATGGAAAATTATTATCTTAGAAGAAATTACTCATACAAATAGTGTATAATTTAATAAAAAATCATTTAGTTTAAAATATTTGTTTTGAATGGAAATATAATTTTATTTCATCTGACCTAAATATTTAAAAATATTCCATAATCCTTATAATGTGAAAGTGAGTTAAAAAATCAATCCCCAATAGTGTTAAATTTAATTTCCTTTTTGGACTTTTTATCATTCCTCGAGTAATGATCGAGTTAATACCACATTATCCTTTTTAGTGTTATCAAATTGTAGTCAAACTCTGTTAGAACCTACATCCATTGGTAATATCAAGTTAGATATGACATTTATAGGAAACCATACACTCTGTAATTGAACTAAATCATATAATCTTTCATTTATTTAGACTTATGCCTATGGTTGTCACTAATGTTAAATATTATAAGTCGTTAATGTTATCAAAACCCTACCATTAAAGAAAACCTATACAACCCTGCTTAACATATATATAATGTATTCATTATTTACATAATTTATCCATTACACATATAATGTAATATCACTTTCCCAAAACTGAAATTTTATAGTCATTTTTGATACGTTATCCTCCACATCCTATAAAAAATTACTAACTATACATATCCATTACAATGGTTTTTGAACTTTTTTAATAATGGAAAGTGTAATTTTTTAACCGATCATTGGAATTGATTTTTGAGAGTTATATTACTCTTACGTGATGTTTTTGGACTTTGGTGAAGCCCATTTCATTTCCCCGGGTGGCTTGAGAAGTTTTGATAGTTCCGAACATAAACAAATCCATGTACTGAATGACTGTAGATGGCACACGGTTGGTGTACAGTCAGCTGAACCGTGCGGCCGGTAGCAGTTCATAATACATCCAATTTCTATTAGCCAGAAGATGTCGCACGGTTTTATAAATAATGTGGATAGCCTTTCATAGAGGGGTTCCATGATCAAGGGGTACCACCTATTTGGACACAAATTTCCATATCATGTGGGTTAAACCGTGATGCTGATTCCTTTTGAAGAATTAAAATAATTAAAAATAACAATGCATCTATCCCTCACCTCTCTCTTCATACCCAATCTACACACACCCAAGAGGGATTCCTCTATTAATTTCAATTCCTCCCCTATTCAGAACTCCTCTATCCAAAATTTTGTTCACTATTACTACCAATTTCTCACTAAATAGTCAACTTAATGTCTTCATACCACGACACCTTCCTATTTGGGGCCAATTTTGGAATATACTTCACCCTACCAAGATTTCAAAAAAGCTATGGTTTGGGGATACATGATTTTAGGTTTTCTATTGATCTGTGGTGGTTAAAAGGGTATGTCGGGGCCCCTAATTGTGTGTTACGACCACCATTTTCGAAGGAGAAGCGGTTCGCGTTGTCTAAGTTCGTCGAAAATGCTTTTATGTAAGGGTTTTTTCATTTTCCATTATTATTTAGTTTGGATTTGGGGTTTTTGAGATTTTTGAACCCTTGGTATTTTCTATGTGGATTGATCCATACCGCTTAAATGTAGGACCACTGTGTTTGTTTTAGTTTGTTGGATCATCCCTGAGGTGGGTTCGAGTCACTGGAGTCTAAGGTGAATCAGCAGCATGTGCATAAGTAAGTAAATATATATATGTTGGGTCCCCTGTTATGTGTATAATCATCCATGTAAATTATTATCCATATATGGTTCTAGGTGTTCCTACGTATATATATGAGAATGCATAAGTAGTTATGTGGTGACAGGTATATGCATATAGTCATATAGGTAAGGATTCCCTTGCACATGTTCAAGGCCATGAATGCATTTGCATATAGGATAAGTGTCCATTCATGTTTGCGAAGGTACATAAAAATAGTCAGGGAGTAAAATCCATTATTTAGAAAGAATCATGAGATAAAGTGGTCGTCTTTCTTCCACATTTAGGTAGGTTCTCATTCTTTGTTGTTAAAATTTATGAAATCATTAATTAATTAATAAGTTCATAATTTTTGCATTCTTATTAAATATTTCTCATTTATAGTAGTTTCCATTAATTTATTTTCTATGGTGATATTAAATTATGTCATAAATAAGGTAAATTAATGTTTAATAATAATGTTTTGGTTTTATAATAAATCCCATCTAATGGAAGATTGCTGCCTTCGAGATAAAAATATAGACAATATAATTCAATATTTGTTTGGTATTCTAAATTTGTATTGATTATCCATAGAAGTTGTGTATGACTAGTGACACATTTAGGTATTCATCCAAATTTAATAATTGAATGTATTTCCTAGATTAATTAACTTGCCCTTCTCCCTTGTGTAATTCAGTTAACCGAATACACCCCATGGGTGTTTTGACTAATTATATTTGAAAATACCCTAGTTGAATTGTCAAATGATACCCCAACCAAATTAATAACATTAATTGGTTAAGGAAAATGGAATAGAATTAGAGATTGTATATTAGATAATACCATCTATTGGATGGAGTGACCTTGATAACTGAACATATAAACTTATTTTCCATGCAAAGGAAAATTGGGTGAGAGGACCTCGAGTAGGGTGAATCGTGTCAAATGAAATGTCTTAAATAAATTCATTAATCACATTGTATTATTTTCCTTCTGTAAAATGGTTTTAAGTTTTTGTATTCCATGAAGTGGTATTGAATTTGTGTAATGAAATACATTAGAATTCATTACCTCAGTGTTTGTTTTGAAGGATACAAAACCCTTGTTGATGTTTAATTGGAATACATAAGATGGATTTCATTAATTATAAATGTGAATGTGAATTCATATATTCTTAATATGGAATGGACATTTCAAATTAATAATAGGTAATTCATTATACATTATATAATAATTATGACAATGGTTGTGAATGACTAGGGATGTGGGGCATTCATACCCCATAACGTCTATGTACCTGACAATGGATGGGAAGAATTTTTACCCTATTCCTTCTATGTAAGTGACCACGGATGGGATGAATTCATACCCTATTCCATCTCTATAAATTATTATGGATGGGAGTCATTCTAATAACATACCTTTTTATATCATCTCATATAGTTGATATACATTCTACCCTTGTATGAATTATATAATCTTCTCAAGGCCGAGAGACATTCTTACCCCGTTTCATTTATATAACATCCCTTAGATGAGTGGTGTTATTACTTCATGCAATTTATATAATCTATTATGCATAAGAGGCATTTTTACCTCATTCCATTTATATAATCTCACTTCGACAAGAGGCATTCTTAAACTATTCCAAGGATGACATCTCTCTATCTATATATATCAATACGAAATGAAAAGAGGCATGTTTACCTCCACATAGGGATAATATATATATGTATATATATATATATATATATATATTCACATATGGTGACTTGATTCGATATAATAGTTGTGGTTTTAAGATGGTACCATCGTTAGGTGTCCCTTAGGAACTAGGACATGTGTTAATTAGTCGTTCAATTTTGTCACTAATACTTCATACCTACACATTTTTAAATATATATCATACTATATGGATTGGGCTTAACAATGGTGTTGATGGCCAACTGAGATTTGGTATCTCATAACCTACTCAAGCATCCATTTCACTAGGTTACCTGAGTAGGCCATTCATGTCACAGGACCACGGTCCATGGACCTTGCATGTTTAGGTATCCATGCATAGGTAGTTAGGAGAGAAGAACTGATTTGGAGCTCATGTTCTTCATGGAGTATTTTTATGATGTTTTAGTTCATTTCGTTATTTTAGTTCTGTATTGTTCTTTAGTGAGATGAATGTTTTATGATTTCTTCTATTATAAGTGCATCTTTACAACTTCATGCATGAATAAATTGTATAAACATGTAATGGCAAGATTTATTAGAAATTTACTATATCGTTTCCACTAATTTAACTATTATTTATAATTTATCTATTCTTTCACAAATTTATTTTTTTTATGTCACTTTGAATCTCTAACCATGAGAGTATAATCTCCCCACTATCAACTCCTTAAACCATCACTTCTACTCCACACAATCTAGCATATGGGGTGATGCGCTTTAGGTTAGGTGACCCACAAGTTTAGCTACCGGGTTAATGGTCTGTTTGGATGGGGCGTAACCAATTAGTATTAGTGGATAAAATATTTCTATTATATTCCTATTTATGGAAGGCGGATAAGAGACTAGGAATGTGTCAGCACTTGGATAATAGATATTCATGGCACTATTCTCCCCACATACAAGAAATGGAAAAGTGACTATGGATGGGATTGATGTATTTGTTTTTCGGTGAGCCATTTCATATCATTTTACCTAGTGGGACTTTAGTAATCTATACTTCTTATGATTTACGTAATTTCTGGTATTTCTACCTGTGTCATGTTATGGCTAGAAATTTTCATTCCATGAATCATACTAGGCATTTAGAAACTAACATTCTTTGCAGAGGAAAAAACCATATAGTTGAATTAAGAGGCATCCTGCTTATTGGGATCTATTCCTTCTGTGCCTTTCCATACTTCATGTTTTTAATCCATGATTGTTTCTTCAATTACATGATTAGTTATACCTTCTTATGTAATATTTTACAATTCTTTGTTTTTTTAATTCTTATGATGCCATGTTTGCGTTTTATATATGGGTTCTGATAGATCTAGAACCAATTATCGATAGTAAGGTGTTTGGGGACCTTACACCTAGAAAAGAGTAACCCGTATATTCCAACCAATTTTTCATAATATGAATACATTTTATTATTTTTCATAAATTTTAATTGTTTTTAATGTCTAAATAAAATGGTTAATTTATCATTATTAAATGGGAGACAAAAGGATAACTATAAAGTGTATGGGTTCTTTATATGTCGGTATATGAAAACCAATATGTATTCAATTATATATACATAAATATATATATATATATATATATATGTTTGTGTGTGTGTGAGGATGTAAAAATTCTAATGGGATTTTGCTTTTGATAAATGGGAGCAATTTTCAATCCATGAAGTGTATTACAACCTTATGAATTGGAAAATGTTATCCATTGTTAAATGTAAATGACATGATGATTTCTAACATTATCATTAATGTGAGTCCTAATCAATTTTTATCTAAAATAAATTTGATTAATGGGACACTAATGGTTGACACCATGGTAAAATGAATTTATTATGACAAATTTTCTTTTTAATATAGAATCTCATTGAATATCTAATTGTAATTTTTTTTAAAATGATTGATATAAGTTTTCTATGATTCCCATGGGGTGTTAGTTAAATCATGTTCCATGTATTGTGTTTAAAATTGTTCTAGATTATTGAGAATAAATTGTTTAGATTTTGAACAATTTAAAAGTCATTAAATATTAACTGCGTGGAAATATAACCAAAAGTTGTATACTTGGTAATTATCTAATTTATAGGTAGCATGATCGTTTTCTTTGAGTTTCGATGGAATGTAACCATAGGTGTTTCTCATAGGATATTGTGTGATAGAAATGACATAAATATTTGGCTTTTGAGCCTCTGACTTTTGATGGCATGACAAAATTTTTGGGTTGACTCTTATTCTTTATAAGAGGCTAACATGTGGTATGCATCACCCTCATAACCTAAATTATTTTCATGTACTATTAGTTCATGGTAATTTAGTTCTATTAGGATGTCTTTGTCCCTTTATGGACTCCTAATATCAGAATGAAACCCTTGTTCGGACGTGTTATCATGTTTTCAATAACCCTATTAAGGATGTGAGCAACATGAAATGTTTTTTTTCACTTGGTTAGTCATTCGACGGGCATGGTCGATTGCTTCATTATTCATTTGACCCTTTCCTTTTGTCCTCAGGTAGTATGAATTAATGTATGTTGTAGCATCTACTATTAAATGCGGAAATAAACTAGAATAGATCAGATAAATCAACCAGTCTTGAGGTGTTGAGTGTGGTCTTTGGCCTTTTTCTGAGAAGGGTGGCATAATAATAAAGAATTAGTTTCATCTCAATGCTCGTGAAGTGTTTCAAAAGACTCTATTTTTTTGACAGGATGATTATTTTGGGTTTTGTTTTACCTAGGGATATGATCTCTTTTTTACAAATAATGTTGTGATGGTGTTTTAGAGGAATGTGACACAATTTTTTTATTTGTTTTTTACTAGTGCTCTTATGAGTTTGTAGTGTTTCTTATTTCCCTTCGACAACTAAAAAAATATTAAGGTGTTGATTTTCGTGTCTAATCTAGTAAATGTGGCTACATACTTATAATTAAAACATCATTAAATTCCATCTAATAGAGGTTTATTATTTTCAATTCCATTGAGTGTTTCATGTTTTGGAACCATGATGGTACTGGCATGGTGGCATGAGGTTGTTTATGTTGGTTGTGTGTGAAACCTTTTATAAAAACTGATTATCATGGTTAAACATTGGTGGTATTGTTTGTGCAGGCAAAATATTCTTTTGCGTCGTAATTCCATGTATTTGGTTAATGATGGTTAATCTGACAGTGAAGCATATTCCCTTTATTGAAGTCTTCCAGTTGTGGTTTAAAAATTATTAATTGTATTTTTCCAGTATTATTGACTAGAATACATTTAAAATCCCTTTAGTTTATTCTAATAGGTGATGAGAATGTCCCCCATCCTATCATAATACTATATTCACTAATAAATAATCAGTATTACACCGTTCTAATTCATTAAAGATGTTTGGATTGTTTGGGTGGTTCTCCTATGAAGTTTCTTGCATGATTTTTCATTTCCCTTATGGTTTAACAATGGAAACATTATCGAGAGTCATGTGTAGGATTCAATGAATTTTCATAGAAAACGATGAGATGTGTTGGGAGAATGCAACATTTTTGGGGTTATAAAATTCTGGTCTTCTAAGCCGACCATCTTTTTAATTAGTCATCCATAGTGCATTGACATGTTATTTTCTTGTTTAATGGTCACAATATGTGAGGAACTATTTTAAGGAACATTTAAAAAGTGGGGTCAGTGTGGTTGGTGCCATCTGGGGCTTCCCAAGAATAACTGGCTCAACATGGTCTTTGAGGTCAATGGGGAATCGACTGTAGGATCATTTCAGAAATGATTCTTGGATATTTTTTGGAAATATTAATGTATGATTTGAAATAAAATTAAAAAAATGGATGAGTTGTAGTTTTAATTTGGGTGATTAAAATTAACGCCTAAGGTATGAAGTAACTTTGTCTTGTTTTTGGATTTGATGATGATGTTATCATATCTCTTGTTGGATGGGCTCGGGTAAGTGTTGTCTTAGTGTTTTGATGGGAATTCAAGAGTTGGATTGATTTTAAACGACATTTTTTCCATGTCCTTGTTATAATATTAAGGGTTTGATAGGAATTTGGGAATGCAACATGAATGTTTAAATAAAGATTAGAGAGCCTTGTACGTTAGAATATGTTTAAATTCTTCCTAAAAGATTCTCAGAGATTATAAGTTATATGGTGTAAAGGTTGTAATGATCTGCATTTTGAACTGGGCTAAAATATGATAGTTTTGGAAAATTTTTAATTACTGAATAGTGGAGTTTTCAAACTGTGCAATAGAATTGAATTCTGAATGGTGGATCACTCTTATGTGATATTTTTTGAATTGGGTGAGGCCTGTTATGTTTCATCAAGTGGCTCGAGATGATTCAAGAGATTCATAAATGAAAAAAATCAAGTTTTGAAGGAAAGCAAAGGGTGCATGGTTGGTGCATGGTATGCTAAACCATGAGGCCTATAATAGGTAACTATGAGGCCTATTCAAGGTGGTTAGAATCTGTCATATGAGTTGTGCACCGTTCTCCAAACCGTGCACCTAGACCATGTGGGGGGAGTTTCTTAAACATGGGTACCCTATTATTAGCATACATTTTGACAGACTGTGGAGGTTAATTCATGCAGAAGAGTCTGTTTAGGGAAACATAATTATTTAAAATATATAAAATAAAAATAAAAAAACAACATTCCAAGAACCCTCTTTTCATACATGATTGACACAAACCTAGGGGGTTCCCCCTTTGTCACGTGACCTCCCTACTCTTTCCCTCTTACGTAGATCATCCCTCCCTATTTCTCACTGAATCTTCAAGGTAAATTCATCTACCACATCATCCTTTTTATTTGTGTCCGATTTTGTATTCTTCTTGACCCTACCTTGGTAAGATGAAACCCTAGTGTTTGGGGATATTGGATTTTCAGTATTCTATTGATCTACGGCGTTGCGAATAGTCTCTGAAGGCCCCTTATTGCGTGATTTGACAACTGCCTCTAATGGTGAAGTTGTTCATATTGTCTTGGTATGCCTCCAATGATCTGAGTTAAGGTTCTATTTCATTTTTCATTATTTAATTGTGTATATTTTTGGTTTTTGAGGATTATGATGCCTTTTAATTTTTTTAGTTGTGTTGGTAATTATCGATTTAACTTGAAGACCCCAATGTTTTTTGTAGTTTTTTGGATTTTCATTGATGTAGGTTCGAGTAACCGGAGACTAAGGAAACATGCCGGGAAGTGAATATGTAACTAAATATTTATATGTGGGTACGATCATTATATTTATAATTATACATGTTAGTGATTATGCATGTATAGGGATACATGTGCCTATATATATTTATGAAAATTAACACATCGGTGAGTATAGGAGGATATATGAATATAATCATACATGTAAAGATCTTCATTCACATGTTATTGGCCATGCGGGAATGTGCATAGAGTCTTGGTATTTGAAGGATCATATACATAATGAAGGAGCAGTAGTATTGAGATCGATAGAAACAAGTGTCAATGTTTATGGCATGGACCTAATTTGAATTATGGTCCCTTTCCATTCCCATAAATTTTCTGTATGTATTAATAAATCAATTAGTTATTCATTAATTGATTCTAATTAATGATTTTACTATTATACAATATTCACTTAAATGATAGGATTAACTATGTTAAATTATTTTTCGATAAGAAAATTCATTGTATTACAATAAAACCCCTCTAATGGAGGAGTGAAGCCTTCAAGGTAAAAATTTGGGTAGTAGACTTATATGCTTTCTTGGTTTGCACTATTTGTATTGCATCTTTTTATAAGAAATGTATGAAAATGTGACATGAATAAAACCTTTTCCAACATTAATAACTTAATGAGTTAACAAGATTTATTATGTGACCCATTCCCCTTGTGTAATTCATGTAACCTAAGTCACCCCATGGGAATTTGGACTCATTCATCTTGAAATTGCCAGATTAAAATTCTGAAAATTTACGATGAGATAATTAATATCATGAATTGGGTAATTCCAATGGAATGTAATTGGAGTTTGTTAATGGAATAGTTCCACCATTAGATGCGGTGACTGAGATTATTGATCTCATAATACTATTTTCCATGTAAAGAAAAAGAGGGTGACATGACCTCGAGTAGGTTGACTCATTCAATGTATGTATTCAATGAATGCATTATTCATATTGAATTTCATTACATCTGTTAAAGGGTTTATATGTAATGGATTCTTTGAAAGGTAATTGAATAGGCACAATAACATACATGAGAATTCATTTCCCCATGGTTTGACTTAATGATTTACGAAAACCTGTCGATGTTTAATATAAATACATAAGATGGATTTTATATGTATAAATGTAAACACGATTGATAATATTATGAATACGGAATAATTTTTTGAAATTCATAAGAGGATCTTCCTTATGCATTATATTATAATTTTGACAATGGATTTGAATGAAAATAGATTATAGGAATTAATACTGCATGAAATATGTGTAAATGACCATGGATCAGAATAATTTATAACAAATTTAATATATTTAAATGGCCATGAATGGGAGTAATTTATACCAAATTCCATCTATTTGAATTAATATGGATGGGAGGCATTCTTACCCCATAAAATTTTATATAATCTCATATGGATGATAGGCTTTCCTACCTCGTTCCATTTATATAATATTCTATTGTACAAGATGAATAATTTCATCATTACATTTATATAATCTAAAATTTATGATAGGTATTAATAACTCATAATATTAATATAATCTCTAGTGGATGAGTGTTATTATTACCTCCTTCTATTTATATAATATCATATGGATGAGATTCATTCTCACCTCATTCCATTTACATTATATCCCTTGGACAAGATTCTTTATTATATCATGACATGGAAGAATTATATTTATATATATATATATAAGGATGAGAGTCATTCCTACCTCATCACATGTATAAAATAAACACACATATATATACGCGGTGAATTGATCAGACATACAAGATATGGGCAGAAGCAGGTATAGTCGTTAATTGTCCCTTAGGAATCCATGTGGGAGTTAATTAGTAATTAAATTTTTTCACTAATACTTTATACCTTCACATTGTTAAATTTCTATTACTCTATTTGGATTGGGATAGACTATGCTGGTTCTATCCTACTTTGATATATATATCACACCCAAATTAGGTCATTATTGTGTTGAGTCAATAAGGTTTTCCTTATGACTTTTCCATTCCTTCTTATTTTGAAAATAACAAACACCTTATCTTTAAGGAAAATTGCTTTTATAAGGAAAATTGCTTTTATAAGGAAAATTTTCCTTATCATATTTTCATCCATATTTTTCCTATGTAGAAAAATATGGATTCAATTCTGTTTTCTCGGATTTGTTTGATACTATGATATAAAGTATTCTGTTTGAGGATCCGAATTATGGATAAGAACTGTAAGGAAGTTTCACTGCGAATTCCAGATGAGAACTGTAATAAAGTATGATTCCGAATTCCGGATACGAACTCTGACTAAGTTCTATTACAGATTCAAGATACGAATTCTTATGAAATTCGACATTGAATTCTCATTAATAATTGTAATGAAGAATTCTCATTATGAATTCTGATAATGAATTTTCATTAAGAACTATGATGATAAATTCTCATTACGAATTCTGATGATGAAATCTCATTCCGAAATCTCATTCTGAATTCCCCTATTAAACAGAATCTTATCATCATTGTTTTATACACTATAAATTTATTCAGACTCTAAAAAATATTTTGGTTAGACTTCGGACTTTCATTCTCCTCACACTAATATAATTTGTCTACTCTTTATTATTTTCATTACAGTCCGAACCTTCACTCCAAAGCTTTCATTCCGAACTTTTGATTTAGATTTTATAATGATTTCGTACATTCTGTTACACATGTTTTTTTATAAAACGATGTCGTCTATTTTGTTATAAATTAACCATTGTCTATGTGACATGTGTACAGGTCCCTCAGATATTTAAGGAAAATATGATCGTTGGAGAAGGACCCGACCTTAACTATAAATAAGAACTCATTTGAAAGAGCTCGTTGTTGAAAGGATGACTGATCTTCAACTCATGTGATTACATGCTTTAAGTGATTTCTAGAGAGAAAGAGGCTCTTATTAAAATCTCAAAGATTCGTGCGACTCCGAATGTTGGTGATTACATTCGAGAACTTCCGGGGATAGGAAGACAGAGGTTGACGAATACCTTGAAGTTTGAGGGCTTCCATGCTGAGGAAGACAGAGGTTTCTAACTACCTTGAAGTTGAGGGCTTGCGGGGATAACAAGATAGAGAATCTGATTTTCGTATCGAGGGCTTACCCTGGTGTGGGTAAGACAGACTTTCTTGAAAGTATAAATCAAGGAAACTTTATCCAAGGGTGTTGGATACCCTTCTATTTGGGTTAAAAGACATATATCTTGTTACTTGTAGTTCTTCTACTTGTTTATATTCCGCTGCATATTGTATTATAAGGAAGGTTTAAATTTCTTATACTTCCTTACTTGTACTCTGTTTCATTTAGATTCTATATTCTTTAAGGTAGAATCTCATATTGTAATGATTTGTTAAGTTTATATTTCCGGAACCATATTTCCGGAACCTACTTTTGGAATCTCATTCCAAGGTTTCATTTGGTGTTAGAGGTGTTTTGAATTTTCGTAGTTTAAATTTTCTTAAACTTAGTCCTTTCCTTTTCTTAAGGAAAACATAGTTATTCGTAACTAACCTTAAAGGTTCCAAATGAATTTTTAAAGTATACATTTCACCCCTCTCTTGTATATTGAGCATCTACATCACTATTTCGATCATACAATTGGCATCAAAGGAGGTCTCTGAAATACTCTTACTCACATAGAAGTTTTTCTTGCTCACTTTCCCATTCCGAACATTCCCATTCCGAGAAATCCTAGTCCGAACAATGTAATTACGAACTTTTTCTACTAACATGTTTGTGTATCGAAGGTTTCTAGTATGGAAGGAGTCAATGTCGGTTCTATTGATAATCTAAATCTTACAAGACCACCAATATTTTATGGTAATGATTATGAATACTGGAGAGATCGAATGAAGACTTTTGTTATCAATACTGGAGTAGACAACTTTGTTATGCTTACTGGTGATTATAAAATTCCTGATAAGGAAGTCAGAACTTTTACTAACCAGGAAAAGCAAGAATATCAACTCAACTATAAGGTACACAATACTCTACTGTGTTCAATGACAATAAATATATATATCCAAATTTCTTCTTGTGAAGCAGCTAATTGTATATGGAAGAAGTTATAAGTTACACACATTGGGACTTCTAAAGTGATTGAGACTAGAAGAGCTATTCTTAGAGCTGAATATGACGGCTTCAACTTTCATTATGGAGAACCAATCTGTAAAGTTCAACAGAGATTCATGACTATAGTCAACAGCTTACAGTCTATGGGAGTGAAAGGTCTAGATGATGGAGCTCTTGAGGATAAGATAATTGATATTATGCCCAATGAGTGGGAATCCAAGAGAACAACTATAGATGAGAACATGAAAGTGACTCAGATTAGTCTTGATGAGTTATTTGGAACTCTTCTACAACATGAAACCAAAATGAGAACAGATGCTGACAACATCAAAAAGAAGAATGGAAATGGTACTATTGCTTTTACAACAACTTCAAATCAGAAAAAATCTAAGACTCCTGAGAGAGTAACCAGATCCATGTCTACGAAAGTTATTTTCCAATCCGAATCTAGTGAGAGTGGAGTCTCAGAAAATGAATTAGCAAATCTTGCTCGAAGGATGAACAAGATAGCTGGCTAGAAATATATCCAATCAAAGTATAAGAAAAAGGAAAGGAAAGATAGGAAAGATGGAGAAGTTACTTGTTATGAATGAAAAAGAGCTGGAAATATTAGACCAGATTGCCCTTTGCTCAAAAAGAATTAATGGAAAGAAAGGCATTCAGACAGGAACAGAAAGAAGTATTATAAATCCAAAGCTAAGAATGTTCTGAAAGCTAATGACACCTGGAGTGCCAGTGGTGGTGACTCTTCAGATGAATCTTCTGATTATGAATCTTCAGGACAGAAGAATCTTGGTCTTATAGCCAGATTACCTATTGAAAATCATTGTTTTATGGCTAAGGTATGAAATGCTGAATCACTGACCAATGTTTCTTTAAATTCCAATGATAGTACGTGTTATAACTCTTCTGATGAATAATGTTCTTCTGGTGAAGAAAATACTTTACCTACTTATGAAGAAGTCTCTAGGTTTGCTGATCTTCTTGAGATTGAGAATTCCAAACTCAATAAGAAACATGATAAGGAAAACTCTAGAAATTCTCTTCTTATGAAATAAATATCAAATCTTTCTAAAGATCTTGATAAGAAGAATGCTGATTTTGAATGTATTTCAAAAAAATTTGAGAAAGAAAGTTCTGAGAAGAACAAACATTCTAAAGAATTAGAAAAAGTAATTTCTACGAAAAATGTTTTCGAGCCTAGCTCTAGTTTTAATACTAATGATTCTGACGATAAAAACTTGGTTGTAAAACTCATGTCCGAAATTTTTTCCTTAAAGAAGTGTTTATCAATATTTTCCCATGGTATGGAAAATTTTGATAAAATGTATTCCCAAATACGACCTTTAAGAAATAAATCCGGATTTGGTTATACTCATGCAAAACAAATTTTTAGTAACAATTATTTTTTTCATCAAAGTGCCCCATTTTGTACCAAGTGTCAATGTGGTGGTCACTGGGCAAAGGATTGTTCCTTAAACAAAACCCAATCTTTAGGATTTCACAAAGCTTACATTTCTATGAAGATGTGGGTTCTTAAAATTTTATTAGCTGGAAATCTCAGATCCAAACAAGTTTGGATTCCGAATGTCTAATTTTCTCCTTGGAATCTCTACCTAAGGCAGTCCAAGATTTGTTAAAATTTAATGAAATAGTATCCAGAAGCATTCCAGTTCCGAGATCTTTCTCAATGGAATCTCTACCTGAGACTCCAGGAAGAAACCTTGATTTTCCGGAACAGATTACAACTGAACATGTTGAGCAACTCGAGCAGAATAAACAAGTGGAAGTGGAAGAAGTAGTTGCTGAAGGAAGTAGTGAAACAAGAGATTTATTGAAAGAAGTAGATGATTATAAGGGGTCTCATTCGGAAGAACTGTCACTCCGAACTTCAGAGTCTGAATCATCTAAGTTAGTAACTCTAGAGATGGATAAGAATGAGGAAGATGTTGTTCAAAAATTTGATGATGATATTATTCAAGTGTCTACTGGTGAGCAGAAAACTCCTGATTAAGAATTGATTACGAAAAAAGACAAGGGAAAGTAACTCCTTGTTGAGACTCCGAAATCAGTGGCTATCATGAAAAGAGAATATGGTGATTCGTCTAAAAGGAAGTTGGAGCTTATTGAAGAAGAAATTTCTCCATGAAAAGTTTCAGATTCGGAGTCATCCTCGATAGTGCATGAGTTTGTTGTTCAGTCTTTAAAGAAGTTGGTGGGAACCATTCCGACCTTCTCAAGTATTGACTCAAGATGCCAGATGGTCCAACATGCTTTAAATCAGAAAACAGACTCCGTATCTATGGTTATGGACAAGTCTGTTGAAATAGAGGCTCAGTTCAAAACGTTTTTTGTTGGCTACGAAGCTCATATAAGATCTTGCAAGTGGATGAAAAACTGGTCGAAGAAGACTATTGAAGATATGAGGTTATTTGATGAGTTTCAAGACAATGTTAAAGATGCCTTTGAGACTGAGGACAGGAAGATAAATGAGCTGACTTTTTCCTTTGAAGGGAAGCTGACAGAATAAAAGAACTTCTGAATCCATGAAGTCAGAGATCTGAATGGGAAACTGAATTCCGTTTCTCAAAACCGGAAGTCTTAAAGGGATCAACGGATCGAGTTTGAACAAAAGTTGAAGGCTTAGGAAGAAATGTTCAAGGCTCAGGAAGAAAAGCTAAAATCCCAGGAAAAAAAGATTGAAGCTCAATCTGCAAGAATATTGGTCTTAGAGAATCATGCTAAAGAAGATCATAAAGACCTGAAGAAGAACAAGACTATTTTTAAGGGGCTCATTTCGAAGGAAAAAGATCTGAAATAGCTAAATACAATCTTTTTTTTGTATCTAGTTTTCTTTAATCCCGACATTTCAAACTTAATGAAAATTGTGCTTGTTGTTTCTTTTGTTGTTATTACTGATTTTTCAGGTACTTTGTTTTTTTTCCATTCCCTTGAATTGTTTTTGAAAATCACAAAGGGGGAGAAGGAGAAGATCCTTAAGGAAAAAGAACTCTACTAAAGATTTTATCTAAGGGGGAGTTTTTCATTAAAAAAGACCTTCTTATTCGTAATGAAGTATAACTCCAGATATCTAGAATATGATCCTTAGAGTTTCAAAGCCTTAGGGGGAGTTAGTCGTATTCATCAAAATTTCTTTAATGAAAAGGGAGATAAGCCTTAATGTTTTTATTTCTTCTTATAATTTCTTTTTCGTAAGGATGTTTGTGCTTTCCAAAAAGGGGGATATTGTGGAGTCAATAAGGTTTTCCTTATGAATTTTCCATTACTTCATATTTTGAAAATCACAATCACCTTATCTTTAAGGAAAATTGCTTTTATAAAGATAATTTCTTTTATAAGGAAAATTATCCTTATCATATTTTCATCCATATTTTTCCTAAGTATAAAATTTGGATTCATTTCTATTTTCTCGGATTTTTTTGAAAATTTGATATAAATTATTCTGTTTGAGGATCTGAGTTCTGGATATGAACTGTAAGGAAGTTTCACTCTGAATTCCATATGAGAACTGTAATAAAGTATCATTCTGAATTCTGGTTACAAACCCTGACTACGTTCTATTCTAGAATCAGGATAAGAATTCTTATAAAGTTCGACATTGAATTCTCATTAAGAATTCAAATGAAGAATTCTCATTACGAATTCTGATAATGAATTTTCATTAAGAACTATGATGATGAATTCACATAACGAATTCTGATGATGAATTCTCATTCTGAATTCTCATTCCGAATTCACCTATTAAACAGAAACTGATCTTCTTTGTTTTATACACTCTGAATTTATTCATACTCCAAAAAATATTTTGGTTAGACTCCGGACTTTCATTTTGCTTACACTTCTATATTTTTTCTACTCTTTATTATTTTCATTACGCTCTGAACCTTCACTCCAAAGCATTCATTCTGAACTTTTGAGTCAGATTTTAAAACGATGTCGTACATTCTGTTAAACTTGTTTTGTTATAAAATGATGTCGTCTATTTTGTTATAAACTAACCGTTGTCTAAGTGAAATGTGTACAGGTCCCTCAGATCTTTAAAGAAAATATGACCGTTGGAGAAGGAGCCGACCTTACCTATAAATAAGAGATCATTTGAAAGAGCTCGGTGCTGAAAGGCTGACTGATCTTTGACTCATGTGATTACATTCATGAAGTGATTTCTAGAGAGAGAGGATCTTATTAAAATCTCAATGCTTCGTGCGACTCCATATGTTGGTGATTACATTCAAGGACTTACGGGGATAGGAAGACAGAGGTTGCCGACTACCTTGAAGTTCGAGGGCTTCCTTGCTGAGGAAGACAAAGGTTTCCATCTACCTTGAAGTTGAGGGCTTGCAGGGATATCAAGATAGAGAATCCTATTTTCGTATCGAGGGCTTACCCTTGTGTGGGTATGACAGACTTCCTTGAAAGTATAAATCAAGGAACCTTTATCCAAGGTTGTTGGATACCGTACTCTTTGGGTTAAAAGGCATATATCTTGTTACTTGTAGTTCTACTACTTGTTTATATTCTGCTGCATATTATATTATAAGGAAAGTATAAATTTCTTATACTTCCTTACATGTACTCTGTTTCATTTAGATTCTATACGCTTTAAGGTAGAATCTCAAATTATAATATTTTGTTAAGTTTAAATTTCCGGAACCATATTTCTGGAACCTACTTTTGGAATCTCTTTCCACGGTTTCATTTGGTGTTAGAGGTGTTGTGAATTTTCATAGTTTATCTTTGTTAAACTTAGTCCTTTCCTTTGCTTAAGGAAAACATAGTTATTCGTAACTAACTTTAAAGGTTCCATAGGAATTTTTAATGTATACAATTCACCCCCCTCTTGTATATTGAGCATCTACCTCACTATTTCGATCCTACATATTGCATTAGGGTTACTGAGTAGACCATTATTATTGGAAATAATATGAGCTATGGACCTTTCTTGTTATAGTATGATCATACCAGGATTTAAGAGAAATGGACTATGTTGGAGCATAGGGTTCTCGTGGATCTTACCTTAAGACCTTTGAGTTCTTTTCCTTATTTGAGTCAAGTATTTTTTTAAATCCATGTTGAATGATTTATTAGGATATATATATATATATATTTCATTACCATGTCATGAGTGAATACATTGTATAACGTAGAATTGGACCCTTTTATTATATTTTTATTATCCATCATCGGGTGCATTAACCATTCTTTATAAATCTTCTGTTGTTTTCACCTATTTATTTTATATTATACCACTGTGAAACTCCAGTCATGATTGTATAGTCTCAACACTATCACCTTTTCACACACTTACTATTAGTTGATAGCCTCTAGAATACAAGGATACACACTTGAGGTCATCTGACCCACAATTCTGGCTACTGGGTAAATGGTCCGTTGACATTACAATACTTTATATTATTCCCAGGTAAATGAAAAAAGATGAATCAAAATTAAATTCCCCATAGGGTAAACTATCAAATTAACCAAAATGGGGAAGATCATTAACATGTGAATAACATTAGTAAATTATGAAATATGTAATCAAAATGACCTCGGGATAAGAATTAATATTTATCTGTAACTATATAACATCATGAATCTTTTAATGAGATAAATGAACCATTATAGAATCATAAAAAATAGTGGCATTGTAACTTGTTAAGGTTTACATAATCAATTTAAACAGAATGATAGAATGTGGAATAACATAGAGTAGAAGTATAAGATAAAGCATATGTAATCATAATATTGTGGAAAAAAACATAATCATGCTAATATATAATGTTTTTATTAAAACAAATCATTTCCATGCATTATGATTTGAGATATCCCAATCATTGAAATGAATTATTTTTTTTTAAAAAACAAATAAAAAAAATTAATTATAATTATATAATGATAAATATAGGTTTTACTAAATATTTGGAGTTTGATATAGGACCCCACCCCTCACATTATTATATTACATACAAATCTATTCGACATGAAAACATCCAATAAATTTATCATCAAAATGATATGAAAAAATGGGTTATTTATGATAACTAAATGTTATATAATAATGTTAACTTAGGAATAGATCAATTTTTTTGAATATTATGTTATCTAAAGTGAGTAAAAAATAATTTTATGTTAAACATGGATAATACTTAACATGATATTTAAATTTTTGAGGTATACTAGAAAATGGAAATGAAATCATGAAGCATTTTTTTCTTACAAATTATACAATGTAATTATGAAATTATTATAAGCCACTCCATAAACCATTTTAAGAGAGGTAAATATTTTACATTGAATACCGTAATCATAGAAGAATTACAAATTTGGAAGCCTTGATAGGAAATGGTATTAAAGATAATATATGTAGTATAGAATAAAATATATCCCTCATTAAAATAAATTCTATTAATAATTTAAAATATCATATTGAAAACCACATTGTGAAAAAATGCAACGCCCCGAACCCAGTTACCCAGAGTTGGTGAGTTATTTTATTAAATTTGTATTATTACAAGGAATCATGTCCTGTTGGACCGATCAGTTTAGTAGTATTATAAAATACATTACATACATGAATGTTACATTATAAATTGATAAACAACAACAACATTGACTCCATTGAACTCATTCATATCCCATAGACTATCCATACAGGTCAGTAATAATATAATTCTCACATCGTAGTAAAATAAAACATAGAAATGATTGACATAAACATCTTAGTAAGGTTATGCAGTACAACATAAGATAACATAAACATTATCCATGTTGAATAATTGAAAACACATGCCTTTACAAATAATAAACATGAACACCTTACGACAGCAATATGAGTTGAGTAAATAATTCCACAATAAAAACACAGTCTTGGGTATTCTACTAGTCAAATAACAACATGAAATTTCAATAATATTTATATAATTATGTAATGTATAATACGGGACATTCTGAAAAAAAATTCGAGGCCTTAGCCAAGATGTCTAAAAATGATTAACGCCTCATCCAAAACCATATATCAAAATTGGGAAATGACTCTTCCAATTCCATGTATAATTTTTCTAGGAGACGTACCGATGCACAGAGGACCTATTGTGGGATCCACCAAACACTTACTAAATCCAATACATTCCTCATATGAAAATGTGGAAACATAACATAAACATTTGTATTAAAACTAGCATAAAAAATTTAAATACTTTAAACGTTAACCATGAATAGTAAAAACAATAATAAATTCATAGTCAAAAATATCAAAAAACCTTTACTACAATATGGAAGATTTCTATAATTATAATTCAACCATGATCATGAATAATATCCCACAAAGGATGTTGACATAGATGAAAAAGATCAGTATAAATTGTTGAGAGAAATATCCCTTTTTCATGAAATCATTTAAAAGTCGCATAATTTATAAAGGAATTCATTTAAAATATTCTTTTGAATCAAATTTTCACATACCACATAGACACATTTTAAAATAATTGTCATTTTAAAACATTCATGTCCATATAAATAAATCCTTATAACCATTATGAAAATATGGAAATTAATGAGAAATTTTAGAATAATAAATCATTAAAAATTTTAAAATGACATTTTAGTAAAAAATTCCCTAAAAAATAATCCCATTAATAACACTTTTATGAATCTTTGATATTTATAATAAATATGTCCCAGTATAAACTTACATAACAACAACTTTGGATAATAAAGTGATTTTGAAATTAACCCTTTCCATGCACAGTTCTTTGGTCTGGGGTACGTTTAACCTCATTTATAAAGACCATAATATGTTATTAAATTATTACATAACAATATTAATATTTATTACGTCGTACATGATTAAATTAAGAATTTATACTGCACATTTAATAATGATATCAATGTTAAATTTAATTTTCAGGTAATAATTGTTTTCTTTATCGTATGTGTTTTAACTTGTTATTCTTGATCGAATAATTTATATCATGATTTAAATTAATCCAGAATATAACACATGATTTATATATCATATATATTTAGAATATAAATATGTATAATATATAGATATATGAAATGGAAAATACAATATATGGAGAAGGGAGGTTGTACGTATGCAAAAATGATGTTTTAGTTTTCATATCGTATTGAATGTATGTAAGTGAATAAGATATATATAAGTATATATATATATATTAAGTATAATTATTATTTATTATATTAAATACTTATTAATAATATATATTTTTATAATCATTGTTCAATGGTGAATGTTGAAATACATCATATCGCTTCATCGCGATAGTAATCTGTATGTACGAATGTGCGACATTATAATTATATTGATGGTTAAATTGAATTTAATTAGATGGTATATAAAATATAAATAATCACTAACATGTAATATTTACTATATACCTTAGTTATACTCATTATTATACTGATCCATACAAACTACATCAGGATGTGGAGACAGTATGTCAAACGTACGCACGTATGGTGACCTTGTCATGTATAGGATGGATAGAATAACGAATATGGTGGTAAAATATGTATAATAAAATCACAGTATGTAGTTGGTCCTGAATATATTATTTTGGAATGAAAAAACAATGAATGTGGAAGTAGAAAAAGAAAATAACATGAAAGAGGGTGGTGAAAATATTACCTCTTCTTCGGGTGTTTCAATTTATGTTGACCAAAAGGGCTCCTTAAGATGGATTTATGATCCGATTATGGACTATAAGATGATGCGAGGGATGTTCATAGGATATTGGGGTTGGAGTTGCTCTAGGAAAATGGATTTGGAGGTGTTATTTTGAGAGAAGGTGAAGTACAATTTTATAAGAGAGGTGTGGGTCAATTTAGAAAAAGCATGAAATATTATTATATAATAAACACATTTTAGATTTATAATTTCTCCAAAATGATTTATTTCTATGATTAGGTGGGTCAAGGTTAAAAATAACTCAACCAATATGTTTTAGACAAGTTTAGTTCACCATATTAAACTTATCTGGTAGATTTAACTCTTAGTTAAATAGTTTATCTTTTACCACATCTTCTTGTATTCTTACACTATGTAGTTAATAAACATATTCTAAACATACAAGAAAACATAATGTGTTTTATTAATTACATATATAATATCACTTAATCCCATTGGTTGATCCTTATATTTTTCGGAATATGATATAATTTAATAATATAGTACTTGTTATAAATACTCGTTTATATCTATTTTGACACTATTTAGTATTGGGTTTTTGGTAAAGTCACCACAAATTAATTAATTCTAAAACAATACATTGAATAAATAATAACATGTCATATTCACATATAAGACTCTTGGATGTCAAAAAAACATTGAAATTATATTTATAGTATTATTTAAAATACCATTAATCATATTCTTTAATTAATAAGGTAATTACTACATAATCATTGTGAAATAATTAATTTTATTTATATAATTTATAAAAAATTTAAAAACAATACCATTATGTATGAAATCATTTTATATTTATAATGTATATTTATAGTCGAATTTATCTTATTTATAACCCAATATTAAAAATGGATTAGGTATTAATCTTGGAATTTATAACATTTCACTTTTCTTTAAATAAAATAAAAATAAATGCCCTAATCTAATCAAAGTTGACCAAAGGGAATAAAATTTGATTCCTATGGTTGTTTTTGGTCTAATTTCACTTATCCGATAGAATTCGAACATGTGTTTGGGAAATTACAATATCATTTTTACCCTTCATTAGCCTATATACTTTTAACCGTGGTAAATAAAATACAAGAGTTTCTATTCACCCAAAAATATATTCATCATATTGAATCTCATTTTACATACTGATTTAAATCGTGGCTGTCATAGTTTTGAAATTAATCTCATAGAAGGGATGAAATTAGGTTTTATGCAAATTTGCTAAAGCGCCTAGATGGTGTGTAAAAAATGTTAAAAAGTTCAATAAAGTTTTATACATATATTTTTATTATAAAAGGACTCCCATGAATTAAATTATTATTATATTGGTGTAATATATCTATTTTTACTTAAAATATATTTAAATAAAATAATTGTTTTTTTATAAAATGTTGGTTTTATATAATAAAGGAGTGTTTTTAACAATTCATAAAAAATGAATATTTTTAGAAAAATACCAAAAATTACCCTAAGTATATTTTAATATTATGAATCTAGAAATGAAGTATATTTTATAAAATTAATAAAATATACGTTTCATTTATTAATTTAAAATTAACTCATGTTGTGAAAACACAAAAGAGAGTTTATTTAAGTTAAAACTATCAAAATATTCGCATGTGTTTATGTCCATTATTAATGTAAAATTACTTATAATTACCTAAATTGAATTAAATTATAAATATATAATCTAATTTTAATTCAATCCCAATCAAAATTATAATTTAATAGTATAAATTATTTTGATTAAAAAAGTTTGTTTTAATTAAAACATAGTATTTTTCATTATTCATCAAAAAATGAAAGTTACTGGAAAAGAACTGAAGAATTATCCAAAATAAATTTTTATTTCTCACTTATAACGAGTAATTTAATTTCATTATATTGAATATATAAAAGTTTCAAATAATGTTTTCAAAAAGGGTTCATCATTATAACGCTGTAAAATTGCAGTTTTTGAAAAATACTTATTTTATCTGAAAAAATGAATTTGTTCTTATTTTATGTAGAAGAAACATAAAATATGAATGTTAAAATTATGTAGAGTATATATGATTCAATATAAAGTTAATACTATTCATAACTTCTTTCGGAAGGGCTAGTTTGATAAGTTGTGGTGTGCTCTAACTCGGTGTTGCATGTAGTACAAGGTATTGAATTATATTAATGAGACAACGTAATATGAAAACATGGGGTGATACAAAAAATATAAAAACATATATATTTTAGAAATTTAAATAGAAATATAATGATCATATGAGTTAAAATATATTTAGGTTTTTAATTTATTAATGACTACATTGTTGGGAAAATATATGGGCATGAAAGAAAAATAATCATTTGAAAAGTCTGGTGTTAAAAAGGATGACCTGGACATACATGTTACCACTATCTCCGTGAAATTATTCATGGGAAATGGTTACAGTATGACCTATCTATAATATATCAATTATGTTGTTTATATTAGTGTTTTATCTAGGCTTAGCATTTGGTTTCTCATTTTCTTCATAAATATATTTTTTGATTATAAAATGTAAATTTTCAAAAAGAAAAAAAAGAAAAAATGATTTATATTATATACATTGTATAATAAATTCTGTTTCTTTGTGGGTAGTTATGTAATGTACCATATGATTCAATAAAATAAAATTATGTTAATGAGAAACATTACTTCAAGTCAATACAATCTTTGTACATGTGGCTATGTTCTCTAATAACAGAAATTTTCTATCAAATACTTTTCTTTTAACAGTTTTAGGTGCATTTTATTTGTTTAGATCCATTTAGTGTTATATTTTACACATTTATATAGTTTTTTAAATCCTAGAGTGCTAGAACTAAATCAATTATTGATGTAAAAATAATTCAAGAAAATGGCCATGTAAAATATTTTTATAGAATAGTTTATTGATATTAATAATTATATTTATGTATAGATATTATCATTATCATTACAAAAAAATCATATTTTATTAGGTTTTTAAAATTTATTTTATATTACAAAATTTTCCAAAACTATGTCATTTTGAGGTTGTTAATTTCTAAATGACAATTTCTTTTCATAATTAAAGAATAATTGATGACTAAAGATTATTAAAGATTAATAATATTATAAATAAAAAGTTATTAATAAAAGTAACGTTTGAAACCAGAAATATATATTGATTATAAATGCTATGCATTTTTAATTAATCATAAGTCTATGGGTAAACTTATAACACATTTTCATCATTATGTAGATGAAATATATGATTGAAAAATATTAATTTTTATCTAGGATAAAGATTATGTCATATATACGCTATTTATTCATTACACCCATATTTATACCTATCCCTGTGAGTTATTGATGAAAAATTTAATACCTCACTTCATGGATTTAGTATTCCTCACAAATTCAGGAGCGATGTATTAATTTTTCATTTGATGGATGATAAGTATAATTCTATTCATTAATTATTATAATTATTTTTTAATGTTTTAGTTGTATAAATAATATTTGTTCCTAATTTTCATAGTATATTTTGTGGAGGTGGAAGAAGAAAGAAAACATGAAAGCACAATGTTGTCATGATAACCACTTATATGGATATCCCCCATTAAATATATCCTTAAGAAATATTTTTTGGTGTTTTTTTGAGATGATAGCATTTTGAATAAGACTAATGTTTTTGGGTATTTATTATTTTATATATTGGCTATGCTAAGATAAGAAAAATGTATGGATAAATGTTGGGGTAAAAGGATCCTTTTATAATAATGGGGGTTGCACTCTTGTAAATTCATATTTATTCAAAATAAAATAAATTCATTTTCAAGGAAATGTAGGAAAAAATAACTCAAAATTATTATATATGGTGAGGGGATGTCAAAAGAAAGCTACCCAATGAATCTCTGACGTGTGTTAGTGATAATTATTTTAATATTTCTTATATTAACCCCCTTGTCCGAACATCTAAAATTTATAATAATGAAAAAAAATTTCTATGATGAATTATAAATATTCATAAAATATTATGTTTAACGTAAAAAATTATTTATATTTTACTAGTCATAAATATTAAATATATTTTAATTAATTCAGCGTTAATAATTGATCATTTTTAACTTTAATTTATGTATGAATTACATAGTCAAAAGATTATTTTAATTATTAAAAAAATGAATTTTCTAAATAAACTCCCAAAATCCATCTTAAGATAAATATGATATAATTAATGTAAAATATGAAGTAAATTTTATCCAATTTTAAATCTAGTGGTGATAAAATTATTTTTATTATATGAACACATACTATTGAGGAATAATTTTCAATAAATTATTTTATTCATATAATGAATCAAAGAACACTTTATTGTGAAAATAATAATTTATTATGCTAATAATTACATGTATATTTAAATATAACTCCAAATTAAAATACTCCTTAAGACTTCCATATAAGATATAATGGTAGGATAATTAGTGGTGGCATTCATGAGTGATGGTTCATCAGAAATATATCACAGAGTGATTTCTACAGGCTTTAACATCTCCCATCATAGATTTTATTTATGTTTTAAATTTTTTATGTCCCCAATTAGATTTTTATAGGGAAAATTGTAGTGACAGAACATCGTTTCAAATATTTCATGTACAAAGTTGATGAGGGAGAATCACACTTCTTGATGTCATATAGTAATTTTTCAATTAAAATTTAGTAATACGGTTACATATACATATTTAGATCAATTTAATCTCTATTATACAGTAGATATATATAATAATGTTATATTGTTAATATATTATAGTTATTTTTAGTTTAGTGGTGTGTGATAAAAAATCTATTAAATAAATAAAATTTGTAGTATTATATTCTGAAATTGGGGATCGTTATAATGAAAATATATTTTATGAACTATATGATAATATAATTCATATTACAATATAATTATATATTTTATTATATGATGAAATTTAGGTATTTTTTAATTAAAAAGGTGATAAAAATGGAATAAGGAAGAGAAAATGAATTGTCGATGAAATAAAAAAACTCACACTGGAACATTGATGTCGCTCCATTATAGTACCACTTAATACCTATTATATTTTTATTTCTGTTATATTAGAAGCTATATGATGTGAGTATGAGAGTTGGGTGGCTATTTTAGAGGTCCTTGAGAAAGACAACTTGTTTTAGTATAAAATATTATATTAAAATATTATATCATAAAATAGTGACAAAACCATTGATTCAACAGTATGGGCATGTGTTTGAATATAAAACACCACATTAAAATACTCCTATTACATATAAAAATATAAATAATTTGACCATATACACTATTTTAAAATATGTTACATATACTGCATTTTACTATTCACATTTTTTTTCTTTATAAAAAATAAAAAATATTCCCCGAACAAAATCTGGATATGATAATTCAAATAATCACATCCACATTATCTAAATAATTTTTTTATTATTATAAAACTAATTTTATATTTATTCTTTATTTATTGATAAATTAATATCATTATGTCCCATTAAATATTAAAACCCTTAGAAAAATTTATTTCGATTGCATTACATAATATAAAAATTTTATTTAAAAAACTATCCTCTTTTTAATAAAATAATTTTTTTGAATTTTATTTTTTTAATTTATTTTAAATTTATCAAGAAAATTTAATTTAATAAATATAAAAAATATATGGTTTCCATAAAATATAATAATTAATTCTCTCTGTTTAATATTTGTTAATATTAGAACCTACAAATAAATTATACTATGATATATATTCTTTCTATTTTTATTTCATATGACCACCAAATTTTATTTTACTTATCCTTAGTAATTTTTTATTCTAACACTTAGATTATATATAATAAAATTCATATTTCCGATTCTTATATATGTTATAATATATATTTCATAAGAAAAATTATACATTTATTCATCAATTATTTCATTTATTCTCCATTATAAAAATAAAATATTAAAAAAATATAATTTCATGAATATTTTTATAACTTTTATAATATTGTTCATTGGTGTGATTAAGCTAGGTTACTAGAATAGCCCAATTTTATATACTCTAGCTATTTTTATAAGATCCCAATGTAATATTTCCTATTTTATTTTGTATATTTATCCTCTAAATTTAACATACTATATTAATATAATATTTTTTGTTGGGTTTTATTATGTAATTATTTTATTTTATATTTTATTCATTTATATGATAAACACATAATATTTCACAATTTTAATTTCTTATATAAAAAGAATTTTAATTATATTTTTACCCCCTTTCATATTTAATCCTCAAAATTTACCTTTACACATTATGATTGATGAGGATAATTTTAATTCTAAAAAATTACTTATATTTTGTTCCCATGATGCCTCTTAATACTTACACATCCATCCTACTACATTAGCAAGGTGAGGTGTCATGTTGTGTATCACTTTGTCTATACAATCCTAGATGCTCATTTCATTCTCCTCATAGGATATATCATTATAAAATAAACAAAATGTATATTTATTTCATGTTATGAATCTACTATATAATTTCACAAGAGGTATATAAGGATCACATCACAAACATGAGATGTGATTAGATGTAGTGTGTTTGGGTTGGCCACATTGTAAATATAGGAAAAAAAATAAATGGTTTTGGTATAAATGGGACATGTATTTTAGTCATTAGAAATGTAGAGACCCGGAGCTTGACGTTCATGGACATTACATTATTTGTGCGAAAAAACATAATACATAACAAAAACCAACACTTAAGGACCATAACAGTTTAGTGTCTTTGGATCTCGGAACATAATCTTCTATTCATAGTGGATGGTCTTTAACATCTTCTATAAAGAACTTCCAATTTTTTTCATACCTAAAACCATTCATTATATCTTAGGGTAAAGAAAACATATATACGGTGAGCTCAAATTCTCACTAAGGGTAATCATGGAGAAAATAAAAAAACCATATACATTTGACCTTAAAAACATGAACATACTGTTTAAACATCAAAATCATGAGCAAAGAAATAAAACATGGAAGTATGTAAGAAATAGATCATAATGGAAAATAAATCATGTTAAAATAGAATGGGATAAAAAATTTAACTATGGAAAACCATTATTCACTTGATATGAATTCAATAGTTGCCAAGGCATTTCTGCCAAGACCATCTTAGTGGACAAAGTCCCCAACTTAATCGAGTTCACTACTCATTCTAGTCCTGTATCACTGAAACGGATTAACATGCCATTCCTGCCATGTATATCTCATGAGATATAAATATTTACCCAATTCATTTGAGGGTTATATAGGTCCCACCCATCTCATAATGAAATCATTCTTACTTGTTCCACAACATAAAATGAATTCATTCATCATAACCCAAAAAAATAAAATGGGTTTCATAAACATCATCACATCATAACATAATCCAAATAATACAAATGGATATCAATTCATCAAAAGAAAATTTAAACCATTTAAATCATAGAGCTATTATACTTGAAACAAACACATATGAAATAATATCATCCTAGATGGAAAATGGTTTTGATAAAACACATGAAATGAATTCTTGAGGAAAATATCATTTCTTCATCAAAATAATTCTTTTTTCACAAAATGAAGGAAACTTTAATAGAAAAATATTTTGTTGAAAATAGAAATGAAATATTATAGTTAATGATTAATGAACACAAGGCTTTATTAAAGTATAAAAAATTTACTCTGTGTAATTTAAAAACATCATCCTCGTACTTTTGTCGAAAAAGTCAAAAAGTTACTCGTATGGTAAACAAAAGAAAGATTACTTCCATAATGCAATGTAAATGTCAAATAGGGGTAATCATGACTTTAAAAAAACATATAAGAATATTAAAAACATTATGAAAAACATTTTTATGGACATGAATGAAAAATATAACCCCAGTAAATAGTTAAGAATAAACAATCATGGATATGAACAAGATTGGAATAGTTATCCCATACCTTATGTCTGATATGTTTCATATGTATCCGAACAACATGTATAAGGATTTAAAAAATTTAATTGAATAATTATACCATCATATTTATTTTTATTATTTCTTATATGGTTCACTAATGACTTAATATTACCCATTCTTTTGTAAATTCCATGGTAATACTGTGTTTTGGGTAAAATCGTTTCATTTATCGAACGTGTTTCGATTTGTTGTTCTTGATATTGTTCCTCATATACTGATTTAATTAATTCCGTAATGTAAAAAATGATTTATATACAATATATATTCAGTATATAAATATATATGATAGATCGATAAATTGAATGAAATTCACTAATCATGGAGACGGTAGGTTGTATGTACGCATGAACGCTGTTTTCATTTCCATATTGAATTGAATGGAATTAAGTAAATGAAACACATATGTAAATAAATCCAGTATCATTATTATGTAATATATTTCATGATTATTTATTGTATATATAATTTATAATCATACTTTAATTGTTAATCATGGAAAATGAATCTCATCGCATTCGTGGAGACGGTCGTCCGTACATACGCACGAGCGATTATATCATTCCCATAATTATTGAATAGAATTGGAGAGGATGATATAATACCTAAGAATCAGTATTATGATATAATAACCATATATAGTATTTCATTACAACATTATACCCATCCAAGTAAGGTGGTGGTGGATAAACTAATTACACCACAGCGTGGAGATGGTATTTCGTACGTACGCACGCGCGGTGATTTCATTTTCTGTAGGATGGATAGAAGGTGAAATAGGGTTGTTTCCTATTTATAATATCATATCAGTATATTATTTATACTTATTTTATTACTTTAGAATGAAATAACTAATGAAGAGGAAGTTGAAGAAGAAAGAAACATGGAAGAATCGGAAGAAGAGATTACCTTTTCTTCAGCGTGCCTCCTCTTAACCTCCTCTTAGGGAACTAAACATGGTCTTTGAAGAAGACGAGTACCACTAGTAGGTTTCTATGGAAGTGGAGAGGTGAAATGGGTAGGGTTTGTATGATCTTGGAGGCTCAAATTTGATTGAAGAGGAGAGGGAGGAGGTGCCCTAGTATAGGAGAGGAGAAGGGCACTTTTGGGAATGTCAAAAATATTAATTAATAATAAAATGAAACCCCACTAAAAAACCACCAAAAAAGACTCAATTCGAATATAGGATGAGATTGGTTTTTCATATCATCAACAAATAAAATTTATTCATGTTTTATGTTTATTTTAAAGCTTATCAACTTGATTTATCATTATTAAATTTATTTAATTTTATTTGTGGTAATAAAATCTAAATTTTAAATTGTTATAAAATCATACTTAAATGTTGGAAATTTTCCATAATTGGATACTTTATAACCTTTTAGACCATATAATTTTCAATTTTTATTTTTTAAATATTTTTTGTGATTTTGAAATAATTTAATAATATGTTATTCTTTAAAAATATCAATAGTGTCAATTTTGGCACTATTCATTATTTGAATTTAAATAAAATCCACACAGAAGATATATCCGCAGAAAAATATATAATATACTACTAAAATTATATATTAATAAAAAAAATTCATGGGTCATATTAATTCATTCATATATTATTTATTTTAATTTTTTTAAAACCATTTATTTGGTATATCTCTTAATAAAATTATTACTACAACAGTTCTGTATAATTATTTAATATACTTATTTTATTGTATAAAAATTAAAATTAAAAACCTATTATGAGAATAAATCAATTAACTATCATATTAATTCATTTACTAGAGTTTATCATCTAAAAATCAAAACATTTAAATTTCTATATTTATTAAATTATGATGGTGACAACATTGACATCATTTACAATAAAATAATATAACTACCATAATAACATTAATAAGGATAAAAATGGTCAAATATTATTCCATTGGATGACTAGGTTATTAATATAATCTACAAATAATGTTTGGTCTTGTTTCTGGTCCTTTTGATAGGTATTGTTATTTTATTAAAAACAATGTTATTGATTTTTCACTCAATAAAAAATTTCTGCATTACTATTTTGTCACCATTATTGAAAATTATTTAATCCCTAAAAATTATAAATAAACTATCATGATTTATATAATTTCATATGATTTTTGGAGACTATTCATGTTCTATGTTTAATTAAGTTTATCGTTAAATTAAAACTATTATACTTTTAATACTTAAGAGAGTGACACATTGTAACTTTCATTGGTTTTAATAATAATTAAATTATTTACATGGTCAAAAGTCCTTAAAATGAATCTATTCCGAATGTTAGGTGATATGGGGCGACTTTTTTCATCCAATAGAATTTTGGCAGGTGCTAGGGTAATTTTATAATCTTATATTTACTCATAATTACCTGATTTACCATTAATAGCAGTAAATAAAAATTACCATAGTTATTATTCATAATAAAAAAAGTAACCTATTCAAATAATATGGACCCACTGAATTAAAATATAGAATCCATTTTTCAAAATTCAAAACACATATGTTTCATCAATTAATTTAAAATTATTCCCGCTGTTAAAAAATTAAGTTTTAAAAGATAAAACATTACGAAAGAATGAAATGTTTTTACCTATTATATCAATGTAAAATTAACGGTAATGACATAGATTATAATAAATGGTAAAAATATATTCTATTTATACTTTAAAACCATTTAATATTATAATTTATACATATAAATTATTTCGATGTGAAAAGTAGTTTTTAATTAAAATATTTTGCTTGTTTTTATTATTCATTAAAATATGAAAGTTATAAGAATAATATGAAAAAATTATCCAAAGTAAATTTTTATATCTTTATTCCATAGAAGAATTTTATTTTGTCAAATTGAAATTATAAACATGTCAAAAACTATATTTAATATGGGTGCTCTATCAAAAGGAGGCAAAACTGCATTTTTGTAAAAAATACTTATTTTACCCGAAACATATATTTTTTTTTCTCATACAATCTTCTAGAAAATTTGTAAGATGAATAATAATGTTATAAAAATTCAAAATATAGTTAATAATATTCATAACCACTAGTCCATAATAATATTATAACAATATATCTTGGTTTAGTGAAACCCAGTATTGCGTACTACACATGCTATCGAGGAAGGTCACGATTGTGTGTAATGCAAGCCAAGAATAGTGTTTCCATATAATATAAGAAAACACAGTGTTTCATATAGCACATTCTTGTTTTGGTGTAATGTACAACACAATATATCAATGAAATTAAAAGAATATTTTTTATAAAATATTGGGGTATTACATTCTACACTCCTTAAAATCAATTTCACCCTCGAAATTCGTCGAGGTTATAAATGGTTTAATACTTGAATCTTTCATTAATAGAAACCCACATTGTAAAAAGGAATTCCAAAACTGAACTTTAAAAAATATATTATGAAACGTAATAGTTACCCAAATTAACTAATCACTGGGTTTCCACATAAGAGAATATAGGTGAAAATATGTATATTGAAGAGAAATCTAACCATCAAGTTCTGGTAGAGAGTGGTAGAGAACATGGCTATGAAAAATCCTCTAATCACAAAGCTATAAATTTTGTATGATCTAATGTACTATCTGAATCATCAGATATTAGGGCAATAGGACAACATTTTTGGTTTTCAGGATCATTTCCTTAATATTGAAGAATTTCTGAATTAAAAGAAATAATTACTTGATTTTGGTACAATCCCACTATTGTTCATGCCTTTAAAATTTTACACTTCTTCTCTTAATGAAATGAAGTTGAACTTGTTTTCTTGGAGTGTTTGCAGATCATGCCATATAATGATAGGTCATTCAATCTGTCTCAAACATATTCTTAGAAATAGTTATATACATAAGTCCATTATATAGAGAGATTAACCATATAAGATTCCAACAATGGACTTATACTTAATCTATCATATTTCTTAATGAAATAAAACTAATTTCTACTAACCAGGGACTTATTGTAGGCTAGTAGTAGTCGATAAAGGCCTGTCGCACTTAGGTTGTGAGTTCGATTCCCACAACCTTGTCCGATGTGATAGGTTGTCTCTCGTTCTGTAGGTTGTCCTTCTTCTAAAACTATACTATTATAATATTACAGGAATAATATCAAAAAATTATAGCCTTAAACAATACTATCTGATTTCCATCTTAATGCATTCCAACCTTTTGGCTTATCAGAAATATTTCTGTCCAATCACATAGTATACAGAAAATGACTACTAGAAAGGTCATATAGCAAGCATGTGAATACCATCTTTTATCCGCCATATATCATTAGATATAACTTTTTGGTCTCATTCCAAACATTTGAATTCCTTAATCATGTATTATATTGAAAAAATGAATACCCATTGAACCTTAGTATAAACTTGAATGCTATCAAAAGTTAACTCTTTCCACATACCAAACTCCGAAAATATCTATATACTCAAACCATGATATCACTTTGTCCTTATATCAGTCATGAGATCAATAATAATATCCTAATTATTGTTTTTTCCTTATCCATTCATTATGTGCATATCATACTCCTTCCAAAATTATTTGAATAACCTTTCCTAGTTACCGGTAACATTCATCATATACTTTCAAATATTCATGTAAAGACAACAATGCAATAATCCTTATATTTTTTTTATTCCATATTACCATACATTATTCATGATAATCATAAAATAATTCCACAACCTTCAAAAATCACTAACTAAGCATCATCGTTTTTTCCATCTCATATATCATTTGTACTCTTCTCATCATCATCCACATAAATAATATTTGTACGACCATGTTGATTCTCTTCATGATATTTTTCCTTAGGGAATTGGTGTTCATAATGCCCATTCATTCCACATTTAAAACATTTATTCATTATTTATGTCTTAGCAATAACATTATCATTGTCCAAAGTGTTAACTGGACATTTTACTTTGCACTTACTGGATTTGTGTCCTTCTTTTCCACACCCAATGCATCTTCCAGTTCCTTTGAAACATTCTCCTTGATGCCTCTTCCCACATGATTTAGAAGAGGTAAATTGAACTTTATTTCCTGAAGGATCATCATGAAACTCAATATTTCTCTTATTAGATGTTTCTGGAAACTTACCATTGTTGAGATTAATGACCATATTATAAGTTTTCTTGATTAGGCATAATAATGATATGTGGAATTCAAGATCAAATTTCATTTGGTTTCTCTTGAAAAATATTATTCCAATTTCAATCATATCAACCATTATCGTGAATCTTCTAGTTTTCTTTCCATTTTCTAAAACCCAAAAAGAATAGTGTGAGAGGCCAAAATCAAAACCAAGGGGGATTACCTTCAATATTTAAAATATTAGGTTAAATTATAAGATCTTTACCGTAATTTTATGAATATAACTTATACATATACCTAAACTTAGGGACATCCCTAGACATACCTTAGAAATATATTCTAGGGATCCCACTAAAGTTTTCGCATCATAGTTTCCAATGGTTAACTAAACCTTTCCTCTAATACCAAATTTATAGACCTGATGCTTGACATACATGGAAATTACATTAGCTTTGTGAAAAAAACATAATACATAACAAAAACTAACACTCAAGGACTTTAATAGTTTAGTGTATTTGGAAACACAGAACAAAATATTCTAATCATGGTGAAAGATCTTCAACATATCCCATAAAGATCATTCCCTAATTGTTTTCATACCTAAAACCTTTCTTTGTAAACATTGAAAATGAAAACATATAAATGGTGAGCTCAAATGCTCATTAAGGGAAAGCATGTAGAAAATAAAACAAAACATATACATTTGAACTTAAAAACACGAACATGATGTTTAATCATCAAAATATTGAGCAAAAAATAAAACATGGTAGTATGTAAGGAATAGATCATAATGAAACATAAATCCTAATAAAATAGCATGATAATAAAAAATGTAATTGTGGTGAACCATTAAGCACTTGATATGATTTCCATAGTAGCCAATGCATTGCTTCCAAGACCATCTTTGTGGACAAAGTCCCTTACTGAATCGAATTCACTCCTCGTTCTAGTCCTGTATCACAGAATCATATTAACTTGACATTTCATCCTTGTCTATCTCATGAGATATAAATAATTACCCAATTCATTGGAGGGATATATAGGTCCCACCAATCTCATAATGAAATCATTCTTACGTGTGACACACCATAAAAATAAATCATTCATCATAACCCAAAAAATAAAATGGGTTTCATTAACATCATCCCATCATAACATAATCCATATAAAACAAATGGATATCATTTCATGATAAGAAAAGTGAAACCATTTAAATCATCAAAAATATTATACTTGAAACATACACTTATGAAATAATATCATGTTAGATGTAAAATGGTTTTGATAAAACACATGAAATGAATTCATGAGGAAAATATCCTTTCTTCTTCAAAATAATTCTTTATTCAAAAAATTACATGAAATTTTAAAAGAAAAAGATTTTTTTGAAAATTTTAATGAAATCATATAGAGAAATATTCATGAAAACAAGGTGTTATGCAAGATTAAAAATATGTTCATGCCGTATAAGTTAAAATAACATTCTCCTCATACTTTTGTCAGAAAAGTTAAAAAGTTCGTCATATGGTAAACAAAAGAAGGATTACATCCATAATGCAAAGTAAAAGTCAAAGAGGAGTAAAAATTAAATTAAAAATACATAGATGAATATTAAACACCTTATGAATAACATTTTTATGGACATGTATGAACAATATAACCCAGTAAATAGTTACAAATAAACAATCTTGGATGAGAACAAGATTGGAATAGTTATACCATACCTTATGTCTGATATGATCCGTATGTAACCAAACCTCCTGTATAATGATTTAAATAATGTTATAGTATTTTTAAACCATCATATTCATTTTTATGATATCATATATGGTTCACTTATGACTTTATAGTATACATTCTTTTGTATATTCCATGGTAAAGAAGCATTTTGGGTAAAATAGTTTCATTTATCGTACGTGTTTCGATTTGTTTTTCATGATATTATTACTCATATCCTGATTTACAAAATTCCAGAATGTAAACCATGATTTATATATAATTTATATTCATTATATAAATATATATGATAGATCGATGGAATGAAATACACCGTTAGTGGAGATGGTAGGCCGTACTTACGCATGAACGCTGTTTTCGTTTCCTTATTGAATTGAATAGAATTAAGTAAATGATACATATATGTACATAAATCCAGTATCATTATAATTTATTATCATTCATGATTATTTTTTATATATATACTTTATAATCATACTTGAATTGTTAATCAATGAAAATGAATCTTCTCACGTTCGTGCAGACGGGAGTCCGTACGTACGCACAAGCGATGATATCGTTCCCATAATTATTGTATAGAATTGTAGTGGATGATATAATATATAAGAATCAGTATAATGTTATAATAACCATATATAGTTATTCTTTACACCATTATTCCCATCCATGTAAGGTAGTGGTGGAAAAACTAATTACACCATGGCGTGGAGATGGTATTCCGTACGTACGCACACACAGTGATTTCATTTTCCGTAGGATGGATAGAAGGTGAAATGGGGTTGTTTCATATTTATAATGTCATATAAGTATATTAGTGATACTGATTGTATTACATTACATTGATATAACTAAATAATAGGATGTTGATGAATAACGAAACTTAAAAGAATCGATAGAAGAGATTACCTCTTCGTCGGCACACCTCCTCTTAACTTTTACTTAGGGCACTAATGTTGGACTTTAAAGAAGACCAGGACCACTACAAGGTTTATATGGAAGAGGAGAAGTTAAATGGGAAGGGTTTGGCTGAGCATGAAGGCTCAAATTTGTGTGAAGAGGAAATAGAGTAGGTTCCCTTATATATGAGAGGAGAGGGGCATTTTTGGAAACCTTAAAAATATTAATTAATAATAAAATGAAACCCCACACAATAACCTAAAAAATGACTTAATTCGAAGATAGGATAAGAAAGGGTTGTAATATAATCAACCAATAAAATGTAGAAAAGTTTTATGTTTATTTTAAACCATATCAACTTGATTTATCATTATTTAATCTGTTTAATTTTATTTGTGTTAATAAAATTCTAAATTTTAAATTGTGATAAATATATACATAAATGTTGAAAATTTTCTATAATTGGATAATTTATAACCTTATCGACCATATAATTTTCAATTTGTAGTTTTCAAATATTATTGTGATTTTAAATAATTTAATAATATGATAATTTTATAAAATATCAACAGTATAAATTTTGACACTATTAATTATTTGAATTTAAATTATAACCACACTGAATATATGTTCGAACAAAAATATATAATTTATTTATAAAATTTCATATTCATTAAATAAAAATCATGGGGCACATTAATTTGTTCATTAACATTTAGTTCAATATTTTTTAAACCATTAATTTGGAATATCTCTTAATAAAATAAATACAACAACATTTTTGTATATTTATTCAATATAATTAATTTTTTTCATAAAAATTAAAAATAAAATATTATGATGAATATAAATATATTAACTTTCATAATAATACTTTTAAAATAATTTATCATCTTAAAATCACCGAATTTAATTTGTTATATTTATCAAATTATGAATGTGACAACTTTGACATCATTTAAAATAAAGTAATATAAGTGTCATAATCACTTTTATAAGGCTTCAAATGGTCATATAATTTACCACTGGATGCTTTGGGTATAGATATATTCGACCAATAATGTTTGGTCATGTTTATGGTTCTTTTGATAGGTATTGTTATTTTAATAAAAAGTATGTTATTAATTTCTTACTAAATAAAAAATTTCTACATCATTATTGTGACACAATTAATATCAATTATGTAATCCCTAGAAATTATAAATAAATTCATATGATGTAGATAATATTATTAGCTTTCTGGAGACTATTAATTTATGAAGTTTAATGATGTTTACCAGTAAATTAAAAATTTTATACTTATAATATTTAAGAGAGTGACATGTTGTCACTTTCTTTGGTTATAATAATAATGAAATTATTTTCATGGTCAAAATTACATAAAATGAATCTATTATGACACTTTGGTGATATGGGTCGCCTTTTAGTCATCTAATATAATTTTTTCAGTTGTTAGGGTTATTTTATAATCTTATTTTTTCACTTAATTAATCGATTTACCTTTAACTACTGTAAATAAAAATTACCGTAGTTACTATTCATAATATCAAAAAATTAAAAGTAACCTATTGTCATAATTTGGAACCACTGAATTCAAATATGGAATACATTTGTCAAAATTCAAAACACATAATTTTCAGTAATTAATGTAAAATTAATCCCACTGTTAAGAAAACCAGTTTTAAAAGTTAAAGTATTGCCAAAGTTGAAATGTTTTTACCTATGAATTCAATGTAAAACGAATGGTAATGACATAAATTATATTAAAAGTTAAAAATACATTCTATTTATACTTAAAACCCTTTCAATATTATAATTTTAACATATAAATTATTGTGATGAAAAAATATGTTTTTAATTACAAATTTCTTCGTGTTTTTACTATTCATTAAAATATGAAAGTTATCAGAATAATATGAAAAATTTATCCAAAGTAAATTTTTTTATCCTAATTCCAAAAAATAATTTTATTTTTTCAAACTGAACTTATTAAAATTTAAAAAACTATATTTAATGTGGGTGTGCAATCAAAAGGCGGCAAAACTTGATTTTTTTAAAAATACTAATTTTACCCAGAAAATTGATTTTTTTCTCATACCATGTTATAGAAAGTGTGTAAGATGAATAATAATGTTATAAAAATTCAAAATGTATTTAATAATATTCATAACCGATAGACCATAATAATATTATAATAATATATCGTTGTTTAGTGAATCCGAGTATTGCGTACTACACACACTATCGAGAAAGGTCGCGATTGAGTGTAACGCAAGCGAAGAATAGTGTTTGCATATAATATAAGAAAATACGGTGTTGCGTATAGAAAAAATCTAATTTTGGTGTAACATAAAACACACTAAATCAATGAAAGTAATGAAATATTTTTCATAAAATCTTGGGGTGTTACAAGAAAACATTATGACTCACTTAAATCCATTTATAGGATGAAATACTTTATCACATACTATAATCTTCATGTCTCATACATTATTCATGGCTGAACCATTGTTTCAATTCAAGAATCATAATATATGTATCTAAATTTATTTAATATTCTCTACTATACATTTAGAAAGTTCATGATCTACTCTCATATGTTCTCAAAAATCTTCCCACCATGTGCAGGTAGTACACTAATACCAATTTGTGGCTTTATATGGATTGATATCATCACTTTAGTGGTAACTAATTTTTTATGGGAAGTAAATTTATGGATGATATTAATGCCAAAATATTTTTATGCCCATTGGATAATCCCTTATGATATCATAATTGTTTTTTGATTTAATAATGATTGGTCATCAGTCTAGGGGTGATAGGTCATACTTAAGATCTACTCCTTTCCATTGGATAGTAACGAATACTCCGGAACATTGAGATGTAACACATATATCGATGATATAAAATCAATAGTGAGGATCCCTTAAACCAAAAAACATTTATGAGTTATATAATTTCACATTTATCTAATTATAAGTCCACATGAATGTGAATAATGTGATAAATATTTAAATACAATCCCCTATAACTAATATTTAGTTATTCCCCCTGGATGTCTTTAGAAGACCCTTGAGAAATGTCTGAGAAGATTTTCTCCCATTTCATTGATTTTTTCATAAATCTTTCCATAATACCTTTTGAAATATTCCATTCCAACATCACATATTGATATATAAATAAATGTTAGTTATAAGTAAAAAAATATCCCATAAAATGGGCCAATAATATGTCCACTCAAATATTTATATACATATGTTTTCTCAGAATGTGAATAGAGAATGTTAATTAGTTATAATAATTTAATAGATCTATATTTATGTTGGGATCTAAGAGTAAAAGTTATTATGTCCCAAATATAATTATATTTTCCTTATTAATATATAAATATATAAATTTCCCCTATCTTATTGTGTCAAACATTATTTGAATAAAATATCCCCTTATGATTTCTTATTAATTTTCAAAATTGATGGTTTTCCAATAATATAATATAGTTATTTTGTTTTGCATTCATTCATGATTCTCACATCCATTGTATTCATCTCTAAGAATATTGTTTTAATATCAATCCTTATAAATGATATTGGCAGCATATATGTTTCTATGAGGGTGTATTGAAGATTATTTTTCTTCATAAATAGTAATGGATTATCCATTTGTGGTCTTTGATTAACACCATAAGTAATTTTTAGTTAATATTATTCTATTTATGTCTGAAAAAATTAATTAATCTATTATGAAATAAAATATGTCACACTTCTCTCTATAGAGATAATGTCACTAAATCATTAATTTTAATATTACTATTGTCAACTATAGAGAATGGGTCAAATAATTAATCTAATGTACATCTTAAATTCTTTATTAAAACTCCGATACATTTTTATTTTTCATGAGGAAAACCTAGAATACATCCTTTGATGTATTTCAATATATCATAAATCCTTCCATTCTTGATGGTAATGTGACAACATGGGAAATTATTAACCGTTTCTTCAATTCCATGAAGCTCTATCCATATTCAACATTATAGAAAACTTCACTATAGTATTAGTAAACATGGTAATTAGGTTTTAATGTAAGGATAATTTCATAAAAAATAATTGAGGCTTAAAATATACTATACAGAAATTCTGATTCTTCATTATTGATGTATTTATGATAACATTGGAATATAATTTATCACTTCTGGGTTTGAATATATCCCTTTTCTGGTCGTAAAAAAAAATAATGTAACATTATATATTGAAATAATATTATTTAAATTACATTTATGATAAAATAACCATTCTTAATTTCAATAAACAAGATTAATTTATTCATTATGTTTCTTTATTATTTCACATCCTATAATAATATTATCTATAAATTTGATAACCAATTTTTTATGATAATAAATAGTGAATCTATTCAACAAGTCTATACAAATTTTCAATGAATTTTTGAGTATGAATTGTTTCATAATTAACATACACAATCTATAACAAGTTTAAACGTATGTCTTGAGAAACAATTCCTAAATCACATTGTACTGATGATTTCAAAATTTAAGATCCACTAAATATAGTTTTTAGGTTCCTATTATTTAATATTATTAGTCATAAATTAGTGGAAATGATTATTCTATATGAAGATATTCTTTAGTTCTTTGTAATCAATTCAATAATGAATTGACCAATCCTTTTTCCTGATACTATGGACCAAAATACCCCATGGTGTAGAAAATTGGTATATAAAACCTATTTATAGTATCATTTTTTTCACTTTATCATTTATGTATTAGCAATGGGATTCCTATAATAGGAACTCACATAATGGTTTATATCTCAACAAAGTGGAATATCAGTGAAATCATTAGGGAATATAAAAATATTTCTTTATTAAGGGAATGTTTTCAAGGACGATCCTCACCATTGATTCAATAATTTGAGTTAGATATGATTAATCATATGGAAATACTATCCATACATATTAACGATTTCTCAAAAGTGATTCATCAATCTATTGTAATCCGTATAGAATTGAAGGATAATATTTGGAATGGAATTTGATTTATGTCCCTTAGAAGATGATGTTCTATATCTGCAGTGATAATGAATCAATTCCAATATAACATCAAATTATACTAGAGAGTGTATAATATAGTTTTATTCTATATAATTCTAATATATTTGAAATAGGGGTGAGTTATATAATTATTATTCTATATTTTCTCAGAACTACTATTTTAACAAATTACTCATCCATCATGTCTTCGGGTGTTTTTTTAAATTTATTATGAATACATGATATAAAAGTATGTGTAAAACTATAATAGATTGGGAAATTACATATTATTTAATGAATAATAAATATACATACACCAAATAATTTCAATGATGCCCCTCAATAATTGTGATAGACTAATATTTCCCCTATATTGTAGAGCTGTGTGATTATTGTCATATGTTATACCATGCGACCCATGTCATTGTACACTTACATATAGAATGTCCACATTCATGGTTTATGAAACATTGAAATATTATTGGTGTATTTATTTGATCCTCTCATTCTTTCATCTCATTAGTTATTTTATTCATCCCTCATATGCATTCATTATCATAATACACATATTTTTCACAAATGAAGAATCTCCTAATTCTTTTCAATATGATTTGTTGATTTTTCATCCCATACATATATCACGTGTGAATATGGATTATATAATGACCAATAATTTTTTATTATTACATGTTATAGAAAATTTTTGTTTAATTTAAAAATCACATATTTTTTATAATACATGATACATCTAATTACGAGAAAAACATTATTTCATTAATTGAGAATAATATTATTTTCAAGGATTAAATAACAGAATGAAATCAAAATATTTTAACTGTAAATATAATTGTAAAAAGAAATGTGACTCGAATATGAAATTTTAGATCATTTATATCATATATAATAATCTCAATTGGGAACAAGAGCAGAAACAAAAAAAGCATTACTAATTCAATAAGATTCATGGAAATTAATGACATTGATCCTTGAAAAGAATTTAAATAAATAATTAATGCATGAAATTAATGTAATTTTTTAATGAAATAATATTTCAATTGAAATATTAAATCATACCATTGCAGTAGTAAACATACCATGATAATTGTAATATAATTTTTAGAATAATGACGTATTAAATAAGATAGTATAATGACATTAAAAATAAATTTAGAATAATAAATCTTTAAATGAAAATATTTTTTTAACATTTAGGGGGAAATCCAAAATTTTTATTGTACTAAAACTACCCTCTTATTATAAAGGGATGGGGAAACCCATTATAAGTTATATTGGACATGTGGTTATGAATCCCCCTAATGAAAAATGAACCAAACCAAAAATCCATAATCCTAAGGTATGCTGAGAAATATAACACACCTATATCCATTGTGAAGCTCATGTGCCATTCCACAACAAGACACCCACCAGCGATTGCAGACCATCTGTAATTAGTGGATTACCCACCAAGAATTGCAGTCCCCCCATTGATCGATGAATTCATCAAAACTAAAGACCCCAATTATCGAGGCCCAAAACCCACATCGCCCTCTATCAACAATGTTGGGGACTTCTCCCCACTGCATAGTTTTCCCTCCTAATACATCACCAACGCATTCCTAAAACATCCTAATGAGATGTCTATTTATGAAGTAATAAATCATTTGGTTCAAAATATTTTTTCTTTTTTTAATCTTGATTATCATTAATTATATCCTAATGAATTTTATACTATCAGTTTTTGTATGTTTGGACAATGATGTTCAAAAAGGTGAAATAATTGGTTGGACACACTATTACAACAAATTTATTACTAAACTTGCAGAGTAACCATGTGGGGTACTATTTGACAAGATAGGGCCACACAGTTTTTGTGTAGACATGGAACCCAATTTACATGACCATGCATTCCATCTACAATTTAGAACAATAAATGTTTTCATGGTATGTGAATGGATAGGGAAACTGTGTGACTTTACCATTCCTGGTATCACCTTAGAGAGTAGTATTAGCATATATTTTAACAGTTTTTCCAAACCATGTGGATAAACCATGTGAACCTCATTTTTATAGTGAAATATTAAAAATATCATTATTGAATATTAAATCCTGATTCTATATTCCTCTTCTAAACTCTAGTGGACTCTCATGGTTTGTCCTCCCATATTCAGCCATATTTATCATCCTAGGATTATAAAAAACTAAAAGACCTTGACACTAAATCACGTTCTATTATAGGTGTGGGATAGATAGTGGTAATGTCTACATTTATATTACATCCATTATTTGTTGAAATTTTTTTATATTGTGCTCTTTTGGTGAGAGATCATTCACCATATTTTCAGTGAATTGGACAATTTAACATACCTCTTCCAATCTATTTTAAATTTGTGGAATATATTTTATGAGGAATCATCCACAACCCTAGGGTTGGTATTCAAGAATTTTTCTACAAATTATATAGAGTTTTAATTGATGAATAATTATTCCTTCACATGATATCTTCCACCCATACGCTTAAAATAGATTTCGGCATTCTGAAATGACATATGCACCATAATATACTTCTGTTTACTTGTTTATATCAATATATGATACAACCATCGATCATGAACACTCCATGGATGTTCCAGTTTTATATTCCCACATTATATTTAATTTATTAAATTTCTAGAATGGGTTCATAGAAATTTAAATGGGTTGTAAATGATTTTACCACTATTTTACATGATTTCTTAGTTACCAAAGAACCTCATAAGAGATTGGATTGACGTATAAATTTATTTTACCTTATAGTTAATTTCCTAAATAAAATTATCACATTATATGTCCTTATTTGAATGTTGAGATTTAATTACCATGACTAGATTTTGTAAATGGATTATATATATTGAATGACTTGATTTCTGATGGGTTCCTTTGCTAAATGATTTAAATTGACTAATTGAATATATTCTAATTGGTTGAAAGTAACAACTAATTATTTCATTATTAAATTCATTTTAAATTGTATAGTGACACCCTTATTGAAAATATTGGATTTGATGAATTAAAAATCATATAATATAACACCTTAGTTTTTCATATTTTTATGATTATGCCATTGATAATATATGTAGAATTATTGTTAGGATAATTGTTGATCATGATGATTCTCTCTCCCTTATATCAGGTGTTGAGAAAGTTGTCTAACTCCATTGCCACTATTTGGATAGTGGAAATCACATACCATGACCTATACCTCAGGTGTTGAGAATAATTATAACCCACCACCATAACTATTGAGCATGAAATCACGCATTTATCATTTTTTGTAGAGATTATATGCTTTTTCGACCCTATAAGTTTATTTTCACTTTTTATGGATGCTTGAGTTATTTCCCTATCTATCCAGCACCTATTTTCCATGTATATGGAATCTTCTTTCATCATGTACCCATTTATATATGTAGATATTTTATAAAAATATAACATGTATATATTATTACTATATATATTGTTAGAGATGAACACTCATTTCTACCAAGATATGAAGAAGGTTTACGTACAAGTTGTCCTATAAGAAACCGAGAAGTCTATTATTTAATTATTTTAATAATTACATATTATTCAGTTATACCCTAACACTACTATTTCTATACACAACACATGGATTAATTTTAATAACAATTTGTGAAGGCATACTGGGATTTATCTTTCATCATACTCAGTCCAGCGTTGGTACCCAAGTAGATTATTTTTTTATAGGTATGGGTGATATAACATCTAATAATTCTTTATTTTCATTATGTAGAGTTTAGTAATAGAAATTCATGACTGAGAGTATGTTCGAGATGATAGTGAAGTAATACTTTCCCACTTTTGTCTTTTTGTATAGTATGTTGTATATTCATATTATTTGTTCAACATATTTTATATCCTAATACCATGCATTCATGATTTTGACACTATATTGTGGCTTCATTTATAATTATTTAGTCATTTCATTTATTCAATATTTTGAAATTTATCATTATATTTTTTTTATTTAATTATTCAATGTTGGGTTACCAGTCAAGCAATTTAGTGTTTATTTATATCATTCTTCCACTAATGTAAAATTATTGTTGTTATCTACTATGCCACTCTAATATGAGGGTATAATATCTGTAGTATTCCAATATAGACCAATATTTCTACTAGGAATCATCTAGTGTACAAGGATGTGTTCTTAAGGACTTGTTAACCATTTGCATGAAGCCCAAGTTGATTGGATGCTCAGTCAGGACATTACAAACTGGTGTCTGAGAATTATTTTTTTTATTTTGTATTACTAATTGTGTAATTGGAATGAGAATTGGATTTTATGTGATTTTTAAAAGAGAATGTTCCTAGGAATAGCTAACCCATGTACATGGGGTACCAAAATTTCATGGGATGGGAAATACGATATATTGATTTTTCTTGTTACAGTTGATACGACTCCACCGTTGGGTGATGAACATGTGTTATAAGGTTATATTTATTTGTATTGTTCAAATGATATTTTTTAACTAGGATCAATTAAGATAGGGAATTTCATTACATGAATCATTATGGGAATAATAGTACTTGTATACCCTTTATTTTTTTATGCCATGTCTATTTTATGAAGTCCTTTTATTATTAAATATTATTTGTTCCTTGATTATATTTGGAATTATGCCAGCATTACATACAAGGTATAGAAAACATAAATGAATCTTAAAGTAACACCCTTAATCTAATAGTTTATTCCAATATATGATAAATAATACACATTAAGTGGTCAATTATATCATGTTAATCTATATTCCATTCATCCCATGGGCTAGAAATTGTAATGGAATTGATTATGTGGAAGCTACAATTCTTTTTAGAGAGAGTAAAAAAAATTATTATTGAAAAAATGTGATCGACATAATTCAACCATTTAAATAGATTTCTGTACAAGAAAATAGTTACTAAATCAAATACATATCACATTAAAAATGATATAGTTATTTTAATAGTGTGATGTGTGACATAGAGCTAGACCGAGCATTAATAGTCGGTAGATTGTGTGTCTACGATATTATGGACTATAATGGTGTTTATTGTCATGCCATATAACCAACATATAGAGTACTTTGAGAGGTTTAATATTCTCATATGAAAGATATTCACATATCTCTGTTTTCAGTCTATTACCACTTCACTATTAATAAATCTTCAAAGGCATGAAATCATAATTATATAATAATGACATCCTGATGTTCTCTAGTCAAACTTCTTGAAGGTGACGTGGAAAATGCATCAAGGGTGGTGAATCTTGATCTCCTAATTATTCCTCATGTAGTGTCATCTAAGAAACCACTTTATATTCATAATATGGGAATCGAATCTGTGTTCCATGAAGGTTTATTCCTGATGACACAATGTATGCAAGGTGCATCTCAACCTACCCCAACTATGGAAAAGTTGACATGGGTGTTCTTGAAGTAGCATCCTCATACATTCTCTAGAGATGGGGACCACAAGGTGAAAATTCATGGATCAATGTTATTATATTTATATTGATGAATTTGAAGGTTCATCCTGATCATATTTTTAATCTTGTTCTATATATTCTATAAGAATCTTCCACGTGATCGTGGGATGTTATTACCTCGGAGGAAAATCATCCTAACGTGGGTTGTGATTATTGATATACTATCTTCTATGTCTATTTATTTTCAAAGACACCAAGGGATATCAATTCTAGAGGTATGATGATCCTCTAGTACATATCAATGTCTATTATAGAGCATTCATCACATTTCAACAAGTTTCAGTGTTCTTCTCTTACACTATCGGGTGATGATCTTATGAGATCTATGAGATTTGAAAATTGACATTTATAGTCCCTTCGATCACAGTACAACGATTTATTTATTTACTGATTCTTATAAGTTAATCAATTATTCCCTTATTACCATTAGTAATTTGAGGTAAGTGGATGGCATGAGTCAGGTTAGATTGAAACCTAGATCAATCAGTGTTCCTTCGAGCGGATGTAAACATATCTTTGAGGATTCAAAGGGAGGTATCACCAGTCAAAAACCTTATTCAGATAGTTTCTTCATTTTACCCTTGTGCAGGATGTTGTGAAATATGAAACCCCATTTATCATGGTGCCTAATGGAATGAAATTAATAATGAGTGATATACCATATCTAGAAATTCTTTAAGACCATTCAATTAGTTCGTAGGGAGAAGGTATCTACACCTACGTCACAATCCATAGTGGGACCTATAGTATCTCATCCAGAATAAAGTTGGAAAACTACTAGTCAATAATTTTGATTAAGTGGATTAGGAAGAGGTATTAATACACATGATTCATAGTTCCAGTAGAGCAGGATTACTCAGTGTATTCAGGTTATGACCCAAGGATGTGGTACACAGTAGTTACATTTAGTGAACCCTATGCTAGAAGAGCAGGGTGCAATACGTTATACTTTTGGAGGTACAATTTATGTATCCTCCACTTTAGTTCATGTAATATTTTTTTAGGAGGGTCTCTCTATTTTATATATCCGAAAATAATTTAGAGACAATGAATTGATATAGAACACTTTTGTATTGTGATAATTCTTCATACATTATTAGGTATGAAATCAGATATTGTTTACCATTATAAATTATGGCCCCTTGAGATATGTGTGTATATTTTTTATGGGATATTTTCATCTATGAAAATACGTTTTTTGATTTAATCATTATGATGGATTTGTTAGATTTATATCGAGTATACATTATATTTTATCACAAGCGGGTAACCATTTAATCATTATAGGGTAGTAGAATGCACATAAAGGATAATGGGATGTTCAAGATACTGAATTTTGACTCGAGAATCAAAGGTTGTGTTAATTGATAGATAATATCATCATTCTATTCGAAGACGATCATGGGTTATTACCATAATACCTTTAATAATGGAGTGTTTTAGGGACATATTCATTGATGAATTTTATAAGCTTCCTCTTATATGAGATATTGAATTTATCATTAAGATTGTGGTAGGATCAGCACCAGTTAACATTCATCATTATATGATGTCACCTATGAATCATTTAGAGCCAATTAATAGTTTGATGACCTAGAGGATAAACTCTTTTTATGACCCACTACTTTTCCTTGGTGTTCAGTAATCATTTTTTCTATAAAGTCAAATAGTAACCTCTAATGTTGTGTGGGTTACTATCATTTAAACCAATTCATGATAAATATTTTCCTTTTAATTCATCAAATATAAAAACAGTTTGATCACATATATGTATAAAAAGAGTGTGGGTTTTGTAATATATATTTTGGGTTGGGCTATCATCAAGTTTGTGTTAGACCCTTAGATAAAACTGACAATAAGTTCAAGAGATGGTATTATCTATATGAGTACATAACTACTCCATTCAGTCTCACAAAATCTCTTGATATATTCGTGGTTCGTATGTGTCTAGTTTTGCATCTGAATCTATATTCATTCATGGTAGTCCTGGATGATGTTCTCTTAGGTTATTTTCATTCATGACATGACCATGCCAACTATTTTGAGAACATTCCATATATAATGATGTAGCTGTGTATTAATGGAATTCTTAGTGAATGCCATATTTTAATTGATAATATCTTCTTCCTAGGTCATAAAATATCGATGATAAAAGAATCAGAAGTCCCAGGGAAAGTGAGGTCTTTAGATTCCTTGGACCAACACAAGAAATTATTTGACATTTGATGTTTTTTTATAGTTGGTTCCCTATAAACAAATTATTTATACTTCACGTTAAAATGTTTTCATAATTTTAAATATAAATAAACTACTTAAAACATATAATTTGTTCATCACTAAAACATAATATTTGTATATTTACGAAGAGTATATGTCTTGCTAAAAGTCCATATCAGTCACTTGCTAGGATGAGAACCTAAAAGTGCTCTGACAATATTCTGAAATATATCTTATATATCCAAATAATATCATTTATTGTTTAAAAATGATATAATCTATTAGTGGTGGATACATGGATGACATTGATGTAAATTATCGTGGCATATGTCTTTTGTAATATCCAATAAGATATTATTAAAATGAGACCATCCAATAGGAAATATACATTTAAATGGATCATTGGATTTTCCTATCTGTGGACATGTGTATTGATCCATATACATTAAGATTTTTATTAATCAGTTTTATGAGTTGCATGCATTGATATATTGATGAACAATTTCACCAAACATGTTCATGGTGGGGTAAGATATGATGGGCGTTTCACTAGTAATATTTCATTAATGAATAATTAGTAAAATTAATTTCCTCTTATGTTCATTTATAGTATATCATTTATGATTCCCATTAATGGTAATTATATAGAGTATATAAATCTATGTCCATTGTGTTCTATAAGAATGTTCATATTATGTGATGTCAAAGAAAGATACATCGATCACATAGGTTTATGGAGCCGACATACAACCTGCTTGATTAGTGGTATCATGATAAAGGGATTATATTAAGAAATTTGTTTTTCATATGTGGTATTATTTCATTGTGACATTATGTTCATTTTCTATGGGTTCCTTGGCAGACACTAACTATTGACTTTCGTTTGGTTTTCCTAATTCCACTGAGATAGTGGACACGATTGTCAAACAATAATTGTATCTGAAAAATATGTAAAATAATAATATTATTATTTATTATATAACAAGATGAATAAAGATTATTCCCACACATGGTTTAATAAGAATTCATGTTTTCATGATTGCATTAATCCAATCACTAGTTAGATAGGAGAATAAAATGAGATCAGAATATTTAATAGATATTTATTTAGTATTTAGTGAATAGAATATTTATGTATTTTTTTGGAAAATATTAGAGTGATATTTATTTGAATAAATAAAGGGTCATTATTCATGGGGAAATATATATTTTGGATTACTGGGGAATTGTGAGTAATTTTTCAGAGGATAAATTATAAATAATGAAAATTATTTTAAAAATTAATATTTAATTTAATTATCATGTTTAGCGCATGAAGATAAATAATAATAAAAATCATAATCATAATAATTATAATTATTTTCATGGGCTTCTGTATCGATTAAATAAATAATTGAGGGCAATTTTTCATTTCATTAATTCTAACTTGGCGATATATATACCCGATTATATCATTTTATCAGAAAACCATTTCATTTGTTTGGTTGTGAGAAATGAATTTTGAGAATCATCATAGGCACTAGATAGTTAACTTCAATAATAACACTCCCAAGGATGTAGAAAAATCATAATCCTTCTCCATATCTCATGTTAAAATAGATCAAGGATAACAATTTGGATGCGGTTCTCATAGTGATCAATGTAAAAAATTTAAGCGGTACGATCTTCCAGGATATCACATGAATATTTCTATGGTGATGTTCAGAATTGTTTTGGAACCCATGACAGTCAACATTAGAGGGAATCTTCTATTGATTCCTACAATGAAATGAACAAATAACACAGATCTGTTATTAGATCAATTACTGATGTTAAAATTTCAATAAGTAAATTATTAATTTATTAAAATAATTATAAATAATATGTGATCATCCTCTATAATTCTGATGTAATATCCATTTTCATTATTATTTAATTCAATTATTTAGATGAATACATGTTTAATTGTGTAAATCCCAGATTGATCATCGATCACAAAAAAATAGATGGGTAAGGACAATTGCACGTGTACACTACACCGTGAACCTTAAAGTGGTATCAGAGAGGTAACATATTAATTAATAATTATTTAAAGATCCTTGATTGACTTATTCAATTGTGATTTAGTTTTGAATTAATGTTTACTCATTCTTTTAAAACAAATTTATAGATTTTATCTCCCAACATCATTTATCATATATCTAATCTATAAGAGAACTTTCCTGAATTAAATACTGGTATGGAACATATCCAATGGTGCTAAAATATTATTAAACCATCTGTTATATACCAAGATACCTCGAGATATGAAATAGAACATAATCAATGTTAGACATCTTATCCCTCCAAATAATGATCAATTAACACAATAGTCATTCATATGCCTAAAATTACCAACAATTAATTGACATTCTGATCCACATGTAATTGAACGATCATCCAAATCATTGTAATTATCCTTTTATGTTGTAAATTACTCTTTGATTGGGAATATTACATAGATAATACACTGATTATAAGGATAAGGTGATTAGTTTTGGATATTAATCAGTAATTACCAAATGAATGATTGTATGAAATTAATATAATGGGGTGAATTAAATAAGATATTTACTAATAAGTATTTCAATGAAACACGTCATATAATGATAGAGAAGTATTTTTTGAGACTGAGAAAATGCAAACTGAATCCTTCACAATATAGGATGAAAATTCCATACTTAATGCATGGTATTCCAAAATATTTATTTTTAATAAATACACACACACACACATAGATATATATATATATATATTATAGTGGATTAAAAACAATCTTTTAAAATATCAAAATTTTCCTTGATTTGTGATGTTATAATGATGTATTTTGTTTTCCTCAATGAATAGATAGCCTTAATAGAATGGATGTTTGTACATGGATATAAGAAATTATGGATTAAATTTAAAATTAGAAGGAAAGAATAATAGAGAAACCTCATGTCAAATATGTGGTAATATAGTAATGAAAATATAAAATGTGGAATAATGAATGAATTAATATTGTATCAAAATGTAATAATGTAAATCAATATCAAATAGGAATGATGAAATTGATCAAGAAAATGGAGGAATAGAAGGTACTTTTAAATACACCACCCTTGGTACATATATCAACTACAAGGAACATGAGAATCATTCAAACCAGGAACATGAATAAGGGTCATTAATGTTAATCATAATCATTTTCTAAATATTTAGGATAAGCAATGTAATGGTTACTCAATATACACAACCATGTTGAAATAGGAAAATGATGTTTCATAATGTAAAAATACAAAAAAACTCAATAATAATATATAGATACGTTATTCATGTTATATGAACTATATTATATCCTGCATATTTTATATAACTATTGAATCACCTCTTGGGAAACATGGTGTGGATATATTTCTAAAAATACATAATGGAACATTCATCAATACTGATATGTTAGAGTCTGCAACAGTTAGATCGTATTAGATGATTCTTCCAGGAAATCTTGTAATCAATAATATTATTTAATTTTATACAATAATGGGAATGGACAACATCTGATTATATTGATCTCATATTAAATAACAAAAACAGAAAATTACTTCTCCGTCAAATAAAATGATATAATATTATATAGTAGAAATGGATATTATAAAAGCCCATAATTAAATCCCCCAATGATGTGGGTATTAAAACACAATGAATAAGTTTTTATTGATAAATATTTGAGCTAGAGAGGGTGTCAAAAAATAGTACATGATAACTGTGACTGTGTATGAAAATGAATTTCTAGAAAACTTTTATGGCCTTCTCTAGTTCAAGACCTAAAATTATCAGTATATCATACATCCATATCCACAACTATATCCAAGTGAACAAAATATGATTAACCTAATGAAATTATAATAGTTAAATAAGAAACATCCTTGGAATTTATGAATCACAATCATATTCCATAGTTCATAACATTATTGTACACCAGTGTAATTTTCACAAAGAATGATTGATTAGGGAATCTTTTAATTTAATAATGAGAGATCTATAATATCAACATAAGGAAGTATAATACTCTACAAGATATTGATGAATTTTATTATAAAGTTATAGGAGATCAATTCTTCTCAAAAATGGACGGTTATGTATGGTTTCATAATAAAAATGTGATTTTATAGGATATTCATTCAAAATCCTTCCATAATATATATGGATAGTATGTTGTTGTTATGAGTGTATTTGGATATTTAAATTTGATATAAATCATAAGGGACTTATTTAAGAGATTCTATAGATATTATTTATACAAATTATTGTGGATATTATTACTAATGTTTTATCAACACCAAAAGAATGAAAGAACATGATAATATTATATAGATAATGCATGCAATATTATGGAATGATAAGATTTAATATATTTTTATAAAATTTATCATTTTGAAGTGACAATCTACTTTTATAGGATATTTAATCCGACTTAAGGCGGTATCTATCAATCCATAAATGAATACCATGACAATGGAATAGATTAGATTAACATTGAAAATGGAGATATGAAGTTTCCTCAGATAATTTGGGAACTATCGATGATTTATGAGAAGATTCCCATAATTTTTAAACCCACCAACAACCAAAACAAATAGTGGAATATTGTTTTTCGGGTAATGGAAATGTTTCCCATAACATCCATTTATTAGAATGAGATGTTGATTAGGTGTGGTTATTATTTAATCATGACAATATTAATGACGAATTTAAAGTAATATAATTATGTAAATTAATTTAGTTATTGCATAATAAGTATTTCATAGAAACTCTTCAATCCAATAAAAGGAATGAATTTTCACAGATCATGAAAATGGGGATTGAATTGTTCAATACATACAAGGATAATTTGAAAGGACTTGCGTTGAATTCCTTGGTGATTATTATCAATAATGATATATATATTTATATATATATATAGAAAACTAGATTATGAAATATCTTTGTAAATTTCATGTTATCCATGGGTTTTTGAGCCATAATAAATTATTTTTCCCCAAAAATTATAGATGCTGTTTAGAGATTGTACTATTGGATATAGAGATATGAAATGATGGATGAAATTTTATGTTGGAATGAATGAGGAATAAACAACCCACATGTCAAATATGTAGAAAATGATTAATAAAAATTTCATGTATGGAATAAAGAGTACTTTAATTATATACAAAAAGGCAATTAATTATATGATTATTAAGGAGACAAGATAAAACTAAATAATAATATGGCGGAATTTATGGAACCCCAAAATACCCCACAAATGGTCTATATTTAAACTGCAAGTAACATGGGATCTTTTAAGTGTTGGAACACGAACATGGGTGTTGGAGGTTAATCATCATTAGTATCTAATATAAAATAGTATGTAAGAGAATGATTACTTATTTTTTATTCCCAATTTTGAATAATAAAATATTGTAGCATAATATAAACATAATATTCACTCAAGAATGAAAATATACATATTTTATCAATGTTTTATTCACTTTATTATGTCCTACTCATTTATCTATAGCCTTTGAATGACATTATTCCTAACATGATATGGAGATATTTGTGAAAATTATAAGTTTACATTCATTAAATCTAACATCGTAGAGTCTTCCATAGTTTTTCCCATGGGATGTTACTTCTAATTAATCTTGTAACTATTATTTTGGATGAATTTTAGATAATAATATATTGGGAATGGTTCTCATTACATTGATATGACGTTAACTACCAAAAAATCTATTTTTTGATATCAAATAATCACATACTTATATGTTGATCAAAATAAGGTTATAAAAACCCTTAAGGAAATACCTCAAGGATGTGTGTATTGATTCCCCATGGATAAGTGTATCTTTCCCATATGGTAGATCCATGGATGGAGTAAAAATTGTGTACATTACCATTGTGAAGGAGTATGCAAATGAGTTTCCCAAAACATTTATTGGCCTTCCAATAGATCAAGAGGAATAATTCTCAATTAATATTATGACCATATCCACACATATATCTATGTTACCACATATAATTACCCTTATATAAATATAATATTTAAATAATAAATTTAACGTGAAAATGGTAATAGGTTTCATACACCATAGTGCATATTAATTGGGTGAACTGGTATACTTTTTCATGAAGAATGATGGGTAATTTTATAACTGTATCCACTCATAAGAGATCAATAATATCACTATAAAGTTCAATAATACAACACTATGTATTGAAGAATGTTATAATAAAATTCTAAGATATTAGTAGTTATCAGAATTGGATTAATATCTTTAGTGTCATCAGAAAATTTGAAGTGATATGATAATAAAAATAATACTTCCACACTAGACATGGATAACATGTTTTCATTACAAAGCAGCTTGGATATTAAAATTTCATATCCATCATTATGGAAGTATTTTATAGAGGCTATATTGATCGACATAAATTATAATTATTGACATTATTAATTAATTTTTATCTACTCAAATTGACTGGTAGAACATGAGAAACATTTTCAAGATTGTGTAAGAACTATTAAGGAATAAGAAGTTGTACACTATGATTGGAAAATGTATCATTTGGATTTATTATATCATTTTATTAGGAAATATAATTAAAATATATTTGGAATCTATGATTCATAGAAGAATAAATTGGTCATGGAATTGAATAAAATAATATATATATATATAAAGTGGATCTATAGTTTTCATATATTATACAGGATCTATCGATGATTTTTGAAAAGTCCTTAAATATTAAAACCCAAAAAGTAAGAAATAATATAATGGAGTATTTTATTTCTGGGCTACATAATGAAAATATAGATTCAGTAAGTTGAAACATATGTCTTTTCCTCAACATTTACAAACAATACCTTCCAAAAGACAATGTTTTACGATAAATAGATATTATTAAATGAAATAAATATGGGTTATACCCATTAAAAATAATAATTTGATATAATATTACTTTTACCAATTGAATGTTATTGAGAAAAATAAAATCTAACACATGACATGTATTGACTACAATAATATTCAAATTTATTATTTACATGTATTGTTTCTAGTTAAATAAGTTAGACGTATGTATAGATAAAAAAATAATTTGAATATATTCACACTAACTATACTCAAATGTTTCCAAAGAAGATAGAAATATATTATCATCAATTAAAAACACCCAATCCACTGCCATCATTGGATGGTGAATGAATTGGAAAACTATATAACTATATATGATATTAAAAATATATAAATGAATGGTATTTTGAAGTGTCTAATTATATTTTGTATGGAAATGATTGAAAAGCGAACCATTTAGGAAGAAACCATGTCCCACATTTCAAAAATGAAAACATGATAAACTATTTTGTAGAAGATAATGTATTCTCATAGAAATGATGTAGATATAAAAAATATTATTCTAAATGAGTAAGGAGAATGATATATTCATTATAATTTATTTATGAGATTTGATAAATTATTATGTGTACAATCAATTCCCTTTCTTTTGAATTTTCTATTTTATACTGTTCGTAGCTTTATTTTTTCTATACACGATGAAACACAACATTGTATAGAGATCAATGAGATTAATTAATGGTGGATAGAATGAGGTATATATCTTTGAATATACATCATTGTTCATGGTATTATGGTAAGTGATTTAAGAAATGGATGCCAACATTCCCTATTCTGATATTTTAATTTGAGACCATCCTGATTGATCTTATAACTAATTTTCCAAAGACATCTAATAGAGATAATTCTATATTGGATATAGTGGGTGATATTATAATGATTTATCACATCGTTAAAAATTTATGGGTCTTATCAATTAATCAACACAAAATTATATACATCATAGAAGTCCAAAGGCTTCATGTTACACCACTATCAACATTAAATATTCAAGATCTACGGTTAATCTCAATCATATATAATATTCTACAACATGACCTTAACACAGACTAAAACGTCATTATGAAATATAAATTCTCATTCATGTGGAAATTATTAAAATAATACCAAAAAACATACTGATTTTCAGAGATCCTTCTCTATAGACAACTTTTATTTAATAGATAAACATATTTCCTTAGTTGAGTTCTCAAAAAAATAAAATTTGTTTCTATTATTGATCATAAAGAAAAAATTTATATAAACTAGTTACAAATAATACATATTGGGATAATGTAAGAGGACATAACTTATGGGGTTCTAAAATGGATCATGAAATAGAAGAGGAGGTGAAATAAATTCATTAACACATCATATAACCATTAATTTTGTATAAAAATCTTGATTGATGTTTTTAATGAGTCGTGGAGGTTTATGCTAATGATATAGTGTTTTTAAATATATCTACATAGAAGAAAGACAATATGGTTGTTGAGAATGGAATTCAATGAACTAGATATATTGGTCCCTTTGAAATTCATTATATCATTTGAGTTATTTCAAATTAACTAAAACACCATCAAAATAGTTATCTAGTGTATGTTGTGTTCCACGTATCCCATGTGTGCATGTATATCATTTATACCTTACATGTACAAAATTGTTATACTGAATAGTTGATTAATTATCTCTCAAATGAGGTGGATTTGGGGATGATCAAATACTGTAGATGCCATGTTCTTCACAACAATACAAATCACCTTGTTATTGTTATTAGAGAAAAATTATATAATAATAAAAAACATTCTAATATGACTATGGAAGTAATTAAAAGACCCATAACTGATTCCCTATAGAGTAAATGAGTAAAAATTTCAGGGAAATTTTTTTGAAATGGTGGAATAATCTAACAACTAAAATTATAAGAGTATTTTTCTTTCAGAATATACACATGTTTCCAAATAATGAATACTGTACTGTATAAAATACATGAAACATACATTATATACTAACAAAATATTATTTTATTTATTAAAAAAATAAATTTTATAAAATAATAAATGATAAAAATTTTAAATATTAGAGGTCTTAATAACTAATGGTATAAAACAATGCTGAATATTTGGATCATTTTGATGTCCTTTAATTACAACAATCATGAACAACAATATAGTAAAAATAATAAAAATTTGTAATGTAATATATATTTTGAAATTAAATAACACTAATCCCAAACAGTAATATGAATAATTTATTAATCATTGAAATACAAGGTATTTATTATAATTAGAATAAAAATATGATTTTTCTAATTTTTAATTTGATAGTTATAATAATTAAATTTCAATTATAACTATATATTAATAATTATAATTTTTAAATAACAATAAAATAGTATAATTAAAATTAAATAACACTCAAAAAATAATTATATTAATGAAATTTTAATATTATATTTCTAGAAATTATTTTTCAAATTATATACTAATAGAGTGTGTAACAAACATTCTGAAAATGAATATTTGAATGTATTATGTAAAGAAATATTTTTAAAATTTAAAATTAAAAAAAAATAACTAAATATATATTGATTAAAATATATATATTTCAGATTCATAATATCCAATGTATAACTATGTGAATTGATGATTATTTCATGTGAAATAATCTATAATAATGAATAGAGAAAATAATGTTTTTTAAATTAAATATGTTGTATTATATATAAAATATGTAAAGTTAACCTAATATATATTACAATTATTAGTAATAAAAAATTTAATTTTATAACATAAATTGTAATATTAAAATCATAAATTTGAATTTTTCAAACAATAACGTTATTTTCCAATGCCTAAAAATAAAATGTATCCCATAAAAAACTATTTTCCTATATACGTTCTTCTTTTTGAAGAATATATTAATTAAAATAATATTTATAAATCAAAAAATTTTATTGTATTAAAATATGATACATAATGTTATCACAACTAATATTAAATATCATAACATGGAAAATAATACATTATTAAATATTTTAACAATGAAATACCCTTATCCTCAATTATAAACACATCTCTATCATCCGTTGGAAAATTAATTTGTACCCATTTCTCTATGAATATAATCAGCCTAAATATATATTTTAATTCCCATAGAATCATTATTGACTTTTAATAGCCACACAACTCAAAAACATCATGTCCTTATAGATTAATGGAATGAACAAACAAAAATGAGGGTGTATGTTTTCTTTTCATCCTTTTATTTTTAATCATCTATTGTTCTATCATTAAATTCCACTATAAACCAAAAAATTATCACAATTTTTAAATATTCTGTTATAATCAAATTAATAATTATAATATCCTATAGAAAATAATTTTAAGTATTTTTAATGACATATATTTCTTTCTTTCTCCCCATTTAATGTCCTTTTAATGTTTTGTTAGTCTTTTTTGAGGAAAGTCTGAATCAAATAACAATAACTAAAAATATAATTGATTAGTGATGATTATGTATATTATTTATTAATATATATATATATATATATATTTATTCTTTGATTAAAGAATTAATTTAACAAAATTTTTATATTGATATTATTTGAAAGGAATAATCTGAAATGAATATGGGATAATTCAATGAAAACATGACATTAATGAATTCAACTAATAAGATTAACAAATAAAAAAATGAATATAAATAAAAAATAGTGACAAAATACAATATATATCTCTTTTTGATTCATGTTTTTTATGAATATATAAATTATATTTGAGGTATATATGTGGAACAATTAAGATGTTCCTAAGATTAGGGGAATAATGAAAACCAAATATTTCATTAATAGTTTCCTAATTTATGCTGTATTTTAAAACAATTACACTCAAATAACAACATAATATACATTTAATATTATTATTATGAGATCATAATATTAAATTAAAACTATGTGAATTTTTTATATTAATAAAACAACCATACATTTTTCTATCTTGTGAGAAGTATGGAATTCTACATGACTAATTTAATTATTAATTAAATTATTGTGTTGTGCATGAACCAACATTATGTATTGAAATCCATAACCCGTTATATTAGAAATCTAATTTTTGAAATCATTTCAAGGACCATCACATTGGATAATGAGGTACTTTCTCTTATTTCCGTCATTTTAAAAAATGTATGAATTATTGAGGATATTATTACACAAATTAATATCCATTTAAAAATTCACACTATGGCCATTGATATATTAACTCTGATATAGAATGTATAAATTAAATTATGAATATATATATATCTCAATAATTATTATTCGTAGTCTTTTTCTTATTAGGATATGTATCAAAATACAAATAGAAATATACTCCTATGATGCACACGATTATATCTCGAGTATCATACACATATTATTACCAGATCATTTCCATAAAACCAAAAACATACAATGGAAGAATGTATTTAAGAGAATATAAATATAAAAAAAGAAATTTATAACTGATTTGAAAACAATGAAAATATTTAAAATGATAGGAATATCAAAATGGTAAAGGGATAGAAAAGTATGCACGTTAGGAAAAACACAGGAATGAAGTAAAAATTTTTAGTTAAGGGGAATTACATAATATCATATTAGAGATGGAATTTATTAAATCACATGAAAACAGTACATAGAGGTGAACATATCTAATGATTATAGGATTATTTGAATGTTTCACCAATATAAAATAAGAAATCATAAGAATATTTCAAGGCTCAATTCCAAATCAACATAACATAGTTTAATATAAATTTTTCTAACACACCATAAATTGTATCTCATTAAATAAAATATTTTCCAAAAAGGATTAGGGATAGTTATAATTTAGGTAAAAACATTATTATTATAATATTTTTATATATATTTGTTCTTTATTAGTAAATAATATATATATATAATAAAGGAAATAGAAAAACCTGTAATAATGAAATGAGTAACCTAATCTTGTATTAATGTTCAAAATAAATATGTATATAATATTGATTCCCCATGAAGCAAAGTGTTTCAGAGTATTAATACATTTATATTAGGATAAAAACATTTGAAATTTTGATATATCTCAATTGAAAAAATGTTGACGAGAAAGGTGTGAATTAAAATGCTTACTAATAAACATAAAAAATATTTTAAAAACATCATAATTTTTTAAAAGAAACAAATGTACTTTGTATCATTTAAATCCATTAAATTATTTTACATAAAATATTCAAAATTTTAATAAATGATATAAAAATAACTCTTTTAAACATGTTATACATGAATGGATATAGATAATCGAAAGATCCCATTTAATATAGTTTATATTAAATAAATGATTAATAAGGAATCATGAAAGTGAAAAAAATAAACCGGGATAAATGGAAAAATGACTATGTATATTTGTATAGAATAAATATAAAACAAATAAATAATATTTAGATGTGTATAAGGGTGAACGAATGATAGGATAATAGATTGAATTGAATCTCTAATTAAAAAATGGTCGCATAAGAATCCCTTTCTTCTTTTCTAGACTCTCTTGGTATGGGAATATACCATCAAAAATAGAAAACTTTTATTTATTAAATGCACGATTTTGAAATAATATATTGTATATTTTAATTTCCATTAATATTTTATATTATTTTATGTTAGTTTTATTATGATATTATGTTCATGTTCATTGTTATAGGGACACATGATTCATGGTTCCATGTTAAAAAAATATATTTATAATGAAGGCAGTTGATTGTAAATGAGTATGTAACACTAAATGAGTGATTGAATGATTTTCAAGTCAGTATAAATTATTAAATGGAACAAAATATGAATAATAGTTCCTTTGTATATGTTTATTGGTTTATTATAAATTTAATTACATAATGGATTGTTCATTTATGTAGTTTTACAGATCACTATTAAATTAATATGTGGTACATACATTTATTGGTAATCACCAATAAAAAAATAGGAATGAAATTATAATAAAATTTTTAATTTTTTATTGAAACATTTAATGTTTTATTATAACCATATCTGATGTTGATAATTTTTAATTCTACAATTATCTATATAGGCAGTTAAAATACATCATAATGGGATGAATTGGGGAGGTATTTATGAATAATATTAAAAAGGAATGGCGAATTGTATTTGATGATAAATGAGAGGTGGTGAGTAGTTTTTTTACAGTGTAGAGAGGAGTTTTTTAAAGTATGATATTATATCATAATGTAATGAAATGACATGTGATTAAATAATAAATGGATTGTGATTAAATAGTTAGTTTTTTATTAAAATATTAATCAAACATATATAAAACACAATAATTATGTACTAAAAAAATTATATAATTTAATAATTATATGTTGTTTCATAATTAACCATTATATTTTAATATTTATGACAAAACTCCTACCTAACCAAATTTTGTAATGATGATTTTAAAAGAGAAAACGTTTCTAACAGAATAATTTTCTTAATATGAGAAATATTAACTTTTAAACGAAATAACATTTTATTTAAAAAATTATTTTTTATGAAATGACCAAATTTCATTCTATTTTCAATAATAATTATGATTTATGATGTTTTCATGCTCATGGTCATGGGGACATGGGTTCCCCATTGAGCTCAGGAACTGTAGCAGTACTGTAGCTTATTATAGCAGTGGAAGAATTGTAGCAACGGAGGGCACTATAGTGGCATTAAGTCACTATAGTGGTGGGAGAGTACTATAGTTGTGGCGGGTACTGTGCCGTACAGTAGCAGCATTGGTACTATAGATATACTATTCATAGAATGGGCTTCGGGCCAAAAAAAATTGGTCTTACGGGCCATGTAATGGGCTAAATGCCCACTAGGACTTTGGGATATCTAATGGGCCTCACTCTACCATTTTAGAGTTGTCTTTGATTTTAATTAATAATAAATGAGGCTTCTACCCAAAAAAATATTTGTCTGGAAAATTAAATTATTCTTCCTTTGTGTTAAATATTTATTTTATCATATAAAACTCTTTTATTTAATTATATTATGATATTAATTCAGCATAAATATTTTTCATACAATTCCTGAATACCATTTTACTAATCTAGTAGACATGTGATCATTATAATTTTTAGGTTACCATCCAAATATTCATATTTCTAATAATAAAATTTATTTATGTGTTATATAAATTTCTATTATTTATTTCATTCATTATTTGACCTAGTCTATATCAAGGTTACAATATTATGTATTAATTTTTTTGGATTAAATTTTTAATTATTTATTATATTTATTAGTTTTTTAGTAGACCAAGACAATAAGATATATTTTTAGTTTAAAAAATTTAATCTCTTTTATATCCTATGATGTACTCAACACAAGGTTTAAAAAAACATTATAATATATTAATCTATTATTTAAACGTGACAATAATTAAATATCCATTAAATTGGTAACTATGAATAATATTATATAAATTATGGAACATATATAGATTACATGTTTTCATTGGTTAGGTATTGTGTATAAATTAAAATATTAATCATTTGAATATATGAGAAATGTTTTTTTATTTATATTTTTTCCAACAAAAAATAATTTATTCTCTTCCAACACACATTAGAAAAAGTTATTTATCTAAAATGTTAGGAAATTTAATTGATAAAATAATTCTATGTTTTCGGAACATAATATCGAAATCATCTTAGGTTGAATTATTTTGATTTTTTAGAAAAGTTTCATATTTTGATGAATTGTGAGAAATAGTTATTTTTATAGAAATATGAGTTTTCAATTAAATTATTTGCAAGGTAAAACTATATTTTAATGTAATTTAAAGTGAAATTATTTGAAATATTTTATTTTCAATAAATCTTTGTACATTTTAATCAATTTCATATTGAATGTTTATTCTAAAACTGTCGATACTAATGATAATATTCTCTATGGAATCCCTCTTTTCCATAATGTATGTGAGTATAATAAAAAACTAAAACAGGACACTTTTATTATTAATATTTTTCAATATGTATTCAATCTATCATATTTCTAAATATATTGTTTTCTAATATGGAGAAATTATTTTTCTATTATAATTAAATTTAAAAAAAAATAGAAATTAATTAATGTGGTGAAGGTAAAAATGTATATATTTTGGGAGTACAGCTTAGAAGATCAGCGATAAAATTTACCAAAAATTGTCCACAACCTTTTGGATACAAATATAGAGACCTAATAAACTCTCAAGATTCTTAATTAATCTATATTGACACATTTTTCATGTTATAATATCGGTACACTTTATTCCATTAAAATATTCCAAGTGTGTCCTCTCTCCTCAACTTATAAGAGGTCATCCCCTCTCCACATCACTCCATTATTGAAATTCCATTTGTATAAACCATTACCTAAAAAATAAATTTACGTATTCCCTAGAAATATATTATATTACTTTATTCAAATAAATCCACACTATTTTTATGTTGAAAGCAAAAGGAGGTCACTTAAAGATTAGGAAATTTTCATAAAGGATCAATATTAATTATTTCATCCAACACATCATTAATTTTTAATTAAATCATAATTATATAATAAAAAAAATCTTAAAATATAATGATATTTTATTATTTAAATTTAATAACCTATATTTATATCACATTCCATCAAATGATAAATGAAATTTTCAATCATGTATACAGAAAACTACCGCATCATTAACTGATGTAACTCATTTTAAATCAACACTTCTCGTAGTTGGATAACATGACATATTTTATGTAGATATATAATAAATACAATATAATTATATATATGAAAAAAATATAATTTTAATATAACATATAACACTTCAATACCATTTGGTTTTATCCATGAAAACATCACATATTTGTTTGGTGGACAACCACCACATGATTTGATGAGTTTCATTTTCCACTTATGCATTAAATGGATTGTAATAATTATAAATTTATCTAATATTTGTATCAACTATAAGATGATATAAATTTTAAGAAGTTAATATACCATTAAGTACCTTAATCAATCACCCATTATGTGAATGATATCACTGCTAATGAATATTTATTGCCAATTGTCTCTACAAATTAATGTGCCTCAATTTCAATTCCCAGTATTAATGTACGGTTCCGATAATGTATCCAAATAAGTAAATATAGGGTTTTTAATGTTTTTATAATTATGCACATGATTTATTTATATCCTATTTATAATAACCAAATCCTTTATGATAAAACATGCAAGTGAAAATGTATATTAACTAATGAAATAGTGAAAATAATGAATTATTATAGCCAAAATGCATATAAAAATTTTAAAAGAGGGTCATATGAGATATTATAAATAATAATATTTTCATAATATAAAATAATATTTTTCTTACAGCCATTATACATTAGAATAACTTTTATTCAACTAAAGGGAAGCATGAGGTATGGGACTTCGTCTCAATCTCCCATCATTAAGGAATATTTAATTATTTTGAACCCATTTTCATTTAAACAGTGTTCATTATTCCATTATTACACATAATACCATGAATATTACATAATAAATGGTTTTTTATGATTAATTTTGAGTTATTTAATCCATGTTGATCTTATATAGATTATAACATCTTTTAAGAGAATACTTCTAAATTTCCGTTTCATTGAGACATATTTGTTAATATGAATCTATTATATTTTATGTGGTTTATTGTACAAAATTGGATCTTATTTTCATGTGTGTTTTTCTTTTCTTTTTTTTTGAGAAAATGGGAGTTTCTAAATTTTTTTGAAGTACATGCCGAGTATTGTGTTGCTACAGGAGTCCGTGTGTTGCCCATGTCATGGCTTCCCACATAGTTTTGTGGGGTGATGTGGAGGCCTCTTAAAGCGGATTTCGGAAAATGAAAGTACATGTCGTGTACTTCAAAATTACACATCGTGTACTTTCATTTTTTTTCAATAAATGCACTAGGGTCACATCTAACAAACAAAACCAACATCTTCTAGGTATGGCTCATCCGAGAGCAAGGGTATGGCTATGGATCTTCGACAAACCCCTGAGCCCCCACCTGTCCTGCGAATCAAACATCATCTATTGAGTTAGAATCACATCAGTGACTTCTGTCTTCTAATGGAGCCTCGCTTCATGATTCCTATTCATTTCCAATATATTGTGGGTTGAACATTTAGGCATTTTCATATATCTATGGTGTTATAAGGTGATTCAATCATCGTGGTTCATATATATTTATCTCCCAACATTAATGTAGGTGGTTCATTCCTTTCTGTAGAAAGTCATTGAGTTTTATGTGCAAATTTTCCTAATACCCAAGGTTGTGGTATTGCACATCTACTTTTATAGCCTTATTGTTTGTCTATTATGCTTTTTTCCATTATTAGATGACACTATTTGTGAATAGGGAGAATTGATGTTCTTTGGATGTATTTCCATTCATTTTTTTCATGTTTTGACCTTTGGGTATTGTTTGCCTGTAAGGATACTCTTTACATTCCCATGACTAGTATTGTAGGATGGTCTGACTATTGTTCTGACATGCTGATATGATTTAGAATGCTCTCCAAGTAGTTTGTGTGGTTTATTTGGGCCGATAAGTGATGTTACACTTTCTTGACTTATAGAGAGCCGTGAGAACCTGTCGTACATACCATTGGGAGAATTGACACTGAGGTCTTCTCCAGTGTGTTTTTATAGTTATATGATGCGAGACATCAAGGTGAATTGACGTTGATTGCATCCACAGAGTGTCGGTAGTTCCTCGACATAGGAGATATGGGTAATGGACGTTGAGTGTTTCCCCAGAGAACCTTTAGTACGATATGAGAATATAGGCTGAATTGACGGTGAATACATCCTTATAGAGTATATACTTTAGCTGAAACAGAGTGGTGAGATTGAGTGTGCTTCCTAGAGAGTTTGTGTACTTTTTTAGATGAACTATATGGGTCAGGCTCTGAGTACTTCCTAAAGGGTTACCTGTTGTGTTTAGCTACTTTTTTAGCTAAGACTTGATATTGAAAATTTGGATTAATTTTTTTCTACAAAGTACTTCATGTTTACCTCTTTTTGTACTTTTACAATGCCATATACTCATTGAATATTAGGCACAAATCATTGGGTGGATTCCTACTATGATTTAGTCTCACACCTTTTTTTAGTCATGCATTGGGGCCCAAACAGATTATATTGCTGTAAGTATATATAAGGTAAAGAACCCTTCGAGATTATGTACTTCATATGATATAGATCTGGAGAGCATGAGACCATGTTGTGGCTTGCGATGATGAAAATTTTATCTTCATTAATTTTCAATTTGGTTTAGTACTTGTTATATTTATCATTGTGACTTGTTGTCTATTTTCCAAGACATGTATAGCATGAATCATTATATATATATTTTCTATAGTTGTTTATTATCTCAGTCTTCCACTATTTACTATTTTTGGATATTTACTATCTCTGCTATTTTATATTTGTTTATTTTCCACTGTATTACTCTGCTAATAAGGGCATAGTTTCCCCACTTTGACACCATTGGCCCTCGCTGCTAGTCGGCAGCCTCTTGCATATGGGGTAATGCATTTGATTCCGCGAGACTAACCGCCTACGGGGCACCTTTGGGTGGCTTCTATATCTAGGACGTTACGATGTGGTATTAGAGGATTTTATTCATCTTGATTTACTATTTGGAGCCTTTAGTTAGGGATATGAAGGAATATGTACTTGTTAATAAGTTGCGCTCGGTAGTAGCTGACCCGTGTATGGGGAATATCCAATCTACATCCTTTATTTCAATGTCTTCTGCCTTTCCATGTTTATGGTTAATTTTATTATCACTATTGGGTGACTCAAAAGTTTTTTGTTTTTACTGTTGACATTATTGAGGTTCTATTATTTGTCCCAACTAGATGAGATGATGGTATGTCATCTCATGCATCATGTAGGAACTTTCAATGAATAAAATTTCATGCATTCTTGTTGTGTCATCTTGGATGTATTAGAAATTGCATTATGTTGTGATTGATTTTGTGTAAAATATGCATTCTTTAGTGAGATATGTCTTGTTAATAGTACCGGCTCTTTTAAAATGGTATTTTTTTTGTGTAATGTTTTTTCTGAAAGGTTGCAAACCTTGGTTCTTGAGGTGTTATGGGCCCTCATGGACCGGAATTTGGTTTATCATTACACTGTTTTCATGTTTATAACATATATAAGATTCCAATGATTGATTTCCCTCACAGATCTGAATTTGGAACTTTCAATGTTTGCTTCAATGTTTTTCTGGGTTCCGGAGTAGTTTTTGATTCTTACTGTACAGAAAATACGAAAATACCTGTCGTGTAATATTAAGTACATGCCATGTGTTCTTCTATTTAGGAAGAAACAATATTTCTTAAGTTAACGTCATGTACTCTTTATACATGTCATGCAGTTTTTTACCGTGTCGTAGGCCATGTGGGCAGAGACATGGGATGGAGAATTTCTTATAAGAACATGCCATGTATGAGTTGAACATGGAGTATAGTGTAATCCTAGGAACCTGGCCATGTATCTAACAACATGGGTCAGCGGAGTCTCTTCTTTTACACGTCGTGTCAGGTTTGAACACATCGTGTAGTCTGACCTAGTTACTCGGCTATGTCACTAACAACATGGGTCAGTGTTATTATTCCAAAAAAAACTTTGTGTCCTCTTAGAACACACTGTATAGTGTTTGCCTTGTTCCAGATCGTGTCACTAACAACACGGGCCAGTTGAAGCTTATCTAGTACACACTGTGTCTATATTGAACATTTTGTGTATTATTTTTGTAGGAATGTTGTGTGGATTAACCTTATAGAAGAACTCAGATAGGGAATGAGGATTCAAGTACATGATGTGTGTTAAGACAACACACCATGTGTTTGGGGTGCTACACGATCAGTTTTGGTAGGAGTACACGCCCATGTGAATGACTTCATGGAACACACTGTGTAGGAAGTGTACATGTTGTGTAGTCATGTTTTGTAATACTTGAATGTTTTCTTTATATTTTTATCTTCTTTAACTTCCATAATCCAGTCCCTGTTAATCCTGATCTATGTTGTGCACTTGACCTTGTAGAGTCATGCCCTCGAGACGTCCTCCGGTTGTCCGCCAGTTATGGGGTAGTGATCAGACGTCGGATACGGCTTATCAAGGATGTCCAATAGATCCTCATGTTTTTCCAGTCATGGAACATGCATTTATACCTGTTTCTGGTGCTGATTCACAATTCAGGGAATGCTTCATGAAGTTGATGCAGACCTTTCATGGAGTGACACCTCCAGCCCCGTCGATGGCTGATTTGACACAAGTCTTCTAGCAGCAGCATCCTCCCACATTCTCAGGGGAAGGAGGACCTTAGGCTAAAAAGTCATGTATAAAAGCCATGCTGATGATCATTGAGCATCTGTAGACACACCATAGAGGAGGGTCAAACTTTCTACCAATATGCAATGCGATTCATCCATGATATGGTGGGATGTGATCTCATAGGTGGGTCAGTATAAGGTTATGGCTTTAGTGAAGTTCCATCACGTCTTCTATGACTACTTATATCCGGAGAACCTAAGGGCCAATCGATCCCGGGAGTTTATGAGACTTCTGCTGGGTACCCTATCAGTTATAGAGTATTTCTATCTTTTCACCAATCTTCAGCGTTTCACACCCTTCCTGGGAGAATATGGGTTATTACTTGCAAGTAAGTTCGAGGTTGGACTTAGTCTAGACATCCGTTCTTAGGTGAATAACATCGTGTTTACTTCCGTCACTTCAATCATCAACCAGGTACTGATCATGGAGAGAAATCCTAGGTATTCTGGAGTTATTATCCAGGGAGGATCGACATCTGGAGTTATCATCCCTCCTACTGAGAGTAGAAAGCATCTTAGGGAGTCTTCTCATGGTGATCCAAGGATAAAAGAGTCACCATTAGTTATCTAGGTGATATTCTACCAATGTGTAATGGATGGATATATGAGGCCATGGTGCCAGAGAGACCTAGTGCAGTGCCGATATTGTGGCAAGATGGGTTATCTTCAGCACATCTGCATGATCTTCTCCCCAGCTGCTGGTGACAGGGGTTCTTCTATGACCTAGCATTCAGGAGCAGCACCACCAATTTCTCAACAGTCTGGAAACTCGAGTTTTTTTTGACATTCCGGCCGAGTTGGAGGCTATAGACATGGTGGTCAGTCGCCATTCGTTCAGAAAAAATAGAGTGGATCATCTCAAAGTGGTCAAGAAGGGTCATAGGTGCGTGGAGCAGGCCATACCAATATAGTTGAGTAGAACCAATAAAATCATGATCCCTGACCTTCTACAGTTTGAGTTATGATCCTAATTTCTTTAATTTTATCTTAAAATTTATTTGATACAGGGGATTCCAATAGCTTTATATATGTTTCCATTGTGGAGAGCCTCAGGCTCCGTATTTTTTCTTCTGCAAATATTTTGACACTAGACACTCCGTTGGGGACAAGAACCTCTGGTGTACGTCCATGAAAGGAAATCCCTCATGATTTTGTTGGGTGTCACTTCCTTTGGGATCTCTATGTCCATGGGATGGCAGGCTATGATGTCATTCTCGTTGTGGACTAGCAAGTTCCCTTCAATGAAGTCATCGATTTTTATCGCCGTAGGGTGAGCTTTGTATCACAAGAGGGTGGATCTATTCTTCATAAGGGAGAGTGGGATGTCTAGGCGAGCAGAGTAGCTCCAGATCATCATGGTTTGGGTGCATTTACATCCCATATTGCTGTTCATTATCTGGATGACCAGGGGACTTCACAGTTAGACATTACTCTAGTGGTGGATCGTTTCTGAGATGTCTTTCGAGATGAGTTTTCAGGTATTCCTCTTTGAGTGTGAGGAAGAATTTTCTATTGATCTTGTGTCAGGTGAAGAACTAGTGTCCATTCCTTATTATAGTATGGATACACATGAGTAGAAAGAGCTCAAGAAGCAACTAGATGAGTTTTAGGAAAAGGGTTTCTTCCGACCGAGTTCTTCTCCTTGTGTATTTCCTGTCCTATTTGAAAAGAAGCCAGATGGTACTCTCTGCCTTTGTGTGGATTATCACAAGCTGAACAAGTTGACGTTCAAGAACTGATATCCCTTACTGAGTATTGATGATCTCTTTGATCATCTTCGAGGATCCTGGGTGTCCTTGAAGATTGGCTGGAGGTTCATTTACCATCAGTTGCATGTTAGACCATCTGACATACCTCTCACAACCTTCTGGAGTAGGTATGGTCTATACAAGTATATATTTATTCTATTCAGTCCCACAAACTCACCGTCAGTGTTTAGGGCACTGATGAACCAAGTGTTCCAACAATACTTGGACTCTTTTTGGTGGTATTCATGGAAAATATCATGGCGTACTATTATAATCAACATGACCATTCTACCAATCATGATATCGTTTTGAGTACAGTAAGAGAGGATCAGCTATATACTAATCTCTCTAAATGAAACTTTTGGATGGAAATGATTCACTTTGTCGGTTTGTTATCTCCGATATAGTAGTATCGGTAGACCTAGAGAATGTGAGGGTTGTAGTTTCTTGGATGCTGACAAAGAACGTCTTTGAGTTCTAGAGTTTCCTTGGGATGGCTGGATACTACCAGGGTTTTATTCCAGACTTTTCGTGATTAGCAGCACCAATGATAGGTCTGACTAAGAATGGTGTAGAATTCTTGTGGTCAGATTATTGTGAGTCAGCCTTTCAAGAGCTTAAAGGGTGATTGACATCAGCACTGATACTAGTATTTCTAGATCTGGGAAAAAACTATACTGTTTATTGTAATGAATCAGGTATTAGGCTAAGAGTTGTGCTTATGCACGAAGAATATTTCATTGCGTACGAGTCTCAATAGTTTAGGCCATATAAGAGGAAAAACCTGACGAACAATCTCAAGCTGGAGGCAGTTCTTCATTCCTTACTCTATTGCAGACATTATATTATGGGAGATCATTTTGTGGTTTTCACTGACCAAAAAAGTCTCATTTATATATTCATTCAGTGTGATTCAAATTTGAGACTATGAAGGTGGGTTGGGTACCTACAATCATTTAACTTTGCACTTCCCTACACACCTTGGAATGACAACGCAGTGTATGATGCATTGAGTAGGAGGACTCACATACATGCTGTTCAGGAGACCAGTAGTGAGTGGTAACTTATGGCTCTGTTCCCTGAGATGCATTTGGAGGGGTATGATATACAATGGGAGGCTTTTCTTTCTTCTGTAGCTATTACCATTACTCTTCCTAATCGAGTGCGAATGAGGTAGCTATCGGGTTCTGAAGGCCTAGTCCTGTAGGAATGTGTGTTTGGAGAGGACCATATTCTTTGATGGACCATAGGCTGGGATGAGATCTTGTGTTTTTAGAGACATGTATGGGTGACAATAGATATATACGAGGCGCTGATGCATGATTTTCATTCATTAGTTTGGGCAGTTCGTCTTGGTGTCACCAAGATGTATCTTGATTTACACTATTAGTATTGGTGGCCAAGTATGAAGAGGGACGATGTAGGTTTTTTCATGAGGTGTTCCACATGTCTGCTGGTGAAGGCAGAGCATCAACGACCAGCATGGGGTTCTTAGTAGTTACCCATTCTATAGTGGAAGTGGAATGATGTCGTGATGGACTTCGTGACTAGGCTGTTAAGGTTGCCTCGAGGGAATGACATAGTTTGGGTTGTCATTGACAGGCTCATGAAGGTATCTCCCTTCGTTCCAATCAAGGAGTCATTCAGTGTTATTGATCTAGGGAGGTTGTACATTTGAGAGATTGTACATCTACATGGAGTTAAACACTCCATTGTTTCAGATAGGGATTCCTGTTTTACATCTTGTATCTCGAAGGGGCTTCAGACAGCTCTGTGTACACATGTACTTTTAAGTACGGCTTACCATCCCCATATAGATGGCCAGTATGAGTGATGATTCAGGTGGATGAGGACATGCTCCAAGCATTCTTTTTGGATTTTGGAGGTTCTTTGGAGAAGCATATAATTCTTGAGGAGTTTTATTACAAAAATATTTTTCTAGAAAATTTTGAGATGGAACCGTAGAAGGATTCGTATGGTAGGCCTTTATAATCACATTTTTGATGATGTGGGGTAAGAGAGGATGATTTGATTGGACATCATCTTGTTCAGGATACCACAGAGAAGATGGAGTTGATTTAGTGGAGGATTTCTACTGCGCAGTCTCAACATAAGTCTTATGCTGATCAGCAGAGACGACCTCTGGAGTTTGAGGTCCAAGATTAGTTTTTCTTATATATATCTCTGAGGATGGGACACAAGAAGATTATTATATTGGTTAAGATTTCGCCAAGGTACATTGGGCCATTTGAGGTGTTGGAGAGAGTTGGGTTGGTTACCTATCGATTACGGTTACCTCAGAAGTATCGATCTATGCACGCCATCCACCATGTTTCCCATCTTCGACATTACTTTTCAAATATGACTCATGTATTTCATCACGAGGAGGTAGAGGTCGAAGTGGATGCATTGTTTGGGGAAAATCCTATTTGGATTGTGGATCATAGTACAATGGTTCTTCGTGGCTGGTCTGTTCCCTATCTATGAGTGCTATGATAGCACGGGCAGGTGCAAGACGAGGCTTGGGAGAGGGAGGCTGATGTGCGATCACTATTTCTGTAGCTCCTCGGGGCTTCATCATCAATTCCACCTTGTTAGGGAAATTCATGGTCAAATATATTTATGGGGGGAAGTTTTTAAGAACATGGATCTTTTTTAGGTATGTTTTGCTTTGTTTTCTACAGTTTTTGAGAAAAGGGGAGTCTCTGGATATTTTTGATGTATACACAATGTAATTTATGAATACATGTCGTGTACTACTTTTCCGTAGGAAGCTGTGTGATGGTCGTGTCATGTCCACACACACGGCCGTGTGGGGATATGTGGAGGCTTCCTAATGCGGAGTACAGAAAAGGCTTCTACACACCATGTAATTAAAAAGTATATGTCGTGTACTTTCTTTTTTACATTAAATGCACGGAGGTCACTTCTAACGAACATAACCTACTTCTTATTGGTCTGGTTCATCCAAGTGCGAGTGTATGACCATTGATCTTCGACGAACACCCAAGACTGCATCTTTCTTCCAGAAATAACATTATCGGTTGAATTGGGATCACAGTGGTGAGTTCTCTCTTCTATTGGAGACGCGTTTCCCGATTCCTCTTCTTTTCCATGTTATCCTGGGTTGATAGTTTTAGAATTTTTCATAGATCTACGTCATTGTAATGAGATTCAAGCCTCATGGTTCAATTATATTTATCTCCCAATGCAAAGGTATGTGGTTTGTGCCTTTCTGCTGAATGACTTTGAGTTTTATGTGAAAAATTTCCCAATACCCATGAATGGGGTATTGCGCATTTATTGTTTACCCCCATTATCTATCTTCTAAGCTTGTATGCATGATTATATGATACTGTTTATGAATAGGGTGAATTGATGTGCTTTGGATGTATTTCAATACATTTTTTTCCTATTTTGACCTTTGGGTCTTGTTTGCCTATCAGGATTCTATTTACTTTCCCATGCCTAGTGTTATAGGATGTTGTGACTGTTGTTATGACATGATGATATGATGTAAAATTCTATCCAAGTAGTTCTTGAGGTTTACTTGGGCTGATACATGATGCTACACTTTCTTGACTTACACAGGGCTATGAGAACATAGTGTATAGACTATAGGGAGAATTAATAGTAAGGGATTCTCAAGATTGTCTTTATAATTATACGATGTGAGCCCATAAGTGGAATTGATGTTTAGTGCTTCCCCCAAGCATCTTTAGTTCCTCAACGTGGGCCATAGGGGGAATTGACATTGAGTTCTTCCCCTGAGCACATTTATTACGATACAAGACTATAGGGGGGATTGACGGTGACTGCTTCACTAGAGAGTCTATAATTTAGCTGAACCAGTGGTGTGAGACTGTGTGTGATTCCCAGAGGGTTTCTTTTACCTTTTGGTTTGAACCATCAGGGTTAGGTTGTGATTAATACCCAGAGGGTTACCTGTTGTGTTTAGATACATTCTTAGCTGCTACTTGATACTGAAAATGTGGACTGTATTTTTCTTCCGAGTACTTTCTGTTTACCACTTTCTATACTTTTACCCTGTCATATTTTCATTGAAGGTTAGGCACAAACCATCGGGTGGTTTCCTACAGGGATTTAGTCTCAAACCTTATTTTGGTCATGCTTTTAGGCCCAACCAGATTATATATCTGCAGGTATTGTCAATGTCAAGCTCCCTTCGACTTCAGGTACTTGATTTGCTATGGAGGTAGAGATCATTGAACCAATTTGTGGCTTGCGATGATGAGGAGATTGTCTTCTTTCTTTTTCACTTTCGTTTATTACTAGTTTTATTCATCATTGTGACATTTTGGACTATTTTCCGAGACATGTGTATTATGCATCATGTTATATATATGTGCTCCAATTTTTTATTATCACAGTCATTCATTGTTTACTATTGTTTGATATTTACTGCTTTCACTATTGTATATTTGTTTCTCTTCCTCTGTCTTACTCTTTGAATGAGGGCATAGTTTCCCCACTATCACACCCAAAGGCCCTCACTAATAGTCTGCAACCTTTGTCATTTGGAGAAATGCGCTTGAGTACATTTGACCAACCAGGTATGGGGTGCCATTGGGCGGCTTTCAGAACCGGGACGTTATATTTATATTAAACCCAACATATTTATCCCAAAATAAAAGAATTTATTCATGATGATTAATGTTTTCCAATTTTTATTTATCAACCAGTTATAAGATAAATGTCTCAAAAGATGTAAAAGTTATTTTACAAACTCAATATATATATTTTTATTTATTACTTTAAATTGAAATAATCACATTATTTGTGATTTTTTAACATAGAAAATATATTACTCTTAAAATGATAACTATTTTATGGTGGATATGATTATTTTATAAACCATATAACACATTTACATTAGTTCATTATTTAAATATAATTTTACTAACTAGGTAAATTTAGGTAAATCGGTATCTATTACACAATAAATATATTTTTTGACAAGGAATATTGGATAATTAATTAATTTTTTGAAAAATACATGAGGAATGATTTAGAAATTTAGTTATGGTGGTTATGGATTTTTGATGACCCCTCGATGCATTGATCATTATTACAAGAAAAAATAGTTGGCCAAATTAGATGAGTTTTTACTATTAGTTTTAATCATTCATTGAAATGGTATTAACAGTGTAGGTATCATGATTCGTATGATTATATTGTATAATAATTATGAATCTACTATATTGAGAATTTAGTTATTCTTTTAATCAATGATTCTTAAACATTTATGTTGTCCGTTTATTCATTTCCATCAATGTTTATTGATTAAATGGAATGTTTGTATTGTTTGTTAACATAACATATTGGCTATACATTATTTATTGCTCACTGTATTGATTAAATGGAATTTTTTTAATGTTACATACCTTCCAATATTGAATATTATTTACACACTCATGATAACATCCATTGTATTTAACCATTATTATGAATTTAAGAACACACTTATAATGATTCCTTTCCATAGTATTTGATGAAAATTTATTGGAATGATTTATAAGGATACAAAAATAATAATTTATTCATGATATTTCTATTATTAAAAATTTAAAATGTGCTCCATTTATGTAACTGATTCTTCAAGAATAAAAAACAATATGGTCCTTTAGGATATTATCACATGTATCGAGTTTCAATGTATATTTATAGTAACGGGATCCAAGTTAATGGATTTGGTGTTTCTAAAGTTGGTAACAAAAGATGTTTAGTATAATCATTGGATACTAGATGTAGGAGAACATAGATTATCTAACATAACCATAGGATATACTTTAATGGTATGTATAAAAGAACTTACAAATTATTTTTTAAGGTAGATATTATATATAATTTCCAATTAAAAATTCCTTTTTAGATACTATAAGAGGATTTTGTTATGAAACAGATGTACTTAGGGGTAATAACATTGAAAAGGCCTGTCAAGGATGACTCAAGAATTACGAGGTCCATGAAAACATTCCATACTATGAAAATTGTATGGAAACTATCCTAGGGTCTTATTATGATTGTTAGCATTTTATTGAGGAAAATTTATCTGCGGTTTTAAAATAATGTTATTTCAAAAGAAACAAACATTTTTATTGTTAAATTAAAAAAACATAAATTTTAAATTTATGTTAACTGTTACAAAATATTATTAATTATGAATTTTTATTTAAAACTAAACAATTTATTATCATATATAATATATTACATTTATTATACATATTTCAATTAATAAATATGGTTATCAATACTCATGGTGTCAAATCCGGAGCCTGGAATTCCAGATTCAGTTCTTCAAAATGTAGTATAATTGTTTTAAATTGTAGTTGAACAATTATATAACACATAACACAAATCTAGGACCTTTTACTTCTATAGGTTCTAGGGGATGGGACAACACCATACATTTATCATAGTTGAACCAAAATTAAATAGATTCATACTAAGATTCTACATGCTAATTAAAAATGTGAAGCTATCTAAAATAGAAGTTCTCATATACATCTGAAAAATCATATTTAAAAAAAGGATGAGCACAAATTTTCTCAATATGGGTTTTTGAAATCGTTAACACCTTTTTTAGAAAACCAATCTCATTAAATAACATTGAAAAATACTTTCAAACACTCTTTAATGAATATCATATAAATACATTTCAAAATACTCTTTGAAAATTTAATTAATATTTCTTATGTTGAAAAGAATACACAAATTTTGAAATTATATATGTGAAAATTTGTTTTAAATATAATCCAATGATTTTTAGAGAATAATATAAATGATTTTTAAAACAAAAACATTGTGGTGACATTAAATAATGAAGGATATCTTGGGCCTACCCATACTATGAGGGATGGGTTCACGCCCCAATTCCCTACCTAATTTAAAATATTGAAGTTCTAGTTATGAAAAAAAATCACCATACATTATATACATACATACATTTCCACTAGATTATATACTTTAAAAATATAAAAATATTGTTATTACATCTATAAGATTATATATATATATTCATAGATGAAATAATGAAAAATTTGATTTTTAGATATATATATATATAAATTAATATTAATTTGAAATTACATGATTGACTTTGTTCAACGAAATCTCATGATACAAAGACATTTCATAATTAAATGAATGATAAATTTTCATTCACTCACATAAAACATCATTATCAATTCCATAGAAATAATTTTTTTAAAAAAAATTTATTCATTGCCTTTGTGTATGTGTATATACATATATATTTACATACTTATGAACATATTAACGTAAATGTTTCTTGAATAAAAAATCATCGATGTATGACCATAGTCATAAATTGTAAATAACATGTGCATGATAAAATTTGATATTATAAATAAATTGATACATAGAATAATACTTGGTTATTAATAATTAATTTAAAATATATATATAAATGAAAATTATAAAAGGATATATATGTGTGTGTTTGTGTCACATAATTTACAATATAAATTTAGTTTTAAATAAAACATCTAAAAATATAAATAGCCTTTGTAAAAACAAATAATAAATCAAATTAAAACATAAAATTTGATAAATAAATATAAATATAATAATACATCTATTGTAATTATAAAATGATACTTATGAAGTAAGTTTTAACATAAAAAAATAATATATATCTTCACAGAAATCACATACTAACGAACATACTTTTTCTAAATAAATAATAAAATTGTACGTTATAATTAACTCATAAAATTTCCAATAAGTGTATGATAAATAATTTTTTACCTTACTTATAAAAGTGTCAATATTCATAACAAACTAAATTCATCACTTTCCATAAGATAAAACTGAAAAAGTTGGAGTAATGGTTGATGTGGAAAAATACTAGAGACAATGTACAATGTAATGATTTTGAGAAACTCAAAAGGAGGTTAACTAAATTTATATTCCTAAGACCCCCTGTAGTGTTTATTATATATTCATATAATATATCAACTTATCTATCAGAAATTAATTTATTGATTGGGTTTCACCAAGTTTATATTCGGATATAAAATATATATTTTTAATTCATTGGAATGTATGAGAAGAATTGAAAATATGATCAAAATTTTTTCGAAATTGAAATTGTGTAATTAATTGAAAAAATTAACTACACCTATCATAGAGAAATTGAGTTTATCAATGAACCTATATTGAAAATGAAAAATGGTAAGTTACAAAAATGAAAAAAAAAAATTTATTTTTATTTGATGTCTAATTCAGACTAATTAATAAAAAAATTTCAGATTACATTTAACCAACAACAAAAAACGCACATACGATGACTAATGTCTTTCAAGGGATAAAAGAAATACAAAAGAAGTGAATAAAACTTCAATAAGAAGAGATTCAGATACAGAAACAAAAATAAACCATACTTACTAATGATCTGGGAACATGAAAATCGATATCCCGCAAAATCTCATTCGGATCCTCCACCCATCACAAATGTGGATCTAGATTCAATACTTAGCATCAAACTCTAATTTTAAGATCAAACCCATAAACCAAGATCTAGAATTTTCTCATATTATCATCATCATCATCTGATTCTTCTTTTATTAAACTCTCACTTAGTCTATAGGTCCAGGACGCCCCACGCATCATCAATATCCCTTGATCCGTGCTCATCCGTGACATCAGCCTCTTCTAAACGCTCTTGGGACGACCCCTTAACTCTGGGGATTGAGACCCTTGTTGTACCTCTCGTTCCCCTCGTTGTTTGATTTTCATGATCACAATCACCTTATTATTTTACTAATCTTGTTTTAAGTGTTTGTGTTGATAGGTAAAAGGTTGTCAAGGACTTAGGCCAAGAAGAAGCCAAAAGTGGACTGAAATTCAGTCCACCGGCCAACCGGTGTGATAGCACCGGCCAGCCGGTGGACCTAGCAGAGGCATTGCCCACTGCCAGGTTCCACCGGTCAGCCGGTGGCTCTGTCACCGGCCAGTCGGTGGCACCCAGACTCAAGGGGTAGCTACTGTCTCCCCACCGGCCAACCGGTGGCCTCAGCACCGGCCAGCCGGTGGCACCTGCACAGAAGAGGAAGCTACTTCCAAGGCACCGGCCAACCGGTGGCTGCCTCACCGGCCAGCCGGTGGCCCCTGGACAGAAACTCTCCACCCATCTCCAAACACCGGCCAGCCGGTGGGACTGTACCGGCCAGCCGGTGGAGCCAGTCAAACTAGTCGTTGCAGTTTGACCAGGCTGGCCCACTTGGCTCCCAACGGCTCTTTAAGCCTCTCCAACGGCTCCGAAGGCCCCCATAGGGTTCCATGCCTATAAATAAAGGCCAAGGAAGCCCCAGACACTACCCGGATCATATACCAAGCGCTCGGACACATTGTTGAACATTTGGCGAACCTCCGGCGCTCCACCTTCAAGGATCCTCAAGTGCTCCAACCAACTTCCAATCCAAGGAGCACCTCAAGAAGCTTGGGAGAGCACGCTACATCAACTCCATCATACCTTGGAGCCCAAGTCTTCCTCAATTACGGTTTTTAGTGTTTTATTTATTTTGTGCTTAAATTTGGGTTTGTGCCTACAAACCTCAAACTCTTTTCTCATCTCCCTTTCTTTGGGTTCTCACACCACCACTAAGGTGTGAAGAGGTTTCTTCAAGCCTTTCCTTTTAAAAGGCTTGTGTCTAGGTGAGCTAGTCTTCACCCGTAAAAAGACTAGTGGGTTCTTGCTATTCCATTGAAAGCAAGTGGGTTCTTGCTAAACCACAAAAGCAAGCTGTAATAGGTCCTAGTGCTATCTCAATGCCTAGTGGGTTTCTTGCTAAAACCATTGAAAAGCAAGCGGTAGGAATCTCTCAACGGTTGAGTTGGGAGCGGAGACGTAGGCCGGGTTTTGGCCGAACTCCGTTATCAATTGCTTGTGTGATTGCCTTCTTTATTTCCGCTGCACTTTCAACTTTGTTTTCAATTTGTTTTCAAATTGGTTTTTGTTTTTAAAAGGCAATTCACCCCCCCTCTTGCTATCACTCCCTTGTTTTCTCCGTCCAACAATTGGTATCAGAGGGATAATTTGAGTAATACCTTAAAAAGGTTTCAAATTCAAAGATCCATTGTGATGGCATCTACCTCTTTCGCCCCCAAGGGTTTCTCTTTGGGTGGGGCTCCATTTTTTGATGGGTCCGACTATAATTATTGGAAAACCCGCATGACCACTTTTTTAAGAAGCATATGATATCCTATTTACAAAATTGTCATTCAAGGTTAAACTCTTTCTTCCCCCAACGAATCCAAATGGACCCCCGCCGATATTAAGAATTTTGAGCTTGATGGCAAAGCCATGAATGCTCTCCACTGCGGCTTAGATAGAAATGAGTTCAACCGAGTTTCCACTTGCACCTCCGCACATGAAATTTGGAAACTTTTGGAGGTTACCCATGAGGTGACCCACAAAGTAAAGGATACTCGATTGGACATGTACCGTCAGGATTTTGAGTCTTTTTCCATGCACCCAAATGAATCAATTTCTGAAATGTTTACTCGATTTACTGATGTGTGCAATGGTAGAAAATCTCTTGGAGATGACATTTCTGCAGAAACAATGGTCAAGAAGATCCTATGGGTCCTTCCGAGCTCATGGGCACCAAAGGTGATGGTGATCCAAGAAGCGAAGGACGTCAAAAATATGCCGGTAGAGGAGCTCATCGGATCTCTCATGACGTACGAGATCACGATGAGAAGGCAATCACAAAAGGAGGGCACACCTATCAAAGCTCCAAAGAACATCGCCCTCAAGGTACAAAAAGAAGTAAGCTCCTCCTCATCATCCTCATCTTCATCTTCTTCATCATCCAGCCGCGACTCGGAAATGGAGAATCTCGCCCGCCAAATGCAAAAATTCATGAAGAAGCACAAGAAGAAGAAGAAATCTCGCAAGGCGCGAAAGCAAGAACCCACCACAAGAGCCGAGCCCAAGGTGAAATGCTATGGGTGCGGCGAAAAGGGCTATTACAAGCCCGATTGCCCACTCAACAAAAAACGGGCCACGCCAAAGGAAAAAGGAATGAAAAAGGTCCTCAAGGCGACTTGGAGTGACACCTCCTCATCATCCTCCTCCTCCTCCTCCTCAAGCGACCAAGGTACAAAATGCCTAATGGCAAAACATGAGGTAACATCTTCCGACTCATCCTCCTCTTGTTCTTCAAATTCCAATTCTTTAAATCATCTATCTTATGAAGAACTCTCACATGCAAGAGACCAACTTGAAAATGGTTTTCATGAGATTTCTTCAAAATTTGTCGCTTTAAAAAAGTCTTTCAAAAAACTCTCCTCCGAAAAAGAACAACTTCGCAAAGAGAAGGAGGAGTTGACCTTTAAAATCCAAAACCTCCCGGATATTGATTCCATGGAATCAACCATCAAAGACCTAAGGGAGACCTTAGCCAAGTTCACCAATGGGGAACAAAATTTGACCAAACTCCTTGGTTCCCAACGAGTATCTAGAACAACCAATGGACTTGGCTACACCATTATAGCTTCCTCCTCCCATGAACCCACTGTTTTTGTAAGGGGGAGCTCTTGTTTTAAATTTTGCAATTATTGTAAAAAACCCGGGCACCTCATTTATGAGTGTGATTGCAAAAATGCCTGGTACGGCCAACCCATGTCTATTTTCTATTCCGACGAATTTTATAGGAGAAGACCCGCTATGAGACAAGTTTGGATTGAAAAATCTCTTTTGGTGAGTCTCTCCGGACCTAAAACTGTCTCATTTCAAAATCCCTATTTCCGGTGATTCATTGTTTTTATTTAGGGGGAGTTAGAATCTTTTAAGCTTTTTTTGTATTCAAATTTTTTCATTTCAAACTCAACAGTTGGTATCAATTTTGTTTTAATTCAAAACTTTCAATTCAAACTGTTATTCAAATTTTTCAATTCAATTTTCAAAACTTCCAATTGATCTTGATTTTCAATTTTCCCTCAATCAAGTTTTATGCCCCATTCTATTTTGATAATCACAAAGGGGGAGAAATTTCTTGATTGATTGGGGGAGAATCCTTTTCAACATGCTTAGAATTTTCTTTCAATTTCAGTATTTTACATTAATTGTTTTGGTGATTGTGATCATCAAAATAGGGGGAGATTGTTGTACCTCACGTTCCCCTCGTTGTTTGATTTTCATGATCACAATCACCTTATTATTTTACTAATCTTGTTTTAAGTGTTTGTGTTGATAGGTAAAAGGTTGTCAAGGACATAGGCCAAGAAGAAGCCAAAAGTGGACTGAAATTCAGTCCACCGGCCAACCGGTGTGATAGCACCAGCCAGCCGGTGGACCTGGCAGAGGCATTGCCCATTGCCAGGTTCCACCGGTCAGCCGGTGGCTCTGTCACCGGCCAGCTGGTGGCACCCAGACTCAAGGGGTAGCTACTGTCTCCCCACCGGCCAACCGGTGGCCTCAGCACCGGCCAGCCGGTGGCACCTGCACAGAAGAGGAAGCTACTGCCAAGGCACCGGCCAACCGGTGGCTGCCTCACCGGCTAGCCGGTGGCCCCTGGACAGAAACTCTCCACCCATCTCCAAACACCGGCCAGCCTGTGGGACTGTACCGTCCAGCCAGTGGAGCCAGTCAAACTAGCCGTTGCAGTTTGACCAGGCTGGCCCACTTGGCTCCCAACGGCTCTTTAAGCCTCTCCAACGGCTCCGAAGGCCCCCAAAGGGTTCCATGCCTATAAATAAAGGCCAAGGAAGCCCCGGACAATACCTGGATCATATACCAAGCGCTCGGACACATTGTTGAACATTTGGCGAACCTCCGGCGCTCCACCTTCAAGGATCCTCAAGTGCTCCAACCAACTTCCAATCCAAGGAGCACCTCAAGAAGCTTGGGAGAGCACGCTACATCAACTCCATCATACCTTGGCGCCCAAGTCTTCCTCAATTACGTTTTTTAGTGTTTTATTTATTTTGTGATTAAATTTGGGTTTGTGCCTACAAACCTCAAACTCTTTTCTCATCTCCCTTTCTTTGGGTTCTCACACCACCACTAAGGTGTGAAGAGGTTTCTTCAAGCCTTTCCTTTTAAAAGGCTTGTGTCTAGGTGAGCTAGTCTTCACCCGTAAAAATACTAGTGGTTTCTTGTTATTCCATTGAAAGCATGTGGGTTCTTGCTAAACCACAAAAGCAAGCTGTAATAGGTCCTAGTGCTACCTCAAAGCCTAGTGGGTTTCATGCTAAAACCATTGAAAAGCAAGCGGTAGGAATCTCTCAACGGTTGAGTTGGGAGCGGAGACGTAGGCCGGGTTTTGGCCGAACTCCGTTATCAATTGCTTGTGTGATTGCCTTCTTTATTTCCGCTGCACATTCAACTTTGTTTTCAATTTGTTTTTAAATTGGTTTTTGTTTTTAAAAGGCAATTCACCCCCCTCTTGCTATCACTCCCTTGTTTTCTCCGTCCAACAACCCTTTGATGTAGAAGCAAGAACTTTTAGAAAAATACATGGGAAATGAAGGCCTTATCTGAAATAAATTTATAATTTCTTTTTTAGTTTTCTTATTAATAAAATTATTGATTTTATTTTTATCTATCTATGCTTTATATATATATACATATATATATTCAATTTCATTTCAAATATTATATAATTATGAAAAATTATAATTAATCTTTATATATATACACATACATATAATAATAATAATAATAAATTCAATGTGTTAATATAATAATAATAATAATATATTTACTTAATTATCCAAATAGTTTTCATTATAATAATGATAATAATAATAATTTTTTTTAATAACATAATAATACTATAATAATTTTAATTTTAAAAATTTTACATTATGAAATATTTTGGTTAGTATGGAATGATTTTTCTAAAATTATTTTTTTATAAATTTTATAAAATCAGTCTTTATAATTAGAAAATTATAATATTAATATATTATTATTAATAACAGTATTACCTAATTTTACTTATTGTAATTTTTATGTGTATATCCCTTTTTTTTAAAAAATTCAAATATATATATATATATATTAAATTTATTTGTTAATTCACTAAGTTATAAAAGTATTATTCTATAAAATGTAACATAATATTTTATGTTTTCAATCAAAAAATATTTTTATTTGATAAAATATTTATAAAAAATTTTAATAACAAAGTTCACAGTTAGTTTTAATTTATTAAAAATTTATTAAATAAATTCTAAATAACTATTTAATTTTTCCTTTTGATTTACATTCTCTCCTAAATAAATAATTGTGACCTCATAATTTATTCATTAGTCTAACAAAATTCTGAATTCAGATCTTCAGAATTTAAATAATTTTTAAGGTGACATAATTATTGAATGAAAATTCTAATTCATGATGTTTTTTGTCCTCAAAGGAAAAATATAATCTCCAATGTGGACTAGAATGTTTCTCTGATACCAATTGTAACAGACCATTCTTACTCTATCAAATCCAATGCTTGAAAATGTTGTATACTTTTTCTCAATGTAACTAGAAAATAATATAACACTAGACAAAAATCTAGGACCTTTTAACAGAATAGCTTCTGGAGGAATAAGAAAAAATTTCATTAAACTGAGTTAGAAATAAATTATACAGATTATAACTAGGCTTTTATACAGTAAGTCCAAAGTTGAATCTTTCTGAAATAGATATTTTAAGATACCTATGAAAAAAATAATTATAAAATCAAAGGGTGAGCATTCACTTTCCGTAGTTAGGGGTTTTGAAATCTTTAAAACAAATATAAAATAATTCATTTTAAATAAATTTGAGAAGTGGTTTCACTCTTTAAATAATATCATAATGTAACATTTTATAAAACTCATTGAAAAATTAATGTAAATTACATTCATTAAAAAGAATAAATAAATTTTGAAATTACATATGTGAAAAAATATTTTAAATATTATCCCTGGATTTTTATAAATCAATATGCATACTTTTTAAAAAAAACATTGTGGAATCTTGATATATTGAAGGATTTCATGGGCATACGCACGTTCTAAGAGATAGGTTCACTCAAAAATTCCATTCCATATTTAGAACATTCAGGTTCCGTGTTTTATGAAAACATGTTATGCTTACATTATATATGTAGAAATATTTCCGCTGGAGTATCTATTATAAAAATGAAAATGAATTTTTAGTATATCTATATAATTATATATAGTTATATATATAATTATTCATTAAATATTTATAGTCATTTTTAATTTTATATATATATATAAATACTAATCTTCATTGGAAATTTCAAGTCAGACCTCATTCGACCAATATTATGATTCATAGACACTACATAATTACATTGATGATTAATGATAATTCACATACTTAAAATGTCATTCTTAATACCATAAAAGTATTTTTTTAAATGCCTATTATTTTCCCATGCTTATGTGTATATACATATACATTTATATACATATTCATATATTAATGTATACATGTCATGAAAACAAAAAACTAGATGTATGGCCATAATCATGATGTTTATATGACGTGTGTTTGATAAAACAATGTTTTTCAAAAAAAAAGTTCATAATTAAAATAATACTTGGAGAGTCACAATTTATTTATAATATATATGTACTTGGAAATATTCAAGAATATATATATATATATATATATATATCACATAATTAACATAATAAATTCAGGTTGAAACTAAAATTTGAAAAATAGAAATATCACATGGAATCAATTTAATGAAATAATATTTAAACATAAAACATGATATATATATATATATATTTCCCAAAATTTTAATTATAGAATGATACATAAAAAATAATTTTGAAAATAAAAATATATTATAGATATCATACCCAAAACCAAAAACTAAATATCATAATTTGTTTGAAATATTTTATTAATCAATAAAATAAAATTAACTCAAAAAAATTCCAATAAGTGTTTGAAAAAAATATTATCACCTAACTAATTGAAGAATGAATAAACATAACTGATAGAAATATATACCCAACTTTATGATGATACCATAAGATGTGAAAAAATGGTTTCTGTTGAAAAATTCTAGAGAGGATGCATTAATGGAATGTTCATGAGAAACTCATATGGATGATTACAAAATTTATAGGCTCAACCCCTGTTGTAGTATTTATCAGATATAAATATAATATATCCTTAAGTCTATCAGATTATAAATAATTGACTTGGTTACTGCATGTTATAATTAAGATATAATATATATATTTTTATTTTATCGGCGTGTATGAGAAGAATACAGAATATGATCACAATTGACCTGAAATTAAAAAAAGGCATTTATTTATAAAATTGAAAACACTAGTCAAAGAAAAATTCAATTTATTGAGATAATGTTTTTTAATATAAGAACAGGTATGTTAGAAACATCTTAAAATTAATTTTTTTGGTTTATTCAAACTCTGATTCACACCAAATCACTAAACAAATTCTAATTATATTGAATGAACTACCAAAATTAACATATGATGGAAGAAATCATTTGAGGGAGAAAATAATACCAAGAGATCAACTAAAAACATGAGTTTCAAGAGGTTTAGAAACAAAAATAAAAATAAACCGTAAATACTTGTGATTTGGGACCATATAAATCTTTTTTTCCCAAAATCACCATTGGATCCACCATGCATCTAAAATCTATATCAATATATATTACACATCTCTTACCTCACATCCAAATATGGAAATCGAAAACTACAATCTAAAACTTACTCAGATCATCTTTTTCATCACCTAGTTCTTATGTAACTGACCCCACACTCGATCTACAGCTCTTTTACTGCACTCATAACATCATCATCCCTAGATATATGCTTGTATGTGACCATGGTCTCAACGAAATGAAACCAAGACAACCCTCGACCCCCGGGTTTGTGACCCTTTGATGTGGGAGCTACCCCATAGCCTCATGAACACCTGAACTGAAACCCTTAACCGAAATAAATTTATCATTTCATTTTGGTTATTTATTACTAATATTATTTATAATGACCCAAACTTATTACGTTACATAATCTTCAATTTTAATAATTAAATCACTTCCTTTAATATTTAGGATATTTTAGTTTTTAGATTTTTATATATTTGGGATATAATACATTCAAATCATAAGAAATTTATATAGATCAGATACCACAAAAACAATATCCATTTCCTCTAAAATATATAACTTTTCAAATAAAATATGATGTCTTTGACAAATCTTCATAAAATTTATCTTGTTTTCATTCATTGTCTTACACATACTTCTAACCTATTAATATAATTTAATAAAATGGAATAAGAACAAAAATATATGTATGGGATATAAAAATAATAAAAAGAAAACATTATTCAATTATTACTTGTAAACGTAAGAAATCATTTTCAAATAAACATACTTCTCACCCATAAAAATATTCTGAAACAAAATATTTACACATGATTTCCACAAAACATAATGAAAAAAAATTACCTTAATGGTATCATGAGTAATTACATACTTATATTTTAACCCTTGTGGATACCTTATGATTATAAACCCTCACATCTACCTTAAAATGTAACCCTCACATCTTCCAAATTTTGTAACCATTGCTGCAACACAAGGATTTACCATACGACTGGTTCCAACATAGTCATACCCAATGAATTGGAGGAAAATATATATCTCACACTTAATCATAACTAATTACCAAGAACCAAAACATAATCATCAATCAATAATAATTTTATAAAGACATTAACTTTCAATTATTTAAATTAAGAACAAGAAAAGAAGATTTTATATGAAATGTAACTTATAAATAACAAATAATTGATATGAAAAATCAATATAACGAATGGAATATGTATATAAACTATAAATAAACATAATAAAACATAATATAATGAATCAATAAGTAGATAAATGATCGTAAACCCATTCAATTAATGAAGTAGAACATTAACCGAAGAATGGAAATTGGGTAAAGAATTCCATTACATAGGTTTTTTCTTTTGCAAATATTTTTATACATCTTCTATAATGGTTAAAATCATGTTATAGTATATTAAAATAATATTTTCAAGTTTAGAACACCTAATATGATAATTCTGTATCATCATTTTACCCTTTAGTTATTAGTATTTTTGTTCTTCTATAGTTTCTATTGTATTCTTTGCATGATTTCAAGGGCTTGTGTGTATTTTATTTTCCTATCGTGTAGAAAAGTAATTCTAGAAGTGGAATGAAATGGTATTAATCAGTATCTATAATTTTTAATGATACCATAAATCATTTTATTATCATATACAAGGATGCTTTTTTAGATAAAAAAATAATGATATTTGTTTAGTTCATTTGTTATAGTTCCTTGATAACTATGAACTTGTTTCATTATATAATTTAATGTCAGGAATATAAGTTCATATCAAAACATAAGATATGTTACGTAATAGATATTACATTCTTTTTCACTAGTAAAATATATATATGATCATCTCTGTATGAGGTCATGGAAATTCAAAGCCCATAATCCCCAATTTTGGTAAACGACACATCACAAATTATGTTTTTATTTATTTTTAGAATAATATATAGTTAGAATGATGATAATTTTTATACATGAACATGATAAAATATATAATATATAATATTCTGGATATTTAATTTCTCATGTATAAGGGGATGGAAAGAGAGTGTAAGAATAAAAAATAATTGAATAGAAAACACAAGAAAATGAAAGAGGACTTTTACCTCTTGATATATTTTAATTGAGATCCTCTTTAAGGTGATTCGTTTAGGCGTTTTATAGAGACCATCATGTATTGGAAGTGGGGAAGAACCTTGGGGAGTGGATTTCAAAAAAATCAGATAGTTCTCTAGGCCTGAGAGGTGTGAGAGGAAGATGGGATTGAGGGCGGTATATCTAGTGGAGGATGGGAGGGATTTGCAATTATTTTAATATTTCTGTTAGTGACTATGAATAGTATTCATTCAAGTGATCAAATTAATAAAGAGGTCATATGTGTATGATGTTTCTGGCCTTACATTGGTCATGACATAAAAAATAGCGTATTTAATAGATAATTTGTATATATGGTATTTTACCATATTTCAATATACATAAAAAATTCATAAATATCATATAAATATGAAAAAATCACCCAAATGCTTTTTTGATGTATATAATTAAAAAATAAAGTCTATTTTATAAAATTAATTTTCTAAAATTAATTTATTTATTTTTTATATATAATAAACATTATTCAAAAATTAACAATTTCAAAACAATATGTCATTTTTTATCACCTTTAAAAATTAATCAAGATTTCATTATCTTAAAGCCCTAAGACAATAAAATAATAATAAAACATACTATTCATTTGGTTCATATTATTATTAATATTATTATTCTTATGGGTATAGTACTATTCACCAAAAATCATGTTAGTTTCATCAGACTCCAAATGGAATTCTAATAACAATTATTTTATGACTGTTTTTCGTAATTCAAAATGTAGAGGAGGAAAAATATTGTTTTAATGACTACTTTATAACAATCTCATTAAAAAATCATAATGTATTAGTACTTTTTGTATTTCATTTAGTTGTAAAACCACACGGCGTTACATTCTCCCTTCATTATAGAAATTGAATCCTCACTATTTTTTCATTTATTTACATATTAAACATGGGAAGGTAAATTTCCCACATAGAATTTTCAGAGACCCATGTTTCTTCTCAAGATATATGGTTTTGTAACAACCTGAATTCGTATCCACATAATTGGTACCCCATACCCGGTTCACCACATGACCTCAAGCACATTTCCCTAAACGCCAGAAGCTACTGACTAACAGCGAGGGCCATGGTGAGTCTGTGGGGAAACTATGCTCTTAGTTGGTAAAGTATACAGCGGATGAATAAACATAATCAATAACATAAGTAGTAAACAACATACGAAAAATAAACTAAAGGTAGAAGCAATGTCTGATATAACAATGATGGAGTACAGTACATGTATCTATGGAAAGCAGTAAACAAATCAATGTTCATAAATACAACTGAAAACAATTTATTAAACGTAACAACAACTCCAGCAGCATCGCGAGCCAATGCCTGGTCCCATTCACTCCAGATCCAACCAGCAATCATGTAGATATGGTAGAAGGGACACAATCCATATCTACACCTTCAAACATATAATCTGTTGGGCTGAAAAGCAGGACCCAAACAGGGTGTGAGACTAATCCCAGTAGGCAACCACCACAAGATATATGCCTTACTATCAGTGAGTAATATAGTAAAAGTAAAGGAAAATAAGTACAGTAATGGACTAATAGTATACCAGTAATTAATCATACCAATTACAATTTACATTCATTTTATTAAACAACCAGGGAAAACCATCAATGTTTTGTATTCCAAGGTAAGCATGTAACATGGCAGGTATCTCAAAAGACTACCTAAACACAAGCAGTATAAAACCCAATCATGTTCTTTGGCTTGGTGGACTCGTCACAACCAACCATTAAAATTCACATTGACCCTTTGGGTGGCTCAAACTAGAGTAACCCTATAGTTCAATAATCAAACAAGGCACATACACTCTGGGAATCTCTCACGTCAATTCCCCTATGGTCTTGCAACGATAGCTACAGGCTCTCTGAGGAAGAACTTACGTCTAATTCCTCATGTGGTATCGATGAATGGGAAACTAAGAACACTCTTGGGAAGCCCAAAGTCGTATTCTCATAGGACCTTCAGATAGAACTAAAACCAACAGACCCTCTAGGGATGAACATAATCACTTATTCCCTCTTTGATCTCCAACACTAGGTTCTCACAACCCTGAGCAGTCTAGTCATGTGTAATCGACTGTTAGCAGCCTGAAGTAAATTCAAAATCAACTTGGGTAATACCTACCATGCATCAAAAGCATTTAAACAGTAGGAAACACATGCAAATATTCATAACATGTAATCTAACAATCGCAATATGGATTTCCTCACAGGAAAACGGTGCCAAACGGCGATAAACAGCCAAACAGTGGTAGAAACACCTGTGGGGTGATCCTCAAACATGCAACCAAGCATATATTAGAAAAAATTAAACATACGATAATCAGATATCTAGGGAAAATAAACAATGGGATGAAAATCCAAAACCCGGGATAACCGATACATGGGTATCCGCCACTTTTGCAACCGAAACTCCAAGAATTCAATGTAGGGCAACAAACCACCTACCTTGATCCTCAAAAATCGATATACTTGAACCTTAGCCCATGAATTGACCTAGAACCGAGTTGATCTGCAAAAACGTCTAAAACTCTCATCCTTAGATAACTCATATGAGATGAAGTATCAGGAATCAAGGATAAAGAAGAACCATGAACTCACCGTTGTGAATCGTCTTCAATCGAAAGAGTTTGATTCAGACGACCGGTGATGGATCATTATCTTGGAGATGAATCAGCCTCCTCGGATGCTCTGAATGGAATTATGAAGAGAATATGATGTTAATGATCATTAAGAACAACCTCGGTCTGATTAATGAAATAAAAAGAAAGTACACGACATGTTCATTTAGAGTACACGATGTGTACTATATCCTTCTGTAATCCACCAAAATTGGCTTCCATGTCACCCCTATACACTGTGTGTGTTCCCTGGGCATGGCCATCACACAACATCGAGCGGGAAAAGAGTACACAATCTATACATAGAATGTATATGGCATGTACTTCAAAAATTTCCAGAAACATTATTTTTCCCAAAAACACCAGAAAAAGGAAAAACATACATCAAAAGAAGATCTGGGTTCTTAAAAACCTCCCCCCTTAATAAAATTCGTCCCTGAATTTCCCTAACAATGCGTAGAAGAAGAAACCTCAAACAACTCTCGCCACTGCGATACTACATTGGCCTCCTTCCCCCAGGTCTCGTCATGTACTCGCTCGTGGTTCCAAATCACCCATACTAGAGGAATAGACCGGCCACGAGGAACTTTCGTACAATGATCGAAAATCCTAATATGATGCTCCTCAAAAGATTCATCCTACTCCAGCTCAACCTCCTCTGGTTGAAAAACATGAGACTAGTCTGAGAAATACCGTCGAAGATGACAAACATGGAAGATGCCGTACATAGCCTGGTACCTCTGAGGTAACTGCAACCTATAAGCAAACAGCCTGAATCTCTCTAGAACCTCAAACGGACTGATGTATCTCGGTGAAAGCACCCCCTAACTCCGAATACTCTTATGTCACATCCTCAGGGTAATGCGCAGGAAAGCCTGGTCTCCGACCATCAACTTTGTAGGTCGTCTCCATAGATTAGCATAAGATTTCTGCTGAGACTATGTAGTAGCCATCCTCTTCCGAAATCAATTCCACCTTCTCTGTGGTCTCCTGAACTAGATGAGGTCCCACAAAAGCTTCCTCTCCTACCTTTCGCCAGCATAAAGTTGATCAGTATGGCCTGCCGTACAAAGCCTCATAAGGTTCCATCTGAATAGTAGCCTAAAAACTGTTGTTTTAGGAAAACTCCAGCAGAGGGATATGCTTCTCCCAAGTACCTCCAAAGTCTATAATGTAAGCTCGGATCGTATCCTCAAGCACCTGGATTGTATGCTCGGATTGGCCATCAGTCTGGGGATGGTATGTTGTGCTCAAAAGTACCAGTGTACCTAAAGCCCTCTGTAGCCCCTACCAGATGTGCGAAGTAAAACGTGCATCCCTGTCTAAAATAATGGAGTGTGGAACTCCGTGCAGACGTATAATCTCATGGATCTACAACTATCCTAGATCATCAACACTGAAGGTCTCCTTGATCGGCATGAAGTGTGCAACCTTCGTGACCCTGTCCACTACAACCCAAACCATATAATTTCATTGAGGCAATCTTGGTAACCCTATCACGAAGTCCATCGTGACATCATTCCATTTCCAATCCAGAATGGGTAACTGTTGTAAAATCCCTTCTGGTCACTGATGCTCTGCCTTCACTTGCTTAAAGGTGGAACACCACATAACAAAACCAGCCACATCCTTCTTAATACCTAGAAACCAATACCAACGATGTAAGTCTTCGTAGATCATGGAGATACCAGGATGAAGTGCCCATGCTATAGCATGAAACTCCCGCATCATCTCCTCACGTATGTCCACTGAAACCCATACGCGAATAGGAAAACATAGAACCTCATCATCACCCACTATCCACCCAAGAGTAGGGTCTCCATTTGACACACCCTCCTGTAGGACTAAGCATTCTGGGTCAGATAGATTCTATATTCGATCTCAATCTAAAAGAGTAGAGGTAAGAGCTATAGAAGAAAGAATTGTCTACCCCTGTCAGTCGTGCAACTCCAAATCCATCTTAGAGAACAGATCCATAAGCTGCCCCTCGCTGCTGGCCTCCGGAACTGCCTACAACTGAGTCCTCCTGCTCAGTGCATCAGCCACAACATTGCCTTTCATAACCGTATAAGCAAGCTCGAAGCCGAAAGAATGTTGGTACTAGACCCACCTCCACTATCTTAGATTAAAGTCACGCTGTGTGAATATATACATGTGGCTATTGTGATCATTATATATCACAAAATTCTCTCCCAAGAGATAGTGCCTCCAACAACGCAAAGCATGAACAACCGCAGCCAACTCTAGGTCATGCGTAGGATAGTTCTTCTCATGTGGCCTCAATTTCTAAGATCTTTACTAAACAACATGAACTTATTTCATAAGCACTATTCTATGCCCGATTCTAGCTGCATCATAGAAAACCATATAAATCATGCCCAGCTCTGGAAAAACTAGAATCGGTGCTGAAGTCAATCTCCCATTCACCTCCTGGAAGGTTGAGTCACATGCTTCTGACCAAAAATACTTCCACCCTTCCTAGTTAAGCCCATCAACATTTCTTATAAAACTGAGAAGTCCTGTGTAAACCCCCTGTAATAACCATCCAGTCCAAGGAAACTACGTACCTCGAAGACATTCTTCTGCTCCTCCCAGGTGACTACTACTCTCACCTTCTCTAGGTCTAATGAAACACATATCTCTAAGATGACATGGCCCAGGAAGTGAATCTTGGCCATCTAGAAATGGAACTTTGCGAGCATAGCATATAACTAATGCTATCTCATTGTACTCAATACTATATCAAGATTGGTAGCATGGTCGTGTCGAGTGTGGGAGTACACCAAGATATAATCAAAAAAGACAATGATAAAGGAGTCCATGTAAGGATAGAAAACTCTATTCATCAGCTCCATGAAAACTGCCATCACATTCGTGAGACCAAACGGTATAACAAGATACACATACAGACCATACCTGCTTCAGAAAGCTGTGAGAGGTATATCAGATGGTATGACCCGCAACTGATGATAGCTGGATCTCGGGTCGATTTTCAAGAACACCCTGGCTCCTCGAAGCTGTTAAAAAAGATCATCAATCCTCGTTAATGGATATCGGTTCTCGACCATCATCTGCTGCAGCATCCGATAGTACACAAAAAGCCGTAAGGTACCATCTGCCTTCTTTGCAAACAATGCAGGCGAACCCCAAGGGGATGTACTGGGTCGGATAAAACCCTTCTCCTGCAACTCCTCCAACTGCTTGTTGAGCTCTTGTAACTCAGGCGTAGCCATGATATAGGGAGGTATGGATACCAGTGTTACTCCGTGCGCATGCTCAATAGAGAAGTCTACCTCACGCTCTGGAGGAAACCCTGAAAATTCTTCTGGAAAGACATCCGGAAAACGGTCAACTACCAGAGGGTAGTCCATCTGAGAAGTTCCCTAATCATCAAGATATAAAGTAGAAATATGGACTGTAACACTGCAAAACCCATGATGATCTGGTGAATCTCTAATTTCCTGGACATCCCATTCTACCTTGTGATGAAATGACCCACCCTCTGGTGATGTGAAACTCACCCTGCAGTGATAACAATCAAAAAAGGCATGAAAGGGAACTATACAATCCATTCGATGAATGACATAATAACCTATCATCTCATGTACATAAAGATCCCACAAGAAATGACACCCACCAACATAAAGTGTGCACTCCTTGCACTGATGCACACTAGTAGTTCTATGTACCAAAGGATTGTCTAGTTCCAATGTATCCTTAGAAGTAAGGACAGTAAGTATAATTCTATCCATAGTGTGAACAGAAATAAATCTATGAGATGCTCCAGTATCGAAAAGTGTAGAAGATAAAACGGAGGCTACTATGATTGTACCTCGAACTGTGGAAGGTCCAGGATCCTACTCTCGATGGATATTCTCTACCACAAACATTTGCCCAGTACCATGGCCATGTGTAGAAGCCTGATATCCCTGATCTAATCCTCCCTAATCCTGAAAACTGCGTCCATGACCTCTACCCTGGCCTAGAAGACATGAAGAACTCCAGCCCCTAGTCTTCTTTGGAACTGGTAATCTTGCTCTTATACGAGGAGTTGAAACTGATCCTCCTTCAATGGCTGGGGGAAGAAGAACTCTGCAAAAACACTGTAGATGACCCATCTTGCCCCAAGCTCGGCACTCCACTGGATATCTCGGACACTGAGGCTTCTTTTGCCTACTCTTTCCACACTGATAGCGCCCCACCTGGTTTCCATAAGGGTGACCCCATCTACTAGAAGAAATACCTCGCTTCATCGAGTCACCTCGAGTAGACCCTCAGCGGCGCTTCCTACTGTCAGTCTGAAATGAATCAGCCTTGGATTTTGAACCGCCCTGGTCAACAGCTCCAGTCTCCCTTAGATTTTGTTTAGTGACCAGTGCCTGGTTGATTATTCGGGTAATATAATTCAACTGGAAGACGTTCACCTGTGATCTGATCTCTGGTTTGAGGCCTTCCTCTTACTTCCATGCCAAAAACAGCTCGTCATTTCCCGGAACAGGAGTGAAACACTATAACTCAGTGAAACAAGGGGAATAAACCATAACCAAAGTAGTACCATGCTGTAGGTTCATGAACTCTCTGGCTCTGTCAACCCTCATCGTCGCAGGATAGTAGTTGTCAAAGAACGTACGCTGGAATTCATCATATGCCATAGTCCATTGGCACCCTTCCTTTGAGACTACATCCCACCATATATTGGAAAAATCTCGTTTCATGTATGTCGAGATCTTCAACATTCTATCTTGGTGTTTCTTCAGATGCTCGAAGATGGAAATCATGATTTCTAGCCATGACTCTGCAGCCTGAGGTCCTCCATCCCCTATGAATGTGGGATGATGCTGCTGCTGGAAGACTCGCGTCAGCTCTACCATAGATGGGGCCAGATGGTGAGCTCCCTGGAAGGTCTGCATGAACCTCATGAAACCCTATATGAAATGAGCGTCGACACCAGTGTTTGGAATTATTGCAGTTTCCATGTTTGGAACAGTCGTCAGAACTACTGGTAGTCCCTGGTATGTCGTATCAGGCATACAGTCACTACCTAGTTCTTGACGTACAATGGGAGGATGTCATGATGCCATAGCCCTGAAAGGTCAAAATAACGCCTCATATTTAGGATTAACAAGGACATAAAACACAGGAGTACAAATGGGAATAGGAGGGAGAAACACTTATGTTCGCAAAACAAGACTACATGGCGTGTATTTAAAATACATGGTGTGTTTGTTAAATCCATTTACATGGGTGTGTACTTCCTCCAGAACTGGTCGTGTAACATCCCAGACTACATGATGTGTTGTCCCAAAACACAGCGTCTAATTGAACTCCACTCCCCTGCCCGAGTCTCTTTACACAGCTAACCCACACGGTCCTCCTAATTCTAAACTACACAGTGTGTTCACTAAGGTCACGACATGTACTGGATAGGTTTCGGTGACCCGTGTAGTGGTTACACGGTCGGTTACACGGTTGTCCCCTATATAGAGTCTTCCGAAAAAACACTGCGAGTATAAGGATAGATTACACCGACCCGTGTTGTTTGTGACACGACCGGGTACCCAGAAAAAAACTACACGGTGTGTTCATATAACACATGGCGTGTAATACACGCGTTTCCCCGACCCTTGTTGTTAGAGACATGGCCAAGTACACGGTTGAATACAACACGACATGTACTTATGGTACACGACATGTCCCCGAAGACTCTCGACCACCCCGTATCTTTGTTCACACAGTTAGTAACATGGTTTAAAAACTACACGGCGTGTATTTATAAATTACATTCCATGTATTCTGGGTTTTTTCGAGCAGAAGCTGAGAAACTACACCGAATTCAAGAAACACTGAAAAACAAACGTCTTTGTGCCAAATTCTGATCCGTGGGGTCCCATACTCCATGCGAATCAAATCTTGGCATCATAACAATTCATATATAAAGTAAAAAAGCATACAAAGTATGTCCATCATAGCAACTATCACTACAACATGCATAATTTATCTTGGCATCTATCACAACAACATGAAATTCGAATGCACCGTAGATGGCATGGTGAATGAATGACATGTGATTTACTACCCAGTGTGTACATGATTCATGAGATGGAACACCCTCATATCATCAAGTTTCAACATAATATAACCCCAATCATATAAACTGTAACAACACAAAACATGTGCATCACCCAACGGTGAAATATAATAACTGTAACATTTTCAAAAATCGAAAAATTCAATTACAAGGTAATATTTCTTTTCCCTTTACACAGGTTAATTACTCCCAGACACAAATAAGTACTATCTACCCATTTCATCCTATCTCTATATATTGTTGCAAAATAGTAATGCAATAGAAAAGAATGAAAACTGCTTGCTGATACCACTTTGTAACGACCTGAATCCGGAGCCACATAACTAGTGCCCCATACCCAGTTCGCCACATGACCTCAAGCACATTTCCCCAAACTCCAGAGGTTTTCGACTAGCAACGAGGGCCTTGGTGAGTTAGCGGGGAAAATATGCCCTCCGTTGGTAATGTATGTAGCGGAAGAATAAACATAATCAATAGAAGAAGCAGTAAACAACATATTAAAACTAAAGTAAAAGTAGAAGAAAAGTCTGATATAAAAATGATGTAGTACGGTACATGTATCTAAGGAAAGCAGTAAACAAATCAACGTGCTGAAATACAACTAAAACCAAAGTACTAAATGTAACAGCAAATCCAATAGCATCGTGATCCAAAGCCCAGTATCATGCTCTCCAGCTCCAACCATCAACCAAGTACCTGAGTTAGAAGGGCCACGATCTGTATCTACACCTGCAACCCTATAATCTGTTGGGCCGAAAAGCAGGACCCAAATAGGGTGTGAGACTAATCCGAGTAGGCATCCACCACAAGAATTATACCCTATTGCGAGTGAGTAATATTGAAAAAGTAAAGGGAAATAAGTACAGTAATGGACTAAGTGTATGCCAGTAATTAGTCCTACCAATTACCATTAGGATTCATTTTATTAAAAAATCAGGGAAAGTAGTCAATGTTTTTTATTCCACGGTAAGCAAGTAACATGACGAGTATCTCAAAAGACTACCTAAACACAAGACGTACAAAACCCAAGCTTGTTCTTCAGCTTGGTGAAGTCGTCACAACTAACCATCAAAATTCACACTGACCCACTGGGTGGCTCAAACTAGCAGGCCCCTATAGTCCAGTAATCAAACAAGGCACAAATATTCTACGAATCTGTCATGTCAATTCTCTTATGGTCTTGGAATGATAGTTACAGACTCTTTGAGGAAGCACTTACGACTAATTCCTCATGTGGTCTCGATGTGTGGGAAACTAATAACACTATTGGGAAGAAAAAAGTCATTTTCTTGTAGATCCTACATATAAAAGTAAAACCAACAAATCTTATAGAGAAGTACTTAATCATCTATTCCCTCTTTGATCTCCCGCACCAGGTTCTCACAGCCCTGAGCAGTCCAGTCGTTCGTAATCGACTATCTTCAGCCCTAAGTAAATTTAAAAACTACTTGGATAATAGCTACAATGCAGAAATATCATTTAAAAAGCAAGAAACACATGTAAACAGTCATAAAAAGTAAACTAACAATTGCAATATGGTTTTCCTCACAGGAAAACGGTTCCAAACGGTGATAAACAACAAAACAGGGGGAGAAACAGTCGTGGGGTGTTCCTCAATCATGCATCCAAGCATATATTAACTACAATTAAACATAATATAACCATAAATATTGCGTAAATAAACAATGGGATAAAAATTATAAGTTCGGGATACCCGATACATGGGTATCTGACACTTTTGCAACCAAAACTCAAAGAACTTCAATGAAGGGAAAAAAGCCACCAACCTTGATCCTTGAAGATCAATGTACTTGAACCTTGGCCCATGCATCAGCCTATAATGTAGTAGATCTGCAAAAACATCTAAAATGATCAACCTCAGCTAACTCATATGAGAGGAAGAATCAGAAAATGAGGCTAAAAAAGAACTAAGAACTCACCGCTTCAATTCTTCTGCAATCGACAGAGTCCGATTTGGACAACCAGTGATGGATCGGTGGCTCGGAGAAGAATCATCCCTCTTGATCACTCTATATAGAATTAGGTATAGAAGATGATGTTAATGTGCATTAGGCACGACCCCGGTCCGATTAGTGAAATAAAATTAAAGTACGCTGCATGTACTTTTAGAGTACACAGTGTGTACTAGGTCCTTCTGTACTCCACCAAAATTGGCCGCCATGTCACCCCGACACACTGTGTGTGTGCCCTGGGCATGGCCAGTACACAACTTTGAGTGGGAAAATAGTACACGACGTGTACTCAAAATGTACATGGCTTGTACTTCAAAAAATTCGAGAAACATTATTTTTTCCCAAAAACTCCAGAAAACAGAAAAACATACCTCAAACGAAGATCCTGGTTCTTATAGTTTTCTCCACAAATCTTTTACCTGATTGATTACATTATTCAGCAATACTTGTTCTCTTTGATCAATAATCTGAACTACTTTCTCTTTATAATAACAGTTATATTCTAGATTAACTACTTCTGGGATCAATACATGAGATGAATCTGGCACAAACAATATCAACATTAAAACAAGAAAACCATTAATCACCTCGGATAAACTCAGATGAAAATCAAATTGATAGGTGATAGTTCCGACATTCTCCAGGATTTATTAAGGTCTTATGAATCATGGTCTTAGCATTTATTTAATAAAAAAATTCAGAACACTTTTCCATGATGAGATTATAAGAAAAAAATGATCACATACACCAAAAGAAATGCCTTTCGTCATTTTTTCTATATTATTTTTATAACAACTCTCAGCTAACCTATTGTGTTGTGATATCATCTTTATTTTCTCATCAACTTGAATAACTAATTCTGTTCCCATCAACTTCTTATCCATGGATTCATCCTAAAAAACTAGAGTTCAATACTATGTCACATAAAATGCCAAAAAATGTGTCATCTATATACTCTATTGAAAACTATTTTTATAAAAAAAAGATATACTAAAGAATGATATTGATCACAACATCCCTAGTCTTCCATTGAACAAGATCGAATCATATCCTCTAATGCATGATCCCTTCTTTCTGAGTTTCCATCTGATAGATAATGAAAATTAATACTAAAATTTATTTTTTTTCGTAATGAACATTGATGGCCTTCCCAAAATATAGAAGTGAACATAGTATCATGGTCAGATATAATGTAAAGATGTATTCCACATTCCTAAAAATAACATTGAGGTTCAGTCAGGAATTTTAATCAAAAAAAATTCTTCCTCGAATAGAGAGATTCAGGCAACAATAATCCATATCTCATTGTAACCTTGAGAAGTCATTGGTAGTCCGACAATGAATTCCATGATTATATTTTCCCATTCCCACTCTAGAATATGTAAAGGCTGAAGCACCCCCTTCAGTTGTTGCCACTCTACTTTAACCTCTTGACATATAAAAAATTTCAATATAAATTCCACAATATCACTTTTTAATCAATCCCACAAGTAATACACTCTAATGTTTCTATACATCTTTGTACTACCAGGATAAACTAGAAATGGAGAACAATGAGTTTAACAAAATAAATTTTTCTTCAACAAAGAATCATAAGGCACTAAGAATCTTATTCAAAATCAAAAAATTCAAATTTATCAAAGTTAAATTCTAGAAACACAACCATTTTTAAAAATTATAAATTTTTCTGTAGCTCATGGTCTTTATTCAATGATTTCATAATTGTTTCTGAAAATTATTACTGCGTTGAATCCTAAAAAAATATGTACTTCCAAATCCCACAACATCACAACCAAAATTCATCAAATCATTATTTAGCGGATCATGTTCCGAATGTAATGTGGTTAACGATGCTTGATATTTTTTAATTGTGGCATCCTTCATATTATTTTCTTTTACTAGATGGTAATTGATCATGAAATAATAATATTTTATCCATTCAATCAATCTTCTCTTAATCATGTTTTATTCCATCTTAGTGAATATATACATCATAATTGTTTAGTCATTATATATTTGACGTTTTCATATATTTAAATGATGCATCCAAATATTCAAATCAAAAACCATAGCTACAAATTCCAAATCATGTGAGGGATAATTTATCTAATGATGTTTTAGTTTAATAGAGGAATAAAAAAATTACATATTTATTATACATAAAAAACCAAGTTTGTTCAATGATTCATTACTAGAGATTCCAAACTCATCATTTCATGAATGCAAAGAAAAAAATGGATAATTCACCAATGATTTCTCCAGTTCCTAAAATCTAACATCACATTATTCTATCAAAAAAATATATATCACTTTTGTGTTAACATGATTAGCAGGCTAGATAATCATGAAATGTTTTTTTTCAAACTGTTTTTAATAACATGTTAATCCATGAAAACTATAAATCTATGTAACATTTTAGGTCTTGTCCATTCATCAAACCCTTTTGTTTTGGTAGGATAAACTATTATTCCATATTTATTTAAAATGTACCTAGAAAAGAAAATGATTTCAACAAAAAATCAACCTTTCTAAATTTTCCATATAGTTTATTTTTCAATGGTTTTTATAAAAACCTTTAGACATTTTTCATTATCCTTTTTACTCATTGAAAATATTAGAATGTAATCAATAAACACAACAAGAAATTTATCCTAGAAAACATGAAGTATGATATACCTAGGATTCATGAAAACATAAAGAGCCTTAGTTTACCCAAAAGGAAAAAAATCAAAATTTCTATTTCTAGTATAATAAGATTTTATGATGATTTCATCCTCTTTCACATTCGGTTGACGATATCCAGATCCCATGTCAATCTTGGAAAAGTACTAAGATCTATGGAGCTGATCAAACAGGTCATCGATATTAGGTTAAGGGTACAAGTTTTTAATTTTTATGTTATTCAAAGATCTATAATCAACACAATGTATCGTGGAACCATAATGCATTTTTGATGAAAAAATCATGAGCACCCCATAGTGATGTTCTAGGACGAATGAAGCCTTTATCATGAAAATCATGCAATTGATTTTTTTAGTTCTAAATGATCTATTTGACCTTTTCATTATGTGGGATTTGAAATTGACATTGTAATAGGAACTATATCAATTATGAATTGAACTTCTCAATCAGGTATAAAAATGGGTAACTCATTAGCAAAAACATTATGATATTCATTTACCATTAGAATATACTTAATATAATGACCCATACTTTACATACAATGTTAATACTTCAAAATTGAAGCACCCTTATTACAACATATGACAAAACAACAAACGACCGTATAGGTATAGTGTCTTTAGAAACTGGGAAACATAAACAACTTGTTCATAAATATTCTACAGTGTCTCCCATTTATTTCATCATATCTAGGGTCCCTTTTAGCATATTATACTTAATATCCATCTTCTTGACCTGGGGAAAAGAAAACATAAAATGGTGAGCTCAAATGCTCAGCAAGGGAAAATAAAGGAAATAAAAATCATATCATATCTTTTTAAAAATCATAACTTGCAAAAGAGATCATAATATCTTAACATGGAATAAATCATAGAAGTGAAAATGAGATCCCCATAATCATAACATGAAACTTGAAACTTTGTGGCATTCACACATAATCATGGAACATCATTTCTTGTTATTCATGATTCATTGCCAATACTATCTTAGTGGATAGAGTCCCTTTTTGAACCGAGTCACCCTCATTCCAGTCCTGTTTCACTAAACCGGTATAACCTACCGTTCCAGCCATGTCTATCTCATGAGATATAAAATCATTAACCAATGCAATTTAGGGAGATATAGGTCCCACCCATCTCATAATGAATCCTTTCTTATGTGTGCCACATAATCATAAACCATACATCATAGCGTAACCCATGTAATAAAAATGGAATTCTTAAACAACATGACATCATAAAACAATTCATATAAGATAAAGGAATTCATAAAAATATTTCCATCACAACATAATAAAATAAATGTAATAATAGGGATAAAAACAGATCCCTTTTATTATCTTAGATGGAAAATAATTTTGATAAAATACTTGAACTCCATTCTTGAGGAAAATATCATTTCTACTTCAAAAACATTTTTCCTTTCATAACATGTCATACGACTTTAAAATAAAAGAAGATGATTAAAAATAAACTTCAAAACTTGTAATGGAAGCTTCCTGGAAATAATTTTTAAAAATCCATTCATGCCGTATAAGTTAAAAAAACATTCTTCTCGTACTTTTGTCGGAAAAGTCAAAAAAGTACCACGCACGAAAAATGACAAAAGATTCCTTTCATATCCTTTACTAAAAATTTACCGAAGGGTATAATTGAATATAAACTATTTTATAAGGATATAAATATTACATATTGAGGAAACATGGATGTGGATGATAAAATACACCCCAGTAAATGTCAAAGTATAAACAATCTCGAATAAAAATGAGATTGTGATATTTCCCTTACCTTAAGTCCAATTTTCATTGTACATGTCCGAAGCTCCTGTATAATGGTTTAAATAATGTTATTGACTTATTCCAGAATCATACATATTGATATGATATCTAATATGGTCATATTCTTAGCTTCTTATTAGTAATATTTCACTGTTACTTGTTACTCGGGTCTTTATTGCCTTTTGTTCTTATGCGTGTTTTGCTGAATAAATTCTTATTATTATTTTAAGGTTATCGATACGTTATATCCAGAATGGTATTAGTGTAACATATATCATATTTATTCATTCAATTCATTTATATAATTACTATGTAATGATGATCATGTAGAACGAGTCGCATCACATCGTGGAGACGGTATTCCGTACGTAGGCACGAGTCATGATATCCTTCCTATGATAGTGGAATTGTATTGGAGTATATATATATTATTTCAGTATCAATATTAATTTATAATAATCATAAATAGTTACTCATTACACCATTATACCCATCCTTGTAAGGTGAAGGTGGAAAATAGATTACACCACGGCGTGGAGACGGTATTTCGTACGTACGCACGCGCAGTGATTTCTTTTTTCCGTAGGATGGATAGAAGGTGAATTAGAGTTGTTTCATATTTATGATAACATAACAGTATGTAAGTAATACTGATGTTATTACTTTATCATGAAATAACTAAAGAAGAAGAAGGTGAAGAAGAAAAAAATTGAAAAGATCGGTAATGGATATTACCTCTTCTTTGGAATGCCTCTTTGAATCCTCCACTTAGGGAACTAATATTGGTATTTAAAGAAAACCAGGACCTCTGGGATTATTCTAGGGAAGTGGAGAGGAGAAAATGGCAGGGGTTGGCCAAGCTTGAGTGCTCAAATTGGTGTGAGGAGGAGGGGGAGGAGGTGCCCTTTTATAAGGGAGGAGAGGGGCACCTTAGGAATATCTCAAAACATTATTTTATATTAAAGTCAAAATCGGTTTATAATGGTTCCAAAGGTTCTTATTTCGAAGATAAAGTGTGGATGGGTCGAAATAATCTCAACCAATAGGATTTAGACATGTTTAGGGTATTATTGTAACCTTATCAATTAGATTTAAAAAGTTAAATAATTTACCTTTTACCGTGTCTTTTTGTTTTCTTTCACTATATGGTTAATAAACATACTATAACATGCAAAAAGAACCCCAAATTGTTTACTATTAATATATATATCCTTATATATGTCATTTGGCCGAACCTTAGATTTTTAGGAATAAAATAACAATTAATAATATGTTATTTTATTTAAAACCTATTTTGTTTCAATTTTGACAGTATTTGATATATGATTTTTGAGAAAGTCATAACAGAATTATATGTTCAATCGAAGTTGATTAAATCAACACTAATATATCATAGTAACCTAGAAAATTAGTGGAATTCATAAAAAGTCTAAAATTACATTTATTTTTGTGTTTATAACATCAATTATGTCAATATTTCATTAATAAGATAATTACTACATCATCATTGTGTCATAAATAAATTAAATTATTTAATGTCTAAAAATTACAAATAAAAAACCATTATGTAGGAAATCTTTTTATCTTTCTAATTAATATTTATAGTCGAATTTATCTTATGTATAACCCCATATTAAAAATTATTTACTTATTAAACTATGATTTTAACTATTTTAACCCTTCTTTAAATAAATTAATAATAAATGTCCTAATCTAATCCAATTGGGCCTAAATGGTCATATTTTATTCCTAAGTTTGTTTTTGGTCGAATTAAACTTATCCAATACAATTAGGACATGTTTTAGGGTAATAGTAATATCATATTTACCCTTAGTTACCCTATTTACTATTAACCGCGGTAAAAAATGTTAAAAGTTACTATTCAACAAAAAATTATTTTTATCTCATTGAACCACATTTTACTTAATGATATCAACCGTGTTTGTCGGATTTTCGAAATTCCATTCACAGAAGTGGTAAAATTAAGTTTTATGCAAAATTCAGTTTTTAACCTACCACTTAGTGGTTTCACTATTCATCAAAAATTGAAAGTTTTCCGAAAAATACCAAAATTTCACCATAGGCTAATTTCGGTATTCCAAATCCAAAAATGAAGTCCATTTTGAAAAATAAAATTTATAAAATTTCAAAAAGTGGTTATTACTATTCATAACGGCTAGTTTTAATAATATTTTAATAGTATATCGTTGTTTAGTGAAACTCAGTATTGCGTACGACGCAAGCTATCGAGGAAGGTCGTGATTGTGTGTAAAGTAATCCAAGAAAGTGTGTAGTGAAAGATTCCTTTGATGATATATAAAAAAATATTACTCATAAAAATATCGGGTGTTACATTCTACCCACCTTAAAAAGAATTTCTCCCTCGAAATTCGTCACTTTGTAACAAACAGATGAGGATACCTATCCCTCATCGTATCCTCAAGCTCCCAAGTAGCTTCTTCTAATTGGTGGTTCCTCCATAAAACATTCACCAAGCGAGTGGTTGTGTTTCGTAGGACTTTTTCGCTACGATCCAGAATCTCTATCGGCTGTTCTTCATAAGAAAGATCTTTCTCCAGTGGTACAACTTCTGTGCTGAGTACATGTGAAGGATCTGGTATGTACTTTCTCAGGAGAGATACATGGAACACATCGTGAACTTGAGAGAGATTCGGTGGAAGCACCAATCGGTAAGCTACCTTCCCAACACAATCCAGTATTTTGAAAGGACCGATATATCTAGGGCTCAACTTCCCCTTCTTTCCAAATCTCATAACCCTCTTCCATGGAGATATTTGTAAGAAAACTTTATCACCCACTTCAAACTCTAGGTCTTTTCATCGGTTTTCGGCATAACTTTTCTGTCGACTCTGAGCTGCTCTTATGTGTTGTTGAATAGATCTGACCTTTTCTGCCATTTCATCAACGAGATCAGGTCCTAATAGCTTTCTTTCCCCAACTTCATCCCAGCAAGTTGGAGTCCTGCATTTCTTTCCATAGAGAGCTTCATAAGGAGCCATCTGAATGCTGGATTGAAAGCTACTATTATAAGAAAATTCCACCAAAGGTAGGTGTTGATCCCAACCTCCTTTGAAATCCATAGAGCAAGCTCTCAACATATCTTCTAGGGTTTGAATTGTTCCCTCATACTGACCGTCTGTCTGAGGATGAGAAGCAGTGCTGAAACTCAACTCTGTATCCAGAGTATGCTGAAGACTTTGCCAGAACTTCGAGGTAAATCTCAGATCCCGATCAGATATAATAGAAAGTGGTACTCCATGAAATCTTAACACTTCCTTTACATATATCCTATCAAGATGATCTAGAGTGAAATCCTCTCTAATAGCAATGAAGTGTGAAGACTTTGTAAGATGATCTACTATGACCCAAATAGCATAATTGCCTTTGGATGTTTTAGGAAGTCATGTGACAAAGTGCATAGTGATGTTTTCCCATTTCCATTCGGGTATGGGTAATGTTTTTAACATCCACTTAGACTTCTGTATCTCAGCTTTAACTTGATGACAAACCAAGCATCGAGAGACATATTCAGCAACATCACTTTTCATGCCATCCCACCAGAAGTACTCCTTCAGGTCCCTATACATCTTCGTGCTTCCAGGATGAATAGAGAATGATGAACGATGAGCCTCATCCAGCAGTTCCTTCTTTAATTCGGGGATGGGAGGAACACAAATCCGATTCCTGAACTTTATTATCCCATCACAATCAAGGTTGAATTCAGGAACATTTCTCACCTTCTTTTGTAACTCGACATTTTCTTTCTGTGCCTCTTTAATCTTCACATGTATAGATGGTTGAACATTCATTTGATAAAGATAATATTTTTTCCCTTCCATTATAATTCCAAGATCCATCCTTTGTAAATCCATAAATATTAATCTTTTGTGATCCTCATCATGGATAAACTAGCATGGTCTTGTCGACTTAATGCATCTGCCACCTTGTTTGCTTTCCCAGGGATGTATGGATTGAGCAATCGTAATCCTTAATCAGCTCCAACCATCTTCTTTGATAGATAATAAACTCCTTTTGTGTGAAAATATACTTTAAAGTTTTATGATCAGTATAAATATCACACCTTTCACCATAAAGGTAATGCCACCAATTCTTTAATGCAATGATTACCGCAGCCAACTCCAAATCATGTGTTGGGTAATTTTGCTCATGGATTTTCAACTCTCGTGAGGCATAAGCTATCACTGTATCATTTTTCATAAGAACACACCCCAATCCCTTCTTGGATGCATCACTATAGATCACAAACCTTTCTCCACTATAAGGCAGTGTGAGCACAGGTGCACTGTATAACCTTCTTTTCAACTCCTTGAAATTCTCTTTACATTCCTCTGTCCAAAAAAACATAACTCCTTTCTAAGTCAACTTGGTGAGTGGATTAGATAATCGTGAAAAATATTTTACAAAACGTCGATAATATCCAGCCAAACCATGAAAACTTCAGATCTCAGTTACTGTTGTTGGTCTCGAACATCTTTCGATAACCTCTGTTTTTGCTGGATCCACAGATATCCCCTCTTTTGAGATTATGTGACCCTAAAATTCAACTTTTTGAAACCAAAATTCACACTTGGTAAATTTGGCATAAAGCATCTCCTTTCTCAGGGTCTTCAATATAATTCTCATGTGATATTCATGCTCTTCATTGCTCTTTGAATAGACAAGAATATCGTCTATAAAGTCTACCACAAATTGATCAATATAGTCTCTAAAGACTCTATTCATTTGATCCATGAAGATAGCAGGGGAATTAGTAAGACCAAATGGCATCACTATAAATTCATAGTGTCCATACCTTGTACGGAAAACCGTCTTTGGTATATCCTCCCTTTTGACCCTTAATTGATGATACCCTAAATGAAGATCAATCTTGGAAAAGTATTGAGCTCCGCGTAGTTGGTAAAATAAGTCATCAATGCGTGGGAGAGGATATTTGTTCTTGATAGTGATCTTGTAAAGTTCTCGATAATCAATGCAGAGTCTCATTGATCCATCGTTCTTCTTAAGAAATAGAACAGGTGCTCCCCAAGGTGACACAATAGGGCGTATGAATCCCTTATCAAGATTCTCTTGGAGTTGCTTCTTCAATTCCTGCAACTCAATTGGGGCCATTCTATAAGGTGTCTTTGAAATTGTCAAAGCACCCGGTATGAGTTCTATTGAAAACTCAACATCACGATATAGTGGAAGACCCATTAATTCCTCCGGAAAGACATCATGAAACTCTCGTACAATGGGAATATTCTTAATTGTGAGATTCTCACCATCCATTTGAGATAAATAACCTTCATTTAGAGGAATCAAGACCCATAAGATGGAAGGAATTTCCACTGGAAGGTTATATTCATCCTTGCATCGATAAACGATCGTAGATTGATCTGGAATATGAAATGTGACTTCCCTTCTTTGGCAATTGATATGAGCTCCATGTAGAGAAAGCCAATCCATGCCAAGAATCACATCAAATTCCACTATAGGAAGGATCACAAGATTTGCAGGAAGCACTTTCCCACAAACATCATTCGGAGAAGAATTATAAACTTTTGATGTGACTGTTGTGCCATTAGGTGTTGTCACAGCTAACTCAACATCTAATTGTTGAGGTAATACGGTGATACCCTTAGAAAAATTTTCAGAAATAAAAGAGTGGGTGGATCCAGAATCAAATAAAACATTTGCTACTTTAGAGTTGATGGTAAGTGTACCTTTCACCACTTCGTTATCGTACTCCACATCGCTGATAGAAATTTCATGTGACTTTCCTTTGTCTTTAGCCTTAAGATTTTGTTGACGTCGACCATCATCATCAACCCTTGGATTTGGTCATTGATTGGAATAATGCCCCAACTCCTTGCACTTGAGACATTGAAGTGTAGTAGGTTAATTCTGTGTATCCCTTCCTTTGTTTGCGTCATTAGACATCTTCTTCCCATTATCGCGGCATTCAAATGCCCGATGACCTTCCTTTCCACATTTAAAACATTTACTTGTCCCTTTAAGACAACTCCCTCCATGTTTCATTCCACACTTTGAGCATAAGGGAAAGCTCATCTTCTTTTCAGTGTGCTCTTTAGATTTTCCTTTGAATTCCATCATCCTCTTCTTATCAAACCCATGTGACTGGAGGGTCACTCCAATCTCCTCTCAACTTTGAGAGCACATCGAACGATCTCCTCGTAGCTATTGAAGTCCCTTATGGCTAACACCCTTCAAAGACTTGCTTTTAAGCCACTAAAGAATCAATCGATCTTACTCTCAGGTTGGATAAAAATACCATAAGCGTACCTTGCAAGTCTTGTAAAATTTGCTTCATAGGTACCAACAGATTCATCATCACTTTTCTTCAGTTCAAGAAACCCTTTCTCCATCTTTGTTCGGAGAATACGAGGGAAGTAATTATTGAAAAATAAGTTCTTGAACTCGTCCCATTCCATAGACTCAATTTCATCCCTTTGCCTCGTATTCTTAATAAGATTCCACCATTGATCAACATCTCCTTCCAAACGATACACTGCTAGGATTACTTTATCATGTTCAGAACATTGATGAACTGAAAATATCTTTTCAGTAGTACTAATCCATTGTTCAGCAACTAAGGGATCAGTAGACCCGTTGAATGAAGGTGGATGCTGCCTCATGAAGGATTCAACAGAATGTTGCTCCTTCCTTTGCTCGTTTGGAAGTCCTGCATGATTTATAGCTTGAGAAAGTTGTGTGAGCATGGCTACAAGATTTTTCATTCCAGCTCCCATATCATTTGGTTGCTCAGGGGGAAAATCATTGCATTGCCCATCGCATTCCGCATTAACACGGTTCCATCGGGTTCCAGCCATTGACTAAAACCAAGAAGAATAGTGTGAGAAGCACTAATTATAATAGGAAAACAACATAATCAAGGATAAAATTTCACACTTAAGGTCTTATCCTAGGGTACTCATGGCCATTTCTAAAACAATAAGATTGTGTTCTATGCTTAGACTTATCCTTATGGTTCTTACTAAGGCTTTCACATCCATGTTTCCAAAGGTTGACTATACCTTTCCGCTGATACCAACTATAATGACCCATAATTTACATACATTGTTAATACATCAAAATTGAAGCACCCTTATTACAACATATGACAAAACCACAAAGGACTGTATAGGTATAGTGTCTTTAGAAACTGGGAAACATAAACAACTACTTCATAAATCTTCTACAGTGTCTCCCATTTATTTCATCATATCTAGGGTCCCTTTTAGAATATTCTACTTAATATCCATCTTCCTGACCTGGGGAAAAGAAAACATAAAAGGGTGAGCTCAAATGCTCAGCAAGGGAAAATAAAGGAAATAAAAATCATATCATATCTTTTTGAAAATCATAACGTGCAAAAGAGATCATAATATCTTAACATGGAATAAATCATAGAAGTGAAAATGAGATCCCCATAATCATAACATGAATCTTGAAACTTTGTGGAATGCACACATAATCATGGAAAAACATTTCTTGTTAGTCATGACTCATTGCCAAGATTATCTTAGTGGACAGAGTCCCTTTCTGAACTGAGTCACCCTCATTCCAGTCCTGTTTCACTGAACTGGTATAACCTAACGTTCCAGCCATGTCTATCTCATGAGATATAAAATCTTTACCCAATGCATTGGATGGAGATATAGGTCCCACCCATCTCATAATGAATCCTTTCTTATGTGTGCCACATAATCATAATCCATACATCATATCGTAACCCATGTAATAAAAATGGAATTCTTAAACAACACGACATCATAAAACAATTCATATAAGATAATGGAATTCATAAAATTATTTCCATCACAACATAATCAAATCCATGTAATAATAGGGATAAAAACATAACCCTTTTATTATCTTAGATGGAAAATAATTTTGATAAAATACTTGAACTCCATTCTTGAGGAAAATATCCTTTCTACTTCAAAAACATTTTTCCTTTCATAACATGTCATGCGACTTTAAAATAAAATAAGATGATTAAAAATAAACTTGAAAACATGTAAAGTAAGCTTCTTGGAAATAATGTTTTAAAAATCCATTCATGCCATATAAGTTAAAAAAACATTCTTCTCGTACTTTTGTCGGAAAAGTCAAAAAAGTACTTCGTACGAAAAACGACAAAAGATTCCTTTCATATCCTTTACTAAAAATTTACCGAAGGTTAATATTGAATATAAACTATTTTATAAGGATATAAATATTACATATTGAGGAAACATGGATGTGGATGATTAAATACACCCCAGTAAATGCCAAAGTATAAACAATCTCGGATAAAAATGAGATTGTGATATTTCCCTAACCTTAGGTCCGATTTGCTTTGTATGTGTCTGAAGCTCCAGTATAATGGTTTAAATAATGTTATTGACTTATTCCAGAATCATACATATTGATATGATATCATATATGGTCATATTCTTAGCTTTTTATTAGTAATATTTCATTGTTACTTGTTACTCGGGTCTTTATTGCATTTTATTCTTATGCGTGTTTTGCCAAATAAATTCTTATTCTTATTTTAAGGATATAGATACATTATATACAGAATGGTATTATTGTAACATATATCATATTTATTCATTAAATTCATTTATATAATTACTATGTAATGATGATCATGTAGAACAAGTCGCATCACATCGTGGAGACGGTATTCCGTACGTACGCACGAGTGATGATATCGTTCCTATGATAGTGGAATTGTATTGGAGTATATATACATTATTTCAGTATCAATATTACTTTATAATAATCATAAATAGTTACTCATTACACCATTATACCCATCCTTTTAAGGTGAAGGTGGAAAATAGATTACACCACGGCGTGGAGACGGTATTCCGTACGTACGCACACGCGGTGATTTAATTTTTACGTAGGATGGATAGAAGGTGAATTAGGGTTGTTTCATATTTATAATAACATATCAGTATATAAGTAATACTGATATTATTACTTTATCATGAAACAACTAAAGAATAATAAGTTGAAGAAGAATGAAATTGAAAAGATCGGTAATGGATATTACCTCTTCTTTGCAACGCCTCTTTGAATCCTCCACTTAGGGAACAAAGATTGGTCTTTGAAGAAGACCAGGACCTCTATGATTATTCTAGGGAAGTGGAGAGGAGAAAATGGCAAGGGTTGGCCGAGCTTTAGTGCTCAAATTGGTGTGAGGAGGAGGGGGAGGAGGTGGCCTTTGATAAGGGAGGAGAGGGGCACCTTAGGAATATCTCAAAATATTATTTTATATTAAAGTCAAAATCGGTTTATAATTGTTCCAGAGGGTCTTATTTAGAAGATAAAGTTGGGATGGGTCGAAATACTATCAACAAATAGGATTTAGACAAGTTTAGGGTATTATTTTAACCTTATCAATTACATTTAACTCTAAGTTAAATAATTTAACTTTTACCGTGTCTTTTTGTTTTCTTTCACTATATGGTTAATACACTTACTATAACATTCCAAACGAACCAAAAATTGTTTATTATTAATATATATATCCTTATCTAAGTCATTTGGCCGATCCTTAGATTTTTAGGAATAAATTAACAATTAATAATATTTTATTTCATTTTAAAACTATTTTGTGTCAATTTTGACACTATTTGATATATGATTTTTGTGAAAGTCATAACAGAATTATATGTTCGATCCAAGTTGATTAAATAAACACTAATATATCATAGTAACCCAGAAAATTAGTGGAATTCATAAAAAGTCTCAAATTACATTTATTTTTGTGTTTATAATATCAATTATGTCAATATTTCATTAATAAGTTAATTACTGCATCATCATTGTGTCATAAATAAATTAAATTATTTAATGTCTAAAAATTACAAATAAAATACCATTATGTAGGAAACCTTTTTAACTTTCTAATGAATATTTATAGTAGAATCTATCTTATGTATAACTCCATATTAAAAATGATTTACTTATTAAACTTTGTTTTTAACTATTTTAACCCTTCTTTAAATAAATTAATAATAAATGTCCTAATCTAATCCAAGTGGGCCTAAATGGGCATATTTTATTCCTAAGTTTGTTTTTGGTCGAATTAAACTTATCAAATAGAATTAGGACATGTTTTAGGGTAATAGTAATATCATATTTACCCTTAGTTACCCTATTTACTATTAACCGCTGTAAAAAAAGTAAAATGTTACTATTCACCAAAAAATTATTTTTATCTCATTGAACGACATTTTACTTACTGATATCAACCGTGTGTGTCGGAGTTTCGAAATTCCATTCAAAGAAGCGGTAAAATTATGTTTTATGCAAAATTCAGTTTTTAACCTACCACTTAGTGGTTTCACTATTCATCAAAAATTGAATGTTTTCAGAAAAATACCAAAATTTCTCCCTAGGCTAATTTTGGTATTCAGAATCCAAAAATGAAGTCCATTTTGAAAAATAAAATTTATAAAATTTCAAAAAGTGGTTATTACTATTCATAACGGCTAGTTTTAATAATATTTTAATAGTATATTGTTGTTTAGTGAAACTCAGTATTGCGTACGACGCATGCTATTGAGGAAGGTCGTGATTGCATGTAAAGTAAGCTAAGCAAGTGTGTAGTGAGAGATTCCTTTGATGATATATAAAAACAAAATATTACTCATAACAATCTCGGGTGTTACACTTAATCCATACAGTCCCCTTATTTTCAAAAATATGAGAAAGATAAAATTCATTACAGGTAACAAAAATTTCTCATCTTCATTAAATATTATGAATTTTATTGGGTCATACTTGTATAAAAGGTGAAAATCATTCTGAAAAAAACATCTTTTTTCTTTATAATAATTCATAGCATGATAAATATAAATCAAATCAATACCCATAATGAGATCAATCGCTAATAAGAGGAAAAAATGTTTTGTTGGTAATGTCCTTCCATGGATAATAATAGTATTACTCATAATATTCCTTATTGTTGCAACATTTCCCCATAGTGTTCTAAACATAAGTTATTTTCTTACTTATTTACGTGATATTTCAAATTTACCTAAAAATCACTCATAAATAATGAAGGGTGTAGACCACGTATCAAAAAAGTCTTTAGATAAATACTATTATACAAAAAAATTACATGATACCACTTCATTGGATGCTCGACATCTACAAACATAGTCTCCAAGGATCTTACAATACCATTGATCTTATAGTCATGATTATTTGCATCATTTTGATCTTTCTTTGGGAAGGAATTTTTATAATGACCTATCTCACCCATTTTAAAAGAGATTATAGTTTTCATATCTAGATTAGTCTTTGGATCATTTTTATTACATTATCATGACATAAGTCAAAACACAAGAAATCTAAAGCACTTCCCTATTTTGGTAATTCATTCCCTAGGATTCTTTTTTCAACACTATTCAAAAATATGAATGTAGAAATTATTACAATTAGAATTATTCTATTGATTCTAACCCATCAATTTTCCTTTGAACCCCCTGTTCTTCTCATTTCTAATGTTCATGTGATAATCAACGAACTCTGTTTCAACACTCTCCGAACATCAGAAAAGATTCACATAACTATTGAAATCATGACATTTCAGTGCCATTTGATACATTTTCATCAATCTTATGTAAAATTGGTTAATTTTTAATCTAGATCCATAATAAGATTTAGAGCATACCTGCCCTATAGGGTAATGTTTTCTTCATACAGTGCCACTAAATAGTCTTTCTTTTTCTTCAACTCAATGAATTTCTTCACCATCCTATCTTGAAACCCCATAGAAAAGTATTTTTCAAGGAAATATAGTTTAAATTCATCCCACTCTAAGGAATTAATATACTATATATGTCTGATATTTTGGATGATTGGCCAGCACTAATTAGCTTCACCTTAAAAATAATAAATGTAAAGATTTACCACATGATTATTTGAACATCCAATTAGATAGAATATATTTTCATGTGATTTAATACATCATTCAGCCGCAATTAGGTCAGAAGATCGACTATAATTTGGAGTTTGTTGCCTTATAAAATATTCTAATATCATCATGTTTCTTTGTGGTACCTCTATTTTTTCTCTTACATGGATACCTCCACTATTTATTGCTTGTGTATGGTGATCCACTACCATCCCAAGCATTTGAGTTCAAAATCCCACCATTCCCAGTTATGGGTTAAGAATGATATCTTCTTCCTAGATCCATCCAACTTCAACATCTCTTTTTCTTTGTCGGATAACCTTTCTGAACAAAAATATCACAGATGAAGAGACATGGTAATCTTTAAATTCAATATCATTTCAGCATAAAAATAAAGTAAAAAATAGTTATGGTACTCTAATATCATCATAATAACTTCTAATGTTATTTATACCAACCTTGTATACCAACTAAATGGATTTAGACTTAATACATTATATAATCTTGAATTATATTCAGGAAATCACTTATTTTCATATTGATGATCATTTCATGTTATATATTTAGGGAATTGGGATATAATACAGACATATACTTTCACATTAATATTTATAATATACCAGAAAAAAGTATCATTTTCTTTTTCACATATATAACATTTCTAAGAAAATATAATTTCAATGAAAAAATACCATTACATTTAACAGGGATTCCATTTATGTCATAAATATCCTTATAAATTTGGAAAATTATATTAAAATGTAGGATAAGAATAGAATCTTAGAAAGGGTTATAAAAAGAGGAAAATGAAATCATTGGACCATGATTACTTAGAAGCATATGAAATTATTTTCTAAAAGGAAAACATGTCACACCTATATAATTACATTGTTAAACTTGATATTTCCAAAATTTTATCACAAAATCATAATAAAAATAAATATAACTGTAAATTTATATTCAGGCATTCATTTATTATATTGTATTCCTTGTCGCTACCATATGATTTTTAACCCTCACTCCTACCTTACAATGTAACCCTCACACCTACCTTATGGTGTAACCTTCATATATACACAAAGCATAACCATAAAAACAACCTCCAACATACATAGACCCAATGAATTAGAAAGATATATAGGTCCCACACTAAATCATATAAAATTTTAAATAACCATAACATAATCATTAAATAATAATACTTTAATAAAATCATTCACTAGGAATTTTATGAAACTAAAATATTAAAATAGGATTTTATAAGAAAAGTCATGTAAGAATAACATAATTCATATTATAATCTATAGAACGAAACAATTTTGTGTTTAAACTGTAAATGAACAAAATAGAACATAATATAATTATAAAGTAATCATGAAAAATGATCTTGAAACCACACAATTATTTAAGTATATGGTTAACCCAATGAATTGAAATTATGTTAATAATTCCCCTACCTCAGGATTTTTTACATAAAACTAGATTAAAGCTCTTGTATAATAGTTTAATTTTTGTTATTAATATTTTAATGAAACATGTTATTGTTTACATCACATTAAATATCATTTCATATCATTATTTCACTCATTAGTTACTTGTAATTTTTTCCTTCTATAGTTTCATGTGCATTCTTTACTTGATTTCCATGGCCGGTTAGTAAATTATTTTCTTTTTGTATGGAAAAAATTTATAGAAATAGAATTTATAAGATTCTAGAATAATTTATGTATCCACAAATAATTTTGTTATAATATATTATGATCATTCATTTTATATAATATTATTGATATTTTTTATATCATTTTGTTGGTTCTTTGATAACCGTGAATATGTTTAATTATATATTTTATATTAATCAATTGAAGTTCATTAAAAATCATAAAATAGGTTACTAACAACATAGTACACTATGTTTCAACCATTGAAAGGGTTTTATTATCATCTATGAATGATGTAATGTAAATTTAATGAACATTTTCCCCAATTTTGGTAAACAACACATCAAAAAAATGAATTAATTTTTTTGAGTATGAAGAATAGATGAGGAAGAAAGATGATGAAGTTTTATTCACGAACATGAGAAAATATAGAATATATATGATTATAGAGATTTCTTACCTCCTAGTTAAGGGGAGGGGAAGATAGTATAAGAAAATAAAATGATTGAAAAAAACACATGAAAATGAAAGAGGGTTCTTACCTCTTGATCTCTTCTCCATGAGATCCTTTGTAAGGCCATTGGTTTTGGACTTTTAGTGAGACCAGAATGTATTGGATATGTGGTAGATCCTTGGGATGGTTATTTGGTAGAAAATAAAAAATTATCATGTTATGATAGGTGTGATAGGAAGAGGGAAAGGATTGTGGTATTTATAGGTGAGGATATGAGGGATTTTACATTATTTTAATCATTATTTTAATATTTCATTTCAAGACTAGGAATATTCTTAATTAATATGATAAAAATATTAAAGAGTAAATTTTAGTTCTAAATAAGTGGGCATACATTAGTCAAGATGCCAAAAATAGTGTATCTAATTATTAATTTCTATACATGGTATCTTAATGTATTACACTATTCATAAAAAATTCATGAATTTCAATAAAATACATTAAATTCACCCTAACCATTTTTTTTGATTAGAATTAAAAGATGAACTCCATTTTCTAAAAATAATTTTCTCTCTATGATTATTTTAAATTTCAAAATAAAATTAAACATTATTTTAAAATAAACATTTTTATAACTATAACTCGTTTTTAATCACGTTGAAAAATTAATCAAAAATATTTTTCTCTTAAATAATTAAGAAAATAAAATATATGATTAATTAGGTCCATATTACTATTCATATTAATATTCAATAGGTAGTATAACTATTCACTAAAAATAAATTTTGTTCCATTAGACTAAAAATAACATTCTGATCACTATTATAGATGATCACATTTAAAAATTCAAAACATTTAAGAAGAAAAATTATGTTTTAATGTATACATTATATCTATCTATTTAAAATAATGTTTTATTCTTAGAGTTGTAGTATTTCATTCATTTCACTTATTTTAAAAATCATGGGGTGTTACATGATATTTTTTATTTTTATCTATTTCATCAATATATAAATATATATCTATAGATATAGATATAATCTAATTTATGTTAAAAATATATATAATTATTATACAATTATTATTATTTTATATAAATATATATACATACATATAATACTAATAATAATAAGACATTTTTTTTAAAATAATAAAAATAAAAATACATTTTCTCCATAATCAAATTGGTTTTATAATAATAATAATTTATTTTCTTAAAAAATTAATTATATTTTTTAAATTGTAATTTTTTGTAATTTCCAAATATAATATATTTTTGTTAATATAGAATGATTTTAATAAAATAAAATGTTAATATATTTTATAAAAACAGTCTTTATAATTATAACTTTATAATATTAATATGTAATTTTTAATATTACCATAAATTATTTTTACTTACTATCATTATATTGACAATATCACAATTTTTTTAAGTTATATTTTTAAATATACATTTACACACATATATATAATATGTATTTATTAATTTGTTGATATATAAAAATATTATTGCCGGAAATGAAAAGTAATATTTTATGTTTTGAATCAATACATATTTTGATTATATAAAATATTTATTATCATTTTTATTTAAAAAAATTATATACTTTTAATTTATATAAAATTTATTAAATAAATACTTAATTACTATTTATGTTTTCTCAGGTTGTTACACATGGCCAATGTAGAGACTTCCCTATTATAAAATCCATTATTGAAGGTATTCGATTTATATAGATCATGGCTATATTATGGAAGCATTATTTGGTCCTAAAGAATAACCTTTCCAAAATGGAGAAACATGTTTCATCACATGTGAAATTCACCAAAGTTAAATCTCTTCATGTGATTAAATCCCCCATGATTTATTGGGACTACATACAAAATTGTATATGAGTAGAGGATTATGTCTCTTGAGATGATATTTATGGAATTATGATGTAATAAAAAGGAAAAGTTAAGCGGTTTAGTTTATTATTTCAAAGGTAATGATAATTAATGCTGGTTATTAATAAAAAAACTCATGGGAGGAAATGAAAATTTAATACATGTAATATAATGATTTTGAGGATACATTTTTTAGTAAATACATCCCCTATGAAGAATATATTGAAATGGTTTGACTATTTCTAAATATAGGGAAAATGAAAAGTGAAATTGTTTCAGAGTATGAGGAAATAATTATAATGATATCTCAGTATTTGATTTATTAAATATGAAACACTGAGTTCATGATTCACTATTTCATTTATGGGATTAGAAAATGAAATGGAAAGGTAGTTCATCTCTCAAATATTTTCATCATATAAGAATACACTAGGTTGGGGACTAGTCTATGGGTGGAATCATCATTTAGCTACATTGGGAGACTATGTATGGGTTTGGAAATATAATGATGTATATGAGGCAATGAGCATTATCAAGGAACATTATGATGGGCGCAATTATGGGTATTCATGGAACAATGTGTGAGACTATTCATGGGATTTCAATGAAAATTCAAAACATGGTGTCAGACTTGGATGTTCCATCTAAGAAACCTTGAAGATATGTATTAGAATGAACATAAAAAATATCATCTATAATAGAAAAACATTCATGCACCAAATCTCTTTATCATGGTGTATGTTTTTTCACAATGGGTTATAAAATTTAAGGATGTAAAACCATATTTTATCTATTATAGAGATAATAAAAAAAGTAATTTCTTTATAAGGAATAATTAGTCAAGAAAATATATTAAAAAATAATCTAATTACATGAGAAAACATTTATATAGTAATAGGTGAAACCATATTCTACCCATCATGGGTGGTTCTAACCCCCAAGTCATCAAAATGTGTTATGATTCTAAGGATTCTAAAATTATTAGTATATGAAATGTCATTTTGTGAAAAAAGATATTATTGGTGTCTAATTTATTATGGAAAAATTTCATCTATTTCTTAACTCTTATAATTTGAGTGAGGATTATATAAGGTCTGTCATGGAAAAGTGAACTCAATAAGTTCTGGTACCACAATCAATTATATTTCATATCTTTATATTACATTGATATCCAATAATATAATAATATCTAAATCATTGTCGATGAAATCTAATGGTTGAGACCAAATTTAAAATTTGATACTATATTTCTATAAATTAAGCCTTATTGATCAAATTAATTTTCAGAAATTAATGAAATGTATTGAGTATTTTGACCCCAAATCTTGATCATAATTAAAATAGAGTCTCATGCCTATATTACTATAAAATATACCCTGACGATATAATGAAACCTAAACATAAAAATACATACTATTCTCACACAACATAGATAATTTTTTCGTTCCAACACTGCTTAAACTGTAATTTAATGAAAAATTCATTAATCTTTTGGAGACATAAAGTTATAAGGAATTATATGTCGAATGTAAGAAGTATATGTTGAGATAAAATACAACATTGAATGATTTATATAACAACATTAGGAAATGGAAAAATGAATTCATCATCATGAACATGATTTATGAATGATAAAATTTCAGTAGACATCATGGTTTTCTTGTATTAAAAAATCATTTGAAGATTTATTTTTCACTCAACAATGAGTAAATAAAAAGAACATTTTATACATTCAAAAACATCCATTATTATAGTGGTGTTTATTTGACGATCATTCCATCTTTATTTGATAGAGACATAGAGATATATAATTTTTATGAAATAATTTTTCTTCTATAGTTATGTTTTGTATTTTGAAGTGATTTATTACCTTGGATATGATATTTCACAAGGAAGGATATGTATCCATTTAGTGATTAATCTATTAGGAGATAAATTTTAATATATTAATTTCTGTAAACATTCATTAGATATACTTATATATATTTATTTGAATTTATAGTGGAAATAATGCAATTTTTTACTATTTTTTAACATAGTATTTAATAAATATGTTTCCATTTTAGGTTATAGACAATTTAACTCAAACTCAGTTATCCTTATATACAACTAAATAAGAGTGATTCTTTGGTAAGGTTACTAGAGATCGATGATAAGTGTATATATGATGATATCCCAACATATATTTCGCATCATCAATATGTTGTAACCCAACCCCATATAACCTAGGGGAAATTTCTACTATCAAATACATTTTAATTATTACATAGAATCAATCTCCGACGAACAGATCAATTTATTACTCCTTGTAAACTTGATATATACTTGTTTCTTGAATTACAATGTAATTAAATAATTAATGCATTACTTTTTTCATCATTCTAAATAAACATCAATGGTAAATCCATCCCATATAGTGAATACATGAATAAAATTCATAGTATGTTTAACCTATTAATGGGGAATTAAATATAAAATGGGTGAGCTCAAATACGCTATAAGGGAAATATATAGAAGAATAAATAATGATGATATATGAATAATCAAAATTTCAAGGTACATTGCTGAAAACATATGGAATGTAATTAATAAACTAAATAGAAGATCATAAACAATACAGAATGGTAATAATTGGAATCACATGCCATTAATATAAAAAGTTAAAGACAAATAAATTTGGTAGGGTAAGAAACCAAAACACATTCCATTTAAAAAATGAACTGAAATTGAAATTTATATATAGATATGTCGATGGATAATTTCATGGATGAATAATAGATAATTGAAAATGAAATGCATACATACATATATCTACTGAAAATATAATTGATTATTAACAATTAAATAAAAATTAAATGTCTCTATAGTTATGTCAAATTAATATATAATGGACGAATAATAAATGAGTCTAAAAAAGAGAAATTCTTAATTTCTGGACAACATGATTCCTAGGTACATGGTATATTTACCATTAAGACAATTCCCAAGATGGTTTCCATAATTTAGGGTAAAACCCCATCTAAAGAGGCTAGAAAACTATTTCATCTCTTGAGGCTACTGATGCATCAAGGGGATACATATAATTGGGCCCCACCCTTGTCATACCAATAAAAAATGATCCACTTTTTTTCAAATAGTCTCCTTAATAAAATGCCTTATTGAATATTTGTATGGATTAGAAGAAAATTCTTTTTCACTATTTACACCAATTGAATGTAAATACCATATGAAAAATTGTATATGGATTATGAAATAGAAATATATATGATTAATTATGTGGATAATTATGGGAACATTGTATTTTCAAATATCTTCAGAGATTGAATATTTATAGTTGAATAAATAATATATCATGGAAGTGAATCGGTACACCATACTTGATAAAATAATAAATAAACTTTTCTGATGATGAATAAGGATGATATTAAAATAGTACATCCCATGTGGTGTAAATTTAAGGAGTTTCTTTTGTTGATGAATATAAATATTTGTAAAATTACATTACAAACATTCATGATGAAAATATAATTTTTATTTTTAAAACCTAATGAAACTAATCATTGAGAATCACTATTGAAAATTTATTATCTGAGATATAACCTTTATACCTACAAAGGTTGCTTCAATAAAATGATGATGAGTAAATTTGTACAAGCTATATGTGGAAAAATAGAATTCTTATTGCATGTTTAATGGTTAGAATTATGCCTTGTTTGGAAAAAGAAAAGAATATTAACTTTGAAACAATATTAAAAGATCAAAATGGTGAAAATTTATTTACCAAATATTTTTAAAAACATTAAAATGAAACATTTTTTTAAATAAAATAGGTTCTCTTAATAATGATTGAAATAATGTCGGGTTTTCATAAAATCAATTCTTAATAGTTTTTGGGTACCAAATAGATGAAAAATGATATTTGTACTAGATAATGGTAATGAATAACTGGAGAATAAATGAATGGTTTATTGTAAAATAGTTTTATAACATTTTATAATGGTAATTCAATTTATATATAATTATGATTAGTATTGAGGAAAATAATCTTTACAAATACTATAGTGTCCCAATACACATTGAATTATTTGAAATCATAAACGTTATCAATGAATAATACTAAATGAATGATTTAAATACAATTAATTTAATAGTATTAATGATATAATACTACCAAAGGGGTAGCAGATACATAACACAAAATATCTAAGTGGTGACTAAGACATTTATCCCACAAATGTAAAAAGTGAGATGAGAATCTCGTACCTCTATGGTAACAAATGAATAAAAATAAAAAAAGGTAATAATAATTAACTAAATAATTTAAATACCTTAAATAAAATATAATTCAAAATATTATATGTAAATATGTATATATGTACACCATATATAAAAAAATTGGTTTCGCATCAATTAAGTATTCCTTACAAAAAGAAAAAGAGACAAGAATCCCCTACACTGTGTTTCCGTTTAGGGGAACATAAATTAACCACATGTATAAAAAACATTTGATAATTTTATACATTATTGAGATCCTTTATCATTTTTATCATTAATTTTAATTCACTATTTACTAAGATGTTTACAACTACATGAACAATTATTTGTTACATCAGTTGTTTTTACCAAATACAGTTTATGTGTTAAGAAAACATTTGTAGAAAATATATGTTTACAGATGGAAAATATGACATGTATAGAATGTAAACCATTAAATAATTATCATAAATAATATTTATATAAGGGTTTTTATATTACATAATATTTGAAGATTAGAAATGAATTTCCTTGTTAATGGAGATGACTGGTCCTACGTATGCATGAACAATACATTCCTTTCAATATTGTATTAATGGAATGAAACAAAAATTAGACATATGTACATAATAATTATATTATAATATTTATGTTATATATGATACATATTTTTTTTGAAAACCAACCTTTATATGTTCAATGTATGGCATGGACTTGTCATATCTCATTGAGGGGGTGGTAGTCTATACATCATCAAATGAAATTAATGTATTTAAACATGATGGAACGAATTAAGTTATGTAATAAATAAAAATAATAGAATTATTAAGAAAATATAAATATAATATATAATTTATATAATTATATTTTACATCATAATAATCACCATGATAGGTGGTAAAATAAAAATGAACTATTATCGTTTCATGAGGCAGTAGTTCAGCATATATATAAATAGTATGTTCCACATTATTAAATGTATGTGTTTGTAAGTGTAGGTACAAAAATAGCATAAGAACATCATAGTATATTATGTATCCTGTTGTTTTTATTAAAAAATTCTAAAATTTATTTTAGGTGGAGGATAATGAAATAAAAATATAAAGATTGAGTGAAGGCGTGACCTCTTAATCAACTATAGAATTTTGGTTTTACGAAAAGGATTCTTTTGATTGATTTTAATCTAAAATGAATAATAAAGGATAAAGGGAGGATATTTGGAAAAATATTTGGGATTATAATGGAAAATCCTATATTGTTTGAGGGTCATGATGAATGGAGAGAGGTTCTTCCCTTTTATATGGGCGAGAAACAAATCAATTGGTATTTTTGGAAACGCGTTAGGTGTGCACATGTTATTACATAAATAAAAGTCATAGAAACCAAACAAACACAAAAATGGATGATTAATGGATGATAAATGGAAATGAAATGGGTGTTGAATGATTGGCTAAGACATTTGTGACCTTATGTTAATGCTTCAATCTTTTATTAAGCTTAATTTTAGTATAAAAATGGAAATTAAATTAAATTACTTTCACAATTTTTTTTTGAAATTAATATATTTATCTTATTTGAAATTATAAATAGTTTTAATAACTAATAATAAATAATTTTTTTTCAAATTCCAATCATATATGTGGTAATAGTTAATTTAAAATTTGATATTCAGTGGCGGAGACAATATTGGGTTTTTAAGTAAAAATGTATGAAAGATTACATTGATTTTATAAACTATTTAAAACTGAAATTCCTTCCAATAAAATAATTATTGTTATTGATTAATATATTATATAATTAATCTTCATTAAAAATTTATTTTATAAATTATGCACCAAAAATTTAGATGAAATTTTTTTGAACTGAAATTCTATATATTTTACTGTTCATTACAAAATGATGTGTCTCAAAAAATATCAAGAATTCACAGTAACAAATATTTTTGTTTCAATTTAAAATATAAAAATTATTTTGAAATAGTAAATAAATTATTTTTTAAACATACTATTTTAAAATGTGTTCTTCATTACCCGATGATAAAATTTCCTTTATAATACTATTGGTTTTTTTGTATAAAATAGGGCATCTTATTATCTTATGCATAAGAAACCTAATTAATGAATATAAAAATACATGATTTAATTTATAAAATATATTTTTTGTTATAATAATTCAGTAATTGAATGTAATTATGTTTAATAAGAGATAACTCCATTAGAAGGATACAAATAATAATATATCTTTTTATATCAAACTGGTATTTATTTTATTTCCTCAATAATTGGTTACTATTGAATAAATAAAATATTTTCAAAATAGAGTTAATTAAATATGTAGTGGAAAATATATAACTTATTATATTAATCTATAATATTTTATTAATATTGAATTGTTTGGTGAGACTCGGTCTTGAGTATAACACATGCTTTTGAGGAAGGTCGCTTTGCTTGTAGCTCATAGTATTGAAGAAGGTCACTCATTCATGTACCACACATTAACACAATGATGCATGCATTGAAATATATATAATCTATTTTAAATTGAAAATATATTAAAAAGTATACATATATTTTATTACCTTGCGAGTTTGGTGTCATGTTTCATACATGTAATCAAATACAAGGTTCTTTATTTAGATTTTCAGGGTGTCACATTCTCAATACCTTCTTTAATTACATCCTCGCAATTTAAATTCAACCATTGGGATATATTGTATGATAATTCATATGTTTTAATTCCGAAATCATTAAAATTGATCATATGTAATCATCTATAAACTATAGACTGGAAGGTAAAAAGGTTACATGAACTACCATTTAACTATGTATCCATGTTGGAGGACATCAATGGAATGTAGAGATACATTCTTAGAAGGATAACATGAATATTTATATGGCATGAATGACGTCATTAAGAAAAACAATATAATGTTCAATAGAATATTGAGGGCCTCAAAAACATATATTTTAAATAATTTAGAAGACAATTGGTTCAACATAAATTAAGGAAACATGAAAACATTTTATTTCAAATTGATATTTTGAATATTGGATATCTATTTTATTGAAGAAGAATATATTTATATGTTCTTAATTTATGGATTTTATTTTCATATGAAACATCATAAATTATGGTTTCTCATTGAGAAAATTATAATTCATTCTATTACTCCTATAACATTATTACAAATAATGGATATTTTATTCCTAATGAATAAAAAGAATCTTTTAAGGGATCTTAATGCCTATAAATGTGTGGAATGTATAATGTTTTTTTAATCAACCATCATCCAATGCTAATATAGTTAGTATATTAATCCACAATCCTCAAATGTGATAATACTGGTTTATCATTAACATTTATCAGTAAATTTTTTAATTAAAAACAATGAAAAATTAACTAGAACATTGAGTATGATAGCTGTTGGATTATAAAAATTATCATACTTCAGTCATGGTTTCAAGACCCACAACCTTTCATGGTCTGATTGGTTGTCACCCATCATACAATTTTTTTTCTCTAAAACAAAATTAATTCAATATACAAAATAATTAAGATGGACAACCATGAAAGTAGATTAATCACTAAATAGCCTTTTGACTATGGTTTTCAATACAACCTCAATACAGAAGCACTTCATCGATGTATTTTAACATAAATCTGTTTGCGGTCTTGATTTTATCCTCTAGAAGAGGGCACTGACATTTGTAATTTATAAGTAACCCACACTTGAGACAAAAAACTATAATTCATTTCATAGGATGATCTTTATTTCATATCCTTATACTCTTCCTTTTTCTTCAAAAACCCATTGTTTTATTTCCTTATTTCTATCATATAAATCATTTATCTATTCCACAATGACACATTCCATGATGTCTCCTTGCACACACCCCACATGTCAAAAATTGCGCCTTCATTTCAACATGATCTCCACTAATCAAGCTCTTCTAGAACTCCATATGTATCTTTCATGTTGTGTTCGGGAGTTGTTAAGGGTTTATATTTTTAATCAAATTTCTAGAAAACTAATTTGAAATAAACATGTGATCACTCACTCTCATCAAAAGATAATTTGGTTTCCCATTTTTACCACTTTTTCATTAATTTTTTATGATAACATGAATCATTCAGTTTCCATCCATTGACTAAAATTGGATAGAATAATGTGGGAAATAATAGTTATAGTGTGAATCTTATATAATTTTCTATAAGATATATAAATAAAAAACCTTATTTTTAAATCTAAAAAACTATAGGTTTGACCTTGATTATCCATTTTCATTGTCTATTAAAATCATACATAATGGTTTGTAATGAAAACATGGATTATCCAAATCATATACCCATGAGAGTATCAAACATAGTGTGTATTATGGCATGTTGTCTTGTAATGGTTTCACCAAGTCTGGCTCGGAATACCCTATCAGAGTTGTTACATATAGTTACATCTATCCTAGAACCAAGTCCTCCTGTAGTATGAAAATATTTTTTACATCAATGATGACCCACATAATCTAATCTTTACCAAAAATATACGATGTTATTTTGTACTTATCCTCCAATTATACCATAGGGTAATGTTCTATATCCTATGTTTTCATTATTCTAGTTATAAAGGTTTGTACAAAACAAAATTTGATACAAATAGTAGTGACCCATCCCCTGATAGCCTAGAAAAACGTCTGTTATCAATTACCTACGCATGATTACAAGGAATCAAGCCCCAAATGACTGATCAGTTTAGTAGACTTGGTACACTAGATACATGCAAGAGTCATGATTTACAAATGAGTACACTAATTCCAATATAATTAATTTTTCTTAATTCTAAATAAACGTTTAGGGTGACTCTAATCCTTCTAGTAAATCCATGTATAACATTCATAGTAATATTCTTCGAGTATTTGGGAATGAACCACAATAAGGGTGATCTCGAATGCATAGTAAGAAAAAAATATAGAATACGAAAAATGAAATCAATGAGATTACTCAGTACAAAAATATTTATAACTGAACACACATTCTAGGAGTTAAATAATATGAATGGAAGTGTATAAATAAATGGAAAGAAAATACATAGAAACACAATTAATAAAAAAAACAAGATAAATAGAAATAAATATAGCTCTGTAAGAATCAAAAACACATTCTATTAACCAATTACCACAAAATAAAATTTATCTTAAGATATATCAATTAAAAATCACATTGATGAATATTAACTAAATGTAAATGAGATGTATCGGTATATATGTCGATAAAAAAACTCATGGATGAATAATAAATGAATCTAAATGCAAAAAATTAATTAATTATTAGACTCAATGTTTCCTAGGTGCATGGTACCTTCATGGTCCAGACATACCAAAATATTGTTTAAAATATGTAGTTTAAACCACCATATAATGTTACAATCCAACTATATAATCTTATGATACTATCGATGCATTGAGGGGCTACTAATAACAGCGCCCACCCATGTCATACAAGTCTAAAATAGTCATCATCTATCGAATTGTGGATTTAACAATATGTCTTGTCAAAAATCTGTATGCAGTAGAAAGTAAGGATTATTCAATATTTACCAACATTGAACTTAAACATCATTTGAATAATTTTATATGGTTTAGGAAATAGAAATATCCATGAAAAATGATATGGGTAATTTGGGAAAATTCCTTGTTCAATGATCATATGATATTGAATTTTTAATGTGGAATTACAAATAAATAAAATAAGTGAATGAGAATAATATTCTTGGACAAATCAATGATAAATCATCCTAAAGAATAATAGCTATGGAATAAATACATGAAATCCCATGTGACATAAAATAATAAGGATGTTGTTCTTGATGAAATGAAATACTATAAAAATAACATTAAGAATAATTCTTGAAGAAAATATAATTTCATTAAGACTTTTGAAAAACCTATTTATGAAAATAGACCTTGAAAACTATTTCATTATAATTTCTACTTAGAAACATTCAAATAATGATATATTGAAATGAAGGAATGTAAATCCGTACAAGAAATACTTGGTAAAAATAACATTCTATTTGCATGGTTAATTATTAAAAGGATGTCTTGTTTGGAATTTCATGATATGATTTCATTGAAAACAATTGTAAATATAAATAATTGTAAAAATTATTTTACCAAATCAATTTAAATACAAATTTAATTTTATTCAAAACATGTTGTTTTGAAGAAAATTGTTTCTATAACTAAAGAGAGAGATAATGTCGGATTTTCTAAAAAACATTATATAAAACATTTTGAGTACCAAAGAGTTCAAAAATGGTACCAATACATGATAATTGTCATGAATAACCAGAGAAGAAATGAAGTGTATATTATAAAATTGTTAAATAATTTCAGCGAATGAAAATTACATTGAAAGATAATTATAATTAGTCTTCGGAAAATTATTATGTAAACATATAGAAGTGTCCCATACAACATTGAAAAATTTAGAATTGTAATCTTCCTAAAAGAATAATATTAAATAAACATTTTTAATATAATTATATTAATAGGATTAATTATTTAATATATATAATTCTTTAGTAGATACACCATTTAACAGATTTAAGTGGTTAATTGGACATTTATCTATAAAATGTAAATGAGGATATGAGAATCCATTAGCACTATGATAACAACTGAATTGGAAGCCCTGAAACTGTTAATTGTGAAATAAAACTTGTAAATAACATGAATAGAATAAAATTCGTGATATTTTATTTAATTTATGAATTGTGTACAATATATATAAATAAATTTGTTTCTCATCAATTAACTATGCCTAACTAAAAATATTATACACGAATCCCTTAACTTGTGTTTGCATTCAGGTTAATGACATCTAACATATGGTATAATAAACTTATGTTAGTTGTATACACTCTTTAGATCCTTTTTCTTCTTTATAATTAATTTTATTTCACTTTTTACTATGTGTTATACAACCAATAACACAATTATGTTTACAATGATTATTTTGACCATATTCGGTTTATGTTTTTAGAACAACATTCGTAGCAAAAGTATTTCCAAAGGGAGAATTATATAACATCTACATACTTTAAAATATGAATAAATCATCATAAGTATTTAGTATATATTTATTTAAAATATTAAATTATATTTTAGAGATTAGAAATGTTGTGCACTGTTCATGGTGACTCTAGGTGGCATGTAGACATGAATACTACAATCATTGCAATGCTAAATTAAAGGAATGAAAAAATGATAAATTTTTATATTTTAATTAAATAATCATATCTATGTTATATATTTTACATATTCTCATTAAACATAATCTTTAAATGTTACATGTATGGCATGAATGAGTCAAATCACTTTGAAGGGTGGCAATTCTTATCCTATTTACAAAAAATAGAAAGTATAAATATATGTTCATAATAATAATTAAAAAGCATAGTTAAAAAAATAATATATAACATATATAAATATATTTTCCATCATAATGGCCACCAAGATATGAGGTAAAAGAAAAATGATCAATCATAGTTTTGGGAGGAACTAGTTCTCAATATAGATTAAAAGTATATTTTATTCTATTAGATGGAGGTGTGTGTCAGTATAGTTCAAAACCATAGAATATCAATATCATAGTATATTTAGAAAATAAGTTTCTTTATACAAAAAGTGATAAAATTGATTTTATGGAGTGGATAATGGAAACTAAAATAGAATGACTGAGTGAAGACAATACCTCTGAATCCGGTAACTATTTTTAGTTTGTACCAAAAGGCATCTTGGGATTTAATATTAATAAAATAGTGTATTCATGGTCAATCGGTTGATTTTTGGAAGCTATTTGGTTATATAATTTCTAAACCTATGTGGTTTTAGATGATTTAGGAATAGGGAGACATGGTTTCCTTTTATAAGAATATAAAAGGACTCAAATTGTATTTTCAAAACAAGTTAGGTGTGCACATGGTGTATCCCAACAAAGACATACCATACAAACAATATTCAATAATTTAAGTTTCATGGCAGATTTAATTACATTAAATGGGTGATCGACAGGTTTATAGGTCATTTGGGACCTTGAGTTAAAGGATCTGTCTTTTATTATGATAAATGTTACCTTATTAAATTTAATTAATTTTAGTTTTATTCACTAATCATTTAAGTAAAAAACACCATCTTGTAAGAAAATATATATTATTATGATTCCAAATATGGAATCGTTTTTTTAAATTTCCAACCATATAAATTAGACAAATAAATTTAAAATCCATCATGTTGTAGGGATTAAAATACCATCATTTAGGGAGGATAATAATATTCGGAGAGATTGCTCCAAACTCGCCCGTCTACAGGTGGTCCTACCCCCTCTACTTCTCCTACTAGGGTTTTGTTGGTCTGAGGTGGAACTTCCCTCTGCCTATTCTATCCATTTCCTTCTCTCTCTTTCTACATACCCCCTCTTCTCTGAGGCATATTGCTGTTGTGGACACTGATCATATCTCACTGTCTCACTTTTGGTTTAACCCGGTAAATTGGACCCCCACTCATGGTTTGGTCTCAGGTGAATTAGTTGTTTTAGGTTGGCTCTAGTGGAAACTTCCAATGTCATCCTTCTCTACATCCCATGAAGGTATACCCTTAAAATGTGAAATTATTTTAGTTGAGATTGATTCAATATCTGGTCCAATATGGGATGTTGTTGAAGTGGGGATAACATCGGCTTTGGTTTTGATTTTTCTTTGGCATTATCCCTATATTATCTTCTTATTGGAACCTAATATCTTTATGGATCATTTTGTGTGTTGTTTTTGTTTTCTATATCAAGAATATCTGATTTTGGGTTGATTCCTTGAAAGGTTTTGTTTTTGATTTTGGTCCCATATCAAGGCTCACACCCTCTCAACCCTTCTCTAACATCCTTCTCATGACTTCCCTTCCAAGATGGCCTGGCACGTGGTTTTTTATTAGGTTCTATGAGGTACGATCTAGAATAATTCAGCTTCATTAGGGTGACAAACAGATCATCATTGGTTTGCATGTTTGTGGTGTTTGTTATGATGTTTTTAGGGGAAACATTTTTGTTCTTTGCAGAAACAAGATGGAAATGATGGATAATGTCGACGACATGTTTGAGAGGTGGGTGGGTTCTAGTTGTTTTTTATTGTCTCCATCATCATCTCCAATGTTGATGGAAGGTGGAATCATCAAAAGTTTTTAACCGAATATGATGGTTGAAGGTAGATGATGTGAGTATCGGATCTGAGTGGTCATGGTTAATGGCTGCCTTAGTAGGTTAGGAGTCGTTATGGAAGTGGATATGTGGATCGATGAGGGAACACAACACACACTGTGTGGCTCGAGGTTGATATTGGATGTTTTTTTAATTTGAATTTTGACTGTTCATTTTTTTATTCTTGTTATGGGAATGTGTTTACAGTTAGTTGGATATTTTTTTATGGTTGGCATTTAACCAAATAATGAATTAAAAAAATTAAAATAAAATTGATTGTGAGGACAATTCAAGTCTCTAGAATAAAACATTCTGAGTGTTTTTGTTTTATTTATTATCAATTTCAATGTGAAATTGATTACAGTGAAATAAATTGTATTAATTGATAAAAATATTATATGATTACAAAATAGAATCAATTAAATATATATTTTAACCTCCAAAATTATTTTGATGTAAAATCTATTTTGTACTAAATTTCAGTATTTTTAATTTGTCATTAAAATTTTTTATGTTTCTGAAAAATAAAAATAATTAACCCTATCCATTTTTTTGTTTCGAATTTAATTATTATGTTTTTTTGACATATGATATTAATTTAAGTGTCAAAATTATGATTTTAAATGGGGTACCCATTAAAAAGTGATTTAATTTTTTTTATAAAAATATTGGTTTTTCTGTGTAAATGAGGTATGTTCATATCTTATTAATATTAAATTTCATGGATGTATATGAAAATAATTGATTCAAAATATAACATATATATTTAATTACAATCATTAATTAATTTTAATTAATTATATTTATTAAGATTAAAATCTTTTAAAAGCATAATAATAATTATATTTATATTTTTATAAAATTGGAAATTATTTTCATTTATCAGTAATCGGTAACCATTAAATAATCAGTATATTTTTATAATTTAGATAATACTATTAATAATGGATGGTTTATATCTTAAAATATTAAATAATTATATTTTACTAATATATTATTTTTTGTGAAACTCGGTTCTATGTATAACAACATCTTTTGAGGATGGTTTCTCTTACGTGTAACTCATGCTACTGAGGAAGGTCACTGGTGCATAAAAAACATAATAAAGGATTGAAGGATTATGATTACATAATCCATAATTATTTAGTAGATAAATAGATAATTACTACAATATAATCTATGATGGAATATATTTAAAACATCAGTCCATGAATCATTCTTCAATCAGTCCTTCGATAGTTACACTATTGCATAAAAACTCAAACTCCATATATTCATCATCCCACCAAGTTGTAATTTCCATCCCCTCCTCACTATCTTGAAGAATGATGGGGTAGGTAATTGGTATTAGGTGACATCCCAAAGTTACAAAAGGATGGGAATAAATTATATGTCCCTCAAAAACATTTTATGACAATTATACATTTGATTGATAAAACATACAAACCATAAAAACAGTAACCAACCAAAATTCTGAATAATGAATGATTACAAAAATAAATCTCAATACATATCCAAACCTCTTAACCATATCAGAGAAAAAGAGGATACTTAGGAAATAATCATTAGGACCAAAGGACCACATTTTTTGGAAATCCACTGTGACATAAACAAGCAACACCCATGTTGCTCTTAACTGTGGACAACATGTCAATACCACAGTAGCTTGTAGAACCATGAAATAATTGTGATACTATGACTTTACATGTGTCTTCAAGGTTAAAATATACCAATTAAAAATACTTCCCATGATTTGGGGATTCTAAACAGAGTAATATTTCCCGAATGACAGCACATCTCAAAATAGTAGGAAAAATTTTAAAGAACATTTTAATAAATAGTTTTCTCTTTTTCAAATAGATTATATCAAATCCATAAATCTATTTTCAAATGATATCATCCAAAATTACCATAAACCACATCTCAACTGATTCATAATATTCATTTCCATGTTCAAAAAATACCCACAAACAAAAACATCAACACCTACACACTCAATCAATGTGTAACCAAACCTTGTGGAATGTCATGTCAATACTCTATCACATTTGATAGTTATAATTGATGGAAATTATCCTTCCAATTTGATGGTGGTACTTCATGTAAATTATCTATATCATTCAACTCATTCCCAATCATTCTCTCTAATACCATCTAAAATCATTGTAATGAAAATGTTTCAAAATTTTAATGAATTTCAATAAATACCATACATGATTCAAATCAAAAAAAATTTAAAATCATTATTCCAAAAATGATTTAAAAATGGGGTTTCGAACAACTATTCAATTCACTCAATGTTAACAATCATTTCAAAACTTTCTTTATTTCAAGAAGCACCCGATGATATAACAATAATTTCATGAAAAAAATAAATTAAAAATATGATTTCAAGTCACAATATAATGGATTCATGAGGGAAGATGCATACCTCACAAACATTACAGAAATGAATAATGACACTACACTTCTCTAGATATGTGATTACATATTATTTCCCATAATAATAATTTTCCAAAAATGTCAAGACTCTCATCATAGAATGTTGGTCTATCAAACACAGATATTATCAATGATTCTGAAAAAGGGAGAGATGACTACTAGATCTAATAATAACACTAATAAATGATTAATTATAGATAAATTCATTCGACCCACTCAAATTTATTCACATAAATATAACTCTTGGATAAAAGGTGATCGAAGATCACACTAATAGAGACAAATGATTCAGGTTATTGGAGAAATAGTGGAAAATTAGCATCAAAAATCTTAATTCAGATTTGACCGACATCATGAGGAGGAAATAATCAATTTCTTATGGTTAAGACACATAGTTGTTCCGTGAATGCACCAACTGTGTTGTGATGATGTCTTATGGTTAATCCTCTCACAGTTGGCTCCCCCATTTATATAATACATTAACTAAATGTGTTTTCTCCTCTATTTTAGGATTAATTTTTTTTTACAGAGAATTAGAATAGTTTTTATAAATAATGAAAAATATATGAGTCGAACTAGTGTCCACTATCTTTCGTTTCATGGCTTCTAGGAGTTTATATAATGCTTCTTCGGACCATGTTCAATCCATTTGGAGTAGTAAATTTCATGAATACATTCAAAAACTCATAAAATGTCCTAAAACATAACTTGAAAATTCTATTTCTAGTCAAATTAAATATATTAAGGATCATGTAACCAAAAAAATGGGTGATACATCATCTCCACTATTTTCCATTCCATCAAAAAAAGTAGAGGACCCCAAATGAACTATAATATTTTGGGATAGTACTCCACTATTTCCGTCCAATTATCTCATTTTTATCATGAATCCAATACTGATATTACAAACCCCATATTAGATCAATGAAATTCAAAATAGATATTCTCATTTTCCTATTCATAGCCCATATTAGTTGACTAACAAATTTAGCATCTAGATCATGTTTAATGTGATCCTATCTAATCACTTTTTCATGATTTGCTCGGTACGTGCAAATTGATATACATGAAACCAATTGTCCACTAAAATGAACCATGATGTAAGGTCCCACAAATATTCCACCTTAATAAATTGTTCATGTATCACAAAAGGGCTCATAAATCATTCATATAACATTACCAACGTAATGAAAACTTGATTCCTATGATATGGTGTGATTCAAAATAACACATAATCCCTCACCTAAAATGATAGTAGTCATATATTATGATATGTATATGATTGTTAATGAAGTTGAGCCATGTCAATTCTATTTTTTGTCAACATGATCTTCACTATTTTCTTCTTCATCGGGTTGGGTCCAATTATTGACGCCACACCTATTTTCAACTAACACATTAGTGGTTAAAAAACAAACTGATATAATGATTCAAGAGTAAATATATATACAAGGCCTAGTAAGTATTATAAAAATAAGACACTAGATATGGTAAATGATCCTTCCATGAGACCAAAAAATCTATTACACAAGACTAAAAAATTCATTCCAATGTGTAGATTATTTGTATTATTTATCCATCCAATTGGGGATGATATTCAATACTCATAGACAACAATATTCCAATGTATTTAAGCAAGGATTTCAAAATATGAGATGAAAACATGGGGTCTCTATCGGATATAATCATGAAAATAATTCCGTATATATTTTCAATTTCTTTATTAATTTTTTAAAGGGATTACACTTAATTATTTACTCACATCAGAAAGAAGTGATTTGTCATAATGAGACGACCAGATATCACCCATAGAGAATCATAATTTCTAACTATAATTTTTAGTGTAGTTGTAAAATATTTGGATAACCAATCTAATTTCCATGTATAAATCAGAAAGGAATGAAAAATACATAATTTTAACTGAGGTAAAACCTTTACCTGCTAACAAGTGAGGAATCATGAGAAATAATACTTTATAGATCATTTCATGCCCACAAAAAAAGACTATATTTTCATTTTTAAATTTATCTTATAAATCCTCTAGTGAATAGAGTAACTTAAATTATATTTGGCACTTACAAATGTTCCCAATATTCCAATGGTATAGCCATATGTTATTAAAAATGATACATTGAATTCACATCAATCTTTCATCCCTCAATATTTTCCCCACCAGTGAGTTTGGAACACAAAGTAACACTATTTGGATTCCTTTGTTAACAAAATTAATCATATTAAACCATTTTGGGAATAAATAAAAGTAAATAAAACTACAAAATTACCTTGGTCTAACAACTATTATTTAAAATATGCTATAAGTAACCTTATTTTCCACTAGTATGAGGCATCTTTATCCATTTGAGAATATGAATTCCTACCCAATGAATCATCCATATAGTTCACTGTACTACATGTATACAACAAGTGTATGTTGAACATCTGGAGATTCTTCATCTCTATGATATTACGTAAATAATATTTCTGTTAGAGGAAATGTGATGGAAACTCTTATGAACCTTAAGAACTGTGAATTACTCACCAAATAGATAATAAAACCAGGTTACTAAATCATGGAACACATAATCTAATTACATTTCATGTGCTGGGTTTTACTTCTTATGAAACCATAAATATTGTGAGAGAATAGCTAGAATATCATTTCAATACAAGATAAAACATCCCATCCCAGATCCCAATCCATTATAATAAATGAATTAAAAATATCTAGACTCTATAAAAATGGGAATAGGTGATGATTTATTTATAAACATATGTTTATGAATGGATTTATAACATCAAACATTTTATTAAAAATAATTCATCTCTTTTACAATGATTATTTCATTGTTACAGAAAATGAAAATTCACATAAAATATTTTTGTTGTATCTTGCCAATCTCAGGAAAAAAATGTTTCACAATGATGTTGTTCAATTGATTCCAAGAGATATCATCTTATATCATTTCCAAATCTATAGAAATCATTTTTAGAAAATAAAATGTCCTAGGAAACATAAAGTTTGTATCCATAAATAATATTTATATAATGATTCATATAGCTGATGTTCCTATAAGATACCCATAAATGTATACAATTGTTTCTCATGATCCCATTTTTACCTATTATACACCATTAAATCATCACTAAATGACCATAATGGAATAAAAATACCTATATACATTATATTCATCAATTATATAATAGATTCTAATGATTTCTTAGGAACAAAAGGTATAAAATCATATTTATAATTGACATATCTACTTATGAATGTTGTATTAATAATATTCATCATTTCGAACACAGAATTGGTGATATACCTAATGTAATTTAATTTTTTGTTACAGGTTTTATCATTTAAATTGGTAAATTATTTCATCAATTCCTAAAATATTTCAACGATTCTATATCATTACTTGGTTAAGAATAAAATAATCCATGAAATATATGAGAGTTTCCACAAAATTATTCATAAACAAAACCAGTGGTACACATGGAGATGTTTTTGTATAAATGAACCCATTTCGTTCCAAATCATACAACTAGACACTCAATTCCCTCAATATTTTTTTGTGTCATTCAATAATCTGGAAGTGAAATGGTGTTCGTATATGGAATGAGATAAATCATAAAATGTAATACACGTTTTTATTGAAGCCTAGATGAATTTTTAAGGAAAATATCTTGATTCTAATTCACAGTAGTTAGAAAATTTCTATTCCCAACATCACCCAAAGATAAATAGGTAACTGCTACCAACTAATATAATATGGTGTCAAATACCAATTCCAAAATTCATTTTTACTTGACTTTATAAACCAATATCACCTATAGAGATTATTTATTTCATCTATATAAATAAAACTAACATATTTGGATGTTTTTCAATATGGTCCTTGATCAATTTCAATGAACCTTTACCAAAAATCAAGTCACAGTGTAAGGACCCGATAATAGTTTCCAAGATATGGTGCCTTATTTGATTATATTGAAATATAAACTAGGAGTATTAATCCATAAGGACCAATTAGTTAATTATAATTTGGAAACAATATACATATATAAGTTCAACATTACATCATGAAAGGAAATTAAACATTAATTAATTCCATTAGAAACACCCATGCCTCTAAGATTATGCCTAAAAACACTGATAAATTACTTATTCATATCCTATGAAATTGAATCACAAGAAAGGGGTGACCTCAAATTCTCAGTAAGAGAAATAAATATAGAGAAATATATCATAAACATAATCATTAGTCATAATGAGTACTTGAAACACATTCTTTACAAATAATAAACTTGAACACATTGTGGTAGGAATATGAGTTGAGTAAATAATGTCATAATAAAATATAATTACGATTATTATTCTAGTCAAATAATGAAATGAACATTAAATTAATAGTTTCATAGTGAGGGAATTTAATATTCCAGACATTATGATCCATTGTGTCAAGGCCTCGACAAAGATGTCTAAAAATGATTAACGCCTCGACCAAAACCATATATCAAATTGGGAAAGGCCTCTGCCAATTCAAAACTTATTTGTCTTATGAGACTTTCCGATGCATCGAGGGGATATAGTGGGACCCAATAATCACATAATAATTCCAATTCATTCTTCATATGAGTGGGAATAAACATAAACTACATATACATTCATATTTATATTGACATATGAAATGTAAATAACATTCCCCAAACATTGAGCTTAAAGACTAACCATTTGGAATAAACTGGTGAATGGTTTAATGATAGAACAGTCACAATAAGACAAATCATATACCATAAAATTAAATATTGTAGATTATATAATTAAAAAATAATCCATATTATACATAATAATCTATGAGAGCATTGAATAAGAAGAAAATACTCTAATAAAAACATTAAACAATTCATGAGATTAATGGCCTTTTATTTTGATAGAGTTATTTTGGAAAACTTTTTTTCAAAAACCATATTTTTAAGTAAGATATTGTTTTCACAATGAAATTAGTTATTTTATAATGATAATGGTTTCAAAAAAAATATTATATAGTGCCCTTGAAAATAGGTATGAATAAGAGAAATTCCCTTATATCAAGTTAGTATTTCAGAAATATGTTTGAATGTTGCATTTAAAAAATGTAACTCCGCATAAAATAATAAAGTAATCTAGTTGGTAACCATATATGGAAAACTGACATATAATTTTGGAGTATTAGAAAATAATACACAACATCTTCATTGAGATAAGTAGACAATAAAGGTAACCCAAATGAAAATGGAGGTTCGGGTGACAAACACATACCTTAAGTCTAAATGTGTTCCGCTCTTGAACAGAAGGTCCGACAATGTGAAATTAGACATACTAATAACATAATTTAAAACTTATTACACATTTATTTTATTTATCATAATTCTTTTTAATTCATTTATTCTCTTATTGATAAGTTATTATATTCAATTTCATCATTCCAGAGTGTTTGTTTTCATTATTTTCATAATCGGTTCACTTGTTCATAAGTAACAGAGTTCATGTAAAATGGATGTAAATATCCAGAAAGTGAAATTAGATATTATTTATGAACATTTTTAAGTGTATATGGTCATTTCAATCATTTCGTTACATGGAAATATGATGAATAATTAGATTGAATATTTATGACATTCACTTATATTATTTGAGCAGTATTTTAATGATTCAAAAATAGTATAGTAATATGAATTAATAATATATATGTATACTTGTTTTTAAATATTAATTATTTTAAAATATTTATGTTATATTCATTTTCAACCATCAAAATGGTTTCATGAATATTAATGAAAGCTAAATTGATGAAGGAAACTTCATCATCCACAAAGATTATAAATTGGATCCTCAGGGATGTTGATATAATTTATAGAATAAATGAGATTGTGAGAAATTATACTGATGATTGTTATTACATTAACATGATATAATTTCAGTATATATATGAAAATGGATATATCATGTTCATTTGGATAGAAGAGGTGAGGAGAGAGTAACAAAAAAAAAATTGAAATGTGACAAAATGAAAAAGAAATGTGATTTACCTCTTGAAATAACCTCCTTGAGAACCTCCATCGGGGAAGGTATTTTAGTGTTTTGGAAAGGCCAAGGGATTCTTGGACGTTGTTATTGATTAAAAATTGTATTTTTGTAGAAATGTGAGGAGCTTCAAGGCTTAGAGTAGTGAACAGAAGATGGAGTGATGATGCGTTTTTATAGTTGAGGAGAGGAGGGGTTTCATAAATTTTTTAACTCTTTGATTATTAATTTACCTCAAGATCAAAAATACTGATGATTACATGACTAATAATAGTTATAAATTCATGTGAGTTCGAACAAAGTGTAATTTCATCACATATGATGCCATAAATAATGTATTAACTAATAATTTTTATGCATGGTTTGTTACTGTATTTCACTATACAAAAAAAATTCAACTACTTTAGAAAAATAAAAAAAATTCCACTAACCAATTTTTGACTTGTATAATCCAAAAATGATGTTTATTTTTCAAAAATAATTTTCAAAATATTGAAAATTTAATATTTAATAAAAATAATAATTTATTATAAAAAATATTGAATCATTTATTTAATTATTCTAAAACATAAGAATATCGTACATACACTTGAATATTATTTATATATAATCATAGATAATGTTATTATTCATTAGTGTATATCAATATTCATAAGTTTATGTTACTATTCAAAAGGATAGGTTACTATTATCCAAGAATTATGTATTTCTCATCAGACTCTAAATAACATACTGATCACAACTGTATATGTCAAATTATCCAAATTCACGTCAAAGAAGTGAAAAACATGTGTTTAAATGTCATGTAGAACATTTTAGTTCATTATGATGTGATTTATATTATTATGATATATTTATAAGAAATGAATTTTCGTTGAAAAAATATTAGGTCATTATATTCTCCCCTACTTACAAAACAATCATCATCAAAAGTCACAAAATGTTACCCAAAAATATTTGGGTATGTCTTAAACATAAACTCCTTAGGATCCAATGTTGATTCCCCCATCTTATTGTTCGTCCAAATAACCATTACCTGATGAGTATTCTGATTTCTCAATACATGTTCTTTGGTATGAAGAATCATGAAAGGCTCTTCACAATAAGACATATCGGGATCATGTACTATTTTTTTCATAGGTGAGTGTGTGCATTGGGTATGTCTTGTATTTTCTAAACATTGATACATGGAACACACTGTAAAACTTGGAGAGACTCTCTGGAATTGCCAAATGGTATTCTATGATTCCAATTCGATCCATAATTTTAAAAGGTCTGATGAACATGGGACTTATTTTTCCCTTCTTACTGAAACGTATAATACCCTCCATGGTTAAACCATTATGAAAACATGATATTCTTATTGAAATTTTAAATCCTACCTCCATCTTTAAGCCTATCTATTTTGTCTACATTGAGATGTTTTGATATGGGTTTGGATAATCTTCACCTTTTCCATTGTTTCCTCAATATGTTCTGGGACTACGAGCCTTCATTCACCAACATCTTCCTAGAAAGTTTGTGTACGACATCTCTTTCAATATAACACTTTATATTGTTCCCTCAAAATTCATGAATGGGTGCTATTGTTGTTGGAAAATTCAACTATAGGACAATACTAATCCCACATATTTTGAAATTTCTGTGAACAAGACCTCAACATGTCTTCCAATGTTTGAATAGACTGTTCTGATTTTCCATCAGTTTGTGGGTGGTATCTAGTGCTCAAATGAAGATCAGTATCTAGGGCCTTCTGAAGACTTTTCTATAATGGTGACATAAAATGAGTATCATGATCAGAAATGATTTATAAGGGTATTCCATGAAGTCTTAAAACATCATTAATATATATTCTTACTAAACTTTCGAGTGGTGAATCTTCTCTTATAGCATAAAAATGTGATGATTTTTTAAGACGGTCAGAAATGACACATATTCCATAATTCTTTAATGGAGTCTTTGATAGCCCCAATAAAAATTACATCATAGTATCATCCCATTTAAACATAGGTATTGGAAGGGGTTTTATGACCCCTCCATGAGGTTCTATTCCAGCCTTCACTTGGTTTCAAACCAAACATCTCAACACATAATCATCAATCTCCCTCTTCATACATTCCCACCAATATTGTTCATATAGCTCTCTAACCATCATTGTATGACCTGGGTGTATAAGGTAATTATAGCTATGGGCATCATCTAATAGTTTCCTCTTTATATTAGGAAAATCGGGAACACAAAGCCTCTTTCCAAATTTTGAAATTCCACCATCATATTTGATGTCAATAAACATCACATTATTTACAGCTTTATGTAGCTCAATCCACCTATTTTTTCTCATGTTGAGTTATATTTGTGAGAAGATATATTTCAAACTCTAATGATCTATATATAACACACAATTTTATCCATTGAGGTAGTGTTTCAAAATCTTTAGTGCAACGATTAATGCTACTAACTCATGATCATGAGTTGGATACATTTTTTCATGAATTGTTAGCTACTGAGATGCATAGGAAATCATGCTATCATTCTGCATAAGGACACAACCATGTCATTTCATTGATGCATCTATAATATTCACAAATCCATCATTTCCTGATAGTATAGTCAATATTAGAGCATTCTCTAATCTTCTCTTCCATTCGTTAAAACATTCATGGCTTTCCATTGTCCATATAAACATACCACCTTATAATCTAATATTAGTAATTGAGTTCACTAAATGTGAGAAGATCAGAAAGAAGTACTGATACAAACCTTCTAATACAATAAAATTACATACCTCAGTTATGTTCATTAGAGGAGGCCATTATTACATGACCATTTTCTTCATAGGATCTACAAATATTCCATATTTATATATAATGTGGCCCAAAAATAAAATTGATTGGATCTAAAATCACTCTTTCTAAACATCCCACATAATTCATTTATTCTAAGAGTCTTCAGAATAGTGTACAAGTGATTTTCATGATTGTCATAGATTTTAGATTATATCAGGATATCATCAATAAATACCAATACAATGTCATCATGATATTAATTTAAAACTAAAATAATTAGATCCATAAAAATATATGGTGCATTGGTCATTCCAAAAGGAATTATAGTAAACTCATAATTCCCACATCTAGTTTTAAATATTGTTTTTGAAATTACATCCATCCTCACAAGAAATTGATGATATCCGGATCAAAGATAAATATTTGAAAAATATTAGGCTATATGAAGTTGACCAAATGAATCATCATTATGAGGTAGGTGATTCTAGTTCTTTATTGTCATAGAATTGATCTCCCTATATTCATTGCTCAACTTTATAAAATCATCTTTCTTCTTTACGAAAAGAAAAGGGGCTCCCCATGGAGAACCACTAGGTAGAATAAATCATGAATCACTCAACACCTTTAGTTGTATCTTTAGTTCCAATAACTCCACATTGGCCATTCGAAAAGGGGTACATTATAAGGTACTTGAACCATGAATTAAGTTAATGGAAAAATCAATTCCCCTCTCAGGAGGATGTCCAAGTAATTCCTTTTGAATGATGTCAATATATTCATGGAAAAAATTTACACATTCTATTTGAACATTATTTTCCTCACCCACAGTTATTGCATTAATTTCATCCCCTATAATAAAATTTAGTAGAGCTACTGGGGTTGGATATAGATGTGAATCAGATGGTGAGGTTTCTTCTCTAAAAATAAGGGATTCTACACCATTCTCAATAATTGTGACATCCTTCTTCATGGAATAGATATTCACATAATAACATGATATCCAAATCATATTGAGAATTATATAAAATTAAATCGTTGGTATGATGATATGGTTAGAAATTAAAGCACATTTATGTTTCATGAGGGGTACTGATTGGCACACCATTGTTTCAAGGACACACCCACAAAATGTTTTGACTGATAAGTCATTTATATTATCGAATTTGAAATTTATATTTTTAATGGAAAACGAGGAATATATAAATTAATTCCACAATTTAAAATAAGATAATGAATTGGCTATGTTTGATAAATGATTAATGTAACTTCCACTACTTCTTTAAGAACTTCAATACCAGTTGTTCTGATTGTATAATAATGTCTATGCTCCCTTGTCCTGTTTGTGGCATGTTTCCATGAATCTTTGGACATTAATTAGAATATTTTTCCATCTCTATATAATTATAGAATGGAAAATTAATTGATTCCTTGTTACACATTCAATCAACATAAAGATGGAATTTTTCAAACATTTGTAGAATACTCATTTTCCCATCAAGCTGGAACTAGGGTATTTCCTTTTAAAATTATCACAGGGTGGAAATTCAACTCTTCCCTTCTTCTCTGTTTCATTATTCCCTTTTCTAGAGTTTTCAGCCACCCTCTTTATCTATTGACTTCCCTAAAATTAATAAAATGTAGTGAATTTATTTTTTATCTTGATATCACATTAAACTATATCCTCATTTGTTGAAATACATTTAGATACCAGCTCTTTTTGGAGGAATGGATTTAGGCCATCAAATAATCGATCAATTTTTCTCCTTGGATTTCGTATGTAGTCCACAATATGTCCTACTATCATTTTTAAGTAAACTTCATAAATTAAAACACTATCACCTTCCTTCTGCCTGAGATTCAAGAATTTCTATTCCATATCTGCTAATTGTTCATTTGTAAAGTATATTTCTAGGAATATTTTCATAATGTATTTCCATTCCAACTCTTATATTTTTTTCCTCATTCTTTTTGTTTTGGATTAATGACCACCACTCATCTGCACCTCCAGGTAAAAGATAAAAATCTATTATGTATTTCCCTATTTCATTATATCCTAATGTGAGAAATATATTCCCTAGAGAACTTATTCACTATTCATCACGAAATGGGATTGTAGTCTAATTCTTTGATGAAGGTTGTTGTTTATTAAAGTGATCCAACAATGATTCTATACGTGGAGGATCCAGATGCTCCATATGTGTAATGTTATTGTTCATATCCCAAGTATGTTTTCCCAATATAGTTATAATCTTCTCAACACCAGTTGCAGCACCAGAGGAAACATCATTATCTTGCATTAGAGGGAAATCCCTACATGAGATACATGTGTTCATGCAGTTTGCATTCCATCTACTAGGCACCATTTCTAAATAATGGAATACACAAGATTTGGTTATGAATCATAATATACAATCTCTACAAGAAAATGACATAGCATAAATTAAAATTCAATGTATAGCTAATATCATAAATAATGTTTCTCAGCTAAAAAATTAACATTAAAATCATTCATAATGGATTATAAAGAAAATTTTAATTATCAAATGCATATACCCTAAGGGTGTAATTATAAAGATTTTAGTAAGTCACTTTTTCATGTAGCAGGATACCCCAAGTCATGCCCCAACGTCTTTTTCAGTGTTTTCACTCCTCAGTAAATCTATTCTAGAGCAACATCTTCCGGTTTGTAACCAGACAATGATTTATTTGTTAGAAATATCTTTATAATCTATTCCTTACAAAAATACCAGGATGTTCTTTTATTCCTATCCTAAAAGACTACCTTTTGTATTTTTTCCTAAAAATGAGTTTTCTAAATGTAGTTTCCAATATTTCTACTCGATATCCTCTGATACCAAAAGTATGGACCCGACCCCAGTTGCCCATATCTAGTGAATTATGATATTATATTGGAATTTAAACAAGGAATTTACATCCCAAATTACCATGTAGTTTAGTATCCTTTTTAAACAAGATACATATATAAGTTCATCATTACATCATGAAAGGAAATACAACATTAATTTACTCTATTAAAATCATCCACCCCTCCTAGATTATGCCCTAAAAATCACTCATAACATAATTCTTAATATACTAAGAAAATAAAAACCAAGAAATTAGTGATATATAATGAGATTTATGGGTATGCAATATAAAAGATGATATCATAAACATAAACATCATGCATTGATAAAATTCAAACACATGACTTTAAAAAGAATAATCATGAACACATTATGGAGGAAAAATGAGATGAGTAAATAATTCCATAATAAAACAGAATCATGGGTATTATATTAGTATAATAACCACATAATCTCTAAATTAATAGATTAAATATGAGGGAAGTTCATATTTAGTACATTCTGAATCATTTTGTCAAGGCCTTAGCCAAGACATCCAAAAAATGAATAAGGCCTTGTCCAATTCCATGTATATTTGTCTCATGAGACCTAATGATGCATATAGGGGATATTTGGGGACCCACATAACTCATAATAAGTTCAATGAATTCTTCATATGAGAAGGGATAAACATAAACAACATATATATTCATATAGAAACTCACATATGAAATTTAAATAACATTCCCAAATTATGAAGCATAAACACTGACCATTCATAATGAATTGGTGAATGGTTTTAGGATTTCAAATCCATAATATAACTAGTCATAAAACATACTATTAAATATTTTTATATGATATGAAAAAAAAATTTCCCAATATTACATAACTATCAACAAGTGTGTTGAAAGTGATGAAAATACTCTTATAAAATCATTGAGTAATTCCTGAGATAAATGATCATCCATTTTGAAAAGAATGATTGTTTTGGAAAAGCCTATGTCTACAACTAGAAATGAAGAAATCATTTTTTTTCATAATAAAATGAGTGAATTTATAATGATAATGGTTTCCCAAAATATATTATAGAGTTCCCTTTAAAATTCTTATAAATTTGAGAAATTCTCTTGAATTGGGATTGCATTTTGGAAATAATATTGATATTTACTTTTAAAACATGTATCTCCCCATAAATTAATAATGGATTATGTTTGGTAAACTTATATAGAACACTCAGACAGAATTTATGTGGAGTACACAATAAAACATAATAACTTCATTTAGATAAGTAGACAATAAGTTAACCAGAATGAAAATGGAGGATTGGGTGAAAATCCCATAAGTTACATCTGAATGTGTTCTTCTCTTCAACTTAAGTTCCTAGAATATAAAATTAGACTTGATAGTGGTCATTTAAATAATTGTTTTAGACGGAAAGAGGTTGAATCATTAGATTAAATATTTATGACATTTACGTAGATTATTTTTGTGGTATTTTTATTATTACAAACTTGTCTGGTCATAAAATTTCATAATATTTACGTATATTGGTTCCTAATAATTAATTAGGTTATAATACATATATTAAATTCTGTTTCAGCCATAAAAATGGTTTCATTACCTATAATGAATGAGTAATTGAAGAACAAAACATTATCATCCATGAATAATAAAAATTGGAACATAATGTACATTGATTTCATTTATAAAATAAAAGTGAGAGAGTATGGATATTGATGATGGTTCTTCCATTCGCATGATATAATTACATTATATAGAAGATTTTTGATTTATCATGGTATTTTGTATAGAGTGGGTGACAATAGGATAACAAAATAAGATAAATGGAAATTAATCCCAATTAAAATGAAATGTGCTTTACCTATTGAAATTACCTCCTTGAGAACCACTTTATTTGAAGGGATTTGGGCAGTTTGGAAAGACCAAGAGCTCCATGGACGAGGGGAGTGACTAAGGAAGGGTATTAGGTCTATACATTGAGGATATTAAAGTCTTAGAGGAGTGAAGAGTAAAGGGAGTGAGGGGGGTTATAGTGGGAAAGAGGAGGGTTTTCATAATTTTTAAATCATTAGATTATTAATTTCCATCAAAACCAAAAATAGAGATGATTCCAGGACCCGAATAGTAATATATTCTTTTGATTTCGATCCACGTGGGCTTACATCACTAATGATTCATTAATAGTTTATTAAACTTATAATTTATATATACAGTATTTTAAAGTATTTCACTATTCTTCTAAATTCGAGTATTTTAGAAAAATACCAACAAAACACCCTATCCATTTTTCGATTTGTAGAATCCAAAAATGTTTTCCATTTTTCAAAATTAATTTTCTAAATATTGTTAATTTATTATTTATATAGAATCACAATTTATTCTAAAAAAAGTTTGTAAACATTTATTAACACATTCCAAATCATAGAATTATCGTACTTCCACTTGAATATAATTTATGTAACACCCCGAGATTTTATGAAAAATATTCTTTTAATTTCATTAATGTATTGTGTTGTATTCTACACCAAGATTACCTTCTGCTATATGCAACACCGTATTAGCTTGCAGTATACGCAACACTATTCATGGATCATGTTACACACAATTTTGATAATAGTTATTCCATGCAACATTGAGTATATATATATATATTCAATGTATAAATGATGTATGGTTGGATTCTGTTATACGAAACAACGAAGGATTCTTTCACAACACCCAACCCTGACTTGGCTTGCATTACACGTAATCGCGACCTTCCTCAATAGTGTTTGTTGTACGCAATACTGGGTTTTAATAAACAACGATATATTGTTATAATATTGTCATGAACTAGCCGTTATGAATAGTGTTAACTAAATTTTTTATTTTATAACATTATTATTCATCTTACACATTTCTAGAATAGGGTACAAGAACAAAATAATTTTTTCGGGTAAAATAATTATTTTTAAAAAAATGCAGTTTTGCCGCCTTTTGATGGCGTAGCCACATTAAATCTAGTTTTTGACATGTTTATAAGTTCAATTTCACAAAATAAAATTCTTCTATTGAATCAGGATATAAAAATTTACATTAGATAATGTTTTGATATTTTTCTAATAACTTTCATATTTTAATGAATAGTAAAAGCACGATATATTTTAATTACAAAAAACTTTTTTCATCGTAATATCTTATGTGGTTAAATTATAATATTGAATGGTTATAAAGTAAAAATAGAATATCTTTTTACCATTTAATATAATGTATGACATTATCATTGATTTTACCTTGATTCGTAGGTTAAATCAATTCAATCTTTTGCAATGTTTTAATGAAAACCCATTTTCTTTCGACAACGGGATTAATTTTAATTTAATTTATTCAACTTTTATGTATTGAATTTGGAAAAATGGATTCCATATTTGGAATCAGTGGATCCAAATTATGTTAATAAGCTACTTTTTATTTTTTGGAATTATGAATAGTAACTACGGTAAATTTTATTTACCATAGTTAAAGGTAAATCGGGTAATTAAGGGTAAATATAATATTTTAAAATTACCCTAACAAATGTCAAAATCATATTGGATGACTAAAAGTCTACCCGTATCACCTAAGGGTCAGATTAGATTAATTAAATTAAATTTTTTCAGTGAAAATAATTTAATTATTATAAAACCAAAGAATGTGACAACATGTCACTTTCTTAAATCTTATAAGTATAGTAATTTTAATCTAGTGATAAACTTCATGAAACTTCAAAAATTAATAGTCTCCAGAAATATATTACAATTATCTACATCATAATAATTTATTTATAATTTTTAAGGATTAAATAAATATCATTTATTATGACACAAAGATGCTGCAGTAATTGTCTTATTAATGAAATATTGACATAATTGATATTATAAATGACCAAATAAATTTAATTTGAGACTTTTTATAACATACACTAATTTTCTAGGTTAATATGACATTTAATTGTTGATTTAAGTAACTTGGTTCGAACTTATCATTCTTTTATGAATTCCATAAAAATCATGTACCAAATAGTGTCAAAATTGACATAAATTAGTTTTTAAAACAAATATTATATTATTTATTTATTTTATTCCTAAAAATCAAGGTTCGGCCAAATGACTTAAAGAATAATATATATATTAATAATAAACAACTTGGGGTTCGTTTGGATTGATATAGTAAGTTTATTAATCATATAGTGTAAGAAACAAAAAGACACGGTAAATGTTAAATTATTTAACATAGAGTTAAATATAATCGATAAGGTTAAAATAATAACCTAAACTTGTCTAAATCCTATTTGATGAGATTATTTCGACCCATACCCACCTTATCCTCGAAATAAATCAATTTGGAGCTATTTAAAACCGAACATGACTTTATAATAAAATAATATTTTTAGTTATTCCAAAGGTTCCCCTCTCCTCCCTTATAAAAGGGCACCTCCTCCCTCTCTTCCTCACACAACGTTGAGCCTTCAAGGTCGGCCAAAACCTGCCAAATTCTATTATCCACTTCCCTAGACACATCCTAGAGGTTCTGGTCTTCCTCAAAGTCCAATTCTAGTGCCCTAAGAGGAGGTCTCAAAGAGGCGCTTCAAAGAAGAGGTAATTTCCGTTACCGATTCTTTCACCTTTATTTCTTCTTCCACTTATTATTCATAGGATGTTTCATTATGAAGTAATAACATCAGTATCACTCACATACTTATATGTTATTATAAGTATGAAACAATTCTATTTCACTATCTATCCATCCTATGGAAAATGAAATCACCGCGTGTGCGTACGTACGGAATACCGTCTCCATGCTGTGGTGAAATCTATTTTCCACCACCACCTTACTTGGATGGGTATAATGGTGTAAATAATAACTATATATTATTATTTTAATGTTATATTTATTCTAAAATAGTATACATACACTCCAATACAGTCCCACGATCATGAGAATGATATCATCACTCGTGCGTACGTACGGACTACCGTCTCCACGACGCGATGAGATTCATTCTCCACTATAACCATTCATGAATGATTATAAAGTATATATAATAAGTAATCATGAAATATATGACATAATAATGATACAGGATTTATTTGTATATATATGTATGTCATCTACTTAATTCCGTTCGACTCAATAAGGAAACGAAAACAGCGTTCATGCGTACGTACGGCCTACTGTCTCCATGAACGGTGTATTTCATTCCATTTACTGATTTATTATATATATATATGTATATTCGGAATATATATATATAAATAATTTTTTATATTCTATAATAAATTAATCATGATCTATGTAATCATATAAATAATTACAAGTCAAAACACGGACGACAAATGAAACAATTTTACCCAAATCGCTCTTTAACATGGAATTTACAAAAGAACGGGTAATATAATGTAATAAGTGAACCATATATGATATCATAACAATGAATATGATTCTGTAATAAGTCAATGACTTTATTTAAATCATTATACAGGAGGTTCGGACACTTACGAAGCAAATCGGACCTAAGGTAAGGGAAATATAACAATCTCATTTTTATCCGAGATTGTTTATACTTTAGAATTTTCTGGGGTGTATTTTATCATCCACATCCATGTTTCCTCAATATGTAATATTATTTTCATTCAACTAAAATTTTTTAAGTCCAATTTTACCCTTCGGTGAGTTTTTAGTAAAAGATATGAAAGGAATCTTTTGTCATTTTTCGTACGAGGTCCTTTTTTGACTTTTTCGACAAAAGTACGAAGAATGTTTTTTTTAACTTTTTCGGCACGAATGGATTTTTAAAACATTATTTCCAAGAAGATTCCTTTACAGGTTTTAAAGATTATTTTTAATCCTCTTCTTTTAGTTTATAATTTTACAACATGTTAAGAATGGAAAAGTGTTTTTGAAGTAGAAAGGATATTTTCCTCATGAATGAAGTTCAAGTGTTTTATCAAAATTATTTTCCATCTAAGATAATAAAGGGTTCTGTTTTTTTCCCTATTATTACATTGATTTGATTGTGTTGTGATGGAATTATTTTTATTAATTCCTTTATCGTATATGAATTGTTTTATGATGTCATGATGTTTAAGATTCCCATTTTTATTACATGGGTTATGCAATGATGTATGGTTTATGATTTTGTGGCACAAATAAGAATGGTATCATTATGAGATGGGTGGGACCTATATATCCCTACAGTGCATTGGGTATCGATTTTATATCTCATGAGATAGACATGGCTGGAACGATAGGTTATACCGGTTCAGTGAAACAGGACAGAAACGACGGTGACTCGGTTCAGAAATGGACTTTGTCCACTAAGATAGTCTTGGAAGTGAGTCTTGACTAATAAGATATGATTCTCAATGATTATGTTTGTATGCCACAACGTTTCATGTTTTATGTTATGATTATTGGGATTTCATTTCACTACTAAGATTTATCCCATGTTATGAAATTATGCTCTCTTTTGCAGGTTATGATTTCCAAAATGTTATGTTCTTATAAATATGATGTGATTGATATTTTTTTTACCCTTACAGAGCATTTGAGCTCACCCTTTTATGTTTTATTTTCCCCAGGATATAAAGAATGGTTTTAGGTATTAAAAAAAGGAAGATCTTTATGGGAGATTTTGAAGATCATTCACCAGGATTAGAAGATTATATTCCTACTTTCCAAAGACACTAAACTATTACGATCCTTGGGTGTGTGTTTTTGTTATGTACTAAGTATTATGCAAATGTAATGTAATTTCAATGTACGTCAAGATTCAGGTCTCTACAGTTGGTATCAGAGGAAAGGTTTAGTCAACCTTTGGAAACTAGGATGAAAAAAAATTAGTAAGATCCCTATAGATATTTATAAGGTAGGTCTAGGGATATCTATAAGGTTAAGTATACGTATAGGTTATAGTACTAGAATTACCCTAACGATCATAGAATTAAACCTAAGATGTTAGATATTGAAGGTACTGCCCCTTTATTATGTTGTTTTCCCTAGAATGATTTTTTCTTCTCACACTATTCTTTTTGGGTTTTAGACGATGGCTGGAACTCGAAGGAACCGTGTTGATCAATTCAATGGACAATACAATGATTGTCCTCCTGAACAAACAAATGTTATGGGATATGGAGTGAAAAATCTTATTGCTATATTTACACATGCTAGGAATCATTCTGGACTTCCAAATGAGCAGAGAAGGGAACAATATTCTATTGAGTCCTTCACGAGGCAACGTCCACCTTCTTTCAGTGGGTCTTCTGATCCACTTGTTGTTGAACAATGGATCAGTACTACTGAAAAGATATTTTCAGTTCTTTAATGTTCTGATCGTGATAGAGTCATATTAGTAGTATATCGTTTTGAAGGTGAAGCTGATCAATGGTGGAATCTTATCAAGAATACGAGGCAAAGAGATGAAATTGAGTCCCTGGAATGGGACAAGTTCAAAAACTTATTTTTCAATAAGTACTTCCCTCGTATTCTTCAAACAGAGATGCAGAAGGAGTTTCTTGAACTAAAGCAAAAGGATGATGAATCTGTTAGTATATACGAAGCGAATTTTACAAGGCTTGCAAGGTATGCATCTGGATTTATCATGCAACCAGAAAGTAAAGTTGATCGATTCTTTAGTGTCTTTAAACCAAATCTTCAAAGGGCATTAGCTATAAGAGACATCAGTAGCTATGAAGAAATTGTGTGTTGTGCTATCAAGGTAGAAATGAAGTTGGTGTTACTTATCCATCTCATAGTTTTGACAAGAAAAGAAATATGGAGTTCAAGGAGAAATCTCAAAATAATGGTGAAAAGAAGATGAATGTTTCGTTATGCACAATGTGTGGAAAGAAGCATGGTGGAGATTGTCTTAAAGGGACTAGAAAACGTTTTATGTGTGGAAAAGAAGGTCATCGATCATCTGAGTGTCGAAGTAATGGAAAAAGGGTTTCTAATGATGTGAATAAAGCAAACACTGCAGATAACGCACCCCCAACACTTCAATGCTTCTTGTGCAAGGAAATGGGGAATTTTGCTAATAAATTCCCTAATCCAAGGGTTAGTGATGATCAACATGAGCAACTGCTTAAGGAAAAGGACAAAGGGAATTTACATACGATCACCATTGGCGATGTTGAATATGATAACGATGTGGTGGAATGATTAAGTGTTTATGTAATGGGATTCCAAAATAATGTTTTATCATAAAGTATTGGAATATTTATGCATTGGTCTAATATAGTATTCAAAGTTATTGAGATATTTTTGGAAATAAGATGATATGCCCATAATGAAGGGAAAACGAGAAAATGAAATTTTTAACAGTATTCATGATCTCATGATTGATATAAGGACTAAGTGATATCATGGATTGAGTATATAGAATTTTGAGGATTTTGGTATGTGGAAAGTGTTAACTTTTAACTGAATTCATGTTTTCACTAAGGTTCAATGGGTATTCAAGAGAGTACATGATTAAGGCCATTGAATATTTGGAATGTGACCAACAAGATATATTTTATGATATATGGGGATCAACGATGGTATTAATTATCTGAGAGTGGACTACAGTATTATGGATAATCATAAAGATTGGAATGGATTATGTTAGCCATAAGTTAGTATTATTTGTTTTTAGATATTATTGATGGGATGTTATAGTAATATAGTTTTAGAAAAATGGAAACCTGCAGGATGGGCGACATCCCATCACGTCGGACAAGGCTGTGGGAATCGAACCCACAACAGAAGTGCGACTGGCATTTATCGCCTACCACTGACCTACAGGAAGTCCCTGTTTAGTAGAAACTAGTTTTATTATATTACGCAGTATGATATATTAAGTATAAGTCCATTTTAGGAACCCTATATGATGAATCTCACTATATATGGACTTATGTATTTTTTGATAACTTTTCTAACCTTTTGTTTGAGATAGATGGAATGATCCCTCATTCTATCACATGATCTGCTAACACATCACGAATGAAAAATTCAACTTCATTTCTTTAAAAGATGAAGTGGAAATTGTCCAAAGAACGACAAACAATGAGATAATACCAAAATCATGAAAGTATTTCTTTTAATTCTAATTTCATCAACTTTAGGGAAATGATCATGAAAACCAAAAATGTTGTCCTAGTGCTCTTATATCTGATGAATTAGATGGTACCTTAGATCATCACAAATTTATGGCTTTGTGATTGCTGGCTTTTCCATATCCATGTTCTCTACCACTCTCCATCAAAGCATGATCGTTAGATTTCTCTTCCATATCCATATTTTAACCTATGTGGAAACCCAGTGATTAGTTTATTTGGGTAACCGTTATGTTTCATACTTTTGTTTTTAAAAGAATGGTTTTGGTATTCCTTTTTACGATGTGGTTTTCTATTAAAGAAACTTTCGAATAGTAAACCATTTATAACCCCAACAAATTTCGAGGGAGAAATTCATTTTAAGGGGGGTAGAATGTAACACCCAAAGATTTTATGAAAAATATTTTTTTAATTTCATTAATGTCTTGTGTTGTATTCTACACCAAGATTACCTTGCGCTATACGCAACACCGTATTAGCTTCCATTATACGCAACACTATTCTTGGATCGTGTTACACACAAGTTTGATAATAGTTATTCGACACAAAATTTGGTATATATATATATATATATTAAATGTATAAATGAAGTATAGTTGGATTCTGTTATAAGAAACAACGAAGGATTCTTTCATAAAACGCAACCCTAAATTGGCTTGCATTACACATAATCGTGACCTTTCTCGATAGTGTGTGTTGAACGCAATACTGGGTTTTAATAAACAACGATATATTATTATAATATTGTGATGAACTAGCCATTATGAATAGTGTTAACTAAATTTTATATTTTATAACATTATTATTCATCTTACACATTTCTAGAACATGGTATAAGAACAAAATAATTTTTTCAGGTAAAATTAGTATTTTTTAAAAAATGCAGTTTTGCCGCCTTTTGATGGTGCACCCACTTTAAATCTAGTTTTTGACATGTTTATAAGTTAAATTTGACAAAATAAAATTCTTATTTTGAATAAGGATATAAAAATTTACATTATATAATGTTTTGATATTTTTATGATAACTTTCATATTTTAATGAATAGTAAAAACACACTATATTTTAATTAAATCAACATTTTTCATCGTAATATCATATGTGGTAAAATTATAATATTTAATTGTTTTAAATTATAAATAGAATATATTTTTACCATTTAATATAATGTATGACATTAGCATTGATTTTACCTTGAATTCGTAGGTTAAATCAATTCAATCTTTTGCCATGTTTTAAAGAAAACCCAATTTCTTTAGACAACGGGATTAGTTTTAATTTAATTTCTGCAACTTTTGTGTATTGAATTTGGAAAAATGGATTCCATATTTGGAATCAGTGGATCCAAATTATGTTAATAACCTACTTTTTATTTTTGGGAATTATGAATAGTAACTACAATAAATTTTATTTACCTTAGTTAAAGGTAAATCGGGTAATTAAGGGTAAATATAATATTTTAAAATTACCCTAACAAATTTAAAAATCCTATTGGATGACTAAAAGTCTAACCATATCACCTAAGGGTCTGATTAGATTCATTTAATTCAATTTTTTCAATGAAAATAATTTAATTATTATTAAAACCAAAGAATGTGACAACATGTCACTTTCTTAAATCTTATAAGTATAATAATTTTAATCTAGAGATAAACTTCATGAAACTTCAAACATGAATAGTCTCCAGAAATCTAATACAATTATCTACATCATAGGAATTTGTTTAGAATTTTTAAGAATTAAATAATTATCATTTATTATGACACCAAGATGATGCAGTAATTGTCTTATTAATGAAATATTGACATAATTGATGTTATAAATGCCAAAATAAATGTAATTTGAGACTTTTTATAACATAAAATAATTTTATAGGTTAATATGAAATGTTATTTTTGATTTAAGTAACTTGGTTTGAACTTATCATTTTGTTAAAAATTTCATAAAAATCATGTACCAAATAGTGTCAAAATTGACATAAATAAGTTTTTAAAACAAATATTATATTATTTATTTTTATTTTATTCCTAAAAATCAAGGTTCAGCCAAATGACGTAGATAAGATTATATAGATTAATAATAAACAACTTGGGGTTATTTTGTATTGATAATGTATGTTTATTAACCATATAGTGAATGAAAACAAAAAGACACGGTAAAAGTAAAATTATTTAACTTAGAGTTAAATCTAATTGATAAGGTTAAAATAATAACCTAAACATGTCTAAATCCTATTGGATGAGAGGATTTAGACCCATACATAACTTATTCTAGAAATAAATCAATTTGGAGCTATTTAAAACCGAACTTTACTTTATAATAAAATAATATTTTTAGTTATTCCAAAGGTGCCCCTCTCCTCCCTTATAAAAGGGCACCTCCTCCCTCTCTTCCTCAGACAACATTGAGCCTTCAAGATCGGCCAAAACCTTCCAAATTCTCTTCTACACTTCCCTAGAAACATCCTAGAGGTTTTTATCTTCCTCAAAGACCAATTTTAGTGCCCTAAGAGGAGGTCTCAAAGCGGCGCTTCAAAGAAGAGGTAATTTCCGTTACCGATTCTTTCACCTTTATTTCTTCTTCCACTTCTTATTCTTAGGTTGTTTCATTATGAAGTAATAACATCAGTACAACTAATATAATTATTTGTTATTATATGTATTAAACAACCCTATTTCACCATCTATCCATCCTACGGAAAATGAAATCACCGCGTGCGCGTACGTACGGAATACCGTCTCCACGCCGTGGTGAAATCTATTTTCCACCACCACCTTACTTGAATGGGTATAATGATGTAAATAATAACTATATATTATTATTTTAAAGTGATATTGATTCTGAAATAGTATACATACACTCCAATACATCCCCACGATCATGAGAACGATATCATCACTCGTGCGTACGTACGGACTACCGTCTCCACGACGCGATGAGATTCATTATCCACTTTAACAATTCATGAATGGTTATAAAGTATATATAATAAGTAATCATGAAATATATGACATAATAATGATAATGTATTTATGTGTATATATATGTATGTCATCTACTTAATTCAGTTCAACTCAATAACGAAACGAAAACAGCGTTCATGCGTACGTACGACATACCGTCTCCATGATTGGTGTATTTATTTCCATATACTGATTTATTATATATATGTATATTCTGAATATATATATATATATATAAACCATTTTTTATATTCTGGAATTAAGTAATCATGATCTATGTAATCATATGAATAATTACAAGTCAAAACACAGATGTCAAATTAAACAATTTTACCCAAAACGCGCTTTAACATGGAATTTACAAAAGAACAGGTAATATAAAGTCATAAGTGAACCATATATGATATCATAACAATGAATATGATTCTTTAATAAGTCAATGTATTTATTTAAATCATTATACAGGAGGTTCGGACACTTACGAAGCAAATCGCACCTAAGGTAAGAGAACTATCACAATCTGATTTTTATCCGAGACTGTTTATACTTTAGAATTTACTGGGGTGTATTTTATCATCCACATCCATGTTTCCTCAATATGTAATATTATTTCCATTCACCTAAAATTGATTAAGTCCAATTTTACCCTTCGGTGAATTTTTAGTAAAAGATATGAAAGGAATCTTTTGACGTTTTTCGTACGAGGTACTTTTTTGACTTTTTCGAAAAAAGTACGAAGAATGTTTTTTTTACTTATACGACACAAATGCTTTTTTTAAACATTATTTCCAGGAATATTCCTTTACAAGTTTTCAAGATTATTTTTAATCAACTTCTTTTAGTTTATAATTTTACGACATGTTAAGAAAGGAAAAGTGTTTTTGAAGTAGAAAGGATATTTTCCTCAAGAATTAAGTTCAAGTGTTTTATCAAAATTATTTTCCATCTAAGATAATAAAGGGTTCTGATTTTATCCCTATTATTACATTGATTTGATTATGTTGTGATGGAATTATTTTTATTAATTCCATTATCGTATATGAATTGTTTTATGATGTAATGATGTTTAAGATTCCCATTTTTATTACATGGGTTATGCAATGATGTATGGTTTATGATTTTGTGGCACACATAAGAATGATATCATTATGAGATGGGTGGGACCTATATCTCCCTCCAATGTATTGGGTAAATATTTTATATCTCATGAGATAGGCATGGCTGGAATGGTAGGTTATACCGGTTCAGTGAAACAGGACTGAAACGAGGGTGACTCGGTTCAGAAATGGACTTTGTCTACTAAGATAGTCTTGGAAATGAGTCTTGACTAATAAGATATGATTCTATATGATTATGTGTGTATGCCACAAAGTTTCATGTTTTATGTTATGATTATTGGGATTTCATTTCACTACTAAGATTTATCACATGTTATGAAATTATGCTCTCTTTTGCAGGTTAAAATTTCCAAAATGTTATGTTCTTATGAATATGATGTGATTGATATTTCTATTGTTTACCCCTAATGAGCATTTGAGCTCACCCTTTTATGTTTTCTTTTCCCTAGGATATAAAGAAAGGTTTTAGGTATTAAAAAAAGGAATATCTTAATGGGAGATGTTGAAGATCATTCACTGGGATTAGAAGATTATATTTCGAGTTTCCAAAGACACTAAATTATTACGATCCTTGTGTGTGTGTTTTTTTTATGTACTAATTATTCCGCAAATGTAATGTAATGTCAATATACGTCAAGCTTCTGGTCTCTACAATTTATATGTAATCATAGATATTTTTACTATTCATTAAGGTGTATCAACATTTATACAGGTATGTTACTATTCAAAAGGGTATATTACTATTTACAAAAAAAATATGTTTTCATATCGGACTCAAAATATTGTATTAATCGCAACAGTGTAACTCAAAATTTCAAAATTCACGTCAAATAAGGGACTAACGTATTTAAAAATGTCACATAGCACTCTTTATTTCATTATGTTCGTAATTTCATGTGATAATGACATATTTATAACAATTTGATTATAATGAAAAAAACATTGGGTTGTTTCACAATGAAATCCACCTCAAGCCTAGAAAAATCCCAATGTAACTCATACATAATAAAAATAATTGAAGAAGATTTAAACATGATGGTTTTACACACTCTTTGACCAAGAAGTATTTGATGATTTAAAACCGAATTTATTATATAAAAATTTAATAAATCATTTTCAAAAGCACAAGAGGAAATAAATGAGTGGGATTCACTTGTATCAATCAAAGAATCCGTAAGGGGATAATTAAAAATAATCACACCTTTCAATGATGATGGGCCAAATAGATTATCCATTATCATTTTCTCAGCTCTGTAGCATTTATTACACACGCTAAATTTGTCATTAATTAAATTTTTATGGGTTAGTGGATTTAAAGTCATGATGTTCCAAGAATCACATTGTACCACTCTAACTACATGATTAAAATTAGTATACTGTGCTCATCCCATTGAAGAATACACATGAGATTTTTCTCTATCACCAAGCCATGGATAATTATAAAAATATAAGTACAAATGTTCCATATTGTTACACTCATGGAATGATCTATGTTGTGTAATACTATCTCTATTGAAGTGATGTAGTGAACCACACTAAAAATATCTCTTCTTACTACATGTTCTGGAGTATTATTCACTTATCCAATGGTCTAATTATGTGGTTTCTATCCTGTTTAGAAGTATGTGTCCCTCATCCCATTATTCCTAACATTAGTATTCCCTCCATTGCCTATAAATATAATTATTCTACCCATAATTGTATGCCTTATGATACATCTATTTCCCATCATCAAGCTTTTGAAAATTTATATATAAATAGTCATATAGAGAACATAATCATTTTAAAAAATATATATCCTAAATCCGAGTATGTAAATGGGTTCTATAAAGGTTTTACTTCTAACAACATCTAGGGAAAATGGATTAAATTCAAAAATTTAGCTACGTACTCTACCTATGAGATATTATCATGATTAAAATAAAAAATGTACATTTTTCTAGAAATATGAAAATTATGAGGATGGAATTTCATGGAAAATAATTCCTCAAAATCATATCATGTGGTGGATTAGTACAATTTAGACTAAACTAAAAATTCCCACCATTGGAATACCAAATCCTTTAGTATATATGTTTCTAACTATAATTTCAACTTTCCTTGTTTTTTAAATGAAATATAATATTTGATTCATCCTATTCAATAAAACATATTATTTTTTTCATCTCAGAACACCCTAAATGATGGTAGGGTTAAACTATTATCATTAATTAATATGGTCAAATTTCTATAGTTCATCATTTCTATTATCCTTATCAACAACCTGGAAGGCCTAAACAATGATTTGAAATAATATTTTGTTCGCATGTGTCTTAGATATAACCACATGTTCTGCAGCTTAATTAGATATGTTTATACAGGGACTACCATGTTTCATTCATTATAACTAGAACAAAATTTAGTTTATTCTCACAGATTTACAAATATTAGGTTAGAAATATATATCTAATAGTCAAGTATATATCAAAACTTATCTTTACACAATTCAACCACCATTATCATTTTAAAAATTTGTTTTGGAATTACACTAATCATTCAATTCAAAATATACCACTATGATTATAAATAAAAAAATACTACAATTTTCACAATATAAACAATGTTAAACCAAATGAATAATTATTATATTTTTTTGTATCATATAATAAATAAATTTCCTGAAAAACTCATTAATTAAACCCCAGAAAATTCTGTGAAAACATGTGTGGAACTGTATAAAAAAGTCATGTACCCAAAACCCTTGTGACTCAATGTTCATTATAAAGTCGATAGCTAGGCCTATTTATTATCCAAATTTCATGACCGAAAAATAATACACCATACAACCATCCAAATATATAGAATAATATTATTTCCACATTTATGACTAAAAAACTAACATCATTTCCAATGTCAATAATAGAACATTAGTTCTCTTATTTTTCCAAAAAAATATATTCTGGCCAAATGAAGCTGATATAAATTATAATAAAATATCATGAATTATCATATATGAAACCAATATTAACATCCCATCCCTCCTAATTTTCATGATAATTTATTGGTTAGATACTAGGCCTTAGGTGACATCCCCTAGACATCAATGTATTCCAATAAATGACAAGGGGTTCAATAATTGTTATGGTACAATTTTCCCACTGAAAGATGAAACATCCAAAACAAAAAATATTGACCATCAACACTTTTAAATGATGAATGTTTAAAAAAATTAATATAAAACATAACTAAAATAATAAACCGTATCATAGTAGAAACAAAAACTGAAAAATACATAGTATGACCAATGGACCAGAAAACTCAAAAATCTAAAGTAACATGAACCAAAAACACCAAAACCACTCTATATTACATTATACAACCCATTAACATAGTATCATGATAAATAATTATATAAATGAGATACCATATATTTAACTATGTATTAAAATATTAAATTCACAAGTGAACAATAGGTCGCATATAGAAGGTGACTCTAAACATAGTATGATTTCAACATTAACTACCCAAATCATTACAATAAGAATAAACATGATAGACCATTTTTTAAAATAGTCTCTAGAAGGAAAAATACTTCATATACAATACATAAATCAGTTATCCATGTAAAAAATTTGTAAATAGCTGTAATTTCCATGCAAATTTTTTCTTTAAAATAAATGCGAATTTTACGAGTCCACGAAATCTTATGTCATGCAATTCTAAGGCTCGGAGTTCCCAGAATGATCCGTTGATGTTTTGTTAAGCTTATATTAAAGCCCATAAAAAGTTTTCCTAAACATGTTGAATAACTCTTAAACAGTTACTTAGATCAGAAATCTTTGGGCACCGATGGACTAAAGATGCTGGGTTTACCCAAGGCATGACTTAAGTTTAGTCAGTGCGGGCCTCCTATGAGAAAACCTTAAAATGGCATAACAGTAAAAAAAATAAATAATTAAATTTATTTTATTTTTTAAATGATAATAACTCAGAAATGGTAACTCATATTAAAAATCTGAGACCACCACTGAACTCCTGAGGGTATTATTTCTTTAGGTAGATACTAACTTTGGACGGTGTGGGCCACCAATAAAAGTTAGTTTTTGGCAAAGAATAAAATAATTATGTGACTAATTATTTAATTGTAAAAAAAATATCTTCAAAATGGTATCTCACATTAAAAATATGAGAGTAACATTGGATTCTTTGGGGCATGATTCAACTAGTGAGAGCCTATCCTTGACTGTAGTGGGTCAAGGGTGATTATTATAATTTTTCCAAACTTTTTTTGGGTATATTTAGTAAACGTGAGAGCAGCCTTACATAACATTTGAACTAGTGCTCAGAATTGAAATCCAAGGGCACCGTTGAAGCCTTAGAATCGGTATTCGCTTATGGAGACCTTCACCTTGACCAGAGTGGGTCGAGGGTGAAAGATATATTTTTATCATGGAAATAGAAATAAAATAAAATAATCATTTATTTTAATTTTATCATTGAAACCTCCCTTGTGTAGGTTGTGGTGGTATGGACAACCCAAGCCTAAATCCCCAATTGAATTTCAATAGGTGGGGACCACACAATACCTCTTGAAGTCCCCTTTAAGAGGAGGTAACCAATGGAGTTCTCCAAATTAATTGTGCCAATGCCCATTAATTAATTCTATCAATTAATTATTCCAAGTCTACGATTAAATTTTTGAAACACAACAATTTGGAAACTTTTCTTTTTTGGAGGATTTGGGTTGGAAAATGAAAAGGGAGTTCGTGGAGAACTAATCTCCAATTAAGAACATACCATCTCTAATGAAGAACAAGGAAGATGTTGGAGCCCGAGATCAGTGGTGTGTGACAAGTTCAACATATGACAACATCTTTGAATTCATTCCCGCACCAACATCAACGTACCTTCGAGGTAGCGGGTTCATGCTTTGTTAATTGTTGCATGTTATTCGATTTCCAGCAAGGATTATAATTCAAAGTTGCATGCTATCACCCTAACGCAGTGGGTGTGGGCCCAAAAAACACAGACCAACCCCTCTACCTTCTTTGTGGAATTTGATGCTAAACGTGGCATAATTTTGGGATGAGTGTCACTAATAAACAATGGTTGCTGATCAATGTCGATGTCCCAGGGAGTGCGCGAAAACTTCAAGAACTAGAATCGGGCCACTGGAACTCATCCAGTGACCCGTGGAATGTTCAACGATGGATGGAATGTCAATCGTTACCATAAGGATGAAGGTGGTGCAACGACACCGCCAAAGGAGCAAGCCGTGGCCAATGGGACTTGGTGGTACAAGGACGGATGGCACAAGCCCGACTGCGAACAAAAACCGGCCGCCCTATCCATGGGGTCGCCAGAGAATGCGCGGCACAACAACACCACCTGGTGGAGGACAAACGGGCCGCGAACCACAGTCTCGGCAATGCAACGGTGGACAACGCAAGGCCGGCTGTGAAGATGTCCGGTGGCCCAAGCCGTCGGGTTGCCGGAGGAGGCGCGGCGCAACCGGCACTGAGCGGGAGGGGGGTGGCTACTCGGCCAGCATGGAAGAGTGGGACCCCTCATTGGGTCCCACGTGATGAGGACCGGTGCCACGTGGCGTGGGTTTTGGAAAACACCTGAATGACTAAGCTATTTGAGAACCAGGAGGCACGTCCTCCCCCTGGATTCGGCGAGGGAGGACCACAACGGGCCACCTGGACGGACCCACTGCGGGCCGGACCCAGCGTGGGCCAGGCCGCCAGCATTGGTCGGGCCGCCTTCGCATGTCAGGCCGCCCTGCGGGCAGAGCTACCCATTTGGTCCCGGTCAGATCTGCAGGCCAGGTCGGACCCACTAGGTCGTACCACACCCGGACCCGTTTGACCTGATTTGACCTTTTCACCCATAAAATGGGCTATGAGAATCTGATCGATAAACCATCTGCAGCAACGGAAATATTGGAAAAAGGCGTGTCGGATTGAACCTAAATACAACTAGGCCCTCAGAACAGAAATGCCAATAACACTCAGATAGGGTTTCTGATTGACGCACCCTCTGTCGCGTTGATTTTCTTATGAAAAGACGGATATTTTGAAGACATAAACTTGGGAATTCTTGGTATTTTATGTATCAACACTTGGCTTGAGGAGCGGACCCTCTAGGAATCGAGCGTGATTTGTGGAAACCCTGTGCAGGGTTGTTCATTGTTGACTGTTCCAATATCATGTGTTGGTCCAATAGTTCTGATGACTGTTCCTAAATCATGTGATGGTCTGATAGTTTTGACATATGTTCTTGGATCATATGTTGGCCCAATAAAATATCTCATTCGAGATCAAGTATTGGTCAAACAGCTATGACTACTGAACTTGGATCATGTGTGGGACCGATAGTTCTAACCACTGGTCCAGGAACCTGTGGGGGTCCAACATCTTAGATGATTCAGTGGAAACACCTAATCATCTCTATCTCTCTACAGAACGTGTATACCTATGTGAGATGAGTCAGTGACTTCTATGTTTTTCTCATGATTGAGATGGGTTATTTGATATCTTAGGTATATGTATGGGCATATACCTAAGTATTTTCTATCCATTGATTTGATACTCTGTGGTTTATCCTGGGTGGATTTTGAGAGACCATGGTGGTTTGGGGGTCCCTATTGATTATCGTTATACTCAAACCTGCACGGGCTATGCCTGCACCTCGTTGTGTTGGTTACAGGAAACAGACATCAATGACTGAGGGCAAGAGTAGATGTATTGGATGACACCTATAGGTGGACCACACGACATGATGGTACACGGAGGAGATAGACGAATGCAGAACACTGTAGAGGCTATATGTACCTACCCTCTAGGTAGGATTCCCCAGAGGACGTCCCGATAGATGGTTTATGTTTCTTTAGTTGTACTTGTTTTTTATTTGTACTTTCCCATTACGGTTGGGCTTATATTTTTGACGCCTTTTACATTTCAGCACTCATTTTGTATAGAGTTTTACTTAGTGTTTTGCTTCCAGCATACTCTATTGTGTGTGTTCCTAGTTTATAAATGCTATGCCTTCCCAGTTTTAGGGATTCATGCCTTTGGTGCTAGTCTCCATCCCCTGGCCAATGGAAGGAGGGCTTGGGGTAGTCATGGCACGAGCCTCGGGGAATGGGTCATGACAAATTTCCATTAGAGGAGTCGGTTCTACCACAATATTTAGGACTCTGATCTTTTCTGAGAATCGATAGTCTTAAGGGTATTGAGTGTGGTTTTTAGTTCAGGGAGACTAGTGTTGTTGCAGTTACCGATATATACATACACCAAGACCTTAAATTCTGACTTCCAACTCAGTGCACGAAAACACTGATTATGTGTGTGTTTTCAAATGTTTTCTCTGATGCAGCTCACCTTGTATAACATTTATCATGGAACACCTATTTTCTATCAATATTCCACTACATAGAAAGCCAGCTAGAGTTCTGAGTGTTGTACTCACTGATAGCCCACCGAGAGACGAGGCTCCGGTGTAGGGCCCTCTTACATTGTTGGAACCTTCGTGTGGTGTACCAGCAACACCACCACCCGTTTTTCATTAGATACCACTAGACACACTTTGTAATGGTGCACAACGACTGAGCATGTTTCATGAGTCCCAATGACATGGGCCTCTATGGTTTGGAGGTGAGACAGATTCCCAGGTAGCAAGGGTCTGGCTGGAGGTGATTGCTAGAGTTTTCCACCTAGTTAAAGCACTATTAGAGCAAATGGTTATCTTAACTACTAGTATTTTTAGTGATTGAGCATGAGGATGATCCATAGAGTGATGAGGCTTAGGTATGTGGACTGATGCCTAATATGGTACCTTCGGGTAGTGTACCGGCTATATCACATCCCGTTGGTTAGTAGTTATGACTGGCAGTACCGGTAGAGGAAACTTTTAGGAATAGTGACTAACATGTGATTCAGCATCAGATACCCTCAAGTTATAATGCGAGCTCAACTCATAGGCATTTGAGGAGTAGATTGAGGAGGTGGATGAGTGTTCTCTAGAGATTATACAACTTCGACAGGACGACATGTAAGTAGATGAGTATTCATCAAGGTGTACCGATCATTCCTTTTACTCGATGAATACGATACGATTAGTGCTTCAGGGCTCAGACCTCCAAAAGTGGTGTGTTTAAGGACATCGACACCAGCACTATTCTTCTATACACTCCTGCTTATTTTAGGGTTCAAGAGAGAACCTTTGTGGTTTCATGTTCTTTATCCATGAGGATACAACCAGTGAATGTTAGTACCAACGTAGGAAACTAGCACCAGTCTCAGTGACTTGAGTGTGTAAGATTTTTCGAGAAGAGGAAGTGTTAAAGAAAAACGAATCTGCATGGTAGTAGATGTGGTATCAAATCTAGGAGATCTGAATGATGTGGTATACATTTCAACATGTTATAACCTCTATACTAATGTGGTCCCCAGCAGGCTCATGGTGGTGGAGAACAATGGAAGGGAGTGGCCACATGTGGTCAAGGAATGTGACACAAGGTCTCCAGGAATGGATCATGGTATGGTCTGTGTCTAATTATAGATTTTGTATTAATAGACATAGCTACCAATAATTCCTTCTTTCCAAATATCTTTTTCAAGACCTAGAGTTTCCTGCTAATCCATTGTCTTGACCATCACATCTGAAGATTACATTGTGAGGAGACTTGATAATAACTCTTACGCCAATATTGTGATCTGACCATTGAGGTGAGAGTTTCAGTTGGAACCTCTTGGTGGTAGTGTCGAGGCCTTACGACGGTAGGTTGGGTATGACTGGACATCCAAAGTTCATACTCAGGTTGACTGTATTAGGAAAAATGGTTGTGAATTCTCTATAATGTTGGAATGCAGTTTTCCATGGTAGGCGATAAAGAAATTCCGGGAAACACATGATTAACTAATGCTTAGGCGTTTTGAGTTTTCATCAGAAGTGGTGGAATGTGGGGACATCCTTTCAAAAGATGTATCCAGGTTTACCTTCCCTAATGGAGAGGGACTACTGCATGGCTAGATATTACCAGAGGTTTGTCCCAGATTTGTCCAGAGTTGTATCAACACTATCATCCTTGATGAATAAGGGGAAACCCTTCGTTTGGATGGAGATATTACAATAGAGCTTTTAGGAGTAGAGGCAGAGGCTGACTAGTGCTCCATTTTCAGACTTTCAGAGGAGGGCATAGGGTAAAAATTATACTCTGATGCATCACAGACCTGACTCAGATGTGTCCTGATGCTGGAGAAAGTATTGAATGCATATGATAATCGGAAGCTGAGACATCATGAGCAGATCTATTCTACCCATGACATGGATTTATTAGCATTGGTCTTCGCCTTGGAGATGTGGCAACACTATCTTATGGGCGAATGTTTTACTGTGCACTCTGATCATGAGAGTCTCAATTATATATTCTCGCAGAAGGACATGAACCTCAGTGTCACGACCCGTCCTCGGGGCCCGTGCCGTGACTACCCCTAGCCCACCTTCCATAGGCCAGGGGCTGGCGACTAGCACCGAAGGCGTAAAATCCCGATAACTGGGAAGGCATTGCCTTTATAAAAGAAAACAAGCACCACAGAGTACAAGCGGAAGAAGTAAACACTAAGTAAAAACTGAGTACAACAGTAAGTGCGGAAAGTAAAAAGTGGCCGGAAATACAAGCCCAATGGTAAAGTACAACTCGAAAGTGAAAACAGCAACTGAAAAGTAAAGCTGCTACGCCGAGCTGTCCACTGAAAATCCCACCTGAAGGGTGGGTACAGATAGCTCTTCTGCTCCTCAGGTCCTGCCGTCCGCTCCGAGTATGTCTCGCCCAGTGGTCCACCTCCGGGTACCGCCTCGTCGTCACGTCCACCTCTGGGTACCGTCTCGTCGTGAGGTCCTCCTCCGGGTACCATCTCTTCGTATAGTCCACCTCCAGGTACCGTCCAGTCGTCGAACACTCATCCTCTGTCAGCACTGCCCGTCGTCTACAACCAACACAACGAGGTTCGGGCATAGCCCGTGCAGGGGTGAGTATAACGATACTCAGTAGGGACCCCATGACCCTCAAGGTCTCACTAAAACAACAAGGATAACAAAAAAGAAGATCTTAACAGATAACCTCTACTTAGGTATATGCCCATACATATACCTAAGTTATCAAGTAACCCATCTCAATCACGAGGAAACACAAGGATTGTGAAATCAATGGATAACCACTACCCGGGTATATGCTCATACATATACCTAAGTTAGCAAGTGACCCATCTCAATCATGAGGTAAACACAAGGTCAAAAGTCTCAGCTCAAACCAGGATTTTCATTATCGAAACCATAACTACTGAAGAGCTCCGTCTCTGGAGTGTACAGTGGTCCTGTCACGACTCTGAGGTACTGCTCACTAACCTAAGACTGCTGAAGAACTCCACCCATCGAGTACTGCGGGCCAGATGCTACAACCAAGCACTCCCATGTGCCGCTACAACCAAGCGCACCTCTGTCGTGGGTCTGCCGCTACAACCTAGCGCTCCCATGTGCCTCTACAACCAAGCGCACCTCTGTCGTGGGTCTGCCGCTACAACCAAGCGCTCCCATGTGCCGCTACAACCAAGCGCACCTCTGTCGTGGGTCTGCCGCTACAACCAAGCGCTCCCATGTGCCTCTACAACCAAGCGCACCTCTGTAACACACCGAGTCGTTCGATCAGTAGTCGTCGGGTCTCATCCAGCTACACGGTCTCCGTACTCCGCACGCTCGTCACTAGGAGGGTCCGCTCCACGAGCTACAGGTCGATACTCCAAGTATCTCAAAGTCCCACAAAGAAGTATTTCAAAGTACCGCCACGTCATAGGGGTCTCAACGAAACAGACGGCGCGTTAATCGGACGCCCGGTCTGTGAGTTATTAGCCTTTTCGTCCCAGGGGCCCGGTTGGTTTCGTGAGCGAACCAAACCCGGCCATATCTCAATTGTACCCCGAACTCTCATAGGGTAAACTCATAAGGACCGTTTCTCAACGCGATCACCAACGCCGCTGACGGTTCGTCAAACGGACGTTCTGTCAGAAAGATATCAGCTTTTCCGTTCCAGGGGCCCGGTTGGATTTCGGTGCGATCCAACCCGGCCACTATCTATTTGCATCCAAAACTCGGGCGGAGGATTCCAAAAGTTCCGTATCGTCAATAGGAACTCAACGCAACAGACGGTGCGTCAATCGGACGCCCGGTCTGAGCGTTATTGGCCTTTTCATTCTAGGGGCCCGGTTGGATTTCGGTGCGATCCAACCAGACTGCACTCCGTCGGCATCCAATCCTTGAGCGGAGTAAGCCAAAAGATCCATCTCACTTAGAGAAATTCAACGAAACAGACGGCGCGTCAATCGGACGCCTGGTCTGTTATTTATTGGCCTTTCCGTCTCACACCCACCCTGTGAAACATCCCAGGAGGTCACCCATCCTGATCACTACTCTAGGCCAAGCACGCTTAACTATGGAGTTTTAACCACGTAGGCTCCCGAAAAGGAAGGTGCACCTTAAGTATAGTATACCGAAACGACCGTCTCGATCCAAGGATCGCGTTGCCGCTGACGGCGAGTCGTTTGGAGGCTCGTAGCCCAAGATACGGGCATTTGACCAAACCGCTCGTAAAAAGGGGGTTTCGGGCCCAGGCCGTCCCGGCCCGAGACCCCCCGGATGGCCCGAACCGGGTCGACCCGCCCCGGACGAGGTCGACGCAGCCCAGCCCGGCGAACCGGCCAGGCGCTCCGGTTCGGCGCAAGGCAGCGCGCTGGGCGCGCTGCCAGCTTGGCCGAAGGCCGAGCTTGCTGGAAACGGGGGGCCGCCTGCCCCCCCTTTGTGAATCCGGCCCCCCTCATAATGGGGGGCCAAATAACTGCTCGGGGGAATTAAATTCCCCCGGTTTCCACCAACCCGGCCGGCCCGACCTGGCCGGCCGGCTTCTTGTCAACAGGACCGGCAAGGGCCGGTCCTCTTCCGTCTTCCGGCAACGGCCGCCCGGCTTGCCGTCGGTCATCACGATCCGCCGCGGCCCGGAACAGGCCGCGACCTTCGTCATCCGGCGTGGTACGACGGCACCACGCCCCTCTGCCGCGGCCCCGCTCCGGCCGCGGCGTCTTCGGTTTCCTTCGACGGGGCGTGACGGCATCACGTTCATGATAATTCTTTCCACAGGGCGGCGCGACGGCGCCGCGCAATAATTTCCGTGTGATTCCCGCGTGGTGCGACGGCACCACGCTATCTCGTATCATCCACAAGAAACATTCAAGAACAAAGGAGGGGGGGTTCGGCCGTGTTTGTGTGGTCCGGTCCCCCTCTCGTTAGACGATAACACTTAAACGTTCATCCTCAGGTTTGTCATGCTAGAACCAAGAACGGAAAATAATTAAATAAAGCAACATTAAACCCCTACTTGGATATTTGACGTCGCACGTCGGGCGTCGCGGAGAACGGCATCGCGGAGAATGATGTCGCGGAGATCGGACGTCGATTCCATGGATGTTGGGGTACGTCCGAGGAGGAAACGACGTCTCCTCACTTGTTGTGAAGATGAAGAAGGAAGGCGCGTTGTCATTGGAGAGTTCCCTACGTCGGTGTCTTCTCCCTTGCCGTGGAGGAAAAAGAGGATGAAGAACCGTGATCACCGAGTCGTTCTAAGTTGAGGGATCGATGTTCTTCATCAGAGAAGAATCGTTCTTCACAGAGAGGAGGACGTTCTTCAACGAAGAAGGAGCTTCCTTCTCCTATCACACAAAGGCTCTTTCTCAATAATCCTCCCACCACAATTCAACCTCCGAATAAAACAAGGTTTCCCCTTATTTTATTTTAATCATTCCATGCATTGTAAGTTGAAAATTAAAACACTTAATTGATTAAGAGTTTCAATAACTTAATTTAAGTGCTAGTTGGCATGAGTTATGAGGGAGAGAGGGAGAGAAGGAGTTTCAAAATAAAGAGGGAGTTGAGGAGTTTCAAAATAAAGAGGGAGGTGAGGAGCTTCAAAATAAAGAGGGAGTTAGGGGGTTATGGGAAAAGTGAAGGGGAGGGGTTCGTGTGGGCCCCACCTCACCTTAAATCCTTCCATGGGTGGTTAAATACAAGTGGGTCCCACCCCTATCTCCCTTACATAGGTTAAAACCACTTAAGATAGGGTCAAGTGTTGTAACATAACACTTAATCTACTTAACAAGAAAAAAAAATTGTAGATAAGTTATAAATTAAACTTCAACAATTTTTATCATCTTCTCTCGGATAAACGCAACTCCGGAAATGGCGTTTTTAAGAAATTACCGGCGTTGCGATTCCATCGGTGCCCTCAGAATTCGATTCCGGGCACCGGTTCAAAAGACAGAAATTCCCGCTCGCTCGTTCACTGAACGTACCCGAGCCAAACTTCGGAAATTAATTCCGGGGACACCGGGCCTCGGAATCAGGCGCCGTCAGAAACTGCGTTCTTGAAAAATTACAAAAAAAATTAAGAAAAAAAATTTCGTTGAAATTTCCGGATCTTTACATTACTCCCACCTCAGGGCTTTACGTCCCCGTAAAGCTTCAACACAAACTAGGGTCACAAAAGCGGTACCGAGCACGAATCTGAGCCTTCCGCTCCTATGTGCTCACCTGGTGATTTCGTACTACCAAGGAAAGTGCACCCGAAGAATCGATCGTCCTCATAGGATCTACTCCTGTCGATCCTCGATCGCCACTGGAATCTCCGTGAAAGACACCCCATCGCCATCGTCCAGCTCCTCATGGTCGATGGTATGCGAAGGGTCGAGCACGTATCTCCTCAGTTGAGATACGTGGAAGTCGTCGTGCACCTAGTGCAACTGTGGTGAATGGGTCAAGCATTAAACCACCCCGCCTACATAGCTTGGGGCCTAAGAAGGTCCGCTGAACCCCAGAGATAACTTGCCGCCTTGGCCACATCTCCGTAAACCTCGTCGAGGTGAGACCCGTATAAGGACGTGATCGTCATCCTTGAACTCCAGAGGTCTCCATTTTCTGTTAGAACTGGAACTCGAAAGGCTGCTGTCACGAGGGTAAGGTTGACCGACTCAAGAGTGATCGGTCGCACCCTCCTGTGCAAGAGTTACCCTGCGCTGTCTGGGGTTTCCTTTTCCGCCGACCAAGGAAAACTCATCCCGACGTTTGCCTAAAAATGCCAATTTGAGTATGAACAGTTATTTCCCATTCCATACTCAAACTAACGTCGTAAGGCCTCGACGCTGCCACCAAGTGATTCCAACCGAAACTCTCGCCTCGAGGGTCTGAGCACACCTTCGGCGTAAGTGTGATTATCGAGTATCTTCCCAAGGTATCTCCAGACGTGAGGGTCAAGTCCACGGATTACTGGAAACTCTTGGTCTGGAACATGATTTGTGAAAGAAAGGAATGATTCACATCAACTTCCATTACTACAGCAGCGAGTAGTGGACACGGACTGTCCCTTGAATCATTTCTAGAGCCATTAGGTCACACTGCTTGACCGCAAGCATCCGCATTCTTCCTCCGCCCTCAAGCTCCCTGAGCCTGGCAGGAATAACTAATGCGGGAGGTTGTACCATGTTAGGATGTACACCACCTCATGCTGCTCTCCTAGCTCTACCTCCACGTCTACTGCTTCGTAGAATCATCTCTCCTTTAAGCTTCCTCTTCTTTAACACGCCCGAGTCTCTAAGACTGGCACCAGTTTCCTGTTTCTTACTGCACTGTGCAGTCTTCATCCTCTCTTGGATGTCCTGGACCTCCTTTAGTCTCACAAGAGCTGCTATGATTTCTTCCTTGCCGATAAGAGAAACTTGGCCTCATCCCCTGGATGCACCACATTCGTTGCCTAATACAGTCAATCCTGACATGAATGATGCATTCATGCCATGGATGACGTCGTAAGGCCTCGACGTAACTACTAAGAGATTCTACTTTCACTCTCGCCTCCAAGGGTCGAGTCACACTGTCGGCATCAGTGTGAGGTCACTGGGTCCCCTCCAGTAGAAATCTCGAAAGTGAGGGTCAAGTCAACAGTTTTAACCGGGACCACTCAACATCAACCAAACAAAAGGACAGGAAAGAAAACAAAGATAAGTGTCTTTTTATTATTGCAGCTCATAGTACAAAGACATGAATACAAATGCAACATGGAACTAGAAGTACAAAGGACGTATCCACTAGTTCCTCTCCTGCCCACCTGCTCTCAGAGCTCTACTTCCTTGTCCACTGCTCGGCTGTTTCTCAAGCACTCGCCGCTGCTTCTGTCTCGGTGGCTCCTCCAACACCCGCTGATCAATCGTACGAGGAGTAAGACAGTCACGTGCCAGGTGACACTTTCCGCCGCAGGAGTAACATTGTTCGTTTCTGGCACGCCTGGCTCTGACCCCACCTCGGGTGCCCCACACCACCGGTCCTAAAACCCGAGATTTTCCAACTGCTAGTCCGGTCCTCCTGGACCTCTGCATCATCTGTCTACTGCCCACAAATGACTCGGATACTGATCGAAAAACACGCGGCAAAGGCAGAAGCTCTTGTACACGCTCGGGGTGTAGAGCTACTGGCACAAACTTCACCCTGAAGAAGGTCTTGATGTCTTCCCATGCGAAGGTCATCCCGTCTCAAAACTGAAACAAGTGGCTCCACCACCTGCCTGCTGCTGCCTGAAGGAGGCTGGCAGCAAAGATCACCATGAAGTCTGTCGGCGTCCCCACTAGCCTGAAGACTCCCACCACAGCCTCCAGCCAATCCTCAGCCGCCTGCGGGTCCGTCTCTCCCCAGAACCGGGGTGGCCTCTGGCGCTGGAACCCGTGCAGTGCACTCAAGTGGCGTGCATCGCCTACTGCTGGGGCTGGTGGAATCAGTGGCCCAACGTATGGAAGTATCGATGGTGCCTCCGCTGGTGCCTCAACTGTAAGAGGGCCCTGTACCGAAGCCTCGTCACTCGACAGGCTGTCAGTACGCACATACCTCTGGGCTCTAGATGGTCGTTCGTGAAAAGGCATCCAGAAAGAAACAACGTAACACGGTCAAACGATTATACCTGGTGAGCTGACCTGGTTTGAGCTGACATTTAAAAACTTCTGGAAACACACACGCAATTAGTGTTTTTGTGCACAAAGTCGGAAATCAGTTGTCAGGGTCCTGGTGTATGGATACGTCGGCCGCCCGCACCTACACTGGACTCCCTAAACTGAAAACCACACTCGGTACCCTTAACACTATTGATTCACAGAAAGAAACATCAGAATTATAAGTTCTGCGGTAGAACCAAACTCCTCTGATACCAATTTGTCACGACCCGTCCTCGGGGCCTGTGCCGTGACTACCCCAAGCCCGCCTTCCATAGGCCAGGGGCTGGCGACTAGCACCAAAGGTGTAAAATCCCGATAACTGGGAAGGCATTGCCTTTATAAAAGAAAACAAGCACCACAGAGTACAAGTGGAAGAAGTAAACACTAAGTAAAAACTGAGTACAACAGTAAGTGCGGAAAGTAAAAAGGGGCCGGAAATACAAGCCCAACGGTAAAGTACAACTCCAAAGGGAAAACAGCAACTGAAAAGTAAAGCTGCTACGCCGAGCTGTCCACTTGAAATCCCACCTGAAGGGTGGGTACAGATAGCTCCTCTGCTCCTCAGGTCCCGCCGTCCGCTCCGAGTATGTCTCGCCCAGTGGTCCACCTCCGGGTACCGCCTCATCGTCACGTCCACCTCTGTGTACCGTCTCGTCGTGAGGTCCTCCCCCGGGTACCATCTCTTCGTATAGTCCACCTCCAAGTACCGTCCAGTCGTCGAACACTCGGCCTCTGTCAGCACTGCCCGTCGTCTACAACCAACACAACGAGGTGCGGGCATAGCCCGTGCATGGGTGAGTATAACGATACTCCGTAGGGACCCCGTGACCCTCAAGTTCTCACTAAAACAACAAGTATAACCACAAAGAAGATCTCAACAGATAACCTCTACTTAGGTATATGCCCATACATATACCTAAGTTATCAAGTTACCCATCTCAATCATGAGGAAACACAAGGATTGTCAAATCAACAGATAACCACTACCCGGTTATATGCTCATACATATACCTAAGTTAGCATGTGACCCATCTCAATCATGAGGTAAACACAAGGTCAAAAGTCTCAGCTCAAACCAGGATATTCATTATCGAAACCGTAACTGCTGAAGAGCTCCATCTCTGGAGTGTACAGTGGTCCTGTCACGACTCCGAGGTAATACTCACTAACCTAAGACTGCTGAAGAACTCCACCCATCTAGTACTACGGGCCAGATGCTACAACCAAGCGCTCCCATGTGCCTCTACAACGAAGCGCACCTCTGTCGTGGGTCTGCCGCTACAACCAAGCGCTCCCATGTGCCGCTACAACCAAGCGCACCTCTGTCGTGGATCTGCCGCTACAACCAAGCACTCCCATGTGCCGCTACAACCAACCGCACCTCTGTAACACACCGAGTCGTTCGATCAGTAGTCGTCGGGTCTCATCCAGGTACACGGTCTCCGTACTCCGCACGCTCATCACTAGGAGGGTCCGCTCCACGAGCTACAGGTCGATACTCCAAGTATCTCAAAGTCCCACAAAGAAGTATTTCAAAGTACCTCCACGTCATAGGGGTCTCAACGCAACAGACGGCGCGTCAATCGGACGCCCGGTCTGTGAGTTATTAGCCTTTTCGTCCCAGGGGCCCGGTTGGTTTCGTGAGCAAACCAAACCCGGCCGTATCTCAACTGTACCCCGAACTCTCATAGGGTAAACTCATAGGGACCATATCTCAACGCGATCACCAACGCCGCTGACGGTTCGTCAAACGGACGTTCTGTCAGAAAGATATCAGTTTTTCCGTTCCAGGGGCCCGGTTGGATTTCGGTGCGATCCAACCCGGCCACTATCCATTTGCATCCAAAACTCGGGCAGAGGATGCCAAAAGTTCCGTATCGTCAACAGGACCTCAACGCAACAGACGGCGCGTCAATCGGACGCCCGGTCTGAGCGTTATTGGCTTTTTCGTTCCAGGGGCCCGGTTGGATTTCGGTGCGATCCAACCCGACCGCACTCCGCCGGCATCCAATCCTCGAGCGGAGTAAGCCAAAAGATCCATCTCACTTAGATAAATTCAACCAAACAGACGGCGCGTCAATCGGACGCCTGGTCTGTTATTTATTGGTCTTTCCGTCTCACACCAACCCTGCGAAACTTCCCCGGAGGTCACCCATCCTGATCACTACTCTAGGCCAAGCACGCTTAACTATGGAGTTTTAACCACGTAGGCTCCCGAAATGGAAGGTGCACCGTGAGTATAGTATACCGAAACGACCGTCTCGATCTAAGGATTGCGTTGCCGCTGACGGCGAGTCGTTTGAAGGCTCGTAGCCCAAGATACGGGCATTTGACCAAACTGCTCGTAAAAGGGGGTTCTGGGCCCGGGCCGTCTCGGCCCGAGACCCCCCGGATGGCCCGAACCGGGTCGACCCGCCCCGGACGAGGTCGACGTGGTCCAGCCCGGCGAACCGGCCAGGCGCGCCGGTTCGGCGCAAGGCAGCGCGCTGGGCGCGCTGCCAGCTTGGCCGAAGGCCGAGCTTGCTGGAAACGGGGGGCCGCCTGCCCCCCCTTTGTGAAACCGGCCCCCCTCATAATGGGGGGCCAAATAACTGCTCGGGGGAATTAAATTCCCCCAGTTTCCACCAACCCGGCCGGCCCGACCTGGCCGGCCGGCTTCTTGTCAACAGGACCGGCAAGGGCCGGTCCTCTTCCGTCTTCCGGCAGCTACCGCCCGGCTAGCCGCCGGTCATCACGATCCACCGCGGCCCGGAACCAGCCGCGGCCTTCGTCATCCGGCGCGCTGCGGCGGGACCGCGCCCCTCCGCCGCGGCCCCGCTCCGGCCGCGGCATCTTCGGTTTCCTTTGACGCGGCGTGACGGAATCACGTTCATGATAATTCTTCCCACGGCGCGGCGCGACGGCGCCGCGCAATAATTTCCGTGTGATTCTCGCGTGGTGCGACGGCACCACGCTATCTCGTTTCATCCGCAAGAAACATTCATGAACAAAGGAGGGGGGGTTCAGCTGTGTTTGTGCGGTCCGGTCCCCCTCTCGTTAGACGATAACACTTAAATGTTCATCATCAAGTTTGTCATGCTAGAACCAAGAACGGAAAATAATTAAATAAAGCAACATTAAACCCCTACATGGATATTTGACGTCGCACGTCGGGCGTCGCGGAGAACGGCATCGCGGAGAATGATGTCGCGGAGATCAGACGTCGATTCCATGGATGTTGGGGTACGTCCGAGGAGGAAACGACGTCTCCTCACTTGTTGTGAAGATGAAGAAGGAAGGCGCGTTGTCGTTGGAGAGTTCCCTACGTCGGTGTATTCTCCCTTGCCGTGGAGGAAACAGAGGATGAAGAACCGTGATCACCGAGTCAATCTAAGTTGAGGGATCGATGTTCTTCATCAGAGAAGAACCGTTCTTCACAGAGAGGAGGACGTTCTTCAACGAAGAAGGAGCTTCCTTCTTCTATCACACAAAGGCTCTTTCTCAAAAATCCTCCCACCACAATTCAACCTCCAAATAAAACAAGGTTTCCCCTTATTTTATTTTAATCATTCCATGCATTGTATGTTCAAAATTAAAACACTTAATTGATTAAGAGTTTCAATAACTTAATTTAAGTGCTAGTTGGCATGAGTTATGAGGGAGAGAGGGAGAGAAGGAGTTTCAAAATAAAGAGGGAGTTGAGGAGTTTCAAAATAAAGAGGGAGGTGAGGAGCTTCAAAATAAAGAGGGTGTTAGGGGGTTATGGGAAAAGTGAAGGGGTGGGGTTCGTGTGGGCCCCACCTCACCTTAAATCCTTCCATGGATGGTTAAATACAAGTGGGTCCCACCCCTAACTCCCTTACATAGGTTAAAACCACTTAAGAGAGGGTCAAGTGTTGTAACATAACACTTAATCTACTTAACAAGAAAATAAAAAATGTAGATAAGTTATAAATTAAACTTCCACAATTTTTATCATCTTCTCTCGGATAAACGCAACTCCGGAAATGGCGTTCTTAAGAAATTACCGGAGTTGCGGTTCCATCGGTGCCCTCAGAATTCGATTCTGGGCACCGGTTCAAAAGATAGAAATTCCCGCTCGCTTGTTCACTGAACGTACCCGAGCCAATCTTCGGAAATTAATTCCGGGCACACCGGGCCTCGGAATCAGGCGCTGTCAGAAACTACGTTCTTGAAAAATTCTAAAGAAAATTAAGAAAAAAAATTTCCTTTAAATTTCCGGATCTTTACACTCAGATAATGATGTTGTCTTGAGGTCCTCCAGAACTATGAATTCGAGATAGACTATACTCCTGGGAAGGTGAACATTGTTGTGGATGTGCTCAACAAGTGATATGGTATACAGCTACTAGGAGACGCAATAGAGAAGCTATATTCATTACATATATCTATTTTGGATAGAGATGGAGTAGCCTTCCTTTAGTCCCTTACAGTCACTCCCCCTCTTCTTCAACAAGTTAGGGAGGCGCAGTGCGGAGATGCTGACTGTGAGACATGATGTGCTCAGATATCTAGAGGGCATGCACCTGATAGATTTTCCGAAGGTGGGGAGCATGTCATCCTCTTCAGAGGATGTACTATGGTGCTAGTGCCACTTCAGGAGGAAGTGTTCAGGGAGTTTTAAATTTCCCCTCTATAGGTACATCCATGAGTGCCAAAGATTTACCATGACCATCGATGACAGGACACGTTGCCAGGTTTGAAGAAGGTAGTAACAGAGTTTGTCTCTCGATGACCCACTTGTCAATAAGTGAAGGTAGATCCCCAAGTACTAGAAAGCTTGGTTCATCTATTAGATGTCCCAGTGTGGAAGTGGGTTGAAATATCCAAATACATCGTTATGGGTCTTCCACGTACATCCAAAGTTCATGACTCGATTTGGGTGATCAATGACCTACTCACCATGTCGGCCCACTTCCTACAGATCAGATATCAGGCTTCAGTAGAGAGCTTGGGACGCCTCTACATGCAATAGATTGTGTGACTACATGGATTACCCTTTTCTATTGTCTTTGATCATGAAGCATGTTTTACTTCCACGATATGGAAGGTGTTGTAAGAGGATTTCAGGACACATATTCATCTGATCACTGCATTCCATCCACAAGACGGATGGAAAGACTGAGAGAACCATTCAGACTATCGGGGATAAGCGATTTTCTTGTGTCCTCATCTTCATTCATAGTTGTGAGGATCAATTACCATTGGTGGAATTTTCCTACAATAATATCTATCACTCCACCATAAGGATGTCACCCTTTGAGGCATTATACGGGTGACCTTACAGATCACCCTTTTGTTGGACAGACCCTAGGGAGTCAGCACTGGTGGGACCAGAGATGGTATGAGCTACCACGAACAAGGTGTAGATCATCTTGGAGAAAATGAAGAATGTATAGAGTAGGCAGAAGTCGTATGCTGACAAAAGACATAGGCTTTTGAAGTTCGAGGATGGCGACCATGTCTTCTTAAGGGTCTCACCTTGATGAGGTATGTAGAGATTTGGCTGAGGCGACAAGTTATATTTTAGATTAATCAGACATTTCTAGGTCCTTAGTAGAGTAGTCAAGGTGGCTTACCACTTAGCACTTCCACCTCAACTGTAGCAGGTTCATGAAATCTTCCACGCATCTCAGTTGAGGAGATATGTGCACAACCCTTCCCACATCATCAACCAAGGTGAGATGGATGTCGACGATGGGGCGACTATTAAAGAGGTTCTAGCAAAGATTGAAGACCGACAAGAGCGGTTCCTACATAGACGGTCTATAACTCTAGTGCATGATTACTGGCAGCACAGAAACCACTGGGAGGGCACATGGGAGCGGGAGGTTCAAATGTGTTCTCAATACCCCCACTTGTCTACCTAGTTGTGATATGGCTTAAGGGGAAGTAGATCCCTGAGGTGGGGAGAATTTAAAAACATTTAATTTCCATGTAAATTTTTTTATAATAAATGTGTATTTATGGAGTCTGCTAAATCTGACAGTGCGTCATTCCAAGGCCGGATGTGCTCAAAATAATCCGTTGAAGTTTTGTGAAGCATAAATTAATGGGTGTATGAAGTTTTCATAAAATGGTGGAATTACTCATAAACGGTTACTCAGATCAGAATTATGAGGGCACTGATGCACTCATGATGGCGGGTTTATCCTATGTGTGAGTAATGGTTAGTCGGCGTGGGCCTCCTGTGAGAATACCCAGAATGGAATAATATTAAATAAAATAACTAAATAATGTTGTTTTATTTTTCAAATACTTATAACTCACAAACGGTAACTCATATTAAAAATATGAGACCACTACTAAAATCTTGAGGGTATTCTTTCTTTATGTAGATACTATCTTTGGATGGAACGGGCCACTAGTGAAAGTTAGTTTTGGCTGAAAATAAAATAATTAAGTGACTAATTAATTTATTTTAAAATCCATATCTTTTAAACGGTAATTCAGATTAAATATTAGAGAGTATCATTGGGTTCTTTGGGTCATGTTTCACCAAGGCAGAGCCTATCCTCGACTGCAGTAGCCCATGGGTGACTGTTATAATATTTCTGAACATTTTTTATGGAATGTTCTGTAAATGCGAGAGCAGCGTTACATAACTACTAAACAGGTGCTTGGAATTGAAATATAAAGGAACTGTTGAAACCGCAGCGTCAGTATCCGCTTAAGGAGACTATCACCTCGACCAAAGAGGGTCGAGGGAATGAGATAGATATTGATTGATTTTGTGGAAATTATCAATAAAACAAACTTTTATTTTATTTTTATCCTTGAAACCTCCCTTGTGTATGATGTAGTGGTGGGAAACACCCATGCCTAAACCCCCCCAATTAAATTTCAAGAGGTGGGGACAACTCAAAACCTCCTGAACTCCCCTTTATGGAAAGATAACCATTGTTATTGTCCACATTCATGGTGCCCCCTCACATTAATTAATTCTGTCAATTATTTTTTCCAATCTAATGATTAAATTTTTGAGACACAACAATTCGAATACTTTTCTTTGTAGGAGGATTTGGGTTGGCGAAAGAGAATGGGAGTTCTTGGAGAACTTCTCTCCATTGAAGAACACAACATCTCCAATGAAGAACCTGGACGATGGTCGATTCTGAGATCGGCAACATGTGACAGGCGTAATGTACGATAACATCTTGGAATTATTTCTCACGCCAACATCAATGAAACATAGAGGTAGGGGTTCATGATTTCTTAATTGTTTCCCATTCTTCGTTTTCCAGAAAAAACTATAATTAGACGTTTCATTCTATCACCTTAACGTGGAGGGTGCGGGCAAAACAAACATGGCCTAAACCCTCCACCTTCTATGTGTAATTTGACGCTCAACACGACATGAGTCCGGGATGAGTTTTACTCATCAACAATGGTTGCAGAGTGAAGCCAATGTCCCGAGGAGTGCGCAACAACTTCCAGAACAAGAATCGGGCCACCGAAAGTCATCTGGTGACCCGTGGAGATTTCATCTATGGGTGGAACATCAATCATTAGCACAAGGATGGAGGTGGTGAAACCACGCCACTGGAGGAGTAAATCGCGGCTGACAGGCCATGGCGGTGTAGTGGCGGCCAGTGTAAGCCCGACCGCGAAGGAAACCGGAAGCTCAAGCCACCGGGTCCCCGGAGAGGGGGTGGCGCAACAGTTCCATGTGGCGGAGCACAAGGGGTTCACGACGATGCAATAGTAGATGGTGCAAGGCCATTTGCGAAGTAGACTGGCGAACCGAGCCGCCGAGTCGTTGGAGTGGGCGCGTCGCTACCGGCGCCGTCTGAGAGAAGTCTTGTCGCTCGACCACTTGGGAGGAGTGGGACCCCTCACTAGGTCACACATAAGGAGTACCGGTGCCATGTGGCACCGTTTTTGGAAAACACTCGAATGCCTAAGCCATTCGAGAACTAAGGGGTGGGGCCTCTCTAATAGACGTGGCTAGGGAGGACTACCACAGGCCGCCCTGCTGCGGGGCCGTCGAACGAGGCCGCCCCCTCTAGCCGGGTCGGACCCACTGGCCTTGTAGAACTCACAGGCTGGGTCGGACTCGTAGACTGGGTCAAACCCCAATCTGGACCTGGGTCGTTCCGGGTCAGTCCGACAGGGCCGGACCGGACCTAGACCCATTTGACTCAATTTCATCATTTCACCCATAACATGGGATACGAGTGTCCGATCGACGAACTGTCTACATCGACAGAACTATTGGAAGATGAAGGTTATTTTTTACACCCCACTTGAGGATTGGACACAGTTGGGGTATGGTCAGGTAATTTTGAATCTAAATCCAACCAGGCCCTTGGAACGGAAATGACAATAACTCTCAGACTGGGTATCTGATTGATCCACCTTTTGTCGCGTTGAGTTTCTTTTGGAAAGATTGATATTTTGTATACATTATCATAGTACATCATGGTAGATGATGTGTCAACACTTGGTTTGAGGAGGAGACCCTCCTTGAATAAATCTTGCTTTGTAGAAACCCCGTGGTTGGATATCAACTGTTGACTATTCATGGATCATGTTTTGGTCCGATGGTTTTGATGACTTTTCCTGTATCATGTGTTGGTCCGACAGTTCAGAATTTTTTTCATAGTTCATGTGTTGTCCGACAGTGTAGCTCGTCCTGGATCATGTGTTGGTCTGACAACTCTGACTACTATTCCAGGATCATGTGTGGGTCTAACATTTATAACTGATGGTCCTGGATCATGTGTGGGTCAGACAGCTTAGATGATTAAATGGCTACACATGATCATCTCAATCTCTCTACATATGTTGTATACCTTTGTGAGATGAGTCATTGACTTTTGTGTTTTCCTCATGATTGGGATGGGTTACATGAAAACTGAGGTATATTTATGGGAATACAAATGAGTAATCAATATCAATTGATTTCATACTAAGTGGTTTATCCTTGGGGGATTTTGAGAGACCTTGGGGGTCTTGGGATCCCTAATGAATATCGTTATACTCACGCTTGCATGGGTTATGACTACACCTCGTTGTGTTGGTTGCAGATGATGGACAATTCTAACTGTGGCCGAGAGTAGCAGTACTGGACGACACGTGATGGTGGACCACATGGTGTGATGGTACACAGAGGACACAGACTTACATGGAGTTCCATGGAGGCTATCTGTACCTAACCTCCATGTAGGATTCCCTAGAGGATGTCCAGAAAACTATTTTACTTTTCTTTAGTTGTACTTCTTTTTCAGTTGTACTTGTACTTTACAGTTGGGCTTATATTTTATGGCCCATTTACTTTTCAGCACTCCTTTTGTATACATCATTATTTAGTATTTTTCTTCTAGCTTACTCTGTTGTTTGTGTTTAAAGGTTATAATGGGAATGCCCTCCCAGTTATTGGGATTTATGCCTTTTTTGCTAGTCGCCAGCCCTTGGCCTATGGAAGGCGAGCTTGGGGTATTCGTGGCACAGGCCCTAGGGAACGGGTCGTGATAACATCAACAACTCATTTATATCATTTCTAATTTGATTTGGTGTATTATATTTCATGTATACACAAAAAATAAAAAATAATTCATACACTAAAGCTTGTTGTCACCATTGAAGGTGGAACTTCATTTCCATACTCTGCCTTACTTGATAGAGGTAACTCATGAAAATTATCCTTCCAATTTGATTGTGGTTTTGCCGAACCATTATATATCTCATTCTACCCATTCCCAATCATTTAAGCCATAATTATTCCTAGTCATTTCAATCAAATTAATTCCTTAAATTTTCAATAATTTCTACCAAAACCATAGATTTACAATAAAAAATAAAAATCATTATTTTAAAATTATAAATTATTTGGTTTAAAAAATCACTATCCATAATTTTCTATACCATACCAAACATAATTTATATGAAAAAAATGAAAATTTTTAACTATAATTTTATGAAAATCATTCAATTAAAACTATGTTCTCATGTATAAAACATGTGGCATTAATATAGAAGTCTTATTCCTTTCAATCATTGTAGAAAATGAATAATGACAAAAAATTAGATTTTGTCTCGATATTCATCCAATTAAATTATAATAATCATAATCCATCAATATTACCATAATTTAACCTAGATCAATCCTCCCCCAATTATATCAATGATTTTGAGTGAGAGGATGGGAATTTATTTAAGAATAATAGTGTATAACTATGAATTACCAATATATTGTGACCCTCAGTCTACTTTTAAATGACTAAGGATCACTCCATAATTAAAGGTGATCACCTCTCATACCTTCTATGACTAATGAATTTGTGTTGTGGGGTGATTAGGGGATGAATGATGGTCAAATTCTTAAATTAAAATTTGATCCAAATTTTTTATAGTGGTATTTATGCACCGCCCGGTTAGGCCACACAGTGGGGAAAACCTTTCTCAACCATGTAGTGTTATGATCATAACGGCAAAATGCCCACGATTGGTTCACATGATCAGAAAAATCACATGTGAAAAATCTCATACCATCAATTTCATGATATAAATTTTATCTTAAGTAGCCACATTTTTTTCCAAACTGTTAGCCAAATGTGTTCCTTCCATGTGTGAAATTTCACCCCTTTTTCATTTTTATAGAGGTGATGTTGGTTTATAATACCAGTGAACCTATATAAAGGCCTCTAAAAAAATTAAAAATACCCATGGAACCTCGTCTTTCTTAATTAAAAAATTATAGACAAAAAAAATAATTGGTCATATACTTGAATCAATGGGTGATACAAACTCCCCTGTATTATATCCACACTTAACCTAAATAAAATAATTACCTCAAACACCTATATTAATTTAAACATAAGTATTCTCTGGAAAATATTTATGCTTTATATTTTTTTTATTTGACTAACTCATGAATAAGGTCTAATAATTCCATTTTTTATTTAATTATTAAATATTTTTAATAAAATATCATAACACATATCCACTCACACATTGCCATATCTCATAGTGATTTCCATTACATGTATATTCCATAGATTTATATAATTATATTCTGTATATTAATATAATAAATAAATATTGAAAATGTATTTTTTTAATTGTTATTTGTAAAAAAATTATTTCATGTGAAATTCAATTTTTTTACTATTAATATTAGTTTTCAATGATGGCTAGAAATAATTACCAATAATTTTGATAGATATATAATACTCATTACATAAAAAGAAATAACACAAAATTTCATCCAATATAGTAATAATATTTGATAATAAAACTGTTAAAATATAATTATTTAATAACATTAACATTCTTTTCTATGTGGAACCAAACATTAACATCATGTATTTTGAAATTGTTTTTTTAAATGAAAATCTAGGAGTAGTAAAATATGTTTGTGGGATGTGGATAACATTCACATCATATATTGAATGTGTAGACCAAGGGTGACTAGATGAAATCAACCCTAGTTAGTTTTCAAACTATTATAAACATAATAGGAGATATATTCAATGATTCATACCAATTCCTAGTAGAATATAATTTACGAATGAGATATTTGGAATTATAATAGTCACTAAACAAACATTTCATTAATACTAGGATTGATTCAAGAATATAAGATTTAGTTTTCTAAACCATTAGGTTAAGAATGATCACTTTTATCTTACTCAGTAATGGAAACATTGTTAAATACATAAACGAATATAATGTTTCATATAAATTATCTTTTATTTGAATGATATTAGTGTAATATAATGTTTTAATATATAATATTACATAAAACTAAATGTAGTTTGGTTATAATGGTAATACCACAATAGCAGTCCAGAATATTAAATAATATAAAGCCCCTTTATATAATTCATTGGTAGAATTACTTTAGATATTATAAAAGACTAGGATCTTATAAAAAAATAAAAAAATATCTTTTATTTATTATTCCATTTTATTTACAGATTAAATTTGAAAAAAAATATATGAAGGTATATGATTTTTTTATTTTTATACATCTTTTCAATTGAAAAACTCTGATACCAAAGAACGATATTTGGATGACTCCAAAATTTTATATGGATTAAAAAAATATTTAAAACAAATAAGGATTATAATTTTAGAAACAATTCACTAATTATGAACCATTTCAACATGAAATTGAATGGCAATAAAAAATAATTTATCACGAACAACAATAAAAATAATGGACATAAATTTATCATGATTTAAGTAGTTATAAAATTTCGTAAAACTAGTAAAAAGTTTCATAAATTAAAAAAATTTATGAAAAAATCTAATAAAAATAATTAGAATTCCCTATTGATATAGTTCTTATGGGCACTATGAAACCACAAGAAAACTACCAAATTAGATATGTAATGTGAGTGTGCTATCAAAAAACAATGGATAAGAAATAATTTTTTTTCTGTAATATATAAATCAAATTCTATAAATGAACAATAATTTTTGTTAAGAAATTTTAGAAGGAATGAAAGGGAAACATACCTATAATAGGAAAAAAATTATAAGAAAAAAATTCTTATATTGTTTTTTCCCTTAATAATGGGTAAATTTATGAAAACAATTCGTGATGAAATGAGAAATAAAATTTATGATGCTTTCAGTAAATTATAAATTAATATACCACTATTGTAATAACTAAAATATATTCCATTTTATGATAAATTACATATTATTCATGCACAAAGAGATGAATCCATTTTTCGATTCAGTGAATAAGATGAGACTAGAATATTTCTACATTGATAACCCCAAAAATCCTTAAATTTTTTCAGAACAAAGAAAATTATCAATTACATGTACCATTAATGAAATTTCGGTAATTTTTTATTAATTTATTCTACATTATTTAATTATGTTCATGCCTCACATCGTATTTATATCATCCAAAATTTTAGAACATAAAATAACTCAACTGGTAGTTCATCATTATAATCATAGTATAAAATATTTCACTATAGTCATTTATATTTATTTGGTTAGAATATATAATGTGACATATCAATTTTACTTCACTATAACAGTTTTTTAGAGAAAATAAACATCTTAATAATTTTTAACCATACATGTTAGTATATTTTTTAGGATACTTATGATAATAACTAATTTGAATAATGATACACTGTCAATAATTTTTGGGGAAGGGGTATTTCACATTATTATTATTTTTAATGAAATTCATCTAAGAGGGACATTCAATTCCCTCAAACAATAATTTTCATGTGTTACATAACATTTTTAATTGGTAGAATTTAAATATATTTTTAATGAAGATAAATGTTGTTATATAATTTTTTTGTAAATTTATTACAAATTAATCTACATAAGTAGATTAAAACATCAAAATGACGTAAATCATTATTTAGTTGATGTATTTAAATAATATTTTTTAGGTTATGGAACTAATAGATTTTTTATTTGTAGGATCCAAAAAAATTATGAACTATAATATAGTAAAAAATTTATTCTCTAATTTGGATATAAAATCTAAAATTAAAACCATTAAAAACATATTTTAAATATTAATTCGTAATAGATAAATAAAAAACAAAATATGATCATTCTTATAGATTTACCCCACAAAAAATAAATAATCGTCAATTTTTTTTAATGAAAATTTCAAATCCATAGGATGTGGGTAACATAGTGTAATGATTTATATTTAAATGCATTATTTTTTGTGGAAGGATATAAAATATGTTAGAAAACCATAAAACAGGTACCTATCAAAGATGACGGTATTAAAAAAGTAAAATTTTAAAAATCCTCCATAAAGAGAATAATTTCTCCATTCAAATACACATTACGAATTAGAAATTTATATTATTCATAAATGTTCATGAACAACCATTTCTATGAATACAGAAATTAATTCTTCCATACAAATATGAAACAACTAAATAATGTTCATTGACTATATATAATACAATTTAGTAATAAGAAAAATCACATATAAAGTATATTAATTAAAAATATTATGAAATAAAATCAATGATAAATAATTATTTTAATCTATATGGATCTTTATTGTACATAAACTAACAAATTAGTCAAGAAACCCTTGGGAAGACAATTACTATTCATTATAAAATGGTATCATATTAAAGGGTTCTCTTTAGATTATATAATGATCATAGAAAATTTATAATATGTGTAGTTTTATCAATAGTTTTAATACTATTTTTTGAGTCTTAATTTTTTCACATTACTCATAACACAATTTCTATTTTTTAAAAAATTTCCTTCGAATTTTGAAAAAAATATTTTTTTCAATTTGTTAAAAAATTCTATTTAAAAATTCGAAAATGAATCTTTATATAGAATATTAATTATAATTACATAATAGAGGTTTATAATTTTTATTTTAATGTCATAAGTTCATTTCCTAAACATAATTTTGTGATACATTTTATATATTGTTTAGGAAATATTTTATTTTATAGGAGATTCTTAAAAGTATTATATTAAATAGTTTTACCAATATAAAATTTTCATCAAAAAGATATTATCTTCATTTTTATAAACATTACATGAAAATAATATATACCTATATGAACCCCACATAGTGTATGAGTGATCCTTATGAGTTTGTATTATTCTAATCTAAACCTTAATGATTAGTGAATTAAAATTATTTTTAACTAAATTTTAAAAAAAACTAAATATTAACATATAAATATTAATTAGAAGAAAAATTAGTCGGTCACATCAAATGATTATAGAAATGGATATATATCTCTTTTAATCATTAATTTGTCAAGTCAATCATCATCATGGTCAATCAAATATCACAAACATCCTATGGGAAAATCCATAAATTCAAAAAAAAATAATCAAGATGTATTGGTAAGTGAAATATAATTACAAAAATTTATTATTCATGATATTATAGGAAGAAGAAAAATTCATTGTATTGGTTATAGTATAAACTTTCAAATAACCTTTTATTAACTCCCTTAATTATTCTTATGTTTAGAGTTGTTATAAATGATTTTATAGCATTAAGGTCACAAGAAATTTTTAATTAAGATAATAATTGTTGAATTATTTCGATTAATGAAATTGTGAACTCATGATCCATCCCATGGTGTCTAATTCCTAAAAACAGTACATAATCATGGTGGAGAGAAACTCACCAATACAATTATTCATCATCTCAATGAGTTGTTAAGGGATACAATATTATAGCTATAAAATACATACATTAGTTAATAATACTAAGGGAATCTAGAATGATGGATTGAGAATCTAAAACATTGAAAATATTAAACCATTCCAAAATTTGAAAAATATATCCAATTTATAGGAAATTTATGAATACTAATTAAATTATATGTTTCAAAAATTAATAATACACATATAAATTATATTTATACACCCAAAATAGATCCATAATGATTTAAAAAATAATCATTAGTTATATTGTATATAGCATCTCCTTTGAAATAAAATTTTATTGGTCATTATAGTTTACAACATTGAACTGTATTGTTAGGATCATATCTATATTTTATTACATCAAATGTATCATGAAGTGATGTTTTCACTATTTTTTGTGTGCCTTTTAATGATTTTCTTGTGTCTGATGTTTCATTTTAATGTTGAACGACAACAATTAACCATAGTGTGATAACATGTATCCCTTTATGTTTTAATTTGGTTAGAAGGGGCATATTGTTTTGGGTATATCTTCTATAACACATCAATATTAAAATTCCTCAATGTTTATAATTCATTGTTATAATGAGTTAACCAAATATAAATGTACCAATTTATTGTGGCATGATTCAACTAATTTTGATATATAATCTCTCTTTATCTTTTATATCCCATGATCTACAATATCATAATCAATTTTAAAACATATAATATTTTATTTTATTTTTTTAAAGGAAATGAAATTTATATATTTTTTTATATACCCATTGTTTATTTTAATACTGGTTTTGTGGTATTAACGAAAACCTTACAATGTATTAGTGTATAGAAAAAATTATTTAAAAACGTTTATTTTACTTCAGTAATAGTAGTTCCTTGAATGAAAAAAGACCATTATATCTTTTGATGAATCTTTAAATATATTTATAAATAATAGGTTGAGCATAAAATTTACCTATAATTGGATTCAAAACTAGGGATTAAATACATTAATAAATATTATGAATAATTAATTTTAAAATATAGATTTAATAACATTATATCAAATATAATTCATTTGATACAATTAATATATTTTTAAAATAAAAAATAATGGTTTTCAAAATACATCCATATAAATTATTTTTCAAAACCATTAGAAATATGATTTACATTAAAAACCAATTTGATTTTAGAATATAATAACCCATTAAAATAATTGAGGTTATCCTCTAAATCATTAAAAAAATCCGAATAAATAATTATTTTTATCGAACATAATGAAATATGGATAACCTTAATAAATACTTAGTGCCACAAGTAGTATAACACAATGGACAATTTCCCATTGATGTCATGGGTTCAATCTCCATTCATCTTCATCTCATATGATATCCAATTGAATAATCATTAAAATAAAATTTCTTCATGGCCTTCCCTTAAAATTTTAACCCACTAAAACATAATTTCAATAGAATAAAATATATGTTATTTAATTTCAAATGAAAAATAATAAAATTACAATTATACATTACCCCTTTAAAAGAGAATATAACAAATATTTTAAAATATCCCAACACATTATAATCCATATAAATCACAATGTTACATAAAAGAATTTTTTTGTTAATGACCAATATAATACTTGGATATATTATTATTTTTGGAATCTCAATAAAATATAAATAATAGTTTACACAAAAAATGATACTTTATAGATCTCTTAAATTTTATACAAAATATTCTTAAAAATATTTTTTTTGATTAGATGTTGAAAATAAAATTAATCATTTTATACTACACCTTGGGTTTTATAAAATAACAATATTAGTTAATTAATATGATATTCTTTATAAAAACATATTTCAAAAATAATTTACATAATAATAAATGATTCATAAATATAATATTCACTTTTATATATGGACTTTTATGATAAACATGAAATAGATGTTCAAAAAATAGATTTTCCATAAAAATAGGCTTTTGAAGAAGATTTAAAATCGAATTTAAAAAATAATTTTGAATCATAAGATACCATTACCTTAAAATCTAACATACAAAATTCCACTTGTTGGAAACTAGTGTCATTATATATATTCCACATTTTCTCTATAATGTTCAAAATTTGGAACATATAATTCGTATTTCCATTTTAATAACCAAAAATGGAACAATACATAATATATCCATCCAATTTTCTATTTAATTGTATATTTAATATAATTTATGTTTCAAAAACCATGATTTTTATACCAGTAAATTTATGTATATATTTCAGTAACATAAATTTTTTTTTGATTTATGATGGTTTTTGAACACATCTAATATTTTGGACATGATATATCAATTAAATATCAAAACAATTAATAAATTTTTTAAATTCTCACATTTAGATAATAGAATTTTAAATTATTAATTAAAATTGCGCAATTTGGATAATAAGAAATTAATATGGATTCCAATATGTATATATATATACTGTTAGTGATAAAATAGGAAACTCTACAAGAACTAGGAAATCTAATACATTATTATATGGAATATTTTATAGAAAAAAATTATGTTTTATATGATCAATCCTTCATAAGAAAATAATTAATTGTCCACTTATTTTAGTCATCCTTTTGGAGAAAATGAAAATTCAAAAAATACGAATTAGTTGAGCCATTATAGTGTAATGAATTGAATTATATGACATCAACATTAACTGAATACCATATTATTCCAAGAAAAAATGTAATTAAAAAGGAATTAATGATTTTATAGGTCCAACAATCATCACATGTGATGTGAAACATCACTGTTTTCTTTTTTAATGTATCAATAGGAAAGAGAAATTGGGTGAATTGATTCTATTCCATATAATAGATAGGATTATGATATGATTATGTAGGTATTTAGATGACATCATTGGGTTACACTGGGTTTGTCACCATGTAGAATATCATCCAGTGATTTGCCAGATGATTTGGATAAAATCAATCAAACGACTGCTTTATAAGGTGTGATTTTTAATGGGGCCTGAATAGTAATAATGAAACTATAACCAATATCAATATTTGTTTCAATATATAATTCAAATATATTACAAAAACTTATATAAAATGGAAGTACAACAGTAATATGTGATCAACATGCACATACACTCACACACTCACTACTGGGGTCATGTTTCATTACATTGTGTAACATCTCAGGTAAACAAAGAATATGAAATTTTCATATTTATTAATATTTGTGAATTAAATATTAATTTTACATTAAATGATATTATATATTAGATAGTGTACTCAACACGCAAAAATACTTTCCTTTCAAATCCTACATTTCATAGTACTTTGAGTTAGACCCAAAAAATAAAATAACATTAATATTATTTTAAATGGTAGTTAACGCATAATCATTGTATTGTCAGGAATGAGTATAAATAAAAACATTATGATAAAACCTTTTTTATAACTTTTTTACTTTTATCCTATAAGTTTTAGAAGCATAAAATTAAAATGAATCTGTTTTTGAGCATGAGATTCTATAATATTCATTAAACTGTTGATTTACCGCCTTTTGATGTGGATCCCTTTTTAAATATAGTTTCTATCACTTTTATATTTTCTATATGACTAAATAAACTTCTCATTTATAATAGGGACATCACAATTTACATTGGGTAAATTTTTGTTATTTTTCTGATAATGTTCATTTTTAATGAATAGTGAAAAATTCTACATTTTAATTCAAAACTGCTTTTTTATCTAATTTATTTAAATTTATAGATTGTTTTTTTGTTTAAATTTTTAATTGTATTGTATTATTTACATTTAATCCAATATATTTCATTATAAGTAATTTTTCTTTGAAATTGGTTACAAACAATTGCAATTTATTTGATAGTTATTATTTTATAAAAACACGCTTTTTGGTTTTTGCAACGAGAATTAAATTTAAATAAATTTCATCAACCTCTCTGCTTTGAATATGGAAAAATGGATTCCATATTTTGGATATATAGGTCCAAATTGTTTAAATCAATAAAATTTATTTTTAGACATTTTGAATAGTAACTTTAGTAAATATTTTATTTTCATGGTTAAAGATTAATTCTGGTATATAAGGGTAAAAAAGAATCTTCTAATAATATTACTTTTCACAAACACATGTCCTAATACAATTTTATGATATATTTCAGACCATGGTCATCCGTGGGTAGATTTTGGGACCCCATGGATCCCCTTGTTTGTGAAAATGTCATTTTATGAAAATTAATTTAAAGATAGGGAAAATGTAACCTAAACATGTATCTTTTAGTAAACAAATACTTATATTGGGTTATACAATTTATATTTTCAACTATTAATTTTCAATTACAAATATAAATTGATTCCTAAATAATTTAATATTATTTATAATAGTTGGTGATTAAATAAAATAATTTATTAATGACACGATGATGATTCAATGATCACCAAATTATTGAATGTTTTAAATAAATGGGATTATAAATATTACCATAAATTAATATGGGAAATTTATATGACATCCTTAATTTTTATAGGTAAGTATTGAATTTTTATCTTAGAATTAATGAATGTTGTTAGAATGAATAAATTTGTTTTTTTATTTTAAAAAAATTCATTAAATGAATAGAATAAAAATTAACATAAAAGAGTTTCAAAATCAATTAGTAATTTATTAAATGATAAAACAGTCCAAAAAATCTACGATTAAACCAAATTAAATATATGATGTTAAATTTTTTTATTAATGATCCATTTTTTTCTTGGTATTAATAAAATTATATCATCAATATAGTATGAATTTTCAATAGAACATGATAAAAGATTAATTAGTTATATAAGTGTTAAAGCTAAAGGATAGGGTTAATTTATTTTCCATAAACATGTTTAAAACCAATATTATGAGAATATTTCGAAAACTAATCACCTTCTCTTCTAACTAAATTAATTTTGTATATTTTGAACTCGAAATCCAGTTTATAATAAAATATATTTTCAAACTTTCCTAAAGAGAACCTCCTCCCCCTTATAAATGGCCACCACCTCTAACCCAATACCCACACCTCTTAATAAACATGGCTTGTCCAAACTCTATTCCATGATGCTCCCAACATCTCTATCTAACTAATAGAATCCATCCCTTACATATAATGAAATTAAATAAAGCCTTTTGGTTAAAACCAAGGGATTTACCCGATTTAATGGTAACATCTTCTCTCAAGTCTTTTTCATTTATGTTCCTTGTACAACCACCCAACCACTCTTTACACATTATTTAATAACAAAACCATTATATTAAATATACTAGGATGTTTTAATGTAGATTATTCTAAATACACATCCACACACCTCCATCTAATCGATACGAACATACTGTTTATGTGGACGGTGAACTACTGCCTCACAAAATGATGATTGTTCAATTGTCTTCTACCACCATTCATGGTGGATATAATAATGGTAATTTATTAATATGTGATATATATTATATTTATCTTGTCTCTAAAATTCGGTACTTTCCATTTATATAATATCTTTAATTTTTCTATAATGGGTAAATACGATAATTTCATTTGAGGAAGTGGGGACTACCACCCTTCAAAGTGTAATGACTCGTTCATGAAATATGTGGAATGAACTAAGGATATAGTTAATGAATTAATATTTGATATTATAATAGATTTATAAATAATTATGTACCATTATGATTTATTTCTATTAAATACAAAATTGAAATGAATGTAGTGTTCTTGCATACGTACGACTTACCATCACCATGAACGACGCGTTTCATTTTTTATCTCCAAATGTTATGTTCTATTATAAATACATATATATACTTGATATTAATGATATATATAATATCTAAATAATTAATATAATTCTGAATATAATATACTTTCGACCTAATGGGAAAAATGTAATTATAATAAGTTCATTTTTGACTTGAGTACCAAATATCGTTAAAATGACTGTTATTAACTTCACTTATTATGTAAGGTTTATAACAAGGTAATAATTAACATAAAAGGAATAATAAACATGATAAAGGTTTTTAATCAAGTATAAATTAACTTTAGTTTATTTCTAATGATATTAAAGAACAAACGTGTCATATTTAACATGAGGTAAGGGACTTCATCTCAATCACCATTCATTGAGGCATATTTTGATTTATACATGGCCTTATTTTATATGGTGTATAAACCCATTATAATTTTCATTTCATTTAAAGGTAATATTTTTTATAAATCAAATTTTATTAAATGATAAAATTAATGTTTCTTTTTAACATACATGGTGACAATGACCTTCCAACCACAACGAGAATTATTTGATATTTGGATTCCCCTATAAGCCGTAGTGTTTTTAAAAGGAAAATAAATACGATATAATTTTTTTAAATATTTTGGTATTAAAAATTGTTTTTTTAATGGATGGATTATGTCAATATCATGAACATATATCTTTTAATTTCAATGTAGAAATGTTATCTTTCCTTTATGTTTGTTCATGTGTTATGATTATGTTATGGATCTTGGGAATTGTTTACGTATATAGTTGGTTCCATGATAAACATAGGGCAAGTGAGCCCAAGATAGCTCTCCAATAAATAGGGTAACGTGATGGAGATAAACATTAATGTTTTTATAAGATATTTAAAAAAATATAATGTGATCAGTACTTCAAATGTATCTCCCTACATAGCTGTGAATGCAACAACATAATAATGTTATCAATACCATAAGTTACCATTATGATTTTTTATTTTTATGTGTTATTCATAAAACTTATGATTTCATGAGGTATGTTAAAGAGATTGTGTTTTATATTTATAAATGGAATTATGTTTTATTTCATTTTTTTATAACAGTTATTGAGATTTTTATGCTCATTCCAAGTTTCTGAAATGTTTTTCACAGGGTGTAAGGCATGGTAATAGAATTGAAGAATTTCCTAAGATTTATATCTTGAAAATAATTCTTTTTTTCATTTAAGAGTTTTTAATTTATGAAAAACTTGATACTGAGTATAAGTGTCTAAATTTTAATATTTGAGATGTAATGTTATAGTTATGTAATAATTATCTAAACCATTAAACCTGAAATGACCCTCAATGTGAATTATTGATTTAACTAAAGGTTAGGTAATGTTCTAAGGATGGGGCCTTAGAATTGGTATCATAGGTCAATTTAGATAAGTCTATAGATTTGGGTGTTATTTAAGCTTAAATTTATTGGATTTAATATAAAATGAATCAGTATATCTTAGTATTTACCATCCACATAACATGTTATATGATTATTTTACTGATATAATCACACTAATGTTTTTTGTTTCAGTAAATGGTTGGATCTTGCAGGAACCCATGTGAAAATGGCTGTGAAGAAAACTGTGAGGGTTTTCGGAATAAGAAACTGGATGAAATGGGAGCTGTAAGGAGAAATATTGTGGTTATTCTCAACCAACAATCTGGAGTCATGATTGAACACTTGAACCATGGAGATTTTTCTAAAGCATAATATATGCGAGAAATGAATCCCAATGGAATTTCATGTGACAATCATAATGGTAAGTATATTCAAGAACCTATGTGTAAAGGATGTGGAAAGCAAAAACATGGAAAATTCATCAAATGTATACTAAGATGTCTTATATTTGGTAATGAGGGTCATAATGAAATAACCTACCATGGAAAAAGGAAGTGTCCAGTTGACTCCAGGAAATGGAAGATAGTTCTCTCCAAATAATCAATTGAACGTTTTGAATGTGATGTTCATGATCATTATAAAAATATATGTCCTATGAATAAAGTTTAGGAATGGAACATTAAGGACCATATAAATATATTTTTACCAATACCTAATCTCATTCCAATTGAAGATGATAATACAAAATATTAATAATCAAAGTTATAGATTATTTCTCAGATGATGTTTTAAAATTATTGAGTCTTTTTATATGATTCATGATTTTGTTTATAGGAAATAAATTTTATAGAATAAGTTGGAAAATAATGGTTAGTGGATCATGAAGAAAGAGTAAGGATTAATAAATCTATATATAATGGATTCAATAGTTATGATAAAAATTAGGATTATGAAATTTTTAAATGTATTAAGTCTCTTTTGAAGAAAGGATTATTTTGGAATTAATTTTCTAGTATGTGTAAACTTGAAGATGGATATGTTAAAATGTTATTTAATAAGAATTATCTTTAATTGTGTGGACATAATGGATAACCATAGGGGTCCATGTGATCTTTTTTGAGGCTGTTATGTGTTATTACTTATTGGGATGAAAATTCGTGGTATAATTTAACATTTCTGGTTAAAATATGTTTTTGTAATTTTTATGGAATTTATATCATTTTTGGGAATTTTATAAATTTATATACTTTTTCAAAAATTAAAACACACAGAATGTGTGTCAACCCATCATGTCATCCAATGATGCTTGAATTGAACCCATAATCAATGAAAGATGGTAATTTGTCACCCACCACTGAACTATGTGAAGTCCCTCATTAGTATGACTAATTTTTTTTGGATTATATGATTTTATGGTTGAAGAATATGTTGATTTTGGGATCTTATGTTCTAAAAAATGGATATCCTTAGTATTAGAAAATGATTTGTTTATTAAGTGATAAATGTTATTTCAGAAGACATTCTCTCTTTTAATGAAACAATATATACCTGAAGAAAATATAATACAATGCGATGTCATTTTAGGAGTAATAGTTGAAATTTTATTTTTGAAGAATCTATGCTATTATCTTGGACCTATAGACATTTATGTTTTTTATTGAAATGATATCATAGAGAATATGTGATAAGGTTAATTACTTTTTCAGTATGAGACTTTATGAGTAATTGATGTTTTTTGGGGACAAATGCTAAGATTTACCATGGAAAACTAAATGACTGAATCTATCTTTTTTTTGGGTTTCAATCATAGTTTGGATTACATTGATGAATTTTAAGGACAATTTTGTATTGAATGGTCTTTGAGAAACATTGGGTATTCTTTATTTTAGTTTTTTTATTAAGAGTAGTATGTCATTATATAATGGATTATCCTTTTGGCAGATCACCCGATATCGTACAAACCATTTTGGTGTTGGTTAATTTCAATTGACATGGGAAATATGTAGTTCATATTACGTGGATTATGCGATTCTCTAGAAATTTATTCTAGTGCTTCATGTGTGACCAAGTCATCTGCAATACACATCATTTGGATAGAAGATGAGTCTGTAGTAGAATTTTATTTAAGGATGGAACTATACTTGAAAAATGAGTATATTTCCATATGTTTAAAGTCAACATCATAATATAATTCCCCAACATTTATAAAAGGAACCTAAAAAACATTTTTATTTTGATTTTACTACTGTTCAATCATGATCGCATAACCTATCACAAGATTGTGGTTTTATACTGGTTAACTCTCTTCTGATCATGTTTTCAACCATGCTCTATCATAACCTAACACTTAATTTCTCATTTATATCCACGTTTTTATGGTATCCTTGTATTTTTTGTCTAGGGTGGCCTTTGAACTTATCATTTCTTTTATTAATGTGATAGTTTTTTTTACTATTTTTCTAATGTGGGGCATTAATTTATGTTTCCATTCCCAATATAAAAATTAAAAAGACACATATTCCAAAAGGGGGGATGGATGTAACATCCCAGTTAAATAAATACTATGAAATTTTCATATTTCTTATTATTTGTGAATAAATATAAATTTTATATTCAAGGGGGGTACTTTTTTTGATAGCAACCTCAACACACAACAACTAGTTTCTTTGAAATCTTATGTTCCATACAATATTGAGTTATACCCAAAAAATATTATTATTTTAAATTTTAGTTAACACTAAGTTGTTGTATTGTCAGGAATCAACCTAAATAACTAAATTATTATTACACAGTTTTTTAAATGTTTTTACATTCATCTAATAAATTTTTAAGGCTTTAATTTAGAATGAATATTTTTTTGAGAATGAGATACATTAATATTCATTAAAAGGTCAATGTACCACAAATTTGAGGAATAACCATTTTTAAATCATTTTTTCTCACATATAAATTTTCCATTTTACAAAATAAACTTCTTCTTTAGAATATGGACCTCAAAATATAGATTGGTTAAATTTTTTAATTTTTTTGATAATGTTTATTTTTTTAATAAATAATGAAAAATACTGCATTTTAATTCAAAAATACATTTTAATCAAATTTATTTATTTAGTTACATTGTATTTTTATTATTCATAATGTGTAATTGGAAAGTATTTTTACAATTAAAACCAATTTTTGTTGTTGGATGTAATTTCACTTTGAAATTGGATATAAACAAGTGTCAATATTTTGATAGTTAGTATTTCTTAAAAACATTTTTTTTAGTTTTGACAAAGGGAATTAATTTTATATTTATTTCTACAACTTAAAGATTTTGATTTAGAAAAAATGGGTTCCATATTTTTAATTAGGAGGTGAAAATTGTGTAAATAGGTAACTTTTATTTTTATACATTATGAATAGTAACATCAGTAAATATTTTATTTAACACGGTTAAAGGTTAAATATGCTAAATAAGGGTAAAAAATAATATTATAATATTATTAATTTACCCTAGAAAATTTCCAAATCCTATTTTCTGATACATGTTTTACCATGGCCATCCTTGGGATAATTTTGAGGGACCATGGATGTAATGTCCCAGTTCATGGTTCCACCCAAAGGTTCCACATACCTGGTTGGAAACATGGCCTCATGAAAATTTCCCCAAATTTTAGAGGCTACCGGCTAAAAGTGAGGACCTTGTGTTTGATCATGGGGAGTATATTGCTTTATTGGAAGAGTAATGAAGTAGAATGAAACAGATAACAATATCTAAAGCAGTAATAGCATGCAATAAGTAAACAACTGAAGACTGGAATTAATAACCTACTTGAGCACATATATATAAATGATGCATGATAAATATTTCTAGGAATGTATCCAAACAAGTCAAAATGATGGTATAAATTACCAATCTAATGGAAAAAAACAAATAATCTCCAGTAGTATCGCAAGCCTCATCTTTGTCCCATTATCTCCAGCTCCAGAACAATATAGTTCCTAAAGTAGATGGGTTCATTCCCATATCTATACCTTCAAAAATTTTATCTATTTGGGCACAAAATAATGACCCAAATAGTGTGTGAGACAAATCCCAGTAGGCAAAAAACCTAACATCTGTTCTTAATAGTCAGTGAATATATATGGAAGGCAGTAAGTAAAATATGGATGTAAACAATGAATTACTCAAATATAAACAATCCTACTGTTCAATTTAATTCATTTTAAAATAACAACATAGTAGCTAACAAAAAAAATGTGACCCCCTGGGAAGTACATACAACATGTCCCATGTTGTTTAACCTATCAAACAAAAGACAATCTCTAGGAAGTACCCATAGTCTAACCCCTATAGTTCAGCTTTATGAAAGACTCTTTGAGAAGCACTCATCATGAATTCCCCTTGTTGACTATTATCAGTAAACTATAGACACTCTGGGGACACAATTATCATCAAATTCCCCAAGTGTTCCTGCCTCATGGAACAAAAGACACAATGAGGGAGTACTCATGTCGATCCCCCCTTGGTATCACAACATGAAAAGTAAATAAACACTCTAGAGAAGCCCTAAACATCCATTCTCCATATGATCTTCTACACTGGGTTCCCACAAACCTGAGTAACTCAATCGTGAAAACCAATGTTCAAAAACTAATTTAAACCTTAAGAATTAGTTGTCTAACAGATTTCAATAACCCCTTAGCTAAACTGGTACAAGAATATAATAGAATTTGATAAAAGGCTCCATCCTAACAACACGTGTCATGGAAAGCAATCATCCTAACATGAAATGCCAGACCAAATAGTCAATATCAAAACGAACAAGGGAAAAACTTCTAAATCATTGAAATTAACCCAATTCACAATAAAAAAAACTCTACTCAGGAACACATGGCGTAGTAACCATTAACAAGGATAAAATCCCAAAACACGCAATACCCCGTTCTAGGGTATTGGGAACGATTTCCCATAAAATTCAATAAATAACTACCGAAAGTAACAAAAAACCTACCTAAACAATGTAAGACTGATATACTTTGGAATTAGACCTTCAATCGTCCAATAACATGGTAGATATACAAAAATATCAAAAATTCTTAACCGGGGATATCTCCGGAAGGTAGAGAAATCAAGAAATGTGGCTCTATTTGAAAGAAGAGTTCACTGTGGTGATTCCAACATAATCAACTATAGTTGAATCCGAGAAAAAATGATCGATCGGTGGCTCAGAAAAGATTAATTGTATTTGGTTGATCTTGGATGAGAGTAACCAAGAAGAAGAGGATTATGTTGATTAGACGTGACCCTTTTCTATTTAATCAATTAAAATAAAAGTACATGGAATGTTCATTAAAATTACTTGGTCTGTAATTGTATTATCTGGCCCCCTCATTAGGAGGTCTCTAGTTCACCCCACATGGCCATGTACTCAACCGTTACGAATCCAATACATGATCAGCTGTAGCAACTGGGTACACATCGTGTACTCTAAATTACATAGTGTGTAGTCCATAAATTTACAGAATAGTCCACATTTTATCAAAACCTTGGAAAAAAAGATCCATACTTGAAATAAGATTCGGGTTCTTACAGACATCCACCCTTAAGAAAAATTCTTCCCCAAATTTCCATAGCATGGAAGCTTAGAAGATGAATCCTCAAATTTCTCCGGCCAGTATGATCATAAATTAGCCTCCCAATCCCATGTATCATCATATACTCTCTCATTCGGCAATAACATTCATACCAGAAAAATAGACCGTCCTCAGAGAACCTTCACACTGCGATCAAAAATCTAGATATGATTCTCCTCAAATGAAGCTACCACTTCCAACTCAAAATCCTCAGGTTAAAAAACATGACATGAGTCTAAGAACTAAGGTATTGGCTGTGAAATGTGTTTGACGTCATTCATAGACTGTTAACTCTGAGGTAACTGCAACTAATAGTAAACTATCCTGACTCACTCTTAAAACTAAAATGGTCCAACATATCTCATTGAAGCATTCCATGTCTTCTAACACTCCTATGTCAAACCATGGTGTAACACACATGAAAACCAGATCTCTAACCATGAAGTCTAGAGGATGTCTCTGTCGATCAACACAAGACTTCTGTTTCGACAATGAGGTTTCCATACTCTTTTGAATCAACTCTATCTTCTATCTGGTCTCCAGTACAAGCCATGGTCAAAACATAGTTACCTCTCTTAGTTCTACCCAACGTAGGGGTGATCATCATGGCCTACCATAGAAATGTTCATAATGTTCTATTTGAATAATTTATTTAAAATTATTATTATAGGAAAACACCACAAGTTGTATGTGCTTCTCAAACTAACCACCAAAATCCAGGATTAAATATCAAATCTTGTCCTTCAGAACCTACATCGTACGCTCGAACTGGCCATCTGTCTAGGGATGGTATGTTCTACATAGAATTACCTTTGTATCCAAAGTCGTTTGTAATCCATGCCAGAAATTAGATAAAAAATGTAAATCCTTGTCTGAAATAATGCAGCACAGAACACAATGTAAATGTATAATATCTTAGATGTATATCTCTCTCATCTCCACAAAACTAAAGGTGTCATTGATTGACATGAATTGATCATCTTTCGATAGTCTGTCATTGACAACCCAAAATTAATCATTCCCTCGAGGTGACCTCTACAATCCTATCATGAATTCCATCGCAACATCATTCCACTTCAATCAGGAATGGGTAACTTCTACAAAATCCATACTCATCATTAATGATCCACCTTCACCTGCTGACAGGTGGATCATATCATGACAAACCCATCAACATCACTCTTCATTCATGGCCTCCAATTATGATGGTGTAGATCTCGATACATCTTGGTGACTCCAGGATGAACATCCCAAACTGAGAAATGAATTTCCCACATGATCTCTTCGCAACTATTTTCTGGCACCCAAACACGTCAATGAAAACACAAGACCTCAACCCCACCTTCAGTCCATCTAGGAATATGGTCCTCTCCTTACACACCTTCCAGTAGGTCTAGGACATCAGAATATGATAACTTCCCCATTTGAACTCGATCAAGTAGTGTAGAGGTAGCATCTACAGAATAAATAATCATTATTCCATGTCTATTGTGAACCTCAAAATACATCTCAGAGAACATATCCATAAGTTTCCACTCACTATTAGCCTCCAGAAAATTCTATTTCAGGGTCCTCCAGATCAAGGTACCAGTTACTACATTGCCTTTCCCAGCTATGTATACATGCTCAAAATCAATGGAACGAAGGTATTAAACCCACCATCACTCTTTTAAAATTAAGATCATGATGAGTGAATATGTACTTGAGACTTTTGTGGTTAGTGAAAATCACCAAATTCTTTTCCAACAAGTAATGTCTCAAATAGTGTAAATCATGAACAACTATAACCCACTCTAGATTTTGAGTTGAGAAATTTATCTCATCTGGCCTCAACTACTGAGACCATATGCAAAGAATCTTTCCCACTGCGTAAGAACTGCTCCTAGCCTGATACTTGATGCATCCTAGTACACATTATAAATCTTTCTTGACTCTAGAAATACTAGTATCTGTGCTGATGTCAACCTCCCTTTATGATCCTGAAAGGATGACTCAGAAGAATCTGATCAAAAGTACATCACAACATTCTTAGGAAAGACTATAAGTGGAAATTCTATGCATGATAAGTCCTATATAAAAAATATGTAGTAACTAGATAGCCCTTGAAAACTATGTACGTCAATGTCGTTCTTTCAGATGCTCCCAGAAAACTACCGATCTTACAATCTATGGGTCTACTAATACCCTATTCTCGGAGATAACATGACCCAAGAAATGAATTTGGTCCATCCAAATGTTTGATTTTTAGATTTAAGCATAAAACTAATGCTCCCTCAGTGAACTAAAAATGATCTCAAGATGTGTGGTGTGGTCGTGTCAAGTGTGACAGTACCCCAATATATATTCTACGAAGACTACCACGAAAGAATCAAAGAATGGATGGATCACTGAGTTAATCAGTAAATTAAAAATTCAATTCACATTTGTGAGACCGAATGATGTAACTGCATACTCGTATAGACGATTAGTACTCTGAAAGACTATTAGAGAAATATCTAATGATTTTATGTTTAATTGATGATGATCGAATCTCAAGTCAATCTTTGTGAACACATGGAATCCTCGAATTTGATCAAAGAGATCATCAATCCTTGTCATGGGATATCAGTTCTCAACTATGTACCGGTTGAGCTTCTGGTAGTCCACACAATGACTGAGGGAATGGTCTTCATTATTAAAAAACAAGATATGAAATCCCCAAGAAGATGTACTGAGTCTAATGAAACCCTTTTCTTGAAACTCCTTCAATTTCTTCTGGAGAACTTGTAACACTGTTGTAGCCATCCTATAGGGAGGAATGGACATCAGTGCTCCTCCTGAAAATAGCTCAATAGGAATGTATACCCCTAGTTCTTGAGGGATACTTGAAAATTCCTCTGGATTGACATCCCTGAATTAATCGACTACTAGAGGAAATTCTAAATGTAAAGTACCTTGGTCATCTAGATATAGACTAGAAATCTAGGTGTAAATTCCCCCAACCCATAATACTCTGGTCCTACTCTACTCCCCTGGACATCCCATTCTCCCTTATGTAGAATCAAGATTCCCTACGGTGATGTGAAACTCACATTACAACGATAGCAGTCGACAACATCTCGGAAAGGGATCTAACCAGTCCATATCTAAAATGACATCATACCACATCATCTCTAAGATGTAAATGTCCCATAATAAGTTAATCCCACCACCCTCATGTGGAAACTCCTTTTTCAAATGTATACTAACTATTCTAGTCCCCAACAGAATGTGTCAAGTGATAGGACATCAGCAGAAGTAATGATACAGAGTCCAAGGCTCCCCACAATATCAACAAATATGAAACTATGAGATTCCCCTATATAGAAAAGTGCTGAAGCTAATACTGAGGAGACAAGAATTGTACTTCAAACTGTAGAGGTTCTGGGATGCTACTCTTGTTGGGTCAGCTCCACTGCAAAAGTTGGACATTTACTTCGACCTAGTGACCCTGCTTGGCCACCATGAGTAGACCCTTCCTACTATCACTGAAATCTTAGAGATTGGCTCCCACTTCCATGACCACCACAAAGACCTAGATGTCGAGAAGAACTCCAGTTCCTAGACTAATGAGTAACTGGTTTCCCTTCTCCAGTTCGAGGAGTCATAGAAGAACTTCTATCACTAGCTAATGGAGAGAAAAACTGAAAGAAATGAAAAAGATGACCCATCTTGCTTCATGATCGTCCCTCCATTAGGTCACTCGTGCAATGTGTCCTTATATACCTTCTCATCATGCACTGGTAACACACTACCTAGCCACTATAGGATTATTCTGCCTACTATGATCTCTATGCATAGACTCCCTATGGCGAATCCTACTGTCAGTTGGAGGGGTACTAACTCTAGATGCCAATCTACCTCAGCTCACAGCTCATGAATCTATCAGATTTCACTTCATGATTAGTGCTTGGTAGACTACACTGGTGATGGAAGCCACCCTAAAGAAGTTCACCTATAATCGCATTTCATGCCTGAGATCTTTCTCAAACATCCTTTCCTGCAATAACTGATCACCTCTTGATATGGGTGTGAAGTTTTGTCACTCTATGAAGAGGGAAAATTCTCCATGACTGAGAGAGTAATTTTTTAAAGACTCATGAACTCTCGAGCTCGATTGGCCCTCAAGGTATTCATGTAGATGTAGTCATTGAAGGCACGCCGAAACACATCCCAAGACAAAACCTGGTGGTTTCCCACCTGGGGGATCACATCCCAACATCTCTTGGTGGAATCCCATAGCATGTACATAGAGAGCTTAACCCTCCTCTTTGAAGGAGTATCATGTTGCTCGATGATCAGAAGCATTGACTCTAACCATGATTATGTATCATGAGTTCCTCCATCCCCTGTAAATGTTGGAGGATGTTTCTTCTGAAAGACTCAGGTAAGATCATTCATATATAGATCATGATGTGGTACTCCCTTGAAGGTCTTCATAAACCTCATGAAGCCTTATCAGAATGGTGCATCTGCAACTATGTGAGTAATGAGGGCTGGTGCAAAGACCAACATGATTGGTCGATCTGCTGGTAGTTCCTGACCATCCATGTCCAGTGTCTGATCACTTCCCTCTAACAGTTGTACGTCATGAGGATGTCTCTGTGGCGTGACTCTTCATGTTCAAACACACAACTTAGATCTATATTAAAAAAGAATAAAACATAGAGGTGAAAAAGGGAACAGGAGAATAAAAATCATTCATGTTCTTAAAAATAAAGATACACGATGTGTATGACCCCTACACAAAATTTTACTTTAAGCCTTCTCATGGGCGTGCATTTTTTCCATCATAGGTCATGTAACAACACATACACCCGACATGTTGTCCTGACACACGATGTCTACTTAAATCATGTTCCCCTTACATATATCTTCTACACTTCTTAACCCACATGATTCTCCTAGATAAAGACAACATGAGGTTTTTGTGACCAAAACCGCGTGTAATAGAAAGAACTTCACCGACCCGTGTTTTTAGCTACATGTTTAGTTACATAGATAACTCTACATGGTGTGTTTTTGAAAGACACGACTTGTAAAAACTATCCAAAATCCACTTGTTTCATTGGTCATATGGCTTGACAGATGGTCTACACACATGGCGTGTACATCTAGTACATGGTGTGATCCACCAAGGTTTTACCAACCTCATGGATCTGCCCACATAGCCAGTGACACGAATAGAGACTACATGGCATGTATAGATAGTAAATAGTGTGTACTTAAGAAAAATAGTTCCTTTTTGAACAGAAGGATACATGGCGTGTATTCTACAATACACACCTTGTATTCTTGACTTTTCTAGATAGTATTCCTTAGAAACTACTTCGGAACCCATAAAAACCCTAAATAGAACATTAAGGAGAAAAATTATGATCATTGAGGGCCCATAATCCCCACAAATCAGTTTTCGACATCTTATACATTTCCTAAAAAATCATAACAGTGCAATAATCCATCAAATACCGATCCACGCAGGCCTATAACACCTCAACAAACCAAAGTTCAGTGTTCATTCAAACGAAACCTTACACAAACCAATACCCTATCTAATATAAGGTATTCTATCAAGGAATCTATCACATCAACATGTATATCTAGCACACCATCTATCACAACAACATGAAATTAGTAATTCATCCTAAATGGAATGGAAGGAATGGATGACATGCGCTATATAGAAAGTGACTATATGATGCATGAGATTGAATTTCCTCATCTCATCGATTTGAAACATAAATAGACACTCAATAAAATCAAAATTAACAGCACAATACATTTTAATCACCCAATGGTGACATCAAATCAGCTGTATTAATTACAAAACAAAAAATATATATATGTGGTAAATTGCCCATCCCATTACAGGGTTTAGCCACTCTCGGTCCCAGCTTATTACCAAGTACCTATTCATTGCTATCTCTGTTTATATCCTCCAAACAATAAGTCATTATGAAAACAAAACTCCCTCCGATACCACATTTTAATTTCCCAATTATGGGGTCCACCCTATGGTGCCCCGTACCCGGTTGGACACATGGCCTCAAGCACATTTTCCCAAATACCAGAGGCTATAGAATAGAAATGAGGTCCTTATGTGTGATTGTCTTGAAACAATTCCCTCATTGTCAGACTTATGTAGTTGAAAGAAACAAATAATAGTAATGGAAACAGTAATAACATGCAATAAGTGAACAGCGTAAGACTGGAAGTAATAACTAACTCAAGAACATATATATAAATGATACATGATACATATGTCTAGTAAAGCATCCAAACAAGTCAAAAATATGAAATATTATACTAAACCAATGTACAAATAAAACAAATTAACTCCAACAGCATTGCAAGCCTCATCTTGTTCTCATGCTCTCTTTCTCCACAACAATCATGTACCTCAAGATGATGGGTGCTTGACCATATCTATAAATGCAAAAATATAATCTATTTTGGCCCAAAAGCATGACCCATGTAGGTTGTGGGACGAATCCCTATAGGCCCCCACAAACATATCTATGCCTAATAGTCAGGAAATATATACGGCATGCAATAAGAATAATGAGGTAGTAAACAAGGATATATTCAAAATTAAAAAATCCTACAGTTTCATTTCATTCATATTAAACTATCAAGCATGCATCTAATAAAAAAAAGTAACCCTCTGGGAATTACTCACAACCTATCCCCTGTGAATCAACCTATCAAACACATGCAATCCTCGGGAATGTACTCACAGTCTAACCCCTCTTGTTCGACATTAGAAAATACACACTGAGGAATCCATCATCGTTAATTCCCCATATGGTCTTTTATAGGTATACTACATACACACTGGGGATGAAAACAACATCCAATTACACATATGGTCTCACAACATTGAACTATAGACACTCTTCCAGAGAACTCATGTCAATAATTGGAGAGCTGACATTTTTCTTTGGTCTAAAGGTGAATGAAGGGCCGAATGAAACTTTCATCTATCAATCCAAATATTCCAAGGAGGTTTTAAGAAGGTTTGGAATAAAGAATTCCAAGGAGATGAATACCCCGGTTGCTACCAGGATGAAATAATCAAAAGATGAGGATGGAAAGGTAGTTAATATCACAGAATACATGAAAATTATTGGAAGTTTGCTGTAATGACCATGAAAAGACCTGATATTGTTTTCACCACATTCCAAGCAGCGAGATATCAGAGTTATCCCAAAGAGAGTCATATGATCGCAGTGAAAAGCATACTTCAGTATATCAAGGGAACAATGGATTTAGGCTTGACATATAATGACAAATCTCAGACAGTGTTATTGTGATATACTGATGTAGACTGGGCCAGTTCAGCGGATGACATGAAATCAACAACTGGAAGTGCATTCAATCTTGGTGGATTCTGTATTTCCTGGCATAGCAAGAAGAAACATTTCATTTCATTGAGCACTGCTGAAGATGAGTATATTGCGGCCACTCAAGCATGAACACAATTATTGTGGATGAATCACCAGCTTGATGATATCGGAGTTGAAGTGAAGTCTCTGATCGGAATCCAGTGTGATAACTCAAGTGCAATCAATCTTAGAAAAAATCCAGTTCATCACCCAAGGACAAAGCACATTGAGATAAAATATCATTTTATCAAGGATAAAGTGGAATAAGGGATTGCGAAGTTGGAGTATGTGACTACAGAGCTACAGGTTGCAGACATTCGGACAAAGTCCCTACCCAAGGATGATTTTGAGATGAATCGACTGGCTCTGGGAGTTCGGTCAATTCCCCAAACTTGAATTAGTGTGGATGTGGATCTATCCCCCTCTCTACGGGGTATGATGTGTTTTTCCCTAATGTGATGATGTGTTTTATACTCTGTTATAGTATGACGACCCATACTTTACATACATTGTTAATACTTCAAAATTGAACCATACTTAATACAACATATAACAAAACCTCGAAAGGACAGTATAGGTATAATGTCTTTAGAAACTGGGAAACATAAACAACTGGTTCATAAAGCATCTACTTTGCCTCCCATTTATTTCATCATATCTAGATTACCTTTTTGGCATATTCTACTTAATAACCTTCTTCCTGACCTAGGAAAATAAAACATACAACAGGGTGAGCTCAAATGCTCAGTAAGGGTAAACAAAAGAAATATCAATCACATCATATACATAATAACATAATTTTTGGAAATCATAACCTTCAAAAGAGATCATAATTTCATAACATGGGATAAATCATAGTAGTGAAATTTAATCCCAATAATCATAACATAAAACATGATACTTTTTTCCAGGCACACATAATCATATAGAATAATTTCTTATTAGTCAAGACTCATTTCCAAGACTATCTTAGTGGACAATGTCCATTTCTGAACCGAGTTCATTCCTCGTTTCAGTCCTGTTTCACTGAACCGATTTAACCTGTCGTTCCAACCATGTCTATCTCATGAGATATTAAATCTTTACCTAATTCATTGGAGGGAGATATAGGTCCCACCCATCTCATAATGATACCATTATTATGTGTTCCACAAAATCATAATCCATACATCATAGCATAACCCATGAAATAAAAATGGGAATCTTAAACAACATGAAATCATAAAACAATTCAAATAAGATAAAGGAAATCATAAAACTATTTCCATCACATCATAATCAAATCAATGTAACAATAGGTTTAGATACAAAACCCTTTATTATCATATATGGAAAATAATTTTGATAAAACAGTTGAACTCCATTCTTGAGGAAAATATCCTTTCTACTTCAAAAACATTTTCCTTTCTTAACATGTATTACAATTTTAAACAAAAATAAGTTGATTAAAAATAAAATTGAAAACTTGTAAATGAATCTTCTTTTAAATAATGTTTTAAAAATCCATTCATGCCGTATATGTTAAAAAAACATTCATCCCATACTTTTGTCGGAAAAGTCAAAAAGTACCTCGTACGAAAAACGACAAAGGATTCATTTTATATCTTTTACTAAAAACTCACCGAAGGGTAAAATTGGATTTAAACTATTTTAGAAGGATATAAATATTACATATTGAGGAAACATGGATGTGGATGATAAAATACACACCAGTAAATACCAATGTATAAAAAATCTCGGATAAAAATGAAATTGTGATATTCCCTTACCTTAGGTCCAATTTTCTTTGTAAGTGTCCTAACCTCCTGTGTAATGATTTAAATAATGTTATTGACTTATTCCAGAATAATACTTATTTTTATGATATCATATATGGTCAGATTCTTAGCTTCTTATTAGTAATATTTCATTACAACTTATTATTCGGGTGTTTATTACTTTTTGTTCTTATGCGTGTTTTGTCGAATAAATTCTTATTTTTATTTTTAGGTTATAGATACCTCATTTCCAGAATGTTATTAGTGTAACATATATCATATTCATTCATTCAATTCATTTATATAACCATTATGCAATGAAGATCATGTAGAAGAGGTCGCATCACATCGTGGAGACGGTATTCCGTACGTACGCACGAGCGATGATATCGTTCCCATGATTGTGGAATTGTATTGGAGTGTATATATACTATTTCATTATAAATATCACTTTACAATAATCATATATAGTCATTATTAAAACCGTTATACCCATCCAAGTAAGGTGGTGGTGGAAAATAGATTACACCACGGCGTGGAGACGGTATTCCGTACGTACGCACGCACGATGATTTCATTTTCCGTAGGATGGGTATATGGTTAAATAGAGTTGTTTCATACTTATAATAACATATCAGTATATTAGTGATACTGATTTTATTACTTCATAATGAAAAAACTAAATAAGAAGAAGGGGAAGAAGAAATAAAGATGAAATAATCGGTAACGAACATTACCTCTTATTTGAAGCGCTTCTTTGAGACCTCCTTTTAGGGAACCAAAATTGGTCTTTTAAGAAGACCAGGACCTCTAGGAAGTCTCAAGGGAAGTGGAGAGAAGAAATTGGCAGGGGTTGGCAGAGCTTGAAGGCCCAAAGTGGTGTGAGGAAGAGAGGGAGGAGGTGCCCTTTTATAAGGGAGGAGGGGGGCTCCTTTGGAATAACTAAAAATATTATTTTATTATAAAGCCAAATTCAGATTTAAATAGCTCCAAATTGATATATTTCGAAGATATGGTGGGTATGGGTCGAAATAATTTAATAAAATATAATTTAGACAAGTTTAGTTATCAATTGTAACCTTATCATTTAGATTTAACTTTATGTTAGATAATTTAACTTTTACCGTGTCTTCTTGTTTTCTTACAATATAAGTGTTAATAAACATACTATATCAAGCCGAAAAAACCCCAAGTTGTTTATTATTAATATATATAACTTTATATAATTCATTTGGACGAAACATAGATTTTTAGGAATAACATAACAATTAATAATATAATATTTGTTTTTAAAACAATTTTATGTCAATTTTGACACTATTTATTAATTGAATTTTTTAAAAATAATAATAGAATTATTAGTTCGAAAACAGTTACTTAAATCAATAATAACATGTCATATTAACATATAAAATTAGTATAATTAATTTAATGTCTCAAATTACTTTTATTTTGGTATTTATAACATCAATTATGTCAATATTTCATTAATATGATAATTACTGCATCATTGTTGTGTCATAAATAAATTAAGTTATTTAATATCTAAAAATTACAATTAAAAAACCATTATGTAGGAAAGTTTTTTATCTTTCTAATGAATATTTATAGTCGAATTTATCTTATTTATAACCCCATATTAAAAATGATTTACTTATTAAACAATGATTTTAACTATTTTAACCCTTCTTTAAATAAATTAATAATAAATGTCCTAATCTAATCCATGTGGGCCTAAATGGAAATATTTTATTAATAAGTTTGTTTTTTGTCGAATTAAACTTATCCAATAGAATTAGGACATGTGTTAGGGTAATATTAATAACACTTTTACCCTTAATTACCCTATTTACTTTTAACTGTGGTAAAAAAATGTAAAAAGTTACTATTCATCAAAAATTATTTTCATCTCATTGAACCAAATTTTAGTCCTTGATATTAACCGTGTCTCTCAGATTTTTGAAATTCAACTCACAGAAGAGGTAAAATTATGTTTTATGAAAAATTCAGTTTTTTAACTACCACCTAGTGGTTTCACTATTCATAAAAAATTGAAAGTTTTCATAAAAATAGTAAAATGTTACCCTAGGCTAATTTCGATATTCTGAATCCAAAAATGAAGTCCATTTTGAACAATAAAATTTATAAAATTTCAAAAAGTGGTTATTACTATTCATAACGTCTAGTTTTAATAATATTTTAATAGCATATCGTTGTTTAGTGAAACTCGGTATTGCGTATGATGAAAGCTATCGAGGAAGGCCGCATTTACGTGTAAAGCAAGCCAATATAGTATTGTGTGTAGTGAAAGATTCCATTGATGATTTAAAAACTAAATATTTCTCATAAATGTCTCAGGTGTTACATTCTACCCCCCTTAAAATAAATTTCGCCCTCAAAATTTGTCACTTTGTAATAAACAGATGAGGATACCTTTCCCTCATTATATCCTCAAGCTCCCAGGTAGCTTATTCTAATTGGTGGTTCCTCCATAAAACTTTCACCAATCGAGTGGTCTTGTTTCGCAGGACTTTTTTGCTACGATCCAGAATCTTTATCGGCTGTTCTTCATAAGAAAGATCTACCTCCAGTGGTACAAATTCTGAGTTGAGTACATGTGAAGGATCAGGTATGTACTTTCACAGGAGAGATATATGGAACACATCGTGTACTTGAAAGAGTTTCGGTGGAAGCGCCAATCGGTAAGCTACCTTCCCGACACGATCCAATATATTGAAAGGACCGATATATCTAGGGCTCAACATCCCCTTATTTCCAAAGCTCATGACCCTCTTCCAGGGAGATATTCATAAGAATACTTTATCACCCACTTCAAACTTTATGTCTTTTCTTCGGTTCTCGGAATAACTTTTCTGTTGACTCTGAGCTGCTCTTTAGTTTTGTTGAATAGATCTGACCTTTTTTGCCATTTCATCAACAAGATCAGGTCCTAAAAGCTTCCTTTCCCCATCTTCATCACAGCAAGTTGGATTTCTGCATTTATTTCCATAGAGAACTTCATAAGGAGCCTTCTGAATACTGGAGTGAAAGCTATTATTATAAGAAAATTCTACCAAAGGTAGGTGTTTATCCCAACCACCTTTAAAATCCAAAGGGAAAGCTCTCAACATATCTTCTAGAGTTTGAATTGTTCTCTCAGACTGACCGTCTATCTGAGGATGATAAGAAGTGCTGAAACTCAACTATGTATCCAGAGTATACTGAAGACTTCGCCAGAACTTCGAGGTAAATCTCAGATCCTGATCAGATATAATAGAAAGTGGTACTCTATGCAATCTTACCACTTCCTTTACATATATCCTGGAAAGCTGATCGAGGGAGAAATCATCTCTAATAGTAATGAAGTGTGCAGACTTTGTAAGACAATCAACTATGACCCAGATATCATTATTGTCTTTGGATGTTTTAGGAAGTCCTATGACAAAGTCCATAGTGATGTTTTCCCATTTCCATTCGGGTATGGGTAATGGTTGTGACATCCCCTTAGACTTCTGTCTCTCAGCATTAACTTGCTGACAAACCAAGCATCGAGAGACATATTCAGCAACATCTCTTTTCATGCCATCCCACTAGAAGTACTCTTTCAGGTCCCTATACATCTTTTTGCTTCCAGGATGAATAGAGAATGAAGAACTATGAGGCTCATCCAGCAACTCCTTCGTTAATTCAGGGATGAGAGGAACACAAACCCGATTCGTGAACTTTATTATCCCATCACAATCAAGGCTGAATTCAGGAATATTTCTCACCTTCTTTTGTGACTCTACATCTTCTTTATGTGCCTCTTTAATAATCACATGAATAGAGGGTTGAACATTAATTTGAGAAAGATACGATTTCACCCCTTCAATTATAATTCCAACATCCATCCTTTGTAAATCCATAAATATTGGATGATTTGTGATCCTCATCATGGATAAACTGGCATGGTCTTGTCGACTTAATGCTTCTGCCACCTTGTTTGCTTTCCCAGGGTGGTAATGAATTGAGCAGTCATAATCCTTAATCATCTCCATCCATCTTCTTTGGCACATATTCAGCTCCTTTTGTGTGAAAATATAATTTAAACGTTTATGATTAGTATAAATATCACACCTTTCTCCACAAAGATAATGCCTCCAAATCTTTAATGCAAAGATTACCGCAGATAACTCCAAATCATGAGTTGGGTAATTTTGCGCATGGATTTTCAATTCTCGTGAGGCATAAGCTATCACCGTATCATTTGGCATAAGAACACACCCCAATCCCTTCTTGGATGCATCACTATAGATCACAATCCTTTCTCCACTACAAGGCAGTGTTAGCACAGGTGCACTAGATAACCTTCTTTTCATCTCCTTGAAATTCTCTTCACATTCCTCAGTCCAAACAAACATAACTCTTTTCCGAGTCAACCTGGTTAGTGGTTTAGATAATCGTGAAAAATCGTTCACAAAACGTCGATAATATCCAGCCAAACCACGAAAAATTCGGATCTCAGTTACTATTGTTGGTCTCGACCATCTTTCGATAACCTCTATTTTTGCAGGATCCACAGATATCCCCTATTTTGAGATTATGTGACCCAAAAATGAAAATTTTTTAAGCAAAAATTCACACATGGTAAATTTGGCATAAAGCATATCCTTTCTCAGGGTCTTCAATATAATTCTCAAGTGATCTGCATGTTCTTCCTTGCGATTTGAATAGATAGGAATATCGTCTATAAACACTACCGAAACTGATCAAGATACTCTATAAAGACACTATTCATCAGATCCATGAAGATAGCAGGGGCATTAGTAAGACCAAATGAAATCACTATAATTTCATAGTGTTCATACCTTGTACGGAAAGCCGTCTTTGGTATATCCTCACTTTTGACCCTTAATTGATGATACCTTTAACGAAGATCAATCTTGGAAACGTATTGAGCTCCACGTAGTTGGTCAAATAGGTCATCAATGCACAGGAGAGGATATTTGTTCTTGATAGTGATCTTGTTAAGTTATCTATAATCAATGCAGAGTCTCATTGATCCACCTTTCTTCTTAACAAATAGAACATGTGCTCCCCAAGGTGACACACTGGGGTGTATGAATCCCTTATCAAGATTCTCTTGGAGTTGCTTTTCCAATTCCTGCAACTCAATTGGGGCCATTCTATATGGTGTCTTTGAAATAGGCAAAGCACTCGGTACGAGATCTATTGAAAACTCAACATCACGATTTGGTTGAAGACTCGGCAATTCCTCCGGAAAGGCATCATAAAAATCCTGTACAATGGGAATATTCTTAATTATGAGTTTCTGACCAACCATTTGAGATAAATAACCTTCATTAAGGGGAGTCAAGACCCATAAGATGGAAAAAATTTCCACTGGAAGGTTATGATCATCCTTGCCTCGAGAGATGATCACAGATTGATCTGGAATATGAAATGTGACTTCCCTAATTTGGAAATTGATATGAGCTCCATATAAAGAAAGCCAATACATGCCAAGAATCCCATCAAATTCCACTATAGGAAGGATCACATGATTTACAGGAAGCACTTTCCCTGAAACTTCAATCAGAGAAGAATTATAAACTTTTGATGCTACTGTTGTGCCATTAGGTGTTGTCACAGCTAACTCAACATCTAATTGATGAGGTAATACGGTGATACCCCTAGAAAAATATTCAGAAATAAAAGAGTGGGTGGATCCAGAATCAAATAAAACATTTTCTACTTTAGAGTGGATGGTAAGTGTACCTTTCACAACATCGTTATAGTACTCCACATCGCTGATAGAAATTGCATATGACTTTCCTTTATCTTTAGCCTTAAGAGTTTGTTGACGTCGACCATCATCATCAACAATTTGATTTGGGCATTGATTGGCATAATGCCCCATCTCCTTGCACTTGAAACATTGAAGTGTAGTAGGTTCATTCTGTGTGTCTCTTCCTTTGTTTGCATCATTAGACATCTTCTTCCCATCATTGAGGCATTCAAATTCCTGATGACCTTCCTTTCCACATTTGAAACATTTACTTGACCCTTTAAGACAACTCCCTCCATGTTTCTTTCCACACTTTGAGAATAAGGGAATGCTCATCTTCTTTTCAGTGTGCTCTTTAGATTTTCCTTTGAATTCCATTTTCCTATTCTTATCAAACCCATATGACTAATGGGTTACTCCAACCTCCATATCAACTTTGAGAGAACATCGAACAATTTCCTCATAGCTATTAAAGTCCCTTATGGCTAAGGCCCTTTGTAGACTTGGTTTTAAGCCACTAAAGAATCGATCGATCATACAATCGGGTTAGATAATAATACTAGAAGCGTACCTTGCAAGTCTTGTAAAATTTTCTTCATAGGTACCAACAGATTCATTATCCTTTTGCATCAGTTCAAGAATCTCTTTCTCCATCGTTGTTCAAATAATACGAGGGAAGCACTTATTGAAAAATAAGTTCTTGAACTCCTCACATTCCATGGACGCAATTTCATCCCTTTTCCTCGTATTCTTAATAAGATTCCATCATTGATCAGCATCACCTTCCAAACGATACACTGCTAATATCACTTTATCATGTTCAGAACATTGATGAACTGAAAATATCTTTTCTGTAGTACTGATCCATTGTTCTGCAACTAATGGATTAGTAGACCCGCTAAAGAAGGTGGACGCTGCCTCATGAAGGATTCAACATAATGTTTCTACTTACTTTGCTCGTTTGGAAGTCATGAATGATTCATATCTTGAGAAAGTTGTGTGAGCATGGCTACAAGATTTTTTATTCCAGCTCACATAGCTTTTGGTTGCTCTGGGGGACAATCATTGCATTGTATGTTGCATTCCTCATTAACACGGTTCCTTTGGGTTCTGGCCATTGACTAAAACCAAGAAGACTAGTGTGAGCAACACTAATTATAATAGGAATACCACATAATCAAGAATAAAATTTCACACGTAAGGTCTTATCCTAGGATATTCATGGCCATTTCTAAAACACTAAGATTGTGTTCTATGCTTAGACTTATCCTTAGGGTTCTTACTAAGGCTTTCACATCCTAGTTTCCAAAGATTGACTATACCTTTCCTCTGATACCATCTATAATGACCCATACATTACATACATTGCTAATACATAAAAATTGAATCATACTTATTTCAAAATATAATAAAACCATGAAAGGACCGTATAGGTATAGTGTATTTAGAAACTGGGAAACATAAACAACTGGTTCATAAATCATCTACTTTGCCTCCCATTTATTTCATCATATCTAGAGTCCCTTTTGGCATATCCTACTTAAAAACCTTCTTCCTGACGTGAGAAATAAAACATACAAAAGGGTGAGCTCAAATGCTCAGTAAGGGTAAACAAAATAAATATCAACCACATCATATACATAAGAACATAACTTTTGGAAATCTTAACCTGCAAATGAGATCATAATTTCATAACATGGGATGAATCATAGTAGTGAAATGTAATCCCAATAATCATAACATAAAACATGAAACATTGTGTCATGCACACATAATCATAGAGAATCATTTCCTATTAGTCAAGACTCATTTCCAAGACTATCTTAGTGGAAAAAGTCCATTTCTGAACTGAGTTCATTCCTCGTTTCAGTCATGTTTCACTGAACCGGTTTATCCTGTCATTCCAGCCATGTCTATCTCATGAGATATAATATCTTTACCCAATGCATTGGAATGAGATATAGGTCCCACCCATCTCATAATTATACCATTCTTATGTATGCCACAAAATCATAAACGATACATCATAGCATAACCCATGAAATAAAATGGGAATCTTAAACAACATGACATCGTAAAACAATTCATATAAGATAAAGGAATTCATAAAAATATTTCCATCACAACATAATAAAATCAATGTAATAATAGGTATATAAACATAACCCTTTATTATCTTATATGGAAAATAATTTTGATAAAACACTTGAACTCCATTCTTGAGGAAAATAACCTTTCTACTTCAAAAAAATTTTCCTTTCTTAAAATGGCATACAATTTTAAACTAAAAGAAGTTGATTAAAAATAAACTTGAAAACTTTTAAATGAAGCTTCTTTTAAACAATGTTTTAAAAATCCATTCATTCCGTATAAGTAAAAAAAACATTCTTCCCATACTTTTGTCGGAAAAGTCAAAAAGTACCTCATATGAAAAACGACAAAAGATTCCTTCTATATCAATTACTAAAAACTCACCGAAGGGTAAAATTGGATTTAATCTATTGTATAAGGATATAAATATTAAATATTGAGGAAACATGTATGTGGATGATAAAATACACCCCATTAAATAACAAAGTATAAACAATCTCGTATAAAAATGAGATTGTGATATTCCATTAACTTAGGTCCAATTTTCTTCATAAGGGTCCGAACTTAATGTATAATGATTTAAATAATGTTATTGAATTATTACATAATCATACTTATTTTTATGATACCATATATGGTCATATTCTTAGCTTTTTATTAGTAATATTTCATTACTACTTATTATTCGGGTGTTTATTACTTTTTGTTCTTATGTGTGTTTTGTCGAATAAATTCTTATTTTTCCTTTTAGGTTATATATAAATCATTTCTAAAATGGTATTAGTGTAATATATATCATATACATTCATTCAATACATTTATATAATCTTTATGCAATGAAGTACATGTATAACGGGTCGCATCACATCGTAGAGACGGTATTCCGTACGTACGCAGAGGCGATGATATCGTTCCCATGATTGTGGAATTGTATTGGAGTGTATATATACTATTTCAGAATCAATATCACTTTACAATATTCATATATAGTCATTATTTACACCATTATACACATCCAAGGAAGGTGGTAGTGGAAAATAGATTACACCACGGCTTGGAGACGATATTCCCAATGTACGCACATGCGGTGATTTCGTTTTCCGTAGGATGGATAAATGGTGAAATAGGGGTGTTTAATACTTAGAATAAGATATAAGTATATGATTGATACTTATTTTATTACTTCATAGTTAAAGAACTAAAGAATAAGAAGTGTAAGAAGAAATAAAGATGAAAGAATCGGTAACAGACATTACCTCTTCTTTGAAGCGCTTCTTTGAGACATACTTTTAGGGCACTAAAATTAGTCTTTTAGGAAGCCAAGGACCTCCAATATGCCTCTAGGGAAGTGGAGAGAAAAAATTGGCAGGGGTTGGCTGAGCTTGATGGCTCAAAGTGGTGTGAGGAAGATAGGGAGGAGGTTCCCTTTTATAAGGGAGGAGAGGGGCACATTTGGAATAACTAAAAATATTATTTTATTATAAAGCCAAATTCGGTTTTAAATAGCTCCAAATTGATATATTTATAAGATAAGGTGGGTATGGGTCGAAATACGTTCATCAAATAGAATTTAGACAAGTTTAGGTATCAATTTTTACCTTATAATTTAGATTTAACTTTAAGTTAGATAATTTATCTTTTACCGTGTCCTCTTGTTTTCTTACACTATAAGGTTAAAAACATACTATATCATTCCAAACGAACCCCAAGTTTTTTATTTTTAATATATATAACCTTATCTATGTCATTTGTCCGAACCTTATATTTCTAAGAATAAAATAACAATTAATAATATCCTATTTGTTTTAAAAACTATTTTATGTCAATTTTGACACTATTCAGTAATTTATTTTTTTGAAAATTATAACAGAATGATTTGTTCGAAAGAAGTTAATTAAATCAATAATAACATGTCATATTTACCTGTAAAATTAGTATAATTGATAAAAAGTCTCATGTTATATTTATTTGGGTATTTATAACATCAATTATGTCAATATGTCATTAATAAGATAATTACTGCATCATCGTTTAGTCATAAATAAATTATATTATTTAATGTCTAAAAATTACAAATAAAATACCATTATGTAGGAAATTTTTTTATCTTTATAATTAATATTTATAGTCGAATTTATCTAATGTATAACCCCATATTAAAAAAGATTTACTTATTAAACTTATATTTTAACTATTTTAACCCTTCTTTAAATAAATTAATAATAAATGTCCTAATCTAATCCAAGTGGGCCTAAATTGTCATATTTTATTAATAAGGTTGTTTTTTGTCGAATTAAACTTATCCAATAGAATTAGTACACGTGTCAGGGTAATATTAATAACACTTTTACCCTTAATTACCTTATTTAATTTTAACCGTGGTAAAAATTGTAAAAAGTTACCATTCACCAAAAATCATTTTCATCTCACTGAACCACATTATACACCTTGATATTAACCGTGTCTCTCAGAGTTTCTAAATTCTACTCACAGAAGTTGTAAAATTATGTTTTATGAAAAATTCAGTTTTTTAACTACCACTTAGTAGTTTCACTATTCATCAAAAATTGAAAGATTTCAGCAAAATACCCAAATTTCACCCTAGAATAATTCTGATATTACGAATCCAGAATTGAAGTCCATTTTGAAAAATAAAATTTATAATATTTCATAAAGTGGTTATTACTATTCATAACGGCTAGTTTTAATAATATTTTAATATCATATCGTTTTTTTAGTGAAACTCGGTATTGCGTACGAAACAAGCTATCAAGGAAGACTGTGGTTGCGTGTAAGGCAAGACAATCTTGTTTTGTGTGTAGTGAATGATTACTTTGATGATTTAAAAACAAAATATTTCTCATAAAAGTCTTGGGTGTTACATATAGACTGCAAAGGAGTAACCTTTGGGTCTGTTGACAAAGCGGGAGAAAATAGTGATTATTCAAGGGGGAGACAGTGTAGAGATTTGATAAATCATGGATGATATAGGGAGAAGCTGACCGGTGGAGCTTCCATGTAAGGGGAGTTGAAGCTAGTTGAACATTCTTAGCGAGAGCTTAGCTTGGACAACACAGGAAATAGGGCTAAAGAGGTTTTGTTACTGACAAGAGTTGAAACTGTGAGCAGAATTGGGGAGCATATTAAATCTGACGATGCTAGAAGTCTTCGATCAAAGAATAGATATCACGATAACTGAGGATCGTGATAAAAGCCAAAGAGTGGTGTTGGAAGAATATTTCCAACAATTGGCATCAGTTTTGTAAATATTGGTATCAGTTTGGTGTCAATAGTCGAAGTCAGAGATGAAGTGATTCATTGATGAACTTTTCATTTACTCTTCTTTCTCTCGCTGAGTATCGCTCATGTGGGCATAGAGTATGTGTTGAGTAAATCCATAATCCCTATCAGAATCTCAAAAGGTGAATGGTGGCTGAAGAATTAATGATGTATATTTTTATGGAAGAGTTGTCAACAAACCCAAAGGGGGAGATTGTTGGGAAAATCAGTCAAGGCATCATTGAAGAATTTTTGAGGTGATTGTGTTTGTTGACAAAGTGGACAACTATGTTGTGATTGTTAACAAAGAAAACCATGACATACATATTTGTTGAAAAAGGGGATTTCATGGTGGAATGTTGAGTTCAACAGCTATGGTCAACTATCCATGTTTGATTCATGAACGTCGATATAGGAAGGGATGATATGGAGGCAGCATAGAAAGAACATATACAAGGTGGCGTCGTTTTTCTCTGATTGTCCAATTTCTGGGCCTGAAAATCGACAAATAAAGACAAGTGGTTTTTGGGAAAGGGACTTCCGTTCCGTGTACATGAAGGCTTGAAAACATGCGCAACATATTTTTTTCAAGATCAGATCATCAAAATATGGCAAAGGGATAAGTGTCGCGCAAGTATTGGTGATGTCGCGCAAGTGACTTGCACAACTAAAAGAGACTTGCACACTAATGCCTTGGAAGCTTGAAAACATGTGCACCTATCATTTTTCAAGGTCAGAAGATCAATATATGGCAAAGGAAAAAGGGTCGCGCAGGTATTTGGTTTGTTAGCGCAAGTGTCTAGGGTGGACAAAGGACTTGCGCGCCGAGACATGTGGGACAAGGGGAGACTTGTGCGGCGTCATGAAGGGTGTCCAAAATGCCTATAAATACTGGACCACCCCTCCTCATTTCTCACCGAAGATCAACAATTTGAATATTTAGAGGTCCCATCGCGCAGGTGTGGTGGTCACGCAAGTGGTGTTGTGTCATGCAAGTGGGACTTCAGTGCCAGTGTTGGAAGTTGCGCAAAAAGTGTGAGTTGCGCGATTGAGGTGGTTTAGGCGTGAAAGGAAGTGAGTCATGCAGGTTTTGAGTTGTGGAATCTTTTGTTGCGCAAGTGTTTGAGGAAGACTTGTGCGCTAGTTGTGTCTTTCACGCTGATACTTGCGTGCAGGCTTAGACTTGCGCGCCAAGTAATGTTGTTTTTCTGGCAGTGTTTTTAGGCTTTGTAGAAGCTGGAAGATTTCCCGATAACTTCAGTGAAATGTAAGATTCATCTACAGGTAAAATTTGAGTTTCAACAGAGCATCTGCATTCATAGGAAGATTCAATCCTTCATGCAAATGAAGAGACCTACTGGTCTATAAACTATGAGTGGATCCTTTCTAGAGCAGTGAGTGAAGGAAGAGGAAGAAGGTGATCCTCTCCACTGGCAGTGGTCCAGAGAGAGAGAAATAGGGAGTGACCCTTGGGAAAGCAGTGAGCTGACCCTAAAGATTATAATGGCAGTGAGCCTAGGCATATAGGTGATCTAGCATGAACCATGTAATCCACATGTAGTGAAGTTTAGTGGAATTTGGTACTATCTAAATCTTGTTGGTGTATTCTCCTTGGACGTAGCCCTTAACTGTGAACCATGTAAAATTGATGTGTCCTGTGCATGCATTACTTTTTGTTTATATTTTTCAACATGAAAGAGAGAGAAGAGTGATTTTCTTAATAGCGAAACAATATCAGAACGGACATTAATTTTAAATCAGCAATACCCCGATTCTCCCCCTCTCAGGGTATTCAGCCTTGTGGACCTAAAAATTGGTATCAGAGGGAAAGGTTGACTGTAGTTCTTCACTCAATGGAGTTACCTAATCATAAAGGGATGCCGATCATCGATGGAAACCATTTTCAGCTATAGAAAAATCAGATGCAACAGTACTTCCGATCTTTAGGAATGGATGTGTTCACAGAAGAAATGCATTGTATGACAGCTTCAATCAATAGTGGTGCATTATCAGAAGCTGAGCATAGAGAGATGGATGCTGAGGCCAATGAAATCAATGCCTTTGGGGGAGCCCAATCCAATCATATATATAAAAAGCTGATGTCTTTCAAAACATCACATGCTATGTGGGAAAAAATATTGAATATATATGAAGGGGATACAATGGACAGAGAGGAAAAGCTACAAGTGCTATGGAATAAGTATGAAGATCTAAAAATGAACCTGAACAAGTTTGTTGATGCATTCATTGATAGGGTAAATATTGTTGTGGAAGATACCAAATGTTTCAATACTAGAAGATAATGATCCCAAATAGTTGACTTGGACAATTTTCACATTAACTTGGCTGCATATGAGATGAGGAATGATGATAACAAGGTTGTGGAAAAGGGGAAATCAAAAGAGATTGCATTTAAGGCCATGAAGAATCCCACCATTGAAGATTATCAGGAAGAAGAAGATACAGATGAGGTGATGTCATTCCTTTCTTCAAATCTCCAAAGATTAAAAGGAATTCTTAAAGGTAAACTTCCACTAGCATGCATTCGATGCAGAATGGTTGGTCCTCTTGTGTCAAGGTGTCCCAAAATGTTTCAAGATATAAATAATGATGATGATGATGTTGAAATTCCCATGAAGAAGACTTCAACGTTTGTCTAAGTGATGAAATAATTCAGGAGAATTTTATTGAAGAAGAAGAATCTTCTTTCACAAGAATTTGAAAGTACAGATGAGTTTGGGGATGAAGAGGTTGAGGAGATAGAAAATTGCAGAGACCGTGGGGTAAATGAATTGGTGGTGATTTTTGGTAATTCTTAGAAAAAGGTAGAAGCTGTTACTGAAGAAGAAGGAGAAATTGTAGGGAGAGTTGATATGGAAGCTGAATTGAAAGCAGCTCTTGAGGAGATAGATGTTTCGAGAACCAAAATGAAGAAAGCCAATAATGTGGTTCTTGATGCCGAACTCTATATGAAAAAACATGATGAAGAAAATTCTGATCTATTAGAAGAAATTGAAAGACTAAAATCCTCAACACTGGAGTTCTTAAAAAATATTGTTGAGCATAAGCTTAAAATTGAGGAACAAAAGATGGAAATTGAATGTTTGACAAAAAAAGGAAAAGAGAAGGTTAGACATATCAAAGATCTTGAAGAAGAAGTGGCCAGTCTATGATGAAAAATGAAGGATCCAGAAAAACTCTTGACCCCCAATGTGATATCAGAAGATCAGGCCATTTAGAAGACAGAGAAGATAAAAGAGGAGGCTCGTAGTTCAGTAGGAGTGAAACAGCAAGAAAGATCAAATGCTAAGTTTGATTTAGGGATTGATAAGAAACAAAAATCTGTGGCAGTTTATGTTAGACCGTAAGCACCCATCCTGAAATTGAAGGTTGATTTGGGCACAAAATAGTATTAGAATATTCAGATATCCCAAATGAAAAATCATAGTGCTGATGCAACACGACGGAATGCACCCTATATCAGGTGTTATTGTTGTGGAAAGATGGGACATTCACAGTATGTCTATTCTATATCCAAGAGATATAGAAGGGAACAAGAATAGAGGTGGAAACCAAATAGAGAACAGTTTTCCAGAACATATTTTCAATGACACTGTTTTTGGTGAGGAGGGTTTTGACACATGGCAAGGTACTTCACATCGATCATTCAATGAAATGTGATAACGAAGAATCAAAATGTTCGCAAGCAGCAGATAAATAAACTAAAAAGTGAGTTAAATGTTCAAAATAGATTTGCAGCTCTACAAGATGAACCTGGTCCATCTTACTCTGAAAATGATCATGTGTTTCAATCTATACCGAGTATGGAGACAAAAATATGGACCAAGAAGAAGAGATTAGAGAAGGCAGTAGTTGCTGAAATTTCCCTTAAAGAATCATATCATTCTGGTGTGTGGATTCTTGATAGTTGTTGTACCACTCACATGACAGGGAACAAAGATCTAGTTACATGCATAAAATATGACAAAGAAGTAGTTTTCATGTTTGGAAATGAAGAAGGCCTGAAGATAATTGGATCAGGAAAGGCTAGGTATGGGGGAAAAGAAATCAGATGTGCTAATGTCTTGGTTGTAGAAGATCTCTGTCGCAATTTGCTCAGTGTCAGTCAATTCTGTGACTAAGGACATTCTATACAGTTTACCAAGAAGACCTATATTGTCACGGGAAAATATTGAGCAGTTGTTCTGTAAGAAAAAAGGACAATGGGATATATTTACGTTGTAAGTGGGGAAGTAGATATATTTCTTCTATCAAGAGAGGAAGAAAACCAGTTGTGGCATAAGCGACTTGGTCATCTATGCTAACCATCTATAGAAGATCATGTAAAGTGTGATGCTGCTAGAGACCTTCCCAAACTATCATGTGATCATACTCATACATGTGATGCCAGTCAACAAGGGAAGATCATTTGAAAAACATACATGCCAAAGGAACATAAATCATCCGGAGTTCTCGAATTCGTACTTGCTGATGTATGTGGACCTTTTTCACCACGAGCTATAAATGGGAAAAGGTACAATGTATTTTTCATTGATGATTATAGTATAATGGCCTAGGTATACATCATTACCCATAAGACAGAGGTGTTCAGTTGCATAAAACAATATAGGAGGGAATCAGAAAGGATGCATGGGCAAAAAATTATGAAGATTCGTACTGATAATGGTATGGAATTTACAAACATTCAAGTTGAATATTATCTCGAGAAACATTGGATAAGGCATCAAGATTCATTAGTGAGAACTCCCAAACAAAACGGAGTGGTTTAAAGGAGAAATCGGATCATTAACAACATTGCTAGAATGATGAATATTAATAAAAGCCTACCAGAGAAATTTTGGAAGGAATAAATTTTGACATCGGTCTATGTTTCGAACAGGTCACTATTGTGTCCAAATCAAGGGAAGACTTTGTATGAACTGTGGTATGGAATGAAGCCAACAATGAAATACTTCTGAATCATTGAAAGTTAGTGTTTCATTATCACCAAAGAAAATCACAGGTTGTTCGAGGCATGAGGAGATGACGGGATATTCCATGGCTATTCCAGGAAAAGTAAAGCATATAAATGATTCAAACAAAGGATGGGAGAAATTTTTGAGAGAAATGATGTCACTATAGTCGAAAATGAACATAATACTCAACGACCTAGTTTGTAGGTTCAGGATGAAATTGATGATGAGGTAAGCGACATAGGGGGAGTAGAAGTGGCAGAGGCTGACTTTGAAGAAGATACTGATGATGAACAAGAAAGTGTCAAGTCTGTGTCTGCAAGGAATCCAATTAGTCGAGCTAAAATTGATATGTAGAATATCATTAGTGATCAGACATCTCCAGTTCAGACTCGAAGAATGAAGTCATTATAGAAAACATCATTTTTATCTCAGGTGGTGCCAGAATGTTTTTCCAACATAGTTGAGGATGAAAACTGGTTTGAGGCTATGAATGAAGAGATTTATCAAATCGAGAAGAACCATACATGGGAGATTGTTTCGAGGATAGTAGACAAGAATTTCATCTGGAATAAATGGGTCTATCAAAACAAGATGAATGAAGATGGAACTGTGATTTGAAACAAAGCACAGCTAGTGTGTAAGGTATACTCCCAGACAGAGGGAATAGATGTAGATGAGACATTTGCACCAGTTGCAGGTATGAAGACAATTAGATTATTTTTTTCTATAGCAGTGAAAATAAAGTTCAATGTCTTCCAGATAGATGTCAAATCCACATTCTTGAATGGGGTTCTGGAAGAAGAGGTGTACATTGAGCAGCCAGATGGATTTCTCATTCATGAGTATGAGAAAAATGTTTACAGGCTGAAGAAGGCATTTTATGGGCTGAAACAAGCACCAAGAGCATGGTACTCAAGGCTAGATTAGTACTTGATGAAGCTTGGATTCCAGCGATGGGGATTGGATTACAATCTCTATTTCTACAACAATAGTAATCAAAGGATGATGGTGTTGGTTTATGTCAATGACATAATTTTTGGTGGATCAGATGAAGCTCAGTGCAGATAGTTTTCCAAATTCATGAAAAATGAGTTTGAAATGTAAATGATTGGAGAGATAACGTTTTCCCTTGGTCTACAGGTGAAACAAGGGCGGAATGGAACATTCAACTCTCAATCCAAATATGTAAAGGAGGTTATAAGAAGGTTTGTAATGGATAATTACATGGAGATGAAGTCCACGGTCGCTACCCAGATGAAATTATCAAAAGATGAAGATGGGAAGGCACTTAATATCACAGAATATAGGAAAATTATTGGATGTTTGTTGTACTTGACTGCGAAAAGGCCTGATATTGTTTTCACCACATGAAAATCACCGAGATATAAGAGTAATCCCAAGGAGAGTCACATGCTCGCAGTGAAAATAATACTTCAGTATAACGAGGGAATAGTGGATTTCACCTTGACATACACCAAAAAATCTCAGACAGAGTTATTTGGATATACTGATACAAACTGGGCCGGTTCAACAGATGATAGGAAATCAACATCTGGAATTGCATTCTATCTTGGTCGATTGTGTATTTCTTGGCATATCAAGAAGCAAGATAGCAATTCAATGAGCACTGTAGAATCTGAGTATATTGCAGCCACTCAAGAATGCACATAGTTATTGTGGATGAAGCAACAGCTCGAAGATATGGGAGTTGAAGTGAAGTCTCTGATAGGAATCCAGTGTGATAACTCAAGTGCTATCAATATTAGAAAAAATCCAGTTCATCACTCAAGGACAAAGCACATTGAGATCAAATACCATTTTATCAAGGAGAAAGTGGAGCAAGGTATTGTGATGTTGGAGTATGTGCCTACAAAGCTAATTGTTGCAGACATTATGACAAAGGCCCTACCCAAGGAAGATTTTGTGAGGCATCGACGGGCTCTAGGAGTTCAGTCGACTCCCCTCACTTGAATTAGGGTGTATGTGGAACCATACCTCTCTCCCCGAGGTATGATGTGTTTTTCCCTAATGTTATGATGTGTTCTCTACTCTGTTACAAACATCAAAGGAGTAACCTTTGGGTTCGTTGATAAAGGGGGAGAAAATGGTGATTGTTTAAGGGGGGAAAGTGTGGATATTTGATAAATCGTGAATTATATAAGGAGAAGATGAAAGGTGGAGCATCCAGATAGGGGGAGTTGAAGATAGTTGAACGTGCTTAGCCAGGGCATAGCTTGGACAAAACAGGTAATATGGCTAAAGAGTTTTTGTTACCGACAAGAGTTGAATATGTGAGCAGAAAAGGGGAGCATATTAAATCTAAAGATGCAAGAAGTGATCTATCAATGAATAGATATCATGATAACTGAGGATCATGATAAAAGTAGAAGAGTTGTGTTGGAACATGATTTCCAACAATTGGTATCAGTTTGGTAAAAATTGGTATCAGTTTGGTGTCAACAGTGGATGTCAGAGATGAAGTGATTCATTGATGAAATTTTCATTTACTCTTGTTTCTCACAACAAGCATCGCTCATGTGGCCTTATAGTATGTGTTGAGTAAATCCTTGATAGCTATCAGAGTTGCAAAAGGAAAATGGTGGCAGAAGAATTAACGATGTATCTTCTTATGGAAGAGTTGTCAACAAACCCAAAGGGGGAGTTTGTTGGGAAAAAATCCCTCAAGGCATCATTGAAGAATTTTTGAGGTGATTGTGTTTGTTGACAAAGTGTGAAACTGTGTTTTGATTGTTGACGAAGAAAACAATGACCTAAAAATTTGTTGACAAAGGGGATTTCTTGGTGGAATGTCGAGTTCCAGAGCAGTGGTCAACAGTCCATGTTTGATTCAAGAACATCGATATTGGAAGGGATGATCTGGAGGTGGCATAAGAAGAACAGATACAAGGTGGAACTGTTTTCCCATTCTTGTCAAATTTTTGGGCATGAAAATCAACAAATTAAGACAAGTGGTTTTTGGCATAGGGACATGCGCGCTATGTACTTGAAGGATTGGAAACTTGCACGCCATATTTTTTTCATGATTAGATCATCAAAATATGGAAAAGGGATAAGTGTCGCGCATGTATTGGTGGTGTCGCGCATGTGACTTGCGTGCCTAAAAGAGACTTGCGCTCTGATGCCTTGGAATCTTGAGAAGATGCGCACCTATTGTTTTTCAAGATCAGAAGAACAAAATATTGAAAAGGAACAAGGGTCGCACAGGTATTTGGTTTGGTCGCACAAGTGTCCAGAGGGACATAGGACTTGCACGCTGGGACTTGCGCTCCGAGGGGAGACTTGTGCGGCATCACGCAGGGTGTCCAAAATGCTTATAAATACTGGACCACCCCTCCTCATTTCTCACCGGAGTTCAACACTTTGAAGATTCAGATCTCCCATCACAAAGGTGTGGTGGTCGCGCAAGTGGTGGTGTCGCGCAAGTGGGACTTGCACGCCAGTGTTGGAAGATGTGATCCAAGTGTCAGTTGCGTGCCTGAGGTGGTTTAGGCAGGGAAGTAAGTGAGTCGCGTAGGTTTGGAGTTGTAGAATCTTGTGTCGCGCAAGTGGTTGAGGAAGACTTGCGCGCTAGTTGTGACTTTCACGCTGATACTTGCATGCCGGCTTAGACTTGCATGCCAAGTAAGGTTGTTTTTCGGGCAGTGTTTTCGGGATGCGTTGAAGCTGGAAGACTGCCCAATACCTTCGTTGCAAGGTGAGATTCATCTACGGGTGAAAGTTGAGGTTCCAAAAAGCATCTACATACATAGGAAGATGCAATACTTCATGAAAATGAAGATACCTACAGGTCTATAAACTGTGAGTGGATCTTTCCCAGAGTAGTGAGCTAAGGAAGAGGAAGAAGGTGATCCTCTCCAACAGCAGTGAAAAAGAAAGTGAAAAACAGGGAGTGACCCTTGGGAAAATAGTGAGCTGACCCTAAACATTGTAAAGGTAGTGATCCTGGGCATAGAAGTGATCTAGACTCAACCTTGTAATCCACAGCTAGTGATGTTTACTGGAATTTGTTGCGACCGAAAACTTGTCGGTGTATGATCCTTGAACGTAGCCCTTAGCGGTGAACCAAGTAAAATTGTTAAGTCCTATGCATGTTTTACTTTCTGATTATATTGTGAAACACGAAAGAGAGAAAAGGGTTTTTCATAACATCAAAACAAGATCAGAACAGACATTTATTTTAAATCAATCATACCCGGATTCACCCCCCCTCTCAGGGTATTTAGCCTTATAGACCTAACACCTTATCATTCATTCTTCCTATGGTTGACTACAGTAGGTCCCATAGCCTTGTGAAAGTCAATTTTGCACAAGGATGGTCAACATAAAATGTAATCCTTATGAACTAATTTGCTAACATTTTTCAAAAAGTACTTGGCTATGTAGCTACAAGAATATAACAACATCATATAAAACACTCAATCCTAACCACACTAGGCATGGAAATCATTCATTGTATGTTGAAAATTTTGACCAAATGGACAATATAAAAAACATGGTAAAGACATTCATAGAATGGAAAATAACCCTATTCACAATCATACAACCTCTACACAGGCACACAAAGCATAATAGTCATTAAAAAGAATAATGTCCCTAAACACGCAACACCCTGTTATAGGGTATTGGGAACTTTTTCACAAATAATTCATAGACTATCTATGGAAAGGCACAAACCACATTCCTCAACATTGGAATATTGATATAATCCACTGTTGGCCCTTGAATCGACCATGAACACAATAAATCTACAAAAATATAAAAAATGCTCAACCACGGATATCTCACGAAAGGAGATATATCAGGAAATGAGGATATAGAAGAAAGAAGAGATCACCAAGGTGATTCCAATGCAATTGACAGTGATTGAATCATAGAAAGGATGATCTATTGGGGACATAGAGAATATTTTTCGGCTTTTGTTGATCAAAGATGAGACGTGCCGAGAAGAAGAGGTTTCAGTTGATTAGACGCAACCCCAATCCATTTAATCAATTAGAAGAAAATTACATGGTGTGTTCATTGAATGTACACAATGTGTACTTGCCTTATCTATCCCCACAATAGGCGGTCTCCAGGTCACCCCACAGAGCCATGTACTCGGCCTTTAAATGAACTGTACACGACCACCACCAACAACCAGGTACATGAACTTTACTCAAAAGTACACAGCGTGTAGTCTATGAATTTACAAAGAACTCCTCCTTTTCTAAAAACACCAGAAAAATAGGATCCATACCTTAAATAAGATCTGAATTCTTATTATAGGGCAACTTTAGTGAAAATGGCATTTTATAAAAAATATTTTAATGTTATGGAAAATGTAACGTAAACATATATATATTAGTATAACAATTGTTATATTGGGTTATATAATTGATATATTCAACTCAAAATAGTCATTAGAATGATATAAATATTTACCACATCACAATATTTTATTTATAATATTTATAGTTTATATAAATAAATTTATTTATGACATAATGATGATGTAATGATTTCCTCAAAATTGAATGTTTTAAATAAATGATATGATAAATATTACAATAAATTTAATTTGAAACTTTTTAAGGAATCCACGAATTTTATATATTAGGATGACTTGATATCATTGAATTAATGATGTTTTTTGAAAATAATAAATTTGTTATAGATTTTAAAAAAAGTCATGATATGAATAGTATAAAAATTTACATAAATGAGTTTTGAAATAAATTAATATTTTATTTCATGATAAAATAGTTCTAAAAAAATAATATTTTTCCAAATAATATTTATGATTTTACAAATGTCATTGATGATACATTTTGGGTATCTTGGAATTTTATTGTAAATATATTAACCATATAGTATGAATAAACAAGAGCACCTGGTAAAACTATAATTAGTTAACTTATGGTTAAATCTAAAAGATAAGATTACTTTTTATGCCCTAAACATGAATACAACCCTTTGTATGAGAGGATTTAGTAAAATTATCACTCTATCTTTGAATTTAATGAGTCGGGGACCTTTTGAAATCGATATTCAGTTTATAATAAAATAATATTTTCATACTTTTTTAAAGTGCTTCTCCTCCCCTTTATAAAAGGCCACCACCTCCAACCCATTACACAGACCTCTATACCCCATGGATCATCCAAACATTACTCCAACAAGCTTCCCTAATTCCTATATTACTCCCTAGGAAGAAGGCTAGTCAAGAAATCATTTTGGTTCAAACCTAAGATAGTAACCCGATTTAAAGGTAACGTCTTCTCTCATGTGCATTTATTTTATTTTCCTTCTACAACCCCTAAACTCTCGTTATCCCATTATTTCATAACACTATCATTATCCTAAATATACAAGTATATTTTATGATATTTATTTGAATTACACATCCACAAAACACCATCTAATGGATATATACATAGTGTTTATGAGGACGACAAACTTCTGCCTTAAGAAATGATGATTGTTCAATTATCTCCTACCGCCTTTCAGGGTGGCCATTATGATTATAATATATTTATATATGATATATATTATATTTATATTGTCTCTATTATAATTTATTTTTCATTTATATCATAACTTTAATGTTTTCATAATGGGAAAATATAATAATTTCATTTGAGGAAGAGCAGGCTACTGCCCCCTCAATGTAATATGACTCGTTCATGCCACACGTGGAACATAAAATGGATGGATACAATGAAATTATATATGATAATATAATAGAATAATTATATATCTATGTATTAATATGTTTTCATTCCATTAAATACTTAATAGAAATGAATCTAGCGTTCATGCGTACGTACAACTTACCGTCTCCATGAACGGTGCATTTCATTTGTTATCTCCAAATGTTATATACAGTAATAAATACACATATATACTGAATATATATGATATATATGATATCTGAATCATGAATATCAATCTATAGATAATGTACTTTTGACCTCATGGACAATTTTTTATTATAATAAGATCATTTTTTACTCGCGTACCAAATATGGACAAAATGACTGTTATTAACATAAATGATTATGTAATGACTATAACATTGTAATAAGTGTTATAAAAGGAATAAAAAACTTAAAAAATGTTATAAATAATGTTTATATAAATTTTTTTTTATTATTAAGAAGATTATACAATGAACGAGTCAAGTCAGACACAAGGTAAGGGACTTCATCTCAATAACCATTCATTGAAGCATATTTTGATTTATACATGACATTCTTTATATGGTGTATAAAAACTTTTGATATTTCATTTAATAAAAATGGAATATTATTTATATGTACCATTTTACTAAACTACAAAAATAATGATTATTTTTAATCTACACAGGGACAATTCCCTTTCCGCCGCCGTGAGAATTATTTGATATTTGGCTTCCACTATAAGTTGTGGAACTTTTAAAAGGAAAATAAATACCATATAATTGTTTTACATAATTTGTTATTTATAATGGACTAATTATGTCAATATCATTAACTGATATGTTTTTATCACAATTTGGAAATGTTATCTTTTCTTTATGCTAGTTCATGTGTTATAATTATGTTATGGTTCTTAGGAGTTGTATTTGTATATGGGTGGTTCAGTGAAAACATAGGGTGGGTGAGCCCGAGATAGCTCTCTAATGCATCGTGTAATGTGATAGAGATAAATTTTAATGTTTCTCGTAATAGATTTAGGAAATATATCATGACGGGTATTCCAAACATAACTCCATATGTAACATTGAAAGCTACAACGTATGTTTGTTAATAATTCCACAAGTTACCTTAATGATTTATGATTTCTATGTGTTATTCATAAATCCTATGATTTCATTAGGTATGCTAAATATATTATGTTTTTCTATGAATTTTTGGACCTTTGTTTTCTTTATTTATTTTATTATATTTACTATGATTTTTATGCTCATCCCATGCTTTTTAAATATTTTCCATAGGGTATTAGGTAGGGTAAGAGAAATAAAGAATTATATTTGATTTATATGAAGATAGGAATTCTTAGGTTCTTTTAAGAGTTTTTATTTTAACAAAAAAATGTATACTGAGAAGTGTCGACATCAAAAAATTTGAGATGAAATTTAACAGTTATAGCCTATTTCTGAAAAACTCTAAACCTTAATATATCCTCAATGTGAATTATTGATTTATCTCAAGGTTAGTTAATGTTATAAGGTGCGGGCCTTACACATCATCCAACCATAACCACATTAATACACCATGTATGTTCACACATAAGGTGCTATGATAGACTATTCACATTCAATATGTATCTATATTATCCGAACAACATGTTTCATGGTTCTCACTATGCCGCCGAGGAGCTGGATATGTTCACCAACTTCCCACCTATATAGTGGTGTACAAGCCATTAGATTGACTAGGTTGGACAATTTTTTTAATTATTTTGATTTAAAAATACATTAACATGATAAAAATAATCTTTTAAAAAATATTAAATTTATTTAATATGTAGAAATTAAATTTTTTCTGAAAAGAATAATTTTTTTTCATTATTCTCATAAGTACGTACACTTAACATTAAAACAACTAAATTTAAATAATATGATTTATATTTCCATTACTAAGTTTATTATTCACATACCAAATTATATAACTTATCAGTTTTAAAATAATTTTCAGTGAGAGATTATATTACAATTAATTTTTTTAAAAACGGAAAAAAATTCATTAGATTATAAATGTAATTATTAAAAAATAATAATGATGTTTTATAAAAATAAAAAAAATTATATTAAAAGATAATTTATAATTATGGTTACTTTTCAAGTAAAAAGTATTATCCCATTATTATAATATAATAGTGAAATTTAATAAATATGATATTTTAAAATATTATGAATCCAAAATATAAATTAATTATGGAAAATAATTTAATTTTTTTCTATTTTATAGCAATTTGGTTCAATTATTAATGAAACCCTTTAATTAACCATTACTAACAATATAAATATAAATAATGTATCTGGGAATTTAAATTATTTATTTGTAAATTTCAATTTAGAAAGAATTAGATGAAGTCAATAGGATTCAATCTAGAAAATCTATTAATGATTATTACATAGCACATTATCTTTAGAGATTTAATCTTATAAAATACGTCTTTTAAATTTTAAATAGCTTCGTCATAGAATAGTGAACATTACCTCGGGGTAGTGATGTATATTATTTAAATCATATATTTCTAATATAGGTACTTAGTATTGTTTCATATTGATTAGGGCATGGTAGATTTCAGATCCAACTATGATTATTCTCATGAAGCTCATTTGTATAATGTATCTTCTACTCAAACTATGTTTACTTCTTATATCATTAATTGTAAAATCAACTAATCCCCCCAAGAAAATAGCTATTACAATGTGTATATGTATAATTTTACAATTTTAATTATGAATTTTATCAATTATTATTCCAATCTATTATCATATAAAAATAATCAAAATTAATGTTACTAGTTAGTATGAAGTACCTAAACGAAAGAAAACAACGATTATAATAACAAAAATTAAATTGTATCAAATTACCCACATAATAAAGCATTATTTCCCTAAATTAAAATATCCTAAAAACATTCCAGATAAATATAGGCCTTCATATTAAGAAAAATAAAACCATGTTGATAAAAATGATATGCATAAAATCCTTATACATAAACATAATATTAATTCCTAAATATCCAATCCTAATTTTTTATTGAATTCACACTTTAATTCATATTTCCAATCATTATTATATCTCATCTATTCAATTGTCAACCTTTACCATGTTATAAACTTCCATTCATGAAAATTTACACTTAACACTCATAAGTAATATCCCATTACTTTTATAATGTATATCTAGTGAATGAAATAAGTATATAATATTGTATAATGTATGAAAATGTACGTTAGAGTTATGAAACACCACCATTATTGAGGATTTTGTAAATGAGGGATGTATTGACTCCATGGATGCGGGTGTGGAATTTATAATATATCCATTGAATAATTATATCATGAAAAAAGGTATAAATAATTAGGATTATTGAATAATATTATAGTTAGTCATAGTGAAATATATATATCATTATATCTTTAAAAATATATAAACACCAATAAATATCCTATACTCACCGATCATTATGTTCATTGTTTAAAAATTGGATGTAATTGTGATTCCTCATTCTCATTCCTTTATCATTTTCAAGGAAATGTTCACATTGTACAAATCTCATAGCCATCAAACTACCGTTATTTTATCTCATTATAAAAATAATTATAAAGGTGAAATTTTTGTTATAGAATAATATATATAGTGTATATTGTCATAAAAAATAATTTGGTACAATCCATTATTGACATTTTTTTCTAAACAATATTATAATGACATAATAAAATTTGAATAATCTTTGAATGAAATAAATATTTTCATATGGAACCATCCAATCATCCCATACATAATATTAACATCCAGTAGTTCGATAAAAATAAAATCATTACAAATAACATAATAAGAGAATCATGCACCTATACCAATTTATAATGGTATTACTTTAAATTTTACATATAATGGGGATTCCTCTCATAAAATTTAATAGATGTTATGTCTTAAACAAATCATCATATAATGGGTAGTTTTGGATATATAAATATTTATAGAAAATTGTGAATAAAATTTTCCATGTCGTCTGAAAAAATGTGTCAGATTTTATTAGCTAAAAGTTGATTGTTTAATAGCTATTCATATCAGGTGTTCTCCAAAGAAACATGTCACTTGAAATAATATCAACCAAATTACACAATATATTTATTTTGAATGTAATTTCTGGTATAATACAATAAATACAAACATTAAATATATGAAATAGATAAAATAGATTTTATACTAAAAAACAATATATTTCTAACAAATTCAACATATATGATACACTTTAATATCCATTGAATCACTAGATTTCTCAAAATAATGAAATATTTCAAATGAATCATTTCTCATATGGTATTAATTTAAATTAAAAATAAATATAACTTTATTAGTATATTTCCCAAAATTATGAATGAAATAGTGAGATTACTATTTTTCGAAGACGATGAAAGATGTTAAACACAATTAAAAAAATGGATTCAAAATTGTAGATGATTGAAATTATATAAAATAAATAGTGAAATCACAAGATGAAACTTATATCCGTCCTTTATTTAATTTTGGGGTTTAATTCTTTATGGGTTTTTTGAATTTGTGTAATATTTTATTTCTACCTAAAATTGGATTTATAAACATATATTAAATATAATTGTCCCATATTATATCATAATGTAGTTCTAGATTACTAATATTCCCACGTATTCATCCAAAATAGTAAAATAGATATATTACCTGTGTATAATGTAATATAGTACATGAAAGGAAACAAATAGCTGAGTAAAGTGGAAATCTATGGTACAACAATTAAGTTGATGTGGGAAATAAATACATTGATTCCAAGATACCACCACTTTACCCTATGATAAATTATGATCCCTTTAGTAGATCTATAGGGAGTGTATCCACTACCATAGAAATTTCTGGAAATGTAGTGATATATATAATTAGGAGAGTTGACCACAACATGTAATTTTCATTATAGGGACTCTCACTGAGTGGGGATTATAGTTATGTCATATCTTAAGAGGGAAATGAATATCGTAAAGGTTAATATGTTGAAATCAGTATTAAATTTCCTACTTGACAAATATTTTTCTATAGTGCCTCTTAGGTATTCTTAATACATGATTAAATTATCAATGACTTGTTAATAACATCTTTAATTCCCAAGGTTATAGTAGTGGGAGAAAGGGGCCCTCAATGTCATTTCTATTGAACAACAACCAAATTGAGAGTGAGGCTATTTGGTAATCTAACAGATTTATAAAAGTTTAATCATATTCAGTATTAGTGGTTAGAACCTCTCCCAATCACTAGACAACAAAACAACTTCATGTAATACCTCAATATTCATTGATAATATCTTAAGATCATGGTTAAAAAGTCTAAATGGATTACATTACCTTTTATGTATATATTTAATCTCTGATGAACTAATTTTTATTGTTTATGATAATTCATATGGAAAGTCTTAAAGAGTTCTGTTGAAATCCAAAAAAGTATCTCTTATGAATGATATAGTGGAAGAGATGGAGGTGGTGTCTTGGAATTCAGTATAACTATTTGAATATATAATATTATCACTAGATTATTATAGTTAATAATTTTCACCATATTAATATATTATAGCCAAATTCCAAAATTGAGATTCTGTATTTCATGAGGAATAGATTGTAATGGGGGAAATGTGTGTATAATGGATACTTTTCCTCTTAAAGGAGAATGGGTACACCGTGTAGATGTTGATTACTGTGGGAGGACCTCAATATCCTCATCCTCATGTGTAATATAGTCATAGTAATTTTCCCAATCACATTACTTATGTTGTTTCTTCAGTAAACCCATCATTACCATTAATGGGAGTCCAATTAATTGAATCCTACCCAATTAATATAAAGGTAAGTAAGATTAAAATTCCATTTGATTTAGGGAAAAAAGTAATAAACATAACCCTAATGATTGATCCTTAAATCAAATTTAATTAACCCTTATAGTATAGGGAAAATTTCCATGCCATATTAATGGTTGTCACACTTCCAAAAGTATTCGAAAGGATTTCAATAACCAAATGGTGTAAAAATCCATGTTGTTCCCAATATTATATCCAATTATGTCTTCTTTCGCAATAGATGACTATCAAAATGGAATTTTCTAATTATTTATTTTTGGTTTTGTAGGGTCATACATTCTCAAAGGGACAAAAAAATCATTATCCTCTATTGATGGGTGAGTTTTTTATTATGTTCCAATGGGAGATCATAAAATGATTCGTTATACATTATTTCATTGTTATAAATTACCAATATCACTCAAATATCTCTAAGGTGAGGCTATAAATTTTCCAAACTATCTTAATAAAAACAATCTTAATGTTTAACTACATCATATAATTAAATTAAACCATAAATTATTACTAAACCACATTTTCAGCTAAATATTCTTCTCTAAATGTATATTCATCAAAAAACCCTTGAAATACTTAACTGTATATATCTAATTCGTAATACACAAATCAAGAAAATTAATTTTTTGAATCAGCTATATCGATAATTTTCTCATCATCTCTCAGTGTCAATGATCTAAAAATTACATGATGTGATAAAGATGTTACTAATAAGGCTCCCCTAATATAGATTAAGTAAAGGATGGGTTTATGGTTAGTTTGGTTTTTAGATGGGTGATATAGGAGATGAGTGGGAATGGGAATGATCATATGATTGTTTTGTTGTAACAATTTTTACAATTTTGGTGGGTTTTCTAGTATATTTTATAACATTGATGTATGTGTGTGTTTTTACAATGATTATGTTTTGACTGTTATAGAAGTTGAAATATATTATTATGCATAATAAAATAATGTTTTTGAAACTATTTTAAAAATTGATAATGGTTATTTATAAATAATACTTTAGGTCAAATAAGGAATATATTTGTCGGTGACAGTGACTAGTAATTTTGTCGGGTGTAGTTATGTCTGGAATGGAAAATGGAAAAATAAAACAATAGATTTAGAATAAGAATTATCATGACCCCAAAAGGTGATTATATTTGGTTTAGAGTACCGTGATATTTTACTCTGAGAACTGAGAATAGCATAATGTTAATTTTCATGTTGAATTCAAGTTTTTTGGCTGAAATTTTATTAAGGCTTAATTGGATCATGATGTAACAAAATTCATTTTTTCGCATGATATGATTTTTCATAAAACATGAGATAACTAAATATTCATCCTATAATGTTTTCGTGATAGTAGATATGAATTCATTATTAGATATATTGGTTGATTTCATAGGTAAATATTGATAGGATGGCTCATGACATGGTTTTCCCTTCATAATGTTTTCATATGGGTATTGTGTACACTAAATGAATTGTAGAGTGAACCTGATGTCCAATATTGAAAAAAATTATAAAAAATGTATATAACCATAATAAATAAATATGATGATATAGAAAAAGAGAGATTAAACTAGTAATGGCCATGGGTATAGGGGATGCCATGTGAGATCAAGGGTTAATACAAGTCCACCTAGATATATCTATTTCCATTATTTTCATGACGTTAGCTATATGAAATTAATAGATGATTTTATATGTGTGATGGTTTTGAACCTATGATTGACATAAATTAAAAATTATTTTAATCACATTGTTTTATGCATTTAAATGTCCATTAATTTTTAGTTCTTTTTATACTACTTTTTATAAAGTCACAAAAAAAAAATAATTGGGTGTTATGATTCAAATCCTTGATTTTCTTATAAAGATTGTAGACATACATCCACTATGACCCAATAAACATCCAATGTTATATTGTAATTAAATGAATAGATATTTAAAAAATATCTATTAATAGGAGACACAATATTTGATTCCTATTTTTAAAATCAAGTTAATATGATAAAATCAATGATATATCAACTAATCAACAATGTTTTTTAATTAATATTGTTTTAAAAATCACTTCATATATTCCTATAAACTATATTTTTAATATGGTCAAATAGACATGTGATGCATTTCTCATGATTACAAGGTATATATATCCAAGGGTGGTGTACCATATGGATTTAGGTTTCCTGAAATAAGGTTATTGGTATAATGTTTTTACCCATGTATATATCTACTGGAATAAAGTCTATATACATGGAAAAAGTGCATATGGAAATATGATTGGTCCACCACTAACACTCAATCACACTTTTTTGATGTGACAAAAATAAACATTCACATCAGCCAATAGAAATTGAATATTTTTCCATTTCTATAAATGATATACATTATTGGAAATCCTGAAAATGGATATTGATAACAAATAGAAATGATAATAATGCATTTGGAAACAAATCCTTGGATATATGTCTATTTTGTAGTAGTGAAAAAATTCCCCCACTTATAGATAAATCAAATGGTGTTTGATTGTTGTCTAATGTAGCCATCATTAAAATTTATCACCATGAATTTTTGGACAATCTCATAATTAAGGAATAATAATAAATTCCCATAAAGTTATGTAGTTCAACTTGATATGAGTCATAGCATGTTTTGTACAGTTTCATCAATATCAATCCCTTTTGATATAAATTTATCTTTTTCAATAGTGGATAAATATAATATCAAACATGCTAAAGTGTATATATTTATAAATGATTTTTAGAATGGTCTCATGAAATATAATCTCTACACTTATAATATTTTTCATCTGGATGGATATGGTGTTCTTGAATTAAATAAATCATCCAATAATTTTATGAATTTTTTCATAGATTATTGCTTCTAATGAAATCCATGGAATCATTGAGGAAATTTTGATAAACATAATATACTACATAGGATCCAATCCAATGTTCTATCTGGTGAATGGTTTCCTTTGATTAGAAATTAATTTATAAACTATATAATTATTTTCACCTCCAAATTCAATTATACATCACTAAATAAATACATCCCTCATTTCATAAATATTTTTTTGATTATCTATGAAATGAGAGTATAATATAAAAAAACCATTTTCATTTCTTGACTAATATTTTATGGATACATTCACTTATCTACAAATTATTATTTTATATATAAAAAATAATGTTGTTATAAATTAATTATTATATCAGATCAATATATATGGGTTTGAAAATTTTGGACGAAATTGAAATTTTCAGTTTGGGTGGTTGTTAGTTTTGAGAACCATTATTCATATAGATAATCAGAGAGTTTGAGGATAATGGTATAATTTTTCTAGAAAAGGAATGAGTCCCAATAGTTTGTTTTGATTTTTGATCTTGTTTTAAGAGTGCTAGAATGAATTTCATATTTTATTGAGATGGATTGTTCCTATGGTGAATGGTTTGGTATGTGTGATATATGAGAACCCATTGAAAACCCTATATTTAAAAATGCTTTTAATTAATTTTTTATAGACTACTATGTAGATTCATATATAAAATATGGTTGAGGGATAAGAATGTGTGTTCTTAGAAAAACTTTTTATGATGAATAGGGATTGGGGCATGCAACATGACTGGGTTTTAGTTATTGATAAAAAATGATATTTTTAGATAGATACCCTGTCTATTAACATAGTCGGTGCATGTTTTGGTAAAAAAATTAGAATAAAAAATATTGGGGGGATTAATTAGTAACGTGATGACCAAGAATTTGGTAAATTGTTTAACCAAATTTTGTGACATTTTAAAGGAGTATAAATAATATTTTACCAAATTTGGTTATATTAGGACAACAGCTATTATATTCCATCCTTCTCATGCACATCTCTAGACTCATCCATCAATAATCCCTCATTGATTATATTTTTTTTGGATATTTTTTATCCTTTCAATAGATATATATTGTGATATTGACAAATTTTTAACCTACTATCTTATCCTCCTGCTGTAGTTATGATTATTGTTTCATTAGATCAAGGATTTATAGTTATTTCACTATATTATGTTGAAATTAACAATTTATGGTGTGGATATTGTTCATCCTAGATATATGGAATCCCAGGATGATGACCACAAATAGTCATTCATTGATTCATCAATGGTTCTAAAAAATGATTATTTCAATGCATTTACAATTATTTTAAATAAATTTAAATATTATTTGGAATTAATTATTTGTTTTTTAAAAGTGAGATGGTGATGGTGTAAGATAGACCCATAGGTTGTGTTTATGTGTGGTTATAGTGTAGTGGGAATATCGATTGCTTTTCCATTCTATATATCTATATGTAATTAAATTTCAAAATTAATAATAGATAATAAAAAATAGTATGTAGGTTCTTTGTATGAGTTCTGTTTCTAATTGGTGATTTCATATGGGACCTGGAATGGACAGATGTTAATGGTATTTGAATGATATGACCCCTTTTGGAATTAAATAGAATGTTTCTTGAATGAGGTAGGTGATCTGCGTACTAGTCTTATATAAATTATTTTTATTACTATGTGTGCCAATGTCCATTCATTCCAATAATTAATTATTAATTATTAATCTTTGTTTTCAATAATTATATGGATTATTTGTATTTTATATTTACTATTAAATTTTTACAACATGAAACGTGGAATAGAAAAATATGCTCCAAACCATATATATATATAATTAGTTTTCTCCTTTGATTCCATTCTAGCAGATGGAATAGTTTTAATGTAAAAAACTAGATTTTATTATTTGAAACCATTTCATTGGGAGGTGGTTGATTGATGGATATTATTTAAAAAGAATAGTATAATCTATGGTGACCTCATTTACATGATTACCCTACATTGAAACCCCTTAGTATGGTTTTATTAGATTGGGTGAGTTGACAGACCAACTGATTCTTGGCTTCATTCATATGATCTATATATCATATCCTAGGGGTGATTACATTCCTAAACATTATGATAATGCGTACTGATGGAACTATTATGGACATGATTCTTTCTACTAAATTTATAGTGACCCAACAATTTACTATGACATGGGACCTGATGAGGGATTCCCGGATGTTATGATGTGGCATGAGGGACACCAATGGGTTCCCCAATTATGTGTTGGACCTTGTAAGAAGACACACCTAGGTATGGTTAGTGGTGGTTGGTATGTACATTAAAAAATTATTTTAATTAAATTTTTTGGGAAATCCCATATTCACCTATAGATGTTTTATTATGAAACAGAAAATCCCATATGGGTGGTATTTTATTATGTGGCACCATGACAAGGAAAACCCCATTAGATAGATCTATGATACTGCTATGATATTCCCTTTGTGAATAAAAACTCCATTGGGATTTTTTTTCTTACTATTGGGTGAACTACCATGTATATGAATCCATCATTAATATAGTGTACTAGAATAGTAAATTCATTAAGCAATTCCTATGTCTGTGATATGTACGAGCATGCATGGGATGAGATAACTCATATAAGGGATGCAATTAATACCATGTCATATACTAGGGAGACTAGATTATATTATTATGAGGCATGGTCAACAAATTGTTCATTCAGGTAACCTACCATTCGCCAAAAAAAATTAGAGGATCGGGTTCATGTGTCGAAGGATTGAAAATGGTATAAAATTTGTTACATTGTAATGACTTGAGTATTTGTAATTAGTTAAATATCATGTTCTATAGTTTTATCCACATATATCCATAAACACCAATCCAATATGGACCATTATAAGAAATCTAAAGAATTAATATTTATAAATAGTTGAAATAGAATTTTGAAATGTAAATAAATGAATAAAAATAAATTAATATATATGTATATAATAAAGAAAAAAACTAATTAATATGAACATTAAACGTGAAACTCAACAGGTAAAATTAAGATAATATTAATATCTATTTTTTATGATTAATGTATATATATTTTAAAATTGTTATTTTTTCTTGTTATTATATAATTTGGAATAACTCTATTTTTAGAAGATTATATATTTTAGTAAAAAATGGATTCCCAATATTTTTTATTATTATATGTTATAGATTTATTTTAAATTGTTATTTATCATCATTATGGTTTGAATTTGGAAAAAATGATCTTTTTTTTACCATTGTAATATTATATTTTAAATAATTTATCATATTTTTTCTAAAATAATATCTTTTTTTGAGAATAGTGGAAAATATCATGGCTTTCATAACCAAAAACATTATAAACTATTTATTTAATAAATAATTGTCTTCTATATAAATTTTAATATTTTAATATATCATTTCTGAGTTGAAAACCTATATTAGAAATTTAAAACCAGATAAAATATTTTTTCTATAATTATTTTAAGTAAATTATCGATTACTATTTTGAAATTAGTTATCATCGACATAATGATATGATAATGATTTCCATTTTCTATCTGTGGATAGAAAATATTAATTAAGAGTTACCATACTTTTTTTCATGAATATTGAAAGACCATTGGTAAATACTACTAACCCTGGTAAAAAATTTATATTTCAAATAATAATAATATTAAAAAATATTTTATTTTTAAATTTAATTGAATTATTTCATAATTTAAATATTTTTCGTGATATTTAAATATATATATATATATATATGTACTGAATAATTTATACTTATATAATGAGTACTGAATGGTAAATAATATATATAACCGATAATGATTATAATTTTTTTTCTAAAAATGGTGTTTTTCTTCACAACATATGTTTTGATTGAAAGGTTAATTTTATCCTCTGTAAAATTTTATTTAGGATAAACGATTCCCGCATTTGGAATCACCATTTCAGAAATTGTTAATAAGGGTTCCCTTATTGTTTTCGAATGCAGTTTTTAAATTGTTTTGTTTACGAATTGTTTGGGATTATTGAAATATTTGCATAGTTATGCATTTAGATGATGTGAGATTATGAGGCATGGTGAGGTTTTTAATTATAATTTAAAAATATTAAAAATATTAATATCTTAGGTGCACCATATTCTAAGAAAATTTTAATAACACAAAAATGAAGACATATAGCCAAAATGTTATTGGAACATTTATTTTAGAATGATGTCTTTAACCAATGTGCGTCATATATTTTATAGAGATATAGATATTGTTAAAAATTCATCATGGATATAAATAATAAATTAATAGATAATTTTATTATGAGGAAGAAACAAATAAATTCCATTATAATTCAATTTATCACCCAATTTCATGGTTTTCCGTGTAACAATGAGTTGGAGAGGTGATTCAGTGTAGGGACCTCCATGGGATAAAAAAAAGAGGATCGAGAATTGAAAATTGGGGTACCATTGTAATTCTAGGATCTTGAAAATAATAATCCAAATATCATTAATTAAAACCCATTGATAAAAATTGATGTAGGATGTTTCATTTATGAGTTTTTCTCCATTTTCTCATACCAAGATGAATGTGAAATAATTTCCTAACAAATTGATTCAGGTCGTAGTTTTTTTGGGAGTACGGGTTTATTTCCAATATTTGTGGATAAATTTTTTTATTTTTATTATTTATATTTAAAATGTTTCATTGGAATTTAATATAACAACAGATCCACCATGAAATGATATGAATCATGTGGTTTGGTTGTCACAATTATAGTTCAATATTTTCTCCCCCATTTTATTTTCTTTCATTGTTGTCATTTTATTTCTCCCTATATTTTAAAAATTAATGTGTGAACAAACATTTTGTATTCCATCTCTAGAACCACGGATTTCCACCATGGAATTCAGATGGTTATCCACGTCACTGTTGGGGTAAATGATGACTAAAATAGATATATTGAGGGATTTAGTGTCGTATTCATGGTTTTTTCATTCATAAACAACAACGAACAACGAATTATTTTTAATTAAGTAGTCGATATGGATTGAATCTAACTTGTGGTGGTGTGTGGGATTCGTTAATCCTGAATATATGATGTATTACACAATTCATTATAGAATTAATTGATGGGAGGTTCTAAAGATCATACAATGGAACCTTGTGGAGTTTCAATGAAATAACCCTATACTATATGTAATCCCAAAGAACACGCATCATGTACCAATGTCTATATGGATCTAGGGTTTCCATATTGATATAAGAATAAAATTCCATGTGACACATGTCCCACATCATGTGACCCTTGGAATACCTTCATGGGGTGTATAGGGAGTAAACACATAGGTGGAAATGTGGACCCATATGCTATCAATTTAGGATATACATGAACATGCATGATTACAAGGGAAGAGTTGTTTCCTCGAAGGAATCCATGTGCATGGGAAAAAACATGGTTTATATGAGTATGGGAAAAATTAAACAACATGTTATAGGGGATATGTAAACTCATCAAAATTATAGATACATTCATTGTATTCCAGAAAATTTCATTCCATGTTAGTGCGATACATGAGAATTTGTAGGGGTTGGGAGACAACTTTATACACAAGGACATGCCATGTACACATTAGATGACATATTAGAGTCCAAATCATCACATGTTTTATTTTTTTAGATATTTTGAGACTCTCCGGATCAATATATTTTGAGTGTGTTCCCACAATCTATTCCGATAAAGATTTAGTGAGGCGTCATTTTCTCATCATAGTGGGTGTCCATTTTTTAGCTTCCTAATTATCAATGTAGTGTTAGACTGTTCCATTATTCTATATTGGTGAGTCACAGTATTCTTTGACAAATTCTGAAGCATCATAAAGAATATTTCCCCGTAAGAGGACAAATAATGAGGGATTCTCATACCCATTGAGATTTATCTTGATAGAAATTAGACAAACCACCAAGGAAGAGGAAGAGCACACAAGTTGTGGAACATGTTGAAGTGACACATTGGATTAGATGGTGGAGAAGTTTGTGGTGGTAGGATCTTTTGAATATTTCGACCATTACCCCTACCAGGTGGACTATTCCATGCTTAGAAAGCAAGTGGTGAGAATCATGGACTACTGCATGAACTCATGGTTTATTACCCAATTGGTTCATAATTATTTTCATGTAGGATTTTTGTTTCATCTACTCATGTGGTAGATATGTAGACATATGTATGACACAATATTTTTCCACCATTATTTGGGAATTTCCCAGGGTGTCGTGAAATTTCAATAGATCTATATTATGGTTTAGTTTGGTATGACATTGGACATTAAATCATGGGGATAAATTCTACCACCATGATTCTTTTTTGAAAGTAGTGAAAAAGGGGGAAAATTAGTGTTTCACAATATGTACAATATCAATGTTTGGTAGATGATTCATTTCACATCTATGTTTTACTATGTTGAGATATGGTGTTGGAGTAATCCTTTTTTGTGGTAAACCAAAAGGAAAGGGAATGAATGTGTTCTACATAGTAGGAGATCATAAAGTCATTGATTGTGATTCAGGGTATGAAATGTGTCTTTAATAACAAGGTTTCATTTTTCATAGAGTTTGATGACTAACATAATCCAAATAATATCACTTATTGGAGAATTAGTGATACTAGTGGAGACTTATTACACAACCCTTATGTTTGAGGCTCCATTATATATTATCAATGATTATATAATTCTACAAGTAGTGTGGCCATAATCTAAGAGGTAAGAGACACTCGCTTGATATATATTTATAATGGAAATGGGTCACTATGATTTATTTCTTTAGATTGGATTGTTCTCATATAATAACTACTCAGTGGTCTCCATTCATGATTGTGTAAGTGCTGTCTACTTTTTATGAATTTATCTACTTTTGATGAGGATTCATTCCTGATATACCATGATGAACTATTATGATCGAAGCTACAACTGATATTTATTAGATTTCAGTGCAACGTTTCAATTTGTTGATGTTTTGTGACTTTTACTTCTGGTAGTGGTTGTTGATTGTTGTGATGTATTTCGTAAAATGTTACATGTTTATCTATTCATTGTTTGTTATACATTATCATATAATGGAAATATGGATCATCCTTGATTTTTTATAGCACATCAGATGAAACACTTTGTGCTTCACAAGCTGATGGTATATTAGTGAATTTCTATATAAAGGGGTTTCTTAGAACTATTTCAATCACCAGGGCTACCCATGGTCATTCGATGGAGTGGAAAATCAATGACAGGGTTTGGGTGTGATTTTTTTAACTAGGATCATGGGATGTGAGGAATAGTATCCACTCTTGAGAATAATTTGTTTCTTCGACATGTTTTTTTTTGGAAAAGTGTCCATTGGAGTTTTATTTTGAGAATGTTATTCTATAGCTCTAGTTTTGGAAGAGAGTATAATATGAATGGATATCCAAATCAACAATGGGTTTTTTGAGGTCGTTATAATACTCTTCAGTATATTGTATGACATAGTTGAATCAAGACACTTATAGACTACATCCACAAACCATCTTATATTAGTTCATGGTAGTCCTATTTGATGAAATAAACGTGTACTCATCATCTAAATTAGAGAATTAAAAACACATTAAGATGTTCTATTTTTCCTCAATTCGATATTTTTTACCCCTATTCTTCGTAACAGATCCTGGGTGGTACAACTCCATGAAATTTATCTAGAGATATAACATGATGAGACATCAAACTGATATGTTTCTAATAGAATTTATAGTTCTTTAATTCATACAATCATCATTTTAGTATAAAAAATAACACTAGTCATGATATAGAAGTATGTTTTGTGGCATTTATTTTACCTTAGAAGTACATCTAGAAGAGATGATATTCAAAAAGGATCTCATTGAATCAGTTTCGATTCTATGTAATTCACAACATTTTTCCAATATAAACTTATGTTATATTTCTTATTTGAGTATGATGAATAATTTTTATTTTTACAGGGTTTAAGAAACATGTCCCTACATGAGGTTGTTGTGATTTTTGAAATTCTCATGGGGATCATTACAGGATGAGATGCTTACATCATGAAATGATTAGGCAGAGAATGTGGAATGTATTTTGGGACTATATTTTAGTTGATCAAAGTATTATCCTCAATTTATTTATCGATTTTAGTAGAACATTTACATTTTATTAAACATACTATGAGTACACACGTTTAATTCTGGTCCATAGTTGGGAAGAACCTGTAACATATTTGGAGATTTCATATCCAACAAATTATCATTCATTAATGGTTTAGAGTATTTTTTAGAAAATTTATAGGGGACATTATAGGTCACTTTTATGCTGGTCATATCCATCAGGGTACAATGTATGTTTCCTAGTTTTGATTCTATTTCTTTTTATAGGAGTGCATTTCATTATATGGTTGATTTGGATTAACCTAAAATGATAGTTCGTTATTAAGAACCAATGATGAAGGCCTTTGTGGTTTTAGATATTTGTATTTTCAATCATGGTTGTATGATATCATAGGACTTCGAAGGTTCTTTTGGGTTTCCAGTTACTATGTTAGATTAGTGATTTGTTGTACTACATTACCGCGTAACTATAATAGTTTTGGTTTCATGGGATTATCCACATCTCACAATAGATGATGTATGTTCATGAATCATTACATTAAATAAAAATGGGTACGATAGGCTTAGATAGTTCAATTTTTATCTATCAAATTTTTGTGGTGTAGAGAAACAGCATATAAAACATTGGGGGATTTTTTTCAATGGATCCATGTTATTTTAGAAGAATAGAAAACCTTTTGGAGAGATTATGGGAGTTGGAGAACTTGTTGAGTGATACGTATCAGAACCATTTTTTCCAAAAAAAAAATTATTGAAAAGGAGAGAAATACAGTGTGTTAATTTATCCCATTTAAGAGTTCGGAATATTTTGACAAATATTTCAAGAGCTAGGTGCTGAGATAGGGTGAGATACCAGTACCTGGTGGGGAAAATTGATATTACAATAAATATTAAATATATTTAATGAACATGAATTATATTTTACATATAAGGTAAAAAAAACTAATATGAAGTCTCAGATTAGAAATCTGAGACTAGTGTTGAGTTCATAATGCTGGTTTTATCTTCGGAAAAAAATATTTTTAGCTGCATCGAGATTTTAGTAAAAATACATCACGTGAGTGAATAATAAATTAATTTAAAAAGTAATTTATTCTTCTTTTATGATTTAGAAATGTAATAATCTCAAATAAAAAAAATAGACAACCAAACATTCAGGTTGGTCTCATATCATATGATTTTAAGAGGGGATCCAATGGGGGAGATTATATTGATAAACATCAACATATTGCGTATTGAAGAAAAATGCACCAACTAAATTTGAGGATCATGCAAATCATGATGAATAAAAATTATTTATTTACTAGAAATTAATCCAAAATGAGGTTTGAAATTTCTTTTATTATTTAAAACTACATTCTAACTCCATGATGATGATTAAATAATGAACTAATAGGTTGATTCAAAGATCATTATTATTGTGAATTTGGGTTTATTTGAAGGATTTGGTGATTTTTATTATTATTTTTAATTAATGTTTATACCTCTTCATCTACATATACATTGGATGATATTTTTTCATAGATAGGTCCATGTAAATGGGAGAAGACTATTGTAATCTATCATAGAAATAACAAAATTCTCATTTATATGTATAAAGATACACACCATGTACTTCTTGGAAGACACCATGAATTGTAGAGAAGTAAATTTCATTTGACTAAATGTATCATCAAGTCCAATGATTTACTAAAAGAATATAGGTAACCCCTAGGACACACCATGTACCTATTTTAGGATTGGTTGGAGTCCTATTTCATCGGTCAATTCCAATGAGGATTCAGTGCAGTATCACATTCTCATCATAGAGGCAACCCCTCAATAGATTCCTGAAGATTAATTATATGTTAGCGGATAACCTTATTGTATAATGAATATTACCAATTAACATTTATTGATTCATTAGTGTATTGGAGCATGTATCCATCTATGATCCTTGGGGTGATCCTAATTTTATGGTATTTTCCTAATGTAGGTTTTGATTTAATTGGTGTGACAAATATTTAATGTTATTTAATACACTATCACTGATGATGTTTTATGTAGTATGTAATATTCCATTAGTGATACGTAGGTGCAAAACCTAATATTTACATTCATATTTGATCATTCCAATTACATGTTTTCCATTCATTTTTTTTCTTGGAAGAATCCACTCAGTATACTTCATGATTTTTATAAGAATGACCTAATGAGGGAGACCTCTGAGATAAATTTCATAAGTTGTAGTATATTTGGGTTTTTGGGCCTCCAGGATAAGTGTGGTATTTAGGATGAGTGTTAATGGTAGTAGTATAGATGATTTAGTGTTTTCTCATAGATGGTTGTTATGTAAATTAATTAGGAATGAATACTAATCTAGAATCATTGATGTGACCATACATTGAGAATGTGTCTAATATGAATTTAAAAAGAATTGTTATAGTATATTTCCTATTATTATATAAACATCTCATTATGTAGTGAATAATATTGATTATTATTTCATAGTGATTATGGGGTGACATAATGGGTATTGTTTAATCATTATAGTGTGGGATCATCCACGAACATGTTAGGTCTTATACAAATGAATTTTTTTAAAAATTTATTGTAGTACAATGAGAAGGTGGACAATAGTTTAGGATAGAGAGACTAAACAGTATACCAATGTTGGATTTGACACTACTTCCCTCTAAATAAATTAAATCAATTTTCCCATTTTGTCTAGGCTTATATTTTTCAGCACTTTATATATTCTAGTTGAATAATTCATACTCTGATTGTGCAATAATTGATGTATTCATGAATAATTGTCATTAATTTAAATTTAAAAATGTACAGTTTTGGATATATGTGTATGTGAATAGGTACATTATGTCGATCCCTCCCATGTGTGTGATATGTCTACTCATCACTAGTCTGTAGCCCATGACCTATTAGAGGTGGTAATTGGGTAGTTACTGCTAAATCCTTATTAAGACTGGTTGTGATAATTAATAAAATATTTGACAAGAAAAATATTTAACTAAAAGTTAGAGCTATATAAATGGTTAATATAATGTTTCTCATCTCATTCCTAAATTAAATTAACCTTTATATGATTTACAAAACATTTTTTTTATTTTATCCTTTCATACAATTCATTCCATCATTTCCTCACCTAAAAAATCTATCATTAATTCCATTCCATTGTTACACCTTACATACCAATATTTTCATTTGAAATTTTCCTCTTCCACAATTATAAACGTGTATCACATTATACCATTATATAAACCACTCATATTTAAAAAATATGTTCAAAAACTATCAAAATATTCACTCCTAGAGTTTCATTAAGTTATCCAATTCGCTTATTCACTAAATAATATAGTATTTCTCTTAAAAATAATGCCTTCTCCAATAAGTGTTCCATGTTCTCTACATTGGTATCATATATTTCGTAACATTTAATTTCAATTTATACCACTAATAACCTATAAGAAATTAGTATAATAAAATCGTAATTTTTTTTTCTATTGATATGTTATTAAAATTATTTTATGATAAATAATTATTATCCTACATCAATAATTTATAATGAGAATCTTTTATAATGGGTGTGGGTAGATTACCAGCTTCACAAAGGGATGATTTTAGTTTTTTATCACTTCCTCCCATGTACAGTATCAATGATTAAATTAGTGAATCAATATAATGTATAAAATGTTTTTCTGATTAAAAATGTTCAATAAATATCCAACTTAACCCATATCATTTGGTAAGTAATAGAAACCCTAATTGTATATTATTTAGACAACCTCTTCCTAAAATAATCTTTGTTTTTTTATTTTCCATTAATATTATAATCATTCATCCAATAAATCCTCAAATACAGTTCAACATCATAAAATTATCAAAATATGATTATTATTATTATGTCATAAAGATGTGATTTCAAAACAAACATAACCTTAACCAAACATAATAATCGAGTTATGGTGTGCTAAATATTTTATTGGTTTGTCCATTGATATATAGACTGTTATGAAATTATATCATGGATGATTGGAAACAAAATCAGGTATAATATGAAAAAAATATTACATAAAGATTTTCAATTTCAGATAGTATTTATAATTTTATACCTCATTAATTAAAAAAATACCCTTCGTAGGTTTAATATATCTGAAAAATGGTAGTTGTCAATTTAATCATCAAAGAAATGATTAAAGTACCAATGAAATGAAATATAATCATCATAAATCCAAATATGTAAAAAATTAATGTAAAATTAGATTACATTGTATACTTTATAATGTTTATGAACACACTATGTCGACAATTTTATTTGATATGGTTGAAAATATATATTGTTGTCCATTCATGTATCAATATTATTTTTATAGTAACTTTTAAGACGCAGAAAGTGTAAAAGAAATCAATATCACTGTAATTTTTTAAAAGGGAAACATGTGGAAAACTGATGGATAAGTGTAAAAATATTACCAAAACACATTTAATTTTTATATTAATAGATTATTTGGAATCATATGAATATTAACTCAAAAATATATAAAATTTGTACCATTTTTTCAAGAACATTAATTTTCATAATTTTTTTACATTAAGAAATAATGAGTAATCCTCCAATAAATTATAAATTGATATACTTTTTATTATTATCAAATCACAATTTTAATGAACCTACATCAATAAAAACCTAAATAATTCTCATATAAACTTCTATATCCACACATAATGAGTTCTTGTATTGGTAATAGTCTATTATAAGGGTCCTTATGAAGGGACCATTCAGATGTCTATAGAAGAGGAGGTAATCATCATTATCTATTGATCTAAATTTCTATATTAAAATAAATATTCTAAATATTTTATATCCATAAAAATATTTGATATCCAGAATCATAAATATTATAGTATATTATTATGAATATTTGATAAAATTTCTCAACTCCATCAAAACATAAAAAATATAAAAACATTACACACGTGTATGCAAGACTTTTTGTTAGTAGATGTGGTGTAATTTTATTTCATCAGAAATTTATTTGGATGGTTTTGTAGTAGTAACAATTAAATATAAATTATATTTATAATACAATTATTCTTAAAAGTAATTAATATCATATATAAAATCATACATTCCAATCTAATTTAATATGATAATTTCACTCCGGTGTTTATGTGGACTACCACCTCAAAATATGTATTTAAATTATTTTTTATTTATACCTTTTGAATAATTTAATGAATAAATATTTAATTAATATTTATAAAATATATGATATAATAATTTTTAAATAATGGTGAATAAATATTAAACATTATGTTATTCCATCCCTTAAAAGGTGAAAAAAACGTTCACAAATACCTACAACCTACTGTATCCATGAAAATTTCGATTCGTTTTTATATGTCTTTCATTTATAGATACTATAAATATATATAAAATTAATATATATGATATTAATATCATGATTAACATTATGGAAATCATAGAACAATAATAAATGTATTGGAACTAGAACTACCAAATTAAAATCATTTTGTTACGTAAAAAAGTTAAAAATTGGAAATTATAAATTATTAAATTCGTGTTGAAATGTCATAAGTGGGTCATATATGATATTACAGTTCACATGAAATGATTTTAAAAGAGTAACAAAATATTTGATACTATATATTAAATGAAATTCTAATATTTAAATATTATGTAATGATCTAATAATTTAAAAGTATATGTTTTTACGTGATTTCATTATCATCGATAGACTATAATTCATGAAATAATGGGATTGAAAAAATATGTTAATTTAATAAAATATTATTATTAAAAAATTACTATTATAGATATACATTATGTCATAAGGTATAAATATTAATAAATTAATAATTAAAATTAAATGATTTCCACATGTATAAAAATGATTTAATTTATTTCATTTAATTATTATTACAATATGAATCTTTTAAATGATAATAAAATATTGTCTAAAAAACATTATTTTTTTAAAGGGTGGTTTAATTTTACTTTATGAAAATAATTTCTTATTACCCATTACCTATATTAAAAAATATATTTCAAAAATTTAAATTATTTTTTTGAGATAATCATATCTATATTAGGCAATGGTTTTGTCATTTTTCTCATGGAAGATTCACTTTTTGGTGAATATTGGATAATAGTGAATTCTAATTTAAAACAACCAATAAAATTTATCTGAGGTTGAACTAAAAAGATAAGTGTAAAAATTATCTAAAAGATGTATCAAATTAATTTATGGCCAGATTTTGAAATTATAAAATTTGAGTCTTGAATATAATATATTTTGGACTATTTATTCATTGGAAAAATGTAGTTAAACCCTTTAATTTTCAAAGTTTAGAAGATGCCATTCCGCATACTTATAAAACTGATCTGCCTCTCCTCTATTATTCAATACAACAACCACTATTGGTTCTTACTAGATCTAAAAATAAATTTCAATAAATCCAAAAAATCAATCTAAAATCCTTTTTATTCATAAATCCATTCAAGTAATACTTCTGGTATAATCATATTGAAGTTTTCTTTTAAAGTTAATATTCATAATTACGCTTTTCTGAATAATTGTTTCTTACACCTCCATAAAATATATTTCATTTAAGATTATATAATAATATAAGTATTTCACTGGTAGTAATATTTTATTATATTATGGTAATGAAATATATTTATCTATTCTACACTCAAATGCTAATGGATAACATTTTTCATGTGTACGGTGGACCACCACATTAGAAACAGACATAAAATGTTTCCAATCAAAACATATCAAAGTGGGGTATTATGAATGATCTAAATTTAATATTTAATATTTAGTACATATATTTATACCAATTTTTTTTTAATATATTCCTTTTTTAATTTCAATTTTTTAGGGGCTATGATAATATCACAGCATTGTATAGTAGAGTACTACTTCATTAAGCGATGCAATTTTTTTTTCACTTACGCATTACGTAGAAGGTAATGAGGAAAAAATTAATGAATACATTTTACGTACAAGAAATAATAATGATATTATGGAAATATAAATTATTCAATGAAGATAATATCTAATTATAGCTCTTATTTGTTTACGGACATCAAAATGAGAATATCGTTTGTGTATCTGTTGACTACAACCTTCACAGAGTGAAGTTACTCTATTTTCATCACCACACAATATGGATGATATAAATAAGTATAATTAAATTAATATTTATTCATTTATTATATTTTAATTATTCTATGAAGATAAAATATTACTGAACTTGTTTAACATTATGATATTTGAAATTGGAAATTTTACTGATGCATTTGTAAAAACTATTATCTCCATGGTCATATCATACTTCATTTATCAAAATCATCTACAATGATAATTCGTAGAAATATATTAAATTTTTAAATATTATAAGTATAACGTGATTATTATTCTATTTATTTTTAAATAACGACCTACTAGACCAATAGTTTATCTATCAAAGAAAATTTTGACACATAAGGCAAATACCAAAGAAACATTTAATATAGAAATAATTGACAAATTAATGGAATATAACATAAAAATAAATGATATAAATGGAATAAGAAACATAAAAATTTTATTCGTTGTGATATAAATAATATATTTTTATTATTCAAGATGATATAGAAAATATATGATAAGTTAGTGTCAAGGTAATAGATATAATCTTAATATATCATCATCGAGGAAAATATTAATGTGATGTTCATAAATTATTTTATATTGTGTAAATATTTTCCTTATTATAAATAATATTATAATTCTTTACGACTTCATAAAACATTATATTTCAATTTTAATTATTTCATCCAATGGAATATTTTAATTAAAGTTACCAAATTTTGAAAAATTAAATAAATCATTATCAATTTAATTTGGTTACATTAATTCTTAAATATCATTGACAATCAAAGATTATGTGTAAAATTAATTTGGATTATCATTTATTTTATTTCAAAATATTTTTCTGGAATTAAATTTGATAACCATAGGTCTTTCATTGATTAATCCTCAGATTAATGTTATTATCTCTGTTATAATTTATCTCAAAATATTTTTTTAATCTGGATTTATTACACATGGGTTTCCATTAATGGAAATTATTTAATAATTCTATAAAAACCCACTTGATATTTCATCCATTATGGCTAATATGTATCATTTTATTGTTACAATAATATTGTTACAACACTCATTAATTAAAAATATTGAGAAAATTATTTTACATAAATCCAACATCATTTGTATCTTTGGTCCAATATATGTTTTTCTCAAAATCATATTTTCCAATTTTATTTAGAAAATAATTTTTTAACATTATTACAAATGAATTATTTAATAGGTTTTTAAAATTATTTGACTTCTTTTAAATTTTTTATGGAATATTCATTTCATTTTTCATGAAATACTTGTCTTTCTCTTACAAAAATTGTGAAAGGAATAATTTATTTTGTGTAGTACTTGTATATAATTTTCCAACGTCAATAGAATTGAATGTATTAAAACATATTTTACAAGAAATCATGGTTATTTCCAAATAAATTTTTTTTCTAATTTTTTTAGCATTTTCATATAAAATTTTATTTTAAAAATATTTAGGTTATTTTCCTCAATAATGGTTATAAGGAAATAATTATTCAATCATATTAATCAACAATATCCACCCATTAATTTTATTCATTCTTTTTTGTCGGTATATTTTATTGATACCGTCATTATTATTTTTTATTATTGGTTTATAATATGATGGACCAGGAATGTTTTATTTTGATTCCAATCATTTTACATGGATGGTTTATGATTATGTTTATTAAATTAGGTATTATTTAACAATATTATACTAGATTTTCAGTACTATTCTTTATTTTTGAGTATGTTTCAACCATATAATATTAAAAAAAAATTAATTTGGAAGTGATGGGTTCTTCCAGGTTATAGATATACCCTCAATGCATCAGTTGGTCTCATGATTCAGAAATTATTTTTTTTTTGATTGGTTCGTTATATCTTTATTTAGATATGCTCACATAAGTCCTCAGTGGTATGTTTTATATTTTGGGAATTATGCATCAAATCATTAATAAATTATTTAGTAACATTCTGTTGGATTTTTTGAATTGTTGGAATACCAGTTGTTATGTTTCATGCTCATGAAAAAATTTATATGGAATTATTTTATCATATTTTATTCATTCTATTTTAAACTCGTGTTGTTTTTTAAATAGAATGTGTTTCTGTAATATAACTTATCATTTCGATTATTCCTTATTTATTTATGGTTACTTAGGATGTAGGCTTACCATTAATTAATACATGATCTCACCTATTTCATATGTTCTATTTACTCCAAGACACTCAGAAGTGGGTTTTTTTATATACATGGATACACTCTGAGGAGTTATTGTGTTTTCAATGAAAATATATTGTGTATTTTGTGTTTTCAATTTTTAGTAATAATTTGAATTATATATTTTGTTTGTAAATAATACTAAACCATTTGATCACTAGGGATGAAATTCCTAGAATCTTATACCTATATAATAACGTAGACACTAGATCCTTGTGACTATGATACAAGGTGGTAGAGTATGTACAAATTATGTTTACTATAATTAATTACTTCTATATTCATGGAAATAATATTAAGTATCACAACCCTTTTTTTGATATTGTAGATAATTACAGAAGAACAAACAAATTTTTTTTCTATGAAACATTTATTTTAATTTTTCTAGATAACAAATTATAGTCCAGAGAAGTCAAGTGAACATGTTTCTAGGAGATATGTACAAATGGTTAACAATTTTAAAAAGGTAGCATAGGGAATCACCTGATCAACACCTACTGCATGAAAATTTCAATTAGTGTGGACCTATTTTGATTCATATGGGGGATTGTATAATGATAAATGAAATTATATTTTCAAACCATTATGATGGATTATAAATAAATGATATCCAAAAAGATATCATGTTTAATATTTTGATATTATCTATGAAGAAATTATTTAATTTCAGTTTTTTGTTTCATTATTTTAGTCATTATAAATTTTTTTCATAATGAAATGATATAATCTATTTAATTCTATTATTTATAAATGGGTTATAAAGGTAGTAATTTGAGTCATATAATGCAAGTACCCTTTTATTTATTTTCCCCTTGGAAAGATAAATAAGATGGAGATGGAGATGGATCTATAACCGATCAAATTAAAACCATATTACAGTAGCTTATATGGGCTATTATTAATAATATTTCATATTTGGATCATCATTGTGATATACCGTGTGGTGTAATGATGCTATACCATTTCATGCGCTGATAACAAGAATCATTCAATGTGACTAAAAATCGAATTTTATTAGACAAATGGTTATGTTCCAAAGGTGAATAATTTCAAACACTATGATATAATAAGAGGAAGATATTTGTAAGGGAATTTTATCATCACCAAGGAGATTTAGATAAATGTCACTAATTAATAGAAAACACTATGGATGAAGAGAAAATAAAAGGCCTGGAGGGGCGGATTTTACGGTAATCATCTAGGAAAAATATATTCCTCAAGAGAAACAACTCTTTATTGAATGATATTTCTTGAGAATATCACCAAATGATATATAAAATTTTACTAAGTATAAAAAAGTAATTTATAGTTTAGAAATGCATGTTGTGTACTACATAAAAAATCCATTGAGAAAAATTGATCATTTATTTTATGGGATTTATCCAATCCTACAAAGGGAACCACATTGAAAATGTTTCTCATCAACAGAGGTTATAATATAACATTCTATTAAGCAAGAGAAAAGATTATCCATGTCTTATGTATTTTTATGTATGAAGGAGGAGAAGAATATTGTAGAGAATACAATGATATAGGATTAAGGGAAAGAAGGTTTTTAAAACATGTGATAATTATTAATGGAAATACCTCGGAACATGGTGAAAAGTGAAAGGATTTTGAATCAAGTGGGGAGAAAAAGTAGACCATTTTCCTGATTCAATGTCTAATTAATTATTATCCAATTTTCTATACATTAACTATAGGGATATCATGCACTAAAAAATGAATACCCCAAGAATCAAGGGAATATGCCACAAAAGGAGGGAAGGGGTCAATTTCTAGATTATGATATTACTACATACTAAATGGAACGAATAATATTCATGGGATTTGATTAAATAATTATTTTATGGAAGTATATGATTAAAAGATTTGATCATTATATAAATTTAGAATTGTATAATGATTTTAATGATGTAATTGTTTATTAATGAACATTCATTTTATGATGAATAATAATAATAACCAATATAATTCATTCATTAGCAAGAAAAACATGCTGGAAAAAACATGATTGAGGTAGGATAAGCATCAATATAGTCATGATGTTGAAATAATAATGATAAACTTGTTCTTATAAAGGTATTGGTAACCTTTAATGATTCATTAATATTTTTTGATTTTGTAATTATTGGTTATTAAAATTTGGAAACATTTCATTAATTATAATAACACTGATATAGAATAACGACTAACCACATTTTAGGTGAAACCCCTTTGGATCAAGCTAGGATGTGTGGATTAAAACAATAAATGAATGGAGATATAGAAGAATCACATACCACTGTCAAGTGACATGTTTCAGTTAACCATGCACAATTTTTACATTAACAGCTAGATGGAAAAATAATTATTGAATGAATTAAAAAATACTTTTGGAATTACTCTTGGGGAGTGGAAATTAATGTATATGTAAGATAAGGACACATGTTTACATATCTTATTATCCAGTGATGGTTAATTTTGATGCAATAAACATAGAAAACTCTTCTTAAATATTCAATTCTTTTAGTATGAAATGAATTCAAAAATGATTGGACCAAAACTAGAAGATGAAAATGATCTATTTAAATTGATATATTTAATTTTTTTTCAAATATTCTCCATAATGATGATAAGGGAATTAAATAATTTTTGTAAAATTATATTGATAAAAAATCATATTACTTATGTCTTCATTTATATTGAATTGATTACCTTTTCATCCATCTGTGGTTTATGGATTAATGGTTTCCAAAATTCCCATAATCATTCATTTTTTTATGATAAAGGACCTATTCCACTATCTATTAATACATGGGAATTATTATTTTCTTACTTATACAGATCATTACTACCAACTTTAGATCACCAAAATGGACTCCTTATTATTTTATTATTCCAATTCGCTGTCATAATTACCTTTCGCTTTTATCGTAAGGATATTCAATTTAAAATTTTCATGATTTTGGATTTTAGGAATGATATTTCCGAATCTTAATCCATTGAAATAAAATATTATGAATAATTTGTGATGATGAGATTTATTATATAGGGGTTGAATGTAATAAAATAAGAAGCTAAATGAAGAATAAAATATATGATTATTTATATGACACAGAAATGAAATATTAGAAGAAAATGAAACAACCATATAATTCATGGTATATTAATTTTTAAATAAATTTATTATATTAGATATCTTACAAAGCAAGCAGCACTGCGTTTTAATAAAACATTATACTATTTTAAAATCTAATTATTTATTGATTTCCAATATAACCATGTTATTATGTGTGAGGGTGTGAATAGTAAAAAATAAATTATTTAATTTTATTACACATTTTTTAAAAAAATATAATTTTTTATATTTATTATAAATATATTGAGAATAATTTTAATGTAATATAAATCTTTACTGAAAAGACATATTTTCTAAAATTATATATAGTTGCTCTTTACAAAAATGTTTTTTGATAAATATCCAATAGTTTGGGAAAAATTATAAGAAAAAATAAAATTCATTTTTGGATTCATAAAAATAAAATTATATTAGGGTTAATTTTTATGATCTTTCGAAAAATATTTATTTTTATTTATATTGAATAATACACAATTTTATTTGAAATCATCATTTTTATTAAATTATTTATAAAGTTTTTTTATTTATTTAAAAGGTTTTTAACAAAAAATAGTTTAATTATACATATATTAATCCCATAATGTTCATTGGAGGATTTTTATATTTAATTTTCCTATAATAACTTTGTAAACATATGAAAATTTCCACAAAGAAAACTTATATTCTTATCGCATCTACACGATTAATAATAAATTGAAATTTCCTGCATCTATAAATAATATTTAGTGAAATGGATTCAATAATTATAATTTATATAATTTATGTTGTCTTGTAGGTTGAATTTAAATTTTGACTATAATTTATACTGAAAACATAAAAAATTAAATCCTTGGGTTAAGGAAAAAATTGTCTAACTAGGGATTAATCTAAAAAGAAAAAGGGTTAAAATTACCGTAAAACGTTTATAAAATATATCTACTTATCAATACTATCCTAAACACGTATAATGAATGATAATAATCCATATTTTTCCATTTTTTTCATGCGGAATATATTAGTACATAATGTTCTATTAATAAATTACATGTGTTCCACTCACCCCACTTATTAAAGGCCACCCCCTATCCTCTCTACATCACACATGAAATCCCTATAGGTACAAACAATAATTTTCCATATAAAATTTAATTTTCATACCCTAATACATGAAGACCATTTCTCTCTAGCCATAAATCCATTCTAGGAACAGTTTTCATATTATCCAAATGAGGTGGTGAAAGAAGAGTTAAAATTATTAACTATGAATTTTTCTTCTATATTAGCATACAACTGCCTAAAATACTATTCATTTATCCTTATAAAAAAATATAAATCATATATTGAGATTTTATTATTTTATGGTCATGGAATGTATCTATCTCCTCTTTCCTAAAATAGGAAATGATAATATTGATCTTGTGTGTGTCTGAAAACGACATTGGGAACCAATATGACACCGTTTCTATCAACATCTCTGACAATTGGTTTAGATGATTGATTTAATTTAAAAATATTATATTTTTAAAATAATTTAAACAAATGGAGACATTATATTATATTTAATTTTTTTTACCTTACTACTAATTGGGGATGTGATAACGCTGGTCGTGTGTATGACAGACTGCAGCCACACGAAATAATGTGAATCATTCTTCACTAATGCTTTACGTGGAATATAATAAGGTCAAATGTAATGAATATGTGTAATATAAATGTAATGTAAATGTAATATTGATTATATTTATCAAATATTTTATTTTTAAAAATGTAATATATCATTTAATTTCATCCGCTTTCAATGAAATAAAAATGATAGTGTTGTTCATGTACGAGTTGACAATTTCATTCATGAAGTGATGTGATATTATTTTCAATACCACATCAGTTTAATTATATGTAAGTATAATGAAATTAGAAATAAAACATGTTTGAAATTATTAATATTAATTTATGACAAAATATTACATCCCTCCTTTCACTAAAGATCATTGAAAAATTTAAATGATACTCATGTATAAGTAAGACCTATGGTCTCCATGATCTTATCATACTTCATTTATAAAAAAATATATTTAATGATTGGTATTAAAATTATAGTATATATATATATATATATGATAGTTATTTTTGGATTATTATTCTAGATATGTTGGAGTAATAACCTCTTAAAAAAATAGTTACCCTAGAGAAGTCTTTTTTGACACATAAGTCAGATATTATAGAAACCTTAAAAATACTGTTTTTTACCTTATAAGTCATTATAATATTTCTACATATATTTCCACATCCTGGTTTTGAAATGGCATGATGTTTCGAGACTCAGTGTTCCCATAATAAATTATTCAAAAATGTTAAGTCTTTTTGTATTATTCAAATGATGGGAATGAAATATCTCTTAAACGTGTTCATAATCAAAATATGAGACCACTATTAGGTCTGGATCATAGTATTTACCTTAGGCGTGACATCAAATATTTCTTTTCGGGACATTCGGATCGCTTTCTTATTAGCAATACATGATAGGTATGAATTAATTAATTTATTATTCATTTAAGTTTTCAGAGAAAAATTACTATCAAACAGTAACTCGTACAAGAAATATGAGTCCATGGTTTAGTCTAGAGCATGTTTTTACCCTATATGGGGTATTAGTTTTGTCATCATAGTAATTTTGTAGAAAAAAGTCTCATAAGGAAAAACATTAAATAAATAAATTAATGAATTTTTTTATTTTAAATGATAGATATAAAAACATCTAAATGGATACTCATATTAGAAATCAATGACCACTTCTGAGTTTATAGCAAGGTGTTTTCCCTATAGGTGACCTTAGTTGGGAGGGTGTTGGATGTTTAGTTTAAAGACCGCTTATAGTTTACTATAAATAGAAGTTTAGTGAAATGTAATAGAGTTATCTCATTTCTGTTTTGGATGATGGAGCTCTGGCCAATGACGATTTGACCTCAAAACAGAATCATATCATGAAAAAACATTAGGCACTGGTAGATCATAGAGAAATAAATACAAAAGAGGATCCATATTTGAGGTAGGATTTTTATTTTGTATTTAGTAGCTCACTATTTTAAATTCCAATGTTGGAAATCACTACTCATCACCTTCGCTACTTTGAAAAACCTCGTTGAAGGCCATTCTAACAAAGGCCATCGACCATTAAATTTCGGTATCATCCGTTTTTCACCATTTGTCACATTCTTCATTATCCACATTTTTACTGCACATAATTGACATCCAAAAGTTGTCGAGAGCATATAAATGGAATTTTTGAGATTCCTGGATTCCAAATCAATGATAAATTTTTCATTTTGTGTAATGGAGGAGGCAATATAACAAGATGATGTGAAGGATGCATTTCGCCATGTCGGAATAGTGGCAGATCATTGATCGGTAGATGGTTCTATGAATTTCTCATTTAGAAATGTATAGATTTGGTACCAGATTGTTTTTCTAACCAATAGGGTGTTCCTGATGGTCTACATAAGAACCACCAACCGGGTGACACCAGTGGCAGAAGTGGGAGGTCGAAGCAGGTGTTGTAGCGCTAGCACCGCTGCATGGATGAAACCGCAACCATTGGTAAATGGAGGTTCGTTGTGTGTGCATGTATGGCACACTATATGTAGGGGAATTTTGGGAATAGAGATAGGCCTTTGGGCCAGATGGGCGAACCGTCTGATCCAGCCCGTATGAGCATTTGGGATGATGTTCCAACGCTCTTATCTGCTAAACTGGTTTTCTATATTATGTGCAATTTTTTTTTACACAGTCCTCTTGCTGAGGATGGCCTTTTGTTTTATGTTCAGAAACATTCTGTTTCAGGATCTATGTTCAGGGGTACGGAATTCCTATTTTTAATTTTTATAATATAATTATTATTATTCTAGATCCTCATATCTGACCGCATGTATGCATATATCATCTAATTGACGCACCATCAAGGGAATTGATACCCTATAAATGATGCATACATTTCAATACTTATTTTGAGTGCATATAATAAAATGGTGGTTCAGGACCCATGATCTCCATTTGGAGTGTTTTAGGTGAAATATTACTTTTTTCACTGGGTGTCCATTTTGGAAAAATAAATTTTCAATCCTTTATTTTTTTCATGGAGATCACAATGGTGTAATCTATACGTCATGTTTTGCAATTGAGGCATGTTCCAAATGGGGGACTATTTTCACACAGCGTAGTAGAATGCATTTTCATCTCCATTAGTCTGTTTCAGTTAAATTAATAGTTCATCTTGTGCACTTTTTCACAAGTATCACAATTATTTTATCCATTTGATCATCAGAGGCCATTTTCAAGAGGCATGTCGGTAGAATTATGATATCACTCTTCAGATCAATAACGACCAATGTGCACTCCTCACCATTTTTTCTTGATGTCCCATGTGCTATGTGAGTACAATGGCATCAATTTTGGGTACTGTTTTATATTTTATTACCATAGTACATCTAGGTACACGTTGAGATGATGAGGCACGTTCACACATCATATGGGGCCAACATGTGCCATGTACCACATTATGGATCTTCTACATCCAGTATCTCGTTCATCTGAACCTAGATTTTTCCTCGCGAGTAGAATATCCTGAGAATAAATCATCAAAAAACACAATGGTTCCCTCTATAGTGGCTTTCGAGGTATGATGGGAGGTGTTCTGGTTGTGATTCATATCCTAGGAGACACTAGATGTTCTATGTTTGATTCCAATCTGAGGTAATGCATGATGAAGACAGTGATGGACGTGATGTTTTCAAAATCACTTGAGTAGTAACCACATACCCTCTGTTGATTCATGGTAGTGAGGATTACCGTTTTCTCTTGAGGACACAACCTCCAATGGGGCTGGGCAATGAGGTTCGTCATTTACCATTATGTGATTTTCCTCTAGTGAGGCTAGGTAGTGAGGTTTGTTGTTATCTCTTTAGGACTTACCATCTAGCACGTCTAGGAAGTGAGGTTAAATAGTAACTCATTCGGAACATACCCTCCCGCAAGGCTTGGTAGTGAGGTTCAGAGTTTACTCTTTTGGGATTACCCTTCAGCTGGGATGGGCAGTGGGTTTGCCAATGTCTCTTCTAACCATTCCCTCTCTAGGGGATTGGTAGTGGTTTCATGACATTGTGATATGTTCTCCCTATTGTGCAACATAATGATTGGATGTAATTTAATTGAATTTTGACTCTCAAGAATGAGGGGCGTTTTTTCCAACCATGACATGTCCTTATGATGCCACTAAAACCATTTTGGTGAGACAATCCCGCCCAAAACTAGATTATATCAATGTGCTGTGATTGAGCCCCATTGACTTATAGTTCAGAGCAGATGTGTGGGATGCATGGCATCAATGGTGGGTACTTCTGGGTTAGTTGGCTATTCTCTTTTCTACGGCTGAGTTGTGAGATGGTGATCCTGTTACACTCTTTATTGGGCTTCTTTGACTGAGAATATATATATTTATATACATATTTATTATTGCAGAACCCACTCCATGGTTTTTGGATACTCTCCTTCTAGAAGAGGATAATATTTTTGGGATATGAAACGTTCTTTATGTGATAAGTTTGTTGTGTTTTGATGAGTCTACTATCCTATGAAATTTAGAGGAGACTCAATGAGAAGTTAATATTCTCACCATTTCTAGCCATTGGGTTTGTATGAGAATAATTAACTATCTTGTTGGGTGGAGTAGTAATCCTTTTACTGTACCTTTTTCTATCAACGGATCCCCTCCTTAGTATCTCACATGGTACTCCCTTGAGTATTCGTGGAATCTAACTGATTATTTTTATACACAACCCTACATGGTATTTTCCCGTACATGGTGTGATCATGTAGAATAGTGATAGGTATATCATGACTTTGGAGGATTATATGGATATTGGGTGCATGGACCACATGCATTGGTCATATCTTAGGATTCTGGAGAGGGTCTCTCTCAGTTGTTTTACTTTTCTACCTATTTCTGGATTGTGAAACTTTTCTACTTTGGTGTGTATTTTTCCTCATTCCATTTCAATTTTTTATTCGATAAACGAACTATTTATAGTTCAATGCATGTTTTTGGTAAATATATTTATGGGTGTGTGTTTGTTGTATATTTTTTTCTTTTCCCTCCTCACCTTTTCATTTAGATGGCTTCTTTTGTCTGTATAGTTTCATAAGAAATGGCCTCCCTGAGTTTTTTGTTCCTTCTTAGCTAGTCTCTAGCCCCTGGAATGAATAGGTATTCATGTGGTAGTCATAGCACGAGCCTTGGCATGGGTCATGTCATGGAAAAGTGGTATCAGATATTTCCCACCACTTGGTCTATTGTTTGGATATTTCCCTAAAAAATTTCATTGTCTGGTTTTAGAGAAATAGTGTCAACATGTCTGAAGAGAAGCACACATGCCAGGGAGTCCAGTCATTGTGCAGTGACCTACATAACCATTCATTAGGACCCTATATATCTTCATGTTGACTCGGCGTGTTGAGTCATTTGCTATACGGAAAATTGTTATATTCATCATGTATGATTTATTCATTGAATACCGTCCTTGAGTTAGCTCTACATCTTTGTTGATATATGTATTTATATATGATTATTTGATGGTGGTACTCATTGATCGGATTCAACATGACACTACTATGATAGCCGACTATGATACTAGCTTCGGTTCTTTATAAAGATTCTGTGAGTGATGAGGCATCCATTCTGGATCCATTAAACTATTACCCATTCTCCAAGAGCGAAGGAAAGAAACCTCAACCTATGGAGAATCAGTTAGTACAGGAAACACAGGCAGTTGATGAGTGTTGTATGGGCGTGCTCCCTGATTCTCAGTGTCAAAGGAGGATGACTTTCCACATTGATCAATAATCTTAGGTATTGGAGTTTTGGGTTGAATCGATATATTTCCTCTTCAGGCTTTTTCAGACACTGACTGATTAGATGATTGAATTGGTAGCCAGTCCTCTACCATGGAGAAGCATGGAGTTGGTAGATCCATGATACATTGATTCACAATGAGTCGGTACTTTCATGGGATGACATCTCGAAGTTGTTTCATATAGAGAACTAACCCTCATTCTTACGCTTCATCCAGTTTGAGGATCTTCAGGGGCTCTGACCGGGAAGGATGACGATGGAAGATTACAAGGATAAGATTTCAGACCTGACTTGATACACATTATATGTGATCCCTGATGGTAAATTTCAATCATATATGTTTAATCACGGTCTCTATAGTGGATATTTTTACCAACATAGTTCCCATGTGCATCCCCACCATTTCTGAGGTTTGGAAGTGAGCAATAGTGATATAGATATTTTTGTTAGAGGGGCACCAGTTGGAAGGTTTTGGCAATGGAAAAAATAGAGTTGGGACATCTACCGCAACTAGAAGAGGTTAGTTGGTATGCCTTCGATGTAGGAGGTATCCCCTTGTCAAGTCTCAGGTACATGTTTCGGGACATCGTTGAGCACCAGGATAGCCCAGGGGGACTATTGTTGATTTGGTGATGGTTGAGGTCACATGGAATGAGTCCACCTGAAGAGATGTGCTGAGATTTGCAGGTATATGGTAGATTCAACACCACTGTATAGGATTTTCATCATTATATATCTCAAAAAGGGGACATGGTGGCCCCTATGGAGGCGATGTTGGAAAAAGATATGGAAGAAATGTGCTTGGAGGACAATATTGTGATGTCCATAAATGAAAATGTGGCCTACATCTTGCTTAGGGAGCCGGTGGTCAGGGCTATGAGTAGCTGTATGTTATGGAAGTCTACAGTCCTGTAGTGCATGCAGTGATAAAAGTTTTGATGTATTACTTTTGTAACTTTTTTAGTGGAACATGTTGGATCATAAGCAAGGTAGTCTTTTCATCCAAACCCTTCCCCGAGGTGTTACCCAGGTTGATGTAGGGAATCGATGTAACCCTACATTGGTGTGGATTGATATAGCAATGAATGTGTGAGGATGTTGGATCATTACCCAACCAAAATGCCTTTTGGTGGAATGAGAAAAACTATGAGGGAGATTCAGTTCCACACACACAAAAAATAGTATCTGGGTTATGTTGATTAATCCATCTAACTTGTGTGTTCATGGTGGGCTTGTGATGTGGAGTGTAGGAAGAGGTATGGGAATTTGATGTACAGTCTAATTATTTCACCACCCATTTCTTGAGGTTGAACTAGTGGTCTTGGATGAATTTTTATTATGGTGATTAATCTCTTTCCAAGAGTCGAATTTATGCACATGGTATGACACATGCTTTCCGTGTCTAGCCTCTTCCGGTTGGATGAGTTTACTCACATAAAAAATTCATGGGTACCTTGAACTGTCCATGACAATATAGATACTGTATTTATGAATTATGGGTCAAGGTGATGTGAACCTCATAAAAAGAACTATAATACCCAGTATGTAGTGCTGGATGAGGTAATATTAACCATGAGAATGTGGAGACACTATATTCTGGGACAACACTTTGTGGTTTTCATTGACCACTGGTGTCTTAGGTGAGTCTACCCCAATAGGTACTTGATCCTGAGATGGTGGGGTTGTGTGAAATTCCTAAATTAATATGACTCTTAGGTGGTATATACTCCAAAAAAAGATAAATTTTTTTGAAAATTAATTTTTCAAGAAGTCTCATGGTTGCCTAGTGTGGGATGTTTCATAGAATTTAGCTTCCATACTGTTGCCCCTGTATTTTCATGAGGCTAAAAAATTTCATTAGTCGATGGGGTTGGGTTCTCACTTATCGAATGTATTAGAGAGTATTAGTCATGATTTATCGACTATGAAACATTTCATGACCAAATAACAATTGTTGTTTCACCTTATGGATATTTTAAAAGAGGGAATCACAAGACCCTAATTGAGGTTTTAATAGTGGTTCTAGTTGTGATGTGTATTATGGATGACTACCGAATTTTTATGGGTTGTGTAGAATTTTGAAATCCAGGAGTGAAAATGAGATGACAGTTCCATGGGATTTGTCACGGTTTCATTGGGTCACTTTGAGATCATGCATTGGTTGTGATAGGTTGCATACCACCACTTCCTAACTTCCCAATTGTTAGATCAGGTGCACGATGTCTGCAACGTGTCTCACCTATGGAGATACATGTATACTTTTTAGCACATCATCAAAAGAATCATAACATATGTGGATGGAAAAACCCTTTTGTTTTCATGTTGATCCATCATGTTAATGTGATAGTTTTCTTAGGGGATGGAGAGCCAGGTCTAATCTCAGTATCATGAGATTATATTCCTAGTTTTTCTTTTGGGGATGAAAACATTATAAGATGGAAGGATGTAGAGACCTTTATTTTCATTGTATGAATTTTTAATAATTCTACATATATTTCCCGAGCTAAGTGCTGAGATTGCGGGAAATTCTGAGACCCAGTGTGTCTAGAATAAATTATTCAAAAACATTAAGTCACTTTTAACTATTCACATGATGGAAATAAGATATATATTAAATAGTGGATCATAGTAGGAATACATGACAATGGATGGGTCAGAAACGAAATGTTTAACTGAGGCACGACATAAAATATGTCATTGTAGTACATTCATACCCCATTCTTGTTATAGATACATTAATTTGATGAATTAATTTATAAATTCATTCATATAATATCTCAGACCAATATAACACTCAAATAGTAACTTTGATTAGAAATTAGAAGCCACAGGATAGTTTAAATCATGTTGTATACCAGATGCGGTATATAAGTTCATCCGACATAGGAATTATGTGGAAAGAAGTCCAAGAGGGAATGACTATAAATTAAATAATTAATTAAAATTGTTTTATTTGATATTATACAAAAAATAGCATCTGATCAATGACCCATATTTGAAATATAATACTATTTTTGTATTTGTATCATGGTGTATTCCATAGATTCTACCATAGATGAGAGGGCCCAAGAGTTTATGATTTAGTGACTGCTCACAATTTCCTATAAATAGTAATATAGAGAAATTATCCAGAGTCTGCTTATTTTTCTCTGGGATGGAAGAGCTCTGGATTCCTTCGATTTGACATCCAAACAACATAGGATCATGATGAATCATCAGACACTGGTAGGTCAAAGCTTAATGAACAAAACAATAGTTTGAGATTTGTGGTAGGATTTCTAGTTTGGATTCTACAGCTCACCATTTAACATTTTGTAGCTGGAAGTCACTTATGATGGTCTTTCCGGGTTTCAAAACGTTCATCGATGGCCAAAATAACAACAACCATCAACTATTCATTTAATGGATAGTCCATTATTCACTATTATTTGGGTTCATTGTTAGTGAAATTTTTCTGACACTAAATTGACATCCAAACATCGAGCAGAGAATTGATATGGGAATTTCATGATCCAAGGATTTTGGATCTACAAAGGTATTCTTCTTTGAGAACCAAACACGGTGTGATAGATAACTGAAGTGGCGAGTACATTTACCTATGTTGAAACAACAACATATCATCAACTGGAGGTTGGCATTGTGAATTTATTGTCTCAAGGAGTCCAGATCATGACTCAAATCCTTTTTCTGACCACCAGGGTAATCTTAGTGGTCTGTAGAAGAACCTCAATAAGACGATGCTAAAGATAAAACATGGAAGAATCTGTGATAGATTGGTGTCTCTTTGTGTGGGGTTCACCCGTGGTGAAGGCTTGAGGGGTGGACAGGCTGAACTAGGTAGGTCCAGCATGGGTGGGCCGTTATGGTGGGGTTTAAATGATCATATCTCTTAAATGGTGAGTCCATTTTTCCTGTGTTCTATGGATATACATTCCTCACAATGAGACAGAACATTTGAGGTATGTTTTAAATCTTTTTATCTCGGGCTTGAGGTTTGGTGAAATGAAATGAATTTTTTTAAAAATAAAAATAATATAATTATTATTATTCAGGAAAATTGCATTAAACCGTATGTCTGCATATGACTTCCAATGGATGCAAAGTTAGAGGAGTTGTGGTCAGGGATTTGATGTCCAGTTTTCAACACTAAATTTGGAAGATTAAATTGAAATTGTGGTGTGGGCCCCACGAGCACCGTTATGAGTGTTTACGGTGAAATGTCACTTTTTTTACTGGGTGTCTGACTTGGAAAAATGAAAACAAAACCCAATGTGTTATTCCAAGGGGACCAGAATTGTGTGATCTATTGGATGTGTTTAGAGATTGGGGCATAGGCCCCATGGGGAACTGTTTTTTCATAGTGCGGTGGAATATAGTCTCTTCACCGATAGTCTGTTTATGGAGAACGAATAGTTTATCATGTGCATGTTTGTGAAAAGATCAAATTAATGTTATCTATTTTCTTATCAGAAGCCATTTTCACTATGCATGTCGGTAAAATTATTTTTCCATCATTCTAATGATTAATGAGCAATGTGCCCTCATCTACCATTTGTCTAGAGGTTACATGTAGTCTAAGAGTAAACTAGCACACCTATTGGGTATTATTTCATTGTTTAGAACCCATGTACGGCTAGGTACAACACCAAATGATGAGGTAGGAAAACACATCATCTGGGACCCACATGTGTTCTGTACCACATTACAAATCTTCAACATATCATATCTCTTTCTTCTTGAACTTGTAATTTGGCCTACGAGTATCCTATCCTGATTTTTTTCCACATATAATGTTATGGAACCTTTCGTAGTGGATTTCGAGGTATTTTGTGAGATGTTTTGAGTGTCATTACTATCTAATATGATTTTGTTTATTGGTGACAGGATTGCTATCTGAGGTGGGGCTCGATGATGATAGTGATGGTAGTGTTGATTTCAGAATCACCAAATCCGAACTGTATTACACTCCTGTGTAGATAATATGTGAGCTTTGATGTTATCTCTTCAGGACATATCCTCCAGTGGTGATGTTCAAGGAGGTTAATTCTTTAATCTTTTGGGATTACCCTCTAGTGTGGCTAGGAAGTGAGGTTCCTCGATCTCTATTCAGGGCATGCCTTCTAGTGTGGTTGGGTAGTGAGGGTTTTCAGTTACACTTTTAGTACATTCCCTTCATTGGGGCTTGGTAGGGAGAATGGTTATTTACAGATTCAGGAATACCCTCCATCTGGGCTAGGCAGCGGGTTCACCGATGACTATTCTGATCATCCCCTCTAACTGGGTTGGGTAGTGGGTTTCCAAATTTTTTATATGAACCATCCACTATGGGTCATAATAATGAGATGTAATATATGAGACTCTGTATTATCAATAAATAGGGGATCTTTTCCCACCAAGGTGTGTCCTTATGATGCGACTAAAATCATGTGGGCAAGGCAAACCCACCCTATGTGGATGGTATCAAGGTGCGGTGATTGAGTCCCTTAGATTATCAGTTCATATCAAATGTGTGGGATGTTAGGAATCAGTGGTGGTTACTTCTAGGACTATTGGATACTCTATTTTCATGGGATGAGATATGAGATGTAGATCCCCTTACTCTATAGTTTATTTTTCTTTGAATGAGAATATATATATATATATATATATATATTATTTCAGTTCTCGGTCCTTATGTTTTTGTTACTCTCCTTGTAGGAGATGAGAATATGTGTGGGGAATGCCTCATGGTTTCAATGTTTATATTCTCATTGTTAGTCGAGTATAAACTCCTAAATATTGTAGTAAAGACTCAATGAGAAGATAATATTGTCATCATTTCAAATTCCTCAGGTTTGGTTGATCTTACTTCACTGACTTGTTGGGTGAGTTTTTCTCTTTTTAATTTAAATTGTTCTAAAATCTTCTCTTGTTTTCAATACCTCACTATCTACTTCCTTGTTAATTCTGGCCATCCTAATAGTATTTTTATAGTTTCCCCTACTTAGGATTTTCCCACACTCAATGTGCCCTTATAGATGATGTAAAGGTTGACCGTGACATTAGAGGAGCATATGGATACGTGTGCTTGGACCACATGATGTAGTCGTACCATGGGCTCTGGGGGTGGGATCTCTTAACTATTTTTCTTTCCCACATGTAGCTAGGTTGTGGAATATTTAGGGTTGGAGTGTATTTTTTCCCATTTCCTTTATGTTTAATTGTCCGTACTTGTATTTTTTAGAGGTTAATTCATGTTTGTGGTTATATATATAGAAGTGTAGTATTTTTTTTTGTTTTCCCTATGATCATTTTCATTGAGTAGGTTGTGTGTGTGTGTAAAGGTGCTTAGGCCTAGGACTCCTCTTGTTTGTTGTGCCTTCGACTCTAGTCTCTAGCCCCTATCCTATGGATGCAGATGTCGGGTAGTTGTGGCTCAATCATTAGCATGGGTCAGGTTGTGACAAAACAGATGACACAAAATTATTTAATTTAATAATTAAATATAACATGGTAATAAGTAAAATAAATGGGATAATTAAAATTAAAATTCATCTTAATAAATAAAATAATAAACATATGATAATATTTATGGATGAAAAATAATGTATGTGATGATTTAGCCACATGGCCCTTCCATTAAAGAAAATTATAATGAGATTTACATAATAAATTTATTATGGTTTATATGATTAACCTATGACATGTAAAATAACTTTTACATAATAATTAATTGTATTTTATGTTTTAATATGATTATTTTGTCAAAATGTATTTTCACATAAATGTTACAATATGGTTATAGATTTTTTATCTCAATTTACGTTCATTTATTTATATTACATCATCATTGTTTTTGAATTACTTGGATTATTTTTTATATAAATAACAACATAGTATTATTAATTACTATTTTTTTATGAAAAATTACATTTCATTCACAAAATAGGATCATTTATCAATCGTTAAATTATTTTCATGATCATTATATGGGTATATTTTACAATATCAATTTAATTTGGATTTTAATAATTTATTTTCAATTGAATGAAATTGTTCGATAATTGTATAAAAACACTTTACATTTATTATCATATATTTATTCATGTAATTTTTCAAGTAATTATATCTTTTTTCAATCATTAGAACTAAAAATGATTTAGAGAATGATTTGTAATAAATATGACGATTTTTATCACAACTTTTTCATGAATGGTTTCATCCCCCATCAAACTCACTCAGTGTTTTAAATTTTTTTACAAGAATAAATTTTCATTTTAAAAGGAATGTATGATAAAAATATCTTGTGATCATTTCATTATAAATATGATATTAATAATGAATGGTTAATGATCCTTGGGACATTTTCAAGGGAATATATATAGTGTTTATATTCAAGAGAAACATAAAAACATTATTTTATTTATGATACATTGGGGATGTATTTTAGTCGTATCCTCCATATAATATCATTGGATTACTTATAAAATATATTTTTGGGTTCTAGCAGTTTGATACCTTTCATAGAGTTTAAAGATGGTTATGATTATGTTTGTTATTTGGCATAATTATTAATGTATCATATGATTGTTCTTCAATATAATTTTAAATTTTCATTTTGATTCACCCCTATCATATGAGAAATACATTGGATATAGTATGTTATGGGTGGGTCATGGTTATATATTTCTTTTAGATGCCTCAACTGATCTCGGGACATAAAATATATTTGGTTTTTTTAAAGGATTTATAATTTTGTTTAAATGTTTTAGAACAATCTCTTTACTTTAGGTTTTTTAATTTCATTATTATGAATTTAATCATTATGAATTCAATTATTGATATTCCATGGAATATCTATTAGTTATATTATCCATGGTTTTCATTCAATCCCCTGCGATTATTTATATGGATTTATTTGATAACATTGTATTCCATTCTTATTATCCCATTTTATTAATTAAATAGAATGTGTTTGGGTATTATACAACTCCATATTAATTATAAATTATTTATTCATGATTTCTACCAATGCCGGCTTAACTATACTGGGAATTTTAGATCATTCCATGTGTATTATTTTTTTCTAGAATACAATGATGTTTTTTGAGATTTATAAGTAGGGATATGGTTGGATGAATAATGTCATTATCAAATAAAATTATTTTTTTTATATTATGTTATACATAATAATAATTATTTAATGTTTTTACAATGTATAAAAGGACTGATAAACTATTCAGTTGACTTGAATGATATTCCTTTTATCTTATGACAATGTAAAAAAGTTGACATTGAATGCAGTGTAATCGGGTTGGTGTATCACCATTTATAGTACACACATGAATCTGGTATAAAATTAATATAAATTATCATTTATTATTCATGAGGTTAGATATATTTCAAATCAAATCAAACAAAATATATGGGATATCACCACAATTTCCACTAACTTGAGTCATATTTTGTAATATGCACCTATTTATTCTTATGGGGTTCATATAAATATATATTGATATATTTAACATTAATATCTATTATTTCCTGATTAATATTATTTCAATTCATGTTTAATCATTCAAGGGTTTACAATTTAAAATGTATCGATGATGTTATAGTTTAGGTTACAATTTATTTTTTGTGGTTTATCTTATTTTTATTGGATGAATGTTATAATATATCATTAACTATTGAAATATATTTTCCTAATCTATTTATATGCCACTCCAAATCATAGAATCCACTAAACGGGTACTACGATCTGGATCACCCCGTGACCTCATGCGAGTCTCTCCATATTCTAGAGGATGTCTACCATAAGAAATGTTTTTTTGAAACATGTAAGAGTGTATACCATTTTTACCAGAGTAATATATAATAGATAAAATATTAGATAAAGGAATAATAAATTATAATATAGAATCATGAGTTACTAAATATTTTCCAAAATTAGGTAAAAATCCCAAACTAACAACCAATATGGTATGTCATGATAAAAGTGTCCAAAGATAAAGAATCCACAAAATAAATACAAATTGTTGAATCACTAAAACTAGGCCCGAATCCATTTATAGATCCCTCTTCAATTATCATCACAGTCATAGTTCAATAGTCTAATATACGACCTTTCATTTTACCTAACATGCAATATATAAATCAACTTGGGTATCTAATGATTGTCTGAGTAGGGTGTGAGTAAAACTCCCTAGGTCACCAGCAATGTTGTCAACAATATATCAAATCTAAATATATAGTTAATGATAGTACTAAATAAATGAAAATTTGAACAATATATATTTTAGTTATCATTAGTTAAAGACATTCACAACAATCCTTTATTCACTTAATATAATTTTAGGACATGTTTAATGTGTTATGAATTTATCGATTCTATACGACAACATATTCCAGTAAATTACCATGAATATGTGAATAATAGATGTTCCCTATCTCCCAAGGGATAAATTTTTCATAATGAAATTTATTACACTTAAATTGGAGTCCCAGTCCTAGTAGTCTATTCCAATGAAACTCCCATGGGATTAGATCATAAACCCCAACTCCATGACCTTTGAATTCTAGGATGGGGTTTAGAGGCTCAGTCTAGGATAGATATTGGTAAGTGAATTAGTACAATACCCAACATACCACTAAGCCATTCCTAATTGAATATTTATCCATTAATCACATATAACATATAAAAACAAATTCTCAAATAATAAGAATACTATTTACAATTCACATTTAATTTAAAAAGTCAATATTTAATCTTTAACACATTAGAACATTTACCATTTACATACCATATCCCATTTAACAAATTTCTCTTTTTACACCATAACCCATTCATCAATCTACATACATTAATCCATTTCACAGGGTTGATCAGCTTCTCATTCATCATCCCATGTAGGCAATTACAATACAAATCATTATTCCATTGAGCCTTTCACATTATTCTATTTATCCTATAATCAAAATTTTCAAAACAATCCATTATTAAATTATAGAAATAAAAACATAACTACCATTACAGAATCATTTTAATTTGGAAAAATATTTTTTCACATTTATCATGAAGATCTATTTCAATACATGATATCTTTACAAAAAACATAATTTTTTTCAATGTTCAAGAATATTGAAACTCCCCATTGGTTTCCATAAGTGGTCTAATAATTCACAATGCACATTACTGAGATAATGAGTGTTATAAATCATAATTTTCCCAAGAATTTTAAAAAGTCATTCCAATGGTATCAAAATAACATCAATAAGAAAGAAATATTACAATTTCACCTGAAAAAATACATTAAAACTATGGGATATAACTTATGGACATCCTTACTCAAATCCCATGATAATTTCACTATTAACCCAATCCATATATCCATATTCTAGAACCCTTTGAGGAAATCACCTATTATTATATAAAGTAACACATTTTTAGGTATTCTTAATAAGAAGAAAAAATGAATAATCCTTAATCCATAAAATTGCATCAAGTTGTGTGTTAGACATACTCATTGATTATATCCACAAACAACATCACACCAAATGTCCTAGAATTGAGGGAGATTGATCCTTGGGAATATTAAGGGAGTTTGGTTCATCCCTAGTGAAGTTAGATGAATAAATGGAAAGGTAATTCATTGAGGTTTCTAAAATAGAGAAGGGGATATTATATATTTTTTAACTTTATAATAGGGTGTCAGGTTTGGCCACATAATTGGCCAAATCGTGTGCCAACTCTTTGCTAGCCTTTTTCCATGAGGGTCCATGTTGCAAGGATAACTGGGGATTCTAATTTTTTTAGAAGATAGTTTAGAAACCATGTGAAATGGTTCAGTCCACATTCACATTTTTTGTCTTTCCACCATGAATGATTTCTTCTTGACTCTACAACACTCATACTAGATAGCATGGTTTGGGAAGACATTTTCTTCTAACCATGTTTCAATAATGAAACATGAACTAGTTTGACATTTTCCCCTTATTGTAGGACTCAAACCCTTGAAACACCCTAGAACCTCCTCATAAACCTTGTAAAATCTCCATAAAAAGATTTGATAAGTTGAAACATAAATTTAAACAATTTCATACATTCATGAAGCCCGAGATCGTAAAACCTCACCACCTTTGATCATAAAATCCTTGAGTCACACTTCCATGCACCAATAAGCCTCTAAATAAAATAGATCAGGCCACGGGGTTTGAATACCTAACTCATTTTAGCATGTTTTTTCTTCACCATTACCATGCTACCATAAAACACGATCAAATGGCATAGTCATTCCTTTCAAAACATTTTCACTATGATCCTCAATATGAACCAGAGGTTCCTCAAATGATACATAAGCCTCAAGAACAACATCATAAATATCAATCATTACAGAATTACTAAAGTAAAATTAAAAAATTCATGAAAAATAAAAAACATCATTCATGGAACTATATCGTTGTTGAAGAGATAATCAGTACATTACTAGTCTGTTGGCCATGATAATGTCAAATGATCAAACATACCTAGTTCCAAAATGCCCTTCTTCTGAATTAGATAATGACCTAAACTTGGATACACCATTAGAAACGCATGATCACCAACCATGGACTCCAGAGGCATATATTGTTGATCCAACTAAAAATTCTTCCTACTCATTTTCATTTCCATAAACATCGGAATAAACTGGAATTGTCCATAATTTTCTTACAAAAGAACTAGTCTCAATAATTCTAATTCCCAAAATTCTATAATAAAAATGATAGTGTTATACATTGTCTATTACATTGTACACCATATTGTTCCATATTAATCATATCATCATAATTAATTTTTTAGTAAAACTTGACTAGTTCAAGATTCTTCCCCCATGATCAACCAAAATCAATGACACAACCACCCCCAACTTGTCTTTTAGATACTGAATTGTAATATTTGATTTCCGTTACATATATTACTGAAAATATATACTCCAAAATACATGTGTACCTGGTTACCCATATAATCTCTACTATAAGCCTGATGTGATGAACATATCATGATCAAAACAGTTGTTTGCGGTACCCCTTGAAACCATATAAAGTCAAAAAAATAAAACTCACCATTTTAATTAGTGGTGAATGTATCTCAATTCTTTATGAAATATTCTACATTGATTAACTCTTCTTCAACTACCCAAATCACATCATTATTCCATGGGATACAAGAAATACTTATAACATAACATATCATCTGGTTAAACCATTTTTATTCCAAATTGTGAAATGTGAACAACAAAAAATATAAAATATTATGTTCATCCTTCTCCAGCTAGAATGTATGGAATCACACCATGAATCCAATATCCTTTTTAGGCATCCATGGCAACCAATACTTCCTATAAGGATCATGATACATTTTATTACAAACTATGATACACTACCATCATTGATGCATGAAACTCATGAATCAAGGCTTATCCTATACACATTGGAACAAACACACTTCCATGACCATAATAGATCCCATCAACTACAATAGTCCAACCATAAGGTGACTACCCACCTAAAAAGAATTCCCTCCTAGTCAAATATTCATGATATTCACATTACCTATCCTTAATGTGTCCAATAAGATTGTTTACTACTACAATGGATGCACGGGTTATGTGTTGATTGAAATCATACACCTCAAGATATATCTCAACAAACTACACCATCATCATCAACTCCATACATTATTTATGAATAATGTAACATTGTTTCTCCATTCTCAAATGATTGGTAACACTATTTTCTGTTTCTGATGTATTAACAATATCAATGTAAAAGGAATACATGTATTTAATACATCATTACTGAGGAAGATTCAATTCACATTGAGGGAAGATGTAAATCAGTATTTTAGGATCGGTATACACCATAAACTATTTCCCTAATAAGTAATATTAGAAAAATTTAAAGGCATGAACTACTGAAGATGATTTAATATCTTTTGGTGGGTAATTTCTTTAGTAAGGCCTAAAATATCATGAACCATATGCTACAACTCAATCATCCTGCATCAACAATGGCCAATTTCCAACACTAGATACATCACAAAATAAGGTAAACATTTTAATTGGATATTGTAAAATTAGAATCATTATTGTTGTGAGCCGCCTCTCTAATTTTTAAAAGTCCTTATAACAAGCACCAGACCATTGAAATTCGACAATGTTACCTTTCAAAAATGAACATTGCTGTGAAAAATGAATGAAGTCATTAATGAAGATTATTTACTATCTGGAAACCCCTAGGAAACCTCAAACACTAAATAAATTATTAGGCTTCTCCCAAGACACAACTACCTCCACCTTTTTTGAATAGATTGATACACCTTCTTCAGAGAATATATGACTCATGTAATGAACCCCAATAATCTAGAAACTGCACACATTTGTCTTAGTGTATATCCTATTCTCTCTTAGTGTACTAAATACTATGTCAAGTTTTATTCCATGATCGTGATGTATTTTGGAGTATAATAATATTCCATTAACATTTAAAATCATGAAAATATCTAGTTATGGATTAATTATTTGCTAAATTCGGGCCATAAAATATTTTGTGATAATGTAAAACCTAAATATCATAAAAAAAGATCATAAAACCAATACATTCTCATGAATGTACTACTAGGTATATCATAATGTATCACACTTTACTGATGCTACCCTCATCTCTGATCAATCATAGAGAACACAATATCACCTCTCACCTATAAAATAAGACCATTGATACAAGGTATAATGTATCAGTTCTTAACCATAATCTAATTCATAGTCATATAATTGACACATAGATTCAAGGATCCATCAACTTTCATGGAAAACAACATAGGGGATCCAAAGGGTGATGTACATGGACAAATGACCCCTTATTCACCAATTATTCGGAATAATACTTAATCTCTTAGAGTTCATATAGTATTAATCTACATTATATAATGGAAATTGGTTCATACCTTGCTAGAAACTATATTATCAACTCATCTTCTATCTCATGTGGAATAACAAAGAAATCATTTGGAATTACACCATGAAACTGTTCAACCATTGTAGAAAAGACATCATTATATACTCCTCCATAATAAAACCATAAACACGCCACATGATATATGTGTTAACCCAACCATTGAAAACAAATCCTTGAATGACCTTCCTAGGCATCCCATTCACCATGATGAACATACATTTCTCCCCCAAGTGATGTTAATTTTACACTGTAATGGTAATAATCAATATAGACATGGTACAACATTATCAATTACATATCCAATATCATATCAAAACATGACATGTCAAGAAAAATGAAGTATTAGAGAAATTAGTAACCACCAACCTACAAGGATCACCCCTCATACAATCATATAATTTCATCTCGTACCCTCCAACAATGTGTTAATCATCATGAATTTCTGCACATACTCAACTTATAATAGCAAAAAAATTATGAAATATGAATAGGTAAAAGAATTTTATTCACTTATATCAAATAAATCACTATCAAACATGGAATTTATAAGGACCGTACCATGAAAAATAAACGGTCCCACCTCTGCATCACCATGTGTAGAGTAAACTAAATGTATATGATCTATCCCTCTACCCATGGATCAGGCCGGAATTCCCAATGCTACACTACAAAAATGCCATTAATACTCTATCCAAAGAGTACTAAGACTTCCACATCTAATTGTGCAGCTGTTTGAGATAGAACATCATATCTGATGTGGGGTAAATGACACACATCATGTACTATACATAGGCCTCAGACTACCCTCATGTCCCACCTGTTGAGGGTTCCTACCAAACATATGCACATGTCTCATTTTTCTATACACTCGACACTCAATTAGTGGTCAAGGGACATATCTCGCTCAAGTACCCAACCTATCACACTTATTGAAAGAACATGATAACTACTATGAGAGGTTAATTCCCACTCTTGAGTAATTTTACCCCACAATGCTAGTGTATATTCTTTAAACACCACTTCATTCTATCAGACTCAATTACACTATGTCACTGAATTTGAGCTATGTGTAATCCACTAGTTTCATCTATGAGATTTATCCTTGAAATAAGGGCTTTATCCAACACATCATGACACAAATAGAAATGGGATATATTCCCCTGAGACCTAATATCATGTCAATTTACATCCTATAAATATCTTACTATAGCTTCTTCATCCCCAACCGATGTTGGAACAAAACATTGCATGTTGTTAAAATGGAATGTGTAACCCATCATTGATATATAACTCGGGTTCACCCACAAAAACCCCAAATCATTCCCCTGTCTCATTTTATTCAAATAAATAAATTCTATATAATTTTAATGAAAATCATTCTATAACATACCATCATCCTGATAGGTCTAAACTAGAATATCACACTACCACAAAACCTGACCTCACAACATATATGATCACAGCCTGACCATCATTATATAAGGACTATATGAGTGGTCAAGAATGGTATGGATGAAATCTATCTAGAACTCTACATATTTTATTCTACCCTACAAATAACAAGTCAAAGGGTGTTGCAGCTTGATGTCACTAGATTTCTCAGACATACTCGGCACAACCTGACCGACATCCCATTCTATAATTTCAAAAAAATGAGAAAAGTTGTTACTGATCTGTTCATCTTCCCTATTACAATGAACTAATTGCAATGCATTGACCCCAGTTACCTTGTTTCAGTGCATTATTCTAATGCATTGTAATTATAAAAAGTAATTAAGTCTGAAAGGTATAATCATTTTTATAGTCTTGGAAAATATATTACGTTTATGAACGCTGCATTAAAATTTCAAAAATAAAACACAACATAAAAAATATTTTGAGAACACCATTATTATTCTAGTTTAACCCTGCATAACAATCATAACAGACATATACAAATCCTGTAAAAAATAATACTTAAGAAATGGGTGAGCTCAGAAGCTCAGTAAGGGTAAATAATATTGCAGAAACTATAAAACTTTAACGCAAGATGTGTTATAAAGAATTTATTTTAAACATAATATTGAATATAATATGGAAAAAATAAATCCATAATTACCATATAAACATGAACATAGATATTCGAATAGTCGAATAATCACATGTAATAAATAATTTTATAACAAGGGAATGCATAATGTCAGACATCATAACCATGAAGACAATGCCTCATGCCAATACTAAAAATAAATATTTTTTCAAGGACATGTTCCAAGACACTAGTTTGTCTCATGAGACCTACTGATGCATCAAAGAGCTATATCGGGCTCTACCCTTCACTTACTATGTCCAACGCATTCCTCATATGATAATGTTGAAACATAGAATAAACATTCATATTAAATCTATACTATGAAATGTCAATACATTAACCATAAATCATGAATGTTATGAACATAGAACATTCACAGTCAATCATATTATAACTCATTCAATAAAATACTGAATATTTTGTTTATAATAAATCAGCCTCAATCAAGAATAATATCCAAAAAATATGTTGACATAGTTGAAAATGATTAGTAAATCTCTTTGATATAAATATCACATTTTCTGGAAAACATTTAAAAGTCCCACAATTCAGAATGGAATACATTTATAAGAAATTTCTTAATTAAAGTGTCTCATATCACATTGAAACTTTTTAATGGAATTAACATTTTAAAACATTCATCTCTATATATATAAATCCTAAAAACCCATTTTGAAAACATTAATATTAATGAGAATGATTTAGAAGAATAAATATTTAAAACACATGAAATGATGTTTTAGTTAAATTGAATCTTAAAAACAATCCAATTGAAAAATATTTTATGAATGATGTACAAGGATAATAAATATTTTCCATTAATTACTTATATATAAACAATCTCGGATAGTAATGAGACTGTGGAATTGACCCTTACCTTGTATTTTACATTATTCAAGGGTACATTTAACATTTTTTATAATGAACATAGTATGTTATTAAATTATAAAAAAACCCACATTTATATTTATAATATAATAAATGATTAATTTATGACTATGCACATCCCATTAATAATAATTTCCATTGCAATGGAACAGTTTGGGTATTAATCGCTTTCTTTATCGTATGAGTTTTAATTTCTAATTATTGATTGTATTCCTTAGATCATGATTTATATACCTCCAAAATATAAAACATTAATTATATATCATATATATTCAAAATATAAATATGTATAACAGATATATATGAAATGGAAACAACATAAATTGAGACGGTAGTCAGTACGTACGCATGGACGTTGTTTCCATTTTCTTATCATTTTGAATGAAAGTAAGTGATTGAGATATGTTTATATAATTATATATATATCTAGTATTATTATGTCATAAAATATATACTTATTAATAATAAATATTTTAAAAACATTAATTAATGGTGAAGGTGGAAATGAATCTCATCACGTTGTGGAGATGGTAATCTGTACGTACGCACGAGCAACAATATCATTTTATTAATGATAGAATGATATTAAATATGATGGTATATTAATCATACAAAACCATTACCTTGTTATATTTATTATTTATATCAATTATTATCATTATTATATCCATCAAAATAATGATGTTTTGAATAACAAACAACACCACAATGTGGCGATGGAAAGCCATTTGTATGCATGCATGTGGACTTTGTCTTTCATAGGATGGATATAATAATTAATGCGGTTGTAAAATATTTATAATAACATCATATAATTTATATGGTACTGGAGTTATAATTTTAGTGTTGAAACAACAATGAAAGAGCAAGTGATAGATGAAAAGAACTATGAATTAGGTGATGAAATAATTACCTCTTCATTGGGTGATTTCTTTTTTGATTTGATCAGAAGGTCACCTTATGTGGGCATTATATTCAAAGTATGGACCCTATGTTAAATTTAGGGTATTTGGGTAGACATTTGAGAATGGTTTGGCCGAGGAAAATGGCTTTGGAGGTGGAAATTAGAATAAGAGGAAGTAGCCTTTTATAATAGAGGTGAGGCATACTTTCGGAAAAGTTTGAAATATTATTTTATTATAAAATTATTTTCAGCTTATAATGGTTAAAAATGTATTCATATAGAGGCTAAGGCGGGGATGGGTCGAAAATCACTCAAAAAATAGGTGGTATAAAGGTTTATATCACCATATTAACCTTATATTTTTTATATAACTCTTAGTGAAATAGTTTAACATTAAACATGTCTTCTTGTATTGTTATAATAAATTTCTAATAAACCTAATATATGAACCAATAAAACCAAAAGTGGTTCATTATTTACTATTATAAAATTATATAATCCATTTTGACAAACTATTGATTTTTTGTAATATTATATCAATTAATAATATAAAATTTCTTTCAAAACGCATTTATCTCAATTTTGACACTATTTGGTATTCTGTTTTTCTGAAGGTCATAAAAACATTATCACTTCGAAAAAAAGTATTTAATCATATATAATATTTCGTAATAACGTATAAAGTTATTTTAATTTTTCATAATAATAAATTTATAATTATTTGGATACTTATAATATAATTTATTTTAATATTTAATTAATAATGTAATTATTTTCTCATCATTGTCTCATAATTTAATTTATTTTTTTTTGTCTAAATATTATAAATAAAATACTATTAGGTTGAAATTATTTTTATATTAATAATGAAAATTTTTTGTTGATTATATCTTTTTAATAATCCTATATTAAAAATGTTTTAATTATTAGACATATAATTTAATAATTATAACTGTTCTTAAAATAAAACACTAATAAACGTACTAATCTAATCCATGTAGAGAAAAAGTAACATATTTTATTTATAAGTTTTATTTTGGACAACATAATTATATAAAATAGAATTCGGTCTTGTGTTAGGGTAATTATAATATCATTTTTACCCTTACATACCCTATTTACTTTTAAGCGTGCTAAATAATATTCAAATGTTACTATTCACCGAAAAAAAATTCACCATATCAAACATCATTTTACTTATGAATGTAAATAGTGTATCTAAAATATTTGAAATGAAATTGACTTTAATAAATTAAATTGGGCTAATATAGGTATTATATATCTATTTGTATTTTAAACTAAATTTAAATAAAAGTTGGTTTAAAAATTAATGTTGTGTTTTTCCCTATTCATCAAAAATTGGATGTTTTTAGGAAAATACAAAAAAAACCACCATAAGGTAATATTCATATTAAAAATTAAAAAATGAAGTATATTTAACCAAATTCTAAACATATATTTTTCATTAATTAATTTCAAATAAATTCATGTTGTCAAAGCCAAAAAGAGGCTTTTTTAAAAAGTAAAAGCTACCAAAATATTGACATGTGTTTATGACCATTTTAAATGGGAAATTAATCATAATGACCTAAAATGTATTAAAAGATAAAAATATAATTTAATTATACTATAAAACCAAACAAATGTATAATTTATCACTATAAATTATTTTTATTTAAAAAGATGTTTTCAATTAAAATTTTTTAATATTCACTATTCACCAAAATATGAAAGTTTTCATAAACAAACAAAAATTGATCAAAACCAAATTTTAATGTCACAATTAAATAGAATCAGTTTATTTTGTCAAATTGAATACATAAAATTGTCCAATGATGGATTTAAAATGGATTCACCATTAAAAGGCCATAAAATTTCATTTTTTTAAAACTACTTTTATCTGAAAAAATTGATTTTATTCTTATATTATGTCTATGAATCAAATAATATTGATTTAAAAATAATATGGAGTATATAAAATTTATATTTTAGTTAATAATATTCATATATTCTTTTTGAAAGATTTGTTGGGTTAGTTTTAGTGCACTCGAACTCGGTGTTGTGTGTAGCACTAGTTATTGAATTACTTTAAAGAGATAAGGTACTATGAAATCCTATGGTGTTACATTCTTCCCTACTTCAATAAATTTCTTCCTCACAATTTAAAATTTTTCATCATGAATAAAATGTTAATAATAGATAATATCTTTGTGGAAACCCCACATCAGAAATAGGGTTAATAAAATTTATTCTTAATTAGAGGGAAAGGGAAATGAAAATTTGACAAACAAATTCGAGTTTCGAATAGGAGAACATATTGGAAATTATAGACACATTACTGTGGGAAAAAATTAAATATTTAAAGTTTGTGATTAATGTCAACAATAAAAAAAACTAGAAAATAAAGGAAAAATTGAGGGCCTTAAATCCATAAATCTATGATAATTTAAAATATCACTTGTTCAACAAAATATAAGGTATTAGGATAACACATTTTATAGATACATTATTTTTTGAAGAGGAGGGATTAATATACTCTCAAGATAACCACTCAAGAAAATATAGTTGATTTTATTTTTGTACATAATCAATTTCTCATCACTTGTTTGTGCTTTGATCTATTTCCACTTCATCCCTTAAACTAGGAAAAAAATAATTTATTTTACACATGAAGCACATTTGATAAATCTTAAAGTCCAAAATTATTCCTTTAATCCTGTAAATGTATATTGAAATTATAATGCCCCGACCCTAGTTACCTAGAATCGGTGATTTATTGCATAACCTTTTCGTGATCACAAAAGATCATGTCTCGAATGACTGATTAGTTTAGTATCCTTGGAAACACTAGGTACAATCATATGTCTTAAATGACATGATAAATATAAAAAATAAAATAATATAGTCTCCATAGTCCACACTATTATCCTCTCAGACTATCCCTGTAGGTATGTCATAATTTACTTCATCACATCCTAGAAAAATAAAATATAGAAATGGGTGAGCTCAGATGCTCAGTATGGATAACAATATAGTGGAAAATCTCATAAATAAGAATAAACATTTATGGTAATGTATAACTAAAACAAAATCCTACTAAACATGAACTTAATCATAATGAGGAAAAAAATGAAATAATTCCATTTAATTATTTACATGGATATTCTACTGGTCGAATAATCACATGATATATCAATAACCACTTTTATAATGATTGATTGAATAATGTCAGATTATCATAACCATATAATCCAGACCATATTCTAAGACTACAAATACGATTTTGTCCAGGCCTTCTGCCAATACACTAGTTTGTCTCATGAGACCTACAGATGCATCGGGGAGCTATAGCAGGTCCACCCGTCACTTACTAAGTCCAATTAATTCTTCATATGAACAGTTTTTAAAATAAAATAAACATTCATATTAAAACTAACATGAGAAATTTCAATACGTTCCCCATAAACCATGAATGATATAAAAATAACGCATCCACAATATATCATATCACAAAACATTCAATACAATATGAATGTTTTGTATGATAATAAATAAACATCAAATAAACATAAAATACATCAAATGATGTTGACATAGATGAAATCAAAACTATCTGAGATAAATATCACTTTTTTGGAAATCATTTAAAAGTAAAATAATAAAAAAAATTCTTTGAAAATATTCTTATAAGCTTTTAATTAATGATTTGACAATTTTTATAATGGAGGAAAATAGCCTCACCCGCCGTATATGATAAAAATGATATTCTTACCTTAATTTTGTCGACAAGGTTAAAAAAGAATTTTTTTAAAAAATGACGGAAATATTTCTTTACACACATCTTATAAATATTCAATCAATGTTGTAATGAATTTAACCCATAGTATATAAAATAGTAATAATTTTTTTAAATACATTTTTAAGAAACATGGATGTGGATGATAAAGATGTCCTAGTAGAAAATTACGTATAAACTATCTAAGATAATGATAAGATTGTAAAATTAACCCTTAGCTTTTAATTTTTCTTTGTTGAGGGTAGGTTAACCTCTATTATAATGGTGAAATAATTGTTATTAAATTATACAAAAATCATATATATTAATATGATATCATATATGATCTTTTAACATTACTTTTTTCATAATATCTTAGTATTATCATTGTTTCTTGTGTTAAAGGAATCATTTTTCTTTATATTATGTGTTATGTGAGTCATATTTGTAATGGATGGTATGTATATTATTCATATATAGAATAATATCATGTCTTTAAACATTATATTTAATCATCAAATAAAAATTATTCTAGAATTGAAATGATGGGGAATGAATCTTATCACGTTCATCGAGACAGAAATCCGAACGTACGCTCGAGCGACAATATCATTATATTGATATCAAAATAATGTATAATTGGATGGTATATCATATATAAAGAATAATTATCATGTTATATTTATTATTTAAATTAATTACACATAATTATTATAACCATCCACATAATAATGTATTGAATAACAATTACACCATGACGTGGAGACGGTAAGTCGTACATACACACATATGGTGACATGTCATTCAAAGGATGGATAGAATAATGATTTTTGTTTTCAAATATTTATAATAACATCTAATTGAATATAATATATTAGATTTATTATTTTTTATTGAAAACAACAAAAATAAAGGAAGTGGAAGAAGAAAGGAACTTGGAAGAGGTGGTGAGATATTTACCACTTCTTCGGGTTCATCCTTTTGTTTTCAACAAAATGGATCCATAGGATGGCTTTATGACTAAAGTAAGGCCTCTAGGATGAAGGGAGGAAATCTAAGAGGGTATTTGGGAAGAGTTTGTTCGAGCAAAAATACTTTTATGGTGTTAATTTGAGATAAGGGAGAGTGCCCTTTTATAAGTTGTGTGAGGGCCACCATAGAAAAAACGTAAAATATTATTTTATAATAAATAAATATTCAGTTTCAAATTTCTCCAACATGATATATTTCAATCATAATGTTTGTATGGGTCTAAATCCACTGAACCAATAGGTTTTAGACTGGTTTGGGTCATAATATTAAACTTATATTTTATATTTAAATTTTAGTTAATTAGTTTGACATTACCATTTCTCTTTGTATTTTTATATTATTTGGTTAATAAACTAACTATAAACTACCCAGAGAACCAAAATTGGATCATTAATGACATACCTATTATCATATATGTCCTTTGGCAAAACCATAGATTTTATGGAATAATATATCAATTAATAATATAATATTTTTTAAACTCTTTTATGTCAATTTTGACACTAATTAATAACTGATTTTTGTTAAAGTCATTTAAACTTTATTAATTCGAAATAAATTCATTTAATCAATTATAGCACGTCATATAAACCTAAATAATTAGTTTATGGCATAAAAACATTCTCATTATATTTATTTTGAAATTTATAAACCATTTATTTGATTCTTTCATTAAAAAAAAACTGCATCATCATTGTGTCATAAATAAATATAATTATTAAATGTATAAAAATTATAAATAAAATAAAATTATGTAGGAAATAATTTTACACTTCAAATGAATATATTTATTCGAAGATATAACATGTATAACTCTATGTAAAAATTGTTTTACTAAAGGATGTATGTTTATGTCATTTTTGTATTTACTTTAACTTAATTAATATAAACTGTCATTATCACTTAAAATTGGCTCCATGGGGGTACTAAAATCGACCCAAAGATGCCAATTGTTGGAAATGTATCATTAAATAATGTTAGAACATGTCTAAGGGTAATTTATTATTATTATAATATTAATTTCTACCCTTATTTACCAGATTTACCTTTTAACCACTGTAAATATAATATTTATCGACGTAATTATTCAAAATGCTAAATATAGAAGTTAATTATTTAAACAATTTGGACCTTATGATTATAAATATGGAATCCATATTTCTAAATTCAAAACATAGTAGTGGAAAGAATTAATTTAAAATTAATTCATGTAGTCAAAACAAAAATAATGTTTTTAAGAAATATTAACCATTTAATGATTGACACTTGTTTATATCCAGTTTAAATGTGAAATTGTCACCAATGACCAACATTAGATTAAACTGTAAAAATATAATCTATATATAATTTAAAACCCCTCAATAGTATAATTTAGCACTATAAATTATTTTGATTAAAAAATATGTTTTTAATTAAAGTTTAGTATTTTTCACTATTCATAAAAAATTGGATGCTTTTAAAAACATACCAAAAATTCACCCTAAGGTAATTTTAATATTCTGAATCCAAAAATGAAGACCATTTTGAAAGATAAAATTTATAAAATTTTAGAAATTGGGTACTACTATTCATAATGACTAGTTTGATTGGTTGTGGTGTGTTAGAACTCGAAGTTGCATATAACACCCGCTATTGTATTATTAAAAGAGAAGCGTATTTTGGAAGCTTGTGGTGTTTCAATCTCCTATCCTTCAAATAATTTCTTCTTCGAAATTTCTAGAATATCACTGCGTAAAATGAACTTGGTGGTTCTTCATCATATGTTCCTCAGGTTCCCACGTTGCCTCTTCCATCTTATAGTTTCTCCATAGAACGTTTACCAGACTAGTCATCCGGTTTCTCAGTACTTGTTCTCTGGTATCAAGATTCTTGATGGGCTCTTCACAATAAGACAAATCGGGTTACAGTTCGACTTCCTCAAATGTGAGTACATGTGTTTGATCTTGCATGTATTTTTTTAACAATGATACGTTGAACACATCGTGAACTTTGGAGAGACTTGGTGGCATTGCCAACTGGAAAGCTATAGCCCTAATTTGTTCAAGAATTTCAAAAGGTCTGATTTCCCTATGACTCAATTTTCCCATCTTACTGAAACTTATAACACCCTTATATAGAGATACCTTCATGAAAAAATGATCTCCTACATGAAATTCCAAATCCTTTCTTCCATTATCGTCATAGATCTTCTTCATACTTTGAGCTACATTGATGTGGTTTTGGATAACCTTCACCTTTTCCATTGTTTCCTCAACATGATCTGGGCCTTCACGTTTTATTTCACCAACATCATCCCAACAGGTTGGTGTGCGACATCTCTTTCCGTATAATTCTTTATATGGTGCCATCTGAATACTTGAACGGAAGCTGTTGTTTTAGTAAAATTCTAGCTAAGGTAAATGTTGATCCCAAATACCCTGAAAGTCAAGTGAGAAAGATATCAACATTTCTTCTAATGTTTGAATAGTCAGTTCTGATTTTCCATCAGTTTAGGGGTAGTAGGAAGTGCTCAAACGAAATTCAGTATGAATGGCCTTCTGGAGACTCTTCCAAAATCTGGATGTGAAATGTGGATCATGATCAGAAACAATTAATAGGTGTACTCCATGAAATTTCAAAACATCATTAATATATATCCTTTCTAGACGTTCAATTGGTAGATATTCTCTTATAGCAAGAAAATATGCTGACCTGGTATGATGATCAACAATGACCCATATTGCATCGTTCCTTCTAGGAGTCTTTGGTAGTCCCATGAACAAGTCCATCATGATATTATCCCATTTCCACTAAGTTAGGGGAAGAGGTTGCAAGACTACATCAGGATGTTTCCTTCAAACTTTCACTTTTTGACAAACCATACATAATGACACAAAATCAGCAATCTCCCTCTTCATGTTGTCCTACCAAAAATATTCCATCAAATCTCTATACATATTAGTGCAACCAGGGTGCATATAGAAATTTGAACTATGAGAATCATCCAAAAATTATCTTTTTAGATCAGGTATATCTGGAACACAATGTATCTTCCCAATTTTCAAAATTCTATCTTCATACACAAAGTCACGCAATTTCCCATCATTCACAACTTTAATCATGTTTTGAAACTCTTCATCATTAGTCTGAGAACTCTTAATCATTTCTATTAAATATAGGTTTTAAACCATTTGAAAAAGAATTTATGTTTCACCTTCCATAGTTATTACCATGTCCATATACACTAGATCCATGAAAATTTGATCCCTTTCAGTTCTCATCTTGTTCAAAACTCCATGATCCTTTCTGCTCAAAGCATCATAAACCTTATTTTCCTTCCTCGGGTGGTAGTGTATCATGTAATCATAATCCATGAGTATGTCATGCCATCTCCATTACCTCATGTTGAGTTCTTTATGTGAGAAAATATACTTCAAACTCCTGTGATCAGTATAAATCTCACAATTTTACCATAGAGATAGTGTCTCCAAATATTCAAATCAATTATTACAGCTGATAACTGAAGATCATGAGTAGGATAGTATTTCTCATGAATTATTAGTTGCCGTGATGCTTAGGGAAATACCATATCATTATACATAAGGACACAACAAAGTCCATTCATTGTGTCATCACTATAAATAACAAATACATCGTTACCCGAAGGTATATTCAATATATGAGCATTCACTAATCTTATGATAAATTATTAGAAACATTCATCACACTATTTTGTCCAATCAAATTTAACCCCTTTATGTGTGAGCTTCGTTAATGGGTTATCCAACCAGGTAAAATTCTGGACGAAACGTCGATAATAACCTGCTAAACCAATAAATATACATACCTCAGTTATATTCGTTGTTGCTGGACATTCTTGGATTGCTCTTGTCTTAGAAGAATCAACAGAGATTCCATCCTTAGAGAAAATATGGCCCTGAAAATAAATCTTCTAATGTCATAATTCACATTTACTTAACATCCCATATAGTTCATGTATTATCATTGTCTTGATGATAATGAGAAAGTGATTTTCATGATCTTTTTATCTTTTGGAGAATACCAAGATATCATCAATAAATACCACTAAAAAGTGATTAAGATATTTCTTGAAAATACGGTTCATTAGATCAATGAAAATAGAGGGTGAATTAGTCAGCCCAAAAGGCATTACTGTAAACTCGTAATGCCCGTACCTTGTTCGAAATGCTGTCTTCGGAATTTCTTCCTTCTTCACACACAACTGATGATATCCAGATCGATGGACAATATTTGAAAGGTATTGAGCTTTATGAAGTTGGTCGAATAAATCATCAATACAAGGTAGGGGATATTTTTTCTTTATTTTTATAGAATTGATCTCTTTGTATTCATTGCACAACCTCATAGATCCATCTTTCTTTTTAACAAAAATAATAGGGGCTCCCAATGGAGAAACACTAGGGCGAATAAATCAGTTATTACTCAATTCCACTAGTTGTTTCATTATTTCCACTTATTTAACAGTGGCCATTCTTTAAGGGGCCTTTGATAATGGCCTTCAACAAGGAATTTGGTCAATGGAAAACTGAATTTATCATTCTATAGGATGTCTAGGTAAATATCTTGAAACATGTCGACATATACTTTCACAATAGGTACATCCTCTATTTGAACATTCCTTTCCTCACTAATAGTTATTTCATTATCTTCCTCCCAATAATTGAATTTAGTTGAGCTATTGGGGGTGGATATATATAAGAATTAGGTGGTGATGATTATGCTCTAAAGATAAGGTGTTATTTATCATCATCATCAAAAATCATACCCACCTTATACATTCAATAAATTTTCACATCATGATCCAAAAGCCAATCCATACCAAGGATTATATCAAATTCAATCATGGGTATGACGATTAGATTAGTAGATAAAGAAAATTTATATTCTTTAATGGGAACGGATTCACAAAACATTGTTGTAATGATACATCCCTTAGGATTTTTAAATGAAAAATCCCTTGTTAAATCAAAATGGAAATATAAAATTTTTGTAGCAAACCGGGATGATATGAAACAATGTGATGATCCAGAATCAAATAAAGCAATTTATAAACATGAGAAATCCATTAAATTAGCTTCCACCGCATATTTTGGAGCTTCTACCTCAGAAGTTGTGATATAATATGCTTAGCCTTGATCCCTTGACCTTTTCTAAGGTAAGTTCCCCTGACACTTAGGACATTTATTTTCATAATGTCCCATGTCCATGCAATTTTATCATTGAACATCAATAGCTTTTTTCTTCTCCTTGCAAGCACGATATTTGTGGCCTTTGTCACCACACTTGTAAGAGACTTCCATTCCCTTCTGGAAAGTACCAGGGTGTTTTTTCCCACATTTTCTGCAGAATGGATTTTCAACTTTTCCCTTCTTTCCCTTACTTCCATTTCAAGAGTGATAAGCACATCTCTTCTTCTCTTTCTTTTATTTAAAGTAGTATGACTTAAAGAATTCCTTTTCTATCTTGATAGAAAATGAGACAATATCTCCATACAATGAGAAGGATTGTGAGACTAATTATTGACCGAGAAATAGTTTTAACCCATAAATGGAATAATCAATCTTACTTCTTGGGCTATATATATAATCTGTAGCATGAATTGCTAACCTTGTAAAGTTAGACTCATAATTTGCAACATTCTCATCCTCATTTTGCCTCATACTCCAAAATTATATTTCCATATCTGCTTGATGGTCATGGGGAAAGTATTTTTCTAATAAAATATATTCAAACTACATCAATTTCATATTTGGTACTTCATCATCATACTTCGTGTTTGGAATCAATGACCACCATTGATCAGTATCTCCAGTGAGGCGGTAAACTGCCATGAAATCCTTTTCACTTTCGCTACTCTCCAAGGCGTAGAATATTTTCTCTAATGAATACATCCATTACGCAAGTACTAGTGGATTTGTACCCCCATTTAATGTAGGTGGCTGTATCCTCATGAAAAAAATATAACATTGATCCTACACACTGCGGATCCGGGTGTTCCATATAGTTATGGTTATTATTCATAACCTGAGTTAGTTGTCCCAGTATGATGATTAGATGATCAGCACCAGCTGCATCACCAGCTCCACTATAATTATCTTGAGCAGGAGGGAAATCCCAACATGGAGTGCCTGAATTGATACAACTTCCATTTCATCCATCAGGCACCATTTCAAAACAATGGCATACACTAGTTTAGTTTATGAATCAAAATACATAAATCCATACTTGTAAAACACTTATCATAAATTGAGCAGTTAATGGATATAATCCATAAACATAAAAATGTTTTCATTTAGTAAATTTGTACTCATGAACCCTTCATAATGGATTTTAATGAAAATAAGAATTATCTTAAGCATATCCCCCGGCAGTGTCATAACCTAAAATGCAGCAAGGCCCGTTGTCGTGCACCAGTTCCCGTTGGAGTCTATCTCAATGCGGTATTTTTGAGTATTACCCATAGGTATATCGGTGCCATAGCTGCCTCTACCTAGTCGTATCTAGATAGGGATGTATTTCTCGGAAAACTCACAAAAATCTCTAGAATACCCAAATTCAAGGAAGTTCTTCGATACTAATAATCAAAGTCCATTCTATGTCTTTGTACACTAATCAGGGTATAACTAAATCTTGCTTCCAATGTCTGTAGAAAACTTCCTCTAATACCAACTATAACGCCCCGACCCCAGTTACCCAGAATCAGTGCATTATTACCTAACATTTGCATCATTACAAAAGATCATGCCTCGAAAGACTGATTAGTTTAGTAGCCTTGGAAACACTAGATACATTAATAAGTCTTACATTATATGATAAAGTGAAAAACTACAACAATATACTCTCTATAGTCCACACTCATATCCCCTCAGACTATCCCTACAGCTTAGTCATAAAATAATTCTTCAAATCCTGGGAAAAATAAGACATAGAAATGGATGATCACAGATTCTCAGTATGGAAAACAATGTAGTGGAAACTTTCATAAATAAGCATAAATATTTATGGCAATATATAACTAAAACAAAAGCATTTTAAACATGAGCATCAACATAATATGAAAAAAATAAAATGAATTAATTCCACTTACATATTCACATGGATATTTGACTATTTGAATAATCACATGTTATATCTGTAACCCCTTTCATAACAATGGAATGCATAATGCTAGACTATCATTACCACATCGTCAAGGCCTTGTTCGAATAAAAAAATAATATTTTGTCAAGTCAATGTTCTAAGACACTAGTTTGACTCATGAGACCTACTGATGCATCATGGATCTAGAGCCGACTCCACCAGTCACATACTAAGTCCAATGCATTCCTCAAATGAACAGGTTTAAACATAACCTAAACATTCGTTTTAAAACTAGAATATGAAATGTAAATACTTTATCCATAAAACATGAATGGTATAAAAATAACACATCCACAATCAAACATATCACAAAAACTACAATATAATATGGAAGTTCTGTATCATAACAAATCAACTTCAAATAATCTTAAAATCCATTAAATGAATGTTTACATAGATGAAATCCAAACAATTTGAGATAAATATCTCTTATTTTTAAATAGTTAAAAAGTAAAATAATTATAAAAGAATACATTTATATTGAAAATATTATTATATGCTTGTATGGGAAGCTTCTGCGATTTTTATAATGGCAGAAAATAGCTTCACCCGTCGTATAAGATAAAAAAGACATTCTTACCTTAATATTGCCGACAAGGTTAAAAAGGACCTTGTTTGGAAAACGACAGAACGATTCCTTTATAAAAATCTTATAAAACCAAAAACAATGGTATAAATGACTTTAACCCATTGTATATAAAATAGGATTACTGATTTGAAATACAGTTTTAGGATAAATGGATATGGATGATAAAGAGATGCTAGTAGATAATTATGTACAAACAACCTAAGATAATGAAGTGATTGGGAAATTAACACATACTTTGTATTTTTATTTGGTCGAGGATAGGTTAAAATATTTTATAATGGATAAATAATTGTTATTAAGTTATTCAAAGATCATATACATTAATATGATATCATATATGATCTTTTAACAATACTTTGTTCATAATATATTAGTATTATCGTTGTTTCGGGTGTTAATAGATTCGTTTTACTTTATATTATTTGTTAAATGAGTCATATTTGTTATTGTTGGGATTTTTATTATTCATATAGAGATTAATATAAAGTCTTTAAGTATTATTTTTAATCATCAAATTAAAGTTAGTCTTGAATGGATACGATGGGGAATGAATCTCACCGCCTTCGTGGAGACGGTTATCCGTACGTACGTACAAGGGACAATATAATTCGTTTGATATTAAAATAATATATAATTGGATGGTTTATCTGATATATAGATTCATAATCATGTTATATTTATTATTTAAATCAATTACACATCATTATTATACCCATCCATATAATAATGTATTTAATAACAGTTACACCACGACGTGGAGACGGTAAAGTGTACATACGTACGTACGGGGACATGTAATTCAAAGGATGCATAGAATAATGTCTTTGGTTGTACTATATTTATAATAACATCATTGTATAAAGAATATACTAGAGATATTATTTTATAATGAAAACAACAATGTGAAAGGAAGTGGAAGAAGAAAGGAACTTGAAAGAGGTGGTGAGATATTTACCTCTTCTTCAGGTTCTTCCTTTTGTTTTGATCACAAGGGCTCCATAAGTTGGATTTATAATTAAAGGAAGGCCTCTTGGATGAAGAGATGAAATTTTATAGGGTATTTTGGAATATTTGGGCTGATCCAAAATTCATTGATGGTGTGAATTTTTGAGAAAGTTGAGTGCCCTTTTATAATAGGGGTGAGGGGCACCTTAGGAAAAACATAAAATAATATTTATAATAAATTCATATTCGGTTTCAAATGGATCAAAATTGATTTATTTATAGGATATGGTTAGAATGGTTCAAAATAAATTCAACCAATAGGTTATATATAGGTTTTGGTCAGTATATCAACCTTATCTTTTAAATTTAACTCTTAGTTAATTAGTTTGACATTTACCATGTCTCTTTGTATTTTTATATTATTTGGTTAATAAACATACTATAAACTTCCAAGTGAACCCCAAGTTGTTCATTAATGACATACCTATCATCATAAATGTGATATTTCCCATCCATCTATTTTTTATAATATTATATCAATTAATAATATAATATTTGTTTTAAAAGCTCGTTTATGTCAATTTTCTCCAAATTTAATAAATGATTTTTGTTAAAGTCGTAACAACTTTATTAATTCGAACTAAATTTATTCATTCAATCCTAACCTTTCATAGAAACCTAGAAAATTTGTGTATAGAATAAAAACTTTCAAATTAAATTTATTTTAACATTTATAAAACCATTTATTTGATTCATTCATTAATAATGAAAAATATTGCATCATCATTATTTCATAAAGAAATTGAAATATTGAATGTATAAAAATGATAAATAATAATCCATTATGTAGGAAATATTTTTACATTTCTAATTAATATTTATAGTCAAAGAGATAACATGTATAACTCTACGTAAAAATTGTTTTACTAAAGGATATATGCATATGTCATTTTTGTATTTACATTAACCTAATTAATATAAAGTGTCTTTATCACATAGAAGTGGCTCTATGGGGTCCCAAAATCCACCCAATGATTCCCATGGTCGTACATGTGTCATCCAATAATGTTTGGACATGTGTTAAGGTAATTTAATATTATTATAATATTATTGTTTACCCTTTAACCATGGTAAATAAAATATTCACCGAAGTTATTATTCAAAATGTCTATAAATAAAAGATACCTATTTACACAATTTGGATCTCCTGATTCTAAATATGGAATCCATTTTTCAAAATTAAAAACACAAAATTGGCATAATTTAATTTTAAATTAATTATCGTTGTAAAAGAAATCGTGTTTTTATGAAATATTAACTATTAAAAGATTGACACTTGTTTATTTCATGTATAAATGTGAAATTGCGACCAATGACCAACATTAAATAAAACGGTAAAAATAGAATATTATTATAATTTAAAACCACTAAATATTTTAATTTATCACTATATATTATTTTTATTAAAAAATTTGTTTTTAATTAAATTTTAGTATTTTTTTCTTATTTATTAAAAATTGGAATTTTTCAGAAAAATACCAGAAATTCATCCTAAGATAATTTCAATATTCCGTGTCCAAAAATGAAGTCCATTTAAAATGATAAATTTAATAAAATTTTAAAAAATGAGTACTACTATTCATAAGGACAAGTTTGATTGGTTGTGGTGTGTTAGAACTCGAAGTTGCGTATAACACATTCTCTTATATTATTCAAAGAGAAGCGTACCGTGGAAGCATGGGGTTTTACATAAATCCAAAGGGTTAGGTCAAAGTATTCGGAAAATCATACATTATCCTCAAACATAATATCATGTGTCCAAATACTCAATCCCAACCATTAGACGTATCCAAAAATACTTATGTCCAAACTCATACAATAAAAATGTATATGTAAGGTCAACATAACATAATGAAGATTGATTTTATCACATAACAACTTGTGAATACCTTCATATTGTATTCTATTAAAACACTGTAACAACCTGAATTACCATAAAACCTTATTTGAATACGTATGTACTTCCTTATTCCATCAGTAAATCATCGAATACTGGATATACTCCATAAATCAAAAAATGATGTAAACTCCAACAATAATGGAATAAAAATACAATTAATTTGATACAAGGTTGTCAATAATATTCAATATAAATTATCCAACTAAATTATATCTTATTTTCAAATAATTATATCTGTTTTAGAAACATATTAAGGTTTATGTTTCCACCAGCCATATATTTTCCAAATTTTTTTACTTGAAACTGTGTCATATTAAATAGTACCATAAAATCTAAAATAATTCATGAAAACATACTTCAATTAAATCCTTAAATTCTTTATAATTCTTATAACTTGTGATCAAATGATACAATTTGTTAATAGCATCTTATGAATACAAATCATTCATATTCATCTCTAGTAGTATCATAACATGATTATTATCTAATATCATCATTTGAGGTATTACCTGATTATTTGGGCATTTATTTGTGTAGTGTGATGTCTCATTCCAAACTAAGAATTGTAAATTTGAAACCGTTTTCATACCATTGCAATCACAATATTGGTTTCATTTTTTTCCACACATATAAAAAAATCCCATTCATTTCAAGCACTTCCTAGGGTGATTCTGTCCAGAGTTATCACATATGGATGAATCCTTTTTTCCCTTCTTCCTATTAACGATCATTCTCTCTATCATCCTTTTCCTCTCTGGCCTCCCTTCAATGCCATAGGGATCTGATAATTTGTTACATATATTTTTATCACATAATATTATTTCTTTATATGATGAGAATACATGGGAGACTATTTCTCTTTTAAATGTTGGCATATGATCATGAATGATATGAATCTTCTTACTCTATGTATAATGTGTATTGAAGGAGTTCTCATTCCATCTACTGGGCACCATTTCTAAACAATGGCATACACTTGGTTAGTTTACGATTCACAATGCATAATTCCATAAATTTAATATAACTTATAAAATTGAACAGCTTATGCATATAATCCATAATAATAATAAAAATGTTTTTATTGAATAGATTTTAAATCTAAATTCTTTCATAATGGATTTTATAGAAAATATGAAATATCCTAAGCATATCCCCTGGCAGTGTCGTAACCAAGAGTGCACACGGCCTGTTGTCATGAACCAGGATACCCTGGTTCAGGCCCGAAACACTTTTTCTGAGTTTCCACTCCAAGGTACATCTGTTCTAGTGCCGCCTATACGTGCCCGTACCTAGACAGGTATGTATTGCTTGGAAAATTTACAAATTCTATACATTACCACAATTCAAGGAAGTTCATCTATACTAATCGTAAAATTCTATCTTAGGGTAGTGTTTCAAAATCCGTGTTGATCTAAATATATTTCCAAGGTTGTTGGTAAGTTTCCTTTGATAGCAAATATAATGCCCCAACCCATTTTACACAGTGTCGATGCATTATTTTAAATCTATGGGATGATTACAAGGAATCAAGTCCATATGGACAGATCACTTTAGCAGTCTTATAAAATAGATAACATATACGTACGTTACCTTAAAATATCAAAAATAAAACACAACATAAATAATCCTTTGAGAACACCATTATTCCCCTAGCATATCCCTACATAACAATCATAACACACTTCTTCTCATCTTGGGAAAACTAAAACATAACAAATATGTGACCTCAAATGCCCAATAGGGGTAAATAATATAGGGTAAACTATAAACTATTAAGGAACAATATGTAATAAAAAAAATAATTTTGAACAAAATATTGAACAAAATATGGAAAAAATAAATCAAACATTACCATAAAAACATTCACATGGATATTCTACCAGTCAAAAAATCACATATTATAACTAATTTAATAACGAGTGAATGCATAATGCCAAAAATCATAACCACATAGTCAAGGCCTCTTGTCAAGACTATAAATAAATATTTTTTCATGGCCTTGTGCCAAGACAGTTGTTTGTCTCATGAGACCTACCGATTCAACATGGAGCTGTAGCGGGATCCACCTATTAATTACTAAGTCCAATACATTCCACATATGAAAATGTAGAAACATAACATAAATATTCATATTAACACAAGCATACAAAATGTCAATACGTTTACCATAATTTATGAATTGTATAAAAATAGCTCATTTATAGTCAAACATATCATAACTCATTTAATATAATTCAGAATATTGTATTTATAATAAATTCGCCTCAATCAAGAATAATGTTAAAAAATTATGATGATATTGATGAAAATTATTAGTAAAAAACATGGAAAGAAATATCCCTTTTTCATGAAAACATATAAATGTCACACAATTTAAGAAGGAAGACATTTAAAAGAAATTTTAATCAATGAGTCCCATACCACTGTAAATCGTTCAGAAAGAATTAACTTTTTAAAACATTATTCTCAATATAAATAAATCTTTAAAATCCATTTTGAAAACAAAGAACTTAAATGAGAATGATTAAGAAGAATAAATATTTAAACCATTTGAAATAATTTTTTAGTTAAAGTTTCTCTTAAATAGAATACTTTTGAAAAATATTTTATGAAACATGGACATTGATAATAAAAATGTCCCAGTAAATACTTACACATATAGAATCTAAAATAATAATGAGATTGAGGAATTAACCCTTACATGTACATTCCTTTAGTCGAGGGCATGTTTAACCTCTTGTATAATTACTATAGTATTTTATAAAATTATATAAAAACCATAATCATATTTATTATATTATACATGATTCATTTATGTCTTTATACTTCTTGTTAATAATAATTTCCATGATAAAGTAACATTTCATGTACAAATCACTTTATTTATCGTATGTATTTTAACTTTTTATTCAAGATAGTATCACTTAGATCATGAATTACATAATTCCATAATATAAAACATGATATATATATAACATATATATTCAGAATATAATCATGTATAACAGACATATATATGAAACAGAAACACCATTCATGGAGACGATAGTCCGTACATACGCATGGACGTTGTATCTGTTTTCTTATCGTATTAAATGTAAGTAAGTGACAGATATATATATATATATATATATATTCAGTATTATTATATCATATATTTTATACTTAATAAAAATATATATTTTTACATTCGTCGTTTAATGGTGAATGTGGAAATGAAGCTCATCGTGTCATGGAGACTGTAAGTCGTTCTTACGCATGAGAAAAATTATCATTTCCTTAATGATAAAATGGTATTGAATTGGATGGTATATTAATTATACCATAACATAAAAATGTTATATTTATTATTTACATCAATTAAACCAATCCAAATAATGAAGTGTTGAATATCAAACTACACCACGAAGTGGAGACTGTCATTTGTACGTACGCACGTATGGTGACATTGTAATTCATAGGATGGATAAAATAATGAATGTGGATATACCTTATTTATAATAACATAATTGTTTTTACATGGTAATAGAGTTGTAATTTTGTTAGGGAAACAACAAATAATGGGGATGTAGAAGAAGAAAATGATATTGAATGTGGTGATTAAATAATTACCTCTTCTTCGGGTGTTTCATTTTTACTTTATCAAAAGGGCTAAATAGGATGGTTTTCTGAAAAAATTACAACCTCTTGGTTGAATTTAGGGTATTTGGGAATATATTTGAGTAGGTTTTGGTCGAGAAAAATGTATTTGGAGGAGTGAAATTAAGAGAAGGGGAAGTATCCTATTATAAGAGTGGTGAGGGGAACATTAGGAAATTCTTGAAATACAATTTTATAATAAAATATTTTTCGGTTTTTAATGGATCCAATAAAATTTATTTGGAGTCTAAGGTGTGGATGGGTCTAAAACCTCTCAAAAAATAGGTTTTAGACAGTTTTAGATAATCATATTAACCTTATATTTTAGTTTTAACTCTTAATTAATAGTTTATCTTTTACCATGTCTTCTTGTATTATTATAATAAATAGTTAATAAACATACTATAAAAAACCAAGAGAACCCCAGTGGGTTATTTATTTATATATCTATCCATATCTATTTCCTTTGTCTCTAAATTATATTTTTAGGAATACTATATCAATTAATAATATAGTATTTGTTTTAAAAACTCTATTATGCCAATTTTGACACTATTTGGTATTTAGTTTTCTTTAATGTCATAAAAACATTATCACTTCTAACAAAATTTAATTATATATCCCTATCATTTTTATATTAACATAAAAAATTATTGTAATTCAAAATAATTCTCAATTTACATTAATTCTTATATTTATAATATCAATTATTTTAATCTTTCATTAATAATGTAATTACTGCATCATCATTTTCCCACAAATAAATTTATTTATTTAATGACTAAATTTTTTAAATAAAATACCATTATATAGTAAATTGTTTTAGTTTTCTATGGAATATTTATAGTCAATTCCATATTATGTATAACCCTATATTATAAAATTATTAGTTATTAAACCTTGAATTTAACACTTTTAAATATTCTATAAATAAAATGATAATGAAGGAACTAATATAATCCAAGTGGACCAAAAGGATAATATTTTATTCATAAGGATTATTATATTCAAAATAAACTTATCCAAAAAAATTAATACATGTGTTTGTGTAATTATAATATCATATTAACCTTTAATTACCCTATTAATTATAACCGTGGTAAATAAAATTCAAAAATTACTATTCACCAAAAAATATTTTCAAACAATTGAACAAAATATTACATACTGATGTCTACAATATCTCTCAGATTTTTGGAAATCAATTCACAGATGTGGTCAAATTACATTTTATGCTAATTTGCTAACATCCCTTAAAGGTGGGTAAAAGGCATTAAAACATTCAATAAAATATTATATATCAAATATTATTATTAAATGACTCAATTGAATTAAATTTGACTAATATAGGTATTATTTATATTAATTTATTTTAGTATAAATTTAAAAAAACATATTTATTATTTTAATAAAAGTCAGTTTTAAACAATAACGCCTTGTTTTTCACTATTCATCAAAAATTGAATGTTTTCAAAAAAATATCACAAATTCACCCGAAGATAATATTGATATTACAAATTTATAAATGAAGTCTATTTTACCAAATTATAAACATAAAAGTTTCACTAATTAATTTTATATTAATTCCCACTGTCATAACCAAAAAGCCGGATTTTTTTAAAATTAAAAACTATCAAAAGAATGACATATGTTTATGACCAATTCAAATGTAAATTTACTAATAATGACTTAAATTGTATTAAATGAAAAAAAATATAATCTAATTATACATTAAAACCATTAAAATTTAAAATTTAACACTATAAAATGTTTTTATTAAAAAAATTCAATTAACATTTAGTATTTCTCACTATTCACCAGAATATGAAATTTATAAAAAAAACACGAATTTTAATGATACTATTTTTATGTCCTGATTCAATAGAATAAGTTTATTCTGTAAAATGTTATATATAAATGAGTCAATTATTGGAATTAAAATGGTGTCTACATTAAACGATGGTAAATTTTAATTTTTGAAAAAAACATCTTTTATTTGAAAAAATTGAATTTGTTCTTATAGTATGCATAATAAAGAGATAATATTGATTATAAAATGATATGGAGTATGTGAAATACAAAATTTAGTTAATTAAATTTATAATAGCTTTTTGAATGGCTAGTTTCGTAAGTCGTGGTGCTCTTAAACTCGGTGTTGCGTGTAGCGCAAACTATGGAATTACTTTAAAGATATAATTTACAATGAAATCCTACGGTGTTACACTAACAAATATTTTAGCCCCACTTTTGTTGGAGAATAAAAAAACACCCTGATTTTTACCAACCAAAAGAAGTTAATGTGGTGGAATCATCATACAATGATAAGTACAATCCTTTGAAAACATAACATAAAATATCAATAATTCTCATAAAATAGGGCTCTATACTAGCCTTAAACTACTCTTCCTTCATAAAAAAAATCCAACCAACATCATTAAACTGGGAAATACTACCCTCATCCTTCCCTACAATGGGTAACGGTAAATATGGGGTAATCCCATAGACATTGTGACATTTCATTCAGTAGACATCTTTTTAATCCATTTCCACACTTGCAACATAAATATTTTATTTTAGATAGATTTCACATTTCATAGCTTGTTACTATAAATTTTTTTTCTAACATACAAACCAACAGTAAACAAAATTATTTATCCATTATTTATCATTATATAATTTTTATCCATTTACCTCACCTTTATTATACCCCTTTTTATTAAATTATTTTTTTAAAAAGTAAAAGTAAATCAACCATTCATTTCCAAAATACCTATCCATTGTGTACCTATAATTGTGCATCCCACATATATCTATAGATTCTATTAATGATGCATGAATGTATAACCTTATGTTGTTACTATAACAGGATAAATATAATAAACTTTCCACACCACAAAGGAAGGGAATCACAAAATGTCGAAATACCATTCAAATGTAACAACACACATAAAGAACAAAAATTATGCCATGGGTAATAGGGTCTCCCGTATTCATTTGTCACATACACCCATGTACGATATGATTTCCAAGGCCCAAAACATCTTAATATCCCATATACCATACCCAAATAATATAACCACATAAAAGAACCATTCTAATACTAGTTTGTAAAGTACCAAATATAGAATCCACTAAACTAGTACTCCAAGATGGGACACCACATGACCTCAAGCGTGTGTCCTTATACGCCAGGTGTTTCAAAATAGCAGAAATGGTCTATTGAAAAATTTGGGGATACTATACCCTCATATCAATATTAATACATAAATGATAACATAATAATAAAGGAAAAATAATCAATAAATTAGAATGAAGAATTTCTAACCTATTACGCAAATAGGGTGCAAAACATAACCTATAAATAAATATTCAACATCATGTTAATAGTTAAAATAGTGAAAAAGAACCCAAAATAAAAACAATTAGATTAATCCCCGTGATTGTTCCAAACACATAGTTTAGATACCTTTTCTATTCTAATCAATTTCCCAGTCCAACAATATAGTATAGGGCCATTTACATTTTCCCATCCTCTAACCATGACATTTGCTGAGATACACAGTGACCCCTTGAGCTTGTAGGGAATTCAAACCAGTAGGCAACCACCAATAGTTTCTATAAAATATGTAGTACAAAAAGATTGTTCTTTTTAGAAGTGGATATATTACAAGGTAAACAAAATAATTCTATATAACCATTAGTTCACAATATTATATATTATCCTTTTAATCACTTAAACAATTTCCCTTACTTTTTTCATGGATTAAGCATTCATATCTTTTACACAAACACCTCAGATTTTTAATTGATATGAATACCGGAGTAATACAAGATTTATATCTATATATGGATGAACATTTAGTAAAAAAATTCAATAATCATATCTTGGGTCCCTATTTTAGGTAGTCTCGTCCCATGAAACCATTGAGGGCTTAGATAATTAGTATGACCCCCTAACCCTTTCATTATAGGGTACGTTTCAGATCCTCAGTCCAAGATGACCCATTTGAGGAGGATTAGTATAATAACCCACATAAAACTAAGATATATTCATATTATTATTTATCCTTTAACAATATATACAATATCACATACCCTTATTAATAAATAAAAATAACATTTCCAATTAACAATTAATTCAATACACGAATAATCAAAAATCCTTGACGTGAAAGAACATTATCATCTGGTAAAAATTCCCTTTTAACTCATTTACTTTTTCAATAATTACCCATTTAGCATATTCATCAATTTCAATACATTAACACATCTCCCATGGGTCATCAAATTATCATGAATTATCACATTTATGAAATTACATAACAACTCATAAGACATTTTACATTTTCATATTATTCTATATAACCATTTCTCACATTTTCATAACAATATCTTAATCTATTTCAATTAAATAGACACAACTACCACAAATGCATCTATAGAAACCCGAATAACCTTTCTACCGATAAATAATGCGATATATTTAAATAAAACATAAATTATTTATAATAGTTACAATTTTCATGTTCGGGACTGTTGGAACACCCTAGTGGTGGCCCTCATGACCTAATAAATCTACATACATCCCACAAGGATCATGAGAGGTTTAAATAATCAATTATCCATCCATTTTACCAAATCATACTAAAGGAATCAAAAGATAATAATGAGGAAATAAATATCACAACTACACATGATAAAAATCAACATTAAAACAATGGTATGTTACTGTAGACCACATACCTAAAATTTAAAGATGGACGCACCATCAAACATAACATAGATCTAGATTCAAACACCCTTTGAATCCAGAATCATTGATTTTCATGAAAAATAGTTGTTTATGTATTCCAAAGAAGAAAAAAAAATTCTATTTTTCCCAATCAAGGAAATATCAAAAAGTGGTTCATTAGACATACTCAGAGATTCAATAAGTAAAAAAGACACTCAAAACAACCAATAAAATAAAAAAAATTAATGCATGGGAATCTTGAGGGATTTTGGGTCCCAAATATGGATAGAGGAAGATGAAATGAAGAGAGAATAGGTTGAAGATCTTATAATCCTAATAATAAATTTTCTTAATTTTTTTCTTTTTAATGTGTAATGGATTGATCACACAACATTCCAAACATTGAACCAACCATGAACCAAAATAAAACTAAGAGGGGTCTAAGTGGAACAATTTCTCGGTTGTTGTAACAAATTGTTATTGAACAAACATATATATCTCAATCCATATTATGGTATTCATTTTTTTTGATTGGGTGAGGGTTGTGTTTGGATTGCGAGGATGCCTATAATGGTAACGTCTAACACTTGTTGAATTTTTCAAATACTAAGTTGGGTGTTTTTCTAAACTACATGGATATTACCTGTCATGCAACTATGGATGTTTGAATGATGTGAAATGTATTTCATGGTGTGAGGGGTACACTGCATGAATTCCCTTAACACGGCGTGATGTATTATTAGGACATTTTTCAGGAATAACAATGGGGATTTTGAAATTTAATAATATTTGGAGTTTTATGATGTGAATATGGGTAACATTCCTTGTACAACCTCATCGTAAAAATGACATTATATATTCGATGCATCTTCACTGTTAGGGAAATTAAATCATTTAGGATGTGTAACTGGATTACATTCCATGTAATTCCCAATATAACATCTATAAAGGGGAGGAATATATGGTTATATATTTCATTCACTGTTCTTCAGTTTAGATTAGTTTTACCCAAATCCTTCCCCTATTATTCTTGTATCCTTATAACTCTTCTTGATCCATTCCTTTAGTGATCAATCATCATTTCTTTGGTGTCTGATAACCTGGTAAACTTTCCTCATCATTCATTATCTTTATCTCCACACACTCTATTGTAATTTAAATAGATCATCCATGATTAGATGGATCTATTATCCATGATGTGGGATCATTAATCTAGGAAGAGTTTGAAGAACTTGTGTGCCTTTGTTCTCATTAATGGGTGTCTTTGTGTGTGTTGGGTTTCAGAAACAACATTTGCAGTTCCATTCCATTTTGAAAAATTTAATAACCTTGTATTGGATGATTTATTTCTACAAATAGTTTAAATTAAATTTCTCAAATGTGATTTCAATTGTTTTTTTAACACCCAATTCTAGTGAATTGGGATATTTGGAAATATTTTTGGCATGAAAATTTAGAAAACCTCAAATTACATTGAATAGGGGTGTGTTTATAGAAATTGGATGATTTAAATTGATTAATTTTAAATACCAATTTGATGGTAATGTATTCAATTAAATTGTTATATTTAATTGTGGAAATTAATTTTTAAAAGGATAGAATTAGTTTCGAATGAATATCAAACTTATGATAATGTATTAAAATCATTTTATAAAAACAAAGTGGTTTCAACTAGCAGAAATGAATATTTTTTTTACTAAAACTAATTTTGGTTTTAAATGGAATAAAATTGGATTTATTTAGAATAGTGTGATTTAATGGTATTTTATGTAGTCTTAAATTAATTTTCCATCATTTAAATTCACATTAAAGCCTTAAGTAGTAATGAGTTATTTAGACACACTATATGATATTAGAATATTTAAAAACATAACTGTGGCGGGCCACATCCCTGATTGGAGGGTGATGAGTCTTTTTTGGCCAGTGTCAGGGGGTCATGAGTGTAAACAGTTTTCTACGATCACATAGAGAGGGAAGTGTCCTATAGTAGGATAATAATTTCGTACCTACATGGAAGATGATCATGTTTATCACTTTTCTATTTATATATGAGATACAAATGTATGATAATGTTGTAATATTTCACTACACAACCTTGATAGATTTACATAAATTATATTATAAAAAATATGATTTATGACAATGTTTTAGAAATATTACATTTTTTTAATGTATGTATTGTTATTTTTTTAAATTTTTTTTGAAACTGCGTATAATTTTTTTTAAATATGATTTTATATTTTCAAATCTATTTGTTTTCAAAATTGAAGTCCCTTATTCGGATAATCTATATTTGGAATCTATTATGAAATATTGGGGCTATCCTACTAGGGTAATTCTCATAGTGTACATTTTTTTTGAGTGTTTTTATACACTTGTCTTCCAGGTTGAAGCAATGGGATGGTATCTCTTCGTGGTGGATGAAGTAGATGAGCTTTTGAATTATGAGTTTTACATTAGGGACAATATGGCTATTTTTCCCATTTCAGTTCATGTATTGTAGTAATTTGGGATTTTACACGTTATTTTATTATTGTAAATTACTCCCAGTGATGTTTTCTCTTTTTATATACATTCATTTTTATCACTTTTTCTTCCACATTATTAGTAGAATGTTTATTATCAATTGCATGTTAGATGATGCCATGTGATAGTAGCCAACCCATGGGGATTGGGAATTCCCTTCAGGATGTGTTAGGGATGTCATGGTTATTTGATAACTAGGGTATTAACGCATGCTAATGATCAATGTGGTGTTAGGGGTATGTTATAGAGATTTTTTTTGAATTCATAAAGAATTAATGATGACTTTATTGGACATAAAAGGTAGTATTGATTGAGTTATTTATCATATATCAACAAAATATAAATTATGTGACCAAAGGTGGTTAGTGAAAGAAAAAATATAGATTAGATGTAGTGATTTTTCAGTTTTTTTAGGATAATGTGAAATCAAAATATTTTTTCATACTTCTATGGGGATTAATTTCACTCATTTCCCTATTTAAGAACTACATAATGTCATCAATGTTATTTATTGATATCATGTACCATCATGACTCTAAGAAGTTGGGTAAATTATATCTATGATGAGGCTCTTACTAATCCAAAGCACGTGATTCCCCCAATGGACCCAAATCTAGTTGAGGTTATTATACACACTCTAAATGCATTGGGATTTTCACAACCTCAAGATCCCTCTCATGATCCAACATTTGATCATTATTGTGACTGTCTTTGAAGTCATTCTCAAGAGTTCCTTCACCAGAAGTCACCAATTATCAAATCCATTACCAATCCTCAACTTTATGAGGAGTGTTTAGGAATGATAAGTAGTTTTCTGGAGTTCATGGAGACACTAGAATGATCAAGATGAATTTCACCACATTTTTGCAATAATGACCATGTATAAGATTGTGCAATATGATGTCAATGAAAAGGAAAAATGAGGGATTAATGTGGGAAGACATCATTGTTCTTTTCACATATCAGTTTTAAACAAATACAGTTGTGTAGGATATGATTGTTGAGTTTTCAAGCATGAGAAGGCTGAAAGAACTGTGACTGAGTATTCAAATCACAATGTTTAGATGGTGCAATTTGAACCTATGATAATATCTAATGAAATGATGAAGGATGAATTATTCTATTTGGATAATCAATCAGATATTCATTCTCATGTCTTCTTGATGAAGCTTCCCACTTAAGATGATGTGATAGATAATACACTGATAGTTATGATGGACATGGATGAAAATTCAAGGTTGACAGAAGTTCCATTTTCACTAACTGTCAGTGCTGGTTTGGTCAATGGAAAATGGAGGTATGATGATTCTCACAGTAGATCATGATGGTTGAGGTTTTACAGACCATCTATTGATTCATAAAGATGTTCATTGGACTATTTTAAGTGTGGAATGTGATGACATTATTAGTGGATTTTTGTTGAGGCACACAAGAAATGTTGTTCCAATGGATGTTCATGGAATGATCATAGATTCTTTCATCACATATCTAACCCTCATGGTAGTATAGGATAATCATCTCCTCTTAAAATTGTGGGGCAATTATATGCTTCATGTATAAAATGCAATATTGTTACAAGCACCCGGAACCCTATTCTTTTCCTCCTATAGTAATAATTCTTAAAAATCATTCTTAATTATTATTACATACTATATATATTATTTAATCGTGTTTATATATAACCTTAATCTCTTATGTCATTATTTACCTCATAAGATAGGTTATCAAAATCAAGATGAATATAAGTCACTAATGTGTATAAGTATGTGATTATAGAAATAATGATAGTGAAACACCAATGAATCCAGTTACAAATAGACTCTATAAAGTTTTTCTATGGAGGAGCCATTGATGAAGTCTGAGTTTCCCATTCCATGAGTCACCGATAGCATGACCTACCGGTAGAAGACTGTGTTTTTGATGGCATCGATTTACTAATGGCTTGACCAACCCATAGTGTGGAAGGACGATACTCATAATATTTGTTATGTATATGATACTGTTAAATGAGTTTCTGATGCAACACCTAATGAATAACTGAGCTAAAGATCATGAGTTATCGATACAAGTCAGAGACACTGATTGGCTGACCAATCGATCCTAGGCTACCGATACAAGTCTGAGACACCAATAGAATGACATATCAGTTCGAGCTACCATTCAAGACTTTGAAAATTTTAATTTCTATTGTTTAAATCCAAAATTTCTTCTAACAATCATATTTATTATTCTTAGTACATCTTATTATGTTTATGAGCTGGTTTTATTTTTTTCCTAAATAAATGGATGTTAGAGACTAGTACATGGTACAAGGTATATGAGAACATTCTCTTTGTCACCAACATTGTATAAATATAAAAATGGTTAAAAATTATGTAGTGAATCTAGTGATAATATTCCATTCATCCAGTGCACAATACAAAATAAAAGATCTAATTGTTGTTCATAATATGCGTTACTTTTGAGAGTCTAATGGGAAGAACATTTTTCTATAAGAACGAGATATCTTCCTATACATAAACAACCTCACTTGAAAATTAAGATAGATAATCACATGAAAGTAAGTTTTTATATATTATTCATGAAGTCGACACCAGCATCACCTCTGGTATCTTGACAGAATCTATATGTTTCATATTAAATTAAACAGAGATCTCTAACACTATTATGCTTAATTTATGCTCAGTTTGTGAACTATTATACCATTCAAGTATTGTTTGTGTATTTTCCTAATAATCACACACTATATCATAGGAATAACTGGAAGATACATTGATATTTTAAATAACCAATCTTATTACACCTCACACTATCCATATATAATTGTGGAATAGGTCCCTACAAGGAAAAGTTGATTTTCTAGCACTCCCGCGAGAACTGTGGGAGAGGTCTACTTGAGGTGGACATTAATTTTTGTAGTTCTTTACCCTGATCTAGGGTGTTGAACCTAGTATATTTTTATAAATTATGTAATGATAGGTCATCACCAATTGGATAGGACTGTGTCTCATATTGAGACAAAAAAATTTATTTTAAAATCTATTGGGACTTTCAATGTTCTTTTTTTTCACAATTTATTTTATATTACAAAACTTTTCTTCGCATTGAATGTTAATCATGTATATTGATTATATTATAATGATTATTAGAAGATTGATTTCATATGCTAAAAAAATAATCTATATTTTTTAAACTAATAACTACCCTGTCATTGATAAGTCATTCCAAAGATCAAGAATTTTATAAATCTGATACATTGGTTAACATGGTCGTATTTGATTATAAATTTCAAAACATTAAAAATAATTCTTTCAGATAGAAATTTTTTTAGGATATCAATTCACCCCCACTTTTGTGTCATACCCTATCCAACATATGGTATCATAGGTATCAAACATTCAACATTTTAACTATTTTTAAATATTTTCTACAATGATTATTGTTGTGTTTCAATGATGTATAAATTTATATTATTAAAATAATTAATGTTTTATAAAATAATTATAATTATATTTAAATAGACCATAGATTGGATGGTAGTTACACCAATATGCCTCCCATTTTAAATGAAACAAATTATAACTAGTGGAATATTAAAATTAAAATGCATTTAGAATGTATTGATTTTGTAATCCGGTATGTTAAATTTGAGGATTATTAAATCCCTACCACTGATATAAATACGTTGGATGATTCTAGTAAGGTTTCATATAATAATAATTTATTGGTAAGAATAATTTATAAAATTATTTGGGTGATGAATAATTCAACAGGATTTAATATTGATAAATAACCTAAGAGATTTGGGATACTTTATCTATTTCCTATGAATGAACCACTAATGTTAATGAAATGAGAGATAATACGTATACAATTAAATATTAAAATTTAAAAATGATGTCTTATGAAAATATTTCTATTATGTATCTAAACATCAATGTGATTTTGAATATGATGATTTCACTTGGAAATACAATTACTACAAAGGAACAGAACATTAATGGTTTGATGCATCCTACAAAAAGGTAGAGGGAGATAGTATTATGCAATAGAGATTATTGTGTCATTTATTAATACCTAAAAACAATATTATATATTTGTTTTTGATGAGTGGGGAGGAGATAAAGTTTAATAGAGAAGTAGAAAATGAACCCGAGAAAAAGGTAGTGTTGTTCAAAACCACTTCTTTTAAACATAAAGAAAAGTAGATAATGCAAGTTCATGCTAAAAAATAATGTAATAAACAATCACCAAGTGACAATGATGAGGAAATGGATCAGTTATATAGAAAATCTAAAACGTTATATTTGAAATAATATGTTCTTTAATAGCATAGTTATTAAGGTATGTGTGACCATAAGGGATACTAGAAAAAGGACTGGAAGAGGAGTGATAATGCTACAAAGATTATCTAATGTGAGTGTAATATAAGAGGACATGTAAGAGAGTACTTTCCAAAATTAAATTATAAATATAAGTATGAGGACAATTATATAAAATATAATATGTAAATGATGACCATGTAGAGTTATTAGAAGGGTATATATAGTTAACTAGAATCATCAAATGATTAGATGGCTGGAAATGACAATATGTGTTTTATAAAAACACTTCTGAGGTTACTAGAGAATATCCTGTACAGATTTATTATTATTATAGATATTAATCTGATTATGAAAACAAGAAAAATTGAAGCAGTTTTTGAATATTGTATAATACATTAGGATTCTTATAATGAACTAATGTATTAGTATAAAACTCTCAAGAATAAATATGCTCATTAAGATTTCATTGAGTCTAAACATACTATTGACAAATAAATTAATGATTAAATAATCAATGTGAATAAAGAGGGTAAACTACATAATGAGAAATTATAGTTGTATTTAGGGAAATTATAAAATGGTTAAAATACATTTAATCCAATTATTGTTATGAATTTTCTTGAAAATAAACTATTGGTATTGGGTACCAACTAGGGAAATGATATATTATTAAAAACAATTGGGTATATAAATATGGAAAATTTGGTTTGGTGCGACGAATTGAAAATTATACATAATGATTTAGAACAAGAAAATTCATTATTTATTAATGTTTATCTAGATATAATAGAGTGAATTTTTCTATTACTTTACCAATAGATTATAGGAAACCCATGAAGAAAATGTGGGCCCCCAAAACATTAATTACTAATGAAACTGAACAATTAAAATCTGGTTACCAATGTATTGTTTGAAATTTTTTTAAGGAAATCTATTTGAAGAGTTATAATAAGAGCTTATTTTAATTGGACATAGGATGTTTATGACATATGACATGACATAATTCATGCTTTATAAACCATATCATGATGGATGGTGGGTATATCACATTTTGGGAGATTTAAAAAGTCTAAATAAAATACCTCCGCCAAATCGCTAATAGTAAATCATTTTTGATTTCTAAATTCTATTATTTATGTTCTCAATTAAAATATACATATTATATCATTATTATGTGATGATGGATTTCATGATAAATTTGGAAATTAATCTTTCAATTATTTCAATTCAAAAATTTATGAAATGAAAATTTTTATGTAGTTAATTTGGATTCTATAGTTTTGGAAATTGTGACTGTCTTATCAGCCTTTCAAAAAGAGTCTTCCAACAATAACATGGCACTTTCCCAACAAAACATTCACTATCTTAAATAACATAAATTAAAATGAAAAATTCAAGGATCTACATACACATGTGTATCCAAATGGTAAATAAAAAATCCTTGTTAAAAATGAAAATAATCATAAAATATATTTCAATCCAAAAAAAGAAGATTCATCTTCTCATCCTCTTGAGTTGGTTAACATTTATTTGTTTAGACCATCTAGATTTTAATGCCTAAATTGGAACCACTATAACTATTTCTTGGTGGAATAAATTTCAAGTTAAACATGGAATTTATTTTTAGCTCACAAAAGGAAAGCTTTCCCTAAATTTTACAAGTATTCTAGATCTATAGAAACATATGTGGCCTTATAATCAAAACCATATGAAGTGACCATGGTTGTTAGTTATAAAATAATGAATACAAATTTTTTTATCAACAAATTCCTATAGTCATAACTTCTTTTCTCCTATGACACCCCCGCAGAATGGAGTTATCGAACTTAAAAATCAAACCTTACATGAAATACTCTAAAATATTATTAATGAAAATCATCTAACTATTTATTTTTAGGAAGAATCTATGAATAAAACTAATTATATAATTAAAAAAGTTTTAATTATACCAATCCTCAAGAAAACAATTTTCGAGAAGTGGAATAATATAAATCCAATGGTGAATTACCTTAATTTTTGTGGTGGTAAATTATTTGTCCTTAATTAATAAGATAATAATGAAAAATATTCACCCATGAGGGATGAATGAATATTATTATGTTATACAAACTTTAGAAGAACTTATTGATTCTTTAAAAAAAGAACCAACTATGTTAATGAATATTTACATCTCAAAATTGACGAAATAGATCCATATAATCCTATGACTTCCCTAGAGAATATTTTCGATGATTTGTCAAATCATGACATAAATTATATACCTTCTGACTCTACTTTTATGAAGGAATAAAAATATTCTAGTTCTAAAAATTTTATAGATTATCTTAATAGTTAACATGAACCTATAGATGATACAAGAAATAACTAGCCCATATATATCTAGATATATTAAAATACTTACGAATCATCTTTGAGAGGTTTTAGTTGGAGACATAGATAAGGGGACACAGTCTAGAGCCTCTCTATGAAACATTGTTGACCATGAGGCCTTTTTGTTATACATTTAACAAAAAATAATCAATAATGAAATTGATGATAAATTTTGGGTGATGTCTATCGAAGAATAATTGAATCATATTGAAGTAAATTATATTTTGAAACTTTCTGATAGATTGAAAGACACCATGAACGTAGGAACTATGTGGGTTTTTTCAAAATAAATTGGTTTATTCTAGAACTATAGTAAGAAATATGGATGGATATTTTTCACTGGGGTATATTCAAGAATAAGGAATTGACTATGAAGAAACCTTTAGACAAATATTTAGATTTGAATCCATTATGACACTACTAGATTATGCATCAAATTATAATATAAAATGTTATCAAATGAATATCAAATGTGTATTCCTAATTATGTATATAATTGAGGTTGTATTTTTAACAACCTTGCAGTTTAACAAATCTTAAATATCCAAATCATTTTTTCACAATAACAAACTATTTTTATGTTTTAGAACATGCCCAAAGAGCTCGGTATGATAGGCTCAACTCATTTCATATTTCCCAATATTTTACATAAGGTATTTTTGATCCTAAACTATTATGAAGAATAATTTATAAATATGTATTAGTAGTTCAAATATAAGATGATTTTAATATTTTTTTATATCTTAAGAAATCATTATGTTTTGATTTTTAAAAAATGATAAATAATGGATTATAAGTGAGTCTAATTGATAAAATCATATTATTTAATGGATATAAATGTTTTAAAAATATGGTATGTACTATTTTAAACTAATGTAAATCTACTAAGATCATTTTAAAATGATTTAATATATATAACACTAAAAGTACTGAAACTCTAATGTGTACCACTTGAAATTTGGATCATTTTTATAGATGTAAAATCAATGGATTAATCAAATTATAGAGGTATGATTGGATGTCTTCTTTACATGATAGCATGCCAACCTGATATTAGGATTAGTGTGTTTATGTGTGATCATTTTGAAACAATCCCTAAATATTCACACCTTCTTTCTATAAAAAAAATAAAATACCTAATGTATACTACCAGCATAGAGTTTCTCTATTCTAAATGATAACCATTTGACATAATTAGGTATTCTGATTCTATCCTTGGTGGTTTCATGTTAGATAGAAAAATTTCTTATGGGACATATCACCTTTTGGGAAAGTCTCTAGGTTTATGGTTTAGAGTGAAGGAAAATTTTGGGGAATTATCCACTACAGAAGCAAAATACATTGCTAAATGTAGTTTTTTTTCAGATTTTGGACAAAAACAAACATTACAAGATTTTTCATATCAATTTAGTCATGTATCTATATATTGTGATAAAAAAAGTGTTGTAAATACATATATGAACTCTGTTTCTCATTCAAGAACTAATCACATGAAAGTATGTCCTCTCTTATTGAGAGATAATTAATCAAAAATTATATAACTATTTAATTTCTTAGATGTAAACATCTCATTATATATATTTTTACAAATCAATTGAATTCTTGAATGAATGTGTTACATCAGACATGAGATCATAATGTTAAATGTTTGATGACTCACGAAAAGGACTCCCTGATCAGTCTCACAATAGATGTCTCATAAATAATGTATAACAGATGATGTCTCATCGATGATGTATCACCCTTGATGTGTCACCGATAATGTATTGTAGATGATGTCTCATTATTGATGTTTCACTAATATACTCATCGATGTGTCTCACATATCATCTTATTGATTTATCTGTATGGATGGTAAAATGTTGATTTTTTATTTTTTTCATTTTATTTTTCTCCATATTTCAAATTTTATGATTTTAATTCCCAAAATGATAAGCTTATAGTCAATAAAACTGATTTTTATACTCTCACACACTTTTTCTCACTCTCATTCATTCAAAACATATTCTCTTAAACTCATGCTTCCCTTCTACATTGACCCTGAACACTCAAATGTCACAAATGGATCTAGTTAATCTAGTCTCTATGAAGAATGTAGACTATTCACATCCTTTAATAGTGTAGAAATGTGAATATAAGTAAAAAAATCCAAAAACAATCCATCCTAAACTCATGATCCAAATCATCACTCCATAGAATGAAGTGGATTCCAAATGGCTACTCACATGTAAATCTCTCTTGATGAATGTGTTGAAAAAATAAGGATGATTGTTTTGGTTCTACAATAATAGAATATATTTTTACTCGGTTCTTCTATATGAGTTCTATCTGTGTGTGGAATTTATTATAGAATGATTATATATGTTTTCTATTATTCCTATAGTAAATGGAAGAATAATTTCTTTTCTATCCCATAACTCGGAAGAATTTTTAATGGTACCCCATGATGGTGTTTTTGAAGATCATCTGGGAATTGAACCTCCACCTAATGATATTTTCAATTATGAGGAATTTTTGTCTATGCCTTCTAGTAATTTAGCACATAAAAGACCAATAATAATAGAAATTTATGGTGAATTCCATATGTTGTTCATATTGAGTCAACATAATTTTTTTCCTTGAAAAGGGGACTTTGCAATCATAAAATAAAAAGATTATTTTTTCTATATTTTTGGAAAAAGGGATATAAGATTGAATTTTGAATGTATTTAATGGTAATTATTAATGGAATGATAAATATATTCTGAAATTAAAATTCATTACTTTATGCCAATATTATATATAAATAATTTAAGTTACATGTTTTTTGAAAGTGGGTAAATAATCAATAACTAGATGTGATGGGGTTTTCTTCACAAAAATAATATGTATGAGGATGAAGGTAAATTGGAATACATTGAATAAACATCTGATCGAGGATAATGATAATATTTATGAAGATTTTCATCATATTGAATATCCTACATGGTCAAGATACATGGTTGACCCATGTGTAGGATTCGATGAGGTTGTTGATTATTATAATAAGGAAACTATATAATATGAATACAATGTAAATTAATCACCTTTTTATGGTAAGAGTGACCAAGAATGAGCTAGAATTCTAGAATGTATGACCTATGGACCTTCATTCCATCATAGTAATCACCCTTCAATGGATCCTCCCGTTCCAGAATACGATCATGAAAAGAATGAAGAATCTTAAAATGATGAATATTTCAGTAAGATAGGAAGTGATGTAGATTTGGATGATGGTGATGGAGATGATGAAGAGGATGAGGATGTTGATGAAGGATATAGTGTCAATGGTGCAGAATATGTATGTGATGTGGAATAAGAGCATAGTGAATATGATAGGGGATCAAAAAATCCGGATGATGATCAAGGTCATATTGACGTACCTACTGATTTACTCTTTATGGTATTGATCATGCCAAACCATATGATACATCATTTGTGGAAAAATAATCTATTCTAGAATCCCATGAAGCTCCTGAGTTAGTAATGGTTTAGGAAATATATTCATATGTTCCTATGAATATTAAAGGTCATGGTGAAGTGGAAGTTCCAATATCTCCACTTCAATAAAGTGTTTATGTCCAAAGGAATGTACATGTTGTGTGGAAGAGATAGATAAAAAGGAGAAGAATTGATATTCTTAGTCAATGAATGATATAGTTGTGTCTGATGGGGAATGGATCTAGGATATGTGACTTAGGGTTTTGAGTGCCTTGATTTAGGGGATGAGAAAATTGAACCAAAGGGATCTATGGTAGAAGTATGAACTTCTTTTTTATCTGATATATTAGTAGTTCATTCTTCTACATTGGTGGTTGTATGGGATCTTATAGATTAAGTGACGATGATAGACCAAAATATTATTAAAGATGTGTTGTGATCAATAGATAGAGTGGTCCTTCAACATCAATCAACTCCATTGGTGAGTCTTAATGAATGTGATGCAGCTATGTTAACAAAAAGGGTCATTTCACAAATTGAGTATCATATGATTTTAGTGGTTGAATTAATTTCCATAGACAATAAATATATGCATAATGAACTTATTTATATGGTTCTTCTATTAATAATATGACAATAGAATATAGGTCATATTTATACAAGGTTATTAATAATATTTGAGAGGATACTTCTATGTTTTCTATGGATTATAATACTCTATCTTTAGCCACTGATTTGAATTAGTTGTGAAGTTTAGTTCCAGATGTAATCCAAGGTTCCTCAACCTCATATTCTTCTACTGTTCAAACTTTTTATGTTTATTTGATCATATATGAAATAAGAGAAGAGCTTCATACTAGGATGGGTGGCATAGATCAAGAAAACCTAGGTAAAATTAAGCAAATTAGTGATCATGTGCATACTATGGAAATATTACACACTAAGAGTGCCACTAATTCTTAGGAAGAGATAAAAAAGAATGTAGACTTCTATTTTTTGATTTATTATACTAATCATCATTTGGATAGTCAATTTAGGCATTTGGATAAAAAATTTAGAAAACCCCTAATCACACAATACTTTAAAGAAAATTTCAAGAAGCATAATTATTTCACTCCAACAATTCGGTAGTTTTTTGGAAAAAAATGTAGATTTTAAATATTCTAGGAACCATGATGGCTAGAGCATAATGGAATTTATTTATATGTTGCAGCCCTAAATGCATCATGAGAGTATTGTAATTGTCGTTCTAGAAGCTTCTCCAATCAGACCTGTCTAGCAGCCATCTACTCTTTCATCTATAGCCCTGACAGAATTTTCAAGGAATCTTGCACAGGCACTACGTCTACTCAGACATGTTATTCTTTGGTTCTTTCCATAAGTATCTGAAATGTTATACCAACCACTATCTATTATGCACCAACAAATCCTACCAACACATCACTTGGAAAAGGAAAAGGTGTGATGGATTCTACATTAGATAATCAGTGATTGGAAGACTCCTTTATAGGGATTTGTTGTAATTTTTTCATGTTTTTATCTAATACAATGTTTGTTTAATGAAATATATTATATATTTTCATATCATTTTCAGGAAATGTTATTAATTTTTTTTTTATTTTTAGTAATTTGAAATGGGGAGAATGTGTATATAATATATAATGGAAAAATTCTTTGGGGGATCATGACATTAAAATAAATATTCATCAGGTGATTAATAAAAAAATTACAAAATGATATGAATAATATTTGTTATTATCTTAAAATTTCATTTCTTAGGATATGTAAAATCTGTTAATCATACCATACATTAAAAATTATTAACGAACTATGGGGTATATAATTCCATGATTTTTTATCATCAAAAAGGGGGAAATTGTTGGCCTCCTCATGTTTTGATGATAATAAATCATCCATAATTATGTTTTATTATGGTCAATATTTTTTAATCAGGTTTACATATAACCTTAATCTCTTCTATTAGTGTTTACCTCATCAGAAAGGTTAAAAAATTCTGGTTTACTATAAGTCACCATTGTGTATAAATCACCAATTCTTGTCCAAACAGATAGATAAGGCTCAATTGCATCATGTTATCACAATCCTCTCAGAATATTAACTATGTATGAGTTGGTTATGATGTCTGAGATACTGGTATCATGATTTTCCAACAGCCCGGCCTACCGACAGAAGTCTATGTTACCGCTAATACTGAGTTACCAATGTCTTGACCTACTGATAGAGAGACTTTAGGATATATAAAATATTAAATTTGTTTAAACTAATGATATATGAGTAACTTACACATAAAAAATCAATAGAATAACATACCAATAATAATTTACAGATACAAGTTTGAGAAACTGAAATGTTGACCTACCGATCCTTAGATACCGATTCAATTCTGGGAAACTGACAAAATGACCTATCAATTCGATCTACCATTCATGATTTAGAAATTTATTTATAATTCATTAAATTTAAAATTACATCTAATTATTATATATTTATAACATCAAATTTATTATTATAATACTGAGTATTTCATTTTTTTGTAGAAAACATGTCGTGAATGTTAAATAATTGTATGAGGAACATTGTATTAGAGAATATTCTCATAGTCAGCATCATTGAATAAAGTTAATACAAGATAAACAATTTGGTAATTAAACCATAGAAAATATATAGATTAAATCATGCCCCATAAAACATACAAGAACTTCTAACTATAAACAATGAAATGCCACTACAAGTCCAAAAATAATAACTTTTTTCTACAAGACGAATAGATCATCATATACATCAACTGCCTCAGTGAAAACATCTGTCATTAGATCACATGAGTCTCTATATTGAGGTATGTTTGTATATTTCAACTCCAACTTCACTTATGCTATCATTATAGATTTCAGAAGCTATAAATCACAACACCATAAACTTTCTAACTCTATTTTACATAATTTATTCTCAATTTTTGAATTTTTTAACATTTCAAGATGTTTGTGTGTATCAATCTAATAAAACACACTGTATTATCTTTATAAAAGGATGATATATTGATATGATCACAAACTTATATTTTTTACCTCACACTACACAATGATAATAGTGGAAGACGTCCTGATAAGGATTAATAGTTTGTTTCTAGAACTCCCAAGAAAAATGTGAAAGAATTCTAGTTAATCTGGATGCCTATGTATAATTTTTTCTACATTGATCTAGGGTGTGTATCCTTGTTTATTTATATAAATTTCATTGAGATAGGTGTTCACCATGTGGAAAGGACTAAGACCCATCTTGGAACTGAATCTCTTGTTGTAAAATACAATGTGGCATTTATTATTCCATTTTCCAACTTTTATTTAAATAAAAAAACATTACATCATAATAATAATTAATCATAGAGTTTTTATATTAATATTTAGTTTTATATATGGATTTAAAAATCTAAAATATTATTCCATATTGTTTTAACTTATAATTAACAAATCATTGATAAATCTATCAAAATATCAATACTTTTATAAATATTATAACATAGATCAATGGGAAATATTTGATTTTAAATTGGGGAAATTTTAAAATAAGTATGTTAGATAGAAATTTTTATAGGAAACCAATTCAGCCCCACCCCAATTTTGTGTCCTATTATGACAAATAAAAGAAACATGATGTAGTGTAAGATTCTCCAGTTGAAGTAGACACAGGTCATGAAACAATGAGAGGTTTCATTACTATAACATCATCATTAATGAATGATCTTTTTGATACTGGTGCATCTCTCTCCATTATTTCACCATGTGTTGTTAATCTTATTAATCTCACTATGCAGCTTTAATATTATGAAATTTATAATACTACTCCCCTTTGAATGAAGATATAGAATGTTCTTTCTAGGAACACTAGAAAATTCTCTATATCAAACCTTGAAATTTCATTGATTTTTCTAGTTCGTGACTTGAAATCTATTAATGCCGTATTTTGAATGGATTTCCTCATTGAAAATATATCCCAAACAATCTTTTATCGTTTTCTGGTCGAAATTTCAACACCCATTGTTGTGCCACAGTTCATTCATGATGAAGGGGTCTCATGGTTGAGAAATGATAGACCCTCTCATCAAGTAAAGGGAATAGTGATATCAGTGATTTCTTTTGATATGGAGTGTGATTTAATGAGTGCTAATCTCCATCCTATATTTTTTGAGTTTCTTGATGTGTTTACTGATGATTTATCAGAATTTTATTCAGTAGTTGAGGTCATTTTTTCTATTTACTTAATGTATAGTACTCAAACAATTTTAATTCCCTCTTACCAGATGGAACCAGCTAAACTGAAAGTGTTGAAGTTCTTATTTGATGATCTTCGTGAGTTAGTCTCTATACACAAGATTGTGTCACCTTGGGCGAGGCTAGTTCTCTTTTCTAAAAAGGATGATGGTTGCCTTATCTTATGTGTTTATTACTGAATGATCAATTGAGTTACATTAAAAACCACTATTTGTTTCCATGGATTGATGATTCTTTTGATTAGTTTAATGTTGTGAATTAGTTTTCAATTAATGAACATCAATATGGTTACCATCAGATAAGGATAAAGGGATATAATATTCCAAAAAAAAATACATTTAGTGTAGGTATTTTTATTTTCAGCAACTTATTATTCATTTACCCTAAAAAAGACTCATAAAATATTTATGTATTTGATTAATAGTATTATCCATGATAATATGTACAACATTTTGGTTAAAATTTTAGATAAAATCCCCATTTACTCAAAATATGAGGAGGCTATTTTTTACCACATTGTAGAATAGTTTGACCTCTACTATGAAATCAATGACTATATTCCATTGTATCAATGTGTGATTTCTATATTCATAAAAGGAAATTCTTGGGACAAGTTGAATTTTAACAAGGTATATCAGGAGATCCTAAGAAGGTAATGGCTGCTATAAATTTTGAACAACTATTTAATTCCTTCAAGAACTTTATCTTCTTATGATTAGCTGGATATTGTCATAGGTTTGTGAGTATCTTCTTGAAGATGGATTCTCCATTGACTGCTCTAACTTAGATGGAGGTGAAGATTGCATGGAATGATAACCTTAAATATTCATCCATTGAGTTGAATGTTATTTTGACCACTATGCCAAGGATGGATCCTCCCTTGGTTATGTATATCTATGTCATCTTCTGTGATGCATCGGGTTCAGAATTTGGTTTTGTTCTTATGTGTGGTGTCCTTGTGGTTTACTATGGATCTCTTCAACCTGTTCCATACTAGAATATGTATCATACCCCAGACCTTGAACTTGATGCAGTAAATCCTATGATTAATAATTGGGGACATTACTATTATGAATAATGAATTATTATTTATTAAGAACACAAAAGTTTTTGTTGTGTCATTCCTCCAAAAGCATTCAGTCTCCACTTGAGATGTTGGGGGGGGGAGTACTTGTAATCCTTCAACATTGACATCACCAATACCCCAGGGAAAGTGAATTCCATTACTGATGATTTAATCAGGAAACATCCAACCCAGGTAATGAGGGAATATTTATAACAGTTAAATTTGATGGTTCTTTATGCACACAGACATTTTAGATTTCAAGAGAATGGGGATAATATATCATTAGCCATCGTTCATTCAATATCTTCTTTTATCAAATGGTTTCATATATAAAAAGTGCTTGATGATTAATTATATAGCATTAGATACAATCATCATAGTGGGGGGACAATTGTCTAGTGGTATATCTCCAACAAGTGTGTTCTTTGTTATTGGAAGTTCATCATTTTTCCATTTGCATCATGGATTGCTGTGTTGGAGAATTTTATAATTCATAGGGGTTGGTTATTTTAAGAACACGTAAGATTTATTATGATATGTGGCTTTAGTTTTTGTTTCTATGTATAATACATGGGATTTCTGAGTTTGTTTCTCGTTGTTATACAAGCTAGTATGTTATGGTCAAGCATCCAAATCCTTAAGATTAAATTAAACCACTTGTAGTGACTACAGAGAAGTGGGATGAATTTTTTTGGACATTATTGTTGGGTTTCCTTTTACCTAGAGAAAGAAGAATGAAAAATGTGTCAGGATCGAAATAATGACCATGTCAGCTCACATTATACCCTTTTGAGATACAAAAAATGTTTGGGTGTTTAGAAATCCCAATGAGAACTAGATTTATGTTTTCATATACTCCTATATACTATAGTTACTGATAGGAATCCATGGTTAAATTTTATATTTTGGAGAGGGAATTAGGAGGAACTATGAACTTGAGTTTGTTTGAGAATGAACCACTATCTAGAGATATATTGACAGACAGAGAGAGCTATAGATATTTAGGAAGATATGATTTATGCTTGTGTACCCTACATCAATGGGGAATATAATATTACTGTGGGACTAGTTCAATTCTCTTATTACAATAGTTAACAGTATATGATCATAATAACAACTTTTGAGGCCTTCTTTGGTCATCCTTGTATATCTTTATTGTTTTAGTTAGAGATTCATGAATGTTCCTTTGTTGGACAATGTTTGGTGTAAGAGAAGACAATAAAGATTCAGTTGATTCATTATATTATGTTAATTGTGTAGAGATGATATAATTCTTATCATAATCATCACCATAGACAATAATACTTTTTATTCGGTTGAAATGTGCTCATTATTTTATTTCTCATTTTGGGTCATCAATGGATTGGAAGGAATGGGACGTTTCCCCTCGATTTTTTGCAACATTAAAGGTTGTTTATTATATCAGGAAGTTTCTTACCATCTATCAATTACATTTCAGATAACGTCATTACATATTACATTACATGTATAAAAGATGATAATGTATCTCTCGGATTCATCACACATGTTGAGCTAAATTTATATGAAGATTGAACCTAACGTATCATTGATTGAGTGACCATTATAGATAGTTCATTTTGAGACAATGATACCTAATTGTAGGATGAAATTTTTTTTTCATGTGATATGGAATGATGGCTCTGATAGTCACAATATGTTGGAACATGAGGAATTGATGAGAGTGTAGTGGCCCCATATATTTGGAAAGGATGATTCTTCAATGGATTTCTGTTGATGAATTTTTTTTGGTGGGGATGTTGTAACATCTCACTCAAAACTGATAAGTGTATCTTAATACATTATGTGGTATTCCATTTTTTTGTTTGGGTATGGTGAGATTTTAATTTTGGAGGATCATTATAAAGATAAACCAGACAGTTGTTGGATGATTCAAACATTTAACTAAGTGTATTTTTAATCTTCCAGGACATTACATAACATGAAACTACTGCTGGGTGAAATCCATGAATCATGGTTCATGGTGTGATGGGTACATGTTGTGAATTCCATTTTCCTGACATGAAGTCATTTCAAGTCTGTTTGTATGGATTAACGATAGGGGGTTTGATAGTTCTTAATTTCAAGTGCATCACGACATCAATAGTGGTTGCATTCCATGTAAAAACCCTCCTTTAAAGGGGATTTATATATTCAACACATCTTCATCGTTATGATAATTAAATATTTAATAGAATACCATTGTATTGAATTCAGTGTAACTTCCATATATCAGCTATTAAAGGGAGGCAACACGTGGAAATATATTTCATTAAACCCTCTCCAATTCCACATCTTTCAACCCAAATCCATCCCATGTTATTCTTGGATCCATCCATCACATCTGGATTTATTACTTTTGAAATCGATCATCATTAAATTAGTAGGTGATATCTGGGTAAGAATTTTTTATTTTACTTTATCTTTGTCTCATCATACTTCTTTGCTACTTCAATACATCATCTAGGATTTGATTGATCTATTCTAGATGATGTTCGATATCCCTTCTAGGTTGAGTTTCAAGATATAATATGCCTTTCTTCCATTAACACATTTCATTTTGATTGTTGGTATTCAAGAAACATGTAGGTGGTTCAATCCTGATTATCCAAATTGATTAATCATGAATTGCAAGATTTATTTCAACTTTTTATTTAAATTCAATTTTCAAATTTACTCTCAATTGATTTGATAAAACCCAATTCCCATGAAATGTAGAAATATGAAAATTATGTTGGCCTGTAAATTTGGAAAACCCACAATTCCCCTCAGTTGGACCGTGTTTATGGAATTATTCATATTTAAATTGGTTAATTTAAATTTCTGATTTGATGGAAATGATTTGAATTAAATTAGTGAATTTAATTGTGGAAATGATTTTTAATAATGTTGGAATTGGTTATGAATAAAATTGAAACATGTGAAATTGAATAAAAAATTAAATGATTGAAACCTATTGGTTCTAACTTAATAAAGGTGAATGTTTTTTTATTGTAATCCATTTTGGCATCAAATAGAATTGAATTTCCCTTTTTGAAATGGATGATATGGATTTAGTTTTATTTAAAGTAATCTTAAAATAAATTTCCCATTATATAAGAAAACAATTCCAGACGTATGTATTTGATGATTTATTTAGATACAATTTACCCTATTACAACATTCTAAAACAAGCCTATGGTTGGTGACATCCCCGATGGGAGGCTGAAATTTTTCTTCGACCAGTGTTAGAGGATGTGAGAATACTCATTTCATTGTTATCATTTAGAGAGCATAGAGTTATATATCTCAAAAATAAATTGACACATACATAGAAGATGACCATTTTCCTCAATTGTTTATTTTTATATGAGTTATAAATATATGGAAACTATTTAAAATTTCTTTCCCTGAATTTTATACATTTAGAAATATTATTTATTTAACAGGCTTTTTGGATCCATCGTTTAAGAAATTTTCTATCTTTTTGAAAATGGAGGTCGTGATTTATATGTATGTTTTCATCAATTGGAAACTATATAGCAGGTTTTGTTTAAATAATTTTTTTAATTACCATGCCTATTTTTTTTGAATTATGAAATCCATTATTTAGATAAAATATATTTGGCATCAGTTGTGGAATCTTTTGTGGAATCCTAATAGAAAAATGCCCACACCGTAGTTTCCCTTTCTGTGTTTGTAAACTTCCTTCATCTAGGATCATCTAATGGTTAGTGATCTCGTGGAGATGGATCATGAGGTTGAGCATTGGATGTGGTGAGTCTTGTCCTTAAGGACCTTGGGTATATTTTTCCAATTTCGGTTCATGGGTTGTATTACTTTGGGCTTTTACACCTTGTTGTATGCTAGTGCTTTACTCCTATTGGTGTTTTCACATTGAAATAAATACTGTCTTATATCTTTTTCAAATTCAATATTACTGGTATATTAATTCCCAAATTCATGTTATATTATTCCCAGAAGTAGTCTCCATCATGTGGGATCAGGAATTCACATTGGTATTTGTCAGGGCCAGCTCGGTTATCAGGTTACATTGGTTCCCAGTCTTATTCATGATATGTATTCTGCACGGTTTGGTGAATCATTCACTAACCATGTGAAAAGAATCAATCCATGCTTTAATGGTTTTAATTTCCCCCTTTAATTTTTTGGGTTCACCATGGAATCCTTCTTCGAGACAGAATGGTTTGAGTTCCCAATTTCTTCTAACCATACAACAACCATGCAATATACACTAAATGGACATTTCCCCTTCTTCCAAGTTCTGAACCTACCAGACACCCCCAAGAATCTTCATAAACCTAGTAAAATCACCATTAATCCAACTAAATAAGGTTAAACATAAATTCAAACAATTATATATATCCAAAAATTCTAATATCATACAATAGGATTAATGAATATTCATATTTTCTTCCATGTTTTCATCATTTCAGAACATTCATCAACTAGTGAAAATATTAGATGAAAATTATATCTTCTTTTATCATTTTATAGTATATATTTCTTTTACCATTCTTTTATTTATATATTTCTGATAATGTACTATGTATTCAATAAACATAATTATTATCAAAATTTTATATTAAATATGATTTGTTATATGGATTAAAAATGATTATTTATAATGTTTTCTAAATGTTATATTTTTATCATTAAACAAAAAATTCAAAAGGATCATTTATTTTTTAATATTTATAGAATTATTTCATTTGCGTCCTAAAATTATTAAATTCTATTTAAATTCTTCTTTAAATTTTCAATGGTTTTTCATAGACAAATAATCCTTGAAATCTTATTTAAATGTTTCTTTTCCATATCCTTATTTTTCTCTAAGAAAATTCTTTATTATAAAAAATATATTTATGGGGAACATATGGTCATATAATATCTAATAATATATTTAGATTAAATATATTTTTCTTCATAAAATCTATTTCTTGTTGTCCTCAATAGTTGGAAATTATAATTCTCTTAATAATTCAAATTATTTGTCTCATTTGTATGAATATTACCTAAAACATATACTGATTCTCATTACAATATATTACTGTGAATGTAATTTAATTTATTTTTAAAAACATAATATTCAGTTTTCATTAATCATTATTGATTGTTGTTATCGTGACATATTATTTTTGAATAAAAATGATCATTTAGAATGTTAGTAATGCATTGGACATGATGTGACAAGTGGGGGACAATTATAGACATCCACTTTATGGATCAACAAGTGTATTCAGACAAACTAGTTGGCTTGAATAATTAAATTTTTTTATATACCTACCCATATATTTGACATTCATGGAACATTGATTAGATGGTGAAGATATCTTGATGCATGAAATCCTATCATCCATGATTAATAGTTCAATTAATTTAGAATTAATTTATTATTATCCTAGAGAATACAAAATTGATATAATCATTGAACTCATTTCGGTGTAAAATTATTAATTAAATGGAATGTGTCATATTGTAATTTCCATATCTATATATATTAATCCTTATTTAAAAATAATATCTTATACTGTATATAAAACATAATGTAAATTAGCACTCACTCATTATTTTTTTATGTTCTCTAGGATATGTATAATTATAATACGATTAATATCAAAGAATAGATAATATTTTTATTCTATATATTTCACATTTCAAATGTAATATAAGAATAATGTATTTGTTTGGTTCTTTAAAACTACAAAAATGTTAGATCATGAATGGAGTGATACATTTTCCTATAAAAATTCAATATGTAGGTTACTAAAGTTATGGATTCCATAGTTGGTATCACCTTATTTTTTGAGGAATTATATGAAACTATATTTAAAATTATCATTGTTAACATGATATTTAGGATAATCCATTGTATTATTTTTGAACATTTATCGTTAGAATGTTTTTTATTTATGCGTTGAATATTCCTGACGAGTATGATCAAACTATAAGTGTTATATTATTTAGTTATTGAGCCTAATGGGAGAATGAGAATCAACTCCCATAGACAATATTGGAACATACCTACTGAGCATTCTAGTAAATCTAGTGCTGGAACTGAGAAGATCAATGTAATATTAGGGTATATGACTTAGGTTATAATGAATAACATTACAATTTATTAGAATCTTATATTCTATTGATTGATTAAACATGTTTAGATTTATTTATGGGAGAGGAGCCTCAAAATTTTAATGGAACTACGAATCCATTTGTATATGAACCATGGATTATGTATCTCAAAATTATATTAATATATTTAGGATTTAATAAATATTAAATGGTTAGTTTAGAAGTGTATAATTTGAGAAGATATACTAATCAAAGGTGGCTATTGATTTAAATAAAAAAATAGGATGAATAAGATAAATGCCAATAATATAGGACCTTTAAATTGATATTCATTAATAAATAATTCCCCAAGTTATGTGAGATGAAATAGACATGAAATTACTTAGATAAATAGAGGTAGATAAAAGGATTAATGTTGAAGTATATCTATAACTTCAAATGATTACACTGATCGTCATTATACTACATACATAATTTAGAAAGAATGATTTAATATGTCATTGAAGGGATTTTGTTGAGTCGCAAAATGGAACTATTTCTTATAGAATTCTTTTTCATATAAAGATATCATAACAAGTAACAGTATGAAATAGAAATAATTTTATAGATCCTATATATTAAAGGTAAATCAATATAATAACATTTTGACTAGGAATATTGAAAAATGTAGCATTATAATGATTATAAAGGGGAGAATAAATTTACATCGTATAAATTTTTTGACCAAAAAATCCTTCAAAATTACTAAAGGTTATGAGAGTTGGTTATGACTGTGGGGATAAGGGTAAAATGGATAATAACTATAAGGAAATTAATTAAAGAACAATTATCCATTTGTTCTACTACAACACATATCCATTAATAATCTTATTTCCCCAAAAGAAAAGTATTTTAACAAAGAATAAACCAAGTGGAGTTGGCCAATCACATGGAATTACAACAGATAATGCAGAACATCCATGAAATTTGGTGAAACAAATAATTGTCATCAAATATATACGTGAAAATGTTTTATTTGATTCTGGTTTTACCAACTCTTTTATGTCTAATTAACTTTCTATGTGTTTCACATTAACTCTTCAATGAATAGATGTTGGGTTAGAGATTAAAAATCATAATCATTCAATGACTAAATGTCATGAAAATAGATTATATTTGATATAATTTTTTTAATGTTTTTGGTATAAATCTTCTTATTCACTCTATAGTTTAATTTTATATAATCACCTGAAATGATTAGATCTATCAGTATATATACCTTATCAATTGTCATAGAAGTGAATTTATATTTGATATTCTGAATCAAAAAATTATAATCTTTGTAAAAAAGTGTTTTTATGATTTATTAACATTATAATAAATTAATTCTTTTTGATATATTCAATTACAATCAATACCAAGTTATATTTACTGTATACACTACACTGAGGTTAGCACTCATTACTTGTGACCCTTTGTTTAAAAATCCATTATATGTTATTATTATTATAAATTTAATTTGATCATTTCACCCCATATATTAAACTAAGATGTATATATGGTAATAAATAATTTATAAATATTATGTATAATGGAGATTTATATAGAAAAAATATTGATAAGAAGTATTATATTTTTTGAGAATTCTTTTTATTATATGAATATATTATTCTCGCAAAAAATTATTGCATTTTTCAGAAATTTGTAAATTTCATTTTTACCATTTTATAAAAATATAATTGAAAAATATAGTGCATTTTTGGAAAAAAAATAAAAAAAGTATCACAGAATGAATTTTTATTATTTTTTGGAAAATATTTTTTTTCAGTGAATAGCTACAACATACATTTTTATTATGAATATTATTTTATTTTACCATAGTTAAAAATTTATATAATTTTAATATTTTATTTATTGTAATATATCAATAGTATTATATTTATTAAACAAATTTTTATCCTGGAAGTCAATTTCATATTTAATGTTTTTATTAAAGATACCTCTACTAATTAATGTTTGTCTCTTTAAATATCATACTCACCACATTTTCTTATTGAATTTTAGATTTATTTCTACCAATTATATAATATAAATTTGGAATAATAATTATTTATATTATCTAATTAGGCTACAATAATTATTGTCCATAGTTAAAGTGAAAATGTGTTTTGGGGGTTAAAAGAAAATGATAATGGTTAAAAATGACACAAAACATGTCCTATCCAATGTGATGGCCATATTTTGGAAATATCAAGTAAAATTATATAAAATGGCCCATTATGGATCCTTTTGTAAAATTATAATCAGGAATTCAACTTATTATTTTTAAAAATAACATTTCAGACACTCACCTCACTTATATATGGCCACCTCTACAACTATCAAATTCATAGTACCAAAACACCTTGGCTAAGAAGAAAATAAAAAAAACCCCATCAAAAAATCCCTACAATAATTATATAATATTATTCTTATAATACATGAAATCTATTTGTTATTTCAGTTAATATTAATGGGATTGTTTGAAAAAGAGTTAGTATTTTTTACTGTGTGTTTTTTCACATCTTCTAATAACTCATTCAAATATTTTTCAATTATTATTATATATTAACACGAGATTATTACATATATATATAGATTTTATTATTTTAATGTAATAAAATATATTTTTCTCTATATCCATCAATTGGCAACTTAATTGGTCGATCACGTGGACGATGGACTACTGCCACATTAATCGATGATATTCATTTTCCAACACCAACTTCCATGGATGAATATAATAAATTTTTAAATATTAATATATTATATTTGTTTTATTTTTAAATATTTGTATTTATTATATCAAATATATCTTCTTTATTTTCATTCCATGCGGGATACCATAGCATCAATCATGTGTATGGCCAGCTACTACTTTGTCGAGCGATATGATTCAATTTCCACATAATTTTTACATTTACGGTAATAAGGGATCCACTTAATGAAAAAATATTATATATGTGAAATATTAATGATTATGGTGGGGTAATACATTATTTATCATTATTCCAAATCATCTTTTGTGAATGGGGACACAATATTCATGTATACATAAAACATATCGTCTACATGAATGGTCTTTTGCATTTTCTATCTCTATTTTTTATGAATTTCTATAATCACATTTATAATTAATATATATATAATTTTTATAATTTTATAGATTATGTAACCATGATAAATGTAAGATGACCAACAAAAAAAATCCAAACATACCTAAAAATGAATGAGTTATTTCCTAAAACATAATTTTTATAAGGAATTATTAATAAATTAGTAGTGGAATTGTACGAGTACATCATATATAGTAAGATTTATATTATTATGGACATATTATATATTAATAATAAACAAATATTCATTATAAAATATGATAGAGTGGTTTCTATGTATTATTAACAGAAGGTATAATATTAATTTCATAAATTTCATTATTTGGGATGTTAGTTATATTTTTTACATTTATTTTTTTATTTGGTGTATATAATACCCATTTTCCATGGTATAAAATGAAAATAATTATATTAATGAATTTAAATCTTTTATTTTATGTTATTCTTTAATTAGTTCCGCTCATCAGTATATACGTATGTGTTATGGGTTTTAAAAATCTACCTCAGTTTTTCATTAGATGGTTTTTGTTAGGATTATGGTGTTGAAATATTTATAAATATCTCTTAATATACTACATAATTTTATATATAATATTTCATTCATAATAATGATATTTTTTCAATTGGTTTTTCATATTCATAAACTCATTATTTCTAAATAATTTCATTTAAATAAAATAATCATTATTTTTTTCTTCGGTCAAAAACCCATTCTCTTCTATGCCCTTAATTTCTAAAAACTGTTTACAAAAATGTTTTAGTGTTACTTTATAATTTTATTAAAAAATAGACACATTTTACATTCCATTTTTTAAATATTGGGAAATTATGACTTTCTCCAAATAAGATCAATTTTTATTTTTCAAAAAAATATGAATGGAATCATTGTTTTAACTTGTTTCGTGTGAAAATAATTTTACACTACCATGAAAATTATTTTATTAAAAAAATTAATATTTATTATTGATTAATTTAAAGGAACCTATTTCATCAATATTTTATCAATTTCTTGTTTAAACTATTCATTTTTAAAGAAAAGAAATTTTAATTTTGAAATTATCCATGTGTTCTTTCAGAATAATGGTCCATATAACATGATATTCTTGGATGTTAGTTATTCACTACTATGGATATCAACCAAGGATAATATCCTTATTATTTATCTAGATGGTTTACTTTTTTTATGATAAAATGTCTAAGAAACCCATTTCTCTTCAATGCGTTATACCATGATAAAGTGATTCTGGATCCAGTTTCTTTTTCAAAGGGTAATTCATTGGTGAAATAAAAAAATGATTAAGAAATGTATTTAGTTTAAAATGATTATGTAATGATAAATATATAAGAATCCCATTTTATTTCATGGAATTATATAGATTGGAATGTTTTCTTAAATTATGGCACATATATATATAGTTTAAATTATATGACAGTTGGGAACTATATCTCCCTTTAATGAATTTGGTATTGATTGATGTCATGAGACAAATAGGAAATTAGTGGGTAGTGATCCTATTTAGTAAGGGAATCTATACACTATGATGATATTAGGAGTCAAACTCAACTAATAGTATGGTTTGAGAGTAATCCCATTCCACTATAAAAGTCCTGTAAAAAATATATTAATTATGTTGAAAATTATTTTTTATGATTATAAGTATGGAATATCTAAATGTCTTATTTTTATGTTATGGTCCCATGGATTATGTTCACTAATTCAATTATAATTGATTTATTAAAAAGTAAAATCATTTATTCTATTACTCAATATTATGATCATTGATATGTAGTGTATAGTTTTCTAATTTTATTCTATTTTTATCATACCCTTATTCTCATTATATATAGATATATCTCTTATTTAAGCTTACCAAGCATTATAGATCACTGTTTCTTATGATTCAATTATTTAGGTTCTGATGTAATGTATTATTTATATTATGTTTAATAAGGTTAATTTTTTTGAATAATATCGTCAGGTTAATGTGGCTCACTTATTGAAAAATTATTTACCTATGTATTTTTCTAATGGAAATATTCCTTAAAAATTATTATGGTGATCAATAGCAAGGTAATAAATATTTTTTGTTTAAGATAAAATATTTATGAATGAGAATTTGGGGTCATTGAAAATGGTAATAAGGTAATGGTTTAGATAAAATTTGGAACCAATATTGTGAAAACAATACTGATATCCTTAGGGACATTTATAAGGATATATTTAGGGATACATCTATGTATAACACAATATCTAATTCAACATGTAGAATGATGCTCTGGAATTTTGTAAAATCATAGAGATAGTTTTCTATAATAAAATACATGAATATCAGGATACTAAAAGTGGATATGGATATAACCTAATGGCACCTCAGTGTAATAACTCTAAAAAATGACTTTATTTATACTTGATAATCACCTGGTGCCTGAAAATTAGCCTAGTGGAACACTGATATTGACACTTCCAGGGGATGTTCATTGGAAATTCATAAACTGTTGACAAACTATCATGCATGTTTTGAATAAAAAAATAATTGACATTTTTTAAGCCTAATGATTTATATACTGAAAATATGATAGCATGATTTAGAAAACCAATAATAGATATTTTTAGATTATATTTTTCTATACAATAATATGTGTAGATCAAAATAATATTTTTGGTTTTAGTCAATGGATAGAACTAGAAGGAACTAGAATAATGTTAGTTGTGATAGAAAATGTGTTAATGAGAAGAAATGGGATAATTACATGAGTTATTGACATTGTGTTTATTCATAATAGGTTTTCATGATATATGAAAAAATTGGACTGAAACCAACTCTCAGATTAACTAATGTTGAGAAGGCTAAATATTTTCATATTTTATGTGCTTAAGGCCACCAAGGTATGAATATTTTATTTCTCATTTTTTTGAGAATGTGGGAAGCAACACCCATGTGTGTTTCTTTGTGGAATGATAAAGTAGTATATGAGTGTAAAAGGACACAATGAAAATAACTGCTGAGGGAAAATGTAAATTCTTATTAATAAAATAGTTTAAAATATCTGTTTCTCCTAGATGTAAACGATTTTTGATTGTTTTTAGTGGTGTAATTATTTGAATTATGAAAATCAGTTTCTTATAGTTAAATAATGATTATAGAGTCAGCACAATGGTATGATTAGTGGTTATATTGCTGATAATGAATAGACTAATAACAATATATGAATGGTATGAGATGTTTTAAAAATGTTTCCTATATTAAATTTGATAAGAATGATTATATTTATGTTGAATACTGTTAAAACATGATTCATATTTCATATTGTAGGAAAAGCAATAAATTTATAAGATCATCACACATATTTAACCATTTATGAATAAAGTGTAATCATTATATTCTTTTTGTTTTGTAGAGTATATTATTACATTATAATAATAATGAAATATATAATAATTATTTTTATGGTGTTTTTCATTATATTTTTTAATGATATGGAAAAAGGTACTGAAAACAAAGAAAGGCTATTTGATGTGAATGTGATATTTTATTAAAAACATATGACTAAAATAAATTAACTTTAATACCTTGTTTGTTAATATTGATTTCTTAACAAAGTATTATATGTTATCATTAATGTAGTTTATATTCTTTTTTCATTTAATATATTAAATAGTCTATGATTTTTTTAAGGAATAATGAATAATATATTTTCTTATTATATTATTATGGTAATATTGGTTATAATAATGATTCAAAATAATACATGACAATGTTATACATGTGTTTATGTTGTTTCTTTAATATAAATTTATATATTTTGGGGGATTACTAATATTACAATTTATGAAATTTGTTGATAATGTTTATGAATTTTTTGATTTCTATTTTGGCCGCGGATATGGGTGTCATAAGCTTAAATATTCATGAAATAGATTACATTAAACATTTTATGTTATGTGATAACATATTGTAATAAGTCTGTTTTTTAAAATATATAGAGAAATAATGAATTGAATATCATTATTTTTTTGGATCTTATGATTCACAACTAGATAATGAAAAAAAGAATCTAAATTTATAGCAGTATGTGTAGATGTGGAAATTCAATGAATCTCAACCAAAGGGTGAATCTATATGTATGATACTACAGAATGGTAATCCCTATCTATATTAGTTACTTTGATATTATTGGTCTTATCGCTGTGGTTGATTACCAATTGGATATCCCACTAAACCTATCTCAATTGCAGGATGTTTTCATGACTCGTCCTAGAGGGTGATAGGTCATGACTATCCATATCCTGCCTAAAATAGGCTAGGTTATAGTGACTAGCACCGTGTAGGCATATCCTACAGATGGGAGGAATTTTCCTACATACTTTTACCTACGTGCATATCTCTAATCCACAATGGTTGAATTATAAAATCATTTTGCAAACAATTCATGCATACACTATATTCAAATAAATATAGAATAATAGGATTGTAAATTGTAGTAATGTAAACTTTCCCAATATAAAATCCAACCAAATAATATGATTGTAATCTATAGAAGTCCAACATGTATAAAAAGGTATTGGGTCTACCACTAATAACTGTATGAAGACCTTAGCCTCTCTAAACTCAAAAATCACTGTCCTATCTTGGTCATCCCTGGAAACTATCAAAAGGGCCGCTCATCTACACAAGACATGACAGGTGAGAGAAAATACCACATAATGGTGAAAAATACAATACTCATAAGGACATCAAAAAACCACAAATGTAAATAAAATTGGAATACATCTAAGAAAAATTCATGAAAGAAATACCACAAAGGAAATACAACAATGGAATTTCTTCAAAGGATATAAAATGATATAAATTCCTTAAATGTAATACTATAAAGGAAACAACATGGATAAGTTACCAAAAATGAAATACCACAATGGAAAATTCATGATGGAAATACCAAAAATGGAATACCACAAAGGGATTACCATAAATGAAATAACATAATTTAATTACGACAAATGAAATACCTTAAAAGAAATAAATCCCCGGAATTACCACAATAGAAATACCATGAAAAAAATACCATAGTGGAATAGTACAGTCAGCTCCTGATATATAATCACCCATAGGAAATTTATCAGGAATATCAAGATATACTCTCTCAAATGAGACACATATTCTTCAAAAGGCATAATGTCTACATAAGACGCATAGTATTGGTAAACATTTTTTCATTGGGAGTCACACAGTATCCATGAAATATATAGTCCCTCTATGACACACAGTCTTTGGGAGTCACACAGTTTTCACATGACACCCATTCCTTATATGACATTGGATCATTTGAAGTCGCACGGTCTCCATGAGACACCTAGTCTATATGTAACAACCATCCACGAGATCCCATTCAGTGAATTCTTGTTCCAGGAGAACCTAATCCATTAGACATTAGGTCATATGAACACTACCAAAACCAAACATATCTTATATCAAAACTACCTTTTAATCACAAGGATTCCAATTCCACAGACGCTTCTTTAAACGGGGATAGATTTTAAAAGTTACAAGCATTTGAAATTTTGGAAGGGGGACCACTGGCTTGTGGAACATCTATGGTGGTCGACTGCCCGGTATGACCACCCCCCATAGTTAATAGCCCCTGTCGGAAGTGGGCTGGTCTGACATCCCATGTCCGACCCAACCTGGTTTAGCATGTCTATATATCCCCACAAGGATTTGTGTTCCCCTTCTGAACCATGTGAATTCTCCCCCACGGTGACAGTTGCATTACATGGCCACCACATGTGGTCATCTGGCGCATCCTCTTTCGTCACTGTCATAGTGGCCCCCCTCGCAGCTCCACTGCATCACATTCTACCAGTGCACATGCGGCCTCCTAGATGTGTCTCACCACCACGTCAATCCACAAAAACCATTTCCTGGGTGATCCATTCAACAGACCACCAGGATTCCTCCGTTGTACTGATTTACAAAATTATACAATTGTTGTCATCCTCATGTCACAAGCAATATAGATCAGGACTCTATTTCATCTTGCCACCAATCCAGGGGGTCCGATTTCATTCAGATCCACCCAACAATTCGACCTGCAACCAATAGTTCTATGAAAAAATAACATTAATAATGGGGACAGATAAAAACACCAAGAAAACATGAAGAATGATCATCGACCTTTTTTTCATATCGGCCTCAATTCACTCTTGTAATAAGTATAAATGAAGGTCAATAATTATCAAAAATACCATTCCCCCATTAAAACCCCACAAAAATATCCATCAGTCAAACAATAAGATCATGGATAAACCTTTTTATAGGTTGGTCCACATTCATCATAAAAATTAAGAACAATGAAACCACAGATGATAAATAAACACCATAGATAGAGTACGAACTGGATATTGATGAGAAGCTATTGTGTTGCCATTGTTGATGAGATAATCCAACTTTATCAGTGCGATAATCCCTAAATCGATCTTCGATCCATCATTTCTCATTAGAGAGGGTTTTTTCTCCACACATCAAAGGAATTGCATGGCTATGATGTTAATCCTCAATTTTTTTCCAATGTTTATTACCAATAAAAATGACGATATGTTTCCATGTATGGTTAAATAAAATAAATCATTAATTAATTTTATTCTTTAAGACATCCATAAAATACATTTCATTGATGGAAAATGTCAGTAGATATTAGGACTCACATAATGATATAACGACATTTTGAAATCATGGGTGGTATCATATTTCTAATTCGAGTCCACATTCATGAGTTCTTATGATTTCAAAATAAAATAATTTTATTTAAATTTTTTTAATGATATTAACATGGAAATGTTTCCTTTTGATGACCCACACTAATCAATTATAGGACGTTCCTAGGGAGAAGATGACATTCTCTGCCAAATTGTTCCCTTGGATTTTTGGTTTGGGGAACAGTTGAAAAGATATTCCACATTTTATGGAATCCATCAAAAACATTCTATGAAACCATAAAATTTTCAACATATTGTTCCAAAAAAATAGGCCCCGAAAATCAAACTCAACCCTAGTGTAAGATCTTGTAATTTTCCTATCTTTTTTGTATAGAAAATAATCAAAATTCGAGTCATTATAGTCTTCCCATCTTAGGGATTTACATACCCAAATTCCAAAACATTGGAATTCTCACAAAAATAGAGTACTGATCACAAATCCATGCATCCCATGCCTATGTTCAATTCCAGGGAGTCTATAGATTCCATATATTGAACATAATAAGAAAATATCCCACATGAAGGATTAACTACTCTCTATCCCAAATCTTCATCGGGTACTTTGTAAGATCCACCCTGTCATCGATGTCATGCTCGCCCTAGTCAATGAAGTGTGATGGGTCATAAGTTATCTCTTTTTTATGTCACGAGGAAGACAATGTGGACCCAATCTAATTTTCAAGGTATATCAATGTGCTATGGCACATTGAAAACACAATGATTAATCTATATTTGGTTGGTAAACCTCATAGATATCTTACCACCCCATCCGAATATCTATAATCCACATCAAGGTTATAATGGAAGGAGTATGGGATCTCGATCCATGAACACCAAAGCCCTCAATCCACTATTGGGAAAGTAATTTGTCATATATTTCCATTCTTCATTTGATCAAAGATGATCTTCTCCTTCCTTATAGTCAGCTACACCAATGATGGTCCCCTGAGTGCTGACTCTGATGGGTCCCTCAAGCAATGTGGTGACCTGTAGGGTAACCCTTATAGGGCCTCAAAGTGTGCCATACCTACTGATTTATGATAGATATTGTTGTATATAAATTTCACCAGAGGCATGAGATCCATCCAACATCAGTATAACGTATGTATGAAATCATGTATCATGTCTTCTAGAACCTAAATGTTTTTCTCATTCTAGTGGTCATTCTGTGGGTAAAACACTATGCTCACGTGTAACTAAGTCATAAATTCCTCATGTAATCCCTTACACAGCTGGTATGTTATGTAAGAATCACGATCTAAGACAATCATCAATGGAATTTTATAGAGTCAAACTGTCTCATACACATAGAGGTATATCATGATTTCAACTGAACTCAGCTCTCGAGTAGCTAGGATGTGGGCTGACTTGGTGATTCAGTAAATGATCACCCAGGTGGTATTTTTACCCCTATATATATGTTGTAATCCATTAAAAAAGTCCATCGATATCTCATCCCACATCAATTGAGTAACCTCTAGGGATTGATTAAACCTAGATGGATTATGGTTCTAAGCATTCACATTCTAAAAATTGAGGCATCGAGAAATAAACTCTGTAACTCCATTCATAGCTCTTAGCCAAATAAACTGACTTATGAGAACCTGGTACAAATTCTTCCACAAACTATATGTACTTAAAAAAGAGATATATGAAACTCCCTCAATACCTACCCCTATAATACCACCCGTAATTCTATAAGTCCTCTGAAAAATGATGTGCTCCCCAAAATTTGAATATCTATATGTGGAATCCCCTTTGGACATCATAGCTCGTAGATTCTATCATTTTTTATGTGCCTCCCTAACTACCTATTTTTTGGAGGCGTGATAACCATTGACTAGATGTATTATTCTCCATCATTTTCCACATAACATATCTACAACAACACCAACTACTATGATTCTTCATTCAGAAACTATTAACTATATCCTATGCTGAGTGAATTTGGAACCTCATTCCCCATTCCATGTGAATAGACAAAAAAATGGTCAAAATCAAGGAGTAACGTTAGAAAATGCCACTATGTCAAACTTCACTCGATCCACCTAAACACTTTCCCCACTGCAAGAATCTAATGTTCATAACATCCTCTTCACTAAGGGTAAGGCTAGTTAATTGATATGAAATTGGTTTCCCTCTTCTACGTGTGAGTCCAGCCTATGCTGCATGGGTATCCATTTAACCGTAAATGAATACATCATTGCTCCACTATAGAAACACAACACCCTTATCCTAAAATAGTAAATCTTCTCATGAACTATGGATAACTACTCTATACCAATAATGATGTTGCAATACCTCAACGCCACTACCAAGAGATCCCATATGAAAATCTATCATCAAAATGTTAGGACATTATTCTGGAACTAGTGTCTGATCACCGGGTCTACTCTAGTTTGAGTATCCAAGTATGAGGATAAAGTAAATTATTTGATTGAAATATATGAGTGTCAAACATGATTTGTCGAATTGAAGGAATAACTAGAACATTTGACTATATAAATGATAGCTAATGTAGAAAAGGAAAAAATAATACCTCAAATAATTCCTGGAGTTTCTATATCATAAGACTCTACCACATGTATCTATCATCTCCAATATACTCGATCTACAATGACTGGTGTGGACCACCTGTGTGTATTGGTGGTAACATGATAGAATATCCACCACCTCCTGCTAATATCTTAGCTTCTCTTCCACATCCATCACCATGAAGATATTACGAATCCTATCGATGTCTCTACCTAGGTGGCCCTTCCACTATATCTCGATGTGTAATATGATGGTGTGGAAAATCTATATTGATATTTCTTATTCAGTGGTATGAAAATCATTGCCTCTCTTTAGGCTAACATGAACAACATTGTTAGTATTGTGGTTTAAATCCCCAGTCATGTTACCACTTCTTGAAACATATGACCCATAAAAATCCCAATGAAACATATCAGCTACCCAAATTGAGGACTCTACGGACAATTAAGGGTTGTATTTTCCCATCCAAAGAACTCTCAACGATAATGGTTTTCTCGACCACCCCATCATAGGTGGAAATAAAAATATGGATAAAACATGATCAAATGTCATTATTCATACCTCTCTAAATGGTATGGTCCATAAATTACTGGTTATGTATCAAATGTATTGATTAAATAGAGAGTTTAGTATTCCTTGATGAATACTCAAAAACCGATGTGTCATCCTATTGGAGCAGTAGATTCTCTTGGATAAACATGGATCGTAACATATACAGTGTGAAATCCCCTATGAAAATAATCTAAATATCTTTTCATGGAAGAGTATCCTTATTATAAGATCAGGTATCCTAACCGCACTATCAAACTATTAGGCTATGTAGAGGCCTTCTTCCATGATAACCATCAATTTGGATGGTGTCCTAATTAGATTGAATACTCATGTCACCACCTCCAGATACTCCTTAGATTTCTTTTAGTCCATACACACCTAAATACCTGAGGGCTATCGGCTACAAAAACTCATGAAGTGAACTCAACCTGTGCTACTTAAATTTAGGTGATGTGAGTATCATTTTCAACTCTACATGTGGTAGTACAGATGGATCACAACATCAAGGTGCTATATCTAGTACAAATCCATGTACCAATGACTAGGCACCCTACAAATCATCTTCATGATCTTGTTGTATAATCGTAGTTGGATGTCTATGTGGAGGCATCATAATGTAATTGAAGATGTACCACTATCAATAGAGAATACCTGGGGAGATGACTCGTGACGAACATGAGATGAAAACCAAATCCTATATAATGCATCTATAATTGTTTCAAATACAACCTATTTTTTCATGAGCCAAGTCAAAAATCTGGCACTGAGAGTCATGGATTATGGTTTTGATGTCCACCACAAAAACAATGGATTACATGGCCTAAAATCCATACTCAAAACACTTACACAATTTCCCCTAACCAAACTCACATACACATCGTCTAATGGTAGCCATGACCATCTTTGATAAAACTCTATCATGACCTATCCTAGACGGTCCCATTCTATGGATACCATAATCTCACCTCTAATACACTTGGGGTACATGACTGACACAGAGTTAGAATATCCCAAAAAATGGAGGGATTTTCATAAGTTCATGTATTCAAGCGAGCATCTCCAATCCATAAATGATGAAATGTAAAAACACAAATACAAAAATACATGCATGCACTATATTCCAACCAATAGAGTATGATAATAATGTAATTTGATGTGAAGTAAACATGGCCAAACTAAAATTCATTAAATGAAAGAGTCAGTATACTCTATATTGCAACATGTAAACAAATGTATTGTGACTACCACTCATAAATATTGGAACACAATAACAGGTATGAACTCACAAATTGTTGTGTTCTATTAGCCTTCCCTCGACCCAATCAGATTTTCGTCTTCTGTGCACATCATATGACCAGTGTGAGAAAGGCACACATAGGGTTATGTAAAAAAATACTCTATAAGAAATCCAAAAACCTCTAGGGAAAACCACATATAAAATTCCATAATGAAATGTCATGAATCAAAAAGAACATGAGGAATATCATAAATGAATTATCACAAAAGGAATACCTTAAATGAAATTCCATGATGGAGAAACCACAAGGAAAATAACATGACTTAATTACCACAAAATAAATACCATGAAATAATTTCGACAAACGAAATTCAATGAAGTAAATACAGAAAAAGAAATACCGAAATGGAATTTACACAACAAAAAACCATGAAGGAATGGCCACAAATGATATACCATGAATGTAATACCACTGAAGAATTATCACAAAGAAAATAACAAAAAAGAAATAACAAAAAGGAAGAATATTGTAAGCACATTAAAGATGTATTCCCAAGAACCATATATAGAAAATATCCATTTTTAATCTCACAAATGAGACACAAAATCAATATAAGACATACAGTCACCATGATACATAGGCCCAGTAGGACACAAAACCTTTGGTTGTCACAACATCTACATGAGACAAATAACCGTTGTATAAAATACGGTGTTTAGGATTAACATAGTATCCGTTAGACACTAATTAAATATAAGGAAAACATTAAATATGAGTCAAAATGTCGCCATGAGACACCCACCCTCTATGTAACCACTATCCACATGTTTCCGCTCAACGCACGGACGTTTCGGGAGAACATACTCTTCAAGCCATTAGGTTTTATGAAAAATTCCAAAAAAACCCACGTACGATATCTCAAAATAAATTTATTGTTTCAAGGGTCCCAAAAAAATGGACATATTTTTTGACAGTCACATGATTTGAAATTTAAATGTGTTTGGAAATTTTTATGTGGGTCCATGATCTCATGGACCAACGGGGTGGTCGATCCACTATCCATTGCAGGCGACTACCTCGATCAGCTATAGCTCAGTGTGACCACCTAGGATTGAATTGAGTCTGATGTGAAATGGTCCAGTGGGTCGACCTAGACCACATAATCATGGACCATCACACTGAGCTCCATCCCAACAATTTGGGATGGTCCGTGGGGCCTGCATGTTTTAATCTCCATGTCAGCACATAACGAATGGTCCATCGCGGTGACCAACACATCTTGTGGCCACCACATGTGGAAATTTTCCATGTCTTATGGCCTCACTACCTTGTGGTCTCCCACACGGCTCCACTGCATCACATGCCGCAGGCATGTACGATACCCCCAGCAAGGATCTCAGCACCATGTGACTCTGCCAGTAAAGGCATGCTTTGGTCCCTTCCACGGACCACTAGGCTTCCTCCATTGGTCTAATTTCTAACATGAATCCCCTTTCGTTATCCTAGGGTCATGAGCAATATAGATCAGGACATTATTTTTTCTTGTAACAAAAATGTGGGTATGATTGTGTTCAGAGAGTCATGAAAATTCTTGTTGCAATCAAGATGGTCCAATGATGAACAATCATTAAAATAGGGAAAGATAAAAGCACCAATAACACTGAAGGAATAGACCTCGGCCTTTGTTCATATTGACCAATATTCAATCTTTTTATAAGGATAAATGATGATCCATAATTATTAAAAATATCTGACTCCATTTAAAACCTCAAAACATATATTAATCTCTCAAATTATCAAACCATGGATGAACATGTTTGAGGGGTTGGTTCGCATTCATCGTAGAATTTAATAATGGGGAAACTGCAAAAGAAAGATACAAATTTTCCCAGATATTGAATCAGTCATTGATGATACTCAGTTATGTTGTTTTTGTTAAAAGTATCTTCCCACTACATCAGTCTGATATTCCAGGACCCAAGATCTGAACCTTCATCGTTTGATGGATAGGGTTCTTTCTGCACACTTTATAGTAAGTGTTGGGTTATGATGATAATCGTATATTCGATGACATGGTTTGTAAACAAACATTATTGATTCGTCTTGTATGGTTAAATAAAATGAATAATAATTTATTTTATTCTTTAAGATGTCAAAAAAAATATTTCATATCTTACCCAAATCAGTTGATGTAAGGTCTCACCTATGTAAAGCTACTCATTATGAACTCAATATTGGTCACAGATTTCAAATATGAGTCAACATTCATGAGTTATTATTATTTTAAACTAAAATAATTTTATTTAATTATTTAATTTATAGTTATGATATTGGTGACATTTTAATTATATGACCCATGCCAACAAAATTCTGATCACTCATATGGAAAAGAAACCATTCTGGGATCAATGATTCCCTTGGGTTTCTGATATGGGTACCCATTTAAATGATATTCTATTTTTTTGGAATAAAGTGGATATGTTCTATTAAAAAAAATTATCAATGAATTTTTTTTGGCACACTATGTCTCGTATTCTCACACCGTCTTAGCTTCTAATATATTAAATTAGGAAAATATTAGTTTTTAAATATGTGTTCCATGTATCTCTCTTTAATAATTATATACTAAATCATTCTCACATACAAAACATGTAGTCAACACCACAAAATCAGGAACCTTCTTACGTGGATGATCCAATGGAAAAACTAGGTCAAATGAATTTTCTAAAAAACAAGACCACTCCCCTAGTCAATATTTTAGTTTTATTCCTCCATATTTATGATTCTCCTATCGAACCTGTGGAAATAACGATCCATAAGTTTCCTTATTGTTTTATATAGGTGTGGTGAATTTCTTAGTCATAATTCAGCTAATAGGGGTAAGACTATAAACCATGAGTTTTTATGTATTATTTTAGAATAAATTTAATTTCATTGACGTGATGCTTCATGAAAAACACTTTTTTAGCATTCATTATAATCAACATAGTATTTATATTGTGTAATAGGTGACACAATGTTTTAATAAAGGAAGATATATAATTAATATCATTATTTAAGAATATTTTTTTAAATATCAATTAAGATTAGAAATATTAATTGAAATGAAAACATCAAATATTTCAATAATAATTGAAATTTATTAATAATACACAACAATAAAAAATTACATAATTTCTAGAAAATCAATTCTAATTTTCAATAAAACAATTTTCTGAGAAATTGTTTTTTTCAATTTGTGAAAAATATAATCTGTTTTGTGAAAAAATATTTGGAAAATTATTTGGAGAAATAATCATTATTTTTTAAATCTACATGATAAATATTTCATTTTTTTAAGTTTTGATCAATTCATAAAAAACAAAATTTAATTGTGAATATAAAAATTTACTTTTTTTATTTAGAATTTTTTTATTTTAAATGAATTAGTAAAAATAAAATTGTGTAAATAATAATTTAACTTTAATAAAAATTAATTTATATATTTATTAATTAATATTAGGTAATTATAATTAACTTTATTTTTTATATTTTTATTAAAACGTTCTCTACATATAATAGTTTTTCCCTTTGAAATCATGGTTTTTCATCGGATCTATAGGTGATATATTAAAATAAATTTTAACAACCCTATTAAATAAATTTATAAATATTAATTCCATATTTATAATCAATATAGTTTATATTATATATTAATCTAATTATTTAAGAAATCATTAATTGTAAAATTTGAAAAAATTATTTAATGTAGATAGGGAAATATAGATTTAACTAGGGACAAAACTATCAACATAAGGGATAAATGAAATAAAAACATGTTCAGAAACCATTGGATGTCCATATAATGACATTATCTTTTCTCAGTGTGGATAATGAGATATTTTTTATCCCTTTTCAATATTATTTAGTGGTTACACCTTTTTCATTGAAAAAAATTACAATATCACCACTCACCTCAAGTATAAAATTCCCCCATATCCATTACTCATCAATCATTAAAATCCATTTGGTCATCCCATAACTACCCACATACCTTATTAAATCCCCCATATTATATAACAAGTTTTATTTTTATCTTAAATATATGTTAAAATTTTTATATGTTAATCCTCGAGAGGTTTTCTAAAGAAGTGAAATTTTTTTTTCAATGTGTTCTTATTATACATTATCTGATATATTGAAAATAATATTAATTTATTATGATATAATTACAAAATTATCATAAATATAATGAAATATTTTAATGTTAATAGAATAACCCTTATTTATATCCACATCCATTGAATGTGAAATAGAATTGTCGATTAGGTGTATTGTGGGATACCACCTCTCAAATATGTGATAGTAGTTTTCTATCCCCACAAATTCCATATGTATATATATTTTTATTTATTTATTCTATATAATATTCAGGAAATTATAATATTTTTTAAAATATTATATCTTATATACATTCATACAATCTATTGGCTATGAGATACAATAATAATGATCATGTATACGATGGTTTACCGCATCACGAAGTGATGTGATTTGTTTTTAACATATGTTATTCATTTAAAAATATGTGTGATAAATTTAATGAATATTAGTGATATAAAAAAAGATCAATTATTGTTGAAATTTAATATATTTTTTACCTTTCACAGACTTCATCTATTTAGAAAATGGGGAAAAATATGACACATACATACGACATGTCATCTCCATGAATGATGAATTTGATTTTCTATATCTAAAATGAATGGATTACTATAAATACATATTCAAGGAATTTATATAATATTTATATAACAGTTATCAGTATGATGTTTATGGATGCAAGATACATTTATGAGGATCAAAAATAACAAATGATAACATTAGAAAAAAAATTAATAGTTATTACCCAAAATGTAATTTTTTAATGTATTTTTAATAAATAGATAATAAAATGGTATAATTACATCATATATAATATTATATATATTTTAATGGTTCATGAATCAATATATAATATATTTATTTTAATAAAACTGGAGGCTATAGATCATTTGAAGCAATAGAAACAAAAGGTATGTGATTCTAATTTTAATTTTCCTTCTTTAAGACATAAGTTATATTTTACATTTATCATCTTCAAAGTGGTGTACATTGTTACTAATTGAATATTTAAATGATCAAGATAAATAATTTAATTATAATTAAAATTAAATTGATATTTTGTTTTAATAGGTCAATAATTAAAATGATACCAACATGGTAACATTTTTATTATAGAATCTATTCGTTTCTTGGGAATGATTGTGTTTAGGCTCCTAGTAATGAAAATTATGATATATATCTTAAAAAATCATGAATTTTATTCTCTTAAGTTTATTTCATGAGATAAAATGTTTTCCACTAATTTTACTCTCATTATATCCTCAGGATTTGAAGTGAACATTTTTAATGAAAACCAACTTTATAACTCTCATTGGCTGAAACCCCATTCTCCCCCAAATTGATGTCTCCTATAAAACGTTTTAATAAATTTAAAAATGTTCTTATATGATTATTTAATGGAATATATAATGTCTTGTTAATTTCATATGGTTTTAAATTTAGTTTATAGGTTTTTTAAAAATAAGGATTATTATACCTTTTCTAAAAATGGAAATGGAATCCTATGTCAAACATGTTTTAAATGAACATAATTTCATATTTTAATGACCCTTAATTTCATTTAATAATACATCATAATTTTTTAAGATAAATTTCATTGAACTTTTTTTCAGAAATATTTTTTATTTTATTATTTTGAAATTTTGGTTTTCAAAGAAATGTTATTTTCCTGAATATAATTTATATGGGATATTGAAAATTAAGTTTTATATCTAATATGAAATATTCTTATGTTACTTGTGCTTCTATTGGGATATTATCTAGGTATACCATTCTTACTATTTTTTAATATGGGTTATGTTGATGTTGAAAATATGCTTAGGAAACTACCTTTTCATTCTTAAGTTATACCATGATAAAAATATTTTGAAACATATATGCTAAGTGTTAAGGTGGAGGATATACACAAGACAACATTCCAAGTAAGGTGTGGTGATTAAAAATTTAATGTAATTAATTTAGATTTAACAATTTCAGTTATATCATCATTAATTAAATGAATATTTTCATTTGATATTATATGGAATAGTATTTTTAATATTAATAATCTATTATATTATCTATTTGCAAATTATAGAATAGAATAACCAACAATATAGAATTATATATAGGTCTTTGATGACTGAGAAGCTAAATACCAAATTTAACATGTTTGAATTTTTGATATAATATGATTCATTTATATGTCATAAAATATCATGTGAAGGTATACTGGGGGATCCATTAATGATTATTGTTATTGTGAAATGGCCTTGAAAGACAACTATTACTCAGAATTGTGGTTTTATTGGGTTGGAAGGATACTTCTGATGTTTTGAGAGAGATTTATGATGACTATCAAACTAAATTACCAAGTTTGAATGAAAAGGTGTTATGTTCTTATAGGTACATGAATGTGAGGAAAAGTATAGAGAAAAATGTAAGGTAAATAATTGTGATTCTTCATATAGTACCATACAATGGATATGCGTTTACGATATATAGTGATGAATAAAATAATATATTGGGATGAATATTCGTGCAGAATGTTATGTTGATAGCATATGACTCCCACCAATATAAAATCATTGAAAATAATTACATGAGTAATGATTTATTGATCGCAAAAATATTTTTTTCATTGAATACAATGATCCATAATCATTTAAAGGAAATGATTGATATAAAAAAAATTTATTAACCATTTGAAGGATTCTTTTATAGAGAAAGTGTTTAATATGAACTAGATTAGATGGTTAGACTTTATAAAAAATTTATGACTACTAATTAAGTTTATACATTGGGATGGATAAAAACATTGATGATGTAGTGAGTAATAATGAAAATTTATGTTTTTATATGATGGGGATCGAAAGAGAACTAATAATTAGTGATTTTCCTATGTGAGATCCTAAAATCTTTAAGAATGTGGACAATTTTTTTCTTTCATGGATGAACAATAATCAATTTATCTATGAGTTGAAAAATAATGTGTAAAATGAATATATGGAATTAAAAAATAATTAGAAGAATGTTATGGAGTTTGACCATGAATAATCTTGAATAATAAGGATTATGAATATAGTATGTGGCACATAAATTTCATAAATAATGAAGTAACTACTTGAAAAAAACCCATTGTTTATAATGATCTATTCAATATAGATGTTCAATGATGAAGAGATATATGAAAGATTATTTTTGGTGGAATAACATGGATTCATGTATTATAGAGTATGTATCATAATTCACGTTTTGAGACTTCGTTAAGGAGGATATATTAAAAAGTAAGAGTATTTTCCATCCATTACCAATACAAAAAATTTAATGGGACAACAATACATTTGATTTCATTATCAATCTTTCAAAAGCATTAAAATTTAAAAATTATCTTTATGTTGTATTCGTTAGACATAAAAAATCAAAAAACAATTTTTTAAATTAAAGACCATTTCTCAATTGAAAATATTACTTACATATAACCTAATTAGATTTATATAATTCATGGAATACAACTCCCTATCATATTAAATCATTATATGAGGTTAACTAAAATATTCTATAGAATCATTCGAAAAGATCTATATACAATAACGATTTATAGTACTATGTATCAACCATAAATAGATGGTCAGTTTTATTGGAACATTCAAACTACATAATAAATTTTTATAAATTTTTTTATGGATTTTATGGTGAATAATATGAAAATATAACTATAAATAATATTTTTATAAAAATAGATTTCACACAACCATTTTTATGGATCATTAATAATCCCTCAATGGAAGGAAATGAATAACATTTTCATGTTGGGATAATGTTCAGAAAGAAAACAATTGTGACATAATCTAGATGAATAAATCTAGAGGAAGAATATACCCATTTAAAAACAATTAAATTTAGATCAATTGACACATAAATTTTCTCTATTCATGAATTAGTCTGATATTATTTTTATGTTGATGAAAATGTATTTGTATAAATATATTATTGGAAGAAGGTGATAAGACATGAAAAGATGGGAAATATATGAACTATAAATTAAAATCCCTTCAAAAAAAATTTATATCAGGATGGTAGATTTTTGGTAATGATTTCCACCAGATCCATCTCATGTTATAATTTTTCTTTATGTATCACTCATAATTAAATAAATAACTGATAACTGAAATGTACTAAACTCAGATGTAATTCTCCTAGAGAAGGATAATTCATCTAAGGAACAATAAGTTGATGTAATATACATTAGGGAATAAGTCCTATGAAATAAGAAAACTCATTTGGTAAATGTTTTATGGTGTATTCGTATGTTTGATAAAACTTCATGGAAACACAAGGATGTGATGATTCATATGCATCCCCATTTATTCATTAGGAAAAGTGGATTTTGAAAGATACATTCTAAAGGCGGTATAATATAACATCCTAATATTAAATTATATAATTAAATAAAAAAATTATATCTTTAATATGATTCATTTCATTAATAAAACAATATAAAAAATTTCAATAACCTATTAAAATATTATTATATTAAATGAATTAAATTTTTTAGCAAATCCTTCTTATGCATTAATAATATGATTTCATTAAAATTAAATATTATATCATTATCTATGTGGATTTTATAATTATTTTCTTCCAAGTTTATAAATTTATTTTTATAAAACGTATATCAATTTCAAAAGTAGCTTTTCAATATTAAAATACATTGTTTTCGTATTATTTTTTAAATATTTATTTGTCACTTGGTACGGAACAACACCTATTTTTTTAAAATTTTCATTCATTTTCATAAAATATATCATATTAAAAGTTATTTTATATTTTGGAATTGATATTATTGTTATAAAAGATAATTTTTTTAAATAATTTAATTAATCTCAACATGATCATCATATTACAGTGTTTTCTAATAATTAAAATTATATGGGTAAAACACATGTGTCTGGTGAAACACTTTCATCTCATGCAACTAGTTTAGTTAAAATTAATTTTTCAAAACAATTATAAATGAATTTGATAAAATTGATTCCATATTGTTAATCACTATGTATATATTTGGTAAATATGTCCATTTATAACAATTATAAATAACATTAGTTTCAAATCTAACACATCAGTAGATGATAAATGGTATAATTAGGGTTAACACTAATGTGATAAGGACTAAAATTAATTCAAAAAATCATTCATTCCATTTTTTGATATATTTAATCCATTATTTTCAAAAAAAATAGAAATGTATTCCTTTTTATTCTATTTAATGATAATTTTAAAATATATAATTTTTAAATAATAAATATTATCGAAATGACATTTTCATAATTTTTCTAATATATATAATATTTTTAGAAATGGATAAAAACATATTCAGATATATTATAAATGATTATATTAATGATTAATGACATTTATTTATAATTTTAATATTATTTTATAAATTACTAATAAATTAATTATGTTAAATGCCTATTTAATGACAAATCATTTATTGTGAAAGGAGGGGAAAACCTAAAATAATAATATTAAATTCTATAAAATTAATTTTTTCTTCTTCTTTAATTTTCCAAATATATGTATAGAACTATATAATAGATGAGGTATTTTTTAAGGAATTATATTTTACATCCATTATTACTATTATGTATTTAGTATTTAATAAAATTAATAGTGTCAAAAATGAAAATAATAATATTATATTATAAATAATTATTTATGTAATGGCATAAAATTTATAAGAATCCTATCATTATCCATGTGAATTTGATTTTTATAATATTTAAATTAGGTTATATGTACATGTTACTTTTACTAATAAAAGGAATTTCATGACCCCTAATTAGTAAAAGTAATTGATATCACTATAATGGTCAAAAGGATTAATGGGGGGGGGGGTAAACAAGTAAAAATAGATAAAAACAAAGGATTCCAAATTTAATTGGATGAGTGTATTTTGACTCATACACATTTTAGATTAATCATATATAAATTTTGGGATAATTTTCCTTGAATATTTTATATATTAATTAAATACATTAAACACTTACAGTTGTTCTCTACTACGTACATATAAATGGAAACATATATATCTAATCATTAAATCTATCTGACTATCCTATCTCACTGAATCCCTGACTAATTCCAATACCAACATCTATATTCAAAAAATTAGTGGTATTTTAATTCTAAAAACACTATTATAAGGATCTTTATTAATGGATATAAATAACTTAAATAGAATCACTTTTAATCTTCACTATGTAAAAATCCATGTAGAAAAAGTTTGGAGCCATTGGTGTAGACCCCAAAATAGTTTATATAAGATATACCAATGGTTTTGGTGGTTGTTGGATTTGTTTCTGTTGGTATAGTCCTATAAAAATGGTTTTCTAAACATTGGTATCAATAATCTGAAATAAATATTTAAATATTTTTTTAATCCATTGTAATAGGTAATTAAAAAACATTGACATGTTTTGATCCACACACCTCATATTTATAATTCCACAACCTATCTACTATGCTACAATTATTTTTTGAAAAATTAATTTGTTATGTATTCATTGTTATTACATAAAATAATTCATTTTAAATAAAAATAAATATACCAACAGTTAAAAAAACAGTATATGTATTTTTATATTTTGTATCTATTGAAGCTTTTTTGAAAAAAAAATGTTGTAACCGGGTCATTAATTGGAAGCTATAGTGACATTATCAACCAAACATTTTTATAGGGTCCTTTTATGGATGTTATATCAAATATATGTCTAAAACCATATGTATACAATGAAATATACACAACAGTTTTTCCAAAACTTATGGTAATGGGTCATTTCCAGTTACCTATAGCCACATTTGTGGTAAAACCATGGATATATGTCTAGTTTTTGGTGGTTTTATTTATCAACTCATTAAATTTATTATATTCTTATACTTACCCTAAATCTATTGTTAAAAATAGAAAATATTATTTCAACTATATTAACTGAAATTATATTTTATTATGATAATTTGACAACCATTCTTGATATATTTTCTATTCTACAAAAATAAAAATCATAATTCATGTGTATGTGTGGATTACCATTCTATATAGCTGTGTAAAATATTTTTCTATTCCATTGTTTGTTTTGGGTTATAAATAATGAATTAATAAATATATATGATATTTATAAAAAAATATTTATTAATGAATCACATTAACATATCAACCTTCTAACATTCAAATCATTTGGAAAATGATAATGTCACTAATCCTTTCATGTGGACAAAATCATCCATGATGTGATTTGATTGGTTTTTATTTTAAATTTTACATGTTTAAAAATATGGACAGATTAAATTAATATATATTATATATATGAAATAATAATTATTATAAAAATTTTAATTATTACATATCATTCATTATTTCTATCTGTAAAAAAGTGAAAACAACATTCATGCTTGGGTATATCCTACCATCTATATGATAGATGTGATTCCCTTCTATACAATTTATGGATGATTTTAAATTTATTTTTAATTAATATATATGAAATTTATATATTTTACAAAATTATAGGGATTATTGATGTATAAAAAATGTATATTGATCAGATCTATATAAAAAATTTTTTATGGAAAATAAAATAATTAACACCTACGAACAAACAATTTAATATGGGATTTAAAAAAATATTAGATGTAAAATTTTTATCATATATGAGAGTGATACTATAAAAATTAATCCTTCATATATTTAAAACAAATTAAAATTTATTAGAAATTTGGATATAGTTCTTTTGAAAAGATTATAAATTGAGATAAGGGATTTAGTCTCAACATCCACATTAATGATATATATTTAGTATTATGCACCAATTTGTTATATTTTGTAATATATACATGCACATTTAATTATATAACGTAAATATATATTTATTTATGAATATTTAATTTTTAAGTAAAATAGAAACATTCAAGGGATTATAATTTAAAGGTTACAAAGTATATAATAATACATCATTCGTGTTTTGGGGATTTCACTCATTTTTAGAGAATGAATTTTATAATATGTCAATAATTATTTATATTTTTTATTATACGAAATATATTTAGGATGTTTCTGTAATTTATTACATCCATCACTCTCTTTTTAACATTAATCAAGAGATAAATCATTTATAATAAAAAAAATTCTAGATTCATTTTTGATATTATATAATTTTAATTCATGTTAATATTTTCCAAATTATTTCAAAAATCTTAATCATTATTAACTAAAAATATATATTAAGGATAGTTTATATTCTTTAAGAATAATTACAATTAATAAATGTAATCTTTAAAATTATTTTGGAATGGTTCATTTTAAGCATTTTTACAAAAGTCTCATGAAATGTTTCTTTTTTATGTATACGATTTTAAAAGTGTATTATTTTCTATAACTAAATTACAATATTTATCATCATTGAATAGTTTTACATGGATTTATAAAAAATAATTAATGAAATACTACATAGTTATTTGTCTTAATATTTGTTATTTATATAAAAGACATAATTATATAACAAAACAAACATTTTTAATGATAATATTGTCTTTTCATATCTATTAATAATTATTTAGTCATTAACATTTTGATGAAAAATTCACTTTCTTATAATAACTCTTTTTGGACATTAAATTTAACTAAAATATCTATCTTAATTTTTATATTTTGGATATTATTATTTCATTCACTATATAATATTTGTCGATATTTTTTTTACTATTATCATTATTTAATTGATAGGGAAATCATGATAGTCCATATTAATTATTTAATAAATGTTATTTTTTATAAGAATTATTCATTATAAATAAAATATATCACTATATTTAAAAATAATGAATTTGAAATACTGCTATTGGTGGGGTATACTTATAGTTATCCCTTCAATGTATTGAGTGGGTCATGAGACAAAATAGTAGGCTAGACATAATAAATGGTTTGTTTTTTTAATACCTACCAATATATAAAAAATTCAGGGAACAAGCCATTAATTGTAAATAATCCATGATGTCCAATAATACACATTCAATAATTTGAGACATTAGTTGTTCTTATCCATGATATTATATCATTGATATTATATATTAAGGCATTTTATTCAATTGTTATAAATTTAATGGAATCTTTTATTTAGTTTCTTATCATTAAATTCTGATTATTGTTTATTTAAAAATTAAATGTTCCACCACATGTAACCATTACTAATCATATGATCCCACCCTTCATCTATTTTCCACTCCCCAGTATGCAATTAAAGATATTTTGAATAATATAAGTGTTGAAAAAATGTTTCATATTCTTTTTTATTTTATATTATTAATATAATATGGAAATAAATTATGTGTCTTAATATTCTAGAAAACCAAAATGATTGATTATGAGTTGTGATATCTCTTTTTACAGCTACTAATGAAATTTAATACTTGATAAGATCAGTCAGAGACATTGTCTCTGACCATTTATCAAAATGAAGTAAAAGTACAAATTTCATGATATGTATATAAATAATAAATTCGTTTCGATGCCAATTGTTTCTTTTTTTACTTATAATGAATATTAGAGGTGGTCTTATAATCTTGTATTTTCTTGATTAAACTAAAAACAATTTATTATCCAAAATTCAATGTCATGAACACCTTAAGTGAAGATGCAAACCATACAACCTACATGGAACATGCTCTAGGAAGATGATCAATGAGCTTTCACCATACCATAAGCATACTAGATTGAAAGGAGGATAGGTTATTACACCTGCCAATGGGAAAATCCTGTCCATGCATGGGAAATCCTAGACAAATAGCCATGTGAAGGTGGTGAGCTGATTTAACAGCAATGATGTTATAAAGGAGCAGTTCTAAGTAGTTAGTCTTGGTTGTTGGTAATGTTTTAATACTATGGGAAATGAATTACTATAAAGCCTACATGCCAGGTAATAATTATACCTATGGGCCTTGTAATGGATCCAACTTACCCTTTGAATAGTGTAATATCAAAAATCAAAAAAAATTGAAGGTCTTCAGTCCATTGGAAGAGATGGTTTAAAAACTATAAAAATTATATGAAATTTATCTAAACTAAGACATGAACTCTATACATGGACCTATTTCATGACCAAAAACTAGAAGTAATCATCTTGGTCTATTAGTGAGAGAAATTATGACCCCAAAAAAATCTTCAATAGACCACAATATTGAAATAATTATTGAGGTGATTCAAACACACAAGTAGAGTTAATTTCCCTTATGAAACATCATAACAAAAGAAGAACAAATAATAATATCTATATAGTGAAAAATAAAATCCAATATCCCATAATTCATCAAAATCCATTCATAATAAAATCTCCAAAATGATATTACCAAATACTCACACGACTACTAATCATGCCCTCAATCAATGATCTCTATGAGCTTTCATGGTATGGAACAGGGTTTAAATACACATATACATAGTACGACCATCCTTAAAACCCTTTTATAAATGTATAAGATGTGTACTAACATAGTAGAGAATAATAATGTAACTAACTCATCACCAATACAATTTCATCATAAACCTATCCCTAAAAACAATTACCCATCCACTATTACATCAATTTTATAATAGAATAATACTAAAAGGTTATATTGAAATAGTACACCGCTATCACTTCCCGAATGATTTAGATACTCTCTCACTCTAATGTATTAATTAAGGTACATATATCACTTTTGAATCCACATAATAAAATATCACATTCCAAAACATAGACAGATACCATATGATCATTAATCAATAATACCTAATTCAATATCATGAAATGACAACTAAAACCATTTCTTCTATATCGTATGGTATGTAATAATGAATAAATTATATTGTGACCCATTCAACTCACATTTATGCCCAAACATCAAACCACATCAACCACAATACCAAATCACATGATGTGACCTCTTATATCAATTCCTTATAGTCGGTGAAATGGAATCTTATGGTACCATAGAATATTCTATAATTGAATGACGATAAGTGAAGTTGAAATATTATTCCACCTATGTCCACTATGTCACATGTGTTATTGGATTCACATTAACCTAATTTCCCCAAATGAATGTCTGTATGTAAACCAACTCAAGTGGATTTTTGTAAGAAAAAAATAAGTGAATATAATCATATATTAATCAAATACATGCACAACATATGGGTTAACTCACCATCCTACCATAATAAATTTCTAATGATACTTCAACCAACCACTATAATTTAAGGAAAAATTTAATTGGTGACATATAGTTCCCTTATTCTACAACATTGAAAAGAAGTCAAGAAACACGTATAAATTCTTATAAGATGAAATCATTATTAAATTTTATGTTAATCATTTATAAACCATATTTAATTTGTTTAAACGTAAACATTTCATCTGTAGACATATTTCATTTAATAATAATTAATTTAAAAACCCACCACTATATATTTAAACCCCATTAACCATTTTGAAATTAAATAATACAATAATATCCATTATTATCTAAAAAGTAAGACTCTACCACAAAAACCGATTACTATTAATATATTTAGAATCACACTTTATACGAAAACAAATTAACCAAAATCATTATATATATTGTAAAAATATATAAAAACACCATTTTTTACAATAACCATCTATTCCACCCAGAAATTAATGTTTCATTAACCCATAATTCAGTACCATATCTATATCATGATCCCAATACCACCATTACAACCTCAACGGAAACCAATCAAACCATAGTAGGAAAATAAAATACCCAAGAGTTGATAAAAATAAGACACACAAAAAAATAACATAATTGCCACCCTTTTCAATTATCCTTCTATATAAATTTAATTTTACATATATCTTTAAAATTAGTTTTTAAAACAATTTCCATGAATCCAAATTAATTAGCTCCATTATGTCATCCACATTTTATGAAATATGACAATAATATCAATAGTACATGAAATGGTTAATATAGTACCATAATTAAAATGAGAAAAATAATATATATGAAATGATATAAAATAACCTAAAAAACATTTCAATAATCCATCATATATAATTTATTTTAGTTTGATTTAATACCTTGTTATGGTTTATCTATATTATCCCCCAAATGAAATAAAATTAATGATTGATCCATGCTAACTAAACTTAGTAGACAAAAAATCCTTACGTCATATACCTCAAAGGTTGTAATAAAACAAGTTGGGTTGCCATCTAACTGGGCACCCGAACTTGTCTGTGGAATGTGATGAAGGTCATTCCAGATCCCCATAGATTGGAACAAGTGCCCAAGTTTCAAATGAAATTCTTTGGGGATTATTTTCCAGTATTTACAATTTAAAATAACCAATAAAACACAAAAACCATATCTGAAAAAATTTAACTGAAACCACTTTTAATAAATTTGGAAATTTACATTTATAATCTAAAATAAATGCATAAAGGAAAATTAAAACATGGGAACCCAAAATGTCCTGCAAACCATCGTAAAAAGAGAGGAGAAACATCCCCTAGTGGCTACTACCAAGATCCCAACACCAAGCCACTAAATAAATGAAATTTCAACCTCTCACTTATTGCCTTAACATGAAACAAATAGGCAACGTAGTTTCTATACACCCAAAGTTGTATGGATGGTATTAGCCAAAGGACCAATAAGATGCCACCAAAAAAGTCCCATGCCACAAAAGCGAATAGATACTTTAATGTTCTTATTATAAATTTTACATTTAAAATTATTTTAAGGAAAAAATTTATAAATATAAAGTTGAAAATGACAACTTCATGAAAATTGTTACATAAGAAATACATTAAAGAGAAAATAAAAAATTCATTAAGAACTCACACACACTCACAAACAAAGAAGTGGTCCTTCGTATGCTAATATAATCCATCATGACAATGATAGTGAAGCATTATGGATAAATCCCCGATGGTTCATCTAGCTCGAGTGGGACCCTAAAACCTGACGTCTTGGTGACATGTGGCTTAAAAACCACGCCCTTCAGAAAATGTGTCTTAGAAACCACGACCCTCATATCATGTGTCTTAAGAACAATGAACCTCAGTAATTATTATGTTTAGATAGTGTTTCAATCATCAATACATGTATGTGAAATAGGGACGATACCCCTCCAGATCACTAGCGCACTAGTTATAGTCCGTCCACCTAGATACATAGATGTTTCACTTATGTCCAATTAAATTTTGACATTCACATATCACACACACCATAACATTATTAATTAAATAAATATATATCTCAATTAACAAAAACACTTCCAATACTCATCAAAATGTTTTAGATATGGAAAACACAATTTTTTTATGAAACCCTCTTTAATAACACACTCACAACAAAAACCATTTCACACCACAATTCGCATCACCTTAATGTCTTGATAAATTATTTAAACAATATAATGGATATTTATAAACATCATGTGAAGGGTTTTCAAATAATGATGTCACTTCAAAATCGAACAAAAGATTAATATTTCCAAACACCAGTTTGGCCCATCACATTTGAATTAATAAATACAATTAAACAGTTCAATAAACAATTAAAATTATCACACGAGTGTTTACACCAACAACACACCTTATTCAATATGGAAATGTTACTCTAAAATTGAATGCACAATATAAACATTCTAAAAAATGGTTTCCATCATTCTGTCATTTTACAATTTAACCCACGATGCACCAAAAAGATAACATGCCAAAAAAAAATTCCATTTTTAATGGAAATGTAATTTAAATACACAAACCTATAGTTCCTTAAATATACATTTCACACCTACCAAACAACCTTCATAAAAAATTATCGAACCATCACATAAAAATAGACATCCAAACAAAACCAATCCCCTTATTAAAAATTTGATCATGACATTTATACACACCAACCACTTTAAAAATATCATTCGCACCATGTTATTAATTTTATAACATATTTTAATAATTAATAAAACATCCAATAATCATGAAACCAAATATTACACAAAATCATACACTATTTCACATAAAAATCCACTTTAAAACTAAACAGACAACATCATTACACAAAATCTTGTCCCACACCTAACAACCAACCCATAAATCATTTTTACAAAATAATGCACCAGTTTTCATGAAAAAAACATAGCTTCTTTCAGTTTAAAATTTTATTCACTACACATAAACATATAGAACACCTTAAAAATATAATTATCATTCAATAAAAAATTGATTTAACACTTCTATAATGTACTACCACAAAACCAGAAAAAACACACCATTTCTAATAAAATAAAAGTTAATCACTAAATAATGTCAAAATATTTTTAGAAAACGTTTTACACAACCTATGAAGCACTAGCTATAATTTAAACAACAGAACACATAAATGATAAGACAATATTACTCCTGGATATCCATTTTCTTCCAACAAGCATAAGAAAAAATTTTAAACTTAGTTCACATCATGAAACTAAATCACAGAAGATATTAAATATTAAAAAAAATTCCGAAAGATGAAAAGGCATGGAACCACCTATCGGTGTGTAGAAACTCCACAAATTCTATGTGTGTCTCCAAATTCTCACCCAACTCACTGGAAAATATCTGAAAAAAACCATAAATAACAAGATATCTGAAAAAACATTAAAATCGAACGAAATAAAAAAAAATTATTATATATAAAAATAACACACTAGAATGAAAGAATAATAGTCTACTCAAAGGAAGGTGTGTGCGCTAGAGGAGATAAGGTTATCCACATAAGGTTGTGGTCACTGAAGGAGGGTGTGGTGTGCTAGTTCAAGGTGAGTGGGAGGTTGTCAGGGGCATACAATGAGCTCGTTGGGAGGGTTCGAATAGCTGGCTGGGAGGAAAGGAACTACAGAATAGCGTTCAAGGCTAAGGAAGAGGAAGGGGTAGTTGGTGCAATGTCGGAAGGTGAGAAACCAACCATAAGTGAGGTGGGTGGTCTGGCAGCTGATCAAACAAGCGGAAAATCATGATGGTGTTGTACTAGTAGGAAGGAGGGGTGACATTCACTAGATGAAGCAAGAGGGTAGTGGGGTTGGATTCACTGGATAGAGAAGTAGGGAAGAGGGGCATTGAGTCGGTGGATGAATAAGGAAAGAATTTTTTTGGCAAATCGCCCAACGAAGTTGGAAAGAAGCAGGGCAGTGGTCATGAGACAGAGGAGGAGGGTGGTGATCAAAGCATCATCAAATGGTCATGAGGAGCAGCATGCAGGTGATGTGGAGAAGCAAAATGGGGGGGGGGGGTGATCATGCTAGGGATATGGGAGGGGTGTGACAGGAGAGAGGGGGCGAGGAAGAGAGGAAAAGTGAAAAATTAAAAGATAATACGAATGGAAAAAGGAATAGGGGAATTACAAATCATAAAAAAGAGAATAAAAATAGCATTAAAAAACAATTATACCAATAATAATAATAACAATAATAATAATAATGATAATATCTTTTGTATCATTAATTATATTAACAATAATAATGAACAATAATAATTAATAATATAATCAAATTATAATATTATTATCATCAGTAACAAATTCATTATATTTCATCACACTTCTTATTTTATTATTTTTTTATTTCTACACCAATAATACATTTTATTTATCTTCCATGAACATCATGCAGGTGTGTCTGGAACTAGGCAAGGACACTCATTGAACCATTTGAGGCAGCTCAGCTTCAGAATACTTGTGCTGGCGATGTCAAGGAAAAAATGTGCATTTTTTAATTATTACTAAAAATATATATTTCAGGATTCAAATGAACTACCCAATGCAAAACAATTAATAAAATAAATAATTAAAAAGAGTTGAGCATGAAAATTCTCCACACCATAGTGTATTTCATCCCCAAAAATTTAAAAATAAGTCTAAACCGCATAGTAGAAACTGGTACCCCATCATTGTTCAAAAAGGATCCCATTGAAATGAACGCGAAAATATCCAAAAACATCATGCTGAGAGAAGTTGACATAAATGAACAGCTCGATAAACTCATAACAAATCATTATGATATGTGTCACAAGCCCTCAATGAGATATAAATCCTTCAGATGACTGATAAAAGAAAGGAACTCCCCCACCCATGGAAACAAACCCTACTAAACGAAACACCTCAAGCACAATAGAATGAAAACTACGTTGTTTTTATGGAAGGAATAAAAAAGATCAAACCACATCCCAAAAACATCGTTATCTCCTACTACCAAGTCACCTCTAGTAACATGAACAAAAGGCCAACATGGAAAATCCCATAGGGCTCCCCTCAATTAAGAACCTATGAATGTCCGAGATGAGACTGGAAAACCTGACACGGGGACTGTAACACCCCTAGATTTTATGAAAAAAATTCTTTTAATTTCATTAATGTCTTGTTTTGTATGCTACACCAAGATTACCTTGCTCTATACGCAACACCGTATTAGCTTGCAGTATATGCAACACTATTCTTGGATCGTGTTACACACAATTTTGATAATAGTTATTCTATGCAACATTGAGTATATATATATATATTCAATGTATAAATGAAATATGGTTGGATTCTGTTATACAAAACAATGAAGGATTCTTGCACAACACGCAACCCTGACGAGGCTTGCATTACATGCAATCACGACCTTCCTCGATAGCGTGTGTTGTATGCAATACCGGGTGTTGCTAAACAACGATATATTATTATAATATTATTATGAACTAGCCGTTATGAATAGTATTAACTAAATATTTAATTGTATAACATTATTATTCATCTTACATATTTTCTAGAACATGGTATAAGAACAAAATAAATTTTTCGGGTGAAATAATTATTTTTCAAAAAATGCAGTTTTGCCGCCTTTTGATGGCACACCCACATTAAATGTAGTTTTTGACATTTTTATAAGTTCAATTTTAAAAAATAAAATTCTCAGTTGGAATCAAGAAATAAATTTTTACCTTTGATAAATTTTTCATATTATTCTGGTAACATTCATATTTTGGTGAATAGTAAAAACACGCAATATTTTAATTAAAAACAACTTTTTTCATCGCAATAATTTATATGGATAAATTATAATATTGAATGGTTTTAACGAATAAATAGAATATATTTTTACCATTTAATATAATGTATGTCATTAGCATTGATTTTACAATAAATACGTAGGTTAAATCAATTCAATCTTTTGCAATGTTTTAAAGAAAACCTCTTTTTCTTTTGACAACGGGATTAATTTTAATTTAATTTCTGCAACATTTGTGTATTGAATTTGAAAAAATTGATTCCATATTTGGAATCAGTGGGTCCAAATTATGTTAATAAGCTACTTTATATTTTTAGGAATTATGAATAATAACTACGGTAAATTTTATTTACCTTAGTTAAAGGTAAATCGGGTAATTAAGGGTAAATATAATATTATAAAATTACCCAAACACATGCCAAAATTATATTTCATGAATAAAAGTAGACTCATATCACCTAATGGTCGGATTATAATCATTTAATGGACTTTTTCCATGAAAATAACTTAATTATTATTAAAACCGAAGGAAGTGACAACATGTCAGTCTCTTAAAACATATAAGTATATTATTTCTAATTTAGTGATAACCTTCATGAAACTTTGATATTAATAGTCTACAAGAAAGCTAATGATATTATCTACATCATATAAATTTATTTATAATTATTAGGTATTAAATAATTATCATTAATTTTGACACAATAGAGATGATACAATTATTTATTTAGTGAAAAATCAATAATATAGTTTTTATTGAAATAATAATATCAATAAAGAGTCCCACAAACCTGACCAAACCTTATTGGTAGTGTATATATACAAATTAATAATCTAATGACCTAATATCTAACCGTTTGGAGCCTTAAAAAAGTGATTATATCACTTATATTATTTTATTTTAAATGATGCCAAAGTTGTCACCTTCATAATTTAATAAATATTGCAATTTAAATAATGTGATTTTAAGATGATAAATTCGAGTAAAAGTATAATTGTGAAAGGTAATAAACTTATCTCCATCATAGGATTTTATTTTTAATTTTTATGCTAAAATCAGTATACTAAATAATTATACAAAAATGTTGTAGTAATTATTTTATTAAGATCTAAACCAACTAAATGGTATCGAAAATAATATAATAAATATTATATGAACTATTTAATGTTCTCCACTAATTTTAGAGATACATATGACCTTTTCTAAATCTATTAATTCTTTTATTTAGAACATATCTTCTGTATATAATTTATATAAATTCAAATAAATGAATATTGTCAAAATTGACACTATTGTTATTTTATAAAACTAATATATTATAAAATAGTTCAAAAATCACAAAAATATTTAAAAATTATAAATTTAAATTTATATGGTATAAAATGTTATAAAGTATCCAATTATGGACAATTCACAACAAATAAGTAATTATTTATTATAATTTAAAATTTTGAATGTTATTACAACAAATAAAATAAAATTGATTAAATAAGGGTCAATCAAGTTGATAGTGTTTAAAATAAATTCCTAACATGTCTAAATTTGATTGGTTGATGATTTTACAACCTTATATCATCTAATCCTCGGGTATGAGTCATTTTTAGAGGTTTTTAAGTTTGGTTAGATTTATTATAAAATAATATTTTTGAGAATGCCAAAGGTGCCCCTCTCCTCCCTTATAAAAGGGGACCTCCTACCTCTCTTCCTCACACCACTTTGATCCTTCATGCTCGGCCAACCCCTGCCAAATTCATTTCTCCACTTCCCTAGAAACATCCTAGAGGTACTGGTCTTCTTCAAAGTCCAATTTTAGTGCTCTAAGAGGAGGTCTCAAAGAGGCGCTTCAAAGAAGAGGAGGTTCGGATACGTACGAAGCATATCAGACCTAAGGTAAGGGATAATTTTGCAGATCTCATTTTTATCCGAGATTGCTTATTCGTCAGTATTTACTGGGGTTATTTCTATCATCCATGTACATGTTTTATAAAAGTGTTTTCATGTGTGTTTCAAGTCCTTTTTACCCATTTTTGACATTTACTACATGGTATGTAAGGAATCGTTATTTTTTTTACGTTACGAGGTACTTTTTGACTTTTCTAGAAAAAGTATGAAAAGAATGATTATTTTTTATCTTATATGGAACGAATGGATTTTTATGGTTTTATTAAGCCTTTTTTTCATGAATCTTACTCCAAAATATTTCATGATATTTTCAACAAAATTTCTTTCTTTTAAAATTGCATGACGTTTTCGGAAAAGAAATTGATTTTGAAGAAGAAAAGATATTTTCCTCAAGAATTCATTACAAGTGTTTTATCAAAACCATTTTCCATATAAGATAAAATTATTTCATATGTTTATGTTTCAAGTGTAATGTCTCTATGATTGACATGGTTTCACTTTTCATAGTATGAAATGATATCCATTTCTTTTATATGGATTATGTGATGATGGGATGATGTTTATGAAACCCATTTTATTTGTTTGGTTATTATGAATGATGTATGTTAATTTTGTGGAACAAGTAAGAATGATTTCATTATGAGATGGGTGGGACCTATATCTCCATCCAATGAATTAGGTAATGATTTATATCTCATGAGATAGACATGGTTGGAATGGTAATTTAAACCGGTTCAGTAATACAGCAGTGGAATGAGGAGTGAACTCAATTCAGAAAGGGTCTTTGTCCACTAAGATGGTCTTCGCAGCAATGCCTTGGCTACTATGGAAATCATTACATGTTCTGAATGGTTTCCACAATTACATGTTTTACTCCCATTCTATTTTATAATGCTTAATGTTTCTTTATTATCTATTCCTTATGTAATTCCATGTTTTATGTCATTGCTAAAGCTTTTTATGTTTAAACATTATGTTCATGTGTTTAAGTTCAAATGTATATGGTATGTATTTATTTTATACATGCATACCCTTAATAAGAATTTGAGCTCACCCTTTTTATGTTTTATTATCCCTAGGATATAAAAATGGTTTTAGGTAAGAAAAAAAGGGGAATATCTTTATGGGAGATGTTGAAGATTACGTTCCAAGTTTCCAAAGGCACTAAACTATTACAGTCCTTGTGTGTCTGTTTTTTTATGTATTAAGTATTCTGCAAAATTAATGTAATGTCCATTTACGTCAAGCTTTAGTTCTCTGCAGTTGTTATTAGAGAAATGGTTTAGTTAACCTTTGGAAACTAGGATGCGAAAATGTTAGTGAGATCCCTAGAGATATTTCTTAGGTATGTCTTTGGATGTCCCTAAGGATAATTATACGTATAGGATATAGTCCTAGAACTACGGTAATATTCATAAAATCTAACCTAAGATGTTAAATATTGAGTATACTCCCCCTTTACTCTGTTTTTTTCCCTAGCATGATTTTTTCCTCTCACAGTATTCTTTTTGGGTTTTAGAAAATGGCTGGAAACTGGAAGATTCACGATAATGGAGGATATGATAGACAATGGAACTATTTTCTTCATGAGAAACCAAATGAAACGGGATCTGGAAGTCCAAACATTGTTATTATTCATAATCAGAAATCTTATAATATGATCAATAATATCAACTTTGGTAAGTTTCCCGACTCAGAAAATAAGAGAAAGATGGAGTTTCATGATGATCATAGAGGAAAGAAAGTTCAATTTCCCTCATGTAAATCATGTAGGAAGAGGTATCAGGGAGATTGTTTCAAAGGAACTAGAAGATGCTTTGTGTGTGGAAAAGAAGGACACAAATCCAGTAAGTGCAATGGAAAAGGTCCAGTTAACACCATGAACAAGGATAATGATATTGCTACGACATCAACAATGATTAGATGTTTTAAATGTGGAATGTACGGGCATTATGCAAACCAAATCCCTAATGGAAAATCTTATGAAGATAATCAGCATGGTCATATGGCCAGTATTTATGTGGATGATGATGAGGAGACTATAAATGATATATGAGCTGAAAGAAGTGTTGAAGCTCAGTCAGTTGTTTTAGAAGGTAGTGGAATGATTGTATGTTTATCGAGAGTTATGTTGTATAGTTACACTATTGTTTTTCATAAATGTATTTGAAAGTATATGTTGAATGGTACCAGTAACCATGGAAGGTTATTCAGATATTATTTTAAAGTAGATGATATGCACTAATGAAGGAATAATAAGATAATGAGATGTTTGATTGTATTCATGAGCTCATGATTGATATAAGGACTAATTGATATCATGTTTTGAGTATGTAGAATTTTGAGGATTTTGGTATTTGGAAAGTGTTAACTTTTAACTGCATTCACGTTTTCACTATGTTTCAATGGGTATTCATTTTTCAAGATAATACATGATTAAGGCCTTCGAATGTTTGGAATATGACCAACAAGACATATCTTATGATATATGGGGATCAACGATGGTATTAAATCACTGGTAATCATTTTCACTATTTTATGAGAGTGTACTGCAGTATTATGGATAAGCCTAAAGATTGGAATGGATTATGTTGGACATATGTTAGTATTGTTTAAGGATAGATGTTTTTTTCGATATTATTAATGGGATGTTATATAATATAGTTTTAGAAAAAGGACAACCTACAGGATGGGCGACAAACCATCGGGTTGGACAAGGCTGTGGGAATCCAACCCACAACTGAAGCGCGACTGCCCTTTATCACCTACCACTGGCCTACAAGAAGTCCCTGGTTAGTAGAAACTAGTTTAATTTTATTAAGAGGTATTATATATGAAGTATAAGTTCATTTTTCGAACCATATAAGATTTATCTAACCATAAGATGGACTTATAACCTTTTCTAACCTTTAGTTTGAAAGAGATGGAATGACACATCATTCAATCACATGATCTTCTAACACATCACGAATAACAAATTCAACATCATTTCATTAAGGTATGAAGTGGAAATTGTTCAATTCATGAACAACAGTGAGATTTTACCAAAATCAAGTAAGTATTTCTTTTAATTCATCAACTCTAGGGAAATGATCTTGAAAACCAAAAATGTTGTCCTAGTTCCCTTATATCCAATGAATCAGATGGTAACTTAGATCATCAAAAAACTATAGCTTTGTGATTGTTGGCTTTTTCATAGCCATGTTCTATACCATCTCAATCAGAACTCGATGGATAGATTTTTATTCTATATCCATATTTTCACCTATGTTCTCCTACGTGGAAACCCAGTGATGAGTTAATTTGGGTCACCGTTACATTTCATACTTTAGTTTATGAAGCCATGTTTTGGTATTCCTTTTTACGATATGGGTTTCTATTAAACAAACTTTCAAGTAGTAAACCATTTATAACCCCGATGAATTTCGAGGGAGAAATTCATTTCAAGGGGGGTAAAATGTAACACCCTGAGATTTTATGAAAAATATTCTTTTAATTACATTAATGTCTTGTGTTTTATGCTACACCAAGATTACATTGCGCTATATGCAACACTTTATTTGCTTGTAGTATATGCAACACTATTCTTGGATCGTGTTACACACAATTTTGATAATAGTTATTCTACGCAACATTGAGTATATATATATATATATATATATATTCAATGTATAAATGAAATATGGTTGGATTATATTATACGAAACAACAAAGGATTCTTGCACAACACGTAACCATGACTAGGCTTGCATTACATGCAATCACGACCTTCCTCGATAGCTTGTGTTGTACGCAATACCGGGTTTTGCTAAACAACGATATATTATTATAATATTATTATGAACTAGCCATTATGAATAATATTAACTAAATTTTTAATTTTATAACATTATTATTCATCTTACAAATTTTCTAGAACATGGTATAAAAACAAAAAAAAATTTCGGGTAAAATAAGTATTTTTAAAAAAATGCAGTTTTGCCGCCATTTGGTGGTGCACCCACATTAAATCTAGTTTTTGACATGTTTATAAGTTCAATTTGAAAAAATTATATTCTTCTTTGGAATCAAGAAATAAAAATTTACATTGGATAAATTTTTCATATTATTCTGGTAACTTTCATATTTTGATGAATAGTAAAAACACGCTATATTTTAATTAAAAACAACTTTTTTCATCGCAATAATTTTATGGTTAAATTATAATATTGAATGATTTTAATGTATAAATAGAAAATATTTTTACCATTTAATATAATGTATGTCATTATCATTGATTTTACATTATATTTGTTGGTTAAATCAAATCAATCTTTTCCAATTTTTTAAAGAAAACCACGTTTTCTTTCGACAATGGGATTTATTTTATTTTAATTTATGCAACGTTTGGGTATTGAATATGGAAAAATGGATTCCATATTTGGAATCAGTGGGTCCAAATTATGTTAATAAGCTACTTTTTATTTTTGGGAATTATGAATAGTAACTACGGTAAATCTTATTTACCATAGTTCAAGGTAAATCGGGTAATTAAGGGTAAATATAATAATATAAAATTACCATAACACATGCCAAAATTCTATTTGATGGCTAAAATTAGCTCCATATCACCTAAGGGTCGGATTAGAATCATTTAATGGACTTTTATCCATGAAAATAACTTAATTATTATAAAAACCTAATAAAGTGACAACATGTCACTCCCTTAAATCTTATAAGTATATTAATTTTAATTTAGGGATAAACTTAATTAACCTTCCAACATGAATAGCCTCCAAAAAAATAATGAAATTATCTACATCATATAAATTTATTTATAATTTTAAGGTATTAAATAATTATCATTATTTTTGACACAATAAGGATGGAGAAATTATTTATTTAGTGAAAAATCAATAATATAGTTTTTATTGAAATAATATTATCCATTAAAAGGCCCATAAACCTGACCAAACCTTATTGGTAGTGTATATATACACCTTAATCATCCAATTACCTAATATCTAACCATTTGGAGTTTTATAAAATTGATTACGACACTTATATTATTTTATTTTAAATGATGCCAAAGTTGTCACCTTCATAATTTAATAAATATAAAAATGTAAATATTGTGATTTTAAGATGATATATTAGAGTAAAAGTATTATTGTTAAATTTAATGGATTTATCTCCATCATAGGATTTTATTTTTAATTTTTATGCAACAAATAAGTATATTAAATAATTATAAAAAATTGCTGTATAATTATTTTATTAAGAGCTAAACCAAATAAATGTTTTTAAAAATAATAAAATAAATATTATATGACCTATTTTATGTACTCCACTAATTTTCTAGATACATATAACCTTTTATGAATCTATTAATGCTTTTATTTCGCACATATATTCTGTATATAGTTTATTTAAATTCAAATAAATGAATAGTGTCAAAATTGACACTATTGTTATTTTATAAAAATAATATATTATAAAGTTGTTTAAAAATCACAAAAATATTTTAAAATTATAAATTTAAATTTGTATTGTATAAAATGTTATAAAGTATCCAATTAATGAAAATTCATAACAAATAAGTAATTATTTATTATAATTTAAAATTTATAATGTTATTACCAAAATTTAAATAAAATTGATTAAATAAGGATAAATAAAGTTGATAATGTTTAAAATAGATTCTTAACATATATAAATTTGATTGGTTGATGAGATTACAACCCTATATCATCTAATATTCAGGTATGAGTCATTTTTTTGGTTTTTAAGTGGGGTTATATTTATTATAAATTAATAATTTTAACAATGCCAAAGGTGCCCCTCTCCTCCCTTATAAAAGGGAACCTCCTCCCTCTCTTCCTCACACCACATTGAGCCTTCATGCTCGACCAACCCCTGCCAAATCCTTTTCGCCACTTCCTTAGAAACTTCCTAGAGGTCTTGGTCTTCTTCAAACACCAAATTTAGTGCACTGAGAGGAGGTCTCAATGAGGCTCTTCAAAGAAGAGGAGGTTCATATACATACGATGCATATCGGACCTAAGGTAAGGGATAATTTTGCAAATCTCATTTTCATCCGAGATTGATTATTCGTCAGTATTTACTGGGGTTATTTCTATCATTCATGTCCATGTTTTATAAAATTTCATTCATGTATGTTTAATGTTATTTTTACCAATTTTTGACTTTTACTAGATGGTATGTAAGGAATCTTTCTTTTTTTTACGTTACGAGGTACTTTTTGACTTTTCCGGCAAAAGTACGAAAAGAATGTTTTTCTTTTATCTTATACAGCCTGAACGAATTTTTATGTTTTTATAAAGCCTTATTTTCATGAAGCTTCCTCCAAAATATTTCATGACTATTTTCAACAAAATATCTTTTTTTAAAATTTCATGACGTTTTGTAAGAAGAAATTTATTTTTAAGAAGAAAGGATATTTTCCTCAATAATTCATTACATGTGTTTAATCAAAACCTTTTCCATCTAAGATGAAATTATTTCATATGTGTATGTTTCAAGTGTAATGTCTCTATGATTGACATGGTTTCACATTTCTTATTATGAAATGATATCCATTTCTTTTATATGTATTATGTGATAATGGGATGATGTTTATGAAACCAATTTTATTTGTTGGGTTATTAAGAATGATGTATGTTTATTTTGTGGCACAAGTAAGAATGATTTCATTATGAGATGGGTGGGACCTATATATCCCTACAATTCATTGGGTAAAGATTTATATCTCATGAGATAGACATGGTTGGAACGGCAAGTTAAAGAGGTTCCGTAATACAGGACTGGAATGAGGAGTGAACTCGATTCAGAAAGGGACTTTGTCCACTATGATGGTCTTGGAAGCAATGCCTTGGATATTATGGAAATCATAACATGTGCTGAATGGTTGCCACAATTTCATGTTTTACTCCCATGCTATTTTATCATGCTTAATTTTTCTTTATGATCTATGCCTTACGTACTTCCATGTTTTATGTCATTGATCAAGTTTTTTATGTTTAAAAATTATGTTCATGTTTTTAAGTTCAAATGTATATGGTATGTTTTATGTTATCCATGAATACCCTTACTGAGCATTTTATCTCACCCTTTTTATGTTTTATTTTCCCCAGTATATGAAAAAAGGTTTTAGGTAAGAAAAAAAGGGGAAGATTCTTATGGGAGAAGTTGAAGATTACGTTCCAAGTTTCCAAAGACACTAAACTATTACAGTTCTTTTGTGTCTATTTTTGTTTTGTATTAAGTATTCCACAAATGTAATGTAATTTCCATGTACGTCAAGCTTCGGGTCTCTATAGTTGGTATCAGAGGAATGGTTTAGTCAACCTTTGGAAACTGGGATGTGAAAACGTTAGTGAGATCCCTAGAGATATTTCTAAGGTATGTCTAGGCATGTCCCTAAGGATAATTATACGTATAGGATATAGTCATAGAACTATGGTAATAATCATAGAATTTATCCTATGATGTTAGATATTGAGGATATTCCCACTTTACTCTGTTGTTTTCCCTAGCATGATTTTTTCCTCTCACACTATTCTTTTTCGGTTTTAGAAAATGGATGGAAACAGGAAGATTCACGATACTGTAGGATATGATAGACAATGGATTGATTTTATTCATGAGAAAACAAATGAAACGGGATATGGAAGTCCAAAAATCGTTATTTTTCCCAATCAGCAATCTCATAATATGATCAATAATTTCAACTTTGGTAAGTTTCCCGACTCAAATAATAAGAGAAAGATGGAGTTTCATGATGATCATAGAGGAATGAAAGTTCAATTTCCCCCATGTTAATCATGTGGGAAGAGGTATCAGGGAGACTGTTTCAAAGGAACTAGAAAATGCATTGGGTGTGGAAAAGAAGGACACAAAGCCAGTGAGTAAAAAAGAAAAGCATCAGTTAACACCATGTACAAGAATAATGGTATTTCTATGACATCAACAATGATTAGATGTTTTAAATGTGGAATGTACGGGCATTATGCAAACCAATGCCCAAATGGAAAATCTTATGAAGAGACTCATCATGGTCATATGGGTAATATTTATGGGGATGATGATGAGGAGACTACAAATGATATATGAGCTGAAAGAAGTGTTGAAGCTCAGTGAGTTGTTTTAGAAGGTATTGGAATGATTGTATGTTTATCGAGTGTTATGTTGTATAATTACACTATTGTTTTTCCTAAATGTATTTGAATGTATATGTTGAATGGTAACAGTAACCATGGAAGGTTATTCATATATTTTTTAAAGTAGATGATATGCGCATAATGAAGGAATATGAAGATAATGAGATGTTTGATTGTATTCTTGAGCTCAAGATTGATATAAGGACTATGTGATATCATGGTTTGAGTATATAGAATTTTGATGATTTTGGTATGTGGAAAGTGTTAACTTTTAATTGCATTCATGTCTTCACAATGGTTCAATGAGTATTCATTTTTCAAGAGAATACATGATTAAGGCCTTCGAATGTTTGGAATATGACCAAAAAGACATATCTTATGATATATGGGGATCAACGATGGTATTAAATCTCATGTAATCGTTTTCACTATTTTATGAGAGTGGACTGCAGTATTATGGATAAGGCTAAATATTGGAATTGATTATGTTGGACAGAAGTTTGTATTGTTTAAGGATAAGAGTTTTTTTCAATATTATTTATGGGATGTTATAGTAATATAGTTTTAGAAAAAGGACAACCTGCAGGACGGATGACAACCCATCGCATCGGACAATGCTGTAGGAATTGAAGCCACAACCGAAGTGCGACTAGCCTTTATCACCTACCACTGGCCTACAGGAAGTCCCTGGTTAGTAGAAACTATTTTTATTTTATTAAGTGGTATGATATATGAAGTATATGTTCATTTTTGGAACCATATACGATTAATCTAACCATAAGATGGACTTATAACTTTTGCTAACCTTTTGTTTGAAAGAGATGGAATGACCCATCATTCAATCACATGATCTGCTAACACATCACGAATAACAAATTCAACTTCATTTCATTAAGGGATGAAGTGGAAATTGTTCAATTAATGAACAACAGTGAGATTGTACCAAAATCATGTTAGTATTAATTTTAATTCATCAAATTTAGGGAAATGATCTTGAAAACCAAAAATGTTGTCCTAGTTCCCTTATATCCAATGAATTAAATGGTACCTTAGATCATCACAAATCTATAGCTTTGTGATTGTTGGCTTTTTCATAGCCATGTTCACTACCACTCTCCATCAGAACTCGAGGGTTAGATTTTTCTTCCATATCCATATTTTAACCTATGTTCTCCTACGTGAAAACCCAGTGATGAGTTAATTTGGGTAACCGTTACATTTCATACATTAGTTTTTAAATCCATATTTTGGTATTCCTTTTTATGATTTGGGTTTTTATTAAACAAACATTCGAGTAGTAAACCATTTATAACCCCGACGAATTTTGAGGGAGAAATTCATTTTAAGGGGGGTAGAATGTAACCCCCCAAGATTTTAGGAAAAATATTCCTTTAATTTCATTAATGTCTTGTGTTTTATGCTACACCAAGATTACCTTGCGCTATATGCAATACCGTATTAGCTTGCAGTATATTCAACACTATTCTTGGATTATGTTACAAACAATTTTGATAATAGTTATTATACGCAACATTGAGTGTATATATATATATATATTCAATGTATAAATGAAATATGGTTGGATTATGTTATACGAAACAATGAAAGATTCTTTCACAACATGAAACCCTGACTTGGCTTGCATTACATGCAATCGCGACCTTCATCGATAGCGTGTGTTGTACGCAATACCGGGTTTTGCTAAACAACGATATATTATTATAATATTATTATGAACTATCCTTTATGAATAGAATTAACTAAATTTTGAATTTTATAAAATTATTATTCATATTACACATTTTCTAGAATATGGTATAAGAACAAAATAAATTTTTCGGGTAAAATAATTATTTTTAAAAAAATGCAGTTTTCCTGTAATTTAATGGTGCACCGTCATTAAATCTATTTTTTGACATGTTTATAAGTTAAATTTGACAAAAAAAATTCTTCTATGGAATCAAGAAATTAAAAATTACTTTGGATAAATTTTTCATATTATTCTGGTAACTTTCATATTTTGATGAATAGTAAAAACACGCTATATTTAAATTCAAAACATCTTTTTTCATCGCAATAATTTATATGGTTAAATTATAATATTGAATGGTTTTAAAGTATAAATAGAAATTATTTTTACCATTTAATATAATGTATGTCATTAGCATTGATTTTACATTATATTCGTAGGTTAAATCAATTTAATCTTTTGCAAGGTTTTGAAGAAAACTCTATTTTCTTTCGACAACTGGCTTAATTTATATTTAATTTATTAAAATTTTCTGTATTGAATTTGAAAAAATGGATTCCATATTTGGAATCAGTGGGTCCAAATTATATTAATAAGCTACTTTTTATTTTTTGGGAATTATGAATAGTAACTACGGTAAATTTTATTTACCACAGTTAAAGGTAAATCAGGTAATTAAGGGTAAATATAATATTATAAAATTACACTAAAACATTCCTAAATTCTATTTTATGGCTAAAAGTATACCCATATCACCTATGTGTCAGATTATAATCATTTAATGGTCTTTTTTCCATGAAAATAACTTAATTATTATTCAAACCGAAGAAAGTGACAGCATGCCACTCTCTTAAAACTTATAAGTATATTAATTCTAATTCAGTGATAGACTTCATGAAACATCGAACATGAATAGCCTCCAGAAATATAATGAAATTATCTACATCATATAAATTTATTTATAATTTTGAGGTATTAAATAATTATCATTAATTTTGACACAATAGTGATGCATAAATTATTTATTTAGTGAAAAATCAATAATATAGTTTTTATTGAAATAATAATATCCATTAAAGGCCCAAAACCTGACCAAACCTTATTGGTAGTGTATATATACACCGTAATCATACAATGACCAAATATATTACCGTTTAGAGCCTTATTAAAGTGATTATGACACTTATATTATTTTATTCTAAATGATTCCAATGTTGTAACCTTCATAATTTAATAATTATAGCAATTTAAATATTGTGATTTTAAGATGATAAATTTGAGTAAAAGAATTATTTTTAACTCTGATAGATTTATCTACATTATAGGATTTTATTTTTATTTTTTATGCTACAAATCAGTATACTAAATTATTATACAAAATTGATGTATTAATTATTTTATTAAGAGCTAAACCAAATAAATGGTTTTAAAAAAAATATTATATAAACTATTTAATGTGCTCCACTAATTTTTTAGATACATATGACCTATTATGAACCTATTAATGCTTTTATTTCTAACATATCTTCTGTATATAATTTATTTAAATTCAAATAAATGAATAGTCTCATAATTGACACTATTGTTATTTTTTAAAAATAATATATTATAAAATTGTTTAAAAATCACAAAAATATTTAAAAATTATAAATTTAAATTTATATGGTATAAAATGTTATAAAGTATCCAATTATGGACAATTAACAACAAATAAGTTATTATTTTTTATAATATAAAATTTAGAATGTTATTACCACAAATAAAAATAAATTGATTAAATAAGGATAAATCAAGTTGATAATGTTTAAAATAAATTCATAACATGTATAAATTTGTTTTGTTGATGATATTACATCCCTTACTCATCTAATCTTCGTGTATGAGTAATTTTTAGAGGTTTTTATGTGGGGTTAGATTTGTTATAAATTAATATTTTTATGAATGCCAAAGGTGCCACACTCTTCCCTTATAAAAGGGGACCTCCTCACTCTCTTCCTCACACCACATTGAGCCTTCAAGCTCGGCCAACCCCTGAAAAATTCTTTTCTCCACTTCCCTAGAAACATCCTAGAGGTCATGGTCTTCTTCAAAGACCAATTTTAGTGTTTTAAGAGGGGGTCTCAAAGAGGCGCTTCAAACAAGAGGAGGTTCAGATACGTATGAAGAATATCAGACCTAAGGTTAGGGATAATATTTCAAATCTCATTTTTCTCCAAGATTTATTATTCGTCAGTATTTACTGGGGTTATTTCTATCATCCATGTCCATGTTTTATAAAAGTGTTTTCATGTATGTTTATTGTCCTTTTTACCCATTTTTTACTTTTACTAATGGTATGTAAGGAATCTATTGTTTACGTTACGAGGTACTTTTTGACTTTTCCGGCAGAAGTACGAAAATAATTTTTTTTCTTTTATCTTATACATCACGAACGTATTTTTACGATTTTATAAATCCTTATTTTCATGAAGCTTTCTACAAAAGATTTCATGACTATATTCAACAAAATCTCTTTCTTTTAAAATTGCATGACGTTTTGTGAAAAGAAATTGATTTTGAAGAAGAAAGGATATTTTCCTCAAGATTTCATTACAAGTGTTTTATCAAAACCATTTTGCATCTAAGATTAAATTATTTCATATGTGTATGTTTCAAATGTAATGTCTCTATGATTGACATGGTTTCACTTTTCTTAGTATGAAATGATATCCATTTCTTTTATATGGATTATGTGATGATGGGATGATGTTTATGAAACCCATTTTATTCGTTGGGTTATTATGAATGATGTATGTTTATTTTGTGGAACAAGTAAGAATTATTTCATTATGGGATGGGTGGGACCTATATCTCCCTCCAATGCATTGGGAAAAAAATTATATCTCATGAGATAGACATGGCTGGAACAGCAACATAAACCGGTTCAGTAATACAGTACAGGAATGAGGAGTGAACTCGATTCAGAAAGGGACTTTTTCCACTAAGATGGTCTTGGCATCAATGCCTTGGCTACTATGGAAATCATAAAAAGTGCTGAATGGTTGCCACAATTACATGTTTTACTCCCATGCTATTTTATCATGCTTAATATTTCTTTATGATCTATGCCTTACGTACATCCATGTTTTATGTCATTGCTCAAACATTTGATGTTTAAACATTATGTTCATGTTTTTATGTTCAAATGTATATGGTATGTTTTATTTTATCCATGCATACCCTTACTGAGAATTTGAGCTCAAACTTTTTATGTTTTATTTTCCCCAGGATATAAAAAATGGTTTTAGGTAAGAAAAAAAGGGGAAGATCTTTATGGGAGATGTTGAAGATTACGTTCCATGTTTACAAAGACACTAAAATATTACGGTCATTGTGTGTCTGTTTTTGTTATGTATTAAGTATTCCACAAAAGTAATGTAATGTCCATGTACGACATGCTTCGGGTCTCTATATTTGGTATCAGAGGAAAGGTTTAGACAACCATTGGAAACTAGGATGCGAAAATGTTAGTGAGATCCCTAGAGATATTTTTAAGGTATGTCTAGGGATGTACCTAAGGATAATTATACGTATTGGATATAGTCCTAGAAATACGGTAATAATCATAGAATTTAACCTCAGATGTTAGATATTGAGGATACTCCCCCATTACTCTGTTTTTTTCCCTAGCATGATTTTTTCCTCTCACACTATTATTTTTGGGTTTTATGAAATGGCTAGAAACATAAAGATTCACGATAATGGAGGATATGATAGACAATGGAATGATTTTCATCATGAGAAACCAAATAAAACGGTATCTGGAAGGCCAAACATCGTTATTATTCCTAATCAGCAATATCATAATATGATTAATAATCTCAACTTTGGTAAGTTTCCCGACTCAGATAATAAGAGAAAGATGGAGTTTTATGATGATCATATAGAAATGAAAGTTCAATTTCCTTCATGTAAATCATGTGGGAAGTGGTATCAGGGAGATTGTTTCAAAGGAACTAGAAGATGCTTTGGGTGTGGAAAAGAAGGACACAAAGCCTGTAAGTGAAAATGAAAAGGTTCAGTTAACACCATGGACAAGGATAATGGTATTGCTATGACATCAACAATGATTTGATATTTTAAATGTGGAATGTACGGGAATTATGCAAAACAATGCACTAATGGAAAACCTTATAAAGAGAATCAGCATGGTCATATGGGTAGTATTTATGTGGATTATGATGAGGAGACTACAAATGATATATGAGCTGAAAGATGTTTTGACGCTCAGTCAGTTGTTTTAGAAGGTAGTGGAATGATTGTATGTTTATCGTGAGTTATGTTGTATAGTTACACTATTTTTTTCCTAAAAGTATTTGATTGTATATATTGAATTGTACCAGTAACCGTGGAAGGTTATTCAAATAATTTTGTAATGTAGATTATATGCGCATAATGAAGGAATAAGAAGATAATGAGATATTTGATTGTATTAATGAGCTCATGATTCATATAAGGACTAAGTGATATCATGTTTTGAGTATGTAGAATTTTGAGGATTTTGGTATGTGGAATGTGTTAACTTTTAACTGCATTCATGTTTTCACTATGGTTCAATAAGTATTCATTTTTCAAGAGAGTACATGATTAAGGCCTTCGAATGTTTGGAATATGACCAACAAGACATGTCTTATGATATATGGGTATCAATGATGGTATTAAATCTATGGTAATAATTTTCACTATTTTATGAGAGTGGACTGCAGTATTATGTATAATCCTAAATATTGGAATGGATTATGTTGGACATATGTTAGTATTGTTTAAGTATAGAAGTTTTTTTTCGATATTATTGATGGGATGTTATAGTAATATAGTTTTAGAAAAAGGACAACCTGCAGGATGGGCGACAACCCATCGCATCAGAATGGCTGTGGGAATTGAACCCACAACCGAAGTGCGACTGGCCTTTATCGCCTACCACTGGATTACAGGAAGTCCCCGGTTAGTATAAACTAGTTTTATTTTATTAAGCAGCATGATATATGAATTATAAGTTCATTTTTGGAACCATATACGATTAATTCATCAAATTTAGGGAAATGATCTTGAAAACCAAAAATGTTGTCCTAGTTCCCTTATATAGAATGAATTATATGTTACCATAGATCATCATAAATCTATAGCTTTGTGATTATTGGATTTTTCGTAGCCATGTTCTCTACCACTCTCCATCAGAACTCGAGAGGTAGAATTTTCTTCCACATCCATAATTTCACCAATGTTCTCCTACGTGGAAACCCAGTGATGAGGTAATTTGGGTAACCATTACATTTCATACTTTAGTTTTTAAATCCATGTTTTGGTATTCCTTTTTACGATGTGGGTTTCTATTAAACAAAATTTCGAGTAGTAAACCATTTATAACCCTGACGAATTTCGAGGGCAAACTTCCTTTTAGAGGGGGTAGAATGTAACACGCCTGGATTTTATGAAAAATATTCTTTTAATTTCATTAATGTCTTGTGTTGTATGGTACACCAAGATTACCTTTCACTATACGCAACAGCGTATTAGCTTGCAGTACAGGCAACACTATTCTTGGATTGTGTTACACACAATTTTAATAATAGTTATTCTACGCAAAATTGAGTATATATATATATATTCAATGTATAAATGAAATATGGCTGGATTCTGTTATATGAAACAATGAAGTATTCTTCCACAACACGCAACCCTAACTTGGCTTTCATTACACGCAATCACGACCTTCCTCGATAGCATGTGTTGTACGCAATACCGGGTTTTGGTAAACAACGATATATTATTATAATATTATTATGAACTTGACGTTATGAATAGTATTAACTAAATTTTGAATTTTATAACATTATTATTAATCTTATACATTTTCTAGAACATGGTATAAGAAAAAAATAATTTTTTTTTGTAAAATAAGTATTTTTCAAAAAATGAAGTTTTGCCGCCATCTAATGGTGCACCCACTTTAAATCTAGTTTTTTACATTTTTTTAAGTTCAATTTGACAAAATAAAATTCTTCTTTGGAATCAAGAAATAAAAATTTACTTTGCTTAAAATTTTCATATTATTCTGGTAACATTCATATTTTGAAGAATAGTACAAACACGCTATATTTTAATTAAAAATAACATTTTTCATCGCAATAACATATATGGTTAAATTATAATATTGAATGGTTTTAAAGTATAAATAGAAAATATTTTTACCATTTAATATAATTTATGTCATTAGCGTTGATTTTACATTATATTCGTAGGTTAAATCAATTCATTCTTTTGCAATGTTTTGAAGAAAACCCCGTTTTCTTTCGACAATGGGATTAATTTTAATTTAATTCTTGCAAATGTTGTGTATTTAATTTGGAAAAATGGATTCCATATTTGGAATCAGTGGGTCAAAATTATGTTAATAAGCTACTTTTTTTTGGGAACTATGAATAGTAACTAAAGTAAATTTTATTTACCATTGTTAAAGGTAAATCGGGTTATTAAGGGTAAATATAATATTATAAAATTAACCTAAAACATGCCAAAATTCTATTGTATGACTAAAAGTAGACCCATATCACCTAAGGGTCGGATTAGAATCATTTAATGGACTTTTTTCCATGAAAATAACTTAATTATTCTTAAAACCGAAGAAAGTGACAACATGTCAATCTCTTAAAACTTATAAGTATATTAATTCTAATTTAGTGATAAACTTCATGAAACTTCGAACACGAATATCCTACAGAAAGCTAATGAAATTTTCTACATCATATAAATTTATTTATAATTTTTAGGTATTAAATAATTATCATTAATTTTGACACAGTAGGGATGTAGAAATTATTTATTTGTTGAAAAATCAATAATATAGTTTTTATTGAAGTAATAATATCCATTAAAGGCCCTACAATCTGACCAAACCATATTGGTAGTGTATATATACACCTTAATTATCCAATGACCTAATATATTACCGTTTGGAGCCTTATTAATGTGATTATGACACTTATATTATTTTATTTTAAATGATGAAAATGTTGTCACCTTCATAATTTAATAAATATAGAAATTTAAATATTGTTATTTTAAGATGATAAATTCTAGTAAAAGTATTATTGTGAAATCTAATAGATTTATCTCTATCATAGGATTTTATTTTTATTTTTTATGCTACAAATCAGTATACTAAATAATTATACAAAAATGTTGTAGTAATTATTTTATTAAGAGATAAACCAAATAAATGGTTTTAAATATAATAAAATAAATATTATATTAACTATTTAATGTGCTCCACTAATTGACTAGATACATATGATCTTTTTTGAATCTATTAATGCTTTTATTTCGAAAATAACTTCTGTATATAATTTATTTAAATTCAAATAAATGAATAGTTTCAAAATTGACACTATTGTTATTTTATAAAAATAATATAATATAAAATTGTTTAAAAATCACAAAAATATTTAAAAATTATAAATTTAAATTTAAATGGTATAAAATGTTATAAAGTATCCAATTATGGACAACTCAACACAAATAAGTAATTATTTGTTATAATTTAAAATTTATAATATTATTACCACAAATAAAATTAAATTGATTAAATAAGGATAAATCAAGTTGATAATGTTTAAAATAAATTCCTAACATGTCTAAATTTGATTGGTTGATGATATTACAACCCTATATCATCTAATATTCGGGTATGAGTCATTTTTGGTGGTTTTTAAGTGGGGTTAGATTTATTATAAATTAATATATTTAAGAATGCCAAAGGTGCCCCTCTCCTCCCTTATAAATGGGGACCTCCTCCCTCTCTTCCTCACACCTCTCTGAGCCTTCAAGCATGGCCAACCCCTTCTAAATTCTTTTCTACAATTCCCTAGAAACATCTTAGAGGTCCTGGTCTTCTTCAAAGACCAGTTTTAGTCCTCTATGAGGAGGCCTCAAAAAGGCGCTTCAAAGAAGAGGAGGTTCAGATACGTACGAAGCATATCAGACCTAAGGTAAAGAATAATTTTGGAAATCTCATTTTTATCCGAGATTTCTTATTCGTCAGTATTTACTTGGGTTATTTCTATCATCCACGTCCATGTTTTATAAAATTGTTTTCAAGTATGTTTAAAGTCCCTTTTACCCATTTTTGACTTTTTCTACATGGTATGCAAGGAATCATTCTTCTTTTACGTTATGAGGTACTTTTTGACTTTTCCTATAGAAGTACGAAAAGATAGTTTTTCTTTTAGCTTATATGGGATGAATGGATTTTGACGGTTTTATAAATCCTTGTTTTCCTGAAGCTTCCTCCAAATGATTTCATGACTATTTTCAACAAAATCTCTTTCTTTTAAAATTACATGATGTTTTCTGAAAAGAAATTTATTTTGAAGAAGAAAGGATATTATCTTCAAGAATTCATTACAAGTGTTTTATCAAAACAAATTTCCATCTTAGAATAAATTATTTCATATATGTATGATTCAAGTGTAATGTCTCTATGATTGACATGGTTTAACATTTCTTAGAATGAAATGATATCCATTTCTTTTATATAGATTATGTGATGATGGGATGATGTTTATGAAACCCATTTTATTCGTTGGGTTATTATGAATAATGTATGTTTATTTTGTGGAACAAGTAAGAATGATTTCATTATGAGATGGGTGGGACCTATATCTCCCCCCAATGCATTGTGTATAGATTTATATCTCATGAGATAAACATGGCTGGAACGGAAAGTTAAACTGGTTCATTAATATAGGACTGGAACGAGGAGTGAACTCAATTCAGAAAGGGGCTTTGTCCACTAAGATGGTCTTGGCATCAATTCCTTGGCTACTATGCAAATCATAACATGTGCTGAATGGTTACCACAATTACATGTTTTACTCCCATGCTATTTTATCATGCTTAATGTTTCTTTATGATCTATGCCTTACGTACTTCCATGTTTTATGTCATTGCTCATGCTTTTAATGTTTAAATATTATGTTCATGTTTTTAAGTTCAAATGTATATGGTATGTTTTATTTTATCCATGAATACCATTACTGAGCATTTGAGCTCACCCTTTTTATGTTTTATTTTCCCCAGGATATAAAAAATGGTTTTAGGTAAGAAAAAAAGGGGTAGATGTTTATGGGAGATGTTGAAGATTACGTTCCAAGTTTCCAAAGACACTAAACTATTACGGTCCTTTTGTGTCTGTTTTTGTTATTTATTAACTATTCCGAAAAAGTAATGTATTGTCCATGTACGTCAAGCTTTGGGTCTCTATAGGGAGGCTCGAGTGGACTCCCCACGATTGTGAAAAAATCTCTCATTGATTCATTCTAGTGACATTTGAAATCGACACATTGTAGGTCACCCCATAATTAGAACTGACAGAATATACAGATCTTCAAAAATTTATCGATGGAGACCAAACACCCCATCCCAAGAGGCCTAGAAGGTGGGTTTCAACTATTGGGGAGACAAAACCACAACCCATTACAAACTAGCATCTCCACATCCTTGGATTATTACTATTCAAATTTGATATCGATATACCTAACAGACCCAATAAGGACCACATAAAGTGAATACATTAGGTGGGACTCAACCCCTGGGACATTAATGAAACACGACATCTATGCTATATCATATCCATAGAAAACCTCACACACTCAAATCGATCATTCGAAATAGAACAACCACAAAAATACAATTAAAACCCCCTTCACCTTCAATACCGTCGATAGAAATAAAGAAGGGGTCTCCAACACTCCCAGTGTTCCTAACCACATGGAAGCTTCACTCTGAGGCCTATGGCAAGAGCCCTGCTGATTATATACTCTCATGCCTCACAATCGGGCATTTCAAACTCACTAACATATATTCTCCTTTTGGTGCCACATATAACCAAACCACAACCGAGACAAAACCATCAGACACAACACACACTAATATCCACCTACTCCCTCGTGGAACGTCCACTAGAATAGGTGATACTAACGCATCACCCCTTCATCTAAACTATGAAACATTAGAAGGAATGACGCAAGATAATCACCCAGCTTTTAATAGAAAAAATTATAAATCCCTAGGAGGAGGACACACACCTTTGAAAAAATGGACTTTCGAGGGATTCTACAAAATTCACCCTTTCTCATAAAAAAGGACCCATGCTGCAAGACATCACCTAACAAGACCCATGCAGATGATGAAAGAACTAAATGAATTTCAAGCCATCATTCAGCACTAAAAATTCTGATATTCTTTCACCCTTCCCCACTGGATGTCCTTTCACCGCTCCAAGTGGTACCTTTAGATGCAATGGTGCCAAAATTCATTCCTGGAAACCCATACAACTCAAATAGACCAAAAATCCCTCTAACATCCCATGAATATTTCATCCCACTATTAGAGGATCTAATTAACTCAAAAGGAAAAATTGAAAGAAATATCACTATTACTAAAAAGGGATAGTCCTTTATTTAATCAACTAGTGCGCGAGTCAATGATGAATTACCCGCATCCACACTTCAATCACTTGCTACTGCATTATAGGGGTGTACATCATTCAATAATGAAAATAATTTAACCAATCAAACTAGTTCAATAGCCAAGACATACCGTATGAAAACACCAAACATTTAATTGGAACCACTGTAGGGGCTTCCCGAATCACATTTCAAAAGAAACCCCTAGCCACATGATTTCACACCAACTTACAAATAAGAATTCAAAAAATAATACATAATTCATTAAAAAAGGATTATCATCTCGAAATGCCTCATATCCAAAATTTTCCATGTACATAGAAAACCCAAAAACCACTGATTATTGAAACACCAAATGCTTTTTACATAAAGGTCATATTTCCATGAATTCAAAAAAAATGGGACGTGGAATGATCCATGAGGGGACTAGTGGTACTGGGTGACTAGGACACATGGTTTGTGTCCATACTCCAGTCATGCCACCGCAATAGAGAGTATTCAAGGATATCATCCCTTATTCCAAATGGATTTAAAGACCCTACAAGCTCATTGGGACCACTTACCCTACTCCCTCTTCATTTCCCATGAACAAGATTAACCACAAGGACCAACATCTTAGACAAACCTCAACTTATCCTGGTAACTCAGGTCTTTCCATGGGGTGTCATGGCCAGAAACCTTTCTTTTATCTAGAACCTTGATTTCTAACACCCCTAACATTTTTCTACCCTAACTATATCCCCAAAAAACATGAACTAGAAGCGAAACCCTCAAAATTATACCATTTTTTCACTAACCAATGCCAGTCAACATCTAACCTAGCGACTGACCTTGTCTGCCGCAAGGCCCAAAGGGTGTTCCCAATCACAAATGGCTAGAACTCATGCCCAGGTATCAAATGAAATGCTTATGGAATGATTTACCTATATTTACCTTGTAAAATAACAAATAAATCCCAAAAACCAGACCTGAAAAATGTAATTGAAAGCACCTTAAATAAATTCAAAAATTTAAAATTTTCATCTAGACATATTCAAAATGGAAAATGACACCAATGGGAACCAAAACTCCCCTCATACATTCGTACTATAAGGGGATAAAATATTCAACCCCAGATTACAATGAACCGAAAAGAAAGATATTAAAAAAACGAACTTCCAATCAGTCACATTATACCTTAACTTGAAACTAAGAGACCATAGAGCCTGCATACACATAAAGGTGTATTCTGGCTGTGATCCGAAGGCCATATAGAATACAACAAATTAAAAGCTTTCCAGACTCTACATTAAAGAGATAATTTAATGTGATTATTTCAAACTATAATTTTAAAACACATTTATGGAAAAAAATACAAGCCAAAAGATAAAATGGAACACCTCATGAAAACTATTTCAAAAGAAACACATTAAAGGGAATGATAATAAATTATTAAGAACACAAACACAAAAACACTCTCACATATACAAGTGGTCCTCCATATTTCTATGGAATTAACCATGTCATTAATATTACAACACTATGGGTAAATCCCCTATGGTTCCTCTAGCACTAGAGGGACCCTAGAAACTTGTGTCTTGGTGAAACATGTATTAAAAAACACGAACCTATGAAAATGTTACTTAGAAGCCATGACCCTCAGACAATGTGGCTTATAAACCACAAACCTCATACATTCATATGTTTAGTTAGTGTTTCAATTGTAAATTCACCTATTTGAAATAGAGACTATACCCATTCACATAACTATATAACTATTTCAGGGCTGCCCACCTCGATAACCAAGGTTTTCCCTTATGCTTAAAATTGTTTCTGCATTAACATATCACACTCACCTCCACATTTGCAATTAAATAAATATGTTTTGAAAATTTATTATTTAGTTCTAATAGTCACAATTTTTTTACATTTCTAAAGCTCTAAATTATTTTAGAAAACACACTTTTATACCACACACATAGAAAACATCATTTCACACCATAATTCTCATAACCTGCATGACTTGATATATTATTTAAACAATTTAAAGAACATTTATATATAGCACGTCAAGGGTTTTCACATAAAATATTCACTTTAAAATGTAACAATTTTTTAACACTATCAAGCACCATTTTCACCCATCACATTTGAATAAATAAATCTAGTTAAACAGTTCATTAAACAATCCAAATTAGCACATGATTATTTTCACAAAACAAACACATTATTCTATATAGAAACATTACACTAAATCTTAATGAACAATATAACTATATGAAAACATGTTTTCCAACATTGAATCATTTTACAATTTAACTCATGATGCAGGAAAAAATATATCATGCCAAAAAGAAACAGTTTTTTAATGGAAATCACTTATAATTACACACATACATAAAGATCCTTGAAAACGTTTTTCTTACATGTCAAACTACCCTTAGAACATGCTATAGAAACATCACATCAAAACACACAACAATATACAACCAATAACCATATTAAAAAATCAATCGTGACCATTAAACACAACAAACACTTTAAAAACATCATACATACACCATGATTAGGGTAATAAACCATTTGAATAATTTATAAAACATCCTCAAATGGTGTAACATACGATTAACTTAAAAAATACCCAATTTCTCAAAAAAAATTCTAAACTAAACCCACCACATCATCACACAAAAACATGTCGTGGACCTAACCCCAAACCCATAAAACATTTTTTATAAAAAAAATGCACTAGTTATCAAACAAAAAACATAGCCTCCCTGTTTTAAAAATTATATTACCAACTCTTATACATATCTAGCAACGTAAAAATATAATTCTCACCTAATAAACAATTGATTTAGGACTCCTAGAAATTACCACATCAAATACAAAATGAAAAACACGTGATTTATAAAAAAATGAATTTTCATCACACATGAATGTAAAAATATTTTTATAGTGAATTTCACACAACCTATAGAGAACTACCATACATTTATTTCACAAAAAACAATGAAACGACAACAATATATTACTCTCGGAATTCCATTTTTTTCAAACGATCCTGGAAAAATATTTTAAAAATAGTTCCCATGATGAAACTAAATTATTGAACATATAATATATAACTAAACAAATAAAATAAATTATCAAAAAGATGAAAAGGCACGGAACCACACACCGGTGTGTAGAAACTCCACAAATTTGGGGAACAACTCCAAATTCTCACCAAATGTGCCACAACAAATCCTAAATGAATATTAAAAAAACATGATATCTACAAAAGCATTAAAACTGAACCAACGGTAAACAAATCCTGAAATAACTAAGACAAAAACCCAATCATTTAGGAAGAATGTTCTACCTGAAGGATGGTGTAAGCTCTAGAAGAGATCAGGGTACACATGAAGTTCACGGTCATTGGAGAAATGTGTGGCATGGTGGTCTGTGGGCAAAGGCCAGTCCTTTGGGGTAGAAAATGAGCTTTTTATGATGGGCGATGGATTCCAATAGCTGGATAGGAAGTAGGGAACAGTGGAGGAGCGTGCGAGGCCAGGTAAGTGGCAGAAGCGGTGGGTCTGATAGTGGGAGGTGAGGAAGATGAAAGTCGAGGAGGTTGGTGGTGTTGTGTCCAGTCGAACTAGTGGCATAGCTTGAAGGGGCTGGCTGAGATGGAGGGAATGGAAATGGTCGATGAATAGAGTAAGAGTGAAGTAGGGCGGCTGTAGATGGATGGAGAACTAGGGTATTGCAGTGGTTCATCTCCAGGAAAAGTTTTAATGTAGCGAGGAGTCACATCGCTCGAAAAATAAGGAAAGTAGAGGGGTGACGGTCGTCAGATACAACATGAGGTTCGCGGTCGGTGCATCACTAGATGATCAATTGGAGCATGACATAGGGGAGGTGGAGTGGCCAAATAAGGGGGAGCTAGGTCTTGAGGAGGGTTGAAACATGAGAGAGATGAGGAGGAAGAGACGAAGATGAGAAAAATTAAAAGGGAAAATAAAACCAAAATAGAAAATATGATGAAAAAAAACTAAAAAAATTAAAAATATAATAAAAATTGAATAATAAATATTATTTAAATAATAATAATAATAATAATGAAAGTAACTTAAGTATCGACACTACTATTAATAATAATAATACTCAATAATAATTAATAATATACTCGAATAATAATAGTAATATTATCCTCAAATATATTCATTAAATTTTATGACACTTATTATTTTATTTTATTTTTATTTATTCATTAATAATATATTTTATTTATCTGGCATGAACAATGGTCTTCAACCAACACTAACTGATGCAATGACAATTAATAAAATAAATAATGTAAAAGAGTCAGGTGTGAAAATTCTCCCCACTAATGCACATTATTTCCCTGGAAGGCAACTACTAAGTATGAACCCCAATGCAGAAACAGGTGCCCCCTCATGGTTCAAAAAGGATACCAATAAAAATATAGTGAAATGATGAAAATGAATTTTTCATAGAGGAAGTGACTTAAATGAAAACCTCAAGAAGCTTGTAAATATTATTTCTGATATGTGTCCCCTTCCTCACAGATCTAGAACACCACCAGTTGACTGATCAAGGAAAGGAACTCCCACATCCCTAGAATACAACCTCACAAACCGAAACACCTAAAATACTATAGAACAAAATCCACACCATTTTTCTAGAAGGAACAAACAAGATCTAACCACATCCCAATAACATTTTTAGCACTGACTACCTAGTCACCTATACGCACAGGACCAAAATGCCAACGTGGAGAAGCCCGAAGGGCTCCCCAATATTAAGAACCTACCAATGCCCTTAATGAGACATGAATAATTGACATGGGGAGGATAGAGAAGACTCCCAACCATTATGAAAATGGTCAAACCTGATTCATTGCAGTGACATTTTAACAAGACCCACCATGGATCTCCCCATCATAAAAAATGTTAGAAGATACAGAACAATGAAAATTTACTGGGATAGACAAAAAATCCCACCAGAAGGGGTGTGGAGGGTCGGGCCCAACTACCAGGGCATCAAAACAACAACCAAAGATAAACCAGAATCTCTATATCCCTATATGAGTACTATTCATATTTTAGACTGATTTACCCAACAGACCCCATAATGACAACTAAATGATACTACATTAGATGGGTCTCGGCCCCCGGGTCAATAAGGGAATGCGATGAATACACCTTATCATATCCAAAAAAAACATCACACACCCAAGTGGGATATTCAGAATGGAAGAACCACATGAAAAATTTAAACTTCCTTCACATTGAATTCCTATGATAGAAATAATGTTATGGACTAATACACTATCGGGGTTTCTGAACATGGACCAAATTCAATATGAGGCCTATTGTTAGGTCACAAATGTATAAAGCCTATCATACCATGAATTAAGGCATTGATGAATGCTAAATGGAGCTTCTCCTTTTGGTTCCATACACATCCATACCACAACCAAGGAAACACCATCAAACGAAACACACTCTGACATCCACCTACTCCCTCACAACATGCCCACCATAATAGGGGTTTAGATGATGCACATGAATCACCCGTTCAACATTACTAAGAAATGTAAGCTGGAATGACACATGAAAAACACTCACCTTTGAATATAAAAAATTTGAACTCACTACGATGAGGACAAACTCCTATGAAAATAGGGATTCCCGAAGGATTTTATGAAATTCACTCTTTCTCTTCAAAGACGATTCATTCTGCAAGACATCAGCAAACATGTCCCATGAGTCCGATGAAAACAATACATACCTTTTAAGAAATCGTTCATTAATGATAATTCCAAACTTCATTAACTCTTCCCCACTAGAATTCCTCTCACTGCTCCCAATGGAACCATCAGATGAAATGGTGTCAAACTTCATACCTGGCGACCCAGACAACTCAAAGAGACCAAAACTCCCACCAAATCCCCTTGCATCAGTAATCCCACTACAAGAGGATCCACATAACTGAAAATGGAAAAGGGATATAAATATACCTATCACTAAAAATGGATAGTACTTACTTTATTCAACTAGAGCATCGGCCAATGGAAAATTACCCGTATCCGCACTTCAATCGCATGCTCGGACATTATGGGGGTATAAAACAATCAAAAAAGAAAACCATGGAACTAATCAAACTGGTTCAATTTCCAATACATACTGCAAGTGAATACTAAACATGTAGGGGGAACCAATGAACGGGATTCAGGAAGCACATTTCAAAAGAAGCCACTAACCACACACATTCACACCAGTATACATATTAGAATTCAATCTGAGGACACAAATCATTCAAAAAGGATTCTCGGCACGAAGCGCCACACATCCAACATTTCCCAAATACATAAACACACCACACAACCACCTATTATGAAAACACCAAATAATTTTTAATTAATTTCCTGATTTCTACAAATTCAAAATAAAGAGATGAGAAACGATGCCTGAGGAGACCAGTGTCAGCAGGTGACTCGGATATAAGGTTGGTGGTCATACACCAATCAGGATACCGAAAAAGAGATTATTCTAGGACAATGTCCCAAACTATAAATGGCTTTCCATACCCTACATGCTCACTAAGACCACGGACCCTACTCCATTTTCATTTAGCCTTATCAAGATTATCTACAAAGACCAACGACTCAGACAAACCTCAACTAATCCAGGTAACTCGAGTCCCTCCAGGAGTGGTGCTAGCTAGGAACATTAATCATACTTATAACATTGAGTTCCGACACCCCTAAAATTGTTCGAACATGACTCGATCCCAAAGTAACACGAACCAATGGAGACAACCTCTCTTTGATACCATTTTTTCATGAACAAGCCAGGTCGCCATCCCACCTGGAGTCCATATTGTTTCTAATTTAGACCCAAAGGGTGTTACTAATCCCAACAGACTCGCACAAGTTCCCTAGTATCAAATGAAATTCATTGGGAACAATTTACCAGTTTTTACAATGTTAAAATAACCAATAAATCCAAAAATCCAGATCAAAATAGTGTAACTGAAATCACCTTTATTAAATAAAAATATTTACAATTTTCAACTAAACAAATAAAATAATGGAAAATGACATTATGGGAAACCAAAATGACCCTCAAAACATCATGCAACAAGATGAGTAACATCCTCAAGCCACCAATTCAAATATCCCAAATCCAAGCCACTAAAAATGAACTACCATGAGTCACATCTTGCTTAAACCTGAATAAAGTGAAAACAATGTCTGCATACACCCATAAGTGTATGTAGGGTATGAGACAAAGGACGATTAGGATACCACCAAATAAATGGTTCCTTGAAGAAACATCACAAATATATTTAATGTTATTATTCAAAATTATACATTTAAATCACTTTTATAGAAAACATTTACGAGTTAAATTTGAAAAGGAACATTTGATGAAAACTATTTCATAAGAACTACATTAAAGAGAAAGAGAAGAATTAATTAAGATAACACACACACACTATCTCTCTATTATACAAACAAGTGGTCCTCTATATGTCGACAGAAGGCACACCGTCTATGATAGTAGATATCTATTGGTAAATTCCCTAAAGATTATCTAGCTCGAGTGGGACTCTTGATCCTCGTGTCTCTGTGAAATGTGGCTTAGAAACCATGACCCTTAAAAAATGATGATTTTAAACCATGAAACTAAAAAACATGGATTATAAACAATGAACCTTAGTCATACAGATATTTAGGTTGTGTTGCAATCATGAATTCGACTATGTGAAATAGGGACAATTCCCCCTGGATCACTAGCGCACTAGATCAAGCCATCCCACCTCGATACTTGGGGTTTTCTCTGGTGCTCAAACAAGATTACACATTAACATATCACACAATCTACCAATTTCATAATTAATCAAATATGATTCAAAAATTAAAAAAACACTTCCAACACTAATAAAAATTTGTTTAAATTTGGAGACCACCAAATTATTTTAAGAAACCCCTTTTTATACCACATGAACACCCAAAATAATTTCACACCATAATTACAATCACCTGATTGGATTATTAAATTAGATAAACAATTTATTTAAATTTTTTAAATAGAACGTCTTGGGTTTTCACATAAAAATGTCACTATAAAGCCTAACTCTTATTTTACTCTAACAAACACCAGTTTGGCCCACAACATTTGAATAAAGAAATCCAATTAAACATTTCATTTAAAACTCCAAATTAACACATGATCGTTTTCACCAAAAACACAATTTATTTGATATGTAACTGTTACTCTCAAACCCAAATCACAAGATAATCGTACCAAAATTTTTTTTTCCATTGTTCAATCATTTTAAAATTTAATTCAAGATGAACCAAAAAAATACAATGCCAAAAACAATCCTTTTTTAAGGAAATATCATTTAAACATAAACAAACTGAATTTTCCTTGAAAACACATTTTGTACGTACCAAACATCCCTTAGAACATGTTATTGAAATATCACATAAAAACATCAAAACAGAACGAATCCCCATATAAAAAAGCTAATCACAACCTTTTGACACACCAACCACTTAAAAAACTTCATATGCACCATAGTAGTAATCCATTTGAATAATTTATAAAACATAAAAAAATGGTACAGCCACAGATAACGCAAAAACAAACCCAGTTTCATTAAAAAATCCGCATTAAAAATAAACACCCCGCCATATAACACTATAACATCTCTCACACCTAACAACCTAGCAATAAAACATTTTTAAGAAACAATGCACTAGTTTTCACCCACAAAACATAGCCATATTATGTAAAATTTAATATTCCCAACACGTAAACATATCCAACACCTTAAAAATATATTTCTCATCTAATAAACAATTGATTTAACACTATTAGAAATTACCACGACAAAACCAAAATTAAAAACACCCCGTTTCAAGAAAAATGAAATTATCATCACACATACATGTCAAAATTTTTGTATATAAATTTTTTAAAAACATATAATGCAGTACCAAGAATTTATAATACAACAAACACATAAAATAATAGACTATATTACTCTCGAATATCAATTTTCATCAAATGAGAATTGAAAAAAAATTTAAAAACCGTTCGAATAATGAAACTAAATCATTGAACATATTAAATTTAATTGAAAACACTATTAAAATTATCTAAAATATGCAAAGGCATGGAACCCCCTAATGGTGTGTAGAAACTCTGAAAATTAACTACACCACTCCAAATGCTCAGAAATTCCACCATAACAAAAATGATATGAACCTTAGAAAACATGATATCCACAAATGCATTAAAATCAAACCAATCATAAACAAAAACCTAAATTACTAAGACCAAATGCATTGCCTGGAGAAGGAATAATTTCCCTGATGGATGTTGCATGCGCTGGAGGATTGGGGATACCTGCGAAAGGTCACTGTCACTGAAGGAAGGTGGGGTGAGGTGTTCTGAGGTGAAATGGAGGTCATCCGTGGGAGACGACGGGCAGGATAGAACGGCAGAGGGAATCCGACGGTTTTTCGGGAGGTAGGGCATGTCGGTAGAGAGTGCGAGGTTGGGGAAGAGACATGGATAGTCGGTGAAATGATAAAAGGTGAGAAAGGTAGTCGAAAGAGAGGAGGGTGGGCTGGCAGATGGCAGAACTAGTGGCACATTGCGATGTGACTATCGGAGAGGGAGGGTAGGGCGATAGTCACCAGGAGGAGCAAGAGGGAAGCAGGGAAGGGGTCAAAAAATAGAGTATGAGGGTATTAGGGTGGTACGTCACCAGAAAACACAAGAATGCAGTGGGGTGGAACGTCATCAGATGATGCATGAAAGAAGCGAGGTGTCTATCATAAGACAGAGCCAGAGGGTGGCGGTCGGTGCGTCGTCGGATGGCTTGTAGGAGAAACACATAGGGGAGGTTGATTGACCAAATAGAGAGAGTTCAAAGGATAGAGGAGGGGCATGAAATTATTGATAAGGGGAGGAAGATAAAAAGAGAGAAAAATGAAATGAGAAAAGAAAATGAAAAAAATGAATGATGATGAAAAAGAACAAATTTTTAAAAAAGAATAAATGTAAAATAAAAATAAAATAATAAATATAATAATAATAATGATAATTATAACAATAATGAAAATAACATAGATATGAACACTAATATTAATAATAATGATACTCAACAATAATTAATAATATACTCAAATTATAATATTATTATTATCAGTAGAAAAATTAAATAAATTTTTACACACTTTTTTATTTTATTTTATTTTTATTTCTTCATTAAAAATACTTTATATTTATCTACTTTGAACATTGATAAGGCTTGCAAGAAACTGGGTGAGGGCATGCGGTGTCCTAGGAAAGTCTGTGGAGCTTTGATTACGGTGTGCTGAATACCGTCAAGGATAAAATGTGCATTTTAAAATATGTACTAAAAATGTTTTTGTCAGGCTTCAAACAGCACTACCCAGCACAAATAAACGTAATGAAATAAATAATATAAAATAGGCGGGTGTCACATACGTTTTATTTATGATATAAACCTATGAATAGTGAAAAATTGATAATATAATTCCAACAAATTGAAATATAGAATCATAAGAAAAATTAAAAATAAACCAATATCAAATCAATTACAAAAAGATCTAGATGATAATAAAATTTCATAAATAATTGGACAAAACATCTCAAATTAATGTAAGGGTATATAAAATAATTATGGAGAGTGTTACATTAGATCTATATAAAATTAATCATAAAAATTAATAGACAAACATCATCAATAGGAGACCAATGAGGACCAAAAGAGGACACATGCCAGTCTAAGACTCTATGGACAGAATGAGTGTTGAAATAGTAGATGAATCCGCCCCATATTTATTGGAATCCACGCAGTTACCCCTATATAGTGTTGTGAATACGTATTATCAATAGAGGGTGCTCTTTTAAATCAGATTGGGTTAGAAAAACCAATTAAACACCCATTACATCCCCATATTCATCTCATTTTCAGTATTTTCAAAATCCATGAAAAAAGAACCCTTATGATGTGGCTCTCCATATGGATATCTTATCACGGACCTCACACACCTATTAATGAATATCAATGTTGAGGAACAACCTCCATCATTGTTACAAACTCACACATTGACAAAACAAATTGAATAATACTTCTAACTATAACATTACATATCCACACCAACAAAAGTGGTTATTAAAACCTATCCTTGATTCCTATGGGTAATGTACCAAATATCTCTTAGCTACTTGTGTGACACAATATCATCCTCTATGGCATAAATGACCACCATGATGTAGAAAATTCAATGAATAGATTTTATAAAACTACAAAAAATACAATGATAGTTGGAATTCTCCACACACAAGAATTAGTTGAAAAAATATAGACTATAACTGGATTGGAATAATATTATTTTGAATAAAATGGAATATCCAAATTATGATATATACATATATATAATGAGGATGAAAAGAAAAACAAAATTATATTCTTATAGATAGGAAACTAATAATTTCTCTATAAAATTTATTATTTTCTAAGAATAAGATATTTTTATATTAATAATAGTTATAAAATAATGTAAATTATAATATATAGTAAAAATGAATATTTAATATACAAAAATTAACATCCCTATAAATATTGTTTTCTAATATACTGTTTATTTTAAAAAAGAATAAAATTTTAAAAAAATTATGATGTTGATTTGAAATGATTAAAATGTGATTTTAATTTATCACTAAAATATTAGTTAAAGGAGGCATTTTTTCATTAAAGAAAAATTTTCTACTGTATAATGAAAAATACCATTTTCAAAAAAACATAAATTTTATTATATCAATTTTATTTAATTAATTTTTTTTATTCAAAGAACGTTTTTATAAAAGAATATATATATTACATTTGTATTTAAAATTTTCAAAATTGTTTTTATAATTTCTAAACACATATTTTAAATTTTTCTACACGAGAAATGACTTTTCCTTCAAGAACCTTATTTTATAATCACTATATATTTTTTAATTTTAAATTAATATTTATGACATTTAAAAATAGATTAGAATTTATTTTAAATGATGAATAATTAGTTCCAAATAACATAAAATTTAAAAATAAAATTTTTGGTCATAACAGAAAAATTAGCAATCTAAAAACTAGTTACCTTAGCGAAAATTAAAAAAATATAAAAGTAATAATATAATAGATAAGGGGGAAACACGTTGAAAGTTATATTTACTTTAGTTATTGAGGTTATTTATAAAACATATATATATTTAGAAATCCATTATTACTAAATTTTAGATCCAAATTCCTTTTGATTGATTCCCCATTATTGAACAGTTTTGGATATTGTGTAAAATTCCATCCCATTTCACATAAAAATTGGTTATTCAGCTCCTCAATTACCCTCAAACAAAACCCCAGAGGATCATCTCAAAATAATCCCAAAACTATAATAAAAACATTTATTAACATTAAGGATATTTTTCACATTTCAATAGACCATCCCTTCATGGTTAAATATCCTTCACAATGAATATATTTCAATTACTATTGTATTGAATTATTAGATATCCTCATACGTTCTTATTTAGGTATGGTATATTTTCGTCCTCATTTTTAGTATTGCTATCATAATATAATAATACCATTATCATTAATATATTAGTTTCTAGTTAAAATGTTGAATAAAAAATAAAAAACATTACAATTTCACATTATGAAAAACTAAAATATTCTATATGTGTGTCTAGACTAAAAAATATATGAATAACACACTTTTTCACTTCTATAATCATGTTTAATTTTAGTTTATAATTGAAAATTAAATATGTCTTATATATGTAATATATATATATATTATTTTTCATTTTCAATGTAATAATAATTAATGATCATAATAATTTAATATGGCGATATTGGTAAAAACTAGAAACAAAATCATCATGAATTCCTATTTATGAAAAGAGATAAAAAATACCATGTAATGAAAATTTTACATTACAGGACTTTATAAAAAATAAATGTACCTTTAATGGGTTTTAAATGAGAATATTTTAAAGAAAAATAACGATCAACAATCCTTTTTTGGACCTATTTAATAACATACATGATTATTAAGTCCTGATGTTGAAAAAATATTTAAAAAACTATTATAAAATAAGGGAATTGTTATTAATTAAGATTATAAATAAAATTTTATTTGAATAAGATTATGAATAAGGTTATTTATAAGTTAATAATTATGATACTGGATGTTAAATATATTATTTTTAAATCAAGGTAAAAATTATGTTTTATTGTAACACAAATTAATACATTACATAATAAAAATAATTCTTCATTTTTATTCAGCGGTGATAAAAAAATCCATGAAAAATATTTTTCTCTTCCTTATAACATGGAAAACAATTTTTTTACCAAATAAACTTCCATAAAATTCTTCGATATCAATTATTAATAAAAATGTTACCTTTTGAAAAGATACAAGTAACTATTAATTTTACAACAATTAATAAAAAATGCATTCAAAAAACCCCTTACATGATTTGGGATTTATTTTAATCAAATGTGTTTTTTCAAATGTTATTACTTTTACTGTTTCACCATATTTTTTTAATGTTTTTAATTAGGGTTATCTTGTTTCTGGTATAAAAATATTTATTTTATGATGTAATTTTTTACCATTGGGATGTTTTATGAAACCCAATTTATTTCCTAGATTTTTGTGAATAGTTAATTATTTCAATTTAGTTCATTAAGAATGCTAGATTTTTTTCTATGTGTATTTGAATATATTCTAATGAGTTAATTTAAGAGGCACACATATATATTCATGATAATAGGTGGGGTCCTATAGAACAATCCAATGTATTATTTTATGATTATTTATCATCATATAGTCAGTTGTGGATATAATGATACTATTTATATGGTATTTAGATTCATGTGTTTTGTCTCATTTTCACGAATGAACATGTTGGAAATTTTTAAATAGGGATGGATATAGTTTGATTTTTAGAAACAATTTCATATTAACATTATTATTTCATATATCCGTGTTTATTAGAAATTTATGAATGTATTTCAACATATACAAAATTTCTAAAAAATTACATGTTTTACTAATTAATCATTATTTTTAAATTATTCATCATTTTCAATATTCACAAGTCTTATAATTTTATTAGGATTTTTTCATACCATGTTCTTAAATTTTGTGATTCCATAAAAATAATTATAGGATATTAAACATCATTTAGATATTTTCTAATTATTATATAATTAATTTTAAAAATTTAAAAATATATTTATTCCTTCCACTTGTTATACATCATGTTTATGATCTAAAATAATAGGATATGTTTTTACATTAATTATCATCATAGATCACCCATTTATTAATTTTTTCTTCAATAGGTAATGATTATGATTATATCATGTTATATATATATATAAATAGTCTTGATAATATCAATTATTGTGAATTATTCTGATGAATTTTCTAAAAACATGATTAAGTAACTCATCTCCATGAATCTAAAACCATATTTTATTGGGTTTTGTGAACATTTGTGGAATGTATTGTCTAATAAATGGAATCACTGTAATAATGATGTATCTGTATCATAGGTCATCATAGATGTTATCAAATTAGGGGTTAGTAATTTTTTTGTTTGATTAGTTCTATTTTTAATTGATATATAACCATAATAAAACACTTTTTGAAACTATTTATTAGATTACATAATGAAATTTTGGTAAGGTATAAAACGTGTAGTTATATTATAAATTACATCCATATATAGATACATATAGTGGGTGAAGTCTCAAGAAGAGAAGAACCTAGAGATAATAAATTAAAAAATTTAATTATGTATTAAGTCAATTAAAATCTACAACTCTATAAATATTACTAACTATATAAAAATTCTAACAATCCAGGTCAATATGATTTTATTAATTCAAATTCAATTTATATAGAATTATGTAGATTAGGAATATGGTATGGTTAGAGAAACTAATAAACTATATTCATTGATAGCCTATACTAATGTTAAAATATTAAAAAGATATGGTTTTCCTATCATTTAATAGTTATTTAATTTATTATTATATTTTTCACTCAGTACAATTATTATCTTATATCCATAAAAATTATTTTATATCACAATATTTTTCTAGTAATATGGAATCAACATACAAAGAAATGGATATTGAAAAACCTATGATATCCCATAGTGGTTTACTATTCATGCATATGATTTAAAATTAATCTCTCATTGATAATTACGGAATAATATTTTATACAGATCCAATTATTCTTCCCAAGGTTGAATTTGATATAATTTTGTGGGTGGACTGGATATCCCTAAATAGATTCCATATAACATTTTAGGATAAGGATGTCTCATTTTATTTCCCAAATCATCTTATTTCCATTTATTATTGTTAGAATGATTATGAACTCATGATAGCAGAAAAATATTTAAATTGGTTTCTTGGGAAAAATGCTAATGGTGAAAGAAAGCGTTGATTACATTCTTATTATAAGAGAATATACTTTTTTATTTCTGATTGAACACCATTTTTTCCTCTATAAAAGTAGGATGATATTTGTATTAAACACATACCTAGATCCATTCCAATATGAAAAAAATATTTATATGATATATCCCATCAAATTAGTGGAGTTCAATATAAAACTGAAAAAAAATAGTCAAGGTATTTATACACCCTACTCTTTTACTATGGGGTAAACCCTTACAATTTATCATATAGAATGATGTGTTAGTGCATCTTTACATTGTTTATCATGATTATAATAAGATTATGACCATGAACATGTATTTCATGATATATATATGATTATATATATGATCAACTCAGTGGATATCGATACTACATGAATATAGATTTTCAATATGTATATCATTTTTAGGGGTAAAAAGAGAGTAAATTTATTAGGAAACGTTCTATACTAGTTATGTTCACTGTTATATTGTATTCATTCCCTTTAAACATTTGAATGCACCAAATTGCTTCATGAATAAAAGAAATATAGTCTTTATAGACTACATCGATCAATTATTTTTGTCTTTACATATGATATTCTTATATATTCAAAGAGTATAAAATAACCTGATAAAAAATTGAAGAATATTTCCAATAACATGATAATTGATAAAATATATGAAAATTTATTCAAGTGTGAAATATGTCTATAAATATTATCATTCATGGGATTTATATTTAAAGAAAAGAAATTTTATTTTATCTTTTGAATAATAGAGTAATCATCTAGTGGTTTATAATAATCATGGAAACTAAGATCTATAGTTTTCATTGGATTACAAGATATTATGTACACATTGTGAAAATTTTCTCAGCATTATGACATTTATGAACAATTCTAAAAAGGACGGTACTTATGTTCTTTTTTATAGAGGAATGTGAAATTTTTTTAGGGATCTGAAGAAGTGGATGATTATCATTCATGTCTATACAATACCCAATAATGGTGATACAGATATTGAGGTTTATTTTTATTACCACTATTTAATGTCTCACGAGAAAAACTACACAACACTGGATTTAGAGCTCCCAATAATGATTTATACACTAATTATTGAGAAACATTATTTATTTATTGAAAATTGTAATATATATAGAGATATAAAAATCCTGAAATATATACCCAAATATATGAAATTTAAGTCTCCCAAAAAGATAGTTTGAATTGATAAAATATTATGCACACTAAATAAAATACAACCTATGGATGGAAAATAAGGTGACTTGTTACCTAAGAATAAAATACTATTATACCTTATCCATGATGAGGATTGGGAAATATATAATACACATGGATTAATTTAGGTCAAATCTTGAATTTATTATGGGAGTAAATAAGTCATTCCATAAAAAACACAGCCTTCCACTCACACTATGATTAAACAATTCTATAAAAAGGATATTGGATTTTAATAAGGGAATTTAATATTAATAAATTAAAATTTTCTACAAATAATTTTATAATTTCTATAAATCTGATATGTTCCTAAAAAAATCAACAAATTAATATGAATAATTCATTTGGGATAGTATGAATAAATAAATTACAAAATATTTTTCCTAATGCTTAGTTTGAGAACATGTTATAGATGAATGAAAAAATCATAAGGGTTTGGTGAAACCAATAATGATTCTAGTATGGGAGAAATCTCTATTGGATTTTTTAAACATATATCTAAACATTATGAAGGATATATATTCACATTGTTTCTATAAAATCTTCTTTTGATGTCTTTCCATTTTATCTCTATTAAAGAACAGTTCTATATAATTATCATTCCATGATATATATAAGGGAAGTTGTGAAGATTCAATGAGTTCCATTATTTAATATAATTAAATTTGATCCTAGGTTTACGTTGTGGGTCTATATAGGTATTTATAATGCCTTAGGGTTGGAGTTTATTTTTAGCATCACATATCATCCTCAGATATATGGCAAGTATAACAAGACATATCAAAATCTATTTTATATGATGAAATATTTCATGATGGATTTAAGTTAATACTAGTAAAAGAAAATAATATAATAATATTTATTATATATAAATTTCTTACATTATAGGATTCATATAGAAACAAATGGGTCTCATTATGGTAAAATATGTGGTCCTCCAACATGATTGGGTTAAGATAGAGAGAGGATGTTTATTTTCCCCATCCTTATATAAGAAATAAAGAAGAAGGTTCAAAAAATGTAGTCGTGTGTGAATATTCCATGATGAATACAAGAGATAAATTGAAAATATTTGATGATATCCATAGTTTAAATATGGTTAAATGTTGATCCTTCTAATATCACTATGGAACTAATTTATTAAATCTTGGATAAGGGGGAATATATTAACTAGATTCATTATCCCTTTAAAGATCCTTGTTTATTTCAGAGATGTAGCCTTTAAAATTTCACTCACATCAGACCTGTCTCAAGTTCATAATGTGTTCCAATTATACATTCGGAGGAATTCTATAATATTTGTATCACATGTATTGAGATTTGAATATATTCAATTCGGGCATAAACTTCCATATTAATAACAAAATAAGGAAATCATGGATTGAATATTTATTGTTCCATGTAGAAAGACTTCATATATATTCAATGTTCTATTCAAAACCCAAAATTTTTAGTATTCTATATATGTCCCTAATGATTTGATTGGAAAATAGTAATTTCTCTAAATTTATTATATGTAATATGTTTTATAGGATGAAATTTGTTTTAAGGGGGAAGAATATAATGATCCATGATTTTTCCATATATATAAATACAATCCTCAATGGGATGTTGGGAACACAATATTGAAATAAAAAAATGCAAGCTACTGTGTGCAATCTATAAATTGGTTGGTATAAACAATGGTAATAGAATTATGATATATATATATATAAAGAGAAAACTTAAATATTATTCCTACAAAACAAATAATACCGTTTTATAAAATTTTATTATTTCTCAATATAATATATTTTGATATGATAAGTGTTTTAGAACATTATTAAATAGTAATTTATATGAAAATTAATATATGACACACCAGATGTCATTTTGTTATAAAAATAACCTTCTAGAATATTATATGTTTTACAATAATAATAAATTTTTAAAAACTCATATCTAAATTTTTATAATTAACATGAATTTTGAATTGATAATGGATTCTTTTCCATATGATTAATTTTTGTAATGTTTTTAAAAATATTTATTTTCATTGAATAATGAAAAAATTCCATTTAACAAATAACATAACTTTTATGACATTATTTTTATATAGGATACAAATTTTAAATTCATGAATCATTTTAAAAATACTATATATTTATTTTATATCATACATTATGATATTATAAATGCTGGTTTAAATTTATTAACCCATATTATTTATTTCAGAAATCAATATAATTTTTTTAAAATAATTATTTTTATACATTATACTTTAAGTAATTTGAAATTAATTTCCATAACATTAAAAAATTATTAAAAAATAATACATTAAAATTTTAAATCATTTGGTAGAAAATATATATTAATTACCTTTTAAATATCTGGTATAATATATTAATTACTATGTTAGAAATAGTTATCTAATTGAAAACCAAATATGAAAAAATGACAAACCAGAAATGCAAAGGACCAAAAATGTTTAAAAAATAAGAAAATATTGTTTTTGAGGTGTATCTTAACATTATCATTATGAATGTCCATTATTTATCAATTTTTTATTCACTTGTCTTGAGATTAGATACCCATAATTTTATTATTTGGATTTTTATAATAGTATCATCTAGTATATCCTCTAAAGGGGAAATCCCCTACTAGAATACCCTCACACCAAAACTCCGTAATTTTGAACTCAAATATTCTGAATCCTATCATAAACACTCCATGAAACCATGCTAAAGCTCTAGTCTTCTCAATATCACATACCCTAAATGATTAATACCCTTTACCTAGTGTATAATCTTAGTAGAAATGTAATGATTTATAATTGTTCTACTCTATTTCAATTTTCCTGATGTTCTTTTAATATTTTGAAACAATTATAAAAAATTGATGAAATTATAAGAAAACAAAAAATATTTTCTTATAATGATTTTATAATTATTTTACTCATTTACCAAATTTACCATTTCTATTGTGAAGAACTAAAATGTGTATTATATGTGTTTATGAGATACAACAATCATTAATAATAATTTTTTGTTTTTAACTACCATTTTAATTTATATTAACTCTATTATAATTTATTAGGATATATGATGTATATAAGAAATATATATAATTATTATGTTTCACTTTTGTAATATTAAATTTGATGATCATTATATGGTAATATATTGATATAAGTAAAAAAGAAAAAAAATTATCAATATTCCATCAATATGAAACATGACTGAAATCCATTGTAATGGAAAGTTATCAATATAAGTATTAAGAAAAAATAAATTTCATAAAATGAAATGGTTTTTAAATGATGATATTTTGTATAAAAACTAATATAGACACCAATTTTACAACCCCAATTCAAAATTTCATGATTATTCACATGTGATTTTTGTAGAGACCCGAAATATGACGGACATGGACATTACATTACTATTTCAGAATACTTAATACATAATGAAAATATACACACAAGGACCATAATAGTTTAGTGTCTTTTGAAACTAGGAAAATAATCTTCTAATCCTGGTGAAAGATCTTCAACATCTCCAATAAAGATCATCCCCTTTTGTTGTCTTACCTAAAAAAATTCTTTAAATCTTGGAGAAATGACAACATAAAAAGGGTGAGCTCAAATGCTCAGTAAGGGTAAGAATAGAGAACATAAAACAATCCATAAATATTCGAATGGAAAAACTTGAACAGAAAATCTAAACATCAAAATCATGAGTAACGACATTAATCATGGAAGTACACAAGGCCTAGATCATAAAGGAACATTATTCATGATAAACAAGAATGGTAAAAAACATGTAATTTTGAAATCCATTAAACACATGTTATTATTTCCATAGTATCCAAGGCATTGCTTCCAAGACCATCTTAGTGGACAAAGTCCCATTCTGAATCGAGTCCACTCCTCATTCCAATCCTGTAACACTAAACCAGATTAACTTACCGTTCCAACCAAGTATATCTCATGAGATATAAATATATACCCAATGCATTCTAGGGAGATATAGTTCCCACCCATCTCATAATAAAATAATTCTTACATGTTCCACAACATAAACATAAATCATTTATCATAACCCAAAGAATAAAATGGGTTTCATAAACATCATCCCATAATAACAAAATCCATACAAAACAAATGGATGTAATTTCATCATAATAAATGTTAAACCATTTAAATCATAGATAGATTATTCATGAAAAAAAATCATATTATATAATTTCATCTTATAAGTAAAATAGTTTTGACCAAACACTTGAAATGAATTCTTGAGGAAAATATCCTTTCTTCTTCAAAAACATTTTCTTTTCACAAAATTCCATGAAATTTTTAAAAGAAAAGGATTTTGTTGAAAATACTTATGAAATATTGTAGAGTACAATTCATGAAAATAACGCATTATGAAACAGTAAAAATCCATTCATGTCGTATAAGTTAAAAATACATCATCCTCATACTTTTTCCGGAAAAGTCAAAAAGTTCATTTTGTGGTAAAAAATATTAAGATTCCTTTACAACATGTGGTAAAATTCTAAAAATGAGTAAAAGGACTTTAAACATACATGAAATTTTTTTTAGAAAACATGGGCATGTATGATAACAATAACCCCAATAAATACTTACGGATAAACAGTCTCGGATAAAAACGAGATTTGAAAATTTATCCCTTACCTTATGTCTGATATGCTTCGTATCATTCCGAACATCCTGTATAATGATTTAAATAATTTAATTGACTTATTACAGAATCATATTCATTTTTATTATATCATATATAGTTTATTTATGACATTATATTACCCATTCTGATGTAATTTCAACGTAAAAGCAGTGATTTGGGTAAAATCGTTTCATTTATTGTACGTGTTTCGACTTGTTGTTCATGATATTATTAATTTTATCCTGATTTACTTAATTCCAGAATTTAATACATGAATTATATGTAATATATATTCATCATATACATATATATATAATATAGATCGATAAATGGAATGAAATACACCGTTCATGGAGACGGTAGGCCGTATGTACGCATGAATACTGTTTTCATTTCTTTATTGAATTGAATGGAATTAATTATATGATATACATATATATATATAAATAAATCCAGGTTAAATATTATGTCATATATTTCATTATTATTAATTATATATACTTTCTAATCATTCATGAATGGTTAACATGGAGAATGAATCGCATCGCGTTGTGGAGACAGTAATCCGTACGTATGCACGACCGATGATATCGTTCACATATTTATTGAATGTAATTGGATTGAATGATATAATATCATATAATCAGTATGATGTTATCATAATCATAAGTAGTTATTCTTTACACCATTATACCCATCCATGTTAGGTGGTGGTGGAAAAACAGATTACACCACAGCATGGAGATGTTATTCTATACGTATGCACGCATGGTGATTTCATTTTCTATAGGATATATAGATGGTGAAATGGGGTTTTTTAATATTTCTAAAAACATATCAGTATATAAGTAATAATAATGTTATTACATTATAATTTAACAAATAATTAAGAGGATGTATAAGAAGAATTTAACTTGAATGAATCAGTAACAGATATAACCTCTTCTTCAACACAGCTCTTTGAATCCTCCTCTTTGAGAACTTAAATTGGTCTTTGAAGAATACCATGACATCAAGTATGTTTATAAGGAGGTTGATAAGGTAAATGGACAGGGGTTGGCAAATCTTCAAAGCTCAAAAGGGTGTGAAGAGAAGTTGGAAGGGGTTCCCTTTTTATAAGGGCGGAGAGGGGCACCTTTGGAAATTTCAAAAATATTAATTTATAATAAATATAACCCCACTTAAAAACCACCAAAAATAACTCAGATTCTATGATTATATGAGATAGGGTTGTAATATAATCATAAAATAAAATTTATACACGAAGGGAATTTATTTTAAACATTATCAACTTGATTTATCATTATCTAATATATTTAATGTTATTTGTGACAATAAGATTCTAACTTTTATATTATTATAAATAATTACATATGTGCTATGAATTATCCATAATTAGATAATTTATGACATTTTAGACTATATATATTTCAATTTATAATTTCTAAATTTTTTTTGTGATTTCTAAACAATTTCATAAAATGTTTTTTTTGTAAAATAACAATAGTGTCAATTTTGACACGATTTATTTATTTGACTTTAAGTAAAATCCCCACAGAGGATATATTCGAACTAAAATATTTAATAGGTTCCTAACATATCATATTAATCTATAAAATTAGTGGATCATATTAAATCGTTCATATAATATTTATTTTACTATTTGTAAAACCATTTATTTGATATATCTCTTAATAAAATAATTACTATAACATTTTTGTATAATTATTAAATATAAATATTTGTTGTATAAAAATTAACAATAAAAAACTATGATTAATATAAATCTTAGAAATTTCATAATAATACATTTAGTCAGATTTATCTTCTAAAACACCCAAATTTTTAAATCGTATATTTATTAAATTATGAAGGTGCCAACTTTGACATCATATAAAATAATATAATATAACTTTCATAATAACATAAATAAGACTCCAAATGGTCAGATATTTGGTAATTGGATGATTATGGTGTATATATACACTACCAAAAAGTTTTCATCAGGTTTTTGAGCCCTTTAATATTTTTACTATTTCAATAAAACAATATTATTGATTTAATTACTAAATAAAAAAATTTATGCATCATTAATGTATAAGCTAATAAGGTAATTAAATAACTCTTACAAATTACAAATAAATTACCATGATAAAGAAAAACATTTTAGCTTCCAAATTAGTATTTATGACTGAATTTATATTCTATATAACTTTATATTAGAAATACTTTAATTATTAATGTTTCAGTGAGACATATTTCACTTTCCTTTAAATAAAATAAGCTAATGGTCTTAATCACCTACAAGTGCGTTCTAATTGACTTCATTTAGACCCAAATATGACATAGGGAAAAATATAATCATCAAATTGTATTAAGAAAATTGTTAGGGTAATTTTATAATATTATATTTACCCTTAATTACCCGATGTACCTTTTACTATGGTAAATAAAATTTACCATAGTTACTATTCATGATGACCAAAAATAAAAAGTAGTCCATTAATATAATTTGGACCAACTAATTCCAAATATGGAATCCATTTTTCCAAATTCAATACACAGAAGTTGCAGAAATAAAATTAAAATTAATCATGTTGTCGAAAGAAAACGAGTGTTTGTTTAAAACATTACAAAAGATTGAATTGATTTAATCTACGAATTCAATTTATCCAAAGTATATTTTAATACCCTGATTCCAACTAAAAATTTTATCTTTTCAAATTGAACATATAAACATGTAAAAAACTAGATTTAATCTGGGTGCGCCATCAAAGGGCGGCAAAACTGCATTTTAAAAAAAATATGTATTTTACCCGAAAAATTTATTTTGTTCTTATACCATGTTCTTGAAAATGTGTAAGATGAATAATAATGTTATAAAATTCAACATTTAGTTAATAATATTCATAATGCCAAGTTCATAATAATATTAGAACAATATATCATTGTTCAGTAAAACACGGTATTGCGTAAAACACATGCTATCGAGGAAGGTCATGATTGAATATAATGCAAGACAAGTCATGGTTGTGTCTAGTGCCCGACTACTTTGTTGTTGCATATAACAAAATACAACCATATTTTATTTATACATTGAATATATATATATATATATATATATATATAAACTCAATGTTTCATAGATTAACTACTATAAAAAACATGAAATTGTGTGTAACATTATTCAAGATAAGTGTTGCGTATACTGCAAGCAAATACTACCTTGCGTATAGTGCAAGATAATATTGGTGTAGCGTAAAACAGAATATATGAAAGAAATTTAAAATAATATATCATATAAAATCTAGGGTTGTTACATTCTACCCCCCTTATAATGAAATTCTCCATCAAAATTCGTCGGGGTTATAAATCGTTTACTATTCATAGAAATCCACATTGTAAAAAGGAATACTAAACCATAATTTTAAAAACTAATGTATGAAATGTAAAAATTACCGAAAGTAACTCATCATTGGGTTACTATATAGGAGAACATAGGTGAAAATATGGATATGGAAGAAAAATATAACCATCAAGTTCTGATGGAGAGTGGTAGAGAACATGGCTATGAAAAAGCCAACAATCACAAAGCCATAAATTTGTGATGTTCTATGGTACCATATAATTCATTAGATATGAGGACACTAGGACAACATTTTTTTTGGTTTTCAAGGTCATATCTCTAATGATGAATAATTTTCTAATGAAATTAAATACTTACTTGATTTTGGTACAATATCACCGTTGTTTGTGCCTTGACCAATTTCCACTTCATCTCCTAAAGAAATGAAGTTGAATTTTTCATTTGTGAAGTGTTAGCAGATCATGTGATTGAATGTTGATTCATTCCATCTGTTTTAAACAAAAGGTTTGAAAAGATTATCAAATATACATAAGTCCATCTATAATGAGATTAATCATATTTGGTTCCTAAAATGGACTTATACTTCATATATCAAACCACTTAATAAATTTAAACTAATTTATACTAAACAGGTACTTCCTATAGGCTAGTGGTAGGAAATAAAGGCATGTTTCACTTCTGTTGTGGGTTCGATTCCAACAGCCTTGTCCGACGTGACGGGTTGTTTCCCATCTTGCATGTGGTCCCTTTTTCTAAAATTTCATTATTATAACATTCCTGCAATAATATTGAAAAAAGTTCTTGCCATAAACAACACAATCTTATGTCAAACATAATTAATTCCAATATTTAGGTTTATCCAAAATACTTCGGTCGAAGCTCATAGTATAAAAAAATTATTAATTGAACGGTCATATATCATGACAGCGAATATCATAATTTATCCTCCATATATCATACAATATATCTTGTTGGTCACATTCCAAACATGTGAATACCTTAATCATGTATTCTTTTAAAACATTAATTAACATAGAACCTTAGTGAATACATGAGTGCTGTCAAAATTTAACACCTTCCACATACCAAAATCCCAAAATTTCTATATAGACAATCCATGATATCACTTTGTCCTTATACCAGTCATGAGTTCATTAATACTATCAAAAAACACATTATCTCATTATCCTTTTATTATGAACATATCATCTACCTTCCAAATATATTTGAATAACCATTCATGGTTACCAGTACCATTCATCATATACTTTAAAAACTCAAGAAAAGGAAATAGTGTAATAATCCTTAGATTTTTTCTATATTCCATAGTACCATACATTATTCTTGATATACATACAATCATTACACTACCTTCTTAAACCATTGATCGAGCTTCAACAATTATTTTATCTCACAAATCATTTTTATTATCTTCATCATCATCAATATAAATTCTACACATATGGCCATTATGATTCTTTTCATGAGACATTCCCTTAGGTAATTGGTTTGCATAATTCTCATACATTTCACATTTAAAACATTTTACTATTGTTGATGTCATAGAAATACCATAATCCTTGTCCATGGTGTTAACTAAACATTTCCTATTGTAATTAATGGATTTGTGTCCATCTTTTCAACAACCAAAGCATCTTCCAGTTCATTTGAAACATTCTTCCTGATGCCTCTTCCCACATGATTTTCTTGAGGGGAATTGAACTTTCCTTCCTATATGATCATCATGAAACCCCATCTTTCTCTAATTAGCTGAGTTAAGAAACTTACAAAAGTTGAGATTATTGATCATATTATAAAATTGATGATTAGGCATAATAATGATATGTGGACTTTCAGATCCAATTTAATTTGGCTGCTCATGAAGATTATCATTCTATTGTCCATCATTTCCTCCATTATCATGAATCTTCCTATTTCCAGCCATTTTCTAAAACCCAAAAAGAATAGTCTGAGAGGATAAAATCATGCTTAGAAAGCAACATAATAATGGGGGAGTACCTTAAATATATAACATCTTAGGTTTAATTCTATCATCTTTGGTTAAATTATAGGACTATAACCTATATGTATAGTTAACCGTAGGTACATCCCTAGACATACCATAGAAATATCTCTAGATATCTCACTAATGTTTTCACATCCTAGTTTCTAAAGATTAACTAATCCTTTCCTTTGATACCAACTATAGAGGCCCGAAGATTGATGTACATGGACATTATATTAATTTTTCAGAATACTTAATACATAATGAAAAAATACACATATGAACCGTAATAGTTTATTGAATTTGGAAACTCGGAAAATAATCTTCTAATCATACTGAATGATCTTCAACATCTCCCATAATGATATTCCCCTTTTTTCCATACCTAAAACCTTTCCTTAAATATTTGGGAAAAGAAAACCTAAAATGGGTGATCTCAAATGCTCAATAAGGGTAAGCATAGAGGACATAAAACAATCCACAAACATTCTAATGCAAAAACATCAACATAAAATCTAAACATCAAAATCATGAGAAACGACATAAATCTTGGAAGTACATAAGGAATAGTTCATAACGGAACAATAGTCATGGTAAACTAGAATGGTAATAAAACATGTAATTGTGGAATCCATTATTCATATGTTATTCTTTCTATAGAATCCGAGGAATTGTTGCCAAGACCATGTTAGTGGAAAAAGTCCCATTCTGAATCGAGTTTACTCCTCGTTCTAGTCCTGTAACACTGAACCGGATTAACTTAACGTTCTAGACATGTCAATCTCATGAGATATAAATCATTACCCAATGAATTGGAGGGAGATATAGGTCCCACCCATCTCATTATGAATTCATTCTTACTTGTTCCACAATATGAACATAAATCATTCATCATAACCCATATAATAAAATGGGATTCATAAACATCATCACATAATAACATAATCTGTATTAAAAAATTGAAATATTTTCATCATTACAAAGGTGAAACCATGTAAATAATAGATTCATTATTCTTGAAACATAGTCATACTAAATAATTTCATCTTATATGGAAAATATTTTTGACAAAACAGTTGAAATTAAATCTTGAGGAAAATATCCTTTCTTATTCAAAAACATTTTCTCTTCACAAAATGCCATGAAATTTTTAAAAGAAAAGGATATTGTTGAAAATAGTTTTGAAATATTGTAGAGTAAGCTTCATGAAATAATGCATTATGAAACCTTAAAAATCCTTTCTTGCCGTATAAGTTAAAAACATCATCCTCATACTTTTTCCGGAAAAGTCAAAAAGTTCCTCGTGTGGTAAACAAAAGAAAGATTCCATTCATAACATGTGGTAAAATTCAAAAAAGGGTAAAATGTAATTTAATCATACATGAAAACATTTTTAGAAATCATGGGCATGTATGATAACAATAACCACAGTAAATAATTACGAATAAACAATCTCGGATAAAAACAAGATTGGAAAAGTTGTCCCTTTTCTTATGTTCGATATGCTTCATATGTTTCCGAACATCCTTTATAATGATTTCAATAATTTAATTGACTTATTACCGAATCATATTGATTGTTATTATATCATATATAGTTTATTTATGACTATATATTACAAATTTTCTGGTAAATTCGATGTAAAAGCAGCGATATGGTTAAAATAGTTTCATTTATTATATGTGCTTCGAATTATTGTTCTTGATATTATTACTTATATCCTGATTTACATAATTCCAGAATGTAAAACATGATTTATATATAATATATATTCATCAAATACCTATATATATATATATGATAAATTGATAAATGGAATGAAATACACTGTTCATGGAGACTGTAGGCCGTACGTACGCATGAACGATGTTTTCGTTTCCTTATAGAATTGAATGGAATTAATTATATGGAATATATATATATATACATAAATACAGTATCATTATTATGTCATATATTTCATTATTATTCATTATATATACTTTATAATCATTCATTAATGGTTAACATGGAGATTTAATCTCATAGCGTTGTGGAGGCGGTAATCCGTACGTACGCACGAGCGATGATATCATTCACATATTTATTGAATGGAATTGGAGTGAATGATATAATATCTTAGAATCATTATGATGTTATAATAATCATATTATGTTATTATTTACACCATTATACCCATCCATGTTATGTTGTGGTGGAAAAACAGATTACATCACGGCTTAGAGACGATATTCCGTACGTACGCACACGTGGTGATTTCGTTTTCCGTAGGATGGATAGAAGGTGAAATAGGTTTGTTTCATATTTATAATTACATATCAGTATATAATTTATAATTATGTTATTAATTTATAGTGAAACAACTAATTATTAGGAAGTAGAATAAGAATGAAACTTGAAAGAGTCGATAACGGATATTACCTCTTCTTCAACATGCCTCTTTGAAACCTTCTCTTAGGGCACTAAAATTTTCAATTGAAGAAGACCATGAAATCTAGTATGTTTCTAAGAAGTTTATAAGGGAATTTTTCAGGGTTTGTCCGAGATTAAAGGCTCAAAAAGGTGTGATGAGAAGTGAGAAGGGGTTCCCTTTTTATAAGGGAGGAGAGGGGCACCTTTGGAAATATTAAAAATATTAATTTATAATAAATCTTACCCCATATAAAATCCACCAAAAATAACACATATTCGACGATTACATGATATAGGGTTTTAATCTCACCAAACAATAAAATTTATAGTTGTAGGGAATTTATTTTAATCATTATCAACATTATTTAACATTATTAAATCTATTAAATTTTATTTAGGATAATAAGATTATAATTTTTAAATTGTAATAAATAATTACATATCTACTGTAAATTGTTAATAATTAGATACTTTATGACATTTTATACTATATTTAATTTAATTTATAATTTTTAAATATTGTTTTGATTTTTAAACAATTTAATAATATGTTATTTTTTTAAAATAACAATAGTGTCAATTTTGACACTATTCATTTATTTGAATTTAAATACAATCCACACAGAGGATATATTCGAACTAAAATATTTAATAGGTTCAGAACATGTCATATTAATCTAAAAAATTAGTGGAGAACATTAAATAGTTCATATAATATTTATTTTACTATTTGTAAAACCATTTATTTGATATTTCTATTAAAAATTAATTACTACATCATTTTTGTATAATTATTAAATTTACTTATTTGTTGTATAAATATAAAAAATAAAATTCTATGATGAAGATAAATCTTATATATTTCATTATAATACATTTAGTCTGATTTATATTCTAAAATAACCAAATTTTAAAATGTTATATTTATTAAATTATGAAGGTGACAACTTTGACATCATATAAAATAAAATACTATAAGTGTCATAATCCCTTTTATAAGACTCCAAAGGGTCATATATCCGGATATTGTATGATTATGTTGTATATATACACTCCCAATAAGTTTTGGTCAGGTTTCGAAGACATATAATATGTATTAATATTTCAATAAAAACAATATTATTTCTTTTTTTAGTAAATAAATAATTTCTGCATCATTAATATATAAGCTAATAAAGTAATTAAATAACTCTTAAAAATTACAAATAAATTACCATGATAAAGAATAAAAAATTAAGAATTAAAATTAGTATTTATAACTGAATTTATATTCTATATAACCTTATATTAGAAATACTTTAATTATTAATGTTTGAGTGAGACATATTTCACTTTCCTTTAAATAAAATAAACTAAAGGTCTTAATCACCACCAAGTGGATTCTAATGGATTCTATTTCAACCCAAATATATCTTAGGACAAAATATAATCATAAAAATGTAATAATATAACTATTTTTTGTAATTTTATAATATTATATTTACCATTAATTACATGATTTACCTTTTAATATGGTAAATAAAATTTTCCATAGTTACTATTCATAATGCCCAAAAATAAAATGAAGTCTATTAATATAATTTTGACCCACTGATTCCAAATATGGAATCCATTTTTCCAATTTTAGTACACTAATGTTACAGAAATTAAATTAAAATTATTCTTGTTGTCGACAGAAAACGTGTTTTTGTTTAAAACATTGAAAAAAATTGAATTGATTTAACCTACGAACTCAATGTAAAATCTATGCTAATGACAGAAATTATATTAAATGGTAAAAATATATTCTATTTATACTTTAAAAACATTCAATATTATAATTTATCCACCTAAATTATTATGATGAAAAAAGTTTTTTTTTAAAAATATAGCGTGTTTTTACTATTCATTAAAATATTAAAGTTATCAGAACAATATTAAAAGTTTTTCCAAAGTAAATTTTTATATTCTAATTCCAAAGAAGAATTTTATTTTTCTGATTTGAACTTATAAACATTTTAAAAACTAGAATTAATGTGGGTGCACCATCAAAAGGCAAAAAAACTACATTTTTTGAAAAATACATATTTTACCTAAAAATTTTATTTTGTTCTTATACCATGTTCTAGAAAATGTGTAAGATAAATAAGAATGTTATAAAATTTAATATTTAGTTTATACTATTTATAATGGCTATTTCTTAATTATATTATAATAATATATCATTGTCTAGTAAAACCGTGGATTGCGTACAACACACGCTATCGAGGAAGGTCGTGATTGCATGTAATGCAAGCCAAGTCAGGGTTGTATGTAGTGAACGACTCCTTTGTTGTTGCGTATAACAAAATCCAACCATATTTCATTTATACATTGAATATATATATATACACTCAATGTTTCATAGAATAAGTACTATCAAACAAACATGAAATGGTGTGGAACACGATCCAAGATTAGTGTTGCGTATACTGCAAACTAATATGGTGTTGCGTATAACGCAAGATAATCTTGGTGTAGAATATAATAGAATATATGAAAGAAATTAAAAAGAATATATCTTATAAAGTCTTGGGTTGTTACAAGTTTTTTATTTTATTATAAGAATATAATTCAGAGGATAATTGATATTAATGAGAACTACAGATAACATTTTGTATGGAAAAGGTTCCAAAATAAGAAATAATATTTTTTAAAATTATCATATAGGTGTTAAAATAACATATATTTAAATAAAAGGTAATTCCAAGGGACATGGTTTCAAAAATTTATACCTTTATGTTATATTTCATGACTCCCACCCCACAATGTATACCCCTCCTGGGTCAGAAAAGTGAGAAGGGAGATAATAACCCTTGAGTCCCTCCTCTAGTAGGCCCCAGGTTGGTGACAAGCACCAAGGGTATAGTCAACACCCAAATGGGAGGCATTACCCTCTAAGAGAACACATGCGGAAGAGAGAGATAAGATATAAACCAACAAAATTCCACTCAATACTGAAATATTATAGAATACCCAAGTGCACATATGTAATGTCATTTAGAAGTAATATAACGTGAAGGGGAAAACTGGAAGTACCCAAAATAATTCAAAAACAGCATCAACCACAAGACCGAACAGATTCTGCAATGCCAAGCTAGTAGAAACCATGATGATCTCCATCCTAGTACAACTGACCTAAAAAACAGTTTATATAAACATAGGTTGAGTATAATAGTATACTCAGAAGGATCCTTCCTAGAACCTCTCGTGCAAAAGTAACGAAAGCATGCCAAATCACAATGAACAACAAGTGAATCTGACTCGTCACCCAAACATGTATACTATGTTTCCAACATCACCATTTCCACTCTCACCATGTAATTTATACAAGAGTTTATAATATAATAAAGAATATCAATGGTACCCCACTACTACTTCCCCACAAGTTTGCTACTTCACCCCAACATCGTACATCCATAGCATATCTCTCCAAAAAGGATTTCCCATTGACACCTGGGCGAAGCACCAAAATATGATCCTCGTGCAAAAAAACCACCACGTCCACACATGTATGTAACTAGGTAGTTTCTGGGAGCCAACATTTCTCTCATAATGTGTATCAGGCATCGAGGATTATACCTCAATCTATTATCACCCATACTCTGAGTAAGGATCCTCAAGCCACCATAGCATATACAAATGACACATATAGTTGTCCTTAGGATACTATATCCAGAATATATGTTTGTGAATAACCACAATACAATACATCCCTCTACACACATATATGTAGAAAACTAACCCTTATTCCTACCAGCACAAATAAATACCAAGATAAGAGAGAGGGGCCAAAGGGGGTAGTCAGAAATCCATCCTCCCACCAGAATGTCAGAGAAAACACCCCCAGTGCTCAGAATCACTAAGGTGTTAGTTTCGCTTACTAATAGTGGTGAGTTTCATATAGAAAAAAAAGTAAAAAATATACTATAGCTCAAAAAAATACTATGGTAATAAGCAAGTCATAGACTCAATTATATCTAAAATCTCCCAGACTCTCGGCTTTGACATCTAAGACAATGAATCCAATTATAACACAAACATTTAATTTTTTTTACCTTACTTCCTTCCCTTTTTATCAGTCCACTTTAGGTTAATTAAATCATTAAAAATTAATTAACCATTTATGATTCCACATTATATTTCATTAGCATCACACCCAATGTTCATTCCCCCATTAAAATTACAACCTTGTCATTATGTTCAAGAAAACACCAACCCCATGGGTTAACACCATTTATTCAATTATTCAATACAGAATTACTTTCCCACATTCCCAGCCATTCTCGAAAAACATTCTATGCTACTAAACACAAGGGGGATCAACACGGTGAGTAGATAAACAACCCTTGAGTCTTTTCCACATATAGAGTCATCATAGACACATCCTCCCATGAGAAGATAAACACAGAAAGCATATGGAATACCACACACATCTTCTACATTTTTGGAAGAAGGATTAACAATACCAGATGCCTTAGGTGATGGGAAAAAGTAAAATAGATAATCAACCAAAAAGAAACAACAAGCATCCAACAATCAAATCCATCTGGTTCCATCATCCCTGGTGTCCTCCTTGGCACCCAATTGCATAATCTAAGGAATCTCGCCACCCTTATAGTCATTTTCTACCACAAATTAGTGGTTCCATGCCCCCACATACCTCAATAGCAATCCATGCTCACATCACAACACAAGCAGCAGGAAAAGAAACATCCTAAGAATTTGGAACTTGGATCATTAACAGTGAAGATGGTATCTAAGAACCCTACAAGAAATTATATTTTATCAAACAAATGGTTGTTTAATCCTTATTGGGTTAACCGATTATTATTTGCTTGTTACAGATTTGGGAAAACTAATCAGTAAGTTATCAATAATAATTAAACATGCTTACTAAACTAATTTTATTACCATCAATTTACAACAAGAACCAGATTCGTTTACCTGACTCATTATCTTTATCCAAACAATTATAAATTAATCTTGGTTTATGTTCATTACTGATTAACATCGACAACAAATAGCTATGAAAATAAATCATAGATATCACACTATCTAGAAAACAAAATGTAATAACATACCATTTATTTCATTTTATTTGTCGGATTGAAATATTTATTATAAAAATTACATTTTCTTCCAGTGAGATAAAACATGCTAAAAATATAGTTGCATGTAAAATAAGGGAGATGGAAGAAATCCACATCATCAAATGGTTCTTGATGTTCTTTATATGAGAACAGTCCACACAACAGATCACAGTCGTCTCCTCTTGTGATAAATACATCCACCTGAGGATGCCACGGTACGACTGCCCTAACCAAAACCCAATAAAACATCCTTAGAATCATGGAGATCACATGATAAAATATGGATAGTAGAAACATGAGAATATGAAACCCGATATAATGACGATAAAACATGCCTTATATCGAAGATTGATGGTTACTTATTAGTTTCACCGAAATAGAAGGTGCACTTGCAACTAGAAGGATTTCGAGGGAAACCAATCCACATGGAAAAGATTTATATCTCAATTTCTATGGGAAAGAAGGAAAGGTTTGATCATCTCTAAAAATATAATAAGGAGGAATCACATGGGAGGACGATATCTTTTCCCTTTTGATGAATTAAAAGAGATACTGTTTAAGATACACTTCATTTCCCATTAAATGTAGATCACATTAAACCACGTGGTTTGACAAATTAAAAACATCCTAAGCCTATGGAATAATTAATATAGGTTTTATGGCCATTGAATCAGATTTATATTCCTTAAAACAAGGCTTTAAATGCAATTTATGTCAAAGGAATTGTTAAATGGGAGAAACTGTAGGAATCTGGAAACAAAGTACAACCTTCCGTTCTGGAAACACTACACACCTACAGTTCTTGAAACACTATACAACTATCATTATCGAAACACTATACTCTTACCGTTCATGAAACACTATACAACTTCCATTCTGGAAGCATTGTACACGTACCTTTCTGGAAACATTGTAAACCTACTGTTTTGCAAACACAATGCACATAACTCCAAATTTTTCAACGGAAAGAATGGGTCACCATTCGAACCTCACATTTGAATTGTTTACTTAAGGTTATGAATGAAACTATTCATATAAATTTACCATTCCACTATTCATAGAAGTTCACTGATGACACTATTCACATAAGGTCACCAATGTCACTGTTCACACAAGGTCATCGTTGTACTATTCACATAAGGTTACTGATGATACTGTTCACATAAGGTCACCGATGGAAGTGTCCATTGATGGTCACCGATGCGCTTTTCACGTAAGGTTACCAATGAAACTATTCACAGAAGGTCACCGATGATAGTGTTCATATAATGCCACATATGTCAGTTTTCACAGAAGGTCTCCATTGCACTGTTCATAGATGGTCCCCGATGACATTTTTCACATAAGGTCACTTATGTCACTATTCACATAAGGTCACTATGACACTGTTCACATAAACTTATTGATGGTACTGTTCAAATAAGTTCACCGATGACACTGTTCATATAAGTTCACTGAGGTCACTGTTCACACAAGGTCACTGTTGCACTATTCACATAAGGTTAATGATGAAACTGTTCACATAAGGACACCAATGACACTATTCACTAATGGTCACCAATGCAATTTTCAAACAAGGTCACCATTGCACTATTCACATATGGTTAACGATGACACAATTCACATAATCTCACCAAAAACACTATTCATAGAAGGTCACCGATGAAACTGTTCGTAGAAGTTTACCAATTCACTGTTCACAATAGTCTACCATTGGAACGATTCACGGAAATGGAAAATTTGGTAAAGAATTGTGGATATGTCACCTTGACCTCCCAAAACACCTCAAAAACCTAATTTTCGCAATGTAATGGACGAAAGAGGTCCGAACCATTACATCAAATACCTCTCAAAACATTATCATCCTCGGGAATACAAAAACCCACCTAAAGGGAAAAATGAAATGGGGTCTGATGCAGCACCCATCGAGAGACCTCTCAAAAAAGTTTAAGCCACAAGAAGAAACAAAAAAATCCATATTATTAACATAAATGGTCGAACCCAAAGGGGACATCGTTACATGGAATGAGTTAAACATCAAACAACTATGGGTACTGAGCATGTATTTGTGACTCACATTCCTAGGTACTCTCCTCCATGTCTCCGTGTCACCACAAGACATGGACCAAGGCGATAGAACACCCGTGAAACACCATCTTCTTGCAGCGTTGGGTCTCCACAGGTCTCTCCTTAATGGTTTCATCATCATCAACATTGATCTCTCCCCAATCGATGAAATTAGAGTCATCATTAAGATAACGAAGTAGCTATTATACATGGAATGAAATATGTATCTGACTCATCTATGGGGGAAGTGCTACTCAATACGCCATTGCTCCAACAGAAGCTAACACCTCGAAAGGCCCAAAAATATGGTAGAAAGAATACTCCCATGAACAAATCTACTCTTCCCACAATGGGGAGTCACCTTCAGAAGAACATGATCGCCAACATTATACTTTATGGGTCTCTTTCATTGATCAATATTTGATTTCTGATGATCTTGTGATGTCTTCATCCAATCACAAATCACCTGAACCATCTCTGTTTTATTCTAAACTAGTTCCAGTCTGAGAATTACTGTCTCTCTATCCCCAGTCCACCACAATACAGAAGAGCAAGGTCGGACATAAATGGATTTTAATGGAACCATACTGATGGTGGAGTGAAAACAGTTATTGTATGATAACTCCAACAAAGATAAGTGCCTCATCCAAGAACCACCAAAATCAATAATACAAGAGTATAACATGTCTTCAAGAGTCTTGATGGTTCGCTCGGTCTGACCATCTATTTGATGATGAAATGTAGTGCTATGGAATACCCGAGAAACGAATGAATGATGGAGACCTCTCCACACCCTAGAAGTAAATCAGGGATCATGATCAGAAATGATCATCCTTGTGACTCCATGAAGCCTCACCTCCTCCTCTAGATACTACCTTGACAGAAATTCCTCTGAGGTTAACTCCTTAATTTCTGTAAAGTGGGCCGATTGTTTTAAGCGATCCACTACCACCCAAATAGCATCATGTACTGCTAGTACTTGAGATAAACCAGTAACAAAGTCTATTTAGATGTCCTCCCACTTCTACTAGGGAATATCTAATGGCTGGAATAGATCACCAGGAACATGATGTTCGGCCATCACATTCTGGAAAACCAAACATCGAGACCCAGACTCCAAAACCACAAACATTATCCCAGGACACCATAATTGGATCCGCAAGGCTTGGTACATCTTTCTCATGCCAGGATGTACCGCTAAAGGAATACTATGAAACACTCTGAGAACCATCTCGTGAATCTTCAAAAGAATAAAAATACTTTCATTAATCAACACTTGATGTCTTTTATTCTCCGACCAACCATCAGGGGCCTCACCACAGTCAAATTTGTCTCTCCACACCTCCACATCATGATCGCCCAACTGGGAATCTTCCTCTTGTTTCAGGAGAGACGACTACACCATCATCTGAAAAAGATATCCTCTGCCCCCATCTTATCCCATATAAAGATGTAATGCAGAAAGTTCTTCCATTACACTCCAAGAGTCACCAAATTCACACACTACATCACTATGTGAATTCCAACTCAGCGCATCAGCTACAACATTCCCCTTTACAGGTGTATATGATATTTTGAAGTAGTATTCCTGTAAGAACTCCGTCCACTGTCTTTGTCGTAAGATCATGACATGCTGGGAGAAAACATACCTCATGATCTTTTGATATATGAAAAACAAAAAGCACCCACTAATGAGGTAATTTCTCCACCACTTCAGAGAAAACACCATGGATGGAAACTCAATATCGTTAGTGTTATAGTTACATTCATGGGGACTTAACTGCCGAAACCCATAAAAATCAATTGATCATTTTTTCATCAGAACACAACCCAACAATAGATGTGAATCATTGAAGAAAACATCAAACTGGAATCCCTCATATAGAAGACAGTGAACTAGAGCACTTACTAACTTCTACTTTAGATATTTGAATGCTTTCTGACACTGATCAGTCCATATTCATTCCTAGTAATTATTTTTCATATTTTTCAGAGAAGTCGCAAATCCGGAGAAAGTAGCTATGAACCAGCTGTAGAAGCCTAAGAGACCAAGGAAACATTGCACCACTGACACTGTTTTGGTGGATTCCCAAGACAAAAAAGCTTATATCATCGAAGGATCCACAAATAATCTCTGTTGGGACACAATAAGACACATGAAACGGAATTCTAAAACCCAAAACTCACACTCCGACAACTTCCCAAATAGATGCTGTTAACAAAGAGCTCCCAAAACAGCGTGTAGATGCTCTGCATGATTCTCCTCAGACATAGAGTAAACAAGGATGTCATCAAGGAAAACTGATGTGAACTTCTCCATGAACTCATGGAACACAGCATTCATCAATCCCATGAACACAACTGGAGAAATCATCATGCCAAATGGCGTTACAACGAACTCATAATGCCCATAACGACAACAGAAAGTTGTTTTCGAGATATCCTCATCCTTCACACGCATCAGATGATATCCTGACTGCAAGTCGATATTTGAGAACCAAATTTCACCATTCCACTGATCGAATAAGTCATCAATCTCAAGAAGAGGATAATAATTCTTTATTATCACTTTGTTAATGTGATGATAATCAACACACAACTGCAACCTAATGCCAGCCTTCTTCATGAACTAAACCGGTGCACCCCACCGTGACACACATGTATGAACAAAACCACACAGTAACATAATATCAAGACATATATGTATCTATTGTAACTCAGAAGGGGATTTCCTATATGGAGACATATAGATAATAGACACTCCTGGTTGTTTCTCGATCTCAAACAAGATCTCTTGTCGAGAGGGTAATGTTACACCATCGCCTGGAAAGGCATTAGAGTACTCTTCTACGAGCCTACGAAATTCCAAATACTGAACCTCTGAAGAACTCAACAAAATCTCCACCATTATGGATGATACAGACAGAACATTCCTATGACAAATCCAATGATCTCACTCGCCAACAATCACCACTGGCTCTCCGTTTTCATCAAAAAGAAAATTACCTTGTTTCTAAAGCCATCCATGAAAGCCTGCATTGAATACAACAAATCCATTCCGAGGATGACATCATATGGTTGTATTCATAAGAATATGAAATCTCCCCAAGAGCGGTGTTGTCCAAAAACTGGCTCACAATTTATACATACATCAATCAAGTCAGCTCGACCTCCAAATATCGTAGTCAACACCAAGGGAACTAGAAGGCTCTCTACCTAAATTACTAAATAATGGACACATGTAAGTTATATGAAGGAGTGTATCACTCCTGAATTAAATAAGTCATACACCACGGTAGAAAAAAAATCCAAGGGTACCTCGAACGACGTCTGGATCACATAGAGCTGGAAACACTAGAGCATGAAGCTGAAAACGACCTTCTCCACAGCTTCTCTGACCCGGAAGATGACCACCACCACAGATGTCCTCTTCTCTCTGAGGAATGGGACTGTGATAGGGTTATCCTATGCCTACCCCATATACCCTCTGATGATCTAAATTTTGTGAAAACTACTGCTGCAGCCTCAGCTGGAACTTCCTTAACGGAGGAACCTGGAGCGGAGCACCTAGTTCATGTTGACTGCTCTGAAAGGTCGGGCATTCCTACTACAGATGAACTTGACCAACACAAGAAAAATAAGCACATGATCCATTGACATAGCACTTAGAGTAGCTACCTCCAGAGAAACGAGATGTGAAAGAATGGAACCTACCCCCAGCAGAACAAAAACACTTCTGCCCTGAAAACCGAGAACCTCGGACCACAGCTCTACTTCTGGAGGAATCAAGATGACTCCCCTCTCGTAGTGATCTGGTTCTTGACAATGTCTTCCCGACATCCATTGTCCTCACCAGCACCTCAAGATACGTCTTCCACAAAAATGGGGTGACCTGGCATTAGATCTATGGACACAAAGCCTCCTCGAAATGCCTCACTCTAGCCTCCTCATTTGGAAATAGGTACAAAACATATCGTAAAATGTTCCTGAAATAGATTTCATCTCTCTCACACTGGATATCCCATGTCGATGTTAAGAAGATCCTAGCGACTAGACACCTTCGCGATCAAAGAAATTAACTCGAATCTAAACTTTCCTCAGAACACCTCCCATGAGATCATTATCTCCTTGTGATCCCTGTGGAACAAGAACCACCACTGCCTCGCTGCTCCCCACAGCATCATCAAAACCAATGATGTTTAGTTCTCCTTACAAAAATAGAACAATGAGAAGCTTATATCAACCTCCCCTAACTAGTCTTCTATGACTGCATCTAAAATGGAACCCTCATACTTCTGCATAATATAGTGCTGAAACTCTTGAAGTTTTGTCCTCCAAGTGTCATCGTGAACGTCTACCCTGTGGTGATCTTCAGGAATAGTTTAAGGGACATCATATATGTGATCCTGATGAGGATGACAACCTTGAGTGATACCTACAAAATAAAAAACAGTTAGGGTTCCTAAACCTAGAATATGGAAGAATCAACATTAATTAATTAATTATTCTCTATTATTAATTTTAGATTTACCTCTCCCAAGGTCTACACATTCAGAGATAGGCATAAAGAAGAATAATACAAGATCTTTTCCTAGGTCTCTACCCTGAAACTAGTATCACCTTGTTTAGTAGCTATTTTAAACAAAAAGTTATGTACATCAGATCATAAGGGGCTCAAAAGGCCAATGTCTCTACTGGTATCCAGTTTTTACATCCCGTTCTAAACATGAATGACATGGTTTCCCTACCAACTCATGAAACGTCACCTATGCCTATCTCCAAACTCCACCCTATACCTCAACAAGACCTATGATTCCACTGTATCATGTCACCCTCCCCAAAAAGTGTACCCCTCATGGGCCAAAAATCTGAGAAGGTAGATAATGACCCCCGAGTCCCACCTCAAGTAGGCCCCAGGTTGAAAACTAGCACCGAGGGTATAATAAAAACATTGATGGGAGGCATTACCCTATAAGAAAACACATTCAGAAGAGAGAGATAAGATAAACACCAACCAACTCTAACTCAGTACTAATATATAAAATAAAACCCAACTGAACGTATGTAATTTCATGAAAAAGTACTACAACTGCAAGGGGAATATTGAAAGTACACAAAATATAGTTAAAACATCAACAACCACAATCTCGAATAGCTCCTGTGACCCAAAGCTAGTAGAATAAAACAAGACCTCCAACTTTCTCTAAGTGACCTAATAAATAGTTTATATATATAGTGGGTGAGTATAATATTATACGTACAATGATAATCTCTGAAGCCTCTTGCGCAAAAGTAAAGAAAGAATGCTAAAGAACAGTGATCAACAAAAGAAACTAATGCATCGCCTAAACAAGTATACTAAGTTCCCAATCTCATTATGGATACTCTATACAAGTAACACATACAAGAGTATATATTTTAATAATGAATATCAAGGGTACCCTTTTATTACTTCCCCACTAGTTTTCCGCATTACCCCAACATTGTACTCCCAAAGAATCACTCCCCAAAAAGGCTTTCCCACAGAAACCTGGGCGAAGAAGCACAATATGCACCTCGTGCAACAAAACCACCACATCCATGAATGAATGTAACCACATGGTTTTTGGGAGCCACCACATCTCGCATAACGTGTATCATACATCGTGTATTATACCTCTAGACATTATATCCCATACACCGAGTAAGGATCCGCAAGCCACCACAGCATATACATGTTACACATAGAGTAGTCCATAGGATACTATATCAAGAATATATGTGTGTGAATAACCACAAGACATTATAGCCCTCAACACATATATGGGGAAAACTAACCATTGTTGATACAAGCACATGTAAATACCAAGAGAAGAGTGCGGGGCCAAAGGGGGTAGTCATCCATCGATCCTCCCACCAGAATGTTGGGGATAATACCCCCAGGGTGTAAAATCCTCACGGTGTCAGTATACCTTACTAACAAGGTGGAGAATCATATATAAACACAAAAATTAATTAATATACTATATCTTTAACAACACTATGGGAATAACCAAGTCATAGAATCAACTACAACTAACATATATCTGACTCTCGACTGCCACTTCCATGACTAGGTATCCTATAAGCACACAACCATTTTAAAATCGTTATTACCTTACTTCATATGAATTTCATCAGTTCCACTTTACGATAATCAATTATTTAATCATTAATTAACAAATTAGGATTCTACATTAAATTTCATTAACATCACACCAAAATTCAACTACCCCTGTAAAATTACAACCCCATCATTATGTCCCAGCTAACTCGAACCCCATGGGTTAACACCATTTATTCAACTATTCATTCCAGAATTACTTTACCACATTCCCAAGTATTCATGAAAAACATTATATTCTACTAAACACAAGGGGGCATAACACAAGGAGTTGATGTACTACCCATCGAGTCTTTGCCGCCTATAGTAAGAGCATAATCTCATCCTCCCTTAAGAAGCTAAACATGGAAAGCATGTGGAATACCCCACACCTCGTTGCCTATTTAGGATGAATGATATGAAAGAATACCTACCTTAGGTAGTGGGGAAAGGTAAAATATATAATCAACCAAAAAGAAACAGAAAATATCCAATAATCACAACCATCTCGTTCCATCATCCCTAGTGTCCTCCCTGACACCCATGTGTATAAACCAATGCATCTCACCACCCTAGGAATCATTTTCTACAACAACAAAAAGGGCTTCCATGCCCAAACATTTCACAACAACCATCCATGCTCACACCATAACAAAGTATCCGGAAAACAAACATCTTATCAAATTTTTCTCTTGGACCTTTAACTACCATGTGGGTAACTCAGAAACCTACAAAGAATTATCTTTTAACAAACAACTGGTTATTTAATCCATCTTGGGTTAACCGATTTTTATTCTTTGGATCCAAATTCATGAAACCTAATTCGTTAGTTAAAAAAAGTATTATACATGGTTACTCCGCTAATTTGATTAACATCAAATTACAACAAACTCTAGATTCATTTACATACCTCTTTATCTTTAGCCAAAAAATTATCAATTAACCTTGGTTTACCTTCTCTACCAATTTACATCAAGAAAAAATATCTACGAAAATCATGCATAGATATAACACTATCTAGCAAAACAAGAAGCAAAAACATATGATCTATATAAATTTATTTATCTGGTTCAAATATTTATTATGTCAATTACCTTGTCATCCGGTGAAATAAAACATGCTAATGATATAGATTCATGTAAAATAAGAGAGAAGAAATTAATCCACTTCCTCAATGGTTATTAACATTATTTATATGAGAAAATTTTACAAAATGGATCACAACCGCCTCCTCTCGCCACAACTTCATCCACCGAGGATGCCATGGTACGACCCAACCAACCAAAACCCAAGAAAACTCTATTAAAATTATGGATATTACTTTAAATTATATGGAAAACAGAAATAGGAAAATTTTAATGCCAAAAGATAGACGATAAAATATACCTTATATCAAAGATTGATGGATACTTCTCGGTTTCACCAAAACAGGGGGTGCACTTGCACAAAAAGGATGTCGAGGGAAACCAATCCATGAGGAAAAAAATGATCTCATGATTCCAATGGTTAGTAAAGAAAGGTTCGAGTGTCTCTCACCAAAGAATAAGGAGGAATAACAACAGAGGAATATATCTTGTCCGTTTTGAAGATTTAATGGATAGACGGTTTAAGAAACTCTTGATTACCCATTAAAAGAGGATCACATTAAACCACCTGGTATAACCATATAAAAACATCTCGAGCCTTAAGAATAATTAATATAAGATTAATGGCCCTTGAATAGGATATATATTCCTCAAAATGAGGCTTTAAATGCAATTTACATCAATAGATATGTTAATGGGGTGAAACTGTTGGAATCAAGAATCACTCTACACAATATCGTTCAGGAAACATTGTATACCTATCGTTCAAGAAAAAATGTAAACGTACCGTTCTGGAAACACTGTACACATACCGTTCGGGAATTAATGTAAACATATCGTTCTAGAAACATATTACCATTACCATTCTGAAAACAATGTTCAAAGAACTCAAAATTTTGCAAAGGAAAGAAAAGGTCACCATTGGAACCTCACCTTTGGATTGTTTACTTAAGTTTACTGATTAAAATATTCATATACGGTTACCATAGCATTGTTCACAGAAGGTCACTAATGAAATTGTTCACAAAAGGTCATTGATATAACTATTCAGACAAGGTCACCATTGCACTATTCATGAAAGGTTACGGATGATATTATTCACATAAGGTCACCGATGACACTATTGACAGAAATTCACTGATGCATTGTTGACATATGGTCACTGATGGCACTGTTCACAGAAGTTCACTGATGTCACTGTTCACATAAGGTCACTGATGTCACTGTTCACACAAGGTCACCATTGAAATGTTAACAGAAGGTCACCAATGACAATGTTCACATAATTTCACTTATTTCACTATTCACACAAGGTCACTTTTTCACTGTTCACATTAGGTATCCAATGATACTATTCACATAAGGTTACTAATGAAACTGTTCACAGAAGGTCACCGATGCACTGTTCACATATGGTTACCGATGAAACTGTTCAATGATGGTCACCGATGAAACTGTTCATATAAGGACACTAATGTCAATATTCACATGAGGTCACCATTGCGCTATTCATATAAGGTTACCAATAACATTGTTCACATGAGGTCACTGATGAAATTGTTCACAGAATTTCACCGATGCACTGTTCAAATAAGGTCACCATTTCACTATTCATATATGGATACCAATGGCACTATTCACAGAAGCTCACTAATGACACTATTCACAGAAGCTCACTGATTACGTTGTTCACTGAAGGTTACTGATGCACTGTTCACAATGGTCTACCATTGCAACTATTCACTAAAATTGGAAAAATCGGCATAGTGTTGGTGATATTTCACCTTGACCTCCCTAAACACCTCATACACCTGATTTTCATAATGGGATGGACCAGATAGGTCTGAACCATTACATTATAGAATTTCTTATGTATTTTATTTCTCCGACATTCATGGGATTTTACATTTTAATGTATTTTTTACTTTATTTTAATAGAGAAAGTAATTTTTATTCCAAATCCATTTCCATGAAAGGCTTCATTTTCAATATTTTTTATAAAATGATAATTTGTTAAAAATATATATTTAACAAGGACTTGTAAAATGATGAATAAAAAATGATTTCCAAAATCGATTTTCATGATATTGTTTATATTAAATTTAAATGATCTATTTATAATGTAGTTAATTTTCATTATTCATCCTATATTTAATTATATTATGTTACTATTATCGATTTTTAAATTTTCAGTATTAAAAAATATAATTCGGGATGTTATTTTGTAATATTTTTTTTATGAAAGTCATATTATTTGGAACGTTCCTTTTAAAAAACATAATGATTTACATTTGGATATTTACGTGACCCGTCCTTCTTCCACGTGTTCTCTATATCATATTGATGATTAAGGTACGACATGTGTATTAATGATTACATGTGGGGTCCTATATCTCTATCTTATGAATTGGTCTACATTTTTATCTCATGAGATAGTAAGTGATGTACATAAGGATTTTTTCCATATATGTATAGAAATTATGGGATTTCTCATATTTTCTAGAATAAATAGAATTAATTTATTCACATAAAAATTAGCATTTTGGGATTTCTCAAAAAGGTTTTCCAATCCTTATTATTGCGCCATATTTCCATGTTGTTTATCAAGTTATTCATTATTTTCAAGATTTATTTCATCAATATAAAATTCGTAGTATTTATTATTAATGTATATTTTTATTTTATTCCGATATTTTTTATAATACTCAAATTTTATATGATTATTTAGAAGAATTTTAAGCCATTATATATATATTATGAATCTTCAATAACCATTCAATGATATTTCATCATCATTTCATTTTTTATGAATATAATCTAAGGTGACATGAATGTTTATGGAGATATTTATGTGTACATAATAATCTCTTTCATATTTATGATCAGATTCATTATTACATTTTTCTTCATTATTATGTATCAACAATAAATCCAACCTTTCTTTTCCACTCCCCTTGTTATGATAATGAAATTGTCATGATTTAGGTATAGAAAGGGACAAGTTCTGTACTATTATAGATTTTTTTAAATTTTTGTAAAACAAGATGTTTACGTATCATGTCTACAATACATTAAAACATTATGTATTTTGAATGTACAAATATTCTTTATTTATATATCCAAAAACATGGAATCTACAAAATATTTACTTATTTTAATATTTGGGTCATAATTGACCCTTCCATAAATTTATTTTTCCTAACATAACTCTTTCTAGCACATATTAAATGGGTTCTCTAATCTTCGACCACTTGAAAATCATCTGACATGGCATATCCCATCGTTAAAATAGGATGTTCCTAAATAAAAATTCCAAAAAACTATATCTACCCTCTAAATAATTTCATATGACCTTCCTATCACCTAAAATATTACAAAAAGAAAATACAATTATCTACAATTATTTCTAATTTAATGTTATATATCCCTCACAAAATTCTCATCCTAATTAATAAAGACATAACCTCGAAAAACCCAAACAACATGAAACCCCAATCCACAAGAGATACCACTTATGCCTCATCCATGTTAATATAAAAGCAAAATCATGTCATTAAATATATAAAACATTAATCAATCTAGAAGAAAATAAATTATGACATTTTAAAAGATAGAATTCAATGAAAAATATTTATACAGAGATCGTATAATTAACTTTTTTTCCCAAAAAAAAAATTCATCATTTTCAATGCATCGAAATGTTGTAATTCAATGGAATGACACACCCTTGAAATGCCATAACAAAATCCTCATCAATTTTTCCAAATTGCTTCAGGTAATTTCTTTTACTATCAAAATCATAAACACCAAATTAAATTATATGGGATTTATTAAACATATACCAACAATGTCATAATAAAATGAGGATGTTATTAGATTGATCTAGGTTTGAAAGGAAGAGATTACTGATATGTCACGTTGAGGGATCACACTATTAATATGAAATTACTAATGAATATGGGATAAAACTTACTCATATGACCATGAATATACTAACCATGATGATAATATATTACATTAAGAAAATAATGTAAGGAAACAAATTTTACAGGTCACCATTTCAAATATATATATAACTTATAGAGATATAGTGTTTTCATCATCTGTAGTTTGGTCATCTGAAACATCTCCATCACGGTTTGAACATAATTTAATCTAATAACTATCCAATTCCAATTCTTTTAATAGTGAAATATCTTAAATGGATAAATATGAATATAATAGTTATAATTGTTGTTATGGAAAAATTCTACCAATGGAAAATTTTTCTCTTTTGAGTAAAAAAAAATTGGAAACATTTCCAACAACATGTCCTCTACAATCTCAATGATATACCCTATATAATCATATAATTGAAGACTAAATGAGGAATTGAGGATTAAATATTTTCTTATAGTGTTAATAAGTCCTCAACAGAGACATATGGAAAAAGTTATCATGATCATATTTTATTATCCTACAAACCCTATCAAGGTTTACTGTCACATTTTTGTATAAACTTTTCAATGAATCCAATGAAATTGAATACTTGAGAGAAATTATATTATCAAATTTAATTAAACAATACACATTCACCCAGATAAAAAAATGTTATATTAGATCCTGTAAAAAATAATTAAATTGATCGAAATTTTATCTGACTTCAAGTAAGGTACATATAAATGTTCTAGAAAACATCATTGATTACAATTCAGGACTATAACCGACTAATATATCAAGAAACATGACACTGACTCTGAAACTAATCATTTTATCAAGGAAAAATATAATTGAATACTCAAATCGTGAATCCTCTTTGAAATATCATGATTCCATTCTAAAGATGATATAGAGAACACATGGAATACTACATATCACATAACTAATGAAATAAACATATTTCCATGAAACAATACTCATTTATCAGCCTCAATTAACTAACCCACTAGTGATTCACCAAAGATAATGATATCTCATCACACCTTGAACACCATATATCCCAGTTATGAATCCATATATTCACCAACAATGATCAATTGAATATAATAAGTTATAGAAAACCTATATATCTTATTTTCTTCTTTCCATGATCCATTCCTAAATTCCCCCATTACATCTTTAATATTCTAAATATCATTGAAAATTTATCTAAATGAGATTTTGTAATTAGTCCATCAAAATCTACGTTACATTTTCATGTGGAATATAGAAACAATAACTATAATCATAAAATAAAATTTTCCACCTCTATTTATGAGATTTCATATCCCAATGATATGGGATTAACCACAACATATTATGGTCTACCATGAATGATATAATTCACAAATGAGTTACTATTTTCAAATTATTTGTTTAAAAAATATTATTATCATTATGTGATAATTGGATACATTGTTTTTTTCATAGGGATATAATTTATGAGTCTCATATGAGACCACTTCCCTATTCTACATCATGAATCCTCATAAAACATGAATGGAAGAATTATTGGAAAATATAATAATTACTAAACTTTCTAAAAAAAACATAGTAGATGTGATGAATAACCTCCCATAAATTTTTATTAAACTCTTGACATTAATCAATCCATATGATGTCGTGTTACATTATAGTCTAGTAGATTAATGTGGCCATATTCCTCGAGAAATTAGACATGAAACATTTATAATAACTAGTGATACGAATGAAGCTTCAACCAACATTGAAAATCATTAGTTATACAGAAGAACTAAATATTTCATTATTCATGATAATGATTTTCATTCCCTATTAAAATAACCCATTCCCAAAAAAATGCACAAAAAGAATCTAAAACATATATTTTATATATTTACATAGTTCTACTATTAAAAATCGTCTCTTTGATCAATTATATATTGATCAAAATTATCATTCTAAAATTATATGTATATGAGGATTTCAACATTGTATATTAGAATTAACACATATAGGATAAGATAATAAGAAGAGTAATTTTATCGAATAAAAACTCCTAGTAAATTTTTCAAAATGAATGTAATCAACACAATATTTACATAATGATTATTAAACCTGAAGGCAGCCTCCATGATATCATAGATATTCAACATAATCAAATTATATTTACATCCCAAATCAATGGTTTAAAACCCAATTGATCCCTTAACATAATTTAACAGTTCACCAGTCTACAAGAAAGGATAAATGACTTTCAATAACACATGGTTTAACAATAATAATTTATTACATAACCTTATAATACCAAGACCCATCAACACTAATAACACATGGTAGCCCCTTGGAGAAACACTAAGATGGATAAACCCTTATGTATTAGATCATCAACATTGATTCCCAAATCCCATGACACTTAAGGTGACATCTAATAAAAATAAATCATAATTATAATCATGTTCGGTTGAAACTCTATCCCAAACTCAATATCACATCAAGTAAAAAGGTTCAAAATATATTATTGAAAGGAGTAGTGGAAGTCCACAATAAATTTTAGAAACACAACCACCTATTCATCTAATAAACACAACGTCAACTATTTCAGTTAATAAATGGTTATACACACATGTTATTTCTAATACGATCTCCGTAAATGATAAACAGAATACTTTTACCTTTAATATTTAAAAATAAATCTATCATTCATTCTTAATCAATAAAAAAACAGAAATTATAAATATGAAATAATGAACACACCCTCTCAACAACATAATATATTATTATAAATTAATCTAACCTCATGTAGATGTACTTATATATAATCCCCCTCCATATAGAAATATCACATCATCTACCACAATATTATACGACATAACATCATCATCACACAAACCTCATTATGTTATATCTTATTCAACATAACTTTTTTAGTAAAATCATAATCTATTTCTAAAGGATTATTAAGGAAGATGGTTTTTCTAACCATCGGTGTCGGCACATTATAAAATTTTTTAGAAAAAATGTTGAACTTGAGCCATTATATAAGTGATGTTAAGGTTACTAGACATGATTTTTGTTCGGTAAGAAAAAAATAAAATAAATCCATATAACAATCCAAAAAATATTTCCGTACATTTTACCATGATGACCTATCATAAAAACATTCCAAGAATCACTTCACAGTATCCATTACACACTGATTACAACTAAAAAATAAATAATAATACCAAATGAAAATAAAATAAAATAAATACAAGACACAAATAACAACCCCTTTGATTTCATCCATTTATTGACCACATTATATCAATTAATAATTATTCATTACAGTGATTAACCCATGTCGTTTCAGATTAATTATATAAACAACACATCATTTCGTATTCATATCCCATTACCCATTATCAATTTCAATAACACTATCATATCCCATTATATCTAGAAATAATGACTCAACATTACCAACCAATAAATAATAACACATCATCCACCACACTATCTTATGCCATAAACTACTATAATAATTCCCTATCTACCATAGTAACTGCAAAAAATTATTGTTATGAAAAAATCATATATAACCCCCCAACCCCCACACAACAATCACACATAAACCCATCATTTCCTTGAATAATATGTTAATTACCCTAATACCCACTAAAGTAGAAAAAACCAATACATGTAAAACCATAATAAGAAACATCATGAAAAAAACATAATAAATAATGTCAACATCCCCATTTTTTATCTTTAGTAGTAAAATCAACTTCTTAACTATAATAAGAAACACATATTTTCTATATTTACTCTATTCCTGATTAGTAACAATCATTAAGTGATTAACATTTTACCAAAGGATTCATAAATATAAAAAACATGGACAACAAAGTAGCACACTTCTATTATAATCAATAATTGAAAACAAATACCATAAATTTCATGTGAGCCTCCCATCTCATAAAATATCAATTATTGAAATTAAATATATTATAAATGTTAATCCATATTATCTAGGTAAAGGAAACAAGAACTTGATTGATAAATATTCACACATAATAAAAAATGGAGATGTATCAAATTGTGTAATATCAATGAATATTCACATATAAAAATAGAATTATGTTGCGAAACAAAATATGAGGCACAAAAAACATGATTGAAACCACCATTATAAATAAAACAACTTATAAAAAATTAATACAATCCAATAAAATCAAATCCAAACAACAATAATAAATTACCAAAAGAAGAATAAAAAAGGACATGATGAAAATATATGGCAGAGATGGAGGGAGATTTCTAGTTTTGAGATGAAATTGTCCACAAATATATAGATGATATGATATATATGTTATGACTAAATGAATGAGAAGATGACTTGGGATTGCTCAGGGTTATAGGGAATGATAGTGTCATGAAAAAAATGATGAGGCAAAGCCCCATTTGTAGGTATATTCTTAGTGAACCATATATATAATTGTAATAGCATCTCTATAATTTGTATTCATTATTCAAATGAGAACAAAATCAATTTTCCATCTATGTTATCATTCATTCATTACATTTAATGAATTATTAAAAAATGTAAAACTAGAATTACCCATTAATATGATGTTGATACTTTCTAAATTACAATTTCGACTTGAACTTCAACTAATATTGATAACTCTCATAGCTCAGTTGAATAACCCATACTATTTTAGACTCATCCCATGAAAAAAATATCAATAATAACTCAAAAATTGTATGGAAAACATATCCATTGACTAATTTTTTTTAATTATTGTATTTTTTAAATAATGGGTTATATATGAAATATCTATGAACTACAGTCAACAAAATAGTATCCTTATATTTTCAATAACCCTGATAACATGAACACTACGTGAAATGGGTCTATATGATATGACATGGCCTAATATATCAAAATAAAAATGATTCCATGCCAAAAAACAAATGTTACCTTCAACATATTTTATCCCTCCACCAATTTTATTGATCGTAACATGAAAAAATCAACACATACCCCCCAAATTTCATTCTATTCACATCTAAATAGTGCTAATACATAGAAAAATACTTGTAATGTTATGGAAGGATATTAGGATTTACAAAAATAATTAAAATTGAGTTAAATACTTCATAAAATTGAGGAATAATTGGAAAACCATCATACAAAATTTATAGGTTAATGTATTGGGGTAATGATATATCAACATTTTAAGCTCCATAGAAAAAATACATTTGATTCATGATAATTTTAAATTTTCCTAGATAGAACATGTTTACATGATTTATGAAAATGGTTTATTTTTTTTTATAAATAAGATGTAAATATTTTTTAAAGGATTATTTTAATTGAAACCTAATTTACATGGAATTAATCATGAAATTAAATCATGTGATAGAGAATAATCCATTTCATAAAATGATGGAAGTGGGTTTCAATTATTTAAATATTCTAAAAATAATATTCCATATAATTAAATTTTTGTTCATCCAATTGAATTTTTCACTCAGAATATATTTGGTTCTTTCGAGAAAACACCCTTAAAAATCTTATTTGTTTCCATAAATATATATAATTAATCATTTATCTAAAAAATATTATCATGTATGGAACATCAATTGAATTTTCTATTATAATATATCATGTTTTACCTCTAAAAAATAATTATAATTTTTGAAATTTATAAAGTGCTGTTATTTAAAGAATCATGCAATAAAACTATTAGGGGTGATTAGATGTATAATTATTACTAAATTGATATATCCTAATGAATTGAGGTATAATTTTCCAATAAATTTAAATAGTAGACATAACATTTAATAATACAGATGAGTAAATGATAGAACAGAAATAAAATTTTCACAAACATCATTCATTAATGGAATCAAATTATGAAATAAATTAATATAAGATTGAATGGGGATTTATTAATGGGGGTTTAAATGTAAATAATTATAACTGTGGGTTATGGGAAGTTAAAATAATATAACCATTGAATAATACCATATTATTCAAACATATTTTCAATATTTATATGATTTTTTAAGTTGTTGTATACCAACACTCCAATGGTACTTAGTCATTGAATTTTACAAATGATACTATTTTTTTAGTAATTTAATGATAGGATTAGTGGTTTTGATTATAGTACTTGTTTTTTGAATCTATTTCCAACTCTAGTACTCAATTGAGTATTTATGATATATTCACGAATCCTTACAATATCATTGTGTGGGATTTCATTCTGGTATGGATGGTCTCAATCATAACCATGTTTCTATCTGAAAATATATATATATTATATATAAAATATATTCCATTAACATGTTTTCTTAAAATAAGAAAAAAATATGTAGTTTTTAAATATAGAATATATCCCCTTGTAAGGAGGAAATAACTGTTTTGATGATGTGAATAGTCCCATGAGAATGAAATCCTATGTACCACTGTGATAAAAATAATAAATATATTCATTTATTTCTTTTTGATAGGCCAAATCATTACATATTAGGTAATGTGACATGAACTAATATAATACATTTTATTCATAATAAATTAAAATTATATATATTATTTGAATCTGTAGGTTTAGTGGATGGATTGTTCTAAGAACCTGGTTTTATAATATAGTATTTAGATTTTAGAATCATTAAAGGAAATTTTATGGATGATGAGTGTTTATTGGGAAGAATTATGGGGTCTTTTGAGTTCCCTAAGAGAAGCTAAGTTGGTTGTTTGACCCTATGATATAGTACCCCCACTAACATTCTGATATGTAACACCATCTATCTAGTGGTATAGAGAAATAGAAACTACTACTTACAATAGCCACTATAAAGATAGAGGTATTTTTAAAAGGTATTTTTATTATATTATTCCTCTAAATTATAAAATTTCGGAACCCAAATTATCATCTCTCATGTTTGTACATTGAATTGGATAGACTCACCCATCCCCTCTATAATCATAAATATTTTTGGAGTGATGTGTATTTCATTATAGAGATATTAGAGGTATGTCTCACCTTATAATAATATATGTTCACCTAATCACCATTTCGTTCTGGGTTTTGTGTTTCATTTCTTAGGGTTTGATTGTAATTTCACTATATCATGGTTGAATAAATTTATATCAATGCTTATTCAATTATTCATTTTCTGATGGAATGAAAGGATACAATATTTACATGTTTTATTATATACTATTCGTGTTTGTTGATTTTCTTTAAAAGGTTTTAATGGAATAATTATGGTATTTGGAGCCTCATCTCTTAATTTTTTGATTGAAAATCAATGATAGAAATGTTAATAGGTAGTTATAACTTTTTTAAATGAACATGAAATGATCAATAAATTGATAATTAATTAATAAATTATAATGATTAATTAACTAGATAAATTGGTAATGGGTTTGAGTATCCGGTATCAATGAGTTATTATATTGGACTCTTACGAGGCATAGTTGGTTGTGTCTAAACTGCTTGCCTATGCAAATAAATGGAGATTAGAAATAAATAATGTCGGTGGTTTAAAATATAATTACATGGTATATATGATTTTATAATATGGAATTTTTTTTTGGGATTTCCACACCACCTTAATCCCTCCAGTTAATTATATTTATTAAAATGAGTTAAATGTTTAATTTCATATTTTTCAATTATTTTGATAACAACAACCAAATTAGTTTTCTGGAATGTAATGTTGGTAATAGGGTTTCTTCTTGGGGCCTCTCCCACCAATGGATGAGGCCATGACATGATATTATACCTCAATTCTTTGGAGACATTTTAGGGTATTCCTTTAGGTGAAATTGATTATGATTTTAGTAGATGTTGTTACTGATATTTGGAGACACAAGAATGATAAGAGAATACAAAAAAATCAAGTCCTTAATAGGCCATATAGTACCCTAAGACACATTGAGTATTTCAGAAACATTGAAATGGCCTAGGTGTGAGTGGCCTACCCCTTATGATATATCTAGGCCAGGGAGGATGAGACTTGGTAAGGATATGATGGACTGGATGTGTGGACAGACCCAGTGAGACCATGATGACCAGTATGGGCATTGTTCCAACTCTCTAAGCATTATCAATGGGACATATCCTTTATAGTCAATGAGGCTGAAACACCTCGAGTTTTAATTGAATGTTTTTTCAAATAAAATAAAATTTTCATATTTATCATTCACTGCACTATGTCAAACATTTCATTCACACTAAATCAACTTTTCATATGTTACAAGAATCACCGAGTTGGCGTACTATGCCCGCAACATAGAGTATAGATTTTGTTCAATGTATAAAAGAATTTTATTTTGTGCAACACGAATGGAAGCTCTCACTACCCACAACACTAATGAGGCTTTCATTACACATAAGAGAGACATTACCCGATTGCTTTCATTATACACATTATCATGTTTCATTAAACAATAATATATTATTAAAATACTATTATTTAATGGGATACGAACTATATAGATTGATTATCTTTTTAATGGTTTTTAATTATTAATTAGATTATTTAATTTCCATTGAATATAATGTTGATCATTTATTTTAATTTCAAATTTATATTGCAAATGAACTCCTTTCAATCTTTTAATAGTTTTTACATATTAAAACCCCTCTATCTTGTTTTAACAACGAGATTAATTTCTTATTTAATTAAGGAAACATCGATGTTTTGAATTTTGAAAAATGGAATGCATATTTCAAACTAGTGCATCCTAATTATGTTAATAGTGTATATTTATGTGTTTGGTGATTATGAACAGTAACTATGGTATGTGTTATTTAACTGAGTTAAAGGTAAATCTAATAAATTAACGACACAAACAATATGATAAAGATAATAAAATTACATAAAACCTACCAAAATAATATTGGAATATTATATTCGACTAATATATCCTATGGGTCAGAATTGATTCATTTAATTGAATTTTTTACATGAAAGTGGTTTAATTGTAATTAAAACCAATGAAAGTAACAAAAAGTCACTCTCATATATCTTATATGTATAATAATTTTAATATAGTGATAAACAAGTTAAGACTTCATACTTTAATAGGCTATACCAATCTAATGAGATTATATTCATAATTTGAATTATTTATAATATTTATAGATTATATAATTTCCATTAATGATTATTCAATAGTGATGTATAAATTATTTTATATGTAGAAATATAAAATAAATTGTTTTAAAATACTTAAATAAATATCATATCAAGTAATTAAAGATCTCCAAAATTTTTATAGGTTAATATGATATGTTAAGAGTGTATTAAATATTTTGGTTTGAATTAATCTTTTTTATTTATTTTATTTACTTTCAAATAAATGAATATTGTCAAAATTAAGGGTATTTATATTTTATAAAAATAACATCTTATTAAATTATATTAAAAAAAATAAAAATATTAAAAAATAAAAAATAAAAAATTATATGGTATAAAATGTCCTATGGTATCCAATTATGGATATTTGACTTCACACAAACTAATATTTATAACCAATTACTTTTTAGAATATTATTATAACAAATAAAATTAAATATATTTAATAAGGGAAAATCAAAATGATAAGAACAATAATAAACTCAAACCATGTCTAAATATTATTTTTTGTGAATATTTAAATTTACATGTATCTTATCTTCGAAATAAATGAGTCTGGGAGATTTATAAAAGGAAAATGAAATTAAAATAAATTATTATTTTAAGACTTTCCAGAGTTTTCCCTCCCTCCCTTATAAAAGGGAACCTCTCCATCTCCTTTAATCACACCTCCAAAGCCCTTTGGCTTTGCCAAACGAGAACAAACTCTCCTCCCAACTTCCCTAAGTTCATCCTAGAGGCCACCCATTGTAGATAAATCCATCTAACAGAGTCCTTTTGTGCATATCCAAAGTAGATATCTAAAAATGATATAATTGTTTTATCAATTCTTTCAAATTGCATTCTTATCCTAATTACTATTCTTATGTTGTTTCAATAATACAGTAATAAATATACTATATCATACATGATTATAATTTTTTATAAGTCTGTACTACCTTATACCTCATTTATACATCTTACGAATAACAATATCACCATGTGTGCGTACGTACAACTTATAATCTCTAGTTCATGGTGTAATTTTTATTCAAAATTACATAATATGGATGTGTATATTGATATGTATAATTGATTTAAATAATTAATATAAAATACTAATTATTATTTACAATTCATATACAATCTAATTCCATACTATATAGCCGTCAAGGGAATGATATCGTTGTTTGTGTGTACATACGACTTACCATCTCCACGACGCGAAGAAATTCATTCCCAACATGAACAATTCAAAAATGAGTATAAATTAATTTAATTAGATGAGAATAAAATATATCACATAATAAATTTACTGGATTAATTTTTTTGGATTAATATATCATTTACTTTCATTCATTCAGTAAAATAAGGAAAATAAAACCGTGTACATGCGTACATATGACCTATTGTCTCCATGAATGGAGTATTTGATTTATTTTATTTATCTATTTTATATATTTATATACTGAATATAAATGATATATAAATCATTTTATAAATTATTTATGTATTTAAATCTTTATCTATGTAATAATATCATGAATAACAAGTCCAAAAACCATATATAAGTTAAATTATTATTACCCAAAACAATTGTTTAACATGTAATTGATAAATTGAAGGATAATATAACATAATAAGGGAATAATATAAGATGGTATAAATGTAATTATTTTTCTGATACAAGTTTATAATATATTTAAACCCACTATATAGGAGTATCATACACATATAGATGAAATCAGACCTACGGGAAGGGATAATCTTGCAACCTCATTGTTATACATGACTATTTATTCGTATGTATTTACTGGGATATATTTATCATCCCTAGCAATGTTTAATAAGAATATATTATTTTTTCTATTATTTAATTATTTTTAATGTCAATTTTATCCATTTTTTGATGTTTTATCAAATGTAATTGAAGGAATATTTCATTAGATTTCCATACGAGGCACTTTTTATCTTTTCCAACAATTGTACAAGAAGAATGTTTTTTTAACTTGAATGGATTGAATGTATTTTTATACTTTCATAATGCCTTAGTTCCATTAATATTTCCAGATAATATTACGCGCTTATTTTCACATTAAATGATTTTTCAAAAGTTTCATGACATTTGGGGTGGGAAACCATTTTTGAAGAAGAATGGATATTTTAGTCAATTATTTATTTCAAGTGTTCTCTAAAAACTATTTCTTGTCTAAGATGAAACTATTTATATTGGAATATATTAATATCACTATAATTACCCTTATTTTAATTTTTTATTTCTTTAATGATATTTTATATGGATTATTTTATGATGGAATGATGTTTAAAAAAACCATTTTATTTCATGGTTATGAAATTTTCAATGATTAATGTTTTTTTGGAACGTGTAATAATGATTTCATTATGAGATTTGTGGGACCTATATATCTCTCCATTGCATTGTGTAATGATGTATATCTCATGAGATAGACATTACTGGAATGAAATGTAAATTTGGTTTAGTAATACATGGCTGGAAAGGAAACTAAATATAGTTTAGTAATAAATTGATGGAATGACAAGTAAACCCAATTCAGTAATGGGCTTTGACCACTATAACAGTCATGGAATAAATTTCAATGATATTGCGAAAATAATATTATGTTATTATTTTTTACACAATTCTATGTTTTATTCTAATTTTATTTTATAATGGATAATGTTACTTTATTATCTATGTAATATGTATTTCCATGATTTATTTCATGACTCATGATTTTGAAATTCAAAATCTATGTTCATGTTTTGACATTCTTATTTTTATGATTTATTTTATGTTCTCCTTGTTTACCCTTACTAATAATTTTAGATCACCCTTTTTATGTTTTCTTTTCCAAAATACATAAAAAATGATTTATGTTGGAAAACAAAATGGTAATATCATTATTGGAGGTGTCGAAGATCATTCAGTATGATAGAAGATTATGTTCCAAATTTTCAAATTCATGAAACTAATTCATTCATTGGAAAAACAAATTTTCAGGGATTATGTATTCTGTAAGTGAAATTTAATGTCTATGTATGTTATTCATTATTCCTTAAATTTTTTATTAGATAAAATATTTAGTTATCATCTTGAAACTAAATGCAAAAACATTCGTGAGATCCCTAGAATTATTTATTAGGTATTTCTAGGGATGTCCTTAATGTTATCTATATCTATAGGTTACTATCTTGGAATTATGGTAATGATCATAAATAATCTAGGATTAAATATATGATGTTTGACATGGATTTTATCCACCTTGATAATATTGTTTTTCTAGTATGATATTTTCCACTCATGTTATTTTTTTAGGTTTTAGACAATGTTTGGAACCCGAAAGAACTCAATTAATGATCAATTCCCTAGGAAATGAAATTATTGTCCTCTTGATAAACTACATGCTATAGGATATGGAATGAAAAATCATACTGCTTACACAAGACATGAATCATTATGGTCTCCCAAATGAGGAGAGATAGGAACAACATTTTGTTGAGTCCTTCATGAGGCAAATCCCACCTTCATTCATTGTGTATTCTGACCCACCTAGTTCTGAACAATGGATCAATACCATTTAATATATATTTTCCATGTTTCTCTATTCAGAAAATGAAATATTTATTTTTGTTATTTATCATTTAGAAGGTGGTCCATACTAGTGGTAGAATCTAATAACAAATACAAGGCAACAAGATGAAAATGAATTCATAGAATCAGATGAGTTCATGAACGTAATTTTCTATATGTACAACTCCAGTATTCTTTGAATAAAGATTTAAAAGGAGTTACTTTAGCTTAATAAAAAGTATGGCGAATCTCTTGGTATATACAAGGAAAATTTTACAAGACTTTCGAGATATGCTTCTAGTTTTCTCATCCAACCTAAAAGTAAACAATATCATTTATTTGGTTTCATAAAACCATGTTTTCAAATGGAATTAGCTATAAGAAAATTTATTAGTAATGAATATATTTTGCATTTTTCTATCAATGAATAAATGGATGTTGGTGTTACATATTAATATCATGGTTTAGATGAGAAAAAAAGATGGACTTCAAGGGAAAATATTAAAGTAATGGTGAAAAAAACATTAATATTTTAATATGACCAAATTATAGAAACACGAATAGTGGAGATTGTATTATAGGTACTAGAAAATGTTTTATGTGTGGCTATCAATGACATCGAGTAGTTGAGTGAAGAAGTTATGGTAAAAAGCTTTCTAAAGATGTGAATTTAGAAAAGACTATAGATAATTAACAACCACCACATCAATTCTACATGTGCGTGGAAAAGGGAAATTATTCATTCCATTACACTAATCCATTTTTTTATGATGACGATCAATATCAACAACCTCTTAAGGAAAATCAAAAGGAAAATCACATGTGATCACTTTGGTTGATGGTGATTAAGACAACGATGTGCTTGAATGATTAAGTGTTTATTTAATGTGATTAAAATATAGTGTTGTTGAATCTATTGTATAGTATTATGTAATATTTAAATGTCTATGTATTGGTCCATTGTAGTTTTCTATTAGTATATTGTATTGGTAACCAGGAAATGTGATCGAAATATTTTTTTGAAAGAACATGATATGCACATAATTAAGTAATAAAGAGACAAAATATATCTCATAGTATTCATGAGTTCATTACTGATATAAAAAAATGTGTTATTGTGATTTGAGTATATATAATTTTTGGTGTTTTTGGTTTGAGGAAAGAGTTAATTTTGACAGAATTCATGTTTTTACTATGGTTATACAATAATTAATGTCATTACCATGTTTAATGGGAATACATGATGAAGGTATTCATATATTTGGAATATGATAACCAATAACAACCTTATGTTATATGGGAGATAAATTTTATGTCGATTTAGTTCACTGCTTTCTAATGTTTTTTGATTTTAAATTTTTGGAATGATTTTAATGTTCTACATTTTTTAATATTACAAGTTATTTTCTAGTTGAATATTGTTAGAATAATGTATTATGTCACTATAGGTGTAATTATGCATATTTGACTATGTGGGATAACCTTTTGTTGGGAAAGATATAATGACCAATCATTCCATCACACCATCAATGATCATTTCAAGAATGAAAAATTCAACTTAATTTCATCAAATAAATGAGGGAGTGGAAATTGTTCCAGAAAAAAAGAATTTATTTCTTATCATGTTATTCTCCATTATTTAAATAATATTGAAAACAGAAAATGGTATCATAGTACCTTCTTATCCGAAGAATCATATGGTCCGTTAAATCATCACAACTTTATGACTTTCTAATTGTTAACATTTTATAACTTTGTTCTCTATCACTATCTATCCAAACATGATGGTTAGATTTCTTTTCCATTTCCATGACTTCTTATCCCACATATGTTATCTTATGTGGAGACCTAGTGATGTGATATGTTGATTAAATGTTATGTTTAACAATGATTTTTAAAATAATGTTTTAATGTTACATTTACAATGTTGGTTTCCATGAAAAAAAAAACATTCAAGTAGTAAAACATTAATAACCCCAATTAATTTTGAGGGAGAAATTCATTATAATAGGGGTATAATGTGACCCCACATGTTTTTAAGGACAATATTTTTTCATATAAATAAAAAAATTCAATTATATCTTACAATGCACTATGACAAACATTCCTTTCAAACTATAACAACTTGTCAAATGTTTCATGAAACACTGAGTTATTGTATGATATATGCAACACTGAGTATATAATTTTATCTATTTATAAACGAATTATTTTATACACTACACTAAGAAAATCTTGAACTACATGAAACACTATCTTTTCTTATGTTACATGAAGGACTGATCTTCAACGATATCATGTGTTTTACGCAATACCATGTTTCACTAAACAATGGTATATTATTAATATATTATTATTTAATGGGATATAATCTAGATGATTTGAATATTATTATTTAAATATATAATTTAATATAACATTAAATTTCATCTAATATTCTTTCTGGACATGATATAAGAACAAATTCAATTTTTTGGATTAAAGATGCAATTTTCAAGGAAATACAATTTTACCTCCTTTTGATTGAGAATCCTTTTTAAAACTTGATTTGACTATTTTTATGTTTTATTGGGATTAAAAAACTTCTTATTTTTAATTGAGACATCAGAATTTACCTCCGTTGAAGGATTTTTATATTCCTAATGAAATTCATATTTTAATGAATAATGAAAAATATTTCATTTTAATTCAAAACTATTTATTCATCAAATTTATTTATATAGTTAGATTATATTTTTAATCCATTTTAAATTTTAATTGGATTATGTTAATATAATATGATCCAATTTTGTTCATTGGAAGTCATTTAACATTTAAATTGGAAATAAAAACTTGTTAATATTTTCATAGTTTCTACATCTATAAAACACACTTTGTGGTTTTTACAATATGAATTGATTATAAATTAAATAATGAAACTTAAATTTCCTGAATTTTGAAAAATGGATACCTTATTTCAAAACACAGTGTCTAAATTATGTTAATAGGATACTTTCATTTTCATTGGATAATATGAATACTAACTTTGATAATGTTTATTTAACACATTTAATGGTAAATCGTGTAAATTTGGGAATCCAACAATATGATAAAGATAATAAAATTACCATAAAAACAACCAACATTCTATTTGAATTTTAAATTCAACCATTATCACCTAAATTTTGTAATTTATTCATTTAATTTTATATCTTCAATGAAAGTAATGTAATTATAAATAAAAGAAAAGAATGTGTCATCATATCACAATAATGTATCTTATAAGTATAATAATTTTAATATAGTGATAAACATTACAAAACATTGAAAAAATAGGCTCCTAAAATATAATGAAATTATATACATCCTTTGAATTTATTTATAATTTTTATAGATTAAATAATTACTATTAATGAAGAAATTATAGGGATGTATAAATTATTTAAATAATGGAAATATAAAAAAATATTTTTAAAAATATTAAAATAAATATCATATGTACAAATTTATTTTATCCTAGAATTTTAGAGGTGAATATTACATTTAATTAGTGAAGTAAATATTTTTTTTGAATTTATCTTTACTTTTTATTTTATTTAATGTCAAATAAATGAATAGTGTCAAAATTGCCTCAATTGATATTTTATAAAAATAAAATATTAAAAAATGATTAAAAAAATATAATATTAAAAAAATAAAATTTGAAAATTATATAGTCTATATTTTCATAAATTATCCAATTAAATAAAATTTACAACACATATGTAAATATTTACAACCATTTAATATTTAGAATATTATTACCACAAATATAATTAAATATATTAAATGAGGATAAATAAAAATGATGAGTTTTAAAATAAAATCAAAAACTATCTAAATTTTATTGGTTGAGATTATTTAGACCCATAATCATATTTTCATCCAAAGAAATGAGTTTGGTAGATTTATAAACTGAAAATGAATTTATAATAAATTAATATTTAATGACTTTCCAAAGGTTCCCCTCCCATCTATAATAAAATCATACCTATCCATATCTTATAATCATATATCCAAAGATAATTGGATCATCCAAAACCAACCCAAATACATCAATTTATCCATCCTACAAATAACAATATCACCAAGTGTTCATACATATGGCTTAATGTCTCCTTGTCGTGATGTAATTGTTATCAACAATATTTAACTTTTATGGGTATATTAATGATTATTATGGATGTAAATAATGAATATAACATAATAAATATTCATTAAAATTCATATACAATCCTATTTTATTCTATTTAAAAATCAAATGAATGATATTGTTGCTCGTGCATGTGTACAACTTACTATCTCCATTACGTGATAGATTTATTCCCCACATTAAACTATTCATGAATGATTATTAAGAATATATAATAAAAAATAATGAAATAAATGAAATAATAATTATATTTTATTTATATATATATATGTCATTTACTTTTCTCCATTCAATTCAATATGGAAATAGAAACGGTGTTCAAGCGTATGTACAACCTACCGTCTCAATGAACAATCGATTACATTTCATTTAACTATATATATTATATATATATAATGAATATATACTATATATAAAACATTTTTTATATATTTAATGTAATTAAATAATTATATATTTAATAATATCATGAATAGAATGTAAAAACATGTATGACAAATAAAATGATTATTACCAAAAATGTTGGTTTAACAAGGAATTGATAAAGGATCGGGTAATATAATGTGTAATGTGAATCATATATTATTTAATAAATTATATTATTGTTGTTTTAGAACATAATAATATGTTTAAACGTAATATACAAGTGTTTTAGACACATATGGAAGAAATCATACCTAAGGAAATGGATAATTTTGTAATATAATTGTTATTTGATATTATTTATTCATAAGTATTTACTAGAGAATATATATCATTCACAAACATTTTCATTAAATATATAATATTATTTTTATTCATATACTATTTTTTAATGTCAATTTAAGCAATTAGTTATGTTTTATTATTCCTTATTAATGTAATATTTCTTTAGTTTTCCATATGAGGCACTTTTTGAGTTTTCTGACAAGAGAATGAGAATACTGTTTTATTATATGTTACTGAATGAATGGATTTTTATTCTTTAATAATGACTTATTTAATTTAATAATACCCAAAAATGTTATGTTATTTTATTATAAAATTATTCCTTCTAAAATTGTGGGGAATTTGGAGGAAGGAAATGTTTTTTGTTGAAAATAGGATATTTACCACAAGAATTAATTTCAACTATTTTTGAAAAATTAATTTCCATCTAAGATGACACTATTTAAATACGGTAATGTTTATTTCACTATTATTACTATTATTTGAATGTGTTAATTATGGAATGATAATTTATATGGATTATGTTATGATGGATTGATGATTATGAAACCCATTTTATTTAATGGGTTGTCATATAACTAATGATTTTTTGTATTTGGGAACCATATTAGTATGATTGAATTATAAGATTTGGGGGACCTATATCTCCCTTAAATACATTAGGTAAAGATTTATATCTCTTGAGTTATAAATTAATGGAATATAAAGTAAATTCTTGTTTGTAATAGAGGTATATAATAACTAGTAAATCTATTTCAGTAATACATGGCTGGAACGACATGTAAACCTGGTTTAGTAATAGAATTTTACAGTACGATGGTCCTAGAAGAAATTCCTGGGCGACTATGGATATAATTTTATAAGATTATTTGTTTCCCACAATTCCATGTTTTATTCAAATTCTATTTTATAATGGTTAATATTACGTTACAATCTATTCCTGACGTGTTTCCAAGATTTATTTCATGACTCACGATATTGATATTTAAAATTTATGTCCTGTTTTCAAATTCTTATTTTTAGGTTTTTCTTTACTTTCTTCATTTTTTCCCTTATTGAAAATTTTAGCTCACCCTTATAGGTTTTATTTTTCTGATCATATAAAGAGAGGTTTTGTGTTGGAAAAATACTTTATGGGAGATGTTGAATATCATTCACCATGTTAGAAGAATATGTTTCATGTTTCTGAAGTCACTAAAATAACACGGTCTTTGGGAATATTTTTGTGTAATTTATTATATATTTTGAATAAGAAATGAAATGTCTATGAACATTAATATAGGTTCATTTCATAAGACACACATTTATTATGATTATTTCATTGGATAGAAAATCCATTAACAATAAGCTACTAAACCTAAACTATTTCAAATAATGTGGACTGTGGTCATGATTTCTTATATTTACTATAAAATGTGGGACTATATTGGAGGCCTTATTTATAGAAATTCAATTAATGGTATATTATGGGTTTTCATAGTGATATTTTTGGGTGTAACCTCAGTACATAAACAAATGTGTGAGTATAATGTGACATATACGAATGTGGAAGTCCAGACAGAACTCATGTTAATTATGTACTTATTCACGATGACATGAGATAGCCCAATACTCCAAGGAATTGTATGTTTTTTCTAACATTGATTTGAGGTCCCATGACATTCATGAATCCCATTTGTAGATTTATTACACCCGGAATTTTGTACCATATTTTTGATCCAGTCTCATAGTATATTGGGAAAAGATTCATATTATGACTTTCACCTTATGATACATTTGGTACAATAGTATATTCCTAGAGATAGTACCAATGAACCATAATTAGAGTATATTCAACTACATTTATACAAGAATTACAAGGATTCATGTGATTATATTAATATAGTGAGAGTATTAATTATTCAAATGTATCTAAGGAGTAAAAATTATATTATCATTGGAAGACTATGAAAGACTAGATCCTACATGATTCTAATATATTTATATGATATCATGTGGGTGTATATCCCAGAGTACAAATATAGGATATCCTAAATGTGATTGTTGGAAACCCTTGTTTGATGTCTAGGGTACACCATAAGATTGGCTAGATTCACTAGTGATATTTCTATAAATGATCTATATCTTATTAGAAGCCTAGCTAATTAAGAAATGGATCATGAATGGTATTAAATATGTATTCATAGGATTCCCATGGATATTATTCACCATGGATTATAGGATTTCATAGAGCCTCCCCAACCATGCAATTTGACGGCATCATAAAATTATGATTTCCCAATTTTTACAATATGGGTTAGCCATTTGGATTGAAGATGGGTGATGCATAGTGAATCACTATGGTTTTCTACTCATCATGGTGGAGGAATGTTCATCGGATCCCCATGACATGTAATTTGTAAATCCTAAAGTTAGTTCCATGATCTAATACACATTAGATCTCCTTATACTCAGTATGGTTGATCAGGGTCATGAACCTGAGGAATGAAAAAAAAAATTAGTCTTCAAACATGTTATATGTGTATTCTTTAGGGGATAAGAATATATTATGGTTTCCATGTTTCCCATGAAATTGTCCAAGACATTCATTTATTGGAAAAAAGTAGTATCAAAAATGGGTTTTTTATTTTATTTATGATCTACAGTATATATATTTTTTATATTTTAGAATGTTAAATATATATATAATTATTTTTAGTCATTATATGATTGTTTTAGTGGTTTATACTGATTTATGTTCTAACACCCTACATAGACAACTATTCCCCATTGGTATATGAGTAGGTCACAAACAGTTATTAATGTTAAATATAGGTATGTGACCTGATTCCCTGGTTTGAATGGTTATGCCATAAATATCACATGATATGAGGTTATTTAGAAGTGGGATATAATGGATTTGGGGAATATTCTAATTTGAGTTAATTTTTACAATATTTGTTTATTTCATATAGGATAGACCCGATGGGAGATCATTCCTCATGAGTGGTTGTATACTTCTACATCATGTTATTATTGATGATTTTATTTTATTATTTCTATGTAATATTATTAATTCACAAAGTTGAAAATGTAGAGACTCGTGTTTTGACCCCATAAGACTTTGGAATATTCCTATGTATATGTCCAGATCTAGGCGTGATAGCAGCATGTGATTCTAAGGCCCAATATACCCAAGAATAAATTTTATAAAAATATTTACTATTTTTAGACTATGTACAATGTGGGAATGAATAATTTCATAAATGGTAGATTAGATCAGAAATCTGATGGCACAGTTTCTTCTAGAGCGTGTCGTTCACCGTAGGTTGGGTGTAAACTTTGCAGGCACGAATCTGCTGTAGAAAAAGTTGATTAGTGGAATTTTAATAAATAAATGAACACATTTATTTACATGCATTGGTATGAATAAATATTGAACAGTGTGTCAGATCGCATTTCTATGCCTGTCATTACGTTTAGAATGACTTGTTTACCCTAGGGGCAACCTAATCTACTCTATGCCCGGAGGACTAGTTAGGTGTGTTGATTTAATTAGTTAAATTAATTAAATAACTGGGGTAAAATCAATCATTGATCCCCCTTTATCCCAATTGATGTCGGTGATACCCCCTTACTTCCTCCTACATTCATCACTGTTGATCCACCAAATCGAGAAAATGAAGTGCCGTCAGTCTCAGATCTTGAAGGCGGACAATCCCGAATCCTACAGCAGCAACAATGGATTGTGAAAAGAATCAGTGTTCCTCCACAAGGTATTATAATGACTTAAAAAATCCCAGATCCAATTTATGCATTGTTTTTCTTCAAATCATCATAGGGGTTGTGTAGTTTGCATCCATAGCATTCCAAAACATGTTTCAGATATAAATTTGGGGCACCGGGGTGATCCCAGTGGCTCCAAAAAGATGTTTGGTGGAAATCCCTGTTTCTAGAGGTGGCCACGGAGAATTAAAACTATGGTTGTGGTTCCACGTCATTTTGCAGAGGTGGAATGTTGGTTTACGGTGACTGCAGTGTGGTTTCCGGTGAGACAAGCGGTGGCCCGACCATGATTTTCTGGGGGTTCAGTAAACCCCAGTAACTCACAATCTGTAACTCAGATTTTCAAGACGTTTTCTACGGTGCATTACGTGCATCGAGACAGAACTTTTGTGGTCTCTTCCATAATATTATTAGTTGGGATTGTGGCCTAGGACTACGAAACGTTGAAATAATAATAATATTTTATTATTATCACCTTCGACTCGCCGTAAGGACTACACGAAGCGTCTGATTGACGCACCGTCTGTAATGTTGTGATCCTGATGGTATGGTGGAAATTTCAGGATAGTTAATGGGTTCTGGTACAGAGATCATGGTGTGGGCCCCAAGTGGCTGTTTTGGGGAATTAACGGGGAGACATGACTTTTTCATCTGATGTCCATTTGAGACGAACGAATAGCTGATCCCATGTGTTTTTCCATATGGATCACAACGGTGTGGTCCACATCATGTGTTTTGGGATTGAGGGGTGGTCCCCACATGGGGTTTCTATGATTAAATGTACCTTTTTCATCGGTTGTCTATTTCGGGCAAATACGAATCCTATCATGCCTGTTTTCTACGTAGATCGTGATGGGGGCTTGGTATTGGCATAAGAGATGTGCAATGTGGTGATGTTGTGGGTCACTCGGGTTAGTGACATTTGGACCAGTAGGTTTTGAGTGTACTCACATGATTCAACACAGTTAGGGTTTATGTCTCACTATAACCTTAGTTTAAAATTTTTATCTCCTAGATAGAATGAATTTATGATTGATTTGTGGAATACCTCCAATTGGTTCGGAGTAGGATTTTCTAGCTTAACTTCCATTGATTAAGTTCTTGATATCGATGTGACCACTTTTCCATGGGTGTAGAACACCTATCTATCAGGTTAACCTCGTAGGGTTTGAGGAATCATCGGGAATGTGATCCCCCACTCAGTGATCCGTTTAGTCTGGTTGTGGTATCGTTGGGTAAATGCTCCCAAACACTATGTGTGGTTTTATTAGGATTTCATAATCATTTGTTATTTGATACCTTACATAGCACGTGGTTTTGGTATAGTTGGTGTGTCGTCCATTTGATCCACAACATAGCAATTTATACAATATGGGGTTTCCAGAAACGTCATGATCATTTTCACTTGGTCGAAAAATCCCTTATCTAGGTTATATGATCTGTGGAATGCCAAACCAGGTTTTGGTATCACCTAGTGGATCCTAGGAGTGATCCCCTATCTGTGAGATAATCATGATTCCAGAGTGGGTTCTGGTATCCCCTTGAAAACCCCAGTAGTAATCCCCTGTCTAATAAGTTTGGTGTTTCCACTGTTTTAACGTGATATTTTCCGTGAGGATTTCTTCCAAGTGTGATCTCTCGTAGGGACATCTAGGATTTCATGTGAGACCCAATGGATTGTATCTCTCAGGAAATTGTAATATGGGAGGATAGAGCTCATGGAGTGTGTTCTCCTAGTTATATACCTCTCGTAGGTGATGAGGTCAGAAGCTCATGAGGCTTGGTGTGTGAAATGAGAATATCTAGTTGTTCATGGTATATATATGGGCTTCTACCTTAAGGGATGTTCATGGTGAATGTAAGAGAATACACCTAAGATGAGCTGACCAGTCATTCTTAGAATATGATTGTCTCAAGATGGAGTTTTTCTCTGGTTTGTGTTCCCTCTAGCTGGGATGAGATGACTGTTGCCTTTTATTTTATCCATTTCATTTTGGGGTTATTGGGGTAGCTAATGAGTATTTTTATACTCCCCTCTTCCAAGGATTTTCCCGCATATGTTTGTGTCATATGATGACCACATGCCTTTAGATGGAGTCTCAAGAGGACCAAGAGAAGGTGAATATTTGATAGAGTTAAATTATAAGATGTTTACTGGAGCTGTGATATGGAGCATACTAGTGGTCGCTTTTGACTATGATCCCCTCCTTCTGAGCAGGTTGGACACTTTTGTAATTTTCATTTGGTGGGCCCTAATTTTTTCGTTATTTAATTGTGTTACACTCTGGTTTGTGATAGATGTATGAATTCATTTTATTTTTAGTGTTATCTATCTCTATAGTAGATCATGGATGTCTTTGTGGGCGCTAGAGTACAATTATTATAGGATAAGGCCTCCCATTAGGGTTATATCCTACTCGGCACTGGTTGCTAACTCCTAGTCTATTAAAGGTTTTCATGGTGTGTCATTGATCAAGTCCCTTTGTGTTGGGTCTTAATAGTGTGTTTTCAGAAGAGGTTACACCTTTGAAATATCTAAGAATATGTGGTCTAGATCTAAGTTGCGTTTTTGTTACATTGGGGTTGTGTTTGGATGTTTTGAGTTTGACATTCAGGCCAGGGGAACCAATGTTGGTGTGGAATATGATATATCCAATCACCAAGAGTCTAATAACATTCCTTTTGATTCGGTACATTTGGAAAAGAGTCATAGAGAAATAATGGTAAATAGAATACTTTGGGATGTGTTTTGGGGTTTTTAGGTCATTTAAGTGTTAGCTCCCAAGATATATTCCTTGACTTTATTTCTTCTTGATTTTATTTCTAGATGCCGCCACGACGATAGCCATTGAGGGTTTAACATTGAGATTTTTGTTATGATCCACCCCAAGTAGAGGCTTTGCAGCATGGAAAACGATATGAGGCTGGACCTCTTGGTGGTCTTCTATTTGATCACCCACCTTTCCAGCAGCGAGTTGTGTCTGTAGTGCAAGAGAGGATGCATGTAGGCTAAGTGGGTAGTATGATTTCAAGAGGGATCAAACTTTAGGGTACTAGGGTTATCCATACCCCCATGTAGTTGATTACTAGCTCGATGCAGTCACCCATGTTATCTTTCGGGTGAGGAAACCTCTAGATTAGAAGGTATTCATAGTAAAAAGACTTCTACAGGGATCGGTCGAGCGATGGTGGAGACTAGTGACCTAGTACCACAATGAGGTGACTCTCACGTGGGATGAGTTTCAGAGGATCATCAGGGAAGAGTTCAATCTAGTTACGCTGAGGTCTGTGTAGATACCTGAACTTCTACTAATCTGTCGGAGGGCATGACTGTGTTGGAGTATATGACCAGGTATATAGATCTATCATGCTACACCCTGGATATGGTTTGAGACCCATTATTTAGAGCTCAAGTCTTTGAGTAGGGCCTACATAGAGAAATCATTATAGGTGGGGTTTCCTTGTGCATTCCCACCTATGATGGAGTGCTGGAGCGAGCCTTGATGGTAGAGATCTTTCTGGCTGAGCATATTCCTCCTGTCAGTGTTGGCCTTGTGGATTCTAAGACCTCGATAGCTAGTAGCCAACGACAAGAGAAGCTGACTCTAGGATGTAGGATCTGAGGATCATGGATATCAGGCTAGAGAGGGTCAGCCACTGGAATGGCGATGTTACGCTTGTGATGGCTGGTGACATCTTTCTAGAGATTGTCTGAATCGTCATGCTGCTAAGAGGGATCCGGTTGACAGGCCTCCTTGGCAGAGGCAATGTCTCATATAAAATATTCCACATGGTGGAATACACGGTGATGGAGCTGGTGAATCACTAGGATGTGGAAAACAGTATGACTTTCCACCACCACCCCCCATGTGGTCCATGTCGGGCTCAGGGAGCTCGAGGTCGAGGGAGAGGACAACTGCATACTTTAGAGTTTGTTCATCCAGAGGATCTGCAGATGGATAGAGATATGCTCTGGGTCCTTTATACTTACTGTAGTAGTTTTGATAGACACTGCTAAGGTGCACTCTTTCCTTTTCATTGATTGCTCGAGATTTGTTCAGGGTGTTGGTAAGACCCTATTTGGGTGTTGTTTGATGTGCATCAAATGCATGAGAAAGAGGGATCCTTCCCATAACGAGATGCATTTTGGTGACGAAATTAAAATTGTATGGGGGAGTCTGTGCCGCCCATAGTCGATAGTGTCGAGGTGTGGTGGATGAGTCACTATGTAATATATGTTTCGGCATAGATGTTTGATTGAGAACTCGAAGGTGTGGGAGACCCAATTTAGAGTTCATTTTCCTTCATAGAGATTATGGATTTTCAAGGATAAAAATTTAAAAGGTGGTGAGGATGTAGCGACTCGGGTTTTTTCCCTATAAGACTTTGGAATATTCCTACGTATAAGTCTAGAGATAAGCATGAAAGCGACTGTGATTCTGAGGAATGGGTTTTCCAGAATTAATTTTATAAAAATATTATGCATTTTCATACTATTCAGGAGGTGGGAATGATTTATCACCTAAATGGTGGCTCAGATCAGAAATCTGAAGGAACGATTTCATCTAGAGTGCTTCATTTACCCTAGGTTGGTTGTAACATTTGTGGGTGTGGGTCTTCTATAGAAAATGTTTTTCAGTGGATCTTTCATAAATAAGTGTAAAAGATTATTTACATATTTCGGCTCTAGTAACTCATGAGCAGAGTCGAAAATCACTTTTTGAGCCCTCTATTGCATTCAGAACGACGTGTTTACCCTTGTAGTGACCTAATCTCCTCAAAGCCAGGAGGTATCGTTCAGGCTGTTGATTTAATTAACTAATCTAATTAAATAAATAGGAGGAAATAAATAATTGAAACCCCCTTCCGCCCTCTTCATGTTAGAACAAACCCCTTCCTTCCTCTTCCGTTCTTCATTGTTCATCTGCCAAATCGAGAAAACAAAGAGTCATTGGTCTCGGATCATAATAGCGGATTCTCCTGGATCCTGCAGTAGAAACAACAATGCATGAAAAGCATCGATGATCCACCAAAATGTAGAATTTTAAGTCTTAAAATCCTAGATCGCATTTATGTGTTGTTTTTTCAAAAATCTTAATAAAGGTTGTGTAGTTTTGGTCCTGATCTTTATGAAACATATCTCATATATAAATTGGGGGAACCATGGTGTTTCTGGTGGCTGCAGGATGTTTTTTAGAGGAAAACCCTGTTTTCAGTAGTAGCTATGGTAGATTATGGTGAGGACAACAACATCACAGTGGTTTTCCGATGGTGTTGTGGTGGTTTCTGGCGAGACAGGCGGTGGTCTGGACATGATTTTCCAAGGTTTCATTAAACAATCGTAACTCACAAACTGTAACTCTGATTTTTGAGCCATTTTTTATGACACAGTAATTGCATTGAGACATACCTTTTGAGATCACTTTCAGAATTTAATGAGCTGGGTTCATGTCATGGGTCTACGAAACACTGAAAAATAATAATATTCTATTATTATTCATCTTCGACCCACCATAATTTCAACATGGAGCATCCAATTGACACATGTCAGCGGCGTAGTGATCATGATTGTAAGGAAGACATCTAAGGATAGATTCATGGTGCTGTGATGGGGATCAGGGTGTTGGTCCATGAGGCTTGTTTTGGACATTTACGGAGAAACATGACATTTTCATCGGATGTTTTTTTTAGGTAAACGAATAGCTGATCCTGTGTGTTTTTCCATAGGGATCACAATGTTGCGATCTCCTTGATCAATTTTTGTATCGAGGTATGGTCCCCACATGAGTTTTCTTGGACATAATAAACCTATTCTTTGGAATTGAGACTTAAAAAATTTGTCTTGGTTGAATAATTAGTATTTTCCTGATGAAATTCATATTTTAATGAAAAGTGAAAAAATTGCAATTTAATTCAAAACTATATATTCATCAAATATATTTATATAGTTGGATTTTCTTTTTAATTTATTTTAAACTATAATTAAGTTATGTTATTATAATATAATCCTACTTTTTCATAGGATGTAATTTAACATTTAAATTGGAAATAATCACATGTTAATATTTTCATTGTTTTTACATCATAAAAAATCAAATTTTTCATTTAACAACATGAATTAATTTTAAATTATTAAATGAAAATTCTATGTCTTCAATTTTAAAAAATGGATCCCATATTTCAAAATAGTTGGAATAAATTTTGTTAATAGGATACTTTCATTTTCTTTTGGATATTATGAATAGTAAGTATGATAATGATTATTTATCATTGTTAATTGTTAATCGTTTATATTTGGGTAACAAAAAATATAGCAAAGATAATAAAATTATTCTAATAGTTTCTAAAAATTTATTGTATTATTAAATTCTACCAATATCAAAAAAAAGTTTGTAATTGATTCTTTTAATTCTCTACATTCTATGAATGTGATGTAATTATAATTAAAACAAAAGTGAGTTACGACATGTCACTTTCATGTATCTTATATGTATAATAATTTTAATATATTGATAAACATTAAAAAATATAAAAAAAGCGTCTCGAAAAATATAATGAAATTTTATACATAATGTGAATTTATTTAGAATTTATATTGATTAAATAATTACCATTAACTATTACATAATAGTTATGTAGATATTATTTTATTGATTGAAATTTTTAATAAATGGTTTTAAAAATAAAAAAAATAAATATCACATGAATTAATTTATTTGATCCAGGAATATTATAGTTGAAAATGCCCTTTAATTAGTTCATTAAATGTTTTTTAGAATTTATCTTATTTTTTTAATTTATTTAATATTAAATTAATGAATATAATCAAAATTGAATCTAATAACATTTTATAAAATAACATATTTATGAATTATTAAAAAAATAAAAATAAAATAAAAAATTAAATGTGAAAAATATTATGCCTATACTGTCATAAAGTATCCAATTATATATAATTTAGAACATATAAGTAAATATTAATAACCATTTAATATTTAGATTATTATTATCACAAATAAAATTAAATAGATTAAATAAGGATAAATAAAAATGACAAGGATTGAAATAAAATCAAAACTTATCTACATTTTATTGGGTTAGATGATTTAGATGCACAATCACCTTATAATCGAAATAAATGAGTTTGGGAGAATTATAAGCTAAATATAAATTTATAATAAATTAATACTTCAATACATCCCAAAGGTGAACCTCCAATCTATATTAAAAGAGCACATATCCTTCTCTTATAGTCTCATATTCATAAACCATTGGCTCAGCCAAAACAAACCCAAATTTCCTCACAAATTCACTAACTTTAAACTAGAGGCCACCCATTATGATGAAATACATATTAAAGAGTCGTTTTTATAGCAAAAATAGATACCCAATAAAGAGTTAATTGTCTAACCACCTCTTTCAAAATTATTTTTTATTCTACTTTCTATTATTATGTTTCTCCACACTAAATTTACAGATCCAGTATCTTTTTCATGCTATAATGTTATTATAATTATGACATAACCATATTCCTCTTTCTATCCACCCAATGAATAACAATATCACCTTGTGTACGTACATATGGTTTATTGTCTTACTGTCATGGAGTAATTGTTATAATAAATATTTATATAATTTGGGTATATTGATAAGTATAATATATGTAAATAATTAATATAACAAAAGAATTATTCTTTACATTTAATATACCATCCAATTAAATTCTATTTAAAAATCAAATGAATGATATTGTCGCTCATGTGTATGTACAACTTACCATCTCCCTGACGCGATTGATTTATTCCTTGTATTATACCATTCAAAAATGATTATAAAGAATATATAATAAATAGGCACGAAATATATGAAATAATTATGCTACTGGATATATATATATATTTATTTTATTTACTTTCATCCATTCAATTAAATATGTAAACGTAAACAGTGTTCAAATTTACGTATGACCTACCATCTCCATGACACTGGAATTCAATTTATTTATCTATCTATTATATTTATTTCTATAAAAAAAGAATATGATATATAATTTTTTTTTCATTTTTGATGTAATTAAATCATGATATATTTAATAATATCATGAATAGAAAGTCAAAACTTGTAAGATAAATAAAATGATTATTAGAAAAATGTTTTTTTAACATGGAATTAATAAATGAACTGGTAATATAATGTCTTCTGTGAATAATATATGATTTTTTAAATATTATTACTATTTTTTTCAACATTATAATATATTTAAACCGAATATACATGACTTTTAGACACATGCAGAAGAAACCATACCAAAGTTAAGGGATAAATATTCAAACACATTATTATTTGAGATTATTTATTCGTAAGTATTTAATGGGGTATATATATCATCCACAAACATGTCTCATAAATATTAAATATTATTAAAAATCCTATACTAATTTTTAATGTCAATTTTAACTATTGAAAATGTTTTATTAAACTATATTGAATTAATATTTCATTTGTTTTCCATTTGAGGAAATTTTGGAGTTTTCTGACAAGAGTAAGAGAAGAATTTTTTTGAAAATTTATGATATGAATGGAATTTTATTCTTTCAAAATGACTTATCTTCTTAAATCACAACATAAAAAATAATTTTATTTTATTATAAATTTATTTCATTTAAAATTGGGTGTAATTTTGATTAAGAAATTATTTTTTGAAATAAAAGGATTATTTCCTCAAGAATTAATTTTAAGTGTATTTGGAAAATTATTTTCCATATAAGATGACACAATTTAAATAAGGATATGTTTATATACCTATTATTACAATTATTTTAATTATTTAATTATGGAATGTTATTATAAGTAGATTATGTTATGATGGAATGATGTTTAAGACATCCATTTTATTTTATGGGTTATCATATAATTAATGATTTATGTTTTTGGGGGAAAAGATAGATTGATTGAATTGTGAGATTAAAAGGACCTATATATCCCTTAAATTAATTAGGAAAAGATTTATATATCATAATATATAAATTAATCGAATGAAATGTAAATTATTGTTATTAATAGAGGGCTAGAATTGGTAGTAAATATTATTCAGTAATACATGTCTAGAACGACAAGTAACCCTGGTTCAGTAATAGACTTTTCCAATTTGATGGTGTTAGAAGAAATGTCTTTCCTACTATGGATATAATATTATTTGATTATTTGTTTTCCACAATTCCATGTTTTATTCTGGTTCTATTTTATCATTGTTAATGTTACTTTATGATCATTTCCTTACGTATTTCCAAGATTTTCATCATGACTCAAGATTTGAAATTCAAAATTTATGTCATGTTTTCACATTCTTATGTTTATGTTTTTATTTACAATATTCATGACTACCCTTACTAAATATTTGATCTCACCCTTTTAGGTTTTCTTTTCCCAAGGATTTGATGAATGATTTATGTAGGAAAACAACATTATGGGAGATGTTGAAGATCTTTCACCATGTTAAAAGATTATGTTCCATGTATTTGAGGACACTAAACTAAAACGGTTTTTAGGAATATTTTTTTATAATTTATTATTTATTCTAAATAATAAATTTTCTGTCTATGTACATAAATCTTGGGTTCTTTCAGAGGACGCATATACATTATGATGATTTCATCAGATAAAAAAGCCATTAATAATTAGCTATCAAACCAGAACTATAGCTAAGAATGTGGACTGTGGTGAGGATACCTCATATTTACTATGTCATATGGGACTATATTGGGGGCCTCATTGATATAAAATCAATGAATGGTTTCATATCGGTTTTCATAGTGATAGTTGTGGGTGTAACCTCAGTACCTGGATAGATGTATGAGCCTAGTGTGAAATTTAATTATGTGGAAATCCAGACAGAACTCATGTTCTTTATGTATTTATTCATTTTGACATGAGGTCGTCCAATATTTCAAGTAATTTTATGTTTTTTCTTAAGATTAATTGAGGTCTCATTACATCCAAGAAGCCCATTTGGAGATTTATTACACCCTGATTTTTATAAAATATTTTTGATCCGGTCTTACAGTATATTGGGTAATGATTCTTATTATGACTATCTTCTTATGATACATTTGACACCATATTATATTCCTAGAAATTGTACCTAAGATCCATCATTAGATTATATATGACTATATTTATAAAATAATTCCAATGATGAATGGGATTATATTAATATTTTGAGATTATTAAAATTTCCCATGGATCCATGGAGTAACATCTCTATTATCATGGGAACATTATGAATAACTAGATCCTTCATGAATCTAATGTAGTTATAAGATATCATCTGTGAGTAGATACCTGAGTACAAGTATTGGATATTTTAAAGGTGATTGTTGGAACCCCTTGATTGATGGTTGGGATACACCATTAGATTGGCTGGATGGACAAGTGACATTTTGATAGATGATCAATATCTTATTGGAAGACTATCTTATTGATATAGGGACCTTGAATGGTATTAAATATGAATTCTTAGGACACCCATGAATATTTATCAATAGGTATTATAAGAGTTCCTATATCCTCTGCAACCTTGTAATTTGACGTCATCTAAATATTAATAATTCACAATTTATACCATATGGGTCAGCAATTTAGGTTTAGTATGAGTGATGCTTCATGAATCCATATGGTTTTCTACTCATCATGGTAGATGCATGTTCATCTAATCCCCATGATTTGTAAAGTGTTAATCCTTATGATATTTTCATGATCTAATACATATTGGTGCTTCTTAAACATAGAATAGTTGATTAGGGTCATGAACCAGGGAATGAAAAATGTTTTTCAATATTTGAACATGTTACATGCATACTCTTTAGGGGCTATGAATATAATATGGTTTCCATGGTTCCCATGAAATGCACTCAGCTGCTCATTTATTGGAAAAAAGTAGTATCAATATTGTTTATTTTCTTTATGTTCAACTGTATATATATTTATTATATTTGACAAAGTTAAATGTATATATCAATGCATTTTTAGACCATATAGGATAGTTTTAGTGGTATAGTACTGATTTATGTACTCACACCATGCATAAACAACTATTTCCATGTGTATATGAGTAGGTGAAAAATTTTCATTAATGTTAAATATAGGGATGAGACATGATATCATGTTTCGAATGGTGATAGATTAAATATTACATGAAATTAAGGGATTATGATGTGGCATATAATGGAGTTGGGGAATATAATAATATGAATTATTTTCTCAAATATATTAATATTTTATATAAGTTAGACCTGATGGAAGATCATTCATCTTGAGTGGTTTTATATATCCACATCTTGTTATTATTGATTATTTTAATTTATTTTTTCTAGGTTTTTTTTCATTCACAAATGGTTAAATGTATCGACTTGGGTTTTGACTCTGTCGGACATTGTAATATTAGTAGGTAAAATTCCAGATCTAGGTGCAAAAGCTGTGTGCGATTCAGAGGCCTAGTGTGACCATAATTAATTTTAAAAAAATATTTACTATTTATATACCATGCATGTGGGGAGAATAAATTATCTCCTCAACGGGTAGCTCAGATCAGAAATACGAGGGCATGGTTGCATCTGGAGCGTACCGTTTACCCTAGGTAGGGAGAAACCATTGTGGGCGCGGGCTTCCGTAGAAAAAGGTAATTTGTGGCATTTTCATAAGAAAATGAACACGTATATTTACATGTGTCGGCTCAAATTACTATTTAACAGATTATCCGATAACTTTATCGATCCTACTGTTGAGTTCACAACGATGCGTTTTCTGTTGGGGAGACCTAGTCGCGTATGCGCTGGGAGGCCAGCTCGGGGGTCTTGATTTAATTATTAAAATCAATAAAATAAATTGGGGAAAGTTAATCAAAGCCCCATCCCCCCCCCCCCCCCGTATCCATCATGATGTTGGAAAATCACCCTTCCTCCATCCTGTGTTCTTCACCGGTTATCCACCAAATTGAGAAAACCAAGCGTCGTCGGAATCAGATCTAGAAGGCGGACACTTTCAAATCGTGCAGCAGCAACTGCGGAGCATGCAAAGCATATGCGTTATTCCAATAGCAAGGAAGCCGAGTTTTAAAATCCAGGATCATGTTTATGCATTGTTATTTTTCATATCGTTGTAAGGGTTATGTAGATTGGGTCCTGTGCTTTCCAAAACATGTTTCAAATATAAATTTGCTGAATTAGGGTGTCCCAAGTGGATCTTAGTAGTCTTCTGGGGGAATCACGGTTTCCAGATGTATCCATCGAATATTCTGGTGGGGGATGCATCAGCGTGGATGTTTCTAGGGACGGCGTGGTGGTTTTTTGCTGTGGCATAGTCGTTTTTGGTGTGACATGCTGTTGTCCGACCGGGATTTTCTGGGAGTTCTTGAAACCCATGTAACTAGCAATTTGCAATTCCGATTTGGGAGCCATTTGCAGAAACACATTCCATGCGTCGAGGTGGACCTTTTTAAGTCAATTTTGGAATTTTAGGAGTCGGGTTTGTGAACTAAGGCTATGAAATGTTTAAATAAATAAAATATTTTATTATTATCAGCTTCGACCTGTCATAACGTCTACACAGAGCGTCCAATTGACGCATCGTCTGTGATGTTGTGGTTCTGATAGTAAGGAAGAATTCTTAGGGTAGTTTCCATGTGCTGGGATGGAGATCATGGTGTGGGCCCCAAGCTGCTGGTTTGGGGTGTTTACAGAGAAACATGACTTTTTCATCTGATGTCCATTATAGACAAACAAATATTCGATCCAATGTTTTTATTAACAGGGATCATAATGGTGTGATCTGCATGATGTGTTTTGGGATTGAGGGTTGGGCCCCACATTGGCTTACTATGACGAATAGTATTTTTTTTTATTGATTGTCCTTTTTGGGTGAATAAGTAGCCTATTATGCATGTTTTTCTACGTAGAATGAGATGGTGGACTCAACATTTTCCATAGAGGTGCAAAATGTTGTGAGGTAGAGGGTCACACGGGATAGTGATATTCAGACCAGTAGTGGTGGAGTGTACTCCCTTGATTAGTTCCTATGAGGGTTCATTTGTCATTACATCCTTATTATAAGATTTTGATCACCTTTTTTAGATGAATTTATGATAGATTTATGGCATCCATCCTGTGGGTATGAAGAAGGATCCTCTAGCTTCACTTCCATTAATCGGGTTCTTGGTATCATTGAGGCCAATTTTCTATAGAAGGTGATCCACTATCTACCAGGTTAACCTTGTAGGGTTTGGGGCATCATGGTAAATATGATCCCTTACATAGTAGTCTGTTTATTAGGGTTGTGGTATCATCAAGTATACGATCACAATCTATTCATGTGTTTTCACTTGGGTTGCAGAATCATTGGTTATACATTCCCCTACCTTGCACGTGGTTTTGGTAGAGGCTTTTCATCATCGATTCGATCCCAAACCTCGAGAGTTATACTAGATGGGTTTTCCAATATCGTTGTGACTATCACCATATGGGAGAAAATCTGATCTCTATGTTATGTGATCTGTGGAATGTTAGATCAGGTTGTGGTATCCCCCAGCAGATCATGGAAGTGATCCCCTATCTATGAGATCTTCAATATACTAGAGTTGGATATTATATCCCTTTGAATACCCTAGAACTAATCCACTATCAAAGATGTTTTTTTTTCTTCTATTTCATCGTGATGTTCTCTGTGATGATATTTGATGAGCGTGATCTCTCGTATGGATGTCATGATGTTGGTGTGAGTCCAGATGGAGTGTATCCCTCATATGAGTGTCATTTGTGGTGGCAGAGCTTGTGGAGTGTGTCCTCCTAGTTATGTAACTATCAAATGTGATGAGGTCGGAACCTCGTGAGGTTTGGTACGTGAAATGAGAATATCTGTTTTTCCATGGTATATGTATTGGCATATACATGTGCGGATGTTGATGGTGTATGTATGAGAATACACCTGAGTTAGGTAGACTAGTTGTGTTTAGCCGAGGATTTTCTCGAGATGGTGATTTTATCTTATTTGTGTTCCCTCTAGATGGGATGAGCTAACTGTTTCCTTTCAGTTGCTTTCTTTTATTTTGGGTTTTTTTGGTGCCTACTTAATATTTTTATACTCACCCCTGCACAGAATATTTCCGAACATGTTTGTGTCTTGTGAAAACCAGATGCCTTTCGACGAAGTCCAAGGAATGACAATAGAAGGTATAGATTTCTGATTGAGAATGTACAATATGTTTATCATATCAATGCTGAGGAGCATACTGGTGGGTTCTTTTGACAGCAATCACCTAGTTCTGAGAAGGTTGGATGCTTTTGTAATTTTCTTTTGGTGGGACCTTATTTTTTCATTTTGTACTTCTTTTGTACTCTGTTTGGGGATTGATGTATGGATTCATTTCTTTAGTCTTATATATCCTTGCAGTATTTCATGGAGGTGTATGTGGGTGATTATATATAGGTTTGATAGGATAAGGAATCCCATGACTGTGATAGCCTCATCTGGATTTGTCTCCAGCCCATGGTCCATTGTAGGCGGGCAAGGGGAGTCTCTGATCGAGTCTTGTTGTGCTGAGTCTTAAAATTGTGTTATCATAAGAGGATTTGACTTTGAGATATCTGAGAGTTTATTTTCTAGCTCTGAGCTTGGTTTAGGTCTCATTGGGGTAGTGATAGGATGTTTCGAGTTCATCTTTCAGAAAAGGGACTCAAGTGTTGGTGTGGTAGGAAACTTATCCAATCACTAGGAGTCTGATAACCTTCCATTTGACATGGAACATTAGGACACTGCTCGAAGATGAATAATGGCACATGAAATATATTGTGTTGGGTGTTGGGTTTTTTTGTGTCCTTTTTTCGTTAGCTTCCCAGATATATTATTGGATTGTGGTGCATCTTAATTATATTTTTGGATGTTTCTATGACGATAACTAGTGAGGGTTATTTTTCGAGATTGTTGTGATGATCCACCCAATGTTGAGTCCTTGAAGAATGGCATAGATTCTATAGCTAGACCTCCCTATTGTCTCCTAGTTGAGCATCCACATGTCTAGAAAATAGTTGTGTCGACAATGCAAGAAGAAGATGCATGTAGGCCAAGTGTGCTATATGAGTTTCAGAGGTAGTGGCCTTTGGGGTAATAGGGTGATCCAAATCCCTAGGAAACAGATGACTGGCTCAACGTAGTAACCTGAGTTTTCTGTCTGGTGAGAATAACTCTAGATCATATGGTTGTCCTAGCGGCAAGCCTTCTACTTGGTTCGGTCGGACAATGGAGGAGTCTAGTGATTTAGTCCCACGATGAGGAGACAATCACCTTGGAAGAGTTTTAGCAGATCATTAGTGAAGAGTTATATGCAGTTACACTGAGGTTAGTGCAGATCCAGGAGCTTCTTATATTTTCTAGGATGAAATGACAGTGTCGGAGTACTCGACAAGGTTTACAGATCTGTCATGCTACACCATGGATATGGATTGAGAGCAAATATTTAGGGCTTAGAACATTGAGAAGGGCCTACGCAGAGAAATCACGGTAGGTTTGGTTTCCTTGTGCATGACCACCTATGTCGGAGTAATGGAGAGAGCCTTGGTGGTGGAGAGCGTTCTGGCAGAACAGATTCACCCCGTCATTGTTGGGGACAAGGCGGTTGGGACCTCGATAGTTGGTAGATGATGGCAAGCGCAGGGTTCAGGAAAAGACCATCATTTTAGGAGGTGACCCCAGGATATAGGATTTGGGAATCATGGCCCATAGGCCGGATATGGTCCACCGTAGGATTGGTGGGGTTATGCTTGTGATGACCAGGGACATATTTCTAGGGATTGTCTGACCCATCTTGTTTCTATGAGGGAGCCGGCTGATAGGCTACCTTGGAAGAGGAAGAATCTCAATTATGGACGTCCATAGGGTGGTAGACCTTGTGATGGAGCTAGTGCAGCACCCGGAGGTGGCAGGAAATATGAGTTTCAACCACCACCACCCCTAGGTGGTCCATGCCTGGCTCAGGGAGCTGGAGGTCTAGGGTGAGAACAACTGCATGCTTTAAAGGTTGCTGATCTTGAGGCTGTATAGATGGAAAGAGGTACACTCTGTGTCCTTTCTACTTATTGGAGTTGTTTTGAAAGACACTATTAAGTGGTACTCTTTCATTTTCATTGCTTGCTCTAGATTTGTGTAGGGCGTTGGTAAGACCTTACGTGGTTGTTGATCGATGTGCTTCGAATGTATGAGGAAGAGGGATTTGTCCCCCACTAAGAAATATATTTGTGACACAATTAATATCATATGGTCAAGTCAGTGCGGCCCCAAGTGGATAGTGTCGAGGTCTGGTGGATGAGTCCCTATGAATAAGTTCGGGCAGGGGTGTGTGTTTGCAAACTCGCTGGTGTGGGATTCACAGTTATGAGTTTAGTTGCTTTCTATTTGATTATGTACTTTTTAGGATTAAAAGTTATAAGGTTGGGAGGATGTAGCAACTCAGGTTTTGGCAATGTCAGAGATTTGTTAATTCCTACATATAAGTACAGAGCTAAGTGCGAAAGAGGCTGTGATTCTGAGGCCCGGTGTTCCCAGAATTAATTTTTTAAAAATATTACGTATTTTTAGACTATGAATGTGAACGAGTTATCTCTTAAATGGAAGCTCATATCATTAATCTGGGGGAATAGTTTCATTAGGAGCATGTCGTTTACCCAAGGTGGGGTGTAACCTTTGCTGGCGAAGGATTGTTGTAGAAAAAGGTTTTGAGTGGAATATTTGTTAATAAATGTAAAAGTTTATTCTTGTGTTTTCGGTAAAATAACTCATTATAGGAGTCTCAATTCGATTTTATGGATCCTGCCATTGTGTTCAAAATGATGAGTTTATCCTAAGGGCAACCTAATCTCCCACGAGGAGGGAGATATGGTCGAGGGAATTGATTTAATTAACATAATTCAATAAATAAATTGGGATATATCAATCAATGATCCCCCCCTCTCCCTATTCATGTCAGTGTCACCCCCTTCCTTCATCATATGTTCTTCATCGTTGATTGGACAAATCGAGAAACCGAAGCACAGTCGCTATCAGATCATAACGGTGGACGCTCCCAAACAGTGCAGTAGAAGCACCAGAGCATGAAAATAGTCGATGTTCCCCCAAATTGTAGGAAGTTGAGTTTTAAAATCTCCAATCCATTTTTTGTGTTTTTTCCTCAAATCATCATAACGGTTGAGTAGTCCGGGTCCTGAGCAATCCAAAAGATGTTTCCGATAAAAATTTGGGGCACCGGGTGGTTCATAGTGGCTCTCGAATGTTTTTGGGTGGAAAAAACCGGCTTCTGGTGGTGGCCATGGATGATTCTGATGATGGCTGCAACCGCACGGTGGTTTTCCAGTTGTAGCGTGGTGGTTTCTAGTGAGACAACTGGTGGTCAGACCCAGATTTTTTAAGGGTTCTATAAACCACCGTAACTCACATACCGTAACTCTAATTTGTGACCAGTTTTTGGTGACACATTTAATGCATCGAGGCAGACATTTTGAGCCCACATTTGGAATTATATGTTTCGTGTTCTAGGACCAGGTCTAATAAATGATGAAATAATAATACTATTTAATTATAATCCAGTGTCGACCCGTCGTAACGTCTACACGGAGAGTCCAATTGCCACTCCAGCAGTGGCTTTGTGATCCGAAAAGTAAGGAGGAATTTTCAGGATAGTTTCCAGGAGCTCGTATGGAGAATAGTTTGTGTGTCCCATGAGCCTAGTTTTGGTCATTTATTGAGAAATGTGACTTTTTCATCTGATTTCTGCTTTAGGTGAATGACTAACTGATCCCTTATGTTTTTCCACAGGGATAACTATGGTACGATCTGCCTAATGTGTTTTGGGATTGATGTTTGGACCCCACATGAGCTTTTATGGACAAAGTAAAATTTTTCTTTGGAATCAAGACATCAAAATTTAAATAGGTTGAGAGATTTGTATTTTCCTGATTTAATTCATATTTTAATGAATAGTGAAAAATATTGCATTTTTAATTCACAACTACATATTCCTCCAATTTATTTATATAGTTTGGTTATCTTTGTAGTTTTTTTAATGAATAATTGAATTGTGTTATTATAATATTATCCAATTTGTTTCATTGGATTCAATTTAACATTTAAATTGTAAATAAACACATGTTGACCTTTTAAGTGATTTTACATCTTAAAAACTCGCCTTTTGGTTTTAACAACATGAATTAATTATATATTAATTAATGAAACTTCTATGTCTTGAATTTTGAAAAATGGATCACAAATTTTGAAATAGTGGGTCAAAATTATTTTCACATGATACTTTAATTTATTTATATTATGAATAGTAAATATGATAATGTTTATTTAACACAATTAATTGTAAATCAGGTAAATTTGGGTAACAAACATTATGATAATGATATTTAAATTACTCTAACATCTACAAAAATTCAATTATATTATTAAATTTGACCAATATCACATAATGTTTTTAATTGATACATTTAATTATCTATTTTATATGAATGTTATGAAATTATAATTAAAAAAAGTTAGTGACAACAAGTCACTCTCAAGTATATTATAGGTATAATAATTTTAATATAGTGATGAACATTATAAAACATATAAAAAATAATCTCCAGAAATATAAGGAAATTATATACATCATGTGAATTTATTTATAATTTTTATAGATTATGTAATTTCCAATAATGATGACATAGTAGTGATGTAGAAATTATTCTGTTGATAAAAATATCAAAAAAAATGGTTTTAAAAATACTAAAATAATTATCAAATGAACTAATTAATTTGATCTTGGAATTGTGTCTTTGTATATGACTTTTTTATTAGTGCATTAATTTTTTTTGAATTTATCTTCTATTTGTATTTTATTTAATGTCAAATAAATGAATAGTATCAAAATTAACTCTATTGATATTTTATAAAAATATCATATTATTAAATTATTAAAAAACACAAAAATATTTAAAAATTTAAATGCGAAAACTATATGGTGTATATTCTCATAATGTATCCAATTATATATAATTTATAACACATAAGTAAATATTTTTAACTATTTAATCTTTAGAATATTATTACCACAAATAAAATTTAATATATTAAATAGGTATAAATAAAAATGATAAGGTTTAAAATAAAATCAAAACCTATATAAATTTTATTGGATAAGATTATTTGGACCCTTATTCATCTTATCATCGAAATAAATGAGTTTTGGAGAATTATAAACCTAAATAGAGTTTCTAATAATTTATTATTTCAAGGCTTTCCAAAGGAGCCACTACCATCTCTAATAAAAGAGAACCTATACATCTATTATAATCACATATCCAACGACCATTGGATCAGTCAAACCCATCCCTAATATCCTTCCAACATCACTAAATTCAATCTAGAGTCCACCCATTAGTATGAAATCCATATTAAGGAGTCTTTTTTATAACAAAAAAAAGATACCTGAAAACGTGTTAGTTGTTTTACCACCTCTTCCAAAATTCTTTCCTTCTTCTACGTCACCTTATTATGTTTTTCCATAATAATGTTACAAATCCAGTATCTTCATCATGATATGATTTTATTATAATTATGATATAACTATATACCACTTTCTATCCATCCTACGAATAATGATATCACCAAGAGGGCGTACATATGACTTACTCTCTCTTTGTTGTGGGGTAATTGTTATCAAAAATATTTCAGTTTTATTTTTATATTGATCAGTACAATGGATGTAAATAATGAATATAAAATATTAAGTATTCTAAACATTTCATATATCATCAAATTACATTCTATTTAAAAATCTAATGAATGATATTATCGTTTGTGCGTGTGTATGACTTACCGTCTCCATGATGCGATATATTTATTCCCTACATTGAACCATTCAAAAATGATTATAAAGAATATATAATAAATAAATGTGTAAAATATGAAAAAAATAGGATACTGTATATATATATGTCATTTTCATTCTTCCATTCAATTCTATGTGGAAAAAGAAATAGTGTTCAAGTGTACATACGACCTACCATCTCCATGAATAGTGTCTTCCATTTCATTTATCTATATTATATATATATTTATATACTTGATAGATATGTTATAAAAATCATTTTTTTAATTTTTGATATAATTAAATCATGATATATTTAATAATATCAAGATTATCAAGTCAAAACATGTATGATAAATAAAATTATTATTACCAAAAATGTTGATTTAACATGGAATTGATAAATGATCAGGTAATAAAATGTCTTATGTGAATCATATATGATGTCATATATATTATTATTTATTTTTTACAACATAAAAATATGTTTAAACCCAATATACATGTGTTTCAGACACATACAAATGAGATCATACATAAGGAAAGGGATAATTTTGCAATCTCATTATCATTTGGGATTGTTTTATCGTAAGTATTTACTAGTGTATATATATCATCCAAGAACATGTTTCCAAAATATATAATTTTTTTAATATTTTTATACTATTATTTAATGTCAATTTTACCTATTGTTGATGTTTTATTAAACCTTATTAATGTAATATTTCTTTAGATTTCCATTTGGGGAACTTTTTGTCTTTTCCAACATGAGTAAGAGAAGAAGTTTTTTTAGATTTATGGCATGAACTATTTTTATGATATCATAAAGACATATTTATGTGACGAATAAAATAAAATAATCAAAGGTTATTTTATTATAAAACATTTTGACATAAAATTGTGTGGAATTTTTAGGACGGAAAACGTTTTAGAGGAAAAATTGATATTTTCCTCAAGAATTAATTTCATGTGTTTTTGCAAAATTATTTTCCACCTTAGATGACACTATTTAAATATGGTTATGTTTTTATCCTTATTATTAATATTATTTTAATATGTTAATTATGGAATGATATTTTATATGGATTATATTTTTATTAAATGATGTTTAAAAACCCCATATTATTTTTTAGGTTGTCATATAATTAATGATTTCTATTTTTAGGGAATGTGTTAGAATAATTTCATTGTGATATTGGAGGTAATTATATCTACAATCAATGCATTAGTTAAAGAATTATATATCATGAGATATAAATTAATGGAATGAAAAGTAAATTCATGTTATTAATCGAGGGAAAGAACTACTAGTAAATCAGTTTCAGTAATATATAGATTGAACAAAAAGTAAACCTAGTTCAGTAAAAAACATTTCCAATATGATGGTCTTTGAAGAATTTCCCTTGCTACTATGGATATAATATTATGTGATTATTTTTTCAGATTTTCTATGTTTTAATAAGATTATATTTTATCATTGTTAATGTTACCTTCTAATCTATTCCTTACGTATTTCGTAGATTTATTTCATGACTACTGATTTTGATATTGAAAATTTATGTAATGTTTTCACATTCAAATGTTTTGGTTTTTAATTTCGTTCTTCATGTATACCTTTGATGATGTTTTAGCTCACCCTTTTAGGATTTCTATTTATGAAGATATAAAGAAATGTTTTTTGTTAGAAAATTAATTTATGGGATATGATTATGATCTTTCAACATGTTAGATGATTGTGTTTTATGTTTCCTATAACACAAAACAAATATGGAATTTGGGAATATTTATTTGAAAGTTTTTTTAATATTTAATGTCTATGTACATAAATATTTGGTCCTTTTATAGGACACAATAACATTATGATGATTTCATTGGATAAAAAGGAATTAATAATTATCTATTATAACTAAACTATAGTTAAAATGTTGAATATGGTGAGGATACCACATATTTTCTATGACATATGGGACTGTATTGGGGGCCTCATTGATAGAAAATCAATGGATGGTTTCTTATGGGTTCTCATAGAGATATTTTTGGGTGTATCGTTAGTACATACATCAATGTGTTAGCATAATGTGATATATCCTTCTGTGGATATCTCAAGAAAACACATGTTCTTTACGTATTTATTCACGATGACAATGGATATCCCAAGATTCAAAGGAATTGTATGTTCTTTCTAAAAATTATTTGAGGGACTATGACATCCATGAATCCCATTTGTAGATTTAGTAAACCAAAATTTTTATGCTATATTTTTCATCCAGTCTCAAAATATATTGGGTAAATATTCCTATTATGACTATCACATTATAATACATTTTATACTATAGTATATTCCTAGATATAGTACCTATGATCCATCATTAGAGTATATTTGACAACTGTTATACAAGAATTCTTAGGATTCATGGGATTATATTCATATAATGAGAGTATTAAAAATTCCCATGTATCCATGGAGTAAATAGTCTATTATCATTGGAACATTATGAATACCTAAATCCTTCATGAATCTAATAAATTTATATGATATCATATTGGTGTAGTTCCTTGAGTACAAATATTTGATATCCTATAGGTGTCTATTGGATCCCCTTGTTTGATGCCTAGGATACACCATATGATTTTTTGGATTCACTAGTGACATTTTGATATATGATCTATATCTTATTGGAATCCCAGTGTATTGAGAAGGAGATCTTTAATGCTATTAATTATTATTTCTTAGGATTCCCATGAATATTTATCACCATGGTTTATAGTATTTCCTAGCGCCTCCCCAACCTTGAAATATTACGTCCTCCTAATATTAATAATTCTCACTTTTTACCATATGGTTCAACCATTTGGATTGAGGATGAGGGCTGCATAGAGAATCAATATGATTTTTTACTCATTATGGTGGAGGCAAGATCATCGAATCCCCATGATGTGTAAAGTGTTAATCCTAATGTTATATTCATCATCTAATACACATTGGTGGTACTTCAACTCAGTATGGTTGATTAGGGCCAAGAACCTAGGGATGAATTATTTTTTCAGTCTTTGAACCTGTTATATGTGTATTCTTCAGTGGCTAAGAATATATTATGGTTTCCATGGTTCCCATGAAATTCTCCCATCCATTCATTTATTGGATCAAATTAGTATCAAAAATGGTTTTTTTTCAATAGTAAATATATTTTTTGTATTTCATAATGTCAAATGTATATATCAATGTTTTTTTAGTCATTATTGCATTGTTTTATTAGTTCAATAATGACTTCTGTACTCACAACCTACATAGGGAACTATTTCCCATTGGTATATGGGTAGGTCCAAATGGTTATTGATGTTAAATACAGGGATGACAACTGATATCATGTTTTGAATGGTTACATTGTAAATATCACACAAAATGAGGGGATAATGTTGTGGCATATAATGTGTTTGACGAATATCGTAATATGAGTTATTTTTTCCAATATAATAATATTTCGTATAAGATAGAACTAATGGGAGATCATTCCACATGAGTGGTTGAATACTTCCACATAATGATACTATTTATTATTGTATTTTATTATTTCTATGCGCTCTTATTCTTTCTCAAATTGAGAAATGTAGGATCTCATGTTTTGACTATATCAGAAATTAGAATATTTTTACGTGTAAGTACAGTGTTTGGCACGAATGCAGCGTGTGATTCCGAGGTGCAGTGTGCCCCAAATTAATTTCATAAAAATATAAATTATTTTTATACTATGCGTGAGGTGAGAATGATTTACCTTGTAATGGTAGCTCAAATCAAGAATCCAAGGGAAGAGTTACGTCTGAAGTGTGTCGTTTAACCTAGGCTGGGTGTAACCTTTGTGGGTGTAGGCCTGCTTTAGAAAAAGGTGATCAGTGGAATTTTCCTAAATAAAGGAACATTTTTATTTATGTGCATCATTTCGAATAAACATTGTACTGTGTTTCAGATCACTTTTCTAGCCCTCCATTGCGTTCAGAATTACCTGTTTACCCTAGGGGTGACCTAATCTCTTATTCATTGGAAGGTCTAGTCGGATTTTTTTATTTATTTAATTAAATTAATTAAAAAATTAATCAAAAATATATCAATTTTCCTTCCCACTAGTATCCATATTGAGGATGGTGAAACCCCCTTCCAGCCTCCCACGTTCTTCTCTGTCGATCCACCAATTCAAGAAAACGATGTGCTGTCAGTCTCAGATCATGAAGGCGAGTTCTCCCGAATCGTGCAACAGTTGCAACAGAGTGTTCAAAGTGTCGGTGTTCTGCCAAAAGATAATCGTTTGAGTTTTAAAACCCCGGATCACATTTATTCATTGTTTTTCATCAAATAATTATAAGGGTTGTGTAGCTCGAGTTCCGAGTTCACTGAATCATGTTTTAGATATAAATTTGGAGCAATGTTGTGTTCCCAATTGCTACCAGATGTTTTCTGATAGAAATATCAGTTTCTAGCAGCATACATGGTGGCTTCTGATGATGATGGTAGTGGCATGATAGTTTCTTGTGGTGGCGTGGTGGTTTCAGGTGACAACATGGTGGTTTTACGCGAGACAGGCGATGGTGACCATGATTTTTCTAGGGTTCTTTAATCCCCCGTAACTCGTAATCTGTTACTACAATTGTCAATCCGTTTGAGGTGACACATTCCTTTCATCAGGATAGAAAATTTTATGTTACTTACAAAATTTTATGATTTCGGTTCGTGACCATGGGCTACCAGTCGTTGAAATAATAATAATATTTTATTATTATCTGCTTCGTCCCGCCGTAACATCTACAAGAAGTGTCCTACAGATGCGCCGTAAGTGAAATTGTGATCCTGATAGAAACGCAAACTTTTCAGGATAGTTTTCTATTGTTGGGATGTTGATTAGGGTGTAGGCCCCATGTGGCTACTTTAGGGTGTTTACAGAGAAACGTGACTTTTTCATCTAGTGTCCTTTTGAGATGAATGAATAGTCCATCCCATGTGTTTTTTAAAGAGATAACAATGGTGGGACCCACATGAAGTGTATTGGGATCAATGGGTGGGCTCCACATGGGCTTGCTATGATAAATAATACCTTTTTCATCTATTGTCTGTTTCATTCAAATAAGTAGCATATCCTGTGTGTTTTCTTGCATAGATCGTGATGGTGGGATCAATATTGGCTAAAGAGGTGCGCATAGTGGCGAGGATGAGGGTCACACGGGTTGGAAAAATTTGGACCAGTAGTGGTGGAGTGTACTCCCTTGATTCATTCCTATGAGGGTTCATTTGGCATTACATCCATATTATAGTATTTTGATCCCCTTTATATGATGAAATTATGATAGATTTCTGGCATCCATCTTATGGGTACAAAGCAGGATCCTCTATCTTCACAGCCATTTATCGGGTTCTTGGTAACATTGTGACCACTTTTCCATAGAAGGTGATCCACTATCTACCATTTTAAACTCATAGGGTTTGGGGCATCAATGTAAATATGATCCCATACATAGTAGTCCATTTAGTAGGCTTCTGGTATCGCCAGGTATATGATCACAATCTATTCACATGTTTTCATTTGGGTTGTAGAATCATTGGTTATACAATACCCTACACTGCACGTGGTTTTGGTAGAGTCTGTGCATGGTAGGTTTGATCCCAAAGATCGAGAGTTATACCAGAAGGGGTTTCCAACATCGTTGTGACTATCTTCACATGGGAGAAAATCCTCTATATATGTTATGTGATCTGTGGAATGTCAGATCAAGTTTTGGTATCCCCCATCAGATCGTGGAAGTGATCCCCTATCTTTGTGATCTTTAAGATGCCAGAGTGGGTTCTTGTTTCCCTTTAAAAACCCTAGGACTAATCAACTATCCAAGATATTTGGTGTTTCTTTTGTTTCATCATGTTGTTCTATGTGATGATATTTGACCAGCGTGATCTCTCATATGGACATCGGGATGTTCATGTGAGTCCTGATGGAGTGTATCCCTCAGATTAATGTCATTTGGGGTGAAAGAGCTCATAGAGCGTGTCCTCCTAGTTATGTAACTATTAGATGTGATGAGGTCGGAAGCTCATGAGGTTTTGTATGTGAAATGAGAATATCTGCTATTCCACAGTATATGTATTGGCATATAACTGAGTGGATGTTCATGGTGTATGGATGAGCATACACCTGAGTTGATTATACTAGTTGTGTTTATCCAAGGATTTTCTCGTGATGGAGATTTTATCTTATTTGTGTTCCATCTGGATGGGATGATTTGACTGTTTCCTTTCAGCTTCTCCCTTTTATTTTTGGCTTTTTGTGGTGCCTACATAATATTTTTATTCTTTCCCCTGCAGAGAATTTTTCCGCACATGTTTGTGTCTTGTGCAAACCACATGTCTTTTGACGAAGTCCAAGGAAGACCCATAGAAGGATGATATTTATGAGCAAGAATGTAAATGTTTTTTTTACCATAGCTATGTCGAGGAGCATACTGGTGGGATATTTTGACAGTGATCTCCTCCTTCTAAGCATGATGGACACTTTTGTAATTTTATTTTGGCAGGCCCTTATTTTTTCCAATTGTAATTATTTTGCACTCTATTTGGGGATCGATGTATGCATTATTTTTTTTAGTCTTACATATAATTGCACTATTTCATGGAGGTGTATGTGGGTGCTTCTGTATAGGTATGATAGGCTAAGGCCTCCCATGACTGTGATAGCCTACTCTAGATTGGTCTCCATCCCTGGGTATATTGCAGGCGGGCATGGGGAGTCATGCATCGAGGCTCATTGTGTTGTGTCCTAAAAGGGTGGTATTATAAGAGGATTTATCTTTGAGATATCTCATCATTGATGGTCTTGCTCTGAGCTTGGTTTATGTTGCATAGGGGTAGTGATAGGATGTTTTGAGTTCATCTTTCAGGAAAGGGACTCAAGTGTTGTAGTGGTAGACAACTTATCCAATCACTAGGATTCTAATAACAAACATTTTGACTTGTTACATTAGGGCACTGATCACAAATGAATAATGATTCATGCAATATATTGGGCTGGGTTTTGGGTTTTTCATTTCTTTTTTCATTAGATTCCTAGATATATTCTTGGACTATGGTGCATCTTGATTGTATTTCAGGATGTCGCTGCAATGATAACTATTGAGGGTTCTTCTTCAAGATTATTGTGACGATCCACCCAATGTTGAGGCTTTGATGAATGGAATAGATTCTAAGGATGGAACTCCAGGTTTTCTCCTAGTCGAGCATCCACCTGTCTAGAAACTAGTTGTGTTGGCAGTGCAGGAAGAAGATGCATGTAGGCCAAGTGTGCTATATGAGTTCCAAAGGCAGCGGCCTCTGGGGTAATGGGGTGATCCTGACCCCTAGGAAACTCATGACTGTCTTGAAGTAGTCACCTGATTTTTCTGTCTGGTGAGGAAATATCTAGATCACATGGTGGTCCTAGAGGCATGCCATCTACTTGGTTCAGTCGGGCAGTGGAGGAGTCTAGTGATGTAGTCCCACGATGAGGAGACAGTCACCTTGGAAGAGTTTGAGCAGATCATAAATGAAGAGTTCTATCCAGTGACACTGAGGTTATTGCGGTTCCAGTAGATTCTGTAGATTTGGTAGGTAGGAATGACTGTGTCGGAGTACTCGACGAGGTTTAAACATCTATCATTCTACACCCTCGATATGGTTTGAGAGCCATTTTTTAGGGCTCAAGAACATTAAGCATGGCCTACGCAGAGACATCTTGATAGGTGTGGTTTCCTTGTGCATTCCAACCTATGTCATAGTTATGGAGAGGGACTTGGTGGTGGAGAGCATTCTGGATGAACAGATTCACCCCATCAGTATTGAGGACAAGGAAGCATAGACCTCCATAGTTGGTAGATGATGGCAGACATAGGGGTCATGACAAGCCCAATATTTTAGGAGGCGACCCCAGTATATAGGATTTGAGGATCATGGCCCTTAGGCCGAATATGGTCCACCGTACGATAGGTGGTGTTACACTTGTGAAGACTGGGTACATCATTATAGAGATTTTCTGACCCGTCTTGTTTCTATGAGGGAGCTGGCTGATAGGCTACATTTGAAGAGGATGCATCTCAATTATGGAGGTCCATAGGGTGGTAGACCTGGTGATGGAGCTAGTGCAGCACCGGGAGGTGGCAGGAAATACGAGTTTCTACCACCACCTCTCCTAGGTGGTCCAGGTATTACTCAGGGAGCTGGAGGTCGAGCGTTAGAACAACTGCATGATTTAAAGGTTGCTGGTCTAGAGTCACTACAGATGGAAAGTGTTACACACTGTGTCTTTTCTACTTACTGGAGTTGTTTTTAAAGACACTGTTAAGTAGCACTCTTTCCTTTTCTTTTCTTGTTCAAGATTTGTTCAGGGATTTGGTAAGACCTTGTGTGGATGTTGTTCGACATGTTTTTAATGCGTGATGAATAGGGATTAATCCCCCACCGAGACATATTTTTTGTGACACAATTAATATCATGTCGTCATGTCAGTGCTGCACAAAGTGGATAGTGTCGAGGTTTGGTGGATGAGTCCCTCTGAATATTTTTGGGCATGGGTGTGTGTTTTCAAACTCGCTGGTGTGGGATAACCAGTTAATAGATTAGTTTCTTTCCAGGTGATTATGGCTTTTCAAGGATGAAATTTTCTATAGTTGGGAGGATGTTGCGACTCAGTTTTTGGCCATGTCAGACTTTAGACAATTCCAACGTATAAGTCCAGAGCTAGGTGCGAAAGAGGCTATGATTCTGTTGCCCGATGTTCCCAGAATTAATTTTGTAAAAATATTAAGTATTTTTATAATATGCATGTGGTGGGATCGAGTTATCTCTTAAATGGAAGCTCATATCATAAATCTGGGTGAACTGTTTCGTCTGGAGCATGTCTTTTAACAAAGGCGGGGTGTAACCTTTGCAGGTGTGTGATTGTCTTAGAAAAAGGTTAGGAGTGGAATTTTTTTAAATAAATTTAAATTTTTATACATGTGTTTTAGAATTAATAACTCCTCAAAGGTGTCTAAACTTGATATTTTTGAGCCCTCCATTGTCTTCAAAATGAAGCATTTATCCTAAGGGAGACCTAATCTCCCCAGAGGAGGGAGATCTGGTCGACAGAATTGATATAATTAATTTAATTAAATAAATAAATTGGTAGATATCAATCAAAGATTCCCCCCCTTCTCCCTATTCATGTTAGTGATACCCCCTTCATTCCTCCTCTGTTCTTCGTCGTTGATTGGCCAAATCGAGAAACTGAGCATTCCAAAAGATGTTTCCAATATAAATTTGGGGCATCAGGTGGTTCATAGTGGCTCCCGAATATTTTTTGGTGGAAAACCCGGCTTCGGGTGCTGTCCAGGGATGATTCTAATGATTGATGCAACCGCATGATGGTTTTCCAGTTTCAGCGTGGTGGTTTCTAGCAAGAAAAGCGGTGGTCGGACCATGATTTTATAAGGGTTCCTTAAACCCGCATAACTCATATACCGTAACTCCGATTTGCGACTTGTTTGTGGCAACACATTAAATGCATAGAGGAAGAAATTTTGAGCTCACATTTGGAATTTTATGTTTCAGGTTCTAGGCCCAGGGATAATAAATGATGAGACAATAATAATATTTTATCATTATCCAGTGTCGACCCAACACAACGTCTACACTGAGCGTCCAATTGACACGCTGTCAGTGGCATTGTGATCCTGACAGTTTGGCAAACTTTTCGTGAGAGTTCCTAGAAGCTGGGATGGAGATTAGGGTGTGGGACCCATGAGACTAGATTTTGTCATTTATGGAGAAACATGACTTTTTCGTCGGATGTCTACTTTAGGTGAACGAATAACAGATCCCTTATTTTTTTCCACAGGGATAACTATGGTACGATCTGCCTAATGTATTTTGGGATTGATGTTTGGGCCCCACATGAGTTTTCATTGAAAAAATAAAATTTTAATTTGTAATCGAGACATCAAAATTTACCTAGGTTGAGAGGTTTTTATTTTCCTGATTTAATTCATATTTTAATGAATAGTGATAAATATTTCAATTTAATTCACAACTACATATTCCTCCAATTTATTTATATATTTTGATTATCTTTGTAATTTGTTTTAATGCATAATTGAATTAAGTTATTATAATCTAATTCAATTTTTTTCATTGGATGCAATTTAACATTGAAATTGTAAATAAACACTTGTTAATCTTTTAATAGATTTTACATCTTAAAAACTCGCCTTTTGGTTTTAACAACATTAATTAATTTTATATTTATTAATGAAACTTCTATATCTTGATGTTTGAAAAATTGATCCCATATTTTGAAATAGTGGGTCCAAATTATGTTAACAAGATACATTTATTTTTTTATATTATGAATAGTAACTATGATAATGTAAATTTAACACAATTAATTGTAAGTCATGTAAATTTGGGTAACAACAATATGATAAAGATAATTAAATTACCCTAACATCTACAAAAATTGAATTGTATTATTAAATTTTACTAATATATCATTAATTTTTTAATTGATTCATTTAATTATCTATTTTATATGAATGTTATGAAATTATAATTAAAAAAAGTAAGTGACAACAAGTCACTCTAAAGTATTTTATAAGTATAATAATTTTCATATAGTGATGGACATTATAAATATTTAAAAAATAGTATCTAGTAATATAAGGAAATTATATACATCATGTGAATTTATTTATAATTTTTAGAGATTAAGTAATTACCATTAATGATGACATATTAGTGATGTAGAAATTATTTTGTTGATAGAAATATAAAAAATGGTTTTAAAAATATTTAAATAAATATCAAATTAACTATTTAATTTGATCATGGAATTGTATAGGTGAATATGACTTTTTATTAGTCCATTAATTATTTTTTTAGAATTTATCTTCTATTTTTGTTTTATTTAATGTAAAATAAATGAATAGTATCAAAATTGACTCTATTGATATTTTATAAAAATAACATATTATTAAATTATTAAAAAACAAAAAAAAATTAAAAATTGAAACATGAAAATTATATGTCTATATTCTCATAATGTATGCAATTATATATAATTTACAACAAATAAGTAAATATTTTAATCCATTTAATCTTTAGAATATTATTACCCCAAATAAAATTAAATATATTAAAAAATGGATAAAAAAATGATAAGGTTTAAAATAAAATCCAGACCTATATAAATTTTTTTAGATGAGATTATTTAGACCGATATTCATCTTATCATCGAAATAAATGTGTTTTAGAGAATTATAAACCAAAATTTAATTTATAAAAAATTAATATTTCAATGTTTTCCAAAGGTGCCCCTCATATCTCAAATAAAAGTGAACCTATCCTTATATTATAATCACAAATCCAAAGAAAATTGGCTCGGACATACCCATCCCAAATATCCTTCCAACATCACTAAATATAATATTGAGGCCACCCACGGGTATGAAATCCATATTAAGGAGTCCTTTTCTATAACAGAAGCAGATACCTGAAAAAGTGTTAATTGTTTTACCACCTCTTCTAAAATTCGTTCATTCTCCTACTTCCCCTTATAATGTTTTTCCATAATAAAGTTACAAATACATTATCTTCATCCAGATATGATTTTATTATAATTATGAAATAACTATATACAACTTTCTATCCATCCTACGAATAACGATATCACCATGCGTGGATACATATGGCTTACTCCCTCTTTGTTGTGGTGTAATTTTTATCTACAATATTTAACTTTTATTTGTATATTGATGATTATAAAGGATGTAAATAATGAATATACAATAATAAGTATTCTAAAAATTTCATATACAATCCAATTACATTCTATATAAAAACCTAATGAATAATATTATTGTAGGTACGTGGGTACAACTTACCATCTCCATGACGCGATAGATTTATTCCCTATATTGAGCCATTAAAGAATTATTATAAAGAATATATAATATGTATACTTGAAATATATGAAAAAATTATGATACTGGATATATATATATGTCATTTCCATTCTTCCATTCAATTCAATATAGAAAAAGAAACAGTGTTCAAGCGTCTATATGACATATCATCTCCATGAACAGTGGCTTCCATTTCATTTATCTATATTTATATACTTGATATATATGTTCTATAAATAATTTTTTAAATTTTTGATATAATTAAATCATGATATATTTAATTATATAAATAGTAGAAGGTCAAAAAATGTATGATAATTAAAATTATTATTACCAAAAATATTGCTTTAACATGGAATTGATAAATGATCGGGTAATATAATGTCTTATGGGAATAATATATGATATCATAAATATTATTATTGGTTTTTTACAACATAAAATTATGTTTAAACCCAATATACATGAGTTTCAGACACATACAAATGAAATCATACATAAGGTAAGGGATAATTTTTCAATCTCATTATCACTTGGGATTGTTTATTCGTAAGTATTTACTGGGGTATATATATCATCCAAGAACATGTTTCAAGAATATATAATTTTTTTTATATTTGTATACTATTTTTAATGTCAATTTTACCTATTTTTGAGGTTTTATTAAACCTTACTAATGTAATATTTCTTGAGAATTCCATTTGTGGAACTTTTTGACTTTTCTGACATGAGTACGAGAAGAATTTTTTTTACATTTATGTTATGGACTAATTTTTATGCTATCATAAAGTATTATTTATTAGACAAATACAATAAGATAATATAAGTTTATTTTATTATAAAATTATTTTGCATAAAATTTTGTGGAATTTTTAGGAAGGAAAACGTTTTAGAAGAAAAATTGATATTTCTCTCAAGAATTAATTTCATGTGGTTTTGAAAAATTATTTTCCATCTTAGATGACACTATTTAAATATGGTTATGTTTTTATCCCTATTATTAATATTATTTTAATGTGATAATTATGGAATGATATTTTATATGGATTATATTTTGATTTAATGATGTTTAAAAAACCCATATTATTTTATGGGTTGTCATTTGATTAAGCATTTTTGTTTTTAGGGAACATGTTAGAATAATTTCATTGTGATATTGGAGGGATTTATATATACCATAAATGGATTAGTTAAATACTTATATCTCATGAGATATAAATTAATGGAATGAAATGTAAATTCTTATTATTAATTGAGGGCAAGAACAACTAGTAGATCAGGTTATGTAATATATGGATTGAACAAAAAGTAAACGTGATTCAGTAACAAACTTTTCCAATATGATGGTCTTGGAAGAAATTCCTTGGATACTATGGATATAATATTATGTTATTATTTTTTTCAACTTTTCTATGTTCTAATCAAATTCTATTTTATCATTTTTAATGTTACTTTCTAATCTGTTCCTTACGTATTTCATTGATTTATTTCATGACTAACGATTTTGATATTCAAAATTTATGTCATGTTTTAACATTCATATGTTTATGTTTTTCATTACATTCTTCATGTTTACCTTTTCTGAATGTTTTAGCTCACCCTTTTATGATTTCTATTCCTGAATATATAAAGAAATGTTTTTTGTCAGAAATCCAATTTATGGGAGATGATTATGATCGTTCAACAAGTTAGAGGATTGTGTTCCAAGATTCCTATAACACAAAACTAATATGGTCTTTGGGAATATTTATTTGAAATTTATTTTAAAATTTAATGGCTATGTACATCAATATTGTGTCATTTCAGAGCACACATATATGTTATGATGATTTCATTGGATTAAAAAGAAATTAATAATTAGCTATTATGCCTAAACTATATCTAAGAATGTGGATTGTGGCGAGGATACCATATATTTACAATTACATATTGGACTATATTGGGGGAATCATTGATAGAAAACCAATGGATGGTTTCTTTTGGGTTCTCATAGTGATATTTTTGGTTGTAACCTCAGTACATGAATAGATGTGTGAGCATAGTGTGATATATCCTTCTGTGGATTCCTTGAGAAAACACATGTTCTTTTTGTATTCATTCATGTTGACATGAAATATCCCAAGATTCCAAGGAATTGTATGTTCTTTCTAAAAATTATTTGACGGAATATGACATCCATGAATCCCATTTGGAGATTTAGAAAACCATGATTTTTATGCTATATTTTTCATCCAGTCTCACAATATTTTTGGTAAATATCCCTATTATGAATATAACATTATGATACAATTGATACTATAATATATTCCAAGAGATGGTACCTATGATCCATCATTAGAGAATATTTGAAAACATTTATACAATAATACTAAGGATGCATGGGATTAAATTCATATAATGAGAGTATTAAAATTTCACATGTATCCATGGAGTAAATAGTCGATTATCATTGGAACATTATGAATACCTAAATCCTTTATGGTTCTAAATTTTTTTATGATATCATGTTGTTGGATATCCCTGAGTACAAATATTTGGTATCATTATGGTTACTATTGGAATCCCTTAGGATACACCAAAAGATTGGTTGGATTCACTAGTGACATTTTGATAGATGATCTTTATCTTATTGGAAGCCTAGTGTATTGAGAAAGATATCTTTAATTCTATTAAATATGATTTCTTAGGATGCCCATGAATATTTACCACCATGGTTTATAGGATTTCCTAACGCCTCCCCAACCTTGAAATATTAAGTCCTCCTAATATTAAGAATTCCCAATATTTACCATATGGGTCAGCCATTCGGTTTGAGGATGAGTGATGCATAGAGAATTGATATTATTTTCTACTCATTATGGTGGAGGCATGATCTTCGTATCCCCATGATTTGTAAAGTTTTAATCATAATGTTATTTTCATCATCTAATACACATTGGTGGTACATAAACTCAGTATCTTTGATTAGGGCCAAAAACCGTGGGATGAATTATTTTTTCATTCATTGAACTTGTTATATGTGTATTCTTGAGTGGCTAAAAATATAATATGGTTTCCATGGTTCCCAGGAAATTCTCCCAGCCATTCTTTTATTGGAAAAAATTAGTATCAAAAATCTTTTTTTATTTTTTTTATTTTCAACAGTATATATATTTATTATATTTCAGAATGTTAAAAGTATATATCAATGTATTTTTAGTCATTATAGCATAGTTTTAGTTGTTCCCTACTGAATTATCTACTCACACCCTACATAGGAAACTATTTCCCATGTGTATATGGGTAGGTCACAGTGGTTATTAATGTTTAATATAGGGATGACAGCTAAGATCAGGTTTTGAATGGTTATGTCGTAAATATCACAAAAATTTAGGGGATAATGATGTGGCATATATTGGGTTTGGGGAATATCTTAATATGAGTTATTTTTTCCAATATAATAATATTTTATATAAGATAGATCTGATGGGAGATCATTCCACATGAGTGGTTGTACATTTCCACATCATGTTACTATTGATTATTGTATTTTAGTATTTCTATGCACTCTTATTCTTTCTTGAATTGAGAAATGTAGCAACTCAGGTTTTGACTCTTTCAGACATTGGAATAGTTTTACGTGTATGTCTAGTTTTTGGCACAAATGCAACGTGTAATTCCGAGGCGCAGTGTGCCCCAAATTAATTTCATAAAAATATTGACTATTTTTAAACTATGCATGTGGTGAGAATGAATTACCTCGTAATGGTAGATCAATTCAAGAATCTGAGGACAATGTTACATCTAAAGCATGTCGTTTAACATAGTTCAGGTGTAACCTTTGTGGGTTCAGGCTTGCTGTATAAATAGGTGATCAGTGGAATTTTCATAAATAAATGAATATGTCTATTTATGTGGATCATCTCAAATAAATATTGAACTGTTTTTTAGATCACTTTTCTGAGCCCGCTGTTGCATTCAGAATGACGTGTTTACCCTAGGAGAGACCAAATCTCTTATGCATTGCAAGGTCTGGTTGGAGGTGTTTATTTATTTAATTATATTAATTAAAAAATTGGTTGAAAATATATCAATGAGCCACCCCCCTCATATCTATTCTAAGGTTAGTGAAACCCCCTTCCAGCCTCCCACATTCTTCTCCATCGATCCACCATTTCAAACAAATGATGTGCTGTCAGTCTCAGATCATGAAGGTGAGCACTCCCGAATCGTGCAGCAGCAGCAACAATGTTTGAAAACTGTCGGTGTTCTTCCAAAAGATATGTGGTTTAGTTTTAAAACCAAGTATCTTATTTATTCATTGTTTTTAATCAAATCATTATAAGGGTTGTGTAGCTTGTGTTCTGAGTTTTCTGAAGCATATTTCAGATATAAATTTGGAGCATCGTGGTGTTCTCAGTGGATACCGGATGTTTTCTGACAGAAATATCTATTTCCGACAGCATACATGGTGACTTCCTATGAGGGAGGTAGCAGCACATTGGTTTCTGGTGGCGGCGCGGTGGTTTCTAGTGTCAACATGGTAAATTTACGCGAGACATGCGGTAGTAAGACAAGGATTTTACTAGGGTTATTTAGTCCCTCATAACTCACAATCCGTTACTACAATTATCAAGCCGTTTTAGGTGACACATTCCTTTCATCGGGACAGAAATTTTGATGACCCGTCTAAAATTTTATGAGTAGGGTTCGTGACCCTAGGCTACCAATCGTTGAAATAATAATAAAATTTTATTATTATCATCTTCGACCTGCCGTAATGGCTACACGTAGCGTCCTATTGATGTGCCGTAAGTGAAATTATAATCCTGATAGCAAGGAAATATTTTCAGGATATTTTTCAATTGTTTGGATATAGAATAGGGCGTAGGCCCCATGTGGCTAGTTTAGGGTGTTTACAGAGAAACATGACTTTTTCAACTAGTGTCCTTTGTAGATGAATGAATAGCTGATCCCATGGTTTTTTCCAAAGGGATAAAAATGGTGGGACCCATATGATGTGTTTTGGGATCGAAGGGTGGGCGCCACATGGGTTTTCTATGTTGAATAATACATTTTTTAGCTACTGTCTATTTCAGGTGAATAAGTAGCCTATTCTGCATATTTTTTTGCATAGATCGTGATGGTGGCCCTTGTATTACATTATGTGGTGCGTGGTGTGGCGATGTTGTGGGTAACTCGAGATAGCGGCATTTAGACCGACATTGGTTGAGTGTAATCCCTTAATTCGTTTCTATGAGTTTTCATTTCGAAATAAAACCTTAGTATAATATTTTTATCCCCTCGATAATATGAATTTATGATTTATTTGTGGCTTCCCACTTGTGGGTTAGGATAAGGATCCCCTAGCTTCACTTCCCCTGATTGGGTTCTTGGTATCATTGTGGCCACTTTTCCATGGGTGATAATCCCATATCTAGGTGGATAACCACATAGGGTTAGAGTCATCATCGTGTATAAGATCCCTTACACAGTGTTCTATTTTGTAGGGTTGTGGTATCTTCGGGTATACGATCCCCAATTATGTGTGTGGTTTCAGTAGGGTTGCAGAATTGTTGGTTATATGATCCCCTACTCAGCATGTGGTTTCAGTATGGTTGGTGCATCATTGGTTAGATCCCCAAAATCATGATTTATACTAGATGTGGTTTCCAACATCGTTGTTACCGTCTTCACATGGGAGAAATCCCTCTATCGTTGTTATGTGAACCATGGAATGTCAGATTGTGGTGTTGTATCCCCCAGAAGGTCATGGGAGTGCTCCCCTATCTGTGAGATCTTCGTGATACTGGAGTGGTATCTTTTATCCCCTTGACAATCCTAGGAGTGATCCCTTGTCCGAGAAGTATGGTGTTTCCACTATTTCAGTGTGATGTTCTCAGTGATGATATCTGATGAGCGTGATCTCTCAGATGGACGTCTGCAATGTTGTCATGATACCAGATTGAATGTATCTCTCAGATGAGTTAAATCAGGGATGAAATAGCTCATGTAGTGTCTTCTCATTGTTATGTACCTGTCGCATGTTATGTTGTTGGAACATCGTGATGCTTGGTGCATGAAATGAGTATAATTGGTTGTTCATTGTATATGTATGGGCATATACCTGAGCAGATGTTCATGGTGTATGTATGAAAATACACTTGAGCTAAGGTGACAAGTCATTTTTAGCTGAGGATTGTCCCGAGATGGAGTTTTTCTCCCATTTGGGTTCCCTATTGTTGGGAGAATCTGAATTTTACCTTTCAGTTTCACCATTTTACATTAGGGATTTTGGCGTGCCTACTGTGTATTTTTATACTAACTCTTACATAGTATTCTCCCACACATGTCGAGTGTTTTTAGACCACATTCCATTAGACAGAGTCCCATGAGGACCCAGAAAATTTGGATATTTGTGAGAGATAATGTACAGGGTGTTTACTGGAGCTGCGCAGAGGAGCATACAGGTGGGTACTCTTGACAGCTATCCCCTCCTTCCTAGTAGGATGGATTATTTTGTAATTTTCTTTTGGTGGACCTTGATTTTTTCCTTTTGTACTTCTATAATAGTGTGGTTTGGGATAGATGTATTAATTCATTTTCTTTTTAGTAGTATATATCTCTATACTATTTCACGTTTGTGTATGTGGGTGCTTGTGTACAAGTATGATAGGCTAAGGCCTAAAATGAGCGTGATAATCTACTCAGCACTGGTCACACGCCCCTTGTCTATTGGAGGCCGGTATGGGGAGTCACAAATCAAGGATCGTTGTGTTGGGTCATAAGAGTTTTTATTAGAACTGGTTTCACCTTTGATATATCTAAGAATAGGTGGTATAGTTGTGAGCATTGTTTGGTTTGCATAGGGGTAGTGTTAGGATGTTTCGAGTTCAGATTTCAGGCCAGGTACTCTAGTGTTGGTGCGACAGATGACGTATCCATTCACGAGGAGTTTGATAACTTTCCTTTTGACATGGTACATTAGGACACTGATCATAGTGGAATAATGGTACATGCATTATATATGGTTGGGTTTTGGTTTTTTGTTCTCCTTTAAGCGTTAGCTCCCTAGATATATTTGTTGACTGTTGTGCATCTTGATTGTATTTCTGGATGCAGTCACCCGAATTTTTCATCTGGTGCGGACACATCTAGATCGGTTGGTGGTCCTAGAGAAAATACTTCTATGTGGTTTTGGTTGGGAGATGGTGTTCTCTAGTGATGTTGTCCCACAACGAATGTATGCACACGTGGGTAGTGTTTCAGAAAATCATCAAGAAAGAGTTCTATCCATTGACGCTGAGGTCAATGCGGATCATGGAGCTTCTGCAGCTTCGGAAGGAGGGCTGGACTGTGTATTAGTACATGGCGAGGTTTATAGATCTATCACAAAAAAAACCAATGATATGGTTTGGGAAAAATTCATTTGGGCTCGGACATTTGAGAAGGTCCTACACAGAGACATCCATGTAGGTGTGGTTTCCTTGTGGCTGCCCACATATGTTTGACTGCTAGAGCGAGCCTTGGTAGGGGATAGATTTCTAGATGATCAGATTCTTCCCATCAGTGATGGGCACTAGCCAACTGATACCTCGATAGAAAGTTTCTGATGGTAGGTGTAGGGGTCTGAACATGCCCTGCATTTTAGGAGGCGACCCCAAGTTAATGATATTAGGGATCCTGGCTCTCAGGACGGATATGGTCAGCCACATGAGAGGTGGTGTTATGCTTGCGATGACCAGGGACATCTATCTATAGATTGTCCGACCCATCATGCTACTAAGAGGGAGCTGTTTGATAGGCCACCTTGGAAGAGGCAGCGTCTCATACACGGTGGTCCGCAGGGCGACAGACATGGCGATGGAGATGGGGTAGCATCAGGAGGTGGCAGGCGGTACACGTTGCCACCACCACCACCACCAGGTTGTCCATGTCGGGATCAAAGAGTTGTAGGTCCATAGAGAAGACAACTGCATTATTTATAGGATTTGGATACTTATTCTTCGTGGATGGATATAGCTATTCTTTGTGTCATTTCTACTTAATTCAGTAGTTTTGATAGAAAATGTTATGCAATACTCATTCTTTTTCATTGCTTGATCAAGAATTGTTCAGCGCGTTGGTAAGATGATGTGTTTTTGTTGTTCTACATGCATTGAATGCATGAGGAAGAGAGATCCTTCCACCACCGAGACACATTTTTGGGATTCAATTAAAATCATGTGGGATATTTAGTGCCACCCAATGCGGATAGTGACAAGGTGTGGTGAACGAGTCCTTCAGACTTATTTGTTTGGGTAGGGGTGTGTGTTTGGGAACTCACTGGTGTGGGAGACCTAGTTGAGTGTTCAGATGATTTCCCATTTATTATGTCTTTTTAGGGATGAAAAAATATATAGTGGGGATGATGTAGCCACTCAGGTTTTTTCCCTACCAGACTTTCAAATATTCCTTTGTATATGTCTAGAGTTAGGTGCGAAAGGAGCATCGATTCCGAGTCCCAGTGTGCCTGTAATTAATTTTATGAAAATATTATGTATATTAAAACTATTTATGAGGTGGGAATGAGTTATCTCCAAAATTTTATCTCTGATCAGAAATCCTAGGGCACGATTTCATCCAGAGCATGTCGTTTACCCTAGTCGGGGTGTAACCTTTGCGGGCATAGGCCTGCTGTAGGAAAAATGTGGTCAGTGGGATTTTCATAAATAAATGAAAATTTTTCCTTCCATGTGTCGGCTCATAATACCCTTGAACATAATCTGAGTACCCTTTTCTAAGCCCGCCGTTACATTCAGAATGATGCGTTAAACATAGGGGTAACCTAATATCCTAAGAGATGGGAGGGCTGGTTAGGTTATTGATTTAAATAATTACATAAATTAAATATATGGTATGAAATAAATCCATGAGTCCCCCCTTCTCCCTATTAAAGTTGGTGAATCCCCCTTCCTTCCTCCTCTATTATTTATCATTGATCCGCCAAATCAAGAAAAAGAAGCATCGTTACTCTCAGATCTTAATGGTGGACACATCCAAATTGTGCAGTAGAAGCAACAGAGCGTCAAAGAATCAAGGTTTCTTTAAAATATATGAAGTTGAATTTTAAAATCCCACATTTTGTTTATGTGTTTATTTCCAGAATTCTTCCTAAAGGTTGTATAGTTCATGTCATGTGCATTCTTAAACATGTTTCAGATAAAAATTTGGGTCACCAGGGTGTTCTTGATGGCACCTAGAAGTTTACCAGTGGAAAAACCGGTTTTTCGATAGTCATGGTAGATTCTGGTGAGGGCGGTAGCGGTGTTGCAGTTTTACAGCAACGATGTGGTATTTTATGGTGCCACTATTGGTGGTGTAGCTATTATTTTCCTGATGTTCTTTAAACCACTATAAATCACAAACTTTAACTCTGATTTGGGATATTTTTGCGGCAACAAATTAATTTAAGTGAGACATACCATTTTAGCTTACTTCTACAATATTATGAGTCTTGTTTGTGGACTGGGGCTATGAAACATTGAAATAATAATAATAATTTATTATTATTCAGTTTCAAACTACCGTATCGTCTACACATGGCATCCTATTGACACAAAGTTAGTGGCATTGTGATCCTGATAGTAAGGCGGTCCTTTTTTGAAATTTTTCAAGTGCTAGTATGGAGATCAGTGTGTAGGCCCCATGAGGCCTGTTTTGGGAATTTATGAAGACACGTGACTTTTTCATCAGATGTCTATATATGGTGAATTAATAACTAATCCCTTGTGTTTTTTACATGGATCAGAATTGTGAGATCCACTTGTTGTGTTTCTATATTGAGGTGTGGGACCCACATAAGTTTTCTATGGTGAATAGTACCATTTTTCATCATTTTTTTATTTCGGGTGAATTAGTAGCCTATCAGGCGTGTTTTTCCATACAGATCGCGATTGTGGCCTTGTTATAGGCCTAGTAGGTGTGTAGTGTGGCAATGTTCGGGTTGCTTGAGTTAGCGATGTACAAACCAATAGTGGTTGAGTGTACACCCTTGATTCGTTTTTATGAGGGTTTGGGTTGCATTACAACCTTATAATAGGATTGTGATCCACTCATTTGGATGATTTATTATAGTGTTGTGGCATCCCTAAGGTGGGTTTAGAGCGGGATCCTCTAGCTTCACATATATAGATCAGATTTTTGGTATCGCGGTGACTGATTTTACATGAGAGGTGATTCCCTACTAGCAAGTTAGCCCCGTTGGGTTTGTGGAATCATCAGGAATATGATCCCTTACATAGTGGTCCATTTAGTTGGATTGTGGTATGGTTGGGTATATGATCTCCTAATCATTGTGTGGATTCAATTAGGTTGTGGAGTGGTTGGTTATATGATCACCAACATAGCGTGTGGTTTCGATAGGGTTGGTGCATCATCGGTTCGATCCCCTACTTCGCAAGATATACCAGGTGAGGTTTCTGGAATCGTCATGACCATCTTCACATGGGCAACAATCCTCTATCTGAGTGATGTGAACTTAGGATTTTCAGATTGGGTTCTGGAAACCCTTAGCGGATCGTAGGAGTGATCCTCTATCTGTGAGATCTATGTGATACTGGAGTAGGTTCTTGAATCACCAAACATACCCTAGGAATGATCTCTTATCCATGAAGTTTGGTGTTTCTAATGTTTTAGCATGATGTTCTCTATGATGATATACAAAGTGTGTGATCTCTGGGATGGGGGTTAGGATGTTGGTGTGAGATAGGATGGAGTGTATCTCTCTATCGTGTGACATTTGGGATGACAAAGCTCCTGGAATATGTTCTCCTAGTTATGTACCTATCGCAGGTGATGAGGTGGGGTCCTCATGATGCTTGGTGCATGAAATGAGTATATATGGTTGTTGATGGTATACGAATGGGCATATACAAGAAGGTATTTTCATAGTGTATGTATGGGCATAGAAATAAGTGATGCTGACTAGTCATGTTGAGCCGAGGATTGTCTCGATATTTAGTTTCTATCTCATTTGGTTTTCCTCTATCTGGGATGAGCTGAATGTTTCCTTTCATTTTATCCCTTTTATTTTTGGGTTTTGGGGTGCCTAATGAGTATTTTTATAATCACGCTTTCATGGGATTTTCGCAAACATGTTTGTGTCTTGTGCAGACCACATGCCATTCAATGTAGTCCTAGGAGGACCCTGAGAAGACATAGATTTTTGAGTGAGATTATTCAGGGTGATTACCAATGGTATTACAAGGAGCATACCACTGGGTGATTTTGACAGCGATCCCCTCCTTCTGATGAGGTTGGATGGTTTTGTAATTTTTTTAGCAGACCCTAATTTTGCCCTTTTGTACTTCTATCAAACAGAAGTTTGGGATAAATGTATGCATGCATTTTCGATTCAGTTTTATATATATCTACGCTATTTCATAGAGGTATATGTGGTTTCATGTGTACATGTATGATATTCTATGGCCTTCCATGTGTGTGATAGCCTACTTAGTGTTGGTCTCCTTCACATGGCCTATTGGAGGTAGGCTTGGGGAGTCGTGGCTTGAACACCATTGGAACGACTATTGACTAAATTTTTTTTTGGCTATTTCTATATATTATATGGGAATTGACACACCATGATTGGACCCAACACTCCCATTTATTGTCTACAACCTCTAGAATATAGGGTGTCATAGTTGGAGGTTTTTTCTGTTTATTAATTAGTGTGATCTCGGTTAAGGTTTATAAGTTTGTATCAGATGGGTTCTTATCATTATTTAGAATATTAGTATACGATAAAACTGATAAATAGTAATTTTTTGGAACTTGTGACGAACCCTGACTTGCGCATCCTGAATCTTTTTTAAGGTATATATCGAAGTTACCATTAGTACTGTATTTATTCATTTTTTGGTTACATTGGATTTATTCCTAGTTTTATAGAGAGTTTTTGGGAATTTTTTATTTTAAACTATTGGATTATCACATTTTTATTATTTATAATAGGATATACATAGATTTTGGATCATGTTATATGTAGGAATGATGTATCCCATGCACCATATAAATCATGTAGGATACACATGATATATCTTTACACTATTATGATCAATTAAAAAGAAAAATATGTCTCTTTGGGTTAAATTATTAGAAACTACTCATTCTATGTTTTCAATAATAATTACTTGGTTTCATTTCACTTATTTGGGTTAAATTATATTCATTTATTATACTTAAAAGAAAATGTGTTATAGATTATATGTGTAGATGAATGATCATGAATATTGTGATACCGTTACATTGTAATGTAAACATTAAATACCCTAATGGTCCAATTTAGGAGTTCAAATCTAGAGAGAAAACCCCACGTGGGGCGATTATAATTTGGGTTTTGTTTCATAATGTTGTAATGTTCTCCTATATATCTTTGTACAACACAATACATAACTGATCAAGGAGACCTAGTTTCTTTGAAATAGATTGTATTTGATGATGTCGTTGCAGATTTTCCAAAGATTTTGATTATCAATGATAGGAGTGCATTTAATATATTCCAAATAAGAATTATGTCCATTAGGGTTTTTTTGTTGGCATGGGATTCCATTGGATAGATAAACCCTTTAGTGGGGCATATCATGTTATATATAATATGGATGTGGTCAGGAACCATCTGGTATTTCTCAGGATTATTGACCCTAGATGTGAATTGGTTTATGGGATTGTAGGGAGGAAATATATACCCTGAGATATGATTTAGTATCTAGTTATTTTGAGTCATGTGATAAACTAGGGAAACCATTGAGAAGGGTCTTCTCGATGGTGATAGTACCTTAGTGGTTTCGAGTAGAAGAATGTTATAGAATATTAAATTGATGCATATGAGATGTTCGTGAGTTATGGTTGTGGAATGGTAGCTATCAGGTTTGAAGAGGGATTCATTGGGAACATCTAGATTTCTATGACAAATTTTTCGTTGTATGTAGTTAGTTTTTTTGTCCCATGATCCTCGGTAGAAGACATATAACTCTATATGGTATTTGTTCAAATAACAGTGTGAAACCACTACATCATAAAAAATATGATGAATTTGATGTTGTATATGAATGGGGAATTGGAATATATTGATGAAATACATAGGGTTTGGCAACATATAGATTTTTATGAAACTCCAACAAGTATAATTTGTATTTGGATGATACCAAGAAAGGGGTGATGTCTGAGGATGATAAATTTGTGCGTGGATTGAGTGTAAAAACATGTGTTTACAAGATATTGAACCTAATGGGGTTATTAATTATGGGTAGTATGACAAATGTATTATTTTTTGGAGATCAACCTTGGCAATTAGAAGGTAATGGACATATTTAGTAGTGGATTTTATTAGTAGTCATGGGTATTGTCTCCATCAGATAAAAACTATTTATTAATTGATAATGTGAATTGCTATATATTTTTTAGAATGTATTGACTTGTCAGACCTTGGTTCTGAGTAATATAAAATGTATTTTTTAGATATCTATAATTGTTTTTTGTATTACAATGATGATGATTTTATTATAGAGGGAAGCATGACATCAATTAATGCTATAAAACCTCCTATTCTATAATATTTGTGAAGTATGTGATCATTCAATGGAAAATAAAAAAGGAATTATTATTCTGATAAACAAATGAAGATGAATATATATTTATTCATTATGGAATTCTACATTAGGATGGTTTTAATTTGATGGATTAGGAATGATAATATGATTGAATAATGTAGAATTTTGGTTCAATGAATAGATGGTCCAATTGACGAGATCACGTAGGCGGTTGAATAAGGATGTTAGTTTGAGAAATTTGGATGATCATATGATTCCTTCAAGTTTAATGGCTTAGTGGCTAGGTATTTAGATAAATATTTCATGGTGGAGGATGACAACATTTGGTATGGGTCATCCAACAAAGGATTGACTAGTTGAATTTTGATGAGATAAAATGTGGTGAGCAGGAAATCACATCGAGTATATCTTATTAGCTGTGAATAGTATATTATAGGATTATTGTGTTCTTTATAAGGGACGTGTGTGAGTTAATGTTAAATGTTTTCAAGTAGTGAGGAACATTGGTTTTATTCATAATTTGGAATGAGGGGTAATACTATGTTTTTATGAGTGAATCAATGTCTGTTCAGGTGTACTAATTTTGGAACCATGTCAGATATTATTTTAGAAAGTGGGGAATACAATGTTTTTATGAGTGTTTCAACCCATCCAAGAATTTGATCTATGCATCTCTTCACGGTTGCATTGTTTCTCGGCAAATAAGTGTCATGTTTCAAAGCACATTCCCAATTTTATGGATGGTGTCATACCCACTCAAACAACCAAATCCAATGAACACTTCAAAGATGAACCACCAGCTCTGGAACCACCATTGGAGTCATTTTCATGTAGTCGAGTCCAAATCACAAACTTTCCTCTTTCAAAAATGAACCATTCAAACAAACACCAACAACTAGTCCTAAACATCAATACCACCATTGTCCATCCATAATTGGTGAATGAAAACACCCAACAGGATAGAGATAAGACAAACTCTATTGAATCATTCACTAGAACTTAAGCCTGATAAATGATGAAGCGACCGAAAGGCACTCATCCAGCACATCCCCAGCAACCTGAAAAGACATAGGAGGCCCAATGAACCTGCAGTGAATTAAGGTTCCTCTAGCATCAATTCCTCCATAAGAACATCAACTACCAACCAAAATCAGAACAAATTGAAAGATAACCGCACCTCCCCCCACTAAGTCACACGTCGAATGTGCCGAGCATCACTGGAACACACCCGAAATCGAAGGCCAGATAAGAATAGGACCCAAGACTAGAAGCCATCATTGGCCACTGATCCGTGCTGAAACCAAGCCACCCGAAGCTGAAGCACACCGTGCTGATACCAATATAAGATACAACCGTGTAGTCGACACAATGATCCAAATTTCTGAAGCCCAAAAAGATAATATCCAATCCTTGTCGTGGAGCAGAGGAAACAACAGACCACAATAATGACGTCTTGGGTTCCATATCTCAAATGCTAGACTGAAACGACAAGCTAGAATTGGGGAGAAGATAACTCACAATGGACACCCTAGGCACTCAGAAGTTAAAGGGGGTTACATTGCTCAGAGGATAAAATCATAACTATATATAGATAATAACTAATTCGGGTTCACTAGATGAAGTAGATTAGTAAATGTATATTTGGGTAATTTAGTACTTGTTATAAGTGTTGTCTTTTGTTACAGTGGATAAAGAAACCTAATATTAGTAATTCATATTAGATGATCCTTTTATGATTTGAGTTGGGAGATGATCGGTTGATGATTAATGACAACTTAAATAGGATAGTTTGTAGGCCTGGATGTCTGATATTACATAGTATATATGAGAAGTATTTCATTTTGAGTATTTAATTACCTAATTCAATACATAAAAAAATCATTAGTATTTTTTGAAATTTTGTGTTTTCTAGTTGGATCATTATGAATAAAATAATAGGTAATTTATTATTTTGATTTTAAATACATCTAAATAATGTTTTTAATAGATAATTCAGGAACATGAAGAGTCTAGGTGGATCAGGGGATCCCTAAGAGATGTAGAGGTGGTATTTATCTCATGCGATACAACAAACTACAATCTCATTGAGGGGAATTTTAATGTGAGAAATTACAAGTTTCTATATATTACTTTAATATGGGTACATTACCTTCATCACTCTCTTTCAATAGAACAGAGGTTCATCTTCCCCCTCCCCCTATTATATATAATTTTTTAGGGTTAATTTATGTACTTATTTTGGTGATTGAATAAAAATGTGACATTATGATTTTCTTCACCAAGATCTTATTCATTCAAAATTATGTTTTTGTATCATATATTGGTTATTGAATTTGAATACGGAATATTATTGATGGAATACAAGGGGATTATATTCTACATGTGATTATGGAATCTTATGATGTCATATACATGATGTTCATTAGTGATTCGACTAGGTAACGGATTTTTCTCAACCTGCATTTTGGGGCATACTAGTGATAGCCACCACCACATTCCTCAAAGTATGTATGTGTTATTTCACCATGTTGAGTTAACTGAAAATTATTTCAATTTGAAATAAATTATCACGATAATTGTAAATTAATAATTAAGTATTATTTTTTTATAAATAGTTAATTAGGGTTGTCAGGTATTTCTGAAAAGATCATGCATTGATGCGATCTTGAAATGTAATTGGAAATGGCATGGATGGTTGGTGATATAACTACATGTCTATGAAATTAAATGTTGATATAATATAAATAATGATGTTAGTATACCATTCAAGACAAAGGTATTTATTTTCTTTGTTATGCGTAAAAAAATGTGTTTGGTCCCCACTATAGGTCATCACATCTTGTTCATTTAAATGTTTGAAGTAAATCAAATGTTTATTTTTTAGTGATCAATTAGTTGAACACATTGAAATAAATGATAACGTTACAATTCTACATTGGTCATGGGGTGTTTTGTTATGTCCTTATTCATTGATTATCAAGGCCATGAAAACCAAGTTTCCATAAATCATTAGACACTAATTTGGGGTGTCCTTCATATGATGTTAAATATCCTTAGATTAGTGGAAAATTATTTTTATTTGTATATACATAATTTGGGGTGATATAATGCTAAGATATCCTAGGACTTAAAAGGAAATGGGAGGTCCCAATGATATCACAGAGATTTTAGGTTAACTTTTCCTATGTTCGAGTGAACATCCATCCTTTTTATATTACTAGGAAAATGAATAAAATAATTAGGTGTGATAGGACGTGTTTAATGAGAGGGACGAACGAGTGAGTCTTTATGACCATAATGGGTCATGTTATATCATCAGAGTGTTGCTAATATGACAGACACCATGAACCAAGTGGGGATGTAGTAACAAGACGATGATGTTGAGGGACATAGTACCCTCTAAGAATTATATATATAAATGGATATTTGGTTGTAAACAAGTACCCTCATATTGGTTCCTCTAATTTACAACATCCCAGTGGACTTGTGTGGGTTCACCAAATGTAGATCGATCGTGAGTGGGTGGTTATTGGTTTGGTTAGTGGTAGTTTTGGGTCCCAATTTATGACCGAAATTGATTTGTAATCCAAATTGTATCATAGGTACTATGATTGGAGTGGTAATTATACCAAAATCATGCTAATTTATATAGTTATTATTTATGAAATGATATTTCATAGGTTGTTTGAGAGTCTTCTGTTGTACCAGGTACGGATGAGTGTACCTAGTTTCCATGGAAATCCACTATTGAGATAGTAGATACCATGAGATTATTTGAATATTTTAGATATAGTCTCATGGTATATTATGGGTACATACCATATACATATAAAATTTAGTTTAATGGATTGTGATAGATTGGATGCAAATATATTGTACATTGGATCCTTCATTAGAGAATATGTGTACACATACGACAGAATTCCTATGATACATGGTTTTCAATTCTTATAGTGAGACCATTGAATATGACTGGGGATCTTGGTATTAAAATGGAGTTTCCATTAAATAATTTAAAATTCCTAGAAGATATTATATTTGATAGGAGGAATGTAAATTTGAGTAGGTGTATATCCTTGATCATGGATATAGGATATCATGATTGTGAATAATAGATCATCATGATTGATTCCTAAGAAATTCCAATGGATTTTTGGGAGGCACATTGGTATTTTTGGAAGAGTGCCTATAGTTATTTGTTTCTTAGAAATTTACCATGGGATCTATAATGATATTGAATTAATATTATTTTGTAACAATATATTTTTTCATAGATGGAGGTATGGTTTTTCATAGGGCCTCACCCTGCTAGGGATAAAATATTTGCATGAAATTGAAAAAAACATAAACTACCATGGGGTTCATCCATTGAGATTGATAATGATTGATGTGTGGTGATTTCCCATGGTATAATAATAATAATGATGGAGGAATGAGTATAAGATCATAATAGTATTGTAAGAGGTTCCACTAATGTTATGTTAATGTCTAGAGACACTCCTTCGCTATATTAAATGAGTATGGTCAACAATGTACATGTATTTAAGGATCAACCAAGGTTATTGATCATGAATCATGTTATATGTTTATGAAATTTTAGTGGAGGTGATGTAGTGATTATAATTATACCTAGGAGATCCTCATGGATATTCTGACATAAAAAATAATTAGTTATTATTCAGTGTTTAATTTAGTTTCTATGTTCTGTGGTTTTTTTGTAGATTATAATTTAGCATTAAACATGCTCATATCGTTGAATTTTGGATTAGTACTTGACTGAATAGTTGATTCACTACTGAGTTATGTTCTCAGACCCTCCTATGTACACAATTGTATATTTTTTCCCAAGAATATTTGATACAGTTATTGTAGACATATGTAGGTCTGATGAATGATATCATGTTTAGAATGGATGATCATTACAACACGAATGAGATCTAATGATAGGGATATGGTATATAGATCAAATAGAAGGATATCCTCATTCCATTTTTTACCATCTATTTTTTATTTATATTTGTCCATCCATTTTGGAAATAAGACATTATATATGAATGTTTACTTCAATATCATTTTCATATTGATGATTGTGTTTTATTTCTTTTGAATAATATATTTGTTTAAATTGTGGTAGATTTTTGGTTATTTATCTTTTATTTATGTTTATAATAGGGGTTTATAGTATCATTTTTATACTAAACCATACCTTTACTGAATGGAAGAAATATATGGAATATGAAGAAGTGTTATTATGATCACATAGAGGTCTAGTCTAGGTACCATACAGAGTAGGATTGCCCGGGAAGTGATTGCCATCATGGTTACATTTAAGTTCAATCATCCTTGGAAAACTAAAATTACTTTTAGGGTCAGGAATCTAGAAAATATTGTGAATTATCCTCATAAATTTTCTCTAAATGTCTTGACTAATAGGGATCACTGTCCAAATTTTTCATATTAAATAGTTCAAGGTTATGTGAGAGGAATTTACCATTCAGTCTAATGTTCTACAATGTCAATGTTTTAATAAATAGTTTAAATTCATACAACTAGGAATAAATTGAAATTTTTTCCTATTTTTTTGGTTCTTGAGTTATAGAAGAATGAATCTTTCTTGTTTATCATATCAATTATTTAGTAAATTTGGATTGTTTATGTTAGGGCTGAATCTTGTTCTCATGCCCATATCAACCGATAAAGGAAATTACACTTTATAGCCAGAAAACTTATCTTCCATATGTTACACAATGATGAAATCCTATTATTATTATATAGTGAATGACAATGTATCAAATTTTTATCATATAGGATACCCTATAAACATCCTATGAGGCATCCACAGATCATCATCATTGGCATACTTGGATCATTACTAGAGGGAAACTATAGTGGCCTGAGCACAAACTTGTAGACTATGCCCTTATAAATGTTGTTTATTTTATAAAATAAATGAAATATAAATAATACAAAACATTTTAAATAAAAATAATAATATTTTATCGGCCTATGATTTTTGGAATTAGAAAATTATAATACATTCTAACATAACTGTAAAATATTTAAAATTTAATCGATAATGATTCTTCACCACACTAAATCGACATTAATAATTTATCACAACAAGACAAGTAAACCAACAAAAGTGATTATAATAAGTGGGGTGAACATTAATTATAACTAATAAAGGGATTAAAAACAACTAAGAAATTATTTTAAATCATTTCTTGAAAATAATTTTATATATTTAGAAATATATTTTCACAACACTTGAATATAATTAGAAATACAATATTTCATAAAATAATTATCATAGAATCATATTTTGGAATTCTCCTTTGAAAATGTGAATTTCTTAGTGATTCAATATTGGTACATGGAAAACCATATTAAATTTAATAATATATTTCACTAGTCATAAATTATAATTATGAGTTCACTCCCCATAACATCACCAAACTCACCTGAACCAATTATTTTAAAATATTATTCCTTGGATATTCCATTCCCATTTCCTACCAAGAAACATTATCAATTCCCTAATATTATATTACTTTATTTAAAATAAAATAATAATTATCATGACATCAACATTATCTCACAGATTTATAATTTCATTTTAGGGACAAACCTATGCTTCAAATAACTAATACTATTTGAAAACCATAATTTTAGGAAAATTGAAATAATTGCTTGTATGATCTCATAATTCTTGGAATGTCACATATGAGCTATATGATTAGCGTACATATTAATGCATGAAAGGCCAAGGGATGCATATACATGTTTTCTTATAAAATAATATCTTGACTTACAATTACTCATTAAATCATATGAAATATTACATTCAATAGAGTAAACTAGGTGAAACATTGGAATTTAAACATAAATAAGTATTTTTTAAATGAGATTGGTGGTTGATAAATAACATTTTTAGCTTCTATATAAATGAAGAAGAATACCAATACTAAAAAATTTAAATTTTATGCATATATATCTATATAAAAAAATACATATATATATATCTATATAATAATACATATATATATGTGAATGTAGCTTGAAATCAGAAATCCCTTGCAACCGTAGGTTTTAGGGCTTATGTTATTTTAAACAAATGAGAACCCTTTATATATAAATAATTTGAAATTGGTTGATATAAATGATTATATATGCATATATAAATAAACACAAACACACACACAAAACACACACATACACAAATATATAAATCTCCCCTATAAAATAATAACAATTTTGGAAAACCTAAATGAAACAAGACATACCTAGGATTCAGAAATAGTGTTTAGAACTGAAACACTTACCTCATATATATATTTATATATATATATAATAATAACTTATACATGTGTATATAAACATATATATATTCACCGATATATGGAAAAATCATAATTTGATAAACTAAAATACATCCTTGAAAACCATAAGATTTATAAAAAGACATTAAAAAACAAAAAACACTAATTATTGTGAATATTTTATGTTATATAGATTAATATGATTTCATATATTCATATAACTTGTATGAAATCCTAATTTTAACATAACTATTAAACCCCTTACATGATTTTGATCAATATAGTGGTTGTGGGGTTTTAGAAACAAAGAGAGGGCTTGAAAGAGTGAGGTTTGGACACACCAGATCCAATAAGAAGGGATAAAGATGAAAATTCAGGTTAAACATGGGGTGGGGAATGGGGTTTATATACATATATATATATATTATTTTACAATTGAAGACAAGGGTTTGGTTTATATTAATTTTATCTTTATTAAAACAACACAAAATAAGGACCCACATCACTAGTTATACTTACTAGTATGCATCTCCAATTAATATATACATATATATATAATGATATATAATTTTAATATTTCCTTTCTAACATCATGGTAAAATATACATACTTATTTTTCTATCAAATTAAAATTATAATAATATATCCTATTTAACATTTTGTCTTATATCATCCCATGGTTCATCCTCAATATTGTTTCATTATGAGTCACACCACTCTCCCTTATTGGTTCCATAAAATCAACAATACATTGTTATATTTAATAATGAATTCATATTATAATGTTTTTTATTAACAAAATATGTTTTATTTTATTATTATAATTTTCATTATTATTATCAACATTTAGTTTTTTATTTTTCTTTATATTAAAATAAGACATTTTTATATCCTATATATATATATTACGGGAGAAATTATTAAAACATATTTATGAATATTTATATATTAGAAAACATATAAAAAATAATATTTAAAAAATATATTAACATAAATAAAATTTTATTAGAAATATATTTTCTAATTATTATTATTATTATAATTACATTTATTAAAAAAAATTATTTAAATAAAATGTTTTAATAAAAATAGAAAATTATTAATTGATTTTCTTAGGATGTTATATTCTAACCCCTAACTGAATTATTCCATCAAAATTATTGCTTACACACGTGAAAAAGAACATTAAAAAGAAGAAATAGAAAAATTATTTATTTTTTTGTTATTTTCATATGTTATCTAGACAATTATTCTGATACCAACTGTAAATACCTGAGCCCGAGCTACCAAAAAAAGTCCTTATAAATGTTTTGTATATTTTAATAAATGAAACATAATAAATACACAACACTTGAATTACTTATCAGGATCTTTTACTAATCTAGGTTTTGGAGAATTAAAAACAATTAATACATTACAACATAAATATACAAAATTTAAAATTTAATAAACATTGATTCTTCATCACACTACATCAAAATTAAAATTCATCATAACATTACTACTAAACCTATAAAGGTGATTATAAAACATGGGGTGAGAAATAATTTTTCACAATAAAGTGGTTTCAAAACATTAAATAAAATCATTCAAAAACATGTCTTGAAAATAATAATACATATTTATAAATATATTTTCACAAAAAATGAATATATATAAAAAATAGGTATTTCAAATATTAATAATAATTGAAAAAACATTTGGGAATCTCCATCCAAGATAAAAATTTTCTACTGGGTTACTAATGAAACATTTAAAATCATTTAAAAATCCATATTATATTATCACTATTCATAACTATGACTTAGGATATCACTCTGATTAATGTCACATGACTCACCAGTTCTATACCGTTTAAAAGGAATTTCCATGGACATGTCTTTCTCATTATTAACCCAAAAAATTTCTAAATTAGTTACATAATATTAGATTTTTTAAAAGAAAAAATCATATCATCTCATTAATATTTTCTAAAAAATTTCTCAAATTATTTTATGCAGAATCTAATTTTTGAAATATTTATTACTATTTGAAAACCATAATTTTATGAAAAATGACATAAGTGTGTGTATGATCTAATAATTATTTGAACATGGAATAAGAGGTAGAAGATGTCCATAGCTATTCATTCATGATAGTTCAGGGGATGAAGATGAAATTTCTCAAATAAAATAGTAGCTTGAATCACAATTGCACATAAATTTATAAGATCTATGTCATGAAATTGTTTAAACAAGGTTAAAATACGAATTAAACCATACATAAATTTTTTTAAAAATAGTTTGGTGGATGACAAATTACATTTATAAATCAAAATTAATGTTTAATAATTACTATACTTAACATTTTTATATTTATATGAATATAAATGTATATATATATATATATATATATGTTTATGTAGTTTGAAATCATAATTTCCTTACAACTGTATATTTTATGGATTATGTTTTATTAAAAAAAGAAGAACCCTTTATATATATATAAACTGAAATGTTTTTATATAAATGTGTTTATTTTCATGTACAAAAACACACAAACACAATGATATTTATATATATATCACCATTATAAAAAAATCACAATGCGGAAAAGTAAAAATGAAATTGAAAATACTAAAGTTTTAGAAATAATGTTCATAACAAAAAACCTTAACTCATATATATATATATAGAAATTTATAAGTTATATATGTGTTTATATACATATATATACACAAATATATGAAAAAACAATTATTTGTTAAACTAAAATAAATCCTTGCAAACTGTAATATTTTGAAAGGATCATTTAAAAAAACCCCTCATCGTTCTGAATATCATATGTTATATTGATTGAAATGATTTCATACATAAATATATATTTATATCTTGTATGAAAAATTAATTTAAACAATACTATTAAATCCAAACCTAATTTAGATCAAAATAGTGGTCTTCAGATTCTGGAAACTGATAGAGGGCTTGGCAGATTGCGGTTCAAACACAACAAATCCAGTCAGGAGGGATGTGGATGATAGTGCAGGAAAAGCATGGTGTGCAGAATGAGGTTTATAAAGACAAACACACACACACACACACACAGATATATATATATATATTATAATATAAGGGAATCCAAGGGTACATTTTATTATTATTTTTGTATTAAAAAAACATTAAATAATGACCAACGTCACTAGTCATACTTATTATTATGCATCTCCAATCAATATATATAATGATATATTAATTTTCACAACTTATTTTTCTAACTTCAGGGTTCAATATACATCCTTATTTTTTCTATCAAGTTATAATTATAATAATATATCATTATTATCATTTTTGTCTTATAACATCCCACATGATTTCTTCAAAAAATTTATATTATGGGTTATGCCCCTTCCCATTTTAGGTTTTGTCAAAAAAAATACATTATAATTTCTAACAATCTTTTAATATTTTACCTTTTTTTAACACATCGCGTTTTGGTATTTAATTATTATTACTATTTTGATCATTTAGTTTAGTGTTTTTTAGATATATAAAAATAATAGAGTTTTTATGATATATATAATATACTATAACAACAAAGTCCCAGTAAGAGTCACCCCGCCTTAACATGGCTGTTGGGCCCATGCCCACCTGGTACCACCAGTTTCCCCGTAGACACATGGTCCCCACCATAGGGCCCACCCACGTTCCTGAAAGGGTCATCTGACTAATGAATATCCCCACTTTCCAACACTTGTCTTTTCCAGTGTACATTGTCCTCACCCACACACACACCCTGGAAAGCTTCCCATAAGGTCACCCATCCGGATCACTACTTGAGGCCAAGAATGCTTAACTGTGGAGTTATAATCAGATAAGCTCCTGAAAAGGAAGTTTCACCTTGTTGACATGAGTCATATCATTTATTCATTTAACCCATTATCATTTTTGGGTGTTACAACCATCCCCCCTTTAGAGCACACCGTCCTCGTTGTGGGACCTATATCTCAACCCAGGCTGTGCACCACACCTAAGGCTCAGTTCCACCTCTGATACAAAATGTAACAACTGGGTCCCAGTGACAACAGAACCACCCAGCCATAACATGGTTTAGGGTCTTTTCCCACCAGGTACCACCAGTTGCCCCACAATCATGCGGTCCCCACCCTGGGGCTGATCCACGTGCCCGAATGGGTCATCTGACTAATGTCTGTCCCCATAGGCCATCACTTGTCTTTTCCAGTGTGCATTTTCCTCACTCACACACACCTTGGGAAACATTCAAGAAGGTCACCCCTCCTGTTCATAAATCTAGGCCAAGAACTCTTAGCTGTGGAGTTCTAATCAAACATGATCCAGAAATTGAAGGTGCACCTTGTTGACATGTGAGCGGGAAGCTCAGATTAGTGCTCAGTACCCCAACTTGTTCCCCTAGTTCGAGTTGTAACTTAAATACAAGGTAATTTTACATGTCCGTGAAAGTTTACGATGCATGATTTTGATGCCTGGTGTTCCTGAAATCAATTTCTAAATTATTGTTCTGGTACATTCAGTAAATGTGCGAGTGGGTTTTTATAACTTTTGAACTGGTGCTCAGAATTGAAATCTGAGGTGACCGTTGAAACTCGCAGTGCCGATATTAATTTAAGATGAATATCACTCTATGGTAGTGGGTCGAGATTAAAAGATTGTTTTTCTATTTTAAGAGAATGAATTATATAAAAATAAATTTTATGGCTTAATTTTTAATTGTTGTTTAAAACATTCTCATGGAATTGGGAGGTTTGACCCCCACACCTTAACCTCCCAAAAGAGGTTATTCTGGTTGGGCCGACCTGAACCTAAAATCCCGCAATATGTTACGACATGGGGACCACATGGGACTAAACCCCCATATTAATGGTGGGAGAGGAAAACCTATCAACTCCCCTCATTAATGAGGAAGAGTCACTCCACACCCCCTCCTTTATTGGGGCCAACTCCCTTAATTTAATGGTTCCAAATCCTCCCCATTTATTAAGGGGGATCCATGTTAATTAATTCACCATTTTGATTATTGTGCCAACAAATTAAATAACAGATTAACAAAATATATTATTATTTGGGTTGGAATTGTTCATTTTTGTGGTATCTTTGAGAAGAGGATTATTGGGAGAAATCTCCCAATGAAGAACGACTTTGACTACAAAGAACACCGACATTCTTCTACATTTATCCTCAGAGCATCTACCAACATAGGATGTCTTCAACTGACCTACCTTCCACATCATCGTCAATGATCCTATGAACAAGCTCTAGATTGAATGCCTGTGGGAGACTTGACGAACAACGATCACCTCCGTCTTCTTCCCCTCGACTCCGTCAACAACCAACGATAAAGGTATGGGTAATTAATTTGGATTTTTATTTTCATTATGATGTTGGTGATTTGTTTGATCTTTCTCCATTTTTCTATTCTTGAGTAATTCTTTGAAAACTCATGAATGTTTGAATCACATGATACCACCATAAATGTGGAGGGTTCGGGCCAAACCAACATGGCCTTACCACTCTACCGTTCTTGTTTATGATGATATTCGACATGGTGATGAAGCAAAGTGGCAACAAAGGTGGTGAAGACAAAGGCTGCGCTACCTGTGACCTTCATGATCCGAGACGCCCCAGCTGTATTCCACACTACCGCCATCTGAACTGGCCCCAGCCGAACTGGCTTCAGCCGAGCCCCCCTGGTCGCGCCACTCGTATAGTAATGCCGCAGCCCCATGTCGGCCCCGCCCTAGCCTCCGGCCTGCCCGGACGCCCGTCGACTAGCCTTGTGTGCTTCCCATCCACCCGTCTGCCTGCCTGGCACCCTGCCCGGCCACCGGCCTGCCGGGACTCATCCTGACCGGCCTGGCCAGTATGTCCTCGCCCCACCGGGTGGCACACCGACCTGCCTGGCCGCCGCCCGTGCGCCCGACTGAACTGCGTCGTCCATCGTGGTGCTCCGGGCCGAACTGGTCTCAAGCCCGGGCCGAACTGCCCATGCAACGGGCTAGGCTAGGCCCAGAGTTCCGGGCCGAACCGAACAAGCTGGCCCACCCAATGGGTCTGGCCAGACCCAATAGGTCTGACCGGGTCCGACATGACCCGGGTTCACTACCCCATTTAATTTCCCTTTCCATATCTTTGGCACCTGACAACCGTTTGATGAACCGTCATCGGCACTGGTATTTTTGGAGCATGACAATCCCTTTGAGTATATTCCACTGGTGTTATGGATTTAGTTTAGATACGGTCAGGTTGGATCATGCACGAATCCAACTGGGCTCCCGGTATAAAAAGGATAATAACTCACATATCGTGTGTCTTGTTGATGCTCCGTCTATTGCATTGTGTCACGAACCATCATCAGGGCCCGTGTCGTGACTACCCCAATCCCTCATTCCATAGGCCAGGGGATAGCGACTATCACCAAAGGCATAAATCCTGACAAAAAGGGGAAGGCATGGCCTTTATAAAGTAAACAAACACCACAGAGTATGCTAGCAGAAGTAAACACTAAGTAATCTAAGTACAACTGTATGTGTGGAAAAGTAAGTGGGCCAGAATACAAACCCAAACTGAAAGTAAAGTACAACTAAAAATGAAGAACATCAACTAAAAAGTAAAGCAGCAACATCGAGCCATCAACTGGAAATCCAACCTGAAGGGTGGGTACAGATAGCCTCCTCAGCTCCTCGTGTCCTACCGTTCGCCCCTTGTACATCCCACCCAGTGGTCAACCTCTAGGTACCGACTCATCTTAAATCCACCTTCGGGAACCGACTCGTCATGTGTTCCTCCACCAGGAACCGTCAAACTCCACATGCCTCAACCTCGATCAGTGATGTCCATCATCTGTAACCAACACAACGTAGTGCGGGCGAAGCCCGTGCAGGGGTTAGTATATGATACTCAGAAGGGACTTCGAGACCCCCGAAGGTCTCCCAGAATCCACAAAGGATTATCCACAAAGTAAATATACAATCACGAAGTAACATCCAACAATACATATGTATATTCCCATACATATACCTAAGTCACCAATTCCAGTTCCACTCCAACAACCGAGCCCAAGTTCGATCACGTCCACCCAGGATAATACAACCCAAACAACATTAGAAAGCAAGTCAATCATATCGAAGATAATGATTGATAGCCAAGACTCAGCTCACACAGGTATACTTCTTCGTAAGGTGATAGAGATGATCAGATGTAGCCACTGATTCATCTAAGATGGGACCCACGTAGGATACTAGACCAACTAAGCTGTCGGACCCACATAGGATACTACAACAGAGGTCAATACTGTCGAACCCACGTAGGATAAAAGTATTGTAGTCTTCACTGTCGATCCCAAGGAGGATTCCAGTACGGTCGTTGTCATCGTCGAACCCAGAGAGGATTCCAGTACGATAGTCTTCACCATCGAACCCATAGAAGAATCCAGTACGGTTTTCATTGTCGTCAAACCCATGGAGGATTCCAATACAAAAGTCTTCACCGTCGAACCCACGGAGGATTCCAGCACGATATTCTTCACTATCAAACCCATAACTACTGGGGTACTCCTCCTCTATCGAGTACAGTGGGCCTGCTGCTATAACCTAGCGCTTCCCACTAACCTTGGACTGATGTAGTACTCTACCTGTCGAGTACTGTGGGCCTACTGCTACAACCAAGTGCTTCCTACCATGGGTCTGCCGCTACAACCAAGCGCTCCCCCTCATAGCCTACAGAGGTACTCCTTCTAGTTAGTACCGCGGGTCTGCCGCTACTACCAAGTGCTCCTTCTACGTGGGTCTCCGCTACAACCAAGCGCTCCCCATTGGGATATTGAAACACTCTGAGTCGATCGATCAGAAGTCGTCAAGTCTCAGCCAGCTCTAGGGTTTCCGCACACAGCATGCTCATTCCGGGAGGGTCCGCTCCACAAGTCAAGAGGTCGATACATCAACTGTCACGTAGACAAGAGTTGGTGTATCACAAAGTTCTAAGTCGTTGAAAGAAACTCAACGTGACAGACGACGCGTCAACCAGACGCCCGATCTGAGAGTTAATGACATTTTCGTTCCAGGGGCCCAGATGATTTTTAATTCAAAACCAACCTGATCATACTCCAGCTGCATCCAAACATCAAGAGGAGTAAGCCAAAAAAGGTCCGTCTCACTATGTGGTATCCAAAAAAATTGACAGCACGTCAATCGGACGTCCAGAGCTCAAGTTATAAGCGTTTCCGCTCTGAGGGCTCGGTTGGTTTCATGTTCGAACCAACCCGACCATACCCAATGTTCTCCAAAACATTGTGTGTAATAAACTGAAATGACCGTCTCGATCCAAGTATCCCAACACAACTAAAGGTGCATCGATCGGTGTTCTGAAGCCGATGATATGGGAAAATGTCTGAAAATATTCCGAAATGGGGGGTCTGGGCCCGACCCGGCCCAACCCCCTCTGGGTTGTCCTGAACCGGGTCGACCCGACCCGGGTCTGGGTCTGGCCCATCAGGGCACAGCCCGACCCTGCTTGTGTGGCCTGGCCCAGCTGGTGTGTCCCTGCCCGGCTGGCGCGGCCAGGCCCGGCTGGCGTGGCCCGGCCTGGCTAGTGCGGTCCAGCCCAGCCGGTGTGGCCCAGCCCGGCGCGGTACGTCCGGCCCCGCCTGCGTGGCCCACGAGGCCAGTCAGCTCGGCCATTTCAGCCAAGAGGGAAATAGGGGGAGGCACTGCCCCCCCTATAATTGGTAACGGCACAGCTTTAATGTCCCACCCTACTCCCCTAAACCCGGAATGGCTTAGCAATTCTAGTCCGTTGCGGCCGAGCAGTGACGGTCTTCTCCGGCGGCGCACCGCCGCCGCCCATCGCCAGCGCCGCCGCGTCGGGGTGGAGCGCTGCATCCACTCTGTGTAGACCACCGGTTGGGAAACGGTGGTTCGTTTCACCCGCTGTTGGTGCCAGAGGACTTTACGGGACCTGAACTACACTATGGGAACGTCATATCATCTTTGCGGCCCATTTCGTCATCGTCGTCGATCCGCACATCAACAAAAAGCTGAGGAGGGTTGTCGGCCTATTCTTGGTCATCCCACGCCTTCCGCATTAGGTGTTCTCAATTGTCAATCACTTAAACAGATGCTTTTAATCATTGACAGGGGTATACTTTATTCAAGTAAAAATTATACTAACATCATATTATTTAAAAGCTCATGCTCTTAAGATAAATCCACTCGAATGGAAATTAAAAAAATATCCCTATCTCAATCCATAATACGTCAATGACTAGGGTATAGTTTATTCAAAATAAATTATACAAACACCCTGCAATTAAATACCCATGCATTGGGGTATAATTCACATAAATACTATATACGAAAACCCCCTACTTCGAAGAATGATTGACGTTGTCAAGCACCATAGTTGACAGCATCCATTCCGTCGTCGGTGTCTCCTTCCATATCATGGAAGAAGATGCGTATGGAGAATTCCAGGACCACAAAGTCGACGTCCTTCTTCGGAGACGTAGCGTTCTTCAACGAAGGAGGTGATGTTTTTCAAGGGAGGATGATGATCATCCAAAGCTAGAGCTCTCTCTCTTCCCTTTTTCTCCACACAACAAAACTAACCACACCCCAAATAAAATAATCTATTTTATTTTATTTCAACAGGCCAAGGGTTTACAACTTCAAAATTAATACTTAAACCAATTAATTGAATAGGTTCAACTAATAAAATAAGGGGTGTTGGAATTTAATTAAGAGGAGAGAGGGTTGAGTTACTTAATAAAGGCATGGGGTTTAAAGGGGATGAGTTATGTGGGTTAGGAAAAATGAAGGGGTGGGGTTCGTGTGGGACCCACCTCTCCTTTATCCTCATTAGGTTAGTTTCCCTAACTTCCACACAAAGGATAAAACTATAATAAGATAAATAAAATTGGAATACAATTTTATTTTATTATTCACATAAACATCAAATTTAAGAAACTCCTCTCGAGCAAACTCACCTTCGGAAAAGGTCTTTTTAAGCAAAAACTGGAAATGCGGTTTCATCAGTGCCCTCGTCTTTCGATTCCGAGTGTCGGTTCAAATGATAGAAAAACCTAAAAGTTCGTTCACTAAACGTACCCGAGCTAAACGTTAGAAATTGATTCTGGGCACACCGGGATTCGGAATCAGGTTCTGTCATAAACTGCGAACTCATAAATTTACAAGGAAATTATGAAAAAACATTCCTTGAAATTTCCAGGTATTTTCATTAATCCCACCTCAGGGCTTTACGTCCCCGTTAAGCTACTTCACAAACTAGGGATACCAAAGGAGGTACTAGAATGCAACGGAGACTTCTGCCGCTATGTGCTCTCCTAGAGGTTCCTGTGCTGCCAAAAAACGCCCACAAGAGGATCGACCATCCCCTTAGGACCCAATCAAGTAGATCCTCAACTTCTACTGGAACCCCTTGAAAGTCTCCCCGTCATTGATTTCTAGCTCTCCTTGATCGATGGTATGGGTCGGGTCAAGCAGGTATCTCCTCAGCTGAGATACGTGGAAGACATCATGCATCTAGTGCAACTGAGGTGGATGGGTCTAGCGGTAAACCACCTCGCCTACCCTATTGTGGACCTTGAAAGGTCTGCTGAACCTCATAGATATCCCGCCGCCTTGGCTACATCTCCGTAATCCTCGTTGAGTTGAGACATGTATAAGAATGTGGTATCCAACCAAAAACTCTAGAGGCCTCTATTTCCTGATTAGAACTGAAAATAAAAACACCTACATCCATGAGGGTATGGTTTTCCATCCCAAGAGTGATCTGCTACACCCTCCTAAGCATGAGTTAAATTGTGTTGCCTGGGGTTTCTGTTTCGCCGACAAAGGAAAACCCATCCCGACACCTGCCTAATACCGTAAATTTGTGTATGAACTGTGATTTCCCAGTCCATAATCAAACTAACGTCAATGACCTCGATGTTGTCACCAAGAGGTTCCAACGAAAAATCTCACCTCAACGGCCTGATCACACTGTCGGCGTAAGTGTGATTATTGAGTCTCCTCCCAAAGGAATCTTGAGACGTGAGGGTCATGTCATGGCTTAACTAGAAACTCTTGGTCTGGGACAATATTCTTGGAAGGAATGGATAGTTTTTATCGATGTCTATTGCTACATAAGCTAGCAGAAGACACAGTCCATACTTCGAATCATCCTTAGAGCCCTTTCTGTCGCACTCCTTGACTGCATGAAGCTACTCTATCCCCTGCCCTCTAGCTCCCTGAGCCTAGAGGGGATTACAAATGTAGGTAGTTGCAACATGTCAAAATGTTCACCACCCCGTGTTTCTCTCCTAGCTCTACTTCAACGTCTACTGCCCTGATGATTCATCTGTTCTTTTCACTTCCTCTACTTGAAATATTTTACACACCCATGTATCCGAGTCTGTCGTCAGTTTCCTGCTTCCCCACTGCTAACCTTCACTCACTGCATCAATTCAGTAAAATAATTATCAACCACAGAGGTTCTTTCTATCACCATAGCATAAGTAGGAATGAATAGAAAAAAGGTGCTGGCTCAGATGTCCTTAAATATACCCCTCATAGAAGTCTGAGCCCTGAAGCACCGATCGCATCATATTCATCGAGTACCAAGAATAGTTTGGTACGCCCCAATGAATTCTCAGCTACGGAAATTTCATCCTGTCGAAGCTGTATAAGCTCTAGGAAACTCTCTACCACCACCTCAAGCCTGTCCTCATACACCTGTGTGTTGGGATCGCCTCGGAACCTGAGGGGTGTCTGATGCTGAAACCTGTGTAAGGAACAAATCTTACATGCGTCCTCTACTGGTACTGCCATTTGTAACCGGTGACCAAAATGTAGTGATATAGCTGGAACACTACCCGAAGGTACTATCTCAGGAATTAGTCACATACCAAAGCCTCATCACTATGTGGACCAACCTCATGGTCAGTCACTGGGAAACACCAGTAGTTAAGATCACCATATGATCTACTAGCTCTAAAATAGGTGTATAACTCTAGCAATAACCTCCATCCAGTCCACTACTGTCTGGAAATATGTCTCGCCTCGTAACCTTGGATGCCTATACTGCTGGAACTCGTGCAACGCGCTCTTACAACGTGCACCATCCACTAGTATGGCTGGTGGCATATTCTGCCTATCGGGTGGTGGTGGTGCTGGTACACCACCTGAAGGTGCCAACATAGAAAGAGGGACCTACACCGAAGTCTCGTCGCTCGGTGGGCCACAATCGAGTACCCTCTCGGAACTCCAGCTGACTATCTGCATGAAGACATCCTGAATAGATGTGACATGGTCAACGGTTAATACTTTGTGAGCTGACACAATGTAATCACTAAGAAAATATTTGAAACACACATGCAATTAGTGTTTTCGTGCACTGAGTCAGAAACCAGAATTCAGGGTCCTAGTGTACAGATACGTCGACCGCCGCACCAACACTGGACTCCCTGGACTGAAAACCACACTCAATAACCTAAACATTATTTCTACATATAGAAGAAAGATCAGAGTCCTGAGTACTGCAGTATAACCGAACTCCTCTAATACCAATTTGTCATGAACCGACCTTCGGGCCCGTGTCGCGACTACCCCAAGCCCTCCTTCCGTAGGCCAGGGGCTGGAGACTAGCACCAAAGGTGTAAATACTGACAAAAATGGGAAGTAATTTCCTTTATAAAGTAAACAAACACCACAAAGTATTCCAGTATAATTAAACAACGAGTAAAATGAGTACAACAGTAAGTGTGGAAAAGTATGTGGGCCAGAATACAAACCCAAATTGATAGTAAAGTACAACTGGAAAGGTAGTACAACAACTGAAAAGTAAACCACCAATGTCGAGCCATCCACAAGAAATACCACCTGAACGGTGGGAATAGATATCCTTCTCAGCTCCTCAGGTCCTTCCATCTACCCCGTGTACGTCCATCCCTGTAGTCCACCTCTAGGTACCAACTCATCCTAATTCCACCTTCGATCACCGACTCGTCGTGTGTTCCCCCTCCGGGAACTGTCTATCTCTACAAGCCTCCACCACGATCAGTGATGTTTGTCATCTGCAACCAACACAACATAGTGCTGGAAAAGTCCGTGTAGGGGAAAGTATACGATACTCAGTAGGGACCCCAAGACCCCCGAAGGTCTCCCATAATCCACAAAGGATAATCCAAAAAGGAAAGATAAAATCATGAAGTAACATCCAACACTACATAGGTATATGCCCATACATATACCTAAGTCATCAATTCCAGTTCTGCTCCAACATCCTAGCCCAAGTTCGATCATGTCCACACAGTAAAATACAATTCAAAACACAGTGGAATGCAAGTCAATCATATCGAAGATAATGATTGAAAGTGAAGACTCATCTCACACAGGTATACATCTTCGAAAGGTGATGGAGATGATCAGATGCAGCCACTGATTCATCTAAGCTAGAACCCACATAGGATACTAGACCAGCTAAGTTTTCGGACCCACATAGGACACTACGACTGAGGTCAATACTGTCAAACCCACGTAGGATACAAGTACTGTAGTCATCACCTCAGATCTCATGGATGATTCTAGTACGGTTTTTTTCATCGTCGATACCACAGAGGATCACATTACGATAGTCTTCACTATTGAACTCATGGAGGATTCTAGTATGGTTGTCATCGTCGTCGAACCCAAGGAGGATTCCAGTACAAAAGTCTTCACCGTCGAACCCACAAAGGATTACAGTATGATAGTCATCACCGTCAAACCCATAGCTACTAGTGAACTCCTCCTCTATCGAGTATAGTGGGCCTGCCACTACAACCAAGTGCTTCCAACTAACCTTGGACTGCTGTAGTACTCCACCTGTCGAGTATTGTGGGCCTGCTGCTACAACCATGCGCTTCCCACCATGGGTCTGCCACTACAACCAAGCTATCCCCCTCATAGCCAATAAAGGTACACTTACTGTTGTGTACCGTGTGTCTGCCGCTACAACCAAGCGCTCCTCCACCGTGGGTCTACCGCTATAACCAAGCGCTACTCACTGGGACATCGAAACACTCTGAGTCGATCAATCGGCAGTCATCAAGTCTCAGCCAACTCTAGGGTTTCCGCACACAGCACGCTCGTTCCGGGAGGGTCTTCTCGATGAGCCAATAGGTCGATACATCAACTATCACGTAGACCAGATTTGATCTATCTCAATCTTCCTCCTTGTCGATAGGAACTCAATGTGACAGACGACACATCAATCAGACGCCCGATCTGAGAGTTAATGGCTTTTTCGTTCTAGGGGCCCGGTAGGTTTTTAATTCAAAACCAACCTGATCGTACTCCAACTGCGTCAAAAACTTGAGTAGAGGAAGAAAAAAAAGGTCTGTCTCACTAATAGGAATCCAACAATGTCGACGGCACATCAATCAGACGTCTGGAGCTCACGTTATAAGCGTTTCCACTCCGAGGGTCTGGTTGGTTTTGTGTTTGAACCAACCGGGTCATACACAATGTTCTCCGAAACCTTGAATTTAATATACCAAAACGACCGTCTTGATCCAGGGATCCCAAATATAGTGACGGTGCATTGATAGAAGGTCTGAAGCCGATGATATGGGCAAATGACTGAAAACAGTCCGAAATGGGGGGTTTGGGCCCAGCCCAGCCCAACCCCCCCTGGGTCAGCCCAAACCGGGAAACCCGACCCAGGTCCGGGTCCGGCTCATCAGGGCGTGGCCCGACCCGGCCTGGTGCGGCCGGTACGGCCTGGGCGTGTGCGGCCCACGTGGCCGGTTAGCTCGGCCGTTTCGACCGAGGGGTAAATGTGGGGATGCACTGCCCCCCTGATTAGTAACGACACGTCTTTTGTGTCGCTCCCTCCTCCCTTAAACTTGGAACGACATAGAAATTCCGGTCCGCCATGGCCACGCCACGACAGTCTTTTCCACCAGTCACCGGCTACGCTGCACCGGGGTGGCGCGCTTCTGCAGCTCTCTGCGGACCACTGGTTGCACACTGGCTGTTTGTTTCACCCGCCGTCTGTCCCAGAGGTCTTTACAAGACCTGAACTACACTACGTGAACCTTATATCATCTTTTCGGCCCGTTTAGTCATCGCCCGTCGATCCTCACATTAACCAAAAGTTGTGGAGGGTTGTCATGCCATGCATGTTCGGCCCGCGCCCTCCGCGTTAGGTGTTATCAATTGGCAATAACTTAAAAAAATTATTTTAATAATTGACGAGGGTATAATTTATACAAGTAAAAATTATACTAACATCATATTATTTAAATGCTCATGCTCTTGAGATAAATCCACTTGAATGGAAATTAAAAAAAATCGATATCTCAATCCATAATACATCAATGACTAGGGTATAATTTATTCAAAATAAATTTTACAAACACCCTACAATTAAATACCCACACATGAGGGTATAATTCACATAAAAACTATATATGAAAACCTCCTACTTCGAAGAAAGCTCCCGGTTGTCAAGAACCACAGTTGATTGTGTCCTTCCCGTCGTCGATGTCTCCTTCCTAGTCGTGGATGAGAAAGTGGAGGGAGAATTCAGGGAACGCCATGGTGGCATCCTTCTTCAAGGAAGTTGCGTTATTCAACGAAGAAGATGATGTTTTTCAAGGGAGGATGAATGTCATCCAAAGATAGTGCTCTCTCTCTTTCAGTTTTCTCAACACAACAAAACTAACCACCCCCCAAAATAAAATAACCTCCTTTGCTTTATTTCAACATGCCAAGGGTTTTCAACTTCAAAATTCAAACTTAAACCACCTAATTTAATTGGTGAAATTAATTAAATATTGTGTGTTGGAATTTTATTAATAGGGGATAGGGGTCAGTTACTTAAAAAAGGCATGGGGTTTAAAGGGGATGAGTTATGGGGGTTAGAGAAAATGAAGGGGTGGGTTCGTGTGGGCCCCACCTCTGCTTTATCCTCACTAGGTTAGTTTCCCTAACTTCCACACAACATTTAAAACTACTAAAAGAGAAATAAAATTGGAATACAATTTTATTTTATTCTTCACTTAAACCTCAAATTTAAGCAACTCCTCCCTAGAAAACGCACCTTCGGAAAATGTCTTCTTATGCAAAAACTGGCACTGCAGTTTCATCGGTGCCCTCAGATTTCAATTCAGAGCTCCGGTTCAAAAGATAGAAAAACTCCCTCATTCATTCACTGAACGTACCCGAGCTAAATTTCAGAACTTGATTCCGGGCACACCGGTCATCGAAATCAGGTGCCATAAGAAACCGCAGACACATAATATTCCATGGAAATTAAGGAAAAAAAATTTCCTTGAAATTTCCAGGTCTTTACACATTGAGAACACCATGATGTGGTGGAACATTGAGATACTTAAACAAGGGACTTCGTGAACGTTGGAGTATCGACTAGTAGCTCATGAAGCGGATCCATCTAATGATGAGTGAGTAGATTTCGGAGTCCTTGTAGCTGGATGAGACCTGACAACTGCTGACTATTTCAACGTGGAGTTACTCAACTAACCAAGTTGTGAGCACCTTGGTGTTGCAGAAGACCCACAGTGGGGAGCGCATTAGTGTCAAAGCAGACCCATGGTACTCCACAGGAGGAGTACCTCAGCAGGCTATGATGGGGAGCACCTTGGTGATGCGGCGGACCCACAGTGGGGATCGCCTGAGTGACACAGAAGTCCCACGGTACTCGACAAGAGGAGTACCGCAACAATCCAAGGTTTTTGGGAAGCACCTTAGTGTCATGGTAGGCCCACAGTACACGACAGAGGGGGAGTTATCCAGCAGTCGTGGTTTAGATAATGTGAATAAAATCAATGTTTGAGATGAGTCAGTAACTTTTGTATTTGCCTCATGATTGAGATGGATTATTTGATAACATAGGTATATGTATGGGTGTATACCTAAGTACAGTTATCTATTGATTTAATACATTTTGGAATATCCTTGTTAGATCTGTGACACCTTGATAGTCTCATGGTCCCCACTAAGTATCGTTATACTCACCCCTACATGGGCTATGCCCGCACCTCATTTTATTAGATGCAGATGAAGGACAAATCTGACCGAGAATGAGTGTTCCATGACTGGAAGGTACCTAGTGGTGGACCACACGATGTGACGGTACACAGAGGAGACGGACGGATGTGGAGTACTATGGAGGCTATCTGTACCAACCCTTTAAGTTGGATTTCCCGGTCAACGAACCATGATGAATTTTCCCTTTTTCCAGTACTTGTACTTTTAGTTTCCTTTTACTTCACAGTTGGGCTTGTATTTATGGCTGCATTTTTTTCTTTTCAGCACTGCTTTTCTGTACATTTTTACTTAGTGTTTTGCTTCCATCTTGTAGTCTATTGTGTGAGTTTACAGTTATAAAAGAAATTCCTTCCTAGTTTTAGGGAATTACGCCATTAGTGCTAGTCGCCTGCCCCTGGCCTATTGAAGGCTGGATTGGGGTAGTCACAGCACGAACCCAAGGGATGGGTCGTGACATCTACAGTTTTTTAATAAAATAACTATGCATATATATAATTTATAAATTTTAGAAAACAAAAAAATAATATTTATATACAATATTAACATAACAATAATTTCCATAAAATACATTTTCCATTAATTATTATTAATAATTTAAAATTTATTTTAACAATTTTAATTAAACAAAATTTTATAAAAAAAATTAAAAAATTACTAATTAAATATCTTGGGGTGTTTTATAACCATATGTTTTTCACATTATGATGAGTGATACAACTCATTCTCATCAACATGATTAATTTTTATCATCTTTGTGTCATTAAATAATAATATCCATAGTTAAATTCAGAAGACTACACTTCATGAGGGAGAGATAAGAAAATAATTTGATAATATTTAGCCTTTATAAAGAATAGTATATACTAATTTGGAGTTGGAATAAAAAACCCACACTGTTTGAGTTTCACATTTTATGGATATGTGACAGGACAACCCCAAGAATTTTAATATCATCTGGTAGGAACTATTATGTCATAAAAATGGAAACAATAATATAAATAGTAGGGAATATGCATTACGATACCCTTTTCAAGATTTAAAATTCTTTTTTTTAACGATGCATGAGAAAATATGGATGTGAATTAAACCTACTATATATCCATATCTAATGATTTTTTCTATCAATTGGAAAGGAATTTTATTTGGTAAATTTAGAGATAGTAGGACATTGAGTGGGGACTATGAATTAGGCTAAAATTTAGTTTTAATCATGTTTTTATTGTACATGAGAATCCATTATTATTATTTATTCATAGTTTGAGGGACATGTGGGTTGTAAATGAAGATATGGCCTATGTAATTGAGCATCCAATGTAGGGGACTTGGGTGATGGGGCACTATGGAGTGGTGGCATATAGGAAAACCACTCTTGTAGTAGCCCCTTGTGAAGGGTGAACCCTATCCATGAGTCTAAAGTGAGGTGATTACCAAGTAGAGAATAAGGATAAGGGGTGACCTCATTGTGAGGCCATGAAAAGATAGATTCTACATATAGAGGCCTATGAAATATATCATTCAAATATGAGAATTATTTAGTTATCCACTATGTTATATGGACAAGGTGAAGTCAAATTTGGTTAGGTTACTAAGGTGATTTCATTTTCCTAATGGTGAATTAGCCAATTTAACTATTTTGTTGGTGGAATGAGAATTTTCTTCTCTCTATTATTTGACCTATATAATTTCATGTTTAGTTAGGAAGAAATTGTAATATCATACTATAGTAGGAGGCCTAAAAATTGTCTTGGATAGATAGAAATATTTTAAAATGACTGGGCACCATGATCACATTGAATATGATCAAACATACGAATAATATAATGATTCCATAATATGATTTATCTTGGATTAATAGTGTTTAAAATGTTCCATTTATCATTTCACATTGGTTCGGACATAAATTACAACTGAATGGAGGAGGAATAACCTAACAGTATGATGCTATTCCCAAATGTCCTTTTAAAAATTACCTCTAAAATGGATTGATGGTTCCCTATTTATGAACATACCTGATCTTGGAATACATGTATAATACTGACTAACTGGATCTCTGAAATCTATATCTGGGAATGTTTAGTGGTTTCTATGAATGTTTGGAGGCTCATCAATGTAAAAAAATTTGGTTTCCTAGATTTTTTTAAAAATATATTATTCCATGTAGATATTTTTTTCATTAAATGTATCAATGAGTATATCTTCTATTATGTAAAACACAGAAGTTATCTTTTAATACATAGAATAATGTGATTTTTTGGTGCACATGTCACATGAAACAATGAGATTCAGTGAACCGTGATATAATATTATAATTACCTAGTCATGATGTAGATGGGTATGAAGCATATTTATATATTCATGAAATGAAAATAAAAAAATCATATTCCTTAAAATTTCTTATAAATTCAGACTTACAAACAAATCAATTCATCACAAACTGATTATATTAATCGGAAATATTTATTTTAGAATGTCTTTAATTATGAATTTTTAGTAAATATTCTAATGAATTTATAAATATTTTAAAAAAGTATATTAGAGAAAATGAAAATCAACTTTAAAATCATAATATTGTATTTATATTGTGGTGATTTTCTTTATCATTTGAAATACATTAGTTTTTCAGTATATAGTAGATTGTGCCCAATCTATTAAAATAATAATTTATTTAAATTAAATTACGTAATATTAATTCCAAATTTTTTAATTTAAAATATCTATAATTAAAAAATACATAATCCACATTCTTACTTTTGAATAAATTTTATATTGGATTTGTCTTTATTTTATTATTAGGATAAAAAAGTTTTTTTATGAATTTATTTCAATGTGAATATTGATTATTGAATATAATTAAATAAATTAATATTGTATGATGTGTGTTTAAAATTGATTCTATTGATTATATACAAAAAAAATTTATTAATATTCATTCATTTATTATTATTATACATTTAGTTAATATAATACCATTTTTTACTTGAATGAAATACACTTCTCTAAAACCAGATATTTTTTTTTCAAATATATGGTATTTGTTGAAATTTAATTTTTGAAACTTTTAGATAATTTAATTGATAAATTAATTATAATTACAAATCAATAATTTTAATAATAAGGATATTGTTATTTTTTGGGTTTTATAAAGTTATCATTTTTTGATGAATAATTAAAAATGTAATGTTGTAACTAAAAAGTTCTTTTTAGTTTACTTATTTATAATGTTAAATTATATCTTAAAAATTTTGTGAATTAAATTATGTATAATTAGACATATATTAATACAATTTAGTTTATTTATCTTAATTATATTTTGAAATTAGATATAAAAAAATTGTTATCTTTTTCACAGTTTATATTTGAAACTGTGTTTTATCCTTGTGTTTATTTGATGATTTTTAAACTAAAATAATCCAAATAATTTACTTGAATTGGAACAAAATAGATTATATATATTGAATTAGAATAATTTATACTATAAAATATGTTCAATTTAAATATTTACCCAAATTAATAGTGAAAACGATAAAAATTATATATAGTGGTTAAGGTAAAAAATGATTTACCATGGTGTTAAACTATGAAGATAAGGGATAAAAAATGACCAAAAAACTTGTATAAAACACATTATCTAGAATAATTTAGAACTTATACCTTGTAGGATAGATAGTCTACCATTTTATTTTGTCTTGTTCCATGATAAAAAATGTGGTTTTTATTGAATTTTCTCAAAAAATTCTAGCTATAAAAGTCAAGTCACTTATAAAATTCCATCACCTATTATATATTATTAAAACCTTAAACACTATTGGATAGACCATGAAAATACCCAATCAGTTACCATCATAAATTCTCCCATACAAGAGTACATTTTTGGAAATAAATCCAACATAATAATTATTTTGGTCCAATTATAAAGAGGATATATGAAGAAGTGGAAATGTTCATCTATGAGTGATTTCATTTTAATTGTTTATCCACATTATTATATACATACAATAAGAAGATAATATGATAAACTAATTATAAAAAAATAAATAATTTTTTTCTTACTGTTGTAATGACCTACAATGATATACACTTCCGTCCAAAATAGTTAGGAAATCTGTGTATGTATCTACGACTGACTACACGATCATGGGCTGAAATTTTAAATGTTTACATTTCCACTTATTATGGATCATAATGTTACTAAAAATAATATTTATATATAATTTTATAAAATTATAATACATTTATATTATTTATATTAAACATAATCATTTTTACATTCCACTCTATATGGGATATGCCCATTACATTCTTGTGTATAACATACTACTACCTCATTAAGTGACATGATTCATTTGCATTAACACCTTACATGGACTATAATAAGTATAAATGTAGTTATTATACATGAAATGACTATTATTTTAGTCAAATATCATGAATTCTTATAGGATCATATACAATTTTCGTGGTTTAATTCTCATTGAATGATGATAATACTTTTCTCATATGTGTGGACTACCACCTTCACAATGCGATGTGACTATATCTTTTCATTACAACAACACATCGATAGTATGTATAAGTATATTTATGGAAATAATTTTTTTGAGATATTATTATCATTATGTTAATTATAAATATGACATACCTTTTTAACATAATGATTGTTATGAAATGGAAATGGTAGTCGTATTTATGTATGGCCTACCATATCAATGTTCAGAATGCACATCTTCCACAAATCCATCCCTAATTATTAGTCCAAAAATTATAATAATTGGGTATATATGATAATTATTTTAGGATTATTATTTCATATAATATGTAACCCTGATCAATGTTATTGTATTTAAAATAATAAATCAAAAAGTATATGATAAATGAATTTATTTACAAAAGCCCGATTTTATGTCGAGATTTTTATTAAACATGTAAGAAATGTTCATAAGTAAATAATATATAGTATGATATCTATAATTATGGTTCCATAATATAATTATCAAAAACTATATTTATTATACAGGGGTTTCAATTTAGTATGGTGTTCGTTGAGACATAAAATAAAAGATTTATGTGTAACATTTTTTATTTTGTAAAACATATACTATAATCCCCAATTATTTATATTATGTGTTTAATATAATTCCGATGAATTTATATTTATATTCATCTCATGAAAACTATTTGTTTTTATAGAACCATTCTAGTTTATCTTGTTCATTGGTTTTATGATAAATATTTTAGAGAAATGGGATGGGGGTTTTGTATCATTTTTTCTTCTTTGGAATGTATGTTATGTGGTACGACTATATTTTTTCATAATGTGAATATACATCCTTACTAACATGTTATATTTATAATATATTGATCATAATTATATTTTAATTTCCATTTTATGATATTATGTTATAAGGCTTATGATTCAATGTTCTTAAAGTGATAATGATTTTATGTTACAATATCATCGTTAATAATGATTATTTATGATTATGTTTTATATGATAAAATATTATGAGTATTATCTACATAAATTAATTTAATTTCTTATTATATCATTATTAATGTCGTTTTCATGTAATAGTATGATTTCATTTTAAACTTTGGTATTGAAAATAAAGGAGAAATTATTTTTATAAAAATCATTCTTCTTTATATAATTGGTGATAAATCAAATTTCATCCAAAATAATGTTTTCTAAAAATCTTTCATGTTTTTTTTAAATTTATCTTATTATTTTTAGAATGAAATTTTAAAGAATTTATACGTTAAAAAAATATTTTAAATTAAAGTGTCATGTAAACATTGAAAACAATTCAAATTGGGCATTCATCTAAAATGTGATATGAATATTTGTTTTAATATATACAACATAAAAAAACAATCCATTTTCATAAAAGTTATTTTAAATGAATCATCATTTTTATCATTGCAATAATTTCTTTTAGAAAAATATTTTCAATTTTTTTATTTATGAAAATTATTTCCAAAGAATAAATGATATTTTCCCTAAACAATGTCATAAATTATTTAAAATATACTGTTGTATTTTTTCAAGTTTATTTTAAAAATATATTCACAAAATATATAATGTTTTAAATAATGATATTTTTAAAGAAAATCAATTTTCTGTTGATGAAATCTTCTATTTAATATTTGAAATTCAGTTTCAACATATGAAAAAATCATTTTATGTTACTTATGATTTTTTAGGGATGTAATAAAAGGGTAAAATTCATATTCATTCTCTAAATGGTATATCATTATAATATCATGATATTTATTAAACCCTTATCTATTCAATACCATATACCATGATATAATTATTATTAAACCCAATTCTTTTTCCCATTAGTTATTCATGGGTGGAATGATGAAATGATTATAAAACATATAAAATTTAAAAATATTATTTTATGATAAAATATTTATGAAGTCGTTCATCATTTAATGAGTTATGATGTGTAGAATGTTTTATGAAATTGTATAACACAAAAATACAGTTATTATTTTGAAATTGGTCGATCATTATCTCCTTCTAATTAATTGGGTATTAGTTAATATACCATGAGATAGATATTACTATAATGGGGAGTTAACCTATTTTAGTAAGAGACTCGATTCACTATGATGGTCTTGATAGTTAACCATGAATTCTATGATGGTTTAGGGAGTGAACATATTAAAATATTGTAAACATGGAAATGTGCATAGACTAATATCAAAACTATTTTCTATACTTATGTATATTATGAAAATCAATGTGTTATGAATATTTCGTGCTTTGATGGATCATGTTCATTGATTATCTTATGATTCATTTATTCTAAAAAACCAATCTTTTACCGATGATCCATAATGGATAACGTTAGTATTTACAATATGTATTTTTGATGTTATGGTCATGTTATGAAACCATTATGTTCCTGTTATGGTTATGTATCTCTCATGTTTATCTTAATGTCCATATGATCTCATCGTAACATATATTCATTTCCTTCGGTTATGGAGAATTTGTTTACCTATGATATTTCAATTGAAGGTTCTCATGATAAAGATCTTAATGGTAGATGATTTATTTTATTTTTAGACCATTTGATTTTGTCTCTAATTTTCTAAATACACAAACTAATATGTGCCTTCGGATTTTTGTGTCTGTAATCTAATGAATTTTTATAAAAAATAATGTAATATACTTTTATAATCCTAGGTCATTATAGTATTTTTAATGGGAATGTTTTATTCATCCATTATAACTATGATGAGAAACAATTATTGAAATTTCTAGGTATATTTCTAATGTTATTTATAAGGATATATCTGAGAATAAATCAAAGGATTAATTGATGTATTGAAAATTGTACTAGAATTAAGGTAATGGAAAGAGAAAGTGGTTTCGAAGAAATTACATCCATGTCTAGAAAATAAATACAAATGTTCCTCCAGATGATAGTTAAATAGTTGCAATAACATAGAAAATGGGACATTCTGCTAGTCTCAGTCATCAGTTGGTGCATGAAAATGGGTTTTATACACACATGGTTTAACAGTCGCTAGGGGTATTCATGGAAATTCAAAAACACCTTATGAACCATCTTGAAGGATTTATAAATTTGAGGAGTTTGAATGTCCTAGAATAAAAATGATGTATAAAATATTAAAAATAAATTTTTGGGATTTATATTCCCTATAAGTTATTTTCAAAATTATATGGTTTATCATTATGATTAGAGTTTCTCAAAGTATTATATTGTGATTTAGTCAATACGAGAACAAAAGGGACTGGGTTAAAATTGAATGTAAAGTACAATTAACAATATAGGTGTCAAATAAATTTTTTCTAGAGTGAAATATGATGTCCTTATACCTAATCAACTACGAAAAAATGATTAACAATGTGAAACATAATGAAATTTTAGACTCACCAATCTTGAGAAGGAAATATTTTTTATAGAGTCCAGGTAGCATAGACAATGGATTAATGAAGATACAGTATCGTATAAGTTTAAAATGTGGGAGGAATCACTAAATGTAATGTCTTAGAGGGTCGATAATGTTTCTTGTGTGTAGAAAAGTAGGGCAGAAAATATGTTACTACAATGTAAACAATGTAAATTTATGTTAATGTAATGGAAAAAAATAATGGTCTATACATGGTATAATTGGCCATTGAATTACTCAAATATATAATGTTAGAGAATTATGTGAATCTATGTTTTAAAGGTAAATCTCATTAATTGATACAACAAGTTTGTATGTGTAATGATTATAATAATTATTATTAAGTTACAAAAAATGAAATATGAATGGAAGAAGTGTTAGAGAAATAGAGGATGACACTTGGTTGATGTTATATGAAAAAATATTAATGATAGATGTATTTATTTATTTGGATTCACAAAACTCGATACTTATCCATGGTATTTTGATTATTATAATCATTTAACATCCATCAATTATTACATAGTATTTTTTCACTAAATAGTATCCAAAATATAATAAATTTGTAATGATGTTGTAGAAATGTTAGTTGAAGGCAACACAATATTTTTATTATTGGAATGATACCCTTAATGTGATCCTGATGTTTGGAAAATATTTTATAGTTTATATAATTATTGATATTGAAAAAATTGAAATTGTATTGTATTGATACCTCATAACTCATAAATTATTTATTGAAAAAGTTGTTTTTTTTATCATTTATGGTTTTTAGAACCATATTGGATATACAAAATATTTTCAATAATATATTTTTATCATAATGATATCTGATAAATTTAAACATTACTGACTCGTAAATATGGTATACCATATACACGATCATTATAAACATAATTTCCCATGTAATGACCCGACACTAGTTACCCAGAGCTTATTCCTTATTTGATTTCATTGGAATATAGACAAGGAATATGTATCCTTAAGGGATGAGTAGTTTAGAATTATTGGAAACAAGATACATACCTAAGTTGAGCATTATATCTTGAAATAGAATTCAATGTAGAAACAACATTGAAAACATCAATAACTCATAGATTATTCCAGCACGTCATTCATAGTAAAATTCATCATGCCTCAAGAAAATGAAACACAAGAAGGGGGTTATCTAAAATTCTCAGTAAGGATTTTCAATAAAGAGGAAGATAAATAAACATTATGATTGTTGAATAACTAAAAACATTTGAATTTTACAAATAATAAACATGAACACTTGATGAAAGGAATAAGATATGAGTAAATAATGACATAATTAAACATAATCATGTGTATTATACTTGTAGAATTACCACATGAACCATCAATAAAATTTATGTAATGAATGAATACATAATGTGGGATATCATAAAAATACTATCAAGGCCTCGTTCCATGACCATAAATAATCATTTTGTTAGGGTATTGTCCCACGACTGTAGTTTGCTTCAAGAGACCTACAGATGCAGTAAAGGGTTATTATGGGGGCCACCCGATAGTTTCCATTTTCATTTAATTTCTCGTATGAACGAGGATAAATATAAATAATTTATAAATTCAAATTGAATCTACTATATGAAATATATATAACTTTCTTCGAAAATTATGCATAAACACTGTCCATTCAGAGAAAAATGTTGAATTGTTTTATGAAAGAACATCCCAAACCAAAATAATTTGAAACCAATTAATTAAATTTGGTATATGATATTATGAAATATTAATCCCAATAATACATAATAATCTACATGATTTTTGAAATAGATGAAGGTACTTCGATAAAATCTTCGTGTAATTCTTTAGATAAATACTCTATAAATTTTTAAAGAAGTGTTATTTTGGAAAACATTAGTATAAAATAATATATAAAGTAAGGTATTATTTCCTTAATAATATTAGTTATTTTTTAAAGATAATATTTTCCAGTAATAGATTACATAGTTTCAATGAATATAGATAAGAGATTGAGAAATTCAATTGAATTAGGATTGTATTTGAGAAACAATTTTGAAAGTTACATTTAAAGTGGTTAACCATACATAAAATATGTACTTTTTCATGGTGGAAAACATATATATAATATTAAGATATAAATTTTGGGGAGTAAGAATTAACACTCAAGAGTTTCATTTATTTAATTAGATAATAAAAGTAGCCCGAATGAAAATGAATGTTTGGGTGAAAATACACTTACCTTAGGTTCGAATTTGTTCTACTCGTGAATATAATGTCCAGGAATATGAATATAGACTTATTAATATCATATCAAATAACCATATTGACATATATTTTTTTAATAATTATTTTTAGATAATTTATGTCGTCATTAATAAGTGCTTATACTGAATTCCATTGTTTCAGAGTGTTTTCTTTCTTGATTATCATAATCGGTTTACTTGATTTTAAGTAATGGAGTTCCTTTGCTCAGGATGTAAACCACTATAATTGAAATTAAATATTATTTATGAACATAAAAAAGTGTTAATGTTCATCTCTATCATTTGGTTTCATTGAAATAGGATGAATCATTATATGAATTATTAATGACATTCACTTAGATTATTTTAGTAGTATTTTGATTATTAGGAACTTGATGGGTCATATGATTTAATAATATGTACGTATACGGGTTCCTGAATATTAATTATGTTATAATACTTATATAATAGTCTGGTTAAACCATAAAAATTGTTTCATGACCATCAATGAAGGATGAATTTAAGGATGAATGTTCATCGCCATCAAAGGTTATAAATTGGATCCTCATGGATGATGTTTTTTTATATAATAAAAGGGAAAGAGAGTAAGAATATTGATAATGGTTTGTACATTAACATTATATAATTATAGTATATAGATTATAATAATTTTATTATGGTCATTTAGAAATAGGAGGTGAGGATAGGATAAAAAAATATGTTAAATTAAAATGAAACTAAATAAAAAAGAAGGGTGTTTTACCTTTTGAAATAACATCCTTGAAAAACATCTAATGAGAAGGGATTTTGATATTTTGGAAAGAACAATAGAATCTTGGTCGTGGGGAGTGACTTAAGAAGGGTACTTGGGCAGAAAATTGGGGTGATTCAAGTCATAGAGGTTTGACGATATGAGGGTGTGATGGAGAGTTTTTATAGTGGATAAGAGAAGTGAAATTTGTATATTCTAGTCATTATATTGTTATTATCTTTAATATAACCAATAGTGTTGTATAATGTGACCCATAATAGTAATTATTTCAGGTTATTTCAAACCAAGTAGCCTTGTATCACTCATGTTGTAAAAAAGAGTGTATTTAACTGAAAATTTGAATATGCGTTATTTTATCGTATTTCACTATTAATAAAAAATTCAGGAATTTTAAAAAAATCCAAAAAATTCACCCGTAACTACTTTTGATGTGTAGAACTTAAAAATGGTATCCATTTTTTAAAAATAAATTTATATATATTATAATTTTTTTTGATTAATACCATAGTAAATTAGAAAAATATAAAATTTAAAGGGGTAATTAGTTTTATATCATATTGAAAAATTAATTAAGATCTCATTATATTACTACCATAAAAAACATTAATGTAATTATTTACTATTTCAAAGGTTCATATTAATATTCATATGAATATTCGTAATGATATGTTACTATTCATCAAAAAAACAAGTTGGTTATATTAATCTGCAAATAACTTACTGATAACAACCGTTGATGAAGTTTTCTTGAAACTGAAAACATAGAAGTAGAAACATTATGTTTAATGGATTTGTTATGAAATTTTCCTATAATGTTTTGTTTCATATAGACTTAGTGCTTAATGAAATAATGGCTATCTAATGAATAAAATGTATTTAAGAGGAGCTTACAATAATATGTTTAGGTTGTTACATTATTCCATCTTTTAGAATGTCCGTCCATGAAATTTTATTTATAAATCCATATAAAAATATGTGTGTGGTTATTCTTCAAAAAAACCTCTTGTTCTTAGATTGATTACTTTATATTATGGTTCATCCAAATTTCCTTTACCAGACAAGTAATCTTATTTTTCAATACATGTTCTAATGTATCAATAATCTTGATAGGATCTTCTCAATATGAAATATTAGACTGAAGACTTATTTACTCATAGGTGAGTACATGTGTTGGGTCAGGTGGGTATTTAATTGATATTGATATGTGGAAGACATTTTAAACATTAGAAAAACGTGGAAGAAATTCTAAATGGTAATCTATAGCTCCAATTTGATCAATAATTCCAAACGGTCTTATGTACCTGGGACTTACTTTTCCTTTCATACCGAATTACATAAAACCCTACCATTGAGATACCTTTAAGAAAACACGATATAATTATTGGAATTACAAATCCTTAATCAAGTTATCAGTATAGATCTTCTGCCTACTTTGATCAATTTTGAAATGGGTTTGGATAATCATACGATTTATTGTTGTTTCCTCTACATGTTCATGGCTTACAGGATTTATTTCACCAATATCATCCCAACATGTTGGTTTACGACATCTTCTTCATTACAACGCTTTATATGGTTCCATCTGAATACTTGAATGGAGTATATTATTATATTAAAACACTATGAGAGGTAAATAACAATCCCACAAACCTTTAATGTCCACTGAACAAAACCTCAACTTGTCTTCCTACATTTGAATAGTCTGTTATGATTGTCAATTATTTTGTGTGTGGTAGGTATGGCTCAAATGATGATCTGTATCTAGGGAATTATGAAGACATTTCTAGAATTGTGATGTAAAATGGGGATACTGATTAGAATAAATTGTTATGGGTATACCGTGATGTCTTATAAGTTCAGTAATATATATTTTTGTTAAACATTCATATGGTAAATATTCTTTTATTTCAAGAAAATTGTGCTGATTTTGTAAAACGATCAATAATGACCCATATTACGTAATTATTTCCTTGAGTTTTTGGTAGAACCATGAAAATATCCATCATAATATCATCCCAGTTATATATTGATATAAGAAGGGGTTGCATGACTCCTCTAAGAGGTTTCATTCTACCCTTCACAGATGGAAAAACCAAACCTCTCGACACATCATCAGGAATCTCCCTCTTTATGTTTTCACACCAAATATATTCCTTAATATCTCTATGAATATTTTTGATATAATCGTGTATGGATAAATTAGATTTATGAGAATAATCCAATAGTTTCATCTTTAGCTCACAAATTGTGGGAACACAAATCCACATTCAGAATTTGAAAATTCCACCTTCATATTCAATGTCAACAAACATCCAATCATTTAACACATTAATTTTCTTTTCAAACACCTCATCATAAGCTAAAGAACTTTTTCTTCCTTAAATTAAAAATCGTTTGGAAACCATTTGAAAAAGTATCATTCTATTATATTTATTGATAATTACCATATCCACATTTACTAGATACATGAACATAGGATCTCTTTCAACAATCATATTTTATAAAATTCTGTGGTTCTTTCTACTCAAATCATATTCCACCATAGTTTCCTACCCCAAGTGGTAGTGTACTTTGAAATACTAATCCTTGAGTAAATCAAACCATAACTTTGGTATCAGGATGAGTTCTTTAGGTGAGAATATATTTTTTATACTCTTGGGATCTGTATATATCTCACATTTTTTGTCACAGTGTTAATGTAACCAAATCTACAGATCATAGATTACGGATGCTAACTCAAGATCCTGATTTGAAACGTTTTGTTCATGAATTTATTGTTGTCTTGATGAATAGGGAATCACACTATCATTCTATTTAAGTAAATAACCATTTCCTTTCATTAATGCATCATTATAGATAAAAAATCCATCATTTATGTATGATAGTGCTATGGTTGTAGAATTCACTAATATTATTTAAATTATTTAAATCATTCATCACATTACTTTTTCAATATGAACATAACCCATTTACATGTAATTTTGGATAATGGGATGGATAAACATGTGTTGTTCTGAATGAATATCCAATTATACCCTGTTAAACCAATAAAACTACCTACCTCAGTTATGTTAAATGCAGTAGCACATTATTGTATAAGCTTTGTCTTATCACGATCAAAAAATATTCCATCTTTATAGAAAACAAGGCCTAGAAAGGAAACCGATTCATGCCAAAATTATCACTTTCTAAACATCCCATATAATTCCTTTCTTCTAAGAGTCTTCAGAATGAAGCGTTTATGGTTTTCATGATCTTCATAGCTTTTAGAGTACCCCATGATATAATTAATAACCACCACCACAATGTCATCAAGATATTCCTTGAAAACTCTATAAATTGGATCAATGAAAAATGATGGTGCATTAGATAGTCCAGAAGATATTAATGTAAATTTTCAATTCCCAAACCTGGTTTGAAATGTCATTATTCTAATGTCATTTTTCCCTACAAGAAACTAATGTTATCTAATTTTACCATCAATTATCAATAATTATTGGGCTCCAGGAATTTGATCAAATAAATCAACAATGTGTGGTAGGTAATACTTGTTCTTTATTGCTATTTAATTGATATCCCTTTAGACAATCCACATCTTCATAACCCATATTTCTTCATTATGAAATGAACAATTTCTCTATATGGAGAAAAATAAGGTGAATAAATCCTTTATCACTCAATTCCTCTAGTTTTTTAGTCAGTTTTACTAACTCCACAATATGCATTCTATAAGCGGTCTTTGATATGGACCTACAACAGAGAATTATGTCAATGGAAAACTAAATTTCCCACTCAAGAGGATATCCAGGGAAATCCTATGGAAAGTTGTCAACCTATTCATTCACAGTAGGTCCCAATTATATATGAATATTTTATTCCTCACCAATTGTTATTGCATTCCCCTCCTCAGCAATAATTGAATTTAGCTGAGCTACTAGGGGTGGATATATATGGGAATTAGATGGTGATTTTTCTCCCAAAACGATAATGGATCCCAAATGTTCATCAAAAAATTTACCTTCCTTCTTATTGCAATAAAATTTCGCATCATGGTTTGAAATCCCATCCATTCCAATGATTATATCAAATTCAATCATGTTTATTACAATAAAATCATTAGATAATTCACGGTTATACGAATTAATGGGGACTACCTAATATATCGTTGTTGCAATGATACATTCCTTTAGAGTTTTTAATGATAACTACCTTATTAAATCAAATAGAAAATATCATAATTTCTTGAAAACTGAGAAGATATGAAAGAATGTGACGATCTAGAATCAAATAAAGCATAGGAAATGTTTGATAAAATTATCAATGTACATTCCACCACATCTTTAGGAACATAAACCTTTGTATTTGTGACTGCATAAGCATGGATTTTCTCCCTTTAACTTATTTGGGGAACATTTACTTGATGCTTAGTAAATTCATGATCATAATTTCCCATATCTTTGTAATTGTTGAATCGATCACTGGTAGCTTATATCTTCACCATACATTCCTGAGGTAGGTGACCTTTTTCTACACACTTGTAATAGACTCACATTACTATCAGAAATGTTCCTGGGTGTTTCATCCCAAAATTACTGTGGGGTGGATATTCAACTCTTATCTTCTTACATATTTATTTATTTCATTTTCCATTGTTTTTTGCAGCCCTCTACTTCTCTTGTTCCCATTTAAAGTCGTAAGGTGTAGAATATTCCTTTTCTATATTTACAGAACTTGAGATTATATATTCATATGATATGAAACATCGAGAGACTGGATTTCTTCGTAGGAATGGTTTTAAACCATCAATGAATTGTTCAATTTTGCTACTTGAATCATGTATGTTGTCCGTAGCATGTTGTTCCAGCCTTGTAAAGTTGGCTTCATACATGTCATCATTTTCATCATTCTTCTGCCACAAATTCAGAAATTTCCTCTCCATATATTCTTGATGTCCATGAAGGAAATATATATCTATAAAGTTTTCTATAATATATCTACATAACATATATTCTATATATTACTCCTCCTTTGTGTTTTTGATTAACAACCACCACAGATCCAAATCTCCCAAAAGATGATAATTGGACATGAAAACCTTCTCTATTTTATTACAACCCAATGTGAGAAATATCTTCTCTAGGTAATATATCCATGGCTCTACATAAAATAGGTATGTAGTCCCATTTTCATGTTAAAGGATATTATCTTATAAATAATCTAACAAATATCCTCCATGGGGTGGATCCTAATGCTCCATACGGGTAAGGATATTGATCATAACATGACTATGTTTTCCCAATATTGTTATAATATTCTTAGCACCAGTCACAACACCATAGCCAACTTCTTTATCTAGTATAGGAGGAAATTCCCTACATCGGGCTTGCATGTTCTTGTGGATTCCATTACTTCCCCTAGGATTTATGTATAAATAATGGCATACACTACATAAGGTTCTGAATCATAATGTATAATCTCAATGTAGAAAAAATATAACATAAATTGATATTCTATACATAGATAATCACTTAATCATTAACATGGTTTCTTTTTGGAAAAAATTTCATTTAAATCCTAAATAATGGCTTGTATAGAAAATGTGAATTATCCAAATCATATCTCCTGGGAGTGTCAATACCATGAGTGCATGAAGGCCCATTTTTATGTACCAAGATACCCAGGTCACGCCTGAAACACATTCTAGGATTTTTCACACATAGGTACATCTGTTTCAGAGGCACCTCTACCTATTTGTATATAGATATAAATGTATTTTCCTGAAAGATCCACATAATCAATTCAATACAAAAATTCCATGATGTTTTTGTACGTTTTTCCTCAAATATAACCATAGGGATTTAGTCCCTTATCTTCATTTTATAATCTAGTTTTCCTGTTTTCCACTAAACATCCTCTGATTCCAACTGTGAGGACCCAACCCCACCTGTCTAGAGTCAGGGACTTGTTTGATTACATTGGTATATAAACAAGGGATATGAATCCCAAATGATAGAGTAGCTTAGTATTATTAGAAACAAGATACATATATAGAAACCCTTATGACTACATCAATAAGTCCTAGGTTATTTCAGAATTTCATTAATAAAAAAATTATTCATGTCCGAATAAAATGAAACACATATAGGGGTGAGATCAAATGAATAATAAGGGTAATCAATACATTAGAAGATATATAATCATAACGCATGTGGAATAACTAAAATCATATTCCTTTAACAAATAATAAACAAGAACACATGATGAAATGAAAAAGATTTGAGTAAATATTGCCATTATAAAACACAGTCATGGGTATTCTACCAGTTGAATAACAACATAATCCATCAATACTATATTCATAATGAGGTAACTCATAATGTGGTACATCATATCCATGCCTTCATACCCTCGTTCCAAGATCATAACTAATCATCATGTCATGGACTTGTGCCAGGAATGTAGTCTGTCTCATTTGATATACTGATACAGAGAGTAAATATAGAGGGCCCCAACTGAATATTTCTATGTCTAGTTAATTTCTCATATGAACGGGAATAAATATAATGAACAGATAAAGTCATTCTGAAATTAACATATGAATGTAAATATTGTTCCATGAACATTAATCAGAAACACTAACCATTCAGAGTAAAATGGTAAATGGTTTTCCGATAGTACCACCACATCTAAAATAATAATAAATCATTAAATTAAATATTTTAGATGATTCCATGAAATATTAATCCCAATAATACATAATAATTAAAAATATTGTTGAAATAAATGAAGATAATCTTATAAAATCATTGAGTATTTCATCAGATAAATACACTTTTACTTTTAAAAGAAGAGTTCATTCGATAAGGCATTTGAATAAAAACCAATCTGAAGTAAGGTAGTATATTAATAATAAAATTAGTTATTTTATAATGATAATTGAATTCCAAAATATATTATAGAGTGTCCTTTAATATAGGTATGAGTTTGGGAAATTACCTTGAACCAGGTCTGTATTTCAGAAATTATTTTGAATGTTCCTTTTAAAAAGTGTAACCATCAATAAAATAAGGAAGTATTTTGGTTGGTAAACATATATATAAACCTAAAAATAATTATTTATGATTAAATAATAATAAAAATTAGTTTCATTGATGTAATTATACAATAAAATTAACTCTAATTAACATGGAAATTCGGGTGGAAAAACCCTTACCTTATCTCCGAATGTGTTCCACTATAAAACTTATGGTCTTGGAATATTAAATTAAACCTATTAATAACTTATTTAAAAAACGTCTAGACATTTATTTTGTTCATAATTATTCTTTTATGTTCATTTTGTCCTTATTTATGTGGTATGATACTAAATTACGTCGTTTCAGAGTGTTTGTTTTCTGGATTTTCATTATCAATTCACTTGTTTTTAAGTAATGGAGTTCATGTGGAAATGATTAAAATCTCAAGAATTAAAATTACATAATATTTATGAAAATAAAAAGGTGTTAATGGTCATTTATGGCATTTGGATACATAGAAATATAATTAATCATTCGATGAATTACTAATGACATTAACTAAGCTTATTTTAGTGGTATTTTGATTATTAAGAACTAGTTTGGTGATATGATTTAAAAATATAAAAATATACTTGTTTAGGGATTTTAATTAGGTTATAATACATATATTATAGTATGGTTAAACCATAATTATTGTTTCTTTACTAGTAATGAAGGATAAATTGATGGACAAAACATCATCATCCACAAAGGTTATAAATTGTAACCTCACGGACGTTGATATCATTTATAAAATTAAGAGGAGAAAGTAAGAATATTGATGATTTTTCATTCATTAACAAGATATAATTACAGTATATAGATGATACAAGATTTATCATGGTCATGTAGATTATTCAGGTGAGGAGAGAATAAAAAAATAAGATAAATTGAAATGAAACTAAATGAAAAAGAATGGTACTTTACCTCTTGAAATAACCACTGTGAGAACCTCTTTCAGGGAAGGGGTTTTGGAATTATTGAAAGACCAAGAGCTTCATGACGTGGGTAGTGAAAAAGTATATGTATTTTGGAATAACTATGAGGATCATCAAGGATTTGAGTATTGAAGAGAAGAGGTACTGATGGGGTGTTTTTATAGTGGAGGGGAGGAGTGAATTTTGAAAATTTTACTCATTATTCGATTATTTCCCCCAAGAAAACAAATAGTGATGTTTCATGTGACCCTTAATTGAAATATGTAAATGTCAGGTTGAACCATGTGGTCTTTCATCACTCATGATTCAATAAATAGCGTATTTGACTAATAATTTGTACATATGGTATTTTACCATATTTGAAAATTCCTCAAAATTTTAATTTTTTTAGAAAAATCCCAAAAAGTCCGCCCTAACATTTTTTGAAATGTAGAATAAAAAAAATTAACCCCATTTTTCAAAAATTAATTTAGATATATTATTAATTTAATTTTTAAATATAATCATAGTGAATTCCAAAAATAACAATTTTAAAAATATAATTAGCATTATATAATATTGAAATATTAATTAAGATATCATTCTCTTATTCACATAATAATATAAAATAATTCCATTAGTTACTATGCATAAGGGTCATATTACTATGCATATTACTATTCATAAGGGTATGTTACTATTCATCCAAAAAAACAAGTTGGTTCTGTCACACTCTAAATAACATACAGATCTCTACCGTAGATGAATTTTTTTTGAAACTCAAAACACAGAAGAGGAACATAAATTATTAATGGATAGGTAATAAAATTCTCTTATAAATTGATTTCCCAATGACATAGTGATTCTTGCAATATAGGCTAAGCAATAAATATAAATTATTTCAGAGGAACATAACATAAAATGTTTGGGGTGTTACATCCAAAAACCATCTTTTCTGACTGGTCCAAAATGTATAATTGAGTTATAAATATGATAATTTTAACAATATTATAATTCTCTAAATTTTTTAACCATGATCATTATAAGTTGACTGAAAAAAGTAAATCATGATTTCAATGAATATCAATGCACTTATTCAATGAGACATGATTTCAAAATTGATTTATTAGTAATCCTAGAAAAAACATTCATTTGGAAATAATATATGGAATGATATATATTCATAGTTATGTAATTTAACTATAAAAATATTATGTTTATTATAAAGAAGGATCTATTGGGTATGGAGGAAGCTAAGAATTAGGATTATGGATTTCTATCACTCTTTTTATATCCTTGAGACATATCCTATAATCACTATATATTTATTTCAATTATGATATATACTCCCAATTAATTTATACTATCATGGTTGTCAAGAATAAAATTTGTGTTTACATATGAATTTTTGTAACACTATTTCATGGGGTTTCTGTTGTAAATTTAAATAAATCTCTATGGAAATTTTTTACTCAATTTTCTGTCATTGATATGTACATTATATGATGAACCTATATTCATTAATGATTTTTATATACACACATAAATGAATTTAATGTAATCAATTTGTTTTATCTCATTATATGTTATTTTCCAATATATTTTATTACTTCTTAGGCCTTACGATTAAAATATACCAAGGTGTAAATAATTTTATTTTATAGTCCCATTACTTATCATGATTGTTTACAACTATGTTTCTAATGATAACATATTATGATTTATATATCATGAAATAAAATAGTTTTCATCTTCCATTGTTTTTCATGACGTTTTCGGGAAATTTTACCATTTTCCATCCCATGAAACATAAAATAAAAGATAAAATGTTTTTCATAAAATTCAAATTTATTTATCTTTTCGGGTTGAAATCAGATTTTTCAAAAATTCTGTTTTTATTTAAAATGAGAAAATTTTTTATTAAACACATAGTATTTTCAAAAGATATTTTTACACATGTTTTACATTTTAATAAAAACGAAATGTAATATTTATATTGTTTTTAAAAATAATTCCTTTTTGGGTTTTACTTAAAATATGAAAGGAATCATATTTTAATGTGTGTGGTATGAAAAAAATAACCATTCATCATGTCCATTATATTATTTGAATATATCATCAAAATATTTCAAAACTAATTATGATGAAAAAAATTTTCAAAATGTTTTATTTTTTGAATGTATATTTTCAATGATTACATGATATTTCCCCATGAAATGTTTTATATGATTTTTAAAAATAGATTTTTAATTATATAAGTATTTTTTAATGAAATGGATTTCCAAAAAAATTATCTTTTAAGAGTTTAATTTTCAATATGATGATGTTATTTTATCAATGAAATTTTATTAGTGATATTTAAAAAATATTTTCTATGTAATATGATGTCTAATGATTTTACATTTTCTATATTAGGGATGTGATCCAATGACAACATTATTATTCCTTATCCAAATGGATTATGTTTATTATGGAATGATATTTAATAAATTCATTTCTATTCCATGGGTTATACCATGAAATAAATTGTATAAAAATTACTTTTTCCCATGGGATAGTCTCTGAGGATATAATAAAATTATTATGAATCCCGTCGATTTTCCACATGTTATATTTTGATGAAGGGACTATGAAATCCATGTGATATCATGGGTTATGATAAGATGAATGTTTTTTTGTTATTCTGGACTATATAAATATATTTTTCATTATTATAATGGTGTAACATATATCTCTATCCAATACATTGGGTAAATATCTATAAATCATGACATAGATAGGATTGGAATTGGTTGTGAACCCACTTCAAAAATGAAAATGGTCCACTATGATGGTATGGGGTATGACAATTGGCTACTATTATGGTTCACACATTGGACCCATTAAAATATGACATTCAACGAAATTATCTTTGATTAATATGGAAATAATTTTGTAATATAATGTGTATACCTTTAATATAGGTCTTATTCCAATGTTAATCTTTCATCACCCATTTAATATAATAATAAAATAATTTATGCATAGTGAAATGACTATATATATATAATAAATCATAATTAAGATATTTTATATAAAGATTATGATTTTCAAATTTTATTCTCATGTTAACATATCATCATATTCCTGTTATTATTTGGTATTTCCATAATTTTACCTGACTATAAGATCAATTTTTATTTGATTTTCTAATTATAATCTTTATGGTTGAGTGGTTTGTTGTTGGATACAAAAAACAATGGATGACCAATTTTATGTTAGAAATTAAATGATTTCATAGTGAACAAATAACCCTAATGATCATTAACATGAATCAATCGTATTACCCTATTTTTTGCTAATTACAATCGTCATCATGAATCCCACTATCTTCATCTTCATCAAATCACAACCATCGATATTTCCCTAAAAACAATTTTCAATTTTTCAAATCCTATTAGAGTCTGTCATAGACCCCATAAAAATCAACATCAAGCCTCCATCATCAACATTTAAACTAATAGAACCGTCCAACCTTGCAGAGCATGATCACCACCTAAAAACATACACAATCGATAATGAACTGTCTTAGACAACATTGACTACCACAACCATAACAAAACATGAAAAAACCAATACCAAAAACATAGATAAGAACAAAATATTTTCTATTTCCTTCTCTGAGGGATACCCCTGACAAAGATAAATAAACTAGAACCTCACATCCAAGAACCTATTTGTACCCAACACTATAGATCTGACCATGATTAGATAAGATTTATTAGAGGATAGGGAATGGATTTGGATGGTCAATATAACTAAACATTGACATCATTAATGAGAAATAATCTTGAAGCTAGAGTGAGTTGACTCAAGAGCACCGAAAAACCATTGATGTCCAAAAAATCTCAAAACCACTTCGTTACGATCAGTGTATACCCTACATGGAGAGGTCTGATGTAACATGAGGTCAGAGTAGTGTTTTAGTAGAGAAGGGATTAAATATTGATAAACCTTCATCTGGACAATCAAATACACATTGTGAGAGTCTCTCCAAGAAAAGGGAACCACCTTAAAATAAACAATGACCCCACCCACGAAGCACCGATGAAATGATGAAACTAAATAAAGGGAGTCCAGATTCAATGATAATAAATATAATGGATAGGGGAGAGGATGGAAAATAGAGAATGTTGTGAGGTGAGAGTGATGTCACCATAGAGAGCTCAAAAACCACCCAAATCAAGATCTCCATCAAGAAGAATATTTTGTAAGGAGGGAGAGGGGACTTTTACTTCGAATTTAAACCCACACTATTATATGTTCCTTTACCCATTCTATGAATAAATGTATTATGTGTGATACCTATAAATAGGGTTAATGTTATGAATATCATAATTTTATATGTTGTAGTTTAACTTTGGAATAATTTTTTATCTATCTATTTTTCCAATGATATTAAAATATTTTTCTCCCTTGGTGTGTGTTAGTGAAATTTAAAAAATATTCAATTGTTTTTGTAATATATATGTTTTATATGAATGGATCATTATAATCATAGAATATAGAAGAAAATAACATAGTGAATAGAATGTGGAGTTCATAATGAATATATGGGCACACAAAGATGGGCCCACAAGGCAACTTTGAGAGAATGGAGTGTGAGACTATGTTATGATGGAAAACCCATTGACTGTACTATGCTCGATTGTTGTTTTTGTATGAGATTTATCTATTTTTAAACCATAATATCAAATGAACATAAAATTTAATTCATGTGTCCATTTTCATCTATTTTTATTCCAATCAAATACTATGTAATAATATATATCTATTTATTGTGTTCTTCTATAATATTTCCAATATGTGGCCAAATAATTTTGAGAAAACAGTAATAAATTTTACTTCATGTAAAAAACAATTTTTTTAAAAAATGGGTGAAATACATATAGTATTACTATTGGAAGGATAACACAAAAATATCACTAAACTGTGAAACATTTCCAACTAATATTGATCCCTCTATACATAATAAATTATGAAACATATTGAGATTCCATTTTTAACCTCCTCATATAGAATGATACTTTTTTGTTCACACATAAAAGGTTTTACGTGAGGAATGACGACATAATGAATTTACTAAAAATATGTGTAGAATTAGTTTTTGGTGGAAATAAATTATCCCATTGAATTGGATCCATTAATTATGTAATGGAATTAAATTTTAGGAAACAAATGGAATATATTGTAATTACATGGTCATCATGAAGGATACTATAACAGACTACTAAATAACTGGATGTTCTCCTATAGGAGGATCATATAACAATGTTTGGATCTCTAAGAAGGATAACACATGCTAGGAATTTAAATTCTAAATGTGTAATAATTATTTAAGTATTTTCACATCTGAAAAAGATGTTATTGGGATAAAACCCAACATAAATTAGTGAGACACAATCCTATAATTACAAGGGGAACAAAATGAAAGATGAATTTATATGTGTATTTGAAATAGGTAATCTATAAATCACAATGTATCTTATGTTAATAGGAATAATGTCTCACATAATTCTTGAAAAAGGTATCATTGTGAAGATTAGGATCGTACACATAAAAGATATAATAGTTTCTTCCAAGAATAAGGCCTTTTAGAATGACCTAACATGAACTAATATAATCATAAACTAGAAACCTCAATATAGGACTAGATACAATGTATGTGGATTTTATCATAAATTATAGAACACTATAAGATGATTATTCTCATTTCAGATGAGAATTTGATGAAAATAGTTATAGTTTATTGAATGGACGCCCAATACAATTAAAAATATATTTTGAAACAATATACATAATGAAAAAAATGTTTCTATTATTTTTCAAATATATATGGATCATATAATTTTATATTTATTTTTTATATGGATGAATGTTTTCCCAATATAATTAACATAATTTAATTTTCACCCATATTATTTAATATTATTTTTATGTAGAAAACTGATTAATAGGATCTCGATACATGATTAGGAAACTATTTGTGGGATTATTATATGAAAGGTTTCATTAATTTTTATTTTTATTAAATACTAAATTTTTTCCCATTTGGAGTGAGGGTATTTCTTGGAAAATAGACACTTGAAATTTAATATGATTATTTTTTGGTTTTTGACCTTGAATGATTTATTTCCCTTTTTTGGGTGGACATAAAAATTAATCCAACTATGTTGGGGTGTAAGACTTATTAGATTTAATAAAAACTTGAGGAATTATACAATGAAGTCTGGGAGATATTAAATTATTATGAAGAAAACATAGGTGTCCCTAATATAGAGTTTCTTAGACAAAAATTAAATATTATTTATTGATATAATACATGTGCAACTGGATGATTTGTATTAGGGTATGTAATCATTGGACTATCATTTTTAGGTTTTACAGTTATAAATCATTGAAAAAATAGTGGGATCATTCATAAAACTTGTATAAGATAACTTAATTTGAATGGAGATCCCATTTTTAGTATAGATGATACAAAAAATGGATACATTTATTTTAATATTGAGGTCCATAAAGTATTGTTTCATGAGGCTTAGTGTAAAAAAACATGTTCCAGGGGCCTACCAATATTTTTGTCTCAAATCAAGGTATTTGGGGCTTTACAGGACATTCACAACAAGATAATAATGAACTCGAGAATATGATTCCATAATACAACATGTAAATTCGTGATAATGTAAAAATGTGTTACCTCATGTGTGTTAAAATCGAATAGAATATATGGGAAATTTAGAGGATAAATAATAAAATCATAAGGTTTGAGTAAATAAGAAATGTTGGTGTGTGGGAATAAGATTCCCATTGTTAATGCTAGGGATTCTTTCAGACCCTTTGTAAATTATGTAATTTAGATGAAGTGGTAGAATTACATTAAAACAAAAACAATTTACTATTTTTTATATAGTGGCTTAATAGAAGCAATGTTATTTACAATTCCGTAGAAGGGTTTTTCAAATTTCATGAAACCAATTACAAATTTCTATGAGGATGGGAAAGGTAATTCACTCAAGGTAATTAGTTTATATGATTATTGAAAATAAAAAATTGATTGAGTTGTAATTATAATGAAATTTGTGATATATATTAAGTTTATAGAGAACATGTTATTTTTGTAGGGTTTGGGAACAATAAATGTTACACCACCATTTATTAAATACATTCAAAAGGTTAATCTGTAATAATTAAAAAATAATTATCCCAAAATTCAATAATTTGTAGAAAATACTCTTCATCTATATCCAAAAATCGTTTTCTTTTAGTTACATTGAAGTTAGTAAAATAATTTTCATAAAAACCCATACAATTTACACCATATGGATGTTTTTTCAACTAAAACAAAAAAATAACATGATATAACGTATTCATTAATGTATAAAAATTATATCTATAAAATGAAATCCTAATAATTCACACCCACCCTAAAACCCATGAAACAATTAAAAACATGGTATACAAATATAATTCTATGTAATTGGTACCGTACAATAGAGAATTTCATATAAATATGTTCCCCAATTTTTTTAGAATTATTCTATCAAATTCATCATATAAATTTAATTTATAAACAATACATGACATAATCCATTATCCTTAGAAAAAAAATTTCATATACTGAAACCATATATTAAAATAATTTCAATACCTTCATATTTCATAAATGTAATGAATTTTATTAAATAACCTATCAAACATTTTAAATTCATACATGATATTAAAATCATTTGTAGAAATTTATATATGGTTAATTAAATTTTTTGAAATTTTATTTAGAAATAATTGAAATTATATTGAATATGTCCATGAGATTAATTAATGTTTTCTAAAGAAATACATCAATGAAATTATATTTACGGTGTTAAAATAAAACCCCATTATGTTTTTATGAATATTAAATCATCAAGAATAAAATTTTAAATCAATGATAAAAAAATTCTATTTGGGATACAATGAAATCATTTGTTTAATTATCTATGATAAAAAATTAGAAACATGGTGAAAAAATGTGATCATATAGAAAAAACTAAAATCAATATATTTTTTCACACTTGTATAATAAAAATAATTAAAATAGAAATTTTTGTATGAAATCATTGAATCTGAGAGAAGAACATTAAAAAAATTAATATTTACATGAATGAAATGAAAATCGATGGGGGGTTTTGAGATAAAAACTACAATGTATCCCCAAATAAGAATTTATACTATTAAAATAAATATAAAAGGAGAAATTGAACGATAATCACATCTATGGATTTTAAAAAGTGAACTAATAATCAATTTATGATGTAATTTTAAAAAATAAACGTATATGCCCGTAGAAAATATAAAATATAAAATAAAATGGGGGATAATAATGAACATAATCATAATGTATCATTATAAATGGATATAGGATCATACTCAATGAATTGATATTGATTTAAGAATCCCTTATTCTATAGCTTTGGTTCCCTTTAGTTGACATATAAACTCAAGAAAAAAATTATTTTATTTATTTAATTGATATCTATAACCCCATGATATTATATGATATTATTGTTCATAAACATTTTAACTTGTTAGTAGATTTTTAGACACACTATCCCAAGTCTAAATAATCCATAATATATTATAAAATTATACCAAATCCATTATATTAGTGACATGAATATTAATAAAAAAATTATTAATATTTTGAATTAATTTTTTATGAAATAAAAATATGTTCATAATTAAGTAGACAATATATATTGAAATAATCATTTTATTTTAACTTAAATTGTTTTTCATTTATTTTTTATGAAAAATATAAAATTAATTTGTTACACAATTTGAAGATGAATTTTATTAAATGAAACATAATTATGATATAAAAATATAATAATTAATGTATGGTGTGAGTTTTATATTTTGTTAAAATGATTGGTATTTTAGTGAATAGTGAAAAAATAATGATTACCAAATACTTCCACTTCAAATCATTAAATAAAGTCAGTTAAGGTTCTCAATATTTTATGTATTTGGTATTAAAGTGAAAGAAGATCTCCTTGATTTATAACATTATAATAACATTCATTTTAAGATGATATATTCATGAAATTTGATATAGGTTAATTTTTATTTGTTAAAATCCGTTTTTTCTAAAAACCATTTTTCAATTTATTTGTAAAATTATATGAAATTTTATGTCATCAAAATATAGACACTGACTCGAGGTAAAAGGATAGAAATGTTCAAATCAAGATTATTAAATTTGAATTTTAGGACCACATAATTTTTCATTATTATTAATATTAACCTCAATAAACAATTGTAACATTGTTAAGGGTAAATTTCATAAAATAATGTTAAAGCACTGAGATAATGCATCATAATATATAGAAAAAGATGAAATTATCATATTATATTGGTTTTATTTATTCAATTTCTTCCATGTCTCGAATAAATATCATCATTGTTCAAATTTTATTTGACTATGAATTTTATACTATTTTAATAATATAATAAATTTAAATTTTGACTCTCTCGAATTTTTTATCCATAAATTTTTTACATATGATAAAAAAATTAATTTTTAGTGGAACAATCATTTAAAAATAAAATTATATTTGTGAATTAAAAAACTCTCTAGTATGGTTATAGAATACACATGTACTTATATAGTATGATTACATATTATCATATTTAGAAAGCCATTATGCATCTTATCAATTGATAAAATATCCTTTGAACATTTGAAATACGTTCTATTATAAATATAAGGATTTGAAAAATCAAACTGAAATAGATAGTGGAAATGATGGAAACACCAATATGATCATACAATGTGATGAAAATTTATTTGATCTTCTTAGGAAACCAATAACATATATTACTTCTAAGGAACAAGCCCATGATCACAAACAACACCTATAGAATTTGAAAAGTCGTTTAGTGGAGAAGTTCAAGCACATTGAGATCACGACACTAACCATGTATATCGAAACACCCTATAAAAATATCATCATCATTCACCTTACTGTTATTAAATTTTTTAGTTTAATAATGGGTTGTGTAAATGGAAAAAAACAATATGAATATGTAAATTTTATTTTCATAATATTATTTGTTATATTTACTTATTATTCGTTCCCATTATAAATGTTTTTCATTATGGTATAGAAAGAAAAAATTTATTTTTGTGTAATATAAAATATAAATTTAGACATTATGTTTGATTAATTAATTTATTTTTCCAATAAATAATTTTTTAATAAAATAATATTTTTAAAAAATATTTATATTCAATATTTGATAATTTAACTTTTACAATTGAATAATAATTTTTACGGATTCAAAAATTTTATAGTAAAAAAACACATAATTTCTCAATAAATGTTATTTCGTGTGTTAAAATATTGAATTCACATATAATAAAATTATTTATATAAAACAATATTTATTATTGGGTTCAACATAGTGAAAATAGCCAACAATTTATTTGTCATTAATTTTTTGATATATTAGATTTTTTGGGGAAATATTATATCAGGTAGAATTATATGGTGTTATAAAGGAATAATAAAATTCAAAATGTGATGTCAAAAATAAATAAAATATATCCATGCAAAATTTTTATTTAACCTATTATATAATATTATTTAATGTTTATTTTATAGAATTTATAAATCCATTATGAATGCTCCAAAAAAATATTATATTTATGTCATTAAATTCACTACTTTATAAACATGGGTAACTTAATTATCAAAAATAGTAAAATTTTATTGACTTAAGACATTGGATTTATAAAATAATAATGACCACTCCCCTTTGTATAACCCATCATATAAATCACTAGGAGGATTGGTTGTTTTTATTAAAATGAAATATGGTATCAAAAACATAATTTTCAAAATTAATAATGAACTCCCATCCCATCTCAAATAAAAACACACGGAATATCCCCCCTCCTATTCACTCCCAAATATACAATACTCCCATGTTCCCCTATTATTTCATGAATCTCCACTAATTATATGAAAATATCCCCATCAAAATAAGGGATTGTCTCCTTATTATCATTATCCATGTACCATATTAATGTGGTTAAATTTTTCATACAATTTCTCTTTATGGGATTTAATCATCCACGTTTCTATTACATACCAAATTATTTAAAATTTATTATTGACTATTTCACTATCACTATGGTTGAATGGTCAAACGTATACCATCACAACAACTATGGGGGATCCCGACAATAAAGTAAAGATAAATATGCTAGTTATTCATTCATGAATTGTGATTTTACAATTGGATTCAAAATCTATGCATTCATTCATATACTGAATGTTTAGTAGAACTATTCCATCTCCACAAAAAAATAATGGATGTATAGATATTTTTGAAATTGTAAAATGGAAAAATTATTCCATAAAAAATATATAATCACACATTATAAATATTTTTGGTGTAACATCGTTATGTACCATGTAATTCTAATATTTAAATAATTTTATTCAATTATGGGTATGGATTGGAATTATTTATATAGATCTAAGATAATTTTTTGTTATAATTAAGTCACTATCCATACAATTAGTCAACCATTAATTTTGTACATGTTTATAAAGATCAATGAATATAAATTAGAAAAAACATCCAGTGAATAGATATTATTTCTCTATAATTAATATTAATTTTATAAAATAGTGGGGTCCATGTAAAAAGTCATTCTTGAATACATGAATATTATGAGGGAATATTATATTATCTTTCCCAATTAATATTATAGTCATCCTCTAAGAAGAGATTTTTTCTTTACAGTCGATATTATAAAGGGGGTTTTCTAATATAAAATAATCAATATTTAATGGATGCTCTAGAATGTGAGGAGAAGAAGAAGAAACTACAAGATATATGTGATAAATGGTTCATATGCACATGTTCTCCAATGTGGGGTGGAATAGACCACTTCATCATGAATAAGGATGGATTAATGAACCCATGACATGACTACCATGAGAACATGTTTTACATTGTAATGAATAAGTATCATCTTCTATAGATTGATAGATAAATAAATTATCTTTGTTGATCATAATACATCCCCTCGATAGAACATTGGTTTTTTTATTATGAAATATGGTTGAATAATGATTAATTCCCCTGAAATCATTATATATAATTTATAGTCCTTATGATATCACCGTAATTCCATTTTAACTCACTAATTCTCTAGTAAATTTTTTTAACTTGATTAGTAGTGGTCTTATAGATTTCTTCAAAATATTTCTGAAATTTTAATTGATTGATTTATAATATATAACAAAATAAATTAAAATCACTGGAAGAGTATGAGAAATGTACTAAAGAAGTTATGAATCGGAAAAATAATGAAATGTATAGAAAATATATGTTCTAGTTAAAGGAATCCACAGTTATGAGACATGTTTTCACTAAAAATATGACATCATAGACCCTTAAAAACATAGGAAACTAAAGGATTGTCATGAACAACCATTATGATAGAACGTACTTCTTTCCATGGATTAGCTAGGTACTATCACCAATTCGCGAAATATTTTTCATGATTATCAAACCCTAAAACTAATTTAAAACATATGGGAATGAATTTTTTGGAATTATTTATGTGTTGAGATTTTTAAGGGGTCGTATTATTGAATTATAATAGAAACTTTAATTGCACTACCCACCAATTGGGATAATTTCGTTGTATAAAATGATGTTTATGGGAAGGTATTGGGTTCCGTACTAATGAAGAATGAAAATTTTTGGGTTTATTCCTGAAAGAAATTAAATTTTCATATAAACAACTACCCAAAAATAGATATTGAATTATCATAAGTAATCAATGCATTATAAAAATGATGATATTATCTCCATTGGGGGATGCTTGAAATATTTTAGGATTTCAAGAGCCTAAATTATATATTATAATTTAAATTTATAAATATGTTCTTTTTAATATGGATAGATTTTTTTGGACTATTATTCATTAATCTACTACTATCTTATGATATACATTAATGTTGCAGATGCTCTATGTTGAAATTATTCAATAATTGTTTATTTGATTTGAATTTAAAAGTATATTATATTATTATAAATTAAATATTTGTATATGAGAATCATAATGGAATAGAAATAATTGATACTTTAAAAAATTAATTCTAAGGCATTCCATCGGGAGAAGAAAATAGATACTCAAATAGATGATGTGTGAATTTAGAAGATTGTAGATGATATAAAAAAGGGAAATGCATGGAGTGAAAAAGTAATGATGAATTATTTGTATGATTTTGTTCATGATAATTATTACTATAATATTATAATTTAAAGATGTAGATCTTAGTTGATGTATATAAATAGAACATCATTATCCATTAAAAGATAAAGCATACATTTTGAGATCTCTACACAAACTATTTGTTGGATAATATAAATGGGGATATCATATAATATTCATCAAGGTAGAATCTATGCCAAAAATATAAGGATGAATGTAAAAAATGTATGTGGGTGATGTAACCATTGTCAGTAACTATGTTGAAGACGGAGAACATAACCATATGCATTTTTACTATTCATATAAAGATATTAAGAGGAAATGATTATATATGGTTTGTGTGTGATCATATTAAAAATAATTCTCTCTTCATTTCCATTTAAATGGACTTCTAACAAGATCAAATTGAAAGGATATATATAATATAAGTTATGAGGTTGTATCAAACACCCCTATGGATTGTATGTTTTCGAGATCCATGATTTTCCATAACATTTTAGAATTGTATCTAACATGTTTTAAACACAACGTTGAACATTATTAAAAATTATCACCCTCGATGTAATGACCAATATAAGAAAACAATAATAAAATTTGAGGATATTTATAGAGCATACACAATGGGCATAAATGGAGGATGGGATCAATATGTTGACATGGTCTAGTTCAAATTCATTAATTATTTCTAATAAACCATCAAAATAGCCCCATATAAAACCTTTTTAAGGGGTACATAAAATGTGCATGCGGTATGATGTTGGTTAATTCAAACTGTTGGTTCATTAGAAGATTAAGTAAATTTAAAAAAATGTAAATACCATTTTTAGCACATCAGGGTCTCTCAATGTCATCAAAAGAGCTTTGATAAAAATCATATATTAGAGCTAGAGTTTGATGTTGATGATATGAAATTCATTCACATATTTACTTGGATGAATATCATGACATTTTAGAAGAAGGGAAAACTTAGTCCATGACACATTAGTCCCCCTGAGATAAATGACCACATCCCATGGGTGGAAAATTGACTAGCAGTCCCACCTAACCGATAAAAGGTACTCGGTTTATTTCATGAATCCATATTAATAAAGTATATTTCATAACCCTAACATGTGATTAATTATTAGGAGATATTTATGGAGAGTTATTTTTTCATATGAGGACCAATTAGTGAAAATATTATATTATATAGACAATGTTTTATAGAATAAGAAAATGAACCATGTAAAAGTACGCTAGAGAAACCATAAGAACGTGGAACTAATGTTGGAAATAGAGGAGGTGATGAAACATAAATACCCTCATAAATATTAGTTTCTGAAATTTAAATTCATAGATGGAAATGTATAGAGGGGTAAGATTTTAATGACCAAAACTTTTATAAAAAATACTCAATCATGATAGAAAGAAATTACATATTATTGTTATATAAAACACATTCACATAATTGTTTTTAGTAAATAATATCAATATAAAATATTATTTCTGCATCATAAACATTCATATTATTGAAATTAAATAGTGGACATGTGTTTAGTAAAAAAATAGTGTATTAATTAATCAAGTCGACATAGAAAGAAGATGTGATTGGCTCCACAAATAGGATCAATCCCTATAAAAACATATTCATCAAAAAATATGAGGGTGATTGAATCAATAGGATATTAAATTCATGATTACCAAGATGAAATCCAATCACTAAAGCATATGAAACACCATATATTAATAATTTTCATGCACATTGAGATAATAAACCAGACCATGCATTCCAAACCACTATATGAAAAGATAACTATCGCATAATATAACCACTGAAGATTTTATAGCTTAATAAAGGGTTGTGTGTCAAGATACTATTAATATTAACTTGTCGTTATTATTTTCTATAAAATAAATATTATATTTATAATTTCTTATACATTGTATATTATTTTCATTTTAAAATTATAAAATGAAAATTTTATTATATTTGGTAATATTTCAAATCAATTATGGGAACCAATTTATTGAACAATTGTTATTTTTTACATAAATTATAAATAAATAAAATATTGTTTTAAAATATCATTTAACATAAATAAGTCAAAAATAATATCAAGTGTGGTTTGAAATATATTTCTTTCAAAAAATCCCATCATTTTCCAAAATATGTCAATTATTATTTTAAATGTGAAAACTCACATGTTTTTATTATTATACTTGGAAGATAAATTTTTTTTGGGAATTATCACATCAAAAATAGTTAATAGTTAATTTTTTATAATTTCTAATATTGTCAAAATTTTCTCTAAAAATTAAATATTAAATAAATATGTAGTGTGTATTATGAGATAATGTCGAGAAAAATGTGTTGTAATAAATTTTATAAAATGTATTCAAGACCAAATGATGTTTCTACTATAACATAATGTGATTTTGATTATATTTTAATATTTTTATGGATCCATTATAAATCCTATGAAACCTATATTATATTTTACGGTTTTAAAATCATTTATTTATGAACAATACTTACTTCCCCATCACAATGGTTTATATTTTAATTATCTAGTCTCTTGGACTTATAAAATAATTAATAACCACTCATATTTGGAAGAAAATAGAAACCCCATGGGGGAGATATTTTTTTATTACATTATTATATACTGGCCAAAACCAATGGTCATAAAATTACAAATAACACCCATCTACATTCATTTATAAATCCACCCATTACTTATTTCACCATCACCAAAAACATGTAGATACTTTTAAAATTATTCCCTCTCATATGTAGGGTCCTCCCAAGGAACCCCAATCTCTCAAAAACACTTCCCAATATTTTGGAATCACCCTCTCAAGGTAAGTGGTCCTCTATTTATCACATTTATTTGAGAACCATATTGATGTAATGAAATTTGTATTGAAATACATATTGATGAGATATTTTATTCCAAATTATTATTTCTGACCTTATGATTTCAATTTTAGGAGTGACACATTTCACTCTTATTAATCGCTCTCATTACTAATTATGTACCCTTGTTATGCTATAAATGATTCCTATGATTTTCCACACCATGATTTTAAATAAGAACCATCAATGATATATACCTATCAATTCCCAAGATTTCATATTCTTTAAATTAATTCATATAACTCATAAATAAATTTTTTATTCCCTGTGGTGTGTGAAAATATTCTCACACATTGATCCATTTCATGAAAATGCATGAACTGTCATTATGATGCCAAAAATGTCAAAATGATTTTCCATGATTTAATTTTTTTTGATGTATACTTGTTCCCATTGTTTCTCTATGGTATTCACATAGTTGAAAAAATACATAATATATTTTTTAATTTCATGTATGTAACCCACATTCCATTATCATGGTATTAAATTTAATGAAATATGTTCTTTTTTCAAATAATATATGTTTAACAATAATATATGTAAATGATATGATTTGGCTGGTTTCACCTAGATAATGCTAAAATGCATTGAGTAGTGTTTTAGTCTAATGAAATGAATTTTATGGTACATGAGCTGGTATCCTATGCAAATTATGCTATAATGAATGAATGATTGTCTTTTACTAATTATTATGATGGAGTGTTTTAATGATTTTTCAGGTTCTTATATTTCCATTATGTTATGATGATATGTGATGCCTCATTGTTCATGTTAATGAATATCTCATCATTTATGCCCCATTTAATTTAACACTAGATAACATGTAATACGATCCAAATGATTTAAAATTTTATTCTCTTAATGGGTTTTATAGCTCATCCATTTCTTATGAATGTTCCCAGGTTATCCCATGATGTTCTAAGTATGATTGATTATTATATGCATGTTATGACTATTTTCAACAATGAGGATACACCCCCTAAATCAATTTTATTTGTAATGTCCCTTATTACCCAATGGCAATAGTCTTCATTGTCTAATGGGTTCTATTGAATATATTATTGTGCAATGGACCATAAATTATCGTGTAATAAGTACAAGGGGTTTCATAGTATTCATTGACTTGTAAATTTTTTTAATGATAAATTTATTTAGTTTATCAATTACATTTATTTTTTAATTTTACTGATGACCAAATTACATTAAATTCATACATAAGACATGCATTGTTCTGGTTGAAACTATGGCACCATAATTTAAATGCATAAAAACCTACATGATTACAATTTTTTGATAGGTTACCGACCACAAAAAATAATAGATATTTAATTAACATATTTGAGATGAGTAAAATGTATATATTAATATTCTTAAATTTTTATTTTTTCATCAAAAATTAATATCTTAATAATTACAGAAATGATTTATGTAGCATTTGATGAAAAAATAATATTACTTAAGAAATGAAAACTGTTAAAAAACAAGTGGAAAAAATTCACCATAAATTGTTAGAAGTATTCTGACCTGGTAATTTATGATTCAATTATTAAAATATATGTAAATTTATAACTATTTAATACTTATAGTGTAATTTACCATGGTTATGATTAATATTGGTTAACTAAGTAGTTATACAAAATATTAATGTTTTAAATGAAATTAAAAACTATAAATTGTTTTCTTTTTATACTGATATTTAGACCTTATCCTATTTTTTGTCTAATATATAAATATTTGGAAGCATATATCATTATAATTTCACCTTTTATTATAATTAATTTTTAATTACTGGTGTATCCTTTCTGTCTTCTAAGAGTAATCAACATGCGTATTTTATTTACAAAATATTGAAACATATTTTTCCTCAAAAAAATGAAAATGTATCTTATAAAACTCCCTCTAAATATACTAGAGGTGTTTTGGATCCTCAAATACTATATTAATTGTCTTTACAATGTCATATAATAGAGGCCTACTAATGAATATGTAATCTACCTACCAGACAACTTTTAATTTTTTTCATCCATTTTTAAATATGCTATCTTCATAATAAAATAATATATTAATTATCGTATATTAAGTTAATATATATTATGTTTACGGAACTACCATTATGAAACATAGTTTTCATCAGCTGATAGGTGAAGATATTACTTTTACTTACATGTGGAATATTACCTCGACATAGTGATTCAATTTATTTTTTATTACAATCAATCATGGATATTTATTATGGTGGTAAGAAATTTAATATATTATGATTTTGAAATTATTATACTTATTTATATATAATATTATTTTTATCTTCATAACATACTAACCATTGGATATCAAATATTTAAATAATGCATATTTGTGGACTTCCACCAATATTAGGTAACGATGTATTAATTTCATTTTATATTTTAATCGTAGGTTATAAATATATAATAAATTAATATATATGATATATATGATATAATAATGATTATTGGAAGGTTATATTTTATATAACTTCATTTCATTCCCTCTCATGTAATGTAAAAACAATTATCATGTGTACATACATCATATAATCTCTCTAAATATGGTAATGAATTTTTCTATATATTCATTTTATGGATGATTAAAAATATTTATATAGTCAATTTTTGGGATATTTATATCATTAATAACTTTTCAAGTATAATAGAAACATGATAAAATTATGTGAACTAACAGAAACAATCAAAAAATCTAATGAAAAATGATATAGTTAACAACATAATGGTAATTTTAATAATGAATTATTAACAAATAGGTGTTTAAATATTAAAAGTGGATCATATATGATACTATGTCTATGAAAATGTTTATGGTATAAAGTTATTATAAATTTATATTTATTATACAGGATCTTATTTCATATTCTATGAATTTGGAACAAGATTTTAGGGATGTATGAAAAAATACGATTATATATTAGGATTGTATTGGATTAAGATCAACATGAAGAAATTATATAAAAATTACCTATTTAGTTTCATTAATTTTATTTTCATTTAGTTATTTCTTTATAACATATATTTTTAATTCATTTCATGAAATTTACATAAGTAAGACACATAATGAAATTATTTATGGAAAATGTGACATATAAATCTCTTTGATAAAAATAGGTTTTTTAAAATGGATATTTAATATTGAACATCTATTGAATAATATTAGTATATATTCTATAAATTATTAAATTAATTTTTAACATTTATTTACAATTTTGAAAATTATATAAAATTAATCTTTACAAAATTTTCCAAATGTGATACATTTTACTTTTTAACGAATATATGAAACATACATTTAATTTAATGTACACTTCGTGGAATCAATTTCCCACCATCAACGCAAATAAATTATGTAAATAATTTATTATATATCATCACGTTATTTTCAAATAAGATTTAGTTCATAATATTCATGAATTTTTTTATTTTAATATTTTATTTGATAATAAATTGAGTATTTTACCCATGAAATGTTTTAGTTATATTTTAAAATATTTTTCCATTATAATAACATCCATTATTATAAATGGTGATAAACAAGTGATATTATCCATTATTACTATATTATACCTTCTATAGATTATTTCTTTTCATGATGAAGAAATATATGTGAAACTCGGTTTTTCTATAGGCTATCTAATGAAAATTGTTTTTTTAATCATGTGGAGTACAAATAAATGTATTTTTAATAATTTGATTTGTGTTAAGAGATTCATATTATACCCCCACTAATTCATTTTGTAACGGTTATTGTCTTGTTATCTAAATTACTACATTGGAATTTATCCCATGTATAAAGAAGATGATTTATAGGGTGTTATCCCAATGCAAAAAATTGGGTAGAAGGAGTCTTTATCCCTTGCTAGAAAGACGACGAACTAGAGGTTATACCAATCCCATTGAATGTAAACTAGTGGTTACCGAAATCCTAACATGTTATGAATTTAATTTTCTGTATCATTAACATATTATTTATTGGATTATGAATATATCACACTTTAATAACATGATATATTTATAATGTTTTGTTATCATGGGTCATGTTTTTTTATCTTTTTCTGATATATATAGTATTAAATGCCAATATTTATTCAATATATAAAATTTATGATATGGGAATTTCTACGTATACATTTCAAATTATTAGATCATGTTCTCAGGAACTTTATTATAAGGACATGTTTAAAAGTTCATTTAAACCTATAATAATTAACATTAATGATCTTTGGAGAAAACAAATTACTTTGTTTTCTTTTCCCTCATATATGATACAATATTTTAGGTCTATAAATGGTTCTATTTAAGGATATTCATTTTGGTTAATATCTATATATTTCTAGAACAAGTTGATTATATATCCATGTTTTTTAAAAACATAAACATTAAGGTTATAAAATGGATTATAATTTTTTGAATTAAATAATCCTTTATTAGGATGAAATATTTATTTATGTGATATTTTGGACTATATTTCTGGTATTAGGGAAATTATTATTTGAAATTGGACACTATGTTTTGAAAATTTTAGTGAGAACAGTTTTGAAAATCATATCAAATAGTGAATGTCATAAATTATAATAAAAAGGTAGTATGGATTTCCAATAAGAAAATATTTTTATTGATAAAATATATAGAAAAAGATTTAGTAAGTATAGATCTCAGAGTAATAACCGTGAAATTATTTGGTTTTATATATCTTTTAAAACATTCTGGTGCATGTTTGGTGGACCCTTAATGTTCATATTTCTTGAAAATCATATATGAAATGGCATAGAAAATTAATGTTTTTTATATGAACAATAATAAAATATTTAAATAGATAATGATCATGGATGACATAGGTTAAATATATGGTTTGATATATTGAGAATAATGTTCCATGATTTAGACATACAATAATGAATATTTAGGATTATGCAGTTTACCTTTTTTATTATCATTCATCACACCAAGATGATCTATTTTAGTAAATTAAAAAAAATGAAAGAAGCATTCTATTGATAAATTTTACTAAAAATTAAATAATATTCCTCTTTAGAAACTATTTTTTATTTGAAATGGTATAAAAATTATGTTTTTTATTCTTTTACAACATTATTAATCCATTAATAATGTTTATGTTCCTAATAGTTAAATAGGGAAAATATTCTACTTAATCCATTGTGTGGAAACACCCAAATTATTATATAAAGGATTCAAGTGAAATAGTTATTCTTAAATGGATATATAACATCGAATATATATTTCTCATTCATTAGTGTTAAGATAATGACAAAATCATTTTTGGAATATTCTACATTGTTGTTGAAGGAGTATAATATAAAATCTAATCCATAACACGAGTCAATGAAAGGATATTTATTCTATGGATTTTATTCTATGTACAAGGTGCGTTATCAACATGTAATTTCCTCATATTCTACATAAAAAAATATTAATTTAGTTCATTGTTCTATTGATGAATTATGGTGAATCTATTTGAATATTTGAGGAATATTTTAAAATACATATATTGAAATCTTCATGTATAATAGTTGAAAATTTAAATAAGATTAATAAATTCACGAGTTGTATAAAAAAAATGGTTCTCATGTTTTTTAACTATAATAGAGATGAACATTTTTCATGAAATAAATCAATGTGATACAAATGAAGAGATAAATATTGTATTTACTGATTAATATCATATATTTGATAACAAAAAGAATGAAATAATTTTAAAAAAAAAATATAACTCTAAATCAACATAGGGATTAGATGTGCCTTCTTTTATGATCTTAGTGTGTATGGAGAAATGATAGAAAATTGTCTTATGAGGACTATGAATTATTTTATTGTGAAATGTAAATTACTCAGGGAATAAAATTCTGTTAGGATGGGAACTTGTTGACATATAGAGGAGGAAAATAATCATTAAATGAACTACAACACAATAGTGTTACAAATTCCTTGACTGTGGGAATTATGATAAAAATTTCAAAAACATTGAGGTTAACAATTTGGATCTATATTAATAACAGCAGAAGCCCTTTGAAAAGTGGAATTATCATTTGATCACTATATATTATGTGGATTTTGATAATGATGAAGTGAAAGGTACTAATAGTATAATAAAATAGAAACCACACACTTATAAAGCTTGATAAAATCAATATATTTACCCTTTTTACTCTAAAACTGGATAATTGTGACACATTTCTTCATTCCCAACCATAAAACATCAAAAGGAAAAACTGGATAACTTACATCCTTGATGAAATTTTTGGTTTATTGTCCTCACGATTGGGGAGAAACCCCTCCATAGATTATTGAAATGAAATTATATTTAAATTTATACGACATAATCCATATATCATTTTTCACATTAGGACCTCGTCATAACCATATAACAATCCCTTAATGACAATATTTATTCGATATAGTTCTTTATAACATAGGGAAAAGAAAACATAAAAAGGTCGATCTAAAATTCACTACAAGGGAAATTATAAGAATTAATAAAATTAGTCCATAAAATCACATATGAAGAGCATAATGTTAAGATGAAATAATTAAATTTTATGTGTATAATATATTAATATTGATACCTATCAATAAAAAATTCATTTAATATGGACTCTTGTAATAAGACATTATTAATTAAGAAATTCATAAGAGTCAATAATCATGTGCCATTTTGATATCAATCATGATCATACAAAACAGCATTAGCCCGTATAAATTGTTGATAAAAAATATTTATATCTTTGAAAATCATTGAATATTACCATGGCAGAGCCCTTCTAGGTCCCATAAAAAACATTAAAATATTAATAAACAGCCAATCAATATCATAGATAGTTATATTTAGAACATAATCATCAACCAATGCATTAATTAGCCCTCTGGGTTCACCCATCCTATAATCTATAACTTTCGCACCAATCACTATCTAGGTGAACACATCATATATACTTTCTAATGACCATAATATTATTAAATCAAATAGACATTTTTTTCATTATAACGCATCAAAATATCATTAATTCTCTTCGAATCATTAAAAACTAATTGAAATGAAGCGAGTTCCATAACAATTTTTTTTAATATTAGGAACCAATGGAGAATAAATAGGTTCTATATCAATATCTTTGAAAAATGGTTAGGCATTTTAGAAGTAAATTGTTTCTATAATAATCTATTTGAAAGAAATAAAATCCAAACAAGGAACAAAATCGTGATGATCACATTGAAATGTATTATCACTGGCGAATAAGTGACAACAATGGTTTATTATCATGTTTCATAGACATTCCATTAAAATATAATTGTTTCATTCTTCAATAAAATTCTATTTTCAATTTTCAAATCACATTAAAAAAAATAAAACATTAGGAAATTCATATTATTCAAAAAAAATCCATGCAAATATTTAAATGACGTTTTAAAAGTAATTTAATATATTTATTGATGAAAATATCTATTTTGATTTGAAAAAAAAAATTAATGAATTTTCAAGAACATTTATAGAAACCATGGTATTAGATCAAAAAAATATATAACTAATGAAAAAAATGATATAAGATTGTATTTTAAAAAATTATCAATAATTTAACGTTCATAATAGTGTCAAAATGTAATATTTACTTGAGAAAATAATGAAAAACATAGAAGACAATATTTAATGAGAAGAATATTTTTTTAACATTTAAGACTTAATCATAAACAATCCCAATGAATGGTGAGACAAAAAGATAATACACTCCCCAAATTGGTAACATTTAATTAAAAATATCCATGATAGAATATGATTTATAAAATTAAAAGTATTAAGATATTAGTGATGTTAAATTTTAATTTGTTATAATAAAATATTAAAAAATGATGGTTGTTTTATAACATAACTTATGCCTCAAAGAAGGCAAATTGAGAAAAATATCCTTCAAATATATGGTTACATTAAAATTGAAAACCCCAATAAAGTGAGACATCAAATGGATATGAATATCTCTATTTTTTTTAAATATTCCAAAAATATAGCCATGGTTATTATATACACCACCAAAAACATTTGGTGAATACAATATATATCTCACAAAAATAATTGTGAGAATATAAAAAAGACTTAACATGAGTATGATTCATTATTCTTATTCATTGGATCCTAGTATAATAAAATTATTTTAATTATTTTAATTTTTGTGACAAATTTATATTTCCATAATTACTTTACCCCCGTTATTATGATGTTATATAAAACAATGTAATCAATTATGTTTATGTAGAATATTTTGACCATATTCAACTCATGTGTCAAAACCAACTTTTATAGGTTAACTACGGTCAATGAGGACATTATATAGACATCTGAAAAATAATAATAATGAAATAAGTATAATATTGATAGATAAATTGGTATTTTAAAAATAATAATGTAACAGTTTTATGAAAAATGAACTAAGATTATGATCATTGAATAGGTAGGAAGAACATACACATTAGCAATGTTTCCATTTTTCAATGATCATTATAGAAAAGAGGTATGAAATATTATATTATTTTTTCATTAAAATTGTATGATAAAATAAAATTTTAGTTAGTTATATATTATTCTATATATAATTCATTATATGTACAATGAATTGCGTCTATTTGGGGAATCAGTACTCCCCAAATCCATGAATGATGTTGTCACTTTTTATATGTTGGAAAATATATTAAAGAAATTATATATTATAATTAAAATAATTATAATATGTAATTAATATAATAAATATTTAAATTATTTAATACATATTCTTTAATGTTACACTTTTCACATTCTATGTAACATGATTGCGAAGAGTTCTTCATATAACTTCGGGATGCAATTGTCTCCTTTACACACAAGTGTCGTTATTGTAACCCCCATATTATGAAATTTAAAAAGGTTTTATAAACTATAATGAATTGAGAGATATTATTATTTTATAAATATCATAAATATCTTATATAAATTGTGTTTAAATAATTATTCTGAAACATGATTGCTGGTAATGGAAAAAATAATGATATCCTTTACAGGGTGGTAATATGCCACACTAATGAATAATTATTCATTACTCATTTTATTGAATTAGGAATGGTATTAGGTTGTAACCATTACATAAGAACAAATTATTATAATTAGGATAAATATTTGTTAAATCATAATGGCCTAATAATAATTTAATGTAGTGATGTATTAAATAAAAAATAATTATTGATGAAAATTTCCACTTTACCATGTAACCCCAATAGGTTTTCACAAGGATCCTTCATTGGATAAATTTATACACAATTAATGGAGTATTGAATAATTGAATGGGTATATGGAGTGCTTAATAAGTGTCTTGTACAAGACAATGTTGTTTGAATGGTGTTATGAGAGGAGGAGAGTGGTTGGTGTTTTATAAGTAGGGGGAGGGCACACCTGGTATTTTTTCAAAGGATTGTTAGGAGAAAACAAAATTTAAAATAAAAAAACCAATAAAGAACCAAACTTGACCCACAAGAGATGATGTATTAATATTTATATTACTTTTGGGTTTTAAAAGTTTTTAGTTAATTTAGAATATTATTATTAATTGTTAAACAACATAAAAACTCGTTTTTATGTTAATTACTATGGTTAATTTTAATTTATATCACTAATATCATTGAAAAAAATAGGTTTTAACAGCTATAAATTATAATTTATTCTGATTCTAAATATTTAATCCATTTTTATAGATTCAAATCACATATGTGAAAAAGAACAATTATTATTAATCCTGTACATGCAGTGATAATACAAAAGGTTTTTGAGAATAATTATTTTAAAAAATATGATTATATATTTACTATAATAATATTAATAATATTTTTAGGATACTCAGTAAGTATTTTTTATATAAAATAAATAAATTTCAATTAAAACATTCAGTTTTAAAATGCCTATTAATTAAATAAAAAGGTAAAAATATTATGCATTTTAATACAATTAGTTTTAGAAAACCTATATTTAAACATCAATATAATTATATTAAATTAATATAATTTTGATTAAAATGTAAATAAGTATAATAAATATAATTAAATGATCCTTATTTTTCATTTTTATAGATTTCAAATTTATTGTGACTTTTAAATTACAGAATATATTGAGATAAAAAATCATTTTACAGAAATTGACATTTTCACTATAAAGTGATAAATTAATATCTTCCCAAAAACAAAGAATTCAACCCAAATTAAAATTTTATATATTTATTTTTATATATTACGTTTATAATTTCAATGAAATTTATAAATGATTTAATATTTTTTTAAATAATTATTCTAAAAATGATGAAAAACTTCTTTTTCTAAAAATTTATACATTTGGAATAAAAAATTTATTCAATATGTTTAGTAAATATATAAGAGGAATTTAAAACATTTTACTAAATATAATTTATATTAATTTTATTTATATAAAAAAGAAAAATCGTTTAATTTATTTTTTAAAACACACTTGTGTTCATTTAAAAATATTTTCTGAAACAATTTTACTATTATTTTCAAAAGGGATTTATTTTCCTTTATAATTAATTATCCTGTAATGAATTTATTACATATTAAGGTTTATTAAATATTTTCATTAATATTTTCATATTGTTAATTTAATATTTATTACATATTTATAGTGGTAATATATACCATGTCATTTATTTTTGGTGTTATTTGTTGAATTTTCCATCAAATATAAAAATATAGGGGTTGCATGTAACACATGATATACTAAGTGTTTTATGTAATAATAGAAAAAATAATTGTTTCATAAACATTACACATCCGAATATTATATTTTTATTTTCAAATGAAAAGTTTTTATATCTCCCCCCTTTAATAAATTACATCCACACTAGTTTTAATATACCTTAGTAATTAAATTTTGGAAATTAAAATACATTTTTTGTAAACCCATTTTTTAAGAAGGGTAAATAAAATGAAAAATTAATAATATATAAAGGTATTTAAAAAGATCATGATGAATAAATAAATAAATAATTATAGGGAGTGATTATAGGTAGTGATTTGGGTCATTAATCACGAAAAAATGAATGATCAATGGTATGTTAAGGGAATAAACACCATAAATATGTGATGGTTAATAAGACCATATATTCATTAGACATGAATGTACTAGGTTAGTAGTTTATTTTAAGATACATTTCCTAGATAATAGTAATTGTCATACCATATAGATTTAGAGAATATTTGAACACACATAACTGCCCAGCAAAATTTAATACATTTTTCAATTTCATGAAAAATATCAAATTTATCTCAATAAAATTATAATTCAGCACACATTTTAAAGATCATGTAGAATAGAAATAACTATATAAAACATTATAACCATGAATATAATAAATATTTATTTATCCTATCATTAACTAATTTCCAAAACCAATGTAGGTTTGAATTGAGTAAGACAAATATCGTGATGAATAATCCACCATATGATACACCAATGTTCAAAATTCATTATTAATACCCATCATGGAAACTAAATTGTTCAATAAATCAATATCTTTAACTTTTTAAATAATTTATACACTATGTTCGAACCCCAATGATTAGAAGTATTTTGTAATATATTCTTCTATGATAAATCAATTGTTCTTACTGAAATAAAATAACATATGTTTATGAAATATACTTAATATTTACCTGTACAAATTTCATACAAATAAGAAAATCACATATGTCAATGGTATGTGTGAAACCCTTATCATCATTACGTCATGGTTTTATGCCCTACTGCCATGATGGAAGCTGAAATTTGTCACCTGATATATGGGTTACCCACTTTAATTTAAGAATGAAAAATAATTCATACCTAAAAAATATTAGTTTGATTATACCTAATAGATTTACCTCAAACAAAAATTTCATAAATAAAAAATCAATATTAACATAAAATATTTTAGTAAATAAAACCTCCAATTGAGGTTTCTGTGACTTGTAACATATGATCAATGTTAATCTAATTATACTATATGTTATCCATTAATATTATCATAAAATCTAATAAAAGCATCACAATATCCATATTTATCTAATCTGACCATTAATACCCCAAATATCATCCAAAATCACACAATCGTATATTTTTTTATGAAATCACAAAAATTAAATTTCTGGAATGGATGAGGATATGGTTCACCCATTTCGTCCAGTAAATCCAAAATAAAAATAAAAAGAGAAAATAATATCACTGACATCATAGATAACCTTTAAGGTTTAGAGTTTTATATAATTAAGACAAACCTAATATAAGAAAATTTTATGATATTAAATGATATTCTGTAGAGTGTAACATATAATTTCATTTTCATATAAGAAATCATAATTACTATTATAAAATCCCTTCTTAACACAATTCATTTTCAATAATTCATTATAGAATTGAAATAAGAAATAGAGGAAAGGTGGCCTTAAATGATCCCTTAGAGAAAACAAAAGCATTAACATATACATTTCATCAATTTTCATATGAATAGAATAAATTTTTTATGAAATAACCACAGGTCATGATTATAAAATAGAAAAAATATTTCCCATAAATGCAAGGATCATTAATCATGTAAACAATTCATCAATATTTTTAAAATGTATAAATTCATAATAATTAACAATCATTTTCCATGTGATTTCAATATTCATCAAATGAATAATCATAATCCCATAGAAAAATATATCAAAATTATATTTTTCATGAATTATTATCCAATATAACCCATTAATAACCCTAATATAACACATACAATTGGAATAACAATACATCATACATCGAGTATAATTCTCCAATGAATATAATTTTAAAACAATTATTTTTATTTCATCTTTGGTGCACCCATAATATAAGATATAATGGGTTAATCTAATGCGATCTAGGTCACCCATCATTTATAATGTTGAATAACCACAACTTGAATAATGAAAATAGTGAATTTTATTCATTATAACTAAATGAATGAAGTATTATTCTTTTCAGAACATGATTTACATGTGGACATGAAATAGGTCCAATACAAATCTCATTGAAACATGATTAACACATGGTAATGAAAAATATCTATTAAATTATCTTTTAAATATGATTATCCAATATAATGGAAAATAATTTCACAAAAATTTGTATAAAAAATGTTTTCCTAAGGAAGAGAAATTGGATGCATAACAATCTCAATGAAAAATATTAATACAATTAATCAAATAATGAAGATTTTATAATTTCAAATAAATAAAATTGGGTAATAAATTACTATAATGGAAAATTATAATGATGAATGTAAATAAAATTCAAAATCACTAAAGACATACCTGATAAAAATATCATTTTCATTTTGAAAATCACTTTTTAAAACAAAATATATTTCAAAAAAATTTGTATTTGAAACCATCATTAAAAACAGAAAAATAATGCATTAAAAATAAATTTAACACATTTATTTAAGAAAATATTATTTCAACTTTGAAAATAACTTCTTTAAATTGATTTTTTGAAATCAATATTTTGGAGGATAATATATTTTTACGAAATAGAGAAACAATGTTGAATTTATTGAAATCCCATTCTAAAACAATTTATCTACAAAATATTGGAAATACTATAAAATTATATGAAAAATTCATAAATAACCACGTGAGAAGAGATATCAGGATAATTATAAGATTTTTACATTGGATAAATAATCATACACAACCGTAATAAATGATGAAATTATGACCAAATACACCAACCACATTTGCAACATTGAATCAAAATAAATGTGATGTAATATAATATTGAATATCTTGAAAATAATGATATTCATGACATATCATGTAATAGGGAAGAATAAAAATATCCTAAATAGATGTAGGACTATAACATAGTATACGTATCTACGAATACAAATTATTGATAAAATACCTTAACACATTGGTCACAATGAAACCATAAAACCAATAAATGATAGATCGTTAATATAATATAAAAATGGGAATGAATTCAGGTATAATTTTAATGAAATTCATTCATGAGTTTTATATTCCTCACAAAACAACAAAAAAATTCTGAATGAGGCATATATATCACAGAAATAATAGCGAGAATAGAAATAATACTTAACTTTTTTCTAATTCACCATTCTTGTTTTTTATATTCATGAATTATTAAAATATGTTAATTATATAGTTTATTTAGAATCTCTTCTAATTTTTTATTACATTAATTTCCATTATAAACTAGTTATATAAAACATCATAATCAATTATGCTTATGTAATATGTATTGAAAATATTCAAATTAGGTGGAAAAAAAAGACATTGATGGGTCCACTCTATTTAATGAGGGCACTATGAAAACATTTCATGAATAATGATCAGGAAATAATTATAATTTTTTCAGATAAATTAATAAATTTAAAACGAATCATGTATGTTGTTTATAAATATTTAACTAACACTACGATCATGGAGATGATAATATATATTAACACATGAGTAGGTTTTAAATTTTAATTTTTATCAATATAGAAAGAAGGTATGTAATATTATATCCTCGCAGAATGATAATTATATCAAAATAACATGATATTTAATTATATATACTACAATACACTTATATATCAATATTATCATATAAAATTAATAACATCCCTTTAAAGAGATTGTAATCCTCATATTCAAGAATGTTGTTTTCACTTTTTAGTGTGTAAAATTTTGAGATGGTAATCATAAACTATATTGAAAAAAATATAATTGTTCCATTAATATAACAATTCATTCATTAATATCTTAAAAATTAATTATAGTTATTATTACCTTCAATATAACAAATTATTGAAAAGCACATCACATTGCTTCGTGAGGCTATAGTCTACAGTACATGTGAGATAAGTTATCATATCACATATGGTATGAAATGTATCTTTTATTAATATAATAAATATCTTAGATAAATATCATTTTATTAATTATTCACAACAATGAGAGGTTGTAATGGGAAAACAAATGTCAACTTTTTGGGTGGTGGTAGTCCACCATACACATGATTGATAATTACATAACACGTTTGATGGATGAGTGTGTTGGTGTAGGTCATGATATTAGAAGAAGTTACTATAAAAATCTTGACTAAACAATGTTTATTATATAAAAAATTTAGATGATTAATTTAATTAGATGGGTAAAAAAATAAATCAAAAAATTATGTTGACGAACATTACATGTTCTTCAAGAAACCACTTTTGGATTGCACAGAAGCCTTCCATGGTCTGAATTTTTCTTTATTTAAGTCTTCTATGATGATAGGGGTGGGTAGTTGGGTAGTTATTTTGGTAGGTCCTAAAAATAGGGGTTTAAATGTGTGAATATTGGTGGAGAGTTTCTGACTTTTTATACGAGGGTGCTACAAAATAGATGGTTTTTTTAAAATAATGTTTAGTAATCCCATAGGATTACCTAAAAAAGATTCAATAATGAAAAATTATTGATCCAATTTGTTATGTATTCATTATATGACGAGAAAAAGGCAATTGTACAAGTTTCTATTTCATTTTTGTCCTCTAATATTAATGTTTAACCACTAAGTAATCTCAAATTTACCTTATTTTCTATAATTTATTAATTTTTTTTACTAATATCAATGGAAAAAAAATTAAGTTGACCCTATTAGATATTATAAATAATATTTATAGAAAATATTTAATCCATTTAACCATATATAAATCACATATGTGGAATATTATAACCCAATATTAATCCCTCTGATACCGCGAGACATCACGCTTTTAAGAAGAACAATTTGTTTTATAAAAAGATGATGATTTATTAACATTATGACTATCAATAATAATTTTGTTAAAAATTTAATATTAAATGACATATAATAAATATATTTAACATAAAAAATTCATCAATATTTATTGGCATAATTAATTAAAAAAGGACAAATTATTCATTTTAAAACAGTTTTATATAAAAACTTTTCATTAAACCATAAAAAACAGACATATACTAAAACCCAAAATAATATTGATTAGAAAATAATTGAATAGATTTAATATAAATAAATAATGAATATTATACTTTAAAACATATTGTAAACATTTATGTACTATTAAATTACACAATCTTCTAAAAAGTGAAGTCTTTCTACAAAAAGCAATGTTTTTCAATAGTTACTAAAAATAAATATTTTCTAAAAGTGAAAAAATTTCAACCAAAGTAGTTTTTTTATATCCAACATCGATATTTTTTTTATTTTTTACAAATATTTTATAATACAGTTGAATTTGATTAAATATATGCATCTTAAAAGGGAAATAATCCCATTTTAAAAAAAAATAAGCAGTTATAAGAGAAAAATGGATTTATCAATTTTTAGAAAACACATAGGTCTAAATTTAGAAAATATATTTAATATATTTCCTAAAAATTATATTATTATGAACCAACGAGTGTTATTTTTATAATTTATTCATATAAAATACATTTGTGAGCATTAATTTTTTTAGTGACGATTTCCATTTTTTTAAAAATGTTTATATTTTCATTTGTAATTATTTTTTAAACAGAGATATCATAATATATGCATGTGAAAACCATATTTTAAATATATAGTTATCAATTGTTATTAGATTACAATTTATAGGTGGAAATGGTAATATTTTTCAACGGTCTTTTAAGTTAGATGTTACATGTATAATATTACACCAAACATAAAAATCGAATGGTTGTGTGCAGTAAAATATGAACAATGTGATGTGTGTAATTATAGATAAATAAATTATTGTGTAATAATTAATATATAAAAAATAATTTTATTATTTCTAAATATATCAGTGATAGACATACCATCCACTCTAAAACTATTAAGGAATAATTTATTTCTAGATCTACCCACTCTTTTATACCTATAGAATCTTCTAATCATTTCAAAAGACCACATCAACAATTAAATTTTTAATTAGTAGGAAAAAATAATAATGTAATGATGAAAAAATATCATGTATATCATTCTAATCATGTTAAGCATTTTGTGAATGATCTTTTTATAAATATCATTATCCTCACTCTAGTATAATTTGAGGTCATCATAGACATGTGTAATATTCCTTTTAATAATCCCAACATTAAATTCCATGGAAGGGATGGTACATTTTAAATTCATAAGAATCCTATTATCTTCTTTAAATGTGACAAATAATATTATCTTTTGATAAAAATTGCATCCATTCTATAGGTCGTGATTCTTATACAAAATAGTGTGTTCATATCATATCGTTGTGTAGAAAGTCAACATTATTGATATTAATACATAATGAGGTTTGATGGTGTTTTTTATAAAACAATTTTATTGTTTTCTGCAAAATAAATATGATTTGATTTTAATACAACTATTACATAATACTACATGTTTTTCATGGAATCCACATAAAAGGACCTTGGTTAAGTAATAGGAATTAAATAAGAAACTCTAGGATAATTATGATAGGGGATTTATTCAAGTAGGTGAATCACCTTAGAGATCACATATTGAATTTATTAAGAAAAATGATGGATTAATGTAACTATACAGATATTATTATCAAAAAAAATTAAAAAACTATAATCTGAGTACTTTTTACCATGTGAATTAATTTTTATTAATTATAAGGGTCGTGATATTTTCCTTGATTTATCTTTGATATGGATTCTATCAATTGAGGTTAATAAGTGTTGAATTGCCCTAGAAAACTATTCATTAAATTTATGGACATATGGAATTTATAATTATTAGATTTTTTTATTAATAATACCAGCATTATCATCATGTATATTTTGAATATTTTCTGTAGAGATCATATCAAAATAAAATTCATACTATTCATTGAATAATTATTTCATATATTCAAATATTGTGTAAGATCATGAAGATCACATGAAGAGCGAACTAAAATAACTACGCAATGATAAATTTTTTGAAAAACTCATAGTGTTTATATTTTTCCAATAAAAAATTCATTATTGGGGTATATAATCCCATTTTACTGTTTATTAGTGGTTTTATCAAAAACATTTTTATTGGCCATTTCACAGGATCTACAACTATTAATCAGATCCATAGTAAAAATTTTGTTTGGAATAGTATTATTAATTCTTTAGGGGTAATTTATCACATATATCTAACATACTCACCATGTTAACTCAAAATGGAAAAATATTTCATTGGATAGATTAATGTGACAAAAAAATCAATTATGTGAAGGGAATTACAGTTAGTGAACCTATGCACACACTTCCTTGAAGTGGATAATGAATTTTGATATATTGGTTTGATTTAAAGAAGGTAATATTATGGGACCTGATGTAGATGAAATGGTGATATCTTATGTGACCTTCCATTTAATGGTCTATGAAAAATATTACTAATCTAATGATATTGATTTAGTTGTGGTAATTATTTAATTTAATATACGGAGGAATTATATTTATTGAGAAATGTGTAATATATATATCGACCGTAAAATTTTAATGTATATATTCACCCAAAAATTTTAAAATTTGTCCTAGTTAAGAGGGTTTGATTTGATTAATGATTTTCACAACTAAATACATTAACATCCTGAGAAACAGAATAAGGTGGTCGGTCCTCCAAGTCAAAATGATCATGCAATATTATGAATAATGAGGAAAAAAAGATATATTATTTATAATGTTTCTTCGTATGGATCTATAAATCATTACGGGGGTAGAGAAAAATTGTAATTATCAAATTTTTGTATTTCCATAATCACTATTATTATTGGATAGGTACAATAGGATGATATATTTCCTCAAATATGGTGAGAAATATTCTTAAGGAATACATTTATTGGGATGGAATGATCTGTTTTATAAACCGTGTATGTGTTCACTTCCATGTTTATTTCAATAAGAGGATGTTTGATAAGGACCATAGTTCATGTATTTGTATTCATCATAAATTAAAAAGATTAATATATTAGTTATAATGTATTTATGGAGTGAGATAATTGATTGAGATAATTAACAGTATGTTTCTAAATGCATGGTGTGCATGTGAGTCACTAAATAGAGACAAAAGTCTATGTGTATGTTAAATCCACTACACATATAAGAATGAAAATGATAGAAAAACACCAAAAATTTTATCTTCAGTCTTCAAAAAACATATAATGTACAAAATTATATTTGGGATACAGTCAATTTTCATAAGAAGATAAATCATTTCATTGATATCAATAAATTATTTCAATATGAACCATCAATAAAAATGATACAATAAAAATGTTATATTATTTCACGGATTATTATGATATATTATATCTAATATATATTTCTATTTAAATAGCATCAAGGATCTTTTATTATATATAGATTTAGAGAAGTATTTCATAACCAATACATAACAACATAAATAATAAATGTAGACACTTCTACTCACTATCATTTTCGTTTCATAATTGAAAAACTCTTTAAAAAATCATGGTATGATTTCATGCTTTAACAACATATCTTTCACTTAATCCAATACATGACTTTACACTAATTTATGTATTGTGAACAAAATTTCAATACATGGGATGAGCACAATGTTCTCAATAGGGGATATATAATGAAAGAAAATAGTTATTATTGAGAAAACATGAAAACCATGAATACTCTATTATAAAGTAAAACCTTTCACATTTAAGAAGTAGTAAATATACATCACTAAATATTATATCAATTCTTATGATTTTTGTAACCAAAGAATTTACATAAATCACATAAAGAGATACATATATCATATAATGTTAAATTTAGACATAAGAATGCATTAATGTAATAACAATACATTCGAATTCAACAGATATCACTAAATGGAATAACCTTGTGGATGACTTTCATACCCAACACACGAGAGGTTATGACATAACCACCTATCCATTGTTAGACATGGAACCACCTGTCTTTGGTTTATTACGTAACTAACCGTCCGTGGATTCTCACATAACTACCCATAAAATTTCCATAAACCAAAAACTAATATTGTCATATAAATATTGAAATTATCAACATTTCTCCCATAAAATATCATTTGAAATCACAAGAAATCATTTCAGAATATTAAAATAGTAAATCCACATTCAACATCATTTTCAATACCAAAACACCAAATAAATGGAACAAGTGATTTATTGTTCTTTTAAAAATATTAATGATTATAGAGGAAACTAAATATCAAATAATGGTTACGGTAGTGGAGGATTCATTGTTTCCACATACAATATAAAATTCTATTTCCTATTTAGTAAAATTATTTCTAGAAAAAATATTCCCTTGGAATGAAATTAAAAGTCAATGGGGTTTATTTTACACTATATAAAAGAAGGTTGTGTATAAATCATAATATGCCTCAATGAAATGAGATTGATAGAAAGTTCCTTAAAAATGAATATCCATAAATAATGATATATAAATGACATAATTAATTGTGACATATATAAATACCCCCTATATAAGTGTATATTCATTGTAAAAAAATAAGAGGACATTAACACATGTTCATGGAAAAACAAAACCAATGACATAGATATTTAACTCCATGAAATTTGACTGAGATAAGATTTCCCTAAAAATGTTTGTATAAATGAGTTAATTATTTATCAATGTGATTATTATGTGTGTAAAATTTATATCAACACAAAAGAAAGTGGAAATTATAACATAAATAAACAAAAAACGAATCTACACATAGTCTCGGCGTAATAAAATAAAAGAAGAATGCATAAAACCCAATGAGTGGAAATTGAGTTTATAAATTTTAATTATTTGTATGAACTATAATATCCATAAATAAACTACAAATACATTATTTTATATAAAAAGTTTTTTCCAAAATAATCATAGCACGACATAATCAAGATGTTGAAAATTAAACCAATGAATAAAAATTGGGTTAAGAAGCACCCTTACCTCGAATCTAACTTCTCTTATTCATTATTTATATTCATTAATTAAAAACAGAGGTTAATTTCTATTTGAATAAGATACATTTGTAATTATATTATTATTTATATATCACTTATTTGAATGGTATAAAATATTTATAGTTATTTAACTTCATTTTGGTCATTCTGTCAATATTCAATAATAGATTTGAAAATAATCTTGTTTGATGTAAATTATATGTGTGGTAAAAATTACATCATCGAAAGGGAATTATTCATAACCTAAATATTATATATATCCAATATATATGTATTTATAATAGTAAATAACATTTTTTTGATAATAAATGAAATGCACCGTTCATGGATACGGTAGGCTATATGAAAGCATGAACTCTACTATCATTTATTTGACATATTAATGGAATGAAAACTAAATGAAACATATGATATTACAATTATTGAATACTATATATGATATATGTGTAACATATTTTCATTAAATCCATCCCTGGTAAATTTCATGTATGTCATAAATGGGTTATATAACATTGGTGGGGTGGAATTCCACAGTTCACCAAATTAAATAATCATATTTACACCTCATGGATAGAATAAAGGTATGTTGTAAAAAATTAAATATAATATATATCCTATTTCATTATACAATCCTTGTATATAATCATGGATTAATGAAGATCACATAAAATGAGTCACACCGTATCATGGATATAGTAGTTCATACGTAAGCATGGTCGACGATATCATTCACTTAATGTTTAAATTTTATAGAACATGATGGTATATTAATTATATAGAATAATTATCATGTTATATTCATTATTTACATTTATTATACTCAACATTATTCCCTCCCAAATTATTTATTATTAATTATCATATTACAACATAGCATAGAGATAGTAAGCTATATGTTCACACGCATGGTGATATAGTTATTTGTATAATAGATAAAATGAGGTATACAGTTTTACCATAATTATAATACCATCAAAGAATGTATAGGATACTAGATTTATTACATTATTACGAAAATGACATAAGAATAGGAAATAGAAAGAGAGAAAAAATTAGAGATGTGGTAATACAAATACCTCTTTTTTAGTACCTCCTTTTGATTTTTACTAAAGGTCTTCATAGGATATATTTATTCCCAATGTGTATCCTATGATGAATTGCGAATTCTCATTGGCATGAGAGTACAATGTGTCATTACTAGGACTTAAGTGACACACCCAAGATGAAAATGGTAGGAAATAAATGCAGAAGAGTTTCAAATACATGTGGGGGATGATTTAACCTTTTAGAAATAAATCAATAAACCAACCAACCATAACCATAAATTTGCTATATAATGCATGAATGTATGGAAGAAAACACAAAAACATAATGTATCTAAAATTAACATCAATGTAAGGAAAAATGGAAGAATAACCTAGTATCAAAGTACACATCGGATAAACTACACAAGGCTCCCCAAAGACATCAAGACTCCATTATTCGTAATCTCTATGTTCCACAATCTCCAAACAGCCCAAACATTACGATGTTGTGCTAAACACTAGTGAAGCATTATCTTTTCCCTTCTCCAGGAAGATTATATTACCAAATGCACCAAAGTTCCAAAGTAGTGGTGTGTATAAAACATAGTAGGTTTTTCCCCAATTACTTCCCTACTCACTCCACTATGATATAGAAGTTATAAAAAATTATATAAAATAGTTTATATAAAACAATTTTTCAAAAATAATCTATCACTAAATCTAAACACGTTTTCAAAACCATTCATTCCCAAAATCATACAAGTGAAATTGAAACCAATTTTCCATGCAAGATATTTTTACAGAAAATTTACTAAAGGATATTTAAATTCATTTGACAATATATCTTTCATGATATTCCAAATAATTCCACAAACCATTGTAACCAACCATGAATGCTACGTTATGATAGTTCCATACTCGTGGGTTATTTCACATCGATCTAACATGTTGTTATAAGGTAATTATTTCCCATGTTCCTTTTACCCTTTGGCACTGATCAGAAGGTTATATTTCAACCAGTCCTTGTATAAGTAATATAAACATTATACCTCATGTTCCATTTAACCATTACCACGGAGCAGAAGGTCATATTTCAACCAAGCCCCAAAAAAGCAATATTAACTCACAACCGAATATTCCCAAAGATCACTCCAAAAATCCTTTTCAATAAGGACACCGTTTTTATTGAAAACTAAATTTTCATTAAACCATTTAACAATTAAATCAAATCAATAATTAATAATCCTCAATTTAAATTCAAGAGGACAAATCACATTGCACAACAATTCACCAAGATTGCACAATTTCACAAATACCATAAATCGACACTAAAGATGATTTATTCCATTATTTTAATAATAAATACCATTCATATAAAAAATAGGAGATGTGATTGAAGACACCTACATTGAAGGTTTTTATGAAACTCAACAATAGAAGAAGAACACACCAGAAGACGATCCGATTATCCAAGAACGACCATAGTTCTCTTATCCTTGAATGATCACGACTCCACATTGAATTATTTGGCATCTAAAAATTTATATCTACCCACTATAGCTTCATATATGAGAACGAATGGATATCTAATATGTAGATCTATGTAGATCTAAGAAAACATGACAAATCAGTAAAAAAGGGTGACATACCTTATGAAACGGATCATGATTCCATGAAAGCATCTTACATCTCCTCATATATCATGAACAACAACATATTTATCCTTTAAAAATGTTAAAAAACTTATATCTACCCACTAGAGGTGTACATATTAGAAAAAGAAAATGATAGAAGGAGGAGTTTGAAGAAAATAGAAAAGAACCAGGAAGATTTTCACTTACCCCAAAAATCAAGCTTCAAATCGCCAATGGAAGGCTCTAGGATGGAACCAATTTCTGTGGGGATGGATACCCTGCCATCATAGGACAAAAATACCCAAATAATGACATTTTGGAGCCAAAATGAAATATATAGAGTACAAAAGTGGATGCTCTTAGAAAATAGGATCTAGATTTGACCTCTATGCAAAATTTGACCATGCAATTTGGGACAACTATGTATAGATCGTGTGACCTTACTTTCAGTCCCCACACTCCTTATAAAACACCCAAACTAACCCATCCATCACCATTTTCCTTTTTATGTTAATAGATTTTTCAGGGAACAATCCCACTTGAAGGAAACAACAAACGTTATAGAAAAAACCAAGATTACAGAAACACGCACCTCTATAGAAACTCTTTATATTATGGAAACTCCCTATATTATGGAATCATTCTATTTTATGGAAACTCCTTATTTTATGGATACACTCTATTTTTTTAGAAACTCTCTATTTTATGAAATCTCTCAATCAATGGAACACCATTAAAAAAAGACGAAAGGGCGTAATGTACATTTTATTTGGGGTAATACATTATCCCCACTATTGGTTATTCTGTCCTAGGAAAGTGGAAATCCCGCACTAGACAAAAATAGTTCTTGGCCACTTCCCAATCAATTTCTTCTAATGATCCTAGGTCTCTCCATGAATCTGGCAATATTGTCAAAAGACTGACACTAGGCCAATGCTTTTCCCATGCAAGACATTCTATTGTTTATCGATGATCAACATTGGGATATGTTCTAATGATGCATCTGGTTCTAGGTAAACGTGATACCATATGATCACATGGACATGATCAGGGTGATAATTTTTCAAGAGGGATCCATAAAACAAATTATGAACTGAGATAAACCATGGTTGTAATTCTAACAGATAAGCCACGTCTCAAACCCGTTTTTGTAACTCAAAAGGTATAATGTATATAGGAGATAACGTTCCCTGCTTCTGAAAACCATAATTTCCAAGCCTTGGGAGATCCTCATGAAGACATGATCACCCACATCGAACGACAATGGTCTTCGACAGTGATCCTCATAATATTTCAAATGACTCGGATCCATATTTATCCTATTTCATATCAAATGGATCTTCTCCCTTATTTCTTGGAAAAGGCTTGTCCCGACTAGTGATGTTTCACCTTTTTCCATCTAGCATAGTGAAGAACGACAAGGACGCCCACACAATGATTCAAACAGATCCATTTTTATTGAGTCTTGATAGCTTCTATTGTATGAGAACTTCACTAAGAGTATATTCTCCTCCCATGAGCCAAAAAATCCATTACACAAGCCCGTAACATGTCTTCCAATGTTTGTATCATTCTCTCGACTTTCCCATCCATATCAGGATAATACATTGTGCTCATAGTCAACTGAGTCCCACTATTTTATTGTATGGATTTCCAAAAACAAGAAATGAACCTTGGATCTATATCTTCGACTATTGGCACCGCTACAACAAGCCTCTTTACCACATCTTGGGTATAGATTTTTCAATGATCATCCACTGTTTTAGTTTCATGAATAGGGATGAAATGGGCTCACTTGGTTAGATTATCCACTATCACCCAAATGGGATTGTGTTTTCGGACCATTCATGGAAGACATATAAGAAAATAAATTTTTATATGATCTCATTTCCAACATGGGATGGGAAAATATTGTAACATACAAGCTGGTCTCAGATTTTCTACTTTAACCTACTAACAAATTAAACACCACCTGACAAACTCAACCACCTTCCTTTTTATTTTTCTCCACCAAAACTATGCCTTCAACGCCTTATACTTATTTGATGTAAGTATATGTTAAACACATCTCGAATGGTTATAGGAATGAGGGATTTTTTATTGACAAACCATAGGTACAACCATCTGGTCTTTGAAACACAAAAATGAACCCCATTAAGTTTTAAACCCACAATAGTCTCCCAACCAATGAGTTTTGAACATACAACCAGACATGTTTCACCACATGTTTGTGCCTCTCTGATCATTTTTACTAAATCATGTAAAATCTTGGTTGAAATTAAAACTACAACATCACCTAGGTCTTCACATTCTACATGCATGTCGGATAAGACCGACATCCACCGCCATTCATCCGAAGATTCATTTGCCAACTAAGAATATGAATTTATACTCAATGTATCGGCCACCAAATTTCCATTACATGGTGTGTAACTAAATTCAATGTCAATCATTTAGATATATTTAATTCATATCCATTGCATCAAATTTTAATATCAGTATAAAAAAAATTTATTCAAGCTTTTGTGATTTGTAAAAATAGTAAATTTATCACCAAAGAGATAATATATCCATGTTTTGAAATCATGGACGACTTCAGTTAACTCCATATAATGTGTTGTGTAATTATTCTCATGCACCATAAACTTCCTCGAACCATAAGAAACCACATGGTCTCCATATATGAGAACACAACCCGACCCTGATCCTGAAGAATCACATTACACCACATACCTATATCCAGATTCTAGAAAAATAAATATGGTGCAAATGTAAGCTTAAAATTTAGTTCCTATAATGTTTTCTAAGATTCCTCTATCTATTGGAATAGAGCATTATTTTTTTCAGAGATATCAATAGCTAAGATAGTCATGTTAAATAGCACAAAAAGTTTTGGTAATAACTAGTTACACAATGAAAACATCATATCTTGAAAACATTATTCAGTGGTTTCCAAGAGTTAACAGCTTCTATCTTTTCAAGATCAAAATAAATTCATTTCTATGAAATAACAGGTAAATGAATGTGTACCTCTTATATAAAAAAACCACACTTTCAATGTATGGAATACAAACAACGATCTTTCTTCATTCCCACAACTATTTTCAAATGTTTCTCATGTTCATACCTTGTCTTTGAATAGAACAAAATGTTGTCCAAAAACACCACAACAAAATAATCCAGATATTGTTGACATATCTAATTCGTCAATTGCATGAGGACCAATTATAAATTTTTTAAACCAAATGTATTGAATACATATTACAAGTGGCCATATCTACTTCTGAATGTTGACTTTGGAATATCCACTTTCTAAACACTCAAATGGTGATATCTTGATCGGAAGTCAATCTTGGAGAACCACTATGATCCGGTTAATTGATCGAATGGATCATCAATGCATTGAAGTGGATATATGTTCATTATAATAACTTCTTTAAGCTTATGATAATCAACATACAACCGAATAGTTCAATATTCCTTCTTCAAGAACAAAACTTGTTATGCAAATGGAGATATACTTGGTCAAATGAAACCCTCTATTCCTAACTCCTCTTACTGAATTATCAATTCCCATAACTCTGTTGGTTCCATCATATATGATGTACGGGAAATATAAAGGTTCCCCATATGGAGATTAATTATAAACTCCACTTCCCATATAACTGGTAACCATGAGATGTTATTGTCAAAAAATTTGGAAATTGTTCCAAAATAGCTAGAAAACTATTTTCCTCAATCCCTTACATTGTTTCCAATGTCAACGTGACCAACTGGTAAGATATCATTCCCACCATTGGTGTCAAAATTCTCTTTTCACCCTTCTTTAAAATCCAATCTCATCTAAATAGATGCTCGATGTCGTCCACCATCATGAAACTAATTGTTCTTATATAATAGTCGAATGGATCCTTGAACATTGCTATCCAATACATACGTAAGATTTCAACATAAAAATTCATATCAATCCTCAAGATGCCCCATTTTAGATCAGATCCATCAATAGTTATAGCTTATGCACTGCAGACAATGTTTTGACATTCTATTTCACCGAGAAGAGTTTGTATTTTTAAAACAGAAGGAATCATTACCAACATTAAACATTGAAAATTGGTTCCCCATATCCTTTTAATATTTGTGTGATATTTCGCATATCCTCTAGAGAAGACAACATTACTTCCTCCACATGTATTTTCTTCAGTGGCAAATAACATTGATGAGGTATCTAGTTGTAGTCCCAACACAATGGTTTGAACATCCTGAGTGGTATTTTGGGACAACTGGTGGTTCAACATTGCCTCTGGGGTAACCAAAATCTCAATATCCTTTTCTAAAAAGTTATTATGATGGCTATCAAGTTCAATTTTTAAAACAACAACAATATATATATGTCTCACTCTCTAGAAACTGATGGCTTAGCATTTTAAATTCTATCACATCAACTATCACCACATTGATTTCAAAAACATCCTTTTTCTATGTTTATCAATTTTTGAAAACCTTCCACAAGATTTTTGAAAATTAATATGTTTTCAAAATATAAAATGAATTCTCTTTATCAAAATAATTCATTTGAAAAATAGTTCCATTCTTTATAAAAAATTAACTCTTTTTCACAACATGAATCATTCCTCCAAATGATGTATGCACTCCTAGTGGAAAGTCATTCCTCTAAAATGCATGTCATTCCCATCTCATTTGATAAACACAAGAAAATTAGATTTCAAAATCCTAAAAGTGTATCCAAACACATATTTACCCAACTCCCTATTAACATGATGTTCACCATAAATGAGATACTTATGTCCTTTTATGATATACAAGTCATGTTCTGACAATCCCACCCCTTTATAAGATTCCAAACTAAGGAATATATAAGAAGGGATTTCAACACCCATACCAACAACACTAATGACTACATGTTATGCCCGGACTGAACATGTTGATATCATTTGTACAACTGAGGAATGTCCAATCTGGTGTAATATGTAAAAACCCAGAAATTGTCATTGGATTGAGAGTACAATGAGTGATCCCTATGAATTAATCGACATCCCTAAGATGCTAACGGATTGCAATAAATGCCAATGGGTTTTAAATAAATGTAGGGGAAGTTTTAACATTTGTGAAATAAACCAATTAACCAACCGTTCATAACCAAATATGCACTATATGATGAATGAACGAATGAATGAATACTCAATAGCATCATGTATCTCAAAAGGGAATCAATGTAAGCAACAACAGAAAAATTACAAAGTATCAAATTACAAAGTCAATAAACTACAAAAGACTCTCCAAAGACCACAAGACACCATGATCTATGATATCCATGCTACACAATCTCCAGACAACCCAAATATCATGAGGTAGTGCTAAAAACGTGTGAAACATTACCTTTTCCCTTGTCACAGATGATAGCACCTACAAAAGCACCAAAGTGACAAAGCATGAATGCGTAGAAAACACAGTAGGTTTTACCCACAATGACTTCCCTACTCAATACAGTAGGATAGAAGTGTTAGAAACAATTATATATAATAATTAATATAATAAAATTCTCAAAAACATTTTGTAACTAAATATAAACTAGTTTCCATAACTATTCCTTACCAAAAGCACAGAAGTGAAATTGAAACCAATTTTCCCAACATGATATTTTTTCAGATAAATAACTAAACAAACATTAAAATAATTTCACAGTATCCCTTTCAGGGAATACCCAATCTTTGTACAATCCCATGTAACAAACGAGGAATGCTACATTATGACAGTTCCAATCTCAGGACTGAGTTCTCATCGATCTACCAAGTCGTCACTAGGTAATTATTTACAATGTGACATTAACTGTTTCCACCAAGAATAAGGTGATATTTTATCCAAGCCCCTTATTTGAAATATGAAATTTATATCTTGTGTTCCATTTATCCTTTGGCATTGAGCACAAGTTCATATTTCAACGAAGACCAAAAATGTTATATGAACTCACAAAAAATTATGCACAACGATCATTCCATAACACATTTTAAATAAGAACAACATTTCTATAGAAAATAAAATTTTCATCAAAATTTTTAAAAATTCCATCCAATAAATAATTTAAAATCGTAATTTCTAATTCATGAGGCTAAATCACATTGCAGAACCATTCACCAATATTTCACACTTTTACTAACATCAGAAATCAACATTAATAAATATTTATTCCATGAATTTAAAAGTAAATCCCATTTTAATAGACCTATTTTAAACAATGAAATTAAATTCTATCAAGTGGAGATGAGTTTGAGGCCACCCACTTCACCAGATTTGACGAAACTCGACAACAGACGATGAACACACAAGAGAACGTGTCGATTCTCCAAGACTGACCTTTGTTCTCTTATCCTTGAATGATCACGACGGAACATTGAATTATATGGAATAATGAAACGTAGATATAAACACTATAGTTTCATATCTAAGAAATAATAGAGATATGATAAGTAAATCAACAAAGATATAAGAGAATGTTTCAAATTAGGAACGAACTGTGGCATACCCCAAGAAATGGATCAAGATTCTATGAAATCCGCTTAGATAACTTCCTCGATCACGAAAAACACCATATATAACCATACATGACGTTATAAAACTTATATCTACCCAAAATAGGTGTATATAAATTAATGTGAGAAGGATAGATGGAGGATTTTGCAGAGAAAGGAAAATTACAAAGAAGATCGGCACTTACCCCACGAATCGGTTGGAGATCACCATGAGAATGCTCTAGGTTGGCCCCAATTTGTGTTGGGAGGGATATCCGGCCTTCTAGAAAATGTAAAATCTAAATAGGGGCGTTTTATAGGCAAAAATAAATATATAGAATAAAAACAAGTAAGCTCCTAAGAAATAGGATCTAGATTTGACCTCTTCACAAGATTTGACCCCAACGTTTTGGCCAACCGTGTATAGATCATACAACCTTACATATGGTCCCAAAAGTACATATATAACCCCCAAACCATCCAATATTTCACATTTATCATTTTTATGTAAAAACATTTTTTTATGGAATCATTCGACTTGTTTGAAACAACCCACATTAGGGAAACAACACACTTTAGGGAAACAATCCACATTATGAAAACACCCAATATAATGGAAACTCTCTATATTATGGAAACTATCGCTATTATATAAACTCTATGTTTTTTAGAAAATCCCTATTTCATAGAAACTCTATATTTTATGGAAAATATATATTTTAAAGAACATATCTAATAAATACAATCCATTTAAAAAACATGAGGAAAAGTGGTTATGTACCTGAAATCAGGGGTAATACGTGGCCCCTAAGAATAGGGGGTAGTTGAGAGATTTGTTTTTTCAAAATATGAACTACCAAATGGGCTTGGTAGGTTTGAGTAAGTATGTAGAGTATGTTTCCTTTTATAAGAGGGAGGAGTGGCACCTTTGGAATGTCATGAAATATTATTTTATTATAAAATTGTTTATGAAATCTAATATTTCTAAAGGATAAATATATAAAAAAAATTATATTTTTTCTAAACCAACTCAACCAATATGTTTTAGAAAAATTTAGGTCACAATATTAATGTTATATTTTAGCATTTACACTTAGTTAAAAACATTAGTTATTACAATGTCTTCATACATCTTCATAATATATGGCTACGATAGTTACTATAAAAATCCAATAGAATCACAAGTGGATAATTAATTACATTATTAATATTTTATACGTCATTTTTTAATTTCATGATTTTTAGTACTATTATATAAATTTATAAAATAGTATTTGTTTTAAGAACTCATTTATGTAAATATTGACACAAATTTATAATTGATTTTTGTTGAATACATATGAACTTGATTCCTTAAAAAGGCATTAAATCATCAATAAAATGCCAATGTGATCCACAAAATTATTTTATGGAATATAAATGGTCAAATTTAATTTAATTTAATATTTATAATATCATTTATTTGAATCACTCATTATTAAAGAAATCATTACATCCTCATTGTGTCGCAAATAAATTTATTTATATAATGTAGAAAAATTATAAATAAAATACCATGATTTAGGAATTTTTTTCTCTATCCTATTACTATTTTTTCTCAAATATATTAGTTATATTATACTATATTAATATTATTTTATCAAAATATACATATTTATGTTATATTTCCCTTTCATTGAATTATATATTTTAAATTGTCATTTTCACACCCAGGTGGTACCCAAATGCCAAATGTTCATTCTATATATTATAATGGTTGGAAATATATTATACAATAGGATTATGACATGTATTTTGGTAGTTTTATATTATTATAATATTACTTTTTACCATTTTTATGTGATTTTCCGTATAACAATAGTAAATTAAAATAATTGATGATGTTATTATTCATAATGTAAAAAAGGTACCTATTCACCTAATTTGGACCATATTATTACATATAGGAATTCCAAATTTCTAAATTCAGTATAGATAATTGGTTGAATTTTAATTTAAAACAATTCCCCTTTTCTAAACCAAAAAATGGGTTTTATAAAGTAAAATATATCAAAAGATTATCATGTGTTTATGTCCTATTAAAATGTAAAATTACTTCCATTAACCATAATTCGATTTAATGATAAAAAATAATCAAATTACACATTATTTAAAATTAATATTACATTATATCTATAAAAATAAAAAACACAAAAAGGGAGATTTGATTTAAAATCATGTATTTTTCCATATTCAATAAAAATTATATTTTATTATAAAAATATCAAAAGTAATTTTAGATGCACTATATATAAATAGGAAGATTAGTTTATAAATTATAAAATATAACATAAAAAACTATTTATAAAAAGTATTTCTATTATAAGTTTTTATGATGACCTTTTAAAAATATTATAGATTTTTTTCTTAAAATTGGAATGATTTTCATTTTAAGCCTCTAAAATTCGTTTGATAAATGTTTAATCATTTAAAAAAAATATAAAATCATATTATAGATAATTATATTCATTCCCAAGAATACAATGGATTGGTGTTAAATACCAATTAAATTAATAATATTATTGTCATATAATTTTTCAGAATAACTCATTATTGAATGAAACATCAAATTTTGGAGAACCCATTGTTTTGTGTTGGGTACACTATCATAAATAGAATCCCCTTTAATCTAAAAATAATATTAAAATCAGAAATATTAATATATATGAATATGTATTATTCTATAAATACCTATGATGTTACATGTTTATTTATGCAATAATAAAACTCACTCGATCATTTATATGTATCCTCACAGATCCCGTTATAGAATGTGGTGTAAAACTCAAACATGTGGGATAAAGATGGAGAATATAATTTATTGAGACATTTTAATGCTATGAAATGAAAAATAATGTTAGAATTATTCAAAGTCCATTCATGTAATCCTAGTTCCGATTAAAACAATATACAAATAATCATTCAGAAAATATGTAATTTGATTTTTGAGTGAAGGGATTCCTACGAATTTCTTGATGGAGGAAGTTTCTGTTATTTTGACAGTTAGGGAAGCTGAACCAGTGGTGTATTGGATCATTTGAGATTCTATATTGAGTAATGATGGTAAATTATCATTTGGTTATTCCATCAAACCACTATAAAGATTATGAAGTGTTTTATGAATCCCTTATAAGGTTGTATATATGTAACCCAACAAATTTACTGAGCATAATAGTATTAATGCTGGTGCATAGTAATTCTGATAAATAACAAAATATTGAAATCATGGATCATGGAGATAATGTTCTAAAAAAATAATTCTCACACGGTGAATGTTATCTATAAGTATCAAAAATTGAAAGAAGTTACATGGGATCGTGACAATGTGATCAAATTTTGATATCCTTAGTTTTTTATCTGTTATGGATTTTTGAGGTAGAATATCAGTTTAAGGGTGTAGATTAAAAGAACATGTTATGTTATGTATTTTTAAAGGAAATTAATTTATTTGATATCATTTGATTCACATAACCCCAAGTCTATATGAATCGTAATATATTGTATCATTATAATAGTAAAATTAAATTATAGGTTTTAAAAATATTGATCTCATTTTAAAAAATATGAATAAAGGATTATATATAGAAAATGTATTGGTAAATAATTAATAAATTTTTATTAAATCCTTCTTTTTTTCAATAAAAAATATTTTTCATTTATTATTTTGAATAAATAATAAAATCAATTTCATAATCATTTAGAAATTGTATTTACAAAAATTTAAAAAATAAAATATGAATATAGAAATATAATTATGATGAATTTTTGGGGGTTTTCTAATTTTATTGAAATTTATGGACTTGGGAAAAATTATTATTATTTGAATACTCAATGAAATATTAATTTAATAATGTAATTTAATGGTACCATTATATATTAAATGTTTTCATAATGTTAAATATTATATATTAGGTTTATAATAATCTAATTATGTCCATTTTATCACAAAAATATATTTGATTTTAATATATGTTAATTATTATGCTCTAAAATTTAATTGTATAAAAATTTCCTTTTGTTTTATTTTAAAAATAACATTCAAAAATTAATTTTTAAACTTATTTAGATAGAATCATAAAAAATAGAAGCCATATATGTAATTTGGAGGTAATAATTTAGTAAAACTATCCATTTTGTTTTTAGTCATTATGAATTGTAACTTTATTAATTTTTTCTCACATGAGTAATGATAAAATGGGTGAATATCGATTTAAAAAATAGAAAATGCCTCAAAATCAACAAAAACACAACTTTATCCATCTATATGGGTGGATTTATGCTAATTCCATCATTTTAAGAAATATATTTCTTCTAATTTCCATTTTTTGTTCCCTATATATTAATTTGAGAACATAATTAATACAAAATTTCACTGACATTAATTTAATATAAAAAATAGATAAGGCTATAAACTAGAAAAGAAGGATTTTAATTTTTTATTTTATTTAAAAAACGTTTTTTAATCATTTCATTTTATTTTTATTATTTAGTAACTAAATAATTACCTTAAATAATTACAGAATGCCAACACAATGCTTGTTCAAGAAGGATAAAAATCTTGTTAATGATTTTGAAAAACCTAAATTAAATTTTTTGGTTATATTATCTTCCCCTCGAATTTTATAGATTAATATAACATATTATAGATTTTAAAAACGATTATATAACTATTACAATTCCCACATCGCATTTTCAATGTCAAATTATTTGAAAACATCTTAAAATGAAATTATATTTATTTTATGATTAAATGTATTACTAATTAATTTAAAATAAAATAAATATATAAATAGGAATATTATGGGGATAAACGGATAAAAAGTTCATCTTTAATTTATTTAAGGTCTAATTATTAACATTTATGTAAAAATATTTCCCTTAAATATTAAAAAACTAGTTAACACCATTAAAATTAAAATATATTAACCAAGAGGTTAGTCCAAAATATATACTTTAAAATTAGACACATGCTAGTTTAAATTTAATTTCCTTATGATATATTTACCTTATCATATTTTTCGTCAATTATCTACCCATTTGGAAGTATTTATCTTTAGAGTGATTTATTTATATTTCTATGTTTATTATAATTCTATAGGTGTATTTTCTCTCCCAACAAAAGGACACCCCCTCTCCCTTGCATATCATTCACATCGAGCAATATATATTTACCAACACATAAATAATTAACTTCTATAATATTTATAATTAATTAGAGTTTTTTATTTCTTAAATTCCATTCATAGTGTCCATAAGATGGGTTCTAAAAGAGATATTCTGAAGAAGTGGTAAAATACCTACCCTACAACATTAAATTTATTTATTCTAGTACATTCCCTATATATGTGGTATTTATAACAATATAGACTATTTTTTATCCTACATACAGTTAAATTATATTATTATTATACATTTATCCATCTACTTTTTAATCAAATCAGAAGTGAAAGTATTACTTGTCTGTACGGGTGGAATATCACCTCCAGGTAAGGATATGATTAATTATATATCACCATTTTAATGGAAGGAATTTTTGATGGTTTAAATATTAATATGTGATTTTTATGAAAAATCTATTCTATAATAAATATAATATTATATCCATCTTTCTACATTTACATCAATTGAAATATGAAAAATATTCTCATGAGCAATTGTAGACTACCAACTGGGTAAAATGATGCGAGTTTTTTTTAGTTTTCCATTACATATAAGATAATAAAGAAATATTTAATGAATACATGTCATATATATATATATTATAAAAATTATTAAATTATTTTAAATTTATATTTAACATTATTTTGTTTAATCTTTTGAAAAGAGAAAGCAATATTCATTTGTACATACCAACCACTATCTCCATGAATGAGGTAATTCATTTTCAATATTTTCCTTATATATATGATTTTATTTATTATTATATTTAATTTATATCATGTTTATATCATATAAATAATCATGTTGATGATGAAAAAATAATGAAATTACAAAGACTAGAAACAAAAAATAGTAATTCTTGTGAAAAAACGAAATGTTTAACACATTGAAATGGTGATTTTAAAAATTAATTATTTTTAAATTGTCGATAAAATGTTTTAAGTTGTTAATAAATGATATAATGACTATGTATATTAATATACTTGTGAATTATTATAAATTAATATTTATTATATGAGAGGATAAAAATTGCAACCCTACCATTTCATTCAGGACTATAATATAATTTTTAATTTAAACCTCAGTTTAGAGATACAAATCCAATTTCAAAAGGATTAGTGTCATTGGAGAATTTGGATCATACATAAATATTAGATAATATAACCTAACATTTATTAAATTTTGTTATATTTATACATTAATTTTTATTTTATACATAGTACAACTAATCTATTGAGGATATATATCGATGAATGTTGTGGTTTAATTTCATAGTAAGAGGATGGGTAAGGGATGAAAATCAAAGTAAAATGGTTGATCATTAACATCATAAAATTTTAAGAATAGAATAATTTAAATTATAAAAGTGTAAATAGTGATTAATTCAACTAAATTGGAAATGCATAAAAATGAAATGTCATCTCATACCCGTTAAATACAATAGGTAATCGTAATCAATTCTAGCATCACGTTCACACATAACATTTTTGTATAATAAAAAAAATCATAATGTTAAAAAAAGAATATTTATCATTTAAATTACACATCATATCATGAGATACATAAATGTGAAAAATTTATTTTAGGAATATATAATTCTGGTCCCACCTCTCACGTCATAATATTTACATAATCATGTATGGGACATATAACATATAACAAGTGTAGTATTGAATTAACCCAAGGAATGTGTTGGTTTTCTATGTATTTTATAATTAATTATTTTTTGATAAAAATAATGGTTCCAAAATTAATAAGGTAATACATATTTCGATAAATTATAACCATTTTTGAATTAATAAGAATCAATGCAAGAGGAGTAAAATATGTGTTTTTTAAAGGAAGTCTTTTTGAAAAATTTTCATGCATGGCATATCATTCAAGGTTGAATTACGTATATCCCTAAAAATAAAATGTAAATAGGGAAGTGATATATATGGAAAAAATATGGATTTACATACCCTTTATTTATATAAATTTGAATAAACAATAGAAATAGTGTCATTTTCAAGTATGTACCTACCTTATCCCTAAATAATTTCAACCCTTTCAAGCCTGCCAAATAATAAATGTTAATATATAATGTAATTTATCTTGAAATCTATGGTTATAATTTTTTCCAAAAATATTTATTATATAAATTTTATTATATATATTAATTTTCTTTCTTATAGGTTTGTCATTTTCATGTCATGTATTAATTAATAGTATCATGTTTTCCTTAGTTTAGCTACTTTGATCATTATAAATTATACATCAGTATATTGAATTATAGAATAATATTATACATGTCATTATGTTTTTATATGTTATATATTGTTTATAATATCAATAAATAATTATTTTTATATTTTTTGACATTATAACGACACTATCAACGTTTAGCAATCATTTGATGGTACATTGTCTTGATATCTGGATAGAGAACTATGAAGTATATATACGAATATTAAATACTATAATTAAAAAGGTTAAAACCATTAATAATTTTGTGACTTACATCATAATTAATATGATAATTTTTGGCTATGATAGATTTGGTATACAAATTAATGTGGAGAATAAGAAAAAATAAAATGAAGATTAGATGACAGGAACTTACTATTTTTTTGTTGAAGTTTCTGTTATACACCACTATGAATCCATTATTGTATGGTGTTTATTACTGTGTAAAATATGTTGGTATTTCAAGGTGATTTTGAGTGAGTATTTGGGTAGATTATTGTGCTCATTAATATTTTTATTTGCGATTATCCAAGGGGAGGGACATATATTTATTTATAATATAGTGGAAGGAATTTTTAGAATAAAATATAAAATGTATATATTATATCAATGTTCATAGAACTAATAGTGATTTTTTAAAATATAATTCATATATTTATATAACATAATTTCAAAAATCTGATAATCCACTATGAATATTTAAATCATTAGTTTATAAATAATAAATGTGGAAAAAAGAAAAAATTTATTTTAAGGAATTATAGTTGACTTTTGGGTTTGGAATGTTATTTTGAGGTTATTATTATATTAATATTAATGAATTAGTTATGAAATAATATAAATCATCTTGTTAAAGAATGTACTATATCATCATTACGTCATAATTGATGTAATCAAAGATTCACTCATTGTGTGAATAATTATATTTTTACATTCACATGAAAATTGACTTATATCATAAAATTATTAAAAAAAATCACATGGTCAATTTCGATGTGCTAATTTTTTTTATCAAAATAAATTTGTATTAGTAGATATTTTTTAATATAAAATTATAATTTTTACTAAATAAATTAAAATATAATTTATTAAAAATGTTTAAAAAAATTTATTTTTTTAAAGAAGATTTGTTTTTGAATAATAATAAATATATTTACAAAAATAAATCCTGATATTTATTATTTAAATACAAATTTATTATTTTGAGGTAAAATCACTATTAAAATATAAAGGTATATATTCCAAATTTTACCATTATTATTCCCAATAATCAAGTTATCATTTATTGGTCACACAACTATTCCAACAGTTATATTACCTTCTACAAATAAAAATTCATTCTTTCAATAAATATTTAACTCAACTCCTCCCATGGTTCTATAATTCAATTTTCTATATTGTTGATTGGTTTATTAAGATTTAAATTTTATTTCTATTGTGTTTTCAGTGTGCGTGATGATTCAATTGGGATGATCCATATTTTCCCATTTTATCAGTCCTAATATATATATATATATATATAAGAATATCTATATATATATTCTTCATTCAAAATTTTTAGAATTTTAGATGGATTGATTTCTAATTAATTTAGCAGTATTTGTTAATATTATTTATGTTTCACAATTTTTGGATTTTTTATAATATTATATAATCTATTTTGACAGATTTTTAATTAGGAAACAATATTAGTAATATAAAATGGGTCGCTAAATTTTTCACACCCTTATAAATCAACCCCATAGAATTTCATCTCATAATCTTAGTTTCAAATTAATGTGGGTACTTCTTTTTTTGGATTAAATTTTTTCCAATATTGCTTCTTCAAATGTATTATTCCTCAACAAAACATTTAAAAAGGATTTTTATCATTATGTAGATCATAGTATCGATTGATTAAGATATTCACCTATAGTTCTTCATATGAGAGGTCATTCTCTTATTGTACCACCTACTAGTATATTATGTAAGTGGAATTTTATATATACTTACTCAGTTTGGATATGTGGATCATTTCATGAAGAATATCCACCTTTTATAAATGTGAAATATGATTGCCCACTCATCATATGTGATCAATGATATCGGAGGGGCCAATATACCATGGGATAACCTTCCTGTTATTTCCACACCACATGTATATATTCCTAGGTAATATCTAATGGAAGAAATCGTACCCCAACATTGATCTCCATTTCCCTTCGAAGGTTTTAATCATAGCTTATTGTCTAACTTTGAGATTGATTTATATACAATTGGATAGATTGAACCTTATCTAACATCTCATGCACAAGGTCAGGTCCATGTAGCTTTCTTTCCCAAACATCAACCAAAAAAGTTTGAATTCTACATCACTTTCAATACATATCATCATATGGATCCATTTGACTATTTGAGTTGACAGTTTTTTATAAGTGAAGTTATTCAATTAGGGATATTAATCCTATCAACCACTGAATTCCATTGAGAAGAAGTATAAAAATTCTTCGATATTTTAAATTTCCCTTTTAAATATATCCATTGTATAAAGGGTGATATGATATTCTAAAAATAAATTCAGTTTTAAAATAATGGTTATTAATTATATAGAATTTAGATGTGATACATGTATCATGATGAAAGATAATTGAATATAAAACCCCAGGAATCCTAAAAAATTTCTTAAAATATATCATGAAAAGATGTTCTAAAGATAAATAGATCAGAATATAATGTAGGGGGAAGTCCCAATGAGTTCATCCAACAAAACCCATATCAGATTATTTCATTTGGATATATTTAGGAGAACCATGAAAAAGTTCATTGCAATATTCTCCCAATTCTAAGTACTTATAGACAATGGTCCCATTATCTTGTTATAATTTGGTCCCCTTGATTAAACATGATTACATACTAAACACCGAGAGATATTATCTATAATTTCCTTCCACGTTCTATCTAACAATAACAGTTCACGAAGATCATAAAACATCTTGTTACATCCAAGGAAGAATGATATACATGTTCTATGATCGTTATCCTATATATCATCCTTTGTCTAAGATGATAATGTCTCAAAGAAGCTTGTTCCTAAAATTCACTCCATCATCATCAACAAATAACTCATGTGGCTTCCATTATTTTTCGCCTTTCACATTCTTTTGTAGATATAGATAATCTATTTGTGCCACCTAGATCATCAAATTGATTGATGGACAAAATATCATTTTGAAAAGGTAGAATGTATTCACTATCATTATTATTTAAATATCCATCCATAAAATATCTAAAAATATCTTATATTTATCAATCTATATCAATGATATAATATTAGGTTCATTTCTTCTAAGATAATTTTAATCCTTTTTCAATATTCTTGGTTTTTAGTGAATAAAGAAATCATAGACCTGGAAGATCTATATATATCTTATTTGATCCATGTTTACATCCTTCTATGTGAATATATAATTTAATATATAATGATAAGTACATATATCACACTTTTCTTGATAAATAGAGTAACTATGAATCATCTGGTAAATGAACACAGCTGCTGACTCAAGATCATACGTTTTTTAGTTCTGCTCAAGGATATTCTACAATCAAACGGAGTAAGATATCAATTTACGAGTATAAAGGAGTATGAAACCCAATAATTTCATATAATTGTCACTTTATATGACAAAACCTTCTCCACATGTTGTCATTGTAAGTACAAGAATATTTATTAACATCTACATGATCTCCTTAAAGAATTCATCACATTATTATATATAGTTGTAATTTACAACTTTATTTTATAACATATTTACAAGGTTATAACATCAGGATTACCTCCTCACAAAACATTTACAATACCCTTATATATGATGAAGAAATTGATTTACATTGCACTATTTGGTCTAGTCTATTCAATAACTTTACTTTCCATTGATGGGACCACAAAAATTCATTCGTTTGTGATCATGTTCCCCATGAATGACACATGACGTATCCAATAATCACACATGAGTAAATTATCATTCATTTTATCCTTCCCTAATTTCACCAACATAATTGTTATATAATCATTATGTTCTTATATTATATTATAGTAAATGGGAATATCGTCAATAAAAACTACCATAAATTTGAAGATGTAGTCTATATTGACTCAATTAATAAAATCCATTAACATTTTTAGGCTGTCAATAAGTCCGATGGGAATATATATGATCTTTTAGTCACCATACCTTATACGGAAAAAAACTTATAAATATCTTCCATCATTTCCATTAGTTGATGATAGCTTGAAAAAATTTCCACCATTTAAAAGTATTCATCTCTCATGTTATATTTACTAAGAAATCTATCCTTGGAAGAGGATACATATTATATATTTTGATCTTGTTGATCTTCATATCATCAATACACAATGACATTAACATCATCATTCTTCTTTAAAAGGAGAAATGTCACACCCCAATGTGTTTCACTAGGGTTTATGAACCCTTTGTCCCAATGCACTTATAGAAAATTCATTAACTCACCCAATTATCCCGAGGCCATCACGTAGTGGAAATTGGAGTTATGAGTGTATCATGGTATATGTTAGTTTGAGAAATATACTTCACTATCATGGGGTGATCTATGAAACAGTTTGTCTATTACATTAGTAAATTCCATGAAAATTTTGATTTCCTATAGGTTGACACCATTCATTAAGTTTTCCATTTTGGAAAGGTGTCTTCCTTCATTAAGAATCTATACACACACCATTGATGAATTTTCAAATATAGATTCATGATCTTCCATAAAATTTTAATGGATCATATGATAGTTTGGAATATGTAATGTGATTTACATATCATAATAGTTGATGTGTGTTCTATATAAAGAGAGGAAATCGAAGAACAATATAACAAGTAATTCCACATGGTATGTATTACATGATTCAAAAGAATAATATTCATAGATATTCTTACACTAGCATATTCCAAAATAAGGAAAGAAAATAATTGTACAACTAGGGGTTTTTTTCTATTATATGTACTTCAATATATTAGGTATTTGATGAAACAATTATAGAGAAATAAATGGATACAAAATAATTTGTAGAAAAAATATCAAATAAAACAATTTCATATATTGATAGAATATGATGAGTAGCATGTATGAAATAACATTCATTTTCCACATCGGTATTTTTGGTGGCATATGCATTCCCTTATTAGTTATGATTTTTTGGTTGATTATGCAGATTACCAGCAAGGACCCATCATTTATTGCACCTTATTTTTTAGTTCCCTTATACCATACTGTTGAATAATTAAACAATGAGCGGTGTATTAGGAGGTTTATTCCATTCCTCAATCATTTGGTTGTATTATTCATTCCACGTCATCATTCATGATCTTGTTTCCCTTATCTCATGCATTTTATGAATTTCCCCATTACATTGAGGTGATTGTCATGATGGTTACTGCCAAATATTGGATATATGGGGTGTTGGATCCGACTTTCACATTATTCAATGAACCCCCCATAATAAATCACCATTTATCTCTTCTTATCTCTATAACCATGGGACTATTCTTAGAACCCAATATCTAATTTGAGATCACATAAAACATCTTCTTTATTTGTCTCAATTTCATTGATAGTTAGAGACATTAAAATTTGTGGTTGTAAACAACTAAATAATCTACCTTTTTTAATTTCCTAATTGACAATAGAACCCATTTTGTACAATTCGAGCCTTGTATAATTTTATTCAAACGTTTTATCATAATCCCTATCATTTTTATTCAGATCTATGAATTATTTGTCTATATATTTTAAAGAGTTTGAGGGAAGTACTCTGTATGAAATGGTTTTTTGAAGACTTCCTAATAAATCATTTCTATTTAATCCTTAATCATTATGTTCTTTATCAACAACCACAATTGATATTATTCTCTAATTAAATATGGAATGGGAATATTCACCTTCTTCTTATTTGAGAATTTTTTTAATATAAAAGGTCATATCCACTGAGTTAACCCACTATTCTATAGTAGTTAGATCATAAAATATACAAAATATCAATGGTAGATGAAAGATAAAAGACTCAATGTCTAGTTGAACCTTATTGGGATAGGTTAGGAATTTTTTTGGGGTTTGTTATAGTTCATTTCCTAAGATTTTCAGGTATGAATCAAAATATTCTTATGAAATCTACCTCTATATGAATCGAGGATCTCTTTTAGATTGTCATTTCATTATCCCTCACATATGATGATCATGTTGTTTCTCCAGCTTCCCACGATTTTCTAAAATATAAAATTTTTAAAAGATATATATGCATTCAAATTAGAAATCCTTTATTCATTTAGGCGATTAATATAAAATACATTCCTTATGAGATACACATGTGTATCATTATTTAAAAAGATTCTTCTATAATGTTTTTCCTATACATAAATTTTTATTTATTATATTCAATAATTTTTCTGAATACTAATTTAATGATTAACCAAAATGTTCACTAATAAAAAATATAGTGACCTTAATTTTCCTTATATGACTATTATATTTTTTAATATACATAATGTAAAAGAGATATAAATATAGAATAAAAAGGGATAATTTCATAATAAAATTAGGATGATACAAAACTAGTGTATAATAAAAACAAATAATTTTTTTAATACTTTAATCATTATCTATAAAATCTATTATTATCCATAGCATTTACTATCACCTAAGTATATACATCAGAAAATGTGGTGGCCTAAAATCCCAATAGAAGTATGAGCAAGGGAAATGAATAAAATAAAACACGATTTAGCACAATAATAATCATATAATTATAATATAATCATAAAAAATATCTTGAGGAAACCATGTGTTAATGGAATTGAATGTTAAACATAATAATAAAAAATCATCTTGTTATAATGTTCAAATACAACACACTATTGTAAACAAAGATAACATTATGTTGATATATAACAAATTTTCATAGACATAACATCATCATAGCAAAAATATCTAACATAATGTTCTAACATATTAAACAATATATCATTAGATATATCACATTACCCAATTAATTTTATGGATATCTAACTCCCCCCACTTGTCACATCATAATATATACATATAAATTCATGCCACATAGAACATATGACAATGAGTGTCATGAAATAACTATTTTAAAAGCGTGAGATTCATATAAATTTTATCAAAATATAATTTAATGAATAATATATAGGATTTTTAATTAATATGGGAATAATTGGACTAATAATCAACAATTATGAATGAAGAAAAAATATCTCAAGAGGAATAAATGTTGTGTTTTGTAAGAGAGTCCTTTTTGATAAATCATCATATTTTTCATATAATTCATCTTGGAAGAGTGTATATATCATGAAATAAAAGGGAATAATATTGAAATGGTATTTAAATAATAATAAAATTATATGAAAACAAGTGATTTTGATAAGGTGGAATGAACCAATGAAAAGGTTTGGATTTCAAGAATCCCCATACCAGAATTTCTGCATTATCTCATCACTTTTTCTCCACCTGAATAATAAAAAAATATTTATCAAAAAAATTGACCAATGATTATTTATATTATTTTAAACTACTATTTTATAATTATATTAATTTGATAATATTTATTAATGTCTTTGTTTATAAGGTATTATTTCTTATATCAAGTTTTAGTTGACAATTTTCCATTTCTATAAATTTATCTACATTGATCAATGATATATATAAATTATTATAATTAATTACTGAATATTATTTTATATAAAATCTCCTTTTTTTATATTTTATTTATTTATAATATCCATATTTGATGAATGATATATGTTTTTCCATGGAAATTCATTCATCTATGGTTAACAGACCATTCACACGAAATTGTTGGGTGAGCAAGAAATAGAATTTAAAATGTTATTTATAAGTAAATATGATATATATAGAACATTAAAATAATTAATAAATGGATGATTAACATCATAATTAATGATATATAGTTTTCTTAAATGGGGCAATGAAAAAAATGAGAGTGGTAAAAGAAAAATGTCTAAAAAGTAGAAGAGTTGATTGAAACATACATAATCATCAATGTAGTTCTCTTGTACACCACTAAAAATGCCTTAATTATTCAAGTTTGATTTATCCTGAACATACCATGGAATTGTAAAGATATTTGTAGGAAGGATTTTGTAAGTGTATTATAGATTTTATGAGTTTTAAGAATTATTTTCCATGGGGAGGGATATGGGTGATTTATACATAACAAGTGTCAAAATTTTTGGAATAAAATATTTAATGAAATATTATATGAATATTAAAACATGTAATTTAGAATTTGATAAAAAATTTATCATATATAAATTTAATATAATTGTATAAAGACATTATATCCTTTTTATATTTTAATTTATTAATTTATTAAAAAATTAATGTTTAAAAAAGTGAAATTTTTATTTTAGATATTATCATTTTACTTTATGATTTGGAATTATGTATTAAGATTATAAATTAGGCTTAATTTATTTTATTTAATCATTTATGAAATTAAATATTTCATGAAAAATACTAATGGTGACCTTACCTTTATCAAAATATCACCATTCAATTAAATTATTTTTTATATCTCCACCACAATTAAATATATATTTTTTCATTCATTAATGTTAATATTATTGTGAAAATAATTAGGTATTTCATGATTCATAAAACTTAGTATTTCAAAATCAGACATATACACATCAATAATATATCATTATTAATAAACCATTAATCATTATTCTTCATCTTATTCTTTAATACCCCTTTTCCATGATTAATAATTTTGAATAATGACATAAGGTTCCTAAACCATAATAAAAACACGAATCTAATATTTAATAGAATTAATTCTGTTATAACATACCAAACCTTATATAACTCATTTTTTGTCCTTTTATCTTCAGCAGTACAATCAATACACAAAAAACCATCCTGATTGTCGTTTTTAAATTTACACATTGGATATAGATTTTCATAATGCCCATACAGTCCCCCAATGAAAATTTAAATGTTAACTAAGTTACATATATTTTCTATCATTGAAAAAAACCATAAATCAATTGTGGAGAAAACATTATGGTGGAAGAAAACAACATAATCATGAAATTTTACTTCTAAGATGTCTTTATTATGAAACCTTCTTTCTAAATCTACAATTCCTTAGGATTGTAATAGCTTATTCATAGTCCACATTTATTTATATTCTATAATATGGTTTTAATGAGTTTATGAATTTCACTACAATATCCGCTAAGAGTGTCGAATAATTTGTGTAGCAAGAACCATTGTCATGCCCCACTTCTCGATCGAGTCTAGCTCAATACAGTGTTTTTGGATTTTTTTTCCTCAATGTTCTTCTTTGCAAGAGACACATCCACATGTTGTATCTTGAAAGGGATGTAATTTTAGAGAAACTATGCTCTCAATCTATTACCTAATTTATAGTACATTTTCCTATACATTTACTTATCCTGAGACTTGCACTCAAAGTCATTCAAAGAAATTTCATTAGAATGATATCAAGGGATATAAATAATTTTTTCTCATCTAAGATCCGAAAGGTAATCTATTACCTTATAAAGATACTAACTATAAGTACACAATCAGTACATACATGAATATTACATCAATTTTGATGAATATTCAGCACATAAAAATGTATATTATCAAGGAATTTTGTGTTTTGGAATCTTTGTAAATGTTGATACATAATAATCTTCAATGGGGAGAGATATAAAATATCATATTTAAATATCATCCGCTAATATTACACCTCCCTAAAACCAATATTAATTACCTATGGAATGGAATCATAAGAAATGGTTGAGAATAGATTTTTAGTGAGGGTAAACAAGAATATATATAATTATAACATTATCATATAGTTTTGAGAACATGAAAAAATAAGGAAAATCATACAATACATATTAATGAAAATAAACTTGAATCATGGAATAAATACAGGTAGATCATTAAACATGAAAAAAAATCACGTAATTAATCTGTGTTCACTCATATTTGAAGCCATGAATTAATGAATTGGGTTCCACTATAGTTCTAAATGAGTTATATATTACCGTGTTCACATCCCATTCCAAAATTATGTTTCTTAACAAAGATCACATCTCTTTCCTACACTATTATATTGAATAATGCTCACAACTCTTTCTAAAACTGTCATACTGAGTGAAGTTCACTTCTCATTATCTCCCTTTAACATAAGAACAGTGTTCACATCACATTCCCACCCCTTTCAAATGGAAACGATCTCAATTCTCCATCCAACCCTATCATACTGAACTAATTTCACATATAATTCTATCCCTCCCATACTGATCAAATTTCACACCTAAATATAGCACCATAAGATTAAAAAATTTCAATCATCATTCTTGACCAATCATTTCGAAACATGCATACTTCTTGGTCTAACCCTATAATACACATGATATATTAATATTTATCCAATGAATTGGATTTAGATATACATCCCATAGTTCACATTAAAAATCAAGAATCTATGTGCCATAAAATAGTTAAACTTTCATAATTCATTAACCCATGAAAATAGATGAGTTAAAAATATCATATCATAACCTTTTAATTTTTAAGGGTACTAAATAAATGCATAATATCATTAAATTGTGAAAAGATACAATATTGAAAATAATTTCATCTTTTAAAATCATGGGAAAAGTAGTGGAATTAATATGCATTGAATCATAGTACAACACGTGAAAGTGAAATGGGTGTCAAAAAAATTCTCATAAACCTAAACACTTAAAATTAATGTTACGAATTATGTCCTTGGATACTATCTTCAATAAAATATAAAATAGATCCAATTATTCCATCTTATATGGACAATAATTTATAATAGATCATTTGAAACATTTGATTTAGAGAATTATCTTAAAACATTTCAACTTGTCCTTTACCACAATGATAAATTTGAATCCTAATGATCAGGAAATAATTAAGTTACATAAATATTAAAATATAAAAAAATAATGATATCTATGTAATAACTTATCAAAAGGTAGTGTATAAATATCATTGAATAATATAGCTACAGAACATGGAATGTGTCATAATAAAGGAAAATTGAGTCAAAATTACATTAATGATTTGGTAACATTTGAACCATAAACCCCATGAAATAGAGAACATTAAATGGGTTTATAAATATAACAATTAGAATCATAGAATATTTTCATGGGAATTATATAGACCACAAACAAATAGGCATGGAATAAAGCATGAATCTCATGAATATAAGAATATGAGATAAAATTCACTTTCTACTATAGTATATTTTATATCATGATACCCATGACTGAATAAAATAAATAAATAAATTTAATGTCATTATATAAATTAAATTCATGATATAAATTATTTTAGGTATGTATATACCCTACATAATAAGGGTATGTCTTTAATATAGCATATCTCTTACAAAAATAAATGTGAGAGGAGAAAACACTTACATTAATTCATGAAGATCGTTGTACAAATTCAAAACTAATGAATAATAAATAGCTGATTATTATAAATCTACAACTTAACTATTTTACTATAAATCATTCCATATATGATTCAGTTAAAAATTTATATTAACAATTTATTAATAATTTCCTTTAAAAAACATTTTAGGTAAAAACCACTTTGTTTATGGTACATGTCTTGACATTTAATTCGTGATCATCATAGTCAAATAATGAGATAATAATTTATAAAAATAAAAAAAATGATTATATATAATATATATTAATTACATAAATATTAATAATAATCTATAAAAGATTGATATATTAAATGTAATACATTGTTCTTGGAGACTGTAGGTCGTACATACGTGTGAACGTTGTTTTTGTAATCATATTGTATTAAAAAAAAGATTCTAAATGATATATATATATTATTATTTTAGAGTAATTATTATTTCATATATATAATATAAATTTACTAACCCATATAAATTACATTTTGTGTAATGTGTAGGAAAATCAAATCTCATTGAGGAGGTAGTAGTCCACAATTTCACAAACGAAGTTGTCGTATTGACACACATTTGAGGGAATGAAGGGAATTTTATATAATAATTACCTAAGTAGAAAAATTTCACAAATATTGTATACATATAATAAAAATATATTTTCCATCATAATACCCAACCATTATATGTAGTAATAGAAACAATAACAATAGTTTTTCACGAGGCGACATTTCATTGTTCATAATAATGGTATGTTTATTACCCATTTGATAGAAGTGTGTGTTGATGTAGGTTATTCTAATGGAATTAATAATTAAAAAAATATCGAGGATAATTATGTTATTATTAAATCATGTAATAATAAGAGTTTTGTAGGTTGATAATGAAAATTAAAAAAAGGACATGAAGAAGGATGTTAAATATTCATTCAGTACCTGTTTGTGGTAGTCCACAAAAAGATTCATTGGTTAGAATATAAAAAAAATTAGGTTATAGGATTATAGGAGGAATTTTGGGAAATTATTTTGGAATTTCTATTGTTTAGGAAATGTGTCATAAGAGGTGTAATTAAGGGGAATATGTAATTCATTTTTATAGAGGAGGAGGAGTGGTATGATTGAAAATACCAAAAGGTAACCAATTTTTGTAGGTGTCCCATAACTAATGTGAATTAAAAATGATAAAATGATTTATTAAATGGGAATTATTATCTATATTGAACACCCCTATATTAAAATAATTGTATTCTTAAAATTCAATTCTATAAAATGTAAGATTTCTCACTTTTATCATTTCGATTTTTTTAAGGAATCTAATTTCATAATTTTTGTAATTTATACATTATGATAAAAATTAAATATATTTTTATTATAAAATATATACACATTTAATTAAAAATATATAATATAATTTAATAAAATTAAATCACATGAATGCATGAATTTAATTTTGAATCCATAACATGTAACACATAAAAACACTACATTTACCCGAGTTGTGCTAATAATTTTTTTCTATTTAATGGTAAATATTTTCATTATAAAAGAAAGATTGGCCAATTTTTGTAAAATATTACTTATTTATTAAAAATAAAAAATAATTTGGAATAATATTGGGTTTAATGAATTTTATTTCATTTAATAAAATATTTTTATTTGTAAAATAACATTATTGTTAATTTTAACATTATATATTTTTTTTGTTTAAAAATATCAAACAATAATTGGAATTAAAATATATTAATTTATCATCTATCGAAAAATATATATTCACCAAGAAAATATGGGAATATAATAGTTCATAAAATTTACTTCATTTTTATTGTTTTTAGCAATATTTGTTTTATTTTATTATTAAATAATTACTCCTTGTGTTTTCATTAGTAATCTATTTAATTTAGTTATATCACATCAAAAAATTACATTTAATTACCCTGAATTGAAAATGTATTTAACATTGAATATAATGTTTATACCCAAAACAATATATATTTTCCTATATTCTACATCATTATAAATACCAAATATATGAAATTTTCATTTTTGTATTTTTTCTTACATAATATATTATATTGGTCACATTCAGGGATTAATATTTCAATAACTCATATAATTAGAACAAAGTTCGTATAAGGTCTAATTATTTTCATTAAATATCTCTTTTTTAAGGGAATGGATCTTTTTCCACTTATTCTTAATTTTAATCCCCTAGTTATACTTCATTATACCTTAATCTGTGTAATAAATTTTAAATAATTACAATATTTTTTGTTAAAAAACTATGTTTATTTTTAATAAAATAAATACTATAAAAATTAAAACTATATAGGTTTGTGGTTTCAAATTGAAATCAATGATTTTGACAAATTAAATTTAATGAATATTTATGAGACATGGTGAGAATGCGAGTTTGATAATGTAAAATAGTTAAAAATTATAAAATGGTTCAATAAAAATTTAAATGTAATATTGACTTCAATGACCAGAATTATATTAATTTTAGTATAATTGTTCTATTAATTCATTGAAAAGACATTAAAATATAATTTAACAATTAATAAATTACATGAAAAAGTAGTTATGAATTAAACATAAATGTTTTTCACTTTTATTAATAAACTATACTTTTTAGAAATATAAAAAAATCACTAAATGTATATTTTTATATCCATATTTTAAAAATAATGTTTATTTTTTTAAATAAAATTAATAAATGTGACAAAATATATTTTCAAAACGGGCTTCCATTAAAAGGCGGTAAAACATCATCTTGCGTGTCACATAAGCTAACTCAATGGTGCATGTATCACATGCTTTTCTTGGGTTAGAGTATAAAACAATAATATATATGGAGTATCATGAAAAAAAGTATAACAATTTGATTTTATTTAGAATAATCTATATTTAGTGTTTCATGAAAATAAATATATCAAAATGATTAAATTAATTCAAAAAAATACGTCATAATAAACATATTTTACTTCTCATTCAAACCATACGATACCGATCCCTGTTTACTCATAAATATAGCCCATCATACTATATAGTGATCACTCCTCCTTCCAGCCCCTTTGTATGGATCCATATTTATTTCATGTTCCAACCATATAACACAGATAATATATGATTATTTATCCACTACATTGATGTTAGATATACATCCCAACCATTATATAAAACAATCATGCATCTATGTGCCACAAAATAATAACACATTAATCATACCATGACATACATTAATAGATGGGTTTAAAATATCATATCATACTCATTGAAATGATAAGGTATTAAAAATCATCATATATGAACATAGACAAAATATAAAATATTGAAAATAATTTCATCATTGAATATCCCATAAAAGGAAGTGGGATTTCTATGCATTGTATCCTAGTATAACAAGTGGATACGAAATGAGTGTCGAAGAAAATTATCATAAGCATGGAAATTTAAAATAAATAATACAAATTATGAATGTGGACCCTATCTTCAATAAAAAAATATATCTGATTTTTTAATCATAGATGGAAAATTATTTTTAAAGGATCATTTGAAACATTTTTTTAGGAAAACAATCTTAAATCATTTAAACATGTCCCATAGCATAATGAAAAATTTGAATCATAACCCTCATGAAATAATAAAATTATTTAAATATTAGCATATAAGAAAAATATGGATATCTATGTGATAAACTGTCATATGTTATTGTATAAATATCACCAAATAATATAGCACCATAACACAGAATGTGTCTTAATGATAGAAAATTGAATAAAAATTACATTACTGATTTTGTATCATTCGAACCATAATCCACCTATAGTAGAGAACATCAAAATTGTATATAAATATAAGTTTACTAATTATAGAATAAATTCATGGGAAATATATACACCATACAAATTAAATGGGTTTGGAATATGGCATTTATCTCAAAAATATAATGATATGAGATGAAATTCCCTTTTTACAAGAGTATCTTTCAAATCATGATCCCCAAGACAGAATAATATAAATTAATACATTTAATATCATGAAATAAAGTTAATTAATTATATAAAGTATTTTAGGTATGTATATACATTATATAACAAGGATATGTTTTAATAGACCATATATCTCACAAAAATAAAAGTGAGATGAGATAAAACTTACATATATTCTTGCAATTTGTTGTACAGAATCAAATGTCATGTATAATAAATATATGATTATTATAAATATAAAACATAAATAGTTTACTATAAATTGAAAAAGATTTTGTACAATTAAATATTTAAATTAACTATTTATTAATAATTCCTTGTTATAACAACATTTCGGGTAACAACCTCTTTCGTTATGGTACAAGTTTTGACATTTTATTCATGTTCCTCTTACTAGATAATGACATAATAATTTATAGAAATCCAAAAATGATGTATATTTAATTTATATTAATTATATAAGTATTTATATTAACTTATAATATATATATATATATATGAAATGGAATACACTATTCTTGGAGATGGTAGGTCATATATATGTATGAACATTGTTTTTGTCTTGTTGTTGTATTGAATGAAAGACTGTAAATTACATATATGTATAAAAATATATATGTTATCATCTTAGTGTAATTATTATTTCATTTATATTACATAAATTTAATAACACATCCAAAATACATTTGATGCAATGTGGTGGCTATTCAAATCACATTGAGGAGGCAGTAGTCCACAAGTCCATAGCCGAAGTTATCATATTGACTTAAATTTGGGGGAATGGAGGAAATTTTTATATAATAACTACATAATCATAAATATTTCATAGATATCATATATAAATATAATTAAAATATATTTTCCATCATAATTCCCAACCCTGAGATGTAGTAATGGAAAGAATAAATACATTATTTTAGGAGGTGGTAGTTTTTTGTACAAATGAGTTGTATGTTCGTTAGCCATTTGATGGCAGTGTGTGTTTTTTTAGGTTATAAAATTGGAATTAAATTGACTATATATATTGAGGATAATTATGTTATTTTTTAATCATGTAATAATAAGTGTATTGTGGCTTGACAATGAAAATAAAACAAACGACAATGTATAAGGATTCTACATATTCACTGAGTGCCTTGTTGTGGTATTCCCAAAAGGGATTCCTTGGTTTGATTTTTTTAAAAAAAATTAGGATTATAATATTATTAGAGGTATTTTGGGATGTTATTTGGGTTTTGTATAGATTAGGAAATGTGCATTAATCGGTGTAATTATGTTAAATATCTAATTCAATATTATAGAGGAGGATGAGTGGTATTATTGAAAATACAATATAGTAAAAAATATTTGTAGGTGTTCCATAAATAATGTGAATTAAAAATGTAAAAAGTATTTAATAAATTGGAAGTACTATATACATAGACCACCACCACATAAAAATAATTTTATTCTTATAATTGTATTCTTTAACATGTATGACTTCCCAATAATATCATTTTGTTTCTTATTAGGGAAACATGATTCCTATACTATATAATTTATGCATTAAGAAAATTTTGAATTGATATTTATATTAAGATATATACCATTTCAGATAAATACTTTATATATAATTTACATGAATTAAATATCATGTCTGTGGGAAATTAATTTTAAAAGAAGAATTTGTACCACCCAAAAACAATACTTTTAGCTAATCAGTGCTAATAAGGGTTTTTCTCTTTAATGGTAAATATTTTCATTATAATATATAAATTGGTCAATTCATGGTAAATATTTCATATTTAATAAAATTTAAAAATAATTTCGAATAATATTTGTTTTTATGAATTTTAATTCAATTAATAAAGTATTATTTATTATAAAAAAATTATTGTAAATTTTGACATTATTTATTTATTTTTGTTTGAAAATATATAATAATAATTTTACTTAAAATATATTAAATTATATTCTATGGGACATTATTTATTAACCAAACATATGGGAATATAATAGTTTATTAAATTTATTTCATTTTTATTGTTTTATGAAATATTTATTTTATTTAATTATCAATGAATTAATCCATGCGTTAACGTTTGTTATGTGTATAATTTAGTTATATCATATCTAAAAATTTAATTTAAATTACCATATTCTAAAAGTTTATCTAAAATTCAAATTAATATTAATACTCAAAGAATAATAATTCCAATAATCATAGTGTGTAACTTTCTGCCCAACATAAAATGAATTTTTTTATTTAAATTAATTTTAGCTATAATTGTATTAATAAAATAGAGTTAATTTCAAATAAAATCACATCACAAAAATTACTACAGAAACATAATTTAAAAAAATAGTGCTGGAACCATAACTGTCAAACAAAGTAACTCCTAACTAGTATTCCACATATGAGAATATAAGTTGAGAGTGAAGATTTCACATCGAGGAAATTCCAAACCAATGATAGAGATTTGTTAAAAATCATTGGACACCATAAAATTTAAGGGTGTCAAATCCCTAATTTAATATTCATTTAAATAATATTTTTTACAACAGAGAAAAAATGTAGACATATATAACTCATTCAAAATCCTTTTCATATAGTTGATGATTTGTTCACAATAATGTATACATAATTTATTTAATTTCTATCCATAGTAATAGTATCTACCTATAATTGTTCCTTGATCAATTAAGACTTCATATCTATCTCTAGGGAATGATGGTGAATTTCAAATTCCTTAAGAACTAAGAGATAATGGGATAAATAATCAAATGGAAATCCATTCCATTTTAATTAGTAAACATTACATAATAATGGTTAGAACATATTTTTTAACATGAATTATTCCTTATGTGGTGTGAAAGTACATTAATCTCATATGAGTAATTTGATTTCAAACATAAAACATCCAAAAATAGTTTTCCTTACAACCGCTTCAAATGTTGAAAATCTAGAACATTTTATATAAGGTCATTAAATTTCTCAAAATCAGCATTAAATCTACACCCATATATCACACAACCACTTTTATTTGTAAAATAATTTAAATTAAATTAAATTAACAAATATTCTATTAAAATTATGCAATTATGTGAATTAATATAAATCTATTGGAAAAAATGCATTTTCTTTATCCCTAATAATACTACATATATTACCATAAATCCAAGAGGTGGTAAAAATCATCTATGATAATATATAACAAATTATCCTAAAATATAAAATATATTCCCTAGTAAATAGTGCAATCAAAATTTAATTATTTATATCAATTATATATTTGTTCCTGAAATAACACATTATTTTCATAATATGAGGAAGACATTAACTGTTACCTTCCCGTAATAAAAATGACAACATTCCACTGAATAATCTTTTATGTCTTGAGTACCATTAAATATATACTTTTCAATTTCTTGATTATAATATTATATTTAAAATAATTATTTGTTTCATGATTCATAAAACCATAAATTTGAATATAAACACATATAAACATCCTTAATCTAATAGAATTCTTAAACCATTTATAATGCTTTAGCATATTATTCCTTAATACCCATTTTCAAGAATATTAATTTTGATTCAAGAGATAAGGTTACTCAAACTTAATATAATTGTGAATATTTTATTTAATTAAATAAATTCAACAATAACATCCCAAATAGTTTACAAGTCATATTTGTCCATTTCTCTTCAACAGTATAACCAATACACATACAACCTTCCAAATTATCATATTTAGATTTCTATATAAGAAATAGATTTTCATAATGCCCATACATTCCCCATATGAAAATTTTAATGTTAAATATGTTATATCTATTTTCTACTATTGACTAAAATCATAAATAATTTTGGGATAAACGATTATTGTTGAAGAGAAAAACATAATCATGACAATTTAATTCTATGATGTCTTTATAATGTCTCCTTCCTCATTAATATTAGAATCCATAGGTATATACTAGGTAATTCCGAGACCTATTTTATTTATATCCTTTATTATGGTTTTAATGTTCTTATGAATTTCAAATGAATACCCTCTGGGAGTGTGAAACTATTTTTGAAGCAAAGACCATTGTCATGAACCACTTCTCAATTGATTCTAGAATAATATAATGATTGTTTTTTTAAATTTTTACCTCAATGTTAATCTTTTCTTGATTTACATCCACATATAATAACCAATAAAGTGAAGTAATTTCCGAGAAACCATGACCTGTATCCATTCCCTATATTATAGAACATTTTCATATACATTAACTCAACCTTAGACTTATCCATAATGTCATGCCAACACATTTCCTTATAAATATCCCAAGGGATACCACTAATGTTTTATCATCCTAGTTTCCAAGGGGTGACTAATACCTTCTTATGATACTATCTATAAGGATCTAATCATAACATAAGTGAATATTAAATCAACATAGATGAATATTGAGCACATTACAAATCTATATTGATAAAGAATATAGTAATTTAATATCCTTGTAAATGTCAAATCATAATAATCAACATTGGGGATAGATATTAAATATCATCCTTAAATAACATCTTCTTCTATTAGACCTTCTTAAAACCTTTTTTAATTACCTATTGAAAGGAAACAAAAGAAATGTGTTATAATAGTTTTTTTGTGAGGGTAAACAAAGAAATATATAACTATAACATTATCATGTGTTTATGAGAACATGAGAAAAAGATAGAAAATTATACCATATATATTAATTATCATAAAAATGAATCTTGGAATAAATACTTTTAGGTTATATCACATGAGTAATAAAGTAATCTTGAGCATACTAAACTAAATAATAACATAATAATAATACATAGGATTGTAGATAGAATGATAAAAACATAAAACATATTTTCATATGGACTGGGAATCACCTACAAGGACCTTATTGTAATATTGGTTCACTACTGGAACGATCTTCATGGTCTTGGTTCACTCCCAAGACCATATTAAAGGACAAATTCCATTTCTAATATGGGTTCACTCCACTTTAAAGTCATGTATTACTGAATAAGGTTTAATTTCAGTTCCAAAATTGTTATATTGAACTGATTTGAAATATGATTCCATCCCTATCATATTTAATTGTGTTCAATTAACTTTCTAACCCTATTATATGGAACGTTGTTCAACACACTTTCTATGAGTGTCATACTAAGTCATGATCAATTCTCATTTCCTCCCATTAATGCTAACAAATGTTCCCATCTCATTTTACCACATTCATAATGAACTGATCTCAAATCTCTATCCATCCCTATCATACTAAACATATTTGACTTTTAATTCCAACCCTCTCATATTGATCCAGGTTTACTCTTAAATATATCCGATCATAATAATTAATTTTCACTCTTAATTTTATCCCCTTCGTACTAATCCATATTTACTTCCAATTACAACTCTATAACACACATGATATATGAATATTTATCCAATGCATTGGAGTTAGATATACATACCACCAATTACAAAAAAAGTCATGCTTCTATGTGCCAAAAAATAATAACACATTAATCATACCATGACCCACTATAATAGATGGGTTTAAAATGTCATATCATAATCTTTGAAGTGATATGGTATTAAAAAATCAATATATATTAACATATGGAAAATAATAAATATTGAAAATTATTTCATCATTCAATAGCCCATGAAAATAAGTGGGATTTATATGTATTGTATCCTAGTATAACACATAGATGTGAAATGATTGTCGAAAAAAAACATCATAAGCCTGTGAATTTAAAATAAATAATAAGAATTATGTATTTGGATCCAATCATAAATAAGTAAAAAAATATATCCAATTTTTTCTTCTTCGATGGAAAATAATTTTTGAAGGGTCATTTGAAACATTTTTTTCGAAATATAATCTTAAAATTTTTCAACATGTCCCATACCAAAATTTAAAATTTGAATCATGAACCTCAAGTAATAATAAAATTACATAAATATTACCATATGATAAATATAATAATATCTATGTAATAAATTTTCAAATGTTATTGTATAAATATCATTGAAGAATATAGCTGCATAACATGGAATGTGTCATAATGATATAAAATTGAGTAAAAATTACTTTACTGATTTGGTATCATTCGAACCATAAACCACCAGTATTAAAGATCATCACATGGGTATATAAATAAAATAATAATAATCATAGAATAAATTCATGGGAAAAATATACACAATACAAATCAAATGGGTTTGGTATATGGAATGTATCTCATAAATATATAGATATGAGATGAAATTCCCTTTTTACAAGAGTAACTTTTAAATCATGATCCCAATGACTGAATAATATAAATTAATACATTTAATATCAAGAAATAAAATAAATTTATTATATGAAAAAACTTTTGGTAAGTATATACACTATATAACAAGGATATGTTTTGAATATAGCATGTATCTCAAAAAAATAAAAGTGAGATGAGAAAACACATACATATATTCTTAAATTTTATTGTAAACATTCAAATCTGGTGAATAATAAATATATGATTATTACAAATCTAAAAAATTCTATTTTACTATAAATAGTACCATATTTTATTCATTTAAAATTTTATATTACCTATTTATTAATAATTCCATGTTAAACCAATATTTCAGGTAACAACTTATTTTTTTATGATACATGTTTGGAAATTTTATCCATGATCCTATTATATATATAATGACATAGTTATTTATTGAACTCCATAAATGATGTATATTTAATATATATCAATTTTATAAATATTTATATTAGTCTATAAAAGATATATATATGAAATGGAATACACTATACTTAGACATAATATATCATATGTACATTAGAACATTGTTTTCATTTTTCTTTTGTATTGAATGATAGACCGTAAATGGCATAGATGTATATAAATATATATATTATCATTTTAGCGTAATTATTGTTTCATATATATTATATTAATTTACTAACCCATCCGAAATACATTTCATGCAATGTGGGTACTATTAAAATCACATTGATGAGGCAGTAGTCCACAAGTCTACAGACAAAGTTATCCTATTGACATAAATTTGAGGGAATTAAGTCAAATTTAATTTAATAACTACATAATCATAAATATTTGATAGATATCAAATATAAATATAATAAAAATATATATTCCCTCATAATTCCAAGCCCTGAGATGTTATAATGGAAAAAATAACAACATTATTTTAGGAGACGATAGTTTATTGTACATAAGAATGGTATGATCGTTACACAGTTTATGGCAGTGTGTGTCTGTGTAGGTTATAACATTGGAATTTAATTTACTAAATGTATTGAGGATAATTATGTTATAATTTAATCACGAAATAAAAAGTGTTCTGTGGGTTATAAATGAAAACAAATCAAAAGGACATATTGAAGGAATCTACATATTCATTGAGTACATCTAAGCTGTATTCCTAAAAGGGATTCCATGGTTTGATTTATAAAAATATATAGTATTATAGGATTTTTAGACGTATACTAGTATGTTATTTGGGTTTTTTAGATTAGTAAATGTGCCTTAATAGGTGTAATTATGTGGAATATGTAATTCCATTTTTTATAGGTGGATGAGTGGTGTTATTGAAAATACCATATAGTAAACAATATTGGTTGGTGTCCCATAACTAAGGTCAATTAAAAATGTTAATGTTATTTATTAAATGAGAATTATTATATACATAGACCACCACCACATAATAATAATGCTATTAATATAATTTTATTCCTTAATATGTATGATTTCCCATTTTTTCAATTATTTTTTTATTAAATTAACTTGTTTCATATCCTATGTAATTTATACATTAAGAGAAATTTAAATTGATATTTATTGCAAAAAATATAACAATTAAAAAAACCTTATATACAATTTATGGGAATTAATTCCCATGTGTTTGGGAAATTAATTTTAAATGAAGAACTTGTAACACCCATAAACAATACTTTTTCATAATCTGTGATAATAAGGTTTTTTTGTTTAAATGTAAATATTTTCATTATAATTTTTTTGTAAATTTGGACTTTATTTATGTATATTTGTTTAAAAATATATATTAATAATTGGAATGAAAATATATTAAATTAATCTCTATGGGATATTATATATTAACCAAAAAATATGGGGATATAATAGTTTATTAAATTTACTTCATTTTTATTATTTTTAGGAATATTTATTTCATTTATTTATTAACCACTTAATCCACGTGTTAGCATTTGTTATGTGTATAATTCAGTTATATCATATATAAAAAATAAATTTAAATTACCATGATCTATAAGTTTTTTAAAAATTAAAAATAATGTTTATACCCAAACCAATATATATCCTCTCGTACTATAATGATTTGTAAATACCAAATATAAGGAATGTTATATTTTTGACTTTTGTCATACATAACATATAATATAGGTCACTTTCATGTAATGGTATTTCAATAAATCATAAAATTTGCACCAATTGGGTATATGTTCTATCTATTTTCATTTACTATCTTTTTTACAAGGGTATATATCATATTTCCATTAAATATAATGTTTAGAACCACATTATGCTTTATTTTACCATACTCGATGTAACTAGTTTTATTTATTTACACTACTTTTTGTTAAAAAAATGTATATTTTAAGTAAAATAAAAAATATAATAATTAAAACCATGTAAAACTGTATTTAAAAATTCAAATCAGTAATGCTGATAAATTAAATATAATTTTAATATATGATACATGGTGAAAAATCAGGTTTTTAATATAAAAATTTCAAAAATTAAAAAAATATTTTTACATACAATTTAAATGTAAAATTTTTTATAATGATCGAAATTGTGTTATTTAATTTTCAATGGTTCTATTTATTTTTTTAAAAAATATTAAAATATAATTTAACAATAACATATTTATATGAGGAAACTAGACTTGAATTAAAAATCTGTGTTTTCAGCTATTAATAAAAATGAATCTTTTTAGAAAAATAAAAATAATTCTTGAAGGTATATTTTTTATATTTTTATTTTATTTTTTTATTTTTTGAAATTAGAATATAAAAATGTTTTAGAATTTATATTTATATGGGTTTCCATTAAAAGGCTGAAAAACTCGGTCTTGCAGGCCATGTAATCGAACTCAATGTTTCATGTTGCACATGATTTTCTTGGGGTAGAGAGTAAAAAAGATAATAACAAGGTGTAACATTAAATGAAATACTAAAATGGTGATTTCCTATAAAATATTCTATAATAAGTGTTTCATGAAAATGAATATATCAAAATGACTAAATTAATTAGAATAAATATTTAATAAAATCGTGGGTTGTTACATAAAACATTCCTAAAAAATAGATTCAAAAGATTGGGAATGGAATGTATAAAAATGAATCCTAGCCATGAATCCTATAATTAAAAGACATTATTAAGCAAGAAACCCATATTTCTGTAAAATAATATTTGTAATTTGGGATTCAATACCCTAAACCAGTGTTAGGGCCATTCCCTATAACACAATTATTATAATTAAGATAACTAAATTGTATGTGTTATCTTCTATTAGAAACCTGGGATTACAAGCCCACAACTCATCAAACTGTCATCCGTCACAGGGTCATTTCCAATTGAATATCACATATCCTAATCTGGAACAGTAATCAACCCTGTAAGAAAAAAAATTAAAATGAAATACATAGGCATAGAACCAAGGCATCTACCCTTCTTATGAAATGTTCTTCACTCTTCCCCAATAATAGATTACATCAAAAATAAAATTAATAAAATTCATAAATTAAAAAATTAATTTATCATAATGTGTAACCACATTCAATGTTTATCATCTCCTATCAACAACACCACAATTTTTAACATTCTATAATAATGTACTTAATGATTTATGAATTTAGAATAATGAAAAATATAATGATAAAATCATGATAAATGTATCATTTCAATTTAAAAATGAGAATGAATTAATGTTATACCATGATTTAGAAGATGAATTTTCTATTTACAAGAAATGATATTTAGGGATCAACCACCACCAGAAGACACACCCCTAGCGGAAAATAGTAGTATAAATCTTATATCCATAACATACAAAAAAATCAACCAATTAATATTAAAACCATGGTCTCTAACTAATTTTATCTACCTAGAGAAAATTAATAAAGGAAAAAATGGGAATTAGTCTAAAAATTTCCAAGATACTAAATTACAAATCTAATTTTCCATGTGGTCCAAAACATAAAATAATATGATCGAAATGAAAACATATGGGTTAAAATGAACAAAAACTAATTTATTTCAATTATTAGTTTACATGGTAAACTCCTCAATAGATCCCATGATAATGAAAAATTTTATAAATTTAAAGGAATAGAAAATAGATTTCATTACATTTATTAGTATGTGAAATAAATTAATTTAGAACTCATTTAAAACCACCATAACAACACACACATTTCTCCACAAATAAAAACTAAATATCCAGGGAATTAGGTGGATGTTTCATGAATTTCATATTGTATATTGACCATCATAATTTCCCCTATAAAGGTTTATCCAATATTGTGGTTTTATTGAATATCTCATACAAAACTAGCTGACGTTAGGGTTTGATTCTTACAATATTTGAATTCTCCACCCACGATGACCATGTCTATGGGTGTGGTGTGGTCCTCATCCCTACATCATAATAGAGATCCTCTAATGAGAAATGCACGGTTGTATAAATGGTCTAAAAATCTCTAGAAATTGAATGTTAGATATGAATTACCAAGGAAATAAAAAACCTCTACAATAGATTAAAAATCCATGTTGATGCATTTGATGATCCTCTAGACACATGTACTCTCAAAAACTATTTCTTAATCCCTTTACTCCTACATAAAAATAATTACTCCAACAAATAGGTTGTTGTTATTAAGAAATAAGGTTTTTATACATAAATATTACATATTAATAGATAAATGTTCATTTCGGTTTACATAAATATTTTGATAGATATAATGATTTAATGAATTTGTAAATTGGGATACAAAAATATTGAAACATTTTTTTACTTCATCAACTCCCACTATGATCATCATAACTGTCACACTTATTAGAAAAACCATACAGAGTACCATTCTTCTTAACCCGAGAAATGGATATATTAGAATTGTTGAGCTAAAATAAATTTTATGGTTAAACAAGGGAGATATCAACAAAACACTAGAATATAGGTATGTAAACTGATAAACATTTGAAACAAATAACTGAAATATAATGGACTATAAATTGGAGTCCTTTCATAAATCATGGAAGTTCATAAAATATGAATCCAAAAGGAATCCATGAGATCATAAAAATTGAATAAGACAACGATTTTTTTCATAAATTGAAGCACAAAAAAATAATATACTAAAGAATCACTTCAAAATAAATCATAGTTGATTAGTTTCACTCACATAAACTAATAGTAATCATGGATAACTTCTAGGACTATCATTGTAAATAATTCCTTTATATAATGGGGTTCACTCAATATTCCAATCATTTTTATCACTGGATATGACAATTACTACCCAATGTATTCATGGGAGATATATTTCCAACCTTTAAAATAATGAAAATAACATATATCTGTTATATAAGAATATCAATCATTAATAATATATGAACCCATGAAAATAAATTTGTTTCATAAACATTTTTCCATATCGTAACCTATGAAAAAGAAGGTGTTTTAATAAACATGGATTAATTTCTTAATAAAATAACAAAATAAAAAATATATGTGTTTTATAATCATACTATAAATTGAAAGATAAAACATATAATTAATCTATGAGCACATTATTATTGGATCATATCCCCTATAAATATTATTTATCATTAAAATGTCTTATCATTGATGGAAATGATTTTGAATAATCACTTGGATCATTACATGAGGAAAATAACATTTTTTCATTGCAATTAAACATTTTATAAATAAAAACTCCCAAAAAATTTATATCGCATTCATTGAAAATGAAAATCTAAATTTATAATAAAATATTTAAGAAATTAAAAAAAATTATAGTGATAATTTTATTTCATGCCATCCAAGTTAAAACACAACATTCCCTTTACATATTGGTGAAAATAAAAAAAAACCACTATATTTGAAAAAGAACATGAGGATCGATTTGAATAAATATTATAAATTTAATTCATGTGAAAAATTACATTAAAAATTAATATATTAATAGTAATTACCTTCGTCATCATATTTTTTAATACATTTACATTGATTAAATTTTTTTTTGATCGAATATAGAAACAAAGTACATTTTCCTTCAAAGCATTACTTTGGCCTCTTAAATTTGAAAATCATTAAAAAAACTATGAAAATTTTTATCTTTGAGAAAAAATATATGGATATAATGTTCACTATTTTCATGAGATATACATCAAAATAATTATTACCTATAATATCTTTATATAATATATACATAAAAATGATATTATAACATTAAACATTTACAACACTGGTATCTTTTCACACATAATACTCATAAAACCAAACTGATTATATAGATACATAGATAATGTAATAATCATATTAAGGATCATAAAATAAATTCATGGGTTTATAAAAAAAGAAATTTGGTTTATAAGTCATGTGTCCCATAGAAATAAATGTGAGATAGCAATCCCTTATTTATTTTAGTTTCTTTTGATTCATAAGATATATGATATAATAAAATTATATGGTAGATAAAATTTAATAGAAATAGATAAATACATGACATTAAAATTAAATGTTTTTTAATATTCACCTCATGAAATATTATGGTTGTATATGATAAAATATCATACAAATAATTCCATTGGAGATGAAATTGATTTTCCATAAGACATGAATTCATGTATACATGTCCAATGTTCAGTTATAATAAATTTAGTTTTTTTAAAAATTATTAGTTATCCATACTCATATATATCTTACAATATAAGATATATTTATAACATTTTATAACATACATATTTACAAGCCCTAGTCAAAATCATTCTTGGTGTAATAACTGCTTCATTTTTCATTTATGTTATGGTTTTTAATATATAGTTATTTTAATCTGATCACGGTTACATCATATCCAAAATATAAATCATGATATATATATATATAATATATTCATAATAAATATATATATATTTAGAAAAAACAATGATTGTTATTGAATGAAATTTAGATTCCCCATTAATGGAGATGGTTTAGAATACATATGCGGAAATAGCGGTTCCATATTTAGGAATGATTCCACAAAATTACGGTACAATATTAGTTCATATTTTAGGATTTATTTATATATAATATATATCATATATATTCCTTAAAACTATCCACATTATCATCCATGTTAATATAAAATTAAAAATATATGACATCTCTTAAAAGAGGAGGTAATACCTTAGTAAGAACAAGCAGTGTCATTATTTATAACATAATGGAATGTAAAAAGATATATGTAATTTAATATTAAATTAATTATGAGTATTTCATAACTATTATATAACTATTTTAATTACCTCATTATATCGACTACTGAGAGGGGTTGATCGAATATAAATTACATCAGTTGACAAGGCGGTAATCTTTCGTACAGATGAACAACAATTTCTTTTCACAATTTATAGAAGAAAAGATAAATATAAGAATGGAAATTAATATAATAAAATAATAGAATATGGTAGATACTAATGATATATTATCATCACAATTCAATAATAGTAGACAGAGGTGGAATAATTATTTCACTAAAAATGCTCGGTTAAGAAATTTATCTCTTTATTGGACAAAATCCTGAGTTTTGCACCAAATGACATCATATTAAGGTTTATAAATAAAAATAATTTTTATAAAATATGTGTAGTGATTTAAGGAAAATATTTTAGTAATTATTTTATTTACAAAAATTATATGTATGTGTGAATATAAGATGATATGTGGATGTCTTTTATAGGCGGGAGATAGGATAGACGTGAATATTTTAATATAAAAAATTTACCCACAATTTATACTTTACAAAAATCAATTAAAAGGATCATTATACATATATATATGAAATAATTTTATACTATTTACATCCAACAATAATTTTACAACTTATAATGTAATTTTAACACTTATATTTTTAGTTTAACCCTTAGTAAAACTGTTATGACTTCATATATAGAAATAAATTATTATTATTTTACTATTTATTATGGAAAAACAAAATGTTGGTGATATTACATAATATTAATAATTCTATTTCCAAAAATAGAATGAATTTAATGAAATTTAAATTCCAAATAGGGAAAATTTTAATTTTAAATTATTCATATATACATGATGATAAAGTGTCTTTTAATTAAATTTTGCATAAGTATATAAAGATTAATTTTAAAAATTAAGTATAAAAAATTTGGGAATGACCTTAACTAGATACATTATTTTAATGATAATGTATTTTTTCATTTAATTTTATTAAAATAGATGCATATGGTTAGTTAGTTAAATAAAAATGTAGTTTTGAATAGAAATTATAATGTTTCATTACTCGTTGAGAAGTTAATATTTTTAGAAAATTATTATAGATTATCTAAATGATAATTTTGATATAAATATATTAAAAATTAATTTTCTTTTGTCATATAAATTTATTAAAAAATTTATGAAATATTTTTTATTATTTATTTTAAAGCAATGAACATTTTATAGAAGAAATTTATTAATGTTTAAATTAATGATTTATCTTAATTTTCTTCTTTATTATAAATATGTTTTATTAATATTAAAACATTACAATAAATATTAAAAATATTGTTTTTGAAATTTATACCTCCATGTTTAATGTATAACATATAATGTTAATGATTTAAATAATTATATTAATACTATACTGTTGTTCCATAAAACTAGGTGTTGTGTGTATCACATGATATCAACGATATTAAATGTATTAGAAAAAAAATATATTTCATAAAAACCCATAGAGATACATTATGTTCCTATAAAATCAATTTCAACTCTTTGATTCTATCACATTGATACAATGAGCTAAGGAAAATTATTCCTCATATTATCCATAATTTCACTTATGGCTTCCTCAAGATGGTGATTTTTCTACAACACTTTGACCATGTCAGTGTCCTTGTTTCATAGAACATTCTCTATACAATCCAAAATCACTAAATAGTTTTCCTCATTGGGATGATCTGGATAAAAAGGTATTTCATCCCAGTTCTACACATCTAAAAAATCATGTATGTAATTCTTTTGGTGTGATGCATCGAACTAATTGTGAACATGAGTTCATTTTAGTGGAATGAACAAGTAATAAGGAACAATCACTACTCAATCATAAATCCCTAAAGGTCCAATAAAATTTTGGATTAACATTCAATTCCTTCTAAATGGAAAAAACCACTTCCATTGATAAAATATTCGAAACACCTTCTCACAAACATGATATTTTTTAACACAATGAAAACTATTAACATAACATTTCTGTCAATATTCTATTTTCATTCTATGTTATTGAATAACTATAATATCAATTTTTTATTTGTATTGCTATCTCAGTTCCCAATTTCTTACTTTCTTAAGAATGGTCTCATCATGTTAGAGTTCTGCTGATGTTATATTGATAGATTCATAATGAACTATAATAATGCATGATTAAAAGAGATTATAGTATGAAACTAAAATAGACGAACATGTTGATTTCAATCACCATTGAACTCGTGATAAATACCTATCAATATATTCTATATTTTTGAATTTTTCAATAAATATAAAAATCTTTAGTGGGATGTTATTATTTTCTCAATCTCTAATCATTTTCAAAATCATTCTATAGACTGCAACCGAACAATATTATAAACCTCAAATACCAATTTGATCAAATGAAATATTGTAATCCATGTAACATTAACACTTTATTGATGTATATCATAACAATATGATCAAATGAGGAATATTCTATGATAATGATATATTTTTTTTAACATTATATGGTGATCAACTACTACAAATATACTATTTTTCCCTTTAGACATTTTTTGGAATTTGAACACAAAATCAATACAAATGATTTCTCATTTCCATTATATAAGGTGTAATGGTTGTCAAATACTTTCAAAAAAATTATCTCTCAACCTTGAATTAATGATATTCCATTAACCGACATAAATGTTTTACAATATCTCTCTTCATGAAATACATAAAAATATATATTCAAATCTATATAAATCTTTTTATATATATAAAGACTGAATAATGAAGAACAATTAGATTCTTATGAAATATCTTTCTTAGTATATTTTATATGTAGAAAACATTCATGTTTAATGATCATTATTATTCCATAAAAATCATGGTTAAATGTATGTACAATTTTTACCCTCTTCTGTAGCTATATGTATTCATGTTTGCCCACATTAATCATCACATTCATAGATGGTTGTACAATCAATTTTGAATGATTAGATGCCATACCAACCTTATTAATTTATAAATGTATCTATTGTGAATATATAAATATTGGATAATATTTGTAACACTTCATAGGCAAGATTGCATTATCTTCTGTAATAAAATCTCTTCCCATCATGTTTGATTTTATAGTCTAGTAATGTATCAGGGAGACATACTATTTTGTAAGTTCTATCAATTATAAATGTAAAATATTCAACTGATTATATATGATTATATACCATAATGTATATGATAATTATATATATCACTCCATTCTATTAACTTATAGTCCCTCCATATCATTAATAAAATAATTACCTCAACTAACTCGAAACCACATGCACTGTAATTTTTTGTCCTAAACCATAAATTATCATGTGAAATAATGTAGAACCATATAATTATTAATGAGAATGCATCCCTTTATGTTCTTTGAAATACCACAAACGATTACATAATCTTATCCGCACCATAGTAATTTAAGAACAAATGTAATAAATAACATTCTCTCAAATTTATTAAGTTTTTCCTCATGATATAATTCCACCTAAAAAGGGATTCCATTTGAGTTAACTAAGTTATAGTTTTATATAGTCATGACAAATTATACAAAAAATATTATTAATATCTATAAAACCCATAAAATCTAATGATATAAATCATAGCAGTTGGTCTAGGGTACTAGTAAATAACTTTTTTTAGATGGATCAATATACATAACCCCCCATATGATTATACCCCCCTAAAATGAAAAATTTTGTAACAAAAAATCTCTCTTTTTATATACTTTTTATTTCTACCCTATATTTGTTAATCATTGAAATTTTCATGTTATCTTAATTATCTTTATTGCGTGATGGATATATTTAAATATCTTCCATAAATAATATAAAAAAATAATGTATTTATTTAAAGGCTATATTCAATAAATCTGTTAAGATTGTGAGAGAATTAGTAATATAAAATGGATTCACTATACATTCATCATTTTCATACCCCATAAGAAATATTATCATTAGTAAATTTTCTATGTTATTCCTCGACTAATTATATAAAAAATAATGAATAATATTGAAAAAATATGTTTCCCTAGATAGTTGATCAAAATAGTCATCAGTATATGGTTGATAAAACTACGTAATGATAGTGATATTGTATAGATCTTAAAAATAAATTCAGATTCACATTGACCTGTATTTATTCATTATAAAATTTAAATGAAACCCTATGGTGATACAATGGGTACAAGGAATTTCTTGTGAGGACTTTCCAAGAGATTCTTCTTGAATCCTTGGAACTCAATATGGGCTATTCCAAATGGAGACTCTTGTATTTTTGTTTTATTTAGTATGAAATTGCTTGAGACAAGTGTTTTACGATTTTTTGGATGACTATGAAACTCTTCCATAAATACAGAAAAATTGTCTCACACAATTTGAATTGATTTGATGTTGAGTTTTTTCTAATCCATTTGAGATAATCACCACTTTGGAAAAGTAATCAGGACCCCTATAATGGATTTTATCTTATATAAACATTCATATTTTTCATCACAGTAATATATGATCATAGGATAGTTTGTAATATCAAAATTTACTATTCGTCTTAGGTAATTGATATGGCCTTTATACAGATAAATACACTAAATTCCTATGAAAAAAAAATCAACTAGATGATGAATAATAGGGTTTTTCAAAATTACGTTTCCACAAACAAAAACTGGTGAAAATTCATATTATTAATATGTGATAATTTTAAAATTAGAGGTTTTTTACTAGTAGTTCACATATAATATTATGTGTGGAATTTCGATACCCTTATAAAATTGATTACATATAAATGAGTGTGTAGATATAGATCCATGTAGTACAATAATTTTTCAAGATTTTATTATATGTGAACCTTTCACCAAATTGTTATTTCATCCTTAATTAGAATTAGTGATTGAATGATATTTCTATATATCTGAAGGATTTAGATGTTTTTGGAATTAAAAATCATCATTATCATTCTGATGTTATCACTTATTGAAAAAATTACCATACAATATAGATTATAGTCACTAGAGTGTAGTGGGTGAATTCTATTGTCTTTTTTATCTTTTTTTATCATTAGCGACCATATTTCCATTAAATTGTTATTCAATTTCTTGATGAATTTACTATCAATAATTAAAAAAAATTTTATTATCATTGAAACAATTTCCATAAGGATTTTATCAACACATTTAGCATAACCGGTGGATCATATTCTAATCTATATTGTTCTTCAAAATCTTCTTTAAATTAAAACTGAATTTTCTTTTAACAACCATATGTGTGATGGTTAAGTACAATATCCATTTCCTCCTATATTGATAATAAAACACAAATTAATATCAAATAAATTCCATTAGGCTTAACACTATTTAGATACGTATTAATATGCCTTTGAAGAATTGATCAACCGATCATTCCAGTTTGATGATAATACAAGATGTGTACCATGGTTATCTAGGAAAATTTTCTAATTATGTATTACCATATTCATGATCCTTTAGTTTATACTCATGGAATTGTTTTCATATTTTTTTGTATTAATATGACACATATTGTACTCTATTTGAAATAATTTTTCAAATTCGTCCCACTCCATGGTGTCAATTTCATATGGATTCCCTAAATTATATATAATTTTCCATCATTAATAATCTATGAATGATAAAAATAGATTACCAAAATTTATTTTTCATGTATTGAACACTAGTAAAATTAAAATTCCTTTTTGTGGTATTAATCTATTACACATCATCTATTGGATGGATAGTCCTACTAATAGAAGGGTTTTTTCCTCATAAAGGACCCAATAAAACATTGTTACCTCATTTTATCTATTGTAATCAAAACATGATTCATATATTGGGATATTTTGTTGGTAATAAAAATGATATTTTCAATTTCAATTCTAATAATAATTATATTTTAATGTGGAAATTCATTCCATTTTATATTATACTTAGTAGTAACAGTACTATTTATTGTTCCTTCCACTAACTAAAAAACAATGGGAAATCAACATTAATCATATTTGAAAACAACATAATCATAAGAATTAAATATTAATATATATATTTTTTGGACACCTTATATACAATATAAAACATCATAGGCTTAACCCAGATCATTAAAAATAATTGTTAAAATTAATTGTGGTGGTTCATAATGTGCTTGTGAATTTTTGATGATTACCCCATAAGAGTGTTAAAGTAGACGTATAGATAGTACTGTTATCCTGAACCATGTGGTGATAAATTCTTGATCAATGCCCCATTTTTCATGTTATTACCCCAAGAAAGAAATATTCTAGAGCCACATCCATATGTTGTATCTTGGATGGAACATAATTCCATAAGCGGCACACTCCCTATATTTTACCAAAATTTTATGATAATTTTCAATACAAAAAAATATACTTAGATATATTATTTAGATTATTAGTAAATATGTTTCATTCTAGATAAATATGATAAATAATCATATCATATAAAACCATATATAGTGATTGTTTGATTTTATACATTGATATTACATCATAATTGATGATTTTTCAATACATCTCAAAAATATACATGTACAAAAAAAATAGTGTGAATTTCAATTCCAGAATACATACATATGTGGGCCATATGTGCACTATATTACATCCCACATTGGTCATTTTATATAGAACTCTTATTAAACATACCATTTATAGTATCTTTATCCATTACATGTGGAATAGAAGCATAAGAAAGTGTTAGCTCACATTCTCAGTAAGGGTAAAAAAGGACATATCAATATAACATTAGAAAAATCATAAAAAATGTATGAATAAAATTATATGATGTTTTAGAAAATATCCTATATTATTAAAATTATTAATGGAATAATTCATGGATTTTCATAATATATTTATCTTGAAGGATTCCATTTATAAAATCCGTGAGAGTATAACATTAACATAAAACAAAAATTTTTACATGCACACAAGAATATAAAATCATTTCCCTACTAAAAATGGATTATTTCAAATTATACTATAATGGATTTCATTCACTACCCAATCCATTATAGTATACAAGGTTTAATCTGATGTCTTCCAAATTGGATAACATCTTCTACTAAACCGGGTTCACACCCTACTCTATTCTAATTTATCTAATGAGAAATTAATCATTACCCTATTCAAGAAAGAGATATATATCTCACAACATTAAAATAATGAGAATTATATGTATATGTTTGACATATATTATTAATTATATTTTTATTCTTGAAAATAAATTCCTTACATAGACATTTTACCCTTGAGTAACCAATAAAAATGAAACATCCTTCATTAAAAATTCATTTTTTAATCATTGAATGACACATGGAAAAATAATAGATTTCATAAAAATCATTTCATCTTAAAAATAAATCATATATTGAAATAATATGGTTTGAATCAATGCATAATATCCCAATTAAATCTTATGTTATATCATTGAATTATATCAAATATAGAAAATGTTTTTCCAAGATCACATTGATCATTTAGATAAAAATAACCTATCTCGTTTGGAAGTATCCCATTTTAAAATATAAATTGTTAGGACCAATAGGGGCCTATATACCATGAGAGGGGGGGGGGGTGAATCAAGGTATGGATATTCTTTCTCAATGTTATTCCTACCCCACTAGATCTTGACCTTTTTATTACAAGGGTCACATCGTTTTCTCTTGTGCGTAAACTATGATCACTTCATTACTTATTTATTGAATGATGATGCTTTGAATGAAATGCAGGTAAGTAAGCAGACATACACAGATATTTTTACTTGGTTCACCCTTACTGGGCTACGTCCAAGGAGAATACGCCGACAAGTTATCGGTCGTACCAAATTCTACTAAACATCACTAGCTGTGGATTACAAGGTTCAGGAACAGTCACTCTGTCCCAGGCTCAATGCCTTTACAAGTTTTAGGGTCAGGTCACCGCTTTCCTAAGGGTCACTCCCTATTTCTCTCTCTATGGCTCACTGCCGGTGGAGAGGATGACCTTCTTCCTCTTCCTTTTCTCACTGCTCCAGAAAGAATCCGCTCACAGTCTATAGACATGTAGGTCTCATCATTTGCATGAAGGAATGCATCTTCCACTATGTGTAGATGCTCTGTTGAATCCCAGATTTCACCCGTAGATGAATTTCTTATTTCACCGAAGGTATCGGGCAAACTTCCAGCTTCCACGCAGCCTGAAAATCAATTTCGGATCCTAACCTTACATGGCACGCAAGTCTAACTCAGCACGCAAGTCACAACGGGCACACAAGTTTACCTCTGACACTTTCATGGTACAATCTTACCCAACTCCAAACTTCTGCGACTCTCTTCCTTTTATGCCCAAACCAATATTGGCGCGCAACTGCCAACCGGCGCGCAACTTCTCACATTGGCGTGAAACTCCTCACAAAGGCGTGAAACTCCACCTGTGCGACCATACACCAACTGCGCGACGGGAGCTCTATTTTCTCAAAGTGTTGAACTCCAATAAATAATGAAGAGGGGTGGTCTAGTATTTATAGGCAAATTGACCACCCTGCGTGACGGCGCAATAGTCTCCCTTCGGCATGCAAGTCTCGGTGCGCAGTTCTCTGCCCCTCCAAGTCATTTGCGTGACCCACTTCCAAACTTCCGCAAACTGCTTTCATTTGCCATATTTTGATCATCTGTTCTTGAAAACCCATAGGCGCGCAAGTTCTGAAGATTCCAAGGCATCGACGCGTAGGTATCTTTCTCGGCGCACAAGTCACCTGTGCGACCTCTCCAAAACTTGCGCGAACCATATCCCTTTTCCATATTTTTATTATCTGATCTTGAAAAACATATGGCATGAATGTTTCCAAGCCTTCATGTACACGGCGTGAAATTCCCTTTTCCAAAAACCACTTTTCGTTAGTTGTCGATTTTCAGGCCAAACAATTTGGCAAACACTGGAAAACGGTGCCACAATGTATCTGTTCTTTTGTACCGCCTCCAGATCATCCATTCCTTTTGTCGACATTCTTGAATCAAACATGGATCGTTGACCTCAGCTCTTGAACTCGACATTCCATCATCAAATCCTCTTTTTCAACAAATTTTTTATGTCATTGCTTTGCTTTGTCAACAATCACTACTCAGATGTCCATTTTGTCAACAAACACAATCACCTCAAAAATACTTCAATCATGCCATGAGGGATTTTTTCCCAACAGAAATTAATTATATATTTTGGAATTAATTTTCATTGAAATAATATTTTAATTGATAAAATGTATTATTTAAAAAATTTATGTTTCATGATGGTGGAATTTTTAATTCATGCTGTTCGAGGTTAAAAAACCAATAAATTCACACTTTAGTAAAAAAAATTAAAATTTTATCTCATTTGAAAAAAAAAGATATGAAGATCTATTGTAAATAAGTTTTTAGAAAATTAATCCATCAGTAATATTGAATCTCGAAATTTGTAAATGAATATTAAATACATTCATTAATATATTTTTTGAAAACATGTATAAGGACGAAAAATTATTTATGACAGATGAGATAAATAATATGGATTTTACATAAAAAAATATTTTCACTTATTAGGTCATTAAAGAGAAATAAATTAAAGGAAAAAAATTAATTTAGAGAAATAAATAGTGAATAAAAACTATCACAAATTTATAGAGATATAGATTATAATATTTCATAAAAAAATGTAGAAAAAAATCCAAATAAACAATGATGTTGTAATATAAAACCTATATCACCTAATTATCATGCAATCAATATTCCCCATGATTGAAATAATATTATAAGGATATCAATATCCCATAAATATTTGTATAATGATCAATGAAATATTTCATTTCTAGGGTATATAGTATACAAAATATATAGCCTCCATATAATTTTTTTTCCAATAGAAAATAAAATTAGAATTAATTCTATTCTCTACATTGGTAACATGAAAATAATAACGCCAAGAAATGTATTATATTAATTAAGACATTAAAAATTATTCAAATAAATAAATAAATGATATAAAAATAAAAGAGTCTCTATATTTCGAACATAAAATAATTTATTTTAATAACATAACATATGTTCTATATAGGAATATATAGATGAGGTTTTCTTACATTATGTTTTGAATTAGATTGTATAGATTTTAATATATTAAATAAAATAAATATTTAATACTATAAATATATTCTTGAACCATATATTTATATATCACATCATAAATGATTTTTTATATCCTTTATATCCATTTTATTGACATTTATTATTAAAACAATGCTTTAGGTAATAACTATATAGTTTATCTTGTTTGTATTGGTTATGTAGATTTGGTCCCTGATCATGGTTACACAAACTAAATTATTTAAACCATGATATAATTATAAAACAGATATATTATATACAAATTTTTCCTCAATAATTAATTTCAGTGATAGAATATGAATTACACTATTCATGGAGATGGTATGTCAAAGGTATTCATATAATATAATTCCATTTTCCGGATTGATTGAATTATAGGAAGGTAAGTATTATTTTACAATTAAAAAATAATATTTATATAACATATAAATTATATATACAATAAATATATCATATTCTAATAATGTAGATAGATTATTATCATAAAATAATATCATATTCTAATAAGGTAGATAATATCCTTATTATATCTTAATATATGATGAATATTTTATAGGGTTAAAAAGTAATAAAAATATTCTCATTTGAGAACATGATCTCTTATTTAGAAAACCTCCTTAGATTTGAAAAAAAATAATTATTTGTTAGATTTCATAAGAAGAAAAGGTAAATTTGTGTTTTTTAAAATCAATTAAGGAAATTATTTTGGAAGGAATTGATCAAACCAAAGGATAATTTATTAGTGAGTTGGAGATGAGAGGGGTAGAATTTTATAATTGCAGGAGAGGAAACTATTTGAATTGTTTGATATAAAATCTTATAACCAATTTTCAACATGATAAATGATTCCAAAATTGATCATTGTCAAACCTAATATGTTATATTATCAAAATATATCCAAAAAAGAAATTGGGAAACTGTATATGTTATTTTAACTGTTATATTTTTATTTGATCCCCTGGTAACATCATTTTATCATATAGTCTGGTAATTAATTTTTAGTAATTTTATTATTCATCATGTCACAAAATAATGTTGACCTTCATTTTTATTTTTACATATTATAAATAATTTTTTTGAATAAATTATAATAAATTTAATTCACATATGTTGAATTTAAATTAATATTAATCCTACAACCAAAGTGAAAATGTTGTTTTGGAAAGAGGATGTTTATACGATTGTAGAATGTTTTAATATCATGATTAAATGTCATATTGATTATAGTTACCTTAATTGGATTAATTATTCTTTAGTTTAAATAAATATACTTTTAAATATATTTTATAAAATATGTATCAATTTATATTCTTTAAATTCAAAGGCATCATTCAATAATAATATATATTATAACTATATATCAGAAAACATGTATATATTGATAAAATTAAAAAAATGATTATTATGAATTTTTTATTTTAAAAATATTGTTATTTATACAAATTTAACTTCTTAAATTATAAAAATTTAATTTTATTATATTTTCTCAAAAAGAATTGAAAGTTTAATTTTTATATGAAATTTAGTTCTAATGTATATAATGGCTACAATAAAATCTATGTACTTTTTATCGATATGTATTCTTTATGTAAATCTATTATAAAAAATTTTAAAAAAATAATTCATATTCATTCCCCAAAAGTTCAACAATTAGGTTATGATAAATATATATCGAACAAAAAATATTAATTGAATATTATGGTTGTTCAAACCATTCTGTGGAATTTATCCCATGTTATCAATGAAAGTAAATTTACCTAAAAAATAAAATGAATTAAATATGATGGTTTTAGGGTTGTGACAATATGAATGTTAAATGCCACTCCCTTAACCTCTGAAATACAATTAAACCCCATTCACAAACCATATAGCCTAGTGAATACCAAAAGGAATGGCATAAAATGACTAGATCATTTTATAAACTCTAAGATTTTATCTCAAAGGACATATTTTTGGTAATCACGCTATGATGTTCCCATAATGTGTCAACACATATATTTTTTCAAATTAATATTCATATTAACTGGATAATCCTTTTATGAAATACGTTGAATATCATTAATTATTTGATTTTAAATAAGGTTCCTATTTCTTTTTGATCTTTATAACATGATGATGTCTTAAATGATATGTTATTGTTAAAAAATATTACATTTTTTGTCAAAAAATAATATTACATCTAAAAATCATAGAAATTCATTGTAAGAAAATTTTAATATTCCTATTCAAAAAAGAAGGTTATTTTATCAAAATAATAATATATAATTGAAAAATATTTCCTTATAATAATAACATATATTGTATGGAAATTGATTATCCGGAAAAATAATATATGGACTGGACCTCCCTTGTCCATTATTTTGTGAAAATGTGGAGTCAGAGGTGTTCTGGAAGGTTATGGTTTCTTGGGGTGCGTTTGGGTGGACTTTTAAGGAAAGCAAAAGTGTAACAGCTTTCGCAAGGTTGGCACACGGTTTGCCTAAACATTGCACCCAAACCATGCAATGTTGGTCTTGGAGGTATTGGCAAATGCAGAGTTAGCGCACAGTTTGACAAACCGTGCAGACTTACCATGCAAGGAGTGTTTGACGAGGCAGAATCTAATGCACGGTTAGCGTACAGTCTGTTAAACCATGCATACTAACTATGCAAGAACATAAAGTTATATACTAAAATTGTGGATCTAAACTATTTTCTATATAAATGGTTTTTTTTAATCCCCTAAGCAGCCATTACTCAGGATTACCCTTCTTAGGTGGTAGAACAACCCCTCCCAAGCGTGTTGCAGGCGATCCTGAGGCTTCTCTTCGCGAATCAATACCGGTTTCTCGAGGAATGTGATCTTTTTTTTTGTTTCATAGATCCACGTAGATCTACTCCTCCTATTCTCTCATGATCCCAGATCTATGCCTGTTATGGGTAGATCTAGGTGTGTGGATGTCGATTATTATGAATTTTGGTCTTAGTTGTGTTAGGAGAAGAGATTTATGGAGGATTTTTGGTGAATCGGCCCGGTCTTCTGGGACGTTCTTCGACCGTTGTGTTTTCCGTCAAAACACTTTTTGGAAGGGGATTTGTGGCTTCTTTAATTTTTTATGTGAAACCATAGAGTTATCATGATTTATCCATTTTTTATCACAATTAAATTGACCTAATTAAATACTTGAACCGGATTAAAAGAATTGTTTTGGTCGCATGTTGTTTCTTTGTACCGTAATAACGGGTTGCTTCTTGATTTGCTAGATATTTTGAAATATATGCCTTTCTTTTCATCATGTTGTTCATGATGAAATTGATAAATAACTTGAAGAATAAATTAATTGGTATTTAATTGGCTAAAGATAAAGAGGCATGTAAACAAATCCGGTTTTTGTTGTTGTGGTTGTTGTTCCCATTTTGATGTTAATCAAATTGATGCTGATGTACATGGTTAATTATGTTGGTTGGTAAAACTAAAATTTGTTGGTTCTTGTTATTTGAAGGTCGTATGCCTTGTTAAAAGGCCAATATCCCAAATTTATGTGATGTTTGTTTTCCTGCTGCTTTTGATGTCTGTTGATTGTGCCCAAATTGATGTGATGTTTTTTTCCTTCTACTTGTGATGTTTGTTGGTGCTTGTGATATGTGTGAGCATAAAGGCCTTGTGTTTGTGGCAGCGGATGGTTCCTAGAGTGGAGAGATTCATCGGTTTATGCATATGGGTGTCGAGGAGGACACCGGGGATGACAGAATGGGATGGATGTGGTTGTTATATGCTTTTGGATTCTTTGGTTGTTTATCTACTTTCCTTTTCCCCACTGGTCTAGGTAGCTGGTCTTTCTTACCCTTCTTCCGAAATGGGTGAAGACACACGGGGTATTCCACATGCTTTCTGTGTTTAGCCTCTCTAGAGAGAATGTGTCTATGCTCTTGCTATAGGCGACACATACTTTACGGGTAGTAAATCTACTCACCATGTTGAGCCCCTTGTGTTTAGTAGAATAGGATGATTTTCTTGAATGTCTTGGAATATGGGAAACTAATTCTGTAATGAATGATTGAATAATTGATGTTAACCCATGGAGATTGAGATGCGGGAATATAATGTGGAGGTTGTAACTTTGAAGTAAAATTTTACATTGGTTGTGATTTTGATGAATTTAATGTGGTTTTGTTCATAGTTAATTAATGTGTAAAGAATTAATTAACATACAATGGAATTCATAAAAGTGGAAGAGAGTAATCTAATAAATCCCATAAATTGGTTGTGTTCTTATAGGAAACGTAGTCTTAGAAGTGGCAGCTCGGAGTCCGAGAGACGTTAGCTGCAGTTGTGTCTAAGACTAAGTTATTCCCATAATATGGTTGTGACTTATAATATATTCTATAATTTTTGTGTTCTTATACACTACTCCACCCTGTCATTAAGGGTAACTGAAACCCCGGGGATTCTAAGCCCTGAGGGGTGTTTTACCCAACATTTCGGTGGGTGGATGAATGGATGACTAACCCATTTGACACCTCTCTCTTCTCTTGGTAGATACTAGTTCCATTAGGCACAACTGTTAGTTTTCCCCATATATGTGTGTAGAGTTCTGTAATGGCTTGTGGTTATTCACACACATATATTTTGGATATAGTATAATGTGTACTACTATAGTTGTAACATGTATAGGCTGTGATGGCTTGAGGATCCTTACTCGGTGTATGGGTTGTAATGTCTTGAGGTACAATACTCGACATATGATAAACGTTATACAAGCTATGGTGTCTCTCATAAACTACTTGGTTACTTTTGGTTGTGAGGTTTGTGTGCTGCTATGTGCAGGTGTCTGCGGGAAAGCCTTAGTGGTGCACGTGGTGCAGATTGTGGAGCTTAGCCCAGGTGTCTGTGGGCAATCTATTGGAGAGAGATGCACAAGACGTATGTCGTTGGGGAAAAGCAACAAACCAGTGGGGATGTTGTAGCAGCGTACCCTTGATAGTCATTACTATATGATATATTCGTGTACTATTAACTTGGAGGGGGTATCCATGGTGAAGATGGGATCCTAGTATACCTATTTAGGTGACGAGTTAGTTTCACTTGTTGTTCACTAGGCTTTAGCATGCTTTCTTTACCTTTTCAAAAGAGGCTTCATGGAGGATCCTTCTGAGTATACTTTTATACTCACCCTACATATATATAAAATGTTTTTTAGGTCACTTGGAGCAGGTTGGAGATCAAGCAGGTTTCAACTAGCATGGGGTTGCATGATTTATTCGGGCTTGTGGTTGCAACTGTTTTTACATTCTTTTGTGTACTTGCTGTTTTCAATTTCAGTTGTAGTAATTTTTCATGGATTTTCATATATGTTCTTGGGTTTCATTTATATTTCATTTATGAGTGGAAATTGGTTGGTGTCTATCTTATATCTCTCTTAGGCATGGGTTCTCATAGAGGGTAATGCCTCTTATTTTTGTGTTTATTATACCCTCGGTGCTAGTCGCCAACCCGGGGCCTACTGGAGGCAGGGCTCGGGGGAATTTTCTCCCTTCTCACATTGCTGGCCTAGGAGGGGTACACTTTGTGGGGAGGGGGTTGAGACAGAGTGGTATCAGAGATATCGTTGAGGGATAGAATGGAGTTTGGAGTTAGGCACATGTGAGGTTGCATGGGTTTTAGGGAAACAATGTCATTCATGGTAGGCTACTGAGGTAAACACTGGAGACCGTATGAGTCATAGGCATTTAGGTCTCCCTCTAATCTAATGTACGGACCTTTAAGTTTACAATGGCTACTAAAAAAGTTCATACTGGTTGCATTGTAGAGGCTTAGGAAGGGATCATGCATCATTTTTCTTTGTGCCTTTGTTTGAATGGGTATACCTTGGGATAGGTTAACCTAAAATTAATAAAAGAAAAAAATTAATTAATTAATGTTGAGTCTTCCACATTCCAGGTTTAAGAATTCTATGTGTTTGTTAATTTTTAGGTATGGCTCCTGGTCGATAGCCTCATCTGTTTCGCATAGAAGATGTCATGTAGGATATTCTAGTAGATCGCCCTAGGGTAGAGGTTGCCGATGAAGGCACATGGACGAAGAAACTCAGAGAGCTTCAGATCTTGAGTCTGCAGGAGTACAAGGGATCTGTTTCAATTGTTTCCACAGAAGACTGGTTGGAGGAGGTCGAGATAGGCTTCAATTCGATCTGTGCTTGGAAGGAGCACTCTGTGTCCTTAGCACTGACGATGCTGTGTGGAGCAGAAAAAGAGTGGTGGTTCCTATTTTTCTGGGATCGTGAGGAGTCAGAAATCTCATGGAAGGAGTTCCGAGATAAGTTTAGAGTCGAGTTCCTTTCGTCTACTGCGAAGGTATCCAGTCACAAAGAGCTTTGTACACTTCGACAGGGGCGCTCTACTGTTTGAGAGTTTAGAATCCGTTTCAGGAACCTTTTACGACATGATTCAGACCTGTTACCAGATGACGAGGTCAGGGCGAGGCATTTTAAGGAGGAATTATGCCCAATGATCCAGTGCCAGTTCACCAAATTTATGCTGAAGACATCAGTTGAGGTGCAGGAGGAGGCAGAGGTTATCAATATGACTTTTTGTAGGATAAGATTATCACGAGTGGGGGATCATCATGATCCCTCATGAAGCAAGGTTGTGCCCTAGGGATCTCGATTTTTATGGTAGAAGAGTTTTCGTTCAGCTGGGGGTAGCTCCCAGCCCTTCACATCTCATTTCCTCAGAGGTAGAAACTCTCAGTCCTATTCCAAGGTATCAGGAACTAGATTTTCATTTGGTATTCTTGGACATCAGTAGTGGGAGTGCTCGACCTTTCCGAGTGGTGATCGTGCACCGGGCACTATGTTCCAAGCTCCCCCGTTGAGGCAGTTACAGCCGAGACAGTAGAAACCAGTTGCACCAGCTTTAGATCACCAGAGTAGAGATGTGGCTGGAAGAGGATAGCCCCCTGATGCTCCCAATCCTCAGAGAGCAGGGCACGATCGTGGTGGTGGTTGTCATTAGGGATAGAGAGACCATGGAGGACGTCGTGGTCAGCTTCATGCTCTAGCATTTCCAGCACCAGATGAGCCATAGGTCGTTCAAGGTACCCTTTTCTTATTTTCTACCTTGTTGTATGCCTTTTTTGATTCAAGATCAAAACAATCATTCATATAACCTAACCTTGTCCATTATTTTAGACTTGAGGTATAGAGGATTCCAGTGCCCTTGGTGTTGACTACGCATGTTAGAGATCGAGCTGACTTGTTTGAAGTATGTAGAGATTGTGAGCTAGTGTTGGGGAAACACCACTCTTGGAGAGATTTCCTATACTTTTAAATACAACCATATGATGTCATCCTCATCATGGATTAGTTGTATTCAGTGCATTCTATTGGGGATTGCTTCAGGAAGAAGGTCATTTTCCTTAGTGCAGATGGAGAGCAAGTGGTGTTTGTTGGTGAGAGAGACCCTCGGATAGGTGGATAGGTGTGTTTCATCCTTTTGTCGGCTAATATTATGCTGATTTCATCAGAGGATCAGTAGTTGGCATTTCCTAGTGTCATAAAAGAGTACCCTGATGTATTTCCAGAAGTGGATGTAGCCTTACCCACTTGACGAGAGATCTAATTCTGGATCGAGCTACAGCCAGCAACGTCTCCTATATCTATGTCTCCAAATAGGATGGCCCCTTCTTCTTTGTGAGAGCTACGTATAAAGCTTGATGGTCTGTTGTAGTGTGGTTTTGTTTGGCCAAGTGTGTCACCATTGGGTGCACCCATTTTGTTTGTGAAGTAGTCTGAAGGCAGTTTGCGGTTATGTGTCGATTATTTCCGCTTAAAAAAGTGGCAATAATGAATTGTTATCTTCTTCCATGGATTGATGATTTACTCAATAAATTGAAGGGTGGAAGTTGGTTTTCAAAGATAGACTTGCGTTCAGGATATCATCAGATGCATGTGAAGTATGAGGATATCCCAAAGACTGCTTTCGGTTGTCCTCATGGGCATTATGACTTCATTGTAATGTCGTTTGGTGTGATGAATGCCCCAGCTTTGTTCATGGGTTTGATGAATGATGTTTTTAGTGAGTTCCTGGGCAATTTTTTGGTATCATTCATCGATGACATCCTTGTGTACTCTACATCTGAAGAGGATAAAGTAGAGCATCTATGAGCTGTTTTGGGAGTTCTTCATCGACATCAGCTGTTCATGAAAGTTGTCCAATTGTGAATTTTGGGATCGAGAATTCCGTTTCATGGGGAATATTATGTTACAAAAGGGAGTAGTTGTGGATCCATTTAACATTGAAGTAGTTGGGTCTTGGGTAGTTCCCAAGACAATATAAGAGGTGCAAAGTTTCCTTGGTCCCATAGGCAACTACAGGAGGTTCGTAGCCAATTTCTCATGGGTTGCGACTCCTTTGACAGCTTTGACCTGGAATGATTAGGCTTTCATATGGATTGATCTGTGTCAGGATGCTTTCGAGTATCTAAAGGAGAAGTTAGTAAGTGATCTAGTCCTTTGTCTTCCAGCTGAATGAGTTTAGTTTTATGTCTTCTACAATGCTTCACATCTTTGGTTAGGCTGTGTACTTATGCAACAGAGGTCAGTCATTTCTTATGAGTGTCTGCAATTGTGTCCCCCTAAACACAGCTATGCCACCCAAGATCTTGAGTTGGAAGCCATGGTGTTTGCTGTGAAGCTGTGGAGACATTAACTCATTGGTGAACGCTTTGTGGATTTCACTAATCATAAGAGTTTGAGGTATATTCTCTCCCAGTGTGACTTGAACTTATTACAACGTCGATTTATGGATTTCTTAAAGGAGTATGACTTCGAATTATCATATACACCTGGAAAATGGATTTTTGTGGCTGATGCGCTGAGCTGAAAGTTACGTAGTAAGGTTTTGCATGAATTTGGTGATTATTGGAGAGTAATGGACGAACTATAAGCATTACATCATGATATGGAATAATTTTTGGGTAGAGTTTGTCTTTTTCAGATGACGGTGCAGTAATCCATGCTGAAGAAGGTGGAAGTGTCCCAGATGGGGGATCTTGAGGTGGAGGTCTTGGGTGACCATGCTATTTGTGGTAAGATCCCTGATGGTCGGTCTGAGGATGAACAACACAGATTGTAATATCAAATAAGGCTTTTTGTTCCCTTGTCAATGCATGAGACGGTCCTCAGAGAGTTCCATGGTTCTTCTTTAGCGGTGCATCCTGGTGTGGAAAAGATGTATCGATCCTTGAGGAGTCAGTTTTGGTGGCCTGGGCTAAATCATGCGGTTGTGGAGTTTGTGTCTTGATTTTAAGTCTGCTATAAGGTTACGACCGAACATCGTGTTCCTGGTGGTATTCTCCAGCCATTAGAGATTTCTCAGTGGAAGTGGGAGGACATCTCAATGGAATTTGTTACTGGTTTACCTCATGCTCCTGGAGGTTATGATGTTATTTGGGTGGTAGTGGTTCATTTAATGAAATAATCCCACTTTATAGTAGTCAATGAGTCAAGCTTAATTGATGTTTTATCGAGGCAGTATCTGGAGGATTTGGTGAGACATCATGGAGTCCACAAAATGATCATTTCTGATCGAGATCCTCATTTTATCTCCAGGGTGTGGAGGGGTCTCCAACATGATTTTGGTTCCCAATTATGCCTTACTACTACTTTTCATCCTCAAACGGATGGCCAGACAGAGCGAACTATCCAGACTCTTGAAGACATGTTTCGATCTTGTATTCTTGATTTTGGAGGCTCATGGATGAGGCACATACCCTTGGTGGAGTTCTCTTACAATAATTGTTTTCACTCCACCATCGGTATGGTTTCGTTTGAAGCCTTCTATGGTCGGCCTTGCCGTTATCCATTGTGTTGGACTGAGGTCAGAGAGTCAGCAATTCTCAGACCCAGACTAGTGCAAAATACAATAGAGATGGTTCAGGTGATTGGTGAGAGGATGACGGCAGCACAAGATCATCATGAATCTTATGTCGATCAAAGAAGGTGATCCTTAGAGTTTCATATTGGGGATCATGTGTTTCTGATGGTGACTCCCCGTCGTGGGCAGCGAAGGTTTGGTCATGGGAGTAAGCTTTCTACCTATTTTGTTGGGCCTTTCGAGGTGTTATCTCATGTTGGAGTTGTGGCATATCGAGTATCACTTCCCCCTCAAATGAGTCAGATACATGATGTTTTCCATGTATCATAGCTACATAGTTATCTTCATGACGACTCCCACATCATTGATTGGAGAGAGGTAGATGTTTAAGATGATGCCACCTTTGAGGAGAAACTTGTGGAGATCCAAGACCTCAAAGAGAAGGTGTTGCACGGGTGTTCCATCCTCTTAGTTCGTGTCTTGTGGTGACACAGTGGCATGGAGGAGAATACCTGGGAACGTGAATCATAGTTACGTGCCTAGTACCCATAGTTTCTAGATGTTTTACTCATTCCATGTATCATTGTAGATGATGTGGTTATGAATCATTCATTTTTATGAGATGGCTACCTTTGTTTCTTTGGTGGCATGCTCTCTTTTTGAGATGTATCTTGGGGGGTGGTTGTTCAGACCCTGATTTATTTTATCTTTAGGTGGGTTTTGGATTCTCGAGGACGAGAATGTTTTGAGTGGTATCTGATGTAGTGTCCTGGACCACACCAGTCAATTCCTTTGTGAAAATGTGGTGTTATAGGTGTTATGGAAGGGTAGAGTGGCTTGGTGTTCAAATGGTTGGACTTTTAAGATATGATAAAGGGTAATAGATTTCGCACGGTTGGTGCACTTTTTGCCTAAACCATGCAGCCAAACCATACAAGGCTAGTCTTGAAGGAAGTGGCTAACACACTATTAGCACATAGTTTGTCCAACCATGCGGACTAACCGTGTGAGGAGTTTTTGGCGAGGCAAAAGCTAATGCACAATTAGAACATGGTTTGTTAAACTGTGCGGACTAAACGTGTGGGCACTTAATGTTAGATGCTAAAATTGTGGATCTGAACTCTATTGCCTTTAAACGGTTCGTTTAAGCCCCTGAGAGGCAATAAATAAGGAATACCCTTCCTTGGAGGTAGAAGAACATCTCCCAATCATTTTGGAGGCAATAAGGAGGCTGCTCATCACGAATTGAAGTCGGTTTCTCGAAGAATGTGATCCTTTTGTTTGGTTTGTTAGATCCACCTAGATCTTCTCCTCCTCTTCAGTAAGGATCTTAGATATGCACTTTTTATAGGTAGATATTATTGTCTAGATGTCGATTATGATGAGATTTGGTCTTTTTTGTGTTAGGAGAAGAGATCTAGGGAGGATCCTTGGTGAATCGGCCCAGTCTTCTTGGGAGTTCTTCGACCATTGTTATTTCCATCAAAACCGTTGAGGTAGGGGATTCATGGCTTCTCTAATTGTTTATGTGCATTCATAGAGTTAGCATGATTTACCCCTTTTGGATCACAATGAAATTAACCTAATTAAATACTTGAAAAGGATTAAAATAATCGGTTTGATTGAATGTTGTTTCCTTGTATCATGATAACAGTTTGCCTCTTGATTTTTTAGATAGTGTGATATCTTTGACTTGCTTATTACCATGATGTTCTTGATGAAATTGATAAAGAATGTAATGTCCAAATTAATTGATAATTAATTGGATAAAGGTAAATATGCATGAAAAAAAATCTGGTTGTTGTTGTTGTGTTTGTTGTTCACATTTTTATGTTAATCAAAATAATGCTGATGTACATGGTTAATTTAGTTGGTTGGTAAACATTAAATATGTTGGGGATTGTTTTTTAAAGGATGGATGCCTTGTTAAAGGGCTAAGAGCCCAAATTTATGTGATGTTTGTTTTCCTACTTCATGTGTGGTGATATGACCCTGGGAGGGTGTTGTGATATGTGGGGGCATGGAGGACTTGTGGTTGTGGCAGCGGATGACGCCTAGAGTGGTCAGATGCACCGGTTTATGAATGTTGGTGTCAGGGGGTACACCAGGGATGGCAAAATGGGATGGATGTGGTTGTTGAATTCTTTTTTATTCATTGGGTTTTTATCTTATTTTTTATTCCACACTGCTCAAGGTAGATTGTCTTGATTACCCTTCTTCCGAAATGGGAATGGCCACATGGGGTATGCCCTGTGGTTTCCATGTTTAGCCTCTCTAGGGAGAATGGGTCTATGCTCTTTCTATAGGCGGCACTGCCATGATAGGTAGTACAACTACTCTCCATGTTAAGCCCCTTCTATTTAGTAGCATAGGATGATTTTCTAGAATGCTTGGGAATATGGGAAAGTAATTCTATAATGAATTTTTGAATAATTGACATTAACACATGGGGATAGATATGCTAGAATATAATGATGAAGTTGTAAATTTTAAGGAAAAGTTGAATTTGGTTGTGATGTTGATGAATTTAATGTGGTTTTGTTCATGTTTAATTAATGTGTAATGAATTAATTAACGTACAGTGGAATTGATAAAAGGGGAAGGAAGTTATCTAACAAATCCTTTGAAATGGTTGTGTGCATATAGAATACCTAGCCTTGGAAGTGGCATCCCGAAGTCCGAGAGACGTTAGCTGCAATTATGTCTAAGACTAGGTTATTCCCATAGTGTGGTTGTGAGTTATAATATATTGTTTAATTTTTGTGTTTCTATACACTACTCCAACCTGTCAGTAAGGGAAACTGATAGCCTAGGGATTCTGAGCCTTGGGGGGGGGGGGTTTCCCCAGCATTCTAGTGGGAGGATGAATGGTTGACTACCCCCTTTGACCCCGCTCTCTTCTCTTAGTAGATACTAGTGTCATTAGGCACAGAGGTTACTTCTCCCTATATCTGAGTGTAGAGGGATGTAATGGATTCTAGTTATTCATACACATATATTCTATATATAGTATCCTATGGACTACTATAGGTGTAATGTGTATAGGTTGTGATGGCTTGAGAATCATTACTCGGTGTATGGGCTGTAATGACTTGAGTTACAATACCCGAAGAATGATACAAGATATGCGAGCTGTGGTGGATCCCGAAAACTACATGGTTACTCTTGGTTGTGAGGATGGTTTGTTGCTTGGCCCACATGTCTCCGGGAAAGACTTTATGGTGCAGGTGGTGCAAATTTTGGAGCATAGCCCAGTTGTCTATGGGAAAGCAATTAGAGAGAGATTAATAGGAAGTATGTCATTGGGGAAACGAGGAAAACCAATGGGGATGTAGTAGTGGGGTACCCTTGATATTCTTTACTATATGATATATTCTTTTATGCATTACTTGGCGAGGGTAGCCTTGGTCAGGTTGGGAATCGAGTATACCTATTTAGGCGATGAGTTAGTTTCACTTGTTGTTCACTATGATTTAGCATGATTTCTTTACCTTTGCATGACATGATTAAGGGAGGATCATACTGAGTATACTGTTATACTCACCCTATGTATATATAAACTGTTTTTTAGGTCACTTGGAGAAGGTTGGAGATCAAGCTGGTTTCTACTACCTTGGGGTTGCAGTAGCTATTTGGGATTGTGGTTGCAGCTATTTTTACTTTCTTTTGGGTACTTGATGTTTTCCCTTTCAGTTGTAGTACTTTTTCATTGCATTACATATATTTACTTGGGTTTCTTTTATATTTTAGTTCTGATTCGGAGATTGGTTATTGCCTATCTTGTCTCTCTCTTCCGCATGTGTTCTCTTAGAGGGTAATTCCCCCCATTTGTGTGTTTATTATACCCTCAGTGCTAGTCGCCAGCCCATGGCCAACTTGAGGCGAGACTCAGGGGTCATTATCTCCATTATCACATTGTCGGCCTACGAGGGGTACACATTGTGGGGAGGGGGTCGTGACAAGAAATTATTAAATGAAAAATATTATTTTCCATTTATAACTGGATATAAATATTTTTAACAATTTAAATATGAATCCAAACATTATATTAATTTTTCATATTAATAATGACATATTTTAATATAATTAAATAAATAGATCACATTAAGAATTCATTTGAAGAAAAAATCCCTTGAAATTGATAATATTTTGTAATAGAAGACATATTTAATAATTATAAATATATACTGGTTATATTATTTTCGTTTATAACATCATCTATCAGTTGAGTTAAACACTCACACACAAATATATATATATATATATATTGTAAAATAAAAAAATTATTATATTATTATTAATCATAAATTCAATATATTATTTAAAAATACATGGTTTTCATTATTTTTATAGATAATTAAATGAGACCTCCTAATTATTATTTTTTTTGAAATAAACAAAAATTATCATTTCATTCAAGTATTTCATCACATATATCCTTAATAACTTTTTATTATATTTCTATTTTATTATAGTGTACTTTATTTTTTAATTAATTACAATATTTCTGAAATATTGATGTAATAAATGATTCAATACCAAAATAATCTTTTACAACTTAAAAAAATGGTTATATTTTCTAAAATACTGGAGAATGGAATATCATATTGAAATAAATTTGTGTATAAGAAATGATGAGAGGATGAAACTAAAGATATATTGAGGATTCAAGAGTACCCAATTAATATCCTTAAACAAATTTAAAAAAACCCACATAAAAAATATAAAATTTAATTCTCAATTTAGCTTATGTAAAATATTAATGGTTTTATCGTCCATATAAATAAAACAAAATATTATTAAAAATAAAATAATATTAAAAATAGGGTAAATGTATCCAAAAAATATTTTCATAACTCTTCAAAATAACAATATGTTTTTACAAAAAAAATTCATTAAAATAGGAGATCATGACATGAAAATGTATTTTCCCATGATAAAAGGGGAAATATTACATTTAAAAATCAAAGTAATATAATATATCAATCATAAAACATCATGGTAAATGAATACAGTTTATTATTTACGGAAAGACATAGCAATAATAAAAAACCATTTTGAATGAAATAAAATATCAATAAAATACTCATGAAAGAGAGATCAAAAAATGGAATTTTAAATTCCTTCATATTTTGAAACACGAGTCAAGGAACAATAATTTATATAATGAAACCCTTACACAAAATATAATTTATAATATAATAATAATTTCAATAGAAAATTATGATAATTAATATTATATATCTATAAATATTTAGGATGTACAATATAATGCATTTAGAGAATGGGTTGAACTAGTCATTGGGAAATATATTCAGTGAATATGTGACCCAATAAAAGTTGGTGAGTAAAACACATTTCGAACAACATGTTCTATGAACTATTAACCTATAAGGGGAAAAGAGATCATGATTTCAACAAAAAACTAATGAAAAAGCGTAATGAGTTTATTTTAATATATTTTATTTAGTTAAAAGTGGAAAAAATAAATTTAAAACATATTGAAATAATAATGACTTAGAAAATAAACACTAAAATTTTTGAAAACATTGATCACATGTTTTCTAAATAATCATTAGAATTTTGGCCAAAAATATTTTAACACTAATAATCATTAAAAACATTAATGATAAATGTATAAATTTTAAAATAATGTTCCCCTGGATCCCATAAGCTCCTCGAAAATAACTCATTATTTACCCCTATAATAACATAAACCACATAAATAAAAAATCACAATATCATCGATATATCCCCTAATAAAAAATATAAATTAAACATATAACTCAATACTAGTGTAAAAAATTTACCAATAAATACTAATGATACCTATACCAATGTACTTATATTCCATATATATAATAATTTTTTTGTCCAAAATATCCATTATTTAATAAATATTAAATACTAAACTTTCTATAATGTTTACATATTACTTAAACTTTAAATTTTATAAACCATATAAATAACAACAAAAATATGCTTAACAATATTAAAATTTAATGATATAAAACCTGGATATGTTACCCATGATGTTAATATTATGATTACTTATACAATTGATAACTGATGATGTTATATAAAACAATTAAATTATCCTCAATTGAAAACATCGTAATTTAAAAGGTTAATTAAACAATACTCTGATAGTAACTATAACATTCCAAACATAACCCACCTTATTTTCTTATTTATATAAAATATTTAATTTTTTAAATTATAATGTACTATTATGTTTAGAGTACTATTGAATTATGAAAATATATATCTGAAGATTAAATTCCTATTAGCATAACAACCCTTTTAAGGGATGAAGGGGACCCAAAATTATATGAACGACGTAAAACTACAAACCACCATGGTACAAGAGCTCAAGATCAAATAACTCATTCAAGCCTACATGGACGAACCCCTTCCAATCATAAAACCCAAAATTTTCCAAAAAATTGTATTTTTGTATACTAAACCAAACTCATAATGTGATAAATATGATTTATTTTAGGGTAGACCCTCAAATATGTAACCCTTCATTTTAATAAATCCCACACTATATTAATCCCATATTAAAAACCATTAGAAATCTGTGGTGAACATACTAATGTCAGTAAAATGTATTTCACAAGAAATGATATCTTCAAATAAACATTGAAAGAATAATAAAATAATAATAAATAACATTGGAATATTTTATATAACTAATAATATTAAGATTAAATTTATCCTTGGTTAATATAAAAATATAACTTATAACATAAAAAATATTAACATATATTATAGTGATGGAATTCTCAATAAAGGAAAGATAAATGAAAAATAAAAGCCACATCTAAACCAATATAAATAAATGGTATTACTGATACCAAATACCAATAATAGTTAGTCACATGATACCCATCGATATATCAAGAAGATAAATAACCTCGACCCCAACCATAGTCATTTGAGATATATAAGAATATTAAAATACATAATTAATATCACATAGTAATAAATAATTATCTATTTTCAAATAGTAATTATATAGAATTATAATATGTTTATAGACACCAGATAGAACAACATTATTTGTAATAATGCATAATATTTATTTATCTAATATAAAATAGTCGAATTATATCTAGTAATGGGAATATAGTATTCAATATATTGTAAAATAATAATTTGAAATAGTCAAATTTCTGTACAATATATCCATGAGATGGGAAAAAATTGAGACAATGAATTTGAAGTATTTAAATTAAAACCTTTAAAAGAAAACCACTTTATAATATAAAAAAATTTATTTAATAGGAATAGACTTATTAACAAATGAGAATACAATATACCTTTTAGAAGCATGAAAAAATAAAGATAATGCTATGTTCCAAAAACTGAATAATATTCGTCGAAAATTGTATCTATCAAAAATTGATAAAAAATAGATTCATTAGAGACTTCTAAAAAGAATACATAGATACTATAAATTTATCACAAGGAATAAAAGATTTAGGGATAATGAATTCCATAATGAATTAATTAAGTAATTAATGATAATAAAATAGATGGTGATTTAGCTTGAAACGCCATACAATATACCCTAATAGGACTTCAATTGTAGATAAAACTAATTCATGTGATATTGGAAATGAAATATATATTAATATCATATCATGTGATGTAATAATAAATCAAGGAATATATTATAAAAATGGAATTTAAATCCATGTAAATCAAGATGACATAAAAAATTAAAAAAATTGGTTATAAATTTCATAATCCCAGATTAATATAGTAAATTAAGAATGTGCATAACTCAATGTAAGGAAATTTAATTATTAATCCCAATAAATAGACTCGTGGATGGTATCATATACCATATATCCTCATGAATGATAATATAATATTAATTATATTCTTTTAAAGATCATTTTTCATGTTCTTTTTTATATTATAAACTAGTGCATTTTAATTATTATATTGGTAGTCATTTATTAAATCAGTATTGTTCATGTCAATGAATATTATTCCTTAAATTTTAGAATCTTCAATACTATTGTAATATAATTAGAAGGAATATGTTCTGTGTTAAATTGATTTATAATCTATATATTTGTAAAACTAATTTACAAATAGCATTCCAAAATTAAGGTAGGCAAAATGCCTTGAAATACTAACCATGAAGAAATTATTCATTTATATTCAGATTTTTATAGTTAAAAATGTATGAAAACCAATGTATTCGTTACACAATAATTAATATTATATTTATTAAAATTACATATAATAAAATGTCAAATGATCCTAAATCCTAGTATCCATGGAAAATTTGGTATGTTACATAATCACATAAAAAATTAGCATGACATCATTAGGAAAAAAATATGAAACATTACTTTCCATTCGTAACATATTCCAAAACAAAATGGGATAACATGTTAATGTACATAATAAAGGGATAAGATATAAATACCAATACACGAATAATAAAACATTATCATGATGAATTTAAGAAGGACATTTGAATCTAAATATCATAAAGAAATTATATTTATGAGAATTATACTTTTAAACATCATATAATTATATTTGGTGGTAATATGGTGGGATCACAAGAATGAGATAAAAAATAAAAAATTTCATAATCAGCATATGTTGAGGCTAACCACCGGGGAAAATAAAATATTGATATTATGATAACCCCTCATCTACAAATCATGTTATCTGAACTGATAAATACATTAGCCAATGCATTGGATAGAAATATTATTATGGGTCCACCGATCAAAATCATATCATGTGCATGTTTAAGAGTTCCTCATTTATCAAAATACATTAAGATGACTCTTATCACATTAACCATATTATTAAGGGTTCTATGTTACATAAATGTATTTCCCCAATCAATGAAGGATATTTAACTCTTGATTATTATCATATTATAGATATTTGGATTGGGATTAACCACACAAATTTGATTAATTGAAAAATTTATGATAATTTTTTCCACACAGTGAGTGTATATAATAAATCATGTAAAAGTTAAATTAGAGGAAAATGTGTTCTATTGACATGGGAACATTATAAGTACAATAATATAGATGTTTAATAATATATTCTAATGTAAACAATTGAAAATAAAAAGGCATAGTAAAAAAGAAGTTATTAAATAATGAGAATGACGAGAGGAGACCACACCTTGAGGGGAATTTCTATAAGACAATAATGAGAATCTAATTATAACATTTACTTCTTGGGATGTCACTATAGATGAAATTTATTGTTAAACTTATGCTCAAAGGGGATTGATTTCAGTGGAATGTTAGGTTGGGTGCATTGTTATAGGAAAATATATGGGAATTATATATATTAATTTATGAACACTTTTTTTGTAATCTATATTGTAATTGAATAAAATTCATATAACACACATTCTATTATGACTATAGTTTCTACTACAAATAAGGGTTTTAAAATATTTTATACATATAAGAACCTACCACATTAAAATAATTCCCATGGAAATGTTAGATACAGTCATTTTCATAAATAATCAATTTTTAAAACATATAATATATTTTAGATTGTAGAGGGATCATTATGGGATTCTAAAACAATTTGAATTACATAAGAAAATATTATAAATGTGAATACAAATTGTTTATATGAAAACTCTTATAGTATCTCTTACATTAACACTGTAATTTTATGATTCCAAATTACATACTATGAATATATATACTATATTTAATATCTACAAATAATTATTAAATTAATGAAAATGATGAAAAATTGACCTTGAATAATTTCATGAGGGTGATTTGAAAAAACATTTCATGAAAATAATACTATATATATTAGAATTTTCAATATTTTTAAAAATAATTTTTTCAAAAAATACTTTTTCTACTATAAATTCTTATTGATACATATTATTATTAAATTTTAATTTGTCATATTATCATTTTTATGAATATTAAAATGAATATTATAAAAAAATAATATTTTTTTATATTTTTTTGATTTTTTGAAAATGAGTATTATAATAAATATTTTACACTTTTAATTAAACGATTTATTTTCTTCATATTAAAATATTATTTTATTCACCTCAAATATTATTTTCAATATAAAATAATAATTAATGTGGTAAAAATTAATAATTATTTTTATTCAAATAACAAATAAAAAATCATACTAATAGGTTATAGTAACATATCACTATATTACACAGGTGTATTACTTAAGGGTTAGGTGTGTGAATATATGGATTTATTAATATGGTTTGACAAAAAATAATTGGTTCTTGATCATGTTGTACATGAACATCTCCTGTAAATATAATCATTAAACCAGTTGTTTTTGAATATCGCCTTTTGATTTTTCATTGGAAAATCCTAGTGATTCCATATCCCTTGGACACTCTATTAAATAGGATTCATAGGGTTCAATTAACTAGACGAGTCCATAAAACATTATTTCAATTCCAATTAAATATTATAATTACCCTTAATATAATAATCCTAATGGTATTTATACATTGTTTATTTTATTAATGGCTATGATACTTATTTTAATAAAAGTTTTCAATAAATAGCTAATAACATCTCATTATTACCAATGTAGTTGATGCATTTTCGAGAAACATCATTTTGAATAAAGAATTTAGTTTCTAAAAAAGGGAATTCTATTTAATCATTTTTTGGTAATTACATTATTTACAACTTCCTAAATTCCACAGACAAATTTTACATTTCATTGAAAAAAGTATAATGTGGTACCTCTATTTCATCACCTCTTCTCATTACCATGTAACATCCATAAACATGTTGTTTTAATGAAAAACATTTCCTAGATAATTTTTATTGATTCATAAAACATTTTCCCTATAATATGTGATGCTCACTAGATGCTCCTAATATGATATTTAATTATCAATGGGTGACACCTATAGATTCTGTATACATGAGGGGTCGATTAGGTACATCCTAAAGTGGGATACACTGATCAGATCACATACTTTAGAAATATCAGGTGGAAGTACTACTATATATTCCACCACTATGATGTAATCATGGATCTCTGAAGATATTATGCATATATGGCTAATATATCCCTCTTCATAATCATCATATCAATCTCCCATGGAGATATATAATGTAACACCAGATATATGACCCCAAACTGCAATACATTCTTTTGTTTGTTTACAAAAATTATTAATAATCATTGCATATATTTTATATTATTTGTAAGTTTATTAACATTCTATATCAAAACTTATATAATATTATGTCCCACTAAATTCCAATAACCAATAATATTCTATTGTGTTGAATTCAATCATATCTTCCTATATAGAGCATTATAATGTGTGAAATGAATGATATAATAGAAACTTTTATTACATGAGAACTCTACTAGGGGTTTCTTTTGATCCCATAATTATTTGAACCTCATTAAAAGGGATCAAATAATATCCACTATATTTTAGGTTATTATCAAAATCATTCAATCCATGTGTGGGTGAAATTTAGTTCTGAATCATAGCATTGTATCTAATTCTTTTTCAAGGGATCATTAAAAAAATTGGGTATTGCTCGGATCTCTACCAGATATAATATTGTGTGGAACTTTATGCTGTCATACAAATTGAATTATGTTAATCAAGTAGAGTTGGTAATGGTAGAAATCCTAAATTATAAAAATGAAATTTGATGAAATTTTGATGTGACTGATTACCACTAAGAATGAGTTATTTCCTTTAAATTAATTTGGGAGTCCTATTTTCGAATCAATAGTTATGTTTTCCCACTTACATACTAGTTTGCGAATTTCTCACATCATTACCTTATACACATATAATTTAGGCTTGACATGTTGTCATACCAAGAATCACAAAATATTTTTTCAATCTTCTTATTAATGATACCTCATTAGATGTTTTCATATGATATCTATATATCATTGTTATTCTACGATGAATAGATAAGTTCGATCTGTGCCAATCAATTAGAAGTTCCGTATTTATTTATAGTGTTTATTGGAGTCATATCCGCAATCTATTCCTTAGAAATCCATATTTAGAACTATTGTTCCCGATAATATTGACCACCTTTTTTATCACTCATCACCATCATTATAGGGGTCATTAAACTTGTAAATATGAAATGGATGTGTAGATATTTAGGAAATTTAGGAAAAGTATCATTTTATTATTCAGTAATCCATATTATTTATTTGATGAATATATAATCCCTTATAATCCTCATCAAAAATAGGGTTATAATATCCTTCTAATTTTTTTAGAACAGAACATTTACCTATTTCTTTGGATGGTAATATAATGAAAAATCATAATCCATGATCAAATCTATCCCCTTTTTGGATTATATTTTTCTTCATTTCCATGAATATAGAGACAAATATTTTATAATTAATATATATTTCACTCTTCCACATAATGATAATTATACTACATTTTTAATTTTAATTATCATAATAGTAAATTATAGATCACAGATTGGGTATTTTTAATATTGGATCATCAATTTTTGGGAGTAGTCCATTATTAAATTTTCATACTGCGTAATTTATCAAAAAAAATATTTCTTTAATGCATCATTGTATAGAAAAAATCCATCCCAATTTGAGGGTATTATAGTCACAAGTGTGGTGATTAGTATAATATTTAAGTACTTATTTCTCACATTCTATTAATAATTCCAAACAAACACGACTCCATTCAATGTTTGCTTATTTAGTGGATTAAAAATAATGGAATTTTTCATAGAAATCGTGATAATAAAAAATCGTGATAATAAAAAATCGTGATAATAAAAAACTAATCCATAGAAACTACAAATCTATATCACATGTATTTGACTAGGCCATCCTTTAATTACCTATATTTTTTGGAGGTTTTGTAGATATCTATTTTTTGGAGATAACATGCTCCAATAATGATACATTTTATCTCTATAAGTGACATTTAGTTTACTTCTCATTTTAATTTTTCATTACATAGTTATTTAGTACATAATTATAATACTCCTAATGTTCCTTTGTTCTTTCTTTGTTTACATAAGAATATTATCTATATAGACGTTTATTTTTTTCAAGATAATCCATAAGAGTAACTATTTATTATGTCTATTAAGATATGTGGATCACTAGTTAGTCTAAATTGAATAACTAAGAACAGATATTGTCCATTATATGTAAGAAATAACGTCTAAGGGAAATCTACCTTCCCATTTAATTTATAATATCCTCACTAAATATATACCTTTGAGATTCATTTCGATCCACCTAGATGATGGAAAAAATAATCTATCTATAAGAGGGGATACATTATTTATAATGAAATTATTGATATCATGATATCCAATGCGGATTTTTATTGACCCATCTATATTGTTGATGAAAAGTTCAAGTGCACCCACTAGTGAAGAAAAATTAAAAATAAACACTTTCTGTAGATTCCACAATATTTTCTTCTTCATATCAACATGTTCTGTAGTTTTCATACTCTATTGATTAATATTATTTTAAAAATATCTTGGTTTATGTTAATTAAATAACTCACCCTTTTGATAGGATAATCATTAATAAATTAATATGGAAACACATCAACATATCCCCTCCCAATGGAGAAGTCATCAAGGATGATATTTTCTATACTTCTAATATTTGGAGATAGATAAACTTTATGATAAGGTATTAGTATCCACTAATAATATAATGTTAAAAAAAGTTCACCCCCCTCGTTTCAACTGTATATAATTAAGGGAAACTCGTGATTGAGATGTTGATTTTGTTTTCTGAGTAATTTATTTAGGCACAATAAAATGAAAACCATACCATACAAATAATGAAATTTAATTATTCTAGACATTTTATAATAACTATTGTTTTCATAAAATACATTTTTGAATATGAGAAGAGGTGGAATTATATTCCAATTATGAAATATTGACCCATTTTTTATCTTCCTCGAAATAATGTTTTCCTATTATTGATGTAGTGTTTGAGTATTTATACTACACATTGATGATAAAAAAGAACGAATAAAACCATTTATGGTAATCCTATCATTCACTATTTTCCTCCGGTAATAATCCATTACTAAAATTCATATATGCATAGTGATGGTTAGATTAAAACTAATATTCATATTAAAGAGAAACAATAATCATAGAAGTGATAACCAATACATGACATATATTTGTAGACCTATGCATTTATAGGTTTCAGTCTATGTTATCCACGGTCCATTTCATGATTTAAATTTATATGGTGATTTCCTAAATATAGTTGTTTGAAATTTGGTTTGAAATTTCAAATTAAAATCCATCAAGGAAATCAATGTAGGTGTGAGGTAAGCTCTCATTGTCTTGTACCATGTAATGATATATTCAAATCCCATTTATCCCTTTTCTGGGTTATTACCCCGTGGTAACAATATTCCATAAAAAAAATCATACATTGTGTCTAGAACGGGGACTTGTCTCTTCGGAACAACACACTCTATAATTTTTAAAAATTGTGGATTTTACCTATTCTTAATCATATTCAATAATGATTTCATTAAATTTTTCTAATAAAATTACCAAAAAATAGTTAAAATTTTATAACATCTGAAAATTTTTATACCTTATCATTAATACACCATAATTCCATATTTATTATATAATGGTATACATCAAAAAACCCTATTTAATCAAGAGGAATAGTGTATTTGGGAATTGGGTATGTGAAATTATAATATAAAAAATGGGTAAAAATCAATATTTAAAAACTCCAAATCACTCTATTATATAAATTGGACCTTCAAAAACTCCATGGGAAAACCACGACTTATACATTATAACTAGGTGAGCTATAAATCCTAGTATGATAATAATCATATCATAATATGATGAAATTAATGCATATGATCAAATAGGCTTATCAACATGACATCTAATGGTTGAGATTAAAAAAATGAATATATATGCATGATGTATGATTGAAACATTATGGTTTGATAATAATGTGAAGACAACATAAAAAAGACATCATATGAATATGTTGAGGATAACTAAACATAAAACAAAAAATAGACTTCTTTGGATAACGTCTCATTCAACATATATTACATCTCATTATATAAATACATCACCTAAATCATTGGATGAATGCCTAATTCTGGGCCCATCAATCACATTCAATTATTACAATATCATAAGTGTGAAACATAGAGAACAAGTTATAATAAACCCTTAAATAAATTTTAATACCATGATTAATAGTGTATGTTAAATGAAAATAAGACCCAATTAAAATATTTATATTCACATGTAAGTGAATTCCATTATATGTAAAGTTGATTGGTATTCACTGCACACGTGATATCCATTGAAAATCATATAGAAATTTTAGTAGCATAATAGTGGAATAAAAATTTCTTGAACGGAATAAATGACAGTTAAAGGGGGTTATATCATAACATTGAAACAATAAGTATATTTATAGTTATGTTTATTAATAAATTCCAAAAAAAGAAATAAAAAGTTATTGTACAATTGATGTTCTTCAACAATGAGTTGGATATGATGCCTTACCTTGGTAGCATACATGTAAAAGAATAAGAGGATATTATCAAGATAATGGGAACCCCATCGGAAGGATATATAGAGATTATGAATTATTAAATTTATTCTCAAAGTGTTTTTAGTGATGAGTAATTGTAATTTTGTTTTGTTTTTGTATAAAATATAACAAAATTATTTATTAATTTCATAACATATGCTTTAGACACTATATGATAAAATAATCAGACCCACAAATGATCCCATGCTTTTCATTGAGGTTTCTCAAAAATTACATATATTTTAAATATATTAAATGTTTAAGAACTTGTATATTTAAATTGATCCCCTTTTTTCGTGTAGAAGTGAGGCTTGTTAGTAAATAAATAATATTAAAACAAAATGAAGATAATATATGTTTTGGATGATTCATTAAGGGTTTATAAAAATAATTAATATCATCAATAAAATTTAAGGGATAAAAATTAATTATTTAATTTATATTCTATATAGTGTTTATTAAATTATTTTTTGGGATTTTCTTATTTCAAAATAATATATGCTTAATTTATTTAATTTAATTAAGGTTTTTGAATGTCTTAGAAAATTTTCAATGCATCATAGTTGAAATATTTTACATGATAATTTAAAATAAATATTTATTTTATAAATTAAATTATTTTAGTTTTATAATTTACACATTTAAATGAAAATATTTATTTATTTTAAAATAGTTTTTATAGTTAATATTTTATGATATTTATAATGATTAAATCACACAACAATCAATCATAATTTTATGTAAATAAATAAGAATACTATTATAATGTAATAATTATATCAAATGTTTTTCATTTATCTAAAATGGTTTTTTAATTAAAACTAAATATTTTTAATAAATATACAATTTTATTTTACATGTAAAATTATATAATATTCATCAAATAATGTAAAATTATAGATATAAATTAATTACAAAATTGGATAAAAAACTTTTTGGATACAAAAAATAATTAACTACATATACTACTTTTGTGAAGATAGATAACCTGTTATTTATCTACCATATGCCAAAAGGGTTATTGTGTGATGGTGGGGATATCATGATGTGGTTTTATGAACATGGATATGGTTGTAATATCAATGAGATTGATCTTCTCCCATAAATGGTTTTTTTCATGATTTAGAATCTAAAAATTATATTGGACATGATGAAGATAAAATCCTAGTGATTCGATATCCCTCAAAAATATATGATAAATATACACCATAAGGAAGAATCTTACATGATAATGAAAAAACTCTTACCATCTATGCCAATTTTAATTTAAAATAACCCATAAAAAATAAATATTGGGGGTAACTATACAAAGAAGTTAATATCAATGTTACTTTTTTTGTTGGTCATTTAAATATGACATTTTATAACTTATAATGAACTGAAGAAATTCATTTTGTATATGTGTTTCCTATAACATCATCAAATAAAAATGAATAAACTCATTTAATAAAGAAATCTCATTTCTAATTATCTAGGTATTTACAAACATACATGGACAGTTTATTACTATTTTGATGTTATGATAGGTATTTTAACATTATAAAAACATAATAATGAATTATATTAAATATTACTATTATAGTATATCATGAAATGAAATTTTAATACTATCCAAAAAATTTATATTTTTTTTGAAAACATTATCACCAACAAATGTATTATAAAACAACAATTGTAATGAAGTGTGTATTAAATGTTTTTAATAATATGAAATCATAGGACAAATTAGATTTTCATTCAAAATTAATATTATAAAGAAACTACAATATAAGATTAACATTAAAATATTACATATTTCATAGATATGTGTAAGAGAAGGGTTGAAAATAAAATACTCTTTTTTAGATAAAAATTTTTCTGAAACCCTAACGAATTATGAAAAAGTATTCAATATTTGGTAATTTCTACTTTAAAATATGAAAAAAATTGTTATTATAATGTCATTATAATTTAATCATGGTAGAAAAATAAATTATGTTTTAAAAGTAACTTTTTATAAATAATAAATATGTTGAACAAGTAAAGTGGTTTGGAAACCCTTATCATGAGATTAGATTACCTTCCTTTTATTAGGTCTAATTCCACTGGAAAAAGTAATTATGTAATGTGAATAGACAAATTAACATTAACAAATATTTTCTGATATCTTATTGGGTATAAAATAGAAATTAATCAAATCATTAGATATACTTTTGAATGGCTAGATTGAATTTATATATAGGGAAAATTCCATTCAATTTTCACAAAAAATAAATATGTAGTGTTAATAATGATATATTAAAATTGATTATGTATCATAAATGGATCGTATATTATGTTAAATTCAATTTATAACTCCAAATTTACATGTGGTGACATTTATGTTTTTTCATTAATATATTAATCACATTTTTAAATTAAATTATCTTTAATGTTATTATCATTGTTATTATAAAAAAATTGAATTTAAATATATATATAAGGACATAAAATTTATAAATTAATGTCATTATTTACATATTACAGTTATCTTAATAAAAAATTAATTCCTCTCATTTAGGGAGATAATATAAAATCATATATTTTGGAAAACATTTTCTTAATCATTTAAACAATTTTTATATGAAACATAGTGACAATACAAAATATTTTTTCATACTAATGTAATTATTTATGTAAAATATATTTTAATATTTAAAATATATTTTTGTAATCATTATTACCATCATATAAAACTTTTAATAATAAAATATATTCCCATTTATATCATGATCACTTTTTTAATTAATTTTTCTTTACTTTCCATGCACTAGAATGGGTTATAATTATAATAATTAAATCATTATATAATCATGAATATTATAAATATACATAAAAATAATTTATTATAAATGGTTTTTGTCTTTTTTTTATCAATAATATCCTTACCCATTATTCAATATTATATCAAGGACCCTAATTTTTTCTTTTACAATGTTCTCCAGGCACTGATGGAAAACCATAACTGTTTTGGTGATAATATATACATAAAACCTAATTTATATGTGTTTAATAGTAAATAAATGATATTTTTAGAATAAAATTAGTTAGTTAATTTTATTTATGTTTTATAAAATTTAATGTCATATTTAAATAACAACTTTGTCATTAATGTTATAGTTATTGTAAGAATCATATTTTACAACTATTCTATAAAAAATAAACATGATTATAAAAACAAAAAACCTAAATATAGGATATTCTTATTATAATGGTACCATATAGAATTCAATTTTATTAAATTATAAATACATAATTTATAAATATATATTTTAAACAAAAGAGGATTATATATGAAAAAACAACAAAAAATCGAAATAAATTCTTCATTTGTCAAATGAAAGCCCAATTTTTTACCAACATTTATTCAAATATAAATAAAAATATAAATATTTTTATATATAATTATATTTATTATCCATTTATAATATATTTAAAATCTAAATAATTATATTAATATATAACCATAAAAAAAATATTTTGAAATTTTTATTATGATAAAATTAAATATATATTCCCTGAAAAAGTATATATAATAATCATAAATGTATAATGGCTATAAAATTTTATAATATAATATATTTTTGACTTTGAATAATTATATATTTTAAAAAAATAAACATTTAATTATTAAATATAAAATCATTGAATGCACCATAATCGTAAAATATTATATTATTTAAAAATACCATGATTTTTATAGAAGGGATATAACATTGATTTCTATAAGAAGACATTCAAAATAATATTTGGTTTTCAGAATGTGTATAGATTGTATTTTGAGGAATTCAATCATACACAGGGAATTTATTAATAAATCATGAATTGGGTAAATAGTGCATTATATATTTTTTTCATAGAGTAGTGGGGTACATTGTCAATAACCTGCATTTTAATAGGGCCAAATGTAATTATATAATTTTTTTTGATATTATTTTTTAGATAATTTTTCTTTAACCATGAAGTGAAATCGACTAAGAATAAATCTATTAAATTTTAACGTAGCTACCTTTTATTAGATTTGAAGATGGAAAAAATTCAGGTCGATTTCAAATTTATGATTAAGGTTTTGTAATTTGACCAATGTTGGGATGAATATTAGTGTCATTTATCCTCAGCCAATAACAGGTAATGTTTATAGATGTATAAATTTATCCAAATTCTGATACAATCAATATACTATAAATCTAAAAGCACACCCATCATTAATGTCTCACAAGACAAATATATAAAACATCAATTTCATGTGTTCATAGTTTTGATGAAAAAATTCTTAGACTAAATGATATGATGTATGTTTTGGTCTATACCAATGATTTAAGATCCATGCATTACTATTTACCCTAATATAAAATGATTCAATCCAGACATATTTATTAGAGATATGTTCTCATCATATAAATAGCTCATATATATATGAAATGACCATTTTATCCTGACAATGTTTTTTAGAATTCCATTTTTGAGTGCAATTACATTAATATAGATCCCATATAGGGAGGTATGGAAAAATATGAAGTACCGCCGAATGTAGTTTAATGTCATTCAGTATGGGTGATGTTTCATATAGTTTAACTCCATTTGATATGGAATCAAATTGTGAGTAGTTTAATATTATATGATGAGAAATAAAAATTTCATGTATAGTTTATATAGTTTTGTTATATACATGGGAAAATAAAATGGTTTTCATTTAATTTATTGGGATAATATTTCACGATGATACGACATATGAAATTAGAAACTCAATGAAGATTATGTTATTTTCTTGTAGGCCATATATCAGGTAGTTTTATGTCTTATAAAGAGGATGTGTTATAAAAGGTAAATTTCATATGGAATGATTTTTCTATAAGGATTTTAAAACATCATGTAACAAGTTATTCCTGAACAAAAATTTATATTCTATCATCAAGTACATAGATTTGACTAATTGTAATATCAATATCAAAGGATTTTTTCGAACAAGTTTTTATTCATACAGAATGAACTTATTTTATAATGCACCAACCTTAAAACCATACATAATCTAAAGTTAGGGAAATAATTTAATTTAATTCAAATTGAGGATCTTTTCTGGTATATAAATTTATGGAATTAGGCCATTATTAATACATATAATCCTACAATCATGAAAGAGGATATTATTGAAATAGTATAAATATTCTCCGCCAAAGAAACCCCTTTTAAAAAACGACATCTTTCCTTGATAAAAATATTATTTAATTCATAATTTATCTTACTCATCCTTATACCGTGTGAAAACATTTCAAAAAAAGTGGAATTATCTAAACAACTAATTTGGGGATAAAATATGTAAAGAAACCATTATACGATGAATACTTTTGAACACATATATTCATAAGAATCATGAAAACATTATTTAAATGATAAATCATAATGTTATATTTTTGTATCCATTTCAAACATACATTTTAACATCCACAAACACATAGGTATTAAACTTTAGGGTTACTTTTGGAATACCCATTAGAGTATATTTCCTAAATTCCATTGGAGAAACATAACATTTACCTCTATCGTGTTACCAAATGTATTAGAGAGCTATCATGGGATCACCTGTCGTCATTTTTTTATGGAATCACCTATTTACCAAACCAATGCCAATGAACCATAACATAGTCAAAACACATGAACAAACACAATGGAAAAATGACATTTCATTATTGCAATCATATGACATCATTTCAAAATATTGATATAATAAAAGAATTCTAAAATCTATTTTCAATACCAGAATTCATAATAAAAATAATATGGTATTTAATTTTCTATTTAAAAACATTACATATTGTAGATAAGTCAAATATAAAACAATGATTGTGGCTGCAGAAAAGTTATTATTTCAACATACGTCCAAAAGAAACATTCCTTTTCTAATTTAGTAAAATTATTCATAATAAACATTTCCTTTTGAGAACCAAAAAATGAAATTGTAAAGACCTGGAAATTTTATGTAATTTTATTAATTAAATGGGAAATGTATGAGTGTATGTAAAATGACCACATGTGATTCGGAGGCCAAGTGTGCGCAGAATGAATTTATGATATTTTTTTCGGTTACTTTTAGTAAAATTGCGAGTAGTTTTTTGTAAATTTTGAACCTGTGATTTGAAATTAAATATGAGGCCACCTTTGAACTCGCAACACCTGTATTAATTTTGGGGGACATTCACCTCGACTGCAGTTAGTTGAGGTTGAATGAATGAATTTGGGTTTTTCATGGAAACAGAAAAATAATAATATAAATTTCTATTTTATTTTTCTTTTTGTTGAACCCTCCCATGGGGATGGATAAATTTGGGGATCACCTGAACTAAAAACTCCCACATGGTTTATGGTGGTGATGACCACATGAGACTAAAACCCCTTTGAACTCCCCTCTTAATGGGAGAACCACCTTGAAATCCCTCATTAATAAATAGTTAACTCAGGGACATACTCCAATTAATTAATTATTCCTTATCCATTAATTAATGTTTCCAAATTGTTTTGGGCCAACATTATAAAATTTGAAAAAAAATATATATATTTGTTGGAGATTATTTTGAGAGGATTTTTTAGAAATGGTAGAAGATCGGGGATAACTTTAGGGAAAAATTATCAAATGATGAACACTTATCCTTCGACAAATGTTCCTCCAACGATGAAGATCATCGAAGGATCTCCAACAAAGAATAAAACGATGATAAGGGAAATAACGATGTCACCAGATTCACCCCATCAAACTTCAACAAGAAATAAATTTAGGGAGGTTTTTTGAATTTCTTCCACTTTCCTATTCTTGATGACACATCGTAAATTAGGAAGAGATTATAGGCACTTTCTACAGCTCTATTTCAGAGGGTATGGGCCAAACAAACATGGACTGACATCCCTAAAATTCCCGTGATAAATTTTTTTGTTCTTTGCGGTGGAGGAGGATGGAAACCTACCTCGGTGGTGAACGATAACTACAGCCGACACTAACGCCAGTCACGATGAAGGCAACAAACATAGGGCATCCGGTCAAGCTAACCACCGATGTAGGCACGGGGTGTGCCCATGCCGCACGGCTCGCCATGACGGATCACTGCCCTGCTTCCTCGCCACCCCCTGGCCTCTCCACCTCACAGCCTCGCCACCCCATGGCCTCACCTCCCTGGCCTCCGCTACCCACAGCCTCGCCCCCCCCCCCCCCATGGTGTCACCGCACACCGAGTGGCCTCACAGCGCTGCCTTATAGCATTCTGCGCCACATCGGGACCGCACAAACCTATGTGGACATGCAGCTACCTGTGACCTCTATGATCCCGTCATGGCCTCTGTGACCCTTGAATCCTCTATATCACCACACGCTTCCTAGGGACGCCCTGCGGCCACACCGCACTGCCCAGGCCTTGCCGCCCAGCACGTGCCAGATCGTCCAATGCGGGACGTGTTGCACTGCATGCCGGGCTAAACCCAATGGGTCATCCCGGGTCATCCCAGGTTGGGTTGGCCCAGGTCGGTCAGACGAGGTCGAATCAGACCCAAACCAACTTCAACCCATATATGTTCTTTTGTCCATAACATTGGCACCGATCATATGTTTGACTGAGCTTCAACGATAATGTAAACCATGGAGAGAGAAGGTCCCATTGGTATACCCCAAAAGTGTTTTTGATAATGTTATGGAATTGTCAGGGTGGATCTAGTATGAATCCATCCGGGCCCTCGAGACTAAAAGGCTAATAACATACAGTTCGGGTCTCTGATTAACACACCATCTGTTTTGTTGAGACCCCTATGATGTGGTGGTATTTTGGGATAATTTTATGTAGGACTTCGTGGAAGTTGAAGTTTTGACTAGTGGAATGAGGATAGGACTCTCCTTGAGAAGAGAAAGAATAGTACAGGAACCCATTAGATGACTGTGATGTGATGAATGAAAAGAGATCCTATGTGGATCATTACCAAGTGATCCTGTGTGGGTTTCACCTAGCGATCCTTTGTGGGATAGCACCGAGGGATCCTAAGTGTGTCATTACCAAGCTATTTTGTGTGTGTTAGAACCTAGTGATCCTGTATGGGTCAGTAATGAGTGTTCCCATGTGGGTCAGCAACGAGCAATCCTATTTTGGGTAACCACTTAGGGATCCTTCATGGGTCTGCTTCATAACAGAGTAAGACAAATTAGTAGTTACATATAATCATATCTACTACTGTACCTAAGAAATATCTAGTGTGAGTTGAGTCTGTACCTATGTGGTACTTTCTTTTGTGGTAATACCATGGTGGTAATCTATTGTGTGGTGTACCTGTGTGATATATAACTTGTGGCGTTCCATCCTTTATGAAAAAGTTGAGGTTTGGGTTTGATTTGGACGATGTGTTTTCCACATGATTGAGATCAATATACTTGATAACGTGGTGTATGAATGGCCATATACCTAAGTAGGATTCTCGGTTGATTTCATGACTTGTGGTTTATCCCTGGTGGATTTTGTGAGACATTAAGGGTCTCTAGGACCCTACTAAGTATCATTATACTAACCTCTATACAGGCTATGCCAACACCTTATTGTGTTTGGTGCAGATGATGGACAACACTGACTAAGGATAAGTGTACCAGGACTGGAGGGGGCTCAAAGGTGGACCTTAGATGAGGCGAACCATAGAGACAACCGTTCGTGAGCTTTACCTACCCTTTATGTAGGATTCATGGTGGATGATCCATGAGCTACATTTCACCTATTAGTCATCTTGTACATTGCAGCTTCCCTCGTACATTCTTTTTGGGCTTGTATTCTGGCCATTTCTACTTACTGTACTCATTGTTTTTAATATTTAGTTTACTTGAGTTCCTATATTATTGTGTTCTTGGTTGTGTGTGTAACAATTTGCATAGACAATTCCTTCCAAATTTTTAGTAATACGTTGTCAGTTCTTGTCGACATCCCCTGACCTATTGAAGGTGGTCTTGGGGTAGTCACAGCATGGTCCCTGGGGGACGAGTTGTGATAAATTGATATCAGAGGGTGGTTCAATCGTAGAACATATGAATCTGATTATTATTTTTAATGAAAATATTGTTATGTGTAGTGATTGTGGTTATCAGTTTAGGTAATATAGTGTTGGTGCGGTGGCCGACATATCCATACACCATGACCTTGAATTCTGATTTCTGACTCAGTGCACCAAAACACTGATTGTGTGTCTGTTTTCATGATTTTTTTGTGATCTCTTAAATGAACTCACCAGGTATAAATTATTTAATTTGGGACACATATTTCTTCTCAAGATTCCTCCACACAGACATCCAGATAGGGGTATAGATATAATACACCCTAATAGACCACCAAGGGAAGAGGCCTTGGGGCATAGCCCTCTTTCAATAGAGGCACCATCGGTACCATTACTCGTTGGGCCACTGAGGCCACCAGCCACTGTGGTAAAGGGTGCATGCCAGTTGAGTGCATTACACAAGTTCCATCATTAGAGGCCACCCAGTTCTATGGGAGAGAGGGACCCATATGCAGCTAAAGATTGGATGGAGGTTGTGGTGAGAGCCTTCCAACTGGTAGGGACACTAGTTAATCTCATTGTGGTCCATGCCGCCAGTCTACTATAGGAAGCACTAGGCAGATGGGGGATCATGAATCTCTAGGCTCACAATGAGGTGACACATCTCTGGGCAGACTTCGAGAGCTTATTTTGAGAAGAGATTTTCCCAACGACTCTATGTTCAGTGCGCATCTAAGAGCCACTTAATCTGCAGCATGGCAACATGACTATGGGTCTGTACTCAGTGAGGATCACCAACCTATCACATTACTCCATAGATATGGTGTGGGACCCATTATTCAAGGCCCCCAAGAACATTTAGCAGGGAATCAGGTGGGAGATTAGGGCTTAGATGATTTCACTTAGCATCCCGACGCAGGCAGGTGTATTATAGCGAGACCTCTTAGTTAAGAGTTTTTTACTGAGCAGTCGTGAGTAGTGATACCCACTACCAGTCTTCACGTAGCAGAGTCTTTTTTAGATGGTAGCACACAGATGACACAGAGTTCCAAAATGACTAGACATACAGGTGGACGACTGCAGGATTTAGGATCAATTGTGCAAGGAACCTAAGGCAGAGCCAGTCGTTCCAGAAGTGGTCAGTTTTATGCATGCGGCGGGCAGGGTCACATGGCTCATGAATATCTGACCCACAGTACGGATGATCATCAAATGGTCAAATTACTTCCCATGGAAAGACATAGGTTTCACCAAGGAAGTCTGCATGGAGCATTCAAACTTGCCAGATGATCTAGTCGTGCAATTGGCAGTGGGCGACAATTCATGATGTTACCACCTCCACCACTAAGTGGTCCACCTCAACCATAGGGAGCAAGAGGATAAGGGTGAGCTCAGCTCAGGACAGCTGAGACCTACGATCACAGATCTCTAGATATGATACAAGGTATGATCTGTGTCTACTCCACCCTAGCTGGAGTACTTATAGACACATGTTCCAGTCATTATTTTATTTCCACTACCCTCGTTCGGAGCATAGAGATTCATACGATGTCTTTGGATTGATCCTTATGGTTAGAGACTAATACAATAGCTGATTCAATGATTAAGAACTAGTGTGGGCAGTGTGAGATCAATATAGGAGGTGAGAGAATTGGTTGGGATATCCTAGTACTGGCATCGAGGCCCTTAGATGCCATCTAGGGTTTTTACTGGTTATCAACATTCCATGCTCATATTTACACTATTTTCTTCGAACTGAAGTGTGTCCACATCGATATGACTTGTGTTTAACATCCCCAGTGAGAAGGGATCATTTATAATAGAGGATGAACTTACTCGGAGAAGAGTGCAGCCGATCACTTATTAGTTTGCTAGCCTTTCGCTCAGACCAGTTGATGTGTAGAGTCTGGGCAATCCGGTGGTGGTGGACATATAAATGGATGTTTTCCCTGATGATGTTCTGGGTCTTACTCCTCATAGAGTGGTGGACTTTAATATTGAATTGTACCCCGAGATTAAACTGATATCTACACCAGTATATCTGATGGATCTCGTGGAGATTCTTTAGCTGTGTGTATAGCTAGAGGACTGTTAGGGGTATGGATTCATACGACACTGTGTTTCTCCTTGGGTATCCCCGATTTTGTTTGCCAAGAAGGTGGATTAGTTATTGATACATTGTGTCAACTACCGGTGCCTTAACCAGGAGACCATGAAGAACAAGTACCCACTTACGAGGATTGACGACCACTTTGATCAGCTGAAGGGAGCACAATGGTCCTTGAAGATAGACCTTAGATCTGGAAAAAACTAGCTCATACTATGAGACAAGGATGTCCCAAAGATGGATCTCAAATGTCGGTACGAACATTAAGAGTTCTTGGTTAGGCCATTCGGCAAACCAATGCTCCAGCAGTGTTCATGGGACTCATGACCTTTATCTTTCATCCATACCTTGATCGCATTGTAGTAGTCTTTATCGACCGCATTTTGATCTACTCGTAAATGGAGGAAAAGTAAGCTTATCATCTGTAGGTAGCACTGGACACACTGTGAGAACACCAGATTTATGGTATTCTCTCGAAGTGCCAGTTTCAGATATGATATGTTCACATTATAGGAAATGTCATATGAAAGGCTAGAGTTGCAGTAGATCCAGCAATGATTGTGACAGTACATGCATGGGAGCCGCCCAGTAGTGTGATATAGATACAATGTTTCTTGGGTTAGGTCAGATACTACTGGAGATTTGTGCAAGATTTCTCCAGTGTTGTTTCACCAATTTTAGCATTGACGATGAAGGGGAAACCCTTCGTTTGGTTGGAGAAATACCAATGGTGATTTCAAGAGTAGAGGTATATTCTGACTAGTGCACTCATCATGATACTTCTAGAGTAGGGAGTAGGGTACATAGTCTACTACAACACATCTGGGAACGAACTCGTTGGTGTCCTGATATATGGGTGAGAAACAATCGCATATGGTTCTTTACAGTTGAGACCACATGGGATGATCTATGCTACCCATTACCTAGAGTTAGATGAGGTGGTATTTGCCATGATGAAGTGGTGACACTATCTGATGGGCGGATGCTTTACAGTCTACATTGATCAGAAGAGTCTCAATTAAATCTTCTTATAGAACAACCTAAACATGAGTCAATGATGTTGGATTGAGTTCCTCTTGGACTTTGACTTCGATATAGTCTATACACATTGGAGGGTGAATATTGAAGTAGATGAAATCAGCAGTAGGTATGGTATACAACTACTAGGCGAGGCGATGGAGAAGTTTTCTGCATTGTAGATATCTTTTGTGGATCGAGATAGAGAAGCATTCCGTCAGTCACTGATAGCCACTCCCCCACTTCTTCAGTGAGTCAGGGAGGCACATCGCGTGGATATTGACTGTGAGACTTGACGTGGTCAGATACTCTCAGGACATGCACCTGATAGATTTTATGAATGTGGGTAGCACGTCCTCCTCTTCAGAGGATGTACCATGGTACCAATGTCACTTCATGAGGAAGTGTTGAGGGAGTTCCACACATCCCCTGTAGAGGTACATAAAAGACTGGAAATGATGTACCCAGATCTCCGAAGATAGGGATGGTGGCTAGGATTCAAGAAAACAAAAGCAATCATTGTCTCTCGGTGTCTCACATGCCAGCAAGTGAAGGTGGAGAATTAGGTACCAGTAGGCTTAGTTCACCCTTTAGAGGTCCCAGAGTGGAAGTGGTATTGATTATCCATGGACTTCATGATAGGACATTCATGTACATCTAGAGGTCATGATTTTATATGGGTGATCATTGACCGGCTCACCAAGTCAGCCCTCTTTGTACTGATAAGAGAGCAGGGTTTAGTATGGAGATTTGGATGCCTATATATGCAAGAGATTTTGTAGAAATATGGAGTACCGTTGATGATTGTCTACAGTCATGATGCAAATTTTAATTCCCAACAATGGAAGGGGTTTCATTAGGCATTCAGGATGTAGCGTCGTTTGAGCACCACCTTCCATCCTCAGACGGATGCCCAGACAGAGCGGACCATTTAGACCCTCGAGGACATGTTTTTTGAGTGTATCCTCAACTTCTATTGTAGTTGGGTGGATCAATTTCCTTTGCTGGAGTTTTCATACAAAAAAAACTATCACTCCAACGATGGGATGGAACCTTATGATGCCTTTTATGGCCGTCCGTTTAGATCACCATTTTGCTAGACTGGCCCAGGAGAGTCAGCAGTAGTGGGACCAGAGATGGTACGGGCTACCACAAAGAAGGTGCAGATCATCCAGGAGTAGATGAAGACTGCACAAAGAAGGCATAAGTCTTATGCTAAGAGGAGATGAAGACCTTTAGAGTTTGAGGATAACAACCACAACTTTTAATTGGACTCACCTCAATGAGGTTTATAGAGATTGAATCAAGGAGGAAAGTTATCTTTGAGGATCATCAGACAATTCTAGGTCCTCAGCACCGTTGGTGAGGTAGATTTCCAATTAGATATTCCACCTCAGTTGCACCAAGTACACGATGTCTTCAACTTATACCAATAGAGGAGATACATGCATGACCCTTCTCACAACATCGTCCACGACAAGCTGGACATCGATGATGGGAAAAAAATTTCAAATGTTCCAATTGAGATTGGGTATTGATAGGAGCAGGTCCTTTGTGGGTGGTTGATACCACTGGTGCATATTCATTGGTATCACGAGAAACTCTAGAAGAGCACATGGGATGAGGAGGATCTGATTCGTACTTAGTACAACCACTTGTTCCCTTAGTCTGAGTTGTGGAATATAGGGAAGCAATACCCTGAGGTGGGGAGAATGAAAATAGCCAAAATTTCCATGTATTTTTTTTAAATAAATGGAAACTTGATGAGACTTCAAAAATATGTGGTGCATATTTCTGAGGCCCATTGTTCCCGGAATAAATTTCTGAACTTTTTTTTTGGTAAGTTCAGTAAACGTGCAGCAGGTTTTTGTACCCATTGATCTAATGATCAGAATTGAAATCTGAGGGAGTCATTGAGCTTGGAGTGCCAATATTACCTTAAAAGGACCTTCACCTCGACCGTAGTAGGTCGAGAGTAAAAGATAGAATTTGGGTTTTTTCATGAAATATAAATAAAATCAAATAATTTTTTATTTTATTTTTCGTATTTTTGAAACCTCCCATGTTGATGGTTTAAAGGTGTTGACCACCAGAAAAAAAACACCCCACATGGGATATGGTGGTGGGGACCACCTGTGACTAAAAACCCCTTGAACTCCCTTCTTATCAGGATAAACTACTTGAAATACCTCATTAATAAAGAGTAAACAAATGGACATCCTCCCATTAATTAATTATGCTTTGTTAATTGATTAATCATTCCAACTTATTTTGTGCCACCAATTTAATATTTAAAAAACACTTTTTATTTTGGTGGGATATTCATTAGAGAGTATTAAATGTCTATGGTAGAAGCTTGGGGAGAACATTGGAGAATCATTCGTCAATCAAGAACTCTTATACTTTGACGAATATTTCACCCATGAAGAAGATCGTCTAAGGAACTCAAATGACGAATGAATTGGAGATCAGGGAAATGCTGACATCACTGACTTCATCCCTTCCAACGTAAATAAGAAATAAAGATGGGGTGGTTCTATGAATTTATTATACATGCCCATTCTGGACAATACAATGTAAATTAGGAAGAGAATAAATCTTCTTGCTTCTGCTCTAATGCGGAGGGTGCAGGCCAAACTAACATGGCTTGACCACTCCGCATTTCTATTGATAAATTTTTGTGTTCTTCGTGATAGAGGAGGATGGAAAAAAACCTCAGTGGGGCACTAAAAGAGAGGCTGAAACCACCTCTGGCTGCAACAAAGGCGAAAAACGGAGGGTGACTGGTCAATCCAGCCACCAACGAAGGTACGACGTGCACCCGCGCCACATAGCTCATACCGACTGATCACTACCACACGACCTTTCCGTGCCGCCCAGCATCCTCGCCTCTCGTGACTGTCGCCATCCTGTGGCCTCGCAACACCGCCTCACGGCCTCACGACCACCCATGACCCCCATGGACCCCTCACAACCCCCTAGATCACTTCGCGGACTCACGTCCTCATGGCCACCCGTGACCTCCATGACCCCCTCACGGCCTTCACGACCCTTATGATCGCTGCGCCACCCCATGCCACCTCGTACCGCCATTGGCCCCACCGCACCACACAGTGCAGGCTGGGCCACACCTTGGGCCCGGTCGGGCCACATTGTGGGCAGGGCCAGACCTAGCAGGACGGGTCATGTCGACCCAAACTGGGTCGTCCTAGGTCGGGTCAGGTCGGGTCGGTCCGACCGGGTCGGACTAGACTCAGACCCAGTTCGACCCATTTACGCTCTTTTCTCCATAACATTGGCACCATGTGTCCGTTTGAAAAACTGGAAATGACACAATGACCCTCAAAGCAATACAATATCTTGGGTATACCCCACAAGAGTATTATATAATGTTGGTGAAAAGTCAGGTTGTATTGAGGATGAATCCAAATGGTCCCTCTAGACTAAAAGACGTATAACATACATATTGGGCCTCCTATTGATGAACCGTCTGTTGTGTTGAGACACCTATAATGTGGTGTTCCATTAGGATTATTTTTTCATGGGAAATTGTGGAAGTTGGTTTATAGAACTGTTTATTTATGAGTGGACTCTCTCAGATATGAGAAAGAATAGTGTGGGAACCTAGTATCAGGCTGTTATGTGAATAATAAAGAGTGATCATGTGTGGGTCCACACCAAGAGATCATGTGTGTGTCAGCACCTAGCAATCCAGTGTGGGACAACACCGCGGGAACTTGTGTGGGTCAACACCAAGCCATCCTGTGTGGGTCACCAGCTAGCGATCCTGTGTGGGTCAGTATGGAGAGATCATGTGTGGTTCAACACTGAATGATCCTGTGTGGGTCATCACATAGGTATCCTTAGTGGGTCTGCTTCTTAACAATGTAAGATGAATTAGTTGTTACATATAATCTTCTCTACAACTGTAACTGATAAATATTGGGTGTGAGATGATTCTGTACCTATGTGGTACTTTCCATTGTGGTAATACCTTGGTGGTATTCTTTTGTGTGGTGTACCTCTGTGGTTCTTACCTTCATGGTATTCCTTCCTTTGTGGAACAGTTGAGATTTGGTCCTTCAGTTGGACTCAATTTTTTCTTCAAGATTATGATGGGTATACATGATAAATTTGGTATATGTATGGGCATATAGCTATATAGGGTTTTCTGTTTCTTTCATGCCTTGTGTTTTATCCATGGTAGATTTTGTGTGACCTTGGGGGTCTCGGGGTCCCTACTGAGTATCGTTATACTCACCCCTTCACGTGTTATGCCCACAAATTATTGTGTTTGGAGTAGAAGACAGACAACTATGACTGAGGAAGAGAGTCCCAGGACTGCAGGTCACGTAGAGGTGAATGTCAGACAAGGAGAACCACAGAGATCACCATTCGTGAGTGGTACCTACCCTTCAGGTAGGGCTCGTGGTGGACGATCCAGGAGCTGCTTTTCACCTATAAGTTATCTTGTACATTCCAGTTTTCCTTGTAATTTCTAGTTGGACATGTATTCTGGTCCCTTTTACATACTGTAATCAATCTATTTACTCTTCAGTTTACTTGAGTTCATATCTTTTTGTGTACTTGGTTGTTTTTGTTACGGGTTTTAAAGTCAATGCATTCCATGTTTTAGAGAATACACCCTCGATGCTAGTCGCCAGCACTTTGCTTGTGGAAGGTGGGCTTGTGGTAGTCACAACATGTTCCCCTTAGGAAGGGTCATGAAAAAAATTTATATTCACAGGGTTTTATTATACACCATATAAAATAATTCATATATAAATCAAATATTACATAATGAATAGAGATTGAAAAAAATCCCCATACCTTGAGTCTTTCTGGTCTTGTTCGTTCTTTAATTTCATGAATAATAAATGTTGACTAATTTATACATTTTTAGAACCTTTTTACTTTTTATTATTTATATTATATCACTTATTACAATGTTATTAAAATTATTTAATTGTTTTAGTTCACATCGCATGTTTTGTTAATGTTCGTTCCTTAAGCCAAAAATTAACATATTTTTATGAAAATTATCCATGTAGTCATAAGCCTGTTATCTATAAAATATTATTCAGGATTTAAATATATAATATATCTAGTATATATTTTTTTATAATATTCAATTACATTTTTAAATAAGAAGTCAATTTTACTCTTCATGGAGATGGTAGGATGTACGTATACAGGAACACTACTTTCATTTCTTTGTCATAATATTGGAAGGAAAAAGAAATTATTCATTGTTATATTGTAATTTTAGTATAATATATATTTTATATATGTTACATAAGTTAATTATACCATCCATTATATGTTCCATGTATTTGAGGAACGAGTCATATCACATTAAGTGGGCAGTAGTCCACACTCCATCAAATGAAAATATCATATTTACACATTATGGAATGCATAAAGATATGTTGTAAAAAAATATGGAAGAAAATATTTTATAAATATTATATATAAATATATAAATATATTTCCATCATAATGGAAAACATGGTAGCTGGTAGAGGAAAATTGAACAATCAACATTTAATGAGATAGTAGATCACCATATATAAAAACAGTATGTTCTATATCCATTATATGAATGTGTCTGTAAGTGTAGGTAAAAACATTGCCAAAAAAATCCTATTATATTTATTATACTAGTTTTGTTATAAAATAATCTGAATAAATAAAGATTAGGTTGTTGAAGGATGAAAATAAAATAAATGAGCTTGAGAGAATATGATACCGCTAAATCGGGTAACTCATTTTGATTTGAGCAAAAAAAAATTATTTATTTTCATTATGAAAATGATAAGGATTATAGATGGAATTTTTTTTATCATATTTGAGCATATTTTTGATGTGCCATGCGGCTTGAGATGTGTAAGTATGTGGGTAGTGGTGGTGGCCAATTATAATAGACATGAGGGCCAGTGTAAGAAACACTTGAAATATTATTTTATTATAAATATATTTCCAAATTATAATATTTCCAAAGTGATATATGTCATGGATAATATGTGGAAGGAAATAAATCCTTTAACCAAATTGGTTTTAGATATTTATAAGTTACAAATTTAAAATTATGTTTTTTATTTAACTATTAGTTAATCAAATCAACTCTTACCATGACTTCTTGTATTTTTACACTAAATGGTTAATATGTTTCTATAAAATTACAAGAGTGCCTAAAATGGATCATTAATGACATTTTTAACATTTTAAAAGACATTTTGAAAATACAAATTCTTATGACTATTATATCATTTTATAATATTGTAATTTTTTAAAAAACTCATTTATGGTAATTTGAAACTATAGAGTAATGGATTTTTGATAATGTCATAAATTAATGATTAATTATAAAAAAACTCATTAACTCAAATATAACATCTTAAAATCATCCTTAAAATTCTTGTATTTAATTAAAATGTACCCGTTTAATTTTTTTTAATATTTATAATATCATATATTTGAATCATTCATTAATAAGGTAATCATTGCATCATATTTGTGTTATATATATCGTTATTTATATAATATATAAAAATCATTAATAAAATAACATGATGAGTGTAATATTTTTTTCTTTTTAATTTATAGTAATAGTAATAACAATAAATTATATAACCTCATCTTAAAATTTTTTTATTTTTAAAAAAATACATGTTTGTGTTGTATTTTTCATTACATTAAATTCCTTATTAGAGCTTGCTATTATCAAACCCATTTGGCTTAATGGGGTATTAAAATAGACATATATATGATCATGGTGGACCCTATCTCATAAAATTGGATTAAGAAATTTTTTTTGTAGTTTTATATTGTTATAATATAATATTTATCCCTTATTTACCTGATTCACCCTTTAACCATGGTAAATAAAAATAACTACTGAAGGTACAATTAATAATGTTCAAAAAAAAAAGGTAATTATTTACATAATTTGAGCCTTTTTATTCCAAATATGGTTTCCATTTTCCAAATTTGAAATTAATAAGTTCCATTGATTAATTTAAAAATAAATTTCATTGTTAAAACCAGAAAGCGGGTTTTGAGGAAGTATACCATTTCAAAATAATGACATGAGATTAAGTGAAATTTAAATAGGAAACTACTTATAATGAACAATGCTATATTAATTGATAAAAACATAAACCAATTACAATTTAATCCCAATTAAAATAATATATAACTATATAAATATATACGACTAAAAGGCAGCTTTGAATTAAAATTTAGTATTGTTCACTATTCATTTAAATATGAATTTCATCCGAGAAATTCCAAAATTTCTACCAAGGTAAATTCATATGTCCTAATTCCAATGAAAATGTTTTTTATAATATATATATATATAAAATATTTTTAAAAAGGATTCTCTATCATATGGTAGTAAAATATCTATTTAAAAATATTATAGTATTTTATTCCTAAAATTGGACTAATTCACATTTTAAGCCTATAAGATTAATAAGAAAAATAAAAAAACATATAAAAAATGTAAAATCACAATATAATAACTTCTTTTCAATCCCTCCAATATAATGGATTAGCGTTAACTACCATTTAAAATAATAATATTATTCATGTATTAATTATTAGTATAACTCACTGTCGTGTGAAACATATGATTTCAGAGAAGCCTATTGTTTATTTTTTATTACGCTATCATAAAAAGTGTCCCCAATAAAAAAATTCATTTTAAATTTAATAACATTAATATGTATGAACATGTATTATTCTATAAATACCTAGGATGTTAAATCGTTCCCCCTTTCACAATTTCATCCTCACAATTTTACTCACTTATCAAGTAAGAGGGGGTATTTATCAATTATAACATTTTAATATTCCTGTGTGGCCTCTTCAACCGTATGATTTTCCTATATAACCACTCCATGATAAATCAACTTATTCAACTTCAGTCCCTCTCTCTGGCTAAGAATCTATGTTGGATGATCCTCATAAGAAAGGTTCTAATCCAAATAAACTACCTCTAGATCGAAAATTTGATATGTATCTAGAATATATGTTATTAATATTAAAACATGACAAACATTGCAGACTTTGTATAAACATAGAGGTAAAGAAACTATATAGGAAATTGATCTATCAATATCCATTATTTCATTCTATATATTGAATAGAGGAATCAACTTTGCCTTCTTACCAAAACACATCATACATTTCCATGTAGAAACATTGAGAAATACATGATCACCTACCTTGAAAGAAATATACATCATATGGTTATCTGTATAACTTTTCTTCCTCCTCAGAGAAATCCTAATGTGCTTTTGAATCCACTGAACATTTTGTTTAACATCTTCTACCAGTTCTGGACCCATCAACATCCTTTCACATACTTCATCCCAAATAGTTGGAGTTCAAAACAACTTTCTGGATAATACATCAAATGGATCTATCTGTATAGTAGAATGAACACATTTATTACAAGGAAACTCAAAAAAAAATTGATCCAAAATTCCTTCATATATCATTGAACAAGCATACAGAATCTCCTCTCTAGTTTGAATTTTCGTTCTGACTAACCATCTGATTGACCATAAAACGATGTACTGAAAATTTATTCAGTTACCAAGGACTTCTAAAGGACATTCCAAAAGTGTTATGTCCACTCATGATCGTTAGGATATACAAAAAAGTGAGGAACTCCATGCAACATAACTATTTATTTCAGATACAACTAAAAAAGTATATCAATCGAAAGAGTATCTTTAATTGGGATAAAATGATCAGATTTAGTCCAATGATAAAAAATATCCTATATTTCATTGTTACCTCTAGAAGTATGTGGTAATCCCAATATAAAATACCTGGAATCATTTTCTTATTTACAATCAAACAATTTCAATGGATGAAGAATCCATTTCAGTTACAACCCCTCAACATTAACATGTTTACAAATCAATGTGCTTAGGTTAATATCAATAATACCATTTTCATTTAATTCCAAAAGTAATACACTTGATGATAATTTTATATCTTAGTTCTCCTAGGATGAACTAAAAACATAAAAATACGAGCGTCACATAACTACTCTTTAATCAACTGTTAATCACAAGGCACACATAATCTTTTCTAAACCTAAAAACATAATCTTTATTAATATTAAATTCAGATTACATACCCTTCTGAACCAATTAATCCTTTTTCTACAACAATATTTCTTCCTTATTCACATTTGTTGTTTTGTATTCTAGAGTTGATTGCATTGATACTCGAAGAAAAATAATGGAATTTACATTACCAATAACTTCCACACCAAATTTCATAAAATTCATAATCAATGTGTCACGTTCCATATGTAACATAGTTAATGTAGCATTACATTTCCAACTCAAATCATTGACCACATTTTTTTCTTTTCCAGGTTGGTAATGAATCTTGAAATACTAATCCTTGATTAATTCCATCCATCTTATCAATATCCTTTTCAATTTCTTATGAGAAAATATATATATAAAAACATTATGGTCAGTACATAATTCACATTTACTCTTTAGAAATTATAAGTTCAATTTTTTAAGGAAAAAACAATTGAAGGTTATTCTATATCATTGTTGGTAAAATTTAACACCTATATTTTCAACTTGATTGAATCATATGAAATTACCAGATCATTCTACATTACGAAACATCGCATTCCTTTCAATGAAGTATCATTGTAGATAATAAATTCACCATTTCTATAATGCAGTTCCAATACTTTAGAATTCACCAATCTTATATATAATTCCTAAAAACCTTCATCACATTTGTTTTTTAAAAGAAATTAACACCTTTTCAAGTTAACTTAGTCAATAGGCCAGATAACCATGCCGAATATTCCACAAACCTCTATTAATGACCTTTTATACCACGAAAAAATGAATAATGGTTATATTTTTGGGTCTTGGAGACTCTTCTATAACTATTGATTTAATTAGATCAACAATTATACCATATTTTCAAATATGTAACCCTGAAATGAAAATTGTTGTATAAAAAACATACATATGAAAAAATTTCCATACAGTTTATTTTCATTTAATGTTTTCATGTGAACCATTAAATGAAGATCATTCTCCACTTTAAATTTATATTATACCAAAATATCACCAATACACACAACTAAAATCTTATCCACAAACCCATAGAAAATTATATTCATATGATCTATGTATACAATAGGGTAATTAGTTAACCCGAAAGGCATAACACAAATTCATAATGGCCATGTCTAGTATGAAACATGGTCATTCTAATTCCCTCTTCCATTATTTTCAACTAATGGCACCCTTCCCTCATGTCAATATTTGAAAAATAAGGAGGTCCCTAGAGTTGATACAACACAATTTTATGGAAAAACATCTACTGAAGTTGTTGCAAAGTATTTCACCACCCCTATATAAATAATGTCTGACTGAATTTTATCATTTGAGTTCTTTTTCAGATACTCATTTTCATAATGACCCATCTCATTGGACATAATTTACATTACTGGAAGAAATTTTGATTTTTTATGACCGCTACTCAAATATGATTTAGTGAAATTATGATCCATATGTACACTTTTACCATATAGGAAGCACTTAATAGAAATTAAAATGCATTCCATAGTGTTATTTTGAACACAATTTTCACAAACCGTATACTAGTGTTTCTTACCATCAGAAATTTTTTAATAGTTTTTCCATTTCATCTTTCACATGAACCTATTATAGTTTCGTTTGCCTATGAAATCATGATCATCTGCAATCTCCATTTCTACCATATCCACAAATCAAAGAAGTTTTCCCTAAATGTTTTACTGACAATAATCATATTTCACTAAATCTGTTGGTTTTATTCCTGAGTAAAATATGAATTTTTAATATTAATATCCCGAATGAAATTTAGAACAAACCATTCCAATCGAGTGAATATTTCATCATAAGCAGCCACTAATTCTGCATCCTTCCTTTATTACAATAATTGAATTTCCATCCTATGTCAAAACTACTATGGAAAATATTTCACAAGAAACATATTTTAGAATTCATCCCAACAAAGTTCATCTATCACTAGACTATCCATGATATTTATACCTATCAACCACCACTTATCGACTTCACCTTCCAACAATAAAACAACAATACTATAATTTCATGTTCTAAAACCCCATGACATGAATGATATTTTGGAGAGAATTAATCCACTCGTCCACTATCACATGATTATATGATCCTTTGAATGATGATGGATGTTTTTTCATAAAATGAACGACAGGCAACATGTCTTTATGTTTCTGATCTAGTTGTTCTCGCACATGGATACCACCTCCTTTTAAACGTTGAGTCAACTATCCTATCACAACAAAAAACTGATCATTTCTGATTCTGACCATCTCAAGTTTCCTATTTGGAAGGTTCTTTTCCTCTAGATTTTTTCCTAGCACAATTACTTTATTTCCTTTGTAAAAAACTATTTTGAACAGACATATCATAGATGAATAAACATGGTAATCCTCAAATGCTATTTAATTTTTACTACAAACTAAAAATAAATTAGGGATATTCTATTAAAAATATAATAACCCTTATTTTTATCTAAAAAAAACCTATGATACTAAATATAAGGCCCCACCCTTAAGACATTACATAATCATCAGATTTGTCAACAATTTTGCACATATTCAAATGATAGAGCATTTTATGGATAGAGTTTCTAATAATTAGGTCATTATTAATACTTATCATCCCATAATCATACAATAGGATACCATAAAAAGACAGTTCCATTTTATCAACAAAAAACCCCCTTAAAATAGTATTTCTTTTCCTGATAAATACCTTATTGACTTCCCTTTTTATCTTACTCATTCTTAAATCACGTGAAATCATTTAAAAAAACTAAGGATCAGCATAAATGTCAATGTGGGATAAAATAATGAAAAAAAACATTAGTCCATGATTATTTATAAACCCATTAATTCAAAAGAATCACAAAAACATCATAGATATCACAAATTATAAAGGAAAATTTTAGATACTATATCCTAAATATATTGTAGCTCCCACATCCATATATGTAGTAACAATTTTGGTTATGTTTGGAATGCACATCACAATATATTCTCTAATTATCTTAGAAGATACATTAAAATTTACCTTATTCATGTTACCCAATGCAGTAGCGAGGTATCAAAGGGTCACCCACCTTATATTTTTACATGAACCCACTAGTATACATAAGAAATTATTAATAACCATAAAATTATCACACCATATTAAGAAGCCTAATGGAAAAAATTAAATTCCCACATTTCAATAATAATAAATAATATAAATATATTGATATAATAAATATATTTTAGATCCCGTTTTAAATAAAAATAATACAAAATAAAAGAAATATGGTATTTATGTTTATTTTTTATAATATAATGACATGTAGAAGAAGCCAAATACCAAATAATTTTCGGGGTGACCAAAGTGTGGTTGTCACTGCGTACATAAAAATGAAACATTCCCTTATTTCATTTAGTAAATCTATTCATTAAAAATGATTCTTTTTGAAAAATAATTTAATTAAATTAAAATACAAAGGGTTTGATTATAACATGTTAAAAAGAAGGTTTTATATACATGAAAACATTCCATAATGAATGGATACTGAGATGATGTCCCTTACAATGAGTCTGAATTTTCTCATTCATTGTTCAATTTCATAGATAATAAGAATAGGTTAATTTATATCTTTTTTATAACCTTTATAATGTATATTATTTATTTTATATAACTTATTACCATGTTATAATAACTATTAAATTATTTGATTTCATATCATATGTTTTTTTTGAGGAATGATACTTGAATAAAAAAACATGTTTTGATGAAAATTATCCATGTGGTCGTAAGTCCATTATCTCCAAAATATTATCCATGATTTAAATATCATATTATTATAGTATTTATTTATTTAGAATAGTCCATTGCATTTGGTGATATGAAATTAAATGAACTATTCATGGAGATGTGTGTCCATACGTAGAAATGAACGCTACTTTAATTTCATTGTCATAATAAAGTAATGAAAACTAAAAGATGAAAATGTATTTTATAATTATATAATATTATAAATGTTATATTTTTAACATTTGATCATTTAATACAACCTTTATAGGTTCCATTTATGGAATTAAAGAGTCATATCACATTAAGGGGTGGTAGTCTATACTTCCCCAAATGAAATTATTGTACATACACATTATTGAAAGATTAAACGTTCGTTGTAAATAAAAATAATAGAATCATAGATAAAATAAAAATATAATATATATACAGTGACATCATAATGGAAACCATGAGAGGTGGTATGAGAAAATGGAATAATAATCATTTTCTGAGGTAGTAGTTCATCGTACAAAGAAACATTATGTTCTATATCAATTAGATAATGGTCATCATAAGTGTAGGTCAACCCATATCATAAAAAAATAATTGATTATTGAGGATAATTTTTTTTATAAAATAATGGATGAAAGTGAGGTTAGGGTGTTGGATAATGAAAATAAATCAAAGGATATTTAGAGAAGATGTTACCTCTAAATAGGGTAACTCTTTTTGATTTGAGCCAAAAGGAATTCTAGAATTTCATTCTGACATTGTTAAGGATTATAGTAGAATGGGAGGTATTTTAGTAGATTATTGAATAGAAGTTTGATGAGAAAAGTGTCTTAATATGTTTTAGTGAGTGGTTAGAGTTGGTGTCCTTTTATAAAATAGAGTACGGTCACATTAGGGATGTCTAGAAATATTATTTTATTATTAATTTGTTTTATATTCATAATAGTTAAAAAGTGATATATTATAAGGATATGAAGAATATTTGTCAAAATACTCTCAACCAATAGTTTTTAGACATGTTTATGTCATAAATCTACCATTATATTTTTTTCATTAACCCTTAGTTAAATTAATTAACTCTTTCCATGTATTCTTGTATTTTTACACTATATGGTAATATGATTAATATTAAATAAAAAAAGAAAGTCAAGTGTATCATTAATTACATTTTTAATATGATATTTTTCATTTGTACAAATCTATCATTTTTAGGATTATTATTTTATTTAATAATATATTCTTTTTCTTAAAAACTCATGTATGTCGATTATGACACTATTGAGTAATTAATTATTTTAATTTCATAAAAACATGATTCATTTGAAAAAACTTCATTAACAAAAATATAGCATGTCATAATAATCATGAAAATTCATGGATGGAAAAAATGTTCAGATTACATTTATTTTAATATTTTTAATATCATTTATTCGAATCTTTAATTAATAAGATAATCACTACATAATCATTGTGCCATAAATAAATAAATTTATTTAATGGATAAAAATAACAAATAAAATGAAATGATGTAGGAAATTATTTTATCTTTCTACTGACTACATATAGTCAAATATATCAATTATATAACCCACATTAATTTTTTAGTAAAAAAATACATGATTGTGTTATAATCCCTTTTCATTAAATTAATTAATATAATATGACATTATCACAAACAACTGGCTCCATGGGGTCCTAAAATAGAACCAATGACTCTCATTGTCAATAATATCTCATCAAATTGGATTAATACATGTGATTGGGTAGATTTAAATTATTATAACATTATTATTTACCCCTATTTACCAGATTTAGACTTTATCCATCTTAAAGAATAATATTAATGGAAGTTACTATTAATAATTCAAAACTATAAAGTACTAATTTACATAATTTGGACATTATGCTTCAAAATATTGAATCTATATTTCTAAATACAAATAATAGAAGTTTTATTAATTAAATTAATGTTAATTCCTATTATCAAAACATGAAAAATGTGTTTTTATGAATTTAAAACTATCAATAGATTAATATCTATTTATATTTAATTGAAATGTGAAATTACTTCCAATAAACAATTTTGGATTAAATGCTAAAAAATTAATCCAATTACAATTTAAAAACAATTCACAGTATGATATAACTATATAAATAAATTTTAAAAAATTGTAATTTTTGATTTAATATTCATTATTTTCCATTATTCATTAAAATAACAATTTCTATAGAAAAATAAAAAAAATTCAACCAAGGTAAATTTTGATGTCCTGCCTCTAAATAAGTTGTTTATTTCATCAATTATCAATTATAAATGTTATATAATACTTTTCTAAAATGGTTTCTCCATCAAAGGAAGTAAATCAAATTATTAAAAATATTATAGTATTTTATGTTTAATATTGTATTCATTATCATTTTAAGACTATGAAGTTAAATGTATAAAATTATAAACATTTAAAGAATGTTAAAATAATAATATAGTTAATTCTATTACTTACCACCAATAAAAATGATAGGCATTAAATTCCATTTAAATTAATATTTTTATTCTTGTATTATTTTTCAGTATAACACAATGGTTTTTGCATCATATGATTTTGGAGAAAATAGTTGTTGTGTGTGGGGTATGCTATTGTAAATAGTGTCCAATTAAAAAAAAGTAATATAGATTTCAAAAATATTGATAGAAACACATATTTATTATTCAATAAAATATTGTGTTGTTTCATATATCCTATGATATTGTGTATTTGGCATGGTGGATGTTTTAGAGTGGGAATGGAATATGTTAAAATTTATTAAATCATAGTATTTTTTAACTCTCTTACGAAATAATATATATTATATTATAAGAAACATTTACTTAGAAAATTTAATTCATTTCATGTAATTAAATATAGGGATAAAGAAAATAATTTGGTTGATCATTCACATCTACCTCGTCAGACTTCGAGAACCATATAATCTAATGAAATATACATGATAATGAAAAAATGACATATTTCTGAATAAGAGTGGTGAAGAATAAATATACTTTATTTTGTTTATCACTAAGCTATGAGTTTCCCTTATTACTTTTCATAATTTCAGGGTTCACATATGTATCAATAATTGATATTTTTTATATGAAATTTCCACAGAAATAATTGCAAGATTGGATTATAATAAAAAAAATATTTATCATAATGGGATATTTGAGTTCAAAATACATTTATGAAATTTTCTAAAAATGATAACTGGAATATAAAAATTTCCAAAAAAAATTTAATTTTAATAATTATAGTAATTTCATAACCTTAATCCTAGACACATCATTTATTTAACCTATAAATGAAATTTCTTTTTATATTATCGCAATTATTTTCTATTTTCTTAATAATGATATGATTTTAATTTATGTAATTCATTTTTAGTTCAATAGACTATAGTTTATTTATATTTTTAAATAAATAATTTAATTTATTTATTTTACATAATTATATATATATTATTAATTTTTATATAAAATTTAATGTTTATATAACATTAGTTATATTAATAAATATAAGAAATTTATTTCTAATTATGTTAAATATATTAAATTTAAAATATCTACAACATGATTTATGATGGGAGTGAGGGGAAATTAAATAAACCACACGCACACATCAATTTCAATGTTTTGTTAAACCATTGACACCAATTAAATGTTTATCTTTATCTAACTAGAAAATTTATAATTTTTATCTAATAAACATGATATTTATTTTCTTTCATGGATTATAACCCCATAGATGCCAAAATTATTAATTATATGTTTTCCTTATTATGATATTGGTTAATTAAATTGATTGATGTTATGAATTATTTAATAAATGGGTCCACATTTTAGTTATAATTATGTATTTAGAATAATAAAAAGTGATTGTAGTGTTGTATAAAACCCTTTATATAATGTCATTTAAAATAAAAGAGATACGAATACATTTTTTAATCATGAAATAATTAAAATATTTAGATTTAATAAATTAGCCATATTTATTTTTGTAATATGAAATAGTGTCATTCAAATATTCAATTTATACCTCTCTTCAACAGCCTAGTATAATACCTATATTCCCATAATATCCAATAGTTTTTATTTTCTTGTAAGATATATGTTGTAAAAATTAATAGCTATTATAATTATTCTATATTTGAATAGATCCCTATGGAATCACCTCATTGATATTATGTCGTATTTATTATATTTTATAACACACCTCTTTTGATTTAAAAAATTTAATGAAATATTATCCATACATGACATAAAAAAACTAGGGGAAAATAAGTGATTTAATAATTAATTATGTCCAACACTCATATTAAGATCCATATTAAAACCATATATAGAAAACCCAGTGGGAGAAACAGATCACTGATAAAAGTGAACAAATACCTAAACTCCCCCATATTAAATAATGATAGATATTAAAGTCATCATATATTAATATTATAAAACAATATCTCAAATGATTCTTTTGGGGATTTATAGATGAAAAAATCTTCAGGATTATTATATGGTCTCATATACAATAGTTCTATCTGGTCATTCTCTTGATGAAAAAATTAAAATGTATAAATTATTGTGAGATATGATTATTTAAATATCCATTAGTATACCCCCTCCCCCATTATATTACACATTAAAATAATATATCTCTATATATAATGTGATGGTAATTAGCTTTAATAAATAATTATTTCTTAGATATTAAAATTCACATTTCAAACAATCACATTATTTATATAAATTATGAGTCATAATCAACGTATCATGATAAAAGGATGTGATAAAAAGTTATAATATTTTTGAATTCAATGAAAATTTAGTTAAATAATTTATAAATAATAATCAATTTTAAGACATCGATTAATATGGATTTTAAAAATATTTAATGTTTGAATAAAAACCCAATTTTATTTATAAAATTTGTAAGAGGTATTAATTGACAAAATTTCAATCTCAATGAGATAGAGAGAAATGTTTCCTTATATAAATTACATTGTAATAATATCTATAATAAATTTATTCATAAATTTTAACTTGTTAACATGCGTTCATAATGTATAATTTAAATTTAAATTTCTATGTATTCAATCTAGGGAAAATGAGTTCATCGTCATCAATTTATATATTTATTATATCAGTATTTTAATCAAATAATTTTGTTATGTTCATTTTCATGAATATGTAAAATATTTCCCATATTTATTCGACTATTTTAAATATAATTAATTTCAAATATTTTGAAATTCCACATTATTTTATCATTATATATTCCTTTGATTTTTTGAATATATTATAAGGTTTTATTTTTTTGATTTGACATTGATTAATCCAAAAACAATTATCTTAAGAAACAATGTAATAGAAAAAATAATTTCTATAGTTCTTTATATGAATATATTTTATGATGAATACCTAACACCTATCTTATAAAGATCACCATATGTAGTAGTTTCTCAATTGTTTCATACATTAATATGTTGGGTTATATTTTAATTATTTTGATGCCTTATGAAATATGTATACATAAATATTTTGTAATCAATTTAATCATATATAAAAAACTATTAAAGTATTAATTGTTTGTAAATCAATCATAAATATGCTAAAAACATCATATACTTGAAAATGTCTTACTAAAATCATATGTCGAATATATAGACCTTATAATTAGGATAACGAATCTGAAACATCATAGCCTGAAAATAGATAATATATCATAAATTATTATTTTTGTTTAGTTATAATTTTTTTTGAATATCTAGAAATTTATATTTTTCAATGAGTTTAAACAGAATTGAATTAAATAAATATAGAAAAAACAATAATCAATGAGATATCATTACTAATATTTTATATTTATTAATGTAATGAAATCATTTCTTTATGAAAATTATCATCAATATACTGAATATTATCTTTCAAATAATTTTTCAGATTTATTTCAACTAATTTTATTAAATGATGTAACATAATATATAAAACGTCACTTCTTTTGTCCATAATAAAACTATTTTTTATAACATTTTAGTTCTGAATATTTCATGTAATTAATTTCAGAATTATTTAAATTTTTTAATTTGAATCATTTATATATGGTATGTGATTCTCAATATTACATTCAATCAACAAGGATATAATGTGATATAAAATCATAGATAAATAATAATTAATGTCAGAATATACAATATGTGACATTTTTAAAATTTCTACATGGTATACATGCTAGGATGGTACACAAAAATATATTGATTAATTAAAAATTATTTTAAATTTTTAATAATCACATTAAATATATTAGGTGATAATATATATAATATACCTCAATAGTTAACCTATAACAATTTACCCATAGTATGTCATAATATTTATTTATGTGTAAAAATAAATTTTATCATTAAGGAAATGAAATATTTTATAACAAATATATTATAATGCATATATTTATCAATACACTATAGTATTTATTCACCCAATAATATATGTAAACTAGTATGTCATTATATAAAATATAATGTATTAGTTTGTAGATCATAATAGATCAAGGATGACACAAATAATTATTTAATAACATGTATGATATATGATTAGTAAACATTATGTTTATTTGATTTTTATGCATATTCAGATATTAAAAATAAAAAAAAGATGAAAATTATATCTCAAACAAATTATTTGATGAATTTTTTTCCCAACATGTATGTATATGGATTATCATTTATAGGACTATTAATTAGTCATTAACATCCATATAATGTACAAATATTGGTATTCAAAAAAACTTTATGTGTTCAACAAGAAAAATATTGATCCCGAAAGCTATTTAAATATGTTTGAGGACATGGTGAGATTTTAGATACTTGTATATGCCATTAAAATATAGAAATTATCTAAAGAAGAAGCATTTGGGATGTTAAAAGTTGAGAAAATGGATGTGTTATATATTTTCGTCAATACATATATCATTTTATAACTAAAATGTCTTAAAATTTGATATTGGATTAGAAGGGTTTCTGATTGAATGGAAGAGATAAATATTTGGTTGTCAAATTCAAATAACTAGATAATAATTCATAATTTGTTTTTAATAGATTAAAATGGATGATAATGGTTATAACCATGATCTTTCATAAGGACTAGAAAAAGGGATATTGGTTGAGACATATTTGTCACATGGTTTATAATTATAATTTTATGGTTGTCTGTGTCCATTATAATTTTTGGGTAATCCATTGAAAGGATGGTATAAGGCAAGGTATTGATAAGAGCATTAATCCTATTTTTCCTAAAAGTAATATTAGACAGAGCATATCCCATCATATGGTCAAAGAAACCATTTTCATGGGTTTTAAGGTTCTCTGTATTGTTGGTATAATGCATCATATGGTTTTTAAATAAAATATATTCATGTTATGAGGGTTTGGTTAGATTTTTCCATCGATGGAATAATTAAAATGTAATAAACTAATGATTTGTGTTTTCTAAAATTAAATATTTTGAATAAATGATTATGGTAAGTGATTTATGGTGTTATATTCATTATAGAAATAAATATAACAAATAATTATTCTTATATTTTTTTACATTGAAATTATTTAGTTGATGAAGTATACTAATTGTTAATGAATTTATATCATTCACATCAGTTCATACATGAATACGACCATTTATATTTTTTGTTGAAAGGGGAATGTTTCATAGCATCATATAACAGGTTATGTAATAAATGAAGATGTGATGGAATTTGTCAGCATCATTATTTTTTAAATCTATTGTTGATGGTGTCTTTATAAATAAAAATCTTAACGATTGATGATAAATTAATGAAAATTAAAATATATGAAGAATGTCAGGATGTGTCGCTATGAAATTTGAAATATAATTCCACATAACTATTTTATAATATTATAAATATATAAAAAGAAAAAAAATGGTTGTAAAATCTATTCATCATTTATATAAATATATATTCAGTGAAGAAGAAGTGAAATTATCTGACCTAAACCAACAAAAAATTTCTATAATTGTTTATGATGTATAGATGAGTTGGATGTGATTTTCGTTGGGAAGGATGATAGACTGATGATGTTTTCACAACATTATTTTTTAAATAATCTCACATTGTGGGATGGAACATTCAAAAATTGGTGATCGTTCATGTATTATGTTTCATTTCGATTTTATAGAATTTTTTATGAATGAATAGATAAAATAATAATTTAGAACTCCCAAAAAGTGTCAGTAACATATTATTGGAAGAAATATCAGTTTGCAACACATTTTATTAACATTTAAAAATGCCAGATTAACCAAAAAAATATATAGAGATGAGGAAAATTTAAATAATAATGATAACTCTTATTGGACTATAATAGTTGAATTTATATACTAGTTTCTACAATAGCTTCGATATCCAAAAAACGCGAAGGAGTATCCTTATTGTTATTAGAGGTGAACCTTGAAAATATGATGTTTTTCATTATGTTATTGTGTTTTTAGGTATTTAGAAAATAAATATCAATATATGTTAATAGGGTGAAATTTTTGTAATGAAAGAAATGGTGAAAGAATATAGATCACTAATTTTCACCAATTGATCTTAGATTGATCCAAATATTGGATTCAATAATAGAATCATATATGTAGAATTTTGAATAATTTCTTTAAAATGGTCTTTATAAAATAAAATTTTAATGAAAAATATTTATATGTTATTATGAATTATTTATTTAGATCATAAAACTCATTAATGTATTTTAATGAATAATATCATATTTAGAATTTTAATTTGACCTTATACTATATCATATATGAATGGATGAATTTCTATTTTTGATGGTATTAGATATGTCTTATAATATTTTATGAATTTTTATTATGATGTCAATGATGTTCTAGATTTTGGTGGTCGTTCTAAACATAATATTGGGTAATGAAGATAGGGGCATGTGATTTAGGGTGTTTGTGTGAAGACATCATGAGGTCATATGGATTGGAATGTGATATTGCATTGAAATTTTTTCTTAATTTACATGATCTATTATCTGTGGATTTCATTGGTAAATATATTTTTTAATTTTTGTTTTTTGTTTTAAGAAATGTTGTTTTTTTCATCCCTTACATTTTTTTGGTTTCAACAAAACAGTTTTATTTATTCTATAATTTTTAAAAGGGATAGATGTATAATGATATTTTGTAAAAATTTTATTTATAAAATAAAATATAATTTACCATCTAAAATATGAAAATTATATTATATTATTCATATTTATTCAAGATGATTATCCTACACTATTTAGAAAAATATTTAATAAATTACAAAACATGATATTGATGGTATATAAAACATTAAAAATATTAATTTTTTATAAATGATATTATTTTAGTTATAGAAAAATATTCATCACTATGATTTATAAAATATGAATTTAATTTAATCCTTTAGTTGAATTGATTTAACCTTTGAATAACTTAAATGGATATTACATCATTTCATGTCAATATTTAATTCATTTCATATTAACACATAGCTAAGGATTGTAATGGATTAGTGTCTATTAAGACTACATACATAAAGAACATATTTCATAAAATATATTCAATATATGACCGAAATAATTTTAAATTAATAACATTTTATAAATATCATGCATAGAAAATGACATGAAATTTTAGGGAAGTAAATCAAAAGAATGGGTCAGGATATATGATTATTAAAGGGTTAACAACTGATATATCAATCATATGATAATAAAATGATCATAACGAAATTACAACATAATAATGTCCATGTTATCAATGTAATGTATTCATTTCAAGATAAAATAATATCAAAAAAATGATAAATCAATTAATATCAAGTAGCATAAACAATAAGGGTTTCATATATGTAATAATAATTAAAGATTCATTACATAGAAATATGTTAACATAAGAATTAAACATCATAATATTATGATAATACCTTATTAAAATCATATCAATGCATAATATTTTGAGAATAGATAGAATAATATTATAATGATTGATAAAAATTTAACCAATTCCATTCCAAATAATGACCACCCATAATCTCTGATTATAAATATAAGCAATCATACTCCCATATCAAAATGAGAATATATTTTTGAATACACATGTCCGTTATTTTTATCATTATATCAAGATATTTTATTTTCACTATAAAAAATACGTTATAGACCTATATATTTCTAGTCCCTCCCATCACATAATAGTAATATATTCCAAATTGTTTAATAAAATCATAAATAATTCATCATATCAATATATCATCACCCATGAAAAAATGTGTTTCTAAAAAATCACATATTTATATTCATAAACCATCCATTGAGTTAGTCATTATCATATAATTGAATAATATCCCTACTAAATCATATGTAACTTCAAAGGAATATATTTTAGATGGAAAGATTATATAATATATCTATCATATATTTTTGACGAAAATAAACATTAAATATTTTTATCAGTTATTAAAATAGAAATATATTCAAAATATTTTGGAAAAATTTAATTTAAGATGAAAAATTTCATCATTTTAAGGACTCTTAAAATAATATGGTGTTCATGAATAAAAGAAATATTAATCATGTGATAATAATTTAAATCAATGTCACGATTCTCACCATAAGTGAAATGTTCTACTATAAAAAAAGAATCTGATGACTCTATTAAATAATTATTATATAATTCAAAACATGGGTAAAATGAATTTATTAAATATTTTTATAATACAAAAATTGTTTACCAAGAGTTTTTTTTCATAATATGTATTTGGATGAGAACGTTTCTTGATATAAAAGGAGAATTGATTTTTGCATTTTGTAAGACAAAATTGTGAAACTTTTTGATTAAATATTATTGGAAAATTGTATTAAAATTTCAAAAACATTAAATAATCATAGGTGGAGAAAATAAAAAATGAATATTGTATAATAATAATAATTTAATGTCCGTTAATTGATTTTTAGGCATAAATAATCCTGAATAAAATAACACTAAAGCACAAATCCCTTACCTCGATCCCCATCATTATTTGTAGGCGTTTGAAACATGAATTTAATAAATATTTATTTTTTATTAATATAATTATTATACATAATAAAAAATATCATACCAAATATTATTTCTATTGAAAATATTTTCACATATTTTTAAAATTTTCTTATAAAATTAAATGTTATATATTAGAACGACGTCATTTTTCATGCATGTTTTAGTTTGATAGTGTCAAAACATCTACATGGATAATGGTTCCAAGATATATAAAATTTTAATAACTTAATGAATATAATATGTATTAACATTATAAACATTTATATATATTAATATATATTAGGGATGGAAAAGGTTATATATCACATCATGGATATGGATGTTCGTAGAAACACTGCAGTAAATCATCCAATTTTTTATAGTTGGTATGAATAAAATAATTAATCATTAATATTTATAGAAATATAATCATATAAAATAGATAATATATATCATGTGAGTGTGTCATTATAACCCTCAATTTTATGTAGTAATTAAAAAAAACACATCGCATTGCATTTGTGATATTCCACACAAACGAATGAGTAATGTTTTCAATCCCATTGGATAGAAACATAAGGGATAATTATTATTCCCTAATTAAAATAAGAAATAACTAATTTGAAATAATGAAGTAATTATTTGACTATAAAATTTATTGATTTATATGAGAAAAAATGATATAAAATTGATAGTACTAAAATAAGAGCTATGCCTAATCAATGAGAAACCTACTCTAACACAATACTTGAGCCTAAAAAGTATCACATTCAGGAAATACCAAAATCAATAAGGTGGGGGTAATGAATAATGGTTCGTATTTGGTAGTTCTTATCTAATATTAATGTCTTAATCATTGTTAAGAAGGGGGATTGGATATTCCCTTTTATATGTTTGTGAAATGATAAAACTAGAATTAAATAAAACATTAAATAATATATAACATTATAATTTCATGTGGCACTTATAGGCCAATAATTTGGAAATATGTTGTGATAGGGTCTATGAAACTGATAATGTAACATTTAATCTTTTTTGTACTACATTTTAATCTCTATATGCATGTTTACTGACTATAAATAATTTATAACATTAACCTCTATAACATTACTTTTGGAGATGATAAATTATTTATATTACCAAAAATATAGACCCGAAAAGTTGACTGCGCATGAAAACCCCATAATTTCCATGTAATTTTTTTACAAATGAATTGGAATTATACGAGTCCTTGTAAGTTGACTGCGTGTGATTATGAAGACCAGAGTGCCTAGAATCAATTTCTGATGTTTTCTCCAAGTACGTTTAGTAAATGTATAATCATGTTTTTATAAATTTTAAACTAGTGTTAGAAATTGATATCTGAGGGGACCGTTGAACTCGTAGTGCCAGTATTCACTTAAGAAGACTTTCACCTCAATGATAGTGGGTCTATAATAAAAGATAGTTTTTGGGTTTTTCATGGAAAATAAAAAATAATATGAACTACACATTATTTTATTTTTGAGTCCTCATGTGGAAGTTTAGGTGGGGTCCACCAGAACTAAATCTTCTTTTGGGAGTTGAAGTGTTGGGACCACCCGACCATAACCTCTCATGAGAGGTTATGGTGGTGGGGCCCACCCGAACCTAACCTCCCGCGAGAGGTTACGGGGGAGGGGACCACTCAGGACTAAACCCCCATTTTAATTGTGGAAAACCTCTGAACTCCCCTCCTTAATGTGGGGGAGCCTCTTGACATCCTCTACCAAATTAATTTTTCCAACGCACATGCCATTAATGTGCCAAATCCTACCCATTAATTAATTGGGCACATCAATTAAGTATTTTTAATGCTTTTTGTATTTTGTGGAAACGATTATGTAATAGATAAACATAATTTATAATTTTGGTTTTGCATATTCATATTAGTAGAAACTTGGGAGAGGAGGATAGAGGGAGAAAGCTCTCCAATGAGGAACTTGCTCCACGAAGAACTCCGGAGAGGATCATCTTTGACTTCTTCCTCAGTACACCTTGTAGAGGCAACTGACGTGGGACATCTTCGACAACTGACCTTCCCTCTTCATCATCGTCAATGAACTGACACACGAGCTTGGATTGGAAGTGTGTCGTGAACGCGACGAATGTCGAAAAATCCATCTTCTTCCCCATGACCCTGTCGATGAACAACAATCATGGTAGGGGTTTTATTTGAATATGATATTATTACATTAATTATTACCATCTAAAACAAATAATCATTATGGATATCATTGCTTGAAGGTTGGGATTTATTTATGTGGGATGATGTAGGGTTTGTGTTTGATTTTTTGTTCATCTTCATTTAATTTTAATTATTTGAAATTCAAGAAAGAATTGAACATCTTTCTACAACCCTCAACGTGGAGGGTGTGGGATAAATCAACATGGTCCAACCCCTTTGTTGTTATTGTTTGTGATTTTCATCGAAATGGCGACAAGGCAATGAAACGATGAAGGTTTCGAAGGCAACGATCATGCTACCCGCGGCCTCCACTACCCGCACCCCCCCCCCCCCCCGATGCTCCGGCACCCCAGGACGAAACGCACCACCCACCGACTTTGGAGCCAAGACACCCATCGGAAGTGCCACATACCTTGTCGAACCATGCTGCCCACCGGTAGTACTGTAAAGACCTGTAAAAATCATGGGAAATTTTTTCTTAATTTTCTTTGGGATTTTACAAGAACACAGCTTCTGGTACGTTCAGTGAACGAACGAGTGGGTTTTTCTAACTTTTGAACCGGTTCTCGGAATCGAATTCCGGGGGCACTGATGAAACCGTAGCGCCGATAATTACTTAGGAACACCTATTTCGGTGTTGCGTTTCTGCGAATGGAGAAGTTCAATTTTTTGTATTAAAGGAGGCATGAATAAAATTATGAAACAATTTTATTTTTATGTATAAGGTGATTTTATCCTACATAGGGAAGTTAGGGTGACACCTAACTACGCATATGATGATGAATGAGAGAATAAAGAAGAGGTGGGGCCCACACGAACCCCAACCCCTTCACATTCCTCTTAAACTCCCTAACTCCCTCTTAAGTTTGGTAAAATCATCTTTAATAGAGTGACACTTCACTTTCTCTCTCTCTCCCTCTTTAACTCTCGCCAACACACACCTTAATTAATTAATTTAACCTATTCAATTAATTAACTCTGAGTTTGAATTTTTAAAATTTGAAATTACTTGTCTTAATAAAATAATAACATGAACCTATTATTTTATTAAAGAAACTTTGTTTTACAATAAAAGGGAAGGAGCTCTTGTGTAAAGGAAGGATAAAGTCCCTCTTGGGTGGAATAACATCATCCTCTCCATGAAGAATGATTCTTCTCCGACAAAGAACATCGACCCCTCGACATGGAACGACTCAGCAATCACGTTTCTTCATCCTATTCTTCCTCCATGACAAGAGAGGAGATGTCACTTCCTTGAGTCACTCTGACGATGACAGAATCTATATTGTTTTACTGCAACCATCAACTTCTGCAACTCGAGGACGTGTGACGCCTTTTCGAGGTAGGGGTTAATTGCTTTTGTTCATGAGTTATCCTTTGCCGTTCTTCATCTGTGTATTTTGGATGCTTGATATCAACTTAACGGAAGGAGGTCAGACCGCATGAAAATGACCGAATATCCTCCGCCATTTGTTGTTGTGATATTGCGGTTCGAAAGGAGGTGGTGCGGTGCATAGGCACCACGCAGAAACCAGGAGGATCATCGGCGAAGAAGAGCAGCGCAATTGCGCCGCGCCGTAAAGGCCGAACGAAATGGCGGTCGGAGTTGGGGCCACAGAGATGAATCAAGGAAACTGTAGTTGTTTAATTTATGTACGGATCGACGGGAGATGACAAATCGGGCCTAAATGGAATTTGAATTCCATCGCAGTAAAGATAGGGTCCCGTGAGGACTGTTGGCAAAGGCAGCAGGCGAAACGGACCACCGGAGCGCATCCGGTGGACCGTAGAAGGCGGTGGCGGCGGCGCACCGCTGGAGAAAACCACCGCGGCTGAGCAGTGTCGGTGGAATGTAAACTGGAATGTCCTATGGCCATTCCTGATTTGTGTAGGCATGGCTTTATAACGTGCCGGATCGTCGACCGCAGGGGTGTGTAATGCCCTGCACTCGTCGGCTACGCGGGCACCGCGCCGCGCCAGCGCCAGGCCAGCTGGTTACCAATGCCGGGTCGGGCCGTGCAGGTGGGCTGGGTGGCGCAAACTGGGATGGGCCGCGCAGCTGGGTAGGGCCGCGCCCAGCCGGGCGAGACCCAGACCCGGTTAGGCCGACCTTGGGGGGGTTGGGTCGGGCCAGGCCGGGCCCAGACCCCCCGTTTCAGAGAGTCTTCAGTCTTTTTTCCATAACATGGGCTACGGACCCTCAATCGACGCACCGTCAGTTGCGATGAGATCCTTGGATTGAGCCGGTCGTTTCGGTATATTACAATTAGGGTTTAGGAAAACATAGGGTATGGTCGGATTGGTTCGAACAAGAAACCAACCGGGCCCTCGAAGTGGAAACATTTATATCTCATGCTCTGGACGTCCGATTGACGTGCCGTTGACTTTGGTGGATTTATCTTGATGAGACAGATCTTTTGGAAGAATTTGACTGAGATTTGGACGCAATTGGAGTATGGCTGGTATGGATTGTACCCTAAATCCAACAGGGCCCCTAGAACGGAAAAGCTGATAACTTTCAGACTGGACGTCCGTTTCATGAACCATTAGCGGAGTTGGTGATCATGTTTAGAAAAGGTCCCTATGAGTATAACCTATGAGAGTTAGGGGTAATGTTGAGATATGGTCGGGTTGGTTCGTACATGAAACCAACCGGGCCCTTGGGACGAAAAGGCTAATAACTCACAGACCGGATGCCCGATTGACGCACGGTCTGTTGAGTTGAGACCCCTATGACGAGGCGGTCCATTGAGATATTTCTTTGTGGGACATTGAGATACTTGGAGTATCAACTTGTAGCTCATGGAACAGACCCTCCCGGAGACGAGCGTGCATAGTACTGAGACTGTGTAGCCGGCTGACACCAGACGACTGCTTGACCGACTCAACTTGGAGTGAGTCGACTAGCCAAGTGGACGGAGCACTACTTTGTTTGGGTAAAGACCCATGGCAGATGGAGCACTAATGTGTGACAGTGTAGACCTGTGGTAATCGTCCAGAGAGTACCTCTGCAGGCTATTAGTGGGTGTACACTACTGTGTTTGGGTGGCATACCCTAGCGGGAAGCACTACTGTGTTTGGATGGCTGACCCACGTTACTCGACAGGAGGATTACCTCAGCAGTCTTAGGTTAGTGAGGAGTACCTCTGAGTCGTTAGAGGATCACTATACACTCCAAATATGGGGCTCTTCAGCAGTTACAATTTCGATAATGAAAATCTTGGTTTGAGCTGATTCTTTGATCCTTGTGTTTACCTCATGATTGATATTGCTCACATGATATCTTTGGTATATGTATGGTCATATACCTGGGCAGTGGTTATCAGATGATTTCATAATATTTGTGTTTTTTCATGATTGAGATGGGTTACTTGATAACTTAGGTATAAGTATGGGCTTATTCCTAAGAAGGGTTATCTGTTGTGTTTCTGCTTTGTGGTTATCCTTCTTGGATTTAGAGAGTCCTTGAGGGTCTCGGGGTCCCTACTGAGTATCGTTATACTCAACCCTACACGGGATATGCCCGCACCTCATTGTGTTGGTTGCAGACGATAGACAGTGCTGACGGAGGGCGAGTGTTCAAGGACTGGGCGGTATCCGGAGGAGGACTTCACGGTGAGATGATAATCGGAGGAGGTTGATGGGCAAGAGCATTGTGGAGGCTATCTGTAACTACCCTTCAGGTAGTATCCATGGTGGACGATCCATATGATGTGCTATCTGTACCTACCCTTCAGGTAGGATCCGAGGAGGACGACCCAGGAGCTGCTACCATTCTTCCAGCTGTTGTCTTTTTCTGTTGTACTTTTGTTCAGTTTTACCTGTACTTTCGATTGGGTTTGTATTGTGGCCCATTTCATTATTAACACTTCCTTTTGTACATAGTGTGTTACTTCCACTTATACTCTGATTGGTGTTTATTTAGTTTTATAAAGGAAAATCCTTCCCAGTTATCAGGTTATACTCTTTTGGTGCTAGTCGCCAGCCCCTGGCCTATGAAAGGCGGGCTTGGGGTAGTTACGACATGGGCCCCAGGGGATCGGTCGTGACAAATTGGTATCAGAGGTGTTGGTTCTACCCCATAACTTAAGACTCTGATATTTTCATTCTGTGAAGCAATAGTGTTACAGGTACCGAGTGTGGTTTTCAGTTCAAGGAGTCCTGTGTTGGTCCGGCGGCCGACTTATCCATATACCAGGACCCTGACTTCTGATTTCTGACATTGCACATGAAAATATTGATTACATTTGTGTTTCCAAATGTTTTAAAGTCATCTAAAACCAGTTCAGATCACCAGGTATAAATTGCTGACCATGTCGCATATGTTCAGGATGTCTCCACGCAGACAGTCAGTTGGAGTTTCTGAGAGAGTACTTGAGGACAGCTCACCGAGCAATGAGTCTCCAGTGCGGGGCCCTTTTTACTATGTTGGCACCCTCGGGTGGTGTACCAATAGCACCACCACCTGTTGGGTAGCAGATGCCACCAATATTACTAGAGGACGGTGCACGCTGGCTGAGCGTGTTGCACGAGTTCCAGCAGTAGAGGCCTCCGATGTTACGAGGCGAAGCAGATTCCCAGACAGCAGAGTACTGGCAGGAGGCGACTGCTAGTGTTTTCCAGTGGGTGACCATGTGGATGGTCCACATAGTGATGAGGCTTCGTTACATGGACCGATTACTGAGATAGTGCCTTCAGGTAGTGTGTCAGCTATACATCTCTACATGTTGGACAGCAGTTACAACGGGCGGTACCGGTAGGTGACACATGTAGGCTTACTGCCTTACATGTGTTCCAACATCAGATAACCTCATGTTCTGTGGTGATCCCGACTTACAGGTGGCTGAGGACTCTCTTGAATAAGTGGCTGAGAGTTTTCTAGAGCTTTTACAGCTTCGGTAGGACGACATGTCGGTAGCTAAGAATTCATCAATGCGTACCGAACATTCCATGTACTCGATGAATACGATTCGATTAGTGCTATAGAGCTCGGACCTCTGAGCGTGGAGTATTTAAGGATATTCGAGCTTCAATTTTTCCTCTATGCATACCTTCTCACGTTAGGGTGCTAGAGAGAACCTTGAGGTTGAATGTTCTTTGGCTGAATGAATACAGCTAGAGAATGTTAGAAGTTATAATGAAGCGAGCTGGTGCAAGTCTCAGATACATGGGCGTGCGAATGTTCCAAGAAGAGGAAATGTTAAGGACAGATGATTCTGTGATGCAGAAGACGTGGATGCAGAGCTAGGAGAGTAGAAAGAGGTGGTGTACATCATGACATATTACACTCACCCCCCTTTGTAGGCCCCGCTAGGCTCAGGGCGCTGGAGGGTATGGGAAGAGAGTAGCTGCATGCAGTTAAGGAGTATGACCCAATGGCTCCAAGAATGATTCAAAGGACAGTCTGTGTCCATTAATAGTTGTCGTAACAACAAAAATTGATATGAATCATTCCTTACTTCCATGAATCTTGTCCCATACATAGAGTTTTTGGTAAGCCTTAGACTTGACCATCACATCTGGAGATACCTTGGAAGGAGACTCAATAATCATACATACACCGCCAGTGCGATCTGACCCACGAGGTGAGAGTTTCGGTTGGAATCTCATGGTGGCAGTGTCGAGGCCTTATGACGTTGTTCTGAGTATGGATTGGATCCACAGGTTCATAAAATATTGACGATATTAGGCAAACATCTGGATGTGTTTTCCTTGGTTGGAGAAAAAGGAAACCCCAAGCAGCACATGATTAACTCTTGCATAGGAAGGTTTTTCTGATCACTCTTGAATCGGCCAACTTCACCCACATGGTAGCAGGAGTTTTGAGTTTCAGATCTAATCAAGAGTGGACTAGATCCAGGCATAGAGGACATTGATCTTTGTGCTACCAGCTTCCTTATTTGATGTTGTTGTTTGTGGTTGTTATGTGTCTTGTACTATGAGCCATAGTAATAAAATACACTTATCTTTGTGACGTTTACTTACCTTACCTTTTTGGATTGATTGATACTAAGAGTTTCCGGTTAAAAAATATTGAATTTACCCTCACTTTTTAAATTCTTACTAGAGGAGACCCAGTGACAACACACTGATGCCGACAGTGTGAATCAACCCTCGGAGATGAGAGTAACAGTTCTATCTCTTGGTAGTATCATTGAGGCCTTACGATGTCATCCATGTCATGGATTAGTGCCATACATGATAGGATTGACTGTTTTAGTCAATGAACATGGTTCATCCAGGGGATGAGACCAGATTTCTCTTATCGAAAATGAAGAAATATTAGCAGCTCTTGTGGGACTAGAGATGGTCCAGGCCACGACAGAGAAGGTCCAGGTCATCCAAGAGCACATGAGGATAGCTACGAGCTGACAGAAGTATTATGTTGATGGGAGACAAAACCAGTGGAATTTGAGGATGGCGACCATGTTTTCTTACGGGTCTCAACTCGACGAGGTCTATGGAGATGTGGACAAGGCATCAAGTAATCTCTAAGGTTTAGAGGACCCTTTCAGGTCCTCAGCAGGGTAGGCGAGGTGGATTACTTCTTGACCCATCCACCTCAATTGCACAGGGTGCACGATGACTTCCACATATCTTAAACGAGGAGATACGTGCTTGACCCGACGCATGTTATCGACCATGGGGAACTGTACTCTGGTGATGGGGTGTCATTTTCGGAGTTCCTGTAGAGGTTGAGGATCGACAGGAGTTCATCCTACGAGGAAAGTCGATTCCTTTGGGGTGCTTTACTAGCAGTACGGGAACCTCCAGGTGAGCACATGGGAGTAGAAGGCTCAGGTGCATGCTCAGTACCACTTTTGTTTAACTAGTTTGTGTTAATGCTTTACGGGGACGTAAATCCCTGAGGTGGGAGTAATGTATAGACCCGTAAAATTCATTGAAATCATTTTCTTAATTTTCATTGGTATTTTACAAGAACGCAGTTTTTAACGGCACCTGATTCCGAGGCCTAGTGAGCCGGGAATCATTTTCCAAATATTAGCTCGGGTACGTTCAGTGAAAAAAAAAGCGGGTTTTTCTAACTATCGAACCGGTGCTCAGAATCAAAATCTGAGGGCACCTATGAAACCGCCTTGCATTAATTTCTTAGGAACACCTATTCCAGAGTTTCGGTTATGAGAATGGAGAAGTTAAATTTGTGGATTAAATGAGGCATGAATAAAATTGTAAAACAACATTATTTTTTAGTCTATGGTTGTTTTATCCTACATGGGGAAGTTTGGGTGGAACCTGACTACCCATGTGAGTATGAATGAGATAATAAAGGAGAGGTGGGGCCCACAAGAACCCCAACCCCTTAACATTCCTATTAAAATCCCTAACTCCCTCTTATGTTTGGTAAACTCATCTTTACTGGAGTTACCCTTCACATTCTCTCTCCCTCCCTCTTTAACTCTCTCCAACACACACCTTAATTAATTAATTGAACCTCTTCAATTAATTAACTAAGAGTTTGAGTTTTGAAAAGTTGAAATTACTTGTCTTAATAAAATAATAGCATGAAGCTATAATTTTATTTTGGCACCATTGTGTTAGAAGAAAAAGGAAGGAGCTCTTGTGTAATGGAAGGAGGATGTTCCTCTTGGGTGGAAGAACATCATCCTCTCCATGAAGAATGGTTCTTCTCCGACGAAGAACATCGACCCTCGATATTGAATGACTCGACGATCATGGTTTTTTATCCTCTTCTTCCTCCATGACAATAGGGGAGATGTCACTTCTTCGGGTCACTCCGAAATCGACAGAATCGATACCGTTCTACCGCGATGATCAACTTCTGCGACTCGATGATGTGTGACATCTTTTCGAGGTAGGGGTTAATTTCTTGTGTTCATGAGCTATCTTTTGCCGTTCATCATCTGTGTATTTTGGCCACTTGATATCAACTTAACGGAAGGTGGTCGGACATCACGAACACAGCTGACTCTCCTCCCCCATTTGTTGATGTCATATTGTGGTTTGAATGGAGTGGGCATGGTGCGTAGGCGCCATGCAGAAACAAGGAGGATCATCAGTGAAGAAGCGCGGCACAATTGCGTCGTGCCATAGAGGCCGAACGAAACCGCGGCCGGAGTCGGGGCCACAGAGGTGAATCAAACACTCCACAGTTGTTTAATTCACATGTGGATCGATGGGAAATGACGAATCGAGATCAAATGGCGTTTGAATTCCTTCGCAGTAAAGATAGGGTCCCGGGAGGACTGTTGGCGAAGGCGGCAGGCGAAACGGACCACCGGAGTGCGTCCGGTAGACCGCATAAGGCGGCGGTGGTGGCGCGCCGCCGGAGAAAACCACCGCGGCTTAGCCGCGGCGGTGGAATGTGAACCGGAATGGCCTATGGATATTCCAGATTTGGGGTGGCGCGACATTAAGCCATGTCGGATCGTCGACCGCAGGGGTTTGTATCCCCCTGCACCCGCTAGCCGCGTGGCCGCCGCGTCGCGCCTGCACCCTGCCAGCCGGCTGCCCATGCCGGGCCGGGCCACTCAGGCCGGGCCGGGCCACGCAGGTCGGGCCAGGGTGCGCAGCCCGGCCGGGCCGTGCCCACCAGGGCTGGACTCGGACCCTGTTCGGGTCGACCCGGTTCGGCCGACCCATGGGGGGTTGGGTCGGGCCAGGCTGGGACCAGACCCCCCATTTCAGACTGTCTTCAGTCATTTGCCCATCACATTGGCTACGATCCTCTGATTGACACACCATCAATTGCGATGAGATCCTTGGATCGAGAGGGTCATTTAGGTATATTACACTCAGGGTTTCGAAAAACATTGGGTACGGTCGGGTTGGTTCGAACACGAAACCAACCGAGCCCTCGGAGTGGAAACGCTTATATCTCATGCTCCGAACATCCAATTGATGTGCCATCGACATTGTTGGACTCCCCTTGATGAGACGTAACTATTGGAATACTTCACCTGAGATTTGGACGCAGTTGGTGTATGGAATGGTAGGAATGTACGCAAAATCCAACCGGGCCCCTAAAACGGAAATGTTTATATCATTCAGACTGGACGTCCATTTGACGAACCATCAGCGGCGTTGGTGATCATTTTGAGAAACAGTACCTATGAGTATACCCTATAAGAGTTCGGGGTACAGTTGAGATATGGACCGATTGGTTCATTCACAAAACCTACAGGGCCCCTGAGACAAAAATTCTAATATCTCACAGACCAGACGCCCGATTGACGCGACGTTTGTTGAGTTGAGACCCCGATGATGAGGTGGTACTTTGATATACTTATTCATGTGACGTTGAGATACTTGGAGTATCGACCGGTAGCCTGTGGAGCAGACCAACCCGGAGACGAGCGTACAGAGTATGGAGACCGTGTAGCTGGCTGAGACCTGACGACTGCTTGACCGACTCAACTTGGAGTGAGTCTACTAGCCCAGTGGACGGAGCACTACATTGTTTGGGTGTAGACCCATGGTGTACAGAGCACTACTTTGTGATAGTGCAGACCTGCGGTACTCTTCCAGAGAGTACCTCTACAGGCTATTAGGGGGTGTTCACTACTATGTTTGGGTAGAATACCCCGGTGGGAAGCACTACTCTGTTTGGGTGGCTGACCTGCGGTACTCGACAGGAGGAGTACCTCAGTAGTCATAGGTTAATGAGAAGTACCTCAGAGTCGTCACAGGATCACTGTACACTCCAGAGAGAGGGCTCCTCATCAATTACAGTTTTGATAATGAAAATACTGGTTTGAGATGAGTCTTTGATCCTTCTGTTTACCTCATGACTGAGGTGGGTCACTTGATAACATAGGTATATGTATGGGCATATACCAGGGTAGTGGTTATCCGTTGATTTCATAATCTTTGTGTTTCCTCATGATTGAGATGGGTTACATGATAACTTAGGTATAAGTATGTTCTTATACCAAAGAAGGGTTATCTATTGTGTTTCTACTTTTTCGTTATCCTTGTTGGATTTAGAGAGACCATGAGGGTCTCGGGGTCCCTACATATTATCGTTATACTCACCCCTGCACACGCAATGCCCGCACCTCGTTGTGTTGGTTGTAGATGACGGGCAGTGCTGACGGAGGCTGAGTGTTCGAAGACAGGATGGTATCCGTAGGTGGACTTTACGGCGAGACGATACATGGAGGATTTTTACGGGCAAGAGCATTGTGGAGGATATTTGTATCTATCCTTCAGGTAGGATCCGTCGTTGATGATCCAGGTGTTGTGCTATCTGTACCTACCAATCATGTGGGATCCGAGGAGGACGACCCAGGAGCTGCTACCATTCTTCCAGCTATTGTCCTTTTCTGATGTACTTTTGTTCAGTTGTAGCTATACTTTATATTGGGTTTGTATTCTGGCCAATTTACTTTTCAGAACTTCCTTTTGTACTTAGTTTATCACTTCATCTTGTACTCTGATTGGTGTTTATTTACTTTTGTAAAGGAAAAGCCTTCCCAGTTATCAAGTTATACGCCTTTGGTGCTAGTTGCCAGCCCCTGACCTTTGGAAGGCATGCTTGGGGTAGTTACGACACGGGCCCCGGGGGACGGGTCGTGACAAGCACCACATGCGCCGAACTGTCCATGTCTCCCCACACCCCAGCTAAACCGACCCCCAGCCTCCACACACCCCACACACCACGCACCACTGCTAGCCGAATCGCTCCAGCCTCCCAGGCTGCGTCGCCTCAGTCGCGCCCCTCATGGATCCCGGTCGATCCGGCCTCCCACGACCCACACAGTGCCCTGGCCGGGATGAACTCCCGCGCTCCTTGTCATTCCCCAACTGAATTGGTCCACCCCCTCTCAGCCCCCATGCGGAACCGGACCTCACAATGCCTCCTGGCAGAACCGCCCTCGTACTAAATTGTAGCCTGTCCGTGCCCCCGTGGCCGGTCTATGCTCTCGCAGCTTGCTGGGCTAGGCCCAGTGTTCCTGGCCAAACATAACGTCCTGGCCCACCTAATGGGTTTAGCTAGACCCAACGGGTCAGCCTCGGTTGACCTGGCCCGGGTCGGACCATGCTGGGTCATCCCGGGTCAGACCGGACCTAGGCCCACTATGACCCCATACCTTATTTGGCCATATCATTGGAATCAGGAGACTGGTTGATGAAATTTGAGTGGATGTGGTAATCATGGAGCATGATGGTCCTTTTGAGTATACCCCACTTGATTTTGGGGTATAGTTGAGATACTGTTAGGTTGGATCGTGCACGACTCCAACCGAGCCCCTGAGTATAAAAGGATAATAACTCGTAGACCGGGCATCCGATTGATGTGATGTCTTTTGGGTTGAGATCCCTATGACATGGAAGACCATTGAGATAATTCTTTGTGGGAATTCATGACTATTGGATTATAGACCCGTAGCTCGTGGAGCGGATCCTTCTATAGACGAGCAGGCAGAGTGAGAAGACCTTGTAGCTAGTTGAGACCTAACGACTACTGACTAGTTGACTCGAAGTGACTCGACTATCCTAGAGGGGAGTTCGTGGTTCCGGCGGCAGACCCACGTTAGAGGAGCGCCTTGTTGTGGTGGCAGACCCATGGAACTCAACAAGAGGTGTACCTTTGCAAGCTATTAGGGGTAGCACCTAGTTGTGGGGGTAGACACACGTTGAGTAGCGCCTTGGTGACATAGCAGACCCACGAAACTCTATAGGAGGAGCACCTCAGCAGACCAAGGTTATTGAGAAGTGCATTGGCGTCATGGCCTGCTCACTGTAATAGATGGAGTAAGAGTTCTCCAACTACCGAGGTTTCGACAATGTGAATAAAAATCCCAGTTGAGCTGAGTCAGTAACTATTGTTTTTACATCATGATTGAGATAGATTATTTTGTAACGCCCCGACCCCAGCTACCCAGAGTCGGTTCATTACTTCGTAACATTGGCATGATCACAAAAGATCAAGTCTCGAAAGACCGATTAGTTTAGTAGCCTTGGAAACACTAGATACATTCATAAGTCTTTAATTACATCAAAAAGTAAACAAACTACAATAACATGGTCTTCATAGTCCACAATCATATCCCTTTCTGACTACCCCTGAAGGTCATTCATAAAATACTTCATCACATCCTGGAAAAATATTAAAACATTGAAAGGGGTGAGCTTAGATGCTCAGTAAGGTTAACAATATAGCGGAAGCTTTCATAAATAAACATAAAAATTTAAGGCAATGTATAACTAAAACAAAAGCCTTTTAAACGTTAACATCAACATAATATGGCAAAAGTAAAATGAGATAATGCCATTCACTTATTCACATGGATATTCTACTGGTCGAATAATCACATGCAATATCAATAACCACTTTCATAATGATGGAATGCATAATGCCAGACTATCATAACCACGTAGTCAAGGCCTCGTGCCAAGACCACAAATAAGATTTTTTCAAGGCCTCATGACAAGACACTAGTTTGTCTCATGAGACCCGCCGATACATCGAGGAGCTATAGCGGGCTCCACCCGTCACTTATTAAGTCAAATGCATTCCTCATATGAATAGGTTTAAACATATCATAAACCATAACATAATCGTATCACATAAAACATGCATAATGGAAACATAACATTTCCACATTTCAATCACAAGATATCAATACAACACATTGATATAATAAAAATGCTTTCAAAACCATTTTTAATACCAAAATAAAAGAAAGTTAAAACTTTGTATTTATTTTTCATTAAAAAAATGATGGCTTGTAGAGGAAGCCGAAACTCAAATAATGGTCACGGCGGAGGAGAAGTCGTTGTCGCCGCATAAGTACGGAAAGAAAAACATTCCCTTTTGTTGTTTAGCAAATCGCTTCGTATAAAAAAGATTCCTTTTGAATAAACGTAAAAGTCAAAGGGGTTTATACACCGTATAAATGAAAGTTGTGTATAAAACCAAATATGCCTCAATGAAAGGGGATTGAGACGAAATCTTTCAATAGATCATTTTTAAAATAAAATAGATCTATTATGTGTATTCACTATAGGTACACATAAAGAAAGTAAAAATACAAAATAGGACATAATAATATCATGACATAATTTGAAAATAGGAGATTAACCCAAAGAAAGGATATTGGGTTAAGAAATTCCCTTACCTTGTGTCCGACTTGACTGAACCGTTCTTTAACCTCCTGAATAATAAAATAGAGTTAATATCTACCTTATTAAGATCCATTTTCAATTTCATTATCCTTTTTATATCACTTATTACAATGTTATGAATATTTTGTAATTATTTAAGTTAATAACGGTTGTTTTGTCGATCTTTGGTAACTTGAGTCAACAATAAACTTATTATAATTACAAGTTGTTCATGTGGTAGAATATCCATTACATCCAGAATTATATTCATGATTTAGATGTCATATATATCTTATATATCCTAGTATATACATTCATTTATAATATTACGTAACATTTAGAGGTAAGAAATGAAATGCACCGTTCATGGAGACGGTAAGCCGTACGTACGCATGAACGCTACTTTAATTTCAATTTCATATTTAATGGAAATAAATCATAATGATATAAATGTATAATATAATTCCAGTATAATATAGTGTATAATACCATTTACTTCATCCTTTACACATCCCACATATGGCATTAACGATTCAAATCACTTTGAGGGGGCGGTAGTCCGCACTTCCTAAAATGAAATTATCGCGTTTTACCCATAATGGAAATCATAAAGTATGCCATAAATGAGAAATACAGAAGCCTAAGTAAAACATAAACATATTATATATCATATATAAAAATAGTGACATCATAATGGCCACCTTTTAAGGTGTTATATGAGTGTTGAACAATCATCGTTTCGTGAGGCAGAAATTCGCCATCCACAGAAACCGTATGTTCATTAACCATTAGATGTAGGTGTGTGTAAGTGTAGCTCGAATCATTCTTATAAAAACATCCTAGTATATTTAGGATACTGGTTTTTTTACAAAAGAAATTAATAAAAAGAGTTTAGGGGGTTGGAGAAGAAAAATAAAACAAAACAACATTAGAGAAGACATTACCTCAAAATCGGGTAACTCTTTTTGATTTGAGCCAAAGGCTTCCTTGGGAAGAGTTCTGCCCAAATTGATGCTTATAGGAGTAAGATAGGGAAGTTGGGAGAGTATTTGGGCAGAGGTTGGCCGAGCCAAATGGCTTGATAGTGTAAATGAGGTGGGAGAGGTGGGGGCCTTTTATAAGTGGAGAGGAGGGGCACTTTTGGAAAGAATGAAATGTTACATTATTTCACAATGTTTTTCGGATTCTAAAGGACCCACACATATATAATTCGAGGCTAAGGTGATACGGTTTCGAAATCTTCCCCATCCAATAGGATTTGGACAAGTTTAAGCCTTGTATTTTGCATTATCTTCTCATTTTATTTAAATCGTTAAATAATGAGGTCATCGCTGCATCATCATGATGTAATAAATAATTTAATTTATTTAATGTCTAAAAATTATAAAAAAAAAATACTATGATGTAGGAAATCTTTTTAGATTTCTAATGAATATTTATAATCAAAATTTGGACTTGTGTAACCCCACTTAAAAATTGTTTTAGTAAAACAACTCTTGTTTGTGTCAATTTAATTTTAACATTAAATAAATATATATTAATGTCATTTTCCAACTAAAGTGGCTCCATGGGGTCCCCAAGATGACTCATGGGTTGTCTTGGTCGGCCATGACTCATCCAATTGGAGTAGGACAAGTGTCATGCTTATCTCATATTATTAAAACATTATTTTTACCTTAAACTACACTAATTACCTCTAATCGCGATTAAGAACATAAAAGTTACCATTCACCAAAAAATTATTTTGATCTCATTGAACCACATTTTACTTCTTAATGACAACCATGTATGCCGGATTTTTGAAAATCAAATCACAGAAGTGGTAATATTTCATTTAAATGAAAAATCAGTTATTTGACTACCACATAGTGGTTTCACTATTCATCAAAAATTTATGTTTTTCAGAACAAGGCCAAAATTTCACCCTAAGCTATAATTGATATTCCGAATTCAAAAATGATGTCTCTTATAAAAAATTACAAACATATAAGTTGCATTAATTAATTTTATAATTAATTCCCGCTGTTACGACAAATAGCGTGTTTTTAAGAAACAATTTATATCAAAAGATTGGCAATTGTTTATGTCCAATTTCAATGTTAAATTAATTCTAATGACCACCATTGGATAAAATGGTAAAAATATATTCTAATTATAAATTAAAACCACTAAATAGTATAATTTATCACAATAAATTAAATTGATTAAAAAAGTTGTTTTAAAGTATTTTTCACTATTCATAAAAAATTGGAAGTTCTTGGAAAATTACAAAAATTCAACATAGGATAATTTCAATATTAGGAATACAAAAATGAAGTCCATTTTGAAATATAAAATTTCTATAAATTTAAAAGGTGGTTATAACTATTCAAAACGGCTACTTTGATTAGTTGCGGTGTGTTAGAACTCGAACTTGCGTACAATGCAAGTTATTGCATTATTGAAAGAGAGGCGTATCATGGAAGCTCGGGGTGTTACATTCTCCCCTCCTTCAATAAATTGCGTCCTCGCAATTTGAAATTTTTCTTTGAAAATAAAAGGTTGAAAAGAGAAAATACCTTTGAGGAAAACCCACATCGGAAATAAGGTTAATAAATATATAACATTAAAAGAAAGCAGGATAAGTACAAAGGTCACCCGATATAGCCCATTCTAGGATTATATGAAAATATGGATATGGAGGAGAAACAAACCATCAAGGTTTGATGGAGAGTTATAGAAAACAGGATTAGGAGAAATTTTAACCACAAGAAAATCACAAACTTGTGATTGGTTAAACGGTCATTGAATCCCCAGTTGGAAAAGTTAACCGACAACATTTTTGTTTTAAGTTACCTTTTATAATGTTGAGGAATTTATTTAGGAGATTTACTAAGAACGTAAGGGAATATACATACTTGTTATGTATACTTTCATTCATTAATAAATTTTTACCAGAGACCCAACTTTTACTCCAAATGGTAACAGAACTCAAAAATATTCTATTTATACGAATTGTATAAGGTTCAAAATGTTAACACATACCATTTAGATTAGTAAAACTATTTTGTAATAACTAGGGACTTCCTGTAGGCTAGTGGTAGGAAATAAAGGCTTGTCGCACTATGGTTGTGGGTTCGATTCCTGCAGCTTTGTCCGACGCGACGGGTTATTCCCCACCCTGCAGGTTGTCCTTTTCCTAAAACTATAGTATTATAATATTCCAAAAATATTCTTCAGAAATTCTTTATCCTTAAACAATAATATCCATGGTTCAACTTAATCCATTCCAACATTAATAGTTATCCAAAATACCTCCGTCCAGACTTTCTCTAAAAGGTCTCTTAATTCCAAAATCAATTGTAACATCAGATTCCCCAAACAAGAAAAAGTTTCTCATATTGTCACATACTAAAAATATGATTACCTTAATCATATTAAAACCTTACTGAAATCAACAAGTACTGTAGTACAATCCTTATATATATATATCACATTATTCTAATAACCAGAATATAATCCATGAGTCCAAAAGCACGAATACATTAGTTATCCTGCTTCAACTGTAGTAACAACATATGATTTTCCTTGATACCTTGGCCTTTTCTGAGGTATGTTTCCCTGACGCTTAGGGCATTCATTTGCATAATGACCCATTTCTCTACAATTGTAGCATTCAACTTTGATAGCCTCTTTCTTTCCCTTGCAATCACGCACCTGTTGACCTTTTTCTCCACATTTGTAACAAACTCCCATTCCTCTTAGGCAAGTACCAGGGTGATTCTTCCCACAATTATCACATAATGGAAAATCCTTCTTTCCCTTTTTCCCATTATATGTCTGTTGTTCCACCGTTATCTTCTTCTCTTGCTTTACTTTGCTGTCATAAGACTTAGAGAATTCCTTTTCTGTCTTGATATCACAAGAGACAATATCTTCGTATGATGAGAAGGATTGTGATACTAATGCTCGACGGAGAAATGGTTTTAAACCATCAAAGAAACGATCAATCTTACTCCTTGGGTTACGTATATATTCGGCAGCATGCCTCGCTAACCTTGTAAAGTTAGCCTCATACATTGCGACATTCTCATCCTCCTTCTGACTCAAACTCAGAAATTGACTTTCTATATCTGCTCGATGGTCACGAGGAAAATATTTTTCTATGAAAAGCTCTTTGAACTCCCTCCATTCCATATTCGATAAGTCATCATCATTCTTTGTGTTTTGAATCATTGACCACCACTGATCGACATCTCCAGTGAGGCGGTAAACTGCCATGACAACCTTCTCCCTTTCACTACTCCCCAAGGCATGGAATATTTTCTCTAAGGAATTTATCCATTGCTCAGCTACTGTAGGATTTGTACTCCCATTGAAGGTTGGTGGATGTTGCCTCATGAAGCGGTCTAACATTGATCCTCCACGTTGCGGATCAGGGTGCTCCATACGAGTAAGGTTATTATTCATAACCTGAGTGAGTTGTCCTAGTATGGTAATAAGTTGATCAACACCAGTTGTATCTCCAGATCCACAATAATTATCTTGAGCAGGAGGACAATCCCTACACGGAGTTCGTGTATTGATACGGTTTCCATTCCTTCCACTAGGCGCCATTTCTAAACAATGGCATAAACTAGATTTGTTTATTAATCAAACTACATAATTCCATACTTATAAAACACTTTACATAAATTGAACTATTTATTGATATAATCCATAATCATAAAAATGTTTTCTTTGAGGAAGTATGTACTCATAACCCTTCATAGTGGATTGTAAAGAAAATGAGAATTATCCTAAGCATATCCCCCGGGAGTGTCGTAACCAAGAGTACAGCAAGGCCCGTTGTCGTGCACCAGTTCCCGTTCGAGTCTAGCTCAAAGCGGTGTTTTCGAGTTTTACCCCTAGGTACATCTGTGCCAGAGCCGCCTCTACCTGCTCGTATCCAGACATGGATGTATTGCTCGTAAAACTCACAAAATCTCTACAATAACAAAATTCTAGGAAGTTCTTCTATACTAATCCTCAAAGTCTATCTTTGGGCTATGTGCTCTAATCAGAGTTTATCTAAATCTAGCTTCCAAGGTTAGTACTAAACTGCCTCTGATACCAACTGTAACGCACCGACCCCAGCTACCCAGAGTCGGTGCATTACTTCGTAACATTGGCATGATCACAAAAGATCAAGTCTCGAAAGACCGATTAGTTTAGTAGCCTTAGAAACACTAGATACATTCATAAGTCTTTAATTACATCAAAAAGTAAACAAACTACAATAACATGGTCTTCATAGTCCACAATCATATCCCTTTCTGACTACCCCTGCAGGTCATTCATAAAATACTTCTTCACATCCTGGAAAAATATTAAAACATTGAAAGGGGTGAGCTCAGATGCTCAGTAAGGTTAACAATATAGCGGAAGCTTTCATAAATAAACATAATAATTTAAGGCAATGTATAACTAAAACAAAAGCATTTTAAACATGAACATCAACATAATATGGCAAAAGTAAAATGAGATAATGCCATTCACTTATTCACATGGATATTCTACTGGTCGAATAATCACATGCAATATCAATAACCACTTTCATAATGATGGAATGCATAATGCCAGACTATCATAACCACGTAGTCAAGGCCTCGTGCCAAGACCACAAATAAGATTTTGTCAAGGCCTCATGCCAAGACACTAGTTTGTCTCATGAGACCTGCCGATGCATCGAGGAGCTATAGCGGGCTCCACCCGTCACTTATTAAGTCCAATGCATTCCTCATATGAATAGGTTTAAATATATCATAAACCATAACATAATTGTATCACATAAAACATTCATAAAGGAAACATAACATTTCCACATTTCAATCACAAGATATCAATACAACACATTGGTATAATAAAAATTCTTTCAAAACCATTTTCAATACCAAAATAAAAGAATGTTAAAACTTTGTATTTATTTTTCATTAAAAAAATGATGGCTTGTAGAGGAAGCCGAAACTCAAATAATGGTCACGGCGGAGGAGAAGTCGTTGTCGCCGCATAAGTACGGAAAGAAAAACATTCCCTTTTGTCGTTTAGCAAATCGCTTTGTATAAAAAAGATTCCTTTTGAATAAACGTAAAAGTCAAAGGGGTTTATACACCGTATAAAATAAAGTTGTGTATAAAACCAAATATGCCTCAATGAAAGGGGATTGAGACGAAATCTTTAAATAGATCATTTTTAAAATAAAATAGATCTATTATGTGTATTCACTATAGGTACACATAAAGAAAGTAAAAATACAAAATAGGACATAATAATATCATGACATAATTTGAAAGTAGGAGATTAACCCAAAGAAAGGATATTGGGTTAAGAAATTCCCTTACCTTGTGTCCGCCTTGACTGAACCGTTCTTTAACCTCCTGAATAATAAACTAGAGTTAATATCTACCTTATTAAGAACCATTTTCAATTTCATTATCATTTTTATATCACTTATTACAAAGTTATGAATATTATGTAATTATTTAAGTTAATAACGGTCGTTTTGTCGATCTTTGGTAACTTGAGTCAACAATAAACTTACTATAATTACAAGTTGTTCATGTGGTAGAATATCCATTATATCCAGAATTATATTCATGATTTAGATGTCATATATTTCTTATATATCCTAGTATATACATTCATTTATAATATTACGTAACATTTAGAGGTAAGAAATGAAATGCACCGTTCATGGAGACGGTAAGCCGTACGTACGCATGAACGCTACTTTCATTTCAATTTCATATTTAATGGAACTAAATCATAATGATATAAATGTATAATATAATTCCACTATAATATAGTGTATAATACCATTTACTTCATCCTTTATACATCCCACATATGGCATTAACGATTCAAATCACTTTGAGGGTGCGGTAGTCCGCACTTCCTAAAATGAAATTATCGCGTTTTACCCATAATGGAAATCATAAAGTATGCCATAAATGAGAAATACAGAAGCATAAGTAAAACATAAACATATTATATATCATATATAAAAATAGTGACATCTTAATGGCCACCTTTTAAGGTGTTATATGAGTGTTGAACAATCATCGTTTCGTGAGGCAGAAATTCGCCATCCACAGAAACCGTATGTTCTTTAACCATTAGATGTAGGTGTGTGTAAGTGTAGCTCGAATCCTTCTTATAACAACATCCTAGTATATTTAGGATACTGGTTTTTTTACAAAAGAAATTAATAAAAAGAGTTTAGGGGGTTGGAGAAGAAAAATAAAACAAAACAACATTAGAGACGACATTACCTCAAAATCGGGTAACTCTTTTTGATTTGAGCCAAAGGCTTCCTTGGGAAGAGTTCTGCCCAAATTGAGGCTTCTAGGAGTAAGATAGGGAATTTGGGAGAGTATTTGGGCAGAGTTTGGTCGAGCCAAATGGCTTGAAAGTGTAAATGAGGTGGGAGAGGTGGGGGCCTTTTATAAGTGGAGAGGAGGGGCACTTTTGGAAAGATTGAAATGTTACATTATTTCACAATGCTTTTCGGATTCTAAAGGTCCCACACTTATATAATTCGAGGCTAAGGTGATAAGGTTTCGAAATCCCCTCATCCAATAGGATTTGGACAAGTTTAAGCCTTGTATTTTGCATTATCTTCTCATTTTATTTAAATCATTAAATAATGAGGTCATCGCTGCATCATCATGATGTCATAAATAATTTAATTTATTTAATGTCTAAAAATTATATAAAAAATAATATGATGTAGGAAATCTTTTTACATTTCTAATGAATATTTATAATCAAAATTTGGACTTGTGTAACCCCACTTAAAAATTGTTTTAGTAAAACAACTCATGTTTGTGTCAATTTAATTTTAACATTAAATAAATATATATTAATGTCATTTTCCAACTAAAGTGGCTCCATGGGGTCCCCAAGTTGACCCATGGGTTGTCTTGGTCGGCCATGACTCATCCAATTGGAGTAGGACAAGTTTCATGCTCATCTCATATTATTAAAACATTATTTTTACCTTAAACTACACTAATTACCTCTAATCGCGATTAAGAACATAAAAGTTACTATTCACCAAAAAATTATTTTGATCTCATTAAACCCCATTTTACTTCTTAATGACAACCATGTATGTCGGATTTTTGAAAATCAAATCACAGAAGTGGTAATATTTCATTTAAATGAAAAATCAGTTATTTAACTACCACTTAGTGGTTTCACTATTCATCAAAAATTGAAGTTTTTCAGAACAAGGCCAAAATTTCACCCTAAGCTATAATTGATATTCCAAATTCAAAAATGATGACTATTTTACAAAATTACAAAAATATAAGTTGCATTAATTAATTTTATAATTAATTCCCACTATTACGAAAAATAGCGTGTTTTTAAGAAACAATTTATATCAAAAGATTGGCAATTGTTTATGTCCAATTTCAATGTTAAATTAATTCTAATGACCACCATTGGATAAAATGGTAAAAATATATTATAATTATACCTTAAAACCAATAAATAGTATAATTTATCACAATAAATTAAATTGATTAAAAAATTTGTTTTAAAGTATTTTTCACTATTCATAAAAATTTGGAAGTTCATGGAAAATTACAAAAAATTCAACATAGGCTAATTTCAATATTAGGAATACAAAAATGAAGTCCATTTTAAAATATAAAATTTCTATAAATTTAAAAGGTGGTTATTACTATTCAAAACGGCTACTTTGATTAGTTGCTGTGTGTTAGAACTCGAACTTGCGTACAATGCAAGCTATTGCATTATTGAAAGAGAGGCATATCGTGGAAGCTCGGGGTGTTACATATTTGATAAGTTATGTATATGTAAGGGATTATACATTAGTTGGGTAATCTGTTGATTCCATGATTCGTGGTTTTTACTTGTTGGTTTTGGTGAGACCACGTGGGTCTTGGGGTCCCTGTTGAGTATCGTTATACTCACCCCTACAAGGGCTATGACCGCACCTCATTGTGCTGGAACCCCTAAGCGAATATCGGTACTATGATTTCATCGGTGCCCTCAGATTTCAATTCAGAGCACCGTTACAAAAGATAGAAAAACTCGCACATACGTTTACTGGACCTGCCCTAACCATACTTTAGAAATTTATTTCTGGCACATTGGGCATCGGAATCAGGCGCTGTTATAAACCGCAGACCAGAAAAATTGCAAAGTATTTAAGCAAAAATGTTATTTGAAATTTCCAGGTCATTAAAAAAATACACCAATAAAATAATTGATATATTTAAATAGGAAAATATGATTTTTAACTTTCAAATCCCATATTATTGAAACACTCTAAAAATATAAAACATATACATTCCATTGAATATAATTAATAAAACATGTAATGTATTTTTTGAATAATTAAAGGGGTACAATAGTGGAAAAGCTATTGCCATCATATAAGATAAAAAACTGCACCTTCCATATTTGACTAAGAAATGTCTCAAGGAACCTTTTTTATAAAAAAATAACATGTAATGATTTTTGTAAAATGAAAAAATGGTTCAAAATGATTTTAAATAAATAATGTAGAATAAAAAAAATTTAATACATATTTATAAAAAATATATATGGAAAAATATTCCCCAATGGGGACTGAAACAAAAAAATCATTATTAATGTTGAGATTTTTAATTAAGCCCCTTTCATTTTGTAATCAATTGAATATTATTCGAAATTAAAGAAAAAGTTTTAAATAAAATTAAATATCTAGAGAATAAATAAATTCATTACATTAAATTTAAAATAGGAAGTATATTCATTTAAAAAATAAATTATTGTTGACTAAAGCATATGTCCCTTAAAAAAGTGATACAAAGATCCAATTCATTATGTTTCTATTAGTTTAAAATTATTTATGCTATGGTATAATGGATTATATATTTTTTTAATAGAACTCATAAACATATTAATATATATTATTTTATATTTGATCTTATGATATTATTTTATTACCCACGTGTAGATATTAGTTCTTTATTACCCCTGTTTCAGGTTATAACTGCTTCATCTTGAAATGTATGATTTGTCGTATTAGTAATGATTTGGGCTCAAAGGATATTTTTTAATCATCCATATAATTATACTATTTTCATATTTTTCGTATTTATTCATTATATAAATCATCACAATCATTCAAGAATGATGAACATGGTAAATTAGTTTTATCACATCATGGAGATGGTAGGCCATATGTATGAATGGGAGATGGTATCATTCCCTCATCGGTAAAAGGGTAAGAATGTGGATGATATATTAAATTTTTATATAAAAAATATAGTTTTAATTTACATATATTTATATTGGTTAAATCATTATACAAATCATTTTAATGTGGTGAGGAAAAACAGATTACACCGCTACATGAAGACGATAAAATATATGTAGGAATGCCCAATGCATTCATTTTTCATAGGATATAAAAATGGTTGAATATGGTTTTTCCATAATCATAATAAAATATCATCATATATAAAAAACTTATGTTATTATTTCAAAATAGAAACAAAACATTTTGAAGGAGTAGAAGGAGAATCAATCTCGGTTGAGTTAGTAAAAATGATTAATTATTCTTCATCCAATATCTGTTAGATCTCTTATAACGTGTTCTAGAGCCAATATTATTGACGAAAAGAACCTCCAAAATGTGGGTATAGATTTTAGAATGATTAAATAATGGGTTTCATTTGAAATAGAATGATTAATGTGGTGATAAAAAGTGAGGGAGGTGGTGCCCTTTGTAATTGAGGTGAGGGGCACATTAATTACTCACAAAATATTAAAAATTATAAATTACTATTCAACTCCAATGTGGATCCAAAGTTAGTAATTTTGGAGATAAGACAAGGATAGATTAAAATCCTATTATAATATATTTTTCCATGTTTTGGTGAAATTTTTTTATTTATCATTTTCTTTCTAACCCTTATTTATTCTCTTTAACTCGTACTGTGACTACATGTATTATTTATTTTTGAAGGTTAATATTGTTACTATAAAATGAATAACATATCATTATTGAATTTTGGATAAAATTTTACACATTATATAATTGATTTGGGAGATTTTTGGATTCTGATAAATTTTACATAATTTATTAAAATATTATTTATTTTAATCTAACATTATTGTCAATTTTAATATAATTTTTTATATTAACATTTAAAAAAATCAATAAAATAACATAGAAGTGGAAAATATATTTTAAAACATCCATAAAATATGAATTTTATGTAAAAATTTATATTACAATAACAAATATCTAAATTTATATTTATTTTAATATTTTTATATTCATTTATTTGATATTTCCATTAATTAAAAATTTAAATCATCGTCATATTATAAACATTTTTGATAAAAAATTATTTCTGTATGATTAATAATAAATTACCTTGATATAGATAAAAAATTTATCATCCAAATTACTATTTATATCAAAATATTTATTTTGAAAAACTTCATATTAAAAATGAATTTTATTCGTAAAACTAGAATATGACATATTTGAATTTTCATAAAATAATACAAAATAAAAGTCTAAAAGCCATCCTAATAGCTCTAAGAGGTAATATAATTGGTCTGATTATGATTTTGGTCAATAATAACTCATCTAATAATATTATTACATGTTTTAGAGTAATAGTCCAGTTTTAATAATATTATTTTTACCCATCACATCCCTATTTACCATTATCTAAGAAAATGAAACACTAATGTTATTATTCGTATTGTAAAAAAATAGAGAAATATTTACTAAATTTTTAATTATTTATTATGAATAATTATAACATATCCTTTAATACATAAAATGTAATTGGATAAAAATAAAATAAAATTAATCAAGTATAAGGAATGAGAAGTTCTGTTTTTAATGTGAAAACATTCAAAATGATTATATGTTTATATATCGAAATTCAGACTAAATTGATTCAAAGGAATGAAAATTGATTATATGTTATAAAACTAAGCTAATTATATTTTATAAAAAATACAAATATAATTTTAAAATATAAATTTTATGACGTTAAAGCTTATTTTAATTAAATTATTTCCTTCACTATTCATCAAAACATGAAACATTTCCGAAAAATACAAAAAAAATAAACCAAAATATATTTTTTATTAAAAATTAAAATAATTATTATAATTATTAACATATTCTTAATTTATGTTTCAAAATATTGTTTTAAAATATTTATTCACTAAAATGGAAATAAACTACCTCATAATATATATATACAACTTTTTTTGATAAAATTTTAATGTATTTTTATCTTAATCCTATAAAACATATTTTTTGCACTAAATGTTTTTAATTAAAGTAAAAAAATAACTTTCGGAAATATATTTCCTTAATAGTGATTAATATGTCAAAATTCCATTCTAGTCATAAAAATATTTTTCTATAAAAACAGATCATTTACATTTAATTACATTTTTATTTTCATTTATAATTAATTGATAATATTATAATACATTATATAAACATATGTAAACAATATTTTCATAATTCTGTTAATCTAGTTCATTCCTTCGATTCTAATGTCCAGGATATAATAGTAACATTTAAAAATTAAAAATTATTTTTTTCTTTTAATCATGATTTGGTGTATCTTGTATGAAATCATACATAGTTCCTCTATTAAAAAACTCTGAATGTTATATTCTCCCCCATTTTAATAAATTGAATAATTTTAATTTTAATTCAGAAATAGAAACTGGGGTTTGGGATTTCAAAGTAACTTGATTGAAATCCCATAATGGAAAAATGGATTAACAAAACATCCACTTTAAAAGAAGGAAAGTGAATTTATTAGGTTATATGAGATAATGCATAATATGTTTCCATGTATTAAGACATAAAAATGGATGAGAAAAAACTACCTTGTTTTCATGGAGAGGGATAAAGAACATGGTAAAGAAAATTCTAATAATAAAAACCCATTAAAGGCTAATTTGTTAAAAGGTGATTGATTCCATAGTATGAAAAGAAAATGGTTGAAATTGTTCCTTCAGTTACTTATCAAAATGACAAGGAATTAATTTAATTTCTACACTAGTAGAATAAGTAATCTTACTCACTTGATATGTACTATTTAATTACATAATAAATTCACAACAAAACACATTTTTTAGAAAATAATGTGTAATTTGAAATATGAATTTTTTATTACTGAATAATTTCAGTCAACTTATATTGATCACAAAATCAACATATGTTTTACAATATATTCATTTTATTATTATACATATAAAAAATAAATCATTTTAGGATTATATAATACAATTCCCCCAAAAGAATCCTTTATATGATGAAAAATAATTAATCTACAAAATTAAATTGTAATACCCAATACACATCATAAATCATTCCAAAAGTAATTATCCTTCCTAAAAAACATTTTTCAATTTAATGGAAAGCTAGAAATTAGTTGTATTTTGTCACATTTTATTACATATAACATCCACCATTTCTCATGTCTTATTCCAAAAATTTATTTTACTATATCAGATGATCAATAATATATTCTAACTAATTCAATAAATAACCTGAATCACCATAAGTCAACAATAAAATAATATTTTAATTCAAAATAGAAATCAAATTTTATTCCTCATAATATTCTCTTTAACTTATTCTTAAAGGGTACAAAAATTCAAGAATATCTTTTGAAATAACATTAATCACATTATCTCTAAATAATTTTCCAATCACATGGTTACATATTGGAGAAGACATTTTCCGAAAATTGAACACATCCTTTATCCAATATATATTTTCTAAAACAAATCATGCCAATGATGTCATTACAATTTATAGTGTTAGGCAATGCACCCTTATTGAAATTTTTTGTGGGTTCAAATCCCATGGCCTTATTGGATGTGACATGATTTTCACTCATCTTGTAGGTTTCTGATTTTAAAAATCATAAAGAATATTATCCAAAATTCTATTATGAATCCAATAAACTCACGAAATTATATTCAAACATAATGTAATATTTTTAAGAAAATTGTAAACGTATATTATTAATTTCTTATTATATTAATATAATTACCAACATTTACCATAAATTTAATGATTAGGTATACCCTATCATTACTTCATACCTTTAATAATTTATCCAAAAACTAAAAAGGAATTATTCATTAAATAAATTTTTTGAAAATAAAAACATCAATGGGTTTTGATACCATAAATGTCTACCAAAATATATGAAATATTGAATAATACCCATAATATAAAACCATATAAATGGTTTTAATGAAAAAAATGACATAAATTATTAATGGTATATATAAATCTAATGTTAATGAAAATATATCTACAAAATTTTTTATAAAAATTATCATTCATCTAATCATGATACCACTAGTGAAATACATCATCAACACATCACCTGTCACATTTAGTTATAAATAGGTTGATTAAGGTTCCAACCATTGACTAATACCAAATGAGTAGAGTAAGAAAGACTAATCATAATAATAAATCCCATATTCATGAAGAATCATTCAAATGATATATAAATCATGAAAAAATTTCAATCTGTTAATATGTTGGCTCTTCTTAGGGTTTTCATAGTCATTACAAAATTTATATATATTTATCAAACCCTTATCTTTAATATTTACTCACAGTGGTTTTCCATTAATTTTTGCTTCCTTGAATATATTTACCAATGATTATAAAAACATTTATCTAACACAAACAATAAGTACCTATACTCCAGTATCCCAGATTCAGTGCATTAGTTCATTAAATTGGTATTTGAATCAAGCAATTGAATCGAAAAAACTGTATAATTTATCAGTATTGTTAAAAAAGATACTTATTAAAACTAGAAATTAAATTTTAAACATAAAAAATAATTGTCTTTGTGAATGCCAGTATTCCCCATTGTGTAACCCAACATATCAGTCATAATATACATAACGGAATCTTAGGGAAATAACATAAGAATGGGGGGATATCGATTATATGTAAGGGTATACATATTGTAAAGACCCAAATATTGACATACATGGAAATTACATTACTTTTGTTTCGGAATACATAGTACATAACAAAAACAGACACACAAGGACCGTAATAGTTTAGTGTCTTTGGAAACTTGGAACGTAATCTTATAATCATGGGGAAAGATCGTCAACATCTCGCATAATGATCATCCCCCTTTTCTTTCATACCTAAAACCTTCATTTATATCATGTGGAAAAGAAAAAATAAAAATAGTGAGATAAAATTCTCAGTAAGTGTAAGCATGGAGAAGATAAAACAAACCATATACATTTGGACCAAAAAACATGAACATAATATTTAAACATCAAAATCTTGAGCAATGACATAAAACATGGCAGTACGTAAGGCATAAATCAAAATAGAACATCCATCATTATAAAATATATTGTAAATAAAACTTGTAATTGTGGAGAAACATTAATCACATGATATTATTTCCATAGTAGCCAAGGCATTGGTGCCAAGACCATCTTAGTGGACAATGTCCCTTTCTGAATCGAGTTCACTCCTCGTTCTAGTCCTGTAACACTGAACCCGATTAACTTCCCATTCTAGCCATGTCTATATCATGAGATATAAATCATTACCCAATTAATTGGAGGGAGATATAGGTCCCACCCATCTCATAATGAAATCATTCTTATGTGTGCCACAATATCATAAATCATACCTTATAGCTTAACCCATGTAATAAAAATGGGATTCTTAAACATCGTGACATCATAAAACAATTCATATAATATAAAGGAATTCATAAAAATAATTTCATCAAAACATAATAAAACCAATGTAAAAATAGGGATAGAAACATAACCCTATATTATCTTATATGGAAAATAATTTTGATAAAACACTTGGACTCCATTCTTGAGGAAAATATCCATTCTACTTCAAAAACATTTCTCATTTCATAACATGTCATACAATTTTAAACTAAAAGAATTTTATTAAAAATAAACATGAAAACTTGTAAATGAAGCTTCTTGGAAATAATGCTTGAAAAATCTATTCATTCCGTATAAGTTAAAAAAATCATTTTTCTTGTACTTATGTCGGAAAAGTCAAAAAGTACCTCGTACGAAAAACGATAAAAGATTACATTCATATCTTTTAATAAAAACTCACGGAAGGGTAAAATTGGATTTAAAAAATTTTATAAGGATTTAAATATTACATATTGTGGAAAAATGGATGCGGATGATAAATATCCCACAGTAAATACCGAAGAATAAACAATCTCGGAAAAAAATTGAGATTGTGAGATTTTCCCTTACCTTATGTTCGATATGCTTCATACATATCCGAGACTCCTATATAATGATTTAAATACGGACATTTACTTATTACAGAATCATATTCATTGTTATGATATCATATATGTTTCACTTATGACTTTATATTACCCGTTCTTTTGTAAATTCCATGTTTAAGCAGCATTTTGTGTAAAATCATTTCATTTATCATATGTGTTTTGACTTGTCGTTCTTGATATTATTACTCATATCCTAATTATCATAGTTACATAATGTAAAAAATTATTTATATATAATATATATTCATCATATACATATATATATATTTGATCGATAAAATGAATGAAATACACCGTTCATGGAGACGGTAGGCCGTACGTACGCATGAATGCTGTTTTTGTTTCCTTATTGAATTGAATGAAACTAAATAGATGACATAAATATATATATACATAAATCCAGTAGCATTATTATTTCATAAATTTTATTATTATTCATTATATAAACTTTATGATCATTCATTATGGTTAACATGGAGAATGAATCTAATCGCGTCGTGGATACGGTAGTCCCTATGTACGCACGAGCGATGATATCATTCCCATAATTATTGAATAGAATTGGAGTGTATGGTATTATATATCAGAATCAATATGATGTTATAATAACCATATATAGTTATTCTTTACACCATTATACCCATCCATGTAAGGTGTTGGTGGAAAAACATATTTCACCACGGCGTGGAGACGGTATTCCGTACGTACGCACGTGCGGTGATTTCATTTTCCGTAGCATGGATAGATGGTTAAATAGGGTTGTTTCATAAACATAATAACAAATCAGTATATGAGTGATAAATATGTTATTACTTCATAATGAATCAACTAAAAATGATGAAGTGGAAGAAGAAATAATGTTGAAAGAATCGGTAACGGACATTACCTCTTCTTTGAAGCGCTTCTTTGAGACCTCCTTTTAGGGCACTAAAATTGGTAATTTAGGAATACCAGGACCTCTAGGATGTTTTTAGGGAAGTGTAGGAGAGAATTTGTCAGGGTTTTTTAGAGCATGAAGGCTCAATGTGGTGTGAGGAAAAGAGGGAGGAGGTGCCCTTTTATAAGGGAGGAGAGGGGAACCTTTGAAAAAACTAATAATATTATTTTATTATAAAATCATATTTGGGTTATGATAGATCCAAATTGATTTATTTCGAAGCTAATGTGGGGATGGGTGGAACTATGCTCATACAATAGAATTTAGACAATTTTATGTTTCTATTTTAACGTTATCATTTAGATTTAACCACAAGATAATAATTTTACTTTTACCATGCCTTCTTGTTTTCTTATACTATAAGGTTAATAACATACTAAAACAACTCAAACGAACCCCAAGTTCTTTATTATTAATATATATAACCTTATATAAGTCATTTGGCCGAATAGTAGATTTTTATGAATTAAATAACAATTAATACTATAATATTTGTTTTGAAAACTATTTTATGTCAATTTTGAAACTATTTGGTAATTGATTTTTGTGAAAATCATAACAGAATGATTAGTTCAACAAAAAGTTAATTATATAAAAAATAAATTGTCATATTAACCTATAAAATTAGTGTAATTCATAAAAAGTCTCAAATTACATTTATTTGCATATTTATAACATTAATTATTTTAATATTTCATTATTTAGGTTATTATTAAATCACCATTGTGTCATAAATAACATAAATTATTTAATGTCAAAAAATTAAAAATAAAATACCATTATGTTTTAAATCTTTTTATCGTTCTAATTAATATTTATAGTCGAATTTATCTTATGTATAATCCTATATGAAAAATGATTTAGTTATTTAACTTGGATTTTAACCATTTTAACTATTCTTTAAATAAAATAATATTAAATGTCCTAATCTAATTCGTGTGGGCCTAAATAGTCATATTTTATTACTAAGGTTGGTTTTGGTCAAATTAAATTTATCCAATAGATTTAGTACATGTTTTAGGGTAATAATAATATCATTTTTACCCTTAATTATCAGATTTACATTTAACCGTGGTAAATAAAAGTAAAAAGTTACTATTCACCAAAAATTATTTTCATCTCATTGAACCAAATTTTATTCCTTGATATTAACCATATCTCTCGGATTTTTTAAATTCAATTTACAAAAGAGGTAAAATTTAATTTAAATTAAAAAATTCAGTTTTTTAACTTCCACTAAGTGGTTCCACTATTCATAAAAAATTGATGTTTTTCAAACAAATACCAACAATTCAGCCTAAGAATTATTTGATATTCCAAAATAAAAATTGATACCTATTTTTCCAAATTCATAACATATAATTGGCATTAATTAATTTTGAATTTAATTCCCGTTATCAAAACAAATAGCGTGTTTTTAAGAAACAAAACCAATCAAAAGATTGATACTTGTTTATATCCAATTTCAATGTGAAATTAATTCCAATGAACAACATTGGATTAAATGGTAAAAATATATTCCAATTACACATTAAAAAAAATTAAAATTTATATCTAACAATATAAATTATTTCAATGAAATGAGTTGTTTTTAATTAAAATATAGCGTGTTTTTACTATTCATTACAATATGAACGTTATCAGAATAATATGAAAAATTTATCCAAAGTAAATTTTTATATCCTGATTCCAAAGAAGAATTATATTCTATCAAATTAAACTTATGGACATGTCACTAACAAGATTTATGGTGGGTGTATCATCAAAAGGATGGAAAACTGCAATTTTTTAAAAATACATATTTTACACGAAAATATTTATTTTGTTCTCATACCATATTCTAGAAAATGTGTAAGATGAATAATAATGATATAGAATTAAAAATTTAGTTAATAATATTCATAACGGCTAGTCCATAACAATATTATAACAATATATCGTTGTTTAGTGAAACCTGGTACTGCGTACAACACATGCTATCGAGGAAGGTCGCGATTGCGTGTAATGCAAGCCATGTCCTGTTGTGTGTTGTGCAAGACTCCTCTGTTGTTTCGTATAACAGAATCCAACCATATTTCATTTATGCATTGAATATATATATATATATATATATAAACTCAATGTTTCGTAGAATAACTACTATCAAAATTGTGTGTAACATGATCCAAGAATAGTGTTGTGTATACTGCAAGCTCATACATTGTTGCGTATAGCACAAGGCAATATTGTTGTAGCTTACAACATAAGAAATAAATGAAATTAAAATAATATTTTTCATAAAATCTCAGGGTGTTACATTCTACCCCCCTTTAAATGAATTTCGCCCTCGAAATTCGTCAGGTTATAAATTGTTTACTATTTATAGAAACCCCCATCGTAAAAAGGAGAACTAAAACATAATTTTAAAAACTAAAGTATGAAATGTAACGATTACCCAAATTAACTCATCACTGGGTTTCCATATAGGAGAACATAGGTGAAAATATGGATAATCAAGAAAAATATAACCATCATGTTCTGATGGAGAGTGGTAGAGAACATGGATATGAAAAATACATCAATCACAAAGCCATAGATTTGTGATGATCTAAGGTACCATCTGATTCATCAGGTATATGGGAACTATGAAAACATTTTTGGTTTTCAAGATCATTTCCCTAAAGTTGATGAAATTGGAATTAGAAGAAATAATTTTGTGATTTTGGTACTGTCTTACCGTTGGTTGTTCTTTGGACAGTTTCCACTTCATCTCTAAAAGAAATGAAGATGAATATGTAATTCGTGAAGTTTTAACAGATTATGTGATACAATGATGGGTCATTCCATCTGTCTCAAAAAAAGGTTATAAAAGTTATAAAAAATAAATAAGTCCATCTATAGTGAGATTAATCATATATAGTTCCAAAAATGGACTTATACTTCATATATCATACTGCTTAATATAATAAAACTAGTTTCTACTAAAAAGGGACTTCTTGTAGGCCAATGGTAGGCGATAAAGGCCTATCACACATAAGTTGTGGGTTCGATTCCCACAGCATTGTCCGACGCGACAGGTTGTCCCCATCCTGCAGGTTGTCCTTTTTCTAAAACTACATTATAAATAATATCAAAAAAAATTATAGCCATAAACAATACTAACTTATGTCCAACATAATTCATTCCAATATTTAGGCTTATCCAAAATACTTCGGTCCAAGAACATAATATAAAGAAAACAACTAATAGAAAGGTTATCTACCACGAATGTGAATACATGCATTTATCCCACATATATCATAAGATATATCTTGTTGGTTGTATTCCAAACACATGAATACCTTAGTCATATATTCTCTTGAAACATAAATTACCATATAACCTTAGTGAAAACATGAATACTATCAGAAGGTAACTCTTTCCACATACCAAAATCCCAAAAAATCTATATAATCAAACCATAATATCACTTAGTCCTTATATCAGTCATGAGCTCATGAATACAATCAAGCATCTCATTATCTTCTTATCCCTTCATTATGATCATATCATCTACATTAAAAAAATATATGAATAACCATCCATGGATACTGGTACCATTCAACATATACTTTCTTATACATTAGGAAAAACAATAGTGCAACAATCCTTAGATGATTCTTTATTCCATAGTACCATATATTATTCTTTATAAACATAAAATCATTCCACTAACTTCTTAAACCACTGACTGAGCTTCATCATTTCATTCATCTCATATTTCATTTTTAGTCTCTTAATCATCATCCACATAAATACTACTCATATGACCATGATGATTCGCTTCATGAAATTTTCACATGTGGAATTGTTTTGCATAATGCCCAAGAATTCCACATTTAAAACATTTTACCATTCTTGATGTCGTAGCAATACCATTATCCTTATACATGGTGTTAACTGAACATTTTCAATTGCACTTACTGGATTTTTTCCTTCTTTTACACACCCAAATAATCTCCCAGTTCCTTTAAAACATTCTCCTTGATACCTCTTCCCACATGATTTACATAGGAGAAATTGAACTTTCTTTCCTCTATGATCATCAGGAAACTCCATCTTTCTCTTATTAGCCGAGTCCAGAAACGTAACAAATTTGAGTTTATTGATCATATTATGAGATTGATAATTAGGCATAATAATGATGATTGGACTTCCAAATACCATTTAATTTGGTTTCTCATGAAGAATATCATTCCATTGTCCATCATATCCTCCATTATCGTGAATCATCTTGTCTCCATCCATTTTCTAAAACCCAAAAAAATAGTGTGAGAGAAAAAAAACATAATAAAGGGGGAGTAACTTCAATATCAAAGATTTTAGGTTCAATATAATATTGTTACAATAATTATAGTATTATAACATATACATATACTTAACCTTAGGGAAATCCCTAGACATACCATAGAAATATCATTAGGGATCTCACTAAAGTTTTCGCATCCTAGTTTCCAATGGTTGATTAACATTTCCTCTGATACCAACATTAGAGACCCAAAGCATGACATTCATGGACATTAAATTACATTTGCGGAATACATATTACATAACAAAAACATACACACAAGGACCGTAATAGTTTAGTGTCTTTGGAAACATGGAACACAATTTTCTAATCGTGGATAAAGATCATTAACATCTACTATGAAGATCTTCCCCCATTTTTTCTAACCTCAAAACTATCGTTATATCTTAGGGAAAAGAAAACATAAAAAGGGTGATCTTAAATGCTCAGTAAGGGTATGCATGGAAAAAATAAAACAAACCATATACATTTGAACATAAAAACATGGACATAATGTTTAAACATCGAGATCTTGAGCAATGACATAAAACATGGAAGTAAGTAAGGCATTGATCCTACTTGAACATCAATCATGATAAAATAAATTTTAAATAAAACATGTAATTGTGGAAAAACATTAAGAACATGATATGATTTCCAAATTAGCCAAGGCATTGTTGCCAAGACCATCTTAGTGGACGGAGTCCCTTTCTGAATTGAGTTCACTCCTCGTTTCAGTCATGTAACACTAAACCGAATTAACTTACCATTCCAGCCATGTCTATCTCATGAGATATAAATCTTTATCCAATGTATTGGAGGGAGATATAGGTCTCACCCATCTCATAATTAAATCATTCTTATGTGTGACAAAAAATCATAAATCATAGATCATAGCTTAACCCATGTAATAAAAATGGGATTCTTAAACATCGTGACATCATAAAACAATTCATATAAGATAATGGAAATCATAAAAATAATTCCATCACAACATAATCAAATAAATGTAATGATAGGGATATAAAAAGAACCCTATATTATCTTAGATGGATGTTTTTTTGATAAAACACTGTACCTCCATTCTTGAAGAAAATATCCTTTCTACTTAAAAAACACTTCTCATTTCTTATCATGTCATACAATTTTAAAATAAAAGAATTTTATTAAAAATAAACATGAAAACTTGTAAAGTAATCTTCTTGGAAATAATATTTAAAAATCTATTCATGCCGTATATGTTAAAAAACATTCTTCTCGTACTTATGTCGGAAAAGTCAAAAAGTACCTCGTACAAAAAATGGAAAAAGATTCCTTTCATTTATTTTACTAAAAACTCACCGAAGGGTAAAATAGGATTTAGAAAATTTTATAAGGATATAAATATTAATTATTGTGGACAAATGGATGTGGATGATAAATATGACCCAGTAAATACCGAAGAATAAACAATCTCGGATGAAAATTGAGATTGTGAGATTTTCCCTTACCGTAGGTCCGACATGCTTCGTACATATATAAACATCCTGTATAATGATTTAAATAATGTCATTGAATTATTACAGAATCATATTCATTGTTATGATATCATATAAGTTTCACTTATGACATTATACTACCTGTTCTTTTGTAAATTCCATGTTAAAGTAGCGTTTTGGTTAAAATCATTTCATTTATCGTATGTGTTTCGACTTGTCATTCTTGATATTATTACTTATATCATGATATAAATAATTACAGAATTAAAAACATGATTATATATAATATATATTCATCATATTCGTATATATATTATAGATCGATAAATGGAATTAAATACACCGTTCATGGAGACGGTAGGCCGTACATACGCATGAATGTTGTTTTCGTTTCCTTATTTAATTGAATGAATCTAAATAGATGACATACATACATATATATATATATATATTCATAAATCCAGTAGCATTATTATTTCATATATTTCATTATTATTCATTATATAAACTTTATGATCATTCATGTATGGTTAATATAGAGAATGAATCTCATCGCGTCGTGGAGACGGTAGTCCGTACGTACGCACAAGCGATGATATTGTTCCCATAATTATTGAAAAGAATTGAAGTGGATGGTATAATATATCAGAATAAGTATGATGTTATTTTACCCATATATAGTTATTCATTACATCATTCTACCAATCCATGTAAGGTGTTGGTTGGAAAACAGATTTCACCACAGCATGGAGACGGTATTCTGGATGTACACACGCGCGGTGATTTCGTTTTCCGTAGGATGGATAGATGGTGAAATATGGTTGCTTCATAAATATAATAAAATATCATTATATTATTGATACTGATTTTATTACTTCATAATTAAACAACTAAAGAAGAAGAAGTGGAAGAAGAAATAAAGTTGAAAGAATCGGTAAGGGACATTACCTCTTCTTTGAAGCGCCTCTTTGAGACCTCCTTTTAGTGCACTAAAATTGGTCTTTGTAGAAGACAATGGCCTCTAAGATGTTTTTAGGGAAGTGTAGAAGAGAATTTTTCAGGAGTTTTCTGATCATGAATGCTCAATGTTGTGTGAGGAAGAGAGGGAGGAGTTGTCGTTTTATAACGGAGGAGAGGGGCACCATTGGAAAAACTAAAAATATTATTTTTTTATAAAGTCATATTCGGTTTTTAATAGCTCAAAATTGATTTATTTCGAAGATAATGTGGGTATGGATCTAATTACTCTCATAAAATATAATTTAGACAATTTTAGGTTTCTATTTTAACCTTATCATTTAGATTTAACCATAAGTTAAATAATTTTACTTTTACCGCGTCTTCTTGTTTGCTTACACTATAAGGTTAATAAACTAAATATAATAAATCAAAAGAACCCCAAGTTGTTTATTATTAATATATAAAACCTTATCTAAGTCATTTGGCCGATCCTTATATTTTTAATTATAAAATAACAATTAATAATATAATATTTGTTTTAAAAACAATTTTATGTCAATTCTGACACTATTTGGTAATTGATTTTTGTGAAAATAATAACAGATTTCATAGTTGGAAAACAGTTAATTAAATCAAAACTAACAGGTCATATTAACCTATAAAATTATTAGAATTCATAAACAGTCTCAAATTACATTTATTTTGGTATTTATAACATCAATTATTTATATAATTCATTATTTCGGTAATTACTACATCACCATTGTATCATAAATAACACAAATTATTTAATATATAAAAATTATAAATTAAATAAAATTATGTATTAAATATTTTTAGCTTTCTAATTAATATTTATAGTTGAATTTATCTTATGTATAACCATATATGAAAAATTATTTATTTATTTAACTATTAATTTAACTTTTTTAACTATTCTTTAAATAAAATAATATTAAATGTCCTAATCTGATACATGTGGGCCTAAATGGCCATATTTTATTCCTAAGGTGGTTTTTGGTCTAATTAACTTTATCCAATAGAATTAGGACATGTGTTAGGATAATAATAATATAATTTTCACCCTTAACTATCCAATTTACTTTTAACTGGGGTAAATAAAAGTAAAAAGTTATTATTCACCAAAAATTCTTTTCATCTCATTGAAACAAATTTTAGTCCATGATATTAACCGTGTCTCTTGGATTTTTTAAACTCAATTTACAGAAGTGGTAAAATTTAATATAAATTAAAAAAATTCAGATTTTTAACTACCACTAAGTGGTTTCATTATTCATCGAAAATTGATGTTTTTAAGAAAAATACAAAAAATTCAGCCTAAGAATTATTTGATATTCTGAAATCAAAATTGATGTCTATTTTTCAAAATTTATAACATATAAGTAGTATTAATTATTTTTAAATTTAATTTCTGTTATTAAAACAAATAGCGTGTTTTTAAGAAACAAAAATAATAAAAAGATTGATACTTGTTTATATCCAATTTCAAAATGAAATTAATTCCAATGAACAACATTGGATTAAATGGTAAAAATATATTATAATTACACTTTAAAACCCATTAAAAATATAATCTAACCATTTAAATTATTACAATGAAAAAAGATGTTTTAATTAAAATATAGCGTGTTTTTACTATTTATTACAATATGAAAGTTATCAGAATAATATGAAAAATTTATCCAAAGTAAATTTTTATATCCTAAATTCAAATAAGAATTTTATTTTGTCAAATTGAACTTATAGACATGTCAAAAACAATATTTAAGGTGGGTGCGTCATCAAAAGGTGGGGAATCGGCAATTTTTGAAAACTACATATTTTACACGAAAAAATTATTTTGTTCTCATACCATATTCTAGAAAATTTGTAAGATAAATAATAATGTTATAAAAATAAAAATGTAGTAAATACTATTCATAACGGCGAGTACATAAAAATATTATAATAATATATCGTTGTTTAGTAAATCCTGGTATTGCGTACAACACACGCTATCGTGGAAGGTCGCGATTGCGTGTAATGCAATCCAAGTCAGGGTTGTGTGTTGTGAAAGACTACTCTATTGTTTCGTATAAGAGAATCCAACCATATTTCGTTTATACATTTAATATATATATACACTCAATGTTTCATAGAATAACTACTATGAAAATTGTGTGTAACATGATCCAAGAATAGTGGTGTGTATATTGCAAGCTCATACGGTGTTTCATATAGTGCAAGACAATCTTGTTGTAGCTTAAAACATAACACATCAATGAAATTAAAAGAATAATTTTCATAAAATCTCGGGGTGTTACACATATAATGAAAGAAATCAAAAATAAAAATTAATAATTATAAAATGTTGATTAAATAAATAGAATCCTTTTAATCAATACCTATAGAATAATATTATATCACTAAAATATGGTAAAATAATTCCATATAAATTATAAATTAATAAGGAAACAGAACACTACATATTATACATGTTGAATAATCACATGGAATATGAAAACTAATCTTGTAATGATGAAATCAATACTCCAGAACATCATAAAACAACAGGCAAGGATTCGACCAAGACATCATATATATACCAGTAAGACATCAGCAAATACCTAAACTAGTTGGTCTCATGATACCTATTAATGCATTAGAGGGATATAGTAGTCCCGTCATGCCACTTACTATGTCCAATGCATTCCTTATAATAATGTAGTGAAACAACATAAATAGTCATATTAAAACAAGCTAAAAAATGTGAATACATTTACCATAAACATTGAACGATATCAAAATAGAACATCAAAATACTAAAATGATCAAAAAAATAAATAAAATATGGTATAATTTATATAATGATATCTAATCAATTATTAATACTTCTTAATAGACTATTTTGATGTATATTAATTTTATATAATAAAATTGTTCAATAAAATTTGAGGAAAATACATATTTTCCAATATAAATTTCTAATTTTAGGAAAAAAATTGAATTTTTAAGATTTAAAAAAAATTAATAATTTTAAACGACATTTTAAATCACTAAGGCACCATGATGACATTAATAGCCCATCACTCCATATAATATAATCAAAAATTCATTATGTATTTTTTCCCTAAAGAGTCTCAAAGAAAACTATTCTAAATAAGAACAAATATACATTTTATTGAATTTTGTAAAAAAATAATAATGGGATAAAAATTATTTTTTAAATAAGTGAATAATAGTAAAAACATGATTATATTTATTTTAGAAACAATGGAAATAGAGATACTTTTCATAGTGAAGAATTAAACATAAACAAATTTAATTAACGATGGTAATTTAAAGTAATCCACTTCCACAATGTACCTTTTGGAATCGTATTTCAAATGAAATAATCACATTTAATGAAGCATTAAATATAATTATAATAAATAACATCATGATATAAAATTTCAAAGGGGAGGTATATACATTACATAATATAAATAATTGGTGAATAAATTATACTTCCATAATGTTAAATGTATGATAAAAATCCATTACATTACACTTTCATTAATAGAACATGACCTAACCACATTAATAGGGGTTTTAATAATGTTATTATTTTATAATATAATCTTATTGAAATATATTATATTATATATGATATTATTATCTAATTTTTATATGAAATTTTGGTTAATATTATTCATTATCCTTATTTTAGATGTTCACTAACTCGTTTTTTTAAACACTTTTCAATATCTAACCCCTTATTATTGTGAGTATGATAAAGTTGAATCATATATGAAATATTATTATGTTAATAAGAAAATATTTTATTCATTATATAATTTATTTATTCATTCATGAATGGGGAACATAGAAAATTATTATCTCTATATTTTGTTATGGTAGGTCATTCGTACATATGAAAGATGGTATCCTTTCTTCATTACATAAAGGGTATGGAAGTGGTTGATAAATTAGTTTTTATAGAATCAAAATAATGTAATAATTATCACACACACAGACACACATACAGACACACACACACAGACACACACACACACAACCACATATATTATTTCGATAATTATATCCATCCTATTCATGTAGTGAGGAAAAATATATTACACTACTGTGTGGAGAATGGTATATTTATGTACACACACACACACGGTGCTTCAATTTTTTGTAGGATGCATAAAAGGTGCAATAAAATTTTTACATAATCAAAATAACAACCAAGAATATAGTTAATACGTAATTTATTATTATATAATAGAATAAACACATGTATTGGATGTAGAAGATATAATGAACATGGATATGTTACTGAAAATGATTACCTCTTATTTACAAGACTAGCTCAGATATCATCAAAAGGGATCAGGGGTTGGGATTCTAGAAGAACCAAAACCTCAAGAATGTGGAATTTTTTAAAAAGATATGGGTAGAGTTTTTTCAAGCTACATGACAAAAAATGGATCTAAAAATATTTATTTATAATTTATGTATGATATGAGTGGAAATCATCCCATCCAATAATTTTTAAAAAAATTTATCCCACATAATAACCATTATATAGTTTTAACCGTTATTTAATCAAACTAACTCTTACACTAAGCACATAGATTTTTGTATGATTACAGGGTCAATATTCTTACAATAAACAGTCAAAAAAATCCAAAATTAATTGTAAACAACATTTATGACCTTATATCAATAATTTATATGAATTTTTATATTTTCATAAATTTAAGATCATTTAATATAATAATTTTTTTAATTTTAATTTAATTTCAATTTTTTAATTATTAATTTATTTGACATTTAATTAAATAATAAAACTAGATATCTCAGAATAAATTATTTTAAAACATCAATATCATGTAAAAGGTGTCGATATAAATCATGGATTGCATTAATTATCTCGACTATTATTTATTTTTATATTTGTGGAATAATTTATTATATATTTCAATTGATTAATCAATTACTACATGATCATTTTGTAAGGCATTAAGATTAATGATTACTTCTTAAAATTTAAAAACATCTCAACATGATTATGATAAAATTGGACCAATTATGGTTTTAGTAAAAAAATAACTAATCAAATGAATTGAGGACACTAATAATTGTATTTATATAATAATTATTATATTATCTTTACCCATAATTATTGATTTATCATTCTATATTGTAATAAAAATTAATGTAACTATTCATATTAACCAAATATAAATGTTGAATATTTAAAAAATTTGGACCTTCTAATTCAAAATATGAAATTACTATTTAAACATTCACTACACATAAATAGATACCAATAACTAAAATATATCCCATAGATGGAATCTGAAGACACAACTTTAATGTGAAAATAATTGAATGATTTAAATGTTTTTATATCAAAATATAATTATATACTGATTCGAATTACCAATATGGCACTAGATAGTATAGAAATAATATAATTTCACTTTAATAAGAATATAGAATATATATTCATCACCAAATATTATATAGATGAACACACTATTTTCAATTAAATTTTATTAATTTTTCACTATTTAGGAGAACATGAATCATATATGAAAATATTTTTTTAATAAATAATAATTTATAAATTAACCTTTCAAATAAGAATACCGTAATTTCAAATATAATTAATTAATGTGTCAGAATTTATTTTTAAAAGAAAAAATCCATTAAATGGCTGTGAAACTATATTTAATAAAATATACAATATTGTGTAAATATTTTTTTTTCTTTTCATAAGTTTTTCATGAATTTTTTATGGATTTAAAAAAGTTTCATTACACACATAACATAAAATCTTATATATATATTTCACCTATTGGTATTAATTATGATGAAATGCCATTTTGTTATTTACAAAGATTTTGTTTTATATAAAACAGACGCATTATATAAAATTAGTTTTATTTTGTTTTCATTTATAATCAATTATCATTTAATTTATTATATATATAAACTAGTGTATACAATATTTTTAGAATTCGGTTATTCCCGTTGAGTCCCACCATTATAACATCTTTGTTATAATGCTATCATTTAAATAATAATATCCAGTTTTTTCATTTAATCTTCATGTAATGTATCTTGTATGATATTGAACAGTGTTTCCTTTTCAAAACCTAGGATGCTATATTAAATAATAAAAATATTAAAAAAGATGAAGTATTTGAAATTTTTTAATTGTCACTGTTTACCCAAAATAAATTTTAGATAAATATAATAAATATTATTACGCTATTTTTTATATGATGTATCCAATTATTAAATCTAATATTAAATTTAAATTGAAAATTCATAGAAATTATATATAATATCCATTCAAGATAAGAAATGAATGCAATATAAAAGTAAAATGCATTTCAGATGCATGGAATGATTTTATTTTATAGTGAGTTCTTTTTTACTATGAATTAATAAATATGTATTCATTATATTAGACAACTATAAATAATTATCTTAATATTTAAATTCCTATTAAAACTAATATTTTTAATATCTTTGATATAATAATAACCATTAAATAATGTTACATTTATATAATATTTCAGTTTTTTTAATGATTATGTTGTTTGTGATGAAATATTTAAATGAAATTATATTTATTTAAAGTGAAATATTTCATAAAATTGCATGTTATTACATGAATAATATTAACATTTTTCATCCAGGAGATATAATATATTTGAAATATATGACACAAAATATAATTTAAATTAAGAAAAGAATAAAACATCTACTTAAATATGTAATGAAAATGAACTTATATATATAAATTTATATGACATAATCAATATCAAATACATAAGGATGTATTGAAATATTATTGATGTTATATTTTATTATGTTATCAACATGGTTCAGGCAATGACGAGTGACCATCCATTTATAGCCTGACTGGTAGATGATATTTATTACATAACCACTTATTTTAGAATTGTTCCACCTTTTCATTTCATGAATAGTTTTTTCATAAGTTAATTCTGTTAATTATTAACATAATATTTAACAATGATTAATATTAATTTAGGGTATGAAAAAATTGTTGTATGTAGTGAGTCATTTTTACTCTTCAAGAGTTCATTATTTTTCCCCATAATAATATAATAAAAATATAAAAAAAAATTATATTTTTTTATAAAGAGGTTGAAAAATAAATCGAATATCATATGAAATTTAAAGGGAAAATGTATTCATATAGTACCATGAATGTTTTGACAATACACACACATGATGGAGAATTTGAAAAAAAATACCTTTTAGTTAAACTTATGACATATTTTTTTCTTATATGAATTCTATTAAATTAATTTTACTAATTAATATCATCATTATTTGCAATTTTTAGAACGTAAATACGTTAATATTGTGTTATGATATTTTATAATGACAGTGACTGTAAAAAAATTTCAATATAAAACATGTTATAGAATTTAAAAATCATATTATATATTTATATTTTGTAAGTTATAATGAATGAAATATGGAATATAATGAGAAATAAATAAACAGAAAATGAATACAATTAATTGAGGGAATAAAAAAATAATTATTCTCATATATTAAGAAATATATATATATATATATATATATATTATATATACATCCGATTAATTGACTCTATTAGTCTATTTATTTGTAGAGGATTCAATGGTTATGATTTTTATAAGTGATTGTTTTTGAAAAAAAAAATATCACGAGAATTCAAACACAATGAATAGTTCACTTAGAATGAGATTAAAAACAAGGAAAAATATATTAGTTGTTTCAATTTATGGCTATATTTTTTTATATCTTCATTTTCCTATAATAGTATTAATTTTTATGAATCAAAGGTAATGTAAATATCTATGTTTTTTTGATGTGGATATGTAATCATTCACAATGTAAATGGATATACATTCCATAAATTAAAATATAACTCGTACCTGATGACATCTATATATATTACAATGTATGAGCCACTATACCACCACCAGCATAGGTGCACCAATGATTTCACCAACCTAATGTATTTCCATAATTAAAACATTCCCACATGTGAAGGATAAAATACCTTAATGATTCATGATATAGGGAAAATATCCTAATGATGATAGATCAATCATCCTATTACATGAAAAATACTATTGTTACCCACTACAGTATTGGATGGATTAAAATTGGTGTGTTGGTCTCTTAATGAAAAAACTCTTTCGATGTACTAGCTAGGCTCATCCATCCACATCTAATTTAAGTATGGTTAAAATAAAATATTTTTTATTTCCACTAATGAAAATGATGGAAAGAAAAAAGTACCACTAAACCATAACCAATGAGTTTAAATGAATGGTTTTGTAGCTATATCATTGAAAATCTATCATCCCTTTCCAGATCACTCTGGAGTGTAATAATTATGTTTCCACCATGTGTCCTCAACTCTCCATATTCACACATCACTGGCCACCGATTGTAATAATGAGTATAGCATGGAACTACGTGGACACTCTACCATATATTATAGAGTTGTTATAAAGGAAAAAATAACTAGATAACAGAAACACTCATCACATCAGTGTACATATAAAAATATAATGGGGAAATATAAAATAAACTAATTAAATACAGGTTTTTAGACCTAAAATGATTTTCTATATTAAATAATTATTGACCTAGTATGACAATATAATATAAAAATAAATATGAAAAACAAATAAAATACACTATGGATAATGTATCACTCTAACACGTACACAATCTGAACTATTGAATTAATCCAATCAATCCTACCATATCCTGAAAATTATGGACAATTTCCCTTAGTGTTCCTTTAATATGTGTAGAAATACATTTGTACAATAGTGTCATGGTTTATTAAATAGTCTTTGAGAATAAAACTCATTTATAAACCACCAACATAGTCCTGAACATGACCAAAGTATTACTGATATGTTCATGTGATATCCTAATAATAAATAAATAAACCACAATACAATAAATATAATAGAAACATAAAATCAAATTATTTAATTAGTGTTCAAATATCTTTTAATGTATAGTGTGGACTCTGCCTTAGAATATAAAAGACTCCAGTATCCTTAGTATACATGTAACACTCTAAAAATTATAAACCAATAACATTCGTTTTGATTGTTTATTTTAGATGAAATACCATGTAATATTGAATTATATTGAATAGGTAGTGTTTCTATCATTATAATCAATATTTAATATTTCTTTAGTTACATGATATAATGAGTTACTTTGATATATTATGTTATACACAAGGACATTTTTTATCAAAAAACAATATACAATTAATATTTATATTAATTGTCAACGTTTCACATGTAAATTTGAATGGTGATCATGAATATGATCTACTAAATTATGAGAATATATATTTTACACATATTTATTAGTTATATATTGATTAATATTAATATGGGGACATTAAAAAAATATAATTGTATTTGGAAGACCAATCTTTTTTAATATCATACATTTAAATTGTTCATTGAATTATTTATTCAAAATTAAAATTTTCTAGTATTTTAAAATAATTACGAAAACATAAGCATAAAATAGGTAATTATTGTAGTAAAATTATCTTATGTGTTTTTTTATTGAGATAAATTATTTTTTATGAATACTGAATATTATTGAATTTTTCTTGAAAACACCCTTTTCATCGGATGAAATTTTCTCTATAGATTATATTTTGAAACAACGTTGATGTAAAATTTGGTACAATTTATATTAATTAATCAACATTATTTCATTGTAATAACTATCATATTAAACATTGTTATAATAACATTTCAAAATACTAAACATTTTTACTTTAAAAAATCACTTTCTCATCAAATCTATGGGATAAATTTAAAATTAAATAATTCAATTTATGTGAGTTAAAATGATGAAAATTTATTCATTATTTTTAACTAAAATAAATTTCAATTTAAAATTAGGCCAACTAAATCTTCAGCCAACGTTTTTATTGGAAACAATTAAAATTAATTAGAATAATTAAGCTATTTACATAGTTGTTGTACTTAGAATTAATTTTGATAAATAACCTTCAAAATTTTTGAACACCCATTATTTAGACCTATTTCAGTACTTAACAAATTATTATCAGTTTTTATTAGTCTTACTCTCATATTTCATTAATTTGACCTATACATTAAGTCATGTAATGAAAAAAACATCACTTCCTTTAATATCTATATTGATTTCGGATAGGGAAAACATCATATTTTTTGTTGTATATTTTTTAAAAAATAATACGAGTATTTCATCATGATAATTTTTTAAAGGTTATATAGATTTGATAATTACTTTATAATTATTATAAAATGCCAATTTAATAAATATTTAGTAAATAATTAAATTATATAAATGATATAAATAAAATAAAAATTAAATTAAATTGAATGAAATATATTATTCCACTAATTTAATATATTAATGTATCATTTTTAAAACATTTTTATTTAATAGATTCATGTTACATAATTTTAATGAAATATTTAAATTCAAATTATATAAATAATGTCAACTTTTAAATTAATGTTCTTCTAAATAATGATAATTTAGTTAATGATTTTAATTAAATTAATATATCATCATTTTCCATGTAGGATTTAATTTTTAATAAATATGATATATGTTAAATAAATGGACTATATTATATTTTATAATTATCATATTTAGGCTTAAATAGTAAAAAATATTATTATCATTGTTAGGGTTAATGTTGTGTTTTTTCATGTTACATGCACTTCAGTGTACAAAAAGTTACAAAAAACAAGATATATTTATTTTAAAGAATATTTAATGTTTTTATATTTTATGGGTATAAATATATAATATTTAAAAAAAGAATTTTTTATTAATTAATATAATACATAAAATATGAAATTTGTTACCTTAAAATCGAAAATTGTAAATGTGTGGAAACATATAAGTAGTATAATAGTTTTATAAAAAAATCAATTATATTCATGGGGTGGAGGATTTAATTGACCAAATATATCTTCCCCTATATTATGGTTATGTTTTGGAGCACCAGGATATAAGTTATCCCACCCTATATTGACTAATTTTCAATATTCGTTAAAATTATACTCCCCGACAACTATAATAGTGTACTCACTCTACACCATATTAAAAAATCAAATTATATTAGTAATGATCTGAAATTGAAAAAATAAATTCAAGAATCCATAATACCATCTTATAATTTATATATTTGGTATAAATCCATATTTTGGACATTTTAGTTTATCCCTATGGTGGATACCTGAAGAAGAAGTAATGTTCCCCAAAAAGTGTATTTACTTTATTCTCTTATATAGATCCTTATATTCTTATTATACCAGTCATATATAATAAAAAAATAAATCACATGTAATGATATTTTTTATTATTTTTTATATCCAAAAACCACACACACATCCATTAAATGGGTTATCATGTCAGCATTCCTATGTTTAGTGTAGTGTCACATATCAAACTGATGACATTTTTTATCCATTAAAGCCTCTCAATTAGGGGAATAATGATTTAATTATAGTATATATGTCATAATAATGAGATCTATTATGTTATCGGGATTATTTATTTATTATATCACATATACCATTTGTGCGAATATGGTGACATCACTCGTATTTACAGCAGATTGATGCCTCCAGTGGTGATTTGATTCACTAATTCTATGAAGAGAGTGTATTGAGGATGTGTTTAAAAAATATAATTATTATATTACCAAAATTTGAATCTATAATAATAATATATATTTTTATATGTAATTTGTTTTGTTTTATATGAATTGAAAATGGAAAGAGTGTTCATATGTACGTATTCCATAATTTTCCAATGATAATCGTATTTCGTTTTATATGAAGGAATTTTATTGATAAATCAAAATAAATATATATGTGGAAAATACATGATATATAAATAATTTATTATAATATATGGATGATAAAAATCATGATCAATGTTAGAGGCTCTGAAATATTACAATCCAAAAATTACAAAAAAGAAAGCAGTTATTATCTGAACTAACGACATTAGTTACATATTATTATGGAAGGATGTATAATATGTTATATAGTAATAATATAAGATATTGTACATATTAGTATATTCTTTGTGTAATTTAATAACATGAATAATTTAATTATATTTGAATTTATGGATTGTACAACTAAAAGTGTTTTTATGGTGAGGGATTCCATCAAAAATTATTTTCTTTTGAAAATTATTTTTTTATGAACCAAATAAAATTTTATTACTGTATATACTATCATATAAAGATTTAATATACATATTTACCCATTATACATGTTATGTGATGTTTCACTTTGAATTCTCTCATCGTTGGTATTGTGAATTGACAATTAAAAAAGTTGAAGATGTAATCATACAATCACAATTCATATTGTGATCATTATAATTATATTGAAACTATCCATTTATTGGTAAAATAGTAAATTAGAAATTATATTCATTTTAATATTAATATATGTTTATGATCGATGTGATTATTTCCGAAAACATATTTCATTATTACATGGAGTATATTACATTATATTCTTTAATGTATTGCAGATATATGGACAAATATATATAATTTACAAAATATAGATAATTGATAAGTCATATTATTTTTTTCATTAAATTTATTAATTTGTACATGCAAAATTAATTTAATATGGATTGTATGGGTTGGGGACTAGTTAATGTAATGACATTTAATCATTCGTAGTCTCGTGATATGAATTAATTGGCCGAATCAGAGAGTTTTATACCCATAAACATGAATATTCATGATGATAGATAATGATATAAGATATATTCATGTTAAATCCTGATACTACCAATGTCCACGGTTATGCATTGAATAATTTAAGATAATAATTTTTATTATAGAATTAGTAACACAATCCATGGACATGCTTCAAGATTTGAGTATTATTTATATGGAATTAATTACTCATCTTGTTTAAATTCATAATATGTTGATGATATTGATTAAATGCTATGTTTTTTAATAAAAAATATACCATAATGATTATTATTTATTTATTCATGATAGGATATACTGTACATAACCATTACTTGTCATTTTATATGGTTATTTTTTTCTTTTCTATTGGACATGAAGATAAATTCTTGGAATTTGATTCATGGAATTTGAGATATTACTTTCTTTATGTTTTTTTTCCTGACTATAAATTGTGTTTCATAAATTTAATCTGGTATTCCATAATTACTAATTGTCAAGTAATTTGATAATTAAGTACATAATCTATGGAAAAGTAAAAAATTATGGAATAGAATTCATGATACTTCGGCTGGGGTCACTAAAATTGCTATGAGATCATATTTAGTAGAAACTATTGTAACTAGTTTTATGATAACATATATTAGAGAAGAAAATTATTTGAAATAATATATTTATTATTATTGAGTAAAATAATAAATTATTGGTATGGTATAAATTATTTGTGACATTCTATCATGAAAACATTATTTGGATACTACATGTGGACATCGACCAGGAATAGATGTACCAAGGTAAATAACTCAGAAAAATGTGCATTTGGAATGACTCGAACAAAACCATATACATGAAAACAAGCCTTAAAATTCACATGGGTTGACACTCCATGGAGATATTCAGGAGATAATGAAAATTAAAATTTAATTTTTTTAAGGACTTCAGAAACTGATATACAAATGGTAACCATGTTTATGATACTATGATTAGCTATGCATAAATGTTTTTATTTATCTTGTGATTTTTTTATTATAAATTATGATTCATAATGATATAATATAATAATATTTATTATATAATTTATAAATGGTTCCTAGTAGAAGTATTGGTATCCATATCAATGAACATTATTCATTTGGTTAAAATTATAGAATATATGATTAGTTCAATTTAATCTATGGAAGATATCATATCAACCAAATATTTTAATCTTATGATGACATTAATACATGTTCACGAAATGAATATAAATAATTTTTTATGTATTATATATTGGGGGCGGTCTGAGAAGAAGAGTATTTTTATAAAAAAATATATAGAATGGAAATATGTAAATGTTGTTTTATTTGAAATATGATAATTGTAGAAATAAACAGTGAGATACAATACATAAAATAATTCATGTTTTCTAAATGATTGTATAAAAAGGACATAGTTCATCTAATTATAAGCACACAAAAAGCATTCCATTTTAAAATACGTCTGGTGAATGTATATGTTACATTGTGAAAATATTTGTCTGATGTATTAATGGAATAAACCTGAAAAGTGGTGAATTGATCATGTTCAATAGTATTCTGCTAAAAAATGAAGTGGAATGATTAAAATGATTTTTTTTATTTAAGAAGTATTCCATTTAAGTATTTTAGCTATTGTATTATGGTTTTAGGAATAATTTAATACATAATGGTTTTACTACATTACTATTTCTAAAAGGAATAGATATAAAATATTGAGTGGTACCGTGAAATGTGGTTCTATAAAATGTTAATCATTTTAGAACACATATGGTTGATTGAATGATAACCCTTAAAATGTTCTTGATACTGATATAATGGTGTTGGAATTAATATTTAATTTAAATGGATAACATAATTTAGATGATATCAACTATATTTGACCTAGTTCTATATTTTTGGATAAAAATATTTATGAAGAGTCACAAGGATATTCATTTATAGAACAGTTTAAGGTGAAAATTTGATTATTTTTTAGTTTTTATCGTATCACACCACCTAATGATGATTTATACATATCATATAACATGGGATAAAAGATATGTTCTATAATGATTTTACATGGATAAGAACCATATTTTACTCTTTTATAAATTTTATGATTTGTTAAAAGGAAATTTTAATGCCTCATGAAGAAAAAAATTTATTTTTGGATATTTATTTATAGGTGTCATAGATGAATTATGAATTAAAAGAGGATAAAACAAATGAATATACAGTTTTTACAAAATTAAACTAGGATTGAATATATTGTACTTAAAAATGTTGAATGTAATGAGTAGTATCTTGAAAGAAAATGTTATCCATTTACCATTATTTAAGATGATACCCATGACCAAATTCACACCGACTTGGCCTATGGAATTATTGTTTTAATCATTCCCTAGATCATACAATTTGTAGTTATCATTGTTCTCTATCACACTTCAATAGTATTCCATTTTTAATTCTCTCTTCTATGAACATGATTTCATTTCTCAATGATGTTATCCAACTCAGAAACTTAATTATGTGATTCTCTTAGATGACATTTATACATTGAATTCACTCACACAAATATGATATTTTAATAACTTTTTATCATTTTGGCATTCTGAAAAATGGTATTACCTGTTGGAATACCCTTTAATTCTGAGATAAATCATAGATTAAGTGGATGCATTTTATTTTGGGTGGAGTGAATTTAACACCCTAGTAATTATAAAATAATAATTTATTATTCAAAAACATGTGATGCATGAGATAAAAAATAATCATTCATTATATTGAAAAATGACTTTTTATTATGTTAGACAATTTTTTTTTCATTCATTACATTAATCAATGAGTATCTTTGATAACATTTCTTCCACACAAGACCAAGTTTTACCAAACAAAAAATACAATATAGTTTAAATTATTTAATTTGATAGTTATCATGTAGGAATTAGAATAGAAATTTTGAATATGATTAAAAACATATTATATTATATAATTAATTTACATCTACTATTTATACATTAATTATAAATTAAATCATAATCATTTGAAATAAAAATCCAGGTTTTTTTAAAAAATGTATTTTTTGTAAAAAGTCGGTTTTACACAGTTTTGTGAACACAATATAAAAATAATTTTTACCACCTATATTAAATATATTGAAATAATGAAAAATAATTTTTAATTTCCAATATGAAAATTAATTTTGCATAAAATTTTTAATTTTTAATTTGTAGATTATTTTTTAGATGAACAATGAAAATACAACATTTTAGATGAAAACGCATTATCACATAAATATTTCATAAAGATAAATTGTATCATTAATAATAGTTAAAGTAAACATAGTTCAATTTTACATCAATAAATCAAACTTATCTAATTGGAACAAATTTCATATACAATATATTTATTAAAATATTTCTATCTTTTGATCACATTCTCTTTAAAAATCCTATTTCTTGTCATATCAATAAGACTAATTATAAATTAACATCTTATGTTGAGATGAAATTTCAATAATGGTTTCCATATTATGAATTATAATATTATATAATATCTAGGATGTGAAAAATTATTGTTGGCTATTGTGAATAGTTATTGAAATTAAATTTAACTACAAAAATTACGTTAAACAATAGTATATATTTTAGATAAATATAGAATTAAAAGCATAATTTATCCCACAGAATCTGCAAAAACCCATTATTTTACCATATATTGAACCTTAACACCTTATTATTTTATTTTATGATATTTTGGGATACAATTCGATTTATTTATCTGATAATATAATTTATCAAAATAAAGGAGAAATAAAAAAGAACCTTCAGTGACTTTAATATTTATTGTGGTTCGAGAAAGTGTGAAAACATAATATATTCAGTCATAAAAGTATTTATAATGGTAAATTTGTTTTTATAATTATAATATATTTTTATTTATTAATATATTAAAAAGTTACTTTAAATCACTTATGAAGTGAGATCTTAAGAATAATTTTGTCAATAATAAAATAAAATTAATATAACCAAAAACATTATAAGGAAAATAATTTGAATTAAATATTTCCTTCCATTTAAGTTTTAGTTGTGAAAACTATGAAAAACATGTATGAACATAATAACATCATATTCAATTATTTTATTGATAAATTAAAATGTAAATTAATAAAATAATATCACCATTGAGATTGATGTTATTTTATTTTATATGATATTTTTTAAAATGATTTGAAATCACTAAATTCTAATATTCATCAATATGATTTATAGATGATTATAAATATAATATATGTTCCATTAAAAAAAATAAATTTCTTTTATAACTAAAATGTATACCTCTATATAGTTAAAAACATTTTTAGCACTGATAGGGTTAAAGCATTGATTTTTCACCTAACATGCGCTTATGTTAAAATAAGTTTACATCACAGATGTGAAATATATTATCCAAATTAAATATAAAAATAATAATAACTTAATATAAATTATATAATTATACAAACTTATATTTATTCACAATGTACAAATAGATTTTTTTATAAAATTTGTTGCCTTAATAAAAAGAAAAATAATAAAAGTGTGGAAACAATAAAGTTAATGATTTAAATTAAAAAATAACTTATTTTTAGGTGGTGGAGGTGTTTTTTAATAAAATAACCCTCCTATAAAATATTATTCAATTTTTATTCCATGTGATTCAAGGGAGACATTTCTATAGTGGATACATTCAAGTATTTCTAATAATGCTACTCATTCTCACCTACAAAAGGGAACTTTGTATCCGCCCTTATTCACACCACTCTGACAACTAGTCTGGACCCAAATCATCGACGATAACTTCTAAAATTCCCAATTCTCAAATGAAAAACCTTATATTGTGGACTAAGAGAACATTTTAATTTTTTAGTGCATCACAAAGGATGTTACTTAATGTAGAGGTCATATTATTCTAAAATAGAATTTACATTATTACATTCTCAATTTCCATAAAGTAAAATTATAACATGCTTTGATGATAAACATATTATCATCCGTACACTGAGTTCTTGTTATATAATGGGTAAAATAGAGAACCAGTCATAATTCCATAAAATAGGTTACATATTCCCCATTCATGTATAAGATGGACTAGTGCCTCAATGATCCTATCGTGCCTTTTTCAATTACAACCATTCATGGTTTTTAATAATAGTGTATTTATAGTTTATATATGATATCCATAATATTTATTGTTTATATATTATATACATGATAGTTTTAATTTTATAATGATGTAGGAATTATTATATCACACATATCTTCATTCATTCAATTTTGTGGGAATTTAATGATGTCACACATGCATATGCTAAACTACTCTTTCTTGATGTGATGTAATTCATTCATGCATTAAATGGTATTATTAAATTAATAATTTTCATAAAAATATGTGACATATAAGACATAAATATTTTATATTAATTATTTTATATATATGTTATATGTAATTTCCATTCAATACAAAATAATTCTAAACAATGTTTCAATGTATGTATGACCTTCTGTCTACATAAATGGTTTATTTAATTTTCTATCTCAAAATATTATGAATTGCGGTAGATAAATATATATATTGAATATATATATTGAATATATATGATACTTAAATATTTTTTTATTTCTAGGGATGATTAATAATGAAAAATATATGATGAACATATGAAATAAGAATCCATAACATACTCAAAAAAACAAAATGTTTTTTTGTCACAAAACAATGTAAATAGTGAGAGACTATTAAGAACTAGATTCTATGATTTTACAAATGAATCATATATGATATTGATAATAATAATAATATGTTTTTGTATAATTTTAAGTCAGGTATAAAAAATTATACAAAATGTTAACGATAGTTCATCCAAAAATAAGTGTATGGTAAAAGATTTAGTCACAAAACAAAATCCATTAAGACAAATTTGATTTCATACATCGATTAAATTTTTTTGTGTATATAATTCCTATTTGATATATTATATCATTATTTATTCATACATCATGATATTTTATGTTTTCATTTTATTATCTCTTCTATCGGGATTTTACATTATATTTACCATGTGTTAAAAGATATCTTATAGTCGCAATTACATTTGGGATTGTTAATTTTCTTAAGAAACAATCAAATTCTTGAAATAATTGTTCATTGAAATTTATATTTATTTTATAATAAATATAATTTTGGGATGGATATGTTTCATTACATTCCTTAAACAATTTAACATACGATGTTCACTTTTAATGTAATGTGATTCATTAGGGATTTTTTAGACATGTGGTAAATGGGTTGGGGACATGTTAGTGTAATCTCCTTTATTCATCATTATTATCAAGAGAATATTAAGATGAGAATATTAGACGGGTTTCTACCCACAGACACAAACTATCGTGATGGTAGATCTTGATAGTTAGTACCCAGAGGATAGATCATGACACTTCATATGCGAATCATTCTTCTTTACATCATTACTGATATTCCATGAGATTATTATGTTATTTTGAAAAACCTTATTCTTGATTTATGATCTTGTGATTATAAGCATGCGACATTATAATATTAAATAAATTAAAGGTTTAATATAAAATAAAAAACAACTTGTAAATTAAATATGGACATATTACATAATTACTAAAATAATATCATGTAGACTATGAAATCCATAATAATAGTTCCAGGACACATCAATATACATTTCTTATATAAAAAACATGGGTAATTCTTAAAAAAGAACAATACATGTATAGAATAATGACCATGAATCTATATCCACATTAGTCCCATCTATACTGAAAATACACACACATATATGTGTTTTATCAGGTGAGTATCACATACAAACTGCACGATTGTTTTCTTTGATGGTTACCATAGAACACTACTATAGGATTATTAACATCATGTAATTTATTCACCCTTTAAAGGTACTATTCCCTATTATATAATATATTTATAACCCCTAGTCATTTTCATGATCAACACAACACAATCCGAATGGAATATTCCATCTAACTATAAAATATTGAAATTAATAATCATGGGTTCGTAGAAAAACAAATACAAACCCTCAAAAAGCCACCCATTAATATTTTACGCACTGAATAGCTTCATGGGATACACATATTATATTCTATACCATTGTCTAGTCACACCCTCTCATAGTCCACAAAACAACTGAATCCCACTGGTTCCCAATAGTTTCACCAAACACAAAACTGAAAGAGGGTTACATAAAACCATTATTATATCTCATTTCAACACCCATTCTCATGTGGTAACTAGGTACATCATCACAATAATATTATTGAAACCGTACTACAGATCTTTATTAAAAAATTGCAATCCTTAGATTAAACACATTATTAGGTATAACACATCCATCACAACATGTCAATCATGGCATGACTCCGTAGTCCAACCAGGGTATACTGTAAAGGAAAATCACTGAAAATATAAAATATATACATTCTTGAACTCCATGTTCACTCATTTTTGATCACTCACCCAACCAACTGTCATGTTGGGACCCACTAATTATTACTAATAACAACTCATCGAATTTTTCCTCAAGGAATGTCTAAGGGAATCTACAATGGGGAAACTGGAAAATATAAATTACATTTTTATAAAATTATCAACTTTTATAGGGTCTCTATGTTACATGCATATCCACATTCAATGCCTCATCCATCAATGAACTATGCATAATTCTAAAGAACATGGGCCCATGTGGCCTAAGAACAATTTTTTTACTAAGGGAATATCCATTTAAATTAAAATATTAAATTTCAATAACTAATTTAAATTATAAATTCCAACACCCTTAGTTGTGTGCCTTCAATTATTATGAATCATTAAAAGAATTGATACAATTCATAAGAAATGTACCATGGAGACGTACATCATTGGGATGATTTTTTATTTAACTATACAATACAAATACCCTATGTAGTCATATACTAGGTAATTCAATTACAATCATATGCTATCATTCATCATAAACACACACTAGGCCCCACCCCACTGTAAAAAATAATATTAATTATAATGATTATAATTAAATATTCATGTTTATTGTAATAATGTATACACACAAGAAAATCATAATGACATATTATAATAATTTTTTCTTCAAGAAAAATGATTTATAACACCTATGCATACCCTTGGACCATTTTTAATATATATACCTGTAATAAATCAAAAAATAAATAATTTATATATATATAAATTATGATAAAAACCAAATTCATATGGATAACATAACTTTAGTAATGACCAAAAAATCACATGAAATATTTTCATTGGATATCCTATATTTTTTTTCATGAAGTCCACAACAAAATTGTAAGATTCCACCATGATATGACAGAATCATATCTAACATACTAATTTTTTTTTCAAATTATAATAAAAGAATAGAAAAGATCATGGGAGGATAGAAGATGAAGAAGCACACCATTAACACTAAATATTCTCTCTAAAAATACCTCAAATACAATGATGAATGAATGAATATGTAGTAGGGAAATTATTTTTTTATTAATAATGCGGTTGGAGGAGAAAGATGAGTTTCCCCATATAATGATCTAATGGGGAAAGAGTAAAAAACATTGTTATTATCTGTCTTGGTTTTTCGACAAATTTTGTCAAAATATATACCAACCTTATGGTAGGAACTACCCAATTGTTCCCCTATCACATGGACATGAATTACATATTTATAATCAATGTTGTAATGATGATAATTGGCACTACGTTAGTCAACAAAATTTTCCCTTGTTTTTCAACAATTGTACTTAATCCATTCCCCTATCCCTATGTCCAAATAAATTAGTATTGTTCACTCTAGAATATTCTTGGTCGCCATAATAATATTTAATAATAATGGGAACCAACCATGTGTTATAGAACATGATCCTAGAAAAAAAATCATGCATCCCGTTCAACATGGTTTCTCAAATACCCAACACACCAAAATGTGTGACCTATAATAAAATCCTTAAAATAAACTTTAAATATAACCCAAATATTTTTAGATTCTCTCAGGAATATGAGGGTCATATTTTTCCCCAATCAAAATAAAAATAACCATCATGGTACATGGAAACTCTGAACTAAAAATCTGCAACCTGGTTATTAAAATGATTAATCTATAATATTGAAAATGTGGTTTTTGAACTAAAAAGTATGGCATGTCCATACACATTGAAAATTATAGGAACTCCCCAAATCTATTATCTAAGAGCCTCCATCCAAAGGTAATTAGATTGAGTTTTTTCATGAATTCCTGAAAGTAACCAATATGTATATACTATGGACCAATTATACACCACTTAGATTTATCATACAAGTTATAAAAAGAGTGTACATCACACAGTGTAATAGAACCCACAATTCATGTCATCTAGGACCCTCCTTCCTCAACTAACTCAAGTATAGAAATAATCTACCTGTATCCAGATTATTATTTGGACAACAACACCACCTAACGCATTCTACAAAGCATTACACTATTAGTTTTTATAAAATAAATGATTTATAATATAGAAAAATTATAATAATTATAATAGATATATAGAATAAAATTATATTTATATTATAATCAGACTTATACAATATTTAATGTGATAAATATAAATATATATATATTCAATTTTATCATAATTTTATTATATAATAAATGAATGGTTATATAATATATATGAAATAAATATTAAATTAATAATTATATTATATTTTAATTTCATTTATAATGTATTAAATTTTGAAAATATAATAATTCAAAACACACAATTATCATAGTTATATTATTCTAGAAACAAATATTATAAATATATTAAAAGGAATTATAGTAAATGTAATTGAGATTAAATTTAAAATATAAAAATCAATTATTATATAAAAAGGAAAAAAATTATAGTATAATATAATTATAAACTATATAATTAATATACATAAAATATTTTAACATATGAAATAAATAAATATGTTTTCATATAGATTATATTTTTTTTATCAAGTATAAATATATATATTTATATACATATATATTAGTGTGAAAATATTATTTCATAGTAAATAATAATTTTTTTGTAATTTTTTTATTAATGACTTTTTTTATAATCATATGAAACCAAATGTTTCATAAAAATGTATAGAAATTCCACTTCAAATTTAAACTGAAAATTCAATTAAAGATTGTTATAAGTTAAATAGAAAATTAATTAAAATGTTAGAAATTATTGAATTTTAAGGAGACATTAGTACGAAATCATATATCCCTATAGAATGAACCTCAGGGTCACATGAAATAAATTATACAATCATGTATATATGAATTCCATGGTTGCACGAGATTGGTCTTAGTCCTCACTTAAAATGAACTCAATGTCAACCATAAATAAATTGTGTAGTCACTTGAATTAAAATATAAAATGTAGCTGTTTTCATATTCCATTGTATTTCATCTATAGTAAAATTTTAATTAATTTTTGGTTTACATATAATACATTTTTGATTGAGAAAAAACTTTATATTAAAATGATCTTAATTGTCAATTTATTTTATATCATATCACACATTCAATAAAAATTATATTTAATTATATTTTACTATTAATCTCAATTCCATTAACCATATAAGTAATTTTTAGGTGACTATATAGTTAAAATATAAATGACCAATCAAATTATGTCAAACAACAGTGTAGTTCATCAAAATCCATCTTATATGGATAATTCTTATGAATATTTTGTTTATTATATAATGATCATGTGGTTTATAAAATTTCACATTGGTATTTATTTCAAGTTATATGAAATATTATTCTTTACTAACCATGAAAATAATTTGTTATTATCAATATAGTTTATTTTCAAGAGTCATTCAAATCCAACTCTATATAAATATATAGTTTAAATCCTAGGGTGTTATTGTTTATTAAAATGACATTATCATTCACATTCAAGAGTAAAACTAATTTTATTTATGTATCATTTTAGATTGTTTCAAGGGATAATTCTATTTATTTTATATTCACCATCATGTTCAATTTTAATTTATATTTATATTCATTTTTAGGAGAATATATTATAAATTTAAAATAACTATATATATCATTTGTATTTCCCGATATTTTTTATTTCATGTGTCCTTGAAACACAATTAATATGTCATGTGGGTTCAATATCAACTGAATTTTAATGAAATTTATATGTCTATTCATTTCATTTATTGTGGCCTTAAAATTTATATTCCTCAGATATTCATAGTAATTATCAATTAACCAAATTTTTTATTACAAGTGGAATGATAGTTCATCATAAAGTTATATTTTTATTCATTTTAGGTGACCTTGAATAGCAAATTTTTTTGACAATTTTAATTTTTTTTCAAATGGTCATCATAAACATTATTTTGTTAAATTATAGTCTATTTTCAAGCGACCGTGAAATTAATTTTTAAGTGTCCTTTCAATTCATTTAATGTTATCTTCATGTTTATTTCAAGTGACCTTGTCATTGGACTAATGAAAATGTACTCCAATGAAACAATATAAGTAACTACAACCATATGAAATGAAATTGGACATCATTAGAAAGAAATTAATAATTTTTATGGAAATAAATTTTATTTTACGTGAAAATTAACTAATGGGTTTATATATACTTAATTATATTTTTATATGAAAATTAAAACTATGATCACAAAACAATTGTATTCAATTTTCATTAAAAACAATAAGATCATATGAAATAAAACAAATTTTAATAAAAAATTAACAATATGGTCAGTTGAAAATGAAATGCATTATCATATGAAAAGAACTCAAAGGTCACATAAAAAAGTAATCAATGGTCAGTGAATGGATCAACATGTATCTTTCTAAATAGTTAAATTATGTTTATAATTAAACTTGTACTTACTAAACATCAAATTATTGCTCTAAATAAGTATTTAATTATATATTTAACAACAAAATTTTTTTTTAATAAGTTTTATGCATTATAGATGGAATTTAAATATAACTATATATATATATTTATATCATAAATATGAAAATGTATTTGGAAATAAATAATAAATATAAATATATTTATTATATAAAGTCATTTAGAACATATTTATTAATATATATATTTATAATAATTATATTTAGTTTTATCATATTATTATAAATGTAAATTTTAAAATTTTATAAAAATATATAATTATATTTTTTATATTATAAGTACCTCATTCTATAAATGAATTTATATTTAATATATTTATTATAAAATAAATAAAAATCATTTTAATATACCTATAAAATATTAACAATATATATGTGTACTTATATTAATTAATGTATATAATAAATATAATAATATTTATAAAATACTTTATTTGAATATTATAACTAAAATAATGAAACTATAATATATTGAACTAAAAAACATAACAAAAAACCTCTATATTATAACAACTAAAATGTTTTTATTTTGATACAAAATATTGAAAATGGAATTTATCTTATACTTTCAATTGATAATGACTATTTAATTTAATGTATTTTTCGTACCCAATTAATGAAATGGATTATACATATCATTTTTATATAATAATTAATATAGGAATATTGATTAAAAATCCTTTGAACTCAGACCACTTATTTGGGTAAACATTTTTTAGAATAACCATAATAAAAATTTATTTATATAAAAAATTCAGACAAAATATATCAATGTCCATGATCACTAAAATCATTATATATGGACATACAAATTTTATATTCATTTATCTTGAAAAGTTATAGTGAACAGTTATTTTTATTGGTGGGTATAATTGATGTCTGAGGATAAAATTGTTGCTAAGTGGTTTATATTATGTTATTATTGATTAATGTTTTGTTACAAAGATTGAATGTTGAATTTCGAATAATATAATTATAGATTCTTAGTTGATGAAAAAGAAGTAGTTATGGTATATAGTTTTCACCAAATTCATAGTTCTTGACCGTTGGAGACCTAATTGACACATAAAGGACACATCCCTCTAAAGTATCCATATGGAGGTTTGTGTCTTCATGAGAAAACCCAGTGGGTTCTGAGCTCTTCTTCTTAGTAGAATAATGAATGGAATTTTATTGTCTCTCTCCTTGTATCTTTAGTAGGAATGTATTTATCGAGGGCATTATTTCTCAATTACAGGTGTCACATACCCCTTCAATTCCATTTATTAGACCAATATACATCCAATTTAGCTATTTTTAATTGGATTCATTTTCCTAATTGATCATGGAGTGTTTTTTCTTACATTTTTTCTTGTTCATCATCACTAATTTCTGAAATTACAATTATTTTATTCATGTTACATGAATACATGTTGCACTAGTGCATGATATATTTAGTAATCATTAATTGGATTTTATACTGATTGAAAATAGATTTTCTTAAAAACAAATAACCAATATTTAATTTTTTATTTTTCCTGATAAATTTATCACAGTTGGGTATTATAATAATTCCCCAATTTGGCTTGGAATTGATGATTTATTAATGTTAATTTCTTGTCTCTTTTGGTTTCAATACATTTAATTTCATAAGAGATATTTTTATTATATCATATTGTAGGAAATTTGGGAATTAAATGAACACATTGAGTAATCAATAAATATTACAAAATGAGTTAAACTAGATAATTAATTATAAATTATTTTAATTTTTTTAATATTTTGGTTTGAGGATGGAATATGGTTGCATAGTGAGAAATATCTCATGCATTTATCTTAATTGGATATAATACATAAATAAATAGTATAATGTTGATATCATGGTAAATGAAACCTAAAAAACCTAACCATGTAAAACAACGTATGTGAATCATATCAACCTTCTCAGGTTGGAGTATAATGATATAGTATTACACTTGGTTTTCAGAGGAGTCCAAAGATATGAGTTCGGAAATGATTAAGAATATTAATAGTGGACTAGTGTGAGATTAATTTTTTTTATATTGAGAGATTCCTATAATATCTTCCAACCACATTCCTTGTTTTAAGAATAAAAAAATGGTCCTGAATTGTGTTTATATGGGGTAATAAAATTAGAAAAATACTAGCATGTCTCATGTTAGAGTGTTATGTGATTTCAATTGTTTAATGCTTGGATAGTGTTCCTTGAAATTATTTAGTCTTCATAATTTAATTTTTATGGATATAGTCAGCTTCCTTGAAAAATGGGAATCCATGATTCAATGGGTTATGATGTCAAAAAATGGATTTAGAGATCTTTAGTAAGTTGTTAGGCATGGGGAACTGATGTTATTTGGATTGTGGAGGGACTTATATCACCCCATAGTGTGCCTAATGTTACATTGTGGTAGTTACATAGTGTTATCTTCATCCATTAGTGTGTATAATTATGGGATAGGGTTTAGAAAATAGAGTGAGTATGGGATATTATACATAATCCTTGAGATGATTTACTTATGAAAAAAATGCGATGCATGTGTGCAAAATGGGTTGTGATTCAAGATTGGGTTCCAAAAAGTGACACACATATGGTATTTATTTCATCAATGTAACATGAGGGTTGTTATCAGGGGTTCATTTTTTTGAATATATAGGGTTGAAAGTTTCTCTAAACAATATTTTTAGTAAGAAAGGATGGGAATGAGGAAGAGTGTCTAATGAGAAACTTAATGGTGGTTATGGTTAATTATAGAATATTTGAAATCTATTGACTAAGGATAGTCTTTATTGAAACAAATCAATTCATTATATTATTGAGACTCAATTCTAAATTAATGGAATAAATGAATATACGTAAGAAATAGTGAAAAGATGTCCATTTCATGGAAATTTTAGATTAGTTTCTATCCCCAAACAATGTTTTTATGAAAATTTTAGATTGATTAAATTTAAATAGAATTGTCAAAAAATCGTTTAAAATTATAGGTCTCTCAGTATCTTGATAATAGATTTTTCATATTTATAGCATTATATGAAAATAGAAACACTATTTTCTGTATCAGAATGGTCATCTTTAGCTAAAACAATTTTATATTACACAACATTACTTCGAGCTACAAAACTAGTATTTTGATATCGTTTAAGTAAAAAACTATTAAACCTGTATAATGTAAATAAATAAAATAAGGTTATTATTTAATTAAAATTTCATATTGGTAACACCCTTATATTGAAAACATATTTTTTATATTTAATGATGTATGATTTTATTGATATATTTCATTATATGATCAACTAAAAAATGAATTGTTGTATAATATATATATATATATATATTATAATTAATTTTAACTATCATCGTCTCGCCACTATATTAGTGTGAATGAATAATAAATAAATATATTGTACAATTTTTTTTTCTAAATTAAAAATTATAGATTATTTAATAAAATATTAGGACTAAAATTTTAAAAGAAATTTTTTATAAGATTGAAGATAACATATTCAATGTATTGTATTCTTATATACATTATATGTCTTTCTCAATAAATTAATAGGATATTTATTAAAAAAAATTTCATATAATTTGAAAAAATAAACAATCAACCTTGATTATATTTTTAATTTGTTAAAAATCAATAAATAATAATTTGAAGATAAAAAAGAGACAGTTTAATCATTCAAAATATATAAATATTGTGAGATACTGATTTTATAATAATATATTAAATTAATCAGTATTGAAGGAATTTTTTTTAAATATTTAGATAATTAAATAAGTAAAATTAATTACAATTATTTATAATTATATTTTCATGGAGATGAAAAATAATAAATTCTTTTTTGTAGAAAATTGTACCTTTTTAAAAATACTCTTCATTTCAGCTTTCACACAATCTATAAAATGAATTTATTCCTCTTAAATAAATTTAATCTGATAAATTGGTTTCCATATTTATAATATTCATTTAAAAATTATGCGATGATTTCAATTTCATATTTGGTAGTATGGAATAATTATGGAGTTATAAACTATTAAATATAATAAATTTTAAAATTGTTCATTTTGGGTAAATCTATTGATAAAAAGTATAATTGTACCAAATAAAATTTTTAAATAATAATAAGTTAATATATTTCATCAATAAATAATAATAGATTTGATATTTATGAAAATATATGTTTCATTATGATGGAAGTGAATTTATTATATTTTAATAATTTGAAAAATTTCAAAGGTTATTCTACTATCAGTAACCGAAGGACCCCACATATCTACTATTTTATACACATCCTGATCCCTTTATCATAAAAAAATCAAAAAAATAATCCCTCTACCATCGTATTTATTTCTTAGATATTCATGTGTTCATCATATAGCACTTCATGATTGTGTGACATTTTATGAAAAAGGGTTTTTCTTGGGGATGATGAATATGTTGTTATGTTACTTTTTAATTTCTATTTTCAGTTAGCCCATTCCATAAAAAATTTATTATCACATTTACCTTCATAATTCAGTAAATTTACTATAATTAATGTTGGTTATGTTTCGAGTATTACTATAATCTATTTCCTCTATATCAATTTAAAAAAATGGTTCAAGAATACATATGGACTGCCATATATATAAAGAAATGTATTTTATTTTTCATCAACATATATATAGGATGATAATATATATTGAATAAATATTATTAAATTAATTCTATAACATTATTATAATTTTTAAATAAAATATATATTTTTACCTTCTTACACATCGATACGTTGAGAAATGAATAAGTTGCTCATGTGTATTTTTGATCTAACACCTCCCTGAAGTGATGTAAATAATTTTTTCATTTATGATTTACATTGATTGAATTATTAACGTATTGAATCAGTACATAAGATAATTTTTTATAATAACTATTCTAAATGGTGTATAATTTATTACTATTACTTCATTTCATTCATCAAAAAGTGTAGACATTAGTTATGTGTTCATTTGTTTCACCTTATCTAAGAGGATATATAAATCAATTATCATCATTGATTAACATGAATAGATAAAAAATATTATAAAATGAATAAATATTCAACTTATTACATGATCAACAAAATGGTAATTATGGAACCATTAACCATGTTGCCGAAGTATAACCATTTATCAGAATCATGATTGAAAAACGGAATAACGTTCACCTAAAAAATTATTTTAATGATTAATAATTATAAAATATCTAATATGGAATTATAGGTGAATTACTCATAAAAAGTTATTCTTTAACATATTTAGATTATTGATGTATGATTTTTATTCACTTTTATTCATTATTTTTGAACTTTTACAATCAATGGTGGGACCTGACATAGGGGTTTCTCATCATTCATTTATTAAAATGAAACAAGTTCCATATTATCCATTTTTTATTTTATGAGGTGTAAATACATAAAAATTATTTATATATTAATTTTTTAATAAATGGTATCCTTATTTTCAAATAAAACTAATTTTTATGTTTTTATGTATTTTTCTATGATATTAAAAAACTATTGGAGTTTATCAAATAAATATTATTTCATTAAGACATGTTTCATGTGATTATAGTATTTATGTTTATATTGTTTTTATAAAACCTAATTTATATATTAAATGTGGAATACTATACAAATTTATGGTATATGAATTTTTATATGATATTATTTCGTTCTAGTGGGTTTTTTTTTCAAATTACACTAAAGTGATATGGGATTATGTGTCGATGTCATTTCCCTACTGGTGTATCCATATTTAAATATTCCATGATGGAACATATGTCATATTTTTACGTTGATAAAAAATTAGTTTTTCTTCTCATATTCATATTTATAGATTTTCTTTTTTTTAGTAATTTTTAATCTATTTGGTAGAAAAATTATTGAGATAATGTTTTGGAGTAAATCCCCCCCCCTTATTTATTATTTTTTGATTTGAATCATTTTACTCAATGTCTTTGTTTATAAATATGTTTTATGGTTTTTGTATAAATTCATTATTTTTTAAGAATTTAATTTTTTACAATCTCTTCAAAAAAATTTATTGAACTTTCATATTTTTAGTATGATGATGGAGTTGATTTTTCAAATAATACTTATTTCTATTATGGTATTATTATAATTAAAGTTATTTCCATGGATTTAGATAATAAATGATAATGTTTCTCACATGATTTGTATTTGAAAACAAAAATATATGTTAATAATTTTCATGAATAATTGTTAAATTGAATTTGGTAGTGTAGCGTCCTAATTTTGAAAAGCATGGATAATAATTATGAAACTGTTGATGTTGAAATTTTGATAAGGTTTTATATATTAATGATTTATCACTCTATATAAGGATTTATTCATAATGGATATCATGTTCTAAACAATTTCTTTAATATTACATATTCATGAATAGAAAGACCTATCATTCCATTTTTCAATATCGTGATATATGAATGATTTTTGAATGAATATTTCACCTTCATTTGTTGGACCAAAATTTGATGTTCAAATTGATCTAGTGGCAATAAAATAATGATATTATGTCTATTAAATGTAATGAAATAAAGATTGTATTTTTATGTTTAAAATTCATATACTCCAGGGAAATAATATTGAACCAAAAAAAATTCCAAATATGTCGTTTTTGGATGAATCGAAGGTCCATTGTATTTTTAAAGGATTATGGATTTTTTATTGACAACATTCTACTAACGACATTCTAGATCATTATGCATTAGAAATTAATAGTTATTTCTCTTACAAGTATATGTTTCTACAAGAATCCTATGTCCTCTTACAAGTCTATGTTTCCAGATGAAACCAATGCTCTATCACATGGAATCATATTTATATGTTACTTTGGATAACTATTAGGTTTACATATTTCCCATTTAAAGGGAGTTTTATTATTCATTTTTATGATGTGGGATTCTTTTGAATGAAACAATCATGTATTAAAACTTTGATAACTAAGATTAATATTAAATGAGAAATTCATTTTAATATCGGTATAATGTAACACCATGATATTTTTTTTGAAAATGTATTTTTTAATAATTCAATAGCATTCCCTTCATACTACACTAAGTTAATCTTTCAATACACACAATACCCTCTTAGCATGCGTCACCCAAAACACTGATATCCTAAAATATATTATTTTCTTAGTTAAAAAATAAAACTTAAACTTAGTTGTTATAAATGATTGTATGATAAATATTAATAAAATTATGAAAATAAAATTTATTCATGAATATATAATTCATTAAATAATGACTAATTAATTATAATTTAAACTAAAACATTTTCAAAATACATTGAATGTTTTATATGAAAAATTATTTAAATTGGAAGATGTTTGTTTTATTCCAATAAATTAAATAATTTTTTTAGTGAAATATATTAATGGAATCTATAAAAAACTAATTAATATCATAAATCTTATTTATATTTTATACATGAAACGAGAGTAAACAAAATTTCTTTCGAAAAAGATATACTTTTCAAAACAATTAATGTTATCCAACATTTTAATTGAGAAGAGAGTTTATATATCGTTTTTACACATTAATAAATTATGTTTGAAAAAATAAAAATCATCTTTAAAATTTTAATATCTAAATTTACTTTGGTTGATTTTTTTATATGTATCATGTTTTGATAATTAGTGGAAAATAATTAATTTTAATAGATTATTTCTCTCTACAATATATATTGTGTGAAATTATATATTCAATTTTTTATAACATTTATTTAGAAAAATTTCATTATTTAATTAAATTTATTTAACTGGAATCAATTTCACAGTTGGATATAAGAAATTCCAAACATTTAAAGAATTTTACTTTAGAAATATATTATATCACCCCATTAGTGGGAATAAGTTTTAATAAATATTAAATGAATCTTAGAATTGAAAATGGAAAATGGAATCCATATATGATATCATATGTTAAAAATTTAGTAATTGGGTTGTTTTTAATTTTGGATAATATAAATAGAACCTTGGTGATTTTTTACAATTGTAATGGGTAGATCGAGAAATTAAAAAAATATATAAAATGATAATGAGATGAAAATAACCCTTAATCATTAAAATATAATAAATAATGAAATTATTTCTAACCATGATGAATATGGTTTGAAATTTTATAATATAATGATCACATTTACAAGGAAACGATTAAGATAATATTAATATCAATAAATGTGAAAAAATATCATTGTCCTAATTTTTATAAGATTAATATTTTTACAGTATATTTAAATAAAAAATATATATAATCATATAAATTATTTTTATTGTTAATGAATTTATCTATATCAAGTAATTTTTTTATTTTGTTATTGATGAACTAATTATCATAAGTTCTTAGAAAATAATGACATTGTAATTATTTTATTACCAAAAATATCAAATAAATCATATTAAAACTATTATGATAAATATCATTGGACATAACAATGTCCACACAACAATTTAATAGGATACCATTATATTTTAGGGATTTAATTAAATACTTGTTTCAAATTTATCGTGTTGTGTTTATATTTCTAAATTTCCTTGAAATGAACTATATTAAAATTGAGTATAACTATAATTTATAATAAATCTTATTTTATGAATTGTTATAAAATATTGAAAAATATTAAATTCTTCCAAATAATTATCATAAGGTTGAACATGTCCTACACGAACCAATTATAAGACTTTTGGAATTTTATAAATAATATATTACCAATGGAACTGTAAAAATTCATCTTCTCAGGGTTAGAATTAAATTGGTTAAATAAGTGTTAAGACACAACCATAAGGATAAAACCATGTAAAATTTTGTTAAATTTTTTTAATAAATATTATTATATCATTTTCATATTTGGCATTGCATTTAGTATTTTAATGGAATCCTTTATCTGATAATGACATATATAATATTTAAATAAAATGTGGTCACAAAATGTCACTCTCTTTGTGTTTAATATAATTTATGAGTAAGAATAGTTAAAAATCTTGATATGAATGAGAATAAAAGTATAGTTTAATTATAAATTAATTATTCTCAATATTTAATTTTTTAAATTTTATAAATAATATATCTGCATTAAATTATTGTCGATTATAAAAAAATTAACAAATTAATAACAAAGTAAAATAAATGATTTTAGAAATAAAAATATTGATATAATTCGAATGATATAAAATTGGAAGTGAATTGTATAGACCCATATACAATATTAGATAGGTTTTTAGGAATTATATTCCAATTCATTCCTTTTCATGATGTTATTGAAGTTAAATAAAATTAATGTTTCAAATTGACAATAATAATATTTTATAAAAATAATATTTTATAAAATCATTAATAAACATAATGAATATTTTAAAACTAATAAAAAAATATTATATAAAATTGGATAAATTATTTATTTATAATTTAATTGGCATAACATATTTATAAATTAAATTTTTCTAAAACTAATTTTTTTTACCATACCTAAAAATAATTTTGATTTACTAATGGTAAAAAAAAGATGATGTTTAAAATAATACTACAACATTTCTTAAATTATTCTTGTTGATGATTATACAAAATTATAAACTATTAAATTCTTATAAATGATTATTAGTGGTATTTTTATTGAAATTTATTTTATTTCAAATTTATATTTTTAAAAATTTAAAAATTTTCCCCACCTCAATTATAAAACAATGCCTAATCCATCACTTCTTCACGTCACATTGAGACTTCATTCTCAAACATCGAAATTGAATTTCTCTTCACAAATTCCCTATCCCAATTTTAGATGTTCTGTACTTTTAAAATGACCAACAATTATTTCCCATAGAAGTTATCTAAGGGAATTTCATCAAAGAAGAGGTAATCATCTCTACCGACTCTTTGAAGATTATATCTCCATTTACATAACTTTCATGAGTTGATTCCAATATAAAGAAATTACTATAAAATAAAAAAATGCTATGATATTATTGTTATTATGAAAAAACCATATTCCACATTTTATCCATCCTTTTAAAAACAAAAGCACCGCATGTTCATACATATAGCTTACCGTCTCCATGTAGTCATGTAATATGCTTTTCATCACTCTGTTTTTGGATGGGTATAACAATGAAAATAAAACATATAATATAATTTTAAAAAGATATTGATTATGAATATATATATATATATATATATTTACATACAATACAAATACTTACACTTTTACAATTATTGTTAGGATACATTACTCATCGATACGTACAACCTTCCATCTCCATGACCCGATGTGATTCATTTTCCATATTCAAAATAGTAAAATGACTATATTAACTTATATAACTAATAAATATGGTATAGAATACGTTAATATATTGTTTTAGGCAATGAAACTATATCCAATACCAAATTTTTTTGGACTTATTTGGAACAAAATTCATAGAAATTTGAAGCATTTAACATCTAAAAGAAGGGTAATAATTAAATAATATAACCATACGAGTGAGAAGATGATATTAAATGATAGTATATAATATCATAAGTAATAATATGGTTATTGTATAACATAATAAAATTCTTTAAATAATTATCCAAAATATTCATATACGTACAACGGAAGTCGGATCAATGTTAAGGTGTGTTTTTTAAATAAAATTTTATATAGGATTTTTATATGTAAGTATATCTTGGGGAATATTTATCATCATTTTATAGGATTCTTAAAAAATGATTTTAATATATATCTAAAATTGATTAATTGTTTTTAATCATTTTGTGAATTTTTTACAAAAGGTTTGAATGGAATATTTTTTTCATTTTCCAAAGGATGTGCTTTCCGAATTTTCTGAAAAAATAATGATATTATTGATTATTTTAAACATATATTATGGGAATGGATTTTCTTCTTTAATTAGGCCTTAATATGATAATACAACACATAAAATCTTACAAATATATTTTTAACGAACGTTTTTATCATTGCATAATTTTTTTAGAATTGAAATCATTTTTAATAATAAAGGATTGTTTCCTGAGGCATTATTCTCATGTTGACTATTTATGTCACTTTTCATTTATGATAACTTTTTATTTTGGTAATGTTTTGATGTAATTATTTTTATGAAACTCATAAGATTTTATGGGTTCTATTATGAATTATGTTTTTATTTTATACATATGTGGGGTTTTTATTATGTGATGGGTGGGACCATTATCTCCCACAAATAAATTTTGTAGGGTCATTTAGACATTAGATTGATATGAATTGAATAATTAGTATACATAGTTCTTCAATAAATGGTTGTAAATATTAGTGACCTCATTTTATTATAGAATATTTTCAATTTTTATGGTTATAGTAACGATACATTACTAGTATAAGAACTAGAACCTATGAAGATGTATATGCTAAAAATAAGTATTATTATGCTAAAATCTAATGAAATATTTTCATTTATTTATTATGAAATTATATATTTTATTCCAGGACATGATATCATATATAAGATAGGATTTTCAAATGTTTTGTTTATGTTCTTTTGTATTACATTTATGATAAGATTGATATATCCCAGATTTACCATTATTGAGATCCTGGGCCCACACTTTTCTAATGTTTTCCCCATGACATAAATAATGTTTCCACCATAAGAATACTAAAGGGGAATACTTTAATTGTAGTTGTTTTATAATCATTCGTCTATATTGATGAATATATTACATGTTTCCAGAGGTACAAAATGATTCTGATCACATGGAAGGTGTTTGTGAAATTTATTGAGTATTCAACTAAAAATTCAAAATATCAATTTATTAAAATACAGATTCATTATAAATATTACACTATCATTGTATTTATTGTGATCCATAAAAAAAGATATAATCTTATGGTGAGTGAGTTTTCCCATTGAATTAAATAAAATGGTGGTGGAGACATTATATCATTTAAAATACTATCGATTGAATTAATTAAAAAAATAATATGTAGTTTTTGAGGGATACTAATATACTTCAAGAAATTTTTACTATTATAGAATTTTCTATTAGAAAATACTATATAAATGTTTTCCTTTTCTTATGTGTAGGAAATAAATACTTTTATTATATTCCTTATATGTTTTTTGTGATTATTATTTATTGTTGATTATCCTATAGTCATATGAGTTATTATTTTTTGAATAAAATATTTCTATTCCATGATTCATGATTAATAATCTTTTACATATTGGTAATGAAATTCTTAACAAATGACTTTTTTTATCATTCCAATATTTTAATCATAGTCTCAATTTTTATTAATGATTCATATATTTAATTTACAGTTATTTATAATATGATCTCACAGTTACAATTTTTTTCTTTTATTGAAGACATGTAGAATTTATTTAAGTTGGATATATCTATGATGGGTTTTAGTATAATATAAAATTTTATAATATGTTGAATATCCATCATGAAAAAAAAGTACTATGTATCTAGTCTCTAGTAAAATAATCTTATAAAGATATTATGCATGTAATATTTTTCATCTATTGAATAAAAATCTAAAATAATTTATTAGTTATGTTTTAGATACTTGGCATGTATCATGATCAGCTATCTATAGAACCTTTTAGTGAATGAGTGGAAATTTTTAACCTTCCATTGAGGTTATACACCACCATATATAGAAGGAAAAATGAACCCATAATGACATCATTAACATGATCATGTAGAATCAATGGGTGAAACAAAAACCTATATAATCCTTGATGTAGTGTTTGTTTTCAATATGGCTTGTATTGTTAATTTTTTTTATAAATCAATATTAATTCATCGATTTGTGAAAATTTCTTATAAAATTAAATATTCTCTAATGGATAAATCATGAATATTTAAAATGTACCATAGAAATTACATTAATTTCCCCATGAAATAATTAATGACTAATTTAAATAAGTAATATTTTCTATTCTATATAAATAATAACATATCAATTTACTAATAGATATAATGAAAATACTAATGTGATATGTTTACTAATAATTTAAAATGATTCTTTTAATTTCATCCACTTTTTGTCAACATCAAATGATACCTATCATTTTAATCCATTTCTATGCATTGTGGCTTCTTAGGATTGGCCCAACATTGATGATAATGACTAAAAAAGAATTTATAATGAATGTTAGATTAGGATCAGTGTTCATGGGCTGGTAGTGGTATGTAATATAATATTGTGGCTTGAATTAAGGGATTCATATGTGAATGTTTTGGAGTACAATTGATCAGAGAACATTAAAAATTCTCATAAATGGATAAACCATTGTTTTTTTGAAGAATATATGGTATAGTATTTTAGCGAAGTGAAAGAATATGTTTTTACATGGAATCTTGTAGAAGAGATCTTTATTACACTCTGTGAAGTCCAAAAATCGCATGTCTTTATCATTATATTGTGTTGTTTCTCATATCTAAAATTATCACATCATATGTGAATAAAGTGCACACTCCATTATTGTCTAGCATATATAAAAGTGGGTGTATTGGTTTATAAAACTTTTCTCACCCATTTTATAATAATAAAAGTGTATTATGAGGTATAATGTCTTATTTACTATGTAATGTAACATGGGGAGTGATATTATACATTACATTGCAAATGTACACTTTATTATTCTTGGTTTTTATTAATCCCACCTATTCAATGTGATTGATATATAGATTGCGCATGGTGTGGGTACTATGTTTATCATAATATGGTTGGGGTTCTCCAAGATAATCATAAACATCAAAAACCCCTTATAGACTCAGTGAATGATCACTATATACATGTAGTTTTTAATACCTAATTTGATAATAACTACTTAATGAGGTGTAAGCCTTGTATTGGGTTTTTGTACTCCCTCAACGAAAATGCACTCGTTGGTGGGGTGTGTATAATGAACTGGCCTAAATCAATGCAGAATCTTTAATTAAGTTACTAATTCCCATTGGATATGTTTTCTGTTTTAGTGTTTTAGATAATTAGGCCATAACTATTACGTAACATTTCAAATATTTCAAAGTAGACACTTCTACTCACTATACATTTATTTCATAAAATAAAAAATTATTAAAAAATATTCATGTCTTCTTCCATATTTTACAAGGCATGACTTTTCCATGATCCCATTTATGACCCTATTCATCATTAAGTCCTGTGAAAAAACATAAAATAATGGGGCATGAGCATAAAAAGCTCAGTAAGGATTAATAAAAATAAATATAAAAATCATTATTCCATAAATAGATACAATTCAATGAAATCATAATTTTTAATATTTATCATACCACACTAGATCATATGATTATTCAATAACAAATTGAAATCAAATATCATAAAGGTAACTTGTGGCATCCAAAAAACACTTACATTGTAGCTTTCACAGCTACTGAGGGAGTTATGTTTGGAATATCCATCACAATATATCCCATAAATATCAAAGGATAGACATTTACATTTTCCTCTATCATGTTACCTAAAGCATTTGGGTGTTTTATTAGTCTCACCCATAATAGATTTATCATGAAAACACCCATATATGTAAAAAAATCCCCAAGATCCATTATGTAATAAAAAACATATCAAAAGCATAAATTAAAGATAACATTTGAACATTTCAATAACAAGACATCAGTTCATGATATTTGACTACACATTCATTAATTTCATAAAAACATGTGAAATTTTTTTAAATTTTTTTTCAAAACTTGGACATCAATGATAGATATTGTCAAAAATTATATCTTTAAAACATGTGAAACAAATTTTTTTGGTAAAGAGTTTGTTACCACATGAGAAATAAATTGAACACAAATAATTAACTAATAACATAAAACAAAACATATAATATCATGATAATAAGTACAACCTTGATATAATATGTCAAAGGTTAGTATATATACTTTATGGATAACAAAGGTGCACAATTTCAAGATATGACTCAATGAAAATATATGGAGACGTATTCCCTTATTAAAATTGGGCAGCTTAATGACGTCACTATAAAATTCAAAAAATGAGTTGATGAGAGAGAAAAGCATATCCCATCAATTGGAAATAATATATACATTAATATAAATATATAATAACATACCCCAATAATGGAAACTGAAATTAAATGACATAAAAAAAGATGTATTTTACAAAAATAGGAGGATGAAAGGTTCCCTTTCAAAGATCGTATCATTACATTAAGGATTAATTAGTGAAATAACTATCTCTGAAAAATATAAATACACAAAATATAATTCTATATTATGTGTAAAACATTCATATTTCATTCACATATATTTTTTTAACAATATTATCTAGAAGATGAATTTTATCCCAAAGAAGCAAATTGTGTTACGGAGTTCCCTTCCCTCATGTCTAACATGAATCTTTCGTTCATTATTCTCACGAATAAAAAACTAAAGTTAATTTATACATTATTAAGAACATTTTTAAGTTTATTAATCCTTTTATATAACTTTTTAACACTCTATAAAGGTTACATAGTCATTAAAGATAATAATGGTTGTTTTGTCGATATTTGGTACTTGAGTAAAAAATAAACATCCTAAATTTAAAAGTTGTCCTTGTGGTCAAAATTCCATTTTCTCCTGAATTATATTAATAAATTATATATTATATATATCATATATATCCAATATATGTAACATTTTATAATAGTATATAACATTTGGAGGTAAAAAATTAAATGCACTGTTCATGGAGATGGTACATCATTCGTACGCATGAACGCATCATTCAATTATATTTGCTATTTAATGGATTGAAAACATAATGATACATAGGTATATTATAATCAAATTATATTATCATATATAATTTCTTTAATTCCATCCTTTATACATTCCATTTATGGCATTAACGTGTCATATCACATTGAGGGGGCGGTAGTCCACACTTCCTAAAATTAAATTATCGTATTTACCCATTATGGAAAAATTAATTGTATGCTATAAATGAAGAATAAATAAGAATATAGAAAATATAAATATAATATATATCACAAATAGATACACTTACATAATTATGGCCACCATTATAAGTGGTAAAATATAATCAAGCAATCATCGTTTCACGAGGCAGTAGTTTACCGTACACAAAAACTGCATGTTAGTTTCCTTTAATGGATGTGTGTGTAACTGTAGATTAAATACATATCATAAAAATAACCTATAATATTTAGATTGATGTTTATATTATATAAAAATAGAATACAATGATCATAGTTATTTAAGAAGTATAAATAAATAAAAGAACCTTATGAAGACATTACCATTAAATCGTGAAACTCCATTTTGATTGAACTAAAATGATTTATTTAAGTGATTTCTGCAAAATGTAATGATTATAGGTGGAAGGGAGGGATCATGAAAGATTATTTTAGCATATTTTTAATGATTCATGCGGTATTTATTGGTGTGAGTATGGGTTATAGGTGATGTATTTTTATAAGGGGTGAGGGGGTGGGTGGAAGGGCTCTTTAAGATTTTTTTAAAATATTTTGTTTATTATATTATGATTTTTGGATTCTAAAGGACCAACAATTATTTAATTATAATATAAGGTGTATATATGTATAAATAGAATCATCAAATAATAATTTCACTGGTATGGATTTTTTGTAATCCTTATATTTTTTATTTTTCCCATTGTTTACTTATTTAACTTTTACAATTTCCTCTTATATATTCATACTATATGGTTCATATATTTTCAATAAAATGAAAAGAGACACAAAATGGATCCTTAAAGTTATGTCTAATATCATATATTTCATTTATCAAAATTATAGATTTTTAAGACAATTTTATCATTTATTAAAATATTTATTTATTTAAAAACTCTTTTATGTCAATTTTAATAATATTAATATCATCACTTTAAAAAAAATACAAAACAAATTGATTCTATAAAAAAGACATCATTAATTAAAATATAACAAGTCATAATAACCTATAAAATTGGTTTATGGAAAAAAATGATCAAAATAAATTTATATTAATATTTATTATATCATTGATTTCAATCCTTTATTAATGAATGAATTACTACATCACAATTGTATCATAATTAAATGTAATTATTTAATGGATAAAAATTAAAAATTAAAATAAAATTGTGTATGAAATAATATTATATTTCCAAATAATATTTATATTCTAATATATAAATTATATACCACCATCTAAAAATAATTTTATTAACAAGATTTATGTTTGTGTTATTTTTCCCATACATTAAATTAAATAAAATATTGTGCATTATCACATCCCAGTGGCTCCATGGGGTCCCCAAATCGAGTTACGGATGCACATGACCAGACATGTATAATCTAATAGGGTTAGGAAATGTTTAAGTGTAATTTGATATTATTATAATATTATTATTCATCTTTATTAACCATATTATACTTTAACCATTGTAAATAAAATATGTACTGAAGTATATATTCATAATGAATAAAAATATAAGTTATATATTTACACAATTTGGTCCTACTCTTTCCAAATATGGAATCCATTATTCAAAATTCGAAACACCAAAGTGGTATAAATTAATTTAAAAATAATTCACGTTGTCAAAACAAAAAGCGTGTTTTTAAGAAAAATTAAATATCAAAAGATTTACCATTGATTATTTCCAAATTTAGAGTGAAATTACATCCAATGAAAAATATATGATTAAATGATAAAAATATAATCCTATTAATATTTAAAATGAATTAAAATAATAATGAAACTATATAATTAAAATATATTAAAAGGTAGTTTTGAATTATAAGGTGGTATTTTTAAGAATTCATTAAAAAATGAACTATATCTGATAAATAAAAAAAATTAATCTAAAGTAAATTTTGATGTCCATATTTTAATTAAGAATATTATTTTTTTCAAACAGCACATATAAAAGTGAACACAAATTATTTAAAATGGTTCTTCCTTAAATGGAAGGAAGTCGACCATTTAAAGAATATTATAGTGTTTATGCAAAGAATTGAATTCATTCACATCTTAAACATCTACCATTTATTAGATAGATGTAAAAATAGTGAACAAAAATGTATAATTATATTGAAGTTTTTTTTTGATCATTACCACCAATACAATGGCTATGAGTTAACTACCATTTATATTAATAATACCTAATTTTTATTTTTCAGTATATCTCAACGTTCTGTGCAGCATAACATTTCAACGAAACCTGTTGTAGTGTATTGGGTACACCATCAAAAATAGAATCCCATTTTAAGTAAAATTGATAAATAATAAAAAAATATTAATAAATATGAAAATTATCATATATTTAATTTACCTGGTATGTCAAATCCATCCCCCCTTTTGGAAATTTCGTCCTCGAAATTTAAAAATTGGACTTGGAAGTTTTATTAAAAGTCCTGAATCTAAAAAAGTGTCAAAAATACAATCACTTTAAAAGTTAGAATTAAAATTAAGAAGGAAAACCAGGATAAACCATACAAAGATTCCATGAAAACATAGATATGGAAGAGAAATAAAACCATCATGTTGTGATGGATAGTGATAGAAAACATGATAAGCAGATAGTTAAGAACAAATAAAACATAAACATTTGATTGGTTAAACGATCATTGGTTTCTCATTAGTAAAAGTAAATAGAAAATGTTATTATTTCAAGATCAATATAATAACATTGGATAATTTATTTACGATATTTACTAAGTACATAAGTAAATGATCTTACAATTCAAGTAGAGATTCATCATTTTGTATGTCTCTACCAAAAAATCATCTTTTCTCCAAATGATGAGTATTCAAGATGACTTAGTCCCACCTGAAGCGCTATAATAAACTTCTACAGAATAACATAATCTATATAAGATGGAACATATATTTCCCCTCTCTTAAGACATTTACCAAAACAAAAATGGTTTGTAAAATATCACATAATCCCCAAGAATGATAATCTTTTATAAAAAATAAATATTACTCTTAATCACTAAAATTGAATAAAAAATTATCAAATATCAATAAGAGACCATTGAATTCCCAAATGTCCTTAAAATAAATTAAAATAATCCAAAAAAAGTCATAATCCCTAAATCGAGAAGGATTTGATCACATAGTCTTTAGTATTTGATCTTAATGTTTATCTCTAAAAATCATCAATTACTCTTATAGTCTCATACTAAAGTCTAATTCACCAAATCACATATTCTCTATAATAGGTTAATCACTTCCATAAATTTCCCAAATTTCCATTTCTCTATAATAAAAACATAGATTCTTCCAAAAATTAAATTCCACCATTACTCCTCAATTGGAATACCAAAGTTTTCTTATTTTCCTAAGGCATATAGTTTCCAAATATAGCAAACGTCATCCAAAATAACCTTTATCACTTAATCCCAAAATAATTTTCCGATACTAAGGATATCCATTTGTTAATACATAATTCCAATGTCAACTTAATCATGACCAATAAAATCATTTAACAAAAATGAATTAGTCATACTAACTGGAGACTTCAAGTAGTCTTGTGGTAGAAGATAAATCCCAATCACAGTTTGTTTATTGGTTCGATTCCCACAACTTTCATTTACATTACATGTTTTCACACATTCTACATGTTGTCCTTTTTCAAAACAATATAATTTTATAACATTACCAAAAATCAGATAAACTCCGCAAAAATAATCATTACATGATTTTACCCCCATTGTTGTCTTATGACTCCCATATTAATTCTTACTCATATTGACCTCTGTATCAAAATTGATGAAGACTAATATTTATAGAAAAAAAATTTACTTCCATAAAACAACAATTCCCAAAGATAGAACATTGTACCTTGTCATGGTGTCCACCGGGTTTCATTGTCATCTTGTTCACATTGATAGATGGTTCTAGTGTTATGAAAATGATTTATATATCCTTCAAAAGCATCTTATTCCTTTATCCTAGTACACCTCGTACATTATGGGTCATATGGGTGATCAAATAAAAATCGTTTCAGAAAATAATAATGCATGAAATATAATTTCATAAAATCTGATATAACATAAATTCTAAAAAATAGTCTGACCGAGTTGGAGTTGAAACACTCAATCAGTGGTCTATTTAAAATAACATTAGTATGTTCTGAAAAAATATAATTTAAATAAAAATATAAATAAGTTGTACAAGGGTCTCCTTCATCAGCACATTTTTAAAATCATAATATGCATCCAAATCTCATGATAAGGTAAAATATTTGGAAACACCTTGATAATATTTTCCTTTCTTAAAAATATAATAATATTAATTAAATAGGATTCAATGAAATACAATGCATGATCCATGATGATATCGAGGTATAGTGGATGTTTTTGTTATCTCAATCAATTGCTTGCAAGTGAGTTTTATGTCACAAAATGTTTCAGATTCCCCTTGATAGGACATCACTATAATAATTACTAGCAAGTCATCTAGAAGAGATAGGAATGTCATTTGAGATCCTCCACCATCCATTTTTCACATACAATCCTTGATCTAGAAAAGTTAGAAAATAAGGATTTAACTTAAATAATAGACATAGAGACTAACCATGTGTCTTAAGAAAACTCCATATCCCTATACTTTTCTAAAACGACCTCTGATATTATCTATAATTACCCAAACATTAACAACACAAAATCTTGAATTAAGTTATTAGACAACATTGGGGGTCATTTTAGGTTTTGAGATATAGGGAATTAGTCTATAACTATTACATTAAATCTGAAATATTACAATGTAGAAACTTCCACTCAGTAACCATTTTATCGTTAAATAAAAAACTCTTAAAAAATATTTATGTCTAGTTCCATATTTTAGACAGCATGTCTTTTCAATTATCCCATCAATGAACCTATTCATCTTTAAGTCCTGTGAAAAAAATTTCAACAAAAATATTTTGGATGAGTAATGAAAAGCACATTTATGATTAATAAATGTAATGAAGGAAAACATTATTCTATCCATACATACAAGTCAATGAAATCATAATTTTCAATCTTAAACATATAACATTATTTTATAATATTTATGAAAAAGAAATAGAAATCATGAAACATAAAGTTAACTTATAGAATATATAACATAATTCTGTTGTATATATGATTTATTTGTTGGGTGCTATGTTTGTAATACACATCAAAGTATATTTCATAAATTTATTAGGAAAAACATTTACGTTTACCTCCTTTACGTTACCCAATTCATTAAAGAGCTATCCTGGTCTCACCCACAATAGGTTTATCACGAAACCACCAATATACGTAAAAATTATCCAATACATACAATGTAATCATAACAAATAAAATAATAGTAAATTAAAGATAACATTTACACACTACAATAAAAATATATCAGTTCAAGATATTAACGTAATCAATTTCTTTAAGAAATGAAATTTAAAACATTTTAAAAGATTAATTTCAATTCAAAGTGTCTCATACCACTTTGAAAATTTTATAGGAATTAGTATGGTAAAAAATTAATTTACATATAAATAAGTCCATAATAACAATTTTAAATAATGTATATTAATGATAAATATTTAGAAAATTAGATCTTTAAAAAATTAATAACATTACATTAGTTAAAGAGTTTGTTACAACTTTACAATATACTTGAATAAAAATAATTAAATAATAACACTAAAAAAACTAATAATATCATGAGAATAATGAGATTCATGATATATTATTTCAAATGGAATTATATACACCGTATAGGATAATAAAGGTGCACAATATTAAGATATGCCTCAACGAAAAGAGATTGAGACGTATTCCCTTACAAAAAATCTGTAGCCTAACGACATCACATTAAAAATTAGAAAATGTTATGATGAGAGTGAGAAGGGTACCTCATAAATTGTATATAATATTTAAAAAAATATGGATATATAAGAATATATCCCTAGAGAGTAAATTGAAATTAAATGATATTACCTAAAAATAGTCTTTTACTAAAGGAGGATGGTGAAATGTTCCATTTCAATGATTGTATCATCAAATTAAGGATGAATCAGTGAAATAATTACATGTAATAATTATAAAAACACCCAATATAAGTTTATATTATGTGTAAAACAATAATATTTATTTCACACAAATTCATAGAATGATATAATCCAGAAATAGATGTTTTCCGAAAGAATGGAAATTAGGTTATGGAGTTCCCTTACCTCATGCCCAACATGGCTTGTTAATTATTTAATATCCTGAATAATAAACTAAGGTTAATTTTTAATTTCATAATAATCTTTTTCATGTTCATCACTCCTTTTATTTTACTTAATATAACCTTTTAAAAATTACATATTCACTTATGTTAATAAAGGTTGTTTTGTCAATGTTTGGTAATTGAGTCAAAAATGAACATCCTATAATTAAAATTTCTCAAAGTGGTAAAAATTCCATTATCTTAAGAATGTTATTCATGAATTATATATCATCTATATAATATATATCATGTATATATTATTATTTATAATAGTACATTACATTTTTATATAAGAAATGAAATGCATCGTTCATGGAGACGGTAAGCTATACGTACACATTAATGCTATTTTCATTTCTATTTCATATTTAATGGAATGATATATTAATGATACACATGTATATTATAATTAAAATATAATATCATATATAATTTCAGTAACTCTAATGTTTATACACTCCACTTATGGCATGAATGAGTCATATCACTTTGGGTGGGTCGTAGTCCCCACTTCTCAATTGAAAATATCGTATTTACGAAATATGGAAACAATAAAGAAATAATATACATGAAAAAAAGGCATAGAGACAATATAAATTTAATATTTATCACACATTTATATAGTTCCAGAAAAATAGCCACCATGAGAGGCGGTAGGAGATAGTGAAACAATCATCATTTCGCGAGGCAGCAGTTCGTCGTACAGTGAAACAATATGCTCGTATCCATTAGATGGGGGTGTGTGTAAGTGTAGTTTGAATAAGTCTAAAAAAATGACCCTACTATGTTTAGGATTCTAGTTTCTTTATGTAATCATGGAATAAAAATGGCATAGGGGGTGATGATGTAAAATAAAATAAGAGCACTTGATGGAAGACATTTACCTTACATCAGGTAACTCTCTTTGGATTGAACCAAATGAATTTCTTGAAGTTATTTCTGCCCATGGTAATACCTCTAGGATGAAGGGAGGGATCTGGAGATGTTATTTGGGATGATTTTGGATGATCAAAGGGGGATTGAGAGATGTGATTAAGGGTTAGAGGTGATGGATTTTTATAAGGGAGAGGAGAGGCTCTTAAAAATGTTTTGAAATATTATTTTATTATATAATTATATTTGGTAGTTAAAGGACAAAAAATTATTTAATTTCAATATATGGTGTATATAAGTTGATAGAAAGTCATCCAATAATAATTGGATTGGGATTGGTTATTTTTTAATCCATATTATTTTTATTTAACCCTTCTTTATCTTATTTATCATTTACCATATCCTCTTATATATTCATATTATATGGTTAATATATTTAATATAAATTTCCGAATGATGAATAATGTATATTTATTGACATTTTTAACATTATATATGTCATTTGACCGAATCATATAATTTTGGACAATTTTATCATTTATTAAAATATTGATTGATTTTAAAATTCTTTTATTTCAATTTTAATACTATTCACATCATGAATTTTTAAAAACATCCAAAATATTATGATTATTTCGGAAATACATAATTAATTCAAAGATAACAAGTCATCATAATCAATAAAATATTTTTATGGCATATAATGGCTTAAAATAAATTTATTTTAATATATATTATATCATTTATTTCAATTCTTTATTAATGAAGGAATTACTTCATTACAATTGTGTCATTATTAAATTTTTTTATATAATAGAAAAAATTTATAAAAAAACTAATATGATGTAGGTAATAATTTTTTGTTATAATTATTATTTTTAGTCAAATATATAACTTATATAACTACGTATAAATTTTTTTTAGTGAAAAGATTCATGTTTATGTTATTTTTGTCATTACATTAAATTAATTTACATAATGTGTCATTATAACTCCCAAATGGCTCCATGGAATCCAAAAATCAACCAATGGAATCCCATGGTTGGACATGTTTCAGAAAATAGGGTTAGACAAAGTGTATGGGTAATTTAATATTATTATTCACCCTTTTTACCAGATTTACCCTTTAACCATGGTAAATAAAATATTTACTGGAGTAAATATTCATAATGACAAAAAATAAAAGTTACTTATTTACAGAATTTGGACCTTATGATTCCAAATATGGAATAATTTTTTTTAATTCAAAACACATAAGTGGACAAAATTTATTTAATATTAATCATTATTTTCAAAACAAAAATGTGTGTTATTAAGAAATAATAACTATCAAAAGATTTAACTTTTTTTATTTCCAAATTAAGAGTGAAATTACAGAAAAATTAAACATTGTATTAAATGATAAAAATGTACCACTAATAACACTTTAAAACCAATTAAAATAATTATCTAAATATATAGAAAAAATAGATTAAAAGGTAGTTTTGAATTAAAATGTAGTCTATGTTACAATTCATAAAATTGAACATTATTAGAAAAATACCAAAATTTCATCCAAAGTAAATTATGATTTCCAAATTTTATATAAGAATATTATTTGGTCAAATGGAATATATAAAAGTTACAAAAGCATATTTAAAAGGGTTCTCCCTCAAAAGGAGGTAAATCAACCTTTTAATGAGTATTAGAGTGTTTATGATAAGAATTGAATTAATTCAAATTTTAAAATTCAATATTTTATTGGATAAATTTAAAAACATTTAACTAAAGTGTATAATCATATTGTAATTAGTTCTGTTCATTCCTGCCAACACAATGACTATGAGTTATCGACTATAAAAAGTAATAATATTTTATTATTATTTTTCAGTATAACTCAACATTGTGTGCAACGTAAGATTCAAAAGAAACTCGATGTTGTGTATCCTGTATTCCATCGAAGATAGAATCTACATTAATGTATAATTAATACTCAATTAAAAAATATTAATAATTTTGAATATTTCATATACTTTATTTCCCTGGGATGTTACATCCTTCCACCCTTTTTGAAATTGTGTCTTCGATATTTTAAATTTTGGCATGGAAATTTCATAAGAAGTCCCACAATGAAAAAAGAGTCAAATAAACTTGTAAATTAAAATAAAGAATGAAACATACAAATTCGAACCAAGATAAACCATACAATGATTCCATAAAAACATGGATATGGAATAGAATACTATACATTATTTTCGGATGTAGGTGATAGAAAACATGATCAGGAGAAAGTTAACAATAAAAAAACCAAAAACATGTGATGGGTTAAATGGACATTGGATTACTAATAAGAAAATTAAATATACAATGTTTTCTATGATAAATTTCATAATGTTGGAGAATTTATTTGTGATACTGACTATAGACATAAGGATGTATACTTAATTTTCAAGTATAGTTTCATCCTATATTAAGATTCTTCTGAAAACACATATTTTCCACAATTGATGTGTATTCTAGATGACTTTATCACACCTAAAGTGCTAGAATGAATGTATAAAGAATCACATAATCCAAAAAAGTTTAACCATATATTTTCTCTGTCATTGGACATTAACCAAAACAAAAATAGATAGTACAAGGTCAGAAAAACCTGAAAAAATATATACTTTTATAAATAATAAATACTTGTATTAATCTCTAATGCTTAATAATAAATTCCCAAATCTCAACAAAGACCATCCAACACAAAAATATTATTAAAATTTATTAAAATAATCAAAAATAAGTATATAACCCAAAATTATGATGTATTTGATCACAAAGTCTACCATTATATATCTTAACATTTATCTCCAAATAACATCAACTACTCTTAAAGTATCACACTAATGCATAATTAGAAAAATAACATATTATATATGATAGGTTAATCATTTCCCTAAATAATCCAAATATTCATATTTCCGTAATAAAAACATATATTATTTCAAAAATAAAATTCCATTACACTTTAATTGAAATCCAAATCTATTCTACTTATATTAGTCATATAGTTTCCAAAAAGAGAAAATGTCTTCCAAAATATCCTCTATCACATAATCCCCAAACCAATTTCTTATATTGAGGGTATCCATTTGATAAAACATTAGATCCCAAATCATCTTATTCTTGATTAATAAAATCATTTAACTAAAACTAGTAAGTTGTACTGACCAGGGAATTCACCTAATCTAATGGCAGGTGATAAATCCCAATCTCACATTGGTTATCGGTTCGATTCCCGCAACATTGTCTAACACGATAGGAAATCCCATGGTCTGCATGTTTTCCATTTTGTAAAACATTATAATTTTATAAAATTCAAAAAAATAAGATAAATACATTAATAAAAACCCTGATATGATATTTACACAACGGTTGTATTATGCCTCTAATTTCCATCCAAACTCATAATGTCCTAAATTTCTTAATTTATGAAGTCTTATATATATTGAAAAATTTTTACCTCGATAAAATACAATTATTCCCAATGAATGAAAATCTTATATTGATCATGTGGTCTACCTGGTTTCATCATCATCTTGTTCAAATAGATAGATAGGCCATGAATTGCGACAATGATTTAGAGTTCCTTCAAAATCATCTGCTTCCTTCATCTAAATAAGCCTCATACAACATGGGTCTTATGATTAATCATAGAAAAACAGTTTTGTAAAATAATCTGGTATGACATATAATTTCAAATCATATAATAAAACACACTTTCTATAAAACAGTCTGACAGAGTTCTCATTGAAAAATTCTATCGATGGTCCATTTAAAATACAATAAGTATATTATGAAATAATATAATATAAAACAAAATATAAATTGGTTGTTCAAGGTTCTTCTTCTTCCGAACCTTTTTCAAAATCATAATATGATTCAAAATCTTGTGATATGGTATAATATTTGACAATACCTTGATATTATTTTCCCTTATTTAAAATATGATAATATTGAGTAAATAGGATTTTATTTAATACAATGTACGATACATGATTGTATGGAGCTATAGTAGAGGTGTTGGATATCTCATATAATTTATTTCATGTGATTTTTATGTTATAAAATGATTTAGAGTTATCTTGACATGACTTTTAATAATTATTGCTATAAATTCATTAGGAGGATATAGAAATCTCATTTGAGATCCTCCTACTTCCATTTGTAACAGACAAAACTTGATCTGAAAAAGTCACAAAATATGATTTAACCTAAATAATAGACATAGAGATAAACCATGAGTCTAAAAAAACACATAATCCCTAAATTTTTCTAAAATGGCCACTGAAACCAACTATATGGACATGGCCATAAACAATAGATAATCATGAATTAGGTTACAATTCACATTATAGATCTATTAATATTTTTATTTTTATAGAATAAAGCTATAACTATTGGATTACATATCAAATATTACAATGTAGACACTTCCACTTTGTATCGATTTTTTTATAAAATAATAAGCTCTTAAAAAAAATTCATGTCTAATTAAATATTTTAGACAACATGACATTTCCATCATCCCTTCCTTGATCGTATTCATCATTAATTATAGGGAAAAACATTTCAAAAAAAACGTTGGATGAGAATAAAAATCCCAACATAGATTAAAAAAATAAAGAAAGACATCATTAGTTCATCAAAACATACATGTCAATGAAATAATACTTTTCAATCATTAACATAACACAATATATCAAAAGATTTATGAATAATAAATGGAAATCAGAAATCATTAAGGTTAATTTTAGCATCCATAACATACATACATTGTATTTTTTACAATTACGTAGGGAATTACCTTTGTAATACCCATCACAGTATAATTACTCAATATTTTTAGGGAAATATTTATGCTTAGCTCTGGCATATTACCCAATTCATTGGAGAGCTATATAAGGCTCACTTACCCTAGGTTTGTCACGGAAGCATCCATATACATAAATATTTCCTAAGATACATACCGTAATCGTAAAAAAACAATAATTATGGAAAGATAAAATTTCCACATTAAACAAATAGGATACCAGTTCAAGATATTGACATAATCAATTCATATGAAAATTCATTTAAAACAATTAAAAAGAATATTTTTGAATCAAAGTGTCCTATACAACTTCGAAAATATTATAGGAATCTGTATTCTAAAAAATTAATGTTTGCATAAATAAATGATTTGAATCATTTTGAATACATGGACAATAATGAGAAATATTTAGAAAAATTATATCTATAAATCATTTAAAATAATGTTAAAGTTAAAGAGTTTATTACCACATGAGAAAATACATGAAAAAAATAAATAGAGAATAGTATTAAACAAAAAATATAATTTCAAAAGAATAACGATATTCATGATATAATATTTTAAATGTTAGTATACACACTTTATAGGATAATAAAGGTGCACAATATCAAGATATGCCATAGTGAAATGACTTTGTGATGTATTCCCTTACGAAAATTCCGTTTCCCAACGGCATCACATTAAAATATAAAAAATCATTTTTTGAGAGTGAAAGGTGTTTCTAAAAAATTTTACATAAACATTTATATATAATAACATATCCAAACATAGGATATATTAATTAAAAGACATAACCTAAAATAATACTTTTACTAAAAGGATATGGTGAAGGTTTCCCTTTCAATGACCGTATCACAACAATAAGGATAAATCAGTGAAATAATTATCTATGAAAAACATAAATACACCCATTACAAGTGGATATTATGTTTAACGTAATGATTTTTAATTCACACAAATTTATATAATGATATAATCAAGAAGTAGATGTTTATCCCAAAGAATGGAATTTGGGTAACCTCGTGTGAGACTTGACTCGTTCATTTATTAATCTGTGGAATAAAACACTAATGTTAATTTATACTCTCTTAAGAACTTTTTCAAGTATATTAATCCATTTATTATACTTATTACCACATTATAAACAAAAAATTATCTTTTAAGTTAATAATGGTTGTTTTGTAAATGTTTGGCACTTGAGTCAAAAATGAACTTCCTGTAATTAAAAGATGTCTATGAGTTCAAAAGGATATTTTGTCAAGAATGATATTCATGAATTATATATCATCTATATCATATATATCTATTATATATATTTATTTATAATAGTAAATAACATTTGGACATATGAATTGAAATTCATCGTTCATGGAGACGGTAATCCATACGTACGCATGAAAGCTACGTACATTTCTCATTAGTATTTAATGCAATGAAAACATAATGATAGATGAATATATTATAATTCCAGTATAATATAATATATAATTTCACTAATTAAATCCTTTATACGTTTTATATATGGAATTAATGAGTCATATCACATTAGTGGGGTGGTAGTCTGCACTTCCCCAAAATGAAATTATCGTTTATACCCTTTATCAAAACTATAATGGTATAATATAAAAGAAACATATAGAAAAATAGAGACAATATAAATATAATTTACATCACATAAAAATTTAGTACCATCCTAATTTACACCATGATATGTGGTTGGAGATAATCGAACAATCACCGTTTTGTGATGCCGTAGTTCAACGTACACAGAAAAAGTATTTTTCGTATCCATTAGATGTATGTTTGTGTAAGTTTAGTTTGAATAATTCTCATAAAAACAACCTAGTATATTTAGAATACTATTTTTTATGTACAATCATATTTATAATAACATTGGTAGTGAATATGTTATATTGAATTAGAGAACTCGAGGGAAGACGTTACCTTTAAATCAGGAAACTCCTATTGGATTGAAACAAAAGGATTTATTTAAGTAAATAATTCCTAAGGTAATAATTCATGGAGGAAGATAGGGATATTGTGAGATTTTTTGGGTATAGGTTGGATGAGACAATGGTGATTGAGAGGTGTGAGTAAGGGATAGAGGTGGTGGCATTTTATAAGGGGGTGGAGGGGCTGTTTAGGAATTTTTGAAAATATTATTTTATTATATAATGAATTTCACTTTCTAAAGGTCCTAAACTTATTTAATTAAATATAAGGTGTATAAAAGACGAAATAAAATCATCCAATAAGAATTTTACCGGTTTTGGATATTTTTAATCCTTTTATTTGTTATTTAACCTATAGTTAACTTATTTAACATTTATCATGTCCTGTTATATATTCTTACTATATGGATAATATATTTACAATAAAATTACAAGATACCCAAAATGGATCTTTATGGTCATTTTTAACATCATATAAGTCATTTGGAAGAATTTTAGATTTTTAGGACTATTTAATAATTTAATAAAATATTGATTGATTTAAAAACTCTTATTTCAATTTTAATAATATTCATATCAAGACTTTTAAAAAATCCAAAACAAATGCATTCATTCGAAAAACCATAATTAATTCAAAGTTAACAAGTCATAATAATTTATCAAATTATATGATGGACAAAAAGTTCAAAATAAACTTATTTTAATATTTATAATATAATTTAATTTATTCCTTTATCAATGATGGAATTAATGAATCACCGTTGTGTCAAAATCAAGTTTGTTTATTTATTGGATAAAACTTTTAAATTGTCTACCATGATGTTGTGAATATTTTAATAATTCAAAAAAATATTTATAGTCGAATATATAACTTATATAACCCCATATAAAAATTATTTTATTAAAAATATTCATATTAAGGTTATTTTATTCCATACATTAAATTAATTAATATAATGTGTTATTATAAATCCCAAGTGGCTCAATGTGGTCCCAAAATTGACCCGTGGATTCCCATGGTCGGAAATGTGTCATCCAATAGAGTTAGGACAAGTGTAAGGGTAATTTAATTTAATTATTCACCCTTATTTACCATATATAACTTTTAACCATGATAAATATAATATTTACTGATGTAAATTTTCATAATGTCTAAAATTAATAGAAACCTATTTAAAAAATATTGATCTCCAGATTCAAATTTTGGTATAAATTTTTACAAATTTATAAAAATTAAGTGGAAAAATATATATTTAAAATTAATTCTTGTGGTAAAAAAAGTATGTATTTTAGAAATAATAAATATCAAAATATTTACCTATGTTTATGTCCAAATTAAGTGTGAAATTACTTCAAATTTCCAAAATTGGATTAAATGGTAAAAATATAATCCAATTAAAATTTGACCCCATTTAATATATTATTATAACTATATATATATATAATATAAAAATTAAGTTTTGAATTAAAATGTAGTATTTTTCACTATTCACTAAAAAACAAAAAATTATTAGTAAAATACCAAAATATCATCGAAAGTAATTTTTTATGTCTTGATTCTAAAGAAGAATAATATTTTTTTCAAATATAACATAAAATGTGACAAAAACAATATTTAAAAGTGTTCACCATAAAAAAGTGATAAATCGACCATTTAAAGAATATTAGAGTGCTTATGCGTAAAATTGGATTCATTCACATTTGACGCTTCTACAATTTATTTAATACAAGTAAAACAGTTAAAAAACATGTAAAATCCTATTGAATTTTGTTCAATTCATTCCTTCCACAATGGACATGAGTTAACTACCATTTAAAATAATAATATCATAATATTATTTATCAAAATTACTCAGCGTTGTGTAGAACATACGATTTAAAAGAAACATGTTGTTTCCTATCTGGTAGAAATCAAAAATAGCATTCCATTTAATGTAAAATTAATACTTAATTCACTGATATTAATAAATATGAAAATTTTATATCCTTTATTCACCTGAGATGTTACAGTGTGATTATCTTACTATATGTTCAATGATGTGTGTGGGTTTCACATGGGAATGTAGATAATGGTGGATAAATTAAATACTTCCATGTACAAAAACTATTTTGGTCATGCTATAGTTCTATCCAAATGATTTTAAATTAGTTTAATGAGGGTTTAGGACAACTAGTTGTAGTACACCTTCCATTATTTCACACTATTTATGTGGATGAAGTCTCCCACAATGGTATATAGTTCTAAAACATAATTTATATAAAATATGTAGTTTGAATAATATTAGAATTATAAAATATCACACATTCTTGGTTCACCATCCAAATTCATCACATAACTAGTCTATGATGAAAAGTCATTTTGTAACCTATCAGATATCATGAATTCCTTGTCACTCCCAAAACATATCCAATAATGATCTTAACATATTTTATTAGTTACCGACTATGTCATTTTGACTTTAAATAGCTGATGATTTACAGATTACTTACCTTTTTTAATGATACTTAATAATTCTATATTTTTAGTGGAAATAATTAATTTTATTTCCTTCTATTTATTTAAGGGAATATTATGTTGTTTTTAATACTAATCTCTACACTAGATTCATGCCTATAGTATTTATGTAAGGGATGATAGTTCACAATACATTGATGGTCTTGGTAAATATTGTTATTGTTAATAATTATTGTACTTTATCAATGGTGGGACTTTTTAGTTCATGTACTTGGTCAATATGTAGTGAAATTGATCATAGGGTTTTAAAATGTATATTTGTTTTCGTAGCCTGATTGTGATATTCGCGGGTATATGATGTCATGAATATATAGAGATATATCACTTTTTATGGTATTTGTAGTGTTAAATTTAATTAATTATGTATTGATCATTTGTTGCGTAAATTATTGTTGGTGTTTTTTTTATTTTTTATTTTTGTGTTAAAAATATGTATAAATTGTATCATCCCACTAGACAAGGCCTCACATTTATGTGGAATTCTTAAATAGATTAAACTCATATATCCTATCCTTCATGAGGATTAATTGTGACAGATCATATATCTTTCCACGGACCTATGAGAGCCCCTCAAGGACTATGGAGTTTTTAAATAAAACAATAGTGGGTCTATTTCAGGGGAAAAACATGGATTTAATAGTAATTTATGAAATAGATTGGAATCTTTTTGAGGAAATTTTTTATAGTTATTGAGTTTAGTAAATTGAATAAGAAAACATATCCAGGTTCAACTATTGATGTATCATTTAATATATTGCAAAGCCTCGCATAGAATCCTAGAGACAATGTCTGCATTATTACATTGGCATGAGAATCATGGAATCCCATATTGATGGAAAAAATAAGTTATGTTTCTCAGAATACATGATATAAACATTAGTATAAAATGAAATTTGTGTACAAAAAATAAAACATAATTGTTTTCAAGAATAATATTAACCCTTCTAGAAAATTCATTCATAAAAATCAATGTACACTTCATGGATTCTTACTGAAGGAAAAACACGAGTGAGCTCATAATATCACTAATGAATATATACCTTAGAACCTACCATGAATCAATAATGATTAATCAATATGGCATGTTAAATAAATAAAAATACATTTTATTGAATCCATGATGTTTCTATCATAATTAGAGGAGAAGTAATTAATAAAGAATTGTCATAAATGGACACACATGTAATATAATAGATAATTGATATTGAAATTCATCCAGATATAATATCACTATGAAAATATAATTAAGATTAATAAATTAATTTATAAAGAATGAAATTATCAACTATTAGATTTCATGAACTCTATATCATTATACATCAACTATCAATAACATTCTCAAACCAATATTCATCTATTAAGTAAAAAGCATCTAATTTTTATGAATGATTTTATTTTAGCTTGTAGATTTAACTAATGGGGGAATCGATAAAATGAGGGTAAATCCATAATTGTTCCCCACCTATGTTTTCATGTCCAAAGAATTTGTTGTATCTTGAATAATCAGCTGAATCCCTAAAAAATACACCTTAACCTTAAATTTTCATTATTAATAAGGAATAAAAATTATCAAAATTTTTACAGTAAATCAAATAACATTAATAGAATAAAATATATAGAAATGGGATATGGCTAATTAAATAGGATTATTCCATTGCGAAAAAATAAAAATATTTCTGGGAAATTTAATGTCTAATTATCATAAGAAAGATAAAATTTCAATGGAAGAAAATCATTGATCATGAGACATATGGTGAATAAAATCATTGAAACCAAATCCATAATAATTATTAAAAATCATCTCTGTCAAACAAATCTCTCAATATTTCCAAACCCCCACCCAAATCCAAAACCAGAAACACAAATCACCACAAATATCTTGTAGACCCGTTTTCTAAAAACATGACACCCATCACATTCGGTAATATAAATATAGAAAAAAACGATGTAATCCCAACTACAAAACAGAGTACATATATTAAATAATCAACCAATCTCTCATCCCAAATTACATTTCACCTCCCTAACCACCCCACACTCTATCATACAATCAATATTATCACTACACAACAACACAAGTAAACAATTCTCAATTTCTCTAGGCACCTATTATATTATTAAACATTTTAGTTCATGGGTGATCACAAACCAAGTTAGAACCATGGTAATACATTTATTTAACCCAATATATGTAGTTAAAATGTTTCACATATAACTTAGTTCAACATAAAATTAACACCAATAAATCCAGGGATCAAAAATGAAGACCACGAATAACCTTGATTTTCATTAGGAATATAGGAAATATTATTCACTATATTAATCAATATAATAATACAGAAGCTTGTGTCTCTTAATTACAGTCCATGTATATTTATATAAAACTAATTAAATTAACATATAATAGAGGATTTGTTATTTTGAATGTCCAGATCCTATAACAATGTGAAGAACTATTTTAAAACCCATTAAAGGAGGATCTTGAATAAGACCACATTGTTGAGCCATTTAAAAGTCTTATTATTTTATTAGAGTCAAAGATATTTTTTATTCACATTGAAACTTCTTCTAAACCACATTAATAGGGTAATAAAACCATTTTATGTCAAAGGGGGCATTAATGGTGGGAAAGTACATCAAATTGGAAAGGTGTATAACACATGAATTTCGACAAACTATCGAAAATTACTCACCATTAGGTGAGTCACTATTACAAGGAACTAGTGGATGAGTCAACATTGGTTCAATCACCATTTTACTAGGTACCAGTGGATGAGTCAACTTTTGGTGACTCATATTCGGATGACACACCATTGAATGAGTCCCCATCGAATGATTCACTTTCATGAGTCACCGAAGCATCCTACCAATGTGAGTGAGCATTATGACTCGCCATTGGGTGACTCCCCATCACGAATTACTATTAAGACCTACCAGTTTGAGCCACCATTGCATCTCATAGTTGTCTGATTCGGTGTTGCGACTCACAATCATAACCTACCATCATGACTAACAGTTCCGGACTCAGTGCTCATGACCCACCATTGCGAGTCACCAGTAAAAGTCAATGATGTGACTCACTGTTGGGATGACTTACCATTAGGAAGACAATAATTTTTGAAAACACTTTAAATAAGTCATCATGACCTCCCTGAACCCTCAAAAAATTATATTTTCACAATGTAATGGAACAGAGTGTTACATTCCATTAAATCAGATACCCCTCAAACTATTCTCAACCTCACGAATTCAAAAACAACCCCAAATGAAATGATATGTCCAAATAACTACACCTTGAGAAAACATTAATGAATACCAATATAATTTAAATATTACTACCAATAACAAGGTCCAATGATAACCAGCCTTGTGTTGTTCTAAAGATGTAGTGAAAACTAAACATCACAGAACCCAACCTCAGACATCTATTAACCAAACTAACCAGAAGACAGACCCACATTAACAACAACAACACTATTCAATCTAATTAATTTGAGTTTCCCAACATCCATGTTAAGATACTATACAATCATGGTGGCGTAGAATCACTTAGATAAGTTTAATCGCATCATAATTTAATCATCTCTATTATGAAGTTGGTCATCCACAATTTAGGCATTAGGAAATTATCACACATCACAAAATATGAAAACAACTAATCTCATAACAAAAAATGTTGAAACATAGAATCATAAGGAAAAACCTAACATGATACACTAAGAACAACTCTGTGCATTGGGAATGCATCTATGTATCTCAATCCCAAGTACTCTCCTCCTGTGCAGTAAGCCTCTACTACACATGAATCAATCACATTATCTATCCATGGAAACATAATTCTTTTTATGATCATCGATCTCTATCTCCCACTCCGTGTACTTTTACTCATCTTTGATATCTATTTATCACAACTCTAGGACATGGGATCATTATGAAGATACTAGTGAAGCTGAGATATGTGAAAGAAGTTGTGGATCCCCTCCATGTGTGTTGAACGTTCCAACTATTATTCCACCATGCCCCAACTCCTTGAAGGGTCTAATGAAACTAATAGAAAGATAGTTCTCTTTAACGAACCTATAATACATGTGTCTAAGTAAATCCTACAAGAACATATATTATACATCCTAGAACACCAAGGGACTTTTCCTTCAGTCGATATATAAATTCTACCGGTCCTGATCCACAATCATCATCAAAGGAACTAGCTAATCCTTCTCTACCATACTCTGCACTACCTCAATGCCAAGAATACATTCCTTCTACCTATATCTAGAACAAGGGTGAATCAGATGGTCTCACATTAAATTATAAAAGTAGATCCATGATAATGGATGAATGATAAATATTATTATATGAAAATTCTATAAAGGGTTCGTTTCATATGCAAGGGCCTCCAAAATTGAAGATGAATTCTCCAAACATATCATCCACAAATCTGGATAGACCGTTATACAATCCCATTAGTCTTAGGGTGAAAGGTAGTCATAAATAATAACTCATTTCTAAAAGCATACTACAATACACTCACGACATTCAAGGTAAAAACATTTTCCTGGTTTGAGACAATAGATATCATAACTCTTTGTTCCCACAAAACCATGGGATTGAAACAAACAATTAGGAACACAATGCACATATTTTACCAAAAAGAACATTAGTCCCTTATCCAAAATCCTTGCTACTAGCCATTTCATTCCATGCCACAAAAATTGCATCCAAATTCCATGATACATATTAAAAAATCTCATGTGTACTGCTAAGAGTGAGCTATGAATCTTATAGAGGACTCACTCTTACATCTCCACTAGTAAAAATAGTCTTCCACAGATAACATCTGAGTTTCACAAAAATCTGAATATCCCTCTAGAGAATCACAATGGACAGCGCAATCACGCATCATATCATCCACTAAGACACCCCACTGAGACTCTTACTGCCATTTTATCTAATAAAAATGAACCCTTATCTAAATAAAATTCTCATCCAATATTCATCACTGCATCCAAGTAAAATACATATGGATCATCCATTACCTTCCAACCATTTATAGGTTCCTGAACTACTTCCATCTTCAACATTCTACTATAATAATAATCAATGAAATCCCCATTTTCTATGGTTTAGCAGATCTCGAAATCATATTCTTCATGAAACTACATCCACCACCAATGTCTGATGTTCATATCTCATATGGAAATTATCTACCTCATACTATTGTTGTCCGTGAAGAAAACAAATCCCTCCCGAAAAAAGGTCATACCACCATAAAATTATCACATATATAATCATTTATATCTCTAGAAATTGGGTGGAATAGATAGGTTTTTTGTCACATCACTACCTATGCCCATAATACATCACTCTCCAATATTTCTTTAGTACACATACCAATCCAAAACGTGAAGCATCCAAAAACACCTCGAACATCACACCTTCCTCTGGATACATTTAAAATTGAGAAAAGAAAAAATTAACCTTTAGTTAGTCAAACTATAAATAGAACTAGTCACTCCACAAAAAATAACTTCCATTTCTCGTCTAAGATATAAAAAAATATGGAACTCATGAAAAATTAGTTACTAATATCATGTAGTAACCCAGACGACAAAAAAACTTCAATCATCCACAACATTCTCAGCAGCATTCCAAAAAAGAACTACCTCAACCTTTGAGGTGTCCTCTAATACACCATGTTACGGCGCCTCATGTCCATGGATATGCACCTCTTGTGTCCAAAAGTATCACTTGGACAACATTCCATATAGTTAGTGGCCTCGATGTACTTCTGAGACAACATTGAGATATTTTCAATGATCCTCCTCTAATCAGGAGTAGATCAAGATAAAATCAATGAATACGATGATACACCGGTCTAGGAACTTATAGAAAATGGATTTCATAACACCTGGGACTTAGTTAGTGAATTATTAACCCCAAATTCCATGAAAATTAACTCAAATATCCCATACCTACACCTAAAAAAAATCATCAGGATATCTCATTCAATTACCCTCAGGAGAGATATTCGGACCATAGATTGATGTTAGAGATCAAACATTCACCACTCACATGGTCTAAAAGATCATATATTCAAGGAAGTGTGTGACATTTCTTCACCTTCACATGACTCAACCTCTGATAGTCTACGCACAACCACAAACCACTATCCTCCATCAATTCAAACTACCATGGATAGCCCCACTATCACATGCGAGGAAAGATAAGTATATTCTTTATTAGAACATCTATCTTATTCCTCATATCCTGCAACTCAGAAGGATCCATCTGATAATGAACCATCATAATCTATGAAGGAATGATTTTTAGGTATATCTAAAACTTAACATCTCAACATGGTCGTGGAGTTATAAACTACTCATTAAAAACATACAATAAAACCAAAAAAACCCTAGGAAAATCTGTTTCCACTACATCCAATAACAACTCATCAAGTAGGGATTGAAGAGGCTATGCTTGTTGACTCCACACCTAAATGCTCTACTCACCAACAAAATCCACAAGATGTCCATACATGTATGAAAAAACAAATCATCTTCAGAAGCATACAATTATCAAATAAATTGAATAAATACAATTGATTTCATGAATAACATCATATTGGTGCTTATTTAGAATGATGATATCACCACTAGACATATGTGGTCCCATCATTAGTCTATATCCTTGACACATGTCAAACAATTTGGTCAGGCCTCTGATTGGAATACACAACACTAGGGGAATTGAAATCAAATCTACATCTAGTCCCAATGAAGTGGATGGAATTAGTGAATTAAAGGATAACGAAGCTAATGAATTAAAAAATCACAAGAAAGGGTACTAAACAAGCAGATCATACCTTGAATGATCTTTAGGTTTGATAGAAATGATGACTCTACACCATCGAGCTTAACACTCCCAGCTCTTTTAGGACTCTAGTGATGACCACCTCTTTTAACATGCATGGATCAGGGTCTTTGAGGAACACCTTGAGGTCAGTTTATACCAGATCCATCTACCCTCAGATGATAATAAGCTCAATTCCCCTACTACTGAAACAACCTATCTGGCAGATACTGCTAATAATTTCACTAAACCTACACACCGCCAATAAACAAAGCTCTAATGGCCATTAGAAATTGATTTTATTGATTCCCACAGAATCCACAGATAAAAAACATCATCATCAATCACACAAGAAGGAAACATGTACCAGAATGTTGAAATTGAAACTACTGAGGTTGACTCCTCAAATGTCAGATTCATGATGACCCCATTTCCTATGAACTACTGTTTCTAACCCTTACTCATGTATAACCCTTCTAGGCCCCCTCTCCTAGTAGACCTCGTTAAGAGTGAATCCTCTAAACTACCTTTTTAGTCGTTTGGACTTCAATGTAGTTAGAATACGTAAAGGGGGAAACTGCATACTAGAGAGAAGGATGATGTTCTTCCTCTAGACTTCCCACATGAGACACCTCATCTCAAAAGAGATCCAAGGAAAAAGTAAGTAGATCCTAGAACATCATCCCCAGTTCTCATACTAATATACTCCACTATTAGAGGGAGAGTAACTTATACTTCTTCTCATCCTTAATTGTTGATGAATGGAATTCTGTAGGAATTTCAATATCTAAATCATCCAATAGAACATCATCCTATATCTTATACCCCAAATATAGTTTCCACCATGAACATAATGTTCACAAAATCTGACTTACCACCATTGGAATCTACAACTCTGTTAGTTCCCAAATGAAACTAAAGGTGATCACAAGCTCCCCGAGGTAGATCTCTGTCATCATATCTCAAACACATCTACCGTAATTCCCCATAACCTCCCTCTTGAAATCTTGTAATGTTCTCATCCACTAGACATCCTCTCCAACTGGATCAACCCTTCATCGATTGACTAGATCAGCCTACTAAGCCTCGACTACCTGAGCCTCATGCAGACAATGATTTGGTTCCATAACTAAAAAAGGTAAACAAGGAATTCCAAATCCCATGTGGTATCGATTTTTAATTAAGATTAAATTCTATTAATATAACTAATTTCATTACACATTTCAATTTCCACAAAAGAACCCAAATATAAAAATAAAAACATGTCTTTATGATAAATATAAATATTCTTTGATCTCTTCCCTTCAAATACTGTAACCTCACTTGGTCATTCATTATTCCAATATTATTTGCAATGGATCACATGAGGCCCTAAAATCCATATCCTACTCGGTCATTATAGGCCTATGTTACACTCCAAGAACACATAATGTTGTTTCCTTACAAAATCATGAAATCATTACTATTCCTAACTCAAAAATATATCATATCAATCATCCATTAGTTCTGATACCAATCTTCCATGACACCATCCCTCCAAAGATGCCCCTCCTCAGCTGACAATGGTGAATGAGATAAAATGTATCCACAAGTCGAACCTCCAGGACTCCCTAGGGCGGTTACCAACACTATGGGTATTCAATCCTTACACAAGGGTAGGAATTACCCTTTTATATTAAAAAAATTATGGGATAAGATGTACAAACCTCATAATATCTCTAAGACACACATAAACACACACACACACACAAATATATATATATATATATAACCCCAAACAATTCCAAATGCATGTCTAAATCCAAATGTCTACAAATACATTTAAACTCCAATGTAAATACCCAAAATTAATGTTAAGCAGTGACACAACAACTTTCCCAATGTCCAGGCTAGTAATGCCCAACATGGTCCCTGTATTCCTTCTTGGAACATGAAAGCATTTTTATATCATAGGGTGAGGATAATAGTATAGTCGGTAGAAAAAAACAATGTCTCTAATTCTCATGTTGGATAAGCACACTAATGCTCATGCGAGAAATATTTAGATGCCAAAAACACCTAAAAAGATATATGATCCATCCCCACCTCATAAAGTCATGCTCACCATGTAAGAAAGTCATGTAAAGTATTATAGTAAGCACATCAGTGATAGGGTACCCAACAAAACTTTATGATTGATTGGACTCTCTCACTACCTAATGGTAAACCTCAGGGAACTTCCTAGTCATCTGAGAGAACCAAATCATGTCCCATCCATAAGCACGTGACCCTCAAAAACACATCTCACCTGTACAAACCTCTTCCTCACAACTATGTCACATCTATAGACACATATTAAATATACAACTTAGCCTCCTATATCATCCCTAAAAACAAGGGTAGAACGAAACATCTCAAATTAATGACTCTAGGGAAACAAACAATGCACACACACACAAACACACACTTGCACCTCATGAACTAGAACACGCTCGGAGAATCCTCAGCTATCACAACCTGGTAGTGGGATTAGGGAAGAGTGGGTTTCCATTCATCTGTTATCCCCCAGGGATGTCTGGGAAATACACCCTCCCCTATGAAACTTGTGTTGTTGATTACATAGTTATCAACTAGGCTCTGTGCATATTGAAAAGACAAGGCCATAATAGTATAAATATAGAGTATCAAACAATCTTGCAGATCTTATGGGTTATAAAATAAATTATCAACAACTCCATAATACACCCAACATTTTTGATACCTCAAATTTAATTTACTAGTGTGGATAACTTATAATTTTGAAAAAAGAAATCCACATAACAACAAGACACAAACACGGGTCATACCACCAACCAATTCTCCTAAATTAAGAATATATTTCTTTATTCAATTACACCCCTACCTAGGTAACTACCCAAAATTGTCCCTAACATGAAAAACAACCCTTGTACTCCTAAAATGATAAATGTTATAGAAAATAATACATTATCACCATACTCTCCATTTAACACCAATTCATTCTATTACGATGTACTGATCTAGATAAACAAGGTGAAGATAAATATACCAAAAACAACATTCATTATTCTTCAAATTCGTCATGACCGATGCACCTTCTCAATAGAGATAATTCCCAAATTATAGCCACAACAAAAAACACAAGTCACTGCTCCCATCTTGGAATCACTACTTCAAAACAACACCACACCCATCACAGCCAGTAGTATAAACATATCATTACTCGAAAAAATCCCTACTGCACAACACTACCCTTAAATTCCACAATTAATCAAACATTAAACCTGAGATTCCATTTAACTACCAAAACCACCCCACACATAGGGGAACCTTCAAAAAAATAATCACACATCCATACAAGCAAAAATTCCATATTTAACATAGTTCCCATTCTTTTATTCCACATTCTAATTAAGGGGTGATGACTGTAAAATCTTGATTCTAGGGAATAAATTTTTTTAACGGAAGATACATAGTTATTAACTTTCATATATATAGTCATTACATACATAATCTAATCCAAAAAATCTTTGGTGCGTAATCAAATACCACCAATTACCATGATATTTATTAGCCATACAGCCCATACAATTCATAATATTATTAAAAATAATATTAAATAAGCATGCAATAATTTTTTTCCAGTGCCTATATATTTATATAAAATATATTCAATTAACATTGCATATTTGTAATTATTATACAATTATAAAGATACCAAAAAACACCCACCTCACAAGATGCAAAAATTATATAATGACAAATGGATCCCTACAACGATGAAAATACAACCAACACCTGCTTATCGTGCCATGACATGGGGTACACATGTTGTAGAAAAACTCTAGGTAAAACATGATCAATTATTACATCATAAAAACCAATTACTCCTTAAGAGGAATGGTTCTACGGAATGTCATATATCATAAAAAATGATAAACACACTGATAATAGAGGATTTGGGCATAGAAACACTGGATAATATATAAAAAGGAGTATCAAATTTAAAACCATTAATGTAATATTTTGGGTAAGACTATTAAGTTCATCCATTTAAAAAGACTTAGAATTTTAGAGTCAAACATATAATTTTGGCACATTTTAATGTATTTATGTCAACTTAAATAAGGAAATAAAATCATTTTATGTCAAAAAAAGAATTAATGGGTTGGAACTACAATAAACTGGAAAAATAGAAAAAAATTTAATAAACTATCTGAAATTACTCAACATTGGGTGAGTCTCTATTCTAAGTCACTAGTAGATGATTTACCATTGGGTGACTCACAATTGGTGGATATACTATTGGAGGTGTCACTGTTGGATGACTCACTATCAGAAAACTCATTGTTGAACAAGTCACTATTGGAAAAGTGATTATCATGAGCCCCTGGAATAACTTAGTAGTGTAATTAAACATTGTGACTCACCATTGGGTGAGTCACTATCACCACTCATGAACTACCTTTGTGAGTCACTAGTACATGTCACTGTTGGGTGATTCACCATTGTTAATAACTACCATGAAATACCTTCGTGAGTCGCTATTCCTGACTCATCTATCCGGGCCCACTATTGTGTATCATCATCACAAGTCACAAATGTGACACACCATTGGGATGGTGTACTGTTTTTAAAAATATAATTTTGGAGAACTCTTGAAATTTGTAAATATGACCTCCTAAGACACTCCAAATACTATATTTTTATAATGTAACATAATAGAGAGGTCCGAGAAATTACACGCACACACACACATATATATATATATAATTTAATGAATGAATGGGTATAATAATGTTATAAAATAATATATACTATAGAATCCGCGTTATACCAAACTATGAGAGGTGAGAATCGAAAAATTAATGACATCGGTTTATGAGACGGTAGTTTGCTAATCTCAAAAATGATGATCTCATAAACTATTTTATACAAGAGGGTTTCATTGTAGTTCATTAAATAGTTATATAAAAATATATTTATATTGATGATACTAAATATCATATATCTAAATATTATAAATATAATTTAAGGATTTGGTGGAAAAAAATGAAAACCCTTGTTGAATAATGTTATAAACATCTTTGGGTATCATCCTTTGGATTCCATGAAAATCATTCCAATGAATGCTTTATTACAATTCTACGATATCTAAGATAAGTTGATTGAATTTAATTATGAGAATTTGGCTTGTATTGGCCAATGAATAAGTGTATTAATAGTTAAATAAGTGTGTTGGGTGTGTGTTTTATATGATAGGTGAGTGGAACTAATTTAGTTTTTTATTAATATATAACAATGAATGTCACATTCCACAAGGGTCTAAAAAGTATTATTCTAATAAAATATAAAATATATGTTATATATATGGAAATAAAATAGATTTTAGTCACTTTTGGTTTATTTTAATCATTTTTTAGTTTAACCTGTGATAAATTATTTTTTCAATAACTTTGGTAATTTATTTTTTACACTATTCAATATTAATTTTGTTAAAGACTTATTTTGAACTTATTAAATTTATTTTATTAATATGGTTCGATAAATATAATCCATTTTACCAATTTCAATTTATATATATATAAATATTAATTTTTTTTAATCTGAAATGTGTAACAAAATTGTGGGTTTTAAAAGAGATATTGTTCAAAATTCTATGATGCTTTTATGTCATAAATCTAGGTGAAAATAATTACAATTAGCAGTATTGGATAAAAGTTCATATATATATATAATAAAACTAATTTATCAATAAAAATAATTAAATACATAATATATCCTTCTAAATATTTTAATCAAAAATATAGTGTAAATTTAAAATTTAGTAGTTTTCACTATTCATCGAAAATTAATACATTTGAGAAAAGTATAATAAATCTATTCTAAGAAACTGTTTATTCTATATATTTAGAAAAAAATCACCTTATTAAATCAATTTATTATTTGGTAAATAATAATTTTACATTTTTTTGTTTAAATAATGTACAAAACTTCGTATATATATATATAATACTTTTTAGAAAATATTTATTTTTCCTCTAAATGATTCTAATTTTAATAATAATTCATACAAAACCACAATTTTGAAAAACATTTCTGTGCTTTTCAAACCATCCAATTTAACTACTAGGTAAACTAAAATATTTTTTACATCAATTTGTGGTTTCATTTTCTATAATATATCTATTAGATTAATTTTATTGTAATATATTTTATGGATTTTCTATGCTCGGTGTCACAAGTGTCATAGACTATTGAATGTAATGTTCATGATATTGATTATTAATTTATAACATATTAATATGGGGGAAAATAAATTAGTCAACCTAATTTTTTGATACCTCATTTATGAGGTACATGTATGTTGGAAGGTGTGTCAGATAGTTAAAATATAAGATCTTTCATTACCGTCACATAAAATCTCATCGAGATATGCTCAAATCCTTGTTGGTTACTCATATCTAGATTTTATTTTCAATAACATATTCAAAAAAAATTTATTATATATCGGTTCATGTTGAGCCTATGATAGTTTTAGATACTCCCATTAACTATAATTTGATTGTTAATGGGATGACATAGTGAATTACTGAGAGATGTCTTCACACAATAAAAAATGGTATATACCCACTATTGGTGATTCATGTAAACCTCATTATAAAATGGATGGTAGTTCATTTGTATCCTGAATGGAGCACCCTTGATTTAATCAAAGATTCATATGTATCAATGAATAGGTATTTCTAAAGACTGAGGCAACCCAACCCTCATTCATTAGGGGTTTATTTGGTGTTAGAACTCACATAATTCGTCTAAATTGAACCATCACAATCAAAACAATTATCATTTTTATCTACTCCAAATAAGTTAAAATTTTCATTAATGGGAAGATTTTATACATTTATGAATAATAATTCTACCTGTCCAAGGTTAATGTCCAAGTGCTTGTTCATGATGATATTAAAGCTATAAACATTATGGATTGATTAATTATAGAAAATGGTAACCTGATATAGGTAAAAATGTAAATTTTTAGTGAACATAGATGATCATAAACCTCATTAGGAAATCACTACCCATGAATCATGTTGATCATCTCAGTATTTTAAACATTATTTAGTCACTAGGTAGGATTGATCCTCAGTGGATAAAAATATATAATAGTGATGCAAAAAGTTTTTAAAAAAAAGGTTATTTTTATCCGTGAGAATTTCCATAATAGTTTCATGGATAAACATCTATATTGGACATATATTTATGATCATGGACTCTAATCCCCTAAATAAAATTTACATGTATGGAGTTTTTTTGAGAATCTATTAGAGATAGATTAGTTGTAGATGGATGATGCTCGAGCCAACAGGAATCCTTAACAACAATATTTAATTCCAATAAAGCATGAAATATTTATATTTTGACATAAAATTTATTGATTTTAGTGGATCATTATGTTTATGTGTAATATGTTAGGATTTAAGGTTTAATTTTTTCTATCTCTTCATGGACCATTGTATTGGTTGATATTGGTGTGTAATAACATGAATGTATAATGTATTCTAATGTAACTTATTCCAATAGGTCCCCTATATTAACATATATTTTATAGAGAATTGTAAATATTGTGATAAAAATTTACACATACCATCTAGTAGAAGTATTTTATAATTATTAGATAATCCATCCATGAGCTTTCCTGAGATTTGTGAAGAATCATTTTCCAATAAATAATAATTAGTTTGATATGATTATTCACACACACTAAAACTAATGTCATCATAAAATATGTAATTAAAATAATCAACATTATAATATCATTATTGATAACAAATATTATAAATATATATGATATAAAATATTAAATTTCATTAAATCATAAAATTGTTCTGATATAATAATAAAAAAATTTAAGAGGTCACCATTTAAATAAATTCAATTTATTTAATTATCGATGATCAATTTTAGTGTTACATTTGAAAAATATAAAATTATTTTTGTGAAGAGTGAAAGTAAAAGCCCATAAATCACTCCATGTTTATCATAATAAGTGTTTATGGTAGGTGTTACATAAATATCTGGGCCAATGATGTATACTTATTTTATAGGGTCTCTAACCTTGAATAAATCAATCAAATAATTTTCTATGATATGGTAGTTCCAAAACCACACGTCCTAGCAGTTGTAACTCTTCACATATACCCCCTTCACTACCCACAAAAAAATTAAATTACATAGTGAAACATAATCAATTTATTTATCCGATAATATTATCCCATTATCCACATATTTCTGACATCCTTATTTAATGGATGCCTATAATTTCAAAGGGCATTTTCCTAGAAAATAAAAAATCCCGATTTGAGTATAACACTCATATTAATCATTAATTTTTTATTCTTCCAAATACATATATTCATAAACATTTTTAATATAATTAATTTTGAAAATTTAAATAAAAAAAATCATTATATTACTATTACATCAATTTTTCATTTTTCTCGTAGCATTCAATATGAAAAACAACTGCATCAACTAGGAATAAATGTGGACTAAACACTTCAACTCATGATATAATTTCATTTGCATGACCAAATATTATGGATGACATCAATCATGTATTTTATTAATAATTATATTCATTTTTTCACCTGTCAAAGTATTCTACTATCTACTTTTATTGTTACCATTATTCTATTTATTTCTTATGGAATGAGATCATTGTTCAATCATATGTGAGGATAACTGCATCCATGAAAGACATGTATCATTTTTATTAAACCCAAAAAATTGATTGACCTTAATGTTAAGTAACTAAAATAATATTATGTTCATTAATATATTATATTCCATAAGTGATAAATTTTAATATATAATCACTTTTTTAATTCATAGAGAAATGAGTTTGTTAATTGTTTGTACATATGGACTACTATATCTTTGAATTTTGGATTCCGTTTTTTCACCCGAGATATAATTAATGGGGTTACAAATGGATTTAGTTGATTAATTTGTCACATATAACATGTATAATCATCAATAAATGTTATATTATCAATATATAATTAAACTTTCATACTCATTATATCACAACGACACTCTTTTGTTTTAGTCAGTCTAAAATCATATTTTGTGATATTGAAATTCTTATATATTGAATTATAAAATCTTTTTAGATAAATATATTAAAATATAACAATAAATTATTAAATATTTTTATATGTTTCAACAAATATAAAATTATAATTTGAAAAAGTAAATTATATATGACCTATGATAATAAAAAACATACAAATTTTTTTTTCTATGAGATCACCTTTAGGATTTGAAATTGAAAACATCATATATTGAAATTGGAAAATTATTTATTATATTGAAATATATTTTTTTGAACCATATATATTTTGGTATTGACAAAATTATTATTTAATATCATGGTCCACATTAGAATTAAAAATCATGTTCAATAATATTGAAACTGTTAACATCAAATGTTAAAAATATTATTCAATGAAGCAGGAAAAAAATAGAAAGCAATTATAAATTATTTATAAAAATGTTTTTAATTGATAAATAATTATATAAAATAAATTATAATGATATTTATGAATTTTGAAAATTCTAGATAAAACGAATGAAAATTTATTCAATATAATATTTAATGGAAAAAGAAAAATAATTGACTGATGATCTTAGTACATAATGATTAATTTGGTTTAATAAATGATCCTAATGTCTATAGAGATGAAAAAAATTATAGATATTTGGAAATAATATTTATGGGAGAATTATAGTGTTTCAAAAACATATAAACCCAATCTCAAATGTGCTCATAAATACAATTATTTATCTTTTCCACAAATATCACATCATATTCACTGTGATACTATGCAATATACACCCTTATCAAGGATGAAATTTTGGTGGATGAATGTTTTCTATGGAGATATAGTGAAATGACAGTTTTAACAATCAAAATTATTTACAATTTATTATTGATTTCAAAACATACACTATTTATTCTCACATTCTAATATAATTTTTTTATTTCATTACCACAGATTATTAGTGTTGTCGGTCAGGTCCTCTATTACGTGAAAACATTTTTATAGTTACCATTTTGTGTATAAATTGTTCAAATTGATTACATCCTGACGTCATGTAAGAGGATTTTCAAACACTATTTTATAATTATGGTTTTTTAACAGATGTTATTGTGTACTGAATGAGGAAAAATAAGTTAAGGTGTTATTTTCTCAAAATCCATTCACTGAGAAAATTATATCGACATACACAAATTTACTATTACTTTGATACATTATATCAAATTTTTATTTCATGATTAAATATATTATATTCATGTTACAAGGTATTTGTGTCTTGATTTATTATTTTTTTCATGAGGCACACATTTTCTTCTTAACATTGGCCTTGCATGTTAACTTTCTAAAAACATTTTCTTTAAAAAATGAACATTTTTATTTTCTATTTAAGGAAAATAAAATATTTTATTATAATTTTTCTCGTTGGGGTTTCCCATTCATTTTAAAAAAGTTTTAGTGAATGGAATTTTCCCCATCAAATTTAATAAATTTAATTTATGAATATCCTTGATTTACATATCCAAATTATTTTTTCCACTGTTTCAGGTGACCACCATACTTCTCAAAACCACTTATCAATGAATGGGTCCATATACAATTTAATTATTTGGTATTACCATATGGTTTTTAATATAAATTATGTATTTTCACCATGAATTTATTTAAAAATTTATATATTCAAAAAAATTGTTGCAAATAGGAATCATTCCATATTTTTTATTTATAGATTTAACTACAATTACAATCATTATTTTTTAAGGAACTATTTTTTTAAATTTTTCATATTGTTCATTTATTATTCATTGAATACATTTTATATTTATCAATGCGAGTGTATATTTTTTTTATTTTTTTATTTTTATTAGAGAATTACTATGAATGTTACAATGTTTTTAAAAAATAAAATATATATTCACATGGTTTAAAAAATAATAATTTTAAAATTATTTCAAATCATGTGAGATATTATAATTTTCTAAATAGTTTACTTAATTATTTAAAGTGTGTTCATATTATATGATATATGATTGAAGAAAAGAATTATTCAAATGATTCCATTAACTGTCATTATCTGGTTGGATTATTGAATTATATTTTTCATCAATATGATGATCCATCACTAATTTTCAATCCAAATCATCTGATATTATAGTAAATATAATTTTCTAAGGCTTTAATATATAAATAGCCCATGTTACATTACATTTCTAAGGGTATTAACATATAATAAAAATAAATCAACTGTGTGGGATTTTTTTTCTCAAACAAATATATTATGTTTCTAAACAGTGTAAATATTGTATTCTTAATCATTATTATTCATTGGTATATTTATAGAATTTTGTTAAATGTCAATAAACATTTATTTATCATGGTTTATCATTTCTTGTTTTGTTAAAAAAATAATTACATATTTATTCTTGTAATCCCTTAAAAATAATATAATACCCATTTCAAATCATAATATATTTATGATGTGTTGAGTGAATCCATTTTAAAGGCTAATATATTTTTTTCATTCTGTGATTAGTTGGATGTAAATTATATTTTGATTTTATAAATTTTGTAATCTTTATATTTCATGATAAATTATTGTGTTGGGTAAGTCAGCATAGCCAAATATAGTTCATGTGCTATTAACCTATCCTACTATGCTATGATAACTTAGTAGAGAGCCTTCATGTATGCTTATGATATCACGATTTTGATTTTTGTACATTTTATAGGATTTTATGATCTTATGTTGTGATAAATATTTAATCAATAAATGTATATGATATCATCTAATTAATATATGATTCCATACTTATGATCATCATAGTTATGATATAATGATATACCGTATTTCTGTCACATTATTGTTTTTTATACTAATTGTTACTAAGTGTTTGAGTATACCCCATTTATATGATTCCATTTTCAATGTTTTGAATGAAATTATTAAGGATGATATTCTTATATTTGTTTCACATGTTTATAATTTATGGGTTATGTTGGGGATTCAATATGTGTTTATTATATTCTTATATAATGGGGATAATTTTTAAATTTGATAATAATAATTGTCATTTTCTAGTTATTGAAATTATCTAATTCAATAATAATTTAAATTAAAGGGGGTTTTATTTTAATTGTGTGAAAAATATTAAATAATAGATGTGTATCAAATCTATTATTTAATAATCTGTGTTTCGATCACCAGATCAAGGATCATGGGTTAATGGGTAGTATTTTTGGTATCACAAGATTTCATATATAACTATAGAGGTTATGAATTTATCAATTGACGGTAATTTATAAACTAAAATTAAATTTAATTGGTTATATGAAAATGTTGATCTTTTTTTCATATATATAGACAAACCTTATGATTTTTTGATTGGGGTATTTTTTTTGTTTTGTAATTAGGTGAAAAGAACATTAGAGGAAGCCATAGATATATGCATATGTAAAATATAACCTCTTTGCATTTTTTTTATTGTAGATTTTTTCTATTTATATATAAAATTACATCCATATGAGCATACTCAAAATTGGGGATGGTTTTGGAACACTTTCTTATAGAGGTAATAAAAAAGTCTTTTTAGAAATATCTCAGTCATCAATATGATCAAAGATAAATGGGCCCTTACATCCAATAAGATTGACACACACATAGGGATATTCCATGGTTAATTAAAATTATATTTCGAAAATATTATGATAAAACTGAATATATTCTATTAGAGAATTAAAATTTATTAGAGAAAAAAAATTAAAATCGCTTTGGTTAACCTAAATAGATAAGAAAGGCTTATATGTTATGGTATTCAAATATTAATCGAATTATTTCTTCTAAAATCCTATTTTTCCAATTTTACATATAGTAGTTTAAGTTTTATAATCCCTAAAATACGTATTATATTAACTGGTGGAGCCATTAGGAACCAATATAAAAATATATGAGATGAAAAATAGGATGATTGTCCAAACATGACATCTATTTCAGTAAGAACTATGATTAAAAATAATATTATCATATCATATAAATTATCACGAATTATGATTCACAATTTGAATATTGTTTATTTCCCCATGACATCAATGAAGACAAAAATAGAGTTCTATGTAAATTTTGGTGACAATGATGATGAAGAAAAAAATATATAGTTTAAATCATGTAAAAATATGAAAACCAAAATGGGAATGTAAAAAAAGAAGTTTAAAATGTTTTATTTGTAGAAAAGGAAGAAATTTATAGTCTCACAATCGAGGAAAAATTATGCATTCAGTTAACATGAAAGAAGAAGAAAAATTACCTTATAACTTTTCCTGTGGTTTTATTGTTGAAATTTAATTTCATGTATTTTCAAAAGGAATGTCTAATTCTTTCCTCCATTAATTAATGTATTTTTTAAATGTACATATGATATAAAATTAGTGATGGGGGAATGTAAAATCATCATATTTTAATATGTATATTATAAGGTTAATAATATAGACATCAATATATTTCATGACATACACTATAACAGTGGTCATGATAAAATTTTAAATTAAAATATTCCTAATTAAATTGTCCTTATAAATACATTCAATATACAAATATATTATATATAGTATATATATTTGTTAAATTATAAAAGTTGCATGAAATAATGTTTGAACTAATAAAATATTAAGAACATTATTTATTTAATAAAATATATTTAATCATTAAATTTAATATTTTCTTTTAATTTATAAACATATAATATTCATAAATGTAATCTAATAAAAATAATCATATATTTTAATTCATAATTCCAAAATTTACTCAGTATGAATAATTTTTTTTAAATATCAATTATATGTCGAAAATGAGGTTTTAATAATGTTACAATTTTAATATCAAGATATTCATATAATAATAACCTTGAAGGTAAAAACCCATTGAAGTGGAACAATATTAATATAAGGAATAAAATTATTCATTTTAAAATATTTTTTTATATTATATAATTAATGACCAATATTGGTAAAACTACAGTAAATGGTTAGATTTATAATGACATTACTTTAATTCCTTTCCATTCAATTAATTAAATTTTTGTAAAATTATATTTGGGATTGATTTTCATTTCCCATTAAATTTAATTTGTTTAATATAAATGAATATATTTTCTAAAAATTATCTTCATTAATTATTATTACTCACAGATATATGAAATTCTCAAAATATGATGGTCTTAATCATTGTTTTATGTATTAAAAGTGTTCATTTTTCAAGTTAGGATTTTTTATTCATCATTAGATTAATTCAGAAATAAGTTACACATACTATACTATAATTCTATAATTTAGTGGTAATATCAATATTAATAATATATGTTTAAATTTACCAACATGTGTTAAAGTGATTGTTACTTTGGAAAACATATACATGGGTTTAATGAAATGTGAATGTACAACCCACATAATAAATAAATGATATGTCTTGAATTGAGTGGATGGGAAGTGGTTATTCTATATAATATCATTTATTTCATTATTTAAAATTATGGGAGACATTGACAATGAATAGTGTATATAATTATTATAATAAATATTGGTAATTACAATACCACAATACTATTCATTTATAAAAATAAAAACATTCAATCATTATTCGGACACTAATCCATTAAATTTACTTGGTATTAATCAACCTATATTTTCATCATAAAACATTTCCCCATATAAAATAAGCTTTAGCCACCATAATTTTTCCTAAGTCCATCTTTTCAGTGATAATTTGGATGAAAAATAAATTTATTTATGTTAGTGTTACGCTCTACTTAGTCATTCATTTTTTATTTTTCATATTACTAGAAATACATATAATTTATGGTATAATTAATTATTTTTTGTATATATAATGCAATGTAATTATAATAATGTTATATCATTCATTATTTGTTTCCATTGAATCCTATGATAAAAATAAATGCATCATTTCTGTATATGTTGAGACTACCACATTAATGAAACAATGTTTCCCTTTTTTAATAATAGACTCTTATGAATATTATAAATTATGATATTGGATAATATATTATATTATTTATTTCACATATAAAATAATTAATCTATGACCATTTATATTTACCATCAGGATATATCTTAAATAAGAAATGAGGTCAATAATTGTGCTTATGTGCAGTCCACTGACCATGTGAACAACATGTACCATTTATCTTAACCAAATATTGTGGATGGAAGTAAATGTTAAATAACTGAAAAAATATGAATTATATAAACATATTTTATATTTTATGAAATAAAGGTTCTTATTCAGTCAATATATCAATCCATTGTTTTAATGGTTTGTTAATCATGTGTACATTTGGACAGTCACCTCCAAGAATGACGAATTTCATTTTCCTACACGGCCATTGAATAAAAGTTATTATAATTGATAATTTGGATATATGATATATATTAAATTTATAATATTATATATATATAAGTTAAATAATATATATTAACATTTTTAATCACAATAGTATTACACCATGATTTGGTTTTTGTTTGTTTATAGGATGCTTGAGAAATGGTATAATGAATATATAGTGAATTAGTGAAATTTTATATAATGTTAATAATTTTTATGTATAAGGATAATTTTTTTACATGGTTTATATTTATAATATATGAATATAGATTTTTTTAAAATATATATTATTATTTCCTGAAAAATAGTTCGAAATAGTTTATCTCTAGAATCATCAATATGAGCTATAATTAAAACACTAATGGGATAAAAGTGGAACATTATAAATAATAATGAGATATATATTACATAACCATAGTCATTTTAGTAATTCTTAATCATGTATCGGTGATCATGGATGAGCATTGAAATTAAAAATCATGTGTGAGAGAATATAAGGTGCTGACCTCATATGTATAAGATAAGCCATAATAAACCATTGTATTCATAATAAACAAATTTAAATAAATTATAAAAATGATTATAGAGAATAATAATCTTATAATATAAATTTATAAATAAATTATTCTTTTTTTATGTAATTATAGTTTGATCAACTAATATGTGATATTACATAAGGGTTTTTGTCTCAAAGTCCATTTTTTGGTAATCATTTATGTTCTTTCCGCAATTTACATCTTGAGGTTGTATATGAAACACAATTTGTATATTTTAATGATTTATATTTTATTAAGGGTATTTTATTTTCATTGTCATTATGCTTTTCATTCATGGGTTTTTGTTAAATTTGTTACTTATGTCTCAGCTAATGTTCTTCTTTATAGTGTAGTGAATATCCTTTTTTAACATCATCATTATAGAATCCATTAACAGTTCGTTTCATTTTAATTATGTTTTATATTCATTATAATTGAATAAATTTATCAATTTGAGTAAAATAAAACCTTATGGGGGGACCATATTAACTTATAAAATTCTTCAATAAGTTAAATATCCTTATCATAAACACATCATGCTTTATTCTTCTGTATCTTTATCTTACCTATCAAAAATATTTTTCATAATTTGGAATGTGACAATCATAAATCACTTAACTGATTTTCAATGGAGTGGTTTATCATCCTCTTTATTATATGGGATTCTAAAAAAAGGTTTTAAAATATTTTAAATAATTTAATCGTGGTTTCTTTTCAATTTTTTATCTAATGATTTAAAATTACATCATTCAAAATTTATTTATGATTATTTTAAAATACAATTTAGTTATTTAAAAAGATAATATAAATTTATATTTTATATTTTACACATTTTACATGTATAGGGAGGTAATATTTGTCACACATTTCTATGGGAATAAAAATTTCTAACAAATTTTACATTTTCAATAGACATGTTCCATATCCATACAAATATTTTGAAAATTAAAATTCTTCTTCTCATTGATTAAGAATATATTCTATTTCAATATTTATCAATGGAAAAGAGAATTTTATATTTTCAATGATATTTTTATAATTATTTTTGTTGTTGTCTTTATTTATTTAATATTCTTCATTAAGTGTATTTTCTAAATAAAAACATCCATAATAATTATATAGATGAGATATTAAATTATCTTTGACATCTATGGAATTTTTAATTATTACATTTTTCATGCCTAATCATAAAAAAGTTTAATCGTGATTTTCTACTAATGTCTTATGCTATTCATTTTCCTCATTTAATTATATTCTTTTGCAGGTATTCACCTTAATTCAAAATACATCGATGGAATGTGGAAATTGTTATTTAATAGTATTTATATTTTTATTTTGATGAAAATAATATATTCGTAATTATCATAATTGACTGGAATTTACATGAAATTAAGATTAAATTAAATGGGTAATTTTTATTAAATTTTACTTTATGTATAAAATCTTGAATGATTCATTAGAGGAATGGATTTAATGGATATAAACCCCAATTTATTTCATTTAGTTTTAAAAATATATTGATCAAAACCATGTTATAAACATATGTATTACATGAAATATGAATCCTATGGGTCCATAATTATATTTCCATTTAATACATTAGAAATGAATTATCAAATGATTTATCATTGTATATGAATAGTGAGAATAGAAAAATATAGTGAATGAGATGTCATCCAAGAGAACTATGTCATGTTAATAGGGAATATAACATTGATGTATGAGTTAAATGAATATTTAATGTGATTTTCATATTCACATGATACGATGTTATTATGTTATAATTATTTTTTAATACATGAACATATAATATAATCTATTTATTACATGCTTCCATGATTATGATCATACTTATTACGATCTATGGTCATGCCTCGAAACCCTAAAATTCTGATTTGTAGTTATGTTTTCTTTTAATATGGGTTTGAGATTGCCCTTTATTATATTTCAATTGACCCATGTCATGAAATAATATATTAAATATGACAATTTCATAAGATCATATTATATATATAATTAATGGGATACATTGAATAATCATAATTGATTTATAATCTTTTTTTATTCTCTAGAAATAATTTCCAATTATTTTTAAAAGCCCTTATATTTATTACCAAGTGATGTCTTTCAATACTATAAAACTATAAATTCAATGGTCCATTGATTATGTATATGTGAATTATATGGTAATCATAAATTTTATAAATATTTTGTTTGAAGTTATTTTTTTTAAATCACATATAGAATCATCAGATATTGGTCTCTATATGCCTTTATGTGATTATGTCATAATATAGAAAAGTCATAGTGGTAAAATATTTGATTTTGGTTGGTTTATCATTACATTTATTGATAATTGTTATGTATTTGAATAGATTATATATGTTCTGAATTTACTTGTTAAGGGGAAACCCCTCATTTTTTGATGAGTAGAGATTACACTCAAGAACTAGTATCCATATGCACATATCATTATAATATTATATCAATGAAATATAGTTTTTTATAATAAATTTTTTATATTTAAATGTGGAGAATTTTTTTAATCCATTATATGTTTGGAATTTTATTATATCCTAAAGGATGTCGAATGTTTTTTACAGCATGTATTTTTTGAGGTGTTGTTGAATAGTTTTTTAGTAGAATGTTGTCTGACCAGTTCGTTTCATTGAGACACAAGAACCATACATTGAATTTGGTTCATGGGGGTATATAATGTTGATTTGATTTCATAAGGTATATCCATCATAGAATAAGTCCAGATTTATTTATTATGTGGATGGTCTTTATAAAAGACCATATTATATTGATAGGACATATCAAAGACACACATTCATGTCTTTGAAGCTAACATACATTACCGAACATCCCTTGTACTATTGTAGTATATGAATCTATTAAATTTATAGTATTATAGTTTTTCATAATGGAAGATGATGACATCTCTATCCTTTGTTCGATATTGGTTTCCCCACACATTTCCCTTTAATTATGGTGGTATAGAGTGTACAATTCAATTCCACCATTCTAAATGAAAAGATATTTCATAGATATAAAACATATGGTTATTTCTTTCTATTTGGGAGCACCATACAAATATCTCATAATATAGTTATCCTACCTTCTAGTTGGTATATTTAATTTTTTGATGGAAAAAATTTGTGAGGATCATCCATATAGATTTTGTACTTCAATTTGGTATGTTTAATCAGTAGTTTGAAAATATTTTTCACATTTCAACTATATTTATTTTGGGACTGATTCTTCCATTCATGTGTTTTTTGGTTAATTGTGATTACAATTCTATTATCATACTATCGTATTCCAAAAATGTAAGGTCATCGAATTGGAAAAGAAAATTTCTTTAGATTGTGGTATATTGGGACATCGATATGTTGTTTCGCATTATTAGATAAATTAAGATGGTTCTTATCAACATATAATGTAATTGTTTTTATCTTTAATTATGGAAGGCCATCATGTAGTCCTGGATATTTAATTTTGTGGATATTGAATTGTTTTCATATATAAATGTGGATATGAAGATATTAATTGTAAATGACGAAGTATTTTGAAATAAGTCATTAGTTTCAATATTATAAATTATAGTAACATAAATATGAATTTTTGTAGGGGGATGATTTAATTCAAATGGAAGTCATTAAGAGCATGTTATCTTGCAATCCATTTGGGGTTCAAGACAAATCATAATGTTATATTATGTATAAGAGAATAATTCATATATATGATTTCCTAGTGAAATTAATCAAGGATAATCATTAATGGTGGTGATTATAATTGTATAAAAATTGGAATCTAATGGAATAAAGGATTTTTAGGTAATGAATTAATTTCTCTGATTTACGTCATTCTATATAGTTGAATGACCACTAGGAGTGGTGGTCTTCCAAAAATCAATTTGTATAAACATAAGCATTTGTTGTCGGGTTGTTTTAAATGATATTAATACATTTGATATCATGTGGTGATATATCATTAATGAATAAATTCATAGGGGTTTTTAGGTATAAGGGATGTGTTAGGAAATTATGGTTGGGTAATGATTTTTCTTTGAGCTAAGACCATTTAAGATAATAGAGGTTGGTATAAATGGGGATTTTCCTTATATATAGGTTTATTATAGTTTATTTTTAGTATAATTAGTTATTTCCTTTTTATGTATTAGATTATTTAATTCAGAAAACGAGTTAGAGTCCATGATTTTTTTATCTGTGTTTATCTTATCAATGATATTTAGAGACATTTGTTTTCCCTAGAGGTTAAATAGTAATTTTATTGATGATAAAGACAAAATAATAGTCACTATTTTCTCATAGTCTCAGAAGTGGGTCATCACATCTAGGATGAGTTTTTATGATTTTTTTAACACGAAAATTTTTATTGATTTTTGATTTATATCATTTAAATGAAAATTGAATTTTGGGTGTTTATGTTAATATAATTTAGATAAATCATCATATTAAAATTAAAATGTTATAGTCTTGATAAAATTATGGTTTCTTATAGATTATATGTTTATATTACACCCTAAGTAATTAGTTTATGGACATGGTATTTTTTTGAATTTAATTTATAAAAAGTAGCACCATCGGTTTGAAGTATGTAACCCTTAATTATATATTTTTATTTATATAATGTGGTCTGGTAAACATTGGGATATTTTTTATTGTTTTTGATAATGTTTTGGGGTTTTCATATGGGTACACAGTTTGAGAACAATTAATGGAAACCATGAAACACTTGTAGGAAACCATGCATGATGATGTAGTGGTCTAAGGGTTGGATCACAACTAAAGAGAATAGTTTCCAAACCGTGCATCCACACTATGTAATTCATGAACCATGGGAAAAAGAGCTTATACATGGTTGCTGTATAGATTATCTAACCAAATCAGGCAACCATTGGGAAAGTATATGTGATGAAACAACCCCTAGAATTTCAACGGCCAGTTCCTGAGAACATGATGTGTGACATTCAACAAAAAACATGCACTGATAAACTAGAAATCACGTCCCATATAGAGGATTGAATTCGGATCATGTTATGAAAAAACCAGCCACTTCTGTCAAAATTCTTTATCCCATACTAATACATGAAAATAACCATTTAAAAATGTTGGTTGATCATATGAATTCCTAGTATGGGGTTTTAAAATTACATAACTAACAAATATAAATTCTTATATTTTTGTAAAACGCTCCATAAAACATTTTTCTTAAAGAAAATCTACAACACGAGTAACATATCATAATAAAAGTTCTTAATTAAAAACATGCTAACTAAAATACAAGGTTTCATGATTCAATTATAGGAATTATCATTTAGAATTAATATAAAATACATTATAAATATGAATAACATATGACTATGTATGTTCAAATTAAACAACTAAGTGTATTGACTAATCTTAGTTGCATGTAGTAGTAATAACATCAATTTCATTCACTGAATACTAATTCAATGAGTGGTAATCATATGACATGCCATAAGCATTTACTTTTCTAAAACTCATAATTAATGACTCATAACAATGGAAATAATACTAGTATAATTCCAACATGGTTGATTAATTATCATACACATAATGAGGGAATATAAAATGTCAGACAATATAACAATAAAATCAAGGCCTCATGCCAAGATCATAATACTCATTTTTTCAAGGCCTTTTTCCAAGATAGTCGTTTGTTTCATGAGACCTATCGATGCACTGATGGGCTATAGTAGGCCCCTCCCATCATTAAATATGTCAAATATATTCCTCATATACCTAAAGGATGCATATTTAAAATATCCCAAACCACATTGAATATTTATTTTCAAATTTCATATTATTCAAGGTTCCCTATACTGCCTTGAATAATTAAATATATATTTCCAAAAAGGACATAATGTATTAAATTACATTAATTAACATTTATACATATATAGTGATTCTAGAATAAGACTATGAACTGAATGGTTACGTCATTAAATGGAATGCTAGTTATTAGTATTTTTAATGACAACTAATACACCAATGAAATACAAATTTGGTCCCATATATAGATAACTTCTAAAACCATATTAATAAATTACATATTGTAATTTCTTCTAGATGCATAATAAAATGGTAATACAAACATTTGATGTGGGGATTTATGATTTCAAATGATAAACCATTTATTTCTAAAAATTATTTTGTATATCACACCCTAATGTCAAAAATAGAAAGAATGAAAACCCACAAAAATCAATACAAAAAACCTAATAACACCCAAATGACTTTAAATTTAATGGTGATTTTGAGATTAAAACCCTATAGTAAAATTAAAAGATATAATTATAAAAAAATTACATGTATATGTACATATATGTTTTTTTAAACAAGAATATCCCACATTTATAATAGTGTAAATTAATGGATCTTACCACAAAATTACTTGCCACATACATACTTATAAAAGAAACCCTTAATCATAGATGTTTCATGATGAAGGATTTACAACTGGTACAGGAGGTGATGTACATGAATTATATCATTATATAAGTCATATATGATATATATATATATATATAAATGTTAATATATCAAAAATCTATTACATTCTTGATCCTCAAAATATAGATGACATAGAACTAGCCATTAAAGAGGTTCCTTTAAAACAGATTGGTTATACATATATATATATTGGAACATACATAATTGAGTAAAAAGTTTTATACAGAATATAGTTCATCGCACTTTGATGTTCTTAAATTAACATCAAATCTCATGTTGAGAAAATATAAATCTAGACATAAGGGGTTTATGTAAAACTGAGGGGATATATATATACATATATTTACATACATACATACTTAAATATATATATAAAATAAACCTATTTTGAGTATATGGTATGAAAATAAGTTTTCATGTGGTAACTATGCTTTAGGTCTAATAATATCTTATACATTTGAAATCCTAAAGCTTTGAATCAGGTATAGAAGGGTTCAAAATCAAACAGCAAGATGAATATATACATATATATATATATATATATATAAGTGATCATAAATAGAAAACATTAACTCAACTAGAATAAAAATATAAATCCCTTATATTAGCTCGAGCATGAAGAGGAGGGGGGAGAACTCGCTACAGATCCCTGGATATCTGAGTGCAGATGATCCGAGGGGTTTCATGGAAGGAGAAATGGTTTCGTAAATAAACTTTATAATACTATACTTTTACAGAATAAAATAAGGATACATGAAAAAGATATGAGGCTTATAAGGCCTATAAAAATACTAGGGGTCATTCATTGTGGAAATCGCGTTAGTGGACGATGACCAGCAGATATCTAGGGTGAATAAAATGGATCAATATAAATTATAAGTGTATCAGTGTAGTGCACGCTGCATGTAATAATATGATGCTACAGGAAAAAAGACAAATGAATATCAGAAGATCAAGATCAAATCCGAACCGGATCCGATGGTTTGGCACGTCCGCAGTTTAAATAAAATGTTGGGTGGCTCAAATTAAATATGAGTTTGATCTGACAACTCTAAATTGACATGGCATTTTAAATATCTCAAATGGCTGAGATTATATTTGAGTCTTATTGGACAGTACATGAAACACAGGGTGATAACTGAGGCCACTGAGAGTCGATCGTTTGGTCAAAATTGACTACCCATTTCATGTACGACGCGATCTAATAGACTGGATGTCATTTCTCCAGAAAAACCACGTCCCACATGGAAATAGTGAGATGCTCGTGAACCCTTCATAAGAAAAAACCTCTAAATAAGGGATCAGTAGACCACAACACACACATAGGGAGACTTTTACAATCCCCCCCCTTAGGCATCGGGCTACTCCTACCTCACTGTAGCCTCATGCCCACGGTGGGTCACTCATTCTCTCATGTGCTCTCATGCAACTTTTCACCCTTCGGGGAGACTATGACCATGCTCGGGCCAGCCCAAGCTGAGGCTGATGGCTAAGATCAGCCACCTAGCATGAGCTGCCACCCTTGGCCCGACTATAATGGGCTAGCCCTAGTGGGTAAATTTTTTTTAAAAAAAATAAAATCCTTAAAAGTAATAAAGTCATAAATAAAATAATATATTTATTATAACTATATAGAATAACCTTTTTACACAAGACTTTTATTTAAACCTTAAAAGTTTAATGAATACAAGTTATACTTTGTATTGGCTAAAACTATTACTATAATAATTTATAAACACTAATCCTTTAACATACAAAGTTATAATTTGAAATATAATATTCCAATATGAAAATTCGTATAATAATATTATAGAAGTCAAATCATAGTTTAATCAAAATCTTAGTTTTTTAAAATAAATTATTCATAGATTAAAACAATGTTTAAACATTTGATGTGAAAAAGTTTTCAATATATTTTCAATGTGTTTTGAATTCCTTTTTACATTTCAATATCACATAAGTTTAAATCAAAATATTACACCATTTTCATTTAAAGTCCATCATTAGGGGAAGTTTTATTTTTTTCAATCCATTAATTATTTCTTTGGAAAACTGAATTAAACTCACATTATTACAGTTAATTAACCGAAAGGCCACCAACTATAATTATAGCTATTGGATTCAATTTTCACCCATGTAAATGGTCATGATGATGTATTATAGAACCATGCCTTAGGGTTTCCTGAATTCAAGGTAATTGAAGAAGATATTGCTTGTTATACAACTGATTCTCTGCTCAGTATTCATGATCATGGAAATGATGTTGTTCATTTTAACTGACCTGAAGCATCTCTCTTACTTACTGGGCCTCCTCATGGTGTTTGGGGGTCTCCAATTAGTTCTGATAGGGGTTTTAATAGGTATATTTGGTTAACATGATTTCGCTTTTGAACTCGGTGTACTGTAAGAACTTCGATGTCATGTTTCAATGGAAATCCTTGTGTTTATCATATAAATTTTGTTCAGTTACATGAAATTTAATCTAAACAAAATCATAATTTTACCCTTATACGAGACACATGTTTTGGGGTGTTACTATATTCTATCCTACAACGAATTGTGTCCTTGAAATTCCTTTCACATAACCTCATTAAATGACTACCTTAAAAACATCACCACATCCTCCATCACCTAGGTTCCTCTTCTGTGGATCGGAGAATTCCTATATTGGTGTTCAACTCTTCTATTTCCTTGGAACAAACACACATTGGGATGAATGTGGTTAACTCAGGCATAGTGCATTCAGGCTTCTAGAGTGTGGCTCGGATGGTGGAATGTTCAAAGATGTCTCATTGGAAAATGTTTCTATAGACTGGAAAAAATATCTCCATATCGAAAACATCAATGTTATAGATGTGGTCGTATAACATGAAACTGAGGAGTTGGTACATGTATGATACACAATGGTTTCCCTCCAAAGAATCCACTTGGAACCTTACTCTAGATGTGACGTTACAGGCTATAGTGAAACATAGGAAATGCCCTTCGTGGTATTTTCCCCTTTGCATGTACTCGGTCAGTTGGATAGTGTCTATTTAGTGGTATACGTAATAATTCCCCTGGTAGGAGTGGAGATTGTCCGAATTATTTTGTATATCATATTTTTTCATGCACATTCTTCGCAGGCATATGAAAGGTAGGTACTCTTCCTCATAGGTTTTGAACCAGATGGTCACTAGTATCTAGGTAGAGAGTGATAAGATATGGGTCTATCATTCCATCTGAAAAATTTTATGTACACCCAATTATTGAAACTCATCCAAATGTATAAACAAAAAAAAGATAGTAGGAAAAAAATTACATGTTGTATTATCTTATAAAAACTATTACAAAAAAATAAAGGGCTAATGGTTTCCCCAGTTCCTGAATACATGAATCACCCAAGCAAGTTCAAAACTATCAATCTCTATAAACCATATCCAACCCATTAAGTCTGGTTCGATCTCGTGGGTGCACTTGTGTTGTCCCCAGTGTCTGGAATGTGTGTGTATAGCTGAGAGACATCAGTATGTACTTGATGGCTATATGAAGAATTTGAGGCATCAAATTCAAGGATTTCAAATTCAATTACTTGACTATAATTTCCATAGGATATGACATGACACATATATAATGCTCATAGATCTCACGCTTCAAAAGCTTCATTGAAATCCATAAAGGATTGGATACCTTCTCCTGTGGTGAGGAATCTAAATGTCCCTTGTAGTACTTTCTTCGTTGTACATAGGATGAAAATAGGGTTTGCATTATAAAGACTTAGTCCGAACCCACTCATCAGTGGACTTGTAGTACTCAGAAAAAGTTGGATACATCATAGATGTGTTTTCATTTCATATGGATATGTGCATAGTTTCTAAAGAGTTAATGGATGTCTATGGAAATTATGGTTTATATGGCGTCATTGGGAAGTGATAGAAGACTCGTGCCTTCTTTTTCCTTCTTAAAATTAGGAAAATCAGTATATTTAGTAATGTTTAAGTAAATATTTCTTCTTTTATGTTCTGGTTTTCTAGAGTAATATAAACACAATCCTCTGATAAACAGTGTGAAGAACTGACCCCCAAAATACCACGGGCTGGTTCTTGTAAATTGGATGTCATAATTTATACAAAAAACATTCAATGATAAACTACACATCATGTCCCACATAGAGGATCAAATTCATTTCATGTTCTGGGAAACCATCAACTTCTGTTATACTTCTTTAGCCCGAACTGATACCTGAAAATTTTCATTCAAAACGTATGGTGATAATATGAATTCTTAGTAAGGGGTTTGAATATAACAAAATAATCCAATACAACTATTTAAAACATTCATTAAAACTCTCCATAAAACATTTTTCATAATGAAAAGCTGCAACACATGTAACATATCATAATAATAGTGATTAATTAAAAACATGATAACGTAAATAAAAGGGTACATGATTCAGTTACAGGCTTGATCATTTAGAGTAATAAATAAAAGGAATTCTAAATATGTATAACCTATGAAAATGTAAGTACAAATTAAAAAACTAAGAGTAATGAATAATCAAAGTAGAGTGTAATGGTAATAACATAAATTTCATACACTAAATACTAATTCATTGAGTGCTAAACAAATGACATGCCATAAGCATTTAAATTTCTGATACTCATATGTATTGCCTCTTAACCAAGGATATTCTCCTAGTCAAATTACCACTTGGTTAATAAATTATCATACATATAATGAGGGAATGTATAATGAGAGACATAATAACCATAACGTCAAGGCCTCATGCCAAAAACATAACACTCTTACCGTAAATGCCTTGTGCTAAGACCGTAGTTGGTCTCTTGAGACCTACAGATGAACTGAGGGGCTATAGCGAGCCCCACCCAACATTTATTATGCCTTATACATTCCTCATATGTCTAATGGTCATATATTCAAAATTTCCCATACCACATTGAATATTTAATTTCACATTTATTTTTATTCAAGGTGTCCCCTACAACATTGAATAATTTAATTAATAATTCCATAAAAGTACGTAATGGTTTAAATTACATTCATTCGCATATATAAATATATTGTGATTTTGGAATAAGACTTTGATCTACATTGTTATGCCATTAAATTGAATGTATGTTAATAGTACTTCTGATGATAACTAATACAGAAAACAAATACAAAATTTGTCACATATAATGATAAATTCTAAAACCATATTAATCAATTACATATTGTAATTTCATTGGGATGTAAAATAAAAGGGTATGACAAACATTTCCTATGGGGTTTCAAGCCTGAAGATGATGAAAATTTTATTTCTATATTTTTTTTGTATAACACACCCTAATGTCAAAAATAGAAATAAACAAACTCAACCACAATCAATACCAAAAACCTAATAACAACTATATGACATAAATTTAATAGGGGTGTTAGAGTTTGAATCCCTAAAGTTAAATTTAAGGATTACATATAAAAATATTATTGTTTATGTACATATATGCTTATGTAAAAGGAATATCCCACATGTATAATAGAGTACAATAATGGATCATACCACAAAATTTGTTGAAACATACTTATCAAAGAAACCATTAATCATATAAGTTTCATGTTGAATGATTTAAAATTGGTCCACGAGGTAAGGTACACATATTATTTCATAATATAAGTAGTATATTCTAAATAAATATATATATATGTGTATATATTAAAATATAAATAAATTCTATTTTATCCTTGAACCGCAATGTATATAAGACTTATAACTGTACATCAATGAGGATCCATGGGAATTGTATGGTAATATATATATATATATATAAGAACTTACATAATTGGGTAAAAAGTTTTATACAAAATATTGTTCGTCACATTTTAATGTTCTTAAATTAACATGGAATCTCTTGTTTAGAAATATTAAATCTATACATAAGTAATTTACATAAAATAGAGGGGATATATATGTACATATATATATACCCAAAACTGATTAGGAGTATACGTTATGGAAATATGTTTTCATGAGGTAATAATGCTTTAGATGAACTAATAACCTATAAACTCGAAATCCCGAAACTCTGAATAAGGTATAGAAGGGTTCAAACTAAAACTGAAAGATTAATATATAAACACACACACATATATATATATATATATATGTGTGTGTGTTCATAAATATAAAACATCAACTCAATGAGAAAGACAATATAAATGCCTTATCATAGCTCGAGGAGGAAGAGGAGCTCAGAGGAACAGACAAAAGCTGGCTGGAGGATTGAGTGCGGATGATATGAGGGGTTCCTTGGGGTGAAAATGTTATATTAAATAAACTATATTATACTACACTTTTACAGAATAAAATAAGGACACCTTCAAAGGATCCGAGACATATAAAGATTATAAAAATACTAGTGGTCGGTGTTTGTTGAAACGCATGGGAGGAGGGGAACCCACGACTATCAATGCTAAAGAAAACGGAGCAATATAGGGTATAGGAGTACAGGTATAGTGCAAAACATGGGGAAAAAAGATAGTGAAATGGGAAGAAACCCAGAAAAAGAATTGACAGTCTGGATCAAATCCGACCATGATCTGATGGCGGGGCACATCCACATTTAAAAACAATTAGGCTGCTCAGATTAAATCCGAGTTTGATCGGAAATCCCTAGATAGATGTAGCGTGTTAAATGTCTTTGATGACCAAAAATAGATTTTAGGATGATTAGATTGTGTAGAAAACACGCGGTTATAACTATGGACACTGAGAGTAGATCGTTGGGTCGAAATCGAAGGCCGACATCATGTGCGACGTGATCCATCTACCTAGATCCCATTTCACTAAAAAACCACATCCCACATAGATAAGGTGAGATTTTTGTGGTCCCTTTATAAGACTTTTCCTCTAAACAATGTCATAGAAAAACATATCACACACATATAGAGGAATATACATCCCCCCTTCCCCCCCAGGACATAGCCTACCCATGCCTCATCGTGGCCTCATGCCAATGGTGGCATGCTCATGCGCTATTGTGCTCTTATGCTCTTGTGAAACATTCTGGGATACTATAACCATGCTCGTGCTGGCCTAATCTGAGGTTGAGGGCTAGGCTCATCCACCTAGTTTCAGCTACCTCCCTTGGCCCATCTATAATGGGTTAGCCCTAGTGAGCCTATTTTTCAGTAAATCCCAATATTTAAAAGTTATAAAGTCTTAAATAAATTAATACATTTATTTTACCTATATAGAAATTATATATTTAGACATGAATTTCATTGATGAATTAATATGTTAATGAATACAATTTATACATTTTCTTAGAAAAAGTATTAATAAAATTATTTATAAACACAATACCATTAACATACAAAGTTATAATTTGAAGTTTAATATACCCACCTAAAAATTATTATAAAATTATTATAGAAGATAAAGATTAGTTTAATCAAAAAATTAGTTTAATAAAAAAGAATTTAAATATTGTTTATAGAACCCTTTTAAACATTAAAACTAAATTTTTTTTCAATTTATTTGCTAAGTGTTTTTAATTCCTTATTACATTTCAAAATCTCTTATGTGTAAATAAAAATATTACACCATTTCCTTTTAATGTTAACAATTATGAGTGGTTTTATAATTTTCAATCCATAACATAATTATTTGGAAAACTAAATTACACACCCATGTTTCCAAATAATTCAAAAAAGGATAATGACTATAATTATAGCTGTTTGAACTCAATCGTCGCATTTGGAAATTGTCAAGATAATGCATTATTAAACCATGCCTTAGGGTGTCCTAAATTAAAGGAAATTTAAGAAGATGGTTCTTGCAATACCATTTATGCAACTCACAGTTTTTCTAATCACAATAGTTATGTTCTTCATTTTATCTTACCCGAAGCATATACATTATTTACTGGTCCTTGTCATGGTGTTTAGGGGTCTTCAAGCAGTTCTTATAGGGATATAAATAGTTATATTTGTTTAACATGATTTCCCTTTTGATATCAATGTATTTTAAACACTTAGGTGTAGGTTTCAATGAAAAGCCTTGTGTTTATCTTATAAATTTGGTTCATTTGAATGAAATTTAAACAAAAAAAATCAGAATATTATAACTACATGAGACAAAGGTTTTGGGGTGTTATGGTATAAGGTATACATTTATCACATAGGTTCCCTAATCATGCGTGCTTATAATGAAAGGAATTAAAATTGGGTTTGTATGAAATGAGATCATGCATTTTTACCCAAATCTACAAAATAAACTCCATTTGGACCTAAACTATTGATTTTCTCATCTACACTTTTAAAGAACCTCTCCTGCTCATTTCAAAATCATTTCAAAGTGTTTTCTAGATGATTTGAATGTGGATATACCTTATTTAGTCTCCCCACATTATAGTATAATGGGTGTTCAGAGATATACACTTCTCTCTCTCTCCCACATATCTAGGTGTACATCCATTATGGATAGATTTACTATTTTTTACAATAATTTTTATATTTATCATTCTATATGTTTGGGTAAGGTATCTAGGGATGTTTTATTATTTTTCACCCTAATTTGGTGATTGATTGTGAATAGTTTTTTTCTCCAAAACCATAAAGGTGTGTAGAGTAACTCTTGACTCCTTTTCCTAGAACATAAAGGATTTGGTTTTAATATTTTCTCTAGATATTGAGTTTGAAATTGACGTGATAATCTTGTGTGAAACCCCTTTGTTGTATATTTATGGTTTCAGTGAATGTATGATATTTTTGGCAATATACTATGTTTTGGGGTTATAAAATGAAGAATCTAAAATCAGTTGGTCTTTTTGATTTAGGGAAATATTGTGAAAATTGAATATAATGAAAACATAATCTTTTGAATATTTATTAACAATAAATTGTGAGAAGGGATTGATAACCATTTTTGAATGGGTTTGGAAATTATTTATTGACACATTTTTTATAAAAGCTATTTTTAATGGTTGTTGGACTTAATCACTTAAGCATTAGTTGGATGGAATGTACAGTGGGAATGAAGTACCATAAAATAGGGTTGTAATTACGCATGAGTCCCCTTAATAATAGTTGATGTGGTTGGACATGATGTTCCACCATATATGGTATCCCAAAGCTAATTTAGTGAAATTGTGTTCCTGGTTGAAATATTTTTGGAAACATGAACTACAGAATTTATTAATCCATTGTAAAATTAAAAATGCATGATTTCTTTATTGGTTTATTTCTACAATAATGTGTTGTTATTTTAAATTTTTTTAAGGGTGAGTTTTTATTATTGGTAATTGATTCATTGATAATGTTTATAAATAGGTTTCTTATTTAGTGTTTATAAATTGTTTTATCGTAGTTCCATGTGTAGGAATTCCATTTTGGGAAATCCAACTAGGTATTATTACTCACCCATGACATTGAAGATTGGGTGATTATTCAAATTTTGTATTATTAGACACATGTAAAAATAATGCTTCTCATTTATATTTTGGTATGTCATGTTCCAAGGGTAGTTATAGAGTTAGATCTTGGAGTTTTCATGGGGTTGGGGATTTATTTCGTTGTGTATTGAGTTTTGTTTTTTAGACATTTTATTGGTAATCTGATTAGGAATCGGTATGGTTTTGGATTGTATTTGTTGGTATTGGTCTTCTATATTACATTGTTGACGTGTACCATTTTGGGGAATTGTGTATTTGGTTTGTTGTTTCTATTTTATGGGAAAATATCACCCACCATTCCCGAATCACTTGGCACTTACTACTAGTCTGTAACAACATGGGTATGTATCATAAGGTGAAGTATAATCATTCAATCATATCATGAAAATGGGGATTTGAGGGATGTTACAAGGATTTAAGAGAAATCCCTACGATTCCAAAAGATGACAATAAATGTGGAGGGCTTCAGGAATATTGGGATCTTTGGTGAACCCCCATTGTTATTGATTTATGTGTTTTGGGGAATGTATGGTATTTTATGAAATACAAGATGATGATAGATTTAAAAATTGATTTTAAGAAAGGGTGGTTGGATTTATTTATGTAAATAATGGTAAAAATGGGTTTTAACAAAAACATTGTTATTTTTCGAGTGTTTCTTGATCATAAAGGGTTAAAATGTCATTCGATAAATTGGTGGATTTTTGTTTACTCAAAAAATTTATAATGAATATTATCCCAAAAATTGATGTTATCCTGATGCAATGGAGGTTGATATAGTATCACCAGATTTTTGAAATCGACATGATGTGTCATATAAATGAATTATTTTAATGTTAAATTTAATTTAATTACTCTTTATGATTTGTTTTTGAGGTATCTCAATCGTTTATGGTGGAATGGGTGAGTTTTCATGAATTGGGCTAAACTGTGAGCCCAATTCCAGAATTAAAAATAAATTTTGTTTCTTTTAGGACTTTTAAATTTTGTAATATTTTTCACCCATTTTAATTCTTAAATGGTTTCCCATGACATATTAAAATCACCATTGTAGTTTGGACCCCATTTAAAATCCATAATAATGAGGTATTTGAGTCTTTATTTAAGAATTGGGCCAACCCAAATGCCCATTTTCTTGTTTTAAATTATTTTTTTAATTTTTGAATATCATATCCATTATAATGAATTTTTCGGTGATTACACATCTATTTTGACCCTATGAATCCTAGGCCAGCTCACATTTCCTTTCCCCCTCCTTGGAGCTCTTTGAAATCGAGAATTAGGGAAGAACTTCGTAGACTGTCTCAAATCGGCCAGAATTGAAGAGGTAACTTCATCCCATCTTAACATTCTCAATTCTCAATATTTTTCCTCCATTAAAGTTACAAAATGACCTCCTAAATATTATTCGAACATCCCCTAAATTTTTTTCTGTTTTCGAATTCATCTGCTATTGTATGTGAGGCGATTTCTACAAGATCCCACAAGTAAGTTGGTATTCTTCATTCTTCTTTCAATTTACATAGGGTTACATTCAACTTGATTAGAGTTTCATACCTTATCCATAAGGTTACTAATGTTAAAAATATAGGGTTAAATCCTAGCGATTGATATCTTGTATTTTGGGTGAAATCTTCTGGCTTTAGGTGGGATTTCACTTCCTTGAGGTGTGGCAGTGATGCGGTTTATGTTTCGCACCGTGTTTTGAGTGTTTCACCATAAATGGAAGGTGATTCCTTGTATAACCATTTTATGATGAGTTTACATGCTTTGTTTATTAAATTATTATGTTTCGAATATGTTTTGTGTGGTGCGAAAACTATTATTTGATGGATTTGGTTAAGTGTATAATTTTATAGTTGCATTTTTTCATGGAATTGGGTTTTTTTCATGCGTGGCTCTTGGGGAAATGTTTGGGTGTATTTTATAACATATTAAAGTGATTTATTAGTATTTAAAGGAGCTATAAATTAACTTTTTTTAATGCCTTAATGTCATGTGGGCCTTTTAAAGGGGGTTTTGAATGTTTTTAACGTGTGAAACCATGTTGTACTTCTTGAACGTGATTTGTGAAAACGTGTGTTTTTCATGTGCATCGTTTGTTCAATTGTTTGAGGTATTTTTATAAAACATGGGGTGGTTTAATAAATGTTTGTAGGGCTTCCAATTCTACTTTTTACTGTTATTGGCATTGTTTTGGTCTTGAATTAGGGTTTTGAAATGGGTTTTGTATGCAAACCATGGTTGCACCTCTTGGGATGGTTTTATGAACATTTCAAATGATTTAATGAGTTACACAAAGACTGAAATGTTTGATTATGTACTATTTTGGTGATATTTTGTTCATAAAATGTGTTTTTGAAACATAATGTGGTTAGTTATGTTGTAAATAATTTTGGTAATTTTTGGTAATTTTTTGAGGTGATTTATGAAATTGGGATGTGGGTTTTAAACGTGTTTTCGGGCTGTTTTTCATTAGTTTGATGTGAAAAATGGAATTTGATTATGAAAACGGTATCATCTAACATGTGACTGGGATGTTATCTGTTGTTTAGCATCTTGGGAAATATTTTATAAAATTGTTAATGGATTTGTTGAATTGTGATAGATGTGCAAAATCGGTTGTGGTCTATTTTTGTGTGAGTATGATTTCAAAATTCATTTGAATGAAAAAGTGGATTTTTTAGACTTGTGCGGAATACATGTGGGATTTTTGGTGAACTTGTGATGTGAAAATGATATTTTCATGTGCAAAGTATATTTATTGACTTGTTGAACTTGTCTATGCACAAGGGGAAATCCTGGGTATCTAGTTTGGTGGACGTGTACTAGTATGATAGTGTATCCATGGGGTTTGGCCTCATCTTCATTTAGAAATATTGACGCTAAAAACTCTAACTAAACTTTGATAAGGATAATTTGGGACCAATAGGTTATGCGTATGTTCCCTACTAGTGGCATGTGCACGAGAATAGATATTGTGATGGTTACTCTCACCGAGATACAAAGTACCTGAGACCCACAACGAGCTAGTGCCTAGGGGTTATTTCTTATTACTTGTGCTCGTTAGTTACTCTGTGATTACCATCAGCATATGGAATGGATGGATGGAAAATTCAGTAGTTTTGAAATTATTTTTTAAAAGTGTTGATTTCTTAATGATAAGCCACTTGAAAACTATTTTAAATTTTTTTAATCTTATATAATTTGTACCTTGCATATTCTGTTTATGAAAACCTGCATGATTTATGTATTTGAATGTTTATAACATGGAAGATCTTTTTGGTGGTATTTGACTGGGAATTGGATCATATCCTACATACACCCTTTGGTGTAAGTAGACGTTATTATTTTTTTCAGGTTTAGATACTGTTTTTAGTTCTAGTGGTTCGGGTTTTAGTAGGTCCTTGGTGGTGAAGTCCTTTGGAGATGGATTAAGGGAGACACCCCTTACCGGGAGGGTTCGTAGGCTGTTTCATTTTGATTTTGTACCTTTTTTATAGTCTGGATTAGTTGTTTTATAACATGTAATTCAGTTCTGAATTTTGTAAAAGATGGATTTAGTTGAAAAATCCAGATTCATTTTATTGAGTTTGTTTGTTCTTTAATGTTTATATACTTAGGTAAATCATTCCCAAACATACTTTTATGATACCCGATCACTTGTTCCATACCATGGGGATCCAGAACTCCCTTCGGGCCTTGTCATGGGCCGGGTCGGGTGCCAGTTTTGATGGAGACCAGATTCGGTTCGTGACAAAATGGTATCAATGGGAGGTTCGCTCTCTTTGGGTCACATTATTTGGGGCACAGGCGGGATATTCTGGAGGTAGGATTGTCGGTACATAGAATTCTATTTATGAGTTATGTGGATGATCACCACATCTCAATATGGGATTCAGGTCACTAGGGGATGTCGGGATTTATATGAGTCCTTTGGATTTCTTGGATTGATGATGATTAGGGGAAATGAAAAGAGAGATGGGTTACTAGTCTCAATGAGCTCGTAGGGTCTGGAAAGCCATGTGGATATGGGGATATTTACCTAGAACACTCTCTTTGATGGTGAAGTGATTGGAATATGGCTGGCAACCATATATCCATGTCACCCACAGAAACTAGTTTTCTCTCACATTGTCTTGTATTCTTTAGTTTTTAAATCATGGATCTTTGGTTTTAAAGTTCCTTGGTTTTACGAACCGTAAAGTTTTGTTAAATGATTTTAAAATAAATAGGGAATGATTTGGTTTATAAAATAGTGTAATAGAATTTTCAGAATTGTTTTGAATTGGAAAATGGTGTGCTTACACCTCTTTTTAATGCAGGAACTTTATTGAAGTTGGTTTGAAAAAGTGTTTCCAATAGAGTTCTATAAACAATCAAAGGGTGTTATAATGGGATGAGATGTTTTAAAATTGACGTTAATATCATTAAATTGAGTTCTTTTCTAAATGTTTGTGCCTTTATGAAAAGTTTTTTATGATTTGAGTTGGGATTTTGATCACGTGGTTAGGGGTTTTGAGAAAAATTATGTGTTAGTTGACCGTTTTGGTTTTGAAAAGTGGAAATATTTTTTGTTTTTACCATTACTATTTTCATTACAATCCACATTCATGGGGTTATATGGGATGATGGATAGTTGATGGCACAACTGGATGAGTGTCGGGATTGATATGGGGAAGGTGTCATGTGTGGCATAGAAACATGCATGTGTAGGGTTCTTGGGGTACCATTTGTTGATGCACTTACCGCTGACCTGTTTGTTTTCAATGAAATTAGTCTTAAATAAAAAAATAATTACTTGATGAATTTATGGGGATGGCTTATATTAAGTGTTTTTTTTGTAAAATGATGATTTTGTGGGATGTTTTGAGTCGATGAACCCCTCCTGTTCGAGATGTGTTTTGGGTTTTTGTTTGGTCAGTAAGCTAGGTAGAAGGACCCGTTTGTAGTCTCCTCTAAGATTTGTTTCAGGACACCTTTATGGTGGTTCCATTCATCAGTTTGGATCTGGTTTGTGGCATTTTTTTACAAATGTAACATCTAGGTTGGGTCCTTGGGTTCTCTTTTTGGATAAGGTACGCCCCCATTAAGGGTTAGTACACAACAGAAGTGAAACCCAGATTTTTTCTCCAATTGAAGACCCTCCAGTTGATCAATGTATGGGATCATTTTCTTATGATTTTTAGATTGAGTCTACACCCTTTCCATTCCTGGTGTTTTGTATCCACATGTAGTGTGACAGTTATAATGGAAGGTTGAAAGATACCATTGCTTCATAAGTTTCCTGATTTGCCGAAGGTGGAAGTGGTGTGGGGTTGTTAGCATGGATGAGTATCTCGATGGTGTCTAAGAGGTCCTCTCAGTCCATCATAGTCTCTTAGAAGAAGGATTTCACAATAAGCTACCAATGCGGGAAATCTAGTCATGAGACGATATTGTGGAAATTTTCTAGAATTGTGTGTTGTTTGGGAATGTTGTATAAGGTCCCACTCTATGCATAGTTTATATCAGTCGCAGTGGGTATGTTCGGTGAAGGCTTGTGATTTCGTTCATCCGATTGACTATAAATGTGAAAGTCGTTCTATCCGTTGAGAGTATCTTTATTTTGGGAGAATTTTCCCATGGAAATACTTCAAAATCATCTATTTTAGAGGAATGAGATTATAGTTGTTATTTACATGTATAGTTTCTCACTCAAAGAAACAAGGTGTGTTGTGTGTTCATTTTCTAAGTCCTTGTTTCAGTTAAATATCGAGATAAGGTAAAGTGAGTTTGAAGTGTGTTATGTCTTGGCAATATTATCGGGGACATCAGTATAGTTGTTGGTGGAACCGAAAGAATAATTCTCATTCAGGGGGGGGGGGGTTCCAAAGCCTAACTATGAGGTCGAAGATGCTTCAATCATTTGAGCTCCATCCATAAGTCTCGGAGAGAAGATGACTCATGGTAAGGGGAAATACCAGGGTTGTTTAAACCCATGTACAATGTCTTATCCTCAGTATGAATGATAGTAAGAGTTAAAACCTCTAGTTTCATCATATTTATTCAGTTTTTCCCATTCAGTGGAAGTAGGTTGAGGGCTTTGTACCCATGTCATCACCTAATATAATTCCATCCCCCTTTGGTTTCCATCGAGTCATTAGAGAATGATTGTAAATTTGGATGGACGTGCTAAGGACATAGTTTGTGTATGATTAGCAGTGACCATGTTCCAGGATTCCATGAAAAAAGAATGATCTACACAGTCACTGCATAATTTTCCAAACCGTGCAGATTGACCCTACTCCATTCCCAATTCTTTTAAAAAAATTGGGTCTTTCTGTGTCGGCCCATGCTGGTCGGTTAAGATGGTTGGTTGTTATGGTGGGGAGATACACTATGATTTTCTTGTATGTAGCTTCATAAACTATGAATGAAATTATACCCTTTGTACATGGGAATTTGTTCAGGCCCCCTGTTAGTGTCATGATTCTATCTCGGAAAATAATATAGGTTTCCTCTTATGGTTGGGTGCCTATTTGTGTCCCCCCATACCAATAACTCATATTTATCCATGGTGTTGGCTTGGTGGTGGGTAGTCTAGTTTAGAACTATCTAGATTCCAATATCATCCTTCTTTAAATGTTGGGATTTGTAATGGCCCGGACCTCTCCAGCCCATTCCTTTGTCAAAAAGAGGGACTTGAAGTGTTATGGAGGGTAAAATGGACTTTCCCCATACTATTCAGAATATTGTAAGTATAGGCCATGTAGTGTGAGTACACTCTGTGTACCACCTCACTGGATATACTCTGTTTTGAAGGCTGTGTCCTTATCGTGTGAAATAAATGGGTACACGCCATGTACCCAATACTACACTCCGTGTAGTCCCTCCCCACATATGTGTTACCCTCAAACCGTGTGTCGACCAGTCAATGGTAGTGTGCCGCGTTGGAGGCCGTGTTGGAAGCCGCGTAGTGGCCACATGAAATGACCAATTACATGCAATGTACCATAAGGTACACGCCATGTACTTTTTTTTTGATTCCTATAAAAGGAGGGGTCCCCTCCTCTTTTTCAACAGACCCCTCTCCTCCCCTTTCTTTTGAGAAGAGCTCTCCCAAGAGACTCAAATGCTCCTTTTTCTTCCATAACATCTTCATCCGAACTCTGATTTATGATCCGTCAACAGCCACGAGATCATAATGATGAGGCAGAACTTCTTAGCTTCAATCCATTGTCCTTTCCTTACCAGCTTCCACCCAAGGAGTTTTTTCTGGGTTTTTTCAGAAGCGACGGATGCCAATGGGCATTTTCTAAAGTTGTTACGGGGTATCGTTGTGATCGGAACCTATGGAAGTTGGGAATTTACCATCTTCTCTCTAATTTGTGCATCTTGTATGGTGGGTGTTCTCTTTTTTACATGATACACATTTGAACCGGCTTAAAAAGATAATAACATTATTATATAACAGTGATGGGAAGTTGTGAATGCAGTTACCTTTTTATTTATATCATGTGATTATGTTGTGAACTGTATAGGCTTATGCCTACTGAAAATCATAGTCGTTGGGGGACTTTTCTTTCACAATTAAATGATTCCCTATCTTTCTAGACCGTTTATGGATGGAAAAATCATGGAATGTGGAAATTGGTTAAACACGTAAATTTGGCAGATTAAATGAAAATGTGGAACCCTTGTGTGATAACCCCGGTTGAACTGAATTGGAATAATAATCATGTGGGTGTTGCTGGGGTAAATTTATGTGAAGGGAGTGTTTTTGTGGGTTGTTGTGGATCGAGTGAGCAGCGAGGCTGTTGTTGTCTTGGTTGTGGGTTGGTGTGAATACTATGTTAGTTATGGGTAGCAGGGCTGTGATGAACGGTATCAAGGGATGAAGATGTATGGTGTGGCTGTGGTTATGGCGGTTGTATGTGGGGATGCAGGTATGGGTTTGAATGTGAACGAACTATGGGTTGTGATTAATAAATAAAAGTGGAAAATTTAATGAATGGTGGGGCATGATATTGGAGTGGGAATAACATTTAATGGGGTTAGTTGGTTAATAAGAAGGACTTGGTTGTGTTTCTTGTGTTTTCCTAACTTGATTTGTGGATGGAAGGGATATGGTTTACGAATGATCGATGCAGTTAGTTTTGGATAGTTTCCCAGTAGTTAAGGAACTAATAACTGATTCTGTTAAAACGTAAAAACCTAAATGGGGTTGGGGTTGTTTGTTGTATGCATACTTTGTTGTAGAAGTGTCGAGGCACGTGCTCAGTTTTCGGATAGAAGCCATAGGTTGGGATGAGTGTTTGGTATATATATATATATCTGTATCTTTCTTTTTTATCGCACCCCACCCATGTTTAGAACATAGTGTCAAACACTCCCTCTTCATGAGAGTGGGTGTTTTCCACTCAGGAAATAGCTCCTTCCTGGTCCTTCTTCTCTAGACTGTGATGGCTTGAGGTGAACTTATACCCATGAATCTTTGGGTAGGTTTCGATTGGGATGGTTTATCCCAAGACACTTTTGGAAGATTTTACTATTTCCAAAGAACCTTTGGGATGAGGCCCAGGTGTGTGCAGGCGGGATACATGGTTACGAGGCCCAGGTGTGTGCGGGTAGGATACATGGTTGTGATGCCAAGGTGTGTGCAGGCGGGATATGTGGTTGTCAGGCCCAGGTGTGTGTAGGCGGGATACGTGGTTGTGAGGCCCAGGTGTGTGCAGGAAGGATACGTGGTTTTGAGGCCCAGGTGTGTGCGGGTGGGATACTTGGTTGTAAGGCCCAGGTGTGTGCGGGCAGGAAGAGTGTAGTAGCGTCTAGACGTTCGTCGTTAGGAAGAGAATCTAGCTAGTGGGGTGAGAAGGTTTGGGGTACCCAATAATCTTGTTCTTATATACTTATACCTGTTGTGATTGTGTTTTGGTGAGTGTGGATGGTGAGGTTGGGTGGATAGAACTCCTTGATAGGATTCTTCTGTTGTTCTCACGGGACATTAGGATGTCTCCCCACTTGTGCATGAGAGCATTATGTTTTCCTACTGAGTATACTTGTATTCTCACCCTACATTTACATTTAGGTTTCCAGGAGGACTACCAGGGCCGTACGGGACCCTACTAGTCGGGAGAGTTGGAGTTTCTGCAGTTTGTTGTACTTGTTTCTTTTGGTATTGTACTTTTTGAGCATTCTTGTAGTTGTTCCTTGTTTCAGAACTATTTAAACATGCATATGGGATTGGTTTGGTATTATTCATATACACTCCATTCATTTCTTTTGGGTGGTTGACTTGTCCTATTTCCTGATCTTATATAATAAAAGGGTAATGCCTCCCATATTTGTGAAAAATCATACTGTTGGTGTTAGACGCCACCCCGGGGCCTACTGGAGGCAGGACTTGGCAGTCATTATCTCCCTTTCACCATTGCCATCTCAGGAGGGGCATATTTGGTGGGAGGGGGAGTGACAGAATTGTATCAGAGGTGGTGGTTGAGAGATAGGATTGAATCTGGATTTAGGCATCATAAGGATTGCATGGGATGGTAGGGCAACAATGTTGGTTAAACTTGGTGCGTGACATAGGTGAGGGAAGACCGGCTGGGACAATGGATTTTAGGGCCCCCTGTGATCTGATGCAAGGACTCTAGGCCTACCCAACAACCAAGTGAGACCACATTGATTGCAGGGTAGAGACCCTATTGAAGGTACATGCGTCATCATGATTGTGTTTTACTTGATTTGGGAATTCTGGGAAAGAAATTGAAATAATGTGATAAAATGAAACCTTGAGAAATTTCATTACTACTTGGGATTAGGCGATCCTTGTATACCGTACAACAATGGCACCTAGACGTTGTCCCCGGGAAACTCAGACGACCGAGTTCCAGCAGATCCAGGCGGTCGATCAGTTGAAGATTGACCGAGATGAGGTAGATAGCCAGTGGCAGAAGACTCTCCATTCTTTCCAGCGGTAAACCCTCAAGAAGTACGAGGGTAGTACGTCGGATATGGAGACAGAGGGGTGTCTTGAGGAGCTAGGGATCGCATTTACCTTGATCCATTCTCTAAGGGAATACTGGGTTCCCCTATCAATCAGTCTGCTGAGAGGTGTGGCACTATAGTGGTGGAAGCTCTACCTCAGAGAGAGGATAGAGGAAGAGGTTCCGTGGGATGACTTTGAGAAGGAATTCTGAGAGGAATTTACTTCTTCCATGATCAAGGTGGAGTAGCGGTATGAGTTACTCTCCCTATAGCAGGGGAGTATGTCTATACACGGGTTGGGGATCATGTTCAAGGATCTCCTATTCTTTGCTTCGTAACTCTTTCCAGATGAGGAGTCTCAGGCGAGACATTTGGAGGAGGCTCTTCATCCTTCTCTCCAGTATGCTATCAACCCCTTCACCCTTACGATTTATGTGGCAGTACAGAGGAAGACAGGGGTTGAAGAGAGGATGTGAAAACTAAGAGGTCCACCACGTGAGTGGTTTCAGATAGGCTTGTTGAAGGGGAAAGATGTCAACAGCAGGTCTCCTACGACGGGACCTTCCAGGTTCATGCCAATGGGGAGCATGCCCCCGCAGTTCTAGTTCAGAACTTCAGGTCCTCGTCCCTTTTCCATGAGCCCATGACTGAAGTGTTTTTCTTGTGGAGGTTTCAGGCACATTCAAAGTTGGTGCCCGACCCGAGCTCAGTACGGTGGAGGTGGGCAGGTTCAGCGCCCTCCTCATCAGCACCGGTTTCTGGAGAGGCCCTTCCAACAGTAGTAGGATCATGCTCCTATGATGGAAGACTTTGCGGGAGGAGGCCGACCTCAGGGTGATCCTCAGGGACCTTGACCTGGGTGTGGTCAGGGAGTTCGACGACATCGGAGAGGCAGAGGAGCTGGGCGTGGATAGTTGCACGCAGTAGAGTTGACTGCTCCAATTGGACCAGAGGTGGTACAGGGTACGATTTGTTTATTCTGCACTCTTGTTTATGTTTGTTCGATTCAGGAGCTTTACACTCCATTGTTGCACCTGCTCTAGCCCATGATTTGGGACTAGACATAGAGATAAATTCTATACCATTGGTGCTAAGTACCACATTTGGAGGCCAAACCAGCGTATCATGTGTTTGACAGGGATGTGGGCTGATGTTGGGGACACATCGATCTAGTGGGGACCTTCTACTATTCCTAATGAAGCCATACGATATCATCCACGATATTGACTGGTTGTTTTCTGTTAGTTCCGTTATCAACAGCTTTAGGAGAAGAGTCGTGTTCTCTGACATGGACGGGTAGCATGTAGCTTTTGTTTGTGAGAGGAGCTATAATGCAGGAAGCCGGCATGTGGAGCCTCTCCTTTCCTTTTTAGGCGGGTTGTCAGTGGTTCCAGCTGATACGAATATGATGGATGCCCAGGAGGTTGTTGGGGAGTTCCTCGATGTTTTTCCCAAGTATATTGTTACTCACCCCCCCCCCCACCGACGTGACGTTGAGTTTAGGATAGACTTACAGCCTGGTGCCTGTCCGATTTCGATGGCCCCTTATCGGATGGAACCTTTGGAGTTGCGGGAGTTGTGGATTCAGATTGACGATCTGATGGAGAAGGGTTTTGTTCGACCCAACGTGTCGCCATGGGGTGCTCAAGTTTTGTTCGTGAAGAAGGCATATGGTGGTCTCAGGTTATGCATAGACTACCGAAGGTTGAACCAGGTAATGGTCAAGAACTATTACCCCCTCCCATGGATAGAAGATCTCTTCGAACAGCTGATGGGATACGGTTGGTTTTCTATGATTGATCTACGATTGGGATATCATCAGCTAAGGGAGAAGGAAAGTGACATCTCGAAGTTGGATTTCAGGTGCAGGTATGGGCACATCGAGTTTGTATTGAAGCCGTTTCGAGATTCGAATGAAACAGTTGTGGTCATGGGACATATGAACTTTGTCATCCATGATTTTTTGGATAGGTTCATCATTGTGTTTATCGATGAAATCCTGATCTACTCAAGATCAGAGGAGGAGCATGTTGAGAATCTTAGGGCAGTCTTGGAAGTCCTTCGACACAACCAACATTATAGGAAATTGTAGAAGTGCATGTTCTTGACATAGGAAGTACACTTCCTTGGGCACGTGGTGTCTCAGCATGGAGTGTCAGTGGACCCATCAAATGTGGAGGCACTTGTTTCTTGGGAAGAATCCAAGAGCATGGCAGAAGTTCGTAGTTTCCTAGGGTTAGCAGGTTACTATTGGAGGTTCATTTCGGACTACTCTTAAGTTGCTGCTCCATTGACAGGTTTGACTAGGAAGAACCAGGTCTTCCTATGGAGTGAGCAGTTCCAGAAAGCTTTCGACTACCTAAAGGAGATGTTGGTCAGTGCTCATGTACTAAGGTTTCCAGAGGAAGGAATGTTGTATGAGGTGTTTTATGATGCTTCTGGCATTGGTTTGGGGTGCGTACTGATGCAGAATAAGGGTGTAATTTGTTATGGGTCTAGGCAGTTGTTCCCTCACGAACGTTACTATACCACCCATGACCTATAGATTGCAGTCGTAGTGTTCTCACTGATGTTATGGTGACATTACCTCTTTGGGGAGCGCTTTGTGGTCTTCTCAGATCACAAGAGCTTACGTAGTATCTTCTCCCAATGCGACTTGAACATGCGGCAGCGGAGATGGGTTGAGTTTCTCCAAAACAATGACTTTGAGATCTCTTACACTAATGATAAGGGCAGTGTTGTTGCTGATTCCCTAAGCAGGAAGTCACATAAGGAATTGGTTTGGGAATACACTGATGCTTGGAAAGCGATGGGAGAGTTGGTTGCCTTGCACTTGGATGAAAGGGTAGAGGGTATTAGAGGATGTTTATTTCAGATAAAGGTTCAGTCCTCCTTGTTGCAACAGGTGGAAGAGTCTCAGTGGGGGGACTCAGAGGCGGAAGTGATGCGGGGTCGTGTGGATTAGTAAAACGCTCTAGAAGGATTGTTAGAGAACAGCCGACATAGGATACTTTTCCATGGAAGGTTGTTTGTTCCGGAGGCGATGCATGAGGGAGTTCTCTGTGACATTCATATCTCATCCATGACAGTACATCCGAGAGTTTAAAAAATGTACCAAGGCCCGAGGGAATAGTTTTTGTGGCTGAGTGCCTTGTGTGTCAGCAGGTAAAGGCTAAACACCATGTTCCCAGTGGTTTGTTGCATCCTTTAGATGTCCTCGAGTGGATGTGGGATGACATCTCGATAGAATTAGTCACAGGACGACCCGTAGCTCCGGGAGGTTATGATGCTATCTGGGTAGTGGTGGATCGTCTAACAAAATCATCTCACTTATTAGCAATTAAGGAGTCAGGCCCGGTGAGTACTTTAGAATAGAGTTACGTAGACGAGGTGGTGCATTTTAATGGAGTTCTGAAGACAATAGTCTCATATTGGGATACTCGGTTTACCTCACGAGTCTGGAGGGGGTTACAACATGCTTTTGGCACCCAACTACACCTTAGCATTACTTTTCGCCCCTAGACCGACGTGCAGATAGATCGGACTATCCAGATGTTAGAGGACATGCTGCGAGCATGCGTTCTAGATTTCGCAGGATCATGGGTGAGACAATTTCCTTTAGTAGATTATTCCTACAACAGCAGCTTCCACTCTACTATTGGCATGGCACTGTTTGAGGCTATGTATGGAAGACCATGTCGTTCACCCATTTTTTGGGTATAGGATGGTGAGATAGGTTCTCTTGGGCCAAAGGTAGCGCAGAGCACCATAGAGAATGTCCAGATTGTACGTGAGAGGATGACAGTGGCTTAAGACCGACAGAAGTCTTATGTTGATCATCGGAGGAGGCCCTTGGAGTTCGAGGTGGGATATCATGTGTTCATGAAGGTTTCCCCTCGATGAGGGAAGAGGAGGTTTGGGAATGGGAGAAAGCTCTCACCTAGGATCATCAGACATTTTGAGTTACTAAGGTGAGTCGGCGAGGTGGCATATCAGCTAGCCCTGCCACCTTAGTTGGAGAATGTTCATGATGTCTTATGCGTCTCCTAGCTTCTTTGGTACTTACATGACGACTCTCACGTTATTGACTGGGGAGAGTTAGATATGGGATACAATGTGACCATTGAGGAAAGACCTGTAAGAATCAAAGATCATAAAGAGAAGGTGCTCTGTGGATGAACCATTCCCTTGGTTCGTGTATTGTGGAGTCATGGTAGCCTTGAGGAGAGCCCTTGGGAGCGGGAACGCAGATTCACGCTTAGTACCTAGAGTTGTTTTGAATTCTGTTTTTCCTTGTTCTTCTGAGATTTTTTTTTGTACTCTATACCTTTGATATATGGAATTCTTCTCTTGTTGGTTATGAGACCCTTTTTGTTTCCTCGTTCAATATAATTGTGTAGCATGTCTGTATGTGTTGGAAAAATGGAAAAACCTAATCATTAATCGAGAATAATTACTGTGAATGTGATTAGACCCGTGCGGGCGAGTCAGTGCCACCTAAAGTGGATAATATCTCGACATAGGAGAAGGAATTTTTCCCAAACCACATGTTTAGTGTGTTGGTTGTGTGGTGTTGGGGGTAGTGCATGTTGGAAAAATCCTAATGTATGGAAGTGGGAAAACCCGATTCTTAGTCGAGACGCATAAATGAGGATGTGATGGAACCCATGCAAGCGAGTCAATGAATCCTAAATTGGATAATATATCGACATAGGATAAGTAACTACTAACACTGATAATTAGGGTTGATGGTTGGGTCCCTATTATAACGAGGGCCCTAAGAGGTATCTTGTTCGGTTCTGTCGGGTTGGATTTGGAATTCTCGGGGGGCGATAATTTTTTAAGTGGTATATGATGTAATGTATCGGACCTCTACGGGCGATTCCTTTGTCAAAAGAGGGTCTTGAAGTGTTTTGGAGGGTAAAATAGTGTTTTCCCGCACTATTCAGAATTTTGTAATTACACGCTGTGTAGTGTGAGTACGCGTCGTGTACCCCTTCACCGGGTATACCCCATGTTGAAGGCCATGTCCTTGCGATGTGAAATAAATGGTTACACGTCATGTACCCAATGATACATGCCGTGTAGTCCCTCCCCGCGTACGTGTTACCCTCAAACCGTGTGTTGACTAATCATCGGTCGTGTGTCGTGTTGGAGGCCATGTTGGAAGCCACGTGGTGGCCACGTGAAATGGCCAAGTACACACCATGTACCATAGAGTACACGCCATGTACTTTCGTTTTTCACGACATTAAACGGAGGGGTCCCCTCCTCCATTTCAACACACCCCTCTCCTCTCCTTTCTTCTAAGAAGAGCTCTCCCAAGAGACTCGAATGCTCCTTTTTCTTCCATAACTTCTTCGCCTGAACTCTGATTTACGATCTGTCAGTGGCCATAGGATCATAACGACAAGGTGGAACTTCTAATCATGGATCTGTTGTCCTTTCATTCCCAGCTTCCACCCATGGAGGTTTATCCAGGTTTTTCTTGATGTGACGGACATTGATGGACATTTTCTAAATTTGATACGGGGGAGCGTTGTGATCAGAACCTGTTGAGGTAGGGACTTTACATTCATCTCTCTAATTTGTGCATAATGCGGGGTGGGTGTTCTATTGTTTACATGGGAGACATTTTAACCAGTTTAATAAAGATAATAACATTCTTATATAACGGGGATGGGAAGTTGTGATACAGTTACCTTTTTTTTATATCAGGTGATTATGTTGTGAATTAAATAGGTTTATGCCCACTGAAAATCATGGTCAATTGGGGCCTTTGATTGCGCAATTAAATGCTTCCCTATCTTTCTAGACAGTTTATGGATGGAAACTTCATGGAATGTGGAAATTGGTTAATCACGTAAAGTTGGATAATTAAATGAAAATCTGGAACCCTTGTGTGATCACCCCGGATGAACTAAATTGCAATAATAGACATGTGGATGTTGTTGGGGTAAATTTATGTGAAGGGATTGTTTTGTGGGTTGTTGTTGATAGATTGAGCAGTGAGGATGCTATTTTCTTGGTTGTGGGTTGGTGTGAATACTATGTTAGTGATGGGCAGCGGTGCTGTGATGAACATTATCAAGGGATGATGATGTATGGTGTGGTTGTGTTTATGGTGGTTGGTAGTGGGGCTTCAGGGATGGGTTTGAATGTGAAACAACTATGGGTTGTGATTAATAAATTAAAGTGGAAAAGTTAATGAATGGTGGGGCATGATAGTGGAATAGGAATAACAGTTAATGGGGTTTGTTGGTTAATAATAAGTACATGGTTGTGTTGCTTGTGTTTTCCTCACTAGATTTGTGGATGGAAGGGTTATGGTTTACGAATTATTGATGTGGGTAGTTGTGGATTGTTTCCCAGTATTTAAGGAACTAATAAATGATTCTTTTGAAACATGAAAACCTAAATGGGGTTGGGGTTGTTTGTTTTATGCATGGTTCATAGTAGTAGAGCCAAGTAACATGCTTAGTTTTCTATTAGAAGCCATACGTTGGGATGAGTGTTTTGAATATATATATATTTATATATCTGTATCATTGTGTTTTATCTCGCCCTACCCATGTTGAGCAGTTAGTGTCGAACACTCCCATTTCAGGGGAGAGGGTTTTTTCCCCTTAGTTACTAGCTCCTTCCTGCTCCTTCTTTGCTGGGATGTGATGGCTTCAGGTGACCTTACACCCAAGACTCTTTGTGTAGGTTTTGATTTGGGTGGTTTAGCCTAATAATATTCGGGAAGGTTTTAGTATTTCTCAAGAACATTCGAAATGAGGCCCTGGTGTGTGCGGGTGGGATATGTGGTTGTGTGGCCTAAGTGTGTGTGGGCGGGATATGTGGTTGTGAGGCCCATGTGTGTGCGGGCAGGATACGTGGTTGTGATGCGTAGGTGTGTGCAGGCGGGAAGAGTATGGTAGCGTCAGGACGTTCACCATTAGGAAGAGCAACTAGATATTTGTGGAAAAAGGTGTGGGGTACCCAATACTCTTGTTCTTATATACTACTACCTATTTTGATTGTGTTTTGGTGAGTGTGGCTGGTGAGGTTGGGTGGATAGAACTCCTTTCTAGGTTTATTCTGTTGTTCTCACGGGACATTAGGATGTCTCCCCACTTGTGCACTAGAGCTTTAGGTTTCCTTTCGGTGTATACTTGTATTCTCACCCTACATTTACTTTCAGGATTCCAGGAGGACTACCAGGGCCATGCGGGACCCTACTAGTCAGGACAGTTGGAGTTGCTATAGTTTGTTGTATTTGTTTCTTTTGATATTGTACTTTTTGATCTTCCTTGTACTTGTACCTTGTTTCAGAACTATTTAACCATTCATGTGGGATTGGTTTGGGTTTATTTATATAAACTATGTTATTTTCTTTTTGATGGTTGACTTGTCCTATTTCCCAATCTTAAATAATAAAAAGGGTAAAACCTCCCATATTTTTGAAAATTCATACCCTTAGTGCTAGTCACCACCCCGGGGCCTACTGGAGGCGGGACTCGGGGGTCATTATCTCCCTTTTACCATTTCTAGCTCAGGAGGGGCATATTTGGTAGGAGGGGGTTGTGACAAGATTGGATAGATCCACATTTTTTATTTAATGTAAGTTAAGTGTAACCTTTTTCAAAGTTGTTGTTCGTTTGGGTGAATTGCTTGAGTCTTGTATGGATAGGTTTGGAGGAGTTTCATTTTGGGATAAAGTATGAATGTGATTGATCATTTTATGAAAGTGGTTTACGTTTGGGTTGTGATATTAATCATTCCATAATTGATCACTGGAGGTGTTTTGGCCCTTGGGGGTGAAGCTTGGCAATGAAGTACATCTTGGATTATCGGTTGAGTTTGGATTTGGTATATGGCCTTGTTGTAGATTCCCTAGGATGGATAGTTTTCATGGTGGGGAGAATTGTCACATAAAAAACTTATTTTTATGTTAAATTTAATTTAATTTCTATTTATGATTTGTTTTTGGGGTTTCTCAAGCTTTTATGGTTGAATGGGTGAGTTTTCGTGAATTGGGCCAAACAGTGAGCCCAATTCCAGATTTAGAAATAAATTTTGTTTCTTTTATAAATTTTTCATATTTTAAAATTCTTCATACATTTTAATTCCTAAATGGTCTCATGTTACATAGTAAAAACACCATTGTAATTTGGACCCCATATGAAACCATAACAATGGGTTATTTGGGTTTTTAGTTAAGAATTGGGCCAACCCGAAAGCCCATTTTCCAATTTTAAATTGTTTTTTAATTTTTTTAATATATTATTCATTATAATGATTTTTTCGGTGATTCCAGCTCCCTTTCGACCCTATGAAGCCCAAGAGAGATCCCATTTACTTTTCCCCCATCCTTGGAACTCTTTAAAATCTATAATTAATGCCGAACTTCATAGCGTGTATCAAATCAGCCAGAATTGAAGAGGTGACTTCACCCCTTCGTAACCCTCTCAATTCATACTCTTTTTCCTCAATTCAAGTTCCTAAATGTCCTCATAAATCTTGTTCTAACAACCCCTAATTTTTTTCGGTTTTCTAATTCATCTACTGGTTTATGTGATGTGATTTCTACAAGATCCCTCATGTGAGTTGGTCTTCTTCATTATTCTTTCAATTTTCTTAGGGTTACATTCAATGTGAATGGGTTTTCATACCATATCCATAAGGTTCCTAATGTCCATAAGTTAGGGTTCAATCCTGGGGTTTGATATCTTGTATTTTGTGTGAAATATTCGGGTTTTGTGATGGATTTCACTTCCCTTAGGTGTGGTGGTGGTGCGGTTTATGTTTCACACCATGTTTTGTGTGTTTTGACATAAAAGGTAGGTGATTCCCTATATCACCATTTTATGATGATTTATCTTGATTTTTTTATTAATTTAGTATGTTTAAAATCTTTTTTGTGTGGTGCGAAGTCTATTTTTTATGGACTTGGTTATGTGTTTAATTTTGTAGTTGAATGTTTTCTTGGAATTGGGTGTTTTTCATGCATGGCTCTTGGGGAAATGTATCGATGTATTTTATAACTTATGAAAGTGATTTATTAGTGTTGAAAGGGGATAAAAATTCTCATTTTTTAATACCTTAATGTAATGTGGTCCTTTTAATGGGGGTTTGAATTATTTTAATTTGTGAAACCATATTGTACTTCTTGAATGAGATTTGTGAAAACAAGAGTTTTCCATGTGTACATTTTGTGTTATTGTTTGAGGTATCTGTATAAAACATGGGGGTGGTTTAATAAATGTTTTTAGGGCTGAAAATTCTGCTTTGTACTATTATTGGAATTGATTTGGCCATGAATTAGGGTTTTGAAATTGGTTTTCTATCCAAACCATGGTGGCACCTCTTGGGTTGGTTTTAGGAAAATTGTAAATAATTTTATGAGTTGCTTAATGTGTGAAATAGTTTGAGATGAATTTTTTTCATGATTGTATGTTCCTAAAATGAGTTTTTAAAACAATAGTGGTCAGTTATGTTGTATGAAATTTTATTAATTTTTTGTAATTTTTTGAGGTGATTTATGAAATTGGGATGTGGGAGTGAAATGTGTTTTCGGGCTGTTTTGCATGACTGTGATGTGAAAAATGGAATTTGTTTATGATAAGGGTATTATATAACATGTGAGTGAGCTGTTATGTGATTTTTATCATCTTGGGAAATATTTTATAAAATGTTAATGGATTTGTTGAATTATGAAAGATGTGAAAAATTGGTTGTGGGATATTTTTTATGTGAGTATGATTTTAAAATTCATTTGAATGAAAAAGTGGATTTTTTAGACTTGTATGGAATAGATGTCCGATTTTTGGTGAACTTGTGATGTAGAAATGATATTTTCATGTGAAAAGTATATTTATTGACTTGTTGAACTTATCTGAGCGCAAGTGGAAAACCCAAGTATCTAGATGTGCGGAAGTGTAATAGTATGCTACTGTATCTATGGGGTTTGGCCTATGTTTCACTTAGAAATATTGATGCTTACAACTCTAACGAAACTATGATAATGATTATTAGAGACCACTATGTTATGGGCATGTTCACTACTAGTGGCTCATGCATAAGAACAAATATAGTGATGGTTACTCTCACCGAGATACGAGGTTTCGGGGACCCATATCGAGCTAGTGCCTAGGGGTTATTTCCTATTTCTTGTGATCATTAGTTACTTTGAGATTACCATCGGCATATGGAATGGTTGGATGGAAAATTTAGTAGTTTGTAAATTATTTTGTCAATAGTGTTGATTCTTAATGATAACCCACTTGAAAACTATTTTAATTTTTTTTAATCATTTAGAAGTTGTAACTAGAATTTTCTGTTTATGAAAACCTACAATATTTTTGTCTTTGAATGTTTAGAACATGGAATCTCGTAGTGGTGGTATCCTACTGGGTATTGGCTCACACTCTACTTACACCCTTGGGTGTATGTTGACTTGGTTATTTTGTTTTCTATAGGTTTAGATACAATTTTTAGATCTAGTGGTTTGGGTTTCTATTAGGTCCTTGGTGGCGAAGTCCTGTGGAGATGGATTAAGGGAGCCCCCTACCATGAGGGTTCATGGGATATTTCATTTTTATTTTGAACCTTTTTTATTGTCCTGATTAGTTGTTTTAAAACATATAATTCTGTTCTGAATTTTGTAAATGATGGTTTTAATTAAAAAATCCAGATTCATTTTATTGAGTTTGTTTGTTGTTTAATGTTTATAAACTCGGGTTCAATCTTCCTAAAATTCATTTTTATGATACCCGGGTACATGTGCCATCCCATGGGGATCAGGAACGACATTCAGGAAATGTCGTAGGCCGGGTTAGGAGTCAGTTTTGATGAAGACCAGATTCAGTTCGTGACATGATGTACATATCAGGTAAATGTAATTTTATGGAAAATTCATTAAGTTAATGGTCATATGTTCAGGTTAAAAAAGAATTTTCATATCTGTTGAATTTTTTTTGGTAATAGACAGCAACATTTTTAAATTTAATGATAAATGTGAAATAGATATATTTATTCTAGTACCACTGGTTCCTAATTTGGTTGGACTGGTTAAAGAGTCATAGACCTGTGATTCAAAATGCATGGATATGAGGTCAAAACACAATGGCGGGGATACCATTTCTATTTGGAAACTAGATAAGGATTCAATGTTGAGGGTTTGGAATAGAATTTTTTTACTGATGGCTTGTCAAAAAAACCCCTTACTGCATACAATCATCTGTGATAGGTTGCTCACCCTGTATGTAAGAAAACGTATAGGCCCCTGAAAGTAATTATTTTTGTGTGGGTATGATTGTAAAATTGTTTGATTTGTTTATGTAGTTGCATAACTAGAAAAAAAATCCAAAATAAGCATCATGAAGATGATGGTATGTTGAAAATGTTCACTTTCCCAACGTTTATGTTGGACTAGGTAATATAGATTTTGTTACATGTCTTCGATAAATGGTCTGAATCACGACGACACATGAGAGATTGTAGATCAGCTCACAAATTCATCATATTTCTTCCTAATTCATGAATCTCATATAATGGATGATTTCTATGGAAAATATATCTCTATGGTGGTGAAGATGCCTAGATTACCAGTCTTAGTTGTAGAAAATAAATAGCATTGGTTCACATATTTTTACTAAAAATTCAATCAGGAATCCCTTTGGACTTAGTTCTCTATGAATAAGGTGTATCATCTCTATACAGAAGGTTAACATGAGAGGATTATAAAAACTTTACAATAATTTGTTCCCTTGTGTAATGTTTTTTTGAGGGACTTGGAGGTATGCATACCATTGGTGGTATTTTTATAATAACAGTTATCATTACATGATATGTATGAATCTATTTGTTTCTTTGTATGGGTGTATGTGTCATTATCCACATTATTTAATGTAAGTGGGTGATTCTTTGATGGTTTGTCCTCTAAAATTCCAAGTTTCTATAGAGAATATTATGTCGACATATAGAAGAATTCCTATGGCTCACATTCATCAGAAATAAATGGTGGATCATAATTGATGACCAGTGTTATTCGAGGTGGGTAATCATTTACTCTTGATAATTTTTCCTTGGCTTGAACATATTCATTTTTTAAATTTAACATGTTATCTACGTGGTATATTTGGCCTTTCGAGATACATGATTAGGTTAAAGAGGTAGCATATCGATCGGTCTATCCACCTTTGTTTAGTGTGATTCATAATGTTTTCTTGTAAATCAGTTGAAAAAGTTTCAACCTAATCAAGACCATGTGATTCAAGAGGATCATGTAGAAATAGAGACAATTGATTCTTTGGTGCACCTTCAATTGGTTATCATGGATAGTAAAGATAAATTCATTTGTGGAAATAACATCAGTATAAGGAATGGTTTGTGGCAACATTGTATGATTTATGAGGAGAAAAGGGAACAAGAGAAAAAATATACCAACAATGGCATCATCTATTTTCAGAATTTGATAGTTAATACATTCCATATATGGAGTGACTAATGATGGGTAGAGTGTAGAATTCCCTAGTTTGAGTTATGTATAAATTATTTATGTATTTGTATATATATAATGTGGTAACATAAACCATGGTAGAGTTTGAATGTTTTTGTAATGGTTTTGGGGATTTTCTATTGGAACATGGTTTGAACATGGTTAATGAAAATTGTGCAGCAATTTCCAAAAACCATGCACATTGTGGAATTGGTCAAATATTCATCACATGGATAAGGTGTGTGGTTTCCAAACCATGTGGACTCTCGAGGTAAATCGTACATCATGGGACATAGATCTTATGCATGGTTGGTGTTCAATTTATTTAACAATGCATGCCAACTATGAATGGGACCCTTTGGGATAGTATTAGTCAACCAGTCATAACACATTTTTTCTTATCGTGAGGGCAAACCATGTCAAAATTTTATGAGGGGGTGGGGGTTTAAAATAGTGCCACACATTTTTAACCATATGACTCCCACTTGGGCCTGATTTTAACAGTCACATAGGATTTTCACTTCTCTAAGGATTGGTATCCTCTCTCAAACATTGCAGAATCATTTCAATGGGTTTTATCGGTGGTTTGAAGGTGGATCTCCCTTGTAATGTCACCCATCTTTTTAGTTTTTTGTTTTTCCATTGATCTAATTTACTCTCACCCCTAGTTATCTAGATCATATTTCAAGAGGGATAAATATATCATGTTATTCCAATAACTGTGAGATTTATTCCTTATGTAGTTATGATAGAAAATATATATAGGTTTGGTGGAGTTTCCAATCATATTTGGTGGGCCTTTATGTTATATCTCATTTTATGCAAAACCCTTAAGGTATATGGAATCTCCCTTGAATCTTATTTCTTGAAAATGAGGGATATTATTTAATTTTTTTTAATGAAATTTATTTTCATATTGATGAATACATACTACAATAAACACCTTTGCTATTGATTTATGGTGATTGGATAAAGTACGACATTGTTTTAAAATATGACATGCTGTATGATTTTAAAATGAATATTTAAAAAAAATTAGTTCATTTTTATTTAAAAAAATATCAGGAAAATTGTTTTTAATGAAATCATTGTTTTATGTTAATGATGCTTGATAATCAATGGTGAAAGAGGATTGAGAAAAAAATTTTATTTAATATTATAATTATCGATTGACATGACTTTTTTCCATATTATTTAGAATGTTTTTTTGAGTAATAATTTAAGCATGAGTTATGTGGAATGAATTGTGGGAGTGATGTAAAAATAAAAAGGATTTTAATGTCTTGTGATTCTCTATAATAATAATCAGAAAAGGATGTTTACAATGTTCCACTATCAATGGTAACACCGATACCGTGTACTAAAATAGTGGGCTTGACTGAAATATTAGTGAAGCCATGGAAAATTGAATGGATTATTCTTTTAGGAAATGGTAAAATTGATAATTATTAGTTTGGATGATTATATTGTAAATTTTTTGTATGGGTATGTTTTTTAGTAAGGGTGTGTTTGGCATTGTTCAAAATTGTTTTATGGTTACTGGTTTTATATAAATTATTTTAAATAATTGTCCTAACTTGTTCTATCAGATTTGAATTTTTAGGGAAGTAATTTGGAGAAAAAATTGAATATTATTAGTCATAAACAACTATTAAACATGGGTTCTGTTATGGGTGTTGTATTCTGAGATAAGTAAATGTAAAGCATCTCATTTATGTAGAGGTACATCGCGATGCATGGGAAGCCATGTAGTTGGAGCATGGCTAATGGTATGGGGTTGTAATTTTTTGTCACAATTTCTAGTGTTTTGTTGTTTAGTCATCCTATTGGAACTATAATATGGGATTGGTATAGTTTTGAAATATTATTTTGGGTATGTGGTTAATTTCCGTACATTGTTTACATGCGTCATTATTGGTAACAGTGTTTTGGGTGGCCAATAAATTTCAAAGGGAATGTTGTACCCCATTGTTCATGATCCCTCTAAATTTATTTCTAGCCTTTGACGTCATGGGAATGTTTCATAAGTACAAGTCACATTTCTACATCACCTCAATCCAATGGGGAGGGGAGGGATGTTACAATTTCTTAAGTGACATCACCAGGGCGACAACGGCTGAAAATAAGTTACAAGGGATTCATTAATAGTTATAAGATTTTGTGTATAGAAACCTTGTTATTCATACACTACATTAAAATAATTTTAATGATAAAAAAAATATTACAAAATGAGGATCCAAAGGCTTAGTGTCATTGGAAATCTAGGACCATACATATCCTTTACATCATAAAACATAGACATTTAATTAGTTAATTCTTCTCTAGCATCTTATTGGAAAATAATTCTACATAGTACAAGTAGACATATGATGATATACATAAAATAGGGGAGATATAAAATCCCAACAAAGGATAGATAAGAAAATGATAGGACATATCAGGGAGTAATAATAATAATTATCAAAATAACATAAGAATATTATAATAATCGGGATTAGAAGCTTTAAGAGAAGACATGGAATGTGGATATAAATAAAAATGAGACAACATGTCTTAGTATGAAACTACCACATAGAGTTATGCACCTAAGTTGCATCATGTTCACAGACATTTTACTTTAATCATGAGTATTTTAACAATACCCAATGCATTGGAGTGCTATATAATTCTAGGCACAACTGTCACATGATAAAAATTTAACAATTCTATATAATTCTGGGTTCACCTATCATATCATTAAATTTACATCATCATGCATTCCATAAGGAACATATATCTTTAATAAACATAAATCAACCAATGGAAAAGATTTTTTTTAATTCATAAATATATAATTCGTAATAATTAGGTTCCCAAATTAAAAATGGAATAACATACTTGATACAATCACCATCAACATTGACTGTGAAGTAAAAGGTGTGTTTTTTAATGAAGTGTTAATTTGTAAAACCTTGTGTTTGAATTAAAAATTTGTGGAAAACATATATATCCTGGAAAATGTTATATAATGATGAATAAATAATATTTATGGTATTATCATTTTAAAAGTGGAGTGAATGAGGGAAACCTAGATGAAAGAATTTGGTTTTCAAAATTCCGATTACCTTGTATTTGAATGCTTTCTTCACCGTAATGTTCTATATAAGGAATTTATATTCATTAACTAACAATTAAAAAACCTTTTATCCTTGAATATGGTTCATTATTTTTTCATTAAGTACTTTTATGGGACATTTTATGCGTTATATGGTTAAAATTCATTTTTCATGACAGTTCTTTTTCTTAGTTTTCATGAACAAGTCACTTGTACACATGAATGGAAGCTCACACATAACATTCATAAACACTCAAAATTTATATTAGAGGATATTAATGATTTCATAGGAGTTTAAATGTTCTTATAATTAATTTAGTTATATACCAAGAAGATGAATCATTGTTTAAAATTTAATGATGAACATTTTAAGTTTATCTGGGATGTTTTTGGATCACAACTAACATGTTTTGTTTTATCATTTAGTATTTTGTATAGAAGTTAGTTAAAGAATTTAAAAGGGGATAAAAACCAATAATTTTGACTATATTTCTACGATTTAATTTTTTATTTATATATTTTGAGTCCATGAAGGAAAATGATGGTGCATCTCCCATGATTATTGTAAATTGACACGTCATGGAAAATAATTTAATTGTAAAAAATAAATGAGAGAGAAAAATTAGTTCTTGAATTCAACACCAGAGACCCTACTCAAGGATACTAGGATTGGACATTTAATGATACCAAGAGGTATTTATTGTGGGGGATGTGATAGGGATTATATTTGGGAAGAAATTGTACAATCATTAGAGATTGAGATGTGTGAGTAAATGAGGTTGTATGGGGTGGAATTTATTGTTGAATGGAGGGTTGTTTCATATATATTTAATTCAATGGTTTATTAGTTTCTTAAAAAATAAAAAATTCTGAAGTTTCCATGAATAAATAACGTAAATATTTCATGTGATTTATGACCAATGGAAATTTACATTATCCATGACTCATGCATTATACATAAATTCATTTATTTCTCTTATTTCACAAATTATTGAGTTTTACTATTCTTCTAAATTTACGTAGTTTACAAACATAAAAAAACTCATCATGGCCTTTTTTTGACATGTAGAATCCAAAATGAAAGTGCAATTTATGAAAATAATTTTATAAATATGAGTAATTTAATATTTAAATAAAATCATCGTTTTTTGGAAAATATAGATTTTAAAATTAAAACTAATTTGGTATGACATTTGAAAAATACTTAAGGTCTCATAAAAGTTTCATATAATCATTAGAAATAAAAAAAATAAGGGATAACTAATACATTTCATGAAAATAAAATTTATTTTCAATAATTTAATTACTCATTAAATATTATGTACATTCAAAAAGACCGACACTATAATTATATCATATTATCCCAAATAGGATGGATAAATTTTATTTATACTATCATTTGTATGTTTCCTATTCAGATGACTGATTTACTATTCCCTAAGTGACATATTAGTATTCATGATGGTAAAATTATTATTCATAATGGAATGATACTACTCAACAAAAATTAGTTTATACATATATGACTCCAAATATCTTACTGATCAATACCACGTATGACAAAATTTTGAAAATCAAATCACACAAGTGGAAAATGAATGTTTAAAGGTCACATAGAATTTTTTAGTTCATTTATCAATGATGTTTCATTATTATATCAAATGTTATTTTATATTATTATACTATTTTACATAATTATATGAGGGGAATTCCATTGATAAAACATTTGGTCGTTAAATTATTACACCCTTTATAAATTTCACCTAAGAAATTTTCTTTTACATAAAGAATAAAGGATACTTATACATAATTACTTTATCTATTTCCCATGTTTCTTCTTCATTCATATTGTTCTTCAAAAAATATTTGACAAGGTGGGTTTCCAATTTTTTCAAAGAACTATATTCCTCTGATTGAGATTAGTTAATGGTTTCCCATTATTAGATACTTCATCTTCCTACAATACCACCTCTGAGTTCAGTACAAACGAGGGATCTGGAATATATTTCTTTAGGAGTGATATGTGAAACAAATCATGGAATTAATAATTATTTAGTAGATTTCCAAGATGATAATCCACATATCCTATGCAATGAAGGCTCTCGAAGGGGCCAATATACCTTGAGTTAAACATCCCTTTCTATCATAATCTCATAACTCTCTCCATGGGGATGTTCAATGGAATACTTTATCTATAATGTTGAACTTCTTGTCCCTTAAATTGTTATCAGAGTAGCACATTTTATGATTTTGATTTTCATTGATATGTTGTTGGATGACTTGAACCTTCTATTGTCTTCTCTTACAAAATACCATGGCTTATAACTTTTATTAACCAACTTCATCCCCTAATGATGGAGTACTAAATCACATTCCATACAGAGCTTCTTATGGAGCCATATGGATACTCAAGTGGATGATATTATATTATGATAACTCAATTAATTGGAGATTATGATACCATCCACCCTTGATTTCTAGTAAGCATGATCTGAACATATCTCCAATCATCTGAATAGTAATTTCAGATGGGCCATCAGTTTGGGGGAGATTTTACATGATAAAATTCAATTTAGTAATCATCTCATGAAGAAAAATCCTACATAATGTGTATGTGAATCAATGATTATGGTTTGAGATAGTAATGATTGGATCCCCAAGTAGTTCCACCACTTCCTTCACAATTATCATTCATTTTTCTCAAGTGAGAGATCTTCCAAAAGAGCGATAATATAAGTAGTCATGGTATGTCATTCCACTATAACCCATACCACAATAGAGTGATTGGATTTATTCTTGATACCTAGGAAAAATTCCATAGAGACATTATCCCATTCTCATATTGGTATAGGAAAAGGTTCTATCATCAATTTGGTCTTCAGTCACTCAACATTAACATTCTGACATATAATGTACCTCAAGATATACTCAGCAATCTCCTTTTTCATGTTGCCCAACTAGAAGTGTTCTTGGAGATCAAAATTCATCATGGTGGTACCACGATATATATGGAATGTTGAGATGTGTTCATTTTTCGAAAGATAATTTTTCATCCCTACTGATGATGACACAGAGATCCTTGTTCCAAAACAAATTAAACAATCATAATTGATATGGAACAACTATAGCTTACCTTACATGACTACATTAACCATAATTTATAACTTCTGATCATCCATTTGTACCTCCTTAATCATTTCATAGATAGATAGTGTTGTTGTCATTTTGGAAAGATATCAGGTCTTCCATGCCCTTGTGATTTCCATATCCATTCATTGCATATCCATGAAGAGAAGGCCTTTCTCATTCAAAAACATGGATAGTGTAACATATTCTTTTCAAAATGGAGCCTAAAATTCCTTATGTTTCATGCAAAGATAATAGTGAAAAGATAAATTACAGTCCTTGATTATCTCTAACCATCTCCTTCGACTCATGTTCAGATCCTTTTGTGTGAATAAACACGTTTGACCCTTATGATCTGTATATATGTCATAGTTCTCACCATATAGGTTGTGCCAACTATTCAAAAAAAAGATTTACTAGCTACAAATCATCTGTAGGGTATTTATTCTTGTGGATCATCAAATTTAGTGAGTCATTGTCTATCAAATTATAAATTTTCACCAGTTTACAACCCAAATATTTCTTGTAAGCATCACTATATATCCCTAAACATTCTCTAATTTTTAGTAATGTGAGTACAAGTGTAGTCATCGATCTCCTCATTATCTCCATGAAGATTACATCACATTTTTTCAACTAGACATAAATTATCCCTTCCGTTGATAACATAGTTAGTGGGCTTGAAAATCATGTGAAATTTCTCACAAAACAACAATAGTAACCATATATACCATCAAAACTATAGAATTTTTCGACACTAGAGGGTATGGTCCACTAATCAAATGACATTGTTTTTATGGGTCTATATAAATTCCCTCAATTGCAATCTACTATCCACAGAACATGACGTATTGGATTCAATTGTCAGACTTCGGGAACATGGAATAAAAGTTATCCTTCTTTAGTGTCACCAACACAAGTCTTAGACTTTCACCATGTTCCTCCTTTACCAGGGAGTATATGATAATATCATTGTTAAAAACTACCACAAATTTATCAAGGTATTGAATAAAGAATCTATTATTCAGATATATGATTATTATCTTTGTATTAGTATTTTTGAATAGAATCACCAGAAACTCATAGTTCCAAATCCATGAATCAAAGGTGGACTTCAAAAACTCTTCCTTCTACACATTTTTTGATGATATATAGAATAAATATCCACCTTTTAGATGTATTTAGGTCCTCATAACTAATTTAACAAGACAGAAATACATAGAAGTGGATACTATATCATTATAGTGATCTTGATGAGTTCCTTATAATTGTTACACAACTATATTAATCCATAATTCTTCTTTACAATGAGGATTGGAGCCCCCAAAGGAGAAGCCTTATGTAGTAATAACCCTTTGAACTAATTATCTTTCATGAACATCTTTAAGACTTCCAGTTTTATAGGATCCATCATATAGGGACACTTTGAGAAAGGAGTAGCACTAGGACTGAGTTCTATTGAGTACTCTACCTTGCAATACAGGAGAATTATAGGTAGCTATTCAAGAAATACCTCATTTTATTCCCTAGTGATTGGAATTTCCATTGGGATGAAACATTCCTTTGATGAAATAATTCTAGCAAGTTATGCTTCTTCACAGGGATCCATTACTCACACAATTGAAGGATTTTGTAATGGTCATTCATGATAATCCTTTAATTTGTAGAAGATCATGGGAAGATTTGTAATATGAAAGGGTATTTCATTTTCTAGACAGTTTATATTTGATCTATATAAATAGAGCCTATCCATCCCCTGTATAGAAGCATATTATACTAGTGGAATTATCACAATATTTATATGATGAATATTCACACATACTCTAGTAGAAGAAGTGTCCAACACTTGGGTTCTAATAATTTCCCCACTTGGTGTTTTTATAGATATGTCTAGATCATTATTTCCTGTATTAGAATCTATAGTTTTAGAAAATATGCCAGATATAATGGAATGTGAATAACCAAACTCATATAAAACTTATTCAATTCATTAGTGAACAGAAATTTTACATTGTATGAAATAGTTTTATTTTTCAACATCTGTAGTAGTGATGTCATAAGCCTTCCCTTATTCCATTTTATTTGATGGCTACTATTATGGATTACCCTTGATGACTAGAGGTTTAGTGAACTGGCTTTCATAATGAACATGCTCCCTACAGTTGTAGAGTTGGACCATGCATAGTGTTATCCTTTCTTCCACCACATTCTCATATCTTATTAGGTATTTTTTAGACATTTGAGCTAGGATTCCTCCTCTCCCTCACATAATGAAATTCCATATACCATTAAGGCAGTTCCCATGATGCTTTATTAGAAAATTTTTACATGTGGGTGGTTGAATTTTCTTCCCATATTTCTCATTAAAACCTTTGGCATTATACACATTCATTATTTTATTATCACCATATCCATTGGACCATTCTAAAAATTACATATCTACTTTGATATCACGTCAAATAACATCATCATAACTCTCAATGTCTCCAATTTCACGTGCCTTTCAGCAGAATGGTTTTAAAAACTAATGAATCTATAAATTTTCCTATAATTATTTATAACAGCACACGAATCATACCTTGAATGACTTGTGAAATTATATTCATAGGTTATGATAGATTATCCTTACTTTTGGTTCAAATATATGAATTCACCCTCCACTTTCAAATAAAGACATAATGGGAAATACTTATTTGAAATATTATTGTAAAGTATTAACTTAAATCTCATCAATTACTATCCATGTCTTGATTTTCTTGATCAAACACCTCTATTGGTCCAACTCCCCATCATGATGATATACTGATAGATTCAACTTCTATATCAAATTATTGTGATTAAATGAAAAGATATTCTCTATTTAGTTGACCCACAATTTTGAAACAAGAAAATCATATGATCAACTAAATGTCTATAGTTGTTTCGGCGTGAAACACTCGACAACCAGTTTCTCCCTCTTAGGGTATGGAGGATGTTCCACACTATTCTGGTTATTATTCAAAACCTAAGATAACTGGCTAAGAGTTTCCATTATATTTTAACTCGACCTCCTAAAAAAATGGGGATGCAATTTAAAATATCATTACATTGTCCCTCACATTGTTTCTTGTCATGGTTTCTCATGGTTCCCAAAATTTTATCAAATTGAAATGTTTGATGATAACATAAGTTAATAAGTCATGAATAAATAATTTATTCCATTTTTAATATAACATGAAAATTATTTCATATAGGATCCCTGTTTTATAAAATCAATTTACTCTCTTACATATACTTAATCTCATTCGAAGGTTTTTTAACTAAGATTACCTAATCATAATTCCCAAATTAACTAAACCATATGATGATGCCAACTATAGAGAACATGATTTTCTTACATTATATTGTCATACTTAAATTATAAATAACATACTATGAAATGATAAGGAAAATGATTAGTGTCTTGGAAAATATTGGACAATACAAAACTGTTTCAACCAAAAATATACATTTACTTTATTCATAATTTTCTAGATTCTTATTGACCATTTAATTCAATTTAGTTCATGTATTCACCTAAGTATATACATAAAAAAATGGGTGAGATAAAATTCTAGTGAAAGGATAGATAATAACATGAAACAACATAACAAGAGGTAAACATAATCATTATCAACATAACATTGGCATAAGATCATAATCTAGAGAGTAAGTATTAAGAGAAGACAAGGAACGTGGAAATGCATAAAAATGAAATAAGAAGTCTTAGTGGTAAAATACGATACATAGTTTTGAACATATATAGAAACATTTTCACATATATTTCAAACTATTCATGAGGATATTCACATTACCAAATGCATTGGAGCGCAAAATAATTTCAGGCAATCCTATCACAGCCTAAAATTTTCATTATCATTCATTCCACAAGAAAAATATATCAATATTGAACACAAAACAACCCATGTAATGGAATGCGGATCAATTAATAAGTCATAAATTCATAAACATTGGGTTCTAAAATGAAAAAAATGAGTAACATACACGATACAAGTACAGTAATCCATGAGTGTGAAGTAAGAGGTGTGTTTTTGAAAGAAGATTACATTTGGAAAACACTGTGTTTGACAAAAACTCTAGTATAAATCATGTATATCTCAATGATGGTATGATAATTATGCATAAATTATTTTTACAGAATTAAAATAATAAAATTTATTAAATAGGGAAAATCCAAATAATGAATATTGGGTTCAAGAATTCCCCTTAACATTTATCGAAATGATTTATTCATATTAACTCCATGTATAATAACAATATAATAGTTTATTAAAAATTCTAGAATCATTCATACATGAATATGGATCATCATTATTTTAATATGTTTTTAATCTCCTTTTGTATTAGTTATATAGTTTTAATTATTTTTTTGGAGTATTCTTTTTCGTAGTTTTCATGAATGGTTCAATTATACACATTAACGAAAGTTCATGTAGAGCCTCAATAAAATTATTGAAATTCTATTATATTCAATTAATGATCTTGAAAAAGTATAAATGATATTATAAAGAAATCAGATATATACCATGAGGATGAATCATTAGCAAAAAGGTAATGATGATCATTTTAGGAAAATTTGTGTGGTTTTTGGATCACAATGAACATGTTCTGTTTTTTCATTTAGTATTATGTATATTATTTTTCTCTATGAAATAGAAGGGGTTAAAATACTGTTTCTTATTCAACTACAAAAATTTAATGAGTTTATTTATATCATTGAATTATTTTATGGAAAATGTAGGTGCATCGACCACGATGATGTTAAATTGACACATCAGGATAAATGATTTCATTTTTAAAAATAAAAGAGACAAAATATACATTTTTAATTATCCTTTTTAGATCCTCTTCAAGGAACATATAATTGAACATTTGAGGACACCAAGTGCTCTTGGTTGAGGGGTAGGATCTTGTATTGATCTTTGGTAAGAATTTGGGGATGTCTTTCTGGTAGACATGTGTGATGAAATGAGGTTTAGAGGAGTGGTATTTATAGTATAGGGGAGGGGTGTTTTTAATCATTTATTTCATTAGTTTAATAAATTCACTAAAAGAAATAAATAGAGATTATTCCATGACTAAATATAGTATTAATCACATGTGTGTTCAAACCAATTTCCCTTTACTATTACCATGACTCAGGCATGATGCATAAATTCATTTATTTAGCATATTTCTTAAATTATTGAATTACAGTATATGAAAAAAATAATGTATTTCAAAAAAATCCAAAAAATTAACTCTAACCATTATTCGACCTGCAAAATAAAGACAATTTTTCCCATTAAATAAAAATTATTTATAATGTAGGATTAATTTAATTATAACATGAAATCAGCATCTACTTTAAAAATATAGATTTTAAAATTAAAATTGATTATGTAACATGTTGATAAATTACATAAGGTCTCATAATATTAAAATATAACTAGAATACATATTATTAATATTTTATGAAAATAAATTGGGAAAATATATTTTCATCAAAAATATTAAATTAATGATTAAATATTTATGAATTACAAAAACTCCAACTATATAACTATATCATATTATCACTTAACTGATAGTTAAATTTTATTTTTACTATCATATATTTAGTTCCTAATCACTTGGTAGATTTACTATTCATAAAGAACATATTACAATTCCAAAGGTTTAAATAACTATTCATAATGTTATGTAACTATTCAAAAAAAGGATTTTTCCCTAACAGACTCCAAACATCTCACTAATTGAAACCGTGTAAATGACATTCTATAAATTAAAGTCCTATAACAGGAAAAATTATGTCTAATCATAACATAGAATATTTTACTTAAATTAATCATGATATAGAATTTTTCATACTAATTTTTTCTAATTTTGTAATAAAATATGACATAATTATAAGAAGGTAATAACATTGATAAGACATTATGTCCTTACAATGTGAAACAACCTTGTTGTTTATTTATGGGATTTTTTAAAAGTGAAATATTTTTGTGCAATATTCCATGTCGTTGGATTTATAAATAAATTTATTATAATTAGGTGGTTGGTATGATTTATGGAATGATTTTGAGTATGGTTTTCAAGGAAAACAATTTTTTTCAAATTTTGTTTTATAATAAATGGTGAGAAGGGTTTTGTCACAATTATTTTATTTGTGTTTTCAAATGATGAGAGTTAAAAGCATATTTTATAATGATGTGATTTCAAGTATATTAAAATGAGATTGATAGAGTATCTCCAAATGATTGAATTTTACTTGATGTGCACACTAAGTAAATCTTATTCAGTGATGAATGCATTAAGTACTGGGATATTAGTTTAGGTGGAAAAATAATCACCGAATCAGAGGTAGTTGATTATGGTCATACATAAAATGTGATTCGAATGTTTTAATTGAGGGGATATAGTTGTTTTCTTTATATAATCTCTGGTTCATAATTTGGTTGTATTGGTTAGAGAGGTGAATTTTTATGATTCAAAATTCATAGCTATGAGGTCAAAAAACATTGTTGGGGATTCCATTAAGGAATATAAATTGGATGGGGATTCATTGTTATAGTTTTAGAATCATGTGGTTATACTATTGGATTGTCAGTTACAACTTATTTCTGTATATCATTATTTGATATGGAATATTTACCATAGAATTCAGAAACTGTATAATTATTTGAAAGGGTTTATTTGGGGGGTGGGTATGAAAATGAATGTGCCTAATATTTTATTAAGATGTTTAACATGTCTAAATGTTAGGGTATTGAATCATCGACCAATAGGTATGTTTCAATATTTTTCTATGCCTATGTTTATATGGGGGTAGACAACAAATGAATTTTTTATTGGTCTCCCAATAATAGTTCAGAAGCACGATTCCACCAAGGTGATTATTGAATATATCATAGAGGATTCCAATTTCATCCCTATTCAATTTTTCAATATCATAATTGGGATGATATTTCAAAAATATATAACAGTGATATGGTAAAGAGTAATGGTGTACCAGTGTCAATTATATCACATATTGAACATATGTTCATGTATAATTTTTGGAAACCATTTAAAAATCTCTTAGAACTATGTTGTCTTTGAGTATGGTGTATCATCCACAGACTAATGGGAAATATGAGAGGATGATGAAAAAAATATAAGATATATTCTGGTAATGAATGATGGATTTTTGTTCTACATTTGAGGAGAACATAATTTTAGAGGATTTTTCATATAATAATAGTTATTGTGCCTTCTTACATGTTGCTTGGTTTGATGAATTTTATATTTTTGTGATGTTTCTAACTAGGTAGGGTTGGAGTGGGCCAGAAATCAATGGTTGGGTCGAGTCATGTCCAAGAGACTATATAAAACATTATGCTGATTAATAGATGATTAGATGGCTCGAAGTCATCATAATAATGATGAGGATTATCATCGATGGTCATTGTCGTTAAATGTGGGTAATCATGTATTCTAAGTAATTTCTCATAAGATTGGACATCATAATTTTTTAAGGAAATACAAGTTATTTCAATTGAAAATTAGGCCCTTTTTAGATACATGTCCAGGTTGGGGCAGAGGAATATTGGTTGACCTTTCGAAACTATTTTATTGTGGTTCATAATGAATTTCATGTCTCTCAGTTGAAAATGATTCATCCTGATCTCAGAAATATTATTTGATTGGATCAAATTGAGCTACAACATTATTCTAATTTAGTGAACAAGATGGTTTAGATTGTCGATTGGAAAGAATAATTCTTGCATAGAAAGACATTAGGATAGTCCAGGTTCTGCAAAAACAAGGAAATATTCAGGAAAATACATTATAGTAGGAGAATGAATAGTCCAAACAATGTCTTGATATATATCTGGAAAGTGTTAGATTTCTACATTATAGGGATGGCTATGCCAAGGGTGGGGAGAATTTAGAAACCATTTTTTGTGGTATGTAACCCTTATTTATGTCTTCATATGTATATAAATTGGTTTGGTATACTTCAAGAGAGTTTGGATGGGTTCTCACAAAGTATTGGGTCTTTTCTGTGGGGGAAAATTTCTGCATGGTTAGTGAAAACTATTCAAAATTTGGAGGAAAAATTTAATGTTAAGGATGTGGGAAAAGGGTTAGATAATTGTTAAAGTGAAATGTTTTTAATACATGCATCCTCCAAAAGTAAATTTTGCAGCATGGGATAGAGTTATTCTATAAATATAGCGTATGATTTTTTAATCATGTGAACTAACTATGTGAGGCACCCTTTTGGAAATTCGTAAGTGCATGGTTAGAACAATGTTTGTCAAAACATGATGGGAAATCATGCGAAGCATTAAACCATGTTTTTAATGAATAGTTGAACATATTTTTAACAGTATAAGATCCATATAAAATCTATTTCGACAATGAATTGGTATTTTCCCCCTCCATGGTTGGGGAACCTCTTCCACTCATTCTAGAATCATTTTGAAGTGTTTTCATTGTGGTTTGAAACCATATCTCACTTTTTATGTCTTAAATCATGGTAGTTTTATGGATTATCTTTGATATAGTATTTTCTCTCTACATGTTATCATGATCTAGATCTATTGATGATAGATCATGGTTATTTTTTCAATAATGGAATGATTTATCCATTTTGATGTTTGTGGAAGCGATCTAAGGTAGTTTAGTGAAGTTTTATGCCATATTTGCTGAGATTTTGTTTCATGGTCATTTTCACCAAAACCCAAAATGTATTTGCTTTCACTCTCAACCTCTCTCAATAGAACATGATTTTTTTATAACAAATAATGTTATTCTTGAAATTGATTTAGAAAATGATGTGTGACGCTTGTGAGAAACCCATATATTGTTTATTTAGGGGTTTTGGGTAAACCATGAAATTTTTGTGAAATATTATATTTTAATTTTATGATAATAAAATTGGATGGTTGGATTTATTATGGAAATGATAGTGAACACTGTTTTTAATTAAAGCATTGGGTTTTTGGAATCTTGTTGGACAATAAAGGGTGAATGGGAGGTGGGTACAATTTTTTGGTTTGGTTTGGAAAATATTTAATGACAATATATAGGTATATGTTATTTGTTGTAGTTTATTGGCATAATATTTTAGGTATGTGTTTGATGGATTGTATTGTGGGAATGATGTACCACAAAAATGGATTGGAATGTCCCTTGAATAACCATCATAAAAAGGTGATGAGGTAGTATGTGATGTTCCACCATCAATTTTAACACCAAGATCATATGGTGGAATTGTATTCATAGTTGAAATATGTGCATAAACCCGAAAAATAGAATGTATTATTCTAGTTTAAAAAGGGAAAATGGGTGACGTCTTGATTGGTTTTATTCCATGGTAATGTGTTAATTGGGTAAAGTTTTTTGGTAGTGGTTCGTTTGGATTGTTTGAAATTGTTACATTGATAATGGTTCTATTTAATTAGTTTAATATAAAGGATATATCCTTTTCATTACTATTAGGGTGTCTAGGGAAGACATTTGGGTGAATACTATGGAATATTATTACTAAAATATTATTTTTTTCAATTGGTTACTTTTGAAGATGTTGTTTTCATAGAAACATATAAAACTAAATAATCACATTTTTGTAGTGGTATGTTATGATGCTTTGGAAGTATTGGTGGTAGAGCATGGATCATAGAATGGTGCTACAGAGTTATGTCATTGTGTTGTATGTATTGTTTTTTTCTTCTTCTTAATTTTACTCTAATTTGGTATTGTTTATGCTTTTTATTGTAGTCATTGGTATGGGGGTTATTATAGTAAAATGATGACATGACATATTTGGGGTAATGGTATTTTTGGTAAGAGGATTCCATTAAAAATGAAAAAATTTCCTCCACTATTCTTAATGCCCTAGAAATTTATTTCCAATACATGGTTCATTGGGGATATCTATTTACATCCGATCCTTTTATAGATTTCATTACATTATTTTAAACATCATATTACAATCCAGGTATAATAAAGTCAAATGTCTTTGATATATTATGTACGTAAAAGTAAAAACATGGGACTAAAATATTTATTTATTTATAATCCATTAAGAGCTCCGAACATCCTTTGATCAATTCCATCTGAATAATATATCCTTGGGATAAAATTTTCAGAGGGAGTAACTAAGATTCATAGTAAGGTAATGTACATAAAAATAAGGCATAACGCATGGGTTAGTAGGCATAATAAGATGGCATACAAAGAATGGATATACATAAGGAAAAATATCATATGTAATCAAAGAATAATATGATATATGAAAAACACATAGATAATGATATAATCATGATACACAACTTGTTTCACAAGAAATAGAACGAGCCAAGGTTAACCACCAAGACCGCTGCACATGGAGCATGAATCAAGTAAAACCACCATGAACATAGCACATAATGCCCCATGAGACTAAATTTTAACCTATTAATTGGAGTAATATCATGGATCACCCTTCATAACATGTTTTGGAATATGTTTTCCACATGATGTTTAATACATAAGGAATCAATCATAATTACAAGGGTTGCCGATTGGAAGAATTTTATATCATTATCTTGTCAAGAGGCATGAAATAAGGTATTATCCCAATGGTCTCCAATAAATAGAGATTTTAAATCACACGTGAATAATCATTAATTAAAATAGGCTTATACCATGATATGATAATTAAAAATGAAGTGATAATTTTAAAATATTAATTATGAAACATTATAATAAATAAATTTTAGTGCGGTTTAAGGAAAATATTTAATATCATTTAAAAAATAAATGGAATAACCAATTATAAAAAAACTACGTGATAAATAATGTGATATTAATTGTAAAACTTGTCAATTATAGAGAAAATGGTGGCATAAAAATTGATTATCATGTGCACTTGATGATGTTTAAGAATTCTAGATGTTCCATGCACACTACTAGAATTTGGACATAGGGCCACTGATCTATAGCCACAAACAATACAAATCATGGCTATAGATCACTTATACCCACGACTATTTTGATCTCCGTTGAATTAGCTCCCTACGTAAGGCATTTCCTCCCCTGTCCTCAGGACTTTCCGATCCCCATTGCCCCGTGATCCTACTCCCTATCCTCCTCCTCTCCCGACGTCTCCGACGCTGCCACCCCACCTACCCGCGACCCTCTGTCACGAACCAACCAGAGACAACCCTGAACCAGTCACCCAATCTGGTCCGCGACATGACCCGAAGGGCATTCCCAATCCCCACGGTCTGTCAACTTGTAACGCCCCGACCCCAGCTACCCAGAGTCGGTGCATTACTTCGTAACATTGGCATGATCACAAGAAAGATCAAATCTCGAAATACCGAATGGTTTAGTAGCCTTGGAAACACTAGATATATTCATAAGTTTTACATTACATCATAAAATCAAAAACTACTACAACAACATAATGTTTCCACAGTCCACACTACAATCCCCTCATAATATCCCTGCAGGTCATTCATAACTTACATCTTCACTTCCTGGGAAAAATAAAACATAGAAAAGGGGTGAGCTCAAATGCCCAGTAAGGATAACAATATAGCGGAACATTCAAAATAAGCATAGACATTTAAGGAAATGCATTACTAAAACAAAAGCCTTTTAAACTTGAACTTCAACAAAGTATGGCAAAAGTAAAATGAAATAATGCCATTTACTTATTCACATGGATATTCTACTAATCGAATAATCACATGCAAAAATCAATAACCACTTTCATAATGTTGGAATGCATAATGCCAGACTATCATAACCACATAGCCAAGGCCTCGTGCCAAGACTACAAATAAGATTTTGTCAAGGCCTTGTGCCAAGACACTAGTTTGTCTCATGAGACCTACCGATGCATCGAGGAGCTATAGCGGGCTCCACCCGTCACTTATTAAGTCCAATGCATTCCCATATGAAAAGGTTTAAACATAACATAAACATTCGTATTAAAACTAGCATACGAAATGTCAATAATTTCACCATAAACTATGAATGGTATAAAAATATCACATTCACAGTCAAACATATCACAAAACCTTCAATACAATATAGAAGTTTTGTATCATAATAAATCAACTTCAAATAATCTTAAAATCCATCAAAGGATGTTGACATAGATGAAATCAAAATTCTTTTAAAAGAAGTATCTCCTTTTATTTTGAAATCATTTAAGATCCATATAAAATAAAACATTTTCTTTGAAAATATTCTTATAAGCTTGTAAGGGAAGCTTTGACGATTTTATAACGGCGGAAAATAACCGCACCCGCCGTATAAGTTAAAAAAAACATTCTTATCTTAATTCCGTCGAAAAGGTTAAAAAGGACCTTGTTTTGAAAACGACCGAAAGATTCCTTTATAAACCACTTATAAAAGTCAAAAAGGGTATAAATGACTTTAACTCATATTCTAGTAAATAGTAAAAATGTTTTGAAATGCATTTTTAAGAAACATGGATGTGGATGATAAAGAGATCCCAGTAGATTATTACGTATAAACAACCTCGGATAATGAAGAGATTGTGAAATAACCCTTACCTTGTACTTTTCCTTTGTTGGGGTAGGTTAACCTCCTGTATAATGGTGAAATAGTTGTTATTAAATTATACAAGAATCATATATATTAATATGATATCATATATGATCTTTTAACATTGATTTGTTAATAATATCTTAGAATTATCGTCGTTTCGGGAGTTAACTTACTCATTTTCTTTATATGTTTTGTTAAATAAGCCATGGTTGTTGTATCCTATTCATATCCAGAATGATATCTAGTCCTTAAACATCATTTTTAAATCATCAAATGATAATTATACTTGAATGGTTACGATGGAGAATGAATCTCATCGCGTTCGTGGAGACGGTAGTCCGTACGTACGCACGAGCGACAATATCATTCTTTTGATATTAAAATAATATATAAATGAATCTTATATCATATATACAGAATCATTAACATGTTATATTTATTATTTACATGAGTTACACATCATTATTATACCCATCCAAATAATATTATATTGAATAACAATTACACCACGACGTGGAGACGGTAAGCCGTACGTACGCACGTATGGTGACATGTTATTCAAAGGGTGGATAGAATACTGAATATGGTTGTACCATACTTATAATAACATCACAGTATATGTGAGATACTGGAGTTATTATTTTAGAATGGTAAGAACAAATGAAGAAGAAGTGGAAGAAGAAATGAACTTAGAAAAGGGTGGTGAAATCATTACCTCTTCTTCGGGTTCTTCCTTTTGATTTGATCAAAAGGGATCCTTAGGTTGGCTTTCTGATCAAACTAAGGCCTCTAGGTTGTATTGAGGGATGTTGGGAGAGTATTTGGGCAGAGTTTGGCCGAACCAAAAGGCTTTAGAGGTGTGAAGAAATGAGAAGGAGGAGTGCCCTTTTATAAGAGGGGTGAGGGGCACCTTTGGAAAATCTAGAAATATTAATTTATAATAAATTCATATTCGGTTGCCAAAGGCTCCAAAGTTGACTATTCAAAGTATGAGGTGGGGTTGGGTCGAAAACAACTCATCCAATAGAATTTAGACAGGTTTGGGTACTTATATTAACCTTATCTTTAAGTATTAACTCTAAGTTAATTAGTTTCACTTTTACAATGTCTCTTTGTATTTTTATATAATATGGTAAATAAACATACTATATACATCCAAGCGACCCCCAAGTGGTCCATTAATGGTGAACCTATCATGATATAAGTCTTTTGGCCGAACCTTAGATTTTTAGGAATTTAATATCAATTAATAATATAATATTTGTTTTAAGAACTCTTTTATGTCAATTTTGACACTATTCATTGGTTGATTTTTGTGAAACTCATAACAGATTGATTACTTCGAACAAAGTCAATTAAATCAATCCTAATATATCATATTATCCTAGAAAATTAGTTTAATTCATTAAAAGTTTCATATTATGTTTATTTGGGTATTTATAATATCAATTATGTTAATTTTTTACTATTTTAGTAATTACTGCATCATCATTGTGTCATAAATAAAATAAATTATTTAATGTCTAAAAATTATAAATAAAATATCATTATGTAGGAAATCTTTTTAGCTTTCTAATGAATATTTATAATCTAAAATCCAACATATATAACCCTATGTAAAAATTGTTGTTCTAAAAGATATATGTTTGTGTCATTTTTGTATTCATTTTAACTAAATTAAAATAAAGTGTCATTATCACTTACAAGTGCATCCATTGGGTCCCAAAATAGACCCAAACATTCCCATGGTCGACCATGTATCAACCAATAGGGTTAAGACACGTTTTAGGGTAGTTTTGTATTATTATAATATTATTATTTTTTACCCTTATTTACCGGATTTACCCTTTAACCATGGTAAATAAAATATTTACCACAGTAACTATTCAAAATGTCTAAAAATAAAAGTTACCTATTTACACAATTTGAACATCCTGATTCCAAATATGGAATCCATTTTCCTAAATTCAAAACACAAAAGTGGCAGAAATTAATTTAAAATTAATTCCCGCTGTCAAAACAAAAAGCGTGTTTTTAAGAGATAATAACTATCAAAAGATTGACACTTGTTTATGTTCGGTTTAATTGTAAGATTATGTCCAATGACCAACATTATATTAAATGGTAAAAATATATTCTAAATATACTTTAAAACCACTCAAATTAATAATTTATCACTATTAATTATTTTGATTAAAAAAGTTGTTTTTAATTAAAATTTAGTAATTTTCACTATTCATCAAAATATGAAAGTTATCTGAAATGTACCAAAATTTCACCCTAGGCTAATTTTGATATTCCGAATCTAAAAATGAAGTCCATTTTGAAATATAAAATATATATAATTTCAAAAAGTAGGTATTACTATTCATAACGGCTAGTTTGATTAGTTGTGGTGTGTGTTAAAACTCAAGGTTGCGTACAACACACGCTACTGTATTATTCAAAGAAAGCGTACCGTGGAAGCTTGGGTTGTTTCATTTTAAATTTTTGATGTCCCCATTTAGTCAAAAAGTTTAATATATTGTATTTAAAAAGGGTTCACTATTAAAAGTTGATAAAGGTGCAATACTGAAAATGAATTTGTTCTTACATTATATCTAAGAAACTCATAATATGGATTCTAAAATTATAAGGATTATATAAAGTTTAAAATTTAGTTAACACTATTCATAACCTCTTTTGAACAGATTGTTTGGTAAGTCATGGTGCGATTGAACTCGGTGTTGCGTGTAGTGCAAGTTATTGAATTATTTTGAAGAAATAACACACTATGAAATCTTGGGGTGTTACATTCTCCCCTCCTTCAATAAATTGCGTCCTCGCAATTTGAAATTGTTCTTCAAAAATAAAAGGTTGAAAATAGAAAATATATTTTTGGGAAAACCCACATCGTAAATTGGGTTACTAAAATTTAGTCTTAATATGAGGAAAAGAGAAATGAAAGGGTCACCACCAAATTATGATCTCGATTCGGAGAACATTGGTGGCAATTTATAGACATATAATTGGAGGAAAAACGTAAATATTTATAGGTAGTGATTGAGGTCAACAATCACAAACAAGTATAAAATTGAAGTCCTTAAACTCATCAATCTATAATGATTTGAAGTACCATCGGTTCAACAAAATATAGGGTATTGGGATAACACATTTTTGACATTTCAAAATATCTTAGTTGAAATCCCACAACGAAAAATGAATTAATGAGGCCTCTATTTAAAATAAAGAGTGGAAAGTATGAAGATTACCGAAAATAACACATACTAGGGTTCCATGTAGGAAAATATGGATATGGAGGAGAAATCTAACCATCAATTATCTGATGGAGAGTGGTAGAGAACATGGCTATGAAAAGGCCAACAATCCCAAAGCCATAAATTAGTGATGATTTAAGGTACCATCTAGGACAACATTTTTGTTCTAAGTTCCTTTTCTGAATGTTGTGGAATTTATTTATGAGATTGGCTAAGATCATAAGAAGATATACTAACTTTATAATTAGAGTTTTATATATTAATAAATTTCTACCACAAACTCATCTTTCACTCTAAAAGATAATAGAACGTAAAAAAAAATTCTATTTACTAGGGTTCCAAAATAATAGAATTTATAATTCATCTACAAGATCTTTTAATAAAAACTAAATTATTTAATCCAGGACATCTCATGGGCCAGTGGTAGGTGATACACCCTTGTCGCCCTTCGGTTGCGGGTTCAAGTCTCGCAGCCTTGCCGGACGCGACGGGTTGCCGCCGGACCTCCGGGTTGTCCTTTTATGGCAATCCAAAATAATCCAGACTAGAACTATCCAAAATACTTCTGTCCAAACTTACAGTCCAACATTTATAAGGAAGGTAAACATAATATAGATCCTTTTTACCGCGTAATAGCATATGAATACCTTCATCTTGTATTCTTTTAATACACTGAAACATCCTGAATTACCATATTCCTTATTGATTACGTTCATGTTCCCCTATTCCATATAGAATGCTGGATATACTTCATCAATCCAAAAATGTTTTAAACCCCAAAAAATGATGGAATATACAAATCATTAATCAGTCCCAAGGTAGTCAAGAATATCCAATATAATTTATCCAAAACAATCGTGTATTATTCCAAAATCACTACCTCGGTATCAGAACTATATTATAGTTTATCATTCTCTCAACCATATATTTTCCAAAAATTTAACCTTCTATTGAGTCACTTTTCTTTGTTCCACACAATCTCAAGTCCTTAATGAAATAGTACTGCAGTACAATCCTTATATACTCCATAATTATTATAACAAGTACATTGTTGATACAACACTCAATTGACATAATCAACATAAGAACTCTAATCATTCCTCTTCATCTGTGGTAGTATCATAACATGATTATTATCCAATAGCATCATTTGCGGCATAGTCTGATGACTGGGGTATAGGTTCGCGTAGTGTCCAAACTCCTTGCAAATGAAGCATTGTACATTTGAAACCATTTTCTCACCCTTGCAGTCACGTACTTTGTGCCCTTTTCCTCCACACTTATAACAAACTCCCATTCCTTTCAGGCAAGTTCCAGGGTGTTTCTTCCCACAGTTGTCACATATGGGAAAATTCATCTTTTCCCTCTTCCCTTTATCCATCTTTCTCTCTTCCATCCTTTTCTTCTCTTGCTTCCCTTCAAAGCCATAGGACTCAGTAAACTCTTTACTTATCTTATCAACACATGATGTTATTTCTTCATATGATGATAATACATGGGAGACTATTTCTCTTATAAATTCTAGCTTAAGACCATGAACGATATGATCCTTCCTTCTCTTTGGATCATGTGCATTTCTGGAGTTATCATTCCTTCTACTGGGCGCCATTTCTAAACAATGGAATACACTAGATCAGTTTATGAATCAAAATACATAATCCCATACTTATAAAATACTTAACTTAATTGAACTATTTATGGATATAATCCATAATCATAAAAATGTTTTCTTTGAGGAAGTATATACTCATAAACCCTTCATAATGATTTGTAAAGAAAGTGAGAGTTATCCTAAGCATATCCCCCGGGAGTGTCGTAACCAAGAGTGCAGCAAGGCCCGTTGTCGTGCACCAGTTCCCGTTCGAGTCTAGCTCAAAGCGGTGTTTTCAGGTTTTACCCCTAGGTACATCTGTGCCAGAGCCGCCTCTACCTGCTCGTATCCAGACAGGGATGTATTGCTCGGAAAACTCACAAAATCTCTACAATACCAAAATTCTAGGAAGTTCTTCTATACTAATCCTCAAAGTTCATCTTAGGTCTACGTGCTCTAATCAGAGTTTATCTAAATCTAGCTTCCAAGGTTTGTACTAAACTTCCTCTGATACCAACTGTAACGCCCCGACCCCAGCTACCCAGAGTCGGTGCATTACTTCGTAACATTGGCATGATCAAAAGAAAGATCAAATCTCGAAAGACCGAATGGTTTAGTAGCCTTGGAAACACTAGATATATTCATAAGTTTTACATTACATCATAAAATCAAAAACTACTACAACAACATAATGTTTCCACAGTCCACACTACAATCCCCTCATAATATCCCTGCAGGTCATTCATAACTTACATCTTCACTTCCTGGGAAAAATAAAACATAGAAAAGGGGTGAGCTCAAATGCCCAGTAAGGATAACAATATAGCGGAACATTCAAAATAAGCATAGACATTTAAGGCAATGCATTACTAAAACAAAAGCCTTTTAAACTTGAACTTCAACAAAGTATGGCAAAAGTAAAATGAAATAATTCCATTTACTTATTCACATGGATATTCTACTAATCGAATAATCACATGCAAAAATCAATAACCACTTTCATAATGTTGGAATGCATAATGCCAGACTATCATAACCACATAGCCAAGGCCTCGTGCCAAGACTACAAATAAGATTTTGTCAAGGCCTTGTGCCAAGACACTAGTTTGTCTCATGAGACCTACCGATGCATCGAGGAGCTATAGCGGGCTCCACCCGTCACTTATTAAGTCCAATGCATTCCCATATGAAAAGGTTTAAACATAACATAAACATTCGTATTAAAACTAGCATACGAAATGTCAATAATTTCACCATAAACTATGAATGGTATAAAAATATCACATCCACAGTCAAACATATCACAAAACCTTCAATACAATATAGAAGTTTTGTATCATAATAAATCAACTTCAAATAATCTTAAAATCCATCAAAGGATGTTGACATAGATGAAATCAAAATTCTTTTAAAAGAAGTATCTCCTTTTATTTTGAAATCATTTAAGATCCATATAAAATAAAACATTTTCTTTGAAAATATTCTTATAAGCTTGTAAGGGAAGCTTTGACGATTTTATAACGGCGGAAAATAACCGCACCCGCCGTATAAGTTAAAAAAACATTCTTATCTTAATTCCGTCGAAAAGGTTAAAAAGGACCTTGTTTTGAAAACGACCGAAAGATTCCTTTATAAACCACTTATAAAAGTCAAAAAGGGTATAAATGACTTTAACTCATATTCTAGTAAATAGTAAAAATGTTTTGAAACGCATTTTTAAGAAACATGGATGTGGATGATAAAGAGATCCTAGTAGATTATTACGTATAAACAACCTCGGATAATGAAGAGATTGTGAAATAACCCTTACCTTGTACTATTCCTTTGTTGGGGTAGGTTAACCTCCTGTATAATGGTGAAATAGTTGTTATTAAATTATACAAGAATCATATATATTAATATGATATCATATATGATCTTTTAACATTGATTTGTTAATAATATCTTAGAATTATCGTCGTTTCGGGAGTTAACTTACTCATTTTCTTTATATGTTTTGTTACATAAGCCATGGTTGTTGTATCTTATTCATATCCAGAATGATATCTAGTCCTTAAACATCATTTTTAAATCATCAAATGATAATTATACTTGAATGGTTACGATGGAGAATGAATCTCATCGCGTTCGTGGAGACGGTAGTCCGTACGTACGCACGAGCGACAATATCATTCTTTTGATATTAAAATAATATATAAATGAATGTTATATCATATATACAGAATCATTAACATGTTATATTTATTATTTACATGAGTTACACATCATTATTATACCCATCCAAATAATATTATATTGAATAACAATTACACCACGACGTGGAGACGGTAAGCCGTACGTACGCACGTATGGTGACATGTTATTCAAAGGGTGGATAGAATACTGAATATGGTTGTACCATACTTATAATAACATCACAGTATATGTGAGATACTGGAGTTATTATTTTAGAATGGTAAGAACAAAGGAAGAAGCAGTGGAAGAAGAAATGAACTTAGAAAAGGGTGGTGAAATCATTACCTCTTCTTCGGGTTCTTCCTTTTGATTTGATCAAAAGGGATCCTTAGGTTGGCTTTCTGATCACACTAAGGCCTCTAGGTTGTAGTGAGGGATGTTGGGAGAGTATTTGGGCAGAGTTTGGCCGATCCAAAAGGCTTTAGAGGTGTGAAGAAATGAGAAGGAGGAGTGCCCTTTTATAAGAGGGGTGAGGGGCACCTTTGGAAAAGCTAGAAATATTAATTTATAATAAATTCATATTCGGTTTCCAAAGGCTCCAAAGTTGACTATTCAAAGGATGAGGTGGGGTTGGGTCGAAAACAACTCATCCAATAGAATTTAGACAGGTTTGGGTACTTATATTAACCTTATCTTTAAGTATTAACTCTAAGTTAATTAGTTTCACTTTTACAATGTCTCTTTGTATTTTTATATAATATTGTAAATAAACTTACTATATACATCCAAGCGACCCCCAAGTGGTCCATTAATGGTGAACCTATCATGATATAAGTCTTTTGGCCGAACCTTAGATTTTTAGGAATTTAATATCAATTAATAATATAATATTTGTTTTAAGAACTCTTTTATGTCAATTTTGACACTATTCATTGGTTGATTTTTGTGAAACTCATAACAGATTGATTACTTCGAAAAAAGTCAATTAAATCAATCCTAATATATCATATTATCCTAGAAAATTAGTTTAATTCATTAAAAGTTTCATATTATGTTTATTTGGGTATTTATAATATCAATTATGTTAATTTTTTACTATTTTAGTAATTACTGCATCATCATTGTGTCATAAATAAAATAAATTATTTAATGTCTAAAAATTATAAATAAAATATCATTATGTAGGAAATCTTTTTATCTTTCTAATGAATATTTATAATCTAAAATCCAACATATATAACCCTATGTAAAAATTGTTGTTCTAAAAGATATATGTTTGTGTCATTTTTGTATTCATTTTAACTAAATTAAAATAAAGTGTCATTATCACTTACAAGTGGATCCATGGGGTCCCAAAATAGACCCAAAGATTCCCATGGTCGACCATGTATCAACCAATAGGGTTAAGACACGTTTTAGGGTAATTTTGTATTATTATAATATTATTTTTTTTACCCTTATTTACCGGATTTACCCTTTAACCATGGTAAATAAAATATTTACCACAGTAACTATTCAAAATGTCTAAAAATAAAAGTTACCTATTTACACAATTTGAACATCCTGATTCCAAATATGGAATCCATTTTCCTAAATTCAAAACACAAAAGTGGCAGAAATTAATTTAAAATTAATTCCCGCTGTCAAAACAAAAAGCGTGTTTTTAAGAGATAATAACTATCAAAAGATTGACACTTGTTTATGTTCGGTTTAATTGTAAGATTATGTCCAATGACCAACATTATATTAAATGGTAAAAATATATTCTAAATATACTTTAAAACCACTCAAATTCATAATTTATCACTATTAATTATTTTGATTAAAAAAGTTGTTTTTAATTAAAATTTAGTAATTTTCACTATTCATCAAAATATGAAAGTTATCTGAAATGTACCAAAATTTCACCCTAGGCTAATTTTGATATTCCGAATCTAAAAATGAAGTCCATTTTGAAATATAAAATATATATAATTTCAAAAAGTAGGTATTACTATTCATAACGGCTAGTTTGATTAGTTGTGGTGTGTGTTAAAACTCAAGGTTGCGTACAACACACGCTACTGTATTATTCAAAGAAAGCGTACCGTGGAAGCTTGGGTTGTTTCATTTTAAATTTTTGATGTCCCCATTTAGTCAAAAAGTTTAATATATTGTATTTAAAAAGGGTTCACTATTAAAAGTTGATAAAGGTGCAATACTGAAAATGAATTTGTTCTTACATTATATCTAAGAAACTCATAATATGGATTCTAAAATTATAAGGATTATATAAAGTTTAAAATTTAGTTAACACTATTCATAACCTCTTTTGAACAGCTTGTTTGGTAAGTCATGGTGCGATTGAACTCGGTGTTGCGTGTAGTGCAAGTTATTGAATTATTTTGAAGAAATAACACACTATGAAATCTTGGGGTGTTACACAACTAGTGCCGGGTGTCAAAAGTAACCAGGTGGGAACGATTTGGCCCAAAAGAAAATAAACTAAGCAGCCGAAATAAATAGAACAAAATAAAATAAATAAAGAGAAACCAACAACACTACTAACCTGACTACGACCAAAACTCATCGTGACCTAGAGGGTCACTCTCCACACTACAACCAAGTCTCGCCCATGGAGAACAAGCTCAAGGAAACCTGCAATAGAAACTAAAAACAGGAAGAAACTATAGGCGTGAGTAGTAAAACTTAGTAGATAGGCCCAACTGATTCTATTCCCAATGCACATACCATTAAAAAAAGAATTTATCAATTTTAGGTTTGCACTAAATTATATAAAATATAGTTCCACACAAACATTCATTTTAAAAAAAAAAGTAATAGTCCATTTCCCTTTTTACATTAGAACAAGTTGAATTTTGAAAGAAATAGGTGAATTGCATTTTAAAACATTTTGCGAACAATTTAGAAATCCTAACGTTAGTTGTTATTCAAAAAGGAAAATCACACACAACACACAACACACACTAAGGGTAATGGAAAAAGTGGCATACAGGGGTTAGCAACCGAACTCGACCTCTCAATCATCTTCCACATACTAATAAACACTAAAGAAACATGGGTTGAACCTAGGAGATCGTGAAAAATCCAGAACATACTATAAATCTGACTCATCCTGAAGGCATACCCTAACTCGATGACATCATAACTCCCATACTACTACCTAGAATAGCCCTGCATGGCCTAACCGAGGTGCCCAATCCCCATAGCAGCAATATCTCAGTATTCCCATACTATGGGGCCACTAGCCAGTGCATGGTCTAAACTATTGTAGCAATCATTCTCAAAATATTCACTCACTATGCCAGGTTCCCATGTCAACACATATAATAAAATATAGGTGAGTCAACAATGTCAATCAATCAGTCACAATGCCCAAACATCACATAAATCTTGTGCAATCAATGCACACCAAAGATCACCCCCGAGTGGGTTTTCCATAATAATCTATTTTATTAAAGTGCCAAACGGTCCTTCACCAATTTTAATGCAAAACTTCATTTCTCGAGAAAACTCCAAAACACTTGTTTAGAAGAAATCATTTATCTTTAAAACTAGAATTACGTTTGAAATTCTGTGAATTATGTTTAAAAACCAAACGGGCATTCTTTCAATACTGGGTGTCCACCCATTAATAAAATGTTCCAAGTGTTCTGTATAAAATAAACGGCTCTTTTTACACTAAATAATCATTTAAAATTTTATTATCTAATATTATTTCTCATTCATTAAAATTAACAAAACATCATGTAATTAATAAATTATAAATTTAAAGGTGAGTGCAATGGGGGACCTGCCTCGTCTCGCTGTCCAAACATAATGGCATGTCATGCCTCACACAGACGCATAAACACACGCAAGCCGACGACCGAAGTATCGCAGGTCTTTCTCACCGACATGCTGAAACAAATGCACAATAACTAAGAACACATAGACAGTGACTTAGAACACACCAAACAACATCCCACACAAAAGAACCAGCTCACCATAACATCAAAACACAACTCGCGCCATCTACAATATTTAATGGACTGCTTGCACCATTTATGAAACACCACTAAGTGAGAGAAAAAGGGTTTACAACAACAACATATCTTATTTTATATAAACACACTAATTTTAAAACAAATGCATATTCAAAACGTTCAAAATACCACTTTCGTTCCCTCCAAATAACTCAATAAAACACTAAACTGTTTATTAAATCAATTCATGAAAAACCAAAAAGACATCACATCAAAATACACATAAAATACCCATTTTGAAACCAAATGTACACCAAGAACCATTTCACACCCGAATCTGCATCACATGAATGACATGATAAATCATTTAAATAGATCAAATAACATTATTAGTATAATAAAAATAATAATTTAAAGTGTGCGCAACAAGGCGAACACACCGAAATAATAATTTCCCACTTGAATGTAAGTCAAAACACTCAAAGAATACATTTCGCACCTCAAAATATGATCAGAAAACACATTTATAAAACCAAATAACATAATAAATCAATAAATTGATACAAGGGTATGGAACCACATCCCATGAGGTAGAAAACATCAATATCTTGGCGCGAAATAAAAAACGCACATTAATCGCACCACAAGCAACCATGACTAAATTCTAAAACAATAATGCAATCCAAAAAGAATCAAAATAGTGATTAAACAGAGACCCCAAATGAAACATATACCTTTAGAAATGGAAAAAAACTCAAGAAAGGATAATGAACATAACCGATAGGGGGGTTGTGGGCGATCGACGGTTGGCTGGGAGAGCAGGGGGGCGGCGCAGTGGGGTTCCAGGGGAAAAAAAGTGACGACAAAGGGAGAAAGGGAGGCCTGGAGGGTGGCTGGGTTTCACCTCGCATAGGACGAGGCCACAACAGGGGGAGCACGCAGTTCTGGATGATGAAGGGGGGATGGGAGGCCTGGTGGGCAGATAAACAAACTGAAGAGATGCGGGCTGGGGTGGCGCTGAGAAGCATGAGGGTGCAGTTCGGGTGCGATCAGGTAGAGAGGAAGGCTAGATGGTGCATCGTTGGGAGGAGAAGGCACCGGATGGGGGAGGTGGCGTGGATGGGGGGTATATTGCGGGGAGGGGCGGCTCACGTTAGGAGTCGCTGTTGCACAGTGGGTAAACAAGGGGCGAGTGCAGAGGTTGTGTGAATGGGAGTCAGTGGCGGAGGGCCTAAGCACTGATCAGCCGGTTGCTGTGCAACGGACCGGGGGGCTAGGTCGTGAGAGTGCAGGGAGGTGAGGGCCTTGGTAAGAGGGGGCACACGACGCTGAATAGAGATGGGGAAGGGGGAGAAATCGGGTACGGTTAGGGTTAGAATATGGTTCCGTTTTTTTCTCATTATTCTTATAATAATAATAATAATAATAATAAAAGAATAACAATATTAATAATAATAATAAAACCATTAAATAATAACCATAATAATAATAATATTATTATAAATCGTAATAATAATATAATAGTAATAAAAACTAATAAAAACAAACATTTAATAATAACGCGAGCCAAAACAAATTAAAAAATTTAATAATAAATGTTATAAAAAAGAATGGAGAGAACTTGTCCGACGCCTGGGCCAACTGCGTAGTGACCGCCAACCGCACGGTGGCCACGCATGTGTCCGAAACCTAGAAAAAGCATCAAACCACATAAATTTTAATCTGGGGAGCAGCCCAAACCGTGGCGCAGACACTTGGAACCATGAAATAATAAAAATAAGATAAATATAAATGGCGGTTGTGACAAAAATGTGACAACCGGGTCCCGGTGATAGAAGAGACACCCTGCCTTAACATGGTCGTTGGGTCCTTGCCTACCAGGTACCACTAGTTTCCCCCACAGACACATAGGGCCACCCCAGGGTCCACCCACGTGCCCGAATGGGTAATTGGACTAATGAATTTCCCCACATGCCAACACATGTCCCTTCCAGTGTGCTTTTTCCTCACTCGCACACACCCTAGGAAACTTCCCAGAAGGTCACCCATCTTGATCACAACTCCAAGCCAAGCACGCATAACTATGGAGTTCTAATCATACGGGCTCCCGAAAATGAAGGTGCACCTTGTTGACATGAGTCATATCATTTAGTCATTTAACCCTTTATCATTTGGGGGCGTCACATTCACCCTCTTTTAGAGCACAACATCTTCATTGTGGGCCATACATCTCATCCTAGGTAGTGCACCGTACTTACGACTGGGTTCCTCCTCTGATACCAAATGTGACAACCGGTTCCCAGTGATAGCACAGACACCCCGCCTTAACATGGTCATCGGGTCCTTGGCTACCAGGTACCACCAATTTCCCCCGCAGACACGTGGGGGCCCACCCCATGGTCTATCCAAGTGCCCGAACGGGTCATCTGACTAATGAATGTCCCCACAATCCAACACATTTCCTTTCTAGTGTGCTTTGTCCTCACTCACACACACCCTGGGAAACTTCCCAGAAGGTCACCCATCTTGATCACAACTCCAAGCCAAGCACGCATAACTATGGAGTTCTAATCAGATAGGCTCCCGAAAAATAAGGTGCCCCTTGTTGACATGAGTCATATCATTTATTTATTTAACCCTTTATCATTTGGGGGCATTACATTCACCCCCCATTAGTGCACAACGTCCTCATTGTGGGCCCTACATCACAACCTAGGCAGTGCACCGCACTTAAGGCTGGGTTCCTCCTCTGATACCAAATGTGACAACTGGTTCCTAATAATAGCATAGACACCCTGCCTTAACATGGCCGTCAGGTCCTTGCATACCAGGTACCACCAGTTTCCCCCGAAGACACGTGGGGCCCACCCCAGGGTCCACCCATGTGCCCGAACGGGTCATCTGACTAATGACTATCCCCACAGGCCAACACATGTCCTTTTCAATGTGCTTTGTCCTCACTCACACACACCTTGGGAAACTTCCCAGAAGGTCACCCATCCAAATGACAACTCCAAGCCAAGCACGCTTAACTATGGAGTTCTAATCCGACATGCTCCAGAAAAGGAAGGTGCACCTTGTTGACATGAGTCATATCATTTAGTCATTTAACCCTTTATCATTTGGGGGTCTTACACCCTCCTTCTCCGACGTGGCTCCGGCACGGCTGACATAACCACCTCCACCCCCGCCCTCCCACGATCCTCCTCCTCTCATAACGTCTCCACGGCCACCCCACTTCCCCGTGACCCTCCTTCTATGATGAGGCTCCAACACGGTTCTGACGCAGTCACCTCACCTCTTGGGATCCTCCTCCTTTGACACAACCACCCCACCTCTCGGGATCCTCATCATACACATGGTCGGCCCAGGAAATTCCATTTCCCATGGTAGGTCCTGAAATTCATTCCCTTTCATTTAGTTAGAAAATTAGCATGAATAATCTGGATTTTAAATGAATCAAAGGGGTTTTACATGGGCGTATTGACAATCAAGAACAGGTGATGATCCCCATCAATAGCAGTAATTTCCTAGACTGGAAACCTCAGTAATCCCTTTAATTTCTGGGTATCCCCATCTAATATTGGTTGTACCAACATCTAAAATTTGGTTCTGAAGAAAAAAAAATCTATAGGAATAAATAAAGAAACCGGGCCCGGTGAATCTAGTGAAGAATCGCGCATGGAGGAGGTGGTTGCAGTGAAAAAGGACGTGATGTATATGACAACCGCAGCAAGAGCGATGACTGAGGCAAAGGTGTGGTAGGGGCCAAACATGTTGCAGTAGTGACCTGGGTGAACATCATATTAATCTCATATGAAATCCTGGAATTGACAATGTCTGTGGAAGTGAGGTCGGGGTTGTCGAGATCGCAGGGAGGATGGGTGGAACGCAAAGATGGAGATGAAGCAGGCGAAGAAAAGGAGTGGCTGGTTGCCCCCAGCCAACTTGTTTCTCTAACCCGGGAGCTTGCGGGGCTTGACCTTGGGCTATCCCTCATCATACATGTGATCTATCCATGAATAAGCTACATTTATCTAGTGTTGATTTCATTTTTACCCTATCATGGTATGATCCCACACATAGAAAAGTTTCTAGGTATGGTTGACAGTGGGGATTAAAATTTGGAATACCCAAAAGTTTAAATAGACATCCTAAAATCAATTCCCATTCCTGATATTCAAAAACATTTCTTAGAGGATCCCGCAATTCTTTTGTTGGTTTACAGGTGGGGTGACATCAATTACTATAAAGAAAACATGTTAGTTCATTTTCACTTCATCCCATGATTCCCAATCCCTCACATTTACTCTAGGAATGTGAGAATAAACCTTGGGTTTATATCAGCATCCATCGATGAGGATCATAAAATATTTTAGGATAGGATTTATATGATCGATGAACCGGATATGTCTACATTCTCAATGATTACCTTAGGATAATTAAATGCTTTTGAGTTTAACTTGTTATTTAGATCCAACCAGGAGCATGATGAGTGGGTGAGCAAAGTCTTGTCTAAGAATCCCAATTAATTTGAAAATACATTTTTCGAGGTTTTGTAGTAAGGGCATAACAACTGAAATTAATATCCATAGAAAATTAATTTAGATACCCTCACCATGTATGTGTTATGAGAGGCTAAAATCTAAGTTAGTCTAGAACATATTTTTTGATGTAGAATAGGCCCTCTTTTCATGGGACCTTGTTGGGAAACTAATGGGATTTCAATTTTAGGGGGGGATACATCTCTGAAATTTTGTGTACATTATTTCAATGTGTTGAGAAACATTCATATATGGTTTAACTTCATGTAATAGTGTTTTCAGTGGTGTTTTGGGCGGTTTAGGAGACAAGGAACAAGGGTCGTGAAGGAAATAATAGCATCCTATATTCATTCATGTTCATGTTCTCTCTCTCATGGACAAACTAGGATCCCTTATTCCTATTGAAAATGGAATGGCTAATTGTAAGTGGATCCTCCCTAGGGATGTGATTACAAATGATAGAGCTCCACTAGGGTTGTCGATCAAGTGGATATGCCCCAATGTTGGAATAAAACATAATGTGAATGGGTTATGTAAATAGGGAGTTATGTGGAGGGATTGTGCATGATTCTATGGAATCTATGGTTATCGAATATAGTTTCTTTTATGTTTTAGGAAATTGTATCTGGGTGGAGAAAAGATCATTAATCAATGACCATTATATTTGGATGACAAATAACCTCAATATTTTTATGGTTGAGTAGAACTCCATGATTCATTTAAGACTCCTACATGATGATGAATGTTCTCCTTGGTATTCAATTTATAATATTTTGATGTTTTTGTCCCCCATCGATCAAGGCTGAAATATCATTCATACTTAGGAGGAGGGGAACTTTTCTACATAAAATTTATCCAGTAAAGAGATACCTTATGAGATTCTTGTTATCTATCACATTACGGGGGATCTTCAACATTACTATGAAATTACTTTTAGAGGTGAAACCATCATTATTCACCACTTTATACTCCCAAAGTGCATTATTTTCCAATAAAAGGTTCTTCTTGAGTGATCAATAATATCCCTACTGTTACATCAATCCCGGAAGTTCTTCTAGGGATAACATTAATGGAAAAGAGTGATCTGAATAATCAAGATATTTTTGAATAAAACAATTTCCATCACTTGTATAATGAAAATAATAAATTAAATTGGTTGGTTAATCAATTAACCAATCAAATACAAGGTTTAAATCCTAACCATCTGGAAAATTTTCGATCCCATGGACAATTTTAATCCCAACCATCTCAACATCGAATCCAATCTTTTCCAAATAAATTATTAGAATAATTTTTTAAAAAAATATTGAAAATTAATTATCAATTTTCATCAATGAGATTAGATATATAAACCATTGAAATGGGTTTGGAAGCCATTCCCACACAGGTATACCCTTCCTCAGTATCTTAGAAGAATCTTGTCAGACAAAAACCTCTCATGAATAACTCAATGTAGTTACTATTCCAAAGAGTGGGAAAACTTTTTTAAAACCAAAACCATTGATTACTAAACAATTAGAGTCTTAAAAATGATAGGAAAAAATAGAATAACCAACATTAGAAACTAAAAAAATCAAAGCTGGATAATGAGTGAATCGGTTAGGGAATGTTGAAATTCAACTAGCAGAACATGTGGAAATTATTGATGGGTGTTAAAATCTAGATAAACCCAATTTTCTATATTCAAACGACATAAATTTGACATCTTTGAATTATTTTCCTAAATATTATTGTATTATTTATGGTAGATTGTCAATAAAATATAAGATATTGAAGATTTTAGATAAAGACATAACAACCCTCACAGATAGACACATGTAACCCATCCAATGAAAAATGAGATTGATCTTTCTTATCGATACTGAAATAATACGTGGAGGATGACCTTGAAGTGGCCATTAGATAAATAACCCCATAACCACTTATAAATATATTTATCTCAAACAATATTATAATATATCATAATGGTTTCTGATTAGTTAATTGAATTATTTTGTGATGGTGTTTAGACTACTGATCTCTTCACCATCGATGAAGTTGGTAAAATAGAGATGTGAAGTTATCATTTCATTCCAGAAGTATCAAGTGTTCTCAATTCAGATATCCTAGTAATGATTACTATCCCCATCTCTAAAATAGGTAATGATATTGTTGGAGTTGCAGAATTAAGAAGTCATCTAGGGGCATCCATTTTCAAGTTGAACGGGAATAACATGGATGTAGTTAAAAAAGAGATTTTCTCACAGTGGGCAGATTTGCTTTGTAAGCATTAGGTGGTGAATGCAGTTGTGGAAAGAATCCTCTTCAAGAGTTAGGTATGGCTACAGTTTAAATCGAGAGTTATATGACTGGATTTATGTCAAATTTTATTTTCTTGATATTTGTGAACCAAGTTTATGTTATGATGTAATACAATATAAAATAATAATAAAATACATTTTAAAATTATTTACTTTAAAGGAGAGACATTCCCCCATCAAAATCCATTGATTTAAATGAATTTTTATTTTCATATCTCTAGTGTAATTTTCATGAAATTGGATTATTTCTATATGAGTAGTTGATTATTATCAATGCCCATTAAAATTTTATCATGATTTTCTCAATTAATTTGTTTTACACATAATTCTACCACAATTTTCATTCATTTCTAATATTATGTAGGGGAGCGTAGAGTGATTAAGGTGTGATTAAGTATTCTGAATTACCATGGGTAGGTGAATGTAGTGTCTCAAAAATCAGTTTTTCACTACATAACCTAACACATTGAAGAGAGAGTGAATGTATTGAGATCTTGGGACATTCCAGGGTATTATTTAGGGGTTTGAATTTATTTTGTAAGAGATTATTATATAATTGATGAGATAATTATATAAGGGAACCCTTCATTATATTAATCATTTTTCACTTTTATGTTATTTATTCTATTCACTTGTGGATACACTCCTTCCTTATTTCATTATTTTAAAAGTAATATTGTTATACTAGTGTAGGTGTGAGGAGAATGAATGATTATATCCTTCCAGGAATCATTGGTTCCTTATCTCTTTTTACCATAAAATGTAGTATTTTTAATTTTATATTGTATTACATTTCCATATTGGAGTTGAAAATTAGTTTCAATCATATTTTGAGGTCTTCATAAGATCTACCTATTGAATTAGAAATCACTGTTGTTTTTCATTCTGCACATTTATCATCCTTTTGGTATAATTCTTTTGTTAAAGGACATTCTTAATGAAGAGTATCTGTTAATGCCTATCTGATAGAATGATTTAAATTTCTGTTTCATATAATAATGCTCAGTTGAATCCAAATTTGATTAATGTGGATAGAGGGATGAACAGTGATTATTTACTTGATTTTTAGGTTGGTCCAATAGGAATATGAAGGCTTTTGTTGATAAAGTGAAGCACTTCAAATTATGAAAGAGCAGAAAAAGTGGATGTTGTAGTAAGATTTTCTTGTATGGAGTTTTTCTGCATGTTTTGCCTCATAAGGTGCTCCTTTTCCTCATTATGTGAGGTTTTATTATATGTCATGTTTATATCCTCTTTCATTTTATTGTAACAAATTCCGGGATTGTTATTATTCAAGTATTCATGATTCTATCTTCTATTTATAAAATAATACCTATGTTGAATTGTTGTTTTAAACATTTTAGAAGAAAAATAAAGGAAACACATATCATCTAGTTATTGATTACATTATATAAATTGGCCAATTTATAAGTTATAGACCATTTAGTGGTGGGGAGGTTAATTATATATTATGGGTACAATAATATTGAAATAAGGATAAAAAGAGATGAATATTATAACTCCATTTAATTAGGGAGTGCTGGTTTGGGAGTGGGGGGTCTAGTTTGGGGGGGGGGGGGGCTGATTTTTTTTGGGGGGGGGCTAGTACAAAGGTGGGGGTGGTGTAGGGGGTTGGGGGTTGGTGTAGGATAGGGGGGTTGGGGGATAGTGTAGGATAGGGGCTGGTGTACGGGTGGGGGTTGTGGGGCTGGTGGATTCTAGGGGAGCGGTGGTTTTGGGGGAGGTGACTGGTTTTGGGGGTAGGGGACTGGTTTGGTGGGTGGAGGCTAGTAAATGGGAAGGGGTGGTGGTGGTGTATAGGGGTTATGGGGACATTCTTTTTCAGTTCAAAAAAGAAATAACAAACCCAAGTGCAGGCCTTTGTTGGAGATGATTGAAAACTGCCAAATCATGGAGCAGGGGGTAGGGGGTTATGAGGCCATTCTTTTCAGTTCAAAAAATTAATAAAAAAATCCATGGAAAACTACCAAATCATGGAGCAGGGGGATGGGGGCTGGGGGCTGGGGGAAGGGGGTAGGTCTGCAGGTCTTCCGAGCAGGGGGGTGGGGGGGAAGGGGTCTGGGGCAGGGGCAGGGGCAGGGGTTAGGGGAAGGGGGTAGGGGGTAGGGGCAGAGGGCATGGGGGAGGGGGAAGGGGGAAGGGGACCGAGGGCAGGGGGCCGGGGGTAGGGGGAGGGGGTAGGGGTGAGGGGGCAGGGGGGTCAGGGCGGAGGGGGGCAGGGGGCAGGGCGGAGGGGGCAGGACTGAGGAGGCAGGGTGGAAGGGGCAGGGGGCTGGAAACATGCATGTCCATTCTACAATAAAGATTAGATTTCCTCCAACTAATGGCTTGTCTTGAGACAGATTCATAATGCTCGAAAATCCCCTTGATGAAATAAAGTGATTGGTCATCATTTTGACACAAAATGAGATTTTCATCAACATAAAACAAGTGGGTGGGTGCTCTTATCTTTCTCGTGGCCTTAACTGGTGATAAATCCCTATAATATGTGGCTTTTAGGAGGCATTTTTTATGTTAATCCCTGAAAAATCCAAATAAAAAAGTTGAGGGTGGATCCCCCTATCTCACCCATTGGGTATAACCGATGTATCTTTTGTGAGACCCACTAATAATGAAAGAGAGTCTTGATTTGTAGATAAGGTCTTGAATAAGCTTTATAAATATGGTTGAGCAACAAAAACTGTGAAGTAATTAAAAAGTGAAATCCTATCTAAGAGTGTCAAAATCATTAGAGATGTCAATATTTAAATCAATATTTCTAGGCATGGATCTTCTATATAATATATTCACTCATTCAGAGTTAGTATAAAAATAATCCTTCACTTTCATGCATAAGCACCAACTAATACTTCTTCCATATTCAATTATCGAACAGTTAAATGAGTCTTTTATGTTATTTTAAAACCATATGTTGGAAATCATAGCCATGTGGCTTCTCACATATTAAAACCACTCACTAGTTGAAAAGTCATGTAACATCAATGGCCGTTTCTGGGAGATAATATTTCTTCTCTTCCTTGTCTAATTCTTATACAAAGTTAGATGATTTTTTCTGTTACTGATGCATACATTGATCTCATGAAAATTTCATTATCCAATTCCTTTCTTGGTATGGATGCCAATGATCCTCCTAAAACATTGGAAACAATGAAATTTATTGGTTCCATATTTTACAATGTAAGAACTAGCTTTCATAAAAAACCTGATATATGTTCTTTTACATGGAGAAGAAAACTTCTGTTTCATTTGAGAATTGTTATAGATATCTTCCTTGTAAGATGATAATGATGGTTTATCATTTATGCCAATGATCCAATTTTCTGAATGGTTGGATGAGTTCTCGTGTCATCTATTTTCTTTACTTCAACACTTGGAAGCAAACAATGTTATGTAAGTGTTTATGCCTCTTTTTTTCTGTCCCTTTCTTCAATAATTCATGTATTATTCTATTATTTATTTATGAATTGTCTAAATATTAAGTAGTTTCTGGTATTGCAGAAGTTAAGGGCTATACTCTTCATCGGTTTTAGGAACGTTCCTGATTGAGGATGGTCCCTATTATTTTTTCATGCTGAAAATCCTTCTTGGGAAGCTCTCTCAAAGTCTCTATAGTCAGCTATGTCATGTAATTGAAGGTTGTTCAATCTATTAGCTTCAAGAATCCATTTTTCTTTATTTTTTAAGATGATTTAATCTTTGGAAAATCTGTATAATTACCTAAAGCATGTAAAATGTGTCCTTTTTCTGTCTACAGTTGACACACTGATCACAAATATATAAGAAGTTGTTATATCTAATTTATTTTCCCACTATTTTCATATTGGTGGTTTCTTATGATATGACTGGTTCTATCCACCACCATCAAAGACAATGAGTTCAAGATTTTGGTAAGGTTTATTCCGCTTTTATTCTTTGGCCCAATTTTAATTAGGGATTTTTTGATTTTTGGGTTCCTTAATTTTGCATGTTTATATAAAATTGAAATTCTTGAATAAGTGTTAGTTAATATAATTGTTTCATTTGATAAATAAGTCATGGTTTTGTAATAAAACCTCCCCAACAGAGGTGCTCTATCTGTGAAAACTCACAGTGGTATACCTTGCTTAACGTAATTGCATTGATGTTTTCCTTATACATGATGTCATTGTTAGTCATAAAGCACACATCATACTTGACCCTTTTTATATCCCTGTAGGGGGTTTCCCGCTTTTTATTAAAACGATTATTTGAACCATGTCACTCTTTATGTGCTGTTAGACTTTTAAGATGGATACCATGTTGGGTGACCATGTCACATTGCATGTGATATTTTAATCCCCCCAGCACCCGCAACCATCTCCCTTCCACCACATTAGATCCCTCAGTGAATTAGGTATATCAGGGGTTATCCAATCCTCTAGTCATCACAGATTAACATTCATTTCTTTAAATATTCTGATAAAACATCCTCTCATGCAATCCATATCATCCTGAAACTAAGTGGAAGATGTTGCCTCACAGATGTCGTTGGATCGGGCCAACACGCTGCGGTCACGCTGCGGTTTCACCCTGCTCCAGCCACATCATACCCACACCAGCCCCCTTCCACCTTCATTTGATCCCGCTGCCACCAGCATTCCAGCCCGCAATAGCCCCCTGCCACCTTTGAACCAACACACACAATCCCACCAGCACCTGTAACCAGCCCCCTTCAACCTGTATTTGATCCCTCACCAAATTAGGTATATAAGGGGTCATCCAATGATCTAGTCATCACTGATGAGCATTCATTTTTTAAATATTTAGAGAAAATATCCTCTCATGCTATCCATATCATCGTATTTGAAACTAAGTGGAAGATGCGGCCCTGCAGATGTCGCTGGACCGGGCCAACACGTCGCGGTCACACCGCGGTCATGTCGCGGTCACGCCACAGAAATGTCGTGAATTGGCCCTGCTCCAGCCACATCTAGCCCATACCACCCCCCTTCGACCTTCATTTCGGCCCACTTCCACCAACATTCCATCCCTGCAACTAGCCCCCTTCAACCAGTATTCCAGCCTCCTCCCACTCCCTTCACTCCTGGCCGGAAGATGATGCCCCACGGATGTCGCTGGACCGGGCCAACACGCCGTGGTCACGTCGTGGTCACGTCGTGGTTTGGCCCTGCTCCAGCCCCATCCATCCCACACCATCCCCCTTCCACCTTCATTTCTTCCCGCTTCCACCAACATTCTATCCCGCAACATCCCCCCTACCACCTTTGAATCAGCCCGCACCATCCCTCCAGCACCAGCAACCAGCCCCCTTCCACCTGCATTCGAGCCCTCAGCAAATTAGGTATATCAGGGGTCATCCAATCCTCTAGTCATCACAGATTAACATTCATTTCTTTAAATATTCGGAGAAAACATCCTCTCATGCCATCCATATCATCCTATTTGAATCTAAGTGGAAGATGATGCCCAGTGGATGTCGCTACACTGGGCCAACACGCTGCGGTCACGCCCTGGTCACGCTGTGGTCAAACCGCAGTCACGGCGCAGTTTGACCCCGCTCCAGCCACATCCAGACCACACCAGCCCCCTTCCACCTTCATTTTAGCTCACTACCACCAACATTCCAGCTTTCAACATCCCCCCTGCGACCATTAAATCATCCTGCACCATCCCCCATCACCCGCAACCATCCCCCTTCAACCTGCATTCAAGCCCTCAAAGAATTAGGTATATCAGGGGTCATCCAATCCACTAGTAATCACAAATTAGCATTCATTTGTTTAAATATTTTGAGAAAAAAAATCCTCTCATGCCATCCATATCATCCTATTTGAAACCAAGTGGAAGTTGCTGCCCCGCAGATGTCGCTGGACCGTTCCAACACACTGCAGTCACGCCACGGTCACGCTGCGGTAACGCCGCGGTCACACCGCGGTCATGCCGCAGTAATGTCGTTATTTGGCCCTTCTCCAGACACATCCAGCCCACACCCCCCCACACTTTGACCTTCATTTCATCCTGCTACCACCAACATTCCAGCCCTGCAACCAGCCCCCTTCCAACAGGATTCCAGCACCATCCCACTCCCTTCACTCTTGGCCGGAAGATGTTGCCCCGCAGATGTCGTTGGATCGGGCCAACACGCCGCATTCACGCCGCGGTCACGCCACAGTAATGTCGTGATTTGGCCCTACTCCAGCCACATCCAGCCCACACCATCCCCCTTCCACCTTCATTTTTTAGGTTTTTGATGTTTTTTAGATTTTCTTTATGGTTTTTAGATGTTTTAATTTTTTTTGTTTTTTGGAAAGGCAAAAATAGTACTGTAAATATCTATGAAAACATGAATTGAAAGAGATCACTCAAAGGTGAAATGACAGTTGACCCAAGATCCTGAATTCATAGATCAACCATTTCAATACATGAGAACCAAGAATATTTCCCATTAAACAACAAGAAACCAAGAAAATAAGCGTACATGAGACCCTACAATGTCCAACTAAACAGAAATCAGATGGTGAGCTTCACTTCCAAACTGGAAAAGCAACATCTACGAATGGAGCAAAAAAACAGTAACAAAATCATGAAATCATGAAGAAATAACCATGAATTCATAGACTGCAAGCACCAGTAACAGAATCTAGGGAATAAGGGAACATCTAAGTGCCTCCCCAAGCCCTTCCATACTCCAAGAGAGGCAAATAGCATCACCATTAATCGCATCAAATAGGATATGGGCACACAAAAAACTAGCAGGAGACAAGGTGGATCCCCCTCCCATCCAGTGGCACTTGAGTACTATAGAGACATCACCTATGAACTCATAGAAAGTAGCGACAGAAAAAACCATGAACTCAGCAAGAAAGTCCTATAAGTGAAAAGAAGATTCCCAAAAAGAACAAGCCAACCAAACTACAAGCCAAAATCCAAATCTATATCAACCAAACTTATAAACACACACTCTAACACACCACCAACCACTGACACTACCCAATCCACTCACTCACGCACACACAGACGCAAGCACTCACTCATGAAACACCACCCAAGAAAGCTCTACTCGAATCCCAATAAAGTAGAAACAAGAAAAGAAACTGGAATCCCCCCAATAAACGACCATCCCCAAACCACCTATAAGAAACAACTCCCACACACCAGTCCATATGAGCTTGCACGACACCAATCAAAAAAATAACTGAAAATAACTTTCAGCATGGGACAAAAAAGAACAACTCTAGCTCACTAATGCCACCTGACCACCGAACCCAACAAAGACCAGCCCCATGCAAAGCAACCTGCAAACCAGCTAATGCCCACCCAATAGACTTCTAACCAAACTACTCCCAAACTGTCCTCATCTACACATCAAACCAGCCAACTCCACACCTCCATACATCAACATCCAAGCACCACTGGAGACCTTATCCCACACCATCCCTAGAACGACCACCAATCAATGACCATGGAATCCCCAAGAATGTATAGAAAACCTAGGAGAGTAGGCACACAATTCCCTTCACCCCAACAATCCACGAGCACACTAGAATAAAGCCACAACCCAAATTCTCCTAGAAACCAACTCTAAAAAAGACAACATGCAACCTCACTAACAAAGAGACACACATCATCCACATTCCCCATCAAGAAACCACCTGCACTATGAAACACATCGAAACCATCAACTCAGAAACCATTAAGAAAATATCCAGACAAGAAACATTGCAAAATATTATATCCTACCAAATGAACAAGCCTGAAAAAAAACAAAGCCTCGAAACAAGCTGCCTAAATCAAATACAATTCCAGGGAATCCCACTCCAACCGAGCATGCATCTTTCACAAGGGAATCCATAAGAGGTGTAAGAAGAAAACAACAACCAAGGAGGAAGCATTCATCCGCAATATCCCCTGCCAAACTAGAAGGACAAACCTCTATGGGTCGGCCACACTAAGATGTACCAGACACTACCTATAATTAGAACCCAACCAAAGATATCCGAGACCAATACCAGTATAAAAACACAAAAACCCACAAAAAAATGATCAAATCCACTTCAAGATGCTCCAAAACTAACATGCTCCATGCCATGACGAGAAATTAGTGGAAGGAAAAAAACAGTAACAACAGAAGCTAGCAACCAGCCCAAGCATCACAACAGCTGCACCACCAACACATCCGCTATACCCTGCAAAAGACCCATTGCTAGAAGCACCAATAGCTCCGTCCAGAGACCCCAACACCACAAAATCAAGGTTATCTATAACTGGCTGAAGGCCTGATAAGAAGAGAGTCCCACAACACATGAAACCACACCTAAAAGTACCACGTACCACAATGCCACCCGAAACCAACTCCAACCACATGGAACAATATCCAACGGCCTCACGAGTCCAGAAACCAAAGACATAAAAATGGAAGGCACAACATCAGACTTCACCAGATCTAAGAAACTCCATGTACACACATCCAAACCTTACTCTAACAAGAGTATCCCAACCCCATCCAACATCACCTCAACAAAACCCTCACGTCCAACAACCAGAACCCTCACCCAAATCCCAACAAAAAACATCTAGTTCCCTCTCAACCCAATAGAGGGGAGGGGTGCTGTCCAGTTGAGGCTTTGCATGGGGAGGGGGCTACAGGGGATGGGGGGATGTGCAGGGGAGAGGGTGGGGGCTATTTTTTAGGGGGAGGGGGTTGTACAGGAAGGGGGGCTGTCCAGGAAGGGATTTATAGGGGGAGGGGGATGTCCAGGGGGATTTGTTGGGTGGGTTGTCTACTGTAAGGGGAGTGGGGGGGTGTCATGGGGATTTACAGGGGATGGGGGCTGCAGGGGGGAGGGGGCTACAAGGGGAGTGGAGACCACTAAATAGATTATGTTTCATTAAAGGATGGGGACCCACCATACATTAAATAAGATGATTATGGATTGATTATCTAACTCTATAATAATGGATCATATTCCCTCTACCATGCACCTATTATTTTTTCCTAAGAATACACATGCTTATCTCTTTTTGACCAGATCTAAAAATGACTCTCTCTATTGGAAAATATGAAATGAAACAAAAGATTCTATGACCCTATATTGATTGAGTGTCTAAATGGCCACATTCACGATTTATCAAATGTCATAGCCTAAATCATCCAGAAAATACAGGTTAGTGGGCTATTCGGATTTGAACTCATGCATGAGTTTCCTACGCTCGAGCTTAATGTGCCCAGGTTTACCATAGTGAAAACATATTACTTTTCTATCCATAGAGCTTGTCCTTGATTTGGGTAATTTATTAATCTGTTTTCCCTACTGAATTGTTTTTTCTTTCCTTTAGTTTATGGTCTCCCCCTTGTGAAAAACTCTTATCCTCACCTTTTATTTTTTTTGTACAATGCATTTCCTTAGACAGATGGGATGATTGGATATCATCTAATGTTAAATAGAATCAACCATACACCATGGTCGTAAGAAGTGATCTATATCTATTTTCAGGAGTGATTAATATGATTATTTCTAGATCCTTGTCATCTACATAAACATTAATATTGTCTAAATATAACATGAATTTATTATCCTCATCTAAATAGTTTTTTATAGATTTACTATGGGGTGTGCTGGGGCAGGGGGAGCGGTGTGCAGGTTGGGGGCAGAGTGCAGGGAGTGGGGGCAGGTGGGTGTGTAGGTGGGGGGCATGGGGTGTGTTGGGGCAGGGGCAGGGAGAGGGGGCAGGGGGTGTGTTGGTGGGGGTGTAGGGGGTGTGCTGGGGCAGGGGGATAGGAGAGGGGGAAGGGGGTGTGCAGTTGGGGGGGAAGGGGGAGGGGTGTGCAGGTTGGGGCAGGGGGTAGGGAGAGGCGGAAGGGGGTTGTGGAGGTGAGGGGGAAAGGGGTGTGCTGGGGCAGGGGGCATGGAGAGAAGGGGTTAGGGGGTGTGCAGGTGGAGGAAGGGGGTGGGTGTGTAGGTTGGGGGAAGGGGAATGGAGAGGGGGAAGGGGGTGTGCATGTGGAGGGGCAGGGGGTGTGCTGGGGTAGGGGGCATGGAGAGGTGGTAGGGGGTGTGTAGTTGGGGGGGTAGGGGGTGCAGGGGAGTGTGCTAGGGCAGGGGGTGGGAGAGGGGGAAGGGGGAGTGTAGTTGGGGGTAGGGGTAGGGGTGTTTAGGTGGGGGCAGGGGGAAGGGAGAGGGGGCATGGGGACTGCAAGTGGGGGGGGGGGAAGGGGGCAGGGATATGGGGTAGGGGGTGTGCAGGTGGGGGGAAGGGGGAGGGGTGTTCAGGTGGGGCAGGGGGCAGGGAGAGGGGGCAGGGGGTGTGCAGGTGGGGGGGTAGGGGGGGTGTGCTGGGGCAGGGGGCAGGGGTGTGTGCATGTGGGGGGGGGGGGGGGGAGCAGGTGGGGGGTAGGGGGAGGGGGGTGTGCCGGTGGGAGGGCATGGGAGGGGCATGTAGGTGTGTAGGAGCAGGGGTGGGGGTGCTGGGGCAGTCCTTCCAACAGCCAGCACAACCGTGCTGAATATTTTTTTTCAGTGGAAAGACCTATAGCCACATTTCCAAAACTTGGCTATAGGGCTTAAGGCACGATCACCATGGATTTCACTAGCATCTATCAGGCTGAACTAATATCCACGGTTTAAAACATAGTTATAGGTCTTTAACACAGTTTAGATGATGATTCAATTAATTGTATTAAATCAGGGGGGGAAATGAGATAATGATAAATTATTCAAATAGTATGACAAAACTAAAGTAAATTAAATTAAATCAATTCATCATTCCATTTTAATGAGTGTAGGTGGGAAAAAAAAAATAAAATAAAGGAACTCGAAAAAAAGTATTTGGAAGGGGAATTTACCTATGGAATTTGTCTTCCATGAGTGCCTACTTAGGGGAATAGATTTAGATATTTCTTAAGTAAAAATTATCCATGATTTGGGATTGGTTATGGTAATGGTATTTGAGAATAATTTTTACAATGAAAAAATCTTGAAAGGTGTCAAAAGAATTAGGGGTGAGTGGTGGTATTTATACTGGAGGATATGGGTGTTCTCCCATTATTTAATTCATTATATTGTTATATTTCTCAACACAAGAAATAGTGTTGATTTTTGAGTTTAAATATATTAATTATAACATATGGGTACGAACAAATGTTTCCGAGCTCATCCATACATCATATATGACTCCATAATTCATGTATTTCGCATTTACTATAAATTATTTTATATTTTAAATGACCAAATATTCATGTATTTTAGAAAAACCTAAATAATCACTATTACCATCATTTGAAATTTATAAAACAAAAATGAACGCCACATTATGAAAATAATTTTCTGAAAATGATAAATTTAATTTTAAATTACCATCAACATTTACATGGATTGTACCACTTTGTAAAATAATACTCAATTTATAACACATTGAAAAACTAAATGAGGTGACATAATATTATTATATAATCATAAGATTTGAAAATAATAATTTATGAATACTTTTTTTGAATTTTCTTTTCATTTAAATTATTATATAATTATTATAATTTTAGTTACATTTTTATGACATAAAGAAATACCAAATCATAATTAATAATTACAGAAATATTATTTACTAATACTATGATATAATTATATCATATTTATATTTATAAGACTATTACATTTTATTTATTCATTTCTTGGGGATGTTACTATTCAATCCTCTTGATTAGTATTAATTAAGGTCATGTTACAATAACTATGGTAAAGTGACTATATTCCTTTGGTATATGTTCCATAACGTCTAAAAATACATTTTATTTATATAATTCATCATTTATAATGTTTCTAATATTTTCTTAATGGGATTTTATTAGATTATATTATCTGAAATAATTATAAGAAGGGAAATTACATTTATAAAACAAGGGTTCCTTAAATGAATCCCACCTTATGAAAATTCACCCTAAAAATTTTTGTTTTTCATTCTATGATGAAAAATATTTAGGGAACTTATACTTTATTTTTTATTCTAGCTACCATGTTTCATCTTCATACATGTGGTTCTAACATAGTACTTTAATTAGGATAGTTGTCTTGTTCTGTAGAAATTTTCTTCTATGATCCATGAAAATCACTAGATCCTCCGGATACGAGAGATCATTTTCCAACTATACCACCTTTGAATTCAGTACATGCAAGGGATATGTTATGTGCTTCCTTATATGGTATACGTGGAATACGTCATGTAATTGAAACATTGTAGGTATAAGTAATAGTCGATAGGCCACAACTCGAACATTATCAATAATATTGATGTGGATGATGTACATGGAGAATAGTTTTCCATTATTCACAAATATAACGAATTTTTTCAATAAATATATGATGAGAAATATCATCTATCAAGTCATAATCCAATAATCTCATCAGCGATTGTCTCAAGGGATCTTTTCTCAACATTGGGATGCCTTGATGTTTTGTTGAACAGTTTTATCCATTTCCACCATTTCATTATCCATTGAAGGTCATTTTAGCTTACACTCACTAAATTATTCAAAACATGGAGGTTTTATACAAATTTTCCCATAATGAGATTCATGGGGAGCCATTTGAATGATGGATTGGAAACTATTGTTATAATTGAATTTGACCAGTGGAAGATGGTTGTACCATATTCCATTAATTTCCATATAATATTCTATCAAAATTCGTCAATGATTATGAATAGTTGTAATAGATTATCTATTATTTTTTGGATGATAGAATCTATGGATGTTTTGGTGAGTACATAGACCATATTGGATAGTTTTCTAGATATTTTATGTGAATCACAAATCTTAATCTGATATAATCTATAGTTGTACCTCATGAATCCTTACCACCTCATAGCTAAATATCCATAATAGATAACCCAAATACAATCCCTCCCATATTTTCCTACTGATAGTTATCATTGTAAGACAATCCCCAATAACCCATATAGCAGTGTTTCCTCCAGATTTTTTCAGATATCTAGTGACGAGGTCCATGATAATGTTCTCCAACATCTACATTGATATATAATGTGGTTAAATCATCATTTTAGTCTTTTTTATTTTATCCTTCACATGAATACATACTAGGAACATTGATGTATATTCTGTGATCTCCTTCTTCATATTGTCCCACCAATAATTTTCTCGGATATCATAAAAAAACATTCTGCTCCTTGGGTTAATAGAGAAGGATGTGATATTTAAATCATTTAGAAGCGCATTTTTTGGATTTTATGTTATATATAATCAAAACAAAAATATATGAATCTATCCATATCAATCTAGAACCCATATGATTTCCCATTTTTGACATATTCCTACGTTTTTATAATTTCCACGTCATTTCATTGAGCATTCATTATTTTAACCATAATGGATGGTTTAGAAATAATTTGAGGAATGATTTATGATTTTACACCCTTAATTATTTCCATGTCCAAGAATATCATGTATTAAAATAGAGGATCATTCTATATTTTCATCATCGAATATGATTCAAGAACATTTCTACATAGAACATCTTATGTCTTCTTTTAAAAACCAGGATGGTCTTGGATTAAGCATCCATAATACCTGATGAGTACCAACCAAATTTTTTAGTGAATATTTACCTAATTCTATGTCAATATATATTTGATACTATTTTTATCATAATATATTTCACACTTCTCAGCATAGACATAATTCCATACAGTAATCAATACAAAGATCATAACTACTAAATCTAGATCATTTGAAGGATAGTTTAAAAAATATATTTTAAACTGTCTTGTGTTATAGGATATAACATAGTATTTTTATAATAAACATATAGTATAATACCTTCATTGAAAAAACATTGTAAAACAAATAGTGTTCTCCACTTTATTAAAGTGTGAGTATTGGCTCAGTGATAATACTCTTTTTGAGATCATTATTTATTTACTAAAATTTACTAGTACAACCAATCATTTCCCCATCCAAGTCAGTGTGGATATTGGGTTGGAAAATCATGATAAGATCTTAAAATATGCTTATAATACACACATTGGACTTGGAAAATACACATCTCCATTACAAATGTAGGTATGGGCCACTCTACGATTAACCATTTCATGGAAGGGACCATTGATATCAATTTACTGATGATAACATTCACGAAGAAAGATAATTGCTACATATATCACTATGATTTACTAAAAATTTAATATATATTTTACCATCAATGATTAATTTCCACTGTACTCAAATGTTACATGGGTACTGCCATTATCTTGGAGTATATGATATCAGGACTATTTATTACACAACATTTTATAAGATTTTACAAAGAGAGAATCTATTAATGTTTAGAATATTGTGAAAAAGATATATAATACACGAAAACAATAAAAAAAATTTATACTCCACTTGAATATAATCATCATAATTTCATGCTACATTGAGTTACTACATCACATATGCTAGGGACCTACATCAATGGAAATGGGGATATTAAGGCCTAGAAATTGATTTCAAGGGAAACTATATACATGGGATCATTAGAATTATCAAATAAAACAAGAGATATATCAAAAAGGAAACATAGATAGTAATATAATAATAATAACATGAATAATAACTTATAAAATAGGATAAAAAATATCATTTTGTTATTCATAAGGATGTCACCAATGTTTATCATCGAGGTTTCATAAAAATTACCAAGGTTATTCATCAATGTATAATTTAACTTTCCATCTCAAGAGATTAAATTGTTTACCCAGAGAATTAGAACAATGTTAGGGAACAAAGTTAATATTTATTAATAAAATTTCCTCATATATAATAATAATATATTTCATAAATAACCCATGGATATTGAAAGAGATGAATTTCATATAAAAAAGTTGTTTTAGAAAGGATTTAAAAACTTGAGTCTTTTTTCAATTGAAACCCACCAATGGGGAAAGAGGGTTTCATGTATGATAATACCAAAAATTAAAATAGATAATTTGAAAATAATTGGTAATATATCTTTAGAAGATATTGGTTTGGGTATTAAAAAAATAAAATGAATGAATTTAAAGATAAAATTAAATTAAATTTAACCCAAAAATCCAACAACATAACAGGTATTGAACAACATTTTAAAAATATTAAAAATAGAAGAGAAAAGGTTATTAAAATAATAAATGACTCATAATACATTAAAAAGGAATTATTAAATTGGATATAATAACAATATATGAATATTTGAAATACATTCCATTTAAAAAAGACAAGTTCAATAGAAAAGTGAAATTTGTATTTCCCTTACCTTGATGAGTGACTCCTAAAACATGATGTTTGGGACCTTGGGGGCTTGGGGACACCATGGAATTGCTCCTTGATATGTATAAATATAAAAAATAATGGGGGACATATTTTTAATGATGTAAAATTATGTTATGTGAGTGTACTTGTTGATAAATGCGGGAGTTTTTTTATTAATTCATAAAACACCACAATAATGCTATTAGAAAAACTAGGGGCATTCCTAAAGTAATTTCAAGTGATGTTGGACACATGGGAAACCTATTATCATATTTTAATCCTCAAGAGTATATCATAATTAATACTTCATTAATACATCATTATTACATCTTTAATGGTGTCATTAATCACATTGAATAATCGTTATTTTATTTTTACTATTCACCAAAAAATATATATTATAAAATTCTCTTAAATTCACCATTACCTATTATCGACATTATAATATGAAATAATAATTTTATTTTATCATTATAATTATAAATATATGAGGAATTTATCTTTTATATATAAACATACTAAATTTATAAAAACTGATGGCGGACAAAAAATGCATATTAAAAATTTAGAGACATGAAAAAAACAAAATTATATTTTCCAATCCATATCTACACCCATGAATTCTACATAATTTCATATCTGATATGCCTCAATGATAATGGTTACACCATAATAATATCATTGTAATTGGATAATGTTCCCATAAAACTACTTCAATACCTTGTAGTTTTACATATGTTCTAATTTTATTCTTCATAATCCACTATTATTAGTGTTTGATTAATCCATGATTCTCACATACTGGTTTTCCCATCATAATTTAATGCTATGTTGAATTACTAAATCAGATAACCTAGGTACCCACATCAATGTAAAGGGTGATCTTAAGGCCTAGGAATTGAAAGCCATGGAAACAATGTACATGTGATCATTAGAATTATCAATAAAAACATGAGGAATATCAAAAAGGCATAATAGAGAGTAATATAATAATAATAACGTGAATAATGACATTTAAATTATGAATAATCATATAATTGAGTTATTCATAAAGATGTCACCAACGTTTATCATCAAGGTTTCATAATAATTATGAAGGTTATTTATCAATGTATCATTTAACTATCAATCTCAAGAGATTAACATGTTTACCAAGAGAATTATGAACACTATTAGGGAACACTATTAATATTTACTAATTAAATTGTTCCATATCTCATAATAATAAATTTCAAAAATAACCCATGGAGAATAAAAGAGGCGAATTTCATATAAAAAATGTTGTTTTAGAATGCATTTAAAACATGAGTCATTTTTCCATTGTAACCCGCCAATGGGGAAAGAGGGTTTCATGAGTGTTAATAAAAAAATTAAAATAGATCATTTTTAAATCATTCTAAATATCTCTTGATAAGAAATTGGTTTGGGTATTCACAAAATAAAATCAATGAATTTACACATAAAAAGTAATTAAATTTAACACAGAAATCCTACAACATAACATGCATGAAAAAACATTTCAAAAATATTAAAAAGAGAAGATAAAAGTATATTCCATTATTAAATGACTCCTAATAAAATAAAAAAGTCTTATTAAAATGGATATTAGATCAGTATATGAAAATTTGAAATAAATTCCATTTAAAAAAATAACTTGAATAGAAACATGAAATTCATATTTCCCTTACCACAATGAGTGACTCCCAAAACACGTTGATAGGGAACATAAGGAATTGAAAACAAATTGTGATTTCTCCATGATATGCATAAATATCAAAACATCATGGGAGATATATTTGTACGGATAAAATGATGTAATGTGTGGGTACTTGTTAAAAAAGTGAGGGTGTTTTTTATCAATTCATAAGAACACCACAATAATTGTATTAGAAAAACTAGGGGCTTTCACCTCATAATTTAAAATGGTGTTGTACACATGGGAAAAATAATATCATATGTTAACCCTCAAGAGTCTATCATAATTTTTACATCATATTTTTATCTTCATTACATCATTAATGGTGTCATTAATTAAATTGAATACTCATTATTTTATTTCAAATATTCGCCAAATTTGTTTTTATAAATTTCTTGTAAATTCACGATTACCTATTATAGACATTATAATATAAAAGAGATATGTTATTTTATCATAATAATTATTAATATATGATAAATGTATCTTTTATATGTTAAAATATAAATTTTTTAAAAATGATGGCGGACAAAAAATGCATAATAAAATTTTAGAGACATGAAAAAACATAATTATATTATCATTATTAATTAAATAAATATCTTTTAACAATGAAATTTTATTTTGATAAACATTTTTACTAAAACGGATGTTCAATATAAATTTTATATCTTATTTATATTAAAATTTTTACAAATAAAATAATTTTTCCAATTTCTATCGCAAATTTAATGAAAAATATTCATAAAATAGAAATGATGGAAAATAAATTTTATTAAAAAAATGTTTTACACCTTCTGTAACTATGGTAATAAAACATAAACCATTATTATACCATTATATGAACTATTCTAACTAGGTGAAATGAAAAAATACTATTGCGGTAATATGGATTACATTCCAAAGTGGTAATATCAACTAATTAGGACTTATCCCAATGGAGATTATGTTCATGCTTAATGTGTTGAAGATCATATAGGGATTGGATAAGAGTGTAAGAACATTGATCTTCATTTCATCTATGGATATTAATTCCATTTTTTTAGAAAAATATATAAAAATGTATTTCTCTAAATACATGCCATGTACTTCTGAGTTCACAACATATACCTAGCTTGCTGCATACAACCTCATGCTGGCCTTATAACAGCCGAGTACATGGTCGTGTGGGGACCAGGAAGGCATCTTATGGTCAAAGACACATAATGATACAACAAAGTATGAACATTTAATTAAAATTTCATGTTTTTTATTTGATATATTAGAGTGGGGATGAGTCTCTTGTATGAAACTGTCTTCTTATAAAAATATTTCATACATGGGCACTGCAGAATGGTCGAAGAACCCTAAACCCCTCCTGACTTTATTATAATATCCAACTGACACATCGTTGGGTGCTTTGGAATTCCAGCTATGAGTCCTAAATACCCATAGATTATTTTTTGGATACATCCTCTCTCATGGGTCATTCAAGTTGTAACGTTGATCACTTTTTGGTAGATATACACTGATGTAAGATGATTCATAGGTAGTTGTTCAAGTATAACGATCAGACGACATAAAGATAGGTGTTCTGTACCATTTTTTGTTCGTGTTTGGTTTATATATTCATAAAGTGCCACATACTGACATTGTATGTAATACATGATTTTGAATTTAATCTTTTTTATCAATTGATATGGTTTATTTAATTGATAATGGCTATTTTTTTATGTGTATGGTTATATAGATTTTTTATGGGACATCATGTGAGTGAGTTTCCCTTATTTTTTTGTTTATGGCCTTTTGGTGTAAGATTATTGTTATGATTTCATTTATTTCCATGACTTTCATTACTTGGATAGAGTTGAAGATTATATGAGATGCATGTGATATGAATTATGAAAATGTGACCAAGGGAATTTGGAATGTATGAGATTCCAAAGGGATGGTCATTCATGAATGTTTTACTATTATATTTACCCAGTGGTATGGATTATGAGGGATTCCAGGTGTTCATCAAACTGATGGTTTTAAACTAGAGATGTTTTCCAATTGGTTGTTTATAACTGTTTGATATTATATTAGACCATGGAGGTTAGACCATGAGAGCTTTCATAAGTTGTTATTTAAAATTTTTTGATGGTATATTCGACCAAAGGGATTAGAGAATGACAGATTTATCATTGGTTCTTTATTAAATAAATAGTTGTAATGTTATATCTGGGGGATTATATATTGAGAACATTCCCAAAAGGTCACTATTGAATATTTGAATGATTGTGACGAGTCTGTCTAAACATTGCAGAAACTTGGACTTGGTCATACTTGACTATTTTAATGATTTTCTAATACAAATTTTTTGTTTCATACACATGTGATATAGAACATAGGAATGATCCATAGGTTATATAATTCAAGGAATGTATAATAAAGTAAAATTAATTCCCATGAAGACTCTAGGATGGTTACTTTTTAGTGGAACCTAGTTTATTGCATTATTTATACATATTACCAGCTATACATATTCACTGATAGTTATGCACAAATATTTTGTTGTTTACCTACTTGAATTCATCTCACACCCTGTCTGGGTCATGGTTTTGATACAAAAAGATTATATGACTGCAGGTTTAGGTATAGAAAAGTGTCATTCTTCATTAGGTGCATTATTGAAGTATGTTGGATATGGAGAGAATGATACCAAGATGCATTTTGAGATGCAATATGAGTTTATATGATTTATAGATTTTTTTTTATTTTATTATATTTCCATAATTTTGACCTATTATATTTTCTATCCTAGGCACATATTCCATGAAACATATATATTTATATATATTTTTTTCTATTGGATTTACTTTCAGTCTTCAGTTATGTACTTTTTTGGTACTACAACATCTTTTTTGTTGAATATTTGCATTCAATTTAGTAAACTCATCCAATGAGGGTATATTTTCCCAATGTCTTACTTATTCCCACATAGAATACTAGCATCCTCAAGAATTTGGGGAAATGTGCATGAGGTTATGTGACAAACCAAGTTTATGGAACATTTTGGTGGCACCTTGACCCATGATGTTACAAATTTGTATCAGAGGATTTATTTTCTACAATGACATAATATTTGTAGCCTATAGAGTAGGATAATATTGAATATATTTTTTTGTTCTATGATTTGATTGGGAGTATCTAGGTCGTGAATAGGGAAATTCCCAATCAGCTCGAATATTGCGATTTTATGTTCTATCAATTGATATAGTTGATCTGATTTCACTATTGGATTATTCATTTATTTTTTGCAGTTCTCATTGATATAGTTGTGGTTATATAATTTTATTCAACCCTATGATATGTGGTTATAAAATTTCAAGAATCATGTAGGCACTTGCTAGAGAGAACATTTCATGCACTATTGTCATGACATTTTGGTTGCGTTTCTAATTTCATGATATTGTTATAGCTATTTTTCTAGATATGCATGTTGTATAGAGAGATTCCTTGATATATATTCTATATACTTTGGTAGGGGTTTGTTGTATGTAATGCTTCATTTGGATGGATGCTATTCTATGATCCCTAAGGTGTTATGGGACAAATTGGATCAGAATTTTGTGGATCATGTTCGAACGTTAATTTAATTCTATTTAGATATGATATGATTAAGGATGAAAAAACTTGATGTTAAAATATTATGGGCTCTCATGGATTATAATGAGGCATGTGATGGCCATATTTTATGATTTTTGGGGTTCTGGATATGTTTTAGAGGCTTAATGTCTGGAAACATAGACAACATGACATGTAGTGTTATGAACACACACCATGCATTCTTCTATTATAGATGAACATACATTTCTTAAGAAGACACCTTGTACCATAGTTACTCACAATGTATTTTTTGACCATTTGTCTAACTATGTGCGTAGAGACACGGGGGTGGTAAACATTTGATAGAACATTAAGTTTACTAGGAGTACATATTGTGCTATTTTCAAACACACTTTAGGCTGTGTGACTAATCACACTGGTGGATATAACTTTTGGGAACACATCGTTTCTATGGAGTACATGTTGTATTCTGTTACACCTACAGAAAAATGTAGTTATATCCATGTATAATATCATGGGTAGAAAGGGATATTGAAGTACATATTGTGTTTCATGAGGAACATGTTGTGTGTATGGGGTGTTACAAGACCAGGTTGGAAGAGGTAAAAGGTGACGAGAATGATTAAGGAAACACATTGTCTAACCATGTTTTGGAAACAATTAATTTTTTCCTTCTTCTATTCAGTTATTTCACATTTATGTTTAGTCCTTAATAATCATGAACTGGTGTGTGTGCTTGACCTTGTAGTGTCATGACACCACAATGTCATCCAATTGTACGCTTGGTATATGTAGATGATCCGACACTGTAAGTGGTAGGTCCGTTACTACTATTACATCTTCCCATCATTAATTTCTTTGAACTACATGATATATTGTTCATTTATGATGATTCCCAATTACATTATGGATTTTCAAGATGATGTAAATGTTTCAGGGAGAACCACATCTATCCTATTGATGGTAGAGATGAAGAGGGAGTTCCAGCAGCATAATTATCCAACATTTTCAGGGTATGGAGGAATATAGGATATAGATGAATATTTGGAGGTCATGCATCATATGTTTGTGAATCTGGTGAGGCATTCTAAGAGGAGTGTTAAGATCGATAAATACATTCTATGTGATTATTCTAGGAGATGGTGGGATGTTATCTCACAAGAGGGACATCATCGTGATATGACATTGGAAGGGTTCTATTGTACATTCTATGATTCTTTCTACTGCTATGACATTGAGGTCCAATTGTGTCGAGGTGTTCATGCATTTTCATTAGGGCTCTCCTTCCGCGAGGGATTACTATTCTCACATAACAGAGCTTTGGTGCTTCACACCTATTCTGGGGGTGAAGATTTATCATTGGCTAGGCAGTTTGAAGATGATATGAGGTACGACATCTGACCACATGTGAATGTTTTTAGGCTAACATCAATGAATACATTCCTAAATCAGTTGATGATTATGGAGCATAATCGGAAGGAGTTTAGATCTAGGATCCATGGCAGTTCAAAAACTTGAGATGGTACACCTTCAAATGATAGTAAAAAGAAATTTAGGATTCTTTCTATTGATGATTAATTAGGTATCCATGTGATGTTCAACCAGATCAGAAAGAGTGGGAATAAGAGGACACACTATCTGAATGACCCAGTTGAGTGCCGATATTCAAACAGGATGTGCCACATTCTGCATTTTGTCTTGAATTTGTCACCATTAGCGATTGAGAGGATATCTGTTATGACTCCACATTTAGAAGAAGGGCCACCCACTTCTAGTAAATCATTGAATTGGGGTTCTTCAGACTGAGGAGGTGCTCATGACTGTTGTATCCAAATGAAAAGATCCCAATGACATTATGGTGGACCAGATCAGGGTATCTATGCAAGGTTATAGGTTTTTGGTACATCACATATATTTTTGGTGGAATAGAACCATCAATAGAAGGATCCTAGACCCTCTACGGCTAGAGGTACGATTATATTTTTATCAGTTTTATCTTCTACACTTTTTGATGCAGGGTATTCGAATAGTTATATATTTTTGACATTGTGGAGAGCCTTAGGATCCATAAAATTTACTTATAAATAGTTTATGATTCTAGACACTCCGTTGGGGATTTTGATGACTAGTTTACATAAAAAAAATAGTTCCTTGTTGAGGTTGGTGGTTATAACTACCTATGGGACCTCAATGTCTTAGATATGAATTCATTATATTTATTATAGGAAGGTAATTATTGTTCTTTTGTAGTCCTTTTTTACTACTATATTTGCATGGGGAGTTTCACGTCACCAGAGGGAGGGTCTTTTCTACAATAGGGAGAATGGGATGTCCAGATGAGAAGAACTGGACCAAAGCATCTTTGTTTTGGAGGAATCAAAAACTAGATTGAATGTTTTTTTTGGATGAAAAGGTACATCACATATGGACATTCCTTCAGTGGTGGATCAATTCATATATTCCATTCTTGTTGACTTTTTTAGGCTTAACTCTAGAGTGATAGGTTGATTTTTCGATTTACCAGGTGCCTCAAGTGGCACTGGTGTATATTCATCATTATAGGATTGGTACACCAAAGTTAAAAAAACTAATTTTGCAGTTAGAGGAGTTGTAGGTAAATATTTTCATCTGACCCATTACTTCTCCTTGGGGTTCACCTGTATTTTTACGAAGAAGATGGATGGTACCCTAAGACATTGTGTAAAGACCCGTAAAATTCAACGGAAATTTTTTCTTAATTTTCTTTGGAATTTTACAAGAACGTGGTTTTGGACGGCACCTGATTCCGTGGCCCGGAGTGCCCGGAATCAATTTCCGAAGTTTGGATCGGGTACGTTCAGTGAACAAACGAGCGGGAATTTCTATCTTTTGGACCGGTGCCCGGAATCAAATTCTGAGGGCACCGCTAAACTCGCAGCGCCGATATTCGCTTAAGGGGACCTTTCCAGAGGTTGCGTTTATTGCGGGTTGAGAGTTAGTTTTTGGGAATTTAGAATAAGTTAAATAAAAATTGTGGAATACAAATTTTTATTTTAACTTGTTGTTGTTTTTTTTAAAACCTCACAATGGGAGTTAGGGGTGGGACCCACAACCACTTAACCTCCCTTGGGAGGATTAAGTGTGGTGGGGCCCACACGAACCCCAACTCCTCAACTTCTCTCAAAAACTCCCCTTTAACCCATTTCAATTAATGTTTGACAACTTGGATTAATTAATTGAGGATGGTTAATTTGAATTTCAAACCATTGAAATTCTAAGAGGAAGGTTATGTAATAAAATAAGCTTAAGCTTATTTTATTATTTTGGGTTGGTTTCCTTTGCTATTGAGAGGATTGGAGAGCTCCTTCTTCTTCTTCTTCAAACTTTGATGAAGAACGCGAAGAACATTCGGACATCGACCAAGAATGCCACATTCTCGGGAACCGTCTTCCGCGACGTCATACTCGCGATACCGATGACGTGTTCTTCCGAGTCATCTCTTCCGCGACGATTTCCCGTGACGAAATCTTCGTCAAAGAACTTCGAATCCTCGCTTCATGACATCGACGTCCTTCTTCTGTGACGTCGACCACCTCGACGCGTCTTCTGTGGGACGTTGACGATCATCGTTTTTGAAACAGAGGTAGGGGTTTGTTGGTGATTATTTATTTATTCTCGTTCTTGGTTCTAGCATGACAATCTTGAGGATAAATGTTTATATGCTATCATCTAATGAGAGGGGGGCCGGACCGCACAAACACGGCCGAATCCCCCCTCCTTTGTTCTTGATTATTATTTATCTTGCGGATGAAACGAGATGGCGTGGTGCCATCGCACCACTCGGGAATCACATGGAAAATATTTCGTGGCGCCGTCGCGCCGCGCCGTGGAAAGATTTATCATGAATGTGACGCCGTCGCGCCGCGTCGAAGGAAACAGAAGGCGCCGCGGCCGAAGCAGGGCCGTGGCGGAGGGGCGCGGTGCCGTCGCACCGCGCCGGACGGCGAAGGCCACGGCCGGTTCCGGGCCGCGGCAGAATGAGAAGACCGGCGGCCAGCTGGGCCACTGTGTCAGAATCCGGAAAGGGGACCGGCCTCACCGGTCCCCTTGAGGAAGAACCGGCCGGCCAGGTCAGGCCGGCCGGAAGAGAGGCAAAACCGGGGGAAATTAATTCCCCCGGCCAGCCAAAGTGGCCCCCCATTAAGAGGGGGGCCGGTTTCACAAAGGGGGGCAGGTGGACCCCCCTGTTTTTCTCAAAATCAGGCCCCCATGTGGGGGGACCGTTGAACCCAAGGCGCGACATCCAGTCGCGCCGCCAGTTGAAGAAAAGCGGGGGCTTTGCCCCCCGCGCGTGGCACCCGAGCGGTGCCCAGGCCGCGCCGCCGCCACGCCGGGCCGCACCGCCGCACCGCCACGCCGCCGGCCGGGCCGGGTCGGACCCGGGTCATGTCGACCCGGCTCGGGCCGACTTGGGGGGGGGGGGGGGGGGTCGCGCTGGGTCGGACCGGACCCGGACCCCCCGTTTTCGAATCGAATTCGGTATTTTGCCCATAACATGACCTACGGACCTCCGAATGACAAACCGTCAGCGACAATGCGATCCTTGGATCGAGATGGTCGATTCGGTATATCGCACTCAAAGTTTCAGAATAATTTGAGTTCGGTCGGGTTGGTTCCTATACGAAACCAACCGGGACCTCGGAGCGGAGACAATAATATCTTGAGCTAAGGACGTCCAATTGACGTTCCGTCAGCTTTGATGAGTTCCTCTTACTGAGATGGTTCTTTTGGCATACTCCTCCCGAGGTTTGGACGCAGGTGGAGTACGGTCGGGTTGGTTTTGCCTTAAAAACCAACCAGGCCCCTAGGACGAAAAAGCCAATAACTCTCAGACCGGGCGTCTGACAGACGCACCGTCTGTTGCGTTGAGTTCCTGTTGACGATACAGAACTTTTTGATACATCAACTCTGGACTTAGTGACAGTTGATGTATCAGCCTCTCGGCTCGTGGAGCGGACCCTCCCGAACGAGCTTGCTGTGTGCGGGAACCGTAGTGCTGGCTGCGACTGTGACTGCTACTGCTACTGTGACTGCGACGACGACAGTACAGAGATCCTTGGTGGATTTGATGACGACTACAGCACTCAGTGATCCTACGTGGATCAGTGCTACAGGTCATGTGTGGGCCCGATCCTGTGTGGGTCTTGCGGGGGTTAGTTACCTATCGATCCTTCGTGGGTCCGACGACTTAGATGGATCAGAGATCATCTTTATCGTCTTTCTAAGAAGTATACCTGCGTGAGCTGAATCCTGTTGCTTTCCTGTGTGGATTGAGTTGTGCTATCCTGTGTGGATTTCGTTTTGTTTTCCTGTGTGGAATACATTTACTTTCTTGTGTGGACTGAGTTGTACATGGGCTCGGAGGTTGGAGCGTATTGGAATTTATGACTTAGGTATATGTATGGGCATATACCTAAGCAGTGTCGGTTGTACATCGTGTTTGTATCTATCCTTTGAGGTTTATCCTTTGTGGATTTTGGGAGACCTTCAGGGGTCTCAGGGTCCCTACTGAGTAGCTTATACTCACCCCTGCACGGGCTATGCCCGCACTACGTTTTGTTGGTTGCAGACGAAGAACAGCGTTGATCGTGGCTGAGGCTTGCAGAGCAGAATGGTACCTAGAGATGGACCCCTGGGCGGGACGTGCCCGGTGTGGACGACGGGACTCGAGGAGCAGTGGAGCTATCTGTACCCACCCTTCAGGTGGGATCTCTAGTGGACACCTCGGTGTAGAGGCTTTTACTTTACAGTTGTTGTTTTACCTTTCAAGTTTTACATTACTTTCAGTTTGGGTTTGTATACTGGCCCATTTACTTTTCCACACTTTCAGTTGTACTCTGTTCTTACTTAGTGTTTACTTTTCCGCTTGCTTACTCTGTGGTGATTGTTTACTTTTCAAAGGGAATTCCTTCCCTTTTTTGTTGAGATTTACGCCTTGGTGCTAGTCGCCAGCCCCTGGCCTGTGGAAGGCGGGCTTGGGGTAGTCACAGCACGGGCCCCGAGGGCGGGTCGTGACAAATTGGTATCAAAGGAGTTCGGTTCAACCGCGAACTCTGAGCTTTTCAATGTGAAGAAATAATGTTTAGCGTATTGAGTGTGGTTATCAGTCCAGGGAGTCCAGTGTTGGTGCGGCGGCTGATGCATCCGTACACCAGGACCCTGACTTCTTATTTCCAACTTAATGCACGAAAACATTGATTGCGTGTGTGTTTCACCGTTTTCTTTGTGATTACTTTATATATCAGCTCACCAGTTATACTGTTCTGACCATGGCGCACCTGTTTCCTTTTCAGGATGGCCCCACGACGGCAGCCAGCTAGGGTTCCGAGAGTCGAGCGTGACAACAGCCCACCGAGCGACGAGGCCTCGGTGCAGGGCCCTTTTTCAGTAGTGGCACCGACGGTAGCTCTACCCGCCGAGCCACTGATGCTTCCAGCACAAGCCGCTGACGATGCACAACGCCTTGGATCTCTACACGATTTCAAGCACCAGCGACCGCCTAGGTTCCATGGGAAGATGGACCCCGAGGCAGCAGAGGACTGGCTGGAGGCAGTGGTACGTGTCTTTAGGCTAGTGAGGACACCAGCAGACCTCATGGTGAACCTCGCTGCGAGCCTACTACATGCAGCAGCAGGACGATGGTGGAGCTTGATGCTCCAGGTGCACGATGAAGCATCTCTACTTTGGACGGACATTGAGAGCCTCTTCCGCTCGGAGTTCGTCCCAGCCACCCTTCGTGCGGTGCGTATCCAGGAGCTTCGTCAACTGCAGCAGGGCAGCATGACGGTTGCTCAGTACTCGGCGAGATTTACCGATCTCTCGCGCTACTCGACCGACATGGTACGAGACCCATTCTTCCTGGCCCGGACCATCGAGCAGGGTTTGAGACACGAGATTAGGGCATCGCTGATCTCCCTCAGCATACCGACTCAGACAGGAGTACTGGAGCATGCCCTTTTGATCGAGAGTTTCCTTGATGAGTCTGCACCAGCGCCGAGACCCACCGCAGGGCGGCACTTGGCAGAGTATTCTGCAGCAAGCAGTCGACTGATGAATCAGGGGTCTAGGCAGACCAGACCCTCAGGCAGACGACCTCAGGACACTGGCTCCGCAGTTCGGGGCACACAGCGAGGAGCCAGTCTTTCGAGAGGCAGGCAGTGCTACTCGTGCGGCGGGCAGGGCCACATGGCTCGTGACTGCCCGACTCGTCGTGCCGAGGAGAAGCAGACGGTTGAGGGACCACAAAGGCAAAGGCAGAGGGTCAACCGTGGCGGTCCGCAGGGAGGAGGCGGATGAGGCAGAGGAGATGGGAGAGCAGAAGGTGGTGGGTGACGCTTTGAGGCTCTGCCACCAACACCACCACCAAAAGGTCCACCCCGACCACAGTGAGCTAGCGGGCAGAGACAGGAACAGCTCCAGGCAGCAGAGGCCTACGAACACGGTGCACCCGAGATTATTCGAGGTACTATCTATGTCTATTCCACCCTTGCTGCAGTACTTATAGACACAGGAGCGAGTCACTCCTTCATAGCCGCTGCCCTTGTTCGGAGCTCGGAGATTCCGACAGAGCTGTTGGCTCGATCCTTACAGCTACAGACTCCTATGGGAGGAGACTCGATGATTACACACTGGTGCCAGCTGTGTGAGCTTACTCTAGGAGCCGAGTGCTTCGGCTGGGATCTTCTTGTACCAGCGTCGAGTCCTTACGACATAATTTGGGGCATGGATTGGCTATCTACTTTCCATGCACATATTGACTGTTTTAGGTGCAAGGTGTGATGTGTACACACCGACGGGAGCATGTTCACCTTCACCGGCGAGAAGGGAGCCTTTGCAGCACAAGATGGACTTCCGCAGAGGAGAGGACAACCCATCACTCATCAGTTGGCTAGCCTCATCCTAGGAGCAGTTGACCAGCGGAGTCTTGGTTTTCCTGCAATTGTGGATCAGTTTGCAGACGTTTTTCCCGACGACGTTCCCGGGATACCTCCTCGCAGAGAGGTAGACTTTTATATTGAACTATACCCCAGGACAGCCCCGATATCCACTCCAGCATATCAGATGTCCCCCACCAGGCATCGAGAGCTATGGGTACAGTTGGAGGACTTGCAGGGAAAGGGGTTCATCCGACCCAGTGTTTCACCCTAGGCTTCCCCAATATTGTTCGCCAAGAAGGCGGCCTGGAGCTTGCGACTTTGTGTTTTCTATCGTTGCCTGAACCAGGTGACAGTGAGGAAAAAGTATCCGCTACCGAGGATTGATTACCTCTTTGATCAGATCAAGGGAGCATGGTGGTTCTCGAAGATAGACCTCAGGTCAGGCTATCATCAGCACAGAGTCAGAGACGAGGACGTGCAGAAGACGGCCTTCAGATGTCGGTATGGACAATATGAGTTCTTGGTTATGCCTTTCGGCATAACCAATTCTCCAGCAGTGTTCATGTCCCTCATGAACAGGATATTTCAGCCATACCTCGATTGATTTGTCGTGGTCTTTATCGACGACATTATGATTTACTCGACGACTGAAGAGGAGCACGCCTACCACTTGAGATTTGTACTAGACACACTCCGAGAGCACCGGCTTTATGGTAAGCTCTCGAAGTTCTAGTTCTGGATACGTGAGGTCCACTTCTTGGGACACGTCATCTCTGAGGTAGGAGTTGCAGTGGATCCCACGAAGTTCGAGGAAGTGCTAGCTTGGGAGCCACCCAGGAGCGTGACTGAGGTTCGGAGCTTCTTGGGACTAGCTGGATACTGTCGGAGATTCATGCCAGACTTCTCTAGATTTGCAGCACCACTCACAGCTTTGACAAAGAAGGGGAAACCCTTCATGTGGTCAGACAGTTGTCAGCAGAGCTTCCAAGAGCTGAGACAGAGATTGACCAGTGCACATATCTTGAGGTTTCCTGAGAAGGGAGTAGGGTATGTAGTCTACTGCGATGCATCAGGGACCAGACTCAGACGTGTTATGATGCAAGAGCGAGCAATGATCACCAATGGATCACGTCAGTTGAGGCCGCTTGAGCAGAACTACGCTACCCATGACTTGGAGTTAGCAGCAGTGGTCTTCGTTCTGAAGACATGGAGACACTACCTGATGGGCGAGCTCTTTACAGTCTTTTCTGATCATTAGTGTCTCAGGTATATCTTCTCACAGAAGGACCTGAATCTGAGATAGCGGCGATGGCTCGAGTTCCTCCAGGACTATGACTTTGAGATAGTCTATACTCCTGGGAAGGGGAACGTTGTAGCCGATACGCTCATCAGGAGGATGGGAATTCAGCTAGCCTCTTTGCAGATATCCTTCGTGGATAGAGATGGAGTAGCTTTCCTTCAGTCTCTCACAGTCACCCCTCCACTACTGCAGCGGGTCAGAGAGGCACAGCATGAGGACACTGACTATGAGACACGATGTGCACAGATATCCTTGGGACAGACACCTAATTGTTTCTCCCTTGGAGCAGAGCACAACATCCTTTTCAGAGGACGTACCATGGTACCAGTCGCTTTGCGAGAGGAGGTACTGAGAGAGTTTCACACTTCTAATTTGGCGGTACATCCAGGAGTGGCAAAGATGTACCAGGATCTCAGACGACAGCACTGGTGGCCGGGCATGAAGAAGGCTGTAGCAGAGTTTGTTTCTCGATGCCTCACCTGCCAGCAGGTGAAGGCAGAGCATCAGGTACCAGTGGGCTTGGTACAGCCCTTAGAGGTCTCGGAGTAGAAGTGGGACGAAATATCTATGGATTTAGTGACTGGACTTCCACGCACTTCCAGAGGTCATGACTCCATTTGGGTGATTGCAGACTGACTCACCAAGTCGGCACACTTCTTACCCATCAGAGAGCAGGGCTCAGTGGAGAGCTTGGGACGTCTCTATGTTCAGGATATTTTGCAGCTCCACGGCGTGCCATCATCTATCATCTCTGATCGAGATTCTCGCTTTACTTCCCGGTATTGGAAGGGGTTACATGAGGCGTTCGGGACGCAGCTACGTCTGAGCACATCCTTTCACCCTCAGACGGATGGTCAGACGGATAGAACCATCCAGACTCTCGAGGACATGCTCCACGTATGTGTCCTCGACATTGGTCATAGCTGGGAGGACGACCTACCCTTGGTGGAGTTTGCATACAACAACAGCTACCACACCACCATCGGGATGGCACCGTACGAGGCGTTGTACAACCGACCTTGTAGATCTCCTTTATGCTGGACAGACCCTGGGGAGTCAGCACTTGTGGGACCGAAGATGGTCCAGGCCACAACAGAGAAGGTCCAGGTCATCCAGGAGTGGATGAGGACAGCTCAGAGCCGGCAGAAGTCATACAATTACAGGAGGCGGAGGCCACTAGAGTTCGAGGATGGTGAACACGTCTTCTTGCGGGTCTCACCTCGACGTGGAATTCGGAGATTTGGCCGAGGTGGAAAGTTATCACCGCACTTCATCGGACCCTTCTAGGTCCTCAGCAGGATTGGAGAGGTGGCTTATCGCCTGGCTCTACCACCTCAGTTGCACCGGGTGCACGACATCTTCCACATATCTCAGCTGAGGAGATACGTGCACGACCCGACGCACATCATTGACCATAGGGAGCGTGACGTTGACGATGGGGCGACTTTTACGGAGGTCCCGGTGGAGATAGACGATCGACAGGATCGGGTCCTATGTGGGCGATCGATTCCTCTTGTGCGCATCAGATAGCAGCAAGGGAACCTCCGGGAGAGCACATGGGAGCGGGAGGCTCATATGCGTGCTCAATACCCTCATTTGTTTTCCTAGTTTTGGATGTATCTTTACGGGGACGTAAAGCCCTGAGGTGGGAGTAATGTAAAGACCCGTAAAATTCAAGGGAAATATTTTCTTAATTTTCATTAGAATTTTACAAGAACGCGGTTTCTGACGGCACCAGATTCCGAGGCCCGGAGTTCCCGGAATCAATTTCGGAAGTTTGGCTCGTGTACGTTCAGTGAACGAACAGGCAGGAATTTCTAACTTTTGAACCGGTGCCCGGAATCAAACTCTGAGGGCACCGATGAACTCGCAGCGCCAATATTCGCTTAAGGAGACCATTCCCGAGGTTGCGTTTATTGCGGGTTGAGAGTTAGTTTTTGGGAATTTAGAATAAGTTAAATAAAAATTGTGGAATACAAATTTTTATTTTAACTTGTTGTTTTTTTTAAAACCTCCCAAAGGGAGTTAGGGGTGGGACCCACAACCACTTAACCTCCCTTGGGAGGATTAAGTGTGGTGGGGCCCACACGAACCCCAACTCCTCAACTTCTCTCAAAAACTCCCCTTTAACCCATTTCAATTAATGTTAGACAACTTGGTTTAATTAATTGAGGAGGGTTAATTAGAATTTCAAAACATTGAAATTCTAAGAGGAAGGTTATGTAATAAAATAAGCTTAAGCTTATTTTATTATTTTGGGTTGGTTTCCTTTCCTCTTGAGAGGATTGGAGAGCTCCTCCTTATTCTTCTTCAAACATTGGCGAAGAACGCGAAGAACATTCAGACATCGACGAAGAACGCCACGTCCTTGGGAACCGTCTTCCACGACGTCATACCTGCGACACCGACGACGTCTTCTTCCGAGTCATCTCTTCTGCGACGATTTCCCATGACAAAATAGTCATCAAAGAACTTCGAATCATCACTTCACGACATCGACGTCCTTCTTTCGTGACGCCGACCACCGCGACGCGTCTTCCGCGGGTCGTTGACGATCATCGTTCTTGAAACCGAGGTAGGGGTTTGTTGTTGAATATTTATTTATTCTCGTTCTTGGTTCTAGAATGACAATCTTGAGGATAAATGTTAATATGCTATCATCTAACGAGAGGGGGGCCGGACTGCACAAACACGGCCGAATCCCCCCTCATTTGTTCTTGATTATTATTTATCTTGCGGATGAAACGAGATGGCGTGGTGCTGTCACTCCACGCGGGAATCACATGACAAATATTGCACGGCGCCATTGCGCCGTGCCGTGGAAAGATTTATCATGAACGTGATGTCGTCGCTCCGCGTCGAAGGAAACCGAAGGAGCCGTGGCCAGAGTGGGGCCGCGGCAGAGGGGCGCGGTGCCGTCGCACCGCGCCGGACGGTGAAGGCCGCGGCCGGTTCCAGGCCACGGCAGAACGAGAAGACCGGCGGCCAGCTGGGCCGCCGGTGTCGGAAGCCGGAAAGGGGACCGACCTCGCCAGTCCCATCGGCTGGAAGAGAGGCAAAACTGGGGTAAATTAATTCCCACGACCCGCCAAAGTGACCCCCCATTAATAGGGGGGCCGGTTTCACAAAGGGGGGCAGGCGGCCATCCCGTTTTTCTCAAAAGCAGGCCCCCACATGGGGGGGGGGGGGGGCGTTGAACCCAAGGCGCGACATCCAGCCGTGCCGCCAGCTGAAGAAAAGCGGGGGCTTTGCCCCCCGCGCGTGGCACCCGAGCGGCGCCCAGGTCGCGCTGCCGCCAGCCAGGCCACGCCGCCGTGCTGGAACGCGCCACCGCGCCGCCGCGCCGCTGGCCGGGCCGGGTCGGACCCGGGTCAGGTCGACCCGGTTCGGGCCGACCCGGTTCGGGGTGACCTAGGGGGGGTCGGGCCGGGTAGGCCCGGACCCGGACCCCCCGTTTTCGAATCGACTTCGGTCTTTTTCTCATAACTTGAGCTACAGACCTCCGAATGACAAACCCTCAGCGGAAATGCGATCCTTGGATCTAGACGGTCGATTCGGTATATCGCACTCAACGTTTCGGAATACTTTGAGTTCGGCCGGGTTGGTTCGTTTACGAAACCAACCGGGCCCTCGGAGCGGAAACGCTCATATCTTGAGCTACGGACGTCCGATTGACGTGCCGTCAGCTTTGATGAGTTCCTCTTAGTGAGACTGATATTTTGTTATACTTCACCCGAGGTTTGGATGCAGGTGGAGTACGGTCGGGTTGGTTTTGCCTTAAAAACCAACCGGGCCCCTGCGACTAAAAAGCCAATAACTCTCAGACCGGGCGTCCGATCGACGCGCCGTCTGTTGCGTTGAGTTCCTATTGATGATACGGAACTTTTGGATACATCAACTCTGGACGTAGTGACAGTTGATGAATCAGCCTCTCGGCTCGTGGAGCGGACCCTCCCGAACGTGCTTGTTGTGTGCGGGAACCCTAGTGCTGGCTGCGACTGTGACTGCTACTGCTACTGTGACTGCGACAACGATAGTACAGAGATCCTTGGTGGCTTCGACGACGACTACATCACTCAGCGATCCTACGTGGATCAGTGCTATAGGTCTTGTGTGGGCCCGATCCTGTGTGGGTCCGATCCAGTGTGGGTCATTGCACTCAGCGGTCCTGTGTGAACCAGCTCCTACAGGTCCTGTGTGGGCCCTATCCTGTGTGGGTCTTGTGGGGGTTAGTTACCTATCTATCCTTCATGGGTCCGACGACTTAGATGGATCAGAGATCATATTTATCGTCTTTCGAAGAAGTATATCTGTGTGAGCTGAATCCTGTTGCTTTCCTGTGTTGATTGAGTTGTGTTATCCTGTGTGGATTTCGTTTTTCCTTCCTGTGTGGAATACGTTTACTTTCCTGTGTGGACTGAGTTGTACTTGGGCTCGGAGGTTGGAGCGTATTGGAATTGATTACTTAGGTATATGTCTGGGCATATACCTAAGCAGTGTTGGATGTTACTTCGTGTTTGTATCTATCCTTTGTGGTTTATCCTTTTTGGATTTTGGGAGACCTTCAGGGGTCTCGGGGTCCCTACTGAGTAGCTTATACTCACCCCTCCACGGGATATGCCCGCACTACGTTGTGTTGGTTGCAGACGATGGACAGCGTTGATCGTGGCTGAGGCTTGCAGAGCAGAACGGTACCTGGAGATGGACCATTGGGTGGGACGTGCCCGGAGCGGACGACGGGACCCGAGGAGCAGTGGAGCTATCTATACCCACCCTTCAGGTGGGACCTCTAGTGGATAGCTCGGTGTAGCGGATTTTACTTTACAGTTGTTATTTTCCCATTCGAGTTGTACTTTACATTCAGTTTGGGTTTGTATACTGGCCCATTTACTTTTCCCCACTTTCAGTTGTACTCTGTTCTTACTTAGTGTTTACTTCTCCGTTTTCTTACTCTACGGTGCTTGTTTACTTTTCAAAGGCAATGCCTTCCCTTTTTTTGTTGGGATTTATGCCTTTTTCTTGTCGCCAGCCCCTGGCCTATGGAAGGCGGGCTTGGGGTAGTCACAGCAAGGGCCCCAAGGGCGGGTCGTGACACATTGTGTGGATTATCAAATGTTGTACCAGTTGACAGTCAAGAACTGATATCCCCTATCAAGGAATAATGATCGCTTTGATCATCTTCAAGGAACCTCAATGTTCTTATAGATTTATATGAGATTATATTATCATTAGATGCATGTTAGATAATTAGATCTAACTCATATTACCTTATAGAGTGGTTATGGTTATAGAAGTATTTAGTAATTCCATTCGGTGTAACAAACACACTGATAGTTTTCATGGATCTAATGAACTGTGTGTTCCATCCTTACATGATTTCTTTTGTGGTAGTATTTGAGGATGATATCTTAGTGTACTCTCACACTGGACGTGACCATTCCATCCATATTGAGATCATAATGAGTACACCAAGAGATAATATTTTATAAACTAATCTCACAAAATGCAAATTTTCTATGGCTCATATTCATTTCAAGGGTCTTGTTATATTAGAAACAAAACTATCAGTAGACCCATAGAAAGTGAGAGTAGTAGATTCCATGGAGTAGTCAAAGAAATACATTAATTTACAATGTTTTTAGGGGAATGTTGGTTACTATAATTTGTTTATTCCATAATTTTTTTCACTTAGTTGTTCCACAGATGGTCCTAACTATGATGGGTGAAAAGTACATGTGGATAGGTTCCTACAATTATTCCTTTAAAAATATAAAATACAGATTTACATCCACAATGATATTGAATTTTTCAGAGCATGGATGGTGTTATTCCTTTTACTTGGATTCATCAGGTATTATGATGGGAGAAGAGCTTATACAGGGGGAATAAATTTTTTCCAATGGCTCTCGAAAATTGAGGCCACATTAGAGGAACTACCCTAAGAATGATCTTGATTTATTTGTGGTTGTTCATGCCCGACATTTTTGGAGTATTTATATTTTGGGTGATAATTTTGTGGTTGAAACTGACAAAAAATTCCCAAATTATATATTTACTCTCCAAGATCTGAATTTTTAGATTGGGAACATTAGTTTAGTGCCATCAGTCCTTTGACACTATGCCTCCCTACATTCCTTGAAAAAGAAATTATACGGCTGATGCATTGAGTAGGAGAACTCAGATACATAAAATTCAGGGGGCCAATAGTGATTGGCAGTATATGGCTCTGTTGTTTGAGATAAAATTGGAGGTGCATGAAAAAATGGGATAGATGTTTCTTTATTCTATATATGTTCCCTATACTCAAATGGATTTTGTGATAATCAGGCATGTTTCAGATTCCAGAGGCCCACTCTTATGGGAGAGTCTGTAAGGTGAGGACCCTACTCTTCAGTGGAACATATGATAGGTTCATGTTTTTTTCATGTGATCGTATGGGTGTTAGCAGACATGCATGTGCAGAGGTTAAGAGACATTCATTACTGTGTATTGGCATTTTATCTCGGATTCACTAAGAAGTTTCGAGATATACTGTGCCAGTATTTGTGCCCAGATATGAAGAATAATGTAGATGTATTTGTAATGAGATGTTTCACATTCCTACAATTTAAGATGGATAATTAGTGACCGGAAGGGATATTATAGTATATTCTCATTCCATATTGGAATTGGAATGATGTTGTGAGGGATTTCGTGATGGGTATACCAATGTCTCCTTGTGGAAATGATGTTGTATTGCTTGTTGTTGATATAATCAATAAGGTTTCCCATTTCAAGCTGATCAAGGATACTTATAATGATGATGGGATTTGAATGTTGTACATTTGAGAGATAGTGTGTTTGTATGTGGTTCTACAAACTTCATTTCATACATGGATTCATTTTTTACAACTACTCTCTACTAGGGACTATGGAATGATTTGGGTACCCGTGTACTTCATGGTACAACTTACCATCCCCCGCCAAATAGAAAGTCCAAGTGCAAGATTCATGTTTTGGGGTTCACGATTCGAGCATGTGCTTTGGACTTCGGGGGCTCTTGTGAGAGACACTTACCCCTGATGGAGTAAGCCTATAATAATAGTTCATAGACAATGACTCTGATGGAACCATATGAGGCCTTGTAAGGTAGGCCATGCTGATCACCGCCATGTTTCTGGGAGGCAGGATAGGCAGCTATGTAGGGACATTGTATTGTCTGAGAGACCACATAGCAGGTGGAGTTCATTTAGAAGAAGATGGAAGATACCAAATCTCACCAGCAATATTATATTGATCGTTAGAGATTACCTCTAGAAAATGAGGTCTATGATTAGGTTTTCCTACGTGTCACACTGAGGATGGTACAATAATGGATTATGAGACATATGAAGCTTTCACAGAGATATCTCACGTTGTTTTAGTGGTTGGGGAGAGTTGCTATGATTTCCTATTAGTTACAGTTACCATAGAGGTACCGGGCTTTTCGTGACATCTACCATGTTTCTTAGCTATAACGTTACTTTTCAGACCCAGATCATGTTTCAAACATAAGGATGTTGATTTAGAGGTGGATTCATCCTTTAAGGAGCACACTATTCATATTGTGGATCGTAGCACACAGTTTCTCCATGAGTGGTATGTTCCTTTTCTATGGGTGCCATGTCATAATGGCTGATTGCAGGATGAGACTTGGGGGAGGGTTTTCTACATACTATCGCAATGGTCATAGTTTTTTTGTATATTCATCATCACCACATTTGGATGGGAAATTTGAGGAAAAATTACTTTAAGGGGGAATATTTCAAATAATTAGAGTCCCTATTTTTTGTATTGATTTATTTTTTGAGCTTATTTTGACTAACTGGAAAAAATGGGATTTTTAAGTACACACCATGAACTTTTTAGTACATAATGTCTACCTAGATTGTCATGTATAGTCCCGTGAAAGACATATACTGACATATCAGATGTCCTTGTGGTGACTTAGAAGACCGCTTATGGCGCTGACATGTTATGTCTTCTTCAAAATTTGTACATTTAATGAACACTCCATGTAGTTTTATTTTTATTTTTTATATTGGACTAATGTCATGTCTCTTTTTTGAACCCATCTTCTTCTTCCCGCATTTTATATAGGAGTGAAGTGAAATGACTAAAGAAATTTGAACCCCTCTGGAGTCTCCATTCATGTTCTGATTGAGACACCATAAGGGCCGTTAAAATCCAACAAGTGAATTCTCATAACCCCTAGAGTCATTCCTTTCGATTCTTTCCCCCTTGTAGGTTATTCATGGTTCGTAAGTATTCAAATATTGGTAGATATACACAAATTCAATGGACAAAATTCATGTATATCAATCATACGAAATCAAGGTCGGAGTTTTGTACTTTTTTTCTTTTGTGGATTATATATGATTAATGTGTCTCATACTAATGTTTTGGTTATTGATAGACATGGAATTTGACATTCTTTATCCCCTTGTATTGTTTTTTTAAATGATAAAGGAGTGTTTTTATGCGTATGGTTATATAACTTGTTTATGGGACACCCTGTGGATATGTTTCCCTTATTTGATTATTTCGGGAAGTTTGGTATAAGATATTTATTAGTATTGACATTTTTCCACACATTTCATTATTAAGATAGATTTGATTATTATATTAGATGCATGTGATATGCATTGTGAATTCTTGAAAAAAGGGATTTGGAATGCGATAGATTCTTAAGGGAGGGTCATTTTGGTTTGTTTTACTATTATATAGACCCATTGGTATAGATTTTGAGATCTTATAGGTGGTCATAGCCCTAGGGGATTAGACCATGAGAGCTTTCTAAGGAGGGTGTTTATAATTTTTAGATAGTATATTAGACTAACGAGTTCAGATAGTGAGAGCATGCCTTGGTGTTTGTGTATATTTATTGATGGTATATTTTTCCAATGGGTTAATATCGTGGGAGATTTCCCAGAGGGGTTTTAATAAATAAAATGTTATTTTGTTAGACAAGAGGGATTGTATTATGATAATTTTCCCAATGTTTCATTATTTAATTATTGAATGATTGTGATGAGTCTATCTAGACAATGGACATGATTTTTATTGATCTTACATGACAGCTTATATGAACTTCTCAGACATCATTAGTGTCACTTACATAGGGGATATAATGATTAAGATAGATCCCATGGAAACAACAATCAAAAAATGAAAAAAAAAATTAAATCACTGCCCATAAAAACTGTATGATTGCTAATTTGGATTACTTCATAGTTTATTTCTGCATGACTGCATATAACCTACTATATATATTCATGGATAGTTAGGAAAAAATATTTTGGTGGTAGGATAATGAGATTCATCAAACACCCTATTTGGGAAATGTTTTGGAACAAAAATATTATATGATTGAAAGTATAGATAAGGTAATGAACCATTCATCATTAGGCACATGATTTTATATGTTGGAGATAGAGATCATGGGATTAAGCTAAGTCTTTCAAAGCTATTGGATTCTACATTATTTTTAGTTATTTTGGATTGTGTTGTATTTATAGCATTTTGTTTTAGTTTTTTCTACTTTCCTGGACACATATTCCATGAATAATATATATATATATATATTCCTATTTTGGATTTTCATTCAGTATTCTACTGTTTAATTTTGAGGTATTATGACTTCTGGTTTTGTTTAATATATAGATTTTGTTGGGTATACTTTATATATGAGGACATAGTGTCCCCAATGTATTTCCAGAGCCTTGGATTTTAGTCATTTGCCTCGTGCATTTCTGGAAATGTTCTTGAGGTTTTGTTACCAACCAGGTTTTTGGAACTTCTGGGTGGCACCCTGATCCAAGATGTTTCAAAGAGAAAGTCATGTTGATGTTACCACATTCCCATGCTTCGACTAATGGACTTAATATATCTTGATTCTATTGGATGAGTCCGTATAATATTTATTTATTATTAATTTACGATATTCATTTCTATTTATAATCAATAATCATTACATTAAGAGTATTTTTTCCAATGATCATATTTACCAATGACAATACTGACCAATGACCATATTACCTAATGTTAAAATAATGTTTAAAACAAGAAAGTCACAATAAAATATACTTACTTCCTTATTAAAGTGATATAGTTTTGTTGGGTAAAATAATTTTTTTTTTCAGGAAACAATAATCAATCAAAATGTTCAGGTTTTTACAATATTCCCCCTTATTAAATTTTTCCCTTATATATCAACTCATTATCCCTGTTGAGAAAACATCATAGAACACCCACATATTTGTTTCATCCAGTTCCTACATTTTTTTCTTCATGTTTTTGGTTCCTCCATAACAAATTGACAAGGTGGGATGTATTTTTGCATTGAACCAAGTCTAGACAGTCCTAGATCACTATTGGCATATCTTTATAATGGAGATTGTGTGTTAGTTGTACCACATCTAGATATTGTACACATAGAGTGTCATAAATGTACTTATTCAATAATTATACATGGAAAACATCATGATCATGAGTAAAATGTTGTGGAAGTTCTAGCCAATAGGCCACTAAATTAATGAAATCACTGATTTCATAAGGGATAATATATATAGGGGTATTCTTCCCTTTCATCACAAACAACATTAATCACCTACATGGTAAAATTCAAAGTTTGAATTTGTCACCATAATCAAAATCTATATCCATATGATGGTTTTCATCATAGATATTTTTCTAAATCTGAGTATCTATAAAAGGTTTTTGGATGGCATGAACCATTTCTGTCATCTGTTGCAAAAGATCGGGGACACAAAGATTCCTCTCACTATCATCATCCCAGCACGTAGGTGTTCTACATCACATCCCATATTGAGATTACTAGGGTTCCAATTTAATAATATAATGGAAGATTATATTCTATGAGTTCTCAACAAATTGAAGATGTTGATCCAATCCACCATTAAATTCCATCGATTATGTTCTCAAAATATCCTCGGGTACTTAAATATTTATTTCAGACTGGCCATCTCGTTGAGGATTATTGTCCATACTAGAACACAAAGAATTTTTAGGTCTTCACCAAATTTATGATGTCAATCATAGATCAAGAGAAGATATGATAGAAAGTGGGACTCCATATTTCATTACCACTTACATCTTGTATATCAAGGAAATTGGTTCAACATATAAATCTTCATGAATAGAGATAAATTGGGATGTCTTGGTGAGACATTCCACTATAAAACATATCACATTGTTTCATTTGGATGATATTGGGACACTAGTAATAAAATCCATTTTGATATTGGCCCACTACTATACTGATGTGGGTAGAAGTTTTTTTACCCATTTGTGATGTTATTTCACTTACTTAACTTATTGACTCACCAAACACCATATAGTGTGATCAAAAATATCACAATTCATTTAATCCTACTAATAAGAACTTATAATGTTGATATATGAGTTTCATCCATCAACTGCTTATTTATTTCTGGAATATATTGAAGACATAACATTGAAAAAAATTTCAATACACCCTCCTGATCGATATTGATGTTAGGAAGCATCCAATTCATAACAACCTCAGTCTTCTTCTATAGAAATGGATCGTATATTTTATATTTCCTGAAATACTCTACTAGTGATGGTTGAGAAGTCATTAGGTATAGGGTATATGATGTCCATTCCCTTAGAATTTCCTTAGCTTTTTTCACTATATATTTGAACAAAGGATCTCCTTGAATACTCATCATTGACATAAAAACAAAGTACTTCATAATTAATGAATCAACATTATTCGTTGATCTTATGGAGTGATAATAAACTGAATGATCGTAGTGTCTAAGAAGTTCCAACAATCTTTTTTACCTCATTTTCAGTTCTATTTGTATGAAAATTTACATTAACATTATTTGGACTGTGTAAATATCACATTTCTCACGAAAAATATAGTGCCGCTATATCTAGAATGAAAAAAACAACAACTGGCTCCATATCAGGCATATTATATTTCATCAAATTAGCCTTTAATTTTTGATATTCCTAATAAATCACCATGTCATTTATCATGAGGATGAACCAATATACATTCAGATATGAATCAATAAAATTAATGAATCCTAGTCTAATAGTGGTTACAATTGACGTGGTTCTAGTAACCTATATCTTATTCATCTCTTTGAAACACTCTTCAAACTACATTGTTTAAATTAAATTGACCACTTTTGGTTAACATTATTAATAGATTATAAATTCATGAAATGTTTTTCACAAACCTATTATAATATCATGATAAACCAAGGTTTCTATGAATCATAGTTACTATTTTATGATGATGTCCCTCCTCTACAACATTTTCCTTTGTAGTGTCAAATGATATTGCATAATTGGTTACAATGTTCCCTAGAAAATAAATTTAATATAACCCAAACTCACAATTTGTAAAATTTCCAAATGACATCTCCTTCTATAGAGTTTTCATAATATCCATTAAATTATCATCATTATTCTATCAACGTTAAGAATATTTAATGTTTTCATCAATAAAAACATCCAAAAAGATATCAAGGTAATCTTTAAAGACACTATTCATTATATTAGTTAAAATTATAGAAGAATTGGTCAAGATGAAGATCATAAATACTCATAACTCTCATATCATCATTGGAAGGAAGACTATGGAATATATTCCTTCTTCACCCTCACTTGATGATTACAATATCAAATATCAATCTAGTAGAATAATAGATCCTCTTGTAGTTTACCAAATAAATTATTAATTTTTTGAAGAGGGTTAATGGTCTTCACTTTGATCCCCTTATGTTCTCAATAATTAATATAGATCTGTATTTCCATCCTTAATAATCAAAAAGTGATAATTTTCTCCAAAAAGAGACAAATTTGGATGGATAAACACCTCCTCCAAATGTTCATGGAGTTGTTTATTTAATTCATAATGCTCTAAACTTTCCATTATATATGGGTAATTTGAGTCATCTTGGAACCATGAATAAGGTCAATGGAGAACTCTACTTCTCATTCATGAAGATTCCCATGTAACTCTTCAAAAAATACATCAATGAATTATTGAATGATGGGGGATTTCTCAATTTGTATGTTGTCATTTACATCATCATCATCACCCACCATCCCTATACGGAAGGCTATGAGTGGTAATTATATACAATAATTAGGTTGATATATCTCCCATTTAAAAAAACTATAGGGTTTACATTACATACATATGATGTTTTCTTACATATATAGTGGTTTTAGAATTATACATAGAGAGCCAGTCCATCCCTATTATAATGTGAAATTCATTCCTGGTAATGACTTGTAGATTTTAAATGATATTATCTTCACAAAAGTGTGTACTAGAGTATCAAAAAAACATTGGTTCGTGAATAATTCCTTTATGATTCTTGAAATAATGTTATACTTTTCTCATTTCTATTATTGATTATATATTCTATGAAAACATGGATAAAATAACGCATTTTTTGGAACCATAATAAAACTATGATATTTCAAGCATTGAGATCACAATGAGAGTTCTATCTATCATTATTTGTAGATTAATCATCTTCCATTGGGATATAAAAAGAATGTCCATTCTCCCTTGGCCTATACCATGGTTGATGGTGGTTCGTCTTCACTACCATTAGATTTCAACAATGATCAGAAAAGTAGCCAAGATATCCACATTTGATGCATTTTAATTCCGTAATAGATTTCATTATTTTACATTAGTCATTTGTGTTTTGATGTTGAGGATTCACCTTAATACAATAGTTCGGAGAGACATGGCCATCTCTTTTAGATTTATAATAGATCCCACTATCGAGAATGTATTTCCTCGAATTCTTCATAGCACATTTCTCTGTTGTGTAATGTTTAAATTTCATTCATCATCTTCCTTGATCACAACTCTTCACTATGTTGGTCTCTAAAATGATTTTCTTTTTATTTGACTTGTGAGACTACTATGTCTCACTGAACTCTATTTCAACTTTCATAGAAATCCTCATGATCTTCTCATGGTTTTCATAGTCTTGGCATTCATGATTCTTCCAAAGATGAGCTGTTAGTCCAAAAAAAAATCTATCAAACATCCCATTAGGATCCAAGACATGGATATATGTGCAGTTTGATGTCCTTATGATTTCAATATCATAGATTACCACCAATTCACTATCCTTATTATTCATCTCTAGGAATTCCTTCTCAATTTTCATTCACATTGAACAAGGTAAATATTTTTTTGAAAATGTTACCCTAAACACATCCCATGCCATATCATGAATATACCCTCTTGTATTTGTTTCTGAATCATGTCTCCACACTAATCAGCATCTCCCTCTAATCGATACGTAATGGAGGTGACATTATGTATTTTTTTGAAAAAATTTATAGAAAAGATCTTGTTGATAATACATATCCAATACTCAGTGATCAATTGGTTAGTAGATCCCTAGAATGATGGAGGTCATTGATGTATAATGGATTCAATGGAATTTTTCTCTTAATGGTGAATTCATTATCTTATCTTGATTCAATTAATTTAACACCACTCGTTTGAGTAAACTAATCATTATTATAAATGATTCCATTCTATCTTCCATCAGATGTTTGTTGGTACCAAGATCATTGTGCTCACCATTTATGTTATTTCTCTTATTTCATTTAATTTTATATCAAATGGAAAACATATTGTGTAATCTATTTCATTTAATAACCTAATAATTTAAATGGAAATTTTCATTCATATAACATCATCCATAAACATTTTATTTATTAAAAACAATTAATTTTCTATAAATCTTTCTTAATGATTCACTATAGTTGGTGATGGACAAGACATATCATCTAAGAGTCTCAAACCATGAGGGCAGTAAAGCACTTTTTCATAAACCCATTATGTTCTGAGTCTAGATTAGGGATTAGTTTTCAGTTTTTACCCCTTGATACATCTGTGAAAGAGCCACATCCACCTGTCCACATTTATACACAGATTTATTTGTTCAGAAACCACAGACGTCATATTTCACCAAAATACCATGAGTATTTCCTAGATGTATACTTTTCCCTAATTTTCTCCCTAAATTAACAAATCATAATTACATAAATAAGTAAACTATTCTTTGATACCAACTATGGTGTCTCACTTTATTATTACATAAACTTTCATTACATTTAAATAAGTTGAACTTTTAAATATTAGATTCTTGGGAAAAAATTATAGATTACATGAAAACAAAATAAAAAATATTATAATGCACATAATTATATTCATCATCAGTTCATCCTATGTACAATTATTTCATTTATGGAAAAATTCTACCTAACAAGTCCATTAAATCTTCTTTTCTATATTAAATATCCACTATTATTTTAATTTATAATCAATAATCATATTGTAAAGTGTATAGATTTCAATGGTCATATTGAACAACATTCATAATGTCCCTAATCATATAATAGTTGAACCATTATAGATTCATTGAAATATAAATAATTAATTATTAATGTTGTATATCTTTATTTTAATATTAATATAGCACAAACTTTCAGGAAAAAATTACCACAAAAATTTTTTAGGTTGTTAAATATATAATAGAATATTATTGGTAAAAACTACAACAAATTTCTTTGGGAAATATCTAAAGACAATAATAATTAAATCCATGCAATCTTTGGGAGAATTACTGTGTCTGATGGGAATCATTAGGATCTCATAATGTCCATACATCATTAAAAAGGTAATCATGGGAATATCATTCTTCCCTGCCTATAATTGGTGACATCTCGACCACAAGACCACCTAAGAGAAATAACGAGCACAATGTAGCTAATCAAATTAGTAATTTTTTTAGGTAGGGGATACTTGTTCTTTATCTAGATTTTGTTGATCCTACGATTACAAATGCAAAGGTTCATTGATCAATCCTTCTTCCTGAATAAGAGGATATGTTCCCCCATAGTGAAGAACTCATTCATATAAAACAAATATTTATATTCTCAAGAAACTACTTATTCACCTATTCCATATCCATAGTATCCATTAAATAAGGTGTACATGATGTAATAAAAGATCCAATAATATGTTAAACTATTATATCATCCTGTCAGTTAGGGGGAGAACTAGGAAATTCTTCAAGGAATAAATCAGTGTGGGCACTCACAATGGGAATGTATATGAGAATAATAATCTCACTTTTCTTTATCACTTAAGAGTGATATTCATTCTCATAAGGTATTAATTTTCACACATGAGATAATGATTAAAAATAAGACTCATCATTCTCATTACAATTGTATATAATTTGAGGATGCTTTAGGAAGTGATGAGTGATCTCCCTTTCCAAACTGTAAATATTGTCTTGGTATAAATATATCCTTTCCATGCAAATAATAGAATTAATGTCAACCAAATCATGTATGAAAATATTATCGGGGAGTTAAATTCACAAAAAATAGTTAGAGATTAGTTATAAAAATTGGATATAATAATTTCCCCATTTATGGTCCTCATTGATAACTCAACCTCTATATTTTGAGGTGATTATTGAATCATTATACTAAACAATCAATATATTAATGAATGAACATAACCAATATGGAATTGTATGTTTTTTATGAGTGAGTGAATAACCGACATACCAGTCACCAAATATTTGTCTGGATCCACCATAGTAGTAGTGAAAAATTAAGAAGTCCCTTGTTTCCTTGGAATCTATTAATGATTTCCTTCAATGACCCTTGGAATAGGGAAATGGATTACATACTGACCACTTTTCTAGGCGTTTTTACAATGCACTATAGGATTTGTGTTGATCTGAATCTTCCTTTATTCTTCAACATTTGTGGAATTATTCATATACAATTTGTAATTTCATAGCTATATATCCCATTCCTCCACATTTGAATAATTTCATGGTACTATTTAGAATGTTCTTAGGAATCATAATCCCAAAAAGTTTACATGAGGGATGTTTAGTCTTCTTCTCATCACGTGATTTATCTTTTGATCCATAGATATTACAATCCAATTTCAATTTTTTATCACCAGATCCACAAGACCATAGAGTGTCTCTGATATCTCTATTAAAACTGAGAGAACAATATAAAATATCATTATAACCATGAAATTATTAAATGTTAAATGATTTTCAAAGACTCATCATTAGTATTATAAACAAGTGATCCACCATGATTTTGATGACCATGATAAATATAGAGGTATATTATAACATCCCACCTTTTTATCACATAAACATTCATTACATTTTACAAAACCGAGGACCTTTAAGGTTTAGTGTCTAGGTAACCAGGAACATCAAACATGAAAACAAAAAAGATTCTTGTTAAACACATGAAAGGCTTCTCCTCATGTTCATCCTAGGATCATTACTACATCTCATAACCTGGGGACATACATCAATAGAAAGGGTGAGCAGAAGGCCCAGTAAAGGAAACAAGAGAAACATTTTACATGTGGACTTGTGATACTTCAATAAGGTCATGAAAAGAACATTATGGAATGAGAAAGAAATTATGAGGCATATCATAATAAAAATAACATTTTTCATAACTTGAAGACGTGGCTACATCATTTAACATAGACAATAATGAACATATCACCAAGGTCCATCCCCAAGGTGTCATTTGAAAATTACCAAGGTTATTCACCAAGGTATCGTGAAAATTGTAATCTCTAGTGGTTACATCATTACCCAATGAAATGGAGGGCTATGAGGGGGAACCCTTAAATTTACCTTTATTATCATGTGATCCACATATATCATCGTCAAAAATTTCATAAAGAACCCATATAGAACAAAATAAATGGGTTTCATAATCATAACGTTTTAAAAGCTGCTTTAAAGACATGATCTGAATGTCACATTAAACCCACGGAATGGGAAAGAGGGTCTCATGTATGTAAATACCAGAATTTAAAATATAAAATTTTGATATATATGTGAATACCCCTTTAGAAATAAGCTCTTTGAGTATTCACTTTATAGCATATAATAATTTTGAGAAAAGAGAGAGGCATTTTGAGACGAAAATTCGGCAGCATAACAGCTATGTTTTGGGGTTTTAGAGAACATTGAAAAGAGAGGGGACATGGGTCACCCACTCATAAATGATCCATAAAATAGTAGAGGGACAAAATATAATGTATTTAAGAGAATGGTAATGAAATCTGAAAGATATACCATATTAAATGAAGAACTTGAAAGGAAGACAAAAAAATAAGATTTCTCTTATAAAAATTTGACAGCCAAACGACGCCACTTAAACTTCAACAAAAATGAATTGACGAGATCAAAAATGGTCTCTCATCATATAAACATAAATGATAAGTATGAGAGATATAGAGATCATACCATAAAATAAATTAACTTGAAAGACATTACATGAAAATAGAACTTGAAAATGAGAAAGGTGAAAGAATCCCTTAAAAATTTGGCAGCCTAATGGCGTCACTTAAACATCAACAAAAATGAATTGATGAGATAAAATAGGGTATCTCATCATAAGAACATAAAAGTTCAGTATGATATATATAGAGATCATACCCCAACATAATAAAAAGGAACTTTCAAGATTTGACATGGAATTAGAACTTTGAAAAATGAGAGAAAACGAGAAGTGTGAATGAATCCCTTAAAATTTCAGCAGCCTAATGACGTCACTTAATCTTCAACAAAAAATGAATTGATGAGATAAAAAATGGTCTCTCATCATAGGAACATAAAAGTTCAGTATTATAGATATAGAGATCATACCCCAACATAATCAAAAGGAAATTTCAAGACATGACATGGAATTAGAACTTTGAAAAATGAGAAGTGTGAAAGAACCACATAAAAATTCGGTAGCCTAACGGCGCCACATAAAACTTCAAAATACTGAATTGAAGAGATCAAATGAGGTATCTCATCATATGATCATAAATGATCAGTATGATAAATATAGAGATCATTCCCCAACGTAATAAAAAGGAACTTTAAATACTTGACAAGAAAGTAGAACTTTGAAAAAAATGAGAAAGGTGAACGAATCCCTTGAAAATTCGGCAGCCTAACGGCGCCACTTAAACATTCTTAAAAGGAATTGATGAGAGTAATAGGGGGGTCTATAATAATATGAACATAAAAAGGACAGTATAATGAATATAAAAGAACCTCCTCCAACATAAGAACATGGGGCATAAAAGAATCACATAAAAGAGATCACTTGAAAAGAAAGAGAGGGGTCGGATCCCTTACCTTAAAACGTAACTCTTAAAACTAATAGGTTTGGACCTTGAGGGCTTGAGGGAACCCTGTGAGGACTCCTTGGGAGGTAAGGGGACCCTAAATTCGTTGGGGGAGAGTTAGTAGTGAAAAATAAAGGAGTAAAGGGTGGGTATTTATAGGGAATGTGAGGGGAGAAGACATTAATGGCCAAGGGACACATCACAAGTGCTTTTCTCAAAAGCATGTGATCTCCCTTGGAATTTACCATGGAGTTAGGCCACATGGGGCCCCCAAAACAATAATTCATCACCCTTGGCCTGCCAACCCTTAAAATATCTCATGACATCATCATGACACAGTTATGAGATCATTAAAATACCGAAACCCTAAAACTGTATTTTTACTATTCACTGAAAATTCAACTTTCTCAGAAAAATCCCAAAATTTCACCTTAACCAAATATCAATGCTCTGATTTCAAAAATGAACTCCATTTTATAAAAATAATTTTCTAAATATTTTTAATTTAGTTTTAAAATAAAAACCCTATTCATCGAGAATTCATTTTTTTCAGAAAAATCCCCAAAAATTACCATAACATAATATTGATGCTCTGAGTTCAAAAATAAATTCATTTTTATAAAAATAATTTTTTAATTATTTTTAATTAAACTTTTAATAAAAAAACACTATTCATCCAAAAAAAGTAATACTTGGATAATAATTTATGAAACCATTATTTACACATTTTATTGAATCAAATTACTTAATCTAGGTGTCTAAATTATATTAAAACTTTCTTTGAATGAAATTACTAATCCATTTGGTCGCATTACTAATCTTAAGCATAAAATCACTATTCAGAATTTACTATTCATCAAAAATCAAGTTGATATTATTAGACACTAAATTTGGTACTGGACATAATTGTAGAATACCATTTTTTAATTATCATTACACGTTTTTAATTATTTATGGTTTACATAAACATTTTTTAAATATATTTTTTCAAAAATTCATCAAAAATATGCATACTATATTTATCCGGTCATTTTAAAATTAATAATCTTCATCATAAGAATAAATTCCAATTTTTATTTAAAAGAAAGGCTTACACAAGGAAGTTATGGTCTCCTAACATAGCCCCTTATAACACCAGCATATGACCTAAGTGTAAGGTATGATAAGGTGAGAGAATCTTAGGGAGGCTCGTCTAACATCGCATGAGAAGTAATTTCTATCAGTTTGAACTTCTCACAAAGGTGATTCCATTCTAGCTTCAGACGATGAAATTCAGCTTGGGTTTGGTCCAGAGCAATGCCCAGTTGTGCTACCTCCTTCCCAAGTTCTGTTAGATGGGCTTCGATCGGTCCAAGACTACTGGGTCAGGCCATTAAATCTTCGTTCTATAATAATTAACCAAGATTAATTTTATTTAGAGACAATAATCAAAATGTTTAGTTTCCAGGGGTCGTATTGACTAATGGTCATATAACATTCAAAACCCAATGGTCTCATTTTAATTATACTCATTTTATCAAATGAAACATTTTTTATGAGTATAAAAAACAAATTAAAATAACAGATAAAATTATGAAACAAGATTTATTCAAAATTTCAGGACGTTACAATCATCCCCCTTAAGAAATTGTATCCTCGTAATTTTTAAAATTGGGTTTTGAAATTTCATTGAAAGTCCCACATCGAAAAAGGAGTCAGTAAAACTATTACTTTAAAAGAATAAAATGTAAGTACAAAGGTCACCCTAGTTAGCCCACAATAGGATTCCATGTAGGAAAACATGGACATGGAGGAGAAAACAAAGGGTCATGTTCTGAGGGAGAGTGATAAAAAGCATGATTACGATAAAGTTAACCATAAGAAAATCCCAAACATATGATGTGTGTAAACGGTCTTTGATTACCCAGAAGGAAACGTAAACCAACAACATTTTTGTTTTACGTTACTTTTCATAATTTTTAGGAATTCATTTACAACATAAAACAAAAACATAAGAAAATATACCTATCTTCATGTAGAGTTTCATACTATAATAAGTTTCTACCCAAAACTAATCTTATCTCCAAACTATGAGAATTCAAAACTACTTGGTGTCATCATAACACAAGAATCATCTTAAATAGAATCACATAATCCACAAAAGATTAACTATCTATTTCTTATATCTTTAAACATTATCCCAAAAACAGAATGTGTATGGTAAAACAACTCTTCAAAAAGGAATAATCCCATAGGAATGGAAACTACTTTTAAATCTTCATTTTTCCATGGTACTACCCAAATTTCATCATAGTCCATTCCATAAATAACGGTTCTTAAAATTCCTCAAAATAAACCTAACTAAGATTGAAACCCAAATACAAGAAGGATTTGATAACATAGTCTTCCAAAATAAACTTCATTGTTCATCTCCAAACAACATCAACCAATCCTAACATCTTAAAACAAAAGTATCTAACCTAAACATATTTTACCCAAGATAGGTTAATCATTCCCATAAGTAACCTAAATTCTTATAATTCCACCTTAAATTCTTCGATTCTTTAAAATATAAGTCAACCTTACTCCTCAATGAAAATACCGTAGTAATCTATTTACCTCGATCATATAGGGTCCCCAAAATAGTGAACGTCTTCCAAAATAATAATCATATTTTAATCCCCTAATCATCCCTGTCATAATAATACAATAATCATCGCGTTTTCATATCACATTGGTTGTTGGGACATGTTCATCCATTTCCCACCATTAACTAAGAAGATAAATCATAATTAGGGTCTTAAGTACTTAGCCAATAATCATGAAAAGGAACTGAAATCATATAAGGATAACTTGTAGAAGAAAAGTATACCCTAACTTGTGATCCCCTAGGTTTAAAACAAGGTTTTCCATGATCATATATCCTTATGTGAATCTTAATTTTATTTTGTATTTGTTCCTTTAACAATGGTTCATAATAAGCTTATGAATTACCAAAGCATATCCCGCAGGAGTATCGTAACCAAGAGTGCAGCAAGGCCCGTTGTCATGTACCAGTTCTCGTTCGAGTCTAGCTCAAAGCACTGTTTTTGGGTTTTACCCCTATGTACATCTGTGCCAGAGACACCTCTACCTGCTCGTATCCAGATAAGGATATATTTTCTTGGCAACCCCTTACTCAATACTCACCAAAATACCCGGAATATTTCTTATATATTATCATTTCTATAGGCTTATTCCTAAAGTTTTCATATCCTAATTTCAACAAATAACTAAACCATCCATTGATACTAACTATAACATCCCGCCTTTTTATCACATATACTCTCATTACATTTTACAAAACTGAGGATCTTTAAGGTTTAGTGTCTTGGAAACCAGGAACTTTAAACATGAAAACATAAAAGATTCTTCTAAAACACTTGGAAGGCTTCTACTCATGTTCATACTAGGATCATTACTGCATCTCATAACTTGGGGACATACATCAAAATAAAGGGTGAGCAGAAGGCCCAATAAGGGAAACATGATAAACATTTTACATGTGAACTTGAGATACTTCAATAAGGTCATGAAAAGAACATTAAGGCATGAGAAAGAAATTATGAGGCATATCGCAATAAAAATAAAATTTTTCATAACTTGAAGATGTGGCTACATAATTTAACATATAAAATCATGAACATATCACCAAGGTCCATCCCCAAGGTGTCATTTGAAAATTACTAAGGTTATTCACCAAGATATCGTGAAAATTGTAATCTCTAGTGGTTACATCATTACCCAATGAATCGGAGTGCTATCAGGGGGAACCATTAAATTTTCCTTTATTATCATGTGAGCCACATATATCATCATAAAACATTTCATAAAGAACCCATATAGCACAAAATAAATGGGTTTCATAATTATAACGTTTTAAAAACTGCTTTAAAGACACGATCTTAATGTCACTTTAAACCCACGGAAAGGGAAAGCAGGTCTCATATATGTAAATCCCAGAATTTAAAATAGAACATTTTGATATATATGTGAATATTCCTGTATAAATAAGAGCTTTGAGTATTCAATTTATAGCATAAAATAATTTTGAGAAAAGAGAGAGACATTTTGAGACGAAAATTCTGCCGCATAACAGCTATGTTTCGGGGTTTTAGAGAACATTGAAAAAAGAGGGGACATGGGTCACCGACTCATAAATGATCCATAAAATAGTATAGGGATAGAATATAAAGTTTTTAAGAGCATGGTAATGAAATATTAATGATATAACATATGAAATGAAGAACTTGAAAGGAAGAAAAAAATATAAGATTTCTCTTATAAAAATTCGATAGCCTAACGACGCCACTTAATCTTCAACAAAAATGAATTGAAGAGATCAAAAAGGGTCTCACATCATTTGAACATAAATGATCAGTATGATAGATATAGAGATCATACCCTAAAATAAATTAACGTGAAAGACTTTACAAGAAAATAGAACTTAAAAATGAGAAGGGTGAAAGAATCCCTTAAAAATTTTGCAGCCTAACGGCCTCACTTAAACATCAACAAAAAATGAATTGATGAGATCAAATACGGTCTCTCATCATAAGAACACAAGTGTTTTGTATGATATATATAGAGATCATACCCCAACATAATAAAAAGTAACATTCAAGACTTGACATGGAATTTGAACTTTGAAAAATGAGAGAAAATGTGAAGGATGAAAGAATCCCTTAAAAATTCGGCAGCCTAACGGCGTCACTTAAACTTCAACAAAAATGAATTGATGAGATAAAATAGGGTCTATAATCATAGTAACATAAAATTTCAGTATGATAGATATAGAGATCATACCCCAAAATAATAAAAAAGAACTTTCAAGACTTGACATGGAATTATAACTTTGAAAAATGAAAAGGGTGAAAGAACCACTTAAAAATTCGGCAGCCTAACAGCGCCACTTAAAACTTCAAAATACTGAATTGAAGAGATAAAATGGGGTATCTCATCATATGATCATAAAAGATCAGTATGATAAATATAGAGATCGTAACCTAACATAATAAAAAGGAACTTTAAATACTTGACATGAAAGTAGAACTTTGAAAAAAAATGAGAAAGGTGAACGAATCCCTTGAAAATTCGGCAGCCTAACGACGCCACTTAAACATTATAATAACGAATTGATGAGAGTAAGAGGGGGGTCTCTAATCATATGAACATAAAAAGGACAGTATAATTAATATAAAATAACTTCCTCCAACATAAGAACATGGGCATAAAAGAATGACATAAAAGAGATCACTTGAAAAGAAAGAGAGGGGTCGGATCCCTTACTTTAAAATGTAACTCTTAAAACTCAAAGGTTTGGACCTTGAGGGCTTGGGTAAACCTTGGTAGGACTCCATGGGAGGTAAGGGGACCAGAAATTCGTTGGGGGAGAGTTGTGAGTGAATACTAAAGGAGGAAAGTGTGGGTATTTATAGGGAAAGTGAGGGGACAAGGCATTAATGGCCAAGGGACACCTCACAACTCCTTTTCTCAAAACCATGTGTTCTCCCTTGGCATTTACCATGGAGTTAGGCCACATGGGGCCCCCAAAACAATAATTCATCACCCTTGGCCGACCAACCCTTAAAATACTTCATGACATCATCATGACACAGTTATGAGATCATTAAACATACCTAAACCCTAAAACTGCATTTTTACAATTCACTGAAAATTCAACTTTCTCAGAAAAATCCCAAAATATCACCTTAACCAAATATCAATGCTCTGATTTCAAAAATGAAATCCATTTTATAAAAATAATTTTCTAAAATTTTTTAATTTAGTTTTTAAATAAAAACACTATTCATCGAGAAATCATTTTTTTTCAGAAAAATCCCCAAAAATTACCATAACATAATATCGATGCTCTGAGTTCAAAAATAAAGTCATTTTTATAAAATTAATTTTCTAGTTATTTATAATTATATTTTTAATTAAAAACACTATTCATCCGAAAAAACTAATACATGGCTAATAATTTATGAAAGCATTATTTACCCATTTTATTAAATCACATTACTTAATCTAGGTGTCTAAATTATATTAAAACTTTCTTTGAGAGAAATTACTAATCCATTTGGTCACATTACTAATCTTAAGCATAACATCACTATTAATAATTTAATATTCATCAAAAATCAAGTTGATCTTATTAGACTCTAAATTTTGTACTGGACATAATTGTAGAAGACCATTTTTCGAATATCATTACACGTTTTTAATTATTTAAGGTTCACATAAAAATTTTTAAAATATCTTTTTTCTAAAATACATCAATAATATGCATACTATATTTATCCAGTCATTTGAAAATTCATAAACTTAATCAAAAGAAAAAATACCATTTTTTATTTAGAACAAAGGATTACACAAGGTAGTTACAGTCTCCTTACATTGCCCCTTATCACACCAGCATAGGACCGAAGTGTAAGGTGTGCTAAGGTGATAGAATCTGAGGGAGGCTCATCTAACATCGCACGAGTAGTAATTTCTATCAGTTTGAACTTCTCGCAAAGGCGATTCCATTCTAGCTTCACATGATGATGTTCGGCTTAGGTTTGGTCCAGAGCAAAGCCCAGTGGTGCTACCTCATTCCAAAGTTCTGTTAGATGGGCTTCGATCAGTCCAAGACTACTGGGTCAGGCCATCGAATCTTCTTTCTATAATAATTAACCAAGATTACTTGTATTTAGAGACAATAATCAAAACGTTTAGTTTCAAGGGGTCATATTGACCAATGGTCATAAAACAGTCAAAACCCAATGGTCTCATTTTAATTATACTCATGTTATCAAATGAAACATTTTTTTTGAGTATAAAAAACAAAATAAAATAACACATAAAATTAGGAAACAAGATTTATTCAAAATTTTGGGTCGTTACATATATCATCCAAGTCATGCAATGTTTAATTCATACTCCCCTATAAAATCATATTATTTTGATAAAAGACAAAGGAAATCTCTTTCCATCATGAGATAGAGGGTTTGGGGAAAATATTTTTTGAATGACATTTTATAAAATTCCACACAATCAATGGAATCAATTTCCTCTTTGAATTTATTATTTTTGATTACTGTCCACTAGGGATTTGTTTCCCCAACAAAATAATAGACCACCAACATAGCTTTCTCTACATGTATGAACTGGATGAAAGAGAATATTTTTAAATGGAATTAATAAACTATTCCATGGCGAGGGGATATGATGATCCAATAATCATGGGAGGCCTTAACAGCTTGTTGATTTGATGGAAACATTCTATTTCCCTAGAGAAGGTGGTTCTTACACAATATTCATGTTATTATTCGTAACATGAGGTAGCTGAGGACGAACTTTCATAACATTTTGAGAACCCATTACCCTCATATTTGGAATTTCATAATTGAAATCATTACATTGACCTTCACATTGATAGTTGGAATGTGTTATTCCCTTTTCCACCGTTAACAAAGAATAAAACAATAAATTTTTTCCGATTTAACCCATAACTAATATGAATATAAATTAAACATTAATCCTAAAATAATAGTCTCATAAATTAAAATTATATCCTTACATTTGTTTCATTTGGTTTCATTCTATTTTATCCATGACCTGTTTCAAACATATACTCTAAGGTAATTTTTCTCTCTCGTAATAATGCTTCATAATGATGTTGTGAATGAAACAAAGAATATCCCACTGTATTGTCAATCAATGTGTGTTGTAATCGCTATTACTGGGAACCAATGTATCCATAGTTAGGAATAGAACACCATTTTATATTTTTTACTCCAAGGTACATATGTTCCAAAACCATGTCAACTTTTTTTATCTAAATTTTTTTTATTATAATGATAAACCACATACTCTATAGTTGAAAAAATTAGGGTTGTTTTCATTACATACACCTATCCATAGGATAGTTACAAATTTATTCTTGTACTCATATCCTAAAATTAATAGGACTTTATATGATACTATATATAATGACCCTAGACTTTTACTCATATCATTAGATGACTTTAACCACAATATTACAAGCCAAGGATAATAAAGTCTAGTTTATTTCAAATAATAGGTACACAAAACTGATTTCATGGGGCTAAAAAACATTTAATTAATTATCATCCATAATGAACTATTAACTTACTTTAATACCATACATATGCATATAATAACCTGGGGATGACAAGAACAATGAGATGAGCTAAAAACCCTAGTATTGAAAAAAAAGAATAAGGTTTAACACATGGGTTAGTGGGAATAGTAAAATGAAATAAAAGGAATGTATATACATAAGAAATCATGTTATATTTTTTCAAATTATCATAAGATATCTGGAAAAAACATAAGATATGGAATAATCATCATTCATGTCACATTTAAAATTAACCAACATGAGTCAAGGATAATGTCACAACACGCCTTCATCAAGATGAGAGAAGGGACAAAAGATTGCTAGACCCTTCCTTCTTCAAGTTGAAGAGAGATAATTACCCCCAAGACCCACCTTCAATAGGTCCCAGAGTGGAGACTATCCCCAAGGGAATTGAATTACACACAAGACGGAAAGAATTACCCTTTTTTCTGTAATTGGATCCTGAGATAAGATAGTAAATCCCAACAACACCAAAAATGGGGGGTAAAAGTAAATCCAATGAAAAACATTCCCCTATGCATGTTACAAAAGAAAATGCGACAATGTTTAAAGAGACTACAGAGGTAAAGTAGCAAATTAAAAAAACCGAAACTGCAATTGTCCCAACATTGATGATTGTACGACCATGCATGATCACTGATGTCCTCCTGGAATCCTGAAAGTATTTTTATATACATAGGGTGAGGATACAAGTATACTCTGTAGGGAAAACCAAAGACTCTTGTGCACAAGTGGGGAGGATTTATAATTCCCTATGAGAAAAGAGATAACCATGAACCTAGAAATGAAAACTATCCACCCAATCCTCACCAAGGCACACTTCAAAAATAATGCAAGTCAAATGATGTATAGTAATATTACATCGATATTTGGCTACCCCGCGCCACTTTCCAACTGGTTATTGATGACATCCTATGCATCGATCCAATCCCACCTTTCTCACCACAATCCCACTGCCACAACCCACTCGCACACACCTGGGACACAACCACATATCCCACACATAGGCACCTAGGCCACAACCACCATGCGTAGACACGCCCACAATCACCTAGTCTAGAACAACCACTGCCACTCCCAAAGACCCCTAGGCCTCATACTGAAGACTCATGGGAAACAAACTTCCCACACAAACCTGGGTCAACCACTAAAAAATACCCTTCCTGAAGAATCATAGGCTATAATGGACCACAGGCCGTCATATCTAACCCGAAGAGTCTTGATCTACTCGTTAAAAGAGTAGAAAAAGAGATAATAACAATCCACTCATATGAGTGTTAGGAAAAACATGCTCCCCCATGAAATGGGGGTGTTCGGCACTATGATATCAACATGGGTGGGGAATGAATAAGAAAAATAAAACTATAATTATATGTATATTTAACAAGAACTCATCCCATCCTAGGGTTTTGCAATCCACCCTATGCACAAAAATCCTATTTACAATTCATTCATAAAAGAAAAGAACTTCACTCACATACAAGTCAAAAATCATCCCCAAATGCAATTTCCCTATTAAACCATTATTTATTTCATTTTCAAGTGATCCCATTTATGTAAATTATGCACTATTGTGAAAATAACTGGCATAACCACATGACTAAAAAGAGAAATAGCCAAGCAACAATTTAAGCATTCACACCCAGTTTTCTTGTAAAGTCACAACAACAAAGGGATACGTGAGATACCTAAACGTACTAGAACAAAACCAACCCTCAAGACATAGCCCCTCACAACTTCAGATTCACAAATATCAACCCTGCTACAATAGAGAATATCATTCCCATATACTTCACCCCATAAGCTTCATGCAGGCCATCACACCTACTAACAAAATAGAGTAGGGAAACGTCCTGGTTCAAGAACATCATTCATTAGGTTCTTCTTTCTATTGGTTAACTAGGGTGACCAGATAAGGATTTATGTTCACTGGACATCCATTAAACCAATTGAGTTTGGGTGATTAACTGATTTCCATGTTACAATAATGTAATAATCACAGAAGAAAAGGGTTCATTAGTGCGCAAGGAAAGGCAACCAATGACCATGATTTTTAGTTAGCATAATCCCATACAGTTCAAAACATATAGAAATTATTAAAGAATATAGAGGAATTGTCACATGCACCCCATCATTATTTAATAGTCTATTTATTATCTTTTTTATAGTTGGGTTTCATCCACCCCCTACCTAAACAGTAGCATACCCACCCCGCATGATACACAGTAAGGAGAGACGAAGGAAAATCCTTAGTTGGCTGATCAAGGATCAATGTTATTCTCTATATTCCATGAATTTGGGATGCTGGAATTGTAGGGGAGGAACGTTAGGGACTCTAAGGGTGAGAAAAAAAAACTAGCACATGAGCACCACAAGCCTCGGGAAGGACGGACTCCAAACACACCAGGGAGAAAATTGAAATCCATCCAATAAGGGGTAGGAAGTAACTCTAGCTTGATATAAAGATGATATTCTATAATTATAGGATAATGAATTTTGTACTGCTTTAAAGACAGATCGTGGTTTCCTTTGTAGTTGGGAGGCAACACAAGTTGTGATTAATTATTATTTAATTATTCCCATCAGGGTGGTGGCATAACGGCTGGGTGCTAAACCATTTCTTTTAAACGGAGGAAAAACACGCAATAGGGGATAAACTGGTAGGTACAGGGAAAGGTTGGGACACCGTGGTCGGTCTGCAACCGTCAAGGTGCCACCGTGACCGGTGTGCGACCATCATGGTGCCACTGTGACCGGTGGAGCCGTGTTTTGGTAAAGTAATGGACCTGGTGGGTCTAGGTCATTACATCAGATACCACTCAAACTATTATCGCCCTCGAGAATCATAACTAGACCTGGAGAAAGAGGGGTTCTGATCAACTATCTCGAAAGATACCTCTCAGGAGTAAACCTCATCGACATCTAGGAAAATCTATCCCTCAATTAACCAATAAACATTCAAAGGTAAAAATATCAATTCATAAGGGTTAGAGGGTTTCTTCCTCCATGTAATGATATTATCCTCTTTGGGTGGCACTAACTCTCCCGCACAGGTTTAATTGCAACCACTTTAATGTGTCTTGATTAGAGATCAAGTACTCCCCTTCCCATAGTTAGGACTCTTCACACACATCGACAGAATATGGAAAATAACATGTTCCATTGTTAACAAGGTAATGCATTCCATCACAACATGTACATAGAAAATAGAACAAAACTCAAAAGAGCTCTGGGTAGTGGGTGCACATTGACATCTCCTTTTCCCAGGTGCATTCCTTGAGCTCACCATACCTCCAGAACACACCAACCAAAGGAATGGTCTATTCAAAGAGCACCTTCTACTCACAATCCTCAATTCTCAGAGGCATTTATGCAAATGTCACTTCAGCCTAAGTGTCAAGATTTCCCCAGTCGAGGACGTGTGAATTGTCGTGTAGATCCCATCAGAGTTGTGACACTTGGAAGATGTAATGTATTCTCAGTAGCGGTGGTGGTAGCTCTAGCTGATAATCTACTTATCTGACCCACTGCAACACTTTGAAGGGTCCGAGGAACCGTGGAAAAATATTAATCCCCCTGCCGAACCACCATTTTCCATGTCGAGGGGTGACCGTCAAGAATACATGTTCCCCAACCTCAAACTCCATGTGTATCCTCCTATTATCGGCATACGACTTCTTCTGGTCTTGAGCAGCCATTATCTTCTCTCGAATAAGCTGAAATTTCTCCATGGTTCTCTACAAAACTTCTGGGCCAAGAACAGTTGTATCCCTAACCTTGATCTTGCACACAGGTGAGCGACTTGGCCTTCTGTACAAGGATCTGATCAAAGCCATGCCAATTGTAGAGTGATAACTATTATTGTTTGAAAACTCTACCAGAGGAAATTGTTGCACCCATGATCCTCCAAAATCAAGAATACATGCTTCTAGAATATCCTCCAACGCTTGGATGGTGTGCTCTCTTTGTCCATCTATCTGGGGATGGAAAGCAGTGCTAAGACGTAGTTGGGTGCCAAAAGCATGATGTAATCCTCCCTAGATTCGTTAGGTAAACCGTGCATCCCTATCTAAGACTATGGACCATAGAACTCCATGAAACCTTCCAACCTCATCCATGTACCTCTGTGATAAGGTATCCACTGTACCAGACTCCTTTATCACCATAAAGTTAGTTGATTTCATCAACTGTTCCACCGCTACCCAGATAGCGTCACAGCCTCCTTGAACCTTGTGTATCCTTATAACGAAATCCATCGAGATGCCATCCCACTTGAACTCGTGGACATCTAAAGGCTGCAAAACGACTCTTGGAACACGGTATTCAGCCTTCACTTGCTGACACACTAGACACCTAGCCATGAACTCTACCACCACCCTCTTTACCCCGGGCCACTAGAACTTACCCCTCCAGCCCTGGTACATCATGGAATCTCCCGGGATCACATATAATGGTGATTTCGGAAACTCACTGAGAACCATGTCGTGAATCGCCTTAGGAACAAACAACTTCCCTCAGAAAAGAATCTGATTCTGAGCATCCTCTATCCACCCTTCTAGAGCATTGCCTTGGTTAACCCATTCACGCATCACTTCACTCTCTATGTCTCCCCACTGGGACTCCTCCACCTGTCATAGTAGAGAATACGTGTAACTACTTGACCCCAATTACCCAGAGTTGGTGCATTATTTTAATACATTGGCATGATTACAAGGAATCATGTCCTGAAAGACCGATCAATATAACAGTTTTGAAAAATAGATCACATACATGAATGTTACATTACACTTTATAACATACAAAACAACATAAATAATCCTTTAATAATTCTATTATTCCCAAGTCTTAACCCTTCATATCAATCACAATGAAATTTCTTGGAATCCTGGGACAAATAAAACATAGAAAGGGGTGAGATCATATTCTCATTAAGGATAACAATATAGCAGAAACTTTCATAAAAAAGCATAAACATTGAAAAAAATGTATAACTAAAATAAATGACTTTTAAACTTGATCATCATCATAATATGGAAAAAATAAAATGAAATGATTCCATTTACTTATTCACATTGATATTCTACTAGTCGAATAATCACATTCAATATCAATAACCACTTTCATAATGATAGAATGCATAATGCCAGACTATCATAACCACGTAGCAAAGGACTTGTGCCAAGACTACAAATAAGATTTTGTCAAGGCCTTGTGCCAAGACACTAGTTTGACTAATGAGACCTACTGATTCATTGAGGAGCTATAGCGGGCACCACCCATCAATTATTAAGTCCAATGAATTCTTTATATGAATAGGTTTAAACAAAACATAAACATTAGTATTAAAACTAGCATACGAAATGTAAATACATTCTCTATAAACCACGAATGGTATAAAAATAACACATCCACAGTCAAAAATATCACAAAACCTTCAATACAATATGGATGTTTTGTATCATAATAAGTCCACATAAAATAAGCTTAAATTCCATCCAAGGATGTTGACATAGATGAAAACGATTTGTAAAACTCTTTGAGAGAAATATCCATTTTTCTTGAAAACATTTAAAAGTCACAAAATTTAAAAAATAAGACACTTAAAGATATTATATTTGAATAAAAGTGTCCCATAACACTTTGAAACTTTTGAAAAGAATTAAAATTTTAAAAACAATCATGTCCATATAAATAAATCCTTAAAAACCATTTTGAAGACATAAACATTAATGAGAAAGATTTAGATGAATAAATATTTAAAACATTAGAAATGATATTTTTGTAAAACGTCCCTTAGAATAATCCCATTTAAATCTATTTCATAAAACATTGATATGGATAATAAATATGTTCCAATAGATAATTATGTAAAAACAACCTCGGATAATAAAGAGATTGTGAAATTAACACTTACCAATTTGGAAACTTACGAAACATACACCCCAGGAAAGAGGTATCATACAATGAATATGTAAATAAAAATAAATTAAAGTGTATTAGAAAAAGAATACAATTCTGATCCGTATATATACCACCATAAAGGTAATAGTGGCAATATGGTACTAATCTCACGGGAATACAGAGTGAGATGAAAACCCCTTACCTTGGACTTTCCATTAGTCGAGGGTACGTTTAGCCTCCTGTATGAAGACTGTAGTATGTTATAATATTATAAAAAACCATATTAATATTTATGATATCATAAAATATTCTTATATGACTTTATATTACCCATTTAATAATAATATCCATGTTATATTAACATTTCGGGCCATAATAGCTTTCTTTAACGTACATGTTTTAACTTGTTACTCATGATTGTATAACATAGATCATGATTTAAATACATAAAGAATATATAAAATGATTTATTTATCATATATATATAGAATATACAAATTTATAATAGATGTATATATGAAATGAAAAAGACCGTTTATGGAGACAGTTGTTCGTACATACGCATATACGCTGTTTCTGTTTTCAAATAGTTTTGAACGGAAGTAAGTGAAAAAGATATATGTAAGTACATAAAAACTTATATATATAATTATATATATATATAGTATCATTTTTATGTCCTATATTACATACATATTAGTAATATATATTTTAAAAATTGTGGATGAATGGTGAACTTGGAAATGAATCTCATCACGTCGTGGAGACGGCAATCTGTACGTACGCATGAGCGAAAATATCATTCTTTTGATATTAATATAATGTATAATTGTATGTTATATGATATATAAAGAATATTTATCATGTTATATTTATTATTCACATCAAATACACATCATTCTTATACTCATCCAAATAATAATGTATTGAATAACAATTACACCACGACGTGGAGACGGTAAGCCGTACGTACACACGTATGGTGACATGTCCTTCCAAGGGTGGATAGAATAATGAATTTGGTTGTACAATAATTATAATAACATCATAGTATGTAGAATATACTGGATTTATTATTTTTGAATGGAAACATCAAAGAAAAAAGAATTGGAAGAGGAAAGGAAATTGATAGAGGGTGGTGAAATCATTACCTCTTCTTCATGTTCTTCCTTTTGATTTGATCAAAAGGGCTCCATAGGATTGATTTATGATCATACTAAGGCCTCTACAATGAAGGGAGGATATTTGAGCGGGTATTTGGGTATGGTTTTGAAAAGCCAAATGGCTTAGAAGGTGTGAAGAGTGAAGGGGGAGTGCCCATTTATAAGAGGGGTGAGGGGAACCTTATGAAAAACATAAAATATTATTTTATAATAAATTCATATTCGGTTTCTAATGGACCCCAAGTTGATTAGTTAAAGTCTGTTGTGGAGATAGGTCTCAAAAAACTCCACCAATAGGTTTTAGACAAGTTTAGATTACTATTTTGACCTTATCATTTAGATTTAACTATAAGTTAAATAATTTAAATTTTACTGTGTCTACTTGTATTCTTACACTATATGGCTAATAAACATACTATATACTACCAATAAAACCCAATTTGTTCATTAACGTCATATATATTATTATATAAGTCTTTTGGGAGAACCATAGATTTTTAGGACCATTATATCAATTAATAATATAATATTTGTTTTAAAAACTATTATATGTCAATTTTGACAGTATTTGGTATTTGTTTTTTTGTTTAAATAATAAAAATATTATTACTTAAAATAGGTTATGGGCAGTTATATATTATTTAATTTCTTGAAAAATAACAACTCTCCTATGATAAATAAAAACAAATTATCATGTGAGACTAAGTATGAGATATATTATATCAGGTATGGGGACTTCATAACAAGGGAAGAGTTTATAAATGATTTGTATGTATTCATTAGTCATATAACCTAATCAGGATTGTAACATCATGTGATATTTCAATAGCGTTTTAACATCATTATAAATAAGAATTCTAGTATTTTTTTGTGATTGTAGTTCTATTAATGATATTGTATTTTCATTTGATTTTTGGAATACCCATGTGTAGTGATTTAATCATTGTTAGTGGATGAGAGGGAGAATGTGTGGGAGGAATTTAAAATATAATGATAATTATGTTTGGATAGCCTCACATGTGGGGTTTAGTTGTCAACCATGGGATTTAAAAATAATTACGATATCGAAATTGGGTGTCACTCTGATATGATAATTTTAGTTTTATTTGTTTTGTGGTCATGTCCATAATGACATTCACCATTAGGGATCCATGTGTTCTTATGGTTGGTAATGTGAAATATGGTTAAAATATTCTTGAAATATATGTTTTGGCCATTTTTAAAAACAATAATCGGATAAAGACTCTTGGACTAAATATGAGGAGTTTTTATGATTAATGATCATTTGGTAGGCAACATAGATGGATGTGAGTGCAAGGTAGTAATGGAATTCGTGGGAAATGGTAGGGATTGTCTAATGAAGGGATCATTAAAAAAGATTCATTGAATTAATTTTTTTTTGTGTATTATAATCATGGTGTTGTTAGTTAGTATATATTTTTATATTTATGGTTGATAGTTTAACATTTTATTTTTCACAATGTTTGTATGAAAGATATTTTTAGGGTTATAAGGTCATTACATAATGATATGAGTGTGTCTGTAGAAGGAAATGTGTACCTTTGGGATTAAACCTCAAATTGTGTGAAAGGCCAAACCTACAGAATCTACATATTAGAAATAGACTCATCTTGTGGGTAATGGATGCCTAGTCATATCTCCGAAGTCGTTGAAGATGGCTAGGGATCTAGAATAAGCACGGAATGAGTGTGATGCTCTGCAAGAATGTATCAATGTGCTGACCAAAGAGTATCACCTAAAATCCTCACATTGAGGATACTAGCTTTTCTCCTCTGGCTAGGTATATAAATGCTAATAAATGTTATTAATGTGTTTTAGGGTGAATGGGAGTTATGAATGTCGGGTAAGTGGACTCAAGAGATGCAAATAAGTGATGTAATGTGATCTATAATGTCCACTATTTCAAATAAATTACTAGAGCTGGGGAAGGAGGAGAAGAATTTTTGGGGGTCTAAAAAATAGACCTTACAACAAGAAGAGTTGTATATCATAGGTGTGGCTTCCTACTTCCTAATGAGAATCAACACAACATTTCTATTATCCAAATCATTATCATACAATTGTGTGATATTGATAAATGTGATGACATGATAAAGAGTTTATATTGAAACTGAATAGATGTCAATGAGATTAATGTATTATCAAGGGGGTTTTAGTTATATTGAAGACATATCCATTGGTATCATGCCCCAGATTAGGAGTTAGTCATCCACCGAGAGATGTTAGTTTGGCGTGAAGCAGCAACAATCATGCACATCATGGTTTTGTATTTTGTTCTATCGATGAGCTATCAGCTGACTATTTTTAGGATACAAGGATCTTAGAAAAAATTTCAACAGTGACTCATCATGATTATTATCTAAATTGATTAACTGGTTAGAGAATTATGAGGATTATATGTGAAAATGTTGATTTAGAAGAAGACTCAAATGATGAGAATGAATCATCATCTTCCTAGAGACAACCAGGAAGAGCATAAATTGATTGAAAGAACATAATTGGTGATCAGACAGAACTAGTGCATAAAAGAAGGATATTTCTGTACATGAAAACATCATACATATCACTAGTGGAGCATAAAAGCATTGATTAAGCAGTTGGAGATATGAATTGGGTTCAGGAAATAAAGGAAGAGCGTGACCAAATGGACAAAAATCCAATGTGGGAAATGTTTTCTAGAGCAGAAGAAAATAATATCATAGGTCCCAAATTTGTATTTCTCAAAAAAATGAATGAAGATAGTACTTTGATTCGAAAAAAAGAATGAAATGTGTGCAAATTGTACTCCCATATAGAGGGTATATATTTCGACAAAACATTTCCACCTATTACAAGACTTGAGACAATTAGATTATTCTTGTCCATAGTTGGGAAACAAATGATTAATGTTTTCCATATGGATGTCATGTCATCATTTCTAAATGGAGTTCCTGAAGAAGATGTTTACATTGAGCATCCTCATGGTTCTCTCATTAATTAAGATGAGAACAATGCCTATCAACTGAATAAGGATTTGTACAGTTTTAAGAAGGAACCAAGAGCATGGTATTCAATGCTTGATCAGTTTTTAAGGAAGCATGGTTTTAATGGTGGTGGAGTTGATTACAATTTTTATTACTACGATGGAAATAGTCAATGGATAATGATGTTGGTTTATGTCATTGACATAATTTTTGGTGGATCAGATGTAGCAAAATACATCAAAATTTCTGAATTAATGAAATTTGGGTTCGAAATGATGCTAAATGTAGAGATATAATTTTTCTTGGATTACAGGTGAACCAAGGTAGGAAATGAACTTTTATTTATCAATATAAATATGCAAAGGAGGTTTTGATATGGTTTCAAATGGATAATTCATAAGAGATAAAGACTCCAATTGCTACCTGGTAGAAATTTTCACATGATAATGAATGTAAGACAATTAATATAAAAAAATAAAGGCAAATAATTGAAGTACCTCCACGGTGGCCAATAAATTATTTTACATTTGGACAACCATTAAATAATTTGATAATATCATCATATTGAAGAATTTAATTAAAGGAATCACTGCATTAGTTATCATGATATATACTTTTTCATCCATTTTTTTGAACACCTGTAGAAAGTGTTTTCAAGATGAAATCAACAAATAATCCCTATAATAGGATGGGATGTGCTTCATTGCAAAGCCTTTAATCTAATTCTGGTGATAGATCAAGAGAATATTAATATACTGTAGAGAGGTAATGTAAACCCTTGAGTACATTTCAGTGGATATATGTTAGAATATGATCCTCTTAAGTGTTCATTATCAACCATAGATTAGATCACCATATAGATTCTATAATTAATGTCTATTGGGGTCTCTATTGGATACTAGTCTTATTAGGAGACTATTTTTTTACTGAAATAGCTGGATAATGAAATCATTAACAGCAAATAAGAATATAATCATTTCCCTGGTTTTACACATGAAAACCTGAAGTCTTTATTAAAGCTATAGAAGAAAAATTTCCCACATTTTGGAATACTCTGAAATGTTCAATTATTATTCCCTATAGTAAGGTGGAATAGTGATTTTCTTACTTATAAGACACTTATTGATTACACTGAAAATGATCATCGGTGGATGTATGAATAAATTAAATAACACTTTTTTCTAATCAAATATTTCAATGATCTTCTTGAATGGGAGTGGGTATACGATCCCACTCTCCTGAAGCATATACGGCTCATTGAGAAGAATCATCTATGATTGAGTTATAATGTATATAGACTTGATCTAAGGTGGTATTCATAATATCTGTAGCATTGACATTTACTATCACTTTCAGGATATGATGATAAATCTATAATATAAGGTCAGAGATATATGCATGTCCGTCCATTGTTTACAAAAGGTGTAGACATATACCTATAATTGGAATGGAATATACCCATATTATTTAGAGGTATAGAGAATTATTTCCACTAAAATATACTAGTCAAAATTTAAATACGATGACATAATTTATATAGAGGGCATTCATATAATTCTACACCGAGATTGTTGGGAAATTTAATTGTATACTCTTGATACTTCCAAACTACACTAATAAACATTGGTAATAGGATTAGTTATATATAAATTATATTCCACAATGATATGACAACCTATTTCATATTGAGGGACACAAATATGGGCTTGTACCTCGATTCACCAAGATGGCTGTCCTTGGTGAAACATAGCATATGCTTCATGGAGTTCAATAGGGATCACTAATATCTCATCAAAATCCTCCTCATAAAATTTCAAGGGAACCGGTACATTTTTACTATATGATATGTAGTTGTGAGTATATGGATCTCTCAAATAATCCTCATTCATAATAGGCACACCTTAGTAAAACTCTTCTTTTGGCAACATGATATAACAGAGTTAATAATTTCCACACTTTTTTTACTATCTCAAAATGATTATTTATTGGAAAAGTATGATCATCATATTAAAGGGACTCTTTATATTTATTTAGGTCAATAAATCACAAACAAATCAGTAAAATAAGGATTTCACCCTTGTTATAAAAAATAATTGGAATGTTGTATTCCTTAATTGGAATTTCATGGGTTTAATACATAGTGTTATTATCCATTTTGGTATGTTAATACGCCATGGTTTAGGTTCGTTTGGAAATCTGTAGGGGCCATGGTAACATAGGTAATGGTATTTCTAGGTTCATCTTTATCCATTGTAAATAGAATCTAATGTGGACCCCATAATCCTATTTGTATGAAACCATCTCAAGATGTGAATATGTGCTGGGTTGAACAGATTGTGAATTGTGAACACATAGTTATATGTTATGAATTCTCAGACTAATGAATTGAGTGTGGTTTTATAAGAGTGTGGCCCACGACAACTGTGTAGACATTACCTTTTTTATAGGTACATGTATGAACTACAAGAATAATCCCGGTGACCAATTCCATTCCAAATTGTGATTCCTAAAATATTCATATTAGTGTTTACAACCACCTATCTTGAATATTGTTCTCTTACATTTGTAAAATAACATTGATCCATTTATTATATTCACATACTTATGTTTTATCATTATTTATCAATTTCTTATTAAGATCTAAGAACACCTATGAACTCATTCCTTCAATAAATAAATTTTGGTGGTCTTTACTTATTTTTGAAGAACTTTTTAATTTTTTATTTTTCAAAAACACTTTCAACTATAATTATAGAATATAATTTACTAATATAGTGATTTCACATATATATTTTCTATAATCATCATTATATTCATGAATAATAAATTTTTTCCTCAATATCCAATTCTCAATGAATTTTTTGCTCATTATATTTAAAAAATTAATATATTTAATACATGAATAAACTTTTATTCCTTCTCATTAAAAGAATTTTTCATGACATATTTATTCCATCCATAACATTATATAAAACAATGAAAATATGAAATTGAATTTTGAATAGATGAATAATTAATTGTGATACAATTGCGTAAACTATACCAACGGCAAGATCTATAAACTCGTGGTCCTAAATGGGAAAATAATGAGAAAAAAAAATCATAGGAGATGCATATAGAACATCCAATATATATTTTGGAAATATATAACACTTAATTCATTTAATTAGACTGAATCTACAAATATTAGATATCTTTATAAGACACATGTATTCTAAATATATATATTTTTCTGAATCATAATTTATTGAATACCTTTCTTCAAATGAAAAACTAATCCAAAACTAGACAAGGAGAATTATATTGCCATTAAAATATAGATGATGATGTGGTGTGTAATTAAAGATGTTACTGAATTATTAAATATATATATATGAATAATAAAAAATCATCATTATTAATAATTATTATTAAAATTTATTAAATGTAGCTAGTAAACTATTATGACCAATAATTTCCATGATGTTTAATGGTTCTAAAATTTGATTTTAGGATTTTTCTATGGTAATATATATGACATAGATAAAAGTGAGTAGTTATTTTAATAATAAGTTTTCATTAAATGTTATAATATATTTGAAAAATAGAATTATAATAATACATTAATTTTTTATTATTATTTATCGATGATTTATTTAAGTATATATTTATCTATTTGTCTAAAAGTAAAATTATAAAATCAGAATATTTTAATTTAACCACATTGAAATCCATTTTATTATTATTGTAAAAAAATCATTATATGTCCAATATTTTAATTTAAATATAATAAAATATTTTTAATTGAATATAGAAAAAATTCATTAATATCATATTGTTTTTGGATATTCCATTTTGAATGTATGACTTTGATATACAAAAATTAATATTCATGGTAAACGATGTATTTATATATAAAAAATAAATACATCAAAAAAACCTGTGATATATAAAACCTATATTTATAATTTTATTTTATTACATTGTATATCCCCTTAAAATGAGATGTTTTTTTGTGTATTTAATTAAGTATTGTTATGGTATTTGAAAACAATTGTTATAAATTTAAATTTTTCTAAAAAAATATTTTAAATAATAAAAATCATGGACATTAATTAATTTATCATATAAATAACATTTTTTATTATGTGATACGTTTTCTAAAAATTGATTTTTACACCTATCCTGCACAATATTAAAAATAAAATTTTATAAATATATAAATTTTCCCTAATAAAATTGATTTTATATTTTGTATTAGTAGGTTCAATTAATTTCATAGTTTATATTTTATATTTATAATAAAAAACTGGTAATTATGTATAAACTAATTACAATTATAAAAAAATTGTAAAAATTTATTTTTAAATAGAAAATGATATAAAAATAATGATTAAAATATGATAAAAAATAAATAATTAAGTGTTTGTCGTTTGTATAGAATGCCTCACTACATTATTATCAATTTATGATCAATTATAAAAAATTAAACATTTTTTATTGTTGAATTATGTTTATATATTTACAAAAAATTCCATTATCATTAATTTTAAAAGGGGCCTTTCACTTCTGCTTAAAAATATATCCCATAAATTAGATTCCAAAAAAAATTCATATTATCCATAATATGTAACACTTATAATTCTCATCAATCCTTTTTTACAATATATTTTTCTAATACCTCCATTTCTATGGAGTGTTTACTGGGAAATACCTTGTCAGAATGTATATTATTTTTCTTATATTATTCCCTTTAAATTATCAGTATCACTAATAAAATTTTATAATTCATACAAAAAGATATTTTAAAATTATTTATACTAAAGTATATTAATCACACGCAATAAATTCTATCAAAATATTCCCATTCCATTTATTAAATCATTACATCCATTCACGTGATTCGTGGATATCATCCTTGATATAGAAACATCATTGATTCTTTACCACCACCTCTATTAATTTGTTATAAAAATCGAATTGAAGGATTAATTTGAAAAATAAAATTTAATTACTTTTATTAATTAAAAATTTATAATACATCTTCATCCCCATTATTCATTATGAAATTATATATTTAACCATGCATTTTTTACTACTTTCTCTATGATATAATATTTTCCATTGTATATATTTTTAATTTATTATTAATTAATATTTATTAAAATATTATTTTACACCGTAAAAATATCAAAATAATTTAATTATGCTTCAATAATATAGATAATATGACAATAGATATGACATTTATATTCATAATAATCAATTCATTAATGTATGTTATTTCTTTATTGATCCAAAAATATACATTAGAAATGAAATAAAATAATACCATGGATCACTATAAAAACATAATTATTTATAATATAATATAAAAATAATATATTGAATATTTTATTTTGGTTTTAAAATGGTAACATTAATATTAAAATTATTAATTAAGATACAACCTTTAGTTTGTTATATTTAACTGGAATTTTGTTTTGGCCAGCTTCTTCTATAATAACTACATCAAAAACTACAATAGAATAAAATTATGACACCATAATGAAAAATAAATCACCCTTTAAAATACTCTTTATTATCCATAAATGATGAAACATGGGATAATAATAATGAAACACACAACTGTTATGAAACTATTTCCAAACAACAAATATTTCTCATAACCAGTATTGATATTGGATAACAACATACTAACATACATGATGTTTTTAAATTGATATAGATAATATTGTAGATATAAAAGAGATTATTAGGGAAAAAATAATTTTATACTATATATTTAAATTCTTTAGTGGATGTCAAGAGTTATGGTAATAATTCAATTCATCAAATTAAATAAAATGATACATGTTTCATATCAAAAAACACTATATTGAATATATCGTGTATTCACTTATCAATTGATTTCATGCCTGAAATATATTTGACATAATTAAAAATTCATTTCAATTTTATTATCCTTTTCAATATAATATTAAATTCTTATATTATTAATACTATGATGGTTTCATGTAATAGCCCATGAATTTAATGAAGAATACTAATTTTGATACAAAAAATAACATGAAAACCCTAATTTAGATTAGGAGAAAATACATAGTACATTATGATATGTTTATTTTAAAATATATTTAATCACTTAAATAGATGTTGGTACACTCAACCACAATATTTTAATTCATAATAGTGTATTCAACATGCAATAATGTTTTACAAATAATAAATGATATATATAACAATTATATTAAAGGTGTTTAATATGATGGTTTAAATAGTGTCAGATTCATTTTGATATATATATTTATATATTTAATAATTTCTCTAAATTATAAGTAATTTCTAAAAAATATTCAATCATTTATTAGAAATGTGAATTTACTTACAAAACAATTTCCCTTCAAAATTTTCTTTTTATTGTTTTTTGTGAAAAATAATCATGGTGGATTTTTAGGAAATATGAGAAATTAATTTGATATAGTGAAATTGTTTTTAGATGTGGAATATATAGATTTACTATATGTGAGATTTGGTGTGATAGGAAAATATTTATTTTTTAGTGAATTTTGAAAATACAGATTTTATTTAAATATCTCATTATTTTCAATAAATAATGTAACTGAAATGTCACAGTAAGAGATCAATATGATTTCATATAACATAATTATTCTAAATTTTTATTTAATACAACAAATTTTATATTAATTTAATTTATACTTGATTTTATTAAATGTTTAATATTGGGTTTAAAATTAATTTTTCTGTAATTTTTTTAATGCATAATGTTTCCCTTTATTAATTAATTAAAATATTTTTTATGGGTAATTCATTAAATAATATTTAATTATTAAATATCATTGAATATTAATTTAGTTTCACAAAATAATTATTATCAACCATATTTAAAATATATCGTTGTATCTTTGAATAAAAAATACTCTTCTTAAAACCATTATGACTTACCATGACAAAGAGATTGATTGTAATGAAAATTCACCATAATATGGGAGTTGAAATTGGAAAAATGTATTCTGTATTTTTAATATTAATTATACAATTTTTCTAGTATGGAAAAATAAATTTTTTTACATAGTTACTAGTAAATTAATTAATATTAATTATCACTATTATGATTAAAACATGGTTTGTCATATTACATTCTTTTTTATTAATGTTAATTAGACTCAATCCAAAGATTTATATTTAATAAAATTTATATCATAAATAAAATAATTAAGAATAAATTACCGACTAAATTACATTTAAATTATTTTACATAATGGTAAATTACATAGGTAAATAAAATTTTCATGTTACTATGGTAAATACTAAAAAGGTTAAAATTGAGTAAACATAACGTCTAATTAATTAAATGATAAAAATGACTTTTCAGGTATTTATTGTCCACATTATCCCTCTAATCTATTATCATTTATCCATGGAAAAACATGTGGTATGTGAGACATCACAATATTTAATAGTTATTGTAACATGTAATTTGAAACTGTAGGAAAAAATGAATTGTATTTTGGGCTATATTAGTTTTCCAGAATAATGAAAAAATGTACAATTTGTTTGCGTGTTGACAACCCATCTCACTCAGCTAAGCAGTGGGGCATGAACTCTTTGACAAAGGATGATAATGGGTTTTTTACTACAATTGTACTATATGATTTCATATTTAACATGAAATTTTTTATAGGTAATTAATATTATAATAACACATGTGATTTTGTTTGAGGATTAATGGTCGATTTATCATGAAAAATTATAGGTCCAAATCCTACTAATCATTGGGATTCATTCTTAGTTTGTAAATTGTTGAAAATATTTATGGAACATTATTTATGATAAATTTTACATTCAAATATTGTTTTTACTAGATAATTGTTATGATTAGGGTATCATTTTATGATTTAGTCATTTTTGTAAAATCCTTTTGATTCTTTTTTTAGGTTTATGACTAATGACATATAATATAACATGATTACTCTATTTATGTTAATGTGGACTTTAATTGTTGATTCCATAAATCCACGAAATAAAATATTCATCTTTATTACTCATCAATTATAGGAAAAGATGTGATTTTGGTTCAAATTAATTATTGGATTAAATTATACACATTAAGAAAGTATGTTTCAATTTTCATTTTCTATTAATATATATGGTAAGTGAATTATTTAAATCTAGGAAATGGATCCTAAAAAATTATTATCCTAGTACCTTCAATACTAATGAATCAATGCTATTTTTTGATCATTATAATTTTATGTTATTGAGGCCTGTATACTTATTTTGACCATTCACATGTTTATTATCAATAAACTCAATTAATATCATTAATTACATATGATTTACCACTGTTCCCACCTATGTTCCCGATATGTGGAATTCTAGTTGTGCATAACATCATGTGACGTTTATATATCCCTCCTTCGCTTTTATGATGTTATTTTAATGTAATATTTTATGATGTAGGTTTGCATATTTTAATTCAAAATTTAAATTCATTTGATAACCAGGAATAATATTATGTGAGCAATTAATTTTAAGGGGGGTATGATGTAACTTCATCAGTTTTTATGAAATGTATTATTTCAAATTAATTTAGTTTAATTTAATATATTTTGATACAAAAAATTTATGTTTTAGGTTTCATTTTACACAACGCAATGTTTATATTTATATTTATGTATCATTTAGTATCTCTCATAACATGTGTTACATACAAGAAAAATATTTTTGGAAGAATAATATAATATCAATATTTCATATTATAGTTATCAACTAGATGTTAGAAGGGAATGATTGTATATAATTAAATATATTGTGAATATATGGTTTAAATGATGTTATAAAATTAATTATTTTTTGGACAATTAATTAGAACTGAATATAATGTCCAATTGAATACAAAGGATGTGTGTTTATTGAAAATAATTATTATGAATATAATTATGTATTATCTTGATAAATTAAGTTAATCACTATTAGTGAATGATATTCATTAATTTTATATGTTATATATTTAATAAAATGTATTTAAATTATCATTATAATTTTGATAGGCTAAAGATATGAGTAAATCCAATTTGAAACTGAAATTAGTTTATATCATTAAATGGTTGGTTTACTTCATATTAATGTAATAGATGTTTTAAATCTGAATTTTGAAAATTTTATACTTTTTATTTGAAAATTAAATATTAATGTATGAAAAAATGATATTAAAATTTATTTTGGATTATTATTTTTTATTTTAATCAGAACATTAATATTATGATAAATTGTGAATGACACTATATTTTAATTGAAATTTTATTTTTTCTACATAATTTTTAACATATTCTCATATATGGGCTTAATATCAATTTAATTTCAAAAAAATATGTGATTGGAATCTGAAAAAATGATTACATATTTGGAATCAGAATGAATTATAATTTTTAATTATATCGACATAGTTTTTTACCAGAATTATTAGTAAAAATAATTAAAATTAATTAGATCATTTAAGGTAAAAATGAGTTTATTTAGAGGTTAAGATTTCATACTAAGGTTAAAAAGAACTATAAATAACTAAAAAACAATTTTATAGACATTATGTGACCATATCCCATTTTTCATTTATTTTATTCTCATTATGTAAGAGATGCCTCTAAATAGTTATTATGTTTTTATATCTACAAGAATTCCACTCCCTATCCTCTATAAAAAGGCTTTCAACAACACCTCTACTTATAATATTTAAATAAAATGGATCAAAAAACATTCCCCAATAATCTCCAAAATTATCTCCTCACATACATTGATCTAGAAATTAGTAATAAATAAATCAATGGATATCCTTTAGTGTAATCTAAAGGAGTTAACCGAAATAGAGGTATAATTTTTCTACAACCACTTTTTTTATTTATTCAAAATTTAACATATATTATTACCATTAAATTATTATAAAATAAAAAATAGAAAAAATATTTATTTAATTATTTATGTCAATTTAATGACACAATCCTTCTCACACATCCATCAAATGTGATACAAAATCATCATTCATGTTTACAATGTACTGCAGTTGTGAGAACTGATTAATTTCATTCTCTAAATACCACCTATAGGGGTATGAAATTACTATATAATTACTAATTTATATTATATATAATATAGTTATAATTTTAATCTTATAATTTAATTTTTACATAACATATACCTGCATTACTTACATTATTTAAAATAAGATGACATCATTCAAGGACGTTTTGAATACCACCTCTTCAATGTGATGTGTTACATTCTCTAATTACAATTGTTGTACTGTGGATGTGATTAAAAATAATATATGATGAAAGTAAAATAATATCCAAAAAATGACATAATTACTTATCTTTATTTATAAAATATAATTTTATTCATTCCATTTCACATATGGAAAAAACTGATAACGTCGTTGGTAGACATGTGGACTACCGCCTCATCGATGTGATGGGATTCTTCCATTAAAATCACCATATTATTAGAATGATATATAAAATTACATAAAATTATATAAAATGGTATTTATGATGAAATTTATATTCTATAATGTTAAAATTTACTTACCGTCTTTCTATACAGATCACTGAAATGTTGGAATTATACTCAAGCGTACATATAGCCTACTGTCTCTGTGATCGTAATAGTGGTTCAATTTTCCTATCCAAATTTTATACATGATTTTAAAATAAGAATAAACATTAAACGATATTTTAAGACATGTATGATTATATTTTAATTATGTCATTGTTTGGAAAACAATTATATATCATTTCATTACACTAGGTGGAGATGGATATATCATGAGATAACAATAACTAGACTGGGGAGTGAACCTGTCTCATCAAGTGATATTTTACATTAAGACATTGTTGAGATTGAATATTATCTATTTGTACGATACAATTGTGAGTGAACTCAATCAACTATGGTAATATTGGATTTGAATCTCAACTATATAAATTATATTATATGAATATGTATATTCCAAAAAGATATGTATTATAAAAATATTTTTCCCTCATGACTCAATATCATTGGTTCATAATGATTCATGTCGTCTAAATTATATTTTTTAATTCATGGATATAGATTTTGATATGTGATATATAGTTTAAGGTATAAAAATGTTAATATAAGGTTGGTTTTATGTTTATTTGATTATTCATATCACCATTCTTTACTATTATAATGAATCTATGCTAACCCTTTCTTATGTTTATTGTCCCTAGGTAATGAATAATGGAGTAAAGTATGATATGATTGTAAATGGTGCATCTTATGAAGATATTAGTGGAAGAATATGTAAAGCTGTTATGAAATTTTTATATATATTAAAAGCTAAAATGAAATTAATCCTGTATAATAATTTTGTGGATCATAATATTATGTAATTAATTTTATGAAATTAAGATGTGATATATACATATGAAATGTATGGGTCCTATGAGTAGATATGAAACCATTCCTACAATGATTATTCACTTTCCCATGTTTACTTAATATCCAATTTGTTAAACCATAACACTTCTACAAAACATAATACACTTCTAACATAAGGATTTATTATGAGATTCAATGGTCTCTATTGGTTTCTCCCTGATTGAATTATCTGGATCCCACACAATCACCACCAAACTGAAAACATGGGACAAGACAATGTGGTACTTTATGGGATGATATATGTTGAAGACAAGACAAATATATTTCAAAATCATTAGTAATTCTAACTAATATTCATCATGAAAAAATTACTCATTGATCCCAAATAGTATTATATATCTCAAGGAAAATATACTATACAATCTATGCGGATTTTGACCCAATCAAAACGAAAAATCGAAGAATAACATGTCAGTAATAAAAGAAATATATGAATTTCTAAATTATACTATTGATCAATCTAACATGTATGTATGCATAAACATATGTTTAAGATAAACATCCCGTCATCTTAAATATGACTCAGTCCCACAAGAGGGTTCTTGACCATGCCTAAAAAAAGATTCAACTAGAATGGGTGATAATAAAAATCCATGAATAAGTAAATTCTAATAAAAAAAAGTATAAAACAAAATATATCATCTGAATAAGTCCAATATGTATGTCCCATAATAAACTAAACATCATGAAATATTTATGGAGTATATCCTCTAAATTTTTTAGAAAACATCTTTTGAACATCGATTTGTGGAACGTGTGTTATACTCATTCTAACATGAATACCAACTTCCTTATGGAGTATCTTATTGAATATGTATGTAAGAAAGATCCAATTAGAAATATTCAATGTGTTAAAACCATTAAAAATTACAATCTCAAGTACATACATTTTACCCAGATATTCACACAATTTCCTATAATGGATGTAAATGATATGATATTATATACTAATCAATGACATCATAGATTGAATTATTTAATCTAAAAGTCTATATAAATCAAAAAATTATATTTTTGGGAACCTCTTCCCTCTCTTATAGAAAACCAGATGAGGTTGGGGGAGACCAAAATTCATTAGGTGATCAACCATTATATGTTACTAGGTGTAATAGTGGGACACATAATCCACAATATGACACATAATTCCTACAGAATAAAAATCCCATCTCATATATTGATATTTCATCATAGTTATAGGTTGTAGAACCCCAATAAAGACAATAATAATCATGTGATACCGAATTCAGAAAATAACATTTTTCTATAAAAAAATTCTACAATCAATGAATCCAATAATATGGGAGACACAAACAAGAAACTAACTCTCCACCGTAGGCTGTATTCCTGGATTAATGTGAACACGTCATACGAGATCTGTTTGTTTAGAATTGAATAAAGTAGAGATGATGAAAATTTAACCCTAGTAACAACCAAAAATAAAACATCCTCATGTATGTGGAAAATTAACTTGGTGAAAATTCCTATAGGGTTCTACTGCTCCTTTTATTCCATGATATATAGAGAATGGTCTTTCATTATGGGAGCATCAGCGATGACAGTCCCCTTCCATGGGGTGTATGATATTATTACATGAATCATATATGGTTATTCGAATCATTTACCTACCTATGGTTTTTATCATTCTAATAAAAGATGTAAATTAGGCATTAATAATTAGTAATGGTTGTGAACCTCTACCCAAAAGGTAGTGTAACCATCAAGTATGTGCATTCAAAAAATTAACAAAATCTAAATCAGTAGAGGGACAATTTTTCCATGCATGAAGGGATTAAGATAATATTACTGAACCATATGACCATATTTTATAAGCCTAAAATATATACCAGTATAAGAAACACCAAAATACACCGAAAAAATGTTATTAGTTCATAAAATGACCCGAATACGATATAATAGACAATTTCATTTAAACGCATTATATGAATACTCACACATAGAATCCAAATAGAATTTTATCTCACCCTTTTATAGAATATTATATGATGATTCAATAATTGAAAAAATGATAAAAACAATAATATTATCCAGCCAAACCTTGAATCATCATATATTGAAGATGTTAACTAGTTCTTCCTATGAAAAAAATAGATATCACAATATCATGATAAAAAATAATGTGATGTTGTTAAATAAAATCGCATAATAAATTCAATTTTTGAATCCAAAATTTTAATTTTGATACATTAACATTATGTTTGTGACTTTTAATGGTTTTTATAAATAAAATAAAATGGTGCTCACGAACACAATAATAAAATAATTAAAACATGATATATTCCAAAATTATAATTTGAAATTTGTAACACCCATATTTATTATTAATTTTTATTTTGATGAAATTAAATTTATTTTTACAAGTTTTATTACATGAATCTCATTGTAAATAGTACACTACTTACAACATTGTCAGACCATGTGTTCCACACAACCATATGTTTTAACAAAACCATGCTATATTTTCAATGAGATCTTTATAAGATGGAAATTAAACATAGTGATATGAATTGTAATAACTAATTTTTAAATTGTATTTAATATATTCTCATCTAATGAAAAAATATTGATAATAAAATTTATACTTTTGGGTAAACTCTATATATGATTCAGAAATACTAATTTTCATCAATATATTTTTATTAATTTTGATAAAATTCAATCAATTTAATATTTTATAAATTAAAAAGAAAATTTTAAAAAAACATTATATCATAATCAATTGTTTTTCGCAATTATATTTGGGCTATTTTTTAGATTTTTCTACAAAATTTCATTACTTCGTGATTAGCAGAAAAACCAATATTTTATTGAAAATTGAAATTTTTTCTAATTATAAAAAATATTTGATATAATTTCAATTTATTATAGTATTATTTTTTCATTTATATGTCCAAAATACATTTATGGTCATTGGAATCAAATATATATTTAATTTGGATAAAATAACCATTTATATGTTTGATCATTTTCACATTAAAAACATGTTTTCTTATGGAATCTACGGTATTGATTTAAATATCATTTAACGATATTTTATGAATTTAATTTTAAAAAATGGATTTCATTTAATAAATAATCAATATTAATAATTTCTCATATTTTCAACATCTTATTTTACCAAAATGAATAGTTATTGGTTAAAATAGAAATTACAATGAGTATGTTAAAAATTCATTTAATGTGGTTCAAATAAAATTATATGAGTAAAAGTGACAAAAAAATATTACTATAATTAAAGGGAATTTTCTTCTTTAGATATTGGATATATCATTCTATCATATATAGTTACAACCTATGAAAATTATTGGAATATGGCCCATATAATTATTTGAGGAAATAAAAAGTCAAAAAAGTCACATTCCTTACTTTTAATATTAATAATAATTTGTGATCATAAAAAACATATATTTGGTTACAAGTATTAATTTTCAAATATAAAAAAAATTATGATAAATATTAATAAATAATTTTATTTAATTTAATATATACTTAAAAAGATAATAAATATCATCATAGTAATTTTATAGTTTGTAAAAACCAAAATAATTCACACTAAAAACTATAATAGTCATGTAAATTGATTGAATTATTTTGTACAAATAAATTTTCAAGAAAATATATTATATTACATAGGTTTTGACATAATTTATTCTAATTCTATCATTATCTGTATGTTTTTTAATCAAAATAAATTGAATAACATCAAAATTGACATTAGTGTCATTTAAAAAAGATGATTCATTTTTAAATGATTTCAAATTAAAAATAATATTTTCATTCAAAAAGTGAAATTTATATGTTAATAAATACCATATATGATAAATTAAGAAAATATTATTCTTTATTATTTGATATATTAACCTTTAAATATTTAAATCACTAATACAATTGTTATAGTTAATGTTGTGTATTCTAAACGTTAAATGTGCTTGTGTTAAATTTAATTATCATCCCAAAAAGGATTTTATTTTTGATAAATTAAATTTCATATTATGAATCAATGATTACATAGTATAATATAATTATAAAATTAAATTTTTTTAAATAGCTGAATTACTATTGTATGAAAAATATTTTCAATGGTGATAAATTAAAAAATGTAAAAATTGGGATACATAGTAGTTAATGAACGACTTTTTTTAAAAAAGTGATTCATTATCGGTTGACGGGTGTGTATGGAACATACTATATTAAATAAGAATTTATTTTATAATTTTGTGCAATAATTTTTTATATTTATAACCCAATAGTGTATACTTTTGAGTATTTACAATAATACCATTCCTCCTCAACTATAAAAGGGCTCTACATCCCAAATATTAATCAACCCAATTAATAAATATTACATGATAACATCTTCCCAAATCACTTAGAATATTATCTCCAATCATCCTACATGAATTATTTCTTCTACGATTCTAACATGGTAAGGAAATAGTGATAACCAAAGAAAGGTAATCTATGGATAGGTAATGTTCTTCAATGAACATATTTCTTTTGTTTCATCCACCACCCAATAAATTTTTACAATATCATTATTATATAATAACCTTGGATTCATAAATATAATTATATGTTTTTATGTTAATGTTTTTGTCCTAAAACCACCCATAATCCCATCAAATGGGTTACTAAATCATCATTCATGTGTACGGTTTGCTATTGCCTTGTGAACAATTGTAATTTGTTTTTAAATTTCCACCTCTTATGGAAATATATAATGATGATGATATATATTATATGGGATATTAATGATTATTTTTATATTATTATTCTTATATATTTCTAATATCTCAAAACCTTAATTCTTTTCATTTGTGAGCGTATGATAACGTTTCTCATGTGAAAGATGAACAACCACCTCCAGAAGTGTTGTGATTCCTTAAGAATTTAAATGAACTCATGTAACAATTATTTTGTAAAAAAATGTGATAAATCTGAGCTAATAATCATAATATAATGATCGAATATATATATATATATATATTATTAATTTAATATAAAAATAAAATGGAAATTCTGTTCATGCGTATATTCAAATTACCTTCTCCATGAAAGATGTATTTAAATTCATCTTACTCAATATAATTGAATATAATAAATACTTATATTATAAATTAATAAAATAATTATATAATATTATACATTATAAATATGGTAAATTCATGATATAACTAAGGTGATCATTTATAACAAGTCAAAACGCATACAAAAAACCGGTTATTACACTAAAATTGGATTTAATATGAAATCATCATTATGAATTTAATAAATGGTCATAAGAAAATAATATATGTTAAGATATATATTAATTTAGATATATAATAGGTTAATAAAAAACTTATCATTATTATAATTTATGGTTTAATGAATACGAAAAAAGTCCAAACTTATGGTATGTGATTTCAATCTGAATGTTATTTTTCTATCCAACACATTCCATATTAACCACCATTAAATTTGTTTTCGAATGTATACTACCCATGATTTTATTTTATGATACAAAAAATTAAAATTATTGATATTTTCATATTTATTATAGGATCTATCTACAATTGGGATTACTATTCAGATGCAAGAAAATTAGTAATGGTTTTTTCCCAATTATTATTCATAGAGAAACATGTTATGATGTACACATATATACTATAACCAAGTGTATATCTAACCACATGTACCTGTCATATGATAAATTTTTTTATCCAAATGAAATTTTCTGTTCCATTTGATGTTATTTTTTTATGGGGATTACGGTTCAATGATACCATATTGGTAATGATTTTATCTTATAATCTAAATGTTTTACATGATTGTTTAGAATTAATTATCTAATTTCTAAATCACATTTTCTAAATCTCAATAATTATAATGAATTTTATTCAGTTATGGTTTTTCATGTAATTTTAATTTTATGTAACCATTTTTTAACTACATAGTACTTATGAATGATTTTTTTGAAAATATGACTTCTTTTCCCGCTTCATTTATAATTTTTATATCCTCAATAACAATGTATTAAAAAATATATTTCAATGATTTTTTAAATGATATGAAATTCTCATTTTGAAGGAAATTATATTTAAAAAAAACAATGTTTGAAATGATTTTTAAATTATTATAAATGCCTCAATTTTGAGTTTCAATGGATATTTTAAATTAAACATAATTCAATGACTTTCAATTCATCCTTAATAATGTTTTGGATGTTATTTTGATTATTTTAATATTATTCATTTAAAAATAAATTCAAAATTCAAAATGTTATCCTTTACAATAAATCTTATAAATTATTTATAAATTAAGAACATATATTTTTTCATGGTTAATGTCAAAATAATGGATATTAATAATATTTTAATTTTTTTAAAATTGATTTTATATTTAACTATTGAAATTACCAATATTGTATTTCAAAATAATTTTCCTCATAAGATTAAATTATTTGAGGTTAATTATGATTTACTAGGGATATGTTCTAAGGTTACCATTATAATTTTTTCTCTGAATTGGTCATATTTTTATCAAAAATATGATTATAAAACATATTCCTCTATTTAACATGATATATTATAAAAAATAACTATTGAAACCAGCTTCCATTAATGGGTTATTATTTTATAAAAATATTTTGTATCATGTATCATTTAGATACGTAATGATATGAGGAATGTTTACGATCATGGATAAAACATAAACATGGGTTTAATTATGTAATGTGTGGTAACTATATCTCTATCCAATACATTGGTTAAATATATATATCCAATAAGATAAATAAAAAATTGGGAACTGAATCCATTTCAGTAATATAAGGATGGACCATGTTATGAACACTATTCAACTATACATGGCTAAAACATGGAGTGAACCAAGTTAAAATAATCAAGGACTATAATAAATAGTTATCCCTGTTTAGTAATGGTATGTGCCCACTATTATGGCCTTTAAAGGGATCCTTGACTAATTATTAAATGACATTATATGCTAATGAGTATGAACATAATCTAGGATTTATGACATATTTGTGCTGCTATGGCTTATGTTATTTGATTCCATTTTGATTCATGTCTTATGGAATACTTATAATCAAGACATGACTAGTTATTATGATCATTTAAACACAAGGTATGGTTTAATATTGTTATTATCATATTAGGATACCCTTATGTTCAGTTTATCATTACATGTCCCCCTTTATTACACTTAATAATTAAATTTGCTCATTCTATTCATATGTTTCCTTTACCAATGATATCATGACAGGTTTTATATTGGGTATGTCTATTATGTGTACTAAAATTTATGATCTTTTTTTAAAAAAATTATGATATATGAGAAATTGTGAATATTTTATTCCATGTTTCCCCATGATGTCAATTATTTCAGTACTCATGCTTTAATATTTTCAATGTAATAAATATTCATCGAAAAATATTTAATATGAATGTATAATAATCCTGTTTAATTATAGTTACTATAAAAGTAATTGATTAAATATCCATTAGATAAAATATTTGAAATTCATTAGTGATAATCCCTATGTATATTCTATGTATATTTCATGGATTGTCCTACAGAGATGTCTCAGGATGGGATTATGTATATGAAAATATATTGTAATTTGGAGAGGGATAAAATGACTATTTTGATATAAATACATAACTATCATGATAATAATACTATATATTCCTTGTTAATAGATGATCCTATGTTTAATAACACCAAAAAACCATATTGGGAAAGGCTTGTTCCAGAACTGGTCGTAAAAAATAGACCTTACTGCACACCTGGATTGACAATTAACAGGGATATACATTGAAAAATAAAGAAAAAAATATTAAAACCAATCATAAGGAAATTTAGAAGGTGATGAATATGAATAACCATGGATAATATTTTTTTTCATTATATTAAAATGTATGTTTTATTATATTGAAAACATATATGTTATTTTTCAGGATTATGTGGTTCAATAATATGATAAGTGTTTCTGAGACTATGATTTCATTTAGATGATAGTTATCATCCAAATCTACTATCTGAATGATGATTTGGAATGATAATTTTCCATTGTGTACTAAAATGAGATGATTACTTGATTGATGAGTATTTTTATTATACCTGATCATATTTAATGTCAACTATATAATAATGTATACCATAACCAACTATAAGACTCACCAAAGAAGAACACAAAATAATTCTTGATCATTTTCAGAATATGAGACCATTGAAGAAAGAATATTTAGTTTCCTATGTGTTGAGAATGGGTTAAGAAACACCAATGGGAATGTCTTATAGGGATTAGAAGATGTTTTCACTATAGTGAATAATTTCATAAAGCATGTTATTAAAAAGTGACGTTGAAAAGAATAATTATCATAATTGATGGGAATATTTGTATCCAAAATATATCATCAACTATTTAATGCATCAAATGTTGAATCTATGCAGGTAATCAAAATTAATTTTGTAATTAATAATACCATTTTCAAAATTAGCAATGTTATATGAGTAATGGTTATATTTTTTTTGATAATGAGAAAGTATATGACATATGAAAGGAGAGAGGTATAAAAAATATGTTGATGTGTAGATGATATTTTCCCATGGATGTTGTTTGATGGAATTATATTTGTAAATTGGTTCATATATTTTAAAATAAATTACACATCCTCAATATAATTTTTCCTTTAAGAATCATCAATAATGTATTAAATATGGGCGATGACTGCTCAATGTGATTTAAAGGAATAAGGATATTTTATTAAGTAACAGTAACACATATTATGTTCTTACTGTTGAGAACACTCTATTCGTCTTGGTTAAATAGAGGATTGGAATGGATATTATAATTCTAATAATATCATTTAATAAAAAATTATAAATGATTAATGTAATAAATTTTTTAGGTTATCATATATGAATTCTATATATAATAAATTATGATTTATAATATATGAAGAAAATAATGTTATATTTTATTTCATCATATTACAATAATTGATATAAGACATGATGATGGTATTCACATGTTTGGTATATGAAAATCCTGATATACTTCATGATATATGGGGAATTAAATTTATGATTATATTGATAAATTTAATAACCTTATTTAGTATTTAAGAATGTATGAAGGGATAGAAGGATATCTATTTTTGAAATGGTTTATTTTTATCATTGAAAGAGGTTTTAGATATTAACATATTTCTCCCCTATATAGAGATTTATTAATTTTGGGTATCCTTTGATATCCTTTTTTTATTAAATAATGAATGTCATATCATTATATTATAAATAATATTTAATGATTAAAATGAATAAAATAACCACATTTAAAAATATCTAAATTGGAAATTTATTGAGGAACCAACCAATGATGAAATTACACATATAATGTAAGACTATATCTAGTTTGTATATTTTTATATGTTCCCATTCTAGATGGAAATATATTTTCCAAAATAGAAAAGAGATCTTGAACAAAAAATTGTTATCCTGCTAACTTCATATTCAATGAATCAAATGAAACCTCAAATCATTACAGCTAGTTATTTATGTTCTAGTAAACATTCTATAAATAACCTTCATGTGATAAATATTCCCTATCAAAATCTCTAATTATTTATGTTTTCTTCCATTTATAAATCATCACTTCCCACCATTGTTCTCATATTTGAGATCATTTTATGTGTTTTTATAGATGATCTCCACCCAAATATTTCTCTTTTTTATGATAATGTTTTGTTAAACTATCTTTCAATATGGGTTTATATGAATTAATTTTTAAATTTTATTCCATTTATGAAGGATATAATTTTCATTCAAAAAAAATGATATGTGGGTTATAATTTCACACCGTGTATTTTAATGAATTATTTGTTTTTTCAAATAAATACTTTTTTATTGACTTATTTCATTAAATGCAACTCCATGTCAAGCTTATGATAAAATAAATGTAGGTTTAGATTTTGCTACACTTAACACTAGGTTTTAGAAAAACCTTAAATAATTATTAAGGTAACAATAAATGTATAGATTTAAAACATAGTGATATTAATTGTTATGAATAACATTTTAATATTATGTTTACTGGTTTTATGAAAATACATGATATTGATAGGAAAACAAATAATTAATAGTAATTTAATTATATGTTTCAATACTATATTATTATTATATGATTTTATATAAAATGATTTTTTTTTTATATTTTACAAAAATAATTATGATAGGATAAAGACTATTTCTGAATTCATATCGGTGAAATAATAATAGGGTAAAATTTTTTATTTCACAAAACTAATTCATTTTTTAATTAATAATTATGATTATTGAATTTTAAATGAAAACACCCTTATTGGTAAAATTATTTACAACATAAAATTATATTATTTAATATATTTAAATTAATATTGGTTTTCTAATAAATCCATTGTTCAAAAGTATGTCTTGGGAATTAATACCATGTTAAAATTGTATATGAAAATGATGTAAACATTAGAATATTTTTACATAAAACCCCTTGATTCTCATCCCATAAATTTTATTATTTATAAATTAATATTTTTAACCTCTATTAAGGATCGTGGTTGATGAATTCTTGAATGATAACCATCAGGTCTTTCACATTTGGTTCTTCTAGAATCTATTCATCAATGTTGATCTTGACAGTGCATTAGATTAGTTTGTGACCACAATGATCATTCTAGGAGGATACTCTATATTCTTCCACATGGTTTATTTGAATTGAAATGTGAAATAAATATTTTCTAGGTTGTTTGATTTAGGGTCCATATCCATGTGAGTAGTTCATTGTCTTATCTTTGGCCACTATAATATCATGATTGATTCTAATGAAAAAAAGTTTGGGAATCTATTAGCTACTGGATATCATGGACTTCTCATATTTTTCTCCTAAAATTTCAACTTTTATTTAGGTTATTATGGGTAGTTCTGAACCTAGAGTAACAACTAGAGAGGTGTTCAACACTCCATTTATATACTCTATCGTTTCCTCGCGAACTATTACATGATTTCGTTCTTCCCAGACAATATTGTCATTCATATTCCCCATAGAATATCTGATCACTCACCAAAATGTGTTACTAGGACCTCTAGAAATGTTGAAGATAATTATTTCCACTACTAACACTTGTTTTTTCTAATTAGTACAATCATTGGGCTATTCTATACTCTTATGGTAGGCCTTCATATGAGGGTCCCCGTGAGAACCTCCAAAATAAATTAATACACCTTACAAATGAACACGAGATAAAATGATAATTTTACCACATCCTCCATGTATATGGATGTGGTCATGTACTACATCATTATCTTGGAAACTAGATAGTAAATCTAGTAGAGTGACTCTATTTTTTATGATTTTTTAGTGAGAAAAAAACATTTTCGAGATGTTACAGATGAATAAACTATAATAAAACTAAAAATCCATAGTCTAATGGGTCTGTTAGGGAGTCAATAATACACCATAGATTCATTCTTGTATATAGGATAAGTGATGCCCCATAGGAACAAACATTGTTTTCAACAATTAATCATATTGATATGAAATTATAGAGTTCAATGGTATGCTTGAGGTACGAATTAAATTTATTTTTTCAAATCCCAATCATCACTGGAATGGGTTTTATCAGAGTTTTAGAGAATATCTCTTTAATTCTATCCCGAAATGTTTTTTCATCATGAAAACGAATCTATTAGAAACATACTGAATAAGAAGGATAAATGAGATGATATTTGAAATTTATAACCAAAGACTTCACCAAACCGTGATGGGTTCCCATGTTATATCTATAGGGCGAAATTTATCTTTTTTGTAACCAATCTAAATTATATGATCCATGAATTTTTTATTAGAGGATTATAATATGGGTTTCATGCGCCACCACCCTGGTTCTCATCCCAATGATCCAATACCCATCTATGAAACATCATTACCGACGAATTATTATGTGAAATATCTCATATACTATTATGGCACGTGTGATCAAAAAAATTCTATCATATAACCTTATTCAATATATATATATATAATGATATTTTTAAATATGGGATATCACTCAAAAGGGAAATTTTACATTCCTAAGTAATGATAAATGGAATCCATTTATTTACAATGTGATATAATATTTCAATCAAACATAACCGGTACCAGACTAATGATCGTATTGAATGGAATTTCATTCTAATGGTGCTAAAGTACCTTGGAATTAATACATGGTAAATATTCCTCTTGTACATATTCTTTTGTTCTATATGGATCTCCATTATTTTTCTTAGTAGAATCATTGGTTTCCTTAAGATGATTTGGGTTCTAAGATGGTGAAATCCACATTCCCCATTTTTAATCATTTTCTCCCAATACTCAATTTGGATACTTATGAAGAGTAGACCCTTGTCTTTAATGCCTCTCTAATAATATTTTTATTATAGTTAAATTGGTATATCTCATAACATTTTTTGGATGAAAACCTCATCTTTGCTAAAATAAATAAAAATTATATTCAAAGAATTAATTAGTTCATTATGGTTTGCTAGAATTAGAGTGCGATGTGGTTAACTGAGAAAGGTGTAGCATGAAAAGTTAATTATTATTCTCTAATTGGTTTTATAATCATAAAAAATATATTGGGAATCATTATAAGCGACTTCAAAATGATTTATCATGGCAGTACGATCTACCTAGGTAATCTCTACATCTATAAAATTTATAATATTTTGGGTAAGATAAAAAATATATTATAGAATGGAATAATAACTTTGTTTCGTTGAAATGTAGAATTAGAATTGTAAAAACTGATTTAACATGAATTATCATGAATGTTATATCTACATTGGATGTTTAAAACGCTTTCATATTCGGTATTTAAATGATGTGGATGGTGTTTATCTGGGATGATAGTTTTCGGTGAGACAACACTGGATTTCTTGGAAGTGTATGTCTAGACCACTAATGTAGGGGAGAATTAATGTTAGATATTTTATTCTTATATTAAATTCTTTTAAGGAAGATAAGCCTGGAAAACCCTTGCATGACATTCACTTTGGAGAAGAATTGTGGGGGGTAAATATGGTTGTGACATTTGAATGACAAGAGGTCATTCCTCCCAATGTCTTTGAATGTTCTAATATCATATTGTAATTCTATAATACTATATTAGGTTGATCATTAGAATGGATAGACATGTTTTTTTCAATCACAATTTGGTGGTAAAAAATCATGTATTTCCTTTCTATCATACTCTAAACAGGACATTCAGAACAGAGAGCATCATCCATGGATTGATCCATGAAGTGTTGGATAATTCATAGTGAAATGCATTTTAACAAATTGAGCTAGAATTGGAGATGGATCACTAGGTATTAACTAAATACTCTTCAAAAAAAATTTATCAATGGGATTAATAATGAGTGACTATGAATCATATTTCCAAGGATCCATGTGGGGAAATCCTATGGCACTCAGAGATCCCTGGTATATTCCACTTTATCACATGGTGCATTAAAAACCTAGAGATCCCCATAGATTAAAAGATGAGGAGAATTAGAATTCCCCACATGTAAATGATCGGTTTTATTATGATCCCATGAGATGGTATCTATAATCATCTATTATTAGAGAGATACTGGGAATGAATTGAATAGTGCTTTCATTATAATTTTTCTATACATCTTATTATTACCATATTATGGTTAAATATTCCCTACCCCTGGATATAGGGGAAATTCATCTATGGTACTAAAATGTAGGCCCGATCAATGATTATTCATGGTGTCTTCTATAAGAAATATCATGCATTGAATAATTACAATCAAAAGGGTACTAGTAATAATCAAAACAATATTGATATCAAATCAAAAAAACCATCTATTATATCTTTCTAGGGTTCACCCCAGTATGTGGTATTCCAAATATTTATGTCAGTCCTTGGTTGGAAGTGACACTAACACCTTAGTATTTAATTTCCATAAAAGAAGGTTTTTTTGTTATATTCATCATAGAGTAGCTATTATACTCAATGAAAATATCTCATTTTCATTTGGGATCATGCCAGGAGTTTTTATGGCCCGTAATACATATGTTTCATTAATATTTACCTTTTTGGACAAATTTGGTAGCTATGAATCTATTCAATATGAAACAAATTTGTTGCACACATATTATCACATGTGTCAAGTGGTGAAAATTGATATTTTTTCTGGTGGAAATGGACTTTTCCATTATCAATAAATAATTGGTTGGGTAGATGTCTATCCACATGTCCAATAACAACTTCATTTGTTAATTTAAATGATTAATCAGTTCTCTCATCGATTTTCATCATATCTTGGATAATGGTTACAATGTTTCTTATTTTCTTTCTTCATTGGCTAAAAATCATTTTACTTTTACTCATTTCTATGTCATTGGGTCCTTTCCTATTATGGTTGGGAACAATATTAAATGTGATTTTTTAGGTATCTATCATTTTATACCCCATAGTTATTGATGTATATTCTTTAGTTTTCTTTTTTCCTTGTCTTCCATTTACAATTATAAAATATATTATTTATTTTTGTAGAATTATCAGGGGTTTAAATATATTGATGTGTGTGAAAATAACAGAAATTTTTATCTAATTTTTATTTAATATTGGTATTTTGTAATTATCCATAAAAATATATAATATATAGATATTAATTTCCACTTCCATTTCATATGACCAATATAACATGGTAAGTAATGTAAAATCCAAGAAGATATTTTTCATATTTTTGATATTATTAATTATTTGGTATTGGTAAAAAATAACATATTTTCACTTATATGTATTACTCTTTAAAATGAATTCATTTATCCTTAAAAAATTTCATTAATTATTCATATTAAATAGTAAGGAAAAATTAAAAATGAACATAAATGAAATAATTTATTAGATAATAAAATATAATGTAACTGATACAACAAATTATAAAAATGATGATAATGAAATTAATTATAAATTTCCATTATTTTTGAAGATTACTATATCTTCATAAACTAGTTTGAACATATTGTATTTTAATTCCATTATTTTCTTGAATTTTTAATTAAACTAAATTTAATAATGTCAGAATTGACAATAATTTTATTTTAAAAAAATACATTGTACTAATAGATTTATAATTTATAAATCATATCTTCATCCAATTTTTTTATATTAAAAAATAAAAATAATGGTCTACTGATGGATAAATTTATCTCTAAAAAATATTATACTAACCCATTAATAGTATGAACAATGACATAGAGATTAAGGTTAAAGTTGTGTTTTTAAACCTTAAATGCGCTTCTGTAAAATTTATTTTCCCACAAAAATAAAATATTAATTTATAAAATATTTTTAAATATTTAGAAATATTGTTTTCAAATTTTAAAATATTTTCCAATCTAATTTATTCTTAAATGTAAAATTAATATGGTTATAAAACTAGTTATTGTGGTGATTTGTTTTTAATAATCAGGATACATAGAAGATACAAAATGAAATGATCAAAAAAAGTACATAATTATGTGGTGGATGTGTGTATATATCTTATCATCCCTCCACCCATTTATATGTAAAATTTGGTACCACATCATGAATGAGTGACCAAATAATAGTGAATACTATTATTTATTGATAAGAATGGATCTCCTTTTAAATAGTAATAGGAATGTAAATTTCCTATAGATATCATACATCTAAAGATATTTTTATCGAACAAACCATAAATAAATAAGATTTAAAAATTAGTCATCTCATCATATTATATCTATTTTAGGCATAAATACATCTTCATAAGTCCTTAGAGAAAACCCATGGAATATTTCCAAAGAAGATGTATTTTTTTTCAACGAACAAATTTATTTCATTTCTTCCTCCACCACGTCAATTATAAGTATACGATGACTATATAATAACCACATTATATTATTTATAGTTAGAAATTTTTATTAAATTCATAGGATATATATCCATACACATTTTCATAACATGTGTTGTGAGATCCTTGTTCGTGTTTGTGGATGACTACCGTGCCGCGAACCGATGGCATTTATTTTTTTTCATTTTAAAAACATTATGTTACATATAATGATAAAAATAATATTTATATATGATATTTAATATATTTATGATATTATAATTCATTTATAATTATAATTCCACATGTTACTTATTTATATTTATTTTATTGGTATTTGGTAACATCGCTCGACTGTACAGAAGACTATATCCTCATCATGTGATTTGATTCATTGATGCGTTAAAAAGAATGTATTAAATATTATTTTAATAATAATATTTTTTATATAATCCATATAATTGATATAAAATATATAATATTCATTTATATCATCTAATATGCATTCATTAAATTTGATAATAAAATGGGAATATCATATATATGTATGTCCGGCCTACCTTGTACATGAACGGTCACTTACAATTCATATAAATAAATTTTATGGATTAACATAACTAATATAATAATTAATATATAATATATTTACTTCATGGGTACATTATAGATATGTTTAATCATAATTCATGTATGAGTATCCTGAATAACCAGTCAATAAATATATGATAAATAAACATTTTAATGTAATACATAACATTATCAGGAAAAGGTTTTTCAATGGTTAATAGATGGTAATAAGAAATTATTATATAGTATGATATATTTTAATATGTTTATTTAAATTTTTTATAAAATATAATATTTATTATAGTGGAGGAATGACCGAGTATGGTATTCATCAAGACATATAATAAGGGATTTCTATCTCAACATTATTTATATATGTAACACAAGACATCATCATAACATGCCTATTATATTTGGTGTATATATTACCCATTACAATATATTATGATAAATCAACTTAATTATATTAGAACATAAATGTAAATTTTAGGTTATCTATTTTATGGGGTCTACCAAATAAAATATACCACATCAGTAAGGTATTGATGTCTCAATTTGCCTTCTTTGTGACACATGTAATGTTAAGAACTTATATAATTACACAAAACATATATATAGGAAAAAGGACATGTCATTTATTCAGATTACTTTTCTTAATATAATTTTATTTTAAATTTTATGTTATTTCTTTAGTAGGAATTATGATTCATGTATACCATATGGTTATGGAATTTATGTTCAAATCTTACCATTTATCAAAATAATTTATGATTTACTATGATATGTTGGTATTTTAAGATTAACCTATCAAAGAATATCATTAATATTATAATGGTCTAGTTTTTAATGGAATAATCAATTAATAGTATAATTTTCCACTCTATTATACTTAGTTTAACAAAGAATAATTTAAAAAAAATATTTACTTTTTTCATTCATCAGTTTGAAATATATTCTCGTGCTAAACCATGTTTTTTATAAATGTTCAATATGATGTTTTTAAAGATATATAATGATATCTTTAAAGTAAAAATTATTTTGATTTTTTAAAAAACTATTTTAAATTATTTCCATTGCTTCCGTTATAATTTTCAATAGTTGTTTTCAATGAAATGGATTTATGTGATTTTAAAAGATAACCTTTCAAATTATTCTTGAATATTAATTTTTTTAAAATGATTTATGTTCTAAAAATAATATTCCAACAGAAAGAATGATATATTTCTCATGGAATTATTAAATGATTTTTAGAATCATACAATTTACTTATTCAATGTTATTATCAACGAAAACATATTTCATAATTATTTATTTTTTAATAATTATTTTAATATAAGTTTCTTTTTCCTCATGAAATTTCATGTGGAGTCATTAAAAATTTATTTTCCATATAATATGACATTATATGAGGTTACTTATGATTTACTGGGGAAATGATCCTTGTATACCATTCATATTATTTATGTTAATGATTTATTGTTATGAAAAAAATATATTCATAAAATCGCTTTCTCGTTACCATGGGTTAAAACATAATTTAATTATTATGAAACTATCATATTTTAATAGTTTATTCAATTATAAAATGATTGTGAAAAATTTCTATTTTCAATGTGTAATGACTCATAATTTTCATGTATTTTTTAGATATTCTATGTATATATTTTAGATAAGATATTGAGAAGAAATGTGATTCTGAGACTTGATGTTGATGAAATAATTGTTTAAAAAATATTAATTATATGAAATATAAAAAACAAAAATTTTTATAAAATAGAAGAATAACATATAAAACAGTGCCTAAACTTGAAATTTGTGGGTACCGTTATGTTCATAATTCTTGTTTTACCCTTGGTTCAATATAAGCATTTTCATTATAGGCCATTTAGTGACAATTTCTCGTGGCCTCAATACTGAATAAAATAATTAAATAAATTATATTAATTCATTCCAATGACCTAGCAATTGGAGAGTCTTTAAATAAATTGTTATGTTTGAATTATAGTGTTATCAACATAACCATGGAAGCATTAGAGAAATGTTGGATAGATAGAGATAGTGTATTTATCTTAGAGAAATGATGAATGGAGAGTGGATTGATGATCTACATAAAACAAATTTAAAGGAACTCCACAATGATCAGGACACAATCCCCAACATCCTCAGTGATCTTTCTAAAATGTGGTTGGGAAATTTTCTATTTGGGTTTTCATCCCCACTCATTATTTCTACTATGAACATAAATTAATCAAATAATATATTTATTCGTACATCATGCATATTTCTAGATGGGATTTATTAAGTGGATTTTTCTGATAACTTATAATTATGTTTGATTTTTTTTTTCATTATAGTGGTAATGAACTAAAATTTTCACATATATGTATGATGGACATTTCTTCTGGATTTTGATTATCATTTTCTCCCCGGATTCACCACTCATCACTGGAGTCCTAAATTTTGAAAGCGGTAAAAAATATCCATATAAATATATCATTGTGCACCCCTGTCATTGTGATAAAGTTATTACTTATTGATCTAGTATTGATAAAATGAAATGGAGGTTTGATGTTGTTAGAAGAAGCTTATTGAACGATGTAGATACCCGATTTCAATTTCATTGGAACATAATGAAGAATGAATTAAAATTCCATTATTAGGTTGATTAAAGGGTTGATTATTATTTTTATATAATTATTATGAATTATTTGAGCTAATTTATGATTTTATAGGATGGAAATTGATGGTTAGATCATTGGATGATGGTAAAATAATGCCAAAACAAATTTGCGAATCTGAAGAAAAATACTACAATACATGGCGTGTATTGTTCATCCAGATGTCGTTTTGGCCACTATAGTGTAGAATATAGGGTTTCAAAGGCTCTTATGTATCATATATAATGTTAAATTTGTGGAATGGTATGTGGTTTGGCCTCAAAGACTCATCATGTACCTTAGAGGTTACCCGAACATGGGTTGTTGTACACTGATTGAAGAATTTCATGTTCTCCCTTACATGTTCATGGCCTAGACAAGAGTACACTGGTTATGTTGTATAATGGTATAAGGTAAATTTACATAGAATAAATCTATATTCAATCACACTATTATACTACACATGAAAATAAAATCATCTTTACATCTACAGACATGAGAGGAGAACCTAGGTAGTTTACACGGGTTGGAAAATAATTTAAAGGACACCATGTGGAACCCTTCTACACACCTTGTACATTTTTGTACATGGCATGGAACCTTTTCACCTACTCCAATGACTATGATCCCTTTATCTTGACTACACAGATATATTTGTTTGAATCCATCAGTGGGTACTAGAGTGATATCATCGATAAATATTTGTACCCTATGTGGTGTTCATGGAATCACTATGGCTGGTGCTACATGGGTAATGATTCTCTACCAAGATTGTTAATACATATTGATTTGTTGGGATCACACCCTAACCATTAGAGTGACACTCATCAGTGTGTCTTATCTCTTTGAACCTCAATATGTGCTTCTAATTGCAACACCCATGAAGCAAACCTCTTGGAAAAACATCATTAGAGTTGTTTAACTCAAAAGTTTGTTTCCATATATTAGTGCTTTGGGGAATCGTTCAGATGGAATGTAAGAATGGTGTACATTGTTTTCTAATTACATTTTTTACTTTGTTTATATGATGATAATATCTTCACATTCATGTTATATTTTTTTATTCATATACATGTGTAAAGGTAATTATATTTTTCTTTCTTGAATTTAATGTGGTTTCACGGTGTCTTAATGATTATTGTTATACTCTCCCCAGAATGGGCTTTCCCCATAGGTGTTGAGTCTTGTGCATATGATCATTCATTTAACAGAGTCCTAGACAGAATAGTAGAATATAATTCATATTAAGACAAGAAAGAATGAAATGTGTTTCTATATCATTTTGATAGCAATCACCAGTATATACATTCAGGTCAGACTTTCTTTATTAAAATCCATTTGGTCGGCTTATATTTGGAAATTTTTATAATAATTTACATCCATTATTAATCTGGTTGTGGGATTAATATTTCTACATCCATGATCTTTTATTGGTTTTTATATTTTAGAAATTAATTGGATTGGAGAATCTACCTGTGAATAGGTACATGGGCTAAGGGTTCACATGTTAGTAATATTCACTCTCCATGCTAGTCACCATCCACTTGAATTTTATAGGTGGGCATGAGGAGACATGGAATGGGACCATATCGGAGGAGTAATGACAATGTGGTGTCTTATAGCCCAGTTCTACATCAATACCCAAGTGTGTGATATTGTTAATGGAAAGTAGTGTTAATTGTGTTGAGTATAAATTTTAGGCTAAGGACAGAAGTGTTGGTGCATCAACTGATGTATGCACACACAATGACTCTCATTACATTCATTTCAACTCGACATTATAGAACAAAATTTATAATGAAAAATGGTATATATATCATATGAGAATGGTTTTTAGAATCCATGTTCTTCACGTCTCATATCTTCGGATATAATAATTGACTGTCATACATCTTCTTTATTTTAGGATTCCTCCGGAAGGTATTCTACCTAGGACTCATCATCACGATCATGAGGGTCAACCCCTCATTGATGAGGATTGTTATAGGATCCTTTTAAAGAGGGGTTACCTCTAGGTGTTTCACCATATATACCACCACCTTTGTTGTAACTCATGGAACCCATAGTACCTTCAGATTGGGTCAGAATATTGAGATGGATTAAAAATTATCAGTAACAGAGTCCCCTTACGTTCCAAGGTGATCCCATCCAAAAGAAGGTTGAGGATAATATTGATTTGGTGACTCAAGATTATTTTATGTCTAGGACAATAATAAATATGATGGTGGTCATTGCTGTGATTTTGTGGCTCAATAAGGAGATAGTGGGGCCTGGTGACTCTGTCTTATGAAGAGGTGACAACTACATTGACAATGTTCAAGGGCCCTATTAGAGATGCTATCTCACTAGTTACACCATGGGTTGTATATATTTAGGTCCATCCACAGCTAAAACAGGGAAGCACAATAGTAGATGAGTATTCATCATGGATTATACACTTTTTCAGGTGGTCGATAAATATCGTTGATAACTAGTTCTGATTGAATATGACATTCATGAGATGCATTCATAGAGATATACAATACAATGTAATACATTTATTCATTCCTTCATATGTTGGGGTAATAATAAAGGATTTTTTTGTTTATAGATTCATTGAAAATAAGATAAAACTAATGTTTTCTTGTAGCAGTCATGTAGAATTATTGACCTATGTATTAGGGACCCTACATCAGTCTTTGGGACCACATCATGTAAAATGTTTTAGGAGAAGGTCATTGGATAGAGGATCTTCCATTCAGGGATCACATGGTTATTTTAGTTATTTAAGGGAGAGGTGGTGGTACTTCTCTGATTTTAAGGGTACATAAATCCCATGATTTTACAACCCACTGTACAGATAATAGAGAGCCTATATACATGAAACCGAGGTAGAGGAAATGGTAGGATTTAGTAGGTTTTAAGGACATTATGTGTGCTATAGGTTCTGGAAGAAAAGGAGGTGGTGGTTGATGCTTTGTCTTGTTACCATCCCTAGACCCATGTGGTCTACTACATGCTCAAGGAGTTTGAGGGTGGGGGAGAGTACAACAATAGGATGTCAAGGATTATAAACAAATGGATCATAAATTGATTCTATGTACTATATATGTTTTTTATATCATAGTTTCAGTATTTATAGAAACATTTCTATTATTTATATTCTTCCACAATACATGATATTAGACCTAGGGATTCTGATGCAGCTCTTTACTTCACCCCTATGTTAGGATACTTCTACTGGGGAAAACACAGTGATCACACGAATGTGCAAACAATTTGAACTAACTATTTGAGGTGATTGTTTTTTATGGTATCACTATGTAACAATAATGATGAAATACGACATCATATCAGGTATGGACTCATTATCCATATTTCAGGCCCATAATGAATATTTTGTGCGAATGAAGTGTTGTGTCCATAGAGATATAATCAGGTTCCCATTTTTAGTGAAAGGGAATCCCGAGAATTGCATGAAGGTCCCATTCATAGAATGTTTTAGTTAACTACTAATATTTTGGATATCTTAATCCTTGCTGTAGTTGATGTTATGAGTTCCCATTATTCTGATGTGGTGGAAGATTATGTGGCTATATTTCAAGAGGATGTTCTAGTTTCACCTCCCTAGTAATAGATAGACAAATTCAGTGATCTACACCACAGAAAAGACATATATTATCACCTACATATGTGATCGATCCCTCAATGATTCACAAGATGTGGTTGGAGTTGGAAAACATCATATAAATCACTTTATTAGTGATAGTATTTTACCTAGGGATGATACACTTTTTTATAAAATATAGAAGATTGGAGCTTGAGTGAATGTGTGGAATAATGTCACTTGAATTCAGTGACTGTCCTGAATATCTATCCACTAGCAAGGATCAATGGCAATTTTAATAAGTTGAGGTGGGTGCGATGGTTCTTTAATGTTGAAATCAGGCCAGTATATCACATACTATGATTACATGATGTTAATATGCAGAAGAGAATATTAAGACGTTTTTATGGTCAATATGAGCAAATGGTGATGCTTTTTATCATGAAGAACTCCCCAACAATGTTCATGGGACATAGGGAATAGATAATATAGGTTTTATTATATTGTTCCAAAGTGGAATCCATCATCATGAACCTTTTGTACTCAGTTCCTGAGTAGTAACATGTGAGACACTTGGGGAATGTTCTTAATGTACTCTAAGTGCACCAGAGATACAAAAATCCCTCAATGTTGAATTTCTATATTAACAAGGATAACATTTTGATACATGGATTCTTAGATGAATGTGTGATATTGGAACCCTCCATGGTTGATGTAGTGTTAGATTTGGGATAACCAAGAGCATGATAATGATTTGAATCTTACTTTGGTTGGAATACTATTACAAGAGAATCATACAGAATTCCTCCATAATTTTATAACTGGTGAAATATTTGGCACATAAGGGGAAACCATTCATGTGTATAAAGAGGTGAAAATATAATTATTAGTTGTTGATACTAATATTAATGAGCTCTCTTGACATGAGGTTTCTAGTAGAGGTTTTTGAGTTCATATTCTAATGCGATACATTACAATCTCTGCTTGGTTATGTTCTGATTTAGAGGAAAGTAATAAATTTTATATGGTCCACATTATTTGATACCAAATGTGAATAAATACATGGTCCACAACCTTTATTTATCATTGGTAGACTTCGTACTCATTATTTGGATACACAAAATGCATGGTGGGGGGTTTATCATTTATTCTAATAATTAGATTAATAATTACATCTTCTATCAAAATGGTGATAGCGTGATAATGAGGCAAGGGCTAGTGTTCTTCTAGGACCATGATTATGAAATTTTATATACAGCATGTATGGTGAATATGGTATTAGATTCACTCACTAAGAGATATAGTTCCTATTTTCTAGGAGAGATTGCAGAGTAGTTGGCCCCATTATAGTTATCCTTTGTAGATATAGATGTAGAATATTACCTCAACTCAGTGGTTTTATTCACACCAATATTATAGTGTGTGAAGAGGGAACAACCTGTGGATGTCGATTATGAAACACTAAATACATAGATGGACTCCAGATATGCTCTTTATGGATTTTAAAATGGTGGGGAGCATATTTTTCTTTTTATAGGATTCACGACAGTAGTAGAGAAGCTGTAGGATGAGTTTCTAAGATAGTTCCAATCATCTCATTTGGTGGTATATAATGGTGTGGAAAATACGATCGGGACTTTATAAAATGTTATCATTACCATGGATGATGAAATAAGATTCATAATTTATTTTTCAATGCCCAACATATCATCAAGTGAACGATGAGCACCAATTTCTGGTAGGTTTAAATCAACCATTTATACTGCCAAAGAGAATGTGGGATACGATATCCATAGATATCATGATAGGAATACCACATATGTATAGGGGAAAAAATTCCATCTAAGAGATCATAGAACGACTCACCATGTTTGATAACATATTAATAATATTATAGTATAGTTCATTAGATATCATTGGACACCTCTACATTCAAGATAAATTCTGACACCATGTTGTTCCATTAGTGATCATTTTTTACTATCATTCTCACTTGACATCCCAATTGTGTATGGGATTAGAGGAGTATATTGAGACTCAGTTACTATTGAGTACAATATTTCTCTCCCAAATTGATGACTAGAATGAGTGGACATTTCATATTTTGGAGGACATGATGTCAGATTGTGTGTTAGATTTTAGATGTTGTTGGAGGATCACCTACAGTAGTGTAGTTTCTTTCAAACAATAACTGACATTTAACCAACACAATTGAACCATTCAAGTATTTTATTGAGTGAAAATGTTGGTCACAACATTGCTGGACTGACCTAGGATAGTCAACACTCACAGGATAAAATTTGTTTTTAGAAAATTCTATGATTATGTAGATCATCATGGATATGATGAACAAAGAAAAAAGATGTCAGAACTAATATGAAAAAACATGAAGGAGGACATTGGATTTCTATTAATGAGTCAAAGAGTTTCTACATGTTTCACCTTTATGTGGATTGCAATGATTTTCCTATTATGGGAAGCTACCTCTATGATTAATTAGACCATTGATAATACTTCTTAAATTATGATTGATTGAAAACCACTAAAATATAACTCAGCAGTAAACTAGGTACAAGAAACCTTCTTGGTTTCATAGTTGAGGAGGTTCTTCCATGAACTATCACATGTAAACTACTTGAAAAATCTAGACAGTGAGGATAGAGATTTCTTTGCAGAGTACCTAGTAGAGGATGAGGATCAAAAGGCTATGATCTTCCCTCAGTGAAAAAATCATATAGTTCATGTTTGGATACATCATTAGATTATTTAAGAGAGAACATGGGAGTGGAGGCCTAGATTTGTGCTCATTACTGAAATTTTTTTGTCTTTATTTTAGTATATTATGGACAGAAGGGCCCATGGTTTTGGAATGTAATTACATGGATATTTGATGTATTATTTTTGGATATTGTTTGTATTATTTTCGTGACCCAGTGCTATGTCGGTTTCTAATATCAAGTCCCCATTTAACTAATGTATGTTCTTGAAATATATTAAATATCCTTAAACATACATAAAAATATTATTCATAAAAATATGAATAACTTCTAAAGGGGTTCTAAGATACATAATCTATGGGAATCATTGATTTCAGATTGCAGTTTGTACTATAGGAGTGACATAACTTCAGTCGGTATGGGGTTTTTGTTGAAAATTCATCATGGTAGAGAATGTGAAAAAAAAACTAGGGAAATTATTTTAATTTTTTGATGAAACAATTAATGGAGATAAATAAAATAGACCTTTTTTTTGGGTCAATAGAAAACCCAAGAACATTTGGAGATTCATTGGAATGAGTGTTGGAGGTTCTCCCAAAAATTAACCATGAACAAATCATGAATTGCTAATTGATATGAAAAACATTCACATTTTCTCATCCAATAACACAAAACAACCACATTATTCATCAAAAAGCAATCATAATCAACATGTTAAATCAAATAATTTTATCTCTTTCCATGTTCATTATATCTACAAAAAACATAAATCAATCAACTAACTGAATTATTTTAAGATCATGTATAAAAAGGATGTGTATTATTATTAGTATTTTATTGGGATATATATTTTTGATTATTTTATATATATATTGTTTATGGAAATTATAAAAGGTCCTCTAGAAATCGATCAAGGTTTGTTCATCTTTATTAGTTATGTGATTTTCTAACCCAATTATCTGTTTGTCACATGCATTCGTTATTTTTCATATTGATTGAGTATCCCTGCATTGTCTACCATTGAACACCCTTTTCTTGGAACAATGAAACAAATTAATATATCATATTTGGGAATTCTGAAAAATACGTGTTATGGTGGTAGCAGTTGTGGTTTAGATGATGTAGAAAATCGATTTCATGTACTTCAGTGTGAAATTTAGGAGGAATAAATTCATTTTTTATATGATCTAAGTTTAGAATCTTGTTGACATGTGATGGAAAGGTTTTTCAGACCATGATTCATTATTTTGGTTTATGTTAGTCACCCGATCAATTAACAGATGAAGGAACCCAAATAAAGAAACTAGATATGGGAATCTGAAAAACATATGATATAAATGAGTTGAAGTGTGTAGCCATATGTGTAATGGGAACCCCTGTGGGGTTTCTAGGATTCATTAGGACATACGTATCACACAAAATGACACTCCTATAACATGGACCATTTTCATCCCCTGAGACTCAATATGTTCCTCAATGGGTACACATACATGTGTAGGAGTACATGGGTTGGAGCACACTGTGTACTCTCCTAAGCATAATTGTATTGAATAAGAGTACACGGTCGATTCCATGAACATGTAAATAAGTACATGTACATTAGATAATGATATGTACTATCACATGGGTATACTACATGATATTCCTACATTTCATGTACTTCAACACAAACAATATAAAATGACATGGGTCATTTACATGGACATGACTCTGCATCAAAAGATATAGCGTGTAACTCTTCTAAACACCATGTTCATTATTATAAATGCCATGGATCCATTTTCCTACAGATATACGACTTTTTGTGTTAGTTTATGTTCCCCATATTCTTTCCATAATATATTGTTTTCAATTGTCTATTTATCCTACAACAATTATCTAATTAGTATGACATTTTTGATATATTTCTTAGAATCCTTCCATGAGGAACGGATTGAGATCCACTATTAATAATCATTCCATATTTGGAGTTCATTGTATAATCTTGAAAATTAATTGGGAATAGATCATCTACTTAGTGGGTAAAACCAAATTGAGTTATTAGTATCACACCACAACCAAGAGGGTTATCCTTCTATTAGTATCATATTTCTTCAATACAAATTGTTTAATTCTCATAGAGATTCCTGATTATAATTACCTCTTGGATAAACATAATTAGTGCTAGCATACCCAAGAGTGTGATCTCTTAGATAAAGGATTTTTTTGAATATTTAGTTTGCGATCCTAGGCTGGTAAATTATAGTTGTGACATAACATTTGACTATGTGACATTGATGAGTATAACCATGTATTATTTGTTTGTGACATAGGCATAAACATATGAATATATGAATGTATTAACCTTTTTTTGTGTTCTCGTTGTGTCTTATAGATTATTTTCACATTAACCCATACATGGGATTTACCTACTTGTGTTTTTCCATGTGCACAAGATCTACATTTCCATAGAGACCTAGATAGACCTTGGTCGGTTAGATCATTGTGATAAATGACTAGACAAGGTCTTATCTTGAATATTTTTTATATTAGTTCCCACTACAAAAAAATTGGTTGGACTTGAGTTTCAAGATTCTTTGTGGTGAGTTTGTATCTGTCCATATTTATTTTATATTAAATCATATCATCCCATTGTTTTGGGATTTATATGTATGTAAGCATGGTTTTCCAATTGATATTACATTTTAGATTTTTATCGGATTGATGACATGTTTGGGTGTACATGTATAGAGGATTATGCCTCCAATGTAACTGATGTGCCCATGTGGCACTGGTTTCCAGCCCATGACAATTAGAGGTGGTATTGGAGAGTTGTGGAATGGGACCCACTAGGAAAATTCACGACACAGAGCTTATTTGATGATGAAATGTTTATAATGACCATATAATTCCATGGGTTACTATATAATTCTTCTCTATAATCATGTGACACACATAAATATGGTTTTCATTATGTGATGTTGGGGCCTATATCTCTATAATTATTATTGGGTAATGAATCATATATAATGAAATAGACCAGACAAGAATGGGAAGTGAACTAAGTTCATTAATATATTAAATGAATGGGATGTGAACCTAATTAACCAATACATTATTGGAATTGGGAGTAAACATAGTTTAGTAACACAGCCTGAAATGGGAGAGAGCTTGGTACACTAATAGACTTTTTTTATCTTTTACGGTCTTGGATGTGATCCTTGATAAAAAAGAAAATTATTTTCTATGATTTTGGTTATTGAAAAATTCAATGTTTTGTAAAAATATTATTCTCTCATCATTCATGTCCTTTGATTAACATATGATTCATGTAATATGAACTTCTATTTTTAATTCTATTAATCATAATTATGATAGTTAATATACATGGAATAGTTTTATAATTTAATGTTCATGTTCCCATTCCCATGTGTTCATGTTATAGAAATATATTTCCCATTTTACATTTAATAAGCTTCTGAACTCACGTAGTTCTAATTTTACCTTCCCCCATATTATGAAGATAAGTTTTATTTTGGGTATGAGTATAAATTGTATGTAATGGGAATAAATTTGTTGGATACATTGTGTATATTTCATGAGTTATGTATATTGCATTCCATGTTTCCAAAGGCACTAAACTTTTATTGCCCATGTAAATGCACTGTTATGATGTAATGACTATTCAAATAAAAAGTCTTAATATCTATTCATGAGAATCCTAAGTTTCTATACAAGGTTCTGATATATTTATTGAATATAATATTTTTAAAATACAAAATCACTAATGGATAATTATTTATGCTAAAATGAATAAAAACATTTTATTAATGATCATACCTTCCTTTATATATATTCTTCAGGATCTATATATTTTGAACTTGGATCTAGTGAAATTGTGACTAAAGATATATTAAAAAAACACATCACCAACTAAATTTGAAACATTAGGTCATACCTAAGTAGAAATGGCTACATACTTTTAAAAGTACCCATGTTGAATATTTGATCATCATATAATAGAAATAATGTACCATTATCATTCATAGAAAAGATAATAAGGTCATCCCATGTTGAAACACATGAATGAATAATGAATTTATCGATCAGGTCATCCAAATGAATAACAAGTTTTTTCATCTCAAATACAAACAAGTGATGAAAAGTTATATAAATTAGTTACATAAATGAATCCATATCAATCATAAACTCCAACCCAAACAAAAGATGAATAATAAAAATTATGTCTACATAAACCACATATAAATACTATAGCATAATGTGAAGAGATAAAGTGAACAAAAAAACAACATGATCAACTATAATTGTATAAAATAAACTCTTAAGAAATTGATGAGAAATACCTATTCAACTACACCTCAGATCCATCTCAAACTGAAAAACATTATTATTTTCAATCAATAGAAATTAATGTGACAAAACAAAGATAAAAATAAATGTAAAATGTTTAGTGTCCATCCATTCCATTAAAGGGATTAAATTTAATGGATCCAAGTCATGATAAATGAATACTTATACTAAATCCATCGTTTTAATGAAAAGCGAAGATGGCATAAAAAATCCTAAATAAATTTACTTTTAAAGAGAAAACATTTGAAAAAATTATACATGAGGACCATGAAACGTTTTATCATATAAAAAAATAGAAAATAAAAATTAATGAGAGGAACATGTATCAAATATATTTGTTTCTATATAAAATGAGAACATTTAGTAAAATCTCAGAATAGTTTCTCCTACATCATCATACACTATAAAATATTAAATTTGAAGTTGAATTTTCCCTCCAAATGCCTATAGAAGGCCCCTTGGGTGATTTTATGTCATGGAATGAACTATAATTACTATTATACATGATGATTCATCTCCATAATGGGGTTTATAAAATACCATGAATAATTATTACATACGAACTACACATAAAATACTAATGTAATTCAATGTATGGGTAAGACAAGTCTATCTGGTTTTGTAAACCATTCCAAATTGATATAATTTCAAGGTAAGACTACTAGATATAACTAATGTTGATGAATGGGAATAAATTTACAAGGTAGGATGGAAAATATTTATCCACCCATCCCTCTAACAGGAATCTAGTTATTATTTTTTGGTTGTTGAAATCATGCATTGTGATAACCGTTTATTTGTTTTTGGGAGTTGTCATTATGGTCACTACCTGGACATTATTATAATCATTCTAGTGACGTAAATAGTTCCCAAAATACCTAAAGAATATTAAAAAATTATATTATATTCCATATATATTCTCCTAATAAATATATTTTTATCATTATGATTCCTTCTTTGGGATGATTTCAATATTCAATTAACATTCAAATTTACATGAGAACGTACATGGACCATTTTTTATCCTATGTTCCTCTACGGTGATCAAATTATGGAAAATAATCACTATTAATTTATTTACATCTATATGAATTATGATCTATATAATCCGTACTATCCCATTATTTTTATAATGTTCAACAGAGTTGATTTACGATTAATCATCTATGAATTTAATTTTCACTAAATTAATATTACATTAGATTATTTTGATATTTATCATATTATTTTCGATGGAACGTCATCTTTATAGACATAATGAAAACTGGTTTCATGATAAAAACACCTTATATATTGTTATTGGTCTCTCAAATATATACTTCGAGGTCAGAATTTGTTTAGATAAAATCCTATTCTCTAGGATACTGATTATAACACTACATGCATCTGAAATCATCAATTAAACCGTCACATTCATATGAATCCATTCACATTCAATTTTTACCATCCTGTTTGAATTATTTAAAACTATTGAATGTTTAAAATATTTTTGGATGAGACAATCCTTTATATTAAACTTCGAAAAACCATATTCGATTTCATCTAATAAAACTATTCAAATATTTCCTTCTTTTAAAATAATATCTATTGACTAGAGTAAAAAATAAATATATAATATTATATATACTAAACTCAACATTATTTTTCAGTTGAGTGTGAACTTAGCATTTCATATATTAATTTTAGATACAGAACAATCTAGTATCCAATGAATGTTCAAAGAATAAAAAATAGATAATTTTATTCATTATAGATATTTTCTTATGGATGTAAAACCACATTACTCACCCTTAGGTTTATTGAATCAGAAGCTAAATTTGTTCTGAATAATACTCACCAAACACTTTTTAACTATAGACACACTCTAAAAAGTATTAACAAAATATTATTCTACCAATTAACAAAGAAGAATTTTATATTCAAAAAATTATTATGTTTTTATTATTTTCATTCTACTTCTATTTTTGAACATTACAGACTCTTATAATAATTAAATTATAATGTATTACGAAAATATTAGTTTTAGATCATATAAAACAATTCGATTCACAATTATATGATATAATATACCAACTATTATATCAAGTTATATTACATTGTTATCATGTTATTTGAATTCGTTACACTAAATATTATTGTTACTTTGTTATCATGTTATTTGAATTGGTTACACTACACAATAAATATTATGGTTACAAATTCCTTGGTGTATATCGTACTATATTACTCTTTAGATTCCACTACCCCCTTGATTCATCCTATAAGATATTATTTGATTTTATTATCAACTAATTACAAGTTTATTCCCATTTGGTAACACCCCTAGTTTTTTAAGTCACCCCACATTGTGGTATTTGAATGATTGATGTGAAATTATGATGTTACTCATTCCAATAATTTGAATTTGGTGACATGATTTATCTACCAAATAAATAAATTCTCCTAAAATTATATATTTTTATTGTAATTTTTCATACATGTATATGTAGAGTAAATTACTTATTCCTTATAATTATGATGCAATCATGAACAAGAATTAGTTGGATATATTTTCTATATGTCCCATTTCCATCCTCCATGACATAATTGTGTTCATTTGGCTATAATACCCAATGAAATTGAACCATGAGTGACATTATAATACTATAATGATAACTCATGGTATAATAGGGATCCAATTACAATATCAATTATTTTTTTGCCTACAATATAAGGTAAGATGATTAATATTAATATATATATGGTATACAAATAATGGTGTGTTCTCTTAAATCAATGGGTGAAGAAATTTGGAAATGATTCAACTAAACATTTAGGGTAATTCTAGACCTTTTTTGGTGAAATTATTGTTTCATCATCCATTTTATAAAGATAGAGAATAAGGGATCACACACAATCTGTATCCTGGATACACTAGATGAATTAATATACCTATATTTGGTACTTATCCAATCTATTTAGATAGTGTTTCTGTCCCTCTCATTTATCTGAAATTTTATTCTTATTGATAATAAAATACAACAACGTACAATATTGTCAAAACCATTATCTACCATTTATTATAAATTTGATAAATCATTTTGGATCCTTTTATTTCACACTTTGGGATATTTTTCTTCTTTATTAATATTTATCACCTCATCACATCATATCGATTGAAAATATGTTATCATTATATAATATAAGAATGATTGATGAGAGTATAGTTTACAACTATTACTGATTTATCTCTATCAGTGGTGTTATAATATCACCTTTACCTGTAATAATATTTCAATGAATAATCAATTTCAGACAAAAAGGTATGTCAATAAGATATTTTTATGGTTATAATTTCAGATTATCTATAAACATTATGTTTTTTTGTTATTTTATTCAATAATATGTCCTTTATTATGTTTATTTTTAATTTATATTAATAGCATTATCAAATATTTAGCTCCCTAGTATGATGGTAAAGGATTTAAACATTAAATATAGATCATAGATTAATATCATCTATCACACATTTAGGATATTCTAAACATCGTCATGAATTGTATACATATTTGGTATGTTTAGAAAAAACTATAATCTATTAGTCTGATGAAATATAGAATATTATTGGATAATTATCAAACATTTACTCAAATCCCTCTCAAATATAATGATGAAACCAATTATGGGGACCAAAATAGTGAAATTAATGTGTTTAATCACTAACACATCCATGAAAATCATAATAATACATTGTAGTCACAATTACAAACATATTGGGATCAATATTAAGACATTAAAATAAGAGAATATGACATGGTTGATGGGTTCTATATTCAGCTGAAAAATACTTTATGATAAATTAAATTTTATAAAAAATACTATTTGATTCTACCATGGTGAAGAAACATAAGAGAACCATAGTAGATAAATTCTATGTTAATATTTTAAACATTAAGATGATCAAGATGATGAGTTTTCTATTAAAAATTCTAAAATAATATTGATTACATACAATATGAGAAAATATATATTTTTCAATTATAAAGTAAAATTAGTAAAGGATATGACATTCAATAGTAAACATTACTAAAAATATCTTTAGTAAAAAAATTCTCACGAGTATGTTGATGTAAAATATCATTAGATGGGGATTGATAAATTGATATAAATGTTTAAAATATTAATATACTATAGAAAACAAAAATATGTGTTTATGTTTCCTTTTAAATATTACTATTAATGATGTATTAGAGATAAATTGTAAAAATTTCCCTAGAATGAACAAGTTGGTGAAATGATATACAATATTCCAGGACATAAAGTAAGTACATTTTCAGAAGTGTCCCAAATGATATAATGTTATTAAAAAGGAATTTAAAATAGTTAAAATATAAGGAATTTATTCTGAACACATGATACTATATAATATATTGATGAATGAAAAAGAACGAAGCATATAAATGGGGATAAATGGATAATGTATTTGATAAGATAATTTAATAATAAAAAATATCTCTTGATTTAAAAATAAAAGCTAATTTTAATGAAGATGAAATCAATTAAGAGGAAACATTGTAGGGTTTTCAATTTTGGATGTTGTGTTTGTTATACATAAAGTAAAACCCAATGGTCAAATGATAAGACATTAAATTAAATTAGGAAAATTGTTCATTGAAAATGTATCATGATATATCATAATATAATGAAAATTCATTAATGAAACTATATTTATAATTAATGATAACAGATTTCTATTATATTCATGAATCTAGGGAGAATAATCCTAATACAAAAACGAAAAATTATATCATAATGAATAAGTATGTATATTATCATGAAGTAAAATATGTCTATATTCAAATATCAGTGAGTGTTATTCACTATTTGATTTAAAATTCTACTAATGAAGATAGTGAAGGATTGATAGAAATGAATGATGTTTATTCTATTTCCCAAAGAATTAGATCATATATATTTGAATATTATATAATATTGGACAAGCAATCATATAATTTAGATAGTGGTAGAAACATTTATTTAATGAATAATGTGGACTCATACACAAATTAAGAAAATACACCTATTAAAAATTTTCAAAATATCAAAATTATAAATTAATTTTGCGGTAAAATTAAGTTAATATTGATGTTTATCATTAGTAAAAACTAATGAAAAAGGATAAAACTCCAATAACTAAGAAGGGTGAAATGATGAATATAGTGAAAAACATATACAAGTTGAACAAATATATTTTAATAAACCTACATATTATTTAATGATAAATCTTATGTAAGGTATATTATAATGTTGTTATTTTATCAGCAAAAAACCCTGATAGAACAGTCTCTCGCTCTCTTCCAAAATGACAAGTGTTGAATGTATTAATATTTAGATTTAGATTCCTATAATCTAGTTGGGATGTAGACCATAACAGAACATAAAATTACAAAACACTATAAATTATCTATATATAATTTTCCAAGGTTTGAATAATTAAGACATGATACAAAGACGTTTTCACAATACTACATGAGAAATTAACGAAATAGAAAAACTAACAATATTTTGTGAAGGGGAACAATAAAGAACATTCATATGTATTCAGGGTCCTATTAATATTATGAAAATACATTAATACTAGGTTACATTGGAATGTCTTATCATCAGAAATGGTATATATAATGAATATCACAAAAAATATAAAATTGTATGATAAAGGTGGCATTACATATAAAGAAATTGAATTGATAATGGTCAGTGTAAATTAATGCACCCGAATTGGTTAAAATGAATTTCAACCCATTGAAATTATTTTTTTAGTTTGATGAATAAATATCACTATAATATTTCTAAACATTGTGATAATAAAATCATTGTGAGGATTTATAATGATACATGTGTTATAAGAAGAATAATGGGATGAAAAATACTATTTAGGGGATAATGAATAAGTGGAAAATTAATTAGGATTTAAAATTATTTAAGTTCATATAACATGATCATTAAGAAGGAAAATTTAATAGGGAATAGAGTGAATTTCCATTTTTGGAAAGAGATGATGGATAATCTCATTAAGAATAATTTTGTGAGTAGTCGACCTTCAAAATAATTTTTATACAATTTATAATGGAAAAAATAAAAAAAATACATAATAAAGTATAGTTAAATTAATACAAATAACATATTTTGGTGCAATTAGATGTATGTAGTCCAATGAGGTTGAAGTCACCGAGTGTATAAAATTTCATCATGTTCATGTTTAATTATTTAAATTATATATATCAATATTTTAAATGACCAATAAGTTCAGTTAATTTAAACTATGACAGATGGTTGAATATGTGTAAACATATTTTTTACAATAATTTATTATAACACATAACCATTTGTATATTTGAACCTTGGTATTAATTTCAATGTATAGATCTAATTAGGATTTCGATCAAAAAACACCACAACTAAATTTTTAATCAATCTATATATTATTAAATTGTATTATTAAAAATTGTAACGTCAACATAGGAATCCACACATTATTTATTCATGTTAATTCTAATATAATGATTTTTCTGTGCTATCAATAATGATAACAAGTGGTTTGGGATGGTTTTATCCAAAACCCATTTAGATTATCTTTGGTAAAAACTAATAATACCTACTAACAAGAAGTTTCGTCAATGAAATTTAACGTTCTAATAATTATTTAAATATTATTGATAATACCATTGTAAAAAGGAATCCCTCAATTCACTCTTCAAATGATCATCATGTCACACAATAATAACTTGTTTTTCTCATTATATTTTTTCATTACATATCAATATCATTATCTTAAATTCTCAACCTTTTTAAAGAATATAAATATATATATAAAATGTGTATTTTTGGCCTTTTCACTCTTTTATTATTTATATACCTTATATGTTATCTACATTCCCATATACCTTCTATGAATATAGGGTATATAAATGTTATATGTCATCATTCACTATCATTATATTTAGTTGATACACATAATAACTGTGAATGTGTTATTGGTATATTATTAACAAAATCCCTTTAGGATATTAACTCATCACAAGAAAAATCTAATTCCATATTAAAATAATTTGATTTGAAAGATTATTTCTTCTAGTGAATCATGAAAATCACTATATTTATCTAAAATCATCTTTATGTGCATTAAATTTCAATACATGTACTTGATGTGGATTTTTACCTTCTATACACTTACATTATTCATCTTCATTATGGATTCCTCATATTTCCATTTTATTTTAAACTAATAAAGGGTATATATTAGGATTACATCATTATACACTTTCTTAATATTTTATCGATACACAAGACCATTAGGAACATTTATTATTGAATTATTAACAAACTATTTTCCCATTAAATTCATTATCTTATTATTCCATTCTCTTACACATATCTTTTACATATGAGTTTATTACACACGATATGAAACAAATAAATTATCACATTGCATTTTTAAATATTCATTGATCCTCCCAATTTTATTATGATACATCTATTGGTAAACAAAAAATATATATAAAAATTAACATTTTATATGTCTATATGATCAAGTATGTAATATTATTATATAATTATAATTTGAAATGGATAAAATATGGCTCAATTTAAACCAATATCTATTATATATATATATATCTATACATTAATATCGAAAGAAATATAGTTATATTCCCATTATGTAACTCAAAATATCATGTAATTTATTCCTCAATATTACTCAAATTGAATCATTTCATAATAACTAAAAACAATTATATTTTACAAATGATGAATTTTATTGTATCAATTTAAATTATTCTCTATATATCTCTCATTTTTTAAACTATTAAAGCATTAATAATAGAAAAAATATCATACGAATCTATTGAGTGTGAACAAACATATATGATGAAAGAATATAATTATATTTATTATTCATAAGGAACTATTTTGTATTCCCAATAAAATCATTCATATTTTCAAAAATATTATTCATAACTTATAATATCATTTTAATGAGGCAAAATATCATATTTACTAGACCTAGCCTAGATATCCCATAGACATTTCCATTATAGCATTATAATAGTATAAGATACAAGTAAATCGCGACCTTGTAACTTAATAGTTTAGTAGTCTATGTAAACCAGATACATAATTGATTATTATATAACAAATGAATAAATAGTTTAAAGATAATTTTATTATTCAGAGGATAATAAATTTATTCCGTCAAATATATTATTGAATATCATTTTAAGTACACTTCTAGGAATCCTGGGGAATATAATTATAATAATAGTGATCTCAAATAATCATTAAAGGAAACGTTCCTCAAAAGAAATAATGAATCACTAATAATAATAAATATGGAAATGTAAATCCAAAGAAATGTATTTCATTCACATGACTAGATAAGGATAAAATAATATAGAAATTTAATAAATTAAAAAACATGCCATTTAATCAATTTAATATGAATGAAATGCATTCACTGGATTGGTAATAGTGAAGATCTCATAGATAATAGAGAATTAATCAAATTTATGGTAATAATTAATTATTGGATGTCTTATCTGAGGATCATTAAATCCTATAGCATAAAAAACATTTATAAGATGGTTTCAAAGAATAGTTAGAAATCGTTTTAGTTTTCTCCACTAATTTGTCTCATTGTGACATTTCAATTCATCCTTGGGATACATAATGTTTGATCGCACCCATCATTTCATACCTAAATAATTAAAAATATCATGTAATAGATTTGATTAATAGAAAATATGATTATGGAATATCTATAATAAATAATGGAAATGCATTTTTTTAATATTACCTTTGTGTAGTGTAACATACAATAAGAGATGTTGATCTTCAAAAATGAAGATACCATTAAAATATCATTAAACATTATTGGGGAAAATAATCTTTAACCATTTCAATATGTCATATGCTACTTTGAAATATTGTATAATAATTCACCAGGATTTAAACTAAACATAAAATATCATGTTAATAATGATATTCATGACATAACATTTCAATGTAAACTACTTATTTAATAAAGAGATATGGTTTCCGAATGAAATATATCCATAAAAAATAGAACTAATAATTTGGATAAATTAAATATGATAATATCAAATGAAATTTAACATTTCAAGGGTCCTAACAATGTGATTTAGGAAGTCAGTTTCAATAGTATCCTTATACAAATCAATCAAAATCATTAAATACAATTGACAAGTGTGGTATTGATATGGAATTTTCCACGTGCATTAAAAATTATGGTTTATTATAATTGATGAATATAAATACAATAACGATATAACTTAAAATATTCTTGGGGAAAATATCATTTTTATAATGAAAAATATTTTTATAATCATTATATTTTTAAATAAATTTGAAGGAATTTTCATTTAAATTTATCCTCTAAAAATTTCATGATATGTTTTGACAAAATATTGGATGGTAAATCTGCTTAGGCCATATAACGTTGAAAAGAATATTACATTTATATGGTATAAAAGATAGAAATGTTCCTTTTCCAGAAATAGATACGAGGATTCCTTTGAAAACATTTATAATGGAATAAATGGTAAAAATTTATTTATGGAATGAATTCTTAATGAATAAATCAAATTTCGAAATAATTTTTGGGAAAAAATGTTTTTAAAATAAAACATGTTATCTGCCTAAATAGATATATTATATCTTTCATTATTAAAAACATTTTCTATAAAATTATTAGTTTCAAACAACCTAAAATGGTAAAATTACATTATAATGTTATAAAATATCCAATGATAATAATATTAATGTTTTTAGTTAAAAATTAATCAATCATTTCCTCTAGTATAATTTCTTGTATTAATAATCCTAAATAAAATGAGATTGTGACCTAAACCCTTGAAAATACCAAAACATTGATGTGAGAAAAAAATAAAATAATATATTATATTCGTCAAATAAAAATAAAACTAATACCATTGTAGATAGTAAAATAGATAGTAAAAATATATTAGTCAAATATACTTAGAATATTAACGACAATGAAGAAATAATATAATCCAATGAAAAGAAATTGGATTATTATGTTCTTTTCCAATTCATAACGCTATAATCCACCTAAATTAAAAGATTCAATTTAAAACTCCACATATCATTGAAAATTAATCAATGGTGGTATTATAATTACAATTTATAGCTTATAAACAATAATAACGAAATTAGGTTCCGAAAATTAATATGGGTATCAAGGAATATAAATTGAGATGTCATTCCTTACTACTTGGAAAATTCTGTATCATAATGAAAAGGAATGTTATAAAATAAAATGAAAATTGAAATACAAAGAAGATAAAAAATCTAGTAAATAATATAGAAAAATACATATTATATACGCCAAACAAAAGAAGTAAATGGTAAATATTACATATATCTCACAGATGTAAAAAGTTGGATGAAAATCGCATATGTTGTGTTCCCTTATGAGTAGATGTCATATAACTTATCATTTAATGGTTTTAATCAAGATAATAACTAATTATGTAACTATATTGTTATTTATATTGACATATATGACAATGTAATTATCTATTATTACACTTTTGATAACAATATATCATTATTTTCCCTCTATTCGGTGTTAATTCTGCATTTTATCTAGTAAGTTGTGTCTTTTTAATTGCTGTACCAATATGATAGATCATAATATATTCATATCTAGAATGTAAACTATGATTTAATAATAGAATATATTTAGTAAATATTTTTTTATATTTATCAATAATATTTTGAAATATTAAATGAAATGTGTTGTCTATAAAGAGGTAGGTCGTATGTACGCATAAAACAATACTTTCATTTCATTGTCATTTTTTAAAAAAAATAAAATTAAATGATATATATAAATATAAAAATTATATCTAAAGTATTATATTTATTTCATATATTTTTATAGGTTTAATAAATGCATCTTGTATACATTACATGTGTAGAGTGAACGAATTATATCTCTTTGAGGAGGCGGTAGTCCACACCTCCAAACACGATTTTAATATATTTACAAAATATAAAATGAAATATAGTATAATTTATATATAAATTTATGAAAAATTGATTATTTATAAATATCATATATTTCATATATAAATATTGTTTACAAAATAATTTCCATCCATCTAAGGTGGTAATGTAACAAATGAACAACATCATTTTGTGATGTGGAAGTTGGCGTTACACATAAATGAAAATTTCTTTACCCATTAGATAGAAGTGTCTATACTTATATGTTTAATCCAAATAATATAAACTTATTTGTATATTTATTATACTCTTATATATATATTAGGGTAATTCTATGAGTTTTGGTATTGTATAATGAAAATAATGAAAAAATGGCTTGAGGAAGTATGTAACCTCTTATTTGGGTAACACTTTTTGGAATACTCCAAAGGAATTCAATGGAGGAATTTATATATAAATATAGGATTATAAGTTATAGGGAGTGATATTAATGGTATATTTGTTCAGATCATGGTAGATACAATGGGCTTGATAGGTGTGACAAAGTGGAAGTTGAGTGGGTTTTTATGGTGGGGAAAGGACACACATGTAATTTTTTAAAATAATAGTGTGTTTTATAATTATTACATGTTTCTATAGTGTAAAAATTGATCATTCTATAATAATATTGTTTTTTTCCGAAATATTTCAATAATATATTTTTTTAAAATATTTTTATATCATTATTCCCATACAATTAAGGATTCATCATGTGTTAATATTCAGTTTACCTTACTTTAGGAAAAAAATATTAATCACATTGAATAATATATTGTTTAAATAAAATAATATTAAATTTTAATAAACCATAAATTATTTTTCTTCTATATATGTAAATTAGTTTTCTAAATTTTTATTATTGAGGGGGTTGAAATTTATTTTATTTTAATCCCATAGATGTGACGATAAAATAGGGTTTTAATGTAAAATTATTCTTATGTTTTCTATGTTTTTATATTCAATTCTCAAGTAAAATCTATTCCAATGACATAAATTTGATTAATATATGTAAACTCGAAATAAATTTACTTTAAAACAAATTAAATACAGAATTTATCATAATAAATAAATTATATGAAAAAATATTTCAATTCAAATTCTATGTTTTTTTCTATTTATCAAAAATGAATATTAACTTTGTTTTACAAAAAATTCACCCACAACCTAATTTTTAGATTCGGATATCAGAAATTAAGTTTATTTTGAAAAAAAATGTTTTATAAATTTTATATAAATTATATTCAAAATAATTTCTCCACTTAAAGGAGGAATATTTTAATTTAAAAAATTATTCATTTTTATGTCAAATGTTGGGATTGTTTTTATAAAATGACTATAAAATATATTGGCTGAATTTAAAATATATTGGATTGATTATAATATATATATATATACACATTGCATTAACATCACTCTATAATAAATAAATAAATAATTTATTATCTTAAAATATCTTTGTGGTATAAAAATATATTTCCACAAACTCATTTCTGTTATATTAAATTAGATATTATACTCATTTTTAATTTATTTTATCCATTTAATTCAATTTATATTTCTATAAACAATATATTTTCATAAGTTAATTAAAAGTATTCATAATTTCAAATTTAATGGCTAGGTTATGTCTACTTAAATTTAATAATAATAATTTTAATAATATAATGTTTTTCATTAAATCTAATCCTTTCATATAATGAATGCCATTAATAAAACTAATTATTTCATTCAAAACATACTAAATAAGTAACACATGAATGGTATGTTATAAAAAATTATAAATTTATCAAATATAGTGAATGTAAAAAAAATATTTATATTATATTTTCATAATGTTATTGGTGTTGTGTGTTTTACACACTATCAAATAAAATGTTTTCTCCTTTAAATTTTCCTTTATTAAATTCTCCACAGCCTAAATAAATTGAATATATAATAATTAAACTCAACATTGGAAATTGATTATTTTTATTTATAATGTTGAAATCCTAAATTATTATAAGGGTTTGTAGAAAATACTCTTGAAATGAGAGAATGTGAATATCCTAGTTTCCATTGCACGTTTGGACTTGTTAATTTTTTCATATAACTTATATTATGGTTTGTTAATCTATATAACATAAAACATGATTTAATCATAATATTTATTAACTATAAATGAATATGAATCCTGGCTATTTCCAGGTATGTTTTCTTTTGAGTTATTTCTCCTTGTAGATTATAAGTGCATTATGTGGAAAACAAATATTTTTATGGATAAAAAACTTAAGAAATTTTTAATGGATTTACAGAATAATTAATTACCGGTTAACATTATTTAATATTTATGTGATTGTTTTTGAAGTTATGGAATGTGTAGTGGGTGATTTTGAGGCCCATAAAGCCTCATTATAGGTGACTTATAAATATTAATTATATTATTTTTATGTATTTAAAATTTATTCGAAATAATTGGAGAAATCAAAAATGGTTCACTATATGAGAAATATGATATCACCATTGTATCAAAAATCAGGTGTTTACCCTAGGAAGGGTATGACTTTTTTTGGATTCCACACTCATGAGACAATGTTATGAAATACATTATAATATATATATTTTAATAAAAATAATTAAATATCTCCCAAACAGTGCATCTTTAGGTAAATATGACACCACCAATGGGACCAAAATGAGTGGTTTACCAAATAAAAGGCATAATATTTTTATATGTTGAGTGTTAGGATGTATCACTCATAAGAACATCACACAATTTATTTAAATTAATTATTTATTAAGTTTCTTATAGAATAAATCATTCTTAACTCACAAACCATGCATTGCCAAATAAATCTGAGACCAATGATGAGTTCAGAACAAGGGGTTTACCCTATAAAACATAAAAATTATATGCACAACATACATTTGATATTATTCAATATTTATGATAAATAATTAATTTATAATATTAATTAAAATAATAGTTTTTTTATAAAATGTTGGAAATATTATTCAATAAGATACCACATTTGTATATGCCTTAAGTATTCCAAAAACGTCACTTCATAATAATTTTTGACCATTTCATACCCAAAATCCTTAATGTGGTAAATTAAAACCATGTATCATCAATTTCTTGTAGAAATAGTGGATTGAAATAAGGATTTATATTCTTGAGTAGATGATCCATATAATTCATTTAGTTTAATAAACATAAACCATATGTTGTTTATCAGGTTAGATCTGTTCAATGGAAAACACAATCAGTTGTCAATTGGGTAGGCCAGGACTATATCTTCTTCCTCGTTGGAAACTTTGTGTGCCACCTCCTTGTTGGAAAATACTATTGTCTGCCTCATCCTCATGTACCAACTAGGTTTTTTTATTATTTAAATTTTTTATTTATTTAAATTTCATTCATTATCATTATTTTTCTATCTATTTATAATAATTATTTTAACAAAGTTGATGAAAATGAAAATTAAAGGTATTATTGATTTATAAGTGATAATTTTTTTATAATAAAATATTTTTCATCTTTTATGTGAAATATTATTATAAACTTTATAGTTATATATGATATTATCAAAAGATATGTATTATGAGATCATGTTTGTTTTTAGGGTATTCGTTTTTTCTTCATTTCTGCTCGAACCAGATTGAACCATTCCTCTATTTTTAACATGTGATCCATCATTGAAAAAATGTATGTGGTCCGAAATCCAATCCCATATATTTAAATTTTTTATGTGTATGTATTTATTCCAAATATCATGGCACAAAAAATAATTTATTTTTTATAAATAATAAACTAAAATTTTATATTATTTAATTTCGGAATGTGTGGAATTATTAATACTGTCATTTGGAATGAATATAAAATTGATTCAATTAGTTATTTATATCAATGAGATGATGGATCTGGTTAAACAATTTTCTAATTAATTGATTTTCATAATTTGATTAATTAGCATCGTTGTCTTAAATAAATAATTGGTGGACTAGTAATGAGGATTTTCTGATGGAGGATTTATTTTAATAACATATGAATTAATGAAACAATCTCTATGAATAATGTTCGAATTAATTAATCAATATTTTTAATGATAGTATTTAATGATGGGTAAGGTTTATTATCCATTGAATAATGTGGTATATGTGATATAAATGATTTATTTAGAATGCATTGTGGGACACAGACTGATTCAAAAAATACCCATAGGGATTCTATACATGGTTCTCTAGACCCAATTCCATGCATGAGAATATAATTCAATGGGACATGAACTGATGCTCCAAATACTGATGAGGTTGTGAGACATATTTTTTAGCTCCAAATACTCACAATAGTTCTAAACATGATGTTCTACAATTATTAATTTAATTTTTACAATGGTTACATTTGGATTATTATTAATTGAATATTGCGACATTATAATTAGAAATTCATAACGGAAAATGGTCCAGACACTAGCTTGGGTCAAATAAGGTATATTTGTATTTGTTTCCTCAAGAACCAATAAGTATATGTTATTAAATAATGGTTCATTGGATAAATATAAGTTGTTTTATCTATTTCTTTATTTTAATTATTTATACAACTGAATACACAGCTTCTGACAGGACTTGTTTGAGTCACTATTAGTGGTGGCCTATTGATTTTTACTCACACTGTACATGGACTAATTTATTGGTACTCGAATAGACATTTTTTTTAGGATAGAATAAGGGAAATGGTCGATGTTTAGATGACTAGTTGGGTATAATGATTGTTGATGGAACCAGACATGGTTTGGGAAATTCATGGGACACTCTAGCCTTTTACATCTAGATTAAATTTTTTTTTGACACAAGATACATATATATATATATATATATTTCATATTTACCTTTTAGTTGTGTATTTTATTTCCTATCATGGTTATTCTTGTTACATTTGTACTTTTATGATTATATATACATTCTCTAATGAATGTCTACTTCTACTAGTATTTTACACCTATAAAAGAGGGAATAATTTCCCCAAGAGTGACTTAGCAGACCATCGCTGCTAGAAAATAGTCTCTGGCATACAGGGAGACACACCTGAGGTCCTATGGACAACCGGTTCAGTCCACCGTTGCATGGAACCTAGGTCGAGACGTTTTAATGTGGTGTAAATTATGGTTATTTATTCTTATTTTAAATTAAATTTACGTTAAAGGTAGAAAAATAGTATTAAAATTAATTTTATTGAAATGATCTTGTGCATGGGAGTTGAAAACCCATGTATTTGGGGAAACCCTAGTACTTAGTGTCGAACTGATGATATTATTGTTTTTAGTTACAGTTGAAAATTATTCCACATTAGGTGATGTACATGTTGTGTGTTTTGATTATTATTCCTATAATTTAATAAGTATCGATTCGTGGACTAGAATGAAAATAGTGTGGAGTATACATGAATCATTCTAGACACTTATGATTATTAGGGCTTGCATCATTTTAGGTGAACAAGAGGAAAGTTATTATAGTTATGTTGTTAAACATAAAGCTATTTTTTATTTTGAGAAATTGAAATAAAAATGATGCCTAAAGTGGAAATGTAGTAAAATATTGTAAAATGATGAAATAATGTTAATAATTTAATGTCGAGTAATTTTATTAACATCTTGAATTTTTACCATAGGAGAATCTGAAGACACGTGTTGAAAAGTGTTTCATGTTGGTATCTTACATGTCACATGGTCAAGTGAAACATTATTGGGACATCCAGACATGGGATAGAAAATTGGAAGCTATGGATTGTAAGAACATTCAGGAGAATTTATTTGAGAAATCTTATCCAAAGATGCACAAAGAAGTGAAATAATTTGAGTTAATGTGTCTAACTCTAAGTAATATATATGTGATTGACTATACTAGACTATATAGACACTTATACCATTTTTTATTGCATTTCTAGTACATGAGGCTACTTCCGCAAGACAATTTCAAGATGTAAATAATTGTGAAATTATGTCCCATGTGAATATTTTCCTGGTGAAGAAGTGTCCATAAAAGGTAAATCAGGATCTCATCTCTGAAGGTAACAGATGGATGCTTCTAGTGGCGGTCAATTGATTTCTATTTCATGTTCAGGTGGTACGACGTTTTAGTGCATGAAATGATGTTATGGGAAGGTCACCCAGGGATGTGGGAATAAGAATAACAAGAATAGGGGGTCGACTACAAAAGACCTTACCTGAGTTTCTTTCCACCGGTGTTGTAGGTCGAGACACAATCATAATAGTTTTCCCTGACCCCCTATGGAATGTTGATCATGTGGTAGGATGGGAAATATATAATGGATCTGCATGAATGCAAGGAATCAATGTAGTGACAAAATAACTAAACATAGTCATAGTGCGAGACGAGGATCTTCTACACCTTATTACCCTCAGAGTTTGAGTTATACTAGCCAGGTGGGTTGTTATAACTGACATCGTGATTTTTGGGAATCAATGCCCATATCAGCAGAGTGGTACATGTCAAGGGAGTACAATAACATAAAATCAGATATGAGTATCACAATTTCATGTGGTACAACCTACAATTATGTATAGAGAGTTCAGACCATCAATAGTGAGAGGAAAAATTATTGTGGAATCTACTTTATCTAGTGTCTGATTTGATGTGGGTTCCTCTTATTCTTTTAAAAAAACTAAACACAGTTTTTTTAGTATATTGGTGGAGTTTTCGAACGGGGTTATGACGATAGATTATCGTTTGGGAGTACAGTCTAGAGACATTTTTATGTGCAAGGGATTATATCTTGAGATCGAGGAGTATCATTTATTGTGGGACCTTTATATCTATTACAAGACAGGAATCGGCCTAATACTGGTTATGGATGGGCCAATCACTTAATGAGACCATATTGATATGAGGTTATACAAGTTATATTTTTAACTATAAATATTCATTGTAAATATAAAAATATTTCCTAAATCATAGTAGTTTATTTATAATTTTTAGACATTAACTATATTAAATTATTTATGACACCATGATGATGCAGCAATTAACTCCTTATTTAACGATTTAAATAAAATGGAAATATAATGTAAAATCTAAGACCTAAACATGTCCAAAACCTATTGGATGAGGGTAGTTCGAACCCTTATCACCTTATCCTCGAAACACATCAATTTGGGACCTTTAAAATCCGAAACTCATTCTAAAATAACATAACATTTCCTTACTTTCCAAGAGTGCCCCTCCTCTCCTCTTATAAAAGGCCCCCACCTCTACCTACTTAACAACACCTCTCAAGACTTTGATCAGCCAGACCCTGCCCATTATGTCTCTCAACATCCCTCTCTTACTCCTAGAAGCCACACTTTGGGCAGAAGTCTTCCCAAGGATGGCTTTGTGCTCAAATCAAAAAGAGTTACCTGATTTAAATGTAGTGTCTTCTCTTGTGTTCTTTTGTTTTATTTTGATTCTCCAACCCCCTAAAATATTTTTATTCTTTTATTTTGTAGAAACTACAGTATATAAAATATACTAGGATGTTTTTATAAGAATCATTCGAGCTACACTTACACACACCTACATCAAATGTTTAATGAAAATACTGTTTCTGTGGATGGCGAATTTCTGCCTCACGAAACGATGATTGTTCAACACTCATATAACACCTTCAAAGGTGGCCATTAAGATGAAACTATATTTATATATGATATATAATATTTTTATGTTTTACTTAAGCTACTGTATTTTTCTTTTGTTGCATACCTTTATGGATTCCATTGTGGGTAAACATGATAATTTCTTTTTTGGAAGTGCGGACTACCGCCCCCTCAAAGTGATTTGATTCGTTAATGCCATATGTGGGATGTATAAAGGATGGATTTAAAGTTATTATATATTATTTATGTTACATATAAATGATGAATATAATTCTTTAATTAAAAAATACATACCTCTCATTTGATTTTAATTCAATTTATATGACATAGAAATGACAGTAGTGTTCATGCGTACGTACGGCTGACCATCTCCATGAATGGTGCATTTCATTTCTTACCTCTAAATGATTATGTAATATTATAAATACTTTTATATTCTGGATATATATTATATATATGATATCTAAATCATTAATATCATTCGGGATATAATGAATCATTGACCACACGAACAACATGTAATTGTAAGAAGTCCACTTTCGACTTAAGAACCAAATATCGACAAAACAAACATTATTAACTTAAATGATTACATAATGATTAAAACACGGAAATAAGTGATATAAAAGGAAGAATTAACTTGAAAAATGTTCTTAAGAAATTGTAAATTAACTCAAGTTTATTTTTCAGGACGTGAAAGAACGATCGAGTCAAGCCGGACCCGAGGTAAGGGATCAAACCTCTCTCTTTCTGTTTAAGTACTCTCTTTTATGTCATTTCTTCTAATCCCATCTTTCTTATGTTTGGGGATGATCTTTTATATTAATTATACTTTAATTTTTATGTTCATATAATGGGAGACCCAATTTGATCTCATAAATCCATTTTTGGAAGTTTTACATGGCGTCGTTAGGCTGCCGAGTTTTCGTAAGGGATTTTTCATCTCACTTTTATTCCCGTGACATTTGTGCTACGTTTACCACTATTTCCATTGAGTTGTGTATGTACTTCTTATTATTATACACTTTGTGTATTATAATTTCATTTATGGGAATTTACATTTTCATGGTATGACCGTTCTTCTATGGGGTGTACTTTTCAAATGTTACCCAACTCGGTAAGGGGACCTTTCACCCTCCTTTTTTTAAAAGACTTCTTTTGTTATGTCTTTTAGTTCACATACTATTATGTTGGGATATATTCTTATATATCCTTATTTATGTAAATTTTATGTCCAAGTGATGAGGTCCCCTTTATCTCTCTCATCAACCCTTTTTGTAAAATTTTATGTGACGCTGTTAGGCTGTCGAATTTTACCAAGGGAACTTCTTAACCCAATTTCGATTTCTTTGGGTTCAACATGTTTTATTGAATATGTCATCCTTTGAATATGTGTGAATGAACATTGTCTGTTTTACACATAATATCCACTTATACTGGGTTTATTTATATTTTTCACACATAATTATGAGATTGATTTATCCTTAATTTAAAGATACCTTCTTTATAATTGATTTCATCTCATATTATATTTCTTTTGAGACTTCATTGTTGTTATGCACCAATTCACTCTTATATGGTGTGTATACTATCATTTGACATATTATATCATGAATAACTTTATTCTCGTGATATTATAATGTTTGGATTAAATATTATTCCATAATTATTTGTATTCAAGAGTCTCTCAATTTGTAAAAAACTCTTTAACAAAAATATCGATTTAAATGTTTTAAAGATTTATTATTATAAATCATTATCTTTAATTTCTATGTTTTCAAAATGGTTTTCAGTATTTATTTATATGGAAATTAATGTATTAAAATTATAATTCCAATAAAATCTTCAACGTGGTATGGGACACATTGATTCAAAAATCTCTTTTAAATGGTTTTTTAAAATGGAATGATATCTTGGAATTACTTATTTTGATTGCAAATGAAATTTGGTTATTGAAATGTTTATATTTTCAATATTTTATGTGGAATGATGGTACTTGGACATTTTATGGGTGGTTACGTGATAAACCATATGATGAGTGGTGTCGTGAATACCAGGACAGGTGGTTAAGTTATAACCTCCAATGCATTGGGTATGAAAGTCAGTCATATGGCTATTTCATTATGTGTGGAAGTCGACCATATGGTTATTCCATTTAAGTATGTTTATGTCCCAAGTTACCTTTATATGTTATGTGTTCTTTATATGGGTTTTATAGTAATCTTTTGTTACAAAAGGGTAAGTAATGATATTTTATTCATTGAAGAGTTTTTACTACTTCCTAAAGGTGAATGATATTACATTGATAAAGTATACATGGTTTACTTGTTTCATTGAAAAACTAACAATTTTCATTCTTTGTATATCCCATTCAGATCTTTTTATGCTTACCCCAAGTTTTTTTGGAATGTTTTTCATAGGACATAATGTGGAATAGGGTCAAGGATGACATCAAGGGAAAGTCACGCTATCTAATACATGTAACTAGACATGTTTCCTTTTATGATTTTTTATTTTATGGAAATTTAGTAGGAGTGACTACTTTGTAATCATTTGAGATGTAATAGTTATGTCCTAATTCTCTAAAACTCTAACCCTGAAAAGATCCTCAATGTGAATTATTCATTTAATTCTATATTATGTAAGGTTTAAGGTCGGGGCCTTATACTCCATGAGGAAATGGGGACTCTAATGATGTTGAACATATTATACATTCAACATAAAGAGGGTCAGATAGAGATCTTAATTTAGATCCTAGGGGATACGCTTTGTGCCCACATCTTGGGTTTTGGTGGATCATGGGATTTCCATCAGGGAATAGTCATGTTTGTTTACAAAAAATATTTTCGGTAATCAATATGAATGGATCTATTTGAGGGGTTGGGCAGTTTTTTGTGATGATCACCTTTTTGTTGGGATGAGATGGATAATTGTGAGTTTTTGTGGACATTTTTTGTCAGTGAAATGTCCTTGAAGATTCAATATGTACATCTACATCATGCTAAAACCCAGAGTTGACAATAATCATATAAAGATTAGGAATGTCTCACATTGGAGTTTTCAATTGGCATTTAGGTCTTCCTAAATGTTTCTCCTCATTTGGGGCACCACCATCTTGGAAATTATGAATAGTTTGATCCATGACATGATGGACTATTTGGGAGAACTAAATGACTCAGGTAGGTTGCTTATCTGTTAGCATTGCCTTCTCACCTATAGGGAATTCATGATTTTTTCCACATATACAAGTTTAATAATTATCACCATGTCTCCTCTCACATGTGGAGTTGGAATGAAATTTAGCTAGAGCCCTATGTTTCTATTTTGGAGAAATATATTTAAATCATTCCCTCTTAGATGAAATTATTTCATGGGAAGTTGATTCTATTGGTCCATGTTCAATGGTAATAAGAATGTGATTCTCATGAGAATTTAGAAAGAGATTTGTGGATGTGGGAGTAGAGGGCTCATATTTTTCTTGGAGTTACACTATCCACATGAAATTTCATGGATGAATTAACATTATGATGGGGAGTTTGTATCAACATGTTAGATTGATCATATAGAATTCCTCTATATATACATTCCCATATGTTTCAAAGTTCATTGAATTTTATATGGACATTATGTAGGTTGTAGGGAAGGTACAAGACATGTAACTGAGGTACATGTTGTGTACTTGTGGCTTGATACATGTCGTGAATGTGGAAATTACATTGTGAGCAAGTACATGTCTTGTAGTAGAGTTTCATGTCATGTAAGGTTTAACTATCTATTTTTTACCTAGTCTGATGAGATTTTTCCATAACTAATATTGTGGGTCCTACACTCCATGAACAAGGAGTACATGTTGTGACCATGAATGAAACTAGATTAAAGTCATGTGTTTGGAAGTTTCTCTCTTCCATTTATTCCAAGGCATTTTTTCTCACAACTCATTTCCTCTCTTGTGTGATTTTATAGGGTTTCCCTCCTTCTAGAGAAATCCAATCAGCCTTGGATATTTGTCTCTACCCTCTTCATAAGTGTTTATTACATTTATTCCAAGAATTTTACCTCGATAGAATGAAAGCATTGTGTTACTAAATTTGATTATCATTATTGGATGATTTATGTCATCTTACTCTATATCTGGTAAGAGATCTTGTTCAATAGGACAACCCTTTTAAATTTATCATATGATAGAATTATATTTTTAGTTAATTGGGGTTTCCTAAATCTACCAACATGTTTCCTTCTAAATTGAACCAATCCTTTATGTGATGGTTTTATTTTAGGTCATTCATTTGTGTAGTTGGGTTTTATTGAACTAGGATTCAGTTTCCCATATTTCCGAACCAGAGGTTTGCAGTAGGTGGTTCCAAATCTATCCTATCATAATGGATCATGTTATTATTCCTTAAAAACTAATTAATATTTTTTTATTTTATTAATTGTTTTGTTGGTATTGAATGTGCATTAAATGAAAAATGGGGTATTCCAAGCATTTCATTATTGGATTTTCAAATGGTATTGAAATGTCTTTATATAATTTAAATGGATTGTTAATGGAATGAACGGTTTCCAATGAATTGAAATAGATATGGGAAAAGGGGAACATGGGTAACATTGGGTACCTATTTGGGAGGTTTAGCATAGGGAATTCATCAATTATTCTACGATTATCAAGGAGGTTTGTCTTTGGGATTTCCTCTATTTCCTAGGCTCGTTGTTCTTGGGGACAAATATTGTTTTATTGGGGGGTTTACACGTGGGGTATTCTAATGCTTCATAAGATATTTGTTATTAGAATAGTTTTTTTGAAATTAGATATTATGGTATGAGATATTTGTGGTCTGGTCATATAGTATTAAATGGTGTTGTGAGACCACTGCTTCTATTTTTTACTACTTGATTTTTTGATATAGCCTTTACATGCAAGTTTATTATTGAGATAATTTTTATGGAAAATATTAATTGAAATTAATATTCCTTCATTTGTTTGGAAATTTGGAAGGGGGAAATGCTTACCATGTTTTCTATAAAAATAATTAATTACTTATCATGCCATGTTTTTCTATAAAATTAACATAAAATATTGTTAATGTGATGATATGATACAGAACACCTAGCTATGATCATATTGACCCAATTTACTCACACTCTGCACACATCATCTGTAGTGTGTATCCTTTTGATTATCTTCTAGTGTACAGATAGGAACAGTGATGTTGTATGGTGATAAGGTTCATGTTATCTATTTTGGTCACTCGTGGTGTCATGTTGGGATATTTCCTTTCCATTGATTAGAGTAGCTCTTGCTTGTAGTTCTTTGCAGTTGGATGCGTATTTTGGGTTTCTCAACTATTACAGTTGTTATGTTTCCAATTTTTTCGTTATATTTATTGAATTTATATTTAGTAGTCTTCAATTATTTCATAATATCTCTATATATGTATTCCATGTTGTTCTTCGGGTTGGGTGAAATCATTCCCTCCATTTTTTCATTCGTTGCTCGGGTGCATGTCGCTAGCCATTGGGGATCGGGAACACCCTTCGGGTATGTGGTGGTTTGTGTAGGGTGCCCATTATGTGTCACTCAGGTCAGTTCATTACATATTTGGAATAACATTTCACTTTATTGTATATATCATTAGTCAATCAAGAGAAATTCAGAACGTATTAGGTGAGATTCAAAAAATAACTGTGAAATTACTACAATTTCAAAAATAATATTTTTAGAAAACTTGTTTAAATGATTTGAATTAATAAAAATTTTAAATAAAAATTAGATTCACTGTGATAACAATATTAAGAAAAATCTTTGGGAATAATTTATATATATTGAATAAAAAATGTCATTAAAATTGGTAATGGAATAAAAGTAAATCATTGATGAGGTATCTAGGAATACTACATGTGAACTATGTCATGTATAAATTAACGTTCATATTCCTCAAATGTTACTATTTAACTAATATGTTGAGGAATATCGAAGTGAATTATTTATATTTAGTAACATTCATAAATGAATCTTTTAAAAAAACAGTTGTCACTATTTAGTTTTAATTGGATATGATAAAGTAAATAGTTGTTTATTTATTTGAAAGACATAAGAAAAATATATAATCTACGATCCAATTACGTAACTATAGAAATAATTTTATTTTCCTGAATGAATAATTTTTTATCATGTACTCAAAATTATAAAGTCATATATCTTGAGAAATAAAAAACTAGTGGAACTCTTTTCCAAAATTGTGATATTTTTAATACATGTAATTAGACATCCAAGTATTGAAAAAATATTTCCATTAAAGGCATAAAAATCATGATCCGATAAATATGAAAAAAATTTCTATGTATTATATATTAATATGTCTATCCTAGTTGAATATATAAGGTGATTTTATTTTTTAAATATTTAAATACGAGTAGATAGTTCACGGAACTCAAAAAATATTAGTGTTTCAGTCTACTAACCAAATCTAAAAAGCACATATTGACATATGGGGGAATATAAGACATTTGGAAATGGGATAAAATTTACACATTATCATATTCGATTAAATAATTCACAGGGAAGACCAATTTATTGTTAATGAAGAATATTTATGATGATCTATAAATTATCTATATATATAGAATTGATGTTTAAGGATATAAGGGCCTCTACATTAAATAATTTATAGAAGATAATGGGAGTTTGTATATCTATGTTTCTCTAGACCAACACTCCTATATACTATGCTAATAAATAATGAAATTAAATACATGTTTTGAAATTTACCATTAAAACCCAATTTTAACAACAAATAAATTAAATACTACACCCAAATATTGAGTTATAATCATTTGAAAGGCCTTTTAGTATTAGATTTATAAAGATATAGAACAAAATTTTAACTAAACAAGAGAATTTGTTTGTTTTAAAATATTATTTTCTCTCACTATATAAGTAACTACAAAAAATATAATAATTATATAACATATATTATAAAATTATACACTCATGGTACTCTTCTTTCCAATAGTTCACAATAGTTTTCATTATAATAGTGGGTAATGGAGACATAATGCGGGTGATATTAAATTATCATATTTGGAAAATATATATTTTAATATACCAAGGTATGAAATTTTAATTATTATTATGTTATGGAAAAAATTAATATAAATATTTCCACATAATCCAAAAGAGGAGGATGAAAAAACTTATTTTTTAAAAAATATAAAATAAATGTAAAGAAATAAATATTTTAATATTGTTAAAATGAAAAAATCTAGAAATATTTATCATTAGTATAACTTCCATAGTTGTGAAACATTTATTATTGTAATGGATTCACTAGAGACATCATTATTTTCATCATGGATGAATTAAATTCATCATGATTTCATTTTATGTGCTAACAAATGATACATAAAAAACATTTCTTGTGGGAAAAACTGATGGATGAAGGGGACCTGTTATAACTATCACCAATTTTTGCATTATTAAATCCAATTATATTAGTATTTAAATTCAATAAATAAAAATATCATACAGTATCAATGTTTCATCATCAAAATATTTAATGGAAAAAAATATATAATGCTAATTCCTTTCCCAATGAAAATTAAAGGGTTAACATTATCAATAATGAATTAGATATAGAAGGTGGATTCTTAAAAAATAGATAATAATTAATGCTTAGTATTTATTCAGCATTCATACCAGAATAAATAATATATTGATTATAAATATTTACATAATTAATAAGTGGAATATCATTCTATTCAAGTGTCCCCAATGACAACATAGTATAATGAAATCATAATATTTTGATGTCAATTATTTATCACTTAAATTGGAATATGCAGTCTTGGTTGACAACCTTCAATTAATTAATTTAATTATATAATGTTCATAAAAGAAATGCATTGAAAGGAATCTCAATCTCATAATCAAGGATGAAATGGAAGCATATTTTTATTGATGTATGTCTAAAATATTATTTCCTCAAAGGAAAAAAATAATTAATAATTTATAAGTTGATACATGAAAAATATAGTCAAAAAAAATAGAAATACATGGGGAATAAAAATCATTTATCATATAATGAAAAGTTGAGATTAAAAGCCCATTATTGTAATAGTAATATATGAATGAAATATAAGTGAGAGAGATAACATGAAGATAAAATATAATATCTAGAAATATATTAATAATAATTGAATGTCATAGGGTAGTTAATAAACAATATAAAATAAAATCTACTATGGAATTTCAAACTATCTAATGTAATTGAAAATATAGAATAATGTCACTTATTTTTTTAAAAAAAATTGAATGGAAAATCCATGAAGGATATATTTTATATTGTGACATTAAAAACTATGATTAATAAGAGACTCATGATAAAATATAACACAAGTGTAATATTTAAACTATATAATATAAAAAATGTTCTATATCATAAACATATATAGAATGGAACTTTAATTTTAGCCAATATTCTCATTTTTATTTTTGAGTGATCTTTATTTAAAACCTTATAAAATAGTGAGTTTGAAATTGTACTTAAAATACAATGAATTATGTTAAACTCATTATATAATATTTGAAATAGATATTCATTACACTATAAATTAATCTATACAGAACAATATGAAACACGTCTTAATGAAACCCAAAACTGTGACAAAGAAACCATTATATTAAATATGTTGGTGGAAATGTTACAATCATTGAGGACATTTGTTATCCCTTATTACACTAATTGTAAATAAAAAGATTATGAATAAATATTATGAACAAAAAATCATGTAAAACTAATATGATTTTTGGTGAAGTAAAAATTGAAATGTTTCTAGGGAAAAATGAATTTCAAGTGTTTTGTTTTTGAAATAATGGTTAGAGTTCCGTTTTATACTTGATGAGAATTTCATTTATATAAATATTTAAAATTAAAATGAATATATAAAATGTTTCAAAGGAATATAAAATAGAAAAATTAACATGATAAATTTGGGGATGATATATTTTCTATTATTCATCATATATTCATTTTAATTATTGTTTTAAACATATCTTACCCTATCACTCATATAAATTTCGATTATTCCATTTTGTGTTTTACCATGGAAACTAGTTTTTACATTATTATTTCATTCTATACACCACAAAATAAAATTGAACATATTAAATAATTTATACATAAAATTTGAATATTTAAAAACTATTTTTCATATTACATTTATATATGTATTAAAACTGAATTCAATGAATACCATTTTATAAATAAAAAACTATTTTGAAAGGGTGTATTTTAAAAATTAGAAATATAGAGAATTGTAAGATAACAATTTTATTCACATTCATTATATATATATATATATATATTTTATTATAGATAAATTAAATGTAATTTGGATTTTAAATAATTATTAATCATAATTTTATTAAAATATTTTTTATTTAAAATAAATTTCAAAACAGATTAATTTTATATTAGATTTTTTCTTTTAATCATATAATATTAGGTATACATTTTCAAAAAGAAAAATATAATTTTTCTTAAATATATTATTTCACTCATTAAATAAATATTTTATCGAATAAATGGTTCTATATGTATATTTAAATTTTTCATATATTTATATATTTAATGTTTTGGAAAATATATTATTTTTCATCCAAAATAAAAATTAAATATTTAAAAAAATTGTATTGTTTTATTTTATATTATATATTTCTAATGTAATTTTTTTTGAAATTTCCATCAAATAACCATTCAATAATCTTGTAATAATTCTTATAAATAAAAACATCAAAATACAATCAACTGTATTTTCATTTGAAAGTAACAGTTGCCTATATTTTATTTAGTCTAAAATATATATCCTATCAATTAATAATTAGTCTAAATATATTATTAATACCAAAAATAAAAAGTATCCATAAAATAATTCATTTCTGAAGAAATAAAACAGTAAAAACCATTTTTTTATAATTTTAATAATATAATTAAAAAATCATAAATATTCATTAATATGTTTCACTAAAAAATTTCCATCAATTCATGAGTAATAATATTGACATGCTCATTTATTTCTAATTGTAATTCATAATTAGGTTTTCCTTATATTTACAATTTATTTATAATGACATATTTTTTTAGTTATAGAAAATTTCAATGTTTATTATTTCATTGAATTATGTCAAAAAGTCTATTAATGATTTTAGGTTTTAAAAAAAAATAATTTGTTGTGGTATTACATTTTACGCGCCCGATAATTTTCTTCTTCAAAATATTAATTTTAACTCACTGATAACATTTTTTATGTGTCTGTAAAACATAAGAAATAACCTGGTATACATTTTATATTTAGGGTAAATCTTTAATATCAAATTTATATATATGAAAATAATCCTTCTACATTATCATATAAATATATTCATTTTATTTTTCATCTATAAATTATTTCTATATTGCCAAATTCCCCACACAAATACCATCCTCCAATTACATAGTTATATTTTTTCTTTTTGGTTAATCCCACATTCCTATAATTTTGTAAATTACGCATTCATTCATCATGAATTTAATAAAAACATCCCTTATAAACCAATTTAACATCACATGGGTCTCATTTGATATATCATTTTATTTTCATTTTCATCTATTGTTATCTTGATTCCACTGGGATTTCTCCATTTACAATTCAGAATGTAGTTAAAATGGGTCATGAATTCCAAAGGATATTTACTGTCTAATAATTTCATGAAGAAATAAACTTCAAACAATCTTATTTTTCATCATTATTAAACTATCATTTTGATGATCCTATATCCCTCTTTCTTCAATATAATGTTATATAGATTGTTTTATATCATATTTCATAGCCATACATGTTAGAATTCGGAATCCCTAATAAATGGCTTCAAATTGAATGTGATTTCCCAAATAATTTCACCTAGGAATGTCTAAATATGTGTTTAGTCATAGGCCAAATAATTATTCCCCGTATTTAAATTTTTTTTCCTACCTAAACGAACTATTTTCAAAATGATTACAACAATGTACAATTATATATCATAGCCAAATAATTTCATGTATCTATAGTGGGATGTAATTTAATGGAGAACAATAAAATCCCTAATTTACCAAAATTTGAGTATCTTATCCAATATATTGAATTATATTGCAGATATATCTATTGGTTTTTAGAAAATGTATTTTCACTTAATTTTCAAAATTTACAATAATACACAAACTATCTCTAATGGTAATTTTTACCATTGTTCTTATGATCAAACATAACATATAACACATAAATTGTAGTCAACTAATATCATAACCTCATTGGTTTTCAAAAAACACATTTTATAATTACATGAAATACCTAGACTGACACTCATAGATACAATGCACAAAAATTCTATCTTTACATGTAAGAAATGAAATGAATAAAACTGATCCAATTTTAACCGTTAATAATTAAAATATTACCTAAAAAATATTGATTCACAAACATTCCTAAAACCTTTTATATTTTGTTGGCCATATTGTTAGTGAAATTTTTTCTACTATCAATTCCCAATACTTCCACATAAAATTATCTTTTTTGAAAAGATAAACAACGTTACTTAATTCATAATATGTCTTCAATAAATTATACCGAATTTTCAACACATCAAAATATTATAGTCATATCATGTGTAATATTTTTGTTTAAAACATAAGGAAATACAAAACATTTGAAGGGTGAGAACAAATTCATTATAAGGGAAAATTTATATTATATTCCATCATGAAATGAAATTTTTGTGAATAATATGCAATTTAATAAATTAATATCGAATAATTCCATATAACTGAACACTGGTGATTTAGAAAAATAAAATTATACAAATTTAAATTATCACTTGGAAGAAAATATCTTTAGACACTATGAAGAATGGAATATCTAATTAAATAATGATCTCTAACATCTAGGACTCAACAAGTACTCAATTATTATTATTAATGATGTATCCTAGATATCAATCTTATTTTCAATATATCAATTATGACATCTTGTTTCTATAATGTCAGATTACACAAAATACAAAAATCATTTATATCAACATACCATATAAATATATTATGGGAAAATAAAAATAATCCTCGACATCACATTTCATAATATTGATTTTATTAATGAAACAACCTTTAATATTATGTTATTTTTAAGCTTATAGAACTTGTCATTTCTTAGATATCATATGATATATAAAAAAGTATTACTAAATGAAAATAAATATAATATATTGTCATACCCTACATATTGAATTACATGAGTTAACATTTATAACATTTTTATAAAATATGATTAAAAAACTTCTAGAAAATTAATAATTATTTATAAAAAATTAAAAAATCAGTAACTACATTAAATTCTCAATAAAATAATTTCCCAAATTTTTTTATTACATATTGAATGATAATGATATCACTGACTTATAACAATATTATAAAATTTATTTGATAAAATTAACTCAATTTATAAATTACTAATGAATGAAATTGTGATATTTTTCCAATATGTATTTTTTCAATGAATAGTGAGAAATAATATTTTTATTAAAAACAATCATTGATTTTTAATGATATACATAGATACATTTTACATATTTTTTCACAAATAAATGTAGTGAATTTATATTATTAATAAACTAAAAATTAACTTATAATTTATTTTTTGTTTAATTGTTTTAAAATACTTTTTATAATTATGAAAATATTATTTTTCCACAAAAAAAACTTTTCTCTACATTAATCATGTTAAATTTTAAATAAAATACTGCCAAATTTTAAATTGAATTTTTGAAATAGGATAAAATACATTGTATCGTATTTTTAAATTTTAATACTAATTCCAATTTCTTTTTTGTTCAATGTGAATAGTATAAAAAGTAAATATTTATCACCACTGTTAAAGGTAAAACTAGATTAACATGGGTTAAACCATATGATAATGGAGTGTTTACCAAAAATCATGTATATATCTTATTTTTTACATATATTTTTTCTTTATCATATATACATTTATATAATATGGCTAATTATGTTAATTTATCTTGATATTAATATTTTTATATTTTAATTCTTTTATCACATTATATTTGTTTTCTCCCCCACACTAATAAATGATCACAATTTCTTTATTTTAATTTAACATTATATATCATCATATCATTACCATCCCTGAAAATATACATAATTAATATTTATATTCATGAATTAGATTTATTTTCATTCCTAAAATTACAATCAATTGGTCCTTATTAAAGGCTATTAAGGAAGACTATCAAATAGGTTGTAATCATCTTACCCTAACACATTCAAATTATTTCCACCGCTTCTAACTATAAATTGTTGGAATTTCTAATAACATATTAAAAAATGAATATTAAATAAACTAAAATGGAAATATTAATATGAAAATACATTCATTCACACTCTTTTTCATTTTATAGAAATTAAATGTATCTATTGTTCGAAATTGTTGATTACCACCTCTATATAGGGATAAAAATCATATTAAATTATGATTTTTCAAAGATAATAATTAGGATGGGATTAAAGATTATATATGGTGTATATGATATGGTAGTTTTTATTGAAAATTACAATAATATATATTTTGTTACCTTTCACCCATTATAAAAAAATAATATTGATTGGGCATACATCTGACCTACAACCTCCACGAAATGATGTTGTTAGCATTTAATTTAAAATATTCAGAGATTATAATAACATAATGTTTTCTAAATATAAACAGAAAAAATATATAATAATTATTCATTACATTTTAATTATGGCATACCATTATTTCATTCCATCCATTGAAATGTGGAAATAGCATTTAGGAGTACATATAAGCTACCATTTCCAAGAATGGTGTAATAATATTTTCAAAATCATCCTTTTATCGATCACTATAAATATATATTGAATATAGAAGATGCTGATATAATTATAATCATTGAGAATATGATGCAACCATAACTAATGTAAAATCACTGGAACTAATGAATTAGAATTTTCGAGATTAAATAAATAATTACACAAACAAATGATTATTTTAATTTGGAAAAATTCAATAATTATTTTCAAAATGTACTAAGTGGATTATATATGATATAATAATATTTAAAGTAATATACTATTTAACTATAATATAATTAAATTTATTGTAACATATTTTAGATTTATTTCAATTAAAGTAGAACATAATTTATGGGATTAATGTTACCATCATATTATTTATCTAGTTTAATTATGATTAATATTATAAGGAAGATATTTTATATCCTATCTCACAATAATCCCATGAATTGTTTTATCATATATTCATTTTATAAATATTACAACTTTACAGACATTTTCAATACTTTATGGACATAAGAGACTAAAAGAATGTTTTAAAGAGAAATTAATATAATTTATCTCCTTAATCAAATATCTTTTTCAGTTCTTATACTTGATTTATATATTATTTCTAAAATTGTATTATAACTATATAGTATTGTCTAAATTCTTTTTCAACCATGATTAACCTCTTTCAAATGAGTTAAATTGATTCTTTGTATCAAATTCTAAACAATTAAATTTTTACTTTTTTAAAGATATTATAATTATTCTCATGTTTTATTTATTTAATCATTGATATATCAATTTTTTACATATTTCTCGCATCATATCTCAACCTTTCTCACAATACCATTCACTTTTTTATAATTAAATTTTGTATATAATCAATTTATATGATTAGGGTAACACTACGAGATTTTTTGATTCATTTCAAATTTGTGTTTGTGTATTTTTATATGTAAGAAACACTATGTTTAGCTCATTATACCCAAAAATGATTATTTTGTTTTATTCATCATTGAACATAGATTTAATAATATAAAATATTATTCTAAACAAAGTGACGTATTATTATAAATTTATTATTCAATATGATAGTTATCACTTATCCATTTAAACGATTATTTTGAATATGAATAATGAAATTTTGATAATATGGATTAAAATTTATTTAAAATGAGTTATTTTATGACTGATAACATATAAATGAAAATAAAACCTACTATAAAGAAAAAAATATTCCAAAAACTACTATTTTTTTGTAAACTAGTTTATTTTATATAAACTAATATTCAAAAAAATTAATTTAAATTAATTTAATAATTTTTTATATAATACAATTAAAAATTTATATTAGTTATATATTTTTTTAGAAATATGAGTTAATAATAAATCTATATGTATGCTTAAAATATTATTTTTCCAAAAATCAATCTTACCACCTTTTAATGGTGTGTATATATAATATAAATATAATTTTTGATATTGGGATACCAACATTATTTTAGTGTTATTTTTTGGGATATATCTGAAAAATTACATTTATTGTTGAAAATAGTAAAATAATAACTTCTAATTGACACTTTTCATTTCACTGAAATTATACTGAATGATAATCTACATTAACAAAAAAAAATTATCAAACGTGGGTTTAGTTATCCTTTAGAATCCGGGATCAGAAAATATTATTCATATACCTATGTTAATTTCTATGGATATGTATACCCATGTATCTAATAATAATTTTAAGGATGAGTTAATGTAATGATAAGTAACATCAATTTTTTGTAATGGATAGAGTGAATATTTCAATGAAACAAATCTATTTATGTATAATAAAGTTGATGTGGATCTGTAATTGATCTATGATGGGGTAACGACCTCTAAAAAATATCATTGAGGTATTTTTTATAAGTAAATGGTGTATAACAACATGATATGTTAAAAACATGGATTCACACTCTTCTGAGTATATTTATTTGAAAATTATAAACCCCATATCTACCATAATAAACCATTTTAATATAATTTTAATAAAAATGAAAAAGGATAAACATATGGATTAAAGTTTTAGTGAATATATCATGATTAATATATTCTATATGTGAATTTAATGGTAATTCTATTTTCCATTATGACTTAGTATTCCGTAGATTATGCAATTCATTTTATTGTCATTGATGATAACCAAAAAAATTGAGTTAAAATTTAATGTGACAAACATTTTTCAGATGAAAATTTAGATGGTAGTTGACTGTAAAGAATGATATTGTTATTATTTCTAAACAATAACAATTTAATATTATTTTCAAATTATCTTTAACTAACTTACATACTCACCATAGAAGATAATTATTGATTTCATTGATAGTTCCAATAATGGAGACCTTTAAAGAAATAATATTTTATTTCCAATTTGTGGATATTGTGCGAAGAAACACCCAAAATAATGTATTAGAGGAACCTGAATATGTTTGGACTGTGGAAATGAATTCCTCCAATCATGTAACCGTAAAAGGGAAATTAAAATTTTTATAACAAAATATATAATTAAAATGGTCTCTATAATATAATTTTGTCTATTGAATTCTATATTGTTCATTTTATGGGCCTTATGATAATCAATAGCCTATGGAAAATGGTCATGAATTGAATCAGAATAGTGGTATGAGTAATAGTTATACTAAGAATGGTGATGAGGGTAAAAATGTTATATTAGAGTATCGTGGCATTAAAAAGTGAGATGAAGAAGCTCAAATAATATCTTGAAATGGATATAAGGTTACTGAATTATTTATTTTTTTTAAAATTTAATGTTATATTATACGAATTGATATATATAAATATATTGTATTTTAAAAGGATATTTCTAAAGATACTGATGAACTAGAAAGTATTTCTTTGAAATTCAATATTTTGATTATGGTAAGGTTCTCCTTAATATGTTAATAATATTTAAGAAATGGTGTTTCTTTTTTATTATGGGATTTTGAATAAGAAGAAAATAAATTTTATAGTATATAATTCCATGGAACATATTAATTATTTTTGGATAATATTTTTTATTCTTCAATGGATGGACTTTGAATCATTTTTTGATTTGTGGAATATATCCAATAATCCTTGATTAATTTTAGGAATGAGAAGACATGTATGTTCTGACCATATTTTTATTTCAATCCATGTTATTACAATGGTTCAATAGAATACATGAAAATGTTATTATAATTAGGGTATGTGACTATCATTGTCTATATTATAATTATCGGTGGTCAATGATATGAGGATTTTGATAAATTTATTTTCCTTCTTTTTATTTTTTTATTTTAATGTTTTTGTAGGTTTGAAATGTATCCCATTAATTGAATGGTTTATGTTTATCATTGAATGTGGGTTTAGATATTAATGTACTATTTTAAAATTTTATTAATTATGAATAAATTGTACTAATAGTTTTTTTATGATTACTATGGTAATATGGAATGAATTGTGTTTTTATTTTTGGTCCTTATGATATTTTTAGTGAATCCAGAATAAAAAATTCACTTGTATTAATTGGAGCATGATTTGATTTTTAAACTGATCAAGAAAAATGGTTATTTTGTTCATATGAATTTTAAACATATCAATTATGTTATAATTCATATTTTTTGAGTCTATATGAATAAGTAATTACTTATGTTTGGATACAATTACTTGAATAAAATAATGGCATGTTATTTTATTTTTCTCTGATATCATTGACCGTTTTCAATCCCCTTTGGTTTATCTAATTTTTATCATTATCATTATCTTATACATATTCTATATCACTATCCATCAGTATTTGTGTGTTATTATTTACTTCTATGACCACGTTTCACTTCCCACATATGTTCAATTATTTTGAAACATGATAATTTTTATTACAAATAACCTTCTCACATCACTTTCAATTTCTAATATGATTTTTTGTTAATCATTTATATAGATTCTTTTAATATAAATTTCATTCCAATGGTTAATCCTATTACTGTCGAGATGAATTACTAGGGAGAAATTCATTTTAAAGTGATATAGTATGATACACTATTATTTTTCAAAATATTTTTTCCAAGTCAAAATAATATTTTCATTTAAAAAACAGTATTTTTGTCATGAATTATATGAATCGTTGAATCTTTATTGAATTTAATAGAACATCGAGTTTTTCTATCTTTAAATTAAAATCCTTCGTAAAATGAAGTCACAAGATATTAATATTTTATTATTTAATATCAATGATGTATCTGAGTGATTGTATTGGTACTTATGAAAAATATAATCTACTTTATGATTTTTTAAAAAAACTTATATAAAATTATATATTTCAGGATGAATTATTTATATATTAATATGATAATATTTTTAAAAGGATATAAAATCCTTAAATTGAAAAAATATTATATGTTGAAAAGTTTGTTTTATATCAATATAAATTAAAAAAATCAAAAAATTTATACGATTTTAATGAAATTTATGTTATATATATATATATAACCAAGAATTTTATATTCAGGTTATATGTTTTCTAGAAAAAATTTAGAATGAATAAAATTGATGAATAAAACACTAATATATTTAATTGAGGTTTATCACCAATTAATATAATAATTATGTTACAAATTAATTTATCCACTTCTAGATAATTAATTTAATAAAATAATTTAAAAAAAATGGAATACAAAATTTGGATTAGCGTAAATTTTTTTGAATTTTTTTAAATGTTTAATTTTCTGACGAGTACATTGAAATAATCAATTTTAATTAAATTAAATAATTATATCTAAATTATTTATATTTGTAATAATGTTTTACATTAAAGGATTATAGTTAAGAATACCTATATAGGGTTATCATTATGGCGTATGTGGAAGTTATTTTTAGAAACAATAATATCATTTTTCTACTATCAAATCAACGTAAAATATGATTGTCTATGGTTGTTTATTTGTAAAACCTATTTACTATTAATATATATTTGTGTCATATCTTGGAATGAATCATTGTTTTTTTATATTTATTATCTTTGAAGGGATTATATCCTTTTTAAATTAGTATGACAATTCATTATTTATAACTATAGAATAATGCTATTTATAAGAGTACATCCTATATTATGGTAATTAAAGAATTTTTTCTTCATTGAATAAAATAATTTTTTAGATAGTATTAGTATATGTTTTTTTCAATAGATTCATCTATGTGTAATAAATAAAAATGGATTTTCGAAATTATATATTTTCCATCATTTTATTTCATAATGATTTACCCCTTTCCACACAACTAGTTTGACACTCATTGGGGACATTCCTCAGTTATTTACCGATTTCATTATAATAAATTTTGATATAATTGAATAAAAAATGTCCATGAAATACCAAGGATAAGAAAGAGGTGTTATAGTTGGAAATATGGTGTTATTATTTATACACATAATAAATATGTTTTCATGATTTTTGGTTTCACTCAATGATTGTTTTTCCCCACTATGTTTTTTGGATTAAGTTAATTATTAGAACAGAATTAAATTGCGATAATGATATATGTTATGTACAATGAAATGGAATTCTAATGATGTAACATGATGTTACAGAATCTATAATGGAATATATTTTTATATGATTTATTGGTATTATCCTGACAGGAATCATGTTGAGCATCCAAATGAAAATAATAATTAAAAAATTATATAATGTCCTTTATAAAGAGATATAAATATTCATTTAATGTTTATACAGATCTACCAATAGATGTGAAATGAATTATTACAATTGGAAATATATATTTCCAATATTATAATTCTATAAAATTAAAATATTATTTTATTTATTTATCATTTTGTTTATAAATTTTATTAATGGATGAATCATATCAAAACACGATGGAACAAGAATAAATTTTCTCCCATTAGAAGGTTGATTTTGCGATAATATTTTCTAATTACAAATTTCCTCATATAATTCTTATGAACATGGATAAGGAGTTACTTGAGAAAAGTATGAATAATGGTGAATAAATTTTTATCATTTCCAAAAATATAAAATGACATTATATGTATGGATAAACATTATCATCAAACCAAAATATATTATTGTTTGATTCGTCAGTGGCACCAAACATGGACATTAATGGGAATTATTTTTAAGATACATCTATAGCTTTGATTATATAAAAAAATTTTATATCATCGTTGAAATCGATATTGTAGGAACCCATCAAATGCTTGTTATTGATAAAAAAGTGGAGATCGAACACAAAATAAATGATAATAATAAATAACATGGTTGGAGGATTTGGATTTTTTTTAAAAGTGAATATGCATACATGGATGAATTATTTATAATTGGATAGATATGTTTTTTAATTTAGTCATGAAAAGTCAACATGATATTTAATATCAATGTGGTGGGAAGATGATGATAACTAATTATTGAGGGAGATACTAAAAAATAAGACAAAAAATATTTGTTTTGTAATGTAATGTGTATGCAGAATATGCAAAAAGGTTATTAAATTTTGTTGTTATTAAATAATATCAACTTCAAAATCATAGTATTCCTTGGGTGGATGGAAAATCTATCCCTATAAATACAATAAATATAGGGTAAAATATTTATGTGGTCTATCGTACACATTACATACACTATATAAAAAAATTATGTGGTCAATGGTACACATTACCATTTCGGATGTATATAAATTTTCTCTGATTCTATAATGTGATAATATTCCCCCAATTAATATTTTTATTCCTATTTAATTTTAATTTAATGTTATAAAATTCAACGATTGGTTTTATTTATATAAATCCAAATTTTTTTAATAAATTGAAATATTGTCTGATTTTTTAAACTAACATATGATTTTCTATCAGTTTGATGATATGTATGAACATCCAATGAAAATTACATCCTTTATATGTTTCATAATTTTTTAGAAATAATAATGATTATCATATATGTATTAAGAGAAACTCAAAATTGATTATTGAGTATTTTATGAGAATTTGGGAATTCATTTTTGGAAAATATTCCTTGTATTTTTACAAATCATAATATGCAGTTTGCAATAAAATTAAAGCATTGAGGTAAAAAAATTTAAATGTATCCATATATAATATCATCTATTGAGTTAGAATAATTATAGAAAAACTCATGAAATTTCTTGATATGGGATTCAGTTATCCATGTAAATCACATTGGTGTGTAACTAATATTTTTTATAAATAAATATCGAACAATGTTACCCTTTATTGTTTATTGGGAATAGAAAAGTTCAAAACAAAAAATAAGTAACCTCCTCCTAATATTGATGATTTTTTCAATCAATTATGAAGAGAAAACAATTTTATATAATTTATTATGGATCAAATTATTATTATATGATGGTAAAAAGTAAAAAAATGCCCTATAATACATGTTATTCTAGGTATACACCTATTTATTTTATTGTGATTCCTTTCTATATTACTAATTCCCCCATTATATTCATGAATTTAATTAACATATCATATCAATATTATCTTGATATATTTTTTGTTATGTTATAGATTAAATTTTTTCATATTTCATGTGTAATTAAGAGAATAAAAATCACCTAATAATATTTTGGATGACGTTAAAAAGAAAAAGATATTATATTAATTTACCAAATGTTTAATTTTCTACAGAAAAACATTATTTTGTTTTTATAAAATCATGTGGGAGGGTAAATCGGTGGATCCCTTAATGGAAAATTTTACTGAATGATCCCCAATACTAACCACTAGAACTGAGATTGATCTTTTAATTGGTTTTGTAGAGATTATTGATTTATTATGTATGATTTATAAATGTAATCTGATACAGTATTCCTATTAACATAGTAAGGATAAGAATTCATTTGTATAGATTAATGTTATCGAAATTTGAAGGAACATAAGATTAGGATAGTCAATAGACAAATCCTTATTCAAACATTTACCAGGGAAGTTACTTTGATCTATAATGGTGAATTAAATAAGATTATAGGATGTGAAATCATGATAAATGATATGGTGAGTGTTCATGCCTTATTATAATTTAATGCCAATGATTAAAAATTCATTACAAATGTTTTGGAGTTATCTAAAATAATTCCATCATTACTGATTTCAATAAATTTTATTTCTATATAGTGGTGTAAAATTTTTACCAATCACTGAGGAATAAATTTTATATTTAAACAAATATAGAAAAAATATGACCATGTGATGATGGTTATAGTTTAATGAATTATATGGGTTTTCAATTCGTTATCAACATTATAAATTGGTCTATGAGGATTTTTATATTATTTTGATGGATCATCTATGAATATATATTGTAAGGGTATAAAGGAATAAAATATTATCATATTTATAAATAACGGATGTTGAAAACGTGATTGATGAAGATGAAATTTATTGATTTCAATGGATTGTTGGAAAATGAATCTAAATCATGATTAATGTTATTTAAAATGATTCTATTTAGTTGTAATGGATGTTGGAATGTTTTCATTAGATAAATCAGTATTGCAAGGGAATAATAATTATTAGAAACACTTTATTTCTTAAATGAAAAAATATTTTGAGATTTTTATATTTGATGATGGTCACAGTCCATCATTATCTATTATTTATTGATATAAAACCATGTATATTTATTAAAATTCATATATTTGGTGGGAAAACCCAATGATAAATATTATATAGGTAGTATCCATGTTAATGGAATGTAATATTTTATGGTTTATAGATATATTTATATGGGGTTGTTAAAATCCTTAACAATACTAGTATAGAAATATAAAAACATCTCCTTGGGTTTTATTATCAGAATCCCTAGAACATCTAAAATAAATATTGTTATTTGTATTGTAGTCAATCACTATATGATTTAAAAATAATTATTTTCTATATGAGTATATTTCTATCCTTATTATAATTCCATAATAATAATTGAGAATGTGTTAGGGTTACATGGTGTTACACATTCTATTATATCTGATAGATATTCATTGTTCACCCAAATGTATTGCCAAAGTCACCCACAAGATCCCAAATATGTGCATTATTTCAAAATTATATATTATTATCGACAATATATATATGCTATGAGAAAAATTAAAAAAATATAACATATGTTGATATCCAGTTTTATGGAATTAAATAGTCAGTGAAATCAACCATTTTCATTACATAATAATACAAAAGATAATAGATTTCACTTAACCATTTAGATGGAATCCTAATAAATCGATTTATAATATAAATTTAGAACTACATAAAATTTTATAATGATAGAAAAATTATGATACTTGGAGAATATTTATATAAGTAAGAAGTTAGAAAAACTCATATCTACGAAATAACATATCTACACATTTTATAATTGATTTAAACCAAATACATTCAATCATTGTTGAAATCTAGAATTTTATGATTCTGAGGAGTTATTTTATTGAATTTTCCCAAGGAATTTTTTAACAGATTCATAATTATAGAAAATTTATACAGTAGGTATAGTGTAAATTTCATGATTTTATTAGAATTAGGATGGTGGCATATCATGTGGTGCATGCAGCAATCATAACAAAGGTTCACGATGTGTTATATGAATTTATTACAATAAATTACCTAACATATCATCCACATGTACCAAAATCAATGATTTTACTACTAGATATTGATCATACATATGAATGGAAACACGTATAAATATTGGGTCTTAGATATAAATTTATATAGAACAAGACTATCTCAGCCAATTACATTTATAAGGATGAATAATAAATATGAAAATATATAGAAAAAATTGTTTGGAACAAATCTAATATATATTCCTTTAATATTGATAGAGTTTCATATTTTTTACCCATATATTCATTTTATGTAGATTATAATTCATCAACATTACAATTCATTTTATATTTTCCAATAATGAAATTAAATTTCATTCATAGCTTGTGATAACCTAAAACACCATTACTATATGAAATATAACATATTATTTTATTATACATATATTTCTAATTGAAATAGTGGTGAAAATAATAAAAATTTTAAATTATTTATATATTTTTAGATAAATAAAATATAATGAAAAATTAGAAGTTAATTATTTTATAATGTCATCATATGCTTAAAAATACAAATTCCCTCAAGGAATGTTTAATTAATTTTTTAGAAATACAATTAAATAATTTTTTTTCAATTTCATGAATTGCATTGAAAAAATATAAGTTTTTTCCAATATTCAACTCAAAATTATAATAGTGTTTAATTTTTGAAATTTTTATAAGAGATCAATATTTCAATGAAAATTTAAAAAAATTAATTTCTTTCATCAGTGTAATATTATTTAAATAATTTACAATGTTTGTTGTTCATAGTGGTTTTAAAATTGTTATTTTCGTCAGTGTTATTATAAATATTTTTATTAAGGATAGTAAAACTAATTTTATATAATATTTTAAAATAATCAAAATTTATACATAAGAAAACTATTTTCTATAAAACAACTTTAAAAAATAATTCAATGGATTATTTTATAATAAAATATTGAAACATATATGATTATTATTTATTTGATTCCTTACCCTGGAATAATAATTTAAATATTTGGTTTGGAGGAAACATTCAATCATTTTCACAAGAAATCGTAATTACATTAAAAAAAATATCACCACATTATATGTTTAAATTGTATTTCCAAGGGTTAAATAAAAAAATAATGACATCATTTTCCAATTATACTTTGGAAAATATTATTGGACGACCATATTTTAAATTCATCTTATCACAACCTATATCATCTATAACTATGAAATCATTTTTCTAGAGTTTGACATTAGTATATTTAAATCTTTTATGAAATTCCATGTGTCTCCTCTCCCCCATATATTAAATAAAAAAACAAATATTCATTTATTACAAAAAATTGAGTCATTTAACCCAAACAAAACCAGCTTTATTAAACAGTTAATAGAAATATTTTTGATGTAGGGGTTCTTATATTCTTCAAATACTATTCCAAGGGTGCTTATGAAATGATCTAATATAATGTCAGCATAAAAGATATAATTATCATACCCAAACACTATCTATTTATTTATTCATATAAATACTCGAAAGATATAGAATTAATTATAAAATAATAACCTAAAAAAAATTATTTTGTTGAAAAATTATTATTATTACTGATAATCCATTATTCACCACTTTTTTTATTAAATTAGAAGTTAAATTTTTTCTCATGTGTACATGATGTCTACCTCTAACACATAATGAATCAAATCATTTACCATCAACATATTTCATGAATGGTTAATACAATTTTTTTACTATATTTATTCATATTATATTTGTTAAATATTTAATAATATTTAATTATAATATCATATCTACCTTCTTACCTTCCCATCAATTGTAAAATTATAACATTTCCCCTGCATACAACTGGAATTCCACCTCCCTGAAGTCATGTTGTTCATTTTTTCTGTTCACCTTTACATGAATTGTAATATGAAAATAAAAAAAAAAAATATATATATATATATATAATATAATATTTTTTTAATGGTGTCTAAATATTTACATTTATTTTATTCCATATTTTTTTAATTACAAATGTCGTTAATAAATACTTCTGACCAAATATCTCTACAAATGGTTTAATTTTTTTAACTCCATATTTTATAGAAATCCAATATATATATATATTAGGATTAGATTAGACATTTATATCAATATTATAATTTTCAAGATCATATAATCAGGATCATAGTACATGGAAATAAACTATAGAACTAGATTTGTTATGAAAAAATAGAATAGTTACCACATCAATTTCTAAAATAGAATTATTAATAAATGGGTGTGAAAAGGACATATGTTTTCCATATATGATATTTTATGTATTTACATGAGTTTATTATAGAATTATAATTATTTAAAAATTATTATATTGGAATTTATGAAACATTAAATGAAATTCAAACATGAGGTTATATATTTAATTTACAATCAAATAATTTATTAGGATAAAATATCATTAGGAATTATATGATGAAATTTTATGACATATCTCTCAGAAATCTTATAAATTTTCATATAAAATATTAATTTTTAAAAATTAAAAGTTATCCATTCATTTTCAACATTTGTTTCACAACAGGTGACTAAAATAATGGTTTTTAGGAAAACTAACATTTTTTAACTCTTGTAAAATATAATTTTTAGTCAAAAAAATATGTTATAAAAATGTTTTAGATATTATTTTTTACAACATTCAATTATTTTTTGGTGTATAATTTACCTTTTTTAAAAAAAAAATTCTAAAATAAAAAATCATTTTATTTTCATGATGTGATAAATCATAATTTTTATATAAATTGTGAATGGATTCATTGTTATAACATATATTACAAGACCAAAATTTACAACAATAATGAACACTCAATTATTTAGTGTGTTAAATATAATATTAGGAGGACCATTCAATACAAATTTTTATTCAATATAATTTGATATTTTTTATAAAAAAATTAATTCTGTTCAATTTGAAAATGGTAGTTTACTCAAGAAATGTTCATGGGTTCTTTTAATGTTATTTTATCTTCTGGAAACATCATTTAATGTTAATTATGATTTTATAGTGTTATGATTCAATAATAAAATATAAATTAATTCTTTATAAGTATTATGATGACGTGGATTTAAGGATGATTCTATGAAACTAAAATCTTTCCCAATTCTTAATTATTATAAGATGAAACATTTATTGAACCTTTTTGTTTTCTATAGTTAATTATATGATAACATAATATATGTTTATGAATCCCTTATAATTTCAATGGGTAATTTTATATTACTAATGGAATATTATATTTGGGAAATTAATTAAATATTTTATGACTATATAATGGTATGGACCAAAATTATATATCCCTCTAATTAATTGGTTGATGATGAATATCTCATGTGTTAAAAAAGATTAGAATGAGGAGTTCACATATCTCATTAATAGAAACAATCCAATATGATTTTATTTCATGTGTTCCTTGACTAAAAATATTATGGAATGGTTCTTGTTCCTAATCAACATTAATTGACAAGGTATTATTCCATAAACAGGGAAATGATTTTATATGCTTATGTTTAATCCAAAAACATAAAACATATGCAAATATATTACCCTCAATGATAATAATCATGGGATCCAATTTTTATGATGTATTATGATCCTCAAATAAATATTTCTTTTTATCATTATTATGATATACCATAGATTAGTTGGGGTTTTCAATTGTAAAGTTCATTTTATCACAAACTTATGATCACATGATATTTAATTTATCATTGATACCTCCCTTTTTTTCATAATACAAATCTATGACCACACATTAATTTATTTACTTCTCTAATAATTTGAAAAAGAATATAATGGGGATATGTATACGATGATTTCCAGATAACATGAACTATAAAGGAAGATCGGGGTGGGGTGTGTTGAAGGCCATTCATGAAATAATAATACAGTTTATTTAGTCTCTAAATAAACTAATCCTTTATGGTCATGAAACATATATTTTTAAAATATATATAATATTTATTAATTATGATATAATATATATGTTTTAAATGTCTTGGATTCTATAATTCAACATATAAAATTACGAATAACAATACAAAGAACCATAACATATCCACAAAAATATAATTCTTTTAATAACAACATAAAAACACAAATCCATTTCTAGATTTTGGTAAAATTGGTAAAACTAAAATACAATTCTATACTAAAATTTTTTATTATTAAATAAATCATAATCAAAATAGAAATATAGCTGATAAACATCTATTAGAATGAAAAATATTTGAATTTTAATAATTTTAAAAATTAACTAAATTGGATAGTTTTTCCTATAACCATCCCTCAAACTATAATTCATTAGTCTAAATTATATAAGATTATGGGAATAATTTCTAAAATCCATGATTTTTTTTAAAGTAAACACCCACCAATCAGTTGAATTTAATATAAATAGTTCATAATGGAAGTGCATGGGAAGAAAAATCATGAATATAAATGATGTTGATTTTGAAATAAAAATGTATGGATTGATATCCAAAATACTAATTCCAAATAATAGAATATTGTACATTAATTTTGAATCAAACACATGTAATATATATACACTATAAAATGGAAACAAGTTATTAATATAAATCATATCTCATTGATGAAAAGTAGAGAGGAGAAATCACTTATAGTATTGGTTACATGGGATTCAAAATAATATAAACTATGTACCATAGAATTAAATCATAATGAATTGAATGATATTAATTATATATTAATTCAATTATATAGAAAATAATCAATATAAATGAAATATTTATGTGAAATATCAATCATTTATCATAAAAAATAAATAGATAATAATAAATAAATAGAGAGCTCTAAAAATATTTCATGAGAAACCCATTGTACAATTGAATTTAAAGTGGTACATTTAATACAACGAATGAATAAATAGTTTTATACAATTTAAATTGATAATTATGTACAACAATCAATCAATAAAACTTGTGTATTACATAAACATGTCTCATGAAATTGAAATTTAATGCAATGGACCCCTTACGAATTTTAATAACTGTTGAACCAAACCCCCTTGAATGAGAGGATTAGTTATTAATATACCTATTTTCTTTAATTATTAATGATTAATGATATAATATTTCATATAAGAATTTATAAACTCATATATGGATGAATAGTCAAATTATGAATCATGTACCAATGGATTACTAAATTGAGAGCACAGAACCCATAACATAATTCCAAAAATATACCAATGTACATAAAAAATAAATATTAAAACATGTTGGTAAGAGTGGTTATCTCAATATAAGGTTGAATTGATTAAATATTAATATTTTCTGGTAAAAGTATTTGTTTATGATTTCCACCAAATTTAATAAATCATCCCCTTTAGATAAAATAGTTTATCAATTAAAGTATTAACCATTAAAAAATTCTCAAATATCGAATAGGTCTCAATTTGAACAATTATGGAAACTATTTTATCTTTTGAGATTAGTGTAATAAAAAAACTACATATAATCAACTAATTATTACTAATTATGAAAGAATTTGTTTTTTAGACATTAAAACAGATTTTTTTTAATTATTAAATATAAATAATTAACAAAACAAAATACATAGTGGAATTGAATAGAAGAGGCTCATTATCATGATGATACATATTAAAATTTACTGGGAAATCATCATCATTTAATATTTTTATATAAAATAATTTATCATACACAACATGGATGATGTATTACAAAAATATGAAAACTATGTAGGACACATAATGACCCCTTATATAGTTTTCATGGGAATACAAATAATAAGAAGTCACATCCAGAACACTAATAATGCACATGGGAATGAATGTAATTATTGTGTTGAGAAGATATAAATGAATATTCAAGGTTGATGTAGGAGACAATTTGTGTATTTTTTAATATATAATATCACACATTGGTCACAATGTAAAGTAAAATAAACAATATAACCATCTAAATAATGTAAATGTATAAAGATGCTAAATTTGATACTCTCTCATTCTTGTGAATCCATTAATGTATTCTGAATGAGGACTAAGACATATATTATAAAAGTATTCATGGGAATAGTGTTATAAAAAGTGTATTCTTTATTGTATGAAGGAAATGAATATATATTATTTATTCAAAATTACCTTATTCTTCATGTTATGAGGTTCATCAGACATTACATGTATAGCTCAATGTGGAATTATTATTCATAGATCAATACATCAGTTTGTACAATTTCATCCATGACGATCAACATTATAATTTCATCAGTAGAAAAAAATATAATATATCAGATCTTATTATCATCATAAAAAATATTTTAACAAACTTTATCGAATCATTGCAGAGTCTCATTGGAATAATGAAACTTTATGGTGTGAAGACACACTAAAAGTTTCTTTATCTAATGCTGATTCAAAACACTGATGGTGTCTCCATGTTTTTTTGAGTCATGATAGTGATGACATAAGATCCTGGGGGGACATTCTGAAACATTTCCAATTTTTAATCCCAACTATAATTCATCGTTATATATGAATCATCAATAGGGGTGATAATTCATAGTGGTTACACTTTTCATAGAGGTGAATCTCACAGAAAGGGTAATTTTCCTAGACTTACTAATTTTTCACCAATTCAAACTATAATGTAAAATGGTAACATAAAACCTAAGTCTCATTAATATCATGATATTCATGGTATTGTCATAATTTTAATAAAAAGTCAACTATGTCCTCTTTTATATGTATTACAAACAATTTTATTATATATAACATCAATGGAAAATCCTAAAATATCATGCATATGGTATCAAAGATAAATAAAAATTGAAATAGAATAAAAGATATTATGTTCAATGTTATGAAATGGATACAAATATTATCAAATAAATTACATTACAAAAATAAATAATTTATAATAGATAGATAATGGTATCAACTATAATCAAATGAAGGTACGGACATGTATCGGGGAAACAATATGTCACTCATATAACTCATATATAAATTCAATAAATCTCAAACTCATTTAGAATAAGATAAATGTTAATAATAAAATATGTAAGGTAGAGAAAATATTAATGTGCATAAGATAATTTTAATTTAAAATTGGATGATTTTCACCAAATTTTTTTTAATGAAATAATGTTTCAAGATTATGTAAGATAAATAAAAAATAACACATAAAAGATCAAGGCTAATATAAAAAATGATACTCTATCTGGGTAGAATGAAACAAATGTTACTTTCCATTTTCCTTCTTTGTGGTTGAGGATGTTGGAAGTAAGGCTAGGGTGGATGTAAGAAAATCCAATATATTATTTTTCAGAAAATGTAGCTCTTTAATGTGGATCGAACAATGGTGCCAAAAATATTTACTGGGATATAGAGAAAACAAAAAGAATATTTCTTCAAAGGGGGAATTTAGATCATTAGTCACTCCATGTCTGAATTATTCTATAATTGTTGATGGGCGAGTCAAATGGGAAGTAAAAGATATATCCCTATGAGCCAAAATTTTAGTTCTATTAAATGAAAAAAGTATCTAATAAGGTGTATTAAATCCATGAAAATGATTCCACCTTTCTCTATATAACACAAGAATCACCACTTTTATTTCATAAAAACCATTTGCAGATGATTAATCACCTTTAACGTGTGGACTTCTTCCTTGAAGGCTTGGGAAACACTAGAAATCCATATAGATTCTTTTAAGAACAATAAGATTGAATCTATGTCTTTCTAGGTAAAAATACTTCTATAATTGTAAGTGCTAGCTTTTTTAGTCTCTATTTATACATTAATATCCTTCTGGTATTCTCGAATAATGTTGTGGTAATAATCATAGTAATATATAAACATTCTCAATTTTTTCTAATGTTTGAAATTAGATGTACCAAATGAATCACTTGGATGACCACTTAATTATTCAATCAAAAAATATATAATAAAAATATACTCAAAAATATATGGTGAAGGAGAATTATAACTTGAATCCAGTGAAGTATTGTTTTAAACCAATTCAAATTTTTATTTCAGTGAATCATCAAAATTGGATTACATATCCTCCACATTTGATTTTAACCAACCAAATCATTTACAAACCTTTTATTTTCATTTAATACATCATGGATGTGATTCATAATCCTTTTTTTAATATGATGGATCACTAATTCCAAAAGATATATTTAATTTCATTCACATAATGTAGGGACCGTATAAGGTTGATTCACTGACTTCACTAATATCTAAAAAATAATTTTCATAAAAAAATCATCCAAATAACAATTGGTTTCTATATCCACTCGAATAGGTGGGATAGAAGTTGGAGAAATTGATGTGCCTTTATTTAAATCTATATTATACAATTCTATAGAAGCATCAATCTAATCAATCGATAATACAATAGAATCCTTTTCTCATCAAATATAAGGTCTCTCATTATTTGGTATAAAAATATCTCTCCCATAAAAATTGTATGACTCATAAATTTATTCAGTAGTTTCAACTACTATAAGTCTTATCAGGAATCTAAAAAACCAAAAATAGCAATAATGGATACCCCTATTGAAGGTACATGAATAAATGCCTAAAATTTCCTCTTTTTATCAACCATATTCTCAACATCTATATGTTCATCCACAGGCTTATAGAAAACAACTAATATTTTCATTGTATCACCAATAACATGATCAGATACTATATGATCATCAACAAAAAAAATGATTTTTTTTAGGGTAACACCAATAGAATTATGACTCTTAAAACCTAGAGATCCCCTGTAATGATTATTCCATTTCTATTTTACCATACTTATTCATTAGACATGGAATTTCCTTATATATAAAACTATCATCAGGTTGATATTGAAATAGAGTTAAACTATCTCCATGTATTTCATTTAAATTTTTTCACTAGGACAATAATGGTTAGAATCTCCCCCAATTTCATACTAATCAACGTCTACCTTAATATAATTATAAGTATTATCAATGTTCACATTTCCATTCTCATTTATATCCTATTTTTTCACTTCTTCTTCCTCATAAACATCATCCAAAATATCATCATCAAGCATAGAACTACTCATGAACATTTTTTCTCAAGATATCTTAGTATCATTAAAATCACATCATTTTAAAATATATCTCGTATTGGGGGTTCATTTGGAGGGCTAGGATAGCCATATTAAATTTTATGAGATCTAGGAGTATTGTTAGGGTTACTTCCGTCATCCAGAGAATTTGTTTTCTATTATTCATTCATAGGGATAAAATCAACTTATTTATCATCCCTCCTAGAGTACACAACAATCTCATTAGTCTCTAGAATATGGAATATATGATCTATCTGTAAACAATTTTGGTGATCGTCATTGAACAACACATATAATCAGTCAATATCACCCACCTATCCCATCCAATGTGTTTTCAATATAATTTATATTATATTTCTTAATATTCATGTTGTTTAGTAACCCATAAAATCAACTATTTAGTCATCATCTTAAAGAACTATAATTGTTTTCATAAGCCCAATTTATAAGGTATTCGGGTAGATCATTTAATTTTATCTCAAACTGGGATTTTTCATTACCATCATGTCAAGAATGTGGTATCTACAAAGGTTTATTTTAATTACACTTTTCATTTGATAAAAATATATACATCTAGATAAAATAACGTATAAATTTCATCATTTCATTGATTTAATTTGTGCTGTATGAACTTGGAAAATATCCTACATTCACCATTTAACTAAGAGGCTACTGGATTTCTCATAATAAAATCCCCTATTATCTTTACAATGGATTCATCATAAAATAAATCATCACCAAACTCTTTAATAGTTCATTGAAAATCATTAATCACTCCATCATGAAGAACATATTAATAGTCAACCCAATACTTCGATGAAAATGCTATTACATGACAATTTTTTCATGTTCACACTAAAGGTTCTTCTTCTTCTTCAAAATCGAATTCCAAATACTGATAAAACTAATATACCAATATATGATAACATGCTATCTCAATTTATAATAACAATTATATTAATCATTGATTTTTTATTAAATTCATGACTATCAACTTACTCAAATGTATCCATTTAGCATGAATTTACATTTCCGGAATAGATATATGCATTGAAAGCCTAGTATTTAGTGGTTCAACTATTTTAAGACTAATATATGGAACTTTATTCTACTTTTTATGACACACCATGTGTGGAAAATTATAGTGGGATTATTCACCCTAGAAATGTAGGTCTACATAGTTAACTATATTATCTCATGTTAAGGTAAAAGCATGGTCGATGGAAAGAGGAATGTACAAGGATTAGGTGGATAAAAATCGTAGAGAGATAATGTGAAAAATTCCCGAGGAAAGAGTGAACATAGGAAATAAAAATGTAAATTAAAATGAACAAAAACTATATCATTGATACTTCCCATATTATGATTATTTTATATAGTATTAATCATATAAAATTACCTACAGAACCCAACACACCCAATATTATTGATGAATACAAAAAACAAGATGTATTTTTGGACGTTAAGGATCCTATTAAGATAAAATAGTAACATGAACCTTATGAATAAGTAATACACACATATGAATATTAATATGAATCCTATAAATAGTAAAATCACCCATGTAGGTATAAATAAAATATACTATCCTTTTTAATGAGACATAATATTTTAAAAATTAACAACAAACTGTTTGTATATTTTTGAGTAATAAATATTAAATTTCGATTTATAATTTATAAATAATATATTGTTTCATAAAATTTATTGATAAATTAAAATTTTGTTATCTTATGAATTTATGATAATTTAATGTCTCCTCAGTTAAATATTGAATGTATTATAAAATCATTTTTAAATTTAAAATCTATAATTTTAATGTATGTAATTACATTATGAAAAAAATTCATTTCAAATATTTAGAAAAATATTTTGATAAATTGGAGATGATTTTTTAAATGTACAAGTACAAAATTTATAATGTAGATTTTTTATGAATTTTCAATAATAATTTATTTTTAAGTGTGTAGTGAAATAATTTAATAAATTCTAAACTCTAAATATGTAATTTATTGAGTCATAGGTGACATGTGGATGATTTTAGACAACATGGTTTGACCTCACATTAAACGTTTACAATTTTTGGTAAATAGAATAAAGATTATTTCTTCTTTTAATAAAAATAATAAAATAATAAATAAGATATTCAAAAATTACCCCTATCCTCTATAATAAAACAAGAACACACTCCAGCTTCTCCCCACTCCTCAATGACTGGAATATTATCAATTTTCTACCCGAATGCACATCCCTATAGTCTAGAAATATCTAGGAGATTTGTTTATTTCAAAAACACCTAAAACCCTTCCCTTGAAGAGAATATCTAGTTGGTTTTTTGAAGATGTAATCCCTCATACTTTTTATATTGTTTTCATTTTCAATTTATTTTCAAATATTCTCTTCACATTCATTCTCCATGTTTTAAATATAATAGAATTATAATTTATATTTTTTAATGATATAATTATAATTTAATATCCATACTTAGATTATTTTATATTACACATTTATTTTAAAAATTAAATCTTCATTCGTGTGATGCCAATTCACAACCTTCGAGGATAATAAACATTCGCTCATAAACTTATCCATCAGGTCTCATCATGATAACATTTTTATGGTTGAAAAATATTATAAATTATTACTGTGTCTGATTTACTATTCTAGAAAAATTTTAAATACATGATGTTTATTAAAAGAACAAAACATCTTTTTTGTAATCGAAAAACAACTAAAATTAAGTTAAAATATGTTCCTTAATATATTTGCTACGGATATTTATGGAAAATAATAATATATAACAACCATTAAACTTATTTGTGTTCATTAATAACATGTAACTTCAATTCATGAGAATTATACACTTTTTACCAGAACTCCATTACATACAAGCAATTGAACAAATCATGTAATCATGTTAATAAACACACTCAAACGACACTATTCAATTTATAATATATCAATAAATATATAAATAAAAATATTAAAATTATAGTAAGTAAATTATATTATTTTAATGGTAGGAATTAAATTATTAATGAATTTAAATTTATTATACATTCTTTTAATGTCAAGGGAAGAACACATTAAGACCTAAGGTAAGTTCTCTCCCCAAACCTCCATTTTTCATTCTAGTTTATGATATATCTATAATTTCCTCAATTGAACTCATTATTATTATAGTTTACTTATCATATATTTTTTATTACTATTTTATATATACCTACCAATCAAAATAAATCATTTTTTATGTGGATAAACTTGTTTTAACAAGATTTTTCTCATATTCATCAAAATAGATAATCCCGATTCAAGGGAAAATATTGAATTCATTCAATTTTAAAAAATTATTATATATAATATTTTAAAACATAATAATTTTTAAAAATTTATTCCTTTTATTATTAAAAAAATATGTGTTCACTTTATATTTTATACAAAAAGTATTCCAATTGAACACTTCTATATAGTGTAAAATAGTATTTTTCTCAAGTATTACTCTATTATTTTAAAAGAGTATTTCAATATATTTCAAAACTACTATTGATGAATATTTATAATTGGGATTAATATTTTATGATATCATATATTGTATTTTATTAAATTTCATATGACTAGTTTGACTAGGGATGTTTTATTTTTATTCCATTCACTATATTACTAGGAATGGTTTGTGTTTATATTTACTGATCAGAGAAACTTATTAACATTTCATTTGGTAGTTTCAACATTAATGATTATGTTTTAATATTTTATCCCCCTTTACATGAGGAATTACTTGTGTATAGTATGTGAAATGTTGGACTACTATACCCCCTCGATGCATTAGCATGTCTCATTCGACAATCCAGATTGGGATACTAACTATAATGTATGGTGTATTAGCTGAGGGCTCGATGATATGATTATGATGTCTGATATTATTCATTCCCACATTATTAAATTATTTATTGATATTCCATGTGATTATTCTACATGTATAGTATCCATGGTTTGGTTTTATTATGTAATTATTTATTCAGATTTTATTCATTCAATATTATTATCATGTTTACTGTTTAATGGAATGTGTATAATTTATTCTTTAATCATGGCTTATTATTTATATTTTAGTTTTATTACATATACTTTCTGATCATCTGATGTCATAACATTAATGTGTTTTATTTTTCCCCAATGAGGTGAATAAGTGTATTATGATTGGCTATTAGGGATAATATAAATGTTTATGCGTGATTTGGAAGAAGTTTATAAATTCTATTTACATTCTTGTTAAAATGTAGAAATTTTTATTTACCTTTTTTCCCAATACTACTAAAATAGTAATTCCACAGGTATGTTACATTCTTGATTATATGACCATGTAATGAAAAATTTCATCGACATTGGGAAATTGGAGTGAAGGTCCTTATAATTTGTATGAAAGGATAATTTGTGGTAACCTAGGAAACTAGATTTATAAATCATAGGTGAGGGACGAATACCCTAAGATAGAAATTGAGGATAAAAATATAGGAACATCCTATAATTTTGGTAGGGTATATATAATGTAGATCTTGTTATAAACTAAATCATATTCTAGATACTACAAGTTGACATAGTTCTTGAATAGATGTACCTAGGAGTAACTTCTCTGACTCTATGTTCGGGGCCTGACATGGGGTAACCTTGTATATTTTAATGGGTCTTGGTACTCCCTGAGATTGAAACTCCCATGGATATTCATATGAAAATTCACAGTTTTATTACAAACCATTTTTAAGGATGTGATTTTTAATATGTACACTAGGAAACCATGATTATGATTATGACATTAGGCATTAATATGATTTAAATATCAATTAAATATATTACGTGTTTGAGATTACAAATTCTATGACATAACCAAATTTAGATCAGGACATTGATTATTAATGGAACCTCATGGCTAGAATGGAAACCACATAAATGCATTCATCCCATGTAGGTATTTCCATCATATAGAAGTTAATGATGTTGATTTAGGAGTTCTGACTCCTGCTATGTAAAATATAACTATAACGGTATAGTTGAATCATGTTTTCAATAATAACCTTACCTAGATGGAGAATTATGAACCAAAAAATGGAGGAGTTATGCGAAACTACATTATCAGACACAAGAATCCATTATTCTATCTGACTACAAAGCCATTTATAGATGAGAAGTTGATAAGTTACCTTGATAATATATTTCTCACATAGGTATGTAACAAAATGATGATGGTTTTCATTGTAGTTTACCATCTATCTGGAGATTAAAATCAATGTTTGTCCCTAAATAAAAACAAAATAGTGGAGGAAGGGAATGAAAATAAGGAATGGTGTGGTTTTAATGAACATTTTCTAGTGAAATATTTTACTCACAAACAATGTGTGTATTTGGAATGTAAAGTCATGAATCTGAGCCAGAAAAAGGATAATATTGTTTCCATGATTAAAGATATCATTAAAAGTCTAGCAAGGAATAACATAGACTATATATACAATCTATGGGAATGATTGATCAATTCATTGATGGTTGAAAATAATCCCTTCTAAGGGCACAGATTTCATAAAATTTTTCATCATACGAATATATAGACTAATCTAAAATATGGATAGAAAAGTAATTATTTTTATCTTATGACATTAAATGTATTCCAGAGGAGAAGGGGTATCATGAAAACTCTGGAAAAGGAAAGAAAGTAAATGTGAAGTTTGTAAGAGTTCATATTCCACCCTGTGATAATTATGGGATGAAACACCCTACACATTCTTGATGGATATTGGTGTTTTTTACAAGAATTAATGTAAAGGTCACCAATACCACTAATATATTTGAAATAAATAAGCTACCATTGTACAATGGTATAATTTAAATGATATCAGATATTATTCAGAAATTTTTCCTAGGTGTCATGGATACTTGCCCCATAGAATGACAAAGCATAAAGGGAGATCTTTTATAGTCACAAATACTAAAGCTGATGTTCTGAATGCTATGGTGGTAGGTTCGTCAATAATTTCTTCAAACATATCCAATGCTATATTTAATTATGGACTATTTCATTGATTTATATCATCTATGTTTTCATAGAATATTATACATTTCTAATTTTATTTAATAAATGAGTTTTTTATGAGAAATCCTAAGGTAATTATCATTAAAAAAAATATGTGTCGATCCGTCAACCCTATGACACATAATTATTCTCTAGTTGATAACCATATAATTATATCCTTGATTTTAATTCACATAATTGTTGATATAAACCAGATTTTCTAGATATGACGAGAGAATATATTTTATGAAGATGGAAAATACATTTTTTTAATTGTGTTGAAAGAATTAAATTTTTTAAAAAATAATTATTATTTTATTCTTATCAAAGTCCACCACCAGCAGCCCAATTGAATTAAATTCCTAGGGAGGAAGAGAAATACAATTCTATGGGTGAGAAATGAAATTATGAAGTTAACAGTATGTATATTGTTCAAGAATATATTGATGAATTTCTAAGGAATATAATTGGATTCCATCTAGAGCAGGAAAAGAAGTTTTAAATTTATTTAATTCATGGTGAAATTCCTATATCAAAGACTCATTATAGAATTCCCACATATAAATTAGTGGTACTGAAGAAACCACTAAAGGATTTGAGTAGTAAGGGGTTTATTCTACATAGTGTTTATCAAATGGGAGATCCTATTCTATTTTTAAGAATGATTTATCTATGAGGTTTATCTCTTTCTCAATTTTTTTCTACCTCTCTCCTTTACCCTCTCTATGATATGCCATGGTTTCTTTAATGTCCACTTCACCATGCTTTGAACATGCAAATATCATCTTCTCTGCCGGTCGGATTTGGAGCACGGGATTCACAGAGGCTATGGGCGAATGGTTTGGTGGAATAATGATTTCTTGGTGCTACTAGAGTTTAGCTTTCAACGTAGGGTTTCAGTCCCATTCCTTTTTCAATTTTTATCCTGCATTCTTCTTTCTCCTACCAGCGACATTCACTCATTTGGGGTTACGCTTCCTCTCAGTTTTCCTACTCTCTTGCTCTACTATTCATTCTTTGTGATGTGCTCCAGTTTTCTTCCCATTTTCCTCCCAACACTCTAATCTTGTGTTCCTATGCTTCTCTCGAGGTCGTTATTGGAGCGCGGTATTCACTGAGGTTTTGGGCATGCAGTATAGTGGTTGATATATTTCTAGGTACTCTAGAGTTGGTCCTTCCAAGGGTTTCAATCCCAATCCCTTTTTCAGCTAGCTGAAAGGTCCCATTTGCATTTTATGGTTTGTTTTTTTCTCTTTTTTGGTTATGTAAGATACCATTGGTGGTTCATGATAGTTATTTTTCTGGTTATTATTCCATTCATTTCTCAATTTTGAGAATTGAGTTTGAAATATATTTGTGTTTCAGATGTTCTAGGTATTCTATGGCTTGTTGTTTTTGTTCTATGGTTGTAATGAAGGTATTTCTAGTGACCGATGTAATGTAGGGTCTGTGACGGCGCCAATTGTATGGTCGGTGATGGTGGTCAATGCCTTCTTTGGCAGTAACAACAAAAATTTCCATGACTCTGACGATGAGAAAGGTAGTGAGGTTACCTGCTCTCTTGGATCGATGACTCCTCATGATTGCTGATTATTGGTGGAACGAGATGGGTTAACTCAGGGTTCAAGGTGGATGGGGCAGTTCTATTGTATATTATCTTTTGAAATTTGATTGTTTTAATTTTTGAACATTGAATGTGGTGTATTGTGATTTTTTGGAGGTGGGATTTGCATGTGCTGGTGGCTGTATTTCTATGGTTCCCATATACAATAAAAGTCGTTTTTAAACAATAAAATATAGATGATGTATCTGATGAAGTTCATGGAGATCAATATTATTACAATAAAAAATATGTATCCTCTTTGGTGGATTGATGATTTATTTCATAATCATATAAGAGACCAATAATTTTCTATGATTGACCTTCGATTGAGATATCATCAGTTTCATAATAGGAAGGATGATATTTTAAAGATAGCATTTTGAACCATTTATAGACAATACAGTTTTACAATATTGGCTTTTGGATGGACTAATTCACCCATGTTTTTCATTGATCTAATGAATATATTTTTAACAGAATATATTGATGAGTTCATTGTGCGATTTATTAATCATGCCTTTTATACTCCAAACAATATAAAGGCCATGAGGATAACTTCTGAATTGTTCTGAATACACTTAGGTGAAATGAATTACCTGGGAAGTTTAGAAAGTGTTATTGTTTCATAAATCATTCTCATTTCATGTAAATATTGTCTCTATATATGGAATCATATTTGATCTTTCAACGGAAAGGGTTGTTCGAGAATGTACAAATATAATGAATATAATCGTGGAACATCATCTTATTTGTATTACAGGTTATTTTCTAAATTTTTTTGGGACACTGCTCAATCAGATAACCCATTTACCAATATTACCCATAAATGGGTTATTTTCTTATAGAAAAAATATTGTGAATCCTAATTTCAATAATTGAATAGGGTTTTAGTGAATGCTAAAATCATTACTCTATAATATGGAAATGGTGGATTTGTGATCTATAGTGATGGATCCAAGAAAGGACATGGATGTGTCCTTATGTAGAATGGTAGAATTCATTTGTATTAATCAGGGTAGTTAAAAATTCATGAATAAAAGTCTCCAACCCATGATCTAGTGTTAGAAGTTGTGATATTATCTTTGAAGATACAGAGACACTGTTTTTAGGGTAAAATATGTGATATATATATAAACATAAATGTTATGAAATATATCTTCTCAGAGAATAAATTCCGCATGAGCACAATGATATTTCTTAAGGTAATCGATGATTATAATTTTTTCATAAAAACCACATAGGATTAGAAAATATGGGACTTGATTGATTGAGTTGGAAGGATCATGGAGTTATCAAAAAATGAGAATTAAAAATGATACTATGTACATGTATCTAGAAAGGATATAAATGGGAATAGTATATCTAGGTGAAACATCACTACTTTTTAAAATAGTTTCCCAACCTTATTTACTAGTGGGAATTAAAATTTATCATTTGATGATGAGAATATTCCATGAATATTAATGATGTGATGTGTGGGAAGATGGAATTTTGAAATTCGAGAGGATGTCATGTGTTCCCTCTATAATAGAGATAAAAAGGTTGTTATTGGATGATGCTCAAAGCAATAATTTCTCTAGAAACCCTAGCAGTACTGTGTTGTGTAGATATATGTGGGATCACTTCCAATGGGACAATATGAAGTTTGAAATTTATGAATATGTATCAAGTTGATTACTATGTCATCTAGTCAATGTAAGATGAGAACATGATAGAGGGTTCATGAAACCTCTACATATTCTAAAAAATGGGATAATGTTACGAAAGATTTTGTCATAGGATTACACAAAATTCCATCAATGAATGATGAAATATGGGTAATTATTGATCTAATTACTAAATATACATAATTTTTCCTTATAATGGATGATTTTCCACAAGAATACCTTTCACAAATATATATTAATGATGTTGTCAGACATCATGGAGAACATCACTATAATGTGTTTCATCTTGTTCCACGGTTTACAGCATAATTATTGAAATTACACCAGAAATCAATGGATACTAAAATTTATTTGCCTACTACATATCACGCTCAATCTAATGGTCTTCTTGAGTGGATGATCTAAACATTAGAAGACTTGTTGTATCATGCCTCTCGACATTCAAGGTTTGTGGGACATTTATTTACCATTATTGAGTTTTCCTAAAATAATGTTTCCCATTCTAGTATTTAAATGGAACATTATCAAGCGTTGTACTAATATAGATATTATACTCCAACATGTTTAGATGAATTGAGAGAATGGAATGTTTTGGGCCACTAGTTTGAGTATTAAAAATCCAATGTAACAACAATTCAAACCCATATTAAAGAAAATAAAACTATGAAAAATAGCTATGAAGATAAATGAATGATGGATTAGTAATGTCATGTAGGAGATCATGTTTTCTGAAACATATCTCCATGGAAGGGTGTTATATGATGTGGACAAATAGGAAACTGAGCCTGATGTACATTGACCCTTTAAAAATGAATGAGAGAATTGGTGTTATAGATTATTGTTTAGAAGTGATTCCTATAATTTCAATGGTACATAATATATTTTAGGTCTCATTTTTTAGAATGTATATTCCAGACCCAACACATGTAATCACTTATAAATCTATCAAATCCGATCATTAAATATCATAATTTGTAGTGCCTATCCATATTCTAGACACTAAATAATAGTTGTTGTGAATTAAAATGACTCAGATGGTAAAGGTACATTGAAATAATCATAAAATTGATGAGGTGATGTAGGAACTTGAGGACTATATGACAATGAACTACAAAAATCATTTTGAGTGGTGTCATTTTTTAAATTTTCAGGATTAATTTTTTATCGGATTGGAGAATTTAACAACTCAAAATTATATCAATGAAATTGTTTGTTCTTAGGATTATTTTATATAGTATGAATCATATGAAAATCATAGAGAACACCATAAATTCATTATAAATTTAGAATTAATTAAACGAGATGTATTTTCTAGATGATTAGGAACCTATACTGATGAAATAGTAACATGACCCTTGTGAGTTGTAATATATCCCTATGAATAGTAATATGATCCTTATTAATAGTAAACTATCACGTGAATGTATAAATATAACTTGGACACTTATAAATGTGGGTTAATATTTAAAAAATTAATAATTATGAGTTGATATTTTTGTGATTAATAAAAATTTAATTATAATTTAAAATTAATAAATATAAATTATTTTTATAAAATGTAATACAAAACAAAATATAATTTACTATGCTTTTTTATTATAAAATTCTTGAGACTTAAGTTAGTTTTTGGATTTATTATAATATTATATTTAAATTTAAAATAAATATACCTAAATGAAGTAATGATTATTTTTTTAAAAAAAGAACTCACATATTTAGAAACATGTCTTAATAAAGTGGAATCAAATTTTTAATTAAATAAATAAAAACATTATTTTTGTGAATATTTATTATTTTTCTAAAATATTAATTTTTTTAATGAATAGTAAAATATGATAATTAATTATTAATGCTATATAAATTATTTACTAAGTCATAGGTGATAAATGGATGAAGTGATCACACTAGGATAAAAAATAACGAACTTATTATTTTTATCATCATAAGAATCTACATGTTTTATTGTCATATGTAATATATTAAAATAATGAATAAGATACTGAAAAATCACCCATTTCATCTACTATAAAAACCACCCCTCACTCCCTCTTATCCCCACTCCTCTCTGTCTTAAGTCTTTTCAATTTTATTCTCATGTTATCCTCCCTAGTTTATGCTAATATCCAATATCCCTTATTTTTTCAATCATACCAAAACCCATTCACATATGGTGGTTCTCATGTATGATATTTCATGGTGTAAACCATATTATTTTTTTTTCTTTTTTAATTTATTTTCATATATTATACAAAACTCATATATATAGTTGATCATGATAATTCAATTATCATGTATATACTATAATGGTATCATGTTAATGGAAAATCATTTCTCAAACTACTATATATACATCTCTCTTTTATTTTAATAATGAAATCATCATCTTGGTGGTGTTGATTAACAACCATCAGGGACGATGAAAATTCTTTGAACGATTTACCCTTCATAGTATGTAATGATACCATTTTTATGGTTTAACTGGATTCTAAAATACTTCTTATTTCTTATTTAATAATCTGGAACCATTGTATATACATGAAATTATATTATAAAACAAAACTATTTCGTTGGGATCGAAAGACTACTAAAATAAAGCTAAACAAATGTCATTAATATGTTATCTAATGATTCATCCTAATTTATAGAATATAAAAATAACTAACAATAAAAAAAATATTTTTGTACCTTATTAACATTTAATAATAATTCGAGGTAATTATATACATTTTACATGATGTTTATTACTTATAATCATGAGTGGCAATCATGAATTCAACGAAAAGAACAATCATGAACGATGAAATTCAAAAAATATAACATATCAATAAAGACATAACTAAAATTAATAAATCTATATTGGAAAAATAATATTAATATATGGTAATAATTTATTTAATTAATGAAATTATTTTGATTATTTGGTATGTTATGGTCAAGTGTTGAACACATCAAGATATAAGGTAAGGACTCTCACCAAACCTTCTTTTTTTATTCAGAATTACAATTTATCTCTCTTCAACCCAAAGAAATTATTCATTATTATTATGAAATACTAAATTATAGAAATTTTTCCATATATATGTACTAATCAAAATATTTTATTATTTTAAGAGGAGTTTCAATTTTTAAAATTATCAATCTCAAATTTCACCCAATAGATATGCTCGATTCAAGGGGTAATCTTGAATTATTACCAATTTTTATTCACACTATACAATATATTTCAATCCAAAAGTATTTTTATAAAATCACCCATTTTATTTTGAAATGAAATATTAGGTCACTGTTGTTTTTTTGCAATTTTTTTTTCTAAAATAAGTCATCATTGCAATGTAAAAGAGTACTTCTCTAAATTATTAGTCAATGATTTTATAAGTGTACTTCCATCTATTTAAACACATTGGTGGATTATTATGCATAATTGGGAATAATATTTTATGATATCATTGAACATAATTTATTAAATAGATTATGATTATTTTGAATTTGGATCTTCTATCTTGATTCCATTCACCATATTACAGTGAATGCATAGTGTTTATGTTTATTGATTGGGAATTTTATTTATATTTCTTATTTTATTTTCAAAATGAATTTATATGTCGATTATATTTATACCTTTAAAAATGAAGAATGTAATTGGATTATTATGTGATATGTGGGTCCCATTATATACCCCCGATGCATCCATAAGTCTAATAAGACAGACTGTCCTTGGCTTTAACCCTTATTTATGATGTCTTGGCTTAGGCCTTAATTGTATGATTATGATGACCTGAATTATTCATTACCATATTATGATACTATAAATTAGTGGTCTATGTGATTACTCAAATAGTAAAAATTCAATGCATATGTTTTATTATGGAATTATTTATTCCAATTTTATTCCTAAATAATTATGCTCGCGTTTATGTTTTAATGGAATGTGTACTTATAATTATTTTACATGCATTGTTCTTATTCTTAAACTCTATTACATACTTTTACTGATCATATAATCTCACTAATTTCTTTTGTTTTATTTTTCCCTATGAAGGAAGTATTTTTATTATTCAAACACAACATGATTCGATGGTATGTTTCCCTTTGAATAATGCAATATCTTGCGTTGTACCCATGTTCGAGATTTTAACACATCGCGACCAATCAAACTAGTGATTATGAATAATAATACCCACATTTTGAAATTTTTTCAATTGTTTTATTCATCGTGGACTTTATTTTTGAGTTTGGAATATCAAAATTATCTTAGGGTGAATTTTTGGAATTTTTTCTGAAAACATTCATTTTATGATGAATAATGGAAATTACTAAATTTTAATTAAAAACATACTTTCAAATCAAAATAATTTATATTGATAAATTATAATATTGAGTGGTTTTTGAGTATAGTTAGACTGTATTTTTACCATTTAACCAATTTTAGTCATTGGATGCAATTTCACATTTAAACTGAACATAAGAAAGTGCCAATTTTTTTATTTCTATTATTTATTAAAAACACATTTTCTGTTTTGACATGAGAAATAATTTTAATTTAATTTATTCCTCTTCTATGTTTTGAATTTAGAAAAATGGATTTCATATTTATTATTAGGAGGTACAAATTTTTAAAATAGGTTACTTTTATTTTTAGTCACTTTGAATAATTACTTCGTCAAATATTTTATTTAACATGGTTAAAGGGTAAAACTGGAAAATAAGGCTAATAAAATAATAATATAATAATATAAAATTACCTAAACTCATGTTCTAACCCTATTTTATGATACATGTACAACTATGGGAATATTTGGGTCGATTTTGGACCCCATGGAGCCACATGTATTTGATAATGACACATTATATTAATTATGATAATGTAAATAAAAAAATGACATAAGAATATATATTTTAGTAAAACAATTTTTACATAGTGTTAAATATGTTATATATTAAACTATAAATTTTCATTAGAAAGATAAAAATATTTCATATACAATGGTATTATATTTATATTTTTTAAACATTGAATAATTCAATTAATTAGTTACACAATGATGATGAAGTATATTCCTTATTAATGAAAGAATCTATGAAATGGTATTATAGATGTTAAAATAATTATAGTTTGAAATTATTCAAGTCATAAACATATTTCATTGGTAAAAGTGACATGATAGTATTGATAAAAATAATTTTTTTAGAAGTAACAATGCTGGTAGTAATTTAAAGAAATTTTTTTTCAAATAGTGTCAAAATTGACTTAAAAGAGTTTTTAAACAAATATTATATTATTAATTGTTATTCTATTCATAAAAATATATGTATTGGCCAAAGTTCAGAAATAATATTATATATGTCATTACATAACCACATGATATTCCCTTGTATGTTTATTGTAATTCAATTAACTATATAATATAAAAATACATAGAGACATGGTAAATTTCAAACTAATTTATTTAGAGTTAAATCTATAATATAAGGTTAATATAGTGACCCAAACTGGTCTAAAACCGTTTGGTTAAATGGTTTTATACCCATCCCTACCTTTTAATATAAATTAAGTTTTTTGGGATCCATTATAAATGGAAAATGATTTTATTATAAAATATTATTTCAATCTTATACTAAGGTTCACCTCCCCCTTCTTATTAAAGATAACTAAACCTTCTCTAAAACTGATAAATTAAAATCCATTTGGCTCAGCCAACCCCTTCCAAAATATCCTATTAATTGTTCTCCATTCATCCTATAGTCCTTCCTTAAGTAAAAAATGTATCCTAAGGATCTCGTTTAATGAAATCAAAAGGAAGAACCCAAAGAAGAGGTAAATATTTCATCACCTCTGTCAGATTCTTTTCTTATTCCACTACCTATTTCATTGTTGTTTCTATTAAAAAATTTTAAATAAATTATAATATATATATTGTGATGTCATTATAAAAATGTAACAACCATATTCATTATTTTATTCATCTTATGAATGACATGTCACCGTACGTGCGTACGTACGACTTACCGTCTCCGCATCGTTGTGTAGTTTGTTATTCACACACATTATCATTTGGATGTGTATAATAATGAGTATAAATGATTAAAATAATAAATATAACATGATAATGATTCTTTATATATGATATTCGGTCCAATAATATTCTATTTTAACATCAAAATAATGATATTGTCGCTCGTGCATACGTATGGCTTACCGTCTCCTCAAACACGATGAGATTCATTCCCATCATATCCATTCAGAACTAATTTTCATTTTATGATTAAAACCAATTTATAATGACTTGATAAAAATTGGGATTAAAATAAGATACATCCCATCCATAATAAATAATACTCACATAACTATGAATATATAGGAAAACAAATCAATTAACACACGAAACAACGTAATACTAAAATATTATTAACAAAGCAATATTAGAAGATCATATATGACATCGTATTTATTTATATGGCACTTTAAGAATTTAATAACAATTATTTATCTATTATAAAGGATGTTAGCATACCCCCGACTATAGAAGAGTACAAGGTAATGGTTAATTTCAAAATCTTATCATTATGTGAGGTTGTTTATACGTAATTATCTACTAGGACATCGTTATTATCCAAATCCCAGAATCATAAAAATATATTTAAAAACATTTTTAATATTTTCTATACAATGGGTTAACGTCATTTATGCCCTTATTTGACCATATAATTTCATAAATGAATCATTCTTTGGATTTCCCAACAAGGTACAATATGACCTTTTGGACAGAATTAAGGTAACAATGTTTTATTAAAACATAGACGGTGGGTCTGGCTATTTTCTACCATTGTAACATCATCGAAGCTTTCCTTAAAAACATATAAGAATATTTCCAAAATAATTTTTTTATATAATTATAGGAATATAATATTATTTAAAAATAGAATTATATATTTCTCTAAAAAGTCTTTTTTTCATCTAAGTCGACATCCTTTGAACAATTTTAAGCTTATTTAAAGTTGATCTTAATATGATACAAATATTCCATATTGTATTGAAGGTTTTTTGATATGATTGATTTTGAATGTTTTATTTTTACACCATTCATGGTTTATGGATAATGTATCGACATTTCCTATGCTAATTTTAATATGAATGTTAATGTAATATTTAACCCTTTTCATTCGCGGAATGCATTAGGCATAGTATGTGATGGGTTGAGCCTGCTATAGATCCTTGATGCATCTGTAGGTCTCATGAGACAAACTAGTATCTGTACACAAGGCCTTGACAAAATCATCTTTGCATTCATGGCACAATGCCTTGACTATGTGGTTATTAAGTTTGGCATTATGCATTCCTTCATTATGAATATGGCTATTGATATTTCATATGATTTTTATACTAGTAGAATATCTATGTGAAAAAGGAAATGGAATTATTTGATTTTATATTTGACATATTATTTTGTTTTTCAAGTTTAAAAGGATTTTGTTTTAGTCTTATACATTACCTTAAATATATATGCTTATTTATGAATGATTATTCTATATTTTTATCCTTACTAAGAATCTGAGCTCACCCCTTTCTATGTTTTATTTTACCCAGGATGTGAAACGTATTTTATGACATATCTGTAGGGATAGTCTGAGGGGATATGAGTGAGTTTTATGGAAATAATGTTGTTGTAGTTTTTTATTTTATAATGTAATGTAAAACTTATGAATGTATCTAGTAATTCCAAGGCTACTAAACTGATCGGTCTTTCGGGACATTATTTTCTTTGGTCATGCCAATGTTATGTAATAATGCATTGACTCTATATAACTGGGTTTGGGGCATTACAATTATGAAATACTTTTATGGAAAACTGAGGACATTATGTATGATTCAATAAAAGTTGTTATGTTGTATTTCATTTCATGTTGTAATGTGACAATTCTATACATATGTAGTATTCATGTAGTAGTAAAATATTTTTCACATAGGGATGATGCTTCTTTTTTTAAACATTAATGAAATAAAAAAATGGAACCGGCTCTGGGGATCTCAGGTTAGGGTCGGTACAAATATAATTTATTATTATTTCAGATTTATGTATTTGAAAAATAAAAATAGAACATCCTGATAGAATTTGAATACAGTAATAAACTATATAAACTATAAAGAAAAAAACATAAATTAAAAACACAGAGATGTATCAAAAATTATGAATAGTCATTATATCTCTAATTTTGATACAAACTAATGGTGTGATGTTCTAATGGTGAGAAGTGGAAATGGTGAGAATTTCCAATGGTGATCAATCACAATGGAGTGAAATCATCAAGGGTCCGAAATCAAAACATGTGATAGATTCACAATAGTGAGTCATATTATATTAAATATAACCGAAAATTTATCATATATAATTTATGTATGATGTTATTAATTCTCTCATAATTCACAGTTGAATTAAAAATATCAGCGATCTTTTATTTTATACCATTTTATTCAAGAGTGATATCAATTTTTGAAAATGTTATCTGAAAATGTTTTTTCTTAATTTTATATGATATAATCTATAATGTGATTAATGATTCGTGTAAATGTTTATGACATTTTTATTATCCTATTTTTGGTAAAAGAATGAATTTATTTCCAAAATTTAGTTATTCTAGTTTGGTCCACACAAATTTGGATCTTCGCCTACTTGAAGCTATGTATTTAGCAATATTACGGGAAAAATAAATTCAATATTTTCTCACTAAAACAAGATACTAGTGAATTTATTAAAAAGAAACATGTTCTAGATGTGAATTTTTTATCAAACATGCATTAACCAAAATATGGATCCTCTATTTTTCCAAATTCATCAGGGTCTAATTTAAATGTTTCACTCATAGGATTATCACTACAGTTAGTTCTATCCATGTTATTCTTTTAAAAAAATTGATATTATAATTACATTAGTTTAAAAATAGTCCCTTGTTCTTTTGGGAAATATGATATACAAGAATGATTCAGAGTTCTCCCATTAAACTAATTCCAAATTCATTTTTCATTACATTATAAATTCTAGTACATAATGAATTTCAGGAACATTCAAAATTAAAATCATCTGCAAAACGTTGTATAACTACAAGATCTTGAAAATTTGTTAGATAAAAATGTAGGATCATCAACTACTTCTGAAAAACGTTTGAAATAAGGAATGAGATGATATCATCATTCCAAGATATTAGATGTTTTTTCATTCTATATAATGTTTTTTAATGTCGAAAACATTATTAGGAAAGATGGAATATTGAAATCTATGGTGTTTTCCAACAAAATATCCTAAATTATTTACCCATTTATGAATTAATTTATGCCATAAATGTGACAAACATTAAAATATTTATGAGCTTCATAGGAAATTAGTATTATAAGGGATTATGAATTCACTACTAGTGAAAATGTTTCATCATAGTCTATTCCTTTTTTGTGACTAAATCCATCAATATCTAGTATAACCGTGTTTCTTAATTTTGTTCATGATTCATCTACATTGTTCCTAAGAATACATTTAGTACCAATATTCATTCAGTTATTGGGATTATAAAAAAGAACACTGAATTTATTTAATTAAAATTAATGTAATAATTCATGAATATCCATTACACAGAATTCAACAAGAATTTAATCATCGATATTCTTTGGTTCTAGTTGTGACATGAAGTCTTGATGTTCATCCCAGTTTCATAGTGAATCTAAATTCATCATACTTATATATATGTCTCCTTCTACTATATCTAATAGATTGTACGTAAGGGTCATAATAGCTCTTATAAAGGTGGGGTTGGTCACCTCTGAGTGCTCTATGGTTTTAGGTACTTAATTTTGAGGTACATGAGAACTATGTAATTTTTAATTGTTTTATAATAGAATCAATAAATTTGAAATATAATTTCATATGTGACCAATCACCCTCATGGTATTCTAAATATGTATTAGTATAATGTGTTTATTCTTCATTTAATTTTATAGACACGAATTCTTCAACATTTTATGTACATTTATTAAAACCATAATAACATTTACAAGAAGTTGAATAACCCCGGAATATTATGTTATTACTTATTGAATAAAGTGATTATAAATTATCCTTAGTTTTACAAACAAATACATTGCAACAATAAAATATTAACATGTAAACATTATGATAAAAGCTACTCCTAAAATCATAGAGGGTCATTTTTAGGAAATTTATAATGAAAGTATATTGATTATATAACTAGTTCTATTCACATCCTCTTCCCAAAAGTATATAGGTATCTAATATTTATTTAGAATATTCTAGGATACCTATTGATGTGTTATACACATTATATAAAAAACACCATTATAATGAGGTCTTCTAGATATAGAGAAGTTGTGACTATAACCATTTTCTATTAAAAATGTTCTAGATTATTAAGTTTCTAAATTAATGGCACAGTTACTTCTTATTGTTTTAATCATAAGAAATGTTTTGTTTTTTTATTGATCTAAAAAATTGGTAAATTGATTACATGCTTCACATTTGGGATCTATATAGAACACCCATGTATATAATTAATATTCATCTACTACTTTATAAAAACAATGCACCCCATAAATACTAGAAACTATTAGTTGTCTATATAAACACTTGTAATCCAACTTGTGGGGTTGAGAGGTTGAAGAATCATTCTTTTGTTTAAATGAAATCATTTGTTGTATCCATTTTGGGAAGTGGATACAAAATTAGTCATTTTAGAAGTCTATTTTTTTACATCATTTTCAAAAACATTCCATGTAAACTTAGTTTGAGATTAATTTTTAAAATTTCTTAGTTAAAAATTCTTTTGCAAAAAATGTATTATCAAATGTACTCTAGTAGGTTAAATTTATAGAAATTAATGAATTATGATAAACAACATCCATATTTACATTCCATAATCAAGTAATAAATTATCATATTTTTATATAAATCAATACATGAATTGATATCTAATTTTACATGATAACCATCATAAAACAATTGCGAGATGCTAAGGTAATTAATAATTAAAACGTCAAGAAATAGTATATTAAAAATGAATCAGAATTAATGTTATCAATTTGTGTTTTTACTAATGTTTTCTATTTTTCATTATCAAAAAAGGTAACATAAACACTATAAACAATTATTAGGATATTGAAACATGAGTAGTATCCTATAATATTCCTTGATAATTGATTGTATGACTACTTTATACTATAATAGGTGGACCAAAAAAATATTTCCTAAAAAAAATTCATGCACCAATGAATTTTCTACGTAGAATATCTTTCCTCGAGATGTTTTAGTAATCTGGGAATTTGAAACCCACTCATGTTTAATATGATTCTTATAACCTAACTAAAAGCAGTTTGAAAAATACATTGTTTTTTCCTCTAAAAAAATAGTTGTAGATGTTTTGTGTTTTGATTAAAGTACAAATGTGCTCTTAAATTTTCTTCTCATTCCAGGGTATTATCCTCGACCATTAAAATATTTTAATGAAAACTGTTGACATAAATTTTTTGTAATATTTTCTATTTCAATGGTAAACATTTCTAAATCAACATTCAATGGTTCATTAAAGAAATTATGTTTAGTATATTCCTTTTAAAAAATCATCATTATTTAGTTTTTTAAATAATAAGGTAAGTTTTATTAATAGTATATGAATCATTATGTCTCATCGTAACCTTATGTTTGTCTCTTATTTCATTAAAAAATTTCACTATCATATTAATATATTAACACATTTCTTCATGAGAAAATCCATCTTCATTATGATACAATTCATTTTGATTTGAAATAATCACAGATGATACACTAGGTACATCATTGAACATAGCCATAATGCACATGTTGGATCTAATCAAAATTTACTTTTGGAGAAGAGTCTGAATCACTGTTGTTTTCTTTATATGAACTCCAATTTTAATTCATGGTTTTCTAAAACATTCTACTATTTTCCTCTTACATTAATTTTTATCCATATTTTTGATTGTTTTCCTTTACATGTCCTTTGAGCATGTACTCATAGAAAGTAATATCATTTGTATCATTATCATTCCTCAAATCATTAATCCAGGTCCCTTTAGAATGTTACATTATATTATAACTAGGTCTCCAAAATAATTTACTCTCCCTATAAATCATTAGGGACCTCATGGCTAGATGGTACATTTTATTACCATTTTTATATAGTGACCCACTATCATAAAAAATACATTTTGTGTATATTACATTCCCTTTTATTTCCATTTATAAGAATTAAAATCCACTAACTATATTTTTAGTTTATCAAAATCATCTACATTGGATTTCAATTATTCAACAGACATAATTATCAGAAAAGTTACTTCTTTAACCAGTAGTTTATAATAGCACAAGACTCCTTAATTTTCCATGATATCACACCCTATCTTACATGAATACATCTGAATAATTTCATAATACAATCACTATTAGAAATTAGGTTTTTCACAGATCTCAAGGTGTTAAAAATTTAATTAAACCTGATATAAAATTATAAAATTAATTCATTAGGATTAATATTAAATGTATCATACATAATAGGAAATATAATCAATATCATCTAGTTAACATTGGTTATTCCTTCATTTGAAACAACTAGTTTATCGCATATTTCAAAATCAGGTTTATAAGAATAAATTATATAAATATATTTAACATATACAGAATTATAATGGATATTCATTATTTTAAAATTACAATTAAGATTAGTTTTGGTTGAATCAAACTAGTCTTTTCATGGATCTCTAGGTAACACATATTTATCCTCTATTGTAGTCCAAATTTCAGAACTGATACTCTCTATAATGATTTTAATCATTATCATCCATTGATCATAATTAATACCATTAATAATTATTCATATTAGATTTAGAGCCTTCTATTATATTAAAATTTTTAATGAATTAATTTTAAAATTGGTAATTTAGGTTTTTTAAAACAAAACTAAAATCATAAATGAGGAGTTTTAAAAAAACTGATACAAATTCCATGACCTTTGATACCAAATTTTTGATTGTCTGAGTATCTGAAAAGAGGTGTGAGTTGAGTACCCAAACTATTATTTTAAAATTAGTTTTAAATGAATTACCTGATATTTAATAAATCAACCAAGTAAGATAAATCATAAAATCAATATAAGTTTTTATCTTTTAAATTAAATCCCAATGATTGATTAGATAACATTAAAAAATGTGAAAACTATTTTACATTTTGAAATCTGTTTATCCATTCAAACCCTTATATAACCAGTGTTTAAAATAAATTATCAAATTATTATTTTATTACTAATTAATAGAGATTTAGTGTTAATGATTATTAATAAAAAATTGTAATAAAAATCACATAGTAAAATTGAATATAAGATGTTCGGTCTAAAAAATAGGCATAGCCCGCCACACATAGAAATAAATTAATTCAATAATTTTTATATAAAATATTCATTGATCCAAAACCTAGATCAGCTATTAAAACATTATGAAAACTATCAGAGCCACACTATGACCTCATCCACAGTTTTTTTGTGAATACAAATAATTATAGGTCATATCCAGACCTCTACCAAAACTCGTGTGAATGAAAGTAAATATATTTTTATGAATATATTTATATATTATCTTGTATGAATTACAAGTTAATGTCTGGGTTTATAAATATAGATTAACACACACTACTCAAAATATAAATGAAAAAAATTGACAATGAAAATAATGGAAGTAATTGTATTGATATTATTGGTCTGATATTCTCATAAACTATTGAATCCTTGAATATAATTTTAACAAAGTCATTTTTCATGTTTTAGAATGTATCTATAGATCATATCACTGTAAACTCATTGTTCATGACTATAGGAAGGAACATGATGTAGGTTGTGCTTCATAACGTTCTTGTAGTTTTTATAATGATGTTCATCTCACTTCATGTATGTACGTATATGATCGACTATTTTTATCTTATATATATATATATGTATGTATTTATATCTTCTTTCATGACTGGTCTTGAAGATCATTTTATCAACAATATCAACAATGAGCAGCCACCTTGTTGTTTTTCACACATATTGTACATTCTAACACATATTTTAATGAATATATATCAAAAAATATAGAAAAAATACAATATGGTTATGAATTAAATTTAATAAACTAACCATTAAAAATATTAAATTAAAAATAAGAAAAAATAGTAGTGGGGGTCTTGAATTGTTATAGGTCTCAGGTAGTGACCTGCACTATGGGTGAATGATTCTAGTGGTGGCTCATTAGAATTTTGAATCAATCTAGTGGCAAAACACACTAACATTTTCTTAGTTTGATGGTGCTCTATCTCGTTTGCATTGTCCCCTACTAGAGAGTAGTCATGCTAATGATGATTGAGGCTGGAATTGATACATTCAGACACATAGTTGATTTTGGATCACACTCTATAGTCGTCCTTATTCGTCAATCTTCATTAGCGGAGATCCTTAATGGATATAACTTAACATCACTAGTGAGTCTTTCCAGACATATATTTATGTCCCCCAATATTCTCTATAATGTAAAATGATAATAGAAATTAACAATCCCATTAATATCATAATAAACATGATTTTCTGATAATGGAATCATGTATGAAAAAACAAGAATAACTATATTTACGACTTATTTAGTGACATACTTCAATTATATAATGTAATGTAAATATCATTTATAATTAATCATTACATGTCTACACCATCGTTTTTATGTATTTCCAATCTGAGTAGAGATTTATAATTATCATTAAATATTATATTAATAATACATGTACTTCTCTTCATTCGATCCAAATTTTCATTATACTTATAAAATTAATGGATCATTAATATCTGTTTCATCAAAATTTATAATTTTATAATTCTATGTTATTGATGTTTTATTTACTATCATAAATGATGATAACTTTCATTAACATTATTTAATGAATTATTATGAATGATTTTTTTGTAAATTAGTTAATATAAAAACAATGTTAACATTAATGAAAAAAATTAAAACTCTTATTTGATTATATATTTCATAAATTATTATTAATACCGTTCTAATATCTTGAAATGAGTATTTATTACACCATTGTTCATGTAGGTATTGAGTCCGACCAAAACAACAATATACCATAATTAATGGACGATTGGCTTTATGAAAGTGATTTTCTAATTTATATCATGATTACATATGATTTATAATAATAATTACATAATTTTTTATTTTTTTATACATTAATACTATTTAATAAATAATAAATTTGATGAAAATAGAGATTAATTATCCATGGATTTGACACTCATCCCAACACATAGTTAGTGATTTAGTTTCTGAATGGTTGATTATAAGAGAAGGTGTATTTTATATATTTTCTCCAAAATAATATATATACTATTTATTTCATATATATTATTTATGCTCGCCATTTTAAAAATAAAATACTGGAATTACTGAAAAATAAAAGTTGCATCTTTGTGGATTTAGTTGTTCATAGAAATAACCAATGATAGTTTATTTTTATTAATTGAAAAGATAAAACAATTATATATGTTATTTACTAGGAAACATATTATTAATTATTAAAATAATAAAATTTCCATTATATAGGTATTATAACATTTGATTTATTATAGTTTGATTGAAAAGAAACTATTTATGATAACATGTATTGACAGTGAACAAATGGGCTTTGCATTGGAAATCTACAATGCAACTTAATCCATATGACAATATAATTTGGCTAGACGATCAAGGAAAATGAATAATACACTATCGGATTAAATAAGGTAAATATTTTAGGAGAAAATAAAATTTTGATACTGTGATTTATGGGGTGGTGAGCATAGAATTTTATAATTATCTGAAGATAATATAAATATAGAACATGTATCACACAACACATAGACTGAAAAAATTAAACTAGTGGAGTGAGGGGTGACATAAGGTCGATAATACCACATAAATGTATTTTAAAATTAGTTATAAACTATGTTTGGACTCTTTTATTCTATGTAGTTTCACTTTTATGATTTAATTATTTTATGTGGTGATTATTTATTTCTAATGTAAATAATGTTTTATAATTAAAATAAAATAATATTTATTTCAAAATTTATAACTACTAATTAAAAATATAAAATATGTTTTATCAGATAATATTTATATTTTTATAAAAACAATTTTTTTACATTAGTGCATGTGACGGGTATAAACAAATTTTTAGTGAAAAGTGTATTTTTATGTTTAAACATTATGTGAGATGTATAATTATACATGAAATTGATTTTAATGATATAATTTGGATTATTATAATAATAAAAACTTAAATTATTATTAAAATTGTTATTAAAATAGTTTTTTTTAATCACTATTTATTTACATAAAATGTCGAAAACTGGTCTGCAATTTTGATAAAAACTAAATAGTTTCTACAAATGGATAAAAAATTTGTTATGATTTCATAATTATATTTTCAAATATATAATTTGACTCATTAAATTTATTTTTGAGCAACTAAATGGTTTTGAAAACATATATATCTCCTTTTTTATAAATAGAAACAAGTACTATTTTTTAAAAATTTATTTTTACTTTTCACATAAGAAATGACTATTTCTAAAAAATGCCAAACGATTTTCCCATGATAATATTTTCATTTGAAATATAAGTTTATTTTAATTATTTAAAATAAATTTTCTAAAATTTAGGAACATAGATTTAAAAAATGATTACAATAAATGTTTTATGTTTTCAATGGAAAATAACATTTTTAAAATTATTAATTAAAATAAATATTACTTATAATCATTTAATAATTAGTTTTGAATTATTATTCCCATCAGAAACTTTTTTACCATTAATATATTTTGTTTCATAATAAACTGTATATACAAATCCTATTATTTAATGTAATATTTCATAGAATTAATGAGGATTAATAATAATTTAGATACAATATTTGAATATTCTTTAATGGTTAACTTTAATAATAAAAATTAAATAAATATACATCTTAATTAGGTTATATCTAGTTTAAACCATTAACTTTAATGCTACATTACAATGGTTATATAATGTACATGGGATTCCTTTGTATTCGACATATATGAGAAGAATGAAATTGCACCCATTATTTTATATAGTAAAATTTAGAATTTATATTGTTTATGTGTTACATCACATGTATTTATTGTGAAATTTTATTTAAAAAACATTGATTTAATAAAATAAAAATTTTCTTCCGTAACTAAAAAATTATGTGGAATTTTTTGTAGAATGAATAAAAAATTCATTAAATTTTTTTACCAATGATTATTTAGAACAAACTATTGAAAATTAAATGATTAAATATATATTGATGTATTTATTAAAAAATTGTCTTCTTAGAAATAAAATAAACATTCCCCAAAATCCTTGAATGACTTAAAAATATTTTTATTATATTCTATGTTATATTAATGTAAAAAATCAACAAATATTTCAAGATAATTGTGATGAAAAAATATTTATGGTTCTAATTTTTTATTCCAATGATATAGTGGTAAACGGTCGAAATGCCATTAAATTGTTTTGATATGGATATTATTGATAAATTCTAACATTTCATGAAAAATGTCAGACATTTATTAAATTCTAAACATGATAGAAAATATAAATCAATAAAAAAAAGATAAAGAATATATTGAAACTGATCTAATATCCACTTCAGTTAATTGTAATTATGTAATAGAAAAATATTTATCTATCAGAACTTATAATTAAAAACATCATAATATAATGAAATGTTTTAATGTATAAAAATTATGGAAATATAATATCATTATATAAAAAATTTTGATGTTTGAGAATCTGAAATCAAATATCTCTATTATTATGTATTATTAGGAAATTGATATGAATGTATTTTGGAAAAATTATTGGAAGTAATATATAAATGAACATCGTGATTTGACCATTATGAATGTCACCTATGATCTTGTACCTGATACCTGAATGCAAAAAAATATAATAAGAATAAATACTATTTTTAATAATACTTTTTATAAAAAAATGATGTATAATGATATAATAAAATCCTTCTTAAGGAATATGTATTCAAAAAAGGATTTAATATATCTTATGATGAACATTAAACAAGTTAAAACACTTGGATTATCAAAAACATTGTTGTAGTAAAAGCTAAAATAAATAATAATGTATGCTATATGGATGTGAATTATTCAATTTCAAAATAGTGTCACAAATTATAAATTTTTTTTATAAAAATTTAAAGGTTTCATTTTTCAAAGTGATGGATGTAAGGTATGAATGATTAGGAAGGGATAATATTGGTTAAAAAGGCTATTATAACATTGTATTATGAATTTTTTTATCTATTTGAGAGAAATTGTTTTTTCAATAGTTAATTAGATAATAATTTTTATATGAATGTGATATATGTGGGAACTATGATTTTCATAATTTTTATTTATTATATAATACATTATTTTTAAAATTATAATTCATGTAATGTGTTTGAAAAATATATTATGATGATTTTAGATATGTCAATGTTTATATATATGAATTAATTACTAGGATTTTATATTAAACAAAAATATGGCTACATGTTTCTATCATAAGAAAAATGATATATGTCTTTTTTGAGTAAATATAACATGATAGATTTTGAAGAAGTCCCATGACCAATGAATTTGAAATGAAAATGAGAAAAGATGTTGTATTATAGAATTTAAATTAAAAAAATTGGTGGATCTTTATAATTCTTTTTTGTTAAATAGAATAAATAATTACATGGTTTATATAATGACACTCTTTGATTGATATAACAATGGAACCTCACATGATGATTGAAACTTTTTAAATTATATATGTCAAATGAACAATGAAGTAAATTCAACACTGTAAAATTAGTATATGAATGAATCTTTTGTCTATCAAATATGAATATTGGTCTAGTGGTTTCAATGAATTAAACTGTATATCAACTTGAATATTCATTTTATGTGAATATATCACACGATTATAAAATAATAAGAATAATGTTATGATATTGTGAACATATGAGGGTAAATATATTTCTTAAACGCATTCCTTTACTAAAATTATTTGGATGTATCATTCATTATATGGTATAGATATAGATGTTGAGATACCATTGAGAGTTTGATATGAAAATCAAAGAAGTATAATTTTGTCACGAAATATTTTCAATCATTCATAATCCAATATCTTAAAAAGTAAATATCATTTCCTCAATAGAAAAATGTTTAGTAGATTTATGAATCTATAATGTGTTTCAAAAAACCATATTACTAATGTATTGTCCAAAAAATTCATAAATAGTGGTTTTAAGAGTTGATTCTAAATCATCATGTTCAACCTTAAAATATCACTTTAATATGTGTATTAATTACCCGTAATTTTTTAGGAAACTTTTATTTTTATTATCAGTTTTTTTTCCCATTCTCATTTCTTATATACTTATCATATTATATCCCCCATGATCCTATTTTATCAAACCATATTAAGAGGTTTTTATTGGAGTTTTTAGTGGAAATGTATTCAAACATCCTCCATAGTGTTTTTCTTATAGTCACAAAAGATTTTATAAAGTATTACATTGTTAAATGGTATACATAAATACAATTCAATCCTATTTTATAGTTCTTATAATATGATTAAAAATTATATCATTAAAAGAATGAATACATTATATGGTATTAAATTATATTAAATAGGTTTATATGTAAAAAACATGAAAACCACAACTTTTATATTCCTTCTAAATCGAAAACATGTTAATACATATATCGAAGAATCTTGTAGCCTCTTAGTAAGAATTTTTAGCCTATATTCTCTTTAATGTGTCAAAGTAAAACAGGATAACAAAAAAAGAAAAATGGTTATATTATGCAGGTATAATAATATAAATATGAAAAACAATTAAATTTAAAATAAAAAGTAAAAATTTCATGTAAATATGTATACGAGATTAGGTTATCATTTTATCCAGTCAATTATCGGCTATTTAGGTATTTTCTGATTATCATAATTTCTATTCTAATAAACTATGTGGTAATAGGAACACTAAATCATAATCATTAATAAAATGTAGATATTACCACATTATTATATACTAGGAAAAATATAAAATAATCTTCATTGTTCTTGTGAGTATAATTAATGAATGATTTTAGAAAATGAAGGTAAAATGTTACTCCCACAGATAAATCATTTTATTTATGTAAATTTTCATACTCATCATAACCATTAAATTGAAATCAATGAATAAACAATACAAACCCAATTATGGAAACATCATTTACATGTATATTATCATAAGAATCATTCTAAATTAAGATATGATTTTCATTATTATAGTGAAAATAATTCCTCTGTGTTGAAATAGTGATGTTTTTTGATAATTCCATCATGATGTATATGAGCATCATTGGAGGATTAAAATTAGGATTAACAAAATTATATATATGTTGACTAAAGAAACATAAGTCTACAATCATATGAAAATTATTTATGGTTACAAGAATTACCATGAGAGGATTTTATTTTCATTAAATAATTTAAGTGATTTCGAAATAATTGTTATATTGTTTATATAATGGTTTCTAAATTTTAATTAGTTATATTAAGGTTTACCTTGTCATCTCTAGGGGGTCAATGTTAAAATAATTATGAATTAAATTTTTAGTATTTTGTTTTTTATATCAGTATAGAATGTAAACTATTAAATGAGAGGAAGATTAATATATTATGAATTTATTAAATCTGTTTTTCAAAACACAATTAAATATTTTGAAAATTATGGGAGTGATTCTATTATATATATTTTATTATATTTCCAAAAGTATCTCAAAAAATCATGAAGATTAGTAAACATCATTATGGGATATTCCATATAAGGAGAATTGTTGAATCTATGTAAGATGAAATTTTAAAAATTTAATAACAGTAGCATATATACATATAGATGTATTTAGAGAATGTATATATCTCATTCAATCCTCACCTATAGTTTTCAGGAATTTAAATGAATATAAATGTTAGAGAACCATGTATACAAGGATTTCATTATATGTTTCATATTCAATGTAGCGATTACATCCAGCATGTTTCATGATTATTATCCCATTCAAATATCCCTATTATTATTATCTATAATTATTTATTAAATGGTATAGCCTTGCACCCATAATCAAATAACTACTAGGAATAATTAGTTGTCCAAAATTCAAGACCACGTCTGTAGTGTTTTTCATGTTACTCCATGAAGTTGAGAATAGGTATAGACACATTTACCTCTTCAAGTATGATAATTAAGTTATATTCTTAAATGTATTTTATGTATGAAGGATTTTTAGTGTTCTATAAAACCTTTTCGTATAAATACATTATATGAATGAACCCTAAAATAATATTCTTTTCCTTTTAATTTTTAAGATAGAAATGATATCCTCCTTTCCTCATCAACTTATTCATACTCATTGAAAATGAATGATCACTATAGTAGTATTGGACATTAATTTTTATTTTAAACATATAATATATATGATTTATGTAGTGTTGGGTTTTATATATAATATATTATACATAATGGAATAATTAAACTAATATAATAATCATCATCTTATTAAATTTTAATATTCATAATTTTAAATTACATATTCACAATCCATTATAATATAATTTCAATAAATAAAAATATTTCAAATATCCTAAAAAATAGCTATTGGGGGTCCTTATGCTAATTTGAATTGCAATTTTATTATTCTTAGTCAAATCACATTAAAATTCATGGTCAATATCATTATATTAATCATATAACATCATGGGATATATTCTTCCTCAAATGCTCGATAAAATCCCAAATAATTTTTTCATGTAATTCTCTTACATGTACATCTAATTAGTTATCATTGAAATGTGTCATTTTTTTCCTAATCTGTATATGTTTCAAAATATGTATTCAATCACATCCCATCAAATTAGATGTGATGTTTAGAAAATAAGGAACAACACATCATCATTTGATTTAAATTCCCAAAAACTAAATAAGGATATGAAAACAAAATTATACGAATATACTAGTTGGGATGGATTCAATTGATAAATTTATAGACTAGTTATATTTCATTATGTTTAGTGAAAAATTGATAATTTTTACTTTTTTCTATATTTTTTCAAACATATTATGAAATTAAATTTTACCTATATTGTCATATTTTTCGTTTAAATTTTTTCATCTTATTATTTGTTATAAGTTTAAACGATGACTAAAATGATTTTTGTAATCATCATGTTATCATAATATATTTTTTTGAAATATTTTTTTACCCTAATGAATTTAATGAAAAATGTATTTCAAGCATCATATTTATCATTTTGATTTCTATTATTAATCCAAAACTTCTGAATGTATCATTACAAAGTAGGAATATCATACATCACATTTACTCAATAGACAACATAAAGGACTTATGAATCATCAAATAACATATTATACATCTAATGACTATATAAATACCATCATAGTCTTCTCAATTTGTAGAATTATTAAAATATTTCTCAAAATTTGAATATTGTTAATAAAATTTAATAGACATCTGTTGTATATAACATCCTAAATAACTATTTAAGCATTATTCAAGTATTGAGAATTGTTTATTTTATATTTCATTTACTTATAAAATATAAGGATTGAACCCCAAAACATTTCCTCATAAATTCTAAAAAGAGATCTGTTATTCATTAATATTAATTCTCCATGGAACACTACAACCTCTATTAATAAAATCTTCTAGAATACATGTGTCTATTTATCCTGTTTATCAAGTAGAATCCCAAAATATGTTTCCTAATCTAAGTAAAATTTCAAAATAGTTATTACCCATCTAATATATAACCATATAGATTTTCATTCCACAATCATTTCAAGAATATCAGAAAATTTATTTCTAGTTAAATAAATTTATTGAATTTCATTTAATATATTATTCATGGAAACACAATTATTCAAAACTCAGACAATATTCCCATAAACATGGTATAGAACCTCAACAATCATCAAAGATATTATTCTTCTTCATATGTTCAGAATATACATGATATATTTTTGATAATTTACAATCATTGAATATAAACACAAAAAATTATAAAGTGACCACAAAAATCTATTTCATTTTATTTCATTTCAATATTAATGTTAGAAAATAAATGTAGCGTGTATTAATTTCATAACATGACATTTACATTTTCTTTTATCCTGTGTATTTTTAATGAATAAGATGTTACTGATGGATGATGGTATTAGTTAACTATTATAAATTATCCATATATATCACCACAATTCTTTATGATTCTTGCATGTTGTGGATTATTAAAAAATATAATTTATAAAAAAATCATTTTTAAATCAGAATATGATGAAAATTAATATTAAAAAATTTAATTAATACCATTGGAGTTTTATAGTCTAATATGTGTAACCACACTAATAGGAATTTTAATCAGTGTCATGTGAATTTATATCAGTATATACAATTAACCAATGTCTACCTTTAAATTTTATATATTAACTGATTTAGTTGCTAAAATAATTTCTATTTTAAATTAATGTATATAAAAATGTAATTAAAAATGGACATCAATTCTTGTTATTGTGGTTTTCCCCCCTAAGGACTAATCACTATTGTATGGTGGTTATTATCCCACTGTCATAATGATTCCTATTTATAATCAATGAAATGATGAACAATTGAATGGACTTGAACTCATATTTTGGAATTAACTAGTTAAAATGTATGATTATTCAGTTAATTAGAGGAAGTAAAATATTGGACTACCACTTCCTATGTGATAAAGAAATATAAATAATGTATTGTTTAGTAATAACCTATAGACTATTGTCAATATACTCTTAATGTATAATGAAAATATAAACATATATTTCATTGAAATCTGTAAAATTTCATAGCAATTTAAATAATTAGGTAGGATACATATTCTTATTAATCAACACCAATAAAATTCATATGAAATATATTAGAAACATCTAATTCATAAGAACCAAATGACGATAAATTTTGATTATATTGTTCAAAATAATGTATTCTTATCTCAGTATTCGACAAATGACATAAAAATATAAAATTCCATTTCATTTCTTTAGAAACTAAATTACTAATGAATATGTTTCTTACTCTATTAATATAGTGTTTAGAGAAAAACATTATTCATTAAAAATTAATTTATATATAAATTAATTTTTTATACGTATGTATTTTTATGTTAATGAAACAATTATTAATGTACATTTAAAATAATTTATTCATAATAATTATTTTATCGGTTAACTCATATTCACTGCCTTCACATGTTAGAATATCCAAATGGTGTTGTCTACTTATTCACTACCTTTTCTAAAATATTTTACATGTATCCCTATAAAACGCTAACATATACTATACTTACACTTTAATGGTTATGCATGTTCTTTTTGTTCCAATACATGAATGGGTCACATGGGAATTTATGACGTCTAATAAATCCTTATGGTAGGGATTAATAATTTTATGATATGGTTGTTCGAAGTTATTTTTCACCATTATATAACAATTATGTTAAAATGATTGTATTGAAGAATGATTTATATAACTATGTTATGTCATTCCATAATAATTATGATAAATTAATATTGATTCCATCTGGTTCATGATGCCATGTGGTTTTTGTAATATATCATTATGAGTATTATAGGGATTTATAGATATTCTTCACATGATTAGTTGATATAAAAATTCAATACCATCAGGGGTATTTTTCATGTAGGTTCTTTGTTTTTATGAAATCATAACTCTCTCTCCGTATTCAAATATTATTGAAAAGTAGTTCCCTTCACAACTGTTTTGGTGTATATATGGGAAATGATAAACATACAATCCTCTTGATATTTTTTCCATTATAAAAAATTATTAAAATTAGTCGATGTTCATAAGATAACATTTATTCTTATATGCTAAAACATTAAAATTCTTCAAAAAACATTGGAATGTTATTTTTATCACGTGATAACATTTCAATATTTCATTACTGGTTATGTGAAATTTTTGAGAGATTAGATATAAAAAATGGACATATTCTTCATGCAATGATTAGTATAAATGATGTAATTTTCTCGTGAAATAAATTTACAATCTTCTTCATAAGATAGATTCATATTATTATATGATGGTTATTTGTATTTATTTTAGGAATAAATTTTTTCCTCCATAAAAATCATATATTGTTTCTTACTATCTAATTATCCAACATATAAGCCATAATAGAATCTTGTTATTAATCTCAAAATCATTGTGATTAATTTTTTATTCATCATGCATTAAAATCAATTCTTTATGAATTTCATAAGAATGTTAAGAAAGTATTGATAATGTATTATCTATAGGGATGGTTGATGTGCTTTTGAATCTTGAATTGACTATTGTGCATGAATCTAGTGGAGTCAGGGAGCTCAAGTGAATTGTAGATAGGTTTAGAAGAAGATTAAGACACAAAGCCTTATTTATCATGTGATCAAAAAAATCGAATAACCCACATTATGAACATATAATTAATGATTGAGTAATAATAAATCATCTAGGGTGACTCCAAAAAAAATTTACCATTTGATAAGGAGATCGTAAGATGAAATATCGTCTAACTTCTCCCTCAAGCCAGTAGTGATATTTGGAACCGAATGAAGACACACACCATAGGATTCATGGTATAATCATCATGCATTGTAACTCATTCACATTCATGTTCTCTCTTATTTCGGATTACGAGTATGGACTTATGTCATCCAAATTCATTCAGGCCCCCAATAATTCCCATGTTGGATGTCTCTCCAACAACATGTATTCCCTCCTCCATTATGTGTGTGATTGAGCTAAACCCTTTCAAAAATGTGGATTTACAAATTGTTTCTAACTACTTCAATATATTCAATGAAAATTATAATTATTAATTTTCAATATCATAATGACATCATTCATGAAGCAACATAATATATATATATATATCTTAATTTTTTTGCGTCCTTTATGAATTTTCATGTATGAAAATTTATATTATCATAGTTTTCATGTGAAGTAATTAGTGGTGGATTAATTATAACATCAAATGAAATTGGAAATAATTTGAAATACATCAGCATAATTTATTATGTAAATGAATAATATTCCAAAAATCTAGAGAGGTTAAGTGTTAATTATTCAGGAAATCAATCCATAAACAATAAAATAATCTATAAGAATTCTTCATGAATCACTACATTATCTCTGAATATAATATTGGATCATTGATAAATAGTAGTATATCTATGATTATTCTTTTATAAAAACAACAAAACATTCTTGATAATTTATTAAATTTTTTTTATTCTCAAATTAAATATCAACTAAAAGTATATAGTGAATTGGAAACATTACATCAATATTCAATAGACATTCATGGGAACACGTAATAAATTCCTGTTTTTTATTATTATTCAAGACTTATTTCTATACTCATTTACGAAAATATAAACACAAAAACATCATAGTTTCAATAATTTCATCAGTGATATTTTTTTTAATACAAACATAAATACAATGTCAATATTTTATTTTAATGTTCACATATGATATTTTTATCTACTACTTTCTAAAAAAAATTACAAGTTATTCTCTCCACATTATCTATATAAAATTATAGGTACATAATATAGTATATAATCACATTTTTATTATGAAATGTTTGATTTTCTCTTCCACTTTTTCTCTACTAGGGTAAACTCAATGAAGAAAATTGTTGGGTAATTATTAAATCAATGCAACCCATTCTCAACTTATAAAACGATACAAACTGATGTACCAAAAATTGTTACTTTATTTCAAAACTATTAAAATGATTCATAGATGATATTAATTAGTTTCTAGAAACTAACACTATATAATAGGAACATTAATAATAAATATTTTCAAAAAAAATATTATAAAAAACATTAAACATGAAATATAATGCACTCATCTGAATAAATAAATTAAAATCATTCAGGTATGATTAGAAGATTATGTTCATTAATTTATTCCTAAAAAACTTGAAAAAAAATATTTAATTACATCATTAATTAATTAATGTTCTCCCCATTAGAAAATTTCTTCATTTCAATTTTATAGTAGTGATATTTTAGGGTACCACCATACATCATCACTAAATTATTGAACAATTACCTTATAGGGAATGAAGATATTAAATTATGTATACATAAATAAAATATTCACTGGGTAATCTGCATAAATGTATGATCTCTAGCTTCCCTTCATTTAGTTGGACCGTTTCATTAGCTTTTCATTAGAATTAAAATATATTTATCTGCTAACTATTGTGATCACATACATAATTGTTACAAAAAATACATTGAGTAATTATAATAGATTGGTTATCTTCATCATGGTACTTCACTAATAATTTGCAAAAAAAATCAATATAACGTCCTAATTCTAGAAGCCACCCAAAGGTGCCCGGTACCTGGTTGGTCACATGGGCTCTAGCGCATTTACCCAAACACTAGAGGCTGCCGACTAGCTATAAGGGCATTTTGTGTGATATTGGGGAAAATAATCCCTCATTGTCAGAATAACACAACGGAAGTAAAATAGATAGTAACGGAGGAAGAATTAATACTGGCATACAATCATCAACCAAGGACGTAATAAAAAACTAGAGCCCATATATATATATATATATATACACATATAAATGATGCATAATTCATATGTCAATAAAATCATCCAAAAATTTCAAAATGAAGAAATAATATACCAATCAAAAGAATGATAGAAAATAGTAAACAACTCCTCAGTATCACAAAACTCATATTGGTCCCATGATTTATAGCTCCATGAAGTATGTATATGATGTTGGAGGGATCTTTCTCGTATCAATACCTTCAACAATATAAATTGTTTGGGCCCAAAAGCATAACCCCAACAGGGTGTGAGAATAAATCCTAATACAAAACCACCAAGTGATATGTTCATAATATTCAGTGAATATATATGGCAGGTAAGATGATAAAGGAGCCATTAAACAAGGATGTACACAAAAGTAAACAGTACTACTGTTCCACATACAAACATTACATTTATGGATTTAAATCAACCAGAAAAAATACAAGAAACCCTATAGGTACTTCTCAAATCCTAAGCCCTCATGATTAAAATAAAATGATCAATATAAAAAAGACACTGTGAGGACGCACTCATTTTCAATTCCCTATATAGTCATTTTTTATTAAAGGCACTATGAGGAAGCACTCTCCGTCAATTCCACCTGTAGTCATTTTATGGTAAACTAAAAACACTCTTGGGAAGAAATCAATGTAAATTCCTCATGGGGTATAGTAACATATTTATAGACACTCTGAGGGAGCACTCATCATCAATCCCCCCTACGGTCTTCCAGTGTGATATCTATAATAGACACACTAGGAAAGCCCTCAACATAATTTTTCCCTATGGTCTCACTACAATAGGTTCCTATAGCCCCGTGTAAATCAAACGAGCACAATAATACAATAAGTATAAAACAAACCACATGAACTACTTGGATAATAGTCTATAGCATATCTACATGTCAGGTAAGAAAACTCTCTATCCTACTACACTAGGCATGAGAAAAAACAAGGCATCATAATAGTCTACGAAAGACCAAATAGTCATAAACAAAACATGCATGGGAAAACACTTCCAAAGCATAGAAATTAACCCTACTAATATAGAATTAAACTATATTCCTGTCTATAAGCATATTAGGAAACTAATTAGCCTATGACAATAAACATGAAATACCCCGTTCAAGGGTAATGGGAAACTTTTGAACATAATACTCCAAGATGTTCTACTGAAAAGCCCAAACAATCTACATATGTGACAGGTGATCAATATACTTGAGTCTTAGGCGTTGAATCACCTTATAACATCATGGGTCTATAAAAATGTTTAAAATTTTCAACCCATGGTATCTCATGAGATAGAATGAATCAGAAGAAGGTGTTCATCAAGAAGATAGAACTCGCTATTTTGATTCCAATGAAAATAATGGAGTCTGATTCGGAGAAAAAACGCATGCATGGGGGCTCAGCGAAGATCTGTGTTGCGTAAACAATCTCAGATGAACTTGGTCGAGAAGGAGATGGTTATCTCCTTTAGATGTGACCCATTTACCTTTAATTAAAATAATTACACATCATTTACTTTTGAAGTAAACTGGGTGTACTTTCCTTCACCACCCACCATATTAGGTAGTCTCCAGGTCACCACACTCGACCGTGTGCACGACCAATACACGGCCCACACCTGGATATATGCAGTAACCGAGTACATGGCATGTACTTATAATGTACATGATGTGTACTTAATAATTATCCAGAAACACATATTTTTCAAAAAAATAATAGAAAAGGGGAATCCTACATGACATGAATACCTAGTTTCATACAAACTTCCCCCCATATAGAAATTTTTCCTTGAATTTCGTTTGAAAAGATGTGTAGAAGAAGAATCATCGAAAATATTCAGCCACTGTGATCGTACATTGGCCTCCCTCTCAAAAGTCTCATCTTGTACTCGTCTATACTACCGTAACACTCATTCCAAAGGAACAAAACGACCATAGAGAACCATCACACTTCGATCAACAATCTAGATAAGATGGTCCTCAAATGAGGTGTCCACCTCTAAATCAACCTCCTTGGATTAAAAAATATGAGACATGTCTGAGATGTAATGATGAAATTTTGAAACGTGGAAGACATCGTGCATATCCTAGTACCTCTGAGGTAACTGCAACTGATAAGGAACCAGCCCCACACTCTCAAAAACCTCAAATGGCCTGACATAACTCAGTAAAATCATACACTATCTCCTAATCCTTATGTTTTCCTACCTCGGTGTGTCGCACATAAAAACATGATCCCCAACCTCGAGCACCTGAGGACGTCTCTGTTGATCAACAGAAGACTTATGTTGAGACTGTGTAGTCTCCATACTCTTCCAAATAAAATCCATATAAACTATGTTCTACTGGACAAGATGAGGTCCCATCATAGCTGCCTATCCTACCTCTAGCATACATAAAGGGTTATCGGAACAGTCTACCGTGAAAAGCCTTGTAAGGTTTCATCTGAATAGTTTCCTGGAACTATTATTGTAGGAAAACTCCACAAGAGGTATTTGCTTCTCCCAATTACCTCAAATATCTAGGATACATGCTCGAATCATGTCTTGACGAACCTGAATTGTACTCTATCATTGGCCATCCGTCTGGGGATTGTAAGATGTACTTAGAAGAACCTATATACCCAATGCATTATGAATCCCCTTCCATGTCCGTGGAAGTAAAACATGCATCCATGTCGGAAACAATGGTGTGTGGAACCCCATGTAGATATAAAATCAATAGGATATATAATCTTCCTAGCTCATCCCCACTAAATACCACCTTGATTGGAAAGGAGTGAGAGAACGTCAAGAGTTTTTCAATGACAATCCAAACTACATCATTTCCGTGAGGTGACCATGGAAAATCTGTAATGAAATCCTTCACGACATCCTTCAATTTCCACTCGGGAATGGGTAACTGCTACAACAGCCTTGATGGTCGCTGATGCTCCGCCTTCACCTTCTGACAGGTGTAACACCTCATTAAAAAACTAGAAAAATCTTTCTTCATACGTGGCCACAAATACTAATTTTGTATATCACAATACATCTTGGTGACACCTAGATTAACTCCACAAATTGTGGAATGATTGTCCTGCATCACCTCCTCACATATATCTACAGACACCCATAAGCACCCCTGAAAATGTAAGATCTCATCCTCACCTACTGTTCATATAGGAATCGGGTCCCTTCCTGACACACTCTCCCATAAGGCATAGCCGTCAGAATCTGATAGATACCTCATTCACACTCGGTTAAAAAGAGTAGAGGTAACAAATACAGAAGATAGAAACATCTTCCCTTGTCTGTCGTGAACCTCCGAATGTATCTCTGAGAACAGATACATTACCAGAAACTCACCGTTTTCCTCCTGAAAAACCTATATCTATGTCCTTCTGCTCAGTTCATCATCGTCTGTGTTTCATTTCCTAGGCATGTAGGCAACCTCAAAGTCAAAATACTGAAGGTATTCAACCCACCTTCATTGTCTCAAATTCAGATCTCATTGAGTTAAGATATAATCGATAATTTTTTGGTCGGTGAAATCCCCTAAATGTTATCCTAGAAGATAATTTCAAAAACAACATAATGGATGAACAACTGCAATTAGCTCGAGATTTTGTCAGGTAATTTCTCTCATGTGGCCTCAACTGCTGAGACTCATATGCAACGAACCCTTCTCACTGCATAAGCATAGCCTCAGCCCAATACGTAATGCATAATAGTATACAGTATAGCATTTTCCCACTTCTGGGAATATTAGTATTAGTGCTGAAGTCAACCTCTCTTTCAGCTATAGAAATGCTGACACATAAGAGTCTGACCACAAGAACATTGCACCATTATTAGTCATGCCCACCAGTGGTGCTTCCGTGCATGAAAAGTATTGTTTGAAATGTCGGTACTATCAATCCTTCCCTAGAAAACATCACACCTCAATGATGTACTTCAGCTGCTCCCAAGAAACTACTGCTCTCAGATTCTCTAAGTCTACTGATACTTCTTGTCTCTGAGATAACGTAACCCAAGAATCGAATTTTCTCCATCCAAAATTGGAATTTTAAGAGAATATCATATAACTGATGCTCTCCCAGTGTACTCACAATGATCTCAATATGGGTAGCATTGTCGTGTCAAGTGTGATAGTACATGAAAATATCATCCACGAACACAACCATGAATGAATCCAAGTATGGATGGAACACTCGATCCCTCAGTGCCATGAAGATTGCAGGCGCATTAGGGAGACCGAACGACCTAACCTCTTACTAGTATAGAACATACCTACTCTTAAAGAATATGAGTGGTATATCTGATGGTGTAACAGGCTAATGATGACAACCAGATCTCAATTAAATCATTGATAACACTCAAGATCCTTGAAATTTATCATAGATATCATCAATCCTCGACAAGTGATATCGGTTGTTGACTATCAACTTGTTCAACTTACCATAATCCACACAATGTCTAAGGTTACTATCTTCCTTCTTCACAAACAGAACAGGCATCCCACAAGGAGATATACAGGGTCAGATTAAAACATTTTCCTGCAACTCCCCCAACATCTTCTTGAGCTCCAGTAAATCTATTATAGACATCCTTTAAATAAGAATGGACACCAGTGCCGCTCCTGCCATTAGCTCAATAGAAATTTCCACCTCCTTCTCTGGAGCCATTCCTAATAAGTACTCAAGTAAGACGTCCCTGGAATGTTATTCCACTGGAGGAAATTCCATCTATGAAGACCCCTAGTCATCCAAATATAGACTAAAAATATGGGTTGTATCTCCTCCCAACCCAGGAATCTTTGGTACAACTCTACTTGCCAAGACATCCCATTCACCCTTATAAAGAAACGATCCACCCTTTGGTGATGCGTAACATAACCTATGATGATAGAAGTCAAAAACATCCTAGAAGGGAAATAACCTGTCCATTCTGAGAATGACATCATAGCTTGTCATCTCATGGACATAAAAGTCCCATAATAAGTGACACCATCCAACCTCAAGAGGGAACTCCTTGCACTATAGTACAATAGATATTATTGTCCCAAATAGTGTTTCTAGCATCAAGATATCAGTAGAAGATAAGATACAGTTCCCAAGGATCTCCACAACAGCAAAATATGTATAAATATGTGATTCCCCCTATCGATAAGGGAAGAAGATAAAATTGTGTCAACTAATATTATAGCTCGACTGTAGAGGGTTCAGGATCCTCCACCTGCTGGTTCTACTCCACTACAAGTGACTGACTTACATTGTGGCCCTGTTACCCTACCTAACAACTCTGATCTGGTCAACCCTATTATCATTGAAGGCCTGGTGACAGGATACCACAGCCACGCCCTCTACCATGGCCAGAATGACCTGAAGGAGTACGGTTCCCATACTACTTAAAAACTGGTGGTGCTGGTCCCCAACGAGGAGTCATATAAGAACCCCTTTCACCAGCTACTAGTGAAAATATCTGACAAAAATACTGATGATGGCCCATCTTATTGAAATATTGGCACTCCACTAGGTCCCTTAGGCAATGTGGCTTTGTATGATTGACCTTTCCACACTGATATAATACCAACAAGCTACATGATGGTTCTTATCTCCTATGTGGATCTCTACATGTAGTCTCCCTATGGCTCTTCTTATTATCGGCTGAAGCAGTACAAACTCTGGATAATGAACCACTTTGGCTTAAAACTCCAGAATCAATGAAATTTCCCTATGTTATCAGTGCCCGGTTAATGATAGATGTGATGGAAGTCATCCTGAAGATTTTCATCTATGATCAAATGTAATTCCTAAGACCATCCTTGAACTTCCATTCCAAGAATAACTCATCACCTCCTGGAAATAGTGTAAAGCACTACAGATCTGTGAAGTGAGAAGAATACTCCATAACAGAAAGATTACCCTACTCCATAATCATGAACTATTGGGTTCGATCACTAGTCAATGTCTTTGGGTCAAAAATGTCATTGACGGTATGGTGAAACTCTTCTGAAGCCATATTTTGCTGGCATCACACTTGTGAGATCACATCCCACCATATCTTGGTGGAATCTTGAGGAATATATGTAGAAAACATGACCCTACATTCCTGGGGAGTCTCCAGATTTTCCAAGATCGTCATCATGGATTATAGCAATGACTTTGCACCCTTTGGGACCTCCATCCCTTGAGATGGTGGGATGATGATGCTGCTAAATAACACGTTTCAAATCTACCTTCTATGGGGTAGAGATGGTCCTCCCAGGAAGGTCTGGATCATCCTCATAAAGTCATCTCATGATTTTTCATCAACACCTGTGTCAGGAATGATGGACGATGCGAAGACTAGCACAATCTGGAGGATCTGTAGGTAGTCCTGGATTAGCCATATTTGGTGTCTAATCACTGCCCACTATGTGGTGTACTACCAGAGTAGAACTCGGTGGAACAACTCTACAAGGTCAAGAACACACCTTTGATCAGTAGTTTCATTGAATGAAAACATGAAGTGTGGGGACAGAACATGAGAAAGAAATCTTTCTTGTTTTCTAAAATATTGAACCACAACATGTATAATACCTACACGGCGTGTCCCCTTAGGCCTTCACATGTGCATTTACTCCTTCCAAAACTAGTCATGTAACAACCCAAACAGACGGTGTGTTGTCCCAACACACAGTGTGTACTTGAATTCATTTACCATGCCTGATTTCTTCTACACAGCTATGAAAAAGTGTTCTCCTAGCACCCGACTACATGGAGTGTTTGTTCAAGACATGGTGTGCACTAGACGAGCTTCACTGACCCGTTTTGTTAGTAGCATGGCCATATACATGACTATAACTTAACGGCATGTACATCTGGAACACATCATGTTATGCCATGATTTTCGAACCCCATGTTTCTACCCACACAGTCAGCATCACGGTTATAGAATACATGGTGTGTACATAAATTACACAGCGTGTACTTAAGTAAAACTATTTCATCCTGAACAGAAAACCCCATGATGGGTATTCATCATTACACACCATGTATTTAGGGTTTTTCTGGATTGTGAGCATCAAAAAGTACTCTCGAACCCAAAAATAGATAGAAAAAAACATTAATGTTCCAAATTCCGATCCATGAAGGCCAATACTCCCTTCGAATCAAATCATGGCATCTTATACATGTCATAAACAAGGATAGTAGTGCATTGATCCACCAAATTCTGTCCTTTGATGGCCCATATCATATCAAGAACCAGTGTTTGGCATTCATTCAGCCAAAACATTCAAAATAAAATTATCTAAACAAATCAGACATTCTATTAAGGAATCTATCCCAAAATCATTCATATCTGGTACAAAATCCATCACAACAACATGTGATTGAAAATGATCCATAAATAGAATGGAAATAATTCATGACATGATATTTATAGTACAACATATTACCAACTACCAATTCCATCCAATCCATGGCAATATGATCCAAACTGTATGTCAAGAAGAAAATATCTTCTCTAATACCACTTTGAAATGTCCCAGATCTGTAAGTCACCCAGAGGTTTCCCGTACACGGTTGGTCACATGGCCTCAAGTGAATTTCCCCAAACGTCATAGGCTACTAACTAGAAGTGATGGCCTTTGGTGTGATTGTGGGGAAATGATTCCCTCATTGGAAGAGGAACAAAGTAGAAGTAAAACTAATAGTTAAGGAATAAAAAGTAATAATGTCATAAAATAGTAAACAAATAGATGTAATAAAAAACTGGATCCCACATATATAAATGATGTAAAATACATATGTCTAGGAATGTATCCAAACACATCACAATGTTGAAATACAATACTAATACAATGTATGAAATACAATAGTAAAAAACTCCTCATCATCACAAGCCTCAGCTTGGTCCCATCCTCTCCAGCTCTATGCAGTCATGTTTCTGAAGTAGAAGGGCACGGGACCATATCTATACCTTCAAGAATATAATTTGTTTTGGCCCAAAAGCATAACCCAAATATGTTGTGAGTATAAATCCCAGTAGGAAACCACCGATATAACTGGGCATAATAGTCCATGAATATATATGGTAGGTAATATGTGAAAGGAAGCAGTAAACAAGGATATAATATAAAATAAATAGTCATACAGTTCCATTTCAAAACACTTCTTTTAATCATTTAAATAAACAAGAACAAATACAAGCATCCCTATGGATACTTACCATAGCCTAACCCCTCTTATTTACAATACATGTTTAGATATACAATAGACTCTCTGAGAAAGAACTCACCGTCAATTCCCCCTATTGTCAAGTGTAATTAAATGCTATCTGAGGAAGCACTCATTCTCAATTCCACCAATAGTATTTTATTGGTAAACTACATACACTATAAGGAAGCTCTCAACATAAATTCCTCATGTGGTATCATAACATATTTACGGAAACTCTAACGGAGCACTCAACGTTAATCCCTCTTATTTTCACACAGCGTGATAACTATAAATGTCCCTCTAGGAAAGTCCTCAACGTCAATTTCCACTACGGTATAACTACACCATTTTTCCACATCCCTGTATAAAACAATAGAGCACAAAAATGTAATACAATAAAAAACCCCTCAAGAACTACATGGATAAAAATCTACCACATAAAAACATGTGTGATAAATATAAACTACATCCTAATACACTAGTCATCATAATAAAGAATGCAGCGTAACAGGAAACCCAAGACCAAACTGTATTAAAAAAACATGCATGCGAATACACATCTATAGAGTAGAAATTTACCGTATTCACATACAAGTTACCTCTCTTCTAGCTTACACGAATAGCGAGAATTAACAGGGCTAAAATAGTAAACACATGATTCCCCGTTCAAGGGTATTGGGAAATATTTGATATATAACTCATATAATTTATATAGAAAGTGACAAACCACCTACCCCGACGTCAGGGGATCAATATACTTGAGTCTTAATACATGAATTTCTATATAACATCATAGATCTACAAAAACATCAAAAACATTCAACCTAGGATATCTCATGAGATAGAATGAATTGGAAGAAGATTTTCACGAAGAAGGGAGAACTCACTAATGTGATTACAACGCAACCAATGGAGTCTCATTTGTAGAATGGATGATTGGTCAAGGGATTGATGAATATCAGCATTGTATGGATGATATCAAATAAACTAGGTCGAGATGTATATTTCTCGGTCCATCATACTCATCCTTCGTAAGTTAAATGAAAAAAAAGCACACAACATGAGCTTTATAAGTACAGGGTGTGTACTTGCCTTCACTAGCCACTGAATTAGGTGGTCTCCAAATCACCACACACGGTCATGTGCATGGACGTTACACGGAAAGAACCCGAAAACCGGTGGAAACCGAGTACATGATGTGTACTTATAATATAAATGGTGTGTACTTAAAAAGTTTCTTGAAACTAATATGTTTCTCAAAAATAAATGAAAAGGGGAATCATAACTGAAAAAAAAATCAAGGTTCTTACAATCAAGATATCATAATATATATCTAACCTAGATGGTGACTTATTTAATTTGTGAAATTAGTATTCTATCATTATGATATGGAAATAACATTTCTCCTAATTAGATCACCCCCTAAGACTTTAAAATCCTATAATTACCTAAATAAATAAAAAGACACAATATATATGTGAATAATATGTATATCTATAACAGTGTAGATAACGAAACAATGATGAGAGCTATCAATAATACATGTTAATCCAATATTTTCTCCTCTATGAGATTTTAAAATAGTTGTTCCATCATTCTTTAAATTCATACATGTTTTTGGATTCATGAGATATTTTTCTGGAATATAATTTTCATTTTTTCAATTAACTTCATTACACCTGATTAGCTAACACATCTGCCACCTGATTCATTGGGATTCATCGCTGCAATTTAATACAATTTTTTAAATATTATCCACATTCCTCTGAGATGGATCAATATTTATTAACACACCCACACATTATTTTTCCAACACATGAAATTTATTTCTTTATCAACCTCTCAATAAATTCATTTTTTTCACATGGAATATTTTCTCTTTTATCGCATGAATTTTCTTATTCTTATGATAATATCTATCCACTATGTCAATCATCTAGAAAACAATATATATATATCTTTATGAATATGAAAATATTTTTTATAGATTCCACAATCATTCACAAGTGTTGAATTATTTACATATTTCTATTGAGATTCAGAAGTAATCTTATTAATAATACTAGACCAATTTAGTTTCGTGCCTTCATTTTGATTTCTAAAAATGATGTATTTTTATAAAACTTATTATATATTATCTATATTTTATCCCCAAATAGTTTACATTCAAATTAATACACATATTTATTATATGATATTCTCTCCTAATCATTCAATTAATTATGTTGATATATACACGCAACACTAATATGAACTCAATTTTTTTAAAAGTAACAACCCAAAATTTAATCATTTAAAATTCCATTCTTATAATTATTTTATATTGTATAAGTCACATAAATTAAAATTATGGACAGAAAAAACATTATAAATGAATAATAAATGAATATTAAATTTAATAATAGTAATTTTTAGAATCTTAGGAACCTATACCATTTAATAATAACAAGTTAATAGGAATAGAAATATGTCTCTTAAGAATATTAAATAATCTAAAATAATATTAAAATAACCTATGAAGGTATAAATAAAAGTTTCATTTCTTATAAATGAAAATATATTGTATTTAATTCATATTTTATGTAAATAATTTTTTATAAATAAATAATGTATTGTTGAAATTTTTTAATACATAACACTTTATTTTGAATATCATAATTACTTTCAAAATTTATAAGAAATATTCATCTATAAATCCTATTCATAAATTACTATTTTGTTAGCCTCATATTATAAAATTATTTTTTGATACCATAATTAATTTATCAATGTGTTACAAAATCATTTCTAATAAATCATTAGAGGTTAAATATAAGAGGTTTTATTTTGGGTTACATGATATTTAATTATGTACCCAATATTCCCAAGACACTAACATTTAAAATCCTTGGATTTTAATTACTGTTAAATTTTATAATTATATATTAAAAACTATAAGGTTTCATTAGTTGGTATATGGGAAAAATATTTTGTTATTTTTTTGGAGAATGATTAGAAATCACAAGAAAACCCCATAGGGATAAGAATAAGAATAAGAAAACATACATAGACATTGTCATGTATTGATTCAAAGGTATATGATGAAAATACATCCATGTCTGTATACTACAACTGGATGTAGTTATAGCATATATTACCCTAGGAGTCATAACTCCAACAATATTTTCCATGCCTAAATTGGGGTAACCTTGTACATGATAATAAACCTTTTCGTAACTTCGGAAGACATTGCAGGGGGATATGATTTTTGAAATTCATAAGCTAATTACATGAATTATTAAGTGAAAAATGATCAATTGATAGAACATTCTTAGCTGGCTCAATTTATTAATAATAACATGACTCATGTGAAAGAACCTACTTCTCCTAAGAAATGGAAATTTGACGTCAAATATTTTATTATTCAATGGTCTCTCATATTTAATCGATCATTTGATAAAATCCATCCATACAAATGGATTAACATTAGTAAATATATATTCATTCCCCTATAGTTCATAGAAGATGAGAAAGTGGTGCATGCTGATCATTATATTAATAGTGATGAGGAACAGTGGTGGGTACTAATAAACAACACAAATTCCAATAATGACTTTTTTTCACAAACTGAGTGGAATTTTAAGAAAATTAATTTCAATAATTATATTCCTCAAAACATCTTATAGATATTAAAAGAGAGTTCCTGAGATTAAAGAAGAGAGAAAATCAGTATATTGGGGCATGATAAGCATACATAAAAAGGCTTAAAAAATATGCCTATATATTTTTCATGAACACTTAAAGAAAGTTATATAAATTTAGTAGTGTAATAAATATGAATCATCTAAAATAATTGGCAATTCAATACTCTGATAGAAATAAAGAGATGTAATTTTTTTCCCAAAAGGTTGAGATGGAGATCAGATAGTCTAATTGGTATCATGTGCCTAGTGAATAAGTGTGAAAAATGGATTTTGGTAAATGACCTGATGGAAAAATACCCAATATCCAATATTTCTAAATTATGGTAAGAAGTGTCCTAGGAAATGAATAAATGGAACCACAAAGTACAGAAAATGTTGAAGAATGTGGAATCTATATAATAACTGCCAAATAAATATAAGTATTCCTAGTAATGTTGAATAAGACTGGAATGTTTAGACCGAAACTCAACTTATAGATCAGTTTTACAACATCATGAAATATAGGCATTACAAGAACTATTTCCCATAGAAATGTTTTTTAGTGGAAATAAACAATACAACCTTCATATAATCAAGGGAGGGATTATTCTATCACAATAGTTGTTGTGGAACAAAAAAATAGATTGGTGATAGTTACTCTATTTAAACATTCATTAATAATAAAATTAATAATTGATTATCATTTTACACATTCATTCATATCATGGATGTTTAGTACAACTATTCAAAACACATCACAAAAAATTGAGGCCTTGTTATTTTTAGAATAAGAAATGTGGAAATTAATGCCTTCAAAGTATATAACTCCTCATCAGATGATTTTTCTTGAAATAACCTCCCTTTAAATCTTAAATTACATCCCTTTGTGAATTTTGCAGCTTTTTGGGCTTTGATTGGCAATTATTATACAAAGAAAACATTTACATTTGGAAAATGAATATCACTCATCAAATCTAGAATCATTCTCAAATTATGTAAATGTTTAGGGAAAATGAATAATTTACATTAGAATCATTGTAAAAAATGGGGATATTGAACCCTTATTATCAATCACACCTAGACCAAATGATTGTGACCAAGGGGAGAATCATGTTTGGATACATTCCCATTAAGAGAGACTAAACTAATGTGTTCCTCATACTATTAATTGGTCTTCTTCATAATCAAAAGGTTTATGTCTTAATTGAATGTATTCATATATCTCAACTAAAAAATTAAAAAAAACTTATAAAATAGCCATTGATGACATATAATATAAAATGAAGCAGTTACAAGAGAATTTGTATAGGGGTTTTATATACCTATGGGCATCACCATGGGGGGAATACTTCCAATGAATTTAAAAGGAGTGATAAATGTTAATAAGTATTTACAATCATGAGATCATCCTTATCATGATAAAGAACAATTATCCCCTTCCAATAGTAGAATATATTTTCCCTCAGCTATGTGGGTCCAGTAATTTCTCTATTGTTGACCATCAGTCAAAATTATACCAATTAAGGGAATGTATTGAGAATATTTTAATGAATTACATTAGAATATAGTATGGATAAAATAATTTCATAGTTATGTTCTTCAGAAAAACCAATTCTCCATCAATTTTCATTGACATAGTGAATAGAGTATTTAGGGATTACATAGACCTATTAATGGTTCTATTTATTAATGATATTCTTATATAATCTTAGAAATTGGATTAATATGAAGACATTTTGAATACTGTGTTGAGTTTTTTGCAAAGGGGGAAACAATATGGAAATTATAGTAAATGTGTGTTCTGGATGGAGGAAGAATCTTATTTGGGGAATAGAGTATCCTAGATTAACATGTGTAATGAACATCCATATCATTTTTGGTATATCCATGCATAATCAATGCATTTTTAATAAAATATAATGGTTTTTAGACCCACTAACCAAGAAGAATTTAAATTGAGTGATGATTTTATAGAATAGTGAATGTGAAAACTGCTCTTAGGAGTTGATGAAGAGTCTAATCACTAAAGAAGTTCTCACACTACCAACTAGTGGGGAAATCATTATGGTATAAAATTAATCTTTAAAGAAGTTATCATGTTCTGTTCTAATAAAAATTTATAATGTGATAGCCTACTCCTCAAGGTAATTAAAAATATTCAATAAAAATTATCCCATGATTGATCTAGAATAAGAAGGTGATGTCATCGTGTTGAAAATTTGGTTGAATTATCATTATGGGGAGATGTGTGAGAAATATACTAATCATAAATTCCACTAATATATATTAACACATAAGAAACGTTATATTCTCCATCATAGATGGTTAGATATCATCATAGATTATGACTTCTCAATCCACATCCATCTAGGAAAGGTAAATAATGTGATGGATGATATTTGTAGAAAAGATTTTCATCATTATCAATGATGATAATTTAGAAGGATTCAATCATTGAAGACATAAAAATGATGGATAAGGGAGTTATTATGTAATGTACATCATCCATAATTTCTAAAAAATTTATCAACCATCACTCATGGTGAAAATAATGGATATTCAAATAAATGATATCAATATTTAGAAAAAGGACAAAGCTAAATAAAATGGAAAACCCATATAGTTCCAAATGGGTGATGATGTAGTCATGATATTTGGGTCATGGATATGCTTATCATCCAATATTGAGCAAAAGAAAGAGGTGTTGAATAGTGCATATAGAGCATCCTTCTATATTTTACATTGATAGAACAATGATATATATAGATCTCTAATAGATCTATTGGTGGGACAACATGAAGAATGATATCACTGAATATACATCAATTTTTGGGTATGTCAGAAAGTGAATGATAAAGGAAAAACGTCTAGAGAGATGATTCAACCATTACCTGTTAATAAATGGATGTGGGAAAACATCACCATAGTATTTATCCCAGAGAATCTAATGACATAAAAAGGGGTCAATTATATAGGGGTTATTTTCAATAATCATAAAACTAAATCTCACTTTATCACAATTTGATAGGATTTATCATTTGAAAAACTTGCACAGATACACCTCAAAGAAGTGGTTAGGTTTCAGGGAGTACCAGTTTCATTTATATATGTCGGATATTATAGATTCACCTCCATGTTATGGAAAAGACTCCAAAATTATATGAAAATTTATATGAACATAAATATGGCCAATAATCATCAAATATATGGCCAATCTAAGTGAGTTATTCATTCTTTAGAAGACATGTTGAATGAAATCTCTATAGACATCAAAAGAGTATGTGACCAACATCTTCACCTGGATGAATTCTCCTAAAAAAATAATTTCCACTCTAAAATCCAATACGGTACATCTGAATCCATTTATGGAAAATTATGTAGGACATTTGTTTGGTGGGATGAAGTTAGTGAATGTAAGATTATTGGACCTAAAATGGTAAATGAAATGGTGTAAAAGAGAAAACCATACTATTTCAAATCAATGAATTACAATTTCAATATAGGATTTATCTATATAATATTCGATGAGACTTAGATTATAGGTTTGGAGACATGGTATTCCTCTTTTTATATTAATGTAAGAGGATCATGAGATTTTGCAATAATAAAAAGATATATCCCATGTAGATCATCCCCTATGAGATTCATGAGCCTGTTGGTGTTGCCTATCCACAAGAACTTCCACCTAACAGAACTCAAGCTCATTGTGTATTCAATGTACCCCTCTTGAGTAAGTAAATTTATAATCCCTCACTTTTTCCAAATTCAAATGTTCAAAAATTGATGAATGGTCTGTCTTATGCGGAGTATCCAGTGAAAAACATAGATAGTGCCGTAAATTTTCTTTGAGAAAATACTAATTTCCTAGTCAAAGTAATATAGTAGAACAATAGGTATGAAAAGTAAAAAATGGTATCTGAGGATGATATTAAAGAGAAGTACCCTCATCATTTCTCAATATATATTTAAAAATAAAATATTTATTGTGCAATTTTTTATTCATGGAAGAATGTGATGACTCAAAATTTAATAAAGTAAAATAACCTTCAAATAATTATTCTATATAGTATAAATCACATTAAATAACAGTAAGAACGCTATTAAATAATTATAAATGGATAATAAATTGAATAATAGGTATTTTACGATGTTAACGAACCTATAAAATCGAAAAAAACATTATCTTATGAATAGTAATATATAAAATATGAATATTAAAATGTCCAACATAATAGTAGCATGACCATTGAAATTATAAATAAAATTTAAGCAACATATAAATAAAAATATACTCTATTTTCTCATAGAATAAGTGAATAAAATTTTAATAAATTATTAATTTAGTGTTACTATTTTTATAAAACAGATGTTTTTATTTTCAAATGTACTATTTATTTAATAATGAAAATTCGATAAAATTTATTAAAAAATTAATAGTTTGAAATCCCATTGTTTTAATATAATTTTATCTGACCTTAAATAAATTTTTATGGAGTTAGATACTCAGTTATAATTTTAAAATTGATATTTTCCATGTAAGTGATGATTTTAATAAAAAATAAAACGTATCAAATATATAAAATTATTTTCATTAAATGGAAATTATATTTTAATTCTATACATTGATATATAGTTATAGAAATATTTTGGTATTTATCTAAAATACATGAATTTTATGAATAATAAAATACTATAATTTACTATATAAGAAAAATTACTGAATTATAGAGTAACATATGAGGTTCGTATAAAATAAGCACCATTGGTTTGAACTAATATGAATTAGATTTATATTTAGTAACATAAATCCACAAAATTTAATGTATTGACCCAAAAAAAATATACTACTGATTAACTTAATTACAAAACACCCCTCTCTCCCAATATAAATATCATCACTCACCTCACCTTCTCCTTATACCTCTCATGCTTTGGTATATGTCCGTATTACTCAATATTATCTTCCCAAGACCATTTACCACATCTAGTATCCATTATTTACATCAATTTTCCAAACTCATGTCCCCACAGGATCTCTATAAGGAGAATAATAATAGAGGTAAACCCCTCTTTCCTTTTCGTTATTCTCGTTCCAATTTTTAATTCTTTTAATTTTCTCACCTCACCAATAATTATCTTATGTGAGTGCTAAATCTTGTATATACCATATATATTAATGTTATTATGTTTAAATAATTATACATAATATATTATTTAATTATCTTTATGTTCACCATGAGGCTCTATTTTTATGACAATAGTAGCTCAAGAAGATACCTCGGTTATTTCGTTGATTATTTTAATGATATGAATATAGATTAAATCATATGATTATATAATTTGATGATTTATTCAATGAAAAACATCTGTTTTTACATTGTGATGATGATTGTTTTTTTTGGGACACAGATACTTAGAGAAACAATACAGAAGTAGTGAGAATGTTGGTGTGAGTGCATTGTTGTCTATAAATACCTTGGTTTATACTCATGCTCTGATGTTGAAATGAAGAGGTTTAGTTATATAGTGAATTTGATGCTACGTGAATTAGTCCATTTCAAAATGTTATTTGGGAATGTTTTTTTATGTGGATTTAAAGGAGTTTCCCATGATTACTCGACCATGGAAATGAACACTCGAGGTTCTTAGTAGAGATATAAGTACTAAAAATACATTTTAGATATCTATATCCTTAATAATTATACCTATTTTGTATCATGAATATTAAAACCACGATTTAATTTACTTTTCAGGGAATCGTGTTAGTGAAATTTATGTGTTATGATGGGAAATAAGTGCATTTCATGTTGAATACGGAAATGGTTTTCACACTTTAAAAGATGATAATATGTGTGCCTGAATTTTTTTTATAATATTTCATATACTAAGAAACCCAAGGATAGAATATTTAAACTCAATAACTGGGACATTTTGAATGCACTTTGTGTTCTTATGTATGTTGAGATATTGGTTGTAACACCCAAAGCTTCCAAAGTATGCTTTTTTAGTAATTCAATAGCTTAGAAAACACATATCACCGAGTTCAAAAGCAGCATGACCGATCAATCAAGAAATTTAAAAATAAGATATGAATTGAATAAAATAAATAATTAAATTTAAAAATTATATTTTTATAATACGCATAATTTATAAATTTAGAACCCCAAAAATATCTTTCTGTGATTTTTTTTATTTTTATGAAATGTTTAAATTTTTTATTAATGTTTATAAATACTACATTTTAAAAAAACCAAAATTCTAAATTAAATACATTGTTTCCTGTAAATTAATATTATAGACATAACAGATAAATAATACATATATAAATCTAATATTGTTCATTGGGTTCATTTTATAATAGAATTAGATATAAAATTTTATTAATATTTTGAATGTCACTTTTACCTATCTTCTAGCCACATATATGGGATTTTTATTCTATATAATTTTAAAAATTATGTGAATTAAAATATGATATTATATAATATTTGTTATAATCATTATGAAAAATATTTTCTAATGTGTAAAAAAATAATTTTTTTGAATAATAACATTTTTCTTTTATTGACCACAGTTAATGATAAACAGGGTTACTAAAGGTAAAAAATAATATTATAATAATAACATATTACCCTAAAAAATGTTCTTCTTTCATTGTATTAGTGTTTTTTGAACAAAATGATCATTATGTTTAAAATATGATCCTTTTTATGTTAGTCTTGTTAGATTGAGATAGTTAATATATTCTATTTTATTACTAGTTAAAAATGTCATATTCAAATTTTAATAACTATATCATTACAAATATGATGTTATAATAGTGATCTGGTAGACTATATGAATTATATAAATATATAATATCTATCTATAGAATTATAATTTATTTATAATCAAAGTATGTAAATATTTTGTCAAAATGGAGACACATAATGATTCATTAATTGAATTGGTAAAGGAATAATCAATTAAATGATATTTAAAATAATTAAATAAATATTATTTAACATAATTATTAACATATATGAATTTCATATATAACATTGAAATATTTCTAAAATATTCGATATCCAGGTTTGACGTTATCATGTTGGATTTATTTTCATAAAATTAGTATTTGGAAAATTATCGAAATTGACATATATTTTAAATAATAATAAACAATATTTTATTATACATTATAAAATTCATTGAAATGTCAATATCCAAAAACATACTAGAATACTATTAAGGATGACATAAATGTTCCAATTCGTGTTGTATTTCCATTTTAATGTCACTATATTAACCCAATATTATAAATGCATAAGTAAACTCAGTAAGTGTCAAACTGTTTAAAAATGGATCAACATAAATAAAAGGTTAATTTGGGGAACCAAGTTTTGTATAAAAGTCATTTTTTGAGATTATGTAGACCCATAATCATCATATCATTCAAATAACTCTCTTTGTATCTAATGGAAACCGAAAATAAACATGAAATAATTTATTAGATTTGGTGTTTTCAAAAGCTCCCCTCTAGTCCATTATAAAAGGGAACCTTCCAGTCTTTTTTATTCACATCTCTAAAGACATGTTTCTCACCAACCAAAAACTATATCTCCTACCAGATTCTAGAAATTCGCCTTATAGGACATACTTTTTGCAGAATCAAATACTATGGAGTTCTTTTGTGAAAATTAAAAGGTGTCGCTAATATATAATGTAGTTGTTTACCAATATCATCCAATTTATTTTCATCTTCTACTTCTTATTCATATGTTGTTTCTATTCCAAAATAATAAATCCTATATCATCGGTATTATTAAATGTTATTATAATTATGTAAAAACCATATTTGTCCACTTATTCATCCTATAAATAAGAATATCTACAACTGTGTGTATCTACTACTTACCATATTCACATGGTGGATTAACATGTTATTAAATACTAATTTTGATGTATGGTTATAGTAATGAGTATAATTGATATAAATAATTAATATAAAATTATAATGTTCCATTATAGTTAATATCACATCCTATTCCAAACCATGTAGACATCAAAGAAATTATATTGTTGCTTCTACATACGTAATCCCTACCATAACCACGATGTTGTGAGATTAATTCTCCACATAAACAACTAATGATATATCATAAAATTTATAATTTGAGTAAATATGATATATGTGATATTAATATCATTATTAATAAGAATAAAATAAATCCTATACATAAAAAGCATGAATTACACAACAAAACATTCATAATAAAACAAAATATTTAACACCTAAAGCAATTCTTATAATATAATATTTTAAAAAAAATTATATAATAGGATGATATATTATATCATCAATATGGATCTGGTTCAAGAATAATTTAACATATTTTTTTAGCTATTATACAAGAGGTTAACACACCCTCGACAGATGGATTGTATAAATGTAAGGGTTAATTTCACTTCCTAATTATTATCCAATTTTATTTATACGTACCAATCTATCCAGACATCTTTATCAACAATTTCAATGTTTCATATAATACAGTTCAAAATATTATCGATAAATGATAAATGATTTTTTTATCCATGTTTTATTTTTTTTAAAAAAAAATTAATAGAATATTTCCATAATTTTCCCAAAGAGGTATTTTATGTCCATTTCGACAACTTATAGAAATAATGTTTTTAACTTATATGGCAGAAATGGCTATTTTCATCCATTATAGTGCCTAAAAAATTAAAGAAATCATTATATGATTTGTTTTTATTTTTGAAATAAAAATTCTTCTCTAATTTAATGGATTCTAAATGGTTTCAATATAAAATTGAGACATTTCTATCCAAGTGGATTAAATATTTTAATTTATTAATTTCACCTATTTAAACATCCAATATTGGATTTATGTTTAACTAAGGTTGATTTATAATGATACAATTTTCCATATTTCCTTGAAAGGTATCTGAAATATTCATCTATGGATGTGCTATTTGGATAGAATTCATGTTTTATTGTTAATATATAAACTTTACATATTCTAATTTTAATATGAATATATATGTTTTATTTTACCCCCTTCTAATGTGGAATGAAATGAATATAGTAAGTAAATTTGTGGGTCTTTCTATAACCCCACAATGCATTGATAGGTCTGATGAGACAAATTACTGTCTTAAAATGTGTCCTTGATAGTATTTTTATTTATATTCTTTGAATGAGGTCATGATGATATGATTATTATGTCTAGAATAATGGATTTCCTCATTATGAGAATAATTATTGAAATTACTTGGTAATATTCCACTAGTAGAATATCCTTGTGATTATTTAAATAGAATCATTTGAATTATTATTTCCATATTATGTTGAATATTGTATTTAAAAATCATTTTCCCCATTTTCCCTATTTACATTAAAGTTATGATTATATATGATAGCATCTTCAATATTTTTTATTCTTATTGTGCATCTGAGCTCACCCCATTCATATGTTTCATTTCCCCTTCGATACGAGGAATAATATTAAGACTGACCTATGGGGATAGAATAAGAGATATGAGTTTTTTTAGTAGATGTTATGATTTTTTTCATTTAATTATTTAATGTAAATCTTTTGTTCTTATCTTGTATTTCTAGTTCTACTGAACATATAGGCATTTTGGGATTTGATTTCTAATGATAATGTTAATGTAATAAAATAGTGAACTACCTCTAGGAAACTTGGTTCATGTAGATACAGTTCTTATCAGATGATTCTTATTACAATCCGTGTAAACTATATTTATAATATCCTTGATTAGGGAACATAACATTAATATTGACATTGAGGATAAGTAAAGAATGGCACTATAAAATTCTGTTAAATTAGATATAGTATTTGAATTTCTATAAAATACATCCATGATTGGATAATACAAGTTGATATTATTCTAGAATAGATGTAAATAAGAGTAATAACTCTTACATGGTGTTTCATGCATTACTCAGGGTAACATGGTATGTGACAACGAGCCTTACTGAACAACATTTCTGACACTACAATGGTATATTCTAATGATAATTTAAATTTTATTTACAAATATTTGTGAAATATATATGAGTAAATATGTCCCCAAGGATACATTTTAATGATTATGAAGTAGTTAGGCTTAAAATATTCAATTAATTTTATGTATAACACTTGTTTGGAATTATAAAATTTGATTCATATCCTATGATAGTGTATGAAAATGTATAGAAATGTTTCATAGTGGAAGGAAAATAAACTATATCAATACATGTAATCCATGTAGTAATTTCCATCCAGTGCATGATAATGATAGTGGTGTTGGAGATACAACTAACACTGAACAACATATAACTACACTAGAACCACATAATCAGGTTATGAACAATAACCATACTCATATTGATTATCTTGATCCACAATGTAGAGGACTGATGGTATATCGTTTCATGAGACAACCTCCTCCAATTTTTAATTAGACAAAAAATATATTTGTAGATATGAAATGGATAAGTTACATATAGAAAATATTTATTTATTTGGTGAGTAATGAAAGACAGAATGTTTTTATGGATCTCTATCAAATAACCCTAGATGCAGTTCAATGGTAGAAATTAATTAAAAACATGAAGAATGATGAATAGGATGAAATTACGGAATTGAGAAAATTTAAAGAACATTTCCTTGATGAATACATTCCACATGATATATGATTGGTATATAGAGGAAATTTCATAATCTAATGAAATAGGAGGAAGACAATGTTGAAAATTATAAAGTTAACTCCAAAAATATACCATGTCAAACTGCAATCTACATACATAACTCAAGAAGTAATATTTAACGATTCTCTGATGTGTTAAAACCATTTTTCTAGTGGAAGTTGTTCTGGAAACATTTCTCATAATATAAAGATATATAATCAAGTCCTATCAAGAAGGAAAAATAATTCTAGAAGTCTTATGACTTTTATATAATGAAAGAGAAGAATAGGGCCAATGAAAACTCTAGCAATGGAAGTAATGGGATTAAGTGAAAAGTTTATTTTACGCCCCATTGTAATTGTGGTAAGAAAAACCCAATTAATTTTCAATAAGGGATGTGTGTTTTATAAATGTCTTTAAGAAAAGGTCATCGTGATCGTAAATTTAAGGAAATGAAAGATTCTACAAATGTTCAATGTTATAATTCAAAATATATGGGACATTTATGAAAATTATTTTCCAATGCTTCAAGGAAACATTCCCTTGAAAATATCATGGGATAATGGATAAGATTTTGTGATCACAACTTCCATGGTTTATTTTCCAAATGTTGTGTGAGAAGGTACATTAATCATTTCCACAAATTTTTCAAAATCATTATTTGATTATGGATCCTCACATTCTATTATATCATCCAATTTTTTATAAAAAATTACATTTCTTGCATTCAAATTAACATGGATCTTGTTAGTCAAAACCCCTAAGGCAAGTCTCATTGCAATAATGATGTGTGAGGAATTTCACCATATGATATATACACATGCTCTATTTACTAACATTATCATCATACTGATAGTGGTTATTGATATAATCCCTTTTATGTATTTCCAATCAAAATATGAAGTGAAAAATTATTTATATAAGTATGATGTTACAATTTGTGAGTAAAATATATAATCCATTATCTATAGAGAAGAATTTTCATCAGCAGATTTATATCAAAACCCATACAGAATTTGTTTACTGAATGTTTTTTGTGGAGGAAGAAAAAATAAAATCTTTTAGAGATGAAATGAATATTAAAATTGATGATGTTACTACTGTAAAAAATTATATTTATTAATTTCCAGAGGATTTACCTAGACATCCTATAGAGCATGAAGATGAGTTTACTATTGATTGAATCTCTGATACTAGACAAATGTCAAATTCTCTACATAGAATTTCCTACGTGTAATTATTAGTGCTAAGGAAATAACTATATGAGAAGGGTAATATGGGATTTCTTAACCCTAGTATTTTTAAATTGGGATCCATAGTTATTTTTTTATGAAGAATGATTTATCAATGAGGATGTTCATTGACTATAGAGAAATAAATACTATTAAAATAATGAAAAAGTAATCTCTACCACACATTGATGATTTATTTGATCACTTTCATGGAGGAAAATATATTTCTAGGATTTACATTCATTTAGGATTACATCAATTCTTTGTTAAAAAGGATGATATTATGATGAAATCAATTTAAATGATGTATGGTAATTAAGAATTTAAATTTTTGCCATTTTGACAGACTAATGAACCCTCTGTATTCTAGGATCTAATGAATAGATTTTTTAAGAAATATCTTGATGATTATTTTGTTGTATTTATTGATTATATGTTGTTAAACCCCAAAATAAAAAATTACTTTGAGAACCACTTGTGCATTTTTCTCAAGACACCTATATTAAAAGATCTATATGGGATGTTTTGAATGTGTTAATTATAGATTCCATGATTTTTTTTAGAGCCAAATTGTCTCCGAGGATGGAATATATGTTGATCCTACAATGAAAATGGAAATCCAAGAATGTAAAACACTGATGAGTATACTGAGGAATGCATTTTTATTGATTTAGTAGGTAAATATTGGTATTTTGTCTATAATTTACTTCATTGGAAAACCTGTAAACCAAGATCATATGTAAAAGGTTTAAATTTGTTTGGAAAAAAGAATTTGAGGGGTTTTTTGAATAATTGAAGAGATGATTAGTTAATGATCATATTCTAACTTTACCATATAAGAATTATTGTTTTTTTATTTATAGGTATGCATCATGGAAATAATATGGTTGTGTACTTATATATAATTATAGGGTTATTTTTTATAAATAAACTAAATTAAAATTTTATAAAGAAAACTATTCAACTCATGGTCTTGGGAGAGTAGAGGAAACATTTTCTCTACAGACAGTCTATCTCCATCTCATTGGTGAAAGATGTGAGATATATACGAATCACAGGATATTGAAATTTATCTTCTCAAAGAAAGAACTCATCCCGAGACAATGTAAATGGATTGATCTACATATAGATTATGATTTCATAATACACTCCCAGCAAAAGAGAATAATAATGTGGAAAATGATTTTTTTAAGAAGGACCATAGAGTTCTGACTACGGTGAGATTTTAATGGGATAATACGTTCATGGATCTCATAAATATGGATATGGTAATTATCATTGAAGTTTAAACATCACTAAATTTTCAAATTGTTTCAAAACTATCTTCATTTTTTACGGTAAAAAGTTATCAGACTGATGATGAAAAGCATCAAAATAAAAATAGAGTTGATAATGATGGGAGATTGATTAGATTCATATATGAAGATGGAAGATTGAAATTTTTAAAGAGGATTTGTTTTCCCACTATACCTATGATAAAAATGGTATTATTTTTTTTCGCAGAGGTTAGTATTCACTAAAAACCCAGAGGATCTAAGATGTGTAGAGATTTTAAGCAAAACATTTTTGGGGACAAAATGATGAGGGTGATTACTGATTCTCTGTTAAGATGATAGGTTTTCAAAATGTATATGATAAACAACAATAGCCTATATTATTCAATAATCCTCGTCAAATACCAATTATTAAATAAGATGACTTATGATGGTCCTTATCATGGTACTACCAATGACTCAAAATGACAATGATGCAATATAGGTTATTATTGAACTTATTACCAAAAATCAAATTTTTATGCTATTACTAAATATTTAAACATTGAAATTTTATAAATAATATATATTAATGAATTTGTAATACCTCATGGTGTAACCCTATATATTTATTTGTGACTGTGATCCCCATTTTACATCTTAATTTTGGAAAACTATCCAAAAGGCCCTAGATACATAACACTATTTGTGGAATAACCACTACTACCAAATGGATGGAATGATATAAAAGACTACAAAAAATATATAAACACATGTTTATACATTTCACACTTGACTTTCTATGTATGTTGGATCAATATTTTCCCAAATATAATTTTATTTTAACATTATAATTCATTCAAGTATGCATATGGATCCATATGAAGTGTTATATGGAAATAGATTTCGTACCCAAACTTATTGGGGTGATGTTGGTGAATGAAAACTCTTATGCCCAGAATTGTTTTCTTAATCACCAGAAAGGGCTATAACTATTCATACACTTATCAAAAAATCTCAAAGTAGGCAAAAGTGCTATGCTGATAATTGATGGAAGGATTTGAAATTTCAATCGTTAGATCATGTTTTCTTGAAGTTATCTCCGTGGAAGTGTATTAAAGGATCAGTATGAATGGTAAATCATTTCTTATGTACAAAATACATTTTTATATTCATGAATGATTTATATTTGTATCTTACCATTTTGAAATTCCTCCCAATCTATCTAAAGCTGGTAATGTGTTCCACAATTCACTGTTAAGAAAATTCATTTCATACCCAACGTATGTTCCCACCTATGAGGAAATAGAACTAGAACCTTATATTTCTTAGTCTGAAGTTCTTGTCAAGATTCTAGACACTAGAGAACAAGTGTAGGGGAATCTGATTCCTTGTCTGGTAAAATTTCTTCGGAGAATCCATTAAATAAAATGGTGAGGTGAGAACCCAAGGAACATATGAAGAAGAACAACCAAATTATTTATGTGAAGTGATATTATAGGCAATTCAAAGTTGAAATAATATTATGGGGAGAATAATATAACACCCTAGTATTACATGATATGGTTATTTTTTAATAATACACTAGCATGTGTTTCATGTAACACCGAGTTCGAGCACATAATGACCAAACAGACTAGCTATTTAAAAATATGTACTGAATAATAGTAACCAAATAATGAAATTTATAAATTTTATTTTTCAAAATACACTTCATTTCTGAATTCCAATTTACAAAATAAGTTTAGGGTGTTTTTTTTATTTTTCTATATGTTTTTAATTTTTAATAAAAAATTAAATATCATGCATTGTTGTTAAAAAAATTTTTAGTTAAATAATTATATTAATATAAATTTATTTCTAATTAAAATTATATAAATTATATATATATTTATATAATATATTTCTTTGAAATTAATTTATAATAGACTAAGATAAAAAACTATTAGCCTTTTAAACGTATCATTTACCCCCTTCTAGTCATATCTACGAGAATTTCATTAAACCTATCATGACTGCTTCTATGACTAGAATTTTTAAAATTGGATATAAATGGATTAATAAGTATGAAAATTTTTTTCTAATAGGACCATAATCATTTTGGGTGAACAGTATCTTTCGGACTTTATTTTCCAAAAATTAAGGTGAATTAGGTAATCAAAGGTAAATGAAATATTATAATAATATAATATTTCCATTACACTTGTACCAATTTCATTGGATATGATTTTTAGACCAAAATAAACAATAGTTAAAATATATAATCTTTTATAAGACACATGTATATGATCAGCACTCCTATTATATTTTATTTAATGAAGAGTTAAAATGTCATATTCAAATTTTATTAATTATACAATTTTTAATATGAGGTTATATACGTGATATTGATGGATATAAATAGTATTTTAATATATATAATATTATATATTTGATGATAATTTTATTATAATATTAGAAAAAATATATTAAATTAATTGGTAATTCAATAATAATGAATTAATTGAATTATTAAAGGAAGAATCTATTATGTGAAATTAAAATAAAAATAATTTTACTAAATTAGTAATATTCGGGAATTTTATATATAACATTGAAATGTTAGTAACATTTTTGAAATATTGGTACAATGTTATCATGTTGGTTTTATTAAATGAATTTATTGAATAGTATAATAATTGGAATTAATGACACAAAAAATAATAAATATATTATTGAAAGTCATAAAATTTACAAAAAACTCAGGATTGTACAACTAACTAAGATAGTGTTAAATATGTCATATATTATCCATTTAGTGTTCTTATGGAATTTTATAGTGACATAATGATCCGTATATTATAAAAATACAAGTAAACATGGTAAGAGTTTTAAGGATAAAATAAGACTTAAATCCAAAAATATGGTTACATTTGTGACCCAAACCTATCTAAAAATGTTTTGTTGAGATTATTTTTAACCATAATAATTATATTATCCAAATAACTCACATTGTAGGTATATTAAACTAGAAATAATATTATAATAATTTATTTGTTTTAGAGTTTCCAAAACTGCCCATCCTCACTCTTATAAAAAATCATTGCTCATTCTCGTTTATTAACACCACTAAGGCCCTTTGGCTCAGCCAAAACATAACCAATTATCCTCCAAATATCACTAGATCCATTATAGTGTCCATAAATTTAGCATAAATCAACCATATTAATTCCATTTATACAAATAAAATTGTACGCTCAAAGAAGAGGTAATTGTATTACCAATTCCATTCATTTTAATTTATTCTTTTACATCATATTCCATTTTTTTCCATTAAAAAGTAATAATTACAGTTGAATATACAATATATTATGTTATTATAATTACAGAACAACCATAGCTCTCCATTTATCCATCCTTTGAAAAATAATATCTCCATATCAATGTACATATGGCTTACTATATCCACATCATAGTGTAATCTATTATTCAAACTACATTCATTGGATATGTATATTGTTGTTTATAATGGAAATAAATAATTAATATAACATGTTAATTGTTATATATAATTAATACACCAACAAATTCCATACCATTTAACCATCATGGAAATCACATAGTTAGTAGTGCGTACGTATTACCTAATGTATCTACAAAGTGTGGAGATCAATTCTCCAAATTACCAATTGATGAATGATAATAAAAATTTTAATATGAGAAAATATAATATTTATTAACATAATATCATATATTATATGAAAAAAATAAATCATACCTTATAAACATGTATTTAAAAATAAAACATGAATAGTAAAATAAAGTAGTTAAAACCTGAAACAACGGTAATATTCAATCATTATTAAAAATATTATATATGGAGATAATTTATGGTATAATAAATATAGATATTTTACTTTTATAATTTAATAACCAATTTTAACCATTATATAATATATTAATGCACCCTCACCTAAAAGAAGGTATAATAGTTAGGGTTATTTTCTGAACCTCATTATTATTTGTGTTTGTTTATCTGTATGAATCTACTAGATCATATTGATCATCCACTTCCAGGATTATTAAAATGAATTTAAAAATATCATCAACAATGTCTGAATAAATTGCTAATTTTTTAATAATTTTTTATGTGGATCTTTCCTTCTTTATCGAAATGAGGTACTTTATGGCCATTAAAATAAATTAAGGAAATAATGATTTTAATATTTAATGGGGAATGTGGCTATATTATTCGATTATGATTCTTTAATATTTTATATAATTCATCATAATATTACATGGTTATTTTCAAAATATATCTATTCTTTTATGATTTTGATGATTTTAAATTATTTCATAGTAATAAATGGATATTTCCTTAAAAGACATCAAATGATTTTATTAGATTATTATCATCTATTTCAACATCCTCTATTAAATTGTATTACTAAAGAATGTTTATTTATTAAGATAAAATAATCCTTATTTTATTTAGATTTTTTGTGATATATTTGTATATATATATTCAAATGTGACGCCATTAATGGTTTATTGTTAATGTTTTAACCTGTCATATTATAGTTTTAAAAATAATTTATATGTTTTATTTTTTCATTTCAAAAGATGAAAGCATTGGACATAGTATGGGATGTGTGGGGCCCTCTACATAATATATATGGATCATTATGTTTCACAAGAAAAACATGTCTCTTGGAACTAGGCCATTATAGTATAATTACATATATTATTTGATCGAGGCCATCACAATATAGTTTTGAGGTCCGACATTATGCATTTTCTCATTGTCAGATGACTTATTGATATTACATATGATTATTCGACTAGTAGAATATCAATTTGAATTTATAAATTGATATATGTTTATTATTATTTCAATATTTTCCAGGATATTTGTTAAAAATTCAAATTTTTTCGTTTTATACCTTTCCTTAAATGTTTTAGCTTATTTATGATAGTCTATATTCTTTATCCTTACTGGGCATATAAGCTCACCGATTTCATATGTTTACTTTTCCCTCGGATCTGATGATGTATATTATGATTAACATATATGAAGAGTCTATGGAATATGAGTTTTCTCAAAATAGACACTATTTTTTCATATCATGATTTAATGTAGAAATTCTATTTGTAACTTGTATTTTCCAAGGTTTTTAAACGTAATGGTCCTTCAAGATTTTATTTCTTTTGCTATATACAATGTAATTAATTTTTGAATTGACCCTGGACAATTGGGTATAGGGTGTAACAATGGTAGTGCGATGTTTATTATTGAATGAGTACACATATAGGTGAGTTTTCAAATGCAATGTGACTATATATTCACCTTAATAATAATAGAAGATGTAATTTTTTTGTCAAAAGTAATACATGTTCCATTAAAAATGTACAAGATTTTATGTTTTAATGAAATATATGTAGGCCTTTATATGATTGGTGTTTCACAGTGTTGAGAAGTTCTGTAATTATTTTACATAATCATAATGATTGAAAATACCCATGCAACCAATAAATTTAATGTATAACAAATGTAGTGATATTTGGGTCTATATTAAAGTGTATTTCAGAAGATATATGAAAAATTATTTAGTGAGCTATGTCTTGTTCAGATCAGTTAGTGATCATTGGACAGGTTTTTGGACCAGACAACTATTTATCAGTTTTCAATGTTCTTGAATATTTAACACAAATAGATCAGGTGATCATGTTTCTTTGTGGTGAAAGAATTCATTATGAGGTAGGGTAGAATCAGTTTAAATAAAACAGATATTTTTCTAACATTAGAATATATGTTATGTTATTCACAACTAGATGAATTTTTTAGTGGAATTCAGGAGTAGTTTGGTCGGATGATTGTAACAGCATGTGACACATTATAATGTTTCTCTTGTGGGACTCATGATTCACTGGTCTATGTGTATACTTGTAGGATCTAGTGGGATCTAGAGTGAAACATGTTGGGAAATAATGTTGATGGAAATGGACCTATCCATAGTTGTATCCATATACATATATTGATGATTATATACACCTAAATTATAACAAGTCATAAAAGGGACATAGTTTTTAATATAGAACCTTGTAAAAAATCCATCTGAGTGGTGATTTAGTTTAATGGTTTTTTGAGTGTGAAATATATGATATAAATATGAGGCATTGAAACATTATTCTATAAATGATGTTGGAAAAAATATAAGGAATTTAAAAACATTTCTCAACTGATTCACCCCCACCACATCTGCCTCTCAATAGTACCTAACTTTTACATCGACCATATAATATTATGACGGTATTAGGTGATCACCTATTTTTTTTAAATGTTGAGTTTCAAGCCATATTTAGTGAACTAAAAACAATATTACATCTTTAATGACTAGTTCAGTGGGAAACAATTATAGATAAGGAATAATTCCAAAGGAAACAAAAAAGACAATGGTCAAAATGGGGCTATATGTCCAATGGATGTCAACATCCTGGAAAGTACATGTAGAAGCCTTGTTGCCCCTCCTTACTAGACAGTGAAATAGTGAGATTAGTGTAAAGGGTTCATCACCCCCTTTACTAATAATTTTCACTATTATGGTAGTTCTACATGTCAGAGCATGTATTCAACAAATACATAAGTGTTGAGGAGAGCCAGAAGAAAAGCACCAGTGCACCCTTCTCTAAAAAGAGCCTCCCATTTAGGAAAAGCATTATAATGAATCATGAAATGTTACTTAATGTGAATCAATATCAGAAAAAAAAACATAGAAAAACACATATAAAGGCACCCATTAGCACCTGAATATGTTGACCAATTAAGGGATGATGGATGTCAAGACACCCATCCCTCAATCGAGGCCGCCTACCAAGTGTCACCTACAAAATACTGTGCCCCAACAAATGAGACAATGAAAATGAATTAAAAAAGAAATAAACACCTCATTAAAAAATAGATACATTTAAAAAAATGAAAAATATTATGAGATTAACATGATTCAATCCTGAAACCACAACCATTGATGTAGAAAACGCATCAAAAAATAAGAAGAAACCATGCACCATAAACACAATCCATCAAGATTTTGCAACGCGAGGAATCACCCATCCAAAAACCATCAAAGAGATTTAAAAGTCTCTAATAAAGTGGAACTAGAATCCCTTCTCAAGCAGGTAGAAAACAATGAATCTCAAATGAATGAAAAAACTGACACTCCACATAATCAAAATCTTCACACCACCTCCAATCCTTCAAAATACACTTCTTGGAGGGGCTTGAGCTCAGTCGGAATCCATCACTATCATGTAGAGGAGCATTGAAGACAATTCTCATAGAATAGGCACCGTTGGTTGCATGAATCACTGATGAAAAAATGTAGTCTGATCCACATTAGTGGATCCTAGATATTAAATCATATCTGAAGGTAAATAAAAAATGATATTTCACTACAAGATGGATGACTTCGTAGCCCAAAAGTCCGTGGAATGAGTTCATTCAATGAGAACTCTGAACCCAACTATAGATACTAGATAAATCATAGATAAGAACGGAAAAACATGAATCAAATAAAGGGAGAAGGGTTCAAAGGAAACGGTCACAGAAGAGACAAAATCGAGTAAACGGAGAGCCGCTTATTGAAGATTGAATCCAAGAATAGAGACCGGAAATCAAAAGCATTTGGAGTAAGAAGTAGATGATTATATGACCTTCAAAGAGATATGTAGAGACATGATTAATGATATGTAACCCAGTTGGGGGAACCACAATGATCATCACCCAATGGTCACTTTCATCAATAGAAAAACTCCTATTATATGTGGTCACCTATTACATACATTGTGATTCTTATAATAATATTCATGAATGTTAGAATATTTTGAATGAATGCATTTAGGATTTTAAACATGTACATCATGAGTTTGGTATATGGAGATAGATGATATTATACAATCTCTTGTAATGAGTTAATGAAATCAAACCAGTAGTGTTAATGAAATTTTAGTAGTAGTGGATGAGTATATGTAAAATATAATTACATTGTGCCTTATGTATTTTATGATCATTATTAATTGAACATCCAAGGTTATATCTATTTAATTAATAAAATGGGAATTATATAGTGTTCCGAGAAAGTCCATCATTGGTTTTCATTATGAATGAGTAGTGTGGAATATATAATATTGTTTCACTTTAACCTTAAATCAGCAGGGGGGTTCACCACCGAAAACACATACACACAACCAGAATCATTGGTTGTGCCTCACGTGTGGTCCCACCTACCAACATATATGATATGTCACAACAAATTTATATTGATGTAATTATAAAGGCCACTCACTTAACTAAAAAATGAAATATCATGTGGGATGCATCCTCCTTATAGTAAAGGCCCCCCGCCAATATGTGTATATTTGATATGTCCCCTTGGTAACAATTTGTTGGGGTAATATTTTATAAGAGATTCCATATGTACATTGTAAATAGTAGGTATAAATTTACCAACTCAAATGGCCCCCTTCATATAGAAAAAAATAGTAAATATATTTATATATTTATAAATTTCCATTAATTTGAGAGTATGAATATCTCTATATGGAAAACATTTTTTGAATAGTCTTCGTAAGAAATAATTATCTGATTATTTATCTGTAGGACATATGTTCTTGAAAGAAATGCATAATACATTATAATATGTTTTTTAATAAATTAATAAGATTTCAAAAATAGTATGATTTTTATGGAGAAATGAACACGTATTACATATAATGAAATTATATAAATCCATAATAATTATCTCTAATAAACCGCTTCATCTCAAAATTTAATCTTTCTTGTTTTGTAAATTAAACACCTTATATTAATATTCATTGATAATAAAATAAAATCATAAATTATTTATCAGAAAATTTTTAATCTTATAAAATTAATATGTAATAAATGCACATTCAATACTTAAGAATTTACATTAATCTTTGATAAACATTTATTGGAACACTTATTGAATTTCAATCATTTATTCTTCTTCAAGACATATTGACATATAATATAAAAATTATTTAAAAAACCAATTTAGAATATTCATTAGGAATACTAAACTATTTATAGAATGATATCAATTGATAAATGAATTCCCATGATAAAAAATGTTAAAATAATTCGACTATTATTTTTCGACTGGAAATTCATGCATACATCATAACAAATTAGATAAAATAAATCATAAATTTCTATCAGGATTTGAATTGTTTATAAGATAGTTATCCTCCTTAGGATCCCTCATTTTAATTTTATTTAATCAATCAATATCTCCCCCCTAATATCAAAATTAATAACTATAAGAATCATAGGAATAGAAAATATATGAGAATACAATTTCAATGTAATGTCCACAATCTTTTCAAAAATTCATTATTTTGATGAAATATAATTTTTCTTATAATTTTACAACTTCCACATTCTGCACCCCCTTAATGATACATGTGAATAAAAATTCATCATGGTTAAACACTTTTTTCATGCATGTTATTTAACATTACAATTGTCTTAATTACTATGTGATACTAATATTTAATTACCTATATAGTATAGAAAGATGGAATAATTATATATATCTCCCCTAGGAACATAAAAATGATTTCATAACCAACATTCAAATTAAAAAAAAAATATAATACAAAATATTGTGAACATCGGTGGAATATCATTTCTTTTTAGTGTGAGTATTAAGGTTTTGATTTTCTTCTCTACTCGTGGGGCCGATTCTTTTATTTGAGTGGGCTAGTTAGGAATGTATTCAAAATTGTGACTAGTATGAATCAACATTGGTTAATCTTATTACAACATAAACGAATTCATTTTATTCCATTTATTTTACCTCCTTCACTATTAGGAGAAGTTAAATTATTTTCTACGTTATCACCTTCGAATATGCATGATGCACATACACAACACACACACTAACAAATGATACAATATATTCATAATGTTGATCATTCATAATGAAATAATTATCCTTATTTTTAATGGATATAACCCATTACCACAAAACCTACTAGTATTATAATAATCTCTAAATAGTAGTCTGCTAATAGTGTGTGAATGAGCATTGTGCATAACTCAGTATGGTAATTCCCGCACATAGGTGTATCTTACACATTAAAATTATAATAATTGGTTTAAATAAAATGTATATTTAACCATTTTAGAAAACAATCATGTTCTATTTGTAATTTTTTCCTTTCTGTTAATCCTATTTTACTTGGAAAGGAATAATAAATTACATTCTTCTCCTTTTTATACACATAGCCGTACACAACCACATTATACACTGCATAATAGCACATATGAAATATAAATTATACTAACACATATATTTTGAATGATAAATAATCTTATTAATTCTAAGAAAAAAGGAACCCTCTCATTAATTTATATATTCTTCTACTTCCATTCTTATATTCAACAATAATTAGATAGAATATACACTAATTTATTTTTTTTCTCATACAATGATTCATTAATAGAGTAGATATGTTGGATATCAGATTTTAATTGATAAAAAAAATATATTTCTATAGTATATTCTATACTTTTTATAACATTAAATATATCATTATAAAATTCAAGAACATATATTTATTGGTATTAAAAAATTCAACATGGAAATAATCATTTTGAATTTGAATTTGAAATTAAAATTCTAACAAAATAATTATTCAAAACATACAATAAAACATATCACTTTTTTATCATTAAAACTAAATATATAACAAATTTATACCGATATTTAGGATTATGATATAATTATTGATGTATGAATGTCAATTGAGTAATAAATAGAAGCATGTTATAATATGAAAATAAAATATAACATTCCTCAAACCTTGTATACAATAACAACATGTTGGAAATTATAATTTACAAACTATATTAAACTAATTAGAAACCAATAACCAGATTATGAGTAGCATTGAATATTTTCCATTCACATTTTTAGATAGGTATATTTCATTCACACTACGCAATGTCTCATGGTCTATCACTTCCTATATCAAACTTCACAGATCGGATTTGAGGACTTCTCAAAATTACAACTATATTGAATCATGGATTGTTCCCCACTATCAAGTTTGGACATGTAAATATTTATTCACACCATTTACATATCCATGTTAGATATATAATATTATTTACATTTTCCCAATCATTTCCATCTTAAAAATATTAATTCCACGAGACATGCTCTCAATATTGTCACTTTTACAAAAACATGACATAATGTTACACATTATGATTCCTAGTTACATAAAATTACCCATTCCACCAATGTTGTAACATCCCACTTTGGATCACACTATTAAAATAGTCATATTGATTCATCACATGACCATAGGAATTCTAACTCATATTTAAAACACTTCTGGATAACAATGGGGGTTTATGATAATATTTTGAGGAGAATATATCACAAAATCAGAGCGCCTAACTCTCCAAAATTTTATTAAATATATTTATTTTTCCAATTTGTAGGTATGTGGTATACTCACATTCGACTGTGATACAGGACAAACCATTCTTGATTTCAAAATTCAAAATAATAAAATAAATCAATAAAAACACATATTTGGTATTTTATTTCACTCATATACATGAATCCAACCCAACGCAACTAAAATTCATTATTTAATTTGATATGGAGAATTGAAATGCCTCGATCATAGAACCTTTGTAAATGAGCCTACTATCATCATAACCAATCTTCAATAGAGAACCACCCATCCATCATCCCAACACAATGAAAAAAACATGGAATCGTTAATGGATTCATATTGTAGTTGTCCCCATTTCAGAATATCTTTACCCGATTATAGATAGATACATAATAATAACTCTCTAAAATACATAAAATCAAGAAACAACCACACTGGTCAGTTGGTAAAAAATCCATTATAGAATATACCATCATCATCGATAATAATTCAAAAATTAATGTCAATAGGGACTAAATTGGTTATATGCCAACATTCTTCCCTTCTTCTAAAATATATTGGCCAGTCAATCCACACATCACCAAAAATACTTGGAGACCACCACACTATATCAGAATGGAAGGAAGAATTGTACAATGAAAACATTATAGAGGTGAGTGGATGATGTCTCGGAGGAGGTCCATACATTTGAAGAACCCCATACCATTCTTTTGGGAATCATACAACCATCATAAAATCAAATAAAATAGAAAAATATGACATTACATGCAATGGACATCTTACAATAAATGTATATTACTATATTTTTTCATTCACATGGTTTCCATTAAATGAGGATGACATTTTTCCATCAATAGTCTTCATCTAATGGGAACAACCAAGATATGAAATGAATAATAATTACGGAAATCCACCATATCACTATTGAATGACAAGACAATACATCACCATTAATCCTGGAAAAATATACAGTATACTAAATGACGGATCATTCATGGAAAATGAATCCATAGAAGAGTTTTTTGTGGTATATCATTAATAGAAAATCGCATCCTCAACATGAACACCTACTCCACTAGTTGAATCTTACACCAATATAAGATAACGCATTCAACACACCAAATTAGAAATGACCTACACGAATGAGATTACAATGAAAATATGAGAACAATTCTATGTTGAACAACTGGGACACTGGAATAACACATCCCAAATATCTCAAACCACATTAAGTAACCTAGAACACCATTCTATAATGGGGTCAGAAGGGTGGATCTTTAGAAAATGCATATATGAAGATTATATGATGGATTAAATGGGTTTAAATTATCATATGAAGAGTTTAATGATAAAAATCGAGTAAGGAGCCACTAAACCATCTATTTTAAAAGAAAATATTAGTACCCTAAGTGTAAATAAATAGAAAGTGGTTCAGGATTCTAATTATCAAATGATTATTTTTCCTTCAATGGGACATAATTAATTGTTTTTTGGAATACAATATTAAATTAGTTTCCCTATTTTTCCTTTTTATTGTGATAACCCTCAATAAAAAAAGTAAAAAAAATAACAATAGAGAGTGGGGAGGAAGAATCAATGTTCTGAACAATGAGCGATGAAGGAAGAAGGATGAAAACAATTTAAGGGGGGATAATATCAGAGAAGTGACATGAATGCCTCCCCCTATAAATCATTACTATGGGAATATCTTGAGAAAAAGAGTTGAGATAGTGAGGCAACTTAGTAGCTCCAAAATATTTGTCAATTTAGAATTTTGAACCATAAATTAATAACAATGCATCATAAAAAATAATTCCTGAAAAATGAATAAAAAATATAAAAAACAAGCATATGGTAATATGTTTTAATAAAGTAACCACTTGAGAATACATTACATACATAAATTAATAATAAACCCATGATCTGATCATATATAGAATAAGAAAAACTACTGTATATATATATATTCCTTTACTACTGAATTGGATCTATGCCAAAAACCAAGTATACACTACCATGTCATGTTACTGCAAACCAATAATTATATTCTATCGAATAAGGTCATCTCGATCATTAGAAATTTGGAGTCCACCCAATCAATTGGGAATATTTAGTCAGTCAACAGGTTGTAGTAATGTTTGGACTCAGATCAATGTTCCAATATATGGGTTATGAAATAACTATTTGTATTCCACCCAAAGGGTGATACAATGAAATGATTTCATAAGTGACTTATTATGAAATATCTACATCCTTTCTAAAATATTCACTACTATCTATTTTCCTAATACATGGAATCCCTTATCCAGTTTTCAATAATCAATTCCTTATTACGTATACAGAACCTTATGGAATCATTCATTACTAATCTTACCTTGTTAATGTAAAACATGTACCTAGAGATCCATTTTAAAATCTTACCCATCTATGAAAAATAACAGTTCTTATGACCATAATTGTAGCTCCAAAATTATACAAAAAAATAATTATACTTTTATAATCATTCTATCACATAAAATTATGATTAAAACTATCATTCCACCATCACATTCCAGATGGTATACCATTTTTTCGTAGATAAAAAGTATGTAATATTGACAAAGAAATATATTATCCATGTCTGGAGCCTTAGTCAAACAAATAATATGTATAATCTACTCCCCATGATCATAGAAATTGGTTGTAATCTAAATAATGTTATACAAAATATTATTTCCACAAACCTCATCCATAGATTCTAGTTGATCTAATAGTTTCCTATTCTTCATCATAAAAAACAGAAAAAGCAACTTCTGTAAAGATCCTCACTCGTTCATCAAAAAATTCCATTATATAAATTTTACAAAGCATCAAAACATGAAAATAGATCACAAAAATATAAAATATGATCATTTGAAATATTATTTATTTATTAATTTAAAAAGATACGTAAGATATTGGCATCATTACTTGGGAAGGTTGAACACCAACACCCATCATCATTATCTAAACATCATTGATCTTAAATATCAGTTTGGGTTTTGGGAGACAATTTCAATCATATACACCTGACGAAACACCAACATAAGGACAATATATTAACAGTAACTCCAATGGGTACTCTAGGATAGTTTAAATAAAGACCCATCACTTTTGGGACTTGAGAAACGAGTATACATGTGTAGGAATCTATCTTAGTATCCATCTACAAAAATTATCTATCATACCATCACAAATACTTGAGGGGTCACACATTCCACAACCATTTATATAACCACTCATTTACTCAAATAAATAAAAGGATTTAAACATAATAACTGATGTTTCTTCATGAGCCGAAAATCTCAAATACGAACTATGATATCCCACTCATCGAACATATACTTCATCCCGAGCCACAACCCAAGCCTAGTGACATGGGATAGACCCATTCTAGCAATATTTATGGACTCTAGAATACCCATACCATGTCCTGCAATAATTCCAATACTTATGTCTGTGTTATTTTCAATGTATCACTCTTAGTGGAAAAATACATTCAATTATTTTATAAAGTACCCACTCTGATATATGTTTCTCAACCTCAATCTACTCTGAGAAGACCTCAAAATAACCCAAGTCCTCCACCCATATGTTATAAATTTATAAAATATTAAAAATGGACAATTATTACTTCAAATTATAAAAATGAGGTACATAATCTCCAAAATTTAGAAAATGTAAACATTGGATTATTAATATTCCTGCTCCTAGATTACACTACATGTGCTCATAAATATAAAACCGGCCCACACAATTTTTCCTGGAATCACATTCATGTTATCTACTAATATACTACTACACTGAAGGAGAATACATGGGATTGAAAATATATTACTACATCCAAATTTCTAATATACATGGGGTGTCCAATCATGTATTTTTATACATTTATATGTCCCATTTCATGGAATATGCATCATGTATATGGTTTGTAATTCTAAAACATCATTATCACAAATTATCAACCACATGTCCATGTACCACTACATGATATGTACTCATATAATAATTCATTCAATTCAAAGAAGTATATCTTCCCTAAACATAAAGAACACACAACATGTTATTTTGAAACTGCACAATGTGTGACCAAAACTTTCAAATGGGAATCCACAATAAACCTCCCAAACCTCTTCTATTAACAAATGAGGAAATGATCAACACTCATGGGGTCCTCTGAATCCATAAAAGTTATATAAACCCTAAAAATATGTATCTTACGGGGATAGGATTTGGAAAAACATAAATCTACAATGTTACTTGATAAATGATGAATCATCGAACTAAAATCATTTCCTGGAATATATTTCACCTCAGTGTGGTCTCAATACCCTTTGTAGTTGAAACCCAATGGAACAATATCGTCCTTCCCTATAGGTTTTTGATTGTGTGAGGGAGAATAAATCTCTCCATATTTTATTAATATAATGAATATGGGAAGATTATATTTAACAAAATATATTATTTAATTAATAAACAAAATGTATTTAATGGATATTTAAAACACTGATCCCATATCCCCGAACCCAATGTAGGATTATAACATGCCTCATAAAATCCATTCATTTTGGACTAAATCACAAAGATGAAATCACAATAGTATGATAAAGATAATATATATGTCATATCAAACAAATAAAAATAATTAAATAGTTAATTAAATAAATAATGAATAATTTACAAAAAATCAAATTGTTTGGAATTATCCCAGGCATTTTTCATAGACTTATGTTATCATAAAAATTAACAATTATCTTTTTCTAGAGAAGTGAAAATTTGATACCTTAATAACCTCATAAAAATCATAATCGAAGTTAAATTCCAAATTTGACAATTCATTAGACATTAAAACATCACCACCATAAAATATCAATTTTTTTAGAAACCTCAGTTGTCTTCCAAACAAACCACCAAACTCACCATGATCATTAATTATTTAACAATAATTTTATTTATAATCGGGGATGTAAAACTTATTGATTGTACAACTAAATACATTATACATATACACATCAAATTTCAAGAAAACACATACATGAGTGAGATTAAAATTTCCTCGATGGTTCCTGATAAAACATTCCCATCAAATGTTGTCACAAAATCACAAATAATTAAACATTACTTCCATGATTCTCCCCAAATTTGATCGCAACCATCAATAGTTTATTCTAATCAATGAAACATTCCATAGAATGAGTCTCTAATAAAATCAAATCCATATGTATCCACTAACCCACTCAATTTTTTTCTTATTGACTGCTAAACCAGAATAAAATATGTGTCACGTCACAATTATTGATCTGATACTCCAATCTATACAATTTTTTTATTATCACATCAATACAAAACAAAAACTAAACATACCATTTTTTCAATAACTCTCGAACCATAGAACAATATGTGGTTGTATCTCTCTCAACTGAGTGACAAAACATAATCTTAATTTTCACCCATTTCAGGGTCCTAAGAACAATAAAAAAGAAATTTTATGACATATATTCCATAATGAGAACCTGTCTCATTGACATATGTTGGTGAACATCTATCTATATTGCCTCACTGACAATGCTCCATTAGTGTATCCTCATTTGAGACACTTGATCAGATAAAATGTGACATTTGGATAGGGTTGTGTACATATTATTCTGATTAAACAAATTAAAAAAATTTAAGATGTTTTCTCATGGAAATATCTATAACGGGAGTATACTGAGATGTTAGTACATAATAAAACCAAAAAATTCATTCATTTTTTAGAAATTATGACCCTAACAAATGGCCCTCCTGCCACAGTGCCAATATGCCTCTCATCACACCCATTTTGGGTCACTACCTTTGAATCACTACATAATGAATTCAAGGATTAATGTAATACAAGTCCAAAACAACCAATAAAAAACAAATTATAGAGTTCATCACCACATGTTCATGTATATATGATCATGGTAACCCCTAATATTCTCATTTATTTGTGTAATAAAAACACAAAACCAATCCTGACTCTAGTGATTCCACACAATTAAAAAATAAAATCACAATCACTAACAAAACACCATTGGGAAACTATTATTCTATTGATATATCTCATAAAAATTGGTAACAACCTACTTAAATACCCATTACATTGGAACTTAACAGACATATTCATACCCATCCAAGAAAATTTCAAATCCAATGTGTTATATATTATTCCCCATAAACAGAATCCATCATCATTCCCAAAAAAGAAACACCCAGCACCCATATTTTATATATATCATGGCCTAAAGCACTATCATATTCCTTCACCTCCACAAAAAAATTGACCTAGGCCTAACCCTCTTCTAGTTTCTATAGATATAAATAAAAATTGAGTCACTATGTTTAGAAGCACAACTATGTGTCACACGGTCTCTTAAAAAGAAAAAACATTATTATCTAAAAAGATCAAAATGCACGATTCAACATAAAAAAATTGTCTCATACAATGAAATCAACATAAAAAATTAAATTCATATGGTATAATATACAACAACATCATATGTTAACCACCATACATATTTGAAGAACCCATCCTCTTTGAGATTATACAAATACGACTTCTCCCTGTATGATCAATCCATACAAATGAATGTAAACATTATCCACCTATAAAGGGTCCAACAGTTAGGAACCTATGAAAATACTACACACTAGGGTTACATAAAAATATTAGCATAATGACTATATCAATACGGACCCAATATTAAACATTTCATAATATTGAATTATGTCAATAATTCACATTGAGGATCATTTCTGGTTTAGAGTTTTAGAGAATTATGCAATAACTATTACATAATAACTTTAATATTACATATTGACACTATTACTAAGTATCCATTTTTCATAAAATAAAAACTCTTAAATATAAAACATGTCTAGGTCTGTGTTATAGACAACATGACATTTCCTTCATCTCATCCTTGAAACAATTCATCATTAAGTCATGTGTAAATCATTTCAAAATCATGGGTTAGGAATAAAAATATAAAAAAGTGTTATAAAATAAAAAATAAAAACATTATCCCATTAATAAATACAAATCAAAGAAACCAATTCTTTTCAACCATAACATACCTGGTAAAATCATAATATTTATGAATATCACAATAAAATCGTAAATCATAAATGTAACTTATTTCATACATAAAATACATACATTGTAGGTATCAGAGCTACATAGGGAGTTATGTTGGAATACCCATCATAGTATATTACCTAAATCTATTAGGAGAAACAATAATGTTTACCTATGTCATGTTACCCAATTCGTTGGAGAGCTATCTCGCCCTCACCCTCCCTAGGTTTATCACGGAACCACCCATATACATAATCAATTCCAAACAAAAATAACATATTCATAACACCTAAAATAAGAATAAATAAAATATAACATTTAAACATTTCAATCAAAACATATTATTTCAGGATATAGATATAATCAATTATTTATCAAACTATTTTTAAAACCATTTAAAACATTTAATAAAGATATTTTTTAATCAATGTGTCCCGTAATAGATTGAATTTTTTTAATAAATTATCATTTTAAAACATAAATGTCCATAAAAATAAATTCTTAACACCATTTTTGAAACATGGATCTGAATGTTAAATATTTAAAATAATAAATCATTAAAACATTTAAAAAAATTTAGTAAAAGAGTTTCTATCAAAATGAGATACACTAGAATACAAATAATTGAGGAAAAATATTAAATTAGAACATTATAATATCACGAGAATAAAATAATTCATGATATAATATTTCAAAGGACATTATATAAACCATATTAGAGTGAATTGGTTCATTAAAACAATGAAGTCTAAATGTAATGTAATTTGAGACGAAATCACTTATAAAATATGTATCCTTAGATTAAGGATAATTAAATTATATAAAAATGTTTGACAAATATAAATACACTCAACATGATTAGATATTAAGTGTTAATCAATCATAGAATATTCACACATATTTCTGTAATATAAAACCAATGACTTGGATGATTAACCCAATGAATGGAAATTTAGTAAAAATTACTCTTATCAAGTTCATATCGATGACATGAGAATTTATAAGTGCAGTGATTATATGTATCAAAGTCATATACACACAAATGAGAGTGAAAATTAAAACATAAATAAATAAATTGTGATTCCAAACATAATCATAGCAAGGCTTAATTAAGAATTAGAATATTAACCAAATGAATGGAAATTGGGTTAAAAAGTTCCCTTACAGATTTGGTAACTTACAAAACATACATACCATGAAATAAGGATCATAAAACGAAGATGTAAATAACCATAAATTGAATAATATTACACAATTAATATAATCATTGGAATTATATACACCACACATAATGAAATAGTGTCAAATATAGCATGAATCTCATGAGAATAAAAAGTGAGAAGAAAATCCCTTACCTCGTTGTAATCAATCGAGTCGTATGAACAAAAGATAATAACTAACAAATGATTCATAAAATAACATGAATATGAATATAATCAATATAATATATATCCAATGTAAGAAAAAAAATACACCACATGAAATAAATTATTGGCGAACAATGGAAATCCCAGGAAATTAAATGTGACCTAAGAAACCCCTTACCTCCTGTCTGACATGACTTGTTTGTTCGTTGTTCTTCCTTAATAAGAAATATAAGTTAAGTTATACTTGATTAAGAGTATTTTTAGGTTTATTATTCATTTTATATAACATATTAGGATGTAATAAAAATTATTTAATCATTTAAGTATATAATGGTCGTTTTGTTGATATTTGTTACTTGAGTCAAAAATCAACACCTTATAATTACATGTTGTCCATGTGGTCAAGAGTCCATTTTATCCAGAATTAAATTCATGATTTAGATATCATTTATGTCATATATATCAAGTATTTATATGTGTATTTATAATATTACATGACATTTATGGATAAAAATTAAATGCACCGTTCATTGAGACGGTAAGCTGTACGTACGCATGAACGCTACTTTCATTTCAATTTCATATCTATTGCAATGAAAACATAGCGATAATTAGGTATATCATAATTCTAGTATAATATAATATATAATTTTACTAACTCAATCATTTATACATCCCACATATGTCATGAACAAGTCATTTCACTTTAAGGGGGTGGTAGTCTGCACTTCCTCAAATGAAATTATTGCATTTACCCGTAATGGAAATCATAATGCTAAGTTATTAATTAAAAAAATACAGAATAATAAAGAAAAAATAAACAGAATATATATATATATATATGTAGTTCCATCATAATTTCCACCATGAGAGGCGGTAAAAATATTTGAAAAAGCATCTTTTCGTTTAGCAGTTGTTCGTTGTGCACAGAAACAATATGTTCTTTACTCATTTGATGGAGGTTTGTGTAAGTGTAGTTCGAATCAGTCCCATTAAAACATCCTAAAAAATTAAACATACTAGTTTTGTTATAAAATAATGTACTAAAAAGTGTTTAGAGGATGTATTATAAAAATAAAAGAAAAAATTTTAAGATATACAATAACCTTTAATTCTGGTAACTCCCTTTGGTTTGAACCTAAATGACTTCTCGAAGTGCCTTCTGCATAGGGTAAGGCTTCTAGGAGTAATAGAAGGATCATGAGAGCATATTTGGTTATGGGAGGATGAGATAAAGAGCTTTAGATTTATGACGAATGGGTTATAAGTGAAGGCTTTTTATAAGGAGGATGGGTTCTTTTGGAATGTGTAAAAATATTATTTTATAATATAATGATTTTAGGTTTATAAATGCCCAAAACTAATTAAAGTCGAATATAAGATGACTCACGGTCGAAATAAATTCATCTAATAATAATTGGACAGTTTTTGGATGTTATTTTAATAATTATAATCATATTTATTAATAACGTTTATTAATGTGGTAAATATTGCATTATTTGCTGACATAAATAATATTATTTATATGATGTCTAAAAATTACACAAAATATAAAATCATGTACGAAATATTTTTATCATTCAAATGAATATTTTTAGTCGAAAGGATATCTTATATAACCCCATGTAAAAATTAATTTACTAAAAGATATTTGTTTGTGTCATTTTTCTCTTTACTTTAAATTAATTAACCAAAAGTATCATTATCACTCCCACATGGCTCCTTTGGATACCATAATCCTCCTATGTATTCCCATGGTTATCCATGTCTCATCCATTAATGTGAGAACAAGTGTTAATGAAATTTTGTATTATTATAATATTCATTTTACATTGAATTAGACTATTTATCTTTAACAGCGATAAATAATAGTCAAAATTACTATTCACCAAAAAAATCATCTTATTGAACAAAATATTACTTACTAATTACAACCATGTATGTCATATTTTCAAATTTAAATTCATAGATGTGGTAAAATTTTATTTAAATTAAAAATTTTGTTTTTTAACTTCTACTTAGTGGTTTAACTATTCATCAAAAAATGATGTTTTCCAGAAAAATACAAAAAAACCAGCCTAAGATATTTTTTATATTACTAATTCAGAAGTGATGTATATTTTAAAAAATTAAAAACATTTATGTTACATTAATTAATTTGAAATTAATTCTTGTTGAAAAAATAAATAGCCTGCCTTTTTGAAACAATATCTATCAAATGATTGACACATGTTTATGTCCAATATCAAATTGAAATTAATTCCAATAAGCTCTATTGGATTAAATGGTGAAAATATAATCTAATTAAAATTTAAAACCAATTAAAAATATTATTCTATCCATATAACTAAATTATATTAAAAGGCATATTTGAATTAAAATACAGTATTTCTCACTATTCATAAAAAATGTATTTAATCTGAAAAATTCCAAAAAATTACCCCACGTAAATTTTGGTGTCCCAATTCTGAAGAAAAATTTTATTTGGACAAATATAACGTATAAAAGTAACCAAAACTAGATTTCAATATGCTTCTCCAACAAATACGTTAGAATCGGCCTTTTAGTGAATATTAGAGTATTTATGTTTAAAATCAAATTCTTATCTTATTTTAAGCCTCTAAATTTTATTAGATAAATATAAGAACATTATACAAACATGTATAATAATTTTTTAGTTAGTTCTATCCACTCCTTCTATTACAATGGCCAGGAATTAACTACTACTTAAAATAATATTTTTCAGTACGAACCAACATTGTGTGCAATGTAAGATTTTGATGAAACCCATTGTTTTCTATTGGGAACTCCATCGAACATAGAATCCAATTTAAATTAAAATTAATAATTAATTTACCAATATTAATAAATATGAAAATGTGATATTTTTTATTTACCTAGTATGTTACATCTTTCCCCTATTTTCAAAATAGCATCCTTGAAACTTTAAATTTACGCTCACAATCATCTTTGAAATCCCCTCTTTAGAAAAATAGTAAATAAAACTATCACATTAAAATAAAGGAAGAGAAGTACAAGGGTTACCCAAGACAACAGATGCATGTATTCAATGAAAACATGGATTTTTAGTAGAAAAAAACAATCATGTTTTAATTGAGAGTGATAGAAAACATGATTAGGAGAACATTAACCTCCAGAAAACCACAAACATGTGATGGGTTAAACAGCCATTGATTCCCTAGTATGAATAGTTAAAAGACAATGTTTTTGTTTAATGTAACTTTTCATTGAAAAATCTATTTATGATATTAACTAAAAACATAAGGAAAAAATACATATTTGTCATGTAGACATTCATCCTTTAATAGATTTTGAACACAAACTCATATTTTCTCCAAACGAAGAGTATTCAAGATGACATGTTCATTTTAAAAGTGCTATTATCTACTTCAAGCGAATCACATAATACAAAAATGATGAACTATATATTTCCCATGTCTTTATAACTTAAACAAAACCAAATTGGTTAGTTCGAGATTAGATAATACTCAAACGGACAATCTTTTACAAAATTAAAAACTTCTCTTAATCTCTAAAATTTGTCAAAAAAACTGAAAGTTCAACAAAGACTATTCAATAAACAATATACTATTAAATTCATCAAGTTAATCCAAAGTAGGATCAAAACCCAAATCTCAGAAGGATTTAATCACATAGTCTTCTAAGATAAATCGTAACATTTATCTCAAATTAACATATGTTACTCATAAAATCACATATTGAAAAGTAATTAACCTAATCACATATTCTCTATGATATGTCAATAATTTCTATAGATAACCAAAAATAAAATTATTCAGGATTAATAAGATCATATAAATAAAAATAATTATCCATACTAAACATTGATTTCATGTAGTCTAGTGGTAGGCGATAAATCTCAATTGCGCTTTGGTAGTGGGTTCGATTCCCGCAGCTTTGTCAGATGCGACGAGTTGTAACACTGTCTGCATGTTTATCTTTTTCAAAAACTATATAATTTTATAAAATTCTCAAAAAGAAATAATTTCATAAAAAATAACCTTAACTTATTTTATCCATAATGTTTATTTAATAACATTCATTTTTCATCCCAAAATGTGTTAACATGTAATTGCCTCAAAATCAAGGATCATATAAACCCAAATGATTCTTTATAAATACATCCACAAAAGAAAATATAAATACTCATTGTATAAATTTTTCATATATCAATCTTCATGGCTACACATATTATAAATCATTTTCTTATGTAATACCATCATCAAAAAATCCATAATACTTTTATGCATTTCCCCATACTAAAATCTACCATAAATATTGGATCCCTTTTATGTTGACATCCTACTCATTCAAAATTCTTCATGTTACATTATCTATTTCATTCCAACTTATTCTAAAATACTTCTTTCTTACCAACGAAATCATTAGTTGTATCATAAGATTTAATAATATCAAAACAAATGTTAATAAATAATCCATACCTTTCATTGTTCATTGTTAGTTTCTTCATATTCAATAGGAATGGAATGAGGTATTGGAGAAAAATATTGGTATGATCCTGGTGATCTCATTCCTGAAAAATCTTCACAGGACATCTGTTTGTATAATTACAATGCACACCACATTTAAAACATTCAATTAATCTCTTAAGAAAGCACTTATTTTCCATTCCTAGAGTCAACTAGATACTTACTTTTTCTATGGCAGGTTCTTCCTTTATGAACATAATTTCCACATCTATAGAATCTTCCCATTTCTGTGAAAAAATTACCTATGTGTTTATGTCCACATCCTTGACACATTGGTTTTTGAATATACATACATTTATGATTATTACCTGAACTTATATGGGTATTGGTTTCTCGCAAATACGTCACCATATAAAAATAACTATGGTTTAGGTTGTCAACCATGACTATAGATAGATTGTTGAGAATAACCACAAGAGTTCTCATTGCATCTCCTATTACCTTCAATTTCTCATTCACAAAAACATCACAGTTTTATTCACATCCATTATTACTTTGATTCCATCTAGATCCAACCACTGACTAAAACCAAAAAGGTCAGTGTGAGTATATTAGTAAAATCCCCATATATTCTCATATGATGATGGTAAACACTAAAACATAATTTTTCATGTTATATTAAATTCATTCGATTTTTCCAAAAAAAACAATGTCTCTTTGAAATATGAAAACCATTATGGTTATGTATCTTATTATTAAATAATATCCTAACCTCTACAGTTATCTATACCGACCACTAATACCAACTATAAATATCTGACCTTAAACATTACATAATCTTGAATTATGTCAATAATTCACATAGAGGATTTGTACAAGCTTAAAGTGTTAGATAATTTGTCCATAACTATTACAAAATAACATGAATATTGCATTAATCCACTACTACACAGTATCCATTTCTCATAAACTAAAAACACTTAAAATGAAACATGGATAGTTTCATGTTATATATAGCATGACATTAACATCATCCCATGTTGAACTTATTCATCTTCAAGTCCTATGGAAAAAATTTCGAAATGTTGGGATGAGCATACAAAGCTCATTAAGGGTTATAATATAAGGAAGGATAAAATTATCCTATCAATAAATACAAATCAACGAAACCAATACTTTTCAATCGTAACATAACATACGAAATCATAATATTTATGAGTATCACTCAGAAATCATAAATCATAAAGGTAACTTATGTCATACATAAAATATATACATTGTAACTATCACGACAACGTAGGGAGTTACGTTGGAATCCCCATTACTGTATATTCCCAAAATATCTTAGGAGAATCATTAACGTTTACCTTCGCCACATTACATAATTCATTGGAGATCAAACTCCAGCCCATCTTCCCAACCGTATGTGTAAACAATTCCCAAGAACCGTAACATATTCATAACACTTAAAACAAGAATAAAGGAAAAATATAATTTCCACATTGCAATAAAATCATATTATTTCAATATATAGACATAATCAAAGCTTTATCAAACCATTTTCAAAACCATTTAATACCTTTATTAATGAGATTTTGGAATCAAAGTGTCTCATACAACATGGAAACATTTAAATAAAATAGCATATGAAAACATTAATGTCCATGTAAATAAATCCTTAAACCCATTTTTAAAACATTGACATTAATGATAAATATTTAGAAGAATGAATCATTAAAACATTTAAAATTATATTTTAGTTAAATATTTTCAATAAAAAAGAGAGACTCTTGAATACAAATAATTGTGGAATAACATTAAATATTAAGATTCTAATATCATGACAATAAAATAATTCATGATATAATATTCTAATGGATAGTATATAAACCATATAATATAAAATATGTTCATTCCACAATGAACCCACAAAGTAATGTAAATTTAGACGATATAACTTATAAAAATGTATCTGTAGATTAAGGATAAATCAATTAAATAATAATGTATGAAAAAGATTACTACACAGAACATGAAAAGATAATAAGTGTAAATAAATCATCGATCATTCACACATTTTCTTGTAAAAAACAACACCAATGATTGGATGATTAACTCAATGAATGGATATTGAGTTAAAATTACTCTTATCAAGTTCACACATATGACTTGAGAATTTATCAATGGAGTGATTATGTGTATCAAAAGTATGTCCACACAAAGGGGAGTATAAATTAAAACATAAATAAATATATAGTGATTCCACACATAATCCTAGTATGACATAATTATGAATTAGAATATTTTCCAAAGGAATGGAAATTGGGTTAAAATGTCCCCTTACCGATTTGGTAACATACGAAACATACAACCCATGAAATAAAGATCATAATATTAAGATGTAAATACCAAAAAATTGAATTATATTACACAATGAATACAATCCTTTCTAGTATATGCACCTCAAAAAGTAAATAGTTGAATTTATAGCATGAATCTCACAGGAAAAAAAAGTGGGATTGAAATCCTTTACAACATTGTAATCAACATGGTCGTATGACCAATAGTTAACAAACCACCAAATGAATCACTTAATAAAATGAATATAAATATAATCATGATAATATATATCAAATGTATGTACTCAATACACCACATGCAATAAACTAGTGGGTAACAATGGAAATATCATGGAATTAAAACTGAGATTAGAAACCCCTTACCTCGTGTCCGACTTCACTTGTTTGTTCCATGTTCTTCCTGAATAATAATCATAAGTTGATTTTAAAATTATTAAGAAACTTTTTCAAGTATATTATTACTTTAATATCACGTATTACCATGATATAAACATCATGTAATATTTAATTTTAATAATGGTATTTTTGTCGATATTTGGTACTTCAGTCATAAATGAACACCTTAAAATTACAAGTGGTCAACGTGGCCAAAAGTCCATTATCTATAGAATAATATTAATTATTTATATAACATATATATAATATATATCCAGTATATATATGTATTTATAATATTACATAACATTTAGATGTAATAAATGAAATGCACTGTTCATGGAGACGGTAAGTTGTATGTATGCATGAATGCTACATTCATTTAAATTTCATATTTAATGGAATGAAAACATTTTTATACATAAGTATATTATAAATATAGTATAATATAATATATAATTTCATTAACTCCATTATTTATACATTTCACGCATGGCATGAACATGTCATATCACTTTGAGGGAGATGTAGTTCGCACTTCCTCAAATGAAATGTCAGGTCCACCTGGTTAGATATCCTGAGAGGGTGGGTGAATCTGGGTATGACAGATTAAAACAAAACCACCTATTGTTCTTGTCATGATGTTAGTAAAGACACTCATCTATCTCTTTTCCTACAACAAAGCATAAACAAGAATTAATGCATGCAGAGGGCACGTCGATTTTTACTTGGTCCACCCTCACTAGGCTACGTCCAAGTGGCATACACTAGCAATGAGGTAATGTACCAAATCTAATAAAAGCACACTGGTGTTTACAAGGTTTGGGATAGATCACTTCTATTCCCATGCTCACTGCCTTTACAATGTTTAGGGTCAACTCAAGGCTTTCCCAAGGGTCACTCCCTGTTTCTCTTTCACTCGTTCACTGTCGATAGAAAGGATTACCTTCTTCCTATTCCTTGGCTCACTACACTTGAAAGGGATCCAATCATAGTTTATATACCTGTAGGTCTCTTCATTTTCATGAATGAATTCATCCCCAACGGTTGATAGATGCTCCGTGGAATTATAACATTCATCCATAGATGAATACCCCTTTCCCCATTAAATACATGGAAATTATTTTGGGAAAACCTTCTCAAAGAACCCTACTTCGCAAGGATCCCAATTTCATGAAGCTCAAACAAGCCATTGAGATGCTCTAAACTTTTAGTGAAACCTATTCCTTTGCAAATCTTAGGATATTGTGAAGCTTCTGCCTCTTTGCGAAGCACACTCCTTAGAGTATGCGGCCTCGCGAAGCGCACTTCCTTTGCGGAGCTAGAGTAGCTGTCGTATAGCTCCTCTCTTTCGCGAAGAACACTACCTTCGTGAACGGATAGCAAAATATTTTCACCATAAACTATCTCAACTTCTCTCAATGGGGTCGACCATTACTTATAGGCATTTCCACTAAACCTCGAACTTTTTGCGCGAAGTCAATGCCACATCATCTCAAATCGCGAAGCTCTAATGTTTCTACCGAACTTCGCTCAATCTCGAGAAGCACCATGACAATTTTCCAATCAAGGAGCATCACATTATCGTGAATCATCACAATCAACATTATATCGTGCCTTCGTCATGAGGCTCCCTCACAAATCCCATCACTTCCATGATGTGTTTCATCCTCTGCGGTTCATGAAAGTTGACGTAATCTTGAAGAACACCGTCAACATTCATCTTGCCAACAATATCTCTGGAACATGAAAATTCATCATGGAAACCATCTTTGTCAACAAACACAATCAACCCAAAAATAATGTAATGTTACCTTGAGGGATTTTAGCACAACATGAATGTATCGCGTTTACCTATAATGGAAACCATAAAGGTTTGATTTAAAAGAAAGAAATACAGAAGAATAAATAAAACAATTACAATATATATATATATATATCATATAAAAATATAGTGTTATAATAATGGCCACCATGAGATGTTTTACATGATATTTGAACAATCATCATTAGTGAGGTAGTAGTTCTCCATACACAGAAACAGTATGTTCTTTACCCATTAAATGGAGGTGTGTGTATGTGTAGTTCGAATAAATATCATAAAAAATTGCAGTATATTTAGGATTATGTAAATGTTATAATAGAAAGAAATAAAAATATTTTAGGGGTCAGAGAAGTAATATAAATGAAATGAATTTAAGTGAATCTGTTAACATTAATTCAGGTAACACCAGTTGGATTGAACCAAATGGACTTCTTGAAGTTCATTTTTCATAGGGTAAGTCTTCTAGGGGGATGATAGGAACATTGAGAGATTATTTTGATAGGGTTTGGAAAATCATATGATTCTGATCATCCTCCAACCACCCTTCTAGAAATTTTTTTTGGTTAACCTGATCACACATCCCATCACTCTTTATGTCTCTCCACTGAGTCTCCTCCACCGACCACAATAGAGATGATTGCACTGTCACCTGAAAAAGACAAACTCAACCACCATCCACCCTACCATCTTATTTTAAGGCTGCCAACTCCTCCATTGGCTTCCAAGCATCCACAAAATCAATAACAACTTCTATCTATGACTTCCTACTCATGGCATCAGCCATAACATTCCCCATTACTTCTGTGTAAGAGATATATAATTTTTAGACCTGATGAAACTCCATCCTCTTTCGTTGATGCATGTTAAGGTCATGTTGTGTAAATATATGGTAGAAACCCATGTGATCCTTGAATACCAGAAAGTTCTCCCTGATAATGTAATGCTGCCAAAACATCAACGCAAAAACTAATGCTGAAATCTCATAGTCATGGGTGAAATAGTTACACTATGGAAGACATATCTTCCTATGTTCCTAAGTGATCACTCTGTGCTGTTGTATCAGCACACAACCCAGGAAAATTCTAGAAGCATAAAAACCCTCTCAAAAAACACCCCTTCTTCTTGTAACCTCATCACTAGGGCACTAACCAACATCCCATTCAGATAACTAAAGACTTTCTGGCACTTCTCACTCCTCATGAAGGCTTGGTCTGTTCTGGTCAAATATGTAATAGGAGATTCAACTTGAGAGAATTCTAGTACGAACCATCGAATATAGCCTACAAGACCAAGAAAACTATTAACCTCCATCACATTCCTAGGTTATTCCAAAGAAAAAACCACTTCACCCATTGACGTATCAACCGCTACCCCTATCTAAAACACCACATGTCCATGAAAATGTAATTCTAGTGTCAAGAACATGTACTTGGTCAACTTCCCATAGAGATGTTAATGTCGAAGGATCTTAAATTCCATCATGAGGTGCTTATTATGTTTTTCTTTTATTCATGAGTAGATCAAAATGTTATCGATGAACACAATGAATAACCAGTCCAGAAACTCATGGAAATCGGAGTTCATGGGCCCCATGAACACATAAGGTGTGTTCGTAACACCGAATGGCATGACTACAAAATCAAAGATCCCATACCAGTACATGAAATCAGTCATTGAAATTCACTTTCATTCACCCTTAACTGGTCAATCCCAGAATGAAGATGGATCATACAGAACTAACCTTCTCCCCTCAGCTGGTCAATGATGATGTCTATCCTTGGCAGGGGTAATGGTTCTTGACCGTTACCTGATTCAGTCTCTGTTAGTCTATGTATATCTAGAGTCCATCATCATCTTTCATTGTGAACATGGCTGGAGCACCCCACGGAGACACGCTGGGTTAGACAAAACCTTTATTCATCAGATTGTCAATCTTATTCTGCATATCCCACAACATATAAGGCTACATATGATAAGGATCCGTTGAAATAGGATGGGCACCAGGACGTAGGTCTATCCCAAACTCAACGTCATGTCTAGGGGGTAGAGTCACAACCTTTTATTGAAAAATGTTAATGAAATCACTGAAAACACCTGGAACATCCATCATCTTAACATCCACTAATTCTGATGAAATAACATCCAACATGAATAAAAGAAGCTCCACACATTGTCTCCCTAACTGACAACATCATTCTCCAACAGAAGCCACATGTTGGCCATCCTCATTGGAGAACACAACTCTTCTCTTGAAGAAATTGATAATATCCTGCATAGAAAAAATCAAGTCGAGTCCTATGATGACATATTAGGGATTCATTTGTTGCAAAATGAGATCATCACTAGACTGATGTGACCCTATCACCAGTATGCATCCTCAACTAACATCAAATAGGCTAGCATGACCTCCAACTGGCATACTTAGCACTAGGCGCACAAAGAGTCACTCTATGTCTAGGACCAAGGAACATTCTCGATTGGGTGTGAAAAAGGAGTGTGAGGCTTATGAATAAAACAAAGCATAGGAAAGGGTGCTAATCAAGGTGATTGTACCTTGAACAACTTCCAGACCTTCCAGAACTGCTAGCTCGGTGGCGTGAAACTTCTAACACCTAGCACCTTTTCCCTTGGCTGTCAGCTGCCTCCCCAACCACTTCCTATTTGAGGTCCTTGAGAAGTGCCCTAAGGTCAGAATCCTTCTGCAACCTCTGATCTCTGAGGAGTAGGATCTCGCGATCCCTGATGCTTCTCATGAATGGGTCTGTCTAGAAACTCTTGATGCTGAGGTGGGAGCTGAACCTGCATACCCCCATTGTACTACACTCGGTCCGAGCACTAATTCCGAAGGTTCCCATGACAGAAACAGATGCATCACCACAATCATGGGCTATAAGGAATGGATAAGGACTGGGTGGTCATAACTAAAACTGTTGGGGCCTACACCCCAATAGCCAAATTCTAGAAGGCCCTTATGTTGGAGGCATTCTTCTCACATCTTTCTTCATAGACAAACCTATCTAGCTCTCCTCTCATTTCGCACCTCTCAGTGTGTGCATCCTATATACCACTTCAGCCTTATTATGGACCTTTATGTGTGTCTGTAGATTGAGAGGAGTAATAACATACTGAAGAGAAGGTCAGAGTGCCTCTTCTAAATGTCTTTCCCGAGAATTCTCATTCGGAAAGGGGTCCGAAGAAAAGCGTAGGAGATCCTTGAACTTGATCCCTAACTCCATCACTAACTTGATACCCTACTGAATTGAGAGTAGCTCTCACCTCTTCTCTTCCTTTATCGTGGATGTGACAAATTTGACCTTGAATTCCCTCTCAAAGTCATTCCACGAGACATTAGCCTCTATATTCTCCACAAGTTATAGAGTCCCCCATTGATGCGCCACTCCTCAAAACTGTTTTACAGCCAAAGAAACCTAGCAATCCATTGAAGCCCAGATCATGCTGAAAGATATCACCAGCTCCTCGAGCCAAATCTCTTTATCTAGGTCCGAGACACTTCAATTGTACATCTCAAGGGTCTACCACTGAAAGTCATGAAGATTCCTATGACACTAGTCATCCTCCTCTCGATCATCCATTCTACTAATCAACCAAATCAGCCTCCTGGTCCTCGATTAACCGAAAATCCATGGTCGCCATCTGGGTTTGATAGCTACATGGTAAACAACAAATGCTTATGCCCGAGAATTTTATAAGACATCGTTTAATTTTTTCCTAAACACATTCTTTATTTATTTAATTTCCCAAAACACCTAGAATACACAATAACACAAGTAATTATAATACTTGTAACTTCTAATGGTCTCCACCATACAATCAGTGCAGCCTTACTTGGTCGTTAAGTTGGTCTTGATTCCTTTCATTGAATCTTGGGGGGCTAAAATCTCGTGTCCTAGCTGATCTTCCATGGCCTCTTTCATGCACCATGATGTTCTAACACGGTTTCCCTACCATCCCATGCAGTCCTCACTCTGCCTGACCCCGAGCTCCATACTATCTCTTATCCCCCCCTCTCATTACATTCTGTCATGACACACCTTCAGCAAGATGAGGGAATGGACAACAGCATTCCAAACCATTCCTTACTCAATTTGATGGAGAGATAATAACCTCGGAGACTCGCCTTCAATAGTAACTGGAGTATCCACTAGCATCGTGGGTATATAATCACATATAATATTGAATTCATGACCCATTTTATTTATGAGAATTGGGAGTAATGTTAGTAAATCCATAAAAACACCAAAGATGGATGTACATGTAATGAAAAAAAATCAATTCCCATTTGCATGTTCCAAACATAATGTTTTACAATTTAGAGGAGGTCTCCAAAGGGAAGTACCAAAATAAAAGAAAAACAAAAATGTCAACAGTCCCAGAGTCTGAGCTAATAGGGACTGGAACAGTCCTCGACATACTCCTAGAATCTTGAATGTATTTTTATATATGTAGGGTGAGTATACTGGTATAATCATTAAGGAAAACCAAAATATCTTGTGCACATTTTCAGAGGCATTCTAATGTCCCGTGAGAAAAGTATATAACCAAAGCACCTATCAGGGAAACTATCCACCCAAACCTCACCATGGAACTCTACCTAAATAACGCAAGTCAAGTAAAGTAATAGTAATAACACATCGATGCTTGGGTACCCCACACCGTATTTCCATTGGTTATAGAATACATTCTACACATCAGACCTCCCACACCATTTTCACCACACTCTCACTAACATACCCCACCCACACTCACCTGGGTTACCACAACCACACATCCCACCCGAAAACACGTGTGCCCCAACAACCACACATAACCACGCTCACAAACAAATAAGCCAGATGAACTACCGCCACAACCAAAGGCACATATTCCTGAAAAACTACTACCACACCCGAAGACACATGGGCCTCATCCCGAAGTCAATTGTGAATCTACATGCATGCACAATCCGCACCCAACCACCACAATGTACCATGCCTAATGAATCCTGGGATATAATGAATCTCAGGCCGTCACAACCTACCCAAAGTGTCTTCGGATAGTCAGTAAATGGAGAAGTAAAGGCACTAATAACCTTCCACTTGAAGGAGTGTTGGAAACAACACCCTCCCCCGTGAAATATGGGTGGTAGGAACGAAATGACCAACATTGGTGGGGTGAAGACAAGACATATACTAATCAAAATTATACATATTGGTAATCAAACACTCATCCCATCCTAGGGGTTCCCAAAAACAACCCATACACAAACACCCTCATTACTATTTATTCATAAGAAGCACCTAAACCACAACCATGCCACGACTCAGTCCCAGAGAACAATTCCCCACTAAACCCATTCTTTTTATAACATTCAAGTAATTCCATTTTGATAATTCATCACTACCGGGCAACTAACAGGAATAACCACAATCCAACAAAGGTAAATTATCCATGCAACAATTTAAGAATTCACACTCAGTTCCCATATAAAGTCACAAAAACAAAAGGGATTAGTGAGACCCCTCAATGTAATGGAACCAAATAAATCCCCAATATACGGCCCTACACAGACTTAGATCCACAATCCAACAAATGCACAACAGATGGGGATCCCATCCCAATCCATATCACACTGCAACCATCATGCATAACAACCACACATGATACCAATACTGAGCAAGGGATTTTTCAGATTCAACCACACCTTTCATTAATTTTCATTCTTCCATTTGGTTAATCTTCGTGACCACACAAGGATTCATATTTATTTGGAATCTATTTACACTACTCAGTTTATGTGACTATGAATTTTCCATGTTACAACCATTCAACCATAGAATTATCAAGAAAATAGAGGATTATTTTTGGTAAAAAAAGGACAACCAATAGCCATATTTTTATGTGGTCATATGCCCATAAAATCCACAACATATAGGAAAAGATAAAAGAGAACAACCAAACAATAAAACACACCCATTAATTATTTAAAAATTATTAATTATATTCGTTAAGGTTTGGTTTCATCCATCCCCAAAGGAAACATTATCATAACCACCCTGAATGATACACCATAAATATAGATGAATGAAGAACCCTACTTGGATGATCAGTGATAAACGTTTCCTCCTTGCGCCCAAAATAGTGGTTATGGGAGTAGCATAAAAAACTCTATAAAGGCTGTGTAGGAAGGGGTCAATAATGGGCCCACGACTTGTCTATTTAAGAAGGAATTCAAGCAAATATAGAGGGAACCAAAGATACCTTGGAAAACGATCATGGTAATAGTGGACCAATCCATGAGTTATGAGATATGAAATCATGAAGGCCCTTAAGGTCTATCATGGTTTCTCCACATGGTTGAGCGGTTACACCTGATGAAATTATTTGCTATTTAATAATTATCATTGGAGAGGTGTCCATAAAATATATTCTTTAATGGATTTAATTTAATGATATCAAAAAGGGTCCATTGAAGGTCGCCCCACTCTTAGGGGATTTTAGATATCATTTATGGTATTTATGAACGACATGGAAAAACTGGGGAAGGTATCCCTAACACCCCTCTGTGGCCGATTGGTGAGACTAATTGGTGAACCCCATAATTGTAGTTGATGGGGTGAAGATAATCCCATGAAGATGATTGGGTGAAGCTGATCCTAGGATATTGTTAGGTGAAACTAATCGGGTGAAGCAGATCCGTGAAACTGGTCGAGGGAAATGGATCAGGTGAAACTGATTATGTGAAGATGATTGGTGAGACCGATGGGTGAAACCAATTAGTGAGACTGATTGGTGATACTGATCGTTGAGACCCTTTGGTGAAACTGATTAGTTAGACTGATCAGTGAGACACTGATCAGTGAGGTTGAGGGAAAAATCGATTGGTGAGACCAATTGGTGTGGTGGATTGATGAAACCGATCAGTGAGACTAATGTGTGAAACCAATTGGTGAGACTGATGGGTGAAACCAATAGAGCCGATCACGTGAAGATAATCATTGATGGTGATCAGTGAAGCTAATCAGTGAAGCTTATCACTGAAGCTGGTGAGTGAAGCTGATCTGTGATGCTAATCAGTGAAGCTGATCAGTGAAGCTGTTCAATGAAGCTTATTATTTAAGCTGATTTGTGAGACTGATGGGTTGAACTGATCGGTGAAGATGATAATTAGTGCTGACAGGTGATAGCACATTGACAAGTTTCCACTGACACCAACATCCTCCTGATTCACCGATGGTTTCCAAGACACCGCAACATGACAAATTGTTAAAATTAATGGACCAATAGGGTCCATGCCAATACAATACGGATAATAAAAAAACCTTTATCAGTATATCCAACCATATCGGGTAATAAAAGTGTTTAAATTTCAAATAAATTAATAAACTAAACATCAATATGAATCAATTTTAGAATAAATAATCCGTAGATGGAAGACAAAATGAACAATCAACCCAGCTCTATGTTGTATGATTGATATACCTGAATGTAGCCATAGTAATCAGCCACAAATAGCATAGATATTTAAAAAAGTAAAATAACCAACTCTATATAACTGAAAATAGTGAAGGAAGTAAGAATAATGTTTACAAGAGATTTGATAACTCACTAGTGTGATTCTAATGAACTAGATAGTGTATCTGTCGGAGCATGGAAGGAGAATAATGGGTTTGATATTTTTTTTCGTTTCAGAGAACTCCAATACAAAACACAAGAAGAAGAATGTGTTTCCGTAAATGATTCACGACCCCACTCTGATATATTAAATTAAAATTGAATGTAGAAATTTTTTTCTTTTAAACTACATTTTTTGTAGTACCCTTAACCAACCCTTGTCTTATGTGGTCAGCCAGGACATCAGACAACCATGTGTCCAGTTGTTACACGGCTATCACACAGTTGTACAGGGAATTCTAGGTACATGGTGTGTACTCATGAGTACACGATGTGTACATAAAAAACAATTTTCTTACTTATTTCTCAAACAATTTGAAAAACAACATCCATTCATAAAACGAAGATCCAAATCTGGCCACTCTAATCATACAACGACCTCCCTCTCAGATGTCTCATCATACATTCACTTGTGCATCCATAACACCCATCCCTTAAGGACAATCTGGCCAAAATAAACCATCATGTGGAGATCCCTAATCTAAATAGTGTGCTCCTTGAAGGATGCAACCACCTCCAACTAAAAATCCTCAGGTGAGAAAGAATGAGAAATATCCAAAAAGTAACATTGTATCTATGAAACATAAAAGACATCATGCATAAATGGATAACTCGGAGGTATCTAAAACTCTTAGGCAATCGACTTGACTCCCTCTAAAACTGCAAAATGGCCTGACGTATCTCGATGAAGTCTTTCGCTTTATCATAATCCATTTTTATCCCATCCTCGGAGTGACACATAAGAAAACATAATCCCTGAACTTGATATACAGGGGTCGTCGACGTAAATTAGTATGTGATTTCATACAAGATTATGTAGTAGACATCCTTTTCTGAATCAACACCATTTGTTCAATGGTCTCAAACAAAAGGCGAGGTCCCAACATATCTTCCTCTCCTACCAATATACAACATTGGGATGTTTGGCATTTCCTACCATAGAAATACTCAAATGATTCCATATGAATCATTTTATGAAAAAAAAATATTGTAGGTTTACTACAGCAGGGGTATGTGTCTCTCCCAAGATCCCCCAAAATCGAATACACCTTCATGAAGCATGCCCTAAATTACCAAAATTGTGCACTCATACTAGCTATATGTTTGTGGTTATATAGTTGTACACAGAATAATCTGTATACCCAAATTCATCTATAGTCCCTATCAGCCACAATAAGTAAACTGGGTATCATTAGATGAAATGATAGAGTATGGAACCCAATTAAAACATACTATCTTTCAAATTGAAAACATTCAATGCTCATCAAAACTGATGGATTCCATGATTGGGAAGAAATATGCATCATTTTTTATTCTATCAACAACGAACCATAAAGAATCATTTCCTTGAGACATCCTTGGTAAAGCCATCAATTAATCCATCCTAAAATCCTTCCACTTCCACCAAAGAATTGGTAACTAACGTAATATCTTTACTGGTAAGTGATTATCCACTATCACCTATTTATTGGTGGAACATATTATTAAAAAACTAGCTAAATCATTCTTCTTTACAGGACACAAATACTGACGAAGTAGATCTTGATACATCTTGGTGAAACCACGATGAACATCCCATACTAAGGCATGAAAATATCACAACAGATCCTCGCGTATGTCTACCAACACCCATTCACATCCATGAAAAAACCAAACCACATCCTTTCCTATGGTCCACCCATGAATAGTTTCCTCAACTAACACACTCTATTATAGGACTAGTCATTCAGAATATAATAGCTCCCTCAGTCTCACTTGATCCAGTAGAGTAGAAGTAATAAATATGGAAGAAAAAAATAATTCCACAGTTTTCTATGCACCTCAAAATTTATATTAGAGGATTGATCCACAATATTTTCACTCACTAATGGCCTCCCAAAATTAACATATCTGAGTCCTCCTACTCAACGCATCAACTCCTACATTTAAATTTCCATACATGTAGGCAACATCAATGAAAAAAGACTAATGTTACACAACCCACCTTCATTTTCTCAAATTCAAATCTCATTTAGTAAAGATATACATGAGTATTTTTTAGTTACTGTGAACAAAAAAAATCTCTCCAGCTAGATAATTTTTATAATAGAGAAAATTTGTCTCATCTACATCAAAATTATGATTTTCCATCATGTAATTCCTCTTATGTGGCATAAACTATGGAGACATGTATGTAGAGATTCCTTACACATGCATATTCACATATGTGAGACCAATACCTGATGCATCATAGTGAATGGTATAACTCTTTACTGGCTTCAGAAAAATTAGTATTAGTGTTAAATATACCCTCCATTTCAGCACTTCAAAGGCTGAATTGATGAAATATTTCCACAAGTACATCGCACAATTTGTAGAAAGGCCTATAAAAAGCACTGCTTTGCATTACAAGTCATGTATAAAGTGTCAATTGTAACATGAAAGACCTAGAAAACTATGTACGTGAAATATGTTGTAAATACCTAGAATTTCAATGGAAATATTTCTCATAAATTCATGGGAATTTTACGTTTCCATGAAAATTTACGGTGCTTGATTCCAAGGCCTGGTGGGCCCGAAATCAATTTTTGATGCTTTGTTCGGGTACATTCTATAAACGTGCGAGATGGATAAACCTATTCTCCCATTACTCGGGCTACTGATGTCTGATCAGCGAACCATCTGCGATGAAAGAAAACATAGAACGATGCGGTTCTTTTGTCGTACCCCACTTGAGGTTTGGACACTGTGGGGGTATGGTTGGGTTGGTATGATCCAAAAATCCAACCGGGCCCCAGGGATGCAAATACTAATAACTCACAGAACGTGTGTCTGATTGACGTGTCGTCTGTTGCATTGAGACCACAATGATGAGGGGTACCGCTGAGATAATTCTACATGGGAAATCTTGATAGTTGGAGTATCAAATATTAGCTTGTGGATCTTATCCTTCTAGTGGCAAGTGAGTAGAGTACGGAGACCAAGAAGCTAGCTGAGACCTAACGAATGCATGAACGATTCGACTCAGAGTGACTCGACAGGCCCAGTGGGAAGTGCCTTTGTGTGATGTAGCAGACCCATGGTGGGGAGCACCTCTCTGTGAGTGTAGCAGGCCCATGATACTTGACAGGATGAGTATCTTAGCAGGCTACGAAGGGGAGGGCCTCTATGTGAGAATGACAAACCCATGGTGGGGAGCACCTCTATGTGACGTAGAAGACCCATGGTATATGAGAGTAGGATTACCTCACTAGTCCATGGATAGTGGGAAGAACCTCTGTGTGAGTCGGAAGGCCCACTGTACTCGATAGAGGAGGAGTACAACATCATGAGAGGTTCTGACAGTGTGACTGGGATTGGTACTTGATACAACCCCATAGAATAAAATCTTGGTTTGAGCTGAGTCAATGAATTCTGTGTTTTCATCAGGATTGAGATGGGTGACTATATAACTTAGTTATATGTATGGGAATATACCTATGTAATGGTTTTCCGTTGAATCCATACTTTGTGGATTATCATTGTTAGATTCTGTGATACCTTGAGGGTCTCGAGGTCCCTACAGTGTATTGTTATACTCACCTCTACACAGGTTATTCCTGTACCTTGTTGTGTTGGTTGAAGACAATGGACAATGATGATTGAGGCTGAGAGTAGCAGGACTGGACAATACACATAGGGGGACCACTCGGCGTGACGGTACACGGAACAGACGGACGAACATGGAGTGATGAGGAGGCCATCTGTACATACCCTTCAGGTAGTAACCCCAAAGGATAACCCAGTAATTGCTTTACTTTTCATCAGTTGTACATGCTTTCAGTTGTACATATAATTTCCTGTTGGGCTTGTATTTTCTGCCCCATTTACATTCCATCACTTCTTTTGTATACAATTATACTTAGTGTTTTTCTTCATGTTACGTACTCTGTTGTTTGTATTTAAGTTAATAAATGAAATTACATCCCAGTTTAGGGATTTACGCCTTTGGTTATAGTCACCAGACCCCTGGACTATGGATGGTGGGCTTGTGGTAGTCATGATACAGGCCTCGCTGGATGGGTCAGGAAAAATTGGGATCAGAGGAGTCTGTTTTACTGCAGCACATATGACTCTATTCATTATTTTTTATAAAGTAATAGTTTTCAGGCTACTCAGTGTGGTTTTCTGTTTAGGGAGTCCAGTGTTGGTGTGGGCGGCCGATGAATCCATACAATAGGACCCAGACTATTGATTTTTGTCTTAGTGCATGAAAACCCAGATTGCATGCATGTCATTAAAATTTTTATTAAGTCAGCTCAACTAAGTCATCTCATTTGGTAAAATATTTTGATCGTGTTTCATCAGTTTCTTTTAGGATGCCACCCCGCAGAGCCCCGACAGTCGTTCACTCTAACAGCCCATTGAGCTACGAGGCCTCAGTGCATGGCTCTTTACCAGCGGATGCACCATTGGTACCACTTCACGTTGGGCCACCGATGCCACCAGCCCCAACAATGGATGATGCACACCACATGAGCGCGTTGCACGAGTTCATATACCAGAGGCCACCCAGGTTCTAGGGAGAGATGGACCCATAAGCAGCTGAGGATTGGATGGAGGCTATGGTGATAGTCTTTAGGCTACTAGTGACACCAGAAAACCTCATGGTGACCCTTGCTGCCATCCTACTTTAGCCAGCAGCTAGCAGATGATGGAGTCTGATGCTCTAGGTGCCTGATGAGGTAGCACTTCCCTGGGCAGACTTCGAGAGCCTGTTATGGGCAGAGTTTGTTCCAGCGAATCTATAAGCGGTGCAGATACAAGAGCTACACCATCTACAATATGGCAGCATGATGGTCTCTTCACACTCAGTGAGTTTCACTGATCTCTCGCTACTCCAAAAATATGGTACATGACCCATTCTTCATGGCATGAACCTTTGTGTTGGGGATCAAGCCAGAGATCCGGGCATCGATGATCTCCCTCAGCATCCTGACGTTGGTGGGCGTGTTCGAGAGCGAGCTCCTAGTAGAGAGCTTCCTAGCTGAGAAGTCACCTACAGCGAAACCCACTACTAGTTGACATGCAGCAAAGTGTTCTATAGCCGGCAGTAGACAAATGACATAGAGTTCCAAGAGGATCAGACCCGTGGGTTGATGACCACATGACTTAGGTTCAGTTGTGCGGGGCACCCGAGGTAGTGACATACCTGCCTGGAGCAGGAAGTGTAACTCATTCGATGGGTAGGGTCACATGGATCATAAATGTTCAAACCTTCATTCATTTGATCACCATACTGTTTAGGGACCCCCCCCCCCAGGAAGAGGCATAGGTTTAGTTGAGGTTGTCCATAGGGCGCATGTTGACGTTTCCAATCTGGTGGTCGAGCAGCTGGCAGTGGACGATGTTATGAGGTGCTACTGACACCACCACCAGGTGGTCCACCCTGACCACAGGGAGCAGGTGGACAGGGGAGAGCTTAGCTCTAGGCAGCTTTGTCATACGACCATGGGGCTCCAGAGATGATTCAAGGTATGATCTTTTCCTACTCCACCGTAGCTGTAGTTCTTATAGACACAGGTTCAAGTCACCCTTTCATTGCCACTACCCTTGTTTGGAGCTCAGATATTTTGACAGAGTCGTTGGCTCGATCCTTAGGCTATAGAATCCTACGAGAGCAGACTCGATGATTAGGAATTGGTTTCGGCATTTTAAGCTTACTCTAGGAGGCTAGAGCATCGGCAGGGATCTCCTCGTAGTGGTGTCGAGGCCTTACGATGTAATCTTTGGTGTGGAATAGATATTTACAGTCCATGCTAAGATCGACTATATTAGGCGCAATGTGTGATGTGCCCACACAGATGGGACAAGGTTCACTATCACTAGTGAGAAGGAAACCTTTTCAGCACAAGACAAACATACTCGGAGGAGGGTGCAATCGACCACTCACCATATGGCTTACCTTAACCTAAAGGAAGCTGATGTGGAGAGTCTGACTTATCCTATAGTGGTGGACCAGTATGCAGATGTTTTCTTTGTCGATGTTCCAGGACAACCTCCTCCTAGAGATGGGGACATCTACATTGACATGTACCCCAAGATGACACCGATATCTACTCTATCATATCGGATGGCTCCCACTAAGCTTCGTGAGTTGCAGGTATAGCTAGAGGACTTGCTAGAGAAAGGAATCATCTGGCCTAGTGTTTCTCCATAGGCAGCCCCGATTATATTCTCTAAGAAGGCGAATTGGAGCCTAAGGCTCTGTATTGATTATCGTCGTCAGAACCAGGTGACCGTAAAGTAAAAATGTACCCACTTCCTAGGATTGACATCCTCTTTGATCAGCTCGAGGGAGCACTGTGGTTCTCAAAGATAGACCTCAGATCAGGTTATCACCAGATCAGAGATCGAGATGAGGATGTGTAGAAGATGACCTTAATGTGTTGGTACGACCATTAAAAGTTCTAGGTTATTAAATTTGGAATTACTGACAATTCAGTAGTGTTCATGTGTCTCATGAACAGGATTTTCCAACATTAACTTGAGCACTTTGTCATGGTCTTCATCGATGACATTCTGATCTACTCGACTAATGAGGAGGGGCATGACTACAATTTTCAGGTAGTACTGGACACACTCTGAGAGCACCATCATTATGGTAAGATGTCAATGTCCCTGTTTTTGATTCGAGAGGTTCACATCATGGGGCATGTCATCTCAGAGGATATATTTGCAGTCGATATAGAAAAGATTGAGGTGGAACTTGCTTGGGATCCACCCAGGAGTGTGACAGAGGTATGAAGTTTCCTGTTCTTGGCTGGTAACTACTGAAGGTTGGTTTTAAACTTTTCATGAGATGTAGCACCATTATCAGCCTTGACGAAGAAGTGGAAACACTTCTTGTGGTCAGAGATATGCTGGAAGATCTTTTGGGAGCTGAGGAAGAGTTTGATTAGTGCCCCCATCTTGAGGCTTCTAGAGTAGGGTGTATGGTGCGTAGTTTAATACGACGTACCAAGGACCGGATTTGGGTGTGTTCTGATGCATGAGCAAGAAGTGATCGCATATGGTTCTTAGAAGCTTTGTCAACATGAGCAGAACTATGCCACCAATGACCTGTATTAAAAAGAAGTGGTCTTCACATTGAAGTTGTGGTGACACTATCTTATGGGAGAATTTTTCACTGTGTAAACTGATCATAAGAGTCCTAGGTGTATCTTCTATCAGAAAGACTTGATCCTGAGACAGTGGCATTGGCTTGATTTCCACCAAGACTATGACTTTGAGATAGTCTATACTCCTGGGAAGGGGAACGTTGTTGCGGATGCACTCAGTAAGAGATCAGGTACACATTTGTTTGGAGAGGTGACAGATGCACTCAGTATGAGATCAGGTACACATTTGTTTGGAGAGGTGATAGACAAGCTGGTTGTCTTGTAGATATCCTTTGTAGATAGAGTTGGATCATCCTATCTACAGTCTCTTACAGTCACTCCCCAACTTCATCAGTGAGTTAGGGAGGAACATCGTGGGGACACTGACTATGAGACACGATGTGATCAGATATCCACAGGGAAACCACTTGATAGATTTCTTAACAGTGGGGATCACGTCGTTCTCTTTAAAGGATGTACTATGGTAAAAGTATCATATCAGGAGGACATATTGAGGGAGTTCCATACTTCCCCTCTAGTTGTTCATCCAAGAGTGGTGAGGATGTACCAGGACCTTTGACCACATCACTAGTGGCCAGGTATGAAGAAGGTATTAGCTTATTTTGTCTCACGATGTCTCACTTGTCAGCAACTGAAGTTGAGCACCAGGTACCAATAGGCATGGTACATCCCTTAGAGGTCCCAGAGCGGATGTGGGATGGTATATCCATGGACTTAGTGATAGGTCTTCCATGTACATCAAGGAGTCATGACTTGATTTGGGTGATTGTTGACAGACTCCCCATGATGGCCCACTTCCTACCGATCAGAGAGCAGGGATTAGTTGATAGTATAGGATGCCTCTATGTATAAGAGATTGCGCATTTTCAATGAGTACCTTAATATATTATTTTGAATTGTGATGCACGATTTACATCCGGACTGTGGAAGGGGTTGCAGGAGGCTTTTGGGATGCAGCTATGTCAGAGCACCGCCTTCCATACATAGACCGATAGCCATACCGAGCAGACTCTCCAGACCCTGGAGGACATGCTTCATGCATGTGTCCTTGAATTTGGTCACAATTGAGAGGATCACGTACCATTAGTGGAGTTTTCCTACAACAATAACAATCACTCCACCATAGGTATGGAACCATTTGAAGCATTGTACGGGAGACCATGCAGATCACCTTTATGCTAGACAGACCCGGGGGAGTCAGTACCGGTTGGACCAGAGATGGTGAAAGATACAACTAATAAGGTTCAAATCATCCAGTTGCGGATAAAGACTACGAATAGTAGGTAGATGTCATAAGCTAACAGGAGACAGAGACCTCTAGCATTCGAGAATGGATACCACATCTATCTACTGGTATCACCTCGCGAGGATACAGAGATTTCAATGAGGCCAAAAGTTGTCTCGGTGATTCATCAAACATTTCCATGTCCACAAAAGAGTAGGGGAGGTGGCTTACCTCTTAGCTCTTCGACCACAGTTGCACCAGGTGCATGACATCTTCCACGTATCTCACATGAGAAGATAAGTGCACGACCCCTCCCACATCATCGACCACTGGGAGTTTTACATCGATGACAGGGAGACATTCACGTAGGTTACAGTAGAGATTAAGTATCGATAGGAGCGGGTCCTTCGTGGATGGCCGATACCTCTGGTTCACGTACGCTTGTAGCATGTGAACATCCATGAGAGAACATCGGAGTGGGAGGCTCAGATGCGTGCTCAATACCCTCATTTTCTCCCTTATTTTGAGTTGTAGCTTATGGGGATGTAAATAAATGAGGTGGGGAGATTGAAAAGTCTTGAAATTTGGGTGGAAATTTTTTCCTTAAATTAATGGGAATTTTACGAGTCTGTGAAAATTTACGGTGCTTTATTATGAGGCCTGGTGTTCCAGAAATCAATTTCTGATATTTTGTTTGGGTACGTTCAATAAACGTGTGAGCGAGGCTTTATAACATTTGAACCGGTGCTCGGAATTTTAATCTGAGGGCATCGTTGATCTCGCAGCACTGCCCTTCACTTAATAAGACTTTCACCTCAAGGACAGTTGGTCGAGAATGGATATTAGTTTTTCGGTTATCAATTAAATAAAAACAGTGTGAGGCTTAATTTTTATGGTTAAAACCTCCAAGTGGTGATTAGAGGTCGGGGAAACCACCCCATAACGTCCCATGAGTGGTTTTGGTGGTGGGTCCCACCCACAAATATCCACCCTTGGGAGGATATTTTCGGTGGGGAACACCTGGGATTGTAAACCATTGAACTCCCCATTTATGGAGAAATGACCCATGAAACCTCTTGAACTCCCTTAATTAATTTGTGCCTACACACAAGAAATAATTAAGTGGAGCCCCCCCCCCCCATTTAATTAATTATCCATTTGAATTCATCCCAACCATTAAAATAATGGATAATATATTATTTCATTTGGTTGGAAACATTCATTTGGTGGAACGGAGGAGGATGAGGGCTAGGGAGAACCATCCTCCCAATGATGAATGTGAAAAACTCCATCGATGTGTCTTCCTTAGTCTTCTACCCATGACACTTTACGATGCACAAGCACGAAATTGGGAGTGTCTGACGAACATGGTGAACGATGAATCAATGTCTGCCTTTCCGCGACATCGTCATCAGACGACGACCAGCGAATCAGAGTTAGGGGGATTTAAGATTGATTTGTTTCCATTCTTCAATGAACAAATATTTGTTTATGAATTTCCAAATGTTATCAACATAATTTGGATAGCTCGGGCTGTACGAACACTGCTCGACCCTCACCCTTTGTTTTTCCTCATTTTTTGACGACAGAGGAGGAGAAACGGAGGTGGGCATCGGGACGACTACAAAGACATTCAGCCATGGGGAAACTGGTGGTGCATGGCAGCTAGGTTGTCGGAAGGGCGCGGCATTGTCATGCTGTGAAAAAGAAAGGGTTGAGGTAAGGCTAGGCCATATCGGTGGAGGGTGGCGCCATTGTGCCGCGCGGAAAAGTAGAACCACTTCCAGGGTGGGCTGCAACAGAAGAGCAGAGGTGGTCGATGTCGGTCCGGTCGCTAGCGGTGAAAACCGACTCGCCGCTCGGCCATCCAGACAAGGCAGGACCCTCTCTGGTATTGTGGGATACCGAACCGGTGCCTAACACAGGTTCCCTTTGGGTAATAGCCCCCCCTCCCCCCACACGAGGCTATGGCGGGCCCCTCAAGTCGCCGATGGCCACTGGCCAGCCGGTCCATGCATGTCGCTAGCCAGGCCACGCAGGCTGTAAGCCAGACCACACGAGCCTCTGGGACGGACCTAGAATGGGCTAGACCTAGCATTGGGAGGAACCCCCCCCCCCCCCAGGCCGGTTAAGACTCGCGGACCGGGTCATGCCCCAGTCCGAACCCATTTTACCCGAATACACCTATTCCCCCATTACTCATGCTACGGGTGTCCAATCGATGAACCATCTGTAGCGACAGAATGATTAGAATGAGGCAGTTCTTTTGGAATACCCCACATGTGGTTTTAACATAGTTTTGGTACTTTCAGGTTGGTTTGACACTAAAATCCAACCGGGCCCCTAGGACGGAAATGCCAATAACTCACAAATCGGGCGTCCGATTGACGTGTCGTCTAATGCGTTGAGACCCCTATGAAGTGGAAGACCTTTGAGATACATCGACATGGGACTTTTTGAAAATTGGTGTATTGACTAGTGGATCATGGAGTGGATCCTCTAGAGACAAGCTTATAGATTACATAGACCTTATAGTTGGCTGAGACCTGACAACTCCATGACCGATTTGACTCGGAGTGACTCGACTGGCCCAGTGGGCAGCGCCTTTGTGTGACGCGGCAGACCCACTATGGGTAGCACCTCTGTTTGAGAACATCAAACCCATGATACTCGATAGAAGGTGTATCTCTTCAGGCTATGAGGGGGAGCACCTCTATGTGAGCGTGATAGACCAGTGGTGGGGAGCGCCTTTGTGGGACACAACTGACCCATGATACATGACCGGAGGAGTACTGTAGCAGTCCATGGATAGTGGGAAGCACCTCTATGGGTCACAAAAGGCCCACTATAATCGATAAAGGAGGATTACACCATCATCTGAGGTTCCAATAGTGTAACTAGGGTTGTTACATGATACTACCCCTATAGCTCCTCGAAGCTGATCATAGTCATCATCAATCATCAATAGGGGATATCATTTCTTGACCGTAAAATATATCAAATTCCGATAATCTACGTAATTTTTTACATAACCATCATCCTTTTTCACAAAAAGGAATGGAGAACCCTATGGTGAAGGACTGGGTTTGATGAAAACATTTTTTTAACTCCTATATAAACCTCTTGAGCTCTATTAACACTAGTATAGATATACTATATGGATGAATGGTCACTGGTGTCCCTCCTGGAACTAGGTCAATATGAAAATCTACCTCTATCTCTGGCGGTAAACTATTAAATACTTATGGAAGGACATCGTTGAAATTCTCCACCACTATAGGAATGTCCATATGTGATATCCCCTTATCATCCGTAAATAAACTAGATATATGGTATATGATTGTCCCAACCGATAAGGCTTAGGTCTAACTCTTCTCTCCTAGACATCTCATTCACCATTGTGTAGAAATGATCTTCCATATGGTGATATGAATCACACCTTATCGTGATAGAAGTTTACAAAAGCCTAAAAGGACACCAACCAGCCCATTCCAAGAATTAAATCGAATCCATTCAACTATAAGAAATATTGGTCCCATAAAAAGTGACACCCACTAACCTCATGAAGAAAATCATTGAATGGATGTATACTTGATGATCTAATCACCAACAAAGTGTATAGAATCATAAAATCATTTTATGTAAATGTATATAACCTATGGAACTCCACAACGACAATAGAAAAAAATCGATGCCCTGTATCGATAAAAGAAAATGATAAAATTGAGGCAACTAGAATCATATCTCTAACCATAGATTGCCCAAGATCCTACTCCTTCCGAGTCCATTCCATTGTAATAGAATGTCCAGTACCATCGGTGTGTAACCCTACCCGGCAACCCTAGGCTGATACACCATGATGCCGCTAAAAACATGTCACACGGCTTCCACGACCACGACCACCTCCTCGACCTGAATGACCCGACAAAATCCAATTACATAACTGATGAGAAACATGTGGTACTTCGCCTGAACATGGAGTCATAACAGATACCCTCTAATTATATACTAATGAGAACATCTGGAAAAATTGTTCATTATGGCACATCTTGCCGCAAGATCGACACACAACTCTGTCTTTCGGGCACTAATTTACCATGTGCCCCCTCCTTCTACACTAGTAGCACCTCAACTAGCTACCTAAAGATATATCCCTCCTACTAGAATCGTCATGCTAATTGTCCATTCACTACTTCCTTCTATCAAACTATGTATTACCAGACCAGGATGTTGAACCACCCTAGCTCGCAACTCCCAACTCCTTCACATTGATCTTGTTAATAATCACATGGTTCACTATATCAGCATCCAAAGTCTACATATTAACATTCATATTTGATATAATTTCGTACCTGAGACAATCCTAAAATATACTAGCTAGTGATAAAAAATCAATCCCCATAATAGGTACAATGCACTAAATCTCTCAAAAGAGATAAGAGTAATCCATCCTAGAAAGAGATCCCTACTCCAAAATCCTGAACTCCCTATATTGGTCATCCCTCAACGTCTCAAGTTTTAATTAATCATATAATACCCTCTAAAAATCTTCCCAAGCCATATCTCGATGATGTAACACCTCTGAGATAACATCCCACCATCTCTTGGAGGAATCAATTAGCTTGTATGTTGCGAGCATCATCGTTATATCTAGAGTTGTATTTATAAGCTCGATGATAGAAATCATGGACTCCAACCAAGAATATGTAGCATGTGGTCCTCTATTCCAAGAAAAATGGGAGGATGATACTTCTCTAACACTAGAGTCAACTCTTCCATAGTTAGGGATGGATGTGTTGCTCCCTAAAATTTATGCATCATCCTCACAAAGCCTTCATGGAACTATGTATCATCCCATGGGTCTGGTATAATAGTTGGTGCCACGATGGTCATGACAGTAGGATCTTCTAGTAGTCCTCTATCTACCATTTCTGGTGTCTAATCATCTCATTGTACCTGGCATACAACCAAGGGACTTTTTGGAGTCATGTCTATGCAATGTCAAGTGCACCCCTCCGTTCACATTTATCATGGAATGCATCATAGAAGAGCATGTACAGAACATGATATGGAATGCATTCATGTTGTTAAAAAGTGCATTACATGGGTTTTAGAACTACTAGACAATGTGTCCCCTTAACCCTTAACATGGGTGTATAACTCAACCAACACGGTCCTATAATACCCACACACAACATGTTCTTCTTAAGAAACATTGTTTACTTGAATATACCCATTAACCAAATTCATATACAAGTCTAGATCTACATGGTTCTTTTTAGTGTAACACTATATAACATTAAAACTCTAGACATAGACGGTACAACCAATGTTTAATCCACCCATGTCACTAGTCACACTGCTGGATACATGGTCGATTACAAGATGATGTGTACTCCGAGTACACACCGTATTCTACCAATAGTTATTTCAACCCCATGTGTCTTCTCACATAGTCAATCAAATGGTCAAAAACAACATCACAGGTATATACGGCTCACGTCGTGTACATATTTATATTTATTTCTTACATAATAGAAGAACACATAACATTTTTTTATAACATCAAACATCGTGTTTCCTAGGTTTTTGGAGTGTAAACCTTTGAAACATCTTTGGAACCCCCAAAATCCTAAAATTTTGTCCAAGTCATGCCATGTTCTAATCCATGAGAGCCCATACTCCTTGAAAATCATTTTTTGGAATCCTTATTCATATCAAGAATTAATAAAATTCTATTATTGTTGAAACATTATCCACCAAATCTAGAACCAAGAGGGCCCATAACTCCATATGGGCCAAATATTGGAATCCATCAAATTGATTCTTTACATATACGAATACCCTATCATAAATAGTTTTTATTTACACCACGACTTCTATCACACAACATGATGATTTTGCACAATGTCTATCATAATAACATGAAAGATGAAATGCGTTATAAATGCAATGACAAGATTGAATGACATGTGATCTTTAGAAAGTAACATATGATGCATGAGATGACATTCCCTCTCATCATCTGGTTTTAATAGAAATTTAACCATAGTGATATCAATCATAACATCACAAATCAAGTGAATCACCCAATAGTAATAACAAATCAACTGTATCAATTGAAAAAACAAAAAATTTCCATATTTATAGTAACATAGATTTTCCATGTACATAGGGTAGAAACTCTGGGGAATATCTAATTATAAAACACCATTTCCATCCTATCCCATTCTGTTGTCTCCAAAAAGTAAGATATACTATAAAATTAAACCCCCTCTACTTCCACTTTTAACATACATGATCCAGGTGTCACCGAAAGGTGCCTCGTACCCAGTTGTCCACATACCCTCATGAGCATTTCCCTAAACTCTTGAGGCTACTAAGTGGTAGTGGGGGCCATGGGAATGATGGTGGTGAAAATATTCCCTCATTTGAAAATTAAACACAACATAATTATATAGTAACAATAGGGGATGTAGTAATACCATACAACATATGTATTCAACATAATAGTAATAATAATGAAACAACTGAAGCCATAAAATTTATATTATGATGCATGATACTTGGGTCTAGGAAATAATCCAAAATAGTTCATATTGTTGGAAATAAAATACAATCCAAAATATAGAGAAATAATGTAATCTACAACAGTATCACAAGTCTCATATCGGTCCCATGCTCTTTAGCTCCAACATACAACAACCCAATACCTGATGAAGAAGGGTGTTTTTCCTTATCTCTAACATCAATAATATAATTGGTTTGGGTCCAAAAAAATGATCAAATAGGGTGTGAGATGAATACCAGTAGACACCCCCCATAAGATCCACACCTAACAATCAGAGAATATACATAGCATGTAATATGCCTAAATGAAGCAATAAACTAGGAAGAACTCTAAAGTAAACAATACTACAGTTTTCAAGTAAATTCATTTAACATGTAATATTCATATGATGAATCATGTAATCATAGGATATATCTAAGGAACTATATTCCCTATGTAATGTTACAAAACAGTGGACTTAGAAGACCATCAATGCAATCATATAAGACCAAATCCAGGATTGTGGTTTGGCTTGGTAGACTCATCACAATAACTAAATGATTCACAAATGACCTTATCGGAAATGTATCAGAGTATACATCCATTGGAACTAAATAGAATCAATTCAATAAATAATAAACCAGTGGAAAATATACCGTGTTCTACCCTCATCCATCTCATATATCATCACTGAAAAAAATAACAACCTACTAGGATTTCTCTCACGGTCTTACCCCTTTGGTCAACGTTCAACTCCAAGGATATCATGGTCCTTTGAAATTAATATAGACACCCCTCATTCTTCATTTTCTAAGGCTCACACTATTCTTTCGAAAAGAAATATACCACATATCCTATCAACGAATGTAATCTGTACGTCCCCTTAGTTTTCTAGGCACAAGGATCTAATGGTCCTTCAGAAAAACAATGCACATATTATATAAAATAATATCATATAGTTCAAACTAGTCCATTGATAAAAATTCACAATACATATCACACTCATTTCATATAATCATGAAAATGCATCCTAGGAAATTCAAGGCATGGAAATAAAGGTACACCTCATTGGAAACCTAGACCAAACGACCAATATGTTGGAACCAGGGTCTTCAAACATGATTTGGAGTATGGTTTGTGTTTTTTGTCAATAATCAGTGGAATTTCAGAATGTGTACCAATAAAGGGATCATAAAGTTCAAGCAAAAAGAAAACACTAGTGATGGTGGCGTCGTTTCCCAGTGTTTGCCAATTTTTTGGGCCTGAAAATTCGGCCAATAAAGTAAAGTGTTTTTGGAAAAGGTACATGCGTACCGAGGTCTTGGAGGAAAGGAGACTTGCGCACCTTATGTTTTTGAGGATAATAACTTCAATGTTTGGCTAAGGAAAGAAGGTCGTGCACGTATTGGTTGGGTCGCGCAAGTGAGTTGTGCGACAGAGGTTAGGGGAGACAAGACTTGCGCGCCAATGAGGGACTTGTGCACCTCCGCACAGGAGGTCCAGTTTGCCTATAAATACTGGACCACCCCTCCTCATTTACAACGGAGTTAGAAACTTAGAGATTGTTCGAGCTCTCGTCACGCAGGTGGTTGAGGTGCGCTGGTGGTATTTTGGTCGCGCAAGTAGAGCTTGCGCGCCGGTTGTCTGGTGAGCACCCAAGGCGGTTTGGGAGAGAAAGGAAGTGGATCGCGCAAGTTTGTTTTTAGGGAAGGATGCGTCGCGCAGGTGCGTTGGTGACACTTGTGCACCAGTCTGGACTTGCACACCGTATTCGGACTTGCACGTCCGGCTTGGATAAGCGCGTCAGGTTTTACTAAAGCCCGCCGGCCTGTTTGGAGCTGCACAAAAGCCAGGAGACTACCCGATTCATTCGAGGAAAAGTGATATTTTGCTTCTGGTGAGAATCAGACTTCAATAGAGCATCTACATACAACAAAGGATGCATTATTATGCAAATGATAAAGAGACCTTCACGTCTATAAACTGATTGGGACTTCACCAACGGCAGTGAGCCAGGGGGAGTCAATGGGAGTGACCCAAGGGAAGCAGTGAGCTATCCTTGAACCTCTGTAAAGGTAGTGATCCTGGGACAGAGTGACTATACTCGAACTTTTGTAATCTACAGCTAGTGAAGAATAGTGGTTTTTGGTACAACCAACAACCTGTCGGCGTATGCTCCTTGGACGTAGCCCTTAGTGGTTAACCATGTAAAAAAGGGTTGTCTCTTCTCTGTGCTTGTGAACGCTTGCTTTCTAATCATAATCATCATACAGGTTCAACAAGTTCCTACCAACGTGGGAACAAGATCCATCACATTAAAAGAAAAAGTGTTCACCCTGAATCACCCCTCCACTCTCCGGGTGTCCCGGGGTCCTTCAAGTGGTATCAGAGGCAGGTTAAAGGTTGCCAGTGTTGGATCTGACCTTCTTCGTCATGGAAAACGCTGTCAATGTCAGGGGAGTCCCTCACTTAGATGGAAGCAATTTCCAGATCTGGGAGAATAGAATGAGATCTCATATATGATATCATAGAATGGAAGTTCTTTTTTCTATTATGCATGGAATACAAGTCACGGATCCAACAGGCCTGGCTCTGACTGAAACAGACAGGAAACTTCTTGATGCAGATGCTAAAGCACAGAATGCTCTCACTACAGCCCTTTCTGATCAGATCTACCTAAAGGTGATGAATTTCACCTCAGCAAAATCCATGTGGGATAAACATGATAATATTTATGAAGGAGATGGTAATGTGAAGGAGGCGAAACTACAAGTGCTACACAATCGGTTTGATGATCTGAAGATGCATCCAGACGAGAATGCAGACTCTTTCTTCAATCGAATTACTGAAGTGGTTGGAGCAATTCGGGGTCTAGGCGAAGAAATCAAAGACATTGATATTGTAAAGAAAATATTAAGAAGACTTCCACCTCTCTATAATGCAAAGGTGTCATCCCTTGAGGAAAGAGATCTTTCCAAAATTTCTCTAGATGATCTAATGAGCAGCTTGGTAGCATATGAAATGAGGGTCAAACCAGAAGATGCTACGACTCGGGTGAGCAAGGAAATGGAATTCAAGGCCATGGATAAATTGAAAATCTCAAACGATAGTAGCGGTGATGATGACGAAGAGAAAGAAATTCTTTCTCCCATTGCAATGAAGTTCCAGAAGGGGAAATGGAAATTCAAAGGGAAGTTACCTCTCACATGTTTCCATTGTGGAAAAGTTGGGCACATTGCCTCTCAGTGCTTGAAGAATATCAATGATGATGACAGTGAATATGAAAACTTCAAGAAGCCTCAGAGAAGGTTATTCAAAAAGGGAGACTTCAAATCTGGTAGGAAAATGCAAAGGAAGAGTTTTGTCTGTGAAGAGGAAGTCGATGACAATAAATTCTGTGATGAAGAAGAACCAGAATTCAAAACTGGGAACCATGCTTCATTGATGGCCACTGTTGAAAACTCAGAAGATACTGATGGAGAAAAATAACTGAGAACTTGTGTAGATCCAGAGGTACCACTTAAGGATGTGGTTAGTAAGCTTAGGATTAAATGTAAGAGCTACAATAAGTGGAAATCAATTGTAGAAGAATCAACTGAATACGTTGAACAACATGAAGCTGAAATTGAATTACTTGAAGAATTTATGAAGGTACAGTCTAAAATAATTGAAAGCAATGATGATGTAGTTTATTTGAAGCTGAGTGTTGAAGAGCAGGCAAAGGTCATCAATGACCTCATATCTAGACTGGATAAAAAATCCAAGACTGTTGAGGGTATTGAGGAGGAAGTAGTTACTCTAAGGAGTAAAATGGAGACTGAATCATTTCCAAAATAATTGAGGAAGAAAATACAGTTCAGAAGATTCTCATATGCAGAATTACTAGCAAGTGCCAAGTGTGGTTCAGATGGGGTTGGAAAAATCTTTAGTGATCAAAGACCCGGTTGCATGGGAAAGAGTGGAATTGGTTGTGAGGCTGAGTCATCAACTTCTATAAGTAAAAAGATCCAAAATAAAGATAAGATGAAAGTTGAACATGTTGAAATGTTGCCTAAAGTGCTGAAAAAGGAACCCTCAATCCAAACTAAAAGGAGACCTGAAAATTATACTCAAACATTCAAAAATGACAGACATTCTTACTATTCTCCCAAGGAAGATGGAGTAAAGAGAAATTCAAATGAGAAGTCATTTCCTCTCATGATGTGTCAGTTCTATCGCTATCTGGGCCATACCATGTCTTATTGTGAAGAGGAAAGAAGCTATCTGAATGGAGAATATATAAAATCTCAACAAAGGAGAAAAATTTCATAACCTAACTCTTATAGATGAAATAATTTCTATGGATATTGTTTTCGTTGTTCTAAATTTGGTCATAAGGCTGTTAATTGCAGGCAGAGAAGGGACATAGACACCTCATACCGAAGTTCAAGATAGGTCAAGTCTCATCAGCCAGGAAGTGTTGCTCTTTCAAACAGGTTCTCACCTCTCAATGAATACTTTGACTATGAAGAACCTATGTATGTAGAAGAGATAGTGGAAAGGCCATTCATTCTATATACTCAATATAGTGTCTCATGGAAGGAAAGGAAGAAGATTGAGAAATCGAACCTTGCAGAGGTAGCCCTCAAAGCTACAATGAACAACAGTACCGGGATTCTGGATAGCGGTTGTTCATCTCATTTGACAGGTAATGCCGGTCTACTAACGAATATCATAAAAAATGTTGATGGTACAGTAATATTTGGTAATGATGGGGATCTAAAGATCAAAGGGAGTGGAAGAACCAAATTATCTAATGGAGAACTAAAGAAGACTGAAGTCCTTTAAGTAGATGGCCCACGTCATAATCTCCTCAACGTGAGTCAACTTTGTGACTCAGGAATTTTACTTACTTTTAATCAGAAAGGCTGCACTATCAAGGAAAAAACCAGCAATTCACTTATGAAGGGATAAAGAACAGAAGGAAACTTGTATCAGGTTGATTTTAAAGAAAATGTATGTTACATGACTGTTGATGAAGAAAACTATTTGTGGCATCGGAGATTGGGACACATCAATCAACAAGACATGGAGAAAAAATCAAAATTGAGAATTGTCATGGACATTCCCAACCTGAAGCATGAGCGTGAAAAATCTTGTGATGCTTGTATTCGTGGGAAGCTGGTCTGCAGTTCATATCGGCCAAAGAAGAAAAGGGCGTCTCACCTTATTGTTATGATTCATACAGATGTTTGCGGTCCAATAAATGTTGCCGGAACACATGGAGAAAGGTACTTTTTCATTTTCATAGATGATTACAGTAGAATGGCATGTGTGATGGTCATTCACATGAAACGAAAAGTCCTTGACTGCATGAAAACATATCGGCGAATCTCCGAGAATGATACTGGATGAACAATCAATGTGTTGCGATCTGACAATGGAGGAGAATAAACATCTATTGAATTTGAGAATTATCTAGAGAAGCATGGGATACAACATGAGGTAGAAGCTGTGATAAATCCACAAAAAAATGGAGTTGTTGAACGTAGGAATCGACAGGTGAACAACATGGCACAAATTATGCTGATTGAGAGTCGTATTCCACGACATTACTGGAAGGAGGCTGTTCAAGCTGTAGTGTAAATTCAGAATAGAACAGGACTTTATATGGGTGAGACGAAGACACCATATGAATTGTGGCATGGACGGATGCCTTCTCTAGAATACTTTCGTGTCTTTGGAAGTAAATGCTTCATTAGCAACAAAGAAGAAAATCAAGGGAAATATGGCGACAATGCAGATGAAGGAATTTTCCTTGGTTACTCAATGAACAACAAATCCTACAAATGATTCAACAAACATTTGGGATGAATTGTGGAAAGCATTGATGTTAAGATAATTTAAGAGAAAACCACAAATGCTTCAAGGATGTCATATGCTGATGTGATAGAATGTCAGTAAGAATGTGAAAGTGAAGAAAATACAAGTGAAGAAATAGATGAAGTTGTTCAAAACACTCAGCAGTCACATCATGATGTTGACTCAGAAGAAGAATCTGAAGAAGAATCTACGGATTAAGAAAATGCTACTGAACCTCGCAGGAGATTTCAAAGAGCTGAGATTGATCCATCCAATATAATTGGGGATAGGAGTGAACCCACTCAAACAATGAGGATGAGGAATAACACGCAATCTGCATTTCTTTCTATTGTGGATCCATCCTCATTTGAAGAAGTTGCAAAGGATGAATCCTGGGTAAAAGTCATGAATGAAGAGTTAGATCATATTGACAAGAATCGGACATGGGATCTTGTCCAGAGACCCGAAGGTCACAATGTGATTGGTAACAAATGGATCTTCAAAAATAAGTTCGATGAGCATGGAAGTGTCATCAGAAACAAGGCAAGACTGGTATGTAAAAGAAACTCCCAGATTTGAAGGAATTGAGGTTGAAGAAACCATTGCTCCAGTAGCTAGACTGGAGTCAATCAGGCTTTTCCTTGCCATGGAACTCCAAATAGAATATAAAGTATATCAAATGGATGTCAAGACAACATTCTTGAAAGGTGTACTCGAAGAGGAAGTCTATATTGAACATCCGTGGGCTTTGTTTTGGATACTTATGAATCAAAGGTCTGCAAACTGAAGAAAGCTCTTTATGGTTTGAAGCAGTCACCACGGGCGTGGTACTCACAGCTAGATTCTTATCTCAAGAAGATGGAATTAAAAATAGTAGGAGTTGATCACAATATCTATGTGAAGAATTCTCCAAAAATTCAATTCATGGATCTTGTCTACATTGATGATATCATATTTGGTGGCTATAGGCAGAAATAAGTGGATGAATTTGCCAACGACAGGAAATCAGAATTTGAAATGTCTATGATTGGGGAGCTCACATATTTCTTGTGGCTGCAGGTGATTCAACAGAAGGAATACACTTTCATTTCTCAGTAAAAATATGCAAGAGAGATACGGAAGAAGTTCAATATGTAAGACTCCAAACCAATGTCAACTCCAATTATAGTTGGAACTAAAATTGGAATGCATGAGGATGGGGACTCTGTTGATCCCACCATGTACAGGAGGATCATTGGAAGCCTATTGTATCTGACATTGACAAGGCCAGATATTGTCTTTGCCACATGCCTTGCGTCCCGCTTTCAGATTTATCCAAAATAGGAACATATGGCGGTAGTAAAAAAGAATCATGAGGTATATTCAAGGTAAAAATAATTTCGGGTTATTTTTTGTTGCAGGAAGGGATAGTGAATTATCTGCATTTTCTGATGCTTACTAGGCTGGTGATGTGGTAGACAGAAAGTCCACTAGTGGTGGAGCTTTCTATATTGGGCAGAAATGTGTTGGCTGGTTGAGCAAGAAACAAGAAAGTACTTTTCTTAGTACTACTGAAGCTGAGTATATCTCTTCCACAAAGGCATGCACTCAACTGCTTTGGATGAAGCAGCAAAAAACAGATATTGGTGAGAAGGTGCAGCAACTGATGGTGATTTACTGTGATAACAAAAGCGCATTTGATCTTACGACGAATATGGTTCAGCATTCTCGTACAAAACATATTTTAATACCGTATCATTTTATCAAAGAAAAGGTTGAACAAGGCATGATTAGAATGGATCATGTTGGAACTGAATAGAAAGTGGTTGATATTCTGACCAAGCCATTGTCTACGGCTGTGTTTGAGAAGCATCAGTTGAACCTTGGTGTTCAACCACCTCCTAATGCATAAGGAGGCTCTGGAAATCCCCTCTCCCCATTTGTTATAACTATTTTTCTCTGCTTATGGGTATGATGCAGGTTTATGGGGAAGATACTATCCAGGGGAGTATGGCTTGAGCTGAACTTTGAACTACATATTGGTCTTTGGTTTTATTTTCAATGGGGGAGAAAGGAATAAATTCATGCCAAGAAATTCTTCAGTGATGAGAAGTATAAGAAGGATTCAATCGGGCGTCAAGAAGGATACAATCGAGTGTCATGGAGAATTTCAAAAAACTGGAACCCAATTCATGCTTCCTCTCTTGTTTTCTACACTGATCATTGCTCACGTAGACTTAGAGTGTCGGATGAGTTGATTATTGCGTTTTGGGTTTGCTCATGGTTGGAGATCTATTGAATTTATTCTGATTGCCAACAAACCCAAAGTGGGAGATTGTTGGAACCAGGGTCTTCAATGCATGATTTGGCATATGGTTTGTGTTTGTTGTCAATACTCAGTGGACGTTCAGAATGTGTACCAATAGAGATATCATACCATTCATGCAAAAAAAAAACAGTAGGGAAGGTGGCGCCGTTTCCCAGTGTTTGCAAATTTTTTTGTTCTAAAAATTCGGCCAATAAAGTAAAGTGTTTTTGGAAAAGGTACTTGTGCGCAAAGGTCTTGGAGGATAGGAGACTTGCACGCCTTATGTTTTTGAGTATCAGAACATCAAAATTTGGCTAAGGAAAGAAGGTCTCGCAAGTATTGGTTGGGTCGCGCAGGTGAGTTGCGCGACAGAGGTTATGGGAGACAAGACTTGCACGCCAATGAGGGACATGCGCGCCTCCGCGTAGGGGGTCAAGTTTGCCAATAAATACTGGACCACCCCTCCTCATTTACGATGGAGTTTGAGAGTTAGAGATTTTTTGATCTCTCGTCATGCAGGTGGTTGAGCCGCGTAGGTGGTTGTATGGTCGTGCAAGTAGAGCTTGCGCGCCGGTTGTCTGCTGAGCGCCCAAGGCAGTTTGGGAGAGAAAGGAAGTGGATCGTAGAAGTTTGATTTCAGGGAAGTAAGCATCGCGAAGGTGCATTGGTGACACTTGCACGCCAGTCTGGACTTGCGCGCCGTATTGGGAGTTGCGCGTTTGGCTTGGAGAAGCGCGTCAGGTTTTGCTGAAGCCCGTCGGCCTGTTTGGAGCTACACGAAAGCCAAGAGACTACCTGCTACATTTGAGGAAAAGTGATATTCTGCTTCTGGTGAGAATCGGACTTCAATAGAGCATCTACATTCAACAAAGGTTTCATTCTTATTAAAATGATGAAGAAACCTTCATGTCTATAAACTGAGTGGGACTTCACCAACGGCAGTGAGCCATGGGGAGTCAACGGGAGTGACCCGAGGGAAGCAGTGAGCTATCCTTTAACCTTTGTAAAGGCAGTGATCCTGGGACAGAGTGACTATACCCGAACATTTGTAATCTACAACTAGTGAAGAATAGTGTATTTTGGTACGACCAACAACCTGTCGGCGTATACTCCTTGGATATATCCCTTACTGGTGAACCAAGTAAAAAAGGGTTGTGTCTTCTCTGTGCTTGTGAGTGCTTGCTTTCTAATCATAATCATCATATAGGTTCAACAAGTTCCTACCAACGTGGGAACAAGATCCATCACATTAAAAGAAAAAGTGGCCACCCTGATTCACCCCTCCCCTCTCAGGGTGTCCCGGGGTCCTTCATAATAACACTAAACAAAGGAAAACACCCCCATGGGGTGTACCATTACCATTGTATCTAACCTTATGGATGAACAACAACCCATTATCAATCAATATTTCCCTATAAAGTAATAAATTGGGTGATATTAAAAATCATATAATACCACAAACTTGGGTATGCGGGAATTTTATCAAGTTTAATCCAAATACGTGCAAAAAAAGGAACAAACCACTAACTTCGATATCATACGATCGATATACTTGAATGACAGGCCTCGATTCATCATAAAATGGAGTACATCTATGAAATGGTAAAAAAACCAACCTTTAATAACACAAAATAGATGTATAATCAAGACAAATGGATTGAAGGGATTTTAAAACTCATCAGCGTTATTCCAATTCACCTAATTGTTTCTTAATCAGAGCACAAATAGTGAATCAGGGGATCCATTTTTATTCCGTTTTCCATAGAGATACTATATGAAACACTGAATGAAGAAGGTGTTTCGAAACCTCAGATAGAACCCCTCACTAATATATATAATAAAAAATCAATGTATGCTTTGTGTTATTTTAAACCCCATGTCATGTAGTAGCATTAACCGTCCCCCGATTTAAGTGGTCTTCAAGGTCACCACGTGGCAATGTATGTGGAGGTTATATTGTAATGACGTGGATGTACAAAAAATTCTAGGTACGCATCATTTACTCAAAAGAACACAACATGTACAATGAAAAAACACTTTTCTTCTTTTTTCCTCAAAACAAATGGAAAAACAAGATCTATACCAGAAATGAAGATCTGTGTTTTTCTAGGAACTAAAGTAACAATGGATGTGAAGAAAACTATGTTGGTTTCATTAAATAGAAATTTAATGATATGAGAGGTGTGATGAGAACTATTGTTGTTAATATTAACCCACTATTAGTAGTAATGATTGACTACTAGAACCTAGGTGATTTTTATATGTCATCATATTTTTGAGAAATGAATCTCTATGGATGTTCATGAAATTATCATAAAGTTATGTATATTCAACCACAAATCTGTCAAGTATATGGATAGAAACACATTGGAATATTTTTCAATGATATTGGAATATGTTATATATGAGCTAATGAGAGTCATAATGAAATAACCTTCCATGGAAAAAGGATGCATTCAATTTACTCCATGAAGGGGAATGAATTATTTCTAAGTTATCATTGGATTGTTTTAAATGGGGGGAGTATGGTCATTATGAAAATTGATGTCTAATGAATATGGTTTTGGAATGAGATCAGTAGGTCCCCAAAAATTTTTGTTTTGAAATACCTAATGAAATTCCAATTAAAGATGATGGAACTAAAAATGAAATATGAAAGGTATGGATTATTTCATTTTTCATGTTATGAATTATTTAATATGAGGACACTGTTCATGATTTTCTTTGTAAAAATGAATTATTATAGAATAATTTGTAAAAAAATTGTCAAGGGATCATGATTAATTCTCGATTATTAAGAAGTATAAATTATAATATATTTATAGTTTTTTATATCTATGCATGATGAAGGTTATAAAATTATTAATGATCTTTTGTTGATGGGATTTATTTGGAAAACTTTTCTCTAGTATTCTTAACCTGGACGTTTTTTGAGTGAAAAATATATTTGACTAATAATTCGGTTTTATTTGGGGGATATAATTATAATGACTCATTAAGGTTTATATCATCCATGATTTTGCGTAAATTATGGTTTATTAGAATTTGAGATTCGGAATGAAATGAATAACATAAACATGAGGTTAAATTATTTTATCGTTATTATTTTTGAATATTGTTCCTCGTATTGGGAATATTTTTGAATTATATTATTTTATAAAAATTAAAATATGCATGTAGGGTGACTACCCATCACATCATACAATTCCATGTGAATTGATTCTAAAACTGATGTGTAACAAGGATTTATCACCTACCACTTGCCTATGTGAAGCCTCTAGTTTGAATGAATTATTCTTTTTAGTTTATTGATTATATGTATAAAGAATTAATTGATTTTTGGAACTTCTGTTTTATCAAATTGATATCCATAGTATAGGAGAATTATTTGTTGAGGATGTGAAAATGTATATTGTGGAAGATGTGGGCTCTTTTGGGAACACTACATGCCTAAGGAAAATAGAATACTATGGTATTTCATTTGATGCGTAATGTTTGAATTTTATTTTGGAAGAATATTTATTTTTGGACATATTTCAATTTGTGTTATTAATGTAAATTATTAACCTTTCATGGAGAATATGTGAATAGGATAATTACTTTTAACTATGAGAATTTAAGATTATGAAATGTTATTTAGAGGGAAATGTCAATATTTATCGAGGAAGAATATGAGATAAAATCCTTCTACATTTTGGGTTTCATTCATATTTTAGACTACATTGATGAATTTTAAGGACAATTCATTATTGAATGGTATTTGTAGAAATTTGTGTATTAATTGTTGGAATTTGGAGATTAAGAGTAGTATTTCGTATTATTAAGGATTAACATTTTTTGGTATTATCTGATCTTTTTCTAACAATTTTGGTTTTGGTTGAAGTCTAAATATAGGGGAGGTATATAGTTCATCATTTTCAGATAATGTGATTCTCTATAAGTTGATTATAGCACATCACATGTGACCAAGTCGTCATGAATACTCATCATTTTGAGATAAGATTAATTTGTGGTATATAATTATTAAAGGATGAAACTCTACTTGAAATGTATGATTGGTTTCTTATGTTATTATTCTGGCTTGTTTATAAATTCCACAACATTATGAAATGATAATTAAAGAAAAAAACATTTTTATTTACTTTTCTACGTGGAAATCATTGATTGTTTAACCAATCACAGGTTTATAGTTTTTTAGTTGTTATCATTTTCTTAATCAGGTTTTATCTCACTCTTTATCAGAAAAATATGGTTCCTCTCTCTTCCATATATATGCTTTCAATCATAGAATCCTGGTATGTGGTATCTTGGGTGACCTCTATACGTCTCTTTCAGTCTTTTAAAGTGAAATTTTTATTGAATATTTTTTCCATTGAGGTATTTTTAATGACGTTTTTGAGCCCAATTTTACAATTATGAGGACGCAATTTCCATATGGGGGGAATGATGTAACATACATGGTATTTGTAGAATTATATATTTATATATATATAAATATTTTATAATTTATTATTAATTTTAGATTAAATGGGATACTATATATGATGGGGTACTTGACACGCAATAATGTGTTTCTCTTTATTCTAATGTTTCACACAACACTAAGTTATACCAAGAATTAATATAACTACAATATTATAATTTTAAATTTTTGTTAACACCCTTTCTTTGTATTGGTGGGAATAAACCTAATTAACAATATTATGATTTTACATTATTTTTAAATGTTATTATATTTATTGAATGAATTTTATAGTCTTAAAATTATAATGAATCAAATTTCACGCATAAAATTCTCTAATATATTTAAAAGGTCATTTTTCTCCTTCTGATGGAGAACCCATTTTAAAAATAGTTTTTTTCACTTTGATATGTTCTATATTATTATATATACTATTTCTTTAGCATCAGGACATCAAAATTTAATTAAGTTGTTTTTCTGATAAAATTCATGTATTAATAAATTGTGATAAATACTAAATTTTAATTCAAAATGAAATTTTCTTCATTATATTCCTATATATTCATTTTATTTTGTTTTGAAGTTTTATTGGATTATGTTTTTATCATTTAATCCAATTATGGTGTTTCTATTTTATTTCAAATTTTATTTGATAATAAACACATGTCTATCTATTGATAGTTTTTACTTCTTAAATCCTTGTTTTCTGGTTTTGACTTTATGAAATAATTTTTAATTAATTTCTTCCAATTTTTTTATTTGAATTTTTAAAATTTGATTCCATATTTTGATTTATAAGTTCCAAATTATATAAAAAGGAAGCCATTATTTTTGGACATTATGAATAATATCATCAATAATTATTTTTATTTACCATGATTATATGTAAAATCAGGTAAATATGGGTAGAAATAATATTATAATAATACCAAACATTCCTTGAACATATTATAATTTTACTAGATGATATATTTAAAACCATGACAGAACATAGGATGAAATTATTGCCTTTAGGGTCTACAAGGGTTTCAAAATGACCAATATTATATTAGTTTCATGAAAGGGAAAATATAACATTAACATATATATTTTAATAAACCAATTTTAATATAGGGTTATATGACTAATATCATTGACTATAAATTATAATTGTATGGGTAAAATTGTTTTATACATTATGATATTTTATTTATAATTTTTAGATATTAAATAAATTAATTTATTTGTGATGGAAAAATGATGCAGTGATTAAATTATTAGTGAATGATTCAAATAAATGATATTATAAACATTTAATTGAATATAATAATAATATTTTAATGCCATGACCAAATTGTTTTGATGACATTGAAATAGGAGTAATCATTTAATTCCATTTTTGCAAAGTAATTGAATTATTATGACTTTAGGAAAAATCAATTACTATATAATGTCAAAATTGACATAAATGATTTGTTTAAAAATAATAATATTTTATTAATTGAGTGTATATTCCTAAAAATAGATGATTAAAAAACTGACTTATATTATGTAAAAAATTTCAATAATGGTCCAATTTTAGTTATATTGGAATATTATTGTAACAATATTAACCATTTATTATTACGATACTAGAAGACTTGGTAAGAGTTAATGTTTTTAACTAATAGTTTAAGAAAAAAAGGAAGGTTAATTTTTATACCTAAACATGTCTAAAAATTATTGGATGAGATTATTTTAACCCAATATCATATTTTCATACAAATTTATGACATTGTAACTATTATCCTTTGAAAATAATTTCATATTAAAATAATACTTCAAGACTTTCTTAATGTGACGCTACTCCCTCTTATAAAATTCCACCACCTCTACCAACATAATCACATCTCTCAAGCTCATTGAATAGTCCAAAATATAATAATTTAATAACCCAAAATCATCCCCTTCCTTCTAGAGGCCACAATTTGGGAATAATCTCATCATAAGGAGAAATTTTGTAAAATTCAAAAGGATATACTTCAAAAAAAAATTATATGTTTTGTAACCTATTTCAAAATTATATTCTTTTCTACCACCTACTTATATAGTTTCCATAATAGAGTAATAAATACAACATCTTATACACTATGAGATTCTATTATAATTTTAGTAAAACCTTATACATCCTTTTATTCATCTTAAGAATAAAAATTTCACCATGTGTGCGTACGTACAACTTACCGTATCCACGTCGTGGTATAATTTGTTAACATCTAGATGTGTATAATTATGAGTATAATAGATTTAAATAATTAATAGTTCCAGAATTATATCAATATAATTAATATAAAATCCAATAATATACCATTTAACGATTAATTATATGATATCGTCACTTATGTGTGCCAATGTCCAACCATCTCCATGATGTTATTCGATTAATTCCACATGATCTTATTTAAACCGCAGTTATATAAATTAATGGAATAAATAAATATTATACATATTTTATTAACATTGACTCTATTCTTATGAAATTTTTATTTACAACATACATTAATTATTACAATAATGAGTAAATATGATATTTTCATTTTAAGAAGTGTGCACTATCACCCCGCAAAGTGATATGACTCATTCATTCCATACATGGAACACATAAAGGATGGATTTAGATAACATATGTAACATATATAACATAGATATTATACTTGAATTATAATATACCAATGTATCATTTAGTTTTCTTTCATTTAATATTATAATGAAATGAATGTAATGTTCATTCGTACGAACAACCTACCGTCTCCATGAATAATACATTTCATTTATTATCTCAATTTGTTTGGAATATTATAAATTAATAAATACTGGATATAAAATATTTATATCCTAAATATTATTCTTTAGATTATGAAATATTTATCACATGGATAATTTACATCTAACAAGTTCATTTTCGAATGAAGAACCGAATATCAGTAAAATACCCAATATATAGTTAAATAATTATGTAGTTTTTCTGAATTGGTAATAAGTTATATAAAAGGGAAAATAAACATGGAAAATGATCTCATGAATTTATAAATTATATCATTTTTAGTACACTAGAATATAAATAATGAATGAGACATGTCAGATATGAGGTAACAAAAATTTTCAATCAATATTCATTCACTGAGTTAAATATATACATAATTGGTTTTTATTTTCTAATATTATATGTGATTTGAATATTATTTTTTTAAACTAAATTTCGAAAAATAATCAGTGTATTTATAAATTTCACTCAACTTTATATGATTTATTTATCCTAAATGGAATTATCTTTGTTTGAGACATCATCTCAATCTACTTTCATTAAGGAATATTTAGGTTTATATAATACATTATTTTATAGCACGTATAATCATCTCCTTTAACTTATTAATTTAATTATTATGTTTTCCAAAGGAATATATTACTATGAATAATTTTAATAAATTGAAAAAGGAAGGTTTCTTTTAAACATACCTGACAATAACCACCTTTTCGCCAGTATAAAAATTATTTGATATCTCACATCCTCTACAAGTAATATTGATTACAAATAAACATAAATACCATATTCCTATCCTTTTATTTTTTATTGAAAATGGTTTTGATAATGGATTTATTATATAAATATAATTATATGATGTCTTATGACTGAAATTGGAAATTTTTAGTCTTCCTTTTTGGTTATTTTATATGTTTCTATTATGTTTTGGTTCTTGGGCATTGATAAAGTATACTAGTGGTTCTGTGATAACATAAGGTTGGGTGATCCCATGAAATCTCTCTAATTAATTGGTTAATGTGATGTAGGTAAACGTTACAGTTTCTCATAAGTGATTTTGGGAATATACTATGATGACTATTCCAAACATAACCATGAAGGGTACTCCATATGTGGATGTACAAGATATAATGTAAATCTGTTATAGATGAAAAAAGATACCATTCTGGTATATTCTTCATATTTGTTATTCATAAATCATTTGATTTCATCCGTTATCATAAAGAGGGTAAGATTTTCGATTATATGTATGATTTCATTGAATTTACTATTCATGGACTATATTTTTCCTTCTATATTTTATATCCCTTATTGTGCTTTTTATGCTCATCCCATGTTTTAAAAAAAACATATCACAAGGTATAAATAAGTGTAAGGGAAAGGAAGAACATAAGAAGATTATTATCAAGAAATGAATTATTTTTTAAGGAGTTTTATTATTGTTAAATTTTTTGATTGATTTGAAGTGTCTACATTGTATTATTTGAGATGTATTGCAATATTTATGGCCTAATTCTCAAAACCATTAAACATAAAAAGTTCTGTAATGAAAAAGAATGTAATTTATTGAAATTAAATAATGATTAAGTAAATTTCAAGTCTAGGTCCCTATATGAAAATCTAAATTCATTTCCAAATTGAGTTTTTGCTTTCCAATGAGAATATTTTTAGTGAATTTTCATCGAATTGTTTTTCATGATCAAAGGATGTATATTTATTTCTGGATTCAGATATTTAATATTTTGTTCTAGATTAATTTTCATAATATTATTTGGAATTATTGCATTGTATATTAAACATATTTTGGATAGGATTATCCATGAACAAAAAAATATTAAAGAATTTTGATTTCTCGGATGTCATTTAGAAATCGAATAACATTCATCTGAATATAAACCCCCATTTTGAGCAATAAATACTTTTTATGGAAAATTTATATGTATAACTTGAGTTATTTAGGTATAAAATAAATAATTCAAATGAAAATAAATTGAAGATAAAAATAATAGGTGTGTTGGATAATCAAATGTCTTCCAACCCTACCTTATTTAGATTGTTTTTTCTACATTCATTTATCTTCTTATTTCCAATCCCAGAAATATATTTATATTTTTAATCTATTTTCCATTCATTTAACTTATTTTAAATAATTTAAAACCCCCATTTCTGATTATAACATTTAATAAAAACAAATTAATAATGTGGATGTTTGAGAGCTATTTTTTTAACCTCCTCCTCATTATACCACGTGGTCATCACTGTAGTAAATTGTTAAGGAGATATTATTTACTATATTTTGATGAAAAAAAAATCAAATATTCAATTTAGTCCCAATTATGGGATGATTTAATAATCATTTTTACATTTATTTCTAATTTCATTAATTTTGAAAAGATGATTAGTGTATTAAAAATGAAAAAAATATGGATATTTATATTGACTACTTCTTTGCGTGTCACAATTATTAATAATATGGGGATCCATGTTAATATAGATTTTTAAAATTTAAAATCTATAAAAATGCATTGGTGCTTCTACTATAAGATTCCATGTTTTTAGAAGTTATAAAAAATTGATATTCTTTTAAATTATTAATAATAATTCATATAAATTAATGTTCAAAATGATATTCATGAAATGGAAAATCATTTCCCATTAACAAATTATATTCACAAACCATATTTTGTTGAATGGAAAAATTATGTGGAAAGTCATGTTTCATATTTAAAGGATGAAATTATCATTGATTCATCATCTATTGTGTCTATTGTAAAAAACTATTTGGTAAATAATTGTGTTATATTTGATGAAAATAATATTCCATTTGAAGCCAATATTTATTAAAAATATAAATGAAAATGTTTTTATGAAAATTTAGCTAAATAGGAAGATGAACATGAAACATTTTTTTAATAACATATTGAGTAACCAATGTTTTAAATTTTCAATAAATATATTTTTAACTCCCAAACATAGTCGGAACCTAAAATTATAATAGAGGATTTTTCAAAATTTGATCCTTTATTGACTAATTATTTGGGTAATAATTTGATACATTATTCTACCAATAAAAAATTAATTCAGATTTCGTTTGAGTGTAATTTTTTTAGATGATTACTATGTCATGTTTGAAATGGGAGAATAAATTGTGTTCCAATTTGAGTATAATCACACGCTCGAGGATGGTGCAACAAAAAGTTATTCAATAACGAAAACATTTTCCAAGATGAAATTATTGATGAAACAAAGACTAAAAATAAAATTGAAAAATCAAAGGAGCTATATCATGGGGATGGTGTGTTTTAATGTTTATTTTACATTTTATTCCAACTTCCAATGAATCATAGGGAAAAAATCATGGATGGTAAATTGAAGAAATAATATTTTTTTGAGATTTTATAAATGCTAAAACTAAATAACATTAGTTAAATTTCAGTTGATTTATTCAAGAGGAATAAAATACATCCCCCTTCGGATTGTGGATGATCCGTTGAAACCGGTTGAATTGGGGATGATCAGATGGATCATATTGATTCCATCGATATTCTCCTAGAACTCAATAATGATGCCTTGGTCATCTACCCTTTGGATCCATCCCTTCATGGTTTGTCACACTGTTTATATGTTGCGATCATTGTTATGATGACATTACATATTATATTGTATGGATATGGGTGACTTGATGTGTATGGATTTATGAAGATTCAATGTCTATTATTTATGAAATTTTAGCAGTTTCATTAATATAGTATCTAACAAATGTTTCGCAGGGATACATGTTGGGATATACCATGTCACTCAACTTCTATCATAAGAATTTCACTATTACGTATACATACATGTTTTACATTGCACAGAATATCAGAATTTTATATTTCACATCTCTAATTTATGTAGTCCATTTGTTGATATCCTATGGGAAATTTAACTCAATACTTATTTGTGATGTCTTTGGATACTCGAACAGACATTATAGATATAGAAGAGGACCGATGAATATGGCCATAGTACGATGGGTGAATTTTTCCAATTCGCATGAGAAGTGGGTAATGGGATTAAGATGAGGCTCATGATGATATAAGGATACAGTTTTTTTATTTTTTTCGTTTATGTTGTATTTTATTGATATTAAACAGTATTGGAGTTTTTGGTATCTGAAATTGCAATAATATTTTATATATGAGATTACATTCTAGTATATTTAGCTATCATATTGTGTATCTAGGGTATTCATGTTATATGATATTTAGAAACTAACTTTCATTTGAATTACATTATATTAGACTCTCTTAACAGAGAATTTTCACCCACAAACCCACCAATAGAGCTCTCTACTAATCTACATCAACTTGTATTTTTGGAGATGCTCTTGAGGCCATGTGGCCAATCGAGATGAGGTCACTATTGAGTGGTATTAATGTTTGGGATGTTACAGAAACTATTATAGATTTTGTATTATGAAATACCTCCATTAAATCGTAATTTAATAGATTCATGGTATTTATATAATCCACATAATGAAAAAAATCAATTATGGAAACATTCCTTAAAAACTAAAACTGAGATGAAAAACCATTATGACTAGTTTGAGTACTATAAAAACTTATTTAACCACATATATAAATAATTATAATTTATTATTATTAAATAATAAATTTATATAAATCCATATATTATCATATATTATCCATTTATAATGATTTTAACATCTAATATTTAATAATTTATTATTACAGTCAACATTTCCTAGTGTTAACCATTTCAATTTTATGAAGAATTTTTTCCAGTAGTTCTAGTCCTTATAAATATATAATCATTAAATAATATAAATAATTTCAAACCTAATATAAATATCATTATATATATATATATATTCCTATTCACCCCTAAAATATAGAGACAGAAAAATGAATTACACCATTCATAGAGACGATAGGTCGTACGTATGCATTCTTTTTGTTTTCACTTTTCATCAGATGTAGCCCAAGAATGTTAACTATTAATTCACCATCTACATTCATTATTAGAATATAAAAATCATAGATATTAATTCTTATATCCTTATTAATGTAAATGATAATAAAAAAAGAAAAATCAATTATATTGATATGTGGAGGTGATAGTAGACACATATAAGCAAGTGACATTTTTTTGAAGTATTGGATGCTAAGACAGATTATGTGATATTAAAATCCATGAAGAAAAATTATTTCATAAAGTTCATAGAAAAAATTTATACCAATCATAAAAAATCAACATAATATGGTTAGGATAAAATTATAATATAAATATATAGAGGTGGTTGTCCAAACCTACGCATGATATATACATTCACAAAACAATTAATGCAATATTGGGTGGTTATTTGTGGATACATAATCATAATAAAATTTATGAAATATTTTTATAATTAAAATATTATTTTATTATGAATACACCATATTTGAATGTTGTCTAAGAATATATATATTTTAAATTTTCTAATAAGAGAATTATATATCAAATATAAGGACTTTATTTGAACCTTTATTTAGGACCCATGGAGTAGTATTTTAAGATAAAAAGAACCAATAATTTATTAATATGATGTTTATTATAGAACTCTTAAGTGATTAGAAAAGAAATATGGCTTAAATTAGATAAATGAAAAAAGATAAGGGGTGCATTTCTATATGAATGATAATAAACGCACATGAAATATCAAAAAATTAAAACATATAAATAATTCACTCTTATCGAAAATGACTCTATATATCTAGATATTCAATTAAAAACATTACAGAGTCCTAATAACCTAGTACTATGTGATACATATTGGATTTAGTTTCATTTTAAACCAAAAGATTTTTTAAACCCTTCATTAACTGATTTTAACTTTAATAGTGGTAACAACTATTCTAATCCTAAAGGTTTACTATTTTAGTTAGAAATGTAAAATTAGATCATAAATAAAAAGCTCATACTTTTAATGAATGTTATTAATAATATATTTCCACTAAAAAATTTATTTGTTTTTCAAATAATTAAAAAATATATTATGTTTCATAAAATATCATTATTTTCATTTTTTACACATTTCGTTTACTTTTCCTTTAAATTCATCAGGATTGTTATGTATTTATTGTATAACACAATCAAAAGTTGTTGAAACCGTTTATTTATCTACATAATTTGTGTAACCAAATAATTCGCCCATATTTTTAACTTTTAATTTTTTAAAAATAATTTATATATTTTTCTATTAATAAATTAAATATATTGGTGTTGTTTTGTAATAATGTAAGTTAATTATTAAATTAATAAAGATTATAAATATATTTCAATTTTTGGGAAGGTAATTATTATTTCAAATATTATTTTGAACAAAAAATAGTCCCTTTTTATCCTTAATAGAAATATCATACAATAAATTAAACTCAAGTGATTTAAAATTTTAAATTAACATTACATCAAATAATATAAATTTCATGATCTTGGAATAATCAAACAAATACATTGTATATCTAAATCAATCATTTAAATGGTGTAATTTATTTAATATTATTAAATAATAGAATGTTTTGGGATGATTTTGAGACATCATCACATGGTTTTATCCTAATTTTTGTTATGTTACCGTTAATATATCGTAACTATTAATAAATAGTACCATTAATAATGAAAATAAAATAAAATGGAATCATTCCAAAATTTTGAAAAACATTTTTCTAAATATGGTTGAAATATTTAATGATTTAATAACATGATTGGGAAGATTTTATTTTTTCTTATAAAATTGTAAAATGTAAGGAGCTATTTTTTGGAAGAATTGGTTTTTGATAATAAAATATAACTTCTATAAAAATCCAGAATATTACTATATGAAATAAAATTAATTAGAATATTCGAAATCAAATCATCACTTATATCATAAAAACCAAACCTAAAATATAATTTCACATTTATAATATTAAATATAAAAACAATAAATGAATGTATTTGAAAAATTTCTATGTTACAATATTTATTGAAATATCAACCATTTTGGAAAAATCCTAAAAATTTACCCTAATTGATGACTTAGATAATGATTTAATGAATCATTTTTATTTTATTAAATTAATTTCTAAATATTTTTAAAAATGTTTTATATTTTCGTCACAGAAAATTCAATACAAATTATTATTTGAATAAAATGCCATATTGAATCTTGAAATAAATATAATAAATATTGATTGATTATTTGTCATGAATAAATTAATATATTTATATTTAGTAGGATAATTTTTAAAATCATTCCAATACAGATCACTCATATTCATACCCATTAATTCAATGCATTTTTTTAATAGACACATTAAAATGTTAATATATTTATAAAAAATATCATTTTCCCTAAAGTTCACTGATATGTGTTACAAAATCAAATAATCTTATAATTCTATTGAGATTATTTTTTAGGTTGTTACATCCTACCCCACTAAATAAATTTTATCCATAAAATTTTATCTCATTTGTCTAATGATCATCATTTGAAAATACATTTGTTGAATCCCACATCATATAGAGAGATAATAAAACATAAATTAAAATGTATAAGTGGGAAACATAATTGTTACGTAAAATATCAAATAGATTCATTAAAAGTTAAATAAAATATTAGTAAGATGATAAATTATTGATGTGGAGGATAAATCAAGTGTCCATTGAGTAATAAAAAGTTATATAGAACATTGTCATGTGAGAAGTAATGGGAAAAAAACCAAACACTTGTGACGGTTGAAAGGATCATTGATTCATTATAAATGAATGTAAAAATATAATATTATTCTTTTAGATCATTTTAAAGAATATAGTGGGTTATTTAAATATCAATATTGATAAAATGAAAAAAATACTGAGGTGTTATGATTCTATTTTATTAGGATAATTTCAATCTCTTGGTGTCCTTTGAGGAATTTCTTCATCAACTATTACTCCAAGTGATGAATATTCACGATTAATTCATCCTGTGTAAAGCACTAAATCACTATTTAAATGTATCATCATATAAATAAATTAATATTAATCCATTATTTTTATATATATAGTTATTATTAAAACCAAAAATGGTTTACACCAGTTTTCTAAATGGTCAATATAATCCATTACATATATTGTAATTATAAATATTCCCCAAAAAGATGTCTTAAAAACAAAAAATATGAAATCTAAGGTAACATATGTTTCTTAAGATCAAATTTATCATTTTTTACAATTGAAAATGGTGTATCTCATAATATCATATACCAAACGGATTAATACCATGATTCAAATAAAACATCGTAATTGCCTAAATCACAATAAAACCATAATGAAAACATATATAAATACAATTAATAATATTCTATATAATCATAAAATAATATTAAATAAAATGGAATATATTCCATTTATCAAAAAATTAAATAATATTATTCATTGAATAAATAATTCAATTTGTCATCAAATTAGTGTACAGATTTGAAGAATACAACAACGATTCTGATTAAATAGTGAATATACATCATTTATTTATCATAAATAAATATCATTAAATCACCATTCATAACATATTGATGGTTATATATACCACTATCATTTACATGTTAAAAGAACAACTAAAACACTAAAAAACATGTCATTATTATTGGTACAATTCAACGTGTTTTTTCAAATACCAAAAGAAACACTATTATCAATAAATTTGTATATATTTCATAATTATTATAAAAATAATATTATTTATATATAATGTCTACAATATAATTATTAAATCTCAATAAAATCACACAATAATCATTTATCTTCATTAATTTGCATATCATTGGTCCTTATATGGAATGTGATATAACCCTTGAATTAGAGAAATGAATAATATAATTCCCCAGATCACCAAAAATAAGAAATTGAATTCCTTGATTATTTGTTCTAATAAGACCTTTATTTCCATCTAGAAATCATCTGTCCCCTCCCTTGATATAATCTCTTATACATTACACACTATTCTCATGAAATAAAATTAATATTTCTTCATCAGTTTTCATTATCACATGAAAATTATTTAGTGTTCACATTCCTAGTTTTTATTGTTTTAGAAAATTTATGTATGTTTAAATTAAAAATAATAAAATATGATATATTATTGGAAATAATAATTTTGTTTCCCATTACACATTATATTTAAATTATTTTTTGAGGAGGAATATCATTCAATTTTCTATCAAATTCATAAATTACATAAATCCCCATAATTCCAGAAATTAAATATAACCATAAAATATATTGCATGAAACAATATTCATAGTAAGGTATCATAATAAACCATTTGATTAATATATAAATAATGAATTCATATTTCAAATCATGAAAATATTTTCATTATTCCAATATTTTCATTTGTTACAAACTATTCAAAATGATTATAATGGATTATATAGAATATTTTTTATAACCCAAACATATCACCCCATGTCTATCAGAATAGGTTTTATGTATGGTAACATTCATCAAGAGAATGAATTATTGTCTATATATAATCCTAAAACACTTTTAGGAATATTTCACCTTGCAACATATATGTTGAATTCAAATACTCTAGTAGTATCTATAAATGGATGTTTTGATAGTAAGACTATCATCATTTAAAAAAACATAACATATTAAATTCTTCTATACATTAAATTATTCAAAGGGTTCACAAAAAATTTCTTATCTGTGTTTCAATATGTAATTAAACATTAATATTATACCATAAATTGTGACACAAACATTTCAGACCAATTTATTACACATAATTACTATAATATTCATTACATATATTTAAAATTCATTCCAAAAATATAAAAATTTAGTTCCTTTTAAAACATAGATTTACAGAAAACATGTTTAAAAATATTTTAACCATATCCCAATAAAAATATCTAAACTAGGACCCCTCTTATGAACATCATACATAATAAGTGTCATCATATCCTTTGGATAAGTATAATAATAATGGTTTATCTCAGATATTCTAAAATCGTAAATAATGTAGATTCAACTGATCACATAACAATAACATGAGAATAATGGTGTGAGAATATGAACCTATAATTTGAATACCATACATAGTATAATATATACAATAATATTGATTCATTTTAAAAATCCTATAAATTTATAATAAATTAATAAAAATATAATCAATATATATGAGCCATGAGGACATTACATTGATATAAGATCATATCGTAAAAGTGCATCATAAACTCTGACATAATCCTAAGACCAGAAATATTTTATCAAGGATACACAGTAAGACATAAAATACATGCTAGTTATAAGTATCCATTCATATACATTCTTCAATCATGGGATAACCTACTTTGAACCATTATCTACGTTGGGGATAAACTCCTATGGCCCTAAAATTTCAGGCATCTCATAACCACCAATGTACTATGGTTCTTTCTTGGGATAACATATTTTTTACCATTCGAGATAAATGAAAAATAAAATTTTCTCATATCCTTGGAGGGATTTATAGTTCGATCCCACTAGATTCATTACAAAATATGCATTCAAATTTTTTTACTAGATCATTAAAATACTGAATGTATGTTATCCTATAGAAAATAAGATTCCATTCAAAAATATTCTTTTAATATAACAATAATGAATTAAATGAAAATATTAATTCTATTATAAAAAGATCCAATCCCCAAAAAATGAACCAATAACATAATTTTATTTTATAATAGATGATAGTTCTTTTAAAGGATCAGATGAAATATTTTCAAATTAAAATTTTCTCTTCATTTTGTAATCACTTCATTAAAATCAAAATAAATTATTATTCTAAAATTACAATGGAAAAATATATTAGAATATTATAAAATTTGATTGGTCATGATGGTCGGAATTTTCAATCATATAATGTACATTATAAAACATATTCATTTCACTATTTATGTAAATGTCAAAAGTACATCATATGGATAATTACAAAAGTACTTATTTTAAATTGTTTCATAAAAAAATAATCATTAGTGAAAATTACATTAAAATATCATTATATTATAGTAAAACACAAGATTTTTTTAAATATAAGGACATCAAGGAACACTAATTTTCATCCAAATAGATAAATAATATTTTTAATCGTTAAATTGGTCTGATGTGTATATAATAAGATAAAAATATAAGGAACAGTAATATAATTCAGTTATATCAATATAATAATAATATTTATGATTTTTTTTTGAGTGATATGTCATAAGACTCAATTAGTGTAAGCTTATTCATAAGCAATCCTGACAAACAGAGTGTTTGTAATTTAAAGGCCAAAACTAGTTTGGCAATATCCATGTCAAAACCTTATGAAAGAGACAAACATATAATGTTTTTTTTAAATCCATGGTAAATTAAACAATGAATATTTAAATACTTGATCTGTGGAATATACACCTCATAATGAAAATAATTTTTTAATGTAGAATATCAATTTCATAAATTAATGTGAGATGAGAAGAACCTCTATGAATTACAAATTGAATCAAAAGTAGTTTTTTTTCCTGATTAATAAATTAAATTTTATTGTAATTTTAAAACAACGTCATTTAAATAATTATAATGTAATGTATTGCTAACTTATAGTATTTTATCACCCAATTTTTAATAACCCCTTATCAAAATCATTTTCTATGTCTGTTCGTTGTAAAATTTTTCATGTGAATATTTGTTCGAAAGATATGATCCATGTACATGGATTATGGTTCAATCCATACCTAATTTGTATCCATAATATAAAACAATATATATTCTATATATATATATAAATCCATGAAATGTATAAATTCAAATATTATTTACACCATTCATGGAGATGTTATGTAGTACATACACATGAACACAATTTTTATTTTTTGATAAATGCAATGAAATAATGTTAAGTAAAAAATAAATATTTTAAACTTTTAATAAAATCATATAAAATATATTTATTCATTAAATATATAATTATTACAATATATGTAATGATTACTTTTGTCAGTGTTAGTTATCCCTCACATTATCGATTTCCATAAAATGTAAATTACTTAATTAATGAACTATTTACATGTTTAGACACCAACTGATGACTGAACCAGGTAATTGAGTTTTTTGTTACCTTGTACAACATAGTTTGTTTATGCATGCCTACACATTGTTTCATTTGTATTACAATTTCTGGATTGGGCAAGACACATGTGGTTTGGGCATACTGAGATGTATATCTCACAACCTACTTGGGCTGCTGTTGCATTGGGGTAATCAAGTAGAATTTCTTGTCCATGGGGCCTTGGACCTTGCATGGTGAAGTTTTCATGTACTCAAGTGTTAGGAAAAAGTAATGAGCTAGAGATTAGGATGATCATTTATATCGCCTCTGGAATTTTAGTTCTATAACTTACTAAAGGCCTACATTTTATTGATTTGAAATAATGTTTTAATGTTTACTACATTCTGTAATATATCAATACCATGACATGAATTATTCCATTGTATAAACAGGAAGTGGCCACTTTTGTTCCTTTATATTAAATATTTCTTCAACTTATTTATTATTCATAATTACTGGTTCCACTGTTGATTTTTGATTACTCTATTATTCGATTTTGTAGCTCTAATAAGTGTGTATTGTCTCCGCACTAACTATCCATACACCCTCGCTACTTGTAAGCACCCTATGGTATATGGGGAAGCATGCTTGTGGTCATATGTTGACTGGTTCAGCCACCATCTTAAAGGTGATCTAGGTCAGGATGTTTCAAATTGGAATCAAAGGGGCTTCCCCCTAATATTAAAGGAATGCCAGTCCACAACTTCCACATAATCCTCTATTTATTGACATATTTTTTTCATTCATCGCACGATTCAATAGAATAATTTTCTCTATCGACTCACCTCATAATTTTTTGTCAGTTTTTGGACTCTTCATTACTTGGTGAGAATCGGTCATAGCATAGTGTTGTGGGGTAATACAATATTTTCGGTTCTATCATGCCCTAGGATGATGATAATGGTCACTATGGACCTGTGGTTGTCTGTTATAGATATTGTTGTCAATGGAGACAGGGTTTAGGCGGTTTCTGTCTACCTGATTCATTTCGGGTAAGGATTATTCCTTATTCATTTTTTATCTACTCTTTAATTATCATCTTTATGTGTCTTTGACACCAATTTTATTAATTTTTAGAGAGTTCAGCTATTCTTTTTGGTTTTTAATGATTTTTTTCTTTACCAACTTATGAGGTGAGGGTTTTCTTATGTATCATGATCTCATTACATTTAAATTGTGTTCATTATTTTTTTAAGGATTATAGAGTTAAATGTGTAGGGTGTTTCTCACTGTTCGTGGGTTTTGAGTCTTTAAATCGATAGAAACACATCTGTGTATGGATTGGTAAGTAAATATAGGTTTGTGGCTTCCACAATTACTTGGGTAAATATACATTGTAGTGATTACACATGTATGGGGCTAGGTGTGCCAATATATATATATATATATACACAGACACACACACACATATATATATATAAATTAATGCGTAAGAGTGTGGAGAGTGGTATATGCCTATAAGCATATGTGTAAGGATCCCCTTGCGCATACCCGTGGCTATGAGAGTGTGTGCATAGGGGGTATTTTTTCATGAATGTGTGTGGTAGTTCATATACTTCATCTTGGAGCATCTTCTTTTAGTTAGAAAGCTTCATGAGTTTATGTGGATGGATTAGATCCACCTTGAGGTAGGTCCCCCTTCAATGTCCGCAATTTTATAAATGTATAAATTATTTTCATACCACACATTTTTTAAAATTGGTCTTCATGTAATGATGTACCTATATTCAATGCTCATTGATGAGACATATCATGTTTCATATTTGAAATGATAATGGTGATAAATTATATTTGTGATATGTGATATCATGATTTTATAATAAAACCCATCAAATGGAGGTGTGTTTCCTTGAAGATAAAAAGTATTGGTTAGACCATGAATTATTGATTAGCCTTGTTTATAATTCTAATGCCTTGATATAATTTAGATATACAACATGTTTATGACATTTCCCTAACGGCATTGGAAACACTATGATTTGCTTTTTTTAATTATTAATGGACCACGAGACCTTCTAAGTGTATGGTATGATTTTTAGATTGTAATTACCCATGTAGGTGATTTCCCTTTTACATGGGTACCTAGAGACCTATAAATAAAATTTATATGTTTTTGAAAAAAGAATGAGTTGAGTTAAATGTTTGTTTAATGCTTACTGATTGACCATAAAAACAAATTACCAAATTTCTTTCAAATATATTTGAATGATAATAACACCTTGGGTGTAAAGTGGGTTCCCATATTAGAATGACATAGGTAGAGTCAATGAGGTTTCATACACACACCATGGGACATTTATGGATTCCCATGTTAGAATTGGATTGATGAACCTGGCAGTATGGGAGAATAATTGGTTTTACGTTTATAACAACCCTTAAGAAGTTAATGGAATGTAGTGATGTGGACCTTGAATTTTGAAAACGTCTTAATGGATTTTACTAAATGGATTCAAGCTACATGGCCAAGTCACAATAATGAATTTATAAGCTTGGACCAATTGAACATAATGATTAACCATGACTTGATTAAATCATTTCAATGATACATGGAATTTTTACACCAATAGAAGACAAGTAATCGACTAATAAATAAATTTTTTAAACACATCGTAACCTATCGACACTAATAGACGACAAGAAAATGACTAAATGGATTACTACATCATTATAATATCAAATTGGAATAAACTGAATCGAACTCACATTGGATTCTGAGAGTAGAATACCATGGGACATATGAACCCAATTCCAATTCAGTGATGTGGCCTAATTAGGTTTATACCCTCCTAAACACTTGTGTCTTTGTATTCCTTGGATGACTGGTATGCTACCATAGGGTCCTTTACATTATTACATGATACTTGAGAAAAACTCCTTGAATCTATCCATGACTACTATGTGCCCTGGTGAAAGACAATATGGACCTGAAATTTTATAGCCATGTTTTACATTGGTCTATCTTCAGGGACTCAGTAGGCACCTTAATGTAGAATCCATTGGAATATGATTCTTTGATTTCAGTAATATCCATTGTTAATACTCAGATAATACCGATTAAGCATTTCGTGAGATCTACATTAGGTTGGATATTATCCTGGAACTCCCTCACTAGATATCATTTTATTCTTTCCTTGTTACATCTTATAAACGTCAGTAGTTTATACTATAACGAGGTGATGTCACTACATGATATGCCTCTATTGACATATTATCATAAAATAGTAATGACATAATTAATGAAAATGTAATATGTTCAGACCCCAGCCGAGGGCTAAAGCAAGTACATGAGTTTGTAGTAACCTAGTCTTGATTACATTGTTTATGCATGCATGTACACTATTTAATTTATATTACACTGTAAGGATTTTCCCAGACACTGGTGGTGCAAGCCTATTGAAATATATATCTGATACCTTACCCAGGATATCATTTCACTGAGGTACCCAAGAAGAGTTTCTTGTTTAGAGGGCATTGGACCGTGCAAGTTACTGTTTTATTATACCCAGGTGTTAGTAGAAAAGGACTGAGCTGGAGGTCATGATGCCCATGGAGATCGCCTTTGGGATTTCATTTCATTTCATTACTTGATTACTACAATTTATTGTTTTTTAAATCACTTTGAACTATATAAATGATTGCATAGTGTATTAATATCAAGTCATTCATTAATCCATTATAAAAACCGGCACAAGCCACTTTGGATCATTTTTATAAATTTGTCTTCCACTGAATTATTATTTCTATTTACTACCACTTCTGATTTTATTTTCTATATTTTACCACTGCACTACTCTGATAAGTGGGTCTAGTCTCCCCACTGAATAACCATACACCCCCAATACTAGTCGGAATCATCTGTCTTATAGGGAGGCATGCTTGATGTCATGTGGAGACTTGTCGGGACATCGTCATTGCGGTGAGAAGGGTCAGGATGTTCCAATTTGGAATAAAATCTCCACTTATTGGAGGGCGTAGTTACAATGTACAAATGTGTGATGTAATATTTATTATAACTGGTAGGAATATAAGAATTTAAAAATGTTATTAGAAACAAAAAATAGTAAATATCTAATAAATTTATAATAAAAACATTGAACCCGTAAAAATAACTGAACATGAATGAAACCAATGGAAAATGTTTTTTTTCTCGTGGGTGGAGGTAGCCCACATATATGTGTAAGCGATACTCCCACTTCTTATTTTATAGAATATAATGTTGATATTTATTGTTTAATATTCATAATAATTTTTTTATATTTGTTAAAATGATTTTATTATTTATTGATGAACATTTTAGACTTATTTAATGATGATGAATAATTAAATTGAAAATGTATAGGAAAGACGACTACTAATTATTTTGTAGGACCCTTTTAGATCCTTCCTAAGGGACCATTGGATTGGTATATCAAGAGAACCATAACATCTTCATCATGACCTGGGATATATAGAAGGAAATTATGGTGGTCTTGTCTAGGATAGATTCATAAATTATGAATAATTAATTGAGATAAGTGGGTTTTTATGATGAAAGGAAAATGACTCATATTGAATTATTAAAATAATTAAAAAAAAATTTCATTCATAATTAAAATGCATTAAAATGTCCAAATATTAAAATTAAACAGTGTATAAGGTCTATATATCTCTATATAATGAACATTATATAGGATTTTGTGTCATTTTAATCCTTTCTATTGGTGTGACCCCTTAACTGTCTAATTTTAACATTAATTTTGGTAATGAATTTTGTAATCATAATGGGATGTAATTTTATAAATAATTTTAAATATTTTTCATAATTTGAATATGTATGAATTATTTCACAATTTATCATCCTAAATATCATCTATACCTATTTTTTAATAATTTTTTTATTATATATTATTTTTCTTAGAATATAATTACTATAATTTTTAACATTATCTAATACCTTGATTTAAAGTAATTAATATACTTTAAATTATAATATAAAAAATTCACAGATATTTAATATGTTAAATTTATATATAAAATTATCTAAATATAAAAATTAAACAAAAATATGTTAATTTTCATAATTATCAAGGCATTTATTTTTTCTATTAATTAAATATATGTTTTGTTTACATTATGCGATGTTTTGATAAAATTATTCAATAACCAATTTTAAAAATTTAATTAACTTTATAAAAAATAATTCTTATAAAAATTTAATATTAATAATCAATAAAAACCTTTTATTATAATTATATAAAATTTTTAGAGACATCATATTGAAGAGAGTGACATCTTGGAGTTTTCATTTTATAGAGTAATATAATAATCATTGTCAATTTAAAACAGAACCAAAATGAATTATATTTGGATTTGGGATGTCTGTGGTAGAATTTATTTAATACAATGTTATAAGGGAATTTTTTGGGTTGATATTTGACCTAATCTCATGGGGTTAACAATATTTTGCCCATTAAACATGTAATAATTTGTCATATATTTAGCATTATAAATACTCATTATGATAAAAAATAGAAGGGGTTGATATTTTAAATTTGATCATATTGATTCTAAATGTTTTATAAATGTTTCATTATTCAATATCAATACATTTTAGAAAATTATGTTAATATAAACACAAAAATAATTAATATAAAATGGTTTTCTATAAAAATGTAGTTTTTTAGCATAAAAATAAGTTATATTAAAATAATAACTATTATATATTGAAATGATATTGTATTGATTATTCTAAATAAAATGAAAAACCAGTCACATTAAAAATAGATATAAAACTAAGAGCACTTCTAAATAACATTCTATAATGAAAGGAAATTGTAGTATTTGAGTATTTGAATTTTTCATAATTATTTTTTAAAAATATTCCATAAAATCCATTAGATTAGAAACCTGTGAAATCTAACAAGAAATCATAAAAAAATATATTTTAAGTATATTTTTAAAATGATGGAAATATAATTTTTAGTTTCCATAAAAAAATTCTACATAAATTATATTTTAATAAAAAATATGTTTGAAGCATAAAATTACATTACTAAAAATTCATTACATATTCACTAATATCTAATCAATAAATTTGTATTCATCACAGAATTATAAAATAAATTTCAGAACATGGTTACAAATATTCATACCCACCGGTTCAATGACTATGTTTTAATGATAAATTTAAAATATTAATATTTTTATAGTACATATAAATATACTTAATGATCGGTGTTGCGTGTTATGAAATATTTCATGATTTTTATAATTATAAACAACATTTTTTGATATTAGAATATATACTAAACATATATTTTTTCATCAAATATTCAATATATATTAAAAATAGTACCAATTTTTCTATTTTGCATAAACACTCAAAAAAATTGAAATGGAACACTCAGACAGAAGGGTGAACCGCCCTTCTGCATGTGACCCAGCAGTTCATAAATACGAGCCAATGTGGGCATGACCAAATTCACCAGGAGGCCCTCTGCTAGCTCAACTGCCATCATTTGGGTGCAAGATTTGACACCAGGATTAATATACCAAGAATGTAATAACCACCCTCTCAGGAACATAGCAAAAAAACCGCCAGCCGGAGCATAGGTGGCACACCAGGGCGCACCTCGTAACCCAATGAAATGTAGTTGCCTGCCTACAGAACCGCCCAGTAGGAACCTGGGGAAGTTCGTGACTACTGAGAAGGATGAGTCCTGAGGCGCTTGATCTTCAGTACAGGAGTAGTGGTGTTCATAAATAACCCTGTCCAAGTACTATAAGTGATAAGAGAGTGGGTATGCAACACCTGACGAAATGACTTCTCTACCGTAACCAATAGCTCCTTCGCCAATATAGTCACTTGTTCGACATCGTCTCATGTGTCATGAGCATGCAAAAATTCGTCATTCATTTCACTGATAATCGTGAGTCTTCCAAATTGATGGATATCCCAAAGACTAATAGCAACTTCACCTTGGGAAAGGTGGAAAGTATTACTGATTGAACACCAGCGACTGAGTAGGCCTGGCGGGACCATGGATGGTGGGTAAATGGAAAATTAGGAGGCCACACTATGGAGTATATATTGACTAGTTCTAGTGATTCAGGAGACTCCCGGCAGTGATGATGGACCCAGAAATCCCAGGCCCATTCATTCGAGAAGAGACCGCAAGATCGAAGATCCCACCTAGGAAACCACCCCGCATCGGGATCTACTCGAGCAAGGTTGATAATAGAAGTGTAACTTTTGAAGACAGCTTCTTAAGAAAAGCTTCAAGCATGCTAATCAATTTGGGTCTAAAAAGAGACCCTCAAAATAATGGCATATTTCTGGTCAGAGTCATAAACCATCCCCCATGATTGGGTATGGTTCGCCTCAATACACTTGGGCGATGCTTCCATGATAGGATAAGGAAGACCTGAGAAAGTGGGGGGAACAGGGAAATCATCTTGAAAACCGAATCCATGAAGTGGAATTCGATTTGATAGTAGATAATCTAGGATCTTATGAGGGAGCTAATATTTCAAGGCACTATCATTAAGAATGATGGAACGACTGGGGTCCTCTTGTATGTTCTCTACTCTATGAATCATAGCTAAACGTCTCCCTGAACTAATTGGGAGCGGCTCTATAGCAGGCCTCGGTGCAGAATGAGGGGGAACCATATTTTATACCTGCACAAAAAATCAAACAATAGGTTAGTCCGAAATAAAAATCATGAAAGAATAGTAGATATATGGCATAAGATCAGCTAAGGAGTTTCATAATCAAAGTCGGCAAGGGGGGCTCAGAGAATGGTTCACGATGATAGCATCCCGTGAACCAGCCCTTAGCGAAATCAGTCCGCGAAACGCTAGCCCACGGAGCGTTGGCCAGAAAATCCCGAACCATGTTGCTTTGTGGAATTTCAGTCCCAAAATTAAGTTATTAAGTTTATATTACTTATAAACTTTTAATGTTCAAGAGATTTTAGTCTTCGGATCATCGAAATCGTAGAGCATCGAAACCGCGGAGCATCAAAACCATGGAGCATCAAAACAGCGTAGCATCAAAACCACAGAGCATCGAAACCGCTGAGCATCGAAACCATGAAACAAGTTCCCCCATACCCCGCCATGACATACATTTTAATTAATTATGAGTAATGGTTCATGGATGTGGAATTGGTTCGTAGGTGAAGGCGACCGAAAATGTGGAATGGTTCGCCGAGGTCGTAGTCGGTTTGTGGACAGAGAACTTTGTGAAGGAATGAGCGCAAGGAGGCGAGGGAGCTCATGTTTTGTGAATAATTCGATTAAGTGAAAATGAAGGCCCCCCCACATATATATAGGCATGGTCCCCTACTGGGTCTATTTCCCCACAATAAACCATCTCAGTTTCAGGACCACTTTGCATTAGAATGACCTCCTCTTCGTTCCGATTGGACCCCATTCCAATTCGGGGCATTTGTATGGTCCTGAAGAATCCAAAAAAGAAATTCTACCCAAATCCCCAAAAGAATTGGGGAAAATAATGGGGGAAAATAAATGATGGGACATGCAGGACCGGCCCAAAGACCGGTCCCATGAAAACACAATGTGGCCAGGCCCCACAAAGCACCCCCTCCGCGAACCATCCTCATTTGTGAGATGGAGGTGGGGATCCTCCGCGGTCGCGAGGCAGGGTGGGTGCTGATCAAGTTCACGGTCATGAACTGTCCCAACTATGGACCGCGTCGACTTGTTCAAGACGCATCTGCTGTTGTTCATGGAATAGAGGCGGAACCCTCTGCATCCGCGAAGCACCCCCTGAGTTCGGTTCGTGGGGGGGGGGGGGGGGGGAGGAGAACTGCTCAATACCCACCGCATCTTACGAATTGACCAAGTCAGTGTAAAAATGGTATTCTCTGATGGGCCTCTGCAAAAGGTGCCATGTGACCATAGATACATCTCATTCCCCATTCTATAAAAGAGGACTGAGGGGTAAAGTATTTGGGATTTGGAGATTGTGATTCAGAAAATTTGAGGGTGGAAGAAGAGAAGAGCGATCAGGCTTGGGTGGAAGGATTTCGAAGGAGGGCATAGGATTTCTAAAACAGCGAAGTTACAGTTCGCAAATCAGAGCAGGTATAAACCTGGGAAGAAACTAATAAGGAATTGGAAAAAGCAGAAGAATTTGGTCAAAACGAGAAATTAAAATAACATAAAAAGAGAAGACCATGAACCATAGCCCCTCCACAGATGCATTCTCCATGGACCAGGGTGTTTATGCCTCTTTTCTGATCTGCTGCACCGCGTAGCACCATCCTTGGTGGGAGAATATGCGATCGACGAACCCCCTATAGGCACCGCCCTTGGCTGCCGCTGCTCGTGAGGACCCCTCCACATACCCCCATGGTATGCTGGCTAAACCCAAATCCATGAACCACCTTGGTTCATAGGCTGCTTGCCAGACCGCGAACCACCCATGTTCGGGGGATGCCCCTCAGTTCGCGGACCACCCGGGTTCACGGGAGTCCTCTCAGTCCGCGGATCACCCTGGTTTGCGGACGACCTCTCCATCCGCGTACGACTTCCTAACACAAAGGACGCTAAAACATTCGGAGTTTCCATTCCCCAACCTAGATAAAATCTTTCCAAACCGGCCTGATCCTCCACAACCTCCTCATCGGCCTATTCATCAGCCCCGAGCTCAGGCTTCCACGAGAGCCATCAGATCCTTGTGGTGTAACCCTCAGGTGCATTAGTGCACCGTTTTGAGTTTACATACCAATGGTAAACATGGTCAAAGGGGTTGCCCCGACCCGTGAGTAGATTCATGAAGTATTTCTAGGTTCACATTCCCACGGTAATGTGAAGTTTTAGCTCGGCAGTCCTATTTCTTCCCCTTTACTTTCTAAGGGATCCTCAGGGTAGTAAAATATCTATCAGAAGGAAGCCCTCATGTACTATAGGAAAGGAGATGAGCACAGGGGAACCCCCTTTTCCTCTCCCTCTACTCTTTGTCGCATGTGCCTCCTAAGTGTGTAATCCCCAATCCATCACCATGGGACTCCTCAGAGTGAAAGCCCCAATCCATCACCATGGGCCTCCTGAGAGTGTAAGCCCCATTCCATCACCATGGTCCTCATCAGTGTGTAAGCCCCAACCCATCACCATGGGCCTCCTCAGAGTGTAATCTCCAATCCACTACTATATGCCTCCTCAGAGTGTAAGCCCCAATCCATTACCATGGGCGTCCACTTCAGATTAAGCCCCAACCTCATGGGCCGCCCTCATGTGTATGCCCCACTCTACTTATCACAGACGCACCTTTCGAGACGTGATCCTCTATTCATGTTGCCTCTTGTTTCTCCCACCGAGCATGACTCACTTTGGCTTAGAGTATGCATAGACCATTACATCCTCTTATGGGCCTCCTCAGTGTGTATGCTCCAATCCATCGCCCTGGGCCTCCTCAGTGTGTAAGACCCAATCCGTCATTCTAGGATGCCTCAGAGCGCATGTCCCAAGACAATGACAACTACATGGACTCTAATCCCTGCCTCCAAGTCAGGGTACGTAGGATGCCTTCAAGAGGTTCAAACCCACCCCCCGATTGTTCCGAAAACTTTCACATCAGTTCCCCTTTGTCCTGCATGACGATTAACTGTGCATGCGAACTACATGGTCTTTGATCCCTGCCTCCTACGAAGGGTACACAAGAAGCCTCCCTGAGGTTCATGCCCAAAAACCGGTCGAGCTGACTATCATCACATTGGTTCAGCGCACCATTCCTAGTGCTGCCTCAATGAGTTCCGACTCCTTAGGGTCATTAACCATCAAGGGACTGTAAATCTCGGTAATAAATGATTCCAAACCCTTGCATCGAGTTGGCCATTACCCACCAAGGTTAAATCCATGGATATTATGTTTGCGTATAAACCAAAGATTCGTGAACATATGAAAACGTCTTAAATCTATAAGAGAGTCCCGGAATAGTCAATAATTCCCCCCCAAAAGGGTGTGATCAGTCCGAATTCCCATCCTCTCAACCAATGTGAGTTCTTAAGTGTCGCTGGTCAGACCATCAAGAGAACACATGCCTTTGGAATGTAGGATCAACCATCATCGGATACGGAGCCGTTGGGAATTTCAAAAACTAAAACCAAAATGAAACTAGGTTATATTTTATGAATCCTAAAGATATTATTTGAATGATTTTTAGAGCTCATGTGGACTGATTTTGGGATAACTATTCAAAAATTATTTCACATGATGTGATACGTGGTAAATATGATTATACATTGCCTAAATTATGATAAATATATCCAAAAACATTTCATATAATATATGATGTGTTTTTATTTATGAATTAATATAACATTAAATTGCTTAAATAGTTTGTCATATTAGTCAATATGAGTGATTGTTGACGCAATTTGAACACCACATATTTTATTGTTATGTTCCATCTTTATTATAGTGTTTCATGGTTTATAACATATGTTTACAATAATTATAGGGATGTTTTTTTTGACATTTGAAGCATTCATGTGGTATTCAAAGAATTTCAAACAAATTGTTTCGAAGTATGATTATTCTGGACATGAAAATAAATATGGAAAAATGAATTTATTAATGAATATTTAGAAAATTTGTTAATAAATAACCATAAATCATATTTACCTTTATATTTTTTAGGAAATAATGTGTAAAATATATATATATGCTGAAAACCTAACTATTCACTAAACCATGAATACCTTAGAATTTCCTATAAATTTTGTCTTTATTTCTCCGATTAACACCATGTGACACCACTAAGGCTCCTAGGCTATAAAGGACACTTCATGGTATTCCCAATGGTAGGATTAATAATTATAAACCTTTGAAGAAAATAATTCATATAAATAATGTCTATATCAATTTCATAACAAAAGTTATTGTCCAGTTTTATTCTTGCTTCATAAATTTATCTATATAATTCTCCCTTTATCATTAAACGGGAGATATTTTTAATGAATTATTAAATTAATGGGATAGATAGTTTTTATTTATTCAATCATATTTAGTAGATAAATTATTGACAACCATAAATATGATTCATGGATTTTAACATTTATCCAATTCAATGAACGAAGAAAATGTGGAATTTGTCCCAAATATTTTATATGATTATATTACTTTGTAAATTAATATAAATTGGTATTTAATATTTCATTATCTAAATTTAATGGATTAAAAATTAATTTAAATTAATTTAAAATCAATCTCTTTTGGAATAACAATATTTTTTTTCAATATATGGTTGTTAAAAAAATTTATTTAAAAGAGAAAACAAAATTGAAATTAACTATTAAATTTTTTTAATTATGTAATAAAATTATGAATTATTTATGAAATAGAATTAATTTAATTTAAAAATGAATTAATATATAGTTTTTAATGATTGTATTTGAATGATATTTTTATTTAATGAAAATTGTGAAATTTAATATAAAATAAAAATTTTAAAAATTCACTATTTTTGGATGATTATGATATATGTTTTTGGACACAAATTTTCAGATATATGGAATTGAGTGTGTCTGTGTCAACGTTGGAAATGTTGCATTGAGAAATTTAATTCAAAACTCTATGATTCACCAATTGGTAGAGTGACATATAAAGCATGTGTCAAGGTGGAATAAATGAAACACTCTCCCTTTTGTGTGTCTAGTATAATACTTCTTGATGACTCATTTCCACATATAAATAATTCTACCGACAGATTAAGGTGGAAAATACATCCAATAAATGGAAAACAAATTATCCTTAATGCATTCGACTATTTATAATAATAAATGAAAAATATATATATGGTTTTTTGAAATAAATCATTCTCAACTAATTATGGGATGATATGTTCTATGAGAATTGGTCAATGTTTTTGTTTTTATAGGATATTTATTTTTAATACGAAAAATTGGGTTTTAGTAATTTCGATAATTATATATGATCAAATTATTTTAACGGTTATATATTTTACAAATAATGTTTTCCATGAATAAAGGGGTTAAAAATGAATTATTGTGAAGCATTTTAGATTCACCATCATTGAATAAAATTTAATTCAGATTTTTTTCGGTAACAATTTATATTATTGATGAAATCCAACTAGATTTACCTTCAGAAATACTTATTTATAATATTATTCTTATAGATTCTAATCGATGTCGTGCTAGTAAAGTGAATACACCATTAAATATATGAATTTAGTAATGCTTCATTATTGGGGTTATGGTGGTTGAGGTGGTAGCTTGTTACATAGAATTTCATAATTACTGTCAACATAACATAACATAACTTATTTCATTCTATAATTTTCTTTTAATTTTATAAAAATAAATCTAGTAAATTATATTAAATGGATTTGTGTAAAATTATGTTTCATGATCAATCATGGTTAATTATTTTTGTATATAAGTTGAAATAACTCAATAATATTTTTAATCCATCATCACTTGTAAATATCATTTAGAGATGTGGTATATGATTAATTCCATGTGTGACATGAGATGGATTCTCAAGTTTTAGGCTGCATTTCTAAGGTGTATGAAATTAGATTTACAATAGTTATATTTAGGCAAATAATGGGAATCATGGTATCTGTATATAATTTGATGTTTAAGACATATAACTCAAGCAAAAAATAATTTAGTAACCTATTAATAATGAAATTTAAAGCTGTAATAAATTTTACTAAATGAGATATTATTTAAGTTCCCATAACTTTTCATTTGTATTTTTTCAGTAGTTTTTATGTAGACGACAAATGACTTCATGCGTCATTCTATGCATGCTAGATTCATCATCACATAACGTAGTATTCATGAAGATTGCATTTATTTTTATAATAGTATATTTATAATAACATAATATTTATGTTAAATAAAATTTTTTTATGCATGAATTATTTCTGATAAATGAATTTAACTAATATTTTAAATGGTTTGGATACAGATTTTCCAAAAAAACATAATTATATATAGTCTAATATCAGATCATCTACTATTATAAGAAAAAACATGTGGAATAATGTGGTTATGATTAATTTATTATTTTTGTTTTATAATATGACTTATAAGGATGGTCAAGTGGAATGAGGTTATATAGATAAAGATTATGATTATTAGGAAGCTCATTTGTTATGTTTTATTATGAATCATTTGGTTTATATTGTAGACAATGAATATTGTGTTTTTAATTGTATATTATCACATTTTTTATATGGGGTAGCTCATTCTATATTGTATGATAGAAAATGAATGATTATATTATTATATATGAGGTGAATCTGGGAATGAATTGGAATGATTGGTGAAAATACATATGGATATAGAAGGGGAATGAGGGGAATGTAATCATAATGTTGGTTCAACATATTAATTCCAGGAGTGTTGGATATATGAGTACATATAGTTATTAATTAGAGTTATGTTATAAATAACATAGATGTGAGTATATAAATGTCAGAAAAAATGAGATTGAATATTTTAATTATTGAGATCCAAGAGGATTATGATTCTATTTATATCCCTTAATATGGAAGAATGTTGGTGGGTATAGATGTGATATTTTAATTTCGTCTTAATGATAATATTTTTATTTGATATATATGGGTTTATTGGACTTAAGTATTATTAGTAATAGAGGAATATATATTTGGACCCATAGGATTATGATATCTTGTATATTGGTTATTTTAATCGACAGAACCATGTATATGATCACATTTAAGAACATAGATATCCTGAGATGTTAGTTAAATGGTTTAATTTTTCATGATGATAAATGTTTTTCTACCTATTTGGGTGAGGAAATAAAATATAACCAATAATGTTTTTATGATAGATATTGATATATAATAAGTTGTGTTAGATTTTTATATGAAATTGGGGAAAATACAAGTTATCTCATGGAATGTAAAAGAGTATTCCACAAAAAGGTGTATGACACAATCAATTAAATCATTACATTCTTATTTGATGATATATAACTATAAAAATTATTATTGGGATAAATAGTAATTTAAAATATTTCACTGATGTATATTAGAATGACACATCATACCGATATTCTATTATGGGAAATATAATGACAACATTATATGGTATAGAAAAATATTTTGAATAGTGAATCTCATGGATTGCTAATATGGGATTTAATATAGTAATGATCACTCCATTATTTCTCTACTTGTGGGAACATTATAATGTGAAATTTTTTATCATTAAAGTATATATTACATATGGATAGGTATTTTAATAGAATCTATTATGATTTTGATCCATTAAATAATCCCTTAGAGATTATCGGTACATAATGATCATAAGAATCAGACATATAATTTCACATAGAGTGAGATCCCCATATGATTTATTTACTGGGTATAAAATATGTACGGCTTTATTTTAAAATATAATATGAACTAGGGACACAAAATATAGTGGATAATTATTTTTGAATTAAAATTTAATCTCATGATGTAAATGTTGTTTTAAAGCAGGGGATGCTAGTGGGATTGTTTAAAATCATTCAATAAGTGGAGAATACGATGAAATTTGGGATAATTCTTTTAAAAAATATATTTTAGTTAGATTGATTTCTGAAATGAATATTGGGATGTTAATCAATGAGGGATTTTGAAGGATTAGGGATTCCATATATAATTTATGATGATTTATGGATGGTTGGACTACAAATATTTGGTTCTTAATATTTGATAATGAATATTTTCCCTGGTGATGCTCTCTAATGTAGTGTTTATGTCAATTATAAATTCATGTTGGCTGAAATAATCTTGTAGATGATAATGTGAATTATATCATAAGTGAGTAGGTGTATTGTTTTTTGGGGATTTGAATACATGATACCAATTATATATAATTTTCTATAACTATGATATATTATTAATATTAAACACCAAAAACATGTTTATTTATTACATCATTTTAAAAATATATCATAAATTTAATAAGAAATTTTTATTAACATTATTATTGGTTTTTGAAGTTCACTATAGAAATGTGATGATTTTGTATTATATTGGATCACTTCATCATCTAATTTCATCTCATTGATATTCTAGTATCATTTAAAGTTAATATATTTTGGAATATTAATATGCATTATATAATATGAATTCATATTACTCTAATTTCTATCATCATTGATTCAGATACTCCGTTTTCATTAGATTTCAATATAAGAAACATGAGTTATATAATTATGCCATTGAGGCTGAACATGACATGTAATCCATGGATTGTTAGTTTTAGAATGTATCTTTTCTATGTTTTATAAGATTTACCTCCCATATGTTATTTATTTTGGATATCCTTTTGCAGATAATATTTAATTGTTGGATGTTTTATATAATAGTAATTATCAATCAACAATTCTTATGTAACTGATTTATATATTGTATTTTGGACAAGTTGGACTCTTTTTTATTGGGATGAGAGGTGTCTCATGAATATTGTAGTGACCAATTTGGTGGATTATATTACTGAGTGGTATATATAAAATCATATTTTATTTTAATTAATTCAATAAAAAGAGGAATTTTATGTTAATAATCATAAACACCAATGATTTTCTTGTTTCAATTTTCTCAAAAGTGATTTCTATATTGATCAGTAAAATCAATGGAAACTAGTATATATGATTATATGATATATTAGACTATTATAAAACATTGAAAAAAATACATATGGATTATTGATGTTTTTAATGATTTTTTGACACATAATCATTAATGTGGGAAAACTAGGGAACACACTATCTTGTTTTGAAATCTATTGACACATAAAATATGAAATAAATATCATGATGAAACTTTGTAAAATTCACTAGTTAAATATTGTTACTTATTATTAATGCAAAAAAATTTCTTAATGTTCACATAAATGTATTCTAAAGAATTAATTTTATTGGGGGCATGTAGACACAATACAAAATCACCTATCAAATTGATTGTATTTTCATGAAACCCACAATGTTTTACTATCATTATTCAGGGTATGGTGAATTAATAAATAGATCATGTTAGATTATATATAAAAATCATAGAAAGATCACAAACTTATTATAAAGATGACTACTTCTATATATATTCCCATAATAATTACTCAAGTGATCTTACATTGACTCATGTCTACGAATGGTATAAAATTATAATAGTTCTCATGCAAGATATCGCTTCAAACAAAACTATTGTGGACTTCAAATATTACCCATGCACCCCTAGTATAAAAACTTCATTATTTATGAAAATCAATTTGGTTTTCTCCATAGAAAATATTAGAAATTGTTTTTTACCAAATAATAATTTTCTATATCCAGTCGCAAGAATCATGCTCAAGTAAACTGTAAGAATTTTTCAAATCTGAAGAAAATCCATGATTATCATTGGTTCAAAGTAACTCAAATTCCTACTTTAGGAGATAAATTATCATTTGCCCTCATGAAATATATTTAATTATACAATTATTTCATACGTATGTCCCCCATGTGTTGAACCTATTTTGGATCAGTTTTCATTTCATTAACAAACAAATAGTTGTTGATTTTTTTTTGTTGGGATATAATTTGAGAGAAAATGAAAAAATGTTTCATGATGAATTTTTTGAATTAATGTAGTGTAGTGATAAATTCATCAATGTTTTTTGAGAGTTATTCATGGTTTTCGAAAGAGTTTGAGGTGGATTATGGATTTTGTTCAGAATCTGGCATGAGTTCTATATGAATTAAAATTTCACATTGTGAATAGGATAAATGATATAGAAAGATTTTTAGAAACATATCATAAACCATTTTAGAAAATGATCATTTACATTATTTGAAACTCATTCACTTCATAGAGTGGCTGATCGTCGTTATTTTAACAAAGGGGTGTTTCTCACATGAATATTATAAATCAATAATTATCACCCTTATTTGGTTTCTCATCCTTAATATCTCAAGATCTATGGATTCTAGAAATATTTGTCATCTCTTTTAGATTCATTCATAGAAAATCCTTTTATATTAAAACCTAGTGTGACAATAAGTTATTTTAATTTTATTTTACCCTTTCTAGATCTCTCAGTCTAGTGTTCAATATTTTATTAGTTCCTTATATTTTATTTTCCAATTATTAAAATATTTTATGTCATCATAGTGTGATCTAAGTACCTTCTGTGAATCAGTTGTTTATTTGTATTTGAGTGATATATAGTTTTCCCTTTTGATTTCCATGACCATTGTTCTTCTTTGGTGTTTCCTATTAAAATCATTTATTGGATTGAAAAAATATTTTTTGAAGTCTAAATATTAAATAATTTTTCATGTTTAGTTATCCATCATCTATAATGTATGTTCTATCTTATCATTACACATTACGAACTAACGAAATGATTTGGTAAAACCAATAAAATATTAATACGTTAATCATTAATTACATCCATTGGTTTTCATTAAGTATATATTTGTGGAGAGTTTGTTTAGTAGCCACCGAATATGTGTTCCATCATTAGACCTTGTTGAAACATTATCATAAGATATTAGTGCCCTGATATATTTTAGAATAATTTATTTATTGTCATCTATATAATATGACATAACACCGCTATAATTTTTTTAATTTCATATGGTATAATCAGATTAAATAAATTAGAAGAATCGCTCATTATGAATTGCATTGATATATATTATTTGTTTAATTATCCAAACTGAATTTCATTCATTACATCTGAACATATGTAACATTGAATTTGATCTTTTCTATAACGTGGTATTCTTATTGGAATTTGGGTTATTCATCATACGAATCATATTTTATGTTGATGCATGCGTGAACAGAGAAAAGATTCATAATGCATGAGTTCTAGATACATAAATACATGATATCTATGGGATATGTGTTAAAATATTTTGTGTTTGAGGACATGAGGCACTGTTTTTGGATTTATAAGGGTGAAATTTTTTACATCCTACAAGAAGAGGACCATTTATAATTTTATGTTTGTGTGTTTCACCCTTCATTAGAGAATCTACTACTGATTGAGAGACCCCTCCTAATGATGGAGGATCAACCATTGTGGAGAGAAACCAAGCATAGTGCCAAAAAGAATTGGCTTGACCTGTTGGTCAACCCATATCGTTGGGGCTGTGATTTTAAATAAATAATTAAAGTAATTTATTATTATACTAATACACATTTTACCATTATACTTCAAGAAATATATTTACTAGATTGAATTGTTTTTTTCCTGGTGTCATCCTATATAGTTGTAATCACACCCTTAATGGACCATTGTTTGGTTCCCAGATAGACTATATGGATGCATGTTTGTATGAGGGAAAGTGACATCATTGTGGATTAGAGGAGTGATGGATGTCATAGAATATATAGATGAGATCATCCTAGGGTTTGGTAATTAGTCTATTAGAGACATTATCTCATTATTTGTTTATTCTTTCTCAATGAATCATGTAATGGCATTAAAATACATTTTTAATATCATTACATCATTCTGTTGTTATTTCTATTAATTCAGTTTTAATTTATTATCAATTTTTACGGTAAATTATTCATATTTTTTATTTATTTTATACTTCACAGATATTATTTTACCGCTTTTATTGTAACTCAATTCATAAGGATTTATTTTTCCACTATATTTCATATACACACACATCCAGTTTATATCCTCTTGATCATGGTTAGGCACAACTTTGGTAACACAACCAAGGAAATCTATTATATGAGGGAGCACTATGTTGGGGAAATTTTAATGTGGTATCTGGGGTTTTTTTATGATTCATTATTATATAGGTAAGGTAAAAAAGGACACTACGATGTGTCGAGACACAAAAATGAGCTGTTTTGTGCTTTTTTATGACATATATATGGGGGAAATATTAGATCCTAAGGATGATATTATTGTTCGGGATTTTATCTTATTATAGTTTTTATTATATGACCTTGAGTGACTCGAATGTTGTGTTATATTATTTTTACATGATATTTATATTCATGGCCCACTATGGTGTGAAATGTGTATGAATGAGTCTTGATAGGAACACATATATGAATATTTTTATGCATTAATCATCATAGAAAGATATTAATTCAATGTGATATATTATCGTTGATTCACTAGAAATTAAAACCCGTGAAAAACATGAATAATCAAATGATTCAATAGTTACATTGATTCGCTATTAATTCAGTGTTTTATGGGATACCTATTTATTATAGAGTAAATTCATCATAGTCATCATTGAATTAATAGTTAGGATTGTAGAATTTTACACACAAATAAGAAATTTAACTATTGTATATCAACATATGATTATCATACATTAATATTAAATCTTTTTAGATGAATGTTTATTAGATTTAATAAACATAGTCTTTAGGACCACAATCTTATATTTTCATTGGATACATGGAAACATAATAATAAATGGTGATGTATCATCCACATTTCGAATAAAGATCTTCCCAATTATTACTCTGATACTTTCCCCATAGAAAATCATTCTTCTTAATCTATGGAATGAAATCATAATAATGGGATTGATCAAATTCTCATTAAAAATAAAAAAGGAAAATAAATAATAATGAAATAATCATAAGTGTATGAGAGTTTGATAATTAAATTTATAAAGCTTGCCTTCCTTATAAATTATCGTAATCATGAATCCTGGAATACTGATTGGAATTTCATAATACACGAATCAAAAGGGAATAAAATAAAATTAGTCAATAGATCATAATAGTGGTAAAAACACAGACTTTAGGGAGATATAGGCCCCATATCACATAACAAAATCTTAAATATCTGTGCCACAAGATCATACATAATTATTATTTCATAACCCATGAAGTGGAATGGTTATCATAAACATATAATTAGATCTTATTATATGGAAATTAGAAATGTTTTATTCTAATTTTATGAAATAATAACTAGTCAAAATAAGAAGGTTTTCCAATGATTTTATCTTGTTATGACACATGTAAGAGAAATAGGTTTCATAAAAATCATATAATAGTAATCTTAAACCATTCAAAAAATGAATTAATATTGATTCCCTGGATTATAACACCAATAAATGATAAACTATATAAAATTATATCATCTTATATGTAGATCTATTTTGAGAGATACGTGAAACTTTTATTATAGAAAATAACCATAACTTGAATATTAATTAAAAAATAGTATTTTCAAAATATATTTCTTGAAACCCACTTTAAAAACATATAATGTATAATTTTAAATTAACATAAAACATTTCCTGACAAAAATAACCATACCACATTGAAGAATTATTTCTAAAACATTATTCTTCTAGGAATACTTTTGCCTCAAATATATAATTGAAAAAATATAATAACATATTATAAATTATTTTAATGAAATTTTTCAAAAAATATAATTATTATAATATATTATATTGAAAAATATCTCAAAATATCATTTAGAAAAAATTTGGTAACAATTTTATGAAATATTTTCTTGAGACAAAACATATTTCCAACCAAATTGAGAAATAAAGTAGGATTTTATAACAATCATTTTTATAAGGATAGTATGTGAAAAATAGTTGTAAAATAGCACCATTATATTATGATATCATTAAGTAGAATATGTTGATAATATTATTCACAAATATTGATAGGAATTCATGATATATAATCATTTGATACCTAATCAAAAATAATAATTTTAAATGATGAGATTGTTACATAATGTATTCATACATTGGTATCATTAAATCATATGAACCGCTAAGGAATAATATAAAATTGAACATAAAATATCATGATGATAGATAAATTCTTTATATTGTGTTTCAAATGATATTTATATACATATCATTATTTATTATAGGTTTATATAATATAAATTTTCTCAATGGAGGATAATTTAGAAAAAAATACTTTAACAATTCGCCAACTTTTGAACCATAAAACAGATGATATAAATTTCCTATAACTGATAATTATATACCAAACAATTGTTTGGATCATTAAAAAATATATTCATTGGATTTATATATTCCACATATATGAATGTGGTGGAGAATATAACATATGTCTCTAAATATTAAAAAGTGAGACGATAATCCCTAACTAATGGAGTAACATTTGAATCATAATACCATTCAATAAATAAAATTTGGTGTGAAAATTAATTATCATTAAGTAAATTTTATTCACGATATATCATTTTATAGGGAAATATATATTCCACAAAAATTTAACAATTGTTGAATATGGAATTACACTATCAGAAAATGAATTAAGACTAGATATCCCCATAACTAAAGTCATGACTTCCTTTTTACACGTTCATATCTAATTAATATATATTTTATGTTACTTATAAATATATAAAAGATAAATATTATTAAATATATTTACATATAGTATTATATTATGAAATTATATTACCATTTTATTACCAATCCCATGATAATGTTACTTTTCCGATAATAATAGATTTTTTCATATAAATTTTGACTTAATATTTATAGTTTGATTAATTCTAAATTAATTTAATCATTTAAATAATTTAATCCATGAAATAAATATCCTATATATTCATTATATTCTTATTTATAGTAACCCATTAAATTAAATTATAGGAAACGAAATAAACCGTTCATGGAGAAAGTAGGCCACACGTATGAATAAACATTGTTTCATTTTTCTTGTCGCATTGAATGTGTGTAAGTAAATGATATATATATATAAATATATTATTATTCTAGTTTTTATTTTATGTCTTCTATATCTAAAATTATTATTAACACTGTCCTTAATACATTACATGTAAATATTGAATAAAACACATCACTTCACGAGGTGCTAGTCCGTTATACACATGAATGACGTAATCAGCTTCCCAAAAATAGAAGGAAATTAGTTATGTGTGGTATATTAATTATGAGAAGAATAATAATATAATATATATATTATATATAATATACAAAAATTATTTTCATCAAAATTCTATACCATTAAAGGTGTTAATGGGAAACTGAAGGACATCGGTTTGTGAGGATGTAGTCTTCCATACACACAAAAGATTCATTAATAATCCATTAGGTGGAACCATATGTGTATGTAGGTATTAAATATAAGATTTAAAAATATTAGTAAAATCAAGATATTTATTTTATTACATGGTATTTATATTCAAATATTTTATGGAGCTAGAGGAAGATATAATATAAAACACCCATTTGAATATTGTTACCAATTCCTCAATTATCCTCCTTGGGATTTCCCAAATGACCACAAATGGTTGATTTATAGACAAAATAATATATTTATCTTGAGGGTATGGATGTATTAATGTGATTTAGGGTATTAATTTTTTGATCCTAAAGCCTAGAGATTTGTAATGTAGTGGGGACAATGATTTCAATATTATAGTTGAGGAGGAGTGGCATTCTTAATAATACTCAAATGTATTAAATTTTGGGAGGTAAAAATTACCTAATGATTCTCCATAACCTGTAAATAAATGTTTATATGTATTATAGGATCAATTAAAAGATCCTATTTATTTTCTTTATATTATTTAAACATTTAATTTCATATATTATACATTTCTTTATTTTACCATTTTGGTCTACCATTATTTTATATAATTTTCTAATCTAAGTTACTTTTTCTATAAGAACATGTTATTTTGTTCTTAATTAGAAAATTAAGAATATCTGGTTATAAATAATATTTCTTGTTTATAAATTATATCTTTTGTGACTGTTGGTAATTAATTGATAATATAACTCTATGTAACATGCAAAAAACACTTTAAACATAACTATGGTAATTGAGTTTTTTTTTCATTTTAATGATCATTATATTAATTATAATAGAAATATTGGCCCATGAATAGAACATATTTTATTAAATTTTTAGATTAATAATAATGAATATTTGACATTAATATATTTTAATAAAATAAATAAAACATCATTTATTATGATATAACATTAATGTAAATTATAAAAATATTCAACTAATTTAAATATAAAAAATATCAACACAATAATCGAAATACTGTGAATTTTGTTAACACATATTTAAAAGAATATATTCAACAAAAATAATAATTTATCGTAATAGTTTAGGAAATCTAATTCACATTTATGGTTTTTAGTATCATTTGAGTAATTTTATTATTATCTAAAAAATTCATGAGTTTGAATTTCATAATAATTTAATATAATTATATAGTTTCAAAATATACATAATAAATTATATTGATTAAAAATGTATTTATATAAAAAAATAGTTTTTTTTACTCTAACCTATGATTTTTTGATATTATAAATATTTATATATATGAAAAAGATGAATGATACCCTTTCATGTTTTTTTTCATCAAATGAAATATTATATGTGTCGCATCTATGGAAAAGTAACACATTAACTCATTAAATTATAGATAAAGGTCATACTGTCAAAAAAATTATAGAAAAATGGTTTTGGTTTTCTTGGGTCATTATTACACCTTTCAATATATGTTTAAATACTATGTAAACTCAATTTTTCCTTAATTTTTGTAATTAATGAAAAAAATTTCTGTAATCATTAATTTAAAAAACGATGTTGTTGTAATGATAAATTTAAATTATTATTATTGCAATCATGGATTCCATTTTTTATAATTCATTTCACAAATGTGAAAATTTTTAATTTAAACATAATCCCATCTGTGTGATAATAAAGGGGATTTTATAAAAGTGACAATATTCAAAAGTTTATAAAGTTAATATGTTAATATTCAATATTAAAATAATTCCAATAACCTATATTGTATTAGTATTATCATATTGAACTATTATGATATTAAAATTAGTTTATTCTATTGTTGATAATTATAAACAATTTAAATGAAATTTCATTTTCAATTAAAATTCATTATATTTCACTATTCATCGAAAAATGCTTCTATAATGAAATATAAAAAAACACACAATATGTAAATTTGTATATCCCTCTTTCTAAAATGATTCTTATTTGGTTAAACTAATTATATTTAGGTGATATAATTTAATTTTAAAGTATGTTTTCCATGAATAATTACCCCATCTTTTAAGAATATAGTATTTGATAGAAAAAAATATATTTTTACAAAATTGATCCCTATTTCATTTTTAATAAACGAATACCATATAAAAAGGTTAAAACTATATATTTTCATTTTCATGTTAATCCTATTCATTACCACCATTTCAAAATCAAGGAAATTAATACATTTTTAAATAAATGTAATAATAGAATATTATAGTTCAATAAAACATGGTATTGTGTGTATTCCAAGTTATGAAAGGAACTCATTAATGTGTGGAACAGAAGATAAAAATAGTGTATCATGTTCCAAAATCTAAACATTATGTTTCATGTAGAGAAATATTAACATAGAGATGCATATAAAGCACTCTTAACTTAGTGTAGCATGCGATGAAAAACAATCACAAAATATTATTTTATTTAAAAAATAAAAATTCATCAAGATGAATATATTTTTTAATTTAACAATTATATTCATAGAAACCTAAATCATATAAATAAAAACTATGAATTTATATAAAAACGAAATGTTAGAAACCTAAATACAATAAAATGTTACTCATTACATGGCTCATAGATTGCAGAACATGGCTTGATGTTAATGTTTTGACCAATAGAATAATCATTTATAATCTAGAATATAATAGTGAAAACTAATCATAATAATTAGGGTGATCCAAGAAATGTTATCAACAACAAAATTATAAAAATTGATTAATGATAATGTCCATTGATATAATAAAAAATAATACAATAGAATGATATTTTAGTTTAATATTATTTTTCAAATATTGGAAAATATTGATAAATATATATATATATATATAATTGATATCATCAAAATATTTCCATTTGGTTTTTCCCTATTACATTTCCACTTCATTTATTACTCTAGGAAACCAAATTTTTTTCCTAAATAACTATTTAATCATATTATACCTAATAAATTGACATGTATAGCCTTATATATCTATTTATAATGTATCATTGGTTCTCCAAGATAGATGAATCCGAATTTATTGAAGACATACATTAATCATTAAAATTTCATCAAAATTAAACATAAACCATTCAACAAATTTATAACCATATGATACATTCTAAATATTATTATGAATCCTTTTTTTATAAGGCCAAAATATTTATAAAGTCAACTTACCATTGATAACCCATACAGAAAAAAATTGATCGTGATTATCACATAAGAAACATGTGAATACCTTATTAATTTATATACATGAATCATTATAATATACATAGTTACTGTATATACTTATTGAAAATATGATTTATTATTCATTACATACAGAACATATATTATTGGATATATTAGATAATTACAAAAATGATGCAAAATTCATCAACTCTAAAACTATAATATTTTTAACAAATACATTATTTGTTAGGAGGTCAAAATTACTATCTATATTTGTTTATTCTTCTGCAACATCAACTTACCAAAACTAAACAACTTTTTCTAAATAGTAAATACTAATTAAGGGTTTCCTTCTATAAATTTTGTTTTTCTATAAAATATATCAATTTCATTAAACGAAATATCATGCACATCTGTATCATTAAATATATTATTCCAAATCCTTAAAGAATGACATATACTGAACAATAATTTTATATATCTATATTTATATAATATTATGTTTTAATTACAATAGATAATCACATTTATAAAACTCCTTCATACTTTATCCATTAACTAGTATCCCAAATATTATTACTTCATACATCTTTCCTTTACTATTTCACTAGTAGTCTACTCGTCATCGTATGTATAAAAATTAAAATTATTACCTAGAAGAGTCTCTTTATTTTCATCCATATAGAGAGATATGTTTAGATTATTCCAATTATATCCACATTTAATGAATTGAACAATAAATTATTTCATAGTTAGGAAACTATATTCCTCTATTAAATAAATTTATCTTTTCAATTTTGTAACGCCCCCACCCTAGTTACCCAGAGTCAGTGCAATATTACTTAACATTGGAATGATAACAAGAGATGAAGTCTCGAAAGACCGGTCTGTTTAGTAGCCTTGGTAGTATGGATACATATATAAGTTTTACATTAAATCATGAAAAAGAACAATAACATTTTCCCCTTTTAACACACTTATATCTTTTAGCCTATACCTACAAGTCATCCGTAAAATAATTTTCACATCCTTGGAAAAACAAAACATTGAATGATGTGTGCTCAAATGATCAATAAGGATACAAATACTGAGGAAACATTCATAAATAATAATAAACATATAAGGAAATGTATTAGATTAAAACCCAAGGCTTTCAAAAATAAAATTCATCATAATATGGAAAAGATATATCAAATAGTTACATTTACAAATTCACAAAGATATTCTACTTGTTGAATAATCACATTAAATATCAATAGCCAATTTCATGATGATGGAATGCATAATGTCCGAAAGAATAACCACATATACAAGGTCTCGATCCAAGAATACAAATAAGATTTTGCTAATGTCTTGGGCCAAGACAATAGATTGTATCATTAGACCTACCATGGAATCGAGGAGCTATAACGGTCTCCACCCATCACTTACTATGTCTAATGCATTCCACATATGAAAAGGATGAAACGCAACATTAACATTCATATTAAAAATATCACACGAAATGTTATTAATTTAACCATTCACCATGAATGGTTTAAAAGTAACACATCCACAATAACACAAATCACAAAACCTTATATACAATATTGATGACTGTATCAGAATAAATCAACTACAAACAACTGTAATATTTATCAATTTGTGTTGACATAGATGAAATAAAAACTGTTTGAGTGAAATATAACATTTTTTTGAAATCATTTCAAGGTAATTTAATTTTAAAGAAAACATTTATTTCTATGATATTTGGATAAGAATGTAAGGGAATCTTCTAAGGTTTTATAATGTAAGAAAATAGCCGCACCTGTCATATAATTTAGAAAAAACAATCTTTATAAAATGTTTTCAAAAAATGTTGTAAATGACCTTGTTTGGAAAATGATAGAATTATTACATTAGAAAATTTTTATAAAAACTAATAAAAGGGTATAAATATAATTAAATAATAGTCTATTAAATAGAAAATATGCTTTGAAATATATTTTTAAGAAACACAGATGTGGATTATAAAGAGGATCCGGTAGATACTCACGTATAAACAACCTCATGTAATGAAACGATTGTAGAATAATCCCATACCAAATTCTTTTCCTTGATCTAGGGTAAGTTAATGTCCTATAAAATAGTTCAATTATTTTAATTAAATTATACAGTAACCACATACTTGAATATATTATCATATATGGTCTTCTAATATTGCTTTGTTAATAATATTTTAGTAGTATGATCATTTCGGGTGCTTAACAAGTTATTTTTCCTTTTATGCTTGGTTATGTAAGCCATTTTTTTAATGGATCAGATGTATTTGATTCATATACATAATGATATTATGTTCTTAAACATTATTTTATATCATAAAATAAAAATATATCTTGAATGGTTATGATGGGGATTGAATTTCCTCGTGTTTCGGTTGACTGTAATCTGTACGTACGCACGAATGACAATATCATTATATTGAAGGATAAAATGAATTTAATTCAAAATAATAACATATATACAAAATTTTTATAATTTTTTATTTATTATTTACATCAATTATACTCATTATTATAACCATCCAAAAAATGAAGTGTTTGAATAACAAACTACACCCCGACATGGAGACGGTTATCCGTATGTACGCACATCTGGTGGCTCTTCATTAATAGGTTGGATATAATAAAGAATATTGTTGTCAAATATTTATAATAACATCACAATATTCATATGGTTCTATGGTTATTATATTGGTATGGAAATAATACGGATAGAGGAAATGGAAGATGTAATGAACTTTGAAGGAAATGGTGAAATCATTACCTCTACATCAGGTGTTTCCTTTTGATATGATCAAAATTGATCCTTATGTTATCTTTATCATCCATTTAATCCCTCTAGGTAGATTTTAGGGTAGTTAAAAGGATATTAGAGTTGTGTTTGGTGAGAAAATGGATATGGAGGTGTGATTTTGACAGAAGGGGAAGTACCTTTTTATAAGAGAGGTGAGGGTAACTTTAGGAAAAGCATGAATTATTATTTTATTATACAATAATATTCAGTTTATAATGGATCCAAAATAATTTATTTCATTTATATGTTTGGAATGGGTCCAAAAAACACAACCAATAGGTTTTATACATGTTTCGGTTAGCATATTAACCTTATCTTTTAAATTTAACTCCAAATTAATTAGTTTAACTTTTACCATGTATTATTGATTTTTTAAATAAATCAATAATAAAAATACTATAAAAAACCAAGATAACCACAAGTGGTTCATAATTGATATGTATAACATTATCTAATCCCTTTGGCGGAACTTTGTTTTTTTAGGAATATAATATCAATTAATAATATTATATTTGTTTAAAAAACTAATAGATGTAAATATTGACACTATTTGGAATTATGATTCTATGGGGGACATAAAATCTATTCAACTACATGAAATATATATTAAATATACCCTAAAATGTCATATTAACCTATTTAATTAGTTTAATTAATCAAAAGTCTCAAGTTACATTTATGTGGGTATTTATAATATCAATTATTTTAATAATTCATTAATAAGGTAATTACTACAACATCATTGTGTCATTTATTAATTTAATTATTTAATATCGAAAAAAATTAAATAAATTAAAATTATGTAGGAAATAATTTTGGCCTTATAATTAATATTTATAGTCTAATTTATTATAAGTGTATCCCTATATTAACAATGTTATATTTAATAAATATTGAATTTAGCACTTTTACGTCTTCTTTAAAAAAAGAATAAATTTTCTAATCTAATTCATGTGGACCAAAAGGATCATATTTTATTCCTAAGGATGATTTGGATCGAAATAAACTTATCTAATATAATTGATACATGCTCTGGGGTGATTATAATATCATATTTTAACTTTGTTTACCCTATATACTTTTAACTGTGGTAAATAAAAGTTAAAAGTTATTATTAACCAAAAATTATTTTTATCTTATTGAAACACATTTTAATTACTTATGTCAATCATGTCTCTGTGATTTTTAAATTTCAATTCACAGAAGCGATAAAATTATGTTTTATGCAAATTTGCAAGTGCGACTCGAAGATAGGTAAAAGACGATAAAAAGATAAATAAAATTACATATATATAAAATATTATTACGAAATGATTCCAATGAATTACATTAAAAATATATTATCATTATATATCTATTTTTACATAATATAAATATAAATAAAATAACTAATTATTTAAATAAAAAATCAGTTTTAAACAATAAGGTAGTGTTTTTTCACTATTCATCAGAAATGGAAAGTTTTTAGAAAAATATGAAAAAGTATCTCAAAGCTAATTCGGATATTCTGAATCCAAAAATGAAGTCAATATTGAAAAATAAAATTTAAAAAAATTCAAAAAGTATGGTACTACTATTCATAATAGCTAGTTTGATTGGTCGTGTTGTGTTATAACTTGAAGTGGCATACAACGCAAGCTATTTTAATATACAAAGGGAAGCATATCGTGGAGGCTTGGGGTGTTACATTCTTCCCTCCTTCAAATAATTTCATCCTTGAAATTTGTAGAATATTACTGCATAAAATTCTTTGTGTGGTTCTTCATCATAAGTTCCTCGAGTTCCATTATTTCATCTTTCATCTTATGGTTTGTCCAAAGAACATACACCAGATGAATCACCCGGTTTCGCAAAACTTGTTCTCTGGTATCAATAATTCTGATAGGCTCTTTGCAATAAGAAATGCTGGGTTTTAGTTCTATTTTCTCATAGATGAGTACATGAATTAGGTTAGGCATGTATTTTTTAAACAGTGATAAATGGAACACATCATAATCAATCGAGAGACATGGATGAATTTTAAAATGGTAAGCTATAACTAAAATTCATTCTAAATTATGAATGGTGTGATGTACCTCAGACTCAATTTACACTTCTTAGTAAATTGTACAACACCCTTACATGAAGAAACCTTCAAGAAAACCTGATCACCTACTTGAAATTCCAATTCCTACCATCGATTATCAGTGTAGCTATTTTTCATACTTTGAGCATCTTGGATGTGGGTTTGGATAACCATAAACTTTTACATTGTTTCCGAAACATGTTCTGGTCCTTCGAATTTTCAATAACCAATAACATCCCTACAAGTTTGCGTGCGGCATCTAATTACATATAATGCTTCATATGGTGCCATATGAAAACATGAATGGAATATATTGTTATAAAAATATTCTACCAGACGTAAATATTGATCACACATACCTTGAATGTCATGTCAGCATGATCTCAACATGTCTTTTAATTCATGAATAGTCCGTTTTGATTTTCCATCAGTTTGAGGGTGGTAGGCACATGTCGAATGAAATTTAGCATCCATGGAATTCAGAAGAATTTTCCAAAATCATGAGGTATAATGTGGATCAGGATTATAAATAATCATTAGGGGTACTCCATGAAGTCATAAAACAAAATTAATATATATTCTTGTAAAACATTCAAGTTGTAAATATGCTCTTATAGCAAGAAAATGTGTTGACATTGTAGGATGATCAACAATGACCCATAGTGCATCATTTCTTCTAGGTGTCTATGGAGGCCCATGAAAAACTCCATTATAATATCATCTCATTTCCACTTAGGTATTTGTAGTGGATTCAGGACTCCTCCAGCATGTTGTGTTCCAGACATAACCCTTTTTTCAAACCATACATTTTAACAAAAAATCATCAATCTCCCTCTTCATGTTCTCCCACCCAAAATGTTCCATCGAATCTCTATACATATTAGTGCTACCAGGGTGTATAGAGAAATTGAAGCTACGAAAATCATCCACCAGTTCCTTTTTTAGATCAGGTATATTGGGAACACAATGTGTCTTTCCAAATTTCAAAATTCCATATTCATATAAGAAGTCAATAAATCATCCATCATTCATATATTTAATATTTTGTTATTCTTCACATCATAAGTCTACGAATTTTTTTCCTTTCTAGTAAATATGGTTTGGAATCCATTTGAAAAGGTATTCATGCTTCAGCTTCCCTAACTATTCCCATATACATCTTTACTAGATCTCGAATCATAGGATCACTTTAAACTATCATCTTGTTTAAAGTTCCATGATCCTTTATTCTCCAAGAATCTGCCAACATATTTTACATTCATGGGAGGTAGTGTATAGTGTAATCATAATCATTGACTAGTTCAAGCCATCGTCGTTGCCTCATGTTGAGTTATTTCTTAGAAAAATATACTTTATACTCTTCTGATCGGTATAAATCTCAATTTATTCACCATAGTGATAGTTTCTCCATATTTTCCATCAAAATATTATATATTCTAACTCATGGTCATTACTAAGATTGTTTGTTCATGAATTTTCTCTATTTCGATGCATAAGTAATAAATCTGACATTCTACATAAGGACACAACCATGTCCTTTCTATGAAGTATCACTATAAATAACAAACCCATCATTTCTCGATGGTAGAGTCAAGGTAGGAGCATTTACTAATCTTATTTTCATTTCATTAATAAATCACACTATTTTTCCCAAAAAAATTAACCTCTTTACATGTGATCTTCGGTAATGGGTTTTCCAATTTGGAAAAATTCTGGAGGAAACACCAATAATTACATGCTTAACCAATAAAACTATGTATCACAGTTATAAAAATTGGTGCTGGAAATATTTGTATTGATATTGTCTTATAATGATCTATAGAGATTGTATCCGTAGAGACAATATGGCCATGAAATGAAATTTTTTGAATCTAGAATGCACACTTTCTAAACTTTCCATATAATTCGTTTTATTCGGAGAGTCTTTATAAAAGTGAGAAAGTTATTTTCATGATCTACATAGCGTTTTGAGTATACCAAAGTATCATATATAAATACTACTAAAAATTCATCCAGATATTCTTTAAAAACTTTATTCATTAGATCCTAGAAAATAGTGGGTGCATTAGTCAGTCCAAAAGAAATTACTCTAAACTCGTATTTCCCATACCTGGTATGAATTTATGTCTTTGGAATGTCATCCTTCTTTACACTCAAATGATGATATCTATATCATAGAGAAATCGATGAAAAATATTGAGCACCATGAAGTTGGTTGAATAAATCATCAATGCGAGTTATGGGATACTTGTTCGTTATTGTTATATCATTAATCTCCAAATAGTAAATCCACAAACTAATAGATCCATATTTCTTCTAAACATAAATAATATTGTCTACAAATAGAGAAAAAATAGGGAGAATAAATCATTTATTACTCAAATTATTTAGTTGTTTTTTAGTTCCACTAATTCCACTGTGTCCTTTCTATAAGGGTTCTTCAATATGGGCCTTGACCCAAAATTTAAATCAATGGAAAATGCAATTTCTTATTTTGGAGGATGCCTACGTAAATCCTATTTAAACACATCATCAGGGTCTTGAATAATAGGTATGTCCAATATTTGAACATATTTTACTCACTCATAGTTATTTCATTTTATTCCTTCGTGATAATTGAATTTAATAGAGCTGCTCATGGTGGAACTAGATAAAAACTTGGTGGTGACGTATCTGCTTTAACTATAAGGAACTCTTTGTCATCATCATAAATTGTCACATCATTCTTCTTAAAATAAATTTACGTATCATGGTCCGATTTAAAATTTATACCAAGGATTATATCAAATTAAATCATGGGTATGACGATGATATCTGCTGATAATCAACATTTATATGTCCATATGGGGACTGATTCAGAAAAAATTGTTGTAAGGGTACTTCACTTAGAAGCATTGATTGAAATCTCCATTGTTAAATTAAATTGGAAATATCTAATTTTCTTAGAAAACTGAGAAGTTATTAAACAATGTGATGATCTAGAATAAAATAAAGCATTGGAAAAATATGGGGAAACCATTAAATTACCTACCACCACATCTTTCCAAGCTTCAAACTTAGCAGTAGTGATCGAATAATATTGTCCTTTCTTTCTTTAGCTGTTCAAAGATATGTTTCATTGGCACTTAGGAAACTCATATTCATAATGATCTATTTCTCTAGAATTATAGCATTCAACATTGACAACCACATTCTTTCCTTTGTAGTCCTGATCTTTTTGGCCTTTTTCACCACACATGTAACAGTCTCCAATTCCCTTTAGGCAAGTACCTGGGTGTTTCATCAAAAAATTTCCACATGATGGAAATTAATATTTTCCGTTCTTCCCCATATTTTCATTTATGGAGTGTTCTGAAGATCTCTTCTTCTCTTGCAATTCTTTATTTTCATTTGACTTATATAATTCATTTTCCATCTTGATATCAATTGTGATAATATCGTTGTATCATGATAATGATTGTGGGACTACTGCTCAATGGAGAAATGGATTTAACCCATCAAATAAGTGATCAATCATACTCATTGGGTTGCGTATATAATATTTATCATTCCATGCTAATCATGTATGGTTAGCCTCATTCTTTAGAACATTTTCATCATATATTTTCCTCAGACAAAAAAATTGTATTTCCTTATCTGATCGATGGTCACGAGGAATGTATTTTTCTATGGAAATATCTTTGAACCCCCTCTATTCAATATTTTATTCTTCTTTATCTTCCTTTGTGTTTTGGATTAATAACCACCATTGATCTGCATCTCTCAAGTGGTGATAAACTACTATGACATGTTTTTCCCTTTCCCTACTCCCCAAGGCATGAAATGTTTTCTCTAAGGATCATAAAAATTGCTATGTTACAAATAGAGTTTTAGTTCCATTGAATTCTGTTGATTGATGCATCATGAAGTGTTTTAACATTGATACCCAACAGTGTGGACCAGGGTGCCCCATAGGGATATGGTTATTATTCATAACCATAGTGTGTTGTCTCAGTATTGTTATAAGCTGATCTACAATAGTTGCATCAGTAGCTCCACTATAATTAACTTAAGTTGGAGGGAAATACCTACATTGATTACATGCGTTGATATAGTTTCCATTTCATCCATTAGGAACCATTTATAAACAATAGAATACACTATATTCGTTTATTAATTACAATACATAATTCCAAAATTGTAAAACATTTAAAATAAATTGAACAGATTATAGATATAATCCATATTAATAAAAATGTTTTCATTGATGACGTATATACTCATAAATCCTTCATAATGGTTTGTAAATAAAGTGTGAATTTTCCTATTAAAATATCCTAGGAGTTTCATAACCAAGAGGTTAGCAAGGTCTGTTGTCATGTACCAGGATACCCCGGGTCAATCCCAAATCACATTGTCAGAGCCTTCCCTCCATGTATACCTCTACTAGAGCCACCCCTACTAGCTCGTATCTAGAAAGGGATGTATTTATTTGAAAAATACAATATATATGTACATTAATAAAATTCCTGGAAGATCTTCTATTATAATCCAGAATGAAAATCTTATGGTAATGTTCTCAAATTAGTGTTTTTGTAAATTTAGTTTACAAAGTTTGTATTAATCGTCATCTGATACCAACTGTAATGTCCTTACCCGAGTCACCTAGATTTTGTGAATTATTACATAAATTTGGCATGATCATAGGAGATCGTGTCTCAAATGACTGATTAGATTTGTATCCTGGGAAGTACTATATACATACATGTGTTTTACGTTACATCCTGAAAAATTACAATAACATTTTCTCCCCTTTGAACACACATAAATCCTTTTGCCTATCCATACGGGTCAACAATGTAATACTTCATTACATCATATGAAAAATAAATCATAGAAGGGGGTGAGATCAGATAATCAGTAAGGATAAAAATATCGTGTAAATGTTCACAAATAAGAACAATCATTTAAGGAATTGTATAATACTAAAACACAATCCATTAAAACAAAAACAACTTCATAATATGGTAAGGATAAATCAAATAATTCAATTTATTATCCAAATGGATATTATACAAGTCAGATAATCAAATGTAATATAAATATCCAATTTCATAATGATGTAATTCATAATGCTAGACATCAAAAACACATAGTAGTGGCCTCATGGAAAGACTACATTTAAGATTTTTTCAGGACCTTGTGCTAAGAATCTAGTTTATCTCATGAGTCCTATTGATGAATCATGGAGCTATAGTGGGCCTCACCTATCAATTTTTAATTATAATTCCCTCCTCATATGAAAAGGATGAAACATAACATAAACATTTTTATTAAAACAATCATATGACATGTTAAAACATTAACCAAAAACCATGAATTGTATAAAAATAACAAATCCACAGTCAAACATATCATAAGACCTTCAATACAATATTGAGGATTTTATCATAATAAATCATCTGCATTGAAATTCAAAAATCCATCAAATGATGTTGACATTGATGAAATCAAAACTGTTTGAGAAAAATATACCATTATATTCTTAAATCATTTAAAAGTAATATAATTATAAAAGAAAACATTTATTTTTAAAGTATTATTAAAATATTTTAAGGGAGTCTTTGAATGTGTTATAATGAATTAAAATAGTCACACCCACCATATATGTTAAAATGATATTATTTCCTTAATGTTTTCGAAAAGTTCGTAAAGGACCTTGTATGGAAAATGATGGAATGATTCATTTATAATTTTTTTTTAAAAACACAAATAATTGAATAAAAAATTTAACCCATAGTCTAGGAAATAGTAAATTTTATTTGAAATACATTTTTAAGAAACACTGATGTGGATGATAAAGTGGTCCTAGTAGATACTCACGTCAAAATAAACACGGATAATGAATAGATGGTATAATTAACCCTTAACATGTACATTTCATTCATATAGGGTATTTTAACCTCTTTTGTTATTAAATTTTAATATAACTATATACAAAAACATGTTATCATATATTATCTTCTATTATTTTTTTGTTAATAATATTTCAGTAGTATAATCATTTCAGTTGTTTAATTGATTTGTTTTACTTCATATGCATGTTTATTAAGCAAAGATTGTTATTGATTGAATGTATTTGATTAATATCCAAAATGATATTAAGTACATAAAAAATATTTTTAATCATAAAATGAAAATTATTCTTGAATGGTTATGATGGGAACTGAATTTCTTTGTATTTGTGGAGACGGTAATCTGTATGTACGCCCAAGCGACAATATCGTTCTATTGATGGTGAAATCGTATGAAATTGGATGGTATATCATATATACAGAATCCATTTCATGTTTTATTTTTTATTTAAATAACTTTTACTCATTATTATATCCATATAAATAATGATGTTTTTGAATAACAAACTACACCATGATGTGGAGATGGTAAGACGCATGTACACATGTATGGTGACTTTTCATTCATAGGATAGATATAATACTGAATAGGATTGTACATATTTATAATAACATCAAAGTATATATAAGGTACTAGAGTAATTATTTTGGTATGGAAACAACAGTGAAATATGATGTGGAAGAAGAAAAGAATTTTGAAAGAGGTAGTGAATGTATTACCTCTTCTTCGATGGTTTCAATTTCAGTGGAACAAAATGGCTCCATAGGTTGTCTTTATGATCTATGTAAGGCCTCTAGGTCTATGGGAGGGTAGTTGGTAGGATATTTGACCAGGGTATGGCCGAGAAAAATGGCCTTGGAGGTGTGATTTGGAGAGAACGGTAAGTACCTTTATATAAGAGAGTTGAGGGTCACATTAAGAAAAGATTGAAATATTATTTTATTATAAAATAATATTCGGATTATAATGGCTACAAAATGATTTATTTAGATGATAAGGTCAATACGGTTCTAAGACCACTCAAAAATAGTATTTAGAGAGGTCTAGGTAACCATAATAACCTTATCATTTAGATTTAACTCTTAGTTCTTTATATTTACTTTTACCTTGTATTCTTGTATTATTATTATAATTGTCTAATAAACATGAAATAAAATGCCAAGCTGTCACAACCCATTCCCTGGTGCCCGTGCCCTGACTACCCTTAGCCTGCCTTCCATTGGACAGGGGCTGGTGACTAGCACCAAAAGGCACAATCCCTAAAATTGGGAAGGCATTTCCATAATAACTTGTATGCACACGGAACCAAGCATTCAGCAAGATATGAACAAAAGTAAACTAAATAGTAAACACAGTGTTTATAGTAAGTAAAAGGGGCTAGAATATAAGCCCGATTAAAATGTTCATGAAACTGAATGTACAAGTAAACTAGAGCAAAAATAAAGACAAAAAATGGGTCGTCCTAAGAGGATCCTACATGAAGGGTAGCTACATATCTCCTCCTCAACACTCTGCATATGTCTGCCTCCACACTGTACCAAATTGTTGTAATCTCCTCCTTTGGGCAGCAACCAATCCTGGTACCCTCAGTCTCGATCAACGTTGAATATCATCTGCACCAAACAAATCAAGGTGCATGCATAACCCATGCAGGGGTGAGTATATCTATACTCATTAGGGACCCTGAGACCCTAAAGGTATCATATAATCTACAAAGGATAAACCTCAATGCATGAAGTCAACTATGAACCATACATATGTATATTACCATATATACACCCAAGTTATCAAATATAACAATCTTGATCTTGAGGAAACATAGAGTTACTGACTCAACTCACACCAGGTATAACATAGGTACGGTAGTAGAGGTGATTTGTTATATCTATTGAATTATCATACTCCAAAAAGAGGCTCTGCGGCTAACCTACGTGCAATCTCTATGAGATGACCCCTACAGGATCTCTAGGAGCTGACCCACACAGTATTGCTAGGAGCTCATCCACAAGGGATTGCTAGGAGCTTACCAACATAGGATCACAATGAGCTGACACACAAAGGTTCCCTAAGAGATGCCCCACATAGGATCACCATGAGCTGATCCACAAAGGAATTCATGGAGCATACCCACACCTGAATTCTATAAGTTTACCCACATATGATCTCTTTGAGCTGACCCACACATGATTTCTAGGTGCTGACCCACAAAGGTTCGCTTGGAAATGACCCAAACATGATCGCTAGGAGTTGACCCATAAAGGATCTCTAGGAGCATACCCACACAGAATCTCTAGGAGTTGACCCACACACGATCCATAAGATCTTACTTGCACAGGATCAATAGAACCTGGCCTGCACAGGATTGGAAGGAGCACTCTTCTTGTCACATCCAACTACTTGTTTTCGCACTAGTCTTTCTCGACCCTGGGAGAGTCTACCCCCCTATCACTGGTTGATTCTCCAACTTCCACGATGTCCAATGAATAGTATCTCAAAGGTTTTCCTCATCATATGGGTCTCAACGCAATAGACGGTGTGTCAATCAGACACTTGATCTTTGAGTTATTAGCATTTTAGTCCTGGGGGCCCAGGTGGATTCATTCTCAATCCAACCTTAAAGTTACCCAACATAATCCAAAACTCTAGTGGGGTATAAAAAATGTACCTTATCACACTGGGGTTTCCTTCGTCATTGACGTTTCGTCGAATGGACGTATGGTTCCAAAGTTATGGCCAAAAGAGCATAAATGTGTAGTAGTGGGTTCAGGTCCGGTCTGACTTAGTCGACTGACCCGACCCATCCTGGACTTGTCTGACCCAGTCTAGGTTGACCCGAATCGACCTACTGGGTCTTCCCCGACCCATGCTGGGATGCTCGACATGCTGGAGGGTCCGGCTAGCCGTGAGGAGTGGCAGAGGTTCATGAGGGGTGCCATGAGGGCGGCTCGGCCATGGGGCGGCTCGGGCGCAGAGGGTGCCACGAGGGAGGCTCGGCACGGGGGTGCTGCGAGGGAGGCTCAGCCCGGTGGTTCCCCGTGCGCGGCTTGGAAAGGGGGTGCCTCGGGGCTACTCGGTGAGGCTGTGGGTGTCACGATGGGGCCGCGGACAGCAGCAGCAGCTCAGGAGGTGGCTCAGATGAGGACGGCAGCGGCAACGGCAGCTCGGGTGGCGAGGCCACGAGAAGCGACTCGGCAGGGGATGTTGGTGGTGGCTCGGGTGGCGGCTCATCCATCGATGGCAGCGGAGGCTCGGATGCGGATGGCGGTGGGGGCTCGATCGGGGATAGTGGGGCGTTGTTCCTTCACCAGCCACCAGTTTAGCCGGTCTCTCTCTTCGTTCTCCATTATGGTGTAAGACAGATTCTTCAATCTTGAAGAACACAATAAAGAAGAACATCAGAGGGGTCGGGCCATGTTTTTTTGGCCCGCACCTTCCATGATAGGGCATTAACAAGAGACTCAAAATAATAGTAGTCAACAATGGCAAAGTCATCAATTTTTTACAAATGGTGGATCAACTCGTTTTGGATGATCCACGTTCACCATACATCCCATGAATTAGGAAATTAAATGAGAGAATTCAAGAATTTAATTATAATCCCCTACCTTGTATTGTTCGTTGATGTTGGCATGGGAAAGATGTATGGGGGAAGATTCATCATAGATGAGGACCTCATACATTAGACAACATTCAAGATATCGATGTTTGTCGTGCCCTCCACATGCCTCTGATCCCTGGCTCCTTCATTAGTTCTTCGTAGATGAAGGAATTCTTCATCGGAAAGAGCATTCATCATTGGTGCATGGGATTCTCCATGATTCTCCAAATTGTTTTCTCCTTCTCCCTTTCCCACCAAATAAAGATGTGCCAATATAATTTAACTTATGAAGAAATTATGCTAGCACAAATACACACATATTGGGAAATTAATGTGTGATGTTGGCAAAATTAATGTGGAGGAAGCTCAAGAGGATTCTCTACATTAAAAAGGGGTTTTAGAGGTTGTTCCCTCATTAAGTGGGGAGTTCAAGAGGTTTAATCATTGGGTGGTCCCCACCACCATAACATCTCATGGGAGTTTAGGCTCGAGTGGTCCCCACCACCATAACCTCTCATTAGAGGTTAATTAACGTGGTCCCAACATGTGAAAACATCCACATGGGAGTTTCAAAACAAAATAAAATAAAATTTTACACACATTATTTTATTTTCTTATTTTCACGAATATCCCAAAAATTAACATTCACCCCCGAACAACTGTCATCAATGTAAATGTCTTGTTATGCTAATACATGTTCTGCGAGTAAAACAGTACCCTCAGATTTCAATTCTGAGCACCTTTTGAATATTTTAAAAAATCACACATAAATTTATTGAACGTATGAGAAAAATAGTTCAGAAATTCATTCTGGCCACACCGGGCCTCAGAATCATGCGTCGTCAATTTTCACGGACTCATAATATTCCAATATATTTAAAAAATAATTACTTGAAAATTTTGGGTCTTTAAATTCTCCCCTCCCTGGGGATTTACATACCCATAATCCAAAACTCCTAACTAGCTAAACAAGTTCGTTTACTGAGCACACGTCTGAGCCTCCCACTCCCCTATGCTCTCTTGGAGGTTCCCGTGTTTCCAGTGAACACGCACCAGAGGTATCAACCATCCATGAAGGACCCCCTCATGTTTATCCTAATTCTCCACTAGAACCTACATAAAAGACACCCCATCGTCGATGAAAAACTCTCTATGGTCGATGGTTTGAGAAGTGTTGTGCATGTGTCCCCTCTACTGGGATACGTAAAAGACGTCATGCACTTGGTGCAACTGAGGTGGAAGAGATAAGCGGTATTCCACCTCGCCAACTCATCCGATTACCTGAAAAGGTCTCATGAACCTCTTACTTAACTTTCATCCCCTTCTATATCTCTGGAAACCTCATTGAGGTGAGACCCATAGAAAGACTTTCTCAGCACCCCTGAACTCTAGAGATCTCCATCTCTTATTGGTATAAGACTTTTTCCTTCTCTGTTTAGTGTTGATCCATTCATGGATGATATGAAATTTCTTCTGTGGTAGCCCCTACTATCTATGGTCTCACTAGTGCTGACTCCCCGTGGATAGTCCATCATAAAGGTGATCTGCATAGTCTCTTGTACAACTCCTCAAAATGTCTCCTCCCAATGGTGGAGTGACAACTGTTTTTATCTGCACACTCCGCCAAAGGCAAGTCATATTCATATCTATGACTGATGTTGAGGACGGAATCATGTAGCCTGACCTCGAGGGTCTTAATGGTCCGCTCAGTCTGTAAATCTGTCAGAGGATGGATGGAATTACTCAAAGGAATCTATGTCCTAAAAGCCTCCTGCACCCCCTTCCATAGCCGAGAAGTAAAACATATCTCACAATAAGATAAAATCATTGAGGGTACTCCATGTAGCCACAAAATCTTTTGTAAATAAAGGTCTCTCATGCACTCTATAGAACCCTGCTCTCTAATCGGTAGGAAGGGTCCGACTTGGTGAGTCTGTCGACAATCACCTAGATAGATTCGTGACCTCTGGATATACGTGAACGTCCTGTCATGAAGTCAATGTATATCCCATCTAACTTCAACTCTGGGACGTCTAAAGGCTGAACCATGCCTACTGGTACCTGATGCTCTGCCATCACTTGGTGACAATTGAGGCACCGAGAGAAAATCTCTACAACTGGTTCTTTATTCATGGCCACTACTACTGTCGTCAGAGATCCTGGTACATATTCTCCACTCCAAGATATACTGCTATAGGGGAAGTGTGGAACTCCCTCAAAACATCCTCCTAATGTGATACTAGTACCATGGTACTTCCTATAAAGTAGATGATGTGCTCCCCACATTACTAAAATCCCTCAGGTGTATGTCCTGTGGATATCTGAGGACGTCAAGTATCGTAGTCAGCATCTCCATGATGAACCTCCCTGAATCACTGAAGAAGAGGGGGAATGATTGTATGAGATTGAAGAAAAGATGATATATCCCAATCCACAAAGGATATCTACAATGCGGACGACTGCTCTATCATCTCATCTAGCAGCTGTATACCAGATCTCCTACTGAGTGCATCTGAAACAATATTCCCTTTCATAGGAATATAGACTATCTTGATGTCATAGTCTTGGAGGAACACAAGCCAACGTCATTGTATCATGATCAGGACCTTCTGAGAAATGATATTCCTAAGACTGTTGTAATCCGAGTAGACTGTAAAGAGTTCACCCATCCGATTGTGTCTCCACATCTTCAAGGATAAATACACTTCTGCTATATCTAAGCCATGTGTAGAATAATTTTTCCCTTATTGCCTCAGTTTTCAGTAACCATATGCGATCACTACATGATCCTGCATCAGGACACATCTGATTCTAGTACCAGATGCGTCGCAGTAGACTTCATAGCCCATGACCTCCCCTGGAAACCTCAAGATGGGGGCACTAGTCAGCCTCTACCTCACCTCCTGAAAACATTGATGGAATTTCTCTGACCAAATGAAGGTTTTCCACTTATTTTTCAGTGCAGATAATGGTACACAATTCTTGATAAGTATGACACAATCTTTTCGTGGTATCTAGCCCAACCCATGAAACATCATACCTCCTTCACACTCCTAGGTGGCTCCCAAGCATGTACCACCTTAATATTCGCTGTGTCCACTGCAACTCCAACCTCTGAGATGTCATCTCCTAGAAAGTGAACCTCTCGGATCCCGAACTAGCACTTCGAGAGCTTAACATTATGTTGGTTCTCTCTGAGTATGTCCAGTACTACTTGTAAATGATAGTTATGTTTCTCCTCACAAGAAGAGTTGATTAGAATGTCGTCAATGAAGACTACAACAATGAGATCATGGTATGGGTAAAAGATCCTATTCATGTGTCTTGTGAACACTGATGGATCATTGGTTGCATCAAATGGAATAACCATCAACTCATAATTTTCATACAAACCCCTAAAGGCTATCTTATTCACAACATCATCTCGTACTCTAATATGGTTATAGCCCGATCTATGGTCTATCTATGAGAACCATTGTTCTCTCTTCAGCTAATTAAAGATGTATTTAATCCTCAGGAGTGGGAACTTTTTCTTCACGGTCATCTGGTTTAGGTGCAGATAGTCAAAAAAATACCCAAGCTCTCATCCGCCTTCTTGGAAAATAGAATCAGGGCTTACCAAGGTGAAACTCTGGTCTGGACGAACCCTTTCCCCTGTAAGTCTTCCAGCTTTACCCGCACCTCATAAATCATCATGAGAGACATCTGATACACTTGTGTAGATATGGGTATAGTATCAGGGTTCATGGAAATGTAAAATTACCCCTCTCTGCAAGGAGGTAGACCTGGGACATCATCAGGTAAGACATCCGTGTACTGATCCACCACTACAGGATAATTTATACTCCCCACAGCAACCTCTTTGAGGGTACATCTTTCCAACTAATGAGTGATCTTTTGCACCCTCATCTGGGCAAGCCCATCATGAGCTACAAAGGCTTCTTTCATACAATGTAAGGTAAACTTGTTCCCATCTGTGCGGGAACACCACAATTTTTGAATAATAAATTCTATCTGAGCATGGGTTGTAGATAACCACACCATCCCCCAGATGACGTCGTAACTCCTCAACACTGCTACTAAGAGATCCCAACCGAAGCTCTTGCCTCCTAGGGTATGGTCGCACTACCGGAACCAGAGAATAATCATCGAATCCTCTCCTTTAGGAGTATCTATCCGTAATGATTGAGCAAACAACTCCATCGGAATTTCAGAACACTAAACGAGGGCAGTTGAAATAATAGAATAAATGGAACTTGTGTCTATAAGAATTGCAGCTAAGGTGGATTAGACATAGATCATAACTCATATCATCTCTAGAGTGCCATGATTTTAATACTCAACTTCCAAATGTTGATATCTCCCCATTCCAACTACTCCCTACGATTGGGGTGGACCACCTGGTGGTGGTGGATGTAAGATCTTGAATCATCTCCCACCGCCAGTTGCACGTCGTGCTCCTCTACCACATCTACCTACTCCATGAAGACCACCTTGATCGAACCTCTGTCTCTTCTTATGTAATCCTTCGATCGTCTGCTGATTATCTATATGGTGGGTCGGACAGTCATGATAAATATTATCCTTCCCTCTGCATGTGTAACACTTCCACCTCCGGGTATGACTAGCTCCGCCTTAGGTAACCCATACAAACGATCCTGAAACATGCGATCATCCACCTGTATGTATCGTCCTCTTAGACCATTATGACATCTGTCTGGTGCCACCTGCAGTAGAATCCTCTATGTGATGACTGGTGGTGGATCTTACTGCTGGTGACAGCACAGTAAGAAAACTCTCCACTTAGAAGGCTCTGTCTAATACCCCCGCCTGTCTCGGGATGCTATGTGAGATCATGGAAGCCACAATCTACCTCTTGAGTCCCATATGGAAGACTCGGTCCTAGAATAATTGGTACCATACAATATTAGTGGAGTAATGTGAGATGTTAGTGAACCTCACTGAGTACTTATCTATAGTCATACAACCCTGCTAAATATGAAGAAACTCTTGTATGCACACTACGCGGAGATTTTCTAGGACATAGTCTCCCTATATCAGGCTGTCGAAGATTTCCCAGAGAAGTGTCACCTCATCATGAACCTAGAGAATAAATCTCCACCATCGTCACACTACTTCCTGTAGAAGGATGGAGAAAAGGATCACCATGAGATTGGATGGTTTCCCTACCAGTCGGAAGACTCTCACTACTGCCTCCAACCAATCCTCAGTTGCTTGTGGGGTCATCTCTCCCCTGAACCTGGGTGGCATCTGGCACAAGAAGTCATGCAATGCAATCAAGCAGTGTGCACCATCTATAACAGGGGATGGTGGCATTGGTGGACCAATGGTGAATGGAACCGCTAGGTCCTCTGCTAGTGCCTCTACTGAAAAAGGTCCTTGTATCGAGGCCTCGTCAGTAGGTGGGATATCAGTGCGTACAACTCTCAAAACCCTAGCTGAATGTCTTAAAGGATGTATCTAGAAAATAAACAGTTGTTCCACATTTAATATTATAAACCTTTTGAGCTAACTCAAAATATCACAAAGAAAAATATTCAAAACACACAAGCAATTAGTGTTTTTGCGCCCGGGGTCAGAAATCAGATGTAAGAGTCCGGGTGTATGGATATATCAGCTACTGCACCAACACTAGATTCAATAAACTGATAACAACACTCACTGAACATATCACTATTGATGTCAAAAAAATATCATAGTCCTATGTTCTACGGTAGAACCAACTCCTCTAATAACAATTTATCACGACCTATCCCCGGGGGCCCATGCTGGGACTACCCCATGCCGGCCTTCCATAGGCCAAAGGATGGCGACTATGACCGAAATACATGATCCCTAAAACTGGTAGTCATTGCCTTTATAACCTATAAGAATAGGAAACTAAGCACTCAATAAGATACTAACTCATGTAAATTGAATAGTAAACATAGTGAATACAGTAAATATAGGGGCCAGAATACAAGCCAAAGTGGAATGTAAAATAAACTGAAAGTATAAGTAAACCGTAGAAAAAATTAAGACAGTTTTTGGGTCATCCTATGAGGTTCCAAAATAAAGTGTAGGTACAGATCACCTCCTCATCACTCCACGTCCATCTGCCTCCTCCGGGTACTGACTCGTTGTAATTTCCTCCTCTAGGCACTATCTAGTCCTGGTACCCTCAGTATCAATCAATGATATCTTCCATCTGCACCAAACACAACATTGTGCGGGAATATCCCATTCAGGGGTGAGTATAACAATACACAGTAAGGAACCTGGGACCCACAAGGTCTCACAAAATACACAAAGGATGATCCTCAATGCATGAAGTCAACTATCATCCATACATAGGTATGTGCCCATACATATACTGAATCTATCAAGTATACTAATCTCTATCCTGAGGAAACACAGAGGTACAAACTCAGCTCACACCTGGTATAACTTAGGTGTGGTAGTAGAGGTGATTAGTTATATCTATTGAATCATCGTACATCATTAAGAGGTTCTGCTACTGACCTGCACAAAATCTCTATGAGCTCACCTATATATGACCACTAGGAGATGACCCACACATGATTGCTAGGAGCTAACACACACATGATATCTAGGAGCTTATCCACACAATAATTCTATGAGGTGACCCACATAGGATCACTAGGATCAGACCCACACATGATCGCTCAAAGCTGACCCAGACAAAATTGCTAAGTGCTGACCCCCACAGGATCATTAAGAGAAGACACACACATGCTCACATGGAGGAAACTCACACACGATCAGTAGGAGGTGACCCACATTGGATCACTAGGAGCTGACCCATAGATGATCGGTAGGAGCTGACCTGTATAGGATCACTAGAAGCTAACCTGCACAAGATTTATAGGAGCACTCTTCTCGTCACATCCAACTACTATGTTTCTACACTTGGATAGATCGTCTCTAGGAGACTCCTCTCCCCAAGCCATTGTTCGATTATCCAACTACCATGATATCCCAAAAAGATGTATCTCAATGGTTAGCCACTTTATAAGGGTCTCAATGCAATAGATGGCGTGTCAACCAGATTCTCGTTTTGTGAGTTTTTATCCATTTAGTCCTGAGGGCTGGGTTGGATTCATGCTCGATCCAACCGTACTGTTCCCCAACCTTATCCAAAACTCTGGTGTGGTATACCAATGGGACTGTCTCGATCTAGGGTTTCTAGTGCCATTGGATGTTTGTCAAATGTTGTTCGATGCCAATGTTATTTCCCAAATAGCGTAAATGGGTTGTAGTGGGTTTGGGTCTGATCCAACCCAGCCTGACATAGCACTATACTACCCAGTCTGGGTCGACCTAGCCCTACCCGCTAGGTCGGGCCTAGCCCTCTTGGAGGCCTGGCCTGTTGGGTTTGGCTTAGTTGGAGGGGTCCAGCTCGGCTAGTTCTATACAGCCCGGCCTGCTGGATGGTCTGGTAGGTCGCGAGGTGCCGCGGAAGGCCATAATGTGTGTCTAATGGGCGGGACATCATGGGGGTGCTGCATGGGTATCTAATAGAGGGGGTGTTGTGGGGTCAGCTCGGAGAGGCAGTGGCCGGCGTGGCAGTTCGGCAGATGGCGGCGGTGTCTCGGGTGGCAAGGATGCGGGCGGAGGCTGCTTAGTGTACTTCCACCATGGTGCCTCTAGTGGGTGAACTAAACCCGATTGAACCCGATGATTTGACATCACTTGCTGATAAGTGAGGCAATGAGAGAAAAACTCTATAACATTCATTATTCACGGACACCAGTGATGACGCAGGTGGTTCGGATACATCATCGACACTCATATATGTACTACTAGACGGGATGTATAGAAATATTTCAACACTTCCTCTCATAGCACCACTGGTACCATAGTACACCCTCTAAAGAGGATGGCGGGATCACCACATTAAGATAATCTATCAGGTGCATGTCCTTTGGACATCTGAGCATGTCATGTCTCACAGTCAATGTCCCCAAACTGCGCCTCTCTATCTTGCTGAAGAAGTGGGGGACGGACTGTCTGAGACTAAAGATTTTCTGCTCCATCTCGATCTACATAAGATATCTATAATGCAACTAGATGCTATATCCCATCACTTAGCAATTGAATACAATATCTCCTACTGAGTTCATCTGGTACCACATTCCCTTTACCACGAGTATGGAATATATCAAATTTGTTGTCTTGAAAAAACTCAAGACAACAACATTGTCTCATGTGATGGTCTTTCTGGGAGAAGATATACCTAATACTCTAGGGATCAGAGTAGACTGTAAAACCTTCTCCCATAAAGTAATGTCACAACATCTTCAATGAATTGACCACTGCTACTAACTCCAAATTATCGGTTGTGTAGTTCTTCTCATGATGTCTCAGCTTTTGAGAACCATACATGATCATTGGCCGCTCCGGCATCAAGACACATCCAAGCCTGGTTCCGATTGCGGCAGAATAGACAATGTACCCAATGACCTCCTCTAGTAGTCTCAATAGGGGCACTCGTCAGTATCTTCCTTAGCTCTTGGGAACTCTATTGGAATATCTCCAACCACACGAAGGTTTTCACCTACTTTGTCTGTGCTGATAAGGGTGTCAAAACTCTAGAAAAGTCAGGCACAAACAACTTCAAATAACCGGCCAAACTGAGGAAACACTTCAATTCCACTACACTCTTGGGTGGCTCCCAAGAAAGCACAACCTCAGTCTTCTCAGGATACATCGCAACTACGGCCTCCAAGATGACGTGTCCTAGGATGTGATACTCCGGGATGTAGAACTCACACATTGATAGCTTATAATAATGTTGGTGATTTTAGAGTGTGTGTAAAACTATCTACAGATGAAAGGCATTCTGCTCCTCTATCGCTGAGTATATCATGATTACATCGATGAAGAATACTATAGATAGATTGTAATGTGGCTAGAAGAACCAGTTTATGAGTCCCATGAACACTACACGGGAGTTGGTCAGGACGAATGGCATAACCAAGATCTCATAACGGCCATACCTACATCAGAAGGACATCAACTACACATCCTTGTCTCATACCCTGAGCGGGTGATAGCCTGATCTGAAGTCTATCTTCGAAAACCATTGTGTCCCTTCAAATGATCAAAAAGATCATCAATCATCGGGATTTATTACTTGTTCTTCATGGCCACCTAGTTTAGGCAACGATTGTCCACAAGGATTCTCAAACTCCCATCTGCCTTCATGGCGAACATAATCAAGGATGCCTAATGTGAAACATTGGTCCTAATGAATCCCTTTATCTGCTAGTCCTCCAACTATACTCGCTTCTCTCCAAGCACCGCAAGAGCCATTCGATATGCTGGTATAGATATTTGTGCCATCCCAGGGTACAAGTAGATATAAAATCCCACCACGCTATGAGGAGGTATACCTGGAACATCGTTAGGTAAAACATCAGTGTACTAGTATACAACTAAATGATTGATAAAACTCTCAACATCAATTTCCCAGAGGGAATTGCTAGCCAACTGATGGGTGAATGGTTGGACCCTCCTCTGAGTATGTTCATCATGCACTACAATGGTTCCCATCTCACTTGGGATGGAAAAACTGGTCCAATCCTCGCAGACACACCGAAGTTTGAGCCAAATACATTCAATCTGATCATGGACTGTAGATAATCAGTCCTTACGAAAGATAACATCATAAGGCCTCGGCGCTGCTACAAGAATATCATAGATGAAGATCCCTCCTCCTAGAGTAAGTTCACACTGCTGTCACCATATTGTAATTATCAAATCCCCCTTGTATGAGTCTATAGAAGTAATTATCATCCCAATGGATCCCCCGGTATCTCTGAGATCTGAACGAGGGTCATGGAAATTAAAGAGCGAATAAAACACGTGTCTATAATTACAATATCTGAGATGGAGTAGACACTGATCGTACCTCATATCATCTATGGAGTATTGTGGTCGCAAGCCTCAACTACCTGGAGCTGAGCACGTCCTAGTCCACCAGCTCCCTCTGGTTAGGGTGGACCACCTACATGTGGAGGTGGTAGATCCTCATATCCTCACCCACCGCATGCTGCCTGACCAACTCCTTTTCCATGTCCACCTCCTGCCCGCAGAACTCCTTTGTCGAATATTTCCCTCTGCATATGCCATCCTTCGACCATCTCTTGGTCATCTGTCTGGCGGGTCATTAATTCGTGTGCAATGTGCCCATTACGGCCACATTTGTTACATTGATTGATTCTCTCCTATCCATCTATATCTCAAGAACCTCACACAATCAAACCTATATCCTGTGGTCATCCACATATAGGTTTGGCCCTCTTGAACCTCTATGTTATCTATCTGCTGCCATATGCAGATGACTCCACAATGTGATGTCTGGTAGTGGGTCTCTCTTCCGATAATTTCTTAACAAGAAATATCTAAACTATGAGTGCTATCTCTAATACCATCTCCTGCTTCAGGCTACTAAATGAAATTGTCGAATCTCAAACCTTCCATCTATGCCCTTGATTGACTGGTCGAGCACTATATAGTGGTTCCCAAACCATGTCAGTTGAGTAGTGTGAGATTTTGGTGAACCTTACTGAATACTAAGCCATGATCATGATTCCCTATTGCAAATGGAGATGCTCATGTATACACATGGAGCGTAAGGTCGCTGGGACAAACTCTTCCCTAAAAAGGCTCTCGACGTCTGCGCATATGAGAGTGACCTCGTCCTGTACCTAGAATATCAAGATCAATCATCTGCCAGCTGCTGCCTGAAGAAGATGGAAAGGGTCACCGTGAGATCAGTTGGTGTCCCTACCAGTTGATAAACTCTAAGCACAGCCTCCAGCTAGTCCTTAGCCACCTATTGATTTGTATCTTCCCAAAGCCTCAATGGCCTCTAGTGCTGAAACTCGTATATCGTGCTCAGGCGGCATGCACCCTCTGCTGCTGGGGTAGGTGACAAAAACAACCCAATCGGCAGTGGTGCTACTGGTACACCACCCGGTGGTACACCAGCCATAAAGGGTTCACGCACTAAAGCCTCGTCTCTCATTGGGCTTTCACCGCATACTTTACCAGGAACCCTAGCTGACTGTCTGCATGGAGGCATCCCGAAATAACAGGTGTGCCATGGTTAATAAGTTATACATGAGGAGCTAACACAAAGGGATCACAAAAAAAAACATTTCAAAAACACATAGGAAATCAGTGTTTTTGTGCATTGACTAGGAAATCAGACGTTGGGGTCCAAGAGTATGGATACGTCGACCGCCTCACCAATACTAGTTCCCCCAAACTAAAAAACATACACATCACACTTTACACTATATCCCAATAGAAAATATCATAGTCCATGTTCTTAGGTAGAACCTAAATCCACTAATACCAATTTTTCACGACTCGTCACCTAGGGCCCATGCCGTGACTACCCCAATGCTGCCTTCCATAGACCAGGGGCATGCGACTAGCATCAGAATGAAATATACATAAAACCAGAAAGTCATTGCTTTTATAACCTATAAACTCACAAAACCAAACACACACAAAGACAATGGAAACAATTAAAATTTATAGTAAAAAGAGTGTGTATATTAAGTAAAGGGGGATAATACTAAAGCCCAACTAGAAAGTACAAGTAATACAGAAAATAGGTCCGATTAATACCTCCTAAGGATCCAACCTGAAGGGTAGGTACAACTCTTGTATGGTCATCTCTGTTGATCGTCTCATATAATGTCCACCTTCGAGAAGCCTTCAGCCTTAGTACCCTCGTCCTCAGTCAGCATTGTCCGTCATCTGCACAAGACACAACAAGGTGCGGGCGAATCCCGTGCAGGGGTGAGTATAATGATTCTCAGTATGGACCCCGAGACCACCAAAGGTCTCTCAAAATCTAAAAATACTAATCCAAAAAGCAATATTAAATTCACCAAACATGAAAACAATATTCAAACCTACAAAGGTATATGCCCATACATATATATAAATAATCAATCATACCATCCCATTAAAGAGGAAACACAAGGCCCCACTCTTTATCCAAAATCCCAATTGTTCCATGAAAAACAGAATACAACGAAGGTAACACCATAAAGGTATTTACAACAATTGTAATTCCACACAGAAGAATACCAAAAAGGTATCACCACAAAGGTATGTACAACAATGGTACACCACAAAGAGGAATACATCTAAGGTATCACTACAATGGTAATCACCACAAGGGTATGTCGCACATAAGAACACCACAAAGGTATGACCACGAAGGTAAAGACTCAACACACACCAGGTATAACTTAAGTATGAAAGTATATATGATTAGTCATAATCTAGATCATATTACTTCGTTGAGAAGCTCTATTGTTCACCCACCCAAGATCCTAGATGACTCAGATAGGATCTAAGGATGTCCCACACATTATCTAGAGATATCCCACATTGGATTGGTATGTGTTGAACCACACAGGATTGCAGAGCACTGACCCACACATGATTGTTATGCTTTGACATACAAAGGATCGTTGAGCACTGACCCACACATGATTGTTATGCGCTGACCTACACATGATCGCTGAGTGCTGATCCAAAGAGTATATGATGATTATTCAAGTACTACCAGCCACTGGGTTTCTGCACTCATCACACTTTATTTCAGGTGGTACTGCTCCTCAAGCCATTGTTAGAAACTCCCACTGCCACAGAGTCACATGAAGAAGTATCATGAAGGTCTGTAAAATCATGAGGTACCCAACGCAACTGATTGCGCGTCAATCAGACACTCGTTCTATATGTTATTAGAGTTTCAAAAAGGACCATCTCGATCATTATCCAAGACTCATTTAGAGTATTCCTAAAAGGACCATATCGATGCAAGGTTTTTGGCGCTATAGATGGTTCCTCAAGTAGACGTCCAATTCACTGTAAAATGCACTTTACGTGTCTATAGGCCTATGTTCGGTCCTACCTGGTAGGCCTGACCCAGCCAGACTGACCCGGGAAGACCCAATCATGGTCTGACCTTCCTGGTCTGGGATGAGGTCTCACCAGGCCTGAGAGGGGGTGCCCCAGCCTGCGTGGGGGAGACCAATCACGCGAAGGGTGGACTGCCCCGTGACGGGTGGCCCGTCCCACGATGGAGCCACCCGACCTACGATGGGCAGGCGACCAGCCCACGATGGGGAGGAGGCCCTGCCCATGGTGGCCAGGTAGCCCGACCCACGGTGGGAAGGCAGCCCGACCTGGGGTGGGAAACCCGCAGGGCAGCTCAGTCTTCCCGAGCTGGCACTGAATGGGAGCACCCTCCCACCCATCATCCTTTCGGAACAACAAGCGGTGGTGCCATTACGCAACACCATGTCACCTGAGGGACCTAAGCTGGTCCCAACGATCTGTTACGGCCAGGTGGTGATTTGGTCATCTCTCCTCCTAGCAGCGCAACAACACTACTATCTTCGTAGACCCAACTGGGTGTTGGATTCCCTTCGATGCACCGTCGCGGCTAAGCAGTCTTGGTTTCTTGCTAAACCAGAGGCCTGGACGTGCGCCAACTAAACTCACTTTGTTTTCCAGTGTGTCGTCCACTGTCCTCCCACCACCACGACCGATGGTCTGTAACCTCTTTCGCTATCATCAGTGTAGATGTGCCTCACCCCAGTTCCACGCGGCTGGCCAGGTGTAGTCCACCACCTTCCTCTTCCACAGCCGATAGGTCACGGTCTCCATTGACTACACCATTGAGTAACCACCATCATCACGGCCCACAAGGAACATGTTAATAATAACTATACAGAGGGATCAGGATATGTTTTTTATTCCCGCACCCTCTGCGTTAGACCGAGAGCATGGAGCTTCGAGAAAAATTTTCAACATAAAACCATGAAGAACAATCATAAACACACATATAGCATGTTTTCTCATTGGAGATGACATGAGAAACATGATGAAGTCGATGAAGGGTATGTCGTCGTTCATGGCTCCCGAAACACATTTCTGATCTTGGATCTTTCATCATCCTCATTCTTCATTGGGGTTGGTTCTTCATTGGATGATCTTCTTAGTTGGATGATCATCCATCAAATGTTCTCTACAACAACTAGTTGCCAACCCAATTCTCTCCACATGTGGTGAGGATACAATCATATTAATATTATGTATTATTAATTAATAAAATAATGTTGGCACATTAATGGGGAGGTTCCAAGAGTTTCCTTACGTTAGAGGTGGAGTTCCAATGGTCCCCACCACAATGAATCCAAATGGGAGTTCTCAAATTAAATAAATAAAATTTATTTTTTTGAGTTTATTAACTGTTTAAACCTCCCACAAAAATTCAAAAAACTAACTTCTACCCTCGACCTACATCGGTCGAGGTGAATGTCTTTTTTAGAGAATATTTTCTGTACATGTTCAATGGTGTCCTCATATTTAAATTCCGAGAACCAGTTCAAATGTTTCAAAATGCCACTCATGTGTTTACTGAGTGTACCTAAAAAAGTTCATACATTCTTTTTAGGCACTCTGAGCCTCAAAATGACACACTTTCATTTTTCGTAGACTCCTAATATTTCCATATAATTATTAAAAACATACATGGAAAATTCAGGGTCATTACAGTACATTCCAATTGAATCTTATCATTTTTAATAATCCAAGTGTATTAATCTCCATCAATTCACTTCTGTTAAATTATTATTGAAACCAACACCCCTCAAGATATTATATTATAGCCCTAAATCCATTTTCCTATTGTTTTTGTCTAATTTATGATATTAGAATAATATATAAGCCATATAATATTGAAGGGCATATTTGTTTTAGAGTATTCGGGAAAAAACAAAAAACATGCTTTTAATATAACATTGGAAAAGAAATATAAAACATAGTTTAATAAATCTTAGCATTACTCTGGACATTCAAGGCCTCCTTAATAAAATCATAGGGAAAGGAAAGAATGATGATGAATACATGTAATTATATATTATGGTTACTAACAATTGAACCTATATAAAATAAACATGGAATTACCAATATGGTATGATAATTAAAATGAAATGGAATGACATATAATCAATACCATGATCATGAAATGCATCCCTATATAATATCAATAAAATAATATTACAGATAATAATAAAATATTTCATAATGATGCAGGTCAATTATTTTTAGCACCATGATCTGAAAAATCATTATATAACTACTTCCAATTCCATTTCAAATACACTCTAACTATGTAAATGTATACACTAAAAGCTTGTTTAATTAGGCTGTCCGTTTTACTTGTCTAATGTGATAAACGAACACATTTAGGGGATATATAAATATATTTTCCCAACCAATAACTACTTTTCTAAATCATTCCCCAAATATTGAATGATAAACTTAATGTATTTTCAAACTAATACTTAATATAAATATTTCCTTAGTATATCAAATAATTAAACATTATATGTATAAAATATATATGGTTAAAGAAATAAGAATATCCATGGTATAGAAAAAATGTATATGTATGCTAATATATAATCAAAATAAAATAACAACTTATATAGAAGTTTAATTACCACAACATTAATCAAGATATAAGATATTACCATCACTGCATTAAAAAATTATATTTTGTAACAAATTAATGTTTTTAGGTTATTAAAAGATACAATAAATGAAAAATAAAATTTTCGCTATAATTTTTATCCTGTACATACATTAAAGAAATTATATTTTGATAAATATAAATAAATGGGTATAGATAAAATAAAATACATTATTTGTAAATAAGTTAAAAAGGAACATTAATTTTATATTCATATAAATATATTTAAAAATTAAAATTGGTGTATACATTAAAATGATTCAATTACAAAATTTTACAAGTGATGGATAAAATAAAATTATCATAATAAAACATTTTACAAAATGAAATTTACATTATTAAATAAATATTGAAAAAAATATTGACATGTTAAAAAATAAACCCGATCAAAAGTTATATAAGGACGACTTATATTTTAAATATGTTTTTTCATTATTAAAGTTACATGTAGAGAAAATATAGGAAAAATGGAAATATTTATAAATATATTGAATAATAATATAAGTGGTTTTTATGATGTAATTTTTATATGATTCCTTAAATAAAAAATATAAGCAATCCTATTAATTTAATATCGTAAAATATATTCAAAAATAATTAATAACATTTAAATTCTAATCACATGAATGTGTAAAAATAAATATAAAGTTTATTCACAATTAATAAAATTGATAAAAATTTTATATTTAATAAAAGTAAATTTTGTACACTATATAATAGAAAATATGTTCACAATACAAAATATTTCTCAATTAAGTTGAAATTGAGACAATATACATTTAAAATAATATAACATTGAATAGTGAATTAGCTATTAAATTATATATATATATATATATATAATAAATAATAAAAAATGTAAATAGAAAAAAATCAATCAAATTTAATTTCACTCATAATGATGTCTTCATAGTTCAATAAGGTTGGAGTTCATCCAAAGAAATGGAAATTGATTTAAGATTAACATTACCTCACAATTCCACTTTATTGAATAAAATTTAACCTATTGTATTATAAATTTACAATTATAATGATTAAATATAAGAAAAATATACATATATATAATATTGATTATTAGACAATATTAAAATTTTATCACCCACTATTTTACAATATTTCATTATTATCATCATCTGGGTCTTTTATTTGCAAGTTATGTCAACTACGATTCATAATATATGTTCATGTTCATGTATATTTTATATAGATTTATCATGTAAATAATAATCTAATTGGTTTTAATACCATTTATTTTCATTATATGAATTTCTATCATCAAATTTTAATGGTGAAAATTTAAATTGATTATCTTCACAACATGGAGTTAGTAAACCGTACATTCCGATGTGCAACATCACTATTTATAATGTTCGAATTAGTAATGATATTAATGATATATTAAATTTATATAATAAATATTATTTTCATTAAATTTTATATATTAATTTGATTCATATTCATGACTAACCATGTGAGGCGGTGATGAAATTCAAATTTCCTCAATTCTCTTGCAAGTAGTCCAACAATCACATGAGCGACAATTTTTGTATCTCCATTAATTGAGAAAAGAAGGACAATTATAAATCAAAAATTATAATAATGTCTTATTAAATGGTGGAATATTTTTTGGTTGAATTAAAAAATTTATGTATGAAATGATGGTTATAGAATAATAACAACACAAGGGAATATCTTGGCAATTATGATTACATTATCCATAAGATACCTTTGTTCCATCTATTGACAAGGCCCCTTGAGTTGATATTCTGAGAAGAAAAAAAAATCTACATCATTGGTGTGGATATTTTGAAAACAATTTTGTTAGTTTTTTGTAGAGATAAATAGCTCTTGATGTCTAAATATGTTAGTAGATGTGGTTCACTTTTCTAATTGATGCCACTAGCAAAATTGTAAGTTTTTAATGTTTTAAAACATTATTAAATTGATTTATTACAATAATTGATAAAATATTAATCATATTCAATGTTTTAATGGTATAGTCTAAATAAAACTAATTACTGGTGTTTTAAAAATGTTTTACTATATTTTATACATTATGAATTATTTTCACCCCTTCTATAAAAATTTGAGACTTAATTAAGGGAACAACTACATCAGTATTAAATGATTATAATTATATTTATAGGCTAACATATGGATAATAAATTTACATGGGATAATATTATAACCAATTTTATATCCTAATTGTATTAATAAAATTTATTATTGTTTTTAAATAATTTAATAAAATATTTTCACCTAAAATATCATTAATCTCATTTTTTGACATAGTTCGTTAAATTTTTATATTAATAAATCAAAATAACAAATGGATTTTATTATACCTCTTTAATATTAAATTATAAAATTTATTAACAAAATAATTATGATTACACCATATTTCATCCCACAAATATTACTTTTGAAAAATTAAAACTCATTTACTTTTATTTTTTAATTTCTTAAGCAACCATTATGACATGTTCTTTTTTACTTTGTTAATTACGATACAATTAAATAAAATCATGATAAAAAGATTCATTTATATTAATAAATTACATATTCATTTTCTAATATGAAAAAATAAATTAAATTGAAATAAATATATTGGCAGTTTTGAATTTGATTTACATATAAAACATTAAATGTCAATATCTTGGGAAAATTGAACCAAAAATATCTATAGAAATATTTTGGAGGTTAATGGATTAATTTATCAAACATAATTAAATAATATAATTATTTTTGTTTATTTTGATATCATATCTAATATTTTAAACCCTCTTTACCCATTTTACCATTAATAAGGATCCAAATATATTACAAGTTTACTATTCATAATGAAAAAAATAAAAGGGAAATATAAACAATATTTTATCTATATGATTCCCAATATTGTATCCATTTCTCAATATTCAATATATGGTTTTTTGGAATATTAATTTTTTTTAAATGTGTATACTTTAATGTGAAAAAAGTATCATAAAAATTAACATTTAATGAAATAAATTATTATATATTAAAATCATGAATATTTCTCATTGAAGATGAATTACTAGTATTTATTAAAATAAAACAGATACCAAGTGCCCCTAAAAGTATCTCATATATAGAATGTAAGATGTTGAATTATTTATTTAATTATAATAAATTACAGTATTTTTAATATTTTTCTTTTAATTACACATAAAAAATAAAAAAAATAGATAATTTAATACAATTTATCCTAAGGAAATTTTGATATAATAATTTACAAAATAAATCTAATTTTATAAAAATTACTTTATAAATGTAGAATATGTTAATTTCAATTTACAAAAAAAATTAATAAAATCTTTTTTGTAGAAAATTACTTTTTGTATCATAAAATGAAGTCACTAAATATTGAGTTCTTATTTCCAAATAATTTATCAATACATTTTCACTGAGTATGAATATTATAAATTTACATCCAAATATAGTTACTCATATTTATACCCATCATTCAAAAACTCAGTTATCATGGTATCATATTAATATTATTTTTTTTATAATTTATCTCTATTCAGCTAATGGTCGATGTTGCATGTTAAAAATTTTATCTAGATCATTATTATTTTAAATTGAATTTTGTGTGTGTTAAATTCTTACTTTTCCAAAAAAAATCACCTCAAATTGTTTCTCCAACAAAAAATGATTAATATTTTTATATAACATCGCATAATTAAAACATCTGAGAGAGAGATAATAAAACATCATTTGAAAAGGGTAATTGATAAGTTAAAAGGATTATTAAAATAACTAATAATTGATTTCCATAATTAGTAAAACCTTGGTGGGAAGTTGAAATATATACATAGAGTATAAAATAAACTTCCATGGACTAATATATATTGACACAAAACATAGACAAGAAATTATTAATGACCATAAAACCATAAATTATGTTGGGGTGAAAAGACCTTGAATTCACTCTAAATTCCTCTAAAGGGATAATTGCTCTTCAATATGATCAATTTCCAAATACTGATAGATTGTATTCATATCATGTTTTAGAATAAAAAAAATCAAGATTCATCATTTACATCCATTTTGAATGAAAAATTTCACCATTTTGTTGATATCTGATTAATTTCTACAAAATCTCTTTTTCCATAAAATAATAATTATATAAAAAAATTCCATGTTTGAATCACTATCACTATAATTTAACATATAGTATGGTCAATAAAGTAATTAAAATTCATTCCCTCTTTCTCTAAATTTTATGGAAAACAAAATGGTGAGAAATTTCATCACAAATGTATATATATAATACATTATTCTATTCAATTTTCAAAAAAACAAAGGAATAATGTAATAAATTTTATAAACTGTTAAATTTATATTTAAAGATCCCAACATTAGTAGTCTTGATTTAGTGGATACCTTATTAAATTCAAAATGGATTTATGGAATCACATCTCATTAGATGAAATAGTTTATTACATTTGGTAAAATAAAAACATAATTTAAATTCACCTACATTTTTAATAAAAAAACCATGTTATTTTAGTATACCAATAGTCCATTTAGTATATCCCTTCATATCATACAAAAAAAATTAAAATTTCCTAAGTAATATTATACAAAATAAAGGGATTAGATCAAATTTGAAGTAAGATTTATAAAATTGAAGAACCTATCATGAATAAATTAGTATAATCAATATATAAGGATAAATAACTAAAACACATTCCATTTAAAAATTAACTAAACATAATGCATTATGAATGAATGATGATCAGGTAAATTCATATCATAAATCACATGAGCAACAATCAAAACAATATTTATTCTAACTAATAAACAATCCAAAAATAGGCGAGGGCATAATTTTTAAAATCTAGACAAATGTTTTCATGATATTTGACAATGATTGTTTAAATTTACGAGTATAAAGACATCATATTTGGCCAACTAATTGTTCCCATGATTACTATCAATTCATTGATAGACTATCTAAAAATTTTCAACACCTAACACTGACTAAATTCAATTAAATTGTATTATTATTAAGGTAATCCATAATCATATTATGAAACATTCATTAATTATACTAATGTGAAATGGTAATACATAGGTGTAGACGGAGTGGATCGAAAAGAACAACTGTATTCTGGCGAGAGGATTTAATAAAAAGAATTTCAACATGGAGGAGTTCATACAGAATTGGGACAAAATTGCTGTCTGGTTTGAGGACCTCATCAAAGACGATTCGAATTTAGAGGTAAAGGTACTTATTTGGAAACTACTTTGTAGTAATACGTCTAAAAGTCTCAAACTTGATTTCAATGTTTCATCTATCTCATTTATGGTCTTATGTAATGTTTTTTTACTGACATGGGTTCTCCCTTCCCCTCAAAAGTTTTTGAAATTAAAAAAAAGTAATTTTCAGGTCATGAAATGGTAATACATTCCTATATCAAATAGACAAAAGAATCATCAAGAGTTATATAAAATATTTTTAAAACATTGTAGACCCTTTCTCAGACTGATCATAATCCATAAAAAATAATATTGAGGATGAGGTCAATAAAACCTATCATCATTGAATAATAATTACAATAATGGTTCAACATAGCTAATAAATGTAAATAGCCTAAGAGTTTCATTAAGATCATTTATCATGAAAATAACAATCTCAATTTGAAATAATATTATATTAAAACCAATAGTTCATGACATATTTTCATAATATTATTCATTATAAATAATCATTCATACTTATAATAGAATCAAAAAAATATTTAGATGTCATAATGATCAGAAATTCTATTTATAATGTATATGTAAAACTAATGATTCCATTCAAATTTTTTGAAAATCAAAATGTTCCTTAATTTGAATAATATATACAGATTAATTTGAAAAAATATATTAAAGTCTATACATCAGTAAAAATGACATTATCAACATGTCTATAAAATGTTAAAATAATTTTTAAAGTTTTTTTTGAAAAAATGGTTTTCAAAAAAAGGAATCTTTGACCAAAAATAGAAATAATGTTTCCTTTTCATAAATAAATACCTTAGAAATTCAAAATACCAATAATTCGAAAACTAAATATATTAATTTATTATTTCATTAATAACCTAAAAAATCAGGAAATATCTTTGTTTCATGATAAAAATTAAAATTAATTATTCCTTTTGAAGAATACAAAACTATCATATATATCGATGATATTTTGAAATAAACCATTACCGCATTGGTAAAATGTGAATCCTAATCCCCGTGAAATAAATATTTTCAGAATTAACATTAACTACATTGTAAATAAAGATATTAATGATATTACATATCCAAATGGGTATTATATACCCCACATATATATAAGTGGTTAATACATAATATTCCCTGTGAAAGTAAATGTTATATGAGAAAACCTTACCATAATTTAAACTTCATTAGTATGTGTTTGAACCTACTATTAAATTAATATTATTTTATTTTATTTCTTCTATGTAAATAGTATCATATATTATATTCCATATTTTTTTATTGTTGTATTTTATGACAAATTTATTAACAATTCATTGTTCGAATCACTATTTCAGTTGATAATTCCTTTGTTTTTCATGTTTTCTCTGCTATGTTAATTACTATCATTTATATTTATCCTGGTTACATCATATTCATAATAATAACCATTATATAAATATCTTATGTATTCATTATATATATATATATATATATATATTTACACTAAATTGTATATTTAATATATTTGAAATGCATTACACCATTCCTGAAGATGGTAGGCCTTATTTATGCCAGATTTTAGATTATGTCTTCTCGAAGAATGGATGGAAATGAAACATTAATATAATTAAACTAAAATGATTTATTATAAGGTTTTATATACCATTTATATTAATTAAATTAATCCTTATTAATACTCATGTAAATTCAAATTAAAAACAATTCACATCAGAATGTTGGGATGGTAGTGCACACATATGCTTGGATGAAGTTATTGCATTCACAAAGGATTGGATTATATTAAGAGATGTGTGATATAAAATTAAAAAAATTTGTGTTATATTGTAAATATCAAATTTATTCATTTAATTTAACATTAAATCCTTCCATGTAAACTGGATGTGAAAAAAATAATCACATCACTTTGTAAGGTAGTAACATATGGTACACATGTGAAATGTAATCATATCACCCAATTATTATACTTTAAGATGGTATATGTGATATAATAACTATAGATGTATATTAATTTTATCACAATAATATAAATATGTTAAATCCACCACTATATCCAACCATTATAGGGGGTAAAAAATTAGACACATTGGTTAATGGGGTGGTATTCCATCATACCCATGATCAACAATATCACTTCCCATTTGATCAATAGGATAATAATATAGGTTTTTAGAATAAATAATAATATATCATTATATGAGAGATAAAAATGAAATTATATTATAATATATTAATGAGATTTTATAGAGGTGGAATAAATAATAAAACAAAATTAAAGTATAATGATATTTCCTTTTCTTAAAAGAGGAAGAGTATTTCTCTACCTAAATCCTCATTATGAGTTTTTCCGATATTGACCATGACCCCAGAATCTTAGGGTTATTTCCTTACATTATTAAATTGGAATATATGTGAGATTTAGATTCAAAAGGATGAGAAATTGTAGTTTTGGAGAACTAGATTTTATACACGATATGCATAATACATTCAGAAACACAAAAAACCCCCAAAAATAGCTAATTTAATACATACTTCAAATATATTAAAATATGACTTCTTCTTGACCATGGTAAATGAATCAAAATAAAGGCATGATATAATGATATTAAAGGGTTATTTAATGTTTATGTTATCATGAATCAATAATCATAAACATGAAGGAATGATAGAAACTGAACACACATTCTATATAAATATTTTGATATGGAATAATAAATATAAAATCATAAATAACTGAAACAGATTAAATTTAATCCATTAATTAAGAAATAAATTTTTCCCATAAAAAAATAAATGAAAAAAAATCCATGGAAATAAAATTTAACTAAATTATTTAAGTACTAACTGCTTAATTACTGGAACTTATGTCTATTTCAGTTGAAAAACTCTACAATAATGATCAATACTCCAGATGGTTTATGACATGTGGTAGAAACACATTAAAATTGAAAATTGATTTTTCCTAATTAGAACTATCGATAAATGAATGAAATATATATATAAAAGGACCCAAAAATTACTATATTCATAAATAAATCCTCATATATCAAATAACCTATTTAGTTCATAATATAATGTCTTTATCACAAGTCTATAAATATTTAAGAATACAATTTATTCAATATTTTCAATGAAAATAAAATAACTATCAAAGTAAAGTACTTAATTAAAAAAATTTATATGTTTAATTAAATAAAAATATCCATGATAAATAATATGAATCCTTAAATAAAATTTAGTTTCCAATGAATATTAATTACACCAAAGTGTATGTTTTGAAGAGAAACATAAGAATTACTAAATAAATCGTGATTTCCCAATATCATTTAGCATAGGGTAATTTTGATATAAAATACACATTATTGAAATAATTATAACTAAAATTAAATAAACCATGATGAATTGAATATTAATGATATTCCATGTAATTGGGGATGCTCGTATACCATATAAAAATTATGTATAGTATAATAACAAATAAGACATAGTTGAAATTAAATAGAGGTGAAATTCCTTACTTTACACTCTTTTTATTGAACACCCTTTAACATCCATTAAACTAGTTTTATGAAAATAATTAAGTTATTATATAACCATATTATTATTTATCAAATCATTTATTATATTTTAGAACACATTATCAATAATTTTTTTAATAATCCTTCATTATTTTCAATGTTTCGAGTTTTAATTTTATTATTCTTCCTGTATGTTTTTACTTGTTAATTTGTTTGCCAATATTACATCAATTTTTAATTAATAATCTATTGAATATAAAATATGATGGTAATATCATATATATTTATTATATTTCTATTTATATTATTCCACAAAATATATGTATATTAAATGAAATACACAGATCATGTAGACGTTAGGACTTACGTATGAATTTGTATTATTTCCTTTTTCTTGAAATATTGAATTAATGAAAACATAATTATATATATATTTTTATTGCCATTACATTAGAAATATTGTTTCATTTAAGTCATAATTTTGTATTAAAATCCATCCATAATATAATATATGTAAAATGTGAATTAATGGATTCGCTTCATGATGCAGTACTCTTTCGTAGACATGAATGCTATTATCATATTCCCTCAAAATTGAAATCATGATGTTATGTGGAGTATAATAATTATAGAATCATAAATAATTCATATATATCATATATGACATATATGAATAATAAATCCAACATTATTCCCAACCATAAATGGAATTAAAAATACAATTAATGACATTGGTTCCTAGGCAGTGGTCATATCTACACATTAATGATGATTTCATATCACATTTGAATGAAATGTGTGTTGTTTTATTTCAGAACAATAGGATAAACTAATCTCAATATATTTATGATAATGATTCTATTATATTGAAAATATAAAATACAAATTTATGGAGTTAGGGAAGGATGTGGAAAATAAAATTTTATAAAATCATTACATATTTTTTGGGTATCTAACTTTGGATTTTAGTAATGCATTCCTAAGATAGATTTGTTCCATATATGATACTGAAATGACAAGGTTATGTATTAATTTTTTTAATTTTATTCACTATTTATTAACTAATATAAAGTTTATTTATTGGTTTTTGGAAGGGTGATAGTGGGAGACATTATATAAACGTCGCTAGTTTGATACTTGTTAACTTTTTAGAGAGTGGATTACAATGATATTTTTCCTTGTATTTTCGATATAATAAATTATAAAAATCTATAAATTAAGTTAAGAGGTTTTAATATTTCAATTAAATGCATTTTTTACATGTTTTAGATAACTTTTCCATTACTTTTAATGTTATTTCCCTTGGTAAACATGATTTTACAATACAATATAATTAATTTTTCTTCTACTAAGATAACTTTTTGCAATAAATTATTTTTACATTATTAAAAATTATAAAATATTTTTATTTCAAATATGGAATTATATTTTATAAATTAAAATAATCCATGTGTAATAAATTAATATAAATTATGTTCTATATAAGAGATGATAACGTGGGGTTTTAAAGGGAAAAATATCAAAATGTAATGTTGTTTTTAATTAATTTTTAATATAAAATTTATTTTGATGAAAAAATTGAATTAAAATATCTTTTATTAATATATTTTAACTTTATAAACTATTAAAAATACGATTTATCAATGTAATATTTTTATATAAGAATACAATTTTCAATTAAAATTCAATATTTTTCAATATTATTACATAATTTAATGTTCTCAAAAAAGTACTAAATATTTGAACTAATATAAAATTTTAATTTACTATTTTTAATTTTTTTTTTAAATAAAATTTTAAATATATTTTTAAACTATTATGATAAATTGTGTCATTAAATGATGGTAATACTATCATTAAAAATTATTATTTTTAAGGGTGAAATTATATAAGTTATTCTATTATCTATATCAAATATATAGTATGATTATATGAAAAAACAATTGAATATATAATATAAAAATTTAATTATTTTCATTAAATAAATGTTTTTCTTTTAATTATTTTGGAGAAATTTACTTATCCATATAATAACTGTTTTTTATAAAATCATTTCCTTTATAATAAATTTTGTTTTTATATTCATTTATAAATATATTATAAAAAAATATTTCAACCATATAATTTCATAATTTTGATAATCTTTTTTATATAATATATTCAATATATTGGAGATCATATTGATTCTATGTATTAATAATATTATTATTCCATTAATTTTAATCTTTCATGTTTTATATTTCCCCGATGGAAGCTATAATTGCATGCACCAAAAGCTAACTCATTTTTACATTCATTGCAATATTTCTCCTATATAGAATTTATTTATATAACATATACATTGTAATATCTTAGGATGTTATATACCCTTGTAATATTTTTTTTCTTTTCATACATTTTATGGAGTAATTTTTTTTTCTATCATAATTTTTCGGGTTGTACATTCTAACCAATATAAATAAATTGTGTCCTCGCAATTTAAACATGATGATGACAATAATGATTTTTATATTTTGAAATTCATGTTTGGGTATAGCCACATAATGAGATTTTTATTAAATATCATCTTCATATGTTATAAATTAAATTTAAATGGTCATAAAGAAGAAAATATAACTAGGTTTCCACAGTAGATAAAATTAGCGGAAAATTAAAATAACCACTTAGAGTAAAATCATAATTACTTCCAAAGAGTTATTGAGATCATTTATCACAGAAATAGAATTATCAATAGAATGTTTAGGGAATTTATTCCATAAATCTTATAGTTTCTAAAAGTTAATTGATATCATTAGGATCGATGGCAATAAGATGACATTTTAGTTTCGATAATTTTTCTATAGTTGAAGAATTATTTTACTATCCATGAATAAAATTAAATTTAATTACATTTAATGTTAATATTTAATTAGAACAATTACATAATTTGTCTATGAATCGATTGAATTCATTACTTGTTCATATAAAAAAAATCTGCAAATGACTATTTTATGATGAGAAAATTTAAATTTACTTAAAACTAACCTTACAATCCCTAATAGATTGAAATGAATTTCAATTTTCTTCTAACTATTTATCAAATCCGAAATATTGATTACAATAATAGTTAAACATTAAAAAATTAAAAGAAATGGTTCATCGTTAATATTTATTTATAAAACTATATCCCTAAAAACAAATACAATTTAACCAAGACATTGATCTCGTTATTGTTTTCCTTAAACCCTTAACATCTTTTGATTGTGGATTCATCCCATATGCCCTTACCTGATATGATGGTTTTTATCCCAAAATTAGGTTTTTCTATTTTTAAAAATTTAATCATATAATTATTCCATAATGTATGATGGAAAAAATTATAACAAAATTAATCATAAAAATACTTTTATAATTTTGTTTTCAATAAAATATATTTTACAACTTCATAATAATATTATTTAGCTATTATTATAATTTTATTAAGGAACATATTAGTACCCAATTAATATAAATACCACTAAAATTATTCATAGAAATATATAATGATTCATTACTAAAATAATATTTACAATAATAATTATATGTTCCGTAAATTCCTCCAAAATTTCATCAATCATTGTAGAATATTTTTATTTATAATATAAAAATTGGTTTATAATTATTTTTCATTATAACCAATATTTATTGTTTAAAACATGATGTTATCTATAACTATAATTTATGAAATACATATTATACCACTAATTTTCAAAAATTTATAGATGTTTAATCATTCACATAAAAAAATGAAAATTGGTAAAATTATTTTTATAATTTAAATCATGAATCCCAATAATTAAAATTTTCATAGATTTTATTTTTACATAGGTACATACAAAGAATAGGTATTAAGCTAGGTCATTCATTATTATTATCTATTAAAATGATTAATGATGTTATGAAAATAAAATGTGTATTTTCCCATGTGTATCCATTTTGAGTGTTAAAGAATGTATTTAGTAAGGCATGTTTTCAGGTACTAAGGTACTCTAGATTAAAGGATCACATTCCAAAATCATTGTTCTAAACCATAGGTACATCTATTCCTAAACCACTTCAAATTCTAGTTTTAATATTTGGACACATTATTAAGAATACCCACCTTATATATCTCTTAATAAAATATTAAGATTTTCTCATATACCTATTTTCATATTATTTCATAAGGGTATTTTCTATAATCAATGTCTCCCTAAATCAGTTTTTCATGTAATCTAATAAACATACTCTGTTACCTACTATATCGAACCAGACCATAGTATAATTGAGATTGTTCCGTCGTTTATTACAATGGCATAAATACTACTATGAAATCCAGTACAATATAATCATGTATATTTTTTGGAAACAGACATTAAATAATTGTACACATATTAAATAAGGAATAGAAAATAAAATTAATATATAACAAAAACTAATAAAATTAATCCTTGAAACTAATTCAATCATCTCTTCTTGATAAAGTGAAAAAATGAATCAAAATAAGTGTGAACTAAAATGATTAAAATGGGTTAAGTACAAGGGATTATATCATAAATGAATAATCATAATAAATCTGTAAATATAGATAACCAAATTAATATTCAACATAAATTATATGGTAAATCATAGTCGATAAGGAACAATAAATAATAGAAATAAAAATATTTTAATCAATAAACAACAAAATGTAATTCAACAATATAAAAATTAAAAGAGAAAATATCATGGAGAATAATAATAATTATATTATCATTTTATAATATTCATAATTATTCAATGTCATTTAATTAGCACATAAAAACCTATACTATTTGGATATGTCCTCCAGTCCATTTAAAACTACTAGTAGATGACTATATAAATTTTTAAAATGATTTTTCTCACAAGACATGTCGATGAATCAATGGGTTATATAAAATACAGTCCCAAATTGTCGTTTCATTCGCAAATAATTCCTCATATACCAAATAATTTATTTAATTCATATACAATATGACATATCAAATATATATATTGAGTAATCAAACCCGATTTATATATATTAAACCCAAAAATCGAATAACATTCAACGTATACACCTTATATAATCAAAATTTTATGTTGTTTAGTAAATAAATATATAAATGAAAAATAATGTGGTTATTTTCGATAAATTTAATACCCCAATATGAGTTATTATAATAAAATGATTGTTTTAAGATAATGTAATCAATCAGAATAGAATGTGAGATTTTATAAATTCATTTATAACATGGGAATTTTAAAATAATATCCAATTAGATAAAATAATTATAATTGAAACTCAAAGTAATATATAAATTATAGTATATATGATTTTTCATTTAATATGTACATTATATAAACCACATAAATAGGAATTGGGGAATGATAAAAAAATAATCTTATTTAAAATTAAATTGAGCCGAAATCCATAGCCTACTCCTCCATTTTGGTTAAACACCCATTAAACTATTGTATAATACAATTAATCATATTTATAACATATAATATAATAATATTAATATTTATAATATCATTTCGGATCTTTTTATATAATATTATCATTTGTTTCTTAATAATCTCTTTGTATTTTCATTGTTTCTGGTCTTAATTTCCTTGTTTTCTGAGTATGTTTTTACTTCACATTTAATTGGACCTCTTACAGCAATCATTATTTCATAATCTAATTTTTTTTATAATAATGTAAATTTAATATATATTTATTATATATGTATATATAGTAATCCGTTAAATTTGATGTTATGAAATGAAATACATCATTCATGTAGATGATAGGTCATATGGACGTGTGAATGATGTTTCCATTTAATTATCATAGCGAAAGAAAGTAAACTAAATTATATTTACATTATAATTAAATTATCTTCTTTCTTTCATATATATCACATATTATTATTAAATCCATCCATAATACATTCCATTTAATGTGAGGATAAACACATCCCATCATGTAGTGGTAGTTGGACGGGCATACAAGAAACATTATCATATTCCAAAATAATAGAAATCATGAAGGTATGTTTTATATAATAATTAAATGTGAATAAATAAATTTTTCTTCTCATAAGTATCATACGAAAATGATAAACACATTATTATTCCCAGTCTTAAAATTTGGTAACAGATTAACAAACAACATCGGTTCGCAAGTTAGTATTACACCATACACACGATAGAATATTTTGTGTCCTAATTGATGAATGTGTGTGTGCCTTAGGTCATAAAAATCACATAAAAAATATCAGATTATTAAATCCAATATTTTTATTATATAATAATTATTTAATATGAATTAAATGAGGTAGATAATTAATCAAAATAAAATATCATTTAGAAAATTATTTCCACTTCATCAGGTATCATCCTTAGGATTTCAATAAAATAATATTGAGATATATTTACTCATAAAATAGTGATCTAAAATTATTTTATGTAATCATGGGAAAGAAATTATTACCTATTTTTTAATCGAGTGTTCTTTTAGCGTTCCGATAAAAGGGGGTAGGGGGATAATTTATATGTGGGGTGTGTCATGACCCGTCCCCTGGGGCCCGTATCATGAATACCCCAAGAACGCCTTCAATAGGCCAGGGGTTGTCGACTAGCACCAAAGGTGTAAGACTCTAATCTGGGAAGCAATTTCCTTTATAACTCTAAAAAAACACATCAGAGAACACAACTGGGAAAAAACAATAAGTAAAACAGTATACAAAAGAAGTGCTGGAATGTAAAAGGGGATGTAAATGAATGCCCAACATGAATGTACAAATACAAATAAAAGAAAGTACAACTGTAAAAATGTGATGCAGCTACTGGGTCGTCCTCTAGGGTTCCTACCTGAAGGGTAGGTAAAAATTTCATCCTCAGCACTCCCATCCGTTCTTATCATCCATGTACCGTCACACAGACTGGATCACCTCCGAGTACCGTCTGGTCCTGCTACTCTCAACCTCAATAAGCGATGTATGTCGTTTTCAACCAACACGTGAGGTGCGGGCATACCCTATTCCTAGGTGAGTATAAAGATACTCAGTAGGGACCATGAGACCCTCATGGTCTCACTAAATCCAACAAGGATAAGCCACAAAGAATGAAATCAACGGATAACCATCAATTAGTTATATGCCAATACATATACCTACGTTATCTAGTAACCCATATCAATCATGAGGAAAACACAGAAGTCATTGACTCAGCTCAAACAAGGATTTTTTATTAATCTGAAACATCTGCTACTGTAGAACACCTCCTATATCGAGTATAGTTGGCCTGCCACAACAAACAGAGGCGCTTCACACTAACTTGGACTACTGAAGTACTCCTCCTGTCGAGTACCGTGGATCTGTTGTGCTCACACAGAGGCGCTCTCCACCGTGGGTCTGCTGCGCTCACACAGAGGCTCTCCCTTGTTATCATGCTGAGGTACTCCACTTATCGAGTACCGTGGGACTGCTGCGATCAAACAGAAGAACGTCCCACTGTGGATCTACTGCGCTCACACATATTCGCTCCACACTATGCTATTCGAAACACTCTGAGTCGAATCGGTCAACAGTCACAATGTCTCATCCAGCTACTAGGTTCCCACACAAATGTCTGCTCATCCTTGGATGATCTTCTACATAAGATATTGGACAATAATCCAAATGTCATGAAGTCCCACATAGAAGTATCTCAAATGTGTGCCATGTCATAGGGGTCTCAACGAAATAGACGACTCGTCAATCAGACACACGGTATGTTAGTTATTAGGCTTTTAGTCCCGAGGGCCCAGTTGGATTCATGTATGCTCCAACCTGAACGTATCACAACTATAGCCTAAACACCAGTGATGTACTCTCAAAGGGACAACATCGCTCAAAGAATTATGGCACCACTGACTGTTCGTCAAATGGGAATTCGGTGCCAAAGATAAGTACAAAAGAAAGTACAGGGGTCAGAAGTGGTCCTGGGTCCGGTCCGACCCAGTCAGACCGACTCGGCCCAAAATATTCTGGGCCGACCCAGTCTCGGTCGACTCGGTCAAACTCGTTGGATATGACCTAGCCCGTTGGGTGGGACATCCCAATATGTTTTGGCCTGGTATGTTGGGCCCGGACCAGCAGACTATAAGGGTGGTTCGGTCCGGAGGTCGCCATGTAGGCAGCTCAGCCTGAAGGCTGGGGTCGGTTTGGCCAGCACCGTCAGGGGCGCAGCTCGGGCGACTCAGCCTGGGAGGTCGGGATGGGGTGGAGACCAGAGGGTAGGCCGCGCAGAGCATGGGCTGGTGGGGGGTGCGCTAGGTAGGGCGCGACATGGGCCGGGCAGACCGCGGGGGTGCAGGCTGGGCGTCGGGATGGCGGTGGGGGCGCCAGCGAGACACCGGGCTAGGTGCGAGGGCCGCAGACAGCTGAGTCGCGCGCCGAGCAGGGCACCAGGAGGCGACGGGCCGGCGGTCTACACACCGAGTAGGGCGTCAGAGGTCTCATGGCACCTCTCGGGCAGGTGGTTTTAGGTTGGAAGCTTTGGTGCGACGTGGGGGAGCAGCGTTATTTGTGGAAGCCGTGGGTAGCGTAGCCTTCATCTTTTCCACCTTCTTTGTCATCACCACCTCATTTTTCCGTAGAGACATCACAAAAGATCGACGAAGGGAGTCGAGCCATTTTAGTTTGGCCCACACCCTTTGTGTTTCGAGGTGATAGCAATTTGTTCGTAAAAATGAAACAAATCAATTCCTTTTTCTTCATTTTTCAGATAAAGGAAGAACATAGGTAAATATCATACTTTCTCAAATGTAAACCCCTACCATTCTCATTGTTGGTTTACTTTGGCACAAAAGGTGGATGTTGTTCATTAACAGAGTCATGGAAGAAGACGTAGAGGATCGTCATTTATCATGTCCGCCAAGCACTTCCAATCCTGAGATGTCTCGGCTCATTGACGATGCTCCACATCGGTAGGTGTCCGAGGAAGAAGTTGAACAAGGTCTGCGTTCTTCATTCTTTGTAGGAGATGGCGTAATACTCCATGTGTTGGGCGTCGCGTCACATTTCGAGTGTTTCGTCAATTGGTGAGGCCGTCCCAAATCACCCTCCCAAGCTCCATATATAAAGGAGAGGGGGGGGGGGGGAGGTACGTAACCAATGTGATATTTATTACGGTTCATTTATTAGGATCCTTCCAAAATTCCACCGATGTGTTTACTTAATTTAAAAAGGTGGGTCAAGAAAATTAAATAGCATAAACGCAATTTAAATGGTGAGTTTGCTTAATTATTTAGAGGATTCCAAGAGGCATCACCCACACAAAACACATCAAAAAAATGATAGGATTTAATTTTATGTTGACACATAAAATTAATTGATTGCATTTAATTTTTATTGAAACATAAAATCAAATTGATTGAATTTAATTTTATGTTGACACATGAAATTAATTGTGGGAGTTGAGATGTTTTGATCTCGGGTGGTCCCCAAGATGTAACCTCCCATAAGAGGTTATGCTCGGGTGGGATCCACCACCATAACCTCTCATGGGTGGTTAGGGTGTGGTGGTCCCACCTATATCTCTTAGGAAGAGGTTTTAACCAACAATCACTCACATGGAAGCATAAAATAAAATAATGTGTTATACACTTTATTTTATTAGTTATTATAAAAATCCAAAAACTAACTTTTATTCTCGACTATCTGCCATGGAGGTGAAAGTCATATTAAGAAAAAACTTGTGTTGTGAGTTCTACGGTGCCGTCAAATTTCAATTCTGAGCCACACGTTAAAAGTTACAAAACACCGCTCGTTCGTTTAATAAACATACCCAAAAAATGTTCGTAAAATTATTATCAGTCACCCTAGAATAACGCCAGTCAAGGTTATGCTTTACCTAAGTGAGAAACACCCCAATGAACCCAACCGTACTCTCGGATTTTCAATCCGAGTTACCATTTAGATGTTATGAATTTTACAATAAAATAATTGGCACTTAATTATTTTATTTCCATCCAAAAACTAACATTATTTGGTGGCCCATGCCGGCCAATGTTAGTACCTGATTAAATACAAATACACTCACAAGTTCAGTAGTGGTCTTAGATTGTTAATCTGAGTTACTGTTTGGGAGTTATAAGAATTTGAAAAATAAAATAATTTATTTATTGATTTTATTTACAATTATGCCATTTTTGGGTTTTCTCACAAGAGGCATGTTCTGACTAATCTTATGTTGTGCCAAGGTTAAACCCGCTATTTTGAGCTCAACAGTTTCATCTTATTTCTGATCTGAATTACAGTTTAAGAGTTATTCCACTATTTTAGGATAACTGCTTACACGCGTTAACTTAAGCTTAACAAACACTTTGACAGATCATTGTAGGAACTTCGGGCCTCGGAATTGCGCGCTGTTAGATTTTTCGAATCCATAGAATTCCCATTTAATTAAAAAAATATATTTACATTGAAATTCTGTGTATTACATGGCTAGTGGAAAACATGAAAATGTTTGAATGATAGAATTCCACCCATTTTATTTCTATGTCATATAGCTCTAATAACAAAACAAAAAAGATCTAGTGTTTTCATATTTATATATAGAGCCACTGAATGGGGTATATACATGTTTCTTGGTCATTTTTCCCCAATGAATTAATATTTATATCTATAGTTAACATATCTTCTCTTTTAATTAATGTAATGACTATTAACTTCTCTCACTAGTCTTTTTTGTATAAAAAATTTTAACTTATGAATAAAATTATTATTCCTATATAAAATATAGTATAAAATTTTCCATATTAATACATAATAATATAAAATTTTTAATTTAATATTAATTCAGTGGACAAGACGAGAAATAGGATTTTTGTTGAAAATATTAAAAAGTATAATATGAGTTAATATAGAATTTCAATATCATATTTATTTAAATCGAATAAATTGGATAAATATATTTATATTTGATTAATTTTTACATTAAACACAATACTAAAAGTAATTAATCATTATAAAATATTTAGAAGAAGATTCAGTTTTCAGTTAAAAATTTGGATTTTCACTATTTATCAAAAATATTGATCTTTATAGAAAAATAAAAAAATAACATAATATATTTTTTGAATATTTATTTCATTATAGAATTTATTTATTTCAAATAATATTTATAATTGTGTTAAAATTTATGTTTTCAAAAAATTATGCTATTAAATGGAAGTTAAACTGCATTTACAAAAATATAGCATTTTATGAGTAACGTTTCATTTTTTCCTATCTTATGACTATCAAATACATTGGTTGAATGTGAATACATTATACTTAGTAAATAATAAATTAATATAATTAATATAATTCTATAATATTAATTAATTTATTTCACATTGAAAAATTCCATTGCGGTATGATAATAGTTTTTTATAAAAATAGTTTTTCTATATTCAAATTCATGTTTATTTTCATTTCTAATTTATATGTAAACTATAAGTAAAAAATACATTTTCATATCTTATAGAATCATATTCATAAAATTGTATTTACCTCTTCATTTTTAATTGTATTTTTAATTTATAATATTAATAGTATTCAGTAACATTTGGTCTTATGTGTAACAGAGGATATTTAAAAAAGTAATAGTTATTTGTAACACACGATAAATATGTGTTTCATGCATTTCAAAATATATCCAATATTTAATTTTTTGAGAAAATTTTAAATATAATTTAATTTTTGGAGATTTTATATTCCAATCCATAACTGTTGTGATCTTTTATATGCACTATTTAATAAAGTGTTATTCTTTCAGAATGTCAAGGTGTTACATGTAAAAAAAATCAAATAACTATATTATGTTGGGAGATATACATGGAAAATATTTTTTATGGGATTTTATAAAAAAATGTTATAAAATTGTGCATAAGAGAGGGTATGTGTGGCGTTTTATTAGTGTGGGAGGGGATACACATAGAATGTTTTAAAATAAAAGGTGGTGTCAAAATTCATGTCTTTCAAAAGGCTACACAAATGGATAATTATAAGAATAATATGGTTTAAGTGAATTAATATGTTTATAAAATGGGCATTAAATATGTTTTCTAAAAATTTTGGCACTTATATTGTTTTCTTAACCCACACCTCCCAAAAGTCAATATGTTATATTAACTATGGTAATTCATGTTCACTTTTCTCTTTATTCATAATGTAAAAAAATTGAGTTGTCTATATTAGATAATATAAATTATTATATTTTGAAACAATTTATAAATTTTTCAAAATTCCCATAACATAATTGGAAGAGTTCAATTTAATATTAAACCCATTGGAACATCAGGTATTCTGAATAAAAACATTGAAATTGAATAATATATTTTAATTTAAATGTTAAAAATGAAATTGATTCTCATAACCTAACTTCTTTGTGTTTTAAAAAATATTTATCTAAAGTCATTTTAATATAAAATTAATTTTTGAATAATTTATATTAATATACTCTTTTCAATAAAAATCACAATTTTACACCATTCATAAAAAAATTACCTTTTTTGAGAATTATCAAAAATCACAGAAAGATGATATTGATATTTATATTTCAAAAAAAAATGTCTATAATAAAAAATTAAATTTCAAAAAATTGTTAATTTTTTTTTAATTTATCTATGGAAATCTGCACAAAACCTATAATTACTGAAATTATTTTTCATAGAAAACATTTCTTCATATATTAAATGATTCTTATATTATATCTAGCCAACATGTATCCAATGAATATGTTATATATATATATATTTAAAATGTATTATTTTTAGAAATATATTTATTTCAATTCATATCATCCAATAAAATAGCTATTACAAAATGGTCGTCTTTAAATAGTTGTATGTTTATTAAGTATCATGTGTTATTCAAACCCGACATTTCGTGCATCGAATTCTATCCAAGTGATTGAATTTATTTTAATTTATATATAATATAACTTATTTATGTGTTAAATTATATTATATCTATGGTTTTGGTTGTCATAAACAATATCAAATATGATTTTTCTCTTCTAATATCATATGTTGTAACATTCAACACCATTAAATAAATTACTTCCTAACAATTTAATCTTGATATCGATAATATGTGGTTTATCATTTGAAATATCGTTCTATAATCTGCACATTAAAAAAATATTATCAAAAATTCCATTAATAAGATATTAAGTAATTATTGAATGTAATCTATAAAAAAAAATAGTGCGGCTACTAATAGGTAGCACTAGTCACAAGTGAAGATTTGGAAATGGAAGAAAATACAGATGCACAATGATAAATGGAGATTAATATACATCATCGATCAAATAACATTTAATGATTAAAATTATCTCATGAACACAGAAATAAATCATAGATGAGTAAAAATCTCTTTTGATACATAAAAAATTAAGGTACTCGGATAACATTTTTTTTCCAAAATCCTTTTTCTAGATGTTGTTGAACTCTTTTATCTTATTCAGTGAGATAATAATTATCAATAATAGATTTGTATCTTATAATTTAATAAGAAAAAATCTATCATTTTTATGTGATTTTTTCAATTCCTAATACATGTCATAGTACATGAAATGAGTATCGATAATGATTTTTTCTAGAAACACAAAAATTTCATATATTAAATCATTACCATGAAAAAAGAATGATAAGTCAATATTCCTACATCAAGATATTATTTAATATAATAAATCATAGAACATGTTTTTGAATAACACAAAATTTTGAAACATAGTCAATTAAATAAATAGATAACCTTAGGACTCTTCTATAACATGAATTATAAAATAAAAATAAAACAATTAAGAGTGCAGGTCACAATTTCAGCATTATATTCCACAAAAAGTATAATATTTCAAAATATTTCACATTAAAAATATGTTAATACCATTATCACTATAAAACCGTAATTGAAAAATTCATGCATTTAAAAAATATAACCTAAGTGTTTTGAATAAATTACATAATCATTATTCTATATACTCCTCCAATGATGACATACATTAGAAACAAATTTGCTGGATAAAATTAATAACCCATAACCATAAATTCATCATAATTATATAAAATGTTTCCATGTATTATGGGTTATATTCCATTAGTCATATGTTATCCTCAAATATCACACATCCACAAAATATCTTTTCATGATTATTGGTGATATCTCACATATTTTTTTCAATCATTAATGGGTAGGTACTACAATATTATTTTTCTACAATTCATTATTCATATACAAAGAATATCATAGATAAATTATTAATATAAATATATCTATAAATCCTACTATATGAACACCAATCATTTCACATATTTTATAATAATATCATAATATCAACCTTGGTCCCATATATTCTTCAACGGTATATCCACTTCTCACATGGGGAATTCATTTTCATACTTCCCCAAATCCTTACATATGAAAAAATATTCATAAATGTTTTATTTCATATATGTTGATTCACTCCCCCATTGTCCTTTATCTTCACACATAAAGAAACTCTCATTATCTTCATAGATGTACCATGTAATTTCATATCCAAAATATCACATTGGGTAAACCCTTATTTCTCATCTTCCGCTGATCAATTTTATTCTCTATGATCTATTACCACTCATAATTCCCTTAAAATCCAAATTTATTATTGAATAATTTTTTTTCTATTTATAGGACATGAAACTTTATCCTTGTATCATCATAATATTTGGGAGACTCCTTTACAACTAATGATTTTCATAATCTCATAATGTAAATAATCATTCATACTCATTTGATATTGTGCTTTGATACATCTTGCATTAATACTGTTATTTATTTACTATAAACAATTTAATTCACCAAAATAAAATATAATATTAGATATCATAAAATACAATCCTAAAACTTATGAACCAATTAATATAAATTAGAATATTTAAACATGTCTAATGTCGTAATAATAAACATCATTTCATTGGGAAGGTATCCAAATCAGTAATATATTCTCAATTCCATCATAATGGGTTGTAGTGATAATTTAAATTAACCTAATAATATTTCATCTGACTGTAAAACCATGTGAATTTCAAGGATCACTGTTGAGCTCTATGTAATGCTTAATCAAATTATAATAGTGAATTTTTGAGTTATTTACCATAGGTACATATATGCCATTTTATCTTCCACTAATACATTCTAGATAAGGATTTATTTATAGTTATAAGATATAATCTCAATATTTATAAAATATCTGGATGTTATAAAAAAATTAGACTTATTGTTTACTTAATTAATAAGATTATATTCTATAATTTGTGTTTTACATATAATTTTACCAATTTTTTTTACTAAACATCATGTTATACCTACTGTAAAGTTCTTTAGACTAGTAACCAAAAGTTTGTATTAATATTATTACATTATAACTAGATACAACGAATCACATCCTAAATAAAATAATATTTTCCTGGATTTTCGAACTAGATACATACTATAATAAATCATTCATTTGAAAACATAAAAGTAAACATGTTTTTTCATTAAAAATATCATTCTTATGTTTAACATATGTCGTCATATCAATATCAAAAATCAATATATTTTCATTGAGAAATTAAACATAAGAAATGGGAGAGCTCATAATATAAATGAGGGTAAAAATATAATTTATTCTCTTATGAATAATAAAAAATAATCAATAGGGAATGGTATATAACTGAAACATATTCCATTTAAGTAATAAATTAATCATCATATTGAAGGAAAAAATATGATCAATTAAAACCCTAATAATGATACATTTTTCATCAATGATATATGTGGATATATTAAATTTTACAATAATCACATGGATATCAATAACTAGTCTCATATTGAGGGAATTAAAAATGATGGATATCAAAAAAACACTTCCATTACCAATCAGACTATAGTTTAAATGTATGTGCAGAAACCAATCTATTTTGTTCAATTTATATTTCTCATGAGATATGTTGATGAATCATGTGGATATATAAAAATAGGCCCCACTAATCATAGATGATTAATAATGAATTCTATATACTAAATAGGTCCAATATATTCAATTTTAGCTTTTATATAGAAAAAATGACATAAATAATGATAATAAATCCGTTATTCTGATAATCCTAATCCTCACCATCTAATTGAATATAATTAATGTTAATAAATTCTTCATCCAGAATCAAACTAATCGAATAGAATTAAAATAATGAATTATTTTTAGATCAGTAAATCATATAGTTATTTGATCATAATTATAGCAATTCCTTTTTTTATTTTAGCATTAAAAATACAATAATAATGTCATAATTATTTTATAAAAGTTAATTTTTCACATTTAAATTATAAAATAGTTTTTAAACTGAAAATAAAAAAAATTAAAAATATATGGATATGAAAATAAAATTTAATACATATTAAATGAAATTTAAAAAATTAATGCTTATGAAGTAATTAAATATTTTTATTTTCTACGTATTAATTTAATAATATATATCACATTTTCTATGAAAAATAAATGATACATATTTAGAAAAATAAATAAATATTGAATATTAATATTTTTGAAAAAAAATATTATTAAAAATAAAATTAATAAACAATTTAGAAAAATCTACAATAATTGGTGAATTAATTTTTATAAAATATTTTTATTATGAAAAATAATTTTTGGCGAAGAAGAAAAATAATGTTTTATTTTCGTAAAAACATTCCCTTAATCGATAATAATACCAAAGAGTGGGAAAATGTAACTATGACCAGAAATGTTATTGGGTTACTATATGAAAAGTAAATATAATATTTTTATCATAAAAATGAAATAATACCAATAATGGATATTTAAACATTGAAATTATTCAGTAATGATGACATTGTGAAATAAAACCATTAAATATTTTAAATTTTTTAATCATAGGCCCAATAAAATAAATAACATAAAATGAATATTTTAATTCCATGAATACAAAATAAATTTCTGATATATCATATCAATAGGGTAATTATATACACCACTAAAATTTATAAAGGGTGAATTTGGAAAATGTCCCATGATAGTAATTTAATGTAAATCCATAAATGGAATTTTAAAATTCCAAAAACTATATTGATTTCATAAATATCATATAAATATTTTAAATCCAACATTATATCCATCCTTGATAGGTGGTAATGGAAAATTAGATACATCGGTTCGTGAGGTGGTTGTATGATGTGCACACGAACAATGATTTTAAATCAAATTTGACTGAAGGGGAGATGGATAAAATATATTAAATTAACAAAATAAGTAATCTTAATATCCAATTTAATTTCATTTTATTATATCAGAATAGTTTAATGAATATTTAATGATGTGTATATAAAAATAAATAGAAACTTGTTTATGAAATTTACATATTCATTAGGGTTCCTCATTTGGAATACTCATAATGCCTTTGTTAGATGGTTTTATAATCATATTAATACCATTAGTAGTTTGGGGAATGCGTTCAACATATATTTTCGAGCCTTGTATGAATAAAAATTTCTTGTAAGTATGATGATTAGTGGATAAAGGGTTTCCTTTTACAATTAGGGAAGTGGACTCAATTGGAATTTTTGGGAAGAAAAACATATACCAATGTAATTCTCATGAAAGGGACAAAAAATAAATCATTATTATACTGTATAGATAATGACATATGAATATAAACATAAAATTGTTATTGAACATGTTTTAGGTCATTTTGACCCTTACCTTTTTTATTGACCCCCGATTAACTGATTATTACATTAATGACATGAATTAATTTTTATTATTTTTTATATTCAATATGGTTTGAAACTAAGATAAACATATTATATAATAAAAAATATTATTATTCAAAATTTGGAATCAAATTTGCCAAATTTTATTCATATATATTAAAAAATAGAATTGAAAATTAAATATACATGCATGTTGGGTTATCTGAGGAAAAACATTCAAAAGATTAAAATCATTTAAAATTGTAATTCAATATATAGTTGATTAAAATGGAAAATATTAAAAACATTTTATTATAATTGAACTAATTTAACATTAAAATTAATTTAAATTATAATACAATTAAATACTTAATGTAAATGAAAATATATTTTTCGATTAAAATCATATCTTTTCAGAATTAATGAAACATCTATTGTTTTTCAAAAAATATTATAAATTCAATGTTGTATATTTTCAAAATTTATATTTTAGAAATAAATTTTATATTTTAAAAATATATAATTATAGAGGCGATTCGTAATGTTAAATTATATGCTCAATTTGGGATTATATAGAAAGATAGAAAAAAAAAATTTCTCATAAAAATATATATCTTATGAAATGATTATTTTAATTAATATTTAGTAAATGTTTAATTCATACTATACAATTATAATAAATATTCTTTCGCATAATTTTTTATTAATATTTAATCCCACAAACATAAGTAATACATTATAATTCTCATGTTTTAAATTTTTTCATAGAGAATCAAATTTAGTTCTAACTATATTTTTCATGAATTAGAAGCTATATAAGTGATGAAATTTATTTAAAATATGTTATACCATAATGTAATTAAGTGTTAATTTATCTAAAATAATTGGAATTGGATTTAATATAATCTGATGAATATGATGATCATTTTGAATATCATGGGGTTTTACATTAAGACTCCACAAAAATATATATGGCCAAAAAAACTAAAAATTATGAAATATTTTACTAGAAATTTATCCTCAGTGGACATAATTCGTTACATATTTTCACAAACCAAAAAACTATTATCTACATAAAATATTATCTTACAGCATATCCATAACCGGAATCATAATAAAATTTCTATCAAAATAACATATTTTTAAATAAATGAAACATCCCTTATTACTCAAATAATATAAGGGTGTGCAGAATATATTTTTATATAGAAAAATATTTAAAAAATTTACCAAAGATTACATAAATCACATTGAAATAAGAATCAAAAATAAATTTAATGGTTACAAATACAATACCATATACATTATCATTTCAAATCATATATTTTTCCATTAGAAAAAATACCATCTCATTATCAAGAACATATTAAGTGTTATATTTACCTTAGTAATGTATTCTCAAAAAATATCATCAATCCCTTAAATCACTTTTCCTAGTTAGTTATACCAATTAACATATTTTCTAAAATCCATAAATATAAATTAATGTATAAAAATTTATAAATTTTTTATGATTCTTAAAACAAGAATATAATTTTTATAACATTATTCAATAATATTTTAAAAACTCAATAAATTAAAAACATGATAATTTAATGTCAATAAGTGGTATAGAATATGTCCTTCCATTATATAGTGTTAACGCTAAGAATAAGGAAATATCTTGGATATTTCACTAATTCCCCACCAATAAGAAATTGTTCTATAAATGGTTTAGTATGATGTACTAAATATATATCCATCAAAATATTAATTTTTTACATGGAAATTACATTCTTTATACCCTTATCTTCAACACATAATTTATATTTTCATTCCTCTAAAACATTTATCTGGGGTTTTCTTCCAAAAAACATGACACAGATGATGTTTTATATTATACCCTATATACTATCCATGAATCTCTATTATTATATTATTTTCTATGTGAGGAAACTCACATGAGTTCAGATTTTCACTCATATAACATGATTAATTAATAAATTTATTAATATGGGTTTCCGCAATATCATATTTAATTTGTTTCCTCAATAAAGATAAAATTAAAATTTCCATTACATTCAATGATAACATGGATCCTTATTGTCTTAATCACTTACTGAAACAATAAAACAATAGCTAGAGAGACCATAATCATAGTGAGAAACTACATAATTGTGGAAATCATTTATATGGATCCTTGATCACGGAACCTTCTATATATTATATGAATCTAATTAATTAACATATTTTTTACTTGGAAATCATCTATTAATTTCATTCATAATGTTTATTAAAGAAATACAAGAAAACCAAAATATTTCTCCTCCGACTGTCAAACCTTTTGTATAGGTATCGAACACACACCATTCCCCGGAATGTTCATCAAGATATATTAAAAAATATATATATTTTATTAACCTAAGATTCTTATATATTAAAAAAATCCAACATTTATTATTTTGATAGGGATGTATTGACTCAAAAATAATACATTCAAAATCATAAAAATGACAATGAAATTATTAAAAATTGGAAATATCATATTGAATAGTCTTTGGTTTATGTAAACTAATATATTATTTCCTTAATATATTTATCAATTATTCTACTAAACATTATAAACTAAAAATGGTAACATCAATAACTCAACAAACCCATATTATGTATATACATTATTACATTGTTATAATATATAAGGGGTCTCATACTAATGGAAAATAGAATATTATTAGTATTGGAAAACTGATGGAACTATTACATCTATATTACTTCAAAAATAATATAAAACCATATGAAATTAAATACTATGAATCCCTGAACTAGTTTCAACATAAATTTTTCATATATTGGGGAAACTAAAACAAAAAAGGCGATCTGAAATGCTCTATTACGAATGCGTATAATAAATTCTATTATGAATAAATGATGAATTATAAAAACTGAAATATAAATTACTAAAAAATGATTTCATTTAATCAATAATGTGTGAAAAAAATCATATAAATTTGATACCAATGTAACACATTCATAGAAAATAATAGACGAATTTTCAATGATTGAAAATTTTAATATAGGACATCATGATCATAGACAAAATGATATGTATACAATAAATTCCTTGTGCCAAGACAAGTAAAGATAATGTTATGTATACACCAAAATCCTTTTTAATAATCCCTACACAATTATTTTTTTTATAGTGAAAAATCATTTCGGATTTAGGGCTCTCTATTACAAATCTCAACACATCATTACATATACAATTTATTCCACATATACTAAATGATAAGTGTAATTCATACCAAAAAAATTATAAATAAATATATGAAATGAGTAAATAATATGTAATGTCAATATTTTCTTAGTCAATAAAATCTTACAACCTTGAATTTACAAATGATATTTGGGTTTTTAAAAAATAATATCTTTGATTCAATGAATATTGTAAAATATATATAAGGATGATCTTAATAATGTGAATTTTTAATGAAATTCAATGACCACAATGATAATCAAGATATTGTGGATGACCATAAAATAATTTTAAATATATGTTTCTAAATAATATTATCTAATTTAATGAATATAATAAATGTATGGAAAACATTTAAATAAAACATCATTAATGATATTTCTTTTTAAATCTATGAAAAAAATAGAATAAGTTTAATATAATTATATGGTTATGAGGATGGGAATATTTATATCATTTTATATGTTAATAACAAACATTTCATTGTATAGTTTTTATTTAGATTCAAAAATTTACGAATATAAAAATACATAATTATTTATTTTAAACCTATTTGTAAGTCATTTAAAATGAATAAAATATTATTTATGACTAATTTTATCTGATTAAAATTAAATTTTAAATCAGTTTTACAAAAGTATGGATATTAAAAAAAATATACCCCATCAAATGATAATTAATATTGAATTTTCTTTTAAATATTACCATTATTGATTTGTGGGGTAAACAAAGTAAATGGAAAAAAATTCATACCTCTATATATATCAGGATGATAATCAAATAGATAATTTTTATTATGGATTGATAAAAATATTCCTTCAATAGAAACAATTTAAAATCCTATAAATTTGAGAATGTAAAATACATTCAATAAAATTTTCTAAAAAATAACATGTATTACATTGGAATAGTAAATATGAATTGATACATCAATCATATTAATTAATCATGCAATCATTTTAAATAAAAATAATATTTATTATATACACAACATAAAATAAAGTAGGTTCAAAATACCAAATATGTCCCAATAGAAATTAAATTTAGACGAAATCACCAAAAAATATCACAAAATTTGTGTGACAGTTATCTAATGAAGTGACTATGTGTTATAAATTTAATAAAATCTAAAAAAATGTAATAAAAAATAATTCAATCATAGGTTGTTTCCCACATAGTCATGTAATAAAAACATAATTAATCACAAGAATATCCTTATGAATATAAATTGAGTTAACCTGGAAAATACCTCAAGCTTAAACTGGTTTGAATAGGACTTATCCACACATTATAATCAATTTATATTTAGTAGTCATAGATAAGAAAAATATAATGCATATTTATAAAACTATAAATTATTAAATGATAAAATGTTATCATTTATTCTTCTACATATTTTTTCACTATGATTCTTTCGGTGGTCAATTGTTTATTTTTTATGATGTATGTTTCTTCATCGATGTTTCATATATTCAACCAATAATACAATTTCAAAATATCCTGAGTAAAATATCAATTATAAATTTAATATTTTTCATTAGTAACATTTATAGAAATTTTTTTGAAGGGTGTATAAGGAAAATTAATTAGATCACATCATAGATATTTTATGTCATATGTATGGATGAGCGGCATTATCAATTTTGGACTCAAGATATGTTATGAAAGTAGAAATAATATTAAATTTAAATAATATTTATCATTTTATATTTATATTTTTTTCATTTGATCATTAATTATGACTTTACGTGTTATGTTGTGATGTAAAATAATTGCATCGATTGTTGAGGAGGTATTTTAACATATGAATGAGGGATAATTTTATTTCCCCTTAGATGTAAAATTATAAAAATAAATATTTTATAATTAATAATATAAAATAATATTATCTGGTATACATTTTTCTATTATACATTGTTTATTATGTCATAATTAATATTTTTAAATGAATAAGTTAAAAAATATAGTGGTAAATATGATTACCTATTCTTTTATAATCCTTCATTGGTTCACTTCTTAAGAAACCTAGATTTCTTCTTTCATGGAGATTAGAAACTCTTGAATATGTTAAATTATTCTATAGGGACATGTTAATGGGTTATATTGTGCTATATTTCAATAAATTTGAGTTAATGTTTGGATAAGAAATTCCATTTTATAATTGAGGTAGTGGACTACTTGTAATTGTTTGAATGTTTTAATATATTATCATATCCATTCCTTGGATAAATGGATATAACATGACTCGTATATAAATATGAGAACAATTAGGTCTAAATAGAATAAAACAATACATTTTAAGAACATTTTTAAGTCATTTTATCACATATAATTTAGCTTATCACATTTGATTAAAATTTCTAACATTAATTACATTGAAATATTTTTTATAATAAAGTGGTTATAATTATATCTATAGTATATTCACTGGTACATAACTAATCAATAGATGTAATTTTATACCATATTTATCCCATTATACATATTTAAATCATTTTAGAAAAATTATTTGTCATAATAAATGATTAATGCGATTATACACAATATATTTATTTCAAATTTGAATAAATAATGATAACATATTAATATTATTAAAATCCCATTAATAATTATTCAGAAAAAATTAATAATAATAAAATAAAATTCTCAACAAATGTGATCCATGAAAATATTAAATTCCTGCTTTTAAGAAACATTTACTTTAATTTTTCTTCTAATTACACATGCACTGTGTTAGAGTTGGGTAAGGTTTTATATTTATTTTAACATTAAAAAAATAAAAATAAATATAATGAAAAAAAAATAAATTATTTATGTTAAAAATAAAATTTTGGATACATTCATTATATATTATTATTATCATTTTGTGATCATATAAATGAATAAAATATCCTAAGACTCTAATTTTTGACTTTTCATGATATAACATATAATAAATATAATCATAAATGGAAAATGTATCTAAAAGTGTATACATAATAATATAGTTTGATTATTATAGAATTTATCCCTTTCAGTGATAAAATTGGATTATTTTGTTGGATATGTAGTTCATATATTATATTTTAAATCCAATTTGAATAAATTTACACATATCAAGGTGAATAGTATTTTCCATGGTTAATATTCGTAATAACCTAAAATAAACTGAAACTATTTACTAAATTTGAACCCCGAAATTCAATATATTGAATCCATATATCCGCATTCAAAATCTTAATGTTCTTTAATAATATTTAAATATAAATTTTGGTAAATAAAGAAAATATACGTTATAAGAAAATTGTTTTAAGAAAATTAAGACATATAAAAATAATTAGTAATTATTATTCAAATTGAATTAATTATATGATTTAAAATTTAATTTATAATATTCAAAATAAAAAAAATACCAAATAGAATGGAAATTATAATTTACATTATTTAAATAAAATGAATGAGAGTATATAAAAATAGGTATTTTTTCATTATTCATTGAAAAATTAGTTCATTTTTTAAAATAGAAAATAACCACATAATGTTAGTTTTGATAATTGAAGTTCAAAAAATGATGTTAATTTTATAAAATAAAATTAATAAATTCAGTATAAATAGAATATAATTTTCACAAATGAAATTTATTATAAACATTTTTATGGAAATGGATTTTAGAAGAGTATAATAACATCACTAAAAATAACCTTCCTATTTTATAATAATTCATCAAAAAATTATTCATTAGGTATATTATGATTATATTTCCTAATTTCATCACTCATAATCATTACCACCATTTCTTATCCTAGGTTATAACTATTATATTTTAATATTAAATGAAATCTAAATTTATATAATGGTCGGTGTTGGGTGATAATATGGCTAAAGATTGTAATATTATTTTAAACCAACTTTATATAGTGTTATTTCTCCACGTTAACAATGTAAATTAGGATTGACCCAAATTTTACCATATTCACTCTTGAACCCTCTACCAACCACATGGAATGATTTATATTGTTAAAAGATCCAGAAAGTATTGGTTAAGGTGGTCAAAAATGATAAATCATAATTGATAAAAAAATCTGCAATATCTTGAACAATAATTCATTCTCATACAACACCAAAACTATTATATATATGATACTATAATAAAATAATAATTATTTAAATATTTTTATTTAAATACCCTTACCCATATACCCTAGAATTAGTTGTTAGTTTATTACATTCCAATTATATACAAAGTATTTCATCCAATACAATCTAACAGCTTTACAGTCATGGAAATATTTATACACACATATATTTTACATTAAAATAAAAAATAATAATAAATTTTTTAATAAATTTCAAATATTATTATACTCATTTATCATGACTACTAATCAATTATAACATAATTCATGATATTGTATTGAAAAATAAAAGAAAGAAAAATCGGGATCTCAAAAGCTATTCAATTATATAAATTCAATGAAAACTTGTAAGGAATGCATATTTTTGTAGGAATTAAAAGAAAATGAAATAATACCATAATAACATTTGCTAAAAAATGTTCTGTGGATATCATAATAAATAATTATGATATTGAAATAAATGATTCATCTCATAGTTAGTGAAATTAATAATGTACCTAAACGTAAATATAATATAGATACCTACTCTTGAGATATAATACAAAAATGGATAATTACACTTCCAATACATATGTTAGTTAATCTCAATAGACATACTCATGTATCAAGGTGCTAAATTAGGCCCATAGTATCACTATATATTTCCTAGTCATTCCTTATATTAATGGGGTGAATCAAAATTGACATAAACATCCTTATTGAAACAATTGTATAAAAATTTAATGATCTCATTAATCAATAAAAAAATTCATAAACCAACCCAAATAAAATGGTGAACGCTAATGAAATATTTCATCTATAGGTAAACTAATAATAAACCCTCATAGAAAATATATTATATTGTACCTTAATATTATTACCTCAATAATTAATAAAAATCAACAAATGAAATTTACATACATTTTGGTACATAAATAATTCCATTTGGAATTATTTTGATTAAAATATAATTTTTACATTGAAATCCATGATTTTTTAATAAAATTATATAGATAAAAAGGAAACATATTCATTGAAAACAACCCTGTAAACATGTAAACGAATATCCTGAGAATTATATAATCATGAACAAGGGAATATCTTCACCTAACATATATATAAAAAATATACATTTTTTAATTTTGTATGAAATGTCCAATAGTAACTCATATTGAAAAGGAAAATATATTCATTTTAAGTTGTTTTTGAAAAAGTCAATAATGAGTAAAAATAAACCTAAAAATAATAGGATGATTCTAAAAATATTCTTGAAATTTTTAGGAATCGTTGATATGTATGAGAAATATCCCCTAGTAGAGACATTGACCTAAAGATTATTGAGTTATGATGAGATTGGGAAATCAACCCTTACTTTGGGTTTGACATCCTGTATATGCGTTCAACCCTCATGGTTATTAAATAAATAATTATTATAAATATATTAAATACCATACACTAATATATAATACCATTTATGACGTTCTAATAATATTTTATCACATTTTACTTAAAAACACTTTGTCAGTAATCTATATTTTGGGTAATAAGAACTTCATTTTTTGTATACATTAATTTGGTAGTTTCAATCTGTTATCAATGATACATAAAATATCGAATTTTATTAATGATATAAATAATATATATATATATATATATAATATTTATATATGTATTTAAAGTAATCCATTATTTTTAGATATAATGTAATTGATTACGCTATACATATAGATATTTTGTCATTCATGAAATTGAATATAATTTTCATTATTCTATGGATTGAAATAATTAATTATAAATTATAATTATAAATTATTCAATATTATTTATATTATATAAATAAAATATGATTATAAAATCCATCCTTACAACTATACATGTAATATAGAAATGAAAAATGATTGGCATTACTTTGTGTAGAAGGTATTTAACATGTACTCATGACTAAAGTCTTCATTTTATAAATGATTATAAGGTAATAAAATAGAAATTATAGTATTATTTAATATGTTAATTAATATTATAATAATAATATATAAATTTTTTACCTATCTAAATTTCAATTAATAATATGTGGTAGTTGAAAATGAATAGTATCTCCATGTAGATATGGTTAGCAGTACAAACACAAGAGCAATACCATCACTTGTCATTTGTAGGGAATTATGGTGGGTAGTTGTGGTTTCATAATCATGAAAACATTTATATATAATTTGGGAAATGATTTTATTAGTTTACAATTACATTATGTGATTTATAATATATAAATAAGGAATAAATTCCATGATATCAGGTAAGACAATTTCCTCATATTGGGGAGACCTTATTTAGGTCCCTTCTTAATGTACTTAATTATGATCTTTTAAGGACACCAAAAACTCCATATAATTGATAATGATTTTTGGAAGTTATATTTTAGAGTAATGTTTTTGCTAGATGTCTCAAAGTGGTTTAAATATGTGAGGTTTAGGTTCCAACATTAAATTTTGGTGATGGAGATTTTATAATTTCCTCAAATATTATATTATAAAAAATATATTATATTTTAAAATTCCTTAAAAAAATATTTATTAAAAAAATTGTTGTATGGTTATAATAATAGTATCCAATAATATATAGACAAATATTCATGTTAATTTAAAATATATTATTTTGATTAACCCATTGATTGTTTTTTAACCCTCATAGAGGGAACCACGATTTTAATTATAATGGGAATGTAATTTTATTTTAACTGGAAAAAATGGATCATAAATGTAAAATTAATGATTTTATCCATTTATATATTATTCACATTGGTGAAAATAATATTTCTATATATTTTTAATAATATAATAAAATATTATTTAGATAAATTATCATTAATATCAATTTTGACACTAATCACTTAATTTGACCTAAATTATGTCAACACAAATATGGAATTAGAATATAACTCTATTGAATCACTATATTATTTCATAGTGATATTTATAATATATTTCAATCGTTAACTAATATAATTTTCTTTTTAAAAATTATATGTTGTGTCATTTAAATTTTTTTATGTAATTCATTATAGATTTTGTATGAATTGTTCAATGATATGTGGTAATTAAAAATGTATATTAAATAAAAATAAACTTATATATAGAAAATAATTTCATTAATATAAAAATTATAATTTATTTTTACTTATATATTTATTTTTATTTTTATGTGGAGACATAAATGTTATGAAAAACAATGAGAGTGACAATTTTCCCCCATCATTGATTTTAAATAATATTTAAGTAATTTTCATGAAAAATGATTAGTTATAAACTATATGATTATAATAAGGTCATAAGGGATAGATATTATTAATCAAATAATAATTAATAAGAATAATGAAGGTCTTATCAGAATGCTTTAACATAAGATTTATGAATTAACCCATTACTATGGTGATTAATTTTTCATCAATTACTATTCATTTGAACAATAATAAAAGTGGAAAAAGTACCATATTTTATCGTCATGATTAAAAATAAATAAATAATTTTTTAAAATTCAATAACTATTGGTGGCCAGAAATAATTTTTAAGTTATTTCTTTACAGGTGAAAAAAATCACATTTTAGACATTGATGTTTTTTACAACAAAGCTGGACTTATTATTATGCCATGCATGTTAGAAATTTTATCTGAATGATAAAAAATATTACTGAATATATAATATATAATTTTCATTAAAATAATTTACCAATAGCAACTAATTTAAATTATTTGTATTTAAAAATATTAAGAATTAATGAATTTATTCATAAAAACACTTATTTTATTACAAATTAATTTTAATTATAGTTTCATTATTTAAAATAAATTGATATCCAATAAAATTGTTATATATATTTATAAATCAATATATTTTTCAATATTTAATTGGACCTTTTAATTTTATCAAATTTAATGTATTTGTTATGAATTTTACATAATAATATATCATGATCTGTTTAAACATGGTTTCTCGTGCAATGTTAGATGCTAAAGAGACAAAATTTATTTAAATAAAACATGCTATAAAATAACTGTGTGATAATTTATTATCTCATCAAAAAATTTATTTCACATAATTTCCATAATATAACATAATTAGTTTATTTTTATAGTTTGTTATCATAGTTTCATCATTATCCCATTTTATCCCTTCTATCATATCATTCTTCTATATATCCTTTATAAGACTATTTTCTTAATTAATCAACACCTATTCTCTATTCATCAAAATCTATATTGGTTCCTCACAATAAGATAAGTCATGTCCTAAGAAGACTTCATTATAAGTGATAATAAAAATCAGTTCTTGTATATAATCTTTTAATGTGGAGATTTGGAAGCTATTTTTTTACTTTAGAATGGTTATGTTGAATTGTCAAATGGTATTCCATAGAACCAATTGTTTATATTTTTTCAAATGTTTTGATGTACTAAGGGGTCAATTGTCCTTTACAAAAAATATTAGAATAAAATTCCAAGGATATTCATTCATGATAATTTAAACTTCCACTTGACATTCCAAATCATTCCTCCAATTATTTTTTGTAAAGACCCGTAAATTTCAATGAAATTTTTTTATTAATTTTTTTTGGAATTTTAAAAGAGCGTAGTTTCTGAGGGCACCTGATTCTGAGGCCCGGTGTGCCCGGAATCATTTTCCAAAGTTTGGCTCGGGTACGTTCAGTGAACGGACGAGCGGGTTTCTCTATCTTTTGAACCGGTGCTCGGAATCGAATTCTGAGGGCACCGATAAAATTGCAGCGCCGATATTTGCTTAGAAACGCCTCTTCCGGAGTTGCGTTTGCTCGGGTGTGGTTTTTTATTTTCGGGCTTAAGGTTAAGAAATAAAATAAATTTACGACAACTTTATTTTATTTCACGTAAGCCACTTGAAGACACTTGAAAGAAACTTAAACTGAGTTTAAACGGATAGGGTGCTATCCAGAAATATCCTACCCCCTTGGTAGGATATTTGTGATTTGGGGCCCGCATGAGCCTCGCCATTTCTTTTCGCTAAGTAACGCACCCGCGAAAACCCATCATTATGAAAGTCAACTGACCCGTTTTATTAAATTCTTAACAGACCATTTAATTGGGCGGTTTATTTCGTGAATTAAATGGGCAGTTTCTTTCGTTGAATTAATTCAACAAATTAATTCAATCATTTCTTAACCAGTTTTCAATTCGTCGGCGTAATAATAAAATAAGGCCAACGCACGACCTCTGGTTATTTGCGCGTTGAGAGGATTTGACAGAATCCTTGTATCTTCTTTCTTCTTTGCGAAGAACATGAAGAACGCGAAGAACTCCGTCATCCGCAGAAATCGACGACGCCCAAATCAGAGACGTTCTTCCCCGCCCCGATCTCCGATCACCAACCGTTTGAGGTGAGTGATTACGGGTTTCTTCTAAAAGTTCTTCTTGGTTCCAAACGAAACAGAGATTTAATTATTTATAATTTAAATCTGTTGTTCTTGGTCCGTTGAGTTCGCCGACTCAATGACAGATTATGCGACGACGTGACTCCTTCCCGCGACGACGCGACAATCCCCCTCTTCCGCCACGCGCAATTCCGCGAAGAACGCTAACGCGCGACGACTACGAGGTAGGGAATTCTTTTGGAATTACCCCTTTTTATATTCCCGTAAATGTTTCTTTAAAAAGATAAAGAACCAGTTTTGTGAAAAATTTTAAACTTATTAAAATTGTTGTTTCCTGTGTGGAATAAAAATTCTCACGTTGTTTATATCTAGCGCGGAGGGTGCGGGCCAAACGAACACGACCCGACAACCCTCCGCCGTTCTTCGTTCTTGTGCGGATTTGACGAGCGATGATGGAACGTGATTCAATGGATGTTTGATGATCTCGTAGTGAAAAACCAGTCCCGGGGGGAGCAACGGCACAGAAGGGAAGAAAAATGGGCCACCAGAGTGACTCCGGCGGCCCGCAGAAGCCGGCGACGGCGCCCGGAGGCGGCGGCGCCCGGTGCGCCGCCGGACGAGACCGCCCGGGCACCGACCGCGGCGGCGGCGCTCGCGGGTTGCGGCTGAAGCCACGTCTGGCACCAGGGAGACACCCTGCGGGGGTCCCGCGGGTGTCCCGCGGGTGTCACGTGGGGGCGGCGGCTCCCCCCGCGTCACTCGGGACGCGGCTTCAGTCGCGTCCGGTTGTATGGCCGACAACCTGCGGGTGCCGCAGGGGTGTCACGGGGGGTGGCGGCTCCCCCCACGTCGGCCACTCGGCCGCTCGGCCGAGTCGGGCCGGGCTGGCCGAGCCAGACCAGTCCGACCGGGTAGGACCGGCTTCGGCCAACCCGGGGGGGTCGGGCCGGGTCTGCCCGGGCCCGGACCCCCCCTCTTTGGACGATTTTCGTTCAAATGGTCGTATCATGAGCTAAAGTCCTCCAAACGACCCTCCTTCTGCTGAAACACGATCCTTGGATCGAGTCGGTCGTTTCGGTATATCGCACTCAAGGTTTCGGAATAATTTGAGTTCGGCTGTGTTGGTTCATACACGAAACCAACCGGGCCTTCGGAGCGGAAACGCTCATATCATGAGCTACGGATGTCCGATTGATGTGCCGTCAGTTTTGATGAATTCCTCTAAGTGAGACGGATCTTTTGGGTCCCTCTGTCCGAGATTTGGATGCAGGTGGAGTACTGTCGGGTTGGTTTTGCTTTAAAAACCAACCGGGCCCCTGGGACGAAAAAGCCAATAACTCTCAGACCGGGCGTCTGATTGACGCGCCGTCTGCGACGTTGTGTTCGTGTTGACGATACAGAACTTTTGGATACATCAACTTCGGAATTTGTGTCAGTTGATGTATCAGCCTCTCGGCTCGTGGAGCGGACCCTCCCAAACGACCTTGCTGTGTGCGGGAACCCTAGTGCTGGCTGCGACTGTTTTTTCGACAGCGACGACTGTGCAGAGATCCTCCGTGGACTCCGATGACGACTGTGCAGAGATCCTCAGTGGACTGCGGTGACGACTGTGCAGAGATCATCAATGGACTGCGACGACTACTGCACTCAGCGATCCTATGTGGGTCAGTGCTACAAGTCTTGTGTGGGCCCGGTCCTGTGTGGGCCCGATCCTGTGTGGGTCTGATCCTGTGTGGGTCAACGCTCATCGGTTCTGTGTGAGCCAGTGCCTACAGGTCCTGTGTGGGCCCGATCCTATGTGGGTCATTGCGGGGGTTAGTTACCTATCGATCCTTTGTGGGTCCGACGACTTAGATGGATTAGTGATCATCTTTATCGTCATCCGAAAAAGTATACCTGTGTGAGCTGAATCTTGTGTTCCTCTCATTTGTGGATTTTGATGAGCTATCCTATGTGGATTTATTATTTACTCTCCATTGTGGATTGTGTTGAGCTATCCTGTGTGGATTTACTATTTACTATCCTTTGTTGATTGTGTTGAGCTATCCTGTGTGGATTTACTATTTACTCTCCTTTGTAGATTGTGTTGAGCTATCCTGTGTGTATTTACTGTTTACTCTCCTTTGTGTATTGTGTTGTGCTATCCTGTGTGGGTATACGTTTTCTTTCCTGTGTGGACTTGGTTGTTCTTGGGCTCGGACGTTGGAGCCGAACGGGAATTGATGACTTAGGTATATGTATGGGCATATACCTAAGCCGTGTCCGATGTTACTTCGTGATTGTACCTTTCCTTTGTTGATTATCCTTTGTGGATTTCGGGAGACCTTCGGGGGTCTCGGGTTCCCTACTGAGTAGCTTATACTCACCCCTGCATGGGCTTTTCCCACACTACGTTGTGTTGGATGCAGACGACGGACAACGCTGATCGTGGTGGAGGTGTGCGGAGCAGGGCGGTACCTAGAGGTGGACCACTGGGCGGGACGTACTCGGAGCGGTCAGGTGGACCCGAGGAGTAGTGGAGGCTATCTGTACCCACCCTTCAGGTGGGACTTCCAGAGGACGGCTCAACGCTGCGGATTTCCATTCAGATGTTGTTTTTCCTTTTAGTTGTACATTACAGTTGGGCTTGTATTTCCGGCCCCTTTTTCTTTCAGCACAGCTTGTACAGTTTTTACATAGTGTTTACTTTTCCGCTTTCTTACTCTGTTGTGCTTGTTTACTTTTCAAAGACAATCCCATCCCTTTTTGTTGGGATTTACGCCCTGGTTCTAGTCGCCAGCACCTGGGCTATGGAAGGCGGGCATGGGGTAGTCACGACACGGGCCCCGAGGACGGGTCGTGAAAAATTGGTATCCGAGGTGGTTGGTTCTACCGTAGACTCTGATCTCTCTTCTATGTGAAGCAATAGTGTTTAGCGTATTGAGTGTGGTTATCAGTCCAGGGAGTCCAGATTTGGTGCGGCGGCCGATGTATCCGTACACCAGGACCCTGACTTCAGATTTCCGACTTAATGCATGAAAACATTGATTGCATGTGTGTAACGAGTTTTCGTTGTGATAACTTGTGTCAGCTCACCATGTATACTGTTCTGACCGTGGAACACTTGTTTCCTTTTCAGGATGGCCCGACAACAGCATCCAGCTAGGGTTCCGAGAGTAGAGCGCGACGATAGCCCGCCGAGCGACGAGGCCTCGGTGCAGGGCTCGTTGACCGCAGAGGCACCGGCAGTACCTTTACCCGCCGAGCCCCCGATGCTTCCAACACTGGCAGGTGACGATGCACGATGCCTCAGAGCTCTGCATGAGTTCCAGTGCTAGTGACCACCTAGGTTCCGTGGGGAGACGGACCCCCAGGCAGTCGAGGTCTGGCTGGAGGCGGTCATCCGAGTTTTCAGGCTAGTGAGCACACCAGCAGACCTCATGGTGATCCTCGCGGTGAGCCTACTACACGGAGCAGCATGGCGATGGTGGAGCTTGATGCTCCAGGTACACGATGAGGCCTCCCTCATCAGGAAGGACTTCGAGAGCCTCTTCCGCTAATAGTTCGTCCGGGCCACCCTCCGTGCGGTGCGCATTCAGGAGATTCTTCATTTGCGGCAGGGCAGCTTGATGGTCGCCGAGTACACGGCGTGGTTTACTGACCTTTCTCGCTACCCGACAGACATGGTACAAGACCCCTTCTTCCGGGACCGGACCTTTGAGCAGGGTTTGAGACACGAGATTAGGGCATCGCTGATCTCCATAAGCATCCCGACCCAGGAAGGTGTGTTGGAGCGAGCCCTTCTGATTGAGAGCATTCTGGCTGAGTCTACATCGAGACCTACTGCAGGGCAGCAGGTAGTAGAGTCTTTGGCAGAAGGTAACCGACAGATGACTCAGGGTTCCAGGCAGACCAAACCTTCCAGCAGACGACCTCGGGACACTGGCTCAGCAGTGCGGGGAACACAGCGCAGAGCCAGTCTTCCGACAGGCAGGCAGTGCTATGAGTGCGTCGGGCAGGGCCACATGGCTCGTGACTGCCTGACCCGTCATACCGAGGGGCAGCAGACGGTGGAGGGACCACCCAGGCAGATGCAGAGGGTCGACCGTGGTGGTCCGTAGGGAGGAGGCGGATGAGACAGAGGAGCTGGCCAAGCAGCGGGTGGTGGGCGACAGTTTGAGGCTCTACCCCCACCACCACCAGGAGGTCCGCCCCGACCATAGGGAGCTGGCAGGCAGAGACAGGCTCAGCTCCAGGCAGCAGCGGCCTATGACCACGGTGCACCAGAGATGATTCGAGGTACGATCTGTGACTATTCCACCCTTGCTGCAGTTCTTGTAGACACAGGTGCGAGTCACTCTTTCATAGTTATTGCCCTTGTTCGGATCTCAGAGATTCCGATAGAGCCGTCGGCTCGATCCTTACGGCTAGAGACTCCTACGGGAGAAGACTCGACGATTACGCACTACTGTCGGCAGTGTGAGCTCACTTTAGGAGGCGAGAGTTTCGGATGGGATCTTCTTGTAGCGGCGTCGAGGCCTTATGACGTCATCTTGGGCATGGATTTGTTGTCTACGGTCCATGCACAGATTGACTGCATTAGGCGCAAGGTGAGATAAGTGTGCACCGACGGGAGCAGGTTCACCTTCACCGGCGAGAAGGGATACTTAGCAGCACAGTATGGACTCACGCAGAGGAGGGGACAGCCCATCACTCATCAGATGTCTAGCCTCATCCTTGGAGCAGTTGACGTGTAGAGTCCTAGTTTTCCTATAGTGGTGGATCAGTATGCAGACGTATTCCCCGACGATGTTCCAGGGCTACCTCCTCGCAGAGGGGTAGACTTTTATATTGATCTGTACCCCGTGATATCCCTAATATCCACTCCAGCATATCGTATGGCCCCCTCCGAGGTTCGAGAGCTACAGGTACAGTTGGAGGACTTGCAGGGCAAGGGGTTCATCCGACCTAGTGACTCACCCTGGGCTTCGCCGATTTTGTTTGCCAAGAAGGCGGACGGGAGCTTGCGACTGTGTGTCGATTCTCGTCGCCTGAACTAGGTGACAGTGAGGAACAAGTATCTGCTTCCCAGGATTGATGACCTCTTCGATCAGCTCAAGGGAGCACGGTGGTTCTCGAAGACAGACCTCAGGTCAGGCTATCATCAGCTCAGAGTTCGAGACGAGGACGTGCAGAAGACGGCCTTCAGGTGTCAGTATGTCCACTATGAGTTCTTGGTTATGACTTTAGACGTAACCAATTCTCTAGTAGTGTTCATGATCCTCATGAAATGTATCTTCCAGCCATACCTCGATCGATTTGTCGTGGTCTTCATCGACGACATTTTGGTGTACTCGACCACGGAGGAGGAGCACGCCTACCACTTACGGGTTGTACTAGACACACTCCAAGAGCACCAGCTTTATGGAAAGCTCTCGAAGTGCCAGTTCTGGTTACGTGAGGTCCACTTCTAGGGGCACGTCATTTCTGAGGCGGGAGTTGTTGTGGATCCTGCGAAGATCGAGGCAGTGCTAGCTTGGGAGCCACCCAGGAGTGTGATAGAGGTGCAAAGTTTCTTAGGCCTAGCCGGATACTATCAGAGATTCATGCCGGACTTCTCCAGAGTTGCGGCACCACTCTCAGCATTGAAGAAGAAGGGGAAACCCTTCGTGTGGTTAGACAGATGTCAGCAGAGCTTCCAGGAGCTGTGACAGAGATTGAACTGCTCACCTATCTTGAGGTTGCCTAAGGAGGGAGTTGGATACGTAGTCTACTACGATGCATCAGGGACCGGACACGGGTGTGTCCTGATGCATGAGCGGGCCGTGATTGCCTATGGATCACGTCAGCTGAGGCTGCATGAGAAGAACTACGCTACCCATGACCTGGAGTTATCAGCAGTGGTCTTCGCTCTGAAGACATGGAGGCACTATCTGATGGGCGAGCGCTTTACAGTATTTTCTGACCACCAGAGTCTCAGGTACATCTTCTCTCAGAAGGACCTGAACCTGAGACAGCGGTGAGGGCTCGAGTTCCTCCAGGACTATGACTTTGAGATAGTCTATACTCCTGGGAAGGGGAACGTGGTAGCTGATGCCCTCAGCAGAAGGACGAGCATCCAGCTAATTGAGGAGGCGACAGAGCAGCTAGCCGCCTTGTAGATATCCTTCGTGGATAGAGATGGAGCAGCCTTCCTTCATTCTCTCATAGTCACTCCTCCACAACTGCAGCGGGTCAAAGAGGCACAGCATGAGGATAGTGACTGTGAGACGTGACGTGCACAGATATCCTAGGGACATGCACCTGATGGCTTAACCTTTGTAGCAGAGCATGACATCCTTTTCAGAGGACGTACCTCGGTACCAGTCGCATTACAAGAGGAGGTGCTGAAAGAGTTTCACACTTCTCCTTTGGCGGTACATCCTGGAGTGGCGAAGATGTACCAGGATCTCAGACGACATCACTAGTGGCCAGGCATGAATAAGGTTGTGGTAGAGTTCGTTTCACGGTGCCTCACCTCCCAGCAGGTGAAGGCAGAGCACCAGGTACCAGCAGGCATGGTACAGCCCTTGGAGGTCCCGAAGTGGATGTGGGACGGGATATCTATGGACTTTGTGACTGGACTTCCACGCACTTCCTGAGGTCACGACTCAATTTGGGTGATTGTTGACCGACTCACCATGTCGGCACACTTCTTACCCATCCAAGAGCAGGGCATAATGTAGATCTTGGGGCGTCTCTACGTTCAAGAGATTGTATGGATTTACGGTGTGCCATCGACTATCGTCTCCAATCGGGACGCTCGTTTTACTTCCCGGATTTGGAAGGGGTTGCAGGAGGTGTTCGGGACACGGTTACGTCTGAGCACCGCCTTTCACCCTCAGACGGATGGTCAGATGGAGAGGACCATTCAGACTCTCGTGGACATGCTCCACGCATGTGTCCTCGACTTTGGTCATAGCTGGGAGGACAACCTACCCTTGGTGGAGTTCGCGTACAACAACAGCTACCACTCCACCATCGGGATGGCACCATACGAGGCGTTGTACGGAAGGGCTTGCAGCTCTTCTTTGTGCTGGGCAGGCTCTGGGGATTCAGCACTTGTGGGGCCAGAGATGGTCTGGGCCACGACAGCGAAGGTCCAAGTCATCCAGGAGCAGATGAGGACAGCAGAGCCGACAGAAGTCATTTGCTGACAAAAGGCGGAGGCCACTAGAGTTCGAGGATGGCGACCACGTCTTCTTGCGGGTCTCACCTCGACGTGGTTTGCGGGGATTTGGCTGAGGCGTCAAGTTGTCTCCACACTTCATCAGGCCTTTCCAGGTTCTCAGTAGGATTGGCGAGGTGGCTTATCGCCTGGCTCTGCCACCTCAGTTGCACCGGGTGCACGACGTCTTCCACGTATCTCAGCTGAGGAGATACGTGCACGACCCGACGCACATCATTGACTATGGGGAGCTAGATGTGGATGATGGGGAGACTTTTGCGGAGGTCCCAGTGGAGATAGAGGATTGATAGGAGCGGGTCCTACGTGGGTGATCGATTCCTCTTGTGCGCATCAGATGGCACAAGGGAACCTCCATGAGAGCACATGGGAGCAGGAGGCCCAGATGCGTGCTCAGTAGCCACATTTGTTTCCCTAGTTTATGATGTATATTTACGGGGATGTAAATTCATGAGGAGGGAGTAATGTAAAGACCCATAAATTTCAAGGAATTTTTTTTCTTAATTTTCTTTGCAATTTTACAAGAGCGTAGTTTCTAACGGCACCTGATTCCGAGGCCCGGTGTGCCCGGATCATTTTCCGAAGATTGGCTCAGGTATGTTCTGTGAACAGACGAGTGGGTTTTTATAACTTTTGAACCAGTGCCCATAATCGAATTCTGAGGGCACTGATGAAATCGCAGTGCCGGTATTTGCTTAGAAACGTCTCTTCCGGAGTTGCGTTTGCTCGGGTGTGGTTTTTTATTTTCGGGCATAAGATTAAGAAATAAAATAATTTTATGACAACTTTATTTTATTTCACTTAAGCCACTTGAAGCCACTTGAAATCCACTTAAACAGAGTTTAAACGGATAGGGTGCTATCCAGAAATATCCTACCCCCTTGGTAGGATATTTGTAAGGTGGGGCCTGCACGAGCCCCACCGTTTCTTTCCGCTAAGTAACGCACCCGCCAAAACCCGTCATTATGAAAGTCAACTGACATGTTTTCTTAATTTCTTAACAGACCATTTAATTGGGCGGTTTATTTCGTGAATTAAATGGGCAGTTTCTTTCGTTGAATTAATTCAACAAATAAATTCAATCGTTTCTTAACTAGTTTTCAATTCGTTGGCATAATAATAATATAAGGCCAACGCACGACCTCTGGTTATTTGCGCGTTGAGAGGATTTGACAGAATCCTTGTATCTTCTTTCTCCTTCGCAAAGAACGCGAAGAACGCGAAGAACGCGAAGAACGCCGTCATCCGCAGAAATCGACGACGCCGAAATCTGAGACGTTCTTCCCCGCCCCGATCTCCAATCACCAACCGTTTGAGGTGAGTGATTTTGGGTTTCTTCTAAAAGTTCTTTTTTGTTTAAAAAAAAGACATATTTAATTATTTATAATTTAAATCTGTTGTTCTTGGTCCGTTGAGTTCACCGACTCAACACCAGATTCCTCGACGACGCGACACCTTCCCGCGATGACGCTGCAATCCCCCTCATTCGCGACGAGCAATTCCATGAAGAACGCTCACGCGCGATGACTACGAGGTAGGGAATTATTTTGGACTTACCCTTTTTTATATTCCCGTAAATGTTTTTTTAAAAAAGTTAAAGAACCGGTTTTGTGAACAATTTTAAACATATTAAAAATGTTGTTTCTTGTGTGGAATAAAAATTCTCCCGTTGTTTATATCTAATGCGGAGGGTGAGGGCCAAACGAACACGTCCCGACAACCCTCCTCCGTTCTTCTTTCTTGTGCGGATATGACGGGCGACGACGGAACGTGCCGCAACGGAAGTTTGATGATCCCACAGTGAAGAACGAGTCCTGGGAGGAGAAACGGCACAGACGGGAAGAAAAACGGGCCACCAGAGCGACTCCGGCGGCCCACGGAAGCTGGCGGCGGCACGGGTCGCCGGCACGGCGGCACCGACACCCGGAGCCGGTGGCGCCCGGCGCGCCACCGGACGAGACCGCCGCGGCACCGGCCGCAGCGGCGGCGCTCGTGGGACGCGGCTGAAGCTGCGTCCGGCGCCATGGAGACACCCCGCGGGTGTCCCACGGGTTTCGCGCGGGGGCGGCGGCTCCCCCCGCGTCACTCGGGATGCGGCTTTACCCGTGTCCGGTTGTCTAGACAACACCCCGCGGGTTCCGCGGGGGTGTCACGCGGGGCGGCGGCTCCGCCCGCGTCGGCCACTCGGACGCTCGGCTGAGCCGGGCCGGGTTGGCCAAGCCAAGTCGGTCCGACCGGGTCGGGTCGGGTCGGATCTGGTCGGACCGGGTTCGGCCGAACCAGGGGGGTCGGGCCGCGTCGGCCCGGGCCCGGACCCCCCGTCTTCGGATGATTTTCGTTCAAATGGTTGTATCTTGAGCTATGGGCCACCAAACGACCCGCCGTCATCGGAAACACGATCCTTGGATCGAGACGGTCGTTTTGGTATATCTCACTCAAGGTTTCGGATTACTTTGAGTTTGGCCGGGTTGGTTCGTACACAAAACCAACCGGGCCTTCGGAGCGGAAACTCTCATATCTTGAGCTACGGACGTCCGATTGGTGTGCCGTCAGTTTTGTTGAATTCCCCTTAGTGAGACGGATCTTTTGGCTCACTTCGCCTGAGGATTGGATGTAGATGTAGTACGGTTGGGTTGGTTTTGCCTTAAAAACCAACCGGGCCCCTGGGACGAAAAAGCCAATAACACTCAGACCAGGCGTTCAATTGACGCGCCGTCTGCAACGTTGAGTTCCTGTTGACGATACGAAACTTTTGGATACATCAACTTCGGAGTTTGTGTCAGTTGATGTATCAGCCTCTCAGCTCGTGGAGCGGACCATCCCGAACGATCATGCTGTGTGGGGGAACTCTAGTACTGGCTACGACTGCTTCTTCGACAGCGACGACTGTGCAGAGATCCTCCGTGGACTCCGACGACAACCGTGCAGAGATCCTTAGTGGAATGCGGTGACGACTGTGCAGAGATCCTCAGTGGACTGCGACGACTACTGCACTCAGCGATCCTACGTGGATCAGTGCTACAGGTCTTGTGTGGGCCCGGTCCCATGTGGGCCCGATCCTGTGTGGGTCTGATCCTGTGTGGGTCAACACTCAGCGGTTCTGTGTGAGCCAGCGCCAATAGGTCTTTTGTGGGCCCGATCTTGTGTGGGTCATTGCGGGGGTTTTTTATCTATCGATCCTTTGTGGGACCGACAACTTAGATGGATCAGTGATCATATTTATCTTAATCCAAAAAAGTATACCTGTGTGATATGAATCTTGTGTTCCTCTCCTTTGTGGATTGTGTTGAGCTATCCTGTTTGGATTTACTGTTTACTCTCCTTTGTGGATTGTGTTGAGATATCTTGTGTGGATTTACTGTTTACTCTCCTTTGTGAATTGTGTTGAGCTATCCTGTGTGGATTTACTATTTACTCTCCTTTATGGATTTTGTTGAGCTATCCTGTGTGGATTTACTGTATACTCTCCTTTATTGATTGTGTTGTGCTATCCTGTGTGGGTATACGTTTTCTTTCGTGTGTGGAATGGGTTGTGCTTGGGATCGGATGTTGGATCCGAACGTGAATTGATGACTTAGGTATATGTATGGGCATATACCTAAGCCGTGTCAGATGTTACTTCATGATTGTACCTTTTCCTTTGTGGATTATCCTTTTTGGATTTCGGGAGACCTTCGGGGGTCTCAGGGTCCCTACTGAGTAGCTTATACTCACCCCTGCACGGGCTTTTCCCGCACTACGTTGTGTTGGTTGCAGACGATGGACAACGCTGATCGTGGTGGAGGCATGTGGAGCAGGACGGTACCTGGAGGTGGACCACAGGGCGGGATGTACTCGGAGGGGTCAGGTGGACCCGAGGAGTAGTGGAGGCTATCTGTACCCACCCTTCAGGTGGGACGTCCAGAGGACGGCTCGATACTGCGGCTTTTCCTTTCAGTTGCTGTTTTTCCTTTCATTTTTACTTTACAGTTGGGCTTGTATTTCCGGCCCCTTTTTCTTTCAACACATCTTGTACAGTTTTTACTTAGTGTTTACTTTTCCGCTTGCTTACTCTGTGGTGCTTGTTTACTTTTCAAAGGCAATTCCTTCCCTTTTTGTTGGGATTTACGCCTTGGTGCTAGTCACCAGCCCCTAGCCTATTGAAGGCGGGCTTGGGGTAGTCACGGCACGGGCCCCGAGGATGGGTCGTGACATTTCCATAGTTTGTTTACCTAAATTATGTCTCGTTGATATTTATTTTAATAGGTTTACTATTTTCTATTTTTCTAATTTACATGTTATTGGTATAAAAGTTTCCATTCTCCAAATTCATACCATCAAAAATTTTAATGGCATATCATTCCATATAACACCATATATGCTTCCATTTGAATAAATGAATGAATGTTATTATTAAAGGTGAATTATAACTAAGTTAAATATTGATCCCACATACCTAGATTGTCAATTGTGTAGGATCCCTATATATCATCTAATGATTTGTTAGTCCATTATAAAAACATTCTATTTTGTGCTTGATAATTAGTTATCAAATGATGTCGAGTATCTTGGGTCTTCCAAATAATTTTCATGAATTATAATTTACATCATAGGTAATGATCAGACACAATTGAATATTGTATACACAAATTTCTTAAAAATCAATATCATAGAGTTGGTCAAGGTGATTGCAAGGTAGAACTTCCCTTATAGAGAGAAATAGTGATGATTTTTCATATAGAACAGTAATAACACATATCACGTCATTTATTTTTGGAGTCTATGGTAATATAGTGAAAACTATTATATTAAGGTTATCTCGTTCCCATTTAGGAATAGGTACATGTTTCATGAATCCACTATGATTTTGTCTCCCAATCTTCACTCGTTAATAGAGAAAATATCCTAAAACATAAGCAGCCATTCCTACTTCATTCTATCCCTCCAAAAATATTCATAAAAATACATATATATCATTGTGTTACCAGGGTAAATATGTTAATTGTTCAATGAGAATCAACAAATAATTCACATTTATACAATGGTTTCAGGAGAAATAATTCCTCTTTCTAAATTTTATAATTCCATCATTAGAAACATAATTATTCAACATCACATCATCCACAACATTAATTTTCTATTTTAAATTCTCCCCATGAGGTTGTGATATATTAATGTTTTCCAATAATTGTGGATTGGGAATCATTTGATGAATGGGTGATGTTACAAATTCATTAATAATTAAAATAACTATTTTTACTAGATCCATGAAAAAATGATCTCTGGAAATCAACATTTTCCTAGAATTTCATGATCCTCCATACTAAAAAAATGAGATACCTTATTTTAATTCCCTTTGGTGGTGTTGTATATAACAATCATAGTACATGCAAAGCTCAAGCCATCACCTTTGCATAATTTTGAGTTCATTATATGAGAAGATGTAGTTCAAACTCTTTTTGTAAGTATATAAGGCACATATTTCACCATAGAGATAACTTCTTTATGTCATTTTAGAAAATATTATGACATCTAACTGAAAATCATTAGATAGTTTGTTATAGTAATGAGTTTATAACTACCTGGATGCATAGAATTTAACTCTATTCTTTGGCATGCGGACAATATATTTCTCTTTCCCAATGTATCACTAGAAATTATAAATAATATATTTTTCCTAATAAAAGTGTCACTATAGATGAATTCACCATTCTTAGCATTAACTAATATAATCATTCATCGAATTCCTTTTTCAAAATAAACATAAACTGTTTATGAGTGATATTAGATAATGTGTAAGCTAATAATTAATAATTTGGAAAAACCCTTTTATAGTAACCTAAAAACCCAATGAAAATATCTACATCAGTTTTGACTTCTAGTGTATAAGATTAATGTACTACAATTATCATCATCGAATCAACTAATGTAACACCCAAAGCTTCCACAATATGTTTCCCTTTAAATAATGCAATAGCTATCATTGTATGAAACTTTTAGATTCTAACACACCGCATCCAATCAAACAAGAAATTATGAATATTAATACCCACTTTTTGATATTTTATTACTTTTTTCATTCAATATGGACTTCATTTTTGGATTCACAATATCAAAATTTCCTACTGGTGAATTTTTTGTGTATTTCTGAAAAATTTCAATTTCTGATGAATATTGAAAAACACTAAGTTATCGTTTAAAACCGAATTATTATTTAAATTATTATTTATTTTATTCAAATTTATTTTAGTTCAAAATAGATACATAATACCTATATAAGTTCAATATATTTTATTGTATTTAGATTATAATAATTTTAGATATATAATAATTTTAATGATCTTTTCACCTTCTTTTACCGACCTCCTAGGAGAATTTGAAAATTCAAATAAAACATAATTTTACTGCTTATATGAGTGTAATTTTAAAAATCTGAGAGACATAGTTAATATCCTGTAGTAAAATGTGGTTCGTGATGATACAAATAATTTTTGGTGAATAGTAACTTTTTTACTTTTCTTTACCACGATTAAAAGTAAATAGGGTAATAAAGGGTAAAAATGATATTATTATTACCCTAAAATAGTCCCTAATTATATTAGATAAGTATAGTTCAACAAAAAAACCTTAGGAAGAACATATGAACCTCTTTGGTCCAATAGTATTAGATTAGGAAACTTATTATTATTTTATTTACAGATGAGTTAAAAGAGTTAAAATCAACATTTAATAACTAAAAAATTTATAATATTGTGTTATACATAAGATAAATTTGACTATGAATATTCATTATAAATTTAAAAGGATTTCCTACATAATTGTATTTTAGTTATATTTTTTAGACATTAAATAATTTAATTTATTTATGAAAAAATGAAGATGCAGTAATTACATAATTAATGAAGTATTAAAATAATTAATATTATAAATATCAAAATAAATGTAATTTGAGAATTTTTTTGAAGCAATAATGCAGTTCTGAATTTAGCCAAAACAAAATACCAAATAGAGTCAAAATTGACATAAAAGAGTTTTTAGAACAAATATTATATTATTAATTGATATTCTATTCCAAAACATCTAATGTTCGGAAAAAAAGGATTCATATATTGATTTCTGTATCATTAATGAACCACATGGTGTTCTCTTGGATGTATATAGTATGTTTATTAACCATATAATCTAAAAAAAGAGTCATGGTAAATGTCAAACTATTTAACTAAGAGTTAAATCTAAAAGAAATTCTTAGTATAGTGACCCAAACCTATCTAAATCCTATTGGTCGAGTGGTTTTAGTACCATCCGCACATTATCCTTTAGATAATCCATTTATGAGCCATTAGAAACCGAAAATTATTTTATTATAAAATAATATTTCTAGTTTTTCCTAAGGTTCCCCTCACCCCTCCTATAAATGGGCACTCCCCCTTTTCTCAAATTATAACCTTCAAATCCATTTGGATCATCCATCATATTCCAAAATACCCTCTAAAATGTACTATCTTCATTATGGTGGCCTTCATTTTGTTAGAGAACAATCCTATAGAGTGATTTTAATCAAATCAAAATGAAGAACCCGAAGAAGAGGTAAATATCCCACCACCTCTTTCAAGTTCCTTTATTCTTCCACTTATTTCCTCTTCATTGTTTACAATATAAAATATTAAATCTAGTATCTTATATATAATATGATGTTATTATAAATTTGGTACAACCATAGTCATTGTTCTATCCATCATTTGAATGACAAGTCACCATACATGCGTACGTACGGCTTACTATCTCCACGTTGTGGTGAAATTGTTATTAAATACATTATTAATTTTATGGGTATAATAATTATTTATTGTTGATGTAAATAATAAATATAACATGATAATGATTCTGTATATATGTTATTTTATCCAATTATATAAAATTTTAATACCAAAATAATGATATTGTCGCTCGTGCGTACGTACGAATTACCGTCTCCCAAAATGTAATGAGATTCATTCCCCATCATATCTATTCAAGAATAAATTTCATCTAATGACTAAAAATACTATTTAAAGACTTGATATCACTCTATATATCAAAATGATACATCCCATCCATAAAAAATATGACTCTGATAACAAAAAATATAAAGGAAAACGAATCTATTAACACCCGAAATGATGATAATACTAAGATATTATTAACAAATCAATGTTAAAAGATCATATATGATATCATATTAATGGATATATTACATGTAAAATTTGAAAACAATTAATTCACTATTATCTATGTGTTTAACCTACCCTAGACCAAGTAAATTTACAAGGTAAGGGTTGATTTCACCATCTTTTCATTATCGGAGGTTGTTAATATATAATTATCTACAATGACATCTTTATAATCCACATCCATGTTTCTTAAAAATGTATTTCAATATATTATTACTATTTTATAGGCTATGGGTTATAGTCAATTATACCCTTGTTTTACTTTTTATAAGATATTTATAAAGGAATCTTTCTGTGATTTTTCAAACAAGGTCCTTTTTATCCTTTTGAACAAAATTAATGTAAGAATTCATTTTTTAACTTATACGCTGGGTGCGACTATTTTCATCCATTATAAAATCGTCGAAGATTCCATTACAAGAGTATAAGAATATTTTCAATGTAAATGTTTTATTTTATAATTATAGGACTTCTAAATGATTTGAGAAAAAGAGATATTTCCCTCAAATAGTTTTGATTCCATCTATGTCAACATCCGTGGATGGATTTTAAGTTTATTTGAAGATGATTTATTTGGATACAAAACTTCAATTTTGAATTGAGGGTTTTTTGATATGTTTGACAATGGATGTGTTATTTTTATACCATTCACGGTTTATGGATAATGTATTGAAATTTAGTATGCTAGTTTTAATATGAATGTTTATATTCTGTTTAAACCTGTTTATATGAGGAATGCATTGGACGTAGTAAGTGACGGGTGGAGCGCGCTATAGCTTCTAGATGCATAATTATGTCTCATGAGATAAACTAGTGTCTTGGCACAAGGCCTTGACAAAATCTTATTTTAAGTCTTGTCACAAGGCCTTGACTATGTGGTTATGATTGTCTGGCATTATGCATTACGTAATTATGAAAGTGGTTATTTATATTTCTGGTGATTATTCGACTAGCATAATATCCAACAGAATAATTTAATGGCACTATTTCATTTTATTTGTTGCATATTATGCTAACATTAAAGTTTAATGGATTTTGTTTTAGTTATACATTTCCTTCAATGTTTATACTTATTTGTGAATGTTTTATTTATATTTTTATCCTTACTAAGCTTCTGAGCTCACCAATTTCTATGTGTCATTTTTTACCTAGATGTGAAGAAGTAATTTATGACTGACCTACAAGGATATTCTTAGGGGATATGAGTGTGGACTATAGAGACTATGTTGTAGTAATTTTATACTTTATGATGTAATTTAAGACATATGAATGTATTTTGTGTTTCCAAGGCTACTAAACTAATCGTTATTTCGATACTTGATATTTTTTTATCATTCCAATGTAATGTAATAATGTAATGACTCTGAGTGACTTGGGTGGGGGCGTTACAGTTGGTAATAGAGGATGGTTTGTACAAACCTTGGATGCTGGATTTAGATAAACTCTGATTAGAGCACGTTGCAATAAGATATAATTTGAGGATTAGTATAGAAGAACATTCTAGAATTTGGTTATTATAGATATTTTGTGAGTTTTCCGAGAAATACATACCTAGCATGATACGAGCAGGTAGAAGGAATGAAACATTATCGACGAACACACTCCATGTAGTGATTTCCCTCCTGATCGAGATATTTATGGTGGATTTGCTAATACAATTGGTGCTGATCAGCCTATCACTATATTGGGACAACTCACTCTAGTTATGAATAATATCCTTGCCCGTATAGAGCACCCGGATATACAACGTTGTGGATAAATGTCAGATCTCTTCATAAGGCATGAACCACCAACATTCAATGATAGTAAAAATCCATTAGTAGCTTAGATATAGATAAATTCCTAAGAGAAAATATTTCATGCCATGGGTAGTAGTGAAAGGGAAAAAGTTATCATTGCAGTTTACCACCTCAATAGAGATGTTGATCAATGGTGGTAATTAATTGAAACCACAAAGGAAGATGATGAAGTACTAAATATGGAATGGAGGTAGTTTAATGAAATTTTCTTGGAAAAATACTTTCCTCATGACCATTGAACAGATATGGAAAAAACATTACTGAGTCTAAGGCAAAAGGAGGTTGAGAATGTTGCAAATTATGAGGCTAACATTACAATGTTAGTGAGGCATGGGGCATATTATATATGTAACCCAAAAAGTAATATTGATCATTTCTTTGATCGGTTAAAATCTTTTCTTCTTCAACCATTAGTCTCACAATACTTATTGTCGTACGAACATATTGTCTCATGTGCTACCAAGATAAAAAAGAATTCACTAAATATTTCGACTTTAAAGCAATGAAAGAGAAGAATAGATCTACTAATCACTCTAGAAATGTAAATAAGGGGAAGAAGGGAAAAGTTGAATATCCATCCTGCAGTAAATGTATGATGAAATACCCAGGTACAAGATGGAAGGGAATGGGAGCCAGTTAAAAATGTGTTGAAAAAGGCCACCGAGCTTGTGATTGCAAGGGGAAGAAAAATGCTTCCAATGATCAATTATACAATTTTAGGGATACGGGACATTATGAAATTTAATATTCTATACGTAATGGGAGCATACCTAAGAAAAAGCCAATTGATCAAGGCCAAGCTTATGTTATCACTAATGCTGAGGTAGAACCTATGAAAGATGTGGTGGCAGGAAATTTAATGGTTTCCTCAAGTTTAGAAAATGATTTACTTAATTCTAGATTATCGCATTGTTTCATATCATCCTATATTTCTTAAAAATTCGATATTTTCAATTTGATTTCACAAGGGAGTTGTCAGTTAAAAATTCTAAGGGAATTATCATCGCCTCAATGTTTTGGGCATCCGTTCCCATTAGAGGATATAAATGTTCTCTATCTCTAGATATCATTAGCATACCCATGATTGAATATGATATAATCCATGGTATGGATTGGCTTTCAGACCATGTTGTAAGATTTATTTTTAGAATAAGGAGGTTGCCATTTTTTATGATGATGATAAAGAACACCTTATCATTACAGAAGATTTCTCACCACCTGATTCTTATCTAGATCCACCCCCAATAGCTCAACTGAATTCAATTATTGCGAAGAAAGAGAATGAAATAACTATGGGTGAGGAATGGAATACTCAAATAGAGGATGTAACAATTGTGATCGAATATGTTAATGTGTTTTCAGAAGATTTACCCGGACATCCTCCAGAATGATAAATTGAGTATTCCATTGATTTAATTCCTGGGTCAAGGCCCATATTGAAGGCCCCATAGAGAATGGAAACTATAGAATAAGTGGAACTATATAAACAACTAGAAGAATTGACTAATAAGGGATTTATTCACCCTAGTGTTTCTCCATGGGGATCCCATGTCCTTTTTGTTATGAAGAAAGATGGATCTTTGAGGTTGTGCATTGACTACAGGCAGATCAGTGCTAAAACAATAAAAAAACAAGTATCCCCTACCTCAAATTAATGATTTATTTGACCAACTTCATACATCTTAATCAATTATAAAAATTGAACTTCGATCTGGATACCATCAGTTGTGCGTGAAGAAGGAAGACATTCCAAAGACAACATTTCGAAATAGGTACAAGTATTATGAGTTTACAGTAATGCCTTATGGATTGACGAATGGACACTCTGTTATCATGGATCTAATGAATAGTGTTTTACAAGAATATCTTGATAACATTGTATTGGTTTTTACTGGTTATATCTTAGAATACTCCAAAATATATGATGATCATGAAAATCACTTAAGCATTATCCTGATGACTCTTAGAATACATGATTTATATGGGATGTTTAACAAGTGTGAATTCTGGATATAGGATATTTCATTTCTTGGCTATATTGTCTCTATGGATGGAATCACTATTTTTCCTTCTAAGACCAATGCAATCCATGAATGTCCGGCACTGACAAGTATTACTGACGTACGTAGTTTTATTGATTTAGTAGGTTATAATCAACGTTTCTTCCAGAATTTGGAATGATTGGAAACCCATTGACGAAGCTCAGACGTAAAGGTGTTAAATTAGTTTGGACAATTGAGCGTAAAGAATGATTCAAAGAACTGAAGAGAAGATTAGCCAATTCTCATAAATTGACTGAACCATCGGGGAATGATGGGTTTGTTATTCATAGTGATGCTTCAAATAAAGGACTTGTTTGTGTCCATATATAGAATGAAAGGGTAATTTCCTATGTATCACAAAAACAAAAATTGATGAGAAAATATATTCTACTCATGATCTTGAGTTAGCGGCTGTAATATTTTCTTTGAAGAGTTGGATACATTAACTTTTTAGTGATGAATGTTAGATTTATACTAATCACAAGAGTTTAAGTATATTTTCTCACATAACGAAATCAACATCAGGAAAAGGAAATAGCTTTAACTACTCATGGATTATGATTGCATGATACACTACCAGCTGGGGAAGTCAAATAAGGTGGAAGATGATTTGAGCAGATTGGATAATGGATTTTTGAATAAGATGAGAGTTTAAAGGGATCAAATTTTCATGGATCTAGTGGAGATGGATATGAGAATTACCATGGAAGGTGAGACATCGAAACTTTTTCAAATGGTTTCCAAACTATCTTTACTAGAAATGATAAAGTGTTCTTAGACTCATAATGAAGAGTTTAAAACGAATATTAATGCTGTGAATGATGGTAGATTTAGTGACATTGTATATGAAGATGGAATTTTGAAATTTGGGAAGGGACTTTTTTGTTCCCAGCGTACCTGATCTAAAAAGTGTATTGTTGGATGATCTTTATAGATCCAATATCTCTATAAACCATTGTAGCACTATGATGTATATAGATTTGAAGGAACATTTTTTATGGGACAACATGATGAGGAATATTGCTGGTTTGGGGTCCAGATGTATGGTTTTTCAACAAGTGAAATCTGGAAGGAAACAACCTGGAGGAGTCATGAAACCTCTTCCCATACCTATGTATAAAGGGGATAATATTATGATGGAATTTTCCATTAGGAAACCAAATACTCCTAGAAGGAATGATGTAATATTGGTCATTGTAGATTGTCTTACCAAGTCAGCACATTTTATTACTATAAGAGAAGATATACCACTTGAATGTCATGGAAGACTATATACTAATGAAGTTGTGAGACTTCATGCAGTACCCCTATCGATTGTTTCTAATCATGACGGTTGTTTTATATCAAGATTCTAAAAATGTATTCAGAAAGCCCTAGATACTGAACTTCGTTTGAGCACTGCCAACCACCCTCAAACAGATGGACAATCAGAATGAACTATTCCATCCTTATAATACATGTTGATATCCTGATCACTTGACATTCATGGTATGTGGGATCAATATTTAACTTTGGTATAATTTTCCTATAATAATAGATTCCATTCAAGTATTATGATGGCACAATATGAAGCATTACATAGAAAGAGATGTCGTACACCAACCTGATGGGATGATGTTGGAGAAAGAAAACTTGTAGGCCTAGAAATGGTGTAGAAAATGATGGAAAAGATAAAGGTAATCCAAAACCACATCAAATCATCTTAAAGTATACAAACGATCTATGTCAATAACATAAGGATGGATTTGGTATGTTAGGTAGGATATTATGTTTCATTGAAGGTATCTCCATGGAAGGGTGTTATATGTTTCGTTAAAAATTGAAAATTGAGTCCTAGGTACATGAGACCTTTCGAAATTCTAGAACGAATTGGGGTTGTAGCTTACTGTTTGAAAATGCCACCAAATCATTCAAATGTTCACGATGTGTTCCACATATCACTATTGAGAAAATTCATGCCTGACCCAATGCATGTAGTCACCTATGAGGAATTAGAACTTGAACCCATTTTGTCTTAATGCGAAGATCCCATTAGGATTCTTGATATGAGAGAACTAGAATTTAGAAAATGAACGACTCGTCTGGTAAAAGTTCTATGTAGAAACCATAAGATGGAAGATGCAATGTGCGAACCCAAGGAACCTATGATGAAGAACCACACATGACTTTTTATGCATTAATACCGTAGAAATTTTTAGGAAGAAATTATATGAAGGAGGGGTGAATTTACCACCCCAAGCTTCCACGTTATATTTCTGTTTAAATAATGCAATAGATTGCAATGTACGCATCTTCGAGATTCTAACACAACCTGACCAATCAAACTAGCTGTTATGAATAGTAATACACACTTTTTGAAATTTTATAAATTTTATCATTCAAAATGGACATAATTTTTGGATTTGGAATATCGAAATTAGCTTTGGGTAAATTTTTGGGGTGTTTCTGAAAACTTACGATTTTTGAAGAATAGTGAAAAACACTGAGTTATAGTTTAAAACCGAATTTTCATTTAAATAATTATTTATTTTATTTAAATTTATTTTGGTAAAAATAGACACATAATACCTATATAAGATTATTGTAATTAATTGGATTTAGTTTATAATAATTTTAGATATATAAAACTTTTAATGAACTTTTCACCGTCTTTTACCCATCTCCTTGGAGAATTTGAAAATTCACATAAATATTAATTTTACTGCTTCTGTGAGTGTCATTTCAAAAATCCGAGATACATCGTTAATATCAATGAGTAAAATGTGGTTCAATAAGATAAAATTAATTTTTTGTGAATAGTAACTTTTTACATTTATTTACCACGGTTAAAAGTAAATAGGGTAATTAAGGGTAAAAATGATATTATTATTACTCTAAAACATGTCTTAATTCTATTGGATAAATATAGTTCAACCAAAAAATACCATAGTAATAAAATATGAAACTATTTGGTCCAATTGGATTAGATTATGACACTTATTATTATTTTATTTAAAGAAGTGTTAAAAGAGTAAAAATGAATGTTTTATAACTAAAACATTTTTAATATATGGTTTTACATAAGACAAATTCGACTATAAATATTCATTATAAAGATAAAAATATTTCCTATATAATTTTATTTTATTTATATTTTTTATACATCATATAATTTAATTTCATTATGACACAATGATGATGTAGTAATTACCTAATTAATGAAATATTAAAATAATTGATATTATAAATATCCAAATATATGTAATTTTAAATTTTTTATGAATTAAAATAATTTTATTCATTAATATGACATAATATGATTTGTTATATTAATTGTTTCTGATGTAATAAAGCTTTTATAAATTTAGAAAAAAATACCAAATAGTGTCAAAATTGTCATAAAATAGTATTTAAACCAAATATTATATTACTAATTAATATTCTATTCTTAATAATATAAGGATTAGAAAAATGACTTATATGATGATAGGTGTATCATTAATTAAACTCTTGGGGTTGTATTGGATTTTTTTAGTAAGTTCATTAACCATATAATATAATAATACAAAGAGACATGGTAAATGTCAAACTATTTAACCTAGAGTTAAATATAAAAGATAAAGTTAATAGAGTGACCCAAACCTGTCTAAAACCTATTGGATGAGTGGTTTTAGACCCATCCCAACCATAGACTTTAAATAATCCATTTTGGAGCCATTAGAAATCGATAATCATTTTATTATAAAATAATATTTCTTGATTTTCCTAAGGTACACCTCACCCCTCTTATAAAAGGGATCTCCACCTTTTCCCTAATTCACACCCTCAAACCCATTTGGCTCATCCAAAATCTTCCCAAATACCCTATCAACTATCCTACATTCATCCTAGAGACCATCCTTTAGTATTAAGGAAACCCTAAAGAGTCTTTTTGATAAAATTAAAAGGAAGAACTCCAAGAAAAATTAAATATCTCACCACCTCCTTCAAGTTCCTTTCTTCATCCACTTCCTTTATCTTTTTTGTTTACATTATAAAATAATTACTCCAGTATCTTCTATATAATGTGATGTTATTATAAGTATGGTACAACCAAATTCATTATTCTATCCATCCTTCGAATGACATGTCACCATACGTGTGTACGCACGGCTTACCGTCTCGACGTTGTGTTGTAGTTGTTATTCAAAACATTATTATTTGGATGGGTATAATAATGATGTATAATTGATGTAAATAATAAATATACCATGATAATTATTCCTTATATATGTTATAACATCCATTTATAAAATATTTTAATATCAAATTAATGATATTGTCGCTCATGCGTACGTACGAATTACCGTCTCCACGAACACATTGAGATTCATTCCCCATCATATCCATTCAATACTATTTTTCATTTGATGATTAAAAATAATGTATAAGGACTATATATAATTTTATATATGAATAATATACATCCCATAAATAACAAATATGACTCACATAAAAAAGAATATAAGGCAAAACGAATCTGTTAACACCCGAAATGATGATAATACTAAGATATTATTAACAAAGAAATTTTAAAAGATCATATCTGATATCATAATAAAGTTTATGACTCATATATAATTTAATAACAATTAATTCACCATTATATAAGAGTTTAACCCACCCTCGACCAAGGAAAAGTACAATGTAAGGGATAATTTCACAATCTCTTCATTATCTGAGGTTATTTTTATGTAATTATCTACTGGGGCCTCCTTATCGTCCACATCCATGTTTCTTAAAAAGGTATTTAAAAAATTTCATACTAATTTATAGGCTATGGTTTTAATTAAATTATATCCTTGTTTGAATTTTTATATGATGTTTATAAAGGAATATTTCCTCCGTATTCCAAACAATGTTCCTTTTATCCTTTTTGACAAAATTAAGGTAAGAATGTAATTTTAACTTATACGGCATGTGTGGATATTTTCCGCTGTGATAAAATCTTCGAAGCTTCACTTACATGTTTATAAAAATATTTTCAAGGTAAATGTATTATTTTATAATTATTTGACTTTTAAATGATTTCATAAAAGTCATATTTCTCTTAAATAGTTTTTATTTCATCAATGTCATCATTCATTGATGGATTTTAAGATTATTTGAAGTTTTTTTATTATGATACAAAACTTCCATATTGTGTTGAAGGTTTTGTTATATGTTTGACTGTGGATGTGTTATTTTTCTACCATTCATGGTTTATGGATAATGTATTGTCATTTCATATGCTAGTTTTAATATGAATGTTTATGTTATGATTAAACCAGTTCATATGAGAAATGTATTGGACTTATTAAGTGATAGGTCAAGCCTGCTATAGCTCATCGATGAATCGGTAGTTCTAATGGGACAAACTAGTGTCTTTCCACAAGGCCTTGAAAAAATCCTGTCTGTAGTCATGGAACAAGGCCTTAACTTTGTGCTTATGATAGTCTGGCTTTATGCATTCTATTATTATGAAAGTAGTTATTGATATTGCATATAATTATTCGACTAGTAGAATGTCCATGAGAATAAGTAAATGGAATTATTTCATTTTATTTTTTCCATATTATGCCGATATTCATGTTTAAATGATTTTATTTTTTTATACATTTACTTAAATGGTGATTCTTATTTATGAAATTATCCACTATATTGTTATCCTTATAGAGCATTTGAGATCACCCCATTCTATGTGTTATTTTTACCAAGATGTGAAGAAGTATTTTACGAATGACCTACAGGGATTGTCTGAGGGGGAATGAGTGTGGAATTTGGAGACTATGTTGTTGTAGTTTTTCACATTATGATTTAATGTACGAATTATGAATTTATCTAGTGGTTCCAAGTCTACTAAACTAATCAGTATTTCGAGACGTGAACTTTTATGATCATTCCAATGTTATGTAATAATGCACCAACTCTGGGTAGTTGGGGTCAGGTCATTACAATTGAGATTCCATATTTATATATTCTAATGATAAGGCATGAAACCTTGTGAATCCATAATTCATGATTTCTAAATTTCCCATATAACTAATTTATTTTAAGAATATCATAAATAATAATAATGGGTTATTCATGGTACTCAATGTTCTTGGAGTACAATAATATATCATCAATATATACCACAAATAAATTACCATATATTTTCCTGAATAAAATTATATGTAGATTGGCATAAATAGAGGAGTCATTAATAAATTCAAATGGAATAACTGTAAACATGTAATGTCCAAACCGTAATTGGAAAATTTACTTTGGGACATCATCATACTTCACTGGTAATTGATGATTCCTAGAATGAACTCAGAAATTGATAAATATTGATCATTTCGATGCTAGACAAATAAGTCATCAATGTAACATAGATGATACATCATTTATATAGTAATATCATTGAATTCCATATAATCAATGAATAAAATCATAGAGACATATTTCTCATAAATGAATAGAATAAGGGATACACATGTATAAACACTAGGGTGAATAAACACCTAACAACTTGAATACTCTATATGATTCTAAAAATATGTACACTCCACAATGATCATTCAATAGCGACTCTATGATATATGTCTATCATCAATGATTAAATCAATATAAATCTCAAATTAACACATTATGGATATAAAAAACATTATTATATAAATATATAAATGTATTCCTATAAAATTGCTATAGTTTGAAAATTTAGATTATATTTTAATAAAATTATTATGTCTATCAATCATGTAAAAAATTAAAAAATTTAGAGATCTAGTTTTCATGAATCCTAAATAACCAGAATATAAATTTTTCCCTAAAAGATATGGAATTCTACTAATTCATCCCGAATAATAATTTCAATCCATTTGACAATAATTATTACATTATATTTTAAAACATAGTCCATAATGAGATTTATATAAATTTTTTTGAAAGTTATGATAACATAATTATAATGTAGAGAGTATTAATGTTCCATAATATGATTTTTTACACATCATTAATAACTTTAGTCTTCTGATATGTTTTTTATAGACAAATCACATTATACCATGAATGTAAAATATTTAATTTTCATGAAAAACATAACTGATATAAAAGAATGTGATGATACAGAAAAATATAATGAATTTTCTAAATTTGGTGATATAATAAATTTCCATGTCTCCACAACATGAGGTACATCAACCATAACTATTGTGATCACATAAGTATGGTCATTATCCCTTTGTGTTTTATTTGGAATGTTCTCTTGATAAATAGTACAACCATTTATTTATTTTCTCAATCCTTATATTCAAAGCATTCAACATTATTATCTTTATTCATGTCCCTATAACCACGAGGATTATGTTCATTTTAACCAAAATTATAGAAAACAATAATTCACAAAATAATGTTTCTAGGAAGATTCATTCAATATTTATTTCTATTGCAAATTCAACCATTTCCTTATTCCAATTTTACTTATTTCATTTTTTGGATTGCATTGTATCCATCTTAATATCATTATACCATTTGAGGTAATACAACATCGATAATTGATTCTATGTATTAATAGAATGTGCCACAATATCCTCATATGATTGGAAGTCTTGTGAGAATAGTTATCTGTGAAAAAATTTCTTTATGAAATTTAATTAATGGTAAATAATCCCCTTTTTATTACTTTCATAGTATTTGAAATTGAATTATAAAAATGTAATGTTAGATTCATACAAATAAAATTCCCATTCTACTCTTTTAGACTCAAGAATTTTCTCTTCATATCCCCTCACAATACAAGAGGAAATTATTTTTTCAATGTATGTATCTGAAAAACAAATCCAATTATTATTCATATTTCCTTCTCTAATGTAGTTTTTTAAAATAATGACAATAATTGATTTGAATCTCCGTAGAGATTAAAAACTACCATGAAAACATTATTCATTTAATTACATCCCAAAGAGATAAATATCTTCTCAAAGGAATCTATCCATTTATTAGCTACAAATGGGGTTTTTTTCACCTACAATAAAGGATTTTAATGTCACATAATAATTCTATCAATATTACACCATGTTGTGGATCAGGATTCTATAAATGGGTATACTTATTTATTATAACCTTGGATTGTATTACAAGTATGTTTAAAAGTATTTTATCTCCAACTATGTATCAAACTGCCTTCCTCATGATGAGGGAAGGGATAATAACTTTCCACACCCTTCCTTCTTCATGATTAATGATAGATAATTCTGCCTGATTTATTCATTATATAGGTCTCAAAGTGGAAACTAGCATCATGGTTATATAATATCACACAAAATTAACAAAATTTCCAATTATAATAAATACATGAGTGGGAGATAAGACAATAAATGTCCCCAACAACACAAAAATATTATATAAAAGAATCAAAAATCCAACCCATGAATGATTTTAACATAAAATTCCCAAAAATTACTGAAAAGGAACCAAGGAAAGTACCATAAGAAAAACACTATGCATCAACATTTTAACTATGTTGATCCCTCAGATAGTAAAGTACAAAATAATAATCAATGTCCTCTTGGAATCCAAAAAACAATTTTGTAACGCAGGTTTAGAATACATGTATACATGTTAGGAAACAAAAGTAACTATTGAAAATGTGGTAGAAGCATATTAATTCCCATAAGGAAATAGTAGAAACCAACAACACCTAACAATGGTAAACTAACTAGCCCAACCTCACCAATGAAGAATCACCAAATAATGCAAGTTAGTTAGGGTAATACTATAAACTTATCGACGATTTGGGCACCCCAAACCACATTTACTACTTGCTAAATACACATTCCTACTATTAACGTATTGATGCATCTTCCCTTCCCCTAATGTAGTCAAACTGTGGTAACTACCCAATCACACCTAGGCTACAAACCACACATATCCAACCTACAGACACATGGGACACAACTACTACACATCTCACCTGAAAACACTAGGTCATAACCCGAACACAGCTTTGAAACACACCAAGACCAAAGAAACTTGGTACCCTCACCGAAAACACAACCACCCCAATGGATCTTTACCTATAGTAAAACTCATTAAATTGTGGCCTACCTAGATACATTCGACTGGTGAGAATCCAGATGGGTTGAGTGGAATAATGTTATTAACAATCCATCCTTCGTCCAAAAAAGATGGTGGGAATGAAACCATCCCCCATGGAATGGGGGGGGGGGGTCGGAATGTAGTTCTCATAACAGATGGGGTGAGTGTATAAAATCAAAAGGAACTAAAAGTTTATGAATATAACTAATCAAACACTCAACCCAACATATGTGTTTCCCAACAAGAATCCATCCAACACAAAAAACCATTGCTTCTAACATTACATGAATGTATCATCATGATTGACATTAACTTCTATAAGTATAATTATAACCCCATTGAATGTATTTAACTAATATTAATTTTGAATTAATCTTTTTATGCATTTATATATTCCGTCTGTACTTGGATAACTGATAAGAACAACATCTACAACTGCTTTCATAATGCTAAATGCTAGTTAATATTACCAAGGAAAACAAGGAACTAGGGTCCCGAGAATGGAAATTCATATTACAAGAATTTATTAAAACAAGATAGATTAACAAACCAATAGTCCCAGTGCACACCCCTTTTTACTAGACACCAATTTGACAACTAGAAACTCCCATTATTCATTGTTATCCCACTCAAACATCCTCTAATAACTTGAACTGGGAACCCAACTCCACAACAGAACCACACCCAGAACACACATAATGATGAACTCATGATACAACCCAGATATGTAGCCCCACTTTCCTACCACTTCCCCGAAGAAGTTCCATTGCACAAAAAGTCCATTCATTCTATGATCAATCAATGTCTCAGCCTAAGATTCCATCACACCCCCATTACCATCCCATACAAAAAACCTATATTAATGCACCAAAAATCACAAAATCCCCTATTCACAGACAAAACCTTCCTCATTCACAGGACCAACCCGTCTCTACACCCCTGGTACCCAACAAAAGAAACAGAAAAACCACATCATCATGACATGTATATTCAAATTTTTCCCACATGAGTTCTTTAATTTCAATTTAAATAACATGGGTGATAAAATAATATATTTGATCCTAAGGAATCCATTTAACTTACTTTTTGTATGTGATAAATCAAGAATTCATGTTACGACATTGAACAATGTATCATAATAAAATAAAGAGATTCACTAGCATGCTAATATGGACCACCAAAGCTATTGATTTCTAGAAGGCCTTACAACCCAAAAATTCATAACAAGATTATTTGAATAATAACTAAAACAAATAATTAACTTCAAACAATATTTAGTTATTTGACCAATTTTATAATTTTTTAAATAAAATTATTCATCCATCCTCATGAATCATTATTACACCCTCCTCGCATGATACAAAATTTAAGAGAGGAGAAGGAAAATACCTTCATGGGAAAATATGCAAACAAATTTCCTCTTTGTTCCAAATAGAGGGTCGCACAATCAGTAAGAAACTCCAAGAAAAAGAGGTCATAAATGGGATATATCATAGGTGAAACACTTGTATGGGGAAAAAATGTTCTCCATGCACCAAGAGATATTATAATAGGGGACCTTGCATTCAGAAAATATTGTTCCTATATCCACAGAATGGGAAATGGTTTAAAGGCCCATTAGAGATGGTTAATGGTTATGATTATGTATATTGACTATTTCGCTATCCCAAGAGAAATAGTATATTAATGAAGTAATTAATATCCATCAAAACACCTTAACAAATTCCCAAAAATGGCTTTATGGTCGATTTACGTCAAATAAAATTTAAGAGTGGGGAAACTGGAACAACTGGGAAAAATGTATTGAGTTATAGATGGGAATGTCACTGATGTTTAGCCACGAACATACCCTGAATCACTAACACCAATGCCCTGACTAAGCAATGTTGATTCCTTGAGCCACCATCAATGTCACCTTTTATCGTTGATATTAACATCCCATGTCCCGGACCCTGACACCTGGACTCACTCACACCAACAGTACCAAAAATGACTCACCAACACTGATAACGCAACAATGACATGATGAAAATAACTATACAAAAAATTACATGATAACATCGACATTTAAAAAAATAATTACCAACACAGATTTCACAAAAAAGACTCATCGACATAAAAACGTGATTTTTGGAAAAATATTAAAATGATTCATTGATACATACCAAAACAGCACAAACACTAAATTTTTAAAAATGAATGGACTAGAGAGGTCTGAGCCATTACATATAATACATCTAAAACTATTATTGTGCTTTATAATTCAAAACTAAACCCAATAAAAGGTGTCCCAAACATCCACCCAATAAGATACCTCTCAAGTATAAACATTCTTTGTGTTCTTAGAAAGATTATGTGAACCATCAGCCTCTACGAAAACCTTGTTGCACATCATCTAACCCAAAATCAACAAGATACCCCACAAAACAACTATATGTACACATGAATTAGGGAATTCCTCCTTCCATGTCACGATATTATCTGATCTAGGTGGCACTGAACCGCCTTCCAAATATTAATCGTATTCAAATTAATGCATCTCGATTAGGAATTAGGATTCCTCCATCGACATGTTAGGTCTTTATTACAGATTATAGAATAAGGAAACAATCCATCTCATTGAAAGAAAGTTCAATAAATATATAACATATAAAAATACACAATCCAAAATCAAAACAACACCGGGTACTGGGTACACATCTATTACTCACTCCCATGTACTCTCATCCAAGCCCCCATTCCTCACCAACACATGAACCAAGGGAATGGCCAACCCATATGGCACCTTCTCCAAATTATCCTAGATCTCCATTGCTCACTGAACGAATTTTTTGTCACCCTCAATATCCAAATCTCCCTAATCAATTACATGGGAGTAGTGGTGAAGATACCGAAGATGTTGGGAGACATGAATGTTGTCATGGATCCTCAAAAAATTTTGTGGCCATTCCAACATATATTCCACCTCGCCAACTCGTCCCATCACCATGAAAGTTTCGATGAACCTATGAGAGATCTTACATAATCTTCCAAAAAATTCTTCCCATGTTGAGGTGAAACCATCATGAATACATGGTCCTCGTTTGGGAAATCCTAGTACCTTCCCCTATGACCACCATATGACTTTTCCCCGACTGGAGCATCCTTCATCCTCTCACGCATGAGATGAAGCTTCTATATCATGACTTTCACCTAGTATTGTCCATGAAAATATGATTTCTAAACCCCTATCTAGCTTAAAGGTTAACGATAGGGTCTCATGTACATGTATTCAAATGGATCCATGCCAATGGTAGAGTGATTGCAATTATTGTATGAAATTTATAATAGATGAAAATGTCGACCCGACGAACCCCTGTAATCTAGAACACCCAAAAGCAGCATATACTCTATATTTTGTATGGTGAACACAATATTCTCATCTCTGTGACGGTGGAAAGAAGTTTTATAGAATAATTGGGTGAAAAAAACATGGTGTAGTCCCCTCCAAACATGTGAGGTAATCCATTCACCATGATTTGAGATGATTAATCTTTGAACCCCATGAACATAAAACTCCTCTTACACATACCTCATCAAAATGGAATTCACTTTTCTCAACTATTTGATCACTAGGAATTGAGAAGATTTCGTCAACTGATCTACCACTTCCCAGATATCATTTTGGCCACCCTGAGCCCTGGGTAGCCCTGTGAGGAAATCCATGGTGATTTGGTACCACTTCCTCTCCAAGAAATATAAGGTCTTCAATAGACCATACAAAACACGATGCTCATTCTTCAACTACAAACACATCAGGCTCCTTGCCAGAAAGTATGCTACTACTTGCTTTACCCCAGTCCACCAAAACTGTTCACTCTAGCCTTGGTATATCATAGTAACTCCTAATTGTACATACTAGGGTGTGCTTCAAAACAGACATATAACTCCATTATGCATCGCCATTGGGACAAAATGATTCATAGGAAAAATAATCTGATTCTGACCATCTCCGACCATCCTTCCGGAGTATCACAATGGTCAACGCAATCATGCATCACTTCAGTCCTTGAGTCCCCCCACTAATATAAATCCACCTACTATATCATGGAATATTGTAATATCATTTGAAATAGTTATCCTCTTATAAAATCCTTACCAACATCCAAATTCAAGGCAATAAACTCTTAAATCACCTTTCTAGAATCCTCCAATTCCTGAACAACTTCCAAATATGACTTTTTACTCAATATGGCTTCCACAATGATTCGAATACCTTCAGTGTAAGAGAAATCAAAGTCATAGTCCTAAAAATTTACATTCTCCCCTGCTTACACAAATTAAGTCATGGTGGGATAATATATACAATAATATATTATTATTTATGAATAAAAAAAGAGCTCCCTAATTAGGTACTGCTTCCAAAACATCAGTGCAAACATGACTATTGCAAAATCAGGATCAAATGTGGCATTATTACATCCATGGAGACATATCTTCCTATACCCATATGAAACCACTAAATCTTGATGCATCATAACATATGTCAAGAAAATACTAGAATATTCACAAAACACTTTGAATGTAACCTCTTCCACTAGAAACCTAAGCACTAGAGCACAGAACAACACCCCCTTCAAATAACAGAATGTTGCCAAGAATTCCACACTATACACAAAGTCTATGACTATCATGGTCAAGGATATTAATGGAGATATAACTAATGAGATTTCAGTTATGATCCTCAGGTAATATCATGCCATACCAACTAATCTATGAACCTCCTCTACATTCTTGGGTTCTTCCCAAGAGTCATCTTTTTCATCCTCTGATGGGTCCACTGCTATCACATGCCAAGACACCACATTTCCACGAAGTGCACCTATGGCATCCAAAAGTTCTTCATTGAAAACTTCACATCGAGTTAGTGGTGTCTAAGGACCTCTAAGATAGTTAGAAAATTCTCAACGTAGTTTTTCTCGGACCATGAGTATATCAGGATGTCATTGATGAACAAGATGATAAAGCAGTCTACGATATCATGGAAAACAGATTTCATGAGCCCAAAGAACGTGACTGATGTGTTCGTGGCACAAAAATACATGGAAACAAACAATTTTTTCCCATTCTTTCACCTAAAAAGCAGTCTCCAAGATGTCACCATCATTCACCCTCAACTGGTGATATCCAGATCATTTTCGATCATAGAGAACAAATCTACTCCCATTATATGGTCGAAAAGATATTCCATCAATAGAATTGGGTAACATATATTGACCTTTAGCAGATTAATTCTTCGACAATCAATTCACAGCCTCCATCCACTATCATCCATCCTTGAAAACAAGGTCAGATCACACCACAGTGACAGACTAGCCTACATGAACTCTTCCTTATTAAATCATCAATCTAAATCTTTAACTCCCACAACACAAAAGGCTCTATAAAATGGAATTCAATTGAACTAGAAGGGAACCAGTTTGTAAGTCTATCTCAAACTAGACTTCATGTTGAGGGGGTAGATTCACAACCTTCTCTATGTAGATATACTGGAACTCTCTAACAACCCCTCGAACTTCCACCATCTCTGTGTCTACTGAGAACACCGATAGATTGGATGAAAAGGAGAGAAGAGGCTCCCCAAACTTAATACCCACCAGATATCTCCTCTCACAAAGAAATACATGATGGCCATCCACACCAGAAAACATGACTCTTCTACAGGAACTGTCAATAATAGAATGACCATTAGACTACCTGTTGAAGCCTAGGATGACCTCGTATTGACACATCTATAGCAGAAAGAGATCAACATTGGACTAATGAATCCCAAACAACAGCCTAAATCCCTAAAAACATCAAAAAATCTATACTCATATATAATTGTTGTGCTCAACAATAGGGGAATGAGATTTATCTATACATTTATACTCCAAACATTGGCTAGAATGGGCGAAAAAAGGAGTGTGAAGCTCTAAAATCTATGAAATCACATCAAAGTGTGCTAAATAGAATGATAGTTGCTAAAAAAACCACCAATAATTATAGAAATGAATCCTTTGTATAGTGCAACTGGACACACCAAGCTCTTCTACCACTGTTTTTTACCACCTCTACGACCACACCTTGTTTGAGGTCCTTGATGAGAACCCTAAGGTCTGCCTCCACCTACATCGTCTTTCATCGGTGTAATGGGAGCCTGATAATCTTACAGTTGAAAACTTTGGGTTGGAAATTAATGCTGAGGTGGGTGTTGAACCTTCCTAGAACCACCGTAATAAGGTCAAACTTGGCACTAATTTCTATTATTTCAATGGAAACCTAAGGCAATGCACCTCAGTACTAGGCCCAAGGGAAAAGGTGAGGACCAATAAGATTGAACAAGAATAGTTGAGGCCTACTCATCCATGGTCGAAACCTGGATGGTCGGGACACCATATACATTATACTAACTACCTTCCCTTACAATGAACACTACTGACTCCCCTCTTGAAGTGCACCACCCAATGATTACATCCTCTCTTTTACCTTAATCTTCTTCTGAACCTATTTTTAGGTCGGAAAAGAGATGGGGGAACATCATAGTGATGATAAGGTCGATGGGCCTTCTCCATGATCCTCTATGAAGGCTACCTATCTGGATATAGGTTTGAAGAAAAATAGAAGAGTTCCTTGAACATGAATCATAGCTCTCTCACAAGCATACAATCCTGCTGATGGTAGAGTCGCTCATTTCTCTTCTCATCCTTTATGTTCGTGGAAAGGAACTCTGCCTGAAACACTATCTCAAAGTCATCCCAACAGACATTAGCCTCCATCCTCTCCCTAAGGTAACGCATTATCCATTGATGCACTGCTCCACACATCAGTCTCGCCAACAAAGAGACTGAGTTCTCTCTCAGACCCAAGATCAAGGTAATGGTGATCATATACTCATTACATTAGCCCACATATCTATGTTTGAAATATTGAATTCTTACTTCTCCATTGTCTTCCACCCAAATAAATGAAGGGTCTTCTGCCCCATTTCATCGTCCACATATCCATCAACCTTCTGGGAATAATCATGGATAGCCTAATGGTCCTCCAATAATTGTAATACACCTAGGCGATGTTTTAGTTTAATAACTGAAAAATGTAAAATAAGGAACTCCAAAGCATGGGTAGTATGAAATTTTTTACATGAAATTCTATTTATATATTCATTTAAATTAATTTCCCACATAAAAAAAGACACAACAGAAACCAATTCATTACAATACATGTTCCATTCCATTGGTCTCTACCCCACAATTAGTGTAGAATCACATGGTCATTCGGTAGGCTCAGAGTCCATGCATCAGATCATTGGGGTCCTTAAATTTCTATATCCAAGCTGGTCTTCTAAGTCTTATTCCATGGAACAGGATTTCATAACATAATTTCTCTACCATACCATGAAATCCTCATTGTTCCTGACATAGAAATCAATCTTACATCTTAACCATCAACTATTATAGTATTCATTAATGACACACCTTCTTCATGGGAGTGAAGGGAAAAGAATGTTCTACACCAATCCATGTTCAAGATTAAAGAGAGATAGTGACTCCCTAAGTCCATCATTAAATCGACCACATAGCGGCGAATATCACCAAGGGTATATAATATCACACAAAATGGATGGAATTGCAATTTTTATTGATCACATGATCATGAGATAAGATGGTAATAATATCAAATAACACCAAACCTATATTAAAAGGAAATCAAAACACAATCCATGTATTATTTATACAAAAACTACCAAACATGTATAACCAAATAACCATAGAAATATCTCAATGAAGAAGACTAAGCAACATTACAACAACTATACCGGTGACTTATCTTGTAAAGTCTATCACAATAATCAAAGTACCTTTCGAAAACTAAAAATTGTATTATAATGTAGAGTGATCATACATGTATACTTGTCCGGGAGACCAATGTAGTTAATTAATTAGTTGGTGAATCAAACTAATGCACCTATGAAAATATCAGAAACCAATATCACCTATCGTGGAAAGCTAACCAGCCCAGCCTCACCAAGGCACAGTCACAGAAGAAATGCTAGTCAATTAAGGTAATAATATAAACACATTGATGATTTGGATACCCTACACCAATATTTTCAATAGTCAAAGGATTATTCCTAATGAAAAATTTCTTCATTCTATGGCCCTACCATAAATGTTGTCCCACTTCCAAAGATTCCCACACACACTTAGTCCACAATGTACATATGTTCCACCTACAGACACTTAGGAAACAACAACCATGCCTATTTCTCGAAAACACTTGGGCCTCATCTCAAAGACAGTTAGAAAACAAGCCTTGCTAATTGAAAGTTGTGCCCTTTTTCCATAACACAACCTTCATAAATAATCATGGTCTATAGTAAAACTTAATCAATTACCGCATGACTGGATATGTTCTTGCAGTAAGAACCAGGTCGTGGGTTAGTGGAATAAATTCAGTTGCGTTCCACCAATCCTCCAACTTAGATATTGGGAACAAATTCCATCCACCATGAAATAGTTGTGTTCCTCACTCAGTTATCAAAACGGGTGGGTTTCATATTGAAATTAACAAGGAAATACAAGTTTATATATATATAGGCAATCAGTCACCTAGGCCAACCAATTGGCTTCCAAACTAGAAACAATCCCACACAAACCACCTTTGCTACAACCCTTACAAGAATGTATCACCATGAAGTGTGGTCACCTCTGTAAGTCGACATATACCCCAACCAATCAATATTTATAAAACCCATTTTGTGTATACCAATTTTTACATTTATTAATTCAATCCCTACCTGGGATACTAACAATCACAAAATCTACAACCATATTTAGAAGGCTAAATTCCACTAAACATTGAAAATTAAAATAAAGAAGTAGGGATGGGGGTAAGGAAATCGATTTTCACACCCAATCATAAAAAAAATCAAAACCAACATACTATCCCACTACACACCCACTATTTCATTGAAACATATTCAACAACTACCAACTATTATTCTAAAAATATATCCCAGTCAATAATCGTCTTACAACTAGTGATGGTAGTAGCACTAAAAAACAACACCACTCCCAACAAACCCTAAACATGACGTGATGAGACAAACCATTATTGTAGAATATCCTATAAACCACTACCCAATAGTAGTTCCACTAGACAACAAGATTGTCCATTCCATGATCAATCAATCTCTCAACCTGATATTCCATCATACCTCATTTACCACCACATACAAAAATTCCATAGAAATGCACCACCGAACCCAAAGACCCCTCTTCACACACATACCCATCCCCATTCACAAGAAAACCCCATTTTTCTACCCTGGTAATAAATAAAACATAGCACAAAACCACGCAATCATGCCAAGAATATTTAGATTTAGCTTATAGGGGTTCTCTAATTTCACATTAAATAATATGAGTGATCATATAGTAATATTTATATAAGGGAATCAATTTATTTAACCATGTGTATGTGGTTAATAAGGGTTTCATGTTACATACATTCAATTGAGAGTCAAAAAAAATAAAGATCAATATCACTGCACAGATAAAGACAACCAACGCCTGTGATTTTCAGAAGTCTGTAAATACCATCAATTTATAATTGGAAAATAAGGATAACTATTAAAAAACAATCAACATCATAATATCATTAGTTCCTTACTTGTTAATTACCAACTATTAAATTAAATTATTCGACCATCATCATGAAATATAACTACACCAACCTCACATGATACAAAATTAAATAAATATGATGGAGGATCCAAAACCAAGAACAATAGGAGACCAACACACCTCCTACTCCATATTGGTGGTTGCTTGAGTGGTAAGAAACTATAATAAAAACATTATAGGAAATGGATCTAATATATTAACATCACTCATCTGGGGAAGAATAAATCTTTTTTCACCAAGAAAAAGGAGAATAGAGGACCTCAACTTTAGAAAATCTAGATTCTATATATGTGGAAGAGGAAACTATTTCAGTGGAGATTAATGTCGGATCATAGTTAATATTATATTATATCACTATTTCAATGTCCCTATAGAATTAAGTCATTAAAAATGTAAATATTAAACATTGAAACTCCTTAAAAATGACCAAAAAAGGATTTAAACTCAATTTATGTAAAATATAATGTAAGAGGGTTGAATCTAGAAAAATAGGAATGAGTCACCAATGGATGAGCCATCTATGATGAGCCACTAATACTGAGCCAAAAACGTACCTGACTCACCAAAAATTATTCCCCGAATCATTCACACTGACACCTCGACTCACTAACATTGACACCCTATGTCACTAACACCGATTCCCTGACTCAATGGCATTGACGTCTGGAGTCACCGACACTGACTCTCTGACTGAACGACAGTAACATTACAAAAAATAAATCACTTACATTGATTATTCATAAAATGACTTTCTAACATACATAGTTAAAAAATGACTCACAGACACCAACATTAAAAATTAACTAAATGACATAAAAATGGATTTTGGGAAAACTCTCAGACTGAATCATCGAAACGTGCCAAATACAGAAAACCTGGGACATTTATAAAAGAATTGACCAATGAGGTCTAGGACATTACAAGACACATCTGATTCTCCAAAATCATTAAAATCTTGATGATTCCATTCCCAACATGGATTATCTGGATTGATATGGCCTTCATTCCACCATCTAGTTGAAATTATATAATAATTACATTTAATAGACTAAATTTTTAATTTATATGATTAATTTAAAAACTAGTGAAAAAATAAATAAAAATGATCATTTATTTTTAGGTAATAAAAAATCAAAATCCAGGTTTTTTTGGGAATATTCACAATGTCTATTAGGCATTGATGATTCTAGAATATATGTTTTCCAAAATCTAGTTCCCATTGTTTCTACTAAACCACCTTTTATTAAAACTACAAAGAAACTGAACCTAGTAGCATAGAGTCAGTTTTTAAATTATTAAATTGTTATCAGATACTAATTATCGCATCCCAGAAGCCCAAATAGTATATTTGTGTTGGAAAAAATTATACATAATTTAAACATAAATTAAAATTTAATTGAAAATTGACATCATATAGTTTCCATAGAGAATATCATTATACTCTTAAGACATGTGTACTATCAATCATGACATTATTAATTTAATTATAGAGAATTATTATCATAATAAAATGGGTGAACTGGGAATCCTAGCGATGGTTTTCAAGTATTACAAACAAAATAAATATTTTATTTTATGGCGGTAAATAAATAAAAGAATAACACCCTAATCACATTATCATAAAACATGTCCATGAATATTATAAATAATAATATAATGCTATAGAAATTATTAACTAATCACATTAGGTTGAAAATAAAAAATATCTTACAATATTAACTTATCGTTGAGGGATCATACTAATATATCATACATAAATTGAAATGGACTAGGCATTAATAAGAATGATTTTGTCACAATAAATTCCAAAAAACCATGATTATATAGCAGGCCCCAACTATGAATTAATAATTTTAATGGATTCAAAGTATGATTTGGTTGGCATATAATAAACAAAAAAAATTGTTGATACTTTCATAAGAAATATTATAAAGTTCACTAATCAATAAACATATTCATATAGCATCCAATGTAATGTGGTTATTGACATCAAAATATAACATGTCTAATGAAAAACATCCTCAAATAAATTATGATATATGGTATCATAATATAATAACCATAGTAAATCCTTATATTTTGAAAACTATGTTGACAATGATTATGGCACTTTACAAATATTTTTTTTAAATGTTTTCACGAAAAAATTCATTTCTAAATAACATATTATTTTAAAGAATACTATGTCTATATAAACTAAAATGATTTTTTTAGGAAATAAACATGTAAAATTGTATATTAAGATTCACAAAATTAATGAATCATGACATCTAGAAATGATACTCAATCCGTATAATCTAAAAATCCATTATTCAATATTTTTGTTGGGAATGTTCGAAAGTACCTCATATTGTAAAAGATAAAAATATTCTATTTAAAATATTTTATATAAAGAAAAACATGGGTAAATGACACATTAAAAACTATAATAAAATTGTATCAAATTATTTGAGAATATATTTACGAAACATGAAAATGGAATAAATGTTTTTCTCTATTTGAAACATAAACATAGGAAATGGAAAATAATGATGTGTTTGGGATATAATTTCCTACACCGTGTCAAAATTAATTTATACATTTTCAAAAAAATTATATAATAAATAATTATAATATATAAATCAAATCGGAAACTATAAAAAATTTATATCCTAGAGTTTATGAAATACATATAAAATTTTATCTCCGATTTGTTAATAAATATCCAACAAAAATCATTGATTTGATTAATAGATTCTTGATTTTTTATGTATGTATTATTTATTTAGTACAATTTATTATACATTGATAAATGTATAATCATATCATGTATTATATAAGTTTCATAAAGATTCATTTTATATGTATTTATAATACCCCATTAAAGATATATATATATAAATCTATCACATATTTCATGTGGGTAGTATGTCGTATGTACTCATGTTCACTGATTTTATTATTATTTGTAAATAAAAAAATAATGGTAGACAACAATTTCAATTTATATAATAATTATCATATCATACAGATCATTTATATTTTTCTATTCCATCAATATTACCCTAAAAATTTAAAAAGAACTGGAAAATGAATCACATCACTCTAACAAGTTAGTTGTCCACATGAATGTATATAGGCCTTTATCATTTACCATTAGTACAGAATTTAATATGATAGATTTTTATATTAATTATTTTATAATTATCCTATATATAAATTAATCTTTTCAAAATTCTCATCCAAAAAATTTTGAAATGCAAAAATATTCAAAGATCTACATGGTAATGGAAAGTTATAAAAACGTATTAATGATACTTTCACATATAATTTGATGGGGATAAAGGATGATAATGGTTGTTTAGGAAATATAACAATATTTCATTATATTTATTTGACTAAAGTTATTCTTATCTGAAAATGTTGTATGATTTATAATAGGTAAAAGAAGGAAAATATTGTAAGGGATCATGTGAGAAATTAACCTATACTTCGAGAGGCATACTTTAGATCCCATATTAGGAGAATTAATCTTGAATATTTATGGTGAAAAAAATCCATAAAATGAATTTTGATTTTGATAACATTAGTTTTCATGTATTGTTTAGCTATATATCACTATGGGGTTTGAATAATTGAGGTAGGTGGATCCCTTATATAGTTGAAGTGATTAACACTTTTCGAATTTCAAAAAGTATTAAATTAAAATAAATTAATTCTCTAATAAAACTCCTTATAATGGGAATGGATTATATTATTCGATTTTATTTGTTAATAATCCCATGAACCAATATAATATACACATGTTTTGATGCAATTCAAAACTCTATTATTTTAATTATCATAATGGTAATTTTTTTCCCTATATCTATGATGAACACTATTTAAATCATAACAGGTTAGTAATATGTCTATATATGAAAAAATGAATCATATATTAATCATGAAATATTTTAAAAACCATATTATATTCTCATGGATGAAGATAATATGTTAATAAATTTCAAATAATATAATCAATATCATATTGATTAATTTCTATTAATGTCATATTTGACACTATACATTTATTTTGACTTACAATACATCAAGATAAAAGTGTAATTGGAATATAATTCTACTAAAAATCTTTTATATTTCAGATATTTCAATATTTGTTTTTCAAAAATTTCATCATTAACAATATATTGGAAATATTATCTTTAGAATCATTCATTTTATAATTTTATTATTAAATAATTATTTTATTATCATTTCAAAATCATCTAATTTAGTTAAATACTATATAAATATTTAAAAAAAAATTCTTAAATAATTTCTCTAATATCATAATAGTTATTTATTTTCCTTTTATTTATCACTTTTCCCCATATGTGGACACAAAAATAATATTAAATAAATAGAAACATGTTGTAACCCTATATTATTCAAAATATTTATGTAGTTTTGATGAATAAGTAGCCACTAATAAAATATAAGTAGAGAATACTTTGTTAAGGGAGGAATCATATTCAAACTATAATAATTTTTTTATAATTATTGTATTATTACATAGTTGTACCCTAAATTTCCATAATATATCCATCACCATGTAGAAATATTTTAGTATGGTTGCAAGAAATTTTAGGAAATCTCGGGACCAATTTTGATAATTGACCATCATAAATGTAAATATATAAATGATTTTATCAAATTAAAGACCTATATTTTGATGACATTCATTTTAATATAAGTTCCTACAATTTGAAAAAAAATAAAATGATCTAAAATGGATTTTTTAAGAATATAATAAGTCTTCTTCTAAACCAAATCATTTTAATAAAATTATATGAATGATGAAAAATATTATAGAATATATAATATATAAATTTTATTACGATAAATCCCTAATAGAGTATAATTAAATTTATATAAATATAAATACAATTGACACACAAATATATATTACAAAATTTATATTATTAATAATATTCTTATTTTGAAATAAATATTGACCAGAAAAATTATTCTACAAATTAATAAATCAAAAATATTTAAAATTTTTGTTTATCTATTTTACTCTCTCCAATTTTTAGTCTATGTTATAACAATCACATAATAATTGGCCGTGGTCCATCTAAACTAAATATATTGTAAATCCCAATCTATTGAAGAGATTAAATATATTTAAAAAAACATACCATATAATAACAGGGTTACATTTTATGTTTTCATAATTATGGACCAACTGATTTATGCCTTCCTCTACAACCTTTTGAAAACTGAAATAAAATCATGTCAATATTTTCACTACCACATCCTCAAACCACATGATCAATTTCCTATCACCTATATACAATTATAGTTAATAATGTTATTTAATAATAAAATAGTTATTTATAAGATTTTAATGATCCTAAATTTTTAATATATATTATTTTAGGTCTTCCAAATATTCTCAAAAAATGATATCATTGTCTAAGTGTATGTGTAGAATATTGACTCCACGTGATGTTAGTTATCTTTACATTTACATTAAATGTAAATGGATTGGATATAGTATCATTTTCAAATAATTAGTATTTATTTTAAAAAATTTAAATTCATGAATGATAATATTTATATAATCCATTAGTAATTTTAATAATGTACCATTATAATAAATTTATACAATAAAAGGGACATATCAATGTAATTTTATTTAATTTTAGTCAATTCATTGAAATACCATTTACCAGAACATACTATGTTTTAATGTAATAATATAATGCATTCTAATATAAAATATTATATATTCTAATAATATATGAATCACTTTGACCATGGTGTGTGTACCAAGATATATTCTATGAAATTGAATGTTGACCATCAATTACCAAACATAAGTGTAAGCGATATAATAACTTCATTACACATAATGAAAAATTGATCATAAAAAATTAATTCATATCGAATATTTTTTTAAGAATGTTATTAATATACATAATTTTTTTTGTAATGATGTGAAGTGAAAATCTAGATCACTTTGATGCATGCAGTATGTGTTTCCAAATCAATCACCATTTCTTGTGGCATGCTTTAATTTTTTACACCAATCATCATTTATACCATGTAACTACTACCATCATGATTTTTAATATTGAAAAATTATCTTATCAAAAATGGAAACTATGTATTAGTCATTCTATTAATTGATGAGTAATAAAATTGTCATATTCCTTAGAATATATCGTTCTTTTATAACACAATTTGATTTCATGAGGTATATTAATTATCAGTGAGTTCCATATTTAATTTTAAATAATATACAATATTTAAATATATTTATATAAATTTTATTTAAAATATTCATTATTTATCAATTAATGTTCATCGTGAAAATGAAAATATGTGATGAAAAATTATAAACTTATTAAAAATCTATTTACCTTCTTGTCCAAAATTTTCTACCACAGTTTTTTCAATTTAAATTGTCAAAATAATTAAATTTTATTAATTATAAAATTTATATTTATCTTATCCAATTTTTAATTGATATTATTTTATTTTATATAATATTTTATTTCTGTAATCGTGTTTAAAAATAAATTATTTGAACTTATGTATCTCAGTAATGTCTTTCTAGTAATGAATGTTATGTGTTATCTCTATTTTATAAAATATTATTATAATTTAACTCTTCTATTTTGTTAAATATTTCCCGTAAATTTACACCTAGATAAATGTACATTTCATTTATTAGTTATACAAGTTTATAGTTTACACTAAAAATCCCAATTTACTAAAAACCTATTTTCCCGATGTTTTCTTTACATTTGTCTAATTAATAGAATCAACACAGAAAATGTTTTCATCAATTAATATATTATAAGAAATACTCTTATCGACTTTATAACAATCTTTTTTGAACATATGTTTTATGAAATATTTTTTGGAATTTCCTTCTATAAAAATATATAATATATTTCATGAATAATCCTTAAAGTGGTACATTTTTATTCTCCCTTCTCCAAGGTCATTCTATTGAAATAACTATTGTATAACTCAATGGTCAAACCCAATATTCTATTTTAAAATATTGATATCCATATTATTTAATTCATCCCAATTTTGTAAATCCATATGATTTCTCTTCTATTATTGTTGTGGATCATTATTATGAATATCACATCCATATTAGGGCCTTTATCAGGTTTAAGATTTATGTATGGTTTATTTTAATAATATAAAATTAATATATGTGATTATAATTTTTATATAGCTTCCACAAAATTTTCAACTCATAAAATTTTTTGGTTAATTATTTATATCATATTACATGTATTCTGAGGGATTACGGATTTAAACAAATATGTTATTGTACTATTTCCACATTACTATTATAGGATTTGGAGTAACCGTTGACTTATGGTATGATACCACATTATCTGTTTTTCCCACATGCTTTGGAACATATTATATCATTTCCATATTCCATGTTTACATGCTTATGATCAACCCCTTTATGATATAATTGTATGCCTGTTGACACTCATATTAAGTTAGGTTTTCATGTTTACCCCATTATAGTGATTTTAAGATCATCATTTCTATTATGTATTTTCACAAGTATTTCCAATTATTTTTCAAATGATCTATGGGTTTTTGGGGAACTATGTGGTTTTTTAAATATATATTTTTTAATATGACTATTTTTATGTCTAATATTCCATGTACAAAATTTAATTAGATCTTAACCTACATTTTTTTGAAAATTATTGTTCAAAATTATGATATAATGTTTCATTAATGGTTATATAAATATAATTTGTATTAATATACGGATTATTTATTTTATCAATTATGATTATATGACCATCAATAAATGTATTGGGATAAGTATAAGGTATAAGATTTTTTATTTTGGTAATGCCCTCTGATTTTTGTAAAATACAAATTGTGTGGTTTTCCTATCAATTATATCTATGTATGGAAATTTTTAAGAGGATGAAATATCATTCATCGTTATACCTCATGGTGATATCTAAAAATATGGATCTTTGGTAATTAATTAATCTATGACAATGTGCTTGAAAAAGTGGGAAAACTTCACACAGGGTTAGACAATCCTTGGGGTTGTTGATTTTATATTAATATATTATATGAACTTCTACACATGAATGATATTTTAGTTGATATGAAGGTGTATTTTTGGATATATTAGTAAAACAATTATCCACAATTGTTGTAACTAATATTTAAATAGTTTTAATTAAAGTATTTATAGGCTTATATTATGTTTAAATGAGATAAAAGGTCTGATTGTTGAATCAGTTTTCTATCAATGATTATGTTATTCTATATAAAATTTACAATTGTTTTACTAATGTTAAAGAAATATGTTTTATTAATTGATAGATCCAGAAATAACTGAGTTAAAAATATATGTTATGTAAAATGTGATGATTTCATGAATGATCAACTCCTTAAAATTGTATAAGTTGTAAGATATTTGGATACTATTCCATTCCAACTATCATAAAAATGACTACCGGTTTTACAATTTTAGAAATCATGAGTGCACAGTAGAAGAGAATTTTTATAGATCCTTAAAATCCTGCTAATAAAGAAGATGAGAGAAATGATATTAAACAACATATATGTAAAAAATAATGGAATATAAACTAAGGTAATCACATCAAAGAGACTTAAAAGAAGTAATTGTTAAAAATATGGTTCAAAAGTATAATACTATCATATAAATATAAAAGAGATAGTTGTAAACATGGGAGTATAAACTATGTATCGAAAAGTCCCAATAACTAGGAAACGAATTTGTTGTGGAAAACAAGGAAGTTAAATAAGTTAGTGTCATAAATCCATGAATGATTTGAATTATAGCTAGGAAAAACCTCCAAAATTATATGAATAAGGTCGATGTTTTTCAGTAACTACCCGTTAGGTGGATAGTTGGAAATAAATAATCCACATTAGAAATTTTAATATGGGATATTTCATCATGAAAATATGTTTCCAAATATCTTTTATGTGTACTTAAATGATGTATAAATAATCAAATAAATCATATTTTTTTATAATGGTGGAATTTGAGAATTTGTGATTAAATTAATTTAAATATTTAAATATATATATTAGATTTATTTTATTCAATTCAATTAATCGATTATATATTTCATAAAAGACTCTATATTATTCAATCACATTTAGATAACCCACATCATCTCTCATGTTGTAATAAATGATGATGGTAGATACAATGACCTGCAACTTCAAGGGAGAGATATTAATTCCAGGGAAATAAAAGAAATTCACAATATATCATCATTATGTTTGCACATCATTGATCATTTATCATGTGAAGGCCCATTTTTTAGAGGCTGAATGAAGTAATACAATGGTGTATTTATAAAAAAATCCCTCAATGCCACCACTAGTGAAACATGTCATGGTGGTCAGGTGAATATTGGGGAGGCTCCATAGTGAAATGAGGGCTAGGTGAAGTTAAATAACCATGGTCAATTCCATAGAGAATTTAAGCCCATGTAGATTGTGTAGTAAAAGACATGAGTATTCTAAGAATATATTTGGTTATAAGAATAGACACAAAGAGTAGACTGGGTGAGGTGTCCATCACATACTACAAATTATCTAAAAGTGAAAAATAGAGAAGTAATATTTGGTAAAAGTGTAATAAGTGGGTGATGAGATAGGTGGTTGTCTTCTGAGGAAGGATACATTCAAAAGAAGAGGAGTGAAAACATGATGCAGTAGAAGTACTTGGTCTAGAAATGTATTTAAATGTGATGATTGTGGTACTCAATGATACTTATGAATAGAAGGAGCACTATTGGTCTGCTTTGTTATCAGAACTCAAATTTATAACATTACCATGATGATATAAAACCATTAGGTAAAAGAGATGGATGTGTTTGGTGTATATATTATGAAAATTTTTAATCACAATTCTTAGCTTTGAACAACATATGATTATATAACACTATATGTTTAGCTACTAACTCATGGGAAAATTAAATTTGTATGTAATACCAAAAAATATGAGGCATTTATATCAAATGGTTATTATGAAGTATTGTATATGTATTATTCTTACTATAAAAAAAATAAAATTCAATGTTACTTGAAAAAAAAGTAAATCTCAAGTAGACTTATATTTTACCGTAGCTAACATTGGACATACGTTTTAATATAATCTAAAATTGTGAAATTCAATTAAGAGTGGATATTTTAACACCTATATTTATATAAACCATTATTATTATTATTATAATTATTATATATAATATTATGGAACTTCTCTATATTCCTTCAAATGTGTTGATATATAATTATGAAAATATTCTCTATATGATATAAGGAAAACTAAAATAACTTATTTATTTATAAATGGGAGATTAAAAATATAACATTAAAATTTATATTGTACAACATGGATTACTACATACCATGTAATATGTACATACATTAAAAGTACAAAAAACTGTATGTGAAAAAAGATATAAAATTGTAAAATCTATATAAATAAGAAATATCCATGATCATCATGAAATATAAGGATTAGAAAAAGCAGGAAAACCTAAAATGATGATGTGTCATATGAAATGATAAAAGGGTTTTAATAATATATAATATAAAAGAAGAAATATTCCTTGAAATTCGAGATTGAAAATAAGGATTTATTTAGTGTTTGTATATATATATTTGTGTATTCCAGCTGTTATAAATATTATCACTACAAATATGGCCATTGATAATATGATCATTGGAAATATATCCAATATGTATAATAAATTAATTTTTCATTATGTATTAAACTGAATATTATATAATTTTAATCAAATAATAATATCATATTAAAATATTATATATGTGTGTATATGTGTGTGGGTGTTATATATTAATATTAATATTAATATTACTAGAATATGATATGATATATAGAAATAATCAATATACATATTTGAATAACAGTAAATTATAAATAAAATTATAAGATAAATAAATAATTTTGAAAAACTTGTTAAATAGTGTTCAGCATAAAAGTAAAAATTATTTTTTTCGATATGCTTTTTATTATAAATTATATATTAAATTATAGTTGTAAAACCAAAAAAATTAAAATATGAATATTACATTTGATTGGGTGTATGACAAAAAAAACCATGAAATAAATGGAGTATAAAACATGTTACATTATATTATATTTAATATTTTAAATAAATTATATTTATGATATATAACAAAAATGCACAAAACACTGTTTAAACTAGTCTAACATGAAATAGTGGCATTTGTTAATAACATACATAACACACAATACATATTTTTATGGAAATTATTTTTATTATTATGTAAAATTATAAGTACCTAATTCCCATTTAATTGGAGTTTATAAATTTTATTATTTACATAATGAAAATATATTGTTTAACTCAGTGGTTACCTTTTATTTAAAATTAAATACACAACATTATATAATTGAAATATATTTATAAAAAACTATTTTATGATTCCAAAAGAGTTATATAATTGTAAAATAAATTAATAATTATCCGTGAATGATCATAATGAAATATATAAATTATATATTTCGTAAAAAATGGCATCATTCACCCAATATATTTGATAGGCATAAGATAAAAACATATCAAATTTCACAGAAAAAAAAGAATATTTTTATGAAGGTCGATTTTATCATTTATTAAGAAAATTGTACTAAAATAATACATTAACATATTTATATATTATATTTGAAGAATTATTTTTTTAAACGGCTGATTTTTAAATTATAAATCATTGAATTATTTTTATTTTTCATTGAAGTCCCATTTCTGATTAATAGTGAAGAAATACTAATTTTAAATTAATAACAAACATATAATCAAATAATTTATAATGATAGGTTTTATATTTATTATGTTTAAATGTCAGAATAGGTAATTTATAATTATATTAATCCAATTATGTTTATTAGAATCATTTTAATTTTTATTGAATATCTAAATACATAGTAAAAATTTTAACATTTTCATTAGAAATATCAACTTTTTCCTTGCATTTATAGGATTATTTTTAAATTAATATTCAAAATTTATGTGCATTTAATTTGAAAAAATGTAATAATTTTTTTCAAAAATAATTATTTAAAATTTCCAATTATTATAACAAAATTTTTAACAAAATTTTTACTGAACAAATTTAAAATTAATTAAAACGATTAAGAGAGAAATTAGTGAACCAAGGGAGTATACATTAATATTCTGGGGAAAACTGAATTTTTTTTTCCAAAATCCATTTCAATTTAATATTTAAAACATATAACTTAAATTATAGATAAATCATAATTATTGGTGTGTATTGACATGAAAAATGTAGGATCAATATTTACTTTTCAAAAAAACCCATCTGTGTCATCATCCCCAATTTTAAATGGTGACCCCACATCCTCCATTATTAGAACCATAAAACCAAAATTGTTCTTCAAATATCATCCAAAATAGGTTCCCAACAATCATACCCCCATCATAGATGACTCATTTTATTCATAATGAAATTTTTTGATGGTTTTTAGGAGATCATGAAGAAGACACCTGTTGAATACATAACGTCCTCCCAAAGGTTTTTTTTATTTCCTTCTCTAAAACCATATGATTATATTATAATTTTCTTATATAATAACGTTATTTTCATACATATAACTAGTTTTTATTTTTTAAATAGTAACACTGAAATATTATTTTACATTAATCCAATTATTTATGAAATCATTTTTCGTGTGTACAGCAGACAACCATCTGACGAACTGATGTCATTCGTTTTTCTATTACCACCTTTCAATGTTGTCAATTATGATGGATTAATATTTATATAGGATATATTTTATTTTTATGTTTTATTGTTCTTATAAAATTATTATAACACACATACATTAATTCTTTCTTTTTTAGGAGACCTATAATATTGATCATGTTTATAGAAGACTACTCACTCATGATGTAGTGTGATACATTCACACATTATATGAAGTATATTTGGGATGGATTAAAAAAATATGTGATATATATGACATAATAATTATATACTATGTATAATATATATACATATATAATTTTATTTTGTTTCTTTCAATATAACATAAAAATTGAAACATCATTCATGCATACGTGCTCCCTACCGTCTCCATTAAAGGTGTATTTCATTTCATATTATCAAATTTTTTATATTTTTCTAAATAAACATATGATAAACATATGTATTATTTAAATTATCTATTAAATCATTGGGATGATTAAATCTTGATGTATATAAGAGGAAGATAATAAAAAGTCAATACATACATGAATAACAACCTAATTATCACGGGAAACAATGACAATAATTATGTAACGAGTCATAAGATTTTCTAAAACAATAATATATGATATTTTAAATAATAATATTTTTGTTTTATATGTTAATAATATTCTCAAAACTATTTTGAAGTATCATAATGTATTTTCAACCAAAAGGAAGAGAATACTAACAGATTTCTCATCAATTTCATTTCGTTGATGCATATATAATTTTTATACACATAATTACATATATCAATATGGTGTATATACTATCTATTTAACATATAATATAATTAATTCCTCATTATACATGGTATATTATTTTTTTAATTTTAATTATTTCATATAAGGGTTATTTTAACAAAATGTTACCAAGGAGAAAAATAGTTTCATATATCAATTTCTTCTTATTGGATTACAAAAAAGTGCGGGTTTCACTGATATTCAATAATTATGTGTTTATTTACCTTTTACTATATGTAGTTATATTTTAAAATTTATTTATTTGAATATTAATGTGATACACACAACTACCTTCATGATTAATTTTCACCAAAACATTATACTCATTTTAAGGATTAACATGAAAATATTATTTGACCTGAGATGGTTTATTATTGAATTTCCATTTATGAAAATTATGATATAATTTTTTAATAAATGTATTAATTTTAATCTCCTTTTTTTATTCAGGATATATTTCAAGTGATTGATCACTTTTTCAAATGTTTTAAACATAAAATAATTGAAAAAATGTTCTAAAAAATTTGAATCTATTTTAATATCGTTCAAAAATACATTTAAAAAAAAATTATTAAAATTTTTAATGAATTAATTATTTATCAATTTCTAAAAGGATTATTAAAAAAATTTCCCATTTCCCTTGACCTATAATGTGGTAAAAATCAACTTTTTATTTCCAAACAATGAAATTGTCTAGACTTTTTTCCAAGAAAAGTTATGTTCATTATAAAATTATTGGAAATACATGATGAAATGACAATAATTTCAATGAAGCATGATTTGAAGGTTTAAAAACTTATTTTTAAAGAATGTTTTTTTACTCAATGATATTCCCCTTGAAATGTACACATTCCCATGAATATTGGACATAATTGTTCCCCTAATGACATATATTATTAATCATATATTTTATTATTGTATAAACAATACACGTTTTTTAAATATGTTATTCACATTGAATGTTATTTTAATATATGAGGAAATATTCATAAATTATTTTAGTTTACTAAATATGGAAACATAATGATAAGTAACATTGTTTAGAAATAAAACTGATTATTCAATAGATAGGTATTTGTTTAGACTAGTATGACATAGGTTATGGACCATATAATGCACGAACCATAATGCATAAATAGTTTAGTGAGCTTAAATCAAATGTGAACAAACCCTTTTATCTACCTATGAAAAATGTTAAAAACTGCATTGTGAATGTTCCAAATAATAATATAATAATTTTTAAAGATAATAGACATTACAGTAATGTTATTATGTACCTATGTGACATATGGTGTAATACTTAAGCACTACCTTCATTCAGATTCAATTGTTATTATCCATGAAATTTTCAATATGAAAAAAATATGTGGATGCATTTATTTCTCAGTTTATTTATTATATATCATTTATGTTGATTTTTTTACCTTTCTATATCAATTTTTGTTATCCATTTATGATATCCATGTTATTAATTAAATTTTTATTACATTGAACAATACATGTTTGTTATTCACATTCTTGTTAGTTTATTGATTAAATGGAAGTTGTTTTCATTTATTCTCTTGTCTATATTGATTATTTTTATTTATTATTGATCGAATATAATATACGTAATCCTTTATAATATTTTGAGATAAAATTTAATTCATTTCCTTTCACAGGATTCTATTAACATTAAAATTACTTATATATATCAATATGTTAGATGGAATATGGATATTCTAGAAAACATATGATATAAAATTTTCATTTTCTTGAAATAAATAAATCATATATGTAACTAGTTCACCATGAAAACTAAACTAATATGTCATTTAGAATGTAATTATTTTAATATTATGCCAATGTAATGGAAGCAGCCATGGTTTCGGGATGCTGCATTCAGGGATTCTATTGTTTTTATCACAATAAATTTAATAGAAACATTTTGAATTATATTTAGAAAAACATATATCATTAAACACAAACCAATGATATAATTTCTGTATAATTATAGACGAACATCTTATTTTTTTGTAATATATAAATTATTTTCATTTTCTCAATATAATTCGCAATCTAGATACTACTAGAAGATGTGGTTATGACATAGTTATACTGAGGGATAATAAATTTTAAAATTGATTGAGAAGCTTGGTTGGGTAATAAACTATTACATGAAAAATATCATTACCACACTTTTTTTACACTCGTGGGTAGATATGCTTTGTAAAATTCTAATTACTTTTACAATACATTATGAATGATTTTTAAATGTAATGATAATGAATGGCCTAGGTTAATCCATTGTTCTATTAGATGGAAGATATGGTCTGGTGATTTATAAATCCTATAAATTATTATATTATTAAACAATAGAGAAATAAATTTCCTATTTTAAATTAATACTAATCATGCATTGTGACTCGAATGAAAAATTATAGAAGTATTTTTCCAATGGTATTTTTTTAACAAGAATCATGATACATATGCTGATTTTATAAGACATTTTTGATAGATTAACAAAATGATTATATATTCCATAATGGATTTTTGAGATTAATATTGAAAATAAGATCAATGATATAAAAATATTTTTGGTTTCATATTATTTGTGTCCACTAAGATTGTTAATATTTTAAAGAATTTACAACAAGATTATTTTTTATTGAAATGAAATTTTCGGAATATTGAAATCCCATTTTATTGATATTTTTTATGGTTTTAAAAATATTTATGGCTAATACTATTATTAATGAAATTGTAAAATAGTCTTGTAAGATTATGATAAATTGTGGGAAAAATATAAGTTCTATTGAAAATCTTAATGAAATGTTTATTTAATGATTTATTTTATTTTAAAGATTATGATGATATTTTATCATGAATGTCATTGGAATTATATTAAAATATATTAGAAAAATAAAAAAAAAATTATTGGGTGACAAGCTATGTTATATTGTAATGCCATAGGTCTTGATCCCATTAACCATGAGCTATAAGGGTTTTGTTCTTATCATTTTATTATGTTATTTTATGTTAAAGTATTCATTATGTTTAGATAATCAAATTTAGAAATAAATTTTAATAGTAAACAATCAGTTTTATTTTTGAGGAATATAAGTTAGTTTTCTATATTATAAATATTTTTCTAAATGTATGGTAGTTGAAAAATATGTATTGATAGGTTGAAGTAATTTCAATCTTTAATGGTACATATGATATATTTAAAAAAAATTATGGTTATTCATATGTTAAAAAGTTCTTTTTGGATATTTATTTCGTGAAATAATAAGTGAAATGAAAGTTTATCATCTAATGGACTAAATTTTTATATTGTAATGGAATCATATCATGTATGTATATTTTATTATCTTATTAGGTTTTAAAATAATTTCACAGCTTTTAGAAACCGATCTTGAAATAAAAATGTTATATAACTATATTCAAAATAGATGAATCAAATCATCATTTGAATCATAAAATATTAGTGACATTTAATCCCTTAAAATTCTATTGATAATAAATATTCTTGTTATCCGTGGACTCAATATCTCCATATAATTATTTATGATTTTCCTATTATACCATATCATTACATTTCTTCAATGATATCCCATCTAAAATCTTAATTATATTCTTTTCCATATGACCAATATACAACTACGTATTTCTATTAAGTAAAATATTTTATTAACCCTTTTCAAAGTGGTGTTTTCAAATAAAATATTTCCAAATGTTAAACTATTGATTACCAATATCCGTTATCAATTGTTAGGATGTGATAGATTTATCGTAGGGATAATATAATAACACAATATTTTCAAATAGAAATATCACATTTAATATTGTGTAAGACTAGGAAAACAACATTTATATTGGAAAAAATAACTAGTGGCTTTAATGTTTATATTCTATTTTATAAAAATTTAATCTATGATAAAACTTGTAATGCACACATTAATTAGTTACATTGTGTTACATGCAAAAACGAAATTCTTTGATATCATGTATTTTACACAAGGATGAGATTAACGGAATACTAATAAAATTATTATTTAAATTGAATATTATCTGATAGTTTGTAAATTGGTTGTTATAATTTTAATTAACCAAAATTCAAAATATATTGTTTAATTCAATGGATACAAATTTATTATAATTAAAATTAAATACTAATTTAATAATAAAAATGTTTTTTGAAAAAAATATTGTTATTCATCCATCTATAAATTATCGTAATAAAAAATTATATATTATTAGTTATTTATATTAATGATAATTATTTACTATACATTCAATCAAATTTTTTTACATCACCTAATATATTTGATAGTACTAAGATAAGAATAAATCCAATTTTACATGAATTTTTTTATTTTTCTAATTGTATTTTTTCCTCTAATTAATGGAGATCTATATTTAAAAAATATTCAAAATTTGATAAATAATATTTTATAATATAAAAATAAATTTTAATTTTGATATTTCATAAATATCCCATCAAAATAGTTGATATTTTTTAAAGATTTTTCATTATATGATGATTAGTGAAAAAATAATAAATATTAATTATATGCTAACTTTTCATCTGAATAATTTAGATTTATAAATTCTATTTTGAAATGTATTAAATAAAACAATAGTAAAATAATAAATCAAGTAATCAAATTTTTTTCAATGGAATGATTTTTATATTTAATTTATAGATAAAACATAGTATACATTTTAACTAATTAATGTTGAGAACATATATTTTCAGCACATCTATGGAATTAATTATATATTATAATTTTCTTTTTATTGAAATTTATTATGAAATAAATTATAAAATAATTGTAAAAAAAATATATAACGTGTATTTTTTTAAAATGAATTTTTTAACAATGTGGTTTTTGAAAATAGTTTATATTAATTAGAATTATAAAGTGAATACTGATTTTAAAAATAGAATAATAAATAAAATTATGATGGAAAATTCAACATAATCATGGAAACATAAGAATGTATGTATATAATTAAATATTATGAAACATAGTATCATTAATGTAGAATTATTTGAAAAATTATTGATGATTAAAATGGGGGATAAATCAATACTTTTCAAAAAAAAATCATGCATGTCCTCTTCATCAGTTATAAAATAAAATCCACTCTTCTCACTTACTCACACCATAACAACTAATTGCATCAGAAATTCACTACCAAATATCATCCATAATTCCATACCCCAATACAAGAATCCTTTGGTTTTTAGGGAACCAATACTTTTATGGGTTGTTGGAAAACTAAAAGAAGAAAATTGGAAAGATATAATGTTCTCTTAAAATAATTTTTTCCTTCCCCCTTCGTTAAATTTATATTTTACCATGATTATATAATAACCAAATTTTCAACAAGTTACTAGTATGTTGTAATTTTATGATTAATACCTAAGAATTTACACAAATAACTCAAATGCATTACGAAATCATCATTCATCTGTATGGTGGATAGCCACCTCACCAACTAATGTCATTTGTTTCTCCATTACCTCATTTCATGGTTGGGAATATGAGTGTAAATATAGTTTATATATGATATATATCATATTTATGATTAAATATTGATTATATTATTATTATATAAAATATATCATACTATTTTTCAATTTATCGAGATACAATAATGTCATAAATGTAGACAATATTCTATAGACTAGAGAAGCTGTGTGTTTTATTGGACGTTGCATAGAGTATATTGTGGATGGTTTTAATGGACAAATTTCAAATATATGAAAAATTAATTGTACCATAATGTTAAAATATATACATATATAATTTACTTTTCTTTCAATCAATATTATAAGAAAATGAAGACATTGTTCCACATACGTCCAGTCTACCATCATCAGGAATAGTGTATTTCATTTAATATCACCAACTTTTATGGATTATAATAAATAAATATGCAATGAATATGTATGATATTTTAATAATGTTTTATATTTTGGATAATATGAAATAATTATCTCTTTATGATGATAAAAATTAATATAAGTCAACAAATTTATCAAAAACAACGAGATTAAAACAAGAAACAAATGAGAGAAACTAAGATGAATGTTTTTTTCTTTTATAAAAGAATGAAATATTAAATAATAAATATTAAAATTGTTATATTTTAGATAATAACATGATAAAATGAATTATATATGAGTAAATCCAAATCAATAAAAAAGAGGTAAAATTTAATGGATTTCATCTTAATTCCATTTCATTGAGATAAATTGTAATATTATACCCTTAAATACTATTATATGGTGTATATAATACCCATTTGATATTTAAAATCATGAATGAAAAATTATTCATTAAATCATTATTGAAAATTTGTGTTATTTTATCTATATGGGATTAAAACATAAATTTAACAAGTTATAATAAAATTTCATAACTCAACTTATTTTCATTAGGTTATATTAATTTTTCAATGTCATTGATTTTTGATGATGATGTTTTTAATGAATTGTTTTGGTATATTATTTTATTTCCACTTTTTTATTTGATCATAATAAATATTGAAATTAAATTTTCAATTATCACATCAATTTTTTTATAGTGTAAAGTGTTTATTTACCAATATACACGTAATTAATATTTATTTCCTTGAATTTACATTAAATGAAATTATATGGTAATTGTCTTATAAAATGATTAATTTTATATTCAAATATTCATTCATGATAAATTTAATTTCACTATTCATTTTTTCTTCTTCGTGGTTCCTCAAATTAGTAAAAAAATTATTAATAAATGTAAAATTGATTTGTCACTATGTTCAAATATCTACCTTCTTACAAAATGATGTTTCTATAAGTGTTAGTAAACATTAGTACATTGACAAATCTAGAAAAATTTATTAAATTTTATATATACAGTTTTAGTTTCACTAATTTTTTTTATATTAATATTCTTGTATCTCTATTAACAATGCTCTTTTTTAAAATTTATTCCATGATTAAGTGATTGTATTTAAAGAATGTAAGACTTTTCTCACTGATCTGGCCTTCATTTCATTGATACTTCTTTTGAAAATATTATGAAGATATTTTTTATGGAAATTTATTTAAAAGTAATATTCAATTATAATTATTTACAAAATGATTTTTAAAATTCAATGAATATTTTCATCATTAATTTTATTTAAAATATTTTTATTTCAACAATGAAAATAGATCTTATTATTACATCAATAGGTATAAGTTATATGGATAACATCTATTTTTTCTATCTAAATGATTTAATACCAATTTTACAATATAAGGTATTCTCATTAACGTCCTTGATCAATTTTTAGACAATAACATTCTTCTTGAAATATTCACATTCCAATGATTAATTCACATTTAATATACCTTAGATAACCTTATTATATATCAAAGATATGAATATTTCTTAAACAATATACCATATATTTATATGGTTTTCAATTTTAATGTTACATGATTTGTTGGGTTAATATTGATAAATTTGAATCCATTACTGAATATGAATACAATATGACCAGCCATATTTTTTATGAATTAAATATATTATTCGATATATGTGGAATACTTTAGAAATGAATGAAAGATGTTTGGGACTGTTAAAGGTATTATCCATATTGCATGTATAATATCCTGAGAAATAAATAATTCACTAATAAACCCTTTAAAATTTTAACCAATCATGTTCTAAACTATCTTGTAAAAGGAATTTAAATTAGTTTGAAAAAAAAGTATTGTGAAATGTATTTCCAGTATATGTAACATCATCATGGGAATTATAGTGCCCAATAATTGAGCATTAATTTTTTTTTTAAAATTTGGTTATTATTATCCCTATATTTTAACTAGGGATAACATATATCGATTCATTTTATTCTTATTTTATTGATTTAATAAATTGTTTTTTAGTTATTAACATTTCTATATTGATGATTAAATATCCAGTATTGATAGTCAGATTATTGGTTAAATTGCATATGTTTTTATTTATTTTCATCTCAATGTTTTCTAATCACTTCCTTATAATTTTAATTATTATATGTATTGTGTGATTTGATATTTACCATTATATGTTGAATATAAATATTGATTCATGAAATCTTCTTTTGTATATAATAATTAACATGAATTTGATATCACCCATAATTTGTTTCCATTCCCAATTTTCCATGATGTTTAGTATGAGTTATATATAGAGATATATTAAATTGAATAATATTATTCTGTACAATTTTTTTATTGTTGTATTCGATTATAATTCAGAACTCATATATATTTATAGTTTACTAAGAATACTAAACTATTTCATCCTCATAGAAATGATTCATTATAACTAATTCCAATGTAATGGAAGCTGGAAGAAACTCATTGTTTAGTGGTTTGTTGTTTCCGCCCTAAAAGATTAAACTAAAATCATCTAACATATTATATATTATCAAAAATATTAAAAAAATTCTAAAATAATAAATATTCTAAAAAATATTACAAAAAGTTAATGTTTATAAAATGACATATTTTAGTAAATATCGTTTATTAGTTTATTATGTAAATATAAATAAAATATATAAAACTAAATAATATAATCTAAATTGGATATATAAAATTATTTTATATATTAATAATATCAATGTTTTCGTATGAAGATTATTTTTATATTTTTAAATAATTTTTGTTTATGTAATCAATTAAAAAATAATTTTTTCTAATATTATAACTATTATATAATGGTTATTCATTAAATCCAGAAATTATTATGAATCACTCTACTATAAAAAAAATATATCTTATAAATTAAAATTAATTAATTTCAAATATGATGTAGATATATAAAACACATCCATATTTTTTTAATATTAATGAAATTTTATAACAAAAACATTTTTCCATATTTTCCCTTTAATTGAATTATCAAATTGAGGAATTGGGTTATTCACATCAGTTATAATTATAAAATATTTTTTCAAATATAAAAATAATTTTAACAAAAATATAATCAGTATAATAAAAAAAACCCAAAAATAGATCTAATTAATAAGGAGACTTTTTTATAATTTTTTTCTTGTTACATGTGCTAATATAAAATTTTATTTTACTTATACATAAATTATTTATTCAAAAAATTGAATTTAATATTTAATATTAAATTTTTAGAAGAATCTAATATGGATCATTTTATTTTTCATCAAAAAAACTAAATTAATTGAGTAAAAATTACATACATCTGTAAATAAAAGAATTAGTAAATGTAAATAATCAATTAACAAATGACAAAATAAAATATTTAAATCATGTGTGGAAATGTTTTTTTGGGTTTTATTGACCTTGAACCATTTACAAAAGAATTTTTTTTTAATATGACGTCAATTTAAATGGGATACATATACACCCTTTTAATTAAAGAGTTATATGTTATAGAAATATAGTTCACCTTAGTTATATAATTAACCAAAATAATTCAATATCTACACACATCCAAATATCCTTTATCATTACCTGAATTCATCCCTAAATTATCTCAAGTTGTTTACTCAATTCCTTCATTCTTTTATCATTACAACACACAATGATAATGTTTCATAATGTTGTTACTAAAAGAGAATATCCAATTAATGAGGAAATAATTTCCACTGCACCTTAATAATTATTATATATATATTTCAGCACTATCATATTCTATACATGATCATATGATATAACCTGTATTATTAATATTTTGAAATGTTTTTACACGAATGGAACATTTTTTACCGTCTTATATAACCATTAAAAAAATAAAAACATTGTGATGTGTTTGTAAGGACTACCACTACTATGAAAAACATTTTCATTATTCCTCTTTTTTTTAATGTATAGTTGCAATAAGGTTACTATGAAATATAATATTATATTTATTAAATGTGAATTTTTAAACAAATAAAATATATTTTATCTTTTACCTTCATTGTAATATGAAAAAAATATGGTTTCATTCATGTGCACATGTATTCTTCCACCTCTACATGATGCTATTTTTTTATTTCCTTTTCCCCAATTACAATGATGGAATGAATTAAATATATATTTAATGTATTATAATTTAATTTATTAACCCCTTTACTATTTCTTAATATTTGATTATACATTTTATAAGTAATGTTTGTAATACGTTGTTATAGAAATTGTAGCTGCAAAAATGTACATATCAACATACATTTTATAATCTAGGTAAATTAATGGAAACACCTTTGATCATTATAAATTTTATATTAGTGTTATAGTAAATTACTTAAAAATAAAAAATTATAAATATAATGAAACTATATTATAAGACATTAACTTATTTAAATATATAGTGGTTGTTTACAAGAAGTTTACTAAAGAACATCAAGTAACTGACACTAGTGGTAATGATGTAATAAGTAGGGGAAACCTGATTTTAAATAGTCTTTATAGAATGAAATAAAGGTTGATAATGTTCATTGGGTTATTTTTTAAAATGATAATTTGATTAGTAATGATATTATGTAAGTGTTCAGAGAAAATATGGCCATGAGGTTTGGTTTTCCTACATATTCACCATTCAATGATGATTTATTTGATTTTATACAGTAATAACAATCTTTTAGTACAAATAAATCCACATTGGTTTTAAATATAATTAATCATTTTTAAACTATGAAAATTAAACAAAATTACTTTTTATATGTTTTTTATATGATTTTGATCTTACATATAATATTATTGAAATTTATAACACAATTTTTATGGTTGAGTTATGATGAATATCATTGAGTTTCATCCATAATTTAATTCGATATAAAAAAATAATATCTTTATAGATCACTTTTTACTCAAATGTTACTTATTTACGAGTCAAAATCCTTTATGATAATGAAACTATGTTCAGAATAATTCAAATCCTATTAAATGATCATTTATTCTTCATTGACATAATGTCCCCTCCATTCAATGTTCTCCATTTTAATTATAAAAACATTACTCTTCATCACATTTTAATTTCATATTTACATATTACAATTTTGAAAACAAATATTTATTATATTTATTATTTCAATTTTCAATAAATGTTTTTTAAAAAATAAAGTGGAACACATTGACATCTTTCATTAGTTTTCAATTATATATTACCTTTCCATTTCAACCTTAGATCTATATAAATCTCAATTACCAATTCTGTGTTTATATTAATGTCCCATAAATATATTCCCAGTTAAATTAAAATTTTATTTTTGGGGTTTTACATGTTTTTAGTTCCCTTTTAAATTCAATATTTTATGTAAAACTAGTTGAACAAAAATTTCCTATTAATTGTATAATGGTGAGAATAACTCTAATAAAACATTACAAAACCATGAATAGATTCTGAAACCAAATAGTATCTTATATATAACACAAGTGTTTTAATTTTAATTTTACAATATATCAGAAGGTTTATAATAGTATAAGATGATTCTTCACATATTTTGTAATTATTTAACCATGTGGTAAGTTATTATTTATTCTTCCACACATTCATTCTCATGATATATTTATATTTTACCTCAATGATAAAGACATGTGATTATTTTTAGAAATCAGTCATCCAAATATCATAAAAAATTATTCTACTGGGAATCCTTTTTATTCTTCATTTTTTTATTCCTATAGCAGTAATTTTGAAACAAACTGGTAAGTGCTACAAGATCTAGTGCATTGGAACCCATGGTGATGGACCCAAATCCATTTGTATGGAACATTTGATTTTCAATATAAAACCCCCTAGTATATGTTAGAGTGAAAAAGTTCTTTCGTTGTTGTGGAATAAGAAGCCTTTTTATCTTAATGAATGTATTTAAATGATTCAGAGCTATTAGAGTGGGATCCACTTTATGGGGTTTATGAGTCGAAGCAATAACGACATTTTTTCTAGTAAAACTTCTTTCCAAATCCCTGGAGATAAAGTTCACTAATAGACCGAGGGATAAGGAATTCGACTCATTCACATCCAGATTGATTCTTGTTGGCACTGTGGCAGTACTACTTGTTGATAGAGTTTCCTCAACCGACCTATTAAGAACAGATACTCCTTTTGGTCTAAGCTAGAACTTGGATTTAGATAAAGCTATTCTGAACCCATAGGAACTAGACGACAGCCCGACCCGAGCTAGAATATCGACAAGGGACTGAAATTGAAACTACTCTTGAATCTCTCCATATCATGAGACTTTAGCCTAGTTTCTAATAGACTGGGACCTTCGAGCTGCAAGAGCTTCATTAGTTGGGTAACTGCACATGGGTTCCCAAGCCCATGTCAGTTCTACAGACTACTATCACGGCTTCCCGCGGGGTTGCTTAGCAGCCTCCGCCGATCATTCTAGTATAGGTCAGTCCATAGACTCCCTCATTCGCTTTTCTGGGTGTCGTTCCTGACCCTTTCTAAAGGGTAAGGTACCCTGGTTATTTTCGTTTCATTCTCTTTTGATTGATTTAGCTTACGATTTATATATATTGTTTTCCTCATCTCTATTGGAGATAAATTATTTTCATTTATGTAATGGGTGGGTTAGGAATTATATTTCGCTCAAGTACAATAGTTATTGCTTTATATCACATGATTTGTTATATATGATTTTAGTAAGAGAACCCACACCACTATTGGACATTATATTCATTAAAATGAATTTCATGGAAGTGGTATTTCAAATGTTTTATGAAATCTTGTTTTATTGACATTCCATATTATAGTGATTTGTAACATTATATAATTGTTCCCTGTATATATTCGTTTGATCATCATCATTATCGTACATGATTATCCTCTTAAATCTAATTATATTATTTAATTTCTTGTTTATTCAATTATATTGATTCCAAGAACATCCATTTCAATATGTATTTTAACCAGAATGTCCTGTTAATTCTATGAATATTTATAAGATTTTGGATTAATGAATGTAGTTATAATTATAGATTAAATTATTAATTTTATTGTGGTGAATATTAATGTCTAATCAACTAAGGACACTAGACCTCAAGATTCTCATCCTCTACTTATTGGAATAGTACTTCGATGAATTTTTAATAATTTTATTTATTTATTGTGAAGGTATGTCCAAAAGTTTTATGAACCTTGTCATAAAATTCTATCAAATAAAATAAAAAACTGATTCCTAAAAAATTGAAATTATCCCATATCATAGAAAGAAAATATAAATTAATATATACACTAAAATGTGAATCCTAATTATTCAATCTATGATATCCAAGATCATAATATAGTATTGATATTTAACAATGGAAAATTGGAATCTCTCATTATTATTTATAAATATAACTTGAATTAAATATTCATATCCCCCAATAGTTTCAAAATAGGTGGACAATTTGGCCTATTTATAATGGAGTAGGTAACCATCTATTCAATACATGATCATCCATTTGTGATGTTATTATCCCTAGTAAAATACATGATAGAGACATCATCCAATTGTAGTATCAAAATATAGATATAATTCTCAGGATAACCAAAAAATAATTAGACAATAAAAACATTAGTATGTTATCATATATATAAAATTATAATAGTAGCTTATCCCTATCTCTTACACTATAATTATATTATTCTAATCCCCTAATAAAATATCCCTTTAGTCCTTGGTTTAAAAATCCTATATTATCTAAAAGAATTATATAAAAATTTGCAATTATTTTTCACAATAACATATGTATCAATAAATTAACCAAATAAATCAAAATCTCAAAATATATTTAAACATTTCACAGATATTTACAATGAAATATTGGATCCACAATATAGGATCTGAAGCAACATTTACATAATTTACATTTTAGATTTAATAGAAATTACAAATTTTATGAAATAATTATCCTATAATTGAATGAATAAAAAAATATTAAACTATATGCATTAAAATTACCTTTTAGGCATAGAGTTTTATAGATTTTTTTAAAAAAATATTCTTTATAGTGAATATAGATTTTTTTTCATTTTAATTGAAACATATAATTACTTTATTAGAATTCATCAACTATTTAAAACACAAAATCGGATTCTAATAAATTATATATATCATATGTGATACATTTGTTTAAAACATGGTGTATAGAAATATAAGAAATCAAAGATCTATAATTATCTACATTGGAAACATATAAAAGATGGTGCAAAAATATAGGATTGATATACATACTATGGCTAGAGAAAATAATCCCAATAATGTGATAATAAAATGATATTAAATCATTCAACGTCCTTTAAAATAAATTAATATATGAATAATTTGTTTATAAATCTTACTATCATAATTAATATGTCGTTATGTTGAAAATATGATATAAATGCCTTGTGTAAAGTCATTATTAAGATATAAAGAGGTGTATAATCCAAAACCAAATATGTTTTATCCCATATGACCTATATTTTCATTGGGGATTTTATAATTTAATCCCAAATCAATCACATAATAGTTCCAATGAATTATCCTAACGATCGTACAAGTAATTTCATTTCAATCCCTACTAACCTTTTGATGAATAAGAAATATGATTATCCACATAATTAATAATTTTTATTTTCAATAAAAAATAAAAATTTGTAAAAAATAATTATTGTTGATGAATATAAATAATTGTCCATGACATATATTATTGGGATTACATTATATTAAATCACCCATATAATAATGGTGGATAGTCAAACCACACATTTTAGTCATTTAAATAATATTTTTTCTATAAATAAAAATATTGGAATTCAAAATTATTATAATGTTTTTATTATAAGGGATAACATGAAAACGATCCATACCCATGAAAAATGTAAATTGAAAAAAAAATTGTAAACATTCATGTGTAATTATTAATAAGCCATATAAGAAAAAACTACATGTTGATTTAAATATTCCAATAATCAATAATGGGAATATCTCTTTTTATAATCATCCATCAATCGAAAATCAAATGGGATAATTGTAAATGGTTTTTCTAATATTTAAATAATTTCATTATAATAAATAAAAAGGATTAATATAAATGGTTAGATACCAGAAAAACCAATGATTAATAGAAGAACTTTATAAAGGTTTTTAGATAAATGAAAATCACCTAAGAAACAATAATTCATTCAATGGTATCATAGAAGAAGGTATCTAAAAATAAAAATTACTAAATAATTAGTTCAACTAGACAAATAATAAAAATAATATATATATATATTAGGCCAAATAATGAAACACAAACAACATTGCTGTATATAATTTTTCTAATAAAAAGGGTAATGGAATTTGAATCATAAAATATATTTTATATAAAATTTCAAACATCGATGTAAAATATAATATTACTAATCGGTTAAAAATTTAACATTACAAAGTGTAATATAAAGGATTCTAAAAATAATGAATTTTATGGATAATATAAAATAATGAAAACCTAAAACATCATAAACTCTATACATGATAAATGAAGAGAGTATGAAAAATAATTTTATGATAATGGAAAACCGAATTTTATTATTTTGAAAATATATTTATTCTAAAATAATATTATAAGAAATTTAAGAAGTTGCATTTTATATCAAATTATCTTTTAATACATAAATAGTATATGAAATACCATAAAATTATATATTAGTGTGGATGAATTGATGAACGTGGCAACAAGGTTTATGATGAGAATGTATAACTTCGGGATAATCGATTGGGATATTAATACCCCTTAAAAGATATTTACCTCTTGATGTAATAATTAAATCATAAAATTGATTTATCTATTGGAAATTTAAACAATAAAAATAACACATAATCATAGATATGGGTTGAATGTATCTATAGTTTATGTCCAAAATGTTGATTCTGTCTAAATTAATGAAAATTGATATACCAAGAAGAATTATAAATCAGATATTAATTATGTATGAAGACATTTGATTGAAGGGAAATGATTTGGATTAGTAATTGCCATGGGTATATATATATATATATATATATATAATTAATATATTTACACATTCAATGAACACACCATTCACAAAAGTCATGGTGAATCACAAAAGCCAATCTGAATGAATTTTTGTTTGAGACAAGTAACCCTTTCAAATTGAGTAAGATATTAATAAAAAAATATAACTAGTGGTACACTAATTAAAATAAAAATAAAATGGATATGATATATATTATTATATAATCTCGTAATAATTTAAAATATTAACCATATAAATTATTACATGTTTATAATAAAAAACATCTATATAAGAGAGAAATTTCTAGTGAGAACCCTTACCTCGTACCTTATTCAATCTGCACATGCACAAACATTCCTAAATTATATAATAATCTCAATTTAATACATTCCAAACATGTAAATTCATTAATATGACAATTTAAGATCTTATTTTAATATATATATATATGTGTGTGTGTGTGTGTGTGTGTGAGCGCGCGCACGCATTTGTGTGTGTTATGGTATTTGCCAATTTTTTTCATTCAGTGAGAGGAATAATTTTATCGTTGAAATAGTTTTCTAAAACAGATGTTTGAATATATTCTTTTTTGGAATAAATTCAATAATATTTAAACTAAATTATTTTAATATTGGTTCCTATATATTATATAGTGATATAATTTCATTTAATATATTTTTTACACTATTTATGAGGATAAAATTTGTGATGTTAATTTTTAATTGAATCTTCATAAATGAATGGTGATTACTTAATCAATGTTTTAAATATTTATATAACATTACAATAACAAACACTTAAATACATATTTAAATAATATTATACTGTTCGTTATTTTCTCATATTCAACCAAGACATAAAACATATTATTTTTTATATATGTGGTAAAACTACCCCAAAATTGAATGTTGCAAGATTGATAGATGACTATGACATTGTTCATATGTAATATAATTTTAGAAAACTACTTGACCCTCTATTTAATAGTTTTTATGGTTATTTTTTAATTTTTATGAATTAATAAAGAATAAAATTTATATAAATTCATTACTTCTAAAAATAGATCATTTTCTTCTTAGTTCTCTCATTTCAAAGGATTTAATTGATGGAAATAATTTTCTGATCAAATCATTAATATGCCCAAAATTTTAAAATAGTAGTACCTTATTTATAATATAAAATTATATTCATTCATTAAAAAAATTCAACGTACTAGAAATTAAATATAGTAGTTCAAATTAAAATGGAAATCAATCATTCTATAAAGGACGTACTCAACACTTATGTGTAGATGAGAATTTCATTTTCCATAAAATGGGAAAAAGTTATAATTTTTTTATCATATAATAGTTTAAATTTTTTAATATAATACATTTATTTTCAATTCCCAATTAATATATTACTTGAATGTTATTGAATGAAAATGAAATTTGTTGTGTGATGGATGTGGTATTCCATAGAACACACGATTCATGTATTCTATTATATTATTGTAAAATTGGTTGATGTTGTATTGTTGTAAAATAATTATAATTCCAATAAAATATAATAATTATAATGATTTTATCATTTTATGGATATTAAATGAAATTTTGGTAATATTAACATCACATAACGAAGTAGAAAATTTGGTGGAATAGTCTGAGATATAAACCTTAATAAATAGATTATATCCTTGGTGATGGTGGTTAAAAAATTAATATATCTAATATTTATTATATAATAACCTTATTTAAATTCATAAATGTTTTAGGGGTGGTATGGAATTATTTGGGAATTACATAGATGGTTTTGGTATTAGGATAAGTTATAAGAGGAGTGTTATTTTTATAAGTGAATAGGTATATCATTTTTTGTAAATACCCAAATACATTCAATAATGGGAAAACATTGTAAATTAATATGGCTCAAAATATGGGATTTAATTTATATTATAAGATATAATATCTATAATAACACATGAAATCAATTAAAAATATTTGTTAAACTTGTTTGGCCCATAAACCATTAGGAAACTCATTTTTACCAATTTAGATACCACCATGGTAACTAGATTTCACAGTAGAAAATAATCCATTATAATAAAAATAAAACAACCATTATAATATATTTTTATAATTATTCCAAGAATCATCTTCATTTCATTTAATATATTGAATTCTGAAAATTTACATTTAAAAAATTGTTTAATGTTTTATAACTAATTTTTGAGAAAAAAATATTTTTTGATCAAAATATAACATATTTTTTGAAGATTCAAACAAATATTTTTTTTAAAATCATGTATAAAATAAGTATTTTACATATTATAACGTATAATTATATTATAATTCATACATATATAATAATAATTTCAATTGAGTTCATTTTTTCATGAAAAATTATTTTTTCACTATATAACAAACTTTGTATCAAATATATCAATATAATAAAATTTATGCAAATACTAAAATGATGAAGCCAAAAAACAGAGTCATTTTTGAAAAATTTATATTACTTAATTTCTATGTCTAAAAATTCAAAACAAATTGTGACATACTTAAATACTATTAATAAATGATTACATCTATTTTAATTTTAAAATTTTTTTCTAATTTTTCCAACTAATTACTACATAAATTTGTAATAACATGTGATTAATATAATATTTATTTTTTGATATTTATTTTGAACACTAATTAAATAAACAATCATATCATATTGACATAATAATATTTGTAAAAATAAATTTATATCTGTAATCACATATTAAAATTTTAGCATGTTACAAAAAAGAATTTCTATTAAGTATATTTCGTTTTATTGTTCATGATGTCTTTTTAGTAATATTTTTCATTCAATATAAGAGAATAATGATTAAAATATAATGTTTTTATTTTATATACAATTTAGCATTATATATCCAATTCCATGATTGAACAACCCTTTTTATCATAATTTTAATACGAATTACAATATATATATATATCGATATATTGAATTTGAATTTTTTTATAATTACATTATTTTTAATGTATTATTTTTATATTATATTCCCCTGAAAATCATTGAAATCATTTCTATAAAAATAATATTTGGAATATACTATATATTATATATTCTAAACTCCCTTGGGTATTGTAGATAATTCCATCCTATATAATCAAATATCTTAATTTAGGACACAATGATTATGTTTCAATGACCTTGACATGATATTCAATTAAACAATATTGGCCTTTACGTATAACAATTTTTCATCTAGTTTGATGTATTACACTCAATTATTATTGATAGAATACCATAAAAGAGACATCACATGTCAATATTCATGTTTCCTAATATCATTGATAATAACATGGTAACCATTTAATAAACTCATTATCTTGTTAAAAACCTTTTCATTAACAACACAAAAAGAATTTCTAACCATGAAAATGCTATAAAATACCATTTTATCCCAATTACAATAGCATACTCCATCCTAATAAGCAAATGAAATAATGCTAATGTTCCTTCATGTATATGGGATATACTAAATTTTAAAACCTACATTAATTATTCAATTAATATAAAAATATCTTAGATCTACTTGTTATAAAACTCCATAAATGACATACTATGGAATGGGTTAATGAAAACCCTATACTTTATACATTATTAAGAATTAATTTTAGGTTTTTTAGCATCACAAGAATACAATTATAGAAAGATTCACCATAATGTATGATTGATCTCAATGTTATTATTGATAATTATGTTAATGATGTTGATCTATATTAAATTATTTTGTAATAAAAGTATCATTTTATACCTTTAATTTATAAGGACCATTACTAATTGTTCTCCTAATAAAATGATGACAAATTTTTATTTAATTATAACAATTACTGGGATACAAATTAGATTTACCTAATCTTTGGGATTTATTTTAATTTATTCTACCGTATTACTATTTTGGTATTCCATGATTCTAGGAATATCATATATAACTCTTTCATGGTCAAGAGTAAAACTCCTTTACCAATTCTTACTTTTGGATGAAATCAACACAAATACACTATTAATATCGTCCTATAATTGTAACCAATCTAATTATAACATAATAAATATTCCATCAAGGAAATATAAAATATATTTGGTTTTTTCACATTCTTTCCTAATATAATATAATTCATGATCGATATTATTTTCTATGACCTACCTTTTTCTATGATAACGATATTAAAATTTTCATTCGGTAAATTAAATCTGAATCTTTCAATTTTTAATAGGATTCAATCTCACAATTTTATCACGTATTTATTCATTATGTATGAACGCTTTTAATGATTTATTTTGGATTCATATTCATTCTACCAAATCAATATGTTCATAATATATTAATGATTATGAATTTATAAACACTATATCTTGTGATATTAAAAATATTATAATTGATCTATATTCATAAATATAATAATATATACAAATAATAAATTACATGAACCCATTTAATATTGATTCTTAAAATAAGATAAAGAATAACTGTTGGTTAAATCTAATAGAGATAACTATAAAAAACTATGTTTTATAGACAAGGAATAATCCTTAAAACCAGTGAGCACTCTAACCCAATTTCCCACTACATAGGGATGCATTACTCTATTATTATTTCAATTACATTATAAATTAAATAACTAATGTGTATAAATAAAAATTAACTTCTCAATGCAATCTCAAAATCATGTTCAATAAAAAATAATTATCGAAGAAAATGAAAACCATTATCATGACGACCATGTAAATATATGAATCCATATACGATAAAATAGAATAACCTTATCTCTTAAAACTAATTTACAAATATGTTTATAAATTTATAATTCTATAAATTTGACTCTCATAAGAAAACATAATCCCCACATTTTATGGCTCTCGGGTCTCTGCCCTCCAAGCGCAAAATGTTTCCCCAAAGACTTGTGATTCCCATCCTAGGGACCAACTATATGCCCAATTAAATCCTCTGACCAATAAATGTACCTTCATCGCAATATTTTTTCATTCAGTGCATTTTTCCTCACTCCAAATCACCCTACAGAACATCAAACGTGATCACACATCATAACCGCTACTCCAGACCAAAGCATGCCTACATGTGGATTTCTAATCATGTAAGCTTTATAAAATAATGGGTCACCTTGTTAACATGATTTATATATTTTATACTTTTATTCAATAAAATTTTGGGGTAATATATCCACCCCGATTATAGATCAAAATCCACCATGTGAATAAAATATCTCAACCCAAGCACTATCACTAGAAAAATAGATGGGTTCATCAACAGCTACCAATTTTACAATTTGGACCATGATAATGCATAGAGACACCACATATACTGTTTGTATGGTCCTAGATAGCTAGTCACTAGCAATTTACGAGAAGGCACATGGTCCCCTACATGGGTCCCTCTCACATGTGTGAAGATATCAGTAGATTAATGACAATCCCCACAAACCAACATATTTTATTTCAGTGAGATTCATTATCATTCAGAAACACCTCATGAAATATCAGAGGTGGTTACGCTTCAAAACCACTACTCCTGGATAGGAGCAATCAACTAAGGATTTTTAATCAGTTAGGATCCTAAAATTAATGTTTCACCATGTTTACAAATTTCACATCATTTATCCTTGCATCCCCTAAAAATTCTAAGTTGTTAATATAATTATATTAATTTAATGAATTTCCAAGGATAAAAAATAAAAAATTCTTCAATTTAAATTCATATTAAAAATAAATGAACAATTAACTTAAAAACTATTTGTAATCACTTTTTAATTTATCAATGATCTATAAAAAATCATAAAATAAATATAAAATTGTTCAATATACACTTCCTATCTGAACTCCATCATATTATTTTTATGAATAGAATTTAAATTAAATTTTTAATATCAAAATATTTATATATATATTTGATATTCCATTTATTTTTTGTAATAAAATATTAAATCTACAATTCATATAATTAGTATTTACATAACCTAAAACTACTAAAAAAATCTCCTTTAACCTATTATACATTACTACAAAAAAAATTCATTAAATTTGAATATATAAAATTAATTTTTATCAGAAAAAAATTAAATACCAATTTGTTCACTTCAAAAAAATTTAACTTATAATAACTCTTCTTGATTACCCTTATAATTGACATGCGATAAAATTATATGTAAATATTAAATAAATCAAAATAATTTTAAAGTGTTATTTCTAATATTAAACAATTAATATTATGATATATTCAATAAATTGATCCATAATAAAAATTTAATTAATTAAATATAAATAATTTTATATTTATTTAATTTATAATAACTTTAACAGATTAAGAAAAATTAGATCCAATATTTTTTACATAATCGTTAAAAATTATATAAATTAATTTATTATGTCATAATTGAAAACATAATTAAATTTAATTTTGACACACACACATATATATATATTATTGAAAGAAATATTAATTTTTTAATGAATGATATACATGTTGTGACACCCTTTTAGCATTATCAATCTAGGATTTTGATTAACAATGTTTCTCCTATAACAAAAAAAAACAATCTATGGGATTCGTAATACTAACATAGTATGAAAGTGTATCTATATGTGTAATGCCATATTATATTAATCTATTATTTTTTATTTTCTTTTCTTGTAATATTAATCCCCTTAGTCACAACTCCATATATTTGTGCCTCTACATTTATGACAAGTCACTATTTCAATATGGTATCCGTATAATTATAACATAGTGTATTCAAAACAAAGACATTATTTTGTGATAAAGTAGTCAGAGTAAGAAAAATCAATCATTGTTTTTGATCTCACATTTTAATAGGGGATGTTATTGATAATCATTTGATGTGCAGAATTACTGAAACTCATGAAGTAATAGATTATGAAAAGTTATTATATAAGATAAATACTGAGTAAATATGACACAATCTATTATAACCAGTGAAGTCTCTTATGAATATTCCTTTACAATTGCTTATTAAAGAAATAATTGAATATTTATTATAATATAATCCATATTAATTATGTGTATAGAGTTCACACTATCACTGTCATATGATACATTTGAGAATATCATTCTTTCCAAGTTATTAAACGAAATTATTTGTAAAATATGATATATGACCATATTGCATATCGTACATGTAGATATCAATCACAACATAAAATTTACAATTTTAGGAAACCATCAAAATTTTATTTATTGATATATATATATACTATATATTGAGATTACCATTACATATAGAAACATTTCATTTTTATCATGATTTCAGAAATGAATGTGTATTAAATTGATATGATAGCGCAAAAAGGGATCCAAAAAATAATAACAGTATAAAAAATATAGTGAAAATAAATAGAAAAATTATTCCCAGGAGGTACAATGTATTGAATGTGAAACCACTATAAGAAAACATAATCATGATTTACATTTTACTAGTTGATGTATTTTTGCCCACATTTATTAATATATTTATTTCATGATGATCCCATTAATGATTCAAAATGAATACTTAAAAGATGTTGTCTTTAATGGTTATACAGAATTACCTATCTAATGGGTTGGATTCTCATCACATCCCAAATATTATTGTATATCACTCAGAAAAAGGAAGATGGAGAATGAGTGTGTGGATATTTAGTAGTAAACTCAAAAATTGTATTAAAAACCCATTCAAAACATTACTTCATCATTATATAAATCATTGGGACATACTACTGTGATATCAAATTATCTCATGTTATTTAAAATGAATAATTAATCCAAGGAATTTTTCATGAACCTAAAATTAAAATGAATCCTTTAATAGTCCCAGGTGTTTTATATTATGTAAAGAATTTAATTAATAATATCAAATAAATGTAAGAATTTATTATTGATTGTCATCTTTCAACTTCCATGAATAAGAATTTAATACGATATATATAAAAAGGATTATAAATATTCATTATGACTAATTATAACATAAACTACGATATACAACTTGTTACATATATGGATATGATCTCATTGAAATCATATTTATGGAATAACTCCACTGCTGAAGGATAATATTTTCATCAATGATAAGTGGTTTAATAAAATTATTATTTGGATTTCTGTTTGAAAGTGCACAAGAAAACCTCTTTTCATAACATGATATGAGAGGGAATTAATTTAGAACCTCGTGAATTTTCTTTGGAGAACCAAATTTTTGTTTTAATTCATAAAGATAAATATTTCAATAATGGAATAATCTATTGTTTTTTGTTATAATGGAATAGTGAAATTATTTAAGGGGAATGCAAGAGAGATACTATGATTTATATTAAATAATCAATTTTTTTTAGAGAAATACTAATGGAACTTCATGTATGAATATATCTTTTGAGGCGAATTATAACTCCCCCAATATTATTGTTATGTCTAATTATGATCAATAGTCTATTCATGGAAATTTTAATATTTTTTTGTAAATCATTATAGTTTAAATTTTTGATTCGGAATCCATTGTGTAAAATATACAAACATTGATAAATGTACAAGGATTATTGATTTACATTATAGGTTGCATAACCAAATTTTATGTTTCCAAGTTTATACAGAGGACGATCATAATAATAATCATTAGTAAGATATAACATCATTTAGAAATATTTTTTTATTTTGAAATGAAATATTTTCTTGGATGTGACCAAGGAACAAATTAACATCTTCCATTCATTTTATATCATATAATTCCCTATATTATTATTTTTAATTATCTCATTAACATCCTAACACAACACTAACACCCTTAGTAAATTTTATAAATATTACAGTTATGATGAGGTTATTTTAACAAATCTATTCCCCTAACTAATTCATTTCATAGAAGTATAAACTAAATCAATAGTATTGTATTGGTTAAAAATATTTGTTTTTTATTGAATCTCTATCCCCTAACAATATCTATCTTAAATTATCTTTTTAAAATAAATGATTATAAAATAAAATATTTAGATGGATAATTGAGAATATGTTTTAATATTATATACGTATTAGTGGACTCAACCAATTGGTTTGATTGTGAAATAATATTTTTTAATTAAAATAAAGAAAATAAAATGAAAAGGACTATTACGCTAACAATTTCATTGAGTTATAATTTTTTGACTGTGATTTTGATTGATTATATTTATTTAGAAGTAAATTTCATGGTTTACATGATAACAATAATTAACGGAGAATGGAAATATCAGGTATAATGTTTTTTTAAAATTATATGTTTCTTAAGTATCATGATTTTATAGTAAAAAATGTATTTTTTTAAATATTTGATCATAATTATCATAAAATAGATATATTAAATTTAAATTTAGAATATTTTATTTATATTATAACATTAAATTTTCTTTTCTATGAAATATTTGTTATGTTATAAGGTATTTATATATTATTGAAATTGAGTTTTTTTAAAATATAAAAAACATATTTTTTAAAAATTTATTCATTGTGATGGATTTTATGTGTATGTATTATTAGGTATTTTCATATATAATGTCATGAACCATCCCCTGGGGCCCGTTCAGTGACTACCCCAAACCCGCCTTTCATAGGCCAGTGGCTGGCGAATTGCCCCAAAAGCGTAAATCCCTAAAACATGGAAGGCATTGCCTTTATAAATTATAAACACACACAACAGGGTATAAGCTAGAAGAAAAACACTATGTAATAATGTATACAAAAGAGTGCTGAAATGAAAACGGGCCAGAAATACAATCCCAACTGTAAATTACAAATTGAACTGAAAAGGGAAATAACAGTTGAATGGTGTAAAGCGGCACCTCGATCGTCCGCCATGGATCCTACCAGAAGTGTAGGTTTCGATAGCCTACACAGCACTCCACGTCCGTCCATCTCCTCTATGTGCCATCACAACTTGTGGTCCACCTATAGGTACCATCCAATCTTGGTCCACTCAACCTCAGTCAACGTTATCCATCATCTGCATCCAACACAATGAGGTGCGGGCATAGCCAGTGTAGGGGTGAATATAACGATACACAGTCGGGACCCTGAGACCCTCATGGCCTCACAAAATCCACCAAGGATAAACCAAATAGTATGAAAATCCACAGATAACCATACATAGGTATAAGCCCATACAAATACCTAAGTTATCAATTAATCTATCTCAATTATGAGGTAAACTCCAAAATTACTGACTCAGCTCAACCAGGATTTTTATTCACATTGTCAAAATGATGACTACGGGATAAATCCTCCTCTGTAAAGTATAGTGGGACTACTGACACAACTAGGAGCTTTTTACTATCCTTAGACTGATGTGGTACTCCTCCAGTCGAGTATTGTGGGTCTGCCATGCTCACACAGAGGCGCTCTCAACTGTGGGTCTATCGCCAACTACTAGGCGCTCCCCCAAATAGCATACAGAGGTACTCCTCTTGTAGAGTACTGTGGGTCTACCACCAACTAATAGGCGCTCCTCCACCATGAGTCTACCGCCAACTACAAGGCACTCCCCACTAGGCTATTCGAATCACTCTTAGTCGAATCGGTCCAGCGGTCGTCAGGTCTCGGCCAGCTTATAGGCCTCTGTACTCTGTTCACTCGCCTTCAGGAGGGTCATCTCCATGACCTACAGGTCAATACTCCAACTATCAATAAGTCCCACGTAGATGTATCTCAATGGTCTGCCACGTCATAGGGGTCTCAACGCAACAGACGACACATCGATCGGATGCCCGGTTATTGAGTTATTATCCTTTTAGTCCTAGGGGCCTAGTTCGATTTGTGTATGATCCATCCTGACCGTATCTCAAATATACCCCTATCACCAGTGGGATATTATCAAAGGGATCGCGGCGTTCAAAGAATATCAGCGCTGCTGAATGTTCTTCAAACGGACATACAGTGCCCAAGATATGGCCACAGAAAGTTAAGGGTCGGTAGCGGGCATGGGTCCGGTCCGACCAGGTTAGACCGACTCGACCCATCCCAGATGAGGCCGACCATGTCTGGGTCGACCCGATCAGCCTTCTCGGTTCATCCCAATCTGATGGGCCCAACCCAATGGACTTTAGGTGCAGTTTGGCCCAGAGGTCGCCGCGTAGTCAGCTCGGCCCAGAGGCCGGGGCCAGTTCGGCCAGCGCCGCGAGGGGTGCGGCTTGGGCTACTTGGCATGGAAACTGGTGCATGGTTCGGGTAGGTTAGGTAGCTGACGGGCAGGGTGCCATGTAGGCTAGGAGGGAGCTGGGTAGGCCATGGGGCCGCCTGGGCATGCCGTCGGGGCACCGAGCATGGCACTGGGAGGTCGAAATAACATCGGGTAGGCCACGGACAGGCCGCGCGGGGTGCGGGCAGGCCCTAGGGAGGAGGCACGGGGCGCGGTAAAACCGGCAGGGCACTGGGAATGATGCGGGTTAGCAATGATAGGCATGGGGAGGCCGCGGGGAGGTGGCGCGAGGTGTGGGTAGGCCGCGGGGAGGTGTTGATGGGTGCGGGTAAGATGGTTGGGCGCTGGGAGACTGAGGGAATGTGGCGTGTGGCGCAGGAAGGTGTGTCGTAGGCCGCAGGCGGCCAGGGAGGCCGGTTAGGCATTGCTCGGGCTGGCACGGGCCGATGGTGTTCGGCCGGGAACACCAACGTGCCGCGGGGGTGGAGTGGTTCGCGGAGTCTGTGGGTAGCGTGGCCTTTGTCATTGACACCTTTGTCACCTCGTTGCCCATTTACAGAACACCACAATAATGAAAAATCGACGGAGGAGGTCTGTCCATGTTAGGATGGCCCGCATCATCTTCATTTAAGGTGATATCAATTGGTTCATTAAGGAAAGAAGATGAACAATAATTAATTACATCACTTTTCATTTATTCCTTTCAATCGATGATGAGAAGAAGAAAAAAAAGCATCAACATGCAATAACACCTACCTTTAATCGTTTGTTGTCGATGGTGAAGTCGCGGGAAGAAGACAGAGTTGTCGTTCATTCTGTCTGCTGCACTCTTCCACTGTCTAATTCACATGACGATTGTGGAAGATATTCCATGTCGGTAGGTGTCTGGGAAAAAGTTGAAGAAGGATTGTCATCTGCATTATTTGTTCTTCATTGGCGAGAGTACTTCATTGAGAGCTTTCCCTTCAATAACTGATTTGAATTAGTTGATCCAAATAATATATAAATTAATATATTATTTCGTTGAAAAATATTTAAAATGATGAATTAAAATTAAAAAGGATTCTGTTAATTAATTCATGTGTGTTGTAATGTATTAATTCGTGAGTTCGCACAAATTAAAATTTGAGAAATTAAATAGGTAGGCTCCCCCTTAATTGTAATGAATTGAAAAAATTAAAAGCTAGGGGAGGTGAAGAGGTTCCCCTAAATTAATGTGAATCATGAGGGTTTTTTCCACTTTAATGGGGAGTTTCAAGGGGTTAAGAGCCTGGGTGGTCCCCACCTCATTTATCCTCACATGAGATGTTGTGTTCGGGTGGGCCCCACCAGCATAACCTCTCATAGGATTTTATGGTGTGGTGGCCCCACCTCCAAATCCAATGAGGAGATTTTAACCACGCACACTCACATGGCGGATCAATTAAATAATGTGTATGTCACATTATTTTATAATTTTTTTTTGAAAACCCAAAAACTAACTTTTTTTCTCGACCAACTACCTTCGAGGTGAACATCTCCTTAAGCGAATACCGGCATTTCATGTTCTATGGTGCCCTCAGATTTTAATTCCAAGCACTGGTTCAAATGTTATGAAAAACCACTTGAATGTGTATTGTACCTACTCGAAAAAAACAACAGAAATTGATTCTGAACACACGGAGCCTCGGTATCAAGTGCCATAAATTTTCGCGGACTCGTAAAAATCCCATGTACTAAAAAAATTCCAATGGGATTTCTGAGTCTTTACATTCTCCCACCTCAGGGATTTACATCGCCATAAGATATAACTCAGACTATGTGAATAAATGGTGGTATAGAGCACGCATCTGGGGCCCCCACTCCCATGTGCTCTTCTGGTGGTTCATGTGCTTCCAACAAATGTGCACCAGAGGTATTGACCATCCACGTAGAACCCACTACTGTCGATCCTCAATCGCCACTAGAACCTCCATGAATGTCACCCCAACATCGACGTTCGTATCTCCTTGATCGATGAAGTGAGAATATTCTTGCACGTATCTCCTCAGCTGAGATCCGTGGAAGACGTCGTGCATCCAGTGCAACTAAGGTGGATGATCTAGGCAGTAAGCCACCTCACCAACTCTTCTGAGAACATGGAATAGTCAGATTAATCTCGAGGATAACTTTCCTCCTCATCCAAATATATATAAACCTCGTCAAGGTGAGACTGATATAAAGATGTGGTCTCTATCCACATACTCCAATGGTCTATGTCCCTTGTCATCAAACATCATTTTCCTGCTATGTGCAGTCTTCATCAGCTCTTGGATGATCATCACCTTCTCTGTGGTCGCTCTTACCATCTCTGGTTCCACCAGTGCTGACTCCCTAGGTACTTTCCAGCACACGGGTGATCTCAAAGGTCGCACGTACAATGCCTCTAAAGGTTTCATCCTTATGATGGTGTGATAGTTGTTGTTGATGGAAAAATCTACCAAAGGCATGTGATTCCTCCCAACTGCGACAAAAGTCGAGGTCACATGCACAAAGCATGTCCTCGAGGGTCTTAATGGTTCGGTTAGTTTGACTATCCGTCTATGAATGGATGGCAGTGCTTAGACTATGATGTGTCCCAAATCCTCTTATAACCACTTCCATAGATGGGATGTTTACTATGTGTCACGATCATATAAAATAGAGTAAGGCACATTCTGAAGCTTCACAATATCCTACACATAAGGTCATCCCAAGCTCTCTACTGATCCATGCACTCAGATTGGGAGGAATTGGGAGGACTTGGTGAGTCTGTCAATGATCACCCAAATCGAGTCGTGTACCATTGATGTATGTGTTTGACCCATAATGAAGTCCATGGATATCCCATCCCACTTCTACTCTGGGTCCTCTAAAATTTGTACCAAGCCTACTGTTACCTGGTGTTCTATCTTCAATTACTGATAAGTGAGGCATCGAGAGATAAAATCTGCTACCAACATATTCATACTTGGAAACCATTGCTGGCTTCTGAGGTTCTGATACCTCTTCTCCATATCTGGATGTACCGTTAGAGGGGATGTTTGGAACTCAATCAACACTTCCTCTTTATGTGACACTGGTAACAATGTACGCCCCCTGAATAGGATGACGTGCTCCCCACTTTTGGAAAACACATCAGGTGCCTACCATATGAATATATGAGCATGTCGTGTCTCGTAGTCAGCGTCTCCACACTATGCCTTCTTGACTCGCTGAAGAATAAATGGATTGACAGTTAGAGACTATAGAAAGGTTGGTTCCTCTCTATCCACAAAAAATATCTTTAATTCAGCCTGCTGCCCTGTTAATTCTCCTAGCAGTTGTATACTAGATCTCCCGCTGAGTGCATCTTCTACAACCTTACCCTTTCCAAGAGTATAAACTATCTTGATGTCATAGTCTTGGATGAACTCAATCCATCGTCGATGTCTCAATTTCAGGTCCGTCTAAGAGAAGATATTCATGATACTATAGCGATCAGAGTACACTGTAAAATGTTCTCCCATAATATAGTGTCACTACAACTTCATGGGTAAGACCACTGCTGCTAACTCCTTGTCATGGGTAGCATAGTTCAGCTCATTCTGAATTAGTTTCTGAGAACCTTCTGTGATCACTGCTCGATCCTGCATCAGGACACACCCAAGCCTTGTCCCAGATGCGTCACAATAGACTAAAAACCCAATTCCTTCTTCTGGAAGCCTCTAGATGGGGGAATTAGTCAGCCTCTACGTCATATCTTGAAAGCTCTACTGGCATCTCTCTGACCACAAAAAGGGTTACCTCTTCTTTGTCAAGGATGATAGGGGTGCTGCAACTATGGAGATGTCCAGAACGATCCTCCAATAGTATCCATCCAAATAAGACATCCCTCCTCCTTAGGAGGGGAGTAATCCTGGAAACATCTTCTAAAAAGATATCCCCATGTTTTGTCACTACTGTTTGGAATTGAAAACTTAGAACTCTTTCTACCACGAGGATAAGGATGGCCGACTCAAGAGTGATCAGCTGCACCCTCCTATGCATGAGTTTAACTTGTACTTCCTGGGTTTCCTTTTTCACTGACTAATGAAAACCTCATCCCAAAGTTGTATATATATCAAAATCTTTTTTCCTAATAATGTAAATATGTGTGTGAATTGTGGTTTCCCAGTCCATACTGAAACTAATGTTGTAAGGCCTCGACGCTGCAACAAAGTGGTTTCAACCGAAACTCTAATCTCAAGGGTCAGATCACACCGTCAGCATAAGGGTGATTATTGATTCTCCTCCAAATGTTACCTCCAGACGTGAGGGTCATGTCAACGATTTAACCGAAAACTCTAGGTCTGGGACAAGATTCGTGGAAGAGAGGAATGATTGGTACCTATGTCTATAGATACAGTAGCTATTATTATACACAGACCGTATATCGAATCATTCCTAGATCCCTTGGGTCACACTATATGACCACATTCATATACTCTCTTCCCCTTCTCTCCAGCTCCTTGAGCCTAGCGGGGACTACAGAGGTGGTGGTTGTAACATGTTGAAAATTACACCACCTCATGCTACTCTCCTAGATCTACTTCCATGTCTTCAGCCCTGCAGATTCATCTATCCCTATCACATCCTCTTCCCAAACCTTCTTGCATGCCCAAGTCTCTGATAGTAGTGCTATTTTCTTGCATTCCTACTACTAACATTCACTTGTTATATGCGCTCAGCCAAAAAACATTCAACTGTAAAAGGTTATCTCTAGCATCTAGAGAAAATGTGCTTTCTCGGATGTTCGATCCCCAAAGCATTGATAATATATTATTATTCGAGTACCTGGAATGATCGTTATGCCTCGATTAATACTCAGCTACTGACAAGTCATCCTAATTAAGCTGTAAAATCTCTAGAAAACTCTCATACAATTTCTCAGTCCAGTCCTTAGCTGCCTGTGAGTCAGGATGGCCTTGAAACATGAGGGGTATCTAATGTTAAAACACATGTAAGGCCCTAAGCCTACATGTGTCATCTACCGGTACTTCCAGTTGTAATTACTGAATAACAGGATGTGATACAGCTGACATACTATGAGAAGGTACAATCTTGGGCAACGGTCCACATACTGAAGCCTCATCATAGTACGGACCAAACTCATGGTAACTAACTAGAAAACACTAGTATCTAAGATCACTATCTACTTTATGGGTGTCTCAACTGGGTAGTGATCTCTATCAATTGCCTCCATCCAGTCCTCTGATACTTGGGAATCCGTCTCGCCTCGAAACCTTAGAGGCCACTGCTGATAGAACTTGTAGAATGCTCTGCCGGCGTGCACCATCTGACTATGCAGCTGGTGGAATCTATTTCCCAATGGGTATTGGTGTAGCTGGATAACCAACCGAAGGTGCCAAAATAGTAATAGGGACCTACACTGAAGCCTCATCGCTCGGTGGGCCATCATTGTGTACTCTCGCGGAAATATAACTGGTTGTCTGCGTGGAGGCATCCTGAAAAGATGTGACACAATCCAATGTTATACCAGTTGAGCTGACCTGGTTGAGATGAATTAAAGAAAACATTTTAAAATACACACGCAATCATTGTTTTCATGCACTTAGTCGGAAATATGAAGATAGGGTCCTAGTGTACGGATACATCGGCCAACGCACCAAAACTAGACTCCCTTAAATAAGAACCACACTCAGCACCCGTAAGTCTATTACTTCATAGAAGAGAAAGATCACAGCCCTATGTTCTGTGTTAGAAGAGACACCTTTAATACCAATTTCTCTGACCTGTCCCCCGGGGCCCGTGCCGTGACTAACCCAAGCCCGCCTTCCATAGGCCAGGGGCTGGCGACTATCACCAAAGGCGTACATCCCTAAAATTGGGTCGGCATTGACTTTATAAATTATAATCACACATAATAGAGTGTAATCTAGTAGAAAAACACTATGTAAAACTGTATACAGAAGGAGTGCTAATAATTAATGGGGCTGGAAATACAAGCCCAAATATAACGTATAAGTACAAAAGAAAAGGGACAAAAACTACTGAAAGGTGTAAAGCAGCTCCTGGAACGTCCACCACAGATCCTACGTGAAGGGTATGTACAGATAACCTCTACAGCACTCCACGTCTGTCTGTCTCCTCCATGTACCATCATGCAGTGTGGTCCACCTCTAGGTACAATCATGTCCTGGTCCACTCATCCTCGGTCAGTGTTTTCCATCATCTGCATCCAACACAACAAGGTGCGGGCATAGCCCATGCATGGGTGAGTATAACGATACTCAGTAGGGACCACGAGACCCTTAAGGTCACAAAAAATCTAACAAGGATAAAACAAAAAGTATGAAAATACATAGATAACCATAGTAAGGTATATACCCATACATATACCAATGTTATCAAGTAATCCATCTAAATCATGATGTAAACTCAAATGTTTCTGACTTAGCACAACCAGTATTTTTATTTACATTGTAAAAACCATGACTACAAAATAACTCTTCCTCTGTCGAGTATAGTGGTCCTACCGCCACAACCAAGTGCTTACCATTAACCTTGGACTGATGTGGCACTCCCATTGTAGAGTAATGTGGGTCTACCACGCTCACACAAAGGAGATCCCCACTGTGGGTATACAGCAAACTACCAGGCACTCCCCCTAATAGTCTGTAGATGTACTCCTCCAGTCAAGTACCATGATTCTTCCACAAAATACCAGGCGCTCCTCCGCTGTGGTTCTGCCACTAACTACCAAGCGCTCCACACTTAGCTAGTCAAATCACGCCGAGTCGAATCAGTCAAGAAATCGTCAGGTCTTAGCCAGCTACTAGGTCTCCATGCTTAGCTCGCTCATCTCTGGGAGGGTCTGCTCCATGAGCTACAGGTCGATACATAAACATTCATGAAGTCCCACATATTTGTATTTCAAATTTCTTCCACTTCATAGGTGTATCAATGCAATAGAAGACGCATTGATTGGATGCTCTGTTTGTGTGTTGTTAGCATTTTAGTCCCGGGGGCCCAGTTGAATTCGTGTACAATCCAAGCTGACCGTATCTCAAATATACCCCAAACTCTAGTGGGGTATTCTCAAAGGGACCGTCTCGATCCAATAATACCAGTGCCACTGACGTTTCGTCAAATAGACATCTGGTTCCAACAATATGGCCAAAGAAAGTAAAGGGTTGGTAATTGTCTTGGGCTCAGTCCGACACAGTCGGACTGACTCGGCCAAACCCATACTGGGCCGACCTGGTCAGCCTGTTAGGATCGGCCCATTCCATTTGTACTAGACCAGCTGACTGCAAGGGTGGTTTTGCCCGGAGGTCGCCTCATAGGCAGCGCGACACGGAGGCTGGGGCCGGTTCGTCCAACGCCGCGAGGGGCGCGACTCGAGAGACTCGGCTCGGAAAATGAGGCATGGTTCTAGAAGGCTGGGTGGTGGATGGGCAGGGCACCGAGTAAGCTGGTTGGGAATCAAGAGGGCTCCGGGTAGGCTAGAAGACTTTTTTTGGTAGGCCGGGTGACGGCCTGGACTGGCCAGCGTGGCGCCGGGTAGGCCGGTAAAGCGTAGGACAGGCCGCAGGGGGGCCGCGATTATGCGGTGCGAGCAGGCCACGGGTAGGCAGTGGGGGGTGAATGTTGGCCTCTGGTGGGATGCGGGAAACATGGATGGTGGTGTTTATCCGGGAACATCGGTGAGCCACAGGGGTGGCGCGGGTCACCGAGAACATGGGTAGCACGGCCAATGTCTTTGCCGCCTTCGTCACATAGTTGCCGCTTCCAAGAACACCACAAGAATGAAAAATCGACAGAGGATGTCGGGACATGTTAGGTTGGCCCGTATCCTCTGTGTTTAAGGTGGCATCAATTGGTTCATCAGGAAAAGAATATGAAGAACAATTAATCACAACACTTTTAATCGATTCACTCCATTCGATGATGAGAAGAAGAAAATAAAAGCATCACCATGCAATAACCCCAACCTTTAATTGTCGTTCGTCAATGATGAAGTTGCGGGAAGAAGAGGGAGTTTTCATTCATCGCATCCACTACACTCTTCCACTCCTAAATTCGCATGATGGTTGTGGATGATATTCTACGTCGATAGGTGTTTGGGAAGATGTCGATGAAGGATCTTCTGCGGCATTCCTCATTCTTCGTTGGTGAGAGTTCTTTGTTGAGTGCTTTACCATCAATCACCCAAGTGAATTTTTTGTGCCAAATAATTGATTACATATTCTATTATTTTGTCAGCACAAATTCTAGAAGGTGAATTAAAATAAAAAAGGCTCCTCCTCATTAATTCATGTGTGTTGGGATGAATTAATTGGGGATTTGGCACCAATTCAAAATAGAGTAATTAATTAGGTGGGCTCCCCATTAATTGTAGAGGATTGAAAAAATTAAAAGCTAAGGGAGGTGAAAAGGCTCCTCTAAATTAATGAGAATCTTGAGAGTTTTTTCCACTTTAATGGGGATTTTCAAGGGGTTAAGAGCCAGGGTTGTCCGCACATCATTTATCCTCACATGGGAGGTTGAGTTCGGGTCAGCCCCTCAACCATATCCTCTAATGGGAGGTTAAGGTGTGGTGGCTCGACCTCCAACTCCCCTGAGGATATTTTAACCACATAATCATACATGGCGGATAAATAAAATAAAGTGTAGTGAACTATATTTTTTTATGAAAACCCAAAAACTAACTTTTATTCTTGACCAACTTCCATCGAGGTGAAAGTCTACATAAGTGAATACAGGCACTGTGAGTACAACGGTGCCCTCAGATTTCAATTCCGAGCACCAGTTCATAAGATATAAAAAACCCCCTTGTACGTTTACTAAATGTATCTGAACAAAACTTCATAAATTGATTCAGGGCACACCGGGCCTCGTAATCAAGCATCGTAAATTATCACAGACTCGTAAAAATTCCATGTTTTAAGAAAAGATTCCACAGGATATCTTGGTCATTACATAATATAAATTTGTTAGTGAAACCAATAATTGAACATCAAATGTTCCTCCATGGTGATGGGTGACTTGTAGTGTCTTTCCTCAGTATGTCGTCATCATGTGGGGAGTGATTTAATGTATTACAAAAACATATAATTCTCTTTGACTAAATAATATGAAATATCTAAAATTTGTAAACATAATAAAATGATATATTATTATAATAAACTAAATTTAAATTAACATTATATAATTTTTAAAATAAATTATGAGATAAATAATACAATTATAAAATTTAATATTGTATATTCAATCATAATATTGTGTTTGAGATAATGTTTTTTATTCTTCATGACTATATATTATAAAAGGATATTAATATTATATTAAATTATGGGAACCACTAAATTTAATTTCATAGTGGCTAGAGGATAATATCCCATATTCAAGTGATACACAATCCAAATTTGGAAGTACAATTTTATACCTAAATAAATAATAAAAAAATTTAACCCTATAAATTATTGAGAAAAAATCGATACTAATAATCATTATCCTTATGATCTGCTTCCTTTAATCTGATTGTAATGAAGTACTTCCATAGAGATAACCAAATAATCATTTTTGGAATAATTATATTTGTATCAATAGAATCCCATCTATCTTTGAGAATCACATGAAAATATATAAACATAAAAACATTATAAATTATACAATTAAATGACTCAAATAAACAAGGTCTACAAATGATATTGAAAACCAATACAACTAGAAGATATCAAATGTTCTAAAGTTGTGTAAATTTAAAATTTAATGAACATAATATAAGAATAAATGCATAAATATTATATTCTAGATTAATGATATTAATTTAATTGAATTTTATACATAAATATCTATGAGATATTTTGATATTGTTTAGGAAGTTATAAATATACTACGTATTTGATTTCGTAATTTTTATGTGCTGTCACAATGTTTTAGATCATAAATGCATCAAAATCAACTCTTCTTAAGTATGTTTAAGGAATTTTTTTCTTTATAGATAATGGAAATATCGAATTATGTAATTATATTTAAAATTATTTTATTGGGTATGGTCAAAAAATGATCAAGGGGCCGCCATCTTTGGAAAATGACTCAGTAGTATCACATTTTATGTTGTTAAAACACAATGAATCCAAATGAAACAGAATAAAAATACTATATTTTCCAATAGAATGTAAAAATGTTCATAAATCTATGTAATTATTGTAAATAATACACCTGGATTAGAATATAATAAGATATATAGAAATCTTATCTCTCATAAATAATTTTATTTTTACGTTTTTAGTATACATTCCCTTACTGAATCAATATAAAAACATATTCAATGTCTCAATGTGATTCAAAAATCTCCTAATGTTATTTTAAGTCACTCTTCAATTATATTAACGTGATACCTATTTTGGATTATTAACAATTAACATGTCAATTTACTTTTTTCATTGAAAAAAATAAGGGTATTGTAAAAGTTATAATTTGAAACTAAGTAACATAAAATAAAAAATATTATATAGGATAAATATGAGAAAAACATAATCCTAAATAGAACATAATATGTCATAATAAACTAAAAAATAATATTTTATAGTATAATAAAATTCATACAAAATAAATATGAAATTCATCATAAAAATACTACATGAAGAAAGTGTCATTGTTGAAAGAAATCTAGAGATAAATAAAATAAGTAAAAATTAAGGAATATAATGTGAAGTACCATAAACAATTTATGATACATCATATTTCACTAATTATTCATATTTTTTGGAAATTCTTAGGTTCCATACTAATGAAAAGGAAATAGATAATAAATACAATACATATTCTCCCCATTCGAAAATTGGTTTTCAATATCAAATTAATATATAATGTAATAAGAATTTGAACATAAAAAATTTATCAAGCATGTAATTTGTAAATTATATTAAAATATATTATAATTTAATGGTTTAGTAAACATATTGGAAATATTTTCTTCAGTTATGATACCGTTGATAGTGTTTTTTAATTGACATCCATGATCACATAATAAATTATTGCTAATATCATTGTATTTATGTCATTAGTGATCAGATAGATTCCTACAAAATGAAAATGTTTTTTACTAGAAATAATCAATAATCATGTAAAAACATTTTTCAAAAGAATACTGTGTAATATATCCATATTAATATAGTATAATTACTTTAAGATTCAACACATTTATCTTAAATAATATAATACAAATGTGAATGTTTATTATAAATGTTACATGAAACTATAAAAAGACTATGAAATTGATAGGTAAAAGATTCAAACCTATAATCAATTCTAGATCATTGATAATATTCATTAAAATAAATCATAAAATTAAACATATATCATACTAAAACAATTATTTATTTTTATAAGTAATATTATGTTAATATAATATCAATTTTAATAACTTGTTATTAAATTTATTCAATTTTGTTTAATGAATCACACATAATATTGCTGATTACAAAATTTCTAATCAAATAGATATCTTATAATGTAAAATTATGATAATTACTCAAAATAATTTTAATATAAATTTCTTTAAAGAATACCTGAGGTACCAACATTATTTCTTATCCTAGAAGCCCAGTGAAAACCAAAATTTTAAATAGTTTTTATATTTAAATATCCATTGTTAAAATGATCCATTATAGTCTCTAATTTATAATGAATTTGTGAATATAATTATGTTATCCAATCATAATAATCTTAAATTATCATTATATGTCTTCTAAAATATAAAACGTTATTGTCATGTGTTATGAAAAATAATGTCATGTACATTTATAATCAAACATATATTGTGCTCAAATAATTTCATGATTAAAATATTCAAATAATTTAATCTTATAAATTAGTTTTAATGAAAAAAATGACCAATCTATGATATAATTTCCTTAATGACTTCCATAGAATGTCTGAAAAAAGATTTTGAGAATTTATTATCCTCATAACTATGTGGTTTCTCTGTATAAATATTCTGCTAAACATAACTATCATGGGAGGAACTCCATAAATACATTTGAAATTGCATAAAACTAAGATGTTTTGAGAAGTAATATTGAATGTGGAAACATTAAAGTATATCTATATCAGTACATGTTTCCCAATATATTATTACTACATCCTAATCATCACCCCTTATAAAGATTCATTCCTAATTCATAATAAATTTCCCAATATCATCACACGTATTTTTAATATCCATTTGAATCCAATAACTATATCATAATTTAAATATTCAAAAAAATTCCTTATATAAATCTTTTTAAACTTGAAAAAAAATTCATGCATTGAAATTGTAACATCCACTCATCTAGAACACTCTCATGTGGCCAAATTAGGTTGGATACGAGACCTCTAGCATGCCTCTCTTTACACTAGAGGCAACCGACTAGTTGAGAGGGCATGATATGTATATTGGGAGACTATACCCCTTGTTGTGATATGTCATAATAGTTAATATAAACTATATAAATGATGGAAATCAATCTACAGAAACAAGAAAAGCATACTAAATAATCCAATAAGTAATAAAGTAAAATTTCTATAACATATTGGAATGTTAGTAATTGAAATTCTAGAATCACTTCATGTAACATATTGGAATACTCAAATAAATACTCAACAGTCCCTAGTCCCAAACCCCATGTTAGTCCCTCCTCTAGTCCCCATCGCATCAATCATGTAACAATCAACATCAAGGGGATTTTCCTTGTATAAACGTGAATCAACATAATCTGGTCGGGATGGATATGGTTTCTAGAATATGGTGTGATTGAATCTTTGTATGTCAACACCGTCATGTCTATTATGATATGTCTGATGAGAGGTGTGTCAAAAAAGATGTTAGATAATTATATTAAGTAATTCAGCAATTAGTAAAATACAAAAACATATATCCTTGAATCTGTCCTAGAATATCTCTAATATTATCTTACAACCATTACAACCACGACCATATAAAAATGTAAGGTATCATATTTCCACACCATGATATAATATCTCGGACCAAGGCTTATCACCATGCCAACAAACACCATATAACCATGGTATAGTTACAAAAATCATGGTAAAATACATTTATGTATTGCAGTAGTTGGCATAAGGGCTTCTGAGCAATACATCGTGATACTGGGTATATCTCTCTTACTATAAGAATTACATTAGGGGACTAGTTTGATCTTTCTCAATGAAAACATTACATAATTAATGTGTCTATGATCACGAGACAGGCCAGATATATAACCATTTTAACAATGAAAACAAGTCATGACATGCATCATGGATATCACTACATATAATCAAAAATATTATTTGCTAATTATAAATATTACCATTTTTATTTCTTACATCCCATTAAATTAAAATCAATATTTATTAATTGTATCAATAATAAAAAATAATAGAAAACATAGGGATTCAGTATCTAGATATCACATATGTTCTCATGTCATGTTATACCAGCATTAGACCATTATGCAATTCAATTATATTCATGGTTAGCTCACCAAACGTTTTTTTGTAACTTGGTCAGGCACCAATACTAACTAACAGAATCCAAGGATTAACTCCATGTATTATTTAAATTATTTATAAACATATTAAATTACTGTAATAAAAATATTGAATATCCATTGAAATTATCAAACCACAAGGTAATGATTTAGACTCAATAAATTTAACTGATAGAGAATTCAATGCTTCAAACATCAAATACACGTGAGAAAAAAGGTGGAGATGATATCCAAGAGTATCGTAAATCAAAATTGGCCATGATAAATTTCTAAAATTCACATGTTCAATGCATTATATTGAAACGGTTGTTGAACAATGTGATAGGAGTGAGGAACCTTACAAAGAAGACATACCATGGATCAATTAAATAAATGAGAAGTTTAAAAGGGAGTATGTCACAGCAAAATAACCTAGTTGATTCTGTATTGTCATCACGAGTTATATATAGGTAACAATAAATAAAATTTATCCACACCACATATATAAAAATTGTATTTCTGTTCAATAAATTGTTTTTCATGAAGTTACTCTTCATGTAAATCTTATTAATGGAATATTCCAAAAAATGCATTCCCCATTATTTTTTTATTAAATAAGTAGAATAATTACATGATGTATCATTCATTTTCATAGTAGGTAAATATTATTCATATGGTTTTATAGGCCTTTTCCTTTTAAAAAACCCATTCCCATTATGAAGCGTCTCAACATACCAAGAAACCAAGGTACCAATGGACCCATTTTTATTGGATGCCATTAATTCATATAGACATATATCTCTAATCATTGAGTCATTTTCCCCATTAGAAGAAATCCACGTGGATCCACTCTAGTTTCTTAAAGATTCATTTCAACCCCAGACTATGTTTATTTACATGAAATATATCCACAACAATTCATGACCACAAAGGATTAAATATGAATCAATATTTAGAGAAAATATGCTTAATGAAAAAAATAGAGAGGGACACATACTTAAAAATTAGTGGGATCTTTCAACCTGCCCATAATATAGTATCACAACGTCATGATTTACCATGTTTCATTATGAGGTATCAAAAAAATTCCTCACTACTATATTAACATATCAGACTCCCTTTCGTAGATTTTATCCTAAACATTCCAATGTGTTCAGAAAGAGTTTATCCAAAATTAAATTCCAACCAAAATGATATTTCTCACACTGATATACAAACCATATCGGATTATCTTCAAAGGATTCATCAACAAAAATATTGATGTCTATTTAGTCTTTAACTTGGGATGGTTTGAAGGATCTCTCAATAATAGAATCATGTTGAACACATCGTCAAGGAACATTAGATCAATGCATGGGATAAAAAATACAACATTGAGATGATTGTTTAAAATAAAAAATGACATTAAAAACATGGGTGATTGATTTCCCTATTTTGTGATTTAGATTTTAACAAACAAACATGAAACCATAATGAAACCATGCCTAACAACCTCAAATTATGGACATTTTTTTTCGTAATCATCATATAATTTATACTTAATCTATTTGTTCAATATCTACTATTGATCAACATAACATGATTAGATGTATCTTATGATAGAATTTCCCCAATAAGTTCGAACTCACCTTTATGCAGCCATGAAAGTGGTAATCATAACATCATTAAATATAAGGACTTTAATGGATCCATTATGACGTACTATATTCAAATATTTTAACATTTAAACAAAATTTCTTCAATATAATTCTCCCATGATCAAAAAAATCAAAAACATAAGCTTGTAAAATATACCCTAGAACTAGGAAAGTATAATCTGATCAATCATCAGCCCATTGGTGAATGGATGTTCCCAAAAGAACCCAAAATCACAAATCCTTGTGAGGAACATTTCATAAATAATATATGAAATAAGTATAAATTAATTAAAAGATAATATATAGAACATTTTTGCAACAAAACCAGATAGTGCATGTGGAGAATTCCAAGATCATTAACTGAGAAGATTCCCTTGATTGGAAAGATGAGTTCAACCATTTTGATCTGATCCAAAAAACCAATACTAAACCATTTATACTGATTTTAGTATGTAATATGTTCAAAAATTTATTGTCACGCCATACCATTTCCACTCTGGAAATGGAAATGGCTTCAAAATCGCATCGGGACACTGATGATAATCTTCAATAGCTCATAAGTGAAGAAACTAGCCATGTAGCTTTCCCCCTCTTTCATTATTACTACCCACCAATACTATATATAGATATCATGAGATATATTTGTCAAATAATCATTCATGTTCTGTCTAAAATAATGAAACTCCCTAATAATTTTCACATGTATATCACCAATTATCCATACATACAATAGAAAATGAATAGAATTTCCCTTATTAAGAGACCACCATCATGGGTTCTCACCACCATATATTTTTTCTCTCAGAACTGATCCTTCTAGATCAGATACTACTCAGTCATATTCCCAGATAAATTCAGCAGTATAAATTTTGTCAAATTTGGTGATATACAAACCTGGTACTCTTAAACATATAGATGCATTTCTATAAAGAGATTTATTACCCACCACCCACAACAAGACACTCATACATCCAATTTTCGTGAATTTATTCTAAAATTATGGCAATGATATTACCATTTATTAGGGTCTGATCCAATTAAATGTCAGAAGAGAGTTGATAATCGATCCCCCTCCTATGTCCAATGACTAGGTCTCTCTTAGAAGCTATGTACTTAATGCTCATGTTATCCTTGTCAACCTGAAATATCTAAATCACGTGACACTGTCACTAAAAAATCATTTCAGGAACCACTATTTTAATGTCTATATTATGGGTAGAATAATTCATCTAATGCGGTCTTAGAATTCTGGATACATAATTAGACACACGATCTTTGTGCATCAGAATTACTATTGGTCTATGTATTGACGTGTCATATTAAATGATGTATGATTTTCCCGACACAAGTAATCTGAGGATTGGTTCTAATACCAAACATCCAGTCAACTAATAATAATGTCCCTCACATATTTAGAACAAAATTAAACATTACCCCATTCTTGGTTGGACTAGAAATTTGTTGTTTTAAACATCAATAATCCTCTATGAATCATAAATAATAACCTACTAAACCAAAAAGGCTATCAATTTTTAATACATTAAATGGATTTTCCAAATATATAATCTATAAAAATTTCTCATGGTCCACTTTCATTTTTTACATGGAGATAAAATTACCCTATAAGTTCACTCTATTAATCTATAAACAGTATTTTTTAGCAGGGTGTAGAGATGATTCTCTCTGAATGTAGTAATCACATTGTTAAGATGTTGGAAATGGTCATTTGTTGACTATATGTTCTCTAAGATATAATCATAATACCACTAAATAAAAATCCAAAAATGTGGAATGATCCTATTCCACAAGTTTATGAATAATTAAATTGCATTAGTCAACACAAACTACATCACGATGATCTCATACAAACTATACCTACTCCTATATGTTTCCTAAGGGTTGTATGATGGTCTCACAATAATATGATGGTAACATGACTATGAATCAATATTTGTAATGATCTGATTAGGTCTAAGTTGATAAAAAAGATCATTAATTCATGGATGATGAAACTGGTTTATTATTATTATTATTTTTGACCTCTAAAAATGAACACATAAGAGCAAGGAAACATCAACAATCATGGAAAATATAATGAGAAAACCCCAAGGAGGTGTAATAAAACATAATAATCCATTATATAAAAGATCATAAATCTAAATTTTATTCTCATGAAGATCATCTGGTGAAATTTTTTATGGTGAGATAGAAACAAGATCTACTTCTAGAAACAACTTGATCATGAAACACATATTTATCTCGCACGATATTCTATTGAACTATGTAGGAAAAAACTAAAAAATGATCTATGATGGGATAAATTGAATCCTACATCATTGAACCATTATCTAGATAAATACAACTTTTATGAGATTTGGGAATATATAATATTCTATGACATCGAACTACATGACCAGCCTGATTATCCCACTCACTATGGATATTATAACAACTTCCTTCTCAAGATTGTAAGTTAACTAACATCTATTAACAGTCAATATGAACCAAGTTTTAAACTAATTAGTCCATACCATTAATTAGATGAAATATTGTAATTTCATGAATGAAATGTCCGTAAATAAATCATTATTCATGAATTCTAGAGAACACACCTTAAAATGTTTGATATTTTCCAACATCACTCCAAATACTTTGTCAATTGTTAATGTGATGTCCAAAAAACTCACATAAATTCAGAAAACATTATTAAAAATAGATGATATAAAATACTGTGATTCTCCAATATAGATTAAAACATATGATATGTTTGATGATACCATAGTAATAACATTTATGGAAGATGATCATGGATCCATGATAACTAGATTAATCAACATAATGTGAAATTTACTTGTATATCTACCCCATGATTTAGTCTGACTACCTTGTGATGTTTCCCATGATTGATACATCTACATACGAATTGGGGTACCATATCCCATTTGTTGGCTTCAATGGTAAATTGAACACCATTGAAAATCATGATAAGGGGTAGTTGAACCCCTTCCTAACTCAATTTATTTCCATGAACCATTTTCAATGGTCAATATCATGAAAAATTCACATAACCTCTTTAGATTACACAACCATACACAATTATTAAATTCAATGGTGTTGTATGGATATTGTGATTTCATTCCCAAATATTCTATACTAATATCAGAAGAATAAAACATGATCGTGAGACTGTCTTCCACTACCTTGTATTCTCTTTCCACTTCGTTTTTTGTGGAAACTGTCATAGAAATTCATCACTCTAATCGAATAATATTTTCTTGTTCCCCTTTCTAGAGTAGCCTCACTAATACTCGGTTCCCCATTCAGATCTCATTTACGGATGAGTTACTATTTCACCAAATCCTATATTCTACTCAAGATATTAACATTTAATTGTTACTTGATCTCTTAGTGTATACCCTCTAGAATGTGTTTCTCCTAGAGGATCTCAATAGCCATGAATGATTGTGAAAATCAATTTTGGTAATTTGAATATCAATCATATTCATACACATACAAGCCCTCCTATAGAACATTCATGAACTAAAGATCTTTTTATTCCCTATACATCTAACTATTTAAATTGATCAAAACATTATATCAAACCGCCTCCAATATAGGTCACCCTTATTCCCAACATCATCTAAAACTTATAACCAATAATTGGAAACTAAATAAATAATATAAGAATATTCGATTACAACATTATATTTGGGTTTCTCAAGATTATTAAATATCAAATATACTGACTCAATCTATAACACAACTTCTTCTGTTCATCGTTCACCTATAAACATTTCATGATATTATATGTGAAACTCTATTGGTAGCTCATATGTCAATGTAATGGTATGAATAGTCTCACATTAAATGGATTTCATACCCCATATGAATATTCCATAAAGTTTTACATCCATCTGATCTTGAGGAAAAAAAGAAACTAGGGTTCATTTTTATTAGGGGGTGATTATTTCCACTTTTTAGAAACCGATGTTGAAGACAACAAGGTGGAATTTTCACTACTAGACTAATGAAAAACATAGTGATCCTTCAATCCAATTGATCAACCATAATTGGTTGCTAAAAAATGACCAATCAATCATTGTCTTTCTAAACATGACACACATGTTTTTTAGCAAGACATATCATATCATTTCACTTATAGAGTGAAATAGTTGTTTCATATCACAGTTCAACTTTTAAATATGCATCTCTTATGAAATTGATATTCCCCTATGATGAAAATTTCATGATAATATATCCACATGTGCCTATTATAATTCATCTATCCCCATCTTCTACCGTATTGGTCCACAAGTACAACCACAAGAAATAGTATCACCACAAAACAATAACTTCATACAATTTTTGAATCACCCTAGGTGAACTAATATCAATTGTAATATTCACATATAAAATACAATAAACTCTTCTATAAGCTCTCCAATTTCCACCATTCATTCATTAGAAACTCCAAGGAAAATATCAATTCCAAATATTTAAAAATACTAGTCTCTTTTACATCATAACCAAAAATTAAACAATATGAAAATAAAACTATCTCCCTTTATACCTATTTGTAACATCCCCGCACCTTGATCTGAAACTCCCTCATGTGGCCAAAAAGGTTTAGTTACGAGACCTCACGTTCACCTCAATTTATGTTAGAGGATTCAGAATAGCATTGGGGGTGTGACATATATAAGTGGGAAACTATAACCAGAGGTGTAAAGTGTGATAGTCAGAAAAATATTCTATACAAATAATGAAAATAAAAGTTTATACATAAGGGAAACAGACAATATAATCACACTAAATAATTCAATGTGTAATAGAGAAATTATTTAGTGACATGGTGGAGTGTAACTAAATTTATTCCTATAAACAATACATGTAATATTTTATAACACTGAAATACAGTCCAAAAAGTACACAATATAAATCCCCTTGTCAATCTTGTATCAAAAATCCATCAAATCATCTATGTAAAATAAATAGTAAGGTCATTTATCCTTGTATAAAAAAATATCCATGTAAACTATTCTGGATCCAAATTGAGGCCCAGATAGGGTGTGATTATTTATCATTGTGTTGACACCACTTTGACTACAAAAAAATTTATAATGAATATTGTATGAAATAAAGCAATTAAAATTTAAATATATTAACAAAAAATTTAATAAAACAAAAAAATTACCAGCTTCAGCTCTGTGACATCATATATTGGATAATGAATTACAAACATGCCAACAAGAACCATTGAATTATTTAAAAAAAACTCATTCAGTGTTATTGCATAATATCTCAGATAAAGTCTTTTTAGCATCCCAAACATCACAATATAACTATGGTAAAATGAAAAAATCTATGTCAAATACCAACAAGCATTACATTATCTAGGATAAATCTCTATAATCATTACATCATTAGGCCAGGCGAGTACAGATAACTATAAGCATTATAGAATGGGACTAGTCCATGCCTACTCAATATCAGTATTACAGCATATAATGGTGTTTTTTCATGGCTAAACATCATAAATAATCATTTTATCATGGATATCATGTCCTTTCAATCAACATGGATATCAGGATATCACATAATAAATCATTGCTATTAATTTTTTAAATCACAATATATCCTTCATATATATGTTTCAATATAAATCAAAATTATTTAATAGTTATAATTGTAATAAATAATTCAAATTTTTGGGATTCAATTTAACAAATTCACCTAAAATTAAATGTCATTCTAAAAGATCATTAAATCATTATGCAATTTATTTATATTCCTGGTTTTCTCAACAAATGGTTTCAATAATTCAAGTTAGAGGCCAATTGAAATGAATGAACTCCATGAAATAATCTTATTAATTATTTCATTTATTGATAAACATGTTAAATTTTTACAATAAAAATATTTTATATAAAATGAAAATTTTAAACAATATTGTTCGGATTTATACCCCCTATATTATAAATATCGAAAACAAAATTCATCCAATGAAAGTTGCCCGCAAGGAAAATGTTTCTTTATCACCATGTGGATCCACGATGAAAAAAAATCACAATTAAAACAAAAAACACACACAATCAAGGTATTATTGCACAATATATTTGGTAAACAAGGAATTGAATAAATGAACCTAATAAATAATACATTCCAACAATCAATTGTATATACAAGATGTCCAAAATAGATGTTGGAATTCCCATATATCGTGGAAGACTCCATTGGGCCGAGAGGAGAGAGTTGTAGTGATATAATACAAAAATAAGCCACATATAATTCATTAAAACTACATGTCTGTGGAATTTCATGGTGTTTTAATAAGTTAATCATATTTTAATATTTGTAACAAGATACAATTACAAATACATCCCCTCATAATATTTAATTAAAAACACCAAAATATTTATATGAAATGTAATCCCTTTACATGGTGTGTAAATGTTCTACAGATGGGATTTTCTGGCCATTTCACCAATATACAACCTAAACTCATTTTTAAGCTACTAAACGTACCATGACCCAATGGAAATAGTTTACCCATTTCACCTAGACTCAATTAATTAAAGAAAACATACATTTTTTATCATTACTTCATTTTCTAGAAAAAATCTCCATGTGGATCATCTATAATTTTACTAACATTCCTTATATCCAAGGACTTATTTATTTCAAAAAACATGTTTTCATGACGATATAGGACAACAAATGTCAAAATATGAGGAAAAAACAGAAAAAATAGTTTAAATAATGAAATGTCACAGATAGGCGTTACTAGAAAAAGGTAGAATATTGTAGAAATTATTAAGCTCTAATAAACCAATAATAATCAAAAATATTTTACTCACAATGATTCTAAAAAAATGTATTTCATTAATTTCAGGAATATGTTATAGTTAAGATTTTTATATCTACTCCAGACATGATATTATCTATTGGATGATTTTATATGATCATTTATATTGCATGTTAAAAATAAATTTAATTCCTCATAATACAGATAGTGTAATATTCTTGATGTTATTCTGAAACTATAACTTATATTTATTAGGGTTTATTTATAAAACAAAATTATAATTATTTAATTCAAATAGATATGTATTACATTTATAGTAAGAAGATTTTATTTAATCAAATTGATCAGCCGCATAAAATGTTAAATGTACCTTTTAATTAATGGGACACTCCATTATATTGAAAAAGTGTTGAGAAATTATGTTTTCACTACATCTTATAAAAAATACTTCATATAATATATCGTTAAATTTATAAATAATGTCTTTAATATTCAATAATAATACATTATATTGAAAAAAAATAAAAAACCATGTTTATGATTCCTTAAATTCAAATGTTCATAAGGTGTTTTATTTAATTTTTGGTAATGTGAAATTTTATTTATTTATTAACATGATGTACTGAATACTTTATCCAACAAAAATTACTGTTAGACCAAATTCACAACATATAGGGATATATAATTCCTAATGTATTATAATAGTCAAATTAACTAAAATGTTTTTAATAGAGTTTATTAAGATAAAATGTTGTCTGTAATAAATATATTTTATATAAAATTTATAAAAAAAATATTTCATAGTACCAACAACATGATCAATCATTGTTCTAACTACATGTTAGTTTTTCATATTTAATAAAAAAATCATTCAAAATTTAAAATTTATTTAGAATAATGGTCGTGAATATGAACACATGTCATCATGGGGTATTCATAATCTAAGACATATACCTAGAGTATTCCTCTGATAATCACTTCTATGTGGGTCTATAATGATCAAAGTGTGCTATGTGAAAAATTAAATATGTTGAGACTACATTAATATGTTGAAAACCAAACTAGATTTCTTTATATATATGAGTGGGTCATAAAAAATGAATGAATTAATACAGTATTCGAAATATATAATTCACATGTACCCTCTTATAATATTTATCTATGGTCTAAATATTATTTTTTCTTTACAATATTTTCTAAATCAAAAGTCCAACCACAAGTTAATAAGGAAAATGGATTTTTCCACTTTTATAGTCCTTATTTATAATAATGTAAAAATTATCATGTTGAACATAATGTAATATGTGAACTACTTCAAAACAAGTTATGATACATTATTCATTTACAATGGTCATGAAATAACCCATGTCAAATAATATTTATATGTAGGTACAGTTGATCTTAAAAACTATAACCTACTGAAAATTACAAATTAATGGTTTTCCATGAAAAAAATGCCCTCAATAATGATAATTTAATATTTTGGGTAATCACTTAAAATTAAATTTCCACCATTACAAATTTGTAAACTTCACATTTTTAAATTGTTTTTTTTCATGTATTGAAAATAAAATATATCAATGTAACGTGTATTCTAGCTACTCAGAGAAGGATTTGACTCTTTAAATTCGTAATGCTCATATTATTGTTTGAAAAAGTGTTATTTCTTGTAATTTTACAAAAAAAATCATTGTAACTAAAATGTACCAAACCCACCATGGTTTAATATAATTAAATTCAATTAATAGATCTCCACATTCCAAATTGTTGAACATATATTAAGATAAATATCATCTTTTTTTATCCTATCATCTGTCATCTTTTACAAAATAGATAACATTTTAAAAAAACTAGTTAAAGTATAATTGTGATAGTTAGAAGTAAAATTGTTGAATTTTTTAGATGTATTCCATTATCTAAAAATACATTCCAAATACAACTAACAGGAATTAAAATGTATTAAAAATATTTCAGACACTGAACTTGGGACTTTAGTTAAAATTTTATAATTAGATCATCCAGTTTTTAAATAGAATGGATTTAATGAAAAAAGTAAATGAAATCTCTTAAATTATAACCATTTGATTCATCAAATATTCTATAGAAAAATCGTAGTATTTGGAAAATGAATTATAACTTTTCTCCATGCAATTCATGAATTTAACCATCACATCAAATGATAGAGTATCATATTTTCCATATTATGTTATACAATGATAATTTTATATAGAAAAATCCACTAGTAAATCAATGGTTAACTTATCCATGATTTATTTTTTTTCTTCAAGGTGTCCTTGAATATAGTTTTTTATCTAATTAGACTGTTATCACTTTTTAAATTTATACTTTTCAGATCAGGAATATTATTTTTTAGGAATATCTTTATTTTCTAGTTTTTTTATGAAAAAATGATATTCTATAAATTTGAGGAGTGTACTCTATTTACATATCTGTACATGTGGTATACCATGTTTCCGGAGGTGACTGTGTTCTGACCGTTTGGCAGACAAGTACATGGTTGTGTGGGATGTCCTAGAGACCACTTAATGTGGAGGCTAGTTAAAGCAAGTACATGCCATGTACCCTTGAATAACATGCCATGTACATTATTTTTAATTCATTAAATGGATCAAGGTTGAATCTAATCGACATAACACCCTTCTTCTATATCCGCCTTGTCCAGAAGTGAATGAGACCATAAATTCTTCTCTAAGCCCATGAAAATCCATCCATTCTCTGAATCAACTGCCATTAATTGAATTTGGACCACCATGGTGACATTATCATTCTTCTAGAGCCTCACTTCATAATTACTCCACAATCATGAGTTATCTCCAGTTCAACATATTTTGTTTTTTCAGATCTATGAAATTATAGGGAGATTTAAGGCCTAAGCATCACATATATCATTAGTACAATGTTGGGGTAGGTGGTTTGTGCCTTTCCATATATACTCATTGATTTATATGTGAAATTGTTATCAATAACCTTGTTTGGGGTATTTTTTGGTTCTGGTTAGTATCCACCATATTGCCAATTATTCCTACTATTCTTGAGGAGAGGATTTATGATTGTAAATATGGATATTTACAATTCCATTGATCTGTTTCCCATGTTTTGTTGATATTGACTGTTTGGTCTATATTTTCCTATAAGGAAACTTTTCTTTCCATGCCTAGTATTGTAATGATGGAGTGATTTTTATCTGACAGGCTATGCTATGTTGTACAAAATTTAGACAAGTAGTTCTTAAGGTTTACATTGGATTCCATATAACGTTAGTGCAAGATTTGACTTACACAAATATGTGGGAACATGGTGTAATACACTATAAGGATAATAGATGATAAGGGACTCTCCAGAGTGTCTGTTTACTTTTATAATGCGAGACTACAGGGGGGATGGAATTTTTTTTCCCTCAGAGTGTTTGTAGTTCCTCATTTCAAGACCATATGGGGGATTGGACATTGAGTGATTCCCCAGAGTATTTATAGATTCTGACATGAGACTACATGGGGAATTTACTGTGAGTGATTCCTAAGAGAGACATTGCTAAACTTGAACCATAGGGGTTATACTGTGAGTACATCCCAGAGGGAATCTTATGTTGAAAGGTTGAACAAGGGGGGTTATTCTATGAGTACATCCTAAAGGATTACATGAATTTATTAGTTGTTTAGGGAAATTTAAAATTGAATGAAATTGAACTGTAGGATTGATTACATTTGATTACTTCCTTGTTTACTGCTTTATTTTTCTTATTTCCCACCTTATATATTCACTAACAATTAGAAACAGATTTTTTTGTGGTTGCATGTTGGGATTCATCTCACACCCTATTTGGATCATACTTTTTGTCCATATCTGATTATATTTTTTCTGGTATAGATAAGGGGAGAATCCCTTCTACTTCACGTACATGATTGTCGTGGATTTGTAGAGCATGGGACCAATCTAAGGCATCTTATGTAGTTGGAGTTTACTTATCTTCATTTTACATTTATTTAGTTCTGCATTCCAACAGCTTGACTTGTTTGGATGCTTTCCTAGACATATGTATCATGAATAATTTATATATGTGCACCAGTTATTTATTTCTTATGTCTTTTGTTGTTTAACTGATTTCATGTTATTACGGCTTCTGTTGTTGATATATGTTTATTTACATTATGTTACTCTTCATTTGGGGGAATTGTTTCCCCACTGTCACACCCATGGCCCTTGCAGCTAGTCAGCAGCCTCTGGAATTTTTGCAAATTCACTGGAGGCCATGTGACCAATCGGGTACAGAGCAGCTCTGGGAGGCTTCCAAAATTGTTATATTACAAAGTGGTATCAGATAAGTTGTTTTCTTCTTCTCTAACTGTTTGTAGCCTATAAAAAATGTATAGGATGGAATAGGTAGGTGGTAATAATCTGTCCCCATGAGAAGGTAACATGTGTACAGTGAAAATCAAATTTACCTCATATGTTATGATTTTTCATGTTTTTCAATTATTACAGTTGATTTGATTTCACTGTTGGGTAATTCACAAGTTTTTTTCTATTATTGTAGATATTATTGCTATTTTATTTCTATTGCAACCTGATGAGATGAGGGTATTCCACATCATGCATCATAAAGGCCTTTAGTACAGATCACATGTCAATAATTGTTTCCAGGACATTTAGTGTGCATTAGTAATTTAATGATGTTGTGATATATGTTGTGTTAGATATGAATGTTATAGTTATAGATTCCTTGAATAAATACCACCTATTTTATAGTGTTTTGAATTGTGTAAGGTTTAGTTTTAACGAACTCCAAACATTATTTTCAATGTTTTCTGGGATCTAGAGTTTGTTTTGCAGCATACTATTCGGAAACATCCTAGAATATATGACCGGTAATGATAAATACTCTCCATGTATCCATACATTCGAAAATGAACTGTTTTTCATATGTAAATGTTGTGTATTTTATGTTCATATAGTAATGTTCCCAATTGTGTTACTACCAAAGTGAGATGAGACATGGAGTTGAGAAATATTTGGTGAAACACATCGTGTATCTTATATGCATGTCGTGTGTATAGATCATGTGACCATCCGTGTGACAAATGATTTGGGTGGATAATGGGTAGTTAGTACACAATGTTCAAGGAACAAACAAACATTTTAGGTTCATAGGTGTAACCGATCGTTTGACTAACAAAACAGTTATGTGAACTTCTTCATGTACATGTCATGTCAGGCACATCCATTCCGTGTAGGGTCAGCCGTGTAACTGGCCTTGTGACTTGTGACACATTTAAGTGATGTTATTCTAGTACATGTCGTATCTGGTCCAAACACGCCATGTAATCTTGTTCTAGGGGGAACCTTGTGGGTTAGTCATCTAGATGAACTCAAGTAGGGGAACAAGATTCTAGTACATGTTGTGTGTTGGAGGAACACATCATGTGTATGGGGTATTAAATGCCCAGACATTTTAAGAGTACACTCCCATGAGAAGGATAAATGTAACACTGATTTTAGGGTTATACACATCATGTATCCCTATTTTGAAATTTTAAATGATTACATTCTAATTTTCCCATCCTACACTTCTATGTTTCTGTCCATAATAGCCACGAACTATGTGTGCACTTGACCTTGAAGAGTCATGCCACCAATAAGTCCTCCATTTGTACACAAGTTAGAGGGAAGTGATCAGATTCCAGACATGACTGATCAGTGTCTAGAAGAATATCCCCCTATAGTGATTGCCTTGGAACCAACCATTATTCCATACATACCTTCTAATGCATAGTTTCGAGAGGGCTTCATGAGGTTCATGCACACCATCCGAGGAGTATCACATCATTTCCCATCTATGGAAGAGCTGATGTGGGTATTTTAGTAGTAGCATCCTCTTACATTCACTGGGAATGAAGGACATCAGGATTCAAAGTCATGGTTAGAACCCATTCTATATATAATTGAGCATTTGGAGATGCCTCCAGAGATGAGGTTGAATATATCTATGTACATGAATTCGGATTTTTACTTGTGATGGTGGGATGTGATCTCATATGCGGGATGCTAGCTGGTCATCGCATGGAATGAGTTTCAGCATGCCTTATATGAATACTTTTAACTTGAGACTTTGATGGCTGATCAAGCCCGATATTTTTGTAGTCCATAGCAGGGTGATCTCAGAATCATGGATTAAAATTCTTGCATCATAGAGTTGCAACTGATCACAAATATTCCAGGAGGTGATGAGTTATTTATGCTGAGAATGTTTGAGGATGGTCTCAAACATGACATCAAATCTCAAGTGGACATCTTCAGGATGACTTCCATCACTTCTATAGTAAACCTGGAATTGATCACAGAATGTAGTATGAGGGATTCTAGAGCTATTAACCAGGGCAGATCGGCATCCCGAGTTGGCACCCCTTTGATAGACAACGGGAAGCATGACAAAGAGTCTACACACAGAGAACATTGTATGAAGGATATTTCTTCTGGTAGCCAGGTGTTGTGATACCAGTGCATAATTATCATGAATAAGAAGCCACATTTCTCGAGAGAACCGTTATAGTGCCAATATTGTAGAAATATCGGCCATCTTCATCGGTTCTATCAGTTTTTCTCACCAGTATCAAGTGATAGAGGTTATATTTTAACTTCTTGTTCATGAGAATAACCACCACTTTCCCATCATTCTATGAAATATTGTTCTTATAGACATTCAGGAAGATGTGGAGGTTATTGTGATGGTAGCCAGTTGGTAGGAATTCAATGAGAACATGTTGGATCATATTAGGGTGGTTAGGTAGGATCACAAGGCTGTAGTATAGGCCAGACATTTGCAGTGGAGTAGACCCAGCAGGAGCAGGATCCCGACCATTCAATAGTTTGAGGTACTATTAATGTTCTCACAGTTCTAGCTACATCACTCTGGAAAATTTGGGATTCCCATAGATTCAAATATGTTCCAATTGTGATGATCCCTGGTCTCTGTATATATACTTCTTCTGATGTATTGACACTAGATAATTCATTGGGGAGAGGAATGGAAAGTGCACAACAGTGCATGGAGTGCCCTCTTGATGTTGGTTTGTGTAACTTCTTATGGGACCTCATTGTATGAGATATGATGGGATATGAAATTATTCATGTAATGGATTGTTTATTCCCATTTAAGGATGTTTTCAACTACTCTTGCTGTATAGAGAGCTTCACATCACATGAGGGCAGATCCTTTCATCACAATAAGAATGGAATATCCAGGCGAGCAGAGCAGGAACTAGCATCATGGGTTGGGAGGAGTTTAAGACTAGATTTATAGTCTATATCTAGATGAACATGCAACTTCAGAGATGGATTTTCCTCTATTGTTTGATCATTTTAGGGTTTCCTTCCATAAGACTTTCTAGGATTGACTCTAGAGGGAGTGGTAGACCTTTTTATTGAGCTAGTGTGAGGAGTGGTACTGGTGTCCATTCCTCCCTATAGGATGTCTACAGTAGAGTTTCATGATATAAAGGACCAGTTGGAGGATTTGCAGGAAAATTCTATCATCTGACCCAGTACTTCGCCTTGGGGTCCTCCGGTCGTGTTTCTGAAGAAGGTGAATAGTACCCTCAGACATTGTGTGGATTATCATAAGATGAACCAGTTGACTGTACAAAATCGATATCACATTTCATAGATTGATGACCTATTTGATCAACTTAAAGGAGACTAGGTGTTATAAAATAATTATTTGAGATATTTTTATCATTATTTGTGAATTAGACCATCTCATATACATCTTATTTCCATTTGGATTAGGTAGGTTCTATAAGAGTATGTGGATATGCCATTCTGTCTCACGATCTCGCCCGCAGTTTTTACGGAACTAATGAACCGAGTGTTCCATCCATAATTAGATTCATTCTGGTATTATTTGTGGATGATATATTCTTGTACTCTAACACTAGAAAATACCATGTCACCCATCTTGAGATCGTTTCGAATACACTGATAGAGCATCAGATAAATGCTAAACTCTTAAAATTCAATTTTCGGATGGACCAGATTCACTTCTTGGGCCATGTTATCTCATAGATAACAATGTTAGTAGACCTAGAGAAAGGTAGAGAGATATTTTCTTTGGAGAATTCGAATAATTTTTTTGTACATAGTTTTCTAGGTCAATATGGTTATTATAGATGTTTTATAAACCACTATTCACGCTTAGCAGCACCACAAACAGGCCTGACTAAGAGGTGTGCGAATTACTTATGGTCAGATTCTTATGAGTTAGTCTTCCATGAGCTCAAAGGGAGGATGAATTCAGCACCGATACTAATATTTTTCAAAACCATGCATGATCAATCTAGTTTACAGTGATGCATTAGGTATCAGGCTGGATTTAGTGCTTATGTCCGGTGAAGGAGTCATTGTTTATGGGTATCGGTAGTTGATGCCAAATGAGAAGAAATATCAGATGCTCGATCTGGTGTTGGATATAGTTGTACATCTTTTACGCTGTTGAATATATTATATTCTGGGAGAAAATTTTGTGGTTTTCAACAACCAAAAAAGATCGATGTATATCTTCCCTCGGTGTGATATGAATTTGAGCCATCGAAGGTGAGTTGAGTATTGTCAGTGTTTTGACTTTGATTTTGCATATGATTATGCTAATGGAAACACAGTAGATGATGCGTTGACAAGAATGACTTAGATACGAGCATTTCATGTGTCCAGCAGTTAGTGTAATCTTATGGATCTGTTCAATAAGATTAAATTTTAGGTACATGACAGATAGGGGAAGACGCCCCTTTCTTCTACAGGTGTTACCTCTACTCTACTTGATCGGGTTCAAATGAGGCATCTATGAGATTCTGAAGGCCTATTCCTATGAGAGAGTGTGTTTGGATAAGACCATATTCATGGATGTATATTTATCATGGATTTGATCGTGTGTTTTCATAGATGAGTTGGTTATTAGTAGACATACGCGAGGAGCTAATGTGGGACATTCATTCCTTGGTATGGGAAGTTCATCCTAGAGTTACAATGTTGTATCGTGATCTTCACCATCAATATTGGTGGCCAGGTATGATGAGATATGTTACTGGTTTTGTCATGAGATGTTCCACCAGTCAGTAGGAGATGGAAGATCATCAGGGACTAGCTTGGATTTTTTAGTAGTTACACATTCTCAAGTGGAATTGGAACAGTGTCGATATTGACTTCGTGATAGGTTTATCATGGTTTCCTCAAGGTAATAATGTAGAATGTGTTGTCATTGATAGAATCATGAATGTTTATCAATTATTACTGATCAATGAGACATTCATGGTTGATGATCTGGGAAAGCTGTACATTCAAGAGATTGTATGTATACATGTGGTTCCACAACCCATTGTTTCAGATAGGGATTCCCGTTTTACTTCTCATGTTTGGAAGATATTATAGAGGGACTTGTGTACCTAGGTACTTCTGAGTACAACTTACCAGACCCAGATAGATGTCTAGTCCGAGTATATGATTGTGTTGCTAGGGGACATGCTTCGGGAATTCATCGTAGTTTTCAGAGGTTATTGGGAGAATCAAATTACTCCAGTTGAGTTTTCCTACAAGAATAGTTTTCAAGAAAATTTTCATATGGATCCTTTTGAGGCTATTTATGGTAGCCCATGTTGATCACACTTATATTGGATGGAGGTATGAGAGATAGCTATTTTGGGACCTCATCTTGTCCAGGAGACCATAGAAAATGTGGGGTTGATTCATAAGGGGATGGATACTACACAGTCATGAAAAAGTATTATGTTAATCAAAGGAGACAACCTCTGGAGTGAGAGGTTGGAGATACAGTTTTTATATGTGTCACAACATGGTTGGGACCCATGTGGATTATGAGACATGGAATTATTTCCCTAAGATACATCAAACATATTTAGGTTTTTGAAAAGTTAGGTCGGTTGCCTATCGTAGAGGGTACCTCATATGTACCGAGCAATGCACGACATCTTCCATATTTCTCAGCTATGACATTACTTCTCTAACTCGTCTCATGTTTTTCAACCCAAGAAGGATGAGTTAGCGTTGGAAGCCTCATTAAAGTAGAATAATTTCTAGATTGTTGATCAAAGCGTAAGGGTTATTTGTGGCTGGTCTGTTCTTCTAGTAATGGTGTTTTGGCAGCACAGACGAGTACAGGATGAGACTTGGGGGAGGGAGACTGATGTACGATCGCAGTGGCCAGTGCTGTTCAAGGAATTTTCTTATAAACCACCATTCTAGGGAACATTATTGATGAAATTCATTAATGGAGGATGTTTGTAAGAACCCAAATCTTATTTTTAGGTATTTATTTCTTTTCTAAATTTTTTATAGAAAAATATGAGTTTTTGGAAATTCCATTGGTACACAGCATGTAATTATTATTATAGGCCGTGTATCCTGTTTTGCCGAGTGACCATTTACTGACCGTGTGATGGATAAGTAAATGGAAATGTAGGGTGACCTAGAGACCGCCAATAGTGTAGGCCATTTTATGATAGTACCCACCATATACCCTTGAAGAACACACCATGAATTTACTTTATATTCCATTAAATAGACTGGGGACGCATCTAATCGACAGAACAACCTTCCTCTACATATGTCTCATCTTAGAGCGAACAATACCACTGATTATTCACCGAGCCCCTGACTCTCCATCCATTATAAGAATCCACTGCCTTCAACTAGGTTGGGATGACAACTATATGTTCATCCTTCTTATAGAGCATCCCTTCTTTATTCATCCTCTTTCGTGAGTTATATTTAGTTGACCTTTTTTAGAATATTTGTAGATCTATGACATTCACGGGTGATTAATGGCATGTGGTTCACATATTTTGTCCTTAAAATGTCGAGGTAGATGTTTTGGGACTTTCCATAGGTATTCTTTAATTTATATGTGCAAAATAGCCCAATACCCTTGTTTGGGTAATTGTGTGGTTATGGTTATTAGCCATGTTATTGGTTGATATGACTTGTAGGCTTGGGTATAGTATTTATGATCATCAATATGGTTATATACCATTATAGGCTTATGTTTCCCATGTTTGCTTGATATTTTCCATTTGGTCTATCTTTTCCTATTAGACAGCCTTCCTTTCAATGCCTGGTATAGTTAGGATGGAGTGATTTTTATCTAACATTTTGTGATATGTTGTCATATATTTAGAAATGTAGTTTTTGAGGATTATATTGGCTAGAAAATATCATTTTTCCGAATTTGAATTACACATTGCTATGGTAACCCGGTGTAGTAGACCATAGAGAGAATGGATGTTGACAACTTCTATAGAGGGTATGCCTACTTTTACATTACAAGACTATAGGGGTGATGAACATTATACTCTCTCAGAATTTTTTTAGTTTATCGTTATGAGACCGCAGGTGGAATTGGATGTTGAGTGCACCCCATAGTGTCTATGGATACCAATATGTTACCACCTGGGGAACTGAAGATGAGTTCTAGCTCAAAGAGTCTTTTCTAAAGCCAAACAAGAGGGGTTAGACTATGAGTACATCCTAGAGGGTTTTTTTTGTGTTTGATAGGTTGAACAAAAGGGGTTATGCTATATGTACTCCACATAAGGATACTCGTATTTTATTAGTTACATGATTGATATTTTAAAATGAATTAAATTGAACTATATGATTGTTTACTTTTGAGTGCTTCATTGTTTACTGCTTCATTTTGCTTATTGTCTGCCATATATTTTCAATGACTGTTAGGCACAGAACTTTGGGTGGGTTTCTACTGGGATACGTCTCACACCCGATTTGTGTCATGCTATTGGGTCTAAAAAGATTATATTTATCAAGGTATAGATAATTTAAATCACCCATATACTTCAGGTACTTGATTGATGTGGAGCTGGAGAGCATGAGACCAAGATGAGACTTTCGATGTTGTTGGAGTTTATTTTTTTCCATTGTACTTCAGTTTAGTAATATATTCCATCATTTTGTCTTGTTTGGATTATTTCCTAGAACTATGTATCTTGAATCATTTATATATGTGCTCTGGTTGTTTATCTCTTCAGTCTTAAGTTGTTTACCAAATTGCATGTTATTACTACTTCTGCTATTGCAATCTGTTTATTTACATTGTGTTTCTCTGCCAATGAGGGAATAGTTTAACTAATATCACACCGAAGGCTATCTGTACTAGTTGTATTCCTCTGTTATTTGGGGAAATGTGGTATAGGGCATGTGACCATCTGGGTACGGGGCACCTCTAGGTCGCTTCCTGAACCAGGATGATACAATACTATTAGAAGATGGATCTTCAATCACAATCTGATTGTCTAAATATTTGATTAAAAACCTTTTCTTATACAATTTTTATGATATTATATATTTTATACCCTTCTAATTCAACTTATGAAAATTAGGTGTGATATTTTTTCACTATATCAAAACAAATGAAATTGGAATTATATTCCATTCTTAGAAACAATACTTATATCTACATCAGGTATATAAGATCATAATTATAGAAGGAATAATATTTTAAAATCATATATTTACACCTAAAATGATCAAAAAATTATCCCTAAATATGCACTGAAAAAAACATGCTGAATTTCTTTATTATTTTATATACATATTAGAAGTAGTGTTCGATGAACTAGGAATGATGGTTTTTGATTATGATGTTTTTAAAACAATTTAAACCTCACCAATTTTATATTTATCCTTCTCTCTAACACTATTAACTTAATTTAAATAACAAAAAAAAATTACAAAATGGAAACCCACACAAATAATTATATGATTTATTTGTATCATCATTGCCAAATAATCTAAATTAGCATTCCCTAATGTGTGTATCAACTATATTATAATATTTGGTAATATGTAATCTCTCTCATAAGAGGATATTTAATGCTATTCTCGATAGTGATACATTGTTAAATCATATGTGATAAAAATTACCCTCTAGAGAAAATGAAAGTAGAAATATTCATCAAATAACATTTATCATCAGGTCCCAAAAACTCATAGGCTCAAAAATGAGTAATATTAAATTTTTCATAAATATAATATAGATTTTCATAAAATGAAATATGAATATAAATATTCATTATTATTTAAAAAATATTTATAATATGGGTTGTATTATTCACCAATTATTTCAAAATGTACTCAATAATAAAATTATAAATAAATTTATTATTATTAATATAATTTCATGTAAACATATAATAATGATCTCTACAAATTTTAATTATAATATTAATTAAATTTTTAATACTGTATTCAAATTTATCCTAAATGAAAACTTATCAAAAACATTTAATAAATTATTATAATTTATGTCTAGAAAATATTCCATAACAAATAAAACATTCCTCTAATAAATAGTCATATATTTAAATGAAAGACACACATAAAAAATTTAAATATTTAATATCTAAAAGTTGGATTTTGGATATATTGTGAGTTTAATTCATATGTGGAGTCCTTTAGATAATGGTGAAGTGAAGTCGATATTGAACTATAATTTTTTCACAATATAGAATACGAAAATTCCAAAATTTATTTAAATTGAATATATCAATGTATAGAAAAAAAAATCAATTGAAACCAAAATGTTAATAATTTTGAAAAATATTTGAAATAAGAATTCCAAAAATATATATGAATTTTAAAATCAACATCATGTTCTAGAATAAAATATATTATCCATTAAATGATAGAATATAATGATATGATCAATATTATAACTGTGATTACTCTTCGTATTTTATCCAAAATGATATGTTGATCATTAACCCTGTTGGTGGGATATAAATCCCAAACATAGAACACTCTTGATGTACTAGATTATCTAAACCCTATATCTTCTTCATCCAAACCATCATTAATGGGTATCGCTATCCATATGATACTACCCAAAAAACCTGATGAAAATATTTATTTCTCATTATATTATAAAATTTTTAGTTTTAATGATTCCTTTATATGGACATAAAATCTTATCAATCTCATTGAATTTGAATAAAATTTATTCAATAGAAATAATATAATATTTTTTCAACAAAAATAATCACTTGTAGTGTCACTAATAATCACACAGAAAATAAATACAAATAAATGATATAGATTTAATTACAGAGGTGTAGATCTTGAATATAATCAATTGTCCATCTAATCATTCATGATTAAATAATTTTTCCCATGAATCCATTTACTATTATTGAAGATGAAAATATAAGCCAAATATATTATTTTCATAGATTGGTTATACCAAATTTTGAATTATATATATATTATGTTGGTTTAATATGAGTGGAAATTCATAATGTTCTGAAACAAGATTGCATTGGAACCAACTCCCTAAAGCTATGTTAATTATAATTTATTCATTAATTGACTATGGAACTCAAAATTAATCAGTTAAAAATGCATAAGATAATAATTCCATTATTATTAATCAAAATCATAGATCCAAAATAATTCATTTCTAGAAAATTAATAAAATATTTCATGAGTTATGTGATAATAAGATAGTCATTCACACCACTCTATGTTTTGAGATGTACTATGTGATTAAAAATTTGAAGAATATAAAATTTAAATAGATGTATTATGTAGATATGAAAGTTAAAAATTATTTAAACACAATAAAAATACAAATAATGGATTTTTTCTGTAAAAGTTAAAAAATATTATATTAAATAAATTAATGATATTTAAAATTTTCACTAGACAATGGAAATGAAAATTTCTCAATGAATAGGGAAAATGGATTTTATATTATTTGTGTTTACTTGATGAAAATTTAAATGAAGAATTTTTTAAATTGAATGTTTGATTTTAATACCATTATTATATAATATAATTTGATATAATAACATTTGGATTTAGTTCATGAACATGAATTGGTGTCTTGAGGAAATCAGTATTATTTCATACTCACCCCTTACATTATCATTCAAATGTATTTATACATTCAACTGAACATTATATAGTTAATGGGATAAAATTATTAACATCATGTTGTGTTTCATAGTTTCGTATTATTGTTATTATGGATGAGTTCATACCTCAATATTTGGTATTTCTCTTTCAGTTTAATAATGTGTCACAATACATTAATATTTTCTAGATTTTTGATATTTTAAAAAAATTCCCCTTTATGTCGATTTAATTTTTTATTAGAGTATTGTTTTAATAAACAACCTTTGTAAATTTTGGAAACTTCTACTAATCTGGGCACACACTTGGGGTCATGAAGTGCCTAGGATGGGGTCTTCAGTTTTTGGCCAATGGATAAGTTTAGTAAATATGTTCCATAATGAAAGTTGAAAATAAATTTATTTTTTGGGATATATAATATTTTATGATATACGTATGTCCAATAACATGAAATACGTGGAGGAAGGGAACATTTTATTCATTTAAAATTTATATTATATGCCTTGGAATGAAAAATAACGTGTGTTGCTATGGAATATCATTATGTGTGATAAAATTTATTTTTGAATGAATTGAATTATAATATCATAGACAATAATCCAAAATTGTCATTATGTGATGTTATATCAATTATATTAAGTGATTTAAAAAAAATCAACAATTTATTTTACATCCTTTTATTGGATTTTATCTCTATGGTTATCATTTACCAATGATTATTCTTATGACCAAGCATAAGTTAAAATTGGTTGAAAGCATTTAAATTTTAAAATGATGTCTGATTCTATAAGTTTAAGTTGTTTAATAACCACATATAATTACCTCATTTATTATAAACTAATTATTAAATTTCATATAGACTTATTGAGAATCTCAATGTAAGTAAAATAATATTGAATTGAATCAAAATATTGTTAATGTATCCATGCATCCAATCATCCCTCCCAAGTAAATACTATGCTTATTATTTTATCTTGAGTGGTACTAGAATACCATGTAATAAAGGATGTTTCTACCATTAATTTGGATTTCCATCAGGTCATGGATACACCATATAGAGAAAAACGTTATGGTTTTTCTCAATTGAGTAAATAAAATAAGAGTTTATATATTAGAAACACTAATAAAATTAGTGTATGGAACACTTGTTTATTAACGAATATGTTTCATTATATATAAATCCTAGTTTATGGTTTATTATTTTATTCAAATAATAATCAAATTTAATTTGGTACTTACAATCCAATCAAGAGAACTACATAATCTCATTTTCAAATTTACACTTCAATTATTTGACCAAATGCACTAACTTCATATATTCATTATGTTTTTTTAAAAATATAGATATAATTTGCAAATAAGAAAAATATTTCATCTGAAATCTATATGATTACATGAATCCATATCCCCCCATTCATTATAGATATAATCCATGAGTTTTACAACAGTTAACTCAAAAAATGTTTTGTGTTGCCAAAAAAATGGTTTATGTAATCATCACTATTCCGTCATCATGATCTTTCATTTCTGAAGATCTTATATTCCATACATTAATTATAAAATTTATATTTTCACTAAATATACATTTTCATCATTACCCAAATAACCCATTCATTTAATAGTGGGTTATCACAAATGTTTTTAGGTTTTTTTCCACAATAAGAAATTTTTGATATCACATATCACCATAATAGTGTGTTCCTAGAATGAATTTAAATTCAGTATCTATATTAATTACATAAAATAATGTAAATCTACAAATATCATTTTAATTGTTTTTTGAGAAAATGTCACAAACAAATAAATGATATCAGGTCAATGACAACACACCAAAATTATGGAGATTACAAACCTAATGTTTTATTTATACAAAACCTCTTTTGGTCCATTATATTTTCATATATATTTATTAATTATTTATTACCCTAGGAAAAAATACTTTCAAATACATTGTCAAATAACACAGATATTACTATAAATGATATATAACTCTTGGTGAACTGGGTTTTATATGCACCATTGGATTATGTAATTTTTTTCTTCAAGATGGGTTTCATCCCATATCCAAATATATTGAAACATTGAAAATAATTCTCCAATTTCAAAATGTAATAGAACCTGTAAATATTTTATAAACATTTATTTGATAGTGAATAAGAAAAAATAAAACCATCATTACACATAATTAATCATCAATTCCATTTTAAATTCCAATGATATTCAAGATTTGATTTCCTTTTATGTGTACTAAATAGTAAACGAGACTTTCAAATATTAATACCACCCTTTGTTACGATGTTAGAATGAAATTAGATCTATAAAAAATATGTGAAACACATTGTGGATTATATTCTATATGAAAAACTTTTATAAAAGATAGAATGAAATTCAATCTATTATGGTCATCTATTATAATAAGCATGAAATTTGGTCCCCGACAATTCAAATGCCTTATGATAAATTTTTAATAATACCATGAAAACATATAACTTCATTAGAATACTAATTAAACTATGATATAATTGGAAAATAAAATAAATCTACTTCCTATAATCGAAATCTACCATCAATTTTTTGGTATGATAACTCCCAGAATTCATGGATCTCATTAGTGTACACTTCTTACACATTAAAAAATGATTTTATAATATAATCTCATATATATCTTGAAAATATTAAAATATTATCCACAATATAATTTCATAGTGGTGATGTATCTATATTCTAGTATTTAATATCAATGGATGCCTCCTTCAAAAAGATTCATAAAGAATAATATTTTAGCGTCCAAATATTTTTGGAATGTTTTTCACTCTATTATTGTTCTACATTTGTTACATTATTTTTTATAGAAATCACAACTAAAATGAGACAAGACATGACTATTTAAAATTATTCTATCAATTTAGAAATAATAAAATAATTATTTTGAATAAAATATTTTAATAAATTAAAAATAATTAAAAATACTCAATAAGAAAACTACATTATTTAAAATGGAGTTTTTTATTAAAAACAATTTTCCCTTATATGTATTATTTTTTAATAAAACATACATTTTTTAATTTTAGATTTTTTTTTGGAAAATTACATTCATATTTGGGATAAAAATTTTAAAAATTTCATGGGACACAATTTCAATATTTTCAAAAATAATTGACTTTTAAGTGAATTCTCAAAAAAAAAATTTGACCAAAATTGCTAATTTTATGATTTTACATTTTTATAAGAAATACATATAGATTTCTTAAAAATTAAATTATTAAATGATATATTCAATGTATAAAAGTAAAAATTTTATCTTTTATTCAGTATTTATAAACCCTATACGTAATTTTATTATCATTGGTAATATTTTATTCCAATTATAATATACATTTCTATATTTACATTAAATTAAACAATTGTAATTTAAATTTCAGTTTTTTTAATTTTAATGGTAATTTTTTTTAATTTTTTATAATCAACCAATTTATCTCATTTAAAATAATGAAATCATTAATTCTAAAGTGGGTAAAATCATATCTACAATAAAATTATTTTGAAAAAATCTTTTTACAATTCATATTCATTAGTTATAAAATTATTTTTTATAAATTTTAGAGATTATTTATGATAATATAATTATTCTATTTGAAAAAATATTCCAAATTAATAAATCATAAAAATTGTGATTTTATTCATTCCAATTAATTATCAATTTTAAAAACCATAGTTTACACAATAAAAGATAGGAAGTGTAAAAATATTTTTATGATGTGTAAATTAATATTCACAATTACAAAATGTTCATACTTGTGTTTATATGATTAATCTTCCTAAAATTATTATATAATACAGTATTTTAATTTTTTAGTATAATTTTACCAATATATAGTGACATAACATTATTGAATTGTAATTTCTTTCTAAATCCCCAAGCTTGACATAAATTGATATTACATCACCTTTGTTAAATACATAGTACATTAAACAAATTAATGCCAAATGAATATATTAGTTATGTAGATTTAGAAACAAGGAACACATCCTCTATTTGGGGAAAGATAATCCACATCTCCCATAGTTATATACCATTTAGGATTCCTATATAAAAGCATTCATTATATCCAAGGAGAAACTAAAACACAAGAAATGGTGATCTTAGATGCCTAGTATGCTGAAACATGGAAAATATAAAACAAAAAATGAACATAATAATGTAATAACATGGAAAAAACTCATTATAATCATTCCATGTATAAAAAATTTCCATACATTGAGTAATTGAATAAATCATTGTAGTTTATAAATAATAAATCAAAAAGGAAGATGAGCGAGGATAAAATAACAATATAATAAAATATGGAATTTTTGAAAACACGCAAGCATAGAAAATCATTTCCATATTAACTAAGGATCATTTTTATGACCATCATAAATAAGAAATTCCTTTAATTAAATTAGTTCACTTTTCTTTCCAACCATGTAAAATTGAATCGGATTTAAATTCCCTTCCTAACACATATTAGTGAACTTGTATCATTTCTCATTCGTGTACTATCTATTTCATTAGATCTAAATATTTACCCAATTAATTTTATTAACCCTTCATATAATGAAATACTTACATATTTTTGGCAAACGAGAACATACATTTTTAATCATAACATAACCCAATGAATGAAATGGGGTTCTTTAACCTCACTCCATCATATCATAATCTATTTAAGAAAAATATATTCCAAAAATATAATTGTATCATAAATGTAATCAAACTACACGAATAAGAGGGATAGTTTACATTAAATATATCCTTATTTCATAATTTCATCATAGATGGAAAATAATTTTTATAAAACACATGAAATTTATTATTTTGAAAAATATTATTTTTTCATCAAAATACATTTCTTTTATTCAAACTCTACACCATTTAATAAGAAAACTATTTTATTGAAATTAACATTTAAAAAAGAAATTTAATCTCTATGTTTAATTGGTTTCATTAATGCATTCAAATCTATTCATTCTATATAATTAATTAGCAATTATTCTCATACATTTTCCCGAAATTTCAAATAGTACATCATATCGAAAACATCAAAAGAAAGATTTCACATAATTTACTAAAAATAAAACAATAGTTAAAATTGAAATTAAATAATTATATAATTATATAATGAATATTTTGGAATATATATTGTGGAAATATGTAAGTGGATTGTAAAAATTACCCAGTAAATACATACATAAAAATAATCTCAAATAATAATGAGATTGACAATGTATCCCTTAACATAGGTCTGAGTTCATTAATAAGAACAAAAAACTCATATAAAATGTATTAAAGAGTGTTATAAACATAATACATAAAAATATTTATATTTATTACATCATATTTGATCTCATTATCACACATTTAATAAAATTTCATTATAACTTTTCTTTTATGGATTATTTGTGGCATGTTCTTTCATAAATCATATTTAATCTTCATGGTTTCTCTTTATATCATTTATAAAATAATAATAATTTAATATATATCATATTTATTCATTATATATGTTTATTTAAACATTATTCATAATTGATTATGGATAATTAATTGATTCAATCAAGGTGATGAAAGATAGTACGTACACACGGATGATGATATCATTCCCATAATTATATATATCCATGGTAGTGTATGGTATATAATTGTTCTATAATATATATAATGTTGTGATAATCACATAAAATTATTATTTACATCAGTATACCAACCCAAATTAATTTTTAGAAAAAAGAAGAATACACCACAGCATGGACACAACAATCTTTAAATAGTCACGCATAGGGATTTAATTATTCATAGGATGGATAGATGGTGGAATATGATTGTTACATAACAATAATAACATCTAAAAATATATTTAATACTAGATTTTTTACATGGTGATGGAAAAAATAATTGGGTAGAATTTGAAGAATAAATAAATTTTAAATAATTATAAGAGTAGATGACCTATTCTTTGATGATGCCCCTTTATATAACATCTTGAAGAAAAATAGATTGTATTTTAAATAGAATAGTTACCCTATAATGAGACTAAAGAAGTTGGTAAGGTAAACATAGAGGGTACGTACAATCGTTACTGCTCAATTAGATTCAGTAAAAGGGGGAGGAGGTTCCGTTTTATTATTGAGGTTGGGGAACCACTAGAATTCACAAAAACATTAATTCTTTGTTAAATAAAAACCAATCAAAAAAACCATGAAAAATTTTAGTTTAGAAAAATTTATGACATAATGTTGTAATATCATATTGAAATAAATTTCTACATATGTTTATATCAATTTAAACCTCATGATTTTGATTATCCTTTAGTTATTCTATTATAATTTTATTTGTGGTAACAATTTTTTCAATTTTAAAATTAAGTAATTTTTACTCATATGATATAAACTATACCTTAGTTGAATTATTAAGAATATTTAAGAATATATCATAATTATTTTAGAATATATCATAATTATTTTATAATTTTTAAAATATTTAATGATTTTTCATCAATTTAAGAAAACATTATTTTTACCAAATATCAACTGTGTCAATTATGACACTATTAAATTAATGGGTTTTCAAAATAACATGATAATATGTTATCCTTGGAAAAAATATTTCAATATATCTCTATGTAGTCAGGGTAATCTTTAAAAAAATTCAGTTATTTTTATTAACCGATATTATATTTATTTCAGTATATTTAATAACATTAATTTAATATTTTCATTATTTTAATAATTACAACATCAGTATTGTTTAGTAATTTGATATACTAATTTCTAGGATAATAATTAAAAATAAAATACAATAAATAATATAAATATCACTTATTTCATATGTATAGTAATTTTATACTATATCTCATATAAAAATATGACATTAAAAAAATAATATGTATGACAACTTGAATATGAAATCTTTTAAATTACATTAGATAAAATATAATAAGTGTCATAATATTTTCCATGTGGAAACAAACAACCAATAACTAGATCCAACGATTATTATACATGACATATACTCAACCAATATAAATTTGAATTTTATTGGGTCTTTAATGGTTATTATCATTTTAATAAGTATTATTTTATTTAATTTCCAACGATTAAATATTTTTTTCATCATCAATGGAAAATAAATTTTGTAAATTTTTATTTTCTAAAATTAATAAAATAAAATATAATGATAGAGATGATAATATTATATTTCATATGATTATTTATACTCTAACTTATCATTTTTATATCAATATTTTAAAATTGATAAGGTTATTAAATTTTTAGAAAGATATATTTAACTTTTCATTAAATAAAATATATTAAATGTATAAAACTCTTCAAAGTGGATTGAAAAGGATTCCATTTCTAACCAAGGATTATTTAGGTTGAAATAAACTCATCTCACTATATTACAATAATATTTAATGAAATTATATTATATTATCTTTACAGTTAATTAACTAATTTAAATTTTTTATCTTACTAATAAATTACTCAAGTTACTATTCAATTCACCAAAATAAAAGAAATATATTTAAAAAAATTGAAAACTATTATAAAAAATATGGAATAAAATTTGTAATATTATGAACAAAAATGTTTTAGTAATTAATTTATAGTTATTCATGTCATCTGAATAAGAAAATGAGTTTTAAAAGAAAATTATTTGAAAAAAAAATAAATTTTTTTATATCTAAATTCACTTAAAAATTTTTATAAATAAAATAAGTTAAATTAAATGATAATGGATAATTATATTTATAATTTAAATTAGATAAATAATATAACGTAAGCATATAAATTATTTTTATAAACAAAATTCAATTATAATTTTCTGTATTTATACAATTCAAAAAAAACATAAAACAAATCATTTAAATATAAAAAATAAATCCAAAGTATATTATTATATATCAATTCTGAAGAAGATTTTTATTTTATCCCATAAAATATAAATAGGTGTTAAATACTAGATATAAAATTAAAGTTCCATTAAAATCTAGTAAAACATTATTTTCTCAAAAATACTTCATTTATTTGAAAAATTGAATTGGTTCTCATATCATGACTAGAAAACATATAAATAAAATATTAAATAGAATATTTTATTTATTAAATATATATTTCACTAATAAAAATCCATTAAGAGTGGTTTTATTATTTTATAAAAACTATTATAAAAATTTAAATAGAGAAACACTTCTATTTATTTAATTTCCGGATCCCCACGGGCTGGCACAAGTGCCCGGGTATCAAAAATAAACATGGGAACGATTTACCTGGCTAAATAAATATAAAACAAACAACAAGCTGAATAAATTGAAACTATAAACAGACAACCAAACAGAACCGTATATGAAGTTCATATTTATAGTTTAGAACATGAACTAAAAACCTAAAAGAGACTACATCAAAAGAAACCCAAAATCCAACACAATCCTCGGTGCGACATGAGGAGTCACGTCCTGAAGCCACCACCACTAAACAAACACGAGGATGCCCCTAACAACCCGAATGACCAATGCTATGCTCAACGCCTCAACCTGGAATGAAAATGAAACAAAAATTAAATAGACCCAATGGTGTATATAGAGATTGAGCTAAAAGCCCCGTAAGATGCCACCGAGAAAAGGATCCACACACAATTATTAAATGAAAATACATTTATAATTTTAATATAATAAAAGAACTAAAATCTTAAATTTTTTTAGAGAAAATAGGTTTATAAAAATCACTTTTTAAAAGGAACATCTTAAATTTATAAACACACACACAACATTACTTTTAAAATTACCTAATTGTCACGCTGATGAGAGTAAAGTAACCAATGAGCACTAATATGGGAGGGGCCACATGGGTGTTAGCTACCTTGGTCCCCTAGATATTCGTTTCTTAGTGAAACGTGGATTAGAAGACCAAAACTCTCATAAAATGTTTCTTAGAAGGCCACGACCCTCAGAAAATGTGGCTTAGAAGACCATGACCATCAAAAAAACATATTTTTAGTCAGTATTGAAAATGTCAGTCCTTCTAGTGAAACTGGGTGGAGTCACCTCTGGAACACTATACCACTAGTCTAGTCCACCCTCCTATCTACATGGGCTTCCTTCTTTGTGCTCAGGCAAGTTTCAAGTTCACCGTAGACGTCACAGTTATGCATAAAATCCCAAGAGGGTATTTACACATGGAAAATCACAATTTGCACACCCAAAAACCATTTGAAATATTACACTTGCTAAAACATTTTCCAAACCCATTTCACAATATTTACATTAACTAATAAACCATTTAATAAGTATAAAACAATATCAAAAGTGTGTCATAAGTTTTTACATGGACAAAAGTAACTATTTATAAATCCTATACACGTTCCAACATTGCACAGACTCAAATAAAATTTAAAGTGTGACCTACACCACTGAAAAAGATTGATGAAAAACCTTACACCACATGTAATATGCTTTTTCACAAACTACACACCTTGATAAGCCAAAAATAAAATCTTATGATAGAATTTTAAATAGTAACATGGAATCAATCATTAACCCACACAAAAACTTCTTTTATGATAAGATGAACCAGACACTAAGTCAAAAATATAGTTCGCACTAATGACCAACCATAATAAGTTAACCGCACAATTTAAAAAAATCACTAACAAATAGATTTGAGTTTTCAGAAAGGAACACACACATAATATAAACATGCTACCAAATGATTAAAAATGAAAATAAATCATCAAAGAAGACAAATTTCACACAACACAAATTAATTAAATAAAAAACTAAATTAATTAAACATTGAAATTAATTATTCAAATAATAATTAAGATTGAAATCATATACCTTAACGTTGACCAACTCCACAAATTTTGGTGCGCAACTCCAAATTCTCTCCATTCGTGCCACAACACAGAAATTGAATTCTTCGGTGAGGGAGCGGAAGGCTGGGAGACAAGACAGGTTGGTGCCGGAGGTGCGCTACACAGGTTGGTGTCTTGCCAGAAGGGGGAGCGGAAAAAAGGGGGGGTGGTGCGTCGGGGCTGTCTGGTGAGGAGGAAGTGATTCTGGTTCGCCAGAGAGGGGGAGGAGGGGTGCAGCTCAAGTAGTCATTCTTGCGAGGATGAGGGGCTAGATGAATGGCAGAGGACATAAGCAGGCCAATAGGATGGAAAACTTTCCGAAGAAGTAGAGAATGGGTAGGGGTGTGCGGCTCTAGTTGGGTAAGGAGGAGAGTGGGGGGAACCGCTATGTTGATAGAGGGAAGAGCAAGGACTGAAAAAAATTGAAATGAAAAATAATGAATGAAATAAAAGACAAAAATTGATAGGTAAATAGAGGAAATAAAAAGTAAAAATGAAATAAAAATAAAATATAATAATGATAAAATAATTTCCAAAATTCTATTTAATAATAACATTCTTTAAAAAAAATTAAAATAAAAATAACATAATAAAAATACCAAATCAAAAAATTAACAGAAATTAGTAATTATAATTATATCCTAATAAAAATATTAACTTAATTAATTATAGTACTAATTATTAATCTAAAATAATAAAGCCAAACAAAACAATTACATCATTCCTAATTATTTTTATTAAAAATGGAATATATTTTTATAGAAAAATTACATCATTCCTAATAATAACATAAATTATTTTTATAAAAAAATGAATCTATTTTTCAAAATTATATTCAAGTATGTGGAAAACTATAACCTAAAATTAATCATTCTTACATGATGAAAAAATAAATTTTCAAAAGGAAAATATTTCTAAATATTTTATATCAAAATTCAATATTAAATTGATTATTTTTAAAAAAATATGATTAATAAGTATTTAAATTTAATAAAATCAATAAAAAACTCAAATAAATTTATAATTTCTTAATGTCATTGAATGTATTGGAAATTTTTAAAAAGAAATAGTATTTTCCATTATTCCTCAGAAAATTTACAACCCCTAAAAATATTAAAAAATTTAACCAATTGTAATTTTAAAATTATGATTTCTAAAATATATTTTTTTCAAATATATATGTATTGAAATTCAAAATTTAATTTAAATAAGATATAAAATAAATTTTAATTTTCTAAAAATTATCACATTTTGTTTTAGAAAATTATAGTTTATAAAAGTAAAATTGGATTCATCGTTATCTCAAGAATAGAAAACACATAATAAGAATGATAAATATAATTATTTAGTATATAATATATCTATTTAATATAATTAAATTAATATAATATTTTTATTTCATTTATTGAGGATAGTCATATTTGTGTGTGTATAGTGACTTTTTTAGAAAAATGTCTTCATTTTTAAATGGTTAATCATTTCATTTATAATTAATTTGTCACCAAATAGCTAAATTTATATAAATTTATAATCCATTTATTTTTTTAAAAATCGATAATTGGATTTATACATTACAATCCATTGGCTATGATATTACTCTTATATTAAATAATAATATTTTATTATTATAATGAGTTTCTTAGAAACATTGCAGTACATGTACTGAAAGATATCGAAAGAATTAAATTTACTATGAATATATATATTTTTTCCCCAAAACAAATGGAATATAAATTTAAATTTATCTCTTTCTTTCTAAATAGTATATCATTTATAAGAATATTTATTATCACAATTAAGGATTAATGCATTACAATGTAAATATTCTATCAATTATGGACAATATCATATTTTTATTTTTGAAACCTAATTTTGTGTTATATTATTTGTAATTAATCAATACATTTTAATATATTAATAATTGTCATCAATTAACATATTTATATTGTGGGTTTTCAATAATCATAATTTAAATTTTTAAAAGGTTTTTCATTCATTATTATATGTTTTATAATCCACTCCCCATTTCATAAAAAAACACACTATATATTACTGAATCATCCATTATGGGAAATAATATGAAATAATTACCTATTTAAAAATAATTCAATAAACCATTTTTAAAAATGTATTCGAATGAAAAAATTAACATTGTCTTTTACATGTTTTGTTAAAATATTTTCAATAAACATTATTAATATTTTTCTCATCTGATCATTATTTCATTCTATGATGAATCAATTAAAACTTTGCAAATGGTTTTCTAAATAACTTTTAATAATTATTATTTTATGTGAAATATATATGTTCATTTATTTTAAAAACTGTGTTGTTTTATTTTTAATAATGATCCTGGATATTGACTCATATTTTAATATCTTGTGTTTTATCTAATGAGAAAACATTGTTACTGAGTTTTATATCATCTCAATGAATGTTTTTAAAGGAATGGTTATCTATTTTTGAGAACCCATGAAATTGGTTAAAATGGATAATTTTTAAATCTTATAACTATAAAAAGTTCTTCATTTAATACAAAAAAAATTATAATGATTTGTTTTCATTAAAAAATTAAATATTCCCTATTATATTTGAATTTACTTATCTAAATATCATAAATAATTTATTTTAAAAAAATTAAAATATCCTTAATGTTCATTATGATACACTGAGATAATTTTAAGGCCTTCCCAAATCCTATTTTCCTAGATTTCTAAAGTAATGATCAAGGAATGTTTTTCAAGAAAACTATCTATCTTCCAAGGGTTAATTTTGTGATGTCCTATGTATGAATGTTTTCCTGTTATAATGAAATAGACACATATATTTATTATAAAAGATATGAATGTTGGGGTATTATATTACACTCCAGTTAATTGGTAATTTATTTATATATCATGGGATAACGTTGTGAACCATGTATTGATTCTGACTCCACTATTAATATCTTGGAGCGATAACTTCTCCAATATTTTATTAAAATCTACTAACCATACCTTGTGTAATTTGATTTTTTGAATTTTTTAGTAATTTCTATTATGACATGGTAAAAAAATAAAGATGTTAGCTCATCCATATTATCAGAAATGGGTAGTGATATCTATTCAACAAGTTGATAATTTTTACTATAATAATTATTCCATAGTTTATAGTAATATAACATTTCTATGTAATAATATTATATCAATGATTATAATTCATATTTTAGGTTTAATTATTATAATCTCAACAATTATATAAAATTTAATATTTTATATTGGTAGATATTTAAAATCATTCTACCATGGATTATAAACATATATCATTGTTCCATTTTCATTTGAATGTGATACTTATCGCTTTATCTTTCATGAATCGTCCTCGGGGCTCGTGCCGTGACTACCCCAAACCCACCTTCCATAGGCCAGGGGATGGAGACTAGCACCAGAGGCCTAAATCCCTATGCTGGGAAGCAATTACCTTTATAAATTGTAAACAAACAAAACAGAGTACAAAATTGGAAGTAAAACACTAAGTAAAACTATATACAAATGATTTGTTGGAATGAAAAAGGGGCTAGAAATACAAGCCCCACAGTAATGTACAAGGAAGTACAATCAAGTACAACTAAAAAGACAAATAGTTGGAAGGTTTCTTGCAGCTCCTGGATTGTCCACCACAGATCCTACCTGATGGGTAGGTACAGATAGCCTCCTTAGTGCTCCATGTCTGTCTGTCTCCTTAGGGTACCGACTTATTGTGAGGTCCACCCACAAGTACCGTCCATTCCTCGTACACTACGCCGTTGTCAGTGTTGTCCGTCGTATGCATCCAACACAACGAGGTGCAGACATAGCTCATGCATGGGTGAGTATAAATATACTAAGTTGGGACCCCAAGACCCTCAGGGTCTCACAAAATCCAAGATGGATAAACTAAAAGTACTAAACAAAGTATAACCATAACTTAGGTATATTCACATACATATAGCTATGTTATCTAGTAACCCATCTCAATCATGAGTAAAACACAAGATTCATGACTCAGCTCAAACCAGGATTTTCATTATCGAAACCACAACTACTAGGGAACTCCTCCATTGTTGAGTAAAGTGGTCCTATCTTGACATCACAGTTCTACTCACTAACCTTGTACTGCTAAGGTACTCCTATCGTCAAATATCACAGGATCTGCTGCCAAATACCAGGCACTCCTCCGATGTAGGTTTGTCGCCAAATACTAGGCGCTCCCCCTAATAGCCTTCAGAGTTACTCCACTTGTCTATTACCATGGTTCTTCCACTAAATAAAATGCGCTCCTATGGCATTGGTATACTGCCAAGTACCAAGAGCTCACCACTGGGCATGTTGAATCACTTCGAGTCAAATGTGTCAAGCAGGCGTCTGGTCTATCAGCTACTAGGTCTCTGCACTATGTCTGGTCATCACTGGAAGGATCCTATCCATGAGCTACTGAGAAATAATACAAATATATCTATGTTCCATGAAAATGAATTTCAAATTTCCTCCACATCATAGGTGTCTCAATGCAACAGATGGTGCATCAATCGGATGCCATGTCTATAAGTTATTTTCCCTTTAGTCCCGGGGGCCTATTTGGTTGCGTGTCCAAACCAACCTGACCATATCACAACTATACCCCGAACACCCTTGGGGTATTTTCAAATGGATGGATTCGTTCCAAGAATATTGGTGTCGCTGATGGTTCATCAAACAGATGCTCGTAGCCCAGGAAATGAGTGAAAAGGTGTAATCGGGCTATCGCGGGTCTGGGTCCGGTCCGACGCAGTCGTACCGACCATGCCCAAATCCGTAAGAACCAGGATCCTACCCGGTCCGTGGGTCCAACTCGGTCTGAGAAATAGCTAGGCCTGAAGGGGCGGTTCGGCTCAAAGGTAGCCTTGATCCACACTCTTTTTCATGGCCGACTCCTTGCCGGTCGCCACGTTTACCACCTCCATCGTCATCAAACAGGAAGAAACAAGAGGGGAGGGTCGGGCCGTGTTCATGCGGTCCGAGCCCTCCTCGTCATGGTGAACCATAATCCTAAAATTTGAATGTCGAAGAACTAAGGTTTATAATCATATAAAAATTAAATCAACACCCCTTACCTCGTGTTCGGTGATGTTGACAGAGTCATGGGAATGCGACGTCCTTCCAACAATGTCCGAGGAGGAAAATGGTACTTGTCATTGGAAGTCAGGGGTTCGATGGTGATGAAGTCGAAGATGACATCGTTGTTCTTCGTGGGCATCACTTCCATTTCATTCCACGATTGAAGAACTAAGAATATGGTGTTGTTCATTATTGGATAGAAAAGGCTCCTCCCTAGCACTCCCCTTTCTCTATTCCACTAAGGTATAATGCCAAACAAAATGAAATAATAGGTTTTCCTATTATTTTATTGTTGGAATGAATTTTAAATGTTTTAAAATTAATTATGTTACATCACTAATTTTATGGGGGATATTGGACTAAATACATGGGGGAGGGAGGTGATGAATTTCAAAGGTTTCCCCAACATTATGGAGAGTTACAAGGGGGTTAAAGATCATGTGGGCCCCACCCCTTTGATTTCAAGAGAGATTAAAACTTCGGTTGGGCCCCACCTAATAATATCCTCACAAGGGAGGTTATGTGTAATTGGGACCCACCTCTAACATCCCTTTGGAGGTTTTAACCACCTCGAATAAAAATAAGTACACCTTATTTTTATATAATTTAATTAAAACCCTCCCAAAACAATCATCCATTCTCGTTAGAACGCAACTGCTTTGAAGGTATCACTAAGAAATCACTGATGATGTGAGTTCAACGGTGCCATCAGATTTCAATTCTGAGCACCAATTCAAATGTTATAAAATTCCACTCGTAGGTTTACTCAACGTACCCGAAAAAATATTCTGAAAAATTAATATCAGCAACCATTGACCCGCGCCTGTCAAGGTTAACCTCTCCCAAAGTGAATCACACCCCAAAGAACTCAACGGTACCCTCAGATTTTCAATCCGAGTTACCATTTAATAGTTATGAATTTTACAATAAAATAATTGTCACTTAATTATTTTATTTGCAGCCAAAAACTATCCTTATGTGGTATCCCTCATTGACCCGTGTTAGTATCTACATAAAAAAATACTACCATCATGAGCTCAGCGGTTGTCTTGAATTTTTAATCCAAATTATCTTTTGTGAGTTATAAGAATTTGTAAAATAAATTAACATTTTTTAAGTATTTTGTTGATAGTTTTTCCATTTTTGGGTTTTCTCAAAAAAGGCCCACACCAACTAATCTTAAGTCACGCCTAGAGTAAACTACTAACCTGAGAAAAACAGTGGCCTCATATTTATGATCTGAGTAACTATTTAAGATTTATTCCCCTTTTTCAGGAAAAAAATTTTACGCACATTAAATTATGCTTAACAAGACATCAAGGGATCATTTTGGGAACTACAGGATTCATAATCATGCCCAGTCAAGAAACTGTAGACTCGTAAAATTTCCAAGAATTTATGAAAAAAAATTCCACAAAATTTTCCGGTCATTACATTAATCCCACCCCAGGGCTTTACATCCTAGTAAGATACAACTCAAAATATGGATATAAAATGGGGGTACTAAGCACGCATCTGAGCCTCCCGCTCCCATTTTCTCTCCTAGAGGTTCTCGTGCTACCAGCGAATGCACACCAGAAGAATCGACCGTCCATATAGGATCAGCTCTTGTCGATCCTCAATCTCCTCTGGGACCTCCATAAAACTCACCCCATCGTCGATGTCCAGCTCTCCATGGTCTATGATGTGAGAAGTGTAACGTACGTATCTCCTCAACTGAGATACGTGGAAGATGTCGTGCATCAGGTGTAACTGAGGTGGAAGATATAACCAGTAAGACACCTCGCATACTCTACTGAGGACCTTGAAAGGTCCGATGAATCGCAGAGACTACTTTCCACCTCGGCCAAATCTCTAAAAACCTCATCGAGGTAGGACCCGTAGAAAGATTTGGTCGCCATCCTCGAACACTAGAGGTCTTCATCTCCTTTTAGAATATGACTTCTACATGATCTGTGCAGACTTCATCCACTCCATGATTATTTTCATCTTCTCTATGGTAGTGCGTACCATCTCTGGTCCCACTAGTGCTGACTCCCCTATCTCTGTCCAGAATAGTGGCGATCTGCATGGTCGACCATACAAGGCCTCAAAAGGTCCTATACCAATGGAGGAGTGATAGAGGTTGTTGTAGGCAATATCCACCAATGGTAGGTGGTCCTCCCATCTGCGACCTAAGTAGTGGTCATAAGACCACATCGTGTTTTCGAGGGTCTGAATGGTCCTCTCTATCTAACCATCCTTCTAAAGATGGAAGGCTGTTCTCAAACAGATTTGTGTCCCTAAATTTTCCTTCAATTCCTTCCATAGCTGAGAAGTGAATCATTCCTTATGGTCTGAGACAAAAGAATATGGTCCTCTATGAAAATGAACAATATCCTACACATAGTGGTGTATGATGATCTCTACTGAGCCCTACTCTCTGATCGGGAGGAAGTGGGACGACTTGGTGAGTCGGTCAATGATCACCCATATCAAATTGTGAATCCACAATGTATGTGGAAGACCCATCATGGAGTCCATGGATATCCCATATGACTTCTTCTCTGGGACCTCTATGGGTTAAACCAAGAATGAAAGTACTTATTGCTCAGCCTTCATTTGCTGACAAGTGAATCATCGTGAGACAAACTCTGCAACTTCCTTCTTCATACATGTCTGCCAGTGCTATAGTCGAAGGTACTAGTACATCTTCCCCACTCTTGGATGTACCACTAGAGGGGTAGTTTGGAACTCCCTCAAAATTTCCTCCAGAAGTTCTACTGGTACCATGGTATGTCCTCTAAAGAGGATGACGTTCACCCCACCTTCTGAAAAACCATCAGGTGTCTATCCTATGGCTATTTTAGCATGTCATGTCTTACAGTCAGCATCCCCATACTGAACCTACCTGACTCGCTAATGAAGTGGTGGAGTGACTGCAAGAGACTTTAGAAAAACTTCTATGTCTCTATCCACAAAGGATATCTGTAAAGTAGTTGGCTACCCCATCACGTCACTCAGTAGCTGCAGGGCAGTCCTTCTGTTGAGTGTGTCTACTACCATTATCTCCCTTCCCAAGATTATATACTATCCCAAAGAAATATTCCTAGAAGAACTCTAGTCACTCATTTTTGGAACTGAAAACTCAAAACTTATATCTTCCATGAAGGTGTGGCTGGCCAACCCATGAGTCAACAGTTGCACCATCTTATGCATGAGTTTATCCAGTGCTGCATGGGTATCCTTTTTCGCTAACCAGTGAAACCCCTATTCTTATGGTGTAGATAACCCACATCCTTTTTTCCCAATACATTCAATCTATGTATGAAATGTGGTTTCCCAGTACATACCCAAACTAATGTCATAAGGCCTCGACCCTGCCACCAAGAGGTTCCAACCGAAACTCTCACCTCGAGGATAAGATCACACCATCGGCACAAGTGTTATTATCGAGTATCCTTCCAAAGGTATCTCCATACATGTGGTTCATGACAACAGTTTTACTAGAATCTCTAGGTCTGGGACAAGATTCGTGGAAGAGAGGAATGATTAGTACCCATGTCTATTGATACGATAGTTAGTAGTAGACATAGATTTTGCATCGAATCACTCTTAGAGCCCTTGGGTCACACTTCATGAACTCGTGCAACTAATCTCTTTACACGCCCTCCATCTCCATGAGCTTGGTGGGGAATAAAAATGTGGGTGGTTGTAACATGTCGAAAAGTACACCACCTCATGTTTCTCTCCTATATCGGATTCCATGTATGTTGTCCTATAGATTTATCTTTCCTTATCACGTCCTCTTCCAAAAACATCCTTCACGCCCAAGTCTATGAGACTGGAACAAATTTTCTACATTCCCACAACTAACATTAATTGTTTGTATCCAATCATCCAATGAACATTGACCCACAAATGTTCTCCCTAGAACCCTAACATCAGTAGGAATTCATAGAGGAAAAGTGATGGATAAGTTGTTCTTAAAAAAACCTTTCTCCGAAGTCCAATCCCTGAAGCACTGATCGCATCATATTCATCGAGTACCAGGAATGGTCTGTATTCCTTGATGAAAACTCAACTACTGACATGTCATCCTACCGAATCAATAAAAGCTGAATGTAACTCTCAGCCACCTCCTCAAGCCAGTCCCTAGCTTCCTGTGAGTTAGGATCTCCTCGGAACTTGAGGTGTATCTGATTCTGAAAGACATGTAAGGCACTAAGCCTGCATGTTTCCTCTACCAGTACCTTCGGTACTGTCTGCTGACCAATGGCAATGATATTGTAGGCACACTGCCCGAAGGTACCATCTCGATAAATAGTCCACATACCTAAACCTCCTCACTATGTGGACCATCCTCATGGTCACTCACTGAAAAAGACTAGTATCTGAGATCAACATCTGCTATACTAGTGTCTCAACTAGGCAGAAAACTCCAGAAATCACCTCAACCCAGTTCTCTGCTTCCTGGTAATCCGTCTCACCTCAAAACCTCGAAGGACTCTTTCTCTAGAACATGTATAACATGCATAGTCAGCGTGCACATTCCTCTAATGCGACTAGTGGAATCTACTGACAAATGGTTTTTGGTGTTGCTGGTACCCCACTTGAAGGTTCCAACATAGTAAGAGGGCCCTGCACCAGAGCCTCGTCTCTTTATGGGCTGTCATCGAGTACTGTATTGAGAACCCTAACAAGCTATCTACCTAGAGGCATCCTGATAAGGAACATGTGTTCCACGGTCAAAATTTATACCCGGTGAGCTGACCTGGTTGAGCTGAGATAAAGAAAACTTTTGAAAACACATACCCAATCAGTGTTTTCATGCACTGAATTAGAAATTAGAAATCAGGGTCCTGGTGTATGGATACGTCGGCCGCCTCACCAATACTGGACTCCTTAAACTAAAAACCACACCCAATACCCTTAACACTATTTCTTCACAAAAAATAATGATCACAGTCCTCAGTTTTTTGGTAGATCCGACTCCTCTGATACCAATTTGTCACAACCCACACTCTGGGGCAATGTTGTGACTACCCCAAGCATGCCTTCTATAGTCCAGGGGCTGGAGACTAGAACTAAAGGCGTAAATCCATATGCTGGGAATACATTGCATTATAAATTGTAAACACACACAATAGAGTACTCAACTATAAGTAAAACACTATGTTAAAAAATATACAAAAGATATGTTGGAATGAAAAAGGGGCCGGAAATACAAGCCCAATAGTAAAGTACAAGGAAAGGAAAAACAGGTACAACTAAAAAGACAAAAGAGCTGAAAGGTGTCTAGTAGCTCTTAGATTGTGCACCACAGATCCTATATAAGGGTATGTACAGATAGCCTCCTCAGTGATTCGTGTCCATCTGTCTCCTCTAGGTACAGACTCTTCATGAGGTCCACCTCCGGGTATCATCCAGTCCTCGTACTCTCCACCTCGGTCAGCAATGTCCGGCATCTGCTTCCGACACAACAAGGTGCGGGCATAACCTGTGTAGGGGTGAGTGTAAATATACTCAGTAGTGACCCTGAAACCCTCGTGGCCTCAAAAAATCCAACAAGTAGAAACTATAAGTACGAAATAGAACATAACCATTACATAGGTATATTCCCATACGTATACCTAAGTTATCTAGTAACTCATCTCAATCATGAGGAAAACACAAAAGTAATGACTCATATCAAACACATATTTTCATTATTGAAACCATGGCTCTAAGAGAACTCATACTCTATCGAGTACATTGTGCATGTCATGACATCAAGGCACTTCTCTCTAGTCTTGGATAGCTGAGCCACTCCTCCTGTCGAGTACCGTGTGTCTGCAGCCAAATACCAGGCGCTCCTCCACTGTGGGTCTGCCCCCAAATACCAATGGATCCCCTTAATAGCCTATAGAGGTAATCCACCCATCGAGTACCGCATGTCTACTTCCAAATACCAGACGCTCCTCCTCCATGGGTCTGCTGCCAAGTACCAGGCGCTCTCCACTGGGCTAGTTGAGTCACTCTGAGTCAAATCGGTCAAGCAGTCATTAGGTCTGTCAGCTACTATGTCTCCACACTCTGTCTTCTTGTCACTGGAAGGATCTCCTCCACGAGCTACATGGAAATACTAAAACTATTACAAAGTTCCACGAATATGTATCTCAAAGGTCTGCCATGTCACAAGGGTCCCAATGCAAAATACAGTGCATCAATCAGACACCTGGTCTGTATGTTATAAGCCTTTTAGTCTCCGGGGCCCTGTTAGTTGTGGGCACAAACCAACCTGACCATATATTAACTATATCCAAAACTCTTGTTGGGTATTCTCAATGAGACGACTTAGTTCAATGAATATCGGCACCGCTGACGGTTCGTAAAACAGACGCTCATAGCCCATGATATTGGTGAAAAGGTGTAATCGTGTTATTATGGGTCCGGATCCCGTCTGACCCAGTCGGACTCACCCGGCCCGACCCGGTCCGAACTGGGGTCTGACCTGCTCCACGGATCTGACCCATTCTGAGGAAATGGCCAGTCCCAATGGGGCGGCTAGGACTAAGCGAGGCCCGACCTAGGCTGGGCCTACAGAGGGAGGTCCGGCCAGCAAGCCCACGTGGCCCAGCTGGCTACACAGTGGGGAGGTGGGCGGGTGCGGCGCCCCCTGCTTTCCAAAGGAACCAGAACTAGGCACCGGTTGGTTGAACTGTGGGACCTGAGGGGTCCCACATGTAGTGCGCATCGGTGGTAGGATCAACCGGCCACACTGGTTCCTCCATCGCGGCGTGACGACGTCACGCCTCCTCTACCACGACCTGGCCTGGTCGTGGCCTCCCGCTCCACCGTACAGTGGGATGGCGCCGCACTCGTCATCAGAGCGTTGTGGCCCTCCTAGTTGTGGATCTTCCTTATGGGGAGGTATGACGACACTGCGCCCCTCTGGCACTTCCATGACCTACCTGGCCATGGCTCAGTTCTCTACACGTCACGTCGGTGTCACGACCTTGTGTTGACTCAGCGACCTTGTGCCACCGGCTTCTTCGTGGCCAGATTATAGTCGGTCGCAACGTGTACCGCCTCTACCACCTTCAAACAAGAACAAACAAAAGGGGAGGGTCAGGGCATGTTCATGCATTCTGAGCCATCCTTTTCATGGTGAACCATAATCCAAGAAATTGAACGATGAAGAACGGGGGTTAATAGTCATAAAAAATTATATCAAAACCCCTTACCTCAAGTTTTGTGATTTTGATAGAGTCGCGGGAAAGCAGTGTCATTCCGACAATGTTAGAGGAGGAAGAGGGTACCCATCGTTGGAAGATGAGCGTTCGAAGGTGATGAAGTCGAAGATGACATCAGCGTTCTTCGTGGGTGTCGCTTCCCTTTCTTTCCCCAATTAAAGAAGGATGAAGATGGTGTCATTCTTCATTGGAGAGAAAAGGCTCCTCCCTTGATCTCCCATTTCTCTATTCCACCAGGGAATAATGCCCATCAATATGAAATAATAGGTTTGCCTATAATTGAATACTTAGAATGAATTTGAAAAGTTTTAGAATTAATTATGTTACCTCACTAATTTAATGGGTGAAGTTGGCCTAATTAATTGGGAGAGGAACATGAATAATTTCAAAGGTTTCCCCCACTTTATAGAGAGTTACAAGGGGGTTAATGCTCGTGTGGGTACCACCCCATTGATTGCAAGAGAGGATAAAACATAAGGTGGGCCCCACCAAATGATATCATCACATGGAAGGCTATGTGCCGGTGGGCCCCACCTCTAATATCCCTTTCGAGGTTTTAACCACCTCAAATAAAAATAAGTACACCTTATTTTTAATTAATTTAATTAAAAACCCCCAAAAACTATCTTCCATTCTTGTTTGAATGCAACGGCGGTGAAGGTCTCACTAAGCAATAACTGACGCTATAAGATCAATGGTGCCATCAGATTTCAATTTTGGGAACTGGTTCAGAATTTAGAAAACACCAATCGCACATTTACTAAATGTACCCAAAAAAATGTTCATAAAAATTAATATCAGCCACCCTCGACCTGCTCCAATTGATGTTAGGATCAATGTAGGGGAATCCAGCCCCAACGAACCCAACGGAACCCTCAGATTTCACATCTGAGTTACTGTTTAAATGTTATGAATTTTACAATAAAATAATTAACACATAATTATTTTATTTGGGGCAAAAAACTGACATTATCTGGTGGACCTCACCTACCCAAGATTGTATCTGCATAAAGAAATCCATCCCTCACGAGTTCAACAGTGGTCTCAGATTTTTAATCCGAGTTACCGTTTGTGAGTTACAAGAATTTAAAAAATAAAATAACTTTATTTAATTATTTCATTTACGGTTTTCCCATTTTTTTGTTTTCTCACAGGAGGCATGTGACAACTAAACATAAGTAATGCCTAGTGTAAACTCGCTGACTTCAGTGTAACTGTTTCCTCGAATTTAGGATTTGAGTAACCGTTTTATATTTATTCCATTTTTTCAGGAAAACTGCTTACGTGCATTAATTTATGATTAACAAAACATCGGCAGATTATTCCGGGAACTCCGGGCCACGGAATCACGCGTCATTAGAAACTGCGGACTCGTAAAATTTCCAAGAATTTATAAAAAAAATCGTATTGAATTTCAATGACTTTAATTTATGACATTTTCTCTCATGCATATGATGTAATCTTTGATAACATGCTAATGATTTTAAATTAATAATAATTTCACCACACCCATTTCTAATATTTACATCCCCTATATTTTTTATATGGCTAGAACATATATTAATACTACATGTGAGTTCAGTATGGCACACTAATTAATAAATACTCCAATATGTTTTATAATGGGATTCATATGAGATTATTCTTCTTGTGAAACTAAATCATTACATGTTTTGGATTTCGAAGTTATTATGAAATACCATACGTAAATAATTTAATTCTAGATAAGTTTATATTTGGTATTCTAAAATTGTATCAATGATTGTGTTTAAGGAAGTAATATTATACATAATCCCATGTGTACAGGAATAGGGAACCATGGACTATTATTGGAGAAGGGATTAATTATTTTTGAGGATTATTTATTTTAGATATAAGGGTAAGATATTTTTCTAAGAAAATTAATGGGATAACTCTATCTTCATGATTCCATCCTTGAATATTGGTAATGTTTTGATTATGTTGACATCCTATAGATTATATCATATTCCAGATAATAGAAATTGCATTTAGTTATAAAATAGATTCCCTATGTTGTTATCACCATGAAAAGGTCAGATACCTATTAAATAAATTATCAAGTAGTGAAACATGATGAAATTTAATGTATACTAGTTTTAAATTTGGATTCCTTATACATTAATAAAATGATTTATTCTAATTTTATAAAATTGTTTACTCAGATTATCATATGATAGTACTGAGGACTAATGAATAACTATTTTGGTATTATTTTATTACTAGGAATGTGAAGTACCAAATTACATTATAATTTGGTGGCATCTAATTCATTTAATTATTAAATATTATTCAACAAATTAATTTTATTTAATCATGATGGAAGGGGTGAAATGATAGATAACTCAAATATACATCCGAGATGATTAAATATGAATCAATATTTCTAAATCTAGATCATCTGATACTTCTATATTTTCTAAAATTTAACTCAAATATATGTGAAATTAAATCATAACCCACTCGCTACCTATTATTATATATTTATGTGAGACCTTTATACTTTATAGACATTTTAAATACTCAATTGCCTCATATTATTTAGTTTTAAAAATATTAAAATTTACATTATCAAAATTTCACTAATTGACATTCAAAATTGATGTATTTTTATCCATTATAATTGTGTGGAGGGTAGTGATAATTGGAAAATATATATCAACAATATTTTACAAACATAGATTCTATTTAAATTTTTTTTAAACCATCTATGCTTTCAACCATTCAACACAAATAATATTGAAATTTTATCTTATAAACATGTCTTAATTTGAATTTACAAACAATATGTTCATGAATGACTATACCATAAAATAATTTTTCATTTATAACACTCATTTATACAAGATTCAACATTTAATTTTGGTACGAAAAATTTATAAAATTTAAAAATGGTATAGATCATTTTTTAACTGATAGATGGGACCTTATGATCCTCAGGCATCCAAATTGTCATTGATTTTTACATAAAAATCATAACATTATATAGGTTTTCCTCTATAACTCCTATAACACATAACCCAAAAAGGAATCATTTTTTCTCAAATGTATATCAGTCATAATATAATCCTAAAACTATAAAGATAGTTGTGATTTTTAGTAATGAAAAAAAATTATTCTAGAAAATTTATTTTTTATTATATCGTTAATTATGAATACCTTATATATATATAATTATTTTTGAATTTTTTATTTATAACAAAAATTTATAATAGTCAATTTATTTAAGGCGGTATATTGTAACTCATTGTGATTCAGGAACATTGTTTTCTCAAAATTATTACTATGTTTGATTTCATTTCCAACAGGAAAATAAATATAAAATAAACCAAATTGTATTCTAGAAATGTTATTAATAAGGTGTAATGATATTGAAAGATATACAAAATAATATTTTAATAAATTAAATGTTCTACTGGAATTGGATTAGAAGAACATAAAGCTTAAATACGTGATTTTTTAATAAAATTATGATTTCAATATATATATACACATATACATTTCAATAAATTGATATGTCTATAAATAATAGAATTTTAAATTTTAAAAATTAAAATTATTTTTTAAACAAAATTTTATTATTAATTTTGGTTAATTTAAAAAAAATTATATATTTTATTTTAATGTGAATAGTGAAAAATCTCATTCTTGGAAAATTGTATATTTTATAACTCTATCCTTATATTAGAATTGTTATATATTTATTAGGCATTTTAGTTAATTTTTTAAGTGTTTGTGTATTAAAATTATAAATTCTTAATATAAATTTTACTTACAAATATAATTTTAAATTTTTATAAAATAAGTGGTGATTTATTCCAATTTATAATCATTTTTTTGACCTATTTTATCTATTAAAATGATTTATGGAAAAAATTTGTTTTTTAGTTCATTGAAATCACAAATAAATTTATTATTCAATATAAGATATGTAAATTAATTACATTGATAATTTTTACCTACACAAAATTTATAATCATACTAATTTTGTTTTTATAAAAACTATTTTCAAAAAAAAATATTAATCATGAAATTAAATTTTTAAATCATGGTGAAATAATTTTATATATTTATTATAATATATGAAATCCTAATGTTTTTATTATTAAATAAAAATAATTTTAATGGCCTTAATTTAAATTAATTATAGAGGATGAAAATCATACTAACTGTTTTAAATGATAGAACAATAAATGATATTTATTCAGAGTAAAAAAATACAAATTTTTCAAATGTTTATCTATGTATGTCTGTTCGGATTTTCAGAAAAAAAAACCCTTATCATAAATTATATGAACTATTTGATTCATTTTATGGTTGAGTTTATAAGTTAACTAATTTAAATTTATGTTGTGTGTCGTAATTTATTTTTCTTTTCACTTAATAATGGGTATAAATTGCACTAATACATTCCAAAAATATCGGTATTGAATTCATCCAAAATGTATTCCACTAATATATTTCATGAATAATATATCTTGTTGTTAATAAGTTGACACATTTTTTTAGCATAAGTGCTCTATTAATGAAGATATTTCTAAGAGAAATTTCATGATCTCCCAATTAGTATTTCTTAAACATTAATCATTTATTCCATAAAATTATATTTTAATACTGTACTTGTAACCATATGATAATGAAATTAACATTACTAATACTTGTTAATGATCTTATATCTATGGAGAAACCATTATTAACTCTTTTCATACATTATAAAGTTCATTACCATATCGATCATGCATATATTCAAACTACTAATTCAATAGACTAATGTGCATCATCATTCATCATCTACATTCATGTATAGTAGTATGGATATATTTTATAATATAATATATTGAATTATTCGCAATTATTATTAAAAAATGATAACTAATAAGTTACAATTATCCAATATCATTTGATGAGGAATATAAATTTTAATCATGTGTATGTGTCCAGTACAACCTCCAAAGAATGATGAATTTAATTTTTCAACAACGTCGAACTTTTATTATTGAAATTATTAATTTAATGATTTAAAATAATATTTATTAATTTTTTAATCATTTTTAACATTGAATCAAAAAATATATAAAATGATTTATTTAATAAATAAATCATTATGCCACACTTATGTATGGGTATGATAAATCAACAATGCTAACGACATTATCATATTTATATCATGTATGATAATGAAATTATATATTAAGGATATATGATATAATAAAAATATTTTTGAATTATTTTAATAGTACTATAATTGTGTTAATAATATTTAATGTATATTTAAATGTATCACCATTCATTCCTCAATCATGATGAAACATTTTCGTTCTGATTTTCCACTTCATAAACTAAATTCTTGCTTTTAAAAAAAATGAAATGTTGATTAAGGAATCATTGAAAATTAGTGATTGTTTTATCTTGAATAAAATATTAATTAAAAAATTTCTACCAATATGGGACATTAAACCCCATCACATTGAAACAAGTATACAAAAAACAATACAAATATCAAAACATTTGATATTTAATATAAACTATAATTTGGTTACATATTTATGATAGATGAATGTAAATGATATCCACTAATGTTAAAATATGTAACTTAATTTATAAAAATATTTTTTAATATTGTTATGATCATTATATAGGTGTCAGGAAAAATTATTTCTAATCTAAATATAAGGAAAGAAGTTATTTGCCTCAAATTTAGAATCTTAAGGAATGTCTCATGTTATTACCCACTGTATTTTAAATAGGGTTATATTATATCAAAATATTAATTTAAATATTAATTTAATTCAATGTTCTTGACGATCCATATCATGTTACTTCATTATAATTTTTTTAATTCAATTCGTACCAATGTTGTAATGGATTAATCTTGACAGACATTTTTTATTATGTCATTATAAATCCTTCTTTTTATGGTGTTAAAATATAGATTTTCATATTCAATTATGGAAAAATAATAACATCTCTGTGAATAGGAAAATGAATTTTTTGTACAATACATTTACCAAGATGAATTCCTTTCACAAAAGTATATCATTTTTATGTTTTATTTCATCACTTTATTAACAACAATTTCTTCTCTATTTACACAATTTATCATATACTCCAACATTATCCTTTATTTTTTAAACAATTTATATGTGTTATCCATTGTGTCCTTCTTCATTTATTTCTCCTCTTAATAAATGTAAATTTTATTATCCCATTATATAATGACTATCTTCAGCATTGTTATTTTAATATATTTAAAACAATTATTTCACTACAAAAGGTTTTTTCTTCCAACATCAGATTTTCCCAAAAAAACTTTCAATTAATTTAATGTCTTCATTATTGAAAATATATTTTAAAATAATCTTTTAAAAAAAATTTAGAAATGTCCAAATTCTTAAAATTACATTTCAATGACTTGAAAATCGACGTTAAGGTGTATGGTTAATTTTTTTATAAATAATATGTTACTGTATCGATCACTATATGAGTAATTTTTTATGAAAATAATATTTTAAATGATTTATAACATTTTGTAAAATTATTATATATATTGTGGATTATATAATGAAAATGAAAATTTTGTAGATTTTTTAAAATAAACAATTTTATTTGATAAATGTATTGGGGAATGATTAGTCAAATATAAAAGGTTAATGGTTTTTATATGAAGAAACTATTTTTTATTTTTTTAATCCTCTAAATGAAATATTATTATGAAATAATCATATCTCTTAATTTTTTAATGAATACCATATTCTATTATAGTGAAATATATGTTCTAAAATTTATTCAAGATCAAATATTTAATTTTAAAAAATTTTATATCATTTCAATACATTAAATGATGTTTTATTTCCTATTTTTTAATTATTTTTATCCAAAGATGATATCTTTTTTAAACTATGATATTACACATAATGATCATTATGTTATAGATGATTTATATTTGTTAAAAAATTAATCTTCCTTATCTCGATGGATTATTGACTATTCTAGGAATGGTTTTCCTGAAACTCATTTCCTTTCAACGAGTTCATTATTTGATATCTTTTGTATGAATGTTTTCAAATTATATTGACATTTTTTTATGGATTATGAATTTTATTTATTTTTTTGTTCAACGTTTACCTAAAATGCATTGGAGTATGATATATGTGTCATTAAATAATTATGTTAATAGATTATTTATCCTCCCCCCACTTTGGTAATCCTGATGTGATGCCACATCCACTATGATATATTAATCACATATTGACTCATTTTCCACTATTTTTATATGAGTAATCATGTTATTTCTAGTAAACTATAGTAATAATGTATATATTCATGCTCTATCATGTTATGTGAAACAAGTGGTGATTAATTTTCCAATATTTAATGATTTGTATGCCTATGTTAGTGTTTTTGTTGACTGTTATTCATCATTTCTAATACATAAATTTAATAATGTAATTATTATATATGGATTATCAACATTTTAAATTATTTTAAAAATCCTATAACATGGGGTGTGTTTCATATATCATCCCAAGACTAAAAAAATATTGATATTAAATCACTTTAGATGAATGTTTATAGCATTAAAAAAATACATTTATAAGGTCGATAATAGTTTAGAGTCTTGAAAATTGAACTCATTATTTTGATTTGGATATATATCTTCTAAATTTTCCATTGATATCATTCCCATATTGTACTCATACATAAATACATACATCATATCCTATGGATTGGAATCATAATATGGGGTGATCATATATTTTTAGTAATGGTATATAAATTAGATTTATAACAATGGAATGGAAATAAGAGTATTAGATATTGTAAAAAACATTTGATTACCATGACAGAAATATCAATGATCATATACATGATTCATGTAATGATGATTTGTAGTTCTTAAAACATGAATAATAATTGAATCAAGATGATAATAAATGAGGGAATAACATATGAATCAAACATAGACTTGTTTGAAAATAAATCAGCTTATAACATTATTAACATGTGTAAATACAATGATGTTCACCATTTATGTTAACAATATTTATGGACATGTAACCCGTTCTATTAATAACATTTTGAACATGTAATTTGGTACAGTGATACAATAATTTCATAGATGTCAAGGTTCAATTCCAAAACATATTAGGGATTATTTTGGGGACTACACCTACTTGGTAGGATACAACACCATACACATTCATATTCTATTCATTATAAGGGATAATTCTTTCCCATCATCCCATTGTGGACCAGGGTTCCCTATCATCCCAAAGTCGATCTTGTTTCCCCATTATTTTATAGTTTATTGTGTTACCCAATCTTCTCATAATGGATTAGGATACAACTATTTCCCATTTTGGATAAGGATACACATATTTCCCATTATGGATCAATCTCGTCGACTAATTTCCAATCTTTATATCGTGGGATATAAAATGTAACCCATTTATTTTGAGGGACATATAGTTTCATACTATAAAAAACATAAATAATAGATTCAACAGCAACATGATAATAAAAAAATCATTATATCCATATCTATAACAAGTTATGGGTTTCATAAACATTATATTAGAACCCATGAAGGGTTATATGTATCATATTTATTCCATCATATCCTTTCATATTAAAAATCGATAGGCCTCTTTGTCATTTCAGAAAGTAAAAACCCATGAAAATAAGAATCTTTAAATATAATATAACCCTTACAAACTTTATTCATATAATCATCATTCTATCAAAACATAAACCATTAAAAAATTAATATGAATTATATTCTTAAATCACATCTATAAGAAAGAATAATATATGAAAAATAATGTAAAATTATATGAAGAGGTATTTTAAAATATCATATTGATCATTTCAGAAATAAAATTTCATTTTTTAAATCATGTTCATGAAACCAATACAAATCATTTATTAATAAATAAGTCATTATACATTCATTAAAAACATTACATCAGTAAAATAACTTCTATGATTGGAGAAATTACTTTCAAAACATAATTAATCTTAAAAAACTGTTAATATTAAGATATATTAGAAATTTTTTAATGTATATAGTAAATCATTAAAAACCCTTATTAAAATTTAAAATTTTCAAAGGAAAATTTATAAAAATATCATGGAAAATATATAAGGAATATTTGATAAAATTTTAAAAATATTTTAAACAGAACAATTTTTAGAAAAAAAGTTCTTTGAAAACCACATTAAAAGAACAATAAAATTAATAAAATACTTAATTTAAAAATAAAAACTTCATCATATAATGGAATATTCATAGAAATTATCATCACTAAGATAGTTGGGTGAGTGTATGTCAAACACTCATCTTGAAAAATAAAATGTTTAGAAATGTTCCTTGATTAGAGAATAAAAAGATTTTTAATTTTAAAAATGTTTTTTACAAAGTTAATACATGGGTAAAATTTTCATTTGACCTCATTTAGGTATTAGTAATACATTTTTTCAAAACATTTCATGAAAACAACATATTAATAGACACATATTTTCGGTCAAAAGGAGAAACAATGTCGGATTTTTGTACAAACATTTTCTATATTATCTTAAGTACAATAGAGTGGGAAAATTGAACCATTACATTTATTTAATATTTTTATACCTCTTTGAATAATGTTCAAGATTTTTTCTATGATATGGATTATAATTTTTCATCCACAGTTTTACAATCTTAAAAAATTCTAACCAAATATGAGATTTTAGCGATAAACTCTTACCACTTCAGTTAAATTAATTCATAATTATCATGAGAAAATGACATTAAATTTTGATTTTAATATCATTTATATAATAATTTTCATTTCTTAACATGCTAAACAGATTATATACACAAATCATAAATGAATTTTGGTGCTTAATATAACATGTCTTTCAATGTGGGAATCATGAGGCGAAACTACCTTGATGATTTGGAATCATTTGAAACATAAACCCCATAAAATAGATACCATAAAATATATATGTAAATACTGATCAACATATTTATATTATTTATATAATAAAATAATGGACATTACATTAACCAAACAGAATAAGTATGTACTGAATATGTCTTATGTATCATAGAAATAAATGTGAGGCATGGAAAACCTTACCTTAATTTTTCCATTTCTTCATACTTATTAAAAACACATGTATACTATTTGTATATTTATTATAAATTAACCAATTAACCCTATTCTCATATATCATACAATATATTGTTTCATTTTGAATTTTTATTATCCATTTATTTTCAATTTCATGTAAATGTTACATTTTTGGTAACATCAACTTTTGGTATTCATATATTTTTTACATGTTAATTTTCATCCCCTTAATTTGATAAATATTTAATTATTTCAATAATGTAAAAAAAATATAATATATATATGTTATTTAAATATAGATATTATTCTAAAAAACATTGAAATATGTAATGGGATACAATGTTCTTGGGGACAGTATCCCCTACATACGCATGAATGTTGCTTTTGTTTTATTGTCAAATTAAAAAAATAACGAAAATAAAAGAAATACATATCTATATGTAACATCCGAGATCAGGAAGCCACACAATGGGTGCCCTAAACCCAGTTAGTCCCATGAACTCATGAAAATTTCCCGAAATTCTAGATGATGCCGACTAGCACTAAGGGCCCAAGTCTGATAGTGGGGAAACTATGCCCTCACTTGTAAAAGTGTAGCGCAGTGGAATATAATATATAAAGATACAACAGTGGAAGAAATAAACAATATGAACTAAAAATGAACCACAATAGTATATGATGACCAACCAATATATATAAAAATGCATCATGTCACTATTTCATTGAAAGAATCCAAATTAGGATACACTACAATACAATAGAATACAACTCAAAGTACAAGGTACAACCAAGAAGAACAAAACATAGTGAACTAAACGTAGCAGCATCGCAAGACTAAGCTCTGTCACATGCTCTCCTACTCATCTACTACAATCATATACCTGTATAGGGAACCATTCCACTATCAACACCAATAGTAATATATTCTTTTTGGGCTGATGACATTACCCAAATAGGGTGTGAGAAATAAATTCCAGTAGGCACCCACAAAAGGCATGTGCCCAACGTTCTATGAAAATTCCCAAAAATAGTGTGCAAATATATATGCAGTAAACTAGTGAGTACTCCAAAGTAACTATCACTTCTATTTTCATTTCCATTTTATTTATTCCTTATCACCTCCAAGCATGTGCTTTAGCTTGGAAGGTACAACATATAGAATCACCATAGTGAATATTCTAAATAGTTGTTTCCTCAGACATACTATCCTAACTCTTAGGTAACAGAAAACAATACCCATAGATTATTTCCCTCCGGCGTAAAAATCATTTCCCTCAGGCAGACATGGTATTTACCTCAGGCATAGAAACTACTGCCCATATGCATAAACAAAGGTTACCCTCAAGTATCCAAACACTACCCACATGATATTTAAACACCACCCTCAGGCTAAATAGAACACTTCCCCTAGGCGCAAGGAACGGGGACAATCCCAAAGCATAAACGAGATATTTATATAAATTTTCTCTCAATAAATTGAAATTTACAATATAATATTGGCATACCCTCGGGTATCCAGGCCAATTGGCTAAACAGAGGAATGCAACCCCGGGGTGGTCCTGGATCCTTGTAGTGATCCCAAACAGCAGTTTATCATTATCATTAGATCATCTATACTATTCTAAATATCCATTCAGAAAAGGCATCAACTATACGACATCCCAACCATGGGAGCATAGAACAATGTTACACAATTTCAACACAACAGTTGAAAGAAACATCAGAACACCTACCCCGATCGTCTCTGACCGGTATACATCAACGATGACTTCTGAATCGACCAAGAAGGATGTAAATCTGGGATAAATGTTCACTCATTAAAACTCAAATAACATTACCTTGGTAAATAATTTGTAATAAACAAACCAGTAGAGGGAATAACATACCCACGCGGTTCAATTGAGAACGTTAGAGAAGGGTTCGGATTCTCGGTGTGCGGTCGAGAGATCTCCGAAGATCCACCCTCCTCGCTCAGCTCCCAAAAGAACTCAAAGCCTCCTATTCTGAATGAGGAGGTTACTGCCCGTTTTAAGAGAAACCCAATATACATTGCATGTACTCTCAAGTACACAACATGTACTTTCCATCATTTAACTGTTCCACTAGAAGCTACTTTTCACCGCCACAATGTTCATCTGTCGACATGAGTACACAGTGTGTATTCATGATTACACGGCATGTATTGTCACTCCACTGGCGGCTACTTCCATCGCCTTACTATTCACCTACCGACTGATTACACAACGTGTAAATACTATGTACACGGCGTCTAGTCAGTTTTTACACCCTTCATCACCGATAGGCCTACACGCCCAGTGTGATAATCTGACACGAACAAAGTACAAGGTGTGTGGAAATGGACACGGCGTGTACCCACAAAATATGGGGTTTATCAACATTTTCCTTATCTTCTAAAAAATACGTAAGTAAAATAGAACAGATAAATCTCGTACCTCAAATATAAGAACCAGGTTCTTACAAAAATCCCTCGTTAAAGTAATTTGACCCCTAATTTCCCTTATAATGTGGCGATGATATACTCAGAACAACTCCAGCCACTGAGCATGTACATAGGTATCCCGCTCATAGGTTTCATCCTCCACCCAGCCATGCTGCAATAGAACCCGTACGAGATGAAGTGTCCGACCATATAGAACTTTCGTGCTCATATCCACAATAAAAATCGGATGCTCTTCAAAGATGAATTGACCTGATACTCAACCTCCTCAGGATGAAAACAAGAAATGGGTCTGAGTAATAATGGTGCAGCTGGGATACATGGAAGACGTCGGGCATGGCATGGTAACTCTATGGTAACTTCAACTGGTAGGAAACTGACACAACACTCTCTAGAATCTCAAATGGTCCACATACCTCGGTGAGATTTTACAATGTCTCCTGATCCGCATGTGTCCCATCCTCTGTAAAACACACAAGAAAACCTGATCCCTGACCATGAACTACAAGGGTCATCTACGACGATTAGCAAAAGATTTTTGATGAGACTGTGCAGTAGTTATCACCATATGAATCAACTGGGCCTGCTCTGAAGTAACCTGCACGAGACATGGTCCCAGTAAAGCTGCATCAACTGCCTCTAACCAGCACATGAGTGATCAACATGGTCTACCATATATAGCCTCTTAAGGTGCCATCTCAATAGTTTCTTGAAAAATATTATTATAAGAAAACTCGACCAGGGGTATATGATTCTCCCGAGGGCCCCCAAAGTTTAGTTCACTCACAAATAGAATGTCCTCAAGCACCTGTATCGTACGCTCTGTGTGGCCATTGGTCTGAGGGTGGTAAGCCGTGCTCACAACTACCTGTGTACCCAGTGAAATGTGAAAACTCTTCCAGAAACGAGAAGTAAAGAGGGTGTCCCTATCCGAAACGCTGGACTGAGGGACCCCATGACGACATACTACTTCACGGATATGAAATTTGTCTTACTAGTCAACACCGAAGGTCTCCTTGATCCGAGAAAAGTGAGCTACCTTTGTGAGTCTATCCACAACAACCCACATGAAATCATTACCTTGAGGTGACCTCCGCAACCTGGTTACGAATTCCATCGTGAAGTCATCAAATTTTCATTCCGGAATTGGTAACTGTTGTAACATTCTATTTGGCATGTGATGCTTCGCCATCACATGCTGGCAGGTGGAACATCTAGTAACAAAACAAGTGATCTCTCTATTCATACCCGGCCACCAATACTAACTTCTCATGTGACAGGAAATTTAGGAAACACTAGGATGACCTGCCTAAGATGAAGAATGAAACTCCTTCATCAACTCCTCAGGTATATCCCCCAGAACACAAACTCTTCCATGGAAACACAGTACCTCATCAAAGCCTATCGTCCATCCAGGAGGAGGGTCCTCACTTCCCACCGACTCCCGTAGAACTAGGACTTTTTGAATATGATAAATGTCTCATCCACACTATATCCAGGATGGTAGAAGTCATTTATAATGATGAATGATAGGTTTTCCCCTAACTATCGTTCCCCTCCAAATGCATCTCACAGAACAAAGCCATAAGCTGCCACTCACCACCGGCCCCCTGTACTGCATGTGTCTGTGTATTCCTACTCAGTGCATTGGCTACTACATTACCCTTACCAAGTGTATAGGCATGATCAATGTCGAAGGAATGACTGTATTCACCCCCCACTTCACATTTTCAAATTCAGGTCAGCATTGGTAATGATGTACTTGAAACATTTGTGGTCTATAAACACCACAAAATTATCTCCAACAGCGTAACGCATGAACAACTACAACCAACATGAGATAATGCGTCATGTAATTCCTCTCTTGTGGCCTCAAATGCTGAGACCTGTACGCAACAAATCGATCACCATGCATCAACAACGCTCCCAGCCCAATACCTGAGGCATCACAGTAAACTGTATCGCTCATTCCTTGCTCTAGAAGTATCAGGACTGGGAAAATGTCAACCTACCCTTTATCTTTTGAAATAATGTCTCACAGGCTTCTGACTAGAGGAACATTGTACCCTTCTTAGTCAAACTCTTCAACGGCGTTGCTAAGCAGTAGAAGTCGTGGATTAAACGAATGTAGTAACCTTCTATCACCAAGAAATTATGTATCTCAAACATGTTCTTATGATGATCCCAGAAAAAAACTGCACTCACCATCTCTAGGTCTACCGCAACTCCATCTCTAAGATAATATGAACATGGAAGTGAATCTGGTCTATCCAAAAGTGGCACTTTGAGAGCTATCATATAGCTGATGCTCTCTTAGTGTACTCAATAGGATCTCAAGATGGGTGTCATGGTCGTGTCGAGTGTGAGAGTACACCAAGATGTTGTCCATGAAGACGACCACAAAATAATTTACTTATGGGTGGATCAAATGATTCATAAAATCCATGAAATCTTATGGTGCTTTTCTGAGTCCAAACGGCATAACCAAGTACTCATAAAGACCATTTTTTCTCTTAAAGGCTGTAAGAGGTATGTCGGATGGTCTCATGCACAGTTGATGATATCATGATCTCTAGCCAGTCTTCAATAATACTCTTGATCCTCGAAGTAGATCAAAAAGATCATCAATCCTTGGCAAGGTATATCGGGTCTTCAGCATCACCTATTTCAGCTTTCGAAAATCCATGTCGAGACTAGTGGTAATGTCCTCCTTCTTCACAAAAAGGACTAACAAACCCCAAGGAGAAGTACTGGGTAAGATAAAACACTTTCCCTACAACTCCTCTAACTACCTCTTGAGCTCCTTCAACTCAGGTATGGCCATACAATAAGTAGAAATGGACACCGGTGCCGCTCCTAGAACAATCTCAATATAGTAATCCACCTCACGCTCCAAAGGTAGACCAGAAAAGTCATTCAGAAAGACATCCCTGAAACGATCAACCACAGGAGGGAAATACTTCTAACAAGTATCATGATCATCCAGATTCAAACTTACAATTTGGTATCTGACCCCACCACTCCCACGATGCTCTAGTCCAGGTCGACTCACCTAGACATCCCATTCTCCCTTGAATAGAAACATTCCTCACTCTGGTGACGTGAAACTCACCCAGTGATGATAGAAATCCACAATGGCTCGAAAGGGAACCAACTAGTACATCCCGAGAATGAAATCATAAGTTTTCATATATTAGATATAGATGTTCCATAGAAAGTGACAAACAACGACCTCATGGGGGGCACTCCTTGCACTGATACACACCAACCATCCTCACTCAAAACGGTGTGTCTAGAGTCATGATATCTGAAGAATAAGAAAAAATGAGACCAAGGCTCTACAAAATAGCCACAAATATTAAACAATATGTATCACTACTATCAAAAAGTGTAGAAGATAAATCAGAAGAATATAGAATAGTACCTCTGACCGTGGATGGTCCGAGATCGTGTTATTGTTGGGTTTGTTGCACTGCATATGTCTGTAATGTGTCGCGGCCCTGTGACACATCCAAGCTACCCTAATATAACCGTCTCTACTGCCTCGGAGATCAAAGTGTCTGGATACCACGGTCATGACCACCATCTCTACCTACACTCCCTGACGTATTCCAGTTTCCTGACTGGTACGAAGATGGTGGTCCTACTACCACACGTGGAGTCTGCACAGAACCCCTCTCATTAGCCACTGGTGGAAACGCCCAGAAATAACTCTGGAGATGACCCATCTTGCTGTATGATCGGCACTCCAATAGGTCTCATGAACACTGAGGTCACTTATTCCCCTCTCTACCACACTAGTAACAAATGACCGGGCCACCTAAACTATTCTTCATTCTAGTACTACCACCAGTAGAGAAGTCCATTTTCATCTTCCTCCTACATGTAAAAAGTGTACCCAAAAATATTTTCAAATTGTCCTAGCCCACACCACAAGCTTTCCACAGGTTCCTCTTAGTAATTAGTGCATGGTTCACAATAGCATGCATGGTAGGAAACATGAAAATGTTCACAAATGCTAAGATTTCACACAGAAGAACATCTTCAAAGCGTCTATCCCTCAAAGCCACATCACCCACCAGAACGAGTGCACAACGCTGAAGCTCGGTGATGTGAGCAGAATAATCCATCACTTACATGGATCCATGCTATATATTCCTGAACTCTTGAGCTCGATCTTCCCTCAGCATCTCCAGGAAAAATAATTCATAAAAAACTGTCTAAAAATATTCCCACACCATGTCTCATTGATGATCAGATTGGGTGGAAACATCCCACTACCTCTTGGATGAATCATGAAGCATGTATGTAGCGAGCTTGACCCTCCAATGATGAGGCATCTAGAGATGCTCGAATATAGTCTGCAATGAATCTAGCCATGACTCTGCATCCTGTGGTCCGCCTTCCCCAAAAAACGTAGGCAGATTATGATGCTTGAGTATATGTGTGAGATTTTTCATAGATTTTGCAGTCGTCGGTGCTCCTTTGAAGGACTTCATGAAACACATGAAGAATTCACGGAACTGTGCATCAAAGCCTGTGTCCTGTATAATGGTCGGCACCACATCTAGATTTGCTGGAGGATCCAATGGTATCCTAGGGCCTACCATCTCAGGAGTATAATCGTCGCCCCTCTCCTTGTAAAAAACTAGTGGTCTTCTCTATGGAATGACTCTACAAGGTCAAACGGACACCTTAGGCCAAGATTATCAAAGAATAAAAATGTGGAGACCAAGAAGGGAACATGATAAAGAAGGAATTCATGAATTAAAAAATATGACTACACGGCGGGTATAAATACTACAAGGTGTGTTCTCATAGTCCATCCACATGGGCATGTACTCCAGCTAAAACTGGTCATGTTACACCCCAAACACACGGTGTGTGTTCTAAATACACAGCATGAACTTGAATCCTCCTTCCCTACCCGAGACCTTCTACATGACTAAGCCACATGGCTCTCCTAAAACAAAACTACATGGCGTGTAATCTACAAGATTTCACCAGCTCGTGTTTTTCAGACATAGCCTATGTACCCAGGTTTCACTACACGATGTGTTCCAAAAAGACAAGATGTGTACAAAGATGCCCATGACCAACCCGTTTTTCTTGCTACACAACCGACTACATGGTTTACACTACACGACATGTTCTAGGTTGACACAACGTGTACTAGGAATGAAAACACCGACCTGGATTGTTCATGACATTCCTGGGTACCTGGGTTAGACTACATAGGATGTTCATGGTCGACACGACTTGTATGTTTTAAGGTTCCACTGTTTGTGTTGTAAGATACACGGGCGAACACCGGGTCGACACTACACGGTGTGTACAACCGGAACATGGCATGTTTCACCAAGCCATTCCCTACCCCATTTCCCCACCCACATGACCTATGACATGAAATGAGACTGCACGATGTGTACTGAGGGTACACGTAATGTACTTAAAATGTTTTCATTTCCTATCAAATAGAAGAACACACTGCGTGATTCCATAGAACTAAGAGGCGTTTATGCTTTGTTTTCTAGACAGTAAGCCTCAGAAACAACTCTGGAACCCTGAAAAACATAGAAACAAACACCTTAGTTCCAAATTACAATTAGTGAGGGCCTATACTCCCTGCAAATCAAATCTTGTCATCTTATACATGTTATAAAAAAATAACCACTTTGATGATCCTCCAAATTCGGGTCATTGAGGGACCATACTCTTCAAGAACCGTTTTTTAGTGTTCATACTATCAAGTCCTCACACAAAAATAAACTATCAAATAGAAGGTGTTTATCAATGAATCATTCACAACAACATGATTTTCTAGCACAACAACTGGCACCACAACATGAAATTTCTAATACACCTACATGGTATGAAAGAATGCATGACAAGGGATTTATATCATGTGCCTAAATGATGAATGATATGGAATAACCTCATATCATCGGGTTGCAACTTAATAGAACCCATGTATAACATATAAACATCACAATCACAAGTGTGTCACCCAAAAATTAAAATAAAATCAATTGTAAAATTTGCAACATCAGAAAAAATGCAATAAAAAAGGTAGAATGGCTTTTCCCTGTACACGGCTTAGCTATTCCCAGTCACATTTTATTACTGACTACCATTTTCGATCCAATACCTTACTATAGGCTCCAAATAGTGTGCAAAAGAAAACCCCCCTCTGATACCACTTTGTAACGTCCTGGATCTAAAATCCACACAACAGGTTCCCCAAACATGGTTGGTCACATGATCTCAATAGCATTTCCCCAAATGCCAGAGGATGCTGACTAGCAGTGAGAGCCCATGTCATAAAGTGGAGAATATATGCCCTAATATGTCAAAGTGTAGCGCATAGGAATACAATATATAAACATACAACAACGGAAGTAGTAAACAATATGAACTAGAAATGGAAAACTGTAGTAAAAGATAACCAATAATTATATATAAAAATGTAGCATGTCACTATTTATATGAATGAAGCCAAAAAAATTATAAACTGTAATAAAATACAATACAACTCAATGTACAAGGTGCAACAAAATAGAACAAAACAGAGGGAACAGAACGCTGCAGCATCCCAAGCCTTATCTCAATCCCATTCTCTCTTACTCCTCTGCTAAAATAATATACATGTATATGGACCCTTGACCTTTTCGACACAAGGATCAATATAGTTTTTTTGGGCCGTAGACATGACCCAAACAGGGTGTGAGAAATAAATCCTAGTAGGCACCCACCAAAGTCACATGCCCAATTGTATGTGAAAATGTTCAATAGTTGTGTGCAAAAGTAAATTCAATAAACTAGTGAGTACTCAAATGTAACTATCTCTTCTAGATACATTTCCATTTTAATTATTACTCATCACCTCTATGCTTGTGTTTTAACATTGCAAGTACAACATATAAAATCACCATAGTGAATATTATAAATTCTCGTGTCCTCACACATACTATCTTTACCCTCAGGTAATAGAATCCAATACCTACAAGTGATTTCCCACAGGCATAACGATCATTTACCTCACACATACGTGGTATTTCCCTCCGGCAAAGAAACTACTTCCTACCGGAATAAACAAACGTTACCCTCAGGCTAACCAATGATACCCATAGGTTAAGAAAACATTGCTCTCAGGATAAATTGAACACTACTCATAGGTGCTAGAAACCTTGCCGAGCACAAAGAAAAAACAAGATATTTATATATATTTTCTCTCAAGAAAATGAAATACACAATATAATCCTGGAATACCCTCATGTATCCTAACTAAATAGATAAACAGAGGAATGCACCACCTTTTTGGTCTTAGATCCAAGCATTGATCCCATATAGTAGTTTAATCTTATCATTTGATTATCTATACAGTTCTAGATATCTTTTCAGTAATGGACTCATCCATACGACACCCCAACCATGGGGGCGTAGCACAACGACACAGAATTTCAACAAAATAGTTGTAAGAAACAGCAGACCGTCTACCTTGATCGTCTCTAACTAGTATACGTGAATGATGCCTCCCAAATTGTCCAATAATGACATAGATCTTGTATAAACGTCCATTCATTCAATCTAAAATAAATTTCCCTCAAGAAAAAATTGGTTAGAAACACAGTAGGAGAGGGGAGAACTCATATGGGCAGTTCAATCGAGACCATCATAGAGGATTCAGATTCCTGGTGTGCGGTCGAGAGATCTCTGAAGTTCTGACCATCTCTCTCAGCTCCAAAACGAACTCAAAACTGCCTTTGCTGAATGAGGAGGCTACTGCATATTTTAAGAGAAAAAAAAACAACTTACATGGTGTGCTCTCTCAAGTACACAACTTTTAATTTCCATCATTTACATGTTCCTTTGGCAGATACTTTTCACCACAACATTGTTCATCTGTCGACATGAGAACACTGTGTGTATTCCTTATTACACGGTGTGTACTGTTGCTCCATTGGAGACTACTTCCACCGCCTTACTATTTACCTACTGACTGATTATAGAATGTGAGAATTCTAAGTACACGACGTGTAGTCATTTTTTACAACCTTCATCAATGACAGGCCTACATTCCCTATGTACTCATCCCACATGGCTAAAGTACATGGCGTGTTGAAAATTACATGGTGTATACCCAAAAATGTTGGGAATCTCCCCATTTTCCATATTCTATCAAAAACACATATGGAATAGGGAAATGAAAAATCTCGTACCTCAAATATAAGAACTGAGTTCTTACATTATATACAAATTATCTTATAATTATCAGGTCACATTTATAATATATGTTCACTAAACCAATCCTTAATACATTCAATTTAATGTGTGATCGTATAACATCATTTTGAACATGCAGTGGTCCACATGTCAATGTGTAATGTAACTGAATTTAAGAAAACATTAATGTATGTAGGTGTGTGATATATAATAATTATAAAAGTATAATGAAATAATATATATCATATATATCAAATAATAAATATAATTGACATCACTATTCCCATAATTTAATGGTGTAAAACAAATAGAGAATGATATCAGTTAATGAGGTGGTTTCTCACCATACACACGAAGTATGGTTTTTTATCCAATTTGATGGAAGTTATTTTGAGTGTATTTGAAACCCATAATATAAAAAATTATGAATGTTAAATATAATGAGGTTATTATTTATTAATGTAATAATACTACATGAGGGCGAGAATAAAAATAAATCAAAATATTTTATAGTAGGATGTTACCTATTCTTTGGATGACTACTTTTGGTTTAAATGAAAGGGAAAACATTGGTGGATTTCAACCTAATGTGAGACCTCTAGGACATAGGTAGTTCATTTGGTAGTAGATTTGGGAGGATTATGAATAATACAATTGACTTTATGGGTATTATGATAAGGGGAGAAAATGTAATTTATAATTTAGGAACAGGAAACATTATATATTCATGAAAATATTTGAGTTCTCCCATTATTTTACATGTCCGCAAAGGCTTAAAAATAGTTCATTATAGATCAATAGTGTTTTAATGATATAAATATTCCATTATTATAATTATTGGAAAACATTAATGTCATATTTATAACATATATTATTATTTTAGTCAATAATTTGGGGTGATTTTTCCTTAATCAATTTAAATAATTTTAATTACATTCAGAAAATATTTTTGGAGAAAATATTTTGAGATTAATATAAATTATAAATTATTTTTATTCCATGTATAAAATATAATTTTTGAGTATTTTAATAAAATAATATGATGAAATTGTTTAAAAATAAATCATATAGACATAATGAGATAAATAGTTATTAATTTGAAAGAGACCAATATTTTGAAATGTTTTTATATCCAATTTCAATGTGAAAATTGGTTATAATGGCCTATATTAAATTTTTTCGTGTATAATTGAAGAATTTATAAATTAAAATTTTAAAATATAATGTAAATATATATAAAATTTAATTAAAAATATAATTTCATTTAATAATTATTGTTTTACACTATTTAGTAATACATGAAACATGTAATAAAAATACCAAAATAGGACCCAAAGTAAATTTTTTTACTAAAAAATAAATAGGGACAAAATTTTAATATAAAAATTAAAAAAAATTCAACACTTATATTTCAAATTGGTTTTCCATTAAATAAAGGTAAAATCACTATTTTGAAAAATACATCTTTTATTCATCAAATTGTGTAAATTATTAAATTATACCATGAAATTCAGTTGGATGAGTGTAAAAAAAATTACTGAATATTAATTATTAAAATTTTACTAAATTGATTCATCCAATTTGTTTGGATTCATTAATTGAGATAAAATTGGGTTCATATAAAGAAATGTATCCATATTAGTAATGAAATATACTTATTATCAAATAGTTCATACACTAATTTCTATCCAATTAACAACCCCCATATTAATATAATATAATTTTTGAACCATTGTATTATAATTCATTCATTCTCATTTTTATCACAAATTCTAACACTGAGGGAATAAATAAAAAGTTATTTTTATAAAAAAATTATGAATATATAATAGTTCGGTACAACTCAATATTGCATGTAACATTAATTAATCATAGGGTTGCATGTACCATGATCTAATCATAGTGTTATTTAGTGATAATATTAACTTGATGAATCTTATAATTCAAACCAAACTGTATGATTTTATATTAAAAAATATTTATTCATTGTCGTGTGAAATAAAAAATATCAATGGGATTAAATCATTTAGAATAAATATATTTCACAAAATCATAGGGGGATACATATTACCCCATTAAATGAATTTCTCCAATGAGAGTAATTTGAATTATAAGTGATTTAATAAATTAATGTTCCTTTCATAGATATACACTTTGTAAATATGAATACTACAACATCATTTTAGAATCAATGGTATAAATATAATGGTTACCCAAAGTTACTCATAACTAGGTTTCCACATATGAAAACATATAAGGAATGTGAGAACATGAACAAGAAAGTAACATCAAACAATCATGTTCGAATGGTGAGTGATATGAAACCATGGATAATATAAAGCTAAATATGACAAGTCCATAAACCATAGAGTCTTGAAAAAGGTCATTCATGTCCTTAAAATGAGGATAATAAGACAACATTTTATTTGAGGACCCCTTTTCCTGATTTTGATTAATTCTCATGAAAATATTTAATTACATGATTCTATCACAATATCAACCTTTGGATGTGTCTTAACCAATTTCTACATTAACTCTTACTCTACAAAATGAAGTTTAATTTTTCATTCCTAAAGCAATAATGTATTATAAGATCCATATGTGTAACATTATGCCATCACATCTATCATTAGTTATCATCACATAAAAAAGTCTAGAATAGGTTCCGAAATATGAATAAATCATTATAAAGAGACATACTAATTTAATCTCAAAACCACATATTAGTATTAACATAAAAACTCCACAAATGATCAAACTTGTTACCCGCCTTATAGAAAAATTTCAAACTGATAAAGTCACATAAGTTTCTCAAAAATATTGTTGCATTGATCCTTGGTATATCATAATGTAAATCATGTTTTTCACATACCAACCATGTGTATACGTTCATCATGAATTCTATTGAACCATATTAATTAAAATTAATCCATGTTGAAAAAATTCATTTCCCTTATTCCATATTTTATTGGATATATTCCTAAAGAAAAAAAAGAATAAACAACATCTATGATAGCATAAAAACATATTCATGAAGTCATTTATCTCATTTCGAGGTCATCTACACCAACATTAGATACATGAATCATCTCTTCATCCAAAAATAATGTAATTTTATGATCATTATGAAATAGTTAAGGGATACCTTACCTTTTTCAAAATATCATGTTTCAATTATATCACATTTCTAATTATGCAGAACATTTCATCATGTACAGGTCATTCCTTTATGAAGAACATATGCGGGAAATACTAATATATTTTGTGATTTGAATAACATTCTCTTTAAATTACAATTCATAAATACATTATTCATCCCACTTCCATCTCAAGCAATTATTTAATTTTCATGATATTATTCCTTAATACCCATTTTTTAAAATATGAAATATGATTCACATCATAAGGTTCCTCAACCACAATTTAATCATGATTCATATGTTTAATATATACAATAATGATGGAATATCCCATTGATTTTAGATGTCATTTGTAGCCTCATTATCGTAAGAAGTAAAATCAATATTCACAACATACTCTTGATTAACATCATGATATTTGGACTTAGGTAAACTATTTTTGTAAATCCCACACATTCTAATTCTAAATAATTCAATATTAACCTAGATCCTTCTACTCCCTTCCATTAAATATAACTATAAAAAATAGTGTGATGAAAATATATTACGGGGTAAAACTACATAATTGATAGAAATTACTTACATGATGTCCTATCCATGAAACAATATTAATTATATGAAATTATAGGTTTATATCAGGTTATTCATAGTAATTTTTTGTTTAAATATTTCAGGTTTATTCATAATGAGTTTGTGAATTTCCAAATTTCATCTCAATGGAGAGTCAAACCATGTGTGTTGTAAGGCCTTTTGTCATGTACCTGTTCCTGATCAATTCAAGGTCAATACATTTTTTTTGGTTATTTAACCCTATTTACATCTAACCCACAGCCACATCTACATGAAATATCCACACATGGATGTGATATCATGGACACCACCCTCTTAACCATTTACAAAAATTACATTAAATGTTTGTATTAATTAACACATCCTTATACTTATCCATAGATACATCCCTAAAATATCCTTATAAATATTCCATGGATATATTTAATGATATCTCATCCTAGTTTCCAATGTTTTACTTAACCATTCCTTTGATATAATTTATCTTTTCCTATGCTTAAAAAACATGGATATTACTTCATTGTAGATGAATATTATAAACATTAAAAGAATACTTGTCTGAAGACTATAATAGTATTGTGACATTGGAAACTAGGAACATGTTCAAATGATTTAGTGATTATTATTAATCATCACCCATAAAGAGTGTCCCTATTTTATAGACCTATGTAAAACAATGCTTCATAATCTGAGAAAGGAAACATAATAAAGGGTGAGAACATATGCTCATTATGTGAATGTAAATGAGATACACAATAACCACAAGGACATAATGGTATGAGATGATGATAATAACAGTTAATGTTCACACCATCCATGTCAAAGATCATATACATGATTCGTGTCGTAAATATTTGAAGTCTATATTACATTTATCATATGGTAATCATAATCATTGTCCATAAGAGAATAAAATCGTAATAAAACATATTCTTGTATCTTAAAATTTTGATTATATTATTTTTAACATCTATTAATAGAAACAAGCTCACTAATTATGATAAGGTCCTAAAACCAGGCTCTTTCATAAACATATGGACATGCAACATTTTACACTCATAAAATTGTGACATTGTAATCAGGTACACACCTAAAAATAATTTCATATGTGTCATGGATCATATAAAAAACATATTACTCATCTTCATGTGTAGTACATATATTTGGTGGAAAAAATCATATTCACTAATCATAGACCTTTATTTGTTGGTATCATTTATCCCCTTATGCCCATAGTGGATTGGGATTCCCAAACATCCCATTGTGGATTGGGATCACCCCTCTTCACAGAGTGGACCATGTTTCTCATATTCCCATAGGGTATTAGTGCACAAATTTTTCCCATTTTAGGATTTGGACGCAAATGTCTCCCATTGTCGATCAAGCCAATCGACATTATTCCCATATTTATCTCATGATATTTAATACATTACCCAATACAATGCCGGTATGTATTGGTCCCACCTGTCACATAATAAAATAAATCATAATAATTCCCAATGAAAAGTAAAATATCATCATATCTGTACCCTTGAAAATATATTGGTTTTATAAACAACATTTCATTACTAATTAAATGAAATCGGTTTCAAAAAAATTTGATATTATCATTACCTATGAAAAAGGGATTGGTCTCATAATCATATCATTAAATTATAACCCAGGGAAAATAATATGTTTCAATATCATATAAATTGTTCAAGAGAAATGGCATTTGTAAACATCATTAAATCATAATATAAACAAAAAAAGAATGAATTTGTATGGTATTCTTGAATCATATAACCATTAATATATAGAATATGTCAAAGTATGTCAAATTATATGGAGATTGATTTTGAAATATCACATTGAACATTTCATAATGAAAATATCTTTATATTTAAAATCCTTTCAATAAATCCTTTTCAAAAACAATTTTTTTTAATAGATATATCATTAAAATTTCATTTAATAACTTTCTTAAGAAAAAATGTATTAATTTTTTAGAAAAATAATAATATAAAACATAATAAATTTGGAATAATATTTTATTTTAAAATATACTTAAAATATATTAATTAATATTTTTAAATCATTTAAAAAACATTGTATACATAGAACATTTTTTGAAAAATTTTTATTTGAAATAATTTAGAAGGATTTTTATACATTAGTCATTTTGGAAAATCATTCATTGAAAAATTCATTAAAACCAAAAAAAAAATCAATAATATTAAAAAAGATATATTCTTTAAAAATAACCATGTAAACTTACAAAGGATACTTCTGGGAAATGGCTTTCTTGGCAGTGGGTATATCTGTATATATTAGACACTATGTTTGTAAAATAATTTTTTTAGCAAAGATCAATAATTGGAAAATTTAATAAATATTCCTTTTAAAAAAATTCATTCAAATGTAAAACATTAGAATGATTTATATTAAACATAATTTTATTATTGTAAAAAAACTAATTTAAATAAATTATTTTTTATAAATAACATAGATTTCCTACAGAATGGATAATTAAAGACGTATTTTCAAGAAAACATATTATTAATTATCTAAAACAACTAAAAACTAGGAAAATGTTTCTAGTACATGGATATAACCTTAATAACTATATTACAATAAAATTCCTCACACTTGAAAACATATGGATTATAATATTTAATCACTGAAATCATAATCATAAACATTAATGTTAAATGATGACATTGTAGTAATAAAATATTACCACTCTGCTAAATATAAATCATAATCCATTAAAGATAATGAAATTATAAGAATATTAAAATCAAATGATTAAAATCATGTTAATGGTAAAACTGTTCAAAGCGACAGCAAACACGCATCATGAAAAAATATTAGTGTATAATAAACATGTTTCTCAAAGTGAGAAAATTGACATAGAATGTCCTTATAGATTAGGTTAATTTTGAACCACAAATCCAGTGAAAGATATATCATTAAAATTATATCTAAATACCCATAAATCTAGGTATAATAATGAGTTATACATTCATTGTACTTATGTACACCACACAAAATAAAGTTGTGGTGAATAAGGAACATGCCTTAGAGAAATAAAAGTGAGATAATAGAACTCTTATAATAAGCATTAAATTTATTCATAAAATATATTAACACTTGTACCATAAGTATAAGATTGTGATTAATCAAAAAAAATAACTTTTATCATACATCAGACCATATATGATTTTAGAATATAATTATATTATCCTTTTATTAATTATTTCATGTTACTGTTATGTTCTGGGTAATATACCCTTTGTTTTTCTTATATGTTTTGAAATGTTATTCAAGGACTTCTTAATCAGATAATAATTTAGTTATATCCCAACTATAAAACATGATTAAAATTTCATATATATTATTTACATAATTATAGAAAATAATCTAAATAATATAGAAAAATGAAATGGAATACATTGTTAATTGAAATTGTAGGTCGTATAAATGTAGGAAGAATATTTCTATTTTATATTTATATTGAAATAGACAATAGAAATTTAATATATATAATATTATTATAATATAATTATTATGTTAAATATATAACAAATGTTTTGAAAAAATAACCTCAATACATTCCATTTATATTATGACTGAATCCCAACGCTCTAAATTGGGAGAAGAACACACATCCAAAAATGAGGTTATCATATTTACACAAAATATAATTAAAGAAGGTGTGTGTTAAATAAAAAATATATTATCATATATACATAATAAATATTATATTTATAATATAAATAAAGTATATCCATTTTAATTTTAATATATGAATGGTTGTAATTGAAGAATGAAAGACATCTGTTTGTGAGGTGGTAGTGTGTCGTTCAACCAAATGATGATTTTGTAACCCATTTGATGGAGGTTTGAGTAACTAATGTTAAATAAAATAATAAGAACCGACTAAATATATTTATCATATAATTAAATTTTTTATCGAATAGAATAATATTGTTTTATGAGGTTGATAATGAAAATATATAGAAGTTTTTGTGGATGGATGTTACCTATTATTTGGGTAACTTTTTTTGGTTTTAACAAAAAATAATCCTTGGATTAGTTTTTTAAAAATCACATAATTCAAAGATTAATGGAGGTGAGTATGGTGGAGATTTAGGTAGGATTTCTAGTGCCAATGTTCATGGTTATTGTGATGATGGTGGAGGAGGGGAGGGATTTTATAAGTGATCAAATGGATTCATTGGGTATTCTTTATATGATTTTCATGATACACAACTGTTACAAACACAAGAATTATAATTCCACAATTATAGATACTTGTATATGGAAATTCGGAAAAATATATTGAAAATAATTTTTAGACAAGTGTAGGGCCATTTTCACCCCATATGTTTTATGTTTATTCATTAATATATCTCATTTTTGTGTAATAACTATATTTAATTGTAATTAATTTAATTATTATATTTTTTAAAAAACTAATTATACATTCGTAGACATTATAAATTGTGTATACTAGAAATATAGAATCCATTTTTTATAATTCACAAAATTGATGTTGTAGAAATTTATTAAAAATTAATCCTGCAAATAGAATGAGACGATGAGTATTTAAAGTGAAAAAGTCTCAATGTTTGAAATATTTTTATATTCAATTTAAATATGGAATTGGTTATAATGGCCTAAATTTTATTAATTTATTTATAATTTATTAAATTATACTATAGAAAAAATTAAAATATAATCTATCTATATAAATAAATTATATGAATATGTAGTTTTAAATTTAAATTCAGTATTTTTCATTATTCATAAATTCATGAATACACTTAGAAAAAAACTAAAAAATAACCCAACATATCTTTTCATAGTACTAATTAAAAAATGGAGTTTATTTTTTCCCATAAAAAATAAAAATGTTTTAGAAAAAAGCGTTTAATATGGGTTCAACATTAAAATGAAATAAAATTAACCATTTCAAAAACACAACATTTTTTTATAAAAAATGGGTTTATTGGAATATTATACCTATTCAATCTATTGGATGAGTTTCAAAATAATTTATCAAATATTTAATACATTAATTTTAGTAAAACATTCATTAATATTGGTTTGTTTGTTTTATTGAAATGATATTGTGTCTGTACATAAAAAAGTATTTTTCATAGTAATGGAATTTATTTATTCCCAAAAATACCTTAATTCATGTAAATATAATTCGTAACTAAGTGGTTAAATTTTTATATGTGTATAAATCATTTTATCACAATTCTCATACATATAATCCATTCAAATGGCTATGTAATAATTACAAAAATCATATATTAATAATATTAATAGTATATAGAATTTAGGTAAAATTCATTATTGTTTGTAACAAAATTAAAACATAGTGATTTTTGTAATAAAGGGTAATATTTTTTTTTATTTAGTGAATGATTAACTAGATGTTTTTTATATCACATTCTGAACTAACTTATGTTATTAAATAGATGGTATATTTAGTGTTCCGTGGAAAAATAAATATAAAAAGGATTATATATATTTGAAATAATTAATTTCACAATATATCTAGGTGTTACATTTAAACACATTATATTACAAGTATTTATAAAAAAAATATATTCAAGAAACATATTTTTACTTATTATTTTTCAAAAATATTTCTCCTAATATCAAGATCCCATTCATTTTTATGATATAACCCACGATGAAGTGATCATTCTTTATCACTTATTGGCTACCTGATCTCTCCATTTCCTATGTATTTATTCCATAGACTACACGTTTGCTTATATTTTTATAGAATGTCTAAATGGTAATGAAGTGTTCCTAAATTTTAAATAAATATTTAAAAGTGTTTGAATATGATGTTATTTTGTATCTAGTCTTCAATGAAAATAAACAATTATATTTCTAGGTTTGGTTAATTATTTTAAGATTTAATGATTAAATAAATGCATGTTTATCTTATGAAATCACACAATGAATTCATATATAATTTTAATGAATATTCTATACAACATACATAACAGTGTAGTATAAGTAATCTATAGATATTACATGGTAGTTGATTATTTCATAAAATGGATTCACCTTCTAATTGTACATTTAATATCTAAAGTAATACTGTAATATTTTATTTCAAGGTATATATTTCCATAGGGATTTTTTTTAATTTTTTAAATCCTTATTTATGTCTTCGTGGATCATTAAATAATTTTATTTGTCTATAAAGTTTATTCCATGATCAGTGTTGACTCACTCAATATTACGGTATCAACCAAATTAGTATCATAATGAGTCTCATCATATAATTAAAAAACCCAGACACATAATAAAAAATGTTTTGAATTATTAATTCCAAGATTTAACCTTTTATTAATATTAACCAGTTGTTTATGTGCATTAATCCCCATAAACAGTCACAACAATCAAAAGGAGTCTCTACAACGAATAACGGTTCTCAGGGGAAACCTAGAGAGGCTTGCCTCTCTCGATGTCGACGGGGGCGGCGACGGTTCCTCCCCCCACTGCGGGGGAGGGACCTTTACTTCTATGAACTGAGTTACCCCCTTTTCTCCCATTCTCAAATACTGATCTTATTCCACCAATATTGAATGTTGCATTACGACTAAATTTATGAGAGATCCTAAATGGCTACCCGAATCTCTATATTTCAACTTCAGAGTTTACTGAAACCACCACACTTTTGATGTTCACTCTGATCATAAGGTTCAAGCAACGAAAGTCGTCAGTCGATTCATCTGATAGGTTCTTCTTCAACACTTAGCGGGCAATGGTCGGGTTGCTCGATAATTACCATATTATGATCATATTTTCTTCGGAGGAAGACAACATATGTGATTGGTCGAAGAAACCTCGGCGTTACAATGGTTGTCATTTCATCATGTTTTGGTGGTCGTTTGATTTCAACATGAATTGGGACACTATGACCGCAGCGATCTGGGTTAGTCTTCCTAACGTCCCATTTCCATTTCAAAATCCTTCAGTTATCCAAATGATCAGTAATCTACTCGGTCATTTTCTATGCTCGGATAGCAGAATTGTTGTAATCTGTCATCTAGTGTGCCTACGGATTTCTGTGGAGATAGATGTTTCCAGGGTTCCATTTGATTTCGTTTGGGTTACGATCAGAGATGAATACAACTGCAGGTAGAGAGTTGTTTAAGAAAGCTGTATGGATTTCTGTGGATCTAGTAATCGGTTGGGGCATTCTTCAGAATTCTGTCTTCAGAGACCTGTATCATTGGTGGATAGGGACTTTTTCCCTAAATCGATGGAGGATGGTCATAAGGATGGTCAGGGAATGACTCAGTCGATGCCCAGTGCTGATGGAAAGGTTTATTTGATTTGTGATGCATGTAACTCAGGTCAGTATGCAGCAGGTGAAGCGACCAGAGATAGGGGTAATTCGTTATTCCCAGTTGAGGAGTCATGATCAATTAGGGATTTAGAGTGTAACTTTGCAGCAGGTGTGGAGGCTCTTGGCTCTCTCTTGGTAGCTCACCACGTTAACTCGTTGGTTGCACATGTGTTTAGGAGGTTGAAGAGAGACATAGAGAGTTCCTCCAGCCGAGGTGCACAGGAGGAAGGGGAAGAGCTTCACCTGGAGGAGTCTCATTTGGTAGTCCAGGGGAGGGGGGAAAAATTTACTTTGGACCAGATGGGACATGAAGGGAAAGATATCCTTTCTGTTTTGGTGGCATATAGGTCACGGATGGGCGGCGTGGATATGAGTAAGGGAAGGCAGGGGACTGATATAGACATGATAGTTCCAAACAGAGATGGGAAGGAAGAGGGACTGAATTCAATTTCATTGTGCAACTGTTTTGAAGGCCTTTCAGAGGATGTTTTGAGCTCTGAATTTGATTTTCCATGTGAGGGGATCGAAGTGGGTGCGGCATTTTCTAATGGGAGTGTGCACGGCCTTTCTGTTGATGAGACTCTTAGCCCGAAGAGCACTAGGGGTTCCAAGAGGAGGAAGGGGAAGAAAAACTATTCTTCATTACCACCCCCATTGAAGACTCGATCAATGACAAATTTTAGTGACAAGAGAATGAATATGGAACCTCCGAGACATCGGAGGCCAGGAGAGAAGGACTGCCAGCCCTAGATCCTGATTTTAAGCTCTGAAGATGAGGTTATAGAACATGTCTTATTACTCAATTATACTGAGGAGTAGGAGACTAAAATTATGGGGAGGTCTCTATAGGTGTCTCTTAATGAGGATAAATATTATTGGATTGACAAACAAGACTCAATTTTTGTAGGGGTTTCAATCATGGGAAGATAAGTGTTGAGGAGTACATTCAGTCTTCAGACCAACTTGTGACTACCTTTGAGAAGTGAATATTGGAAGAATAAGATCTAAAGTTATCATCCTTAACATGGAAACTATTTATGTAGATGGATTATGTTAATATTATATTCCTTGTTAGCGACAAAAATTATGATGACTGGCGGGTTTGAGTGATTCGGTTGTGTGGGCGGTGGCTTCTCGGGGTCCCCTTGTGTTTTTCTTTTCAGTGTTGTTTTTCTTATTTTCATCGTGATTCTTGGACCTGCCCTGGAAGGGGATTTGAGCATTTAGTCTCCATTGATACAGGTCTCTCGGAATTGGATGTTTGAGAGGGTATGGCTTTGCCATCGGTTCCATGCTTTGCTTTTGCACGAGACTGCTTGCCGAGGTGTCCTGTGTTGGCGAGGACTTGTTGTTGGCTCACTTGATGGGTTGGGGCAGTCCGTTTGTTTCCTATGGTTGTCTATGGTTTCAAACTTTTTCCTCAAACTATTTTATTATAAAAAATTAATTTTCAGTCAGTCAGCAGTCACAACAATCCACATTATTTGAGTAACCATAATTAATGATATATTAAACTCATTAACATCATGGTTAGAAAACAATATTGTATATTATGATTTATGACAAAGAAACAATTATATATATCTATTAAATAACTATCTCACTCACATCGTTCCACTATATGTTTTATTTAAATATTTAACAGTCATCTTTGGGATATAGATCATGTCTTGGTATTCTCAAACATGTTTCAGCCTTGTATGTGTTTCAATTTTCACACACATGATCATATTACATGGTTATCATTGTCGATAAATGAGTATCATCAAATTAATCATGATTACATATATTTAATTTATTTATTTCTAGTATACATTATTATATTACAAAATAATTTGACTTCAGATATTTGTAAATAAAAATCCATTTTAAATTTTTTTATAATATTCAATATTTTTTTCCTAAATATAAATATCTAGATAAATATAAGTCTTAAAATTTCATATAAACCTACATTCTATGTGTGATACCTAAAAAAACAAAAACTATACACCTATACATGATTAAAATAATAATTCTTACATTATATAAATTTATATATAGATTTTATTGTAATAAAAAACATCAAACGGATCCTAAAATTCATATTCCATATAAAATATAATTTTAAATAGGTAATTTTAACAAAAAACAATGATGGTATCCATTATAAGTATGATCAATAAAATATTTATATTTCACATCTCAAATAAGTAATAATTTTTTTAAAAAAATTATTTCCATTTTCAAGTTACATAGACCATTATATATACTATAGAAGAAAGAGAAGCACCACATGGCCAAATATGTTGATCCACATATGAAAAAGGTTTTCAACTACATATGATTTTATTCTAATAATGTAGGTAATAATGGACCAACGAAAGGGATTAATAATTCTTTTATTAGGCTTAATTGTTTTAATAGATATCCCTTAATACACAAAGAAATAATGTTTGTGTTCCCATTTTGGAAGGAAACCAACCCAACCATTGTTTCCATTAATATTTACTCCAATGAAAACATAAAATTTATATATAAAATTATATTCAAGAACAAAAATTTATAACTTTGTTCTCTTAGAAAATTATACTCAATGAGTATTCAGATGATTTGGTTTTTCCATGTTAAATCTTAGAATATTATATGGAATATTTTCTGAGTCAGATGATGTGAATGTGTGTGATTATGAAGATTGGTGAGCCTACAGTTATTTTTATATTAATATTAACTATATATTTATCATTCTTAAAAAATATTCATAAAAAGGATGAATATATAATGAATGGAGTCTTTGAACAAAAATATGAGACCATGGTTGAATCTGCAGTGGGTCATTACAATAGTTGCATGCTAAGGATGGTTATGACATTACATTAATATGGGGTACCCATTATAGGTTGAATTGGATTAATTAATTAATTTAAATTATCAATTTGATAATCCTGACTCAAATAATTCACATACAGAGACTCAGGCGGGAAATATGATACCAGTATTGATTTCAAAATGTGCAGTTTACACTTCGCATGACATGATGTTTGTAGAGATATGAAATTCAGATAGGGAAACCATTGGTGGTTCCATTGGATTAATTAATTAATTAAAATCATTTACATAATTACTAAAACCCATTGAAAAAATATATTTTTCATCAGATATGAAATCTCAGAGCAGTGTTGATTTCAATAGAGAGTGTTTAACATATTATTAACCTACAATTTGATGGCATATAAACTCTGGATGAGGCAACTATTGGTGGGTACATTTAATTTTACTACATAAAAAGTATATTTTATTGATTTAATAAAAGACCTAAACATCATTTTATAAATAAACAATTATTTTTAATTTCTGTGGATCATCCAGATAAACATTACTAGATCTAAGAGTTGGAGGAGATAGTTCTTCTTTTATGGGTTGACATAGAATGAAAACTGGTGATCAAATCGAGGTGATCAATAGGCAGCGAATGTTGTACAAACATAAATGGGCAGGGTAATGGGTCCTTGATGACATCTATGTGATACGCTCCTGATGGGATAGTTGTTGTTCCTCGGTGTCTTACGAGTGTTATTCTCCTAAGGGGATGTGAAGTTTTTCCTTGATGACATTCGAGTGGTACCCTCTGGCAAGGTTGGTCAGTGGGTCCTTGACCTCTTCTATGTGGTTCCCTCTATCAAGGATTGGAAATGGCTCTTCGACATCTTCCACGAGGTTTCTCTAGTTGTGTTGGGTAGTGGGTCCATAATGACATTACATTGGTTCCCTCTGTTATACAAGGGTGCAGATCCTCGACATTTGATTTTTCAACTACTCGACTTCATGACATAAAGATGGGGTGTGGTTAGACTTGTATGGTAAAATTTACACGAACCATGTGATGATGGGTATCAAAGATGGAATTTTTAACATTTATGGAACTCATAATCATGACCTGAGATGTGCTATGGATATCCGCATTCTCTATTTTTTTGGGATTCTCTAACTGAGAATATATATTGAACATTATACTATTTTCCCAGAGTAGATTTGAACACACTCATAATGGTGTGGAGAAGATGTGTTGGGTGACCCATTTTGTTTTTATGTTTAGTTTTGTATTTTTTAATGTGACTATCATCCTGATATACGGGATTAACACTAAAAAACGTGTTTATCTACTCAAAATATTGATTCAGTTTTGTATGAATGAGGTTATATTCAGTCCCTTTTTGTTTATGGATATACACTTTCACGTAAACATTTGTTATATACTGTGTTTATATTATATCTAATATCTTACTACTCACCTTCACCATTCATGGAATCCAGATAGTCATGTTTATAATCACCCCTACATGGGACATTCAACAATGTATCGTGTATTATAATATTATGGACAGGTCGACCGTGACTACAGAGTGGCTTAGGGATACTATATTTATTCACTGCATAGGTTGTTTGTATAATGGGATTCAAGATATGGCTATATTTCAACTATTTAATTTTCCTATTTTATTTTTGGTTGAGAAAACATTTTAGTTGGGTTTATTATTTATCCAAATTACAATTATGATTACACTATCATGAATCTGTACTATTTAGAGATTCATTCTAATTTTGTTTACATGATATCATTTCTTTATTTATTATTTTTTCCCTCTACAGATTTTCGTTCATATAGTTTTGTATTCCAATATATGTTCTTTGGAAAATGCCTACATGGGATACTTATACCTTTAGTGATTCTCTTCACCACCTAGACTATGGGGACAGACTTGCGGTAGCTGTGTTTGTATCTCTAAATTGGGGTTGGTTATGACATTTTCCTATCAGAGAATGTTCTTTCATTGGGATGATATGATGAGGTCTTCCCATAAGAGTATTTATTTGGTTTTAGTGAAGAAATTTAAAGGTGTCTTGAGTGTGTCTCTATGGAAAAGGAATCGATTGATGGTATGGTGACCGACATATCCATTCACCAGGACCTCAACTACTTACATGGAAACATGTCATGAATAGATATTTATTGCAACTATTAATGGATCATTCCTCACACATGATTGAGACATTGATATTACATCTCTTTTCAGCTCCCCATTGATTTTGATATACATATATGATCATCATACTACTGTAATCCTTAATAAATTTCAGGATTCTTCCATGAGGATATCCATCAAGGATACCCTATGAGGTTTGGGATGGCAGTTTGATGAGACACGAGGACTCAATTCAGGGTTTACCCAATGAACCCATTTCCTCTAGGTGGGAATGTAGTAAAACCTCCATATATTGACCAATAGATCATTCTAGTAGTGAAAGCCTTGGGAACACATAATCTTAGAGTGCGCTGTGAGTTATTATTTTAGAGACCACAGAGGTTCCATGCTAGTCTAGATCCTCATGCAGTATTGAATTGTATATATTAAATGGTCCATATTATAATGACTGTACTATTATCGGTGGATCAAGTACGTTCACAGTATCAAGCCTCTACCATGGAGTAATTGGGCATTAGTAGAGCCTTGTTACGTATAATCACCGGGAGTTGATACTATACAAACCTGAATATCAACTGATTTTCCATTAGTAGTACTACACATTATTCTTTTTCTTAGTCTTGATCTTTGAGCTCGTTGGGTTTTAGTATATAGGATATATTGTGGTAGTGTATACAATAAGAATCATAGATAACAGATGACACTCCCTTAGCATGATCTAAGATGGATAATTTGGAGCACATAAATTTGATCAGGGACACCTCTAGGAGATTTGACCCAATGTTGTTCCCTTACGCATTGTCACATATCCAATGCCGATGTAGGGAATCAATGTAACTTTATGACTATGTTATTTGTTATAGTATCAAAAGAATGGGGATGTGGGTCCCTTCCCAAACTGATAAAAATATTTTGATGCAATAAAAAAATGCAGGGAGTTAGTAAATCAAATATTTGATATTATCATGGTATGTGGATGGACCCCTTGTACTTTTGTGTTTGTGGATTGGTGATGTGTTGGTTTTTTTAAATGGGGGGACTGGTAAGACCCAATTGATAATTTGGAAGAACATTTTATTACTTTTTATTACTATCATTCTCATAGAGTAAGATTGTATTCTAGACAATAGAGGTGGGTGTGGTGAATTTTTACCTAGCCTCAGACTACTAATTAATGCTAATGAATTCCCCTACAAGATGGGTTATTTATGCAAACAGAACCATTGCAGGTTAGTTAGTGATGTCCAAAGTGGATAATGTTGAGGTGTGGAGAATAAGTTCCATATATTGTTTCATTCAGGGTGGGTTTATGAGATGGAGTTTCATATTACATATTAGTATTATTTCTAGATTTTTTTATTCTAGATCCTTTTTTCAAGGGATTCCACTTATGGGGTTGCTGCAAATTGGGTTTGGGGTTACACTCAATCCATGAGAGTGGAAGGAATGCAGTGATTGGATTGGTCTTCGCATGTCTAGATTCTTATGGTTGGATGAGTTTACTGACCACACTCATTATTTGGTACCATTTTATTCATGGTTTAATCCTTGGGGAAATATAAGTTATTCGCCATATACAGGATGAGGAATTTGGGACCCCATGAATTCAACTACATGTATTAATACATAGAACTAGAAGTTGTATTGTACATAATTACGATGTAAAGGCACTACATTTTGTGTGATATTTACTATGATATCTTTCATAACCAGGTTTCCTTCAGAGTTTCGCCTAATTGATTCTCTAAATAATGGAATCACACCATCCTTTTTCAAGGATGAATTTTGATTCTGGTCACATAACCAGTGATGGTTATTAGAGAGTTTCACACTACTTCTTTAGTTGTACATAAAAGTGTATGAATTATGTATGGAAAATGAATATGCTGACATAATATCCCAACCATTTATCATTTTTTTACTTTCTGAGGATTAAATTATTTCAATATCAAATAATGTATGGACTCATTTTTTTTCATGTATGTCATTGGATTATTCCTATAAATATTTTTGGTGGAATGTGCGGAGAACGCACATGATTTCACATCCAATGAGCATGGATTAAATTTAATCAACATATTTTATATATTTAAATTATTAACAGAATTTTTTTTGGAAAAATGTAATATCTCATAAAATACATCTTGGATCAAAAATATGATATGAGAGTAAAATCCAAAACGTTTTTTCCCTAGGAGTGACCTAAGGTTGGTCATTGTAAGACACTAACATAGGGAAGCTAATATAGGATGAATGGAAAAAAATTAATTTTTTTAATTAATTTATTTAATTAATCGAACCCAAATAACTCATATATGGAGAGTCTTATGGAAAATAAAAGACAACAGTTGAAATTGGAAAGTGTAAATTACCCTATTTATGACCAAAAGTAGGTCAGCACGAGGCGTTCATATCGAGTAGACATTGGTGGGTGCATTGGATATATTAATTACATTTGTTTATTTATTTAATAATTACTAGAAAAATAACTCAATTCATATGACACAAATTGGAAATCAGATACCACAATTGTGTTTGGAATGGGTTGTTTACTATTTGTGCGACCTAAAATTAGTCAGTGCTTCTCATTTAGATTAGTTAGCCATTGTTGGACACAATTAATTTAAATAAATAAATAATTTTTTTTATTTTTTTCTACAATTGTTAATTAAACCATATATACAAACACATTTATGATTATTTTCTACGGATAGGTCACATAAACAATTATAGAACCCCGATGATGAGGATATAATTCTTCATTGGGAATCAACATAAAATGAAATATCATTATAATATTAATGTGAATGGATAAGAGGGAGATACAATAGAAGCATAACTGGGCTGGATAGTGGGTCCTCAATGACTTCTAAAAGGTACTGTACAACTAGTATGGGTAGTGTTTCCTCTATATATTCTATGTGTTACCCTCTAGCAAGTCTGGGATGTGGGACAAAAACATCATCTAATATGTACTATCTAGTTAGGCTACGTAATGTGTCGTTTATGTTTTTTGTTTTGTACACTTCGGTTGTGCTGGGTAGTGGGTCTTTAACACCATTAGAGTGGTACCACCATATTACACCTAGGCGTGGATCTTCAACACCATGGTTGTTCACATTAAGCTGTATGGAACATTGTAGAGGCATGTTTAGACATGTATGATTAGTTCTATAATGATACATGGGATGCTCGACATTGATGATAGTCATTTGACACTGTTGTCTACAATTCTTTTTTGGAAAGGTTCTGATATTCCGATCACCTTTCTATCTTGTTTTTAAATCATTTACATTGAATATATATCTATTCATATTCAATATCTAATTCTTGGATTATACCTTATACTTCCATGACAGTTGAATTTATACTAGGGATTCCTTTTTCATACTATATATAGTGAAGACTATATGAATTTTTCATCTCGTAACAATGTCAAGCCTCTTGTATATGGATGAGGATACAATCAATATCTATTTCGGTTAACCTGCACTCCTTAATTATACCTTGTGTTATCTACTATATTTCTCTTATATTGTATCTCTAACTACTCCCCCATAAGATTTATAGGTGTCATATTGGGTATGTATAGAATCACCCCTACATGGAAATTATCCACATTTAGCATATCTCATATAGGTGAAGCAATGGTCAACCATGAATACATAAGAGCTTAGGGAGAACTGCTGCGTATACTACGTATGGTGGTTATAGCATGGGATTCAGAAGCATAGTTCTCTTTTATCAATTTACATTTCTAGTTTTCTATTATGATGTCACATATTTATGGTTGGGCCTTATTTAAACACATTACATTTTCATTTTAATTGTTGATATTTTATATTATCTTGGGGTTCATGAATGCTTGATTTAATTTATAGACTTGTTTAATTTTTTAATTATTCACTCGTAAAATTTTCATTGAGATTCATGTTTGTGTACGGGTACTTTGGAAAAGTCCTACTTGAGTTAGTTATGAATTCAGGGCCTTACTCCATCACCTTGCCTATAATGGTAGTCTTGGGTTGGTTCCGGATTGATCCCCATATTTTGATGTGTCATGATAAATTATGCATATATAAATTTACTTCTATAATCAATTCACTATAATATTATATTTTTAAGGATAAAATATTTTTGGTATTATAGATCCTCACAAATTGTCAACATCTTTTCATCTATTCCACTCACTACATTAAATAGAGAAACTATTTTAGGGATCCCAACTTCATTCAATGGAATAATATATATTATTCCCCTCTATAAAATACTATTATTTAAGGTATTATTTTATAATATTATAAGCCTATTATTAAAATAAGTACAATAAGATCCCTTCAATTGTAGTACTTTAAATCATCATAAAATATAAATCAATTTTGATGCTTCAATGAATTCCATTAACACACTAAATTACATTTAGAGTTTAAATGTATTTATTTATATAATGTTTAATCATTAATATTCACTATGAATTAATGAAGCTTCTACCCAATCATCACGATAATAATTACAATGATGGAATTATTATTCAATTCATTCCTTATTATTAGGATCATTTGATTATATGTGTCAATGTTATGAATACATACATTCCATACAATTATATTCAATACGACTTGGTAATTTACATTTTTCATAGTTGGTGTCTATTTATATAGGCCACCTCACCACATCCATGCTATATAGCTATTTACAACCCAATCATTGAAGCTATTTTTATTAAAATTTACACCACAACTACAGACATGGTCAGTGAAAATTATATAGATTGTTTTCATTGGCATGGGGTGTGGATATATAAATGTTAACACCTATATACATGGTCATTATTCATTGATATAGTTACATAGTCCATAAATTATTTCATATGGGATTCAAAATTCACCCCTATCATATAATGTATAACCAAAAAAATATACTGATATTCATTATGTTAATTTAATTTATATATTTATATATATTTTACATAGTATGTATGTATTCTGTCAAATTAAAATCCATTTTGTGGAAGAATATTCCCACTATCTATGGTGGTATGCCTTGGGTATATGGAATAATCGTCATATGACTATGACCATAGGGCCGAGTCCATATATAATGCCTATTTTCCAAGAATAGCCAAGGTGGTATATCATAGACCTATGGAATATGTCCATATTTATTTTCTGACCATGGACATAGTCTCATTCCCTTATGGTTTCTGCATGATAAAAACTACTGGACTTTCAAGGGCGAACCTATTTTGATGATCAAGTTTTGGATATGGATGTATATCATATAGGGAAATTGTTAGCATCAAATCATTTCTATAGGTAAATTTAACCACATTAAAAGCTAACACTGTAAATAGCCAAATGTCTATATGCTTGTTTTATATCATTGAAATATTAATTTTAGATATTTTAAATATCTAAATGTTATAAAATATGTATAATGAATACATCCCCATAGATATTTGATGTTTAAAAACCCATTAAAAACAGTTCAATTCATTAGTACTGATATCCAATAATCATTCTTTGTACTCTACATCCTTCTCTCTTATAATAGACAGTTTTTAATTTCAATATTATTTGTTATATATATATATTATCTATAATCGTTCCTGTATTTCATATCTCCATATCATAATAGTGTAATTTGAATAGAAAATTTTAAACATCAACTATATTTAACCTCCAACCTAACATTCTCCAATACATTAATTGCATCCCCTATTATAAAGTTTCTTTCATAAAATTTGAAATGGGTAGTGATCAAATAAGTTAATAACTAACAAAATCACATGATAGATTCATGTAAATAATTATATATTAAATTTCCCGTAAAACACTTTTCGCAATGTGTTGTAATGATACCCTACACATACATTGTTTTTGAGATATTATGACCAACAACCATATGAAATTACAGTATTGCACAACATCCAAGGTGTAGAAATACTAAATATTCCAAATACACTTTGTAATACATAGTCACCAACGTGATATGGTCCATAGGTTATTTTATGGGATCCCTAATATTTTAATGTTCCAATATTTAATTTCATCATATTTTATAGTGTAGCATATTCCCAATTGGTTAATATATCCATTCACTTGACTTTTTTTAATGTATTAGTCATCCATAGTGAAACTCCCTAAAAAAATTAAAAAATAACTATGATATAAAAATATATAATAAATATATATTTCCATTGGAAAAAAATGATTCTTATACATTGATTAATTTCTGGTATCATTACTATTATATATCCATAGACTATGAAATTAGAAATTGGTAATTTAATGATTAGTGATAATTTATCATGATCAACCGAACAAAATAGAATCTTGTGATATGCACTAAATACCTCCATAATTGAACATCAAAATAATCAATAATGAACATAAAATATAAATTTATTTCAACTAATAATATGGAATTCAATTTTAAATGTTTCTATTAACCACATCAACTTCATCCAAAAAATCAATGATTCATCAGCATCATCATAAGTATAAAATATACAATAAGGATACCAAATCCATGTGGACATCCATAAAAAATTATTATTTAAAATTTTAATACATTCAATACTCTAGATTCTTTTCAATTATAATTCATTTCATAAATAGATATACATCCATGACTCTATATAAACAACCATAAGTGATTGATCATAAATATTGTAAAACACCCTCTATCTACCTTTTTGAAACAATTTTAATAATTAAATTTATATTCAGTAATTATATTCCATCCATTATGACATCGAATGTAATTATTCCTAACTAACATAACCTTATAATAATTTTAAAAATCTTATTAATAACTCTATGATCTACATAAGGAAACATCTCCACTGTAATTCACCATAACTCAATTACTAATTTTACCATTCTTAATAAATACATTCATCAAATACAATAATACAATTATGGTTTCAATATATAACTTACTATGTGATTATAATCTCAATACAATTTCGTATCGTATAAAATAAATAATGAGGAAACATAATAAAAAACAATAATTAGTTTCAAATGGAAAATTAAATTGGAAAGTATACCATGATAAATAATCAAAAACATGTTATATATATTGTATCTTAAATTTCATAAATTATAAGATTTGAAATATATCTATTGAAATTATATTTATCAGTATTATATGTACAAAAAAAACAATAGGTCTCAGAACTGATACTAACCACAATATCACCTCAATAGTATCTCTTCATACCAAATAAACTGTCAATAATAATCCACTAATTATGAGGATATTTTCATGAAGCTTATATTTGTACAATAGGTCCCTTTCCAATTGAGATTCATGTACATGTTGTGTGTACAACATTTAGTTGGTGTCCACCATTGGTTTCCCTAATGTAATAAATTATATATATACATTTATATGAGTATATATATAATATAATATTCCATGTGTTAAAACTATAATATAAAACAAGATAAATAATTGAAATCCAAACCATCGACATAAACCATCAACATTTACATTTTCAATATATTTCGGTGTATTTTAAGGAGACCTCTAGGTTAGATTACAATTGTATAGGGATTAAAAAACACAAAAAATCGACCACTAATAGTTTTAAAAAATATATATTGGGAATATATGTCATGAATCCATGATTAAAATGAGGTTATTACAAATTACCAAACTAATTATCATAAAAGGACTATGAAAACCTCATCAATTTCATGAAGTGTTAAAAACTATTTTTTTAATAATATAAAATAAATGTTTCTAATTTTTTATTAAAAATCATTGGATTTAATTGTGTCATATCATTGAAACTATATCCCAATAATAGGAATATAATATTCCATATCACGAGGGATGTATATTAATGAAAGGTAGAAAACACACTTTAAATCATATTTAGTATGTCATTCATGGATGGTTAATACACTGTGTAGTGAATTGTTTTTTAAATAATAGATTGTAATAGAACCGACACATATATTTTTTATATCAATAATAGTAATCTAAGACAATAAACCATATAAGGTTTATCTCAATATAATAATATAAACACACCATATAATAAATTATAAAATATAATCCTTGACATGTAATTATATATATATTATAAAATTTATGTTAATGAATTTCTGAAAACATAACCAATAATTTCAAAAACACATTAATTACAGATAAGAGATCCTCCAAAACTAGAAATGTATTAATGAGTAATAATAATAAAATATTCATGGTTAATATATATATATATATATATATCATTGGAAAACTACTAGTCCAATAATAATGGAAAATTAATTAGTTAAAATATTATATACATGTAACAATCTACTAGAAAGTCATGAATAATTTTCCATGATCCATTACAAATATCCAGGATGACATCACATAACGCATATATAGAATAATTATCATGGAAATATATGTTATCATGATTCTTCAACCAAAAAAGCAATTCATTCAGTTAAATCCCATTAATCAACATTAATTTATTAACTCTAACTAAAAAAATTATATCTATCATTTCATTTGTGCATTATTATTTTGAATTAATTTAATAATTTTTGAAAAAATTATTTTTGTTAACACTAATCAAACAAGCATAATTATTGGCATAATTTAAATATAATACCATGATAATGAAACACATACCACAACATAATGGTTATATTTCTTAAAACTCTATACCTTAGTGAGCAAGAACTACCTACAAAACAACTTTTTTTATACACACATTAATGTGTTCTGCTGAAAAAAAATATAGTAATAAAATATTATAATTTAATTAATAAGATATATCCTATAGGATATTTATAGTATTAAATAAAATAACAAAATATACGAGTTAAAAAAAGAATTCATTGGTTATAAATTGATTATAAATCGATATAAGATCCAATTGAACATAAAAGAAAATATTTTTATAGAAAACTATTGTTATACTCGTTAAGTTGTTTTATACTAATAAGTTATATTATTTACAATTATAGACATATTTTAATGAAATTTTTTTGTTATAATTTCAATTTAATATTTCTTGTATTCATCAAATAGCATTCATAAAAAAATATTGTAATATAATAAATATTTCACATAAAAATCAAATATTTGTATAAAAGAACTATTACAACCTTTTAATGGAGAACATATTTTAAATACTATTTTTTCACTTTTTGAATCATAGATATAAAAATACACTTCATTATTGAAATTTGAAAAATTAATATCTCTTTTGGTGAATTTTTTGTTTTTTATGAAGTTTAATTATTTAACGAATAGGGAATGATATAAAATTTTAATTCAAAATAGATTTTTCATCAAATATATTTATATAGTAAAATGATATATTAGTTTGGATGTAAATTATAAAAATTTAAAAATATAGCAATTAATCGACATAGGTCATTGGAACCAATTTTACATTGAAATTGAATATAAAAAACCAAACTACTAAAATATTTTACATTAAATTAATTTATATGATTTTTATGATTGTATTTCTGAAAAATGGATTCTGTATTTGAACCCGAAAAATATATTATTTATAATAATGTTAACTTAGTTTTTTACCAATAATATTAGTCAATTTCTTCATTATTAATTATAGAGACAAAGGAAAATTTATGCTTATAAAATGGAATAAACCTTAAACAAAAGGGCCCACATGTCAAAGATAGTTATCCAATTGACATTTCCTTGTAATGATAATTCCATAATACTTTTATTCTTTTGTTTATATTTAATTGGATGTCTTCTTTAGGTAAAACTGAGGTTACAACTTTCTTGTTTCAAAAATACCATGTGAGCCATTTTTGTCCCTAGTAAATTCCCACCGACTATCCCCCTTCCTCACACCTCTTAACAGACATAGGTTCGAACATGTGCATCATAATAAACATCCCAATTGTTAATATATTATTACATTTTTATGAAAGAAATTTTATTATATATTTAATTATATTATGATTGTGAAACCTATCTTTCTTTATTGGTCATGATATTATTAATGTTTATTATATTTTTCCACACGTATGTATGATTTCCATATGAGATTTGTGGGACCTATATCTCCTCTAAAATTAATTGGAAAATGATTATTATCTCATGGGATAGACTAAGATGGTATGAGGAGTGATCTTGGAATTCTATGATGGCCATGGGATTGAAGGATGCCAACAAATATGGTATGTGATATGGAATTATTCTAATAAAATTTCCATGTGTGAGAACCATTATAACCAATGTAGAATTGAATGCGAATCCATAATAAAATGATAGACGTCATAGTGATTTCTTGATTGATATTGAAATCATATTAAATGGTTATTTGTTTTCCACAATTCGATGTTTTTTCCTATATTATGATTTTATGGTTTGTGTTCATTTCTCCTTTATGATACATTTCTTAAGAACATTCCATAAATATTCTGTGATTAATATTTATCATCTTTGATATACATCGAATGATCATTTATTTTTATTATCACATTAACATACCCCTATTCTCATATTTATGCTAACATATCTCCCTTGTTTACCTACACTGAACATATGGGCTCAACCCTTTTTTGATTTATTTCCAACATTTTATGAATATATATATTATGTTGTACATGAATAATAAGGGTTCGAGTTAAGAATAACATAGTAGGAGAAATGTAGATTGCTTTTTTATTGGTGTTTCTATTTTTATGTTTCCAAAGACAGTAAACTAATAAAGTCTTTTGGTGTCTATTGGTATAATTTTTTATGTATTCCTCATATGTTATAATGTTAATCTATGAAAATAGAGGGTCTCTATTATTGTTATTAATGAAAATTTTTACTTATCCATTAAAATTGAGGATGTGAAAACATTAGATAGATCTCAATGTATATTTATAACAATATTTATAGGATTGTCTTTATTGGTAAATATAAGGATGAGTTATAATTTAAGAAAAAAACCCAAGAATTTTGGTAATTGATATAGTGAGTGGTTTCCCAGTAATAAATCAATGTCTGGATAATTTTAGTTCACATAGTTTGGGAACAAATGTAATTTGGTGTCACAAATTCATCAGGTTTTGTCAGTCCTAACTCGATGTAACCTAGTTCATGACAATGGTAATTACTGCAAACCTATTTTGACTCTATTGGGAGATATTCATTGAAAATTAAAAAACTCTTCACAAAAAATCATGTCTGTTATAATTGGATGTTGACTATGAATAACCTAGGATAATCTTGAGGATTCATATTTTAATGAATCTGTCGTAATTTATAGATCATATATGTGGTTTCATAATTACGTGATTACAAACTGTGATTTTAATTTCGAAGTAAATTATTACATTTTTTGTTCAATGGAGGGAACAATAATATACATGTTTAATGTAGAATATGATGTAATGTGTATCAATGAGAAGTCAAATGGGATGATCACCAGTGGGAAGGATTTTGTGATCATGTGCAATTAGTTTTCAAGGCGTATGATTAACAATGTTTACATTAGCCATCTATTTGAATCAACTAGAAGATAAGTAAATAGTTTTGGGAGTGTATGGGTAATGGAGACCATGGAGAAACGAATATTCATTTTCCTTTTTATCAATAATGTGGAAATATTCACGAAAGTGAATGTATTATAGGAAAATGTATTGTTTCGACTATTGAAATAAATAGAAAAATTATAGTAAAAAAATGAAAAATTAAGGGATGAAATAATGAAATATATGACAATTTGGCAATTGTAAGAAATCATCAATGAATAAATTACTCAATTATAGAGTGAATGATCATTATGAAAAACAATGTCTTAAGAGGAAAGCCTATGATGATATTCACCAAGGTGATGGATGTTATTGTCAAATTACTGATAATGATGGGACTACATATGATATGTGATTGGAAGGAAGTAATAGATAATAGAACGAGTCATACATCTTCTTGATTTTTTATGATGTTTAATTACCAATTTTTATTGAATTTTATTCATAAAAAATACGATTTATCAAAGATGAAATATAAACATATTGTCATGATTATTTTTTTCAATTAGTATTTATATGTTTATGATGAATTTTTATGTCGAAATGATCAAGTGATATAATGATAAAGTGAAATTTTGAATAAGGGAATATTTCCCTTAATATGTTCTTTATATAAAAATATTATTTTTGGGATAATAATATGTGGGAAATGAATATGTAAATTGGATTGTACTGATTAACATAGAACTATGAAAAATTTTATTGGAAGGTGGTTTTTTCTATCCTTGATGAAGTTTATAACATGTTTTATTTATGTAATAGATCCAATAAACATTGGAAGAAGGAGTAAAAATGTTTTCAATAAGTATTTATGGAAATTCATTTCTGTACCATTTTTATGAGAATACATGATTAAGGTATTGAGATGTCCACAATTTACCAACCGTGATCAACTTTATAATATGTGGAAGATCATTATTAAGCTTATTTCATAACCTTATTTCTACATTCTTGGATTTTCATCTATTATAAGGGTTTTAAGGTTAACCATTCATAAAAATATTATGTTATACTTTGGAGGAAGTATTTATTTATTGAAATTTTATTGAAAATAATGGTGAGATTTTTTTATTAATCAACATTATTTCAAGGATGTATATTATATTTATATTTGAAATTTTATTAGTGTGATTTTGGTTGGAAACCAATCATGTTTTTCTAGGTCGCATGATTTAAACCCATCAATGATGGCCAGTAAGGGATTAAGACCTATCACTGGTCTACGTTTTGTCCTGGTTAATGTGAAATTATTTATGAATAATTTTTAATGAAAAACCATTTTAGGAATGTTTTTTGTATAGAGGTAAAAGTATTCACCACACATATTTTTATGAGTAGTTAAAGAAATATCGTAATTCTTTCAACATTTTATGGTATATATGATCTACTAAATGTGTACTTTACAACATCATTCATCAATGTTAGTTTCTAGAAGTACATTTTTAGATGAAATGGATGAATATGAAATTATAAAATTCAAAATAATAGAATAAAATATTGTTTATAGAACTATATCATGTAAATACATTTTTTTATTAATAAATAATAAAATAATTACTCAAAATTTGGGAAATGATAAAAAATTTATATTCAAAGTATATTATATTTTGGTCAACCGATTGACTTTTAAATCATCACAGTTTAATGTCTATAAGTGCCATAAAATTTCATTCATAGTTCAATTTTTTTTGATTAATGACCTCAATAACTCCCTATAAATTTTTACTCATTTCCTCTAACTCCAGGTTTTCACTTCACTTTTATGTTCTCCAATTGTGAATCCTAGTTATGTGCTGCATTTGGTTAATGTTATGATTCCAACATCCCATTTTAATGATATTTTTTGATCCATTTTAACTAAGAGGGTTTCAATCAATTGATCATTAATGTAATAATCATTTATTAAGGTAGAAAAATTTTGACCATAGAATTCATTATCAGGGGGTACAATGTGACACCTTGAAATTTCTTGAAAATGTTTTTGAATTATTTTAATAGTTTTGAATTATTTTTTTTCATGCAACACTTAAAATAGGTTTTTAAAAGAATAATGTTTTTTATTGATTTATACATAAAATCAATATAATGATACACTACACTCATAATAAATGTTATATTTCTCAACACACAACACCTTTTTCATTCTACCCTACATGCGAAACAAACTAGGCTTGAAATACATACATTACTAAATTCTACCGAACAACAATACCGAATTATAATATTTCTATTTAACATAATAAGATATATAATTGAGTTTATTAATAGTATTATCTAACTTATGAAAATATTTGGTTTATAATAAATATAAAATGAATTCAGTGTTTACAAATTGATTTGAAATATATATAAGATCCAATTGATCAAAAATGAATTATATTTATAGAATAATATTTTCATAATCATAAATGTAATTTATCAAAATAAGTTATATTAATTAAAATTATTTAATGATATTAATGAAATATATTTTTTATATTTTCAAATTTATTTTTATTCATCTAATGAATTTGACAACCATAAGATAAGAACAAAGTTAATATTTTTCATAAAAATATATTCTTTTAATAAAGTCACTTATACCAAATTTTTATGGAAAAACTATTTTAAATTCTATTTGTAGAACTATTATAAAATATACATGTAAAAATAATCTATTAATTTGAAATATAAACACAAAAATTATCTTAGGATTAATTTTTTATAATTTTTCAATGAATTTTATTTCTATAATGAATACTGAAAAATACTGAATTAAAAAAATGATTTTTCATCTAATTTATATATATATTTATATATTATTATATTTTTCAAAATTAAATTAGTTCAAATATAAATCAATTAATACAATATAGGTCATTGGAACTAGTTTGACTTCGAAGTTGAATATAAAAACCTATAAAACAAGTAAATGTTTTTTACATTAAAAACTCATTTTATTGTCCTCTCTATATGATTATTTTTAAATTAACATCTTTCAGTTTTTAGATTTTAGATTTTGAAAAATGGATTACATATTTGTAATCATAAAAATTTATAATTTCTAACAAGGTCAATGTTGTTTTTTTACCAAAAACATCATTGAATAAGTTGAAATTTATAACAGCGGCAATGATGAAATTAAGAAACACAAGGGAATACAATTTAAAATTAAGGGCAAAATGATCTTGAAACTTTCCCAAAACTAATTTTATAGCCATTCCTCTACCATGATCCTTATATTATTTAGTTTGGATGTTTTTATTTAACATTTTAATGTAAAAATTTTGGTACACCTCACTTGTTTTTAAAAATACCAAGTGAGTTCCTTTAATCCCCTAGAAAATGCCACCACCTCCCCCCTTCCTCAGACTTTTGAATCCACAAAAGATTATCCATGATCTACCAAATCCACTTCACATGATAAATTTAATCCTCTTTGAATACTCCTAATGGTAAGAATACAATATGAATAATCCCTTCTCTATAAACCAAAATTAGTTACCCAATGAATAGGTAAATCCTTCCCCAGCATTCATTTATATGTATTCATAATATTTTCAATGAAATGGCCATCAAATATTTTTAGGCATTATCAATATTTCTTAAAAGAATCTTAAAAAAATTCAAATCACTTTTCTATTTACTAATAATTTTTCAAGGAATAATTTATTCAAGATCATTTCAAAGATTCCATTATATGTTTTTCCATCATATTTTAAATAAAATTGTTCTCAATATACTTTTTGTTTTAAGAATGAATTTTACAGAAGAAATGATAATTTTCTCATGAAATGGTTTTTATGTTTTTTCTAAATTATTTCACATCTATGATTATATCTGGTAGTGATACTCATGAATTTATGGGAGATAATCCAATGTTTCAATTCGTATTCTTTCTCTAAATAGTTTATGTTTATATGAAAAGATAGTTATGAAAAACTTTTCTGTTTCATAGATCATATGTTTATAAAATAGGTTTAGCTTCCCTTGGTAATATACTTATGAAACCCTCTTCTTTTCACATGATATTAATTGGTGAAATTATTTTTTAAACCAACCTATTTCTACAGGTTAATATATGATTAAATGTTTTTACACCCATTTCATTACATGGATTGTGATAGGATCCTTATGAAACTATTCTATTTTTATGGTTCATGATATGATGAAGGTTTTATAATCTTGTGTCATATGTATGAATTATTTATTTATGAGATTAGTGGGACCTATATCTCCCAAAAATACATTGGGTAAAGATTTATATCTCATGAAATATAATAATATGTCATGTGGAGTGAACATTGACTACTATGTTAGCCATGAGAGATAACCATGGAGACCAAGATGGTATGAAGAGTTACTGCATGATTCTAATATGGACACATGAGTGAACATGGACAACTAATATTATATGGGGATAGAAATCATACTACCAAGATTTCCTTGGAATTTATGCACTGACTACTATTGAAATCATATTATACACTTATGGGTTTTATAAAATACCATGTTTTATAACTATTTTATGAATTCATTGCTTCATTTAATTATTACCTTATGACCCCTCACTTATGAACTGAGAATATTTATGAATTAATTACTATTTTGAGTTATTTATATGTGTGGTATGATCTTATTTTTTCACAATCATGTTTTCATATGCATATGATCATGTTTATGATTACATGTATCCCTTTTGATCCATCATTTGTTATCTATACTCACCCCTTTTTATGTTTACATTACAACAATACATGAATATTTATATTATTAATGTTATGAAAAATAATAATTCTATTCAATCATATCCTAGTTATAGATAATATAGTCCATTGTTGTACCACTTTTTAGGATTCCATTTTTCAAATGTCACATAACAAAAATGGTCTTTAGGTGTCTGTTTTTGTAAAGTTTTATGAACTCCAAAAAATATTTTTTAATGATAATGTAATAAAAGTAGGGGAGCTATAATATGAGTCTCTTAACTATCAATATTAATATAACTAAATTCAAATATAACTGATGATAAATTAAATAAACCCACAACTAAATCCATAATATAAAACATTCAAAACTAAGTGAATATCCACTACCCTTTTTACATTATCCCATATAACTACCACAAATAAACTTTGTCAAAGTAATGTTTTAAAATTTTAACTCATTCTAAACTCTTCCCAAAGGGACATTACCCTTATAACGCATCACCATCATTTCTATATTACATATCGTTATAGGATTCCCTAAGTGTGAAATAACATCCTGATATACTCTTAGTATACTCTTTTAGTTAGAGTAATAAGATCAATTGAGTCATCTAAAATGTATTTTATATAATTATATGAAAAAATTCATTTAATTATATTATTATATTTAAGGAAAACAAAAAATATTTTTTAAATTATCAGTAGTATATATATTCCCCATCCTAATAAAATTTCACTATCAATACATCAGACCCCCAAATTTCATTTGAGACTCCACAAAACGATAATAATATTCTATATTTTATTCATTAAATTAATATAAAATGATCATATAATGAAATAATGAATGTAAAATTCTAACGTAGTGGATCTCTATAAGTAGAATTTTTATTACAGTTCTATTGGGCTTTACTCTGTCTTTTGAATACCGAAAAACATTCTCAAAAATCATCATTATGTAAATCCTAATTACCAAACCCAAAAATTTTAATTCTCACGAAACATATTACTATGAAACATAAAACACATTGTTCTACCTATAATACATTCATATGTGTTAAATAATTTAATATACTAGCTTGATTCATCACATTTCAACTAAATTGGGATACTTGGACAGAAAATCAAACATTCAATGATTTATAATGAAAAATAAACTATATTCAATGAAATATAGAAATAGAATAATACATGGTAATTGTCACGACCCATCCATGTAGGGACCGAGCCGCAACACCCCAAGACCACATCCATTAGGCCAGAGGCTGGTGACAAGCACTGATTACGGATGTTACTAACATGGGAGGAATTTCATATAGACCTGTACACACTCATAGATATCTCCAAGCCCACAAACCTAAAAAAAAATTAAATGATACTAAAAATGGAAATTAATTCATACACTAAAATCCCAACTAACAGAGTATGACAGGAATGTAAAGTACAGTAATGTAATGCACTAGGCCAAAATTACAAGCCCACTAAAAGAGAGACTGCAAAAAATTCCAACCTATAAGGAATGGTACTAGAACTGCAACCCATAGCCATAGGAACACACCTCATCTTATCTTATCTCACCGAGCACTGTCCGGTCCTGGTATTCCTAGAATCCTATCAAAGGCTCGCACGTCTGCTAAGACACGACTTGTGCAGAAAAAGCCTGTGTAGGGGTGAGTATAACAATACCCAGTAGGACACCCTGAAACCACAAATTAATACAACAAGGGAAAATACCACAAAGGATACATATAGTCAGTTCTACAAGGTATAAGTTTACATAACATATAACAAGTATATCCAGATATACTAATTCACAATAGACCATCGCGAACCACCACTGATATCCAGCTCAATGATTCCACTAAAAACGTAACAAGAAGAGCACACTCCTAGTTTTGAAGAGATAATTATGTAGTACTCGTTCTATGAGAAAATAATCCACATGTACTTGACAGTATGATGCTCAGATGAGGATCCCAACTAATAGCCATGGGGTGATTCCAACTACATAGTCTGAACTAATCCGCTAAGCATAGGATCGACTCCTGGGTAAAGTTGGTCACGTCGATACCAAGAACTATAATTAGGGTTCCACAAATGATTAGAGTATTCAGATCCAAGTTTCATAGAGGGGATTCCAAAAACTCTATTCAGGAACTCTTGCTAAAGGTATCATACTCCTGTACATAGGAAATGATACCAGAAACCTTCAGGGGAAAGACCAAGGGTGAGAACCCTAAGAAAGATGGTCCATTTCACTGAAGACAAATGGCTCAATCCATGTAAAATTGGTTACATGACATGCATTATGGGTACACACTGTGTTCCTTGACTCTGATTACTGCCCATGTAAATGGCCCGTGTCTCCAGTCCAGGTATGAAAAACTAGACTACATAACGTGTAGTAGGATCACACGTAGTGTTCCTTGACTCTGGGTACTGCCAGTGTAAATGGCCCATGCCTCTAGGATTGTCATACAAAAGAGTAACTACATGAAGTGCAGTAATATTACACGTCGTGTCCAAGAACCCGGGGTTCGCTCTGTGTATGCTGTCCATATGACTATACATGGTCTCTATCCGTGTCGCCTGCCCGTGTACCAGCACACGGGGACTCTCATGTATCTGGTTGGGTCTAGTTGGGGAAGGGTATACACGCCATATTCATGGCCGTGTACCCAACCCTTGTCGGTGTACACCAGGAGTACACGCCAGGTGGTACGCAGATGAACACACTCCGTGTAGCCCAAACTACATGTCGTGTAGTCAGCATTTCTCCAGATTCGTCGTCTTCCTCCTCCCTCCTCAGCTGGATCTCCGGATCTCGATTATGTCATGTTTATTCCGTAATACTTAAGATGATGGTTCTTTTAATCATCCTAACACCGAATCAGGGTGTTTCTAACCTTCAATAGACTCGTAAAATAAGTGTTTATTCGTTCGATAGAAAACAAAAAAACCCAATATCTCTTGATCCACTCCGAATTGTTCATCGCCGTCGTAGTTGCAGCATTGTAGCATCGTACCGGGGTTGGATCTACAATCTCAGATCATTTTTCCAAAAAACAAATGTGCAATGATCAATTTCTTCCATGAACTTCAAGAACGGGGAAGAATGTGGAGTTTCCACGAAGAACGATCAATTCAATCACAAAATGAACAAGAGGGATGAACCTTAATCATTTTTCATGATGATCCAGGTTCATCGCCATTAGATAAAAACTAGGAAAAACGATCAACAGATTAAATCAAAAGAATGAAGTTCTTCCCCAAAATCCCTGCAAAAGCCCATCCTGCAAATACAATCGATCTGTGGGCTAATCGGTTCGTGTATTAGTCCACGTTTGTCATAGGAATAAATAATTGGAATTAAAACACAAAGAGATCAAACTCCCAAACTAGATTCACGACATTCAATGGAAATGATCTTGTCACCGCGTCGTCGTCGCCGCATTGGGGGTTTTCCTCCATAGCATTTCAGAGCCTCCAAGGGTTTCAGGGTAATGTGTTCTGTAACCCTGGAACCCTGTGCGAACCTGTATTTAAAAGGATAAATGATATTTGTTGCAAAAACATTTAAATAAAATATTTTTATTAAATTTTTTATTACGGTTACGTCCAAAAACTAGATTTCACCACCGACATGTGCCAGTCAATGTTATGTCTCTCTTAGGGTAAACCCACTGTTCTAGAAGAAATAGTGCCCTCAGATTTCCAATCCAAGAAACCATTCAAAATTTATTATACTTTTTTCTGAAAAAAACACGAGCGCATAATTTAATTATTCAATTAAATTATAACATTTGTTCTGGGCTGACCGGGCCTCGGAACTGCATGACGTCTTAAGGCCTTCTCTCAAAATAATTCCCATATAATATTAAAATAATGTAAGGATAAATAAAAGACAATAAATCACTCCCACCATAGGGATTTACGTCCCCGAAAAGCTAAAACAAAGGCTAATAAAAAATATGTAGATACTGCAGACGAATATGAGCCTCCCGCTCCCACCTGTTCTCCTGGAGATTCTTGTACTGCCACCGGACACACACAAAGGGAATAGATTTCTCACGAAGGATCTTCTCCTACCGATCCATGATCTCCACTGGGTACTCAGAAAAGGTCGCCCCATCGTCAATGTCCAGCTCACCCCAGTCGATAACGTGTGATGGATCATGCACATACCTCTGCAATTGTGACACATGGAAGACGTTGTGTACCTGGTCCATCTGAGGAGGTAGAGCCAAGTGGTATGCCACCTCACCAACTCTACTCAGAATCTAAAAAGGGTCGATGAACCATGGAGATAGCTTGAATCCTCGGCCAAATATCAACTGTCCTCGTCGAGGTGAGACCTGAAAGAACACATGGTCTCTCTCCTAAAACTCCAAGGGCCTCTTTCTCCTATCATTGTAAGACTTATACTGACTCTATGTAGTCTTCATCCGCTCATGGATGACCTGCACCTTCTCCGTAGTAGCTCACACCATCTCTAGGCCCATGAGTGCTGACTCTACTTGGTCAATACATCAATGTGGTGACCTGCATGGTCGCCTGTAGAATTTCTCAAATGGTGTCATACCAATAGTGGAATGATAATTTTTGTTATAATAAAATTCCACCAATGGTAGGTGATCCTCCTAGATATGACCGATGTCAAGTATGAAAGATCGCAGCATATCCTTTAGAACCTCGATGGTCCACTCCGTCTAACCAGGAGTCTGAGGATGAAACTCTGTGCTCCGGCGTAACTCAGTCCCAAAATCTTCCTGAAATCCCATCCACAACTGGGATGTGAAACAAGAAACGCGATATGAGATGATCGTGGATGACACTCTATGAAGTCATATTATCTCCTGCACATTGAGGCATCCCATGATCTCTACTGAACACTTCCCCCTTATGGCTAAGAAGTGGGCCGACTTGGTGATTCAGTCAACGGTCACCCAGATGGCATCATGTCCCCTTGACGTACGTGGTAAACCTATCACAATGTTCATGGATATCTCATCCCACTTCCAATATACCACCTCAAGGGGATGAGTCCAACCTGCCAGCACCTGGTGCTCAGCCTTTACTTGCTGACATGTAAGGCATCGAGAATCAAACTCTGCCACACTCTTCTTCATTCCTAGCCAACAGAACTGACTTCAGAGGTCCTAGTACATCTTTTCCATGCCTAGATGTACTTCTAATGGAGAAGTATAGAACTCCCTTAGAACCTCCTCTCACAACGTCAATGTTATTACTATGCGCCCTCTAAAAAAACAACATGCTCTCCACCCTGTGAATATACATCTGCAGCATCGCCTCTGGATATCTGAGCACATAATGTCTCATAGCTAGCATCCTCATGCTATGGTTCCCTGACTCGCTGTATGAGTGGAGAAGTAACAACCATCGACTAAAGGTAAGATCCCTAATCTCTATCCATGAAGGATAACTATAAAGAGGCCAAATACCTAATCGCCTCATCCATCAACTGCGAACTAGATTTCCTATTGAGAGAATCTGCCACAACGTTCCCCTTCCCAAGAGTATAAACAATCTCAATGTCATAATCCTAGTGGAACTCAAGCCACTTCCTCTATCTCAAATTTAGATCCATATGAGAAAAGATATATCTTAGACTCTTGTGATCAGAGTAGATGATAAAACCCTCATCTATCAGGTAGTGTCTCCACATTATCAATGCGTAGACTACTACTGCCAACTCAAGGTCATGGGTCATATAGTTCTTCTCGTGTTTCCTCAACTGGAGTGTGCCATAGGCAATCACTGCTTGCCTCAGCATCAAGACACAACCAAGCCCGGTTCCTGATGTGTCGCAGAATTCCATGTACTCGACGCCCTCTTCTAGTAGTCTTATGATTGGGGAACTCATCAGACTATATCTCAACTACTGAAAAGCTTGCTGGAATCTCTCGGTCCACACGAAAGGCTACCCCTTTCATGTCAAAGTTTTCATGGGTGCTGAAATCCTGGAGAAATCAAGAATGAATCTTTGTTAGTAGCCTGCAAACCCAAGGATGCTTCGCACCTCTGTCACGCTCCGAGGTGGCTCTCATGCCTGTACTGCCTCTACCTTGGATGGGTCCACTGCTACACCATCTGCTGAGATAACGTGTCCCAAAAAGTGGACCTCTTTTATCCAGAATTGACACTTGGAGAGTTTCTCGTACAACTGGTTCTCTATGAGTCTATCCAGAACCATCCTTAGGTGCCTCGCATGCTCCTCCTTGGACACATAGTACACAAGGATGTCATTGAAGAAGACCACTACGAACCGATCTACATAGGGCTGAATGATCTGGTTCATGAGTCCCATAAACACTACTGGGGCGTTCGTCATGCTGAAGGGAAACACCAAATATTCATAGTTACCGTAGCGACATTTGGAAGCTGTCTTTAGTACATCCTCATCCCGTACTCGAAACTGGTGATAGCATAATCATAGATCAACCGTCAAGAACCATCATTCCCCTATTAACTAGTCGAAGAGGTCATTGATTCACGATAGTGGATACTGGATTTTCACAGTCACCTGATTCCAGTTCTAGTAATCCAAACAAAACCTCATGCTCCTGTCTACCTTCTTGGAAAACAACACTGGGACCGCCCAGGCTAAAACACTAGGTCTCACGAACCCCTTCCTCTTCAAGTATCCCATCTACACTCTTAGCTCGCGAAGCTCTACAGGATCCATCGGATATGCTGATGGGTCATCTCAGGTTGCAACTCAATGAAAAAATATATCTTCCGATGGGGAGGTAGTCTATGGACATCCTTAGGAAAGACTTCATCATACTAAACCACTGCTTCTGGAAACTAGAAACTCCTGATATATGTTGCGCCAAAGGCTAGGCTAGCCTACAAATATGAAATCGGATGTACCTTCCTATGGACATGTTCATCCTGCACTATCTTGGTCTTATTTTCACCGAAGAAGGGGAACCTCGTTCCATCACTACAGACACACCACACCCTTCACATAAAGTAGTCAATCTGGGCATGAACTGTGGGTAGACAATCCATACCATGAATGGAATCGTAAGGCCTCGACGCTACCACTAAGAGGTTCCAAACAAAACTCTCACATCCATGGGTCAGGTCACACTATCTGAAAAGGTCTGTGATCTCTGAATCTTCATCAGTCAGTGTTTCTAAGCATAAGGGTTGAGTCCACGACTATACTGGAATCTCAAGGTATCAAAAAATATAAGAAGCTAGAAAATAATGATTAGAACCTATGTCAATCTAAATGGTAGTCAAAGTAGAAAAGACACAGATTGTACCTCTAATCATGCAATGAGTATCTGGGTCATAAGCCTATGCTGCCTACAGCTGTCCTTGCCTCTTTCCACCAGCTCCCTGAGCCTGGGGTGGAACTCTTGGGGGTTATGGTAAAAGTTAAAAACACAAACCACCTCCAGCTGCACTCCAAACGCCTCTACCATGTCTGCCACCCCGCAGGTCTGTCTTCTCCACATGTTGCCTCCGCCTCGGTGGTCCACCCACCGCTCCCATGTAAGTTGTATGGAAGGTCAAACAATATTGAGCGAGATGTCCCTAGCCATCACAAGAGTAGCATCACCTATCATGAGGCTAGCTGGATGCGACCTGCGAAACCTGTATGGACGATCCTCTGTCTTAGGATCTCCTCTGAAAACGTCTCCCATGCCTAGGTCCCTGACGTTGGATCCATGCTTCCGAGGTCACTACTCCAGCCCACTCACTACTGACTACTGTCAGTTGTTTTTCCTCTACCAAGATGATCTCGACAACCAAAGCCTGCTCGAGCAACCCAGCATAAGTGGGAATGCTCATTGGGATGATGCTAGATTTGATGTCTCTGTGCAAGCCCCACTCAAATGTCTGAGCTTTGAAATACTGATACCTGACCATAATCATCAAGTACAGAGAGAGGTTGGTAAACCTCGATGAATAGCCAGGCACTAACATGGTCCCTTGATGGAGAAAAAAAATCTCCTATATACGTACCGCTCTTAGGGTAACTAGTGAAAAATCCTTTCTAAAGAGACGCTCAAACTCTGACCATGCAAGACTCAAATCATCGAGGGACTGGATAACCAAACTCCACCATCATCTGGCTGAGCCCTGCAGAAGGCTCGCTGTTAGGATCACCATCTGGTCTCCTGGTGTCCGGACCAAATGGAGGACTCTGGCCACTACCTTAAGCCAGTCCTCAGCTGCATGAGGTCTAGGCTCGCCTCGAAACCTGAGGGGTCTCAGTATCTGAAACTCGTGGAGTGCGCTCAACCAGCGCTCCTCTTCTACTGGTACAACATGCACTAAACATTTCTCCACATGGGTTGGGATAGCTGCACACCTCCCAAAGGGAGAACTGGGGGATCTAGACCCTGTATCAAAGTTTCATCACTAAGGGGGTCATCGTCGGGATCGAGCTACTAGATCCTAGCAGGTGCACGTCATGGGGGAATCCTGTAAAGAAACAACATGTATCTCCTTCAGTGAGTATATCTGGAGATATGACCCAAGAAGGGCATGGAAACCAAAACACATTCCTATATGATGTATGTACCGTTATTTTCACCAAAAACTAGTGTTCTCATGTTCCGAGTTGAATAGAATGTTATCAGAGTCCTGGTGTATGGATACGTCGGCCGCCAGCACCAACACTGGGGTCCCTAGCCTGAAAGACGAACTCGAAACACTTAACACTATTGCCCCAAACCAACACATATACTCTTGGTCCCGAGATTGAACTGACCACCTTTGATGACACTCCTTCATGACCTGTCTTAGTGGGGCATGTTCCACAACTACCATAGCCCGTCTCCATTAGGCCAGGGGCTAGTGACTGGCACCAAGTAGGCATGTTACTAACATGGGAGGAATTTCCTATAGACTTGTACACACGCACACACATCTCCAATCCCACAAAGATGAAAAAAAATTAATAGCTACTAAAAATGGAAATGCTAGCATAAACTAAAATCCCAACCAACAGAGTATGACAGGAAAGTAAAGTACAGTAATGTAAAACTATAGTCCAAAAGTTCAAGCCCACCAAAAGAGAGTTTGAAATAAAGTCCATCCTATAAGGAAAGGTACTGGAACTACAACCCATATCTGTAGGAACACAACTCGGCCTATCTGATCTCACTAAGGATCGTCCAGTCCTAGTCCTCCTAGAATCCTATCAAAGGCTCGCTCATCGGAACAAGACATGACACGTGCTAGAAATGCCCATGCAAGGGTGAGTATAAAAATAGCTAGTAGGACACCCTGAAAACAAAATGGAATACAATAAGGAAAAATACCACAATGGAATGATACAGTCATATATACACTGTGTATCTTTACAGAACATATATCAAGAACAACCAGATACACTCATTCACAATCGACCATCGTGAACCACCACTGAGATCCATCTCGATGATTTCACTATGTAGGTAACAAGGAGAACACAGACCTGGGTCCGAAAAGAGAGATACATAGTACTCATTCTGGGAGATCACACTCTACATGTACTTGAAAATATGATGCTCGGATGAGGATCACAACCAATAACCACGGGGTGATTGCAACAACTCAGTCTGAACTAATCTTCTAAGTAGAGGATCGACATCTGGGGAATGTTGGTCACATCGAAACCAAGAACTCTACATAGGGTTCCAAGAATGAATAGAGGATCTAACTCTAATTCTCACAGAGGGGAGTCCAACAACTCTATTTAGGAAGTACTGTTCAAGGTATTATACTTCTGTACATAGGAAATGAAGCTAGAAAACATCTGGGGAAAGACCAAGGGTGCAAACACTAAGAAATCTATTCCAAGTCACAGAAGAAAAATGTCTCAAGCCATGTAAAATAGGTTACAAAACATGTAGTATGGTTACACAATGTGTTCCTTGACTCCGGGTACTGCCGGTGTAAATGGACCATGTCTCCAATCCAGTTGTGTAAAACTAGACTACACGGTGTATAGTAGGATCACATGTTGTGTTCTTTGACTCCTGGTACTACCCTTGAAGACGACACGTGTCTCTAGGTTAGTCGTATAAAAAGTTACTACATTGCGTGTAGTAAGATTACACGACGTGTCCGAGCACATGTGGATCGCTCCGCATATAATGGGCATGTGTCCGTACACATTCTTTGTCCGTGTCACCTGCCCATGTACCAGTACATAGGTTATCTTCTGTATCTAGTTGGGGAAGGGTTTACAATTCATGTCCTTGTCCGTGTACCCAACCTATGTCTGTGTACTCCAAGAGTACACGCCAGGTGGTCCTCCAACAAACACACGTCGTGTTGCCCTTACTACATGCTGTGTAGTCGAGATTTCTCCAGAATCGCCATCTTCCTCCTCAAGGCTTGGTCGGATCTCCAGATCATGATTCTATCATCTGTTTGATGCAAAAATCAAGACACTAGTTCGTTTTATCATCCTAATTTCGAATCCGGGAGTTTTGGAACATCAATTGGTTCGTAAAACAAGCATTGATTCATCAGAAAATAAATTCCACAAAAACACATATCTCCCAATCCGACCTGAATCATTAATATCCACCGCAGTCGCACCTCCGTAACATTGTTCTGGGGTTGTATTTACAATCTTGAATCATTGCGCCGATAAATAAACGGGCAATGATCTATTTCATCCAAGAACGTCAAACGCAGGGAAGAGCAAGGAGTATCCATGAAGAATGGGGAATTCAAATGTAAAACGAACAAGAGATACGAACCTTGATTGTTGTTCATGATGATCTGGTTTCATCGCCATTAGATCAAAACCAAAAAAATGATCAACAGATTAAATAGAAAGAATGAAGTTCTTCCCCAAAATCCCCGCAAAAGCCCATCCTGCAAATACGATCGATCTTTAGGCTAATATGTTCGTGGATTAGTCTGTGTTCACTGTAGGAATCAAGAATGAGAAATAAACCACAAAGATATCAAATCACCTACCTAGATTTGTGGCATTCGTTGGTGAATATATGGTCGATTCATCATCGTCGGCAGCGGAATTCATCAAGAACTTCATCGCCGCGTTGCGGGGTTTCCTCCAAAGCTTTCCAGAGCCTCTAGGGGTTTCATGGTTATGAGGCCTATAACCTTGGACCCCTGTGAAAATGTTTATTTAAAAGGGTAAAAGATATTTGCTGCAATAACATTAAAATAAAATATTCTTATTAAATATTTTATTACGGTTACATCCAAAAACAAGATTTCACCACCGACCTGCGCCAACCAATGTTAGGTCTCTCCTAGGGTAAACCCGCTGTTCTTGACGGAACCGTGCCCTCATATTTTTTATCCGAGCACCCGTGCAAAAGTTATTCCACTTTTTTTGGAAAACCACACGGGCATAAAATTTAATTATTCAATCAAATTCAGACATTTGTTCTGCACTCACCAGGCCTTGAAACTACATGTCATCTCAAGGCCTAGTCTCGAAATAATTACCATATAATATTAAAATAAAAATGGATAAATATGATACATTACAGTAATAATCAAAATAATATCAATTAAATGGAACTATTTACCTATTCCATTTGATTAATAAAGTTATCAGCAGATTAGCATACTAAATCCATGGGGAAGAATTATAATATCTCCAAAAATTGAATAGAGAGTAGTATGAGGAATATTCTACCCTTGTATAAATTAAAATGACTAAAACAAGAATCAATTTAGTTAGAGTTTATGGATATATCTAAGAATATAATTGAATATATATTTGGTATGGATTACTATGAGGTCAAAAAGTACTGTTATTAAATTCTTATTGGTGGATATAATACCCATGATAATCCATTTTTTTGTTAATTGGCATGTATATAGAGTAATAATAGAATATTATAAATCATAATGAATATTTTTTGAACACTTATTACCTATGGATTCAGCTCGAGAATCATTTCAATATTTATCCTTCTGGAAAAAATGTATTTAATACTATACAATCATCTGATTCTTTTATTCCTGACACATGATAAATTGTTAAACCACCCATGACATACTCCTTCAATGTAAATTAAATATCATGGATCTACATACATATAATAGTAAAGTCACTCAAACAAAAATATAAAAAGTCATTCCAAATTTTTATATAACAAGAATATTTTTTATAATATTTTTTCCCTGTTGACACATCGCCCAAAAATTATAAATCGAATATATATTAATATTTTTATGTGATTTTTTTCTCTTATGATCAGTGATATAGTTGATTTGGATAATCATGGTATGTGAAAATAATTTCTATTACATATGGAATTGAATGGTGCCTACTGAGAATGGTATTTTATTATAGTAATTCTTCATCGTGAGCTTAAATGGAAGATGAATGTATATATTTATGTGTTAAATCATAACGTAGCTAAATATTAATAAACTCTTCAGTAATGGAAACCATGTGCTAATAATTAAGGGTTCATTTTTAATTTTATGTTTTATAGAAGGTAATATTTTTTCTAAGGAACATTAATGAATAAGAAAATTATTTAATGTTGGATATTTAAATAGATAATCTTATTTAAAAGAAATACTTGATATTTACTTGTGATGTCAATTACATGATCCCATAAGATAAAAACCATCCAAACTGTTCTCTAGAAAATAGAAATTGGGATATTTCTATATTGATATGAATATAATGAGTGGATGCGTATTTCAACTATCAAAGATAATTCTTTTAATTAATCATGTAAGAATATTAAAATTAAAATATTGAAACCCTTGGAGTCAGTATGAACCAGTATATATTAATTTATTTTTTTAAAAACGATAAATAATGATAATTAAATTATCTCATTTATAAGTAAATATAATATAACCATAATTATCTTATTTATATCACATGTACATAATTCATAAAATTGTATTAATATTTTAAAATAAAATTGAAAATAAATGTGGTTATCTATTAACAAATTATAGAATAGATAATGAGGATGATGATATGAGACGAAATTATTAACCCCATATAGATTGGAGTTGAATTTAACTTAAACATAGTGAATCTTAAACCAATATTTTAATATTTTTATTATGATATTAAATAAAATGATTATACAACTTATATAAACCATATCCATTAAATAAGGGAAGTTTCATTATTTTTAATTTTCTATTGTTGGAATAGATATTAAAATAAAAATTATGGAAACTAATTGAATGTGATATATTATAAATATAATTTTGATGAATTTCAGAGTATTATGGAGTCCATCTGTTATCACGTTAAAACAAATAATCTTGATAATGTGTAAAAAAGAATCAATTTTGGAAGGGATTTTGTGATATTCCTAAAACAGAAGAATATGATACTATTGAAACATGGAATCAATGATAACTATTAATACCACTAAAAATAATATGTTCAATCCCATTTTATTTTTCAGTAGAAATGGATAATAGCAATAAAAATTATCCAAATGGAATTGATTTTTTCAAACAATAATCAATCCATTTTTAATGTGAATAAATTTAAATTGAATAATTGTATAAATATGTGAATATGATGTCATGCATAAATAACTGTGAAAATTTTCAGTTCATATATGGTTTAGGGAAAATGTTTTGAATAAAAACAAAATTAAAGATCAAAATTAAAATTTTCAAAGAAAGATGTCATTGAGGATAAAAATTCATAACACATTCTCAGCAATAAAAAATCGATATTATTTAATAATTATAATGATTTTATTTATAAAATTTAATTGTAATTAGATAATGTAAAAAATTATAACACTTTTTATTAGTTTTAGGGAAAATGGTATGAATTTCATATTGATTATGTTAGTATTTAATAATAAAAATAATAGTACATGTTGTGTATCAAGGAATAATATATGAATTATATATATGGTAAACAATCAATTTGAAATAATTTACATTGAAAATTCATATTATTTTTTAAAAAATTAGTATCATCAAAATATTTTGATTAATATTTTTATCAAAAGGAAAAATTATATTATAATGATTATTAGAAATTTATTTCTGAATGGGGGTCTTGAATAAAATTGTCATATTTATCCAATTAAATAATTCTACATGGTGATGGTATTTAAATTTTGTATATGTTAATGTATTTCTACAGGTTTATATAATACCCAATAACATGGTACATGATATTGGAAATGTGTTTTATGTTATTAAAATTCAAGATTGGCGAAGGGTATCATATCATTTCATTAAAAAATAATTCATAAAAATCACCCTTCAATATCATTGGTGTTAGTGATAATATTTTAAAAGGATATTAAAGGTAATAAATTTAATTTTATAGAGTATATAAATTTAAATATTGTTTACACTTTTCATTTTCATCAAGATGAATCATCATCATGGTTTTTTATTATATTATCAATGTAAATATATAACAATGGAGTCCATAGCATATATAGAGAATATAATTCGAGAATAAAATAATGGCACTATTGATTTTTGGTTATATTTTTATAGAAAATTAAATATTGTTATTTTATTATTTTCATATTAATTAGGAACGAGTTATTGATAATCGAAAATCCATGTTGGGTTTATGTTTCTATTTAAGCATCATATGTATTTTTAGGGACATGAAAATTATATATTATATATCTATCAGTACATTAGAGAGAAATTATACAGATAGAAGTCATGTGATGACTCATTTTATATGGATGTAAACTCATAATAATTCCCTCATAGTGGATGTAATATTTCAGTTATTTTATTACAAAAAAATGTTATTTTAACCATTTACCGAACCAATTTTAAACCTATTAAAATAAAAATATTTATTTAATGTAATAATTTTTAATTATAACAGTGGAACATGGAATATTAAATATTGAGTATATTCATACAAAGTGAAATGTGTAACATTTCTTATGAAAATCATTTACTAAGAAATTCCAAAATTAAGGTGGGTGACTAGAGTTCAACCTCTTGTCTGACATAGTTTTGGAATGTTCTATATACAATTAACTCTTATTCATTTGATTTATTCTATTAATGGGAGAAATAATTAAATAAACTCAAATGAATATTTTTTTAATTAACATAAGGGTATTTTTTCATAAAAAAAATTATTATTAATGATCAACGAATTCTTTATACACATGTGGGATTGTTTTATAGAATTTTCAGTTCAAGATGTGTATTGGTGAAAAGTGATGATTTATAATGTGTTTGTTTTTATATTTATATTAAATATGTTATCCACATTTACAAGGGCTTTTATCAATATGTGATGAGTACATTGGTCTTTATGAATACTTCTGAATAAATAATATTGACAATTAATAATTTCTTTATATAATGGTTCATATCATTTATTATATTTTTTCAATTTTATATTTTTAATAGAAACATGTATAAGCTTTTAATAAATAAATTATGTAGGTATATCAGGGATAAATGTTTTTTCTCTCTTCACACATTTTTTTATCACATATTCATACTCTTAAGTAATTAAAATATTCTTTTAATGATTAAAGGAATTGGTTTTGGTATTCAAAATGTATTAAAGAATGCAATGTGTTTTGTTATGTATTTATTATATTCACATTAGATATATATATATATATACTATACATAATTAATATATATATTTCATTTCATTTCATTTTAGAATGTGAAATTATGTAGAGATTGTGTTCTTTCTATCATGTTGAATTCAATAGCTTTAAAAAAAATAAAATGATGAATATTTTATTGGATCATGTCTCATAATATTTTAATAATAAGGTATGGTAATGAATTAATAATACATTGTGAATTATTATTCATTAAAATTGAACATCTCTAATTATAATTAATATTTTCTAACTCAAAAAATAATAATGTTTTTAAAAAGAATTTATAATAATTTTTTTATATATAATATGGAATTCTGGGCTCATTTCAAATTATTCAGATATGTTTGATGATGCTTCACCATTTTTATATAAATTAATAAAAAAAATTAATTATATTATTGGTAAAAATTATTTATCTAATTTTTTTTTTCAAAAACCATTATTCACAATGTTAGGATTTGTTGCATAGAGAGTAGTATATTTTTTGTAACTTCCTTAACAGATTGACCGCTAACACGGTCTATGGAATAGCGGGTCACGTGGCCTCAATCTGAACTCCTCATACACTAGAGGAAGTCGAATAATAGTTAATGTATCAAGATGTGATATTGGGTAGCCTATACCCTCATACCTGGTATGTACAGTGGTAAAACCAACTATAAAAATTGGGCAACAATAGAATCAATATTTAGAAAGGATAATTTGGAGAAGGATAAATAATAATCAGATTAATTAAAACTTTGGCCAACAAAAACTTGCAAGAATGAATGTATGACCTGATGATGAAAAATATTCTAATAAATTATATATAACATGATACAATGTACAGTAACAAAATAATAAAATAACAACAAATCCCCATTAGAGATATCCACGAGCATCCCAACCTCCATCTTTGATATGTGCTCTTAACTAAAAGTTAAATGAAAAAAGAATAAGAAATCATCGATGAAAAGTCTATAAGACAATAATATAATGAAATAGGGTACATTCCCTATAACATGATAGAGTGGTTGTCATTATTAGTACCACTAATGATTATGAGTGATCACACCATATAAACAATAAAATATAGAACACCACACTGAAAAGACCATTTCTTATTGTTTATCAATGTTGTGAGTTTCCATGATCAACCCTTGATGTAAGGGAACATTCTATCACCATAATCGATAGTTACATTACCATTGTATCACAAGAATCAATGGTGTGAGTCACCATGATCAACTTATCGAATAATGGAGCTTGATTATGCATGCTCATCATAACCATTAACATCATTCTCAGCATATCTATAAGGAATAATTATATATTTAATGAAAACCATGATCAATACATATCATTATTTGAATTTATATAACCCATTAAATGGTCGGTATCACATTTCTGATATAATACAAAACACAATACCTCTTCCTCAATTCATTATCCATGTTCAATTACATGAAATAAATTACAATTTTAAATGGGAATTTGTAAATCATAATAAAAATAGATTGTGTGTTCCTAATACTATTTATAGTACACTAAAAGATGACATTTTGTTCAAAATGTTTAATTCATGATATTCAACATTTGGAAATTCAATTGAATTGTCCAAAATGTGTAGTTTTATTTATTATGGCTCAATGTGGAACATTAACAGTAAATTGGCCTCATTGGAGAATTACCAACTCGGGTAAATCTACTACAAATTCATGTCAAGGCAATAAAAGGATCTTGTGTAAATATCCATGTTGAATTTCAATAAAAGAAATCCATTTCATTTAAACATTAGATTACCATTCCAATCATTTAGGGAAATAAATAGATCGTTAAAATAAATTCATTTTATATAAATTTCAATGTAAACAACCCTCATGACAAGCATTATTAATTTCTCAGTATTTTTTTATTATAGATGATTGTGTACCTTAATAGAGAGTTTTTATATTACAAACATGAATTTGTTTTTCAAACAATTCATTTCAAATATTTAAGAAATTTAATTTAATTTCTCAATGGAATAATTATAAAATAAACAAACCGCCATGCGATGTTTAATGTAAAAAAATACATTATTAAGGTAGATAATTCTTTTTTATATTTAAATGCGAAAAGGATAGGAATCTAACCATGGGGAAGAGAACAAATCCAAACACTTGGTAGCTGAATTTTGGTTCTGAAAACATTAAGATTCTCCTTTCACCTATGAGAATATACACCTCTTTATATATATAATTAACCCTCACCGTTATAGAAACATTCTAATGGCTATGAATATATGGATGGGTATCCATACATATTTACTCATATAGAAATATATTTCTGTCCACATACACTAGTAATCTTTTTTCATATAAACTCATAATCACACCTTGACACATATATATATTCACTATTGTTGGTAAATATATATTTATATATAGTTAGGAAACATATATATTTTTATGCCTACCAATTCACATTTGGTAGGTCATCTTTGAAAACGGAAATTGAAACCCACCTCAACGATGACCCAACGCAATAAAATCAATACAAGGAACACAAAAGAACCATGGAAAGGAACAACGTACTCAAAGAATGCTTTCTACACCTTAGAAAATATGGAATCCTCATATTTAAATGGAGGAACCTTTATTAATGGAGGAGGAAATTACCCACTATTTAATTTGGCTAGACCAAAATGATCAATACTATATCTTCTTTGGTGGAAATAACCAAATAAAAACTAGAATGTCCCTAGAGAGCCACCACACGTACTAAAAAATGGTGTAAATCACCAAAAAACGTAATAAATCATCATCTAGGGTTTTGGAGGATTTTTTCTAGGTAAGACATAGAAAATATTATCAAACCAATGGAGGAAATGAGAATAGTGGATCTTACCTCGAGACATCGACCAAGAACTGGGTTGATATCCAGTGGAAAATATATGAACAATATGAGAATTGTGAAGGGGAGTCCGTCAATGTTAGAGAACCCTAGTGGGGGTGTCGCCCAATTTGGAGTGGGATTGGGGTCACACCATTTAGTATTTCCCTCAAACATAAACTAATTATAATAATAATCATCACCATCACCATCATTTTCATTGTCATTATACTAATAAAAATTATAATTATAATAAAAAATTATTATTATGAAATGATTTAAATTTTTAATTTTAATTTTAGTATATTGTAATTCATTTTTTAAAAAACATTACTACACCATTTGGATCTCATGGTTATATGAAACATGTGCCCACCATGTATTGAGGAGTAAATGTGTGGGATATGAGCAATGATAGAAAATTATTCATAGAATGTGCATATTTCAACTATCGCACCGTAAAATGGCCATATTATTTTTTGCTAAGAGTTCATAGTATTAGACAAACCACATGCTCTATGCAGACCCCCATGGAACATGATTTTCCATGTATGGAAGTCCAGAAACTCCTTGGGACACATGGGAAACTTCTTTGGTCTTAATACAAGTGCTAAAACAAAACATTGATGTTTCCCAAATATCATAGTTCTGTTTTGATGCTCCATTTTAAAAATTGTCCATATATTAAATGAAAAGAATTTATTCCCATTTGATTTATTTCAAGTTAAAAAACACATGATATTACAACCTTTCCAACATAAAACATCCCATACCTAAGAAACCATCAAGAGAAGTGTAAACATCATTCACCAAAAATTTTATTCAATATTTTTTCAAATTATCATGTTGTGTTTACAAACACCCAATGCGTCTCCAACCACCATCTAAGAAGAAGAAAAACTCAAGCTGTCATAATTTGAGCCCGCACTCATCCTCCAACAGAAACACATAGACAACACTTTCCCGATCTCAATTATCTATAGATATATTCAAATAGTTTCCTAAATAAAAATAATGCCAATGGTACTTCCAACCTAATGATTTAACATTAAAAATGGGAAATTCCATTACATGACACTTCCAACCATCATAATTGCCTATAAGAATCACCGTTAAGTGTCCTCACGAGGCTTCGCGTGTGATTTCTGAAATGGATAAAATGAGAAAATACACATCATCCTCAAACCCCATTTCTAGTAATATTTTCACATAAATCCCCATCAAACACAAACCAAAGACATCTACAATTGTTGGCATGCTAGATATCTCCCTTCAATAACCGTACACTAGTTATGGTTGGATAATGAGTTTGGACACCCCAACCAACATACCATTCTCAAAATCCCCGTCATATACATCGGATATATTTTATTAAAACAATAACAGTATCCACTTATGAACATTTAATTTACAATTATGAAATTCATCGAAGAACGTAAATGTATTTTTGTGATATTCTCTATTCAAACCGTCACAACAATAGTAAATTGAGGAACCACAACATGAACTAAAGGGGAAAAATATATCTAGACCATATGGAATCATAAACCTTCTTCAACATCACCTCCAAACCCAAAAAAAATTCTAGGGTGACCTTGGATTCATTAAAATCGTTGTTCATGGAACTACCCTAGGCTATTCAAATTCGATACTTACAAATAACACACAGGTAGAAAGAAAGGCATATAAATCTAATAATAGATTGAGCTAATAACGATATCTATATGGTGATCATGTCAAAGTAAATAGATGGTGCCCATGTTTTCATCCAATAGATACACATATGGGGATAAATGTGTATCTAGGGCTAACTATGCCATGATAAGAACAATGATTCCGCATGAAACACCAATAACGAACCACCAAAGATACCCAATGGAATTAAATCATTTGTGAGGAATAATACATATGCTCTATTTGTGCATTAAGGATGATATCCTGATAGCAGACATGCTCTTATCTTCATTGGAGTACAATGAGAAGGTTTGAAAGATTACCAACATAAATAATAGTGGAACGAGTACTAATGGACTTCCATGAAAAGAAGATAAATTTGGTATGGATTACTCTGAGGTCAAAAGAAACTGTTATTAAATTCTTGGTGGTGGATATAATACCCATAAAAATTAATTTTGTGTTAAATGGCATGTATATAGAGTTATAATAGAATATTATAAATACTAATGAATATTTTTTGATCACATATTTTCAATGAATTCAACCAGAGAACCATTTCAATATTTATCCTTTAGGAAAAATGTATTTATTACTCTATAATCATCTAATTCTTTTATTCCTTACATGTGATAAATTGTTAAACCACAAATGACATACTACATCAAAATAAATTAAATATCATGGATCTACATACATCTAATAGTAAAGTCACTCAAACAAAAATATAAAAAGTGATTCCACATTTTTATATAACATTGATACTTTTTATAATATTTTTTCCCTTTTGACGTGTCACCCAAAAATCATAAATGGAATATATATTAATATTTTTATGTGTTGTTTTTTTCTCAATGATTAGTAATATAATTGTTTTGGATAATTATGGTATGTTAAATAAATTCTACTACGTTTAGGATTGAATGGTGACTACTGAAAATGGTATTTTATTATTGCAATTCTTCATTGTGAGCTTAAATGGAAGATAAATTTCTATTTTTATGATTTAAATCATAACATCCCTAATATTAATAAACTCTTGAGTAATGGAAACAATGTGATAATAATTAAGAGCTCATTTTTAATGTTATGTTTTATAGAAGGTAAAATTTTTTCTAGGGAACATTAATGAATAAGAAAATTATTTAATGTTGGATATTTAAATAGAAAATCTTATTTAAAAGGAATGCTTGATAGTTATTTTTGATGTCAATTACATGATCCCATAAGATAAAAACCATCAAAACTATTCTCAAGAAAATAGAAATTGAGACATTTCTATATTGATATGAATATAATGAGTGTATGAGTATTTCAACTATCGAAGAGAATTATTTTAATTAATCTTTTAATAATGTTTAAATTAAAATATTGAAAACCTAGGTGTTGGTATGAACCAGTATACATTAATGAATTATTTAAAAAAATCGAGATAATTACATTCTCTCATTTATAAGTAAATTTAATATGACTATAATTATCTTATTTATATCACATATACCTAATGCACAAAATTTTATTAATATTTTCAAAATTATTTATGAAAATAAATGTGGTTATCTATTAACAAATTATATTATAGAGAATGAGGATGACGATATGAGATGAAATTTTTATCCCCATATAGACTGAAATTGAATTTAAATTAAACATTGTGAATCTTTAACAAATGTTTTAATAGTTTTATTATGATATTAAATAAAATCATTATATAACATACACAAACCATATACATTAAATATGGTATGTTTCATTATTTTTAAATTTCTATTATTGGAATAGCAATTAAAATAAAAATTATGGAAATTAATTGATTGTGATATATTATAAATATATTTTTGATGAATTTTAGAGTATTATGGAGTCTATCTGTTGTCATGTTTAAACAAATCATCTTGATAATGTGTAAAAAAGAATGAATTTTTTGAAGGGATTTTTTGATATTCCTAAAATAGAAGTGGATGATACTATTGCAACATGGAATCAATGATGTATATTAATACGACTAAAAATAATATGTTTAATCCCTATTTATTTTTCAGTAGAAATAGATAAGGGCTATAAAAAATTAACCAAATGGAGTTGATTTTTTCGAACAATAATCAATCCATTTTTAATGTGAAGAAATTTAAATTGAATAATTGTTTAAATAAGTTAATAAGATTTCATGATTAAATAATTGTAATATTTTTTAGTTCATATATGGTTTAGAAAAAATTTAATGTATAAAAAAAATTAAATATCAAAATTAAAATTGTCAATCAAAGATGTCATTGAGGATAAAAATTCATTACCCATTCTCAAGAATAAAAAATTTATATTATTTAATAATTATAATTATTTTATTTATAAAATTAAATTTTAATTAGAAAATGTAAAAAATTATATGACTTTTTATTAGTTTTAGGGAAAATGGTATGAATGTTATATTGATTATGTTAGTATTTAATAATACAATTTGTAATAGATATTGTGTATCGAGGAATAATATATGAAATATATATATGTTAAACAATCAATTTTAAATAATTCAAATTGAAAAGTCAGATTCTTTTTAAAAAAATTATTATCATTATAATATTTTGATTAATTTTTTCTTCAAAAAGACAAATTATATTATAACGATTATTAGAAAATTATTTCTGAATAGGGGTCCTGAAAAACATTTTCATATTTATCCAAATAAATAATTCTACATGGTGATGATATTTAAGTTGTGTATATGTTAATGTATTTCTACAGTTCTATATAATACCCAATAACATGGTACATGATGTTGGAAATGTGTTTTATGTTATTATAATTCAAGAATGGTGAAGTGTACAATATCATTTCTTTAAAAAAGTAATTCATAAAAATCACCCTTCAATATCATTGGTGTTAGTGATAATTATTTAAAATGATATTAAATGTAATAAATTTAATTTTTTAGAGTTTATAAAATTTATATTTTGTTTACTTTTTTCATTTTTATCAAGATGAATCATCAGCTATGTTTTTTATTATTTTATCAATGTAAATATATAACAATGGAGTCCATCCCATATATATAGAATATAATCCTAGAATATAATAAAGGAACTATTTATTTTTGGTTATATTTTTATTGAAAATTAAATATTGATATTTCATTATTTTCATATAAATTACTAATGAATTATTGAAGATTAAAAATCCATGTTGGGTTTATGTTTCTATTTAGGAGATAGATGTATTATTAGGGACATGAAAATGAAATAGTATATATCTATCAGTACATTGGAGAGAATTCATACAGGTAGATGTCATGTGATGACTCATCTTATATTGATGTAAACTCATAATAATTCCCTACCACTGGATGTAAAATTTCAGTTATTTTTTACAAAAAAATATTATTTTAACCATTTACTGAACAAGTTTTAAACCTATTAAAATAAAATAATTTATTTAATGTATTAATTTTCAATGATAATATTGGAACATGGAATATTAAATATTGAGTATATTCATACAAAGTGAAAAGTGTAATATTTCTTATAAAAATCATTTACTAAAAAATTCCAAAATTAACCTGGATGACTGGAGTTCAACCTCTTGTCCGACATATTTTTGGAATGTTATATATACTGTTATCTATTACTTTTTTAATTTATTCTATTAATTGGAGAAATAATTAAATAAATTCAAATGAATATTTTTTTGAATTAACATAAGATTATTTTTTCATAATAAAATCATAATAAAAATCTGTGAATTATTTATACACATGTGGGTTTGTTTAATAGAATTTTCAGTTCAGGATGTGTGTTGGTGAAAAGTGATGATTTATAATGTGTTTTCTTTTACATTCATATTAAATCTGTTAGCCAAATTTACGAGGGCTTTTACCAATATTTGATGAGTACATTGGTCTTTAAGAATACTTCTGAATAAATAATATTGAAAATTAATAATTTCTTTACATAATTGTTCATGTCATTTATTATATTTTTAAATTTTTTAGTTTAAATAGAAACATGTATAAGTTTTTAATAAATAAATTATATAGGGATATCATTGATGAATTTTTTTTCACTCTTAACACACATTTTTCTCACATATTAATACTCTTAGATAATTCAAATATTCTTTTAATGAACAATGGAATTGGTTTATTTATTCACTATGTACTAAAGAATGTAATGAGTTTGTTATGTTGTTATTATATTCACATTAGATAGATATATATATATAATTAATAATTAATATATACATTTCATTTCATTTCATTTTAGAATATGAAATTATGTAGAGATTTTGTTATTTCTATCATGTTGAATTCAATAGATTTTTAAAAAAATCAAATGATGAATATTTTAATGGATCATGTCTCATAATATTTTAATAATAAGGAATGGTAATGAATAAATAATACATTGTGAATTATTATTCATTAAAATTTAACATCTCTAATTATAATTAATATTTTTTAACTCATAATATAATAATGTTTTTAAAATGAATTTATAATTAAAATTTTATATATAATATAGAATTCTGGGCTCATTTCAAATTATTCAGATATGTTTGATGATATTTCACCATTTTTATATAAATTTAAAAAAAAATTAATTAGATTATTTGTAAAAATTATTTATGTAATTTTTTTTTCAAAAACCATAATTCAAAATGTTAGGATTTGTTACATAGAGATTTTTATATTTTTTGTAACTTCCTTACCAGATTGGCCACTAACACAGTCTATGGAATAATGGGTCACATTTCCTCAATCTCATCTCCTCATACACTAGAGGCAGTCAACAAGTAGTTAATGTATCAGGATATCATATTGGGTAGCCTACACCCTCATACCTGGTATGTACTGTGGTAAAAACGACTATAAAAATTGGGCAACAACGGAAGAAATATTTATAATGGATAATTTGGCGAAAGATAAATAATAATCAGATTAATTAAAAATGTGGCAAACACAAATTTACAAGAATGAATGTATGAACTGATGATGAAAAATATTCTAATAAATTACATATAACATGATACAATGTACAGTACTCGAATAATAAAATGACAACAGATCCCCATTAGAGATCTCCACGAGCATCCCAACCTCCATCATTGATATGTTCTCTTAACTAAACGGTAAATGAAAAAAGCATAAGAAATCATCGATGACAAGTCTATAAGATAATAAGTTCAAGAAATAGGGTACAATCTATATAACATGTCAAAGTGGTGGTCATTATTACTACCACTAATGATTATGACTGATCACACCATGGAAACAATCAATGATAGAACACTACACTCAAAAGACCATTTTCTATAGTGTATCAGTGTTGTGAGTTTCCATGATCAACCCCTGATGTAAGGGAACATTGTATCACCATAATCGTTAGATCAATTACCATTGTATCACAAGAATCAATGGTGTGAGTCACCATGATCAACTTCTTGAATAATGGAGCTTGATTCTGCATGCTCATCATAACCATTAACATCATTCGCATCCAATCTATAAGGAATAATTATATATTTAATGAAAACCATGATCTATACATATCATTATTTGAATTTATATATCCCATTAAATGGTCGTTATCACATTTCTTATATAATACGAAACACAATACCTATTCTTTAATTCATTATCCATGTTCAATTACATGAAATAAATTACCATTTTAAATGGGAATTTGTAAATTATAATAAAAATAGAATTTTTGTTCTTACTACCCTTTATAGTACACTAAATGATTATATTTTCATCAAAATGTTTAATTCATGATATTTAACATTAGGAAATTCAATTTAATTATCCAAAAGTTGGTGTTTTATTTATTATGGATGAATGTGGAACGTTAACAGTAAATTGGTCTCATTGGAAAATTACCAACACGGGTAATTCTACTACAAATTCACGTCAAGGTATTAGAAGGATCTTCTGTAAATACCTATGTTGAATTTCAATACAAGAAATACATTTCATTTAAACATTCAATTACCATTCAAATCATTTAAGGAAATAATTATATTATTAATATAGATTAATTTTATATAAATTTCAATATAAACAACCCTCATGACAAGCATTATTAATGTCTCTATTTTTTTTATCATAGATGATAGTTCAGCTTAACTGAGAGGTTTTATATTACAAAATTGAATTTGTTTTTAAAAAATTTATTTCCAAATATTTATGAAATTTAATTTAATTTCTCAAAGGAATAATTATAGAATAAACAAACCATCATGCGATGTTAATGTAAAAAAGATACATTATCAAGGTAGATAATTCATTTTTATATTTAAACAGAAAAAGGATAGGAATCCAACTCTAACACCCTGTGATTTTATGAAAAAAATTCTTTTTAATTTCTTTAATGTCTTGTGTTGTACGCTACACCAAAAGGAGTTTTCACAACAAGCATCCCTAACTTGGCTTGAATTACATGTAATCCCGATATTCCACGATAGCGTGTGTTGTACGCAATACTGAGTTTCGCAAAACAATGATATGTTATATAAAGTAGCCGTTATGAATAGTAATACAAAATTTTTGAAATATTATAAATTTTATAATTCAAAATGGAATTCATTTTTGGATTCAGAATATCGACATTACCCTAGGGTGAATTTGTGGTATTTTTTCGAAAACATTCAAATTTTTATGAATAGTGATAATACTAGGTTACTATTCAAAACCTGACTTTTTATTTAAATAATTTTTTATTTTATTTAAATTTATATTAGGTAAAAATTGATACATAATTCCAATATAATTTCAAATTAATTCATTGGAGTCCTTTTATAATAATTTTATATATATATAAATTTTATTTAACTTTTCACCGTCTTTTACCCACCTCAAAGAAAAATTTGCAAATTTACATAAAACATAATTTTACCACTTATGTGAGTGGAATTTCGAAAATCCGAGACACAAGGTTAATATCAAATACTAATATGTAGTCCAATGTGATGAAAATAATTTCTGGTGAATAGTAATGTTTTACTTTTTTTACCCCTGTTAAAAGTAAATAGGGTAATTAAGGGTAAAAATGATATTATTATTACCCTAACACATGTCCTAATTCTATTAGATAAGTGTAATTCGTCCAAATACAACCTTAGAAATACAATATGACCATTTAGGCCCACTTGGACTAGATTATGACATTTATTATTTATTTATTTAAAGAAGGGTTAAAATAGTTAAAATCAATGTTTAATAACTACATCATTTTAATATAGTGTTATACATAAGATAAATTTGACTATAAATATTAATTAGAAAGATAAAATGATTTCATACATTATTGTATTTTTATTTATAATTTTTAGACATTAAATAATTTAATTTATTTATGACACAATGATGATGCAGTAATTATCTTATTAATGAAATATTTACATAATTGATGTTATAAATACCCAAATAAATGTAATTTGAGACTTTTTATGAATTCCACTAATTTTATAGGTTAATATGAAATGTTACTATTGATTTAATTTAATGTTTTCGAACTAATAATTATTTTATGATTTTTACAAAAATAAATTACCAAATAGTGTCAAAATTGATATAGAATAGTTTTTAAAACAAATATTATATTATTAATTGTTATTTTATTACTAAAAATATAAGGCTCGGAAAAATGACTTAGATAAGGTTATATATATTAATAATAAACAAATTGGGGTTAGTTTGTCTTGTTATAGTACGTTTATTAACCTTATAGTGTAAGAAAACAAGATGAAATGGTAAAAGAAAAATTATTTAACTTAAAGTTAAATCTAAATGATATAGTTAAAATTGTAACCTAAACATTTATAAATTATATTTTATGGGATTATTTCGACCAATACAAACCTTATATTCTAAATAACTCAATTTGGAGCTATTAAAAACCTAATATGAGTTTATAATAAAATTGTTTTTTTAGTTATTCCAAAGGTGCCCCTCTCCTCCCTTATAGAAGGGTACCTCCTCCCTCTCTTCATCACACCACATTGAGCATTCATGCTCGGCAAAAACCATCCAATATATCTTCTACACTTCCCTTGAAACATCCTAGAGGTTCCGGTCTTCTTCAAAGACCAATTTTAGTGCCCTAAGAGGAGGTTTCAAAAAGATGTATCGAAAAAGGAGGTAATATCCGCTACCAATTCTTTCAACTTTATTTCTTCTTCTACTTATTCTTCTATAGTTTTTTCAATATGAAGTAATAACATCAGTATCAGTCATATAATAATATGTAATTATAAGTATGAAAAAACCATATTTCATCATCTATCCATCCTATGGAAAATGAAATCACCGCGCGTGCGTACGTACGGAATACCGTCTCCATGTCGTGGTGTAATCTGTTTTCGACCACCACCTTACTTGGATGGGAATAACGGTGTAAATAAATAACAATATAATATTATTTCCATGTGATATTGATTCTTAAATATTATACATACACATAAATTCAATTCCACGATCATTGGAATGATATCATTGCTCGTGCGTATGTACGGACAACCGTCTCCACGACGCGATGAGATTCATTCTCCACGTTAACCATTAATGAATGATTATAATGTATATATAATAACTAATGATGAAATATATGACATAATAATGATACTATATTTATGTGTATATATATTTATGTCATCTACTTAATTTCATTCCATTCAATAATGAAACGAAAACAGCGTTAATGCGTACGCACGACCTACTGTCTCCATGAACGGTGTATTTCATTCCATTTAATCAAACTATCATATATATGTATATATGGAATATATATTATATATAAGTCATAATTTAGATTCTGGAATTAAGTAAATCAGAATATAAGTAATAATATCAAGAACAACAAGTCCAAACATGTATGATAAATAAAATGATTTAACCCAAAACACTGCTTTAACATGGAACTTACAAAAGAACGGGTAATATAAAGTCATAAGTGAACCATATATGATATCATAACAATGAATATGAAAATTTAATAAGTCAATGACATTATTTAAATCATTATACAGGAGTTTTGGAATCATATGAAGCATACCAGACCTAAGGTAAGGGATAAATTTTCAAATCTTATTTTTATCCAAGATTGCTTATATTTAAGTATTTACTGGGGTTATTTCTATCATCCATGTCCATGTTTTATAAAATTGTTTTCATGTATGTTTAAAGTCTTTTTTACCCATTTTTTACTTTTAATACATGGTATGTAAAGAATATTTCTTTTGTTTATGTTACGAGGTACTTTTCGACTTTTCCGTCAAAAGTACGAGAAGAATGTTATTTTTAACTTATATTGCAGGAATGGATTTTTTATGGTTTTATAAAGCCTTATTTTCATGAAGCATCCTCGAAATGATTTCATTAATATTTTCAACAAAATCCTTTTCTTTTAAAATTGCACGAAATTATGTGAAAATAAAATGATTTTGAAGAAGAAAGGATATTTTTCCTCATGAAATCATTTCAAGTGTCTTATCAAAACAATTTTTCATCTAAGATGAAATTATTTCATATGTGTATGTTTCAAGTATAATGTATCTATGAATTACATGGTTTCACTTTTCTTATTATGAATTTATATCCATTTATTTTATATGGATTATGTGAGGATGGGATGATGTATATGATACCCATTTTAGTCATTGGGTTATTATGAATGATGTATGTTTTTTTTGGGGAACAAGTAAGAATGATTTCATTATGAGATGGGTAGGACCTATATCTCCGTCCAATTCATTGGGTAAAGATTTATATCTCATGAGATAGACATGGCTGGAATGGTAAGTTAATTCTGTTCAGTGTTACAGGACTGTAACGAGGAGCGAACTCGATTCAGAATGGGACTTTGTCCACTATGATGGTCATAGCAGCAATGCCTTGGATACTATGGAAATCATATCATGTTCTTAATGGCTGCCAAAGTTACATGATTTATTCCCATGCTATTTTGTCAAGATTGATTTTCCTTTAAGATATATGCCTTACATACTTCCATGATTTATGTCTTTGCTCAAGATTTTGTTGTTTAGAGATTATGTTCAAGATTTTGTATTCAAATGTTTATGGATTGTTTTATGTTCTCTATGCTTACCCTTACTAAGCATTTGAACTCATCCCTTTTATGTTTTATTTTCCCTAAGATATAAATAAAGGTTTTAGGTAAGAAAAAAATGGGGGAAGATCTTGATGGGAGATGTTGAAGATATTTTACCACGATTAGAAGATTATATTCCGAGTTTCCAAATACCCTAAACTATTACGGTCCTTGTGTGTCCGTTTTGGTTATGTACTAAGTATTCCACAAAATTAATGTAATGTCCATGTACGTAAAGATTCGGGTCTCTACACCAACCATGGGGAAGATAACAAATCCAAACACTTGGTATCTGAATTTTTAATCTGACAACATGAAGATACTCATTTCACATACGAGAATATACACCTCTTTATATATATAAGGACCCCTCAACCCTATAGAAACATTCTAATGGACATGAATATATGGATGGGTATCCGTACATATGTACTCATATAGAAATATATTTCTATCCACATACACTAGTAAACTTTTTTCATATAAACTCGTAATTACACCTTACCACATATATATATATATATTCACTACTATTGGTAAATATATATTTATATATAATAGGGAAACATATATATTTTTATTCCTACCAATTCATATGTGGTATGTCACCTTTGAAAAAGGAAATTCAAACCCACCTCAACGATGACCCAACGCAATAAAATCAATACATGGAATACAAAATCACTATGGAAAGGAACAACATAGTCAATGAATTCTACCTACACCTAACAAAGGAGTAAATCACCAAAAAATGTAATAAATCATCATATAGGGTTTTTGAGGATTTGTTCTAGGTAAGACATAGAAAAAATTATCAACCCAATGGAGGAAATGAGAATAGTGGATCGTACCTCGAGACATGGACCAAGAACTCGGTTGATATTCAGTGGAAAATATATGAACATTAGATGAATTGTGAAGGGGATTCTGTCATAGTTAGAGAACCCCAGTGGGGGTATCGTCCAATTTGGAGTGGGATTAGGGTCACCCCATTTAGTTTTGCCCTCAAACATAAACTAATTATTCTAATAATCATCACCGTCACTATCATTGTCATTATCATTATACTAATAAAAATTATAATTATAATAAAAATATTATTATTATGAAATGATTAAACTTTTTAATTTTAATTTTAGTATATTGTAATTAATTTAAAAAAAAATTCCCACACCATTTGGCTCTCATTGTTATCTGAAACATGTGCCAACCATGTAGTGAATTGTAAATGTCTATGCTAGGAGAAATGATAGAAAACTATTCATAGGATGTGCATATTTCCACTTTCGCACCATAAAATGGACATATTGTTTATTGATAAGAGTTCATAGTATTAGACAAACCACATGCTCTATGCAGACCCCCGTGGAACATGATTTTCGATGTATGGAACTCCGGAAACTCCTCGGGACACATGGGAAACTTCTTCGGTCTTAATAAAAGTCCTAAAACAAAACAATGATGTTTCCCAAATCTCGTATTTATGTTTCGATGCTCCATTTTAAAAGTTGTCCAACTATTAAATGAAAAAAAAAATTAATTCTGTGGGATTTTTTTCAAGTTAAAAAACACGTGATATTACAACCTTTCCAACATAAAACATATCATACCAAAGAAACCATCAAGAGCAGTGTAAACATAATTCACCAAACAATTGTATTCAATATTTATTCGAATTTTCATGTTGTGTTTACAAACACCCAATTCGTATCCAACCACCATTTAAGAAGAAAAATAATTAAGCTGTCACAATTTGAGCCAACACTCGTCGTCCAACAGAAACACATTGACAACTCTTTCTCGATCTCATTTATCTATTGATATGATCAAATCATCCCCTAATTAAAAATAATGCCAAAGATACTTTCAACCTTATGATTTAACATTAAAAATTGGAAATTCCAATACATGACACTTCCAACCATAATAATTGCCTACAAGAATCACCCTTAAGTGTCCTCGGGAGGCTTCACATGTGATATCTGAAATGGATAAAAAGATCAAATACACATCATCCTAAAATCCCATTTCTATTAATATTTTCACTTAAATCCCCATGAATCACAAACCCAAGTCGTATACAATTGATGGCATTCTAGTTATCTCCCTTCAATAATCGTACACTAGTGATGGGTGGATAATGAGTTTGGACACTCCAACCAACTTACCATTCTCAAAATTCCTGACATATAAGTCCAATATATTTCAATAAAACTTTACCAGTATCGACTTAAGAACATATAATTTACATTGATGACATTCATCAATGATCGTAAATGTATTTTTGTGATATTCTCTATTCAAACCATCACTTAAACCGTAAATTGAGGCACCACAACATGATATAAAGGGGAAACATAGATCTAGACCCTCTGGAATCATAACCCTTCTTTAAACATCACCTCCAAACCCAAATTTTTTTTCTAGAATGACCTTGGATTCATTAAAATTGTGGTTCAAGGATCTACCCTAGGCTATTCAAATTCGATACTTACAAATAATACATGGGTAGAAAGAAACAATTATAAATCTAATAATAGATTGATCTTAGAATGATATATATGTGGTGGTCAAGTCAAAGGATATGGATGGTGCCCATGTTTTCATCCAATAGATACACATATGGGGATTATGGTATATCTAGGACTAACTATGCCATGATATGAACAATGATTGCACATGAAACACCATTAAGGAACCACCAAAGATACCCAATGGAATTAAATCATTTGTGAGGAGTAATATTGATGAACTATTTGTTAATTAAGGATGATATCATGATTGCAGACATTCTCATATATTCATTGGAGTACAATGAGAGGGTTTAAAAGATTACCAACATAATGAATAGTGGAATGAGTACTAATGGACTTCCATTAAAATAAGATCCTCTTCATTACCGATGCACTGCCTCAATCTAAAAAATGATTCCTTCACTACTTGATGCATTATGTGGGCAGTAATGATTTACCCACTAATTTTCATCAATGACTAATAGTGTTTCAATGAGGGTTTCACACACTAATAAAAAATTTATCATTGTTTTTTCGAGAATGAATTGACATTATTCAATCCATGAAATCCACAATGTATCTTATGTTATAAATGAAATTTTCAATGGTCCTCATTAGTTTTGCTCCTTCTATATAGAAGGAAACATTTATTTGAATGAATGTGACACTCCACACCATAGTAATGTTCCAGTAATTAAAATAAGAGAGACATTCTTGATGCTCAAAAGGGTGTTATATCCATATTCTAATTAAACCCATGTCAATCACTCCATTAATTCACGATACTGGCATCAATCCACTAAATGAAATACAAAACATGACTGACCAATGTTTCAACATACACAAGTCTCTAGAAATTCATCATGATAAATCATATGAAAATTATTTCATTTCATTGTCATATCAATCTTCTATGAAGATGACCAGAGGATGTACTCAACAACACAAATCTCAATTCTTTCACCGATTTCGATCATTTCATTACATCCTTTAACACACTATTGGAATAACATATTTGAATGTTTAATACACCAACATACATACTAAAGACGGTCCATCTTCAAAATTGACCATAGTTTGTCCACCTTATTTTTTAAAGAGTCATATAGACCATTCAAAAAATCTAATCTCAAGTAATATTTGTCTATACGACCATTAAACTAGATAGAGATGTACCAGGTCATCAATCACTTAATAAAAGGAATGGAAAATTATTATAAAAAACAATTGACCACTAATGATTCATATCATACATACTGAAACAAATCATTACTTTATTATCACACCCACAACATGGAAAATATAACCATAACTACAAATATGGACAAGGTAGTCATTTTGATGATAAGATTTCGAGTATGGAAAATGAAATATGAGTGGAACCAAACTTCAGGAAGCTCATGGCGCTACCAAGAAATTCATGATCTATGGGAACTACCTACCATAAACTAGACCCTTACAAAATCCTACCATTTTTTCAACTTCTAAAATGATTGGAAGCCTACATAATACTCCTATAGTTATGTTTGAAGGAAAATCCTAGGGAAACTCGTACTATATATATATGAGATTTTAAAGAGAGGGTAACAAAAATGGTTCCATTTTATAGCATTTATATTTATTAACATTTATATAATTAACCTTCTAAAAACATAATATAAAAAATAATATATAATTTAAAAATACTCATTCCACATTATATTAATAATAAGAATAATGAAATATATGAAAATTTCGATAATAATATGTTTTAATCAAATTATATTTATAAAAATACCGTATTTATTATGAAATTGAACAAAATATCAATTATAGGTCATAACAATCAATGCATCCTACGAGGTTCATGTCAGGAAAACATAGTATCATCATAAAGCGTCCCAAGGACATGAAATTAATTTGAGAATATAATAACATCCAAACATTTCATCTCCCCATAAACATTCATCAACTAACCAACTTGTTACCAATTATCCATTTACATGTTTTCGAATTCATTAAATGTGAAAATTGAATAGACATTATATTTATAATCATCGCATTAAAAAACATCGTAAAATATTGCGGTACAATCATATGGGTGACCATCTTCTAATCTATAAAGGACCCATACACTTTACTGTTTGGAATTTTCTCCCACTATCCATAAAAAATTATCCATTACAATTTGTACATTAGAAACATTTACATTTTTAACAAGGTTTCAACATATATATAAATCAAGGAATGGTTTGAGCGTATATGTTACCCTTTTCAGATAATAATGAATCCATTCACATTTTAATTGAATATAGATCATCTCTAATCACAATCAATGAAATTTTCCATGAGAAAAATTTTATATATCAAATCTAGCATGATATAACAAACAACCAAATAATAGAAACAATATATAAACACATAAATATGGTACATATGTTGGTCAAGAAATATAAATATGAAGCTGGGAATATAATAAATGAATTGATGAAAACATGCTAAAATTAAACACTAATGAATTTTATATATTCATGTATTCTAAAAAATATAATATCATGGTATAGAACATAAAGTACACTATCTAATCAGTAGGGAAAATACTAATGAAACAACATGGAATAGAATGTTTAGCACATGATAATTCAATATGACCTATAATGATTCAGGAAATGCTTACTCCTTTCAATTCCATTCTAATGCTATAATTCATTAAAATTAAAAAAAAATTATCAGTAGAGGTAACACACCATTCATTCAAACTGAAATCATATCAAATATAAAAACAAATAGCATTAAAAACAAACCCATAACTAGTAACATGTTCATTTAATATATGTAGGGTGATCAGTCCAAAACACGACTATTTACCATGTGAAGAAACATTCATATTCTCTTTTCTACCATCCCCCAAATAGTAAGACACAATAAAAATTTATGCTCTAATGCCATTTTGTAACATCCCAACCTGACTATCCTCTAAGACTATATCCAAACTAGTGGGTCACATCACATTAATAGTGTATCCCCATACACTAGAGGCTACTGATGAGCAGTGAAAATCTCAGATGGTGATTGTGGGGAGAAAAAATCTCATATTAGATATGAACATTGGTTTAACCAAAATAAAATAATATCCAATAGTGGAAGTAGCATTAACGAATGAAAAAAAAGTAGAAGATAAATGATAATCAACTGAGTATTAAAGGGATGCAATTCCAATTTAAATGAATACATGTATCTCATACTTATGATAAATAATTTAATGAATATGGCATATATCATTCTTGAATTAATAATAATAAATTATTTAGAAGGAAAAAATCACAATGGGTGATCTCCACAAGCATATCGAGCTCTAGGTCAGTCTGGTGATCAAAACTCCTAGGTTCTATAAAATAATAGAAGAAATTATCCATGGTCCAAAAAATAAATGTACAAGTCACGTAACATAGTAAAATAATGGTTTGATAAGGGTTTGAGAAAATAATCTTAGTTGTTCACCCCCCACAACATCTAGAGATGCCCATTTAGTGAAAATTAAATTATGTAGTCAGTTTGTATATTGAAATAATAAAAACAATTGAATGAATAAAAAAACCTACCATAATTCATAAGGGATACATGATGACTACACCTTCTTTACCTCACCACTAGAAGAATTCATATCATGAAAATATAAGTATAAGTATATATATTCATAATATATATAGTATATTTATATATATTATCCACCATTATGATCTTAGTGATTTTTGATGACTAAGAAGCATATAACTAAAATCATAGTGTTGCAAGGAGTAGAACATAACCCACATACATCAATAACCAATCTAAAAACCAATACTCTCTTACAATAGCGTACATTCCTTGCCTAGTCGTATTGTGGGGGAAGTCATTTCCATCACTCAGGATGGTGAGCGAGATCACAATAGAAACACTCTAATATGGAACCTCATTCTCAAAATACTATAATCGATATCATATTTATGGTACATGTATTAGTGCTCAAAAATTGATCTATGGGACCATCATATCCTAATATTATAGAGATCCCATATAATCATATCACATGTACCAAGGTAAAAGTCACCATTCTCAACATCATATGTAAGGGTTCGTGAGTTGTTATGATCATCAGAACCCTTATGATCGTTCCCATCAAATGTAAAGGGGGTAATTGTATTTATAATTAAATACATGAGACGATACCTATGATACATTAAATTTATATAATACAGTATTAAGGATTTATCACTTTTATAATATTATGCATAAATATATACCTCTTATGCATTTCATTCTCAATGTTCAATTACATATAATAGATTTCAATTTTCATTGAGCATGTGTCAACAATAAGAAAACATGAAGGCATTGTGTAACCACCATTTAATAAACATTACATGAATCTATTTCATTCATTCTGTATAATTAAATCTATTCAAGATAAATAAATTCTATTGAATTAAACAAAATTCGTTGTGTTCTTTTTCAAGGTTCAAAAAATAACATGGAATATTCCTTGTTATCCTTAGGAAATTACCTAAATGAGTAAATCCATCTAACATGAAATATAATACATTACAAAGATCTTGAGTAGTTAGATATGATCAATTATATTACAAGGAGTGCCTTTTATTAAAAAATTCTAGTTCAATTCAAATCATTTACAGAATCCAATCAATAAAGGAAACCCATTTCTTTTATAAAAAATTAAAAATAAAGAAGCCTCAAGTCAAGTATGAGTAACTACATATTATTTTTTTTCTGATAAGATAGGGAACCACCATCTAGGGGTATTGTTATAAAAACATGACATTTTCTATCAAACAAATCATATACAATATTCAACCATTTATTTCATTCTATCAATATAATCATTTTATAATACACTTCCAATAATGAGAATAAAAATTAAACTAGATTCATTATTAATGAAACTAATTATTTTTTAAATCAAAATGGGTGGAAGATATGGATTCTACCTCAAAGAAGAGAACCAAGTTGTACATATAGAACATGACACATTTATCAGAATCCACTCAGAGAAAATGCATACTACCTCTATGAATATACACATTCACATATACAGAATGACACCTAGAACCTATGAACACATTCACATGGCCATGGAAAATGTGAAAATAGATCCTTAAATACATGATAATATATATATAGTTGTATACACATATACATATATTAACAACTATGGGTGAATATACATATAATGGGGGAATATACATATTTATATTCTTACTAATGCATATGTAGTAATTCAACAATAACAACCGAAATGAAAACCCACCTCAAGGATGAACCAAAACAATACCAAAAAATGAAACTTTAAAAAACATTGTCAAGGAAAAAAATTAATTTATGTTACCAGATCCTCAAAAACTATGAATTCCCCAAATTTAAATGGATAAAGAAAAAATAATGGATAATACCCATACATTAAATTGTTTACGGCTGGATAGAAACAAGTCGAACTACTTCACCATATGCGGTAGTTGATAGAATACGAACAAGGATGTACATAGGGGTATAGTATAGGCCCATCAATATGGAAAAACACCAAAAATTTCATTAAACCCTAATTAAAGTGTTTGGCTGAGCAGAATAAGGCGATGAGGAGATGAAAAACCACTAAGGGATGAGATGGAAGAAAGGGATCATATCATGAATAAAAAAAATAACCAGTTGAAAATGTGATGAAAAATAAATAAACAAGATATGCTCCAATAATGGTCCTGACACATGGTTTAAAAACTCTAAGGGTGGTGTCAGATGATTTGGAGGGGGTAGGGTTGACCACCTGTAACAACCCTAGTAAATAAAGAATATGAAATTTTCATAATTATTAATATTTGATAATTAAATGAAAATTTTACCTTCAAGGGGACTCTATATCTGATAGTGTACTCAACATGCAACAACGAGTTTCTTTGAAATATTAGGTTTCACACAACTTTAAGTTATAACCAAAATATAAAAAAAATTATTTTAAATGGTAGTTAATGCATAGCCATTTTATTATTGGGAATGAACCTAAATAATTACATTATGATTAAACATGTTTATTAAATGTTTTTACATTAATACAATAAATTTTAGAATCTTAATATTATAATGAATATGGTTTTGAGCATGAGATTCTTTAATTTTCTTTAAACGGTTTATTTACAACCTATTGATGGAGATCCATTTTTAAATCTAGTTTTTGTAACTTAAATATGTTTCACTTGAATGAATAAATGTATTATTCAGAAGAGGGACAAAAAAATTAAAATTAGGTAATTATTTGTACTTTTCTGATAATATTCATTTTTAAATAAATAGTGACAAATACAACATTTTAATTCCAAAATGCTTTTTAATATAATATATTAATATAGATAAATTGTTAATTATATTGGTTTTAATTTGTAAGGGGATACTATTTTTATCATTTAATAAAATTACGGTCATTGGATGTAATTTCACATTGATATTTTATATAAACAAGTGTCAATATTTTGATATTTATTATTTCTAAAAAACAACGTTTTTGGTTTTGACAACAGGAATTAATTTTAAATTAATTTTTGAAAATTCGGGTTTTTCAATTTTAGAAAATGTATAACATATTTGAATCAGGTTTTCCAAATTGTATAAATATTTATCTTTTATGTTTAGACCTTATTAAAATTAACTTTTTGTAAATATATTATTTACCATGGTTAAGTGTAAATCTAGTAAATAAGGGTAAAATATAATATTTTAGTAAAATTAATTTACCCTAACATATTTCATAATCCTATTTTCTGATACACGTCTAACCATGTACATCATTGGGGAGATTTTGGGACCCTAACAATCCACATATAAATGAAAATGACATTTTATAAAAAATAATTGTATGTTAAAGTAAATGTAAGATAAACACATAACATTAAGTAAAACAATTTTTATATGGGGTTGTATAATTTCTATATTCGACTATAAATAGTCTGTATAAATATAATAAGATTTATAACATCATGGTATTTTATTTATAATTTATATATATTAAATATATTAACTTATGTATGACATAATAATTATGTAATAATTACCTTATTCTTGAATGTTTTAAATAAATGAGATTATAAATATTACAATTTATTTATATTGATCTTTTTGATGACATACATGAATTTAATAGAGTAGTATGAATATTTATATTTTAATTAATTATGTTTCTTTGAAATAATAATGTTATAAAGGATTGTTAATAAAGTCACGTTATGTATCGTATAATAAATGACATAAATGAGTTTTTAAATGGATTAAAATTTTATTAAATGATAAAACAGTCCTAAAAATAATTTATTAGACCAAATGAAATATATGATGTTAAAAATATCATTAATGATTTATTTTGGGTTGCATTAAATTTTATTCTAAATATATTGACCATATAGAATGAATATACAAGACAACATGGAAAAAAGTTAAATTAGATAACTAAGTGTTAAAGATAAAAGATAAGGATTCATTTATAACATAAACATGTCTAAAAACCATTCTATGAAAGGATTTAGAACAATAATCAAATTATCATCGAATTAAATTAGGTGGGTAATTTTTGAAATATAAATTATATTTATAATAAAATAATATTTTCAAACATTGATAAAGTGGCTCAGCTCCCCCTTATAAATGGCCACCACCTCTAACCCATTACACAAAACTCCCAAGACCCTTGGATCATCGAAAATATGTTACATGAAACTCCCCACAACCCTATATTCCTCCTAGATGCCTTCCCCTAGGTAGAAGGCTTATCAAGAATGCTTTTGGTTCAAATCAAAAGGAGTTACCCAATTTAAAGGTACTGTCTTCGTTCATGTTCTTTTATTTTATTTTTCTTCTCCAAAAACCTTAACAGTCTTTATCCCATTATTTTATAAAAACCCATGTATATTAAATATTCCAGGATGTTATTATGAGATTTATTCAAACTAAACATCTACACACCTCCATTTAATTGATACGAACATACTTAATCTGTAGAGAACAATCTGCTGCCTCACAAAATGATGTTTGTTTAATTATCTCCAATCAAATATCAGGGTGTCCATTATGATGGAACTGTATTTATATGTGACATATATTATATTAATACTTTATCTATGCTTCATTATTTTTCATTTATTTCATACATTTAAGGATTCCCTAATGGTTAAATATTATAATTTCATTTGAGAAAGTCCAGACTACCGCGCCCTCAATGTTATATGACTCGTTCATGCAAATCGTGGAACACATAAAAGATGGAGTTCATGAAATTATATATTGTATTATACAAGAATTATAATATACCTACTTATCGTTATGCTTTTAATCAATTAAATACAAAATAGAAATTAAAGTATTGTTCATGCGTTCGTATGGTTCACCATCTCCTTGAACATTGCATTTCATTTATTATCTCCATATATTATGTACAGTTATAAAAATAGATAAATACTGTATATATATGATATATAAAATATCTAAATCATGAATACAATTATTGACATATTGTAATTTTAACCACATGGAATAATAATTATATTAATTTTATTTTTGACATGAGTATAAAAACATGACAAAACGACCATTATTAACCTAAATGATTTTTAATGTTTATAATGTGGCAATAAGTGATATAAAAATAATAATAAACATGAAAAAATTTATTAATCAAGTCTAAATTAACATTAGATTTTAATTTATGATATCAATGAATGAACAAGTCAATTCAGACACGAGGTAAGGGACTTGGTTTCAATCACCTTTCATTGAGGAATATTTTGATTTATACATGACATTCTTTTATATAGTGTATAATCCCCTTTTAATATTCATTTCATTCAAAGGGGGTATCTTTTATACAAAGAGTTTTACTAAACGATAGAAATAATTTATCTTTTTAACCTTTGTGGTGACAATGACATTTCCACCTCCGTGAGAATTATTTAATATTTTTCTTCCTCAACAAGTTGTTGTGATTTTAAATGGAAATAAATTTCATATACACATTTAACATATTTCGGTATAAAAATGGTTTTTGAGAAAGGATTGATTATGTCAACATCATGAACTAATATCGTGTTATTTGAATGTGGATATGATATCTTCCTTCTACACTTGTTCATGTGTTATAATTATGTTATGGTTCATAGGAATTGTATATGTATACTGGTGTTTCCATGTGAATCCTATGCCGAGTGAATCCAACATTTCTCTCCAATGCATTGGGTAATGTGACAGAGATAAATTTTAATATTTCTCCTAAGATATTTAGTCAATGAACTATGATGGGTATTCCAAATGTAACTCCCTGTGTTGCTTTGAAAGCTAGAACATAAGTACATTATGAATTCCACATGTTACCTTTGTGATTTATTATTTATATGTGTTAATCATATATATTAATATTTATTAATGTATGTTAAATAGCTTATGTTTTGTAGGAATGGATGGAATAATGGTTTCTTTCATTATCTTAATCCTAGTACTGAGTTGTTATTCCCATCCCATGTTTTTGAATTGTTTCTCACAAGTTGTAATGAAGGGCAATAAAATGGAATAATTCCAAAATATTTATATTGAGAAATGAATTCTCATATTCTTTTATGAGTATTAATTTTATTAAAAAATTGGATACTTAGTAGAAGTTTCTACTCTGGAATATTTTAGATGTAATGTAATTGTAATGGCATAATTCTATAAAACTATAAACATGAAAATATCCACAATTTTAATTCATGATTTTACTCAAGAATAGGTAATTTTATAAGGATGGGTCCTAAAGGTAGGTTGAAAGGATATTTTGGATACCCTAATAGGTTAGGGTGTTATTTAAACATATGTCACATAACCATAATGGGTAGAATATTATAATGAGTCACAGTTGTTTTAGATAAATTGAATGGGTTTTTGAAAACATGAATAAGTATATCTTACTATTCACCTTCCTCATAAAATATTACAGGATGATTTTACATATATACTCATGCTGACATTTTTGGTTTTAGTAAATGGTCAGATCTAGCTGGCCCCCATGTAACAATGGATGTGATTTAAACTTGGACAGTTTTCTTAATATTCAACTGGATGAAATGGGAGCAGCAATGAAAACCCTTGTGGTTATTCTCAACCAACTATCATGCGTCATGATCGTACAATTTAAGCATGGTGATTTTTCCTAGCTGTAATATATGCGAGAAACAAATCCCAATGGAATTTTAGGTAATAATCATAATGGTATGTATATTACAAAACCTACATGTAAAGGTTGTGGAAATAATCACCAAGGTAAATTCATCAAATGAATGGGAATATGATTTAGACGTGGTAATGAGGGTAATAAAGCAATATACTACCATGGAAAATGTATGTGTCTAGATGAATCCAATAAATGGAAATAAGTTCATACTGATGATTCAATTGAAAAACATAAATGTGGTGTGTATGGTCATTATACAAATAGATGTCATATGAATAAAGATCAGCAATGTGATCAAAAATGCGGTACAAATATATGTTTACCAATACCTAATACCACTCCAATTGAAGAAGATGAAACTGAAATGACCAATTAAAGAAACAGATTATTTCATAGATAATGTTTTGGAATTATTTAATTTGGGATATGATTTCTTATTTTGTTTGTTGGAGATATTTATTACAGAATAATTTAGAGAAGAATGTTAAATGAATCTTAGAGAACATTTAATGAGTAAAAATTCTATATATCATGTAATCTAGAGATATGGTATAGTTTAGGATTATGAAATTCTTAAAAGAGTTATATTTTCTTGTGTGGACATAATGTATATCATTATGGGATCATGTGATCTTTTATTTTTTAGGAAATTATGGGTTATTGATTTCTAGGGATGAAAATTCTATGTATGAGATAAATGTTTTGGTTAAAATATGTAATAGATATTTTTTATTTGGAATTTATCTAATTTTTTGTAATGTAAAAAAATGATATAATTTTTGAAAATGGACAACATGTAGTCCATGTGAAACCCGTCACATTGGACAAAGCTGCTGGAGTCGATCCCACAACCAATGTGCCATTGGGATTTATCACCTACAACTAGACTAGGTGAATTCCCTAGTTTGTATTACTAATTGTTTTTGGTTAAATCATTTTATGGATCAAGAATAAATTTACTTTTGGATCTTCTGTTTTATCAAATGGAAATCCTTAATATTGAAAAATGATTTGATGATGATTTGATAAATGTTATTTTGAATGGAATTATCTCTTTTTAAGGAACAATATATACCTAAGGAAAATGGATTACTATGGGATCTGACATGTTGAGTAATGGTTTAAATTTTATTTTTGATGAATCTATGTATTTATTGGGGATGTATATCAATTTGGGTTATTTATGGCAATGATTAACCTAACATTGATAATATGTGAATATGTATATTACTTTTTGGTATGGGACAATAAGAGTAGTTGATGATTTTTAGAGATAAATGCAACGATTTAACATGGAAGACTACATGATCAAATCCTACTGATTTTATGGATTCAATGATAGTATGGATTAAATTAATGAGTTTTACAAACAATTGTTTATTAAAGGGCCTTTGAAGAACTTTGGGTATTGTTTGTTGAATTTTGGAGATTAAGGGTACTATTTCTTTTTATAAATTATTATCCATTAGGGGGTCATCTGATATTTTACAAACAATTTTGGTTTTGGTAAATGTATAAATACAAGGTAAATATATCATTATTCTTTTTTTTATTCTGTGATTCAATAAAAGTTGATTCTTGTGCATCAGGTGTTACCAAGTCATGATTAATACTCATCATTTGGAGAAAAAATGAGTTTGTGGTAGAATTTTATTATAGGATGAAACAATAAAATAAAAGTGTGTATATTTCCTAATTTTCTCAGTCAATTTCATAAAATAATTTCTCAATTTTATGAAATTAAACCTGAAAAATAATATATGTTTACTTTTCATAAAGGGGAATTAGGATAGTTTAACCTATCACGAGTTTATGGTTTTCTTGTGGTTAACATTCTTTTCATCATGTTCCCTATCACTCTCCACCATAACATGACACTTATATTCTCCTCCGTATCTATATTTTTATGGAATCCAAGTATATGATATCTAGAGTCACATTTGTAATTAATTTTCCTTCTATTAATGTTATAGTTTTGTTGACTGTTCTTCCAATGTGGGTCTTTCAATGATGTTTCCAATATTTTTTTCTAACATTTCAAGGACGCAAGTTCCTAAATGGGGGAAGGATGTAACATCCCAGGTAAATATGTAATAGGGAATTTTCATATTTATTAATATTTTGGAATTAAATATTAATATTAATTTCAAGGGTATGCTATGTTAGATAGCGTAATCAGCACACAACAACATGTTTCTTTGAAATCTAACATAGCACACAACTATTAGTTATACCCAAAAAAATATTATTATTATTATTTGAAATGGTAGTTAACACATAGTCGGTGTATCATTGGGAATGAACATAAATAACTCCATTATGATCAAACATGTTTGTTATATATTTTTACATTTATCTAATAAATTTTACATGATTAAATTATAATGAATAAGTCTTCGAGCATGTGATGCTTCAATATTCATTAAAATATCGATTTACTTTCTTTTGATGGCGAACATATTTAAATCTAGAATTTTATACTTTTATATGTTTCATTTGGAAAAATAAAATTCTTTTTTTAATCGTTAAATCAATATTAACTATAGGTAAATATTAGGTATTTTTCTGATAAACATCATTTTTTAATGAATATTGAATAATACTGCATTTTAATTCAAAAATGCCTTTTAATATAACTGTGTAATATAGTCATATTTTCCTTTTAAATGTTTTAAATGTGTAATTGTATTATATTTTTACAATTTAAACCTATTTATTGGTCATTGTATGTAATTTCACTTTGAAATTTAATATAAACAAGTGTCAATCGTTTGATAATTAATATTTTATGAAAACACGCTTTTTTGTTTTGACAATATGAATTATTATTCAGTTTATTTCTGCAACTTATTTGTTTTAATTTATCAATAATGGATTCCATATTTGATATATGGATGTCCAAATTGTTCAAATAATTCACCTTTATTTTTCGATATTATGAATAGTAACTTTAATAAATATTTTATTTACCCTGGTAAAAGGGTATCATTGGTAAATAATGTAAAAAATATTATAATAATATTTATTTACCCTAACACATGTCCTTTTCCAATTTGATGAGAAATGTATGACTATGGGAATCCATGGGGTGATTTGAGGACCCCATAGAGCCACATGAAATTGAAAACGACATTTTATAAAAATTCATTTAAAGTTAAAGAATATGTGAAATAATCATAAATGTTTTAGTAAAACAATTTTTATGTGGGATTAGATAATTTATATATTAATCTATAAATTTTCATTATGAAGATAAAATTATTTCCTACATCATGTTATTTTATCTATAATTTTTATAGATTTAATAAATAATTTTATTTATGACACAATGATGATGTAATGATTACATAATTAATGAATGTTCCAAATAAATGAGATTATAAATATTAAAATAAATTTATCTTGAACCTTTTTATGACATCAACGAATTTTATAGATTAGGATTACATGTTATATATTATTTAAATATGGCTTTTATAAATAATCATGTTGTTATGGATTTATATAAAATTCATTATATGAAATGTATAAAAATAAATGTAATTGAGTTTTCAAATAAGTTAAAATTTTATTAAATTATTAAATCGTCCTAAGAAGAATTATTTGTAAAATGACATATATGATGCTATAAATTTTATTAATTATCAATTTTCAGTCTCTTGGAATTTAATTTTAAATATATTAACCAAATAGAATGTATATACACGTGGACTTGGTAATAGTTAAATGAGTTAATTAAAGGATAAATATAAAATATACAGTTAATTTTATGCCCTTAACTTCTCTCAAACCCATTGGATGAGATTATTTCGAACTATACACATTTTATCTTCGAATTAAATGAGTTGGACACTTTTTAAAATAGATATTTAGTTTATAATGAAATTATATTTTCAAACATTCTTAAAGATTCTCTCCACCGCCTTATAAAGGCCACCAACTATAACCCAATACACACACATCCCAAGCCCCTGGTCTCATCTAAAAACAGCTCCATGAATGACTGAACATCTCTCTATTCCTCTTAAAAGCCTTCACCTAGGTAGATGTAAAATCAGTAATGACATTTGGTTCAATGAAAAGGGAGTTACCCAATTTTAAGGTAACATCTTCTCTCAAGTTATTTTATGTTATTTTCCTTATGCAACCCCTAAACTATATTTATCTCATTATTTTATAACAGTAATAATATATTAAATATACTATGTTGTTTTTATGAGTATTATTAAGAATACACATCCACAAATATTCATCTAATGGGAATGAACATACAGAAACTATGGATGCTGAAATATTGCCTCATGAAACGATGATTGTTCAATTATCCCCTACAACTTTTCATGGTGGCCATTATGATGGAAAAATATTTATTAGTATATATATTATTTTTATATTGAATTTATTCTTATGTAATTTTCATCTATATCATACAATTATGGTTTCCATAATGGGTAAATAAAATAATTTCATTTGAGTAATTGCGGACTACCACCCCCTCAATGTGATATGACTCATTCATGCCATACATGGAATGTATAAAGGATGGAGCTAATGACATTAAATATTATATAATACATGAATTATAATCTAACTATGTATAATTAAGTTTACATTCCATTAAATAAGATATATTATTTAAAGTAGCATTCATTTGTACGTACAACATACCATCTCCATGAACGAAGAAATTCATTTATTATATGTAAATTTTATGCACTTTTACAATATATATATATATATATATATATGATATATATATGATATATAAATCATGAATATCATTCTTGAGATAATTTAATTTTGAATTCATGGACAACATATAAATACAATATGATTATTTTTGACATGAGTACCAAATATCCACAGAACAACTATTGAGAACATAAATTATTTTATTATGTTTATGAAGTGGTAATAAGTAATATAAAATGAATAATAAACTTGAATAAGTTTTTGAAGAATGAATAAATTATCTTTATTGTATTATTTAGGATATTAAAGAATGATTGAGTCATGTCGTACATGAGGTAAGGGACTTCTTCTCAATCACCTTTCATTAAGGAATATTTTGATTTATACAATACTTTCTTTTATACAGTTTATAATCACCTTTGACTTTTAATTTCTTTAAAATTGTTATTTTGTATACATACAATTTTACAAAATGAAAAAAATAATTTTTCTTTTTAACGTACATGGTTACAATGATATTTCTTCCACTGCGAGCATTTTTTGATATTTGGCTTTCTCTACAAGCCACAGTGTTTTTAAAAGGAAAATAAATACCATATACAAATTTTATGTATTTTGGTATTGAAAATACTTTTTGAGATTGGATTGAATATGTTAATATCTTGAAATATTATATATTTTTATCTGTGATGAATTTTTTTCTTTCCTTTACAGTTTTTAATGTGTTATGATTATGTTATGGGTTTTCTTCCTTTTTTACATATATGGGTGGTTCAGTGATAATCCTAGGGCGGGTGAGCATGAGATAGATAACCATTGAATTGGGTAACGTGATGGAGATTAAAGTTAATGTTTCTCCAATGATATTTTGGAAATATATTATGATGGCTATTCCAAATGAAACTCCCTATGTAGCTGTGAATGTTACCACGTATGTATTTAATGAATGCTACATGTTACCCTTATGATTTATAATTTCAATGTGTTATTCATAAATCATATGATTTTATGAGTAATGGTAAATATATTATGTTTTCTTAAAATTGACATACTAATGTTTTCATTCTTTATATTAAAACCCTTATTGAGATTTTTATGTTCATCACATGTTTTTGAATTGTTTATCCTAGTGTATAAGGAACAGTAACAGAAAGGAACAATTCTAAAAGATTTATATCAAGAAAATAATTATTATATTCTTTTAAGAGTTTTTATTCTTTGAAAATAATGAATAATGAGTTGAAGTTTCTAATTTTAAAAATCTGAGATGTAATGTAATTGTTATGGCCTACTACTATAAAACTCTTAAACTGAAATGATCCTCAATGTGAATTCTTGATTTAACCCCTTGTTATGTAATTTTCTATTGTTGGGGCATTATAACACATTTAATTTTTTCTTAAAAATAAACTAATAATAACAATACATATAATCATCTTCATCATAATCAAAATAGCAATAGTAATAATCAACATAAAAATATTATCATTAATAATAAATAATATTTTTTTAATTATATTTTAATTTAAATAATACTTTTTTTAAAAAACCACACCTCGATGTTTGGGTCCCATGGTATTGAAAATTATGTGCCAACTGTGTACTGAATTGTATTTAGGTATTTAGAAAAACACTAAATATGTAAACTAGGAGAACTAGTTGGAAACCAATGTTCATCCCATGAATATTTCCACAACCCCACTTGAACATGGTAATATAGTTTGTAGCTTCGGTGTTCACATATTTAGACAAACTATGATCCATGTGATAACCCCATTAAACAATAATTTTTCATGCCCGAAACTCCTCAAACTCATCAGAACACCTAGGAAACTTCTCAAAAATACACCCAAGTCTTCAAACATCACATTTATGTGTTGACACTCTCAGAATTAAGTTCTTATACATTTCTTTAAAAACTACCCACCATATAAAGGCAAAATATCACATTCCATTGGATTGTTACCTAGTTCAAAAACATGATATTTTATAATTAGGTAGTTTAAAAATTAATTTGGATTACATTGTAATTTTATATCTTTATATATTAGTATTCTTATTAATTTTTACTACATGTCTATTTGGACATGGTATTGAGGAGATATTTTTTAACAATTTTCAAATGGATATTTTAACATCCTCAGGCCACATTTTTTTAAAGTAATGAAAAATAGAGTTTTCTTGTACCAAATGAGAAACAAATAATGTCATTATTTTCAATAAATGATATGATTGAACATGAAATTCACATATAAAACATTATATAATGTCTTAACAAGTTCACAATGAAGATGGTTTTCAAGTAATTTGAATTTATCTATTTTATAATCATCATAGCAACACAATAATGTTAGTAATTTATAAATTTCATTTTAAATATAAACTTATCTATATTTATATATATTTATAAATTTAAATATACCTAAATTAAAATTAATTGAATTGATGTAAAGCTCCATGATTGTAGTTTATAGTGAGAGAGAAGGGGATCCACCCATGGAAGGGGTGATGGAAGAATGAATAAAATCATTTAATGATAAAAATTATTTCATTGATTCTTTTTGGATAATAATGTAACAGTAATAATGAATATTTTACAATAATGAATAATTAATGATTAGTTAGCTAGGGAAGAAAATTTTTTGTATTCTGGTTTTGTGTTATGGCTATATATGTACTATCTCATAAAAAATTAAAATAATAACATAATCAATTTTAATGGATTGAGAAGTATATATTATATACAAATTTCCACTACATGAACTACGTTAATTTTGATTTCTCATATATGAAATATCACATGAATAACATTGTATACATTATTTATAATTAGTGAATGATCATAATTTTCTTATTTTTATTCACTATATTTTGCAGTAGAATTACATAAATAAATACTATGATTGATTAGAAAAATTATTTACTTATTTTTTCAATAATCATCATTGAGGGTGAGTAGGGTCATGAATACAATGATGGTAAAATGTAAATTTGATGGATTTAAAAGCAACAAAATTTCATAATAAATGAAAATATAAATCTAATATGAAACAAAAAAACATTAATGACTATATTTTGTAAATACCCCTAATCATAGAAAAATAATAAACTCAATTAAACAGAATAGTTCAAAAAGTGGAAGTCATAAATGAAAAAAATAGTGAACTCCTAATTATTAAGGTACATAAGCTTTCATTATATGATTACAAAAATGTTACCAAAATTATTGTAATATATAATATATTTACTTATCTCAATGTTGAATCCAACCCACTCTTTGTTAAATGTTGACTTTTAGTGGATTATATTAATTATATATTTAAAAAAAATTATTTTGACTATAAGTAATGGTGATGTTGAATTATTTTAAATTAATAAATCATTTTATTATTCAGTAGTAAAAAAATTTTATATAATATTTTTGTCAAAAAATTACTTGTCACTATTAAATGTATATAATGTTTTCTTCACCCATTGTATTGGGTTTTTTATTTTTCACTGGTTATGTAGTTCATCAAATGTGTTGAAAGGATATCTATAATGCTAAAGTAAGTGATATTTTGTAATTAATAGTATAAAACCAGTTGTTGTTTATTTTTACAAGGAAATTCCCCAATGAGTAATTGGTATATATGACTCTTAATAGATATGGAACACACCCTATGAATTGGACAAATATCATGATAATTTATCAAGCCCTGTAATTGTTAAACATCAAGCAATTAAAAAATATCACGTATTTAATAAAAAACCACTTGGTCATGGTATATATGTCTTTCATGGATGAAAATACATGCCACGGGATTACCCCTCGTAATTTTTTATGAATTGGTATATTGTTTCATCTTATGGGGGTCTAGGATTGATATCTTTTGGGAATATTCTCTTCTAAACAAGATCTCACATCCTATGGGAATTAGGGTGGCTCAATACTCTCTGGATTACTTCATTCAAAGATTGATCAATGATGTTGTTGGATTTATTCATTTGGGTATTGGAATACTTTTGGATATTTGTTTTGCGAATGTAGTTTGGATACGGATTTTTGATCACATAATTATTTTGTTTAATTATTTTTCATTTCCTAGAATGTTTTGACCTTTGAACCATTTACCTTGGTTTCTAGTCATCATTGTCCAATGAAACTATGCATATACCATGTTGATATAAATATATTTATAAATTGGGTCAATTTGATAAATTTTTATCTAATTATTCATAACATTCCTAGGGGTTTTCATCAATTTAATGCAATAAATGGATTAAATGGATTTCTTGGAAAGGAAAATGTTTTCAAATGGGGAGTTTATTTGAAATTTGATATTAATTACTTGGGAGTAGTTTTTTAAAACCATAATGAATGAAAATCACATTTCAAATTTTTTTTAAAAAAAATTTTATTTTGTGTTTTAATAGAATTTAGGAGATTTCACATTGGGATTCTTGAGTGCATCAGGATAGAAATGTAGGTACCATTAGTGTATCTTGCACGACAATGAGGAATACTTTTTGGTTATCGATAGGATGGACATCAAATAATTTTAATCAATGTATGAAAAAATTTCTTATGATTTTATAATATGAATTATCTTGGAGGTTAGACCCCAATATGAGGTTTTATTTTTATTTCTAATTTTCCAATTAAAATTTATTAATCACATGATTTTTGTACCAAGTATTATTGCTCACATTTTTTATATATGAGGTTGTATAACGTTATATAAAAACTATAGGTTTCTTCATGAATATGGATTTACATATATACCTCTTGATTAATGGATATTATTTCATAATTTTAACATTTCATATTGTCAACATTCTTGATTCGTCACATTAAAGGCCTCTCTGAAATTCAAATGAAGAAAAATGGAATTTTTTTTATAAAATTTATGATTTTATAATAATTATTTTAAAATATTTGTGTTTCAAAATTTTTACTGGTATAAATAATGATATTGTTCCGTTTATTGAAACCATGTTGGTAAATTACTAGGCTATGGATCACACCCAACAGCTGTGTTTGGGATTTTTTGGATTTTTTTGTCGGATTACTATAAAGGGAAGATCTTTTTATGATATGTTGACATGTTTTTTTAAAATTTTTTCTATAGGATGATGTGGAGGTTGTTTTTGGTCATATGATAACATGAAATTCATTCTGTTTTAGCATATGTTTTTATAAAATTGAATGCCTTCTTGAGAATATATTTTACTTCATCTTTGATCTATGGTTATTTGCCATTATTTATAGTAGCATGTAGTGGTTTTTTTATATTTTACCCATATATTAGGATGGTCTAGTTCCGGTATCTTTTTAATTTGATCAATGTATGTTCGATATAATTTTTGTATGAGTGGGGATGTGAAACATGATGTGTCATATAACATAATGTGTTTGGTTCTATGTGTCCGATAGTAAATAGATACGAATGTAAAAATTTAGATATTTTTTTTGGGGAAAGTAGATTCCTTGACAACATACGTGACTGAAATTAAATTAACATGGGATTTCATGAAATTATACCATCATTCATACATAGATGTTGTGTTCACTTTTATTAGCATTATGGTCTATTTATTTTAATAGACCAGTTCATTTCTTAGGTAAGATTATTCACTGATTATTAAGTGTTTTCATTAAATTATTACATTCTTAAAGCCTTTTTATAAGTACCCCAAGATGTCCTAAGGAATTTTGAATTTTCTAATGATAAATTTTTTATTTTTTATTTAGATAATGATTATGAGAATATCCTTTCCTATTTTGTGAGAGGAAGATTTGATATAGTTTCCCTAGCTTAATACCCTTGTGGAATGAAATTTGGTAGATGTTTTTATCCACACTATTAATACATTGGGTCATGAGTTTATTGGGAATCTCATACACAAATTGGATAATGGATTGGAATTTAGAAATTACAATCCATCAATATTTCATGGTGAATAAGAACCCCACAGAATTCAGAGACTCAGTTGAGGGGATTTATAGTATCCTCATCTAATTGAAGACTATTATAGAATATAAGTTCGTTTTTAACAAATATTCTCAAGGAACTATGATAGATATTATGGGACACTATTTTTCATGTTATGTCACATGAGGATAAAACCTGATATTCCTTCAAAAAATATTTAACCTATACTTTTGTCCTAATATATTTTATGTGAAAAAGTCTTCGGGGATTCAATCCGAAGATATGGGGGAGCATAAAAGTATGCAGTGTTATTCCTAATTTTTTATGTTATCTAGCAATATTGGTAATTTCTATTGTGTTCCTGATGGATTAGAGTTTTGATATATGAGTGAGTAATGATTTTTTATTGATGTTAATACTCTTATTACACTTTTCTTTTGTGGTGGTCATTGATAAGGTACCTTTATCTATGGAATAAATGACAAGGATGATAGGTTTGGGTGAAGCTTTAGATAGTTTATTTTTTAGACAAGGTGTATCATATAGTCACTAATGGAAGTAATTTTTTTTACTTTTCCATAGGACCTACTTCAGGGGTGGTGATTGGGAAGCAGCATGTTCTCTTATACTATTGTAGAATGAATAGGTGTTCTATGATTAACAATGCATAGGCTCTATGACTCATCATCAATGTGGACTATTTTACCATGTACAATGTATTTGGGAAAATATATAACAACAAAATAGGGAATGATCCACTATAACCAATATGTTCACAGGTTCGTGAGGATTATTCTAAGAGTGATTGGCTTATTCCATAGTCTAAGGGATATAATCATTTGTCTAACAATGAATGGAATTATGTTGTAGTGTATGTGTATGTGGAATCTAAACCAAAGCTATATACATTTAGAGGCCTGATCTTTATCAAAACTTATATGCATAATGTTCTATTTTTTATAGGTAATACTCAATATATTATATCATATATTTGAGTTGACATATTGGGAATTAATTCAGATATTATAAAATTATTCATTAATTTTCCACTAGTTTGGGAAATATTTTTAGAAAATATTTTAGATTCCCCACGTGTTGGGTGATAATAGATGACTTTTAGTTCTATCTTACTTCATAGTGAATGATCATTAAATCATATATTTTCTTAATGGAATGTATTAAATTATCAAGGATGAGGCATAAAAATTATTTTTTCTCCATTTACATTAGTTCAAAATTTTTTATGGGGTCACTCATGTCTTTTAAATGTCTCATGTGTTGTTTTTTTGGTTTAATAAACTCGATATTTAATTAGTTCTATGATTATTATTATTTTCTATTACTGGATAATATTTTGTTGTGCCAAGAGATAGATGTGCATCATATGGATTATTTTTTATCCTCTATTGAACCATGAGTTTAAATTGTATATACATTATGCTTTCCAAGTTTCTATATTGGGACCATTAGGTAATTTATCTAGGGAATGTAATACATGATATTGGAATCCCAATAAAACATAAAATTATACTGGATGATATGTCCTAGTCACATTCTAGAAATGTGTTTTAGATATAATGTTTCTCAGGTTTTGTTGGTTAGTATGGATATTTTTTGAATGAAATTTGTAATTTGATGACCACATAATCTTGTAAGGGTTCAATAATTAAAGGGAATAAAAAGTGTATGAGGTATTAATGTTGCCAAAGGTGAAGACAAATTTAGAAATTGTTTGGATTCTATCTAATTTTGGAACTAGTTATAATTTATTTATGATGTTTCTATTATGGGTTTGGGATGTGTCTTGTTGGATAGTAAGTAGGATGTTGCTCATGGGGATTTCTAATTATGTCCTCATGAGAAAAACTATAATACCCCAGATAAAGATATTGATGTAATAATGAATTCACTAAAAATGTGATGTCACAATATTTTTGGATATTTTTACGGTATATTCTGATCATAGGAACATAATATATACTTATACTTATATGGATCATTATTTTCATCAAATACACTCATTTTGGAATCTGCAGATACTAGATTTGGATATATATTATACTCTTGATAATTTAAATGGTTACCTATGTGTTGGAATTAATATTACTCACCCAAGACTTTGAAAGGAATAGTTAATAATTGGTCTTTGATTATTTTTTGATGTGTTGATATTGGAAGTGGAATAGGTTAGTTGAAGTGTGTTTTCAGATTCAATTAATTCTTACATGTTATTTTATATGTTGATTTGTATTAAGGAAATTGCTGAAATGAGTTACAATTATTTAGTGAAATAATGTATTTTCTGGATACCTTGGGTTGGTGGTCTCGGTCTCCCAGGGGATATTTTTTGTTAAGAAATAGGTTGGTTGTTCTATTTTCTAGGAGATAGATGTTGTATGGAAGTGGAAACCATTCTTATTTGTTGGTGTACCATGGGAATTTCATGATGTATCTTGAATAGAGGGGTTAGTTTTGGTGGTAAGGGATGAGACGTTCAATATATTATTTCAATTCATAGTGTCTTACCATTCATTGAATATAGGTATAACAACAGTTACATGTAGTTTTCTTTCATCCAATACCCATTTATTGGGGAAGTCATTTTAGATTTACATGGATTTAGTCATTAGCTTTCCATAGAACCTAGTTTGAGGGACTCTATTTCGGTGATTATTTATAGACTCATAAAATCAGTTCATTTTCATTGTGTCTGGGACGAAATGTATTTAATACTTTTAGGGGTCCCGTATGATTGAGAGAGTATCAGACATCACATGGTTCTTTATATAGTTATTTCTTACTTGGATTTGACGATCATATCAAACTTTTGAAAAAAAATCTATGGTTATGGGTTAAGAAATTAAATTAATCCATGCATAGAATCTACAAAGGTATGGAATGATAGAGAGGGATATCCAAGTTCCAGATGATATTCTATGGTATTTTCTAATAAATTTTGAAGGATCATGGTAAATTCATTTTCCATTGGATGGTTTTCCTATAAAAATATATACATGACTTCAATACATATTGTTCCCTTTGAGGCTCTGTATGTGTGGCCTTGCAGAGATCCCTTGTACTAAGAAGAGTTGGGAGCCTATTCCATTGAATAGAATATTTTCTTAGCATAAAATAGAGGTGTTGAAGATGATCTGGAGGCATTTGATCATTCCACAAACTCATCATACAAACTGAGCATACCATCTAATTCTATCACAAGAGTAATATGTTAGTGACCATGTCTTCCTCATAGATTCAACATGACTGAGATGTCACCATTTTCATAGGCATGGAATGTTGGAACTAAGGTTTTTGTGCCTCTTTGAGATAGTTTGAAAACTAAGGAGGTTTCCATATTAGTTTCACATTCATTATGTATTTGCATCTATCTATGAATTTTTTTTTGTTTCCAAGTTGATGAGTTATGTAATTGATCCTTAATATGTTATCGGATGGGAGAGTATTGATCTTCATCATTGTATAATGTTCTTTGACTCTAATTTTTAAATTATTTCCCTCCTGAGTATGGTGTTTTATGGTAATGCGACCCCCTGGTTTTAGGAATATTGGAATTGCAAACATGATATCCATAATATGTTTCAGTAGTAGTTGTCGACAAGGTAATAGCGTCCTTCTATTTCTGTGGATCCATGATTTTGGAGAATTTATATGGGAATAATGTGTTAATGGTGCGGAGAACATAATGATTCATTGCCTTTTATTAAACGATTTTTTAACCATTGTTTTATTTTTACCTTTTTGTTGGATGATTAATTCAAAGAAAGAATTTTGAGGATGGGGTTTTTTTTTATTTTCATGAGAAACCCGCCAGTTTTCTGTTTTATATAAAAATTAAATGGCATGAAATGAGAATACATGAAGTTTAATGTCCTCCATATATAACTCAAGAATAAGTCAAACATCATGAGAATTTTTCACATTATTTTAATGTAACAGCTCATTTTGTAGAAAATTATCGATTTATTAATAACAAAATGTCTGTTAATTGTCATATATGTTATTAGGGTATTAAAAAATGTATATAATGATTATAAACCATTAAATTTGTTGTGGTTTGGTTCTTTATAATTATGATGGGGGTTTTGATGCTTCATATATTTTTTAAAATTTCCCCCCTTAGCCATAGATCTATTCCTAGATCATTTTGGGCGACTCCCCCCCATATGGGATGCTCCATTCTGTGATTGACCATCATTAAAGTTTCATTTCTTCTCAACAGGTATATAATACAATTATTTCGTCTATTTTTTGTTTCTATTATGGGTTGGTGGACTATTTGGGATCATATTGTGTTTTTCATCATCTTTATTCGCATTCTTTTTGTTCCATGACATTCGATGTTTTTTCTCCTAGTTTTTGGTCAATGCTATCTAATGAATCTTGGATTATATCATTTTGAGGTTGGTGATTCTATATAATGGTTTATGTTTTTAAATTTCATGCTGTTATTGATATATTATATAGTTTTTTGTTGATTTAATCTTATAAATAGTTAAAATATATATCATATAAAGGAAATTATTTTCCAAATGCCATTTTTCTATGAAAATGGATTTCCATGAATTATGGATGGCTTTTAAAAATATAAATATGATTATTATTATATTTAAAATATTTTATTAAATTTTTATCATGGTTTTCAACATCATTTTTAAAAATGTATATTGGGATCCTTAGGTGTGCCGTTATAGAGACACAAGTTGCCTATGTGTGTGTAGTTCCACTATGAGGAATATTTATTTGATATATACTAGTAGGACTCAAAAACCTTTTTATCCAATGAATGAATTTTTAGGATAATGAGTTTCTAGTATGGATTTTACAATAGGATGATTCCAAATAAATTGTTTTTTTCATTTTACAATTACCATTTATTGATAATTTTTATATGAGTAATTCTATTTTAATTTTTTGCTCAAATTTAATTATTATTAGGTTGTGTTATATAGAATCATGGGGTTGGTTGGTCCATGGATATGTGTTTACCTAAATACCTACTAATTAATGGATATTGTATAATTTTTTTGTCACTTATACATTTAATAAAACTAGATCAGTAATATGATAGTATTTTATGACTTCCAAATGAAGAAAAAGGGGAAATGAATTTTAATTTGTTTATATTTTTTAAAAATACTTTTATAACTATTTTTTAATTATAGAAATGGTGCATTTTGGGTATAAGATCTTGTATATAATTTATGGTGGAATCCAAGAGGAATATTCCCAAAAACCTACTCATGCCATTGATAATTTCTAGATGTTTTTTCTTGGATTGAGGTAAATGGAAGAGTATTGTGTATTATAATGGATTCCCTTGTTGTTGTTTCATTTTGTATGATTTTTTGGAGATATATATTCTTCATTTGAGGACATGAAATACTTTCTAGTTTATCCTCTTTCAATTGTATTGAATTTTTTTTTGTGGTCTCCCTCCTTTTTAATCTTTGTACCAATTTATAATGTCATGTTTTTCGGATCTTTAGGACTGTTTTCTTATCCAATTTTACACATATCATGAGACTTGCTAATTTTTGTAGCTTTTCAAGCTGACCTAGTTTTGATCGGTAAAAATATTTCCAGAAATAAATTATCAAATCAAATTTTTACTATAAATCATGTTAATCTCTCATAGATTATATAAAATATACAATTTTAAAATATTTATAGTGATAAAATTAAATAGTGTGTCCTTTAAATAATTTAAATATTAATATGGATGATGAAAAAAATTAACATAGATATATCTAATTCATCATGAAATTAATAGCAAAAAAATTTCAATAACAAAAAATATATATATATTATTAAAAATAATATAATAATTAAAAATATTCAACTATAACAGGATTTTTTATATCATATAATTCATAAATTATCTATAATAATTTATCAACAATTTATACACTCAAAAAAATCAATCATAGAAAAATTATTTATTATGTGGTTTGTTGAAATAATATTAATGGTGATATCTAATAGAATGTATACGTTAACATAATAGTTATAAATGAGATATCATAATTGAGAAGAATATAAGAATAAAGGTACGTGAATGTGTTGATAACATATAAAATTTATATCAAATAAGCAATGAACCATTAAAAATGAGTCTATGTAGAAGACATAAGTCGTTGTAGGTCTAAATAATCATAAAATAAATAATTATTCATGAGAGTATATCATAAGAATAAAAATTTTAAAAATTTATTTAAAATAAAAGTAAGCATAGAAATTCAATTCAACTTCCCAACATCACTATCAAAACAATTAATACATAGTTGATTGATCCCCATACTAGATTGGGTTCACTTATAATTTCCCCATATATTATCCTAACTGTTATAATAATTTACCCAATTCATTTGTGGGATATATAATTTTATTCCAACAAATCATATAATAAGTACCACACTTATGGGTGCTACACTATCCAAACATAATTATTCATTCCATTATAGATTTATTATTACATGGAAAAGAAATGGGTTTTAGAAAACATTTTAAATATACAATCATAGTCTATATCAGGGATAAAGGTTGATGGGGTCATTCTATAATATATCAAATGGAATACAATAGATTATAATATAATTTTTATTAGATAAAACTCTCATTCATTGAATATTTGTTACATATCATTTTGATATTCTATAAAATAATTGGATCACAATACCTTCGTCAATTGATATCAAAGAGTAAATCATACAAATGATGTATATCATAAGGTAATTTAGTGGTTGATCTTGAAAACAATTATATAAGAGTGAGATAAATTTGAAATATAGTGGAAAATTTATGTGAATGTGTTAAAAAATTTATAGATACTTTAAAACAATTTGGATACAATAATGTAATAAGTCACTTATAAGCCCATTTCAATTAAATATTATGGATACAATTAATTTATTATTTTTACTGTAATTTACAATCATAGTTCAAATAAAATAAACTATCCTTAAATTACTAAATTATGAATTTAAAATAAAAATATAAATAAAATGATATTCATTGTAAAACAATTAATTAAAATAATGTCATTTTAATAATTAAAATAATTCACTAAATAGTATGAAGAGGTACTTCATTAAAAAAACACAAACAATAGGATTGTCAGATGTATAATTTTTATTGGATATGATTATTATACTATATATTCATGTTGAAAAAATTTAAAATATATATTTTCCAAAATATTTTATGAAAATTTCATAAGGAATTTTAAAAAAACTAAAATTTATTTCTATGAATATTGTAATGTATTGTAAATTTGTATCGATATTTTTCTTGTAACATCTTTTGTGTAATTTTGTTTTTAAAAAAATCAATAATATGGATATTTTGGAGAAATATTAATAATCCAAAAGTGAAATAATGATGGGGTTTCTTACAAACTATCATTCAATTTAACAGAGTACCAATGAGTGGAAAATATAATGAATAATTGAAAAAATTAACCAAATTATAAAAAAATATAATGTGTTAAAATGGGTAAAAACATATGAATCCCATTATGGAAATTGTAGAATAAATAATTTTGATATAAATTTAGTTTAAAAAATTAAATAATACAATTATGGTAACTTTGGAATAAATCATATTTGAAAGAGGGAACCTAAAATTAAAAATTATTTACCATGATTAATATTTATAGATGTTGATTATTTTTATTTTATATTATTATTAGAATATAAAATAAAATCTTTTTCCCAATATGAAATATTTCATTATAAATTGAAATTAAAAAAAGATCTCCCATCAAGATCATAACATTTGACATAAAAAACAAATAATCAATTTTTATATAAATATAATATAAATCCACATAATACATATTTAAATACATTATAAAAAATCATATGTAATAACCCCCATAATATTAGAATAATTTAATAAATTATGAAATAATTATTCTAACCCAAATTAAATAGATATAAGAATATTATTACCATATATTCCTTCCATCTAGTATGAAGTGATACATTTTTGATAAAAAATTATATTCTGTTATAAATATTATATCATAGAAAAATTTATATATATATTAAAATTTCAAATTAACTAAAAATGTATCATTTCATATTTATTTAGAATCCATGTTAATAAGACAAATTTTGTGTTATCTATTAAATTTTCAATGATTGTTCTGGTATGATGGAGACAATCATTACAATATGTTCATGGATCAAAATTATACAAGACATCATCAATATAATATTTTGTATAATATATAATTTTAAATTCTATATATATGGTTTTGATAGAATGTAGAATGTGTCTATTCAATATGGAAGAAGTACACACATACACATGGGAAATCTCATAATTTTTCAATGAAATTATAGATAGGAAGGTAATAATATATATATATATATATATTTAATATCCACTAAGAAATATATGTCATATTTATTCAATAAATTCATCTTTATAACAGTCCATGTATGGTAATGAAAAATGTAATAATTAACATCATGAAGTTGGAACATCAAATGTACACATGATCAACTTTTTAAATTTATTGTATATATAATGGAGGTTTATACTGTTTATTAAATGAATATTATAACATTTTAGTATACTAGTTATAAATAATCCACTATGTTTAGTTGGTAATGGTAGATATGGAGGAGAATAAAGGTGAATGAAACATGAAAGAACCTTGTTATGATGATTACCTATTCCTTGGGTATCCTCCTTCAGATCTCCCTATATTCTTTATCAGCTTCAACTTTCATTGAAATCATGACATCTATGAAATTATTAAAATGGTTACAATGTAATTTGGGTAAATCATGGATGATATAAGGTGCTCAAAAATCATGAATTAGTGAGGAGATGATGCGATATTTTAAAAAATAGTGGAGTGGCAACCTTGTCAATGTTAAAAACATTAAAATAACAAAAATTGATTTATATGGAAATGTTGAACAAAATTAACCCAATATACCATATAAGTTTTGGATAGTTTTAAATAAACTCAAAAAAAAATGAGAAATATTACTCTTGTTTTCTCTTGTAAGACTTATCATTTTGTTTAACCAATTTTAACCTAGATGGACTTTACCATGATGACATAAATTCTAAAATTATTTTGATAACTCAACACTAGAATCCCAGAGTTGGTGAATTTAATAATTTCACTAAAATAGAAATAAACTTTTATTCTTATGGAACCAAAAATTTTATCATTTTTGGAAAACCAGATTACATACATGTTACCCATAAAATATTCTGATAAAAGAAATAAAACATAATACATAATAGAGACTAACAAACCACATCCTTGAAACTCCTTGTAATGATTACTCTGTATAACAATGGGAATGTAAATAAAATATTTCAGATCTAAAATTATATATAATGGTAAAATATGGGTATGAAATTATGAATCAGTTAGAAGAGTAAATATGGAATTGTAATAACTGCAGACAGATGCTGTGAAATCAATAAAACGAGAAGGATATTTGAAAACAACATGACAAGCTAAAAAACAAGAAATTAATAACATTAAAATAATAAGATATAGACTATTCAATAAGGACATGTATGAAACAAAAATACATGCCATTAAATTGTTAAACTGAGAAGGAAACTTATCCATTGATATGTCGATGAAACATGTCATTGAAAAAAAATTATGGAATCAAAATGATGGGAATGAATAATTGTTGGAAACCATGTATGAGGAACATAAATGCTTCACATAATGTCTATTCACAATATATTTTAAAGCAACATGTTATATTTAATTTTCTCACCTAATTGGTCACCTATGAAACAATCAATACATTGAGGGGCAATGTAATGTTCCAGACCAACTCTTCTTACATATCCAAAGCATTACACATAATAAAAAGAATTCCCTAAAAATTTAATAATTGAATAATGAATATTTATTTATATAATATAAATAAATGGACGATATGTAACAGTAATCATTGATTACATTGATGAATTTATATACCTTTGAAATGTCATTAAAATAATCTTGAAAAGATATCATTAATCACTCTGATGTGTCCCATATCACATCGAAATTTTTGAATCGTAATCCACATGAATGAATAAAATTAAATGGATCATATAATATAAATATAATAATATTAATCATTATAGTACATCCTAGTGGGATTTATATTAAAAAAATGTATTTTCTTTAAACAAAAAATAAGTCTAAATAGAATGTAAATTGAGATGAAATCTCTTACTACATGGTAAATTTGGAATCACAAAACATATTAAAGAGATAAATTAAATAGGGACTTTAAAGAACATGAATATAAAATTGTTCATGATATAATATATCAAAAATAAGTAGAATATGCATCACATAAAAAAATTAGTGGTGAATATGACATTTATCTCTAAGATGTAAAAATTGAGTTGAAAATCCCTTTTCATTAGTTTTCTTATGGATAAACATAAAAAACATTAGGTATAATAGTTTTCAAAATGTATCTACCTAATTAAATAACTATATTAATATTTATGTAATCATATAAAATCTTCTTATTAAATCTTATTAGTCATTTTTTGGAAATCATTCATTATTTCTACTATTTAGATGTTAATTTCCTAGTATCAGAAGTATGTTTTGAATTGATAATTTTTTACTTGTAATGCTTTAATAATATTCATATTTTAAAATAAGATGTTAATATCTAATATATTCCATATATAAATATATCCTATATCATAATTTTTGTTGAAAATAAATGATTTTCACAGTTCATATAATAGATTGGGCATATATATGCAAGAACACTACTTTGCATTCATTCTCATATTTGGAAGAATACAAAGTAAATATTACATATTTATATGTATATTATAATTATATATTAATATTAATGTAATATATGTCATACATATTTAAATAAATGATCCTTTTTACATTTTCTGTATAAGATGAATGATTCATATCTCATTGATGACTTGGTAGTCCCCACATCCACAATGTTGTAATCATATTTAATTAAAATTGAATGAATTAAAATGTGAGATAATTAACAATTAAAGAACAATAATCTCATTTCAATGGCTATATTTATCATATTAAAATAGTGTTTCCTTAAAATTACCATCCATAAATGGTGGAAAATAAAAAATTCACATCATCATTTTGAGAGGTGGTAGATCATCGTACACAAGATATGTAAGATTGCTACTCATTAGATGAAAACTTCATTATGTGTTTGTCAAAAACATTATATAAAAAATAATAGAAAATTTATTATAGTGTTTTTATATAAACATAGAACAAGAATATTTTAGTACGCAATTAAAGAAGAAAAATCCAAATATCTTGAGTAAGGATGTTACATCTTCTATGAGTAAATTCTTTTTGATTGCACCAGTGAGCATACATTGATGGAATATTCTCACAATGGGAGGATTCTAGGAAGACTATAGGGAGTTAATAGAGTTGTATGGGAATATAATAGTTGAAGAAATGTGTCTTGAGTTGTGTGACTAAGTGGGAGCGAATACTGCCTTTTTATAGTGGAACCCATTTTTCCAAATTATAATCACATACGTGCTAGAGATTAATTTAAATTTAATACCGTAGATGGGACAACATTGCAGGTTTATAATAAAAACTTTTTTAAATTTTTTGAAATGATTGTATATCTATTTTTAATGTGAAATTTATTAAAATTATATGGGCATAGCTTTAAACATTTCATAATCTTGAATTAAATGAATAATTCACATTGAGAATCTCTTCATGTTTAGTGTTTTAGGGAATTGTCCCATAACTATTACATTACATCTCATAAAATAAAAGGTAGACACTTATACTCATTTTTCATATTATTCATAAAAATAAAAACTCCTGAAAATTTTCATGTCATGTTCCATGTTTTAGATAGCATGGATTTTCCTTGATCTCATCCTTGACCCTATCCATCATTAAGTCATGTAAAAAACATTTCAAAACATTGGATTAGTATAATAATATCAGTAAGGGTTATAAAACAAAGAAATAAAACATTAGTTCATCATTGAAGACATATCATAATCTCTTTAACATACCTCATAAAATCATTAAATTTATTAATAACACATTGAAATCATAAATCAAAAAGGTAACTTGTGGCATCCATATCATAATTACATTGTAGCTATCATAACTACCTACAAAATTAAATTTGGAATACCCATCATAGTATATTCCTTCAATTTATTATAAGAAAAATTCATCTTTACCTCCATCACATCACCCAATGCATTGGAGAGCTATTCTGGGGGCTCACCCACCCTAGTCTTATCACAGAACCACCCGAATATGTAATCAATGCCCAAAAACAATAACATATTAATAGAACATAAAGCAAAAATAAAGGAATGATAATATTTTCACATTGAAATCGCAAAATATCATTCAAATATATTGATTTAACAAAACCATTTTGAAAACCATTTTCCATATCAAAATACGATAAAGTGCTTATGGTATTTATTTTTCTTTTAAAAACATTACTTCTTGTTAAGGAAGTCATAGATCAAATAATACTCAATGCAGCAGAAAGTTCGTTTTCACATCATAAACTAAAACAACCACTTTTTATTGTCTTTCAGTAAAATGCCTCATAGAAAAATATTCCCATTAAATGAAAGGAAATTTACAATTTTTTTAAATAGTGTATAAATGAAAGTCATGTATGATACAAAATATGCCTTAATGAATGGAGATTGAGACGTAGACCGTTACCTCCTATCCGACATGTCCCGATCATTCTTTAATCTCATGAATAATAAAAAAAATTATTTTATACTTGTTTAAGAACGTTTTTCATTTTTATTATTCCTTTTATATCAATTATTTTCATGTTATAAACATTGTGCAATCATATCTGTTAATAACGATCGTTTTGTCGATATTCTGTACTTGAGTCTAAAATGAACTTCTTAAAATTATAGGTTGTTCATGTGGTAAAATATTCAGTATATCCATAATTATATTCATGGTGTAGATATCATATATATAATATATATCTAGTATATTTAGGTATTTTTTATAGTACATAACATTTGGAGAAAAAAATTGAAATGCACCGTTCATGGATATGGTAAGTCGTACGTACGCATAAACGATACTTTCATTTATATTTATAATTTTAATGGAAGTAAAACATAATGATACATATATATATTATAATTATATTATAATATAATATATAATTTCATTAACTCCATCCTTTATACGTCCCACATATATCATTAATGAGTCATATCACTTTGAGGGGGTGGTAGTCTGCACTTCCTCAAATGAAATTATCATGGTTACCCATAATGGAACCATAATGGTATGTTATAAATGGAAAATAAAGAATAATAATGAAAAAATAAACATAATATATATCCTATATAATTATAGTGTCATCGTAATGGACACCATGAGAGGCGGTAGGAGATAATTGAACAATCATCATTTCATGAGGCGTTAGTTTGTCATCCACAGAAACCATGTTTTTTTACCCATTAGATGGAGGTGTGTGTGAATTTAGTAATAATTATATACATAAAATAATACTATTATATTTATTATACTTTTTTTGTTATAAAATAATGGAATAAAAATTGTTTAGGGGGGTCGATAAGTAAAATAATACAAAATAACTTATGAGAAGATATTACCTTTAAAACGAGTAAATCCATTCGGTTTGAACCAAAATGGTTTTTTGAAGTGCCTTTTGCCTACTTTATGGCTTCTAGAATTATGATATGGACTTTTCGATATTAATTAGGTAGTTTTTGGATGAGATGAAGGTATTGATAGGTGTGAGGAATGGGTTAGAGGTTAGTGATTTTTTTAAGGGGGGGATAGACTCTTTAGGAATGTGTGAAATTTTTATTTTATTACATAATGAATTTCAGTTTCTAAATGTCCAAAACATATTAAATTTCAATATAATTTAAATCAAGGTCGAAATAAAATCATCCTATAAAAATTGGAAATGTTTGAGATATTTTTTTAATCATTATAATATTAATTATTTATATCATTTATTAATGAGGTAAACACTACATCATTATTCTGTCATAAATAATTTTATTTATATGATGTCTAAATATTATAAAACTAATTATCTGATGTATGAAATGTTTTTCTGTGACCACGTAATATTTATAGTCTAAACGATAACCTATATAACCCTATAAATAAATTATTTTACTAACAGATATTTGTTTTTTTCATTTTTGTCATTAGATTATGTTAATTAAAATTAAGTGTCATTATCAGTCCCTTGTGGTCCATGTGTTCCCAAAATCAATGCAAAGATTCCCATGGTAGGATATGTATCAAAAAATAGGATTATAAGATATGTGAGGGTAATTTAATATTTTTAATGTAATATTTTTTTACCCTTTTTTACCAGATATAACTTTAATGATTATAAATAAGATATTTACTGAAGTAAATAATCATAATTTCTAAAAAAAGTTACATATTTACAGAATTTATACCTCAATATTCCAAATATGAAATCCATTTATCCTAAGTCAAAACACAGAAGTCTTAAAAATTAAATTAATATTAATTCCTTCTATCTAAACAAAAAAGTATATTTTTTAATAATATTAACTATCATAATATTGACAGTTGTTTATATCCAATATAAATGTAAAATTAATTAAAATAACCAAAATTGGAACAAATGGTAAAATTAAATTCTAATTAAACATTAAAACCAATTAAAAATTTAATCTAACCATATAAATAAATTATTTTAAAAGGTATTTTTGAATTAAAATATAGTATTTTTTACTATTAATTAAAAATGAATTTGATCCAAAAAAATTAAAAAAATTACCTGATGTAAATTTTCATATCATGATTCTAAAGAAGTTTTTTATTTTTTCAAATATAACATATAAAAGTGACGAAAACTAGATTAATTATGGTTCTCCATCAAAAGGATTTAAATTAACCTAAAGGTAAATTATGCATAAAATTTGATTAATTCGCATTTTAAGACCCATACTTTTATGGGGAAAATGTAATAACATTTGACATAGATCAATAATCAAATTTTAGGTAGTTCTATTAATTCCTTCAATTACAATGGCTAGGCGTTAACTACCATTAAAAATAATATTATTATATTATCAATTTTTAGTATGACTCATCCTTGTGTGCAATATATGATTTCAAAGAAACATGTTGTTGCTTATTGGGTACACCACCGAACATAGAAATCATTTTATAGTAAAATTAATTTTTAATTCACAAATATTAATAATTATGAAAATATATTTTTCTTTATTTACATGGGTTATTACATCTATCCCCCCCTTTTGAAAATTGTTTCCACTAAATTTTATTCACTTATCAAATAAATGGGGGTATTTATGCCTAATTTCATTTTTAGATTCCCCCTTTTCCTCTTAAACCATTTGGTTTTTTCCAAAAAAAAACTATTACCTAGTGAATTACCATATTCTGCAATATTATCTCTCTTCGGTCAATAATCTAGACTGGTTGTTCCTCATAATAGAGATTCTCATCCAACTAAACTATATTTGGACTTAAAACATGAGATTGATTTGGGATATACATTCTCGACATTTAAACATTAAAAACATGGTTACATGGGATAATTTTGGCGGTAAATCCAATCTTGTATGAAACTAATCCAACATTATCTAAGATTTCATAAGGTCAACTGAACCTCAGAATCAACGTTCCCTTCTTAAGAAAACACCTCAAAATTTTCAATAGAAAAAATTCAAGAAAAACATGATCACCTACCTCAAAAGAAAGATCATTTCTCTGATTATCTGCATAACTTTTCAGACTTCTCTAAGCTGTTTTGATGTGTTTCTGAATATACTTAACTTTTTCTGACATCTCTTCTACCAATTTTATTCCCATAAACATCCTTTCACCTACGTCATTCAAAAAGGCTGGAGTTCGACACTGCATCCAATATATGACTCAAATGTAGCCTTCTGTGTGGTGGAATAAAAACTGTTATTATAAGAAAATTCAACCAATGAAAGATGATGGTCCCACATTCCCTTGTACTCTAGTAAAAAGCACATAGAATATCCTCCAAGGTCTGAATTGATTGTCATGACTACCTATCTGATTTCAGATGAAAATATGTACTAAAATTTAATTCAGTACCCAAAGACATATGATGGCCCTTCCAAAAGATAGAAGTAAACCTAGGATCACGATCAGATATATATGAGATGGGAACTCCATGCAACCTGACTATCTCATTGAAATACAACTGAGAAAGTTGATATAATGACAATGTATCTTGAATATGAAGAAAATGCGAAAATTTAGTCAATCGATAAATAATATCCTAGATTGCATCATTTATTTGATATGTCTTCGGTAATCCCACAACAGTGTCCATGGATATATTTTTCCATTTCCACTCTATCACCGATAAAGACTAAATCTTCCCTTTTGACAACTGTCACTCTGCTTTAACCTAATGACATGTCAAACACTTCACAGTAAAATCAGAAATATATCTATTCATTCTATCCCACCAGTAACACTATTAAAGGTCTTTGTACATCTTATTACTATCCGGATGAACTGAATATTGGTAGTTATGGGCATTATATAATGACTCATTATTCAACTTCGAATATAAAGGTACAAATAATATTTTCTCAAACCTCGAAACACAATCATTATCAGTGTAATATTTTGGCAACTTACCCTTCTGAACCAAATCTACATTTTTATATAACTCATTGTCTTCCTTCGGTGCATTTGTTTTCTGTCTGATAGAGTTGATTTCAATAAAAACCGAAAAAATAGAATAATTGTTTTCACAAAAAACATCTATGTAAAATTTCATAAAATAAACAACCAATGTATCTCATTCGAAATGTATCATGTCTAATGAAACGTTATGTTTTGACTCAAAGAGTTGTCCACTTTAATTTCTTTTCCAGGATGGTAAAGTATTGTGCAATCAGAATCCTTGATTAATTCCAACCACCTCCTCTGTCTCATGTTCAATTATTTATTAGTTAATATATAACCTCAAAATTGTGAGGTTAGTACATATTTCACATTTTACTTCATACAAATTATGACTCTAAATATTTAAAACAAAAAACTGTAGCAGCTACTTCCAAATCATGTGTAGGGAAATTTAACTCATGAGGATTCACCTGACACGAAGCATAATAAATTACTTAATCATTCTGTATAAGGACACAACCAAGTATTTTCAATGAAGCATTATTTAAAATAAAAAACTCACCATTTGTGGAAGTCAGTTGCAAAACATGAGCATTCACAAATCATTTTTTCTATTCCTAATACCAATAATCACAATCTATTGTGAAAATGAACATAACACCTTATCGAGTTAACATAGTCATTGGACTGCATAACTATGAAAAAATTCAACAAACCTCTAGTAATAACCTGAAAATCCAAGAAAAATATAGATCTCAGTTTTATTTTTGGGTCTTGGACATTCATAATAAAATTTTGATTTAGATGGATCAACAATTATGTCATTTTTTTAAATAATGTGACCAAGGAAAGAAATTTGATGTAACCAAAACTCACACTTTTTGAATTTCTCAAATAGTTTCTTTTAGTTTATGTAATGAAATACAACCCTTAAAATACTTTCATATTCCACTTTACATTAAGAATAAAGCAAAATATCATCAATGATCACAACCAAAAATTTATCCAAGAACTCATGAGAAATTTTATTCATAAGGGTCATGAATTTAGTAGGTACATTGGTTAAACCAAAAGGCTTAACTACAAATTCATAATGGCCATTTCTAGTATGAAATGTGGTATTTTGAATTTCTACTTCCTTTACTTTCAACTGATTGTACATCGACCTCAAGTCAATGTTCAAAAAATATTGATATATGTGGAGCTGATCAAATAAATCATCGATATAAGGAAAAAGATACTTGTTCTTAAAAGTGATTTTATTCAATGATCTATAATTAATGAAAAGTCTCATTGAACCATCTTTGATTTTAACAAATAATATAGACTCACCCCATGGTGATGCTCTTGGTCGGATAAAACTATTATCAAATAACTCATGCAATTGAATCTTTTATTATAATAGTTAAATTTCACCCATATGATATGGGGGTTTTGAAATTGGCATAGCATCATGAACAAAGTCAATAGTAAATTCAACTTTTTGATCCATTATAATACTAGGAAATCTCATCAACAAAATAATCAAGGCACTCATTTACCACTAGAACATAATTAATAAGAACAATTCCTTTCTTTCAACAATTTGTGAAAGTTAACATTCATTTCCAAATTTTACTTGTTTCTCAACTTATTGATATGTTATCAATATGAAGGGTTCATTCTTGTACTCAAATAGAAAATATTTCTAAAATGAAACCTCTTGAGATCTATAGTCAATCATAACATGATAAATATAAATCCAATCAACACCAAAAAATAACATCAATCGCTACTATAAGAAAAACAATAAGGTTTCTAGGTAGATTTTTCCGCACACAAGGACAAGAAGGTTCTTATAATTTCATATTGTTTCGTAATTTCCTCCATGTGTTTTTACCATGTGTTTTGGATTTATATCTTGAGTTGGAATAACCAATTTACTAGAATTATTCTCAAAAATGAATGAATTGGTAGACCCTGAATCAAACAACACATTGGTATAATCTTAACAAACAAATAGTGTGGCACATACTGCTTCATTTGATATCCCATAATCTACTGAAATAGTTTAAAAGGACTTCACAACACCTTTTTGCTTGTATTCTGGTTGATTTCCGTTAGTTGAGTTCTTTTTTGGACACACATTTGCATAATGAACTATTTAATTACACATAATTTTTTTTACTAATTGTAAATCGGATTGTGTCTCACTATTGCCATGATCATTTTCAGGGAAATTACGAGCCATATGTCCCATTATACCACATCGGTTTCACATATAAGAATTCAAAAGTCATTCCCCAACATTATTTGTACCAAAATTTTCAAAAACTATAAACGTATGTTTCTTACCATCAGACATTTTTGAAAATTTCTTCTCTTTCATTTTCCACCTTGTCCTCTTATGATTTTGTTTGTCGATGAAGACTTGATCATCGGAAAATTCCTTTTCCACCTTGTCCGTACATCGAACTAGTCATTCATAACTTTTGATCTCAGGGGAAGATAAAGACCATTAATGCAGTGGAATTAATCCTATGTAAAAATGATTAATTTTACTTTCAACATATAATATCAACTTTAGAGCATACATTGTCAGTCGAGTGAATTTTGCTTCATAATTATCCACTGATTAATCCTCTTTCCTTAATTCTAGGAATTGTTTTTCCATCCTATGATGAACCACCTTATGAAAATATTTCTAAGAAACATACTATTGAATTTATCCTAATCAATAGCATCAATCTCTTCACTATCCATGATATATTTCACCATAGAACACCATTGATTAGCTTCACCTTCAAAATGTTAAATAGAGAAACTAAAAGTTTTGATGTACTGAACACCCCATAACATCAAAAATCCTCTCCAGTTCTTTAATTAACAATTTTTCATTCACATGATTAGATGAACGTCTGAAGGAAGGGGGATGTTTCCTCTTGAAATTATCCACTACTGAAATGTTCATCTGCTGTTGATCTGTCTGATCACCGGCATGGATACCACCACCATTTATAGGCTGATTCAATTGTTCCATCACTGAATCAAACTATTCAGTTCATCATATGAAAATCTCAAGTTGTTGATTTGGATGGTTGTCTTTATCTTGATGTCGTCCCAACATAGCATATGTGTTTCCTCTAGGGAAACCCTTTCTAAAAAATATATATCTTAGGTGATGCAACATGGTAATATGTAAATTCTATCATTTCAATATTAACATAAATTAATTTATGGACATTAATTTAACAATATACTAACTTATAAAGTTATTTAAACTATCCTATGACCCCAACTATATGAACATGGCATTAAACATTACATAATCTTGAATTATATTAATAATTCTCATTGAGGATATTTTCATGTTTAGTGTTCCAGAGAGTTAGGCCATAACATTTACATTACATTTCTAAAATTACAAGGTAGAAACTTCTACTCAATTTCAATTTTATTCATCAAAATAAAAACTCTTTAAAAGATTCATGTCCATTTCATTGTTTTAGATTTAAAGACTTTACCTTGATCCCATCTTTAACCCTATTCATCTATAAGTCATGTGAAAAATATTTCAAAACTTTTAGATGAGCATAAAAATCTCATTAAGTGTTATAAAACAAAGAAAGAAAACATTTGTTCATAATTACATACATAACATAAGATCATTAACATACCTCATGAAATCATAAGATTTATGAATAACACATTGAAATCAAAAATCACAAAGGTAACCTATGGCATCCATATCATACATAAACTGTAGCTATCACAAGTACGTAGGGATTTATATTCAGAATACTAATCACAATATATTCCCTAAATATCTTAATAGAAAAATTTTCATTTCTCTCCATCACATTACCCAATTAATTGGAGAGATATATCAGGCTCACCCGCCCTAGGTTTATCAAGGAACCACCTATATACGTAAACAATTCCCAAGAACCATTACATATTCATATCACATAAAACAGACATAATGGAAATATATCATTTCCACATTGCAATAAAAGTATATAATTTCAATATATTGACATAAAAACCAATATAAAAACCATTTTAAATACCAAAAATACATAAAATATTATATGGTATTTATTTTCCTTTTAAACACATTACAGTTTGTTAAAGAAGCCATAATACAAATAATACTCGCGGCGACGGAAAGTTCATTTTCACTACTTACGTTAAAAGAACTAGCCTTATTGGAATTTTAGTAAAACGTCTCATAGAAAAATATTCCCCTTGAATGAAATGAAATTTCAAAGGTTTTAATCTAGTGTATAAAATTATTTCATGTATAAAACAAAATATTCCTTGATGAAAGGTGATTAAGACGATGTCCCTTACCTAGTGTCCGACTTGACCTGTTTTTTCCTTGAATATTAGGAATAATAAACTATAGATAATTTATACTTTCTTAAGAACCATTGTATAGTTTATTATTCTTTTTTATCAATTATTACCATTTTATAATCATTATGTAATCATTTATGTTAATAATGGTCATTTTTTCGATATTTGGTAGTTGAGTTAAAAATGAACTTCTTATAATTACAAGTGGTTCATGTGGTCAAATATCCAATATAAATATAATGGTATTCCTAATGTAGATATCACATATATCATATATATATATCCAGTATATGTATGTATTTATAATTTTACATATCATTTGGAGATAAGAAATGAAATTCACTGTTAATGGAGACGGTAAGTCATGTGTACGCATGAAAGCTACTTTCAATTATATTAATTATTTTTATGGAAATAAAAAATAATTATACAAAGGAATATTAAAACACCAAAATAATATAATATATTATATAATTATCTCCATCCATTATATGTCCAACATATGGAATAAATGTTTTATATCACTCTGATGGGGAGGTAGTCCGCACTACCTCAAATGAAATTATCATGTTTACCTATAATGGAAACCATAACGGTAGGGTATAAATGGAATATACATGAGCATAAAAAAAATAAACATAATATATATCATATATAAATTCAGATCCATCATAATGGACAACATGAGAGGTGGTAGGATATTATTAAGCAATCATCGTTTCTTGAGGTGTTAGTTTGTCATCCCCAGAAACAATTTGCTTTTTACCCCTTTGATGGTGGTGTGTGTAAGTGTAGTTATAATTATTCTCATAAAAACATCATAGTATATTTATGATACTAGTTTTGTAATAAAATAATGTAATAAAAAGACTTTAGGGTGTCAGATAAGAGAAAAAAAACAAATGAACTTAAGAGAAAACATTACCATTAAATCGGGTAACTCCCATTGGTTTAAATGGAAAGGCTTTGTTGAAGTTCTTTCTGAATATGTTAAGGTTTCTAAGAAGAGTATTTGGATGTATGGAGATTAATTATGTAGAATTTGGAACAGCCAAGCGGCATGGGAGGTGTGAGGAATGGATTATAGATGGGGGCTTTTTATAAGGGGGAAGAGGGGTTTTTAAGAATGTGTAAAAAAATTAATTTATTACATAATAATTTTTAGTTTCAAAATGCCCAAAACTTATTAATGTCAAATATAAGAGGACTCGTTGTTGAAATAAAATCATACAATTATAATTTGATAGTTTTTGGATAATATTTTAAACATTATAATATTTTTTATTTAAATCATTTATTATTGAGGTAAACACCGCATCATTATCGTGTCATCATTAATGTAATTTATATTATGTCTAAAAAATGTAAAAAAATATCAGGATGTAGTAAATATTTTTTGATATGTAAATAATATTTATAGTAGAAATTATATCTTATATAACCCTATGTAAAAAATTAATTTACTAAAAGATATTTATTTTTGTCATTTTTGTCATTACATTAAGTTAATAAAAATAATGTTTCATTATCACTCCCATTTGGCTCCACGGGGACCCAAAATCATCTCAATGATTCTCATGGTCGGATATGTATCTACCAATAGGATTATGAAACAAGTTATGGTCATTTGATATTATTATTATAATAATTGTTTACAATTATTTATCATATTTACCTTTTAACCACGGTAAATAAAATATTTACTAAAAAAATATTCATAATGTCTAAAAATAAAAGTTATATTTTATCTCCATTTGCACCACCTGATTTCAAATATAGAATCAATTTTTTCAATTTCAAAATACATAAATCAGAGAAATTTATTTAAAATTAAATCTCGTGGTAAAAAAAGCGTGTTTTTTAGTAATAATAACTATCAAAAGATTGTCACTTTTTTAAGTCCAATTTCAAATTGAAATTAATTCCAATAACCAAAATTGGATTAAAATGTAAATATATATTCTAATTAAACTTTAAAAACAATTAAAAAATATAATCTAACCATATAAATAAATTATATTAAAAGGCAATTTTGAATTAAATTACATCATTTTTCATTATTCATTAAAAAATGCACTTTGTCAGAAAAATACCAAAAATATACTAGAAGTAAATATTCATATCCCAATTCAAAAGAAGAATTTTAGTTTGTCATGTAAAACATATATAAGTAACCAAAAGTAGATTTAAGGAGGGTTCTTCATCAAAAAGAAGGTAAATCAACTTTTAAGGTAAATTATGCTTCAAATTTGATTAATTCACAATTTAAGCCTTTAACATTTATTAGACAAATGTAAAAACATTTAACAAACATATATAATAAAGTTGTAGTAAGTTTTGTTCATTCACTTCATATCAATGTCTAGGTGTTAACTACCGTTGAAAATTATAATATTATATTATTAATTTTTTTTGTTTGACTCAGCATTGTGTGAAACATAAGATATTTAATAAAGTTATTGTCGCTTATTGGGTACACCATCGAATATAGCAGCCCTTTTATAGTAAAATGAATTTATAATTCGAAAACATTAGTACTTATGTAAATGTAGTTTTCATTATTTACTAGGTATTTTACATACTTCCCCTCTTTGTTAAATTGCCTCCTCAAAATTTCATTCACTAATCAAATAAAATAGGGTATTGATCCCTCATAGAATTTTTTGATTCCCATGTTTCCTCTTCTACCATATGGTTTTCCGACAAAATTTTTTCCTGGTGAATTACAATAATCTACAATACCATCTCTCTTCGGTTAAGAATCTGGACCGGTTATTCCTCATAAGAGAGATTATCTTCCAAATGAACTATCTCTGGATATAAAACATGGGATAGATCTGGCATATACATTCTCAAACATTGAATCATGAACAAAATTATTAAATAGGATAAACATGGAGATAAAACCACTCTGTGTGAAACTGATATAACATTATCCATGATTTCATACTGTACAATGGACCTCTGACTGAACTTTCCCTTCTAACCTAAACACATCAATCTTTTTCCTAGAGAAACATTGAGAAATAAATGATCACCTACATCAAAAGAACTATCCTTTCTTCAATTATGTGCATAATGTTTCTGCCTCTTCAGAGATTTTCTCATGTGCATCTAAATCAACTGAACATTTTCTACCATCTCTTCTACCAATTTCGGTCCCATCAACTTCATTTCACCTACTTCATCCCATGAAGCTAGATTTCGACATTGCTTCCCATATAGTGCCTCAGTTGGAGACATCTGTATATTAGAATGAAAACAATTATTATAAGAAAATTCAACCAAAGAATGATTTTGGTCCCGTTTTCCCTATTAATATAGTGAACAAGCACGTATCGTATCCTCTATAGTTTGAATTTTTCATTCTGATTTCCCATCGGATTGCGGATGAAAAGTGGTACTAAAATTTAACTCAATAAAAAATGACTTGTGAAGGCCATTTCAATAGATAAACGTAAATTCGGGATCACGATGAGATATAATAGAGAAAGGAACTCTATGCAACCTAACTATGACTTTAACACACAACTAAAAAAGTTGATCTAGAGACAATGAATCTCGAATATAAAGGAAATGAGCAGATTTAGTCAATCGATCAACAATAACCCATATTGAATTATTACCTCGAGATGAATTTGGTAATCCCACAACGAAGTCCATGGATATATTTTCATATTTTAACAATGGAATCGGTAAATTATGTTGCGTCCCTTCAGGTAACTTCCGCTCTTCTATAACATACTGACAAATCAAACACTTCACAGTAAAATCAATAATGTCTCTGTTCATTCCATTCCACCATTAATACTCCTGGAGATCTATGTACATCTTAGTACTGCTGGGATTAATTAAAAAAAGGGACTTTGAGATTCACATAACAACTCATTCATCAACTGTGAATCACGATGCATGAATAATATTTTCCCAAAAGTTAAAACACATTCGTTATCAATTTTATATTCAATAGACATACCCTTATGAACCAACTCTACCATTTTATCTAACTCACTATCTTCCTTCTATGATTGCTTTATTTTTTCTGACATTGATGATTTCACTCACACCTCAAACAAAATAGAATGAATTTCCAGCTCCAACAACTTCTTTTCCAAATTTCGCCAAATCAAAATCCAAATGATCTCATTCCAAATGTATCATGGTCTAGTAAGCATTACATTTTCTACTCAAATAATTATCCACATTGTTTTCTTTTCTCGGATTGTAAAGGTTCATGGAATCATAATCTTTGAGTGATTCCACCCATCTCATCTGTCTCATGTTCAATTAATTCTGACTGAATATATACTTTAAACTTTTGTGGTCAGTATAAATTTCATATTTTACTCCATACAAATGAAGAATCCATATTTTCAAAGATAAAACAACCCCAGCTAATTGAAAATCATATAAAGAATAATTTAACTCATGGGGTTTCAACTGACATGAAGCATAAGAAATTACGCGATCATTTTGCATAATGAAACAACCAAGTCCTTTCAATGAATCATCACAATAAATAACAAACTAACCATTTCTATAAGGTAGTGCCAAAACTAGGGCATTCGATAATATGCTTGTCAATTATTGAAAACAATAACTAGATTCTTTTATCAAAAAGAACATCACACCTTTTCAAGTTAACATATTCATTGGACTAGATAACCATGAAAAAGTTTCAAAAAACCTCTGGAAATAACCTGCCAGACCAATTAAACTATAGATCTCGGATGTATTTGTGGGTCTTGGACATTATTCAACAACTATTATTTTAGTAGGATCCACATTTATGCCATTTTTTGAAATAATGTGACCAAGGAAATAAATTCGTTGTATCCAGAACTCACACTTTCTAAATTTCCCAGATAGTTCCATTTCTTATAATGTTCGAAATACCAACATTAAATTACATTCATAATCCACTTTACTTTATGAATAAACCAAAATATCAACAACGAAGACAACCACAAACTTATCCAAGAACTCAAATAAAATTCTATTCATAAGATCCAGGAATGCATCAGGTGCATTGGTTAAACCAAAAGGCATAACTACAAATTTATAATGGACATATCTAGTACGAAACACTGTCTTTGGAATGTCTTCTTACAATACTTTCAACTAATGGTACCTCTTCATCAATTCAATATTTGAAAAATATTGTGCTCCCTAGAGCTGATCAAACAAATCATTGATATGAGGAAAATGATACATGTTCTCAATAGAGATGCAATTCAATGATCTATAATCAATGCAAATTTTCATTGAACTATCTTTCTTTTAAAAAAATAAGATAGGTGCACCACATAGTGATGTGCTAGGTTGAATGTTACCTTTGTCTAATAACTCTTTCAATTGCTTCTTTGACTCTAAATATACAATTTCAACCATTCAATAAGGGGGTTTTGAAATTGGATTAGCATCAGGAACTATGTCAACATTAAATTCAACTTCCCTATAAGGTATAATACCAGTAAACTCTTCAGAAAAAACATCAAGGTACTCAATTAACACAGGCACATCATTAATCAGAATACTTCCTTAGTTTTCAACAATATGTGCATGGTAACATTCATTTTCATAATTAACTAGATTCTCATATTCCTAATATGTTATCAAAAGTAAGGATTTATTTTTTACACAAACTAAAAATAATTCCAAAATGAAACCTCTTTATATCTGTAGTCTATCGTAGCATGATAAACAAAAATCCAATCCATACCCAAAACAACATCAAACTATAATAGAGCCAATAAAATTAATGTCTCTAGGTAGACTTTTTCCTCACACTAGGACTGAAAAGGTTCTAATTTTTTCATTTTGATTATACATTTCTTCCATGTTTTTTACAATATGTTAATGATTCATATCTTGAGATTGAATTCCCAATTTACTAGAAAACTTATCTAAAATGAATGAATGTGTAGACCCCGAATCAAACAACACATTGGCATAATCTGGACAAACATATTGTGTAACTAATATTACTTCAATTGATAGCACATAAACTGCTAAAGTAAATGCAAAGGACTTCACCACCAATTTATTCTTTTAGTATTTTTGCTTTCCCTCAACTGAGTTCTCCTTTGGAAACTAATTTTCATAATGACTCATTTCATGGCACATAAAAATTTTTACACACTATAATTCAGAATTTGCCTTACCATTAAACTGATCATTTTTGTGCAATTACGAGCCTTATGTCCCATTTTACCACATCGGTAGCAGTTAATATAATTAAAAATATGTTACCCAACATGATTATTACCATAATTTTCACAAACTATAAACATAAGTTTCTTACCATTAGACTTTTTTGAAGAGTTTTTACCTTTCATCTGCCACCTTGACCTCTTATTCTATTGTTTCTTAAAGAAGACTTAATCATCAACAAACTCCATTTCCACCTTCTCCGCACATCGAACATGTTTTTCATAACTTTTTAACCCATGAGAATATAATGAAATTTGATCATTTGATTTTAATCCTGAGTAAAATATTGTTGATTTTATAATTGAGATCTCAAATGAAATTTAGAGCATACCAGTCCAGTATAGTGAATTTCACTTCATAAGCAGCCGCTATGTCATCCTCCTACCTCAATTATAGGAATTGTTTTCCATCCTAATATAGAACACCATAAGAAAATATTTCTCAATAAAAAATCATTTGAATTAATCCCAATAGAAAGAATCAATTTCCTAACTATCCCTAATAATTTTCACCATCAACCACCACTGATTGGCTTCACCTTCAAAACAGTAAATAGAAAGACTAAAATTTAGTGTTTTGAACACCATATTACATTGAAAATATTCTCAAGTACATTATTCCATCCTTCTTGTAGAACAGTTTCAGACGATCCTCGGATAGATGGGGGATGTTCCCTCATGAAATGCTCCACTACTGACGTGTTCCTTGGTGGTTGATCTGGCTCATCTCTTGCATGGAAACCCCCACAATTTATAGACTAATTCAATTGTTCCATCACTGCAAAAAACTTTTTAGTTTCGATTCCTTCCATCTTAGGTAACTGATTTTGAAGGTTTTCTTCTTCATGATTTCATCCCATCATACCTGCCCTCTTTCCTATAGGAAAAACTATTCTGAACACAGGGATATCTTAAGCGAAGAAACATGGTAATCTGTAAATTCTATCATTTCAATCATACCATTAATTAATTTATAGAAATTCATTTAACAATATCCTAACTTATAATTATATCTAAACTAACCATTGAAATCAACTATAAGTACATGACCTTAAAAATTACATTATCTCTAATTAAATGAATAATTCACATTGAGGATATTTTCAGGGTTAGAGTTTTATAGAATTAGGCCACACAATTTACATTAAATCTCAAAAATTAAGAGGTAGACTCTTCTACTCAGTTTCCATTTTATTCATAAAAAACACTTCAAAAAGGTCATGTCTAGTTTCATGTTTTAGACATCATAACATTTCCTTGATCCCATCATTGACCCTATTCAGCTTTAATTCATTTGAAAATCATTTATAGACATGGGAAGAGAATAAAATGCTCACTAAGGGTTATAAAACAAATAATTAAAATAATAGTTCATCATTTCAATCATAACATAAGATCTTTAAGATACCTCATGAAATCATAAGATTTATGAATAATACATTGAAATCATAAATCATAAATTTTACTTGTGACTTCTATATCATACTTACATTGTATCTATAACATCTACATAGGGAGTTAAATTTAAAATACCCATCATAGTATATTCCAAAAATCTCTTAGGAGAAACATTCCTGTTTACCTCTATCATGTTTCCCAATGCATTAGAGAGCTATCTCGGGCTCACCCATCCTAGGTTTATCATGTAACCACTGGTATATGTAAACTATTTCCAAAAACTATTAAATATTCATATAACATAAAACAAACATAAAGGAAATATAAAATTTCTACATTTCGATTAAAATATATCATTTAAAAATATTGACATAAAAAATAATTATCAAAACTATTTTCAATACAATAATTCATAAATCACTGTATGGTATTCATTTTCCATTTGAAAAATATTATATCTTGTTAAAGAATCCATAAATCAAATAATACTCGTGGCGAATAAAATTTCATCGTCACCACTTATGTTAAAAGAACCATTATTTTTTTTATTTTAGTAAAACACCTCATAGAAAAAGATTCTATTTCAATGAAATGAAATTTCATAGGTTTTTAAAAATCGTATAAAATAAATTTCTGTGTAAAACCAAATATACATCAATGAAAGGAGATTGTGACGAAGTCGGTTACCTCATGTCCGACTTGACCCGTTCATTCATTAATCTCCTGAATAATAAACTAATGTTAATATATATATGATTAAGAACATTTATCAAGTTTATTATTCCTTTTATATCAATTATTACCATGTTATAAACATTATGTAATGATTTATGATATTAACGATTGTTTATTAGATATTTGGTACATAAGTATAAATGAACTTCTTATGATTACAAGTTGTTCATGTGGTAAAATATCCATTTTCATTATAATTATATTAATGATGTAGATATCCTATATATCATATATATTTAGATTATGTATGTATTTATAATATTACATAACATTGGGAGATAAGAGATGAAATGCATTGTTCATGTGGATGGTAACCCTTCGTACACATGAACGCCACTTTCATTTCTATTTCATATTTTAGTGGAATTAAAAAACAATGATATATAGGTATAATATAAATATGGTATAATATCATACATAATTTTATTAACTCCATCCTTTATAAATCCCACATATTGCATTAAACTGTCATATCATTCAGAGGGGCCAGTAGTCCACACTTTCTCAAATGAAATTATCGTGTTTACCCATAATGTATACTATATAGGTGTGATATGAATGGAAAATAAAGAATCATAATGAAAACCTAAACATAATCTATATCATATAAAAAAATTTCTACCATAATGGCCACTATGAGTGTAGAAGAAGATAATTGAACAATCATTGTTCCGTGAGGCATTAGTTTGTCATCTAGAGAAACATTGTCTTCATTACCCCTTAAATGGAGTTGTGTGTAATTTTAGTATGAATTCATCTAAAAAAATACTATTATATTAAGGATACTATTTTTTTATAAAGTAAAGAGATAAAAAGAGTATAGGGGGTAGGATAAGTAAAATAAAATAAAAGAACTTAATAGAAGATGTGACCTTTATATCGGGTAACTCCCTTTGGTTTGAACCAAATGGGTTTTTTGATGCGCTTTCAGCATATGTTAAGGCATATAGGAGGTCTAAAGGGATGTAGGAAGATTAATTGGGCTGATTTTGGACCATCCAAGGGTCTTTATAGGTGCGAGGAATGGGTTAGTGATGAGGGAATTTTATAAGGGGGAGGGTCTCTTTTGAAAAGTGTGAAAATATTATTTTATTAAATAATAATTTTCAGTTACAAAATGTCCATAACTTTTTAAAGATGGTGATAAGATGACTCATGGCCGAAATAAAATCATCCAATAAGAACTGGACAGGTTTTGGATATTATTTTTATCATTATAATCTTATTTATTTAGAAAATTTATTAATGAGGTAAACACTGCATCGTTATTGTGTCATAAATAATTTTATTTATATGATGTATAAAAATTATAAAAAAAATACTGTGATCTAGAATTTTTTTTTATTTACAATGAATATTTATAGTCGAAGATATTACATATATAATCTTATGTAATATTTAATGTATTAAAAGATATTTTTTTGGCCACATTTTTCTTTACAATAAGTTAATTAAAATAAGCTGTCACTATCACTCCCATGTGGCTCCATGGGGTCCCAAAATCGACCCAAAGATGACCATATTCAGAATGTATCATCCAATAAGACTAAGACACATGTTAGTGTAATTTTATATTATTATGGTAACATTTTTTTACTCTTGTTTACCAGATTTACCCTTTACCCATGGTAAATAAAATATTTACTGATGCAAATATTAATAATGTATAAAAATAAAAGGTACATATTTAAAAAATTTGGACCTCTTGATTTCAAATATGAATTCCATTTTTCCAAATTCAAATTTTTGAAGTGGCAGTAATGAATATAAAATTAATTCCTATTGTCAAGACAAAAATCGCTTTTTTTGGAAATATTAACTATCAAAGGATTGACACCTATTTATGTCTAATTTCTTAGTGAAACTAATTTCAAAAACCAACATTGGATTAGATGTTAAAAATATATTTTACCCATTAAATATAATTAATAAAATAATATAACCTTATAAATAAATTCTATTAAATAGTAGTTTGGAATTAAAATACAATGTTTTTCACTATTCATTAAAAATTAATTTTATCATAAAAATACCAAAAATTACCCAAAGTAAATTTTCATATCCTGATTCAATGAGGAATTTTATTTTGGTAAATAGAACATATAGATTTGAAAAAAACTATATTTAAAGAGGCTTCACCATCCAATGGTGGTAAATCAACCTTTAAGTTAAATTACACTTAAAATTAGAATAATTAACATTTTAAGCCTCTAACATTTATTGGATAAATGTAAAAACATTTAACAAACATGTATAATAATATTTTAGTTAATTATTTTCATTCCCTCCGTTACAATGGCTAGGTGTTAACTGCCATTTAAAATAATAATATTATATTATTATTCTTAGTATGACTCATCCTTCTGTGCAACATATCATTTCAAAGAAACCCATTGTTTCTTATCGAGTATGCCATCGAACATAGAAACCATTTTATACTGAACATAATATTTAATTCACAAATTTTAATAATTATAAATAAGTATTATTCTTTATTTACATGGGATGTTAGAAAAATGAACTGAATTATACTAATTGATATAAAATTGATCTAATTACAAATTAAAATCATTTAGAAATATTTTTTCCAATATAATTAAATTAGAAAAAAAGGTTGTTTTGAATTTAAATTCAGTATTTTCCCTTATACATCCATTATTGAAATATTTGGGAAAAATACCAAAAATTCATCATAACCAAATTTTAATGATTGAAATTAAAAAATGATAATTAATTTAAAGTATAAATATTTAGGAAAATTCAAGAAAAAAAAAATTAAATAGTATCATCATTAAAAGTCTGTATAGTTCCTTTATAAAAATATACGTTTTTACATAAAATTTCTTTATATATCATATGATTATAAAATCTATTAGATGAATTAAATATAATAGATTGAATAATATATATATATATATATATTATTAATATCATTGATAATTATTATTTTATTTTATTTTCTAAGATAAATGATTTCATAAGAATACAAATGGTTTTTTAAGAGACATTTCCTTTATACTCAATTGGTCATTAAAATCATTTATTGTAAATTTTTAAAAATTGAATTCAACCATATAATTTCATAAGTTATTTAGAACTATAAAAACATTCTAATATGACAACTAGTTTATATGATTTATATATTTGTTTAATAATATATTATTTTTTGGTAAAACATGTTCTTGTTTGAAACTTAGGACATCCAAAAACTCATTATTACTTATGACACATGCTGACTCATTATCACTTGGATTTTAATCAATATTATATATTTAATTTTTATAAAATAATAATTATATAGTAAATTATTAACACATTATGCTCCCTTATGTTCATGGTGTTCTGTCTGATACTCATTATTGAATACATTGTTCATACATTATTATTTTGGGGCGTGACATTCTCCTCTCCTTAAATAAATTACATCCTCGCAATTTCAAACAAAACCATAATAATTAATTTTTTGATATTTCATATATTCAAATCGCACACCAAGAGAAATGTTCATAAATAAATTTCTTAAAGTAGAGGATCATAATTACAATGGACACATGGACGAAAATGTTATTGTTATATCAAGTAAAATAAAACTAGTTTAAAATAGTGAATCATAAATGATGGAATATAGAAAATATTTCTATGTGTAATTATTGATCATAAATAAAATACTAGTGCTTGATTAGTGGAATTTTTTTATCCAAAAATACAAAAATCTATGATGATTTAGAAAAAAATATATTTTAAAAAATATTAATGTATTAGGACTGCAATTTATTTAATTTTAATTTATTGATCATTTTCCAAATGATGATTAATTAAATAACTACATTTTAATATAAGTAAATATACATACATCAAATATTTGTTGAAGTAAAATTTCAACATTTGGATGGGCTTTTATCAATATCAAATTCAACCATTACGTCAATTAATGGATATCTAAAAATTATCTTTTTATTATGGAAAAACTAAAATAATCATTTATACGATTTTATGACCCATAAAACAAGTATTTACATATTAATATAACTATTTTCCATATATAATTGGGTTGATAAATAAATATCTAAATAAAAAATATACCACACTACTGATCCATAATTTATATACATTCAGAAATTTTCTATATTAAAAACAATTACATATTAACCAGGACATTTTATAGTTTATTGGTTAGCATGAAACCCTTATCATTCTTTACTAATGGGTACATGTCCCACTACCTTTACATATTTGATGTTTTATTACACATAATACATTTTTTCCATTCTCTAAAACAATATTAATATAATTGCCAAAATCAATATTATAGAGATCCTTGAAATATGCTTACTCGCTAATTAGATTGTTAACTATGGTTTTCAGTACAACCCCAATACATAAATACATCATTAATTTACTTCCACAAAGTTCTTTCATTAGTCTAAGGCTTAACCGTGATCATTCACTGTCATTATCAATTTAAATCCACCATAATTGATAGTAAATACAATGTTAAATATCTGATGCATATCCCATAGTAGTGTCAATCTATGTGTATGGTAAGGCCCATTTTCACATACTAGGTTACACTAAGTCAGTACTGACGCACCTCATTTGCATTTTTACCCCTAGTTATATATATTCCCAAACCGCATCCTCTTATAGTATCTTGAAATGGATTTATTTTTGGTAAGACCCAAATAATCTCTATCATTTCAAAATTCTATGAGGTTGTTATATATTTATTCAGGAAATTTACCTTAAGTATATATTTTCTAATTTTTGTTTTCCTAAATCTATCTGCCAATGTTATGCTAAACATTCTCTAGTACCAAATATAACACCCAAAACCTAGTATCCTATAGAATGTGCGTTGAATTATTTCATCCATATATATACAAGTTACAAATCCAAAGAAAAGAATAGTTTATAATATTTGGAAAACCATATAACATTCATGATACCCATAATACATTAGGATATATAAAAAAAATTAATAAAATGTATTAATAATATACATCCTGGAAAATTATTCAAAGGATTCTTCTTCATAACATGGTGAAACAAAAAATAATAATGGCGGGCTCAAATGCTCAGATTAGAATAAAACGATGGTTTAAATAATAAATCAATAAGAATAATCAATAATTATTTATATGAAATGAAGATACATGACACTAAATAAATAATATGATATGGAAGGTCATAACAACATGGATAGGCAAATAAAAAGAATAAAATCCATTCAAATGAATAGATATAGAAATTTCAATATTTAATAGTATTAAACTAAAAACTATACCGATAAATAAAAAATATTATATTAAAATTAATCAATTTATATTTTGATATAAAATATCATGGAAGAAAAATAACTGAATCAAAATTTAGGCAATGCTGAATTATTTGGTTAAATAATTGAGGCACAAGAAAACCTAAAACTTCAAGAACTTTCAGAAGATTTTATAAAACTATGGGAATAAAATTGATTAATATTATGGGAAAAAATTTCTCAACATAACCTATTGATTATTTGAGGTTATATATATTTATAAGTTCCCACACTTCACTTTATATCCATAGACTTCCTCATAATAAAAAATAATCCATAAAAAATATTTGTATTGAATAAATAATTCAGCTTTTTCAATACATATGTATTGAAGGATATTTTTTAACAATAGTGGATGGCATTGATTAATGGAAATACAATTTAAATATACTTATAACATTGATTAGTAATATAATCACTAAACACTGTTATGTGTCCCAAGGAAATCTGAGCCTATTGAATCACAATCCCAATGAAGGAATAAAATTAAAAGATGAAGATATTATCATGATTATATGTATATTAATTATATTATATTTCAAAGGACGGTATATGTAAAATATAAAAGTGAATTGGTTGTTAACAACAAATATGTCTCAATGGAATGTTAATTGAGGCAAAATACCATATACAAGGCAACTTTGTAATCATATGACACATGAACAATATAAAATAATAATAATAATTAAATACTGTAATATAAGAGAATTCTTGATATAATATATCAAATTGGTTACTAGGTACATGATACAAGATAATTAAGTGGTGAATAATACATTAAACTCATCGATCTAACAAGTTTGATGAAAATCCCTTACCCTGCGGTCACATTCGGTTGAACATGTTTTAAATTAAATTATATATTTTTTAATCTTGTTACTATAATATTAAGAAAATATATTAGTAGTTATATTTTTATATGTTATCTTATAATCATATATTATTACTATTTTGGAAGTATTTTTTCATTATTTTAACTATTTTGGATGTTAATTACCTTTCTACTCAAGTCAGTTTTGACATGTAATGTATTGTTACAATAATTATTTAATCACACTATTATTGTAAACCTTTATTTAAATATAACATATAATATGTAAAAATTTATTAAAAATAAATCATTATATTAGGAGAGACGAAATGAAATGCCCCATTTTTTGAGATTGTATGAATTACATATGCATGAACACTACATTCATTTAGTTACCTTTTTTAAAGAGTGTAATGTAAATGATATATATGTACATGAATGTTATAATTAAAATATTATATTAAGGTCATATATGTCACATATTTTTAATAAAACCACCTTTTACACGTTTCATTTATAATACAAATGAGTAACATCACCTTGAGAAGGTGGTAACCCACACATCTACAAACACTGTTATCATATTTACAAAAAAACGGAAATCATAAACTTATGTTATATGATTATTAAAAAAACAATAAATATAAAATAAAATTCTTATATATCATATAAAAATTGGTTTCCCATTCTAATTCCCATACATGAATGGTGTTAATGAAAAAATGAACAATTTTGTTTTGTTAGGTGGTAGTTCATTGTACAGATGAACGGTAAATTCGTTAGCAATTACAGTGATATGTGTCTGATGGTAACTCAGACACATTACACAAAAACATCTTAGTATATTTATGTTAATTAATTTTTTTTATATTTATTAAATATGTTCATTTGAGGGGAGGAGAATGGAAATAAACTAAGAGAGCTTTTGAAATGATATTAAAACTTATTTGGGTAATTACTTTTGGTTTTCAACAAAGGGATTCATTGGATTGACTTCACACAAAATGTAGTATTCTAGGATTTTATTAGTGATTTTAAGGATCTATTTCGGTAGATATTTTTCCATCTAATATGTATTGAAAGGTGTGATGGTGTGGGAGGGGTGAGTTTTTTTTATAGTGAAGTGAAAGGATAGACATTGTATTTTTTAAAATAATAGTGTGTTACCAAGGTATTAATTCTTTGTCAAGTGTATAAGTGAACCATAATGGATCCTAAGATGTTTCGTGGCCGAAATAAGGCTCTTATATAATATTTTTACAAGTATTTCAGTCATTTGCTCATTAATATTATGGTTTCATCCATTGTTATGCTTTATTTTACCATATTCGATATAATTAATTTTTATTACTGTTACTTATAATATTGGTCAAATAATATGATGAAAATGATAGAAATTATAAAATATAATAATTCACAATATGTAATCCATTTTATGAAATATAAATCTATAAAGTGGTAAAAATTATTTGAAATTTATTCTCGATAACGGGATGACATGTGGGTTTTTAAATTAAAAATGTTCAAAACATCAAAAAGTTTTTTATATTATTTCAATGTGAAATTTATTGCAATGACATAAATTATATTAATTTATATAATTTCAATCTATATAAAAGAAATTTCATTGAAAAATATAAATTTACATGATAAATAATTTGGATGATAATTTATTTTTTGAATTTAAATTCAATATTTTTCAGTATTCATTAAAAATTAAATTGTTTATAAAAATAGAAATATGATAATACTAAAATAATTTTGTGGCCTCTATTTCAAAACATGTATTTTTATTAAAATAAAAAGTTTACTTAAGTTCAAAAATTGTATTTAAAATTGATTCTCTATTAAAAGGATGCAAATGTTACTTTATTAAAATATATGTTTTATGCATAAAATAGTGTTTCCTAATCTTATGACTCTAAAATCATTTCGTTAAAATTTCAAAATATTTTATTGCTAATATAATATTTATATATGAGATTAATATAACTCTATAATTATATGAAATTTAATTGATAATGATAAAATGATTTTTTTATAATAAAAATAGCATTTAATAAGAAAACATTCCATTTATATTCAATTGGTTCTTATTTTCATTTAAAATTAATTTTCATCCAATTTAAGGAACCTAAATTTTCATTTGACAGTTAATACTATTCATAACAACAAATTTATTTTTTAGTTTATATCCAATTAACTAATAATTTAATAAAATTTCAGTGTTCATTAAAACGTAGTGGGTGTTTAATACTAGCAATTTAATAAAGTCGTTGTTGTGTGGGGTGAATTCATACTTGGTATCATGTGTATTGAAATAAATATTAAATATTTAACTTCAATGAAGTAATATGTCTTTTTTAATGTATTGGGATATTTCATTCCATTGTATTTTTGTTGTTGTGTGACATACATGTAACCAAATACAATAGTCTTAATTTATAATTTCATGGTGTCAAAATTGTAACAAATTAGTATGACACATATTGAAATTGAAAATATATCCAAAATTAAGAAATATAATTCTAAACATTGAATTCATTTAAAAATATTCAATTTGAAATGGTATTTGGATTTAATTTTAATGTACATGGACAAAACACATAAAAATATTGGATGAAAAATTGTATCGTGGAGAATGTAAATGATTTAATTATCATTTTATTCATATTAAAGTGTATAAATTATTTTTACCTATTTTATAGAATATTTTAAAAAAATTAAATTATAAGCATTCATTAATAATTATTAATTTAATATAAGTTGATAAAAGTTTATTATACACATAAAATAATAGATTTCTAAAAATATCATGTTTTATATTCTTTTATGACTTATTGATAACTAATTTATCATTTATTATTCATTGTTATACATGTAAAATAAATATTTTTGAATAAATTTAATCTGGAAATGAATTAAAATTATCCTTTTAGATAATTTAAAATAAATATTTTTATAAGAAAAGAGTTTTTTTCAAACATTTATTAGTATTACTTATAGTTACTATATCATTTCATTTATGCTCTAAAATAATTTTAGTAATTAATAATTAGATATTAATTAATATATTTTATTCATATCATTCTAAATAAATAATTTGACTTAATTAATTTTTGAATTTTATATAAAATATTCAAAACATGATATATAAAATAATGATTATTTTATTTACTTAATTTGAAAAAAAATTATTTTACAAAGTAATTTATATGTAAACTTAATTTAATTATTATCTATTTCATTTTATTATTAATTATAAAACTACATTATTCAATTAAATTTAATGTTTCATTGATCCCAATATGTTAAACACATCATATTGAATTAATGTGAAAACACATACTAAAATAATTTAGTGGTATATTTCCCATATTTTTTAGACCAAGTGTCAGCACCTATTTTATAATTTTACATTCTATAACCTATAGAAAAAATGGATTTCCACTTCAATCTAATTAATAATATCATATTTATGTAACTCTTAATGAACCTAGACAATGAAATATTATTGATTCAACATTACATCACTTCTATCATCTTGAAATATCATCAACAAGGTCATCTATGTCCACTATTCTGTTACATATCAATTATTAAACATAAAAATTTATTGATGATGGAATAAATGCCTGATAATTTTGACATAAATACACCCAAACCAAATAGTCAAAATAATCGTGATATTTTTCTCGAATTTATCTTTATATGTATCTCATCTTCCTGGGATTCTATTACAACATCCAAATATCCATTACTATAAATAAATATGGGTCCTTAACAATTTAAATAATTATTCATCTAATTGAATGATCAACGACACATATTCATATTCTTTAATATTAGTTATTATTTAACATAATAGGTTCTTTGGTGGATGTTGTGTTTTTTCATAGTGATAATTTTTTAAAGAGAATGTGATTATGTTTCATGGATTTTGATTTTAAAAAATAAATCATATTTTATATAAAATTATTCAAATAAATTCTAGTTTTTTTTAGTTTTTATAACATTAATAATGTATATAATGTATGTTATGTTGGATTAGCCTTAAAGGAATAGATTTCATAGATTTTATAGTAGATCATTTCATAATCCAAGGAACAAAACACTATATCAATGACAATGTCATTGTTTGAATTCCATTTCATAGATATTGGATATATATAATTCCAATGTTCTAGAGATTACTTCAACTCTTAATTATCTCCCCTTAGATATTTCCTAGATAAATATAATTTTGTTTTTTTCTCTACTAGATATATTAAAGACTCTATGATGTAGTGTTATTTTCATTCCACATTTATTTTCACATAGGTATTAGGTGGTTAATAAATTTTTTGTGACATCCATGTCATAGTCCATAAATTATTCCTAAATAATGTAAATTAATGAAGACTACATCATAGAATAAAAGACCATTTCATAGTTTAGAATTGGTAGGTTTCAGTGGTTTTTTTTTTGAGTCCTCCACATTAAAAAACCTTATTACATCAAGCCGTTGTAAGAAATTTATACGATAATTTTTTTAAAAAAAATTATTGCAATGCATAAAAATTGTAATGAATTATCTATATGTTCAACAGATTATATATCACATAGCACTGAGTTTAAACAAAGCATGGAATATTTTTAATTAAATAAAAATTTTATAACATAACTATTAAAATTATGTGTATGAAAAATAATATCTATATTCAAAATTTTAAATAAAATTTATGTACATTTTATACCAAATATAACTATGTTTCGAAATAATTATTAAAAACTAGAACAAAAGGTAACTGTGATGGGGTATTAGTGACGGGAATCCATTGAAAATACCTGGTCGTAGATTTTTGTGTCAAAAATGGGATTATTTGTGATGGATTATTACAAATAACATTTATTTGTGAAAGGAAAATGATCTATCTCAAAAGGATTATGTAGTAGTTTCTAATATCCCTTTCTAATGATCTATTGTAATATATGAAGTGTCACATTAGGGTATTTTCATTTGATAAAACCATCAATCATAAATAATAAATTTTTCCAAAAAAATAAAATAAAAAATACATAAAATTATATAAGTAATTTTAAAAAAATATAAATTATTACATTAAAAAGTATATATATATTTTAAAAATGTGAATATTAAATAAAATCAATCAATTTACAAAATTGATGTACTTGAAAATAATTAAAATAATATAAGTTATTGAAATTAATTTACATATTAAATATATAGAAAAATAATAACATATGTATATGTATATATATATATATATGAAATATTAAAAAAAATAAATTTATTTAAAATATGATAAAAAATTTACATAATCAATATAAATATATATATAATAAAAATTTCCCAAAATTAAACAAAATAAAAAAGACATAAAATTTATTCTTTAGTTTCAAAATAACATGTATCTCATACCAAATTATAAATAAAGTCAAAATAACGTCATAAATTATCAACAATCGTTTGGTGGAGTGGGATCGCTTGATATACCAAAGGAAGGAAACTCTATACCAATGCCACTCACATATACCAGCATATACTCAACCATCTCCTCATCTCTCAGACAATGATTCTCACACACCTACTCCCTCTATTTCTACACCTAATGTATCATTTCATCCTGATCTCCCAAAAACTCTCCATATTTTGAGGATGATTATGGTGTTGATGAATAATCTATGTGAGCTCCCCCCATGCTCACTAATGTCATCGCAAAAGTACCCAAAAACACATCGGTATTAGTCGAGAACCAATTCTAGTTACTCAACCTTTCTCGACATCAATCATATTCTCTTGTAACCATGACCCCTCTTTGAAACACAAATAAAAATTGACATCTTATTCGGTCTTATCTTGACACTCCCGTGAATGAGATGTGCCATCTTCATATATTTTCAATTAATATAATGACTAATTATAAAAAAAATTAATATACATGAAATATTACAAAATCAAAATGGAACACCCTGAGATTTTAGGAGAATTATTCATTTTAATTTCTTTGATGTCTTCAGTTGTACGCTTCACCAAGATTAGCATGTGCTATACACAACACCGTATTAGCTTGTAGTATACACAACACTATTATTGGATTGTGATGCACACAATTTCAATTTCATTCAAATAAAAATAATTTTACACAAAACCAAGTATATATTTTGATCAATGAATAATTGAAATATATTTTTAGTATGTTATACAAAACACCCAAGAAAACTATTCCTATAAGCAACCCTGACTTGGCTTGCATTACACGCAAGAGCGACCTTCCTCAATAGCGAGTGTTGTACACAATACTGAGTTTCACTAAACAACATTATATTGTTATAATAATATTATTAACTTGAAATTATGAATATTATTAACCGGATTATGAATTTTATAACATTATAATTCTTCTTACACATTTTATGGAATGAGGTTTGAGAACAAAACCAATTTTTTTAGTAAAAGAATTATTTTATAAAAATGCAGTTTTGCCACCTTTTGATGGTGCACCAATTTTAAATCTAATTATTGAAATTATTATAAGTTCACTTTTACAAAATTAAATTATTCTTTTGAATCAATATATAAAAATTTACATTGGATAATGTTTCTATCTTTTTCTAACAACGTTCTTATTTTGATGAATAGTAAAAACACGATAAATTTTACTTAATTTTTTTCATCCATATAATTTATATGGTTAAATTATAATTGAAAATGGTTTTAAATTATAAATAGAATATATTTTTACCATATAATATTATTTATTTCATTATCATTGATTTTAAATTGAATTCAAAGGTAAAATCATTTCAATCAATTGAAATGATTTAACTTTTAAAACTCATTTTCTTAACAACAGGATTAATTTTAAATTAATTTCTACAACATCTGTGATTTGAATTTGGGAAAATGGATTCCATATTTCGAATCAGTATGTCCAAATTATGTTAATAGGTTACTTTTTATTTTTGGCAACAAAAAATAGCAACTATGGTAAATATTATTTACCATAGTTAAAGGTAAATCGGGTAATTAAGGATAAATATAATATTATAAAATTACACTAACACTTGCCTTAATATAATTGGATGATTATATTTTGTCCTAAGGCCTATTTTGATCGAAATGGAATCCATTGTAACCCTCATGGATGTGATTAATACCTTTAATTTATTTTATTTTAATGAAAGTGAAATATGTCTCACTCAAACATTAATAATTAAAGTACTTTTCATGTAAGGTTATACACAATATAAATTCTATTATAAATAATCATTTGAAATATAAATTTTTTTCTTTTTTATGGTAATTTATTTGAAATTTTTAATAGATATTTAGTTACATTAATATCGTATACATTAGTGATGCAGAAATTATTTATTTAGTGTAAAATCAGTAATATAGTTTTTTCTAAAATAATAATACCCATTAAAAGGCCCAAAAATATTACCAAAAATTATTTTTCATATATATCTAAACCATAAATATCCAATGGTCTAATATATAACCATTTTTTACTTTATAAAGGCGATTATGACACATATATTATTTTATTTTAAATGATGTAAAATTTTTCACCTTCATAATTTAATAAATATAAAAATTTACATGTTGTGATTTTAAGATGATAAATTCCAGTAAGGGTATTATTTTGAAATATATTAGATTTATGATCATCATAGTATTTTATTTTTAATTTTTATTCAATTTATAGGTATATTAAATTATTATAAAAAATGATGTAGTAATTGTTTTTTTAAAATAAATATCAAATAAATGGTGTTATAAATATTAAAATAAATATTATATTATCAAATTAATGTTCTAACCAAATTTTGTAAATTAATATGACATATTAGGAATATATTAAACATTTTTATTAGAATATATCCTATGTTTGGATGTTTTTTAAATTAAAATAAATGAATTGTGTCAAAATTAACACTATTGTTATTTTATTAAAATAACATATTATTAAATTGCTAAAAAATGACAAAAAAATTAAAAATTATAAATTCAAATTTATATGGTCTTAAATTTAATAAATTATACAATTATAGATAATTCACAACACATAAGTAATTATATATATTATTTTAAAATTTAGAAATTATTACTGTAAATAAAATTAAATAGATTAAATAATGATAAATCATGTTGATAAGTTTCAAAATAAATTATCAATATGTCAAAATATTATTGGATTATGAGATTTAAACCCTATATAATCTAATTTTCGGATTGGAGTCATTTTTTAGGGTTTTTAAGTGAGGTTTGAGTTTATTATAAATTAATATTTTAGAGGTTTCCAAAAGTTCCCCTCTCCTCTATTATAAAAGGGCACCTCCTCCCTCTCCTCCTCACAACATTTTGATCCTTCAATCTCGGCCAATCCCTGCCTATTTATCTTCTCCACTTCCCTAGAAACATACTAGATTTCTTGGTCTTCTTCAAAGACCAACTTTAGTGCCCTAAGAGGAGGTTTAGAAGAGGCGCATCGAAGAAGAGGTAATATCCTTTACTGATTCTTTCAAAATCATTTCTTCTTCTACTTTTTATTATTTTTTTGTTTAATAGTAAATTAATAAAATCAGAGTCACCTATATACTTATATGTTATTACAAATATGAACGGGCCCTAATTCACCTTCTATCCATCCTACGGAAAATGAAATCACTGCATGTACGTACGTACGGAATACCGTCTTCATGCTGTGGTGTAATCTGTTTTTCCACCACCACCTTACATGGATGAGTATAATGGTGTAAATAATAACTATATGTGGGTATTATAGCATGATACTAATTCTGATATATTATATCATCTACTCAAATTCAATTCAATAATTATGGGAACGACATTCACGCCTGTGCGTACATACGGATTACCGTCTCCACGACACAATTAGATTCATTCTCCAAGTTAACCATTCATGAATGATTATAAAGTATATGTAATAAATAATCATGAAATATACGACATATTAATGATAATTTATTTATTTATATGTTATTTAATTACTTCTATTCTATTTAATAAGGAAACAAAAATAGTGTTCAATCGTATGTACGACCTACCGTATCCTTGAACGATGTGTTTCATTCCATTTATCGATCTATTATATATATGTATATCATGAATATATATTAAATATAAATAATTTTTTACATTTTTTAAGTATTTAATCATGATCTAAATAATACTATGAAAAATTAAAAGTCAAAACATGGACGATAAATGAAATGATTGTACCCAAAATGCTGCTTTAACATGGAATTGGCTAATGAACTGGTAATATAAAGTCATAAGTGAATCATATATGATATCATAAATATTATTATGGTTCTGTTAGAAGTTAATAATATGTTTGAACCCACTATATAGGAGTCTCAGACACATATGGATGAAATTTGACATAAGTTAATGGATAATTTTACAATCTCATTTTTATCCGAGATTTATTTTATGTAAGAATTTACTGGGGTTATATTTTTCATCCATGTCCATAAAAATATTTTTCATAATGTGTTAAATATTATTCATTGTCTGTTTAATTTTATTTTTACCCTATTTTTATTTTACTTTGTGTTATAGAAGGAATATTTCTTTTGTTTACCATACATGGTAGTTTTTGGATTTCCCGTTAAAAGTACGAGGAGAATCTTTTTTTTAATTATACTACATGAAAGGATTTTTACTATTTCATAACGCCGTATTTTCTAGAAGAATACTCTACAAGATTTCAGGAATATTTTCAACAGAATCATTTTCTTTTAAAATTTTATGGAATTTTGGGAAAAGTAAATTATTTTGAATATGAAAGGATATTTTCTTCATGAATTAATTTCAAGAGTTTTTTCAAAACCATTTTCCATCTAGGATGAAACTATTTCATATGTGTATGTTTCAAGTATAATGTATCTTTGATTTAAATGTTTTAACTTTTCTTACGATGAAATGATATCCATTTGTTTTATATGGATTATGTTATGATGGGATGATGTTTATGAATCCCATTTTATTCATTGGGTTATGATGAATGATTTCTGTTTATTTTTTGGCCAACGTAATAATGATTATATTATGAGATTGTTGGGACCTATATCTCCCTCCAATGAATTGGGTAAAGATTTATATCTCATGAGATAGAAATGAATGGAATGGAAAGTGAATATAGTTCATTAATACAGGGATGGAACGACATGTAACCCCAATTCAGTAATAGACTTTTCCCACTATGATGGTCTTGGAAACAATGACTTGGCTACTATAGAAATAATAGCTTGTTCTTTAAGGGTTTTCCACAATTAAATGTTTTATACCCATGCTATTTTATCATGATTAATGTTCTGTTACAATTTATGCCTTATGTACTGCCCTGATTTATGTCATTACTCAATATTTTTTATGTTTTAAGTTCATGTTTTCACATTCAGACGATTATGGATTTTTTTTATGTTCTCCATGTTTACCCTTATTGAGAATTTGAGCTCACCCTTTTTATGTTTTCTTTTACCCAGTATATAAATAAAGGTTTTAGGTAAAAAAAGGGGAAGATATTTATGGGAGATGTGGAAGATCATTCACCATGATTAGAAGATTATGTTTCATGTTTCCAAAGACACTAAACAAATACGGTCTTTGGGCGTCGGTTTTTGTTATGTATGAAGTATTATGAAAAATTAATTTAATTTCTATGTACTTCACGATTGGGTCTCTATAAAAAATACCCAATAATCCACTTTCATTTTCCTATAACATCTCTTGTACGGGGATTATAATACATATTCTTATAAACACCAGACTACATAATAGATGTGTTTGTAGACTCCTGTATAATATACAAACATCTTATAGTTAATATATTTACACACTAATAAATAATATCACTTATCATATGTCGTTGATATATGCCAAATGTATGACTCTTGACCATATGAATGACATCTTTCATCCCCGATAAATGATGTAAATATGTTCATCTCTCCTTTAAGAATATCTTTTCTAGAAGAAAAAATTCATATCCCATACCTAAGAAGATATATATTCATGATGATGGGAGACCCAAGACTGATGTATAATGGTAGTACATGATTTATACAATCTTTTCTTATGGATATTGTGTAGAAACAACAGAAAGTGATCACATATAAAACTATCCAATGCCTCTAAGATAAGTCCTCTTTGGATATCAAAAATATGAGAAAATAAATTCTTCAAGTCAATTAAAAATAATATGTTAGTGACTAAATAAATTTCTATTTTTATTATTATTTAATGATGTACTATCTAATGGTTGAACATATGGTGATCCATGTGGTAGAACAATTCGCACCCACAGATCAGTATCAAACCAATATATTTAGAAATTGTATCCTACTTTCATCTGAAATAACATAACTTAATTACTTCATATGATATATATTAAAATTCAGCTTCTATTTCTTTATGATGTTATCCATTCAAACAAACAACATATTTCATTTTTTTTGAGTCACCATATATGTGTGTGTGGAATAGAAATCCATTAACCACATACCAATTATATGATTTTACAATTTTAGATGGAGGATGTTTAATTACACATAATTGTATATCAATTTTATTGTTATATTGTGTTAAATGTGAGAAATAAAAATTATTTATAAATGATATCATGAAAAATTTATAAATTATTATACCATGATAAAAATAACATAATGGGCATTCAAACCAAAATGAAGTGTTTTGTCCAAAATGTTCTTCCCGATCAGCATATTTTATTTTCAAAAAAATTTCATATGGTAATCATAAAGTTTAAAAAAAGAAAATGTAAAAAAAGATAACTTCAATAAATATTTAACTAAATAATAATAAATTATTATTTAATTCACAAATTGTGTCATTATTTACCAATTCAACAGAACATAAGTATGAGGTTTGTTCAAGTCTTCATCTATAAGTCATTGCTCACGATAACCTCTAAAACAAAGCTTGGGATTGTTAAAAATAGAAAACTGATGTTCTATGACATCATCATCAATTTTTTCCCATTTCAACACATGTGATTATGTTTTAAGGACATTTTTAATGAATATAATATGAGTATAAATTTTAAATTTCCTCCAATGAATAGGCTTTTGTAATCAACCCTTCTATAGATTCTTTGTTTCATATATTCTTCATTAATATTTCATACATCTCTCAAACATATATGTCCACCAGAATTTTACTATCCATGCACATTATTCATCATATGGAAAATGAAATATTAAATGATCCATGGAATCAAATAACCCCTAAGGAGATATTTTCTCCAGTTTACATAAAATTTAAATGAAATTTTTTTGAAAACTCAATGCATTAAAATATGATTCTTCCATGAAAATATCTCAGAAAAAATATGATAATTCATCCAACACATAATATATTGAGGAATTAAACACCCCTAAAATACCAATAGGAAGAAATCATTCAATTATTTTATGACCGTCCGGAATTGTTAACATGCGAATATTCATATTTCTCACAAAACAAGAAAAATTTGATACATAACCATCATATAAACTAAAATACCCAATCTATTGTTTGAATAATAAACAACATTATTTTATTAGGGATTTATATACTATTGACATAGTTAAATTGTGTGATCATTCATATTAAAATAATTTTTGCTCAGAACATCTACAAATTTGTGCAAGATCTAACCGTTCCTTTACATTATATTTATTCGTACCTGGTGTGGACAACATGTTATGTATCATGTTATAAATTTATTTTCTAAATATGAATTACATATAATATGTGATGATCCTAATAATCATACTAATATATATGGTCCTAAAAATAATCTTTTTTATACAGTAATGATCTCTCCCAAAACCATTTATCTTTTTCTTGTTTATGGATGGTGCAATGAAATTAGTGGTAATGTCGAGAAATTAAATTTTATCTAATTACCATATATCACTACTAAATGTGGGTCTTTTCCAATTTTACCATTTGTAAAATTAATTACGATCCATATAGAAGGGTGATCTTTGGGAGGAAATCTCCGATTGTAGTTAAACTAACTAACCATTCTCCCATTATAAATCCTAATAGCTTTTTTATAGTCATACACTGTGAAGATGATTTTAGACCATTGTTATCAATAATGATTACATAATATATGTTTGAAATCCACTGATCATCTATATTAATGAAACCATCAAATTTAAATTTCTAATCTAAATTATTATCAAATGTATTTATACAATTTCTCCGTAATAATATTAACTCATCAATTAATGGATTAAACTAAATATCAATATTCTTCATTGCATGTCCTGGAATTAAAAATATTGTATATATATGATTCCTTCATCAACAAATATTGAGGAATTTAGTGAGGAGTAATAAAAATAGTAAAATAATAATATTGATTGTTGTAAGCATGAAATGGAAAACAACAATCAATTAAGACCCCATGCCATATGTTAATATGTTCTAAAGAAAAAACTGGTTGCATATAATAAAAATATTTCCATGAATCACCAGGACATGGAGGAATTAATACTCTTGGGGGAAAACTATAAGGACCCAGCCTTAACACAATACATAATCTTGAATAAAATGAATAATTCACATTGAGGATCTTTTCGGGTTTACAGTTTTAGAGAATTATGACATAACTATTACATCTTGAAAGATTAAAAATTTGACCCTATTACTATATCATATTTTTCAAAAAAAAAAAATAATTAAATAAAACAAGATTTATTTTCATGATATAAATCGTCTTGAATACTTCATTTCTCTGACTCTTCCTTATAACCTGTGAAATTTTTTTTCAAAAACATGGGATGAGAATAAAAGTCTCAGTAAAGTGTTATAACATAATGAAAGGAATCATTAACTTTACAATAAATAGAAATCAATGAAACTATAACATTCAATCATAACATACCTTCTGAAATCATAATATTTATGTATAACTCATAGAAATCATAAGACATAATGGTAACGTGAGGCATTCATAACATTATTACGTAGGGAGTAACCCTCATGGTTACGTTTGGAATACCCATCACAGTATATTCCATTAAAATCTTCAGGGAAACCTTAGAATTTAACTCCATCACATTACCCAATGCATTAGAGAGCTATCACGAGCTCACCCACCCTTAGTTTATCATGGAACCACCCGTCTTCATAAAAATTCCCAATAACTATAACATAATCATATCACATAAAACATGCATAAAGGAAACATAACATTTCCACATTTCAATCACATTATATCAATAAAACACATTGATATAATCTAAAATTTATCAAAAAAAATTCAATACCAAAATAGAAGTAAAGTAAAACATGGTATTTATTTTTCATTTAAAAAAGGTTATGGATTATAGAGGATGTTTAAACTCAAATAATGTTCATGACGGCAGAGAAGTCATTGTCGCCACATACCTAAAACAAAAAAAAATTCCCTTTTGTCATTTAGTAAAATGATTCATATAAAAATATTCCATTTGTACAAAACTAAAACTCAAAGGGGTTTATACACTGTATAAAAGAAATCTGTGTATAAAACAAAATATGCCTGAATGAAAGGAGATTGAGACGAAGTCCCATACAAATATAGTATCCTTAGATTAAGGATAAATCAAATACATAATAATGTGTTATAAATATAAATTCACTCAATATATGTCGATGTTAAGTGTTAAACATTCAGAGGATATCCACACATATTGATGGAATGTCATAATCAAGAAGTAGAGGTTTAACCAAAATAATTGAAATTGGGTTATGAAGTTCCCTTACAGAAATTCGACAGACTAATGACGTCACTTTAAAGTTCCGCAAATGAGTTGATGTGAGATAAAAATTGTATCTCCTCACATGGATATAACATTTACAGCAATAAGGATATATAAGAACATATCCCAACTTAAGAAGATGTAAATTAAAAGACCCATAAAAAATAAGTCTTTCAAAAAGAGGAGGGTGAAAGGTTCCTTTACAAATTTGGGTAATCTTTGAAACGTACACCCCAACAAAGAAGGGTCATACAATGAAGATTTAAATACCCATAAACTAGATTATATTAAAAAAATAGTAGAATAATTGGTAGTACATACACAACACAAATCGAATGTGTGGAAAATGTAGCATGAATCTCATGAGAATAAAAAGTGAGATAAACACCCCTTACCTCGTTGTAATCAATCGAGTCGTATGACCAAAATATTATAAACACCAAATGAATCACATAAAAACATGAATATAAATATAGAAATTATAATATATATTAAATGGTAGTACACAATATACCACATGAAATAAATAAGTGGCGAACAATGGAAATCTCAACGAATTAAAAGTGAGATAATATATCCCTTTCGAAAATTTGGCAGCCTAACATCACCACTTAAAACATCAAAAAATAGATTGATGAGATCAAATAGGGAAACTCATCATATGAACATAAAAGGTACAGTATGAGGAATATAAAAGAACATCCCCCAACATAAAAAATAGATTCTTAAAATAAATTAGTTAAACGAGTGTACTTAAACAGAATGATAGTGGTTGGATACCTTACCTCAAGTCCGACTTGTCTTGTTCGTTTCTTTATATTACTGAATAATAAACTTTGGTCAAATTATAATTTCATAATGAAATCATATATTGTTTATTATTCGATTAATATCACATATCATAATTTTATAGTAATTAGTTAATTATGTGAGTTCATATTAGACGTTGTTGTCAATGTTTGGTACATGAGTCAAAAATGAACTTGTTTGAAAAGAATTGTCCATGTAGTTATAAGTACACAATCTCCCAAATATTATTAATGATTTAAATATCATATATATCCATTATATATTCATTTTATACTATTCAATAACATTTGGAGGTAAAAATGAAATGAACCATTCATGGAGACGGTAGATTGTACGTACGCATGAACGCTACTTTCATTTCTTTGTCTTATTAATGGAATTAAAACTAAATGAGAGATATATATATTATAATTATAGATTTATATTCATAATTTAGATGTAATACATATCATATATATCATCTATATATATATACTAATAATAGTATATAACATTTGGAGATAAGAAATGAAATGTACCGTTAATGGTGATGGTAAGCCATACGTACGCATGCACGCTACAATCATTTATATTTCTTACTTTAATGGAATGAAAACATTATGATACATAGATATATTATACTTACTGTATAATATAATATATAATATCATTAATTCTATCTTTTATATGTCCCACATATGGAATTAATGATTCAAATCATGTTGAGGGGGCAGTAGTCCAAACATCTAAAAAAGAAATTATAGCGATTACTCATTTGTGAAACCACAAAGGTATGGAAAAAATGAAAAATAAAGAATCATAAGGAAACATAAAAAAAATTTATATATCATATATAAATACAGTGACATCTTAATATCCACCATGAGAGGTGTCAAATGAAGATAGAACAATCATTGTTTCGTGAGGCAGTAATTCACCACCCAAGAAAATAGTATGTTATTTAACCATTATGTTGAGGTGTGTATAAATGTAGCTCGAAAAATTCTCATAAAAAATCCTAATATATTAAATATACTGGTGTTGTTACAAAAGAAATTAATAAAAAGATTTTAGGGTGTTGGAGAGGCAAAATAAATCAAAAGAATATAAGAGAAGACATTACCTTCAAATCAGATAACTATTTTTGATTTGATCCAAAATGCATCCTTGGAAATAATTCTGACCAATGTGAGTCTTGTAGGAATAATAGAGGGATTTGGAGAGACAATATGAGTAGAGGTTGTACAATACAAGGGCTTGAGAGGTGTGGTTAAGGGGGTATAGGTGGGAGCCTTTTATAAGGGGGAGGAGGGTCACTTTTGGAAAGTCTTGGAAAGTTACTTTATTATAAAATGAGTTTCTGGATATTAAAGGTCCAACAATGATATATTTTGAGGATAAGTTGATAAAGGTTCTAAATACACCCATAAAATAGGTTTTAGAAAAGTTTATGTCTCAGATTTGACATTATCTTTTTATTTTATTTAAACCGGTCATTAATGAGGTAATCACTGCATCATCATGTTGTCATAAATAATTTTTTTTGTAACATCCCAGGTAAATAAAGAATAAAGTATTTTCATATTTATTAATATTTACGAATTAAATATTAGTTTTTCTTTAAAGGGGTTTCAATGATCGATAGTGTATCCGATACGCAACGATGAGTTCCTTTGATAACTTACGTTGCACACTATAAATAAAATAATATATTTTTAAATGTTAGTTAACACGTAGTCATTGAACTGGCAAGAATGGATATAAATAACTAAAATATGATTATATATGTTTGTTAAATGTTTTTACATTTATCTAATAAAGGATAAAGGCCAAGAATACGAAAATAATTCAATTTTAGGCTTATATACTCTAATTTTCACGAAAGGTCCACTTATCACCTTTTGACGGCAAACCGTCATTAAATATAGTTTTGATCGATCTTATAAATTCTATTGGATCAAATATAACTCTTCTTTAGAATCGGGACATCAAAATTTACTTTCTGTAAATTTTTGGTATCTTTCCGATAAAGTTTATTTTTTTAATGGATAGTGTAAAATGTTGTATTTTCAATCAAAACCTATTTTTAAACTAATTTTTTAAGATTATTAGATTATATTTTTAAATGTTTTTAAAGTTAATTTTGAATATATTTTTGCCATTAAATCCAATAGTGGTCGTTGGAATTCATTTCACTTTGAAATCGGACATAAACTAGTGTCAATCTTTTGATACTTATTGTTTCATAAAAGCATGCTATTTTCTCTGACAGCGGGAATTATTTATTAAATTAATTAATGCAACATATATGTTGTGAATTTTTTAAAATGGACTTCATTTTTGAAATTGTAATATCAAATATATATTAGGGTAATGTTTTGGTATTTTTCTAAAAAACATCAATTTTTTATGAATAGTGAAACCACTAAGTGGTACTTATAAAAACTGATTTTTCATTTACATGAAATTTTACCACTTCTAAGTTTTGAATTTCAAAAATCCGACATACATGGTTATAATTAAGAAGTAAAATGTGGTTCAATGAGATTAAGACATTTCTTTGGTGAATAGTAACTTTTAAGTTCTTAATCGCGATTAGAGGTAATTAGTGCAATTTAAGGTGAAAATGATATTATAATAAAATGAAAATATCTTGACACATGTACTACCCTTATTGGATGTGTCATGGCCGACCAAGAAAATACATAGGTCAACTTTGGGACCCCATGAAGCCACATTGGTTGGGAAATGACATAAATAACTTTTTATTTAATGTTAAAGTAAAAATGACACACACATGAGATGTTTTACTAAAATAATTTTTACATGGGCTTATACAAGTCATATTTTTTACTATAAATATTAATTATAAAGATAAAAATATTTCCTACATCATAGTATTTTTTTATAATTTTTATATATTAAATAAATTAAATTATTTATGAAATCATGATGATGCAACGATGACCTCATTATTTAGCGATTTAAATAAAATGGAAAGATAATGTAAAATATAAGACCTACACATGGACAAAACCTATTGGATGGGTGGGTTTAGAACCCTTATCACCTTATCCTTGAAACAATTCAATTTTGGACCTCTTTAATACGAATACCATTTTAAAATAAAGTGACTTTTCTTTACCTTCCAAGAGTGCCCCTCCTCTCCTTTTATAAAAGGCCCCCACCTCTACCTCCTTACCCACACTCCCAAAGCCTTTGGATCGGCAAACCCCTGCCCATTTTGGCTCTATACATCCCTATATTACTCCTTGAATCCTCAATTTAGGCATAATTCTTCCCAAGGAATCCTTTGATCTCAAATCTAAGAGAGTTACCCGATTTTACGGTAATGTATTCTTTTAAGTCCCTTTGTTTTATTTTGCTTCTCCAACCCCCTAAACTCCTTTTATTCCTTTTTTTGTAACAAATAAATTATACTAAATATACTATGATGTTTTTACAAGAAGTATTCTTGCTACACTTACACACACCTACATCTAATGGTTAAAGAACATACTTTTTCCGTGGATGGCGAATTTCTGCCTCCCGAAACGATGATTGTTCAACATTCTTTTAACACCTTCAAAGGTGGATGTTAAGATGACACTATATTTATATATGATATATAATATGTTTATGTTTTCCTTAAGCTTCTGTATTTTTCATTTTGGGAATACCTTTATGGTTTCCATTATGGGTAAACATGGTATCTTCATTTAAGGAAGTGCGGACTACCACCCCCTCAAAGTGATGTGATTCATTAATGCCATATGTGGGACGTATAAAGAACTGATTTAAATTTATTATATATTATGTTATACTGGAATTATAATATACCTATATATCATTATTATTTATTTCCATTAAAGTATGATATAGAAATGAAAGTAGCGTTCATGCGTACGTATGGCTTACCGTCTCCATGAACGGTGCATTTCATTTCTTATCCCCAAATGTAATGTAATATGAAAAGTACATGTATATAATGGATATATATAATGAATGATACATCTAAATGATTAATATAATTCTGTAATTAAAATATACATACCTCTTATTCAGTTTTAATTCCATTAATATGACATAGAAATAAAAGTAGCGTTCATGCGTACATACAGCTTACCGTCTCCATGAACGGTGCATTTCATCTCTTACCTATAAATGATTATGTGATATTATAAATACATGAATATGCTAGATATATATGATATATATGATATCCAAATCAGTAATTTCATTCTGGATATAATGAACCTTTGACCACATGAACATCATGTAATTGTAAGAAGTCCACTTTCGACTTAAGAACCAAATATCGTCAAAACAAACATTATTAACATAAATGGTTACATAATGTTTATAACATTAAAATAAGTGATATAAAAGGAATAATGAAATTTAAAAATGTTCTTAATCAAGTAGAAATTAACTCAATTTTATTATTCAGGACGTTAAAGAACAATCGAGTCATGTCGGACCCGTGGTAATGGACTTCATCTCATTCTCCTTTCATTGAGGCATATTTCATTTTATACACAACTTTCATTTATACGGTGTATAAACCCATTTGAATTTTACTTTTAAACAAAAGTATTCTTTTTCTATGAAGCGTTTTAATAAACGACAAAAAATAATGTTTCTTTTGACGTACGCAGTGACAACGACCTTTTCTGCTGCCGCGAGTATAATTTGGTCTTTGGCTTCCTCAACAAGACGTAATGTTTTTAAAATAAAAGAAGTACCATATACTCTTTTATGTATTATAGAATTGAAAATGGTTTTGATAAATGATTCTATTATGTCAATATATTTAAATGATATATTGTGATTGAAATGTGGAAATGTTATCATTACTTTATATTGGTTTTATTTTTAATGATTTTATTATGGTACTTGGATATTTAACGGGTGGTTACGTGATAAACCACATGACGGGTGGTGCTGTGAATACCAGAACGGGTGGTTACATCATAACCTCCAATAAGTTGGGTATGGAAGTCAGCCGTATGGCTATTCCATTAAGTATGTATGGAAGTTGGCCATATGGCTATTCCATTAAGGGATATGTGTGGAAGTCGACCGTATGGTTATTCCACTTAAGTATGTTTATGTCCCAAGTTACCTTTATATATGTTATGTGTTCTTTATATGTGTTTTATTGTAATACTTTTGTTACAAAAAGGTAAGAGATGATATTTTATTCAGTGATGAGATTTTTACTACTTCATGAAGGTGATGGTATTACTTTGATAAAGTATACATGGTTTACTTGATGTTTGAAAAATTAAAAGTTTTCTTTCGTTGTGTATAACTTACTGAGATTTTTATGCTCACCCCATGTTTTTTTGAAATGTTTTTCACAGGACTTAATGTGGAATAAGGTCAAGGATGGGATCAAGGGAATGTCATGCTATATAAAACATGGAACTGGACATGTTTCTTTTTAAGTGTTTTTTTATTCTATGGAAATTTTGTGGAAGTGTCTACATTGTAATCTTTTGAGATGTAATAGTTTTGTTCTAATTCTCTAAAACTATAAACATGAGAAGATCCTCAATGTGAATTATTAATTTAATTCAATATTAATTAATGTTTAATGTCGGGGCCTTATAGTTGGTATCAGAGGTCTGTTTAGACAACATTAAGAGTTAGAAAAGTGTTAAATTATAATATGATTTAAATGATATAGTATTTATGGATTACCATGTTGCTTCACCTAAGGTATTTCTGTGATAAGAATGGTTTTACATAGAGGAAACATAGTATATTTTTTGGTAAGGCATATACAGGGAAATGACCTTTCAAATCAGTATCCTGAGATGGTCAGAATAAGAACTAAGTAGTGTGTTGCAGTGATGGCTCAGTTGACTCTGGTGAAAAATGTTGGTTGTTTTTATTGATGATATTTTGGGTGTTTTCTAAAAGTAAAGAGGAGCATGAAAGTCATTTAAGGGATATCTTGGAAACCTTAAATGAAAAGAAACTATATGGAAAATTCAGTAAGTGTGAGTTTTGGTTACAACAAATTTATTTACTGGGTCACATTGTTTCAAAAGGTGGAATAATTGTTGATCATTTTAAAACAAAATTTGTAGAAGAATGGCCAAGACCCACAAATGTAACTGAGATTCGTAGTTTGCTTGGTTTGGCAGGCTATTACCGAAGGTTTGTTAGAAATTTTTCACGGTTATCTAGTCCAATGACTAAGCTATTTCGGAAGGGTGTTATGTTTATCTGGACAAAATAATGTGATGATTGTTTTCAGGAGTTGAAAAGAAGATTGGTGAATGTTCCAGTTTTGTCACTTCCTTCCAGGAATGGTGAGTTAGTTATATATAGTGATTATTCATTGAAAGGACTTGGTTGTGTCCTTATGCAGAATGATCAGGTAATTGCTTATGCATCACGTCAGTTGAAAACTCATGAGGTAAATTACCCTACACATTATTTGGAATTTGCTGCTGTTGTTTTTGCTTTAAAATTTTGGAGGCATCATTTGTATAGAGTAAAGTGTGAAATATATATACTGATCACAAAAGTTTAAAGTATATATTCAATCAGAAATAATTGAACATGAGACAGAGGAGATGGCTGGAATTAATCAAGGATTATGATTGTACAATTCACTACCATCTGGGAAAATCAAATAAAGTGGTCGATGCTTTGAGTCGAAAAAGTAATGCTTCATTAACCATGCTATGTTTGGAAAAAGATCCTTTGGTTTTTGATTTGATGAACTTTGGAATAGAAGTTGTTGGTGTAGGAAGTTCTTCTGTTTTGTTTCAGGTATCAGTGAGATCTTCTCTATCAGACAGAATCAAGCAAGCACAGAAGCAGGACTGTGAGTTGCAGAAAAAGGTAGAGCTGGTACAGAAAGGTATGTTGGATGAATTCATCATTGATAGTGATTGTGTTTTGAGATTTGGGAAGAGATTATGTGTGCCTTGTGATTCACAGTTGAAGAATGAGTTGTTATGTGAGTCTCATAGTTCCCCATTTTCAGTTCATCCTGGCAGTACTAAGATGTACAGAGATCTGTAGGAGTATTACTGGTGGGATGTAATGAGAAGGGATATTGATGATTTTATTGTGAAGTGTTTGACTTGTTATCAGGTTAAAGTAGAGAGGTAGTTACCGAAAGGGATGCTTCAGCCTTTACGAGTACCAGAGTGGAAATGGGAGAATATATCCATGGACTTTGTTGTGGGATTACCATAGACATCTAGAGGTAATAACGCAATCTGGGTTATTGTTGATCCCCTGACTAAACCTACTCATTTCCTTGCTATAAGAGATAATTTTTCCCTAGATCAACTATCTTGTTTGTATCTTAAGGATATATTCAGGTTACATGGATTTCCTCTCTCCATTTTGTCCGATCATGATCCCAGATTTACTTCTAACTTTTGGAATGGCCTTCAGAAGTCGTTGGGTACTGAATTAAATTTTAGTACAGCTTTTCATCCATAATCAGATGGGCAGTCAGAATGAATAATTCAGACCTTGGAGGATATGATATGAGCTTGTTCGATGGATTATCATGGAAGTTGGGACCTACATCTTTCTTTGGTTGAGTTTTCTTATAATAACAGTTTTCATTCCAGTATACAGATGGAACCATTTGAGGCATTATATGGGGAGCGGTGTCGAACTCCAGCTTTCTGGGACGAAGTGGGTGGAAGGAAGCTGATCGGACCAGAATTGGTTGAAGAGATGGCAGAAAAAGTTTAGTTGATTCAGAAATACATGAGAACAGCTCAGAGCAGGCAGAAGAGTTATGCAGATAACCAGAGGAAGGATCTATCTTTCGAGGTAGGTGATCATGTTTTTCTCAAGGTTTCTCCATGGAAAAGTGTGATGAGATTAGGTAAGAAAGGAAAGATGAGTCCAAGGTTTATTGGACCATATGAAATTCCGGAGAAAGATGGATCAGTTTCTTACCGAGTGGCTTTACCTCTGAGTTTATCATAGTTACACAATGTTTTTCATGTTTCGATGTTGAGGAAGTATATGCCAGATCCATCTCATGTTTTGAATCCAGAGGTAGTTCAGCTGGAAGAGAACCTATCTTCTGAGGAAAAACCGGTCCGGATTCTTGACCACAGAGAGAAAGTGTTACAAAATAAGGTAATCCACCAGGTAAAGGTTTTGTGGAAAAGCCATATGGTTCAAGAGGCAACGTGGGAATCTGAAAATTCTATGAGGGATAAATAACCCCACTTATTTTGATAAGTGAATAAAATTACGAGGATGCAATTCCCAAAAAGGGAGGAATTGTGTAACATCCCAGGTAAATAAAGAATAAAGAATTTTCATATTTATTAATATTTACGAATTAAATATTAATATTACTTTTTAGGGGTTTCTATGATCGATAGAGTATCTGATACGCAACGATGAGTTCCGTTGAAAACTTACGTCGCACACTAGTAATAAAATAATATTATTTTAAATGTTAGTTAACAAGTAGTCATTTACTGGCGAGAATGGATAGAAATAACTAAAATATGATTATATATGTTTGTTAAATGTTTTTACATTAATCTAATAAAGGATAAAGGCTTAGAATACAAAAAGAATTCAATTTTAGGCTTATATACTCTAATTTTCACAAAAGGTCCACTTATTACCTTTTGGCGGTGAACCGTCATTAAATATAGTTTTGATTGATGTTATAAATTCTATTGGACCAAATATAACACTTCTTTATAATCGGGACATCAAAATTTACTTTGTGTATATTTTTGGTATCGTTCAGATAAAGTTCATTTTTTAATGAATAGTGTAATATGTTGTATATTAATTCAAAACCACTTTTTAATCTAATTTTTTAAGATGATTAGATTATCTTTTGAATTAGTTTTAAAGTTAAATTAGAATATATTTCTACCATTAAATCCAATATTGGTCATTGGAATTAATTTCACTTTGAAATCAAACTAAAACTACTGTCAATCATTTGATACTTATTGTTTCACAAAAATACGTTATTTGCTCTGACAGCGGGAATTAATAATTAAATTAATTAATGAAACTTATATTTTGTGAATTTTTTAAAATGGACTTCATTTTTGAATTCAGAATATCAAATATACCTTAGGGTGAAGTTTTGGTATTTTTCTGAAAAACTTCAATTTTTGATGAATAGTGAAACCACAAAGTGGTACTTATAAAAACTGATTTTTCGTATAAATGAAATTTTACCACTTCTGTGTTTTGAATTTCAAAAATCCTACATACATGGTTGTCACTAATAATTAAAATTCTGTTCAATGAGATTAAGATTTTTTTTTGGTGAATAGTAACTTTTAAGTTCTTAATCGCGATTAGAGGTAATTAGTGCAATTTAAGGAAAAATGATATAATAATAAAATGAAAATACATTTACACATGTACTACCCTTATTGGATGTGTCATTAACGACCAATAAAATCCATGGGTCAACTTGGGGACCCCATGGAGCCACTTTGGTTGGGAAATGACATAAATAACTTTTTATTTAATTTTAAAGTAAAAATGACACACACATGAGAAGTTTTACTAATACAATTTTTAAATGGGGTTATACAAGTCATATTTTTTACTATAAATATTAATTAGAAAGATAATAATATTTCCTACATCATGGAAGTTTTTTATAATTTTATACATTAAATAAAATAAATTATTTCTGCCTTCATGATGATGAAACGATGACCTCATTATTTTGCGATTTAAATAAAATGGAATGATAATGTACAATATAAGACCTACACATGGCCAAAACCTATTGGATGGGTGGATTTCGAACCCTTATCACCTTATCCTCTAAAAGCATCAATGTGGGTCCTTTTTAATCCGAATACCATTTTAAAATAAAGTGACTTTTCTTTACCTTCCAAGAGTGCCCCTCCTCTCCTCTTATAAAAGGCCCCCAGCTCTACCTCCTTACCCACACTCCCAAAGCCTTTGGCTCGGCCAACCCCTGCCCATTTTGGCTCTCAACATCCCTATCTTACTCCTTGAAGCCTCACATTGGGCAGAAGTATTCTCAAGGAAGCCTTTGAGCTCAAATCTAAGAGAGTTACCCTATTTTAAGGTAATGTCTTCTTTTGAGTCCTTTTGTTTTATTTTGCTTCTCCAACCCCCTAAACTCATTTTATTATTTTCTAATGTAAAAAATCTAGTATCCTAAATAAACTAGGATGTTTTTATAAGATGTATTCGAGATAAAATTACCCACACCTACATCTAATGGTTAAATAACATATTGTTTCCGTGGATGGCGAATTGCTGCCTCCCGAAACGATGATTGTTCAACATTTTTTTAACACCTTCAATGGTGGACGTTAAGATTAAACTATATTTATATATGATATATAATATTTTTATGTTTTCCTTATGCTTCTATATTTTTCATTTTGGGCATACCTTTATGGTTTCGACTATGGGTAAACACGATATCTTCATTTAAGGAAGTGCGGACTACCGCCCCCTCAAAGTGATGTGATTCGTTAATGCCATATGTGGGACGTATAAAGGATGGATTTAAAGTTATTATATAATATTTTATACTGGAATTATAATATACCTCTATATCATTATTATTTCATTCCATTAAAGTATGAGATAGAAATGAATGTAGCGTTCATGCGTAAGTATGGCTTACCGTCTCTATAAACGGTGCATTTCATTTCTTATCCCCAAATGTAATGTACTATTAAAAGTACATGTATATAATGGATATATATAATGAATGATACAACTAAATAATTAATATAAATCTGTAATTAAAATATACATACCTCTCATTTAGTTTAAATTCCATTAAGAAGACATAGAAATGAAAGTAGCGTTCATGTGTACGTACGGCTTACCGTCTCCATTAACGGTGCATTTCATTTCTTACCTCTAAATGATTATGTGATATTATAAATACATTTATATTCTAGATATATGTGATATATATGATATCCAAATCAGGAATGTCATTCTGGATATATTGAACCTTTTACCACACGAACAACATGTAATTATAAGAAGTCCACTTTCGACAGAAGAACCAAATATCGACAAAACAAACATTATTAACATAAATGGTTACATGATGTCTATAACATGGAAATAAGTGATATAAAAAGAATAATGAACATTAAAAAGTTTCTTAATCAAGTAGAAATTAACTCAAGTTTATTATTCAGGATGTTAAAGAACGATCGAGTCAAGTCAGACCCGAAGCAAGGAACTTCGTCTCAATCTCCTTTCATTGAGGCATATTTCGTTTTATACACAACTTTATTTTATACGGTGTATGAACCCCTATGACATTTACTGTTATATAAAATGAATCTTTTTCTACGAAGCATATTACAAAACGACAAAAAGAAATGTTTTTTTAACGTACGCGGTGACAACGACCTTTTCTGCCGCCGCGAGTATTATTTGGACTTTGGCTTCCAGAACAAGACGTAATGTTTTTAAAATAAAATAAGTACCATATACTCTTTTATGTATTTTGGTATTGAAAATGGTTTTGATAAAGTATTCTATTATGTCAATATATTTAAATGATATATTGTGATTGAAATGTGGTAATGTTATCATTCCGTTATATTGGTTTTAGGTTTTATGATTTTATTATAGTACATGGACATTTAACGGGTGGTTACGTGATAAACCATATGATGGGTGGTGTCGTGAATACCAGGACGGGTGGTTACGTTATAACCTCCAATGCATTGGGTATGGATGTCGGCCGTATGGATATTCTATTAAGTATGTATGGATGTTGGCCGTATGACTATTCCATTAAGTGATATGTGTGGAAGTCGACCGTATGGTTATTCCACTTAAGTATGTTTATGTCCCAAGTTACCTTTATATATGTTATGTGTTGTTTATATGGGTTTTATGTTAATCCATTGGTTAAAAAAAGGTAAGTAATGATATTTTATACAGTGATGAGTTTTTTACTACTTCATGAAGGTGAAGTTATTACTTTGATAAAGTATACATGTTTTACTTGATGTTTGAAAAACTAAGAGTTTTCATTCGTTGTGTACAACTTACTGAGATTTTTATGCTCACCCCAAGTTGTTTTGAAATTTTTTTCACATGACTTAATGTGGAATAAGGTCAATGATTGGATCAAGGGAATTTCATGCTATATAAAACATGGAACTAGATATGTTTCTTTTTAAGAGTTTTTTTATTCTATGGAAACATAGTAGAAGAGTCTACATTGTAATCTTTTGAGATGTAATCGTTATGTTCTAATTCTCTAAAACTCTAAACCTGAAAAGATCCTCAATGTGAATTATTCATTTAATTCAATATTAAGTAAGGTTTAAGGCCGGTGCCTTATATTTTTAATTTCTAAAAATTATAAAACAAATAAAATGATGTAGGGAATATTTTTTTCTTTCCAATTTATATTTATTGTCTAAGATATCATATATTTAGGTAAAATTAAAATTCTTTTACGTAGGTGAAACATTCTTTTGTTATATTTTCCATTCATTAAAAATAAAATGATAAAATGTCACTATCACCCAAAAGTGATTCCACGGGGTCCCTAAGTTGGCACAAGGCATCCCATGGTCAGCCATGACACATCCAATAGAATAAAGACACATTTTTGGGTCATTTTATATTATTATGATATTATTTTATTACCCTTAACTACCCGATTACTAATTAATCACGATAAATAAAAATAATTACCATCGTTACTATTCATAATGTCCAAAAACAATAGAGACTTAATTACATAATTTGGTCCTTATGATTCCAAATATGGAATCCATTCTACCAAATTCCAATCACAGAAATTGTAGTAATTAATTTATAAATAATTCTCATTGTCAAAACAAAAGAAGGGTTTTTAGGAAGTAAAATCTATCAACAGAATGATTTGTTTTTAAATCCAATATAAAAGTGAAATTACATCCAATGACCAAAATTGTATTAAATGATAAAAACATAATTAAATTAAACCTTAAAAACAATTAAAATGGAAATATAACTAAATAAATAAATTGGATGAAAAGGTTGTTTTGAATTAAAATTCTGTATTTTTTACTATTCAATAAAAAATGAACATTTTCTTATAAATACAAAAAATTCTCCCTAATATCAATTTGATATTCCAAATTCAAAAATTATGTCCATATTACCAAATTAAAAACATATTATTTTCATTGATAAATTATATAGTTAATTCCCACGGTTAAAACAAATAGCATGTTTTTTAGAAACAATATCTATCAAAATATTGACACTTGTTTATGTTAGTTTTTAAAGTGAAATTAATTATGATGACCAACATGGGATTAAATGGTAAAAATATATTGTATATATACATTAAAACCAATTATAGAGATAATCTATCCATATAAATAAATGAAATTAAAAAGTGGATTGAATTAAAATACATCATTTTTAAAAGAAATGAACCTTATCCTAAAAATACCAAAAATTTACAAAAAGTGAATTTTAATGTCTTGATTATAAAGAAGGATTTTATTTTGTAAAATATAACATATAAAATTTAAAAAACTTAGATTTAAAAAGGGTTCTCTATCAAAAGGCGGTTAATTGTCCTTTTAAATAATATTAGAATGTTTATTCTTAAAATTTGATTAATTTACATTTTAATCCTCTAACATTTATTGGATATATGTTAAAATATTTATCAAACTTATATAATCACTTTTTAGTTATATATTTTCATTCATGACATTACAACGGCTAGGAGTTTACTACCATTTACAATAATAATATTATATTATTAGTGTGCATCATATGATTTCAAAGAAACTCGTTGTTGTGTATAGGGTATGCCATCGAACATAGAATATATGGCCCCAGCCTTAAACCTTACTTAATAATGAATGAAATTAATAATCCACATTGAGGATCTTTTCAGGTTTAGAGTTTTAGAGGATTAGGACATAAAACTTTCATTACATTCCACATTTAATCAAAGTGGTTACAAAAAAGATAGTATTCATTTTTCCCATCAATAGAAACATATTTAAAATAAAACATGGATTCTTTCTTGAAACATCCTTGACACTATCATCATATCATGTACCATTCCCCTGACCTGTGAAAAACATTTCAAAAACTTGGGGTGAGCATAAAAAGATTAGTAAGGATTATAAAAAGTATCGAAAGGAAACATTAGTACATATATACATAAGAATGAAATCATATTATACCCATAAAACATAAGAAATTTTACATACCTCATCAAATCATGAATAAATAAGAGAAATCATAAGACATAAAGGTAACTTGAGGCATTCATAACATTCTTACATAGGGAGTATCCCTCTTGGTTACGTTTGGAATACCCAAAACAGTATATTCCCTAAATCTCTTCAGAGAAACCTTAACGTTTAACCCCTTCGTGTTACCCAATGCATTGGAGAGCTATATCGGGCTCACCCGCCCTTAGTTTATCATGGAACCACCCGTCTTCATAATAATTTCCATGAACCTCAATATAACTGTATCACATAAAACAAGCATAACAGAAATATAATATATCCACCTTTTAGTCACAAGATATCAATACAACACATTGATATAAAAACATTATGAAAAACATTTTCAATAAAAAAAATATACAAAAAAGTAAAACATTGTATTTATTTTTATTTTAAAAAAATTTATGCCTTGTAGAGGAAGCCGAAACTCAAATAATGGTCATGGCGGCAGTGAAGTCAATGTCGCCGCATACATACGACAAAAACATTCCCTTTTTTCTTTTAGTAAACACTTCGTATAAAAAAGATTCTTTTTGAATAAACGTAAAATTCAAAGGGGTTTATACACCGTAAAAAAGAAGGTTGTTTATAAAACAAAATATGCCTCAATGAAAGGAGATTGAGATGAAGTCCTATACACTGACGGTATCCTTGGATTAAGGATAAATCAATTACATAATTATGTGTGACAAACGAATACACTAAATATAAGTGGATATTAAGTGCAAGACAATAAGAGTACATTCACGCATATTCATAGAACTAAAAATTCAAGCAGTACAAGTTTATCACAAAGAATCAAAATTGGATTAAGAAGATCCCTTGCAAAAATTCGTCAGCCTAACGACATCACATAAAAATTCAGAAAATGAGTTGATGAGAGATAAAAAAATGTATCTCATCACTTGGACATAAAATTTAAATCACTAAGGATATAGAAGAACATATCCCAAAATAATGTTATGTGAATTAAAAGACATAACAAAATAAGTCATTTAAAAAGAGGAGGGTGAAAGGTTCCCTTACAGACATGGGTATCTTTCGAAGCATACACCCCGTGAAAGAAGGACAATAAAACATTGATGTAAATAATCATAAATGAAATTATATTACACAATGAGTAAAATAATGGGCCTTACATACACCACTAAAAGGAAATTGTGGAAAATGTAGCATAAATCTCACAGGAATAAAAGTGAGATGAAAAATCCCTTATGAAAACTCGGCATCCTAACGGTGACACTTAAAACTTCCAAAAATGGATTGATGAGATCAAATAGGGTCTCTCATCATATTAAAATAAAATGTACAGAAAGTGGAATTTAAAAGAACATCCCCTATCTTAACAATGAGGATCTTAAAAGTACTGACATAATGGAGAGTACATAAAAAGAAAGAGAGAGGTTAGATCTCTTACGAAAATTCGGCAGCCTAACAGTGCTACACAAAACATGCAAAATTGATTGATGAGAGAGAATAGGGTCTTTCATCATATGAACATAAAAATTACAGTAAGATTAATATAAAAGAACATCCCAATCACAATAAATATGATCTTAAAAGGAATGACATAAAAGAGTGTACTTAAAAAGAGAGGAGTAGGATCCCTTACCTCGGGTCCGACTTGACTCGATCGTTCTTTTACTTACTGAATAATAAACATGAGTTAATTTATACTTTCATAAGAACCATTTTAAAGTTCATTATTCCTTTTATATCACTTATTTCCATGTTAGAAACATTATTTAAGCATTTATGTTAATAATGTATGTTTTGTCAATATTTGGTTCTTAAGTCGAAAGTGGACTTCTTACAATTACATGTTGTTCGTGTGGTCAAAGGTTCATTATATCCCGAATGATATTCATGATTTGGATATCATATATATCACATATATCCTGAATATACATGTATTTATAATATTAAATAATCATTTAGAGGCATGAAATGAAATGCACCGTTCATGGAGACGGTAAGCCGTACGTATGCATGGACGCTACTTTCATTTCTATGTCATATTAATGGAATTAAAACTAAATGAGAGGTATGTATATTTTAATTCCAGAATAATATTCATCATTTATATGTAACATAAATAATATATAATAACTTTAAATACATTCTTTATACATCCCACATATGGCATTAACAAATCAAATCTCTTTGAGGGGGCGGTAGTCCGCACTTCCAAAAATGAAATTATCATGTTTACCCACAACTGAAACCATAAAGGTATGCCACAAATGAAAAATAAAGAAGCATAAGAAAAAAAAATAAACATATCACATATCATATATAAATATATTTACATCTTAATGGCCACCTTTTAATGTGTTATATGAGTGTTGAACAATCGTCGTTTCGTGAGGCAGAAATTTGGCATCCACAGAAACAGTATGTTCTTTAACCATTTGATGTAGGTGTGTGTAATTGTAGCATGAATTATTCATGTAACAACATCCTAGTATTTTTAAGATACTGGAGTTGTTACCAAAGAAATTAATAAAAAGATTTTAGGGGGTTGGAGAAGCAAAATAAAACAAAATGACTCAAGTGAGGACGTTACCTTAAAATTGGGTAACTCCCATTGGTTTGAGCTCAAAGGCTTCATTCGGAAGCCATAAGCCCAAAGTGATGATTTAAAGAGTTATAGAGGGATTTGGAGAGACAAAATTGGCAGGTGTTGGCCCAGACAAAGGCTTTGGAAGTGTGGGTATGGAGGTAGAGGTGGGGGCCTTTTATAATAGGAGAGGAGGGGAACTCTTGGAATGTGAGGAAATGTTACTTTATTTTAGAATGAGATTCGGATTTAAAAGGTCCCAAATTGATATAATTCCAGGATAAGGTGATAAGGGTTCGAAATATACCAATCCAATTGGTTTTGGACATGTTTAGGTCATAGATTTTACTTTATCTATTCATTTTATTTAAATCCTTTATTAATGATGTAATCGCTGCATCATCATGATGTCATAAATAATTTAATATATTTAATGTCTAAAAATTATAAAAAAATATCATGATGTAGGAAGTCTTTTTAGGTTTATAATGAATATTTATAGTCAAAAATATGACTTGTATAACCCCATGTAAAAATTGATTTAGTAAAACATCTCATGTTTGTGTCATTTTTACTTTAACATTAAATAAAAAGTTATTTATGTCATTTCCCAAACAAAGTGGCTTCATGGGGCCCCCAAGTTGTCCCATGGATTTTAGTTGTCGGCCATGACACATCAAAGAAAGTTAGGACATGTGTCAAGCTCATCTCATATTATTAAAACATTATTTTTACCTTAAACTACACTAATTACCTCTAATCGCGATTAAAAACATGAAAGTTACGTTCAGCAAAAAAATATTTTAATTCCACTAAACCACATTTTACTTCTTAATGACAACCATGTATGTCTGATTTTTGAAATTCAAAACACAGCGGTTGTAAAATTTCATTTAAACGGAAAATCAGTTTTTATAAGTACCACTTAGTGGTTTAACTATTCATCAAAAATTTAAGTTCTTCAGAAAAATACCAAAACTTCACCCTAAGCTATATTTTATATTCCAAATTCAAAAATGAAGTCAATTTTACAAAATTCAAAACCTATATGTTTCATTAATTAATTTAATAATTAATTTCCATTGTCAGAGCAAATAGCGTGTTTTTATGAAATAATAAGTATCAAAAGATTGACACTAGATTAAGTCTGATTTCAAAGTGAAATTAATTCCAATGACCACAATTGGATTAAATGGTAAAAATATATTCTAATTGGACTTTAAAACAAAATCAAAAAATAATCTAATCATAAAAATAAATTAGATTAAAAAGTGGTTTTGAATTAAAATACAACATTTTTCACTATTCATTACAAAATGACCTTTATCGGAAAAATACCAAAAATTAACACAAAGTAAATTTTGATAACCTGATTCTAATGAAGAATTTTATTTTTTCAAATATAACACATAAAATTGTTAAAAAGTCGATTTAAAAGAGGTTTGCCATCGAAAGGTGGTTAATCTACATTTTATAGAATATTAGAATGTTTATGCTTAAAAATTGATTTCATTCGCATTTTTAATCCTCTAACATTTGTTGTAAAAAGTAAAAATATTTGACAAACATTTATAATAATTTTTTAGTTAGTTCGGTTCATTGCCGCCATTACAACGGCTAGGAGTTAACTACCTTTTAAAATAATGATATTTTATTATTAGAGTGCAACTTAGATTCCCAAGAAACTCGTTGTTGTGTTTTGGGTACACCATCGAGCATAGTGTTCCCTTTAAAATATTATTTTTTTTCACAAATAGGGATAAATATAAAAATTTCATGTTCTTTATTTTCCTGGGGTGTTACATCCTTCCCCCCTTTTGGGAAGTGCGTCCTCGCAATTTTTAAAATTGGGCTTTAAAACTTCATTGAAAATCCCACATCAGAACAAGAGTCAGTAAAACTATCTCTTTAAAATAAAGAATGATAATTAAAAAGGTCACCCGATTTAACCCATACTAGGATTCCATGTAGGAAACCATGGACATGGAAGAAAAAACAAAGGGTCGTGTTCTAAGGGAGAGTGATTGTAAACATGTCTATGAGAAAGTTAACTATAAGAAAATCACAAACATGTGGTGGGTTAAATGGTATTCGATTCCCGAGTAGGAAAAGATAATAGAAAACATTTTTGTTTTAAGTTACTTTTAATTGAGGAATTTATTTTTGATCTTAACGAAACACACTTACTTGTCATGTTGACTTTAAACTTTTACTAAATTTCTTACACAAACTCATACTTTCCCCAAATGATGAGTATTTAGGAAGACTTGTTCACATTAAGAGTGTAGAGTCCCGAAGCTTGACGTACATGGAAATTACATTACATTAGCAGAATATATAATACATAACAAAAATAGTCACACAATGACCGTAATAGTTTATTGTCTTTGGAAACATGGAATGTAATGTTCTAATCGTGGTGAATAATCTTCAACATCTCCCATAAAGATCTTCCCTTTTTATCTTACCTAAAATATTTCTTTATACCATCGGGAAAATAAAACATAAAATGGGTGAGCTCAAATTCTCAGTAAGGTTAAGCATGGATAAATTAAAACATACCATATACATTTTAACATAAAAACATGAACATAATGTTTAGACATCAAAATCATGAGCAACGACATAAAACATAGAATTACATAAGGCATAGATCATAATGGAACACAAACTGTGATAAAATAGAATGGGAATAAAACATGTAAATGTGGCATCCATTAAGAAAATATAATGATTTCCATAGTAGCCAAGGAATTGCTACTAAGACCATCTTAGTGGACAAAGTCCCATTCTGAATCGAGTTCACTCCTCGTTTCAGTCCTCTAACACTGAACCTGATGAACTTACTGTTCCATCCATGTCTATCTCATGAGATATAATATCATTACACAATGCATTGGAGGGAGATATAGGTCCCAACCATCTCATAATTAAATTATTCTTACTTGTTCTACAAAATAAACATACTCATTCAAAATAACCCAATGAATAAAATGGGATTCATAAACATAATCCCATCATAACATAATCCATATAAAATAAATGGATATCATTTCATAATTAGGAAAGTGAACCCATGTATGTCATAGAGATATTATACTTGAAACATACACATATGAAATAATGTCATCTTAGATGGAAAATGGTTTTGATAAAAACACTTGAAATGAATTCTTGAGAAAAATATCCTTTCTTCTTCAAAATCAATTTATTTTCCCAAAACGTCATCTAATTTTAAAAGAAAGCGATTTTCTTGAAAATTGTGATGAAATATTTTTTAGGAAGCTTCATGAAAATAAGGCATTATAAAATGGTAAAAATATGTTAATTCCGTATAAGTTAAAAAAACATTCTTCTCGTACTTTTGCCGGAAAAGTCAAAAAGTACCTCGTATCAAAAGAAAGATTCCTTACATACCATGTAGTAAAAGTCAAGAATGGGTAAAAAGGAATTTAAACATTCATGAAAATACTTTTATAAAACTTTTTCATGGATGATAGAAATAACCCCAGTAAATACTTACGAATAAGCAATCTTCGATAAAATTGAGATTTGCAAAATAATCCCTTACCTTAGGTCCGATATGCTTTGTATGGTTCTGAACCTCCTGTATAATGATTTAAATAATGACATTGACTTATTAAATAATCATATTCATTGTTATAATATCATATATGTTTCACTTATGACTTTATATTACCCATTAATTTGTAAATTCCATGTTAAATTAGCATTTTGGGTAAAATCATTTCATTTATCGTATGTGTTTCGACTTGTCATTTTTTGATATTATTACTTATATCCAGATTTACATAATTCCATAATGTAAAACATGATATATATATATATATAATATATATTCATCATATAAATATATATTATAGATCGATAAAAGGAATGAAATACACCGTTCATGGAGACGGTAGGCCATACCTACGCATGAACATTGTTTTCGTTTCCTTATTGAGTTGAATAGAATTAAGTAGATTACATACATATATATATATATACATAAATCCATTAGCTTTCTAATGTCATATATTTCATTATTATTGCTTATATATACTATATAATTATTCTTAAATGGTTAACATGGAGAATGAATCTCATCGTGTCGTGGAGACGGTTGTCTGTACGTACGCACGAGCGATGATCACTACTACAAACACAACCTTTATCAGCGCTAAAAATGGCCTTTATCAGCGCTAGAAAATCGCAGATAAAGCCAGCATAGATAAAGGGGGTCCCCTTTATCAGCGCTCCGAAAAGCGCTGATATCGGACCCCTTTATCAGCGCTAAAAAAAGCGCTGATAAAAGGGGTCTTTTATCAGTGCTCAAAAAAGCGCTGATAAAATTACCCATTTATCATCTCTTTTTTAGGGCTGATAAATGGGTCCTATATCAGCGCATTCTTTATTACTGCTTTCGTTTTAGCGTTGATAAAGGACCCTTTTATCAGTGCTAATAAAAGTTAAAGAAATTTAACAAATACTGCCAATCGGGATGGCTTTTATAGCGCTTGAACCCCCCCCCCTTTTATAGTCCTTTTCGGCCCCTATACAACACCCCACGCACCCCACGCACCCCCCTCCACACTTTAACAACACTTGCTCCAATATTCACCATGCACGCGCACCCCTGCCTCCACCGGGATTTGAACTCGAGACCTCCCCCCTGTGCGCATAAGCCCTTACCACTACTCTATTTTGATTTTCTTTTCAATTCATGATATATATATATATATATTTATATATTTAGTTATATTTATTCATATAGTAATATATATTTATATCAATATATATATATAGTTATATTATAATATATATAGTAATATTAATATATATATATATAGTGGTATTAATATATATCTATATATATATATATATATTTAGTTATATTTATTCATATAGTAATATATATTTATATTAATATATATATATAGTTATATTAACATATATTTATTTATATTAACATATATATAGTTATATTAACATATATATAGTTATATGAATATATATTTATATATTTATATTAATATATATATATAGTGATATTAAAATATATATTTATGGTGATATTAATATCTATATATATATAGTAATACTAATATATATATATGAAGTTATATTAATATATATATAGTTATTAGATTAATATATATATAGTTAGATTAATATATATATATATATATAGTTAGATTAATATGCATATATAGTTAGATTAATATATAGGTATATAAATATTCATATATTGGTATTTTAAATAAAATGGATATTAGTTATTATTTAGATAAATCTAATATATTTTATATGTAAATATGTTTAATTATTTATTTAATAAATTTAATTTTTAGGTGCGAATATATTAAAAATATGTACATATAGTTATATATTTGATTATAAATAGCAGTTCATTATAAAAAAGGATGAAATTTCCAAGACATAATATCAATATGAATGTAATACCTTGGAATAAATTCAGTCCCCACAACGAAAAGCCAATAATACCCCCTTAAACGAGTTTGAAAATCCGCAAAATGTTAAAAAATATGGGTACCCCGACAAAAAAACCTAGTTTTAGAGGCCTTCTGAGACTCTTTTGGCCTCAAAAAACGCTTTACCGGGGTCTCCCCAAGCCACAACAACGTAGATATCGTCGCAGGCTTCGATTTGATATGTGGTAGAGCTCAAACGGACACTCGGATCAGAAGTTATGGCCGTTTTAATTTTGAGTTGTGTTTTCAAAATATTTTGGATTTTTTTATTTTTTTTAATTTTTTAGTCCTCAAATTGTTATTAAATGACTATTACTCCATAATGATTATCATAATATTAATTAAAAATATTTTTTAAAATATTTAAGAAGTCATTTTCACTAAATATCCTATATATTAAGTATAATAAGTGTAAATGTACATTTATACTTATCTAAAATATATTTAAAAATTATATATTATATTTATATAACAATATAACTATATTTAGATATTAATATATTAATATATTTTTAATTTTTTTTGAAGCCAACCCTTTATCAGCGCTAAAAAAATGCTGATAAAGGGGTTCCTTTATCAGCACTTTTTTTTTGCGCTGATAAAGGGGGGCGCTGGGAAAAACTGTTTTTGTGGTAGTGGATATCGTTTCCATAATCATTGAATTGGATTGTAGTGGATGATAAAATATATCAGAATCATTATGATTTTATAATAACTATGTATAGTTATTCTTTACACCATTATACACATCCATGTAAGGTGTTGGTGGAAAAACATATGACACCACGGCGTGGAGACGGTATTCCGTACATACGCACGCGCGGTGATTTTGTTTTCCATAGGATGGATAGAAGGTCAAATGGGGTTGTTTAATATTTATAATAACATATAAGTATATTAGTGATACTTATTTTATTACTTTATAATGAAACAACTAATGAAGAAGAATAAGTTGAAGAAGAAAGAAGCTTGAAAGAATCGATAGAAGAAATTACCTCTTCTTCAATACGCCTCTTTGAAACCTCCTCCTACGGCACTACGATTGGTCATTGAAGTAGACAAGGACCTGTAGGATGTTTCTAGGGATGTGGAGAGGATAATTTGGCAGGGTTTGACCGAGCTTGAAGTCAAAAATTGGTGTGATGAGGAGAGGGAAGAGGTTCCCTTTTATAAGGGAGGGGAGGGGCACCTTTGAAATTCTTAAAAATATTAATTTATAATAAATATAACCCCACTTAAAAACCTCCAAAAATGACTCATATTCGAATATTATATTATATAGGGTTGTAATCTCATCAACCAATAAAATTTAGACATGTTAGGAATTTATTTTAAACATTATCAACTTGATTTATCCTTATTTAATCAATTTAATTTTATTTCTGGTAATAACATTCTAAATTTTAAATTATAACAAATAATTACTTATTTGATGTTAATTGTCCATAATTGGATAATTTATAACCTTTTAGAGCATATATATTTAAATTATTAATTTTTAAATATTTATGTGATTTTTAAAAAATTTAATAATATTTTATTTTTATAATATAACAATATTGTCAATTTTGACAGTATTCATTTATTTGAATTTAAATAAAATCTAAACAGAGGATATATTCAAAATAAAATATTTAATAGATTCATAAAATGTTATATGTATATATAAAATTAGTTTAGCACATTAAATAGTTTATATAATATTTAGTTTATTATTTTTAAAACCATTTATGTGGTTTATCTCTTCATAAAAGAAATACTACAACATTTTTGTATAATTATTTAATACACTTATTTGTTGCATAAAAATTAAAAATAAAATCCTATGATGAAGATAAATATATTAATTTTCATAATAATACTTTTACACGAATTTATCCTCTTAAAATCAAAATATTTATGTTTTTATATTTATTACATTTTGAAGATGACAACTTTGGCATCATTTAAAATAAAATAATATAAGCTTCATAATAGCTTTTATAAGGCTCAAAATGGTCAAATATTCGACCATTGGATGATTATGTTTTACATGTACATGACCAATTAGTTTTGGTTAGGGTTTTGAGCCTTTTATGGTCACTATTAGTTTAATAAAACTATATTTTTCATTTTTCACTAGATAATCAATTTCTACATCACTATTGTGTCACAATTAATGAAAATTATTTAATCCCTAAAAATTATAAATAAATTCATATGACGTAGATAATTTTATGAGATTTCTGGATACTACTCATGTTCCATGTTTCATGAAGTTTATCACTAAATTAAAATTATTATACTTATAAGACTAAAGAGAGTGGCATGTTGTCACTTTCTTTGGTTTTAATAATAATTAAATTATTTTCATAAAAAAAGACCATTAAATGAATATAATCCGACCCTTAGGTGATATGGGTAGACTTTTAGTTATCCAATAGAATTTTGACATGTGTTGGGGTAATTTTATAATATTATATTTACCCTTAATTACCCGATTTACCTTTAACTACGGTAAATAAAATTTACTGTAGTTACTATTCAAAATTTCCAAAAATAAAAAGTAGCCTATTTACATAATTTGGACACACTGATTCGAAATATGGAATCTATTTTTCTAAATTCAATTTAAAAAAGTTTCATAAATTAAATTAAAATTAATCTCGTTCCCTAAAGAGAACAGGTTTTTGTTTAAAATATTGCAAAAGATTGAATTGATTTAACCTAAGAATTCAATGTAAAATCAATGATAATGACATAAATTATGTTAAATAGTAAAAATATATTCTATTTATACTTTAAACCCATTCAATATTATAATTTTACCATATAAAATATTGTGATGAAAAAAAATTTAATTAAAATATAGCATGTTTTTACTATTCATCAAAATATGAAAGTTAACAGAATAATATGAAAAATTTATCCAAAGTATATTTTTATTTCATGATTCCAAAGAAGAATTTTATTTTGTCAAATTTAACTTATAAACATCTCAAAAACTAGATTTAATGTGGGTGTGCCATCAAAAGGTGGCAAAACTGCATATTTTGAAAAATACTTATTTTAAGCGAAAATTTTATTTTGTTCTTATACCATGTTCTAGAAATTGTGTAAGATGAATAATAATGTTATAAAATTAGAAATTTAGGTAATAATATTCATAATGTCTAGTTTATAATAATATTATAATAATATATCATTGTTTAGTAAGACCCGATATTGCGTACAACACACGCTATCGAGGAAGGTCGTGATTGCGTGTAATGCAAGCCAAGTCAGGGTTGCGTGTTGTGAATGAATCCTTCTTTGATTCATATAAAAGAATCAAACCATATTTCATTTATACATTGAATATATATATATACACACACACACTAAATGTTGCATATAATGACTATTATAAAATGAACTTGAAATTGTGTGTAACACGATCCAAGAATAGCATTGCGTATACTGCAAGATAATACAGTGTTGCTTATAGGTCAAGATAAACTTGGTGTGCTGTATAATAGAAGACATCAATGAAATTAAAATAATATTTTTCATAAAATCTATGGGTGTTACATTCTACCACCCTAAAAATGAATTTCTCCCTCGAAATTCGTCGGGGTTATAAATTGTTTACTATTCATAGAATCCCACATAATAAAAAGGAATAATGAAACATAATTTTAAAAACAAAATTATGAAACGTAATGGTTACCCAAATTAACTCATCACTGGGTTTCCACGTAGAAGAACATAGGTGAAAATATGGATATGGAAGAGAAATCTAACCATCAAGTTCTTGATGGAGAGTGGTAGAGAACATGGCTGTGAAAAATCCTACAATCACAAAGCCATAGACTTTTGATGATATAGGGTACAATCTAATTCATCGGATATAAGGGCACTAGGACAACATTTTTGGATTTCATGATCATTTCCCTAAAGTTGAAGAATTTGAATTAGAATAAATACTTACTTTATTTTGGTGCAATCTCACTGTTGTTCATGCCTTGAACAACTTCCACTTCATCTCATAAAGAAATGAAGTTGAATTTTTTATTCATGAAGTGTTATCAGATCATGTGATGGAATGACATCTCATTCCATCTATCTCAAAAAAAAGGTTAGCAAAAGTTATTAAAAATACATAAGTCGATCTATATGGTTCCTAAAATGGACTTATACTTCACATATCATATTGCTTAATATAATAAAACTAGTTTCTACTAACCTGGGAATTCATGTAGGCCAGTGGTATGTGGTAAAGGCCAATCTCACTTCGGTTGTGGGTTCGATTCCCACAGCCTTGTCCGACACGATGGGTTGTTGCTCATCATGCATGTTGTCCTTTTTCTAAAACTAAATTACTATAACATCCCATCAATAATATCAAAAAAAACTATTATCCTTAAACAATACTAACTGATGTCCAACATAATTCATTCCAATCTTTAGACTTATCCATAATACTATAGTCCATCTCATAATATAGTGAAAACGATTACCAGAGATTTAATACCATCGTTGATCCCCATATGTCATAAGATATGTATTGTTGGTCACATTCCAGACATTCGAAGGCCTTAATCATGTATTCTCTTGAAAAATGAATACCCATTAAATCTTAGTGAAAACATGAGTGTTGTCAAAAGTTAACTCTTTCCACATACCAAAACCCCAAAATTTCTATATACTAAAACCATGATATAACTATTTCCTTATATTAGTCATGAGTACATGAATACTTTCAACCATTTCATTTTCTCCTTATCCCTTCATTATTCGCATATAATATTATTTAAAAAAAATATCTCAATCACCTTCCATGGTTACCGGTACCATAAAATTATAGAAAACCATAATAGATCAATACATAAATATTCCAATATTCCATGGTGCTATATACACAATTATTTTGGAATCCCATTACATAAACACTTAATAATTCCACCACATCATTGTCATATTCAACATCGCCAATAGTGATCGCATGTGACTTATCTTTGTCCTTTTCCTTAGTTGGTTGCTCATGTAGATCACACTAACCCTTGGATTAGGGCATATATTAGCATAATGCCCCATTTCCTTGCACTTGATGCATTGAAGTGTTGGTGGAGTGTTCTCTGTAGTCTTTTCTCTATTCATATCATTAGCAACCTTTTCCCATTACATCGACAATCAACTACTCGGTGACCTTATTTTCCACACTTAAATCATTTTCTAATACCTTTTAGGCAATCTCCACCATGCTTCTTTCCACACTTTGAGCATAAAGAAACAATCATCTTCTTTTCACCATTGTTATGAGATTTTTCTTTGAACTCCGTCTTTCGTTTCTTGTCAAAACCATGAGATGGATATGTTACACCAACTTCCAGTTCTACCATGATAGCATAACACACAATTTCTTCATAGCTACTGAAGTCTCTTATAGCTAATTCCCTTCGAGGATTTGGTTTTAAGCCACTGAAGAATCGATCAAGTTTACATTCAGGTTGGATGATATAGCCAGATAAATACCTTGCAAGCCTGGTAAAATTCGCTTCGTATACACCAACAGATTCATCATCCTATTTCATTATTTCAAGAAACTCTTTCTCCATCATTGTTCGAAGAATACGAGGGAAGTACTTCTTGAATAATAGGTTCTTGAACTCGTCCCATTCCATGGACTCAATTTCAACTATGGGCCTCGTAGTCTTGATAATATTCCACCGTTGATCAGCTTCACCTTCCAAACGATATACAGCTAAGATGACTTTATCATGTTCAGAACATTGAAGAACTGAGAAGATATTTTCAGTGGTACTGATCCATTCTTCAGCAACTAGTGGATCAGAGGACCCACTAAAATAAGGTGGACGTTGCCTCATGAAGGACCCAATATAATATTGTTCCCTTATCTTCTCATTTGGAAGTCCTTTAACGATTCTTAGCTTGTGTAATTATAGCAATAATATTTTGCACTCCATCTCCCACAACATTTTCTTGTTTAGGAGGACAATCATTGCATTGTCAAATGCATTGATCAACACGGTTTTTTCAGGTTCCAGCCATCGTCTAAAACCCAAAAAGAATAGTGTGAGAGGAAAAAATCATGCTAGGGAAAACAAAATAATAAAGGGGGAGAACCTTCAATATCTAACATCTTAGTTTATATTCTACGATTGTACCATATTTCTTGAACTATATCTTCTACGTATACTTATCATTAGGGACATCCCTAGATATGCCTTAGAAATATCTCTAGGGATCTCACTAACGTTTTCTCACCCTAGTTTCCAAAGGTTGACTAAACCTTTTCTCTGATACCAACTATAGAGACCCAAATATTGACGTACATGGACATTACATTACTTTAGTGGAATACTTAATACATAACAAAAATAGACACACAAGGACCATAATAGTTTAGTGTCTTTGGAAACATGGAACGAAAACTTCTAATCATGGGGAAAGATCATCAACATCTCCCATAAAGATCTTCCCTTTTTTTCTTACCTAAAACCTTTCATTATATCCTGGGGAAATGAAAACAAAAAAAGGGTGAACTCAAATGCTCAGTAAGGGTATGCATGGATAAAATAAAACATACAATATACATTTGAACTTAAAAACATGAACATAATGTTTAAACATCATAATCCTGAGCAACGACATAAAACATGGAAGTACATAAGACATAGATCATAATGGAACATAAACCATGATAAAATAGAATGGGAATAAAACATTTAACTGTGGCATCTATTAAGCACATGTAATTATTTCCATAGAATCCAAGGCATTGCTTCCAAGACTATCTTAGTGGACAAAGTCCAATTCAGAATCTAGTTCACTCCTCGTTTCAGTCCTGTAACACTGAACCGGATTAAATTACCATTCCAACCATGTCTATATCATGAGATATAAAATCTTTACCCAATGCATTGGAGGTATATATAGGTCCCACCCATCTCATAACGAAATAATTCTTACTTGTGCCACAAAATTAACATACATCATTCATAAAAACCCAATGAATAAAATGGGTTTCATAGACATAATCCCATCATCACATAATCCATATAAAAGAAATTGATATCGTTTCATAATTAGGAAAGTGAAAGAATTTAACTCATAGAGACATTATACTTGAAATATACACATATGAAATAATTTCATCTTAGATGGAAAATGGTTTTGATAAAAACACTTGAAATGAATTCTTGGGGAAAATATCATTTCTTCTTCAAAATTAATTTATTTTCAAAAAACATCATCTAATTTTAAAAGAAAGATATTTTCTTTAAAATAGTCATGTAATCATATGTAGGAAGCTTCATGAAAATAAGGATTTATAAAACTGTAAAAATCTGTTCATGTCGTATAAGTTAAAAAAACATTCTTCTCGTACTTTTGCCGGAAAAGTCAAAAAGTACCTCGTAACAAAAGAAAGATTCCTTACATACCATGTAGTAAAAGTAAAGAATGGTTAAAAAGGACTTTAAAAATTCATGAAAGTACTTTTATAAAACATGGACTTGGGTGATAGAAATAACCCCAGTAAATACTTACGAATAAGCAATCTCGGATAAAATTGAGATTTGCAAAATTATCCTTTACCTTAGGTCTGATATGCTTCGTATGGTTCCAAAACTTCTGTATAATGATTTAAATAATTTCATTGACTTATTAAATAATGAAATTCATTGTTATAATATAATATATGTTTCACTTATGACTTTATATTACCCATTCATTAGTAAATTCCATGTTAAAGTAGCATTTTGGGTAAAATCATTTCATTTATCGAATGTGTTTCGACTTGTCGTTTCTTGATATTATTACTTATATCCTGATTTACATAATTCCAGAATTTAAAACATGATTTATATATAATATAAATTCATCATATACATATATATTATAGATCGATAAAATGAATGAAATACACCATTCATGGAGGCGGAAGACCGTACGTACGAATGAACGCTATTTTCGTTTCCTTATTGAGTTGAATGAAATTAATTAGATGAAATACATATATATATATATATATATATATCCAGTAGCTTTATAATGTCATATATTTCATTATTGTTGCTTATATATACTATATAATCATTCTAAAATGGCTAACATTGAGAATGAATCTCATCGCGTCGTTGAGACGGTAGTCCGTACGTACGCACGAGTGATGATATCATTTCCATAATTATTGAATTTAATTGGTGTGGATGAAACAATATATCAGAATCAGTATGATTATATAATAACTATGTATAGTTATTCATTACACCATTATACCCATCCATGTAAGGTGTTGGTGGAAAAATAGATTACACCACGGCGTGGAGACGGTATTCCGTACGTACGCACGCGTGGTGATTTTGTATTCTGTAGGATGGATAGAAGGTGAAATGGGGTTTTTCCATATTTATAATAACATATAAGTATATTAGTGATACTGATGTTATTACATTATAATAATAAAACAAAATAATAAGAAGAAGTTGAAGAAGAAAGAATCTTGACAAAATCGATAGAAGAAATTACCTCTTCTTCGATACGCCTCTTTGAAACCTCATCTTTGGGAACTACGATTGGTATTTGAAGTATACCAGGACCTCTAGGATGTTTCTAGGGAAGTGGAGAAGATAATTTGGCAGGGGATGGCCGATCATGAAGGCTCAAATTGGTGTGATGAGGAGAGGGTGGTGGTAACCTTTTATAAGGGAGGAGAGGGGCACCTTTGGAAATCATAAAAATATTAATTTATAATAAATCTAACCCCACTTAAAAACCTACAAAAATTACTCATATTCGAATATTAGATGATATAGTGTTGTAATCTCATCAACCAATAAAATTTAGACATGTTAAGAATTTATTTTAAACATTATCAACTTGATTTATTCTTATTTAATCAATTTATTTTTTATTTGTGGTAATAACATTCTAAATTTTAAATTATAACAAATAATTACTTATTTGTTGTGAATTGTCCATAATTGGATAATATATAACATTTTAGACCATATATATTTAAAATTTTAATTTTTAAATGTTTTTGTGATTTTTAAACAATTTAATAAAATATTATTTTTATAATATAACAATAGTTTCAATTTTGACACTATTCATTTATTTGAATTTAAATAAAATCTAAACAGAGGATATATTCGAAATAAAATATTTAATAGATTCATAAAAGGTCATATTTATCTATAAAATAATTTCAGCACATTAAATTATTCATAAAATTTTATTTTATTATTTTTAAAACCATTTATGTGGTTTATCTCTTAATAAAATAAATACTACAACAATTTTATATAATTATTTAATATACCTATTTGTAGCGTAAAAATTAAAAATAAATTCCTATGATAAAGATAAATATATATGAAAATTCATAATAATACTTTTACTCGAATTTATCCTCTCAAAATCACAATATTTAAATTTTTATATTTATTAAATTATGAAGGTGACAACTTTGGCATCATATAAAATAAAATAATATAAGTGTCATAATCACTTTTATAAGGCTCAATATGGTCAAATATTCTACCATTGTATGATTATGGTTTACAGTTACATGAAAATAAGTTTTGGTCAGGGTTTTGTGCCTTTTATGGTCACTATTAGTTTAATAAAAACAATATTCTTGATTTTTCACTAGATAAACAATTTCTACATCAGTATTGTGTCTCAATTAATGACAATTATATAATCCCTAAAAATTATAAATAAATTCATATGATGTAGATAATTTTATGAGCTTTCTGGATACTACTCATGTTCGAGGTTTCATGATGTTTATCACTAAATTAAAATTATTATACTTATAAGATTTAAGAGAGTGACATGTTGTCACTTTATATGGTTTTAATAATAATTAAATTATTTTCATGGAAAAAATACCATTAAATGAATCTAATCCGACCTTTAGGTGATATGGGTCGAGTTTTAGTCATACAATAGAATTTTGGAATGTTTTGGGGTAATTTTATAATATTATATTTACCCTTAATTACCCGATTTACCTTTAACTATGGTAAATAAAATTTACCGTAGTTACTATTCATAATTTCCAAAAATAAAAAGAAGCCTTTTAACATAATTTGGACCCAATTATTACAAATATGGAATCCATTTTTCAAAATTCAATATAAACAAGTAGGTTAAATTAAATTAAAATTAATCTCGTTGTCGAAAGAAAACAAGTTTTTGTTTAGAACATTCAAAAGATTGAATTGATTTAACCTACAAATTCAATGTAAAATCAATGCTAATGACATAAATTATATTAAATGTAAAAAATATATTCATTTTATACTTCAAAATCATTCAATATTATAATTTAACCATATAAATTGTTGTGATGAAAATATTTGTTTTTAATAAAAATATAGTGTGTTTTTACTAATAATCAAAATATGAAAGTTACCAGAATAATATGGAAAATAAATCCAAAGATATTTTTTTTTTCTTGATTCCAAAGAAGAATTTTATTTTCTCAAATTGATCTTATAAACATGTCAAAAACTAGATTTAAAGTGGGTGCGCCATCAAAAGGTGGCAAAACTGCATTTTTTGAAGAATACATATTTTACCTAAAAAAATTATTTTGTTCTTATACAATGTTCTAGAAAATGTGTAAGATGAATAATAATGTTTTAAAATTCATTATTTATTTTATAATATTCATAACGGCTAGTTCATAATAATATTATAATAATTTATCGTTGTTTAGTAAAACCCGGTATTCTGTACAACACACGCTATCGAGGAAGGTTGCAATTGCGTGTAATGCAAGCCAAGTCATGGTTGCGTGTTGTGCAAGAATCCTTCGTTGTTTCGTATAATAGAATTCAACCATATTACATTTATACATTGAATATATATATATATATACACACTCAATTTTTCTTAGAATGACTATTATAAAATTAACTTGAAATTTTGTGTAACACGATCCAAGAATAGTGTTGCGTATACTGCAAGCTCATACGGTGTTTCGTATAGTACAATCTAAACATGGTGTGTTTTATAATAGAAGACATCAATGAAATTAAAAGAATATTTTTAATAAAACCTCGGGGTATTACAAAGAGTACTATTATCAACTTATAAAGAATCACTTAATCCACAAAAGGGAGCTATATATTTCCCATGTATTTAGACCTTAACCGAAACCAAAATTGTTAGAACAAGATCAGATAATCCAAAAATGTTTAACCCTTTATAAAAAGAAAATATATTCTTAATCTCCAAAATTTGTCCAATAAAACCCAAAGTTCAACGAAGACCATTCAATAAACAATTTGTTCATAAAATTCTTCAATGTAAACCAAACTAAGATTGAAACACAAATATTTGAAGGATTTATTCACATAGTCTTCCAAGGTACAAATTAACTTTTATCTCCAAATAACATCAGTTCCTCTTAAATTCTCATATTGAAAAGTAATTAACCTAACCACATATCCTCGATGATAGGTCAACCATTTCCATAGATAACCCAAATTGAACTTACTCTTGATTCCTAAAATCACCTAACTAAAAAGAATTAGTCAAACTAACTAGGGACTTCATGTAGTCCAGTGGTAGGCAATAAATATCAGTCGCACTTTGGTTGTGGGTTCGATTCCCGCAGCTTTGTCCGACGCGATGGGTTGTCACACGGTCTGCGTTTTGTCCTTTTTCCAAAACTATATAATTCATAAAACATTCCCCAAAACAAGAAAAAATCTTCAAAAAAGATCATAACATATTTTAACCTCAATTTTATCTCATTCCTTTCATTTTCCATCATAATATATAATAACCCATAATTACCTCAAATGTAAGGATCATATAAACTCTAATGGTTACCTTTATAATTATTACCTAAACATCCACATCGATTGGTCATCTCGTACAGGATGCATTACAGATCATACCAAGGTTCATGTGGTTGATCATGACTCCTTTATAGTTGGTTTAGAATAAGCATGAGTTTCCTCATTGAATCCCCCATTTTATCTAGTATCTTAATCAGAGAACCACCACCGTTTCCATCAATCCTGTTTTCTCTTTGGTTCCTGCTAGATCCATCCATTCACTAAAAAGAGAAATGTCAGGGTGAGTATATCAACAAAACCATCATGTACTAATGAGGAAGGTAAACACTAAGATATACTTACTCATTCACATTATCTAAAACTAGGACTCTTTCTAAAATTCTATGCATTATGGTAATGTCACTTGTCCTTAGAGGATACCCTAACCTCTAAAGTTATCTAAACCCACCTATGATACCAACTATAATGCCCCGACCTTAATGGTTAGGATTTCAAAAAAATATTAAAAATAAAACATGGATTCTTTCTTGACACTTCCATGACACTATCATCATATCATGTAGCATTCCCCTGACCTGTGAAAAACATTTCAAAAAATTGGGATGAGCATAAAAAGATCATTAAGGGTTATAAAAAGTATGGAAAGGAAACATGAGTACATATATACATAAGAATGAAATCATACTTTACCCATAAAACATAAGAAATTTTACATACCTCATCAAATCATGAATAAATCATAGAAATCATAAGACATAAATGTAACTTGAGGCATTCATAACATTCTTACATAGGGAGTAACCCTTTTGGTTACATTTGGAATACCCATCACAGTATATTCCCTAAATCTCTTCAAAGAAACATTAACATTTAGCCCCTTCACGTTACCCAATTAATTGGAGAGCTATATCAGGCTCACCCGCCATTAGTTTATCACATAACCACTTGTCTTCATAATAATTCCCAAGAACCTCAAAATAATTTTATCACATAAAACATGCAAAAATGAAACATAACATTTCCACCTTTTAATCACAAGATATCAATACAACAAATTGAAATAAAAACATTATGAAAACCATTTTCAATACAAAAATAAAAGAAAAAATAAAACATGTATTTATTTTTCTTTTAAAAAAATGGTATGTCTTGTAGAGAAATCCGAAACTCAAATAATGGTCACGGCGGCGGAGAAGTCGTTGTCGCCGCATACATACGACAAAAACATTCCCTTTTTTCATTTAGTAAACGCTTCGTATAAAAAAGATTCCTTTGGAATAAATGTAAAATTCAAAGGGTTTTATACAGCTTATAAAATGAGGTTGTTTATAAAACAAAATATGTCTCAATGAAAGGATATTGGGATGAAGTCCCATACAAAGATGATATCCTTGGATTAAGGATAAATCAATTACATAATTATGTGTGAAAAAATGAATACACCTAATATAAGTGGATATTAAGTGCAAAACAATCAGAGTACATTCACAAATATTCATAGAACGACATATTCAAGGAGTACAAGTATATCCCAAAGAATCAAAATTGGGTTAAGAAGTTCCTTTGCTAAAATTCGACAGCTTAACGGCGTCACTTAAAAATTATGAAAAAGAGTTGATGAGAGATAAAAAGTGTATCTCAACACTTGGACATAAAATTTAAATCACTAAGGATATAGAAGAACATATCCCAAGATAATGTTATGTGAATTAAAAGACATAACAAAATAAGTCTTTTAAAAAGAGGAGGGTGAACGGTTCCCTTACCGACATGGGTATCTTTCAAAACATACACCACGTGAAAGAAGGACAATACAACATTGATGTAAATACTCATAAATGAAATTATATTACACAATGAGTAAAATAATAGGCAGTACATTCACCAATCAATGGAAATTGTATCAAATGTAGCATAAATCCCACCGGAATAAAAGTGAGATGAAAAATCCATTATGAAACTTCGGCAGCCTAACGACGCCACTTAAAACATCCCAAAATGGATTGATGAGATCAAATAGGGTCTCAAATAATATTACAATAAAATTTACAGCAATATGAATATAAAAGAACATCCCCTATCATAAAAAAGAGGATCTTAAAAGAAGTGACATAAAGGAGAGTACTTAAAAAGAACGAGAGAGGTTAGATCTCTTACGAAAATTCGACAGCCTAACAACGCCACTCAAAACATCCAAAATGTATTGATGAGAGAGAATAGAGACTCTCATAATATGAACATAAAAGTTACAGTAAGAGTAATATAAAATAACAACCCAATCACAAGAATGATGAGCTTAAAATGAATGATATAATAGAGTGTATTTAAAAAGAAAGAGAGGAGTAGGATCCCTTACCTCGGGTCCGACTTGACTCAATCATTCTTTAACGTCATGAATAATAAACTTGAGTTTATTTATACTTTCTTAAGAACATTTTTCAAGTTTATTATTCCTTTTATATCACATATTACCATGTTATAAACATTATGTAATCATTTATGTTAATAAAGTTTGATTTGTTGATATTTGGTTCTTTAGTCGAATGTGGACTTCTTACAATTACATATTGTTCGTGTGGTCAAAGGTTCATTATATCCAGAATGATATTCATGATCTGGATATCATATATATCATATATATCCAGAATATACATGTATTTATAATATTACATAATCATTTACAGGTAAGAAATGAAATTCACCGTTCATGGAGACGGTAAGTTGTACGTACGCATGAACACTACTTTCATTTCTATGTCATATTAATGGAATTAAAACTAAATGAGATGTATGTATATTTCAATTACAAGATTATATTCTTCATTTATATGTAACATAAATCATATATAAAAACTTTAAATACATCCTTTATACATCCCTCATAATGAATTAACGAATCAAATCACATTGAGGGGGCTGTAGTCCGCACTTCCTAAAATGAAATTATCGTGTTTACCAACAATGGAATCAATAAAGTTATGCCACAAAAATAAATACAGAAGATTAATTAAAACATAAACATACTATATATGATATATAAATATAGTGACATCTTAATGTCCACTTTTTAAGGTGTTATATGAGTGTTGAACAATCATCGTTTCGTGAGGCAGAAATTCGCCATCCACAGAAATAGTATGTTCTTTAACCATTTGATGTAGGTGTGTGCAAGTGTAGCTAGAATTATTCTTATAAAAACATCCTAGTATATTGAAGATACTGTAGTTGTTACAAAATAAATGAATAAAAAGAGTTTAGGGGGTTGGAGAAGCAAAATAAAACAAAATGACTCAAGTGAAACATTACCTTAAAATCGTGTAACTCCCTTTGGTTTGATATAAAAGGCTTATTTGGGAAGACTTATGCCCAAAGTGAGGCTTATAAGAGTTATATAGGGAAGTGGAGAGACAAAATGGGCAGGGGTTGGCCGAGCCAAAGGATTTTGAAGTGTGGGTAAAGAGGTAGAGGTGGGGGCCTTTTATAAGAGGAGGGGAGGGGCACTCTTGGAAAGTAAACAAATTTTACTTTATTTTAGAATGAGATTAGGATTTAAAAGGACCCATATAGATATAATTCAAGTCTAACGTGATAAGGGTTCTTATTATACCCATAAAATAGGTTTTCGACATGTGTAGATCATAGATTTTACATTATCTTTTCATTTTATTTCAACCCTTCATTAATGAGGTAATTGCTGCATCATCATAATGTCATAAATAATTTAATATTTTTAATTTCTAAAAATTATAAAACAAATATCATGATATAGGAAATATTTTTAGATTTTAATGAATATTTATAGTCAAAAATTTGTCTTTTATAACCCCATGTAAAAATTGTTTTAGTAAAACATCTCTTTTTTGTGTCATTTTTACTTTAACATTAAATAAAAAGCTATTTATGTCATTTCCCAAACAAAGTGGCTTCATGGGGTCCCAAAGTTGACCCATGGATTTAATTGGTCGGACATGACATATCCAACAAGGGTATGACATGTGTCAAGCTCATCTCATATTATGAAAACATTATTTTTACCTTAAACTACACTAATTACCTCTAATCGCGATTAAAAACATAAAAGATACTATTCACCAAAAAAATTATTTTAATTCTATTGAACCACATTTTACTTATTAAAGACAACCATGTATGTTGGATTTTTGAAATTCAAAACACAGAGGTGGTAAAATTTCATTTAAATGGAAAATCAGTTTTTATAAGTACCACTTAGTGGTTTCACTATTCAACAAAAATTGAAGTTCTTCAGAAAAATACCAAAACTTCACCCTAAGCTATATTTGATATTCTGAATACAAAAATGAAGTCTATTTTACAAAATTCAAAACATATAAGTTACATTAATTAATTTAATAATTAATTCCCGCTGTTAGAGCAAATAGCGTGTTTTTATGAAACAATAAGTATCAAAAGATTGACACTAGTTTAACTCCGATTTCAAAGTGAAATTAATTACAATGACCACAATTGGATTAAATGGTAAAAATATATTCTAATTTAACTTTAACTCCAAAGAAAAATATAATATTATCATATAAATAAATTAGATTAAAAAGTGGTTTTCAATTAAAATACAACATTTTTCACTATTCATTAGAAATGAACATTATCGGAAAAATACCAAAAAATTACACAAAGTAAATTTTGATGTCCCGATTCCAAATAAGAATTTTATTTTGTCAAATATAACACATAAAATCGTTAAAAAGTTGATTTAAAAGAGGTTCTCCATCGAAAGGCGGTTAATCGACCTTTTAAAGAATATTAGAATGTTTATGCTTAAAAGTTGGATTCATTCGTATTTTTAATCCTCTAACATTTATTGTAAAAAGTAAAAATATTTGAAAAACATATATAATCAGTTTTTAGTTAGTTCTATTCATTCCCGCCATTACAATGGCTAGGCGTTAAATGCCATTTAAAATAATATTATTTTATTATTAGAGTGCAACGTAAGATTCCCATTTAACTCGTTGTTGCGTATTGGGTACGCCATCGAGCATAGAGTTCCCTTTAAAACATTATTTTTTTCACAAATAGGGATAAATATTAAAATTTCATATTCTTTATTTACCGGGGGTGTTACATAGAATCCCCTTTAAAGTAATATTATTATTTTTTTTTCACAAATATTGATAAATATGAAAAAGAAATATGATTTATTTACTTTTGATGTAACATCCTTCCCCCCCCCCCTTTTGGGAATTGTATCCTCGTAATTTTAAAATATTGGGCTCTGAAACATCATTGAAATCCCCACATCGGAAAAGGAGTCAATAAAACTATCAATTTAAAATTAAAAAAGATAAGTACAAAGGTCACCAGAGACAATAAATACTAGGATTCCATGAAAACATGGATATGGAGGAAAAAAACAAACCTTCAAGGTCTGATAGAAAGTAATTGAAAACATGTCTAAGAGAATGTTAACCACCAACAAAATTACAAACTTGTGAGGGGTTAAATGTTATTTCATTCCCCAGTGGAAAAAGTTAACAAACTATGTTTTTATTTTAAGATTCCTTTCATTGAGGAATTCATTTATGAGCGTAACTAATAAATGACAAAAAATAATTACTTGTCATGTATACTTTCAACATTTACTAGATTTCTAATACTATCTCATATTTTTCTACAAACGATGTGTATTCAGGATGACTTGTTCACATTAAGAGTGTTATAATCAACTTCGTGAGAATAAAATTACTCTGAAAAGATGAACAGCATATTTACCATGTCTTTTGACCTTAACCAAAACCAAATTTTTTTGTATAATATCAAATAATCCAAAAAAAGATAATCATTTACAAAAATAAAAACTACTCTTAATCTCTAATAATTTTCAATCAACCCAAATATCAACAAAGACCATCAAATACAAATTTTCCCATAAAATTCATCAAAAATAAACCAACCTCTGATTGAAACCAAATCTATGAAGGATTTACTTGCATAGTCTTCCAAGGTAAATCTTAACATTAATCTACAAATAAAATTAGTTACTCTTAATGTCTCATACTGAAAAGTAATTAGCCTAATCACATATCCTCCATGATAGGTCAATAATTTCCATTGATAACCCAAAATCAACATATTCTTGATTCATAAAATCATCTTACTAAAAAGAATTTTTCATACTAACTCGGGACTTCACGTAGTCCAGTGTCATGCAATAAATACCAGTCACACTTTGGTTGTGGGTTTGATTCCCGCAGGTTGGTCTAACGCAAGAAGTTGTCACGTGGTCTACATGTTGTCCATTTTTCCAAAACAATATAATTCTTAAAACAATCCCAAAAAGAGATAAAATCATAAAAAATAACCATAACATAATTTAACCTCAATTTTATCTCATGCCTTTCATTTTCCATCATATAGTAACCCATAATTGCCTTAAAAGTAAGGATAATATAAACACTAATGGTTACCATTATAATTATAACATGAACTTCCACACCGAGTTGGTTCTCTCATACATGATGAATTAGAGGTCTCACCAAGGTTCAAGTGATTAATCATGAATCCTTAATAGTTGGTTTATAATAACCATGAGATTCATCATTGAATCCTCTATTTCATCCAATATCTTAATCAGAGAACCACCACAGTTTTCTTCAAACCCATTGTCACTTTGGTGCTTACTAGATCCATCCATTCACTAAAACAAAAAATGGCAGTGTGAGTATATTAACAAATTCATCATATACTTATGAGGAAGATAAACACTAAGATTTAATTATCCATGTTATCTCAAAGTCATTCAAAATTTCAAAAATAACAATGACTCCATCTAATATACTAACCATTGTGGTTATACACAACATGTCACTTATGCTTAGACAACACTCTAACCTCTAAAGATATTTAAACAGACCTTTGATACCAACTATAACGAACTATCCTTATAACATTACATAATCATTAATTAAATGAATAATTAACATTGATGATCTTTTCATGTTTAGAGTTTTAGAGAATTAGGACATAACTATTACATCTCAAAAGATTACACAGTAGCAACTGCTACTATAACAGAATTTTCAAAACAATAATAAATACATAAATAAAACATTAGTTCTTTTCTTGTTATAAATCATATTGAATACTTCTTTTCTCTTACCCTTCCGTATAACCTAATAGAAAAATATTCAAAACATTGGATGAGCATAAAAACTCTGTAAGGGTAATAATGTAATGAAAGGAAACATTAACCTGAAAATAAATACAAATCAATAAAACCATAACATTCAATCATAAAATACCTTCTTAAATCATAATATTTATGTATAACACATTAGAATCATTAGACCTAAAGGTAACTTGGGGCATTCCTAACATTCTTACGTAGGGAATTACCCTCTTGGTTACGTTTGGAATACCCATCACAGTATATTCCCTAAATCAATTCTGAGAAACCTTAGGGTTTAACTCTTTTGTGTTATCAAATGTATTGGAGAGCTATCACGGGCTCAACCGCCCTTAGATTATCACGGAACCACCTGTCTTCATAAACAATTCCCAAGAACCATAACATAATCTTATCATATAAAATATGCATAAAGAAAACATAACATTTCCACATTTCATTCAATAGATATCAATACAACACATTGATAAAATATAAACATTATCAAAACCATTTTCAATAAGAAAATAAAATAAAAGTAAAACATATTATTTATTTTTCATTAAAAAATGTTATGGCTTGTAGAGGAAGTCGAAACTCAAATTATGGTCATGGCGGCGGAGAAGTCTTTGTCACCGCATACCTAAGACAAAAACAATCCCTTTTGTCGTTTAGTAAGACGCTTCATATAAAATGATAACTTTTGAACAAGAGTAAAAGATAAAGGGGTTTATACATTGTATAAAAGAAATTTTTCTATAAAATAAAATATGCCTCGATTAAAGAAAATTGAGATGAAGTCCCGTACAAATATGGTATCCTTAGGTTAAGGATAAATCAATTACATAATTATTTGTGACAAATATAAATACACCCAATATAAGTGGATATTAAGTGTAAAACAATCAGAGGTCATAAAAAAATATTCATGGCACGTTATAATCAATAATTAGAGGTTTAACCCAAAGAATTGAAATTGGGTTAAGAAGTTCCCTTACAGAAATTCGACAGCCGAAAATCGTGACTTTAATGTTCCGAAAATGAGTTGATGAGATATAAAAAGTGTATCTCATCACTTGGAAACAACATTTACACCAATAAGGATATATAATAACATATCCCAACATAAGAATATGTAAATTAAAAGACATAACAAAAAAATTCTTCTAGAAAGAGGAGGGTGAAAGGTTCCCTTACCGATTTGTGTAACATTTGAATCATACACCCCATGAAAGAATGGTCATACAATGAAGATTAAAATCCCCATAAACGATATTATATTACAAAAATATTAGAATAATTTATAGTAAATACAACACACAAAAGGAAATAGTGGAAAATGTAGCATGAATCTCACGGGAATTAAAAGTGAGATAAAAACCCCTTACCACGTGGTAATCAATCAAGTCGTATGACCAAATGAAAATAAACACCAAATGAATCACATAATACCATGAATATAAATAGAATAATGATAATATATATTAAATGGAAGTAAAAAATAAACCACATGAAATAAATATGTTGCGAACAATGGAAATCTCACTGAATTAAAAGTGAGATACGAAATCCCCTATAAAATTTCGGCATCCCAACAACGCCACTTAAAACATCAAAAAATTGATTGATGAGATCAAATAGGGTATCTCATAATATGAAAACAAATCCTACAGTAATATTAATATAAATTTACATCCCCCAAAATAATAAAGAGGAGATGAAAAGAAATGTGATAAAAGAGAGTACTTAAAAAAGAAAGAGAGTGGTAGGATCCCATCCCTCAAGTTCGACTTGTCTTATTCGTTTCTTTATATTACTGAATAATAAACATTGGTCAATTTATAATTTCGTAAGGACCTCCTTTAAATTTTATTATTAAATTAATATAACATATTATAATGTTACAATAATTAGTTTATTATTTGAGTTCATATCAGACGTTTTTGTCGACGTTCGGTACATGAGTCAAAAATGAACGTGTGTGAAAAGAATTATCCATGTAGTTATAAGTACACCATCTCCAGTGTAGAATTAATTATTTAAATATCATATTTATCTAGTATATATTAATTTTACAATATTCCATAATATTTGGAGATAAAAAATTAAATTCACCGTTCATGGAGACGGTAAGCTGTACGTACGCATGAATGCTACTTTCATTTCATTGTCATATTAATGAAGTTAAAACTAAATAAGAGATATATATTTTATAATTCCATAATTATATTCAACATTTAGATGTAATATATATCATATATATCCATTATATATATGTACTTATAATAGTACATAAGAGTTGGAAATAATAAATGAAGTGTACCGTTCATGGAGATGGTAAGCCGTACATACGCATGAACGCTGCTTTCATTTCTATTTCATAATTTAATGGAATGAAAACATAATGATACATAGGTATATTATAATTACAGAATAATATCATATATAATATCATTAACTATATCCTTTATACATCCCACATAAGGAATTAACGATTCAAATCACTTTGAGGGGGCGGTGGTCCGCACTTCTTAAAATGAAATTATCGCATTTACCCATTTTGGAAAAAATAATGGTATAGAATAAATTAAAAATAATGAAGCATAATAAAAACATAAAAATATTTTATATATCATATATAAACACAGTGGCATATTAATGGATACCATGAGGGGTGTTAAATGAATATTTAATAATCATCATTTCGTGAGCCAGTAATTCACCACCCATAGAAATAGTACGTTCCTTAACCAATAGATGGAGGTCTGTATAAGTTTAGCACGAATAATTCTCATAAAAACATCATATTATATTAAAGATACTTTTTTGTTAAAAATTAAAGGAATAAAAAGATTTTAGGGGGTTGGGGTAGCAAAATAAACCAAAATAACATATGAGAAGACATTACCTTCAAATTGGATAACTCCTTTTAACATGAGTCCAAAGGCTTCCTTAGAAATACTTATGCCTAAAGTGAGGCTTATAAGCGTAACATAAGGATGTGGAGAGATAATATTATTAGAGTATGGATGAACCAGTGTCTTGAGAAGTGTGGGTAAGGGGGTATAGGTGGGGGCCTTTTATAAGATGGAGGAGGGTCACTTCTGGAATGTCTTGGAAAGTTACATTATTAGAAAATGAGTTTCGCATTTTGAAGATCCTAAAATGATATATTTCTATGATAATGTGATAATGTATCCAAATACTCCAATCCAATAGGTTTTAGACAAGTGTAAGTCTTAGATTTTACCTTATCTTTTCATTTTATTAATGAAGTAATCACTGTATCATCATGGTGTCATTTATAAATTGTTTTTATAATGTCTAAAAATTATAAAAAAATACCATGATGTAGTAAATATTTTTATATTTCCAATGATTTTATATATTCTAAGAGATCATTTATGTATACAAAATTATATTTTTTTTACTTAGGTGTTACATAATTTTATTTATATTTTCCTTTCTTTAAAAATAAAATGATAAAATGTCACTATCGCCCAAAAGTGATTCCATGGGGTCTCTAAGTTGTCACAAGGAAACCCCTGGTCGGCCATTACACAACCAATAGCATTAGGACACATTTTGGTGTCATTTTATATTATTATGATATTATTTTATTACCCTTAACTACCGGATTACTTATTAATCATGATAATTAAATATAATTACCATTATTATAATTCATAATGTCCAAAAAAGTGTCATAATTACATAATTTGGACCTTATGATTCCAAATATGGAATCCATTCAACCAAATTCCAAACACCAAAATTGTAGTAATTAATTTAAAAATAATTCTCGTTGTCAAAACCAAAGATGAGATTTTAAAGCAGTAAAAACTATCAAAAAATGATTTGTTTTTACATCCAATTTAAAAGTGAAATTTCATCCAATGACCAAAAATGTATTAAATGAAACAAATAATTAAATTTCACCTTAAACCCAATTAAAAAGACAATATATCTATATAAATAAATTGGATGAAAAGGTAGTTTTGAATTAAATTGCTGTATTTTTCAGTATTCATTAAAAAATGAACATTATCAAAAAAATACAAAAAATTCACCCTAAGCTAAATTTAATATATCAAATTCAAAAATGATGTCCATATTACCAAATTCGAAACATATAAATTTAATTAATAAATTATATAGTTAATTCCCGCAGTCAAAACAAATAGTGTGTTTTTATGAAACAAAATCTATCAAAAGATTGACAATTGTTTATGTTTGATTTCAAAGTGAAATTAATTATAATGACAACCATTGGATTAAATGGTAAAAATATATTTTATTTAAACTTAAAAAAAATTAAAAATATATCCAAACCATAGAAATGAATTAGATTAAATTTTGGTTTTGAATTAATAAACAACATTTTTAAAAGAAATGAACATAATCGGAAAAAAACCAAAAAATTACACAAAGTAAATTTGGATTTATTTATTATAAATAAGGATTTTATTTTTTCATATATAACTTATAAAAGTGAAAAATGTAGATTTAAAAAAGGTTATCCATAAAAAGGTTGTTAATCGGCCTTTTAAAGAATATTAGAAAATTTATTCTTAAAATTGGATTCAATTTCATTTTAAGCCTCTAACCTTTATAGGATAAATGTAAAAATATTTAAAATACATATATAATCACTTTTTAGTTAGTTATGTCCACTCCCACCATTACATCGGGTAAGAGTTTACTACCATTTACAATAATATTATTATATTATTAGTGTGAATTGTAATATTTCAAAAAATCATGTTTTTGCGTATAGGGTATGCCATCGAACATAGCAACCACTTTAAAGTAATATTATTATTTTATCCATAAATATTAATAAATATGAAAAATAATTATTATTTATTTACCTGGGATTTTACCAAAATATTTGATTTATAAAATTTCTTCAATATAGTAGTGTTGTAAGACCTAGATAATTGTTCTAAATGTGTGTAACTAGAAAATATCACAATTGTTTCCTGGAAACTCTGGACATTATTTAGTTTTTCCCTTTATACCTTGATTATCTACATGATGGACAATTGACCAATGATTCATAATCACCATAATAAAATGTCTAGACATTTTAACATGGGTGGATCTTCAGATATGTTAAATCCAAATAAAAAAACTTTTACATTGATAGAAAATTGCAGGTAATGTTTTTTTATCATGAAACAACGACATAACCAAAGATAAAATATGATCAAAACTACTAATAAAAATTCCAAAACATGATTTAATAACCCTAAATTCTGTATCAATGTCATGATTTCTCATATAGATTCTCAGATATGAGGTCTGATTCATAGATATAATCAAATTGTACAACTGAGAAGGTTCTAATTCAGGATATTGAATATTAGTTGTAGATGTTGTTTGAAGAATAAATGGACCGACTACCTCCTCTAATAAATTATAAAACGATGGATCTGGAACCAATTTTTTTATTTTATACTGAAGTCTTTGACCATTTTAATAAAAACCAAATATAATCTTTTCCAAAACTATAATTCTGTAGATGATTTCCAATACATTCAAATGATTTGAATAACTAAACATAAAATTTCCGACACATAAATTTAATTATTCCTTCAAAAATAAAATCTCAATTCAATGAAGAAAATTATATAAAGGATTTTACACCTTTAATTTAGATAGAATCTAATGTAGATCATTTAGGATTTCGCTGATTATTTATCCAATCATGATCACATAATAGACTCTACATTTTTCTTCCAGAGTCAATAATTATATAAAAATAAAAAAATCCAAACAATTAATAGTTATCAATTTGACTTTTTTCCAAATACTATTATATATTAATACAATGAAATATTCTATGGAATATGATCATATTGAGTCATTGGTTCAGCATTTTATTACATGTCTTGTAGAGGATCGGTGTAGATTAAATAACAATATTAAATATATTCTATATGAAACATGGTTTTTTTGAAAATCATAGAATATCTCCTGATCATTTTCACATATAGGAAATTTAAGACCACTGTTAGGCCTCTGATGTGGTATTTCACTTGGAAGAGAAATTACATATGTGTGTGTAAAGTGTTTAATCAAATTGCACATAAGAGTAATTCATTTAATATTTTAAAGAATATTTGTTATAAAAGTTATGATTATTTTGAATAATATATATTTTATGGACAATTAGAGGCCACCATTGTGTCCTGAATATGGGATACACCTTATGCATGATATAACATTCGAATTTAAAATATATATTTCAAATATTTTTCAAACACTGATATTTTTTCTTTTATAAATTTTGAAAAAATATAGTAATTTATTTCTATTTTCAAATAATTAAAAATAATTTGTAATCAATGAAAATATTAATTTTCTCTTAATAATTTTTAAAATTTTATTATTAGTTATTTAAAATAATAAAATGATTATTATTAATGTAATTTTTTAATTTTTTATTGATTATTTGACAATTACAAATTTTTTAATTTATTACAAATTATTATTATGATTTTATAATCCTTAGTAATATTAACAACTTATTAATAAAAATGACTCGTTTATTGTTAAATATTCAAAAAATTTTAATTAATATTATATTTTATGCCACTAATTTATTTTATGAATTTTTAACAAGCTTTTTAATTATGGTATTTTTTAAATCATTTTATAAGAAAACTGACCAAATTTTTATTAACTACAATTTTAGTAAACATTACATATATTTTATTTTTTTATTTTTTTATTTAACCATTTGTTTTAGATTTTTAATATAAAAATTTATTATAAATAACATATAGTTTAAATAATTTATTTAACTTTTTTTATCATTCATCAAAATAGGCATTTCAATTAATTTCATACAATATATATACACAACATAATCAATTCTATTTACATCAAATTAATTTTTACTTGTTTTTTCAAAAAAATCCACATTTCAAATCTATATACATACATAGAAATGCACACAAACAAATTTTCATAAATTTCATCAATTTTTAAAAATGTCAATTATATTTTGTAACTAACACTATTATTTACTATTAATTTTTACTAATATGTAAATAGTTATTAATATATATTTATATTAAAAGATTTTTTAGATTCTATAATGTTACAAAAAGAATTCTGTCAAATGTTTTAACCAATATACATATTAAATCAATATTCACATACATATAAAAATACAAATATATGTAATATTTTTTAATAATATTGAATAATTAATTAATATTTATTTGAAATGATATAATTTTCATTATACATTATTTATGTTATTATTAAATTTATAATAATTATTATATATATTTAAATCACGATATCATAATTAATAGAAAACATAAAACATATTTTGAATCTTTAAATATATAATCATATGAAATATATATATATATATATATATATATATATATATTTAATTTAATGTTTTTAATTGATTATTTATATATACTAAGATGTTGATATATATATATTAGATTATTTCATAATAAAATATATTTTTGATTTTTTAAATATATATATATATATATATATATATTAGGGAAATATATACATATAAATATGTATATATAAAAAATCTTATATGTTTTCTATTATTTATATATGTTAATATCTATATATATATCAAAAAAGAATTTTATTTACGACTTATGTAGATATATATTAACATGATAATATATATAATTATACATATATATATATATATATTGAAGTGCTTTAACATTTTATAAAATGATTATATATGACTATGTATATATATATAACGTAATCTTTACATGTTATATTTAAAATTATGTATATATATTGACCTGTTTATATACATACATGTATGTATGTATGTATATATATTAAAAACATTACATAATTTTTCATATAAATATATATATTTATACTAAAAAATATTAAAAAATTTTAAAAAATTCTTTGATGAATACTCAAAATGTATTGTTTACATATATTTATTTAAAAAAATATATAATTTACCAAAATGTGTTATTTTTTAAATTTATATTAAAAAATTTAATAATTAATATAAATATATCTAATATATTTTAAGAATTTTTAAACAAATATACATATCAAATTTATATATACATATATATAATTATACAAACAGATATATATATATACCATAAAAATATTTTTAAAATCATATAAATATATAAATGATACATGAACCCGATCAAAAAATAATCATGAAAATCAAGTAAATTTCTCAACTAAAAACACTTACATAAACCAGATTAAATATATCACATGAACCAGATTAATAATTACAAGAACATAATTAGTATGATACCTAATAATTAATTAACATATATTACATGATCCAAATTAAAATCATAATAGAGATTAATACAATTCCATCAATCCAAAATATCAAATGATGAATGAAAATCATGTTTCTTCCTAATCATAGTGTTTGGATGAACCCGTATATTAATCATTGAACCAAAATATGAAAAAAAACAATTGACAGATAACATAAGTGGAGTTTGTACCATGCAGATCTAAGAAAAATTAGTAAAAATCAATAAGAATAGAGCTTCATGGAGATATATGGAGCGATCAGTGGGGGAAGGGTTTCAAGCATTATTTTGTAGAGGGATGAGAAAGGAGAGCGGCCCAAGTGTTATATTGATGGTGGTTTTTAGGGAAAATTTTTTGTGATGACATTAATGTCATCACAAATAGTTTTTTCATCAAAATTATTTATGTTATAAACTAATTTATGTCACAACTAATCACAAGATGATGATAATCATTGATAGATTTTTGCATCCATCTAACATTCATGTCACAATTACTTTTGGTGTTGGGAAAAAAGAATGACTACAAAAATGATTCGTAACAGATTATCTATTCTGGAACAATAAATCACTATTTGTGACAGAATTAATATTCCCTCCCTAATACTGATAGGAAACATTGTATTTTTAATGGGGCATCTTACCATATCAAATATCGATATTTCTAGTAGTGTTAACTAATCACATAATTTTATGAATTTATTTTGTACATAAAAAATATTTTCTCAACAAAGAATTGTTTTTTCACATTCTTTGATAATATTATAAATTTGGTTTTATTCACTTTTATAATATGTATTTGATAACAGGTAAACAATTTTTTAAATGATCAAATAAATATTAACATCATTTCAAATTTTTTAATTTTTTTAAAAATATAATACATTTATTGAATAGTGGAATATAAATATTTGTATAAAATTATCAGTTATTTTTTATAACATAATTCCTAATATTTGAATTATTTCATTTGAAATTAAAATATTTATTTATTTTTTATTTAAAATATAATTAATTATATTGAATCCATCTTTAAACTGAATTTTAATAAATATTTATTCCTAGGTTTAAAAACAAATCTTCATTAAAATATTTTAATGTTTATAATTTTTCTCGATTTTAATTAATAAAATTAAAATAAATATTAATATAAAAGAAATTTATATATTATATTTAAAAAAATTTATATTCATTAAATTATTATTTAGTAACATATATTTATTATAATATCATATTTTTCATTAATAATTCTAACTTGATAACAAATTTTTTACACATCCTCTAGATTAATTTTATATTATCTTATGGAAATTTTATGATATGCGTTTTGAAAAATTAAATCCCAATTTTTAAAAGTTATATTTTATATTATATAAGAAGTTTAACTTAAATTCTCATTATAAATAATTTTGAAAGTTGTGATAATTTTTTAATGAACTTACAGTCAAAATGGGTTTAATGGGTGTTAATCTATTGGGATAAGGGTAAAAAATATCCCAAAACATTTCTAAATCCTATAATGTTGTCATATTTATCCCTAATATCATAAAATGTTAAAATATTTCTACTTTTGGAGCCTTCTGGAAGGAGACTAATATGTATGTAATTCATTCATTTTAGTCTTCCCACATGTGTCATGTCCCTGACTTATAAAACTCAAAAAACTCTCATATATCATTCACATTTAAATAAACCAATGGTGTAGCCAATATCTACACAAATAACTACCTCAATACCCACTTATAATACTATAATCCTTTTATTGGTCATAATAATAACCTATGATGTATTATGGTGAAATGAAAAATATGTAGTGTCAAGAATAAGTAACATCTTTTTCTGAGCATTTTATATATTTTTTATATTATACATCAATTACATATTATAAAACCATGAAGATATAAAAAATAATTACATTACATAGAATTATATTTTTTTATAATTAAATGAAATATGACCATTTAAAATAACCTTGAGTGGGATGACTCGATCATGTTTGGGTGGACTACTACCTTGTTAACCGACATAATTCATTTTCCATCACTACTTCTCACAACTAGATATTACGAAGTATTTAATATTCATATTTTATATTTATGAAAAAATTATTATTATGGAATTGGAATATGATATTTTCCTTCAATATTTTCATTAAATATGTAATACAATTACATTTCTCTTAGGCTTATAGGACTTCCACCTCACTATACATTGTCATTAAATATTCATTTCCAATTAACATGGAATCTCATAAAGATATATTTTATGTTTAAATGTGACATTAATAAATAATTAATAATGAAATGAATAGTAAACATAATTTTATTTCATTCCTTACAATCTATTGAATATATGATAATGTCATTCATCTATACAGCATATTACCACCTTTCTAAGATATTTGATTCGTTTTTTATTACTAAATCTCATGGATGTTATATATAAGTTTATATAATTAAATGAACTCATTATGGTGATATAATTATATTTCTTTAAATAAATAATAATTATTACAAACTTTATATCATGAACATCAAAAAATTAAAATGTTTCCCATGTTTATACATGACTTACCATCTCTATGACTATATTGAATATAGTTTATCACAATCATCCTTCATCATGGTTTGTAAAAATTAATTTATTTAAAAAATTTCTAGTTATTTTATTATTATTATTATGGAAATGAATAATTAAAAATATCTTTCAGTTTACTCAACTTACTAGTTAGAATTTCGATAAATTACAATATTTTCACCAAAAAATCTAACTTTGACCTAAATGATTTTGTGATTGAACATATCATTAAAGTAAAAAAATTAATAATAAAATTGTAAATTATTATTAATATATAAAATAATTAACATATTTTTATATATTAGGAACATAAAAAAGGTTTCTGATGATTTGGTCTCATAGAATGTATTCTATCTCAAAACATCCTCTTCTGTGAAACTTATAATATTATGCAAAAAAATATAAATTAAACACTATATATACATACAATTTACATATAATATAATGAATATATCATACTATATGATATTTAATAATTCAATATGACTATATAATTCATGGAATGTTATGATTCTAAAGTTACTAATGTCGTATGTGTTTATATCGCAATTTCATTTTAATCCATACTGTGTATGCTTGAATTCCCATTTTTTAAATTATTTGATAGTTTTCAGATAAATGCCTTTAATTCAATTCTACTCTATTCACTCAATATTTTTTCATATAATAGAACTATTTTCCTCAGTTTTCTAATTAAAATTACTAATTATTTTTTATCAATATTTCTAAACATTCATTCTCTCTTATGTAAAAAATATTTTATCATTCGTAACAATTTTTTAAAATAATTTTTTTAAAATTTAAATTAATATGATTTTTTACAAACAAAAATTAAGGATGGTAATTTTTTAATTTTATTTATAAAGGAATAATTAGTTTATTTTATAGATAATATACTTTCTAAATTCTCTTTCAAAAATTTGAAGGGAATCAATTTTTTTATCATACTCATCATGAGTAGAACATGGTTACATAATAACATCTAATAGACTTTATGATTAAATACTGTGATTAAATGCTTATATAAATTAAAATTGGTTTCCAAATTTTTTTTAAAATTTTTTTCAATTTTTTTTTAAATTGAGAATGTTATTTTACTCAATCATTATTTTTATGATATTTTGGGGTATTTTTATCCTTAAAAAATAAATATTTTTTTATTATGGATTACATATAAATTATGTATATATGACTTAATTATATACCTAGATTAATCTCTATTAATTTGGAGGGGAAATAGGTTCCTTCTTTTCATCCCTAAAGTACCTACATTATTAATTTTCATTTGATAATGATATGCGGTAAGATTATATGACACATTTTTATTTTATGGTTAACTCTTATGGGTATTCATTATGATTGAATTACACTATATAGAAAACATATATCATGAAAATTTTATGATATGTGTTCCTAGGTAGCACTAAAATTCATTGGTTATTTTTTTATTCTTATTATGCATCATTTATAGGATTAGAGAATAATCCAAGTCTGTTATGGTAATTTTTACACCATGTTATATTTTCAAAGTAGTTAACCTTGAGTCATGTTTCTGTCATGTTATATGTTGTTTCCACATTTCCTATATTTCCAATATATTATGATAACATGTTCTCTATGTTATTCTCATATGTGATTACTCGTGTTCCTTCTCTTTTATGATATCATTTTATATCTTTGACTCACAAGTAATGTTTCTTTATCATTGTTTACCCAACTAGTCTTTCGTTCAAACCATAATCTTCTAAATATTACCATGTTTTTTATTTCGTAATAGGATAAAAAGGTAATTATAATCTCACTCTTTAAATGAAGAAGATAATAAGGATTCTTATTTTTTTCATTATTTGATGTATTATGATACTTGGCATTCACAGAAACTACACCTCATGTAATAAACTTTATATGGTTTTAATGTCTAACACCCACTTGGATTTATGGAATTTATCCATCAAATATATTATCACTACAAAATAGTACAACATTTCTATCCCTAAAACATAAAATACCCACCGTGGATATTGAGCACTCAAAAATTTACCCCCAATAATAACAAAAGACCATAATTTTATGGAAATCTTCTTCAATACGAACCTTCCGATGAAGAATCTCTAGATGAATGAAGGTTAATTGAAAATTATGAAAACTAACCATGTCCTCATCCTAATGGGGAGCTAAATGTAAATGTGAAAAATAAATTGCCTCATCATCCACACTTTTGATGAGTCACTCTTGTCCTCTGTCAGAAGATTACCACTAAAGTCATCTACAATAACATTTCTGTTCCCAAGGTCGTAGGTAATGTTGAATGAAAAAAAATATTTGTACTCCACCTAACTGAACTACTGAAGGTTAATATTTTTTTTTGTAATATAGTACAGATGATTTTGTCATCAGAATAAATGTTGAACCATTCACTGGAAATGTAATGCTACAAAATCTTAAGATCATCCATCAAAAATATAAGTTCAAGGACATTTTTTAGAAAATTATTTTAGTGTGGCCTAAGATATCAAAAACCATATGATAACAAATGATCTCTCTATATTAGAATGTAGCCAAAACCCAACCCTGATTTTTCATGACAAATAAAATAGCCCGACATAGCCACTTGATGTGTTAACACTGGTGAAAAATTCAAAGGACATTTTAGTCCAGGAAAGGAAATATTAAATTTGTCTTCCTCGGAAAAATTTACCCTCTTCTTAGTGAAAACATTTATTAGATAATAAATCATTGAAAAATCCTTTAAAAATATAGGATAGCACCAAAAAATCAAAAAATTGATATGAATCTAAAAAAATGATATTTTTGTTCCCACTTCATAAGAGTGTTAACCTTTTAAGGGTCAATTGAGATAAAGTGTTTTATAAATTGTGCCCCTAAGAACATCAATTCTCGAATCGAGGAATAAAATTTTAATATCTTTTCATAGAGTCAATGATTTTTAAATTTTTTTTATTTTCCTTCATATGAAACTCATGTTCCTTATAATATGTATATTAAACTTGTATTCTATCAAAAAAGACCACTAAGATCATGTCAATATTCTCATTGATGATCCTCTTCATTAAAACCCATAATGACTGTAGGAGTACTGTTCATTCCAAAAGGAATGGAATTATACCCAAAATATATATACCTTTTATATAAGTAAGTTTTTAGAATGAATGATTTCTTTTAATGTCAATTATTTGTAACTAAACCAAAGAAAAATCTCCGAAAAAACACATATCCCATTTAGACTATTCAAATAGATCTTCCATATGTGATATGAAATACCTTTTCATTAACACAAATTGATTGAGTTTCCAAAAATAATTAAGTATGATAATTCCTAAATTATATTTCATTTAAAAGCCAATATGAACCACCATTTGTGTGACACTCATGTATATACATGATTTTCAAATCATATCACCCATTCTTGTCATAAATTCATTCTGTTCAGTTCATTTCATGTGGTAAGAACTAATAGAAATAGACTAAATACAATTTTTTAAATCATTTATTATATATATATATCATTATAATGGAAGAAAAGAAAAATCATAAGAAAATACATTGTAATTTTAAATGATAACTGGAGGGGGAAAATCACACAAAATATACAAATCCATGTAGAAATAAGGCAGTGTTATTACTTCCCCCAATAGTAGATAATAAATTTCATATGTACTGTACCTCATGTCCCATTTTCAATAAAAAAAACATAAACAACCCATTTGTTGTAATGATGGAGAACTATTGAATATAACATTCAATTCACACTCTATTAATGATGATCCTATCCATAATAAGGATGAAATGAATATGTTTCATTATAAGAACAAGAAATTCCAAGAAAAGATAAATCATTGTTAAATAGACGAATCAAAAAATAAAACAAATAATATGATATCTATTAATTCCATGAGTTGTAGTCATACCCATTACATAATAAAAAATCATTGTAGGATGTCATATGAGGTTCACAATTAAATCCGATATAAAAGTTTAAGATTCCCTAGTAAAAAAATAAACTAAGAAAAAAGATATTTTGATGGTACATATCATGATACTAGGACTGATATTACCTTCCTATGGAGACTCCTCTACTATATAATGATAATTCGGTTTGGAAGCCTATGGATGGAGCCCAATTGTTTTCAAAGAATACGAATTCACCATATTTATTTTTAGTTATGATGATTCCATGCCACTAGTTGTCCTAGGTGACAACAAGAACTACATAAATATTGAACATCAATAAAAGATGTTCTCGAATTCGCTACCTTTCCTCAACGGGATAAATGAAAGGGGCATATCATAGGATCCATAGGAGGCCTAGAAATCACCTCTTATCTAGATTCATAATGCGTATCTCCATTATTTCAGTTTTCCTTAAAATAAATCACATAACCTCTAATGTGAATAAGAATAACTCTACAAACACATGATATAACTGCCATATCATGATCAACCATCAATGATTTATCCCGAATGTCTGTATAATATGAAATATATAGTATGAAAATAATAATAATTAATGACATTTGGATGTCCCAATTGAACTATATAGTCTCCATCTAATGATTTGATACATTCTTAAGAGAAAAATTGCATAGTCTTAATAAAGCGGTTCACTTACTCTATCATGGGTATATCTAGTTATTTTAGTTTTAAAATCTCAATATCTAATTCCAGTACCATAAAATCAATATTGAACTAATAATTGGAAAGAATACTAATTTACAACCTCTCAAAACTATCATGAAACATCAGAATTAACATTGTATCCAATAATATCTTGTTAGTCATTTCAATATTAAATATAGAACACATTACCTTAGTACATTCATGTATATCTAGAAAATAAATGATATGATATATCATTATAAACTAGTCCTCATCCACTGGAGGATCATTAGTTATTTTAAACTTAAGTTGTTCCTTTCAAATAAACATTTTATATAATTCCGATATTCAACCCATTCAGTTTCCACAATTGGAACCAGAATGTGAAGGGTTCCATGTTCTATTCCTAGAGTTTATACAGTACTGTGTGATTCGATAATGCATTGTTCATTGGGAGGAACCACTCAATATAATTTTCCATAATCGTTCTCATGGATCATATGAAAACATATTCTTAGATGAATAATTATACAAAACATTAAAAAAACTATTTTTAGAAATATATTTATAAAAAAAATCAAACAAATAAATTTCTATACCTGTCATATATGATATGTTATTGTGATCAGGGTTCTAAAAAACAAATAAAATATAGTGAAAATACTATAATTAGATAATGTTATTACTCAATACAAATTTTTTCATAAACTCATGGTGACTTATGTCTCATCATAATGAGATCAATCTAGGAACACACTTAAAATACCTTATAAGTCCACAAAATACTACCTCTTATGTACCTTGAAAACCTATACTATATATTAACATTACAGAATGATAAATAAACCTATTTTTGATAAAAATAATTATCATGAAAAATCCAATATACCCTTGCACCTTGATACCCGAGATGACCCTGACATAACCATTAGGGATTCCCCTATTTTCATAGGTTTGTGACTAGTACTAGGAATAATAAAAGGTCAAGGAGAGGAAAAATCTACCAAAAAACAGTATAATACAAATAATTACATGTAATTATTTCCAACAATGAATATAGGAAAATTTGTAGAAAAAAAAGTACAAAGAAACCCAAAATTGTACAAAATCAATGTACTCAGTATCTAAATTTGATGAAAAATCAAAATTCTATAGTAAAAAATATCTATAACATCTACACTAGTCTCTGATAAACCCCAAAAGTGCAAAGGTTCAAAGACATTCTCTACCTCCAAGTGGTTATTTCCCTTTTCCATGTCCCCGAATAATAAAATGTACTAATTTCTAAAGGAATATAAATGTTGTGAGATATAAATCATTGATGGGTATCACAATGTGTATTGTATGAAATATAAATACAATAAACACTTTATTATATGAATTTTAATTAAAAAATCATGCCATATAATTGATATATATTCAAAACAACATTATTTTTATTGAAAAGATGGAAGATATTTAAAAAATGCATACAACATGCTTATTAAAATATTTAGTATAATATATTTTATAAAAATCAACAAGAATGAGAGAAATAGTTCAAAATATGGGCCCTACATAAACAAGCAGAGGACTCAAATCACTATAGTCATACTCTATCTGGTATATTATTTACTATATATAACATCTTCACACATCTAATATGTTTCCATGTCTAAATATCATCTCTGAAATGTTATTATATTATATTCAAAAACACCCACTTAAGATAAAATTATTATTTTAACATGGTTTAGTTAGTTTTTTCATCATATGTCCTATGCATTGGGATTAGGATCCTAACATTCTAATCCCAACCATATGCAAAAGACCCAAATCCCATGTGATTTAATCAATAAATCAATCATTAATATTGGTAATTAATAATTTCACACCTTTTAAAAAATTATTAGATAATTTTTAAACTTTATCATGAATGATTTTTTAAATATATGTCATATGTTTTCACAATTTCATAAAAATTAAAATCACTTTAAATTTTTTTCATTTCTTATAAAAACATCAAAATATTCAATCAATATGATATCTAATGTTTCCCTTAAATTATCATAAATCCACACCACAATATCAAATCCATTTATGTTTTGTTTTTCCTCAAATTCAATATCTATTCCGAATCAAGGATCAAATCATTCTTATCGATGTTATTTAATTGTTTATAAACTAAATTCAAATCAATAAATTAATAAAACATTTCAATTGACTATAAATTCATAATGGTACCACCAACATTTAAAACATGGAATGAAATTATCAATACCTACAAATGGAACACCAACATTGATTAATGTTACTATAGATCAATTAGTCATTCCTAGAAGAAATATAAAATCAAACGTAGTTTTGATCTATTCAATATGTGATGATTCATTATATGCTAATGATGCCAGAATAAATATCTTAAAGAGACTAATTGATAATGATTGTATTTGTTTAGAGGGATCATATTCTCTACTGAAAAATTGATTTACCACGGATAGTGGTTAGAGGATCTAAAAAAATACCAAGGGATCCTTCAAAATCATATAAATAATATAATGGATGATCATGAAAATTTTGAATACTAAAAGGGGGATTAATATATATTAAAATATATTTTTGGAATAATTAAATCATTCCCTCACAGATTAATGGAGAGTGTCACATGGTATAAAAATTAGTGATTCGTAACATTATTCCCCAGATATATGGGTAGAATAGATTCTCCCTGATTGGTACAAAATTTTTCATTCTATGTGTCATACATTTAAATATCAATTACCTGAGTCTACAACTATTGGTGGTTATAGCCACACAATGTGGAATAATTGTGTACCCACACTATTGCATGATAATGGGAGCATTGTTTGTTTGACCTATTGTGTCAGTTTGTCTAGCCCATGATCCAACTATGCACTAAAAAAAGGGATTCCAAAATTTTCAATATTTCACACCAAATAAGCTCCCAAAAATGAATGATTAATACTAGGATCATCGATTACCGAAGATGATGTAAAATTATGATACATAATTTCCACATTAAAAAATGTGAACCTAAATTTAAAATCATGAATTATCTATATCAAATAGGTAATGTCACTACACTCTCATATGTGCCTCCAGATCCATCTTCTCATGAGAATCAAAGCAATTCATCCATTTAAAATGGATCAATGGTTTCTCCCTCCCATGAAGTAAATTTATCTCAGAATCAACCATCATGAGTTGGTCCTTATTCAAAAATAAATAATATTCAACATTAAAAACATCCATGATTTATACATTATACGGGTAAGAACGATACTTCCGATGAAATGATATATGAAACTCATTACGTTTTTACATAATCTATAATATATTATCCAAATGAAATGTCTAATTACCCACTTACACAATAACCTAAAAAGGTCCCATGAAACAAGAACCACGATTATATTTCCACTGTAAACATTATATACCAAACCAATGTAAAACGATATGTAACACTCGATCACAAAAAGAAATCAAAAAATATATTATGTTAATTATAATATGGTTTATTCATGATTTTTTTCATTAAAATTTTGTGTTGAATCAATTTAATCTTCATCACAATACCTTGGTCTTGAGCTAAGCCAACCATGTATGAATCATACCTTTTTCTCCAACACAATCAATATTTGCATGCCCTTCCTTGCACGACTACAAAAGGAGATATTCTTTCAATGAGTAGTGAATATTTTAAAATGTAATGTTACCTGTAAAGAATTGCGATCCAAAGATCCACCAATGTATAGAATGCATGAATGTATCATATTATATAAAATTTTTATAACTCTCTATATTTGGACATCCATTTGTAGATGGTATGTCACACACATATGAACCCAATATATAAATTACTCTGGAAAAAATGTAAATAAAACCTGAATGATAAAAGGGATCCATATAAGATCCTATAGTAGGATTGTCTCCATGAAGAGGATCAATATATTTCACAAATATATTTACGATCAACTTTACATTAGATGTATCCTGAATCATTGTAATGTGAGATGATTCGGTTACCCTATCATCTATAAAACATATCACACTCTTCATTTGATGGTACATAAATACCCATCCAATTAATCAATAGATATATCATCAAACATTCATATCCGGAAAAATATTATTGGTTCCATTGTGTATATCCTATATGATGTTATGGAAATCAACTGATAAGGATTTCCATATTGAAAATTTAACAATGTACACATTTTCAAAACAATAACCCCCCTCCATGGGGAACTGCCGCTCTAAAATTATCTCCACATCATAAATAGAGTCCCTAATACTACAAAATTCATCCTAAGAAAACTAATATTATTAAATCATCTTTAGAATTGTGGATATCAACTAAACACTTGTGAAAAAACCATTGGCCATTACTATTTAACTACAAAACGAAACTGTTTGAAACGATACAATAAGTAGTACTCTTCCAATGAATCCATTATAGATTGGTTTGGAATTTTCCTAATTATTTAATCTCCAAAAACATTTACCTTCCCTAAGGTGTAGTCTATATCTAAATCAACTTAAATAGTTACTCTACCAACTAACTCTTTTGAAGGACCAAATATATTCTGATAAGATATAATAAATTATTTTGTTGTCAGAATAAAGGGAGAAACATTCTCCAAAATGGTAATAAAACCAACACATTTGATAATAAATCAAAACATTGAGTTCAATGTCATAGGTCGTATCATTATTCTAACATTTCCTAAGCTATCATACCCATTTTCTTCAAAAGGAGAACCTTTCTTAATAATACAACCAGAATCAGATTATGATGTGTCTTAGGAGAAAATCAAGTACTAACTGGACTCTTGAATAGTCAACACCGATAAAAATGTCCAAAACAGTTCATCTCAACAGAAGGAATCTCTCATTTATCATATAAATAAATCATTATCTCTATATGGGTGAGAGTAATCATCTATGAACCAATGTGTGAGAGATCATTTAAAACTAGAAATATTAGACATCCAAAATAACAAGGCTTCATGTCATGAAAAGAATATATTATTTATCACTTGTCAAAAAATATTTCCACTTTTCATGTTCAATTAATATAAAATGTTCTGAGACCACGTGTCCTAGAAGAATCGCATCCTATATCTTAAAATGTGCACATCAATAGCTTTTCAATGAGTTAATGATTTCTCATCATTTATAGAACTCATCCAGAATGACACACATATCCATCCATTGAATAAGATTAATCCGATTTGTCATCCAAAAATGCTACTACGAATGTATTAATGTACATAGAAAAGATCATATTAATCAACGGCTAATTTTTTTTGGATATTTGGTTAAACCAAATGGAATTATATTATATTGATAATGGATATAAAAAACACTAGTGGGAGGTATAATAATGGTTAGATTCATTTATTCTCAACTAGTTATAAGAAGATTGAATATAATCATTGAAACCAATTGTTTATCATTATATAGTTCAAATAGTTCACCTATCTATGTGAAATAATACTTGTTCTATAAATTAATAGGATTGAGCTTAAGGTAATCGTCCTAATGGAGTAATGTTCCATCAGCATTATCTGTAATGAGAATAGGTACAATCCATGGTTACACACTCATGCATATAAATATCTTCGCTAGATAAAATATATAAATTAATCATTAATAGTATTAGTTATGATACTTCAACAAGGTTTTATGTAATATAATCTGGATGTGGGCCAAGTAATAAATTGATAGAAATAAATACCTCTCTTACAATTTCAATATGTAAGAAATATGAATGAAAATTATCAAAAAAAACATGAATAAACTTTACTGACATCGTCACATAATGATACCCTATCCATATAAAAAAAACTAATATAATTCCCAAAACATGATAATAATGTTCACTGCTAGTCAAACTCATAAACTACTCTCCCTGAAAAATGAGCATGAAATTTGGTGTTATAAAGGATACTCATCAATGAAAATTATCAATTTAGGATCTATTATAAATGGTCCAATCCATTCCAATGATGTCAACATGATGTTTTTTGTCGATAACTAGAAAATCCAATATATTCATAATCTTAGATAATGTGAAGAAACACATATGAAAATAAAGACTATGATCTCTCTTCATTGTAAGGTTTGTAGTATTATATTTCAAATAAGAAGAAACCTCTGTAGAACTATTTAGTGGTTTCCCAAAACGAGTCAATATAATTTCTAAGATAATCCAATATCATTTTTAGAAGTCACTAATGTTGATGATATAGTGCTGATACCACTCAGGGTCCCTAGACAAGTATTGTCATTATTTGGGGACTCTTTCTTATGTATAAATAATATTGTTTCTGAATGTATTTGGATAGAACCCCTTTATTCCGTAACAATATGGATTCACTGTGGTACTTTTAGGTGATAATGAGCTTGTACAAATATATGGGGTTGAAAAAATATTTAATTTATATTGGTGTCCATAGATACCATATGAACTACATATATTTGGATTCTTAGTACAATAAATTATTTAACACCAAACATTTCCACATTGGAATGATGTCAAAAGGCCACTAACAGGCACTGTAGGATGTATGGAATACACCTGTGGACTTGGTCAACCCTGGAGATCATTGTGCCAAATATTTCAATAAATGGAACTCATATTCTATTACTATGATAAAAAATAACTCTCATCACCCCTAAAATAACATTCTTATCATGAACAATGATAAATTCTCAGTCCACTATGTATGAAAAATAAGTGTGTTTTAGTATCAAATTTTGAGAATGAAAATAATGTTTAAGACCCATCTATAACCATTGAGCCATTATTTTCTCATTTGATTCACTATCGAGTCAAATAGATAAAAATATGGAATTTGGTTCACATACACAATCAACATCCTGTCATTATTTTTTTATTGAAAAAAATTCACACCCTTAGCATGTACTATTCACTTGATAGAACTGACTAGTGAAACGAACTCTATAGTCATTCCATTCTGAGACCTCATACATACTAACTATTACCATATTATCTCATCATATTTTACTATTATGTTCTTTATTAAAGGTATCAAAAATTATATTAAAATATTCAATAGTTTTTATTAAATCAATGACATGAATTGTATTTCTCAATTATTCATGTTCCTCTAGAGGATAATTAGTTACATGTAATGATTTTTGTATCTAGACAAAAAAATATTATGTATTAATTTGAGATTCATATTTCTAATTTTCCACAATTAAATCTTGAAATGGAAAAAGGATATGTTCGTGTCCCAGGGTAGCAATAGAAGACACAATAATCTCACCAATATTCCAATCCATGAGTGAATTGGCTTACTGCAGTTCGCCTGAATATTACACATGTAAACTGTAAAAATGAGTTATCAGAGGTGTGATTCCACAAAATTATTATTTAAAAAACTAAAGATATGATCAGGTAACTAATATCAGTAATCAAAACTAGAGAATTTGATATATTATTCCCAACAGATAAGAATTTAATATTTGTATTCCAACAAACCCGATTATAAAGAAGATAGAAGACTATAGTTAGATCATATAATTCCTCAATGGTTTTTTTCTATATACTTCATTGTTGGATTAAGTCTCATTATGATGATAGATATATATGAATATTATTTTAAATTAATTAAATTCCCCAATAATTCAATATTCTATATACCAACACATCCTAAACTTCATAATAACATCATGGAAAGATGACTCAACAAACCTTAAATATAAAAATATAATGAACCAACCCATATACCCTAGTACCATAATACCTAAACTTGAAAAAACATAGCTTGATGGGAATTCTTAGTTTCCATTGGTTGGAAACTAGCACCTGAAATCATGAAAAATCACAGAGGAACATATTTTCAACAAAAAAATTGATGATAAAATATTCCAAATCAGTCTTCTTAAGAATAGAAAGAGAAAAAATAATGAAAATAAATTTGGTAAAAAAATATTACATCATAAAAATAATCATCATCTAAAGAGATGATATCTCAAATATCCATTGCAACAAGTGGAAAACATTTCCACAGACCACCTAAATATCTCAAATTACCAAAGGATCATGAAGATCAACCACCTTCATGTGGGGTTCACCTATTATCTCACCTAAAATAAGAAAATCTACCAACACCCTAAGGAAATGGAATGATGTGAGCTATATATCTCAGTAGGATCACACAAAGTGTTCTATACACATTAAAAAAACAATGATGCTTTTATTCTATTAACTGAAATACAAAAAAAAGTTGTTGCATTTAAATATTTTCCATAAATCATTGTCTGAAATGACAATATATAAGATATTGAAAAATATATATAAATAGACATAAAATAAATTTTTATATATAATATTTAATTTAAATCAACAATACAGAGTAAAAAAATAAAAATTACTGTCATGAATATAACATCATTAAACTCAGAGTATAATGGTCAAATGTATTATAGTGTGATAGATACTATCTACAGGATCCTAACAAATCGTATTGATGGTCCCGACTAACTATCCAATCCCACATAAGGTGAAATTACTATCATACACTCCAACATTAGATAAAATTACTATCCAATCATTTTTTAGTTATTTGTTTCATCATAAATGGAGTCAAAGGGGATCAAGATCCTATCATTATAGCCGAAATAATCAAATAACAACCAAGTATCCCATGAGTTTTAATCAATCATTCATTAAAAAATATTAGAAATTAATCATTTAAAATCATTAATAATAAAATTTATTGTATTTATTTATTCTGCATGAATTGTTTATAATAAAAAAATCCAATAATTTTTTAACATCATTACACATCAAATAACTATTGAATTGGAACCATTTTAACATAATCAAAATCAACCTCAAATTTAATATTCAAAATTATTTATAAATCAATTCATCAATTTTAAAACGTCACCGTATAATATCAATTAAAATGAAATTGGTTTGATTTCAAAAATTATATACCCATGTTAATTTGAGGATCTAATAATTAAAATCCATGTCATAATATACTTTAACATAACATTATCATGTCACTAATGAAATATATGTTTTTGATTAAATGATAAATCATTAAGGATCCACCAACTATTAAATCCTTATATCAACTGATAAATACCTATAATGAAAACTCTCATATAAATTAAATGTGATGGAGATTATAAATCAAACAATGAATCAATATTTGACTAAAATGATTTTATCCCCATCCAAAATATATGTATAAGTTATTGTATATCGGGAAATGAAGCTGAGTTATAAAGAATCTTTTAGATAGTTGATTCAGTTACCCCATAGTGATTAGATCATCTAGTGGAAATTTGATTCAACAATATATTGGTTTTGAAGAGAAACAATTCCTTTTACGGAGCCTTCATAACCAGGAATATTGTAATATGTTCATGAAGGGTGATTAGTAATCATATTCTCGGGATTGAGATTATTAAAAATAATATTATAAAAAATTAAATCATATTTGCACGACTTATAGGGGAGGACCACACGGTTAGAAAAACAATGATTCCCAACTACATATCCCATCTATCTATCTTTCTTTTTTTTCTCTATTTGGGAAGCACAATTTGATTAACCACATGCCGTCTCTAAAAATACACATGGACTACGGTCACTCGACTTGGAGGTGCAGTCGATATTTTCCAAATTTTTATTCAATTGTATAATAATTCTAATTGTTTGTATGAAAAAATATATTTATCATTCATTAGACATGATACTATATTTTTATTTTGATAAATATAATTTTAGGTTAGGATTTCATTACACACATCAATGATTATAAACTAAACATGAAATACGATTTTAATAATATTATATAATATGATTGTCATCGACTAGCCATTGGAATGGATGGTAAGAATTAGATTGACTAAATCACCAAAATATTCTTCACATATATTAATATAATTACTTATTTTTTGGCTATTTAATTGAAAACTAATATGTAAACATTTTTTAAAATATGAGTAAATATTTCTTAAAAAAAACATATTGTTTGGAAAACAAAAATTAAATTAAAGAACAAATTCATTATAAATTTTATTTTATAAAAGAAATTAATAAATCTTGTTATCAATGTTATGTTATAGTTAATTTTTTTTGTATTTTTGTAAAATTTTCATTAATTCTGAAGAGTGAAAAAATACTAAATTTTTGTTGAAAGCTCCCTGTTCTTTTCATTTATATATAAAGTGAAATTTTGTTTAAAATTTCATTTATTGTATAATTAGTTAAATTATAAATATGTTAATCTAATTTCGGTCATTTTAATAAATATTTTATTCCTATTTGATATACAAACATTATAAAATATTAATCATTTTATCTTAAGAACATAACTTCCTCATCATGCCTATGAGATTAATTTTAAATTACACATTTTCAATAATTGATTTGAACTTGAAAAAATGGATTCCAAATATTGAATATGAAATATGTATAATGGATACTAATTCCATATTAAATTTTCACCATAATTAGTAGTTAATTTCATAAAAAATGATTACTATAATTATGGTAAAATTAGTTTATCAGTGGTTAAACTAGAATTATAATAATGAAAATAACCTAAAATATTGTCTTAATTTTATTTAATTTTTTTAGTTTTATCTTTTCAATAATATTCCATAAAATATGTAAATTACATTATAATTACTATTTAATGTCTCCCAAATAATATGTAAAGTAATGAAAAAGTTAAAAAAGGATACTTTTATTACTTTTAATATCAAAAATGATCAATGATTGGGAAAAACCAAATTGGTTCATTTATAATCATTATTTGGATATATAAATCATTTTCCGGTCATTATAATTTATCAATTATTTTCTTAGTTAAAATAATTACATATAATACATAAGAAAAATAAAACAGAACAATTTTTTTATTATTAATAAAACAAAATAAATAATAATAAAAGTTAATTTGATTATAATTCCCAAAATTATTTTCATACATATTTTCTTTGGTGAATATTTCATTATAGATTGGGGTGACCTAAATATACTCAAATTACATTGTTTTCTTGAAAATTCTCTATTTTACTTAAATAAATAATGTCTGAATTGAAATAAATGTTATTTGTCAATAAATTATATGTTATTAAATTTTATTAAATATTTAATAATACTATATTATTCTTATTGACTTTTTAATGTTAATTAGAATTTTCTATATTACATTTATTGATCAATTTATCTTATATAATAAATATATTGACCTAGATATTGCAAAAACACTATTATCATGATTAAGGATAATGTAGTGTTTTTTCAATTTTTCGAGTGTTTGTATTAATGATAATTTACAATACTCACTTGATTTATAATTTATAAAATATATTTCACATTTAGAATATGTCATTATAATTTTTATTATATTTATATCATTAATTTAGTATTACTAGATAAATTAACTATGTTAGTAAACTACATGCCATTGTGAAAAAAAATTGAAAAACATTATGATACATATTAGTTAACGAAGGAAAGTTATAAAAATTGTTTCCCATTTTTTATTAGAGTTTTGGATTTACCATATCATTACTAGATACATTAACTTTCATATTTGGAGCCACAACATATAATATTTATTTCAAAACATGAATATTTTTGAGTATTTATAAGTTTTTCCTCCACCTCAATAATATAAGGGAAACCACTCTTCCAATATTGTAACACCACAGATGGAACTAAGATAGAAAATTAACAATCTAAATCACTACCCACAAACTGTAACATCAATCTATATGGTCTATTTAATATATAAATCCACTAACAATGATTTTCGTGGAATCCTATAGATAATACCTGAATGGGAGTTAATGTTCATCAAAGTGCATTTTCATTTTATTTACACGTCAACCCTATTCAATTATTATTATAACATGATTATATAATAACAGTTTTATAATCTATTTATATATAATTTTCATGTAAACATTATTATCTAAAACTAAACACTCTTCTATCAAATGGTTTACATAATAATCACTTGTGTATACAGAAAACTACCACCACGTGACCATTTATGATATTTTTTACAATTTAAATATTTAATGACTAATAGTAATGATTTATTTATAGTTAATATATTATTTATATAATAATTATTTTGTTATATTGCTTCAATAATTTTTATATCACACATACATTCATTCGTTCCATTTTTGGGTAATACGATAACAACATTTGTTTACGACAGACTACTGCCTCATGAAGCAATGTGATTCTGAATTACTGAAAAATAAATTATTATTAAAGAAAATGATATTAATTAAATAATGATAAACAATGAGTTCAACACAAAATGTGAAATAATGGTTCTAAATATGGAAAATTATCATCTAGTAGAGTTAATCTCTCCAAAAACATTTCCAAGAGATATTGGTTTCTCAAGAGTTTGGTTTATTCCTTAGCAAATCCTCAATCCCAAACACTAACAAGTCCCATGAGAAGATGTCATATTCAAGACAGAGCAACCCTTTTTTAATCCCTCAATAATATCCTTCTCTATCTTGTTTATCCAGGTATATTTCTCATAATTGAGTGAAACCTTAAATGACAACCCATTCATTTTGGAGGCTTCCACCTGAGTATCATGGTGTCACATAATTTTTTTGACAACTTCTTCTTATAATATAATATAAAATCCCAATTATAATTAAAACAAACCACATAACATCCAATATTGTCTAACAACATCATGGTATATCTTCTTGTCTTCAAACTTCATTGCTTATCGAGTATTCTATCGTGGATGTAAAGAGGAGTAATCCTTCTTCTCTTTACAGAATCCCTTCTGGAACCTATTTTTCCAAGGCATGGAGCCCTATTTCCAAGATCCTCTTCTTCTACATCACCTATAATATTACAGGAATAACCATCAATATATTCATCCATGTACACCATCTTTCGATCCATGGAGGGTCTAATTTGATTTCTCTCGATCTCATAAACCGGGCCATCAATAGTTTATTGATCAAAGCAATCACCCAACACAATGGTTTCAACATCCCTATTAAGACCTATAATTACAATTTTTACTCCCCCTAAATAATTTTTCAAGACATTTTAACCTATAGAATGACCCTCCATGGGTTTAATAGAAGCTGCTTACTGTTCTTCAGTACTAATTCCACCTCTTATAACAAACACCTCTACAAATGAGACCAAAATAGTGAACATACGAACATAAAATAACACAACACCATCCTCTATTTCCTCACAAATAGGCTCTATAAAACCATTACATTTAGGACCACCATCTGATAAATCTACAGTGCCCGGAACTACCACAACCTTCATAGGACTCACCACTCCCATATCACATTTAATTCTTCCAATGATTTGAGTGATATTATGATCACGAAGTTAGGCTAGTATCTGTATTGAATCCTCCATGCCTTTCCCATTAAAAACATTATTATCAAAAATTTATCTAGGATTATTATTAGTCTCATCCAACTCAAAAACCATAGTGGTCCCAAAAAGATTCCCACCGAAGGGACTGTCTCAAATAGCCAGCACCTCATTAGGATCCATATTTTAATGAGTAGAAGTTAAAACATTATCTAAATGTTTTCCACACATACATATCTTTGTACCGAGACCCAATTCAACCCAAAATGTCTAGAAATCACACATCGTTTGAAAAAAACCCAACTTCTTATATTGAAACTCTTTACCAATTACAATCCAGAAAAACTCTTCTCATGGATTTAACATATCATCCTCAATAAGAATTCTAGGTGAAATCATTTTAAATTATTGATAAATCATTAATAATAGATCATAAAAAACAATGTATTATATATTTTAATATTGTTTTTAATAAAATAATAATAAAAATATATTAATTTTAGATGATTTTTGAATGGTTATTATGGATGTGAAGACATAATTTAAAGGTTTTTCCTCTAAATTTATACATCTGTTACATGTATGTCCTTGTAACCATCTTTTTGGATTATTTGTTTTATGTAAGTCACATGAATTTTTGTTATTATTATTCTCTTCAAAAATATATTTTCTAAAATATCAATTTGGGGAAATCTCATTCGTGGGGTATAAGTTTCAAAATTTTAAAAATTGAGAAGGGGTTTTTGTGACAATTTTAATTCATTGAGACATACATTATATTATGAACCTACATTATTTCAAATTTACAATATATATCACCATTTTAAATTTAATATTTTTGATGTTTCCATTCGCATGATATTTTTTTCTAGTTTTTTCATCCTTGAGGATTATGGTTCAATGGTCCAAACATGTAAATAAATTATTATCAAATTTATTCAATCATCTATATTTTTTGTGATTATGTCTCAAATGTTGAAATATGATGATATACTTAACAAATATTATGATAAAATTTATTATCCTATAGTTATTTGTTATATTTTTAAGTTATAGAAATATTTTCCAATCTATTTTTCTGAATATTATTAATTAAAAAATAAAATAAAATACTCCATTAGCTTTCTCTTCAGTTGAAAATATTTTTTCATCATAAACCACGTTTTTCAACAATGTTTTCATCAATTCTTTAAATGATATTTTTGGATAATATTAAAACAAATGGATTCTGAATTTTTTTCAATATAATGTTTTACATTATTTTCAAATATTCCATGATAAGTATGCAAAGCTATTTTCAATGAAAAATGCTTTCAATTTGGTTTTTATGTTTTGAAAAATATTATTTCAAAATGGAATGGGTATTTTGTCACGACCCATTCTCGGGGCCCATGCCATGACTACCCCAAACCCACCTTCCATAGCCTAGGGGTTGGTGACTAGTACAAAAGGCGTAAATCCCGAAAAAGGGAAGGAATTTCCTTTTATATAGTAAACAAAATCACAAAAGAGTGCGCAAGTGAAGTAAGAACTAAGTAAAACTAATTACAAGGTAAGTGCTGAAAAGTAAATGGGCCAGTATACAAACCCATCTGAAAGTACAGTACAATTGAAAGGAAAGTACAACAGCAGTAAGAATAACAGCATCACCGAGTCATCCTCCGGAAATCCCACCTAAAGGTTGGGTACATATAGGATCCTCATCTCCTTGGGTCCGGCCTTCCACACTGTGTATGTCCCTCCAAGTGGTCCACCTCCGGGTACCGCCCAGCTCCACAAGCCTCCACCTTGATCAGTGTTTTCCGTCAACTACATCCAACACAATGTAGTGCGGGCATAGACCGCGAAGGGGTGAGTATACGATACTTAGTAGGGACTTCGAGACCCCAGATGGTCTCTCAGAATCCATGAAGGATAAACCAAAATGGAAAGATACAATCACGAAGTATCAACCAACTTTACTTAGGCATATTCCTATTCATATACCTAAGTCATCAATTACAAAAGGACTCCAACTCTTGAGTCCATGTACAACCCATTCCATAGAATAAAACCCATCCTGGTCCATATACGAATGAAAAACCCAATCCACAAAGGAAAACAAGTCAATAACATCGATGATAATGATTGAGAATCAAGACTCCGCTCACATAGGTATAAAACTTTGTATAAAGATAGAGATGATCAGATGTAGCCACTGATTCATCTAAGATATTGGACCCACATAGGATACAAGAACAACTACTATGCCAGAATCACCTAGGATTCAAGTACAGAGGTCATACATTCAGACCCACGTAGGATACAAGAATAGTATTCATCGATGTCGGACCCACAGAGGATTCTAGTACAGTCGTCCTCACTACCGAACCTTTTGAGGATCCAAGTACAGTAGTCCTCGGTACCGAACCGAAGGAAGATCCATGTACAATCTTCCTCACTTCTGAACCCAAAGAGGATCCATGTACAGTCGTCTTAGCTGCCAAACCCATGGAGGATTCATGTACAGTCATCTTCGCTGCAGAACCCACAGAGGATCGAAGTACAGTCGCCCTTGTTGCAGTCGTAGCCAACTCTAGGGTTCTTTCACACAGTATGCTCGATTCCGAGAGGGTACGATCCTCGATCAAAAGAGTCGATACATCAACTCTCACGAAGTCTAGAGTTGATGTATCCCAAAGTTCTCTCTCATCAGTAGAAAACCAACGCCATAGATGGTGTGTCAATCGAACGCCCGGTCTGGGAGTTATTGGCTTTTCCATTCCAGGGGCCCGGATAGTTTTTAATCTAAAACCAACATGACCATACTCCAACTGAATCCAAACCTCATGTGTAGTAAGAAAAAATAAATATCTGAACAAAATTATTTGAACGCAATTTATGGCACATCAAACAGTCATATATTCCTTAAGATATACGCGTTTCCACTCCAAGGGCCGGGTTTGTTTCAGGTTCAAACCAACTCAGCCATACCCAAACATTACCGAAACCTCGAGTGTAATATTCCAAAACGACGGCCTCAATTCATGGTTTCCTACGCAGCTGACGGTGTGTCGATCAGAGGTTCGTAGCACTAGTTATGGGCAAAAGACAGAAAACAGTACAAAGTGGGGGGTCAGGGCCTGGCCCGACCAGGCCCACCCCCTGGGTCAGCCAAAACAGGGGCGAACCGACCGGGGTTCGGCCCGGCCCGGTCATCATTACCCGCCACCACCCGGGCGGAGGGGCGCTGACTCGGCAAGCAAGCCGAGCGGGGGGGGGGGGGGCTCGGTTCCGCGGACGCGGCGCCAGGCTGGCGCTGTGGTCTCACCTGGATCTCACGCAGTCGCAGAATCCTTCCCCTACCGTCGTGGCTGAAGTCGTTGTGGTCCAATGCTGGCAGCGTGTTGGGGCACTGCCGCCATGCTAGCGGGGTGCACATGCATTGTCTTCCTCGGACCACCAGACGCACTCCAATTGTCTGATTTTCCCGTCGTCTGTGCCTGTAGCTTTCCCGGGACCCGGTCTTAACTGTGACAGCTTCCAAATGTCTTTGCGGTCTCGTTTCATCATCGATCATACATAAGCACACAAAAAAACAATCTGTACAGGGGAGTCAGGCCATGTTTGTTCATCGTGCACCCTCCGCGTAAGCCGATAACAATTTTCCAAGGATAAACATGGTTTTAAATTTTACGAAAAACAAATTAACCCGAATAACAATGAAACAATCCATCCATAATTTTTCCTGCAAACAAATATTCCCATCATGCAAAAGAATTAATTCATGGATCAACTTGATAATGAGTTGACATGAGTTCTTTGTTTTAGAAGGGATGAACAATGGGAATATAATATACTAAAAAAAATAAACCCCTACCTCAAAAAATGATTATGAACGTCGGCGTTGCGGTGGACGACGTTCCGGTGAAAGTGTTCATAGGCAACGTCGGAGTGCGCTGAGGAGGAAGTGGTGTCTCCTTCTCTTGTCGCGAAGAAGAGAATTGGTGGCTCTTCGTTGTTCTTTGAGGAACCGGCGTTCTTCATTGGAGGATGGTGTTCTTCCAAAAACTCAAGATCTCTCCCATGATCTTCCTTTTTCACAATGAATCTCTCCACAAAATTAAATAATATGCTCCTCCTATTATTTAATTACACACGCAATTAAAATCCCCTAATTAAATCACCACATTTAATAATGTGTTGAAAAACAATTAAGGAAGGGAGAGGGAAGGTCTCCATTAATTAAACGTGTTGGAAATTAAATGGGGGGTTTTCCAATTTAAAGAGGGGTTGTTAATGAGTATAGTGGAAATTAAATGGTGGCACTCGTGTGGAACCCACCTATCTAACATCCACACTTTTGTAGTTGGGTGGATGTGGGCCCCACCCTTAACTACCCATGGGATGGAATATCCTCCTTATAAAATAAAAATTATTCCCACAATTTTTATGTACTTCATAAATAAACCACAAAAAAAAACTTCTCCTCTGGCACGAATGAAACTATGGTAAGGATCCTGTTAAGTAATTAATGGCATTGAGTTTTCATCGGTGCCCTCATATTTCAATTCCGAACATCGGTTCAAAAGATAGAAAAACTCACCCGTTCATTCACTGAATGTACCCGAGCTAAACATTGGAAATTGATTCCAAGAACACCAGGCCTCAGAATCAAGTGTCTTCAGAAGCCATATGTTTGTAAAATTCCAATGTATTTTAAAAAAATTCTTTGAAACATCTAGGTCTTTACATTACTCCAATCATAGGGCTTTACGTCCCTGTAAAATTACAACATAAACTAGGAAAAAAGGGGCTGCTGAGCAGGCATCTGAGCATCCCGCTCCCATGTGCTCTCCTGGAGGTTTAGTGCTACAAACGAATGCACACCAGAGGAATAGAAAGTCCACATAGGACCCGCTATGTCGATCCTCGATCTCAAACAATACCTCTACAAAATTCTCCCCATCATCGATGTCTAGCTCCCCGTGGTCGATGATATGCATCAGGTAATGCACGTATCTCCTCAGTTGAGATACGTGGAAGGCGTCGTGCACCCCGTGCAACTGAGATGGAAGATCCAGGTGGTAGGCCTCCTCACATACCCTACTGAGGACCTTGAATTGTCTGATGAAGTGCAGAGACAACTTACTGCCCCGACGAACACTCCGCAACCCACACTTAGGCGAGACCCATAAGAAAATGTGGTAGCCATCCTCAAAATCCAGTGGTCTCTACATCCTATCTGCATTGGACTTCTTCCTGCTCTGTGCAGTCTTCATCTGCTCCTGGATGATCTACACCTTCTCCATCATATCCAGAACCATCTCTGGTCCTATGAGTGTTGACTTCCCAGGGTCAATCCCGCACTGAGGTGATCTACAAGGTCGGTCGTACAGTGCCTCGAATGGTGCCATCATGATGGTGGAGTGGTAGTTGTTATTGTATGAAAAATCCACCAAGGGAATATGATCCTCCCAGCTGCGACCCAAGTCAAGGACACATGCACGAAGCATGTCCTCGAGTGTCTGAATGGTCCTCTCCGTTTGTCCATCCGTCTGAGGGTGAAAGGCAGTGCTCAGGCGTAGTTGCGTCCCAAAAGCCTCATGCAACCCCATCCAAAGTTGGTAAATAAAGATATCATATCCATCATAGATGATAGATGATGCAACACCATGATGTTTTACGATCTCCTAGATGTAGAGGCGTCCCATGCTCTCTATTGTGCCCTACTCGCTGATCAGTAGGTAGTGGGCCGACTTGGTGAGTCTGTCTACAATCATCCAGATAGGGTTGTGTACTTTGAATGTACATGGAATCCTTGCCACAAAATACATATATATTCCATCCCACATCCATTCTGTGACCCCTCTGTACCTGATATGCTAGTACCCGGTGCTCCACCTTTACTTGCAGACAAGTGGGGCATCGTAAAACAAACTATGCTACAGTGTTCCACTTCCCAGGAGTATAGAATATCTCAAAGTCACAGTCCACGTGGAACTCCAGTCAATGACATCATCTCAAGTCCTAGTCCTTCTATGAGAATACACAGCTGAGACTTTTGAGATTAGAGTAGACCGTAAATCGTTCGCTAAAAGAACCATTGGTGTGACTGGACATTGTAAAAAAATCGAATACACCCCTATTTACTTACGTCCAATAAGAGCTGCTAAGATTTCACCTTTGCTGAAAAGATAAATCTGATCTCATCCCCTGGATGAAACACATTGTTTTCCTAATACATTAAATATTGACATGAACGTTACTATTTCACGCCATGGATGATGTCGTAAGTCCTCGACGCTACTACCAAGAGATCCAACCATTAATCTCTCCTCTAAGGGTTGAGTCACGCTGTCAGTAGCAGTGTGTGGTCAATATGTATCCTCTATTAGGAATCTCAAAAGTGAGGGACAATTCAATGGTTTTAACCAGAACCTCTCAGTATCAACCACATAAAAATGACAGGGAAGAAAATTTCACAAGAACAAGTGTCTTTTATTACTATTGTTCAATCTAAAAAGAAACATATCAGCCACAAAATCTAAATTATCAATGCTAGAAGCAAATGAACAAAATTCTCCATTCCATGAACTAGTCCCTCACCTGGCTCTCTGATTCCCGAGCTCTATAGTCATAGGCCTCAGCTGCCTGATGCTGAGCTCTCCCATGTCCAGCTGTTCCCTGCGGTCGAGGTGGTCGTCTTGTGGTGGTGGTGTTAGGGCCTCGAAATGTCGTCCAACACCTACAGCCTGGTCAACCACTCTGCCATGTACGCCAGCACCCAGTGGACCACCACTATTGAACCTCTTCCTGGGAGGTCCCTCTACCGCGTGCTGCTCATCTACAGGGCAGTTCGGGCAGTCTAGAGCCATGTGACCCTACCTGCCGCATGCATAGAACTGCCTGATCCTCGTATACCTAGCTCTGTTTCGTGTGCCCAACCCAACCAAAACTATATTTTGATATTGCTCATCTAGCGTACGTGACCTTTTGGACCCCTACATCAAATGTATGTTGCCGGATGCAGAACACTCTGTTGCGTGTCATCCTGTGGAGTGTCTCGCCACTGGTGACTGCTCAGTGAGAAAACTCTCCACTAGATGGGCTCTCTCCAGATCCCCCGCTTGTGTTGGGATGTTGAGGGGGATCATCAAAGCATTGATCTAATGTCTGAGTCGCTGCTCAAAGGTCTGGGCCCAGAAGAATGGGTCCCATACCATGTCTGTGGAGTAGCGATAGAGGTCGGTAAACCTCACTGAGTACTGGGCTACAATCATGCTGCCTTGCCGCAGCTATAGTAAATCCTTGAGGTGCACTGCACAGAGGGTGGCTGGAACAAAATCTGAGTGGAAGATGCTCTCAAAGTCAGTCCAATTTAGAGATGCCTCATCATGCACCTGGAGCATCAGGCTCCACCTTCTACCTACTGCTGCGTGCAAGAGACTTGTGGAAAAGATCACCATAAGGTCTGTTGGTGTCTATACCAATATGAAGATTCTGACGATGGCCTCCATCAAATCCTCGGCCTCTTGAGGATCTCTCTCTTCATAGAACCTTGGTGGCCTCTATCTCTAAAACTCGTGCAATGCTCTCAAGAGGCATGCACTCTCCGTTGCCAGGGTGGGTAGCATCGGTGGCTCAGTGGGTAGAGGTACCGCTGGTTCCTCCTCTGTAATAGGGCCCTTCACCTAGTCCTCGTTGCTCGGTGGGATTCCATTCTGCACGTAACTAGGAACCATAGCAGGAAGCCTTCATGGGGCCATCCTAAAAAGAAACAGGTGCTCCACGTTCAAACAGTATACCAGGTGATCTGACGCAATGTAATCACAAACAAAACTTTTTAAACACAAATTCAATTAGTGTTTTTGTGGACTGAGTCGGAAATCAGAGGTCAGGGTCCTGTTCTATGGATACGTTGGCCAATGCACCAATACTGGAGTCCCGGGACTGAAAACCACACTCAATACTCTTAACACTATTGATTCACAGAAAGGAAAGATTAGAGTCTAGAGTTCTTCGATAGAACCGACTCCTCTGATACCAATTAGTCATGACACATCCTCGGGGCTCGTGCCATGACTTCTCGAATCCCTCCTTCTATAGTACAGGGGTTGGTGACTAGCACCAAAGGCATAAATCCTGAAAAAAGGTAAGGAATTGCCTTTTATATAGTAAACAAAAAAACAACAGAGTGTGCATATGACGTAAGCACTAAGTAGAATGGGGTACAAGGTAAGTGATAAAATGTAAATGGGATAGTATACAATCCCAACTGAATGTACAGTAGAACTAAAAGGAATGAACAACAGAAGTAAGAAAAACATAAACACCGAGTCATCCTCTGGAAATACAACCTGCATGGTGGGTACAGATAGTCTCCTCAGCTCCTCAGGTCCGGCCATCCGTACCATGTACATCCCGCCAAGTGGTCCACCTATAGGTACTGCCCAGCTCCACAAGTCTTCACCTCGATCAGTGTTGTCTGTAATCTACATCCAACACAACATAGTGCAGGCATAGGTAGTGGAGGGGTGAGTATATGATACTTAGTAGGGACCCCGAGACCCACAAATGTCTCTCAGAATCAACAAAGGATATACCACAAAGGTAAGATACAATCATGAAGTATCAACCGACATTACTTCGGTATATACCCATACATATACCTATGTCATCAATTACAAAATGGCTCCAACTCTCAAGCCCAAGTACAACCCAGTCCACACAAGAAAACACAACTAGGTCCATACAAGAAATCACAACCCAGTCCACATAGGAAAATAATTCAATCATATCGATGATAATGATTGAAAATCAAGACTCAACTCACACAGGTATACAGATTTATATAGCAATAGATATGATCAGATGTAACCACTAATTTCTCTAAGCTGTCGGACCCATATAGGATACAAGACAAGCTACTATGCCAGACCCACCTAGGATAAAAGTACAGAGGTCATACTGCGGGACCCATATAGGATAAAAGAATAGTATTCATCATTGTTAAACCCATATAGGATCCTAGTACAGTCATCCTCGCTGCCGAACCCATGGAGGATTCAAGTAAAGTTATCCTTGCTGCCGAACCCACGAAGGATCCAAGTACAATCAGCCTCACTCTCGAACCCCTAAAAGATCTAGGTACATTCATCTTTGCAGCCGAAACCGCATAGGATCCATGTATAGTCGTCTTCACTACCGAACCCACAGAGGATCCATGTACAGTTGTCTTCACTGCCAAACCCACGGAGGATCCAAGTACAGTCTTCCTTGTTGCGGTCGCAACAACCTCTAGGGTTCCCGCACACAGTATGGTTGATTGCCTGAGGGTCCGCTCCTCGAGCAAGAGAGTCGATATATAAAATTGTCACAAAGTCCAGAGTTGATCTATCTTAAAGTTCTGTCTCGTCAAAAGAAACTCAAGGCGATAGACGGTGCGTCAATCAGATGTCTGGTCTGAGAGTTATTGGATTTTCCTTTCCACGGTCTCGGATGGTTTTTAAGCTAAATACAACCTAAATGTACTCCAAAAATGTCAAAACCACAAGTGGAGTAATCAAAATGAACCATCTCTACAATAGTATTTCAATGAAATTGACAGCATGTCAAATGAACGTCCGGTCCTTAGGATATAAGTGTTTCTGCTCCAAAGGCCTGGTTGGTTTCGTGTTCGAACCAACCCGTCCATGCAAAAAATTTACCAAAACCTCTAGTGTAATATAACAAAACAACCGCCTAGATCCAATTATTAGTAGAAAACTGACATTGCATCGATCGGAGGTCCGTAGCTCCAGTTATGGGAAAAAGACCAAAAACGGTCCGAAGTGGGGGGCCTGGGCTTGGCCTGACCCGGCCCAACTCCCCATGGCCGGCCCGAAACGGTTGAACCGACCCAAGTCCGGGTCCTGCCCGGATAGGCACAACACTGTTCTCAGGACCCGGCCCAGCCCAGCAGGAGGGTGCACGGGCTTGGCCAACGAGCCGAGGGGGGGGGCTCTATTCCGCGGACGCAGCGCTAGGATGGCACCACGGTCTCGCATGGATCTCGCGCGGCCGCAGGATTCTTCCACCCTCGTGGCGAGATACTAGTGGTAGTCGGATGGTGTCGGCCGCCTCCTCTGGTCTTCGGCACCATCACGCCGAGAGTGTCTTCCGCGTACCACTGGACGTGCTCTGATGGTACGATTTGCTCACCGTCTACGCATGTGGCTCTCCCGGGACCTTCTATTCACTGTGGCTGCTTCCAAACGTCGTTGCGGTCCCGTTTCATCATCACCCATCCATACTCTCACAAACAAAAATCTGCGGTGGGTCATCGGCCCATGTTTGTTCGGCCCGCCCCCTCCACGTTAGCTGATAACAATTTGCTAAGGATAAACAAGGTTTTACGTTGTACGAAAAACAAATTAACCTGAATAAAAATGAATCAATCCATCCAGAATATTTCATGCAAACAATAATTCCCAACCCGCAAAAGAAATCATTCGCGGATCAAATTGATAATGAGTTGACCCGCTTTCATTGTTTTAGAAGGGATGAATCATGGGAATATAACATACTCTAAACGATAAACCCTGACCTCAACAAACGATGACGAATGTTGGCGTCACAGTGGATGGCATCATGGGGAAAGGGTTCTTAGGCGATGTTGGAGTGCACTGAGGATGAAGCGACATCTCCTTCTCTTTTCATGGAGAAGTGAATTGGTGGTGCGTCGTTGTTCTTCGAGCAACCAACATTCTTTATCATTCTTCTTTATAAGTCGGCGTTTTTCCAAATACTCAAGAGCTCTCCCCCGATCTTCCTTTTGCACAATGCAGCTCTCTCGAAAATTAAATTATAGGATCATCCTATTATTTATTTACACACGCAAAGAAACTCACAGAATTAAATCACCACATTTAAAAATGTTTTGACAAACAATTAAGGAATGGAGAGGGAATGAATCCATTAATTAAACGCGTTGGAAATTAAATGGGGGGTTTTCCAATTTATAGAGGGGTTGTTAATGAGTTTAGAAGATATTAAATGGTTGTGCTCTTGTGGACCCCACCTCTCTAACATCCACACTTGGGTAGTTAGGTGGCTGTGGGCCCCACCCTTAACTACACATGAGAGGGAATAACCTATTTATAAAATAAAAATTGATCCAAGAGTTTTAATTTACTTCTTAAATAACCCCCCCCCCCCCCCCCCAAACATCCCCTCCAGTGAGAACCAAAGTATGGTAAGGATCCCATTATGTAATTATCGGAGTTGCGAGTTCATTGGTGCCCTCGGATTTCAATTCCAAGCATCAGTTCAAAAGTTAGAAAAACCCACTCATTCATTCACTGAACGTACCCGAGCTAAACTTTGGAAATTGATTCCACAAACACCGGGCCTTGGAATCAGGTGTCGTTAAGAGCAATAGACTCATAAAATTCCAATGTATTAAAAAAAATTCCTTTAAATTTTTAGGCCTTTAAAATTTTCCCCATTAATGTGTTTCAAATACTCTTAAGAAGAATACATCAATACTTTTCAAGTTTATTTTGAAATAAAATCTTTGATAATGGTTTAGTTTTTTTATTTTTTTCTATGAAAATATATTTTTCCATAAGAATGGCCCTGATTTTTATTTAAATTTCTCTTCCCATTTATGATTTAATTATTAAGGGTACCTTATGATATAGGTTGGATACGTTACAAGGAAACGATTCATATTCTTACACATAATTGTATATGTTTTTATCAATTTATGATTATGAAAATAATTTCATTTCAAATGGTTATAACAAGATAAAATCCTTTAAAAACATTTTTTTGTTTTCAAGGGTGATTTGTCGATAATAAGATTATGAAACATATAACTTTTCAACAATTTATGATATGATGTTTATGATGGACATTTCAATTCCAGTTTTATTTTATGATCAATTTTTATGATCTTGTTTCACATCTAATTATGGTATTCATTATTTGATGGATGAGACCTATATCACCCTCTATGCAATGAGTTAATATATATTTCTAATGAGATAAACAGTTTTGGAATAGTGTTGATTCTAATTATTTATGGTATGTATATAATCATGGGTTCACTCAGTTCAGTAAGGGACAATTTCCACTATGATGGGTTGAAGTCTGACCTATTCCACCATATGTAATGGGATTCCACTAGGGATGGTGTTATGTCCTTCTCAAGAGGTTAATCATTCTAAATATAGGGTACATTGGTGGTCAAACCAAGACTAATAGATTCTACATAAGTGGTCATCCTAAGAATAATGAAGGGAAATGTTTCGTTATCCCAAGACAAACAGGTTTTGAATTTCATGGTGAGTATCATTTCAAAAAGATTTTATATGATTATGTATGTTCCCCAAATTTATTTCTTATGTGATTTTATGCTCAAATAGTTAATGATATTTTAATTCTTTAATATTAATTTATTATAAACAACCATTATCTATGATATGATTACTTTTTATGACCTTATTATATGTTGTGTATGAACTCTTCTTATTATGATCATTGTCATGCATCCATACAATTATCTTATTCATTTATAAGATCATTGATTGTTATCTCATCCATTTACCCATAATGATCAAATGATAACATCTTTTATCATATTTACATTTAATGTTTTATGTACTATGGTTTTATTTACGGTATTTCTATGAATACTACTAAATGGAAATAAATGTTTAGGAATGTAAAATATCATATACAAAGTAATATTATTTGGTATCTTGATTCCGAAGTCAATAAATTTTTAATGTCATCAGCTATGTTATTTATAATATATATAATATTAATCTGAAAATATGTAATATCCATGTATGGGAATCTTAGTTCACTATAATTGGCATCCGAGAAAATATATGGTTATACAGTAAAAACAAGGACGATAAATACTTTTCCAGATCCCATTAGATATTTCTCATAATACTTATAGGGATGTCTCTATGAAAAAGACTATGAATGAGTCAATGTTTTGGAAAATGACATGGAATTTTTCTAATGGATAGTGTGAGTGGTTTCTATGATATAACACCCCTACATGCATACTATAATTTTATGTGGATATTTATTAGATTTACCAAGGTGAAAAAATGAAAAGAACACTATATTGAGCTTTCCTTGATCATTAACTGGTGCATAAGAAAGTATCTTGCATAACAATCGGTTCGAAACACCATATGATTATGATTTAGAAATTCAAAAAGTCATTATGAATAATTAAGAAGTTTTTTAATATATGATGAATGTTAGTGTACAAGGATAAACATATGGTGTCAAACATAGAAAATAAGGTTTCTTGATTCAGACATACAATATGTTATTTTTCATGACTTTTTGGTTTTCCACTCGGTTTAGTGTTTCTAAAATTTACTTTAATGTTATTTTTCAATTGATGGAAAAATAAAAAATTGGGTTGATATTGGATATGAAAAAATATTTATTGAAAATAGTAAAATTGGTTGATGATTGAAGTAATAGATATTGTGATTATGTCTATTCAAATTTTACCAAAAATAATTAACAATGTGTACCTTAACAAAATATAATACTCCCCAAATATGATAATAATAATGTTCAATATGACTGTGGATAGTGGTTACCATTTTTTTAAGACGATTTATTTTAATATAAGTCAACAATGTTGGAAGAAAGGCACTTGTGGATTCCATGGAGGAATATAAAATTGTTTTGAATGTGGAAAATGATAAAAAAGATGCAATTTTAATAGAAAACTAAAAAAGTTCAGCAGAAGTAGTGGATGGTAAAAATTTTCTATCAAATATATTATCAATGGATGCATGTTTTCTATTTGGAAATTAAGGTAATTATGAAAATAAATCTCTTAGGGTAAAATATTTTCCATAAAATCCAAAAGTTGGTAAGAATAATTATAAAATTATTAACAAAGAAGTTACTAAAGGTAACCTATGAAATGAAATAAGTGTTCTGGAATAAGATGACAATGCCACATTAATAAAACGACAAAGAATTTGGATTATTTTTAAATTTAGTTTATGAAATTAATGGATTATGTTTTATAAATCATAAAATATATAAAAATTATTTTGTACATGTTACACATTAAGGATATTAAAGAGTATATTGAATGAAGTTGATGACCTAGAAAATTTATTTATTAGAATGTAAATATTTTTATTATGGGAAGGTACATTATAATATATTCGAGATATTTATAAATTTGTGTTTAACTTGGAGAAATATATGATTGATATGGATAAATTAATGTTTATAATATTAATGAACTCATATATAATAATTTATTTACTGATAATGTAGTATGTGTTTTCATTGATGAAGTATAGATCATTTTTATTTCTACGGAATATGTACACTAATCTAAGGTTTTATTGAAGGAATGACGAATAATGAATTCATTAATTGAGGTTTAATAGTGATTTTTTTATTACCATGTTTCAAGACAATACCTGATTAATGTGTTCGCGTGTTTGATATGTGAAAATCAAAAGATACATAATGATATATGGGGATTAATGTTAGGTTTTTTAAAAAATTAAGTGATATTCCTTTCAATATTAAATTTTTTTAAAGGTTATAAGGTTATCCATATATAAAATGGTTTATGATGAACTTTGGATGAGTATTTAAATAATAATTTATACCTTCACCATATGAGAGTTATCTATCCTAGATAACATATGGAAATGATTTAATTTTGGATATAATTAAATATCTACAAAATTAATTATAATATTATTTGTGGATCTTATCATCCAATATTGCATGAAGCATAAAAACTCACCGTTATTTCTTATTAACAGACATGATGTGGAAATTGATCAAGGTATAACCAAAGTACGAGATAGTTCTTATAAAATGAAATGAAATCAATTAATTATATCTTCTCATGAAAATTATTCATAATTAGGAAATGGATCTTAAAACAAAAAAATATATCCTAGAAATTAAAAATGATGAATATAATGGACCCTTAAATCATAAAATGTTTGTGGTTTTGTGGTTTTTAATATTCTTTATATAACCCATATTATTTGTATTAGTGATCATTATCACTCTTTATAATTATTTACAATATACTTCTATGACCAAATCATCAATTCCCACCAAGGTTATCCCATGTGGGAACTTGGTTATGAGTTACATTGGGTTACCATTGTGTTTTGTAAAATAAATTAATATAGGATGTTTTATTATTCATTTTTATTTTATGGATTTTTATGAATGAATGTTAAAATTTTAATCCTTTATTGACCATGATGAATTTTAATAGTGAAATTTTATTGATGGGGGTAGAATAGAGAACCCTAATATTTTGTAAATTTTATTTTAAAAATATATTAAAAGGATTTATTTTAAATTACTATAAACACTTATTTTATCATTAATTACATGAGATAGTTGTTTTGTATTCTATTTCACACAATTTAAAGATTCACATAAATTATAAGAAACACTGAGTTTACACCAAACAAGTCATACTATTTAGATATTATTATTTAACATGAATTTATTCATATTGAAATTGGAATTTTGGGTATGAATAAGATTAAATAAATTAGGAAAATATAATTTAAACAAGTTTATATAATGGATTATTTTGTGACAAAGTAATTTGAAATAAAAATAAACCCATTTTTAAAATACGAGGACAATTTTCTCTAAAAAAAATTATTTCAAAAGTTATTTTCAAACAAATTATCTATAATAATAGAAAATGACTTTCATAAAAGAAATTTAATTAATGAAATTGTTATATCAAAATTATATTAGTTTTTATTGATTGGTTTTTTTGAAATGTATCATTTTGTATGAATAATGAGAATTAATCAATTTTAATTGTAAAAGGTCATTTATATTAATATAATTAGAATGATAAATTATATTTAATTTTTTTTTATTTTTAATATTTTCAATTATAAATTTATTAGTCCAATTTAGATCATTTTAATCAATTTCATTTTAAAATTTCACATAAAAACATTGTAACGGTTGAAGTGTTTTATTTTTATATGAATGATGATAAATAATGAAATTTAATTGCAAAAGGACTTTTATTTAAATATAAATTGAATGATAAATTATATTTTAAATTTTTTAATTTTAAAATGATCAATTATACGTGTATTAATCCTATTGTTATCAAATTAATCAATATCATGTTAAAATGTCATATTACAAATTTGTAAAGGTTAGATAATTTTATCGTAAAAACCTTCCTTTCTCCTCATGTCTACTAGATATATTTTCATTACATGAGACACTAAGTTTTTATTCACTTTCAAACAATTTGATGTTTCACTTTAATTACACGCAACACTCAGTTTACACCAAAAAAGAGATAATATTTAGATATTATTATTTAACATGAATACTTTCAGATTTAAAGTGGAATTTGTTGTATGAATAAGATTAATTTAATTATGACAATATAATTTAAACATGTTTATATAATGTATTATTTGGTGACATGGTAATTAGAAATAAAAGTAAATCCCTTTTTAAAATAATATGAATATATTCTCAAAAAAAAATTATATGAACACATATTTTATAACAAATTTTTTATAATATTATAAAATTAATTACATAAAAAATATAATTAATGAAATTGTATTATCAATATTATATTAGTTTTTAATTATTTTTTTCATGAAATGTTTCATTTTTTGATGAATAAGGATAAATAATGAATTCTAATTGAAAATGGTCTGTTATTTTAATATAAATAGAATGTTAAATTTTATTTATTTATTTTTTAAATTTTAATATGATCAATTATACCAGTATAAATCCTATTTATATCATTTTAATTAATTTCATGTTAAAATTTCACATAAAAACCATATAAAGGTTAGATTATTTTATTATTAAATCCTTTATTTCTCTTCATGTCTACTAGATAAATTTTAAAATAAATGTTTCTACTACTATGATTTAAATTTTTAAAAATAAAATAAAAAATTTAAATATTCAAAATCTATAATCTATAATAATACAGACTTAAGTTTCTGAAACAAATTAATTAAGATGGTTGTAAAAATTAATTATCAAAGTTAACATAGAAATTGGTTTACTGTGGGGTTAATAAAATACAATAAAAGTGAAGGTAACATAAAATATTATATTAATTTTATCGAATTATTATATTATATATCTTCTATAAAAGTATTGAAAATATGTAAATTAATCTCTACTTTACATTGAATATGAATCAAAAAATGGTATTTAAAGAAGAAGAAAAAATTTGATTTTCATATTATTAATATCTATAATGCTTGGGGATAGTAAAAATAAACATTGATTCCATTATAAAGATTTTATTGAGCATCAAATTACTTTATTAATCATTGTAATTTATGTAAAATTTTTAGGTATGAAATTATATTTTTAAATACTTATGAAACACCAACATAATAATTATTTAAATAATAATTAAATAATAATTAATACAAATTATAAAATTAAAAGTGATTTATATTGAATTAATTATTAAAAGACATAATTTTTATAGAAAACATATCATTTTACATATTTTTTCCTTTATTGATTCTAATTCAATAGAATTGTTGATATTTATAAGTTAATACTAGCTAAATAATTTCAATGTTGACATTAATGTTATTATAAAATAAATAATATTTTATTAAATGGTTTAAAATTACTAAAAAAAATTAGTTCAAAATGTTAATTAATATAAACTATTTCCCATTAAATTATCAATTTAACATTTATTTGTTTAATATTTGCCCCTAAATTGTAATAACTAATTTAGTGGATTTAAAGATTGTATAGTGTTCTTTCATTTTACATGTGCATGCTTTAATGATTATTTACAATACTGGGTGAATTTGTAGATAAAAATTAGATAGTATATATTGAATATGTGTGTCTTTTTTGTATAATAATTGTCACTTTAGTATATTCGTAAGTGGTTACGTCACTATTTTTGAATAGTAGTTCCAAAATTGAAAATATGAATTAGAAAAACTAGGGTTACATAATGGATAAGGTATGAAAATTTTAAAACATATTATTCATTATTTTGTTTGATATTTTGATTAATATATCATCCCTTAAAACATTTAATTAAATTATTTAAAGGAACATTAGTTATGATTGACCTCCCAATAGTGAATACTTTGGATAATTTTCATAAATTCCACTCCCCCTCAACTATAAAATGGCACCCAATCAAAAAAAAATGAACACAACATTCCAAATATTTGTTTAGGAACAATCTTCAAAAATTACATTAAAAAATTAATATCCTCATCCATGAATACTTATTATGGATTGAAATCCAACCAAGCTAGTCTTTATGTTAAAACTAATGAGGATACAATAAGAACATGCAACATTTATCAACGAGCATATTTGTTTTTCATTTTTGTAAAAAATCCTTATATTTTTTTCTATCATTATTATATAATTACTATATATATATATTACTTATGCATTGATGTATTAATTTAATGGTGTGACCTATAAATGAACACTATTCCATCAAATGTTCTATGTAATCAATGTTTGTGTGCATGGATAACTACTACCTCTCGAATAGATTTCAACTGTTTTCCACTAAAATCATTCAAGGATTTGAATAATAATATATTTATAGAACATATATTATATTTTTGATATTTTGTATTTTATTATGTTTATTAAATTGTTGTATAACACACACCTTTAGGAATTCAATTTTTTAGTGTTACGATAATATTGTTCCTTTGTACGGCGGATTACTTCCTCACTAATCGATGTGATTCAATCACGTGTTACATGGATTGTATTAAGGAAGGTTTTTATGATAATATGAGATATATATGATGTATAATTTATTCTTATATTATAGTATATCATTAATTATTCATTCATTCATTCCATCAAGAAAATGAAAAAAATATTGTGTTTGTACTACATACCATCACTGTGAACGACGTATTTGACTTCAATAACATTATTTTCTACTTTAATATAAATTAATTAATATATATATATTATCATGTTTATCATTCTTGTGATTATGTAAAAAATGATCAATGTAACAGTACCAATATGTACCAAATAATAATAGTTGTGGAAATCAGAGTCATAATTACTACCAACATGACAATAACATACACTTGTTATTAAATGGGTTATAAAAGTGTATCATATAATCATATATGGAATGAAATACGTGATAGTTTTTCAATAATAGTTTTATAATTAAATTATATAAATAATACAGTTGTTTTAAACATGTATGATGGAATTCAAGACCTAATGTAGTGGATTTTTATCTAAAATTTTACTCGAGTAAGTCAAATGTAATAGTCACAGCCTATTTATTTCATACTTTATTGATATTATGAATGATTTTATTTTAAATTTATTTTAACATCCCTGAATATAAAAAGGTTAATTAGCTAAATTATATAAATCATATGAACATGCTTCACCTTACTTTTTAGAGGCATACATGAATAGAATGCAACAGTTAAGCGTTCTTGGAGAAGAGTAGTGATCAGTATTGGTGACCATTGGGGATGTTTCTCAGTGTGTGCAGGTGAGGAAAAATCACATTGGAAAGAACATGTGTTTTCATGTCAGGGAATTCATTATATTGATGACCCATTTTTGCATGTGGGTGGGCTCTTAGGTGGGGACCACATGTCTGAGGGGAAGTTGGTGGTACATGGAGGGCCATCACCTGAAAATCATGTTTGGGTGGCATGATTATGCTATCAGTGGGGCCATGTTGTTATATTTTGTATCAGAGTAGGAACACAGTAATAAGTGTGGTGAACTTCCTGGCTTGTGATATAGGTTTCACAACAATGAAGTTGGTCTATAGGGGTGGGAGGGTTGTAGCACCCTAAAATTATAAAGCTTTAAATGATTAAATGATATGAATCATGTAAACGTGTTGTGCCTTTATTTTCATGATATGGTCCAAGTGGTTTTGGGTTGTGGTTTTTAGTAAAAACCATGTAACTCCGAATCTAGAGTTCTGATTCTCGTGATGTTTATAACCACACGACCCTTACCTCATGATGGAACTTTTGAAGCCACAATGAGAACCTTTTCAGGCTCGATTCTCAGTGGTCCCAATCATCCAAAATAATAAAATATATTTAATTATTATTATTTGTAAATTATTTTTTCGGACGTATATTCTGTGTATGATGTACAATTGATGCATCATTGATGGAGTTCTGAACATGTATTTAAGGAAGAAGTTTTGAGAAAAATCTCAGATTTTATATCAAAAATCGTTGTCTGGGATTCAGGAGGCCCAGTTTGGGTCTTTGAGGTGAAATTTAACTTTTTTACCTAGTTTCTATTTTGATCAAATGAGTAGTTGAGAACTTGTGTTTTACTAAGTGGATTGCAATAGTGTGATCAGTTGTGTATCAGAGCTGGAAAACAAGCATAAGTGTGGTGCACTACCTAGGATTAGATATAGGGTCCAAAACAATAATGTTGTGATCTAAGGGGGGTGTAACACCCTGAAATTATAAACTCTAAAATTATTAAATGACATAACTCATGTCAACATGGTACACATTTATTTTAATCAATTGGACCAGGTTTTTTGTCTCGGGGTTTTTATTAAAAACCCGGTAACACCAAATCTAGGCACCTAATTCTTGTGTTGTCTAGAGCCACACGATCCTTACCATGAGGCAGACCCTTTGGGCCACAATGATTAATTTTTTAGGCTCGATGATTCGAGGCCACATATTTCTAAATATAATAATAATATATTAATTTTTATTATTTGGAAAATCTTATGTTGGACGTATCATTTGAGTCTAATTCCTAACTGATGTACCATCAGCAAAGTTGTGAACCTAATTTTATGGTGGGCACTTTGAGATTGATTTGAGTTACTGAAATTACTATCGTTTTATGGCCCCAATATAGCCCTATTTGAGGGTTTTTTGTGAAATGTGACATTTTTACCTATGGTTCATTTTGATCAAATGAGTAGATGACCCGATGTGTTTTTCTAGAATGATTGTAATGTTGCAATCAATTTAATGAGTTATGGGATCATGATTTGGGCTCCATGAATACCGATTTAGGCTTGCTACGGTGAGTAGTTCCCATTTTACTTGTTTTCCATTTTTTGTGAGTAAATATCCAATCCTATGTGTTTTTACGCATATTACATGATAGTGTAAAACATTTGGGCCAATTAGACATGTTGTGAAAGTGATGTGTTGTGGGACTATTAGGATAGTGGAGCTGAACATCATGGTTGTGTGGAACCCTTGATCTTTTTGAAAATTTTATGACTACTTGGGTTTAGTGGTTCCACCTAGTCTCTTATAGTAGCATTATCACTATCATGGTTCAGTGGGTCCCAGTAGTCATTTAACTTCGAGGGTTTTGGTATCATATCCCACTCACTATACTGTGACCACTCCTCAGATGATTTGCATACATGCAGCATGGTGGTGATACCCTATTATGATAGAGAGTGGGTTCTTGTTTTGTGGAGTGGTGTTCGGCTACCATTCTAGGGAGAGTTCTTATATTTCCACTTTTTTATTATATTTTCTCAATCTAATTTGACTTCCAACTTAGTAGACATGGAGCATGAATCGACCCGAGAGGTCAGGCGTGATCCTCATTGTCTATTGTGTTTCCATGGTTGAGTTCTTAGAATCGATGAGACCAAAATTTATGTCAGAATTAATGCTCTACCTAGGATGAATTAGTCAGGGAATGTACCACAGTGATCCCTGGGAGCTTACCCTCTAGTTGTATATCGATATCTATTCATTCATCTTTCCATGGAATGTTTCGGGGTGTTTATTAGGGCTATTTGGTATCATCATGACCAAAAGTACAGAAGAAATGATCCCATAATAGATTGACAGTATCTATAGTGTGTCAAATTGGGTTCGTAATATTACCTCAGAAGTTTCAGTAATCGACCTGACCAACTCTACATAGTCATTGAGCTAATACTAGTTGAGTTGTTCTACATTTTGGTTTTTGCATGATACCACTTTCTATGTTCATTCATCAAATTAAAATTTTATTTTTCCCCATCAAACCTAAGGTAGGATCCCCTATCATAGGAATTAGAGGTAGTTTAGTAACTGGGTATCTTTTTCTATGGTGATGTCTATTGAGTGTGCCCTCAAGGACAGGTACCATGAGGGTTGGTCGTGTGATCTATTTTTTCGTGTTACTGATAGAGTGTCATATCTCAATGGTGTTTCATCTGGGATGGTGTGGTTGTATCATGGACATCATGCTATTGATGATATACCCCATTTGTTTTGTGATCTATTAGGGTTGGATTGGCTCTTGATGATGTCTTTGAGGTGGGTACCTCCTGAGACAATTATGAGTGTTTAATTGGAACCATTAATTGTTCAATGTGTATAGTTTATGGTCAAGACTATGAGACATAGTGGTTGTACCGATTATATTTTGTATCGGTTCTCAGAGCCTTTGTAGCACGTGTCCTTTCATTAACATTCTAGATACATCAAGCTAACTAGTCAGGTATAGTTGAGGATAGTTTCGAGATTGATTTTCTCTCGCACAGGGTTCTCATAGGTTGGGACAAGTTAATTAATTCTAATCAATTACACCCATTTCAGTGTGGGGATTTGGGGGTGCCAACTAATTATTCATATACTCAGACATGTTCATCTTTTTAGCACACATGTCCTATTACTTGTGTAGGCCACATGTGCTTTGAAAACATCCTCAATGGACATGGAGTAGGAAGAGCATATTGGATGGTTTTACAAGGGTTTTCGTTAGAGATTCAATGAGTATAATTCAATTGGACATTTCATTGTGATCCCCAATATTTGTGAAGTTTGGGTTCTTTTTCTAATTTCTATTTATAGGCTCTTTATTTTTTACTTTTTGTACTATGTTATACATTGTCTTGAGATAGTTGTGAGCATGAATATAATTTATAGTTTTGTTTATATCGCTACACTATTTCATGGATGTTTAGGTATGTTCTTGCGTACAGGTACTTTAGGCTTAGGCCCCTTTGTGAGTGATATCCTACTTGGTGTTGGGTGGTAACACCTAGCCTAAGGATGCAGTATTGGGAGGTAGCCACTCAATTCCCATGGGGTTGGCTCATAACAATGTGTTATCAATGAGGTTTCCAGATTGGGATTGTAGTCATGATCTTGGTATGGGTGGCATAGTGTCATTTTTATGATGTTTCGAGTTCATATTTTAGGCCATGGACTCCAGTTTTGGTTTGAGCGAATTGCGTATCTATACAGCATTACTCTAATAACAATACTTTTAACTCAGATTTATGGGACATTGTTTGTAGGGATATAATGGTACATGCATAATATTATATTGGGTTTTGTGTTTTCATATCCTTATTGAGTTAGCTATCAATATATAATATTTGATTGTGGAACGTCTTGAATTTTCTTTAGGATGTTTCCACAAAAATAGACATTGGGGTTCCATAGATGGTTTTGGTGCATGACCTAATGAATTAAGAGGTCACCATGTAGTTGCATGGAAATGAGGAATGTTTTCTTATGGTTTTGCAGCTTCTAGTGAAACCACCCATTGAGAAGCACGTTGACCTGCCTCAGAGGGTTCATGTGGATAAATTATATCAGACTAAGCAATGGATGTCCTTATAGAAGTTGGATGATGATGTAATGCAATCGTCCACGTACCGAGAGCATCAGTGAAAGAGATCACCTATGGTCTAGGTCAAGCAGGACCTGCAATTAGCACTAATGCAACATAAGAGACATTGTTTTTTTGGAGGCATACCTATATCAAGACTCATGCATGTGGGTAGGATGTGCAAATTCCATCCCTGGTATTAATTCATTAGTTGAAGAGATGATACTATTCATTTGATGGGAGGTGACATCTTGTGAGGGTTTTTCCAACCCACTTTGCTGCTTCATCTTTTAGTGGACGTATATGCTTTAGTGGAGTTCAATGAGTAGAATATGGGGCTTTAGAGTTGAAATATCTGGATGCTTTGGGTGAATAGAGATACGCTCTGTGTTCTTCCTATGTTCAACAGTTGGATTAATAGGAAATAATAGGATATACTCTTTCTATTCCCCTTTTTATTAGTTTTTGTCTGGTGTTTCACATTGACATGAGGAAGAGTGATACTTACTTTCTTACATACATTTATTTTATGGGTTAAAAAACATGTGGGTGAGTTAGTGCTTCCCAAATCATAAAATATTGAGGTATGATGTTTGATTCCCTTTTACATGTGTGTGCATGAGACTGGGAAACATGTTGGTAGTTGAGGGTCATGTAAGACTAAGTGTGAGCATCTCGGAAGGAATTTGTTATTTTTTGGTTCCCTCATGTGCTCAGTGTTAGCTTGTACATAGTATGCATGAGGAGGTTTTGGTGTGGTTCATTATGATTCCCAATTCTCAGAAAGGATGGACATTTCCCCCAACTAAGTTTCATCCTTTAGAAAGGATCCAAAACTGTGTGGGTGATTTAGTGCCACCCAAAGAGGACAGTGTGAAGGTGTCGTGGATGAGTTCCTTCAACTTGTGAGTTTTAGGATGGTTTTGTGTGTTTCTCGTGGATTCTTTAGGGCTTGTAAGGCATAGAGTGTACATTTGGGAGGCCATTTTTTATGATGGTGGCATAGACATTTTCGTTGAGTTTCTATTGTTTCCTTCAATGTATAATGCGATGGGATATCAATTGGGAGTGTTTCCTAGGATTTTTCCTATATGTGGGGAGTGGAACAATATTTTAAGGCTTGCGTTGTCACTAGTCATGTGAAGAGATGGGTGCAGAGGTAGTATTTTCTATGGCCTTAATATGGTGTTGGAATAGACTATTAACAGCTTTTTGGGGTATGTTAGGGCTCATTCAGGGTGGTTGAAGACTAAATAGGGTAGCCCTAGGTGATTAGTAAGGAGTTATTGTATTTGATTGGATCTTGTTGATGGTTTAGAGACTTATCCAGGGTATTTTTCTTCCTCTGAGTCTTGTAAACTCTATCATTCATTTTTGGTGTAGTGGTTTTTGATGGTGCGTCTTTCATACAGCACTAGAACCTCTGGCGAGATTGTTGGTGTTGGAGTCCTAGTGGAGATCTCAGGTTCTTCCCCTTTTCCATAAGCATTTTCTTTTTTAGGGATGATTATTTTTATGGTGGAGAGGATGATGTTACTTTAGTTTGGCCTTATCAGACATTAGACCATTCATTCAAATAATTCTTGTGTGGGGCATAGAGACATTGTGTGATTCTACATCATCATGTGCCCAGAATAAATTTTTTAAAAATACTAAGATCATTTGTATATGCATCTTGTAAAACCAATTTATCACTAAAAAGGTTTCTCAAATATGTAATATAAGTGCACAGTTTAATGCGGATCATGGAATTTACCTATGTAAGGGTATTTGTTTTATGGGTGTAGTCCTTTTATGGAGAAATTTAACGAGGGAATTATTATTAATTGAAGATTTTTTTTATTTATTGATGTTGCCTTGAATATTTCCTACAGATATTATTAGATCAAATTTAGGAGGCCTCGGTAGAGTTCGTAATGTTGTGTTTACTATAAGTGCAACATTATTTTATTTGATGTTGAGTATTGGGTTGGAGTCATGTCTGACCAAGGAGATAATAAAATATTTTGTTTCAAATAAATTATTACAAAATATCTTTATGCTCCCCTTCTTCCCCCATTTTTTGTAGGAGGAAGCACAACCCCTAATTCCTCTTCCTTCGATTGACCATGGTGATGTAGTAGTTATTTATTTTTTTCCAATAATCAGCAGATCGATATTTATATTGACACATACATCGTTCTACAACTCAAGATTCAGTAATCCTTTACAAGGTTGGGGATTTTATGATTTGAGCCCAATCCCAATTTAGGCTTTGTCTTTATCATCAGATCATAGTTTACAGGACGTGTCGGTGTAGATAAGGTTACATGGTTTCCGAAACTGGTCTTATATTAGTCTTTGGACCACTAAAGTGTTTTCAGTGGTCCGTTGAAGGTGCTGGAAGCATGGGGCCATTCTGGATGGAACTGGGGATGGAAGGTGGTAGTTTTTGGTTGAGTGGGGTTGTGGTCTTGGCAGCGTGGGGCACAATGTCGGTGGAACACTTTTAAGCCAATGGGCCGGTGGGTGCCATAGCGACCCAGAGTGTTCCACATTGGGCTTGCACAGTTATGGTGGCAGGAGGGCTGAGTGAGCCAGATCAGTCGATTCGGGCTGGTCCAGTTGGTTGTAGGGCAAGGTATTTATTAAAAACCCTTTAACACCCAATAGAGGTGTGTGTTTCGTGTGTCACATGTATCTAAGAGACCATTTATTTGATTCACACTATTTGAGGACACATTGAAATTTTTTTGGCGCTTTATGATCAATGGAATGTAACATCTAAATAATAATAATATTTTAATTATTATTATTTGGGAAATCTTGTATTAGACATATCTAATGCATCCAATGTCTGATTGACGCACCGTTAGTGGAATTTAAACCCTTAATTTAAGGTGTATATTTTTTGCATGTTATTGGGTCCTGAAAATAAATTTGTGGTTTGGGACCCATTAGTCCATGTTTGATATTTTTTGGTGAAATGTGACATTTTCACCAGGTGTCCATTTGTTACAAATGTGTAGTTGATCCCATTTTTTTCCAAAATGATTGTAATAGAGTGATCCATTTGATGAGTTTTGGGATAGTGATATGGGACCCAAAAATAAAATTTCAATCTTGTTGTGGTGATGTTTCCCTTTTCCCATGATTTCTATTTGGGGAGTGTAAATAGCATATCTTGTGTATTTTTTCACCTATATTGCGATAGTGGCCACAATTTGGTCCTAAAAGACATGATGTGGGGGTGATGTTGTGTGGGTCACTTGGGTTAGAAAATATGAAAAATAGGGTTGTATGGGACACCCTAGTCTATTTTAAAATTAATCTACTAGCTTGGTTGGGTGTTTACCCAAAGTATCAGATGGTTTCATTACTACTATATTGGTTGAGTGGCACCATGGTAATTTTTCATTGAGTGCTTCAGTATCACATATCCTTCACTAAACTTTGACCCCTCATTGTCTATGTTTCATAAAAGTAGTGTGGTGTTACTCCCCTTCTATTTTAGGGATTGGCTTCACATATCATGGACTGGTTCTCCCCTACCATTCTAGGGACCAGCGAGATGGTTCTACTTTTTGGATAGATTTTCATCTGTCTGCATTGACTAAATACTTAATAGACATGGAGTAAGAATGGCCACAAGAGGCCTGACATGGTCCTCACGTCCCTTCTCGTTTTCATGGTGGTGTTCTTTGAATTGGTGTGACCAAAACTTAGCAGTCATCGATCCTATACACCGGGTGATTCATTAGAGGACATAGGTCTAGTGATCCCTATGAGCTGACCCTATTGTTGTGTATCGATATGGGTTATTTTAGCATTTTGTGTAACATTTATGTATGTTCATGTGGGGTGTGTGGTACAATATTGATCGAAAATACATCTGTGGTGATCCCCTATCTATGTGATATGATTTCTATGATTTAAATTAGTTTTCGTAATGCTTCATTGATGGATTTGGGAGTCTGCGTGATAAACTCCACAATGGCGTTGATCCACTAATATGTCAGTTATTAATGGGTTGGACTATTGACCTATAAAAATTTTTATGTTCAGTGTTCCATCAAGGATTTTTTATCCCCTAGAAGACTCCAAATTGGATCCCCTATATAAAGAGTTTGAGGTAGTTTATTCACTAGGTGGCATCATCTATGGTGATGTTCATCAAGCATTACTTCATGGAAAGGTATCATGAGTGTTGCCTTATTATGACATTTTTTGTGTTATCGATGGAGTTTAATCTCTTCGTGGAGTTACATCTAGGATGGTGAGGCTTTCTCCTCAACTTTGAGTTTTTGATGCCTTCCCGCATTCATTTTGCGACATATAAGGGATGGATGTTCTCTTGATACTCGTTAGATGGTCAGTACCTCATGAAACTATTTTCATTGTTGCGTTGGATCCTTTAGATCTTCATTATGGAAATTATATTGTCAGGACCATGAGACTGGTTGATGATGCTTAGTATATCTGGGATTTGTTTTTGGAGCCTCAATGGATTGTGTCTTTCATTATCATGCTTGGCACATAAAATATGACTAGATTTGTATAGTTGAGTATTGTCTCAATATATAGTTTCTCTCCCTTTTGGTTCCCTCAGGGTGAGTCAGTTTAATGCATAACAATTATTTGAGTTTTTGGTTTTAGTTTATGAGCAATATACTGACTATTCTAATACTCACTATTTCATCTGTTTTTTCTGCACATGCCTTGTCTCTTGTGTAAACAACGCATCTTTAGATAGAGTAACAATATGAACTAGAGCAGGAAGAGCATTAAAGATAGTTTCTCTAGGGTTCTTATGGATTCTTGTACGAGGATATTACCATCGGGTGTTTGTCAGTGATTCCTTCAATCAGTACAAATAGGATTCTTTGGAAGATTTATTTTGGATGGCCCTATAGTATTCCATTTTTTGAACTTTTTTGTATCCTATTTTGGGATAGATGTATGCATGATTTTATGTTTTTATTTTTCTATATATCATTACACTATATAATTGATATGTATTATGGTGCGTGTATAACTATACTTTAGGCTATGTCCTCTTTGTGTATGATAGCCTAAGCAGAGATGGATGCCAACCCCGGGCCTATGGAGATGGTCATGCGGAATCCTGGGTGAAGCCCCATTGGTTCAGGTCTTAACAATCATTCTCTTTAAAAGTATTTGGTTTTTAATATCAATTTTAATAACTCTTTTTTATGGGGTATAAGATTCAATAGATTACAAAATGGTATGCTATTTTTTCTTATATCTTGGTACATGGATATGTATGTTATGTTATGAACATATTTTAATTTACTAGATGTAAAAAAATCTTCTAAGGCATGTCATATAGTGAATTTTTTCATATACATTGTATTTTAATATTTATTCCATATTTCGTCCACCATATGTATTAAAGTTCATTATTACCAATGTCAAGTTTATTTTATGTGGAAATATCAACATTCATCGGGATTGTCTATTATTGAGCCTCAAATATTGAAATATAAGGATATATATAACATTACATATCATGAGTTTCATTCTCCAATAATCATACATTATATTTTCATTTAATAGTACCATTTTACCACTCATTGGTAATTAATATTAAAATGATAATTTTTCGTATAAAACATGGAATTATTTGTCTCTTGGGTCGAAAATCCTTCCCCGTTGAATTTTTTTCAAAAAATTATTTAAAATAAGTTTCTAAAGGATATTTTAAAAAGATTTTCAATGAAAATTATTTCCAAAATAATTAATTTTTATAATCTGTTTCAATTTATTTTTATAGAATGATTTTTACATTTTTAAATCTATTTTCAAATAAAGTTTTTTTCTATAATCTTTCATTGTAAAATTTTTATTTTGAATGGGAAAGGATATTTTTGACATGAAATGTTTTAAATAATTTTTTAATTATTTTATTACAAATTTTTAATGTATTATTAATGAAATGTTTTTTCCTATTCTTTTATGTTTTAAATATTGAAATTAAATTAAAATAATGTTTCTAGAATGAAATTTTCCATGTAGTTACAAAAAAAATATTTCAGGTCTATGATGACACTCCTTGAGGTAAAATATGTTTTACATTAAAAATGATCCATGTATATCATTAATATTAATTCTATGAATGTATTACGTTTTAGTGGAATGATATTAATGAATCTAATTTTACTTTCATAGGTTATTGCATGAAAAAAAGGTTACAAAACCCCTTTCATATAATAGGTTATTCAATGGTGAAATTATTATGTAACCAATCTTTTTTCTAATGGTATTGATATGATTATAATGACAACCATTTTATTTTATGTGTTTTATAATGATGAATGATTTTAATATTGTGGATGAAATAAAAAAGATAATTCATTATGTGATGATTAGTTCTTATCACTCCATCAAATGAATTTGGATAGAATTATATGTCACAATATAGACATGACCTAAATGGGGAGTGAACCAAGTTCAATGTAGTAGGGATAGAATAAAGAGTCCACTAAGACTAGTAATGGGATTTTCCACAATTAATTTATTAGGGTGAGCCTATTAAACATTGAAAAAAGAGATACCTCTATGGATTGTGGTTCATCCAACCCTAGTGGTGAATCCTCCAAAAATAAGGTAACCATGACATAATATTTTCTATGCTTTGAATGTATTCCTTAAATTTATTTCTTATTGAAATATGATTCTCTTGTGGATCATGTTCATTGATTTTATAATGATCCATGTCTTATGAATAGCCAGTCTTTATGCAATGATAGATGTTTGTGATCTATGACATGTTTGGTATAAATTTTTTAATTATTATCATTATCATGTACCATTAATTTTATCAAATGATTATATATTATCATAGATTTTTTTCTCATTGAATAACCATGAAATTTCATCTGAGCTCATCAATTCTTATATTTAATTTCCACATATTATATAGAAAAAGGTTTTATGTAGGTTATATGTATGATTAGTAAAAAATGGGTTGATTGTTATTGGAAATATTGGAAATAGATCACATTATTAGACGATTTCACTCCACATTTATAAAGTAACATAAAAATTATGTTCCTAAGGTGTATTCTAATAAAATGTATTGAATATTCATCAAAAAATACATTATATACATATATGAGAAGCATGGGTATCTTTTTTCTATTGCATGATTTTGAGAAATTGTGTGCCACCACCAGAGGACTATTGAAGGGTTCATGGTATTTTGGTGTAAACTGCATGGTTTTCCCTAATCATGTACAAACCTTGAATATCCCATAGAGAATAAAAAATCTATACATTCCAATAAAAACTACCTGAAATAATACCTAACCAAAATAAGATAATAATAATGGTTAAAGAGTATATTAAAACATTTAAATTGATAATAAAGTCTCACATTGGAAAACATTAATGATTTTGAATAACTGATTTATCCACCATAACCCCATTAGTGATTCATCATTGATCTAAATTGATCTATTTATGGTCGTATGTGTGCCAGATTTAATTCATTGGATATGTTCACATTAAATTATATGTATTAATTTCTATCTATTTTATGTGGTTAAAATAAATTTAGGACTTTTTTCAGGGAAAATAATAATCCTATGAATAATAATAAAATTCCCATATTTATTGTAAAAATTAGCATATCTATAATGAAACAATCATTCCATGGATTATATTATTTATTTTTGGTTTTGTTGTGTGTGAAACATATGGGTTTCCACCTTCTATTGACAATGTTATTTTAATATACATGAAAAAAAATATAATATTGAGAAAGAGAGTGGTGTTATAAATTAATCACTGCGATAATTATTTGAAAATGAATTTCTCAATGTTTTTCGTATCATCATAGAGAATGTAATTTGGGAGAAATATTGTTTATATCAATGTATGAAATTTGATAGTGAATTATTCTAAGTAACAAATTCGTATATTGGAATTTGATGATATGAAAATGAAATATGGTTATATTGTAGATTAATTATTTAGAATATCAAATTACATTGTGAGTACAATAAGAATTTATGATGATAAATTTGATGATATTGTTGTGTTTGATAGGTTACATTGTATTTTACCCAAAAAAAATTATTTGAAAATTTCCTCTCCTAGAGACAATGATCTATAATAACTCATTCATGATATTTTTCCTTCAATATCATTTCATATATGTTAAGTATTGATCTTTTCTCAAGAATAATAAAAAATACAAAAAAGATGTCACATCTATGGATTCAATGATGGAGAAGTCGAATATAATGTTTAATGAATAAGACATTGACTATTCAAATTTAATTTATGATTTCAGTTATAATTTTGAAATGATGATTTTATTATTTAAAATAAATGTTTCAAAAAGAAAATTCAGGTTAAAAGGTTATAAAAGTGAATTATATATGAAAATATAACACATGAACTATATTTTATAAATCTCTATGATGTAAAAAATATAAAAAATGATAATTAATATCTGTTTTATATAATTAATGAATCTATTTCTAATAATGATAATTTAAATTTATAAAAATTTGTTGATGAATTGATTAAAATTATCATACCAATAAATGTTTCAATATTTAATATGCAATATTAAATAAATGAAATATATATTTAGTATAATCATTCTTGATAAAAATTGATGAGTATTAAAAATAGGTAAAAAATGTAAAATTAATATTTAAAACTCTATAAATGAAATTGGAGAATGATCAAGTTAATACAAGGATCACATAAGTAAAATATGATCATAAATAATCAAATATAAAAATATTCATATAGATTTTTCTATTTCTAATTACAAGAGACAAATCTAGAAAAAAATGTTTTATAAAAACAATGTAATTCTGTAGATTCTAGAATTCCATAATATACCTCCTTGATAGAAATAATTTCCATAAATGGTGAAGAATAATATGAATTATATTATGATGAAAATACTTATTAATTAGTGGGAAGTTTTCTATATTTTTTTCATAGTGGATCTATAAATATTATTGGGATGAAGTTGGAAACACAGGATCATTATTCTCGACATAATGCATTCTAAAAGGATAATTTTATTTTTATGGTTATTAATGAAACATTTTAGGTTTATGGTAAAATAAAATAATTTGTTTGTATAATTATAAAAACAATTATGATTTTAGATATTATGGAATGATAAAATTTATTCGGGATTTACCTTTCTCAAATGAGAATAATTCAATGACAAATGGAAAACTAGATTTTAAAATAGATAAACAAATATTACAACCATTGGATTGTTTATGAAAATGTTGTTCAAAACCTAGCCATTATGAAAAGTGGTTTCTTATTGTGATAAAATATAGAATATACTCAAGATATAGTACTGGGAGGTGTTAGAACAAGATAGTTATATTTAATGGAAATAAATGTTTTCTGTGATGATGCCTACAAAACATCTAATGTAGAATGCTCGTAGATATTGGATAGTGGCTATTACTCTCATATGATAGGATATTTAAATATAAACATGTATTTTTAATAATATATATAAGGGTAAATGAAATTTACCTGTGATGGATCGATCAAATAAATGTTGTTAGGTCAATGATAATTGGTAATAATAAATTGTAATCCAAAAACAAAATAAATGTTGAATGTGTGAATCATAATATTAATTGTCATTCTATGATATCTGATGATGAAAATTCAATGGTCCTAACGAAAGATGGGTTTTGTGGATAATTTGATATATGAATGTATCATGATTCAACTATAGAGAACAATATGATTTTATTAAATTTAGGATAATGTAAATTCTATCTAATTAAGAATCAAATAGGAATATAAACTATGGAATCAAATACATGGATATATTGGATAAGAGAATATGTGTAAGATTTTTTATGGATAGAATTTTAATGATGATTATATGATGAAAATATAATGAAATTGATTGTATTCCAATTTCTAAATCGGATATATTATGAATACTCTACTTAAATCGTTATACGTATAAACTACTAATCCATTTGGTCTTATTCACTCTATCATTTGTGAGCCTATGATAAAGTAGTCAAAAAATTGTAGTTATGTATTTTATTTTACATATTGATTAATTTTTTATAATTAAATATGTAATTTCCATGATATTTAAATTAGAAGGATTAAAAAGGGTAAATATTTTTTGAGATGTGTGGAGAATTAGTATAGAAATTTGTTGAACAAAAATAAAATATATAATTATGATATGTATACAATTGTGTTATTTATAAAATATCAATAAAATAATGGAATTCAAAATGTACATAGTGCACTATTCACATTACAAAAAATGGTGCGGATAAACAATGGAATATAAATATTATGGATATGGATTTATCTTTTTTTTAAATTAATTTTTTTTATTACTAGAGATCTTTCATTCGAGCAAGGGATCATATCCTAAATCAATGTTTTATAGTGTAAATTAAAATATTTCATCATGTGATATATATTAAAATATGTACACATGTTTCATGAATTTGTGAGATTTTGATGGATTTTATATTATCATAGGTAAAGCTAAAAACAAGGGATATTTTGGAAAATTAGGTTTTGATGGAATCCACCATGAGAATCCAAAAATTCGAAGATGATATAATAATTAAAAAAATCAAGATATAAATGATTTTTTTGATGTGAATTTTATGGTATAAATAAATAATGTAAATTTTCTAGAAGAATATAGTTCTTGAATTGGTGAAGATGAATTTTTATTGTAAAACAACAACCTATCTATTCAAAAAATATTGATAATATTAAAGATGTATCAGTTTTAGAAGTTGACTACGAAAATTCAACTGATGAATTGAAATCATTATGACAGCATGAAATTATGTGAAATAAAATTCAAGTAAAAATTGATAATTAAAATCATGTATTACATAATACCACATGATGGACATTGAGGAAAAACAAACATAAATAATCATTATCCCAATTTTATATATAATAGTAAAACCTAAAATTAAAAATCAACAGTGGGTTAAAACATGGAATGATGAGTTCGACTAGATTGAAAAGAATACAACTTTGTTGTTGGTACCCATTCCCAAAGAAAATAATATTTCTATGAAAATGTGATTTTTCTAAAACTAATTGACTGAAAATGGTAATTTAGTATGATATTAAGAAATATTATAATGTATTGACTAATCAAATGTTAATGGTGTTACTTCATTGATTCCGTTTATCAAATTCTTCGTCAAGGTTCTATAAAAACATTTCATTCCATGGATCCACAATGAAATTGATTAAGTATATAAATTGATGTTAATTAAGCCTTCAATAATTTATAATAAGAAGAATATATATATATTTAATGACTGTTTTTTATTTCATGGTGATGAAAATTATTGTGGTTTTATTATAAATAATTATTTTTATTGGAAAGAACAATCCATAGTGTTTGGTAATATAAACATGTCACCAACCTATTAAATTATAATTTCCAAAAAATAATTATTACTAGGAATATCTATATTACATATGAAAAAAACTTTCTAATATTTGTAATTATTCATTAATACATATTTTTTTTCTACAAATGATGTAGGATCTTATGGAGAATATAAACAAATTAATTTAATTTATGAATTCTCCATGATTGGTGAAAAAATAAATTATTAGGTTAACAATTTCATAATAGATGGAAAATATTCTTCCATCCCAATTGAAGGATTCTAATTATATCAATGGAGAGTTTAGAATGGGTAAATAGAAATATATTTCATCACAAAATTTTGTAGGAACAAATTTATCATTTTTATAAAAATGTAAGGGTGTAGAACCCAAGGAACTCCAAATGTGGATTCAAAAATTACTTTAGTTTACAGCATTAATAATATATATTGTGTATGGAATTACTTTTATTTCCAAGTATCAACGATTCCTTATAGAGACTCATTTTTTTATAGAAATGGAATAATTTGATACATCAATGGAATGAAGACTTTCAGGTATATATATCATAGCAAATTCATGCTTGATCCACATGGTTATTCGTATATATTTTGGGTTGGTTGCATTGATGATATGTGGTTTAAATATTATAGATATTTCATTAATTGATAAATATAATTTTTTTTACTATCATGAATGATGAATTTAGTATCCTTAAGTAATGGAGATGCTGAATATTTTGGTAAAACTCATTCCTAAATGGAATTTATGTGGATGAAGACTCAAAATGATTATCTTATAGTTGAAGACAAATTTCCAATACTTGTGTGAGTTGATAATCAGAGTTCTATTAATCATTCAAAAATAATTTTTATAATTTATTTTCTAGGAATATTAATTTAAAATAGCAATTCATGAAAGATTGAGTGGAGAATAATGTGTTCATTTTGTAATTTTTTAAATAAAAAATGTATTGAGGATGTGGTCATTGATACACTATTTTTGAATGATTTATAGAATATTATAATGATGTTAGGAGTTGAGCCTCTCTATATACAGGGATATTTTATTGTGAACTTTTCCCCTCACATGTATTTTAATTTGATATTATGGTCCAATGGGGGTAATTTTGTATGGTCTCTTACCTAGTACTCCCTCATGTGACCAAGGAGACTGGATACATGAACTCTGTTGCGTCTCCCTCTACACCAGAGGATTCTGACTAGTAGAAAGGGTGTAAATGATATAGGTGTGAGATTTTATCATTTTTAATTTACTAAAACACAATGGAAATTATAATAGGGTAGTATAAAGTAATTATTAAGGATGTGTATTCATAGAAAATTAATGAAAAATTCATATATCTCGACAATAATAGAATCATGTGATTACTCATTTAAATTCCAAAGAAAATACACGAATATAAAATAATTAAATAGTAATAAAAATAAATTAATAGACTTATTTTCCAAGTTCTTGATCTCCATTTTTGTCCCAACTCCATGCTCCAACCCATCAACTAAGAAATAATCAATAGAATGGTTACATACCATTATAAAAAGATTCCTACAAGAAAACTTTTTGGGGACCAAATGGCGTGAAAATAAGGGTTTGTGTACAACTCACATGTTTATACCACAATGTACAAAAATATTTAGTTTGAGACATACAGTCTGTGAAAGATAGTGATAATAGATATTTCATTTTTTATTTGATACATCACATGAAATAAATATACAACCCTGAAACTCTGAATTGACACTTGGGGTATGATCATCATTATTTTTGACCTTGTTGATTATATCTAGGTATGTCACGAAACCATTCCAACCATATCCATAACCATCATAGGTTATGAACAATAATTAATCAACAGAGAATCACAAATTTCTATATAATCCTTACATTAACTAGGAAAATACATACCTTTATTATAGTATCTTGTCAAATACCAATACGAATTACAACATCTAGGAATATCCATATATGTATTAATAGATTATGGTAAATCCCACAATTAATTATAATATCACATAATTCAATATTTACCATTTTTTAAATTCCTCTAATTACAATAAATATTTTAATATTTCATTGTTCTTATCATATCAACTAACCAGTTCATAGATCATTCAATTCCTTGTCAAATATTAAAAAAATCACAAGTTGTTACAATTCATAATATTAAGAATATATTATACCATGTTCAACATTTCATGTGTTATTCTATTCAATCATTCAATTTCTAATGTATGGTATATAACTAGAACATCCATCCGGTGAATTCATGTCATGTAATCAAGACCCAAAGATACATCGAGATAAAATGGAAGGTTTATCAATGAAATCACTATCAACTTTTGATTTATCGATTTTTTATGCTTCTATAATAGAATGAATGTTTTATGGAATATTTGGTTCATAATATGATTTTTAGAAAAAGATAAAATTAATAAGTTCAAGATTACCCACCTCAGATGAACTTGATGTAGAAAGAATCCATTTTCCATGATATTTCATTGCTAAATCTCTGTCTTATTCAATGATAATAAGAAACTATATCAAAAAAAGATAATTAATGGAAATAAATAACCATATGAAAAAGATACATCAAAAGTATTACCTTTAATATCTTTGTTAAAATAACATGATTTGGGGCTCAGGTAACCAAAAAGTTATCATTAGAATATTTTGATTGAATCCTCAATAAAATTGGGCTAATTGCATCAAAAATATCATAAAGGCACCAATATTTAGAAAATAAAGTTGAACGAAAACATGTTATATGAGATCAGGGCTTATTAACGGAATGATGTTTAAAAGGATGACTATTACATAGCCCATAAGACTATTATATAGAACAACATGACATAGGGTGGGTTACAGCATATCCCATGATAGCACACCATAAATAACCTATCTAAAAATATATATCAAATCCGTAGTTTCTAAAAAATCATATATACAATAAACTTATGGATATTCTTCAACATAGCATAATCAACAATGCTATATCACCACAAATCCCCGACTGATGGCCATGTTGTTTTCATCCCCCATGTCTTAGGGGGTATTGTTATACCTGAGAAATTTTCCGCAAATGACCTTACACCACAACCACCCAACTACAACATAGATATTTCAAAATTTGAAGAAGCTATGGGACACCTCCTCCTATTCTCTTTTCCATATCATTTAAATATTGTCTACAACAACCAACACTATGGTTTAAACTAATAATAAATTCCATATTCTACCTTATCTTGGGTGATTTAATAGATCTACTCATCCCACTGCATTCCATTAGTCATGTCACCAAATACATGATTTGAAAAAAGGTTCTATCAGAAAGATAAAATCTAAATTTGGCTAACAGAAACATAAACATAATTAGACACACATGTTAAAAGATATGATCTTAAAAATTGTTATCATATATCATTTTATTATGATTATATACATACTTTTTTTAAATGTGATATTATAAAATATATTGGGAGTATTCATTGAGTTGTGTTATATTTTGAGTGACCATGCTATTAGATATAATTATTAACAACTATTATGATGTTATTTAATCTTGTATAAACTATTTTAATAGTTAATTTTAATATTTTTTAGGAGTGATTCAAATGTGGAAGAATAGTGTTTGTGATGGTGATGTTTAATTTCATGTTTTTTATGTTCATTCAAGATAAATTTGAATACACGTCACAATATTATGGACAATATGGTATTTTTTTCTTTAATATACATGTTATCTACATTGACCTCACATACCTAGGATTATAATTATATAATGTTGATTCAATTTTATGTTTTTAGTGTAACCTATTGATTTGCATTCTCCGATTTCAAACAAAATGCGATGGGGGTATTATTGAGCCTAATTTTTTCATTGATGGTTGTTGTGTGTTTGTGATATTGATGATTTGGTGAAGTTTATATGATTATGATTCATGTATTTTTTAATATATATCTTCTAATATGTTAAATATGATTATTCTATTTTATTTTTTCATTGTTCAAATTAATAAATGATGTTCGTGATGAAATATATGTGGGTTTTTTATAAGCTGAAAATATGTGGATATAATAATTTAAACCAAGTCCTTGTGAAAGAAAATTGATATTGTTTCAGTAAACAAAACATAGAAGGAATCCCAAAACACATAGATAATCTAGATATAATATGGATGTTTTGTAGACTTTGGAACATCAACACAATTACTTGTTCACCACATATTAGAGGAGGAATGTTAATTTCATGGCACAATAATGTATTTTGAATCCATAATAGTGAAATGTGATATCCACGATACTATTAATGGACCTTATTGTTTTGATGGTTGATTAATTTTGGGACCCCTATGTCAAAATCATATGACCACATAATTAGAATATGGATGAAATAATTATATGACACATCGAAAAAGTGCACTCAATAGTTATAAGATAGTTATTTTTAGTGGCTCATGAATTTTTTCCCTTTAATATAGCTCCTAGAACGTGTTGTACAATTGGTTTTATGTTATATGTAAAATGGATAAATTGTAAAGCTGAAACAAAACCCCCTATATACCAAGACATGGATGGGTTATTTCATGATGTTTTGAGTAAACATGTGGACTTGGATATATATGTTTACATTCCAAGTCATTTCAATCCACATTATCATTATATTTCAAATTGAATGATACTGATCATTTTTATTAAGATAAAAATGTTGAGTTTGAATGAGGATTATAATTTTTGAATTTGAATTTGAAATTAGACCATGAAATTAAAAAATATATATTTTATGTGATATTAGTGAGTATATAATTATACCTAAAATGTGAGATGTGAAGAAGGAATAAATAGAGGTGAACTAGTGAATAAGAGCATTGTATATTGGAAAATGTGAAGATATCATACCTATAACTCTATATGGAGAAGAATTATAATAGATGGAGCACTAAATTGTCATTTCAATGCCATGGTTTTAAGGATTTATATTTTTTATAACATATTTTTTGATATAATTAATTCAATGTGGTATGAACTATCAATGTTGGTTGACCTGATGTATTGAATATTATTGTACAAACACCTATCATTCTGATTATATGCTTAAACTATTGAGTTTTCTGGTGTTAGAAAAATGTAGATCATGAAAAAGACTAGCCGACTAATTTTTATAGGTGAACCTTCTCTATATAATGTCCTGAAATTTTGTGTGTCTCTGTGTGGAAAAGTGATAAACATTAACATTAACATAGACTGAGTAATTTTTCACTAGTAAAGAGAAAAATATTTATAATCACTAATTAACCAGCCCCAACAAGTAATTCCTCTTTGATCCATGATGTTCCTCTTCACATATAACATAATTTAAAAATTCAATATCATACATTCTCAGTGGGAAATCATGATCATCAACACACGATTTCAATTACATCTCTACGATTGGGTGTAAATTCATCTACATGTAAATAAAACTCATGAAATGAAAAAGAATCAATATTGGGATATAAGACAATGAGTCCCAACATAAACATGCATCAACTGAAAAGATAGGCTCAGTAAACTAATTAAATTACCCATAGTGTGTTTATTTTTTGTAAAACTCATTGTTGTAGTGTTTGAGATATTTGGCACCCTCTCTATCATCAATATAATATGATAAGTTGAATTTAAATTCAATGAAAAAAACATATATCATGGGTTGGATTCATCCCAATCATCTTTATTGATGAATCTTAGTAGCCCGTTATTATCTATAATCAATGTATCATCAGATGTAACCCATATAATATTGACATCATCTAACAATCTAAATATTCTCCATTCACATATCCATACATTATTTAATATTTTCTATTGTAATTGTTTCTTTTTATTAAAAAATAACTCATCATTATCCTTCTTCACTAACATAAAAAGGTGTTCAATACTATTTTCGGGTGAAATTAATGTTATTAATCAATATTTTGTGTATCAATATATATTATTTTTATTTAACTATCCCAAACAAAATATTTAATTGATAGTGATCAAGAAGATCATGGTTGACTCATCTCACTATTCAGTTAATCAAGTAAATCTTCTCTTTTGATTTCGAAGAGGCACATAACTAAATTTTTGTGTATCTTAATGTTTTTATATTATTTTAATCTCTTGAGAAAATATATGAGGAACTATCCAAAGGCAAATATTATAGAATTTTGACCATTGAGATGGTTATTTCATAATAAATTATTATATAAAATATGAATAATTTTTTTAGTAAAGACTGTAACAATCTATGTTACACTACCATATGACATTTATGACTATTACATGGTTACCGATAAAAAGTAAAATTAAAAAAAAGTTATATAGTGAAAGAGAAATATCTATAAAATAAAAATAAGTACTATAGGATACTAAAGTAACAAAAAAAATGATGAATCTATCAAATTTTGATGTATTATTCTAACATCACATATAAAATAATTAATATTAACTAAAAATTATATTATATGATAAAATCACATAACATTTTATAAAAAATTATCTATAAGTCCAAAAACAAAAAAAATATTTCAATTATTTATTTTCAATAATTAAAAATAATAATTTGTCCTAAAATTTATGATATTTGAATCAAACTAAAATTAATAAATTTATCACATGACACCTATTTTTATAAAACATTTCAATTAATTAATGTGACAATAAAAATGATCATGATTCAAAATATTGTCAATTCATGTTTATTACATCATGAAAACACAATTTTTATTTAAAAAAATTATAGAAATCATGTATAAAATCAAGGCCAAATCAAATTACCACCCAGATTACTTATTTGTTTTCCTCTAGAAATGATGTATTATAACTTAGTCGAATTTAATTCCTCTTAATAATTAATTATTTTTAATTACATAATGAAGTTATTTATTATGTGATTTTATACTGTGGATTCTGTAATGTATGTTTAGATAGATTCTCTTCTCAGAAGGAAATTCTATTGGTAAAAGTGGTTTTCCTAATTTATAAAAAAGATAAAATTTTCAAATGATGAAATTATTTATTAAAAATTACCACTAAATAAAATTACATATTTCAATTTTTAATTTTCTCTACGGTGATAAGATTTCAATTATTAGTATAAAAAATAATTATATATTATGTAATTGATGGAAGAGGATTATAAAAACAAGGAAGAATAATTATCACTTTGTCCTTAAAAAATTAACAAATATTTTGATAATTAGGTGGGATAATGCCCAGCCTGGTCATGGAGGTTGAAAATAATACAATCTATGAAGTATTCCTAAAAAAGAGTAACATAATTTAGATGAACGTATCCAATACATCTAAAAATGGAATATAGGATACCAGGTTTACCATAGGAAGATATGTATTTTCCACCATGTAACCCCTTATCACTATGTGCGTAATATTAGTTCACTGGATAGTTAAATCCTATAATTTCCCATGATATAAATGATTGAACAAGTTATATTTATCACTACCTTGACTGACCTATGGATAAATAGATGAATCGTTGTCTATTGAATCCAAATTATAACCATGAAATAGGTAGAACTCCATCCCCTTGAACAAGGTACTGGCTTCAGATATGGGGGAGTCTACCTATCCAAGAAAGCATAATTATCACATACACTTGTTTTAGATTAAATATAATATGTTTAAACTTGGATTATGAGTTAATTTCAATCCTAGTTGAATCCAAATCATATTTTCATAAATCAAGCTAATGTTTCAATTTTGAAAATTATTATTAAACAGTGACTCAAATTTCCCTCAAATAAAGTGTTTTCTAGAGGCAATAGAAAATATTTTTCATTGTTCAGTTAGTGATTAATTAAAAGTGATTATGCACTAAAAGTATAAAAGTAGTCCCCAAGATTAAGAAAAATATATTTCCACTATAATTAAATTGATTACATTAAAATGTTAATTATGATAACAATAAGACATTATATATGTGAACTCCATGAATTACAGTTCAATACAGAATATGACACTTATACATAACATATAAAAAAATATCATATTTAATATTTAATTTAATGAAGTATATCAAAATAATTTTAATGGATTGTAGGATAGTTGAAAAAAATATTTTCCATATAATACCCTACAATGATCTTTACATCAATAAAAGTTTTCAATCGACCTATAAACTTAATAATAATATTTAACTATATGGAATACATTCCAAATGGTCATGATTGAAAACTAATGATATTCTAAAAAAATAAGAATGTAATGAAAATATTTAATAGGAATACAATATCGGTATGGTGTTATCTTTTGTGATTTTTTTCATTATGATTTAACATAAAATAATCACCATAAAATATATTTCAAATTTAATATATCTTCATAAAAACAGTAAAAAATATATATTTATCGAATATTTTTCCAAGAATTATATATATAAAACAATAATAATTCGAAATAGAATAATTTTAAATATTTATTTATCCCAGTACACCCTACTTATATTTTTTAGGGATTAAATAACACTAGTTATTTAATTATAGAACAAAAAAATGAATATTTTGGACGAAAATTCCATGGAATAAATTGGAAAAAGTGATCTAAAAACAATATATATGTGAAAAATTTATCCTTTTCCATGCATATCATACTGGTATATTCACTTTTCCAGTAAAATAAATTTGAAAATATCATCTTATAATTTCAATTTCATATTTCAGGTAAGTCTAATATTTGATCAAATTTCAAAAAACACATTTGAAAATGGAAAATAAATAAATTTTCCTAAAAGAATGTATATTATTCTACTAATGATATAAAATAATTGAAATCAATAAGTTAATGGATTGAATATCATGAAGCACTATGTTTCTAGTACACATTTACACTCAGATAATGTTTAATCATAATGACTACAGGTAATATCCAAACTGTTTTGATTCCCCAAAATGAATTGAATTATTATTTTTCCATTTACTAAAATATTGTATATTTTATATTTTTAATGATTAATAACTCCACAAACACACATTATTTTTATTTTAAATGTTCTAAACCACTTATAATTTCACATTAAAATGAAAAAAAATATTTCTATAACTACAAAATAAAATTTTTTATGACCGTAAAATATTTATTTTATTATTGAATGATATTTTTTTCATTTCAATGAATATCCTATCATATTCAAATTATTCTTTTATAATATCATAAATCTCACTACATTAAAGAAATTTTTATTCTCTATATATTTTATATAAAAGTACTAAATATGTGATGGCATAAATATCATTTTATGAAACGTAACAAGTTTATGAAATTATTTTTCATATTGATATATATATATATGGTTAAATTAATAGGGGAGATTAAAATTAATTCTCATAGAACAAAAAAGACACATCTACCATAAAATAAAATTCATTCCTAGAGCATGAAATATTTCACCAAATGGTTTAAAAAATATCCCTATTAAAAACCTGGATAGATAATCCATATTACGGATGGTATAAAGGTCCAGTGTTATATAAATATCCATAATCATATATATAGTATTTAAATTTTATTTAATAAATTCAATGCCATTTTAAATGATGATTTCCCTACACACTCCATGTCTAGAAAAAATATTCTTGTTGATAAATTTTACAAAACTAGTGGTGTGATTACATTCAAGGGCCAAAAAATCTACCAATTTGTAGATAATGTTATAATAACTAAAATGTATTTAATCCCATTATAATTTGGGAAAGGACATGTTTTCTCCAATCCACCTACATCAAATAAACAAAAACTACTAAGATTGTTTTTTGTGGTATTTTCTCGATCCAATATTTCCCATCATTGACTTTGTCATTAATGAACACAATCCTCATAGGATCCTTAAGGATGGTAGGATTGTAAAACCAATTTCGAATAACTTCCATCTCATTTTTCTCATCCCCGTGATGTCCAAAATTACTGGGAAGAGTCTAAACTCATACAAATTTATATATTATCCAACTACAAAACAATAGTCTTAAAAATTCAACATAAAATACTGATAAAAAAGTTATTCTATAAATATTCATCAAATTGGAAATATATTTATTCTATTTTCTGTTAGATATCCTTGGGATTTATCTCTACAACATTGAAAATATCTCAATATTTATAAATTAGAATCATTTTTTGTGACGACCCACCTTCACCAAAAGGAGGGAAGGGTTAGAAGACTGCCAGGCCCTTCATTCATTAAGTTGAAATAGAGATAATGACCCCCTAAACCCACCTTCAATAGGTCCTGGAGCGGCGACTACCACCAATGGTATAGTATCACACACTAAATGGAAGGCATTACACTTTTTCAGTTTCATATGATCAGGAGATAAGATGATGAAACCCAACAACACCAAACTAAAAGAAAAGTACAGCCAAAAGTAAACCATTCCCACATGCATGTTTCAAAAGTAAAAAAGCCACAATGTACAAATGTGACTACAAGGGTAAGTACCAAAGAAGGAAATACAATAATTGAAACTACCCCAAAGGTCCGAGATAGTAAGGTCCTATGCGATCCTCGAAGTCCTCCTGGAATCCTGAAAGCATTTTTATATACGAAGGGTGATCATACAAGAACACTTAGTAAGGAAAACCATAGACCCTCGTGCACTAGTGGGGGAATGTACTAATGTCCCATGAGAGAAAGGACTAAACCAAACACCTTACAAGGTAAACTCTTCTCCCAATACAGACCAAGGCACACTCCCCAAATAACGCAAGTCAAGTAATATATATAATAAGAGCACATCGATGATTGGGTACCCCGCACCACTTTCCCACTAGTTATTTAGACATCCTACCCATAGAACCAGTCCTGCCATTCTCACCGGAATCCCACTTCCACACCCGCCCGCACACACCTAGGCCACAACCACACGCAGTCCTACTGCCGAATCCCACCTGCAAACTCCTAGGCCACAACTGTCACACATAACCACACCTGCAAACACCTAGGCCAGAACAACCACAGCCACGCTCGAAGACACCTGGGCTAGAAGATCTACTACCATGATTGAAGACACCTGATCCTCATCCCAAAGACACATGGGAATCCACATGCCGCACACACCTGGCCAACCACCACACTACCCTGTCCGAAGATTCTTCGGCTAATAATGGACCTTAGGCCATCACAGCCTCCTCAAAGATACATGGGCTATCTAGAAAAGGATCAAAAAAGGAGCTAATAACCAGCCACTAATAATAGTGCTGGGAAGAAACCCTCCCCCATGAAATGGGGGAGTTTGGCACTAAGTTCTCAACTTGGGTGGGGTGTGAACAAGAAACAAAAAACTACAAGTATTTGTATAGGTAAAAAGCCCTCACACAAAGTTTAGGTTTTTCTTCAGCCCTCCTAAAGAGCACAAGCAACACTATGTCCAAGTCCCAACTCATGCCAAAACAAAACCCATTTATCCCATCCATGTTTTTATGTTCAGTAGAAGTATTTAATTATGTTTTTCACCTACTTAGGCATCTAGTAAACATAGGCACATGTCTAGGAAAGCAAACAGTTAGGCATCAACCATAACACCCACATCTGGTTCTCTCGCAAAGCCACATTAACTAAAGAGAACCCTAAGATACATCCCCATGACCAATATCTAAGAGAAAAAGGGTTTCTCAACAACAGAGAACACCACCCCAATTCGTGATATAATCAAGGTAACCACCCGGTCATAAAACATGCAACCACTGAACCCATAACCATAGGAGATCACATCCCAAATATAATAACCACCGAGAGTATAAAAACTAGGGATCTCATCCCCTCCCACATATCCAGCAATCGGCCTGTAAAAGAAAGCAATCAAACCAATACCACCAATACAAAGTAGGACCATGACGATATTTTCAGATTTATATGATTTAACACACTCCATGATTTCAATTTATGTGAGCATTAATTGGGGTTATCACAGAAGGATTGATCCTGGTGCCTCAATTAATTTATCAGAATATATGTGAATAACCAATTTCCTTTTAAAAGCAAGAGTTCCTAATTACAAAACAAGTCATTTAAAACATCACCAGGGTTTCATTAGTGCACAGAGAAAGACCACCAATGGCCCTGATTTTTAGTAGCTGTAAGCCCGCACAATTCATATAGAAGATCATAAGATAAAACAGCATCAACGATCATAGGCCCCCTTCTTTCTTTATAGAATCCATTCATTATCTTTATTTATGTGTGGTTTTTCCAATTCTACAGAATAAAAAGCATGCCCACCCCGCATGTTACAAAAAACAGAGTGGCGAAAGAGAGATTCCCTACCTGTTGATCAACGATCGATGCTAAGGATGGGCGAGGAACTTCACGTATAGCGATGCAACCCACATGAACGAAAAGTGGCTCGTCTGAACGAAGGGTACTCTAGCACAGGGTGAATGGGAAAAGAACCCTACGGTGAACCATTTTGTTTATAAGGCTGGGGATAGTTGATATTAGAACACGAAACCATGTAAGGTGTGGGGTTGTGTGTTGACCACTCGGCCCCACACGACATTAAAGGGTTGGGCTGTTTAAACTGATGGACACACCAGGTTAATTCACTAAATATTTAATGAAAATATTTATGGGCGTTACCAGGATTTAAAACAAGTTTTAAGGGGTCAAAACAGAGTTTAGAACCCAATTTGCGCAAAAAGGACCGCTATTGGAAAGAACCCGTGGGGGTAGGTGAGAGCCACCTGTAGCTGAGAACCACTGGTGGCTGACAGCCACCAGAAGCTGAGAGCTACCGGTGGTTGTCAGCCACCGGTTGACGAGCTACCGGTAGGGTGTAGCGACCGATAGACCGAGCTACCGGTAGGCTGCAGCCACCGATAGACTGATTTACCGATACCCCGAGCTACCGGTAGGCTACAGCCACTGGTAGACCGAGCTACCGGTAGGCTGCAGCTACTGGTAGACTGCACTTCCAGAAGGCTCCAGCTACCGGTGGACCGAGCTACAGGTAGGCTGCAGCAACCGTTAGACCGAGCTACTGGTAGACAGAGCTACCGGTAGCCGAAGCCACCGATAGACCAAGAAACCGGTAGACGTTCCTACCGGTAGGCTGCAGCTACGGGTAGACTGAGCTACCGGTAGGCCTTCTACTGGTAGGCTAATGATACCGGTAGGCCCACCTTTATGAAAAATTTAACCGAGATTCCCAGACCATAAAACCCAACATGAGATTTTCACAAAGTAATGGACCCCTAAAACCTGGGCCATTACATTAGATACCTCTTAAACGATTCTCGTCCTTGAGAATCAAAACAACCCAGAAGGAAACAGAAGGTCCAAACAACCACCTCAAAAGATACCTTTTATGATCGAACCTCATGTTAACTAAAAATTCCCTTCTGACAAGAATGAAGCAACATATCATGTCAAACTGCCCATGCATATGGGGGTTAGTGAGTCACTTTCCCCATGTCAAGATATTATCCACATTGGGCGGCACTAACTCGCCTGCATGGGTTTAATCGCATCCACCTTAATGAATCTTGATTAGGGGTTGGGTTTTCTCCTCCCCTATTTCTATGGCTTTTAAACACGAATTTAGAAGAAGGAAAACCAGTACATTTCATAACCACAAAGGAAAAACGTTCTACCACAAAAGGTATAATAAGGAACAAAACTCAAAACAACTCTGGGTACTAGGTACACATTTGTTCTTCAGTCTCCCACATACTCTCCTCAAGCCCACCATGTCTCCACAACACACTAACCAAGGGAATGGTTCGCCCACGAAGCACCTTCTCCTTGCGATCCTCGATCATCACTGGTCTCTCCACAAAAGTCACATCATCCTCGATGTCTACCTCACCCCAATCATGGACGTGTGAATCATCGTGCAGATACCGACGGAGCTATGACACATTGAAGACATAATGTATCCTTAGTAGTGGCAGTGGTAACACTAGCTGATAAGCCACTTCGCCGACCCGCCGTAACACTTCGAAGGGCCCGATGAACCTGGGAGAAATCATACTCCCCTTGTCGAACCTCTGTTGTCCATGCCGAGAGAAGACCTTTAGGAATACGTGGTCTACAACCTCAAACTCCAAGGGCCTCCTACTAGTATCAACATATGACTTCTGTCGGTCTTGGGATGCCTTTATCCTTTCCCGTATGAGTTGAACCTTCTCTGTCAAGCTCTGCACCACCTCCGGGCCAAGGATGCCCACCTCTCCGACTTCAGTCTAACACACAGGTGAGCGCCATGGCCTCCCGTACAAGGTATCAAAAGGGGTCATAACAATGGTAGAGTGGTAGCTATTATTGTAGGAAAACTTTACCAGGGGCAAGTATCGTACCCATGATCCTCTTGAGTCTAGAAAACATGCCCCCAGCATATCCTCTAAGGTCTGGATGGTGCGCACTGTCTGTCCATCTGTCTGGGGATGGAAAGTAGTGTTAAGGCGTAGCTAGGTGCCAAATGCATGTTGCAACCCTCTCCAGACTCACGAGATAAACCATGCATCCCTTTCCGAGACTATAGACCTCGAAACTCCATGTAACTGCACCACCTCATCCACGTACATTCACGACAAATCATCCACTGTACTCGACTCCCAGATCGCCAAAAAGTGATCCAATTTCGTCAACCTGTCCACTACCACCCAAATGGCGTCGTATCCCCCTTGGACCTTGGGTAGTCCCATGAAGAAATCAATCGATATTTCATCCCACTTCCATTCAGGGAAATATAGAGACTATAATATGCCTCATGGATATCGGTGTTCAGCCTTCACTTGCTGACACACTAAGCACTTGGACACAAACTCTACCACTGCTCGCCTCACTCAGAGCCACCAAAACTCTCTCTTCAGTCCCAGGTACATCTTGGTAATTCCTGGGTGTACCGCCAGGGGTGAGTTGTGGAACTCACTGAGAACCTTGCCACACATCACCTCCGGAACAAACAGCTTTCCCGGGAAAAGCATCTGTTTTTGTCCATCCTTTGTCCATCATTCTGGGGCATTTCCCTGGTCAACTCAGTCCCGCATCACTTCGCACTCTGAACCTCCCCACTGAGACTCATCAACTTGATGAAACAGAGACAACTGCACTATCATCTGATACAGGCAACCACAACTACTATCCATCCTCGCAACTAGGTGTATGGCATCCAACTCCTCCATCGACTTCCATGAATCCATCGAATCTCAGACCGCATCCTTCTAGGTCCTCCTGCCCAAGGCATCAGCCACTATATTTCCCTTACCCTCAGTATAAGAGATCTTGATGTTTAAATCCCGAAGGAACTCCACCCATCTCCATTGTCGCATGTTTAGGTCCTGATGGGAGAAAATATACCTCAATCTTTTGTGATCTGTGAAGACCACAAATAATTCTCCGATGAGGTAGTTCCGCCATAACTTTAGAGAAAAAACAACCGCTACAAGCTCCAAGCTGTGGGTGGCGTAATTACAATCACAAGGGCATAGCTATAGGGACCCTTAAAAGAACAACTCTTGTCGCTGCATCAACACACCCCTCAGGCCTTGTCCTGAAGCATCACAGAACACCTCATATGTTTCCCCTTTTTCCGGAAATCACTGCACTGGGGCACTAACCAATTTCTCCTTCAGATAGCTGAAGGCTGACTCCCACCACTCACTCCACACGAAAACCTTGTTTTTCTTGGTCAGGGATGTCAAAGGGGCTGCAACTCGGGAGATGTTGGGTACGATCCTCCGATAGTAACCTGCCAGCCCGAGGAAACTACAGACCTCTGCCACATTCTTGGGTGCTACCCAAGAAACAACTACCTCAACCATTGATGGGTCCATAGGTACCCCCTACTCGGACACCACGTGCCCGAGGAAGTGCACTTCTTGTGTCCAGAATTTCCATTTCGACAACTTCTCATAGAGATGGTGCTATCAAAGGACCTAAAAAATTGTCCTCATGTGCTTTGTATGGTCCTCCCCTGATCTCGAATATATCAGTATATCGTCGATGAAATCAACCATGATCCGATCCATGTACTCCCAGAAGATGGAGTTCGTAAGCCCCATGAACACAGCCGGGGAGTTCGTAACACCGAAGGGCATGACCACAAACTCGATGGGTTCATATCTGCACCTGAACTCTGTCTTTGGGATGTCACATTCTTTCACTCTCAGTTGGTGATACCCAGACCGTAGGTCGATCTTCGAGAACAATCTTTCCCATTACAGCTGGTCGAAAAGATCTTCTATCCTTGGAAGAGGGTAGCGATTTTTGATCGTCACCTGATTTAGCCTACTGTAGTCTATGCACAACCCGAGACCACCATCTGCCTTCTTTTCAAACAATACTAGAGCACCCCATGATGATGCACTCATCCTAACATAACCCCTCTTCATCACATCGTCAATTTGGATCTGCATCTCCAGTATCTCTGAAAGTGCCATCCGGTTAGGAGCCATCGAGATCAGACGAGTGTCGGGCTGCATGTCTATCCTAAACACGATATCACATCGAGGGGGTAGTGTCGTCACCTCCTCAGGGAATAAGTCCACAAACTAACGGATGATCTCTAGCCCCTCCACCATTTCAGCATCTACTGACTCTACTGACAGCTCATCTAACAAGGAGAGGAGGGGTTCCTCTCGCATGTTGCCCTTTTGACTGCCCCGCTCGCCGGTGAAGGTAACACACTGGCCGCTCAAGTCCAAGAACACAACCCTTCCTCGGAAACAGTCGATGATGTCACACACAGAGAATAGCTAGTCGATGCCTAGGATGACAATGTATGGCTATATCTGTAGCAGAAGAAGATCCCTAACAGACTGATTTGGCCCTATCATCAGTCTGCATCCCCGACAAATAAACAACAAGTCGGTCTGACCTTCGACTAGTGTGCTCAACACCAGGGGCACTGGAAGTATCTCGAAATCTAGAACCAAGTCACGGACTAGAATGGGTGCAAAAAAGGAGTGCGAATCCCTGGTATCAAACAAGGCAAACGCAAGGGTATTGAACAAATTGATCGTACATCAAACAACCTCCAGCCTGCTGGAACTACTACCTCCACGGCATGTAGCTGTCCATGCCCAGCTCCTCTTCCCCTCAACTGTCGGCCACCTCCCCAACCACGCCCCGGTAGAGGTCCCTGAGGAGCACCGTGAGGTCAGTCTCTTCCTCCTACATTTTCCCTTGGAGGAGCGGGAGCTCACTGTCCCTACTGCTTCTGCTGGAAAGGCCTGGCTGGAAGCTGCTGCTGGGGCGGGTGGTGGGGATGTCCACCACCGCCGTACTGTACCCTTTCCATGAACTAACTCTGGAGATTTCCAGGGATCCCACAGATGAAGCACCGTGGCCCTGGGCCCGATGAAAAAGGGCGAGGACCAGGGGATCAGAACTGAAACAACTATGGCCTGCTCCCTACTGGTCGGAACCTGGAGGGCCCTGACGCTGGAGGCCTAGTGCCGACGGCCTTCACCTTTGATGTTCCCACCTAGTTCACCTCTTATGACACTCCTCCTATAGCGTTCATCTTCTCCACCACTTTAGCCTTCTTCTGGACCTCCAAGTACGTCGGCATGGTAATGGGGGTAACAGCATACTGGAGGGAGGCTCGAAGCACCTCTTCTAAATGTCTTGCCTGAGACTCCTCATCGGGAAAGAGGATCAGAGAAAATTTTAAGAGGTCCTTGAACTTGATTCCTAGCTCCCTCATTGACATACTCCCCTGCTGGAGGGAGAGTAGCTCCAATATCTTTTCATCCTTCATCAACGAGGAGTGGAATTTCTCACAGAACTCCCTCTCGAAATCCGCCCATACCACCTCAGCCTCTCTCCTCCACCCAGGTAAAGCTTCCACCACTGACGCTCTTCTCCCTGCATCTGGCTGATGGCCAGAGGAACCCAGTACTCGGCCGGATCCCGGATCATGCCAAATGTTATCACCAGCACCTCTAGCTAGCTCTTTGTCTTCATGTCAGTTGTGATGCACTCATACTTATCGAGGGTATGTTTCTGGAAGGCCCGAAGTGACTTCTACCACTGGTCATCCTCCTCCTCTCGATCAGATCTCTGTCGATCGACCATGGTAGTCTTTGAGTCCTCGATTTCCTATACCACACGTGGTTGCCTTCTAGGTGCCATAGCTGTATGGTAAACAAGAAATGCCTAATTCCAAGTGGTGCATAATATTATCTTTAAAACATCTAAAACGTTTTGTTTATTTTTAATTCCCAAAACACCCTAGAAACATGAGAACATAAGTCATAATGATGCATGTACCTTTCTTAGGGTCTCTCTACCCTGCAATCAATGTGGCCTTACTTGATCATTCAGTAGGTCCAGAGTCCTTGCATCAGATCACCGGGGGCCTAAAATCCCGTGTCCTAGCTAGTATTACATGGCATAATTCACACTCCAAGGTCACCCAACACGGTTTCCCTACCATCCCATTAAATACTCAATGCGCCTAGCTCCAGACTCCATCTTATCTCTCAACCTCCCTCTAATACCATTCTTTCACGACCATCCTTCACAAAAAAAAGGGAAGAGTCAGCAAAATGCCAATCCCTTCCTTCTTTATGTTGAAGGAGAGATAATGACCCCCAATACTCACCTTTAATAGGTCCTGGAGCAGTGACTAGAACCAAGGGTATAGTATCACACACTACATGGATGGCGTTACCCTTTTTATATTTTATAGGATCAAGAGATAAGATGATGTAACCCAACAACACCAAACTAAAATAATAGTAAAGCCAAAAGTAAACCATTCCTACATTCATGTTTCAAAAATAAAATCCACAAAGTAAAAAAAGTTAATACAAGGGAAAGTACCAAAGAAGGAAAAACAACAACTGCATTTTCCCAAAAGGTCCGATCTAGTAAGGTCCTACGCGATCCCCGAAGTCCTCCTGGAATCCTGAAAGCAGTTTTATATACGTAGGGTGAGCATACAAGTACACTCAGTAGGGAAAACCAAAGACTCTCGTGCACAAGTGGGGGAACGTACTAAAGTCCCGTGATAGAATGGTGTAAACCAAACACCTTACAAGGTAAACTATCCACCCAAGCGTCACCAAGGCACACTACCCAAATAACGGAAGTCAGGTAATATATATAATAAGATCACATCATTTTTTGGTACCCCGCGCCACATTCCCACTGGTTATTTAGACATCCTACGCATCGAACTAATCCCGCCATTATCACCGCAGTCCCACTGCCACACCCGCCCGCACACACCTAGGCCACAACCACACACAGTGCCACTAGTGAATCTCGACCGCAAACACCTGGGCCACAACTTTCACACGTAACCATGCCTACAAACACCAAGGCCAGAACAACCACTTCCACGCCTGAAGACACCTAGGCTAGAATATCCACTACCATGCCCAAAGACACCTCGACCTCATCCCGAAGACACTTGGGAAAACACCTGTCGCACACACCTGGCCAACCACCACACTACCCTGCCCGAAGATTCGTGTGCTAATAATGGACCTCAGGCCATCACAGCCTTCCTGAAGATACTTGGGCTATCTGGAAAATGGAGCATAAAAGGTGTTATAACCAGCCACTAATAATAGTTTTGGGAAAAACACCCTCCCCCATGAAATGGGGGTGTTCCTCACTAAGTTATCTACATGGGTGGGGCGTAAACAAGAATAAAAAAACAACACGTATATGTATAGGTAACAAGAACTCACCCAATGTTTAGGTTTTTCATCAGCCCTCCTAAAGAGAAAAAACAGAACTACGTCCAAGTCACAACTCATGCCAAACCAAAACCCATTTATCCCATCCTTGTTTTTATGTTCAGTAGAAACATTTAATTATGTTCTACACCTACTTGGGCAACTAGTAAACATATGCACAAGTCCAGGAAAGAAAACAGTCAAGAATCAACCATAACACCGACTCCCGGTTCTCTCGTAAAGCCTCATCAACTAAAGAGAACCCTAAGATACATCCCCATTCCCAATATCCAGGAGAAAAAGGGTTTCTCAAGAATCGAGGATCCCACCCCAGTTCCTGATATAAACAAGGTAACGACCCTTTCTTAAAACATTAAACCACAGAACCCATAACAATATGATATCCCATCCCCAATTTCATAACCACCGAGAGTATAAAAAACAGTGGATCCCGACCCCTCCCACATCTCTAGAAATCGGCCCATAAAATAAAACAATCAAACCACTACCACTAACACAATGCAGGGCCATGCCTATATTTTCTGAATTATTAGATTTAACACTCTCTATGATTTCAATTTCTGTGTGCTTTAACCGGGGTTATCAAAGAAGGATTGATCCTGGTACCACAATTTATTTAGCCGGATATACATGACTAACCAATTTCCTTTTCAATGTAGGAGTTCCTAATTACAAAACAAGTCATTTAAAACATCACCAGGGGTTCATTAGTGCACATAGAAAGACCACCAACAGCCATGATATTTAGTAGTCGTAAGCCTGCACAATTCAGAAAGAAGATCATTATATAAAACACCATCAACATTCACAGCCCCCCCCATATTTCTTTATAGAATCCGTTCATTATCTTTATTTTGGTTTGTTATATCAAATTCTATGGAATCTAAAGCACATCCACCCCCAATGATACACAAAAGAGAGAGGTGATGGAGAGATTCCCTACCTATAGATCAACGATCGATGCTAAGGCCGGGCACAGATCTTCACATATAGTGATGCGGCTCGGCTGAACAAAAAGTGGCTCGTCATAACGAATGGTACTCTAGCATAGGGTGAACATGAAGAGAACCCTACGACGAACCATTTTGTTTATAAGGATGGGGACGATTGAGATTAGAACGTGAAACCGCGTAAGGCGCGGGGTCATGGGTTGACAACATGGCCCCACATGACATTAAAGGTTCTGGCAGTTTAAACCGATGCACACACCTGGTTAATTCATTAAATATTTAATTAAAACGTTTATGGGCATTACCAGGCTTTAAAACTAGTTTTAAGGGATCAAAACAGGATTTAAAACCCAATTTTCGCAAAAAGGATCGCTAATGGAAAGAACCTGCAGGGGTAGATGAGAGCCATCGGTAGCCAAGAACCACCAGTGGCAGACAACTACCAGTAGCTGAGAGCTACCGGTAGGCTGCAGCGAATGATAGACCGATCTACCGATAGGCTGCAGCTATCGGTAGACCGAGCTACCGGTAGGCTGTAGCTACTAGTAGACCGAGCTTCCGGTAGGCTGCAGCTTCTGGGAGACTGAGCTATTGGTAGGCTGTAGCTACGAGTAGTCCAAGCTACCAGTAGACAGAGCTACCAGTAGCTGCATCTACCGGTATACCAAGCTATCGGTAGATAGAGCTACCGGTAGGTTGCGACTACCGGTAGACCGAGCTACCGGTAGGCCTGCTACCGGTAGGATAAGGCTACCGGTAGGCCCACCATTAGACCAAACTTCATCGAGATTCCTAGACCAGAAAACCCAACTACATATTTTCACAAAGTAATGGACCCCTAAAACCAGGGCCATTACATTTTTTCTGACATACAAATTAATTTTCATTTGGAATTAAAAAATAAATGTCTTCATGGTGGTCCAATTATATATAGGGTATCCAATAGAAGGGATTACAAACTATTTTCATTGAAACAGGCTTATCCATAATCTCAAAATACCTTTCCTGTAAGTAATGTTTTTATATAATGAGGTACATTTTCGAATATTTCCTAGATAGATGAAATATTAGTTCTAAAAAGTCAGTACAAACTTACATTGGATCCATTAATGTAGTGGATGAGCATCCCAAGAAAGAAAACACCATCCAACAATTCCCTTCAATTTAAATGTAATTTATTTTGTAATCAAGTTGAAATATACATGAATAATACACTAGATGAAACATAAAACTCTTCCACAATATCATGACTCCCATAATAGTCATATTATTATCTTTACATATTATTTCAAATTGAAACTTCATATACGTTGTGGTGATGAGGGATGAAGGGGATAATTCCTCTTACGGAGGAATAAATTATTTTATATACTTTAAAAAAACAATTGTGGTGTATATTACTAAATCGTATCAATTGGGGCTTTGAATCATAATAAATTATTTAATAAACAACTCATATCAAATTTCAGGCCCCAACATTATTATAATTCCACTAAAATGTTAAAGATGCGGTAGTTATTCAATCACATTTATCATAGAATTTTCAACATATATTCCCCACCAGGTGACATTAAAACTAATAATTATTCCATATATGACTACGAATTGATGATTTTTTGTAAAAATTAACCACATTTGTGTTTTTAATTCTATATAAAAATTATTCATTATTTTTTAAAAAAAATCATTAGGGATTCCAATTATAGGTAAATCATCCGGAAACACTAATTGAATTATCCCTATCATGTATAATAATATATCTGTTATAAAATTATAAATGGTTGTTTGTTAGTAACAAAAAGGAAAATGTAATTCATCAGTAGGAAATTATCCCTATTATACAAGTAAAAATGAACATTATTGATCATACAGGGATAGATGAAACCTATTGTAATTATAATTGCCTTCCATAGAATAAATTTTTTCATTTCCTAGAAACCTATTAGGAATTTAATCACGATATATCATATGAAAATGATCTTGAAATGAGGATAAATATAGAATCTTGTTATGAATAAAATCCCTCCATTTGGTCACATTAATAGTATTAGCTTACTTTTTATTTTCATTGGAAATGTCTCTATCACATCCCATATATTGGAAAAAATGTATTTCGTAGTCACAAAATATTTTGGAAATAATATATATAATTCTATAATCCAAATTTTTAATCAATTCATCATTTACGACCACTTTTATTTTAGGATAAATTATCCTTCATCCAATAAATAATAGTTTTGTGGAATGATTCTATTATGATTCCATGAATTCATAGTAATTATAAGATAACCTTGATAAAAGGAATGAAATAACATATAATAATTTAAAAACATTTTATTTAATTAACAAGTGTTTCATCTTTAGTTCTTAATATTTTTTTTTAAAAACAAACCTCTTGGGGAAGATCTTTCACCCAGAAATAAATGTATCATGTGAGAAGAATTTTTTTTGACTGAAACATTTGTTTTTTAATGGTTAGATGGTATAATATGGGTCTAAGGATTTAAAAGGTAATCAATATTAAATATATAAATAAATGGGGATGGTAAAATATTTCCATCTCAATATTATCTAATGTAAAACACCCCATTTAGAATGAACACGATTTTTTTATGTTGGTTTTTCTTAGAAAGATAATAAAAATGTTCAAAAAATTTACCTTCAAAGTTATCAAATAATTTCGTTATATTATTAGATTATATCCACACACTAGTTTATATATTGAATAGTATATTATGTTTCTAATTAATAATCCTTAATAATTATTTATCTACCACATCAACATGTCCCTCACATAAAAGTTGCTCATCTCTTGAGTAGACATCATGTCGTAAAAGATCATTACCATTCAATAAAACAATTAATTCCTCAAATTTTCACCCAAATTAAATAAAAAGTTTCAGTTTCATACATCAATAAATCCTCCATAGATGGTTATTAATGTCATATTATTATGATATGGACATTATTCTAAAACTTCATACCCAGAATATGTAAATATTCATGAATGTAGTATTTTTAAAATATAGCTTATGATCCTTCATCCAGTAAATGGGGTTGGTAATAGATCAATCATCTAGATATAAAAAATCAATGGTGAGATATAACTATATAAATAAAAATTGTTCAAATAATGACATAACATTATGGTTTATTCTGACAATTAGATGACAAAAATAGTTGACAATACGCCATTCACATATTGTACATGGGAAGAAAATAATTATAAGACTTGTAGCTTAATAAGAATTATAATATCATAGAAAACACTATATTCCTCTATCAGACTATAGTTAAACATAATTCCAATAATTTTTTATTTATTTTTTTCCAAGATTTCTAATTGTAATGGATATTGAGTAATTGATAACATAATAGAGTATTTATTTGATTTCACTATAACCACTCTTGAATTTTGAGCTATTTAGATACATTTTTATGTTTATTCACTATATTAGGGAATGTTATGGGTGGGGTATAATTCATTAAATCTATGGGTGCATCCTCATGTTTTTATTAAACCACTAACATCCCATTGTTCATTAATGTTTGAATTTTTTGAGGTGGGATAATAGGTTTTATAATATGTACCATATTATATAATCATTTTAATATTATTAGTTAAATATATTTTGACTCTAAAAAACATCTATAACTTCATTTTGAATTTAATGAGGTTCATTTAATGTTTCTTATTATGTTTTTTAACATCTTATATTAGAAAAAATGTGAAATTTACATAGATTTAATTTCGGTTCTGATGGAAGAATTTACATTTTATGTCCCCCTTAACTCATCCCAATTAACTAATTTGTGTTTTTTTGTTTGGTCATCATAGTTTTGAAAAATTATTCTTGATATTTTTGAATAGTTTTATTTTTACCTCTTAAGAATCATTCCTATAACTATTTGGATATGTCATTCCATCAATATTACGATAGAAATTATATTTTATAGAATTATATTATTTCTCCTGCAATGGTAGAAATCCATAGTATTGGCATTACACCGCATGTTAATTTAAATGTTATTGTACTAAAGTCCAGTGAAATTATCATTTTTGGAGGAGCATAGTTTTTTTATATTCTATATTGGTTCCTTTTTTATGATAATTTCTACTAAATGTTGCATTTGACAAGGTAGAAAACCTACATTAACATATTAGTATTTATTTTCATAAAATTCCACTCTAGAATAAATATATATTGATGTTGGAATGTATCAGTTGTTTTCATTATAAATGGTTTCTATAATAATGACTGTAGAATTGATGTTTCGAGAATTTCCATATTCATGATCAAAACCTATAACAACTTTTTTTCAATAGAATAATTTTTTCTTACACCAACATTTTTATTTTGTGCATAACCTCATTTATATTTCTCGTAGGATAGAAAATCAATTCATAAAATTTAATAAAATTCCCCAATTTGTCATCAATTGCATCATATAACTATTTATAAAAAATTCTTGAAATATCATTTATGATAAATGGGATAAAATAAATTTGAAATATTTTTAATTATGTCTTCAATGTTGTAATAAATGTATCATACTATAAATATCTCCAATAACATTGATAAATTTGGTATTGGGTGATTCCTTGATGGATGACACTATAAAAAGGTACTCTTTGATAAATAATTCAATTACATTAGATTCAGCCCAATTATATAAGGATTCCTTGATACAATTGGAAATTAAATCTTCATAATTCTATGTAAATCAGGTACATGATTTCTTTGAAGGGGTGGAATAAATTTTATATTATACTTCAATACTCTCTTATTCTAAAAATTATCTACATTTTTCATTATTTTGTTTCTAAGAAAACTATGAGTTTATTAAATATATCCTCTTAGTGGAGAAATATTCTATATGTTTTTCTTATGTTCATGAAAAAACCATATTTATACAACATTCTATAAGAACATGAAAATTTATGTTCAAGATCATTTTATTTTTGAAATAAACATTTTGTTGTTTTTATATTAACTTCACAATTAATTCCTCATTATCAACACTGAATATGACTATAACCAAAACTATTAATTTATATTGATTAATATACCACCAAAAAACCTATTTGCCTAAAAATATTTAGTGAATTAAATATTTTCCCAAAATTATGAAGATTCACATTATTCTATATTAAAAATAATAAACTATGAAAAACACTATTATGACATATGAATGAAAATAAAATCATGGATCAAATAAAATAAAGCATCAGTGACCATGTCAATTTTCAAATCATGGATGGGATGTTATTTGTCAGGATATTTAATTAACCATGAAAATAGTCTCATTCATCCATATTTTTTATTACTACTATTCCTTAAGAATTTAATAGTTGTGGAAATTTAATATTATATATTAATGAAATTTGTATAAATATTTAGAAAAATATTAATATAGAATATTAATTCAACTATTAACCCCAGAAATTCAATTAGGGTTTGATCTATTCATGTATATCATCCTCAAATAATTCAACTTATATTTATGTTCATGATCTATGGGAAACATATATGGAATTCATGAAACCATTTAATTGAAAATAATGATTTTTTAGAAATAACATACAAGATATTATAGTATAATAAATATTATGTGGATTATGTTTACACAAGGCAACTAATCAACAATAAAATTATATTATAATGATTTATTGACATTAGTTCTCATGTCCGAGAAATATTCCAGGAGAATACTCCCAACATTAGTGGTGAAACCATTATTACCCCAGAAGCCTTCATCAAATAGTTAACATTTTGGAAACTATATTTAGGGGCATGAATCACATAAATGTGTGGAATTACCTTTTGTTAAATTTACAAGTAAAAGGGGATATCAATGCATTCCATTAATCCATTAACAAAAATTTATCCGTTTTAAAGAAATATCATATCAATATATATTTAATTAATATCGAAAATCATAATATAAATTTAAAAAAATTATCTTTGTAATATAATAATTAAACCAAAAAAATGTGATGAATACCTAATAACAAAGATACCATTGTATTAGAAAAACCAATATCTAAATTAGAAGTATCCTACAATCAACCCCATATGATTATATCACCACACATATTAATTCACCTACCATTCCATAAAAAATCTATATTTTAATGTGACTATGAGGAAATTAATCTTCTTATAAATATTTCCCCAAATAGTTAACAATAAAATCAATTTTTTTATTCACACTAATAAATGAAATAAAATCATAAAATAAATTAACATCCTCTCTAACAAAAATCACTTTGATGTAAACGAATTTTAATCTTTCAACTAAATGATAAAACCATAAGGGCTGATAGAATATAATTCATTAATTTGTTTTATTTAAAAAAATTATATATAATTCATACAAATTTATATTCACCATGATATATTATTTGTATTCTTTCCAAATATGTACCACTCAAAAAACATTAATATATGAATATTATAACACATATCATTAAAGTAATGAAGTACTTGTATAATCTCACTACCACTAACTTGACCACTTATAGTCCCACTCCTCATATCATTGTGGAATTAAACCTCAATTCCAAATCATCATGGCCATACATACCTTATTGATGCATCAAAATGGTAATTTATCACCTTTCATCCTTCCCATAGTTATTTGTACTTTATATCTAAATAATTATACCAATTATCAATATAAAATACACTAGGTCCAGTTTTTGTTCATCAAACTAGGCCACTCGCTAAATATATGTTTGGTTGCATACAAGAAAATGTCCCTTCGGTGATGGTTTAAAAGAAATTGATACTTCCATATCATGAAAATATAATATATATAATGTATAATGTCTTATAAAACCCTATAACAATAATAGAGTACAAAATATGAAAATTTTGAATCATATTTTTATTATCAAAATAAAAATAAAATTCTTCAAATTATCAAAGTAATCATCCAAAAAAATTTCATTTAATATATCATAATAATCACCAATATTCCATCTACATTTTCATGGTCATCATCATAATTTTTAAAACACTATTGTGGAAGAAATTACATTCGAAATGGCTATATAATATCTATAATAATCAAAACCCAACAATACATAAAACTAATGAATAGAACCCCATTTACACATCATTGTTATAATTAATCAAAATCCTTAATGATATTGTATATCTTATGTACAAAAAACTATTTTAGTATTCTATATTCAAATAATTCAATATATGAAATGAAAACTAGTGTGGATAAAAAAAATTCTACCAAAAATGGTTATACATCAGACCATTATATATTTTTAAAATTATCAAGGGACTATACCCGATATATATCATCCTATTGAAATTAATGAATACAAACTTATAATATATTGACATCTAATATTTTCCTCTACTGTTACATATGGTTATTGATTCCATAACAATTAGTATTACACTACATTAATACATTATGGTTGAATTATTTCCTATATCAAAACAATGTCTTGTCATCATGAAGTTGCTACTAAAAACACTGAAAATATTTAATCTACTCTTTTATACGTGTTTTTAGAAAAAAAAATTTACAATGGTAACATTTATCAGAACATAAAAGAAAGAAATTAAATTATTGAAACCACTATTACAGCTAAATAACTAAAAAAAATCCAATTGTTAGATATTTTTGAGGTGTTTCAAATGGATAGAAATTATCAATACTTATTCAATGTGCCAATCTGGTGGTCTCACTAGGTCTTATTAACTTTTCTATTGTCTTCAAAATGATGATAATGTTTCTATAATTATATCTACATTAGAACTGATAAAGGTTTCATTGAGATAAGAATATTAAATCATATTATTATAAACATTTATTATCCAAATAATTTTTAAAAACAATGTAATAGAAAAAAAAATATTTATATTAACAGTTATATAAATGAAGAAAAATATTTTAATAAATTAAAGATGTATAAAAAATATATTCTCAAATAAAATAATTTAGATAATTATAAATATATATATTATAAATAAATTATACATATACATATATATATATATATTTAAATTCATAAATAAAGAAAATATAAAATTATATATATTTAATAATATAAAATAAATACATTATAAATATAAAATAATAAGTATACATGATATATAATATTAATTTAATATTATCAACATAATTGTTTGTATAATCATGAATATATATATTATCCACACTATTATGGTCATAATTAATCTTTTCATTCAATTATTGAGAGGATCATATCCACTATACGGATAAGAAATGGATTCCTGAAATCACTAATCTCCTCCACAAAAAACACCTCATGAGATAATTTTCAACATATCATTGATAAAAGTAACCCAAATAATTATCAAAATTATTTTTCATTTTCATAACTATGTTTGGTAATCTAATAAATTTTCATAATTCAACTGATGAAACGTCATGATGTTCTAAACAAAATTTTACCATCCAACCCTGGATCTATTATAGACCATCAGATAATTTTCAACCTACAAATGGGCTATACACTTCTCTTATTGAACATATAAATCAAATAAATTGGAAAATAAAAAAAATAATGTATTGTATCATGTTATACCACAAAATGTGTGTCCTAATTCTTTAAAATCCTGATAAGAATACATAAATTCCCATATTTTTTATTTTCCACAACATCATTATCATTTCATGTCCTTGATAATTATATAATAATAAAAGATGAAATAATAGATGTATATATATATCAGATTAAATATTTAATCACAGAAAAGTGGCATATTTTGTAAAACCCAAAAATATATTAACGAAGGTCAATTTAATCAAAATCTAGTGATCATGTGTGACACTGGTCAACTATTTTTAATCCTTGGAAAAGGCCTCCCCCAATAATTATTTTCTAGCACTGCAAAATGGTAGATTTATTATCGTTTTTATAGTTCTAATAATAGTTACCTTCATTGAATCATTTTCAATATTTTCAAATGGACATTATGAATACTAATTTAGTATTGATGAAGGATAAACTGATTTAAAAATATTACATCCATTTAGAATATATATTTAATAAAAAGTTATTTTCATTGTTTTTATAAAACAAAAAATTTATATTATTGTTTTGAAATAAAAATATTTCATAATATCATAAAATAAATATGAAACACGTATACATAAATAAAATATGTGACATTTATATTTAAATATATATATATATGTAAATAAGTTTTTTGATAAATTTTATAAACACATTATACAAAATATACACATATATATATGTGAATAACATTAATATATAAAAATGTGAGAATTCAAATATAATATTATGATAATATTAATATGAAAATACTTGTATAAAAATATAATATATACATTTATATATAATAAATGTAAATATTAAAATATATATAATCAGACACATTAATTTATAAATTAAAATATATTAATATATATTGACACGTTATAGTTGGGTTGACATAATCATCAAAGAATTAAAATAATTAGTCATAATATTTCATTACAACACATTGAAAACTCATTTTATGGTTAGTGTTGTATAAAATTAGGGTAAAAATGAACTAATATAACCCATGCATTTTTAAAATAATTGATATCTTTCCTTGTATTAAGAGATCAGTTGAATAATATATCAAAAGGCGTCAATATATCTCTTAAATTACACTCATAATATTCCATCCTAAAAACTTTTATACTATTACATTTATTAATAACATGGACAATAGAAAAAAATTAGAACATTTTCTCATTAAGGGTTAACATTATTAATAAAAATAAAATATCATAAGAGAATATAAGATGGTTTTATAGTAATAATTTTATTACATATGAAAATTAATACCCTAAAAGAATAAAATCATGGAACATTACATTTCATCGTATAAGAAACGGATCATAAGTGTGTGGAAACAATATCCAAATAACATAGCCAATGGAATATTTACACAGTCATAAGTATAAGAATAATTGTAACATCCCAACAAATTAATGAATAATAAATATTTTTATCTACGTCTATTAATATATTAGATAGTGTTTTAGAGGCTTAAAATGAGAATAAATCCAATCTTAAGCCTGTAATACACAAATATTTTTAAAAGATTGTTTTACAGCCTTTTGATGGTAAAAAATTTTTAAATAAAACTTTTGAGACTTTTATAAGCAATATTTGTCGAAATAAACTTATTCTTTATGATTGGAACATTGAAATTTTATTTGGATAAATTTTTGGTATTTTTCAGATAAAGTTCATTTTTTTAATTAATAGTGAAAAATGTTGTATTTTCATTCAAATCCCCTTTTTTCTCTCAGTTATTTATATGACTAGATTTTCTTATGAATTGGTATTAAAGATAAATTATAATATATTTTTACCATTTAGTCCAATAGTGGTCATTGGAATTAATTTCAATTTGAAATTGGACTTAAACTACTGTCAATATATTGGTATTTATTGTTTCATAAAAACACGCTATTTGCTCTGACAGCGGGAATTAATTATTAAATTAATTAATGTAACTTATATGTTTTGAATTTCTTAAAATAGACATCATTTTAGAATTCAGAAAATAAAATATAGAATAGGGTGAAGTTTTGGTATTTTTGTGAAAAACTTCAATTTTCTATGAATAGTGAAATCACTAAGTGGTACTTACAAAACTGATTTTTCGTTTAAATGAAATGTTACCACCTCATTGTTTTGAATTTCCAAAATCCTACATACAGGGTTTTCATTAAGAAGTAAAATGTGGTTCAATGGGATTAAAATAATTTTTTGGTGAATAGTAACTTTTAAGTTTTTAATCGCGATTAGAGGTAATTAGTGCAATTTAAGGCAAAAATGATATTATAATAAATTGAAAATACCTAGACACATGTCATGCCCTTACTGTATGTGTCATGGAAGAACATGAAAACCCATGGGTCTATGTTTGGGACCTCATGGAGCCACATGGTTAAGCTAATGACATTAATGCGTTTTATTTAATGTAAAAGTAAAAATGACACAAACATAAGTTGTTTTACTAAAACAATTTTTAAATGGGGTTATACAAGTCATCTCTTTTACTATAAATATTCATTATAAAGCTAAAAATATTTCATACATCATGATATTTTTTATAATTTTTAGACATTAAATAAATGATATTAATTATGATATCATGATGATGCAGTGATTACCTCATTATTTAACGATTTAAATAATAGGAAACGATAATGTAAAATTTAAGACCTACACTTCTCAAAAACCAAATGTATGGTTGGATTTAAAACCCTTATCACCTTATCCTATAAATATATAATGTTGTGACCTTTTAAATCCAAAAATCATTTTATGATAAAGTAACCTTTTATAACTTTCCAAGAGTGCCCCTCCTCTTATCTTATAAAAGGCCCCCACCTCTACCCCCTTAACCACACCTCTCAAGCCTTTATCTTGGCCAACCCCTGCACATTTTGTCTCTCCAAATCCTTCTCTAACTCTTAGAAGCCTCACTTTGGGCATATGTTTTCCCAAGGAAGCCGTTGAGCTCAAATAAAAAAGATTTACCCATTTAAAGGTAGTGTTTTCTCTTGTTCTCTTATGTTTTATTTTGCTTCTCAAACCCTCTAAACTCTTTTTATTCATTTCTTTTGTAACAACATGAGTATCATAAATATACTAGGATGTTGTTATAAGAAGGATTCAAGCTACAATTACACACACCTACATATAATAGTTAAAGAACATATTGTTTCTGTGGATGGCGAATTTCTGCCTCACGAAACGATGATTGTTCAACACTCATATAAAACATTCAAAGGTGTCCATTAAGTTGTCACTATATTTATATATGATATATAATATGTTTATTTTTTACTTAATATTTTGTATTTTTCATTTGTGGCATACCTGTAACATCTCAGGTAAATAAAGAATAAATCATTTTCATATTTATTAATATTTGAGAATTAAATATTAATTTTACTTTAAAGGGGTTGCTATGTTTGATAGCGTACCCGATACGCAACAAAGAGTTTTTTTGAAAACTTATGTAGCACACTAGTAATATAATATTATTATTTTAAATGGTAGTTAAAACGTAGTTTTTGTATTGGCAGAAATGAATAGAAATAACTATAATATGATTGTATATGTTTTTTAAATGTTTTTACATTTATCCAATAAAAGATAAATGCATAAAATACGAAAAAATCAATTTTAGGCATATGTACTCTAATATTCACTAATGGTCCACTAATCGCCTTTTGATGGAGAACTGTCATTAAATATAGTTTTGGTCACTCTTATAAATTCTATTGGACCAAAAAAAATTCTTCTTTAGAATCGGGAAATCATAATTTACTTTGTGTAAATTTTTGGTAGTTTTTCCAATAATGTTCATTTTTTAATGAATAGTGAAAAATGATGTTTTTTAATTCAAAACCTCTTTTTAATATAATTTATTTATATTATTAGATTATCTTTTGAATTGGTTTTATATTTGAATTAGAATATATTTTTTCCATTTAATCCAATAGTGCTCGTTGGAATTAATTTTACTTTGAAACTGCACTTAAATTAGTGTCAATCATTTGATACTTATTGTTTCATTAAAACACGCTATTTGCTCTGACAGCGGGAAATAATTATTAAATTAATTAATAAAACTTATATGTTTTGAATTTTGTAAAATAGGAATCATTTTTTAATTCTTAATATCAAATATATCTTACGGTGATGTTTTGGTATTTTTCTAAAAAACCTCAATTTTTTATGAATAGTGAAACCGCTAAGTGGCACTTAAAAAACTGATTTTTCATTTAAATGAAACTTTACCAATTCTGTGTTTTGAATTTCAAAAATCCAACATACATGGTTGTCATTTATAAGTAAAATTTGGTTCAATAAGATTAAAATAAATTTTCAGTGAATAGTAACTTTTATGTTTTTAATCGCGATTAGAGGTAATTAGTTTAATTTAAGGTAAGAATATTGTTTTAATAATATGAAATGAACTTGAAACATGTCCTAACCTTATTTGATGTGTCATGGATGACAAATAAAATCAATGGATCAACTTGGGGACCCCATGGAGCCACCTTGGTAGAAAAATGACATTAATATCTTTTTATTTAAAGATAAAGTAAAAATGTCACAAACATGAGTTTTTTTAGTAAAACAATTTTTAAATGGGGTTATACAAGTCATATTTTTTACTAAAAATATTAAATAGAAAGATAAAAAGATTTCCTACATCATGATATTTTTTTATAATTTTTAGACATCAAATAAATTAAATTATTTATGACATCATGATGATGGAGCGATTACCTCATTATTTAACGATTTAAATAAAATGAAAAGATAATGTAAAATATAAGACCTACAAATGTAAAAGACCTATTAGATTATTATATTTCGAACCCTTATCACCTTATCCTCGAATTATATCAATGTGAGTCCTTTAAAATCTGAAAATCATTTTATAATAAAGTAAACTCTTATAACTTTCCAAGAGTGCCCCTCCTCTCCTCTTATAAAGGCCCCCACCTCTACCACCTTACCACCACTTCCAAAGCCTTTGTCTCGGCCAAACCCTGCCTATTTTGTCTCTACACAACCCTCTATTACTTCTAGAAGCCTTACTTTGGGAAGAATTCTTCCCAAGGAAGCCTTTGAGCTCAAATCAAAAAAAGTTACCCGATTTTAAGGTAATGTCTTCACTTGTGTTCTTTTATTTTATTTTTCTTCTACAACCCCCTAAACACTTTTTATTCATTTATTTTGTAACAACACTAGTATATTAAATATACTAGGATATTTTTATAAGAATAATTCTAGCTAGACTTACACACAGATACATCTAATGGTTAATGAACATACTATTTCTTTGGATGCTGAAGTTCTGCCTCATGAAACGATGACTGTTCAATATTTTTCTAACACCTTCAAAGGAGGCCATTAAGATGTCACTATGTTTTTATATGATATATAATATGTTTATGTTTTCCTTAAGATTCTGTATTTTTCATTTATGGCATACCTTTATGGCTTTCATTATGGGTATACGAGATATGTTCATTTTAGGAAGTGCGGACTACCGCCCCCTCAAAGTGATTTGATTCGTTAATGCCATATGTGGGACATATAAAAGATGGATTTATAGTTATTATATATGATTTTATACTGTAATTATAATATACTTTTATATCATTATTATTTCTTTCATTAAAGTATGAGATAGAAATGAAAGTAGCGTCCATGCGTACGTACGGCTTACCGTCTCCATGAACGGTTCATTTCATTTCTTATCCCCAAATGTAATGTAATATTATAATTACATATATATAATCGATATATATGATTTATTTTGCATCTAAATGATGAATATAATTCTGGAATTAAAATATACATACATCTCATTTAGTTTTAATTCCATTAATATAACATAGAAATGAAAGTAGCGTTCATGTGTACGTACGGCTTACCGTCTCCATGAACGGTGCATTTCATTTATTATCTCTAAATGATTATGTAATATTATAAATTCATGTATATACTGGATATATATTATATATATGATATCTACATCATTAATATAATTCTTGATATAATGGATATTTTACCACATGAACAACTTGTAATTATAAAGAGTTTATTTTTGACTCAAGTACCAAGGATCGACAAAATGACCATTATTAACTTAAATAATTACATAGTGTTCATAAAATGGTTATAAGTGATATAAATGGAATAATTAACTTGAAAAAAGATCTTAAGAAAGTAGAAATTAACTCAAGTTTATTATTCATGATGTTAAAGAATGATCGAGTCACGTCGGACCTGAGGTAAGGGAACTTCTTAACCCAATTTCTGTTCTTTGGGTTAATCTCCAACTTTCAAACTATGTCATGATATTATTATGTACTATATTGTATTTGTACATTATTTATGTGTACTTATAGTGGATACACATAATATATCTATTTTATTTAAAAATATGATCTTTGTAAGGGACTTCGTCTCAATCTCTTTTCATTGAGGCATGTTTCGTTTTATACACAACTTTCTCTTTTATATGGTGTATAAACCCCTTTGACATTTATGTTTATTAAAAAGGAATCTTTTTATACGATGTGTTTCAATAAATGAAAAAAGGGAATGTTTTTGTTATACGTATGCAGTGACAACGATTTCTCCGCCGCCATGACCATTATTTGAGCTTCGGCTTCCTCTACAAGCCATAAATTTTTTCATGAAAAATAAATACCATGTTTTTCCTTTCTTTTATTTTGATATTGAAAATGGTTTTTATAATGGCTTTGATATATCAATATATTTATTTGATATATTGTGATCAAAGTGTGGAAATGTTTTCTTTACATTATATTTGTTTTATGTTTTATGATTTTATAATGGTACTTGGACATTTGACATGTGGTTATGTGATAACCCATATGACGGGTGGTGTCGTGAATACCAGGACGGGTGGTTACATTATAACCTCCAATGCATTGGGTATGGAAGTCAGCCGTATGGCTATTACATTAAGTGATATGTGTGGAAGTCGACCGTATGGTTATTCCATTTATGTATGTTTATGTACCAAGTTACCTTTATATGTTATATAATATTTATATGGGTTTTATCGTAACCTTTTGGTTAAAAAAGGGTAAGTAATGATCTTTTATTCAGTGAAGAGTTTTTACTAATTCATAAAGGTGAAAAGTATTAATTTGATAAAGTATACATGGTTTACTTTTTGTTTTGAAAAAATAACAGTTTTCATTGATTGTGTATACCTTACTTAGCTTTTTATGCTCACACCAAGTTTTTTGAAATGTTTTTCATAGGACTTAATGTGGAATAGGGTCAAGGATGGGATCAAGGGAAAGTCATGCTTTCTAAAAAATGGGAATTAGACATGTTTCTTTTTAAGCGTTTTTATTTTATGGAAACTTAGTAGAAGTGTCTACTTTGTAATCTTTTGAGATGTAATAGTTATATCCTAAATCTCTAAAACACTAAACCTGAAAATATTCTTAATGTTAATTATTCATTTAATTCAATATTAAGTAATGTTTAAAGCTGGGGCCTTATAGTTGGTATCATAGGTTGGTTTAGACAACTTTAGGAGTTAGAAAATTGATAAATTATAAATTAATTTATTGTGTAATTGAAAGTATATAGCATTTGATGATTACCATGTTGCTTCACCTAAGATATTTCTATGTTAAGAATGGTTTTTCATAGAGGAAACAGAACAAATTTTATGGGAAGGCATATAAAGGGAAATGAACTTTCAAATCAGTATCCTGAGACTGTTAGAATCCGAACTAAACAATTTTTTGCAGTGATGGCTCAGTTGACTCAGGTTACTACCGATGGAGTTGAAAATAAGATTGGTGAATGCTCTAGTTTAGACACTCCCTTCTAGGAATGGTGAGATTATTATATACAGTGATGCTTCGTTGAAGGGACTTGGATATGTTCTTATGCAGAATGATCAGTTAATTTCTTATGCTTCATGTCAGTTGAATACTCAAGAGGTAAGTTACCCTACACATGACTTGGAATTAGCTATTGTTGTTTATGCCTTAAAAATTTGGAGGCATCATTTTTATAGAGTAATGTGTGAAATATATACCGATCACAAATGTTAAAAGTATATATTAACTCAGAAGGAATTGAACATGAGACAGAGGATATGGCTAGAATTAATCAAGGATTATGATTTTACAATTCATTACCATCAAGGGAAAGAAAATAAAGTTGCTGATACTTTGAGTCTAAAAAGTAATGCTTCATTAATCATGCTACGTTTGGAACAAATCTTTTGGGTTTTGATTTGATGAACTTTGGAATAGAAGTTGTTGGTGTAGGATGACCTTCTGTTTTGATTCAGGTATCAGTGAAATCTTCTCTATCAGGCAGAATCAAGCAAGCACAAAAGTAAGACAGTGCGTTGCAGAAAAAGGTAGAGTTGGTTCAGAAGGGTATGTTTCCTAAGTTCAACATTGATAATGATTGTGTTTTCAGGTTTGGAAGAGATTATGTGTGCCTAGTGATTCACAGTTGAAGAATTATTTGTTATGTGAGGCTCATAGTTCCCCGTTTTGAGCTCATCATGGCAGTACTAAGATGTACAGAGATCTACGAAAATATTACTGGTCGGATGGAATGAAAAGAGATATTGCTGATTTTACTGTGAAGTGTTTGACTTGTCAGTAGGCTAAAGCAGAGCGGCAGTTACTGAAAGGGATGCTTCAGCCTTTACCAGTTCCAGAGTTGAAATGGGAAAATGTATCCATGGACTTTGTAGTGTTATTACTGAGGACATCTCAAGGTAATAATGAAATCTGGGTTATTGTTGATCACTTGACTAAATCTGCTCATTTCCTTCCTATTCGAGACACATTCTCTCTAGATCAACTTTCTCGATTGTATCTTAATGAGATAGTCAGGTTGCATGGAGTTCCCCCTTCCATTGTATCTAATCGTGATCCCAGATTTTCTTCTAACTTTTGGAAGGGCCTTCAGAAGTCGTAGGGTACTAAATTAAATTTTAGTACAACTTTTCATCCTTAGTCAGATGGACAGTCAAAATGAACAATTCAGACTTTGGAGGATATGCTACGTGCTTGTTCGATGGATTATCAGGGATGTTTGGACCAACATCTCTCTTTGGTTGAATTTTTATATAATAATAGTTTTTATTCTAGTATATAGATGGATCCGTTTGAGGCATTATATGAGAAGCGGTGTCGAACTCCAGCTTTTTGGGATGAAGTGGGTGAAAGGAAGCTGATGGAACCAAATTTGGTAGAAGAGATTGCAGAAAAAATTCAGTTGATTCAGAAACACATGAGAACAGTTCAAAGCAGGTAGGAGGGTTATGAGGATAACCGGAGGAAGTATCTATCTTCCAAGGTAGGTGATCACGTTTTTCTCAATATTTCACCATGGAAATGTGTGATGCAATTTGGTAAGAAAGGGAAGCTGAGTCCAAGGTTCATTGGACCATATGAAATTCTGGAGAGAGTTGGATCCGTTGAATTCAGAGTGGAATTTCCTCAAAGTTTTTCTCAGGTACAAATGTTTTTTCATGTTTCTATGTTGAAAAAGAATATGCCAGATTCATCTCATGTTTTGAGCCCAATGGTAGTTCAGTTAGAAGAGAATCTCTCTCATGAAGAACAACCAGTCCAGATTCTTGACCGAAGAGAGAAGTTGTTGAGAAATAAGGTATTTCACCATGTAAAGGTTTTGTGGAAAAACCATATGGTTGATGAGGCAACATGGGAATCTGAAAATTCTATGAGGGATAAATACCGCCACTTATTTTGATAAGTGAATAAAATTGCGGCGACGCAATTCCCAAAAGGGGGGAAGGATGTAAAATCCCAGGAAAATAAATAATAAATCATTTTCATATTTATTAATATTTGCGAATTAAATATTAATTTAACTTTAAGGGGGTTGCTATGTTCGATAGCGTACCCGATACGCAACAAAGAGTTTCTTTGAAAACTTTGGATGCACACTAGTAATATAATAATATTATTTTAAATGGTAGTTAAAACGTAGCCATTGTATTGGCAGAAATGAATAGAAAAAACTATAATATGATTGTATATGTTTTTTAAATGTTTTTACATTTATCAAATAAAAGATAAAGTCCTAAAATATGAAAAGAATTCAATTTTAGGCATATATACTCTAATATTCACTAAAGGTCCACTTATCGACTTTTGATGGAGAACCGTCATTAAATATAGTTTTGGTAACTCTTATACATTCTATTGGACCAAACAAATTTCTTCTTTAGAATCGGGACATCAAAATTTACTTTATGTAAATTTTTGTTATTTTTTCGATAAAGTTCATTGTTTAATGAATAGTGAAAAATGTTGTATTTTAATTCAAAACCACTTTTTAATATAATTCATTTATATGATTAGATTTTCATTTGAATTGGTTTTAGAATTTAATTAGAATATATTTTTACCATTTAATCCAATTGTGGTCGTTGGAATTAATTTCACTTTGAAATATCACTTAAACTAGTGTCAATCTTTTGATATTTATTGTTTAATAAAAACACGCTATTTTCCATGAAATCGGGAATTAATTATTAAATTAATTAATACAACATATATGTTATGAATTTTGTAAAATATAAATCATTTTTGAATTCGGAATATCAAATATAGCTTAGGGTGATGTTTTGGTATTTTTCGGAAAAACTTCAATTTTTGATGAATAGTGAAACCACTAAGTGGTACTTAAAAAATGGATTTTTCGTTTAAATGAATCTTTTCCAATTATGTGTTTTGAATTTCAAAAATCCAACATACATGGTTTTCATTAAAATGTAAAATGTGGTTCAATGGGATTAAAATAATTTTTTGGTGAATAGTAACTTTGAAGTTTTCAATCGCGATTAGTGGTAATTATTGTAATTTAAGGTAAGAATAATGTTTTAATATTATGAAATGAACTTGACACATGTCTTACCAATATTGGATGTGTCATGGACGACCATGATAATCCATGGGTCCACTTGGGGACCCCATGGAGCCACTTTGGTAGGAAAATGACATTAATATCCTTTTATGTAAAGTTAAAGTAAAAAATGTCACACACATGAGTTGTTTTACTAAAACAATTTTTAAATGGTGTTATACAAGTCCGATTTTTGACTCTAAATATTCATCAAATAGATAAAAATATTTCCTACATCTTGATATCTGTTTTATAATTTTTTGACATTAAATAAATTAAATTATTTTTGACATCATGATGATGCATCGATTACCTCATTATTTAACGATTTAAATAAAATGAAAAGGTATTGTAAAATCTAAGACCTACACATGTAAAAGACCTATTGGATAAGTATAATTCGAACCCTTATCACCTTATCCTTTAATTATATCAATGTGGGACCATTAAAATCCGAAAATCATTTTATAATAAAGTAAACTCTTATAACATTCCAAGAGTGCCCCTCCTCTCCTCTTATAAAAGGCCCCCACCTCTACCACCTTACCCACATATAAAAAGCCTTTTTCTCGGCCATCCCCTGCCCATTTTGTCTCTCCACATCCCTATATTTCTCCAAGAAGCCTCACTTTTGGCAGAAGTCTTCCCAAGGAGGCCTTTGATCTCAAATCAAAGAGAGTTACCCGATTTTAAGGTAATGTCTTCACTTATGTTCTTTTGTTTTATTTTTCTTCTACAACCCCCTAAACTCTTTTTATTAATTTATTTTTTAACAAATACAGTACCTTATATATACTATGACATTTTTATAAGAAGAATTCGAGCAACCCTTACACACACATACATCTAATGGTTAAAGAATATACTGTTTCTGTGGATGGCGAATTTATGTCTCACGAAATGATGATTCTTCAATATTTTTCTAACACCCTCAAAGGTGGAAATTAAGATATCACTATATTTATATATGATATATAATATGTTTATATTCTCATTAAATTTATTTATTTTTATTTTTGGCATACCTTTATGGCTTCCATTATGGGTATAGGCGATATCTTTATTTTAGGAAGTGCGGACTACCGCCCCCTCCAAATGATTTGATTCGTTAATGCCATATGTGGGACTTATAAAGGATGGGATTAGAGTTATTATATATGATGTAATACTAGAATTATAATATACCATTATATCATTATTATTTCTTTCATTAAAGTATGAGATAAAAATAAAAGTAGCGTTCATGCGTACGTACGGCTTACCGTCTCCATGAACGGTGCATTTCATTTCTTATCCCCAAATGTAATGTACTATTATAAGTACATATATATAATGGATATATATTATTTATATTACATCTAAATGATTAATATTATTCTGTAAGTATAATATACATACCTTCCATTTAGTTTTAATTCCATAAATATGACATATAAATGAAAGTAGCGTTCATGTGTACGTACGGCTTACCGTCTCCATGAACGGTGCATTTCATTTCATACCTCTAAATGATTATGTAATATTATAATTTCATGTATATACTAGAAATATATGATATATATGATATCTACATAATTAATATAATTTTTTATATAATGGATATTTTAACACATGAACAACTTGTAATTATAAAGAGTCTATTTTTGACTCAAGTACCTAGGATCGACAAAACGACCATTATTAACAGAAATAATTACATAGTGTTCATAACATGGTAATACGTGATATAAATGGAATAATTATCTTAAAAAGGTTATTAATCAAGTATAAATTAACTCATGTTTATTATATAGGACGTTAAAGAACGATCGAGTCAAGTCGGACCCGAGGTAAGGGAACTTCTTAACCAAATTTCAGTTCTTTGGGTTAATCTCCAACGTTCAAATTATCTCATGATATTATTATGTCCAATATTGTATTTGTAATTTATTTATGTTTACTTATAGTGTATTCACATAATAGATCTATTTTATTTAAAAAAATGATCTTTGTAAATGACTTCATCTCAATCTCGTTTCATTGAGGCATGTTTCGTTTTATACACAAATTTCTTTTATACGGTGTATAAAACCCTTTGAATTTTACATTTATTCAAAAGGAATATTTTTATATGAAGTGTTTTACTAAACGATAAAATGGAATGTTTTTGTCGTACGTATGCGGCGACAACGACTTCTCCATCGCCGTGACCATTATTTGAGCTTCGACTTCCTCTACAAGCCATAACATTTTTAATGAAAAATAAATACGATGTTTTTATTTTCTTTTATTTAGGTATTGAAAATGGTTTTTATAATGGATTTGTTATGTCAATATAATTAAGTGATATATTGTGATCAATGTGTGGAAATGTTTTCTTTCCATTATATTTGTTTTATGTTTTATGATTTTATAGTAGTACTTAAACATTTGACGTTTGGTTACATGATAAACCTCATGACGGGTGGTGCCGTGAAAACCAGGATGGTGGTTACGTTATAACCTCCAATGCATTTGGAATGGAAGTCGGACGTATGGCTATTCGATTAAGTGATATGTGTGGAATTCGACCGTATGGTTATTCCATTTAAGTATGTTTATGTACCAAGTTACCTTTATATGTTATGTGATCTTTATATGGGTTTTATGGTATCCTTTTGGATACAAAAGGGTAAGTAATGATCTTTTATTTAGTGAAGAGTTTTTACTACTTCATAATGGTGAAAATTATTACTTTGATAAAGTATACATGGTTTACTTGTTGTTTTGAATATCTAAAAGTTTTCATTCATTGTGTATACCTTACTGAGCTTTTTATGCTCACCCCAAGTTTTTTGAAATGTTTTTTAGAGGACTTAATGTGGAATAGGGTCAAGGATGGGATCAAGGGAAATTCATGCTATAAAAATCATGAGAACTAGACATGTTTCTTTTTAAGAGTTTTTATTTTATGGAAACATAATAGAAGTGTCTACTTTGTAATCTTTTGAGATGTAATAGTTATGTCCTAATTGTCTAAAACACTAAACCTAAAAAGAACATCAATGTTAATTATTCATTTAATTCAATATTAAGTATGTTTTAAGGTTGGGGATAATACCTTTATGGTTTCTACATCATGAGTATAACTCTGGATATAATGGATACATGAACAACTTGAAATTATAAATAGAATATTTTTATCTCAAGTACCAATTATCATTAAAAAAAACCTTTATTAACTTAAATAATTACATAGTGTTCATGACATGGTAATAAGTGATATAAATTGAATAATGAACTTGAAAAAGGTTCTTAAGAAACTAGAAATTAACTCACGTTTATTATTCAGGACATTAATAAACGATCGAGTCAAGTCAGACATGAGGTATGGGACTTCATCTCAATCTCCTTTCATTGAGACATATTATGTTTTATACGGTGTATGAACCCCTTTGAAATCTATGTTTATCCAAAAGGAATATTTTTTATACGAAGCATTTTACTAAACGACAAAAAGGAATGTTTTTTTCGTACGTATGCGGTGACAAAGACTTCTCTTCCGACATGACCATTATTTGAGTTTTGGCTTTCTCTACAAGCCATATCTTTTTTTAAAACAAAAATAAATACCATGTTTTACTTTTATTTTATTTTGGTATTGAAAATTGTTTTCATAATGTTTCTATTATATCAATGTGTTGTATTTATATCTTGTGATTGAAATGTGGAAATGTTATGTTTCTTTTATGTATGTTTATGTGATACGATTATGTTATGGTTCTTGGGCATTATTATGAAGATGGGTGGTTCCGTGATAAACTAATGGCGGGTGAGCCTGATATAGCTCTCCAATTCATTGGGTAACGTGAAGGGGTTAAACGTTGTGGTTTCTATGAAGAGATTTAGGGAATATAATGTGATGGGTATTCCAAACGTAACCAAGAGGGTTACTCCCTATGTAAGAATTTGATGAATTCCTCAAGTTACCTTTATGTCTTATGATTTCAATGATTTATTCATGATTTGATGAGGTATGTTAAAGTGCTAATGTTTTATGGGTAACGTATGATTTCATTCTTATGTATATATGTACTCATGTTTCCTTTCCATATTTTTATATCCCTTACTGAGCTTTTTATGCTCATCCCATGTTTTTGAAATGTTTTCCACGGGTCAAGGTAGTGGTACATGATATGATGATAGTGTCAATGAAATTTCAAGAAAAAATCCATGTTTTATTTTAAATATGTTTATGTTGATGGGAAAATGAATATTATCCTTTATGTAACCACTTTGTTTAAATGTGGAATGTAATGCATGATTTATGATCTAACTCTCTAAAAATCTAAACCTGAAAAGATCCTCAACATGTATTCTTGATGTAAATCAATATTAAGTAAGGTTTAAGGCCGGAGACTTAAAATAATTATATGATATGTCATTCAAATATAGCACAAACATAAGCACATAAAACCCAATTATTAAATCATCATGCATAATATTTTTGATCCTATGTTATAGACCCATTGGAATTAGAATGTAATTTGACCTTTTAATTTAGAGGATTTTCCAAAGATTTAAATGGAGATTCAGAGTGTGATTCCATGTGTCGTAACACTTAAAAGTGTTTTAATGGGGTAAATGGTTCTATAAGTGTCTATGGTGGTTGGATTTTTTTCAGATGTGTTGTGAATTGAGAGCTATATTTATTTATTGGATATCCTTGAAACATTTTTATTTCATAACCATACATCAAAATAATATATCCTATTTCGAATTTCCACATATATGTAATTGTGAATAGTGTCCTAGAATATTGTGAATGATGGTCCAATGGTTCTAATAGAATCACAGTGTTAGCATGCAGTTTATAAAACCATGCACTACTACCAATAGAGGTATGAGTGTTTGAGAAAAATAGCTCCACACTATTTGATCATGTTTTTTAAACCAAGAGAAAAAATAATGTGGCCCATAACTTCATTTATTATGGCACTGTATTGTTGGGATGTGGATATCCAAACATGGAGGTAACCCATTTGGCACATTAATTCAATGGAAATTACTATTTATAGATGCCTCGTTTAAACTTCCCTCGTCCACTCCTCTTACACTCAGGCATATCCCTTCCACATGTCATAGTTCCATAGAATCCATGTATTAGGTATTTATAGATCTCATATATTCAAGAATAGAATTGAAAAATATTGATCATAGTGGATAGATGGTGTTAAATCTATGATCCTACTCATTCTTTTCTTCATTTACATTATTATATCAGATGGTATTTTTCCAGATCATGCTTCCCTATTTTCATGTAATTTATCTGTTCTAGTAATTTCTCTCACCCCATAATTATTCAATTCTTGATATGTAATTATTGAATCATATTATTCTTGAGAATATTTATATATATGATTTTCCAATAATTTTTCATCATTTTTATAATATTGTATTTTTGATTTACGTTGGACCTTTCACACATTGATTCTGCAATATAAAATTCCATCAATTATATTATTTGACCACAATTGGGGAATTACATTGTCCTATTACTTTTGTAGGGTGATGACTACAACACAATACACCACATTATGTGTGTTCAGGAAAATTTTAGTATAAATTGTCATTCACCTTTTCTAACTGACCACACCATAGTTGGATTGGTTTAGTTCATATCATTACAATGACCCACATACACTATAAATAAATTTTTGAGATGTGTTGAACTATTTAATCATTAAATAGATGTTTAAATAGGATTAAATGAGATGTTTTGATAATCATAATACCATTTTATAAATAATTAACCTCATAGTTCCAATTGTATCTGAATAAAAATGGAAAATTCTATAGTGGAAAATGGATGATGTTCTTCCATTTTTTTTTCAATTGGTCTTCTTGTATTTTATTATTTATATTGTCAATCTAAATAATTTATTTAAAAATTTATAAGTTTGTATTAAAAATATTATACTTATATTATGGAATGGATTCTCCCATGTTCTTTATTTATATATTATATTCATGGTATTCATTATTATTAGTCTACAATGTATGATAGTGGCATTCCCATGGTCGAGGAGATTATTTTATAAGATACATTATGATTCATATATTTTTGATGTTAGAGATGATGATTTAGATTAGATGTTGGATGATTGACATGACGTTTCACCTCATTTTGGGGTGTTGTACATTTAATTTATTTCACATTTATTGGGAATTTGAACATGGTGATTCACATTATTTGGGATGTTAGACAGGACATTTCACACCCATTGATCAGGATGTTGATAATGATAATTCACATCACAGATAGAAATTTCTTGGTATGGTGTTATTCATGCCCTATTTTGATTCATGGTCTTATCCACCGTCAAAAAATATAACACTATTAATATAATTTTATTTATCTAACTATTTGGTTTGAAATCCCATGTCACTTTATTTGAGATCATGTGGAATGACATACCTTAATTAAAATAATAATCATATTATTATATTATAGTAATGATACGTTAGTTTTACACCTCCGAACTACATTTTTTTATATATAATTGTTAATATATATGATAATATATATTCACATATATAAATAATGGAATAGGTTTTAAGAGATTCCATCTTAGGGAAAAGTCAAAATGGTTAGTTGGGAGTCTTAAGGACGTTGAGCCTAACCTTTTTATATTTGTAAATTACTATTGTTTTTATTATAACTGAACACTAAATAATTTTATACTCATGTATTGGATTGATTTAGATGTTATTGGTTGTGGCCAATAGAGTATATCTCACACACTGTCCATGAAAATAATTGGTTTCCACAAAGATATCATGGTAGTATTATTTGGACAAGCATGTGTTTTGTGAGGATTCTTTTGTATCATACTAGGAAGTGGAAATGTGAAGATTGTGTTGCATTTATTGTGCCTACCCATAATAGATTTCCCTTTTAATTATTTATTTTCCTTGTTTAGTCTTAACTTATGTATCTCATGTAAGATGATTTCTTCTATTTGTTCATTAGAATGTTCCTGAATTTTTGGATAATATGGGCAGTGTCCAACCCTATGTGCCACTAAATCGGGCCATGAGACGGTGGGCCAAAATACCTCAAGCGTATCTCCATGAATGATAGGGGAATCCAAATATATCCGTGGGAATTACTTGTGTCTGTGGGGAGACTATTTAACACTGTTATTATGAATAATAAATTGATGCAAAAAATATAATATGCCATAAAAATTTTAGAATTATCTTGAAACATAAGAAAAAAATAAATAAACCAATAATAATATAAAAGGGATCCTACAAAGCTAAATAATAATACTAGGTATCAAAATAATGATGATAATTTCAGGATTATATACGAAAACTTAATTCAATGTGCGAAGGGTGTACAAGAATATATATGTTTCTATAGAAAACTATAAAAGAGGAAAACACATCAACATCAACATCTCGATCTTAGGCTTGGTCCTCTTCCCCCAATATCGATCTAAAATGGAAAGAAAACACTCATGAATTATATGTAGCGTTCTTTCCATTATCTATACTATAGAGTATAATGTCTACTCAGTTACAAAATGGTTCCTGATAAGGGTGTCATATAATAATCTCATAAGGATAGCATCCTATGTGTCTATGAATTTTTATTTTATCCTATAAAAATATTTAGTCTCCCAATTACAATAAATTAATGAAATTAAATAAATAAAATATGTAGAAATTTTTGGGGGTTCTTAAGAAGACACCTTCCCCATTCATCCTTCTTCATCCTAAGATGTATGTTTGATTAAAGAACATTTTCATAGAAGAAAATGTAAAAACTGATAAAAGTAAACATGGAATGACTTGATGACATGAACCATGTTTTTTATTTATCTTGGCATCTATTTAACACATTTAATCACCTATGTAGGCTAATAAATTAAATGAGAAACATCTAAAGTAAAATGAAAGCTCATATCTATATTATTAAATGAATCTCATAACATTAATTAAATTCAAACTAGCCCACTATATCTAGTTTAAGAGTGGAATCCCATCCATGGAGATCAAAAAATATTCCCATGTATCGATATGGTGCGTCAAATAGAATCACATAATACCATGTTCATCAAAGACAATCTAGTTAGAATCAGAAGTATCATTCAGGGCTTGGTGACTCTATGTCATTCCAAGATATCAGACACTGGGGATCGAGTAACACATTAGGTATAGAAAAACCATATCACTAATGGGATCATCCAAGGTTTGTCCAATATATAAAATGTATCAATAAGAATTATAATAACCACCTGGGAATCCCTTACATGGAGATACAATGCACTTCTCCGAGCGCATCAGGTCATAACTAACAATATTGTGAGAGTCCAACCATGAGTCTCTAATATGGAACACATATTGTATCCATGTCTTGTAAGAAGTGGACCAATTTGAAAATAACTTCACTATCAAGGAATATATCATGTAAAATCATTTATAAAATCACATTCCATCAAAGATTAACTCAATATCACATGCTCACCATTTTAAAAATCCTATGAAATTTAATTTAATCAATAGTAGAATATTTCAAATTTTAAGGTAATAACAATTTAACATAAGTTGGAAATAATTAACAATCATATAATTTAAACAATTTCATATCACCACATTAAATTTAATAAAATATACTAAAAACCTACCCTTGAGTCATGCATTGAAATTTAAGCCAATAAAAAATGGAATAATTTATTAATCAAACAATCCAAGAATGTCTAGTGACACAAATCACTATTTATAGTTTATAAGATATCACACCTCCATTTTAGGGGTTCTGTTACCAAATACTGACATTATTCAACAATATTTTATTTATTAATTTTTAAATATTATTCACGAATCATAATGAACCACTTATTAAATGAAAATAATTTAATATAAGAATCTAACATTTAAAACGATTAAAGAAATAGTATATGTAAAGGTCTGATGGAGTAAAACTATATTGTAAAATAATTTAAATGAATTTAATGTTTCTTTCAGAATGAAACACCATGCACATGAAATATTTTACAAGTCATGTGAAGTAAAATTATGAATTTAAAACAATTTCACAAGAAATTACCGAAACACACAAGGATACCAATACTTGTTTAACATTTTAAAATCATTGAAAATTCTATTCATAATGAAACAATATGAAGGTAAAGACATATGGAATTATATATGGGAAAAAATTTATCTAAGCACATAAATTTCCAGGGGAATCATAGTTCATAGTTTTTTATTCATCCTAACTCAATTAATGAAAATAGGTCACTAAACTGATTTGAAAAAAACCAAACGGAGTAAGTCAACAGACACCAAAATGGATGGTGAACCAAATGGGGAGTCTATAATTCAAGTAGAACACCATTAAAATGGGTTTCTTCATGATCAATTATAGCTGAGGGCACTACGATAAAACCAGATCTATTTAGTATGTGATAACAAGCTTCGTTGGAATGTTTCTACATGCCACACAACAACGTGATGTCTAAAAAGAAATGAAACTATATTTAATAAGCATATAATCACTACCTCAATTTCATAGTAATCCACATGATGGATATCAATCCTTTATTTTTCCTAAAATGGATGAAATTAATAGATATTGGAAAACCCACAAAATATGGCTAAATCTAGTCACACCAAATTTGCGGAGCAATAGAACGAGGAACTATAAAATAGGGTGTTGTGGGAGAGAGTGCATATTGAGAGGAGTCTTTTTCTTCTAATGGTGATGTAAATGGGGAAGTGTTGGAGGAAAAATCACAAATCTAACAATGAGTGAGGAGGAATCTTAAATCATGCCTTGAAGGATGGAGAATCACACGCCACAATTGGAGGGGAGAAAAATACAATTGGAGGAAGAATAGGTGAAAATAAAAATATTTAAATAAAAAATAAAAACTAAAAACTAAAAAAGAAAATTGAAATTGTGGAATCTCATTTCTCTTTTACGCATAAAAGCATTGTGCATCGTAAATGCACACAATTTAACTATATGTTCACGAACTATGAATTTTTCCAAGGATATAATTTACAACCAGCTATTTTGATGAATTTAAAAAATAATTTAACGGCCTAAGACATTTGATAAATCTATGATTTTATAACCTCCCCACTATAGAAATTCTCGTCATTGAGAATCTTTAAAAAACAACATATACATCACCTTACCTACTTGTGTCCTGAGGCTCTGATAGAATAGTTGGTTTTCATTTACATACTACCATTTCAACATCAACCATCACCTTATCATATGGTACATAATCTGTAGAACTCAAACCAACAAAAAAACCCCGCTGAAACACAGAGGTAGAAATTTCCTGAGTTCCTAAAACTAGAGACATGGTGATATAATCCCATCCTTATCAATCCATCCTATGGTGTTTTACCACTAGTTGTGGAATTAAAGTACAATTTCGATCTACATAATTCTCATAGTATCCATATTTATTTAGAAAATTACTATATAATTCAAACAAATGTCATAGAATTGAATATGAAATAGGATTTGATCGATGGGACAAGTCAATCGTGACCTATTTTAAACAAAAAAACTAAATGACAGGTCAAGCCACTACCAATTGACCACTCACGAAATGGCCATCATAGATGGAAATAGTTTAACAAAAGATAAACCATGGTAATATTATAGAAATGAATCATGGATTTCATTATGGAAAACTCACTAAGACTCATAACCTACTCTTAGTGACAGCCTTTTGAATGAAATATTTGGATCATTATGGTTAAACAATCCTCCATTCGTGTTGATATTTACACTAGGATAACTACATATTTATCAATGGGAATCAAATGATTTCATCCATGTAATACTACAATTAGCACGTACAATTGTGATATCGGTATTTCCTGAATGCCTTTACCATTAGAAACTTAACTGAAACCCAAGTTACTACCATATTTTAATCAACTCATGAGTATATCAAAACCACTTGAATAATCCCGAGGGATAATTACAACGTTATGAATGTGTATGGCAAATGCTCTATCAGTGTTAGTAGATGATACCATGATAGGGTAAATGGTCATCCTTAATTAGAGAGTACACTAAGTGTGTTATAATGATAATCAAAAGGATTCGAGAAACATTCTCTATAACTGGGGTGGAGAGCTCTACACCATATCCAACTATTCCTATCATGGAAAATGACTAAAATATCATTACAAGTTTACTTTCGTAGAATCACTCCACTAAAGCAGTGAAATCATTGCAATTTACTAATCACATGGTCCATACCACCTCGGGATTCTTGTGATCAGTCCAAGCTATCTTCTAATGTCCATCCCTTACAAATATTTTTTTATAAACGTTGAATACAAATCCCACATTTTAGTGATGTGACATCTTACCGAAACAAAAAAACTATTCTGACCCCACCATCACCAAGTATATACAAAACAAAATAACCCTATGAACATGTATTATTTGTTGTTTTCCTTCTACATTGAATGACATATTTAACAAGAATCAATGAGATTCTTCCGACCATTGGTGTTTCCTTATCATATGAGTTGTATAAAAAGAAAATTGATTCATGTAACATGCTCTATAGAACTCTACTATGGTACTGGATGTCACTGATAATCTTGAGTATAGTTAAAATGTGTATACATAGATAAAAATTGGCTCAATAATTCTAGAATATATTCACACCAAGATAGATACATGATGCATTCTGATTCAAATTCCCACATAACAAGGCATTAGGAATAAAAGACAAAATAACATAACAACATGTGAGTCACCTGACTATTTTTAGAACACCATCCCTAAAATTGGGATGATCTGGTACCTTTATAAAATCACATGTCACTCTACTCTAGAGATAAACAATATTCAAAGCATTAAAACACAAGACTATACAATAAACCCAATACTTGAATTGATTGATTTACAGTTTAATAGAACAATCAGTAACCCATATATCATTTCATACTAGCATGAAATTGTCCAAGAGAAAACACATCCTAGATATTAGCTATAGGAGTATAAACCACATGAATTAATGTATCAGATGGTACATGAAAAATATTAACCGAAGAGGTACATTTATCATGTCACTGAAGGACAAACTACCAATCACCCGAGTCATTCATCAATAAAAAGTTTATAAAATAAGTGTCTCATGACATACTATTAAGTTAACTATGACCTAGGAATTTCCATCCTATTAGAGCCTAGAATTTAGAAAAGATACATTCGAATAAAAGTCAACAAAAAACAACCTCCAATGAACACATGGGAGTCGTTTTCAAATCAATAGTCATACATGGGACTATGGAACCAAAACTGTAGAATGTGAATAAAACTATTTGCAACAAAAAATTTTGGGTTCTAATGATATAATGTGGTTTCCTACTATGGATATCCACAAATAGATGTGTGTTACACAGTGAAGAAGAACTTAAAACACTAAGATCTAATATAGATTATACCAAAAGAGTACCTTTTATTGTAGGAGTCCCTATACTTTTATCTTATGGTGCTGGATGCACTACATACTTATGGCATGATCCACGACCTAGACATGATTTCTTACTATGATGAGAAGATCCACTCGGATATCACTACTGTTATTAATCCTGAATTTCTCTAACTCTTCACCCAGTATAAGAACAAATTCTAGCTTAATATGGTGCCATATATCTTGAAACTGATTGGGGAGATAGTATAGATCCCCTACCATTGGAATATGGGGGAAAATAATGGTATAAGAATCATAGACTACATATAATGTTGTAATATCATAATCCCATTGAGTTTTTCATGTAATTGGACTTTTTGTGGCATGTCTTCTACACTAACAACATATGATAAAACTGTTTGTGTGTGTCATCATCCTACCACCACCCCCATGTTCACCCATTATATGAGCCTTTATAAATCCTAAATAACCATTAACCTATCTCATATCTAAATCAGGATGGATCACAACCCAATATTCTCTAAAAATTTGTACTTTAAATAGGTCCTAGTTTTAGATCTCCATGATAGTTATCTACTAAAATACGTTCACCTCCAAGCAGAAAGAATACCTGATCCCATTCATAAAAAATGTTACAATCATCAATTATTCTCTGGTCATACATTTAGAAAAATTATGAAGCTTTTTGAATTGATAAAAATACTATATATCCATCATGGTGCCCTGATAAAGAAGCAAGACATCTGTTGTGTGATCCTCTATCATAATATCTTTTATAAACAGGACATAGAAGGCCCTTTGGATGTTTCACCAAAACATGTCTCATTAACACTTGGACTGAGAAATTACATCCCAAGAATGTTTGGCTGATTTATGAAACTTATATTTAGATTGATTTACATTCCTATCTAGAGGCATCTCATGTGGGTCGAAGATGAATATCATAGCTTTTATTTTTGAATCTATAGTATGAGGATTCTGTACCCCAAGAAGGGGTGAGGATGATGCTATTGAATGTCTAGTGTATGATCTACCCTAGTTAGGGTTGGACTAGGAGGACTCTAAATATTCTACATGATCCTAATTAATCTATCCCTAAAGTGATCAATGGTGCCAAGTAGAAGATTATAAGGATTCTACAAAAGTTTATGACCTTGATATATATCTGGTGGACAAGGGCCTTCCATGTCTAGAGTTTTCTCGTCACCAATTTCTTGTAGTAAAGATTGGAGACTTCGTATAAGGCCCCAGCCTTAAACATTACTTAATCTTGAGATATTTCAAGATTAGACCTTGAGGATCTTTTCAGGTTTAGAGTTTTAGAGAATTAGATCATAAAACATGTATTACATTCCACATTTAATCAAAGTGGTTACATAAAAGATAGTATTCATTTTTCTTATCAACGGAAACATATTTAAAATAAAACATGGATTCTTTCTTTACACTTCCTTGACACTATCATCATATCTTTTACCTTTCCCCTGTCCTGTGAAAAATATTTCAAAAAATATGGGATTAGCATAAAAAGCTCAGTAAGGGTTATAAAAATATGTAAAGGAAACATGAGTTCATATATACATAAGAATTAAATCATACTTTCCCATAAAACATAGGCACTTTAACATACCTCATCAAATCATGAATAAATCATAGAAATCATAAGACATAAAGGTCACTTAAGGAATTCATAACATTCTTACATAGGGAGTAACCCTCTTGGTTACGTTTGGAATACCCATCACAGTATATTCCTTAAATCTCTTTAGAGAAACCTTAATGTTACACTCCTTAGCATTTCCCATTGCATTTGAGAGTTATAGCGGGCTCACCCTCCCTTAGTTTATCACAGAACCAACCGTCTTCATAATAATTCCCAGGAACCTCAATATAATCGTATCACATAAAACATGCATAAAGGAAACATAACATTTTGACCTTTCAATCACAAGATATCAATATAACACATTGATATAAAAACATTATGAAAACCATTTTCAATACAAAAATAAAATAAAAGTAAAACATGATATTTATTTGTCTTTTAATAAAAATGTATGGCTTGTAGAGGAAGCCGAAACTCAAATAATGGTCACGGCGGCGGAGAAGTTGTTGTCGCCGCATACATATGACAAAAACATTCCCTTTTTTCATTTAGTAAACGCTTCGTATAAAAAATATTCTTTTCGAATAAACGTAAAATTCAAAGGGGTTTATACACCGTCTAAAATAAGGTTGTGTATAAAACAAAATTTGCCTCAATGAAAGGAGATTGAGACGAAGTCCCATACCTCGGGTCCGACATGAATCTGTCGTTCTTTAATCTCCTGAATAATAAATATGAGTTAATTTATACTTATTTTAGAACCTTTTTCAAGTTCATTATTCCTTTTATATCACTTATTTCCATGTCATGAACACTATGTAATTATTTAAGTTAATAACAGTCGTTTTAACGATCATTGGTACATGAGTAAAAAATAAACCCTTTATAATTTCAAGTTTTTCATGTATTTATTATATACAGAATTGTATTCATGATGTAGATATCATATATATCATATATATCTATTACATTCATGCATTTATAATATTACATAACATTTAAAGTTAAGAAATGAAATGCACCGTTAATGGAGACGGTAAGCCGTACGTACGCATGAATGGTGCTTCCATTTCTATTTCATATTTTATGAAACGAAATAATAATGATATAAAGGTATATTATAATTCTAGTTTAATATCATATATAATATCATAACTCCATCCTTTATATGTCCCACATATGGTATTAACGAATCAAATCATTTTGAGGGGGCTGTAGTTCGTACTTCCTTAAATGAAGATATCGTGTTTACCCATAATGAAAACCATAAAGGTATTCCCAAAATGAAAAATACAGAAGATTTAAGAAATCCCAAACATATAATACATCATATATAAATATTTTTTCATCTTAATGGCTACCTTTTAAGGTGTTAAAAGAATGTTGAACAATCGTCGTTTCGGGAGGCAGAAATTCACCATCCACAGAAACAGTATGTTCTTTAACCATTAGATATAGGTGTGTGTAAGTGTAGTTTCAATCCTTCTTATAACAACATCATAGTATATGGAAGATACTGGTGTTGTTATAAAATAAATGAATAAAAATAGTTTAGGGGGTTGGAGAAGCAAAATAAAACAAAATAACACAAGTGAAGACATTACCTTATAATCGGGTAACTCCTTTTGGTTTGAGAACAATGGCTTTGTTGAGAAGACTTTTGCCCAATGTGAGGCTTCATGGAGTAATATAGGGAAGTGTGGAGACAAAATGGGAAGGGGTTGGCCGAGCCAAAGGCTTTGGAAGTGTGAGTAAGGAGGTAGAGGTGGGGGCCTTTTGTAAGAGGAGAGGAGGGGCACTCTTGGAATATAAAGAAATATTACTTTATATTAAAATGAGTTTCGGATTTAAAAGGTCCCACATTGAAATAATTAAAGGTTAATGTGATAATGGTTCGAAATACTCCCATCCAATAGGTTTTGGACATGTTTAGGTCATAGATTTAACATTATCTTTTCATTTTATTTAAATCCTTTATTAATGAGGTAATCACTGCATCATCATAATGTCATAGATAATTTAATTTATTTAATGTCTAAAAATTATAAAACAAATATCATGATCTAGGAAATATTCTTATATTTCTAATGAATATTTATAGTCAAAAATATTACTTGTATAACCCAATTTAAAAATTGTTTTAGTAAAACAAGTCATGTTTGTGTCATTTTAATTTTAACATAAAATAAAAAGATATTAATGACATTTTCCTACCAAAGTGGATCCATGGGGTCCCCATGTTTACCCATAGATTGACCTTTTCGGCCATGACACATCCAATAAGGGTAAGACATGTGTCTAGGTATTTTCATTTTTTATAATATCATTTTTCCTTAAATTGCACTAATTACCTCTAATCGCGATTAAAAACATAAAATTTACTATTCACCAAAAAATTATTTTAATTGCATTGAACCACATTTTAATTATTAATGAAAACCATGTATGTCGAATTTTTGAAAATCAAATCATAGAAGTGGCAAAGTTTAATTTAAACGAAAAATCAGTTTCTTTAACTACCACTTAGTTGTTTCACTATTCATAAAAAATTAAAGTTTTTCAGAAAAATACCAAAACTTCACCCTAAGATATATTTGATATTCTGAATTCAAAAATGATTTCTATTTTAAAAAATTCAAATCATATAAGTTACATTAATTAGTTTAATAATTAATTCCCGATGTCATGAAAAATAGCGTGTTTTTATGAAACAATAAGTATCAAAAGATTGACACTAGTTTAAGTCCAATTTCAAAGTGAAATTGATTCCAACGACCACCATTGGATTAAATGGTAAAAATATATTCTAATATCACTTCACAACCAATTCAAAAGGTAATATAATCATATAAATAAATTAGATTAAAAAAGGTTTTAAATTAAAATACAATATTTTTCACTATTCATTAAAACTGAACTTTATCAGAAAATTACCAAAAATCCACACAAAGTAAATTTTTATGTACCAATCATAGATAATAAGTTTATTTTGACAAACATAGCTTATAAAATTGTCAAAAGATAGATTTAAAAATGGTTTTCCATAAAAAGGTAGTAAAATAATCTTTTAAAAATGTTAGTGTATTCCATGCTTAAGATTGGATTTATTCTCATTTTAAGCCTCTAAAACACTATCTAATTCACTAATAGACATAGATAGAAATATCAATTATTCATTACTTACATGGGATGTTACATCCTTCCCCCTTAAGAAAATTGCATCCCCGTAATTTATTTACTTATCGAATATATGGGGGTACTTATCCCTCATTGCATTTTCAGATTCCATTGTTGCCTCTTCCATCATGTGGTTTTTTCACAAAACCTTTACCTGATTAATCACCTTATTCCGTAACACTTGCTCCCTGTGGTCAAGAATCTGGACCAGTTGTTCCTCATATGATAGGTTCTCTTCCAGCTGAACTACCTCTTGACTCAAAACATGAGATGGATCTGGCATGTACTTTCTCAGCATCGAAACATGAAAAACATTGTGTACCTAAGATAAACTCAGAGGTAAAGCCACCCGGTATGAAACTGATCCAACTCTCTCCAGAATTTCATATTGTCAATTGAACCTTGGACTCAGCTTTCCTTTCTTACCAAATCGCATCACACTTTTCCACGGTGAGACTTTGAGAAAAACATTATCACCTACCTCAAAAGATAGATCCTTCCTCCTGTTGTCTGCATAACTATTCTTCTTACTCTGAGCTATTCCCATGTGTTTCCTTATCAGATGAACTTTTTCTACCAACTCTCCTACCAATTCTGGTCCCAGCAGCTTTCTTTCACCCACTTCATCCCAAAAAGCTAGAGTTCGACACCGCTTCCAATATAACGCCTCAAATGGTTCCATCTGTATACTGGAATGAAAACTGTTATTATATGAAAATTCATCCAATGAAAGATGTTGGTCCCAACTTCACTGATAATCCATAGAGAAAGAACGTATCATATCCTCCAATGTCTGAATTTTTCGTTATGACTACCCATCGAATTGGGGATGAAAAGCTGTACTAATATTTAATTCAGTACCCAACGACTTTTGAAGGCCTTTCCAAAAGTTAGAATTGAACCTGGGATCATGGTTAGATACAATGGAGAGGGGAACTCAATGTAACCTGACTATCTCTTCTTGATACAAACGGGAAAGTTGATCTAGGGAGAAAGTATCTCGTATAGCAAGGAAATGAGCAGATTTAGTCAAGTGATCAACAATACCCAAGATTTCATTATTTCTTCGAGAGGTCTTCAGAAATCCCACAATAAAGTACATGGCTATATTCTCCCATTTCAATTCTGGACCTGGTAAAGGCTGAAGCATCCATTTCGGTAACTATCGCTCTACTTTAACCTGTTGACATGTCAAACACTTCACAGTAAAATCAGCAATATCTCTTTTCATTCCATCCCACCAGTAATAATCACGCAGATCTCTGTACATCTTAGTACTTCTAGGATGAACTGAAAATGGAGAACTATGAGCTTCACAAAAAAAATCTCCCTTCAACTGTGAATCACAAGGCACACAAAATCTCTTCCCAAATCTCAAAACGCAATCATTATCAATGTTGAATTCAGGAAACATACCTTTCTAAACTAGCTCTACCTTTTTCTGCAACTCAAAGTCTTTCTTCTGTGCTTTCTTGATTATATCTGATAGAGAAGGTTTCACTGATACCTGAAACAAAACATAAGAACATCCTGCACAAATAACTTCTATGCCAATGTTCATCAAATCCATAACCAAAGGATCACGTTCCAAATGAATCATTGCTAATTAATCATTACTTTTTCCACTCAAAGCATCAGCCACTTTATTTGATTTTCCAGGATGGTAATGAATTGTACAATAATAATCCTTGATTAATTCTAGCTATCTCCTCTGTCTCATGTTCAATTCTTTCTGAGTGAATATATACTTTAAACATTTGCGATCGGTATATATTTCACACTTTACTCTATACAAATGATGCCTCCAAATTTTTAAAATGAAAATAATAGCAGCTAATTCCAAATCATGTGTAGGGTAATTTACCTCATGAGTTTTCAACTGTTGTGAAGCATAAGAAAGTACCTGATCATTCTACATTAGGACACAACCAAGTCCTTTCAATGAAGCATCACTGTAGATAACAAACTCCCTATTCCTGGAATGTAGTTCCAAAACAATAGAATTCACCAATCTTATTTTCAGTTCCGGAAAACAATCATCACATTCTTTTGTCCAAATAATCTTAATACCCTTCTGAGTTAGCTTAGTGATTGGACTAGATAACTGTGAAAAATTTCTAACAAACCTTTGCTAATAGCCTGCCAAACCAATGAAACTATGAATCTCTGTTACATTTGTGGGTCTTGGCCATTCTTCATCAACCTTTTGTTTTTGCAGGATCAACGGTTATCCCATATTTAGAAACAATGTGACCAAGGAAAGAAATTTTTTGCAATCAAAACTCACACTTTCTGAATTTACACTACAATTTATTTTCTTTTAAGGTTTGAAAAATAACCCTTAAATTTCTTTCATGCTCCTCTTTACTTTTAGAAAACACCAAAATATCATCATTGAAAACCACCACAAACTTATCCAAGAACTCATGGAAAATTAAATTCATTATGTCCATGAATACAGCAGGTAAATTGGTTAGCCCAAAAGGAATTACAAAAAATTGATAATAGCCATATCTTGTATGAAATGAAGTCTTCGGAACATCTGACTCCTTTAACATTAGCTGTTGGTTCCCCGATCTCAGGTCAATCATTGAAAAAAACCGATCTCCCTAGAGCTGATCAAACAAATCATCGATATGAGGAAAATGATATTTGTACTTAATAGTGATGTTATTCAAGGATCTCTAATCAATGAAAAGTCTCATAGAACCATCTTTCTTTTTAACAAATAAAACAGGAGCAACCCATGGTGATGTGCTAGGTTGAATGAAACCATTCTCTAATAAATCTTGCAATTGATAATTCAACTATAAAAGATCAATTTGAACCATTCGATAAGGGGTTTTTGAAATTGGCTTAGCATCAGGAACTAAGTCAATAGTAAATTAAACTTCTCGATCTGGTATTATTCCCGGAAAATCATCAGGAAAAACATCAGGATACTCATTTACCACTGGCACATCATTAATCTGAACAGTTCCCTTGTTTTCAACAATATGTGCAAGGTAACATTCATTTCCATCTTTTACAAGTTTCTCGGCCTCTTGATAAGTTATCAACAGTAAGGGTTCATTCTTGTACCCAAACTTAATGTCTTTCTGAAAAGAAACTTCTTTAGCTCTACAGTCAATCTTAGCATGGTAAATAGAGATCCAATCCATACCCAGGATAATATCAAACTCTACTAGAGGTAGAACAATAAGGTTTGCAAGTAGGTACATTCCACAGATAAGGATAGAAAGATTCTAATAAATTCTTTTTGCCTCAACATTTCCCCCAGGTGTTTTTACCACAAGATCAAGAGTCATTTCTTGAGATGTTATTACCATTTTACTAGAAAAGGTTTCAGAGATTAAAGAATGTGTGGACCCTGAATCATACAAAGCACTGGCATAATCTGAAAAAACAAACAAAGTACCTGATACTACTTCATTTGACGGCCTGACATCTGGTGAAGAATTTTCAAAGGATTTCACCACACCTTTCTGCTTGTAGTCTAAATGCTTCCCATCACTCAAGCTCTTTGTCGGACACTCATTAGCATAGTGACACATCTCATTTCACTTAAAACATTTCACTAACTATAAATCAAATTTGGACTTACAATCACCTTGATCTTTTCCAGTGCAATCACGATCCTTTTGTCCCATATTACCACATCAATAGCACATTCAATAATTCAGAAGACATTCCCTAGCATGCATTTTACCACATTTATCACAAACTGGAAACTTATTTTTCTTACCATCATACTTTTTTGAAGAATTCTTCCCTTTCTCCTTCCTCCTTGGTCTCTTCTTCTGCTGGTTGTTATAGAACACTTGATCATCAGAGAACTCCATTTACACCTTATCAGCACATCGAAAAAGCTTTTCATAACTTCTAAAATGAAAAGATGCTAATTCCCTTCTATATTTTGGTTTTAATCCTGAGTAAAAAGGACTGATTTTACTATCATGGTCTCGGATAAAATTTGGAGAATTACCTTGCCAATCGAGTGAACCTCTCATCATAGGAAGCCACTGAGTCTTCCTCTTTCCTCAATTCCACGAAATTATTTTCCATCCTATGTTGAAAAGCCTTAAGAAAATACTTCTCAAGAAACATACCTTTGAATCCATCCTAGTCAAGAGCATCAATCTCATCAGCATCCCTGATATTTTTAACCATCGACCACCACGGATCTGCCTCACCCTCCAAACGGTAAATAGCAAGACTAACATTTTGATTTTATGAACATCCCATGACATCGAAAATCTTCTCCACTGCTTTAATCCACCCTTCAGCTAACACATGGTCAGATGATCCTCTAAATTATGGGGGATGTTGCCTCATGAAATGTTCCACCACTACCATGTTCCTCTACGGTTGATCTGGATGATCTCGTGCATGGATACCACCACCATTTAACGCTTGAGTCAACTGCGCCATTACTGCAAAAAACTATTCAATTCCAATTCTGACCATCTCAGGATGATGATTCAGAAGGTTATTTCCTTCTGTATGCCTTCCTAGCACTGCTTCCCTGTTTCCTCCGCGGAAAACCATTCTGAACAAACATGTCTTAGATGAAGCAACATGGTAATCTTCAAATGCAATATCATTTAAAAAAACATTTCTGGATAACCATTTAATAGAATTCTATCTCCTAACGTTATCTAAACCGACCTCTGAAACAAACTATAAGGCCCTGGCCATAAACATTACTTAATCATGAGATATTTCAAGAATACACCTTGAAGATCTTTTCAGGTTTAGATTTTTAGAGTATTAGATCATAAAACATGTATTACATTCCACATTTAAGAAAAGTGGTTAAATAAAAGATATTATTCATTTTTCCCATCAACGGAAACATATTAAAAATAAAACATGGATTCTTTCTTGACACATCCTTGACACTATCATCATATCATGTACCTTTCCTTTGTCCAGTGAAAAATATTTTAAAAAACTTGGGATGAGCATAAAAAGCTCAGTAAGGGTTATAAAAATATGGAAAGGAAACATGAGTTCATATATACATAAGAATGAAATCATAATTTACCCATAAAACATAGGCACATTAACATTACTCATAAAATCATGAATAAATAATAGAAATCATAAGACATAAAGGTAACTTGAGGCTTTCCTAACATTCTTACATTGGGAGTAACCCTCTTGGTTACGTTTGGAATACCCATCACAGTATATTCCCTAAATATCTTCATATAAACCTTAACGTTTCACTCCTTCACGTTACCCAATGCATTGGAGAGCTATATCGGGCTCACCTGCCCTTAGTTTATCACAGAACCACCCATCTTCATAATAATTCCCAAGAACCTCAACAAAATCGTATCACATAAAACATGCATAAAAGAAACATAACATTTCCACCTTTCAATCAAAAGATATCAATACTACACATTGATAAAAAAACATTATGAAAACCATTTTCAATACCAAAATTAAAGAAAATTAAAACATGGTATTTATTTTTCTTTTAAAAAAAGGTATGGCTTGTAGCGGAAGTCGAAACCCAAATAATGGTCACGGCGGCAGAGAAGTCATTGTCGCCACATACGTAAGACCAAAACATTCCCTTTTCTCATTTATTAAAAGCTTGGTATAAAAAATATTCCTTTTGAATAAACTTAAAAGTGAATGGAGTTTATACACCGTATAAAAAAAGGTTGTGTATAAAACAAAATATGCCTCAATGAAAAGAGATTGAGACAAAGTCTCATACCTTAGGTCCGACTGGACTCGGTCATTCTTTAATCTCCTGAATAATAAAGTTGAGTTAATTTCTACTTGTTTAAGAACCTTTTTAAAGTTCATTATTCTTTTTATATCACTTATTTCCATGTCATGAACACTTTGTAATTATTTAAGTTAATAATGGTCGTTTTAACAGTAATTGGTACTTGAGTCAAAAATAAACCCTTTATAATTACAAGTTTTTCATGTATCTATTATATCCAGAATGGTATTCATGATGTAGATATCATATATATCATATATATCCAGTACATTCATGCATTTATAATATTACATAACATTTAGAGGTAAGAAATGAAATGCAGCGTTCATGGTGACGGTAAGCCGTACGTACGCATTAATGCTGCTTCCATTTCTATTTAATATTTTATGAAATATAATAATAATGATATAAAGGTATATTATAATTACAGAGTAATATTATATATAATATCATAACTCCATCCTTTATACTTCCCACATATGGTATTAACTAATCAAATCAATTGGAGGAGGCGGTAGTTTGCACTTCCTTAAATGAAGATATCGCGTTTACACATAATGGAAACCATAAAGGTATACCCAAAATGAAAAATAAAGAAGATTAAGGAAATAATAAACATATTATACATCATATATAAATATAGTGTCATCTTAATGGCCACCTTTGAAGGTGTTAAAAGAATGTTGAACAATCATCGTTTCGGGAGGCATAAATTCGCCATCCACGGAAACATTATGTTCATTTACCATTAGATGTAGGTGTGTGTAAGTGTAGATTGAATCCTTCTTATAAAAAATCATAGTATATGGAAGATACTGGTGTTGTTACAAAAGAAATGAATAAAAAGATTTTAGGGGTTGGAGAAGAAAAATAAAACAAAAGAACACAAGTGAAAACATTACCTTAAAAACGGGTAACTCCCTTTGGTTTGAGCTCAAAGGCTTCCTTGGGAAGACTTCTGCCCAATGTGAGGCTTCAAGAAGTAAGAGAGGGAAGTGGAGAGACAATATGGGCGGGGTTTGTCTGATCCAAAGGCTTTGGATGTGTGGGTAAGGAGGTAGAGGTGGGGGCCTTTTATAAGAGGATAGGAGGGGCACTCTTGGAAAGTAAAGAAATGTTACTTTATTTTAAAATGTGTTTCGAATTTAAAAGGACCCACATTGATATAATTAGAGGTTAAGGTGATTAAGATTAGAAATCAACCCATGAAATAGGTTTTGGACATGTTTAGGTCATAGATTTTACATTATCATTTCATTTTATTTAAATCATTTATTATTGAGGTAATCGCTGCATCATCATGATGTCATAAAAAATTTAATTTATCTAATGTCAAAAAAATATTAAAAAAATATCATGATGTAAGAAATATTTTTATATGTCTAATTAATATTTATAGTCAAAAATATGACTTGTATAACCCCATATTAAAATTGTTTAGTAAAACAACTCATGTTTGTGTCATTTTAATTTTAACATTAAATAAAAAGATATTAATGTCATTTTCCTACCAAAGTGGCTTCATGGGGTCCCCAAGTTGACCCATGGATTTTCTTGGTCGGCCATGACACATCCAATGAGGGTAGGACGTGTGTCTAGGTATTTTCATTTTATTATAAAATCATTTTTTCCTTAAATTTCACTAATTACCTCTAATCGCGATTAAAAACTTAAATGTAACTATTCACCAAAGAATTATTTTAATCACATTGAACCACATTTTTCTTCTTAATGACAACCATTTTTGTCGGATTTTTGAAAATCAAATCATAGAAGTGGAAACATTTCATTTAAATGACAAATCAGTTTCTTTAACTACCACATAGGGGTTTCACTATTCATCAAAAATTTAAGTTTTCCAGAAAAATACCAAAACTTCACCCTAAGCTATATTTGATATTATGAATTAAAAAATGATGTCTATTTTAAAAAATTCAAATCATATAAGTTACATTAATTAATTTAATAAATAATTCCTACTGTCATCACAAATAGCATGTTTTTATAAAACAATATTTATCAAAAGGTTGACACTAGTTTAAGTCCAATTTCAAAGTGAAATTGATTCCAATGTCCACCATTGGATTAAATGGAAAAAATATATTCTAATTTCACTTCAAAACCAATTCAAAATATAATCTAATAATATAAATAAATTAGATTAAAAATATGTTTTGAATTAAAATACAACATTTTTCATTATTCATTAAAAAATGAACATTATCGGAAAAATACCAAAAATTCACACAAAGTTAATTTTGATGTCCAAATCATAAATAATATGTATATTTTTACAATAATAGCTTATAAAATTGTCAAAAGATAGATTTAAAAATGGTTTTCCATCAAAAGGCAGTAAAAAAATCTTTTAAAAATATTACTGTATTCCATGCTTAAGATTGGATTTATTCTCATTTTAAGCCTCTAAAAGACAATATAATTCACTAATAGACATAGATAAAAATATATATTATTCATTAATTACTTGGAATGTTACAGTTCGCGGTGTCATAGATCTACCCATTCCAAGAATGAACCATTGATAATATTTTATCACATATATAGCTAACAGAAAAGAAATATGTTTGGATAACAGGTACAATGCATCCCTAAAACAAGACATAATAGGTATGGAAACAGATAATATAGATAGGTATATGCACATCCCATGAACATAACACATTTATATCCTTCTCCATGACCAAGGTCAAGATAATAATCAGAAAGTGAACTATGAATGATTGCTGAGACACACTACCTACATAACTCTTATAAAGTATATTCATGGTTAATGTTGATGTTTCACAACATGTGTACATATCATTTTTAATGGATAATTAATTTTATTTCATTTTCCCATTAATTTACATTCAAAAAGATTGATTTAGGTATATTTCCATTTTAATTTATAAGTTCTCATACACTTTATAAGTAGAAATTTGATGTCCACTTAGACCAATTTATTATATGTCTCTACATGATAGGATAGAACATTTCTATATTTATAAGAATGTTGGAACTATAAGATATAAAAACATGAACATCACAAATAACAAGAAAATATAAAACGTACTCTAAAAATTGATATGGCTTGGAAATATTCATGAAATTGTAATTCCTATGGTTCCTAATATGTTTCATTTAATGAAACACCCTCATTTCATTAGGCTAAAGTAATAAGAATCCAAATCTGAATAATAAAAATAGAAATAGAAGCATATAACAAGTGTGTCACCAAACGGTGGGGACATATCAATGTTAAATTCCATAATCAATAACTTTAAATCACATACTAATTAGTTTTGGATTCCAGTGTACATGGGTTAGCTACAGTCAATCATAGTGAAATGTCTAAATCCAGATATCCTAATCTTTTATCTAACCCAAATATAAAAAATTGTAAAATATGTTCTAATTCCACATTGCAGCATCTCATCAAGAGTTCCACTGACCGTTCCATGACATAGTGGGCCATAATACCTCAAGAATATATCCCTAAACACCAGAGGATACTGAATAGTAGTATGGGATATAGGTCTATAAATGAGGTGACTATTCGCTCATAAGATTTTTTATAGCATAGTTGTAACCTATATATAATTGGTAGAGACATATAATAGTATGAAGTCAACTTTAGCAGAAAATAAATAACTAGGAATAGTAGACATGTAATTGTAGTGTCTGACTAAAAACACTAGATACAAAAATGATGATTATGTTATTATGATTCTATAAAAAATAGAAGTTTCGGTGGGACAAGGGGAAAATAATTTACCGCATGAGATCAAAAAAAATAAACAAATACTGACACAGCATATTTTCAATCAGAGGCTTCTCATCTTCCCCAATATCCATCATTATATGCGTTAAAAAATTCTATCATTAGATTTATCACACTTCCATTTATCCATACACACATGAATTATGTATACTATGTTACAAATGGTGATCGTGCAGGGTTTGAGATAAAAATCTTATTTGGATGGAAGAAATCATTTCTTGGCCATTCCATTTCATGTTATAATAAAATTCATTGTTCCAAAAGTAAAAAGTAACAGCAGTAAATTAAATAAAATAACTAAATCATGGTCCATTCTATAAATAGGAATCCCGCCCCATACCACCAACATTGTTCTAAGAAAAACTTCTAAATAAAATACCTTTTGATGGTATATTATTTAGCTAATCGATGAAGTAAACTTGTAATATAATAATGGATACCACCAAGACTGTTATTTTTTTAGGGTCTATATCTCACATGGCATCACCCATGTTTTCTTATAATGTAATGGAGAGACATCACAAGTGCACAAGACATATCATATACATAATAATAAATGAAACTCATATATTCATGCAATTCAAAAATTAAAATATATTCCATCGGGGGAGTTCGATCCGGTCATTTGTGATCTAAAATTAATCATAAGTGTCCCTATGGAATATCTGATATAATACAATTCTTCCTTTTCCATCCAAGTCAATCCATTTTGGAATCCAAATAATCACTAAAGGCATGGTGACTCTGATACCATCCTACGTATTTCATGTAAAGGAAAATGTAACACCTAATACATGGCATAACCATATCACCAATAATTCTATCCATGGTTTCTACCATGGGAACCAGAATCTCTTAAGTGTATACAAACATCTCGAGAATCCCTCATATGGCAAGCCAAAGCACCGCCCCATTGCGTTGCATCATAACCCACCAATCACGAAGATTACATGAATGATTCCTTAATATGGAACTCACATTCTCTCCATATCAAATAACATGTGAACCAAGTATCCAACAACATCACAGTAAATTTATATATCAAAGAAAATAATTTATAATATCACATGTCATCCAAGAGCATCTCGAAATCACATCTACCCCATCTTAAATAGGCTATGAAGTTTAACCTAAAAAATTTTAATCAATTTTTTTAACAAGGAAAATAAAAAATTTTCTAAGCATCTCACAAGTGATATGCCAATAATTTTATATATTTTAGGTCATCACATGAAATTTAATATAACAATCTTACATGATTATCATTTAATAAATCTTTTCTGTTTAATCCAAACAAATATACGTACATTTATAAATCAAGGAATCCAAGCATGGATAATTAGATTAATAATAATTTTCAACATAAAAGATATCTCACATCCTTTGGAAGGGTTTTATTACAAAATATTCACATTTTTTATCATGAATTTATTTATACATATTAAAAAATTATTCTAGAATTACAATTTAGAACTGATCAAATTCAAGGCATTTAATCTATTCACGTGATATCGATAATTACGTAAGAAACATTCTATATAAGGGTATGAAGTTTTAAAACCATCATGTATAAGTATATGAAGAGGAATAACATTTCAATATAATTTAAACACCATGAATAAGAAATTATTTACACTGAATGATTAATAAATATAATCATTTAAATTAACTGCATAAGAAATTTCCATCAGAAAAATGGGTACAAATAATTTAATAAGAACTCAAATACAAGGAAACAATTCTTAACATTGAAAAATTATTCATTTGAAGGATTATGGTATTATATATGGGATAAAAAATATTTAACAATAGACATTTCAAAATAAATCCCATTTTTTTGTCAATTATTGATTGAAAATCAATTAATAAAATCAAATTATTACACTAATGTTTTACACACCCCAAGGGGTCAGTATACAGAGGTTAAAATGGGATGGTCTCCCAAAGGGGATGGCCAATGTCATGTCAAAACCCTAATCATGGTTGTTTTCATATGAAATGTTCCCTAAAGACCTTGAAAATACACCCAAAAAATTCAATATGAGATAAAAATATTCAATGAAATTGTATGATGAGAGCTCTTATAGAATGATGAATAAAAGGAAAATGATATTTTGTTGAGGAAACATATAAATCACACCTCAACATTGTAATAATAAACAATCCCAATATAAACTATTTAATTAACCTAAAATCGATGCAATCAAGAGATTTAAAAAAACTCCATAATAGGGAAATATATTGATTCATTAAAATATCATAGAAATAGATTGAGGAAAAGTCAAAAAAAGGTATTTGGCAGAGATGTCAGACTGAGATAATTATATTTCTTCATAAAATGATTAAAATATATATGCAATGGGGGAGACATCACAAAATCCATAAAAGGGGAGAATGGGGCTGGTACCATGCCTGTAAAGAAGGGGAGTTCTACTTTAGACCTGTAGGGGAGAAAAAAAAATTGCATGATGAATAGTGGGAAAGAAAATATGAAAATAGAAAAAATATAAATAAATAATAAAAAAAATATTTTTTTTTGGGAAGTGCATTTAATATTAACCCATAAATATCACTCTTTATAGGAAAGGGGATTGGTTTAAACATCCATGTGAAAACCACACATCATCCTACTGTAGAAACTTGTAACTCTCTATTTAATGGAATAAATAATACAATCTAAATTCCCTAACATTTTAATAATTTCAAGACTTTACAATAAGGCATTATCCTGGTTTTTAGGTTATCATTTCCTATCATTTTAAATATTATTCATCTATTTAATTTATTAATTTATTATTCCTTCAATATTAATCACTAATAAAGAATATATGTATCCTCAACGAACCTTTATCAGACCATCTCCACTAGTCTACAAACTTTTTCATATATGAAGGTTCTCTTGAGGCCCTATCAACCACCAGCTTGGGAAATTTGTATAGAGGATTCTGTGTTAGGATCCAAACAATTGGGATCATAGAGTTATTTTATATCATCATAATATTTTTGGGATTGTAGACACGTGGCCAAAAAAATTTAATATCTCGTAAATATTTCTTTTCATGTTTTGGCCAAAGCATTCCTGTGAGAGATAACATGTTTTAAGGGATTGTAATATTTTTCCTGATGTTCACTATAATAGTTTATTAAGATTTCACCATGATTGATACTTGTAATTCAAAAAGTGATTGGGTTATTGATTTATGATATTTTTACTTAAACTATAATGGAATTAGAAAGGGTTCCTTCATGTATCATTTCAGGAACCAACGGTTAAATTGTCATTACCATTATTTTTCATACCATGTTTTCCGGATAATTATCATCATCATTAATATTCAATGATAGGGTGATAATATTACATGATTTTAGGGAAATAAAAATATAATCCATATTATATGAATGTTTTCCTTTCTTGTGATAGAATTCTTTTTTGTTGTTATGATATATGATTACTAGTTAAAATGTTTGTATCATTTGAAATTATGTATATCAGTTTAGCTTGATGGTGGATCCTTTATTTCCTAATTATTACATGTTTGATCTAGATAGATTTTGTTTCATGGGATGAAACATTAGAGTTGTTATTAAATGAGTTCCAATAATAAAATATAATATGTATCAGGCCTTTATGTATTTGGAAGGGGAACCAATATAGTCAAAAAATCATAATTTCATTTCTTATTTTATGAGACTCATGCTGACATCCTTATTGAAATTACATGAATACCAATTGTAACTTATAAACATATGCACCATTATAATTTGTGTATGATAATGAATCTTACTAAACAATGTAATTTTTTAAATTGAGAATATTTTAGATAATTCTTTCCTTTATGAATGGTTGTACCTATATAACATTAGAATAATGACATATATGATTGGATCCATATATTATTTACTACTCCCCTATTGGAGAGTTTTATTATATCATTCCAATGAGATAATCCCACAAATGGTGTTTTGAATTTTTAAATATTATGGTATCTAATCAAATAAGATTATGATTGTAGTTTATAGAGTGTTTACACTCTATATTTGGAATAAATTTACATATAAATGAACCCAATACGCCTATATGGGAGCCTTTTAGGCCATCATTATTTATTATATTGGGATGGTGATTATTTTCTTGGGTGTATGATTTTACTGTTTGAATGGTTTTATTATGTTTTAATGTCCACATATATGACATTATGTGTAAATTTATGGTGCAATCTTACATGAGAATAATCCTAAATTTATAATTACCTATTAAATTCTTTTTAATTTTATTATTATGATGTATAAGTTAATTAAAACAAATGTTATAATCTAAATATGGTAATTTTATACATAATGGAATTTACATATTCTTTAATTAGGACCAGTTTCGAGATTTTTTTAATATATGAAATGTGTATAAAATCAAACTATGGGGTAATTTACACAATAATTTATAGAAAAAACTAAATTAAGTTTCTTTAATCTTCTCATTGATAGTTGGTAGGTGATATTCCTTATTTTTTAGAAACATAGATTTTTTTAAAAGGAAATCATTATATTCAATAAAATAAAACCTTATACATGTTTTTTATCTTGAACAATCATGTTAGGGTTTTCTTTAGTTTTCCATGATGGATTTTTTTAACACGAATGTTATAATTTCCTATTTGAATTATTTAGAATCATTCATCATTTATTGGACCAAACGTTTATTATGTATAGTGTAGTGACCTATATGCATGAATCTAATTTATGGTTTGAGTACCAATGTAAAAAGTGTTATTAGATTGTTTTGGTAGTTCCCATGAAAAATATATAGTAGTATGAATTTTTAATATGTTTTAAACCAAATCATATTTTTATATTTGATCAAATTTAGTCATAGTGGACAGTTATATTATGGGAAATTACACCCCAGGTAGACATGTTCATGTCTCCTAAGTTGAAAATATATGGTGTATTACCCTATGAAGATACACAATGAATGTCATCATGTTAACATCAACATTATCATTATTATGCATATAGTTTCGTAATTATCTTTTATATGATTTAGTAGTTCCTCTTTACAGAGATTTCATAGGTGCAATGGGTTTTGTGCGACGGATGTCCTTACATTGGATTTGGTAATCTTTCGAGTGACCTTATGTATAGTTGGAAGGAGGTAGTGAACATATATGAGTTATAAATGGTGAGGCTAGCAGCGAGTCAAAAATCCACTATGTTTTAACTCAAAGACTAGTGAGTTATCACATTTTTTTATCAGGGAACATTTTGGGATAGATGGGATTATATGTTAAAAACTACATTTGGAGATATGATATTGGTTTTATGATCATTTATAACATCAATTCATGTAGGATTCTCAGGATTTGTAATATATAAATTATGATTCCTTTAGTTTTAAAGGAATTATATAATGCGAGGGATATCAAAACTATATTTCTTTGCCGTGATTGATCATGTTCCAAGACTATATAAAATTTATTTTCATGTTTGACTCATTTAATTATGAAATGATTAACTATTACAAGAGGTGGTATATAGACTCAAAAATTTTGTTGGTTATGATTTTTATCATCTTTTTTCAGAGGATCTGCGAGAGAGTCAGAAATTTTAAAATCCTATAGCTCACTCATGATGAACTTGTCAATGGATGACATGAATGAGAATATTATGGTCATTAAATATGGTGGTATGAGATTTAAAACCTCTATTTTTATTTGTATTATATTAAAAGGATTTGTTTGCATGACTATTAAAAAAATATCATTAGTATGTGCCTTGGTATGGGCCCAGGGTCAAAGGTTTCCAAATTGAAACATAGTGGCATGGTGATTTGGTGATTTCCATTAATTAATGGAAGTGTTGTGAGATACATATGTATAAATAATGATAAAAGTTGTTTGGAGATTTGTTGTTTATTATTAATAAATTATTTTATATCCTATTTTGATATGATAGTGTCTTAGAGAGGGAAATAATTTCATATCAATAGAATCATTGCATACTCTTACATTGATATGATAATTCCCAATATCTTAACTTCATCCTGATTATAAAGAAAGATAATCAACTATAATTCTCTCGATATATCAATCCTTTATGTTTTAATTATGATACATCATGAGACTTTAACTGAATGCCTTTTCTTTAAAATTATCCAGAGGGTACAAAGTACACAATTGGATGTTTGAGGGTGGTGACACAAGTTATGTTTTCAATTATTCAGGTCATCATGGGGTCTATTGCATGAAACTGAGAAAGAGTTATCGATAAATTTGATTTAGTGATAAAAATTTATTTGATTTATATTTTGATTAGGAAATTACCTGGATTATCGTATGGTGGGGATTGGAATGTTTGTCTCTTTTGGGTTAATTTCATTTCATATGTCTTTTGGGAGATCAATAATGTTCTTGTGATAGTTGTTTTTTATTATTAATTTTATTTAATAAAAAATTGTATATGGATGGGTTTCTTCATAAATGGTATAATGTTAAATATGGATTCTGTGTAGTCTTTTTGTGGGAATTAATCGATGTGTTTCTTATAAATATCCATGGATGTTGGACATGGTATCTCCCTAATATTTTGATATATCATAGACGTAATTTTGATGTGGATTTGCTTTATACATGAGACTTTGCTAATGGTTAGTTGCTGAATTCAGTGGGAAATCATTGAGAAAACACAATATTCCCTTGGATAATGGTTTTAGAATATGGTTAATGAAATCTCTCTTATCAATGATAGGAGTGTTATTATGTTTCCATCCAATGAATATTTTACATAACAATATCATAATTAATTGATTAATATTTTATGGAATAGAATTTACAACGATGTTGGGATGAGAATGCTAAATTTTATCATAAAGTCTTGGGCTTTCATTGAAAGGCCAATGTGACATGACCATGCTTGTTTCATTAGAAGACAATTATTTTTGTTAATTGAGGAAAGATGATATATTTATCAAATGTGAAATGTTAAATGTTCTATAAATTTTAGTAGACACTAAAGGTGATCTTTCGTTGCAAATTCCATTCGTGGGGCAGCCAAAAACTAAAATAGACAATGAAATTTATTACACATGGTATGAAGCACCATAGAATGATCGAATAAGGAAATGAAGAAGTGATTGTCAATTTTATTAAAATTGATTGGTTAAATTTTTCCTTGATGTTTATTTGTTTGTAAGGAATTATTTCACATGTTTTTATGGTTTACTAATGTTATGATGAAAAATAATCATAGTGTGGATTTTGGAGTTTCGATATGAAATACGTCAAATGGATCACTATTCATAACCTGAGTAGGACATGTAACATTTTCATAATTTCCAAAAATATTTTGAAGGATGAGAACATTAAGGTAGGGTGTTTGTAAGAACAAATAATTTGGATTTGATTGAATTTTCTTTTAAATTTCATTATTTTGTTAGGTGTATGATCCAAAAATTGAAAACGATATTATTAATGAAATTCTGAGTATTGAAATAATAAAATATTCAATTTTCAATGGGGTTAATGGAATATGAGGTGTATTGGAATTTTGTATGAGTCTTGCGAGATTATGGAATTTGGAGCCTAGTTTGTTTAAAAGACATCCTGGGAATATGATTAGAACAAACTGTTTGGACCAACCATTAACCATTCATTTAATGAGAACATAGGTTGGTTTACTATGTGAGGCAGCTGAGAAAACAATCAAAAATAGTGATGGGGTTCTCATATACTCCCACAATTGAAAAAAATAACATGTAATAATGTTCTTCAACCATGTGAGCTAGTAATTCATGCGGAATATTGGTCAACATGTTTGAGAATGGTTTGTAAACTATTTTATACTAACTATTATGTTTGTGGATGCTTGTGCAGTTGAACCACATGGATATCACAATCTTTTCTAAATAATGAATCAAAACCATGTTTCTCTTAACAGATATTTAAATTACACTACTTCACTTTCCTTGTTTATACATCCCTACTCCTTTCATATTCAACACATGGAAAACCAATCCACCAGTTCTGAATCTCCACCAATCCCTTACCTATATTCTTAGGATCTCCCCCATTTGGGCTCATAGTCGATGTTTGTTCATTGTGTTGGACAACCAATGGTTTGTAATATGACCTATTTTCATGTCATTTTCATATTAATTTGATTTCACTCATACCAACATGAATCAAATCCCAATGTAAGATGAGGGAAACATCCTACTAATGAGGTTGTTTTTTTTTTAAAGTAGAAGAAATAATATTGAATGATGAATGTTACATGAGTCTAAATTATGGGATCATTTTTAAATATTTATCAAGAAGGGGGAAGATATAATCAAGGTGGTATTAGGACCAGGTTATGCCATGTGTAATCCCCATGTTGGCCAAGCCACTTTCAACCGTGTTTGTTTCTAGATAAACATGAGTAATGATGTTGTTAATATCGATTAGAGAATGGTTTCACTCCATAAAATCTATATGAATTGGTTGAGCTAGATGGGTTATGCCTTTCCAAATCACATTAACGATGGTCGTCAAGACACATTCAATCCAGATGTTGTTCTAACCTAAGTTCTTGGTGAAGGCAATAACATGAATCATGTTCATCATTTAAGCTTCAAGGGAGGTGGAAATTCCACATTTACCCATGAAGAATCCATGAATCAGACCAAGGTGATTCATAAAGACAACACCACAACCTGCAAGGCCCGGATTTCCCTTGTTGGAACCATCAATATTTATTTTGTTCCATCAAAGTGGAGGGCTCTCTAGAAAACCTATATAGTGTGATGTTGCTGACAATAATTAATATTGATTCAAAGATGCTTCATGATTTCAAAGTATTTCATAGTGTTTTTTTAGTTCCCCTTTTGAAATAAAGAAGCTTCATGTTTGGAAATAAGGATCCAAACCTTACCTGCATTATGATTGAATTAGTTATTTTTTTGAATTATATCATTCTGATCTATACCAAATCACATGATGGAGTTCAAAAACGACTTCAAGGAAAAGTTTCTTAATTAGTTGTGAGCCTTAAATATCATCACATTTAATTAGTTTTGACTTAACAGAGTCAATAATCATAAATCTACAATAAAAAATTTCAAAAATATAGTTCCAAATAGAATATGCAATTGAACAAGAAAGGAATAGATGATTAGAATCTTCACTATGTTGATTAAAGATTTTACATTAATATAAGAGAATAATTGCAAAAGTCTGGAGGTACGTTACTATGGGAAACCTATTTTTGGAAGTCTCCAGATGAGATTGAATCTAAAAGATTTTATCTAATGTTTTTTAAAATGCATTATTCAATTTTAGTCATTCTTAGAGATGCAATTAAAATGATTGTAGTGATTTTTAGAGTCAAGTATTCCATTGTGAGTGGGTTCACATACCAACAAGTCATTGTCTTATACAAAAGTGTAGTTATCAATGAAATGGAAAATAGTTTTATGGAGATGTTCACTATGAGTGTTTAAAATAATATTGGAATATTTGTTGTTGTTTTTAGGGGGTTGTTTAGGTGAAATCAAAGAAATTGAGGGGGTGGTAGTCCAATTATCAAGACAGAATTTCATGATAGAGTCTCTTCAGAACATCCATCTTCAATTTCTCATAATGTTGGCGAAAGAGTTATGGATGGATGTTCAAATGGAGGAGTTAATAAAATTCAAATATCCTATTTTATGTTAGTAGAAAATTTTATTTTTTAGAAAAGTTTTAGATTTAGATTTGGTGTGAAAAAGGTTGAAATTTATTATATCTTAAATGGAATCATTAATATATTTTATATTTTTTATCCCAATTCCACCATGTTCAATGGGCTTGGAACAAGTCTGCAATGGAACCATCACATGTTTCCTTTCTAGTTTAATACCAGTATAGATGAAATTCATAATAGGAATGTTCATTTTTCTAATTATACCAATAAGACATTTATAAACCATCATGAAGTAAACAATCTTATAGACAAAAGTGGATTTGAAAAGACAAGTATGGCTCGCCATAGAGAGATATTTTTATTTTAATGAAGATATTTGTTTTAGGACCTGGTCAAAAATATATGTTAAGTTTCCAAATATTGGTCTTCCCTAGAATATAGGAACATCAAAGTAAGTGAAAGGGAGTGTGCCTTCTTTCATCCCAAAATCATGGATGATGTTACATTTTCTGTCGGAAGGGAAATTCATTCCAATGAGGATGGAAGATTTATTCCATATAATGTTATGTCTTGAGTCCTATTCATAATGTGAGAGACCATATTTGAGGTTAATAATATTCTTTTTAGTGCCATTAAGGAATTAAATGATGTCATTGGTATAGAATATATGAGTTGAAGCATTCTGAATCCTTGAGTCGTGGATGGGATTGAGTAATGAGGTACGTGTTTTATATGATTTTACAACAAGCATGAGTCATTTATATTTCATTATCATTATTCACGATTCCATACCTCTCTCACGTGTCTTACAAAATATAAAATTTGATGAACAAAATTCATAAACAACAATCATGATATTCCATAGTAACCTTATTTATTATTGGTCGATGAACTCATCATAAACCTCTTGGAAATGAGAATTTTATTAAATTTATTATAAATCAATATATGAATTTTTTTCTAAACCACCCCTTAGGTGAGTGGTTTAGATCATATGATTATAATTCTTTACATATTCGTTAAATCATTGTGTTGAGGTGTATTGATCTATTTTCTGTATAATTGGATGAATAAATTGAATTGGATGAAATGTTGGGAGATTTATAATCCTGTTTTATAATAAATCAATAATTGAGGTTCTTTGTATAATCAATTAAACAAATGGAAATATGGGAAATTTGAAACACTAATATTATGGCATGGGTGATTTTTGTGGTCTTCTCATTTTTGTAAAAAAAATCACGTTACATAATTGGATTGATAGTGTTTTGTAATGAATTATGTATATATCACTTATATTATGGATTTCATGTTATCAATGCCCATAAATTAATATTAAATTTATGTGAATTATTATTATCATTAGACAATGTCTATTGTCCACTTTCACATGGTCAAGGAGAGAGTCGTATATTATTATTCACACAAACCAATCCTTTGATGTTGGAAATTATTCTCCACATTGGTTGTTTTATATTGTACATGACAATTTTAATTATTTTTGGTTGTTGAAAATGAAATTTCATTCCCATTGATTTTGATTTTGGGAATGGTTTTTCATATCATTTATGTTTTTTACCTCACTATTTATGCTCCTTAATCATTATGTTAAACATGATCCTTCAAATAATTGATTGGGATTGTTGGGCATGACGTTCTGAATCATCTATTCAGATTATTAGGATTATTCCCCTATATAAAATATCATACCCATACTATATTATTTTTTTATCTATCTATTGTTCATTATTTCCCATATCACATAATTTGATAACATTGTGAATGATGTCCCATATTGAAAATATGTGTCTTATTATATTATCATTTTTATGTAGATTCCTTGGAAATTCTTCTTATATCATCTGCATCATGTATATATATTCATATCGGGTACTGAACTTAGGTATATATTTATATATTATGTCATATAGTAAGTGAAATTATGGCTTATAAAGGTTCATGTTTGGCTAGGCATGTGTCTTGGGGAACTTAATCCCCACATTTTTACATCTAACACTTAAATATTTGTTTCATATACATTCACTACATTTTATATTATACATACATACTATAATAATTTAGACTCAATTGGTGGTGGTATAATATTTATATCTCACAGAATTATTGGATCAATGATTGGTACATAGAAAAATCTCTAGGCTATAGGTTGGGGACATCACTGTGCTCTATGGTGATTCCTTTTCATAGGACTATGACTTGACATGGAGTTAGGGACTTAGCATATAATCTATCTACCTATGACAAGTAGGATATTTTTTATTTTCATGGTATATCCATATAATGAACATCAATTTTATGATATATAATTGAATTTAGGTCTCAACGTGTTCACTAAGGGTTAAGTTATTTTGGGTTATCAGGGTGTTTATTTTTTAATTACCTCTCAGTAGTTATTATCATCAATTTCTCCATCTATTCATTTATTATTCCTATTATATTTTTTAGGGATAAAATGTGTATATAATAACTTAAATACCACTGTTAAACACTTTTTACATGTTATAAGCCTCTAACATATAGGTAGGTTCACTTGAGGCCATGTCATTAACTAAATTGGAGAACCATTTTAGTAGCTCTTGGGTGAGTACATAACAACACATTTACACAAAAACTTGTAAATAATCTTCCAAGGATTGTTCATATAAAAAATGTGAAAAGAGTTTCATACATATAATTCATTCAACATGATTATTAGGAATAACTCTGAAAACATATTCACATAACAAACATGTGAACAAATCATCATTAATCACATTCAAACAATATACTTGTAAAAAATCACCGAACTTCTTATTAATGGAACGTTGCATCATATCATGTTATTGAAAACCTTTACCAATTCATTTTATATTGATATTGTACACCACATATCAATAACCATATATATTTTCACCTTGGAAATTTTTATTTAACACATTATAATGTACAAATGAAAATAGAATGGGGTTCATTTAAATACTTCATAAATAATCCATGGAATATTAAATGGTTTCATTAAACCCATTATGTAACATTATAGTACGAAAAAATTATTATAAATAATAATTCATTTGTTATTTAAATTATAAATATATATTAGTAATATAGTTATTATAATAATATTTCCAAATCAATAACTATACAGATTCATAGTGAACACACTTTAATCAAACCATTCAGAAATTTTTATTTCATAGAGGAAAAGCAATGTTAGTAATTTTTTAACTGTAAACCTAAAATTATTATGATGAATAAATGTAGTTAATAATCATTCATATAAACAATGAGATCAATTAATATGGGACTAATAAAAGAACATGGATTGCATTAATTTTTGACTATCCTCCATCTGGAATTATTAAAATAAAGGGTTCTCCACATTTATGAAAATCCTTTTCATGATGTTTTCAAAATGAACACACCTTCGAAATAATAAACATCCCTGATCATTTGAAATAATTTTAAATAAATAATTAACAATAATATGAACAAACATATTTATTTTTAAAAATAATTAAATTCTATAGAATCATCTTCATAAAACAATTATGATTTTGGAATGATTTATTAACACAAAATACATTAACATATACAATTGTTTTCATACACTACCTATCTAGAAAATATCATGTTATTTTCTTACTGGACATTTTAAAATAAGTTTAATTAATTTGAAAATTAAAATTTTAATTTCGGAATTATTAAATTTTTTATTTCAAAAAATCTTGTTAATTAAAAAAAATAAAATCATTTTTATTCTAATTTTATAGAAATGAAATTCATTTTGATAGATCGTAAATTTTATAAATTAAAACAATGTAATGTAAAGATAAATAATACCAAGGATAACCATATGAAAATATAATAAATGTGTAATTAAATTGAATGTATAAAATATTTCTCTTAATGAGTTGTCATATTTCTAAGGCCTTAATTTTGAAATAATGTTTTGAAGAAAACTCTTCTAACTCGAGTGACATTTAAATCAAAATCCCTGAAGTAGAGAAAGATTGAAATTTAATATAAAATATCATTTATAGTTGATATTTCATGATGGAAATTCTAAATTATCTATAATAAAATCTACATAAAATAATTTAGGTTCCTGATACATAAAATTTCATAAAGGAAGTAATTTTAAATGAAAAAACCCTTAGTTTATTTCCCATATTAGACAAATACACAATAGGATCCACGCATAAAATATTATATCGATTCAAAAGGAAACTAAACTCTCTATATATATAATTTAAGGAATAAAAGAAACACTTTGATGTTTCTAGGTGTGTGGGAGAGATGTTTGGGTATAGTTTGTGTTGATGATACTAGGTTTTGGTTTTAGGGGAGGTGAGGAGAGGAGATCCCTTTTCATAACGAAAAATGAGTTGTATTTTTGTATACATGGAAATGTTTTCTATAATGGGGAGCTAAAATAGACAAATGTGGATAAAAGTTTGAGAAATATTATATTGAAAAAATATTATTCTGATCAATATCTCCACCATTAAATTATAATCTTGTTTTAATTTTGTTAGTCATTTTACCTCTATTGATACAAATTTTTACCATTTTATTTTTCACCATTTTAACAAGTTTTTACATTGGAATATTTTAAATTATTAAAATAAAATTTTCTTTATTAGATAATTTATACCTATTGATTCCAAATATTAATTCTTTTCCATTTGATTGATTTTTTTTATGTTCAACAAAATATTAATTTATCTACTGTATAATGTATTAGTTTCATTAAAATATGACTTTTCTCTTAAAATGAATATTATCATATTTTAAATTAAAACAAACACATTTAGAAATTCCAATTCAATTATAAGATAAATATTTGTTATTATTAAATGTTAGGGAGAATTCCCAATTCATAATTATATACAAAAAATGTATTCAAGGCATGATATTTTTGAAAATAGTATTTTCATATATTCAGCTAAATATAAATCATATTAAATTAATCCTAGAAAATAATTTTGATAAATATGAAAATAGAAATTCAATAAAAATGAATTCATTTTTTAAAAAAATATAATTTAATATTAATATATTATATTCAATAAGTAAAAATATAAAAAATTAAAAATAATTACTGAAAAATGACTTCCTAAACGTCATATTCCTGTAATATATTTTCATATAAACATTTATTTAATTTAATATTTAAATAGTAATTTTAAAAAATAAATATTATGTGTTATAATATTCTCTTAATTGTGACTAAATTTTAATTATTATGGTTATATACTTTGCATGTTTTGTAAATAAGACTTCAGAACACTTTTTTTAAATATTATTCAAAGAGAATTAGAATTTGAAAAATTTATTTTAATCTTTTTATATATTAATTATCATATTATTCAGGTCATTAAAATATTTTTTGGTTATATTTTTTCATGTCATGGATGTTGAGAATGTTATAAAACACATTCCCATTTATGAAAAATGTACTATAAAATATCTTGTCATTATATTATTGCACACATAAATAAATTGAATTCTCAGAATTTTGAAAATTTCTCATCTAAGAAAGTAGGAGAGATCATTCTTCATTTATTCATAATTGAGGCTATATGATCTAATATGGAATTATTATTACTCTCTAGTGCTATATGATGCCACTTATCCTTCCTTTAACAACATATTTTATGAAATAATATTATCCATATGTGTATACCCTGATCATCTATTCTACATAACATACCTCTCATAAAACCATTTGACTATCCAAAACAATAATATATAGGGATTCTTACATTCCTTTAAGAAATAACACTTTCATTATCCCTAAAATTTCATAGACACTAAATTATAATTTCATAAACTATATAATGGATTTCATATTTAAAATAGTAAATGAACAATAATTAAAATACCATGGATGAAATTTTCATTCAAGAATTAATTAATTAAAATACTATCTTAGTATGATTTTCCAAAATCATCCATTAAATTATTACCTCAACATCATGATAATAATTATGTATATAGTTATACTTCACTCAGTCATGTATTCTTAAATATTTATTCCAATGAATATAAACCTAACATATAATCATATTACATTGTAATTGATTTTATATAATATATGTTAAAAATGATTAATGTTTAATTGTTGAAGAAAAATCATTAAATATATTTAAATATCCTCATAAAATTTATAATATAATACAATATCAATGATATGTGTCACTCACAAAGTAAAATAAATATGATAATCAAGAATTAATTTATAATATCCTATAAACCTCCATACATTTGGAAAGACAATGAAACTCGCATATTCTATCATACGAGAACAAATAAAAGATTCAAAATCATTTTTTATTATCACTTGCACATTTATTGGACATTGTGGATTATAGAAACCCACATGTCTTAGCATCATTTTTGTTATCTTGATTTAACAAAAATATTAAACATGAAATGGTAAATATAATATCCAAAATGTGAATATGAAAACATCAATCCTACAATGTATTCCATAATGAAATTTTTTTAGCATATGATATCATCATATTCACATTGTCACATCAGGTTTATCGTATATCTTGGATTTTTAAACCTCAGATTCTTTAAATTGTGTTCTATTCAGATTATTAACCTATCCCATAAATTAATTATCAAATAAATCAATCATAAATATTTGTAATGTCAATGTAATTGAACAATGTACATATTCTATGAGTGTATAACCAAGTACATAGTAAGGCCTCTTAATTATGAACCTGGATATCATCAAGATAATAACCAATCATCCATTTTATGGGATATAACTAACGGGTACATTTATAGTAGAATGTGGATCAAATTTTAGTTATTATATAGGAATATATTTTATAGAATAAGCTCACAATCTCTAGATTACCAAAATTTCATTATGTTATTGTAAACATGGAGCTATCAAGAAGATATATCCCTTGTGTTTTCAAAAATGTTCTCTAATGTTTAACCACAATAACATAAAGATAAATTTAATTATGAATTCATAAAACAATGAGTCTCAACAAAAACCCACTATGTCTTCACCTAGCTACTAAACATATGTTTTCCAACTATATGAATTGAATATCAAAAAATTGACATACACGATTACTTTCAGTAAGTTATTTAGATTTCGATAATACATACATATGTTTTTTTAAATAGTAACATACCCTTATTAATAACAATGAATAACATTGAATTGTAAATAATATAGGAAAATAGAAACTTCACCCATGAATGTATAAATATAATTTGGGCAAATTTAATGTCTAAAAACAATCATTGAATATGTATTGGTATTTTTGTATGTCATAAATATTATAATTACAATATTATGATTAATTCTATAATATTAAATGAAAATGTATTTTAATAATATGTAATCATAAAATGTTAATTTATTTTCTTATTGTATGTCCCAAAACTGGGTGCCACACCAAGGTGCCTCAAACAAGGTTGGTCACATAACCTCAGCCCCATTTACCCAAAAATAAATGGTTTTCGACATGCAGTAAGGACTACAGTATGATAATGGGGAATCTATACTATCATTGGCTGAGTATACACAGCGGAAAACAAATAGTTAAAAAGAATGGAATCAGTAAGACCATATAACAGAAATATACTGTGGAAGGATAATACATATTAAATAGAATCCAAAATATTATATGTATATACATATATGATTCCTTGAATACATATCTAAGAAAATATCCAAACAGGTCGTGATTCTGGAAAGAAATATATAATCCATGTACAAAAGCAATATTTAACTCTAGAGGCATCACAATCCTCCACTTGGTCACATTCTCTTGAAATTCTATAGCAATCATGTACCTGATGATGAAAGGTTCTTTCACTTATCTTATCAATAACCATATAATCATTTTGGGAATGAAACAGGACACAAACATGGTGAGAGATGAATCCTAGTAGGAAACCAAAAAATGATTTGTGCCTAACTATCAGTGAATATATATTGTAGGCAATATGATGAAATGACGCATAAAATTGTGAATTACACAAAAGTAAACAATCATAATGTTTTCAATTACATTCATTTACATTCATTATTCTTCCTTTGAATCATGAAATATCGTGATCTAGACTAATCTCAATATCTACCAGTGTAATGGTAATACAATAGATGTCTCTGAATAACATATAATCAAATAAAGTAAGACTCAGTCCATGATTGTGCTTTGGCTCGGCAAACTCATCACAATCATTGAATTATTCAATAATTACCCTTTGGTAATTTTATCACAATCTAATACCCTTTTTCTATCATAACAAAAATTCATTAAATAATGACCCTGTGGAATGCACTCACAGTCCAACCATTTTGATATAACATAGTACTAATCAGTTACAAACAACAACTTGAGAAGCTCTAATGGTCAATACCCCTTGGTCAACATAGCATAAAAAATTTATAAGTTTCCACCTGGGTAGCTCTAACGGTCTAAACCACATGTTTGATGACCACCTTGCATCTCTCGAAGTCTATACTCTTGGTTCAACATAACAACAAAACATACATTAATGACACATCCTTGGAATACTCTCATGGTAAAATTCCCCTAGGTCCATCATCCATAATGAATATCCCCAGAATCTCATATAATCTATAACTCCATCCAAACAAAACATGGAAAGGAAAATAAGGTAGACCTAACAAGAAATCTACTCAAAATGGCCATAAATAGTCAATCAAGGGAGATGCACCCATGAGGTGTCCCATAACCAAGGTATTTCACCTTATTCATGTTCCACTACCCATTATCAATCAACCAAACCTTAACAGGTAATAAAAAAGGTATAATATCCAAACACACAATAACCCAAATGTGGTTATAAGGCACTTTTAGCATATATAATTTGATAGTTAATAACAAAAGGCAAAAACCACCTACCTCGATGTTGTATGATAGATATACTTGAATTTCAAAACTTGAATCAGCCTAGATCATCATAAATATAAACAAAAGTGAAAAAATCCTAACCATGAATAACCCATGAGAGAGGAAAAAACATGATGTAAGGATTTAGAGGTTTTGGGAGCACATTGGTTGGATGCCAACGCACCTAACGACATATCAATTGGAGCTCAAAAAGGTAACTAGGAGTGGTTCGAAGCTTGTCGGCTAATTTGATGCACTCACGTTTGAATAATAGGAAGAAGAAGTGAATTATGGACATTATATGTGACCACACTCTGATATATAAATTAAAAATAAAACAACATGGTGTTTTCATTAAATATACATGACGTGTTGTAGCCTTAACCAACCCCCAAATCCTACGGTCCACCAAGTCACTACCCAACCATGTACTATGTCGTTACCTAACCAGTACGTGTAAATTGGACACATGGTATGTACATAGAATACTCACATTTCATGTTTTTCTTGAAAATCAATGAAAAATAAAGATACATACTTGAAATAATGATTTGGGTTCTAACAAACATTCCCACTTAATGTTATTATTCCCCAAATTATCCTTCCAAGGGTGGTGAAGAAGAATCTATGAACAAATCTGGACACTATGATCATAAATCATCCGCCCACTCCTATGTCTCATCATGTACTCTCCCATGATACCATTGCACGCATGATAGAGGAATATACTATCCATGGAGAACTTTCGTGTTGTAAACTGTAATTCAAATATGTTTCTCTTAAAAGGATGCATCCACCTCCAACTCAACCACCCCATGTAGGAAAACATGAGAAGAAAAATAAAAGTAATGTCATAGCTGTGAAAAAAGAATGACTATGTGCTAGCATGATACCTCTGATGTTACTACTACCGATAGAAAACCAACCCGAATCTCTCCAAAACCTATAATGTAATGGCGTATCTCAGTGAAAGCTTCTTCTATCTTCTAATTATCATGTGTCACAACCTCAGTGAGACACGTATGTTAACATGATCTATGTCCTTGAACTCTAGAGGTCATATCAATCGATCAGTATTAATTTTTTTGTGAGATTATGTATTGGCCATCCTCTTATGAATCAACTCCAGCTGCTCTATGGTCTCTTGGAAAATACAAGGTCCCACAATTGTTTCCTCATCTGCCTTAAGAAAATGTAGGGAAGGTCAAAATGGACTAAAATAATAACCGTCAATATGGTTTCATCTGAATAATTTCCTAAAAATGTTATTTTAGGAAAATTATACCAGGGTTATGTGTCATTCCAAGGAGCCCAGGAAATCCAAGACACATTCTCGATGCATATTATCAAAAATTTGAATAGTACACTTTAACTTGCCATCTATCTAGGGGTGGTTCTCTATACTCCGAAGTAAATGTTTACCCAAACCCATGTGTAGTCCCTTCCAAAAATAAAAAATAACCATGGCATCCCTGACTGAATAGATAGAGTGTGGAACCACATGAATACAAACAATCTCTCGGATTTACAGTTTTCCAAGATCCTCGACAATGAATGTTTCGATAATTGACAAGAAATGTGAATCATTCAAGAGTCTGTCAACAACATCCCATACAACATCACTTCCTATGGGTGACCTTGGTAAATATATCATTAAAAACATATTAACATCTTTCCACTTCTACTCTAGAATGGGTATGTTTTATAATTGACATGCCAGTAGCTGATGGTCTGACTTCAGCTGTAGTCTGGTGGAACATCTCATGAAATACAAAAAACATCCTCTTTCACTCCTACCCACCAATATTGTCTATGTAATTCTCCATATATCATTGTGATAGTAGGATTAACTTCCCTTACTGAGATATGAAAATCTCGCAACAACTCCACGCATATGTTGGTTGACACCCATACATGCTAATGAAAATGAAAAACCTCATCCATGCCTACGGTCCATCCAGGATTTGGGTCCTCACCTGACACACTCTCCTTTTGGACTTGTTTGTCATAATCTGATAGCTTATTCATTCACACTCAATCTATTATAGTAGAGTTAACAGCTATAGGAGAATGAAAATTCTACCCTTATCTATCATGAACCTCCAAATGCATCTTTGAGACAAAATAAAAAAGCTATCACTCAATATAGGCCTCACGAACATAATTTGTCTATTTTCTCTATATCAAATCATCATCCACTGTGTTTCATTTCCCAGATGTGTAGGAATGATCAATGTCAGAATAATGAAGGTACCAAACTCACCTTCACTATATCAAATTCATATAACGCTGAGTAAATATATACAAAAGGCTTTTGTGGTCAATGTAAAGCAAAAAATGATAATCGATAACATAATGTATCCAATATAGTAAAGCATGAATAACTACATCCAACTTGAGATCATGCATCATGTAATTTCTCAAATGTGGCTTCAACTACCTAGACTCATACATAATGAATCCTTATCCTTGAATAAGCACTACTCGTTGCCAGAAACCTGATGATTTGTAGTATATAGTGTAACTATTTCCTGGATCTTATAAAATTAGTATCGATGTTGTAGTCAATCTTCCTTTTATCACGTAAATGTCTGAATCATTGGAATCAATCCACAAGTACTATTCAACTTTCTTTGTCAGGCCCATAATTGACACTGCTAATCATAGAAATTATCTTATAAAACAATTTTAGTCAGTATCCAACCCCAGAAAACTCTATACATTATTGATGTTCTACAAATGATCCCATGAAACTAATCCTCTAAATTTAGAAAGGTCCATTGATACTTATTTCTATGAGATATCATGACCCAGGAAATGAATCTAGTCCATCCAAAAGAGGAATTTTGAGAGCTTAGCATATAAATGATTCTCTCTCTGTGTACTAAATACGATCTCATGATGGATGGTATGGTTATGTTGATTGTGATAGTACACCAAGATATCATCCCTGAATACTACCACAAAATAATAAATGTAATGGTGGAACACATGATTCATCAGTTACATGAAAATGGTCGATGAGTTCGTTAGACCGAACTAAAAAACCAAATACTTGTATAGACCATAGCTACTACAAAAGGATGTATGGGGTATATATGATAGTCTAACGTGCAACTGGCGATAGATAGATCTAAATGATATCGTTGAGAACACACTACCTCCACGAAGTTGATCAAAGCGATCATCAATCCTCAAGAAGGGATATCAGTTCTTCATCATTATATAGTTCATCTACTAATAATCCTCACTCAGTATGAGTGTACCACCATTTTCCCATGGAAAAAGGATAGGAAACCCCTATGGGGAAATACTATTTCTGAATAATAGCATCACCAAAAACTCCTCTAACTATTTCTTTCACTTCTGTAACTAATCTTTAGATATCATGTAAGGAGGAATGGACAACAGTTCCACTCTTGGCAGTAGATCTGTAGAGAAATTTACCTCTCTCATCAGAGGTAAACCTGAAAATTCCTTTAGAAAGTCACATTTGAAAGTATCCACCATTGGAGGAAATTCCTTTTGTGAACTCCCCTAGTCATCCAGATATAAACTACAAATCTATCCTTTAATACATCACAACACATGTTTCGTGTATCCCTCTCTTCTCGCCTGGACATTCCATTTTATTTTATGTAGAAATGATCCGCCCTTAAGGTCCATGAAACTCATCCTTCGGCGATTCCAGTCAACAATTTCTTGGAAGGAAACCAACTAGTTAATTCTACAAATGTCATCAAATCATATCATCACTAAGACATAGAGGTCCCATAATAAGTGACACCCACCAACCTCAAGTGGACACTTCTTGAACTGATGTACACTACTCATCCTAATCCCCACTAGAGTTTCTTACTTCATAATATAATCATAAATAACTATTCATATCCCAATGCTCCACACAGTGTCAACAGATAAGAAACTATGACAATATCATGTATCAAAAAAGGTTGTAGCTAAATACTGAGGAAACTAAAATTGTACCTCTAACCATAAATGGTCCGGGATCCTGCTTCAGGTGGATCATTGCATCATGAAAATGATACATGTACCGTGACCCTATGACCCTACCTGGAAAACCAGAGTTGATCCAACCTACTATCATTGAGTACCTATCATTTGACTACCATGGACATGACCACCTCATCGGTATAAATTTCCTAATGAAGTCCATTTCACTGACTAATTAGCGACTTGTGGTCATTCTCTACAATTTTGAGTCATTACAGAACCCCTCTCAGTCATTGTATGTGAGAAAATCTAGAAAACATGATGAATATATACCTTCCTATAGTAACATTGGATCTTGACATGGTCCTTTGGGTAATGTGTTCTCGTATGCCCTCTCATCCTATGATAGTACCACACTACCTAGCTACATGAAAAAACATCCCATGAATGCTATCTGTAGTGCTTCTTATTGTCAGTTGAAAGAGTCCCAACCCTGGATAATGAAGCTCCATTGCTCACAACACATATCTCTCTCGGAATGCACATAGTAATTATTAGATGATTTACTATAAAAATCAATGATTTCAGCCTGATGAAATTCACATGTGATCGAATTTCATACCTTATACCATCATCAAACCTCATGGCTTGTGATAACACGTCACCTCCCAAAATAGTTGTGAAGTTCTGATGCTATGTAAAACAAGAATAGTTATCCACCACTGAAAATATCCCTTATCCAAATGCATGAAATCTAGGGCTATGTCATCCCTCAACATCTCAGGGTAGAAGTAGTCATTGTAGGTCCTACATAACTCTTCCGAATCTATATACCAACAGTATCCCACCTATGAGATAACATCCCACCAACTCTTAGAATAATCTCATATCATGCACACTGTGAGCTTCTCCCTCCTCTTCGGAGTAATTTATAGATGCTCGATGATAGAATGTATAGCCTCCAACCATGAACCTGCAACATGTGGTCCTACAACCCCTAAGAGTGTGGGAGGATGTCACTACTTGAACACCCTCATAAACTCTACCAAACTCAGGGTTTAATGAGGTGCTCTATAAAAAGTTTTCATCAACCCCATAAACCCATCACCAAACTTTACATCAACACTTGTGTCAGGTATGAATGTTGGAGCTGTGATTGGAATGAAGGGAGAATGTTTTGGTAGTATATGATCTCTCTTTTCATGGTGTCTATTCACTGTCATGTACATAGTGTATATCAGAATGAAATCTTGGTGGCATACCTCTGCAAATTCAAGTACACACCTTAGTTAAATATTTTCTAGTATTGAAACGTATATGTGAATTTACGGAGAAACTAAAAGAAATAATTCTTGTTTTACCATTCAATGATACATGGTGTGTCGAACCACTATATGAAGTGTTCCCTTCAGCCTTAGCATGGGTGTGTACCTTTTACAACCTATTCATGTGACACCCTAGACACACGGAGTGTTCCTTTTTCAACATGGTGTATACATGATGATCCCTCCTTCCCAAGAACATCCATAGGGCTAGAACTCCACGGGCCTTCTGGGGTAACACTACATGACTTTTTAACCCTAAAAACAACATTTACTACTTATTTTCCATCCACCCGTGTCGTTAGTCACCAGACCGAATACACGTTCGATTACAACATGATGCGTATAATCTATACAGAATGTGTAGTAACAAATATTTGTCCACATGTGTCATTAGTAACATGGTTGGATACAAGGTCATTTACATCTCAATGTGTACTCTAGTACAGGGCATGTTACACCAATCATTTATAAACCTTATTTATCTTCTCACATAGTCATTCAATGGTCAAAAACTACCCAGCGTGTAGAACAGTACATGGAGTGTATTAAAAAATGTCAGTTCTTCCAGAACAGAAGAAAACATGGTGTGTGTTAAAAACATCACACACCATTTTTTCTATGTTTCTCGACTGTAAGTCGCTGAATCTTCTCTGAAACCCTCTAAATCATAAAATTTTGGAAAAGTTATTCCATGTTCTGTTTTGTGAGAGTTTATTCCCCTACCCCCTAAATCAATAATTTTCATTCTTATTCAAATCATATCATGAATGAATTGAATTAACATTCAAACACGATCCATCATATTCTTATCTATGTTGTCCCATTACACATCAAAGACAAAATCTTCAAATCCAACCAAGCGAAACAATACATATTCCTATAACCTATGAAAAATAGCTGTTATTACTATCACAACATCAATCACAATAGCATGAATATATATCACGACATCTATCACAATAGAATGAAATCTGTAATTCTCCCTAAATGGAATGAAAAGAATTCATGACATGTGATCTCTAGCAAGTGACTATATAATGCATGATATGGAATACCCTCATCTCATAAAGATACAAAATTAATAGAAAAATAATGATATCAACAATAATAAAACAATAAAATTGAACCAACCATCATTGAAATCAAATCAACTATATTAACTAAAAAACAAGAATCATCTAAATATTCTAAGTAACTTGGATTTCCCATATACACGAGGTATCTACCCTCAAGAATAAGTGTTAAAAACTTCTTATTCCATCATATCCATGACTATAGCCTTCAAATAGTAAGTAAAAGTAAATAATAGACAACCCTCTAATACCAAATTAAATTTTCCAAGATCTCAGTTCCGGTACAAGGTGCCCCGAACTAGGTTGGTCACATAACCTCAAGCATATTTCCCCAAAACCCTAAGGATTATAACTTGTAGAAAGGGACAACTTATGATAATTGTGAAATTATTCCCTCATTATAAGAGTTTACATAGAAGAAATAAAATAGTAAAAAATATAGGAATTAGTAATACCATACAATATAAATAAACAACTGAAGACTAAAGAGAATTTAACTAAATCCAGAATATATAGAATATGCATGGTATATGTATCTAAGAAAATATCCAACCAAGTCACAATGATGGAAAGAAATACATAAACCAATTTACAAAAATAATATGTAACTCCAACAGAATCTACAGCCTCATCATGGTATCATGTTGTCTCGCTCCTAAAAAAATCATGTACCAGATGAAGAGGGGGAAATTTACATTATCTATAACTACAACCTTATAATATGTTTCGTTCAAAAACATGATCCAAAAAGGTAGTAAGATGAATCCAAATAGTCAACAACCAAATGATATGTGGGTAACTGTTAGTGAATATATATAGAAGGAGATATGTAGAAATGAAGTAATAAACATGGAAGTACTCAAAAGCCAAAAATATTACAGTTTTAAATTACAATAATTTTCATTTATTATTCATAATTTGAATCATTAAATCTGATGATCTAGACTATTCTCAATATACCCTGGTGTAATGGTTACAAAATAGATGTATCAGAAGAAAATCTAAACAAATAAAGTAATGTCGAGTCCAACCTTCTACTTTGGCATGGAAGACTCCTCAAAATCATTCAATTATTCAATCATGAAACATTGAAAAATTTCTCACAGTATAATCCCCCTGGAAAAACATAACAACTATTCATTTAATAAATACATGTGGGGAAGCACTCAAGGTCTAACCCTTTCAGTTTAACTTAGCAATAATGATTTATGAATGAACTCCTAGGAATCTCTCATGGTCAATACCCCTTGGTGAACATAGAATCAATAGATTATAAAGGACCTCCAAGGCAGCTCTCACAGTATAAACTACCAGGTCGATCCCCACATAGAATCTCTCAAAATCAATCAACATGGGTCAACAAAATTGTAAAGTATACATAAATGATCCTTCCTTAGGAAGCTCTTAGTGCCAGATTCCCCTTTTTCCCTCTTCTAAAATGAATATCATAGCCATCTCATAGAATCAGTAACTACATCCTAAAAAACAAGGCATTAAAAAAATGTAATTCTATTAGTTAACCTATTCCAAATAGCTATAAATAGTAAATCAAGGGAGACACACCCATGAGGTGTCCACCACTACCCATTATCAATCAACCAAACCAAAATAGTTAATTAACAAGTTTTGATTTCAATACATTCTATACCCAAATGTCGTTATACAACACTTTTAGAAAATATAATCCAAAGACAAACAATGAAAGACACAAACCACCTACCTCAATGTCATATGATTCATATACCTGAACACCGACCCTTGAATCGTCCTAGATCGGCGTATATCTACAGAAAGGTGATAAACACCAATATTATAATAACTCACGAGATAAGAAATCAAGAAGTAAGGCTCTAGCGGTTCTTATTACTCATCTATAAGATTTCAACGCACCTGACAATGTCTCAATCAGTGCTCGAATGGGGAATTGGGATGGGTTTTATGTTCATCGGTCGTTCTGTCGCTCTACAGTATGAACCATTGGAAGAAGAATAGATTTAGGGACCTAAGAAATAAACATGCTCTGATATATAATTTAAAAATAAAACTAAACCTCAGGTTCATTATATTTACAAGCCTTGTAGTTTCCTTAACCGCCCCCAAAATTAAGTGGTCCTACATGTCCACACACTGCCATGTACCCGACCATTACACAACCAGTACCTAGCAACCGGGTACATGACATATACATTGAAAAACCAACTTTCTTAAATTTTCCTAAAGAAAACCTGATTTAAAAACCATACATGAAATCAATATTTGGGTTCTTACACATATGGTTATAAGATAATGTTAAGCGGCCTTGAACAATTTCTCAATGTGTTATAAAATGAGTTATTGTTTCAAAGTTTTTTTTGGAATAATTTATTATTTTTTATAAATATTAAATTAAATACACATAGATTGTTATTTATAAAAATATTCCTTCATGTTTAAATTCTACATTTTGACAATGTTTTGGGTGAATTTTTTGGATTTTCGAAAATACCTGATTGTTTTTTAAATTCCCAAAAAAAGTTTTGATTTTTCGGTATGTTTAATGACATCATAATGATGTAATAATTAATATAAAATTATGGTCTAAATTTTGACATTAATATATTATAATATTTGTCTCATGTGTCCCATACCATGGGTAAATACCATATAGATCCCATGGTATTTCAAAAACCCCTAATGTGGTGTCCATTGAAATTAATAAAAATATATCTCCCTTTTGCTATAAATTCCCACTAATTAATTATATTTCATTCATTAATAATTCATCATCCTAAAATATTTGGTAGTTTTTCTTCCCAAGGTTTCCACCAATGGTGTCATAACACCACCCCCCTAAAATCCCACCCATCATGTTTTAGGAGTAAATCTACATGGTAAAGAAATTATCAACTTCTCTTTTCCATTCAATTTCTCTTTTTTGTGGTATGTATATCATGTTTCAATAAAATATACATATTTATAGTTTATTATATCCATATACTATATACTATTTATTTTATGAATGGTTGACCCCTATACCCCATATTTTTAATTTTTTCTAAAACCTTGTTCTAGAGACGTTATGCGGTAGAATTGTTTTCTAAAAATTTCTCTCTTTTTCAAGAAATATTAATATGTTATTATCATTTAATTTAAATTGTATTAAGTTGGGATATGTTATTCAAAATAACCCTTATATTCTATATTATTTAATAATGATGATATGGACCTTATTCTCTCATCAAAATATTTTATGAATTTTTATGTGACATCGTTGGCTTGTGGAATTTCCGTAATGGTTTTCTAAACATTTCTGTGATTTCGAGTTCCTTTATTTCATTTTTATTTTCTCACCTACTTTCATCAAAATGATATGATAACTTCAAAATATCAAATATTCTATAATTTTGTTGTAATAATGTAATAACTCATCATCATCTCTCATTTCCCATTTTTTTATACATAAAACAAAAACACCATCTTAGATGTGTTAATTTATTACATTCAAGGATGATGGGTTTTCAATTACTATTATAGTCTTCAATTCTGGTCATGAAACCATTTTTACAGTTTTTTCAATAAATAATATATGTATTATAAATTATTTAATGTTCTAGAAAAAATTACATAAAATATTAATTTATAAACCCAAATTAGTTCATTGTAATCACGAACCACCAATTTGCCCAACAATTATCATTATAGTTTCATATAAATATTCATCATCACACTCAATAACCAAACAAAATTTCTAACCTTGTAATATTATAAATGTTTATAAATAAAATAAAACGTTTATTCTGGAAAACCATTCTCTTATTACACATTTATCCATACATGTATATATGTAAAATGATCATGAATACTGAGGAAGAAAACACTATCCAACAAAAAAATTAAACCTTTTAAACACAACATGAAGGACATGAATGAACTAAATAACGTTATAATAAATTAAATAAATAATGAAAATGTTTTGTTAATATTAATTATGTAATTTAAATTGGTTATTCAAGAAACTGAGATCATGTAAAAACACCATCAGACTTAATGTATTGTTTTCTTCATCTAACTTCCATTTTTTTATGATACCCCATATTCATTACTAATACTTCTGTATGGTTTATGATTACTACCCATTGTTGTTTCATATCAATAGTCTTATTATTCAGTGATATTAAATGGGTCATTTGATGATTATTAATATTGGGGAATATGAGGTCAATTGATTATAAACTATTGAATATTTCCTACCCGAAACATCATTTTCATTATGGTTGCTCTTATTCACTACTCTCCTAAATGACATTCTTATATATTATTATGCATTCCTATTCAATATAGTCTCAATGATATATATATATTTTAAATTTATAATTATTCTATATTTTAATTGTATTTACATTTTTTAAAAGAATCTTTCAAATATTCTTTGGAAATGGAATCCTGGTGCAAGGAACTTCTTGATTTCTTACCTGTTTTGAAGTTCACTCTATAATCATTGTGAAGTCAGATATATCATTATAAAATCTAATATTCTAACAAGAAGGATATATTTTGGGTCATTTCTAGTTTTATTTATGTAAACATTCATTTACGATTTAAAATCTAATTCTTTAATTCATTAATAGACACTAAATGGTTATAATTCTAAATCTTCATTAAAAACGCACTTCACATTATTTCACTTCAGTGAGACATCATTTATTCCTAAAATTTATTATAAATTTTCATTCCTTCTAGTTTCTAGTATATTCTTATTTAAAACTCTTTTTACCAAAAAAATAAATGATTTTCCAAAAAAACTCTTCTTTCCAATGTAAAATATATTTTTATCACATAACATTAAATTTTATGAGATATATGCTATAATCACCACTTATTCCATTCATGTTGTGTATATTATTCTCCTTGGTATATCATATCATGCGTCTCATTAATATATTTATATTCTAGGGTATTAGTATTTGAATATTTCAATGTGGTATAGAACACTTTAGAATGTTTGTGGATTATTTCATTAAGAATTTCTCATAGGTGTCATTTAAAAGTATAATTATTTATTTCAACATTCAGTGACCAAAATTGTTTTTTATAAATGTTTATATAATATGATATGAGCTAATATAAGTTTTTTAAAGGGTTATTATTAGTTTGAATGTGGATGTTCTATCGTAATACCATTCCCCAACTACCATCGAATGGTTAGTGTTTATGTTTAATGTGAAGGGATTGCAATTTACATTATAAATGATAGTTTTAAATGAATGTATATGTTGTTATTGTTTATCCCCATTCATATGATAAATGCATTGGACATGGTATGCGTTGTTGGGGGGGCCACAATATCCCATCGGTGATTCGGTAGGTCTAATGAGACAAACAATGGTCTTCGAACGAGGCCTTGAAAGAAAGTATATTTATGTTCTTTGAATGAGGCATTGACTGTATGGTTATGATGTCCATCATTATGCATTCCCATATTATGAAACTAGTAAAAAAAATTCATGTAGTTTTTTACTAGTAAAATACACATGGTTATGTTTTATTATAGAACTATTTACTTTTCTTGCATTCTTTCAATATTATGTTCCTGTTTATTTTTAATGGCGTGTGTTTTTAGTTATTCATAGTGTATAATATTTTTTATGATTCATCTAATTTAATGATTATCCTTACTAAGCATCTGAGCTCACCCATTTCTTAGGATAATTTTTCACAGGACATTAAGAGGTTTATTATGAATGACCTGCAGGTATAAAAAATGATTTCTGAATGTTCCCAACCAGTCTTATATGTTTTATTTTTTCCATGTTATAATATTTAAACTATGAATTAATCTGGTTTTCATAAACTACTATATTATAATGTCATTTCAGTTTTTATTCTTTTTAATCATAAAAATTTATTAAAATAATGCACCATATCTTATCTCTAGTGTTGGTGATTTACAATTGGAATTAGCGGAAATTTAGTAGAAAGCATGTAAACAAGTGATACAAAAAGAATAGTGAACTAAAACCAAAGATAGACTTTAGGGATAAGAATACATTGATATACATGAATATTGGTAAGGAATAAATTATGAGGATTATCAATAAAATAAATCCCTATCTGGATACAACCAGGTGGAGGTGTCTCTGGCAGAGATGTATATAGGGGTAAAACACAAAAACACCACATTGATCTAAACTTTAATTGGAACGGGTGCACGAAAATAGGCCTTGTTGCACATTTGGTTCAACACTCATAGAAGACATTATTCGGAGTTATTATAATATTATACCATACCATTATGAAGTGTTTATTCACCAAATTATCCAATGAAAATTGTTTTGGGATTTACAATGCATTGATTTATGTTATTCATTATACCATGATTAGAGAAATAGAGAGTTCATAACTTTATGAGATAATATATTATATGTAATTGTTTAAAAATTGTGATGGAATTATAACTTCACCAATTAACATGATGCATTTAGCAATAAGGATAATTTCTCTAATGGTCTTATTCCATCATTTCAATGGAATATATTCACCCAAGTATCATCATCAATGGAAGAAATATTATAACATTTAAACATGTTATGTACATAAATCTAGGAGACTTATGTGATTGAAGGGAATAAAATAAAGAATATAATGGTAGATAAAATCATGTATAAAGGGAAGAAGGGGCAGATGGGTTTTCTCACATGTGATAACTGTCGAAATAACCACACTTGTAAATTTAGGAAGGTAATGGGTGTTTGTTGTAATTGTGGAGAAAAAGGACTACAAGATCGTGATTTCTATGATAAGAAAATGGTTTCCAATGTACAATTATATAACTATATGTACATGGGAGACTATGTGAATCAATTTCACTTTTGTCCAAGTAATATTCCCTAAATGATGATTCTGGATAGTGATTAATTTATGATGTTTCCTCAGATAATGTAGAATTATTAATAAGACTAGTCGAGAATCATTCCATTTAAATATTTTTTCAGAAATGTAATGGTTATAAGATTAATGGAATATATGATTATTTAAAAACAATAATTTTTCGTTGAGTATTTGAAACCAAAAGATTAATGGTACGAAGAAAATAAATTCATTAGAATGTTAGTCATTTTCAAAAACTTATTATTGTGGGAAGAAATCCCTTAATATATATATGATGTTGAGATAATGATGATTAACTTATTGATTCATATAACTACTTACTACGAAATAACTAGTTATTAAATTGATGAGAAGTGTTCTTTCCTATTGTTGATGGTGTTTAAACCGCTTTTGGATTCAAGGAATATATTCAATAATGTATTATTCTGGATTTTATTGAGGAATTTTATTTGTGTTGGTTTGGTATATTATATTTGTCTAGATAAATGTTTCTCCAGGTTCATGTGAAGGCTTGAGGGGGTTTGGGGTCTTCGAGACCTGAAAAAAGGAGGAAAAAGTGTTCCTGAACAGGTTGCATTGTTTGCACACAGTTTGTGAAAACCATCCAGTGTATCCCAAGTTGTTATGCATTCACGGATATAGGATTACGCATAATTTTATCACAGTTAAGAAAAACATCTCGAGTTCCCTAGGAAACCATGCGAAGGTGGTGATTTTTGGGTAGTATCTACGGTAGGGTATGTGCATGGTTCAGAAAACCAAGAGGGTAATCTATGGGGCCCAGTAAAGTTAAAAATAATTAAAAAATTACCGCTTTGGTATTTTAAACACCAAATCGGGTTTTTTCTCCATTTCTCCCACAGAAACCCCAGTGAAAATCATGGTTGACCCATGCTTCTAGGAGATGATTCTCCCTTGATTCTGGGTCATTCGAAGTGTCTTTGGATGTGGATAAAGACCTGGGTATGTCTAATCTCCTCATTGCTTCCTTGTTTCGATTAGGGTTTTCATCATTCTAACACCCCCTTCCAAAGTTATAAAAACATTTTTCCCTTCATATTTTGGATGAAGCATTGTGTGGTGTTTTATTTAGGATCCAATTCCAGGATTAAGATTTCATTTATCATTATATTTTAGGTAGGTGGTCTATATTTATTATTCTATAGTTTTACTTTAGATTTGTTCAAGGAAGTTTGTGTTCTTATTTTTTACAAAATTATGATCTGGGATCCGTTGGAGTTTCTGATAAAAAGTAGTGTATGAGTGACCAATTTAATCCCTCATGCTCCCCTTGGGATGCGTATAGGATGATTTGACCATTGAAGGGTCATCCACGGGGTGCACTGGCTTTTCTTCACCGAGAAAAATATAGAGTTAAATGAATGGTTATCGAGTGAAAATGTGAAAACCATATAGATCATGTTTTAATGGTGATTAGGTTGTAAATGGAATGATAATGGAGGTTCCTATGGTTATAAGGCATAAGGGGTCGTTCGGAATAGCATGGAAATTGTATAATTGGGACGAAAGGGATTATGTCAAATGTTTAACGAAATTTTGTTAGAAATACATAAGACAATTTGTTCAAATTAAATGGTGAAATTATAATTGGATGACGGAATGGAAATGGGGAGTATGTTAATGGGATATAATAATAGAATGTCTGATTATGTTGAATGAGTTAATACATGGTAATTTTGGTACACCTAATGGATGAATGTAAGAAGTGGAGGTGTTATTTTATATAAGAAATATACCTAAAACACGTAAGTGGGTAAATTCATGTAAAATGATAAATGGGATAAATTTGTAACTTATGGACACTAAATAATTTGTTTAAGTCATAGGGGATGGTGAATACACAATAGGGGTTAAGGCACAAGAATGGAAATATTGAAAAATGACTATAAATTGTAAAGGGTAATGTATTATTGGGTTATGGAATAGTAATAATTCCCATGCTGTTTGTTATGTATTTTTAACACTAATGGAATTTTTTATGCTTATTTATTCTATGGAATGGTTGTGTTGATTGAATAAATAGGAATGTTCACAAGGAGTCCGAGGTTGGGGTATTGACTTGACGATCAACACCCACGGGTCGAGTTAGACTGAGGCTCTAAACTCCACTCCATAATGAATAGTTTAGGGAGAGGGACAGATAATCTATTCCCCTTACAGTTTCATTCCAACCATAGTTAGGCATTGTGTTAAGGATGGTGTGTTGATGTGATAAGTATATCCCTAGTGATAATGAGACTTGAGTTATTTTCCCCTTCAAATAATGATTGATTTCCTTAGACACATGTAATAATTTTGTATATGACTAACCCAAAGAACATGTGTTAAAGATTTATTATTTTGTAATGATGGAATAAGATATGGAAATATGATAAATGATAGTCATGAATTAAATGAACCTTGTTATCTAATGGTACCCAAACTGTTCCTCGTTTAAATACTATTTATTTTGCACTTACATGCACTGTCTATTACACTGGATATTTTTAGACATTGTAGTTAGACGCCTACTGGGTTTTATAATCACACACTGATCGGGCCACCATTGGGTAACTGAGGAGACTTCTTGGATGTAGGTTAGTACAATGGAAAAGGCCATACCATGGGTTATTGAGTTGGGTGTAGAATGTACATTTATAAAGATTCAGACATGGAGTCGGGACCTTCTTGTGGATTTTTTTTGTTTTTATTATATTTGGGGTTTTAATCACATTCACATCTTTCATGTCGTAACATTGTTAATGGTGACATTTTTCGTATCATTTGAGATATTTTGAGTTGAATTTATATTAGTTATTTCATATTTTCTTCAAGTTATATTCTACTCAGCTAGGAATTACTCTAGTAAAGATGGTGTAGTCTATCCATGTTACTAATTGGACCCTATATACTAGTCAGTAACCTCTGTCTTACGAGGAGGTGCACTTGAGGTCTTTGGTGACGCGACATGGGTCAATATTACTAGCTTCCGATTCGGGGATGTTACCAACTGGTATTAGAGTTGTTATTCTTTCTTTCATACTATTTAGGAATAGTTTACAGGATATTGGGATGTGTCATACCTTGCTAATTATCTTATGATATGGAGTTTTTAACCCATATACGATAGAAAACCCAATTCACCCTCAGTGGGAATTGTTATTCTTGATTTTTGTTGTTACAATTGAATGATATTTCACAGTTGTATGATGCACATGTTGTTTCATTTGACTAATTTAGGATATATAATCACGTTTTTGATATGACATGAGGTTGTGAATTCATGCATAATTTTAGGCACCTGACTATATAAGTATCATGGATCATTGTAGTGACAAACATAGGATGGGTGTGTAGGTCATAGATAGTAGAATGAATTTTTCATCCTTGATAAATCTGAAGAAAATATTTCCTAACAATGATAATTTATGTCGGTGAATTAAAATAATGCATATAAATACTTAAGGAATATCATGAATAATAAAATTGTATGACCGAGTTAATATTTATGGTTCTGATAAATTTTAAGGGTAGATTCAGTGTTTAAAAGAGAAGGATACCATAATGATAATAAAATATTTTCTGAATATTTCCTAATTAAAGGATTAAATGGTTTAAAATGATTATTATATCATGTTTTTAAAATATAATTGTGACAATGAGGAAGTGATAATATTTATAAAGTAGAATTTGATTGAAGAGGTGTTTTCAAAAGACTTGTGATTAAGTAAATTGGTAACCCCAAATTGACCAAGACATGTGGTAGGTATGATAGAGGGTAGTGTTATAAGATTGATGATGAACATTGGGATAGAGTATGAATAATGATTTGTTATGGTTGAGAGCATGATTCCTTCTCCATATAAGGTTATGTCATGTTGGTCATTCTTCGACCGTCTGTTTAATAATAATACAAAATGAGGATGATTGATTTTAAAGGTGGGTATCCTTTTGTTGTCAGTTTTACCTTGTATGTGTTGGTTGGGGGAGTGATAGTGACCTATATTGACACTTTGGACATGGATTGTGAGGCCTTTCCAATTATGATATGGCCTAGGATGATTTTTTAGGGAACCCTTGGCGGGGTTTTGTCCTTTAGGTTGTGAGATGTTTTTCGGTAATAAGAATGGGAAAACATTCACGGTTTTTGAATGTACGAAGTGCATGGTGGACCTAATGGATTGTGTCTGGGTCTCACTGAACTTATGATTATAGGCCTTTCGAGTTATGTTTTAAACCCTAGAGTGGTTATATTGATCAATGTTCCAATGAATGTGTACACCTTTGGTATAGAACCTAGTTTAAATGGTTGTTTTGTGCACTTGGAATAGTGTGCATCGAAATGGAATGAGAGCTCCTTTCATGAGAAATTCATTATTCATGTCATGATAAAAATTTTTTGGAGAGAAGACCATTGGTTTTTCCCGTAGTAACACCCGTTTAGGGAGTTGGAACCATTCAAATTTAAAAGTAACCTATTAGAAAGGTTAGAAATTGTTCCTTGTGCCATTGGGTGTGTTTTTCATGTAGATATTTTGGACATTAATAGTGGGACTCAAGAGTGATTCATGGTGTAGTTTTTTCCATGAGGGCTATATGGGATGATTGATGGTTTGTTGTGTCACTCGAGTTGTGCTTATCCGATGGTAGTTTCTGAAAATCAATGGTGACCACATGAGAGGTCATCCCAGCAGTGAAGGTACCTCAAAATATGAATCATGTGACATGCTTCATAGGAGGTGTCAATTCATACTATGTACCCCATGTTTTATTGAATTGAATAGTTGTGCATGGTTCATTCATAAGGTAACACTATAGTTCTTATAGGAGGTAAGGATTATTTTTCTAAGGTTCTATTGTATGGATGCATGACTCAACAACTTGTATGATGATTTTGGGAGGACATGCAGTATCATTCAAGAAAAATTTACAAGGTTGGTTGATGTGGGGTTATATGCTTTCGCTCGATGGTAACACCTGATATGAGGGTGGACACGTGGAAAAACATGTTGTATGAATGTTTTGGTTATTGGGTTTGATGGAAATTCATCCCTAGGAGTGGTGAGGATGGATCACTAAGATGCATGGATAGGTATATAAGCGAGTGTTGGACTACACATATGTAAAGGTTGATTTGTGAGAGATTGTTGGTTTTATTGGTGTGGTGTAAAATTTTTCTTAGGTTGTTAGATATTAGGGATTCATCAAAAGAACATGAGCTATGTGGTGGATGTACTTCCCCAAGAAAAATTAGTTCACAATAGCATGGTGATTCATTCATGGTGTGATGGTTAGAGTTTGATATATATCACAACTAAGTGGTGGTGGATAAGTGTTGGTGAAAATCATTCATAAGGGGATCCTGAGAACCATTCTAGTTCCAGGTGGCCCATTGCTTGACATCAGAAATAGATATATGTTGTTGGTGGTTCTCTTGAACAACATATTATCATATCTCTGCTAGTTATGATCCTTCCCTATATCTTGATATTGTCCCAGGTGTATTGAGATGAAGTTGATTAATTCCAATAGACAGGAAGGTGTTTGGTTGGATAAGGGACATCATGGATTTTATGTTCATGGAAATGGTATGTGCAAAACTTGATGATGGGATGTCACACTCTATGGATTTTGGTGAGGTCCTTAGGATGGACTGAATATCCACAAACATCGTGGGTGCCTTTCACAAAAGTAGGGAGTGGGAACCGATTGAGGTTCATTTTCTTGTTTTGGGAAAATTGGATATGGCCATGCCTATGTATGGGGTTTGTCTTATGATACAGTGTTAAAAACGATGGTTTGAATCCATCATGAAGAGCAATGAAAATGACAATACAAAGGTGGGGATTTATATGATAGTTCTGGATGTGGAGAATAGAACATCGAATTGATTTAATGGCATCAAGATGACAATGATGAACATGTGAAGTGCATGTTAGGTTCCTTATAGAGGCAATGTGGGACTGGGATGTGGTGACTGATGAGACAAGTGTTAACATTGATATACGGGTTGTTCCACGTGAAACATTTGATGTATGTTCCTAGTCGTAGATCGGTGTGGGTTGATATGAAAATAGGTTGTGGCCGGAGAGGATGGGTTGTAAAACACTACGGAAGATCAGGGTCAAACGCGTCTAATATCTCCATGAGTGGTTTTAGAACATCGTGAAGTTGATTGAACCACATCCCTTTTATTTGGAGACATTCCCCGGGAGAAGCTCGATAATTTCCTTGAGGAAATTAATGTCTTGATGATGAAATTATACCAGAATTTAGTAAATGACCTCATTGTTTGGGTGGGATGATAATGATAGGATTCATGTTTGTAAGCACCTTGGCAAGGTGTGAAAGCAGTAGCATACCATCAGGGGATGGTGGGTCTTCTGGTACAAGCCATTCTCGTTTAGTCTGACTATATAAAGTAAACAAGAATGTGTGTGGGGAGAAGGGCACACCTATGGGTTCCTTTTGTGGTGGAAAGTGCCTTTTTCGAAATGATGTAGTACTGGAGTGAGGTCAATTTCATCACAATCCTTGAATGTGTAGTGCAATAATGTCCACCAGAATGGTATCAATGTTGTGGTTGGAAGCCAATGTGTGGTAATCCCCCTATGGATGCTCAAGAATGGTGATATGGGACATGTCAGGTGATGTGAAAATTGAATTCATATTTTGGTGACTAGACCTTGATAGTTGTGAATCGAGGAAAGTTGGGAAGTGTGGTTGAAAGTACCATGTGTTCTCTTTTGGGAGATATGGAGTTTGGTTAGTGTATGAGTTGGTGGAAAACAGAGAAAAAAACTCCATTTGATTTACTGATTGATTTTTTTAGAGGATCGGACTGAGTGGTTGACTATTTGTTCCTCCACGATGATGTGATGTTGGGTACAATGTTTCTGTGGGTACTGAGTCACAAATGTGTTCTAATTTTTCATTGTGGAATACTAGTGGTTTGGTATGGTTGAATTTGATGCATCCTTGAAGAGTTTTGGGTTCATGTTGTGTGTAATGACCCTCATTTTGAACCGGACTAAAACCCAAAAGAATTTGAACTTTTTCGATTACTGAATGGGTTTTTTTAGAACTAATCATCGAAACAGAATTCTGAGAGTCTAAATGCTTTATTGTTTTGGTTTTGTTCTTGGGTGAAGGCCTGAAGAGTTTCCCAAGTGACTCAGCAAGTATCGGAAGCGTCGGACCCGTGTTTTTTAGGGACTACAGAGGGCGCTTAATTGGTGCATGGGTTGGCCAAACCGTGCGGCCCAAACCATGTGCCTAAATCAAGAGGGCAGTGGATTGCACATAGGCTACACACGGTTTCCCAAAAAATGCGCCTATCCCATGAAACGTGAGTCTTGGAGGCAGTAGACTCTGCATGGTTCACACACGTTTTGGAAGACCGTGCGGGTGAAACTATGCCCTTGGGTGAGTTTAGGTTTTTAATTAGAATTAAAATAAAATAAAATAAAAACATAAAACTAATCTCTCTATAACTCCTCTCGACCAGAACCCATGTGACGCACCCCCCTCTTCTCCAATGTGAGCCACACAACACCCTCCATCCAACCTCCTCTTGTCTTCCAATTTTCACGGGATTTCACTAGTTTTTTGTTCAAATCATCATGGTACACATATCTCTCTCTTCTCCTCCTTTATTACAGCCATATTTCAGCCTATCCATCGAACTGAAGGATTTGGCCAAACCCTAGGTATTAGAGGTTTATTGATTATTGTTTTTCCTTCATTCTAGGATTATTCCAAGGTTGTCTCGGGACCCTTGGGTTGGGGATTGGTCATCCGCTGCCGAAGTCGAGGCAGATACGGGTGGTTTTGCTTTCCGACATTGGTTCGAGGTAAGGGTTTCACACATGTCATGTTTTCATAGCTTCTAAACTAATTCCTTAGTTGTCCTAAAGGGTCATGGTATGTTTTTCATAGTGCTTTGGAATGTTCGGGGTGGATTCACATTACTGGAGCTTAGGCGGCTCACCTATGTAGTCATTGGTCATATGTGAAGTCACATTTGCCTCGTGGGGGAGAAGCAGTAGCTCTTAGATAGAAAGCGCCAAGAGCTGGAGTGGACGGATGGATCCACCTAAGGTAGGGTCCCTCTCCATGCCCATTATGTTGAAGTAAAGTATTAATCAGTTTAATACTGTAAGGCCTTAGTATTTTAATTCGACAATCTAGTTTTGATTAACCGCTACCTGGAAAAGAGAGTGAAATGAAGGATAAGATAAAAGGGTTGCTTGATCACTAAACTAACGATTTAATAATAAAACCCCTCGATTAGAGGTGAACAGCCTTCAAGATAATGAGTTGGAAGTAAACATTTATGCTTGCCTGATTTTCCTTATCGTTGTGATAATTACTGAATGGCATATTTGGCTTCTAGTTTCTTCTTTGATTAATTTTCCCTAGTGGGAAAATGCTATGTTCCCATAACACTTCGCATTGCACTTGAAAATATGGAATGTAATTACCATGACATAAAAATTTTAGTGGTGGATTTTAGATAAATGGAACAATTAGAATGACTTAGAAGGGATAATGATGACCTGTAACTGAAATGGATAAGACACATGAACCATGAATCAATTTACCATGCGTAGGCAAATTCAGTGAGATGACGTGTCTGTGACAGTTTGCTTATAATGAATAAATCCATGAAATGGGTTGGTTTATAGTCAATGACTTACATGAAAAATCTCTACCTTATGGGATGTATTGGAAGTGACCATGCCCATGTTGGTGTCCTAATTTAAATGCATAAGATGATTTACCTTAAATATAATGGTGAAGAATGTGATTATGCCACATTTATATATATGGACTATGATAAGGTTTGGGACAATAGTATGGCTATTTGAAATGCATAATATGTACTTACTGATTCATTATAATGTAATTGTGATAATTATTAGGAGTGATTGTGGATGATTTTGAATTTGATGTGTTTACTTCAAATGCATAAGAGGTTCTACCTTATGCATTGTGATATAAATCTGATAGAAAATGTGTACGTTTATGAATGGGAGTCATTCATACCCCATGCCATCTTCGGTGTATGTTTATGAATGGGAGGCATTAATACCCCATGAAATCTTATTCTGAGTTTGGGTGGGAGGCATGTTAGCCCATGCCAGATGCGATCTCTATACGAGTATGGAAGGGAGGCATTCCTACACCTTTCCAGTTGATCTATATGGATGAAAGGCATTCTTACCTCGTGCCCAAAAATTTCGATTTATCGAAGGGAGGCATTCCTACCCCTCTCCAGTTGACCTATAAGGATGAGAGACATCCCTACATTGTGACAGCTATTTCTTTATTAATTGGTGGGAGGCATTCTTACCCCATGGCATCTATGATCTAAATGCATTTATGTATGTACATGGTGAAGTGATCATGTTACTTTAACGGCAATGTGCCAAAGCTGGTATAAACGTCAGGTGTCCCATTGCAAGCTGGACAGGTGTTATTTACTTATGTAATTATACTTACTTACTTCTCTATACCTGCCCACTAGTTAATTATTATACAATGTCTGGATTGTTTTTTGACACAGGTGGTTCCGGCCTACTGAGATTTATATCTCACACCCTACTCGGGCCACCATTACACTGGGGAACTCGAGTAGACCTTTTTGATTTTAGGACCTAGGTTATGTGTTATGCTATTTGTACCTGAGGAGTTAAGAGCAAAGGACCATGTGGGAGCTTGGGATGCTCAGGGGATCGTCGTTGGGATTTTCTGTCATTTATTTTTTGTGTTGTTTGTAAAGCATGTTGTATTGATTCCTAATTTTATAACTGGATCATCATCTGTACATGCATGAATTTTAAACTGACATTTTCTGCCTTTTATAAAATGTTTATTACCTGTATTTTGCTTCTTTATTTCAATTGATTACTTCTTTTGCTATTGAATATTATTTACACGGATTATATGGATGTGTTACTCTGATAAGAGGGTATAGTCTCCCCACTATCACCTCCTGAGACCCTTGCTTCTAGTCGGCAGCCTCTAGCATACGGGGCGACATGATTGAGGCCATGTGACCTAGCTTTCCGGCCACCGGTTTGATGGTAAGCTGTGTAGGGATGTTACAATGTGGTATTAGAGGTGATTATTTTTTTCCGTAATGTTTTTGGTTGGTAGACTGGATATAAGGAATGTTTCGGTGCTTGGCTAATAGTCATGCTTGGGACTGATCACCCCGCGTATGGAAAATGACCAAGTGGCTAGGGCTGGGAATTTTGATTCATGTTGTTTACTATTAAAGGTGATATGATTTCACCTTGAGTGGCTGTTGTATTTTCTGATGCTTCTGGTTTATGAAATTCCTTGAATTATACCTTTTTCTTGATATGTAAATAAAGTTGCATTGCATGCATCATATTAGGCACATAGGAATTAACATGTTATGCATATGCCATTCCACGTAGTTGTATCTTAGATTTCCTGTATAATATGATTATGTAATTATATGCCATGTTTATGTGTTATAACTTTTTTTTTGTGATATAACATGTTCTTTTTTTACGACTTATTATAGAATGTCTTTCTTTGGTTCTATCTAGGTTGTGAATGAACGAAAACCAATTTTCGATTTTCTGGTGTATGGGTGCCTTACAACCGGGAAGGGGTAACCTGTATATTTAAACCATTCTGAGCTTGATATAAGTAAATATGTTGGGATATTGATGAAAATGTAATGGTGTGGAAATTAAAATCCTAAAGTAAATTGGTTTTGATTAAAAAGGGGATCCAAATGCCAATTTATAAATTGTATGGTCGCTTTATAGGTTGGTAGATGGCCACCCATATACTTGGGCAATTGTATGAGAGCATCTTATATTATGGGTGGGAATCTGGTTTTGATAAAAAGGTGAGTCAAATTTCAATCCTTAATGTGTATGGGTTCTTCACGAATTAGGAAATGGAGACCTGTATTAAATGTAAAGGCTTCTTGTATTCTAAAATGATTAAATGGAAAATGTTGCCTAATTTCAAAATTGAAAGGTTTTGGATAACTGTTAAATTTGAAACTGGACCCGAGTAGGTCAGTTGGGAAGTGTTGTATGAGATAACCCAGTTGGTGTGTTTTAATTTTAAAAGGAATTGAGTAACTTCTTTGGGGTTGCTTTTTGAAGAACCTGGGATTTATAAAATGAGACCCTCATAGGTCACCCTTTTATTTAAATTGTGTTATTTTTCTTAGTTGATTGATAAAGAAGGGATGTCTATGAATGTTTTATGTTCTTAAAAGGTTTTTTTTGTGAAACTTTCATGTTTGGTTGATTTGTGGTGGATTTTTTAAATTGTTAGAGTTTAAATGGGGTAAAACGTTAAGGGCTTGGTAATGGAAACTGTGATGGTGCGTTGAAACCCTTGTGGAAGGGGTAATTTTGTGTTTCCCTTTGAGTTGCCTTGGAACAGGACCATCGGTGTTTCCCACGGGCGTTGAATTCTTTAGCAGGTGGCTTGATGATTGGATTTTGAGACTAGAGACATTGTTTCATGTGACCCGGTGTTAGGGTCGATGTTTGATCCTCGTAAGGGGCTAGCCAGTGGTTGGTATCACCCTTAGCATGTTAATGCCTTGCTTGTTCCATGAGTTTTCGGGTGTGAGGTGTCGTTCGGGTTCCGTTTTCCCTTTTTGGACTCTTGTTTTTCTAATGACACCCTTGTTCGGATGGGTGGTCATTGGGTTTTGACATTCATTGCGGGTTTGGGTCATCTCCCCAGTAGAGTGGCCCGGCGTTAAAGAATTGTTTGGTCCCAATGTTCAGGATGGCTTTCGAATGACTCGTGTGTTTTGACATGCTGGTTTCCTTGTTTTTGATATTCTTTGTCTGATTAGTGATGTGATTGTGGTGGAGGAGCATCACACGGTCGTTTGCGGTGTTTGTGTACTAGCTCTCTTGTGCTCAGCTAGGTTATCTCCTTTCCCTTTGGTGACTACACTACGGGAAAAATGGGTATTTGCGACGGGTCATTTGCGATGGGGGAATTTTCCCGTCGCAAATAAGTAGTCTTTTGCGATGGTTAGCTTTCCCCGTCGCAATAGAACTGGCTCGCTTTGCGTGCCAAATCGCGGGAGACGTATTTGCGACGGGCGGTTATTGCCCGTCGCAAATACCGGCGGCAGTAAAAGGTATTTGCGACGAGAATATTATCTTGTCCCAAATAGTATGTCGGCAGGTTGTTATTTGCAACGGGACCCGTAGGAAATAACTATTTAACCGCTGACCATAATAAATGATGGCTAAGGTATTTGCGATGGGTACCGTCGCAAATAATATTATTTGCGATGGGTATCCTGTCGCAAATGGACCAGTCGCAACTAATCTAACCTATAAATACCCCCATCCGTTTTTTTCAATTCATTCTCAAACTCCATCTTCTCCTTCTCTCAAAATTCTATCTCTAGAGTTCAGTGTTTCTTAAGTTTAATTTTTTTCTCCGGAGATGATATTGAAGTCTTCAAGAATGATCAGAGATCAAGCTCAGATTAATTTTAAAGGTATCCATTTTCTTTTTAATTTAATATTTATTTTAAATTTTTTATTAGTTTCAATTATTCTTAATTAGTTGTAATTTAATTATGTTTACATTGATTTGTTACTTAATAAATTTAAATTATTAGTATTGTTCATAGTTAATGGTAATTAGGAATAATTAGTAATAATTTTTAATAATTAAGAATAAATGCTAATAATTAGTAATAAATACCAATAATTTCGAATAATTACATTATTACATTATTAGTATATTTTATTATTAATATTAAAATAATATAATTTTTTATATTATATACAATTCTCCTTTCATCTATGTGTTTGCTGTCTCCACATATAATATTTGTATGTGCAGACAGAAAGCACACAGATGAAAGGAGAATTGTAAATAATATACAAAATTATATTATTTTAATATTAATAATAAAATATACTAATAATGTTATTATTTCTAATTATTAGTAATTATATGAATAATTACCAATAATTAGCAATAATTTGGAATAATTAGTAATAATTAGTAATAATTACCAATAATTAGTAATAATTACCAATAATTAGTAATAATTACCAATAATTAGAAATAAGTAGTAATAATTATCAATAATTATCAATAATTAGTAATAATTAGTAATAATTAGAAATAATTAGTAATAATTACTAATAATTACCACTAATTAGTAATAATTACGAATAATTACCAATAATTAGTAATAATTAGTAATAATTAGGAATAATTCGTAATAATTACCAATAATTAGTAATAATTACCAATAATTACCAATAATTACCGATAATTACCAATAATTAGGAATAGTTACCAATAATTTGGAATAATTACCAATAATTAGGAATAATTACCAATAATTAGTAATAATTACCAATAATTAGGAATAATTACCAATAATTACCAATAATTATTAATAATTAACAATAATTAGTAATAATTACCAATAATTCGTAATAATTACAAATAAGTCGTAATCATTAATAACAATTAGTAATAATTACCAATTATTGGTATTTATTAGTAATAATTCGTAATAATTACCAATAATTCGTAATAATTACCAATAATTGAAAACAATTACCAATAATTAGTAATAATTACCAATAATTAGTAATAATTACCAATAATTTGTAATAATTACCAATAATTAGTAATAATTACCAATAATTAGTAATAATTTCCAATAATTAGGAATAATTACCAATAATTAGTAATAATTAACAATAATTAGGAATAATTACCAATAATTAGTAATAATTAGTAAGAATTGCCAATAATTAGTAATAATTACCAATAATTAGTAATAATTACCAATAATTACCAATAATTAGTAATAATTAACAATAATTACCAATAATTACCAATAATTAGGAATAATTACCAATAATTAGGAATAATTACCAATAATTAGGAATAATTACCAATAATTAGGAATAATTAACAATAATTAGTAATAATTACCAATAATTAGGAATAATTACCAATAATTAGTAATCATTAGGAATAATTACCAATAATTAGTAATAATTACCAATAATTAGTAATAATTAGTAATATGTTTCAATAATTATCAATAATTAGTAATAATTAGTAATAATTACCGATAATTAGGAATAATTAGTAATAATTAGTAATAATTAGTAATAATTACCAATAATTAGTAATAAATACAATTAATTAGTAATAATTACCAATAATTAAAAAATAATTACCGATAATTACCAATAATTAGGAATAATTATCAATAATTAGGAATAATTACCAATAATAAGGAATAATTACCAATAATTAGGAATAATTACCAATAATTAGTAATAATTAGTAATAATTAGGAATAATTACCAATAATTACTAATAATTTGGAATAATTTCCAATAATTAGTAATAATTAGTAATAATTATCAATAATTAGTAATAATTAGTAATAATTAGTAATAATTACAAATTATTAGTAATAATTAGTAATAATTAGTAATAATTAGTAATAATTAGTAATAATTAGTAATAATTAACAATATTTAGTAATAATTACCAATAATTAGTAATAATTAGTAATAATTAGTAATAATTACCAATAATTAGTAATAATTACCAATAATTAGGAATAATTACCAATAATTAGGAATAATTACCAATAATTAGTAATAATTACTAATAATTAGGAATACTTACGAATAATTATTAATAATTAGTAATAATTACCAATAATTAGTAATAATTACCAATAATTAGTAGTAATTAGTAATAATTAGTAATAATTACCAATAATTACCAATAATTACTAAGAATTACCAATAATTAGGAATAATTATCAATAATTAGAAATATTTACCAATAATTTCCAATAATTAGTAATAATTACCAATAATTAGTAATAATTACCAATACTTACCAATAATTACTGATAATTATTAATAATTACCAATAATTAGGAATAATTACCAATAATTAGTAATAATTAGTAATAATTACCAATAATTAGTAAACTCTATAATTATCCTTGCTTGAGTGTTTTTTCTAACAAATTATTCAAAACTAGTAATGCTTTTATATTTTATAGAAAAATAGGGAACAACGAGGTCGTCAACAATCATTATTAGGTGACCGCATATGGATAAATCAACGTAGAAATCCAAACAGTTCTGGTTTAAATCTAGTATATGTAGAGGGTGTGGAGACTTTTTTATCATTTGCGGCATCAAATCCAGAATATTTTTCAGAAGGAAAAAACAAAATTCCCTTATAGAAAATGTGCATTGAGAACGTTTGACACATTTGACAAAGTGGGGGGACATCTCTTGCATTTTGGTTTTCAACCAGATTATGTTTTTTGGTATCAACACAGTGCACACAGTTCTAGAGTAGGTGATACCAACTTGATTCTGGATCCATCTCGGTTTCAAGATTTAGTACATGATGTTGGAGGTTCATCTGTTCAACATACAGAAAATCCGGCTGATATAGCTTCAAATCCTGAGTTGGCACCGTCTGAATTTTATGAGTTGTTGAGATCTCCTGAGGATGCATTATATCCTGGCTGCAAGATGAGAAAATTAGAAGCAGTTTCAAAATTTATGGCTATCAAATCAGATAACGGAATGTCAAACACCTATTTTGACCAGATATTTTCTTTGCTTAAAACACTGTTACCCGAAGGATATGTTTTTCCTGCAAATTACTATGAGTGTAAGAGGCTGGTTTGAAATTTGGGACTTACTTGTCAAAAGATTCATGCATGTTCAAATGACTGCATTTTGTATTCTGGGGAAAATGAGTCGTGGGATAGTTGTCCCACATGTGGGCAATTGAGATATAAAGAAGGACAACATGGGAAGTCTGGTTTGATTCCTGTAAAATAGTTGAGATATTTTCCACTTACATCCAGACTTCAGCATTTATTCATGTCTAAGAATACAGCGACCATGATGTCATGGCATAAAGAGAATATTTCAACTGATAAAAGCTTGAATCATCCAGCCGATGGTGATTCACGGAAACATTTTGATAGAGTGCATCCATCCTTTGCTTTAGAAGCTAGAAATGTTCGACTGGGCCTTTCCACCGATGGTTTCTGTCTGTTCGGATCTTATGGTAGTCAATATTCATGTTGTCCTGTTTTTTTAACTCTGTACAATTTACCTCCATGGATGTTAATGAAGGAGCCATATATCTTTTTGACTTTACAAATTTTGGGACATCCGAAGAAAAATATTGATGTTTATTTGAATCCATTGATTGATTAATTAATTTTATTGTTGAGTACTTGTGTCAGTACATATGATTTTGCAACGAAACAGAATTTCATACTGAGAGCAGCATTGATGTGGAAAATTAGTGACTTTCCGGCTTATGGGATGTCATCTGGCTGGAGTACACATGGACAGAAATCATGTCCTTACTGTATGGGAGAGAACAAAGCATTTATGCTCATTCATGGAAAGAAACCTTGTTATTTTGACTGTTATCGCATATTTCTTCCATCTGATCATCCTTTTCGCAGAAACAGATCTCATTTCAGAAAAGGAAAACTTGAAAGGGATGGACCTCCAAAAATGCTATAAGGTTTGGATTTAAAATTAGTTGTATTTTCATTACCTCCCATCACTTTTGGTCCCACAATAAACCAACAGAAAATTTCTGGTTTTGGGAAAGAACACAATTGGATTAAACGTAGCATATTTTGGTATTTTCCATATTGGTCTGATTTGTTGGTTTGACACATGTTAGATATCATGCACATTGAGAAGAACTGTTTTGATAATTTGTTTCATACAGTTTTGGATACGCCAGGAAAGAGCAAAGACAATGTAAATGCACATTTAGATCTGCCCAAATATGCAGGCGTCCAGAACTGGAACTGTTTGAGAATGTCAGAACAGAAAGGTTACTGAAACCAAAAGCAGCTTATACACTGTCTAAAGAAAACCGTTTATTATTTTGTTAGTGGATTGCAGATTTGAGACTTCCAGATGGTTGTGCTTCCAATTTGGGTAGATGTGTAAAGAATGATCATATTAATGGATTAAAAAGTCATGATTGTCATGTTATAATGGAAAGACTTCTATCCAATGGATTAAGAGGTCTGTTGAATTTTGTGATTTTGGATTTTATAACAGACATGTCTCATTTTTTTCGGGAAATTTGTGCGGCTACAACAGATTATGATGCTCTATGAAAACTTGAAGAAGATGTTGTTGTAATTATATGTAAACTGGAAAAAATATTTCCGTTGTCTTTCTTCGACTCAATGGAACATTTGATGTTACATTTTCCATATGAAGCCAAATGTGGTGGTCCAGTACAGTTTCGATGGATGTAACCATTTGAAATATGCATGCAAAAATTGAAAAGAAAAGTATGTAACAAAGCATATGTTGAAGGATCTATTGCATAAGCTTATTTGAAAGAGGAAATATCTTTTTTCTGCTCCCATTATTTTGAATCTGAGTATCCTTCAAAACACAACTGAATGGGACGGAACGATAGGAATATTGATGAAATCGACAATAAATTATCTATTTTCAACCATCTAGAGCTTGGTTTTGGCTGAGTTTATGAACGCTGGATTTCAGATGATGAACATCACAGAGCTCATACGTATGTTCTGCTCAACTGTGAAGAGATGACATCAGTTGTACTGTAAGTTTTTATATCACTTATTCTATCATTTATGATACAGTAAATAACATTGGTTTTTATAGGTTGTATGATAATCATATCAAGAAACAAATTCCACAAATTACAGCAGCTGCTCTCGAAGAACGCCGACTAAAAAATTTCTCTCAGTGTTTTCAAAAACTGGTAACATAAATTCTTTATCTTTTAGCAACTCATTCAATGTATAGTTTACTATATTGATAATTATTTCACAAATTTTCAGTTGTCTAGACATGCTGATAAAATTGATAAACGGTTGTGTATATTGAGTAACCCACCTTCCAAATTTGTTAAATATTATAATTCATATGTGGTTAATGGATTTAGATTTCACACACATGCATATGGGGAATCGAAAAAAACAATTAAAAATGGAGTTATCTTGAGACGATCTCATCATTGAGAAAATGAAGTTGAATTTTATGGCATAATTGATGAAATAATTGAACTCTGTTATGTTGGACAACATTATATAACCATGTTCAAATGTCGGTGGTTGGATACAGAGAGAGCCGTGTGTGTTCATCCGACTCATGGAATCATCGATATTAAATGTAAAAGTGTTCTCATAGTAAATGAACCATTCTTATTGGCTCAACAGGCACATCGAGTTTATTACGCAAAGTACGGTGCTACATCAAGTGACTTGACTGATTTGTGGAGTGTAATAAAAATCAAAATTCCGGACAATCAGTTTAGTCAAAGTGAATGTGCTTTCACTAATGTGCAATGAATTGAAGTTTTTCAAGAGAGTCATCAAAATCAATATTTTTTACAAAGAGACATGAGTATCGATGACAACACCCCACATTTAAGAGTCGGTGATGACGATGATATTAATGATGTCACATATGAATTTGAAATGGTAAGAGATGAAGGAACTGGAACTCAAATGGATATCGATGATGTTGAGGAGGAATTTGAAGATGACATTGACATATATGAAGATGATGATGAAGATGAACACTGATAGAATTCCATGGTAGTTATATAAAATCATAATATATATATATATAATAGTAATTATCAATTATTTGCTATCAACATTAACATTTTCTGTTTCAGATGGATGACGAGAAATTTCATGAGTTAGCGGATGCTGACCTACATTTTGATGCAGATGAGTTGCTGGCAGATGACCCTCAGCCTGCAGGCGCTCCAGGGAGTACGCGGAGGGGGCGCGGTCTTGCACGATTGATGATTCCTGACCCCGTCCCCGAGCGACGTCCATGTCTTGGTTTTCATCCATGCACACGGAGGTGTGATAACCTGTGTGATAATCTGTGAATTTGACTAAGATTTCATTAATCAATTCACATAATAAATGTTTTTTTTATAGTTTTCTGCATATAGCAGTCGGACAGGGCAGTTCTATTTTGCGCAACTATTTCTCTCAGTCATGGACCACATGGGAGTAGATTCCCATTGATGTGTAGCAGGCCATGTTCGGCCATTGGTTGGTACGTATGTAAATAAATAATTTTTATTTTGAAAATTATTTCATTTATAACTTGATATTTTTATTTATTTGTAGGGTTTATGGTATCTGATCGAGGTTACCTTGAGTGACGCCATCCACAAGGCATGTGAGGTGGCCATGCGTGATCGCTTGCGTCAATTTTTGCACAATTTAAGAAAATATGCCATGAAGAAAGCAGGAGTGTCAGATTTAGACGAGTCATGTAGAGCACACCGACCAGAGTACATTTCATCCCATTTATGGGATGGATTATGTGCACACTAGTTGAGTGGTGCCTTTTAGAGGAGATCATTGGTGGAGAGGTAGAATCAGGGGAGACAGGAGGGGACTCATGGAGCTGAGAGTCATTCTTTCAATACTCATAGACATCATCTAGTACGTACATTATTTATAAATATTTTATATAACTATAAATATTAACAGTTTATTTTTTATTCTTATAGGCTGTCGAGCACCCCAACATTACAGAGTACGAAGTATATCAGAGGATGTATAGTGATCCTACTACTGGGGAGCTTAGAGGTGATCGTCAACATCATATCGTGGTCAGTATTATTTGTTTTCATGTTTAGAAATTTACTGCATATAATATATTCACAATTTTAATTTTAAATTGTAACTACAGGAGTCATATGAGGCCACAACATCATAGACCCGGCCTAAGAGTCAGGCTGAGTCATCAGATCAGACCACTGGCTGTCAGTTTGATGAGGCGGCATGGATGCATGCCACCCAGTATGCCTTCGAGAAGGGCCGGGTAGTTGGTATTAGCTCTCGACTGACTCCCGAAGATTATTATGGCAGTGCTGCGATGTCGGCGTCCAGCTCGAGAAGAGCTCGTGAATCTTCTTCTGCTACACAGTATGAGGATCAGTTGCGATCTCATACTATATTTATAGAGAGTCTCTGACAGGAGCATGAGCAGATGCGTCAGCAGCAGCAGCAACATGAGGAGGAGCGTCGACGCCAACAATAGTTGTACGAGGAGCAGATGAGTCGGTGGCAGCAGCAGCACCAGGAGCAGATGGAGTACATGCGCCGACTCACTCATGCTTTAGGGATGGAGTTTCCTCCACCCGCATCTGCAGATCCCCCCTCCCTCCTCCCCCCTCCTTCAGATTAGATTTTGTTTTTATGTTATAAAGTTTGTTAAATCAAAATATGAATTTTTTTCTATTCATAGTTTCTGTCTCATTATAAAATATTAATATCATTATATTTTGAAATAACAATATTAATATGAATAATATTATTATTTATATTTTATAATATTAAATTATATATATATATTAAATTTTTATTATATTATAATTTAATTATAATTTTTTTGTAATATTTGAATTATTTTAATATTTGAATGTAAAATAATTCTATAATTTTTATATTAATTAAAATAACTTATTAATATTTTTTTATTTATGAATTATAATTCTAATATTATTGTATTAATTAAATCATTTATTAATATTCTATTATTTTTTATTTTTGAATTATAATTCTATTATTATTATATAAAATAAAATAATTTATTAATAATTTATTATTTTTATTTGTGAATTATAATTCTATTATTATATTAATTAAAATAAATTATTAATAAATTATTATTTTTTATTTTTTAATTATAATTGGATTATTATTATATTAAATAAAATAATTTTTTAATAATTTTTTTATAGTATTTGCGATGGGATACTATGCCCGTCTCAAATAGTATTATTATTATATCCATTAAAATAATTTAATAATAGTTTTTATTTTTTACTTTTAAAAAAGATATTGTGACGGGGCCCGTCCCAAATTCTATTTGCGACGGGCCCATCGCAAATAACTGTTGCGACAGGGCCCGTCCCAATTACCTTTTTAAAAAGCTTTTACAAATATACGGAGTATTATTTTGTGACGGGAAGGATCCCCATCGCAAATAATAGCTTTAGCGACGGGCCCGTTGCAAATAATTGTTGTTGCGACGGGAGCACATCGCGTCGACTCTGGTAAATGTGTCCTTTCACGTTGAATGGATTGTTCTTGGAATGCATTTAGAAATGTTTTGGTTGTGTCTAAATGCAGGGGAGAAATGCGACTTTAAATTGTTTGGATGTGTCAGAATTTGAAGCTGAGTTCCTTCCTTGAAGTTGACAGGCTGAGGTTCGACTATTCTTCCTTCCAGTAGTCTGGTATGATTATGTGGAATCAGTTTTAATACTCTTAGTGTATTATTTTTAGCAATGTACATGTCCCCTATCTTGTCATCATCCAAGATTCACTAAGAGGTCATCGGTCTTAACCACGCTAATGATTTTAAGCTATTGGGATTGATCAGATGGTTCTCTTTCTGCGTTGCATGCAGGATGGATGGATTCTTGTATAGATTGATCTTGGAAACATCCTCGGATGTCAGCTGTAGGATTAGGTGAATGTGTTTGTGATAAACATGTGGTTCCTTGGAGAAAGGCATTATGCTTCTATTTGAAATACGTCAGCCGTTTAGGACGAGCGTTCTTGTAAATCATCAGCAGGAGATGACTTGACTCGGGGTTCTTGTTAAATTTCTCTGGTCGATGACATACCATTGTCCAGAACGTCGTCAGGTAGAAGATATTATAGTTTGTGTCGGCCAGTGACTAATATAAACAATTGGCTCGACTTGGTCCTTGATGGCGATGGGGAATCACCTGTTTGATCTGTTTCAAATCATGCTAGGAGTGTTGTGGGAACCCTTGAGGCGTGCTGTGAATGTTAATTCCAACGGTTTTCCAAATCGTAGCTTGGAGTTGGTTTCATAATGTTAAAAATATAAGGTGGAATATACATGTGGCTGGATGCTTGGGGAGATGGCGACGGGTGTATGTCTCTAGGTATATGGGCTTGGCAAGATCCTTCATGGTGTTTCGTTTGCGAAACGAGCGTCAACTCGAGTTTTGGTGGCTTAACCATCGTAGGGATTAATGGATGCTTAAGAGTGTGTTGTACATTTGTGAATGCAATGTGATCATTTAAACAAAGCTTTACGACCCTTGTAGGTTGGTTGATGTGTACATTGTTCCCAAAGGCTTCTCAGGGATGAGAATTTTTAAGGTGGGAGTGTTGTAATGACCCTCATTTTGAATCAAACTAAAACCTGAAGGAATTTGAACTATATCGATTACTGAAAGGTTTGTTTTTAGAACCGAGCATCGGAACAGAATTCTGAGAGTTTAAATTCTTTTTTGTTTTGGTTTTGTGCTTGGGTGAAGGCCTGAAGATTTTCCCAAGTGTCTCGGAAAGTTTTGTAAGCGCCGAAACAGAGTTTTTAAGGGACAATAGAGGGCGCATGGTGGGCGCAAGGGTTGACCAAACTGTGCGACCCAAACCATGTGGCCTAAATCAGGTGGGCAGTGGCTTGTAAATGGGCTACACACTGTTTCCCAAATAATGAGCCTAGCCCATGCAACGGGTGTCTCGGAGGTAGTAGACTCTGCACGGTTTAGCAAACTGTGCGGGTCACACTGTGCACTTCGGTGAGTTTAGGTTTTTAATTAAAATTAATATAAAAGAGAATAGAAACATAAAACTGAACTCTCCCTCGCAACTCTCGGCCAGAACCAACGTGATGCACCCCCCCCCCCCTCTTCTCCCCTATGAGTCACGCGACACCCTCCATCTAACCTCCCCTCGTTTACTGATTTTAACCAGATTTCTACCAGTTTTTTATTTGAATCATCATTGTAAGATTCTATCTCTCTTATCCTCCTTTAATCCATCCCTATGTCAGCCTATCTGTCATCCCCCAGGATTCAGCGGAACCCTATGTATTAGGGGTTTCTGTATTCTTGTTTTTCCATTGTTCTATGGTTGTCCCAAGGTTGTCTCAGGACCCTTGGGTTTGATTTTGGGCATCTGCTACCGAAGGCAAGGCAGATACATGCATTTTTATTGCATGATTTGGTTCGAGGAAAGGGTTTTACCCATGGCTTGTTTTCTTAGCTTCTAAACTAACGCCTTAGTTGACCTAATGGGTCCTGGTATGTTTTTCATTTTGCATTGGCGGGTTTGGGTTGGATTATCTTTTTCGGAACATAGGCAGCTCGCCTGTGTAGGCATAGGTCGTCTGTGAAGTCACATATACCTCGTGGGGGAGAAACAACAACTCTTAGTTAGAAAGCACCAGGATCTGGAGTGGACTGATGGATCCACATTGACGTAGGGTCCCTCTCCTTGCCCTTTAAATTTATGTAATGTATTAATATGGTTAATACTACAATGCCTTAGTATTTTAATTATGCAATCTAGTTTTGATTAAACGCTTCATGGAAATGAGTGTGAAATGTACGATAAGATAAAAGGGTTGCTTTGTCACTAAACAAATGATATAATGATAAAACCCCTCGATTAGAGGTGTGATGTCTTCAAGATAATGAGTTGGAAGTTGACATTTATTCTTGCCTAATTTTCCTTGCCTTTGTGATAATTACTGAATGGCATGTTTGGCTGGTTGTTTCTTCTTTTTTTAATTTTCCCATGTGGGCAAATACTGTGTTGCCATAACACCTCACTGTGCACTTGAACTCTTGGAATGTAATTTCCATGCCTTAATAAGATGAGTGGTGGGGTTGAGATAAACAAAATAGTTAGAATGACTTAGAAGGGATAATGATGACCATTATCTAATATGGATATGTCACTTGAACCATGAATCAATTTTCCATGCATAAGAAAATTATGTGAGATGACGTCTGTGTGACAGTTTTCAAATAAAGAATATCTCCTTGAAATGGGTTGGTATATAGTCAATGACTTACATGATAAGTCTCTACCTCATGGGATGTATTGGAAGTGACCAAGGCCATGTCAGTTTCCTAATTGAAATGCATAATATGTTTTACTTTAAATATAATGGTGAAGAATGTGATTATGCTACTTGTATAGACATTGAAAGTGTTAAGGATTGGGACTACATTATATCTATTTGAAATGAATAAGATTCACTTCATTATGAATTCTAATGTAATTGTGATAATTATTATGAGTGATTGTGGATGATTTTGAATTTGATATGTTTAATAGATATGCATTAGAGGTACTGCCTTATGCGTTGTGATATAAAACTGATTTTGAATGTGTATATTTATGAATGGTAAGCATTCATACCCCATGCCTTCTTCTGTTTATATTTATGAATGGGAGGCATTCACACCCCATGCCTGATTATTCTCAGTATGGGTGGGAGGCATGTTACCCCATGCCAGATGTGGTCTCGTTACATGTATTGAAGGGAGGAATTCTTACCGCATCCCAGTTGATCAGTAGGGAAAAGAGGCATTCTTACCTCGTGCCCGCTAATCTCAGTTTCTGGAAGGGAGGCACTCTTACCCCATTCCAGATGACCTATAGAAACGATAGGCATTCATAACTCATGCCCACTATTTCCTTATTAATGGTTGGGAGGAATTCTTACCCCACGCCATCTATGATCTATATTCACTTATGTATGTACATGGTGACATGATCAAGTTACTTTATCGGCAATGAGCTGAAGCTGGTATAACCTTCAGGTGTCCCTAGGGAACCTGGACGGGAGTTATTTACTTAAGTAATTCTTATTACTTTTTTCTACATAACAACCAACTCGTTAATTATTATACACTGTCTGGATTGGGTTTGACATCAGTGGTGTCAGCATACTAAGATTTATATCTCACATCATACCTTGGCCGTCATTGCACTGGGGTACCCGGGTAGACCTTCTAGCTTGTAGGACATAGGTTGTGTGTTATGTTGTTTGTACCTGAGGAGTTAGGATCAAAGGACCAAGCGAGAGCTTTGGATGCTTAGGGGATCTCCATATAGATTTACTGTCATTTCTTTTTTTTATTGTTTGTAAATCATGTTGTATTGATTCCTGCTTTCATAACTTTATCGTCATCTGTACATGCATGCATTGTAAACTGGAATTTGCTGCCTTTTATAAAATGGTTATTACATGCCCTTTTCTTCTGCCTTTTCATTGTTTACTCCTTCCTCTATTGAATAAAATTCACTCTGATAATGCCACAGTGTTACTCTGGTATGAGTGTATAGTCTCCCCACTATCACCTTCTGAGACCCTCACTGCAAGTCGGCAGCCTCTGGCATATGTTGGGATGCACATGATGCCATGTGACCTACCGGACCGGCCAACGTTTTGATGGTTGGTTGGGCCATGATGTTACATTGTGGTTGTGTTGAGAAAGAAATTTGGAGAAAGTTCATTCCTTTTATTCATGTTTTGTGTACATTGTGGTGTAAACCCAGACACATCGAATAATGAAATGGATAGACATTCCTAGTGGAAAGACCATTATTTATAGAAGATTAGTGATTCATGGGAGAGCTGATTGAGAACAAACCATTACATGGTGGGGAGGTTTTGTGATCCCCGATATTTTTATGGTATATTTTCATTTTCGTTTTAGATGGGACACATCTATTTGGATATAGAAGTGTTTCCCTATGTTCATTTGATGGATCGAGTGGTTACGGGGTTTCGAGACAATGAAAGAGGAGGAAAAGGGAGTGCTTGGGGATGTTTCATAGTTAGTGGAAACCGTGAGAGTATCTCATGAAAATTTGTAGCCAAGGAAATAATCTAAGGCATAATTGGGCAAATGTTAATCCAAGAGATATATGTTCTATAGGATACATTGAAAAGGGGTTGATTTTCAGGTAGTAGGATCCACATGGTTTGTAAAACAATGCGATTAAATTGTGTGGACTAGAAAAGTTGAATAAATTACAAAATTTCCTCTTTGGGATTTTAAACTCCAACTATGGATTCTTCTTTATTTCTCCCCCTACAACCCTAGTGAAAAACATTGGTGACCCAAGATTCAAATAGGTGTTTCTCCCCCCATTCTAGGTCGTTTATAGCATCATTGGTTATGGATTGAAGCACTATATATTTCTAATATCGTCTATTATTATTCATTTCAATTAGGGTTTTCATATTTCTCCCATTTCCTTTGAAAGATTTAAAACCTTATTTTTCATGTGATATTTAGGTTGAGGCGTCAAGGGGTGTTTGAATCCAGATCCATTCCATGATAAAGAATTCTTTTATCAGAAAATTTGAAGATGGTCCTCTAAAAGTATTATTCTGTATTTTTAATTTATATGGGTGCTTCAATGATTGTGGTATTTTTTCTGTAATTGTGTTCATTGTTCCAATGGATTGTTTGATAAAAAGGGTTTTCTATATGACTAATTTAACCCCTCATACTCTCACTGGAATTATTAGAGGATGACTTGACCATTTTATTCCCATCCATGGGGTGTGTCAGATTTTCTACACCTAGAAATGGTTGGGTTCAAGGAAGGGTTACCTAATGAAAATGTAAAACCCATGTTGAACATATTTCAATGGTTGAATATGTTTTTAATGAAATGGAAATTGATGTTCTGTATGGTGATAAGGCATAAATGGATGTTTATAATTACATAGAAATGTTAAAATTGGGTAAAATGGGATTATTTCAATTATTTAAACAAATTTGGAAAGAAATTCCTAAGAGTATTACTTTATATTAAATAGTTAATAAATATTTGTTCAATGGAATGGGAAATGAGGAGTATGATAATGGTATGTAATTAGTGAATGGATGAATGTGTTGAATGGGTTAATACATGGGAATTGTGGTACACCTAATATATTAATGTAATGAGTGGTTGTGTTATGAGATATGTGAAATGTACTTGAAATGTGTATGTGGGTAAATTTATGTGAAATGATTAATGGGACCAATTGGTAAACATAAGATCATTAATGAATTTGGATAAGGCATTGGGGTTGATGAATACACGTAAGAGGTTACAACTTGAAAATGGGAATTTAGATAAATGGATATAAATTGTAAATTGTAAATTTATTAATGGGTTGGGGCATAATATTAATTCCCATGTTGTTTGTTATGTATGTAAACTCTAATGTAATTGTTTATGAATAGTTGTGTTATGGTATGGCTGTGGAGATTTGATAAATAAGAATGTGCACATGGCTTGGGAGGGTTTGGTATTGACTTGAGCCTATACGACTATAGGTCGAGTTAGACATCAGCTTTTATTTCCACACCAAAATGCATGGGTTATGGAAGGGGACGTAGGATCTTTTCCACTAATGGTTTCATTCTACCTAGATTAAGGATTAAATGTCAAGATGATGTTTTGATATGATGTGTATATCCCTAGTGAGATAAAGTCTTGATTTATTTTCCCTTAATCATAATAATTGATTGAATTCGACCCATGTACAAATGACTTATATGTCTATCCCATAGAACATGTGTTAAAATGATATATATATAGTAAATATGGTAAAAGATATAAAAATGAGATAAATTATATTCATGAATTAAATGAAATGTGTTATCTAATGGAACCTGAACTGTTACTTGTTTACTAACCATTTATTTTGTAATTTAATGCACTATCTATTAGACTGGATATTTTTAGTCATCATTGGTGGTGGCCAACATGTTTTGTACTCACACCATGATCTTGCAGTCATTGTGTTGGGATCATAATTTACATGGAAAAGGATCAATAATTGGAGTTGGGACCCACTTTTGTATTTGTATATTTTTCATATTTTGGGGATTTTACTCACTTGAACATCTAGAATGTCATGAGATTGTTAAAGTTGAATTTTGTTTTACATAAATTGGTAGAAGTTCAGTTGTATTTCTATTAGTTGTTTCATATTTTCTATTATTTATATTATGTTTTGATGTGGCTTACTCTTATAATGTGGTTATAGTCTCTCTATGTAACTTATTGGATCATCACTACTAGTTGGAATCCTCTAGCATACAGGGATGCGCTCCTAATGTCATGTGGCGACTGAGCTCATGGAACCATTTGTAGCATCCGGGTCGGGGATTTTATAAATAACATATATTTTTTATATGGTATTTAGAAGAATCCATGTTTCCAGTGTGTTAGTATTGTTAATTTATGTAATTGAAACATTTCAAATGGATATATAATGATTTTATAATCATTTTTAGAATGTGAAAATTTTGAGCCGCTTCATGTTGATTAAGGGTTAATGATATGTTCAACTTTGAAATTCATGGACCTTCATTCTAAATTGTTGAATCATTATATTTGGTAATTTTTAACCATTTATGAAATGTTTTAGGTTTGTTATTGTATGACCTTTTATAGGTTAATGTATTACTTCACCATATGTTGTAACCTATGCTAATTGATGAGGTATAGATAGTTCAAGCATTATTCAAATTATGAGTTTGTAAATAGAAATGTATATTAATACTCTTATAGACTGTAATAATTCCTTAAGTCAAGGAAAAGAGTGCTAAAGAATTTTTTTTACTATTATCATATCATGAATAGTGTCGATTTTTTTTACAGTAGTTAATTGTTTTGTAGTAAAAAAATTCTTCTGAACATGTTATCTATCATATTCTATCACAATATCAAAGTTATACTATTCATCCATGTCAAGGTTTTTACATCTACATAAAGTCACCCCATTCAAAGGATAATTGTTCGGGTGACCACCTAATTTCCCATAACCCCTTTTTAGGAAGATATTTTATTAACTATATTTTTTATTTGGGTTTCCCACAAGTGAATTTTCAAGAATTCACCTTTATCAATTGAAGTGTAGTATTGTATTGTGGGGTTATAATTCTATTTACGGTGGAATAATGTACCACCCCATGAATTATAAAATAAATTTAATATATAATTCATGAATCACTAAATATCTACAAAACAACACTTTGTTATAACCTACCCCTAAAACATATTTTTTCCACCTTAGTGATTTGAATTTCGAAAGACCGACATACCCAATTATGTTGAGAATGATATTTAGAGTATGAAAAAATATACAAAATTTTTTATTAATAGTAATGTACCCTTATGAATAGTAACATACCTTTATCAATAGTAATGAATACTAATGAATATTAAATTAGCCAAGAATTGAGAATGTTCACCCCTGAATGTATAAATACAATATAGAAATCCTAAAAGGGAAAAAACCATAATAGTATAATTATTGGAATTTTTTTGTCATAAATCTTTTAATTACAAATTTAATGTTACATTATTAATTTAAAATTGAATGTTACTTTCAGAAAAAGAAATAAAAATTTTTACATTGTTTTCTTTGGGATACAATATAATTTTATTGGACCTTCATCAATATATCAAGGTGTAATAAAACTAGTTATAGTTTTGATGATGTTTTGTTGGAATAAATTAGTATTTGAAATAAACATTAAATTAATAATATTTTTAAATTATTTTCAAATAATGTACTTATTTATGAAATTGTACATCTCGACAAAATTTTTGGGGTTATGTTTTTGAGATTTTTATAAAAACATGAATTTTTCGTGAATATTAAAAATAATGTTTTTAGTTTTCTATTTGTTTAATGACATCATAATGATTTAACAATTAATATACATTTAAAACTACATTTATAATATGAAATATGATATGAGGTGTCTTAGATGGCCGATACCACGGGAAACCCCTTGGTTTTTAAAAAACCACTAATGAGGTGTTCTTTCAAATTAATAATAAACTCTTCCTATTTAAATATATATAAGTATTCATTACATATTTTTCCATCATTCCAAAATCATCATCCTAGATTATAGTGTATTTTTAATTCCCTTGGAGTCCTCCCATGGTGTCCTCAAGACTCTAAGCTCCAAAACATCATGTTTTAGGAGTTACTCAACAAGGTAAGGTAATTTCCAACTTCTCTTTTCCATTCAAGTTCTCTTTTATGTGGTTTTTATTTCAAGTTTCAATACAATATTCTCATTTAAATTTTATTCTTTACCTATACTATTTTATGATTCTATTTTTAAGGGATTACCACTTTCCATTCCCTATTTAATGGTTTCAAAAAACATGTTGCATTACCATTATGTTGGAGATTTTTATCTCAAAATCTCTCTTTTTTCAGCACTCTTATTCTCTTGTTCTCTTTTAATTTCAATTTTTTTATGTTTGGATATGTCATTACATATACCCATTAAAGTTAAATATATTTAATAATGAAGATATAACCCTTTTACTCAAATCCAAATTCTTAAAGAATTTTAATTCGACGTCATTAGGATACCGAGAATTTATATTTGAGTTCTCAACATTTCATTCATATTGAGTTCTATTATTTTCATTTTCTTTCCTCTCATCCATTCATCCATATGTTACTATATCTTAAATACCATAAATTCACTATAATTTTATTTGTGATAATGGAATAACTTGTCCTCATCTCCCCTTTCCCCTTCTTTTATACTAGATATGAAAACACCATCCGAGATGTGTTAATTTATCACATTCAAGGACAATAGGTATTAAATTTCTATTACCAAATTCAATTAATTTTATGAAACCATTTTGATGGTTTAACCAAACTATAATATATTTATTATAACTTATATAATGTTATGGAATATTTTTTATACAAAATATTTATATATATATCAAAATGAATTCATTGTTAATAAGAACCACCAATAAACCCAAAAAATTATCATTAATGTTTTCAATAATGATTATTCTTCACTCATAATAAACAAATTAAAATTATAAAGTTTGATTCTAAATTTTGTTAATACATAAAATACAACTTATATTCTGAAAAAACATTCTCATATTACATGTTTATCTTTACATGAATATATGTAAACAGGTCAAGAATACCATTGAAGAAAACACACTCCAAACAATAAAATGGAAACTCTTAAACCCATCATGATGTTCATAAGTGTACTTAATAAATCTACACAATAACTATTACATAAAAAATTATTTCAATAAATATTAATTAATGAATTTAATATTGTTATTCAATAGTCTAAGATAATGTGAATAACACCATCATCCTTTAGATAAGGGTTTCATAATCTCCTTTCCATTTTTATGAGATACTCAGTATTTAAAACGCCCAAACACCAGTTACACAGAGTCGGTGCATTGATACATAACATTGGCATGGCCACATGGGATCCAATCTTGATTGAAAGATTAGTTTAGTAGACTTGGAAGTAATAGAGACACACATAAGTTTTACATTACATTATAAAATGAAAAACAACAACATTGTGTCTCATTTTGACACATTCATCTCCCTTAGAAAATACCTAATGGTCAGTCATAAGATACTTCTTCGCATCCTGGGAAAAATAAAACATAGAAATGGGTGAGATCATGTGCTCAGTAAGGATAATAATATAGTGGAAACATTCATAAATAATCATAAACATTTAAGGCAATGTATATGAATAAAAAACAAGTCGTTTAAACATAATAATCTGTATAATAGAGAAAAGATAACTAAAATAATTCCATTTATTAATTCACATGGATATTTTACTAGTAGAATACTAACACGTAATTTCAATACCAAATTTCATAATGACAGAATGCATAATGCTGGAAATCAAAACCACTTCATCAAGGCCTCTTGAGAATAATACAAATAAGATTTTGTCAAGGACTTGTTCCAAGACACTAGTTGGTCTCACGAGACCTACCAATGCATCAAAGAGATATAGCGGGCACCACCCTTCACTTACTAAGTCCAATGCATTCCTTATATGAAAAGGTTGAAACATAACATAAACAATCATCTTAAAACTAGTATATGGAATGATAATACTTTAACCATTAACCAAGGCTGTTATAAAAATAACAAATCTGAAGTAAAAAATATCACAAAAAATCAATAAACCATGGTGGATTGTATCATAATAAATCAACTTCAAACAAGATAAAAATACATCAAAGGATATTGACATAGATGAAATTAAAACTCTTTGAGAGAAAAATTATTTCTATTTTGAAATCTTTTATAAGTCATTTAATTATAAAAGAAAACATTTATTTTGAAAATATTCTTACAATCTTGTTAGGGAAGCTTTGAAAGTGTTATAATGGAGGAAAATATTCTCATCCACTATATATGTTAAAAAACATTCATACATTAATTTGTTGAAAATGTCATACAGTACTTTTTTTGGAAAACAACAGGAAGATTTCATTCAAACCATTTTATAAAATGTAAAATGAGGGTATAAATTACCTTAATCAGAAGCCCATTAAATATTAAAAATATTATGAAATGAATTTTTATGAAACATAGATATATATGATAAATAGGTCCCTAGTATATAGATACATATAAACAACCTTGCATAATAATGAGATTGTAAAATTAACCCTTACCTTGTAATTTTCATTTATAGAGGGTATATTAACCTCCTAAATAATAGTTAAATCATTGTTACTAAATTATAAAAGAACCACATACATAAATATTATATCATATATGATATTATAATACTTTTTTGTTAATAATATTTCAGTAGTATCATTGTTTCGGGTGCTAACTGGTCTGTTATTCTTTAAATGTTTTGTTACGTTAGTCATGTTTGATATGAATTGGATTTATTTTATTCTTATCCATAATGATATTAGGTTATTAAATATTATTTTTAATCATAAAATGAAATTTATTCTTAAATGACTATGACAGGGAATGAATCTCATCATGTTTGTGGAGACGGTAATTCGTTCAAATGCATGAGCGACAATATCCCTATATTGAAGGTAAAATAATATGTAATTGAATGTTATATCTTATATACAGAATAATTAACAAGTTATACATATTTTTTACTTCAATTATACTCTTTATAATACTTATGCAAAATATGAAGTGTTTGAATAACAAACTAAACCTGGACGTGAAGACGCTAAGATGTACGTATGCACGTATGGTGACATGACATCCATAGGATGGATAGAATAATGAATATGGTTGTACTATATTTATTATAACATCATAGAATGTATAAGAAATTGGAGTTATTATTCTGGTATGGAGGCAACAAAGAAGGAGGATGTTGAAGAAGAAAAGAACTTTGAAAGAGGTGGTGAAATTATTAAGTCTTCTTTGGGTGTTTCCATTTGAGTATATGAAAATGGATACTTAGGTTGGATTTTTGATCAAAATAAGGCCCTTAAGGTGAAATTAGGGTATTTGAGAGAATATCTGAGTAGGGGTTTTCCGAGACTAATGGATTTGGAGTGGTTATTTTTAGGGAAAGGGAGGTACCCTTTTATAAGAGAAGAGGGGGTCACTTTAGTATAAGATTGAAATAGATTTTATTATACAACTATATTCGGTTTATAATGGCTCCAAAAGGATTTATTTCTAGACTAAGGTGGGTTTGGGTCGAAAAACACACTAAACATAGTTTTAAGATAGGTTTAGATCACCATATTAACCTAATCTATTAAATTTAATTCTATGTTAAATTGTTTAACTTTTAACATGTATATTTGTATTATTATAATAAATGGTTAATGAACATAATACAAAAAACCAAGAGAACCTAAAGTAGTTAAATATTTATATATATATAATTATATAATTCCTTTTCCTGATCCTTAGATTTTATGTAATATTTTCTCAATTAATAATATAGTATTTGTTTTAAAAACTCATTTATGTCAATTTTGACACTATTTAGTATTTGGTTTTTGTGAAAGTAAAAAAACATTATTACTTCAAAAAAATAGATATTGTAAACCCTAAAATGTAATATTTAACTAGAAATTTTTTTTAATGCCTTAAAATTCTTAATTTACATTTATTTTGAAATTTATTATATCAATTATTTTAATCTTTAAATAATATGGTAATTACTACATCATTATTGGGTCATAAATAAATTTATATATTTAATGTTTAAAAATTAAAAATAAAATACCATGATGTAGTAAATACCTTTTATTTCTAACGAATATTTGTAGTTGAATTTATCTTATGTATAACCCTTTATTAAAAATCAGTTAGTTATTAAACATTGAATTTAACACTTTTACCTCTTCTTTAAAAAAATAATAATAAAAATCTTAGTCTAATCCAACTAGATCCAAATGATCATATTTTATTAATAAGGTTTATTTTGGACGAGATAAACTTATCCAATTGAATTAGGACATGTTTTAGGGTAATTATAATATCGTTATTACCTTTAATTACCCTATTTACTTTTAACCATGGTAAAAAAAATCAAAAGATACTATACAACGCAAATTAGATTCATCCTATTAAACCAAATTTTACTTAATAATTTCAACTATGTCTCTTGAATTTTTGAAATTCAATTCAAAGAAGTGGTAAAATAATGTTTTATGCAAATTTGCAAATGTGTCTATAAGGTGGGTAAAAGAAGATAACAATTTCAATAATCTTTTATACATCTAATCTTATTATAAAATTCGTCTAATGAATTAAATTGAACTCATATAGTTAATATGTATCTATTTTGAATTTAAATAAATTTAAATTATAAAAATAATAATTTAATAAAAATATTGTTTTAAAAAATAACGCAGTGTTTTTAACTATTCATCAAAAATTGAACGTTTTCAGAAAATTACCAAAAACTCACCGTTAGTTTATTTTTATATTCCGAATCCAAAAATGATATCTATTTTACCAAATTCAAAACATATAGGTTCCATTAATTAATTTAATATTGATTTGCATTTTCCAAACCAGAAAGTGGTGTTTTAAGAAGTAAAAACTATAAAATGATTGACATGTGTTTATGTATAATCTAAATGTGAAATTACATACAATGACCGAAATTATATTAAATGATAAAAATATAATCTAATTATACATTAAAACCACAAAAATTTAAATTTTAATACTAAAAAATATTTTTATTAAAAAAGTTGTTTTGAATTAACATTTTTTAATTTTCACTATTCATCAAATTATGAATATTATATGAAAAGTACCAAAAATTTATCGAAAATAAAATATTATGTCCTTATTCAAGAGAAGAATTTATTTTAATTAAATTTAATATATAATAGTGAAAAACATTGGATATAAAAATGATTCTCCATTAAACAGCGGTAAAATTTCATTATTGGAAAAATACATCATTAATATGAAAAAAAAAAGAATTTGTTCTTGTATTATGTATAAGAAACACATAATATGGATTATAAAATAATAATGAGTATATAAAATTCCAAATGAAGTTAATACTATACAAAACCACTTTTTGAACAGCTTGTTTGGTTAGTCGTGGTGCGCTTGAAGTCGATGTTTCTAGTAAGGAAAGCTATTAAATTAATTTAAAGAGATAACGTACCATGAAATCTTGGGGTGTTAAATTATCCCCTCCATCATTAAGTTTCATCCTCACAATTTTAAAAAATCATTCAAAAAATAAATTTTTTAAAATAGAAAAAACTTTTCTGAAAAAACCTATATCAGAAATATGGTTAATAAAATATAGTCTTAAAAAGAGTGAATGGGAAAAGAAAAAGTCACCACGAAATTTGGGATTCAAATAAGAGAACATTCGTAGAAATTATAGACACATAATTGGAGTAAAAACATAAATATTTATAGTGATTGATTGACGTCATCAATCAAAAACTAGTAAACATTAAATAGAAAATATAGGGCTTCATATCCATAAATTTATGATGAGTCAAAATATCACCTTTTCAACAAAACATATGGTATTAGGATAAACCATTTTTTGTTTTTAGATACTTCCACTTACATTTAAGATTTAATTTCATCATAGAATAATAAAAAAATATTTTACAAGTGGAGTTCTATCCTTTAACTAATTTTTACCACAAAATATTCTATCCCTCCAAAAAATAATAGGACCAAAAAATATTATCTTTTTATTAATCATATAAGGTTACAAAAAATTGAATGTATAATTCATCATTCAGAACATTAAAAAATACATTATAAAATCTAAGAAATCATGTAGGCCAGTTGTACCTATGAACCCTTGTCGCCCTTTGGTTGCGGGTTCAAGTCTTCCAGCCTTGCTGGAAGCGACGTGTTGTTGCCTGACCACTATGTCGGTCTTTTTATAATATTCCAAAAAAAATCATAAGAAATTTTTTAACCTAAATAGTTGTATCCAATTTCCATCAAAATATATTCCAAACATTATACTTATCCATAATCCATCTGTCTGAACTCAATGTCCAAAATTTAAAAGGGAAGTAACATATTAAAAATGGAAATTCCGTCATCGTGTATTCTCATATATTGATGTAATAAAATGAGTTAACAGAAATATATATTTTAATATGTTTGTACTTAATTATTCCTTCAGAAAATAGTAGAGTACTGGTTATACTCCTTTATTCCAAAAGTTTTTTAATCTCCAACAATGGTGGAATAAACAAACCATTAATTAGTTGCAAGGTAGTCAAGAATATAAAATATAATTTATCTAGATCAATCATCTTTTATTAAAAAATCATTACCTCAGTGTTAGGACCATATTATGGTTTATCTTTCCCTCATCCATATAGTTTCCATACTGTTTAATTTGCTATTGAGTCACGTTTTGTGGTACCATACAATCTCAAATACGTAATGAAATTTTATTAAAGTGCAAACATTATATAATCCATAAGTATTATAAGCAGAACATTATTGATACAACACTAAAATGAAATAATTCATTAATAAATATAATATAACATTATTCATTCCTATTCATCTACAAAAGTATCATTAGTTGATTATTATCTAGCAGGATCATTAGTGGAATACTCTGATTATTGGGACCTTAATTCATGTATTGTCCCAAATCCTTTCAAATGAAGAATTGTACAACTAAAACCATTTTTATACCATTTCAATAACATACCTGGGGTCATTTTTTCTACACATATAAAAAAATCTCATTCCCTTCAAACATTAATCAAGGAGATTCTTTCCACTGTTATCACATATGGGAAAATACTTCTTTCATTTTTCCCTTTATTTATCTTTATCACTTCCATCCTTTTATTCTCTGGATTCACTTCAATGATATATGACTCAATGAATTGTTTACTTAACTTATTAACACATGATACTACATCTTTATTTGTTGAGAATACGTTGGGGATTATTTCCCTTCTAAATGTTGTCTTATAACCATGGAAGATATGATAATTCATACTATTTGGATCATGGGTATTGCTAGTGTTCTCATTCAATCAACTGGGCACCATTTCTAAATAATGACGTGCCCAAGGATAGTTTAGGAATCACAATGCATAATTCTAAACATGAAAAATACCTACGATAAATTGAAAAGTTTATGCATATAAACCATAATCATAAAAAAAAATTATTTGAGAAAGTATTTACTCTGAAATCATTCATAATGATATATATAAAAAAATTTAATTATCCTAAGAATAAGACCTGGAAGTTTCATAACCAATAGTTCCGCAAGGCCCACTGTCGAGTACTAGGATACCCCGGGTCAAGCATGAAACTCATTATCGGTGTTTTCACTCCAAGGTACATTTGTCCCAGATTCTCCTATACCTTCTCGTATCCAGAAACGGATGTATTTCATATAATACACACAAAATCTACACATTAACAAAATTATATGATGTAGTTCTATATATTAATCATAATCATCTAACACAGAGTAATATTCCATAATTACATTCTTATGAAATATAGTTTCCATGGTTTATACTAAACTATCTCAGATAACAACTATAACGCCCCCACCCTAGTTACCCAGAGATGGTGAATTATTACATAACATTGGAATGATCACAAGGGATTAAATCTCGAATGTCTGATCAGTTTAGGAGACTTGGATGTACTAGATACAATACTTAGATTTACAGTACATTAAGAAATATAAAACAATAAAATTGTGTCTCCTTTTAAAACATTCATCTCCCTTAGACTTTCTCTAAAAGATAGTCATAATATACGTCTTCACATCCTGGATAAAATAAAACATAGAAAGGGGTGAGCTCATGTGATCAATAACGAAAACAATATTGCATAAATATTCATAAATAAACATAATCATTTAAGGCAATTTATAAGACTAAAACACAAAACTCTTAAACAAAAACATCAGTAAAATATGGAAATGATAAATCAAATAATTTCATTTACTTATACACATGGATATTCTACAGGTTGAATAATATCATATAATATAAATAACTAATTTCATAATTATGAAATGCATAATATCTGACATCATAACCACATAGTCAAGGCCTCGTTCCAATACCTCAAATAATATTTTTTCAAGGTCATGTTCCAAGACACTAGTTTGTCTCGTGAGACCTATCATTGCATAGAAGAGCTATATAAGCCTCCTCAAATCACATATAATGTCCAATGCATTCCTCATTTGAAAAGGTAGAAACAAAACATTATCATTCTTATTAAAACTAGCATACAGAATGTTATTACTTTAACAATATACAATAAATGGTCAAAAATAAAATATCAAAAGTCAAACATATCACAAAACCTTCCATACAATATGGATGATAATATCATAATAAATCAACTACAATAAGTGTAAAATCCATCATAGGATGTTTACATAGATGAAATGAAAAATATTAGAGAGAAATAACTCATTCTATTATGATTTTATTTAAAATTCATCTAATTATGAAAGAAAATAATATTTTGAATATATTATTGTATTCTTGTAAGGGATGCTTCGAAGGTGTTGTAATGGCGAAAAATAGTCTCACCCACCATATAAGTTAAAATAGACATTCTTACCTTAATTTGTCAAAAAGGTCTGAATGTAAATTGTTAGGAAAATTACGGAAGGATTCCTCTCAAAGAATTCTATAAAAAGAAGAATGAGGGTATAAATTATATTAACACATATTTTTGTTAATATTAAAAATATTTTGAATTTTTTTTAGAAACACAGATGTGTATGATAATGAGGTCCTTATAAATACTTAAATATAAACAACCTTAGATAATAATGAGACTGTAAAATTATCCCTTATATTGTACTTTTACTTGATCAAGTGTACAATAAACTCATTTATAACAGGTAAATAATTGTTATTAAATTATATAGTAACCACATATATAAATATAATATCATTTATGATCTTCCAATATTTTTTTAAAAATAATATTTCAGTAGTATCATTGTTTTGAGTGTTAAATAAATCTTTTTCCTATATATGTTTTGTTAAGTAAGTCATGTATGATAGGGATAGGATTCAGTTTTATTAAAATAAATAATGATATTTTGTTCTTAAAACTATTTTTAATCATAAAATGAAAATTATTCTTGAATGATTACGATGGAGAATGAATCTCAACACATTCATAGAGATGGTAATCTTTACGTACGCACGACTAACAATATCATTTTATTGATGGTGAAATCGCATTTAATTGTATTTTATATCATATATAATGAATCTTTAACTTGTTATATATATTATTTACAACTATTATACTCATTATTATACCCATCCAAATAATGATGTGTTTGAATTACAAACTACAACACGACGTGCAGACGGTATGTCATATGTACATGCAGGTGGTGACTTGTCATTCATAGGAAGGATAGAATAATGAATACTTTTGTAACATATTTATAAAAACATCACAATATGTATAAGGTACTGGAGTTATTATTTTTTAATGGATGAAACAAAGATAGAGGAAGTGGAAGAAGAAAAGAACTTTGAAAGAGGTGGTGAAATTATTACATCTTCTTCGGGTGTTTCCATTTGTGTAGATGAAAAGGGATCCTTAGGTTGGATTTTTGATCAAATTATGGCCTCTAGGTATAAGTGATGGAATTTTGTAGGATATTTAAGTCTAGTTTGGCCGATCCAAATGTATTTGGATGTGCGATTGTGGGAGAAGGAATGAGAGCTTATATAAGAGAAGTGAGGGTCACTTTATGAAATGTTTGAAATAATATTTTATCGTATAATCATAATCAGGTTCTAATGGATCCAAAAATATTCATTTCTAGGATAAGGTAGGTCTGGGTCGAAAGCCTCTCAAACAATAGGTTTTATAAAAATTTAAGGTCACCATATTAACCATGTCATTTAAATTTAACACATAGTTAAATAGTTTAACTTTTACCATGTATTCTTGTAGTATAATATTAAATGGTCAATAAAGATACTATAAAAAGGGAAGAGAACCCCAAGTTGTATATTATTTAAACATATAACCTCATATATTTTATTTGGTAAATCCTTATATTTTTTCAAATATTATATTAATAAATAATATAGTATATGTTTTAAAAACTCATTTATTTCAATTTTGACACTACTTATTATTTGGTTTTTTGAGAAAGTCCAAACAACATTATTACTTCTTAAAAATACAATAAATAAACTATAACATGTCATATGAACCTATAATATTCGTCTAATGCATCAAATGTCTCAATTTACATTTATTTGGATATTTATAATTTCAATTATTTTAATCATTCAACAAAAAGTAATTATTACGTCATCATTGCGACATAATTAAATTAATTTAGTTAATGTTTAAATATTATAAATAAAATATCACGATTAAGGGAATATTTTTAGTTTTCTAATGAATATTTATTTTTAAATTTATCTTTTGTATAACTCTCTATTAAAAATGGTTTATTTATTAAACATTGAATTTAACACTTCTAAGTCTTCTTAAAAATAAATAATAATAAATGTCCTAATCTAATAAAACTGGACCAAAAGGATCATATTTTATTCCTAGGGTTTATTTTGGTTGAAATAATCTTATCCAATAGAATTATGACATCTGTAAGGGTAATTATAATATCATTTTTACCTTTAATTATCAAATTTAATTTAAACTGTTGTAACTAAATTCAAAAGTTATTGTTCACAAAATATTATTATCATCCTATTGAACCGCATTATAATTATGAATATCAACCATTTCAATTTGATTTTTGATATTTAATTCATAAAAGCAATAAAATTACATTTTATAAAAATTTGAAAATGTGGCTAGAAGGTGGGTAAAAGTCAATAAAAATTCATTAAAATTTTATACATCTAATCTTATAATAAATTGACTCCGATAATTATATTTTTCATATATCGGTATTATGTATCTATTTAGACATTAAAATAAATATAAATATAAATAATCATTATTTAAATAATATTCTTTTTTAAATAATTAATATGTGTTTTTCACTATTTATAAAAAATTGAATGTTCTCTAGAAAATACCGAAAATTCACTCTGTGATAATTTTGACATTCTGTATCCAGAAAATGATATCTATTTTACCAAATTCATGAAAAATGAGTTGCATTAATTAATTTATAATTAATTTCCATTGTCAAAATCAGAATGTGGGTTTTTAAGAAATTATAACCCTCAAAAGATTGAAATGTGTTTATGTAGAATTTAAAATTGAAATTACATGCAATGACCTAAATTATATTAAATGATAAAAATATAAAATAATTTTACATTAAATAATCTCAAAATTATAACTTTTCACAATGAATTATTTTGATTAAAAATGTTGTTTCCAATTAAAATTTAGTATTTTTTATTATAAGTCATAATATGAATGTTATCCAAAATGTACCAGAAAAATATCCAAATTTTAGTTTGAGGTCCTACATCTAGATAAGATTTTAATTTAATAAAAATTAACATATAAAACTGTAAAATTTTGTTTTTAAAATTTTTTCTCTATTAAAATGAGGGGAAATTTCATTTTTTGAAATATACTTTATCTGAACAAATTAATTTGTTCTTATATTATGTCTAAGAAACACATAATACGGATTTGAAAATTATATAGAGTTTATAATATTCAAAATGCAGTTAATAAAATTAATAATTTCTTTTTGAACGGCTATACTGGAATATCGTGGTGCGTTAAAACTCAGTGTTTCGTGTAGCACAATCTATTATATTATTTAAAATAGATAACGTTCTATGAAATTTTTGGGTGTTAAAGTATTAACTACTCATACATGTGTGTGGTGTATGTATACTAACCATTGATGTTTCATATCATTAATCTATTTATTTTCAGGTTATTAAATTTATAATTTGATGATTAATAATATTGGGGCATATGATTCAATTGATTATAATATTTTATGTTTTTCCTCCCTGAACCTCCATTTTCATTTGTGTTGCTCTTATTATCTACTCACCTCAATGAAATTATTATTTATTCTTATAAAGTCCTTATAAATGTAGTGTGAATGCAATATATATTTGTAGAAATCAATATTCATTACATTGGACCAAGAATTGTGATAGATTCTCAAATCTAGATATATACATAGGTTCAACATTAAACACGAAACGAAATGAAACATATAAGTTTCATTGGGAAAATACCCAAATCATTGTTTATCCCTGTAGGTAAATCATAATAAACTTATTCATGTCCTGAGAAAATGAAACATAAAGAATTGGTGATGTCAGATGCTCAGTGAGGGTAACAAATACAATAGAAAATATCATTAACATACACATTTGGTATAGGGAATAATTAAAAACACATGACATTAGAAAGAGAACATGAACACATTAAGGAAGTAGTAAGAGTTGAAAAAATAATTCCATAATAAAGAATAATAATATGTATTATACTATTCAAATAACCACAAAAACTATCAATACTATTTTCATAATGTGATAATTCATAATGCTAGACATCATAACCCTACTGTCGAGGCCTCGTGCCTATACCATAAATATCCATTTGGTAAAGGCCCCATTCAAAGACCACAGTTTGTCTCATGAGAACTATTGATGCACCTAGAGGATATAGAGGGACCCACATGACACATAATAAGTTTAATTAATTCAACATATGAATGGGGATCAACATAAACAACATACATATTCATATTGAAACTAACATATGAACTATGAATATCATTTCCCAATCATTACACATAAACACTAATCATTCGTAATAAAATGGTGAATGGTTTTAAGATACCTAATCCAAAGTCCAATTAATTAAAAACTATTCAATAAAACATTGTGGATGATATAATTAGAGATAAACCTCAATTATGTACAAGATAATACAATGTATTTTTACATTGAAGATGATTCTTTTAAATGAGACGATTGATAAATCCTTGAAGAAATAATCCTTAAACATTCCAAAGTGTCCCATACCATCTAAATGTATTCAAATCATAATCCATTATAATATCCTGAGAATAAGGATAGTCATTATATGATATACCAATGGGATTTACATACAACACAATTAAGAAATAAGTGGTGAAGAAGGCATATATCTCATAAATGATAAAGTGAGATATGAAAATTCATTTTTACCTTTGATAGAGGATTTCTTATAGAATGCCATTTTTATTTGACATGAAATCAGATTGTAAACATTTAAATCTGAGAATATAAAAACCAATTTCATTGAAATTATATTTGTGTCTTAAATAATATCTTGTGGTGGTGAAATAATTTAGAATATTTTTTAATGAAGCTTTAGAGATAAAACATTTTATTACAGTTTTAGGGAAAATATTAATGGTTTATAAAGTGCAAAGGTATGTTATTGATCATAAACTAGAAATGAACCAAAATATACTTTTCAGGTTAAATATTATTATTTTATAAATTTTAATATTTCTCTAAATAGATTATAGAGTGGACATCAAAATGGGTTTTTTTAAAGTTCCCAGAATTGAGCTTTCATTTCAGATTAATTTTTCAAAGACTCTTTTAAAACATGTAAATCCCAATAAAATAAATAAATATAATGATTAGAACACATATATAGATAATTAAAATAGAATATATGAGGATTAAAAAGGAATAAATAATAACTTCATTGTGGTGAGTATAGAATATGAGCAACCCGAGTGAGAATGGAGGATTTGCTAGAAAATACATACAACATTGTAAAAAATTGAATTGTATGCACCAAAATTAATATTATTAAAATGATACATTGAATATAATGAAAATAAAGAGACTCTAGATATGTAACCATAATTGGAATTATACATTTGAGACGTTCCTGTCGTGGAGTGTGGGAAAAAAATTATTTACTATGTTAAAATATAGTATAGAGGTTAACCTAGGTTTTCTCTAAATAGGAGTGCACAACAATCATGTTTGTCCTTTTATTTTTTAAAGTGTTTGGTTTTGAAAAAAAATGAAAAAAAACTAAAGAAATAAATAAAAAATAAGATTTAAAACAAATTGAAAAATTATGTGATTAAAAATATTTGTATATATTGGGTGATAAGGTTGGGGTTGGTTTTCTAGTTGCAATTTTGTCATAGTTCTTATTTATTCATTCCTCTTTTATTAAATCGATTAAAATGATATTTCACAATCACGTCCTCTCACTTCTTTGTTTAATGATTTTGGGGAGATTAAACCTTACTAATATCTTATTTTGTTCTAATAATTATCCTTTTGATAAATATTTGTAGTGAATACCCTCAATTGATTAAGACTATTCACATCTAGGACTTGTTTATCCCAAAAAGCTTGAATATTGAGTACAAATATCAAACGTACTGACAATAGACAAGTACTTAACCACTATGTTCCAATATATTCCATCGTATATAGAAAAAAACTAGTGTGGAATATAATTATAATTAAACAATACAATAATAAAAACAGAGTATAAAATCAAATACAGTCGTACAAGATAATATATGTTATTGTTACAATTGAAACCAACATCATAATAGAGATAAAATATTATAACATTAATTACATGATCACAAACAATAAAAAATGGAAAACGTAACCATCCAAAATCACTCATAAGATTTACCCCACTAGGGTAAAGTTAATTGAGGATATGATGAAAGAATATTACATCAAAAAAAGTAAAATAAAGAAAAGAGGGAAACGAAGAACTTGAACATTTCCTTCAGAATCTGTCTAGCAAAAGATCATCATTTATTCGTCTACTCTGACTTCGAATTAGGCCGAGGTCCCTTCTTATTGTAGGTTTGGAATGTAGTTTCCCATCTACCCACGAAGTTTTAAATCATTTTGAGACGTTTGGAATGAGTTTGAGACAAATTAGTAGACCAGACTTATTCTGGCTGCCAATCACTATTCCACCAACCCTAATTTTACTGGTTAAAGGGAATCATTAATCAACTCATTTCCATATGAAATTTAATTTTATTCCACCAAGTCAAGTTGTCATTCTGACCCAGCTATAGGCACTCCATATTGTGGTAGGTAGCCCGAGATAGTTATCATTGAAGGAAGTCATGTCCATTCTGGTATCCAGAATAAGTGTTCATATTGACCGATTTATTTTGGCTTGTTGGATTTTCAATTGGATTTTGAGTCATGAGACTTATACGTATCACACTAATTATTTAGTCCTAAAAAATAATCAGGTAAATTGGATTAGTAATGTAGGAGTTATTCTTTAAATACAAAGGAAACATAAATCTGTTTAATGTACAAAATTAACCACTTTTCACATTTAAGTCCAAAACTCACCAAAAGTCATAAAATGATGAAAATAAGTTCAAATTTATTAATGGTAAGGAATTAAATAATTTCAAAACATATTTATAAATGTGGAAAAATTATCTCTATCAATTCTCCCACACATATCACTTGGACTAATGGATAAATAAACATCAATGTTAAATAAGAGGAAATTTAAATTACATATCCATGAAATCTAAAAATTTAACACCAAGAAACAAAAGATATCACGCCCCATCAACAACCATTGTTCCATGTTATCAATTCAGTTCATTAAATATATTTTCTCTTCATTTATTCTCCCACACACACAAAACACTTACCTAACATGCATTGTTTTTCTCATCACACAAAAATAAATTTTCAACAATATCTTTCACATCCAATACTCTTACAAGGGTCAGCATAGGCTTGATAAATTCCTACATCTCCACCCAATATGATCCAAGGACATATTTTTATCAAGATGAAATTATAGGGTTTTTTGTGGCTACTGGTTGGTAGGATTTAGATTTGAAAAATTCGGAGGGTGAATGAGGAGTGTTGGGCTCTTTTTGAAGAAAAATTGTATTATTCTAATTTTCACAAAATTATGGTATCCTCCACACTCCCCTTAATATTAAATCAGCTTAATTACCATGAAAAATTACTTAATTATTACACCAATAAATATTTAAATATGAATAGTTTCAATATAATGAAATATGATTTTTCTTGAATGCTCTAGAAAAGGCGCAACTTTTTTCATTAGATTCTCCAGAAAGGCACAGATTCTCATCTATGAAACATCTAGTAAAGGAACATCTTTCGACAAAATTATTGGTTTCAGAAAAAATAACATTTCATTAACATTTTACTTTCCACCCAATTTATATCCAAATGAGGTTGCACAATACAAGTCAACCTCCCCCCACACTTAAGTTCAACTACACTATACAATTTTTCTTCAAGAGCAGGTTGGATAGGGAAAAATAGCCTGTAATGTGGCTAACCTAGCTTGATATTCATGGATTAATTGTACTACAATAATTATATGTATAAGGTGTCGCATTATAAAAATTATTATTTTTAAAAGGGGTCTTTAATACCAAATAAATGCCTCAATCATTTAAAACACAGGTACCTAAAAACATAATGTTTTGAAAGGAATAAATCAAATTATAGTTAAATCAGGAAAGGTATGGTTTTATCAAGTTGTGAGGTAAAACATTATTAGAAAAACTAGGTTTATAAGAATCACAAAAAAGTGATTTCAAATATAATGACAATGAATTGTGGCATGGGATTAATAATCAGTGTACTTTTTAGGAAATTTCTAAATATTTGAACATGAAAAAAAGTCATTTTCAGTATTCATTAAGCATAGTATCATAGGAAAAATTGTTTCACATTGAAATGGGTTTAAAAAATGATGGTGATATTAATTTCATCTCATAATAGTATGAAACACAAAAAAGATGAAAAACAAACTTTTTTTAGAAAGATAGAAAAAATAGTTGAAATTACTAAACTACAAAGGTTCTCTCCCCCATAATTAAATGATGTAATGTCCTATTGCATGAAATTTGATTTAATATGTAATAATTTTTTAAATTTAATCATAGAAATCTAGAAAGTGATAAGGATAGGTACCACCTATCTTTATTTTCAGTGCAATGTCGAGTTAATCTCCTAAGTGTTGCATACATAGAACCCTACAAACAAAAGTATATAATAAAACACAATAAAATTATTGAAAGAAAATAGAATAGAAATATAATGAGAAAAGTATGATAGATCTTGGTTAAATCCCCCATGTGGGCCCTAGGCTTTGACTTCCTACAGATAGGCAGTTTTAGTTGGTTATCCCCCATCCGATGGTGGGTGAAATTTCTTTAATATGAACCACCAGAACATCTTCCTTCAATCATGAAAATATTCTTCTTTAATGGAGACTATATGGATATAGTACACCAAATACACCACTATGAAAATGATATTAATCCTTCATGGTGGGGGTAGGAAAAATAATGAGTCCTTTTCTTTATTGGTTTTGAATTTCATAAATTCTTCTTCAATCTACAGTTACTCCTTAGGGTATGTTGTATCAAAATAATAATCAATGGGAGAATCAGAGTGTAATTCAATATGAAAAAAATTAAATCATGAAGAATAAAAATCAAATCCATCCCTTTCAATGGAAGCATCTTGTGTCTCTTTTTCCTCAAGAAATTCCACTTGGATCTTATTTTTAACTCTATCCAATTAATGATAGACAAGTTTGGGGAGCTCTACGTGTTCATCATTTGGTGAATCTTCTTATCTTTCCTCATCAACAAAGGAAATACCATTTTTATCCAAATCTAAAAATTTCACGCAAGGGGAGGTGATACTCAATTCATATTCTATATAATAGGAATGAAAAGTGTTGAGAAAAATATTATCTCCCTTAAGCGGACTAAGTTCAATTGCTTCTTCAGTCTGTGGTTCCACTTGTAATTAAATTTCACAACATACAGGAAGGTTGTCAGGCTCTCTATATTTTAAACAAATTCCACCACATTAGTTGTGTCTCCCAAAAATGGGTCCATTTATTAATGATCTCCCATGTGTATCTTATTAGGTAGTTCTTCCTTCTTGTCCTCCTATGGTTCATTCATAAGTTCTGGTTTTTCCGTCAATGCACAGACATATTCAAATGCATGTTATATTTTGTACTCTAGTTTTGCTATGTCATTTAGATGTTCTGACATATGAAATATATCATAACCAGACTCATATAAATGGTATAAGTTTGGGTATAAGTTCCATGAATTAATGAAATAATCATTTGAAAACATTATGGAAAAATAATTTTTATGTATTTTGAAAAGTGTTAAATATTAATAAATAAATTGTGGCACTACCTCCCCAGAAACAGAGCCATGTTTTGACATGTTCATGTTGTGGGGTGTGGAAAAAATATTATTTATTAATTTATAACATAGTATAGTGGTTAACCTAGGTTGTCTCCATAGAGGAGCACACAACAATCTGGTTTATCACTTTGTTTTTTAAATGGATTGGTTTTAAAAACAATAAAACCAAACTAATGAAAGTAATATTGTGTAATATTTAAAACAAATTAAAAAATAATGTGATTAAAAATAGTGATATGTATTTGGTGATCATATTGGGGTGGTTTTTCCAATTTCAATGTTATCATAGTTCTTATTTATTCATTTCTCTTTTATTAAATTGATTACAATGAGATTTCACAATCACCTCATCTCACTTATTTATTTAATGATGTTTGGGATATTGAACCATAATAATATCATGGTTTTTCTAATATCCATCCTTTTGAGAAATATTTTTAGATAATATGCTCAATTGATTAAGGAAATTTCCAATCGGGTCTTGTTTATCCCAAACAATCTTGAATATTGAGTACAAATCTCACACATAGTGAATATTGCCAAGTACTTCACCACTATGTTCAAATATAATCCATAGCACATAGACCATAACATATTTAGGGATATAATTGTAATTAAAAACTAAATAAAACAATATAATATAAAATCAAATAAAATCACACAAGATAATATAAGTTGTTAATACAATTTAAACCAATATCATAACAGAGAAAACATTTTATAAAATTAAGCACATGAACTCAAAAATTAAAAATTGAGAACCCTAACCATCTAAAATCACACATTATATTTACCCCATAATGGTAATGATTATTGAGGATAAGGGGGACAAATATTATGTTACAAAACTAAAACAAAGAAAAGAGGGAAAAGAAGAACATGATCATTTCCCTCAGAATCTGTCAACCAGAATTTCAGTCTCTGTTTATCCATTATATCATTGAATCAGGGAGAGGTATGTTCTTATACTCGGTTGGAATGTAGTTTTCCATCTATCCACAATTGTTGAGAGAATTTTGAGCCGTGCGGAATGAGTTAGAGTTGAATTTGTAGACCTGACTAATTCTAGTCTCCAATCAAAAATCCACCAACCATAATATGACCTGTTGAAAGTGCATCCTTAATCAACTCATTTCCCCATGAAATTTAATGTGAAGCTACCATGTACATTTGGATTTCTAACCCATCAATATTCACACAATTTGGTGGTTGGTAGTTGGAGATATTGATCATTTATTGAAGTCATGTCCATTCTGCCAGTCAGAATATGTGTTCATATTGACCGATTTATTTTGGCTTGTTCGATTTCAAATTGGATTTGGGTAATGAAGAATTATATGTAGCACATGATTTATTTAATCCCAAAAAAATCATGTGAATTTGATGAAAAATGTAGGAGTTATGCTCAAAATATAGATGAATCTTAAATCTGTTTAATGTCCAGAATTAACCACTATTCACATTTAAGATCAAAACTCACAAAATGTCATAAAATGAAGAATATAAGATAAAATTGATTAATAGAAATGGATTAAATAATTTATAAACATATGAATAAATATTTAAATATGAGCTCTGTCAAAATAGCAAACCCAATTAAATGTAGTGAATAAGTTATATCTCACAAAAATGGAAGTGAGACGATGAAACCCCTTACCTTAACTCTGATGGTGTTCTTTACTTGGTATTCTTATCCTGGATAACCCAATTAAAATAATTATTTAATATTTCCTTAAACTCTTACTCATTTTATGATTTATTATAACCTTATTGAGTTTATTAATAGCATTTTTTATGGGTTAAGGGGATCAATTTTATTATTTTGGTCTATTTGGTTCATGGTCGGTAAACTTTTATACATGAACGGAGATTCATGTAAAATGATTGTGGTTTTACTGAATTGATGATATATGTTATTAGTGACTATAAAAAAAGTTAAATGTTTTTAGTTTCATTTTCTTACTTGGAGTGAAGATGAATCATTATTTAAATTATCTAATTATAACTATTTCTGTTAATTGGCGGTTTTTGAACACAAAGAACTCATTTTTCATTATAAATCAAACCATGATTACAAAAATATTTCTAAATCATAGGTGAGACATAATAATATATTATAGTATAGAAGAATCATAATAATTGTATCATGACCATAATTGAATATGTTAATAGAAATTGAATATCCATCGTTATTGAATAGGGTAAATTAGCAAATCTTGGATGGTGTTTTAATTTTTAGTATAAAAAAATGCGAAAGGGGGAATGAAGATGAATTATTCCTTCATAATGAAAAAACTAAATTACATTTAAGGTACTGTATTCATCAAAATATTTATATTAAAAGAGACATGCAATGTTAAATACAATAATGAAACATGAAAATAAAAGAATTTTTGAGAGATCACTTATGAAAATTTGGCAAGCAAACAACATTGCATAAAATATCATAAAATGTTTTCAAGAGATAAAATGGGTTATCTCATCATTATTCTATAAAATAGACAATAATTTGGATATGTAATGACAAATATCAACATATACTAATTAAAACTAAATATAATATCATAAAATGAAATATTTAAAATGTGAAGGTTGGTATATTCCCTTACAATGCAGAGTTACTCCTAAAACATGATGGTTGGGTCCTTGGGGTCCTAAAGACACCATGTAAGGTATCTTGATGATGTAAAAATACAATTTCATTAAGGATTTTGAGTTTGGAGTGAATGAAAACGAAGGAATGAGTGTGTATTTATAGTAAATGAGATGATTTGGTTTTGTTAATTTTAAAGGACACATCATTCGTGGTTTTGGAAAAACTGTGGGCAAGCCCATGGTATTTACCCATGGTATTATCCACTTGTGGGAAATCATTTCATATTTTAATATGCACAAGACTACAATAATTTTATATAAATTATGACATCAATATGTTTTCAATAATGATACCGAAAAATCAAAACTCTGTTATTACTATTCACAAAATATTCATGTTTTTTTAAATCCCAAATATTCACCAAAAACATTTATTGATGTGAATAATTCAAAACTAAAATCCATTTTTTTAAATAATTTGATAGATATTTTTAATAAAATTTTTATATAAAATCATTATTGATTAAAAAAACAAATTTAAAATTATAACTTGTTTTATAAAACCATGAGAAATTAATCATGGTCCCAATAAATTATCATATAACCATTTGACAATAAACCAAAAAATTTCAGTTTCTTATTATGAAAAGAAATTTATATTTTATATTATTAAATTAATCATAAAATTTTAATTACTATATTTATGACCTATAAAATACCAATACTTAAACTATGATCATTTTTAACTTATATGATGCCTAAACTGTATTAATACATTCATGGTTGATGATTCTAAATTTTTGGCTAATTTACAATTCATTTCTATTCATTACTATTCAGAAGGGCATTTTTCTATTCATAAAGGTGTATCCCTATTCATAAGGTTTTGTTTCTATTTTTAAGGGTACAATACTATTCATCAAAACAATTTATTATCAAACTCTAATTATCTTACAAAAAATAATCGTGTATGTCATTTTTTTGAAATGTAGTTTGGAATTGAGAGGACACAATTTTGTTGAGGGGAGAATAATGTAACCCACCAATAATTTAAATATAGAGTGAATAAAAAATTCATAAAACATTGAGTCTCCACAAAACGGAACTTCGTTTTAACCAAGCTAGAAAAAATATTTTTTCCACCTCTCTGATTGGAATTTTAAAAAATGTACATACATGGTTGGGTTCAGTAAGATATTTAGAGTCTCATAAGACAAAAATATTTTTTGGATAATATTAACATACCCTTATGAATGGTAACATACACATATTAATAGTATTATTGTTCTTAAGAATAGTAATTAATTGTAAATCATCCAAAAATTGAAACATCACCCTTGAAATTATAAATACGATTTTGACATCTTATTTGTAAAAAATTGATCATTGTATATTTATTGGTAATTTCTTAAATCCTAAATATTTTAATTACAATTTTATGATTTATTTAATAGTTAATATTTAAATTTATTATCATAAAATTAAATCACAAATTTTTATTTTATAGTCTTATGGTTATATGAGAATTTTAGGAGACCTCAGTTTATTATTCATGGTTTTGTCAAACAAATTATAGTTTTTATGTTTTATTTTGGAATAAATTATGTTTATATTTAGAAATTTAATTTAAAAATATTAAAAAAATTAATCTCCAAAATTGGATTACAATTTTTAATTTTAAATTTCCAAAAATTGTGTGGGTGAGTTTTTTTGATTTTTCTAAAATACATGTATTTAAAATGAATAGAAAATAAAATTGTTTTGATTTTTTGATATGTTTAATGATATCATAATGATGTAAAATTTAATATAAAAGGATATTCCTATTATTTATATTAATATATTATATGAGATGTCACATGTGTCCAATACTATGAGAAAATACCCCTGGGAATCCCATGGATTCTCATAAAATTCAACAGGGGTGTCCTTTGAAATTAATAAAAAAAATCACTCGTTTACTCAAAATACCAACTAATTACTTCATTTCATTGCACTAAAAATTCATAAACATCAATTATCTTGTTGTTTTAACTCCCTATGAGTCCTCAAAAGGTTTCCTCAAGCTCCCATGGTCTAAAAATTCATGTTTTAGGAGATACTCTACATTGTAGGGGAATTTTCAGCCCCTCTTTTCAATTCGAGTCTCTTTTATGTGGTATGTATTTAAAGATAACATACCTAGTTCATATTAGAATTATATTATTCCCCTATATAATATTATTATTCTTTTATTAATTGGTTTCCCATGTACCCTATATTTTTAATCTTTTTCTAAAACCATTTTATACAACCGTTATGCTGATGAATTTACGTCTTAAAATCTCTATCATTTTCAAGCACTATTACTAGGTTATTATCTTATAATCTCAATTTAATTATGTTGGTATATGAAATTATATACCCACATGAATTACATATTATTTAATAGTGATGCAATATAGCTTTTTCTCATATAAAAAATATTTTATGAATTTTTATGTGATGTTGTTAGTCTGCCGAATTTTCTAAATGGATTTCTGAACATTGGTTTTATTTTGAGTTCCTTTTTTTATTTTTTGTTTCCTAAAATCCTTTCATAAAAATGTTATGATGACTTCATTACCATAAATATACTATAATTTATTTGTAATAATGGAATAATTAATCATCTTTTCTCTTTTCCCCTTATTTTATACTATAAATGAAAACCACATCTGAGATGTTTTTATTTATCCCATTCAAGGAAAATGGTTTTTCAATTTAAATTATTGTCTTTAATTCTAGATATGAAACCATTTGATGGTATAACCCGACTATAATATATCTATTTTGACTAATGAATGGTTTTAGAATATTTTTTTCATACATAATATTAATATATAAATAAAAATTAATTCATTGTGATCAAGAACCAACAATTAACGTAAACAATTATCATTAATGATTTATATAAATATTCATCTTCACTAACAATAAAAAAATTAAATTTATAACACTGTAATATTCTTGATGTTAAAAAATAAATTAAAAATTCTATTCTAGAGAACCATCTCATATTACATGTTTTTTCATACATACCTAAAATTCCTAGCCAGAAGCAATGATTCTGACAATTTATTAAAAATAAATAAAATGTACAGATAAGAGGTGGGCAGGATCAAACAAGCAGCAATGTCCTAATCCACCTAACAACAGACCTAGATATCATAATACGACATATCATTTCTATATTCAGAGCCACTATCAACCTCTCACTCATATTTAGATTTATCCTGATTAAACATCATAAGAATATTTGTGTCCACCGTCTTGGGTATCATCGAAGAGGATCTGGTAGTAACGTTCCTAGGAAAATTAGAATAATTCTTACATGGTCTCTGCTTTGAGGGAACATAGGTGAACCCCTCACCAGCATTTATCTTTTCCTTTCCACTCAAAATCACATCCTGGAAAGATGTCTTCCCACCACTACATAAAGTTTGAATTTGGGTACTATGCTAACTTTTATCGTTAGAAACATTCCCCCATTTCTTTGACAACTCAGAATATTCAAAGAGCTTCTGAATTTCCTGATGACAGTCAACACCTTGACGTGTGTTAGCCTGATCAAAAACATCATCCTGAGAGCCATCAGGGATAATCAAACCAGGAGAATGTGTAAGAAGTTCCTTAGCTAAAATAACCTCGTCATCATCATCAACCGGAGGGACAAAGGGGACACTATGATCTTTTTCCATACTTGTATATAAGTAAACTGATCATGAATACCAAGGAATAAAACACTCCAAAACAATAAAAATAAACCTATAAAACCAATAAATGCTGAATTGATGTATCATAATAAGGATACAAAAATTAAATTACATAAATAATTGGTTATGTAAATATTAATTAATGTATTTAATTACGTTATTCAGAACAATAACATAATGTGACAAACACCGTCTAACGTAACATTAATGTTTCTTCCTCTCACCTCCATTTTTGTGAGATATTGTGTCTTAACTACTACACCTTCTGTATAATGTATTTATACATCAAATTTATGATTAATATAATGAATCTATTTAATTTTATGATATTAATTTTATCATTTTAAGATAATTAATTTTGGGGCATTATATTCAATTGATTACAATATTTTATTTATTTTCTACATGAACCTCCATTTTCATTTGGGTTTCACTTATTCTCTACTAAACTCAATGAAAATATTATTTATTTCTATGTACTATTCAAAAAATTTGTGTAAATGTTATATATATTTTTACCAGTCATAATCGTTTTTTATTTTATAAGGAGTTACATGTTTTAAAAGAATCATTAAAAAATTGTCCAAAATGCCAGCCAGATTCAAGGAACTTCTCAAATTATTAGTTATTTTGATGTTCACTATGAAATCTAATTTCCTCCGCATTTGACTATCTATAATAAAAAAATTTAACCTGAAAAGTATTCTTTTGTTCAATTATGGTTTTATGAAATAAAAAAATGCCTTTTCTCTTCAAATCCCTTTTCATCTTCCTTAAACCTTACTAAAAGGATTATATCTAATGATTCAATAAGAACTATTTTACAAAAATTCACCACAATATGACTTTATATAAGAATCAAATATAATTTAAATGAACTTACCTTTTATTTAAATGGATATTCATGTTTAGAATATGATTTCATCACAAATTCAAATGATTTTCCAAAAGAACACTTCTTTCCAAAGTAAAATGGATTTTTCTAATATCCCTTTAACTTTTTTGAGATATATTCCTTGTTCAACACTTATTTATTTCTTGTGGTGTATGTAATACCCTATGGTATAACCTATCAAGAGTCCCCATGTTCTCATGTTATTATAAGGGATTATCATTTGAATGATTCAAGGTGGTATGGGAAACATTGGAATGTTAAAGTTTTGTTTTCTCAATAATTTTGATATGGTATCATTTAAAATTATCTTGATATATGTCAGTGTACTTTATTTAATCTTGTAATTAATTGAGGTTGATCTACTATGATATCATCTACCATGTTTTATTGAATGTCTTATGATTAGTATGATTGTGAATGTGCTATCGTGAAACCACTGACTAGATCACTCAGAATGGTTAAGGATTATTATTAATGATTTGGGAAAGTTATTTAAATTTCATATGTTGGTTTCAATATGAATGTGTATTTTCTTTACGTTTATCTTCATTCATATAAATAATTAATTGGACATAATATGTGTCGGGTAGAGCCTGAAATAGCCCCTTGGTGCATCACTTGGTTTCATCAGAAAAACAATGGTCTTTCAACAAGGCCTTGAAAAAATGTGTATTTATGGTCATGGAATGAGTCCTTGATGGCATAGTTATGATGTACCACATTATGTTTTCCCTTATTATGAAACTAATAAATGAATGTTCATTTGGTTTTTTGACTAGTATAATACCCATGGAAATATTTTATTATAGAAATACTTATCCTGCTCATATTATTGCCATATTATATTCATGATTATTTTTAAAGGCATGTTTTTTTAGTTATTCACCATGCCTAATGGATATGTTTTCGATATATTCCACATTACTGTGTTTAGAAAGTTATTTAGAGGCTGCATGAAAAAACATAAATTTTTTTAATTTTATCTCATCCTTGCGAATAGTAACATACAATTATGAATTTTAACAAATAGTACAAAATAGTATATCGTAAAAAAATTAAGAAACATCAGACATAAATGTACAAATAAAATTTATACATATTATAATTGAAAAATTAATCACAATGTAAGTATTAGAATTTTTTTATGTCATAAATAATTTATTTAGTATTTATTGAATAATTTAATAAAATAAAATTGAAATGGATTTTAATAAAATGTAATAATAAATAGCTACATTATTTTCTTATAGTTATAAGATAATTTTATGGGACCCTGATTAATTTCTCAAGGGGTTATAAAACTTTTTATAGTTTATACTTGTATTTTGAAATAAATTATGATTTAATTAAAAATTTAATTTAAATATTTGGGAAATTATTTTTCATTAAAGGATATAATTTTATAATTCTACCTGTCAAAAAATGGTTTGGGTGATATTTTTGGATTTTTCTAAAATAAATTAATTTTTCATGAATAGTAAAAATATAGTTTTCTATTTTTGGTATTTTTAATTACACCATAATGATGTAATTATTTATCTAAAATTACGGTAAAATTGTGTATAATAAAATATGATATGTGGTGTCTTATGGGGTTAATATAATGTCCACATACCATGTGAAAGCATATGGTTTTGGAAAAACAATAAATGAGGTGTCCTTTGAGATTAATAAAAAACTCCCCTCTTTTGTCATAAATACCCTCCCATTTTTTCATTTTCCATCAGTCAGAATTTATCATCCTTAAAAATCTGATTTATTCCTCAATAGGTGTCCTCAAACCCCCATTTTCTCAAATATCAATTTTAATGTGATACTCTACAAGGTTAGGGAATTCTCAACATCTCTTTTCAATTCAAAAACACTCTTATGTGGTATGTATTTAATTATCCATACCATGTTGTTATATCATTTTAATTCTGTATCTATAATAGATTATGAGCCTTTTATTAATTGTTTACAGCTTTCCCCTATGTTTTTAATATTTTCTAAAACCCTGTTGGATAGCCATTATGCTGCATAATTTTTGTCTACAAATCTATCTCTTTTTCATGCTCTCTTATTATGTTATTATTATTAATTTCAATCAGATTATGTTGGGATATGGAATTCCATATCCCCCGTAAATTATATATTTCTTAATAATGATAATAGAACCCTTTTTTTCTCTTAAAAAATAATAACTAATTTTTAAGTGACCTTGTTAGGCTACCAAATTTTTGTATTGAATTTATCCCCTTTTGATTTATTTCAAGATCATTTATTTTCTTTTTCATTCATCCCCTCCGTTTATCCAAATGTTATTATTACTATAGTACCTACATGTATTTTTATGATTTTGTGATAATTTAACAATTCACCATCATCAATCACTTCCTCTTCTATTATACTTGAAATAAAAATATCATTCCGGATGTGTTAATTAATCACATTCACAGACTACAAGATTTCAATTTATATTACCATCAACAACTAGGGAAATGACACAATTTTTATTATTATTATTGTCTATAATCTATGTTTTATAAATTATTTAAGGATCTAATTTATTTTTTTACCCATGATATTAATTTTTAATTTAAAATGACTTCATTGTGATCAAAACCCTTCCAATTAACCCAAAATTATATCATTAATATTTTATATAACGACTCCTCTCCATTCACAATAACCAAAAATATTTATGACCATTTAATATTATGGTTATTCACTCATAACATAATACTTCTATTCTGGAAATAAAATCTAATTCTAGTTGTTTATCTGTACAGGAATATAAGTACACCGATCATGAAACCCAATGGAGAAAACAGTACAAAAAAAATTAAATTTACCCTCTTAAACCCATCAATAAATACATGAATGAACATAATTAGAAAATAATTAATAAATTAAATAAATAATAGGTTATATAAATATTAATTTAATAATTAATTTCATTATCCCAGACAATAAAATCCATTATATAACACCATCATACTTAGGTAAGGGTTTCTTCATCTCACTTCCATTTTTATGAGACATTCGTTATTCACTACTACTAAATATGTATTGTGTATGAATGTTGAAAAATGATGTAACATATAATTAATATAATTATTTTAATTGTATTAAATGAATCAATTTAATATTATTTAATTTCGACTCTTAAAGATCAATTGATTACAATGTGGCAAGGGTTTTCCAACGGAACCTCTATTTTCATTCGATTTACCTTTATTATCTTATTATCTCAATAAAATTATTATGTATTTTTTTGTAATCACCATAAATTTTTTGTTTCTGTTCTATATATGTTTACCATATTGAAATTTCGTTATTTTATGAGTTGTCACACATTTTGAAAGGAACATTTAAAATTCATTCAGAAATACAAGCCTGTCTTAAAGGAATTTCTCAAATAAATTCAGGTTTTCATGGGAAAAATATGATATAGTTTTAGAAAACATGATCATTATAAAATCACACCTTTTATGATGAAAATATTTTCTTACTTAAATTCATTCTTTATGAAATACATTTCCCAAAGAAGTCCTCTTTTCAAAGTAAAATATTATTTATTTCAAATTTTCTCGATGATTTCCTAAAAGTGTCTTCATCTATTTCCACACTCATGTGGAATCTTATGCATGATATCATCTACCATATTTAATTTAATGGTTTAAGAGTAGTTTCACTTTGTTTGTTCTATCCTAAAAATAGTCTCCAATTTACTATAAATTGTTAGTGATTAAAAATAATGTATTTGGAATGTTATTTACAATTCATATGTTGGTTAAAATTTGAATTTACATGTTTTTTATATTTATCCCCAATCATGTGATGAAATAATTGATCTTATTATGTGATGTTTGGTGCCCGTTATATCCCCCCGATGCGTTGGTATGTCTCTGGAGACAAATAAAGGATGACTTGGGTGAGGCCTTGACCATTTTGAGATATAGTTTTGGCCGAGGGAATAACAATTTTTAGAAGTATTAGCTGAAGCCTTAAAGGCATGCTTTAGAATTTTCAAAATATGAGTTTCCCTCATTAAGAAGATTTAAATTCATAGTTCATGTGTTTATTTGAACATTATAATAACCATGATTTTGTTTTTTCATGACAATATTTACTGAACTCATATTCCTGTAATGTTATGTTCATGTTTATTTTGTAAAGTCATGTGTTTTCAATTATTCCAAATGCCTAATGTTTTTGTTCTTTTCAACTATAATTTTTAACATTAATTATTAGTTGAGCTCACCCATTCCTATGTTTCCTTACTCACAAGACATGAGGAGGTGTACTTTTTTTTACTTGGTTGAATAATCATAGAGTTGTGGATATTCCCAACTGAACATTAATTTTTTTCATTTAAAGTTGTAATGTTAAAATTATATATATATCTTGAATTAAAAAACTACTGATCTATTAGTACATTCTGGATTTGATTCATAGTAATCATGAAAATTTATTAAAATAATGCACCATCTCTAGTATTCTGGAATTCACACAAGGGAATTTTGAAGCAATAACCATTAAATTTCGGATAGTAGAATGGAATTGTGAGGATGTGGTTATATTTAGGGGTAATAATGTAACACCCCAATAATTTACAAATAGATTAATTTTAGTAACATGGGTTTTGGCCATGCCAGACTTTTAATATTCCTACGAATATTTCTAGAGCTTGGAGCGAAAACGGTGTGCGATTCAGACTCCCAGTGTTCCTGGGATTATGTTTATAAAAATAAGAAGTATTTTTATACTATAAACAATGTGGTAATTATTTATCTATAATTTCATATCTCAGATCAAAAAATTTAGGGCATAGTTGCATTCAGAGTGTTCTGTTTACCCTAGGCAGGGTGTAAAATTTCTGGGTGTGGGCCTGCTGTGGACAAAGCCACCATGAGCATTTTCATAAATAAATAAAAATGATTATATACGATAACTTCCTCGAATAACTACTGAATGGAGTCACAAAACGAAATTTTGAGCTCACTGTTTAATTAAGAACGTTGTGTTAACCATAGGGGATACCAAGTCATCCTTGCGCCGGGAGGCTTGGTGTGGGGTGTGGTCATGTGTTGATTTAATTTTTCAAATCAAATATTAAAAATCAGCCACCACCCCAAATTATCCTTCATTTGTGCATCGAATATCCCCCTCCTCTTTTCTTCTCTATTCATCAATGATGATCCACTGAATCGAGCAAACTATGTTCCCACGATCTCGGAATTTGGCGATGGATGCTCTTGGTTCATGTAGCGGATGTTTTGGAGTGAGGATATCAGCCAGAACATCAGCGTTCCACCCGCGATGTAGGCGGTTTGAGTTTTAATCCCTAGATCATTTTTATCTTTTTTTTTCTTCAAATAGAATCCATAGTAGTGTATATTGAGTTCCTAGGGTCACACATTCGGTTGTAGATCCGCATTTGGACTAGCAGGGTGCCACCTTGCGTTCCGTAGACGGTCTGCCAGCACAACATTGTCGTGGCAGCGCCGTAGGAGGAAGATACTACCGCCTTCACATAGCAGTCCATCATCAATCAAAGGCGACTCCCAGTGACGGTTGGTAGTGGGCACTCACGTGCTTGCGGGCCACCGCGTGCTGTGGGAACCATTGACTGGTTCGGGCCGGTCTGGCTTTTATTCGGGCCAGGGGTTCTTACAAACCTCATTTCTTGTAATTCATAGGTCAGAATTGTGTGTCGTCTATGGAGACATGACCCTGGATACAAGGCTTACCCTTTGAGGTATGTTTTGGTGTTTTAACTTTCTAGATTTTTTCATGGGAGGTGAAAATGTGAAATATAATAATAATAATTTGTTATTATTCATCTTCGGGTCGTTGTATGTTTTTTCTGGGGCAACCGATTGACATGTTCTCAGTGGAGTTGAGACCCAGATGGTATGGTGTAATTTTCAAGATACGTTTCGGGTGTTGGTACCAAGAATAGGGTGTGGGCCCTACTGGGCTGGCTTTCTTCATTTTATGGAGAAACGTGAGTTTTTTATCGGGTGTCTGTTATGGATGAATGGGTAGTCAATATTATGTGTTTTTCCAAGGGGAATGAAATGGTGTGAGATTCTTGATGATTTTATAGATTGATTTGTGGGCCCCACATAAGAATGCAATGGTGAATACTACCTTTTTCATCGGTTGTACGTTACAGGCAAGTTAGTATCATATCCTATGTATTTTTCTATATAGATCGCGACCATGACCTTGGTATAGGCCTTGGAGTTTCACAATGTGGATCTGTTGTAGGTTGCTCAGGTTAGCGATGTTTGGACCAGCACTGTAAGAGTGTACTCTCGTGGTTCATTCTTATGAGGTTTCATGTGGAATTACAAATTTAGTATAGGTTTTTTATACCCTCTATATGATGGATTTCACATAGAGTTATGTTATCCCTCTGGTGGGTTTAGAGTGGGATCATCTAGATTCACTTTCCTAGATTGGGTTCTAGGTATCGCAGTTACCGCTTTTCCAAGGGTAGTGATCCCCTATCTTGCATGTTATCCCCATAGGGATTGGGGCATCATTAGGAATTTAATCCCCTATGTATTGGGTCTTACATTGTAGGGTTGTGACCTCATGGGGTATGTGATCCCCAACTCAGCATCTTGTTTATATTAGGGTTGTGAAATCATTGGTTTTATGATCCCCTACTCAGGCACATGATTTCGGTAAGGTTGGTACATCATCGGTTTGATCCCCTACATCAAAAGTTTTACCAAATTGGATTCTGATATCGTTGTGACAACATATACACGGGCGAACATCCTCTATCTGAGTGATTAGATCTTTGGAGCACTAGATTGGGTTGTTGTATCCCAAATCATTTCCTATTAGTGATCCCCTATCTATGAGTTATACGAGTCACCATAGTGGGTTCTTGTATCCACTAGTGGACCCTATGAGTGATCCCTTATAAGGGGAGTTTGGTGTTTAAATTGATTCTGTGTGGTGACCTTAGTAATGATGTACGATGAGTGTGTTCTCTCAGATGGGCCATCTAGGATGGGGGTGTGAGGCCCAATAGAGTGTATCTCTTAGAAGTGTGTCAACTGGAATGATAGAGATCATGAAGTCTATTCTTTTGGGTTGTGTAATAATTATAGCATTGAGCAGTACCTATCGAAGGAGATGAGGTCAGAACCTCAGGAGGCATAGTGTTTGAAAAGAGTATATCTGGTTTTTCATGGTATATATATGGGAAAATACCTGATTGGATGTTCATGTGGTATGTATGGTCATACACCTATGCTGAGATGACTAATCATGTTTAGCCATGGATGGTCTCGAGATGGATTATCTCTCTCTTTTGGGATCACTCTAGCTGGGATGAGTTAACTATTTCCTTTTAGTTTCCCGGTTTTATTTTTGCGGTTTTGGGTCCCTACTGAGTATTTTTATACTCACCCCTACACTGGATTTTCTCGCACATGTTTGTGTAATTTTTAGACCACATGCCTTTCGGTGGAATCCCATGAGGACCCAAAGAAGGTGGATCTTTTTGAGCGAGACTGGATGTGGTGTTTACCAGATATGTGTCGAGGAGCATACTAGCGAGTTCTCTTTATAGTGATCCCCTCCTTCTAAGTAGGTAGGATGATTTTGTAGTTTTCTTTTGGGGACACCTTCTTTTTCCCTTTTGTACATATATTGCACTATGGTTTAGGATAATTGTATACATGTTTTCCTTTTCAGTTTTATCTATCTATGCACTGTTGAATGGAAGTGTATGTCGATACGTGAGTATAGATATGATTTTCTAACGCCTCCCATGTGTGTGATATCCTACTCGGTGCAAGTCACCAGCCCCTGGACTATTGGAGGTAGGCTTGGGGATTTGCGTCTAGACCCCCGTTGGGTTGGGTCATGGCTAAGTGGAATGCGAAGAGGTTCCACCTAAGGGATCTCTGAGTGTAGGTGGTCTATTTGTTCATTTTCTTTGGGTTTCATAGAAACAATGTTACGATGTTTCTATTTTGCCTTTCAGGAATGGGACTCCTGTTTTGGTGTTGCAGGTGACATGTCCATTCACCTGGACTCTGATAACCTAACATTCAAATCAGCACATTAGGACACTAGTCATAGGGATATAAAGCTACATAAATCATATAGGACTGGGTTTTGGGTTTCCCTTTTTATTCTTGAGTCATCTCCAAAGATATACACTTTGATAGTGGTAGATCTTGATTATATAGAAGGATTCCTCCCTAACGACAACCAGCGAGAGTTCTGCAGTGATATTTTGGTGACGATCCACCCCATGTAGAGGCTATTCACCAAGGTGCGGATTTTGGAAGCTGGACTGGTATGTGGACCACTAGTTGAACCACCACCTCTTGAGAAGCTAGTTGTGCCGACTTTGTAGGATGTGGATGCACGTAGGCTAAGTGTGCTGAACGAGTTCCATAGGCAGCGACCTATGATGTTTAGGGGTGATCCAGATCGTTAGGCAACTGATGACTAGCTCGAATCAGTCAATAGAGTTTTCCACCTAGTGTGTACACCTTCATATTATATAGTGGTCCTAGCGGCAGTCCTTATGCATGGTTCAGTCTGGTGATGGTGGAGCTTGGTGAAATAGTCTAATATTAAGGATGTGCTCATGTCGGTAGAGTTTTAGCGGCCCCTTAGGTTAGAGTTCATTCCATTGATGCAATGTTTAGTGAAAATTCTTATGCATATTCATCTTCGGAATGAGGAAATTACTATGTCAGATTACTCAGAAAGGATTATAGACTGGTCATGGTACTATCTCAATATGGTTCAAGAACCATTATTTTGGGCTTGAACTTTGATAAGGGCCTACATAGTGACATCGGGGCATATGGGGTTTCCTTGTGCCAACCCACCTGTGTTGGAGTGCTAGATCGAGCCTTGGTAGTTGATATTTTTCGTGGTTAGTGGATTTAGTATGTCAGTGCTAGTATTTTGGTAGGAGAGACCTTGGTATATGGTAGAGGACAAGATGTGTAGGGGTTTGGACATGCCTAACATTTAGAGAGGTGACCCCAATATGGAGGTTATGAGGCTCACGGCTCTTAAGGATGTGATGATTGTTTTGGTCAGCCAAAAGAGAGGTGGTGTTACACTTGCGATGGTCTGGGACATCTTGTTAGAGATTTTACAACCCCTCGTGATTCTGAGAGGGAGTTGGTCAATAGGCCGCCTTGGCAATGGAAACGTCATGAGTATGGAGGTCCTCCAGGAATCAGACATGGAGACAGAGCTGTTGCATTAGTGGGAGGTGGTATGTGGTATCAAATGGCACCACCACCACACCCAGGTGGTCCACATTGGGCATATGGTGCTGGAGGGTGAGGGTGGGGACAGATGCATGCCTTATAATTTGTTGGTTAAGAGGATCCATGGGTGGATGGTGGTACCCTCTATGTCCTTTATACTTCTGTAGTAGGTCTGATAGACACTGTCTAATGGTACTATTTCAATTCTATTTCTTCCTTGAGTATTTTTTTAGTGCAATGGTATGACCCTATGTTGGATTTGTTTGATGTGCTTATAATGAATGAGGAATAGGGGTCCTTCCTCCACAGATAGTTGTTTTTTTGACGTGGTTAAAACCATGTGGGCGAGTCAGTGCCTCCCAAAGAGGATAGTGCTGATGTGTGGTGGACGAGTGACTCTCACTTATGCATTCGGGCAAGGGTGTGTGTTGGTGAACATTCAAAAGTGGGTGACCCAGTTGAGATTGTAGTTGCTTTCCAAATTCTTATAGAATTTCAGGGATGAAAAGTTCTATGGTGGGTAGGATTTAGAAACTATGTTTTTGGTCTTGTACTACTTTGAAATTTTCCAATGAATATTTCTAGAACTAGGCATGATGATGTCGTGCGATTCCAAGGCTCGGTGTTCCAGGAATTAATTTTATAAAAATATAAATGATTTTAATAATTTGAATGACATTTGAATGAGTAATATCTTAAATGGTAGCTTGTAATTGAAATATGAGTGCACCATTGCATTTGGAGAATGTCGTTTACCCTAGGAAGAGTGTAAAATTTGTGGGCGCGGGCCTGTTGTGGAAAAAGTCAGCAGAGTAATTTTAGTAAATAAATGAAAAGTTTATTTATGAGGTTCGTCTAATATAACTGATAAAAAGAGTCTCAATCGAAATTCTGAGCTATTTCTTGTGTTCAGAATGTCATGTTTCCCTTAGGGGTGACCAAATCATCTCTGTGGTAGGAGGATTGGTCTTGGGCGTGGTCATTTGTTGATATAATTAGATTAAAAACAAATAAATACAATCTAATCACCACCCATCCCCATTATCCTTCCTATTCAAACTAACGTGCCCCCTCCCCCTTCCTCCTCAATTCTTCACCGTCGATCTACCAAATCAATAAAATGAAGAAACCACAAGCTCAGATTCTAACAGAGGACGCTCCCAAATCATGCAGTGGCTACTTTGGAGTGTGGATCTAAGCTAGAACATTGGGGTTTAACCAGTGAGGTTGGAAATTTCTGTTTTAATCCATGTATCTGATTAATGGTTTGTTTTTCATTGAATTTATTTCATTGATGTGTATATCGGGTTCCCTGGGTTATGTAGTAGGTCGTGGATCTACGTTTGGACCACTGCGGTGACCATAGCGGTCTGCAGAAGGTCTGTTGTCATGGGAGGAAGGGTCCCCGGCCTACACGTGGCATTCCAATGTAAAATAAAAGTGACCCATGGGGGGGTCAGCTGTGGTAGAGCACATGCCAATGGGGTGCCATGTGTGGCTAGAACCGCCTGTTGGAGTGGCGGGTGTAGGCGGGATGGTTCGCATCGGTCCGAATCATTCATTATTTTAGGGGTTCTTACAACCCATGTATCATGGAATCCATGGGTGTAAATCACAAGCCGTCTATGGAGAAGACACCCTGGCAACAATACGGACCCTTTGAGTTGGTTGTGAGAGTGTTAATGGTCTTGATCATGGACTAGAAGCTTTAAATGTCGAATATAATAATAACAATAATTTATTTTTATTCATCTTCGGGAAATCATAAGTTCTTCCCGCGGGGTCCGACTGACATACCATTAGTGGTGTTGAGATCCTAATGGTACAACATACTTTTGAAGATAGTTTATGGGTGTTGGAACTTAGAATAGGCTGTGGGTCCCATAGGGCTGAGTTTCGGCATTTATGAATAAACATGACTTTTCGGTCGGGTGTCTATTATAGATGAATGAGTAGTCAATATCATGTGTTTTTTCAATTGAATTGCAACAGTGTGATATACTAAGTGAGTGTCTAGATCAAGGTGTGGTCCCCACATGGGATTTCTATGGTGAATAATATCCTTTTCATTGGCTGTTCGTTATGGGTGTGTAAGTAGCCTATCTATCGTATGTTTCAATTTAGTCTATCTTGGTGTATTCAATATAGGCCTTGGATGTGCACAGTTTTTTAAAGTTTTGGGTCACTTTGGTTAGTGACATTTGGACCAGCAGTGGTTGACTGTACTCCATTGGTTCATTCCTAGGAGGGTTTTTGTGTCATTACTACCTTATTCGAGTACTGTGATCCCCTTGACAAGAGGATTTTCTTAAAGAGTTCTAGTATCCATCTTGTGGGTCCAGATAAAGATCATATAGCTTCTCTTAACAAGATCATGTTCTTGGTATCTCAGTGACATGTTTACCACGGGGTCGATCCACTAACTAGCATGTTAACCCCAGAGGTTTTGAGGCAATATCAGAAATACGACCCCCGACATAGTGGGACATGCATAGTAGGGATGTGGAATCTTTGGGTATATGTTCCCCTACTCATCATGGGGTTTATATTAGGGTTGTGAAATCGTTGGTTATAGGATCACCTAATAATCCTGTGGTGTTGGTAGGGTTGTGGCATCGTCGTTTCAATCCCCAATATCATGATTTTTACCAGATAGGGTTATAGTATCATCATGACCACCTTTACAGGGGCGACGATCCTCAATCTGAGTTATGTGATCTGTGAAGCACGAGATCGGGGTTTTATATCCCCCATAGGTTCATGGAATTGATCCCCTAACTGTGAGATCTACAAGTTACCAGACTGGGTTATTGTATCCCCTAGAGGACCCTAGGAGTGATCCCCTACCCAAAGAGTTTGGTGCTTCTGTTGTTTCAGCGTGGTTATTATAGTGATGATGTCTGATGAGCATGTTCACTTAGATGGGTAATCTGGGATGGTTGTGTGAGGCCCCATATAGTGTATCTCTCTGATGCATGTCATCTAGGAAGAAAGGTCTCAGGGAGTGTGTTCTCAAAGGAGGTGTATTATTTAATGCATTGAGTAGAACCTGTCATAGATGATGAGGTTGGAACCTCATGTGGCTTGGTGCATGAAATGAGTATATATCTATTTTTTCATGGTATATGTACGGTCATATACCTGAGTGGATGTTGATAGTGTATATATGGTCATACAACTGAGCTGAGTTGACTATTCAAGTTTATCCAATGATCGTCTCGAGAAGGAGTTTCTCTCTCATTTGGGTTCCCTCTGGCTCGGATGAGCTGATTTTTTCCATTATGTTCCTCCCTTTTATTTGGGGGTTTTGTGGTTCCTACTGTGTATTTTTATACTCACCCATGCATGGGCTTCTTTAGCACATGTTTGTGTCTTGTTTAGACCACAAGACTTTAGACAAAGTCCTAGGAAGACTTATTGTAGGTAGAGCATTGTGAATGAGACTGTCTGGGGTGTTTACCAGAGTTGTGCCTAGCAGCATATCTATGGGTGTTTTTGACAACGATCCCCTCCTTATTAAAAAGTGGGATGATTTTGTAGTTTTTTTGGTGGACCCAGTTTTCCCCTTTTTAATTCTGTTGCACTATGGTTTTGGATAGATGTATGCATGCATCTTATTTTCAGTTTTATATATCTCGGCACTATTTCAAGGAGGGGTATGTGGTTTTGTGTTTATAGGTTAAATAGGATAAGGCCTCCCATGTCTGTGAAAGCCTACACTACACTAGTTGCCAGCCCCCGGCCTATTTAATGGGGTCATGTGGAGTCACGGCTCGAGCCCTATTTGGTTGGGTCGTGACATTAATAAATAATTCATGAAACACTGAATCTCTAAAATATAAAACATTTTTATTACCAAGATAGTAGACATAATTATCCACCTCTATTTTTTGAATTTCAAAAAACTAACATACGTGGTTGCATTCAGTTAGATTTTTAGAGTCTGGCAAGGAAAACATAATTTTTGGTCAATAGTAACATAACCAAATTAATAGTGATATACAATTATTAATAGTACTATACCATTAGGAATATTAATGAATAGTAAATTAGTTAAAAAATAAACACTTCTCCCATGAAGTTATAAAAAAAATTTTGACATCATATTTGGGTCAACATGAACGTAGTATACGTATTTGTATTTTTCATAGTCATAAATATTAAAATTAAAATTTTGTGATTTATTTATTAAATAAAAATGTTAATATATTTTCATAAAATTTAGTCATAAATTGTTATTTTTGTATCTTATGGTTGTAAGATAAATTTATGAGAACGTGATTAATTTTTCATGGTGTTATAAAATGAGTAATAGTTTTCAAGTTATTTTTTCAAATAAAATATTATTTTATACACAAATTAAATTAAAAAAAATTTGAATTTTTTTAATAAAATGGATTTTTTTCTTTTACATTTGAAAAATTATTTTAGAGAAATTTTATGATTTTTATAAAATAGTTTAGTTTTTCGTGAATACTAAAAATATAGTTTTGAGTTTTCTAAATATTTAATGAAATCATAATGATGTAATAATTTTAATAAAATAATATTATACATGAGTACATTATAAAAGGATATGAGGTGTACCGTGTGTTGAATACCATGGGATAATACCATGGGGAAGCACATGGTATTGCAAATACCACTAAGGAGTTATCCTTTGAAATTAACCAAAAAACGGTCTCTCTCTTACTAAAAACACCCACTCATTACATCATATTAATTCATTTTAAATCATTCAAACATGATGATATTCTATTTTTAACTCCTCAGATTCCTCCCAAGATGACCGCATGCCCCCAATGTCCCAACAATCAATTTTTTGGAGTTACTATACACAGAAAGCATATTCTCAATTTTTCTTTTACATTATTGTACTCTTTTATATGGAATGTATTTCCTGTTTCCATACCGTGTTATTATTTATATTTTATTATGTTCCTATAAGATATTATGAGTCTTTTCTTAATGTTTGAAACATATCCCCTCTCATTTTAGTGTTTTAAAAAACCATGTTTCATATATATTATGCTGCTGAATTTTCGTCTCACAATCTCTATATTTTTTCTGCACTTTTTTATGGTATTCAATTTTAGTTTCAATAGGATAATTTTCGGATATTTCATTCCATACCACCTTACTGTCCATATTTTTTAATAATTATGAGATATGCATTTTCCTTAACCAAAATATTTTATGAATTTTTAAGAGATGTTGTTAGGCTGCATAATTTTCATAATGGATTTCTTAACATTTTTTTTATTTCGAGTTCCATTATTTTCATCATTATATCCACAGATAATTTCAACAAAATGTTTTGAAAACTCTATTACCATAAATTTAATATAATTTTTTTATATTCTATAATAATATATCATCATCTCTCCTTTCCCCTTCTTTTATAAGAGAAATGAAAACACTATCCGAGATGTGTAAATTTATTACAATCACGGACGATGGGATTTCAGTTTCTATTAAGATATTATATTCTTGTCATGAAACATTTTTTATTTTTGAACTAGACAGTAATGTATGTATTAATTTATGTAATTATATAGAATATTTTTTCACACTTTATAAAGTCTCGTGTTTTTGAACCAGGATTAAATTACAAAGGTTTTCAATTTTTTTCTATATATTGAAGGGTCCGTTTTTTAATCTGATATCCAAAACATTAGTATGCGTGTTGGAACACGTAAAATTTTTTTATTGGACTTTAGTGAATACCCAATAAATATTCACAAGTGTCCCGATATGTGTCGGCAGCCCCAGATCCAGAAAATTCCACTTTAATGGGTCTAGATGGGCTACACACAATTTCAGTCCAGCACGTGCATCATACCCAGTTTAATATTTTATTAATTTTAATTTAATATTATAATTTGATTTTTGTGTTTAAATATATGAATGTGTTAATAATAATAATGTTATTATTATTATTATTATGGTGCCATAAATTTTTTGTTTGTTAATAGACATTAATTTTCTGATTAATGTGGTGTATCATTTATATTGAAAAAATTTATTTGTAATATTAATGGCTTGTAACATTAATGTCAAATTAATTTTGATTTTGGGTATCTCTAAATAATGTCTTAATTAAATTGGGAGCTTCAAATTTAATTAAGAATATTTATTGTTAAGGTGATTATTTTTGGGTTTATCCAAGGTTTGAATAATAATAATAAGGATATTATTATTATTATGGGTGATGAGGGGTACAATTATTTTTAATAATGTTAATTAAATCATGGGTTTCTCTTTCAAAGGAATAGATGAAAGGGTGAAATAATAATAATGTCCTATATTTTCTCATTCCTTATAAATAATATTAAAATCAATACTATGTTAATTGACTTGTTTTAATAGAAATTAAATTATGGGTGTTATTTAAAATTTTAGGTGGGACAATTTAAAAGGGAAAAGAAATTCCCTCCTTCTTCCCCATTGAGGCATGACACAAACGGAGGTGCACATGCCTTCTCTGAATGGTTACCTCTTCTGTGACTCCTTCCATATACATCCATGGTCATATTTGTTCCCAAGGTGAGACCTCCTCCCTCGATCGATCCACCTCCTCCCCTACAGCATGAACTCCAACAGCACATGCCCCCTGGGAAGAACCCCGGTTTTGTGCGACCCCCATTGGCACCCACCCCCTCTCTCGGACTCCAATATGAACACAACGATTCCTCTTGTAATCTTCAAAAATACTATATACCTCCTCAAGGTGAGTCCTTCTATATATATTTCTTGATTTACATTGCCAATTTTACAACTCTCTCCCCTTGTTTTCACAGAAGAAACCCTAAGGATCGGGTTTAAATCTGATTGTTGCATACAAATGTTTTGACGGTATGCGAAAGTTGATTCAAGATCCATTGGACCATCCTCTATCATCATCCACCAAGGGCGAGGTGGAGGGACTCGATTTTCCATTTCTCCATTGCATCGGTTAAGGACATACATTCATGCTACTTGTTTTTCTCCATCTTTTTTTTTGTGTCTAACAAATTAATTGAGTCCCTGATTTATAAATATAGGTGTGTTGACACCTGCTACACTATTTATGGTTGTATATGTTTGTTATTGTGGTTTATGACCGATGAAATAGTGTGTGAATATATATATATATATATATATATATATAGGTACATATATATAGAAGTGGGTCTGGGTGCGACTGTATACCGATTGTGATTGGTTGCCACCAAATGTGTTGAAGTAATGTGTTTTTTATTTGGTTCCATCTTATGTTAGGGTCCCCTTTCAAGTCCTAAAAATTAACAAATGCATTAATAAAACGTGTGCTGTGTTTTTTTAGATATTTAAATTATTCAGTAAATTATTTAAATTGAATTACATTCAAATGGGAATATAGTATTTTTGACTAAATTGGTAAATGTGATTTGTAATATCTTGACGCGTTGATTTGGAAGTTATTTATTGAGGATACCAATGGGAGAGAAATGAGTACAAGATCATGTGTTGGAATTAACCATGAATTGTCAGCAAGTTAAAATATTTTGAGTCTATTACCCATACATTATATGGTTAAAAAATAAGAACCCATGGGTCTTCCTTGTAAAAGAGACATAAATATTATTTGGACATGGACATCCATAGGTGTGCTATTTTACCCATTTCAAAGAATGTTGACTATGCAATAAATTATATATTAGTTGTAGAATTACATGTTTAATGGAGAAGGATGATTAATAGTGTAATTAATTTATGAATTATTTATCAAGTTGTTAATTGTGAATTTTTGGCGTTATTTTTATTATTGTGAATATCGAATATGGGATATACAAATAACATGTTATTTATCAGAATATATATTGTAATCTATTAATGATTAATTGATGGATTAGTTATTACCTGTTAAATGTTGAATGGATAATCAATTGATGTATTGAATATGACATATTGTTTTATCTGAATGAGATAATTGATCTAAAGATTAAATGAGATAATTTTTTTTGACTAAATAGGGATATTTTTTAATGGAATAAATGATGTTATTCTGTATTGATACATTGGATAGTTAATTATGGAAAATTATTTATGGGGTGTGATTTGTTTTGTAGATTAATTAATTGACTGGTTAATTAATGGTAATGTGTACCTAGATAATTGTTGTGTTAACTTATAGATTTGAAATATTTAACTAACATTAGAATTAGTATAGGAATAATGATAATTGATTGGTAAATTCATTATAATGTTTTTAGTTAATTAATGAGGAAAATTAATTTTTGATTAAATTATTCAGATGACTTATTCATTGTTAAGAATAAATAAATGTTAATTAATTAATAACTATTGAGATTTTTAATGGTTAATTAATTTTAGAATTACTTTATGTCAGTTTAGATAGTAAATTTGTTTTTGAATTAATTAACAGATTTGATTAATTAATATATGAATATATTGATGGATGGGTTTTGGATTTTAGAAATGGAATTATAAACCAATAATAAAAATATGTGTGCGATTGATAAACGGGTTATGAGACATGGACTGGTACTCCAAATACAACTGGGGTACAAGACATGGAATCCTACACCCAACATCCATGCAAATATTATTTTATGTGATAGGGAATAATTCACCAATTAAACATGGTTGTGAGACTAGGACTGATGCTCCAAATACTGATGAGGGTGCTAGACCTGAAATTATACATCCATTAATTGACATTGAACTGTGGGTCTAATTGGTAGTACATGAAACAAATTAAATGGTTAATAAAATATGATCTGACATAATTATTTGAAAAATGAATATGAGAAATGGTTCAGACAACATCATGGATAGGGTTGGATTAGAGATACATTTGTTAAAGGGAACTCGATAATTTTTGGAGATAAATAATAATATCAATTGATGTGTTAAGTAGTATATTTAAGAAATTTATAGTTCCTATTCAGAACTCTTCTTTTCCATCTATGTGCCAAAGAAGGAATCTTTTCCAGGTGTCCCTTATGTTCTTGGATGGGTTGTATTTTAATTATTCAATTTAGTTGCTACCATGTTATACTTATATCCTATTGTTTCATTTCACTGTCTAGATGGGTTTGGACACCAGTGGTGCCACCCTTTTGAAATTTATATTTCACACCCTAATCAGCCCTCTAATTCACTTAGGTACCTGAGTAGACCATTCTTTTTTGTAGAACTATGTACCTTGGTCCTTTCTTGGGGATATAAACTAGTATTTGAAGTTAAGAAAAAAGAACAAAGCTAGAGCTTAGGATGCTCGTGGAGTTTTCTGTGGGTCTTTGAGTCTTTTATTTTTTTTCTTTATTTGATTGTATATCATTCTAATTTTTTATTTCATCCCATTTTTAATCATTACCATGTAATGCATGCATTAACTATATGTATGAGAATTTTCCACTTTTGTTCATGTTTTATTAAATTCTTCCTTCTACAGCATTATCATTTATTAGATTTCTTCAGCTATTTTGTTTCCATTTTCCTATTATTGAACTCTGAAATGAGGATATAGTCTCTCCACTAACATTCCATCGACCCTCGCTGCTATTAACCAGCCACTTACATACGAGGAGATGCGCTTGAGGTCATGTTGTGACCAGTCCGACCACCGGTTTAGGGGTGAGCTTGGTCGGGACGTTACAAAGTTGAATCAAAGGCATGCTATTTTTATTTGTCTTACTATTTTGTGGTTTGTAGACATGATACTTGGAATGTGTCAATGCATGTGTTAATAGTCATGCCTTGGACTAATTACCCCACATACGGGAAATGATCAAGTGTCCTGGGATGGGAATTAATGTTTATACTATTTGTGGTTACAGTTGATATGATTTCTCCTTGAAGGACGAGTATATTTTCTGATGCTTATTGATTTTGAAAATTTTAAAATATTTTATACAATGATATGGAAAGGCAGTATCATACATTCATCAATGTAGGAAGTTACATATTCACATTCCATGGATATAACATTCCATGTAGTTGTATTAGTAGGATTCTAGATAATTTGGGTTGCGTGCCATGGGAGAAATGCAATGTTTTGACTATCTTTTGCATGCATATGTATATTTCATGTTTCAGTGATAGATTAAAAATTATTGATTTATTATATGTCGTACTGCCTATATTATTAGCATGTCTTGTTTTTGTTCCATGATTCAGTGTCATAGCATGTTGTTGTGTTATTTCTAATGATAACATACAAGATATATTTTGATTTGTGAAAGGGATTTTAAATTTAAAATGCTAAATTAATGTTGATTGTGATAAAACAGATCCAAATGCTAGTAATAAGCTATATATGCACCTTATTTATTGGTAGATGTCCACCCATGTGTCGAAATATTATATAACCATAGATTAATTAAAACAATTTATAAATGAAAAACTTTAGAGTTTGGATTGAAATGAACTATTGTTTGGTTACTTTTTGTAGAACCTGAATTGAATAAATGAGACCAATCATAGGATGCCATTGGTGGGAAAGAAATTTATATACTATATTGACTATTTATATTTGGAGTCCATAAAATGTTAAATTCTAAAAGATGATGTTTTATGGAATGTCTATTTTGTCTATGGGGAATCGACTGAAAACCAACTGAATTGTTGTGAAACAATACATGTGTGTTTTCTGAAATTCATTTAAATGATAATAGTTTAAAATTAATGAACTAAATTGCTAACATAAAAAAGGGGATTTTGAACCTCATGATTTCGGTTTTGTGTGACCAAGAGAGATGGTTGACGTTTATGTTTTGTAAGAGGATATGCCTTGGTAGGTAGTATCATTGGAATGTTTTGGAAGATAAGGTATGTTTTTTCCAAAACTCTAGATGGCTTTCTAGGACTTTATTTTTTTTGACATGCCAATAGGATTAAGATACATATTTTATGATAAATTTTGGACATGATGATCGTGGTTCATGGTTTATCAGAATCATGCATAAAGGTGTTCAAAAATACCGTATCAATGGGTTGATGATATATTATTACAATGAAATGGAAAACACTAAGGTGGGTAGTGACACACAATTATGATTTAATATAAAAAAAATATTGTTGTTGGTATAGGCATCGATGTTTGGTTGATGATTCATTTATAGGAGAAGCTATGTTTTATTTTATAAAAATTCAATCTGTGATAGTACGAAAGATCATTCAGAGACCTAGGTTTTCTCTTACTAAGCTCTTTCGAATGAGATGAGCTTCTCCCTTATCTTGAACTCATCTCTTAGACACTAATATTGTGTCAGTCTTATGTTGGGATAAAGTATTAAATTTTTTTGGGCATGATGGGCTGTTGTTAACGAATGATGTGTGGTTTAATGGGGATTTTCCTATATTCATATTGGGGAATATTGGTTTTTTAATATCCATACAATGGATTGACATGGTAATGCCAAAAGAGTTATGGTAAGGATATTGGGGCACATTCAGTTGGTGATGTAATAATTTAAAGGGGACATCACATGTTTAATAGTGAGTGTGGGTTTTGGGACTATAATGTCATTCCATTAAATCATGTTAATCCTTTATCTATTGGTCGATCGAGATTCAAATATTTTCATTAATTAGGTCCCTATAATGACCTCATATGTAAGCTCAATTTTGGTGTTTAAATGGTAAAAAATTATTTGGGTTAGGTTTTAAATAATTATGCGGCTAGACTTGTGTTTTCGTTAGTAGTGAATTTTATATTTGGAAATGTAGAACAATTATTTCAAACAAAAAAATTTGAACATGTTATGTCGGATTTTTTAGTAGTAGTTCCTGATGTCTTTTCAGGGATGCGATGTTTTTAAGGTGGATAGATATTAATGTCCCATGTTTTTTAACTGAGTTTAAATAACAATTTTTTCAACCTTTTTCATTTTATTGATGGGTCAGTTTTTTAAACAGAAATCTATGACATTATTCAGAGTGTTGTTACATTTAATGGTATAGTTATTGGACTTGGGTGAATACCCAATAAATTTTACTGGTGTCCTCATAGGTCTCGGGAGCACCAAATCCAGAAAAGTCCACTTTAAGTGATCTTCATGGGCTGTTCACGGTTTTCGACCAACCCATACATCTTACCTAGTTTAATATTTTATTTATTTACTTTAAATATTATTAAATTGTAGATTTGGGTTTTAATAGAGGAGTATGTTCATAATAATAATGTTATTAATATTATTATGGGGTCACAAATTAATTTTATGTGAAAATATTTTTTGTACAGGATTCTTATAGTGTAACATTTATGTTAACTAATTTTAATTGCATGATTAATGGGTTGTAACATTTATGTGAAATTATTGTGGCTTTTTGTTATCTCAAAGTATGATTTTAATTAAATGGGGTGTTTTAATATTAATTAAGTAGAGTTATTTTTAATTAGAGGATCTGGGTTTTATCCAAGGTTTGAATAATAATAACAAGGATAATATTATTATTATTATAGGTGATGAGGGTTATAATATTTATTAATGTCGGTAATTAAATTAGGGGTTTTTGTTTTAAAAGGATTAGAAGAAAGGGGACATAATAATAATATCCTAGATTTTCTCATTCATTATAACTATTATTAATATTATTACTATGTAAATTTGATAGTGTTAATTGACATTAAATTATGGGAGGTAGTTTGTATTTTAGGTGGGATAAAATTACAAGGGAAAATAAATTCCCTCCTTCTCCCCCATAGAGGTGAGGCAAAGAAGGAGGTGTGCATGGTTTCTCCACGTACCTCCATCGTCCGCGTGTCCTTCCAACAACCTCCATGGCCAGAGCTCTTCCCATGGTGTGAACTCCTCCCTCGGATGAGCCTCCACCTCTCCTATGGAGTGACCTTCAGCAGTGTACAACCCTCATGATGATCCCTTATAGAACTCATTCCCCATTAGTGTACCACCCCATCTCCCAGAATTTTCATTGCGCGCGATGATTTCTCTCACACTCTTCATGAATCGTGTCTTCCTAGACATATTGAATAAGTTTGAGTATATTTCTTGATTCAAATATCCCTTTTGACTCCCCTCTCTTGTTTTTTTCTTATCCAAAACCCTATTGTTTGTGTTCAATTCTGATTTTTGCATTCCTCTATTTTTAGGGTATGAAAATGATCACTTGGGACCCAATGGTCCATAATCCGACATCCAATGCCAAGGGCGAGGTGGATGGACTTAATTTTCCTTTTATACATTTCTTGGGTTAAGGATATGCATTCCCACTATTTTGTTTTCACCATCTATTTTTATAGTTTTAAAAGTAATTTGAGTCCCTTGTATACAAATGTAGGTTCATTAACACATTCTTCACTATATATGGCTATCTATTTTGTTAAACTTTTTGTTGAATAATAATATACTGTGTGCATATATATCCAAGTACATATATATATATAATATAGTGTGCACGAAACTACGAACTGATGGTGATTGGTTTACCACATAAATGTTGAAATATTTCATTTTTTTATTTTGTGGGACCTTATGGAAGGGTCCCATTTCATGTCCTCAGCTTTAATAAATGCATTAATAAAATGCCTTCTATGAATTTGGTGGTTATCAAATTATGAAGTGATGTATTTATTATAACGACCCAATGTTTTTCAATGTATATTTCATTATCATAAGTATGTCATAAAATAACATAAAACACTACATAAGGAACTACTATGTGTGATGTGACCTTTAAACATATGTTTTTCACTTCTGTGGTTGAAATTTCAAAAATCTGGCTAACACGGTTGTAATCAGTAAGTTATTTAGAGTCTGATAAGAATGGAATAATCTTTGGTGAATAATAACCTACCCAAATGAATAGTAACATACCCTTATGAATAGTGATATACCCTAATGAATAGTAACTTCACATATGATATTATAAAAATAATATTCATGTTGTATGTACGATATACCTATATTTTAGATTAAGTTAATGAATTTTTTAAAACTGTTTTTGATAATAAATTATTGTTTTAATTAAATATTAAAATAATATTATTTAGAAAATTATTTTTGAAATATAGACTTCATTTTTTGGATTATAGACATAGAAAAATAGTCATGGTTAATTTTTGGAATTTTCTCGAAATAAATGAAATTTTTATGAATAGTTGAATCTGATAATTCACCATAAATGCTAAATAATGGATTAATTGAGTCATCTATGATGTTATGTTGATGTAAGCCCACTTGGTTCAGGATCACATGATAAGATCACTATTATTAGTCTTGGAAAACTTAATATTCTATGTCTTGTGAAAAAATAATAAATTAATGATTATAATATTATGAAATCCATCCTCTCCTCCTATATAAAAATCCCCCTTCTCCCCCTCTTCTCTTCACCCTACTCAAGCCTTGTGCCTTATCATTATTCTACCTAAATCATTTCCCAAACTCCTCCCCCACCTTCAAAAGCTCTAATCCTCTTCAAAATACCCAAACCACTCCATATAAGAGTTTCTCAAAGGAGGAAGTCTCAAGGGGTGAATTCCTCATTCCAATTCCTTCAATTCTTTTAAGTTCTCTCTTTTTTGTTTCTTTCATCACCACCCTTCACCATTAATAGAATGATAAATCTATTAAAAAAAATTTATTGTAATTTTTTCATCCTGATGGTATATTTCATTATCTTTTATCCTTCCCCCGCCCTTTTATTTGAATGAAATGAAAGTACTGTTTGAGATGTGCTAATTTAGCAGATTCAAGGACAATTGAGTATCAATTTGTATTATTATAATTAATTCTGGTTATGAAACCATTTGTGTTTTGGTTGTACCATATTATTATATATCTAATATATCATATTTTTGGTTCTATAATTCTTTTTTACAAATGGTATTCTGTTATGAATCCGAACATGTTCTTTGAAAACAAATCCACCGATTAACAGAAACAGTTATCATTACAGTTATATATATAATAATTTAACAACACTCTAAGCAACCTAATTAAAATTAAAACCATGTAATATCTTGTATGTTAACTAATGAAGATAACTTCAATTCTGGACAACCACTTTCATCTTTCATATAATCCAAACATGAATATAAATGAACCAATCTTTTAAATCCAAGTAAACAAATGAGCCTGAATAATGAAATTGATCCTTTAACTAATCTAAAAAGATTTGAATGAACTCAAAGGGGTTATTATAAATCAATGACATACATAAGAGGTTATATAGTTATTAATTAATAATACTAATTTGTTAATTCATTCTTTATTAATAAGTGGGGAACACCAAAAGATTTACGGTAAGGGATCCTCTGTTTTTCGCATTTAATCCAAATTGTTCTCAATGCAATGAATTTTTGTGTAATATCAAGTGATGGGGAATGTTTTATCACCTCCCAAATACATTTATAATGTTTTATAAGTTATTATAAACTCCTTATCACTCTCATCAATAACTCTAAGTTACACTTGATACCATACCGATAAAACGTAAGGGATTTACCCGAACTTCCGTTATTCCATCGAGTTGCTGTATCTTTATTTTTACCAGAATTTATTTGTATTTTGTTGTTATGTAAAAATTATAAATTATTTTTCAATCCTCCAAACTCTTGTTCCAATATCTATATCTCATTCTATTTCAGTGATATACATGATTTTAAGTGAATCTCTCCTCAATACTTCCCAATAACCACACTCGTTTTAAAGAAACATACCAAACTATTACCAAATTTCATGTGCAATATATCTTCCTTTTTAAGAAACCATTGTCATTGTAAATTAAGAATTTTTATTATGTATTCCATATTAGTTCTATTCAGGTTTTATATTAATGAATTTATTCTTTTCTATTTTAAAATCTCTATAGTATTTTCCTTAAAACCGCACAAAAATGATTTAATGCTGATGTTTTTCAAATACATTTCTTATGTGATGTCACTTCTATTTGTTACCATATACCATGTTATATGACAATATTAAATTATTAACATCCATGTATGTTCTAACCACTTTATTTCATGGACACATTCTTGATACCCTCATTGGTTATTCTTTGTGTCAGGATTATGGTACCCAATTCTCTCCATGGGTAACCTTATGTTAATGAACAATTGATTATGTATGATTACTCAATTGGAAAGAATATTTATTTGGTAAAAATATTAATGTGTCCAGAATATTCATGAAATTGTTGAGATGGGTGTGCCCAAATAGCGCTCCAATGCATTGGGTACTGCTGAGTCTCTTGATATGTGAGGTGAAAGGAGATTGGTGAATATCCATGACCCATACTAAAATGGGAAACGAGATTAGTGGTTATCCTTGACCCATACTAAAGAAACTTTTTATGATTTTTGAACATTTATATGAATCGATGTCTATATGATCCCATGATTATAATAAATGTTTTTATAAGTTTCATGCTTTGGATATCGTTATGGCATTCCCCTTAACTCATGTTCTTGGGATGTATCCTTATGTTCTTTCCCTTAATGGGATTTTTAGCTCATCCCATTATTCATGTGTTCCCCAAGGTACCCTATGAATATGAAAGGGATCAAATAAAATTAGGATCTCATTTTGGTGATTAAATAAAGAAGTTTTTTTTATCCACACGTAATATGTTATATGTGCCTATTTTTCCAAGACACTGATAAAAATATGTTATATGTTATATGTTATTATTTTCATATACTCTGATGATTAATTATGATTAAATTCATGAAATTTTATATGTAAAAGGCTCAGGTCTCTATGGTTGGTATCATATGTTGGTCACGTTATTTTTTGGAGATTTTGAATAGAGGACCTTAGTAAGAACATTAAGCATGAGACTTAGTATAAGAAAAAATTCAATAATTTTGGTGAGTATTGAGTCAGTGGTTTATCAAGAAAATATATCCCTGCCTTGATATGAGTAGGTATAGGTGGCTCTGGCAGAGATGTATCAGGGAGTAAACCACGAAACCCCCGGTTTCACCTAAACTCAAACGGGAAATGGTGCACAACAATGGGCCTAGTTGCACTCATGGTTATGAAACTCCTGATGGAAATGCTTTGGTATATTCAATAGCTTAGTACAAACCATTATTTAGGGAAAAAGAATCCCATAAGATTATAAGATAAGAAATAGATCAAGGATATCCTGGATATAAACCTATGGAATCACATTCCAGGATATACTACCTCTTTATATGTTTATATGTTTTTGTTCAATGTTTCCTTTTTATTCTCAACATCTATGTTTTAATGTCATCTAATTATACGTAATTTTTCTTAGTTAATGGATGGAAATATAAGAACATGTTCTAACAACCAATGTGATATTCAATGTTATTATTTCCCTAATGTTATGCCTAATATGAGAAGAGCAGGTTCTCAAAACATCATGGCAGTACATTCTCATCTGACTCGACTTATGAATAATAACTTGAATAATGTAGAATTACCTCATCCATCATGGAATGATCATGTTTCCATAGAATCCTACATGCAGATAATGCCTCCCATGTTTAGAAGGTCTTCTGATCCCCTCCTCACAGTACAATGAATTAAATCTATTGAAAATATTTTCTCCGTCCTCCAGAGCTCGGATGAAAAGAAATTTGTTTTGTTAGTCTATCATTTTGATGGGGAAGACGATCAGCGGTGGACACTGATCAAGAATAAAATGTCCCAAGAGGATCCATTTATTGGGGATAATTCAAGAGGATGTTTTTTCAAAAAATATTTTCCTCCAAACCTCCATATGAATATGGAAATAGAGATCCTTGGACATAACCAGAAGGATGATGAGTCCATCAGGGCATTTGAAGCAAAAATTACAAGTCTTGAAAGGTAGGCCATTAGTTTTTTCATGAACATTAAAAGAATGGTGGATCTCTTATTTAGAGGACTAAAGATGATTTAATGAAAATAATTAGTGATTCGAGATTTCGACAGTTTTGAGGATATTTTTTGTTGTTCCCTTAAGGTTGAAATAGAGATGGGAGACTCTCTGTGGTCTCTTGGGCCCATTGACAAGAAGCAGAAAATGGGGCACAACATAGGCGGTTCATCAAAAACATCACATGATGGAAAGAAACCTCAATTTCCTCTTTGATGAAATTGTTGGAAGAAGTATATTGGTGACTATCTCAAGGGAACCAAGAATTACTTCAAATGAAAAAAGTTTGGTTATCTGGCCAAGAACTGCCAAAGGGAGTTGAAAAATCCCTCTAATGTTGAAGAAGAATGGAAGGTTCAGATCAACACTTGGCCTGTGGTGAAGTGTTACAACTGCAATGAGCTTGGTAATTATGAAAACAATTTCCCTAAGCCGAGGTTTGTTGGAGACAATCAGTAATAATCACCAATGCAACATGGAAGGGCTTATGAAATCACTACTGTTGAGGTGGAGTCGGAAAACGATGTGGTGATAGGTATGCTTGTTATTAATTCAAGAATAGTGAATGTATTATTTGATTCTGGTTCTACGCATTCTTTCATATCTTACATGTTTAGTAGAACTATTCAAACACCACCTCAAAATTTGGAGGAAAAGTTAACTGTGAGAACAGGGAATGGGTAAATTATTTCATCCATGGTTTATAACTCCTCCCTAGTTAATTTTTGAGGACTGAACCTCCCAGAAAATATTTTCATAGTTCTTTTAGTGGAGTTCAATGCTCTCTTGGGAATGGATTGGATATCATTGTACAAGGCCAACATCAATTGTCGAGAAAGGGGGATCACATTTCACATCCCGAAGCATCCAATGATTCTTTACAAGTGTAAGGTGGAAGATGATCCTACTTTAGAATCTTCATCTCATGTTTGGATCCAGCTTCGTTGTGAGAAAGCATATATATATCAAATGAATGGGAAAAAGGATAGATTCATGATTGAAGACATTCCCACCATGATGGATTACACTGATTAATTCCCTGAAGAGTTGTATGGTCTTCCTCATGACTAATAGGTTGAGTTTTTAATTAAACATATCGCTAGATCTCTGCCAATATTAATGAAACCTTAAAAAATGGCTATCGTGTAGCTGGATAGCTGAAGAATCAGTTACAAGAGAACATGATGAAGGGTTTTATATGCCCGAGTGCTTCACCATGGGGTGCGCCAGTCCACTTATTCAAGAAGAATTATGTATCAATGTGCCTTTAAATTGATTATCATGAGCTCAATAAAATTTGAGTACAGAACATGTTCCCCTTTCCACAGATAGATGACTTGTTCGATCAACTTCATGGGTCCAGTTAATTCTCAAAGGTGGAACTTCGGTTGGTATATCACCAACTAATGGTGAGTAAAGAAGATATTCCCAATAATTCCTTTAGAACGTCATATGGACACTATGAGTTCATAGTAATGGCCTTTGGATCACAAATGGTCCCGGAATTTTCATGGACCTAATGGATAGAGTCTTTAAAGATTACCTCAACAAATTTTGTGTGGTCTTTATTGATGATATTATGATATACTCCATGAGAAAGGAGTAACATTAGGAGCATTGGAAAACTGTGTTAGAGACTTTGGAATGGGTTAGGTTGTTTGCAAAGTATAGTAAAATTTAGTTTTAGATGGAGAATGTATCATTCATGGGGAATGATATCACCAGGAAATGGATGTCTGTGGACCCTTCCAAGATGAAGGTAATTAATGAGTGGCAGAGGCCATCATATGTAATGAAGATATGTAGCATTTTGGGTCTAGTTGGGTATTATCAGAGATTCTAGAATATCATTTCATGATTGTTAATCCCAATGACAAAGCTAACATAGAAGGTAGTAAAATTTTCCTGGAAATAGGAATGTGATGTCTATATCAAGGAGGTGAAAAAGAGTCTTATCACTATGTTGGTACTCACACTCCCTTCAAGTGGAGAACTCTTTGTTGTGTATAATGATTTTTCTAATACAATCCTAGGATATTTTCTAATGAAAAATGATAAGGTTATAGATTATGCCACAAAGAATCTTATAATCCATGAGAAAAACTATCCCACACTTGATATGGAGTTAGCAGTTCTTCTCTTTGCATTAAAAATTTGGCAGCATTATCTCTATGGGGGAAAATGTGATATATATTCTGACCACAAGAGTCTAAAATATATATTCATACAGAAAGTGAATAATATGCACCAGAAAAGATTGATGGAGCTCATAAAGGATTATGATTGCTCATTTCACTACCATCCCAATAAGGAAAACAAGATGGAAGATGCTCTAAGTAGAAAGGATCCAGTATGTTTATTAATGATCTGAATTGGAAAGGATATGATCTTTTTAGAATTGGAAAGGATGGAAATTAGAATCATTAAGGTAAGAACATCATCAATCCTCTGACAAATGATTTATCAACCATCCCTCTTGGATAAAATAAAGGATGCTCAAAGAAAGGATGTGGAAATTTAGAAAAGGGTGGAAGCTATTTAAATTGGGAAATCCTACCATTTCAAAATTGATGTGGAAGGAGTTGTATGATTTGGGACACGATTATGTGTACTATATGATCCATAGATAAAGAAGGAGCTATTGAATGATGGAAATAGCTCGACCTTCTCTATCCACCCATGGAGCACAAAGATGTATCATGATCTTTGAGAAATATTTTTCTACGACAATATAAAAAAATAGATTGCCAAATATATATCTAATGGCCTCATATGTGAGAAAGTGATGGCTGAGAGACAAAAGTATAAAGGGATGATGAAACCACTACCCATACAAACAAGGAAGTGGGATAACATTACCATGGAATTTGTCATTGGAATTCCAAAGGCATATAGAGAAAACAATATTATATGGGTCGTTGTGGATCGTCTTACAAATACAACAGACATTATTACGGTTCGATAGGACTTCTCATTAGAAAATGTTGCAAGGATTTACATCAAAGTAGTTTTAAGGCTTCATGGAGTACCAACATCTATTTAATCTGACAGTGATCTGAGGTTCACCTATAAGTTGTATAAAATTCTCCAACAAGATGTAAGCACTAAACAGAACTTCAGTAAGGCTTATCATCCTTAAACTGATGGTAAATCTGATAAAACTGTTCATACATTGGTAGATATTTTTAGAGCTTGTTCAATGGAATTCAGAGGAGGATGGGACCAACATCTTCTAATGGATGAATTTTCCTACAACAATAGTTTCCACTTGAGCATCTGGATGGCAACATATGAAGCCCTTTTTGGGTGAAGGTGGAGAACACCATCGTGTTGGGATTAAGTCGATTAGTGTAAGAATCTTTGACCTGAAATAGTTGAAGAAATGGTGGAGAATGTGAAAATCGTTCAGCATGATATCAAGGCATCCCAAATTCGATAGAAGAGATATGAAGATAACTGTAGAGAAGACCTTCATGTCAAAGTTGGAGACAATGTATTTCTAAGCATATCCCCATGGAAGAATTTCATGAGTTTTGAGAAGAAGGGGAAGTTAAGACCTAGGTACATCAACCCCTTTGAGATCCTTGATCGAGTCGGAGTTGTGGCCTATCAACTGACACTTCCACCTACCATGTCGAAAGTACATGATGTCTTTCATGTATCCATCTTAAGGAAGTACATACTAGACCATTCACATGTACTCACTTCAGAGGTGGCACAGTTAGAGGATGATCTCTCTTACGAGGAGAAGCCAGTGAAGATCTTGGATCATAGAGACAATGTTCTACACAATAAGACTACTCATCTGGTCAAGGTAGTTTGGATAAATGACATGTATGAAGTGGAAACATGGGAACCGGAGAATGAAATGAAGGAAAGGTTCCCACACCTATTTTTGTCATAGAATTTAAAATGAAATTTCGAGGGAGAAATTTCATGAGGGGGGAAGAATGTAACGACCCAATGTTATTCAATGGAAATTATCTTATCAATTTTTTTTTCATAAAATCACATGAAAACACAACATAATGAACTACTAAGTGCTATATGACCATTTAACATAAGTTTGTCACATTTGTGGTTGTAATTTTGAAAATACAGAATACACCGTTGTAATCAGTATGTTTTTTGGAGTCTGGGAAAGGCATAATTTTTGGGTACATAGTAACCTACCCTAATGAATAGAAACTTATCCTTATGAATAGTGATATACCCTAATTAATAGTAACCTCACCTATGATAGTATAAAAATAATATTCATGTTGGACGTACGATATATCTATATTTTAGAATAAGTTAATGAATTTTTCAAAAATGGTCCTGATAATAAATTATTATTTTAATTAAATATTTATATAATTATATTTAGAAAATTATTTTTGAAAAATGGACTTTATATTTTGATTTGATATGTTGAAAAATTGTTAGGGTGAAATTTTTGGATTTTTTTGGAAATAGTTGAATTTTTTATGAATAGTAGAATCTGATAAGTCACAATAAATGCTAGATAATGGATTAATTGAGTCAACGATGATGTTCTACTGATGTAATCCCACTTGGTTAGGGATCAGATAATAAAATCACATTTTTTGGTCATGTAATACTTACAATTAGTTGTCGTTTGAATAAGTATAAATTAATGAATATAATATTATGAAATCCCTCCTCTCCTCCACTAAAAAAACCCCCCTTCACACCCTCTTCTCTTCACTCCTCTCAATCCTTGTGTCTTGCCGTTATTCTACACAAATATCTCTCCAAGCTTCTCCCCCACGTCCAAAATCTCTCAACCTCTTTAAAATAAGAAATCCTCTCCCCTTAAGAGGTTCTCAATGGAGGATGTCTCAAGAGGTTAATTCATATTTCCAATTCCTTCATTTCTTTTAAGTTCCCTTTATTTTTGTTTCTTTACTCACCTCCCATCACCATAATAGTTTGATAAATCTAGTAGAATAAATGTACTGGAATATTTTCATGCTATTGGTATATTTCATTATCTTATCTCATTTCCCCACGCTTTTATTTGAATGAAATTAAAGCACCGTTTGAGATGAGCTAATTTAACACATTCAAGGAAAACATTTTATCCATTATTATCATTATATTTAATTATGGTAACGAATCAATTTGTTTTATGGTTAAGCCAGATTATAATATATGTAATATATCCTTTTTTTGTTCTTTAATCCATTTGTACAGATGGTATTAACATACAATCCAAAACACATAATTTGTAATCAAATCCAACGATTAACCAAAAATGTTATCACTAAGGATACATATATAATAATTCGACTTCACTCTAAGTAAATTAATTAAAATTATATCCTTGTAATCTAATAGATGTGAACTAAGTAATATAACTACAATTCCAGAAAACCACTTTAATCTTCCATCTAATCAAAACATTAATAAAAATGAACCGATCTTTTAAAGCCAAGTAAACAAATGAGCCGAAACAGTGAAATTGAACCTTGTAACTAATCAAAAAGGCTTTGAATGAACTAAAAAAGGTTATAATAAATCAATTATATATAGAATATATTTTTTAATTATTAATTTATAATCCTAATTGGTTTATTCATGTCATTAATAACAAGTTAAGAACACCAACCGATTTATGGTAAGAGATCCTCTCTTATTCGCTCTTAATCATGATTGTTCTCTATGATATCCTTTTTTTGTTATATCAAGTGATGGGGTATGTTTTCTCACCTCCCACATACATCCCTAATGTTTTATATGTGATTATAAACCCCTTCTCACTCTCATAAATCTGTTTTAGTTACACCTGATACTGTTCTGATAAACTGTAATGGATTCTACCCAAACATCCATTATTCCTTCGGGTGGCTCTATCTTTCTTTTTCCCAAAATGAAATTGAATTTTATAATTATGTAAAACTACTAAATTATGTTTATATTTTCCAAAATCAATTTCCATGATCCATCTCTCATTCCCTTTTGGGGATATACGTGCTTTTAACTGTATCTCTCCTCGTTACTTCCCAATAAGCACACTCGTTTGAAAGGAACATCCCCAACTATTACCCAATTTCAAGTGAATTATATCTTCTATTTTAAGACACCATTACTTTTTTAAATTCAGTATATTTATTATGTAATCGTTATTATTTCCATTATAGTTTTATATAAAAATTGTCTTCTATAATATTTTAAAATCTCTATAGTATTTTCCCAAAAACCGCACAAAAATGTTTTAATGCTAATGTCTCTCAAATAAATTTCTTATGTGATGTCACTTATATTTGTTACCACCTACCAGGTTATATTCCTATATTACCTTATGAACTTCCATGTATGTTATAATACCTTTATTTCATGGATACATTCAGGATACACTCATCGGTTATACTTTATGTCATGATTGTGGTACCCAATTCACTCCAGGGGTAACCTTATATTTATGATCAATTGATTATGTATGAATACTCATGTTGAAAGAATATTTATGTGGTAATTATATTTATGTGGAATGAATATTCATGAAAATTTTTTGATGGGTACACCCAAATAGCGCTCCAATGCATTGGGAAAAGTTGAGTCTCATGTGATGCGTTGTGAAACGGGATTGGTGGATAGCCTTGAACCGTACTACTAAAATGTTTTATGATTCTTCCACATTTATATGATTCCATTTTTATATGATAACATGTTTTTATTAATTGATTTTATAACTTTCAATATTTTTATACCATTATTTCATGCCTCCTAACTCTTGTTCTTGAGATGTATCCTTATATTCATTCCCTTACTATGATTTTTAGATCATCCCATCATTCATGTGTTTCCTAGGGTACCCTATGATGATTTAAGGGCTCAAATAAAGTTATGATCTCTTTATGAAGATTAAATAAAGATGTTTTTTTAGCCCCATGTTTTATTTTATATGTAACTAGTCTTCCAAGACACTATACTTAACAATCCATGGATTGTACTTTCATGATTAATTATGCTAAAAGTCATGAAATGTTATATGTAAACGGATTGAGTAGATATATTTATATTAAATTCCTTTAAAATGTAAATTTAGTATGTTTGATTATATTTCGAGATGTGATATGTGACATGTTGATGCTTGTATTTTGATGTTATTAAATTTTTATTCCCACATGAGATATACAAGGACATTACAGTGTGTTTGTATTAAGCATGTATTTATGGCAAGTGAAAATATGTTGAGTTTATGATGCATACATTATATGTATAAACGAGAAGAACCTATGGGTCTTCCTACTAAAATACACTAAAATGGAATTTGGACTTATACACCATTAGGTGTTCCTTTTTACAAATGTTGTGGAATGTTAATTTGTAATTAAATTATTTATTATTTGGGAAATTAAATGATTGAACGAGGAAGGATGAGTAATAGCATAATTAATTGAATAATTAATTATCATGGTGTGAATTGGGAAATTGTGCCATCATTTTTAATATTTAGAATATTTATTATAGAATATTCTCTTAAAAAAATTTTATCATGTGATTATTTTGAAACTAGTAATGATTAATTGATTGATTAATTATTACAAGTAAAATATTTAATGTTTAATCAATTGATGTATTGGTTATGAGATATTGTTCAAACTGAATGAGATAATTTATCCGATGACTAATGGAAATACAATGTTTTGACTAAATAGGGATATTTTCTGATGGAATAAACAATATGCTTTTAATGTGATATTTTGGATAATTATTTCTGGAAAAATAGTTATGGGGTGTTTTTTTAGAAAAAATAATTAATGGATTGTTTAATGATAATGTGTTATTAGTTAATTTTATCTTTAACTAATTGAATTGTTATTGTAGACACCATGAAATGTGATCCATGCACTGTTCTTTAGAGTGAAAATATGATTCTCTCATATAAAACTAATGTCATGTTTGAGAAAAGATGAATTCACCATGAAAGAAAATTATGAGGGCATGATTTTTATTTGAAAAATAATACTCCATATCGATGGATAAGTGGAATGGATAACCCATCCATGGGTGGGAACTGGATTTCAAAGATCGACAATGAAAATTTGTCGATTTATTAAATTTCATTTTACATGTTTATTTTGAGAATTAATGGTTTATTTATCATCTCATGAATTGTATATATCTCCAAGAACTTCATTTTGACTCGTTGTGGAGCCCAAAAAGACTTACAGATCAAATGTCATGGCACTTGTAAAATAGGTAAATTTTGTAAAGGGATTTGAATTACCTACCCTGAGGACCTATGTGTATGACCTACACAGAGGACCTACATGGAAGAATAATTTATACATCACTATGTGGAAGAGCTACATAGAGGACCTATGTGTAGGAACTTTGTAGACAAATTTCCTTCTACCAGGTCCCCTCCATGCTTAAAAATAAGATTCTTGGGCATGAAATTCCCGGACTAGAAAATGATAAAAGTCTTCTGAAGCTCCCATTGTTTATATCTTTTACCCAGATCCCTCAAATTGTTTCAAGTATATCTTTATAACATGAGAGAATAGATAATTATATAGAATAATCTTTTTTTGAATGAATTTTCAGAATTATATTTCTTCATAGGCTTGGATCTCTTATTTAAATAGTCTCGTTAAATCAAAGCACTGGCCTATGCACCACACCTACACGCCACAGCTGAACTACACCCTTGTGTAGAAAAGCTACATGGCCCACCGTCACGGTAGACCTACACAGCGCACCTACGCGGTGGCACCTACATGGAAGAGCTGTGTAAAATGCATGTGAATCAACACAAGTACCCTCTTTAAGGCCACTCGTGGAAGGGTATCTCCTTACTTGATTACAATATCTAAGTGAGACTAAGATGAAGCTACCACAAAAACCTCTTGACACATTAATCTATTGGGAAAGACACATCAGCATGTCTCTTATTTAGGTTTCTATATCCCCAGTCAATGTTTTCCTTCATTCCTATCACAACCTTTTTAGTATTAATGGAGTGTTTGTGTGTTTCTATATCTGCATTCACATGGACCTTTCTCCTAAAAAATGTTCTGGGAGGATCTGGACCTATAGAATTAGGGTCTCTATTCTGATCTCCCCTTCTCGTCTCTAAAACCCAGAACCTCAAGTCTCTTGTCAGGAAGGTTCATTTCACACATTATTTTCCATTCAAGCAATATAGAAGTCTCCCTCCACTACTAATATCCACTAGAAAATTCATCATGGTGTAATCCCCTAACCGTTGATGTAGATGGTTGTAGTCTAGATATTCTCTACTTCATTCACCTTAACTCCTTCTTTAGATTTAACCCTTCTCCAATGAAATGTGAAAAGAGGGATGGCACATCACCTAATCCTCTTTCTAAGTCACCTATCCCTCCTCTACTGTGACTGTCATAGAATCACCCACTTCCATCAGAGGAGGAGGAAAAGTTTTGGTGCCATTATTTAATATTTTACATCCACTTCTTTCTCACACCGAGCATGACTCACATGGGATTTGGGATTTTTCATGATCACAATGATTACATGATGACTCTTAAACTATGAGAACGTTGATTTCTATTCATGCTAGGATACAAAGGACACCTTCTTGAAGGCCCAAGCTCAAAATGGTTCCATTCCTAAAAGGATTCATCCAATAATGTCCCTTCAAATGGGAATTTATTATGCATAACCCCCATCACAATCAATGAACTACGTGAACTCATATTCCCACCATATTTGTGATATGTAGGAAGCCTTCTTAGGGACTGAGATCACTAGATATCCTATTCAAGAGTACAACCCTCATTCCTTTAATCTGGGTATCCTCCTTAGGACTAAACCCCATGTTAAGCCCCAAAAAATCATCATAAAATCCTTTTTCAAGAAGTAATACAAAACTCATTTCTCTAAAATGAATACACTAACCTATGAGATTTATCGGAAAACATGGGATATGATTCCCATATAAACTTGATACCTTGGAAACCTCCTTGATATTCATACACAAAACTTCAAATAAACCATGTTCCCCAAGGTCTATATACCCTACAATGTCTAATATTACTTGGAAACCCATATTAATTCCACGTTCCTTGGTCGGCTTAGAAATAAGTTCCACAAAAATCCTCAACTAATCGCTTTTCGCTTATAATTCCTTACCACGTGACATTAAAATATATGTTTAGGTCAGTGTTACATGAAATTAAATTTTATGATGTGTCCAATTTAGTGGCACTGAACTATGAGGGTTCTGATTCCTTTCAGAAGGATGCGTATGTAGCTCATTGTTTCTCTATGATCCCATTATCAAAGAAAACATTCATCTCCTAGGATGAAAATAATTTCTAGAGTGCCCCACTATGTGTCTTAAAAACCTATATCATCATAATGATGAATAATAGAAACTCTAAATAGTATATGAGATGATACCATTGATGGAGAACCTTGAATACATAGGGATATCTCTATTAATGAATAACCACGAATACATACCGATGATTCTCAATTCCAAACATATAAATAAGTGATTGTAAATTACAAGGGAAACCTATGTTTTACATGGTGAATTAATAAGGATTAATGAAAATATCATAAATATTTAAAGAGGGTCACTTAGTAGATAAAAATTCCCCCCAAAAGTGTGTGATGAGTCCAACCTCCCATCCTCTCGACCAATGTATGATCATAAGTATCATAATGATTGAACTTAACAAATGAATGATTTTGGAATGAATGTCCCTTTTGGATGAAGAATTGTTGGATGTTTCCAGTACCATGAATAAATCTAATGGAAGTTATCCAGATGTAGTGATCACTAACTAGATCACACGTCCCAAGGAACTATGAAACAAAACATGGTGATCCCGATGTGAATCCGTAAACATGTTAAAAATGTTACCCAAATGTTAAGACCCTATAAATTGATAAAGGAAGGTAAGAAAATTTAATAATTCAAAAATTTATCCATATAAAATATGTTTCTATAATGGAGATTATTGTTGTTTTTGTGTTGTTGTTTCTCAGAACTCACTTCACTACAAAATGACATCCTTCTAACTCTTATCCTTGAATGTACCTGCCGCGGCTCAAGTTGTATCATCTTCCTCTAGAAGGATGGCATCACCAACTCAGCATATTCAATTAAGGCTCTCCAATGTTAAGTAAATGGAATACCATCAACATGGTACTATCCTAACCTTGGAGGATTCCCAATATGCTATTGAGATTAACAATAATCCTCAGACGTCTGGTCAGAGATGACCATTGGTTAGAAAGAAGATGGTACCATCCAGTATCGACAACCATTTTGTGAGATTATCCCCATAAAAACACAACTTGTCCCTCCCATACAATAGTTAGGGGTATCTAGAGGTCACACATGCCCTCAACTCAATTATACAAGGGCCTTTCCTGAGGGCTTCCACCAACAATCATCACTAGCTGAATTTTGTTGTAGTGAACCCCCAACATGATGAGGTTATTGCCTCAGGATGTTCATCCTAGGTTCCTTAGACTCGAGCATGTTAGACTAAGTACTGAGAACAACATCTAGCTAATAGGGACAAGGTTATTACATTTTCCTCTCTGGAGAAGTCCATCAACCAAACATGATGGAAAACAACGAGTGGGCACATACACTCATCCATTGTAATTCTGTTTCCTAACAATGACTTATGGTAGTCACCCACCATTATCGCCATCTAACTCTGGTGGAGTAATTTGAATGGACGCATACACCTATTTATGAATTATCAGCCAGTCAATAGGCTCGTCAGACTGCATTTAAGAAAGCATGCCAATCAAATGTGGTTGAAATTTGATTAATAGAAACATACACCTGCTTAAACTCATCAATTTTGTTAGAAGTCTCATAATATAGTATTGAAATAAGTCCATAAAATAATTTTTGTAAAATAGGAAGAATGAAAATACGCCTATTATTATTCATTAATCTTGTGAAGAGTCTCATTTTCCAGCTCCCGGAGAAGTTATTCAGAAAGCACTAACGACAAATCTTGGGCAGTGTCAACTCTCTACCCCCATACATTTGAACTGTAAGTATCCATTGATAAGAAAAATGAGGACTAGAGGGGGCACAAACACCTACTCGAGATACATAATGGACATATATTAATGTTCCGACATCTAACATCACCAAACAGTTCTTAACAATTATTAAAGGGATAACAAAAGTTTATTCTCATTTTTTTTGGATGCATTCCAATATATCATAGAAACAACAACCGCAGTACTAGGGAAATAGTCACAAAAAACATGTACACACACCTAATATGACACATCAACATGCCATCCCAATGCAGATACATAACATTGTTCCAATATATAAGGGTTATGGGGCATACTAAGCCATATTATACAAACAATAGGATTGGAAACAGACACCCTCTCCAATCAAAGTTAATCAGCCCATTCTTATTACCACTCCATGATAGGCACATACACATTCCCAAGATAGCCACTTATCCCAAAAAGTGGCCCAAAATAACTATAAGAGAGCATCCAAGAAGAAGTCTCTCGAAACACATATTGAAATTCAAGATTCAATCTATGATTTGGATCCTCCTAGTGCTAGTGTTCATGAAGCCCGTAGAGATTTATCTATTATATCTCAGGATCCTATACTCTCATTTCAAAATTATGATAGTAATAGTAGTAATTCAGAAGTTCCCCATCAAACACATCATCATGAATGATTTCTTCATGAAATATCAGTCAATCCATAGATCTTATCTCTATATGAGAGCCATGACAAGCCCCCATCTGGCGAGAAGACCATGGAGCAAGATGATTTTATCCATTACTGTAATCCACCCTGGTGGTCCTCCGCATGATGGAATTCAATTCGAATGTTCTCTCCATAGTAGTATTTCACATTTTCAAGATAATTCTATAATTGAAAATGTAGTAATGAGAAAAAACTCTTATCTCGAGGGACCTTCCAACACAGGTCCAGTCATTGTCTGATGCGTTATCATTAATAGGTGAATATTTTCTCTATCATACACTACTAGAAAACAGGGCATTTGAGCCCTGTTACCTAAAGGGACCGCCATTGGCGGTCGCTATTGGTTACCAATAGCGACCCCCAATGGAGGCTGCTAAGCCTACTTAAAAAAAATAAGGGGCTCCCCCCCTCCTCTCCACTCGATCTTCCCCCCCCCCTGAACCCTTCCCCCACGTCGCCCCCCCCCCCCCCCCCGCCCCCGCTGCCACGCGCCCTCCCCGGCGCCCCTCCCTCCGCCGGCCCGCCCTCCGCAGCCCCACCCTCCACCGGCCCGCCCTCCAGCCGGCCACCCTCCGACCACCCTCTGCCCTCTGGCTGCCCTCCGACCACCCTTCGAACGCCCTCTGGCTGCCCTCCGACCGCCCTCCTCTGGCCGCCCTCCGCCCTCCGGCTCCGGCCGCCCTCCGCCCTGCGGCCTCCCTGTGACCTCCCTTTGCCCTCTAGCCTCTCGCCACCCACCTCAGGCAACCCTCTGGCTACCCTCTGCCAGCCCCGCCCTCCCCGGCCGCCCTACTCCCTCCGGCTCCGGCCACCCTCCACCCTACATCCGCCCTACGGCCTCCCGCCACCCGCCTCCAGTAGCCCGGAAGCCCTATGGAGGCCTCCGGCAGCCCTTCGGCCTTCAGCCTCCAGCCCCTCCGGCCTCCAACCTCCGCCCTTGGCCCTCCGCCCCCTCGTCCCTCCCCCCAGCACGCAGAACACCCCCATACCCCGCCAACCCCCTTCCCATTCGTCTTCGTCCCCTCCCTCGCCGCACCACCGCCACCCGTCCCCTCCTTCACCATCCACTCCCTCACCGCACCAGCTCCGGCTCCGGCTCCCCACCGCTCCACTCATTCAAAGCACTGTCGTCGGCTCCCCTACCTTCCAGGTTTGTAGCACAATCAGGTATTACATGGGCTTTCACTTACATTATTATTTTATAAATGGTTCAGAAACAATTAGTTAGTATTTATTTTAAATATATTTGATATCAAAAATGAATATGTAATAAGTCTTATGTAAATGTTTGTTATAGGGATCTTATTAGGGATAAGAGTTGGATTGATCTTCCAAATCGAACGTCTAGAGAGTATTTCAATGGAATTATGCAGTTTATTGACTTCACGAGAGGATTTGGAAGTGACTATATTAGTTGTCCATGTTGAAAATGTGCTAACAGATATCAATTCACACGAGATACTATGAGGGAGCACCTTTTCTTTAATGGATTTCTGAAAAATTATAAGAGTTGGAGTCATCATGGAGAATAATATGTTTTTTGTCAAAATACAGATGCAGCTCAGATGGATGTTGATGCAAGGATGACTGATCCAATGCATGAAATGCTTACTGAAACGGTACGTGGGATTGATCCTGAAGGCATTGACATCCATAATCTTGAGACCGGTGAGATAAATCTTCGCTCTAGTGCAGATCGTGATTCGAGGATGTTTTATGAAGCACTTGATGATGCGAAAACATAATTATATCCTAAATGTACTTGTTACAATAAACCGTTGTTTATCATGGAGTTGTTTCATTTGAAGACTTTGAATAATTGGTCAGACACATCATTCGACATGCTTTTGGTTTTATTAAAAATAGTTCTTCCTGTCAACGCTAAGATTCCTGAGTCGTATTACTATGCTTGTAAGTTGACAAAGAACTTAGGTTTTACATATGAGACCATAGATGCATGTGAAAACAACTGTACGTTGTTTAGAAAAGAAACTGCCCATTTGGATATTTGTACGGTTTTTGGTGCTTCCAGGTGGAATGTGAACAGGGGAAATAATACTCATCAAAGTCAGATTGCGATACAGGGGAAAACGATTTCCGTAAAGAAAATGCGTTACTTTCCCCTTAAACCCAGGTTGAAATGATTTTTTATGTCATCTAAAGTTTCTAATTTAATGAGATGGCATGCCGAAAGAGTTCATGAATGTGATATGTTAACCCACCTGGAAGACTCTCATGCATGGAAGGAATTTGATAAGAGACATCCCGACTTTGCTAAAGTTGTTCGTAATGTCCTATTGGGATTGGCAGCAGATGGTTTCAATCCATTCAAGTCTATCGTTGGTGCAACTCATAGCACATGGCACGTGGTGTTGGTTCTATATAATCTTCCTCCGTGTCTTTGTATGAAGCAACAATTTATATTACTTTCCACTCTTATTGATGGACCTAAAAGTCCGGGGGATAAGATTGATTTTTACCTTCAGCCATTGATTGATGAGTTGAATGAATTTTGGGGCGATGGTGTGATGACTTATGACTGCAAAACGAATGAAATGTTCAAACTGCATGCTGCTTTATTGTGGACAATCAATGACTTCTCAGCTTATGCTAATTTATCAGGCTGGAGTACGAAAGGGGAATTTGCTTGCCCTTGTTGCAATAAAAGTAAAAAATCTGTATGGCTTAAACATTCCAAAAAATGGGCATACACGGGTAACAGGCGTTTTCTCCCTCCTCGGCACAGATTCAGAAAGGACAGAGTGACATTTGATGGTTCTAAAGAGTTCAGCCTAGCACCAAAGATCATGACAGGAGTCGAAATGTTATCGCAGATTGAGGAAGAAAACATCCGCACGGTATATGAAATTTAGGATTTGGTGGCTCCTCCAGTACGTAATATTCGTGCTGTGGGTAGGCAGCGCAGTCACAATTGGAAAAAGAAAAGTATTTTTTATAGTCTTCCGTATTGGAAAACTAACATGTTGAGGCATAATTTGGATGTCATTCACATTGAAAATGTTTTTGTGATAACATATTGTGGAACATTTTAGGTGTCAGTGGAAAATCAAAGGACCGTGTTAATACACGCCGTGATTTGGAAGAAATAGGTTTAAGGAAACAGTTGCATTTACAGTTAGCTGAGGGAAACAAGGCATATATGCCTGCGGCATAGTATACGATGACTACAGAGGAGAAAGAAACATTTCTTTCCATTTTGAAGATGGTCAAGGTGCCTGATGGTTATTCTTCTAATATTTCAAAGTGTGTGAATCTGACTCGCAAGACATTGCAAGGGTTGAAAAGTCATGAAAATCACATATTACATCAGCAGTTGATTCCAATCGCAATTTTTGATTGTTTATCCCCCAATGTTGTTCAGCCCTTGATTGAGATGAGTAATTTTTTTAGACATCTTTGTTTAAGAAATCAACGAATGAGTGATTTAAAAAGTTTGCAGGACCGAATTTTACTTACACTTTGTCACTTTGAGAAACTTTCCCCCCTCCTCTTTTTTCGATGTTATGGTCCACTTGACAGTGCACCTAACTGATGAAGTAATAGCTGCTGGTCCAGTGCAATTCAGGTGGATGTATCCTATTGAACGGTATTTGAGTACATTGAAAAGATTTGTACACAACAGAGCTCGTCCAAAGGCATCAATAGCCAATGGTTATTTGATGGATGAGTGTACTAACTTTTGTGCAGAATATCTTACGGATGTTGAAAAAAAATTAGATAAGCCCTCTCGGATTCATGATGGTTCCAGTTGGAGAAGGAACCACATTCGATATTGACAACATCGAGTGGATACAATCACATCGATATATCTTGTTCAATACTCCATCAGTTGCACCATTAATTCAGTAAGTATCATATCAATGTGCTTGTATAACTTTTACATGTTTTGTTTGCATATGATGATCTTTCAAACATCGCGTTATCATTTGCAGGAAACACATTAATGAGATAAAAGAAGCAATTCATCGTGCGACTGAGTTGCAAATTCAACAATCTCATTATGCGTCATTTCATGACTGGTTCAAGGATTATGTATGTATAAATTGATTTTCTTTATGAGTGACGTATTATACTAATTATTTCTATATATATTAGTATTGATATTTATAAATTATGTCGGTTCGTATGCTGAGGGGGTTGGGGGACCCAATGCTACCTGAAGTATTTATCCAACTGGCTGAGGGTCCATCTATAACGGCTCGTCGTTATAAAGCTATTGATGCTAATGGTTTTCGATTTCACATTAAAGATGTTGACGACAAACGAGAAACACAAAACAGTGGCATTGGTTGTCCCTTTGTCGATTCTGGTTATTAATATGGTCAATTGATAGACATCATTGAAGTTGTATACACACACGGTTTGAAGTACATATTGTTAAAGTGTAATTTGGTTGATCCAGTGCGTGGATGTAAAGTCGATCAATATCAGTTTTCATTGGTGAATTTTAACTATATGTTATACAAAAACAATGAACGAGTTGAGAATGAACCTTTCATTTTTACATCACAAGCGGAACAAGTATTCTTCGTTACTTTGCCTTCGGATCCAAGTTGGCAAGTTGTTGTCAAAATGTCTCAGCGAGGAGTGTTTTTATTTGAAGAAGATGAACCTGAGACTGTTCCGTTTGATTACCAACAACATGATCAACATACAGTAGTTCAACGTGAAGAAGATATTTATTGGGTCAGAGCGGCTGTTGAAGGAGAAACGGTCGATTTTCATGCTTAATGAAAGGTATAATTGTTTTCCCGCTATTCAGTAGAATGTCCTAGGTTATCATAAATTATCTAATCATTTTATAAATCCTTATAAGTTTTAATCCTCACTTTTGTAAGTTTTAATTCAATCATAAATATTTAGGTTGTTTTTACTCTTGATTTGTTGATGTTATGGTCGATGTGTCATCCCTTTGAGGTATTCTTCATCTGATTCATGTGCTGCTTGAATTTTTATTAGTTCTATCTGAAATTTGGATATGCATTGACTGGTTTTGTACATAATTTGTATATCTGTTTTGTTAACTTTATTATTTTTTAAAATTCATTCACAACTAGTTATTCAATCCATTTTTTGTTTGATTAACAGTTATACATGTTTGATTTTTTAAGAACAATCCAATTTATCTTTTAAACACTTTGGACTCATTACTGATGTTTTCTATGACTGCAGACATGTTAGGGGAAGAGGCAGAAGATCCACATCATCTATCTGAGGCATCTACATCTCAGGGTCGAGGTATGTTTGAATGTCATTGTCTATATTTTTTATGTAATTGACATACATATATATATATATATAACATTTTTCAATTTATATATAAAATTGTTTTCAACAGCATCAGACTCGGCTGCTTCTTCCTCTCGTAGGAGAGGTCCTGGTCGTGGCATATTATCATGGAATTCTGACACGACGATAGATGTTTCATTTGATGAGGTTTTTCATCCAGTGGGACTGAATGCCCTGGCATTTATTCGTCAGCTGTGTCATATCATATGTGACCCACATCAATTTCCATTGACCACGCGTGACTGGGCTTATATCCCTCAGGACACATTAGATCGTCTATGGAGGGAGGTTTAGGTATGAAAATCATTTTACTTTATTTTCTATGTTTAAAGAATACTAATATGTTTGATTATTTTTTTTATAGCAAAATTTGAAAGTATGCCCTGAAGAGTTTCGGCCCGTGTGTATGAGAAAATGCCGTAAGATGTGGAAAGATTATAAAGGCAATGTGAAGAGGGACCACTGGGTAACAAATGTGGGTGCCGCAGACATTTTGGAAAAAGTCCCGAGAGGTGTCCTCCCGGCTCAGTGGCATGACTTGGTTGCATATTGGTCTACTGAGGGTGTTGCGGTCTGTATAATATTTATTTTGGTGTATATATATTTTCAAGAATATGTGATTTGTTTTAAATTTGAATGAATTGAATGTAGGAGGTGTCAACACGCCATTCTGAGAATCGAGCGTTGCAGGGACCACCTCACATGCTTGGGACTATTCACATGTCTCAGATCCGACATGAGGTATATATTATTCATTTTTTAATTTATTAATTAATATGGTTTTGTGTTTATATTCTTTTAATATACAGTTGCGAGAGCAAGGTGCAACAACTGATAAAATGTCGGTGTGGATGAGGACTCGTGATCGCAATGATCCAGAGGATGCAACATTGATAGTAAGTGTCTGTACTTACCAATAATTACATAAATCTATATATTATCATATATATATTTATATATATTTAAATATTTCACAGGCTCAAATTGAAGCTGAGTTAGAACATCTACCAGAGGACCAGCGACAGCTTCCCATGCGACGGGATGAGATCGTTCATCGCATTATCGGTCAGGACGGGCATGGCTATAGTTTGACATATGGAGTAGGGATTCCTCGTTCTGTAGTGTCACGCGCTGCGATTGTTGGTCCTGATGTTGCTCATATGACACAACATATGTCAGATTTTGAGGCACGACTACACGCTTCCGACGAGGCAAATGCGCAATTGACAGCTGAGGTTAGAGCACTGCGGGAATATGTGCGTCGAGCTGATGGTGCATGGGATCATAAGATGCTGGTATATGCTATTTTTATTTATTTAATTTAAATTATTTTTGTTATTAAAATATTTATAATGTTTATTTGTTTTAGGCCCTTGGCCCACCAGAAGGAGGTAGCATTGATGACAACGCGTGACACATCATATATTCACAAGATATGTTTTTTGCTTTTACTGGTGGGGTTGACATTGATGTACTGTATGTATTCATTTAATTTAAATTAGAAGGTTGTGTACTTATAATTTCTTTCTTTTCTTGTTTATTATATGATAGCTAATATTATCTAAGGTGTGCATTTAAAAACTCAAACCCCCTGCACCCCCGTACAACCCCCCCCCCCCCCCCCCCGCACCCCCGAACAGCCCCCCGCCCAACCGTACAACCACCTGCACCCCCATACAACCCCCCCACACCCCTGTACAGCCCCCCCGCACCCCCGTACAGCCCACCCAGCACCCCTGATACAGCCCCCCGCACCCCCGGACGCCCCCCCCCCCCCCCCGCACCCCCGTACAGCCCCCCGCACCCCCGGACAGCCCCCCGCACCCCCGTACAGCCCCCCACACCCCCGTACAGCCCCCCGCACCCCCGCCGGATAGCCCCCCCGCACCCCCGTACAGCCCCCCCGCACCCCCAAACAGCCCCCCCGCACCCCCGTACAGCCCCTCGCACCCACGGACAGCCCCCCGCACCCCTGTACAGCCCCCCGCACCACCGAACAGCCCCCCGCACACCCGTACAGCCCCCCCCCCCCCCCGCACCCCCAAACACCCCCCCGGACCCCCACCCCCAGACAGCCCCCCGCACACCCGTACAGCCCCCCTGCACCCCCGTACAGCCCCCCTCCCCCCCCCCCCCCCCGCACCCCCGGACAGCCCCCTGCACCCCCGTACAGCCCCCCCCCTCCCCGCACCACCGTACAACAGCCCGCACCTCCGTACAGCCCACCGCACCCCCGGACAGCCCTCCCGCACAACCGCACAACCCCCCGCACCCCCGTAAAGCCCCCCCCCCCCCCCCCGCACCACCATACAGCCCCCCCCCCCCCCCCCCCCGCACCCCCATACAGCCCCCCCCCCCCCCCCCGCACCCCCGGACAGCCCCCCGCACCCCCGTACAGCCCCCCACACCCCCGAATGCGTCGTTTTCAGCAGCTCGGTGCGCGCTGAAATGGCACATTGGGGGGTCAAAACCACCCAAACGACCTCCAAATGCCACGAAACCGCACGACAACATCCGTTGCGTGAATTGTGAAATGTTCGGCCAGACGGCACGTCAATCGGAGGTGTTGTTTGACCGCGGCGGCCGAAAACGTGTTTCCGGCGCCATAGAACTCCAAAACGGCGTGCGGTGGTCCAATTCTGAGCAAACGTGCTCCGAACGACCTAAAATCGCACGATAACGATAGAAAATATTATTTCTGTGATGCAGGAGGAGGCGGCACGTCCATCGGACGTGCGGTGCGCGCGGCACGGCCGACTGCTTTGTTTTCAGCAGCTCGGCGCGCGCTGAAATGGCGCGTTGGGGTGTCAAAACCACCCGAACGAACTCCGAATGCCCAGAAACCGCATGACAATAGCCGGTGCGTGAATTGTGAAATGTTCGGATAGACGACACGTCAATCAGAGGTTCCGTTTGACAGCGGCGGCTGGAAACGCATTTCCGGCGCCATAGAACACCAAAACAACGTGCGGCGGTCGAATTCAGAGCAAACGTTCTCCGAACGACCTGACACCGCATGAAAATGATAGTAATATTATTCCTGATATGCAGGAGGAGGAGGCACGCCCATCAGACGTGTAGTGCGCTCGGCACGACCGAATGCGTCGTTTTCAGCAGCTCGTCGCGCGCTGAAATGACGCGTTGGGGGGTCAAAACCACCCGAACAACCTCCGAATGCCACGAAACATCACGACAACATCCGTTACATGAATTGTGAAATGGTTGGCCAGACGACACGTCAATCGGAGGTGTCATTTGACCGCGGCGGCCGGAAACGCGTTTCCGGTGCCATAGAACACCAAAACGGCGTGCGGCGGTCCAATTACGAGCAAACGTGCGCTGAACGACCTAAAACCACACGAGAACGATAGGAATATTATTCCTGAGATGCAGGAGGAGGCGGAACATCCATCGAACGTGCGGTGCGTGCAGCACCACCCAATGCGTCATTTTCAGCAGCTAAGCGCGCGCTGAAATGGCGCGTTAGGGGGTCAAAACCACCCGAACGACCTCCAAATGCCACGAAACCGCACGACAACAGCCGGTGCGTGAATTTTGAAATGGTCGGGCAGACGACACACCAATCAGAGATGCCGTTTGACCGCGGTGGCCGGAAACGCATTTCCGGCGCCATAGAACACCAAAACGGCGTGCGATGGTCGAATTCGGAGCAAACGTGCTCCGAACGACCTGAAACCGCACGAGAATGATATGAATATTATTCCTGAGATGCAGGAGGTGGTGGAACGTCCATCGGACATGCAGTACGCTCGGCACGACCGAATGCGTCGTTTTCAGCAGCTCGGCGCGCGCTAAAATGGCGCGTTGGGGGGTCAAAACCACCCGAACGACCTCCGAATGCCACGAAACCACACGAAAACAGCTGGTGCGTCAATTGTGAAATGGTCGGCCAGATGGCACGTCATGTGGAGGTGCCGTTTGACCGCGGTGGAAAGAAATGCGTTTCCGGTGCCATAGAACACCAAAACGACGTGCGGCGAGCATACGTGCTCCAAAAAACTTGAAACCGCGTGAGAATGATAGAAATATTATTCCTGAGATGAAGGAGGAGGCGGCACGTCCATCGGACGTGTGTTGCGCGCAACATGACTGAATGGGTCATTTTCAGCAGCTATGCACGCGCTGAAATGATGCGTTGGGGGGTCAAAACCACCCGAACGACTTCTGAATGCCACGAAACCGCACGAAAACATCCGTTGCGTGATTTGTTAAATGGTCGGATAGACGGCACGTCAATTGGAAGTGCCATTTGACCGCGGGCGGCCCGAAACGTGTTTCCGGCGCCATAGAATACCAAAACGGCGTGCGGTGGTCCAATTCGGAGAAAACGTGCTCCGAACGACCTGAAACCGCAAGAGAACGATAGGAATATAATTCCTGAGATGTAGGAGGAGGCGGTACATCATTCGGACGTGCGGTGAGCTTGGCACGACTGAATGCGTCATTTTCAGCAGCTCAGCGCGCGCTGAAATGACGCGTTGGGGGGTCAAAACCACTCGAACGACTGCCGAATTCAACGAAACTGCACGACAACATCCGTTGCTTGAATTGTGAAATGGTCGGGCAGACGGTAAATCAATCGGATGTGCCGTTTGACCACGGCGGCTGGAAACGCGTTCCCGGTGCCACAGAACACCAAAACGGCGTGCGGCGGTCCAATTCGGAACAAACGTGCTCCGAACAACCTAAAACCAAATGATAATGATAGGAATATTATTCCTGATATGCAGGAAGAGTCGGCACGTCCATCGGACATGCGGTGCTCTCGGCACGACCGAATGCGTCGTTTTCAGCAGCTCGCCGCGCGCTGAAATGGCGCGTTGGGGGGTCAAAACCACCCGAACGACCTTTGAATGACACGAAACCGCACGAAAACATCCGTTGCATGAATTGTGAAATGGTAGGGTAGACGGAACGTCAATCGGAGGTGCAGTTTGACCGCGGAGGCCGGAAATGCGTTTCCGGCGCCATAGAAAACCAAAACGGCGTGCGGTGGTCCAATTCGAAGCAAACGTGCTCCAAACGACCTGAAACCGCACGAGAATGATAGGAATATTGTTCTTGAGATGTGGGAGGAGGCTCCACATTCATCAGACGTGCGGTGTGCTTTGCACGACTGAATGCGTCATTTTCAGCAGCTCGGCGCGCGCTCAAATGGCGCGTTGGGGGGTCAAAACCACCCGAACGACCTCCGAATGCCACGAAACCGCACGACAACATCTGTTGAGTGAATTGAGAAATGGTCGGCCATAAGACATGTCAATCGGAGGTGCCGTTTGACCGCGACATCCAGAAACGTGTTTCCGGCGCCACAAAACACCAAAACGGCGTGCGACGGTCCAATTCCAAGCAAACGTGCTCCGAACGACCTGAAACCACACGTGAATGATAGGAATATTATTCCTGAGATGTAAGAGGAGGCGTCACGTCCATCGGACGTGCGGTGCGCTCGGCACGACCGAATGCGTCGTTTTCAGCAGCTCGGCGCGCGATGAAATGGCGCGTTGGGGGGTCAAAACCACCCGAACGACCTCTGAATGCCACGAAACCACACGACAACAGCCGGTGCGTGAATTGTGATATGGTCGGGCATACGGCACATTAATCGGAGGTTTTGTTTCACCGCGGGGCCGGAAACGCGTTTCGAGAGCCAAAAAACACCAAAACGGAGTGAGGTAGTCGAATTCGGAGCAAACGTGCTCCGAACAACCTGAAACCACACGAGAATGATATTAATATTATTCCTGACATGCCGGAGGAGGCAGAACGTCCATCGGACGTGCGGTGCGCGCGGCACGACCAAATATGTCGTTTTCAGTAGCTCGACGCGCACTGAAATGGCGCGTTGGGGGGTCAAAACCACCCGAATGACCTCCGAATGCCACGAAACTACACGACAACAGCCGGTGCGTGAATTGTGAAATGGTCGGGTAGACGACACGTGATTTGGAGGTGCCGTTTGACCGCGGCGGCCGGAAACGCGTTTCTAGCGCCATAGAACACAAAAACGGCGTCGGGCGGTCCAATTCAGAGAAAATGTGCTCCGAAAAACCAGGAACTGCTCGAGAACGATAGGAATATTATTCCTGAGATGCAGGAGGAGGCGACACGTCCATCGGACGTGCGGTGCACATGGCACGACTGAATGCGTCGTTTTCAGCAGCTCGGCGCGCGCTGAAATGGCAAATCGGGGGGTCAAAACCACCCGAACGACCTCTGAATGCCACGAAACCGCACGACAGCATCCTTTGCGTGAATTTTGAAATGGCCGGGCAGACGACACATCAATTGGAGGTGCCGTTTGATTGCGGCGGCCGGAAACGCGTTTTTGGCGCCACAGAACACCAAAACGGCGTGCGACGGTCCAATTCGGAGAAAACATGCTCCGAACGACCTGAAACCTCACGAGAACGATAGGAATATTATTCCTGAGATGAAGGAGGAGGCGACACGTCCATCGGACGTGCGGTGTGCTCGACACGACCGAATGCGTCGTTTTCAGCAGCTCGGCGCGCGCTGTAATGGCGTGTTGGGGGGTCAAAACCACCCGAACGACCTCCTAATGCCACGAAACCGCACGACAACATCCGTTGCGTGAATTGTGAAATGTTCGGCCAGACGGCACGTCAATCGGAGGTGCCGTTTGACCGCGGCATCCGGAAACGCGTTTCCGGCACCATAGAACACCACAACGGCGTGCGACGGTCCAATTCTGAGAAAACGTGCTCCGAACGACCTAAAACTGCATGAGAACGATAGGATTATTATTCCTGAGATTTAGGAGGAGGCGGCATGTCCATCGGACGTGCGGTGCGCACAGTACGCTCGAATGCGTCGTTTTCAGCAGCTCGGCATGCGGCGGTCCAATTCATAGAAAACGTGCTCCGAAAAACCTGAAACTACACAAGAACGATAGGAATATTATTCCTGAGATGCAGGAGGAGGCGGCACGTCCATCGGACGTGCAGTGCGCGCAGCACGACCGAATGCGTCATTTTCAGCAGCTCGGTGCGTGTTGAAATGGCTCGTTGGGGGGTCAAAACAACCCGAACAACCTCAGAATGCCACGAAACCTCACGACAACATCCGTTGCATTAATTATGAAATGGTTGGGAAGACGACACGCCAATCGGAGGTGTTGTTTGACCGCGGCGGCTGGAAACGCGTTTCCAGAGCCATAAAACACCAAAACGGTGTGCGGCGATCGAATTCAGAGCAAACGTGCTCCGAACGACCTAAAACCACCCGAGAACGATAGGAATATTATTCCTAAGATGCAGGAGGTGGAGGTACGTCCATCGGACGTGCGGTGCACGCATCACGACTGAATACGTCGTTTTCAGCAGCTCGGTGCGCGCTGAAATGGCGCGGTAGGGGGTCAAAACCACCCAAACGACCTCCGAATGCCACAATACCGCACGACAACATCCGTTGCGTTAATTGTGAAATGGTCGGACAAAAGGAACATCAATCGGAGGTGCCGTTTGACCGCGGAGGCTAGAAAGGCATTTCCGGAGTTACAAAACACCAAAACGGCGTGCGGTGGTCGAATTTGGAGCAAACGTGCTCTGAAAGACATGAAACCGTACGAGAACGATAGTAATATTATTCCTGAGATATAGGAGGAGGAGGCACGTCCATCGGACGTGCGGTGTGCGCGGCACGACTGAATGCGTCGTTTTCAGCAGCTCGGTGTGCGCTGAAATGGCACGTTGGGTGTCAAAACGGGCCAAACGAGGTTCGAATGGCCTGAAATCAAACGACATCAAAGGGTGAGTGAATTGTGACGTTTTTGAGAAGACGACACATCAATCGGATGTGTCGTTTGACCGTGGTGACCAGAAATGCGTTTCCGGTGTCATAAACGGCCAAAACGGGCGTCTGGCGGTCAAAGTCATAGCGGACGACATCGGATTGACCTGAAATCATAGGGAAACAATCTAATTATTATTCGTGATGTGTACGCGCAGGCGGAACATCAATCCGATGTGCGGTCTGCGCGGTAGGGCTCATTATGCGTTCTATAAGTGTTGCGCGCGCTTGATAACCGCCCGTGGGGGGGTCCAAACGGGCCGATCGAGGTCCGAATGACCTGAAATCAGACGACATCAAAGGGTGAGTAAATTGTGGCATGGTCGAGTAGACGGCACATCAATAGGCCGCACCGTGTGGCTGTGGTGACCAGGAACGCCGTTCCGGTGTCATAAACGGCCAAAACGGGCGTCTCATGCTCAAAATCATAGCGGACCACATCGGATTGGCCTGAAATCACAGGGAAACAATCTAATTATTATTCGTGACGTGTACTCGTAGACGACACACCAATCGGACGTGCGGTCTGTGCGGTAGGGCTCATTATGCGTTCTTTAAGTGTAGCGCGTGCTTAATTATTTTCCATTTTTTATGATTGTTACCTTGTTTTATGTCTGCTTTTCCACCGTGAAGAAAAAAACACAATTTGTACATTTTATTTAAAAAATGAAAAATATTTTATTTAATATTATATATATAAATATTTTCATTAATATATATATATATATATATATTATTTAACAAATAAATATACATATTTTATTTAATATTATATATATCATTATTTTCATTATTTTATATATATATATATATTTGATTTAATAAATATATATATATATTTATTATTATAGGAATATTTTTTTTAAAAAAATTTCATGTTTAGCGGCCGCCTCTGGCGGTCGCTATAGGCTGCCTGCCAGGCAGCATGAGCGACCGCCATTGGCGGTCGCTCTAGCCTGCCGTCCGGGCAGTATGAGCGACCGCCATTGGCGGTCGCTTATAGTGCCGCGAGTCAGCCTATAGCGACCGCCAGGCGGTCTCTAAAGGCGGCATTTTGGCCACCTATAGCGACCGCCAATGGCGGTCGCTAATGCCCTAGATCGACGGAGCAGAAGCGACCGCCAATGGCAGTCGCTAATGGCATTTTTTTAGTAGTGATAATACATATTAAGGGAAAATTCATTTTTTGAACCTCATTTTGGTCATTTTTCATCTAATACAATAGAGGAAAAAAACAATTTATTCCATTTTTTTTAATAAAACAATCATGAAGCATCAATAGTGTTTAGACCGGGTGATGAATCCTTTAGCGAAAGATGATGAAGATATATTGAACATAAGAAAAAATTTGGCTGAAGGAGAAGTACCAGTTATGTTATGGTCTTTATAGAATTATCAATAAAACATTCTTGAATTGATGGCTGGAGATTGCATTCATGATGTCTGCCTCAACCTATGGAAAAATATTCGTCATTTTAAAACTAAATTATTAACATATAATGAATATCAAAATCATGTGAAGGTAATAGAGGGGTTGAAATGGATAATTGACTGGGCATATCTCTCCCTTTCCCGAAATCCAACACTCAAAAAGAAAAAAATAACACTTCAATGTTAATTTCTCGATGCACTAAAGAGGATACACAAGTTAATTTTTTAATCCCTATCAGGTATTCATATCATAGGATGGGTGCACAAAGAACACTGAATTTCACTGTGCTCCAGAATCAGAAATGCCTACAAAAAGTGGTCTCAAGCAATGTTGTTGCTCATGACCAGCTACAATCAATAGAATTTGTATATAATCAATTGAATGATCAAGAACATGCCTCAATATGCTATCATCAGAGTCAGGACCATTAAAAGAAAGATGTTGAGTTAATTTTGGATCAAGCATCTTAGAATATTAAGCATTCCCCCTCATAGAGGATGGCGTCCATCAGATAATTAAAATATCTAAAACAGCATTGTGTTCTTCTAAAATATGTGATTTGAGTGGTTTTCATATAATGCACCCAACTAATGTCCAAAAACAAATTCACAAAATATGAAGAGCAGCTACATGAATCTTATCCATAGTTGTTCAAAATCTACCCCAACAAGCAGTTTTGGGGTATTGTTTAATTAAACCTTCAAATTCAATAATGAAAATTCAAAGGTTTGAAGAGGAAGAATAGGAATAACCCTTGTCTGTGTGCTAGGGGATTTTTGGCTTCTAAAATACACACCTCAATGAAGGTTATTATTCTCCCAATTAGGGAATCATTCACATAGTGTATTATCAACTGAACTATCCACATATTCCATTTGGGTTATTTTCTATCAAAACGTTCCCAAGAATTCATCATAGGGGAGAACATAGTCTCATGGAAGATACAAAAGGAGATGATCTTACAATGATACTAATAGAATTACATTACTGAGACTATTTCATGGGAATCAGAAGATGACGTTATTATCCATAACACGGTACACACTAAAGAAAATGAATGAGGTTCACATACCCGAAATCAAAGGATTACACAAAAAATATATATTCCTTCAAGTAATCAAGTCCCGCCACTTCGAAATGTGTCATACAATGGGAGAGGGAAAAGCTATATCATGCCTCAATTTTCCATTGGATAAGGTCAATATATTTTACATGAAGAATGATTTTTCCGATATGAAAAGGAAATGGAATAGTTGAAAATGCTCAATACATAGTTACTTCCAAGAAACATATCGGCTAGACATGCTTCCCAAACAGATCCTCAACTTTCACATCTTGTAGGAGCTCCTCTATAAAGATTATATGTTGTAACTATATATGAGGGTAATGAATTACCTCTATTTGGTGCACAACCATGGAAAGATAAAGCACATCCATAAATAATTTTCCATATGGGTTATGAAGGAAAATTACCACCAGCATCACCACTAGTGGTTTTTCCAGCCATTCCACCAGTTCAAGATCCATCTGTGGAAACTTTACTAGCCCCATCTCAGAGGAATATTCCCCAGAATCCTCTAAACTAAATTGAGGAAATAAAAACTTTATTGGAATCTATGGGTGAATAACCTGTTGTAGTTCAGCTGGAAAATAGAGGTTACCCTGAATGGGTGGATTTGATCCCTCTCCCACTACATTTTTTGAATACAATATTCCCAATCTGTAATGCTTTAGGAGATCTAGAGAAACACATAATGAATTTTATTTCATGTTGTGATCCAATGATAAGGAATCCTCAACAACAAGAAGTTGTTAAACGTAGGTGCTTCACGAATTAATTATGGGGACCAACTATATTCTGGTTTATAACTTTTTAATCCCGATCAATTCCCGAATGGGAAGATCTTTGTTAGAAATTACATCTTCGATTCCATCCACCATTTCCAAAAACAACAGTTTTTTATCTAAAAAATTGAAAACAAAGGGAAAATTAAGTAGTATCTAATTTCATTACTTGATGGAAAGGATTAACATATTCCATAAATCATGAAGTCCCTCATGAAGAGTTGTTTCCAATTTGTGTGGAAAATCTACATTATGAGTTACATACATCACTGATCACTGTGAAATATATAAGAGGGTTTCAAGACCTAGCTTAATTTACCCAAAAGGTGAAGGATTCAATTGTGGAAACTAATTCTAAATATTGTGTAATTATATTAGCTATGGGAAGGAGAAGATGGAAGGAAAAGATGGAAATAGTAACAATCAATCAAGAACTTATACCTACCTCCACTTAAAAACCATCATCATATCGAATTGCTCTGCCACCCGAGCATCATTAGAAATGAAAACCCCATCAAGATGATAAATGAGATCAGTGGATGAAATAATTTTAGTTGTTAAAGAACAAATTTTATTTTTTTAGAATGAACAAGTTTCCAGTTACATCATCTTAGCTTTGGAAAACAATTTGGTTCAATTCCCAATGCTGAAGTAACTAAAAAAAGAAGGAATTGAAGATATTCAAAATTAGTTTCACTTAACTAGATATTTGGGCATCCCATATATGAGTGTTCTGTTTTATAATACCTTCTACAAAAAATAGTATACTCTTACAAGTGTAAATTAAAATTTCATCAGCCAATGTAGCTCGTGTTATCTCTCCATATTTAAAGGAATAATTTGAATGGCATGAAGTCAAAAGTAAAAATGTGCAGAAATATTATGGTTGAGGGATAAGGAAAATAATAAACCTACCTCATAAAATTCTATAAACATAGTTGAAACAACAAATTTTTTCTTCTGCCAATCCCTCCAAAGAAAAACCACTTTCATCAAAATATTAGTCCTTAAAATGTCAATCTTCAAAGAAGCGACATGATCAAATGGACAGTGAGAAGTCAAAAGATGACAAACTAATCTAAAGATAGTAATTTCATAATAAAATGACACATTTTAGAAATATTATAGAGTCTAAATATATTTTATAGAGTACATTTGAAAATTGGTAAAAATGTGTGAAATGCCTTTGAATCAGGCTTGTATTTCAGAATAAATTTTTAAAGATCCATTTAAAACGTTTAACTAGCGATAAAATTAAGAAGTATTCTGGTAGGTAGATATATATTGAAAAATCAAAAGGTATTTATTATTTGTACATAAAAATATATTGTAATTTAATTTATGATAGTTGACAATAAACTTAAACCAATTGAAAATTGAGGTTCATTTGGAAAACCCTTAGCTTATGTCTGATGGTTTTGTTCTCCAGATATTAGTGTCCAGGGGAACCAAATTAATTAATTTATTAATATTTTCAGGTGATATTTTTTATTTAATTTATTTATTAAATCCTTATTATGTTCATGCATGGCCTTCTTGATTGGTTTAAGAGGTTTCATTTTTTTTTGTTTGGGACATGGTATACATGACCATTTTAATTAAATATATAGTTAAGGATAAACCTATAATAATAGGATGGCTGTCCAGCATAGTTATTAAACATAATATTTCATGGTTATAAAATTATTTTGGTTTTTATTAGTGTAGATGAAATATTATATAAAACAATAATGATAATTCTTTTGGGTAATTGGTAGTTTTGACCACAACAAAATCATTTTAATTTATATATTAATATCATGTGTGAAAAAAGATTCCAAAAAATCACATAAGATATAATACATATTCTATAGTCTAGTTTAACCATAAAAATGGATTGAATATCATAATTTAATATGGTAAGGTAAATTGAAAACCCATCGTCCTTGAATGTGATAAATTAACACATCTTGAATGGTGTTTTCGTTTCTACCATAAAAGAAGGGGGAAGGAGAGATGATGATGAGTTATTCCAATATCTAAAAAATTACAGTAAATTTAAGGAATTTTTTTTATCTTCACATTTGGATGAAATGTGGTGAGGATAGAAAAATGAAAATAATGGATCTCAAAATAAAAGAAAATTTGAGAAATCCCTTTATAAAATTCTGCAGCCTAATAGCTTCATTTAAAAAATCATAAAATATTTTGATGAGAGAAAAGGGGTACCTCTAATTAATAAATAATTAATAATTTACTATAGGTATGTATATAAATTTCCCAAAATATTACTATTGAAAATAAAATATAATTACATTAAAAAAGTGCCCGAAAACAGAGGTATTTTGAGACAAAAATTCTACAGCATAACGGCTATGCAACGTGGTTTTAGAAAAAAATTAATATAAGAGGTGATTGGGATCACCCATAACAAAAAATATTGATAATGTATTATAGGTACATAATATAATATATATATATATATAAATGAACGTTGTTTGGAAACTATAAATACATACCACATAAAATTGAACATAAATTGAAAAGAGAAGTTGAGATTTCCCTTCCATTGTAGAGTAGCTTCTAAAGAATTATGGTTGGGACATTGGGGGCTTCAAGAACCTTTGGGAAGATTCATATAGTGGTAATACTACAAAAACATTCAGAGTTATGGATTTTAAATATATCATTTCAATGGAATGAGTGGTTATTTATAGTAAAAGAGAGAGTTTGTTTTTATAAATTTTAAAGGACACCCCGTTAGTGGTTTTTTCTCAACCATTTGCTTTACCATGGTATTTTCACATGGTATTGGACTATTAGGATACATCATATCATATTTTAAATTAAACAAGTATACCCAAATTTTATATGAATTCTTATATCATTATAATGTCATTAATCATACTGAATACTCAAAACTATATATTTATTATTCATGAAAAATTCCGTTATTTTAGAAAAATTCTAAAAATTCAACCAAATCATTTTTCAACATATATAATTAAAAAATGAAATCAATTTTTTAATTTAATTTCCTATATATTTTTAATTAATTTTTTTAAATAAAATTAATTTATATTCCAAAGAATCATTAAAAATATAAATCATTTTATAAGACCATGAAAAATTAATCAAGGTCTCATAAAATTATCCTAATAATAAAAGACAATAAAACTAATATTTAAGATTACATTTTATGAAAATACATTTTCATTTTGAATTATTAAATAAATAAAAATGATTTAATTAAAATATTAATGCTTGAAAACATATCAATAATTATAGTATGATAACATTGTCACTTATAAGATTTCTAAATTTTATTTATACATTCATGGTTGATGTTTTAAATTTTTTGGCCGAATTACTATACATGAAAATTCATAAGTGTAATTGTATTATTCATAAGGGTATGCCACTATTAATAAGGTTATGTAACTATTCACCAAAAAATATGTTTGTCTTATCAGACTCTAAATAACTTATTGAATGCAATCTTATTTGTTAGTTTTTCAACATTCAGATAAAAATGTAGAAAATTTATGCTTAATTGATAGGTTTTAACAAAGTGGTGTTTTTTAGAGAATCAGTGTTTTAGGCATTCAATATTATCTTTCATGAGATATATGCCATGTTCTTCAGTTATTCCTTTCATGTGGTGTATCTTCTTCCCCTTGGATTATCATATCAAGATTATAATTATTCTCATGGTATTCTAAGGGATTACATTCTCAATGTCCCAATGTGGTATGGGAGACATTGGAATGTTTAAGGGTTATTTCATCAGGATTTTCTAAATGGTTTCACTTAAAAGTATCTTTTTTCTGTCTACATATTTTGATGAATCATGTATATCATAGATATTTTTATCTTAGTATATATTATAGAATATTTTGTTAAAGGATTTATGATTTTTTTGAATGAGGATGTTAAATATTGGTACCATTCACTAATTTACATCAAATGGTTAGTTTTTATGTTTAATTTGCATGGAAATAATTTACATTTCATATGTTTGTTTCAATATGAATGAATATGTTGTTTATGTTTATTCATGTTCATATGAGGAATGCGTTGGACATAGTATGTTTCAGTTGGGTCACGCTATAGACCCTTGATTAATTCATAGGTCTAATGAGAAAAACTATGGTGTTGGTATGAGGCCTTGACAAAATGGATATTTAAGGTCTTGGAAAAAGGCCTTGATAGTATGATTATGATGTCCCTAATTATGCATTCCTTCATTATTAAACTACAAAATGAAAGTTTATGTGTTTCTTCAACTAGTAGAATACCCATGGTTATGTTTTATTATAGAAATTTTTACTCAACTCATATTCCTGCCATATTATTTTCGAATTTATTTATAAAAGAATGTGTTTTTAGTTATTCATCTTGTGTAATGATTTTTTTGGATCTCTTCCACTATGATTCATACCCTTTCTATGAATTTGAGATCACCCTTTCTTTAGGTTCATATTCACAGTAAATGACGAGGTTTATTACAAATGACTGCATGGATAAACATAGTGTTAGATATGTTTCAAATAAAACTTTTCTGTTATATTTATTTTCATGTTGTAATGTTTAACCTATGTATGAATATGGTTTCCCAAAACTACTAAACTACCTAGTACATTGGGATTTGATTCGTTGTGATATTTTCAATGTATTAAAATAATATAGAAGCTCTAGGATTTTGGGGTTAAGGAATTACATCTTATTGTAATCTATATAAATTTACATCAACTAGACTAAATTGTTATCAATACCACATAAATTATAAGGAACATTAAATTATTATCCATTGATGATATATATAACTCAAAATTTATATTACAAAAATATTATCCTATCAAAAAATGTTTTTAAACCCTTCTCTGATATGAGCTATCAAATCCCAAACCCAATTGTTCGATAATTACATTGCTTAAAGAAAATCTTCCATTATAACTCATTCCCAATTCCATTTAGGTATAGAGTTTTTTAAAATTAGGAAAAAATAAATGGTAAAAAAAGAAATTTATTCTTCAACTAATGGACATTTTCAATTAGATTATGAGATATAATTCTTAAACTATAACTAGAATTTATCATATACAAAAAATACACTCTCATAAGAGTCCATTCAAGAAGGATATTTTGCATTAATTTTATTCATAAAAAGGAAAAATGGAAAAACAAAATAAAGGTGTTATCTCAGATGATAAATAATAGTAAACATAATATATAAAATAAAATTGGATAAATGAACATGATATGAGAATATGGGTATAATCCTGTTACATACTAATATTTATACCCTAAAAATCAAGAATCGTGAAATATGACATGAAAAAACATGAGAAATTTATCATATTAGTGTTGAAATTTGTGTAAAAAAACATGATTCATTAGAGATTACACCATAATGAGAATAAGTGTATAAGTATGAAAAATATTCTAAATATAATACCTACATTATCATATAATATCATAGGACCAATGTTTCATGATTCAAATGCATAAAAAAACATCACCATAAAAAATTAACCTAAAAAATTGTGATCCTTGCTTCTAATTTCATATTCATATAAAAAGCTTATGAAAAATATTTATTATCTCATTCACAAAATGAACATGTGAACAATCAATCATGCATCTCATTCATGCATCATTTAATCACCTATTTTTAAATGATTCATTACCATGTGTATTGAAGGGTGATATAGGTAATCTCTTCTCAATAACCATTCATATGAGTTCTAGTTGATTTTTTTCATCACATAAGAATTAATAAAATACATTAACATGGGTTTCCATTAATTTCATAATAAAAGATGCAATGAAATAAAATTGGTTTCATTCAACACATCTATTATAATTTTTGATAACAAAATTCACTCAAGGTAATAAAAAAAGATATTCTCATGCGGTAAATATTAGTTATATGTGTTTGATAGTAATTCCCCCAAATAACAAAATTAATGAAATATTGTTGAAATACCATAAATAAGATAAACCCAACTTATAGTTTTCATAGAGGAAATGAATTCAATGAACCATTACAAGTATGCATCTAGAATTATGGGACAAGTCTAAGTAAGTGATGGTTCATTCATTTGATATAGAAGATCAATATGTAATCCTTACAAATGATTAATTTTGATGTTTTTTTGATGATGATCCTCAATGAATTCTTTATTATATTAAGTTATTTTTACATACATGAACATCCATTGTGAAGCATTTTAGAAATAATTTCACATTGGAAATCTGAAACACCCTTGATCCTTTGAAATCATTATGAAGGGATAAATTATATATCTTGGAGAAAAATGATTTCATTTTGAACAAATGAAAATGGTGATTTTATGGTTAATATAAAACAACAAATATTATTGAATGATATATTTACAAGAAAATGTAATAAGAGAATATTTTTGTAAACAATGAATCATATGGAAATTATTAATTAATATTATATTACTGAATTTTAAAATAATATTAAGGTTATTGAAAATGACATTTTAAAATTTTGAAATATATATACAATGTTTCCCCAAAAATAGATTCTAGTATGAAATTAATTCCATTTTTAGATGAATTTTTTTGAAACCCACCTCACATTGAGTGGTAAAAATACTTTTAATTAATGAAATTTAATGAGGGGAAAATCTCAATGTGGAAAAATAGAGATCATTAAAATGAATTTGATCATAAAATAATTGTTTATAAAATTTCATAATAAGGGTTTTCATATTTTATATGTATCAATATTAATATTATTTTGAAAATAGAAACCTTAAGGATTATGTGACAGTCAAATTAAAAATATTGATGGAGATGGGGAGATTTAAGTTGTCTACCTTATATTATTAATAGAATGAATATTAGTATACAGTATCTCAATTAGGTTTTATATACAAATCATATAAGAAATTATTTTGATAATATATATAATGTCAGAAGGTGTAGAATATTAGTCAGAATGAACATACCATATATACATTCTTAGTAGAATGAACTCTAAGATCCTCAATTCATGGATTAAAATAACAAAATGGGATTAAACACTTGATTGATTTTCATTTGTGAGGACTGGAACATTCGTTATGAGGATATGAGGTTATAGGATATGGTTGGGTAATAATTAGGTTGATCAAAAAAGTTTCTTCTCTAATGGAATGTGATTAGGTGATGGAACATTTACATGTTTAAATTAGTTTATTTTTGTGAATACAAAAAATTTAATTAATGGGAAGTCACTATCCTGGAAAGTGTTCCAAAATTGATAAATAATGATGTTTAAATAATATTAGTTATATCCACACCACCAAAACAATGTTAAAAACATGTTATAAATATGTTAGTCCCTTTACAAATAAGAATATAGATTGTTTTTTCAATTATATTTTTCACCACTATATGTTATTTTTACCTTGGTACTTTATCCTTTATGTAATATAATTCAATGTCCGTTGTTAAATTATTTGTACCAAATGATTCCTAGATTGAAATACATTTCATTTGATTCAATTACAACGAGGAATAATAGTTTATTTTATATTACTAATTTTATAATTTTTAAAGCATATTGTTTAAAAAAATGATTCTTCTATTTTAAAATTGAAAATATTCGGTTATAGATTAATGGTATTTTTTTAAAAAATTATAATGTCACTTACAAAGTATATAAATATTATTAGATAAAAGATTCATGAATTTCAAAATCTATATTATATTCAATCAATTTTTTAAGCGTCACATTATATGTAAAAATTGAATTCTACACTACCCACTTTAAAATAATTCATTTTAGAAATAGCCAAATTAATTATCAATAAACTAATTTTTCGATAATTAGTTTTATTTTTTTAATTTTTGAACACAAATGTTTTATATTTCGTTTTTTAAAATAAATCGTAAAATTGAAATTTTATTTTAATGAAAAATATATTCTTAAATAGCATGTATCAATAATCACATTTAATAAAAATTTATAAAAAATTTATAATTGAAATAATATTAAAAAATTAAAATATTTCTTATATAAATAATAATTTAATTTTGAAAAATTTAATTATTTATTGTATTATAGTATAAAATTTATAAAATGGGTTTTTCCAAAAAAATACCTTTTAAAAATATTCATCAATATCAAAAATAATTATTTTAATTTGACATGGATGCTTTATGTACTACTGTTTATGATATGCATGCAATTATAATATTGTATTGATTATTTTGGTCATGTGATGCATGTGAAGTAAGCAATCAAACATAGTGTTATTTTAATGAAAATGTACAGTGAAATATCAGTTTGTTACATAGACACACATTTTAAAACAAATATATTTTCATTTAGATATATATATACATATATATAAAAATAAAGATAAAAACATAAATATTTACATATACAATAATATATCAATATATATATATATACATAAAAATATATTAATCCACACGTACAGACATTTTTATATAGTTATCTATACATATGCAGACATAAAATCAATTTTGAAAATATTTAAATATAACATATAAGTATATACACAAAATTATAAACAAATATAAAACTATTCATAAATATATATTAAAAAACACACACATACATAGTTTTTAACAAATATACATTCGCATAAAGAAAAAATATATATAGACAACCATATTTACACATTTTAGATATAATATATACACATTTTTTATAGAAAAAAATATATATAATCATTATATAAATGTTAACATTTTTTAAATGTTAATTTATGTACAGATATATTTATAAAAATATAAATACATGAAATATATTAAGAAATTTTATGAAAAATTTATTTTAAAAAATATATATATCTATAAAGATATATATATTTAAATGTCATATCCCCTTATATCTATATAAACCCCTCCTAGGCTAGTGATGAAGAAAGGTTGATAATGAACTGTGAGTCCCTTTTTATTTGTAAACCTTTATTCTAACAATGCACACCTATGAAATACATTTTAGAAGAGAATCTTGAATCAATGTTTCTTTTTCCACATTGAAAAATTTTAATGGAAAATTCATTTTAAAACATTAATGTCCATGTAAATAAATTCATGAAACTGTTTTAAGACATGGTCATAAATGAGAAGGATATAGAATAAAATTTATTTAAAACCATTACAAAAAATTAGATAAAGATTCCCATATATAATCCAATAAAAATATTCCTTTAGAAAATATTTTTTGAGAACATTTTCTTTGATTATAAATATGTCCCATTAAATACTAACATATAAACAATCACCTATAATTTTGATATTACCTAATTAACCCTTACCGTAGGATTGATTTCTTTTGTACATGTCTAAAACTCATGTATAATGGTTTGAAACATATTAAAATGTTGTTAAAAAAATATAATAAAATTTATGATATCATATATTATTTATTTATGATATTATATTACTCATTCATTTAACAATTCCATTTTAAAACAATAGTTTGGGTAATAATTGCATTCTTTATCTTATGTGTTTTGATTTGTATTCGTGATAATATTAAATTGATCATGATTTAATTACATAAGCAATGCAATAATTGATTTATATATCATATATATTTAGCATATTTATATATTTATATATAAAATATATGGAATAGAACACACCATTCATAGAGATGGTTGGCTATATGTATGCATGAACATTGTTTCTGTTTTATTATCATATTGAGTTGAAGTAAGTAAATGAAATATGGGTATATATATAAATATATATTATTAAAATATCATTATTTTTATATATATTTCATACTTATTCACTATATTTTCATTTTTATTATAATTCCTAAAGGGTTGATATGGAGAATAAATCTCATTGTGTCACGGATACGGTAGGCCATTTGTATGTATGTGCGATGGTATCATTCCCTTAATGGTTAATTGGTAAGGAATTGGATTTTATATTAATTATAAATAATAATAATCTTTTATTATTTATTATTTACATCATTTATATTCATGGTTACAATAATTTAAATAATGTATAGAACAAAAATAATTTACACCACGACGTGGAGATGGTAAATCGTACATACGCATGCATGATAATATCATTTTTCAAAGGATGGGTAAAAGATGTAATATGTGTTTTATAAAATCATAAAAACTTATCAAAATATATTATATTCTGGTGTTATTACATTAGTATCGAAACAATGGAGGAAAATTAAGTTGGACAATAATAGAACCTTGTAAGAGTTGGTAAAAAGAACAACACTTCTTTGAGTGTTTCCTTTTTATTATCAGAAACTGTTTTTCACCCTTGGTTTGAGGTATGTATCCTTTTTTATACCGTATTTTTTATTAATTTCAGGGGATGTGTTTGGATGATGAATGCAGAGATTGGAATGGTTTTGAATAAGTTATGAGGATTTTCTGAGGGTTCATTTTTTGAGCATGGTTAGAGAAAACCATGGTGGTTCTCCATGTAACCGTGCAGGGGGGGGGGGCAATGTGATTGACATGGTCTTCGCACTGTTTCCCCAATTGTGTGAGAAAACCAAGCAAGACACCATATCATGAGTCAGTGGCATGCACATAGTTAGCACACAATTTTTCAAAACCATGTGGGATAACCATGCTGCAACATAAAAAGGTGTTTTTTAAATCTTGTTTCACTCATGAATGGCCTATTTCACAAAAAACGTCCCCCCACTTGAACATCATATGGGATTTTTTGTTCTCAAAGGTTTGATGGTATCTTCCAATAATTTTGAATGCAATTCAAAGGGCATTGATGGTGGTTTATTGGTGGATTATCCTAAGTAAGTCTTTTCTCTTGATTTCTAATTCATTTTCTCTTGATCTACACTTCCCTCTCTCTTGGTTTTCATAGATATACATCCAATGAATATTGATCTAGGGTGATTTTATCCAAAATTGATGGTTTTCAGGCTTGCTGATAATAACATAGATGATCTATAGCCGTTTCAGTGGTGCATCCACGGGATTTGTTGAGCTATTTCTTGATGGTGAATATCACAAGAACCCTAAAGGTAGTTGTCTTCTCTCTCGACTCCACATGGTTAGAACTAGTCGTTTGTGTTGAAATTATATTTTTTTCCTAAAATTATTTGAGATTATTATTTGATAAATTTTTATGGAAACCCATTGCGTGGTGATTTGATGTTTTTTGGGAGAAATTAGATATTGGTGAAAGATGGGTTTTGTTCTGTGATTATAAAATATATATTTTAAAATAAGATTCCAGTTTTTTATTATGGAATTTGTTTCTGAAAATTATTGTCAATAAATAATTTGTTTTATTTTAATTGTATGTGTCACAAAAAATGATGGAATGGAGTTTTCAATAGATGATAGATTTATTGAAATTAATTGGCATGTGTTTGAAATAGTTGTGTTCTTATTGTATGCCTACGGTGCTTTATTCTTGCTGGGAGATTAAGTGTTATTTATGGTGTTGATTGTGGGGATGTTGGTGGGATGTCTCACTATAAAAGGTGATGGATATAGTATGAAAGGTCCACCATTATATATAGTGGTTAAGAAGCACCAACAAATGGAAATTTAGTGAATGGGTTGGATAGATGTTCCACCATATCATTTTGTTGTTTCGTGCTTCATTGAAAGATGGAATTTGTTGGGATAATGGGTAATGATGCTATGGCTTATGGAATTATTGTGGATTTCCCTTGTTTTACATGGCATGGAATGTTTAGGTTTTTCATTTGGTAATTGTTGAAATATTTTATTTTTTATATATACTATTTTATATAAATATGCTAATGGTTTCATCCATGCAGTGTGTGTAGGGATGTTATTTGGGGAAATATTTTTGAATATTAGTACTCACCCAATTCTTTTTAACATTGGTGATTTAATAGATTTCATTTTTAGGGACAGATTAATGTGTAATGAATCTCATAATGCTTGTAGTTTAACATGATGCTTTCGTGATGTTGTGGTTCTTGGGGCATAGAGCTTGGTATGGAGCTATGGATGTGGTCAAAGATATTTGTTGTCATGTTGTGTAGTCTTCTACTTGATACTTTATTATTGGGTTTGGTTGTATTGTAATTTGGGAAATTTAATGGGATATTTTTGTTGTATTTTAGTAATGTATTGGTTGGGATGCTTGTTTACATGAATCGTGTAGCTTTGTTGGTAGTGGCATTTTTGGTTTGTTGATTTTATCATAATGGAAAATCATTACCTAATGATACTTGAAGCCCTAGGCATTTATTGATAGCAATTGGCTCCCTGAGAACATCCCCTAAGGCCAAGTAGTATTCATCCACCCAATTAAGCGAATGAGATGGGGCGGGATGTTACATGTTGTAACAGTTTATTAGGTCTTTGGATTTCATGCAAGAGAAGTTGTTCAGTCCTTCATCGTTGATTGTTGGTATTGGTGTTGACATTCATTCATGACATGTTATTTATGTCAAGATGCAAGCATGGTATAGGATTTTCATGACATTGAATGTATAACATAAAAGGATGCATCTAACCCTTTTATGATGAACATCATGTTACCAGGGAGTTAGGTACATACATGTTGGGAAACACATATAGGCATTCAGAATCTCATTATTGTGGCTGTAGAAAAAAAGATGAGAATGACATGCATAATATAAATGACTTCCCACTAGGATGACTATTTCATTAGTGTATACCAATATATGGTGTGATATGTTTGTGGGTATTTTTAAAATTATTTATTTTGTTTCAAAATGGATGGATTTCAAACATGGAAACTTGTGATCATTTTACAATTAGTTTATTTTCAAAACATTGTGTTTTTTTCCGAATAGTGCAACATGGGAAATGTGAAATCATGGAAATCTTGGTTGTGATAGTTACAATGTATTGAATTTTAAAACTATATGCACTTTCTTGTTAAGGGAGTAACACTTATGGTTGTTTATGTATTGAAAGAAATGGCACCATGTAGGCATCGTAGAGACCAACTAGATGAAGCTACTGAAAATGTGGTCGCACAAGTGCCTCATGTGAACTAGAAGCTAGTGTAGAGTATTTTTCATGCTTTCTAGGCAACATAATTTATGACTAAAGGGTGTGAACCTAAGCACGTGGATCATGTAATTCAATTTCAAAGTCAAAATCCACCCATTTGTAGGGGTGATTCATAGATGAAAATGGATGAAGCATGGATAAATCGAATAAATATGATATTTTAATTCATGGGGACACTAGTAGAGCTGAAAGTGAAGTTAGCAATGTATTTGTTGAAGGTTCTTTCCCTTCAGTGGTATGAGCATCCACTTCAAGCTAGGATAAAGTGAGGTGTGACATGGGAGTGTTTGGTAGAGTGGTTTAATAATAAATTCTACCCACATGAATTCATGATTCTGCGGACAATGGATTTATTCAATTTGAGGAAGCATACACATTAGATAAAAGAATATGTGGCTATATTTATGAACCTAGTATAATTTTCACCTGAGGTGGCGGGTAGTACATATTTGAAGGTATGGATTTAGAACTAGGTTAGAGGCATGATATATATTCTAATATAGCAGTTCTATGTATAAATGTTACATTGAAATGGTGAATAGAGATTTAGTGTATAAGTAGGATTATTTGTGGGATACATGTGGGAAAAGTACGTTGGTACTCATGGGGAATAGTGGGAACTCGAATGCTGAGTTAAAGCAGAGTAGTGACACTTATTTTCAAGGTTTGATTATGGAATAGAATCCAAAGACAGGATCCACAATTCTTCCTCTGATGCCTCAGAGTAAGCCATGATTTTATCAGTTTGGTTCTACGGGGCACATAAAGCAGGATTTTATGAAACATCCCCGATCATGTCATATTTGTAATAAATAGGGGAATCTAAATCATTATTATCAGAATCCTCCAATGTCAATGTCTGTGAAACACCTCAGGGGTTTCAGGGGTCATATGCCTTAACGGGATGGGGGCAGTAGCCTACCCCTCGGCAGCTGAGTAAAGATGGTCATGATGATTCATGAAATACCTTGACACCTTTATAGGGTAATAAAGAGATGTGTTTGACAAGAACGTAGTTGTTCATAGCTAAACAGTTGGTGATGGCTGATCAGGTGGGACCATCCACGGTGCGAGGTATAGTTATTCTGAATTCCATATTAATTAATGCTTTGTTTTATACGGGTTCTTCAAAATATTTTCTTGATTCTTGTTTCATTAGTTTGTTGGGTTTACATGTAGAAATAATGACTGCAATTTTGAAACTAAAAAAAATCCATTGTGTCAAATAGAGTTTTGATATTTCTATTTTTCTTAGTAGAGTACTCATGTGGGGGGTGAATAGAGTATCTATAAAAATTTCTATTGAAATTTATTGTTTTAAATTCCCCTAATAATTATAATTCAATTGCCTAGATGGCTAGTAGGGATTTTATATGATATTGACTATTCAATTAATTTCTCAAAAGATTGAGTTTTTCTCAGTTGTATTAAGTAGATAAATAGTAAAACATCTGAATATGTCAATATAATTTGAACTGGTATAAACACATGCTGATACTAACTATTTGTGTTCAATTTAGTTTTATGAAATATTTGATAAATATGAGTAAAAATAAAATGTAAAAACATGGAAAATATGAACCAATAGGTTATGTATCAAGGAGAGACTTAATCCACTCCACCTAGTGATCACCTACTAGTAATCAGTTTAAATTAATTTATAGTCTGATCCATTTCCAGGATTGGGGTTCACAACAACACACAAGTTTTCCAGGTCAGAAGACAAATACTAGAGGTTTTTGGTACAAGCTACCAGGACACATAAATAATTCTTCCACACTTATCCTTGGGAGTAAATATATATAAAGATATATGGGGGAAATGATATCTTGTATTGTTCAGGTTGATACAGAAGACAGTGTGTGCTCAACAGTAAATTGCACACACTTCTGAAAGGTATTTAAAAATGCACAAAATATATCATAATATATGAGAAGGGATTTAAAAAGATTTGTGTGTCTTCATATGTTTCTCTTGACTCTTCAAATGTAGATGAGTTGAAATCTGAGTCTTCTTATGGATGTTGACATAATAAAAGAGTGTCTTATTTTGGCTTCTAGGTACAAGTATGATTATGCCTGATTATTATTGTCCTTCTATGATATGATGAATTATTATTCTAATTCAGTGATCATCTCAGTCATGATCTCATTTCGTTTTCCTCTATTCATGAGTTCACAGTTGTTTCATGAGAGTTATAGATGTTCTTATGTATGTTTCCCTATCCCACAAGCATGCACCACACAACTCTCATTGATATCTCTTCTGTATATCATCAATAATATAAAAAGGATTATTATTTTTGTGTAACTACAATGATCATGTACATTCCATGTGAATAGGTTCATTGTAAATTATATTGTCTACTAATATTCATAAAAAAATATTATTAAATATCTCAGTATCATCAAATGACACAAAATATGAATATTAGAAATAATATAGTAAATATGGATTTAAATAGTCTATCGGTGACTAATCTATTGGTGTCTTGTTATGTATGTGTCTCAACCCATCATTATTTTATTCTTTTAGTCATTCCATACGTTGGTGTAATATCCTGGACCTCTCCGACCAATTCCGTTGTCAAAAAGAGAGTCTTGATGTGTTCTGGAGGGTAAAATGGACTTTTCCCACACATTCCGGAATTTTGTAAATACACGTTGTGTTGTGTGAGTACACACTGTGTATCCCCTCACCGGGTATACCCTGTGTTGAAGGCCATGTCATTGCCGTGTGAATTAAATGGGTACACTCCGTGTACCCAATACTAAACGCCATGTAGTCCCTCCCTGCGTACGGGTTACCCTCAAACCGTGTGTTGACCAGTCAATGGTCGTGTGCTTTGTTGGAGTCTTGTCCTTGCCGTGTGAAATTAATGTGTACATGACATGTACCCAATACTACATGTCGTGTAGTGTCTCTAAGCGTACGCGTTACCCTCAAACCATGTGTTGACCAGTCAATGGTCGTGTGTCGTGTTGGAGGTCGTGTTAGAATCCGCATGGTGGCCGCGGGAAATGGCCAAGTACACTCCGTGTACCAAAAAGTACTCGTCGTGTACATTCGTTTTTCACACCCATAAAAGGAGGGGTCCCCTCCTCCTTTTCAACACACCCCACTCATCACCTTTCTTCAGAGCAGAGCTCTCCCAAGAGACTCAACGACTCATTTTTCATCCATAACGTCTTCTTCTGAACTCCGATTTACGATCTGTCAGCAGCCACGGGATCGTAACGATGAGGAGAGACTTCTGAGATTGGATCTGTTGTCCTTCCCTTCCCAGCATCCACCCAAGGAGGTTTTTCTAGGTTTTTTCAGAAGTGACGGACACCTACGGACGTTTTCTAAAGTTGATATGGGGGAGCGTTGTGATTAGAACCTATTGAGGTAGGGACATTACCTTCGTCTCTCTAATTATTTCATCATACGGGGTGTGTGTTCTCTTGCTTATGTGAGAAACATTTGAACCGGTTTAATAATGATATTAACTATCTAATATAACGGGGATGGGAAGTTGTGAATGCAGTTACATTTTTATTTATATCCTGTGATTATGTTGTGAATTGAATAGGCTTATGCCTACTGAAAATCAATGTCGTTGGGGGACTTTGCTTGAGAAATTAAATGATGCCCTATCTTTCTAGACCATTAATGGATGGAAACATCATGGAATGTGGAAATTGGTTAATCATGTAAAGTTGGCTGATTAAATGAAAATCTAGAACCCTTTTGTGATCACCCCGGTTGAACTAAATTGTAATAATAAACATGTGGGTGTTGTTGGTGTATATTTATGTGAAGGGGGTGTTTTTCATTGGGTTTTTGTGGATTGAGTGAGCAGCGGGGCTATGGTTGGCTTGGTTTTGGGTTCGTGTGAATGCTATGTTAGTGATGGGAAATGGGGTTGTGATGAACGGTATCAAGGGATGTTGATGTATGGTGTGGTTGTGGATATGGTGGTTGGTAGCGGGGCTGCAGGGATTCGTTTGAATGTCAACGAACTATGGGTTGTGATTAATAAATAAAAGTGGAAAAGTGAATGAATGGTGGGGCATGATAGTGTAATGGGAATAATAGTTAATGGTGTTGGTTGGTTAATAAAGAAGACTTGGTTTTTTTCCTTGTGTTTTCCTAACTTGATTTGTGGATGGCAGGGATATGGATTACGAATGATCGATGTGGTTAGTTTGTGGATAGTTGCCCAGTAGTTGCAGAACTAATAACTGATTCTGTTGAAACATGAAAACCTAAATGGGGTTGGGGTTGTTCGTTGTATGCATGCTTCGTAGTAGCAGTGCCAAGGCACATGCTTAGTTTTATGTTAGAAGCCATAGGATGGACTGAGTGTTTGGTATATATATATATATATTTTATCTTTGTGTTATATCGCGCCCCACCCATGTTGAGCACTTAGTTCCGCACACTCCCATTTCATGAGAGAGGGTGTTTTCCCTTTAGTTACTAGATCCTTCCTACTCCTTCTTCCCTAGGTTGTGATGGATTGAGGAGACCATACACCCAAGACTCTTCAGGTAGGTTTTTATTTGGGTGGTTTATCCCAAGACTCTTCGAGAAGGTTTTACTATTTCCCATGAAACTTCGGGATGAGTCCCAGGTGTGTGCGGGCGGGATAAGTGGTTATGAGGCCCAGGTGTGTGCGGGTGGGATAGGTGGATGTGAGGCCCAGGTGTGTGCGGGAGGGATACTTGGTTGTGAGGCCCAGGTGTGTGCGGGTGGGATACTTGTTGTGAGGCCCAGGTGTGTGCGGGTAGGATACATGGTTGTGAGGCACAGGTGTGTGCGGGCGGGTACGTGGTTGTGGGGCCCAGGTGTGTGTGGGCGGGAAGAGTGTGGTAGAATCGGGACGTTCTCTATTAGGAAGAGCAACTAGTTTGTGGGGGAAAAGGTGTGGGGTACCCAATACTGTTGTTCTTATATACTACTACCTGTTGTGGTTTTGTTTTGGTGAGTGTGGCTGGTGAGGTTGGGTGGATAGAACTCCTTTCTAGGTTTCTTCTGTTGTTCTCATGAGACATTAGAATGTCTCCCCACTTCTGCACGAGAGCATTAGGTCCCCCTAATGAGTATACTTATATGCTCTCCCTACTTTTACTTTCTGGTTTCCAGGAGGACTATCAGGGCCGTGCGGGACCCTAAAAGTTGGAAAAGTTTGAGTTTCTTCGGTTTGGTGTACTTGTTTCTTTTGGTATTGTTCTTTTTGAGCATTCTTTTACTTGTACCTTGTTTCCGAACTATTTAAAAATGCATGTGGTATTGGTTTGTGTTTATTTATGTACACTCTATTATTTTCTTTTTGGTTGTTGACTTGTCCTATTTACCGATCATAAATAATACAAAGGGTAACGCCTCCCATATTTGTGAAAACACATACCCATGGTGCTGGTCGCCACCCCCAGGCCTACTGGAGGTGGGACTTAGGGGTCATTATCTCCTTTTCACCATTTACAGCTCTGGAGGGGCATTATTGGTGGGTGGAGGTCGTGAAAGAATGGTATCAGAAGTGATGGTTGAGAGATTATATGGAGTCTGGAGTTAGGTACATTGAAGATTTCATTGGATGGTAGGGAATCAATGTTGGTTAATCTTGGTGTGTGACATGGGCAAGGGAAGACCGGCTAGGACACAAGATTTTAGGGGCCCCCTTGATTCGATGCAAGGACTCTGAGCCTACCGAACAGCCGAGTGAGACCACATTGATTGTAGGGTAGAGACCCTAGGGAAGGTACATGCATCATCCTGATTGTGTTTTACTTGATTTGGGCGTTCTGGGAATGAAATTGAAATAATGTGATAAATTAATCCTTGAGAAATTTCCTTACTACTTGGGCTTAGGCTATCCTTGTATACTCTACATCTATGGCACCTGGACGTCGTCCCTGGGTGACTCAGACGGCCGAGGCCCAGTAGATCTAGGAGGTTGATCAATTGAGGATTGACCGAAATGGAGGAAGATATATAATGGAAGAAGACTCTCTGTTCATTCTAGTAGAAAATCCTCAAGAAGTACCAGGGTAGTACTTTGGATATGGAGATAGAGGGATGGCTTGAGGATCTAAGGATTTCGTTTACCTTTATCCGTGCTCTGAGGGAGTACTGGTTTCCCCTTGCATTCAATCAGCTGAGAGTTGCGGCGCGATAGTGGTGGATGCTATACCTCGGAGAGAGGATAGAGGCAGAGGTTCCGTGGGCTGACTTTGAGAAGGATTTCTAAGAGGAATTCCTTTATTCCACGATCAAGGCGGAGAATCGGCAGGAGTTACTCTCCCTCCAGTAGGGGAGTATGTTTGTACGAGAGTTGGGGATCAATTTCAAGTATCTCCTACGGTTTGCTCCGGATCTCTTTTCAGATGAGGTGTCTCAGGCGAGACGTTTCGAGGAGGTGCTTCATCCTTCGCTCCAGTATGTTGTCACCCCCTTCACCCTTCCAACATACTTAGTAGTATACAAGAAAGAAGAGGTTGTAGAGAGGATGCACTCATTGGGAGGTGCACCATGTGAGGGGTTTCACCGACGTTCGTCGAAGGGGAAAGTATTCAGCAGCATGTCTCCTGCGATAGGACCTTCCAGGTTCTAGCCAGTGGGGAGCATGCTCACACAGATCCAATTCAGATCTCCAGGTCCTCGTCCCTTTTCCACAAGACCGGTACTGAAGTTTTTTTTCTTGTGGAGGTTTCAGCCACATTCGGAGTCGGTGCCCGACCCGAGCTCAGTACGGTGGAGGTGGGAAGGTTCAGCGCCCAACTCAGTAGCACCAGTTACTGGCGAGGCCCTTCCAACAGCAGCAGGACCATTCTCCTCTGAGGGAAGACTTTGTAGGAGGAGGCAGACCTTAAGGTGCTCTTAAGGGACCTTGATTAGGGCATGGTTGGGGAGATTGATGACATCAGAGAGGCAGAGGAGCTGGGCGTGGATAGTTGTACGCAGCGGAGTTGGCAGCTACAGCTGGACCATAGGTGGTACAAGGTACGGTTTGTTTGTTCAACACTCTCGTTTCTGCTTTGTTCGATTCAAGATCTTCACACTCATTTGTTGCAGATAATCTATCCCATTCTTGGGACTAGACATAGAGAGACATTACATACCACTAGTGCTCATTACACTAGTTAGAGGCCAGACCAACGTATCTTGTGTTTGCCGGGGATGTGGGATGACGTCAGGACCACATCGATTTAGTGGGGACCTTCTTCTTTTACAGATATAGCCATACAATGTCATCTTAGCATCGACTGGTTGTTTTCTGTTCGTGTCGTTATCAACTGCTACCGGAGAAGTGTCGTGTTCTCCGATGTGGATGGGCAGTGTGTAGATTTTGTTGGTGAGAAGAGCTATCAGGTGGGAATCCGGCATGTGGAGCCTCTCCATTCCTTTTTAGGTGGGTTATCAGTGGTTCCAGCTGATACGAAGATGATGGATGTCCTGGAGGTTGTTGGAGAGTTCCTCGATGTTTTTCCCGAGGAGGCTGTGACTCTACCCCCCCCCCCAGACATGACATTGAGTTCGGGATAAACTTATAGCCTGGTGCCCATCTGATTTCGATGGCCCCTTATCGGATGGCACTTTTGGAGTTGTGGTAGTTGCAGATTCATATTGGTGATCTGATGGAGAAGGGTTTTGTTCCACCCAGTGTGTTTCCATGGGGTGCTCCAGTTTTTTTCATGAAGATGGCAGATGGTGGTCTCAGGCTATGCATAGACTACCAAGGTTGAACTAGGTAATGGTCAAGAACCGTTACCCCCTCCCAAGGATAAATTATATCTTAGACCAGCTGAGGGGAGCGGGATGGTTTTCTATGATTTATCTACAATCGAGATATCATCAGTAGAGGGTGAAGGACAATGACATCTCTAAGACGGATTTCAGGTGCAGGTATGGGCACTTCGAGTTTGTAGTGATGCCTTTTGGAGTTCCGAATACACCAGCTGTGTTCATGAGACTTATGAACTTTTTTTTCTGAGAGTTTCTGTACCAGTTCGTTGTTGTGTTTATCGATGACATCCTGATCTACTCAAGATCAGAGGAGGAGCACGTTGAGCATCTCAGGGCAGTCTTGGATTTCCTTCAACAACACCAGCTTTATAGGAAATTGTCGAAGTGTATGTTCTTGACACAAAATTACACTTCCTTGGGCACGTGGTGTCTTAGCATGGAGTGTCAGTGGACCCATATAAATTGAAGGCAATTGTTTCTTGTGCAGCACCCATGAGCGTGGAAGATGTTCTTAGTTTCTTGGGGTTAGTAGGTTACTATCAGAGGTTCGTTTCGGACATCTCCGGAGATGCTGCTCCATTGACTTCTTTGACTAGGATGAACTTGGTCTTCCTATGGAGCGATCAGTGCCAGAAAGCTTTCGACTACCAGAAGGAGAAGTTGGTCAGTGCTCTCGTACACAGGTTTCCAGAGGAAGGATTGCTGTATGTGGTGTTTTGTGATGCTTATGTCCATGGTTTGGGGTGCATTCTAATGAATAAGAAGGGTGTGATTTGTTATGGGTCTAGGTAGTTGCGCCCTCATGAACTTAACTACACCAATCATGACCTGGAGCATGCAATAGTAGTGTTCGCACTGATGTTATGGCGACATTTACTCTTTGGGGAGCGCTTTGTGGTCTTCTTAGATCACAAGAGCTTACGTTATATCTTCTTCCAATGTGACTTGATCTTGCAACAGAAGATATGGGTTGAGTTTCTCTAATACTATGACTTCGATATATCTTACACTAAAGGTAAGGTCAATGTTGTGGCTGATGCCCTGAGTAGGAAGTCACATAAGGAAGTGGTTCGGGAATCCACTGATGCTTGGAAAGCAGTGGGAGAGTTTTCTGCCTTGCACATGGATGCAAGGGGAGGGGGTGTTTGAGGCTGTTTGTTTCAGATGATGGTGCAATACTACTTGTCGTAACAGGTGGAAGAGTCTCAGTGGGGGGACTCTGAGGAAGAAGTGATGTGGGGTCGTGTCGATCAGTGAAACGCTCCAAGAGGATGGTCATAGGACAGCCGGCATTAGATGCTTTTCCATGGAAGGTTGTTTGTTCCGGAGGTGATGCCTGAGGGAGTTCTCCACGAGTTCCATATCTCATCCTTGGCAGTACATCTAGGAGTTTCAAAAATGTACCAAGGCCTGAGGGAATAGTTTTGGTGGCCTGGGGTGAAACGGGAAATGGCAGAGTTTGTGGCTAAGTGCCTTTTGTGTCAACAGGTAAAGGCTGAACACCGTGTTCCCAGTGGTTTGTTGCATCCTTTAGATGTCTCTGAGTGGACGTGGGATGACATCTCGATGGACTTCATCACAGGACTACCTAGAGCGCAGGGAGGTTATGATGCAATCTGGGTAGTGTTGGATCGTCTGACAAAATTATCTCACATCATAGCAATTAAGGAGTCAGGCCCGGTGGGTACCTTTGCACAGTGGTACATAGACGTGGTGGAGCATTTGCCTGGATTTTCAGAAGACTATAATCTCAGACCAGAATACTCGGTTTACCTCATTTGTATGGATGGGGTTACAACATGCTTTTGGCACCCAACTATTCCTTAGCACTACTTTCCACCCCCAGACCGATGGGCAGACAGAGCGGACTATCCATACATTGGAGGACATGCTGCGAGCATGCGTTCTGGATTTCCTAGTATCATGGGTGCGACACTTGCCTTTAGTAGAGTTTTCCTACAACAAAATCTTCCACTCTACTATTTTCATGGCATCGTTTAAGGATTTGTATGGAAGAACATTTCGTTCACCCATTTGTTGTGTAGAGGTTGGTGAGACAGGTGGTCTTGGGGCAGAGGTAGTGAAGAGCACCACAGAGAAAGTCCAGCTTGTACATGATAGGATAAAAGTGGCTCAGGACTAACAGAAGTCTTATGCTGATTGTCAGAGGATCCCCTTGGAGTTCAAGGTGGGAGATCATGTGCTCTTGAAGGTTTCCCCTCGATGGGGGAAGAGGAGGATTGGGAAAGGGAGCAAGCTCTCACCTAGGTTCATCGAACCTTTTGAGGTGCTGAGGTGACTCAGCGAGGTGGCATATCATCTGGGCCTGCCACCTCAGTTTTAGAATGTTCATGAAGTCTTCTACATCTCTCAGCTTCGTCAGTTATTACATGATGACTCTCACGTTTTTGAATGGGGAGAGATGAATATGGGAGACGATGCGACCATCGAGGAACGACCAGTCAGAATCGAAGATCATAAATAGAAGGTGCTCGGTGGATGAACAATTCCCTTGGTTCGTGTATTGTGGAGGCATTGCGGCCTTGAGGAGATCACATGGGAGTAGGAAACACAGATACACGCTCAGTACCCAGAGTTGTTTTGAATTTTTTTTCCTTGTTATTCTTAGCATTGTTTTTTACTCTGTACCTTTGATATATGGAATGCTTGGCTTGTTGGTTATGAGACGTTTTTTGTTTCCTCATTCTATGTATGTGTGTATCATGTCTGGATGTGTGGGAAAATGGGAATAACATGATCCTTAATCGAGACGCATTAATACGGATGTGATTAAACCGTGCGGGTGAGTCAGTGCCGCCTAATGCGTATAATATCTCGACATAAGAGAAGTAATTTTTCCCAAACCACATGTTCAGTGTATTGGTTGTGTGGTGTTTGGGGTAGTGTAAGTTGGAAAAATCCTAATGTATAGAAGTGGGAAGACCCGATTCTTAGTCGAGACACATTAATGAGGATGCGATTGAACCCTTGCAGGCGAGTCAATGCCGCCTAAAGCAGATAATAACTCAACATAGGAGAAGGAATTACTAACACCTATAATTAGGGTTGATGGTTGGGTTCCTGTTATAACGAGGTCCCTAAGAGGTATCTTGTTGGGTTCCTCCGGGTTGGCTTTTGAATTCTCTGGGATGATAATGTTTTAAGAGGTATCTGATGTAATGTCCTGGACCTCTTCGGTCCATTTCTTTGTCAAAAAGATGGTCCTGAAGTGTTCTGGATGGTAAAATGGACTTTTCCCACACTTTTCAGAATTTTGTAAGTACACGACGTGTAGTGTGTGTACACACCGTGTACCCCCTCGCTAGGTATAACCTGTGTTGAAGGTTGTCTCCTTGCCATGTGAAATAAATGGCTACACGCTGTGTACCCAATACTACACGCCATGTAGTCCCTCCCCGCGTACGTGTTACCCTCAAACAGTGTGTTGACCAGTCAACGGTCGTGTTCCGTGTTGGATCCATGTCCTATCCGTGTGAAATAAATGGGTACACACCGTGTACCAAATAATACATGTTGTGTAGTGTCTCCCCGCGTACGCATTACCCTCAAACCGTGTGTTGACCTATCAACGGCCGTGTGCCGCGTGGGAGGTCGTGTTGGAAGCCACGTGGTGGCCGTGTGAAATGGCCTAGTACACGCCATGTACCATAAATTACATGCCGTGTACATTAGTTTTTCATGCCTATTAAATGAGGGGTTCCTTCCTCCTTTTCAACACACCCCACTCTTCCCCTTTCTTCTGAGCAGAGCTCTCCCAATAGATTCAAAGAATTCTTTTACTTCCATAACTTCTTCCTCCAAACTCTGATTTACGATCTGTCATATACCACAGGATCGTAACGACGAGGTGGAACTTCTGAGCATGGATCCATTGTCCTTTCCTTCCCAGTATCCACCCAAGGTGGTTTTTCTATGTTATTTAAGAAGCGACGGACGCCGACATACGTTTTTTATGTTCATACCAGGGAGCGTTGTGATCAGAACTTGTTGAGGTAGGTACTTTACCTTCGTCTCTATAATTTGTGCATCGTGTGGAGTGGGTGTTCTCTTGTTTACGTGAGACACAATTGAACAAGTTTAATAAACATAATATCTTTCTTATATAATAGGGATGTGAAGTTTTGAATGCAGTTACCTTTTTATTTATATCCTGTTATTATGTTGTGAATTGAATAGGCTTATGCCTACTGAAAATCACGGTCGTTGGGGGCCTTTGCTTGTGCAATTAAATGCTGCCCTATCTTTCTAGACCTTTTATAGATGGAAACTTCATGGAATGTTGAAATTGGTTAATCACGTAAAGTTGGATAATTAAATGAAAATCTAGAACACTTGTTTGATATCCCCAATTGAAATAAATTATAATAATAAACATGTGGGTGTTGTAGGGGTAAATTTATGTTAAAGGAGTGTTTTTGTGGGTTGTTGGGGATCGAGTGAGCCGCATGGCTGCAGTTATCTTGGTTGTGGGTTGGTGTGAATGCTATGTTAGTGATGGGTAGCGGGGATGTGATGAACGGTATCAAGGGATGATGATGTATGGTGTGGGTGTGGTTATGGTGGTTGGTAGCGGGGCTGCAGGGATGGGTTGGAATGTGAACAAACTATGGGTTGTGATTAATAAATAAAAGAGGAAAAGACAATGAATGGTGGGGCATGATAGTGGAATGTGAATAATAGTAAATGGGGTTGGTTGGTTAATAAGAAGGACTTAGTTGTGTTGCTTGGTTCTTCCTTCCTTGATTTGTGGATGGCAGGGATATGGTTTACGAATGATCGATGTGGTTAGTTTGGGATAGTAACCATGTAGTTAAGGAACTAATAAAGGATTCAGTTGAAACATGAAAACCTAAATGGGGTTGGGGTTGTTTTTTGTATGCATGCTTCGTATTAGCAGTGTCGAGGCACATGCTCAGTTTTCTGTTAGAAGACATAGGTTGGGATGAGTGTTTGGTATATATATATATATCTGTATCTTTGTGTTTTATCGCACCCCACCCACGTTGAGCACCTAGTGCCGAACACTCCCATTTCATGGGAGAGGGTGTTTTCTCCTTAGTTACTAGCTCTTTCCTACTCCTTCTTCACTGGGATATGATGGCTTGAGGCGACCTTATAACCAAGACTCTTTCGGTAGGATTCGATTGGGGTGGTTTAGCCCAAGCCTCTTTGGGAAGGTTTTACTATTTCCCAAGAACCATTGGGATGAGGCCTAGGTGTGTGCGGGTGGGATACGTGGTTATGAGGCCCAGGTGTGCACGGGAGGGATACATGGTTGTGATTCCCAGGTGTGTGCGGGTGTGATACGTGGTTTTGAGGCCGAGGTGTGTCTGGGCGGGATACGTGGTTGTGAGGCCCAGGTGTGTGCGGGCGTGATACTTGGTTGTGAGGCCCAGGTGTGTGCAGGTGGGATACGTGGTTCTGAGGCCCAACTATGTGCGGGCGGGAAGAGTGTGGTAGCGTCAGGACGTTATCCGTTAGGAAGAGAAACTAGCTAGTTAGGGAAAAGGTGTGGGGTACCCAATACTCTTGTTCTTAAATAATAATACCTAATGTGATTGTGTTTTGGTGAGTGTGGCCGGTGAGGTTGGGTGGATAGAACTCTTGGCAAGGTTTCTTCTGTTGTTCTCATGGGACATTAGGATGTCACCCCACTTCTGCACAAGAGCTTTAGGTTTCCCTACTGAATATACTTGTATGCTCACCCTACATTTACTTTCAAGTTTCCATGAGGACTACAAGGGCCATGTAGGACCCTACTAGTCGGGACAGTTGGAGTTGTTGCAGTTTGCTGTACTTGATTATTTTGGTATTGTACTTTTTGAGCATTCTTGTACTTGTACCTTGTTTCAGAACTATTTAAACATGCATGTGGGATTGGTTTGGGTTTATTTATATAAATTCGATTCTTTTCTTTTGGGTGGTTGACTTGTCCTATTTCCCGATCATAAATAATAAAAATGGTAATGCCTCCCATATTTGTGAAAACTCACACCCTTGGTGCTAGTCGCCACCCCAAGGCCTACTAGAGGTGGGAATCAGGGGTCATTATCTCCCTTTTACCATTGCCATCTCTGCAGGGCCATCTTTGGTGGGAGGGGGTCGTGAAAGTCAGTGACTCGTTATATTGGTGACTTGTTTCAATGAAGAATCCTTCCTTTTGTAGGTGAGGCAATTGATTTATCGGGGAATCATATCAACTGATGGGGAGTCCTTGTGTCAATATCCCCATGCATTATTTGGTCAATTGGACGGATGGTAGGTCATCTGGGTCATTGAGTCTCGTGTAATAGTGATTTGTCTACGTCGATGAGTCATGTGCAATGGTGAGTTGTCAGTCTGTCAATGTCATGCACAATGGTGAGTTTTCTATCTGTTAGTGTCATGTGAAATGTTGAGGCATCTATTTGTCGGTGCCATGTGCAACGGTTAGTCATCTATCTCATAGTTCATCAATGTCATAAAATGGTAATTTATATAATTAAACACAGATAATTGGTTTTAGGATTGTTAGGACATAAACCCATATACATAGTTATATCATAGAAATGATCTGATATTCAACATAATGTAAGAACCTAATATAAGATTTGACATGATGTAAGATATATGTTAATATATGACATGATTTGTGATAATTAAAACCACTTAGTTAGAAGTAGTGTCCAACATTAGATATGGGACACTAATCTCATACTTTTTTATTATCACAATTCATGGTAATATAAAGTATCATTTGAGAAATATTAATGCAAAAAATATTATTATGAGTTTCCATAAATAGGAATCAATTAGACATAATAATTCCTAAAAAGATAATGCTGAATAAATTTCTCCCCCTTTTAATAATGCGGAATAATGTTCTCCACCTTTTGGGATTAGAAGAAAGAGGGAGGGAAAAATGACACTAAAAATAAAAAATTAGAAATAGTGAAATAACATTATAAAGCAATATACAATAAATAAAACAAAGTACAAAGACTCTAACCTATAAAAAAAAGATCACTCTACGCCACACTGTAGGGTCAAGGGGTTCTTTCCCCTAATCTAAAGGATCAGTGGATGGTTCAAAAAAATGAGTATGTTGAGAAGCAGGATGGTCCAAATGGAATTTTAGATGTGGTAGAGGCACTCCATCAGTAAATATAGTGTCTTGGGAAGGTCTGTGATGAGAAATAAGCTGAGGCTGAATATGATATGTAATGATGGGTCAGATATGAGATAAATCTTGAGAAACTTACATCTGATCTTTAGCAGGCACTAAACCTCAATGTCCAAATGGTGTATTAGGAGGTACCACAATGGATTCATAATGAACTTGGTGATATGGTTTTAGTAGCTTTTTGAATTCATCAATGATATCACAACCATATTAAATTTCCTTTACAAACACATCATTAATTTTATGAAAATTTACAACAAGTAAGTGAATTCTATTAGCTTCTGAATTTTGTCTATAAAAGCCTTTCATACTTGAGGAATAGTAAAATTGGTGTAGAAATACTTAAACAGACTATTCATTTGATGCATTGTGATTATTTTGGAGATAAATCATTAATATTTTGGGCCATCTCTTCATGAGTGTGTGAAGCACTCACTATATAATACATCACATGGTCATGCACCTTATCTAAAGTATCATCATCTTAGGCCATACTAGCAATTAATTCTCGTAGTTTATCATTTAAAACTAAACTGTCATTAGTAAAATCTGTAGATTGAGATGGCTGAATTGGTGGATTAGAGGTTGATGCATGAGAAGAGGAGAAATGTTCACTAACTTCTATTCTCATCATTGAAAAATCAATATCTTTATAATGAGATAAAAGATTCTCAATTCCTTTCATGATAGTTTCCATTATAGTTTGGTACTTGTTGGTTAAATAACTGATTCCAATAGATAATTTCTTTATCTCATTCCAAATCTAGGTTTTTCCCTATCACAATGGATTCTATAGTTGTAATAAAATTTGGCTAATTTTCTTTTATCACCATCTTGGAATCTTATGCATAATCATCTTGAGAGACAATGGTTGAGGAATGAGTAGGGCTAGAAGTTCTAACATTATTTACACCATCAACTATAGATAAGGTAGCTTTAAAATTATCATTCAGCGCAATGTTCTCTCTTATATATTCATTAGTTGTATATCTCAAATTATATTGTATTGAGTGTCTTATGTTTGAATATATTTCGTGTGGAATTGTTCAATGACGGTTGTAGTTACATAGAAATAAGAAGAGGTCTCGGCCACTGGTTTCCTTAGAGTATGTGCACAGACATCATCATCTGAATCGTCATAATCGAATCCCAGTGCCACATACCCATGATTTCTTTCCCATTTGGCCATTATATAAGAATCTAGGGGTGTAATTGTATGAAGTCATACTCTTCCAATTTTATGCTCTTCATTAGCTTGGGAACCACTTTGTTGAGGCTCCTCCTCAGTGTCAGCATTCATTATAGATCAATCCCCATCACATAGTCCTTCTTTTATGGGGTTATTCTCCTTAATTATTGTTTTTTATGTTATAAAATGCATGAGAAACTGGATTGGTAGGAGAAACATTTTAATCTTGAACAACAACTTAATCAAATACACAAGCAATAACATCAATGTGTTTCCATACTACCTGCATATGGATTCCCATCAGGACGATCAGATTCTCTATCACTTCCACTTTCACTACGCTCTTCATTATCACCATCTTATTTCGTTTCATTTACATTTTCATAATCAACTTGCTCATATTCTTATTCTCTAACTGATTCAGAACTACTTTTAGTACTACTATCTTTCTCTTATTCTTCTTCACTATATTCATGGAAATATTCTACAATTACATCATCTTCTGTTTCTTCTGGTCCAGTAGATTTTAAAACATGTTCATGGGAATGTAATTCAAATGGATCCCATGGAGGTCCAATAGAGACTCCTTTTTTTTTGCTCTAATAGTGTCTTGGACACTTATATATTGAATTGGTGATCCCTCATATCTGACATGAGATGTAAGATCCTCCTCCTCATCTAAAAAATAGGATACATGTTTATCTGGGAAGAGTCCAGGATCCACAAGATCCTTGCGTCTAACTAGATGATCTATATGATTGAACTTATTATACAATCAATCATCATTACCAACGAATTCCATCCTCCATGGGTTCAAGTTAATTTTCATTCCCTTACATAGGTCAAAACATAAGAAGCTTCCACTACATTCTATAACTACAACATCACTAACATCACTTTCAAAGCCTTTCCCTTTTAGAATTGATGAAATAATTATAGAGTAGAATAGGGAATTTGACAAAAAACTTGGTTTTATCATATAATTAATGTTCATCATCATATATCTTCACAAATTCCATTCAACTACTTTATATTGTAAATAAACCAACTATTCATCCTGATACTTGGGAGAAACAATGTTCCCATTCCTAGGAGAAATATGGTGCTGAATAAACATAAATATAATTTGGAAATCACCATTCAATTCTAATTAAATTGGTCTCCTATGTTCTTCATTTCCAGTTATCTCTTTCAGATATGTCTCATAGAAATAGAATTAACTTTCGGATGGACAAGTACCTTTGTAGTCACCAAACATTCCCCTGTGATGAACCATAATACAGTTAGCATAATGTCTTGAATAGAAATAAATTATCATCTCTTTTACTATCGACATGACTCAAACCACATCACTTCATTACTACAAAAGTTCCATATTCTTATAAAATTAATGTACCAGCTTCAGGTAGAAATCATTTTCATTGTTTATGAACCATTCAGGCAATCCATTATATTGTATCACCATCAGAAACAAAGTCATTCTCTTTAAGATACATTTCCTAGTATTTATTTCTCTGAGGTTACTACACGGTTTTCTAGAACATGATTTTCATGACTTGATTTTCCAATCTATTCACTTATTATAAGAATGAGACTCACCCTCTTCAAGATATCACTTCACACGCACCTTTAAAATTAGTTCAGTTTTGTTGGTTAGAAGGTTAATGATAGGGGTAATGGAAGAGAGTGGCAGCTGAGAGAGGGTACTGGTAAATATGTAGAGTGGAAATATTCGAATTTATATCATTTAGGGATTTTAAATTTACACAATTTCTAAATCATGAACCGAGTTCAACCAAATTAATTAAACAATTTCATTTTGATAAAAACATAAAACTTATAAACCATCGAGCCATCAGTTTTGGAATTACATATTTTTCATAACACAAATTGTGTCTGAATATCATATTTTACATAACACTAACAGTGTCGTCATGAATATAGTGTCAGCACGACAAGAGTTTCGGCATGACAATGGTGGCGGCATGACAACAGTGTTTCTATCATCATGACGACATCACTGAAAATGATCAAATGAGAGACAACACAAGGTATTATGAATTGATCATTCCTAAATCATGTCTGATATACTTCATTCCTTCATAGTTTAATGGACTATTGAATATGTTATCAATTTCATATTCAATGACAATAAATTCTAAAGTGATATCACACTTTTGATAATGATCTCTCAAAAGCTAATATCCTAAATCAATATTTTTGGTTGTAGAATGAAAAAATGTGTTTAATAAAATTGTAATAGCACATGTATTGTCCCAGTATATAGGCACATCACAAAATTGATATCCATAGTCTAGTAGAGTGTTGTTTATGCACAAAACTTGGGTACAACTGGTACCTACAGCTATGCATTCATCTTCATTAGTAGATAATGATACAAAATATAGTTTCATACTACACCATGAAACCAGATACCTTCCCAAAAAAGTGACAAGTCATAGAGGTATTTTATTATCTAACTTGTATCCACCAAAATCAGCATCATATAAGTCACTATTTCAAATGAGTGTCCATTTGGGTAAAACAAACCAAAATTGATAGTATGTTTGAGGTATTAGAGAATTATTTTCAAAGAATATAAGTGAGAGTCTTCAAAATTTTATGAAAAATGGTCACACATACAAAGAGTAAAAATTAAATCACGTCTACTAGGAATCATGTAGAGGAAACCTCCAATAACTCTTATATAAGTGGATTCATCAACAGATTGACCATCTTTATCAAGATCCATCTTACAAGTTTTAATAATTAGAGTGACACTGCATTTAATTTTATCTAATAATTTTTTTAAACGGATTATTTATATTTATTATGATTTAAAATGATACATTCTTTATTTTAAAAATATCTAAAATCCATGGAAGAATTTGAGTTCACTCATCAAACTCATTTAAAATTAATTTTGCATTATTTTTGAAGAGACAATACATAAATAAATTTTTAAGATCGAAAAATAATATCATCATCATAGATTTTAACTACTAAAACATCATTAGATATTATTTTTATAAAAAGTGTCAGATTAGCAATTCATTTTGTAAAAACATTGGAAATAAGAAAACTACTTAGTATATCATACCAAGCTCTTGGAGTTGTTTTAAAATATATAAATCATCTGTTGATTTGAAAAAATTATTTTGAAAATTACTGTTTGTTAAACAAGTGGAATGTACCACAAAAAACATCATCAACTATATACCCATTTAGGAATTCAATTTTAACATTTATTTGATAATGATTGAAATTAAGAAGGGAAGCATAATGTAGAAGAATTATGATGGCCTCAAGTCCAGAAAGAGGTGTAAAAGATTCATCATAATCAATGAATTCTTCATGGCTATAACCTTTTTCAATCTACATAGCATTTTTTTCTATCAGTGTTACTAGATTCATCTACATTATTCCTAAACACTCACATAGTGCCTACAGTCAAGGTGTCTTTGGGTCTATCCAAAAGCTTCAAAACAGTATTTCTCTCAAATTTTTTAAGACCCTATTTCATACTAATCACCAATAATTCATCATTAATTTCATTTTTGATGTTTTTAGTTTGAATATGTGACATGAAATCTTGAGGTTCAACATGATTTCTACGAGAATCTCTAGTTTGTGTCCCTTTATTAATGTCTCCAACAACAGAATCTAAAGGATGTCACTTGAGAGTTATAGTTGTTCTAGAAAAGGATGTGGTGGTAACTTTAGGTTCATATGTAGGGTCAGGTTCATCATGTTCATATTCAGATGAGTATCTCGAACCATTTTATTTAAGATATTTTATGAGAAGAGTGTTAGAAGATTTTTTCTTTATGTCTTGCTTTGTCATATCATCCTAAATGTTTTCTAAATATTTCTTAGGTTCTAGTAGATCTATTTCAACAAATTCGATATGCATAGATTCTTCCACACACTTGGGTATTTTATTAAAGACTCAATAAGCTTTACTATAGGTAGATTAAACTAGGATAATTCCTTTATCACTCATGGATGTGAATTTATCATGACTTTCCTTTGTATTAAGGATATTTTATTTGTAACTAAAAACATTGAAGTAACTAACATTGGATTTTATATTATTCCAGAGCTCATAATGAGTATTCATGAAGATAATTCTAATTAAGAATATATTAATTATGTAGAAATATTTATTAATAGACTCAACTTAAAAATGAATTTTTATTTCATATTAATTAATAATTGATCATGAAATTTCTTGAACAGTTCATTTTTCATTCTACAACTCCATTTAGTGGAGGTGTCCCATTAGTAGATAAGATTTGACAATAGCAATTGTGTGAGAAAACTGATTAAAATTATTGATTTTGAAACTCACAACCATGATCACTTCTTATGTATTTTATTCTATTCCCACTTATATTTTCAATTTTTTTAGAATATGTGGTGATGTAAGTACATGATTCACTTTTGTGAGCATATAAATAAGTCCATGTAAACCCAAAACAGTCATCTAAAAAAACATAGATAATGTGCTTCCTATTCAAACTAGAAACTAGAGATGGTCTAAGAAATCCACGAAAACCATCTCTATTGGTTGAGAAGTTGAAAATTATTTCTTTGAATTGAAATATATATTGTTCTTTTTTCCATTTGGAAGGTAGTACAGACTTCGTCTTTTGGAAACTCATGTTTGGGTAGATCCTTGACTTGTAATTTTCTAATAATCATTCTAAGAGAGTTTATATTATAATGTAATAATATCCAATTCCAATTCCAATAATCATTATGAAAGATACATCAAAAGAAATATTTTTGAGAAACTGAAGCATATATGTTAACATAATATACATTTTATTTTCTAAATGAAGAAAAAAACTAATTCATTTTTATAGTAAAAAACATTACAAGCATTACATTCAAATTTATCATGAAATAAACCTTTACATAATTGTAAAATACTATGAATATTTAATTTCAATTCATCAATTCAAAAAAATTTAGATCTTAAAATGGAGTTACAGTTACTAGTCTGGCATATGACATCTTTTTTTCCATTAGCATTGTCACCAACGGTGAAATATCCACCATAAATCTTGATTAGGTTATTTAAGCTTGAATATTCTTCATTCATGTGTCTTAAACATCGAATTTCCAAGTACCATTGACTCTTGTAGTAGCTCTTTAAATATATTCAAACATGATAATCAAACAAAAATAGATTTTGGTACCCAGAGTTGTTTGGGTCAATTTACATTAGTAATCTATGATGATTTTCAATAAATTATGTTTACTTAAGAGATATCTTTTTTACTATGAATTTGAGAAAGAGTATACTTTCCATTGGTAAAATATTATAGAACATTCTCTAATTTCTCAATAAACCTTTTTAATTCATAGTTTTCCTTGAGTAGTTGATGATTACTTTCATTTTTACAGGTATATTGTGACTTAATAGTTATAGTAAAAGCATTATGATACTTTAAAGATTTTTTTTTATCTTTTTTTTATTGAATTTCTCTTCCAACATACTGCAGTATTCACATAGATCATCACATTTCATATTTTCATACTCACATTCATTATCAAAATAATAAGAATTATGTTCTATGGAATCTAATGTTACCTAATATTTGTTTGTCTAAAAACACATATTTTCCATTTTATATTTCTCATCATGAGAAGATTCATATCCACTATAGCAGTCTCCAGATGTACTCTAGGTGGCCTTTAATTATTTATTATGTTTCCTATCTTTACAGTCATACTAAATTTTAAATTTTAATTTGGGAGAGTGAACAATGACATCCCCTCTACTTTTCCATGCATAGAAAATAATTTATTATTATTTATCTGGGTTCTTGTAATCCTTTTTTAAATTTCAATTGTTGTCATATTTTCCTTTATAGTTTGGTTTCATGAAGAACATTTTCTTTCTATAATTGTTTTTTGAATTTCATGGCTTGTAGTGAGATTTCCTCATCATTTTCTAAAGATGATTCTTTACTACATGTGCTCACAAGGGAATCCGGAACATTATCTTTGTCTTCTCTCTTGGAATAGGTAGTCTTGAAGGCTAATGATTTTCCTTTTGGATCTTAATCCCCATATTCCACCTTTAAATTCTCTTCATAAAAAATTAATTTTCCCATTGCTTCATTCACTGTCTATTTATCAGTATCGTATGATTCTCTTATGGATATTGTTGTCCCTCTCCATTTACCTGGATATCATAGAAGAATCCTCGTGATTTTCTCATTTGATATTATTTCACTTCCTAAAGAAATAATGGCATCCATAATTTCATTGAACCTGTGATACATATCATAAATATATTTATGATGCTTCATTCTAGAATTTTTATTTTTAATTGTATATGTATTTAATTTCTAGTCTATTACATTAGTTGTTCCCTCATGGAAAGTAGCTAAAGGGTCCCTAATCTAATGAGAAGTTTTACAAGACAAAATGAAATTAAATAATTTATATCCAAGTGCATACTATAATGCATTCATATCATTCCAATTGTTATTGTATTTAGTATTAGTTGGGTCATCCTAGGTAGTTCTCACAGTAACATGAATCTTATAATAATCTACTATTGATGAAAAATTTCAAAATCCCTAGTTTCTAAATGCATTTTGAATTTAATTTTCAATTGTTCATAATTAGTTCCATTAAAAAATGGAGGTATATTGGTAGTATCACCTTCCTACAAATTATTCATAATAAATATTTTAGAACTAGATTTTAATGAGATAGAAATTTAATATTAACTGAATTTTTAAGATCAGTGATATATAACTATAATCTCTATTTAAAATGATTGAAACAACATTTGAAAACTGAAAATACCAAAAACCTCTGATACCAAATGTTGGATGAAGTAGAGTACATAAGAATGGGGTTAATTGGTTATTCATTAAATTTTCTTTTAAAATGTATTGTTTGAAATTCCACCAATATTTAAAATTCAATTCCTCAGTTAGCTAGTAGTGAATTTATAAGAGCTTGACTGTCCAATTAATTTCTCAAAATATTCATTAGTTAACAGTAGTATCAATTTGATAATTTATACAACGTATGAAAAAAACCTAATAAGTAAACATAGTAATAAACATTTTCTATAACTAACTATCATTGATCAATTTCGATTTATGAAATATGTGATAAAACTGAGAAAAACTAAAAGGTAAAAATGAAACAGATATAAAAATTATTGTTAAGCCTCAAGAAAATACATGATCTTTTATACATGGTGATATCCTGTTACTAATTAGTTTAAATTAATAATTATATGGATCCACACCATGGATCTGGGTTCACAAAATCCCACAGGCTGTTCATGTCATGAGACCTCTACCCTAGTTATTCGTGGTTACATGCAACAAGTTCAAAAAAGGTCCAAAAAATTAATAATCTGTCGGAGTAAACGTATGTAAAAAGGTATGAGTGAAAAGATATCTTGAGTGTTTATTTTTGATATAGGTTAATGTCTGTTCTTAACAGAAATTTGCACACACTTCTCAAATTTATGTAAAAATGCACGTGATTGAGCAAAAAAATTTGGGTAGAGATTTAGAAGGATCTGTGTTTCTTGAGATGTAGCTCTTGACTCTTTAGATGTAGTTGAGATGATGTCTTATTCTTCTTCTCGAAGATGAAATAAAAACAAAATGTCATATTCAGGAATCCAGGTACAAGTATGGTCTTACAGGTATATTCCTCTACTTCATTGATAGACTAATTAGTTTTTCAATTTTATGTTTAGGTTGGTTAAGATCGCCACATGTATTCTTCTTATCTTCTATTCACAGTGGTTTTTGGAGAGTTTTAGTTGTTCATTAGTATGTTTCTAGGTGACATAGGAATCAACCAAACTACTCTCATTGTTATCTCCTATATATATCATCTATCATTTAATAATGATTCTTATTTTTTAGGGGTAAAGAAGGGCATGTACATTCCACATGAATAGTTTCATCATAACTCATATTGTCTGCTAAATTTCCTATAAAATATGATTTAATAAGTCAATATCATTAAATGACACAAATATGACCATTAGAAATAATATTAATAAATGCAGATTTAAACAATCTATCGGTGACTTGTCTGTTAGTGTCTCCTTCTTTCACAATCTCAACTCAATTATATGTCATTCTATCCATATTTACATACATCGATGACTCATTACATTGGTGACTTGTATCATCGGGGATTCCTCCCATCTATGGGTGAGAAAATTAATATAATAGTGAATCATATCAACTAACAGTGAGTCTTTTCATTGGTATCACAATGCAAAAGTAGGTCACTTGGACTTACAGTAGGTCTTCTACATCGGTGAGTCATGTGTAATAGTGAGTTGTATGGGTTGATGATTCATTTGGAATGTTGAGTCGGCTATCTGTTAGTGTCATGTGCAATGGTGAGTCATCTCTCTTTCAGTGTTATGTACATTGTTGAGTCATCTATCTCATAGTTAAATTATTTAATAGAATTGAAATACAAATAATTACAGATAGATAATTAGTTAGAAGCATGTTTAGACTTAAACACACATAAATAGTTATATGATTGAAATGATATGATATTCCTGATAATTTGTGGAAATAATTTTGGATCGGACATGAGGTAAGATATATGTAAATATATGACATGATTTATGATAATTAAAACCATTATAGTCATATATAGTGTCCAATAGTTGCTATGGGAAAACACATTATTCTATAGAGCATGTTTCATATTTTTGGATGACATCGAATCAGTGTGGGATTTATCAGTGCATGAGTTATATTCTTATGATATAATCATGGGAATGGATTGGTTAGTGATGTTTAATGACCACAAAATTTATATCTGCAAATAGTTGGTTTTACGACGGAGGATGGTATTGAAAATATCATTAGAGGGGGAGAATAAGGAAAATTCAGGTGCAACATATTTTTGGCACCAACTCTTATCATGATCTTGTATTAGTGAGTGGAGTTGTCATTAACATTAGTGTAAACAATTTTGGAATGTTCATTTCAAATGGTTGTTGATTACTTTATGGATATCTACCCTAAAGAAATATCAGGGTTTCCACCCATTAGAGAAGTAAAATTTATGATTTTTCTGGTTATGGAGAGTAGTCCTATCTCACTTAAATCATATCAAATGGAACTAGTAGTACTGCAATAATTAAATATGTTCTTAGAATATCTAGAAAACAAAAGGGTTCAACTGGCCTAGCACATCATTATAAGAAGCGCATGTTTGGTTTGTTAAAAAGTTGGATAGAAATCTATGGTTATGTGTTGATTATCATAGACATTATCATATTAAAATAATGAACTGATACAATATTCCAGGAATTGATTATTTAATTGACCAGTTGAGGGGGGCTCAATGGTTCTCCAATATTGACTTGAGTTCTGGATATCATCAATTATGGGTATGGAAGGGAGATATCCCCAAAAAAACATTCTTATATAGATATGGACATCATGAGTATGTGGTTATTCCCTTTGGTCTAATAAATGAACCATAAGTATTCATGGAATTGATTAAGGGGATATTTCAATGATGTTTGAATTCTTTTGTGGTGGTATTTAATGATCATATATTAGTGTATTCGAGCACAAGGGCCAAGAAGGAGAAGCACTTGGAGATAGTGTAGGGGGTCTTGAGGGATCATCAATTGTATTCCATGTAATCTATGTGTGAATTTTGGATTTATAAGGTTTGTTTACATTTCTATGTTATTTATGATAAATTTTGTCTTAGTTGATCTGGAAAAGATAGAGGCTATTATCTTCTGGAAACCACCAAAGAATGTTTTTGAGATACCAAGATTCCTTGGTCTTGTTGGCCATTATTGACATTTTGTTCATGATTTCTCGTGATTGGCCTCATCGATTAAATATATAACTAGGGTGAATATCCCATATCAATGGGATGAGTACTATCAAAAATACATTGAAGATAATAAGTTTCTCCTTATAATAAGAACAATTCTTCTTTTTTAAAAACTAGGGAAATGGTATGTGGTGTATTATAACACACTCGGGACCAGTTTTGGTTTGTGTTCTCATGAAGCGGGGTCATGTGGTTGCATATGGATCATGCCAGTTGAGGTATCATGACAAGAACTACCCAACTCATGTTTTTTAGTTGGTAATAGGGGTTCATGCTATGAGAATTTGGCATCTTTTACTATTCATTGAAAAATTCAATATATTTACTATCCAAATGAGCTTAAATCATATTTTCTCAGAAGGATATTTTAAATTGAGCCAATGGATACAGGTAGAGTATCTCTAGTTGTTTTATTTTGACATTATGTACACACTATTTAAGGGAAACATGGTTGCGTATTCACTAAGTCAAAAATCCTATGCTCTGGTGGTGAAAAAAGGATCAAATCAGTTGTATTTGTTGTTGGTCATAGATGAATTGTAGATGTAATGTGAGGAAAATGGTAACAGAGTGGACTTCTTTCATTTTTCCTTGGTTTCTGACTTAGATTCTTTGGTTAAAGTAGTACAAGCATCAGATTCGGAATGTATTATGAAGAGGTCGAAACTCAATGGTGGTGGTAGCCATTGAGAGTTGGGAAATTAATGGAAATTTAGACCAATATTTTCGGAATAGGATGGTGATACCAGTGGGTTTTCAAGAGTAACATCTCATATCTAATCATAATTCCTAGTGGCATTTCTGTATGAGTTTTCAAAATATTTATAAGGTGTTGAATGTATTTTTTTGGTGGGATGGTTTGAAAAACGATGTGTTCGAGTTTTTCTCTAGATGCTAGACTTATCTTCTAGTCAAGGAAGAGAATCAGTGTCCATAATGAATGTTGCAATAATTTTCTATTCCAATTTTGATTTGGGAGAAATATTGAAGTATTTTAGGATGGTTCACCCAAGAATAGTTAGGATGTACAATGCCATATATGTGATGGTGGATCGACTCAAAATGTCATCACATTTCATTTTTATTCATGAGCCTCATATAGTAAATTATCAATCCAAAATATATATTTGGGAAGTGGTAAAGAGGTATAATGTTAAATTATTGATTGTATCATAATGATATCCAAGGTACACAACTCTTTTTTGGAAATCCTTAGAGCAATACATTGGGACATAGTGGACGGGGAGAACGATGTATTATACTCAGATGGATGGCCAATCCAAGAAGGTGATATAAACATTGGAGTATATGCTGTCTTCTTTGTCATGGATTTTGGTGGTTTGTGGGAGGAGCAATTAGCAAAGGTGTATTTCTCCAATAATAATAATTATCAAGATTAAATAAATATTACTCGGTTTGAGGCATTGTATTGGTGTCTATTTCATTCTACTCTATATTGGGTGGAAACGGGTGAGACTTCAATGATTAGACCGTGACTTGTCCAAAAGACAATGGATAAGTTTAAGTTGATTAGAAAGAAGATGGAGTTAACTAAAATGCATCGGAAATCATATACGGACCCTCCTCGACTATCGTTGTTGTTTGAGGTGGGTGATCATGTGTTCCTGAAGATATCTCCTATGTTGGGACATCTTTGGTTTGGAAAGATGGTTGAGATATGTCTGAGGTATATTTGGCCTTTTGAGATACTCGAGCAGATTGAAGTAGTGGATTATCGATTGCCTTTTACACCACGGTTTAGTGAAATGCACATTTTTTTCACTGTCATAGTTGAAAAATTATCAAACAAATCAATACAATGTGATTCATTGGGATCATGTGATGATAGAACAAGATGCGTCATTGGTAACCGTGCTAGTCTAAATTGATGACAGGTTAGACAATGTCATGCACAATAAAGGAATCAATTTAATTCATGGTTTTTGGTTTTATGGTCATATTCACAAGGATATTTGGGTGTGGGAGAAATAGATGGACGTCCAATGGCCTGAGTTCTTTCGGCAAAGAGGTGGATCCTTACATTCTGAGGACGGATTGACTAATGGTGGTAAGAATGTAACACCCCCAGTTTAAGGTATGTATCCTTGCATTATAACGTTTTTATGCATTTAATTTTTATTGGATGATATGGGATGTGGTTTGGTGTGATTGTAATGGTTTTGAATAAGTTTGGACGCTTTTATGAGGTTTCATGGTTTCAGCACAGTTACGGAACACCATGTAGGTTATCCAGGTAACCGTGTGGGGAAGACTGTGGGCTTTTCATGGTCTTTGAACTAATTTACTAAAAGTGTGAGTCCACCGTGTGGGACCACATATCTTGATATAGTGGCATGCACACAGTTTGCACACAGTTTTCCGAACCATGCGGGGTAGCCATGAAACTGCTTAAAATTGGGATTTAAAATCCTCATTCACTCAAGATTGACCTATTCCACTTAAAATATCCTACCACACAATCCTCACTCAGAATTTTAGGTTCTTGAGGGTTTGATGGGCTGTCCGACTCATTTTAAAAGTTAATTGAAGGGTTTCACGGTTGGGTAAAGGTGGTTTCTCCAAGGGAAGTATCTAATCATGGTTTCTCGTTAGTTTTACCTAGATAAACACTACCATATCTCTCAATTTTCTATATCTTCATCTTTTGTGAGTATATCTATGGTGGTTTTTAAAATAATAGAGTATTTTAGGGATTTTTTATAAAAGGAAATATGATCTAGAGTGGTTTCGTTGGATCTTTAAATGGATTAGTGGTGTGGTTGTTTGTGGAATGATTTCACTAGAACCCTAAATATATGTGGCTTTACTCTCAAATCTTCTTGGTTAAAGCTATTAGTTTTTGATGAAATGAATTTTATTTCATGAAATTAATTTTTATTAGGATTTTCTACATCATTGTGGAAACCCATTGGTTAGGTATTTGAGGGTGTTTGGGAAAATGGGATACCATTGAAAGAGAGGTTTTATTGTGTGATTCTAGAAAATAGATTTCAAAATTGGTTGTTGGTTTTGAATAATAAAATGTTTTGGGATTTTTTTTAATAAAATGACGTTTTATCATAATGGGATGTGTCACGGAAAATGGTAGATGGTTGTTTTAATTCAATAGATGATTTATATAAGTGAATTAGAATGTGTTGGAAATAGTTTTGTGTTTATTATATGGACATGGTTCTCTATTCATGTTGGGTGATCAAGTTTCATGGATTATTTTCATTATGTTGAGGTGGATGGGTATTCTCTATATAAATGTTGACAAAGAGTGGACTCAAGGGCCACCATTATGTATAGTTGTTTGGAAGCACCACTAGTTTCAAAATTAGTGAACATGTTGGAAAGCATTTCCAACGATTGATTCCCTTGTTCTGTGTTTCTTTTCATGACCTAATTTGTAGGTCTAATGAGTAATGGTGATATGTGTTATAGATAGTTTTGTCTTTCCCATGTTTTACATGGCTTGGTAAGGGTAGGGTTGGCTTGTAGTAATTGTTGAACTATTTAATGTTTTATATAAATTGTTTTATATAAATGTATGAACAGATTCATCCTAGTTGTGTGGGTAGGGAAGTAATTTGGGGAAATCCAACAGAGTATAGTACTCACTTCCTACGTTGGAAATTTGGTTCTTTTAAAGATGTTGTTTTCTTGGACACGTGTAAGGTCAAAGAATCTCAATCTTCTTGTGGTTAAACATGATGTTTTGGTGATGTTGTGGTGCTTGGAACATGGAACTTGGTTTGGTGCTATGGATGGTGTCCTAGATCATTGGGGTATTTTTGTGTAGTATAACTCTTGATTACATGATATATGGTTTGGATGTATTGGTATATTGGCATTGTTTTGTAATAGTTTGGTTTTATTTTGGTAAGGTATTGGCTGGGTTTCTTGTTTACATGCATCATGTAGATTTTTTGGTACTGGATATTTGGTGGGTTGGTTTTATCTTAACGGAAAATCATTCCACAATGAATCTTTATGCCCATGGAATTTATTTCCAGACTATTTCACCATTGGAATCTTAAATCCAAGTAGCATTCCTCCTCCCTCTCAATTCAATGGGATGGGGTAGGATGTTACAAATAGACTCCATAGAATTTCTTCCATTCTAAAATATGAACTCTATGATATAGTGACAAAAGGATGATGGAAAAATGGTCATGTTTTGTTTGAGAGAATGGTAACTAAATCTGTGAATAAATGATATGGAGAGCATCCTTTTATAGGAGAGGATACGGTCAATTTTGGTAACTCGAAAACTATTAATTTATTATTATTTTTTGTATTTAAAATATATAAAAATATTTTTTTCTAGAATTAGTTGAGTATGGGTCGAAAACATTTCAAACAAGAAAATTTCAACTTTTTTTGTTTTTATTATAAAACATATCATTTTTATTTGTCCTTAATTAATATTTGTAATTTTAATTATGGTACGAATATTAGAAAAATTATATAGTTATGTATATTTACTTAAATCATATAAATTGACCATAAATGTATAATTTATTAAATTTTAGTCATTTTAATTATCACTTTATAGATATTAACTATTTTTATTAAATTTAAGTAATTTAATAATATGTTATTTCAATAAATTATTAATACTGTAATTTTTGACACTATTCATTACATTGACATGAAATAAAATCTAGAAAAAAAGATGAATTCGATCAAACCCATTAAATAAACACCAAACATGTCATATCCACCTATTAAATCCGTTTAGAATATATGTTAACTCTTATTTTATTTATTTTAATATTTTTGAAATCATTTAATTGGTATTTCTATAAATAAAATAATTACGTATTCACTATTGTGGCATTAGTTATGGTGATTATTTAGTCACTAATGATGGAAAATTAAATTTTTTTTATTAAGATAAACCCCCTTTAGAGGGGTAAGGCGGATCCCAAATGACTTCAATGACATAAAGACAATCAAGACCAGCAATCCAATGCCCCATAACCAATAACAATCCAATTCAATTATTCCATGATGGTCCCCTCCCCAGCAACAGAAACACCATGATGACTTCCACTTTCACATCATTTCATGTAAAATAGTCTTGTCCATGAATGCACGGGCATGAAGTAGATGTAAAATGTAATAACCTCTCAAAAATACATTTCTGAAGAGCCCTGATCGGTGAAAGAATTTTCTCTAAACCACTTATGAATCCATACATTGAGAAGAATTGGATGCATTGACCCAAGACCACAGGTTGTAGTTCCACAAAACAATCATTCCAACAGAACATCCAAACCACAATTTCAAATATTCAACCAACAGAAGATAAATCACGAATTCAAAAATCTTGAAAAATCTCACACTGAAAACTACAAACAAAGAGAAATCGATTTCTTCTAGGATCAAAAAATCCCGAACCACGATCGATCATCCCAAATCACATAGAATTCCATTCAAAATAAAATATGCAAACCTAACAGATCCATGTTATAACCATGAAGTACACAACATGTCAAAAAGAACACATCAAATCACAAAACAAAAATATCCGTGTCAAAGGCCATTACCTCAACAAGTCACCTAAACACCATCATGATGGGAAAATAGTCCACCACATGCTAGCACTGAACTCCCATCGCCACTCTGAAAATCTATCATTTTATAGTAAAAGGTATGTATACTTATATAAAATATCAAAAGAACCTCAGATGGATAATTTATGAAATTATTTACATTATCCTAGACATTTGGATGTAATATATATTTTTATGAATTTTATATCAATTAATAAAATATTATTTATTTTAAAATCACAAATTTTTCACTTATTAATGAATTTAATATTTGACTTATTATAAAATCATAAAAATGGGATTTCATAGAAAAATCAACATTAAATCATTCCTAACATGTTAAAGTCATCTAAAAATTTCATCAATGACAAAAAAAGGATTAATTTTGTATTTTAACACTGTTAATATCATACAATTGATTATACCTTCAATAAATCAATTACGACATCATCATTATGTCATTATTTAACACAATTATTTTATTTATTAAATAATAAAACATCACCATGATGTAGATAAGAAATTTATTTTTACCAAAACTTTTTATATTCAACCATATAAAGTATATAAACTCATATTAAAAATGATATAGTTATTATAAATTTAATATTACATTTTTAACTCTTATTTAAATAAAATATAATAATTATCCTTTTATAAGAAAATGGGCATAAAATGGATCATAATTTTGACCTTTGGTTTATTTTGGTCTCAAAACTCTTATCTAATAAAATTAAGTCATGTGTTTGTGTAACTATTAAGTATTGGGAAAAAAATTACCTTTAATTACCTGATTAACTCTTAGTAGTGGTAAATAAATAAAATTTATCTAAAGTACCTATTCAACTAAAAATAATTTTTATCCTATTAGATAAAAAATTTAAAACAAATTACAACCATTTATGTCCATTTTTTTAAATTACATTCACATATGTGGTAAAATTATTTGTAATGATTATCCTACAACTGTGGCTAGAAGACAAGTAAAAGATACATTCAAAAGTTCAATAATTTGGTATATGTAATTATATTATAAGAATGATTCCAATGACCTAAATTGGATAAGTATTGGTATTTTTTTATCTATTTTGAATTTAGAATCATCTAAATATTTATATAAATGGAAAATTTTGTTTTTAACAACAATGAATTATTTTTCACTATAAATAAAAAATGAATCATTTTGGAAAAATAAAAAAGTCACTCTATCCAATTTTGTTTTTTTTTTAATTTAAAAATGATGTCTATTTTGAAATATAATTTTTTTTAAATGTAGTTGATACTATTCATAATTTTTTTTTAAATGGATAGTTCAATAGATCATCATGTGTTTGAATTCAGTGTCACATGCAACAAAAGCTACTAAATTAATTTAAATGGAAAACTATTGTGAAATCAGGGGGAGTTACAACAATGACCTCTATAGCATCAGAACCTCCCTATGATCTTGGTATAACTATGATCAAATCCATTGATATGTCAACCCGTTTACACTCTAGAACATCCAAGGGATAAAAATAATCACCTGGAACACAATTCTTGGTCATTACCTGTTGGAAAATCATCACCCACACCACAACCTGTACCATTATCAATTTCATCCCATGCCACTGAAGTCTTTTCCTCAATGAATGTAACAGTTTTTAAATTCATAGCTATATTTCCAAATGAGATATATTAAACTCATGATTTACTCCCTTATGGATCGCTATCGGAACAAACAACCTCCCATGAAATATCATCGGGTTCCGACCATCCCCCACCCATCCCTACAGAGGGTCATAATTGACAACATTATCACGTAACACCTATTCTTAAGAGTAAAACCACCGAGTCTCTTCTACATCTAGCAAGAAAAAAGACTTGAAAATCATCTAAATCCAATGAATTGTACCACTGTCCTATCTTGTATATATGTGTTGGGCTACAAACACCTCTATTTCTCTCCATGAATCTCTAGATTCTTGAAAAACATCATTTTCGGACTTCATTATCATAGTGTCCACCACAACATTACAATTTCATAAAGATTATGATATTTCAAAATCATATTCCAAAAGAAACCTTATCCACCTCCACAGCCACAAGTTCATATCTCTCTATGAAAAGATATAACTCAAATTATTATGATTTTTAAGGACCACAATATGCTCTTACATGAGGTAATTCTACCGAAAAGTCAGTGAAAGCACATCCACTATTAGCTTCAGATAGTGGGTGTTCTATTCAAACGTGTTGTGATGTAACTACGTAGATGTAACGCCCTGACCCTAGATTCCCAGATTCGATGCATTATTTTAATACATTGGCATGATTACAAAGAATCAAGTCCCCAAAGACCAATCAGTATAGCAGTCTAGGAAAACAGATTAAATACATGAACGTTACATTACACTTTCTAACATACACCAACAAAAATAATCTTTTTAGAACGCCATTTTCCTCTTATATTAACCTTAAATCTCAAACATAAAACACTTCTTGGGATCCTGGGAAAATGAAACACAAGAAAGGGGTGAGCTCAATTGCTCGGTAAGGGTAATAAATACAGTGGAAGACAACATAAGTATTACTCATGGTGAATAATTGAAACCACATGCCTTTACCAATAAACATTAATACTTTTAAGGAAGGAATATGATATGAGTAAATAATGCGATAATAAAACATATTCATGGGTATTATACTAGTCGAATGACCACATGAAACATCAATATTATTTTCATAATGAGGGAATGTATTTTGCTGGATATTCTGAAGCCTTTTGTCAAGGCCTCGGCTAAGAAGTCTAAAAATAATTAAGTCCTCGGCCAAAATCATATATCAAATTGGGAAAGGCCTCTTCCAATTCCATGTATAGTTGTCTCATGAGACCTAACGATGCATCAAGGAGCTATTGCGGGCTCCACCCGTTACTTACTATGTCCAATACATTCCTCAGATGAAAAGGATGTAATATAACATAAAAAATCATATTTAAACTAGCATAAAAAATGTCAATAATTTAACCATAACCCATTAATGGTATAAAAATAACACATCCACAGTAAAAAAAATCATAAAAGTTTAATAAAATATGGATGATTTGTATCATAATGAATCTACTTAAAACATGTATAAAATCTATCAATGGATGTTGACATAAATGAAATCAAAATTATTTGAGAGAAGTATATTGTTCTTTTTTTAAATTTTTCTATATTTAAAAAATTATAAATGAAAACATTTATTTAAAAAATATTTTTATAATCTTATAAGGGATTCTTTGATTATATTATAATGGCAGAGAAGAACCACACCCGGCGTATAAGTTAATAGAACATTTTTACCTTAATTTTGTCGAAAAGGTCATAATGTACCTTCTTTGGAAAATGACTGAAAGATCCCTTCCAAAACATATAAGTTAAAATAAGCGTAAAAATGACTTTAATCCATTTTCTAGTAAATAGTAAAAATATTTTGAAATATATTTTCAGGAAATATGGATGTGGATGATAAAGAGGTCCCATTAGATAATTACGTATAAACAAAATCAGATAATGAAGAGATTGTGAAATTAATCCTTAACATGTGCATTACATTGGTATATGGTAGGTTAAAATCTTCTATAATGGTGATAAATTTTTATTAATTATACAAGAACAATCTAAATTAATATGATATCATATATGATCTTTTAACATGGATTTGTTAATAAAATCATTGTATTATAGACAGTTCGTGTGTTAGTGAATTCGTTTTCCTTTATATTATTTGTTATGTGAGTCATATTTTTTATCGATGGGATGTATCTTATTAATTACCATAATTATATTAAGTCATTAAACATTATTTTTAATCATTAAATGAAATTTAGTTTTGAAAGGATACAATGGGGAATGAATATCATCGTGTTCGTGGAGACGATAATCTGTATGTACGTACAAGTGACAATTCCATTATTTTAATATTATAATAATAAATAATTTGATTTTATATAATATATACTGAATCATTGACATTATATTTTTATTATTTACATCAATTACACGTCATTATTATACCCATCCAAATAATAATGTATTGAATAACAATTCCACCACGATGTGTAGACGGTAAGTTGTACGTAAGCACATATGGTGGCATGTCAATCAAAGGATGGATATAATAAAGAATATGGTTGTACCATATTTATAATAACATCAACGTATATAAAATATACTGGTGTTATTATTTTAGAAAAGAAACAACATTGAAAAGGAAGTGGAAGAAGAAAGGAACTTTAAAGTGGTGATGAAATATTTTCCTCTTCTTCGGGTTCTTCTTTTTTATTTGATCAAAAGAGATTCTGAGGATGGATTTATAAAAAAAATTGTGGCCTCTAGGATTAAGGTAGGACAATTTATAGGGTATTTGGTCAGATTTTGGGTGATCCATATAGATTTTAAGGTCTGAATTAGTGAAAAAGGGCATTGCCCTTTTTTAAGAGTGGTGAGGGGAACCTTAGAAAAAGATTGGAATATTATTTTATAATAAAATAATTCTTGGTTTATAATGTCTCTAAAATTAATTATTTAATGGGTATGGTGGGTATGGGTCAAAAAACACTCAACCAATTGGTTTCAAAGTGGTTTGGGTCACTATATTAACCTTATCTTCTAGATTTAACTCTTTGTTAAATAGTTTGACATTCACCATGCCTCTTTGTATTTTTATATTATATAATTAATAAACACACTATAAAATACAAGATAAATTCAACTGGTTCATTAATGAAATATATAATATCATTTAAGACCATTGTACGAACCGTATATTTTTAGTTAATAGAATATCAATTAATTATATAATATTTGATTTAAAAAACACTTTTATGTAAATTTGGCCACTATATTCTATTTTGTTTTTGTTAAATTTATAATAGTATTATTACCTCTAAAAATAATAATTTAATCAAAACTAAAAAATAATATTAACCTATAATGTTAATTGAATTCATAAAAAGTCATAAATTTCATTTATTTGGAAATTTATAATATCAATTATTTTAATATTTCATTAATAAGGAAATTATTGTATCATAATTGTGTCATAATGAAATTAAATTATTTAATGCCTAAAAAATATAAATAAACTTCAATTATGTTGGGAATTTTTTTATCTTTGTAATTAATATTTATAGTCAAAATTATGACTTATATAGCCCCATGTTAAAATTGATTTACTATAAGATATTTGTTTATGTCATTTTTGCCTTTACATTAAGTTAATTATAAAAAGTGTCATTATCATTCATAAGTGGCTCAATGGGGTCTCGAAATCGACCCAAGGTTGAAAATGGTTGTTCATGACTCATCCAATAATGTTAGGACATGTGTTAAGGTAATTTGGTACTATTATAATATTCTTTTTACATTAAAATATCCTATTTACCTTTAACCACTCTAAATAAAAGTTAAAAATTACTATTCACCAAAAATTATTTTCATCTTATTGAAGAAAATTTTACATACTTATGTCAACCTTCCCTCTAATATTTTTGAAATTAAATTCACAGAAGCGGAAAATTAAGATTTATGATAATTTGGAAAATTTCGTAGCAGGAGGGTAAAAGAACATAAAAAATTAGATAAATTTTTTATAGATCTAAAATTATTAAAAACTGAATGAAATGAATTACCATGAATATATATACGTATTATGTATATAATTTGACCTAATATAAATTAAAATTAAAAAATTAGTTATTTAAATAAAATATCAGTTTTAAACAATAACTAAGTGTTTATCACTATTCATCAAAAATTGAATGTTTTCATAAAATTACCAAAAAATCAATCTAAGATAATTTTGATATTCCGAATTAAAAATTGAATTATATTTTACCAATTTAAAAACATGTTATTTGAATTAATTAGTTTAAAATTATTTCCTATTTTCGTAACCTAAAAGCGTATTTTTAAGAAAAATAATAACTTTGAAAAGGTTGACACTTGTTTATGTCCAATTTAAAATTGAAATTACATACAATGACCATAATTTTATTAAATGGAAAAAATATAATCTAATTATACTTCTAAATGATTAAAATTTATAATTAAACACTATAAATTATGTTGATTAAAAATTTATTTTCAGTTAAAATATAGTATTTTTCACTATTCACCCAAATATGAACGTTATCAAAAAACACCAAAAATTTATTGAATGTAAATTAATATGTCCCGATTCTAAAAAAAGTTTATTTTTCCAAATTGAAAACATAAAATTGTAAAATATCGGAATTAAAAAGGGTTGTCTATTAAAAGGCTGTAAAATTGAATTTTTTGAAAAATACTTCTTTTATCTGAAAAATTGAATTTGTTCATACATTATGTCTAAGAAAATAAAAATATGAATTATAAAATTATAAGAATTATATGAAGTTCAAAATTCAATTAATACCATTCATACCATCTTTTCAACGGCTAGTTTTGTAAGTCATGGTGTGTTTGAACTGAGTGTTGCGTGTAGTTCACGTTATTGAATTACATTGAAGAAATAATGTACTATGAAATATTGGGGTGTTACATTCTTCCTTACTTCAATAAATTGAGCCCTCACAATTTGAAATTGTTCTTCATGAATAAAAGGTTGAAAAGAGTAAATACCATTGTGGGAAAACCCACATCGGTAATTAGGTTATTACATTTTTGTCTTAATAAGAGGAAAAGAGGAATGAAAATGTCACCATCAAATTATGATCTCAAATAAGAGAAAATTGATGGAAATTAGAGAGAAATAATAGGAGGAAAACATATATATTTATAGGGAGTGATTGAGTTCATCAGTCACAATCAATTTTAGAATTAAGGTCCTCAAAGTCATCAATCTATAATGGTTTAAAATATCATCAGTTCAACAAAACATAAGGTATTTGGATAAAACTTTTTTAGTTTTATGATCCCTTATCTAAAGATTATGAATTAAATTCTTCATAGAATAAGAGAAGAAAAAAAAATATACTACACTTGTAGAGTTCTATCTTTTAACTAATTTCTACCACAAACTTATCTTTCACTCTATAATATAATAGATCATAAAAAAATATTTTATTTACCCTATTCATATACGGTTTCAAAAAAATGAATTTATAATTCACTTTTCAAGCCCTTTAAAAAGAAAAACAACATTATACAGTCTAGGGACATCACATAGTCCAGTGGTAGGTGATAAACCCCAATCACACTATGGTTGTGTGTATGATTCCCACATCTTTTTCCAATGCGATTGGTTGTCACACTGTCTTCATGTTGTCCTTTTTTAAACCTAAAAATATTCATATGAATAGTATCAAATTTCACACATAATCCATTCCAAACTTTAGATTTATTCAAATTAATTCTATCCAAACTCACAGTCCCAAAATTATAAGGATGTTAAACACAATGAAGATCTTTTTTTCCACATAATAAAATGGGAAAACCTTCATCATGTATTATTTTAATACATGGTAACACCCTGAATTAAAATAAAACATTATTGATTTCATTCATTCTTCCTTATCCTTTATAAAATACTGGATATATTCCTTATATCCAAAAATATTGAATATTATAATAATGATGAAATAAAAAAACTATTAATAATTTCAAAGGAAGTCAATAATATCCAATATAATTTATCCAAATCAAACATATCTTATTCCACAATCAATACCAAATTATCAGGATCGTATTAAGGATTAAATTTTTTTCAACCATGTATTTTCCAAAAAAGAGTTGCTTACCATTAATTGACTTTTAAATAACAATATAATCTCAAATCCTCAATAAAATAGTACTGCATTATAATCCTTATTTATCTCCATAATTCATATAACCTGTATATTGTTGTTATAACACTAAAATGAAATAATTCTATAATAATAAAATAAGAACACTAGTCATTACATTTCATTTGAGGTAGTATCATAACTTGATTATTATCCAATAGCATCATTCACGGTACACTCTGATGCCTGGGAAATTGATTCGAGTAGTGTCCCAGTGCCTTGTAGATGAATCATTTTACATTTGAAACATTTTTATTATCATTGCAATCATTTTATTGGTGTACTTTTTCTCCACACTTATAAAAAACTCACATTCCCTTCAGGAATTTTCCATGGTTATTCTTTCCACATTTTTTACATTTGGGAAAATCCTTCTTTTCACACTTCTCTTTATCCATCTTTCTCTCTACCATCATTTTCTTCTACAGCTTCCCTTCAAAGCCATATTACTAATAGTGTTCATTACTTATCCTATTAACACATGATATTATCTCTTCATATGTTGAGAATACATGGGAGACTATTTCCCTTCTAAATGTCACCTTAATACCATGAAAGATATGATCCCTGTTACTCTTTGGATAATACATATTGCTCGAGTTCTCATTCCTTCTATTGGGAGCCTTCTCTAAATAATGGCATACACTATGTTATTTTATGAATCATAATGAATAATTCTAAACTTGTAAAATACCTAACATAAAATGAAATGTTTATATATATAATCTATAATAATAAAAATCTTTTCTTTGAGGAAGTATTTACTCCTAAATCCTTCATAATGTCTTGTAATGAAAATGTGAATTATCCTAAGCATGTACCCCGGGAGTGTCATAACCAAGAGTGCAGCAAGGATCATTGTCATGCACCAGTTCCAGTTTAAGTCTAACTCAAAGCAGTGTTTTTGGTTTTTACCCCTAGATACATTTGTTCTAGAGCTACATCTAGCTTCTCGTATCCATATAGGGATGCATTTTCTTGGAAAACTCACAAAATAATTATAGTACCAAAATTATATGGTGTTCTTATATACTAATCGTTCAAAGTCAATTTTAGGGTAATGAGATTTAATCAGAGTTTATCTAAATCTAGTTTCCAAGGTTATTGCTAAAATTCATATGATACCAACTCTAATGCCCCGACCCAAGATTCCCAGAGCCGGTGAATTATTATAAACATTGGCATGATTACAAGGAATCATGTCCAGAAATACTGATCAGTTTAGCAGTATTAGAAGATAGATTACATACAAGAAAGATACAATAAACTTTCTAACATACAAGAAAAATAATAACCCGTTTTTAACATTATTGTTCCCTTAGCTGAACCTTGTATCTCAAAGGTAAAACACATATGGGGATCCTGGGAAAATGAACCATAATAAAGGGGTGAGATCAAACACTGTCAGGGTAAGCAAAACAATGGAAGATAAGATAAATATTAAGCATGATGAATAATTGAAACCACATGACTTTTCCGATAAACATGAATAATTTTATGGCAGGAATATGAGATGAGTAAATAATTTCATAATAAAACATAATCATGGGTATTCTACTAGTTGAATAACCACATGAACCATCAATATTATTTTCATAATGAGGGAATGTATAATACCAGACATTCTGAAACATTTTTTCAAGGCCTCGGCTAAGACGTCTAAAAATGATTAAGGCCTCAACCAAAACCATATATAAAATTGGGAAAGGCCTCAGCCAATTACACGTCTAGTTGTCTCATGAAACCTAATGATGCATCGAGGATCTATAGCAGGCTCCACCCATCGCTTACTAAGTCCAATACATTCCTCATATGAAAAGGGTGAAATATAACTTAATAATTCATATTAAAACCTGAATAAGAAATGTCAATACATTAAAAAACCCCATTAATGGTATAAAAATAACACATACATAGTCAACCATATCAAAAAAACATCTATACAATATGGAATATTTTTATCATAATGAATCGACTTCAAATAAGTATAAAATTTATCAAAGGATGTTGACATAGATGAAATCAAAACTATTAGAGTGAAGTTTCTCTTTCTTTTTTGGAAATCATTTAAAGTTAAATAATTATAAAATATAACATTTATTTTAGAAATATCTTATAAGATTGTAAGGGAAGCTTTGACAGTGTTATAACGACGGAAAATAACAGCACCCACTATATATGTTAAAAAAACATTTTCACCTTAATTTTGTCGAAAATGTAATAAAGTAACTTGTTTGGAGAAAGACAAAAATATTCCATTCAAAACATATATGTTCAAATAAGGTCATAAATGAATGTAAACCATTTTCTAGTATGTAGTTAAAATGTTTTGAAATACATTTTTTAGAAACATTGATGTGGATGATAAAGAGGTCCCAGTAGATAATTACGTATAAACAACCTTGGATAATTATGAGATTGTCAAATTAACACGTAAATTTTAATTTTACTTGTTAGAGGGTAGGTTAAACTCATATATAATGGTTAAATAAATGTTAATAATTATGAAAGAGCCATCTACATTAATATGATATATTATATGATCTTTTAACATTGATTTGTTAATAAAATCCTAGGATTATCGTCGTTTCGGGTGTTAACGGATTCGTTTTCCTTTATATTTTTTGTTATATGATTGATATTGGTTATGGATAGGATGTATCTTATTCATATTCCAAATAATATTAAGTTTAAAACATTATTTTTAATCATCAAATGAAAATTAGTTTTGAATGGATATGATGGGGAATGAATCTCATCGTGTTCGTGGAGACGGTAATTCATACGTACGCACAAGCGATAATTTCATTTTTTTCATATTATAATAATATATATTTTCATGGTATATCATATATACTGAATAATTATCATGTTATAATTATTATTTAAATCAACTACACATCATTTACACTACAGAGAAAATGGGTTTTTGTGACAGGTTATTTGCGACGGGGATAAATCTCGTTGCAAATAGTCCCGTTAGAAACTTCTTTGTGACGGGGGCATTTTACCGTCACAAATAACTACGTATTTGTGATGGGGAAAGCTCACCCATCGCAAAAGGTTGGGCGCGCAGTGCACGCTAAACCGCAGAAATGTTATTTGCAATGGGGGGTTACCACCCGTCGCAAATAACCGGCGGCGGTAAAAAATATTTGCGACGGGAATATACCCCCGTCGCAAATAGTACGTCGGCAGGTTATTTTTTGCGATGGGACCCGTCCCAAATAACTATTTAACCGTTGACCGTGATAAATGCGGGCTAATGTATTTTCGAAGGGACCCGTCACAAATAATACTATTTTTGATGGGATACCTGTCGCAAATAAGCTAACCTATAAATACCCCATCTGGTTTTTTCATTCATTCTCAAACTCTATCTTCTACTTCTCTCAAAACTCTATTTTTAGAGTTCACAGTTTCTTAGGTTTAATTTTTATTTCTGGAGTTGATATTTAAGTCTACAACAACTATCAGAGATCAACCTCAGATCAATTTTATTGTTATTTATGTTCTTTTTAATTTAATATTTATTTTAAATATTTTATTAGTATTAATTATTCTTAATTAGTTGTAATTTAATTATGTTTAGATTGTTTTGTTATTTAATAAATTTAAATTATTAGTATTTAATGTTCATAGTTAATGGTAATTATGAATAATTAATAATAATTAGAAATAATTACTAATAAATAGAAATAATTAATAATAATTAGGAATAATTAGGAATAATTGTTAATAATTAGTCATAATCAAGAATAAATACTAATAATTAGTAATAAATACAAATAATTAGGAATAAATATTAATAATTAGTAATAATTAGTAATAATTAGTAATAATATAGAATAATTAGGAAATAATTAGGAACAATTATGAAAAATAAGAAAAAAATACGAATAATTACTAATAATTACTAATAATTACTAATAATTACTAATAATTATTAATAAACCTCCCCCATACACACATTAACCTTTAAAACTAATCCATTTAATTTTTTATACATTTAGTGATCTATATATATATATATATAGTTATATATATTCGAATATTAATATAGATTTATATTAATATAAATATATTTTGTTATATGAGTATATATATTTATTTATTTATTCATATATTAATATATATATTTATTCTTATATTAATATATATTTATATCTATTTATATATATATATATGTATAGTTATGAATGAATACATAGAAATGAGGGGGTTCAAATCCATTGAGAATGTTAAAATGGCTATAACTTCTTATCCGTAGGTCCGTTTCAACTCCACAGCCAGTCAAATCGAAGAACATGAAGTGATTTTCGATATTATATACAGTACAGGCCAAACGGACATCCAAATCGAATGTTATAGCCATTTTAATGTTAAAACGACCATAACTTCTAATCCAGGAGTCCGTTTCAGTTTTAAAATCAGTCAAATCGAAGAACATGAAACAATCTTTGATATGATATATGGTATTGGTTTACCGGACATCAGGATCAGAAGTTATAGCTGTTTGAATGGTAAAAAACTGGGGTACCCCAACTAAAAACTCAGTTTTGAGGGTCTTCTAGGCCTATTTTGGCCTCGATAAAACCTTGGATGGGTTTTACCCATCCAAAGGGCTATAGAGCTCATCGCAGGCTTTGATTTGATATGTCGTAGAGCTCAAACAGATTTTCGGATCAAATTTTATGGACGTTTGACGTTTGGGTTTCATTTTCAACTTATTTTGGATCTTTCATTAATTAATTTTTTTTATATTCAAAGAGTTATTAAATGACTATTAATTGATAAAAATTACATAACTACTAATTAAAAATATTTTTTAATTTATTTTATAATCCTCTTTTATTAAATATCTTATAAATTAAAATTATATTTCCATAGATCCTTTCAAAAACATATTTATAAAATAAATAATATATTTATATCAATATAAATAGATTAATATATTTAAATATTAATAAATAATTTTTTAATTTTTTTTTAATTTTTTTATTTTTATTTGCAACGGGCCCGTCAATTTTTTTTAAAAAAAACCAGAAATCTATTTGTGACGGGCCCATTTTCCATTGCAAATAAATTCTTTTGCGACGGGCTCGTCGCAAAAAAAAATAGTTGCGACGCCGTTTTCCGCAACAGGTCATTTTTGAGGGGGGGCCGTCGCAAAAGTACATTTACGACGGGATCCCGTCGCAAATACCTGTATTTCTAGCAGTGATTATTATAACCATCCAAATAATAATGTATTTAATAACAATTACACCATGAAGTGGAGACGGTAAGATGTATGTATGCACGCATGGTGACATGTCATTCAAAGGATGGATAGAATAATGAATATGGTTGTACCATATTTATAATAACATCATAGTATATAAAAGATACTGGAGTTATTATTTTAGAATGCAAACAACAATGAAAGAGGAAGTGGAAGAAGAAAGGAACTTGAAATAGTTGATGACATATTTACTTCTGCTTTGGGTTCTACCTTTTGGTTTGATCAAAAGGGATCCATAGGATGGATTTTGGATAAAGGTATGCCTCTAGGATGAAGGGAGGATAGTTGAGAGGGTATTGGGTAGATTTTGGCCGAGCCAAATGGATTTGATGGTGTGAATTAGAGAGAAGGGGGAGTGCCCTTATATAAGAGGGTTGAGGGGCACTATAGAAAAAGATTGAAATATTATATTATAATAAAATAACTTTCGGTTTCTAATGGCTCCAAGATGAATTATTTAGAGTCCAAGGTGGGGATGGGTCAAAATCCACTCATGAAATAGGTGTTAATGTGGTTTGGGTCAAGATATTAACCTTATATTCTAGATTCAACTCATAGTTAAATAGTTTGACATTTACCATGTCTCTTTGTATTTTTTTATTATATAGTCAATAAACATACTATAAACTGCAAGAGAACTTCATGAGGTTCATTAATGAAATATATAATATTATTTAAGACCATTGGCCGATTCTCAGATTTTTTGTAATATAATATCAATTAATAATATAATATTTGTTTTAAAAAACTCTTTTATGTCAATTTTGACACTCTTTGCTATTTTGTTTTTGATAAATTTATAACAGCATTATTACATAGTGTAAAATTAATTTAATCAACCCTATCAAGTCATATTAACCTAAAAAATCAGTGTAATACATAAAAAGTCTCAAATTACATTTATTTAAATATTTATAATATCATGTATTTTAGTATTTCATTAACAAGGTCATTAATGCATCATCAGTGTGTCATAGAGAAATTAAATTATATAATGTATAAATAATATAAATAAAATTCCATTGTGTATTAAATATATTTAGCCTTCCAATTAATATTTATAGTAAAAATTATGACTTATATAACATTAAGTAATAATTGATTTACTAAAAGTTATTTGTTTATGTCATTTTTTCCTTTACTTTATGTTAATTGAAAACGAGTCATTATCATTCATAAGGGGCTCAATGGGGTACCCAAATTGACCGAAGGATGACCATGGTCGGCCATGACTCATAAAATAAGTTTAGGACAAGTGTTAAAGTAATATCGTATTATTATAATATTCTTTTTACCTTGAATTACCCTATTTTCCTTTAACCATGGTAAATAAATGTAAAAAATTACCATTCACCAAAAAACAATTTCATCTTATTGAACCACATTTTACATACTGATATCAACCATCTCTCTTAGATTTTTGAAAGTAAATTCACGGAAGTGGTAAAATTATATTTTATGAAAATTATCAATTTCTCCTAGGAGGTGGGTAAAAGACTGTAAAAAGTTCGATAAAATTTTTATATATCTAAAATTATTATAAACAGAAGCCAATGAATTACATTGAACTTATATAGGTATTATGTATTTATTTTTACCTAATATAAATTGAAATAAAATAAATAATTATTTAAATAAAAATTCGGTTTTAAACAATTAATCAGTGGTTTTCACTATTCATCAAAAATTGAATGTTTCAGAAAAATACCAAGAATAACCCTAAGGTAATTTTAATATTCTTAATTCATCTATTTTAAAAATTTAAAAACATATATGTTTAATTAATTAATTTAAAATTAATTCCTTTTGTCAGAACCTAAAACCGTATTTTTAAGAAATAATAAATATGAAAAGATTGACAGTTGTTTATGTCGAATTTCAAAGTGAAATTACATACAATGACCATCATTGAATTAAATGGAAAAATATAATCTAATTGTACTTCCGAATCATTAAAATATATAATTCAACATTATAAATTATTTTGATTAAAAAAGTTGTTTTTAGTTAAAATATATTATTTTTCACTATTCATCCAAATATAAATGTTATAAGAAAAACTCCAAACATACATTAAAACTAAATTCATATGTCCCAATTCTAAACAAGAAGTTTAATTTGTCATATTTCATATATAAAAGTTTCATATATTGGATTTAAGAAGGATTCACCATTAAAATCTGTAAAATTTCATTTTTTGAAAAATACTTCTTTTATATAATGAAATGAATTTGTTCATACATTATGTCTAGGAAATTAATAATATGAATTATAAAATTATATGGATTATATAAAGTTTAAAATTCAGTTAATACTACTCACAACCACTTTTCAATGGCTAGTTTGGTAAGTCATGGTGCGTTTGAACTCAGTGTTGTGTGTAGTGAATGTTATTGAATTACTTTGACGAAAAAAATGTACTGTGAAATCATGAGGTGTTACATTCTTCCCTCCTTCAATAAATTGCGTCCTCAAAATATGAAGTTTTTAATCGAAAATAAAAATTTGAAAATTGAAAATACCATTGTGGGAAAACCCACATCATAAATTGGGTTAATAAAATTTAGTGTTAATAAAAGGAAAAGGTGAATGAAAAAGTCACCATCAAAATATCATATAGATTAGGAGAAATTTGGTGGAAATTAGGGACACAAAATTCGAGGAAAACTTATATATTGATAGGGCGTGATTGAGGTCATCAGTCACACACAATTATAGAATTGAGGGCCTCAAATCCATCAATCTATTATGATTTAAATAATAATCTGTTCATCAAAACATAAGGTATATGGATGAAACATTTTTAGTTTTAATATCACTTACCTAAAGTTTAAGAATTAATTTCTTCAGAGAATAAGAGAAGAAAATAATTTATAGTTGAAATATAGAGTTACATCCTTTAACTAATTTCTTCCACAAACTCATCTTTCACTCTAAATGATAATAGATCTTAAAAAATATTTTTTTATCCTATTCGTATAGGGTTTAAAAAAATGAATTTATGATTCACCAATCAAACCATTTAAAAAGAGAAACAACATTATATAGTCTCAGGACTTCACGTAGTGTAGTGTTTGGTGATAAATCTCAATAGCACTATGGTTGTGGGTTCGATTCCCACAGCTTTGTCCGACGCGACAGGTTGTCACATGGTCCACATGTTGTCCTTTTTATAAAAATCCCAAAATAACCTTAACAATAGTATCCAATTTAAAACATAATCCATTCCATCCATTAGACTTATTCAAAATACTTCTATCCAAACTCATAGTCCAAAAATTATAAGGATGTTAAACACAATGAAGATCATTTTTCCACGTAATATCATGTTAACAAATTCATCTTGTATTATTATAAAACATGGTAAAACCATGAATTACAATAAAACGTTATTGATTACATTCATGCTCCCTTATCCTTTATAAAATACAGGATATATCAAGATATCCAAAAATATTTTATATTCCAACAATGATGAAAAAAAACTAATAATCAAATCTAAGGAAGTCAAGAATATCTAATATTATTTATCCAAATCAACAATCTCTTATTCCAAAATCACTACCTCATTATTTGACACATATTAAGGATTACATTTCCTTCCACCATGTATTTTTTCAAAAAGTGTAGCTTACTATTTTTTCACTTTTCTTATAACCATATAATATCAAATCCTTAATAAAATAGTACTGCAGTAAAATCCTTATTTATCTCCATAATTCATATAACCAGTATTTTATTGATACAACAGTCAAATGAAATAATTTTATAATAACCAAATATGAACAAATGTCATTCCTTGTCATGTGAGGTAGTATCATAACATGATTATTATCCCATTGCATCATTTTCGGTATACTATGATGACTAGGAAACTAATTCACGTAGTGTTCCAATGCATTGTAGATGAAGCATTTTACATTTGAAACCTTTTTTTGACAATAGAAATCGCGTACTTGGTGTACTTTTTCTCCACACTTATAAAAAACTCCCATTCCCTTCAAAAAATTTCCAAGGTGAATCTTTCCACATTTATCACATATAAGAAAATCCTTCTTTACCCTCTTCTCTTTATCTATCCTTCTCTCTACCATCCTTTTCTTCTATTTCTTTCCTTCAAAGACATATGAATTTTTTACTTATCTTATTAACACATGATATTATATCTTCATATGTAGAGAAGACAAGGGAGACTATTTTCCTTCTAAATGTTGTCTTAATATGATGAAAGATATGATCCTTATTACTCTTTGGATCATACGAATTGTTGTAGTTTTCATTCCTTCTATTTGGTGCCATTTCTAAACAATGGAATACACTAGGTTAGTTTATGAATCATAATAAATAATTCTAAACATGTAAAATACCTAAGGTAAATTGAACTGTTTATTGCTATAATCCATAATAATAAAAATGTTTTCATTGAGGATGTATTTACTCTTAAATCCTTAATAATGGCTTTTAATAAAAATGTGAATTATCCTAATCATGTCTCCCTAGAGTGTTGTAACCAAGAGTGAAACAATGCCCATTGTCATGCAGCAGTTCCAATTCATGTCTAGCTCAAAGTAGTGTTTTTGGGTTTTACCCCTAGGTACATCTATGCCTTAGCTGCCCCTACCTGCTCGTATCCACACAGGGATTAATTTTTTTTGTAAAACTCACAAAATCTTTATAGTACCATAATTCTAGGAAATTCATCTATAATATTCCTTCAATGTCTATCTTAAGGTAATGCGCTCTAATTAGATTTTATAAAAATCTAGCTTCCAAGGTTATTTCTAAGCATCCTATGATACAAACTGTAACACCCCGACCCCATCTTCCCAGAGTCGGTGCATTATTTTAATACATTGGCATGATTACAAGGAATTATCTCTCGAAAGACCGATCAGATTATCAGTCTTGGAAAATATATTACACAAATAAAAGTTACATTACACTTTCTAACGTACAAAAAACTCCTTCTAGATTGCCATTTTTTACTTAGCTTAATCATTCATCTCAAACATAAAAAACTTATTGGGATCCTAGGAAAATGGAACATAAGAAAAGGGTGAGCTCAAATGCTCTATAAGGGTAAGAAATATAGTGGAAGATATCATAAATATTAAGCATGGTGAATAATTGAAACCACATTCCTTTACCCATAAAAATGAATACTTTTATGGCAGGAAGATGAGCTGAGTAAATAATTCCATAATAAAACACAATAGTGGGTATTATACGAGTTGAATGAACACATGAACCATCAATATTAATTTCTTATTAACGGAATGTATAATGCCAGATATTCTGATACATTTTTTCAAGGCCTCAGCTAAGATGTCTAAAAATTATTGAGGCCTCGACCAAAACCATATATCAAATTGGGGAAGGCCTTGAACAATTCCACATCTAGTTGTCTCATGAGACCTAATGATGAATCGAGGAGCATTAGCAGGCTCCACCCGTCAAATACTAAGTCCAATACATTCCTCATATGAGAATGTTGAAATATAACTTAAACATTTGTTTTAAAACTAGCATACAAAATGTCAATAAATTAACTATATACCATGAATGGTATGAAAATAAAAAATCAAAATTCAATCATATCACAAAACCTTTAATACAATATTAGTGATTTGTATCATAATGAATCGACTTCAGACAAGTATAAAATCCATCAAAGGATTTTGACATAGATGAAATCAAAACTTTAATAGAGAAATATCACTTTCAATTTTTGAAATCATTTAAAGATAAATAATTATAAAATAAAACTTTTATTTTAAAAAAATATTATAATATTGTAAGGGAATCATTGACAATGTTACAACGGTGGAGAATAACCACACCCACCATATAAGTTAAAAAATTCACTTTTTCCTTAATTTTATCGAAAAGGTCGTAAAGTAACTTGTTTAGAAAAAGACTGAAAGATTACTTTCAAATCATATCTGTTCAAATAAGTGTATAAATTACATTAAGAAATTTTCTACTAAATAGTTAAAAACTTTTGAAATACATTTTTACGAAACATAGATGTCGATGATAAAGAGGTCCCAGAAGATAATTACGTATGAACAACCTCGGATAATGAAGAGATTGTCAAATTAACACTTACCTTGTACATTTCCTTCGTCTATGGTAGGTTATCCTCCTTTATAATGGTTAAATAATTGTTATTAAATTATCCATGAATAGTATACATTAATATGATATCATATATGGTATTTGAACATTTATTTGTTAATAAAATTTTAGTATTATCGTCGTTTTGGGTGTTAACAGATTCATTTTCCATTATATTCATTGTTATGTTTATTATATTTGTTATTGATAGGATGTATATTATTCATATAACAGATGATATAAAGTCTTTAAACATTATTTTTAATAATCAACTGATAATTAGTTTGGAATGGATACGATGGGGAATAAATCTCATCGTGTTCATGGAGACGGTAATCCATATGTACACACGAGTGACCATTTCAATATTTTCACATTATTATAATATATAATTGGATGTTATATCATATATAATGAATAATTAACGTGTTATATTTATTTTTTACATCCATTAAGAATCATTATTATACCAATCCATATAATAATGTATTGAAAAACAATTACACCATGACATGGAGACGGTTAGTTGTACGTACACACGTATGGTGACATGTCATTCGAAGGATGGATAGAATAATGAAAATGGTTTTACCTTATTTATAATAACATCATAGTATATAATATATAATGGAGTTATTATTTTATAATAGAAACAACAAAGAAATAGGAAGTGGAAGAAGAAAGGAACTTGAAAAACGTGATGAAATATTTACCTCTTGTTCGGGTTCTTCATTTTGATTTGATGAAAAGGGATCATTAGGATGGAATTATGACTAAAGGAAGGCCTCTTGGATGAAGGGAGGACAACTTAAAGGGTATTTTTTCAGAGTTTGTATGAATCAAATGGCGTTGAAGTTGTGAATTTGAGAGAAGGGGGAGTGCCATTTTATAAGATGGGTGAGGGGAACCTAATAAAAAGACTGGAATATTTTTTTATAATTACATCATTTTCGGTTTTTAATTGCACAAAAATTAATTATTAGTGTGTAATGTGGGTATGGGTAAAAACCACTCAACCAATATGTTTTAGAAAGGTTTGGGTCACTATATTAACCTTATCTTCTAGATGTTACTCTTAGTTAAGTAGTTTTACATTTACCATGTCTCTGTGTATTTTTATATTATATGGTTAATAAATATACTATAAAATTCCAAGAGAACATCAAGAGGATCATTAATGACATATATAATATTATGTAAGACCATTGGCCGATCCTTAGATTTTTAGTAATATAATTTCAATTAATAATATAATATTTGTTTTCAAAAAAACTTTTATGTCCATCTTGACACAATTTCCTATTTTGTTTTTGTTAAATTCATAATAGCATTATTACTTCAAAAAGAATTCATTTATTCAACCATAAAAAAGTCATATTAATGTGGAAAATTATAATAATTAATTAAAAGTCTCTAATTACATTTATATGGATATTTACTATATCAATTATTTTAATATTTAATTAATCGGGTAATTACTCCATCATTATTCTGTCATAATGAAATGAAATTATTTAATTTCTAAAAAATAGAAATAAAATACCCTTATGTAGGAAATAGTTTTATCTTTCCAATTAATATTTATATTCAAAATCATGACTTATATAACCCCATCTAAAAATTGATTTACTAAAAGATATTTGTTTATGTCGTTTTTGCCTTTATTTTAAGATAATTAAAGAAAGTGTCATTATCATTCATAAGTGGCTCAATGGTGTCCCAATGTTGACCCAAGAATTCCCATGGTTTTCCATGACACATCCAATATGTTTAGGGAATTTTATAAGGTAATTTCTTATTATTATAATATTCTTTTTACCTTGATTTACCCTATTTATCTTTAACTGTGATAAACAAAAGTTAACAGTTACAATTCAGCAAAAATTATTTTCATCTTATTGAAACACATTTTACTTACAAATATCAACCATGACTCTCAGAATTTTGAAATTTAATTCACAGAAGTGGTAAAATTATGTTTAATGAAAATTTGCAAATACTCCTAGGAGATTGGTAAAAGACGGTAAAAATTTCGATAAAATTTTCATATATCTAAAATTATTATAAACTGACTCCAGTGAATTACATTGAACTTTTATAGGTATTATATATATATATTGACCTACTATAAATTAATATAAAATAATTAATTATTTAAATAAAAATTCGGTTTTAAACAATAACTCAGTGTTTTCACTATTCATCAAAAATTGAAAGCTTTCAGAAAAATACAAAAAATTCACTCTAAGTTAGTTTTTATATTCCAAATTCAAACTGAATTCTATTTTACATATTTCAATAAAATATAAGTTGAAGTAATTAATTTAGAATTAATTCCCATTGTCAAACTCTAAAATCATATTTTTAAGAAATAATAACTATCAATAGATTGACACTTCTTTATGACCAATTTTAAAGAGAAATTACATACAATGACCATCATTTGATTAAATGGAAAAAATATAATTTAATTATAATTCCAAACCACTAAAATGGATAATTCAACACTATAAATTATTTTTATTAAAAAAAAATTCAGTTAAAATATAGTATTTTTCACTATTCACGCAAATATGAAAGTAATAAGAAAAACACAAAAAATTTATTGAAACTAAATTATAATATCCAGATTCTAAAAAATAAGCATATTTTGTTAAAATTAATATGTAAATGTTTCAAATATTTGATTTAAAAGGGGATTGCAATTAAAAGTCGGTAAAATTTCATTTTTTGAAAAATACATCTTTTATCTGAAAAAATGAATTTTTTCATACATTAGGTATGAGAAGCTCATTATATGAATTATAAATTTATATGGATTATATAAAGTTCAAAATTTAGTTCATACTATTCATAACCACTTATCAACGGCTAGTTTGGTAATTCGTGGTGCGCTTGAACTCAGAGTTACGTGTAGTGCAAGTTATTGATTTACTTTGAAGATATAATGTACTATGAAATCTTGGGGTGTTACATTATTCCATATTTAAATAAATTGAATCCTCACAATTTGAAATTGTTCTTTGAAAATAAAAGGTTGAAAATATAAATTACCACTGTGGGAAAACCCACATCGGAAATAGGGTTAATAAAATTTAGTCTTAATATGAGGAAAAGAGGAATGAAAAAGTCACCATCAATTTATGATCTCAATTAGGAGAACAATGGTGGAAATTAGAGACAAATAATTGGATGAAAAACGTAAATATTTATAGTGATCGATTGAGGTCATCAGTGAAAACAATTATAGAATTGAGGGCCTCAAAGACATCAGTCTATGATGATTTAAAATATCACTGGTTCAAAAAATCATTAGGTATTTGGATGACACATTATTAGTTTTAATATCTCTCACATAACATTTAAGAATTAATTTCTTCAGAGAATAAGGGAATAAAAAAATATACTTGACATGAAGAGTTCTATCGTTTAACTAATTTCTACCACAAACTCATATTTCACTCTAAATGATTATATATCTTAAAAAAATATTTTATTTATCCGATTCGTATAGGGTTTCCAAAAAATGAATTTATAATTCACCTATCAAACCCTTTAAATAGGGAAACTGCATTTTATAGTCCAGGTACTTCACATATTCCAGTGGTTGGCGATATATCTCAATCTCACTATGGTTGTGGGTTCGATTCCCGCATCTTTTACTGATGCGACGAGTTGTCACATGGTCTGCATGTTTTACTTTTTATAAAAATCCAAAAAATACCCTTAATAATAGTATCCAATTTCATGCTTAATCCATTCCATCCTTTTGACTTTTTCAAAATACATCTATCTAAACTCACAATCGAATATTTATAATGATGTTAAACACAATTAAAATCTTTTCTTCTATGTAATAACATGTGAACACCTTAATCATGTATTATTTTAAAACATGGTAACACCATGAATTACAATAAAATGTTATTGATTACATTCATGCTCCCTTATCCTTTATAAAATATATTATATTTTCTTTATATAAAAAAATATTAAATATTCCAACAATGAAGAAATAAACAAACTATTAATCAATTCCAAGGAAGTCATGAATAACCAATATAATTTATTCAAATCTACCATCTCTTATTCCAAAATCACTACCTCATTATCAGGATCATATTATGGATTAAATTTTTTTCAACCATGTATTTTTCCAAAAAGTCTATCTTAATATTATGTCACTATTATTATAACTATTTAATGTCAAATCCTCAATAAAATAGTACTACAGTACAATCCTTATTTATCTCCACAATTCATATAACTAGTATATTGTTGATACAACACTCAAATGAAATAATTCTATAATAACAACATATGAACACTAGTCATTCAATTTCATATGAGGTAGTATCATAACATTATTATTATCCAATAACATCATTTGTGGTATACTTAGATGATTGGGAAATTGATTCGCATAGTGTCCCAATGCCTTGTAGATGAATCATTTTACATTTGAAACTGTTTTCTTACCATGGAAATCACATACTTGGTGTTCTTTTCCTCCTCACATATATCAAAATCACATTTTTTTCAAGCACATTCCATGGTGATTCTTTCCACATTTATCACATATGGGAAAATCATTTTCCCCCTCTTTTCTTTATCCAACATTCTCTCTACCATCCTTTTATTCTCTTGACTCCCATCAAAGACATATGACTCATAGAATTATTTACTTATCGTATTAACATGTGATATTATCTCTTCAAATGTTTAGAATAAATGGTCGACTATTTCCCTTATAAATTTTTTCTTAATACCATGAAAAATATGGTCACTCATACTCTATGGATCATACGTATTATTGGTGTTCTCAATCCTTATATTGGGCGCCATTTATAAACAATGGCATACACCAGGTCGGTTTATGAATCATAAAGATTAATTCAAAACTTGTAAAATACCTAACGTAAATTGATCATTTTATAGATATAATCCATAATAATAAAAACATTTTCTTTGAGAATGTATTTACTATTAAATATTTCATAATGGCTTGTATGAAATTGTGAATTATCCTAAGCATGTCCCCCGGGAGTTTCGTAACGTAGAGTGCAACATGGCCCATTTTCTTGCACAAGTTCTCGTTCGAGTAAAGCTCAATGCAGTTTTTTCTTGTTTTACACCAAGGTACATCTGTGCCAGAGTCACCTCTTCCTGCTCATATCTATTTAGGGACGTATTTGTTTGGAAAACTCGAAAAATCTTTACAATACCATAATTTTTGGATGTTCTTCTATACTTATCATTCAAATTCAATCTTAGGGTAATGAACTCTAATTAGAGTTTATCTAAATCTAGTTTCCAGGGTTATTACTGAACTTCTTATAATACCAACTTTAATGGCCCGACCCTAGATTCCCAGAGTCGATGGACTTTTTTAATATATTTTCATTATTAAAAAGAATCATGTCCCTAAAGACAGATCAGTTTAGCAGTCTAGGAAAATAGATTATATACATAAACGTTATGTTACACTTTCTAACATACAACCAAAAAAATATTACTTTTAGAATTCCATTGTTCCCTTAGCATTACCTTGCATCTCAAAAATGAAACACTTCTTCGGATCCTAAGAAAATGAAACATAATAAATGGGTGAGATCAAATGCTCAATATGGGTAATAAATACAGCATAAGATAACATAAATATTAAGCATGGTAAATAATTGAAACCACATGCCTTTACTAATAAACACGAATAATTTTGTTGCAGTAATATGAGCTGATTAAATAATTCCATTGTAAAACATAATCATGGGTATTCTACTAGTCGAATGACCTCATGAACCATCAATATTATTTTCATAATGAGGGAATGTATAATGTCGGACATTCTGAAACATTTTGTCAAGGCCTTGGCTAAGACGTCTAAAACATAGTAAGGCCTCTGCCAAAAGAATATATCAAATTGATAAAGGCCTCAGCCAACTCCACATCTATTTGTCTCATGATACCTATTGATGCATCGAGTAGTTATAGCTATCTCCACCGGTCACTTACTAAGTCCAATACATTCCTTATATGAAAAGGTTGAATCATAAGATAAACATTCATATTAAATATCGCATATGAAATGTCAATACATTAACCATAAACCATTAATGGTATAAATATAACACATCTATAGTCAAACATATCACAAAACCATCAATAAAATATGTAATATTTGTATCATAATGAATTGACTTCAAACGAGTATATAAAATTTATCAAAGGATGTTGACATAGATTAAACCAAAACTATTTAAGAGAAATATCTCTTTCTTTTTGTGAAATCATTCAAAGTAACATAATTATATGATATAACATTTATTTTTAAAAAAAATCTTATAAGATTTTAAGGGAAAATTTGACAGTGTTATAACAGCGGAGAGTAACTACACCCACTGTATAAGAAAAACAAACACTTTTACCTTAATTTTGTCGAAAAGTCCGTAAAGTAACTATTTTGGAAAAAGACTGAATGATTCCATTCAAAACAAATAAGTTCAAATATGGGTATTAATGAATCTAACCCATTGTCTAGTAAATAGTTAAAAAAAAAAATTAAATACAATTTTACGAAACATGGATGTGGGTGATAAAAAGGTCCCAGTAGATAATTACGTATAAACAAACTCAAATAATGAAGTGATTGTAAAATGAACACTTAACTTGTAATTTTCCTTGGTCAATGGTAGGATAAACTCCTATATAATTGTGAAATAACAATTATGAAATTAGGAAATTATTATCTACATTAATATGATATCATATATGTCCTTTTAACATTGATTGGTTAATAAAAACATAGTATTATCATCATTTCGTGTGTTGACAGATTCGTTTTCCTTTATATTCATTGTTATTTGAGTCATATTTGTTATCGATATAATGAATCTAAATCATATCCTGAATGATATTAACTCTTTAAGCATTATTTTAATCATCAAATGAAAATTAGTTTTGAATGGATATGATGGAGAACGAATCTCATCGTGTTTGTAGAGACCGTAATCCGTACGTATGCACGAGCCACCATTTAATTTTTTTTTAATATTATAATAATATATAGATGGAAGGTATATCATATATAATGAATCATTATAATGTTATATTAATTATTTATATCAATTACACATCATTATTATACCCATCCAAATCATAATGTATTGGTTAACAATTACACCACGACGTGGAGACGGTAAGCCATATGTAGACACTTAATGTAACATGTCATTCAATGGATGGATAGAATAATGATTATGGCTATAACATATTTATAATAACATCACATTATATAAAATATATTTTAGAAATTATTTTATAATGGAAAGAACAACAAAAGTGGAATTGGAAGAAGAAAGGAACTTGAAAGTGGTGATATATATTTACCTCTTCTTCGGGTTCTTCCTTTTTATTTGATAAAGAGGGCTCTTTAGGATGGAATTATGACTAAAAGAAGGCCTCTAGGATGACTGGAGGAAATATTATAGGGTCTTTTAGTAGTTTTTAGCTGATAAAAATAGAGTTGAAGTAGTGAATTAGAGAGAAGGGGGAGTGCCCTTTTATAAGATGGGCGAGGGGCACCTTATAAAAAGATTGAAATATTATTTTATAATAAAATACATTTTAGTATATAATGGATCCCAAATAAATTATATAATGGATAAGGTGGGGATGGGTCGGAAACCACTCATCCAATGGGTTATAAAGAGGTTTGGGTCACTATATTAACCTTATCATCAAGATTTTACTCTTAGTTAAATAGTTTGACATTTACCATGTATCTTTGTATTTTTATATTATATGGTTAATAAACATACTATAAATTTCCAAGGGAACCTAAAGTTGTTTAATAATGACATATATAATATTATTTAAGACCATTGGCCGAACCATAGATTAATAGGCATTGATTCTCAATTAATAATATAATATTTCTTTTAAAAAACTCTTTTATGTCACTTTTGACACAATTTGTGTAACTTCCCGACCCCAGTTACCCATAGTCGGTGCATTATTTTAATACATTGGCATGATTACAATGAATCATGTCCCAAAGGACCGATCTGTTTAGCAGTCTTGAAAAAATAGATCACATACATGAATGTTACATTTTCACTTTAAGCCGTACAAAACAACATAAATAATCTTTATGAACACCATTTTTCCCTTGGCTTAACCCTGCATATCAATCACATTACACTTCTTGCAATCCTGGGAAAAATAAAACATAGAAAGGGGTGAGCTCAAATGCGCAGTAAGGGTAACCAATATAGCATAAACTTTCATAAATAAGCATAAACATTTAAGGTAATGTATAAAACTAAAACAAAAACCTTTTAAACTTGAACTTCAACATAATATGGCAGAAATAAAATTAAAATAATTACATTTACTTATTCACATGGATATTCTACTAATCTAATAATCCCATGAAATATCACTAACCGCTTTCATAATGATGTAATGCATGATGATGAACTTTAATTTCAGTGTCGAGGCCTCGTGCCAAGACCTAAGGGATAACTGTAACCAGAACCCAACCCGGAGAGCCCCTATAATCAGACTCCATCCCGGAGTGCCTCTAATAACTGGACACCAACCCAGAGTGCCTCTAATAACCAGACACCAACCTAGAGTGCCTCTAATAACCGGACACCAACCTGGATTGCCTCTAACAACCGAACACCAACCCGGAGGGCTTACTTTCACCCGTCTCCAACCTGGAACAGACTAGTCCAACAGATTCATTTTAAGAAGAAGATGAAATATAACATAAACATTCGTATTAAAAATAACATAAAAAATGTCAAAACTTCAATCATAAACCATTAATGGCATAAAAATAACTCATCCATAGTCAAAAATATCAAAAAACATTAAATACAATATGGATGATTTGTATCATAGTAAATAAACTTGAAACCAATTTAAAATTTATCAAAGGATGTTGACATGATGAAAACAATACTATTTTATAGAAATATCTCTTTTTTTGAAATCATTTAAAAGTCGCATAATGATAGGGAAAACCTTTATTTTGAAAATATATTTATAAGATAGTGAAGGAAGCTTCAAAGGTGTAATAATGGCAAAGAATAACCGCACCCACTGTATAAGTTAAAAAACATTATTACCTTAATTTTGTCAAAAAGGTTAGAAAGGACCTTTCTTGGAAAACGACGTTAAGATTCCATTATAAACCTCTTATAAAAAGTCAAACAAGGGTATAAATGTATTTAACCCATATTCTTGTAAATAGTTAAAATGTTTTGAAATACATTTTTAAGAAACATGTATGTGGATGATAAATAGGTCCCAATAGATTATTACGTATAAATAACCTCGGATAATGAAGAGATTGTGAAATAAACCCTTACCAGTTTGTTAGTGTACGAAACATACAACCCATGAAAGAGGTATCATACAATGAATATGTAAATACACATAAATTAAATTGAATTACACAATGAATACAATTATGGGAAGTACATACACCACAAAAAAGGTAATAGTGTCAATAAGGCATGAATCTCACGGGAATAAGGAGTGAGATGAAAACCCCTTACCTTGCACTTTCCTTTAGTTGAGGGTACGTTTAACCTCATGTACGAAGATTGTAGTATGGTATTAAATTATACCATAACCATATTAATATTTATGATATCATACATTATTCATTTATGACTTTATATTACCCATTTAATAATAATTTCCATGTTAAGTAAATATTTCGGGTAATACTCACTTTCTTTATCGTACGTGTTTTAACTTGTCACTCTTGGTTGTATCACTTAGATCATGATATTAATACTTCCAAAATATAAAACATGATAAATATATCATATATATTTAGAATATAAATATGTATAATATACATATATATGAAATGGAAAACACCGTTTATGGAGACGGTAGTCCGTATGTACGCATAAACATTGTTTCTGTTTTCATATAGTTTTGAACAGAAGAAAATGAATAAGATACATGTAAGTAAATAAATCCTTATATATACATATATATCTTCAGTACCATTATTATTTCATATATTACATACTTATTAGTAATATATATTTTTATAATCATCGATGAATGGTAAACTTGGAAATAAATCTCATCGGGTCGTGGAGACGGTAATCCGTACGTACACACAAGTGAAAATATCATTCTTTTGATATTAAAATAATATATAATTGGATGGTATATCATATATAAAGAATAATTATCAAGTTATATTTATTATTTACATGAATTAAAAATAATTATTATACACATCCCAATAATAATATATTGAATAACAATTACACCACGATGTGGAGACGGTAAGCCATACGTACGCCCGTATGGTGACAATTAATTAAAAGGTTGGATATAAGACTGAATATGGTTGTACCATATTTATAATAATATTACAGTATATATTAGATACTGGATTCATTATTTTAGAATGGTAATAATAATGAAAGAAGAAGTGGAAGAAGAAAGGAACTTGAAAAAGGGTGGTGAAATCGTTACCTCTTCTTCGGGTTCTTCAATTTGATTTGATCAAAAGGGATCCTTAGGATGTCTTTATGATAAAATTAAGGCCTATAGGTTGTAGTGAGGGAAGTTGATAGAGTATTTGGGCATGGTTTGGCCGAACCAAAGGGCTTTTAAGGTGTGAATAATTTGTTATAAGTTGGGTACTTTAATAAGTGAGAGGAGGGTCTCTTTAGGAAAAACTAAAAGTATTAATTTATAATAAATTCATATTCAGTTTCTAATGGATCCAATGTGTATTATATAAATTTTAAGATTGGGATGGGTCTCAAAGAACTCAACCAATAGTTTTTAGACAGGTTTGGGTCATAGTATTAACCTTATCTTTTAGTTTTAACTCTTAGTTAATTAGTTTAACAATTACCATGTCACTTTTTATTTTTATATTATATAGTTAATAAACCTACTATATACATCCAAGCGACCCCAAAGTGGTATATTAATGATAAAGATATCATGATATATGTCTCTTGGCCGAATCTTAGTTTTTTAGGAATTTAATATCAATTAATAATATAATATTTGTTTTAAAAACTCTTTTATGTCAATTTTGACACTATTCAATAATTGATTTTTGTAAAACTCGTAACTGAATGATTACATCGAAAAAAGTTAATTAAATCATTCTTAAAATGTTATATTAACCTATAAAATAAGTTTAATTCATAAAAAGTCTCAAATTATATTTATTTGGGTATCTACAATATCAATCATTTTAATTTTTCACTATTATGGTAATTACTGCATCATCATTGTGTCATAAATAAATTAACTTATTTAATATCTAAAAATTATAAATAAAATACCATTATGTAGGAAATATTTTTATATTTCAAATAAATATTCATAGTAAAAAATACAACAAATATAACCCTATGTAAAAATTGTTTTTCTAAAAGATATATGCTTGTGTCATTTTTGTACTTATTTTAACTTAATTAAAATAAATTGTCCCTATAACCTACAAGTGGCTCCATGGGGTCCCAAAATCGACCCAAAGATGCCCATGGTCTGTCATATATCCACCTATAAGGTTAAGACACGTTTTAGGGTAATTTAGTATTACTATAATATTATTTTTAACCCTTATTTTCTAGATTTACCCTTAACCATGGTAAATAAAATATTTACCGTAGTAATTATTAAAAATGTCTAAAAATAAAAGTTACCTATTTACACAATATGAACATCCTGATTCCAAATAGGGAATCCATTTTTCCAAATTCAAACACTGAAGTCGAAGAAATTAATTAAAAATTAATTCCCGTTGTTAAAATAAAAAGTGTGTTTTTAAGACATAATAACTATCAAAAGATTGACACTTTTTTATGCCCGATTTAATTGCAAAATTATGTACAATGACCAACATTATTTTAAATGGTAAAAATAAATTCTAAATATATATTAAAACCACTCAAATTTATAATTTATCAAAATAAATTATTTCGATTAAAAAATTTGTTTTTAATTAAAATTTAGTAATTTTCACTATTCAACAAAATATTACTGTTATCCGAAAAGATCCAACATTTCACCCTAGGATAAATTTGATATTCCAAATCCAAAAATGATGTCCATTTTTAAATATAAAATATATATAATTTTAAAAATTAGGTATTACTATTCATAATGGCTGGTATGAATGGTTGTCGTGTGTGTTAGAACTCAAAGTTGCGTACAACACACGCTACTGTATTATTCAAAGGAAAGCGTACCATGGAATATTGGGATGTTTCATTTGAAATTTTTGATTTCCCCATTTATTTAAAAATTTTAAAATATTGTATTTAAAAAGGGTTCACTATTAAATGTTGCTAAAAGTGCAATACTGAAAATGAATTTGTTCTTACATTATGTCTAAAAAACTCATAATATCGATTCTAAAATTATAAGGATTATAAAAAGATTAAAATTTAGTTTATACTATTCATAACCTCTTTTGAACGGCTTGTAGAATAAGTCATGGTGCGCTTGGAATCGGTGTTGCGAGTAGTTAATGTTATTGAATTATTTTAAAGAAATAACGCACTATAAAATATTGGGGTGTTATATTCTCCCCTCCTTTAATAAATTGCATCCTCGCAATTTGAAACAATTCTTCGAAAATAAAAGGTTTAAAATAGAAAATATCTTTGTGGGAAAACCCACATCAAAAATTGGGTTACTAAAATTTAGTCTTAATATGAGGAAATGAGAAATGAAAGGGTCACCACCAAATTATGATCTCGATTAGGAGATCATTGGTGGCAATTAGAGACATATAATTGGAGGGAAAACATAAATATTTATATTTAGTGATTGTGGTCATCAATCAAAAACAAGTGTAAAATTGAGGCCCTTAAATTCATCAATCTATGATGATTTGAAATAGAATCAATTCAACAAAACATAGGGTATTAGGATAACACATTTTGGTTTTAGGATTTCTTAAATAAAGTATAAGAATTAATTTCTTCATAGTATAGGAGAAGAAGAAAAATATATTATGGAAAAGTATAGTTCCATCCTTTAACTAATTTCTACCACAAACTCATCATTCAATCTAAAAGATAATAGGATGAAAAAAATATATTCTATTTGTCCTATTCCTATAGGGTTCCCAAAAAATGAATTTATATTTCATCTTCCAGATCTTTTTAAAAAAACTACATTATTTAATCCTGGACATTACGTGGGCCAGTGGTAGGTGATACACCCGTGTCGCCCTTCAATTGTGGGTTCAAGTCTCGCGGCCTTGCCGGACTCGACGGGTTGCGGCCCAACCTCCTGGTTGTCCTTTTATGGAAATCCAAAAATAATCCAAACTAGAACTATCCAAAATTCTTTAGTGAAAAAATGAAGATCCTTTTTTCTGCTTAATAACATGTGGACTCCTTCATCATGTATTCTTTTAAAACACTGCAACATCCTGAATTACCATAAAACCATATTGATTACATTCATGATCCCTTATTCCGGAATGAATAATAGATATAATCCTTCAATCCAAAAATGTTTTAAACCCGAACAATGATGGAATATACAAATCATTAATCAGTTTCAAGGTAGTCAAGAATATCCAATATAATTTATCCAAATCAATCATGTATTATTCCAAAATCACTACCTCGGTATCAGAACTATATTATGGTTTATAATTCTCTCAACAATATATTTTCCAAAAATTTATCCTGCTATTGAGTCACTTTTCTTTGTTCCACACAATCTCAAGTCCTTAATGAAATAGTACTGAATTACAATCCTTATATACTCCATAATATTTAAAACAAGTACATTGTTGATACAACACTCAAATGACATAATCATCACAAGAACTCTAATCATTATTCATCATATATGGTACTATCAGAACTTGATTATTATCCAATAGCATCATTTGCGGAATAGTCTGATGACTGGGAAATAGGTTTGCGTAGTGTCCAAAGTCCTTGAAAATGAAGAATTGTACATTTGAAACCATTTTATTACCCTTGCAGTCATGTACTTTTTCCCCTTTCCTCCACACTTATAACAAACACCCATTCCTTTCAGGCAAGTTTCAGGGTGTTTCTTCCCATAGTTATCACATTTGGGGGAATTCTTCTTTTCCATCTTCCCTTTATCCACCTTTCTCTCTTCCATCCTTTTCTTCTCTTGCTTCCCTTCAAAGCCATAGGACTCAGTAAACTCTTTAGTTATCTTATCCACACATGTTACAATTTCTTCATATAATGATAATACGCGGGAGACTATTTCCCTTCTAAATTATGGCTTAATACCATGAAAGATACGATCCTTCTTAATATTTGGATCACACGTATTACTGGAGTTCACATTCCTTCTACTGCGCCATTTCTATACGATAGCATAAACTAGGTCAGTTTATGAATTTCCATTAATAATTCCAAACTTGTAAAATACTTAACACAAATTAAACAGTTTATGGATACAATACATAATCATAAAAATGTTTTCTTTGAGTTATGTATATACTCATGAGCCCTTCATAATGGTTTGTAAATAAAATGAGAATTATCCTGAGCATATCCCCTGGGACTGTCGTAACCAAGAGTGCAGCACAGACCGTTGTCGTGCACCAGTTCCCGTTCGAGTCTAGCTCAAAGCGGTGTTTTCGGGTTTTACCCCTAGATACATCTGTGCCAAAGCTTCCTTTACCTGTTCGTATCCATACAGGGATGTATTTTATGGAAAACTCAAACAATCCCTACAATACCAAAATTCTAGGAAGTTCTTCTATACTAATCCTAAAAGTCTATCTTAGGGCAATGTGCTCCAATCAAAGTTTATCAAAATCTAGTTTTCAAGGTTTTTTATAAACTTCCTATCATACCAACTGTAACACCCCGACCCCAGTTACCCAGAGTCGGTGCATTATTTTAAAACATTGGCATGATTACAAAGAATCAAGTCCTGAAGGACCGATCAGTTTAGCAGTCTTAGAAAAATAGATCACATACATGAATGTTACATTTTTTACTTTAAGATGTACAGAACAACATAAATAATCTTTATGAATTCCATTATTCCCTTGGCTTAACCCTTCATATCAATCACATTACACTTCTTGGAATCCTAGGAAAAATAATAGATAGAAAGGGGTGAGCTCAAATGCTCAGTAAGGGTATGCAATACAGCAGAAACTTTCATAAATAAACATAAACATTTAATTCAATTTATAAAACTAAAAGAAAAGCCTTTTAAACTTGAACATCAGCATAATATATCAGAAATAAAATGAAATAATTCCATTTACTTATTCACATGGATATTCTACTAATCGAATAATCACATTAAATATCACTAACCGCATTCATAATGATGGAATGCATGATGCCAAACATTAATTTCTGTGTTCAGGCCTCGTGCCAAGACCTAAGGGATACCTGTAACAGGAACCCAACCCAGAGAGCCTCTGTAACCGGACTCCATCCCGGAGTGCCTCTAATAACCGGACACCAACCCGGAGTGCCTCTAATAACCGGACACCAACCCGAAGTGCCTCTAATAACCGGACACCAACCCATAGTGTTTCCTTTTACCGGTCCCCAAACCGGAACATACTAGTCCAACACATTCATCTTAAGAAGAGGATGAAATATAACATAAACATTCATATTAAAACTAACACACAATATGTCAAAACTTTAATCATAAACCATTAATGGCATAAAAATAACTCATCCATAGTCAAAAATATCACAAAAAATTAAATACAATATGGATGATTTGTATCATAATAAATCAACTTGAAACCAATTTAATATTTATCAAAGGATGTGGACATAGATGAAAATAATACTATTTGAGAGAAATATATCTTTTTTTTTGAAATCATTTAAAAGTCGCATAATTATAGAGATAAACTTTATTTTGAAAATATATTTATAATCTTGTGAAGGAATCTTCAAAGGTGTAATAACCACGAAGAATAACTGAACCCACCGTATCAGTTAAAAAAACATTATTCCCTTAAATTTGTCAAAAAGGTTAAAATGGACCTTTTTTGGAAAACGACGGAAAGATTCCATTATAAACCTCTAATAAAAAGTCAAACAAGAGTATAAATTTATTTAACCCATATTCTTATAAATAGTAAAAATGTTTTTGAAATACATTTTTATGAAACATGGATGTGGATGATAAAGAGGTCCCAGTAGATTATTACGTATAAACAACCTCGGATAATGAAGAGATTGCGAAATAAACCCTTACCAGTTTGTTAGATTACGAAACATACGACCCATGAAAGAGGTATCATACAATGAATATGTAAATACAAATAAATTAAAGTGTATTACACAAAGAATACAATTATGGGCAGTACATACACCACACAAAAGGTAATAGTGTCAATATGGCATGAATCTCACGGGAATAAGGAGTGAGATGAAAACCCCTTACCTTGCACTTTACTTTAGTCGAGGGTATGTTTAACCTCCTGTAAGAAGAACATAGTATGTTATAAAATTATACCATAACCATATTAATATTTATGATATCATAAATGATTCATTTATGACTTTATATTACCCATTTAATAATAATTTCCATGTTAAGTTAATATTTCGGGTAATAATCACTTTCTTTATCGTATGTGTTTTAACATGTCACTCTTGGTTGTATCACATAGATCATGATTTAAATAATTCCAAAATATAAAAAATGATAAATATATCATATATATTTATAATATAAATATGTATAATAGACATATATATGAAATGGAAAACACCGTTTATGGAGACGGTAGTCCATACGTACGCATAAACACTGTTTCTATTTTCATATAGTATTTAACGAAAGCAAATGAATAAGATACATGTAAGTAAATAAATCATTGTATATATATATATCATCAGTATAATTTTTATGTCCTATATTACATAATTATTTGAAATATATATTTCTATTATCGTTGATGAATGGAGAACTTGGAAATGAATCTCATCGTGTCGTGGAGACGACAATCCGTACGTACGCACGAGCGAAAATATAATTCTTTTGATATTAAAATTATAAATAATTGGATGGTATATCATATATAAAGAATAATTTTCATGTTATATTTATTATTTACATGAAATAAAAATCATTATTATACACATCCCAATAATAATATATTGAATAACAATTACACCACGACGTGGAGACGGTAAGCCGTACGTAAACACGTATGGTGACATGTAATTCAAAGGATGGATAGAATACTGAATATGTTTGTACCATATTTATAATAATATTACCGTATATATTAGATACTCACTTCATTATTTTATAAATGTAATAATAATGAAAGAAGAAGTGGAAGAAGAAAGGAACTTGAAAAAGGGTGGTGAAATCATTACCTCTTCTTCGGGTTCTTCCTTTTGATTTGTCCAAAAGGGATCCATAGGTTGGATTTCTGATCAAACTAAGGCCTCTAGGATGTATTGAGGGATGTTTAGAGAGTATTTGGGCAGGGTTTGTCCGAACCAAAAGGCATTGAAGGTGTGAATAATTGGATAGAAGTTCGGTCCTTTTATAAGAGAGATGAGGGGCTCTTTAGGAAAAAATAAAAGTATTAATTTATAATAAATTCATATTTGGTTTATAATGGATCCAAAGTGTATTATTTAAATTTTAATATGGGGATGGGTCGAAAAGAACTCAACCAATAGGTTTTAGACTGGTTTGGGCCACTATATTAACCTTATCATTTAGTTTTAACTCTTATTTAATAAGTTTAACAATAACCATTTAACTTTTTATTTTTATATTATATAGTTAATAAACATACTATATAAATCCAAGAGAACCCCAAGTGGTAAATTAGTGATACAACTATCATGGTATAATTCTATTGGAAAAATATTAGATTTTTAGGAATTTAATATCAATTAATAATATAATAGTTTTTTTTAAAACTCTTTTATGTCATTTTTGACAATATTCAATAATTGATTTTTGTAAAACTCATAACATAATTATTACTTCGAAAAAAGTTAATAAAATAATTAATAACATTCCATATTAACCTATAATATTAGTGTAATTAATAAAAAGTCTCAAATTATATTTATTTGGGTATCTACAATATCAATCATTTTAATTTTTCACTATTATGGTAATTACTGCTTCATCATTGTGTCATAAATAAATTAATTTATTTAATGTCTAAAAATTATAACTAAAATACCATTATGTAATAAATATTTTTATATTTATAATGAATTTTCATAGGTGAAAATACAACAAATATAACCATATGTAAAAATTGTTTTTTTAAAAGATATATGCTTATGTAATTTTTGTAGTTATTTTAACTTATTTAAAATAAAGTGTCCCTATCACCTACAAGGGGCTCCATGGGGTCCCAAAATAGACCCAAATATGCCCATGGTCGGACATGTATCCACAAATAATGGTAGGACACGTTTTAGGGAAATTTGGTTTTATTATAATATTATTTTTTAGCCCTTATTTACCGGATTTACCCTTAAATATGGTAAATAAAATATTTACCGCAGTAATTATTAAAAATGTCTAAAAATAAAAGTTATCTATTTACACAATATTAAAATCATGATTACAAATATGGAATCCATTTTTCCAAATTCAAAACACAGAAGTGGCAGAAATTAATGAAAAATTAATTCCCGTTGTTAAAACAAAAAGCGTGTCTTTAAGAGATAATAACTATCAAAAGATTGACACTTGTTTATGTCTGGTTTAATTGAATAATTATGTACAATGACCAACATTATATTAAATGGTAAAAATAAATTCTAAATATACTTTAAAACCACTCAAATTGATAATTTATCAGTATAAATTATTTCGATTAAAAAAGATGTTTTTAATTAAAATTTAGTAATATTCATTATTCAACAAAATATTAGTGTTATCCGAAAAGTTCCAAAATTTCACCCTAGGATAAATCTGATATTCCGAATGAAAAAATGAAGTCCATTTTGAAATATAAAATATATATAATTTCAAATAGTAGGTATTACTATTCATAATGGCTGGTTTGATTTGTTGTGGTGTGTGTTAGAACTCAAAGTTGCGTACAACACACGCTACTGTATTATTCAAAGGAAAGCATATCATGGAAGCTTGGGATGTTTCATTTGAAATTATTGATTTCCCCATTTAGTCAAAAATTTTAGAATATTGTATTTAAAAAGGGTTCAATATTAACAGTTGGTAAATGTGCAATACTGAAAATGAATTTGTTCTTACATTATGTCTAAGAAACTCATAATATAGATTCTAAAATTATAAGGATTATATAAAGTTTAAAATTTAGTTAATAATATTCATAACCTCTTTTAAACTGCTTGTTTGGTATGTCATGGTGTGCTTGAACTTGGTGTTGCGTGTAGTGCAAGTTATTGAATTAATATTAAGAAATAACACACTATGAAATCTCTGGGTGTTACAATTTTCTATGTTGTTTTTGTTAATTTCATAAGAGAATTATTACTTCCAAAAAAATCATTTAATCAACATTAAATGTCATATTAATCTAGAAAATTTGTCTAATTCAAAAAAAAATCACTTTCCATTTATTTGGATGTTTATAATAACAATTATTTTAATATTTCATTAATAAGGTAATTACTGCATCATCATCATGTCATAATGAAATTAAATTATTTACTATATAAAAAATATAGATAAAATACTATTGTGTAGGAAATCCATTTAGCTTTCCAATTAATATTTATAGTCAAAATTATGACTTATATAACCCCATGTAAAAATTCATTAACTAAAAGATATTTGTTTGTGACATTTTTGCCTTTACATTATGTTAATTAAAAAAAAGTGTCATTATATTTCATAATTGGATCAATGGGGTCCCAAAATAGACCCAAGGATGCCCATAGTCGGCCATGACTCATCCAATAATGTTAGGATAGGTTTTAAGGAAATGTTATATAATTATAATATTATTTTGACCTTGAATTTCCCTATTTAACTTAAACTGTAGTAAATAAAAAATAAGTGTTACTATTCACCAAATTTTATTTTCATCTTATTGAACAACATTTAACTTATTGATATCAAATGTGTCACTCATATTTTTTAAATTCAATTCACAGAAGCAGTAAAATTATGTTTTATGATAATTTGAAAATGCTCCTAAGAGGTGCGTAAAAGACGGTAAAAAGGTCGATAAAATTTTTATATATCTAAAATTATCATAAATTGACTCCAATGAATTAAATTGAACTTATATAGGTATTATGTATCTTTTTTATTAAATAATATAAATATAAATAAAATAAATCATTATTTAAATTGAAAGTCGGTTTTAAACAATAACTCAGTGTTTTCAATATTCAACAAAACATTGAAAGAATTCAGAAAAAACAAAAAATTAACCCTAAGCTAATTATGACATTCCTAATTCAAAAATGAATTCTATTTTAACAATTTATAAACAAATAAGTTGAATCAATTAATTAAAAATTAATGCCCGTTGTCAAATCCTAAAAGTGTATTTTTATGAAATAATAACTATTTTTTTAAATGGTGTGCCTCAGTCAAAGACCAAGGTACAATTAATTGCATAAAAAAAGAAATGGAGTTACAAAAGTCTGGATGATGGAATCGTATCACAATCATTGTCATAAAAAAGGAGAAAATCACCAGGAAAATCATCTAGTGAGGTAATATCCTGTTTGACCATCTTGTTGGCATGATTATCAGCAACCATGTTCGCATCACAGATAGCATGAGTGGAAATGTAGATGAGATCCATGAGTGAAGCATGAATTTTATTCCATAGAGAAGTAAGCGAATAGGCAAGGTGCAAAACCCCCATCCAGATAACTTGAACCATAGAGGTTGAATAACTTTCAATCCATAGCTTGTTCCAACCCTTTTGTTTGGAAAATTCCACCACATGAATCACTCTCAACTTTTCTACTTCCAGAGACGAGGCCATACCACATCCACCGAAGAAGCAGCCCTGGAACATGAAAAGATAGTCTCTAATATGGCACCACAACCTTCCGGTCTCAGGTTCCCTCTAGAGGCATCATCGATATTCACTTTGATCCATTCTGGAAGTGGGGATCACCAGAATACCTCAAAGGTGCGCCAAGGTTGTCTGTAAGATCCCACAATCCTAAGACAACGAAGGATATCAAAATCACCAACAGAGTTGTCACAATGATCTTTCAAAAGCGAGGCAACAATCTTTGATGGCAATGAGAATACGTGTTTTGCCTACAGTGAGACTGAATGAGGAATTATTATAAAGAAAATTAATTCTATCATACCAGATCACATACCTGAGTTCTGCCGCCGTAGTTAGAAAAAGATTCTTGATTTACATAGAGAAACCCCAATTAACACAATGTTGCAATTGAGAGTTGATGGAATCAAGAATCGTCTAGCTGCAACCAAAAATGTAAAGAGTGTAATTCCAAAGAGCTTCAGTTGTAGCACAAGACAAGACCAATGATTAGCATTCTCATGGTGTTGATTGAACATATGACATCGTGAGAAAAGAGGAATCCTAAAGGATCGAAGACACACATCGGTGGGGACCCTATTAAGGGATATATTCCAAATAAGAGTATGTCTTGAGGGCTTGATACTAGGTTTCCTAAAACATGTCATCCAAACAAAGCTAGATTCAGAATTTCTGAAATAGATTTTGTAGAATCTTTTGGAATCAAGGACTCCATTAAAATAAGGTTCCCAAATGAGGAAATATTTGGTTTTGGATAAAGAATAATTTTCAATGATATGACTTATGTGATTAGGAAGGGTGATGTCATGGTAGTTAACAACATCCTTAACAGTGGAGTTGGTTTTATGAAATAATAACTATCAAGTTTTGACACTTGTTTATATACAATTTAAATGTGAAATTACATACAATGACCATCATTCGATTAAATTGGAAAAATATAATCTAATTATACTTCCAAACTATGAAAATGTATAATTCAACAATATAAATCATTTTGATTAAAAAAGTTGTTTTCAGTTAAAATATAGTATTTTTCTCTATTCACCCAAATATGAATATTATCAGAAAAACCATAAAAAATTATAGAAACTAAATTATTATATCTTGATTATAATGAAAAAGTTAATTTTTTCAAATTGAATAGATCAATGTTTCAAATACTGGATTTGAAAAGGGTTTTCCATTAAAAGGCAATAAAATTGCATTTTTTGAAAAATACTTCTTTTATCTGAAAAAATGAATTTTTTCATACATTATGACTAAGAAACTCATAATATGGATTCTAAAATTATAAGGATTATATAAATTTCAAAATTGAGTCAATAATATTCATAACAACTTTTCGAAGACCAGTTTGGTAAGTCGTAGTGTGTTTGAACTCAATGTTGTCTCTAGTGCAAGTTATTGAATTACTTTGAAGAAATAACGTACTATGAAATCATGGGGTGTTATATTAGACCCATATGATATCACTACCTTCTTCTACAATAAGACAAACCCTATTCTCTGATGGGAAGTGTCACCAAACCCCTAAAAAATCACCCATTATTTTGGAATACTGAAGCACTTGAGCACTAACCAACCTCCACTTCTAGTAATACTTTGCATCTTTTCACAAATCATATCAAACAAAATCTTCATCATTCTTTTTAAATGGTGTCTATGGAGAGAACATTAAAGGGAAATCAGGAACAATCATCAAATAATATCATATGAGACCAATGAAACTGTAGACTTCTTACACATAATTTGGTGTTTCCCAAGAAACCATTACTTCAAACTACGATGGGGCTACTATCACACCTTGATGAGACACCACAAGCCTGAGGAAATGAATATCTATTTTCCATAGGATAAAATTGGAAGACGTTCTTTATAGCTAGTGGCGTCGACGAACATGCAGGACCGTTCATATTTTCCCATCATGCTCCTCCTCTTACATCATCTACATCAAGATATCATCGATTAATATTATTATGAACTGATCCATAAACTCACAAAATATGGAGTTCCCATGCTAGATGAACATAATTGGTGCACACGTAACACCAAATGGCGTGACTAAATAATCATTGTTCCCTTACTATCATCTAATAGAAGTATTTGGGTATCACCCTCCTTCAATCAGAACTACTGCTATCCAGACCATAAACCAGTATCAAAAAACCAAATTTCCCCTCCCAACTCGTTGATAGGATCATATAACCTTTAAATTTGGTAAATTTTGATGAATTTCACCAAATTCATCCTCTTGTAGTCTTTACAAAACTACATACCATGATCATCCTTCTTGGAGAACGAAACTATAGAAGACCATTGTGACATAGTAGTCCGAATAAAAAATTATTCATTAGATCTTGTATTTTAATCCTCAACTCCGGTAACTCAGAAGGTGTAATTTGATAATGATCCCTCAAAATTGGAGAAGTATGAGGCTGTAAGTCTTTCCAAAACTCAACATCTCATTGAGGGTGTAGTATCATAACTACCTCTAGGAAAACATCACAGAACTCCCCAACATACATGGTAATTCCAGCCACCATAGTTTCCACTAATTACAGATAAAACTATGACAATAATAAATGAAGAGGCTCCACGTGAAGACTTCCCACCTGAAAACATTTATCAACATTGAAAAGCACATGATGGCCATCACGGTCCGAAATCAAAACCCTCCTATATAATCAGTCAATATAATCATGTATAGAATAATACATATCGGTGCCAATAAAAACATCATATGACATTATATGTAACATAAAAGGATCCATGTGGGACTGATGTGGCCTCATAATCAGTCTACACATCCATCACACATCATACAAACTACATATGCCTCCAAATAGTGTTGTAAACACCAAGTGTATTGGGTGACTCTCTATGTCTCGTCTCATTACATGTGATATAGAGGTTGAAAAATGTATTGCTTATATCGTGAATCAAACAATGATCAGACAAGGGTTCTAAAATATTAATAATACCACCTACGATCTGTGGCCAATATGGAAATGCTGCTTATACTATGGGAAACTAACCACACCCATCTCCTCTGCCTCTCTTATTATGATAAAATCTATGACCTTGCTTGGATCATAGTACCTAAATATAAAGAACATAATGTGTTCAACCTTTACTTACTACATCACCCCTCAGTGGATCATATCATGCTACCCATGTAGCAGAAATTGTCTCACTATCCACTGCTGTTGAGGTTGGCATTGAACCATTATACCACCGCAAAAAAGTGCTCAGGGAACCATAGGGAACAAGATCTATAGATGACCATGAACCCAACATCGAAAATAGAATAGAACGATACTCTCATGATATGTTTGGAAACTACCGGCACTAGAAGGCCGAAATGGAAGCTGGTGAGGTTGATAACCTACTAGTGAAAACCTTGATGGTCCTGGTGCCTGATACCATCCACTTAAAACTTTTCCCATCAATGGACCCATATGGATCCCCTTTCATTGTAAATATATTCACGAGTGATTACAATAGACCACCCCATCATTTTTGTATCCTCTAAATATGTCAACAACATAAATGGAGGAACAATATATTGGATAAAAGGACAAAGTGCCTCTTGAAGACATGTTGTACAAGGATCCTCTTATGGAAAATGATCATGGGAAATATGGAAAAGAATCATGAACTCAATTCTCAACTATTGAACTGAGAATCCCACCTACTAATGATAATGATGCTTTATCTTCTTTACTGCCTACAGAGTCAATGAAAGGAAATATACTTGTAACTCCTTCTAAATGTTGACCTAGAAACACATAAATCCTTTCAATCTACAAGATATTGAATCAAACAGTAACGTGTAGCTCCCCACATAAGAATTGATTCCAAAGGAACAATGTAATATACTGGTTCCAGGATCAGAAAGAAAGTTATATTGAGCTGCACTACAATTTTCCATGTCTCCACATATGAAACACTACCTTCATACTTCTTGAAAACCTACAACGGGAAAGCATGCAACATACTCTTCCACTAATCATAATCCCCAATTAGAACAAACCTTCAATGATTGAACATATCAGACTACTAATCCAAAACTACCTAGGACACATGAGGATGATGAACATGAACCATATATGAAAGAAAAATATGGATTTACAAAGCCTGATTAGTATGGAATTTTTATTTAATATTCGTTTTATCTTATCTAATTTATTTTTTATCCATTCCAACATTCCCAAAACAACCCAATTTACACAAGAATAGAATTAATTATGATGCATGTACCTTTCCTCGGTATCTTCCTAAAATGAAGACCCATCTCATAACACCATTAAATAGGATCATTTTCTATGAAATAGATATTATGGGAAACATAAATCCCATGTCCTATCTAGTTTCCTCATTGTAAGAAACACACCAAGGTAAACTATACATATCGTCACAACATCCCATGAAATCCTCACTATGCCTACCTCTAAACTCTATCATATCTATCAACCATTTAATATGAGATGGCTCTATCCTGAACCCCTCAATCCAATGATACCACTGATATTCTAGAAATTAAGGGAGATAATGAACCCCTGAGTCATGCCTTTAGCAGGCCTTGGGATGGAGACTAGCACATAGGGTATAGAATTCTCACAATATAAGAGGCATCACCCATATAAGTAAAAAAGCTCATGGGATAAGATGAATTATACCAAAAAACACCAACATATATATATAATGAAACCCAAAAACCATCCCACGGTGCAGGTGTTAATAGAAATGATACAAACATAATAAATTATTCAATGTAAATACCCAAAAGTAATGTTAAATCAATGATACAAAATTTACCCCAGGGGATGAGAAATTAATGCCTAGTACGATCCAAATAGTATTATTGGAAACCATGAAATAGATGTATATATTTGTTTCGAGCATACATGTATACTTTTTAGGAAAACAATAGCCTATCGTGCATATGTGAACGGAGCATACTAATGCCCCGATGAAAAAAGGGTAGAGCCAAACATAACCTATCAAGTTCACTAACCATCCCATTCTCATTGAGGTACACTCACCAAGTGACAAATGTCATGTAAAATAAATTTATGTAAACCATATCAATTATAGTGTACCTTGCCCATCTTTCCCACTAATATGACACTCTATCCCAATGTCGTACATCCTTTAGCTCCCATACCTTTCATGTACCACATCAAATCCCACCAATAGACACATGGTACTGAAAACATATCCCCTCCCCCCACACATATATGCCTCACAATATATCACATCACATCATTTTTCATCTAAATGTCACATGGGAAAAATATCACAACTCATCCCAAAGTCACCTGGGAATCAAACCACCTCATCTACAAACACATAAGCTATCACATCATTCCCAATGAAACCTATCCCATCAAAACCACCATATAAATCAATAAAATACATATATCAATCATTTAATGTCCCATAAATTGTTCTCCATGAAGAGAGAGTTGAAAAGACTGAGTAACCAACCATCCGTTCTTCAACCATATGTTGGAAAAAATACACCACGCGTGACGATGATGGCGTTCATCTTGTAGTGCTTAGAATGGGTGTGGTGCATGTAGAAATCAGAAGACTATACAATTTATAGATATATATATATACAATGAAAACCCCACCAAACCATACCATGGTTTTAAAAACAACTATGATTATTGCATCACCGTCACTTTTTCTATTACCTCTAAATGAATTTATTAGTATCTTCAATAGTCATTTAAAAAGATGATGATCCCTCATAAACTATTGTGGAATAAAATTTACTCTCATTTTAACACAAATTAATTTTAATATTTTTCATCAAAAACATATTACCACACAACCAAACATTTATTCATTCATTAACCATTTCCATTCCATTATCCAATCAAAAAAAATCATTACAAACATTGTTAAAAAATTATTCATTTATTTATTACATCCCTACATGAGCATATAACACGAAACAACAACATTAAACAAATAGATCAACACATTCCCAACTCACCCACTAAAATAAAAGTCAAAAAAAAAACACATTCTCATGGCCGCATATTTATGAAAAATAACCATACCCACACATTCCGAAACCACGCACATCAAAAAAAACATCATGATTATTTTTCATCTTTATAGAGGAGGTTTTATCACATTACACATTATTTATTTAAAGAGTTATCATAGAACATAAAATAATATGGAAACCATATTACTATCAAATTAAATTTAGTTATCCATTTTCCATTTTAAGGTTAAAAAAAACATCAACCAAAACTACAATCATATCAGATGTGTCAAACCTCAGCAAATCCATGAAAGACTAAAATTGTCAGTGGGGTGTTCAGCCTCTACAATCCATCACCTAAAAATTAAAATATGAATGTTGTAATGACATGATAATAAAAATACTTTTACCATTTATATTACATTTATTCAATTAGTAATATATTTTTTTTTAAGAACATCTATAATCCATAGGTATGAAATAGAAACCACCTATTTCACAATGAAAAATTAAAGAGAAACGACGAAATCATACATCAAGGGATATTTTATCACCGCAGAGCAAGGAAGAATGCCTTCAAACCAAAACTACCGCATTATGAACCATGTATCAACCTACACAACATCCAAAGTCCATGAAACACAAACATGAACATACCACAGAATAATGAAAACCCCACCATAGTAGATCCATTAGATAAGTATAGGGAAAAATATAGGAGAATGAGATGAGGAAATACTTCGGATTGATGATGGAACCCAAATGAAAAACCACTGGGGTCAACAGATCAATGGGGGAGGAAGAGGGATCTAAAAAATATAGGGCAACTTACGTTTTCCCAAAACGAGACGAAGAAGAGAGAATTCCCAAATAAATGATGGTATAGCTGAAAATTATTCTAAAAATAAATTCTATTAGTGTATTCAATGACTTGTAATCCCCTATTATGTCATGTAATACCCATGTATTGATTTCTACTGAAACACACATCACCTATTAATTTTTGTATTTATGTTTATCCCTAATACATTAGATGTCATGAAAACCTCTTTAATGACATGTCAAATGTTAACACATCCTGAAGGCCGCTACATAAGTCATGAAAGGGAAATTCACATCGTGAAAGTAATTTACAAAATTTCAAACCAACCTTCATCCATTATATAGAAACAGAACATCTTTAGACTCCCATCAAGCTTCATGTGAACACCTATAACAACAAAAACTACCATTTTAATGGAATGGTAGGGAATTAATAGTTGAATCAGATACAACTCAAAACAAATCTCCCTCGAGAATCAAAAGCCAAAACCAGAATAAAATGGGTTTTAACAACCACACCAAAAGATACATTACAATTATATCACCAGACCTTAAATGTTACCATGATACAAACCGTTCAAACCAAATGACCAAAAATACATTGTGAAACGTCATCACCACAACAACAATCCTCTTCCACTCGCACAACCACACTGCTAGAAAACCACAACCAACCAATCTCAACCACAACACATGAAAAACAACAACCACTACAATCAATGTAATTCACTTTCCCAAAATCATGAATCAGGGAATTTCATCTTCCCTATCAAGATATGATCTGCTCTAGGTAGTACTGAAATACCCTAACAGTTTTAATCACATCACAGTTAATGCATATTGATTAGGGAGATAGTCCTACCTATTCAAATTTAAGTACATTATCACATATATCATCACAAAAATCATTTCCAAGGTAAAACAACACATTCTATAAAACTAGGGTCAAATATCTTAATAATGATAAGTATCCAAACGTTACATCTCAACGTTATTCATTGAAAAGAATTATACAAAAAAATACGGTTTTATGAAACCATCTATGATTATATTTACTTATTATTCACTTCCTAGCCACCATTAATCCATAATAAAATAACTAGAGGAATGGTCCATCCATACAACACCTTCTCTCGAAAATCCTGGATATCTATTTTCCATTCGACAAAAGGCATTTCTTCCATGATATCCTGCATTCCCCATATTATGACATAAATATCATTGTGAAGATTTAGATGAATATAAGATACATGGAAGAAATCATGGAACCTTGAAAACAAAGGTGGTTCTACTATTATATACTCCACATAGCCAAATCTCCGATACATCTCATTGGGACTAGAAAACATGGGAGAAATCATACTCCATCTTCCAAAACTCTGCTTCCAATTTAGAGTGTACACCATTAAATCAATTTCGTCTACAATCTCAAACTCTAAGTTCCTCCACCAGCGATTGAAAAGATAATACTTCCATTCATGTGCCTATTTCTAAGTATCATAAATGATCCAGACATTCTCAATCATACTCTCTACTATTGTGGGAGCAAGAATTGATGTTTCCCCAACCTACATCCAACACAACGATGAAGGAAATAGTATTTTTTTAAATGCCTCGAACATAGAAATTCAAATGGGTCTTTGATAGTAATTATTATAAGAAAATAATATTGAAGAATGGTGTGGTATCCATTATCCCCCAAAATCTAAAATGCACACTCACAACATATCATTAAATATCATGATTATCAGTTGTGTATGCCCATATGTCTGACAGTGGAATGCATTGATGAATAGAAACCTAGTGTCAAAAGAATGCATTAATCTCCTCCAGAGTATTGAGGTAAAACATGTTCCTTGTTATTATACAATGGATCATAGAATTTCATGAATCCTAACCACATCATCCACATACATCTTATATAAGGAATCAATAATGTTGGACACCTTGATCACTAAAAACAATAATATTTTTTCAACCGATCAACTATCAACAAGATAAGATCACTACCACCATAGCCTATGTGTAAGACAATGATGAATTCCATAATTATTTAATTTCATTTACACTCGAGAACATTCAAGGGTTGCTTCAACCCTCCAAGAACATGATGCTTGACAATTACCTTCTAGAAATACAAGAACCTAACCACAAACTCTACCATTGCCCATTTCATCTGAGGCCACCAAAAATGAGTTCATAAGACACCGTACATCATAGAAACTAATGGGGTTGTATCCACCATTGAAATATGAAACTCAATAATGAATACCTAATTAATTTCTATCAGAAAAAAACAAACTCCCAAAAAACTAAATCTTGTTCTAACCATCTTCTGACCATCCCTTTGATGCATCACCATGGCCAACACGATTGTGCCACACATCAATCTATGAGTCTCCCAGTATGAATCTTCCACCTGCAATATTAGTGAAGAATAATCTATCATATAAATGAAAAATAATCCCCCATCATCCGTTATTTATTCTAATAGAAAGGTTGTAATATCATCCATTACCCTACTAGAATCCCAATATTCTCAGACAACATCCTTCTCTGACATCCTGTTCAATTCATTGGCCAATACATTGTGCATTCTATAGGTGTAGAATAATTCAAAATAATAATCTTTAAATTTTTTTATCAACTATCACATCTATAAGTCCATACATTAAATGGAATAGATAAACCTCAAACTCTTAGCATATGTGATGACCACAATGCTTTCCCTTGTTAGGTAATGTCACCAACACTTTAGCATAAACAAAACTGCTACTAGATCCAGATCATGGGTGTCATAGCTACACCCATGGAGATGCAACTTCATAGAACCTTAATAGATCACTATCATTTTTTGCATCAAGAATCACCCAAATCCCATAAGGAATGTGTCAAAAATCAGCTCCAAAATCATGCATTCCTTAGGAAACTAGAGCACTAGAGAACATACCAACTACCCATATAGGTGACTAGATATTTTATGACACTGATCACCCCACAAACAATCTTGGTATTTCATGTTCAACTCATTCAATGGGGCTGATACTCTGGATAAATTATGTACAATTGATAGATAATAGAATGTGATACCTAGGAAACTGTGAACTTATGATACATTCTTGGGTTTTATCCAAGAAAAACTACTTCAACCTTCAACGGGTCTAATGAGACACCTTTATCACACACCAAATTATTTGAGGAAATTTTCTTCTTATTTACATTACCTACAAACATTTAACACTCCATATATTTGGTGATCTTGATTAACATGCAATAAAATTTTGAGGTGCTCAACAAGATCCTCCTATAACATCGTGTAGATTAAGATATCATCAATGAATATGAACACTATCCAATCTAATACCTCATATAACATAATGTTCTCAAGATAAATTTACATAGATGGGACATTCATAACACATAACAACATGAAAACAATGTTTTAATTCCCAAATATACTTATTCAGACATTATTTATGATATCTTCTTCACCCTCAATTGGTGGTATCCATACTTCATATTGATCATAAAAAACCAACTCACCCCTCTTAGCTGGTAGAATTAATCTTCTTTTGATAGAAAATTGTAATGGTTTTTGACCATCACCTGAATCATCCTCTGGTAGTCTATACCCATCCATAGAACATCATCTGTCTTCTTGGAGAACAATACAAGATCACCCCATTGAGACACATTGGGTTAGAAAAAATCCTTCTCCATCATGTCATATATATTACTTTTCATCTACCATAACATATAAGGTTCCATCTTACAAGGATCCCTCAAAATCAATGATTCCCTAGGCTGGAAGTGTATCATGAACTCGACATCACACTGAGGGGGAAACATCATTAAATGATCCAGGAAAACATTGAGGAACCTCATAACATCCATGGAAATTAATTTCATCCCAATGTACAATGATTACATGGACAACTGATCCAATAGGGAAATAAGGGATTCCACATTCTGAATTCCCACTTGACAACTCAGCATACAAACGAAAAAAACACATTGGCCATCCACATCAGAATAAACCACTATCCTCTAGAAGAAGAATTTAAAATAATGTAAAATATAAATCAAATCAATTAATATAATTAAAATAGTATGGCTATATTTTTAACATGATAATATCCTCATGGGTCTGATACAACCCCATATTAATTGTACAATCCTAGAACAAATAAATCAGTCTTTTCAAGCATATGACAGACATAGTAAACAACTAGGGTACATGATGCCTCTATTTTTAATTTTATAGTTCATGGGCTATATAGGGGAAAATGGAGTGTGAATCCCCTAAACAAGTTATGGAACAAAAGGGTAATCAACAAACTGATCGTACCTCTAACAAACTCTAGCCCCTCTGGAATTTCGAAATTCACAGTATGAAATTGACCAAACACATATCCTATACCTATGTATAGATGAACACATCTACAACCATGATTAGTTAAAAATTCTAAAACATGAGTAACATCATATGATTTTCCACTACCCACTCCATATCCCCTCAATGGAGCATAAACCTGCTACCCCTACTATTCAAATGGTCTCACTAGAAGTTGCTGATGAGGTAGTAACTGAACCCATCCAGACCCACTAGACTGATCTCGAGTACCAAATCAGAACAATAATTTGTGATATCAATAAATAAGATAACCAAAACACACTATAATGAATCTCCATGGTAGAGAACTACAAACACTCTAACTAAAAAGGACTAAAAGGAGGCTCTTGATGTCATCTCCCTACCAGTCAAAGACTCAATGGTCCTAGAACCTAATTCCATCCACTAATAAATCTACCCCTCAATAGATTCTACTTGATCCACTCTGATGGTAATCTGCCTTGTATGTGAGGCCACTCCATCACCTCATCCTTCTTCAAAACCTCCAGATAAATCGATAACATAAAAAGATTAAATGCATACCAGATAGAAGGATGATGTGTCCAATAATAAATTATTACATGAGACTCCCCTGCTAGAAAATGATCCAGGATAAAATAAATAAGGTCCTTGAACTTTATTCCAAGATACATCACTAATATTCTCCCCTAGTACAGCGAAATAGTCTCCATCCTTATTATTAACATCATAGATAAGGAAAGGAACATTGGCCAAAACTCCTTCTAAATGTTAAAAAAAACTATACTATATTTAGCTCTACTGAATACAGCCTCAACCAATGATGTGCATCTCCCCACATATATTTAACTACTAAAGGGTCATAGTACTTTGTCGTGGCCAAGATCAATGTAAATGTGATATCAATATCCTCTATTGGGCACTTTGTCTCTAAATCTGAAAATTTTCCTCATACTTCCCCAAAGCCTAACACAGGGAAGCACGCAACGACATATACCACTTATCATCCTCTACGACTAGAACACCCTACAATAATCATCCATATAATCCGGATGAAACACAATTTCTTGCGCCACATCCAAAAACTTATCAGGAGCCATATATCAATGAAAACAAGGATTTAATAATCATGATTAGTATGGAATTTTTATTTGTGATTATTTTTAACTTATCTAATTTATGTTTTTATAAAATACAATAATACAAAAAGAAAATAGAAAATCAAATAATAACACAAGTCATTATGATGTTTGTATCATTTCTCGGTATCAACCCTACATGATGTTTTATATCACTAGGCAGTTAATAGTTCTTAAATTCTATGCATTGGATCTTGGGGGCATGAAATCCCATGTCCTATCTGGGTTCCTTGTCATACTATACACACCAAGGTTGACTTGAACTATTTCATCACAATAACATGAAATCCCCATAGTGACTAAATCAAAAATCCATCAATATCTCAACCATATTCTCTTATACCACAATGTGACAATATCCCCCTCCATAGAATCCCATCATGGCCTTGAAATGATGAATGGTATGTAATTACCCCTACGTCCTACCTCCAGTAGGACCTGGGTTAGTGACTAGCACCATGGGGGTACAATTATCACAATATAGATGGAATTATTCAAATAAATAAATAATATCAAAAGATAACATAGATAATACCTGACAAGTCCATGATATATGTATAGGAAAAATAATAATCCCACATTGAAATTACAAATCGTACTGGTAGAAAAAAAATAATTTCGAAGATGTTAATATAAAAAATTAAATCGAATGTAGAGACATAGCTACTGTCTCATGGCCCAAGAATGAAACACCCAACACAGTCCATATAATCTTCCATGAAACTTGAAAAAAAAAATTTATATATGTTTGGTGATCATATAGGTATTCTCATAAAGAAATTTATAGACTCTCGTGGACATGTGTAATTAAAATTCTAATTCCCCTTTTAGAAAACATTATAACCAAACAACACCTATCAAGGTATATTAACCATCCCAACCTCACCATAATATTCTAAACATGTAATAAAAGTAAATTGATATAATAAAAAGTAAACCACATCGAAAATAGGATACCCCCACCACTTTACCTCTATTATAACAAACATTCCCAACATCATATGTAATGACATTCATGTCTCTTTTATATACCACATTACATCCCCCCCCCACCCCTGGTCCTCACAACACACCCTGCCTGCACACACTTGAGCATCTCAATGCTTCCTGCCCTCACACACATGGGCCTCAAATTCCATCACCCCACAGTAATTCCATCTTAATTCTAATTTAAATATTAGTGTTCCTATGATAAAATATTATCTCTCAATAAAACATTAGTATTTCTTTACCCATATGAGAGATAATTTTCATTGGAAAGCATCATTCCCATGAGCATATATGAATATACTAAATAATATATTTTTTATAAGATATTATTCGTAAAGATATTAAATTCTCACAATACTTATGTCAATTATGCCATGGTTAAACATCACACCCCTAGATCAACAAAACCATCAAAAAATGTATATGATAAAATACAATGTAAATGTTATTACATTTCACCCAAGGGAGGTATCCAGACTTAAAATATTCAATCTTTAGTAATGTTATGACCTAGAAAAATCATAGTCAAAATAATTATGATTCATAAAAATGGGGAATTTTATATAAAACTTAACATTCAATAAAATTGAAATATAAGAAATATGTCTATGAAATTATCATATTATATAAAAATTCACAATATGTAATATTATAAATATATTTTTGGATTTATACATGAATTTCAAAAAAATAAAATAAATATATATACAATAATTTGTTCATTTAAATAAAATAATTCTAGAAATGTAGATAATTTAATTTATTAATTTTTAATGCAATTTAATATGTAGTTATTATGTGATATTTATGATTTATTAAGAAATGTATAATTTAATATTCAAATATTTACTTCTTAAATTAAATAATATTATAAAAATTTTACATAATCGAAAATATCATTCACATTTCATCATTGTTCAGTACTATGACGTATGAATATCAGACCAACATTAGGCCTAACAACTATGATAATTTGGTATTCAAGATACATAAGTTGGATTATCTTTGTGTGATATCACTACCTCAAAAAGTTGTATATAAGGATGTTAGGTTCCTACATATCTATAATGATATTATATTAAAAGTACCTCAAAATATCCTGGTATTATATCCACCTTTCACCTCTGACTAGATTAATCACCATAAATAACATAATGTAATCTCCAATATAGCAATAGAATCTATTTTTAAAAATTATCGGTTCCTGATTGGACACCACAAGATGAAGGAAATAGAATGGACACATCAAACATGACCATAAATGGAGCGACTCATATACAATATATTTACTTTGATAAAGTAGTCAATCCATTCAACTACTATGGTTTAGGAATGTTGATTATAATATGTGTTTTATTTCGTATGAATGAGTAAATTTCAATGGTGTCGGATCGATTAAAGCCTATTCAGTATCCTATATCTACTATGTAGAATCCATTTTTTGTGTTTTTATATCCTCTCTCGCAAGCCTCTGTCAATTTCAACATCTCCGTCCTAATAATATTGGTGGTGTTCGTGGTGGATAGTTATCCTTGATGGGATAATTAGTTTGATCAATATTTTCAAATTCTTCAATGGATTCATATTGATTAGGATATATATGTGTCTACACTTCATAGGAAATATTATATAAGGAAAATATAGGATATCGTATATCCACTCTAGAACTATAAAATTCATCCTGAATAATAACATCATTCTCATGAGGATCAGATAGGGGTATAAAATACACTAATTCTACTACAAAATTATGGAAAATCAAATTTAATACCATGAATGAAAAAATATATCATAAAGGGTTGTAAATATTTCAAATCATTTTTGACAATAAAAGGGAATAAAAAGTAAAATATGGTGTGATATTGGTAAAAATTGTAATACCATAATATATATGATAGATGCAATTATTATGTGGGTTATAAAAGAAAAAATATGTTATTTTGGGACAGAATTTCCCAAAAAAAATTTAATGGTCATGATAGTAAGACCATTTGACTACCTTCCTACATATAAATTTAAAAATCCACAATGTAGAAACATATAATATTATGGTGTTTATGTGATTCAAAACTCGTGAATTGATATTGGAGGTTCCACTCAATGATGAAGAATTTGATGAGTTAAACCACTCACCAGTGGTCTCCAACCATAACTATGTAGATGGTTCCAGAAAAACTCCAGTATTGGGGATATATCTAACCAAAAATGAAAACATATAAATTTAATGATAAATTTGAAAAAAAAATATCTAACATAACATTATATTATGTTATAAAAAGAAAAACAAAATTAACATTTATGTACAATAATTGGTATCCTACATCATCTCGATATATAGATAAGAAATTCTAAAACCAACATACATTTTTCATTAGATTATAAAATTATCATTGATCCAAACACAACCTTGTGACAAAAGTGTTATGTTGTAAGATTATAAATTATATGAATAAATTGAAAAAATGATAATAATTAGTGATTTATACGTAGAACCATTCCAGAATATTGATATGTAAAATGTTATGAGGAACTGTTGTTATAACTCTTATAGCCATGTGTTGGTAACTCTCCATTATCAAAATATGCAAATGAATAACACATATTTCAATATATCTCAGCTCTACATGAAATTTTATATAAACATATCTATTAATATATACTAATGTTACTAAATAATATCTATATGAATATGCCTTATCAAAATCCATAGATAATGGTAAATACAATATATGTATTAATTTAGTACTGTAGTAAAAACACAACTTCCCTCTTAATAGACACATAATATATAAGATTGTATGTTCAATAAAAATTGAATCATTAGAAACATACTCATTCAAGGATAATTTATCATCAATACATCCCTATATTATTCATTCACCCTAAAATACATATGGTCAGCAAACAACCTCAATGTCTAGTAAAAGATGAAAAGTATCCCACCAATATCCCAATGGTGTACTAAGCTAAATAACCATGAATATCTATACCAAGAATATATCCAACATACTCAAATATGTCTACAATTTACATATCAATTAGGTAGGGTGTGTATGTATCTTTTTCATATATGGACTACTGTTTATTTCAAATGATGATCAATAGTTATGATGTGACACATAGAAGCTTTACAAAATCTTGGACATTGGGGGTTTGAGAAAATGGTCGCTAGATGTGAAATATTGTTGGGGTGATGTGATATATTGGTATTAAGAAATAAAATATATCTCCAATCTATCATGTAATGAAATATATTAGATTTCAATGTATATTATACATCCTCATCAATATTAATATATAAAATTCATAAATTTTACTATAAGGCATTTGAAACTTTAATCTATTTAATTTTAACAAGATAGTATAGTATGACATAAAAAGTATAATACATAGAGGAAAATGAATTTAATTATAGGAAAAATGAATATTTTTAAAATTTTATCTATGATGAAAAACAGACTAGTCACAAATTTTCCTGTAGGTGGGGTTATTTGTGATTGACATACTATTCTATCTCAATTATTTTTTCTTTATGACAGAATTTCTCGGCCCATGAGTAATTGTTTTTCATTTTTTATGGGCCTTCTTGTTATAATAGATAAAGGGACCTATATTTTAAATGGAACTATAATTGTTTACAAAAAATTTCACTGATTTCTTTTATTATGAGTATTAATTCAATTTTAATAATCATATCATAGAAAATAATAGCATAACCTATCATGTGACTCTATTATCCTCCACATATAATCCATTCATCCAATGACCAATGCTCCAAATAAATGTCATGAAACAGATATCCTTGTTTACCATGTTTTTCTGATTATTTATGCACAGATCATATACGTAGAAACTCCACTTCTACCATCCTTCATAATTTATTGCATATTTTGGTTCAATATTGTAGATATTGGTTTGGTAAAAACATTGTTAAAAAATGTTAACACATTTTAAAATTCGATTTATATTTATTGTTAATATATTTTAATTATTTCATATTTGGGTATCCACTGGTTCCAGTTGTGTTAATTTCATTTGATCTGAGGTGTTTTTCTGATTCTTTGTTCTTAAGACTTAAAAGATAATTTTTTTTGGTTTTTAGGGTTAATGGAGTTATTATTTCAAATATATTGACTATGTATATTAGTTTTATTGATATATTGTATTGACGATGTATAAATAATAACGACTCATTGGTCAATTGAATAAAATAGATAATTTGATATTATTTTTAATGAATTATGATAATTTAGGGATTACCTAATTGATGTAATTGAATTTTTATATATTATGACTAATTTTATTTTTTAAAAATTTATAAATATAGTATTTAAAAAATATAGAGAGGGAGATATATGTATAATTTTATTAAGATGCTAACAAACATATATAAAATTTATAAAAATAACATGGATGTTTTTTTATTTATATTTCTATGTGTGTGTATAGATTTTACGTATTAATTTGTATAAATACATGAATACATAAATTTTATGTTCAATTATTTGATTAAGAATGTAAGTAATATATATATATAATGTATGAAATAAGTATATATTATTTTTTATAATAATGTTGATAAAATTAATAAAAAGAATAAATTTTAACAAAACCTTATTTAATCAATTTTTTTATAAATACATTCAAAATTTTATTTAACAAAAAAACAAAAACAATTTAAAATATGATATATTTTTTAAATTCATATTTAATAATAATTAGGATAATATTTTTCAATCCTTTATAAAAAATATAACAAATTCGATAAAATATTAAAATTCATAAATACAAATAATTAATAAATCTGTATTATTAAATTAATAATTTAGTAAAAATAATTTATTACATAGAAAGATTATTTATTGAGCCATTCTTATTAAAAGTTATTAAATATTCAAGTTAATTATAAAAAATTAATAATATTTTATTAAAAAATATATACCATCATAATAACAAATAGAAATTCCCAATAATATGTATTGTTCTTATTTCAAAATAATTATTGTTAATAATTCTCCTAAATATTGTAATAACACATGACATAGAGAACTATTATAATTTTTCTAGGGTAAAAATTATTAACTCAAAAATTATTAGTAAAAAATAAATATAAATTATAATTGAATATTTATTCATAAACATGATATCAATAATTTTAATAATTTATTTTTATAAATTATTAATTCAATAAAATAAAATATATTTATAAAAAAAATTAAATATAAGATAAATTACATTATATATATATACATATATATATATATATATTTAAAAAGAGTTATAAAATAATTTTTATGACTTCATATTAATATAGAAATTGCAATATATATATATATAGTAATCAATAAAAATTTCATAATAATTAAAATAATTAAAAATAATAATTACATAATTTATAATAATTAATAATTATTCCATCAATGTTATTAAAAAATGTTAAATAATAATGTTATTTAGAAATTATTATTATATATAATTTCAATATTTGAGAAAATTACAAAAAATATATAAAAACATGACTACGAAAAAAATATGAAATGCTTGGAATTGTTAAATATTAGTAATATCTTCTATAAATTTTGATATAATTAATAAATAACTAATATTAATTTGAAAATAATTTTATGAACTACCAATAATTAAATAAATATTCTTAATAAATACTAAATTTTGTATCACAACATACAAAAAATATAAAATATTATAACTGTTACAAATTCACTATAATTCATGCACATGTTTAGTAATTAAAATAATTTATATTAATAATATATTTAAATATTGTAATATATATATATATTATTAACCAAATATTAAAAATGATACCCCATGTGTTATTTAAATAAACAACTAATTCACACAAATGTTATGATATGCCTATCGTAATCCAAACATACATGATCTAACTGCGGTCATAGAATTCGGATATGATACCCTATTTTATATCTACTTCTTTTTATAGAAAAAATTATAATAAATTTTTTTAAAGAAATTACCATCATATATGATGTTACCATGTTTTGACCCATGAAAAAGACATGTTGCATCTTGGGTAAACCCCACATCATGGACCCAATAGGGGCACAAATTTTTTATACAAAACATAGTTTGGGAGATAAATTAATATTTTATTTGAAATTATCATAAAAATTTTAAATTAATTACCCCTGTGTTGTATATAATGAAACATACAACAGAAAAAATTGAATGATGCATCTCAGGTAAACCCCGCATCTCAAATATAATGGTTCTCTAAAACATTACATACAATACACAATTTTAATTATACATCAATTTTTTTATAAAAAGTATATAATAAAAATATTAAGTGAATTACCCTCATGTGACATTAAACCAAATACCTAACACAAAAAAATGTTATGAAATCCCAATAATAAACATGTCCTCTCTAATTTAGTTATGGTATTTGATTTGAAATTCTATACATTATTACAAATATAAATAAATTTCGTTGTAAAATATTATTGTTAAATTATTTAATGGAAATCCTTCATGTGTGTTGTTATTAAACTCTCAATGTACATAAATGTTGTGTCTTGAATATGGTAAACCTCACATATAAGACCTTATAGTTGTCCAAGGTTTTTTTATATGATATAACATTCAAGATATATTATATCATTTTAAAAAAATATCATCTATCATATAAAATATATTTAATAATTTTATTCAATATGCACCAAGATTCTATATGTCTCGTAGTCTAGTGAAAACACAACACCTCGATCTGATCATTTTTCACAGTATTTTTAAAGGAGTTAAAAAATTATGCAAATATCAAACTAGTCAAAATGATTTGTAAAAATTATTGTTATTACTATTTTATGAAATAATTATGGACATAAGTAGTTGAAATGAGATTTTATAATGTGATTGTGTTGGGAACGTCATCACAAAAATCCCAATTGATATGATATAAATCCTAACTCCATTCATGGTTTTGAAAGCATTATTTAGTTTTCATCATCAATATTATAAATTATTACTGAAGAAACAATTAAATTTCTATGTTAGAAACTTGATCATAGGATACATGAATTGTTTGAAAATATTAGTCTTCATCTATAATTTTTTTTTTCAAAATGATTGTATTCTTTTATATCAATTTAATTAATTGAATTCATAATAGAATAAAAAAAATGTTTCAGATCCATAATTTTAGAATTTCAAATAAGAGGTTGTTGATTTATGTATTAATGAATTAACAGATAAAATGATATTATAAATCCTATATCAGTACCTTATTATTTATATTATTTTTATGTATCTACTATAGAAGCCTTATTGGATTCAATATGAGAAAAAATTAAGCTTTTATAATATTTAATTCTATTAAAAAAAAATTTGAATGTCAAATAGTTTTCCTGGTCAGATTTTATCATTTCTAAAATATGTTCTTCTAAATGAAAATAGATTATCATTACGTTGATATGAATGTAAGGGGTCGGTTCTTAATTTCGTACATAGTTTTCATACGATCCAACCATGTTGAAATGACGACATATTATATAATGGATATTATGATTCCATGGATTATTGACTAGCATATGGATAATCATGGTATGTAGAGGTACAAGAATGAAATTACATAGTTCATTTGAAATTGTTTAGGTATTTTCCAATTTAACCTTATTTAAAATGTTTATTTATATTCATGATTTTTTGATTGATGACATGGAATATTAAAAATATTTCCATCATGAATGTCTTAAATCATCCGTGTGATGGTATTGCATTGAAAAACTTTGACAGAAATGTTTTTATTTTGATTAAAACATCATAACATATGGGTGGCCATTTCTACTGATGGTGTTAATAAATTCAGTGCTTATGATAGTCAATATTCTTAATGGAATGTTTTCATTACTTCTATTAACTTACAACCTCATATTATAATAAATCATCCACACACACCTATATTTATATTTCACTATTAATTGAAAGACATCCAAAGAAAAATATTGATGTTTATTTGGTTCCACTAATTGATGTGTAACTTTCAATATAGAAAAATGGTGTAACTACATTTGAAATAGTTATTAATTATAATTTAATATTTATGGTTTCATTAATAATTATGTTAAGGGAATTTTTGAGATATGGTATTTTATATGGAAATAGAAAAATGGTCTGAAGTCATGATCATACTCCATTAATGAAAAGAAAATGTTTATTCTAAGTAATGGGATAATGAATATTCATTTCAACTGTCATCAGATAATTATTTTTTGTAGATAATGTATTTCTTATAAAAAATAATTTTTCAAAAGGTAAAATTGAAATAGATGAACATCCCACATTATTCATAGGTAATTAGTTAAAATCTATTATCTTTGAATTACAGCATGTTACATTAGGAATAGACAAAAACGAAAAAAAATATTTTTTTGGGAGAGAACATAAGTTGATAAAGAATATTGTTTATAAGATAGTGCATAAATTTAGGATTTGTTGGTACATCACAGGCTAATGTAAGTCATATTGTGAAGAATTTTTTTTCATAACTTGTTTTATACTAGGTTGTACTCATATGTTAAGAGAAAAGATATTGTAAAGACACGATTTTCATTTTCCAATATTATCAAACATCATAATCATTGATTATTTGATAATGGTTCATCATAGAAATTAATGAAGAATAAATAATCTAAATCCCGTACTAATGAAAATCATTTATTATTCAACTAAAAGAATAGATATTTGATGTCACCAAATTGTTATGCTTATAATTTTTTTTATTTTATAAAAAATTGACATATAATTGAGTTATAAAGTCATGACATCCATATCATATTCAATAGAGTACAACCAATTAGTATTACAGGGTTATTGACTTATAAAATATGGGACATGTTGAATGAGATATTTTTTTTCTTAAATATTTTTGTGGAAACTTCAGATTATGATGAATAGAATTTTCTACAAAAAAATATTTTCATAATTTTATTTATATTATTGAAAATATTTCCATAGGTATACATTGATTCAACAAAACATTTAATATTTCATTTTCCATATGGTGCTAAATATATAGTTCTATTAAATCTATGATGGATGTATCTGTTTGAGAGATATACACATAATATGAATATGATTTTATGTAAAAAATAATCAATTGAAGGGTAGATTGAAGAAGCTAAAATAAAAGAGTATAATTAAAATATATACACTTTTTATTTTGAGTTAAAAATACATTAAAACCTAATTGAAAGAGTAATAACGATGAAAATTTATATTATTTCACAAAGCACCAGTTGTCAATTTTTAACCAGACAAATCTGGGTTTTCTGTGTTAATAGTGAATGATGGCTTATAGATGATGAATCTCATAGAGATTATACATATGTTCTACTCAATTTTTATGAAATGATTGGATTTTATAATTACGTACAACAATTTTTTATATTTTTAAATTATAATAAAACATAGATTTAATTATATTATTTGTGTTATATACTATATGATGACCATATAAATAAACAATCTATACAAATTACATCTGTTACTCTTTAAGAATATCATCGAAAAAATTTATATTTGTTTCAAAGAAAAATAGGTTATTTTTTCAATACACTAATAAATAAATTTATTAAATATATCTATTATTAATTTTTTTCATGGGAAGCTAAACATGATAGTAAAATCAATCATCGAATATGAATGCTCAAAAAAGATCCATCAAAATTTGGTAAAATCATATAATGGGTACCTGGTTAATGTATTTCAATTATACACAAATTTATTTAGCGATTCAAATAAGTCAATGAATAGTGGTGTCTCTTTAAACTATGTCACCATTAAGAAGGTAAATTTTATTTTTATTGCATGATGGATAACATAATTGAGTTGTGTTATCTATGAACTAATTATTTAACAAATTTTAAATTTAATTTTTCTATTATTCATTGGGGGATGATATTTCATCCATTTCATGGAATCGTATACCTTAAAAATTGAGGTATTATTTCATCAAATGATCTATTTATGCAGGAACATCTAACACATCATGTTTATTTTGTAAATTAGTATGATTTTTTCAGATATTTGAATGGTAGTGGAGTGAAATAAAAATTTATTCTCATTAGAATTAATTTATTTTGAATTAAAATTTTTCTATATTAGTGCAACATATTGAAATTTTCTAGGAAAAATCCAAAAAATATATCTCTTTCACATAATTAGATATTAATATCGATGATGAAAAACCCCTCTAAACTAATTATGAAATCGATAACATTGACTAGATAATAAGGATTGATTAAACATAATGTCACATGTTCTTTGAGGCTAATGATTAAGATATTTTTCTCGATGAAGATGATGATTAAGATGAAAATTGATGTCATCAATTGAGGTATTTATTTTGTTATTCTAATTGAATATTTTTTCCACACTTATATACATGATAGAATTTTTTTACTGATGTTAGGATATTGTGATATTTTTTCATTCATTCACTCTAGTAATTATTTGAATTTTATATTCTTTATAAATATTAACAAAAATTCACTGGAAGGAATATTATATTATTCTAGATACATATAATTTTTTATAATTTATATCTATATTGACAAATATTTATAGGTTATTTTATTATCTTCATGTTTTTAGTTACATGTAATTATAAAATACTTTTATTTTTTAAAATTTCTATATTTGATATTTTTTAATAACTTATTATAGGTAATATTATTTTATTTTATTTTTCATTAATGTTTTATATTTTATATCATTATTGAAAATATCATAAAGGTAATATTGTTATTTTAAATTATTTATATATTTATATTTTTTATTTTTTTAAAAAAATTACATAATGTTATTATTATGTATTTTATGTTGCTAGACATGCTCCCAATTATACACTTCATCCTCACACTAATGTTGGACATCCTGATGATGATATTGATTTAGTTGGTCCGCATGAGTCTGAACCAAGTAGTTGTGGACATGGATTTTTATGATTGATGATCCCAGACCATGTTCTAGAGAGATGTCCCTCTTTGGTGTAAAGACCAGGAATTTTCCATGTATATTTTTAAATTATACAGAATTATTAAAATTCTAATAAATTTATCAGTGTGTGATTCAGAGGCCTAGTGTGCCTGGAATGAAATTATGAATGTTTTTCAGTTATGTTCAGTAAATGCATGAGGGTTATTTTTTAACATTTGAACCAGTGCATGGAATTGAAAACTGCGGAAATCGTTGAACTCAAAACACCGATATTCGCTTAAAAATACCTTCACCATGACTATAGTAGTTCTAGAGGAGAAAACATGTTTTTCATTTTTTGTAGAGCATTAAATAAAAAAATATAATTTATTTTAGAAATTAATCAGCCCACCTCTCTATTGAAATTCTGGTCGCAGGTACCACATGAGGGAGGTCATGCATTTAATTTCAGGCATTAAATGTCTAGTTACACAAAGTCTGTCACCATGATTTCCTGTTATAAATAGGTTTCATTAATACTAAATTAATGAATCAATTTTCTAATTAAGTGTTATATTCACTCTTCTTAAAGAAATTTGGGGTGGGATTTCTATTTGTGAAAGAGAGTGGAGGATCTTGAGGCTCCTGACAAAGAACAGATCCACTAAGAATGGTTAGAGTGTCGTTGTTCAAGCAGGGTCGGTGGCGTCATGTTACTGGAATGATGAACACCAATACCATGTCCAATCATTAATGTTATCCAATGAACTTACGAGGTAGAAAAATTGTTCATATCATTCTTCATGATAAATCAATGTTTCAAATATCCGATCCAAATGCTATCGATATAACGGGGTGGGTGCAGGATAAACGAATACAACCCGATCCCTTTATTTCTTCATTATACGATGTGTTCTTCGTAGGAGGATCATCGATTTGAGCGGAACCCGACCACATTGTCAGCGACCGATGTCGGATGGGTACAGGCGGCGGCCGTGCAATCTCCCCATTGAAGGAGGTCGTGTCCCATCATCCCCGACAGTATAGGGTGGTGTCCATCAAGACGGTCGACCGCATGGAACCAGGGTGGTGCACGTTCGCACTGCTGGTAGAGGAGGAGGTTGCGATTGCTGAGCCACTACAGCACACTCGGAGGGTGACCAACACATGGTCGTTCATGGTTTGCTGATACTGCACACCCGGAGGGAGGCCAGCACCCGGTCGATCTCAGGAGAAGCATTGGTGCCATCACACTACTAGAAGGAGAGCTAGCTGGTATCCTGGCTGGTCGCGTCAAGCCGAGCTGGACCCACTCCTGTGGGTCCTACGTACTAGTAAGGCGATGCCATGTGGCTCTGTCATGTTGTCCAAAGGTAAATAGTCAAACTGGACCGTTCGAAAATCCTGAGGGTGCTTCCCCCATGTGGCGCCTAGGGTGGGAACCACCACTGTGGACCACACCCGGCCGAGCCAGCTTACCTGAGTGTGCCTTGCCGACCGGGCCATACTGAGTGGGCTGGGTCGGGCTTGCTACGGTCTGGCCCATCCGGACTAGACCCAGACTAGGTTGGGTTTTCCTAGGGAGGGTCGGGCCCGGTCAGACCCAACCCAGGCCCATTTGGACCCAAATACATCTTTTGACCATATAATGAGAGCCGACCATCAGTTTGACGAACATCATGTGGCACCGAAATCCTTGTATCGAGATAGTCCTTTTGAAATACTCCATATAAGTATTGAATAATTTTTGGAAACACCCAGGATGGATCGAACCAGAATCCAACCGGGCCCTCAGGACTAAAATTCTAATAACGTACAGACCAAGCACCCTATTGACATGCCATCAGTCGTGTTGGGTCCCTTGTGACTTGACAGACCGTCCTGATACATATTAATGGGACATCATGGATGTTAATGTATCGACTGCTGGATTGAAGAGTAGATCCTCCTGGAATCAAGCATGCTTAGTGAGGGAACCATGTGACTCGCTGCACTTGAAGATTCTTCATATCCTATGTGGGTCATCTTTGGATCTTGTGTGGGACAACATATACCGATCCTATCTGGGTCATCTATAGATCCAGTGTGGGTCATCTTCAGATCCTATGCAGCTGATCTCCAGATCACATGAGGGTCATTTTCAGATCCTTTTTGGGTAATCCATCGATCTTGTGTGGGTCAAAAGTAGATCTTCTTGACAAAGTCAGATGATCTAGCAACACCACTAATCATCTATACCATCAACACTCATGTTATACATGGTGTGATTTGAGTATTTACCTTTATGGTACACTTCTGTGTGGTGATAACATTGTGGTATTATTCGGTATGATGATACCATTGTGTTATTCCTCTATGTGGTGTTACATTTTTGGTACTTACCTTTGTGGTGTTACCTTTGTGGTATTATTTCATCATGGAATAGTTGCAATTTTGGTTTAAGAGTTGGGCTTTCTGTTTCCTCATGAACAAGATGGGTATAATTGGTAATAGAGTTATATGTATGGGAATATAACTAAGTGGACTTTATTATTGCTTCGTGCTTTCAATTGTAGCCTTGCTTTGTGGATTATCCACTATAGATTTTTAGAGACCATACAGAGGTATCAGGGTCCATACTGAGTTTCATTATACTCATCCCTACATGGTCTATGCCCACACCTTGCAATGTCTTGTGAAGATAACGTATAGCACTGATCGAGGTTTAGGGTACCAGGACTAGAGGTTGCATGGTAGTGGACCTTAGAAGTGGTGTACCATAGAGAAGACCATTTGATAGCTATACCTACCCTTCAGTTAGGATCTTTGGTGGGTGATCAAATGATTTATTTTCAGTTTTACTTGTGCGTTCCAGTTGGTCTTGTATTCTAGCCCATTTACATACTGTACTCTCTCTATTTACTATATAGTTTACTTTTTGGGTGTATCATTCTATGTGGTTGTATTGTGAGTTTTTTCAGGATAAAAAGGAAATTCCTTCCCAGTTTTAGGGATATTCTTTTCCGGTGCTAGTATCGATCCCCGGGCCTATGGAATTCGGGATTAGGGTAGTCACGGTATGAGCCCCAGGGGACGGGTCATGACATATTGATTGTGATCGTAGTTTATTAATTTGTTCTCAATTGGTTAAGAAATATATTTCATATTAAGTATTATTATTAATATTGTTAAAAATATTCTAGATTAATTTGTATTTATTTTCGATTTTCTTCATTTATAGTCATTAGAAAGGATAGTGCGATTACTAAAAATTATTCTTAGGATCCATTAGTGTTGTGGTAGATGGTTCCCATTGGTGTTTTTTAGCAGAAGATTATGAAATGGATTTTTTGATATTAAATTATATGATTTTTCAAATTTATTTATTTTGTGACACATTGATTTTAAATGGCGTGACGAATATATATTCTAATTGATTATAATCTATGAGTTCCTATTTTGGAGTCATGTGATATATGTATAAATGATTGTTTCCATGATTACTTACAAAAACTATAAAATTGATCCCTGGATAGATCTTTTACTTTTATTTGAGATCAATCTTGGGTCTCTGATCTACATAAATATATAACATCTCATATAGGGGTCATATTATGATCATACATTCAATGAACATCATTTTAGAGGAGATCGACATTTGTACATCCAAACTGTGAGAGGAATGATGATACACATTGGATTGTGAGTAGTAAATTTTGTAAACATTGACAACATATGGAAACTAATATTTTTTATTTATCTATATTTATACATTAAGTGTAAAATTCTATTTATGTTATGCTAGATTCTAATATACCATGTGTTACTAAGTATGTATTTTATATGAATTTGGTCACTAATCCTATAAAATGACAGATTTCGAGGGACCATCATCACTATATTGTCGTAATTATTTTTTTATAAAAAAATTAATTATATTAATTTTACTAATATTTTAATTACTATTCATAAATGATTGAAACGTTTGAGGATGTGACATCTTAGTTAAGAGAGTGTATAAATGAGAGAAATTATAATGCCACTAGAGATTCATGTTTTCATGATGGCGATTGGAATCAAGCAACCATAAATAGTGTGGATAATTTTCATGTTACCGGTATTAGTTCACAAATCAAAAATACCACATTTTATTGTACATTTTTCATTTAATCGGCTATCTTGAGTAGAGGTAATGGAGTGGGGTGGTCATCATACAATAACTAATATGACTAGTGGTTGGGAACTCAAAATGAGATAGTAAAAAAATTTAGAGATATTCGTAGGAGAAGAAGGATAAGTAATGCCTGAGTGGTGAAAATATGCCAGACTATATGTGGCGTCATTCGTGTGGTGTTGGTTTATAGTTTCCTCCTCTATCCCATTCTCCATATCATCCAATACCCAATGATTCTAGTTCCTGATTTGTGAATTCGGATGACTGGTTTCTATAATGTGGCGATCAATCATATCGTGCATGAAATGATGCGCAAATTTTATGGTTGGTTTAATTACTTATAATTTTTTAATGTTTGTGGTTTCAATTATTTTTTTAATAGATCATTCGTGATTGAAAAAAATTCTTCCACAAATAATCATTTTCAATGGTTCATCACAACAACTTATTTTCGATGATCCATTAATTAATTAATTTAACACATCTTATGGGAGTCATTTGTGATATATGTTATATCTTTTTCAAATAATAAATCTTGATTATGTTCCATTGCAAATATTAACATTTGCAACACCATCTTATATAATGATCTATTTTGATAGAATCCAATTGAAAATTAATTTTTAATATGGGAGTCTGTGATAAATTATCCATCACAAAACCATTAAATTCTAGTTGTAGTTTAATAATAAATAACACCACCTAATATTTTAATTTCAAACAAAATTAAATTAACATCCCCCAAATACATAAAAATTAAAAATTATATTATAACAATTTCAAATTTTTTGGGATGATTTAGTATATGTATAGGGAAACACAAGAATTTTTGACATACTGTACTATCCACACAATACCTCTAATAACGTATAAAATGAATTTTTTTTCATCACATGTTGGGGAGGAACCCATATTCTTGGGTAGTTATCATAATCAATGAAAAAAAACACTTGTAAATACACAATGATACAAACATTTTCACTTTCTATTAGATCATGGAACTCTGTGATCTCAAATATATCACCCCCATTATTTAATTAACATAAAAAGTATTTAGTATCATCTAATATAATCCTCTCAATATCACATTCATAATCATTTCCATATATCAATCATCAATGATGGCCCCCTTCATCATAAATTCCCCTTTCGAAAAAATACATATCTATGTGATAAAAAAATACTACCACCAAACATGGAATATAATTTTTAAAAATTTACTATTATTTTAAAAATCCATGTCATATTGCTAGTTATTATGAAATTTAATACTCCCATTTACATGTGATCGGTTGTTTCAAACCCCACTTGAAGACACTATTATATCATTCCATTATGTTGGTCACCATGATTCCATATAACATACAATTTTTATACACTGTAGTCAATTATTCCATTTTATTTTTTCAAGTATTCATATATATCATAATTTTCTTTTAAAATAAAAAAAATACCTAACACCCTCATCTTTTTTGCATCATATGATAAATGTAGAGGTAAATAATAGGAAAACAAGTAACTATATGCGGTCAATTAAATTTATTTTTCATTAATAAAATATACACATTAAAATATCAGACATGAATATCATAAATTAATTTTTTAAAATACATCTAATATAATGTTATCATTTAATTTACAAATGCATTATAAGTAAATCTATATATTTTTTAACCATATATTTTTTTAGTAAATATTGCACACATATGCATGTGATTTTATAAATCAAACTCTTGATGTTGAATTATATAAAGAGATATCCTTGAATCTTTTATGAAATAAAATTAATGCATATCAATTTGATATAGTTTGATCATAGTCTTTATCACTCCTTTTATATAAAACTATCTTCTCAAATTTATTATGCCATTATCAATCACATGATTCATGCCACAAATAATTTGAATAAATTTTTTAACATGATTCATTATTAAGAAATCATTTTATGGAATGTTTTATGTACATTCACTTGGTTATAAGGGGAATGATAAGGGAAGAATAAAAGGCTATTTTGAAGTAATTAGGGTCTTCTTTGAATATTGAGTGACATATTCTTGTTCTTTAAAAAACTCATCATCTTCTACTTGTACAAAATTATCCACACCTATTAAATTCTCCATTATAAGATATATATCTTATAAAAGTACAAAATGAAATGATCTACTCACTATATGAAATTTCATTGTCTGAAGCCACAAAATTCAATCATATGGTTTCGAAAGAACACATTTTCACTACAAATGTAATAACAATATCAATCGATATAAGGACATAGAACTCCATCATTTTATCATCGAATAGACTTCTGATCCAATTATAATATTTTTTCATTATAAAATAGAATAAATAAGATATGATAAATTCCACAACAAAATATTATATATTATATATTTATATATAATTTAATGTATCACTTAGTTAACCATCAAATTTATTAGTTGATGATTTCTTCACTAAATGGGTCATATCTCTAATATTATTTTGGGAAAAAGACCCCATATCTCCAAAACTGAGGTATATATTGATTCCCTATTACCATGATTTCAAAAATTATATAAATCTAATGAATACATTAAATAAAAAAAATTATAAATTTATGACAACATATATTCAAACAAGTGTAGACATAAATTTTAACATCATTATTTCTATTAATAAAATACATTAACATATTATAATATGTCAATATTAATAGTAAATATCTAATTGAATCTTTTTCATAACACTATAATTATAAATCAACATATCATTAAATTTTCCAAAATTCAGAACAATTAAATTTAAAAAATTATTCTAATAAATAAATATCTAATATAAAAATCCTCTTTACCATATAATTTGATTTTGAGATAAAATACAAATAAATAAAAATGAAATTAAATATTGATAGTTAACATGATTTAATATTGAAACAGTATGAAAACCATTAAAATATTATTCTTATAGTTTAGTAGATGTTTAAAATTATTGTTAATAATATAATGATAATTAAAACATTATTCTAATAATAATAGATGCAATTAAATATTTACAATTAATAGAACATAATTTTAATACATTATTATACTAATTGGAAAATTATTCTAGGAATAAAATAATAAACTGTATAATGAATAATTAAAATTTTTAAAATAAAATATTTTAACACTAATAAAAACATTTATATTTTTATCAACTAATGAAAGAATTAAATACCCAATATTATATGGGGAAAATAGTATCACTAAAGGAGATCTATAGATAATTTAGGTCTACATTAGAGTGAGATACAAAAGAATGGGATTGTTATTTTTGAGTAGGTGGAAATATTTTATGGAAAACCTCATTGTGAAAATGATAAAATTTCCCAATATCTATTTGGACTTAAAATAAAAAGTGTGAAATCATTTCAATAACAATTTTACTAGGAAAATAAATTGCATGAAACCATTTCATGGTCATCATTTTAAATGTAATATTTTATAATACTTTTATTATCTTCACCACCATATAAATATTTATAATGATTTTTCATTGTTTCTATGGAATCTAAGAGGGTGTTTGCACCATCCTAGAGCTATTGAAAATTATTAGCCAGTATGGATAACATGATCTATGACATTGTTTAGTAATTGAAAAGGTTTTGAAAAACATAAATAAGTAAATATTTTGAATCAACCACCAACATAACTATAAATGTGGATATATTAATATAATATTATTTGATTATTTTAATAATATTTTTCAAATTAAAACCCATCATATATTTTTTTTACATATTTAATACATTAATTAAAACAAGAAAAAATTGAAATTTTGTTCTATATCATAACATTTGGGTGCGTCGTGGAATTATTTTATAACTTAAAAACTCATAAACATAATTAGAATGTAAAAAGAGTTCTAGAGGAGGTCTATCTAGATAATAATATGTAATTTCCATAAAACATTCCCTGGTCGATTCTGATTCCCAATCATAATTAACACCCCCATAATTAATAATACTATATCCAGAATAGTATAGCACTATTGAAATTATAATATGATCTATCTGTAAAGAAAATTTAGAGTTGAAATATTTATGATTATATTAATTAATTAATTAATTAATTAAACAAATAAAAATTAAAATGAAATAAATTCTTCATTGAACAATAAAAAATATCCACACTATGGGAAAATTTGGAATTAGGGACAGTGGTGTGGTTGAAATAAATTCAGAGTTATAACACATGATAAATAATATTTTCCTATAAACATTTAAAATCTTGATAGCAAACATATAAATAACTAATTGATTAAACTATTTATTATTTCACAACTCAAATCGCTCTGGATACACTTCCCACATACTCCTGAGTGTATTCCCACTAATTACTAGTCATAAGAACTGTAATTAAATTATCTCATTGCTTTTCTTTACATAAAATTACCTTTTGACATATTCAAATTCAAAATTAACTAAATTCACCATGGAATATAAAAACATCAAAAATAATATGATTAGAACATTATAACCCAAGATTCAAATATTAATATTATTTCATATGTGAAAAACATATATAAAATATTCAAAATAAAAATATTAGTTAAACGCCTTTTACACCACATAACCAAAACATATATAAGGGTTAATACTCCCTACTACATTATACCACTATATATTTTTTATCCTTACATATGAATAATATGTAAGTTTCTTTAAAATTTTTATTTCTACATAGTCTTATTATTTTATTTACAAATATCAAATATCATTAGATTTTTTGATTAATATTTTTTAAATATTTTTTCATTATAACTTAGTTGTGAAATAAAATTATAATATTATTATTATTATATTATTTAACTTCTCTAAAACAAGTCCCAAAAATACATGTTACAAAAAGTCTATAAAAAATATATACAAAAGTAGGCATATTGAAATGGAAAATAAAATTTATTAATATTAAAAATTTATTTATTTTCAATAATTTATAGTTAAATAATTAATTATAAACAATTAGATGCACCTATGCATGTTTAAATTTATTTAATTTACTCGTAATAATTGTACTATTTTATAATTATAAAATATTTTATTATAATTATAGTTGTCATTGTAAAACATTCCACTCTATTAAAATGTATATATTTATGTTTTTATATAATTTTATTTAATATATTATTTTTCGTGTCCCATAATATTTAGATAAGACCCGAATATTTTTATTCTATAATTACATGATTTATTGAAAATATTGTGTCACTCACACCCTCAAGAATATTTTGTTTTATTGTTTTTGAGATTTAGGATAAACTCATACATAAAAAAGCTCATAATTATTAAACGTAATAGAAATATTTCAGATTAAACCTTAAATTATTAAAAGTGTAGTGTCATTTTTTCAAGGCCAAAATCCCTTTTTGTATTGGGACTTGAAAATCATTCATAATAATCCTTATTCCTTGTGAAAATCATTTGAATCCATTACTTGAGCATAAAACCAAAATTGTGATACTAAATAAAGAATAAATTACTAATCCTTTGAAATAGAAGAAATCAAATGAAATTGTTTCTCTATTAAATAAATTATATTATGCTCAAAATAATATGTCCTCACTATTGGAATAAATTTTATTACTTATATAATTTTATAAATAAATGACGTAAAACATAATGAATTAAATAAATCGTTAATATTGTTTAATTTTGGACTAAAATTCATATCAATCTTATAATCACATATAAAATTACTCAGTCAATAGAATAACCTATTAGGTTATTTCCATCATATTTTCTCTTCAAAATAAATCAATACCCAATTCATTGTTAGATTATATCATACCAACGCATCATTATATATTAATTACAAATAAATTAAATGATTAAAAATAATATGATATTTTAATTCTCCACTGACAACATAGAAATATAATTTTTAACCAATTAGAACAAACTCATATATTAACCCATAAATTTAGATGAAAAACAAATTATACATTTAGAAACAATTATTTCTAATTATAATTTCATCAAAGTAAGGATATTTGAAAATGAATTGTAAAGACACTAATATGTTAGAGGAGAATTCTAAATTAATTTTTTTATTAATGTTTGAATGATGATAAAATAGATTACATTTATGATGATTATCTTTTCATACTTTTTTAAATAATGACTCATTTAAAAAACATAAAATGTCATTTCATTATTACTTTTTAGTGATATTCAACAGAAATAGAGAAATAAATCATGAAATAAATATTATATGGAAATGAATAGTTAAAATATTAAAATTTACATGGATGATAATAAATTTAGTGGGAAAATAAAAATAATTTTAGGTACGATATTAAAATAAATAACCCGTAAAATCTATACCAAAATAGAAATATGAATTGTAAAAAAAATTAAAAATAATAGAATATTAAAAATTAATGTTACTAGGATAACATTTCAGGTTCATGAATTTTTTATTTTTATTTTATATCTTTGGTTATCATGTTTCACTCATCCATAGGATTAGTATTGTTTATAGGGGTCATATTCCAATTGTTCACTTCATAAATTCCTAAAATATAACAATATAATTTTAATAGTCATAAATCACTATACAAGGGTTTTATATACTCAATATATTTCCTTTTATTTCTTCCATAAAATTATATAATTGATAATGTTTAATTTATCATGAATATTTTGACTGTCAGTTTATCTTACATAAAAATCCAATTTTAATGGTTATGAATGATTGTGGTTTCCAACCATTAAATACATTATTCGTATGATTTATTTATAAAAAGTTAATCAAAATTATCTAATTAATTTAATATTAATTTCATGTTCAAATAAAAAAATTAAAATATCCGTTGAATACATAATTTTTCAAACATAATTTTTTTACACTTAGGTAGTATAAAAGAACCACGGTGGACATTATTTTCAAATGAGTATAAAATTTGAGGAAACATATATATATTTGATTTTTGTATAAAAAATATCTTATATAAAATATAATGTTTTATTATTAACATAAAATCATTATTGTGCGATAAAAAAAGAGTAATAGGTGAATTGAAGTGGAAGACATCACTTTTGAAAACCTGATATTTTGTAACGTAATGTAATTTGAAAATAATTTATTAAGGGGTAATGGATAATGATACATGATTACTATGAAATAAAAATAAAAATTACATGGGAATATAATCATGGAATAAAAATTTTATATTATTATAATATTATTAAGAAAATGAATCGTAAATAATAATACATAAAGAGGTTAGAAACATTAATCCGTACCCTCGACCACAACCTTTGGATTATGCCTAATGCATTCACAATGAGGGATTTCAGATATTCCATTTATGATTTTTCTCAAAAAGGTGTGTTTAAGGAGTGATTTTTTTGTTTAATATGGAGATAAATATGATCATTTGATGTGTTAAGGATATGTTTTAATCAGTCTCATTTTAAATAAATGTTCAATGGTGTCTTCACACATATACTATATTTCAGGGTAAAGAATATTAATTTAAAATCATAATTACATAAAATATTGATAATATATGAAATTATTTACCATTTAAATTCCCATTATACCCATGATAAGAGACAAAATTATATTTTATCAATATATACTAATTTGGATAAAATTAAATTCCCATTAATTTAGTTTCAAAAGTAATTCTAAAATTTCATATATTAATTTCGTGGATAAATTTCGGATTTATATTTGAATAGGTAAATCATTTCACAAATTCACTATTTTACCTAATATAAATTAACCACTATAATTAACACTAATATTAATATTTTAATAAATTTCAAGATTATTTAATATGGCATTTATAATTTTTCAAAATAATACAATATTACTATTGGGAAAGAGTATTGGATAATAATCATATTATTAAATATTAATAATACATTTAAAAATTTTATATATTATTATTAACCAATATGAAAATATTAAAACATTTTTATAATTATTCGTTCTGATTTATATCATGAAAATATTTTTACCTTCGATATCCTGAATTTCATAACCATATGAATGTGGTATGTACGAATTAATATTTTGATTTTTATATAAATATAAACAATCATAAATATAGAGAAAAGAAATTTATGAATAATTTTATACATTATTTAAGCGGAAAATAGACTTTTACCCTTTTATTTTTTATTAAACAGAATCATTGAATCTTACATTTCTAAAACATTAAAAGAAATCTGAAACCATTAATAAATATATTTTATATTTGGATTCATATTGAAGATTAATTTTTTTTAATAGAATAATATTTATATGAAATTTTGATTTAGTCATCATGTATGATATTTTACATAGTTTTCATAAAATTTTACGTCACATTATACCATGACGATGTCATAAATTATATGGTATTCATAAAAACTTTATTAAATAACTATTCACTAAGAAACAAATTGACCAAAAAAATTATTATAATCCATCATATGTTAATTTAGAAATAATAATACATAACTATTGAGAATAATGTAGAATATTTTGTTAAAAATGTGTCAATATATTTATGGAAATGAAATGATTGAAGTGGTGATGCTGAATGATGTGGTGATTCTTAATGTAATGTTATTTACATAGTTAAGATCCCACATGGATTATGAATTTTATTTGATGAATAAATGGCATTGGATGGGAATGGTGATCAATGAGATAGGATTATCTCACTAATAATGATATGATGAGTACTGTTAAAAAGCTAGTGTTACATGGATAATAACTATTCATCAAATGAAATTGGATATCTTGCGTGAACAATATCCATACCAATACAAAGTTTTTTTGAACTGAAACTATGTTCAACGAACCTTTGTCAAAGGTGACAGAATGATTACAATAATGAAGTACTATCCATAAAATAATGATTGATAAATAATAAATCCATCAATTTTTTTATAAATGAATACGATTAAACTGATTTGGATTACATGTTCCGAATGTAATAGGAGAACAATAAAAGGGAAACCATTCATGTGTCTACAATTTACTAAGTGAATGATGCACATGAAATTGATATTGTATTGCACGTTTGGTTTTTAACCAAGAAAATTTTTAATTGTCTTACGTAAAAAGTTTGGGCCAACCATTCAAGCTTACTAATGTCTTAATCCTAAATTAACATGCGGGATAGAGGTTTGATTGTGCTTATGGGAGGACAACAAAGTCTTCCTACTAGAGGCATGAGTAGGCTGTGTGTACACTCGATGGAGCACATAGGGGTAATCTGGTACATAGTGTGGGCCAAGGGCCACGATGAGTGGTCACAAACCATGCCCATCATGAACATAGTATAAGGAGATACTATATAGAGAGAAGGAGAATTATGATCCACAACTTCCATGACTTGTGACAAAAAGGATCTGAAACTAATTGTGAGTTTTGATGTGGGACGCATTTGCAGGTACTCTTCATTGTTTAAAAACATGGAAGGGATCCCCGACGTTTGATCTGATCATAATTAAAATGATCCATTGATCTATTTTAAATATATGAACATTTCATATCCAAATTATCTTTTCTAATCCAATGATCATCAGACATCCATGTTGTTTTCATCAACCTCCGCCCACAGACCCTCCCGATGCAGATCAATACGTTGTCACTATCGTTAAACCTCCACAATCATACTTCAGCCACCATTTTTGATCTAATAGACTGCATGATAATCTTCTAGAAAACATGATACCAATCATGCAATTTCAAATTCATGCATGCATCAAAACACAAAGAAGCTGCATTGGGTAAGGGAAAATGTAGTTACTAAAGCTGAAATTGGCAATTCTATGATTTTGGGAGATTTTTTCAAGTGATTATAAATCCATGTACACGAGGATTATAAAAGAATTAATATGTACATATTACAAAGAAAAATCCAATGATTTTTTGAATATCATTATCGGTGGTTTGAATATTTTAAAATGATGATGATCACATAAATTCAAGGCATTTATCCTTGCAACATAAGATGAGGGATGATGGGGAACAAAAGATCAAAACATCATGTATAAATATAGAAACCTCATCATGGAAAATGGAACTACCATTTATACACCCAAGAGATCGTGCTTATAAAAAATAGAGAATCTTATTTGATGGTTGGACAAGGTTGAGCATAGATTTGTAGGCCCTAATCAAGAGATATGAACAATTGAGGTGTCTCACATAGAAGAAGAACCACACACATTATGCGAAGAAGAATCCTTGAGAAAGTGATATGTTCTCTCAAACCCTCAATGTGTCTTTTGAAGGTGATACCATAGCTACTAAACATGTACATGTCACCCATGTTGTTATATGTGAACACAAAACCATGAACCTTTCCAGGTCCTATAAACAAGAACTTCCCATATTGTGCATAGAAGATCTGTGAACTGCCTAAAAATTGGGGAAAACCTTTGAACCTGATGGCTTCATGAAGAGGATAACAATACCCTTAGGTTTTCATGATACATCCAAACTGTGTGAATCGGTATAGTTTTTATAGAAGAAGAAGTTTTCATAATGAAAGGAAATACATATATGAATGAACCTATGGTCATTATTTGAATAAACCAGAGGCTGTGTGCACATGCAATGTATATTAAATAAGGTAGGCAGTGTGCATGTCTGAAATCACTTATGGAATAGAATAATGTATGTTCATGTGTGTTAAAAGTATGGGATATTGTGTGTTCAATGTGTAACATGAGAAGAATCTATTATAATGTGTATTCCTATATATAACATATAGTGACCTATGCCTTTTACATATTACAATACATGATCTTATGCATAATTATACATCAGAGTACCAGACACAGATCGTTAAGGCTAGTGTATTGGAAGACTATGTACATAAAACAAAAAACATTGGTCTAAAATACACTTATTTATTTAATCTTTATAAGGATCTCCTTACTTCCTTTGAGACCTAACATCTGCATAGGGTACCATGGGGAACACATAAACAATGTGATGAGCAAAAAGGCCCAATAAAGGAATGAAGATAAGGCTACATCATAATCACAAGAGTTAAGAAGCATGGAATAATGATATCAAAAGAATGGAACATAAAAAAAATATCATATATGCATGGGACCATATAAACATGGAATCATAAATTTTTTAAAGAATCATGAAACCTATCTTTAGTATGGGTCTAGGAAAACATCCAATCTCATTTCCCATTTCATTACGGGTCATGGCTAACCGCCAATCCCATTTCACATCGCATCTCATGCGAGTTAACATTACCCAATGCATTAGAGTACTATCTGGACACACCTATATCAACATTTTCATGAATATTCTTGCCGCATAAAAAATCATATATAATTTACCATACTCAAACAAAAACGTACCAATGGAAGTAATTGGGTACCACAGTCATGACAAAAAGCATATCCAATGGGTGTATTGTGAATGTTTAAATGAAAAAAAGGATTATAACATACATGGAAATTCATATGGTATAATTGGCATATAACATGGTATGTGATGTCTAACAGAAGTCAAAAAATATTTGTATTTGTATATTAAAAATATTTTCATTAAATCATTTTTATGAGGTTCTGTGGAAAACACTATAGATATTTTAAAATAGAAAAGAAGAACACCATTATATAAAACAATAATTTAACAATGTTTTTACATAATAAAATGTCAGATTTTATAAAGACAATGGTGACTTAAAATAGAGGATATAGTGCACTTGATATTGGGTAAAAAATAGGGATGTACCATTAAAACATGTTTTCTTAACGGAATGTCCTATGGAGGGAATCATTTAAAAAAATGTATATACCTGAGAGAGAGTGATGAAAGGTCATTCATTATTAAAATTTTAAAACCAAAGAGCACTTATTATATTTACATTAAAATATAATATAAGACCACTTTGATATAATGAATGATAAGGAAACCCAAATAACTAAAAATGGTTTGGGTGGAATTCATTACCATTTATTAACATGGTGTTGGGAGTACCTATGAGAAATTTATAAGAGAGAAAAAGACATTTTCATTAGTTATATATAATGAGGGAAGTATGGGGGCGGTTCATGATCATATTACATCAATAAGTATTACCCATTAAAAGGCAGAGCATTGAGAACAATCATTATTAATAGTGAAATGGAGATGTTCCCTTACCTTAAATCAGGTAGTGTTCACAACTTGTTATTAATGACCATAATAAACATATTATATTTATTAATTAAAACTTCTAGAGCCTATTTCATAGTTTATTAATTTACTGTAACCCTTTTTAGTTCATTCAATTCCATTTTTATTGCTTATAAGGATCATTTTCATTGTTTAGGTTTGTTTGCATCCTTGGTTTTAATGATCGGTTCATGTTAGGATAAACACATATGATGAATGTGATTGTCTAGAATTGAAGTTATCCGTTATTAGTGAAAATACAGGATATTAAATTGTTACATTTTTAATTGGGTTTCTTATGGTTATGTCAAAATGTTATATATAAAACCTTAGGGATAACGATTATGGTTAATCGGTGGGATTAATTAAAAAGAACATGTTTTTCATTATAACTTAATACCATTTGTACAAAAGGATTAAGAAAAGGATAATTAAATATATAATAATATTTTTCAGTGATAACAAAAATGGTTTCATGAAAATAATTAAAGATGATTATATAAATTGATAACTTGTTTTCTTTGAATATGCTAAATTTGCACATCTCAAACGGTGCATTAATTTCTTTCAAAGAAAATGTGGGTAAGGAAGAGAAGATAATGAAATATTCCATTATAATAAAAAAACTCTACTACATGGATGTTACTAGAGTTATCTTAATATTTTGGATGAAGGTAGGTGAGGAAAGAAACAAACAGAAAATAAGATAAAATAAATGAAGGAATTGGAAATAGAAATATACCTCTTGAGACATACTCCATTGAGAACCTATTATGTTCATAGGTTTGGTATTCAGAAGAATATTTGGGCTTCTGGATGTGGGGGAGGACATTGAGGAGGTATTTTGTTAAGATATTGGCATATAATAAGGCTTGATAATAGTTATGAAAATTGGGAGTGAGGGTGGTTTTATAGTATAGGAGAGGTTGGTTTTCATAATTTATTAATCATTAGTTTGTTAATTTACCTCAAGACAGGAAATAGTGATGATTCCATGACAAAAATCAATAATTAATGCATATTACTTCAAACTAATTTTTCATACATGATCATACCATCATCAATTACTCAATAAATCCATTATTTAGCATTTATCATAAATATTCATATTTTACTATTTGATCAAAATTCACGACATTTTGAAAAATCACAAAAATTTATCCTAACCCATTTTCGACATGTAGAATACAAAAATAAAGTCCTTACCTCAAAAAAATTCTAAAAATGATTATTTTAATTTTTAATTAAACAAATAATTTATTATTGAACCCCGAGTTGAAAAACATTCATTTACTAATTCTAAAATATTGGTACATTATACATTCAATTGAATATTATCTTTATAATATTATTGGTAAAGTTATTATTCATTAGGGTATATCCAGATTTATTGGGGTATGTAACAATTCATAAGGGTGGGTTTCTATTCACCAAAAACAATGTTTTTCTTATTAGGCTCCACATAACCTACTGATTGCAACTTTGTATGTCAGATTTTCAAAATTAAAATAACATAAGAGGAAATATTATTTTTTAAGGTAAAATAGCACATAGTATTTCATTATGATGTGTTTTCATGTGATTTTATGACATATTTATAATAATAGAATTTCTTTGAAAAACATGCAGTCATTACATTCTTCCCCCCTTATGAAATATCACCCTTGAAATTTCAATTTACAGTCCAAGCGATAAATAGATGGGGGTACTTTTCCTTGATTACATCCTCCAGTTCCCATGATTCCTCTTCATACTTATGTTTTGGACATAGTACATTGAACAAATGAGAAGTCTTGTTGCGTATAACTTTGTCTCTATGATCAAATATTTTCACTGGATACTCCTCATAGGAATGATCATCCTCCAACTGAACCACCTCTGAAGAGAGTAAAAGTGAAGGGTCTAGTATGTACATTCTTATTTGGGATACATGAAATAAATCACATACTTTCAACATGGTAGGTGCAAGTTTCGGACGATAGGATATAGCTCTGACTCTATCAATGATCTCAAAGGTGTTGTTGTACCTAAGACTTTACTTTTCTTTCCTTCCAAACCACATGACCTTATTCCATGGAGATATGCATAAAAATACCATGTCTCCAAAATTAATCTCAAGGTATCGTTGACGATTGTTTTCATAATGTTGTTGTCAGCTATGGGCTTCCATGATATGCTACTGAATGGTTTTCAAATAATCCACAATTTCATCTACCATTCCCAGTTCTAGCAGCTTACGCTCACCAACTTCATCCCAACACCCCATTGTTCTACAACCTTTCCCATAAATGGATTCATATGGTGCCAATTAGATGATCTATTGGAAACTATTGTTGTTGGAGAACTCAGCTAGTGGATGTTGTTGGTCCCATCCTCATTTAAATTCCATAGAATACTCACTCAACATGTCTTCTAGTGTCCGAATAGTTCTCTTAGATTGGCAATTAGTTTCAGGATGATAGGTCATGTTGAAGTACATATAAGTTCTTATAGGACGTTGGAGACTTTTCTAGAACATCGAGTTGAATCTCAAATCTTGATCGGATATAATAAGTAGTGGTACTCTATGCAGCCTTACCACTTCATTTACGTAAATCAATATAATTGTATCCATTGAGATGTCCTCTGAATTCTTGATAATGTGAGTTGGCTTTGTAAGATGATCCATAATGACCCATATAGCATTATTTCCTATGGATCTCATTGGAAGTCCAAATAAAATGTCCATGGTAATGTTCTCCCACATTCATTCAAGTATGGGTAGTGGTTGCATCATCCACTTATAAATTTTCCTCCCAGCCTTCCTTTTCTGACATACGAGTCTATTTGATGTATATTCAACCATCTCCATTTTCATATTGTCCCACAAATTGTTTTCATCGAAATCTTGATACATATTTGTTCTCCATGGGTGGATAGAGGAGTTCAATATATGTGCATAATTCAATATCTCTCTCTTTATATCTAGATCTTATGGTACACATAATCGTGTCCCAAATTTTAAAACTCCCTCCTCGTCTATTTTCAAATCATTAGATATCCCATTCCTGATAACTTCTATCATTTTCAAAATTTCCACATCTTTTCATTGAGAATCATTTATATTATCCAAGAGGGATGGTTGATAAATCATTTGAGAAACTATTGAAGATGTTCCTACCTATATGATTCCAATGTAAATACATTGAAAATATAAGAAGGTTGTATATTTTTCAATTCTGATCATTGATAATGATTTAGGATCCTCTCTACATAGAGCATCTTCCAGCTTATTTTCATTACCAGGATGGTAGTGGATTGAAGATTCATAATCCTTGATGAGATCTATCCATCTTCACTAGCATATATTAATATATATTTTTTGAATATATATTTTAGACAGTTGTGGTCATCATATATCTCAAACTTCTCCCCATAGAGATAATGCCGCCAGATTTTCAATGCATAGATCATCACAGTCAACTATAGATCATTTGTAGGATAGTTTTTCTCATGGAGTTTCATCTCCCTTGGGGGATAGGATATCACATTATCATTTTTAATTATCACACAAAAAAATACCTTTTTAAAAGAATCATTATACACCACAAAAAGTTATCCACTTGTATGGAGTGTTAGTACTAGTGCAGTTATAAGCATCTTTTTCAAATCCTTGAAACATTATTCACATTCCTATGTACAAACAAACTTTACTCCCTTCTATTTTAGCATGGTCATTGTGATTGAAAATCATGAAAATTTCATTATAAATCATCGATAACAACCTACTAGACCCATAATGTTATGGATATCCGTTACAGAAGTTGGCTTCTGCTGTTCTTCAGTTGCCTTCATCTTGGAAGGGTGCAGAGATATCCTTGTGTTGGTGATAACATTCCCTAAGAATGATACATCCTCCATATAGAACTCATATTTACTATAATTTGTATAAAAGTTCTCCCTTTACAATTTCATTAACATAGTATTAAAATGATCTTCATGTTCCACCTTTCCCTTGGAGTATATCAGAATATCATCAATAAAGACTGCCACAAATTTTTTGAGGTGATCTATAAATACTATTTTCATTAAATCCATGAAAATTTCAGGAGAATTTTTGAGTTCTAAGGGAATCACATTGAATTCATTATGTTCATAGCTCATTTGAAAGGAAGTCTTAGGAATATATTCCTTCCACACATTTAATTAGTGATATCCCAACTGAAGGTCCACCATAGAGAAATAACTAGCTCCACGAAGCTGATTAAACTAATCATATATCTATGGCAGGAGATAACTATTCTTTATCATTATTTTATTGATCTCATGATAATCAACACATAGCCACATTGATCAGTCCTTCTTCTTGAGGAAGAGGATTGGTGCAGCCCATGGTGAAGCACTCAGGCATATTAAACCCTTTTCTATATTCTACTATAACTGCTTCTTCATCCCATCCAGATCTACAGTGGCCATTCAATATGGTGTCTTTGAGATATGAACATATCCAAGGATATGTTTAATTGAGATCTCAACTTCTCAGTAAGGAGGAAGACCACAAAACTCTTTAGGAAATATATCAGTGTAATCTATCATGAGAGGAATGCCATAATGAATGATTCTCTCATTTGACTCTATCATTTGATCTAGATATTCCTGCTCACAAGGTTGCAATATCCACACATGAGATGATGATTCTAAAGGAGACTCATCATCCCCCTTACACATGTATCGAATCTGATGATGCATTTAGATATAAAGAGTGATCACCCATTCCCGATAGTTGATGATGCCTGTGTATAAAGATAGCCAATCCAAGCCCTAGATAGTGTTGAAGTGCACTAAAATATGTGTTATGAGATGTGTAGGGTGAATCCATCCACAATCTTTATCATAGGAGGAGTTATAAACCATGGATACAATAATTCCTCATTTTATGTTATCATAGATATCTTCTCCTGTGAATTTTTAGGTGGTGTTTGAATAATTCTACTAAACATGAAAGGTATGAAATAATTCATAGAAACATAATAAAATATAATTTTCACTATTATTGAATCAATAACTAGTGTATCTGTCACCACATCATTGTCTGACACCACCTCAATAGTAGTGATAGAATAAGCCCTCCATTTTTTCCTTGGAGGTTGTTGTAGATTGCCTCCGACAACCATCATCATAGGGAAATTGCTTGCATAATGCTCATGCCCCTTGCAGTTGTAACACTTCAATACATGTTGAGTGTTGATATAAACCTAAATTTATTCTAAAAATTAGTACGATTTCTCATAACCCATCAGCTATTCTTTTCCATATATCACAACATTCCATATTTGAAGCAATTATTGGTTCCCTTTAGATTGTACCAGGATGCTTCTTCCTACAATATTTACAAGGGGAAAAGTTAGGCTTCCTTCCATAATTTTATTTGTTTGATGAACCACCCATGTTGTTCTCCATTTTCAACTTCTATCACTGGGACCATGAGACCACTAAGGGTCTCGAACCTCCATTCTAACCATGATGAGGAAACTGACAATATCATCATAACTATCGAAGTCTCGGATCGCCAATTCCTCTAATAAATTCACCGTTAGTGAGAATATTAAGAAATCCAGTTTGCATTCGGTGTTCATGAAAATTCTAGTGGCATAACATGAAAGACTTGCAATGTTTTCTTCAAATTCCCCGATGGACTCATCTTCCTACTTCTAGAGTCTGAGAATCTCTTTTTTCCATCTTGATATGGAAGGTTAAAGGAAAATATTTATTGAAAAACATTTTCTTGAATTACTCCAAATCCATGGAATCAATTTCCTCTTGGTAATTTGTATTCTTGAAAAGTGTCCACCACTGATCAGCTTCACCATCAAAATTATAGACCACCAGTAGAACTTTCTCATCTTCCAAGCACTGGAGGACAGAGGATATCTTTTCAAGGGAGTTAATCCCTTGTTCTATGAGGAGGGTATAAGAAGATCCACTCTACATGGGAGTCCTTTGCTGCATAAAATATTTTATGGAAACATTCTCTTTCCTTGGAAGAGGATGTCATTCTTTTTTATTCAAAGTATTATTTATAACTCTAGCCAGCTGAGCAGGAACTCTAATGATGTTTTGAGAAACTAATCTTATCGTATTAGGAATATCATAATGACAATATTCACATTGACTATCAAATTGGATTTTTGGAATGTGTTCTTCTATTTCCTGCCATTTACTAAGAAAAGGAACGTATAATTATAGTCATTGAATACATAGTGATTCATCATAAAAAGGAAACTTTGAACATAAAAGGACAAACTTATAATGAGAAATTATATCCTAACTTGTGATTCCATTGGTTTAAATCGAGGTTATCCTCGATATATTTCATAAATTAAATTTCTATGGGATTTTTATGTCCCTGAATAATGGTTTGTACTATGCTCATGAATCTACCAATGCATATCACCCGAGACTTTCGTAACCAATAGTGAAGCAAGGCTCATTGTCGTGCACTAGTTCCCCTTAGTGTTTATCACAAAGTGGTGTTTTTGGGTTTTACCTCCAGATACATCTATGTCAGAACCACCACTATGAGCTCGTATCTAGAAAAGGATGTATATTCATGGTAAACCTCTTACTCAATACTCACCAATATTTAGGAATATTTTAATACATAGTCTCCTCTTTAAGGGTCTCAAAACGGTTCTCCATTCCTAATCTCTAAAAATAACTAGACCATCCTGTGATACCATATATAGAGACCCAAGAATTTTACATATAATATTACATAGTTTTATAAAAAATTAAACATCATTGTACTCACCAAGGATCATTATTTCTAGTGTCTTGTAATACTAGGTACATAAAACATAAAATATTTGACTGAAAAATACTTCTTTGTTTAGTCTCCATAAAGAGATCTTATCTTATTTTCGGCCCTTATAGGTTACCCTGGGGAACACATGAACAAAGGGATATGTTAAGAAGCCCAGTTAGAGAATCATCATAAGGCTGCATGTAAAGAACATGAGTTAGGAGGCAGGCCATAATTATATCCAAAGCATGGAACATAAAAAATCATATCATCAAAGCATTGGTTCATATAAAACTATAATCAAATAAATGTGTGAGATTCATAAAATATGGCTTTAGTATGGGTCAAGGATAACCGGTAATCCAATTTCCCATTTTAGTAGGGGTCAATTATAACCTTCAATCTCATTTCCCATTTTAGTATGGGTCAGGCTAACCGCCAATCCTGTTTCACATCGCATCTCATGAGACGTATCCTTTCCCATTGGATTATTGCAATATCTGGGCACACCCATATCAATATTATCATGAATATTATTTCCATATAAATAATCATACATAATCAACCATACAGAAACATAATGGTACCCAAGGAATTAATTAGGTACCACAATCATGACCTAAAGCATAACCAATGAGAGTATCATGAAAGTGATCATGAAAAAAATGGATTAGAACATACTTGGATGTTTATAGAGTCGAATTGGAATATTACAAGGTAATTTATTTACAATATAGGTGACAACATATATGAATTTTTATTATATAAACCTTAACACTCATACCTTTTTCTGCGGATTTATGGAAAACACAATACAACTTTTAAAATAGAAAAGAGGACAATATTTTATATAAAACCAGAATTGAACCAAGATGTTTTTCATAATAAAATGACTGATTTTGTAAATACAATGGTGGATTTAAATTAATAATAGAGTGCACTTGATATTACGTATAAATTCGTGAAGTTCCCGGAAATCATTTTTGCGTATCAGATTGTTCTATGGAGGGAAAATTTTAAAAACATGTATATCTATGAAAGAGAGTGTTAAAAGGGTCTTCATAATTTAGTTTTGAAAAACCAAATTGAATTTAGTATACGTACATATACATATGAGATAACTCCACTTTAATATAAAAAATATATATTTCATCCCGAATGAACAAAAAGCATTCGGGTAGAATTCGTTATGATTTATTAGCAAGGTGTTGGGAGTACCTATGAGGGATTTATGAGAGATAAAAGTGTTTTTTAGTCATCTACACATCATGAGGGAAGTATGGGGGTGGAGTGTGATCATACCCCATCATAAGAGATTATACATGAAAAGACATAGCATATAGAACAACTATGATTAATATTGAAATGGATAGGATCACTTACCTTAAATTTGGTGGTGTTCTCCACTTGGTATTATTGTCCTGAATAAACAAAATAGGTTTATTAATTAATAATTCCATAACCTATTCTATAATTAATTAATTTATTTTAATCTTTTTTGGTTCATTGAGGACCTTGTTATTGTTTATAAGGTTCAATTTAATTTTTAGGTTCATTTGCTTCTTTGGTTTTAATGGTCTGTTCATGTTCGGATAAACACATATGATGAAAGTGATTGACTAAAATTTAAGTTTAATGTTATTAGTGAACATACATAAGATTAAGTGGTTACATGTTTTAAATGGTTACTTAGAGTGATTCATAAATATTATATATAAAACCATAGTGATAAATGTTTTGGGTAATCCATGGGTTTGATTAAAAATAACATGATTCACATTATAAAATAATTCCATTACTATGAAAGGATTACAGAACCAAAAAAAAGATATATTACACATATTATAATATAATTCAATCATAACAAAAATGGATTCATGACTCAAATTATAGATGATAAAAGATATTGATAAATAGTTGTCCTTGAATTTGCAAAAAATTGAACATCTCAAATGGTGCTTTCATTTCTATCAAATAAGAGGTGAGGAAAGGAGAGAATATAATGGAATATCTCCTTAGAATAAAAACATTCCGGTTAATGTATGTAATTTTAGTTGTCATACTATTTGGATGAAGGGAGGTGAGGAATGAAACAATACAAAAATAATATAAAAGAAATGAAGGAATTGGAAATAAGAATATACCTCTTGATACTTCCTCCTTTGAGAACCCCTTAAGAAGAGAGGTTTTGGAATTTTAAAGAAGCTATGGAATTTTGGATGTTGAGGAGGATCATGGGGAATGATTTGGGTATAATATTTTCAAGACACAAGTCTTGAGCGTAGTGAAGAGAAGAGTGAGTGATGTGGAGTTTTATAGTGGAGGAGAGAAGGGTTTTCATAATTTTTTAATCATTAGTGTATTAATTTACCTCAAGACTAGAAATATTGATGGTTTCATAAACAAAAATAGTAATAATTGCATGTTACTTCAAACCAATTGGGTTTACATCACCCAATCATCATCAATTACTATTAATCCATTATTTAGCATTTATCTTAAATTTTATTTTTTTATTATTAATAAGAAAAATGTATTTTAAAAAATAAAAAAATTCACCCTAACCATTTTTCAATGTTTAGAATCCAAAAATGACGTCCATTTTTTCAAAAAAAAAATTCTGAATATGTTTTTTTAATATTTAATTGAACTCATAAAATATTATTAAAAACTAGTTTTAAAACATTCATTTACTTATTCTAAAATATAGGTACATCATAAATTCACATGAATATTGTCATTATAATATCATATTTAATGTTACTATTAATTATGTTATATCAATATTCATATGAGTATGTTACTATTCAATAGGGTAGTTTACTATTCACCAAAATTTTGATTTCCTTATCGGACTCCAAATAACATACTAATGCAAACTGTGTATGTTATATTCTTGAAATTCAAATCACATAAGGGACAAACTTTTGTTTAATGGTCACATATCATATATTAATTCATTGTGTTGTGTTTTCATGCGATTTTATGAAATATTTATATGAAGGGAATTTCCATTGAAAAACACTGGGTCATTACATATTCCACCCTTATAAAATTTCTCCCATGAAATTTCAGTTTACATTCTAATACCTAAATAGGTGGGTGTGCATTTCTTTCATTTCATCATCCAGTTCCCATGATTCCTCATCATAATTATTACTTTTCCATATTACCTTGACCAGATGGGTTGTATTGTTGTGTTGAACTTTGTCTCTCTGATCCAAGATCATCACTTGTTGCTCCTCATAGGAAAGATCATCCCCCTAACTAATCCACTATTGAAGAGAGCACATGTGGAGGTTCTTGTATGTACTTCAATAAGAGGGATACATGAAGGACATCATCTAATTTCAACATAGTATGTGGATGTGTTAGTCAATAGACTACACCTTCTACTCAATCAAGGATCTCGAAGGGGCTGATGTACCTGGGAATTAACATCCTTCTTTCCAAACCTCATGACATTCTTCCCTCGAGATATGCGTAAAAAACCATGTCTCTAACGTTAACCACAAGGTCTTGTCTACGATTTTCCATATAAATGTTTTGTCAAATTTGGGATGCCTAGGTATGCTTCTAAATGGTTTTCACCTTCTCTACCATTTCTTCTACAATTTCTACTCCCATTAGTTTATGTTCAGTAACTTCATCCCAACATGGAGAGGTTCTGCACCTTTTCCCATAAAGGGTTTCATATGGTTCCATTCAGATGCTCGAGTGGGAAATGTTGTTGTATTAGAATTCAACCAGTGGAAGATTTTGGTCCCATACTCCATTTTGTTCCATAGAACATTCTATCAACATGTCTTCCGATTTCGGAATAGTTGTATCTGATTGCCCATCAGTTTGTGGATGAAAGGCCATGCTTATGTTTAGATAAGTTCTTAGAGCATGTTGGAGACATTTCCATAACATTGATTTGAATCTCAGATCATGATCAGATAAAATATATAGTGGTAGTCCATGAATCCATACCACTTATATGATTTAAATATGTTTAGGTTGATCCAATTACAATTCATTTCCAATCGTAATAGAGTGTGCTATCTTTGTTAGACGATCCACAATGACCCATATAGAATTATTTCCTCTAGATGTCCTTAGAATTCTAGTGACAAATTCCATTGTAATGGTCCCCCACTTCAATGCTCTTATGGGAACTGGTTTTATCCTCTCCTTATAATTCCCTGTCAGCCTTCACTTGTTGACATACAATGAACATTTATGTATATTCAATAATCTCTCTTTTCAAATTGTCCGAGCAAAATTTTTCTCAGAGATCTCTATACATCTTTCTGATTCTTGGGTGGATAGAGAAGGTCCAGCTATGTGAATCATTTAGTATCCCCTTCTTAATCTATTTATTAGATTTTACATATAATCATGTCCCAAATATTATAAATCCTTCCTCATTAGTTTTGAAATCAGAGGATTCCCCACTTCCTATATTTTCCACCCTTTTCTAAATTTCAATATCTTTTCATTGAGCAACCTTTATTTTCCTCCAAGAGGGATTTTTGATAAATCATTTGGGAAATTATTAATGGTGTCTCTCCAATAATGAATCCTATGTATATCTTTTTAAAATCTAATAAGATCAGATAGTTTTCAATTTTCATCATTGATAATGATGTATAATCTTTTCTACCTAGCGTATCATGTACCTTTTTTCCCTATAAGGATGGTAGTGGATTCAGTAGTCATAATCCATGTTGAGATCTATCCATCTTCTTCATCACATATTAATCACTTTTTTTTGTGAAAATATATTTAATAATCTTGTGATTAATATATATCTCTCACTTCTACCCATAGAGACAATACTGCTATATTTTCAACACAAAGATCACCACCGACAACTCCATATCATGTGTAGGATAGTTTGGATATATTTTTTAGTTCCCTTGAGGCATATGCAATCAATTTTTTATTTTAAATTAGCACACAACCTAATATCTTCTTAAAAGAATCACTATACACCACAAAATGTTCTCCACATGTAGTGAGAGTGAGTACTAGTGTAGTGATTGGCCTCTTTTTCAACTCCATGAAACTATCTTCACATTCAAGTATACAGACATAATTTATTACCTTTCTTGTTAGCTTATTCATTGGGTTTGACAATGGTGAAATTTTCATCACAAATCGTTGATAAGATCAGCTAGACCAAAAAATCTTGGGGTATCTGTTACAGATGCTGATCTAAGCCACTCTTCAATTGCATTAGTCTTGGAAGGGTCCATAGATATCCCTACACTGGTGTTAACAATCCCAAAGAATAATATTTCCTGCATTGAGAACTCATATTTATTGTACATTGGAGACAAATTCTACCTTTACAAAGTGTTTCACATAGTAATAAAATACTCTTCATGTTCTTTCTTTCTCTTGGAGTACATCACAATATCTTCCATAAAGATAACCACAAATTTTTCGATGTAATCTGTAGAGACTCTATTAATTAAATCCTAGGAAATTGGTGGAGCAATAGTGAGCCCTTATGGAATCAGTATGAACTCATAATGTTCGTACCTCATTCGAAAGGTAGTCTAGGGAATATCTAACTTCCTCACCTATAATTGGCGATTTTGCGAATGATGGTCCACCTTAGAGAAATAACTAGCCCCACAAAGCTATTAAAACAATTTATCTAGTTGTGGTAGGGGATAGTTGTTCATTGTTAGGATTTTACTAAGCTCACAGTAATTAATTAAGAGGCACATTCATCCTCATTCTTCTTGATGAAGAGGACTGGTTCACCCCATGGTGAAGCACTCGGGCATATAAAACCATTCTCCATATTCTCCTCTAACGACTTCCTTAGATCTTCTATCTCTTATGTGGCCATTTTGTATGGTGTCATTGAGATAAGATGGGATCCAAGGATAAGCACAATCGATAACTCAACCTCTCGGTCAAGAGGAAGACCATAAAACTCTTCAAGGAATACATTAGTGTAATCCCTCATGATGGGAATGTCTACAAGCACGATTCTCTCCTTTGTCTCAATTATTTTATCTTGATATTCCTACTCATAGGGCAACAATATCTACACCTGAAATGATAATTCTAAAGGAGAATCATCTTCATCATTACACAAGTAATGAATCGTATGATTTATTGGGATGTGAAGTGTTACAAACATTTTATAATATTTGATGTTTGATTTGTATAAAGATATCCAATCCATTCTAAAGATAGCATCGAACTCTTCCAAAGGAAGTATGAAAAGATTTTTTGGTAGGTTTAGTCTTCAAACATTAATCGGGGAGGAGTTATAATCCATGGATGAAATAATTTCCACATTTTCTATTCTCAGAGATATCTTTTCCTACAAATTTTGAAGTGGTGTTTCAATAGTTATACTAAACATGAAAGATTTGAAATAATGCATTGAACTAGAATGAAATAGTATGTTCTATATTTATGAATGAATAACTAGAGTACATATCACCACATCATTTTACAGCACCAGATCAGTAGTAGTGATAGAATAATACATTCCTTATTGACTATAAGGTTGTTGTAGATTGCCTCTGACAACCCTAGACTTATGGAAATTGCATGAATAATGCCAGTTCTCCTGGCAGTTGTAAAAATGCACTACAAGCAGAGTGTTGATCTGAACCTTCCTTTCATTTTCATCATTAGTAGGATTTTTCATACCCATTAGCTGTTCATGTATAGATGAAGAAACTTTTAATATTTGAAGAAATTTTTGGTTCCCTTCAAACAGTTACATGGATGATTCTTCCCGCAATTTTTACAAAGTGAAAAGTCAAGATACAATCTATCATTGGATTTGTTTGATGAACCACCCATGTTGTTCTCCATTTTCCACTTCATATCACAGTTCCCATGAGACCACAGAGAGTCTCGAACTTCCATTTCAACATTGGGGGAACAGCAGACAATATCCTCATTACTGTTGAAGTCTCGAATGGCCATCACTTTTCATAGACATGGCTTTCATCCACTAATGAAGAGATCCAACTTGATTTCAAAGTAAATGATAAAGCAAGTGGAGTACCTTCCAAGCCTTGTAATGTTTCCTTCATATGCCCCAATAGACACATCTTCTATCTCCTTGAGTCTGAGGAACTCTCTTTCCATATTGAGATGGAGGATTTGACTAAAATATTTGTTGAAAAGTGTCCTCTTGAATTCATCACATTCCATGGAATCCATTTCTATTGGGAATTTTTTTCTTGATCATTGTCCAATATTTATCAAATTTCTTCATTAAAATAATTAACTTCTAGAACAACATTCACTTATTCTATGAACTGGAGGATGGAGAAAATATTTCCAATGGAGATAATCCATTGTTCATCGATGAGGGGATCTGATGATCTGCTAAACACGGGAGGCCTTTTTGACATGATGGATTATACGTAAACTTTATCTATCCTCGGAGGAGAAGGGGGTCTTACTTGATTAATGTTATTATTAATAACGCGAGCCCGCTCAGCAAGTACGGTTATGATGTTCTGATCACCCACTCCCCTAAAATCAGGAATATCATTAGGAAAATCATTTCACTTCCAATAACAATGCTTATTGGAAAATGTTCTTCAATTTCCATCCATTAAATAAGAAAAAGAACATACAATGAAAGGTCATGAATACTTAAATATTGAGAATAAAAAGAAAACATTGATCAAAAATGGATTAACATATTAAGAAGAAGTATATCCTAACTTTTGATTCCATAGATTAAAATGTTGGTTATCCTCGATCAATTTCATAAATTATGTTCTTATAGGATTTTCTTGCCATTAATAATGGATTTTACTAAGCTCATGAATCTACAAAAGCATATCCTTTGAGAGTATTGTAACTAAGAGTGCATCATGGCCCATTTTTATCCACTATTTCTCATTTGAGTCTAGCTCCATGTGTTGTTTTTGGGTTTTACTGCTTGATAGATTTGTGCCAGAGCTGCCTCTACCAGCTCGTATCCATACATGGATGTATTTTCTTGGTAAACCATATACTCAATACTCAAAAACATTTAGTGATGTTTTCTTATACATAGACTCATCCTTAAAATTCTCACTATGGTTTGTTATTCATAATCTCTGTAAATAACTAGGCCATCCTCTGATACCAACAACTAGTTCCCCAATCATTTAACATATAACATTACATAATCTTATGAATAATCATACATCAGAGTACCAGCCAAGGATCATTAAGTCTAGTGACATGGATGACTAGTTTTATAAAACATAAAATGTGTAGATAAAAAAAGGCATCTTTATATTATCTACAGAAAGAGATCCTAGCTTCCATTGAGCCCTTACATTTTCATAGGGTACCCAGGGGAAGACATGAACAATGGGATGAGCTAAAAAGACATGTATGGGAATGAACATAAGTCTACAACTTAAGAACATGAGTTAAGATGAATGGACTAATGATATCCAAATCATGGAAATTATAAAAAAACAACATATAAGCATGGGATCATATAAAACTGGAATCATATAAATATGAAAGTATCATAAAATAAGCCTTTAGTATGGGTAAAGGAAAACCACCAACCTCGTTTCCTATTTTATTATGGGTAAGGCTAAACGCCAATCCCATTTCAAATTGGATCTCATGAGACTTAACTTTCCCCAATGCATTAGAGAGCTATCTATGAACATTCATCTAATCATTTTCATGAATATTCTTGAAAAACAAATAATCATAAATAATCAACTATACACAAACATAAGGGGACCCATGTAATGAATTAGGTATAACAATTAGGACATAAAGCATAAGCAATGGGTGTATCTTTGAAGTGTCCATGAATGAAAGAGATTAGAACATACATGGACGTTCATATGGTAGAATGGGTATATAACATGGTAAGTAACGTCAAACCCAACTAAAAACATATATGTATTCTGATTATAAAAACATTATCATTAAAACAATTTTGTATGGTTTTAAGAAAACCAATATAGAGCCTTAAAAAGAGAAAAGAGGACTATCTTTTATATAAGACCATACTTGAACCAAGAATTTTTTCATAAATAAAAGTCTGATTTTATAAAGGCAAAAGGGGTTTAAAATAGTTGATATAGTGCACATGAAATTGGGTCAAAATTTGGGATGTTTCCTTAAACATGTTTGCTAATCAGAATGATCTAATAAATGAATCATTTAAAAACATGAATATCCATGAATGTTATTGATAAAAGGGTCTTCAGAATTTATTTTTTTAAATGAAATCAAAAATTAAGAATATCTACATAAAAATATAAGATAACTCCACTTTGATATAATGAATGATAAGGCTACCTGAATGAACAAAAATTGATCGTGTACAATGCATTACAGTTTATTGGCATGGTGTTAGTAGTACCTAAGAGGGCATGATGAGAAAGGAAAGGGGATTTTTATAATATATACATCATTAGGACATTATGGGGGATGTGTCTGATCATACCACATCATTATCTATTGCAAATAAAAAGGCATAGCATAGAGAAGAAATCTTGATTAAGAGTGGAATAGAGAGGATCTCTTACCTTAAATCTGGTAGTGTTCTTCACTTGTAATTAATAGCCTGAATAAACAAATTATGATTATTAATTAATAATTAAATAACTTATTATATAGTTAATTAATTAATTTTTACCATTTTTAGTTCATTCTAGAGCCATTTTATTGGTTTTAAGGTTCTATTTCATTGTTTAGCTTCGTCTGCTTCCTTGGTTTTAATGATCGATTCATGTTCAGATAAACACCTATGATGAATTTGATTGTCTAGAATAGATGTTGTATGATATTTGTGAACATACAAGATATTATATGGTTAAAATTTTAATTTCATTAGTAAGAGTTAAGTCGAAATATAATTTATACAACCTCAGTGACAACCGTTTTGGTAAATCGGTGGGTTTGTTTACAAAGAACATGTTTGGATTTAAAACATAATACAATTTGTACAAAAGGACTAAAGAACAAAAAAATAGTATATATGACATATATAATTATATGGTTCACCATAACACAAATAGATTTTTGACCAGAAATAATGGTGATAAATGAAATTGATAAACCATTGTCCTTGAATGTGCTAAATTAGCACATCTCAAACAGTGCTTTCAATTCATTGAAATAAAAGGTGGGGGAAAGGGAGAAGATGATGAAATATCCCCTTATAATAAAAAAATTCAGGTACATGTATTTTACTTGGGTTATCATACTATTTGAGTGATGGGTGGTGTGGGATGAATCCAAGAGAAATGAACGTAAAATAAATGAAAAAATTGCAAAGAAGTATTTACCTTTTGAGACATCCTCCTTTGAGAACCTATTAAAGAGAAAGGTTAAGGTATTTTAAATAGGCAAGGGGATTTTGAACGTGGGGGAGGATCTTGGAGAGTGATTTGTGAAGAATATTGGAAAGGAACAAGCCTTGAGAGTAGTGAAGAGAATAGTGAGTGTGGGGGTATTTTTTTGTGGAGAAGAGAAGGGTTTTCATAATTTTTTAATCATTAGTTTATTAATTTACCTCATGACCAGAAATTGTGATGATTATTTGAACAAAAAATTTAATAAATGAATGTGACTTAGTTCAAATTGGTCTTACATCAAAAGATCATCATCAGTGACTCAATAAAATCATTATTTACCATTTATCAAAAATTGTTGTATTTTACAATAAATAAAAAATTCAATTATTTTAGAATGATCAAAAAAATTCACCCTAAATATTTTTCATTGTGTAGAATCCAAAAATGAAGTCCAGTTTTTATAAATAATTTTCCAAATATTATAATTTTAATATTTAATTAATGTTTAAATTTATTATTAAAAATAATTTCTACACATTCATTTAGATATTCTAAAATTTAGGTACATCATAATATCACATGAATATTATCATTATACAATCATACGAAAGGTTACTATTCATTTGGTATTGTCACTATTCATAATGGTACATTACTATTCATAAGGGTAGGTTACTATTTCTCGAAAATTATGTTTTTATTATCAGGCTCCAAATAACTTACTGATAGAAATAGTTTATGTTAAATTTTTGAAATTCAAATCACCTATGTGACAAACATATGTTTAAAGGTAACATAGCACACAGTAGATCATTATGTCGTGTTTTCATGTGATTTTATGACATATTTATAAGAAGAGAATTTCCATTGAAAACATAGGGTTTTTACATAACACACATTAATTTAACTCTTGCTAAACCACAAGTGTGTGTGTTCAATGACCCTAAAATTAAAAAATTGTGTGTGCATATTGAGGAATAAGACACCAAGTGGAGAGTGTTTGGTTAATATCAGAATACACACTCATTGAACATAATCTATTAAACTAGAACATTGTGTGTCTTGATTGACTAGAAATATATTAAACATTCAAGAAATAATGTACAATTACATGCATATGTAAAAAAGACAACTGAGATAACCAATACAAAAGGTTTTGAATCCCATAAAACCCATGGATTAGGTTAATTTGAATTGTGACTAAGGTCAGGAATGTTCAAAAAAATAGAATATATCCATGTTGATCATGTTTAATAATTCTATTAGAGAGACATAGATGACATAGTGCATGATTATTATTTCCAATTAATATTATTTTAGTAGTTGTGTGCACCATCATCACACATATTAGTGAGGTCTGGTATTCATTAGAAGAAGATAAAATTTCTTGAACATTGTTTCACTGAGGAAACTGATCGTTAAAAATAATAAAAATTATTGAGCAAGTACAAAATACCTTACCACAGGCTATTGATGATTCTGGAAGAGGTACATGGGAAATTGTGATTCATCATGCTCATGAGGAAAGAGAATAAGATAAAGATATAGTGAATAAAAATAATTCAATGGTGGAATATTCTCGTGTGATTCAAGATCTAGGAATATCATACGAGACTCAGGATTAGAAGAGTTTAGTGGGACTACAGATTATGCTAGTTTAGTTCTTGTAACAATGTGAGATGCAGAATAACGAACCTCGGATGTGGCTGAGGAGATATATATTTTGACTCTGTATCTACCATTGTACATTTTCATTAAATTGTAGTAGAGAGTCTATTATGGGGAGAATAACCACCAATGAAAGAATTTGGTATTTTTACCAATACCTTTAAAGCATGTGTTTAGTGCCTTTTAATTTGTAACATCATTCATTATTAGGCCTTGAGACAAAATATGAGTGGATTAAGGATTTAACGAGCCATAAAGCATTTATTGAAAAGAACCAATTTTGAAAAAATTTAAAGGGATCACTGAATCACCCCCCTCTTAGGTATTCTCACTGATCTGAAATATTCACAAAAAATATATTCTTTTTTAAAATTATAATTATTACACATACACATATTTCTTTTAAATAAAACCATATAGTACATGAAAAAACTATTTATTTAGATTTGAAAATATTTTTCATTGAAATAAAAAACCATATTCTTATTTCACACTGGGATAAAATAATTATTCATATAATTAAATATAAATAAAATAACTAACATAAATAAATATTAATTAAATATTCAATGAATTAAAAATTATTTATATAGAAAATTGAATAAATATAATCCTATGTAAATTAATTTCACATTTATATAACATATAATTTTAATCATCAAGTAACCCTAATTATTTTAAATGCATAATTGGTATCTCATATATTATATAATATCATTTGAGACATGATATTAACTTTTAAATATACAAAAAATATTATAGAATTTTAATAAAACATATAATGACATATTATTAAAAATTCATTTGATGTCACATTATCCCCTCATGATGATATTATTTCTTCACTATTTAATCTAATTTAAAAAAATCGTTATCTAATTACTATTATTCAATCATATAAATCGATAAACATTTAAATGACATTTTTTAATTACATAATATATTATTTCTATAAGGATTAATAAAAGTCAACTAATATAAATTCAATAAATTGTATCAAAATCACCATATATGTCAACTATTATTAAACCAGTTCCTAACAATACCAAAAAAATATTTTTCTATTATTGTTAATGTCCAACTAATAATGTTTTTAGGATGTAATGTCATAGTCTAAATCATTTTTAGTTCCCCCCAATTTTTTATTCATTCCATTTGTTTAATTTTGTTTGATATGTGGAAACAATTATTTGATTTTGGATGCTTGATGAAATTTTAATTAAATATCTCTTCAAAAATAATAGAAGAATTATATTTTATCTTTACAATATGCGGATCATTAAAAATATAAAAATACATAAAAAAATTTATTTTAATATATCATTCATATCAGTTACATGTGGATCTCCAACATCCCAGACTACATTAAATTCCTCCATTCTATGGTATACATTTGATTGTTTGAAAATATTTTAAATTAATTATTTAATACATTATATGTTGTGATAGATTAAAAAGTAGAGATAATAAAATTAGGTCATAAATAATCCATGAAAAATGTCAATTTTAAGGTATAGAAGAGGTGATTGATGTATCATAAAATGGTTACACGTGCCGTGAAGGATTGAAAATTATTTTAAAATACATTTCCAATGAATTATCCATAATAATGCCATTTATATTATATTAAAGGGGAAGATTTTGATAGATTATCTCCCATCCATATTGCGTAATATTTCTTTTATTTATAGATAAATTTCAATTAATAAATTAATTATCAATGATCTATTGCATATTGATGCTAGTAATAAAATAATAAGTATTTCTCTTTTTAATTATTGTTTCATGATTCCCTTTTTTGACCGTTGAGTAAATCCAAAATGTATGGTGAAGATATTTACCTAATATTATATTATCCAACTAAACTTTGAAAATTTTAAATATTAATCATTAGAATGATAACATCATCTTTCCTCATTTTAAATGCTATGATTTATTAACAATCTAAAATTTATCTAATCCCATGGAATAGAGAACCCATAAAATTATTTAAACCATTATAATATTTTATCCAAAATCAACATATCACATTTCAAAAAATAAATGATCCTCAATATTAATAATAATATATCTTATACTTTTTCAATACCAAAACTGTTTATTAAATTCCCAAAATAAGGTAAATCGTCGCGACATAAAGGATTAATAAATACAGAGAAATCACAATCCCTCATTTTGAAAATTCACATAGTAGAAAATAATATATATATATATATATATAATAATCATGTAATTTTCCAAAAAATACAGTTATGTTCCTCAAAAAAATACAATTATATTTTATAATAAGTTAATTTTCAAACTCACAAACTATCTATAACTCTTATAAAGTACGTTTTACGACCTTAGAGCACCCTAAAAAAATATGGGTGAATCATGGTGTGTAAATTTTTTCAAATGAGATAGATCATGTCCCCACATTGGTGGGTACCTTTTAAACCATTTTCATGGAATCATGCGTTTACCCATCACCCAGATGAAAAAATAAAAACACAACAAAATTGTTTACATGCTTCACCATTAAGGGAAATTCCAATGAGCATACATCCATAATGCTCCTACCATACTGAAATCAACTAAGATTCACTTTTATTTATGGATTATAAATATTTATACATCGCCAATAAGTACTAGGAACACTATCATGAAAATACTTTTATAGATAGTATATTACTCCAATGGATGACATCAGTTGACTCCCCATTTCTCACACTCTTGGGTGAAGTATCACTGAATTTGTTGACCTGATGGTCACTTCAGTTGATTGGGCATATAAGTATTTTTTCCACATTATCACAGGAATCATCTTTCACTATTATGTTGAATTGATAAACATCAAATCACCATTCACATTATATCTGATGTTCAAAACTACCATTCATAACCCTCCATGACATCATTCATTCCCCTTAATATTAGATAGTAAATTCCACCATAAAAAATAAACTATCATTTCTAAAGTTCCTTACCATCATGAAATTAAAAAACTCTTGAAGATCACAGTATTCATGAAAGCCACTTTTTTTAATTTCATTAATGTCCAAAAATTCCAAACCACAAATTTCATGAGAATTTGTTTCACAAAGAGTTACTGATTTTTAAATATTTCCCTTCATAAAAAGAACATTGTGAAATTATATCATTTAATCCATTTACCGAATCAAATTTTTTCATATTAGGATGAGTATCCTCTTATATAATGTATATTCCATTCATAATTCTTTAATGATGGCCACATCCTTTTCATGAACCTCTTTATTCATGTTTATGATGTTCCTAATCTTAACAAATCTATAATGAAATTTAATTGATCACCCAACTTCATATAGTTACATAGATTAATATCATCCCATCTCAACTCATTCATTTTCATGATTCCACTTTCATGAGTATAAATCAATGAGGAAATAGATTCCTTCCAAAATATGACCAACATTGTGATACACCAATCATTATTAAATAGATTCCTTGACCATATATTTTAATGTTGTATTCACGAAAGGCTTATTTTTTATGTTGGTTCATTCATATGAATTTTGAGCTCTAAAAATTTGGAAGACACTGCTGAATGATTACACCTTCAACACTAAGGTCTTCTGTAACGTAATATATCATATCATGGAAACAAATTTATTTACCCATTTTGGATTGAAAAAAACAATAATAAAATTTTTCATCATGTGTGGATGAAAATTGGTTTTAACAATCTCCACCTTTGGGATTTTTGGATATCCTAAGATAAAATTAATAAAGAACCTCCCTAACACAGAAATCAGATAATAACAAAATAACACATCCATCACTCTATGTTAATGTGATCAAATCTCATTTTATAAAACAATTGTGGAAGAAGATAATTTATTCCCTCGACAGGCCACTATCGAAACCTGAATACCTAAAATCATTGAATTTCGATGATATCATCCATTGGAAATAATACCAATGATGTTGTATGTCTAATATATAGCTCAAAAACTCCCTTTTGATCATAGCACTCACACATACCTAAACCACAAACACAAATAGATGGAAATAGTTAACAAAATTGGGGGAAAGGGAACCAACTGTAACTTCTTCGTTCACTGGGAGGTGGTGGAACACCATGGTTTGGAAAATTTTCTCAAACATGGAATCTCAAAATGGATTTTTCATAATTTCAACCAATTGATCATTACTTCCAACATGTTTCATTTTAATGAAACAATATTCTACTTTTTCTTTAATAAAGTGATATCTGATCTCAAAATGTTTTGTACGGGAGTGTTAGAACTTGTTTCTCATAATATTAATTTCACTCATAATGTCATAGATTATAACCGTTAGAAGTTTCACCTCATCACCAATTTTATTATGTTTCTTCTTTACCCAAAATATCTAATTGCATCACTTTTTAACATATAAATAATGGCCATTATAAATACTAAGATAATTTATTCATGTTCCTGGATACAAAAACCTACACATTTGTTTCCAATAATTAATTCACAACCACTTGTGGAATTTCAGTCTACTAAATCACTTGACCTATTAGAATTATAAAATTATGATAATTCATTAACTATTATCACAGAAAAGTATAATACAGTGGTTAGAGTACTATGATTATACCACATGATTCATTTTAATTTTTCAAAATTATCATCCAAAATATTATTTTGAATGTGAGCTGATAAAATTGATTCAATAAGGAAATTGGACTGTGTAAAGATGAAATTTTTTGGGATTCCAATAATTCTTATATATTAGGTGGGATCAAAATATTTTATATCCTAAGTAATTCTATGTTTTTTCTCAACTGCAATTGGTGTTAACATTATTTTGGAGTCCTCCATGTTTAATTTCATAAAAATATCACTTAAATATTTATTTAGAAAAATTATGTTACAATTATAAGGACTCGACCTTAAAAATTACATTATATATTTATCATAAAACTAGATATCACATTCTTTACCTAGTGATCTTTAATGTCTACAGTTTTAGATAGTTAAGAATAATTATTACATAGTATACCATTATATTACACGGGGACAATTACACACAATATCCAATTTTTTAGCTTGGAAAACCATTTTAAAATAATACTTGTTTTCTTCTCATGATGTATATTTACAATTATCTCAATTTCATCATCGGTTACCCTAATATTCTTAAAACTCTATGAAATATATATTAATGATCTGATGAATAAAATATTAGTAAGGAATATAAAAAGAAATGAAACTGATAGTTTAGTAAAAATATGAAAACACATTTAATGATAAAATATATCTTTAAATTTTAGGAAGAATATTCAATAGAAAATTTCAAATGAATGTTCTATTAAATTTAATCAATTAATGTCATTAAATCCCATAGAAATAAATTAAAATGCTTTAAGGTGACTTAAAGCATCATATTTACAAAACAATTTCAAAACCCAACAAATTGGAATGACTATATGTTTGAAATCAAATTTATATATTATAGTATTACTTGATATAATTTTGTCCACCCCATGTCATGTTTTACCAGGGTTACCTGGCGCTATCAGGACCAACTCATGTTATGCTTTAACATGCATCCTGATGCAATCTTGGCCACCCATTGTTAGTATGATACGTGCATACCAGGAAATATCTAGGACACCCCATGTATAAACTATATGAGTCTAACCCCTTTATTATAATTCTCAAATACTATATAATTAATGAAACATTGTCCTCTTAAAACCCTTTTTAAGATTCTCCATACCACATATAGAAAAAGACACTTGCATAAATATAAAATTTTAATTTAAAAATCCATATTAAATATGGTAAATATCAAAAACAATAACTTGATTATTCATTTTAGGATAAATTAAATATTATAATATAATCCAAAAACTAAATAATTTCTCTGGTGGTAGAAAATTTATTTTCACAATGTATGTGACTAATATAACACTCCTTTTGTCATTTATGAAAAAATCATTATAAAACACATAATAAGATTATATTTTGAAAATGACTGAATAAATTTCAAAATAGATATATAATTTCCCTTATAATCCATATATATATATAATAATAATATTAATAATATTGACATGGTGAAATTGTTTTGAAAATGGAATCTATAAACATTAAAATTGTCCCTTACCAATTTGAAAATTAAATCATAATCCCCCTTAAAGTATACCATTAAGAAACGTAAATATCCAGAGAATAAATAATATCGTTATATAATATTTTAAAGGTGATTTATATACACATCATAGAATTAGGCTGGAATATAACTAAAAAAATGCCTCCATGAAAGGATATTGAGGTGATATCCCTTATTGTTTGTCTGAATCGTCATGTACATTCATTATTTTCATGAATAAAAATTTTTGGCTAATTTATACTTTCTTAAAAACATTTTACATGTTTATTATTCCTTGTATATATATATATATATTATTTCCATGTTATAATAATTAATTATTTATTTATGTTCATAGTGAACATTTTCACAATATTTTGTGCCTAGGTCAAATAATGAATTCGGAATGTTTATAATAGTCCAATTGGTCATAATTATATTAGATAAAAATAATATTCCATATTTAATACTAAAATTTAAATATAAATTGTACATTTAATTTCATTCATAAAATATGGGTATAAAACATTAATTATGTTACAATCATAGACCGTGAAAGAAATATGTATCAATCAGTAACATATTATTTTTTAGTGATCTTCATTAAATGAAAGTATGTGGTATTTAATATAAAAATAATAATGATATTATTATTAAAATAATAATAATAATTAAAATATACTTATATATATATCATGTGATGTGGTTTTGAAATAACTATTCACATTGCATCATGGAGGTGATAATTTACACGTATGCCCAATCAAAGTAATAACATTTTTCAATAAAATATCATTACATATATGATAAATTATTAATTATTAGTTATAAATATATCAATAAATTCATATATATAATATTTAATTCCATAATTATAACCATTCTAGTGAATGATGAGGGAAAATGAAATATATCTATTCACAAGGTTGTAGTCTATCGTACAACTGAATGACTAACATTTTCCTTATATAATGTAATTGAGAATGGATGTAGTTGATGATATAAAAAAATAAATTCAAACTATATTTAGAATATTTTATTTCATAAATTAACTTAGATGAACAATATTTTAAGGTTTGGAAGAAGAAAGAATATCGAAACAATTAAATAAAAATGATACCTCTTCTTCAGACAATCTCATTCTATTAAAACCATAAAACCTATAAAGATAGGGTAGTCCCAAAATGATGTGATCTACAATGTGTGGTAGGGATTCTATTATTCTATTTTATCTTATAATATCACCAAATACAATATTTTTAAATGTGCATATAAAACACAAGAAGGGGTTCCGTTTACAATTGGTAAGAGGGGCACTCATGGAATTCATGAAAGTGTTTCATGAATATAATTTTTTTTATTCCAAATGGATCCAAATGTAGTTATTTCTAATACATTATGTGGATGTGTAAAAATTCAATTATAATGTTTTAATTAGAAATGATTGTATTATTTTAAATCATTATATTTCTTAAACCAATATTTATCCATTGTAATTCTTACTGTGATATCATGTAATTTACACATTTGATGGATAATATATTTTATTTAAATTTCTATGGTAACAATAAATTAATTATTGATGAAAATTTTGAAAACCTATCATTGATATTTTGGAACCGAATAATTTTTATATTATATATCAGTTATTAAAATATTATTTATTTAAAAATACTTATAATGTTAATATTGAACTTTTTCAAAACATGAAATTCAGAAATTATCATAAAAACAGCATGCCTCTGAACCAATTATTTTAACTCATAAAAAACATGTCAAAATCATCTATAAAACTTATGGATGGAATTTATTCTTTCCTATTATATTAATTTAATCATTTTTAGTACACATTATCTGATATTTTTTTTATTTAAACTCTTACTGCATCATCAGTGTGTATGATTTTAATGTAACTATTTATTTAAAAAAATTATAAATAACTTATCATGATTTATATCATTCTCTTATCATACAAATTAAAATATATAGTCAAACATATCACATATATAACATGATATTAAAATTGTTTAACTTTTTAAAAACAAAAGTATGAATGGTTTTACTTTTCATTGATTAAATTATTTTAAATTTTATATTCTCATCCAAATTTCAATGAATGGAAACATATGAAACATCTCATATTTGTGTGTATCATTTTCGGATATTATTTGGATTATTTTTCAGACTATGGGTTGAGACAGAGTTTTATTTTGAGGCCTAGTGTGCTTAGAATAAATATATGAAATATATTAAATATATTAAATATTTCATGCACAAAATATTTTTGAAATGGTGTAATAAAATCTATGTTGTTTCATGGATCAAATATATGAGGGATCAATTGTGTTCAGAATGTAGGGTTTAACATTGGAGAGACTTATCCATTGTTATTGTGGAATATTTGGGGAAAATTCATCATGGGCGTTAAATGATTAAAGTAAATAATTAATTTATTGTAATTCAATTTTTTTCAATGTAGTGATATGAATTTCATTAAATATACTATTTTTTGGAAACCCATTATTTATACATATAATCCAGAAATCATTGGATATTTTCAAGAGATAATTATAGATGACTTCCCTCAGGTGAGCAGAAACTAGATCATGGATCAATGATCAATGTACCATAAAATTTATCCATTTATCCATTTAACACAATGTAACAACATTTATCCTTATCAATTTATCCTAATCTTGTTTTAGTGGTTGTTTGAAATTTTTCCTTCCTAATTTCATCATTTTTACGATAAAAAAAAGATCAATCAACCAATAGATAGGATCTTAGATTGTTCATATTTTTTGGATCAGTTTATTGTGTGATTATTATAGGAGAATTACTTTGGATTAATTAATATATCAATGTAATTCTCATTCATATGAATTTATTTCAACACAAGCATTGATCGGGGGTTTTCATCTCATCTATTATTATTCTTTTCTCCCACAATTCTTTATTCACTGCAAATGTTATTTGTTTGGACAAGGGTTTGACATATCATAATCAATCAATGGAGGAACACCCATTCCTAGGAACAATGATCAAATATCATAATTATTTTACTTTAATGACATTAAGGTGGTGAGATGATGGAACTAGAGACGATTCAGACGGGTTTGGGTACCCTTGTTTTGGTTCATTGATGCTCTTTGTTGTGAAAAAATGAATTATGTTGAGAACTGTTGATTGAGCATATTCAACGTCATTTTTTTTGCATATCATTGTTGGTAGGGTCTAAATGATCCACGATCTGTAGGTTCTAGAAATGTGGGAGGCATTGTTGAGGGTTAGATGACACATAATGAATTAGAATAATCATGTGATACATGATGTGTAATCGGATGTTGCAGGACCTGTTCCCCTGGATACGGATCAAGAGTTATAAAAAATATTAAGGATCGTATGGATTGTGTCCCTCCTCAATTGACTTATCATATACCTAAGTTGGTAAATGTATATATTTTGGAGCATATTTCCAAATTTTATGCCATTTAATTGAACACATACATGTCTTGGGTAGAAGTACAATGGATTACTCATGTAGTGGTGCAGGGGTTGGGATCACAGTACCATAAAGCCATGTAATAATTTGTAGACATGGCCACCACAACATGATCATGGCTAGGTGATATTTGTATGATTATATATTACTAAATATTTCATTTAAATCTTCTACACGTAGTTTATTTGAAGACCACATGTCATATGACTCTATTCTACACTATCCTATATGGGGATAGATGGAAACACCTTGTAACCGTTCGAACATTCCATGTACACAATTGAAATGTTCTTTTTGATCATTCCTTTTTTATCTTGGAATAGTATAGTTTTGGTATGTTTAATAGGTCATTTATCACATGGGTAGAATATGAAATTACATAAATTTCATGGTAATAGGATCCCCACTAGAGGTCATGTAACAAATAGAGTTGTTGTATCCCTCTGTCAGAATGGAGTGTGATCCTATATCAACATTTACTCCCAAGTAAGAGTTTGTGGATTCCACATGACCTCCTAGAGAAAGGAATTTATCATCTATTTTGATGGTTCTATCATGAGGTTTATTTTTATCATTGTCATATGATACCCCATGTAGTGGTATGATTCAAATTGGGTTCATGGTGCCCCCATCGGTTTTGGGCAGGACCCACTAACTATGTATCATGGTCTGCATTGACCAAGGATATTTATTGGGTTGGTAAAAATGAGCTAGACCTCTTTATGAGGATCCTCCAATGATATCATGACTCTTGGAGTGGGATTACAAAAACAAGTGTTTCATCTAGAAGAATCGCGTGTCTAGAAATTGGATATGACATGCAGGTGGTATAGTGTATTTCCTTCATACATCTGGGTTTTTCAATAATACATTGATTTTTATAAATTTTATTCATCTTGTTGTACCTTTTGTTTTGTGTTATTTAGGTCTTCATACATAGAATTATTATACTTACCGATGTATGGAATTTACACACTTGTTTTGTGTCTCATACCAATGACAAACTATTTGACACTGTACATTGAGAACATAGAGTGGGAGAAGCATAATTGTATATGGAAAGACTATTTTTTTCAAAATCATTCTATTGATATTATCCTTAATATTGAATAAGGTTTTACTTCCACAGTTTTGTACTTTTACTTGTATTTGGTCAAAAATGATTTCATTAGTGGTTTGGTATTAATTCATTATTGTGGGATCCATGATTTGTTTATTTGTGGATTATATTGTTTTTCATTTTTTCATTGATTGGGGTTGGATGTGAGTCTGTGTGTAGTTATAATAGGCTAATGCTTCTCAATTTTTTGATATTGCTACTATGTGATGGTCACCATCCCCCGACATATTACATGCGAGCTTTGGGTAGTCACAAGTTAGAACTCAGTATGTTTGGTCCTAAAAGAGTTATACCACAATGTGGTTCTACCGTGGTAATGAATTTGGTGAGTATGGATTGGGACAACATTATATATTATTTTTAGTACAACATTAATGTTAGGGACTTCGGTGTGGGTGTGGCGGCAGATGTTTCTATACATTAGGAATCAGTTCAGATTCATTTTGACTCGGTACATGTAGAAATTTGTTGTTGATAAGATTTATGGTATATGAATCATATTGAATGGTCTAATTTTCTTTTTCATCATGAGTTAGATCCCCCGATATTCTATTTTGGCTATAGTATATGCTTATTTAATTGATGGTGCCTCCATAAAAAAGAGTTGAAAAACTCTACTATATCATCATAAGTATAATCACCCGAGTGATGTTGAATTGGTATAGATGTTGTACCACATATAGAGACTCCATTTGAATTATCAGTTATACCACCGCCCTATGAGGATAAGATATAGTTCAAAGTACTATATAAGGATGCACACATACTTAGTTGATTTCCTGAGTTTTATAGGTAATACCATCCCAGGATTTGAGGTGAGCTATACCCTCCGGTTGTTGGGGAGTTGTTGGAGTTAGTCACTCGTGTTTTATACCTTGTGGGGATTCCATATCAATATAATGATTTCTCATTAGAGAGTCATTATCAACCATATTCTCGGAAATATGGGATATTTTTGACTCAGTCACAAGATGAGATATCACTCTGCTAGATAGACAATGAGAATCTCGTTAAAGATGAGTTCTAGTCATCCACATTGCAGTCGGTACACCTACATGTGCTAATGAATATTTGTAAGGGTGTATTGACTATGACAGGTCACTCATAAAAATTTATTAAAACCTCACATTACTCCATGGATATGATATTTGATTTGTTCTTCAATGCTCAATCCATAGATCAGGACAGCACTGGGAAAAGAGGGAATTTATACTATCTCTATACATTTCCAACTATGATGGATGGACTTATGATGCATAGTTGGTGGTGTGTTTTCTGGAAGAGAAGACATTGGTAGTTGGATATTTCAGTTGAAACTCAGTACATGGGACCTCGATAGTGGTTAGCCATGAAATTTACATGGAAGGAATCATTTCAAAAACATTATGCGGTGATCCCATGACTTTGGACCAGTGGTGTAGGGCTCTTATGGTTTCATGAATCACCTGAGGGACATGTTATTCTTGTCCAATAATGATTGATGTTATCATGTATGTGATTTCTCAACTCACCATATAGTGGATCATGATACAGTCAAGGGACCTCAAAGTAAGAGATAAATGTAGTAGAAGAATGGTTAGTAGGACATAGAACATAGAAGAGGGGATGAATAGTAACATAAGGTGGTATTTGGTTTGAAAAAATACCACTACCACCCCCCGGGGGGGGACATGTTAGGAATAGGTAGGAGGTGGGGAGGGACGAGGCCAATTGCATTCTATAGCGGCATATGACCATTTGTTTCCAGTAAAGGTAAGTGGTTGGATCATTGTATTTTTTTACCATACCTAAAAAAATTATGATCACAAGTACTGTCCATTATTTCTTTAACACTTATATGGAATGAAAACAATAGATTGCATTATATAATTTTTCGTGAAACATATGGTTTGACACACTGAAATTAATTGACTCAATTATTGTGCACTTTTTTCAGATAGTGTGATTTGATTATTAGAGGAGAATGTTTTGTAATGGATCTATTTGATGCCAAATGAGACCTTATGAATTCATCCTAACTAAGGAATGGATATCTATAGTTCATTTCCTAACTGAATATTTATGTTGATGGATGATTTGATTCTGTAGCACTGAAACAAAGTTTTCTTATTTTAGTTAAATATAGTCCATGGTGGAGTAGGACATGATCAGTTATAGGATGAGACATCTGATTACTCACAATTAAAGGTGCAAATATTTTGAAGTATTGGTTGCTTTGCGATATCAATTTCCAACAATGGTGGTCGAGTTTTAGGACATATTTTAAGAGGAAATACATTTTATTACTTTCCACTAAGTGTGAGACTTCTTTCATTGAGTTTTATCCTGGGAAGGAATAAATATTTTTTCAAGAATATTTGATTTATCACATGGAGCTTCGAGATTAAAGGGTGTAGTTGGACTATTTGAAAAAAAGGGATTTGTGAGACCCTAACATTCCCCTTGGGTATCCCAAAATTTGTTTTACATGATGAAAAATGGGAGATTTAGGTTATCTATAGATTAATGGTTCTTGTACTAAGTTACCATAAAGAATAAATATCCATTATTGAGTATTAATGACATCTTTGGTCAGTTGAGACATGGTTGATGGATAATGATGTTTGACCATAGGTCGGCTATCAGTAGATGCAATTATTGAATGAGTATATCATGATGATGACATTAAGATTTCATTACGGTCACTATGACTAATATATTATTTCCTTTAACATGATGAATGCACAAGAAGTTTTCATGGTAACAATGAACATGATCTTTTAGCAATTTTTATACCAACTCATGGTGGTCTTGATCAATGAAATACATGTGTATTGGGAATCCAAGGAGGATCTTGAGAGCCACATGTGGATTGTACTGAACAAAATATGATATTTCCACCTTTACAATAATATATCAATGTTTCATGTTTTTATTCAAGAGATTCACATTCTAGTACCCATCCTTTAAAAGGATGGATTTGAATGGGATCTAGGAATGGTGGAGTCATGGATTCTTTCAGAGACACTCCATAATGTTTCTGAGGAAGGATATTTATTTTGGTTGGTATTTTAATATTAAAGTATTATTTTTTTAGATAATTAAATTTTTATTTTCTTGATAATAAATAGATTATTTTTTACCCTACTTGTTGATATTACATGTGATTCCATGGGCCTTTGTTTGTAGAATAAATTATTAAAATATATTAAATAAATTAAATAACATTCTCATGAATTTTTCCTTAAAAATTGGAATAAGTCCTAAATATGTTTCTAGATGATAAATTAGAATGAAGAATTGAAATCAAAAATCTTGTTTAATAATAAGTGTGACTTAATGTTGGTCATCATTGTTCGATTATGGAAAAGTCATCACAGGAACAGAAAGGAATAAATTCATTTGGATAAATTATTATATTTTATTTTTGTGCTTAAAAAACATTTTATCCATAAAAATTGATTTTCTTTGTGAATTATAGGGTTATTTTCATAATTCTATGACATCTAAAGAAAAATTGGAGATAGCGTTTCAAGATTCTCTCTTAAGAAAATGACAACAAATAGTGGATTGATGATTGATGCACATTGTATTTGGTATATATTTCAAACAAAAAAAGGAATAGAAATATTTCTTAATTATTGATTGAATAAAATTGATTTAGGGGTGTATTTTACATGTGTTTTTTCCCATTCATTATTTCTATAATGAATGTGAATCAATCAGTGAACAAATTGATTCACGAATTGTTCATATTGTGGGAAGGGTTTTTATTTGTGCATTTTTGTTTGGATAATAATTTCCTTGAGGATTTTTGTATTATATTGTAATTACAATGTAAATGAATTGATATATACAAGTAAATATATTGAGGTTCATTACTCATGAATGGGTTTTTCATTTATCCCCCATTCATCATTTGTTGTTGGATTTCATCAATTTCCATGTGACTCGATAAATATCGATCAATCAGCCATGGAACACTTTTTCATGGAAAATCAATCCAAAATGATACATTTATTTTTATTAGGACACAACGGTGTTGTTATGTTATATATTTAATTATTAGTATAATTGTGGATACCTAAATTTGTGATCATCAAATTTCATAGGCATACACCGGCAAAAGACTATTCCATATTTTTTTTGAGAATATCTAACAATACAACACATATTTTGATAAAGAAATTTCTTGGGTGATCATTAATAATGATTTTTTTGGATTAATAATCACTAGATTGATATTTTGGAGTAGAAAAAGTGTAGTGGAGGTTTCTTGAAATTTGTTAAAAACACAAAGAAAATGGAATGTAATCTAGGATTACAAATCGTGTAAGGGCACTTTAGTTTTTTCTAGGAAATAAAGATGGAGATACACATCATACGACATCTGAATCATATCACAAGGAGTGAAGTACCTCTCTAGGTACATGGAATGTACCATGATAAGTACATGGACATGGGATGGAGTACACAGACTTGCTACATTGTGTGTACTTCCCTACATAGAAACGGTATTAAGGACATTGTTCATTACATCAGAAGAACCCAGGGTCACATGACCCAACATGTTATCCATTATACACACCAGTTAATCCATTATACATGGCTTTGATACATTTTACTCTGTATCATTGAAAAGATTTGTGAGGGTTCATTTCCCTAGTTCCTTCTATGAAGGTAGTTATGAATCAAATCTTACTCCTAGTATTATTATTCCTTATAAGAGGCTTCCAATATAGAGTCTTTAGAACACAAATGTGAGGCCTGAAGTGATATTATTTATTAACATTGTTCCATATGTGATTTTATTGGTAGTGAAATTACCAACACAACCTGGGAAGCAATCCTCTACGTAGCCTGGTTAACCCAAATTGAGTCTGTTGGTATCACCCCAGAGCCATGGATGTGATCCTTATATGTTGTATCACATTCTCTTCAGAATATTGTAGAATCTTTCTCATGGTGATGGATGATGTGAAATACCTCTAGGATGGACATCATCAGTGATATCAGAACCTGGAATGTGTTCTCTGAGAAGAGTGCTTCATAGAATCATCCAAATGGTCTCTGATGTTTATATATAATGGTTTTGACTTATATCTAGACTATTCGTCACAGATTGAGAATATTGAGATATTCATCATATATGTGATATAGGCACATATCTATGTAGAGTTGATGAAATTTACATTTTTTATTGCTTTGTTGTGTTCAGGGTTTCATATTAAGTATTTATATAATCACCCTTGGACAAGATTTTCCTTCACATATCATGTCTAGAGATAACAATCGGCCATTTGACAGAGTCCTAGGATAACTAGGATGAGACAGTGTGTAGTGGGAATAGACAGACTGAGGTGTGTTCTTATACCTTCCTGATAGCATTCCCAGCACCTAAAATATCATGTTATACTTGTGTTATCATCTCTTTGTAGTGGGCTTTTTTTGGGTCTAGTTTACATTTCATTACGTAATGTTTTACTCCTTTTATTTACATGTATTATTTAATGGTGATTATGTTTGTTTACATTTTATTATTTTATTGGTTTGGAAATGAGTGTGTTTATAATGTTAATTATGCTAATTCCTCCCTTGTTAGGAACATTCTTTCTCAGCGCTGGTAGCTTTCCCCTGGCCTAGTGAATGAAGACATGGGGAGTCCTGTAATGGGAACCATAGGGAAGGGTTTTCACATAGTGTTATCATAGTTAATGATTATACATTAGGACTAGGAGTCTATGAGATTGGTTTTTTGATATATTATAAAGTGTTCCAAGTTTAGATATTTGTATTGGAATTCCAATGGAGGTGTGGAAGACAACGTATTCGTAGAAAGATTATCGTATCACTTTTTGTAGACATATTACATGGGAACACTGGTTAAAGGAAACAAATGTTGCATTCATCAAATAGGAATGGGATTTAATTTACATATCCTTCTTGAGTTAGATCCCCTAATATACTCATTGATCATGTTACATCTGGGGTGTTTAAGGACACCTTAGTGATGTATACTAGAGAGAGTTCAATAGAATGATCACAATGATGATCCTCATAGTGACTAGGCATTAATACTGGGACCAATTCTTGAGATGTTACCTCTTGGCGGTGAACCATCCATACCGCCACTTATTGAGAAACACATGGTACCCGTAAGAACAGTGGATGAGGTTTATAGTATGAGTGTTCTTCACGGGTTTTAGTGGAAGTGAACCCTGGGTTTACAAGGATAGCTCCACCCATAGGCAGTAGAGGAATGACATGAGATGGTGAGCTATGTTTCCTTCTAGATAGGATAGTTTAATATCATATGGAAGTCCTAGTACTAATTCTTTTTCACAGAAAAGTAGGGGGATAGTGGTGTTTAGTTACACTATTGTGTGACATGGAAAAAATATTTCGGAAGAATTCAGATCTTACCCTCCAAGAAAAGATTTCACCACCTATGCAGATATATTTATGTAAATAGGAGATCCTCCTACTCTAGAAAAGCATCATTACAGTGTCCGAATATTCATAATTTTTGACCACCATAACCAATTAAATAATTTATATGGTTTTACATTAGTTACAAGGGCTCAGAACTTATAGAAATGTATTCATAGAGAAACATGATCAAGTGTTTTACCTATGTTAATTCATATATCTACTATGGTTCTAGAGTGGTATTTGGTGGTCAAAAAGTTATTTTATTGGTAGACTTAGATTGTGACTCTTAGTAGTGGGAATGTAGGAGTCTATAACTCATTCAAGGGATTTCACACCAGTCTCATAGACATGGATATGTGATATGTTTCAGGTGGAGGTATAAGGTCATCAGAACCACAGTTCATGGCTCATAAAGTGGGTCTATTTATCCCAGAGAGATTATATTTTATTCATGTTATGGAATGGTACATCTCGATTGTGATTTACTGAACTGCCATCAAGCTTACTGAGAGACCATGGATAGACCAATAATGCATAAATATCAACAATAGTAGGAATGAAAACATGGTCTTAGAGATGTAATAGGTCATTGGATTTGAGTCAATAAGATTTACTCATGACTATTCTATTCCTTCATGTTTTGGAAATCACAAACACCCTATCAAAAGGCAAATTTCATTTCCCATAAAAAGTTATCTCATTAAAGAAAAACTTTCCTTCTTACAAAAATTTTGTCCATATATATTTTTTCATTGATAATTCTATTGTTTCTCTATTTCTGTATCATTTTTCTTCTAATGTCTAAAATTCGGTTTCACAACTAAAACCTCAGAATCCAATAAATCCATGGATATTGAATATTCTATTTTTAGATTCTGAATTGTCTAAAATTCAGATTCCGAATTCTCTAAAATTCATATACAAAATTATCTAAAATTCAGACTCTAAATTCTATGAAAATCGGACTCTCTATTATCTAATATTCAGATTCCAAGTTCTCCGAAATTCAGATTTGGAATTCTCTAGAATTCGGATTCCAAATTCACTGAAATTTCAAATCTGAATTCTCTAAAATTCAGACCCCAAATTCCGTAGAATTCAGACGCTAAATTCCTCATAATTCTGAATCTAAATGACTAATAATTTTGACTCCAAATTCCGCTGAATTTAAACCCTGACTTCCAAATAATTTTAAGTTTTAATTCATTTGAATTCAGATACCAATGACTATAGAATTTATGTTTTTATTCTTTTGGAAAATATAATATTAACATCCATGATTTACAGTGTCCGTATTTTTATTTTATTAGACTCTGAACATTATTTTTCCTTAGACTCTAAAAAATATATTTGTGTTAGAAAAATTATATTTCTTACACATTTTATAGTTATGAAATGATGTCGTACTTTATGTTTCTAAAAAACCATTGTTTGAGTGACATGTGTGCTGGTCCCTCTGAGATTCAAGGAAAAATATGACCATTGATAGAGGGAGTGGACAGTTGCATAAGTGCCTATAAATAAGAGCTCATTTGAACGAGCTCACAACACTTGAGATAACATTGATCACTCTAGAGATTATATACTGGTTATGTGATTTCTAGAAAGAGAGACTCTCATGACTTGTGTTTTCCAAACATCTTGTTCATCTTGCTTCGTGTGAGTCTGATTTTTTCTATGTACAATCGAGGACATCTTCGGAAAGGAAGACATAGGATTTGACTACCTTAATGTTCACAGACTTCCTTGATTTGGAATATAGTTTTGCTGACTACCTTTATGTTCTAGGTCTTTCGGGGATAGAAAGATAGATTACAATATTCTTATCAAGGTATTACCCTGGTGTGGTTAAGATATACATTCTTGATAGTATAAATAATGGGACTTTTATCCAAGGTTATTGGATACCCTACTAATTGGGTTAAGAGATTTCATAATTGTTACTCATTTTGTTTCAAGTTTAATTTCCATTGTATTTTGATAAAGGGAGAAATTATAATCTTCTTATACTTTCTTGTTCTTTTGTATACTCTGATATGTACGATTATATACACTTTAAAGTAGAATCTTTTCCTTATAATATATTATTAAGATTCATTTATGGAATCATATTTATGAAACATAGAAATATTGTAGAACTAAACTGTCTTGTGAGTTTATATTGTTTATCCTTGGTAAACATAGTATTCCTTAATGTTAAAATTGAATGTTTTTAAACAAACAATTCACCCCCCTCTTTTAAGTGAACATCTACATTCTTATATCGATCCAACAATGTGTATCATAACCTGTATCGAAAATACTTATATTCACATATATATTTTTTTCTCAAGTTTTCATTATTCTAAATATTTTTATTGCTTATGAGTTTTTTTTCCTTATTTACAAACTTTTACTATTAACACGTTTTTGTGGAATGCTATTTTTCTTTTAGATGGCAGGAATGAATTTTTTATCGACTGAAAATCTAAATCGTACTAGACCACCTATATTTGATGGGAATGATTGTGAATATTGGAGATATTGTATGAAGTTGTTTGTTATTAATACTTGAGTGTACAACTTTGTTATGCTTAATGTAGATTACATGATTCCTGATAAGGATATCAGAACTTTTACTAATGAAGAAACGTCAGAATATCAACAAAACTAAAAGATACACACTAATTTTTTGTGTTACATGACTTGGAATATATATAGTTAGATTTCTTCTCATAATGCTAAAAGTTGTATTTGGAAGAAATTGGAGGTTACTCATTTGGGAACATCCAATTTCATTAAAACTAGAATAGATATGCTTGGAGTAGATTATCAAACATTTCTATAAACTTTTGGACAACCATTGTATAAGGTACAACAATGGTTTTCGAATATTGTTAATAGTTTACAATCCATGGGTGATAAAGGTTCAGATGATGAGGCACTTGTGGAAGAGATTATATATATCATGCCCAATGAGTTGGAATCTAAGAGAACATTTATTGATGATAATATGAAGGTATATCATATTACTCTTGATGAGATTTTTGGAACTCTTAAACAACATGAGACAAGAAAGAAAAGAGATGTTGATTTGAATAAGAATAAGAATGTAAATTGAATTGTAGCCTTTACAAATACTAAAGAACAGACTCTTGAAAGGGTATAATATCCAAGTCTAAAAATGTTACTATTTTATCTGAATCTTGAGAAAGTGACCATTCTGAGAACGAGCTAGATAGTCTTGCTCAAAGGATGAACAAGATAGTTAGAATTTAAGACTATTAGTATAGATTTATGAAGAATGAAATAAATGATAATAAATACTTATAAGATACATGTTATGTATTCAAAAGAGAAGGGATTATAAAGAGACAATGTCTTATGCTTAAGAAAAATGATATAAAGGAAATTAATTCTAAGTAGAATATAACGATGGTATACAATGATACAACTAAGAATGTTTTGAAAGCTAATGATACCAAGAGTGCCACTAGTGGAGACCCTTATGATGAATCTCAGATAATGATTCTTCTGGTTAAGAGAATCTTGGTTTACCTGCTAGATTATCCATTGAAAATCATTGTCTATTGGATAAGATACACAATGATGAATCTATAAATAATGTTTCCCTAAATACTAATTATAGGGATAATAAATATTTTGAATCTTCAGATGAAGGCTCTTCTTCTGAGGAAGATGATACATTACCTACTTATGAAGATTTTTCTAGGTTTTCTATGCTTCTAGACATTTAAAATTCTAAAATCAAGAAAAAACTTGATAATGGAAATTCATGATTTTCTATCCTTACTAAAGAAATATAAGATATTTCAAAATTTCTGGATAAAAAATTTATGATTTTGAAATTATTTTAGAAAAACATAGTGGAAGTTAATTCTGAGAAGGATAAACATTCTATGGATCATGAAAAATTAATTTCTATGATCAATATTTAAGAGACTAACTCTAGTGCTAATACTATTTTTTTAAGGATAAAAACATACATATTAAACTAATTTAAGATATAATTTCCTTGATGAAGTGTTTTTATATCATTACCTTAGTTATGGAAAACATTGATAAAATGTATTCCCAAATTCATCCTCTAAGGAATAATTCTGGATTTGGTTATACTCATTCTAAACCAGTTTTTAGTAATTACTATTTTGTTTTTCAAAGTGATCTATTATTCACTATATAACGACCCAATGTTTTTCAATGGAAATTCCCTTCTTATAATTATGTCATAAAATAACATGAAAAACCAAAATAATTAACAAATAAGTGATAAGTGACATTTGAACATAATTTTTTCACTTCTCTGTTTGGAATTTTGAAAATCTGACATACACGGTTGGGATCAAGATGATTTTGGATTCTAATAAAACAAAAATAATTTTCATGAATAGTAACATACTCTTATGAATAGTAACATACCTTTTTGAATAGTGGTATACCATAATTAATAGTAACCTTACCTATGATCGTATAAAAATAATATTCATGTGAATGTATGATGTCCCTGTATTTTAGAATAAGCAAATGAATTTTTTTAATCTTTTTTCAGTAATAAACCACGATTTTAAATAAATATTAAATTAATCATGTTTAGAAAATTATTTTTAAAAAATGGACTTTATTTTTAGATTCTATCCATCATTAACTGTATGGAGAATTTTTTTTGGATTTTTCTAAAATACCTGAATTTTTGAAAAATAGTGAAATACTGTAATTTACAAAAATAATCTAAATAAGCTCATTATAGAGTCATGTGTGAGGTTATACTAATGTAAGCCCACTTGGTTCAGGATAATATGATAAATTTACTATTCATGGACATTCGAGACTCACTATTCCTTGTCTATGTGGAAATTAATAAACTAATGAATTTTATATTAAGGAAACCTCTCTCCCCTCCACTACAAATACCACCCTTCACACCCTCATTTCCTCACACCTCTCATGCTCCAAGCCTTCTCTAAACTCTAACCAAACATTTTCCATAGACCCAATCTCATGTTCAAGAGATGTTGGTATCATCAAAAGGCCAATCCCAGGTTCATTAAGGAGAGTCTCTAGAGGAGGATTTAAGAGGTAATTTCTCTCCCTCTTCTCTTTTAATTTCCTTTCATGTTCAAGTTCATTTCTTGATCTCTCCCCACCTATCATCATCCAAATGGTATTTTAACTCCATTATTATACATATAATGGAATTTTAGTATGATATTAAGATATTATATCATCCAACCATATTTCCCTCTTCTTTTTATTTTATTAAAGAGAACGGTGCTCTTGAGGTGATAATTTATCACCTTCAAGAACGAAATGCTTTTGCATCCATATCTACCTTCAGATCTGTTCATGAAACCATTTTTATGGTTGAACCATAATTTTATATATGTATTATTTCCTATTTAAATATCATGAAATAACTTATGGACATATTACTAAGTGATAAATTAAAACAAGTTCTTTGTGATCGAAAAACCGCCCAAATAAAACCAAATAATCATCATTTATTTATTACCTAATGATTCATCCACATGAATATAATATGATTCATTATAAGTTTATTAAATATCATGTAATAACATTAATAACATTTAATATGAGTTCTATATGTTTATCCATGTTCTACCCTAGCAACAATTTAAGAAAACTACTGAACCACTGCAGAATACCATAAACAAAACATTCCCAAATAATGTTTTTAAATTATATAACTCATCCAAAGTCACATAAAATCACATAATAAAACCACAATGAGACATATTAATTTACAAAATTTTATATATTTATAATTAATTAATATAATGTCATTGTACAGAACATTAAAGAGAAGGAAGCATTCAGATACATTGTAAGGGGAAAATCTCAAACCAAATTTTCTTTCATCGGGTTCTCCCTCTTTCAATGCAATTTGGTATGGTCACTTCATAAAAATAATTTTTTTATCATTATCTTAAATTTTATGGGATATAAATGTTTTCTAATGAATTTTATGTCAAACCAAATGTTTTCCAAATTAACTCTCCTTTTAATAACTCAGCTTTTACCTCTCATTCACTATTGATTGTTCTTGTATCATGTATGTTGTTCCCTCTTTCTTTTGGGAACCCAAGGATTGTTAATGTATTCTAATGAGATGAAACCCATTACATAATATTGTTTAGTTATGTTCATTATTGATATATGTTCTATGTGGCATGCATGATAATGATAATATTATGAGGTGACGGGTGCACCCTGAATTCAATAGAGCAATATGAATGTTTGAATTTGACGGGTGCGCCCGAAATTATACAGCGCTCCAATGCATTGGCTGAAGTTATTAATATCATGAGTAAATATAAAATGATTTGTTAACAAGTGACTATCATGGATCACAATTATGTACGGTAGTTAACCACTAAGACATGATGTTTCATTTTTATGCATTTCCACATTTCAAGCCTTTTATTTATGCTCCTCTCATGTTCATGACCTTGTGCCTATTTCATGATTAATCTCACCCCATGCTATATTCTTCTTACCTATCCTCTTACTGGGCTTTTATGTCACCCCTTTTTATGTATATCCTCAGGTGGCTATATGTACTAAGGAGAGGAAAAGTGCTAGTAATAAGATTGGGAAGAAGAAACTAAATAAATGTGTAGGCTTGATGTTGTAATTATTATGTACGGTCCTAGTTTTCCCAAGACACTAAACTGTTATATCCTATATGTATAATACTATTATGGTGTTTATCTTTAAAATTATGTAATATTAATGTAAGAAAAGGCATGGATGCTATAGTTGGTATCAGAGTAAAGGTTTATTTAATTTGGGAATTAGGATTAGTGAACCCTAGAAAAATCCTACAGCATGAGACTAAGTAAAAAAATGCACACAAGAATATGTACATGGGGATCCAATATGTTCTGTTTTTGGTATAAATTTTTTTTATGAATATGTTATTCTTGAATTTTTTACTTGTGTTTTGTTCAATTCTTTTCAATTTTAGAAAATGGTGGGAACATGGAGAAATCCGGCCAACAACTCGTGCGAGGGCCAATGCAATGATTGCCCAAATGACATCCACAATGATTTGGAAGGTGGAGTTAAAAACTTCATCGAAATTCTTACGCAATTATCTTAGGTTATGAACAATAACCATAATTAGGGGGAACACCATCCTTCACTAAAATAGTATGAACTGGATATTGAATGGTTTATGCGGCAACTACCACCAACGTTTAATGGATCTTCTGAACCACTAGCTACAGAATAGTGTGTCAACTCCATGGAGAAGATCTTTTCTATTCTTCATTGTTCAAAGATGGAGAAGGATACCCTAGCATTTTATCATCTAGATAGATAAGTTGATCAATGGTGGGCTTTGATTAAGAATACCAAGCCAAGGGAAGAAATTATAGAGATGGAATGGGATGACATTAAGATAATTTTTCATAATAAGTATTTCCCACGAACTCTTCATATGAAGATGGAGAGAAAATTCATAGAGATCAAGAAAAAATGATGGAGAATTAGTCACAAACTATGAAGTGAATTTCAAAAGGCTTGGAAAATATGCTTCGGGTTTTGTAATCCACAATAATAGAAAAATTGATAGATTATCTAGTTGATTAAAACCACACCTTTGAAAGGATCTTGAAATTATAGACTTTTGGTGTTATGAGGAAGTTGTTCGATGTTCCTTCAATGTGGATATAGAGTTTTGGAGAATGGTCCCATGGCTATGGGGATAAGAGAGAGAAGATAGATTTTCATGTATGAGGATATAATTACCAAAGTGGGATAGAAAATCAATGACCCACATAACAAAAATGTGGGAAGATGCGCCATGGGAACTTCCTCAAATGGATGGGGAAGTGATTAATGTGTTGGAAAGAAATACACTATTATCAGGAGTGTCGAAAAGACACGAAAAGAAAGAGAATGTGGTTGAATAAATGAGAGAACCACACATTGTTCAATACTATAACTGTATGGAGCTAGTTCACTATGCAAGTTAGTGCACTAAACCTCGAGATCTCGAGGTTAATCAACGTCAGCAACCACCAAAGAAAAAGGAACAAGGGAAGGCTTATGCCATCACTACTATGGAGGTGGAGCATGATAATGAAGTCGTAAAATGTACACTTCCTATTCACTCAATAATGGAAAAACTCTTATTTGATTCTGGTTCTACGCATTCCTTTATATCTTACAAGATAGCTAGAACTATATAATCGATGCCTCGAATCATTAAAGTATAGATATCTGTAAAAACACCATGGTGTGAAATCATTGAAACCCAAGTGTTTGACTCTTCTCCTATTGGCATATGTGGGAAGATTATTCTAGAAAATATCATAATAATTCCCTTGGTGGAATTCGACGCTATAATGGGAATGGATTGGATCTTGTTATATAGAGCACATATCAACTGTCAAGAAAAGGAAGTATCTTTTCATATTCCAAACCATCTCATGGTCCTCTAAAAATTCATCGAAGACCATGAATCTCTTTTGAAAACTTATTCAATGGTGTGGGAGTTGATTCCCAATGAAGAAGCATACACCAAAACAAAACCAGCCCCTAGTGGCGGTTTTTTTCATTTGGCGGTCGTTTAAACCGCCACTATAGGGTTTGGTGGCGGTTTACAAAAACCACCGCGAAACTGGGCGTCGACAATCTATTAGCGGCAGTTTTTACAATTTCGCTGCGGTTTAAGAAAAGCATTGTAGATGACTCTTTTGGTGACAGTTTTTGTCCATTTCGCAGAGGTTTTATGCATAGATGATACTTTTTTTCCACGGCGGTTTTAACCTCAGCTATATTCTTGAGTTTGATGCGCCTATGTTGCGGTGGTGAAACCCACCGCTAAATTTAAACATAATACATTTAGCGGCGGTTATAACTGCCGCTAAATGCTGACCAGTAAGGCATTAGCGGTGGTTAAAACCGCCGCGAAATGTTGACCTGGAAAAAAAATAATTCTGCTCCTACCACACCCCTGCCCTGAAAAACAAATCAAACCAGAATATTGAACAGGAGACACCATACAAACAAATAACATGGTAGTATTCATTGAAAAATATGATATTAGCAAATGTTTTATGTTATGGAGTCCAACCTAAGGAAAGGTATGTATCACAATTTGGTGAGTCAACAATCCATGTGACCCCCCAGATGTATATGTGTTTTTAGCTTATTTAATTTCTTATGTGTTTTAAGAAGGGTTGATTTATATTATATGGACACTAATACTATATATAATAAATGATTATGAATATTGATACAATTTATGTGATAATGCTAACCATGGTGATAATGATATGTAATGGGTTATGCACTAAGTTGGCCAATATAACATCCATGGGTGGATTCTGATATGGGTTTGGTTTTTTTTACAATGGATTTGTGTTATTGGATAGAACAAATTATGTTTATATGGGTATAGAATTTGATCCAAAGATGGATGTTTGAGTAGTTATAGAATGTATGTTATGGTATGGTTTGTTGTGTGTTTTGGGTTAGTTGTTAATTCCTACTATAGAAAATGGGTAACTTGTGAATTGGCGTGTGTTTTAGGTTGGACAACACGCTAACTATGCATGGTGCTTGAGAGAGTATGGTTTTTGATCTTGTAGGTTATACATGATTCTTATTCCGTATTTGAGTTATGTCATTGGATATGAGATAAGTGTTTCATGTATACATCCCAAGATGGTCATCATGTTGCAGGTTGGATGGGATGCATCATGATATAGTTGTTATTGACTTCATTAAAGAAAATAGGTTTGAGTTTTTTAAAATTTCAACATCAACTTATCTAATGTTTTCCTAAATACCATATTGGTGGAATTATACTTAACCAAACCAAATGACATTGATTTTTCACAATAGTTATTATCATAAGATAATATCATTAATATATATGTGCATGTATGTGATCTCTATCCTTTAGGGGAAGTATGGTGTGTCGATTTCTAGTTAGGATTAGTAACCTAGATTTCATAATTGGATTGGGTATGGGATTTGTGATATGCATGAGAACCCTCGAGTGGGTATATGGGCCTATGATTTTCCTCGTGATATTTGAGATGGGTTCATAGATGCTTCTCCATGGGTTGTATCCAATATAGGATGTGACATGTGAACTAGGGTTGAGAGAGACTAGTAATATTGAGATGTATCTTGGGATATTGGTGATTTGAGTCTTCTAATCATGTGAAATAGCGATTCTCATTTCCACCTGATGAGGGTTTTCTTGTATGTATGTAATCCAAGAGAGGAATTATCCTATGTTTATGACTTCATTAAATAAATGAAAGTATGTTTAGACACATTGTTCTATAGTGATGGTATATAGGTGGATTATGGTTTGGTATTTAGTTAGTAATATCATTGTATTTGGTATTGTGAATGTAAAAGTATGGGCAGTGCTTGTGTTTTGTTATGTCTAACATGAATAATTGACATGGTTATTTGGGGGATAAGTTATGTTAAACTATGATTATTTGGATGTTATTGTAATGATGCACATTAGGTGTTTTAATAGATTGTATACATGCTTAGATTCATGTTATACTGATAACGGTTAAATTTAGGTATTGTGGGAGGCTTCCAAGATACACTCCTTCCATGTCAGTAAGAGTGTGAGTTCTTTATCAGCATAATTGGTATGTTGGTTGTATAGTCTAAGATTAGCCTTTCAGGTGGGGATTTGGGTAGTTATTAGGTGTAGTTTTACTTGGTTAACATGTGGTTTATACTAATTGTTGTATTTTCATTGATCTCATAGATAGAGAGATTTAGTGATGAAGGTAATGTGACTATTGGGAATTTGGTCCTGGGGACATTATCAATCCATGGTTGTTTCATGTGATGCTTTCCTAATGTATGGGTTTGTTCAATTGCGGAGACGCCAGGTTTCTCAATATGGTTAGTGCATTGGGATACCAAATGACACATATTTTGATGCATTTTTTATTACAATTAGATGGTCCTTGAACATTCTTCCTATGGTTTATACATTATTCTATGATACATGTGATATGTGGTCTCATCGCCTGTTTTATATCAACCTTAAACTAAAAACAAATTGGTATTCCTTGACCCATTTGAGTGGTGTAAAAATTTTAAGGCCATGACAGAGGCTTTTAACATTTACCTTTCATGCCTTACACATTTATGGTCATGGGATTGGCCATTTAGTGTGATACATATTGGATATGGATCCAATAGGGGTATGTCTATACTAAACTAAAAAATATCGGGCCATCAGATAGGTTCTTTATCTTCCACTTAGTAAGGAAATTGAATAAAAAAGGGAGTATCTAGTAAAAATTGGCATATATAAAACCAATATGTTACCTAATAACTTCTTCCTTGTTGAGTGTTACATGGGGTGACTGTTCCTCCCTCCTGAGATTTTATTCTAAGGGGATATACTTTGGTTGTGATTATGGATATAGGTTGGGCATGTGTAGACCAACCTAGTGTAGACCTAAGGATGTGTTAGAAATTATGGAGGCCCTTCAGTGAGATTTTTATCATCTGTTGTTTTGGTTGTCTTTATACCATTGAAAGTTTGGGGATTTGGTATGTGATAGAATTTCTTCATGCATGTGTAATGTGTTGTGACTCATTGGGCCTTGATAGTGATGGTATGAATTGGGCTTACACAGCTAGGATACCCGGGTGCTGCTATGGAGCAACAATGATATGAATGGGACTTACACGGTTGGACTGCCTAGGTACTTCTATGAATCAGTTATTGTATGAATTGAGCTTACACAATAGGGCTACCCGAATGATGCTATATAGTAGAAATGGTATTAATATGGGTTACATATATGGTATTCTCATTGGATGGGGTAACAATTCAAACACAAGCCTAAATGGAATGATGTATACCACACTCGAGAAATCAAGACATAAAATGAAACATCATAAATAAATAAAATGCATAGAAGGAAACATGAGAAATCAAGAAAATGGTAGGACATGAAAATGTTTGGTGGCAACTATGTGCCATACATGTTACATATACAAACCAACCGTTCTCATACTTGTTAAACAAATCAACAACACTACTACTCATCATCTGATGCTGCATCGTCTCCCTCTCCACCTTCATCTCCACTACCTGCTGCCACCTATAAGAACATTATATTGAAAATTAAATATTGTTGCATATTTATAATAAAACATAAAACCAATAAAAGTGTGCAAACTAAATGATTTTTATTTTTTTGTGATTTACCTTCTCACCACTAGCCGATGCACTACCACCGGGGGCATATCTGCTCATATGCTGACGTATTTCAAGCAACTCTTTCTGCAAAGCAGATATCTGATCCCCCTGCTGGTGATCTGTGTTTCATAGAGAAGACATATCCCTCTGAGTATCTTCAGGTATGAAATGACTATAACCAGGAGTAGATGTAGCCAAAATCCCTGATGGCCTGCCAAAGACCTCAGATGGTTCGGGTCCCAAACCCATCCCGCGCACTCTACCAAGATGCTCATTCCCAAGGACTTTACCAACAGGGTCATCCTGGGAGACTGAGTAGGATTTCCCATGATTTACATCCCATATTTCTTTAATTTTTACCTATAAATCAAATATCAATATATATTAACACAGTAAAAACAGATAATAAGTTATTATAATAAATAATTGACTTCATACCCCAACTTCTCTGGCAGGTTCATTAACAAAACTTCCATCTGTTTTTTTATGAACATCCAACCACATTTCTGTTCATGATGCTTCATGCCCTAATCTCTGTGACTATAGTAAACAAAGATAAATCAACAATTACATATTTTAAATAGATAATATTTTCTTATAAATATTTAAACTAATTAAAATATTACCAATTACATTCGACTTCTAGCAAAGCTTTTTGAGCCCGCAGATGACTTGCTTTGCCCGGTTTGATGCATTCCGTCTTGAGAGATCCTGAAATAAATAAAATTCAATTTAACAGTAATGTATTCATTGTCTATCTCCTCTTCATGTAAATTTATAAATGTAAAATGAGGATAATATAATAATATATATTTCAATACCATCCGCTTCTCATCACGATTGTTATCGACAAAAACTTTCCACTTTCCATTCGGTACCCCACTGGGTAGCTTCTCATACATCTGCTGCACAGCCAACGATGTATCATTGACATCCCTCCACAACCTCCATTTGAAATCTTTCCATTTTTTTCAAAGATTTTTCAATGTCCACTTCTGTGCTATCACATCAGCAATGATAAAGTGGAAGAAAATCTATATACAGAAATTCATTTTGAATATATATGTAACATAACATTCAATTAAACAATAAAGTAATAAAATTACCATTATCTTAGAATCAAAAACTTCATTTTTCCAGTTTAGAGGGATATTCCTCCAATCATCATGTAAAATAGGTAGGGAAATGGGTTCCACTGCCAGCTGACCTATAATATGACCAAGTAAACCTGCGGTGTCATCTGTCGGGACCCCATAAGAATAAAATGGCACCAATATCTTCTCACCATTAATGTTCCAAACATCAGAACTATTTATGTGTTTTTCCAAGGTTGCATTTTTTCATCTTCAATTAGCAAACAATTACTAGAAACAAAATGCAATAAATTAATTTAATTAAAATTTGTACCTATGACTGTGACCCTTCATAATGTCCGTGATGAACTGGAAGGGGCGTGTCGCTGCCCCACTACTGAGGTTCCTATAGGGGGAGGCAATGACTCATCCTCTAATGATACATCCACTGACGGTGTCAGAGATGGTGCAGGGAGAGATGATGCAGGGATGTAGGCAACTGCTGCCTCAGATGCCGTGGGGACAGACGGATCGTCATCTGTCGCAGAAGTAGATGAAATGGTGTACCGCTTCTTCCTTGGCATTCCTGTCATTTAATCAAATAAAATTACGTTCAGAATAAATATTTCAAAAAAATTTATGAAGAAAAAAAATTAAAAATTATAATAGATTCACAGTACTGACAAACAAAATATATATAACAATGATAATGAATGACTATAGAAATGAAACAAGTGGTTGCTGAATGAATAAATAATTGTACATACAATCATTTTCCCCTCCAATCATGTCGGTTTCCTGATCCATTTCTTCATCCAATTCATTCATCCTTTCTAGACTAATATTTTCAATATCATGATGGACAAATAATTCTACTTCCTGTTGTTGATGAAATTCAATTGTAGAGGTCAAATCTTCCACTTCAACACCCATATCATACAAATATCTTTGTATTACATGAGTAACTACACTCCACCCATCATCCACAACATCATTCACATAATATACAATTTTTTCCTGCGATGATAAGATATATGGATCATGCAGTTCATGATCACCAACATCCATCAAGCGAGAGAAGTTTACAAAAGTAAATTGCAAGGAATCTATTTTAACACCTCTAATAAAATCAACCCATTTGCATTTGAATAAAACAATAGAAAAATGCCCGTGTTAGTTTAATTCAATAATATCATGCAACTTTCCATAGTATTCCACTTCATCAAATGTAAATATACCACTATTCTGTGTTTTCAAACCCACTTCTCGATCGACTGTACGAAATCTAAAACCATTCACATTATAAGCGTCGAACTTTCTAACTTTTTTAATAGGACCTCTAGCAAGAAACTTCAAATCTTCTGAAAAGTCTGCTCGAGTATCAGTATTCATGATCTGAAGAATAAGAATATAATTTAATAGATTTGAAAATTGTATGTGTCAAACTAATATTCGTATTTATTGAAATATTTATAAACTTACACGTCGTGCAAACCATTCTACCAGCTCTTTATTCACAGCTTTCGTTATATCTTTTTCATTTTGTGTTCGGCCTCTCATTCGTCTCTTTGTTTGTATCCTCAACTCTTCAATAAATGGATCTACAATTTCACTATTCAACATCACATATCTATGTGCCTGTAATAACTCCAATTCTGTCAGTGTCGCGTATGAGGTCCTCCCAACTGATCGGCCAATAGCAGGAAATATTTTTGATTTCTGATGCATTTGAGATTGAGTTGATGTGTCGTCAACACGTCCAACTCGATTAAATCTTGTCTCAATATCAACCAAATATCTGGAACAAAAGGTGAGACACTCCTCGGCCAAATAGCCTTCAATAATAGAGCCTTCTGGTTGAGCTTTATTTCTCACGTATGCTTTCAAATTCCCAAGATATCTGTGAATAATAATAATAATATTATGCATTTATTTAAATTCCAAATATTGTTTACTAAATTGGAAACATATAAATAAAATACCTCTTAATTGGATACATCCATCGATAATGAACGGGGCCTCCTAATTTATCTTCATCAACCAAATGCACAGTTAAATGCATCATGATAGTAAAAAACGATGGAGGAAAGATCATCTCCATTGCACAAAGGGTCAATACAAACCTCTCCTATAGGTTGTCAAGTTGTAATGGAAGTAGAGTTTTCTCACATAATTTCCTGAAAATGTGCAGAATTGCAGTACAACAGCAGTAACGTTTTCAGGTAATAATGTACGCAATGCCAATGGTAGTAACTGTTGTAACAAAACATTTGAATCGTGACTTTTCAATCCATATAACTTACGATTCTTCAAATCAACACACCTCGAGATGTTACTTGAATACCCATCGTATACTTTCACATTATTTAAAATTCAAAGGAATGCATCTTTATCCCTATTTTTCATTGAAAAAATGGCCGGAGCTTACTTTTCATTCTCATCGGGCCAAAGATCACGTTTTATGTTCATTACTTATAAGTCTTTGCAAGCATTGAGATGATCCTTCAACTTTCCATGCTCATTAAGTAATGTGAAAATCAAATTATCACATACATTCATCTCAATATGCATCACATCAAGATTGTGGCGCAAAGAATTAAATTCCCAATATGGATGTTTGAAGAATATACTTTTTTTCTTCCATTGTTGTGTTCTGATTTCACTTGACGATGCACTTCACACTCGTTTTCCGCTATCAGTCAAATGATGAATCTTCCCAAATTCTGTTTTAACATTTTCAAGCTGTGTCAATTTTTCAGAACCAGTTAACAACATTGGAAGTGGTCTACAATCAATGGAACTATTAAGTTTTGATTTGTTCAGCCGAAATCTATGAGATGCATCAATAAATCTTCGATGGCACAAGAAGCACCATTTTCTACTATGAGGTAGTCGTTTGGGCTCGAAATCAAAGTTACAAACGGGAGAATCCAAACCCGTATAAGTGTTCTAACTAGATAAATTCCCAAGCCTAGGGAAGTCACTAATGGTCCACATTAAAGAAGCATGCATTTTGAACATTATTTTAGAAGAAACGTCAAATGTCTCAACACCGTTGCTCCATAACTCCTGAAATTCTTCAATCAAATGCTGCAGGTATACATCAATATCATTTCCAGGCATTTGTTTTCCAGGAATAATCATCGAGATGATAAAAAATGTTTTTTGCATACACATCCAAGGAGGCAGATTATAAGGCATCAAAACGACTGGCCAAATGCTATAACTCATACTCAAAGTCCCAAATGGGTTGAATCCATTGGTAGCCAATCCCAATCGAACATTCCTAGGATCAACTGAGAAATCTGGATGTAATAAATCAAATGTCTTCCACGATTGGTAAACTCATGGATGTATCATTAACCCATCATTGTTATTATCTACAGAATGCCACTTCAAATGTTCGGCGGTTTTTGATGACCTGAATAATCATTGCAATCGAGGCTTCAAAGGAAAGTAACGCAAAACTATTGTAGGTGTGTTCCTTTTCTTCTTCTCCATGAAATTATGTTCTGTCATACTTCCAACATCACCTTTTGACTGCCATCTAGAAGAAGAACATTTCTTACAATTCTATCTACTTGAATCCTCTCCCCAGTAAAGCATACAATCACTGGGACACACATGTATTTTTGTATAATTCAGACCAAGATTGTTTACAACTTTTTTCATCTCATAAAACGATTCTGGGATTTTTGCTTCAGGAAATGCATCACGAATCAATTCCAATAACATGGACATTGCCTTATTTGTAATTCCACATAGACATTTGATATGGTACAACTTCAGCAGAAATGAAAGCTTTGAATATTTCAAACACCCATTATACAACTCATGATTTCCATCATCAAATAAATCATGAAACACATTTTCCTCATTGATGTTTTTCCATACATTTTGCTCCACAGAATCAAGAGGAGGATCCAATGATATGTTACAATCTTGATCTGCTTGTGTTACAGTCTAAAAAACGTCACTTGTCACGTTGCAATTTGTAGCACCCTCTTCTGGTTGTTCTGATATGTTTTGATGCTCATAGTGGTGTCTTGTAGTGCCGAATGCATCATTTATGGGGTTTTCATTTCATTTTACATTGGAGAAAAACTTGGGACCTCATTCTGTGGATTAACATCAGTCCTCAATCTTTCTGTATTGTTTGATTCTACATGCCAAATCCAACACAAATATTGATTAGGGAATTGATTCAGTATTAAATGTTCATAAACATCATTTCTCTTCAACCATGTTCTAAATTTACATTTAGGACATGGACATCTTATTCTCCCTTCAACGGATCGATTAGAAATTGCAATAACCAAAAACTCATTCAAATCCTTAACATATTGAGGTGTGTTCCTCGGTAATGTGATCCATCTTGTATCCAAATATATTACAATGTGCCTACACAAAATATATGATAGTGTAGGATTATAGAAACATAATATAATAAACATGAACGATTGATCATAAAATATGCATAATATTATAAATATGATTCATTGATCACATTTACCAATTTAGAACAACCGAACAAGTCTGGTCCATAAGAGACATCGTCAACACCTCATTGAGGAGTAATAAAAATATCAGGTTACACACGTATCATAACACTATCGATCACACATTTATGTTTCCTCAAACAACACCCCATTGATGTGTGATCAAAACTGATCATAATGCATTTTAAACCTGAGACATTATGTGATTGGTTAGGCATGACCTTAGATGTCCTCCAAGAGGAATGATGTTTCTCAATGGTTTCATACACAAGCAACCATATCAATGTTGTATTTCCTATGACACAGAAGACTATCTGGGTACCAATCCATGTACTGAATATGGTGTGAGGTAAATTAAGTAGGCCACCACTAATGGTTTCTAATGCATAATCTAGTCCACGAATATAAAACAAACAATAGTGTGCAGGTATATCAAAATTAAGTGTCACTATACATATAAATCCATGTCACACTGAGGTTTCTTAGGACACAGATGTCACAATCTCAAACCTTAGAGATTTCATGTAAACATTGGTAATAATATCCACTTTGAGATGCACCAACCTAGAAAAGTTAGTGGAATACACTATAACATTACATTCCCATTTTTATAATGGTAGAAAGTATCAGGTCTTTTCCACATGTAACATTTTAGGATAAAACTATAGTTTATATATTTTCTTGAAGGATTCACACGTAAGATCCTCATAAAATATAGCATGCACAACTGATCCTCACCATTTACTTCCCAATCCATCAAGAATATATGTTGAACCCCACCCCTTAGATTCCTTGGGAATCATTATAATTTTAAATCTCCTAACAATCTACTCAATCCTCTCCTCATATTTCTAGATTCCATTATCACCATAAAAGATAGGTGGATTCTTGTTAGTAAATTATGAGTCATGATCCACTACTCCTCCTGGGTTTTTAATACCTTCATAATCAAAGTATGAATAGTGAATATTATAACTTCCACTAAAGAAGATACAACTAATGGATTCTCCTATTAAACCCATCTCACAAATCTATCACATAGATTCATAAGACCTCTTTTTGTAGGAATCGTCTAACAAATACAAGATGAAAAGCCCTTTAGTCATGAAAAAATTCCTAAATCATAGAACAACATCCATAATGCATATTAATGATTTAAAATAATAATAATTTTATGAATTTATGAATATTATTAATGAAATATAAAACATAAGAATGGAATAGTTTTTTTTAAATAGACACAAAATCTAGTTTATTCAATCAACAACAAAGACCAAGTGACAATAATTTCAAAAAATACTAACGACCCATAGTAACTTGAATTCATACATGTAGGTGAGATGTCTAGGCACCATCCCACACATATTAACTAAATTCTAGTGCTACTAAATCTAGTCTACCAATGAAACTAAACAAAAACTAGGATGTGTTGTAACATTCGAGGCTCAATATTCCTTTTGATATTAATTTAAAAAGAACCGACTAGGGAAAACTAGGCATGTCTCCCAAGAGGGTCTTATATATGGAGATGTGTAATAAAGAGACATGAATGTAGTATCTTGTTTTAGAGAACAAAGTTATGAAACCAAATTAAAATAAAAAATAAATATAAACATCCATTATTATAAAAAATTCAATCTAAATAGGCCAAACCATAAAGAATTTAGTCAACCACTTTTTGTGAGAAAACCCATTTTTGAAGAAATACCTCTTTAAAAACATGTATATTTTCCATAAAATCCATTTAAATCCATCAATTTCATGAAAGAAGACAACGAAATTAATAAGAATATAAGGAAATTTTAAATTAGAACCGCTTGTATAGATACACCTACCTTATAAACATAAGGAACCTAAGATCCTTCGACATCATTAATTGGAAACAAGCAGATATACCTCAAACAGAAAAGGAATGAAGGAAAACCACAATGGATTGATTGATAACACATATTATTTATGAAACCATCAAAACCATATCACACAACACTACCAAACAAAAAACACAAATTATAAAGAGAGTGAATGATAATACACGTACCCAAAGGAAGACAACCCACCACACTATTGAACAAATGATCCAAGAAAAGAGACCTGGTAGAGGAAGATACCTAATATTATCTAAAATATTTCTAGGATTAATGAGGGAGGTCTTTACATTGAATGGAAGAAGGGTAATATGTAAATCATGATAAAAACCATTGGAAGTAAATAATTAATGTCATGAACCCCTTTCATGGTGGGAATTCCACGATTTATAAAAATACCCAAAAAAGTATCCTTAGTTTGAATTATTCCTAATCAACCCAATAAAAAATTGAAAATGTTTTATGACATATAATTATTCAAGATCTAAACCAAACTCATAATATCTACCCTTCAGTAGATTCACATTGTGTAACAAATTCATGACTTGAATCAAAGAACCAAGAAATAACTAAAAATCACCAAAATAAAAGGTGGGTGCGGGGGGCGCCGAGGGGTGTGGGGTCGCCAGAGGCCGCGGGGGGTGCGGGGGTCGCTGGAGGGTGCATGGGGCACAAGGGGCGTGGGGGGCGCATAGGGCGCGGTGGTCTCTGGGAGTCGAGGGGGCGCCGGGGGGGGGGGGGGGGGTGTGGGGTTCGCCGGAGGGCGTGGGGGCGTGGGGGGTGCGGGGGTCGCCGGAGGACGCGAGGGGTGCCGGGGTCGCTGGGGGTCGAGGGGGGCCCCGGGGGGGTGTGGGGTTCGCCAGAGGGCGTGGGTGGCGCGGGGGGTGCGGGGGTCGCCGGTGGGCGTGGGGGGCGCGGGTGTCGCTGGGGCCTGGGGGGATCGGGGAAGCGGGGTGAGGGTTTGTGGGGGAACTACAGCAGGGGTAGGGGAAAGGGTCGTGGTTTTTTGAAATAAAATAGGGTTTCGCGACGGTTAATTAAAAACCGCCGCGAAACCTTTTACTGAAAACATTTAGCAGCGGTTTAGTGAACCACCGCCACAAAACCGCCGCTAGACCCAGTTTTTTTTGTAGTGATACCTCGCCCAAATGATTGAGTTTTAGGAAAGTTGCAACCACGAGCAAATGACCATCATGAGAGAATAAAATGATGTATTTCTAGACGAGTTACCCGGAATTCCCCTAGATTGTGAGGTAGAGTTCTCAATTGAACTCATACCTGGAGCTACTCCTATCTCAATGTGTCCTAACATGATGGTTCCTATCGAACAAGAAGAGTTAAAGAGGCCGCTGCAAGAGAATCTGGAAAATGGTTTTATATGCCCTAGTGCATCTCCTTGGGGTGCACCAGTTCTCTTTGTGAAGAAGAAGGATGGAACAATGCAGCTATGTAGCGATTGTCATGAACTCAACAAGATCACCATAAAGAATAAGTATCCTCTCACAAGGATTGATGACTTGTTCGACCAGTTAAGAGGAGATAAATACTTCTAAAAGGTGGATATTCATTCTAGATATCATCTGGTAAAGGTGAAGAAAGAAGATATTCAGATGATTTCCTTCAGTACATGGTATGGGCACTATGTTTTTTTGGTGATGTCCTTCGGAATTACTAATTCCCCAGTAATCTTCATGGATTTGATGAATAGAGTCTTTAGACATTAACTTGACAAATTTTTTGTAGAATTTGTTGATTATATTCTCATCTACTGCAAGAGAAAGGTGGAACATGAAGAACATATAAGACTTGTTTTGGATACATTGGGATAGAAGAAGATGTATGCCATGTTTATAAAGTGTGACTTTTGGATGAAACAAGTCACATTCATGGGACATGTGATCACAAATGAGGGAATTTTTTTGATTCATTCAAAAACAAAGGTGATTGAGGAATGGATCAAGCCCTATACTGTCACAGAAATCAATATTTTTCTTAGATTAGGTGGGTACTACAGATGTTGTTTGAAAAAAATTTCACGATTGTCAAGCCCACTAAATAAGATAACAAGGAAATGGGTAAAGTATGTCTAAACAAAAGAATATGATGGATGCTTCAAAGAGCTAAAGAGAAGGCTGATCACTTCACCTGTACTCACAGTACCGAAAATTGGACGATGTTTTGTGATATACAGTTATGATTCAAAGAGAGGATTGGGTTTTGTACACTTGAAAAATTACAATTTGATACCCTACGCCTCACAGTGGTTGAAGATCCATGACCAGATCTACCCGACACATGATCTAGAGTTGGAGGCCGTGATTTTCGCATTGAAAATCTGGCAGCTGTACCTTTATATTGAGAAGTGTGACATATACACTGACCATAAGAGCCTAATGTATATATTCACACAAAAAGAGATCAACATGCATCAATGGAGATGGTTAGAGATAATCAAGGAATATGGTTTTTCTATTAACTAGCATCATGGAATGGAAAAAAGGCAGCTAATTAACTAAGTAGAAAAGAACCCACTATACTATCCATGTTACAGATTGAGAAAGAACCTATTTTAATAGATATGGAAAAATAGATTTGGAAATCATAATGGCAGGGGATACATCCTACCTTGACCAAATGATTGTGCAACTATCCATCCATGAGAAGATTAAGGAAGCACAAAGGGATGATGTAGAGATACAAAATAGGTTGAGTGTAGTAATGGAAAGGAAGTTTCAACAGTTCCATAACGATGATTATGTTGCGATTCAGTTTGGAACACGGCTTTGTGTGCCTTCATCACCTGGGATAAATAAGGAGCTATTGGTTAATGCACATAGCTCAATATTATATGTCCATCCTGGGAGTACGAAAATGTACTATGATCTCCGAGAAAACATCTGGTGAGATGACATGATGAAGGAGATTGCAGAATATATATCAAGTTTCTTGGTATGTTAGCAAGTTAAAACTAAGTAACAAAAGTCCGACGGTATGATGTAGTCATTGCATATACCCATGAGGAAATGGGAAAATCTTACTATGGACTTTTTCATGGGTCTCCCAAAGACGTCAAAGGAAAATAATGCGATATGGGTTGTGGTTGACCGACTCACAGTGACTGCCCATTTTATCATTATTCGAGAATATCTCACACATAAACAACTTGCAATGATATATGTGATGGAAGTGGTGAGTCTGCACAGTGTTCCACTATCAATAGTCTCTAACCATGATCAAAGGTTCAAATCTAAATTATAGATAAGCCTTCAACATGCTTTGAGTTCTAAATTCAATATCAGCTCAGCCTATTAGCACAAAACTGATGGCCAGTCTAAAATAACTATTCAGATGTTTGAATATATGCTTAGAGCCTACCCTCTAAAATTCAATGGTGGATGGGATCAACATCTCCCATTGGTTGAGTTCTCATACAACAATTTCATCCACTCGAGTATTTAGATTGCTCTATATAAATATCTGTATGGAAAGCGATGTAGAACACTGACCTGTTGGGATGATGTTAGAGAAAGAAAGCAACATAGACCCTATCTTGTTCAAGGGATGAAAGAGAAGGTTCAATTCATCCAGAAACATATCCAAGATGTATAGACTCAAAGCTCGACGTACATCGAAATTACATTACTTTTTTGTAATAATTAATACACAACAAAAACAAACACAGAAGGACCGTAATAGTTTAGTGTCATTGGAAACTAGGAATGTAATCTTCTAATCGTGGTGAAAGATCTTCAACATCTCCTATAAAGATCTTCCCCTTTTTTCTTACCTAAAACCATTCTTTATATCCTGGGAAAAAGAAAACATAAAAGGGGTGAGCTAAAATGCTCAGTAAGGGTAAGAATAGAGAACATAAAACAATTCTTATACATTTTAATGTAAAAAAACATGAGCATAATATCTAAAAATCAAAATCTTGAGCAATGACATAAAACACGGTAGTACGTAGGCATAGATCATGAAGAAACATTAATCATGATAAATTAGCATGGGAATAAAACTTTTAATTGTGGAAACCATTAAGCACATGATATGATTTCCATAAAAGCCAAGGCGTTGTTTCCAAAACCATATTATTGGACAAAGTCCCTTTCTGAATCGAGTTCACTCCTCGTTCTAGTCCTGTATTACTGAACCAGTTTAACTTACCGTTCTAGCCATGTCTATCTCATGAGAAATAAATCATTACCCAATTCATTGGAGGGAGATATTGGTCACAACCATTTCCTATTGAAATCATTCTTTCATGTGCCACAATATAAACATAAATCATTCATCATAATCGAAGAATAAAATGGGTTTCATAAACATCATTCCATTATATAATAATCCATACAAAAAAACTGGATATCATTTCATCATAAGAAATGTAAAAAAAATGTAAATCATAGATACATGATACATGAAACATACACATATGAAATAATGTCATCTTAGATGAAAAATGCTTTTGATAAAACACTTGAAATGAATTCTTGAGAAAAATATCCCTTTTTCTTCAAAATCATTTTCATAACAAAAAATGTCGTGCAATTTTAAAAGAAAATTATTTTGTTGAAAATAGTCATGAAATATTTTGGAGTAATATTCATGAAAATAAAGCTTTATAAAACTGTAAAAATCTTTTCATGCCATATATGTTAAAAAAACATTCTTCTCATACATTTGCCGAAAAATTCAAAAAGTACCTCGTAAAAGAATGATTCCATACATACCATGTATTAAAAGTAAAAAATGGGTAAAAAGGAAAATAAACATACATGAAAACATTTTTAGGAAACATGGAAATGGATGAGAACAATAACCCCAGTAAATACTTACGAATAAACAATCTCGGATAAGAACGAGATTGGAAAGGTTATTCATTACCTTTGGTCCGATATGACTCATATGGATCCAAACCTCCAGTATAATGATTTGAATAATGTCATTTGCTTATTAAATAATCATATTAATTGTTATGATATCATATATGTTTCACTTATGACTTTTTATTACACGTTCTTTTGTAAATTCCATGTAAAAGCAATGTTTTGGGTAAAATCATTTTATTTATCGTATGTGTTTCAAATTTTCATTCTTGATATTATTACTTATATCCTGATTTACATAATTACAGAATGTAAAACATGATTTATATATAATATATGTTCATCATATACATTTATATTATAGATCGATAAAAGGAATGAAATACACCGTTCATGGAGACGGTAGGCCGTGAGTACGCATGAACACCGTTTTCATTTCCATATTGAATTGAATGAAATTAAATAGATGACATACATACATATATATATATACATAAATCCAGTAGCATTATTATGTCATATATTTCATTATTATTCATTATATATACTTTATAATAATTCTGGAATGGTTAATCATGGAAAATTAATCTCATCGCGTTTGTGGAGACGGTAGTCCGTACGTATGCACGAGTGATGATATCATTTCCATGATTGTGGATTTGTATTAGAGTGTATTTATACTATTTAAGAATCAATATAACATTTAAATCCTCATATATAGTAATTATTTACACTATTATAACCTTCCAAGTAAGGTGGAGGTGGAAAATAGATTACACCACGGCTTTGAGACGGTATTCCATACGTTTGCACGCGCGGTGATTTCATTCTCCATAGGATGGATAGATGATGAAATAGGGTTGTTTCATACTTATAATAAATATCAGTATATGATTGATACATATGTCATTACTTCATAATGAAACAACTAAAGAAGAATAAGTAGAAGAAGAAATAAAGTTGAAAGAATCGGTAACGGGCATTACCTCTTCATTGAAGCGCTTCTTTGAGACCTCCGCTTAGGGAACTAAAATTGGTCCTTGATGAAGAACAGGACCTCTAGGATGTTCCTAGGGAATTGGGGAAGTGAAATGGGAAGCGTTTGGCCGAGAATAAAGGTGCAAAATGGTGTGAGGAAGACAGGAAGGAGGTTCCCTTTTATAAGGGAGGAGAGGGGCACCTTTTGAATAACTAAAAATATTATTTTATTATAAAGTCATATTCGTTTTTTAATATCTCCAAATTGATTTATTTTGAATCTATGGTAGTTATGGGTCTAAAAACACTCATACAATATAATTTAGACAAGTTTAGGCTTCTTTTTTAACCTTATCATTTAGATTTAACTTTAAGTTAAATAATTTTACTTTTACCGTGTGTTCTTGTTTTATTACACTATAAGGTTAATAGAAATACTATAACAAGCCAAAATAACCCCATGTGGTTCATTATTAATATATATCCTTATCTAAGTCATTTGGCCGAACCTTAGATTTTTAGGAATAAAATAACAATTAATAATATAATATTTGTTTTAAAAACTATTTTATGTGAATTTTGACACTATTTGGTACATGATGTTTGTGAAAATCATAACAGCATGATTAGTTCTAAAAACATTACATAAATAAATAATAACATGTCATATTTACCTATAAAATTATTTTAATTCATAAGAAGTCTAAAATTACATTTATTTGGGTATTTATAATATAAATTATTTTTTTATTTCATTATTTAGGTAATTACTTCATCACCATTCTGTCATAAATTACATAAATTATTTAATGTTTAAAAATTATAAATAAAATACCATTAGGTAGGAAATATTTTTATCTTTCAAATTAATTTTTATAGTCGATTTTATCATATGTATAACCCTATATTAAAAATGATGTAGTTATTAAACTTTGATTTTAACTATTTTAACCCTTCTTTAAATAAATTAATAATAAATGACCTAATCAATTCCAAATGGGCATAAATGGTCATATTTTATTACTAAGGATGTTTTTGGTATAATTAAACTTATAAAATAGAATTAGGACATGTGTTAGGGTAATAATAATATCATTTTTACCCTTAATTACCCTATTTACTTTTAACAGGGGTAAAAAAAGTAAAACATTACTATTCACCAAAAATTATTTTCATCTAATTGAACCACAATTTAGTCCTTCATATTAACCATGTCTCTCGGATTTTCATAATTCCACTCAGAGAAGCGGTAAAATTAGGTTTTATGTGAATTTGCAAGTTCTCCTAAGAGGTGGGTAAAAGACGGTGAAAAATTAAATAAAATTTTTATATATCTAAAATTATTATAAAATGACTCAAATGACTTAAATTGAACATATATAGGTATTATGTATCAATTTTGACCTAAAATAAATTTAAATAAAATAAACAATTATTTAAATAAAATGTCAGTTTTTGAATTGTAACCCAGTGTTTTCACTATTCATCAAAAATTGAATGTTTTCAGAAAGATACTAAAAATTCACCCTAGGATAATTTCAATATTCTGAATCAAAAAATGAATTCCATTTTGAAAGATAAAATTTATAAAATTTAAAAAATTGGTTATTACTATTCATAACGGCTATTTTATATAACATATCGTTGTTTAACGAAACTCGGTATTGCGTACAACACATGCTATCGTGGAAGGTCATGATTTCGTTTAATGCAAGACAAGTCAGGGATGCATGTTTTGCAAGCTCCTTTTGGTGTAGCATATAACACAAGACATTAATAAAATTAAAAGAATATTTTTCATAAAATCTCGGGGTGTTACATTCTACCCCCCTTAAAATGAATTTCACCCTCGAAATTCTTCGGGGTTATAAATGGTTTACTACTCAAAAGTTTCATTAATAGAAACCCACATCATAAAAAGAAATACTAAAACATGTATTTAAAAACTAATGTATGAAACATAACGGTTACCCAAATTAACTAATCACTAGGCATCCACATAGGAGAACATAGATGAAAATATGGATATGGAAGAGAAATCTAACCGTCATGTTTTGACAGAGAGTGGTAGAGAAAATGGCTATGAAAAAGCCAAAAATCACAAAAACATAGATTTTTTACGATATAAGGTACCATCTGATTCATAAGATATAAGAGTACTAGGAAAAGATTTTTGATTTCAAGATCATTTCCCTAAAGTTGATGAATTTGAATTAGAGGAATACTTACGTTATTTCTTACAATCTCCCCGTTGTTTGTGCCTTAAACATTTTCCACTTCATCTATTAAAGAAATAAAGATGAATTTGTCTTCCGTGAAGTGTTAGAAGATCATGTGATAGAATGATAGGTCATTCCCTCTTTCTCAAACATAGTGTTAGAAAAAGATATATATATTAGTCCATCTATGGTGAGATTAATCGTATATTGTTCCAAAAATGGACTTATACTTCATCTATCATACTGCTTAATATAATTAAACTAGTTTCCACTAACTAGGGACTTCCTGTAGGCCAGTGGTAGCCAAAAAAGGCCAGTCACACTTCGGTTGTGGGTTCGATTCCCACAGCCTTGTCTGACGTGATGGGCTATCACCCATCCTATAGGATGTCCATTTTCTGAAACTACATTACTATAACATCCCATCAATAATATCAAATAAAACTTATATCCTTAAACAATACTAACATCTGTCCAACATAATTCATTGCAATCTTTAGGCTTATCCATAATACTACAGTCCACTCTCATATTATAGTGAAAACGATTACCAGAGATTTAATATAATATGCATGTTAATACCATCGATGATCCCTATATATCATACGATATGTCTTATTGGTCACATTCCAAACATTCGAAGGCTTTAATCATGTATTCTCTTGAAAAATGAATACCCCTTGAATATTAGTGAAAATATGAGTGCTGTCAAATGTTAACTCTTTCCACATACCAAAACCAAAAAATTATATATACTCAAACCATGATATAACTATTTCCTTATATCAGTCATGAGCTCATGAATACTGTCAAACATTTTATTTTCTCCTTATCCCTTCATTATGCGAATATAATCATTTTTCCAAAAATATCTCAATCACTTTCCATGGTTACCGGTACCATAAAATTATTGAAAACCAGAATAGGCCAATACATAAATATTCCAATATTCCACTATACTATATACAACATTATTTTGGAATACCATTACATAAACACTTAATGATTCCACCACATAATTTTCATATTCAACATCTCCAATAGTGATCGCATGTGACTTCCCATTTTTCCTTTGCCTTATGTGGTATCTCTTGTCGATTATCACTAACCCTTGGATTAGTGCATTTATTAGCATAATGCACCATTTCCTTCAACTATAAGCATTGAAGTGTTGGTGGTGCAATATCCACACTCTTTCCTTTATTCACATCATTAGCAACAATATTTCCATTACTTCGACACTCAGCTGCTCGATGACCTTCTTTTCCACACTTAAAACATTTTCTAGTCCCTTTATGAAAATATCCACCATGCTTCTTTCCACACTTTGAGCATAAGGAAACATTTATCTTCTTTTCACCATTATTCTGAGATTTCTCCTTGATCTCCATCTTTTGTTTATTGCCAAAACCATTAGATGGATAAGTAACTCCAACATCCATTTCTACCTTGATAGCACAACACACAATTTTTTCATAGCTACTGAAGTCTCTTATAGCTAATTCCCTTAGAATATTTGGTTTTAATCCACTGAAGAATCAATCAACTTTACATTCAAGTTGGATGATAATGCCAGATGCATACCTTGCAATCCTTGTAAAATTCGCTTCGTATACACCAACAGATTCATCATCATTTTTCTTTAGTTCAAGAAACTTCTTCTCCATATTTGTTCGAAGAATACGTGGGAAGTATTTATTGAAAAATAATTTATTGAACTCATACCATTCCATGGACTCAATTTCATCTCCTGGCCTCGTATTCTTGATAAGATTCCACCATTGATCAGCTTCACCTCCCAAATGATATACTGCTAAGATGAATTTATCATGTTCATAAAATTGAAGAACTAAAAATATCTTTTCAGTGGTACTGATCCATTGTTCAGCAACAAGTGGATCAGAAGACCCAATGAAAGAAGGTGGATGGTGCCTCGTGAAGGACTCAATAGAATATTGTTCCCTTCCCTATTCATTTGGAAGTCCAGAATGATTCATAGATTGTGTTAGAATAGCAATAAGATTTTTCACTCCATCTCCCATAACATTTGTTTGTTCAGGAGGAAAATCATTGCATTGTCCATTGCATTGATCAACACGGTTCCTTCGGGTTCCAGCCATCATCTAAAACCCAAAAAGAATAGTGTGGGAGGCAAAAATCATGATAGGGAAAAAAATATAATAAAGGGGGATTACCTTCAATATATAACTTATTAGGTTTAATTATAGGATCTTTACCATAATTCTATGACTACAACCTATACTTATACTTAACCTTAGAGACATACCTAGACATAGCTTATGAAATATCTCTAGGGATCTCACAAAAGTTCTCGCATCCTAGTTTCCAAAGGTTCACTAAACCTTTCCTCTCATACCAACTGTAGAGACCAAAATCATGACATACATGGACATTACATTACTTTTTCTGAATAATTAATACATAACAAAAACAGACACACAAGTGTCATAATAGTTTAGTGTCTTTGGAAACTCGGAATGTAATCTTCTAATCATGGTGAAATATCTTCAACATCTCCCATAAAGATCTTCCCCTTGTTTTCTTACCTAAAACATTTCTTTATATCCCGGGGAAAAGAAAACATAAAAGGGGTGAGGTCAAATGCTCACTAAGGGTAATAATATAGAACATAAAACAATCCTTATACATTTGAATGTAAAAAAACATGAGCATAAAATCTAAACATCAAAATCATGAGCAATGACATAAAACATGGCAGTACGTAAGGCATAGATCACTAAGAAACATTAATCAAGATAAATTAGAATTGGAATAAAACAAGTAATTTTGGAAACCATTAATCACATGATATGATTTCCATAGTAGCCAAGGCATTATTTCCAAGACCATCTTAGTGGGCAAAGTCCCTTTCTGAATCGAGTTCACTCCTCGTTCCAGTCATGTATTACTGAACCGGTTTAACTTACTGTTCCAGCCATGTCTATCTCATGAAATATAAATCATTACCTAATGCATTGGTGGGAGATATAGGTCCCACCCATCTGATATTGAAATCATTCTTTTGTGTGCCACAATATAAACACAAATCATTCATCATAACCCAAGAATAGAATAGGTTTCATAAACATCATTCCATCATAATATAATCCATACAAAAAAAATTGGATTTCATTTCATCATAAGAAAAGTGAAACAATGTAAATCATAGAGACATGATACTTGAAACATACACATATGAAATAATGTAATCTTAGATGAAAAATGGTTTTGATAAAACACTTGAAATGAATTCTTGAGGAAAATATCCTTTTTCATCAAAATCATTTTCTTTTCAAAATATGTCATGAAATTTTAAATGAGAAGGATTTTGTTGAAAATAGTCATGAAATATTTTGGAGGAATCTTCATGAAAATAAGGCTTTATAAAACCATAAAAATCCTTTCATGCTGTATAAGTTAAAACAACATTCTTCTCGTACTTTTTTCGGAAAAGTCAAAAAGTACCTCGTAGAAGAAAGATTCCATACATACCATTTAGTAAATGTAAAAAATAGGTAAAAAGGACATTAAACATAAATGAAACAATTTTTAAGAAACACGGGCATGGATGAGAACAATAAACCCAATAAATACTAACGAAAAAACAGTCTCGGATAAGAACAGGATTGGAAAGGATATCCCTTACCTTTGGTCCGATATGCTTCGTATAGATCTGAACCTCCTTTATAATGAATAAAATAATGTCATTGACTTATTATATAATAATATTCATTGTTAAGATATCATATATGTTTCACTTATGACTTTATATTACCCGTTCTTTTGTAAATTCCATGTCAAAGCAGCGTTTTGTGTAAAATCATATTATTTATCGTATCTGTTTCGACTTGTCGTTCTTGATATTATTTCTTATATCCTGATTTACATAATTTCATAATTTAAAACATGATTTATATATAATATATTTTCATCATATACATATATATTATTGATCTATAATAGTAATGAAGTACACCGTTCATGGAGACGGTAGGTTGTACGTACGCATGAACACTATTTTCGTTTCCTTATTGAATTGAATGAAATTAAATAGATGACATACATAGATATATATATATATAAATCTAGTAGAATTATTATGTCATATATTTCATTATTATTCATTATATATATTTTATATTAATTCTTGAATGGTTAATCATGGAAAATGAATCTCATCACGTTCGGGGAGACAGTTGTCCGTACGTATGCACGAGCGATGATATCATTTCCATGATCGTGGAATTGTATTGGAGTGTATTTATACTATTTAAGAATCAATATAACTTTAAAATAATCATATATAGTCATTATTTACACTATTATACCCATCCAAGTAAGGTGGTGGTGGAAAATACATTACACCACGGCGTGGAGATGGTATTCCGTACGTACGCACACGCGGTGATTTCATTTTCCGTAGGATGGATAGATGGTGAAATAGATTGGTTTCATACTTATATTAACATATCAGTATATGAGTGATACTTATGTTATTAATTCATAATTAAACAACTAAAGAATAATAAGTAGAATAAGAAATAAAGTTGAAAGAATCGGTAACGGACATTACCTCTTCTTTGAAGCGCCTCTTTGATACCTCCTCTTAGGGCACTAAAATTGGTCTTTGAAGAAAACCAGAACCTATAGGTTGTTTCTAGGGAAGTTGGGAATTTAAATGGTCAGAGGTTGGCCGAGATTCAATGCACAAAATGGTGTGAGGAAGAGAGGGAGGAGGTGCCCTTTTATAAGGGAGGAGAGGCGCGCCTTTAGAATAACTAAAAATATTATTTTATTATAAAGTCATATTCGGTTTTTAAATGATCAAAATTGATTAATTTCTAGGATAAGGTGGTTATGGGTCGAAATAATCTCATCCAATAGAATTTATACAAGTTTAGGTTTCTATTTTAACCTTATCATTTAGATTTAACTTTAAGTTAAATAATTTCACTTTTACCTTGTCTTCTTGTTTTCTTACACTATAAGGTAAATAATCTTACTATAACAAGACAAACGAACCATAAGTGGTTCATTATTAATATATACATCCTTATCTAAGTCATTTGGCCGAACATTAGGTTTTTAGGAATAAAATAACAATTAATAATATAATATTTGTTTAAAATACTATTTTATGTCAATTTTGACACTATTTGGTACATGATTTTTGTGAAAATCATAACAGCATGATTAGTTCTAAAAAAGTCACGTAAATCAATAATAACATGTCATATTAACCTCGAAAATTATTTTAATTCATAAAAAGTCTCATATTACATTTATTTGGGTATTAATAATATTAATTATTTTAATATTTCATTATTTAGGTAATTACTATATCACCATTGTGTCATAAATAACATAAATTATATAATGTCTAAAAATTTCAAATAAAATACCATTATGTAGGAAATCTTTTATCTTTCTAATATATATTTATAATTGAATTTATCTTTTGTATAACCTATATTAAAAATTACTTAGTTATTAAACATTGATTTTAACTATTTTAACCCTTCTTTAAATAAATTAATAATAAATGTCCTAATCTAATCCAAGTGGGCCTAAATGGTCATATATTATTCCTATGGTTGTTTTTGGTCTAATTGAACTTATCCAATAGAATTAGGACATGTGTTAGTGTAATAATAATATCATTTGTTACCTTAATTTACCTATTTAATTTTAACTGTGGTTAAAAAGTAAAAAGATCCAATTCACCAAAAATTATTTTCTTCTCATTGAACCAAATTTTAGTCCTTGATATTATCCATGTCTTTTGGATTTTCTAAATTCCACTCACAAAAGCGGTAAAATTATGTTTTATGTGAATTTTCAAATTCTCCTAGGAGGTCGGTAAAAGACAGTGAAAAGTTCCATACAATTTTTATATATCTAAAATTATTATAAAATGACTCCAATGACTTAAATTGAACTTATATAGGTATTATGTATCAATTTAGGACTAAAATAAATTTATATAAAATAAATAATTATTTAAATAAAAAGTCGATTTTTGAATAGTAACCCAGTGTTTTCACTATTCATCAAAAATTGAATGTTTTCATAAAGATACCAAAAATTCACCCTACGCCAATTTCAATATTCTGAATCCAAAAATGAAGTCCATTGTGAATGATAATATTTATAAAATTTAAAAAATTGGGTATTACTATTCATAACGAATAGTTTATATAACATATCGTTGTTTAGCGAAACTCGGTATTGCGTACAACACACGCTATCGTGGAAGTTCGCGATTGCGTGTAATGCAATCCAAGTCAGGGATGCGTGTTGTGCAAGCTCCTTTTGGTGTACCGTAAAAAACAAGACATTAATGAAATTAAAAGAATGTTTCTCATAAAATCTTTGGGTGTTACACAAGCTGTTCAATGTCGGAAACAGAGATATGTTGACAACCGTTGAAGGGACTTGGAGTTCAACTTTGGAGATAAAGTCTTCCTTCGAATATCTCCATGGAAGAGGGTCATGTGATTCTGGAATAAAGGTAAGCTAAGCCCATGGTATATTGGCCCCTTTGAGATCCTTGACCGTATAGGAGTTGTTGACTATCAGCTTTCACTTCCACCAAATATATTTTGAGTTCATGATTTTTTTTCACGTATCACTCCTAAGGAAGTACATACCTAATCACTCACATGTACTAAACTCAGAGGTGGTGTAGCTGGAAAATGATCTCTCTTATGAGGAGGAGGTAGTAAAGATTCTGGATTGGAGAGATAAGGTTCTACGCAAGAAGAAAACCAATCTTGTCAAAGTGTTGTAGAGGAACCATAAGTTTGAGGAAGCAACATCGGAACTAGAAGATGCAATGAAGTAGAAAGATACTCACATGTTTGTGTGAAGTAAAATTTCGAGGCAGAAATTTCATAAGGGGGGAAGAATGTAACGACCTAATGTTTTTCAATGGAAGTTACTTTCTTATAATTTTTTCATAAAATAACATGAAAACACAACAAAATGAACTACTAAGTGATAAGTGACATTTAATCATATGTCTCTCACTTATGTGTTTGGAATTTTGAAAATTTGACATACACAGTTGTATTCAAGATGATTTTTGGATTCTAATAAAACAAAAATATTTTTTTGGTGAAATGTAACCTACCCTTATGAATAGTAACATACCTATTGGAATAGTAATATACCGTAATTAATAATAACCTTAACTATGATATTATAAAAATAATATTCAAGTGAAAGTATGATGTACTTATTTCTTAGAAAATTAAAATGAATGTTTTAAAACTGTTTTTTAGTAATAAACCATGATTTTAAATAAATAATAAATTAATAATATTTTGAAAATTATATTTGAAAAATGAAATTCATTTTTGGATTCTACACGTTTAAAAATAGTTGGGGTAATGTTTTTGGATTTTTCTAAAATACTTGAATTTTTTATGAATAGTGAATTACCGTAATTTACAAAAATAAGCTAAATAAGATAATTATAGAGTCATGTGTGATGTTCTGTTGATTTAATCCAACCTTTTTCGGGGTCACATGATGAAATTACTATTCTTGGTCATTCAAGACTCACTATTCCTTGTCTTAGGGTAAATTAATAAACTAATGAATTTTATATTGAGGAAAACCCTCTCCCCTCCACTTAAAAACCGCCTTCACACCCTCATTTCCTCACACCACTCAATCTCCAATACTTCTAGAAACTCTTCCCAAACAACTTCTATATCCCATATCCCATTTTCAAGAGCTTCGAGTCTCATAAAAAGTGCAATCTTAGCTTCCTTAATGGGATTCTCAATAGGAGGATTTAAGAGGTAATTTCTCTCCCTCTTCTCCTTCAATTTCCTTTAATGTTCATGTTCATTTCTGGATCTCTCCCCACCTATCTTCATAAAAATGGTATTGTTACTCCATTATTATACATATAATTGAATTTTATGGTGATGAAGGTATATTATATCATCCAACCCTCTTTTCCACTTACTTTTATTTTATTAAAGAGAACATTGTTCATGAGGTGTTAATTTATCACCTTAAAGAACGACATGCTTTATTCATCCATTTATACATACAAATACTGGCATGAAACAATTTTTATATTTGAACAATAATTATTTATATGTATTATTTCCTATTTAATGTTCTGGAAATATCTTATCGACATATTACTAAGTGATAAATTAAAACAAGTTCGTTGTGATCAAAAACCTCCCAAATTAACCCATATAATAATCATTTAATTCTTATATAATGATTTGTCCACATGGATATAATATGATTCATTTTAATATCATTAAATATCCAGTAATATAATTAAAGACATGTAAAATTAGTTCCAGATGTTTACCCATGTTTTACCCAAAATTCAATTTAAGAATACAAGTGAACCACTCAAGAAAACCATAAAAACAAACATCCCTGAATAATGTTTTTAAAAACTATAACACATCCAAAGGCACATAAAATCACTTAATGGAACCATAATGAACCATATTAATTTACCCATGGTCATTTATTTCTAATTAATGAATATAATGTCATTATACATGACATTAAATAGAAGGAAGCATTCAGAATCAAGGTATGGGGAAAATCTCGAACCCAATTTTCATTCTTCGGGTTCTCCCAGTTTCACTGCAATTTGGTATGGCCACTTATTAAAAACAATTTCTCCATAATTATCTTACCTTTAAGGGATATAAATGTTTTCTAATTAATTTTATGTCAAACCAAATGTTTTCCAAAAGAACCCTTTTTTAATAACTCTACTTTTTCATGTCATTCATGGTTGATGGTTCTTGTATCAAGTATGGTGTTCCCTCTATCTTTTAGGAACCCAAAGAATATGAATGTATTCTTATGTGATTAAAACCTGTACATACCATGGGATGGTTATATTAATTATTTATATATTTTATATGTGGCATGCATGATAATGATAATATTTTGAGGTGACGGGTGTGCCCGAAATTATATAGCGCAATATGAATGTTTGAATGTGATGGGTGCACCTGGAATTATATAGCGCTCCAATGAATTTGGTAAAGTGTTGAATGTCATGAGTAAATGTGAAATTATGTGTGAACAAGATTTGAGAAAGGTTCACAAGTATGTATGGTAGTTAACCACTAAGACATGATGTTTCATTTTTTTGCATTACCATATTTCAAGTCATTTATTTATGCTCCTCTCATTTTCATGATCATTTGCCTAAGTCATAATTATTCTCACCCCATTCAATATTCTTCTTTTAAATCCTTTTACTAGGATTTTAGATTGCCTATTTTTATGTACATCCTTAGGTTGATACATGTACTAGGAAGAGGAAAAGTTCCAATAAGAATCTAGAGAAGAAGAAATTAAATAAATGATTATGCTTGATGTTGTAATTTTTATGCATGGTCCTAGTTTTCCCGAGACAATAAAACATTGTATCCTCAATGTGTAAAAATATTTTGCTGTTTATCTTTAAAATAATGTAATATTAATGTAATAAAAGGTCAAGATGTTATACACTAAATGTTAGTGTGGTGGAAATTGGGAAAAAATGATCTTTAAACAAAACATATTCATTAGGTTTTCATAAAGACTATTTCTCTATGAAGTTGTGGATACCTGAAATTTTTCGTTCTTATGTTTCTGGAAATAAGAAATCTTGTGTTTTGATATTCTAACAATTTTATTTTTTGGAAAATAATTAAAGTACCAATAGTAATACATGGTACATAGATAGTGGATGCTACTAGAATATGATTGGTAACAAAAACTTATTTGGAGCGATTATTAAGGAAAAAGGTGAAAAAGTAACAGTTGTCAAATTTGATAAGGGAGAAATTATTGTTATAGGAAAAATTGTTCTTCTTGGAAAAATATTTATTTCAAATGTTTTTTAATGGTCTTCAAAAAATCCTCATTAGAATAAGTCAATTATTTGATGAAGGTTACATTGTGAATTTCTGGAATGATAAGTGCTTATTACACAATTCCAATGAAGAGTTTATTCTTTATTCCCATAGACAAGAGAATGTATACATAGTAAACATAGAAGACCTTAGGATCCAAGACCTATCTTGTCTTAGTTCAATGGAAGCACATTATTGCTTATGGAATAGAATATTAGGACACTGTAACATTAGAAACCTATGAAAAATCTCTTAAAAAAGACTAGTTAAGGATCTACCAGTGCTTAGATTTGATTAATCAAAATTTTTTGATCGTTGTAAATTTGCCAAGACGCATAAATCATTGTTTAAATCAGTCTATGATGTCTCAAATAGTGATGCATTGTAGTTGGTTTGTATGGATCTTTTTGGATAAACAGAAACGAGAAACATTAATCGAAAATATTATGTATTTGTCATAGTTGATGATTACACTAGATTTATGTTGGTCTATTTAATAGAAAAGAAATCTGAATATTTTTCTTATTTCAATATCATTAGATCCCAAGTGATAAATGAGAAAAACCTTCCATTGATAACTATTCATAGTAGAGAGTTTCAGTATTGTAATTTTGAAACCTTTTTTAGTAGAAAATGTATTACTCATAACATCTCAACCCCAAGAACCCCTCAACAAAATGGTGTTGTTAAAATAATAAATTGAGTTCCTAAAGAGATAACTTGAACCAACTTTAGTGAATCTTCGATAGCTAAACATTTTTGGGCTAAAGATATATGTACTACTTATTATACTATAAATTGAGTTCTGATGAGACCTTTTCTTAACAAAACCCCGTATGAGTTATGGAATGGTAGAAAACCATGACATTCATACATCAAGGTATTTCATTGAAATGTAAAAATTCTGAATACTAAAGCTAGTCTACATAAATTCAAACCCAAATATAATGATGAAAATTTCCTAGGCTACTCCACAACTTCTAATGCTTATAGTGATTTCAAAAAAACACTTGTACTATTGAAGAAACAATATATGTTATATTTGATGAAACCGAACCTTTTGTTTTTAAACAACCTCAACCTAAATCTTCTAATGTACTTTCAAAAACTAATTATCAACCATTAATAAAAGATCATTTTGATAAAAAAATTGTTCATGAAAATGTTTCTAAAGTATTTACTCGTGTATATTTCCTACCATATGTTGATGAATAGTTTTTGCAAGACCCAATTCAGTAGTTTCTTAAGAATCATCACAGTGATAGCATCATTGGTGATGTAAATCAACTTGTAAGGACACAATGTTTCTTAAAGAAAAAAGTAGTACATCTAGCATTCCTTTTTCAATTTGAACCTAAAATAACTGATGATGCTTCAGGTGATGATGATTGGAATAAATCCAGGAAAGATGAGATAAATGAATTCAAAAGGATTAAAATTTGGACCTTGGTTGAAACCCCTAAGGAATCTTCTGTTATTGGGGGAAAATGGGTCTTCAGAAATAAAAGTGATGAAAATGGAATCATTGTAATAATTAATTTTAGATTAGTTTATAAACGCTACAATCAACAAGAAGAAATAGACTATTAGAAAACCTATGCTCCAGTAGCTAGACTGGAATCTTTCTATATTCTACTTTCCTTTGCAGCATTTTTAATTTCAAACTTTTTTAAATGGATGTTAAATGTGATTTCATTAATGGTTATGTTCAATAGGATGTTTTTGTTGAATAACCTCCTAGTTTTGAAGATTAAAACCATCCTAAACATGTTTTTAAACATACCAATGCTTTATATGGACATAAACAAACCCTTAGATCAAGGTATAATATAATTACAAGATTTTAGTTACAAAACAATCACATTAAGGGAAATTATGATCCAACACCCTTTATAAAGAATGATAAGAAATTTTTTTGATTGTTTAAATATGTGTTGATAAAATTATATTTGATTTAAATCAGCAATATTTAACTGATTATTTATCGAATCTAATGAAATGTGATTTTTAAATGAGTATGATGGGTGAGTTATCATTATTCTACGTTTTTTGAATTTTCTCCAAAACCATATGGAATTTATAAATCTCAAAATAAATATATTGATGATTTCTTAAAAAGTATAGATATGACAATATTAAGAGTATTAGTAATCCCATTAGTACCTCAAATTCACTTGATCATGATGATGCTCGGAAAACATAAAATCGATCATCATTTAAAGGTATGATAGGAAGTCTACTATAATTGATAGATAGTCCAACATACATAATGTTTTCAGTATGATTATGTGAAATATATAAATCCCATACTAAGGAATCTCATTTAAATATGGTGAAATGATTTTTTTTCTACTTAATGGGAATCATGGATTTATGACTCTTTTATACTTATTGAAATGATTTTCTTTTAAAAAAATTTATGGATGCTGAATTTGGTGAATGTAGAATGGATAGGAAAACTACATCAGGAAATTTTCATTTCTTAGGAGATTCATTAGTTTCATGGTCATGAAAAAATCAACACTCAGAAGCACTTTCAACTGGTGAATCTAAATGTGTTGAAGCTTGATGTTGTTGTGTGTGAGTCTAGTGAATGAAACACACACTCACAAACTATGGTATGAGTTTTACCAAAACCAAAAATATTATGTTATAACAGAAGTAAAATTTCATTATGTAAAAACACTACACATCACTCTCATTCAAGACAAATAGATATTAGGCACCACATTATTTGGGATCACAAATAAAAAAAGAGATAGCATTCATCAGTTTATAAGAACACAATATCAAATTGCTGATATTTTCACTAAATCATTACCCAATAATAGATTTGAATTCATTAAAAAGAATATAGGAATGATAAACATGAGGTAATCTTCTGTGTTAACTTTTTTTTGAAACTTATCTCCTAATAGTAAAAAATCGTTTTCATAAAGGGAATACATTTTCTTGTTAATCAAATTTTTCAGTCAAAATTATTTGTGTTCAAAATATTTCGTATTCAAAATTTTTTGTGTTCAAAATTATTCATATTCAACATTTTTCAAATTCAAATTTTTATGTAGTTTTTTTAAAAAAATTCTGGAATCAAATGTTCTTCAAGAAGAATCTTCCTTATTATGAATAATCATCCTATAAATCTAGAAGGTATGTTTCCTTTGTTAAATTTTCATAATCATCATTCTACATATTGGTATTTTATCTTTTTCAAGAAAAATTTACATATTCATTTCCATTTCTTCGTAAATCCAAATGTATATCTTAAAAATCTCGAAAGATCAGAACCTACCAAAATCCTTCATCAGTTATCATCTCAACCATCAGATCTGGTCATAAGTATTTCAACCATTAGATCATGTAAGGAAGTTGAAATGTCACCTCAATTTCCTATATATGGACACCTTGATGTTTTTTCCACATCGATCTTCATTCTATGGCATGTTGAATCCCTACTTCTCTACTTATGGTCGTTCCGAATCATCAAGGTTTCCAAAATTCCAAATGTCTACCCAAGCCTCTCCTCAATAAGAAATGTCTTCAATAAAGGAAATATTTGAGTGGCTGATATTTCAAGAAATTTTGTCTCATCCCAAATTCTATTCTAGGTATGACTATATCATTTCAAAAAATATTATGCCAAATGGCTGGAAAAGTCTTTGTATATTGAAACCAAAGGCACATGATCTGTTCTATCTAGACTTTTTGACTGAATTTTATTAGTCAACATGTTTTTTCAATGAAGGAGGAATATATAATTTTTTTCAAGAGATATGGGAAGAATTATTCCCTTTCCTATAGAAAGGCATCATGTTTGATTGGAATTCCTTATAAAGGAGAAGCAGAGTTCTATACTCACAATCTAACAGATGTATCATGATCTTTTGATAAAGACAATTCTCTAGTATGTCTTGGCCTTTAATAGGTAAAGACTCTCAAGAATATTCACCTATCTAAGAATTTCTAGATTCATGAATAGTGGGTCAATGTTTTTTCTATTCCGAGGAAAGGAGATAAGGATACTCTGAAAAATATTGATATATATATTTTGGATTTGTTGGTGAATCTCATAATGATAAAATTGGTAATGTATATCTGGTTTACTATAGAGAATATCAAGAATGGAAAATTGAAATATCAAATAACAAATTAATAGGATATTATCTCAATGATTAATGTCCATTTTTTGATGTCTTTCAAAATTCATTACAATCCTAAGCAGATAAATAACAATTAAATGATTTTGAGTGATGAATTTTGTAGAAGGATGAAAATTGGTTTTTCTTGTGAATCAGGATAATTCTCTGATTTTCCTGAAGAAGAATTAGAGGCTTTTTTAGAGAAATCAGAAGTTTCTGAAAAATCTAAGAAGGGTGGAAAGAAGAGAAAGGCCATGGAACCATAAGAGACAGAAAAAATCCATATGTTCTAGGAATCTTAGTCAGCTATAGTGAAGAAAAAGAAGCAAAAGTCATACCCAGATTAAGTGGTTGCTATGTGGAGGGAAGATAATAAAATTAATAATGAATGGGGAGCCTATATTTGGCTTGGATCTTACTAAGGAAAAAGAACTATAGATAATGGATGATGAAAATAATGAGAATAAAGAGAAAGAAAAGAAGAAAAAAAAGAAGTTGTCGGAAGCTGAGATAGTAAAATCCGTTCTCAATTATGGTGAAAGGCCTCTGAAAATTACTAGGTACTATAATTATTTTCGAAAGAATCGCTCCTTATAACTCAGGGAATAAAGGTGGTGATTCTAGAACCACATAAATAATAATAAATAGTTTAATAGGAAGAAGTGGAATAAGGGGAAAAAGAAAGAACTCGTGATACAAAAGAAATGATAAAGGAAGTGGAGGATTTTTATTAGAAGGAAATTTATTCTGAGTAACTTCCAATACGATCATCTGAAAAAGAGTCTTCAAAACATACTACACCTAGAAAAAACATAAGGGTTATGAAAAATTAAAAAAAAAATTATAAAGAATGCATCAATCAGGATTTTTTTTATCTAGAAGATCAAGTGGCTGGTGATGAGAAAGAATAATTTGATGAATATAAGATTGTTTAGTTATCAGATAGTGTGAAAGAATCTCCCAAAATAGAAGACATTATTTTGAAAACTGATAAGCTAAAATAGGTGGTAGTCAACACACTTAGTAAATTTGTGGTGAAAAAGAAAGAATTTGGTTCATCGTTAAAGAATAAAGCTGATGAGATAGAAAAATAATCATCACAAAACAAACACTCAGATTCAGAATCTTCCTCTCTTGGACATGATTTTGTTGTTCAGTCCTTGAAAAAGCATGTTGGAACTATTTCCTTATTTCTAAAAATAGATTCAAGATTCCAGAATCTTCCACATTCAAAAAATCCGAAATAATATTTTGATTTCATTGTTATGGATAAATGTGTCGGACTTGAGGGAGATTTCAAATATTTTCTCATTGGTTTTGAGGCTCTAAAATGATATTTCCGAATTATTACTCATTGGTCATGGATAAAAATTGATGAGATCAGAATCTGTGGCCATGAATTGGATGGGAGAATGGTATTTCATAGTCAAATTTGATGAAATTTTGGTTAAGAAAGAAGAATTTTTGATGGTTTAGGCATATATTATTAATGGTTAGGAGGAAAAGATAAAAGCCATAGAGAAAAAAAGTAAATATCAGGATAATTTTCCCAAGTGTATGGAAGAAGATCACAGGGAGACGAAGAAGCTGAAAACCATTGTCATGAAGCTGATGCCGAAGGAGAACGAATGATAATCTTTCTCCCAATTCTGATCTATTGATTAATTTCTTCCTTGTATAAATTATTTCAATAAAAATAAAATTTTGGTTTTTCTCTGTCTATTTGGTTGTTTTGTACTAATATTTTAGGCACCATTTAATTTTGATTCCCTTAATTCCTTTATGAAAATAACAAAGGGGGAGAAAGGAATGATAGAAATAATACTAAGAAACAAGAGATTTCCCTATGTAAGGTGGAGTTCATCTAAGGGGAAGTTCTTATCAATGAGTATTTATGTATGAAATGAAAATTTGTAATCTCTTTCATGAAATAATGAATATGATCTTTAAGGATATTAAAACTTATGGTGGAGTCGGTCTTATTCACATTGATCCAAAATTAATGGGAGATATGTAATTATTTTCAATTACAAAATATTTTATGACCATGTATTCTTTTTCATGGGTCTGTTTGTGCATTCCAAAAAGTGGTATATTTTTGAGTCAATCATATTTACTCATGGCTTTTCCATTCCATCATGTTTTGAAAATCACAAACACCCTATCTTAAGGAAACATTTATTTTCCCAAACAAATTATCCTAATACGTAAAATTTTCCTTCTCAATGAAATATTAATCATACCAATGTTTTCATTGTTCATTCAATAGTTTAATTATTTCTAACTCATTTTAGTCTATATTCTAAAAATTGGTTTCACATATAAATCCTCAAAATCCTATAAATCCCCAGATATATTGTATTCTGTTTTCATATTCAGAATTCTATGAAATTAAATTCTGAATTTTCTGAAATTCTTATTCCGAATTCTCAGAAATTCAGACTCTGAATTCTTTGAAATTCATACATCAAATTCAATGAAATTATTATTATGAATTCTAAAGAATGTATATTCCAAATTCACTGAAATTCAGAATCAGAATTCTCTGAATTTTATATTTAGAATACTCTAAATTCAGATTCAAAAATTCTATAAAATTCATATTCTGAATTCTCTGAAACATAGATTCCAAATTCTTTGAAATTAACACTTTTAATTCCTTTAAATTCATACTCTGAATTTTCTGAAATGCGCATTAAGAATTCTATAAAATTCGATGACAACTTCTCTGAATTCTGTCTCCGAATTCCTCAAAATTCAGACTCGGAATTCCTATGAATTCAAATTCTGAAATCATTAGAATTCAATTTCTAAAGACTATAGAATTTAGGTTCCTAATCCTTTTGAAAACAAAATCCCAACATCCATAATTTATACTCTCCATGTGTTTATTTTCTAAGACTCCAAAAATAATTTTTCCTTAGACTCCAAAAAAATAAATTTTATTAAACAACCTTATTTTTCTTCCATATGTTATAGTTATGTAATGATCTCGTACTTTCAGTTTCTAGGTAACCATTGTTTGAGTGACATATCTACATATCCCTCTGAGATTCAAGGCAAAACATGACCGTTTAAGGAGGGAGACGACCATCAGAAAAGAGCTTATAAATATGAGCTCAGTTGAATGCGCTCACAACATCAGAGATAGCATTGATCACTCTAGAGATTAAATGCTACTGAATTGATTTCTAGAGAGATAGACTCTTATGCCTTGTGCATACTAATCATATTGCTCATCTTGCATTGTGTTAATCTGATTATTTCTTTCACAATCGAGGACATCTATTAACAAGAATATAGAGTTGCTGAATACCTTAATGTCCAAGGACTACCTTGATTAATAATACTGAGGTTCCATCTATCTTGAAGTTTAAAGTCTTGCAGGGATAGAAAGACAAATTATGATATTCCTATCGAGGGCTTACCCTGGGGTGGGTATGACAAACATTAATGAAAGTATGTATTAGAATAAATTTATCCAATATTGATGGATACCCTTGACTTTGTGTTAAAAGATTTCATACATCTTACTTGTTTTGTTTCATATTTATTTTCTGATGTGTTTTGATAAAAGAAGAAATTTTAATCTTTATATAATTTCTTATTACTTTGTATACTCTGATAAGTATGATTCTATATTGTTAATGGTTGAATTGTTTCTATGAAAACATTTTTTAAGATTAATTTCGGGAATAATATTTTCAGAACCTAACAAGTTTGTATAACTGAGAGGTCTTGTGAATTTACATAATTTAAACTTTTTAAACATAGTTTTCTTTTAGGTTAAAAATGAATGTTTTTAAACTTACAATTCACCCCCTATTGTAATAGAGAATCTACATTCATATTTCGATCCTACATTTGGAGAGTTTCCCGAGGTGGTCAAAATTCATACTAGTTACCAAAACCACCCCTGGTGGTCTATACCAGTCTTAGGGAGGTAGATGATAGGGTCAAGGACATATGTTGGGGGTCCACGCATAAGACCCTGGGGATCAAATGATGATTTATGGTATGACCTCTATCATTTATAGATAATAACTAGTACTAATAGACATACCTCTAGTGATTCCATTATTCCTACATACATTGAACGCGATATAAAGACTCTGGTTGATCCTTTAACTCGACCCTCTTGGGTGGAGACTAATACTAGAAACCACTTCGTGATCACATATTTGGTCAAATTGGGTGATGCGTCCCCTAGATGTGAGAGTTTAATATGTAATCTCTTAGTATCAGCCTAGAGACCTTATGACATAAATATTGATATGGATTGGTTATCTATATTTCGTGTCTAGATAGATTGTTTTAGGTGAATTATATGATGTGTCCAGAGTTACTGAACTAGGTGGTCCTTTATAGCTGAAAATAAAAACAAGACTGCACATGATGGACACATCCATAGGAAGGTGTAGCCAATTTATCATTGGTTTGTTACCCCAACCCTTGGTGGAGTTGATTTTATGAGTTCCCAGTACCATATAGTTGTGGTGGAGTCTGTGTATTTCATCCTTGATGTTGTCGAATGATTTCCATACTGTTGAGAGATGCACTTCTGTATTGATCTACAACCTATGACAACATCAATATATATTCCACCACATCAAATAGTACTTGTAGATCATTGCGACCTGAGGGAGAAGTCGGAGGACATTACTGGTAAGGTATTGTTTGACCTAGTGTATTAGCCTAGGGATCATCCTATATATATTGTAATAAGGGATATGGGTTGTTGGTGATGTTTGTGAACTACCAATACTTCAATCAAGTGACTATAATGATAACATATTCACTACTGGAGATTTATGACCACATTGATATGATGATAGTTGAATGAGGGTTCTCAATGGTTGAACTACAATCTTGCTATTACCAGTTGTGAGTACGAGATAATGATATACCAAAGACAAAATTAATAAGATTGTAAGATTAAAATGAGTACATTGTGATTCCCTTTGGCATGACGAACTCCCTAGAAGTATTCATGGGACTCTTGAATTGGATCATTGAATCATAGTTAGTATTTATTGTGCTAGTCTTCAAATATGATATCCTAGTTTACTCAGAATCCATGGAAGAGTGCATTAGACACATAATGATAGATCTAGATGTTATATTAGAGAACTAGATTTGCAGAATGCCTTGGTAGTGTTAGTTCTGGATTATGGAGGTCCATATTATAGGACACATTATCTCAATATATGGAGTGGCAGTGGGGCCGGCCAAGGTTGAGATATTTTTTGAATGGGATGTCTCTATGTGATAGAGAATTTCCAATTCCACATAATTCCATCAATGATTGTTTTTATCTAGACTATCTATTTATAACATGGTTATTTATGGTATTAAAAGAGTCTTTGGGGGCCTAGTTACACATGAACATGACATTTCACCCCTAAACTAATGGTTATACTGAGTAGATCATTCGTCGTAAGGAGGCCATGATGTAAACTATCATGTTATACTTTGGTCATATTTGGGATGATCACCTACCTGTGGTAGAGTTTCTGTTAAACAATAGCTAACATTCCACCATCTATATGGCACAGTTCGAGGATTTTAAGGGGTGACCTTATAGGTCACCACATTACTAGACTATCCCAGGCGAGTAAACACTCATAGGACTAGAGATTTTGTGAGAAATAACGGAGAAAGTTCATATCATACAATATAATTTGTTGACTATACAATGACATCAAAATTATTATGCAGACTACTGACACATGCCTTTTGAGTTTAAGGAAAGGGACTATGTGTTCCTATGTGTTTCATTTAGATGTTGATTGTATAGATTTTTTCAAGGAAAAAATCTATCTTGGACGTTCATTGGCCCTTTCAAGATACTATTTAGAGTTGGGAAAGTGGTGTATCACATAGCTCTACCAACAAAATTAGGATTTTTCACAATAACAACCACGTGTTGCGATATAGGTGGTGTGTGCATGAACCATTTCATGTATCTATTTGGGTGAGTTGGAATTCAAGTATGGAGTGTCCTTTTTTTAGTACCCAATGAATATCAACAATAAATTAGAGAGGATCCTTATTGGGTGATCAATTATTTTGGTTCATGTCTTGTGAATTAATTAGAATATCTATGACTAATCATGGGAGAAGGAGTCTCAAATTCATGATCAGTACCCACATCATTTTGAGTATCCCTTATTTTCACTTTTTGGTGATGGAAAGCCCCATGATGCGGAAAATTTAATGTCTCAGACAATATTTTTATTATTTTTAGATATTATATAAATTATTTCTGAGACCAGTCACTAAGACGGTGTGCCATTATAAGGCCTGACATGTCTACAACAAATTGTTGAAATATAAATGTAAAATGTCTCAATTAAATGTTAGAATTATTCAAAAGAAATATATATATTCTAAAAAGTTTGTTAAATGGTTTGGTCGCTATTAAATTGCATATATGAATACTAAATTGGGTACTGATTGTAAATTTTATGTCGATACATCTAGGAAATCTATTGATATGAAATTTTATAGAGGTATGATATGTACCTTGATCTAGAAAACCGCATCTTAACATGTTTATAATTTTAGTGTTTTTCATTTTTTAGATATCACGATGATCCCAGTGAGAGTCATATAGAATCATTAATAAAATAATTATATGTTTTAATGTAACTATTGATTTATCTTTATGTTACCCATAATATACATATTTTGATTTATTATTTTTTTCAGACACTGATTTTGAGGTTGTAGAATTGATATGAAGATCACATTATTTAAATATCATTTTCATAGAAAAACATTCATTTATTGTCTTTATAAGAAACATATAATTGTTTAATTATATACTAAATGTGTTGATTTTATATCTATAACCAATTTTTTTTCTTAATGCTTATGGATTAAAACATATTATTTGATTTTGGTATTAATCCGGTTAAATTAACTACTTACATTGATAACACATTTTCTATTTATACTTCTAATTCTGGCTTACAACATTATAGAATTAATCATATATATCATATATTTCATTTTATTACATATCATGTGAATAAGGGTGAAATTTCAATAGAATTTATTTCATCAAAAATTAGCAAATCATATTTTTTACAAACCCATTATACTCTTATGATTTGGAAGAAATTATTTTTGGGATTGAATTGTTAGAAAAATAATTAATTTATATGTTCATATGTTTAGAAGGAGGGTCTTTTTCTTTTTTTTATTAATAAAATGTGAGAGAAAATGGTTTTAAATTTATTTGGGTTTTATATAAAACCAAAAGAAAGATATTTTATGTGCATGTTCACACAAGTATTTCTATTTTCATTGATATCATGTAATTTTATGTCATTAAATATTAAAAAAATAATTTCATTTTATGTGATAATGTTTTTTCATACATTTTTTTATTTTAATTATAACCTAAAATATAATGATTTTTATTTAAAATTTATTGTTCCATAGGAATGAAAATAATCAAAGTCATATTAATATACAACAGAGTCTAATTTTAGACCTATAATGTTCTCATATTTATCCAATAAATATGTATACTTTCAGATTATATAATTATTTTATATATAAACTTCTTATTCATTTCTTTTCACTATTCAATTGTAAAATGTTCTATACTAATTATATTCAAACAGATCTTGTTAAAATAGAAAAAAAATCATTAACATCTATTTCAATATAATAAATTGAAATCTATTTTTATTGTGTATGGGGTGTGATGTATGTTTAAATATCATATAGTAATTTTGGAATTCTAAATTTTAGATAAATTTAATATCTTGTGTTTTTTTTATCTCATTACATTCTAATCACAATCATTTAGAATTTGATTTATTACAATGAAAACAAGTTTTTATTCATTAAATTTAAATACAAGGATGAAAAAAATATCATATTCATAACTAAAAAATTATTAAAAATAACACAATTTTTTATGCACTATTAAAAACATATACATAATGTCTTGAAATGAAATATACATCTATACAAATATGAATTATGATAACTTTGATTTTTTGAAAGATCATGAAATTGTTTTAAATTAGTTTTTCTTTAACTAATACAAATAAAGTCATTTTGATGGCATAAAAATTCCCCAAAATATTATATGTCAATTCTTGTCAAAATCTTGATGAATCACTATTCATTATCTTCCTCCACAAGTTTGTATCCTTCATAGATAATAATAAAGTTACATAATGTACATTAATATAAGTCGCAGTTCCCTTCATCATCTCATTGAGTATTTATCAAGCTTTTTAATAATTTTTATTGTCTATAAATGGCCGTTACATATGTAAAACGTGTATGCACATTTCTCTTGTTCATAATAGTGTCTTTCCATAATGTTCTAAAAAATGGGTTTTACTATTCCTTATTCCAATAATGATCATTTTTAAAATTTTAAATTTTGATTCATTAATATCTTTTCTATGGTGATTCATTTAAATCTGTAAAATGTTTATTATTTTCCATTATACTAATAGTGAGTGTTTTTATTTTCCCCAACAGAGACTCATTCATTTTTTCAATGGTGAGTCTTTCTCTTTATTCCAACGGTGAGTCATTTTCACTATAGTGAATCATTTTATAGTTATCCAATGCTGAATCATTATTCTGATTTCAAATGATGAATAATTTTACAAATATTCAATAGTGACCCATTTTGTAGATTACAATGGTGACTCACTTCTAGATTCCTAGTGGTTACCCATTTATATTTTATCAGTGGAGACTCATTTTTGAATATCTAGTATTTTACCATTTCAATTCCAATGAAAACTTGTTGTTGAACAAAAAATGAATCAATTTTTAACTAATGGTGACTCTACTTATTGATATAATGGTTACTCATATACTATTTTTACCTTTTTATATTTTTTTAACTTCATACATTAATTAGTTGTTTAATGTATATTATTTATTTTAAAAAATAATATATATTATATATGATCCATGTGAAGTATTATAATAATATTTTAATTATTTTAATAATTCGGTCAAAATATTTTATTAATATTAAGTACCGCATACAACATATTTTGGATATTTATAAAATATCTAGATTTAATTGACTTTTGTTATTTTTCTTATACAAATTAATATTGTTTGATGAAAACCATATTCAAAAACATTTTATTGAACTTAATTTAGTTCAATTATTTTAAAATTACACACAACATAAAATTAAAATTTATATATTATTTTTAATAATTCTTATGATCATTAGGGTATTTCCTTGAACTGTTTCTTTATTTCAATGGGTTATTTAAATAGGCCTAAATTTGTCTTTATGTTTTTATTTAACCCAATATTTTCTACTATTATTTTAGCAGATAATTTTTTCTCACCTAAATAATTAAATTATTTTTCAAATTTAATAGCTTCACATATATATTGTTTTTTCTAGATATTTTTTGAAGTTTCAATATGAAGGTTCTTGGAATCTTCAAAGGATGTTCGATTACTTATTCAATGCTATATTTTTTCAATGAGAAAAAGATGGGAAAATAACAACCGTTTTTAAAAATAATTAGGTCATGTCTACAAATATTTTTCATAATATTTATGATCTCACATGTTCCAAATTAGATCTTATTTTACATATATGACCATGAGGATACATGATGATCCAATTAGAAAGAACCAGTACTGTAGAGACCCGAAGCCTGATGTATATGGACATTACATTACTTTTGCGGAATACGTAATACATAGAAAATACAGACACACAAGGATCGTAATAGTTTAGTGTCTTCGGAAACATGGAATATAAACATCTAATCATGTTGAAAGATCTTTAAAAACACCCATAACGATCTTACCCTTTTTGTTTCCTTACCTAAAACCTTTTTTTATTTCCTGGGGAAAATAAAACATAAAAAGGGTGATCTAAAATGCTCATTAAGGGAAAACATAGAGAACATAAAACAATCCATAAACATCTGGAAGCAAAAACCTGAACATGAAATTTAAACATCAAAATCATGAGCAAAGACATAAATCATGGAAGTACGTATGGCATGTATCATAATGGAACATAAATCATGATAAAATAGCATGGGAATAAAACATGTAATTGTGGCAAACATTAAGCACATGATATGATTTTTATAGTAGCCAAGGCATTGCTATCAAGACCATCCTAGTGGACAAAGTCCCTTTCTGAATCAAGTTCACTCCTCATTCCAGTCCTGTATTACTGAACCAGATTAACTTACCATTCCAGCCATGAATATCTCATGAGATATAAATCTTTACCCAATGCATTGGAGGGAGATATAGGTCCCACCCATCTCATATTGAAATCATTCTTTCGTGTGCCAAAATATAAACATAAATCATTCATCATAACCCAAGAATAAAATGGGTTTCATAATCATCATCCCATCATAACAAAATCCATATATAAAAAAATGGATATCATTTCATCAAAAGAAAAGAGAAACCATGTAAATCATAGATACATGATACATGAAACATAAACATGTGAAATAATGTCATCTTTGATGAAAATGGTTTTGATAAAACACTTGTAATGAATTTTGGAGGAAAATGTCCTTTCTTATACAAAAACAATTTCTTTTCACAAAATGCCATGAAATTTTAAAAGAATTGGATTTTTTTAAAATATTCATGAAATCTTTTGGATGATACTTCATGAAAATAAGTCTTTATATAACCGTAAAAATCCTTTTGTGCCATATAAGTTAAAAAACATTCTTCTCGTAATTTTGCTGGAAAAGTCACAAAGTACCTCGTAAAAGAAATATTCCATACAAAAAATGTTTTAAAAGTACAAAATGGGTAAAAAGAACATTAAACATACATGAAACCATTTTTAGGAAACATGGACAAGGATGAGAACAATAACCCTATTAAATACTTACGAATAAACAATCTCGGATAAGAACGAGATTTGAAAAGTTATCCCTTACCTTTGGTCTGATATGCTTCGTACTTATCCAAACCTCATGTATAATGATTTAAATAATGACATTTACTTATTACAGAATCATATTGATTGTTATGATATCATATATGGTTCACTTATGACTTTATATTACCCATTCTTTTGTAAATTCCATGTTAAAGAGTGTTTTGTGTAAAATCATTTCATTTGTCGTCCGTGTTTTGACTTGTAATTATTCATATGATTACATAGATCATGATTACATAATTCGATAATATAAAACATGATTTATATATAATATATATTCAGAATATACATATATATAATAGATCGATAAATGGAAAGAAATACACCGTTCATGGAGACGGTAGGCCGTAAGTACGCATGAACGTTGTTTTCGTTTCCTCATTGAATTGAATGGAATTAATTTGATGAAATACATATATATAAATAAATAATGTATAATTATTATTTCAAATATTTCATGATTACTTATAATATATACTTTATAATCATTCATGAATTTTTAATCATTGAGAGTGAAACTCATCGCGTCGTGGAGACGGTATTCCATACGTACGCATGAGCGATGATATCGTTCCCATGATCGTGGAATTGTATTGGAGTGTATTTATACTATTTCAGAATAAATATCACTTTACTATAATCATATATAGTTATTATTTACACCATTATACCCATCCACGTACGGTGGTGGTGGAAAATATATTACACCACGGCGTGGAGACGGTATTCCGTACGTACGCACGCGCGGTGATTTCATTTTCCATAGGACGGTTAGATGGTGAAATAGGTTTGTTTAATAATTATAATGACATATCATTATATGAGTGATACTAATGTTATTAATTGATAATGACAAAACTAATTAAGAATAAGTGTAAGAATAAATAATGTTGAATGAATCGGTAACATACATTACCTCTTCTTTGAAGCGCCTCTCTGTGACCTCCTCTTAGGGCACTAAAATTGGACTTTGAATAAGACCAGGACCTCTAGGATGTTTCTAGGGAAGTGGAGAAAAGATCTTGTCAGGGTTTGGCCTATCATGAAGGATCAATTTAGTGTGAGGAAGAGAGGGAGGAGGTGCCCTTTTATAAAGGAGGAGAGGGGCACCTTTGGAATAACAAAAAATATTATTTTATTATAAAGTCATATTCGGTTTTTAATAGCTCCAAATTTATTTATTTCGAATATAAGGTGGGTATGGGACTAAATCCTCTCATCCAATTGAATTTAGACACGTTTAGGTTTCTATTTGAACCTTATCATTTAGATTTAATTTTAAGAAAAATAATTCTACTTTACTGTGTCTTCTTCTTTTCTTACACTATAAGGTTAATAAACATACTATAACAAACCAAAAGAACCCTATGTGGTTAATTATTAATATATATATCCTTATCCAAGTAATTTGGGGGAACCTTAGATTTTTAGGAATAAAATAACAACTAATAATATAATATTTATTTAAAAAACTATTTTATGTCAATTTTGACACTATTTGGTACTTGATTTTTGTGAAACTCATAACAGCATTATTAGTTTGAAAAAAGTTACTTAAATAAATAATAACATTTAATATTAATCTAAAAAAATAGTGTAATTCATAAAAGGTCTCAAATTACATTTATTTGGGTATTTATAAAATCAATTATGTCAATATTTCATTAATAAGATAATTACTGCATCATCATTCTATCATACATAAATAAAATTATTTATTTTATAAAAATTAAAAATAAAATATCATTATGTATGAAATATTTTTATGTTTTTAATGAATATTTATTGTCAAATTTATCTTCTTTATAACCCTATATTAAAAATGATTTATTTATTAAACGTTGATTTTAACTATTTTAACCCTTCATTAAATAAATTAATAATAAATGTCCTAGTCTAATCCATGTGGGCCTAAATGGTCATATTTTATTCCTAAGGTTGTTTTTGGTAGAATTACACTTATCCAATAGAATTAGGACATGTTTTAGGGGAATAATAATATCCTTTTTACCCTTAATTACCCTATTTACTTTTAACCGTGGAAAAAAAAGAAAAAATTACTATTCTTCAAAAATTATTTTCATCTCATTGAACCACATTTTAGTCGTTGATATTAACCATGACTCTCGGATTTTTGAAATTCAATTCACAGAAGTGGTAAAATTTCATTTAAATGAAAAATTCAGTTTTTTAACAACCTTTAAGTTGTTTCACTATTCATCGAAAATTGCAGTTTTCAGAAAAATAACAAAAATTCTGCCTAAGAATTATTTGATATTCCGAAATTAAAATTGATTTCTATTTTTCCAAATTCAAAACATAGAAGTGGAATTAAGTAATTATAAAATTAATTTCTGTTATCAAAACAAATAGCGTGTTTTTTAAGAAACAATAACTATCAAAAGATTGATACTTGTTCATATCCAATTTTAAAGTGAAATTAATTCCAATGACCAAAATTGGATTAAATGGTAAAAATATATTTTAATTTCATATTAAAACCAATTAACAAGATAATCTTACCATATAAATTATTGTCATGAAAAAAGTTGTTTTTAATTAAAATATAGCGTGTTTTAACTATTCATTAAAATATGAAAGGTATAAGAATAATATGAAAAAATTATCCAAAGTAAATTTTTATATCCTGAATCCAAAGGAGTATTTTATTTTTTCAAATTGAACTTATATACATGTCAAAAACAAGATTTAAAGTTGGTGATCCATCAAAAGGTGGCAAAACAACATTTTTTGAAAATTAATTATTTTACTCGAAAAATTGATTTTGTTCTCATACCATGTTCTAGAATATGTGTAAGATGAATAATAATGTTATAAAATTCAAAATGCAGTTGATACTATTCATAACGGGTAGTTCATATAACATATCGTTGTTTAGAGAAACTCAGTATAGCGTACAATACACGCTATCATGGAAGGTCGCGATTGCCTATAATGCAAGCCATGTAAGTGATGCGTGTTGTACAAGCTCCTTTTGGTGTAGCATACAACACAAGTAATTAATGAAATTAAAAAGAGTATTTTTCATAAAATCTCGTGGTGTTACATTCTACGCCCCTTAAAATGAATTTCTCCCTCGGAATTCGTCGGGGTCGTAAATGGTTTACTACTCAAAAGTTCCCTTAATAGAAACCCTCATCGTAAAAAGGAATTCCAAAACTTGGATTTAAAAACTAAAGTATGAAATGTAACGGTTAACCAAATTAACTCATCACTGGGTTTCCACGTAGGAGAACATAGATGAAAATATGGATATGGAAGAAAAATCTAACCATCATGTTCTGATGGAGAGTGGTAGAGAACATGGCTATAAAAAATCCAACAATCACAAAGCCATAAATTTTTGACGATCTAGGGTACCATCTGACTCATCGAATATAAGGTCACTAGGACAACATTTTTGGTATTCAAGGTCATTTCCCTAAAGTTGATGAAATTGGAATTAGAAGAAATAATTTAGTGATTTTGGTACAATCTCACCGTTGGTCATTCTTTGGACAATTTCCACTTCATCTCTTAAAGAAATGAAGTTGAATTTGTCATTCGTGACGTGTTAGCAGATCATGTGATAAAATGATGGGTCATTCCATTTGTCTCAAACAAAAGGTTAGAAAATTTATCAAAATATACATAAGTCCATCTATAGTGAGATTAATCATATATGGTTCCTAAAATGGACTTATACTTCATATATCATACTGCTTAATATAATAAAACTAGTTTCTACTAAACGAGGACTTCCCGTAGGTCAGTGGTAGCTGATAAAGGCCATTCACACATCGGTTGTGGGTTCGATTCCCACAACCTTGTCCGACGCGATGGGTTTTCGCCCATCCTATAGGTTGTCCATTTTGTAAAACTACATTACTATAGCATCCCATCAATAATATCGAAAAAACTTCTATCCTTAAACAATTCTAACTTATGTTCAACATAATACATTCCAATCTTTAAGTTTATCCATAATACTACAGTCCACTCTCATATTATAGTTAACATGATTACCAGAGATTTTATATATAAATCATGTTAATACCATCGTTGATCCCCAAATATCATTAGATATTTCTTGTTTTTCACATTCCAAACATTTGAAGGCCTTAATCATGTATTCTCTTGAAAAATGAATACCCATTGAATCTAAGTGAAAACATGAGTGTTGTAAAAAGTTCACTCTTTCCACATACCAAAACCCCAAAATTCTATATACTCAAACCGTGATGTAACTATTTCCTTATATCAGTCATGAGCTCATGAATACTGTCCAACATTTCATTTTCTCATTATCCCTTCATTATTCTCATATCATCTTTTTTCCAAAAATATCTCAATCATGTTCCATGGTTACTGGTACCATAAAATTATTGAAAACCACAATAGACGAGTAGATAAATATTCCAATATTCCACGATACTATATACAAAATTACTTTGGAATCCCATTACATAGACACGTAATCATTCCACCACATCGTTTTCATATTGAAAATCTCTAATAGTGATCACATGTGACTTCCCTTTTTCCTTTGCATTAAGTGGTTTCTCATGTCGATAATCACTAACCCTTGGATTAGGGCATTTATTAGTATAATGCCCCATTTCCTTGCACTTGAAGCATTGAAGTGTTGGTGGTGTGTTCTCTGCAGTCTTTTCATTATTCACATCATTAGAAACCCTTTTTCCATTACTTCGACACTCAGCAGCTTGATGACCTTCTTTTCCACACATAAAACATTTTCTAGTCCCATCAAAATAATCTCCACCATGCTTCTTTCCACACTTTGAGCATAACGAAACATTCTTCTTCTATTCAGCATTATTCTGAGATTTCTCTATGAACTCCATCTTTAATTTCATGTCAAAACCATGAGTTGGAGAAGTAACACCAACTTCCATTTCTACCTTGATAACAGAACACACAATTTTATCATAGCTACTGAAGTCTCTTATAGATAATTCACATCGATGATTTGGTTTTAATCCACTGACGAATTGATCATCTTTACTTTCAGGTTAGATGATAATGCCAGATGCATACATTGAAAGCCTTGTAAAATTCTCTTCATATACACCAATATATTCATCATCCTTTTTCTTTAGTTCAAGAAAATCCTTCTCTATCTTTGTTTTAAGAATACGAGGTATGTACTTATTGAAAAATAAGTTCTTGAACTTGTCCCATTCCATGGACTCAATTTCATCTCTTGGCCTCGTATTCTTGATAATATTCCACCACTGATCAGCTTCACCTTCCAAACAATATACTGGTATGATGAATTTATCATGTTCAGAACATTGAAGAACTTAAAATATCTTTTTAGTGGTACTGATCCATTTTTCAGCAACAAGTGGATCAGAAGACCCACTGAAAGAAGGTGCATGTTTCCTCATGAAGGACTCAATAGAATATTGTTCCCTTATCTCCTTATTTGGAAGTCCAAAATGATTCATAGATTGTGTAAGTTTAGAAATAAGAATTTTCACTCCATCTACCAAACATTTGTTTGTTCAGGAGGACAATCATAGCATTGTCCATTTCATTGATCAACATGGTTCCTTCAGGTTCCAGTCATCGTCTAAAACCCAAAAAGAATAGTGTGAGAGGTAAAAATCATGATAAGGAAAACAACATAATAAAGGGGGAGTACCTTCAATATTGAAAATATTAGGTTTAATTCTAAGATCGTTACCGTAATTCTAGGACTATAACCTATACTTATACTTAACCTTAGGGACATCCCTAGACATACCGTAGAAATATCTCTAGGGATCTCACTAAAGTTCTCACATCCTAGTTTCCCAAGTTTGACTAAACCTTTACTCTGATACAAACTGTAGCAGTCTGGAATTACTTCCAGTGGAATATAATTGATACCTATCAGGGCACTCCATGGGCGGATACACCCCTTGGGCGCGACACACCACCATCCCTAGTGGCAGCCATTTCCTCATGAAGCCATGGGGCAGAGAGCCATGCTTCGTCCAATGCTCACATGTGAGAGTTCCCAAGGATCAGATTCATTCCTACCTCCTTTGCCTCTGATACCAACTGTAGAGACCCGAATCCTAATGTACATGGACATTACATTACTTTTTCGGAATACTTAATACATAACAAAAACAGACACACAAGGATCGTAATAGTTTAGTGTCTTTGGAAACATGGAATATAAACCTCTAATCATGTTGAAATATCATCCAAAACTCCCATAACGATCTTCCCCTTTTTGTTTCCTTACCTAAAACCTTTCTTTATTTCCTTGGGAAAATAAAACATAAAAAGGGTGAGCTCAAATTCTTATTAAGGGCGAACATAGAAACATAAAACAATCCATAATCATCTGAAAGAAAAAGCTTGAACATGAAATTTAAACATAAAAATCTTGATCAAAGACATAAATATTGGAAGCATGTAAGGAATGTATCATAATGGAACATAAATCATGATAATATAGCATGGGAATAAAAAATGTAATTGTGGGAACCATTAAGCACATGATATGATTTCCATAGTAGCCACGACATTGCTGCCAAGACCATCTTAGTGGACAAAGTCCCTTTCTGAATCGAGTTCACTCCTCGTTCTAGTCATTTATTATTGAACCGGATTAACTTATCATTCCAGCCATGTCTATCTAATGAGATATTAATCTTTACCCAATGCATTGGAGAGAGATATAGGTCCCACCCATCTCATATTGAAATTATTCTTTCGTGTGCCACAATATAATCATAAATCATTCATCATAACCCAAGAATAAAATAGGTTTCATAAACATCATCCAATCATAACATGATAAATATATAAAAAATGGATATCATTTCATCATAAGAAATGTGAAACCATGTAAATCATAGAAACATTATACTTGAAACATACACATGTGAAATAATGTCATCTTAGATGAAAATGGTTTTGATAAAACACTTGAAATGAATTCTTGAGAAAAATATCCTTTCTTATTCAAAATCATTTTCTTTTCACAAAATGCCATGAAATTTTAAAAGAATAGGATTTTTTTAAAATATTCATGAAATATTTTGGATGATGCTTCATGAAAATAAGGCTTTATAGAACTGTATAAATATGTTTGTTCCATATAATTTAACAAAACATTGTTCTCATACTTTTGCCGGAAAAGTCAAAAAGTACCTCGTAAAAGAACGATTCTATACATACCATGTAGTAAAAGTCAAAAATTGGTAAAATAAACATTATACATACATGAAACCATTTATTGAAAACATGGACATGTATGAGAATAATAACCCCATTAAATAGTTATGAATAAACAATCTCGGATCAGAACGAGATTTGAAAAGTTATCCCCTACCATAGGTCGGATATGCTTTGTACATATACGAACCTCTTGTATAAAGATTTAAATAATGTCAATGACTTTTTACATAATCATATTCATTGTTTTGATATCATATATGGTTCACTTATGACGTTATATTACCTGTTCTTTTGTAAATTCAATGTTAAAGAACGTTTTGGGTAAAATCGTTTCATTTGTCGTCCGTGTTTTGACTTTTAATTATTCATATCATTACATAGATCAGGATTACTTAATTCCAGAATATAAAACATGATTTATATATAATATATATATTCAGAATATACATATATATAATAGATCGATAAATGGAAGGAAATACACCGTTCATGTAGACGGTAGGTCGTACGTACGCATGGACGTTATTTTCGTTTCCACATTGAATTGAGTGGAATTAATTGGATGGAATACATATATATATATACATAAATCCAGTATCATTATTATTTTATATATTTGATGATTACATATTATATATACTTTATAATCATTCATTAATGGTTAATCATTGAGAATGAATCTCATCGCGCCATGGAGATGGTATTCCATACGTACACACAAGCGATGATATCGTTCCCATGATCATGAGATTGTATTGGAGTGTATGTATACTATTTAAGAATCAATATCACATTAAAATAACAATATATAGTTATTATTTACATCTTTATACCCATACAAGTAAGGTGGTGGTGGAAAATAGATTACACCACGGCGTGGAGACTGTATTCTGTACGTACGCACGCACAGTGATTTCCTTTTCAATAGGATGGATAGATGGTGAAATAGGGTTATTTCATACATATAATAACATATCAGTATATGAGTGATACTTATGTTATTACTTCATAATGAAACAACTAATGAAGAAGAAGTGTAAGAAGAAATAAAGTTGAAAGAATCGGTAACAGACATTACCTATTCTTTGAAGAGCCTCTTTGAGACCTCCTCTTAGGGAACTAAAATTTGTCTTTGAAGAAAACCAGGACCTCTAGGATGTTTCTATGGAAGTGGAGATGAGAATTTGGAAGGTTTTTCAAAGCTTTAAGGCTCAAAGTGGTGTGAGTAAGAGAGGGAGGAGGTTCCCTTTTATAAGGGAGGAGAGGGGCACCTTTGGAATAACTAAAAATATAATTTTATTATGAAGTCATATTACGTTTTTAATAGCTCCAAATTGATTTATTTAGAAGCTAAGGTAGGGATGGGTCGAAATAATCTCATCTAATAGAATTTATAAAATTTTAGGTTTCTATTTTAACCTTATCATTTAGATTTATCTTTAAGTTAAATAATTTCACTTTTACCGTGTCTTCTGGTTTCCTTAAACTATAATGTTAATAAACATACTATAACAAGCCAAAAGAAGCCCAAGTGGATCATTATTAATATATATATGAATATCTATGTCATTTTGCCTATCCTTTAAAATTTAGGAAGAAAATAACAATTAATAATATAATATTTGTTTTAAGAACTATTTTATGTCAATTTTGACACTATTTGGTACTTGATTTTTTTGAAACTCATAACAGCTTGATTAGTTCTAAAACAGTTACTTAAATGAATAATAACATTTCATATTAACCTATAAAATTAGTTTAATTCATAAAAATTCTGAAATTCCATTTATTTGGGTATTTATAACATCAATTATGTCAATATTTCATTAATAAGATAATTACTGCATCATCATTATGTCATACATAAATTAAATTATATAATGTCTAAAAATTACAAATAAAATACCATTATGTAGGAAATATTTTTATCATTCTAATGAATATTTATAGTTGAATTTATCTTCTGTATACCGAATTTTCAAAATGATTTAGTTATTAAACATTGATTTTAACTATTTTAACCATTCTTTAAATTAATTAATAATAAATGTTCTAATAAAATCCATGTGGGCCTAAATGGTCATATATTATTCCAATGTTTGTTTTTGGTCGAATTAAACTTATCCAATTGAATTCGTACATGTGTTTGGATAATAATATTATCATTTTTACCCCTAATTACCCTATTTACTATTAACCGTGGAAAAAAAAGTAAAAAGTTACTATTCACCAAAAATGATTTTCAACTCATTGAAACACATTTTATTTATTGATATTAACCCTGTCTGTCCGATTTTCGTAATTCAATTCACAGAAGTGGTAAAATTTCATTTCAATGAAAAAGTCAGTTTTTTAACTAACACTAAGTGGTTTCACTGTTAATCGAAAATTGCAGTTTTTCAGAAAAATACCAAAAATTCTGCCTAAGCATTATTTGAAATTATGAATTCAAAATTGATATCTATCATTCCAAATTAAAAACATAGAAGTGTAATTAAGTAATTCTAAAATTAATTCCCATTATCAAAACAAATAGAGTGTGTTTTAAGAAACAATAACTATCAAAAGATTGATACTTGTTTATATCCAATTTTAATGTGAAATTAATTCCAATGACCAACATTGGATTAAATGATAAAAATATATTCTAATTACACTTTAAAACAAATTAGAAAGATAATATAACCTTAAAAATTATTGCGAGGAAAAAAATTGTTTTTAATTAAAATATAGAGTGTTTTTACTATTCATTAAAATATGAACGTTATAAGAATAATATGAAAAATTTATCCAAAGTAAATTTTTATATCCTAATTCCAAATAAGAATTTTATTTTGTCAAATTGATCTTATATACATGTCAAAAACATTATTTAAAGTGGGTGCGCCATCAAAAGGCGGCAAAACTACAGTTTTTGTAAATTAATTATTTTACTCAAAAAATTGATTTTGTTCTCATACCATGTTCTAGAAAATGTGTAAGATGAATAATAATGTTATAAAATTCAAAATTTTATTGATACTATTCATAACGGGTAGTTCATAAAACATATCGTTGTTTAACGAAACTCAGTATTGCGTACAACACACGCTATCGTGGAAGGTCGTGATTGCGTGTAATACAAGAAAAGTCTGGGATGTGTGTTGTGAAAGATCTTTTTGGTGTAGCATAGAACACAAGTCATTAATGAAATTAAAAAGAATATTTTTCATAAAATATCAGGGTGTTACAAGTACCAGTTTAATTTTTTATTCCTCTATCAACTTCCTCTGGTTTCTTGAGACTATAACCCAAATTCCATACATGCATGAAATCACTGGATTAAATTATATTTTTTTACAGAAAAAATCATTTGTTCTTATCTTCCTCAAGATGAGACTTGCATATTTTTAATATAGGATTATTCATGTTGTCAATCCTAGTGTCTAAACTCTTGTTGTAGTTTGGTTTCCACTCAAAATACAGTAGTCGTTGTTGTGGTTATCTCTCCCCTAGAAAATGATACTGTAATTTTGTTCTTATCCCACTTAAAAAATAGTATAGTTCACATATACCTCTCACAGTGGAGTGAAATATAAGACTTGACTACTTCCACATTGGAACAAAAAAAGTATAAAATACTATGTGTCAATTTTGATATTTCTGATGCTAATTAACTAAATTAATTAACATAAATTATCATGATCTTCCTTCCACAAAACAAGGGAAGGGGCAGCTGAGTGCCATTCCGTTCCTTCTTCAAGAAAAAGGAGTGATAATTACCCTCTAGTCCCCCCTTCAATTGACCCTGGTGTGGAGCTAGCACAAAAGGAAATGAATCTCACACACCAATGGAAGGCATTACCTTTTTTAGTGAAACCCAGTTCGGGAGAAAACATGGTAAAATCCAAGACAACTCCAATTATTTATATAAAATAAACCAAAATTCATAAAATGCATGATTTAAATGTACACTGTGATGAAATTACATCCAAGGAACCAAAACATGTACCAAAAGAAAGAGACTTTGAAGAAAAAAAGAAACTATATCGACACCCATGATAGAAAAGTCCATCATAATCTTCAATGTCGTCCTAGAAACCTAGAAAATAGATCAACAAATGTAGGTAGAGTATATAAGAATACCCTGAAGGAAAACTAAATACCCCCATGAAAATGTGGGGGGATATATTAATACCCTTATGAGAAGAAAGTACAATTTCAAATAAACTACCATAGAGTGCTAAAAATCCTTGCCTCCCCAAGTCACACTCACCAAATAATGCATGTCCAGAAACACAGAAGTATAATCACATCATCATTTAGGAATCCTATACCACAGTACAACAAGTTAATAGCAAGTTCTAATGGCTAGCGTCTTGATGTTACCACTCATAGAAAATCCATTCCCACTGATACATCCCTCCTACACACACCTAAGTCTCAACCACACCACAAATATCACCCACAGAAACTTGGGCCACAATAACCATTCCTTTCACCCGATGACAAATGGACCTCATCCCGTAGAGATTTTTGAAAAAAGGCTTGGTTTGGAAACACCTGAGCCCCTCATCCACAACAGACATGCCCAAAGGATCTTGGACTATAGTAAGCCTCAAGACAATATATACTACCTGGATACACTGAATCAGTAAGAACCCAAAAGCGGGTGTGAGGAAGAAATTTAGTAACCATCCATCCATTCTCCCACTAGGAGGTTTGGAAAGACACCCTCAACCATGAAATGGGGTGTTTGGTTCTCAATGAGGGTTGGGTGTGTATGGAAATAAAAAAACTAAAATTGAAACAAATAATTAAAAAACACTCAGCCCAAACAATGAGTCCCAAAATAAACAACCAACCCACACATAGCCACATTTTCTGCTACCCCTATATGCACAACCACACAATATCCAATTCCAAAGCATAACCCCAAACCATTTTTCATGTAACCAATTCCAATTCATAAATTAAGTTGTTCAATTAAATTACCTCCAATACAAGTTAGGGAATCTAATAAGAAAAAAATGAACAAGTGAATATGGACCATGATAAATCATTTACATTTTTACCCCCATTCATAAAAACAACCGAGAACAATCTACCTGTAGTCCCACTACACACCACCTTCTTCCCTAGACAGCCGTAAAACCATTGTAAACTATCATTCTTCGACATTATACTGCACATTCATTACCTTACACTTAAAATCAATTGCCTATCTTCAGAAACAACACATAGATATAGACACACTACATAACATTCCCATAACCAAATTATAGTTCTACTAACTAACATCACTTCACGACCACAACACAATAAATTTAATCCCACTGCCTACAAGTCCATCCATTCAACAATCAATTAATCTCCAAATCTGAGGTTCCAAAACACCACCCATATCACACCACAAACAATGCCACCAACAACTACAATTTTAACAACATCCCTGATGAACCCACATACCACCCCATTCTCATAGAAACAACTCTTTTATCACCATTATACACATAACTATGCTACCAATAATAGAAACATAAAACCCACACAATGGAAAAAACAAAATCGAAGAAAACACATAGACAGACATATTAAAAAGGTTATATTCATATTTGTTAAAAATTGTTCGTTAAGACACACTGATAATTAATGGTGATCGGATAAGGGGTTTCATCCTAGGGAATCCATTTACATTAGCAATGTACACATGATTGAGAAGGTAGCATGTCCTAGAAATTTATCAAAATCTATGAAAAAAATATAGTATCACCAGTGGAAATAAAATACCAAACAACATGATGATTTTTAGAGGGGATAATGCCACAAAAACCAAAAATATAATCCAAAATAATAATTTAAACTTGAGAACAACATCAAACCACTACCATCCCATTATTTCATTGACCCCATTATCTTTTGATAAAATTAATATATTATTTATTTCATGTTTTATGAAAAGTGATAATCAATTCTTCATAAAGAATCATTACTACACCCACCCCACATGACACACAATTTAATATTGGTAGATGAAATTCATACATGAAACCATAGGATGCCCAAGCATTCCTTTGTGCCTTGTGTAGTGGATCACACAACCAGTAGGTAATTCCATGAAAACTAAGAAAATATGGGATCTACCACCAGTGCATAAATCCTCAAGAGAGTAAGGATTTTTCCGAACCAAGGTGGATCGAAAAACTCACTTGGAAGGGAAGATCATATCATTAAAGATCATGATCCTGTATTAAAAGATGAATTGTTTCAAAATCTATTATCATGGGGTCATGTTACGGATCACACGGGTTGAATATCTAAAATACCCTAGATAATTAAGATAAGTAGATATACTTAATATCATTTGAAAGTCGCTTAAAATTACCAATAATTTATTTTTATTTGGTTTACGTCAAATATAATGTAATATGTGTGAAACTCTAAAACTAGGAAAACATGAAAAACATGAATTGGGTCACCGATGGGTGATTCACTAACACTAATCACTAACGGGAGAGTTGAATATGAGACCTACCAATGATGAACCCCTGTCAGGACCTATCGATGTTGAGCCAATGATGCTCCCTACTGATGTTGATCCACTGATGTGACCTACCTACACTAAGCCAACAATGGAACCTACCAACGCTGAGCTAACGATGCCCTGACTCACCTACTCCCAAACATCAATGCCCTAGAACAAACACCCAGACTCACCGTCACTGATGCACCTAACTCATCGATGTCGATTCCCCAGACCCAGTAATGCTGACAGCCCTGAATCACAAATGGAAAACTGGAAAACATGGAAAACTCTTGGAACGAGGTGTCATACCCACCAAAAACTCCCTAAACATTAGATTTTTACAATGTAATTGATCATATGGGTCAAATGTCATTACATAAGATACCTATCAAACTATTATCATCCTAGATAATTTAAATACAATCCCATGAAAATAGAGGTCTTAACATCGACCCCTTATGATACCTCTTAAGAACAAACCACCCATGTGTTGTTCGAAAGTTGGAGTCCAACCCCTAACATCAAAGAAAACATCCAGGAAGTCTATCACCTAAAAAATCTATATGAACTATGGACCCACTTCCCAAAACAACAGAAATACCAAGGTCACACCTCCCCAACAAAAGGATTATAGAGCCCCTTCTTCCATGTCAGAATAATATCTGCTTTGGGAGGCACTGTCTCACCCGCACAGGTGTAATCACATCTATATTAAGGCATCTCGAATAGCGATTTGGTCCTCCACTCTCCAAAAGATTTGTATTTTCATACAAAACTATGAATTAGGGAACAACACATCTGATATCAAACAAGGTCGAGCATTACATTATAAAATGATTCATAAGTAAAATAATATAAAGAAACATAGAACATCTCTAGGGACTTGGCACACATATGTGCCTCTCGCTCCCAATTATGCTCGTTGAGGCCACCATGCCTCTATAACACAAGAACAAAAGGAAAATTCCATTCACGAAGCACCTTATAAACACGATCCACATTTATTACTAGTCACTACATTTATATTTCATTGTCCGAAATATCCAAATCTCCCTTGTAAATGTTGTGGGAGTCATCTTGTAGATACAGATGAAGATGAGATACATGGATGATGTTGTTCATCTTCTACAACCACTGTGGAAAATGATTGCCGATATGCCAGTTTTTTTACTCATCCCAACACCTCAAAATATCTTATGAACCTATGAGAAAGAGTGCTCCCTCTACCAAACCTTTTCTTCCCACGTTGAGGGAAATGATTCACGAAGAAATAGTCACCAATCATGAACTCCAAATTCCTCCTCCTACAATATTTGTAGGAATTTTGTAGGTCATGGGCTGCCTCATCCTCTCACGGAAAAGTAGCACAGTCTTTGTCATTATCTGCACCAAGTCTGGACCACAAGTGGTTATCTCCCCAGCATCTATCCTTCATAAGGGTTAATGACCCATCTTCCATTATAGAGCTTCAAAAATATCCATTCCAATGGAAGAGTGATAATTATTATTATATGAAAAGAATAACAATATAAAATTCTACACCAAAGACAAACTAAATCCCAAAACAAATGAATTCGTCATGTCCTCCAACATCAGAATGGTTTTCTCTTTCTACTAATTCATATAAGGGTGTAACGAAATGTAGAGGTGTAATTTGGTGACAAAGGCTTGATTCAATACCCTCAAAACTTGTGATGAATTTTTTTATCCATATATGAGAGAATATATATTGGAACTCTGTGTATATACACCACCTCATCCATATACCACTATATAAATGCATTTATTGCGCTCAAATACTTGATCACCATGACGTTAGAAGATTCCGTCTATCGATCCCCGATTACCCAAGAAGCATCACATCCTCCGTTAGCCCTATGATATCCAATGAGGAAATCCATCAAGATATCATCACACCTATACATGTAAACGTATAATGGATTTAATAGATATCAAGAAACAGGGTTATCATCCTTCACCTTCTAGAACACTAGGAACATTTCCACAAACTCCGCCACTACCCGCTTCACCTCGGGCGAACAAAACTGTTCCCTCAAACCTATTTACATTTTAGAGAATCCTAGATACACCACTATGGGTGATCTATGTTATTCACCAAGAACATCCTCATGCACTAACACTAGAAAAAATATCATCCCATGTAATAACATCCATTTTTGACTATCCTCTGAACATCCCTCCAGAGCATCTCCTTGGAAATCGCAATCACACATCACTACAATATCTGACTATCACCACTGAGACTCATCCACATATTGCACCATGGGAGCCTACACCAACATCAGAAGAAAGAAGCCTCTACTACCATCCACTCTGGCATGTTGGCATTATGCGGCCAACTCCTCCCTCACCTTCCATGAATTAGTGGATTTCTAAACTACCTCCTTCCACAACATCCTACTTAAGGTATCATCCATCACACTCCATTTTTATGAGGTGTAAGAGATCTCAATGTAGATGTCTTAGAGAAACTATATCCTCCATTTTTTCGCATATTTAAGTCTCTCAAAGAGAAGGTATACCTTAGGATATGTTCATATGTGAAGACCACAATGCACTCCTCGATAAGGTAATGTCACTACAACTTTATCACAAAAATAACTACAACATGATCTAGATCATGAGTGGCATAGTAATGTTCATGATAACATAGCTTCCTAGACCCATAATATACCACTACATACTAATACATCAGAACGTATCCCATTCCTAGAACAGAAGTGTCATAAAACACCTCGAATGATTCCACTTACTCTAGAAACCTAAGCATTGGGGCACTAACTAGATTCCCCTTCAGGTAGCTAATCAAATCTTAACACTGATAACTTCACTAGAATGATGGAATTTTTTTAAAACACTTCAATATATCAACAACGTGATAGAATCCTCCACAAATCTCTCGTAATATTTTACTAGACTGTGTAAGTTGCCAAACCCCTGCCACGTTCTTTGTGGGGTCCAAGGAAACAACCCCTTTTACCTTTGATGGTTCCACTTCTATCCCCTATTGATATACCAAATGTCCAAGTATGTGAACCTCTCGAATCTAGAATATATAATTAGAAGGCTTTCGATTATTCTGGTGGTATTAGTGGAACTCCAATATAGTCCTCAGATTCTTGGTGTGATCCTCCTCTATCTTTGAGTTAACTAGTATATCGTCGATGAACATGACGATGAACCCATCCAGGAACATCTAGAAGGCAATGGTCATGAGACCAATGAACATGGATGTTGAGTTTTTTACACTGAATTACATGAACACGATATCAATGTTATCATACCTTCACCTACAAGAAGTATTCAGGATGTCACCCATATTCACCCCCAACTGGTGATATCCAGTCTGCCGACCACTTTCTACCTTCATTACCAACAAGACCATAGCTCCTCATAGAGATACACTTTTTGGGATGAAACCCTTATTTATTAGGTCATCAACATAAATCCACAACTCCCATGACCCATAGGGCCCCATCTGATAGGGTTCCATTGAAAACTGGACAGGAACCGGGTTGCAAATCTATTCCGAACTCAATGTCCTATCGAGGGGGTAGAGTCACAACCTCCTTTGGGAAGACATCTAGGACCTCCCTAACAACCCCCTGAACATCCACCATCTCTATGTCCAATGATCCTACTGGTATCTTTCCACCAAGGAGAGAAGAGGTTCCACATACCAACCACCCACCAGACAGCCACTCCCAACAACAAAAATTACTTTTTGTTTGTCCACACTTGAAAAAATGAATCTTCATCAGAATAAATATTTAAAATAATGCACATAAAAAACTAGTCAATGCCTAGGATTAAATTTTATGACTGCATCTATAGTATAATAATATCCACTGTAGACTAATGAGTCCCCATTATCGGTCTACAACCTCGTAAAACATAAAACAAACAGATCTGATATCCAACTGATGTACTCCACCCTAGGGCCATGGGAATCCTCTATATATCTAGTCCCAGAGCATGGTCTAGCACAGTCATAGAAAAAGAGTGTGAGGATCCTGAATCAATGAATGAATACACATAACTACTAAACATACAAATCATAGCTTGAATAACCTCCCATCCAACAAGAACTAGTACCTCGACAGCGTGTAACTACCAACACCCAACTCCTCTACCGCTCTACTATCGAATTAATCCACAACCACACCCTGGTAAGGGACCCTATGGAGTACCCTGAAGTCAGCATCCTCTAGGATTGTCTACCCTTGGTGGGCAGGAGCTCTCTTCCCCAACTATTGCAAAAAACCTGACTAGAAGCCATTGCTACTAAGGTCAGCAATGTACCTACCCACCCCCACTATTCAACACTCGAATAGGGAAATGATTTCCAATATGTCCACATCCTCCATAGACAATGTAACTCTATCCTAGGACCATGGGAAAATGGTGGGGATAAGGATATTGGAATAGGAACTATTGAGGCCTACCCCCCGCTGGCTATAACCTATAAGGCCCTTATAGTGTAGACCTGCTAATAATTTTCATCCCCTTCAACAAAATAGAATGTATCCCCTATCATGGTACACCTTACTGCGAGAGAACACTCTCCACCACAAATTCCTTCATCTAAATTTCTAGGTATTTCAGAAGAGTAAACGGTGTGATGAAATACTGAAGAGATGTTTCGAGTGCCTCCTCCATCCATATATCGCAAAACTTTTCATTTTAAAAGTGATCTAGTTCGAATCATAGGAGATCCATGAACATGATCACTAGTTCCCTCACCAAAATACATCCTTTCTAGAGGAAGAGAGGCACTTGCCTCTTCTTAGCCTTCATCATTGTGGAAAGGCACTCTGGCCGAGACACTTTTTCAATGTTATCCCATGATACATCAGTCTCATTCTTTTCCACAAGGTAAATAATACACCATAGATGTGCCACTCCTCGAATTTCGATCACTACTAAAGGTACCTAGTTCTCCATTGGATCATAGATCAATGTAATGGTGATTGTTAGATCCTCAAGATAACCATTTGTCTCTGAGTTTGATTCAATGCTTTAATAATTTCCTTATGTCTACCGCTGTAAACCATGAAGGGTTTTTTGCCACAAGTCATCTTCCTCCTCTTAGTCAGCCCTCTACTAATCAACTGTGTTAGCAGGATGTGCCTCAACATCTCATACAACTTATGGGTGACATCAGTGTGTCGTAGTAAAAAAGGGTGAATAAGGAACTCATAAGCAGGAGTAGAATAAAAAATTTTATATTAAATTCATTTTATCTACATAAATATTTTTCCCAAAGGATCCAAGACACACAAGAACAGAATTCATAATAATGCATGTACCGTTATTAGGGTCTTTAACCTGCAATCTATATAGCCTAACTTGGTAATTCAGTAGGTCCAGAGTCCTTGCATTAGATCATGGGGAGCCTAAAATCATGTGTACTAGAAGGTCTTTCATGGCCTATCTCACACACAAAGATTTCCTAACAATGTTTCCCTACCATCCCATTCAATATTCATTATGCCCAACTCCAAAGTCTATCATATCCCTCAACCTTACATCCATTGATACGATTTCGACAAAACACACCATTCTCAAGATGAGGGAAGGGATAGTAGAGTTTCACACCCTTCCTTCTTCATGATGAATTAGATACAATGACCCCTCAATTCCTAACATAAATAGGCCCTAGAGTTGCGACTAGAACCAAGGCCATAGAATCTCAGTCCTCATTTGAAAAGAATGACCATATTTTATAAATATTGGATCAGTAAATTAGATCATAAAATCCAAAAAAAAAACATTTATATAAAGGACACCAAAATATGGCCCATGTATGATTTAAATGTAAACTACGACAAAATAACAATTAAATCTCCAAAGCAAGTACCAAAAGAGACAGAACATGTATGTATAGAAAAACTATCCAGACACCTGATCTAGTAAATGACTATCCTAATCTTCAATGTACTCCTAGAAACCTAAATATTGTTTTACCAGCATAGGGTGAGTATACAAGTATAGCCATTATGAAAACTAAAACCACCGGTGCACAAGTGGGAGTTATATAAAGGCCCCTTTGAGAAGATAGTAGAACCTCATTGAACCTTCCAAGTAGTACTAACCAGTTCAGCCTCACAAAGTAAATCTGACCAAATAACAGAAGACATGAACAATAGTAGTATAAGTTCATCATCATTAGGGTACCCCGCACCACATTCAAACAGGTTAACTTCTATTCCAAATAGAGAACATCTTGATGCTACAACAATTCCAAAACATTGTTCCACTAGAAAAATCTGCATGAACACACATAGGCCTCAACTAAAACACACATCTTACCCAAAAAAACCTTTTTGACAACAAATACACCTCGCACCCAAAGATACCTAGGCCTCCTCCTGAAGATACTTGGTAAAACAGATTTGGCCCTGAAGCACCAGGGCCCCTTGTCCATAAGAATATTTCTCGAAGGATCATGGACTGTGGTATGCATCAACCCATTACATCTTACCAAGATACACTCAAGTGGTAAGAACATGGATGTTGGTGTGAGGAAGAAATTCAATATCCTTCTATCAATCATTCCTCATGAATGTTGGGAAAGACACCCTCCCCTGTGAAATGGGGGTATTCGGAATATGGTTTTCAATGATGGTGGGGTATGTATAGAAATAAAATTAAACTATAATTTATATATATAAGTATGAAAACACTCATCCAATCCTATTGGTACCAAAACAAAATAAAAACCCGCATATAACCACATTTTCTACTACACATATATGCACAACAACAAAACAGCTACTACCAAAGCATAATCACAATGAATTTTTCATCTAGCTACATGAAATTAATTTATTAAGGGGTTCACAAGAAATTACAGCAGTACTACCTGAGGAAACTACAAAGGACAACATTGAAAAAGGAATGAGGGACCATAGTAAAGAATTTCATTTTATCACCCATTCATAAAAGAAAATGAGAATAACCAACCTAAAGTACCACTACACACCCCCTTATTCACTAGACACTCGTCCTACCACTACCAACTATCATTATTCAATGTTATACTGCAAAATCCTTCCATTGTACAAAAATAAGTACCCCATTGAACAGTCATCCCCCAGATGCAGTCCCACTGTATACTAATCCCATAACCACATTGTAGTCGCACTGCCCAATGTCGCCTGATGGGCACAACACTGCCAATGAAGTCCCACTTCCAACTAGTCCAACTATTCAACAATCAATCAGTCTCTCAACTGGTGGCTCCAGCACACCACCCTTACCTCACAAAACACAATGCCCATAGAATCTACCATTTTAACCATTTTCCCATTGCACACACATACCACCCCATTCTCATACATCCAACTCCCCTGCCACCCATGTACCCATAACTATGCTCCTTAAACCAGCATCACCCAACCCAAACAATGTGACAAAACATAATAAAACAAAAAACATATCCATACATTTCAAATAAAATATATTTTGATTTGGTAAACGTTGTTCTTTAATCGTCCTTGATAAATAGGGGTGATCACACATGGGTTTTCATCCTAGGGAATCTATTTCAGTTTTTTCAATTATACATGATTAATCAGGACTCAGGTTACAACCATTTATCAAAAATCATGACAATAGTATTGCATCACCAGGGTGTAAAAAAATAACACCAACGTCCATGATTTTCTGAAGGCACACAACACCAAAAACCATAAAAAGAATCAAAGATAACAATTAAAATAGAGGATCAGTATCAAACCACTCCCATCTAATTATTTCATTGACCCTATTATATTTTTATCATATTCTATTATTATTAATTTATTGTTCTATGAAATGTATTAAATAGTTATTCTCAATGAGTCATTAGTACACCCAAACACATGATGCCCGATTATAGGGAGGATGAATAAATTCTTACATGAAACCATAGTAATCCAATGCTTCTCTTTGTGCCATGAGTAGGAGATCATGTATGAAGCAGGTACATCCATGAAATATTAGTAGGAGGGGATCCAAAAAAGTGCATGACTTATATAGTGAGGAAGGATTTAGGAACACAAAGTGGGAACATAAAACACAATTGGAGGGGAATATCCTAGATTCGAAGATCTTGATCCTATGTTAAAAAAGAAGAATGGTTTCAAAATAAATTAATGTGGTATTGTGGTCAAGATCACGAGTTTTGAATATCTCAAAGCCCCTAGAGCATTAGGATATTAATGATATACTAAATATCCTTTGAAAAACCCTTAAAATCATAACATAGGATTTAAACATGGTTTATTTCAAATAAGGCATTAGAGTGGTGAAACTAAAAAACTGGGAAAAACTAGAAAAAATGGAAATAGGTTACTGATGATTGGGTCATTGATACTGTGCCACCAATAACTGAGCTACCGATGTGACCTACCAATGCTAAGCCACCAGTGTGCCCTACCATGATTGAGACCCCAACAAGACCTATAGATTCTGAGATACTGATGCAACCTACAGATACTCACCATCCTACAAGACCTACAGATGCTGAGCTAATGTTCCATTGACTCACTAACACCATGACACCAATGCCATGGCACCGACACCCTAACTCACATATACTAATTCCCTTAACTCACTAATGTTGAAGCCCCTTCCACATTGATGCTGATTCCATTGAATTATAGATGCTGATGCCCCTAACACACTGATTGAAAAATGGTTAAATAAGGACAACACTTTTATAAGCAACCATTTTGTACCGTAACACCGTAAACACTATATTTTCACAATGGAATGGTTCGAAGGGGTTTGTGTTATTACATAAATAATAAATTTATTTTATTTAAAATATTTTTCAAGTAAATTATTTTCCTATAGACAATTTATCATTATCTAATTTGATGTGTAAAATATCTATTATAAAATGATGGATTCAAAATGATAGGCTTTGTTAATTTCAACTAATAGAACCCTGACCGTAGGTAAAACTTAAATGAATAATATGCTCCAAATAATTAATCAAACAAATATTTGATATTAGAAAAGGTTAATTGTTCTTTATAATGTTATTATTAAAGGATCAATAATCATTCCATTGTATCACAAAACTGTTATTGTTTACAAACAATATAGGAGGACCCCATGGTTAATCTGTAGGTCAGATGAAACCATTAGCGAAAAATTATTGAAATTTCATTCTCATTTCTATAAGATCCTCTCGATCCATTTGATAATTTGTTTTTAAAATAGTCTTAGAATAATTTACCAAGTCAACATCAAACCCATCCTCTATATCTTTAATAGTACCAATAAATTAATTTATAAAAAAACATAAATGTATTCATTTTCTACCACCACATCACTAATTTGAATAGGTTCATTGTTTTCACAAAAATGATCTAGGTAAAATTCAAAATCATCTCAAATGAATTTCTCATCTTCTTAGTAATTTATAAAAGGTATGAGATCATTTAAAATAACATTCTCATAACTAAAATATATTTTTTCATTATAATGTAAAAGTCAGTCCATACCATGAATGATATCAAACTCTACTATAACCAGTTTGAATGGATAAACAGTAAATATCATATCATAGATAACAGTAGGAATATTCATATAAATATTGGTTTCTTTATTACTTCCACTAGGTTTTTTCACTGAAAGCACTATCTTACATTCAAAATGTGATATTCCAAAATTACATGAAAATTTATTATAATTTATGTAATAAGAGTTCTAGATTTACAGAAGTTCTTGGAATAATTCAAATACAATAGTAACATAATTTTATCCACATCATGTTATGTCCCATCGTCTTCATTAATATTATAAAATAACATTGTTGAACATTTAATTTTCCTATCATGATTTTTTCCATCCTATGAAACTATATTAGGAAGTGTATTCATGTGATGACCAAATTTATTATAACTAAAACACATTAATTATGGATAGCTATTAGTTACTCATAAATATGTTCTTCATCTTTATTTTCCTTTCATTTTCATGAAATATGGAAAAACCTCTTCCTTAGTTACACATTATAGATAGCATCAAACATTCCTTGATTTAATGTTTTTGCACTTTTAATATTTTGGGGGTTTATATCCATAATCAATTTTTTTTGTTTCTTCATTTCTAGATCCCTTGAAATTTTCTAGTTTTTTCCATCATGAGGATCATGTGTTTGAAAAATCCATCTCAAATTTATCAACACAATGAATAAATTTCTCATATCATTTAAATTCGAATGCATACAATGATATTCGTAACTATGGTTTCAACCATACGTAAGATCTGTTAATATTTCAATTAGTTTCAGAAATTTAATCTAGCACATACCATACAAATTTTGTGAGTTTTACTTCATAAGATGAAATATAATCCTCAGCTTTTAACTTCAAGTAAAATAATTTTTCTTCCATCTCGGGCTGAATAGCCTTAGGGGATTATTTCTCATTTAATGTATCCTTAAAATTTTCCCCATCTATATAATAATTTTTTTCTTTTTTATATGTTTAACAGAATACCGTCATCATTTTCTTCACCTTAAAATTATACATGACACAAAGTATCATAAGGAATTCATAACAACCAATGAAAACAAATATCTTCTCTAAAGCAAGGATCCATCCTTTGGCTACAACATGGTCGTATTATCCTCTGAATGATGGGCGATGTTTCTTAATAGAATTTCCCCCAATGAAATTTCCTTCATGGTATATTTTGGTCCATCCTAGAATGGATTAAGACACCATTTTAATCTTGTTTTATGTGACACATCACTGTAACAAACTTCTCTATTCAAATTTTAACTAACATGGGATGTTGATTTGGATGGATATCTTCCTCCTCATTCCTTTCGACTACAAATTATGTATATAATACATGGGAAAAAAAATCATAAAATACATAACATAGTTTAACCAATCTAACAATCATTAAATTATATATCTTTTTATATTAGATATAAGGTAAAATATTTTAGAATAAATTCATTAAAATTATTCTAGACTCAAATATTTTCTAAAACATTCTTTGATACCGGATATAAGGTATTACCCATAAACCATTAATTATATTACTTTCTATCACAAGAACTAATTTTATTTAATTTTATAATATTTTCAATTTTATAGTATTAGATAATTAACAAATAACATATAAATAACAAAGACAAAAGATAAAAATTGGGAACTTCTGATTATTATCCCAATTATAATAATATAAAACATTTAAAATAATGTAAGATCTCTATTCATTGGTAATAAATATAACATTCAATTTGACTTATTTTTTTCATTTCAGATAATTATTTCATGAGAAAGTCAATTAAAAATGTGGGTTGGGAAAAAATTATCATTAAAGGATACACACAGGGGAAAACTGATTGTCCAAAAATCATATACAGACCAATAAAAATATCATCTTTATATTAAAATTTCATTTAGCATATGAAAAGAAACATCTTCCCTTGAAACAGAACCATAAATTTTTCATATATAGATCATTAATACCATTAAAAAGTAATTAAAACCCTTTTTTGGTATCATAGAGAACATAAATCATAAATCATTTTAAACCCATGTATAATGTAAGTATAACCCTATGAAATATATGGATAAAACATTTGGTATATACCTCCTTCATTCCTGTTAATACAAGTAACATTACCAAGTGCATTGGAGTGCTATCAAGGTCCACCAATCATTAAATCTATAACAAGCTTGCCCAATGAGATTCGGGCCACCCCATCGTATATGTTGCAAAATTATCACTCGGTGCTATTAGGGCCACCCAAAAGTATAAATCTCAATTTAAATATAATTATTAAAACATTTTTTATTTTAAATTTCCTTCATAAAAAGTTTTAAAACTTATTAATAACCATAATAAATAAATTCTCATTCCATTTAAAAATCCCTTATGAAGATAAAAATATCAAATTAAATACCAATGTACCAAATTAATATGAAAAAAAATTCTTATTTGTTGTAAATATGAATTATTAAAAAGGAATCTAGAAATAAAATAATGGTAATGGTGGTGGAGAAGGCATCGTTTCAATGTATATTAAAAAATGTACATTTATTTAGTATGTTGTGAAAAATTTCACATATAACCAAAAAATAGATTAATTTTGGAATAAATTTAAAATAAAGTATAAAATTTAATTTATAAATCATTTATGTCAATATAATATCATTTAAAATCATAGAAATGTAATGGATAAATATTTTTAAAAAAATCATTAAAAGCCTATTTTTTAAAATAAAAGTTCTTTATCACATAGGAGACATAAGAATCATATTCACCATGAAATGTTTTCGATAAAAATACATTAAATATCCATAGAATGGATATATTCATTATATAACATGTCTATGTGGATTTATAGAGACCTTATAAAAGAATAATTGGGAATAAAATACATATTTTCCCTAACTAAAATAAATTGACATGAAGTCCCTTAACTTATGTTTGATTCATCATGTGTGACTTTATCTTCATAAATAATAAATTTTTTCTTATTATTTAAATTCTTGAGTTCATTATTATATTACATTACTATGTTTATATCTATAAATAGGAATTTTAAAAAAATTACACAATCAATATTTATAAGACATTTGTTTTGAATATATTCGGTTTCTTTGTCAAAAATGAATTTTTAAGGTTGTTTAGGGGAAAAGGGGGAATAATTTAAAAAATGTGTAGAATACGAATTTTTTAATATTAGTTATACATTTATATATATTATTTATCTAAAACTAATCCTGAAATATAGTTATGATAAATGAACTAACGCTATAATCATGGATTTAGTAGGCTTTACAAAGTATTGAATAAGGCTCCCATTTTCTATAATCATTATGTAATAAATTAATGTAAAGTTTATCCTTATAGAATAATAATTATATGATTAATATAATATTATATAATTATATATACTAATAAGTATTCTTTTTTTGATTTGATTTTTAAAAATGATGAATCACATCGCTTCGTAGAGGGGGTATCCCCATGTCTATGAATGACATTATCACTTTTCTATGTGTGAAAAGAACAAAGTAAAATGATATATTTTATTTAAATATATAAATATATAAATTTTATTAATATCATAATAAATTAATTTATATCATATTTATATTCATTATATTATCCCTTATTACCTTCCTTGTAACACATAAGTGAAAAAACGATTCACATCACATCAAGAGGGGTTAGTCATCCATACACACAAGTGAAATTATAATATCTCATATTGTATGAATTTTTAAAAAGGAGTGTATGATATAATGAATCCAATTGTATTATAATGTTATAACATCATAATTAACTTAAATAATTAGTATTTCTATAATTACTCAAATACATGAGAGGTGGTGAAAAAAACGATAGACATAGTTTCGCGAGGCAGTAGTTATCAGTGCACATGAATTAAGATTTCCAAACCCATTGGATAGAAGTGTGAATGGTTTTAGGAAACAGAATTATAAGAAAAACTAGTGTGTATATTTTGGTTATTGATTTAATTACATAATAATAGAATAATTATAATTGGAGGGGGTGGATAACGAAACAAAAAAAATTCACATTAATGATTATAACATGTTTCTTTGGTTAACTCCTTTTTGTTTGCAGAATCTGAAATCCATGGATTTATTTATTCCCAATGTGAGTCACCGAATATTATAAGGGGTACTTTTTTGAAGTTATTTTTATATTTGTCTTTTGAGCCAAATGCCTTTGGATGTATGATTAATGGGGGAGAATGAATTTCCATTTACAATGGTTATGTAGTTTCATTCTTCTAAATAAAAAGTAAACATATATGGGAAGTTTTACATATTTCATGTGCCTCCAATAATATTTCATGTTTGATAAAATAGATGTTATGGTTGATATATGGCCATAAATATTACTTTTATAAGCCTCGTATAATATTCACACATTATCTTTTTTGTTTTACAAATAAGATAACTCATTTTCTCTTTAAATTAGTATAATTAAATATAATTACATTCAATATATTTTTGTTTAAAAGAATAATTAATCATACTATTCTTACTAAATCAATATTACTCCCAATATGGAATCGATTTTTCCAAATTCAATCTACATGAGTGGAAAATTTAATTTTAATATTAATCATATTGTTTCTCTGAGAAATAGAATTTTCATGTAGAGATAAAATATGGGGAAAATGGATTTATAAATGAAGATTCATTCTATATATTATTCTTCAAAATGTAATTTGATTTCAGGCATATATCTAGATTATAGAGAAAAATAAACTATTTGGGCATTTGAAATTTTTTTCCTTGTATCCTAAGCTAATGTAATAAAGTATACTACTATTATGGGATACATTGGTTGAGGTCCCAACAATTAGTTTATGATAATTTTTTTTATAATACATGAGAACTATATTTAAGTTAATATATAATATTTAATATTATCTGTTGATAAATAATATGGGTATGCATTGAAAAAAATCATAATTTAATGTTATAGAACATATTATGTAGTTTTCCCCAAAAAATGTATCCTGATATTGAAAATATATGTGAAAATGGTTCTAGAAAAAATATACCTAGGGTTAATAACATCAAAAATTGAACATTAGGATTGAAATATTCATCATGTACTAAATGATAATAGTTCTTAATATTCACCACATTTGAGACTCTCAGGGGATATGATTTGGATAATTAAATTATTCTATTAAAACCATTATGAATTAATTTAAAATATTTTTATTATTTTAAAAAATTCCCAATGTAACAACATTTTTTATTATGATATTATCTACCCATAATTTTTTCAATTTCGGTCAATTTTCACATTACTATTTTTATTATAAATTATGTTTCATTATATTTTAATCTACTATATATTATGTTATTTATTATAAATCAACCCTGATTGAAGGAATGAATTCATATCAATGCATGTACCCCAGGACAATAATATCATACTATAAAAGATAATGAAGCTGGAGATTGATCTACAGTAAGAAATTGTTAAATTACTCCCATATTGGTGTAGATGACTCATGTTAGGAGTAATATAATTTACTATATGGTGAATCTTTTTGATCAAAAATGTGTTGTAACGAGGTTAAAATACATCATGTATTAGAAAAATACATCATTAAATGGGTTTGTAAGAACATTTTTAGATGGGAAGTGTATATTTTCCTTATAGGGAATATTTGTTAATCAAGAATATAGTGAATGGGATAATGTTTTATTGGATGTTTATCTTATCTCAACATATAAATATTAATTGTTTTAATTACATTAATAAATATAAATATAATTAGAATATTACAATAATGGTGTGTATGATTGTCAAGGTAGATTTCCTAGAAAAAAATTCATCATGAGAAAAAGAGTGGACATTAAAAGATGGTTCTTGATTCTAAGATAGAAATATGGGTAATTTATTTTTAAATTCGAATCTAATGTTACATGGATGGAAATTCATTCTACAGACAACGTATGTAATCTAATGGGAATTATTAATGATTTATATGAAGGGGTTAGGCAAATCTATCAAAGAGGACTAATCTCCAAAACAATTACAATATATGATGACATAGTATCATGTGCTGCCATAATTGAGAATGAAATATCTAGATCATATGGATTTGGAGGAAATTAAGAGTTTATAAGGATGGTAGAGGAAAATTTGTCTAATGGAAGATTATAAAAAACGATTTTAAAACACTTTATAATTTTAGAAGGAAACACCTTAGTACATTTTTAAAAGGAAATGGTGTTTTATTCATGTTTTGAGAAAAAGGACATCATTTTCAATATTAAAAGGTATTGAATGAATCTAACTATGTGAAATGATTACATGATAATGAAATTGGACAATAAATAAATAAATTCACTTTTAATTAAATGAAAATAAATGAAAATAATCAATAGGATCTAGGCCAGGCATATGATATTACTAGAGATGATTTTTTATGATTAAAATGATTTTGTTTGGAGTCAATAATTATGTAATTAGTTTATATTAATCAATTAAAGTCTACTTGTAAAACATATGAAATGTATATATATTTTACTAAAGTAATATTTATTTAAGGATTTCATATCATGTCATTAGTAGTACAATGGAATTCATTCTACGAAGTGTTGGACATATCATAAAACACAGGATTTGGGGAGGATTAAGCTTAATATGATCATAATGGTGATATATTAATAACATATAGATTTATAGTATTTCTCAGATAATTTTCCATATGTTTGATGGTATGTGTCATATTTTATGTAGTTCACGTCATGTATTCATTTATATTATATATTAAAAAAGATGAGATTTTATATTCCGCAGAATGGATGAATTCATTAAGGTATTTTCATATTTATGTATTTACACATTATGAATGTGGAAATTAAGAGCCACATTGTAATTTATAGGGAATATAATTCTAATTTATTGAACATCAATCCAAATTATTAGACATAGAATTTTTAAAGAGAATTCTGGACAATCCATAAAGTTAACTATATATTTAATAAACTATACTTAACTCATAGTTTTATTAGATCAATTACTATAAAAATTGTTCTTTTCCAATGTAAATAGATTTTGGAGGAATGAATTATCATTCAATGTATGATATATATAAGTAAAATTAAATATATAGTAAAGTATTTCTTCTAATATTATCATTCTATAAATATAAAAATTACTTATGATCATCCCATAATGACCAATGAAAAATGGAACCATTACACGTGCGTAGTTACGATTGATTGTCACCATGATCATAGCCTACATTATATAACAATAAAATTCGGTATTATATGTCTTAGAGTTATTAATTATGAATAATTATAACAAAAATATATTGATTTCTATAATTGAGGTTTTTAAATAGTGACCTTTTGACCATAGTAAACTACTATTTTTATTTTCGATAAATAAGAAAACTATTTTCAAAACATATAACATATAAATTATTGATTATGTAATCATATATTATATGTCAATAAGTGAAATATATTGAATAATGTTATTAATCTATTTTTTATGAATGTTAATAATTAACAAGAGTTTTTTATCTCAAAAGATAAAGAATGTGTTTGACGATTCAGGCTCAACGTAAGGGTTTATCCTCTATCATTTATGCCCAAGTAATTGATGCGATATTTACCAGTTAGTTATTTTATGTGGTTTATATACTTCACTTTTTCATTGATGAAAATAATTAATTATGCTTCATGCCATTTGATGTTTCATATAATTTTATTTCATTCAATTTGATTTTGATAGAATATATAATAATGTTGTAAAGGCTTAATTAAAAATATTTTAATTATTGTGGATTGTTTTTGTTTATTTATTCCATGAGGTAAAACATAATATTTTTATCTTAAAGTAAATATATTGTGTTCCTTCATGGTTACTAATATAATTTACAAATTAATAGTACTATTTTTGCTGCATTGATAGTTAAAATTATTAATTATTATTTTTATGAAAAAAAAATTTATTTCTCTCTTTACTCAAAATATAATTTTTCATAAAAAATAACAAATATTTCTAAAAATTATTTAAAAAATTTATATAACCTTTTAAAAATGATTTGTTAAATGAATCATTCACCATTATTATGTTTCACAATTTTTTTGAAAGTATACTTCATATCATTTTCTAAATAGTGTTTGTTTGGATTTTATAGGAAATTGGAAATAAATATTTATTTTGATGTTTATGACATGAAATTAATTTTTAACCATCATGACCCTTCTATTATTTATAATATATTTTGCAGTTTTGAGAAATATTTTTGAAAATAAATTTTTCTTTGTTATTTTCTTTAATATTTTTTTCAATGTGCATGAGATATTATCCTCAAAAACAATTTCAATGGAATTTTATGGAATTTACATTAATTAATGATATAAATCCTTTTCTGTACTTATAATCCCCAAATAAAACTTGGTATTGATACCATAATAATTTCTTCATTGGTTGGATTAGCATTATCTTGACAAGTTATGTTCAATTTTATTATCATTTACCTTTTTACTCTTGCTAGAATATGATTATGATTATTAATTTGATAAATATTAATATTTTCATTTTTAGTTTCTCTAATTAATGTTTATGTTCAATATGTTACAAACTATTAATTGGAGGAATTCATTCAACTTAGGTAGTGTGTGTGGGTCACAATATAGACACATTATGCATCACTAGGTCTCATGAGACAAACAAGATTGGGTTTTGGATAGGGTATTATCTAATTATATAGATGTAATGGGACAATGCATCAATGATATTAGATGTATTGGTATAATGAATCGATGTAATTTTTTAAATGTACCCAAATTTGTATTCCACCATTATGAATTTGGTTATTGATAATCTATGTGATTATCTGATTTATTAGAATGTAAAACGTTATGTTGTCCGAATCATGTGATTATTTGTATATAATAATTTGTTGATCATTTATAAATGATATATTATAAACATTTTATTGATTAAATAGACTGTGTTTCAACTATATACCATAACATTTTGATTATACTCTATTTATCCATTTATTTTGTAGTATTATTACCCTTCACAGTCATCAGATATGACCCCTTACTTATGTTTTATTTTCCCCTAGACTCACATATATGCTTTTTGATTGATATAAAATGCTATTATAAGGGTAATTATGGAATTATAAAATTTGGGCATTGAAATTTATTGTAATGTGGAACCCCTTGTGGGAATTATGTACAACTTTTTTTAAATTAAGTATGTAATATGTTTGGGTGATGTTTGGGAGTTTTGGAGGACTATTATAATTGTTTTTGGACTTATATTTAGGTGAACAGTATAAGAAATTTTAAAATAAACCCAAAAACACCTCTAGGAATCTGATAAAAGTGGAATAGTAGGCTCTGGGTAGTCGCATAATTAAGTGAATGGTTTCAGAAAATATTGTTGAAACCCATGAGAAACAATGATTTTAGGACATAGTTTTTCTTCATGGATTGTGTTCAATTTTTTTAATTTTTCATGCCAACTATGTGAGTTTACTCCTGAGGTAGATGCATGTACATGGTTAATGCACTTTTTTCCTGACCGTGTACCCGAACCAAGCCTAGGAAAAAGATTGATCTAAGAATTGTGGATTTAACATTTTTTATCCTTAATGTCTCATTTTCCCTCTCACATGACCCTAACATGATTTTATCTCTTATCGACAGTATTATAGACAATTCATCTTGATCTAGGAGAAATCTGATAGCTGAATATGGTTGATTAAAGGTTGAATTTCTTAGTATGTCTCTATTTTTGTAGTTTTTCTTAGATTTCATCTTCTTTCCTATCTTTGATAAAAATATCTAATGTGTTTGATATAGATCAATGATATTTTCTCCAAATCATGATTAATTTCCTTTTGTGTTATTGATAATGATTCAGATCTATGGTGGGTTTCTGGAGTATCAACCTAGTTTTGTTGCTAAATTTATTATATTCTTCATTTCCTCCATTAGTTTTAATGTATGTGTTTTCAATATCATATATAATTATTAAAAAATGTAGGATTTGTTTAAAATTTTAGGAATTTCATTAAATTGATTGTAAATTTTTGTCTAAAGTGTCATACAAACCGTATTTAGTGACGTTTCATGAAATTTGAGAGTTGGTCTCAAGTTTTCACTATTGAATGTTAATAAAAAAATGAATTTTAACTTGACAGTTTGGTTTGATTAACGGTGAATGGATTTGTGGAATGGATTTCAATTAAAAAATTGTTTCAATGAAATTTTTTGGCACAATATTTTTTTAATGGTTTGGGAATAATTGTATGAATTTTGTTACTTTTTATTATCATGGCCCTATGGGAGGGGTGTCTGCCATTAAGGGACTTGTAAATGGTTTCCATCATATGACTTGGTAGATCAAAGAGATACAAATCTTTATTATGGAACCATCACATGGGAACGCATGTGTGTATGTGTAGATTATAATGAGTTATTTCAAATGTATTGTGACGTGGTTTGAAGGACCAGTATGATTTTTTATCCTTTGACACTATATTGTTGAGAAAATTATTCATTTTATATAAATGGTTAATTTTTTTTAATGTTTTTTGTAAAAATAATTCGATATAAAAGTGCTAGAATTTTCGATAATAGTGTCATGAGTACTGATGTAAATTGGGGAAAACCTTATAAGCTTCAATACTGACCCTCATTACATAGAAAACTTGTAATTTAACAGATATTTTTATAGAGACACATGTAATGAAAATGTATATCATCTCATTACTAATCCATCATGATATTTGAAGGCCATTTCTTGTGGAGTTGCAGCTTCGAGAATGTTGGGGGATATGGTTTTTATGGATTGGTGTCTATGGCGTCGTTGAGTTTTTTTGTTCATCTTCCACTTTGTACATTAAAATGGTTATTATGTTAGTTGTCACTTTGGTATAAAATTTGGTTGTATACTATTTTTATCATGCATCATGTGGTGGTTATTTGTTATGGTTATCTTTTTGAGGTAGTTTTAATTATAAGATAAAATCATCCCTCAATTGTATTGCAGCCCATGCAAATTACCTCCACCCTTGGGTGTCAAGGGAATATCACCTAATGCATAGTTTCATTTCCGAACCATCTCAATGAAATGTAGAGGGAAAAAATTTTATAAATGGTATTTGTATTTGTCATTTCATCATTCCTTTTTTCGGAAAAAATCGTATTGGTTTGTCTATCATGGAGTTTCCAAAATAATTCTTCTTCATTATTTGAGTTGAGAATGAAAAAAGGTATCAGATTTTCAAAAAATTAAATATATAGCATAAAAAGATCTATATAAAAATTATTTGTGGAACCTATTGTTACATGGGAGTTGGTTAAATAAAATATTGAGACTCTTAGAGAATTTTTCACCTCATTTTCATGTATTAAGAGAAATAATATCTTGAAAGTCACTGATAATATTAAATTTCCACAATGAGATCATATTTTATTTTGACTAATGATATACTATTTGGTCCAAAAAATTTAACCTTTTAAATACTATATAATATTTTTCATATGTGTGATTTTCAAAAATATTGGTAGTGGTATTTTGGGAAATGGTTTTATTTTCAAATGTTATGTTCAATTTAAAAAAAATAGGTTGATAATGAAAAATTGAGGAATTTTGGAAATCATTGTTGTAATATTTTTAATTGTAATGACCCAAACATTTGAAGGAAATTTTTATTTCAATTTATTTGGAATTTTTCAAGTGCGCAGTTTCTGACGACACTTGATTCCGATGCCCAGTGTGCCCGGAATCAATTTTCGAAGTTTTGATCGGGTACATTCAGTGAAAGAATGAGTGGGGTTTTCTATCTTTTGAACCAGTGCATAGAATTGAAATCTGAGGGCACCGATGAACTCTAAGTTCTGGTAATTGCTTAGGGGGACCTTTGTCATAGTTGCGTTTTGAACGGGTTGAGGATTAATAAATGGGGATTTAGATTAAAATAGATAAAATTTGTTATGTACAAATTTATCTAAGGAATGTGGATTTAATCCTATAAGGGAAAGTTATAGGTGGGTCCCACACCCACCTAACCACCCATGGGATGGTTTAGTGTGGTGGGGCCCACACGAACCCTTAACCCCTCACCTCCCCATAACTCCCCTTGACCTCTTTAATCCTCCCTTGTTAATTACATGAAAACTTCCCAATTTAAGAGGAGCCTCTCCACCTCCGACAATTAATGAGCCAACTAAGGTGATTAAAAACCTTATTAATTAATTTTGTCACACCTTTTAACTTTTTTTATTCACATGGTGATCATTTAAATAAAGGGGTCATAATGAAATATTTGCGCGGCAAATATTTTGGGAGAATTTGAGGAGAGCCTTTGTGTGAATAATGAAAGAAGTTCCTCCTCCGTGAAAAAATTCGTCCTCCCGTGAAGAACCACTCCCTCTCTGGACGAAGAATGATTCTCCATCCATCGGATCCCAAAAAAATGACACTTGAGCTAGATCGAAGGCCTTTGAGGAAACGACGAACACGAACGACCATCGTCATCTTCATCTCCTCCCTTGCGACGACGTCGACAAGCCGACGTCCACCATCTCACGATATCGTCAACAAACAAAGAACGACACAAGGTAGGGGTTAAATTCTTTTCTAGTGAATTTAATATTGTTCATTGGCATATTTATAATATTTCGTCCAAATGTTACCGACGTAACAGGGGGAGATCGGACCGCACGAACACTGTTGATTCCCCTCCCCGTTTCCTTGTTTATCAACATTGGATTTCAAATTGAAGGCGGCGCGTTGTCTTAGCGTCGTGCGGGGACGAATAGAATCGTGATCGGAGCGGGCCGCGACGGTGGTGCACAGCGTTGTCACACCGCTCTGGTGAATCTGATGGAACAGTCGTCGGAGCGGGCTGCGGAGGGGGCGGTGCGCGGTGCCGTCGGGCCTCGCCGGAGAACCCGAAGGAGGCCGCGGCTAGGGCAGGCCACGGAGGAGGGGCACAGCATCGTCGCACGGTACCGGTTGAGTAGGAGCCACGTCCTAAGTCCATTGCAGATTCGGTGGTGGCGGACGGCCGCCAGCACACTAGGAGGCGGGACCTTGGGGGTCTCGTGGCAGCCACACTGGTCGGCCATAAAGGCTGTCCATTTCTGGAAATACCAGTGGGTTGAAACCCCCGGTCATCCGGCTAGGGAGGACCCCGCATGATGGTTCCACCGTTTCAAAATATATCCCCCCCCCCTTCCCACCCCGCGGCCAGCTTCCGAGCCGGGCCGCAGGCCGGGCCGCCGCGCTGGGACGGACCGCCCGCACCGCGCCAGCCGCGGCAGCCGGACCGGGCCGTGACAACCGGGTGAGGCCAATCTTGATTGGGCTGGACTCGGTCTCGGGTCGGGTCGACCCAGTTCGGAACAACCCATGGGGTATTGGGCCGGGTCGAACCGGGCCCCAACCTCCTATTTTCGAGCAATTTCGTTCAAACGCACATATCATGTTGTACAGACCTCCGATCGATGCACCGTCAGTTGCGATGGGATCCTTGTATCGATATGGTCATTAAGATATAATTCAATCAAGGTTTCAAAGAACTTTGTGTACGGACGGGTTAGTTCGAACCTGAAACCAACCGGGCCCTCGTTGCAGAAATGCTTATAACTTGAGCTCCGGAAGTATGATTGACGTGCCGTCGACTTTTTGGATTAATTTCGATGAGACAGATCTTTTGGTATACTCTACCTGAGGTTTTGACGCAGTTGGAATATGGATGGGATGGATTAATCCCGAAATCAATCCAGGCCCCTAGAACGGAAAAGCCATTAACTACTGGGGTGGATGCCAGTTTGACGAACCATCAGCGACATTGGTGATCACGTTGAGAAATGGTCCTTTTGAGTATACCCTATTAGAGTTTGGGGTAGATTTGAGAAACAGCTAGGTTGGTTCGTACATGAAACCAATCGGGCCCCCGGGACTAAAAGGCTGATAACTCACAGACTGGGCGTCTGATTGACATGTCGTCTGTTACATTGAAACCTCTACGACGATGAAGTCCTTTGAGATACTTCATCATGGTACATTGTGATACTTGGAGTATCGACATGTAGCTTGTGGTGAGAACCCTCCCAGAGACGAGCGTATGGAGTACGGAGACCGTGTAGCTGGCTGAGACCTAATGACTGGTCATCCGATTCGAGTCGGAGTGACTTGTATAGCCTAGTGGGCATCACAACTTTGTTTGGGTGGCAGACCCACGGTGGGGAGAACTTCTGTGTTCGAGTGGCAGACCCATGGTACTCGATAGGTGGAGTACCATTGCAGGCTATTAGGGGGGTGCACTACTGTGTTTGGGTAGCAGACCCCAGCGGGGGCGCACTACTGCGTTTGGGTGGCTGACCCGTGGTACTCGACATGAGGAGTAACTCAGTAGTCTTAGGTTAGTGAGTAGTGCCTCAGAGTCATGACAAGATCCCTGTACTCGACAGAGATGGAGTTCTTCCACAGTTGCGGGTTTGATAATGAAAATCGTGGTTTGAGATGAGTCAATTACCTTTGTGATTTCCTCATGATTGAGATGGGTTAATTGATAACATAGGTATATGTATGGGCATATACCTATGTAGTGGTTATCCATTGTTTTCATATCTGTGTGATACCTCTTGAATGAGATGGGTTACTTGAAAACTTAGGTATAAGTATGGGCTTATACCAATTATGGGTTATCTGTTTAGATCATGTTTGTGGTTATCCTTCTTGGATTTAGTGAGACATTGAGGGTCTCAGGGTCCCTAGTGACTAACGTTATACTCACCCCTACACGGGCTATGCCCGCACCTCATTGTGTTGGATGCAGACGATAGACAATGCAGACGGAGGTCGAGTGTTTGAGGATTGGACGGTACCCAGAGGTGGACCTCACCACGAGTCAGTATCCGGAGGTGGACCTCACGACGAGTCAGTATCCACAGGTGGACCTCACGAGGAGACTGTACTTGGAGGTGGACCTCATGACGAGTCAATATCTGAAGGTGGACTTCACGACGAGATGGTACTTGGAGGAGGTTGATGGGTGAGAGCATTGAGGAGGCTATCATTACCAACCCTTCAGGTAGAATCTGTGGTGGACAATCCAAAAGATGTGTTATCTATACCTACCCTTCAGGTAGGATTCGAGGTGGATGCCCCAGGAGCTACTTCTATTCTTCGAGCTACTTGTCTTTCCTATTGTACTTTCGTTCAGTTGTAGCTGTACTTTTCAATTTGGTTTGTATTCTGGACCATTTACTTTTCATCACTTTCTTTTGTACATAGTATTTTCTTCCCCTTGCACTCTATTGTGTTGTTTACTTTTATAAAGGGAATTCCTTCCATTTTTATTGTGATTTACGCCTTTGGTGCTAATCGCCAACCCATGGCCTATGGAAGGCGGGCTTGGCGTAGTCACGACACGGGCCCCAAGGACAGGTCATGACAAATTGGTATCAGACGGGTCAATTCTACCACAGAACGTGTAACTCTGATGTTTCTTTTCTATGAAGCAATAGTTTTAACGGTAACGAGTTTGTTTTTTAGTTTAGGGAGTCCAGTGTTGGTGCTGGCGGCTGACGTATCGATACACCAGGACCCTGACTTCTGATTTCTGACTCAGTGCAGGAAAACACTAATTTCATGTGTGTTTTCAATGGTTTCTCACATAAAATAGCTCGAACCAGGTCATCTCACCAGGTATAATTTTTTGACCATGTCACATCTATTTCATTCAAGATGCCTTTCCATGAACGATCAGCTAGAGCCCCGAGAGATGTACGTACTGATAGCCTTCCGAGTGACGAGGCCTCGGTACAGGGCCCTCTTTCAGATGAGGTACCAGCAGAGGCACCAGCGGTATTACCATATGCTAGGCCACCGATGCCACCATCCCCAGTAGCAGGCAACACACGCCACTTGATCGCGCTGCACGAGTTCCAACACTATAGGCCACCCAGGTTCCAGGGAGAGACGGACCCACAAGCGGCTGAGGATTGGTTGGTGGTTGTAGTGAGAGTCTTCAGGGTAGTAGGTACACCAACGGACTTCATGGTGAACTTTTCTGCCAGCCTCCTTCAGGTAGCAGCAGGCAGATGATGGAGACAGATATTCTAGTTTTGCGATAAGGTAACCTTCACCTGGGGAGACTTCGAGACCTTCTTTATTGTGGAGTTTATATCAGTGACTCTACACTCTGAGCCTGCTCAGGAGATTCTTCCTTTGCCACAAGATTTTCCATCAGTAGCAGAATCATCTTTAAGCATTATACAGATGATGCAGAGGTCCAAGAGGACCAGACCAGTAGATGAGTGACCTCGGGATACAGGTTTGGTTGTGCGAGGCACACGAAATAGAGCTATCCATTCATGGTGCAGGAACTGTTATGCATGCGGCAGGAAGGGTAACATAGAACGTCACTGTCTGACTCCTTGAACAGTAGATCCGCAGGAATTGGAGGTGCCACCAATACAGAAGCAACAGAGGGTGCTTGAGCAACAGCCGAGCGATGGACAAGGCAGTGGAGCTCCGGAAGCAGTTGGACAGGATCAGAACTAGTGGATTCCTTTTGTTCTTGGTACATCTAGTTCAATGTTGTTGTTGAATTTTTGCCTCTGTACTATGAGCTTCAATAATAAAAGACACATATCATGGTGACACTATCTTTCATTTCCTTTTGTTTGGATGACCCTGAGAGGTCCCGGTTAAAACTGTTTACTTGACCCTAACATTAGAGATTTCTACTGGAGGAGACCCCATGACCTCACAATGATGCTGACTGTGTGACAAAACTCTTGGAGGCAAGAGTGACAGTTGGATCTCTTGGTAGTAACGTTGAGGCCTTACGATGTCGTCCATGGCATGAATTTATCATTCATGTCAGGATTGACTTTATAAGGCAATGGGAAGGGATCATCCATGGGATGAGACCGAGTTTCTCTTTTCAGCAAAGTAAAAATCATAACAGCTCACACAGATTGTAGGCGAAGAATGGGAATTTTTACCAACATACCAAGACGGCCAAATTCCAACAGACCCGAGATGGTACGAGCTACGATGGAGAAGGTGCAGATCATCTAGGTGAGGATGAAGAGTGCACAGTGCAAGAAAATAACCTATGTTGATAGAAGAAGGAGAGTTGGGCATGTAAAATGTTTCAAGAAGAGCATGTGTCAAGGACAGTTGAGTCTGCGGAGTAGCATACATGGAGGCAGAGTTAGGAGAGCAGCATGAGGTGGTGTTCTTTTCACCATGTTTCAACCACCCGCCATTGTTGACCCCACCAGGCTCAGGGAGCTGGAAGGAAGAAAAAATAGTAGCTTCATGCGGTAAAGGAGTGTGACCCAATGGCTCTAAGAATTATTCGAGAGACAGTATGTGTACACTTATATTTGTAGTTACAATAGACTTCGATATGAATCATTCCTTCCTTCCACAAATCTTGTCCCAAACCTATAGTTTGTGGTAAGATGTAGACATCGCTCTCACGTCTGGAGATAGCTTTGTGAGAAGACTCGATAATCAAACCTACACTGACAGTGTGATCTGACCTTTGAGGTGAGAGTTTTAGTTGGAATCTCTTGGTGGCAGCATCGAATCCTTACGATGTTGGTCTGGGTATGGATAGGATTTACAATTCGTACCCAGATTTACTGTATTAGGAAAAAGGTTGTGGTTTATCTACAACGTTGGGCTGGGTTTTCCTTGGTCGGCGTAAAGGAAACCTCTAGCAGCACATAATACACTCATGCATAGGAGGGTGCAGTCGATCAATCTTGAGTCAGTCAATCTTAACCTCCTGGCATCATGAGATTTGAGTTTCAGTTCTAATCAGGAAATTAAGGCCTCTAGAGGTCGAGGATGGAGACCACATCCTTATACAGGTCCCACCTCGACAGGGTTTATGGAGATTTGGCCGAGGCGGAAAGTTATCTCCGAGGTGCAACGGACGTTTCTAGGTCCTTAGCAGGGTAGGTGAGGTGGTTTTCCTCATGACCGCTCCACCTCAGTTGCACTGGGATCATGATGACATCCACGTATCACAGTTGAAGAGATATGTACAAGATCCTTCACATCATCAACTGAAGGGAGTTGGACATCGATGACAGGGTGACATGCACGGAGGTTCCAGTAGTGGTTGAGGATCAACATGAGTGGGTCCTACGGGGAAGGACGATTCCTCTTGTGTGCTTTTGTTGGAAGCACGGGAACCTCTCGGATGTCACATAGGAGCATAAGGCTCAGATTCATGCTCGGTACCTCCTTTAGTTTCCCTAGTTTTGTGTTGTAGCTTTACAAGGATGTAAAGCCCTTAGGTGGCAATAATGTAATGAATAATAAATTTCACAGAAATTTTTTTTTCTTAATTTCTTTGGAATTTTGCGAGTGCGCGGTTTTTGACGGAACTTGATTCCGAGGCCCGGTGTGCCCTGAATCAATTTATGAAGATTATCTTGGGTATGTTCAATGAATGAACGAGCGTGTTTTTCTATCTTTTGAACCATTTATCTGAATTCAAATATGAGGGCACAGATGAACTCGCAGCGCCGATATTTACTTAGGGGGACCATTAACGTAGTTGTGTTTTGAGTGGGTTGAGGTTTAATAAATGGGGATTTAGATTAAAATAGATAAAATTTGTTATTTAAAAATTTATCTAAGGAAGGTAGATTTAATCCAACAAGGGGGAGTTAGAGGTGGGGCCCAAACCCACCTAACCTCCCATTGGAGGGTTTAGTGTGGTGGGACCCACAAGAACCCCTAACTACTCACCTCCCCATTACTCCCCTTGACCACTTTAATCCTCTGTTTTTAATTACTTGACAACTTCCCTTCTTAAAGAGGAGACTCTCCACCTCCCAAGATTAATGAGCCAACTAAGGTGATTAAAAACCTTATTAATTAATTTTTTCACACCTATTGACTTTTTTGTTGATTTTCATGGTGATCTTTTAAATAAAGGGGACCTAATGAAATAATTGCTTGGAAAATATTTTTGGATACTTTGAGGAGAGCCTTTGTGTGAAGAAATATGAAAGTTCCTCCTTCATGAAGAACTTCATCCTCCCATGAAGAACGATACCCTCCCTCGATGATGAATTGTTATCCATTCGTCGGATCCCAAACGAATGATGCTTGACCTGGATCGAAGGCCTTTGAAGAAACAATGAATGCTAAAGACCATCTTCATCTTCATCTCCTCCCTTGTGACGATGACAATGAGCCAACGTCCACCGTCTCACGATATCGTCAAAAAACGACAAACGACATGAGGTAGGGGTTAAATTCTTTTCTAGTGAATTTAAGATTGTGCTTTGGCGTATTTATATTATTTCGGCCAAATGTTACTGACGTAACAGGAGGAGATCAGACTACACGAACACAGCCAATCCCCCTCTCAGTTTCCTTGTTTATCAACATTGGCTTTCAATGGGAATGTGGCGCAGTGTCGTAGTGCCACACAGGGACGAATAGAACTATCTCCAGAGCGGGCCACGACAGTGGTCCGCGGTGCTATCATGCTGCGCTGGTGGAGACGAAGTAACTGCGGCCGTAACGGGCCATGAAGAGGGTGGTGTGTGGTGCCATTCCGCCGTGCCGGAGAACCCGAAGGAGGCCACGGCCGCGTCAGGCCATGGTGGAGTGGCGGGGCACCGTCAAGCTGCGGTGGTTTAAGAGGAGGCTGCCGGACTCGGTCGGCCACCGGAACACCAGGAGGCGGGACCACGAGGGTCCCGTGACAGCCACACTGGCTAGCCATAAGGGCTGGACATTTCTGGAAATACTGGGGGTTGAAACCCCCGGTCAGCGGCCTAGGGGAGACCCCACCGAATGGGCCTCCCCCCTCATACCCCGCGACCGGCTTCCGAGCCGGGCCGCAGGCCGGGCCGCCATGCTGGGCTAGACCCCCGCACTGGGATGGGCCGCCCGGGCTGTGCTGGGCTGCTCTTGCCAGGTTAGGCCGCCCGCGCTGGGCCGGTCCGAACCAGGGGGTATTGGGTCGGGTCGGATCGGGCCCAAACCCCCTGTTTTCGGGTAGTTTTGTTCTAACCTCCATATCTTGGGATACAGACCTCTGATTGACACATCGTAAGTTGTGTTGGGATCCTTGGATCGATATGGTCGTTACGGTATATTACACTCAAGGTGTCAGGGAACATTGTGTATAGCCGGGTTGGATCGAAACCGAAACTAACCGGGCCCTCGGAGCGGAAACACTAATAACATGAGCTCCGAACGTGCAATTGACATGCTGTTGACTTTGTTTGATTCCTTTGGGTGAGACAGATCTTTTGGAACAAATCCCCTGAGGTTTTGATGTAGTTGGAATATGGCCGGGTTGGATTGAATCCGGAATCCAACCGGGACCCTGGAACGGAAAATCCGGTAACTTCTAGACCGGACGCCCGTTTGACGAACCGTCAGCAACATTGGTGATCACGATGAGAAACGGTCCCTTTAAGTATTCCCTACGAGAGTTTTGGGTATAGTTGACATACGGCCAGGTTGGTTCGTACACGAAACCAACTGGGCCCCTGGGACTAAAAGGCTGATAACTCACAGACTGAGCGTCCGATTGACACGTCGTCTATTGCGTTGAGACACCTATGACGAGGCAGTCCTTTGAGATACTTCTTCATGGGACTTTGGGACACATGGAGTATCGACCTGTAGCTCGTGGAGCGAACCTTCTCAGAGACGAGCATACAGAGTACGAAGACCATGTAGCTGGCTGAGACCAAATGACTGCTTGTCCGATTCGAGTCGGAGTGACTTTTATAGCACAGTATGGAGCACTACTGTGTTTGGGTGGAAAACCCATGTCAGGGAGAACTACTGTGTTTGGGTGGTAGACCCATGGTACTCGACAGAAGGAGTACCTCTGCAGGCTATTAGGGGGAAGCACTATTGTGTATGGGTGGAAGACCCCAGCGGGGAGAACTACTGTGTTTGGGTGGCTGACCCACGGTACTCGACAGGAAGAGTACCTTAGCAGTCAAAGGTTAGTGAGCATTGCCTCGGAGTCGTGACAGTATCACTGTACTCGATAGAGATAGATCTCTTCATTATTTGCGGTATCGATAATTAATGTCCTACTTTGAGATGAGTCAATGACCTTTGTTTTTTCCTCATGATTGAGATGGGTTACTCGATAACATAGGTATATGTATGGGAATATATCTAAGTAGTGGTTATCCATTGTTTTCATATCTGTGTGATACCTCTTGATTGAGATGGGTTACTTGATATCTTAGGTATAAGTATGGGATTATACCTATGTAAGGGTTAACTATTTATATCCTTCTTGGTAGTTATCCTTGTTGGATTTAGTGAGACCTTGAGGGTCTCAAGGTCCATACTGAGTAATGTTATACTCACCCCTACACGGGATATGCCCACACCTTGTTGTGTTGGATGTAGACAACAGATATTGCAGATGGAGGCCGAGTGTTCGAGGACTAGATGGTACCCAGAGGTGGTCCTCACGACGAGTCAGTATCTGGAGGAGGACCTCATGACGTGTCAGTATCCGGAGGTGGACTTCACGACAAGACGGTACTCAGAGGAGGTTGACGGCCGAGAGTATTGAGGAGGTTATCTATACCTACCCTTCAGGTAGGATCCGTGGTGGATGATCCAGAAGCTGTGGTATTTGTACCTACCCATCTGGTAGGATTCGTGATGGATGACCCAGGAGATACTTCTATTCTTCCAGCTTCTTGTCTTTCCTGTTGTACTTTCGTTCAGTTGTAGATTTACTTTTCAGTTGGGTTTGTATTCTAGCCCATTTACTTTTCAGCACTTTCGTTTGTACTTAGTGTTTTCTTCCGCATCTACTATGTTGCGGTGTTTACTTTTATAAAGGCAATTACTTCCCTTTTTATTAGGATTTATGCCTTTGGTGCTAGTCGCCAGCCCCTGGACTATGGAAGGTGGGATTTGGGTAGTCACAACATGGTTCCCTAGGACGGTTTGTAATAGTTATGTGGTATAATTTGAAATTATATGACTTCTTTTTCTAGAGAGTGAGAATGATAGATTTTTTTTCATTGAAAATTTAACCAGTTAGGCATAAAAGAAACCAATCGCAAGAAGATGATGAGAATGTGAATTCACTTTAGCCACAGATGTACCAAGAACTTGTTCAATTTATTTTCAAAGCTTTCCAAGCTATAGATAAAGTTAATATTAGAGATGAACTAGGGAATGTGAATCATTTTTTAATGTTGAAGTAGCAGAATCCACACCTTTTTTGGAGTTATTTAGAACCATAGAAATAGGTGTTGTGGATAAATATGATGAATCAAATCTAAAATACCATACACACACTAGCTGAGCTAAAATTTATTTTATAAATGTATATGATAGAAAATATTTTACAAATGTCATGTGATTTAGGAGTTCATGATAAATTATTCCTTGTAATTTTATAGGAGTATTTGGAAGAATATTTCATCATATGATTCCATCCTCACACATTCAGGATTTCATGAATGACAGTGCATTTCAGCATGTACTCGGATTGTCTCTCAGTGAAAAATTTTGGGAAAAAATTTATGAATTTAGTTTCCTTTTTCCTGATTTTGGTACTATTTAATTCTTGACGTAATATATTTTTTAATTGAGGATGTGTTAATAAATTTACATGATTATTTATATTTTCTGAACTCAATATTATACAGAGATTGTAAATATAATAAAATTGACCAAATGTGATATCTTAAAAAACTATTATGGACAAAATATTCTAATACCTATGGGATATGGTTCCAAATATAATGCTTTGGACAATTGGAATAGGGACACAAATTTCCAATTTAGTGGGATGAATCATAAATAGATGGATCGATCAGTGATTCTTACTCCAAAACCAAAGGGTAAAACTAGAGTTTTTCAATTTGGATCAATTGGAGACCTGAATATATATTGTATGGTACCAAAAATTTCTTGCATTAAATATAACCATATAAGGAATTTTATGTTCTATTGTCAATGTACTCCATGATTGGGTGATAGGGGCACATCTCATTTTTTCAAGATGTTGTACACGTTAACATTTTGAATGTAGTAGAATATTTCACATCCGTAAAAATGATAAGGCTATGGTTATTCAATGAATAAAATTTCTCCTCAACATGGGAAATATCAAAATTACAATATATAATAATGTGAAATTATTAATAAAATATATCTAGATAATAATGTTATTTTGGATGATCAATATGTACCATCGACAGTGGGAGGTAATATATTGTTTATTTCTACCCTTCTGGGTGTTTTCATTGATATAAACGTATAAAATTCAATTATTTATTCTCTTATTTTTGTTCTTCTGGGATAATATTTTGAGATGATTCCTAATATTTTGAAACTAAAAACTATTCTTGGTCAATGATAATGATCAGACATTACTTAAAAAATATCTATAACTATTGATGGAGATGAATTGATATGGGATTTTTTTTGTTTGATGTGGATATCATTAGAATAGTCATGGGTATGGACCTGTTGACTTTGTTCAAATTCAGATCAATTTTTATACTCATACTATTATTTTTTTAATGGATGATGGTGTTAATCATCTCTTTATCAGGGATTGATAGGTCATGGTTGGTGAATCAATATTTTTGGCACCAGCAATCGGTACTATATCATACCAGTTCAATGATTTGACTTTGGTAGTAGTGGATGAGATCGAGGCTATGCGTTTTACATCAATAGTTAATCATTTTTTCATTGTTTCTTCACAATAATACAAGTGTTTCCATCCATGAGATAGGCGGGGTATCTGATTGATCTTCTTCTGGGGAAAAATACTACTTACCTTCCCTTTCATATGATGAAAAAAAATATAATTGAGCCTATTGAAAGTTCAGATGGAATAGTGGTAATGAAAATACTTCATTCATTATATTTTGTCTTCATTTGTAGCATCTGTATTTTTTTATCAAAATTATTAGGAAACACTTCGGATATAATTATATTATAGTAAATTTATCCATACTTTGATAATGAATTTTTATCCATATACAAATTTTGATCATATATTAATAACAATTTGGGGACTTATGGTTCTCTAAAATCGAATTTATATTGGTGTATCATGAATTTCTAGTTCATAATGAAGATATTCCATATATAGATTTCATGAGTATATATGGAAATTATGAATATCTAGTTTTTCCATTCATTATAATGAATTCACTATATGTCTTAATTGAATTATTTAATAAGATATTTCAAAGGTATCTATATTTTTTTGTGTTGTTTTAGTTGGATGAAATATTTCAGTATTAATAGACACTAGTTGACCGTGAACAACATTTTTGGCAGTTTTGGTAAATTTGAGGTATCAGTATATGTATAGCTAAAAATAAATGATTGTTTTTTGGATTCAATATGTAAATTTCCATATCTATGTTGTCTATGAAATATGTGATTTTCTAGATCTATAGAATATATATGGAGTATTCTCTTAGAATGAAAAAAAAATATCTTTGAGATACGATGATTACTTTATTTGGATGGCTATTATTATTCTTTGTTACTTAATTTTCATGATTATATTCATAAATGGAATCTTTGATAAGGAAAATTTTTCTAGTCTTCTGAAATGATTAAAGGAATAATTATTTTCTGGATATTAACATTCACCCAATGTCATCATTTGTCTATATATTTTAAGAATATATACTAGATTACATGGCATATTTCAAATCATCGTGATCTAGTATCATGTGTATTTTCATGGGGGAAGATAGGGTAGTTTATTATGTTTCATGGAAGTTTTGATTAGATGATAATAACTACATTATAGAATGGTTTGTAGTTAGCAATTATAGTCTATGATTTGAATAGTTGGTGTCAATATATTTTTTGTGATAAATTTATGGTTCTGTGGATCATAATATTTTGAAACACATTTTCTAAAAAATATATTTTAATATTTTAAAATTATAATGGATATAGTATCATCCAATTTTTTTTAATTTTAATGGATGTATAAATGGTTAATGGAAATTGAGTGGTAGATGCATTATGTAGAAATTGTAATTAATAGTTGTAAAAGTGGCTTTATAAGAATATTAGCAGATATTAGTGATCACCAACATGAAAATAGACTATGAATATCAAGGTATTGTTGCGATTTTCTTCCCATTTTCATTTGTTCCTGATTTGGTGAAAATGTTTAGAGAGGTATAAAATTGGGCCCCAATTCTATTGTGATGCATGAAAAACTAAATGACGGGGAGGCCATTGAGGGATTGAATGTGGGTGTCATTTTATTTTTATAGTTTTCCGGTCTAATGGTCATAAAATTTTATTTTCCTAAACAACTTCTTAATAGTTCAACCATTTATGATAGTTAATTTTCACTAGAATACATATGATTTAGAAGGAATTAAAAAAAATTTATCGGGGGGGCATGATATGGATGTTTCCGTATTTTTTTTTTGACATTCAGAACATATCAACATGTTTTGGAGGAACAGTAGTGACTAGTGGGTATGATATAGTTTTTATCTTTACTTGTTTTTAATAAAAGTATATAGCTATGGATTTTGTGATAGATCTCCCAAGGATGATCCATGAACATGATTCCATATGGGTGGTTGTTAGTCAGCTCACAAAGTAGGCATATTACCTTCATATTTATAAATATTATTCATTATAGGAAATGTATAAAATCTATATCTAATATGTGGAAAAGGGGTATAGTATAAAAATTATGATAGTATTATACTGAGATATTTGATTTTTTGTATTGTTTCATGAAATCCTCAAAGAAATACCTTAGGACCCTTTTGACCATGTGTATAGTGTATCACCCACAAATGGAAGGATAATCAGAAAGGATGATGATGGCATTAGAAGACATTCAAAGGGCTTGTGTAATAGATTTTGGTGGAATATGGGAGCTATAAAAACGGTTACTAGAGCCCTCTTATTACTATAGTAATCCGGCCTTGACTAAAATGGCTTGTTTCAAAGAATTATTTCGGCATCCTTGTTATTATAAACACTGTTGGGTGGAAATATTTGATACTTTATTTTTTTGTTGAACCTCTTCCAAGAGACAAGGATAATATATGATTAATCAAGAAGAGAATGGATAATGATCATAGTCATAAGAAATTATTTCTTATCTTTGAATATGGTCATTATCACCGGAGTAAATTGGTCATGTGTTATTTAGAAAATATTCTAGGATTGGGAAAAAGTTTTCTTGGATATGGAGAATGTTATTTCCTCAATACATAAGCAGCATTGAGATACATGAATAGGTTGGTAAGGTGGAATATTGGTTGGAATTTACAACATGGTTCAATTTAGTTCAAAATGTTTTTTATGTTTCTCAATTTATAAAAGTATCAGCATGATCTTAACAATGTGATTCAATGAGAACACATTTAACTAGATTCATAAGAATTCATTTTTTGGGTTCCACATTGGATTATGAATATAAAATTGAATTCCATTCATGGAGAAAGCATCAGTCTAATATGGTAATAGAGGAAACATGGTTGATTCACAATGAAATGTGTAAATCAAAAGATGAAATGGTGAAACAGTGGGCCACATTCTATTTGGGATAAGTGTTTTTATACTCTCAATTGATGTAATTTCCAAAAGAGGGATAATATATAACCGCATATTTCAAGTAAGTATGTCATCATATTTGTATGTTAAGGTTTTGGGTGATGTTTTGGATTGTTAGATGAAATTATTGAAAATATTTTTTCTTTAAGGAAGTGACATGTTTGAGAACTGTTACTAGAAACATAAAAACTCTTCTAGAAAAACATGTAATGTGAAAATATGGGCCCTAGGAGGGCACACATTTTTTCCAAACCATACATCAACATGGGAGAAACAATAATGATTGAATATACGTATTCTTCATGGTTACTTCTTATTATCTCTAACCATGTGATCCGAATATGTGATATTCTTATTAAAGTAGAGTTATGTGCCCAATTAGTGAAATTTTTTTCTAGCCACGAGCTCTATCTGTGCACAACAAAAATTTAGATGTGAAAAATGTGGTTCTAAGCCATTTTATAAAAAATTGTCTTTTGTTATCCTATAATATGACACTAAAGTAGTTAATTAATTTCAAATGGTAGTGAAAACAATTCATATTGATTTGGTTGAAATCATTAAAAAAATTCTTTATTGATGTTCAGATTTCATTATATGTATCCATTTTTGGTATTTTTATAGCCCTCCTCTTATTGAACCACATGGATTTAAATATCTATTCTTTTGGGGATATTTCAATGATGTTTTTTACAATCATCATGAATTTTGGATCTGTAAATTTTATGGAATGATATCCACAGTGGATATTTTGAGTAACAACCTTGTCTTTTTGAACAAATTTTTTCCATTATGGATTCACTCATTAGTTTTCAAGGACGCTGGCTTCACTCATAAATCCTATTATAATATCAAAGATGTTTGTTATCAAATTAATTTAATTTGATGGAATTTTTTCTGATTTGTTTTTCAAATCTGGGTCGAAACACTGTTTATTTATGTTTATTGGAGTTGTTGATTTATTCTATAATATTTATTATTGAAAATTTTTATTTTTATTATTTTAAAAATTGTATTTTTTGTGATTCGTGGTAAATGGTTATGTAGAAATATTTTCAATTAAAATATTTATTTGCTGAAATTATTTTTAAAAATTGGTTTGGAATTGTTTCTCTATTTTTTTGCGGTGTGTTCATTTACATTAACATGACCCAATGGATGGACTGAATTTTATTAGGGATGTTGTGTATGGTTAATATGTCATGACTTGGTAATTCAATGAGATGATAATATTGAGTGTGAAAATATCACACGGGCATGAATGTGTGGAGGGTTCGATGGAATGGGTTATGCCAAATCCATTGCGAGACACTATAATAGACTTATTTGGTTATTTCAATGGAAGTCGTGTTTTCATGAAAATTCATATCTTTGATATAAACTATAACAAATGATTTATTGTGTTTTATAAAAAAATGTAATATATTAGTTTGATAACATGTTTTATATTCATGGAGTGAGTAGGGAAACATTTTGTTAAAACATAATTTGTTTAATTTTTCACGCCATTATTTAGAAGTTTTGTTCTTTAGCTGATATTGTATATAAGGAAATATGTAATGGAAAATTATCTCACTTATAAACTATTTCATATTTATTCTTTGGAGCATAGATTGTGAACATGGAGCTTACGGATTGTGTGGATCTATGGTGTTTATGTTTAGGTGTATTTGGAGTTTGTGTTTTGTTGGGTTCCTTTCTATTTGTACTCAGAAATGGGTCTTAGATTATTGGTCAGTTTTTTATTACATGGAGTTGTATTAAATTGTTATCTAACATCATATAGTGGGTTTTGGATATTGTAATCTTGGATGAGGTTGTTTTATTTCAAACAAAATATTATCCCAAAAATTTATTGAATCACATGTATTTTATTACTGGACCTTGGATTCTTTTATATGTCACCTATGGGAAGTCACATTTCTACCTCATCACATGCCATTGAAGAAAGATGATTCATTACAGATGAATCAATGTTTTCATCATGTTTATAAATACTACAAAAAATCATCCCTTCAAGATGTGATTCCTTGTATCTTGTGTCAATGTAATAATGAAGACACTTACTTCTCTCTATAGGGGTCGGGGTCTCTATGAACTGCTAAAACATTCTTTGAATTATATTCTATAAATACTACCTCACATAAACTAGAGAATGACTTTTTATTTATAGTGATCATATACCATCCCTCTCTAGATGCAATGTATTCCATAATTCATAGTCATGAAAATAAAATATTTCAACCACCATGTCTGTATACATCTCTATTAGAGTACCATATTGATTATGAAGGATTTTGGTAATTGTAATCTAATTTTTTGAGTTTTATAATACTAACAATCTTCTACTAGAGTGATTAGACATTTATTAGTACTAATCTATGTCTCTTGAAACATCTTATTACAATATAATAAATTACATTTTTATTTCCTATAATTAAATAATTGTGTCCACTAAAAATGATAAATATAATATTTTTAAACCTTTAAAGATGCCTTTATTAACTTCTATCTATTTTTAAAATTTAATAGTTTAACAAGAAGCCCATTTTTATAATATAACAACCAATTAGAAAAACAATTATTATATCAATTCATATATAAATATTTAATTTTGAAATATAATTTCATATTGTATCATGCAATAACACAATTTTAGGATAATAATTTAGAATGAATAAAAATAAAAGGACTTTATACCTCGTTATATGCCACTTTAGATCATAAGATCATTGAAAATGTATAATGAATTTAATCATTGATCAGATCAAAAAAACATTACTTGATTTGTACCCAAACACATCATATTATAATGAGTCATATCACATCATTCATAATAGAATAATCCTAATAAACCATGTTTGGAATGACAGATGATCATATTTTACTAAAAAATTGATTCCCATAATTAAAAAGCCGGATTTTATCCCTAAACACACTAATGTTAGTCCACATTCCCATACTTACCCCACATAAGCTATATTGAGTTCATTTACATCATTTATGAAAATTTTATTTTCAATTCCAATCAATATCAACAGTAAATTTTAATTTTCTATATCAAGACACTATCATTCAATACTAATACCTCTATGGGACTTATTCAAAACTAATATAAATATATTTATTTTATAAACCATAATAAGTTATCAACATATTTTCATCACTAATGCAATGGTATATATTTTCAAACACTATTTCACATCACATTGATAACTATATCTTGCAATGAAAATATTATCAAATTTTCAAATTCAATTCAACTATTTAATTTTAAACAAAATTCTACTTCAATAAAAATCTCTATTAATTCGTTATTAAAATTTTAATTTAATTAAATCCCTCTTCAAGAAAATTTGTTTCAATAAAATCAAATATTTTAGTAAAACTAAAATTTTCAATCACAATAAAATGTAGACATCTTATGTGAACCAAGAAGAAAAATATAACATATAAAATTCCCCCTTATTCAATCCTAGGTCAATAGAAAGAAATAATTCCTAAATAAAAACATAAATTTTGTGGAAATAACTAAATTATAATACTCAATTCTAATCAGCACTCACATTCTAAATAAACATAGACATTATCTCTATATTTGTTAGCTATCTGCAATGATGGTGTCAATTCATAATGATTTTTTACAACTGTAAATCTAATATATCTCACATATAGAAAACCAAAAAATAAATAAATCTTTAAAATAATTTTACAAAAAATAGATTAGTAATTACATAAATTTATAGATATGACTTGCTTGTATCCTCATTTGATGCAAATAATGTTTTAAATTTCCATAGATTCACCTACCCATATACCAAATTCTACCATATAGGGGAGTGTGTTAGTTAATTTCACATGGGGTGACTATGATTAAAATATCCCCAATTACAAAAAAATAAAAATAGTGGGAAAACATATAATAGATTAAAACATGGGAGTGGAACATTGAATTACATTAGAAGGCATACCATTATAAATAACGACTAGTATAATACAATATAATGAATCATAATTATTATATTTTTAAATTAATATAAATAGATATACAAATATTTTAGTAAAACATAAATTATATATGAAAAATATATCCATAATTACCAAGGAACATAAAATAACATTCTTAATATATCTCACTCCTTCTATTGATACCTAATATAATACACATAAAAAGGATGATTTAAAAAATATCAAGTAATAGAAGGTAATTTATTCGATTATATGACACAATGAAATTTATAATTCCATAATATATATCACAGTGCCCAACCTCTAATATTTTTTTAAATATGGTAATTTCATATCATAACAATGTTCTATATAGTCATTTTTTTATTTATTATATTTACAATGAAACAATAAATCAATATTGTTTGTAATCAAAAAAAAAAATAATACTTTAAAAAATATTTTGGGATGTGATATAATGGAAAAAAAATAATTGTAGTTTGAACTAATTAATTCAAAAGATGTTTCACTAAAAATGGTTCATTGCTATATAGATGATTCATCCAAAATAAAATATCTAAAAATAATTAGAGAATCATAAATTCTGACAACAATATTTATTATACAGAATTATGAAAAATTTATATTGAAAACCCCTCATTCATTTGGACGTCACTTTAAAAAAGTGTAGTGGAAAAATCCATGATTTCCCAATTAAGTGCCATAAAACCATTACAATTTTCAACAAACTAATTTACAAAAATAACATAACATGAAGTCATGAAATAACATATCAGATGAAGTGATTAGTGGTAAATATTCAACGGTAGTCACCTCCCTCATCTCACTATTAATAGAATATTCAACGAAATGATAATGAAAAATTTAAAATAAATTTTAAAAGTCAATATTTCAGTTTTATTTTCACTCCCTTGATTTATAGAAAGATATTAACACTGCATGCATTGGAGATTTTAGTTCACAATAGTAATATAATACAATCAAAATTTTAATAATATAAAAACAACAAGGAATATAACAGTAAAACATTGATAAATAGGATGTATGAATATAAAACCCCTAAGTAATAAAAATATCCAAAAAAAATTGAAAACAAAAATATTTAGCAAACATATGAATTATAACATGACATATAAAACTTATGTAGAGTTAAAATATTGAGATGAATAACCATAACATTAATATAATAAAATTAGAAAAGAAGTAGTGTGATACATCACTGATGTTTTTTTAAAATATGAGTAATCATAGAAAAGGTAATTTGTTTTTGTAAAATATTAAATTTTGTGTCAAATTGAACTAATGGTTATAAGATTATTTTTATGAGATGGAAAACATTAATGGAAGGGGATAAAGATAATTTAAGTTCACCATAGAACACATTGGGCTTCCATGATTATTGAAAAAGTATTCTATAGGAAAATAACAATGAATGATAATGAGTATTCTTAAAAAATATATCTTAGTATATTTTGCTTCATGGTAGTCAACCATAAAATCCAATATATTTATGATTAAGTCCATTTTAATTTTCATAATCATAACTATAAAATTTTTTACCCTTTATGACAATCATTGGTTAGAAACAGATATCATTTCTGGTGTATCTTATGAATTTATCATTATTTACGGAACTGTTTTATATACATTAATCAAGAACATATTCTGAAATAAAAAATTAACCACTACATTTAGCCTAAAAATTTTACAATCAATATGAACCTATTTCGAATCTATCATTTATAACCACTATCCATCTATTATGGTCTTTAGACTACTATTATGGATCATTATTGATAAAACCTTATATGCATCCCACTTGAAAAAGCCCACTACACATCAATGATTTGATACATGAATGTGGGAAGCCTGAAACTCAATTAACCATTGAGAACTATAATGAAAAATTCTCAACCTAATGGAAAAACTCAAAATTAACAACGAAACAATCCACAAATATATTATTAAGAAATCCTCCTATTATGTACAGAAACATGGACCAAAGAACTCCAGTAATGTCCAAAAAAAAAATTCATTGAATGTAAAAAACTAGAATCATTATGATTATTTATTATATATTGTATAGTATTAATGGATCTTATATAATTTTTTTTGAATATGAGGAATCAACCTTTCTTAATAAGTATTGGTTATTAAGAGAACTTCGTAGATATATATTTTTGCAAAATTTTAGATTCAATGAACACAATCTCAATTTCGAATATTTTCAAAACCATTAATATTAATTTAAATAAATTAATTCAATATTGAATACCTCATGTTGTGCATATATGATGGATATTAAGCCCCTCTGTGAACTAAAATGGACTAGGTTCCACTAAATAACAACATGAACACATATACTTCTAGTAGTTATGATGGATGATCCCTTCTCCTAAAATTTCTAGCAATCAACAAGCCTTCCATCAAACTGCTCTAATTAAATGAAATTGAATTTATCTAATTTACGTAGGTATACTTCCATTCTTCCTTCATTAAATTTTAGATCAATATACCATGTTTCGTATGGGTAATCCTCTAAAGGAAATTATAATTGGTCATTATAAGTGTGCGTCTAGTGGGAATCATTTTTAGATAATTACACAAGTGTAAGAAAATACCTTCACATGACCATAATATAAATCCCAATTGTTTAACATGAGGGAAAAAAATTATATGGTAAATGTTGATAAAGAATATTGAAAAATAATAACTAATAATGAAGTATAATTAAATTATCAAATTCAATTACATGAAAAAATGTATTTTAAAATGATAAAAAAGTTATCTTTTGATATTTATATTGCAAAATTAAGTGATTGAAAATAATGAAGCAAATAAATTTCATATTTTGAATGAATTTTTATTTTAAGATTAATCATAAATAGCATAGGTGTAAATTATTTTCAAAATTTTTTATTTAAATTCTACTACATTTTTATAAAATAACATAAATTTGGTAATATTAATTATATAAAAAAACTAAAAACATAATTTTTCCCCCAAATTAAATTATTTAAAAATGTAGGAAATATTTAAATGAAATTTAAATATAATATTTAATAAAAAAAATATTCACTATTTATAAACTAATATTTACACACCGTGGTATGTTATATAGTAAATTAATTCTTAAAAATAAATTCATTAGTGAATGAAAAACTATTATTCATAAAATGTAAATGATTATGCTTAAAATTAATAAATCACCTTCTCTTTCACATTATGATATATTTATTTCTATAAATTGATCCACACATAGAAAATTTCACCTACCAACCTAATTATTTTTATCAAAAATAAGAAAATACTATTTAATTATATATTTTAAATAAATTAACAAAAATAATTCATATTATTATTAAAAATTTAAAATCTATAAATAAATATTGATAAAAATAGATTTTTAAGAAGAACATATATTTTATACCTTCATAGATCAATAATACACATGAATATCAACTACATATTATAATAAATAACAACTTGTTAACCTATGAGATTAATTTATTTTGAGGTTTGATATATAAATGTCATATTCCATATCCCAATGAACATTTATCTCTAATAAAACCATAAATAACCCCCGCCCCTACTATAAAAATCACATATTATACTATTATTCACAAAATGATGATGTAATTATAATAAATTCTCAGGTAAAATACATACAAAGAGGTAAAAATAATATATATTTATAAAATATCATATATAAGAAAATGATGGATATATGTGTAAGAGAATTTAATCAATATATGTGAACATATTTCAAATAAAACATAGTAAATACAAAATAGACCATAATTAATGAATAATATCAATATTATTTTTTAATAAAAATTTGTTGAGGTGTATTGATGTAAAAAAATGAGACACTAATCTTGATCCACAAAACCTAAAATATTAATGTGGTACAGACATAATCATATAAAATCATTTCTTCTGTCAAACTTCATTTCTATGAACATAATCGCCTATTGTATGAATTGTCATAACATATCGGATTGGTTGACCATTACATTCCCATAAACAACAAGCAATATGTTCACTTTCTAGTCCCATACATGTCATATTAGGAGATATAATTTTTTATAAAATTCAATGAATTTATATACAACCTGGGTTCACCTCTCACATATTGAAATATTATATATTTTTGTAACCCTACAATATGATTAGAATTATAAAATCAATCAACAAATATATAAATATAGATAAGGAAAGGTAATTCATGAAAATTTACAGAAATAGAAATTATAGATACTGGTCAATTAATGTGAACGATTTCACAAAGACATGTACTAGTGAAATAAAAAAAATAAAAAATTGATGTTAAGAAATATAAAGATACATTAAATGAAAGTTATAACTTATTTGGAATAAATAAATATATACAATTTAGTTTTTTAAATATTTAATTTCAAATTTAAATAATTAATATTTTAATTGTTTTATAAACATAATAATAAAATAATAACATTACATAGGGAATTATAAAAATTTTAAAAGGAATATTCATAAATAACTTTTATAAAAAGTGTGTGAGAAGAAAATCATTCATTAAATATTAAAAATATTTCATTTACACATTTATAAATGAAATTACATTTAAATATAAAATTTCCTTAAGAAATAATAAATTTAAGGACAAGTAAGTCTATAAATGATTATGAAAATAATGGAAATGGTAGAAAAATATTCCTGAGAAAATAGTATATATATGGATGGATCCAGAAACAAGCATTATATTAGGTGAAACAAAATAGTTGTGAGGGAATACAGTTATAAGAAATGTTATTTCCAAGAATAAAATGATTATATATTAATGAATTTGGTTTCAGTGTAAGAAGCATTCATTTTTCCCTTAGAAAGTGTTTACAAAAAAATGACATTTTCAATATGTGATTTTTGAAGATACCTTAATCGTTACCCCGGATTTCAATAAAATTCAATTAAAACCCAACATAATTAACAAACATATCTTAATAAATTATTCAAATAAAACATTCAAATATATTACTTTTATAATCATTAATGTAATGATTTATTACTTATATATTATTTAGTAATTGTTAATTTTCATCATTGAATGATATTATTTATTATTGATTCATAGAGGTTATATAATAGTGTTCTTGATCATCATTATTTGATAAAAATCCATTATTATAATTTTATTCAAGGTGTTGGAATACTTTTTCCAACGACTAATACCATTTCTTGTTAATTTTATTGAATATATATAAATGTATAATGGTAATAGAATTCATGAAAAGAATTTTTAAAATTATATACTAGTAATAAAAACTTACTTCATAAAAATCATTATTTATTGCCTAAAATAAAAGAACAATATTATGCATTAAAATTACTATTTAATGTAATATTTTTTTATTAATTTTTTATACACATTCATGTTTGGAAAATTGACGATAGTATAACATTGTTCCAATTGGTGGTTGAACCGTCAAAAACAAGAACATGTTATTCTAAGTAATGTGTAAGAGAGATAGTTTATATTACAATGATATGTTATTTATAGTACTGTTATTATGATAATAAATAATTATATTAGTTTTAAATAAGATTTATAAAGAGTTTGGATGAGAATTTAATTGAAAAGGATGATGAGAACTATGAAATTATTCAGATGAATTCATTCAATATCAAATGACATCACTTTTAATAAAGGATTTACTCATCGTATTTGAGATATGATCATATAGAATGTTTAATAAGGATTTATTATAGGTACTTTGAGATCATATTTTACAGTTTGATAAAATAAAATGTTTCATTTTAATTAATTGATGATATGTTATTTATTGGTTATGATGACTTCAATTTTAGATTATACTAATTCCTTAGTGTGTAGGGAATATATTTTTATGTGAAATATTAATACAGTGTAAACATATAATATATATAGATAATGAATAACCTCATCAATCTTGTTTATTGTTAATTGTATCACTATGTTATGAATTTACCCCTCTACTTAACCCATTTTACATCATTTTTCATCACAAAATTTCAATGCCAGAATTCCAAAAAATGAAATTTATTTTATTAAATTAAATTCATATATATTAAATATTTTAATTCTTGATATTAAAATAAAAACCAAATAAAAACTATATTTTTAAAAATACAATTTAAACAGAAACATGACATTATTCTCATTCCATAAAAATTAATAATCGTTATATAATTGATAATCTATATGTTATAATTTATAAAGCAAAAATTTAATTAAATTTTATACTCTTAATATGATTAATTTTAAATCTAATATGTGTTAAATAATTTATAATACATTTTTTTTAATTAATTCATTTTTCATTAAACATTGTATATTAAATTCAAATTTATTATAAATACATGATTATTTATTATATGTTATTTATTTATTTTACATTTCATTCCTAGAATATGTTCAATAGATTTTATTTATGTTTTATATTAAATGAATCAAATTTAATTTAAAATAAATTTTAATCTGATAAGTATATTTAAAATAATAGAAATTTTCAAAATTTAATTACAATATTTTTATTTTTAAAAAAATTATATATAATATACGTAAGAATATTTTATGTGTGACACATTATTTATGTTTAGCTATAAGAAAACCAATATACAAATTGTATACAATTATACACAATAACCACATGTCCTCCAACCATGTATCAAAAAATCATATTTCCAATAATAATACATCCATGTTCTATTTATATAATGTACATATTTATATATTTTCTATAACCTTAATCATTTTATAAAATTAATTCATTTAAATATATTATTTCTCTGTAAAAATGGTTGATATGTTTTTTACATTTTTCCTTATTTCAAAAGTTATAATTAACTATGTAATCACTAATAAAAGTAATGGGAAAACATTTCATATTCCTGGTTTTATTATTTACATTTTGGTTTATTCAACTTTTGATGTTATTATTGATGTTTTGTATTTCACTCTCATAATGAATTTATTTTTTGTTTAACTGTCACATATTATCAAATTAAAAGATATTATGTCTCAATTAACATCAGTGTTTCATTTCACAAAAGCTATTAAATGCACTAAAAGGATAAAAAATTTATGTCCCGTAGTATCACTCAGAAAAATAAATCTCATCATAAAAATTTCATTACACATATAAAAATATATTATGTACTTTTCTGTCATTAAATCATCGATATCTCATGTTTGTTCCTTGATATTATTATTCTTGTTGATAATATTAACTGTATTAGTGGTCTATATTTATAATATGTTATCTTAGGGATCCAAGATCCATACCGGTTTTTTCATAATAGCGATATCATGTTTTAGTTTCCCAAACTCAAAATTATTAAATTTTGATGGATTATACATATACTTCCTCAATATTGAATCATGAAACATGTCATACATATGTGAGAGGATAAGTGAATGTGTAAAGATGTAATCTAAAATCCTCATTTATTCAAGGATTTATAAAGTGATAAATTATATAGATCATAACCATACCATGATCATGTATCTCAAAAAACTATAAATTTTTTGAATTCATAGGAATATCATGTTTCAAACATCAAACAGAAAAATATTATCAATAATGATCAAAATAAATTTTATATCAACTTTTTTATTCTTATATATGACACTAAAATGTTGGAATATTCTCCTACATATCTTGAGTAGGATCTCATCCCATTAGCTTTAAATATCAAGCATCATCACATTAAGATCTAGTTTTACACCTCGTTACCTAAAAATCCTTATATGTACCCATTTGAATGCTATGAAGGAAATTGTTGTTGTGTAACAACTCTTCCAAAATAATATATTCACCAATCATCCATTAACATCAACTTCAAATGGATATTGAAATATATTTTATATTTTTTATGGTACATTGGGGTAGAATATTAATCTAATAATGATAAAAAAAATCATAATATCAATTCTATATACAATAGTTATTATAGAATTATCAAGAACATCGACAAAAAACGTCTATATTAATCATAAAAAGAGGAATGTCGTACTCTATGTAGACTTAAAACATCTAATATATATATTATGAAAATTTTATTGATTGAGAAATCTTATTTAATTGAAATTATATATACTGATACCATATGTTGATCATCTAAAACCAAAATAAGAGTTTTGTCTTCAAAGGACATGTGAAGTCCAATAATGATATTCATGTTATGGTTCTACCATTTTTTGAAGATATAGGAAATATATGAAACATCAGATTAGAAATATAATTACTATACATAACATCTTATAATAAAATGCATTGATTTATATAAATTTCAATCTCCCACCTTGGGTTATCCCACTAAAATAGATTATTTAGGTCTCTATACATTAATGGGATTCTATGATCGATGGACAATGATTATTTGTTTTCTACATCCAAATCAGCATTCCTTAATTTTGGTATCAATGGTACAAGGCTTAGTTCTCTAGATTGTATAATTCCTTATTTATATTAGTTAAATTCAAGAGTATTCATTTCCATATTCAAATGCACCATATCATTCATCTACACTTCCTTGGTTTTCACATGCATGGGTGTTTGAGAATTCATTTGAGAAATATAGGATTTGACCTCATCCCATCTGATATGTAGGCCCATACTTTTAATGTAAATGAGTATTTCGTCTTTATTAATATTAATAAAAGATATGGTTATGTGATTATTCAAGCTCAATGGATTAGTTACCTTGTACTCCTTCAGGTGGTGGTAATGTATTGAGTAGTAATAGTCTTTGATTAACCCCAATTATCACCATTATTATATATAAAACTGATTCTATATAAATATGTACTTTATGATCTTATGATTATTATACTTAATACACCATTCATAATATAGATTGGGTCTCTCTTTTTTAATGAAATATTAAAATTTTCTCTATAGATTATTCATCATGATAATTTTCTCATGTGCCATTAAATTATATGACACATAATCTACAACCATATAATTTTTTATTATAGTCAAACCCCAATCCAATTTATAATTAATAAATATTCATCAAAAATAGTTCTCAACAGTAGTGTAATGATAGTATGGTATTAGTGACCAACCTTCTGTTCGGATCTCTAAAACTAACATCATTTTCTTCTATCTAGATAAACATAACTCTATTCTAAAATTAATTCATTAGTGGAGATTAATATAAGGATAAATCACTCACTAAGAATCAATAATACCCAACTAGTCCTGTAGAATAATTGACCTCAATCATTGTGGGTTTCCGGGGGGTAATTCTTCAATAACCTATTTATTTTAAGGATCCATCTATATACCTCGTGTTATGAATAAATGCACCATAAATTATAATTTATGATTCAGGAATTTATATTTAAAAAATTTGGTCAATATATTCTCTTTTATGATGGTATTTATATGAATGCTCATTTTATCATAATTTACATATGTTCTCTTGAAATATAAAAGAATATCAAATATTAAATCTACAAAAATTTAAAGGAGATAATCTCAAAGGATTTAATTTGTGTTATATATGACTGTGTTTTTTAGAATTTCATTGTCCAAAAGGGATCCATATGAAGTCATAGTCTTCATATATTATACGAATCATTTTATTAACTATTTCTTCAATTTATCAATTTTTTGACAATATATGTACTGAATATCTATCAATTATAGGATTCTATCCCATTACATTTTGTGAGACAAGACAATATTATATAGTCAAAGATACATGTTATTTATTGTGATCATGTTATTTCAAGATAATAAATATAGATATTCCTTAATATAACCCATTTCATAACATAGTGGAACGAAAAATTCCATGATGAAGAACACGGGCATACAAAATAATTATCCATATTATCTTTTAGTTTCATCATAAATTACTCTAATTAAACTAAAGGAATTATTTAAGGTGTCATTGATATTGGAATCACACCATGTATTCGTCTATAGAAAATTGAACCCCATGAACTTGGGGTAGACCATGAGACACTACCAAAGGTAAAATAATAACAAATTCAGGAGAAGAATCCATTAAAAACGTAACTAGATAAGATTTATAGACAATATATATAAATATTAAACCACTATTATTTTTCAATGGTAATTAAATTACTAGTAATTAGGGTCATGATTTTATTTATTTAGAAATATTTCTATGTATAAATGATTTGGTTAAACTAGAATAAAAAACAAGTATTTATATTTGTTGGATGATGAGTGTAACATTCACCACTCCATATTCATGACCTTGTTCAACAGTCATGCTTTCATTAGATTTAAATGCATCATCTTTCTTTTGAGATTTAAAATACTATTTTTATCATTAACCATTAGATCGGTGAAAAGGTTGGAATAACATCAATACTATATAGAATTTATTCATTATAGAGTGGGTGGTGTATTAGGTTCATCAACTATTTTATCTATTACACATTTATTCCTATTCATATCACAATGACATTAATTTCCATGATATACCTCACAACCACTCTTTAATCATTTCACTACTCCTTTGAGGGTGTTCCACATACAATTATCCCATATTTTCATTATGAAAATTAATCTAATTTCATCCATGGGTTTTATAACTTGTCTTTTTATGAAACTAGAACATTCAAATTTTCTCTCTGGATTAAAAAAAATATTTAGAGTAACTAATTTCCATTTAAAAATTTGGAGCATAATAAACAATTTCATTAAAGATACCATATATCTTTATAAAGAATATTTTTGGATGCTTAGATTTAGTCCACTAAATAAATGAATAGTTTTTTTAGGATAAATAATAAATCTAGAACTATAAATTTTATGTCTCATGATTTTTTTTCCATGGTAATGAAGGACTCATCCATATTTTACCATGATTTTCAGAATTGTCTCAAAATGAAAATATGAATAGTTTATCGAAAATATTATTGTAAAAATAAATTCTAAAACTCTTCTTTTTCCATGATTTTTATTTCATTTAATTCATTTTTATCCTTAAATAGATTCCACTATTTACCAGTTTATCCTTCAAAATTATAAATAGATAAAATAACAATTTCATTCTCAGATCACTAATAAAATAAAATATCATTTATAGGGTCTGATTTAATGCTCATAAATTATTTATTGGTGGAAAAACCAATGGATGGTTAATATTGTAACATGATAGACTAAATATAAAATTATTCATTATTTTGTAAAAAAAATTCTTAGATATTATTTGTGTAAAAAATGAATATTTTGTGAGCTTGATTTTTTATGAATATTAAATATATGAATTACATTATTTTTCATGTTATATATTTTTAAATAGTTGATGATTGTATTCAATCATGATTGATATGGATTATATTTAGATGATTGATGTTATATGTGTTTTTATTGTTGATAATTCCCAATATGATCATAATATTAGTTGTGATGAAAATATTCCATGGAAGAATTTCATTCACTATTCTAGAATTGTTTAAGAGATTTATATATAATGAGATTCCATGTTACCAACGGATATTATTGATGATTATAGTTCCTCTCATTTTACAAGGATGCATCATTAATGTTATTCATAATAGAGTCATATATATATTTTTTTAATAAATAAATTGATGAAATTATTTTATGGCATGATAATGATGAACTATTAATGTATGAGAGATCAGATATACTATAAGGGACAAGGTTGATCAGGAGATTCCTTGAAATTATCAATCATGTTTCCATTAGTATAATATTTGTATGAACACTACAAGATAGATACCTCCCATATAAACTATCCAACCCAATGTTTTGGGGGATTGAATTCCAATATTGAGTTTTTTCTTGGATACTTCCAATGATTATGATTTAAATAACATGAACATACTTCATCAGTGCGTGTATTTAATAGTGTTTTATTATAGTTTATCCTAAGAATATGTCATATTTATTAGAATGAATGTTTATATATCACATATAATATCACATGGATAGATACAAATTGTATTTATGATTATGGATGTACATTATTAGAGGATCATAAGATGATTCATTAGTATTTTGAAGAATATTAGAGAATAATATTTAAGTTGGAGAATAAAATACCATAACTGGTGGGATGGGCTTGTGAAACTCAATATATTAGAGAACATCATAGTGAATATAATATCATAGTATCATAATCAGCTGTCACAATATATGTCATGATTTATTTCATCTATATTTGAAAAAACAAATGTAATTTTAGATGGAATTCACTCAACATCATTCCAGACTTTATCTCTAAAGAGATTGAAATGATTATTCTATGACAAATACGTTTCATGGATAATGTATTTGTGGAAATAATTTTATATTTCATTGAAGTAATCACATAAAATCAAATTTCTTTCATCATAGTGATTTCAGAAAGGGAATGACAATATATTATTTAAGAAGCTATTTAAAATAGTTAATCATCCATGAGGAATAAGAAATCATGATGTGAGAAGGACCATGTTGTGGTTGGATCACATTCACTATAATTGTACATGTTTGGGTTTCTAAAGGACATTATTACTCTATGTAATTTTCCTAGATAGAAATAACTATTATTCATGGATTATAATATGTGTTTAATCAATCATGAATAAACTATTTATTCTGTAGGGTTTAAAAAAACTGATGAAGAACATGTTTCAATTGAATCTTCCATTCCATAATTCCCATTGTGTTATGAATTAGAATAAATTGTTCTTCAACAACTTATATGGGTATTATTTCATCAATATCAGGTTTAATTATAGAATAATGTAACAATATTAGTAGAATCAAAAGATATGAAACATAGAACATGGGCATGAAAAAATACAAATGGAACTCAATGGATAATGTCAAGGATATTAGACAGATGTCATATTGAATTTCTAGATCTCAAGTATGAAAAAAGAATTTTTAAAGACAAAAAATATCAATTTTCACCAACACAAATTACACCAATTCATGATGCACCATGAATCAATTTAGATATTTATAAAATATATCAATTTCATATTCATTGTGAGTTTGTGTAGAAATATGGAATCAAAGTGGAGAACAATAATATGTAAAATTGGATAACATTGAATCAATATTTTATAAAATATTCTCATCTCTGTAGATGAGGATATCTAATACTCATGTAATAAACAATATGGATATTATAGATACACAGATATCAAATAACACGTTAAACATTATTCATGTTACTGGTTGAATAGATAATGAAATTGAAAAAGATGTTGATATGGAAAAACCAATGTTTGTGTGCACTATATTAAGAGCATTCCAAGAGGGATTCAATATGTTTTTATAGGAATTATAAATAAGGTTCACTGTAATTATAAATTATTAAGGAAAAACATGTATTAGAAAAAAACAATATTCAAATATATGGTATTTGATTCATATCTTGAAATTTGTGTTCATGAAAATTATATTATTTCATTCATTTTTCCATTGATTATATATTAAATCCATGGGTTTTGGGATCATAACCCCACAATAAAATTTATTATCAACCAAATAATAAAAATGTGTGAAACTTTTAAAATCCATTTTGTATATCTGTGTTCTTTATCTATCATTATTTAATCATTTCATCATCACTATTATAGTCAATTAGAATTAAGTACTTAATGGAATCATAATTTCTAAAAGTGAGAATTACTGTTTTCTATCACCAGTGACTCACTCCACCCAATGGGGATTACTATTCCCTACTACTAATAAACATGTGAGATTTTTAGATCATAGGAATTATATTTGTTACACAAAATCCAATGTTTTTAGGATCTCATTTGAAAATCATTTCAACATCCATCAAACATGTTGTTTACTCAGTTCCTCCTAGTTTAATCCCATAAATAAAATAGAAAATTATAGAATGAGAGCTACAAATTTTTGTCAATGGAAATTATATATATGTTAATGTAAATTAAACATAGAATGTATTATATTATCACACATTTATTTAGACTTATAATATAATAGGTTTAACTTATGAAAATATTTGTTCATCCTATAACACTTTCTCTACAACAAATGACACAAACTCACAGTTCATCCTATATTACATTTGGTGTATATGAGGTTAATTTTTGTTCAATACTCATATTTTTCATTATTTAATCATTGAAATTAAATCATCCACTTTCTAAAAATAAATTATAAAACCAAACAAAAATATATAAACATATCATGAATATTCATTATATCTCATAATAAATCACACCATTAGAACTGTTTGGAATATGGTCATTCGATATTATACAAATAAATTATTTGTTCTATATACATGTTAATATTGTTGAGTCAATAAGGTTTTCCTTATGACCTTTTCATTCCTTCTTGTTTTAAAAATCACAAACACATTATCTTTAAGGAAAATCGCTTCTTTAATGAAAATTGCTTTTAAATGGAAAATTGATTTTATAAGGAATACTGATTTTGTAAGAAAAATTATCCTTATCATATATTCATCCATATATTTTTTTAATTATAAGATTCAAATTGATTTCTATATTATAAGAATAATTTGAAACTTGGATATGGAGCATTCTGTTTTAGGTTCCGAATTCTAGATGAGAACTGTAATAAGGTTCTACTCCGAATTCTGGAAACGAATTCTCATTACGAAGTCTGATGACGAATTCTCATTATGAATTATGGATACGAATTCTCATTACGAATTCTGATGAAAAAAATCTCATTACGAATTCTGATGGTGAATTCTCATTAGGAATTCTGATGACGAATTCTCATTACGAATTTTGTGGATGAATTCTCATTCTGAATTCACATTCCGAATTCACCTATTAAACAGAATCTGGTCATCTTTGTTTTTTACAATCCGAATTTATTTAGACTCTGAAATTTTATTTTTGTTTACACTCTGAACCTTCACTCCGAACATTCCAATTAGACTTTAAACAATGTCGTACTTTCTGTTTCATTTGTTTTGTTATAAAACAATGACGTCTATTCTGTTATAAACTAACTTTTAGTTAAGTTACAAATGTACAGGTCCCTCTGATTTTTAAGGGAAATATGACCGTTGGAAAGGAGGTCAACCTTTCCTATAAATAGGAGCTCATTTGAAAGAGCTCAGTACCGAAGAATGAATTCTTCGACATTGTGCATACATGTTGTTGAAGTGATTTCTAGAGAGATAGGCACTTATTAACTCTTAAAGATTCATGAGACTCCAAATGTTGGTGATTACATTCAAGGACATCCGGGGATAGGAAGACAGAGGTACCGACTACCTTGAAGTTGAGGGCTTCCTTACTGAGGAAGACAGAGGTGACCAACTACCTTGAAGTTGAGGGCTTGTGGGGATAGCAAGACAAAGACTCCGATCTTCGTATCGAGGGCTTACCCTAGTGTGGGTAAGACAGACTTTCTTGAAAGTATAAATCAAGGGACCTTTATCCAAGGTTGTTAGATAACCTTCTCTTTGGGTTAAAATACTTATATATGGTTACTTGTAGTTTTACTACATGTTTTTTTACACTGAATTTTATATTGTAATGAAAGCATAACTTTCTCATACTTCCTTACTTGTACTCTATTTCATTTATATTCTATACGCTTTAAGGTAGAATCTCATATTGTAATCTTTAGTTGAGTTTCAATTTCCAGAACCATATTTCTGAAACCTACATTCAGAATCTCTTTCCAAGTTTTCAATTGGTGTTAGAGGTGTTGTGAATTTTCATATTTTAACTTTGTTAAACTTATCCCTTTCCTTTGCTTAAGGAAAACATAGTTAATCGTAACTAACATTAATGGTTCCAAAGGAATTTTTAAAGTGTATAATTCACCCCACCCCCTCTTGTATATTGAGCATCTACAACATTATTTCGATACAAAAATTGGTATCAGAGGAGGTATCTGAAATACTTGTACTCAGGTATAAGTTTTTCTTGCTCATTTTATCATTTTGAATTTTCTCATTCCGAACATTCTCATTCCAAACATTGTTATTATGAACATTTTCTACTAATTTTTTTGTGTGCTGAAGGTTGTTTTTAAATATGATAGGAATTAATTTTAGTTCCATTGATAATATAAATCCTACAAGACCACCAATCATTGATGTTAATGATTATGAGTACTGTAGAGATCGAATGAAGACTTTTTTTATCAATACTAGAGTGGACATCTTTGTTATACTTACTGGAGATTTTAATATTCCTGATAAAGAAGTTAGAACTTTTACTAACCAGGAAAAGAAAGAGTATCAACTCAACTATAAGGTATGCAATACCTTACATTGTTCAATGACTAGGAATATATATAGCCAAATTTCTTCTTGTGAAGCAGCTAATTGTATCTGGATGAATATAGAGGTTACACACTTTGGAACTTCTAATGGATTGAGACTAGGAGAGCTATGCTTAGAGCTGAATATCATGGCTTCAATTATCAATATGGTTAACCAATATGTAATGTTCAAAAGAGGTTCATGACTATAGTCAATATCTTACAGTCTATGGTAGAAAAAGTGTTAGATGATGAAGAACTTGTGGATAAGATAATTGATATTATGCCCAATGAGTGGGAATCTAAAATAACATCTATAGATGAGAACAGGAAGGTCACTCAAATTTCTCTTGATTAGTTATTCAGAACTCTTCCCTAACATGAAACTAGAATGAAGAGAGATGATGACAACATCAAAAAGAAAAATGGGAATGGTACTGTTGCTTTTACAACAGCATAAAATATTATGAAAGCTAAGACTCCTGAGAGAGTAACCAAATCCAAGTCTAAGAAAATGGTCATTCAATCCGAATATAGTGATAGTAAAGTATCTGAAAATAAATTAGCAAATCATGCTCGAAGGATGAACAAGATAGCTGGCCAGAGAAATTTCCAATCCAATTATAAGAAAATGTAAAGGAAAGATATGAAATATGGAGAAGTCACTTGTTATGAATGCAAGGGAGCTAGACATATTAGACCAGATTGCCCTTTTCTCAAAAAGAGAGAAAGGAAAGAAAAGCATTCAGACAGGAATAGAAAACAGTATTATAAATCTAGAGCTAAGAATGTTCTGAAAGCAAATGATACCTAGAGTGCTAGTGGTTATTATTCTTCAGATGAGTCCTCTGATTACGAATCTTCAGGACAGAAGAATCTTGGTCTTATAGCCAGATTACATATTGATAATCATTGTTTTATGGATAAGGTATGAAATTCTGAATCATTGACCAATGTTTCGTTAAATTCTAATTACAGTAAGTATTATAACTCTTCTGATGAAGAATCCTCTTCTGATGATGAAAATACATTAACTACTTTTGGAGAAATCTCTAGGTTTGCTGAACTTCTTTAGATTAAGAATTCTAAACTCAATAAAAAACATGATAAGGAAAACTCTAGGAATTCTATTCTTACAAAAGAGATATCAGATCTTTCTAAAGATCATGATAGGAAAAATGCTGATTTTATAAATATTTCAAAAAATATTGAGGAAGTATGTTCTGAGAAGAACAATCTTTCTGAAGAGTTAGAAAATGTAATTTCTAAGAAAAATGTTTTCGAGCCTAGCACTAGTTCTAAAAATACTGATTTTGAGGATATAAACATGGTTATAAAACTCAAGTCCGATATTTTTTCCTTAAAGAAGTGTTTATCAAACATTACCCATGGTAAGGAAAATTTTGATAAAATGTATTCCCAAATAGGACTTTTATGAAATAAATTCGGATTTGGTTATACCCATGCAAAACCAATTTTCAGTAACAATTATGTTGTTCCTCAAAATGCCCCATTTTGTACTAAGTGTCAATGTGGTGGTCACTGGGAAAATAATTTTTCCTTAAACAAAACCCAATCTCTAGGATTTCACAAAGCTTATTTCTCTAAGAAGATGTTGGTACCTAAAATTTTGTTATCTGGAAATCTCAGATCCAAAAAAGTTTGGATTCCGAAAGTCTAATTCTTTTATTAATTTCAGGAAAATAAAGAGAGTACCAGCAACAATACATGGTATATGGATAGTGGATGTTCCCAGCACATGACTGGTAACAAAATCTATTTTGAAAAGATTATCAAAATGAAAGGAGGAAAGGTAACTTTTGAAGAAAATGCTAAGGGGGAGATTGTTGCTATTGGTAATATTGTTTTTTTAGGAAAAACATTGTTTTCTAATGTTGTTTTTATTAAGGGTCATAAGCACAACCTCATTAGAATAAGTCAGTTATGGGATGAAGGTTACCTTGTGAATTTTAGGAATGATAAGTGTTTAGTTCACAATTAAAAAGAAGAATATATTCTTTTAGCCAATAGGCATGAGAATGTTTACACCATAAATTTAGAAGACCTCGAGAGCCAAGATTTACCTTGCTTAAGTGCAATGGAAGATCATTCCTGGTTATGGAATAGAAGACTAGGTCACTGTAACCTTATAAACCTATGTAAACTCACTAAGAAGAAAATAGTTAAGGATCTACCTGAGCTTAGATTTGATTCTTCTAAAGTTTATGATCCTTGTCAATATAGAAATTGACATAAATCTAGATTTAAATCAATCGGTGAAGTCTCAACAACTGATGCATTGCAGTTAGTGCACATGGATCTTTTTGGTCCAACACAAACTGAAAGTATTGGAGGCAAATACTATGTGTTTTTTCTAGTTGATGATTACACTAGATTTACTTGTGTTTATTTTATATCAAAGAAATCTGAAGCTTTTTCTTATTTCAAGAGTTTTAGAGCTCAAGTTAAAAATGAGAAAAACCATCAATGGAAAAATATTCATAGTGATCATGGAAGAGAATTTCAAAATTTTGATTTTGAAACCTTTTGTAGTAGAAAAGGTATTACTCACATTTTTTAAGCACCTAGAACTCCTCAACAAAATGATGTAGTTGAGAGAAGAAATAGAATTCTTCAAGAGATAACTAGTACCATGTTGATTGAATATTCTATAGCTAGAAGTTTCTGGGCGAATGTAGTAAGTACTGCTTGCTATAATATAAATCGAGTTCTGATTAGAACTTTTCCTAATAATTATCTTTATGAGGTATGGAATGGTAGAAAACCAAGACTATCCTACTTCAAGGTCTTTGGTTGCAAAGTATTCATTTTTAATACTAAAGATAACCTGCATAAATTCGCACCAAAATCTGATGCAGGGATTTTCTTAGGTTTTTCCAAAAACTCTAAGGCTTATATAGTTTTTAATAAAAATACTTGGACTATTGAAGAAACAGTGCATGTAAAATATGAGGAGTTTGATCCTTTTTTTAAACCATCCCAGCATACATCCTCGGATCAGTTTTCAAAAAATTATTGTCAACCTTTGATAGAAGAACTTTCAAATAAGGATAATGTTCAAGAAGATACTTCTGAAACATTTACCCCAGATGACTTTCTACCCTATGATGATGAACAGGATTTTCAAAACCCAAATCAGGGGTTTCTTAAGAATCATCCCAGTGAGAGTATCATCGGTGATGTAAATCAACCTATAAGGACTAGAAGATCCTTAAGTAATGAAGTAGAACATCTAGAATTGTGTTCCCAATTAGAACCTAAAAGCACTGATGATGCTTTAGGTGAGGATGATTAGATCAAAGCCATGCAAGATGAACTAAATGATTTCGAAAGGAATAATGTCTGGACCTTGGTTGAAACACCAAAAGAAACTTCTGTTATTGGTGTAATGTGGGTATTCAGAAAAAAATGTGATGAAAATAGAGTCATAGTAAGAAATAAATATAGACTTGTTGCTAAAGGTTATAATCGACAAGAGGGAATATACTATGAAGAAACCTATGCTCCAGTAGCTAGACTTGAATCTATCCATATTCTACTTGTATTTACAGCATTTTTTATTTTAAAACACTTTTAGAGGGATGTGAAATGTTCTTTTCTTAATGGTTATGTCCATGAAGTAGTTTTTTCTGAACAAACTCCTGGCTTTGAAGATAATAAACATCCTAGTCATGTTTTTAGACTTACTAAAGCTCTGTATGGTTTTAAACAAGCCCCACGAGCATGGTATGATAGACTCACTGTATTTTTCATCAAAATAACTATGTTAAGGGAAATGCAGATCCAACCCTTTTTAATAAGAATGATTAGAAAAATGTTTTGATTGTTCAAATTTACGTTGATGACATCATATTTGGTTCAAATCAGCAATCTTTAAGCGACTCTTTTGCAAGTCTAACAAAATCTGAGTCAGAAATGAGTCTGATGGGTGAGTTGACTTTTTTCCTTGGTTTTTAAATTTCTCAAAAACCAGAAGGAACCAAGATATCTCAACATAAATATATTAAAGATCTTTTTAAAAAGTATGGTTATGACAACACTAAGAGTATAAGTACTCCTATTGGTACCTCAAACTCTTCAGCTCTTGATGAAGCTGGGAAACCTGTAGATCAAACATCTTTTAGAGGTATGATAGGATGTTTACTTTACCTAACAGCTAGTCAACCAGACATAATGTTCTCAGTATGCTTATGTTCAAGATATCAATCCAATCCTACGGAATCTCACTTAAAGGCAGTAAAAAAAATTTGCTACCATAAGGGAACCACGAATATAGGATTATTTTATACTTCTGGAAATGATTTTGTTCTAAAAAGTTTTTCTGATGGTTTCTTTGGTGGATATAGAATGGATAGAAAGAGTACATCCGGAACATGTCATTTCTTAGGAGATTCATTAGATTCATTGTCCTACAAGAAGCAAAATTCTGTAGCACTCTCCACTGCTCAAGCGAAATATGTAGCAGCTAGAAGTTGGTGTGCTCAAGTGTAGTGGATGCAACACACACTCACTGAATATGGCTTGAGTTTGACTAAAACTCAAATTTTGTGTGATAAAACAAGTGCCATTTCCCTTAGTAAGAACCCTTCACATCACTCTCATGCAAGGCACATAGATAATAGGAATCACTTTCTTAGGGATCACACACAAAAAAGTGATATCATTCTTCAGTTTATGGGAACGCAGGATCAAATTGCTGATATTCTCACAAAATCATTGCCTTCTAATAGATTTGAATACATTAATCAAAAGTTAGAAATGATAATCATAAGGTAATCTTTCTTAATTAACTTTTTGTTGAACAAGTCTCCTTACAGTAATAAACTCATTTTAACAGGGGGGTACATTTGATTGTTACAGTAACTATGTTTTTCAAAGTTAGTTTTTCAAACATTTCAGAACTAAATTTCCGGAATGGAAAATTTCATACTGGTGTTTCCGTAACAGGAATTTCATACTGATACATTCATAATGATCTTTTTATATTCAAAATATTGTAATAAAATTCTCATACTATGTTTTCCGTACTAAGTTTGATTTTCATAGTGAGTTTTGTGAACTATGTCTTTTCATAGTAAAGATTTTTTTGTAGTTTTTTTTAAATATTACCCATTACGAAAAATCCTTCAAAGCCAATACTAAAGGTATGATTTCATTACTTAAGTTTTCATAGACACACTTTACATGCTGGCATTTTCTTATATTTTGTTTTCGGATTATAATTTTTTTAAATCATTGTTCTAATAAAAACCTCAAAAGATCAGATTCAAGTTTTCTTGAGAATTGGTTTTCAACCGTCAGATCTAATCTCAGCTTGTCACAACTGTTCGATCAATCATTGAAGTTGAACAGTTTTCTCGTTGCCTATATGAAGGGGACCCCAAATGTTTGTCCCACATCGGTTTTCATGCTCCAGCGTCACGAAGCTCTTCCTCTCCATTTTAAAGTCGTTCTGAACTTCTTCTTTCTCCATTCCGAACTTCTCAGAGGTCATCAAATTCGAATGTCTGTGGAAGTAGCTTCTCAAGACATGTCTTCCTCTAAGCCGATTTCGACGTGGTTAGTATATATAGAATGTTTGGTTCATCCTTATTTCTTTAACAAGTATGATTCTCTTGTATCCAATAATATTAAGCTCAACGGATGGGAAGATGTTGTGGTGTCTAATCCCGGGAATCAAGATGATGTTTTTTCAGATTTTCATGAAGAGTTCTATGAGACAGTTTCCTTCCTTAAGGAAGATGGTAGGGCGATGTTTTCATTTATGTCTTATGGAAAGACATATAAACTTTCTTATGCCAAGGAAGCCAGTTTGGTAGGGCTGAACAATGAAGGAGAAGCTGAGTTCATTTCTCATGTGTTTTCATATTCAAAGGGAAGCTTCGACAAGGAAAAGTCTTTGGAAACTCCCGGACTGTCAGATGATAAGGCACCAATGATTTCTTCTTTGTAAACGAATTTACGGATTCTAGAATTATGGGTACAAGGCCTTATTGTAACGAGAAAGGGTGACAAAAATAGTCTGAAGAAAAGTGAGATCTATATACTAGATTTTCTGATAAATCTAAGGATGTTTAACCTGATGAAACACATTCATATTACCCTTGAGAATGTTATGAAAGGGAATCTGAGAGCTCCGATCATAATGTATCCAGAAATCCTCTCAAAGTTGATAGTTTTGTGCCTTGAGTCTTTCAATGAGGCTATCAAGTCTAATCCAAGAGTTTGCAAAATTATGCTAGTGAGTGATGGTACACTCAAAAGGATGGTTGTAGCCTTCGATAAGAAGACTGGTCAGTTTATTGATTTACCTACTCAAGAAGAAATAGTTCCGAAAGTTGCTGAACCTGAATCCTCTAAGCCAGTGAGGAAGAGAAAGTTAAAAGAAGTTGAAGGCGAAGCAGAGAATCCCAAATCTAAAGAAGTTCATTCCGCACCTCCAAAAACGAAGAAGAAGAAATCTTACCCAGATAAAGTAGTTGCTAAATGGAGGGAAATCAAAGAGAAGAGAGTTCAAGGGGAGCCTTAGTTTGGATTAGATCCTGGGGAGGCTAAGGCCTTGAAGGAAATTATTGCGGATGAACTAGAAAGGCAAGTGAAAAAATAAGCTTAAGAAGAAGATGTATGTATATGAGGTGGCTCAGACTTTGTTGAAGTTTAATGAGATGGTTTCAGTGAACATTCCCGTTCCGAGATCCTTTTCTTTGGAATCTCTACCTGAGACTCTAGGAAGAAACTTTGTCACTCTGGAAGTGGCAGATGCTAAGCCCGTTGAGGAAGAAGAGCAGATTGAGCAAGTTGAAGAAGAAGAAGCAGTTGCTGAAGGTAGTGGTGACACCGGAGATGTTTTGAAACAAGTAGATGATTATAAGGGGACACCTTCAGAACATTTGTCACTCTGAACTTCAGAAGCTGAATCATCGAAGTTAGTCACTCCTGGGAAGGATGAGGAGGAAGGAGAAAAACAAGTATCATATCATGCATAATAAGAACAACTTCTACATGATGTTTCTCAAATGAAGAACATAGAGGTTGGTGCTCAAAAAGTTGCTGATGATGAGGACAATGTTGTTCAAGTTTCTGATAGTGAATAGAAGACTCCAGAACAGCAAACCATTCCAAAAAAGGACAAGGGAAAGCAACTTGTTTTTGATAGCCTGAGCTCAGTGGTTGTAAAGAGAAGGGAAGTTGGTGATTCTACTAAGAAGAAACTTGAGCATTTTTATGAAGAAAATTCTCCAAGCAAAGTCTCAGATTCGGAGTCATCTTCGTTGGGGCATGATTTTGTTGTTCAGTCATTAAAGAAGTTTGTGGGTACTATTCTCACTTTCTCATGTATTGATTCAAGATGCTAGATGCTCAAACATGCTTTGAATCAGAAAACAGTCTCTGTATCCATGGTTATGGACAAATGTGTTGAGATAGAGGCTCAGTTCAAAACTTTCTTTGTCCGCTATGAAGCCCACAAAAGATCTTGCAAGGGGATGACTAGTTGGTCAAGGAAGACTGTAGAAGAGATGAGGCTCTTTGATAAATTCCAAGATAATGTAAAGGGTTCCTTTGAGACAGAAGACAGAATGATAAATGAACTTACTTCATCCTTTGAAGAAAAGTTGACCGAGGAAAAGAATTTCTGGATTCAAGAAGTCATAGATCTGAATAGGAAGCTGAATTCTTTTTCCCAAAACTAGAAGTATGAAAGGGATCATCAGATTGAGTTTGAGGAAAAGATGTTAAAGCAAAATCAAATCTTGAAGGCTCAGGAAGAAAAGATTCAGGTTTAGGAAGAAAAGCTTCAAGCCTAGGAAGAAAAAATTGAAGCTCAAAATGCAAGAATTGTTGTGTTAGAGAAGCAGGACGAATAAGACCATAATGACTTGAAGAAGATAAAGACTATTCTTAAGGGTCTCATTGTGAAGGAAAAAGATCTAAAATAGACAGATCCGATCTTTTGTTGTATCTTATCTTCATTGATGTTGAGCTTTCAAACTTAATGAAAATTGTGCATTCTCATATATCTTGTTCTTGCTACTAATTTTTTAGGTACCTTGTTATATTTTCCATTCCCTTGAATTCTTTTTGAAAATCACTATGGGAGAGAAGGAAAATAACCCTAATAAAGGGGGAAAAGAATCTTAACAAAGGGTGAGAAAGAAAACAAACACTAATAGAGTTCATCTAAGGGGGATTTTTTCATTAAAGAAGACATTCTTATTCTTAATGAAATATAATTCCGGAAATCAAGAATACGATACTTAGAGTTTCAAAGCCCTAGGGGGAGTTAGTCTTATTTATAAACATCCATAAGAAAAGGGAGATAATCTTTAAGGTTTTTCTTCTTCTTAGACTTTATTTTTCATAAGGATGTTTGTGCTTTCCAAAAAGGGGGATATTTTTGAGTCAATAAGGTTTTCCTTATGTCTTTTTCATTCCTTCATGTTTTGAAAATCACAAACACCTTATCTTTATGGAAAATCGCTTCTTTAAGGAGAATCGCTATTATAAGGAAAATTTCTTTTATAAGGAAGATTGCTTTTGTAAGAAAAATTATCCTTATCATATTGTCATCCATATATTTTTTTATGTATAAGATTCGGATTCATTTCTATATTCTAGGAATCGTTTGAAACATTGATATGGAGCATTCTGTTTTAGGTTCTGAATTCTAGATGAGAACTGTAATAAAGATGTACTCCGAATTCTGGAAACGAATTCTCATTACGAATTCTGATGACGAATTCTCTTTACGAATTCTGGATACGAATTCTCATTACAAATTCTGATGACAAATTCTCATTATGAATTCTGATGACGAATTCTCATTAGGAATTCTGATGAAGAAATCTCATTACGAATTTTTTTGACGAATTCTCATTCTGAATTCTCATTCTGAATTCACCTATTAAACAGAATCTGTTCATCATTGTTTTATACACTCCAAATTTATTTAGACTCTGAAATTTTATTTTTGTTTACACTCCGAACCTTCACTCCGAACATTTTAGTTTGACTTTAAACGATGTTGTACTTTCTGTTTCATTTGTTTTGTTATAAAACGATGTCGCCTATTCTGTTATAATCTAATCATTGGTTATGTTACACGTGTACAGCTCCCTCCAATTTTTAAGGAAAATATGACCGTTGGAAAGGAGGCCGACCTTTCCTATAAATAGGATCTCATTTGAAGGATCCCAGGACCGATGAATGACTTCTTTGACATTGTGCATATATATTGTTGAAGTGATTTCTAGAAAGAGAGGCTCCTATTAACTCTCAAAGCTTTGGGCGACTCCGAATTATGGTGATTACATTCGAGGACTTCCGGGGATAGGAAGACAGAGGTGCAGACTACCTTAAAGTTGAGGGCTTCCTTACTGAGGAAGATAGAGGTGACCAACTTCCTTGAAGTTGAGGGCTTGCGGGGATAGAAATACAGAGACTTTGATTTTCAGATCGAGGGCTTACCCTGGTGTGGGTACGACAGAATTGCTTGATAGTATAATCAAGGAACCTTTATCCAAAGTTTTTGGATACCCTTCTCTTTGGGTTAAAAGACTTATATTTTGTTACTTGTAGTTTTACTACTTGTTTGTTTCCGCTGAATTTAATATTGTAAGGAAAGTATAACTTTCTCATACTTCCTTACTTGTACTCTATTTCATTTAGATTCTATACACCTTAAGGTAGAATCTCATATTGTAATCATTAGTTGAGTTTCAATTTCCAGAACCATATTTCCGGAACATACTTTCGGAATCCTTTCCAAGTTTTCATTTGGTGTTAGAGGTATTGTGAATTTGCTTAGTTTAACTTTGTTAAACTTATCCCTTTCCTTTTCTTAAGGAAAACATAGTTAATCATAACTAACGTTAAAGGTTCCAATGAAATTTTAAAAGTGTATAATTCACCCCCTCTTGTATATTGAGCATCTACAACATTATTTAGATCCTACAAATATTTACATATAATTGAACCATATGTGATCCCCACCCCTCTTGAAATATCAATATCCATACTCTTTCTCATGACCTATGATGTATAAACATAATAAAGGGTGAGAATATATATGAGATATTAATAAAACATCATAATTGAGAAAAAGATGAACATGTTGGTATGGGAACATAATCATGGTACATGAAAAAGACAAAAATAAATCATACTAAATTAAACATAGGTCATAAATAATGAATATTGATATATGTATTCTTCTAAAAAATATGAAATGATATATATGAATTAGGAATCGTGGGGACATAATCCTTATATATAAATAAAAACATAAGAATATGGAACAATAATAATCATAGAAATTCATTTCTTATGTCAAGACTCGTTGCTAAGACTATCATCACTGAGTGACTAGTCACATAACATACTGGATTGGGTTCTACCCTCAATCTTATAAGCATCATTTTTGAGGTTCACTCTTTATTCCTATATGTGTCTTCTTATTAGATATAAATCATTTCCAAATGCATTGGAGACCTATATAATTTGGGTCCAACCTATCAAATATTGAAAAAACATATATTTATTTCCCTATTTAACATGATCAAATTCACAAATAAGTCACAATTTAAATAACCCATGTGAAAGAAATTCCTCTCATGAATTTATTTTTGACTTTAATTAATAAATAAACCATAAAAATAATGACTATTGTTTAATTAAATCTTTTCCAAAGTGAAACATAATAAAAAATTATTATAAATTAATATTCATGGAAAACACTTTAGAATAATAATTTTAATTATTTATAAAAATAAGAAGAAATTTAATTTCATTTTTACAACTAGTATTTATAATAGAAATTATGTTTCAAATATATTTAAAAAAATAATTATAATATAAATAATAATTTATATTATGAATTATTAAACCATTAAAGTATTCAATCATAATTAAAAAATAAATAAATTTGTAGGAGAATGATTTTTTGGAGAATATATAAAAAAATTATTCATTTAAAAAAATTAAAATAAATTACAATCGAAATGAATATTACATAATATATTCATATTGTATGGTATAAGAACATACATAAACTATATAAAACCATTAATATGGTAGAAAATATTCCAAAACAACAATGTCATATTCTTAATTTCACTTAAACTAATTATTCTCAGTGAATTATGATCCAATGGTGGGATAAATGGTGACAATACCTGTAAAAAATATGGTACAATGTGTGAATAAAATAGAATGATTATTTATGGAAATAGTATAAAATATATCATGATGGAAATTTAAACTAAACAATATAAATTTCAATGTGATGTTTTAAATGAAACCATTTCTTTTACTCCTAACATTCATAAATAACGTTAACCTCAAATATAATAAAAAATATTTTTAAATTATTTCACAACATAATTCATATGTATTTAATTTTTCACACATAAATTATAAACATTTATTATGCATATATTATTTATTTACTGTTTATTTTCATCAATGGATGTAATTAATTATGATAATTATGAAGATGTTCTTCAATTGAAATGTTAATCCTTTTTATTAAATGAAATATTCATTATTCAATGATTATTTTAGGTAGTTGAATATATTTCTTTTGTGATCTGTATAATCCCATGTTCATTTCATTTATTTTATAGGCATGGTTCTTGATAATAGAATAAAAACCTGCCATGTTTTGGGTAATTTACCAAATTCAACATGTTAAATTATAATGATCATTCTATTTATTGTCACCCATATAGAACCATATGAATAAAAAAATTAATATTTTACATTATATATAACGAGAATTAATGTATTTATACACATTCATGTTGCGAAAGGTAATGATTGTAAAACATTGTTCGTGTATGTGATTGAATGGACCCAAAACGAATTATTTATACTATGGAATGATTATGTGATGATAGTTATATTATATTAATTTAATATGTATTAATGAAAATTGATTTCAATAGAATATAATAATACCATTGAATTAAATTTAGAGTTTGAGGAACTCATAAATTAATTGAATAATTTTTGAAGAACTTCTTACAAACATTGATAAATCTTTTCCTTCCCAAATGGGCTACCTTGGAATAAATGACATATTCTTTATCATGGATTCAATAGGCTACATAATTTTTAAAAAATATTTATGAGAGGTACGATTGTATGTAATTAAAGAGATAATAAATTAATATAATTTGTTTGATGTGGGTATATAGGGTCCTTCTATTTGTTATTTTAAGAGGTATTTCTCCAAATACTAATTCTATAATGAGAATGGAATGTATTTTTACCTAGGAACTAATTAAAAAGAGAAGTGAAAACATATATCGGTCAATAATACCATCATTCACATAGTTTAGTTACAATTTTAGATATATTTCTGGATTCAATACCTAATTTAACATCATTTACCTCATTTTACCCTTACTGTGGTAATTACATTTCTACATCGGTATTTTATTTGTTTGGAAATAAATTAAAGTGAACCACTAATATATTCTAAATGACCAAATTTAAATAAAATTTTCTTTTTATGAAATTCAATTTAAAAAATTTATTAAAATTTATTTTAAATAATAATTACAAAAAAATTAGAAAGCAATATCTTTTTAAAAAATATATATTATTCTTATTCCTTATTACATAATAATAATTTGATGTACGAAAATATATTTCAATTAATATATAAATAAATTTATTAAATTTGATTAACATAATAAGAGAAATAAATATTTAACTAAATACAACTGATTTGTAATGAAAATAAATTTAGTAAATTAAAATAGGTTTAATTTACCATTAATCAATTAATAAATATTATTTATAGCCTTAAAATTATTTATTAAATATTATTTTCGTATTTTAAAAATCATTCCTTAACAATTTGTAACTTATTTTATTTATATAATAATAAAAAAAATTAATTAATAACCAACTGTATACAAATATAATAATTTCATTCAATTAATATGTTTTACAATAAATAGTATATTTTTATTTTTTTCTAAATTTATTTATGTTAGTTACATGTCAAATATTTCAAATGTTTGACGTTATTTAAATCAACTAATTAGACACTCGTTATACATATTGTATACATGTAATCCCACAAACCACATATCTAATTATCGTATATTAAATATCCCTATATATACCCCACTATATATAATGTCCATATATAAAATGATTCTATCTATAATGATAATATTAAATTCATATATTTATCAATTTATTCTTCTTTAAAATTTATTCATCTAAATAATTTAAATCTCCCTAAAATTTTCTGCTATAAATATAACGTTTACCCTTCGCATTGTAATTTTAGTCATTGGTATGATTGTCAAGGTAAACCACATGGTTGAATATTTAATGATCATTGGATTTTTAATTACTTGTGAATTTATTCCTCTTATAATTTACACATGGATTTATTATATTAAACTCCCAGGATGTATTAATTTTAATCATTGATTATTATGATGAATCTCATTAAAATATATCAATGTTCATTTTATTTTATAGATACATATGAATAATATGTTCAACATGTTAATAGTTTAAATATGTGTAGTTATTTATATTTTAATGATTTTTAATATAAATTAAAATTTAAAGAATTATGTTTACAAACAAATAATTGAATTATTGGAATTTTTTTATTGAGAAAAATGAATATGAAAACATTTTAAATATTGATAAAAACACTTCTCAAATAGACATAATAATATACCTAATAAATACTTTATGTTTTTTAATTACAATCCACAATGTAATATTTGATAATATTAAATAATAATTCACATCCTCATGTTTATTTTTATAGTTTTTCCAAATATTTTTTTTAATTAATTCGTTATTTTTTTAATTATTCTATTAATTATTTTAAACAAAAATTAGTGGAATTAAATATACAACCCATGTATATTGTTAAACAAGAAACTCTGTAAAAATAGAACATTGATTTTGGAGATTAAATAGATCATATATTCTCAATACCTTTCAAGAACAAAAAGGTAAAACACTCACAAAAAGGAAATATATAAATAAAATCAAATAAATGAAATATTCTTTAAATTAAAACAATGAATATTATAGGAAAGGTTTGTAAATTATATTTCTAGATTATATAAAAATAGAATCAATATAAGGATATTGTTTATTGTGATAATTTTAACGTGAAATTATTTTGGAAATAAGGGTAGATCATAAGTTTATTCTTAATTCCACTCATAGAATCTACCCTCCATACCTTAAAATTAATATATAAAAAAAACAAATAAAAACATCAATAACAAAGAGGAATCACTAACATGAATAATTGTAATAATATTGTAAAATAACCTTTTTATTCCTTATTTTGGGTTAATTCATTGGAAATTTCTTATCAATAAAGAAGAATTACCAATAAATTATAAATCAAGAAAACCAATAAATAAAATTTCCTTTGATTTTTCATTTCTATAGTATATATAATCATAATTCATTCCCCATTACATGTGTGAAACAATTTTCTGAACATAATACCTAAAATGTATAAAACATAAAACAATAAAAAAATATTTAACAAAAGAAAATTCAATAATATATAAATTTGAATATTTATATGGATAAATTGTCATTACCCATCCTCATGGACCATGCCATTACTACCCCAATCCTTCCATCCATAGGCCAGGAGCTGGAGAGTAGAACCAAAGGATTAAATCCTGATAAAAATAGAAGGAATTGCCTTTATGAATTGAAAACAGACACAACCAGAGTACACGGAGAAGAAAACACTAAGTAAAACTAAAAACAAATGTAGTGCTGAAAGTAAGGGGCAGGAAATATAGGCCCAACATTAAAGTACAAGTTAGAAGACAAAAAAGTTGGATAGTGATAAGCATCTCTTGGATCGTCCACCACAGATCCTACCTGAAGGGTCAGTATAGATAGTGCACCTCCTAGATCGTCCACCATGGATCCTACCTAAAGGGTAGGTACAGATATCCTCCTAAGCGCCCTCGTCAGTCAACCTCCTCCGGGTACCGACTTCTCGTGAGGTCAAACTCTAGGTGTCATCCAGTCCTCGTACACTTGTCCTCTGTCAACGCTATCTGTCGTCTGCATCTCACACAACGAGGTGCGGGCATATCCCTTGCAGGGGGGAGTATAACGATACTCAGTAGGGACCCCGAGACACTCAAGGTCACACTAAATCCAAAAATGATAAACCAGAAAGAAATATCTCAATAGATAACCTTTACATAGGTATAATCCCATACATATACCTAAGTTATCAAATAACCCATCTCAATCATGCGGAAAAATAGAAAGGTCATTAACTCATCTCAAACCAGGATTTGTATTCCCGAGGATGAAAACATAGCGGTTGGGGAACTCCTAATCTGTCAAGCGCAGTCGTCATGTCTCAAATCCGATGTTCTACTGAAAATACTTAGATAGCTGAGGTACTCTTCCTCTGTTGTGTACCACAGGTCTACCACCCCATCATAGTAGTGCTCCCTACCATGGGTCTGCCACCCCAACACAGTAGTGCTCCCCCTACTTGACTACAAAGGTACTCCTCCTATCGAGTACCGAAGGTCTTACACCCCAACATAGTAGTGATCCCCACCATGGGTCTGCCGCCCCTATATAGTTTCAATCCCCACTAGGCTAGTCTATTCACTCCAAAACAAATCAGACAAGCAGTCATCAGGTCTCAGCCAACTACAAGGTCACCGTACTCCGTATGATCATCTTTGAGATGATCTGCTCCATGAGCTAATGGTTGATACTCCACATGTCACAATGTACCATGAGGATGTATCTAAAAAGGACTCCTAGTCTTAGGGGTCTCAACGCAAAAGACGGCGCGTCAATTGGACTCCCGGTCTTTGAGTTATTAGCATTTTCGTTCAAGGGGGCCGGTTGGATTTCGTGTACAATCCAACCCTTCCATACTTTAAAATCATCTGAAAACCATGTAGAGTATGCCAAAAGAAACATCTCATCAAGAGATATCCAGCGTAGTCGACGTCACGTCATTCAGATGTCTGGTCCTCAAGTTATAAGTGTTTCCACTATGAGGGCTCGGTTGGAATTACGCTCGTCCAAACCCGACCATTTTCCAAAGTCGTCCAAAACTCACTAAGTGTCACGCAAAATGATCACCTAATCGAAAGCGTCCAAGTTCCGCAGATAGCGCATAGATCGGACGCACAGCCTTTACGAAATTCACGTTTAAGTGAAAAAGGGCCCAGTCCATTAGGCCCGATGGGCTTACGGGTCTGGTCGTCTCGGTTTTGGCGTGTCCGACCCAGAAAAGGGGTCACACCGGCCCGATGAGGCGGATGGCCAGGGCCAAGGGGAGCAGCCTAGCTCGGCACGGTCGGGCTGGCTCAGCCAGCTGGGCGAGTGGTCAAAGGGGAGTGGCCTCTAGGCTGTCTAAAACAGAGGCGCCATGCGGCACCACTTTTCCCAAACCGACCGGCTAGGCCTATCGGCCTTTTGGCCCAAGCGGCATGCATGGTGGGCCGTGGCTCTTTCGGTGCATCGCCCTCATGGCGCCGTGTATTTTCTCCGGCCGGCCGACCGACAGGCATGCCAGTTTTTCAACGCGGCTCCCTCCTGGCGTCGTGGTTCCCTTTCACCCGACAGGCCGACGGGCCAACCAGTACATCTGCCGAAGCGGCCTGCAAAGCGTCCTTCGGTTCTTCATCCCAGGCACGGTGCAATGGCAACGTGCTTCCTCCGCCGTGGCTTTCCTAGCCGCGGCTTTACTTAGCATGTGTGATGGTGTCCCTTGCGCCTCTGGCCTCTTCCGTGTTCTGCCTCTGATCACCAATTCCATCAATAAACATGATCAAACGAAGGGTCATCGGGCCGTGTTTGTTTGGCTAGTGCCCTCCGCATTAAGAGATAGAAAAAGGTTGGACAAGCAAGATGTTCAATGAAAAATGAGCCACAAATTTAATCCTTTAAAATTGACCTTGATTCCCCTACCATGAAAATGATTCACAGTAGCCGAGTATCGTAGATGAAAGTGTCGATTCCGTCATCGACGGAGTGTACCCAATGATGTGGAATCTCCACTCTTGTCGCAGGGAAATAATAGAAGTCGTGTTGTCATTCTTCATGGATGACAATGTCGTTATTCATTGAAGAAGTCTCTGTTCTTCGTCGGAGGGTTGGTGTTCTTCTCCAAAAACATAAGAGCTATCACACAACAAAAGCCACCCCCAAAATAAAATAATAAGCTACCTTATTATTTTATTTAACAAAATCCATTTCAAATTCAAATATTCAAACCACCTATATAATTAAATTTATTGGAAATTAATTAAAGAGACGGAGAGGAGGTGGAAGAACTCGTAAATGATGGGAGAGTTTTCAATATTAAAAAACTGTGTTTAATGGGGGGAGGTTAAGTTAGTTATTTGGGGAGTTTAAAGAGGTTATGTGAGATGAAAGGTTGGCCATCGTGTCGGCCCCACCTCTCATAGAACCACACATGTGATGATTGGTGGGTGTGGGCTCCACCAACAACTTCCCATGGAAGTGTATAACTTCTAAGGTTACAAAAAAAATTGTTCAACAATTTTATTTATTTAAAACTAATTCCCCAAATAATAATTCTAAACCCGATTAAAATGAAACTGCGGTAAAGGACCACTTAAACAATTACTAGCGACGCGAGTTCATCGGTTCCCTCAGATTTCAATTCCATGTACCGATTCAAAAGATAGAAAAACCACCTTGTTCATTCACTGAATGTACCCGAGAAAAACTTCAAATATTTATTCCATGCACACTGGGCCTCGAAATCAGTTTCCTTCAGAAGCCAAAGACTCATAAAATTCCAAATAAATTAAGACAAAAAAATTCCTTGAAATTTACGGGTCTTTACATTACTCCCATCTTAGGGCATTACGTCCCCGTAAATCTACAACACAAACTCGGGAAACTGAAGAAGGTACCGAGAATGCATCTGAGCCTCCCGCTCCCATTTTCTCTCTTATAGGTTTCTCATGCTGCTAGAAAAAGTGTACAAGAGGAATCGACTGTCCCCCTAGGACCCGCTCCTATCAATCCTCAAACTATACTAGAACCCCGTGAATGTCACCCCATCATCGATGTCTAGCTCTCAGTGGTCGATGATGATAGATAGGTCATGCACACATCTTCTCAGCTGAGATACATGGATGATGTCGTGCACCCAGTGCAACTGAGGTGGAAAGGCCAGACGGTAAGCCACCTATCCTACCCTACTAAGGACTTGGAAAGGTTTGATGAAATGCGGAGGTAACATTCTGCCTCGGAAAAATATCTAAAGCCCTCATTGAGAAGAGACCTGTATAAAGGTGTGGTCTCCATCATCAAACTCGTGTGGTCTCGTATCCTATCAACATATGACTTCTATCTATTCTGTGTAGTCTTCATATTCTCGTGGATGATCTTCCCCTTCTCTGTCGTAGCCTGAACCATCTCTGGTTCTACACGTGCTCATTCCATCACTAACCACAAAGGATATCTGAAACGCGTCCAGCTGCAGTATCACCACTCCTAACAACTGAATGCCTGATCTCATACTTAGAGCATCTTCTACAACGTTCTCCTCTCAAGGAGTATAAACTATCTCGACGTCATATTCTTATAGGAATTCAAGCCATCATCACCGTCTCAGGTTCATGTCCTTCTAAGAGAAGATACACCTGAGACTATTGATTTGGATAGAACCATAAACCATTCGCTCAAAGAACAATGGGTAAGACTAGTGAATTGTAAGAACTCATCTCCACCCTTCTTCGTCTACGTTCTACAAGAGCTGTTGAGATTCCTCCTCTTCCAAAAAGAGAAATCTTTTGTCATCCCCTGGACGAACAAAATTCTTTTCTTAATATAGTTATTCATGACATGAATGGTACATTTCATGTCTTTAATGACGTTTTAAGGCCTCGACGCTACTACTAATAGATCCAACCGTTACTCTCACCTCTAAGGGTTGAGTCACACTGTTGGCATCAGTGTGTGGTTATTAGGTCTTCTCCAATAGGAATCTCTCAAGTGTGGGTCAAGTCAAAATTTTTAACCAAAACCTCTTAGTATCAACCATACAAAAAGGACAGGAAAGTAAAACTCATAACGATATTGGTCTTTTATTACTACAGCTCAAAGTACAAAGACACAGAGCAAACACAACAACTACACAGAAACTAGATGCACTAAGAACAAAGGCATACATGCCCGGAACTAGTCCCAATCCTATCAACCTACTTCCAGAGCTCCATAGTTTTATTCTTCAGCTGCCTAAAGTGGTGCTCTCCCATATCAACCAGTTCCCTGCGGTCGGGGTGGACCACCTAATGGTGGTGTTGGCGACCCCTCGAAGCATCATACACCACCACCTATACGGCCAGCTCCTCTGCCCCGGTTTGGAAGGTTCCTCCACTGCCTGCGGCTCATCTGCTGGACAGGCCAGGCAGTCTCGAGCCAAGTGACCTTTCTTACCACATGCGTAGCACTTACTACTCCTTGTATGGTTGGCTCTATTTTGTGTGGCTCGCACAACCGAACCATTAACCCATGGTCACCCACCTGTTCTCCTAGTCCACTTTGACCTCTGCATCATCTATCTACTGCCTACATATGACCCAGCTATTGATGGAAAACCCTTTGGAAAAGGTATCATCTCTTGAGTACGCTCAGAGTGTAGAGTCACTGGTATAAACTCCACCCTAGAGAAAGTCTCAAATTCTCCCCAGGTGAAGGTCATTTCGTCGCAAAACTACGGCATCGGGCTCCACCACCTCTCAACAGCTCCCTAAAAGAGACTAATAGCTACGTAAACCATCATGTCATCGGGTGTCCCAGCTGTGTGAAAAGCTATTGCTACAAAATCCAGCAGGTGCCCAGCCATCTGAAAGTCCGACTCGCCTCGAAACGTTGGAGGCCTCTGTCTTTGGAACTCGTGCAACGTGCTCTAGCGGCGTGCACTCTCTACATGGGTCTCAACTTGAAGAGGGCCTTGAAATAAGGCCTCGCTGCTCAGTGAGCTATCATCGCGCTCTCCACTCGGTACCCACGCTGACTGACTGGATGAAGACATCCTGAAAGAAACACTTCTGACGTAGTCAAAAGACGATACCTGGTGAGCTGACCTGATTTGAGCTGATTTAAAAAAAACATTTGAAAACACACACGCAATCATTATTTTCGTGCACCAAGTTGGAAATCAGAAGTGATGGTCCTGGTGTATGGATACGTCGGTTGCCTGCAAGAACATTGTACTCCCTAAACTGAAGATGACACTTAGTACCCTTAACACTATTGCCTCAAAAAAAAAAAGAAATTTCAGAGTCCTAAGTTATGCGGAAGAAGTTATTCATATGATACCAATTTGTCACGAACCGTCCTTGGGGCCCATGCCGTGACTACCCCAAGCCCTCTTTCCATACGCCAGGGGCTGAAGACTATCACCAAAGGAGTTAATCATGGTAAAAAGAGAAGGTGTTGCCTTTATGAAATGAAAACACACACAACCAGAGTAAAATTGGAAGAAAACACAAAGTAAAAATGAGAAAAAAGTAGTGCTGAAAGTAAGGGGCTATAAATACAAGACCAATTGTAAAGTACAAGGTAAAAGAGAAAACATGTGGAAGGTGACATGTAGATCCTGGATCATCCACCACAGCTCCTACTTGAAGGGTAGGTATAGATAGCATAGATCCTAGATCGTCCAATGCATATCCTACCTGAAGGGTAGGTACAGATAGCCTCCTCATCACACTTGTCTATCAACCTCTTCCGGGTACCGACTCATCGTGAGGTCCACCTAGGGGTACCGACTCATCGTGAGGTCCACCTCCAGGTGTCGTCAAGGCCTCGTACACTCGGCCTCCATCAACACTGTTCGTCGTCTACATCCAACACAATGAGGTGCGGGCATAGCCTGTGCAGGGGTGAGTATAAAGATACTCAGTAGGTACACTGAGACCCTCAAGGTCTCACTAAATTCAACAATGATAAACCACGAAGAAATATCTCAATAGATAACCTTTACTTAGGTATGTTCACTTACATATACCTAAGTTATCAAGAACCCATCTCAATCATGAGGAAAACAAAAAGTTCATTGACTCAACTCAAGCCAGGATTTTCATTCACGATGATGAAGACACTGCTGCTAGAGAAATCCTCCTCTGTTGAGCGCAATAGTCTTGTCACAACTTCGAGGTGCTACTAATAATCCTTAGACTGCTGAGGTATTCCTCCTCTGTCGAGTACCGTGGGTCTGTCACCCCAACACGGTAGTGCTCCCCGCCATGGGTCTACCGCCCCAATACAGTAGCTCTCCCCCTACTAGCCTACGTAGGTACTCCTCCTGTCGAGTACCGCGGGTCTGCCATCACAACACACTAGTGCTCCCAACCATGGGTGTGCCACTCCTACACAGTACCACTCTCCAATGGGCTAGTCTAGTCACTCCAAAATGAATAGGACAAGTAGTTATCATGTCTCTGCTAGCTACAAGCTCACAATACTCTGTATGCTCGTTTCCGGGAGGATCCGCTCCACGAGCTACTGGCTGACACTCCAAGTGTCATGAAGTCCAATGAGGAAGTTTCTCAAAGGATTTCCTCGTATTAGGGGTCTCAATGCAATATATGGCGCGTCAATAGGTTTCCTGGTTTGTGTGTTATTAGAATTTCCGTTCTAGGAGCCTGGTTGGATTTTGGGTACAATCCAACCCGACCATACTCTAAAATCATCTGAAAACCACACAGAATATTCCAAAGGAACTGTCTCATCAAGTGGAATCCAACGTAGTCAACGGAATGTCAATCGGACGTTCTGTCATCATGTTATAAGAGTTTCCGCTCCGAGGGTCCTGTTGGAATTATGCTCGTTACAAACCCGACTATTTTCCAAAGTCTTCCAAAACTCACTAAGAGTAGTGCAAAAGGACATCACTGTCTCATAGGACCTAGTGTCGTAGACATCGCATCGATCAGATGTGGGGTCTTTATGAAAGTCACGTTTGTGTGAAAAAGGGCCCAGTCCGTTAGGCCCGATGGGCTGACGGGTTGGGTCATCTCAGTTTTTGTGGGTCTGACCCGACAAAGGGGTTGGACCGGCCCGGTGATTCGCATGGCCGGGCCCAAGGGGCATGGCCCGGACAGGCTGGGCGCGGCCCTGCCCGGCCCGGCGCGTCCCGGCTTGGCCCGGACTGGCTGGAAACGCGGCATGGCTGGCTCATCCAGCCGGCCGAGCGGTCCAAGGGGCGCAGCCCCTCGGCTGTCTGAACCAGTGGCACCACGATGGGCCGCCCCTCCCCAACCGGCCGGCTCATCCAGCCGGCCTTCTGGCGCAAGAGGCCCACATGATGGGCCGCGGATCTTCCAGCGTGGCGCCCTCCTGGCGCTGTGGATTTGCTCTGCTGGCCGGCCGACTGGCCGGCCTATTTTCCAGTGCGGTGTCCTCCTAGCGTTGCGGCTCCCCTTCACCCGGCCAGCCGATGGGCTGGGCGGTACTTCCACTAAAGTGGCACGCAAAGCGGGCCGTGGTTCCTTCTGCACAGCCGGCGCAATAGTGCCGGCTTCCTCCGCTGTGGCCTACGCTGGCCGCGGTTCCGCATCCTCAGCAAGGTGCAACGGAACCGTGCTTCCTCCGCTGCGGCATGCTTGGCCGCAATTTTCTTTAGCGTGTGTGATGGCGGCCCTTTTTCCGCTGACGTCTTCCGTGTTTCGCCTCCGATCTCCAATTCAATCAATAAACAAGATCAAATGGATGGTCGTCAGGCCGTGTTTGTTTGGCCCGCACCCTCCATGTTAAGTTCTAGCAAAAGGCTAGACAAGAAAGATTTTCAACTACAAACGAAGCACAATTTTAATCCATTAAAATTGAACATGATTCCCCTACCTCAAAAAAGATTCATAGTAGCCGAGCATCATGGATGATAGTGTTGATTCCATTGTCGTCGAAGTGTACCTGAAGATGTGGCATCTCCTATCATGTCGAGGGGAAATTAATAGAAGGTGCATTGTCATTATTTGTGGAAGAGACTGTCGTTCTTCTTCGAAGAAGTCTCCATTCTTCATTGGAGGGTCGGTGTTTTTCCCCAAAAACTCAAGAGCTCTCACACAACAAAAGTCTTCCCCAAAATAAAATAATAAGCTACCATATTATTTTATTCAACAAAATCCATTTCAAATTCAAATATTCAAAAGACATCATTAATTAAATGTGTTGGAAATTTATTAAAGAGAGGTAGAGGAGGTGGAAGAACTCATAAATGCTGGTAGAGTTGTCAACATTAGAAAAGGGTGTATAATGGGGTGGGGGTTTAAAGGAGATATTTGGGGAGTTTAAAGTGGTTAATGGAGATTCAAGGTTGGGGCTCATGTGGGCCCCACCTCACAAATAACCACACATGGGATGTTGGGTCGTTGTGGGCTCTACCAACAACTTCCCATTGAAGGGTTTAACTTCCATGGTTACAACATAAAAGTTTTCAACAATTTTATTTATTTAAAACAAATTCCCAAAATAATAATTCTCAAACCGCTTAATACGAAACTGCGGTAAAGGTCCCCTTAAGCAATTACAGGCACTGCATATTCATCGGTGCCCTCAGATTTCAATTTCATGAAATGGTTTAAATGATAGAAAAACACGCTCGTTCGTTCCCTGATTGTACCTGAGCTAAACATCGGAAAATTATTCCGGGCACACCGGGCCTCAGAATCAAGAACTGTCAGAAGCCAGAGACTCGTAAAATTACAAATAAATTAAGAAAAAATTTTCATTGAAATTTCCGAGTCGTCAAATAAAACCATAAAATTTGTGACCTATTTCTCAATATCTAAGCATTTAAATTTCCAAATTTATTACATAGCCATCTCTAAGAATTGTTTTTTTATGTAGGAACCAACAAATCATTCCTTTTCTAATATCATTCATAAAAAATTTAATATTAATTCCTAATAAATGTAATTCAACTTACATAACATACCATGAACTATGAATAAATTATCATCACCCTTTAAATAATTACATACATCGAAGATAAATTCATTAATCAATATAGGAATTGTGATTATTTTTAAAATATTTTAATATTCACTATAAAATTAATTCTTCAAGGGAGAATTTGAACCTTAGGATAGTCTATAAAATCTATATCGGGAGAGTTAATTTACAAAATTTCTTGATGAAAAATCTAACTAATATTATTCTCATTGGATAAATCCCTATATGTAATTTCATTATGTGAATCTTCCTGTATGTACACCGGTACATAGAGAAATAGATCTGATACAAGATGAAGATAATCACCCCCTATATATTTTATTCTATCCAATCTTTTTTGGGACTATTATACATTAGAATACACACTTCTACCTTAATTTTAACATTTTTGTTACTATCACTAACCATAAAATTTTACATTCTTCAATTATAATGGATACATTGGAAACTAACAAAATAGCATCCTCAATGATAGAACCTTAGGATTCTGAGAAACCATTATTGGAAGGATTCTATGACATTTAATTTAATAATGTAATGATATAATTATAATCCAACATCAGAAATTATCAATTAAATTCAACAAAATCACAAAATTGAGATGTTATCTATGATAGTTATTATTTGTTTAATTAAAAAACAATAAGAAAAAATGAAGTGATCACTACAGCAGATGTGTCCCATAGAAATGATGTCAGTCAGTGGTTCAAGTAAAAGAATTCATGGGATCATATTTCACTTTATAATTTATGGATAAAAAATTGGAATAGTGGGAAACCTAGAGGGCCATTATAGAAATTATGCAATGGTACATTTGAATATTTTTTTCGTCATTTTTTATTTCTTCATTTTTCATGTATAATATTAATGTGATAAAAATATGGATGTGTGATTAATAAAATAAGATAATAAATAAAGTAGTTATAGATGGATTTCATGTAATTGTTGAAAATGATTTAGTAAAATATTATTTATCCCTATGAAGAATCAATAAAAAAAATTGTTCTATACTTATTCAAGTGAAGATTCATCTTAGTCCATACTCAGTTTATTAAATTAATGGTTTCTTTCTTCACTCAATATACTTCACACTATATAATATTCAACACCCTGTTCTAAAATTTCATCCAACATGTATCTTTTTATTATTATATTTATAGTATAACATCATATATATATCATTGTGAGGAATTACATTTTTTGTAAATATTATAAATCACTCTCTTGAACTAAGTATCTAATAAGTTAAAGTATGAAATGATATATAATAAGAGATAAAAAACTATCGATTCATTGGTTATCACTTCAATAATTGAACTATTCTATAAAAATTCAATGAAAAAAAGATAAAAAATTAAATAAAATATAAAAACTAACTCTATTGATTCATATCCACTCTCTTTAATAACAAATGAAAATAATATCTTGTTAGATGGGAAAAATACTTCAAACCCCTAGGGTAAGTACACAATAGAAAAATAGGAAAAAAACTATATAAATAATATGAATAAAAAATGAATGAAGTTAAAAAGGGATGAAACTTGGGTTAAGAATAGTATTTCAAATATACCAATTAAATGCAACACAATAGACAATATGATTAAATCAAAACACAAATAGAAATGGGGAATTATATTATTGATAGGAATATATAAAATATTATAAATAAATATTATATAAATACAAGGAAAATAAAAGCTAATATAAAATAAGGATAACAATCACACACAGTGAGAATTTTATATTAATATAAATAAAATATTACAGAAACACCAACCATCAAGAATATGATAAAACATTTGTGATTTGTAAAATTAATAGAATAAAATTATTGATATTTTTAACATTTAAATATCATGATAAAATTCTATACAATTTCTTTACACATTCAATGTCTATATGTAGTGTGTATTAGATTAAAATAAAACTAACTCAATTATAGAATTATTTATTGAATATTTTGATGTTTCCACCATCATATTTTCTTGGGAACTAAAATTATTCTTGGTATAGGCAATAAAAATTTACCAATATTACTATAACATTAGTTAGAACCATGCAGCACATCCAGTGGATCTCCATTTGTAATCATCACTTCCAAAACAATTATACAACCTTAATTAAAAAAAAATATAACTAAAAAATCATTTCATTAACTAGTCAAATTTAAAAATTTATCCAAACATGGATGGACTTCATTATTGGGAACAAAAACCATAATTCAATGGACTATAAACTTATATTAAACCTCCCTCAATGTCAAACCTGGAAATAATCTTACTTAAATAAAAAATGGAAAATCTATGAGGAAAAATGAATATAAATAGCATAAACATACATCAAACTCTATGCATGATAAGTCACAAAACCTATTATGACACTATTCCACTAATTTATCCATGAAAACATCCTTGAATCATAACAATAGAATGTCTTCATGTGTAGCATTAAAACCATGCCCATTATAAACCTTCTTAGTATGAACCAAACTTGATTCTATGTAGTATGATTATTGAATTAGTCTTTAAAAAAATATTGTGGATAATGAAAAATAATGTGCCTCTATTTGTACTAAATCGGTAATACCGAACCATTCTTGATTTGACGAAATGATGATGAAATCCTCTAAATTACCTCCCTAGAAAAGATACATCCCTAGTGAGCACATAAACAATGGCCATATAAAATAGGAGAGAACTAGTAAAATGAGATTAATAAAACCTTGTGTCCTCTTGATACATATGATCAATGTATTGTTAGATTAGTATTAAATAATAATGCGTTTCCATAACAAAACAACATCAATAACACATTCCTTTCAATTAACATTCATGAAAATTATTACATAATATAAAATATTTTAAAAAACAACCCCTAAATAAAACCACAGTAAAAGAAACATCTAGAACTAAAAAAGGTGGACAAAAAACCCATGTTTAATAATTTAGTTATAAATCATTTATCAATGCTTCTCACTGGTCATCAGGGCATTAAAATTATAAATTATTTATATTTTTTTGTCTTTCGCGGCCAATTTCTTAGATAGTGGAAATATTAAAATATAATGAATATATTTCTAAATAATATAAAACATAATTTTTCCACATAAGGAAACACATTCATAGGGATGTAGAAAATTCCAATACAAAATAATTAAAATGGGAGAGAAGTTTTGATTTATCAATAAAATATATAATTTGATTTCAAAAATTAATATTTTTTTATATGAAAATTATTTCTATATTCAACATTCCAAATGTATTTATAAAAATTTATTAAATGGATAATTGATATAAATATTTGAAATAACTTTATTAGAAAATTGAAGATGATATTGAGTCCAAACAACTAGTATCAAGTTTCATAAAATATAAAGATTTGTGATATTGAAGACTAAAATTGTGAAATTAACAATGATCTATAACCCTTAAATTGATTGAGTTGGGTGGAAACATGTTGGAGACGAAAGGCTCATTACTATTCACCGCTTTGTTGGAAGTCCATTATTTCAGGGAATTCACCTTCTTATTAGCATGATTGATGATAAAGTACATGGAGGATATGATTTTTAAGAACCATATCCATCATGTAGTTGTGATATGTGAGAGTTGTACGGTGTTTCAACTAATGGAATGAACAATATCAATGGAGTTACTCTATAGACATAATTTAGAGCATACCTTTGACATACAAGTGAAACTATATTGATGAAACTAACCATTTAATATTCAACGGAGACATTGACATTTTAGGTAACATAATGAAATTTAATCTCTCTTCCACCATTATACCTAAATGAAAAACGAAATCCATAGTGGTCATGATTTAATTTTACAGCACCATCAAGATTGAATTTGATCTATCCTATAAATATGGATTCTCAAACAACAAAAATTTTTTAATAAAGATTTTCAAACTAACCCATGATGTTGAGATGATTTGTAAAAAAAATCATGAATTGAGTTTAAAACAACTATGTATGCAATGACTTGTAATTCCATGTCATTGTGTTGATCTTAATGATACTCTCCAAGCTATATAATGAGGACTTATAGTAAATTAGGTCATTGAAACTGAACAAATTACATTAAACAACTCTATCATGGTAGACTAGAAGATATTCCTAAACCAGTGACATAGATGAAGCTAGATTTGAGTTCTAATCTTGAATAACAGGTTATGTGAAAATCGGAAATGAAATTTCTAATTGAATAATTATGTATTTCTACATAAAAAATTATATTTCATTAGAAATTAGGAGGTGATTGGTGTCCCGCTGTGTTGATAGTAGGGTGCACCTCTAGAACAAAGGGAGATCCAAAAAACAAAAAAGATGTATCTTGTGGGATTTTTTTTCAATGGATTCCCCAAATATTAGTATATCTTTATGTTTTGATCAAGGTTTTTTTAATTATATGGATCCAAAATTTTTTTACTAGAGTGTGATTAGGCATGTGATTACAAAATGTTTTCAATAGAACACACTATTTAAAGAAGGATACTAATCAAGTAGGTCATCCATGGGAATGAATTTAAAATTTTCAAAGATTTATAATTTATTCTTATAATTATTCAGTATTGGCTCTTAAAGATGACCATTAAGGTCGTTATATAGATAAATACAGGGTTCATCATTCTATTTTTTTTGTTAGAGTAGTACCTATCCAATTATAAATCCACATATTGGAAAGTATTTCCAAATATCAATCCATCTTGAGTGATAATGAATGTTGTATAAGGTTTATATATTATAAATCTATATATAACAGTTCATTTATTTGATATTTTTACTTTTTTGTCCCCTTAATATCAGCTTTATGATGAATTCGAGTTCATCAATGTTTTTGTGATAAACCACCACATGAAGTTATAAGGTAGTGGGATGTTAAATAATAAATTATTTTTGAATCACATGATACTATAACTAATGTGATGTCAATAATTTCTCCATGGAGTTGTATTTTTTACACACAAATATTTTTAAAAAATAACATGATTTTAGATAATGTATATGACATGCATCAATAAGCATAAATGTGCCACAAAATATTATTATTTGAATATGACTGATATAAACTAGCTCGAAGTTGGTGGCTATGAATAGGAAAATAAAATAGTAAAATATATTTAATGATCCTATATGATATTTAGCTATTGATAACATCGTAAAATATAATCACTTCATTTTTAGAAAATTCCTTTTATTTTTTCAGAATAATGATTTCCTCCAAACTGATTTTAATAGTTTTTTGTGATCCAATACAATAATTACTGTCAATAAAATTTTTAAATATTATTTTATGCAAATTATATCATTTTAATATATTAATTTCAAAATAATATTATTGTCGAAACCTCATATTTTTCAAAAAAAGTATGTTTTTAATGAATATAGAAAAATATGGATTTTTAATGAATAATTTATTTTATTATAGAGTATTTTTAAAGTAAAATTTTTTTAGATTATTTTTAAAATTAAATTACTTCCACTATAATATTAAAAATTAAATTATTGTATTTTTATGGAATTTTCAAATTGGATTTCACATGGGAAAAAATTATTCTTCAAACAAAATCTTGATAAAAAACAATTCTTCCTTGCATTTTGAGATTTAATAATTAATTTAATTTTTAAACTTATATAAACCTAATATAAAAAATATATTCCATACATTTAATAAATAATTCCATATTTTTAAATATGTTTTCACAAACCATCCTCTATGTCACATATCCTGACTACCCCAGGCCCGCCTCCCCATGATCGGGGGCTGGTGACTTGCACCGAAGGAATTGTCCAGAATGAGGGAGTAATTTTAGTATGTACCTATACACAAAATCATAAACACAAATAAATAAAAAATTATTAATATTAAACAAGAGTTCCACTAAGATAGTCATTGAGAATAAATGTACACAACCGGAAGTAAAGGGTCCAAAATATAATCCAAACAAAAATACATCTACATGCTCTTGAGGGCCGACTATGGTAAACCCTACATTAAAGGCAAGTGACGGGGGTTCTTCTGGACATCATAGAAGCACAACTCCTTTGTTGGATCTCACTGGGCACTTCCTGGTGTGGGAACGCCGAAGTCTCTGTCAAAGCATATGTCCTCATCACAAGACACAACACATTGGGTGGATCCCATGAAGTGGTGAGTGACACAATACTCAGTAAGGTCCCCAAAATAGAGATCTAATACCAGAAAGCATTCATGAAAAATTTATAACAAAATATAGGTACATGGTGTGAAACCTCTATGATGTACAGTCTAGAGAGAGAGTCACTAGAGTCAGATTACACATATATAACCTAATGTAAGGAAATCTAGACTAACAGTATTACCACTTAATTCTTTTAACTGCTGAAGCACTCATCCCTAATTAGTGAATTGGACTTCTGGATCACCTAGACCAGTTATTGACCTGGGCCAGCTAGATCAAATATACCCACTCATCTCTTGGGCTACCAAGATCACATAGACACACCCGTCTCTTTTCCCACCATGATCACATAGACATGCTCTTCTATTGGGATAGCTGGAACACTTTGATATGCTCTTATATTGGGCCAACTTGTTCAATTAGACCCGCTTATCTCTTGTTCCATCTAGTTCACATTGAACCACTCATCTACGGAGCCACGTTGGTCTACCCGCCTATTGTGCCACTGAGGACCACCTGTCTTCTGGGCCATTGAGGTTTTCTCCTCCATTGGGTCACTGAGCACCACACATAGCACACATGATTTTTGTCAAATCAACTCCTCAGTGCATCTATCATATTTCAACAACAATTAAAAATCACATTGAGTATTAAAAAAACTATCTCATCAAGAGGGTCGCAACTTCATAAGTGGCATGTCAATTGGATGCATGGTTTGGTTGTTAAGACTAGTTTACTAAAAGGGGGAAGTGGTGTCCATGTCCGGACTGACATGAGTGGATGGACTCAACCCAACCTGACACGAGCCTGACCCAACCCATGTTATCCCCAACCCCAATCCAACCTCATCCATTGGTCCTAGCCTGGTCCAACATATCCCAGTTAGGCTGACGGGGCCAACCAAGGAATCTTGTCTACTCCAAAATGTCCTACCTCTCCCGGCTGATTCGTTCTCCACTAGACATAGTGATGGCCACCCCCCACCCCCATGTCTCACAGTCGACAACTGGGTGACCACCTCCCCCTCACATGCTCCCACATGTTGTATTTCCTTGCAGACTCGTGTCCCAACCATGGATCATCTTCATGACGTAGTGCCCTACGGTCGCCATGGTTTCGCACCTCCACGGTCCACTGGCCATGGCCTCCACCACCGTTTACCATCACTGTCACTTTTTGTTTCTTCTATGGTAAACCATACCTACTCTAGTGGAATTTTCACTGATCTGATGTCTGTTCTAGATTCACCGGATCATCATCTGGCCTATTGTTCACTCTGACTCATCTTTTTATCGATCCAAGGGTCTGGTTGTGATCAGAACCTCTCAAAATAGTCTAACTCAATCACATGGGTCCATTTAAAAATGACACAAGGAAGTGGAGATTTTACAATGAATAACTAAAGTAATTAATGATGGACTTAATCATTTGACCTTCATAATTCACGTTAGAAAAAGAGAGGATATCAAAGAATTATTAATTCATATTCCCAATTCTTTAATACTCATAAAATATTTCCCAAACACTCAAGAATGATCGACCTGATGATCAACATATTAGTGAGTTTGTCTAAATTTTTCAGAAATAAAGTATGATTAGGGAGGGGAAAATCACGTAGAAAATAACTCCTTACATGGAAAATAGTATTGATCAGAAATTGATAATGCAGTCACATTATATTGTTCATCGATCCTAGATCTGCATCCTTAGGTTGATGTTGGAAATCCATTGAAGGATTTAATTGTATAGGTAAAAATGTAATCTTTATTATGGTGATTGGTCCATCATCTCTTGTCAATGCCAAATCCACAAGGGTTCAGAGAAAAAATGGATTTTTCCAACAGTTTTGTATTTGGTTAACCCATTAAATGCTGAAAACAGACTTTGGAATTTATATTATGCTGATTCACAGCGTCGTTACACCATTTCATTCATAAAACATCATTTCTATTATTATTTGGTTTCAACATCAATATGTAGTAATTAAAATTGAATATTTAAAATTGAATAGAATAAAATAATTTTTTCCGTGGGAATATATTATTATATTTTTTTACTAAAAATGTGGAATATAAATTTTTCTGATGACTTGTACCGATCGATATTAGGTCCCCTCTTTTGAAATTTCATCATTCTGGACCCAACAGAGCTGCCGGATTCCTATTCCGGGAACCCTTTTACATGTTTCAATAACCACATACATGCATGATTTCAAAAAACATAAAAAAGTTCAATCATTTATGTCAAGCTCACTATGCCTCGGATTAACATTTTGTATCATCACAGTGTCTCGAAATAATCCCATAAAAGTTTTTAAAAATAATATAAAATGAATTGATGGGACATTAAATTTCACTAACATAAGGATTTACATCCTCGAAATCGAAAAAGGGCTATAAAAACAAATGGGTATATTGGGCCTATATCATACCCTCATACTCCCATGTTATTTCCTAGAGATTTTCATGCTTCCATAAAACATGCACCATAGGACTCAACTACCCAAAAATTACCCACTTCGATTGATCTACATTCTATACCGGAAACTCCATAAATGTATCCCTATCATTAACCGCTAGCTCTCCCCAGTCTTTGACATGTGATGGATGGTGCACACACCGCTTTATTTTTGACACATGGAAGATATATGCACCCCTAGAATTAATGGGAGAAGAGATAAGAAGTACACCACCTCATCATCTCTTCTCTGGACCAGAAATGGGATGATGAATCTTAGAGTTATCTTGACCCCCCTTCCAAATCTATACAATTCCTGTCAAGGTGAGTCCTAATAAACAACATGGTCTCCCTTGTGGAACTTCAATGTCCCAAAAACCTATCAGTATAAGATTTATGCATGCTTTGTAAAGCCCTCATCCACTACTAGATGACCTTAATATTCTCAGTGATAAAATGTACCAACTATCTCATGATGACTGATTACACTCAAGGGTATGTCTAGAATAATGGTGATCCTCATAGTCACCCATAGAGTGCCTCAAATAGAGTCATACCAACGGTGGAGTGGTCACTATTGTTTTATGCGAACTCCGCCTAATGTAGATGATCCTCTCAAATGACACCAAAGACCAAAATGAATGAATGAAGAAATTCCTCTAAAACATGTACAATCTTCTTTTTATGACCATGCATCTAAGGATGAAAGGTCGTGCTCAAATTTTGATGATTCCTAAACACCTCCTACAATCACTTCCAGAGTTGGGATGTGAAGTGAGCATCATAGTCTGACATGATCTCTGAAGGTACTCCATGAAGATCCAGTATATCCAGAATGTAGAGGTGTTCCAATAAATTCACCTAACCCTACTCCTAGATGGGTAAGAAGTTGGCTGAGAAGGTGAGTCGGTCCACGATCATCCTAATTTTTTTGTTTCCCCAAGATTTTTGTGGTAAAACTATCACTAAGTCCATGGATATTCCATCAATTTCCACTTATAATCCTCAAGTGGATATGCTGAGCTCGCTATAACTAGATGCTCTTCCTTCACTTGCTAAAAAGTGAGGCACAGAGATGTGGACCCTGTTACTACCTTCTTCATCCTTGGCCACTAGTACTAACGTTAGAGATCATGGCATATCTTCACTAATCATCGATGTACCACCAAGGGGGAGTTGTGTAACTCTTTCAGAAACTCCTACAACATGTCCATTTGTACAACATTTAACTCGAATCAAATGATAAGGTGTTCCCCACCTATTGAATGTCCATAGGGGCATGCCCTGTGGATAACTATGAAATTCGAGTCTCACAGTTGGCATCTCCATGTTGTGTCTCCCTAACATGCAATAAGAGTGGAGGAGTGATAACCATTCACTATTGATAATTTGCTCCCTCACTATCAACATAGTATATCTACATCATAGTTAACTGCTAGGATGATTCACTCAAAAACAACAAACTGATTCTCCTGCAGAGCTTCTACGCCACCACATTCTAGTTCCCACGAGTTTAGACTATCTCAAGTAGTAGTCCTTGGATAACTCTATCCACTTCTCCTACCTCATTTTCCGGTCCTTCTAGGATAAGATATACCTAATACATTTTTTGGAGTAGATAGTAAACCACTCTCTTATAATGTAGTGCTGCAAGATCATCAATTCAATTACCCTAGCTAAGAGCTCTAGGTCATGGGTCGCAAAATTCTTCTCATGATGCCTCAACTGTAAAGAATGGTAAGAAATAACTATCAGTTTCTACATCAAATCACAACAATTTCCTTTCTCGGATGTGTCACAGAATACTATATACCCAATTACTTCCTACGGTTGTCTGAAAATGGGGCCACTCGTCTACCTCCTCCTCTAATCCTGAAGCTCTACTAGCACTTTTCTATCCATATGAAAATATGTCCCATCAGTTATGAAGATGAACATGGTAATGATATACTGTAAAAGTTAGTCCTGAACAAGTGGTATTATCCAGACAAAACTAAGAGACTCCACACCATTGTATTTCTCGTTGGTGGCTCCCAAGAATTAACCACATCAATCATTATCAGATCTACAACAACTCCATCATCCAACATGACATGGTCTAGAATGTGTACCTCTCAAATGAAAAGTTGACACTTCATGATCATCCCATAAATCTATCTCTCTTAGAGTGTATACAGGAGAATCTGTAGGTGTGTTGTGAGATCCTCATAAGATGCTGATTACACCAGGATGTCAGCAGTGAAGACCACAATGAATCGGTCATTGTAAGGCATCAATATCTTATTGATGACTCACATAAACCCTGTTGGGGAATTTTTCAAGCTGAAAGGCATCACCAAAAACATATAGTGACCATATCGACACCTAATGTTTTTCTTCTATACATCCTCATACCATAAACTAAGATGATGATATCATGCTATGAGTTCTATCATTGATACCATCATGCACCCTCTAACTGATCAAAGCCGTCATCAATCCAAGGTAGTGGATACTTGTTCGTCACGTTCGACTAATTCAGGCACAAAAATTCCACAAAAAACGTAAAACAATTGTATTTCATCATGTAAAACAATATTGGGGCTACCTAATGTGAAACACTATGCCTCACATAGCCATTCCTTTGCAGATCTTCCAGTTTTACACTCAACTCATGATCCTACGCAGGAGCCCTCTATCATTCTAGTGTGGATATCAGTGTCTTCTTAGGGTACCAGTCAATTAATATGTTAGCCTCCCTGTGAGGGGGTAATCCCTAAGAATCATAAGGAAATAAGTCTTCGTACACGTCCACTGCGGCATGAATGTGAGAACTCTACTCATCCACTACACCAAGGGTGAGGCTAGAAAAATATTGAGTGATTAACTAAACCCTTCTTTGAGAAATTCTATCATTAATTTCAAGCATTCCCTTTTTCTAGGAAAGGATAACATGCACCCATATACACAGACACACCGTATTATGAGACTAAAATAGTCAATAAGTGAACTGATTTTGGATAACCAGTCCAAACATAACATGATTTCATAATGCCTTGATGATGTTAAAAAGGTATCCCACCCAAAAGATCTCTACTCCAATAGTAATATCACACTGTCGGAACTAGTGTGTGATGGTCTAGTCACTTCCCATAAGATTCTTTAATCATAAGTATCGAGCCAACAACTCCACTAGAATATTAGAGCTCTGAAGAACATAAATAGCAAGGAAATAGTGACACGAACATGTATCTATAATAACTATACTAAGGTGGAGTAGACAATGATCATACCTCTAATAAACTCTGGGTCATCGGGGCCATTAGCCACCATCTACTAAAGCTAACCACATCCCTATCCACCGGATCTTGGAGCCCGTGGTGGACCACCCAGAGGTGGTTGTGTTAGAACCTCGAACCTCAGTCCACCACCTAGAACTATTCCTTCTCCCATGCCATGATCGCCTCCCTAGGGACCACCCCCTAGATTATATCCCTATACATCAGTAGTTCCTAAATCATCTAATGATCTTCTGTATAGTGATTCATGCAGTCATGATCCTTGTGTTCCTAATCACCACACCAGTAGCACACCATGCTCCTCTACTAACTCTCACTACTCTGAGGGCATCGTATCAAAACACTTTTGTCCAAGGGTTCTCCCCTAATTGTCTGTACCTGAGTAGGTATCTATATATGTTTCATTCTAACCACTTCTAAATTTCCTACTTCCTAGTGCCTATAGGTAGCTCTAGCTGAATGAGCATGCACTTATAGGAAGCTCCACACGAATAGATCTCACTCTAGTACCCCAACCAGGGTAGGGATGCTATGAGACACCATGGATGCCATGATATCTCATAATAGTCCCTACTGAGAAGCCCAATCCTAGAAGAACATGACTCCAACAATGTCTGTAGAGTATCAATAAATCTCTGCGATTCTCACTGAGAAACCAACTATTATCATGATACCAAGTTGTTGGTGCAATTTAATCTAGATGTGTACTAAGCACCGAATTACTATAATGAATGCCTCCCTTATGAGGTGATTGCTGGTTGTGTTGGATAGGGTCATATCATCATATGATAGGATCACCATGCTCCACCATTTCCCTCCCGAGGCTAAAAGGGGCTTCTAGTTAAAATCTCCATTTGGTCATGAGGTATCCTTAGTAGACAAAAGACTCACATAACCACATCCTGCCAATCCCCTGACACCTAGGAGTCAGTCTCACCCCTAAATAATGGATTCCTCTACCTCTACAACTCATGTAATGAACTAACCCTACATAAATTATCTATTGGTAGGGCTGGTATGATCTACTGGTCAATAGGTAGTGGTAGGACTATTGTACCACTCCGTAGGGAAACAACTGTTACTGGTCCCAGAACACATATCTCATCAATAGGTATACTATCCTTGCAATAAAACATTAGGATCCTTGATGGATCAAAGTGTGAATGAATCCTAAAATAGGCCCTGCTAAACCATGGCCAATATATTATACCTAATGAGTTGACTCTGAATCAAGGATAACATGAGAACACTCTCAATTATTATATGGTGCTTTCAACTATTGTCATCATGTACTATGTCAAAAAGTACAATTCAGGGTTCTACTACATAGATACATTGATCGCCACACCAACACTGCACTCCATATGTTTGAATGTAGAACTCGAAACATTAAACATTGTTCCCCCAAAACAATACAATAGACTCATTCTCTTTAAGGTAGAACCGACCCCTTTGATACCACTTTTTCATGACAGGTCCCTTTTAGCCTGTTCTGTGAATACCCAATTACCTTCTCTAGATGGATAAGAGATACCAACTAGGGTCAAAGACATTATCTCATATGTGGGATTAATTTACTTGAGTACCTATTTAGTCACACAAAAACACACACAAATCCAACCCCACAATGCTGGAATGTAAACAATCATGCCCCTATGATATCCACTGAATGTAAATCTACAAACCTGGAATTAAAGGGGTCAGAATACAAGCCCAATAAAAAGAAAAGTGAAATCTCATGAATTCCGTCTATGGTAAACCCTAACATAAGGGCATGAGATGGGTGTGGCTACTAAAGTCATAGATTTATGCCTCATCTGTCGCATCTCATTGGGCACCACCTAATGCGAGACCACCAAATTCTCTATCGAAGCATGGGTTGTCATCACAAGACACAACACATGCTAGAAGAGCCCATGCATGTGTGTCTAACATAATACTCATAAAGGAAGCTGAAACTGAAAAGTAATATCACAATGTTATGTATTCGCAATGTATACTACCATATAGGTTCACAATGTGTAGCCTTCAATATGTACAGACTAGAGATAGAGTCATTAGAGTCATCTAACATAGGTATAACCTAATGTAAGCTGACAAAGACTAATAGTCGTAACTCGTAACACCTTTTGTTATTTTTTACTAATCATTGTTAAATTCTTAGGGAGGATGGATCACATAGACCCTCTCTTTACATGGTCTAGTTGTTTCACATAGACTTAGTCATCTCTTCTGCCAACTGGATCACTTAGACCATCTCATATCTTGGGACAACTGGACCACTTAGACAAGATCATCTCTTGGGACATCTGGAGCACATGTACCCACTCATCTCATGTGATATCTTGTTCACATAGACCCGCTCATCTCTTGGGCTAGCTGGATCACTTAGATCAACACTTCTATTTGGAGGTTGAGGTCAGTTCGTCTTCTAGTCCATTGATTTCCTCAAGTCTTTGGGGCCACTGAGGTTCGCCAATCTTCCCAGCCACTAAGTTCCGATCGTATCTGTATTCTAGGAAATTATAATCCAACAGATATTATTCATATCTTTACATCCATGAAAACTCACATAACAAATGTAAAAAAGGGCCTTCTCATCACGAGGGTCCCAGCGCCACAAATGACTCATCAAATGGACATATGGTTTGGATGTTATGCCCATTTATAGAAGAGGGACCGGTAGGGTCCAGGTCTTGTTCGACCCAGCCAGACCAGCCCCACTAGATGTAGTCTGGGGTCCAATGACCATTCCCAGTCCGTTGGCCCATGGGTCTGGCCCACTAGAATGCCCAGGGTTTCCTTCCTTCACTATCCCGAAGCATAGTTGCGGGCAGGTTTGGTCTACATCGAATGTGGTGATGGAGACTTCCCCTCTATTTTAGTTGGCTGGAAGCTGGTATGCCCCCTTCCCCACATGCAGTCTTGTGCACCAGGTGCCCTAATAGACACATGAACTTTACTAGTGTGGTGTTTCATTGGCACTGTTGCACCAGCGGTTTCCTTCACGGGCCACTAGACATGCTCTAGTGGTCCGTTCATTGATCCAGAGGGTGTTTCATAGTCCTCAAATTTTCATCTCACCTATCATGGTATCCAACTCATCTTGTCATCGATCTGGGGGTCCGGTCACACATAAAACCTCCTTGAAAATTCTTGCACGGACACATGGTACTGTCGGTGATAACATTGAGGATGAGGAGGAGAGATCACAAGGAACAACCAAAGTGACAAATGTGGGCCCTATTAATTCGGCCTTCATTCATCGCGTTTTAAAAAGGAAAGATGTTGAAACATTTTTAATTCACATCGTCCATTATTTAATCCCCGAAAAAGTGTTCCAAGAAATGCATGAATGATCGACATGAAGGTCAATGATTTAGTGAGTTGACTTGTGTTCATCATTTATAAATAATGTATGGGGAAGGTAAAATCACATAGAAACGAACCCCATTCAAATAACATGGGATCGATTGAAGATGGAAAATGGAGTCTCTGGCCATCATTTTCTGATCCTAGATCTTTAGCCCACCGTTTTTGTTAGAAATCACTCAAAGTATGGAATAATTGATAGTGAATGGTACTCATCACCATGGAGATTAATTGACCATCACTCATGTATTCCAACCCCCAAGGGTTCAGAACAATACTTGATTGTTCCAATGATCTCATATTTTGTTAACCCATAAAATTAAGAAAACATGTTTTAGTGTTTCTCTTAGGCTGAGTCACATCCTCATCACACTATTTCATTTATGAAACAAAATTTCTATTTTAATCGGGATGCAACATCGTTACATTGCAAAAAAATTAAATTTGAATAAAATAAACTGAATGTTTTAAATTATTATTTAAGAAATTTTTATTATGTTTTTTTTCATAAGTGTCTAAAAAATTATTGTTTCCTTCAACATGTGTCGATCGAGGTTATTACACTTCTTAGGCAATGTCATCATTCCAGATGTAATTTTTCCCTCATAATTTGAATCTATGAATCCGTTCAAATGTTTCAAAAACTATGTACATGCACTATTGTTAAAAAACATAAAAAAATTAAAACATTTATTCCCTGATACCCATGCTATAGAATCATGTGTCGTCTCAGCGCCTAGTCTAAAAATAATCTTATAATTTTTTAAGAAAATTACATGGAATTTATGGGACATTACATATGTCTCTCTAAAAATTATTTATTAAGGAAATTAAAAATAGTAAAAAATTATCACCATAGTAATAGTAAATTAGGTAAATTGGGATAAAAATAATAAGGTATAAAATAGAAACCAAACAGTTGCATAAATCGCATTGGATGATTCTAAACCTTCTAATTCCATTATTTGTTAACATTTTAAGAAACCTAGTGCCATATTAGATTGATTTTTACCCTCATAATATTTATTTCATTGAAAAATCATTTTTTCTCTTAATTTTTTTATCATTAAATATTTGAAACAAGTATAAAAATAGAAATGAACATTTTTAAATTTTTATTTGAGATATTAATAAATTTTATCGAGGTAATTTAATTATAATTTTTTATTAATTAAATAACTACCCAAAATGATTTCCCAACACTAAAATAGTATTCATTCAACTAATAGAAAATAAAATCAATGTTCATAAAAGGAGAAACTCAGAATAATTTTAAGGAATTATTGTGTAAAAACATATTTTTAAATAAATATAACATTTTATCTAAATTTGAATGTATTATATTCTAATTCTATTATATTCATTTTATTTTAAATGTCATTTTAAATGAATTGTTTCCCAATTGACATTAGTAATAATTTATTAAAAATAACATTTAATTAAACTAATTAATATTCTTAATGATAACATTGAGAATAATAATTTTTATATTTCCCAAATATCAACCATAATAAATTTAGGGGATAATTGTCCATGTAATGCAACTGTCTTAACCCCTATAGTAAAAAAAGGTTTATCATCGTAATTGTCAACAAGTATATTGAGGGGTTAAAAAACCATAAGGGTAATAACATCATCCGGGCTTTGACAAATTTATTAGTTAAAATTAATTTGGCCCCTACTCATACATTATTTAAAAAATATATTTTTTTTCAATTGTTTGTGAGAAATAATTTGTATTAATTTAATTCCTTTTTAAACTCCAGAACAACTCCTCCACACTCTTATAATAGTGAACCTACTCTCCTATTTTAATAATAAAAAATAAAATAAATTTGGTTTATTAATACCTAACTTAATAACATCATATAATTTCCCCTTGTATTATAGGTGGATTTAGTAGTAGTACCTACCATAGTTGGCTTACAGGGTAAAAATATATTTTCCTGAATAAAGGGAATATATTTAAAATAAATTTTTTATTTATACTTATTCTTACACCTCATTTAATTCTAATTTATCCAGGATTATATATTATTTCATTATATTAAATATAATTTTACCATAATATTTAATGTAATATTATATATCTAAATCCCCTTCCACCAAAAGATTAATTGGACCATCGTTCGTTTTTATATTAGACTGTCGGCTCAAGAACTTATGTAATTTTTATTCTATAAATAACAGTCTTGGAATGTTATAATGAAGCATTCAAAGAAAATATATTTAATTACTATCTTACTAATGAATATTTTAAATTAATAAATAATATATTTTTCGAAATTTCTATTCACTGAAAAATGAAAATGTTGTTTGTGCCTGCATATGGACTACCACCTCCATGAAGCATTGTGATTCTATTTTAAAAAATATAACACATGAATGGTATATATAATTGTATTTCAAAATATAATATGATACATATGATATAATAATTTTTATGGAAATATATTATAATAACAAATTTCTTTCCATTAGGATCATTGAAAATTATAAATGATACTCTTGTGCACGTACGAACTAACATTTACATGATAGTAATATAGTTTAATTTTCATAATAATCCATCATGGATAGTCATAATATAATAATTTGTTTATAATAATAATTAATGTTTTTTATTATTATTATCAATATCATAAAATGAAGATCTATTTGAACTTATTCATCATAACAATGTTATTTTTAAATTTGAGATGAATATCTTCGAAGCATCTAACATGAACCATATTGATAAAGTTACTCAATATAACATGATAAAAAAATAAGATAAAACGATTCATAAATATTAAAACTTTCCAAATAACATAAATAATTTAAATAATTTAATTATAGTTTACGATAAATAATGTAGGTGATGAATTATAATCAAGGTAATGATTCTTCTTTTAAAAATCATGTTTTATTGTTTCCCCTCCAACTCTATTTCTTCAATTTCCAGGTTCATGAAAATGATTGATGAAAATTATTATTTATAATTCATAGGATTATGATTTTCATTTTTCAATATTTATACTTATTCATAAGGTTCTTAGAAATTAATGTTTTATATTTATAACATAAGGGATAGATTACATAAAATGCCTCATTTTAAATGTTTCAAAAGATTTATTTTCTATGTCACTGTAATTCATGACCATATTGAAAAAATAGTATTTTATGATATTTTTAATGGAAATAAAAGACTTATGATTTAAATTTTATGTATTTCATTAACATATTTTCAAAAATAATCCTTTTATGTATTTTATAAGGAACGTTTGTAATATATTTTGAAAAGTCCAAATGAGGTTTAAATTTTGACGTATATGATGTCAATGGATTTTCTAGTTACAATAACTGATATTTTATGTTTATATACCTTTATAATATTATTGTTTTTATAAAAATAATTACACTCATCTTACTTTATAGTTCCATTCATTACTTATTTTTTTCCATTTCCTTCATTGTGAAATATTCGTTTATTATGAAATGAGGCATTTTTTTAATATAATTTCATCACATGGGTACCTATTTTATTTTACCATATCATTAATTTCTTTTTCTTAGAGCACATCTTCTTAAAAATAGTATCATGGGTGTTTCCAAATTGTGATCTAATATATTGGGAAATGTTTTTCACTCATAAGATGTTATATATGGGATTATGGAGAAAACATAATCCTTGATATAACACATTACACTATTATATGTTTTATTATAAGATAGCCATGAATTTTATTTATGTCATTCTCTGTGTTGTGGCAACATTTCTAGGGATTCCATGATCTTATAAAACATTTTTGATTATTTTATTTGACCGCTTACTAGAACGTTTAGGAAAGATCTCTATTTATTGAAAATTAAAAAATAAGTCCCTTTTAAGTAGGTGGTAACCCATTACATAGTAAAGAACCCCAAACTAAATAGAAAAATGATTCAACATGACCCGATGGCCATACATCCTGAAGGACGAAATTTAGGAGCCAAAAATTCCATTGGTACAGAACCCATTATAACTCAAGGTCAATTAACCCATTAAAATATATAACCAAAGTGAACTAAATGACTATATAAATCAGATCTGAGATTGCTAATCCCCACTCACTACTGGGAATCATGTTTTTTCCAATGTTCTTATACCAACGGTTCCAATGAACCATTGGTATAGGAGAGTTTTGGCATGATTTACCAATAGTTTTATCAAACCATTTGGAAATATTCTACTTATGCTCCTTTTCCCAATGGTTTGATGAAACTGTTGGGAAGAGTTGAGGATTTCCCAATAGTTTTCTTAAAACCATTGGGAAAAATTCACCTTCCCAACTCTTCCCCAACGGTTTGGTTCAAATAGATGGGAAATCAACCTTTTCCCAATGGTTTTTAAAAACTATTGGGAAAGGATGTCCATAAATTCACAAATCTGGTAGACCTCCTCCAGTCGCATTTCTCCCCCAATTTCTAGAACCCCTCCCCCCCAATTTGCAGAACCATCACGCGCGCACCCAGGTAAAATCCATCAATTCCTATGAGACTCCCCCATAATGTTAGATGAGATAATTACAAATCATCATGCCTTATTGATCATTTCCACTTATCTTACATATTTATCCATTTTTATTGAAGGTGGAAACCATAAATTCAATGTTTTAATTGGAGATTTGGTTATTTAATTAGGGATTAGCCGTATGAGGCATTTTCATTCCTATTATGGGTGGTTTTAATCAAATGTTATGATGTTGGAACCATTTATGATGTTGTTGTCTCTTTGTAATCTCATTTCCCCTAACATAACATTAAATTCTATATCACATTTGGTTTCTTTTTTTTTAATTTCTAGTTAAGTTATTTGTGGTCTATGATTGTCGCATGTTAATTGTTTTCCATGGTTTGGCGTGGAAATTGGGCGTTTAATGTGACTTTTTCAAATGGGGGTGCCTTGAGAATACTCCAAATATTTGTTAAAAATGACCAAATGGATTTTATTATTTAATTTGTATTTCAAAAGATATTTCAGAAATGATTTAATCATGAGGAATGTGTTTTATTAAAATGGGTATTTTTTAAATAAGGCTTGTTTAATTTATTTTGTTATAGTACACTTGTTATTTGACTATGTTTGGTATTTAGTAACATATGAGATAACTGGTCTCTAATAATGTGTTGTGAAAGGGATTCAATGGTTGGTTCAAGATTATATTTACATTTTGAGCCTATTAATGTGTTTTTTTAAAGATATTTTGAGATATTTACCTATTGGTGTTAAGTCATACAGTGATCATGGGGGATATTATATGTTAATTGGTGAATACTGGGAGCTGTAGAGCTGGTTCATGATTAAGGCATATAATTAGTGCTAATCATGTGGATAAACCATGCATAGTAGTGAATTCTTGATGTCTTTGATGTTTTTATTCCATTTTTATTTGGGGTTTCTTTTAATGCTGATGTTTCTTATTGATACCTATGATGGGAATTTAATTTAGTTTCTAAATTGCTTGAGACTCCCGCAGCATGAACATTGTATGAAATTATTTTAGTTTACCCCAAGTTGATGACTCCAAAAGCTCAATTGTTAGAGTTGATTGTGAACCTGAAGTTGAGATTGAAAATATATAGAATCATTCATCCATGTTTTCAATTCTTTTGGATTACCTCTATTTCGTTTTTTAAGGTTGGTACTATTCAAATTGATTTAGTATTGATCACAAATATGTTTTAACTAACTTGACCATTATGTGATTTTTCAATGTTTATTGGTTGCAGTTTTATTTGAATTGCATTTTCTAATTTGGAATTAAACTATATTCAAACCTAGTCAAACAATATTTCTAACTTGGTGAACATTACAACTTTTATGATTTTTTAAATCCATTCAAGCTCTTCTAAAACAATTTATAGCTAAATTACCAATGAATACCTCTATTACCACATATATTTAGATTTTTGGGTGACATATTAGTTTCCATTTTCTAATTAATTGCATATTTTATTTTCAAAATCAGGAAATGCTGCCAATTGAAGAGAGACGAAGGAAAAAAAATGATGGAGAACAATCATCAAATGACCGATAAAGGCGTTCTACCATTAGTGCCTGCAGTGAGTTATTTATTTCAAATATATATATTTAAATAATTTATAATTTCATTTGATTAATTTTGTTGTAAACAATTTGGTATGATCCACCTATATGTTGACAGTTATTCGACGAGGAGCCTTGTACTGGTCCTAGTACTCCGGCCGGTGGTACGAGGGGGGTTCGTACCGGAGGTCGACGGGCAGCTCTACGTACCTGACTAGACCCTTCCCCTCCCACTGACATGTCATCCTTCCCACATTCTGATCCCGATGTGTCGTTAGGGACACACAGGATATTTAGTCCTCCCATGTTTTTGCCACCTTTTGCATCTCCTAACCCATATTTTTTAAATCCCAAGATGATTCCTACTCCCCAGCCAAAATCTGGTCATACAACTATCCCATATTTTTTTATCTACTTCTATCTCTCTGAGATTCTATATTCCATCGTCTTCGGCTCCTGTTCCACCACAGGGTGTTCCATCAATTCTTATGGATCTAGCGGCGCTGAACGATCAGAATGGCGTAGGTATATTTATAAAACCCAAACAAATTTTTATACCAATATTTAATTTCAATATAACAAGTTTTGATAAAATATTTGTTTTTATTTCATGACAGATACATCTACTGGCAGGAGGCAGGGGCAGGGGCGTACAAGCATGCATGCAGTGTAGAACCGCCGCACAGAGGTAATGGTGGATTACAATGAAGACAACCAAATGGTTGAGAAAATAGGGCAGCAATGTCGGTGTTTTTTGGAAACACTTTCCATATACTAAGAAATCATTCCCGCCAGCTTGCAATAGTAGAGACAGTTGCCACATGAGGTCACAGATAGAGCTTAGGTAGAGATATGGGTAAACAAAATCTGTTTTATTTAATTCCATGAATTATTTTTTTATTTATATGAATTAATATTGTGGTGTCATCTTTGATTTAATTATCACAATGGTTAGGGTGAAAGACTGGCATGTCAAAAGGATTTAGGTGAGATTTGGAGAGCCTACAAGTATGAGTTGTATATTGGCTGGCGTGCTAGAGTAGGCACTGAGTTAGAGGTGGTTCTAGTCATGGATGATTTTCATATAGATCAGTATCGGCAGATGATTAATCATTGGACGACTACTAAGTTTAAGGTATTAATTACATTTGAGATATTTAAATAATAACTTTCATGTTTTGCCTTAATATTTTCCTTTTCATTATTGAATTTTATGTTGGAATCATTTGGAAAAAATAAAAAAACATTGTGCCAAAAAATACCACCACACACTGGGACGTACTACGATGCCAGATCATGAGAGAATACTGGTATAACAAATGTTTATAAGTTTTATTTATGACTTTCATTATCTTTTGTTTCTTCAATTATTTAATATTTTGCTAATGTTTTCATATAACATTAGTTTTCAATGTCATCGTAGAGGAAAAAACTAACTATTGAAGGACGTGTGCCTTGAGAAAAACAGTTCTTCTCAAGTAGATGGAAAAAGGATTGATGTTCCTTCAACACCTGACTCAGCAGCAGATTTTAAGTTTTAATCAGTTGATTTTATATTTAAATATCTTTTTTGTAACTTAATGACATATTTATATTTGCAACAGGTTGCTTTAGAGTCCCTCGATGCCCAAGAACTAGACAATTTTGGGCTAACTGATCACTTACATCAGGTGTTGGGAGAAGAGCATTCAGGCATATTATGTTCCGACCTAGGATAGCCCCAACAAAGTATTTTCCCTCCTCAGGTATGAGTTGTAGTGACACCGTGTTATAGCAAGTTAGGGAACATGATGAACAGGCTGACAAAAGGTCCATAGAGATGGCAGAATAGTCTGCTAGGGCAAACAGTGTATTTTTGAAATTTATTGAAGTTCTACATCAAACACTTCCACAAGAGGCCAGCCCAGCTTTTGATGAATATATGTCATCGATACATTCTATATATGGTGCACCAGGTGGTCATTATAGTGGTGGTCAGGACGATGTCCTTCCTGACAATGATGATGAGGAGGAGTTTGATGTAGAAGAGGAGGGAGAGGAGGAGGGTGAGGCGGAGAGGGAGGGTGAAGCGTAGGGCGAGGGTGAGGAGGAGGACGTTGAAGAGGGCATGTACAATGATGAGGACAATGAGGACCCTGAGGATGAGTGTGATGATTATGGTGATGATAGTGATGATGAGGGTGATGGCGATGTTATTTAGTATAATTCTATTTTTTATGTATTTGATTATATGAATGTCATTGTAATCTTATTAGCTCATGCACATCAAATGCATGTGATGAAATTCATTAAATTGAATACAAATCCTTGTTATACATTCTCCATGTTATGTGAATTATGCCTTGTTTGATTTGTTGTACTTGTCAATTGTTAGGATAAGACATGGGTTACATGCTAATGACTCATGATTGGACTCGTCATGCTCAGGGAATTTTGACTTGAAATTCTAGGATGAATGCATTGGTTTCTAGGTGAGGGCTATCTGGATGTTTTCTATTACTCATTAGAGATATTGGATACTTGAAGATAAACTGAGGAAATGTCTTTTTTTCAAGATGGTAATACCATGCCTCAGTTGATACTCGGACCCCTATGTGAGATACTTGGAAAGCATGGCCACCAAAATCTGAGGCATGGTGTGGCCGACACCACTCAAAGTGACGTGTGTGAATTAAACCCATCTAAATCTGAGGCGCGGTGTTGTTGGAATTTTAGGTGAAATGAACAATTTTCATACATAAAACAAACAATATTCCTTCGGATTCTGTTCTTTCTTCATCACAACGATCCATGGTTCATATGTGTGTGTACGAGTCAACCTCAGCTCAAACCGAGTTGTGGTGTGGTCGGGATCACTCTAAGTGTCTCTCTTTTGTTTAAAATGGACAACGATTTATGTACGCATGGAAAACAGAGCAAACACATTCAGTTTCCTTTGAAACATTAGGAGAACGATCCATGGGTCATATTTGACGTGTACGAGTCATCCTCACCTCAATCCAAGCCACAGTTTGGCCGACACCAGTCAAAGTGTCTCTCTTTGTTTATAATGGACTTCATTTTAAGTGAAAACAACAACTAGTATACGGAAAACTGACCAAACAGATTCTGATTATGCTGAAACTATAACAAAACGATCCATGGGTCATATGTGACATGTACGGGTCACCCCGCCTCAATCCAAGGTGCAGTGTGGCTGACACCATTCATAGTGTATCTCTTTTGATTAAAATGGACATCATTTTAAGTGAAAACAATAACTGACATAAGAAAAACTTACCAAACACATTCATAATGTGTTGATGCTTTAGGAAAAGGATCCATGGGTCTTGGTTGACAAGTATGAGTCAACCCCACCCCAATCTGAGTCATGGTGTGACCGGGATCACTCTATGTGTCTCTCATTTTTTTAAAATGGACAACATTTTAAGTACATACAGAAAACAAACCAAATGAAATTATAATTGTGTTAATACTTTAGCACAATGATCCATGGGTCATATGTGGCATGTATGAATAAACCCCATCTCAATCTGAGGCGCGGTGTGGCAGACACCACTCAAAGTATCTCTCTTTTGTTTCAAAAGGACATCATTTTAAGTGAAAACATCAACTGGCATACAGAAAACTGAAAAAATGCATTTGGATTGTGTTGATACATTAAGAAAATATTCCATGGGTTATTTGAGATGTGTACGAGTCAACCCTATCTAAATCTGAGGCGCAGTGTGGCCTGTACCATTCTAACTGTGACTTTTTTGTTTAAAATGGAAAAGATTATCTGTGAAAAGAAAAATTGGCTTACGGAAAACCTACCAAACACATTTTGAATCAGTTTAAGCATTAGGAAAATGATCCATGGATAATATGTGAGGTGTACGAGTCAACCGCGACTCAATATGAGTCGTGGTGTGTCCGAAAGCTCCCGAAGTGTCTCTCTTATGTTTAAAATGGACAACATTTTAAGTACATACGGAAAACTGACCCAAAAGATTATGATTGTGTTGATTCTTTATCAAAACGATCCATGGACCATTTTTTGACATGTACGATTCAACATAGCCTCATTCCGAGGCGCAGTTTGGCCGACACCAATCAAAGTGTCTCTCTTTTATTTAAAAAGCACATCATTTTAAGTGAAAACAACAATTGACATACGGAAAACTGACCAAACGGATTCGGATTGTGTTGATACATTAGGAAAATGATCCATGGGTCATTTGAGATATGTATGAGTCAACCCCTTCTTATTTCATGGCACAGTGTGTCCGGTACCACTCTAATTGTGTCTCTTTTGTTAAAAATGGACCGGATTATAAGTTAAAAGAACAACTGACATATGAAAACCCAACCAAACACATTCAGAATCTGTTGAATCTATAGGAAAATGATCCATGGTACATATGTGACGTGTATGATTAAAATTCGCCTCAATCTAAGTCTTGGTGTCGCCGCACCACCCAAAGCTTATCTCCTATGTTTAAAATGGACAACATTTTAAGTACATACGGAAAACTGACCAAACGGATTCTGATTGTGTTGATAATTTAGAAAAACAATCCATGGATAATTTTTTATGTTTAAAAGTCAGTCCCGCTTCAATATGAGGGGCAGTGTGGCCCACACCACTAAAAGTGTCGCTCTTTTATTTATAAATCACTTCATTTTAAGTGAAAACAACAACTGGCATACAAAAAACCAACCAAACGGATTCTGAATGTGTTGATACTTTAGGAAAATGCTCCATAGGTCATTTGAGACGTGTACGAGTCAACCCCATCATAATACGAGGAGTGGTGTGGCCGGTACCACTCAATTTGTGTCTCTTTGGTTTAAAATGGATATCATTATAAGTGAAAAGAACAACTGGCTTACGAAAAACAGACCAAACGCATTCAGAATTTGTTGAAACTTTAGTAAAACGATCCATGGGTCATATGTGACATGTACAAGTCAACCGTGCCTCAATCCGTGTCACGATATGGCCGGCACCACCCAAAGTGTATCTCTTATGTTTAAAATGGAAAACATTTTAAGTACATATGGAAAACCGACCAAATGGATTCTAATTGTGTTGATACATTATCACAATGACACATGGCTCATTTTTGATGTGTACGAGTCAACCTCACCTCAATCCGAGGGATGGTGTGGTCGGCACCACAAAAAGTTTCTCACTTTTATTAAAAACACACTTCATTTTAAGTAAAAACAACAACTGATATACGGAAAACTGACCAAACAGATTCTTATAGTTTTGATAGTTTAGTAAAACTATCCATGTGTCATTTGTGACGCGTACAAGTTAGCCCCGCTAAAATCTGAGGTGTGGTGTGGCCGGAACCACTCAATGTTTTTGTCTTTTATTTAAAAAGAACTTAATTTTAAGTGAAAGGAACAAATAGCATACATAAAACTGACCAAACTCATTCATATTCTGTTGATACTTTATCGCAATGATCCATGAGTCTTATGTGATATGTTTTAGTCAACATGGGCTTAATCAGAGTCGTGGTGTGGTCGGGATCACTCTAAAATTCTCTATTTTGATTAAAATGGACAACATTTTGATTACATATAGAAAACCAAAAAAACGCATTCGGTTTCTATAGAAACATTAAGAGAACTATCCATGGGTCATATGTGATGTGTATGAGTCAACCTCACCTCAATCCGATGCATGGTGTGGCCAACACAACTCAATGTGTCTCTCTTTTGTTTAAAATGGACTTCATTTTAAGTGACAAAAAATTCTAGCATATGGAAAACCGACCAAATTGATTCTGATTATGATGATACATTATCAAAATCATCCATGGGTCATATGTGATGTGTACGAGTAAACCCCGCCTCATTCCAAGGTGCAGTGTGGCCGACACCATTCATAGTGTCTCTCTTTTTTTAAATAATAGACATCATGTTAAGTGAAAACAAAAACTGACATACAAAAAAATGAACAAACGCATTATGAAGGTGTTGATGCTTTAGAAGACTGATCCATTGGTTATATGTGACATGTAAGATTCATCCCCACCTCAATCCGAGGCATGGTGTGGCTGCGATCACTCTATGTGTCTCTCATTTGTTTAAAATGGGAAACATTTTAAGTATATAGAAAAAACAAAACAAACAGATTCTGATTGAGTTGATTAATTAGAAAAATAATCCATGGGCCATTTGAGACATTTAAGAATCATCTCTGCTTGAATTTGAGGCGCGGTGTGGCCGACACCACCAAAAGTGCCTCTCTTTTGTTTCAAAAGGACATCATTTTATGTGAAAACAACAACTAACATTCGGAAAACTGACCAAACGCATTAGAATTCCATTGAAACTTTAGGGATACGATTAATGAGTAATATGTGATGTGTACGAGTCATACCCGCCTCAATCTGAGGCATGGAGTTTTCGTTACTACTCAATGTGTCTCTCTTTAGTTTAAAATGGACTTCATTTTAAGTGAAAACAAAAACTGACATATGGAAAACTGACCAAACACAATCGAATTATGTTGAACCTTTAGTAAAATGATCCATGGGTCATTTGTTACGTGTATGATTCATCCCAGCCTCAATCCTAATCATGATGTGGCTGAAACCACTGAAAGTGTCTCTCTTTCATTTAAAATGGACTTCATATTAAGTGAAAACAATTAATGACATACAGAAAAACAACCAAATGCATTTGGATTCGATTGAAACTTTAGGAAAACAATACATGGGTTATATGTGATGTGTATGAGTCAACCTTGCCTAAATCCTAGTTCTAGTGTCGCATGTACTACTCAATGTGTCTAACATTTATTTGAAATGGAAAAATTTTAATTGAAAACAACTACTAGAATATGGAACACAGACCAAACGCATTTGGAATGTGTTGAAAGTTTCGAAAAATGATCAATGGGTCGTATGTGACGTGTAAGATTCAACCATTCCTTAATCCAAGGCATGGTGTGACTGGAACCACTCAAAGTGTCTCATTTTTTTCTGAAATGAACAACATTTTAAGGTAAAACAAAAATGACTTACAGAAAAGTGACCAAACGAATTTTGAATGTGGTGATGCATTAGTAAAACTATACATGGGTCATTTTTGACGTGTACAAGTCAACCCCACCGTAATCCGAGGAGTGGTGTGGTTGAAACAACTCAAAGTGTCTCACTTTTGTTTAAAATGAATATCATTTTAAGTGAAAACAATAAGTCATATAAGGAAAACCAACCAAATGCTTTCAAACTCCATTTAAAATTTAGTAAAACAATCCATGGGTCCTATGTGATGTTTACGGGTCAATCCTGCCTAAATCAGAGGCGTTGTCTAGCCGTCACAACTCAAAGTGTCTCAGTTTTATTTGAAATGGACAACATTATAAGTGAAAGGTACAACTGGCATATGGAAAACTGAACAAAAGAATTCTTATTCTATTGAAACATTATGAAATCGATCCATGGGTCATATGTGATGTGTATGTGTCAACCTCGCCTCAATCTGAGGTGCGGTGTGGCATAAACTACTCAAAGAGTCTCCCTCTTATTTCAAAAGGACATCATTTTAAGTGAAAATGACAACTAAAAATTCGAAAACCAACCAAATGCATTCGGTTTCCATTGAAACTTTAGGAAAACGATCCATGAGTCATATGTGACGTGTAAGATTCAACCCTGCCTCAATCTAAGGACTAGTGTAGCCCTCACCACTCAAAGTGTCTCACGTTTATTTGAAATGGACAACATTTTAATTGAAAACAACTACTGCCATATGGAGAACTGACCAAACTCTTTTTAAATTTTTTTAATATTTAGCACACTGATCAATAAGTAATATTTGACATCGATGAGTTAACCCCGCCTTATTCTGTGGTATGGTGTGGCCGACACACTCAATGTGTCTCATTTTATTTAAATGAAGAACATTTTAAGTGAAAGCAATAACTGGCATATGAATAACTGACCAAACGATTTCGGAATATGTTCATACATTAGGAAAATGATTCATGGGTCATATGTAACGTGTACGAGTAATCCCCAACTCAATTTGAGGCATGGTGTGGCCGGTATCACTCCATGTGTATGTATTTTTTTTAAATGGACATCATTTTTAGTAAAAACAACTGATATACAAAAAACAAAAGAAACATACACGGATTAGATTGATAATTATTCAGTTTTTTATGTATTGTATTGATAATTAATGGTCAAGGTTGGTGATTATGAACAAAAAGAGGGGGAGATGGGATTGATCTCAGTTGCACCACATGTTTGTCCAGCTATTATGGATTCTCAACGACAGTTGAATTATGATTGTGGTTGGCTGATTCCAGTTGATAGTGGGATGATTAAAGCTGGGGATGCTGAGCAGAAGGAGGGGGAGCTGGCCATGAGTTCAGTTGATGGGAATTCTCATGATTCACCCCATGCATGTCTAGCTGTTTTTAAATCTCATTTACAGTCAAATTCTGATTGTGGATTTCAAATTACATTTCATAATTGCAACCACTTTCAGGAATTGGGACATGAGGAGTGGAATGGGTGCCCTCAAATGAAGGAAGGTAAAAACATGATGTTTGTCATAGAGGATGTATTAAGGAAGGAGATGGATGTTGTTAATGCTTTTGTGGAGTCCCCACGGTGTTTGGCTATGATTGATATCAATGGGTAATATGAACAGAACCAGACCATGACTGATGCTTTCCAAGAGGTGGTAATTGCTGGAAAAATTTGGCAATGTATCAGATGGTGACAAAGAAAATATATTTGATTTATCCAGGCATTCATTTAGTGATGTTTTCAAGGATGGGAAGAAAAATTATGGAAATGTGGAACCTCCCCAAGTTAAAGGAAGAATGAAGAAGGTTTATGACTTTCCAAAGCTGGTGTCAACTATGTCCTCTTCCAGGAAATCCTCAAAGGAGTTGTTATCCTTAGAGAAAATGAATCTCAAACTGAAATATGAAAAGGTACTAAAGCACTATGATAGCTCTTAATGGGAATCATCTACTGCGGAGGAAGTGTTATATCAGGGGTGTGGCGAGGGGTATGACTTTTATGACATGTAACTGGTTTCGCTTACTTGTTGTTCTTGTTCATTGTATGTTTTCTTTTCATAATAAATGGTCAGAGGATTTACCTCTTGCTGAGATTTTCTAGTATTGATAAATGATAATTAAATTATATATGTATTCAATTATGAATTTAATTCTGGATTCCACATATAATTGACATCTAAATTTTAAATTGAATTCTAAATCATTTGTGTATGTTTATAAATAGGTTATGAATAATAATTTAACTCTGGATGTGGTTAGATCAAGAATTTATTATATGTTAAATGTGTATGAATTTGTTCTCTATATGTATGTATTATTCTGTTATTGTAGGTACAATAATTGGAAAGGAGAATAATGTACATCATTATATGCTCCTGTGCAAATTGCAGGCTGCTATGAAATTTGCACATCGTAGCCTATACCAATAGTTTCAAACCATTAGGATAGGTTTCTTGGGATTATTTTGAGAAAGGATCAATGATAACCATTGGAAAAAACTATTCCCAACGGTTTAGAAACCGTTGGGAAAGAGTTGATTTTTTTATTTTTACCAATGGTTCTGTGTAAACCGTTGGTAAAACTTATGCCAACGGTTGGCCAAACCGTTGGCATAAGTTAATTTTACTAACCTATACCACCGGTTCTTTTTAAACCATTGGGATAGGTTTTTCCAATGGATTACATCCCTATGGTTTGCAAAACTGTTGGTATAACATATACCAATGGTTCTGCCGGCTTTCCAAATAGTTCTGAAAGGTTGGGAAAGACCCCATTTCCAGTAGTGACTGCTGATCACCATCTTTGGCATCACCCCTAGATGAGGAAGACCATATGATCAACACCATCTCCATCTACGAAGTGCCACCAAAATCGGTCCCCAATATACTGACACACATCAATCTTCCTTCATCCACATCGTCCTCCACTGATCTCGACCAAATCAATTCACATTTACCACAAATGAGAATCACCTGCCATCACCCATACAATGAAGAATTATGACTTCCTTCCCCCACATAGTTTATTATCATCAACACCTACTCCCACATGATTAAGCGTCTATGCCTCTTCTTTCAGTGAAAACATGCTCCCTCAGAGGGAGACACTATTATATCTAAGGAAAGCCACTATGGTGGACTTTGTAGAACACCAAAATATGTTGTTACAACATGTTTACTTGTAGACGTTGTCTTGAATCTCCGTGATGGGTTTACGGAGCAAGGAGAGAAATTGAAGAGGATATCTATGGAGGATGTCATAGCTCCCATTCCCCATTTTTTCAGTCATAATGCTTCACTTTTATGATATCTTGTAGTTATTTTGACTCAAATGTTATTATTCCTTATCAGGTATATTCCATTACTATTATTTTGTTATTATCCCATATTTTTTGAAAATTATATGGTTTTAAGGATGATTATAGAGGTAGATGATTTCAAGATTAATATTCATAATATATTTCATGAAAATGTATTATGATACATAACAAAACATTTTTTGTTGGAAAAATTATTACTCAATGGAGGTGTCATTTTTGAGATGTAATATTTATTTATGGGTAAGTTATTTTTTAATTCTCTAAAACTATAATCCATAAAGAACATAAAATGTTAGAAAATAAACCCTAGACATATAACTCATTATTTTGTAATGTTCAATACTTGTTCATTTTTATTTGAATTAGAGGATTTTTTTTGATAACACTAGATATTATTAATTTTTAATCCATATTAATCTATGAGTTTTTTATATCATCATGGGTTTATAAGATTATGAATGATCATATGATAAAACATTTAGATTTACCCTTTAAGGATTTGTCTTATGGAATTATAAAGTGATTAAGATTAGTTTGGGAGACATTTATGTTAACATAACCCATAGGTTTAGTGTGGTTTCTAGTGGGAATTTTATTTGGGGAAGAATTCCTTTACATGATACAGACATAATTTTAATGGTTTTGACAACCTTTATGGCATATATTATCATTGAAATTGAAGAAATTATGGGTTATTAAATTTTTGAAATATATGTTATATTGTATAGAAAATTATAACATTGAAACAAAATGGTTGTTAAGAGACTAATTGTATTTTAGAAGAAGTTTTATATTTTGTTCACCATATATAATTATGGTAAGTATAATATTATATTGAAATGATTCACATATTTAAAACATAAATAGACAACAACACTATTATTTTTTGGTATTTAACATTAAAAGAGACTAATTTGGATTTGAGAGAAATGTTAATTTTTTATTGGAATAATATGTCATGAATACCATATAGTTTTTTTGATTTAATCATGGTAATGAATATTTTGACCTCATATGTGTTTATTTATTTATCAAATGATCTATGTTGAACATTGGGTGTCATTATTAGAGATTTAGAGATTAATGAGTAATTTATTCATTTAATGGTCCATTTTTAATGATTTTTTTTAGATTTATGCAATCCATTTTGTTTTGGATTCCATTTAAATTCATTGTGAATACCATGCCATCATTTTTTTGAATTTTTTATATTTTTGATGTTATTATTTGTGCATTGGGGATAAAAAGTTCTTCTTGAATAATCATTATTTGCAAAAAAAATATGATATTTTGGTGGAAATTTATTTATGGAAAAAATTATACTTTTAATGTACGTATATTTCATTATGTTATCATTATTAATTTTAAATGAATACATAATAACTGGGAAAGAGATCTTGAAAAAATTAATTTATCTTTATTACCTTTATTTTTAATTAATCAATGGCCTCTTTCACCCCACATTGATTTACAGTTACTAAAATTATCTTGAATATTATATTTCTTAAAATAAATGCTCTCTATAAATCACAAAAATTATTTTTACTTTATTTTTCTCTACCATGTCTAATTATCACCTCATGTAATTTATTTCCTATTTTTAAATTGAGGTTTTTATTATTAAAAATGACCTTCACATAGTTAATTTTCCCTTTTAAAGGGGATGTTTTATTAACCCTATAAATGTTATGGGATTTCAAAATAGACATATAGAAATGTGAAACCATTGAATAATGACTGATTTTCTAATTTCAAGGATTTAATTTATTAAAGAGGGTTAATATAAAACCAGTTGATTTTAAATTATGAACACTATGTTTGATAGTGTATATGACATGTTGTAATGGGCTTAAATGAACCATAAAATATTTTTTTCCTTATATTAATATTATAACCTTCATATTAAATCAATTGGTATGAATAGGATAATTAAATTTAAATGTATATGTATATATTATACTGTATATAATAGTATTGATAACTGGTTAATAAATAATCAATCAATTTTTAGTATGGGAATTAAATTTTAAAAAAAATATCATTAAAAATTACTTTTAATTATTATTGTTAAAAAATATTGAAATTAATTTTAATATTTTTTTGAAATTAATATTGATAATTTTTTTCCTATTTAGAATCAAAATATCAAAATTAAAAAACGATAAAAATTTGATATTTTTTAGAAAATATTATTTTTTCAAAGGGTACTGATAAAAAATTATTTATATTTTAAAATGTGATTTATTATAATTTATTAAAATATTAAAATACTATTATAGATAATTTTTATAATGTAATTAGTTATTTATTAATAAAAACAATCCCATTATAGTGTTTTTATGAACATTCTACTTGATTTTTGTTTAAAATACATTATATGTTTAAATTCATCATTCAAAAAAAATCACAAAAATTCTTATTTAATAAAAAATTAATTTATTTCACTAATAGAGATAAATATCATGAAAATGATTCCATATTTTTAATCCAAAGGATAAAATAGTTTAAATAAGAACACATTACTTTATTCCTTTTGAATAGTAAACATAGATAATTTTGCAAACCACTATAAGGGTAAATGAAGTAATTGAGGTGAAAATAATATGATACGGGTTAAAAATTAAACTTTTTGATTTATTTTATATTATTTTAGAAGTAAAGTTCAACTATATCCATCAGTGTTTTGAAAACATGGAAACATTGTTCCATATTTCTTTGATTTTAACCGTTATATTTTCTCTTTTTCAAGAAAAGTAAAAAAATGTAATTCTAATTGTTTATTTACCTCAAAATATTTTTAATATGGATTGCCATATGCTATGATAAATTGAAAATTTTCATTTTAATGATAAATTTTCTTCTTATCATAATGATTTTTTTCTATGTTTTATAAATTAATTTCTTATTCCACGGTAGCATAATTTATTCAATTATTGGAAAATAAATTAAGTTATTATATCAATGATAAAAGTAATATAATCTGAAGAAATAATTTCATTCCATTATTTTTTAGTTAAACATAACATTACAATTTTATTTTTTAAATTAATTATATTCTAATTCCATTACTATCATGTTGTTATCAAAATCAAATTAAATGTATAGATCCAAAAATTGGGACTAATGATATTTCAATATAAATAAAATTTTATTCAATTATTTAAATTTTTAAAAAATATTAAATGTAGAAAAAATATTGGGATATGTTTTAAAAATCATTTATTTTTAATTAATGGGATAATTTTCTTCTTATCGATTCTATTGTAACCCCAAAATATTAAAAACATTTATAATTTCATAATTGTCAAATAATTTTAATGGGGTAAATAATATAAGTAGAAAAATATTGTATTCATATTTCCAAATTATATTCAATGACAGAATCTTGACACATCATCATAATATATTCAAAATATATCATTTGGATCAATTTATTTCATAAAAAATAATTTATATTAGTTTAGTAGTTTAAGAAATTCTGAATGTGCCCCTCCCCTCTCTTATAAAATTGTACAACCTGTCCAATCATCTTCACACATCAAAAGTCTATTTTTCAACTACATTACCAAATACCTTTCTAGTATCCCCCAAATGATTATATATTTATTTTATTATGAATAAAATTGTCCTTAGTAGGATAAAGGTATAAATAATAGGAGATTGTCTGAAGAATATGTATACTATTTAACTAAATGTTTTGGTTCCATTTCTTAATCCACCTCCTTCAAATATTATATTTACGAGGAAGATATTCTAACGTATGTACATTCCATATATTTTAATTTTATTATGATAATGGAATATATTTTATGTATCTTCGCTTCCATTAAATTTAAAACAACACTGTTGTTTATGTGTATTAGAGGACTACACCCTCTTAAATAAATGTAATTCATTTTCCATATCCCCCTGTCATGGATATTAATAATGATGTATTTCATGTAAATATGTGTTATTAATCAAATAATTATATGTATTGAAAATTAATATATAAAATATATTCTAGCCTTTTCATTCAATGAAAATATGATTACATCATCTCTGTGTACAAGTGGACTATCACCTCTATGAAGTGATGTAATTTCATAATCATCACAGAAATACATGGATGATATAAATATTTTTATGAAATTGATTAGTTTGATATTAATTATATTAATATAATTATAAAAATATAATATATTACATCTCTTTTATAGATTCATTACTCATTCATACTAATAGCATACAGTCTCTATGATTATAACATTATTCATTTTTCATAACCATATTTCATGGTAAATTTTTAAATTTTAATTTATGTTTAAAAAATATAATGATATCATGATTTTCATTTTGTATATGAATAAATAATTATCTATATTACCTTATTCGACATAACAATGTTATTTGGACATATAAGATAATCATTATCTAGACGTCGGACAGGAACCTAAATGATAAAGTAATTGAACATAACATGATAATAAATAAAATAAATAAAATAATATTCATTAAAAATGAATTAAATAAGTTATATTTATAAAATAATTTTATTATTAAGGAATACAGAAAATATACATGATGAATTGGTCTAAAGGTATAAGACTTTCTTTTAAAACTTATCTTCTAATGTTACCCTTCAAACTCTTTTTCTTAACTGAAAACATTTATTAAAATGTTTCCAAAAAATATTTATTACTCTATGATTTCTGAAGTTCATTTTTAACAAATTTTAAAATCATTAATATGTTTTCTAAAAATTATTTTTTTTGGTTTTTAAAAATAGAAACTTTATATTAAAATGTATTTTAAATGTTTCAAAATTTCATTTTGTTAATAATTTACTATTCTTTCAATATAATTAAATATTATTCCATGTACATATATTTATAAACTAAATATATTATTAAAATATATTTTTTGTCTCATGTAAATTTTTTTCCAAGAATAATATTTTACATATTTTATAAAACACATTTTAAATTAAAAGAAAAAAGAAACAAATGTGTGTTCAACTTCAATTATCAAGAATAAAAGTCTATTAACATCAATATATCTAATATTTTATCATTATATTCCTTTATATGATACTATGTTTTCAGAAAATAAAAAATATAATTGATTTTATGTCGTAATATATTGATTATTTCAATTTCCGAAACACCTTATTTATGAATTATCCATTTATTACAATTATAGGAAAGATTATGCATCACATTTATTTATATGGGAATCTATTATGTTTTTGACTTATGAATTATTTACTTTTTGTTGAAAAACAATATTTAACATGTTATGATGTGTGCACCAAAATTTTACTTCATTTCATTAGGTGATGCTTGTGTCCAATAAGTCTTTATGTATGGGATTGGGGAGTAAACTAGGTACATGGTGAGACTTTTTCCACCATTTGGTGTTGTATTGGAAGTTATCCTTGAATAATGTTTCTGATATTGTCTATCATACATCAACATTTCCTAGGATTCCATGTTCTTATAATATCATGTACTTTACATTATTCTTTAATGTGTTTATTCATGTGAAGTATCTTTTTTGATATCATGTTATACCTTTGACTCTCATGTTATGCTTCTATATCATGAAAATTTTTATACTACGATTTTTTATCTTATCCCATGTTTTAAGTTGTCTATGAAAGTGTTGTATGGATTATTATAGAAAAGGATGTAGAAAATATGAAAATTTTAACGATTTTTTAGGAATAGAAAATGTGTAATACCATAAATTTATAATTTTATGTGAAAAATGAATACTAAGATGATGATTATATATTTTGATGTAGTACTTATTTTGTATAGGGATGGACTTATTCTCTAAAACTAAAACTATAATTTTATCCATATATGAGTAGATAAATTCTTGAATAAATAATAAATATTATGTAATATTAAAGGTTATTCTTTTATATTAATCAATTTAAAATCAAGTAATTTCCCACTATATAAAAAATTCAATATATATGTGGTGATTATTTTAATAATTCTATAGGGATATCTATAAATCATATAAGACTAAAAACAGTTAGAGGAAATTATATAATTGACCAATAAGACCCTACCAAACATCAAAAGTGACTTTATTTTCCTAGAAAAATTAGTATATTAAATATGATTGGAAATTTCATAGAGTAAAAAACATTTTTCCATTCATGTAGTAAGGGGAGAAAAAAGTATGTTGAATGGAGAATACCCTCTCTATTTCCAATAAATTTTAAAATCCATGTTTTTCTAAATGGATGGATGATCATTACCATGTAAATAAAAAAAAATTCAAACTAATATTCCATCTAGAGGTCATCTCATAATGAGTGATTCTTTTCATGAGGAGTTAAATAATTTATATTTCACACTTAATGACAATATTTATGTCATCAATATAAATATGTGAGATGGGGTAGTAAAACCGCTTGTGAAATGAATAGTACATAGATTTCTAATTTTCACTTAATCAACAACAATCCATTTTAACGTTAAATTAAAATAATTTATCATAATTTATTTCATTTAGTAAAAAATATTGAAATAAAATGTTTCTAATGAAAATTAATTCAAAATGAGGAAAATGTTGAACTATATTTCCAAATGAATATACAGAAAAATAATGCGATATCATCCCCATTACAACTAATGGAATTCATGACCACTTAGGTGCATATACTTGTTGGGAATAGAATATTCATTTAGTCACCAAACATTACCCATATAATATAGTACATTATAAAAAATATATCATAACTAATATAATATTTAATGTGTTAAAGTTAATAATGTAATACATTCCACAATATATAGTGAAAAAAGTTTCCAATTTATGTCACCTTACCTTCATTGTTTTTTTAGATTATGGGATATGTATTCCAGTTTTTCATTTCAAGAGTAACTTAAAGGAATCTACATCATAGATTTTGGCCTTTTAGGTCTACCTAATACCAATTAGATCCTACATATCAGAACTCTATAGTGTTACTAAGAAGTGTTGGATAATATTACTCCCATAAATAACTATCTTAAGAGGATTGTGAAAGTTTCATCAATACCATATTAGGGAAAAAATATTTCATAAGTAAGAGATATTCCTTGTTATGAAGGTTCTATCATAATCATAAGAGATTAATTTCTCCTTCTATGAAATATTATATTAATCATTGGCTATAAATAGGACCCACCCTTGAGGGAGTATGCCAAATATATATATATATATATATATATATATATAATAAACATTAAATTTGTTGTAATATATTGATCTCGGGTAAGTATTAATATCATTATCTAAATATTTTTTCAAATAAAGGAAAAAAACGTTATCATATAAGTAGTATGTCAATGGCAGTAATGAGAAAATTGTCACCCTAGATGGGGTATGTAATGTTCAAGGAGGAAACACACCCTAATATGGAAAAGTTTTATAAATTCTATTTCATAAAGATTATATATCTTTGATTTTTTATGTTAAAAAAGCTATATAACTAAACCAAATCCAATAAGGATTATATCAAATATGTAATAGAAACTCACTCTATCAAGGAAACTATATTCTTACTATAAGCTTGAAATTAACACATCCATTAAAATAATATATATAAATATATATATTATGTCAAAAATAATGCATCCCATAATTAAATTAAATATGTTGGGGTGATTCGTGGGAATAATTAACTAATACTCTAGAACAACTTCAATATCAGGATGGGATTATTCAAAACCATTCTGCAATTAATAAAGTAAAACACATCAAATAATAATCATATTTGTAAGAAATAAAATCATTGAACATCACCCTCCCAAACACCAAACCTCATGAATAACCCATTTCCATATATAAATTTCATACCCTAATATCTCAGTTAAAAAGATATAATATAATTTTTGTGACTCATTAAATAATTATTTATCTCTTATATTACATATTTCAAAAATATGACAACTGATAAAATCCAACAACCATGATCAGGATTGGACTCATTCATGATAGTTATATTGTCACCCTACCCTTTTATTTTTATCACTTATAGTCAAATAATTTTACTGTTAGATTGGGAATGTATTTGAAGAACATCTAACGAAGAAACCATTCTGTCACGTCCCGTCCCAGTGGGGCCCACATGGTGACTCCCCATGCCTGCCTCCAATAGGCTGGGGTCTGGTTAATAGCACCGAGTATTCCTATTGCTAACATGGGAGGAATTTCCAATGAACATTAACACATACACACATCTCCTAGCCCACTAATGCTGAAATGTAAACAAAATCACTGACAAACAAAATGCATGCATACAACTAATCCCAACCAACAGAGTTTGAAAGAAGGAAAAGTGCAGAAAGTAAACTGGGCCAAAATACAAGCCCACCAAAACAGGAGTTTGAAAACTACAAAGTCCATACTATAATGAAAAGTGGTACTGAAACTATATCTCATAGCTGTAGGGACACCTCGACCTATGAGGAACTCAGAAAGTTCAGTCTTGTATTTGTCCACACTGGGCTCTGTCAAAACGTTGATCATCTACACAATAGATGATATGTGTAGGCAAAGCCCGTGCAGGGGTGAGTATAAAAATACTTAGTAGAGGACCCTGAAAACCAAAATGCAATACACAAAGGAAAGGTACAGTCAACTGTACATGGTATATGTCTACAGAACATATAGTAAGGGAAACACAAACCAGTTATACTCAAAACCCAGACCCATGGTCTATTGGTAAGTCACACAACTTCATACCCCAACGAAAAATTCCTTTAGAAGATTCCATTAAGCACTCGTTCCAGGAGAACACACTCCATGAGTCTGGTAGCTCTAATGATGTCCAGGAGAGATGTATTGTTCATCGGGAAATGTCAGGAGAGGTAGTTACACTCATTATGGGAGACACACTCTTAACTGGAAGAATCTCGATAGAAATATATACTCATTGCTGGAGACACACTCCTGAGTGGGGAAAGATCATGATAGATAGATACACTCATTACGAGAGACACACTCTTGAGTGGAGAAAGATGATGATACATAGATGATGATCACTACCAGGGCCATGGCGGATACCGTGACTCATTTGGATTCCCCAACTAGGTAGAGGGTCAATTCTTGGTGTAGTTGGTCATGTCAATGCATGACTCTACCTAGGTTCAAAAATGGATAGAGGATCTCGATCAGGGGATCCCGGAGGTATTCTTGACTCTATTACAGAAAGTCCAGCTGAAGGGATCATACTCTTGAAAAAGGAAATGATGCATGACCTTCAGGGGAACGAAAATAAGGGGAACCAACCCAAACGAAATATTTCCAGGATATGGTGGACAAGAAGTCAAAGACATTTTCCAAAAAAGAAAATGGTGTGTAGAAAAGTCCCACGCCATGTCTTCTTACCTCGGGTACTGCCTGTATACAACAGTCTGTGTCATAAGTATGGTCATGTAGAAAAATTCATTACAAAACATGTGGTACAGATTACAAATCATGTCCTACGGTCGGCTCTGTGTACGCTGGTCATATTCCCCTACACGGCCTCAACCCATGTATGGAAACCTGTGTAATCAGTATATGGGGTGACCCGCGTTCCAGGCCATGCCTGGCCATGTGGTGCAGTACACGGCTGTGTATTATACCTCATGTCCATGTATCCCCTGGATACACACTATGTCCTGCATAGTCACTTCTTCCATGATACGTAAAGTGTACACGCCATGTCTCGAAGCCGTGTAGTCCTTCCCATGTCCATGTACTTCCCAAATGACACACAGATCTTTGGGGAAGGTCCAACAGGTCGTGTGACCGAAGTCACATGACGTGTGATACTTGTCTGATTCTCAAAACCCTATCTGTCGCTGAGACAGTCTAGGGGTTTTGTTTTTCAGAGATACAAGACATGTATTCTAGAAATATTCAGAAATGTCCACCTCTACCGCAACACCTTCAGTGATGTCTAGTTCGTTGATCTGGTCATCTAATCGCAATGTAACTACCGGGTTTTGGTCTCCCCGACACAATGAAGTAGCTTTCATTGTTTTTGAACATCTGATCAGCTCCAAAAACATGTTTTAATTTTCCCGTGTGAAGAACACTCGAATAATGACCCTAATTAGTCACTGAAAGTGGCTAATATTAATTGTTAGTATCTTTATATTCATTTATCCAAAGAACATAAACATTGTTTTTAGTGCATTACATAATTAGAAATTCATTTCTCATAAAAAATGCAATTCATGTTTAAAATGAAAATTTGGTCCCAATCATTCATTTATTTGTGCACAACATTATATTCATTTTCTGAATTTTAAATTTTGGGATATTATTGATCACTTTGTTTGGAACATTTTATCTTTTAGGTCCGATGTATGAATCCCAAAGGAAAATGGATAATTTTGCGCCTGAAGGAAGAAACTTGCTGGAAAAAGAATAATGGGCCTAAGGCCCATCAAACAAATGTGGGGCCCAGAAACCAAGCCCAATGAAGCTCCAATATATACAGTAGAAAGAAAACAATATGAGGATCATTTTATTAAACTGTGGCCAGAGCTAATTCTGATGTATTCATGATGATAAAGGGATAATAATTTGAGATTTAAATGGTGGACTCGACATTAATGCACAGAAATCTGTCCCACCATTTCGACCATAACATCCAAACAGATGAGCCAAATTTCCTGAAATTTTGAGATATTCTAGAAGACACATGGAAGAAGATATTTTCCTTCTACAAACCCCCCAGATTCAGCCTTTTTTAATTGCTAATTCACACGTCAATATGGTGGATGAATCTGGACAGTTTTCCAGGTCAAATTCAAAACATCAATTTCCTTTTGAATATTCACCCTCCATTTGACTCTATTAATTGTTGGGGGGTGAATTGATTGTTGGGGGTGGAACTAAGTCTCCTAATATTCCTATATAAGGAGATGTTGGTGAAGGGAATTGGCATCTTGCATTTTTCTTTGAATCCATGTTTTTCTTTCATCCGTTATATTTCTTTCAATTGTAATTTTCTGATTTCAATTTGTAATCGGATCGTCATGTTTTCTCATGAAAGTTTTTCTTTCACGTTTATTATTTTAATAAAATTTATTCTTCTTCTTCTTCAATTTTTATTTTCCTTTTCTTCACATGTTGATACCGTTGAGTCATGGTTTGAAATTATTCACACCAACACTTGTGATTTCAATCACACAACGGTGGAGTGTTCGTTCTTTTAATAATTTTCTTCTTCTTCAATTCCACCCCCATAAGTCTACATCTCTCTTCCATTGGTAGAATAGAATCAATGGAGGGATAACCTTTTATGGGTTGATCCAAGGGAGTATCAAGGTCATGGATTGAATGTTATTTCATGTACTTAATATTTAAATCTATTCGTTATTTTAGGATTTCCATTTGATGAGTTACATTCTTTCTCATCTTTGCCAACTTTAACGATGACACATTTTGAGTGCTAGTATGATCAATTTCCTTTGAGTGCTCATTAAAGATATCCTCAAAGTGAATTAGTGATTGGCCTTGGAATTGTGTAGGGATTAAATTGGTGAATTATTTGGAAGAATTATCTCATTGTTTGGATATGTCTTGAATTAATGACATGAAATTTTCTAAGAAAAGAAATTCATCCAATCCACCCCAAGAAAAACCCTAAGATCAACCCACCATCAATAATTGTTTAGTTCAAATAATTTCTTATTATATCTTATTTAAATTATATCATTAGTTCTCCAATTAAAATCTACCTCAAAGTTGGACACTTCATAGCCAATCCATCAATAAATCATATCGTCTCAAGGTTACATCTTCAGTCCCTATGGATTCGATCCCTACTTGTACTTCAACGTCCGCTTTTACCAGTAGGGTAAATTTGGGCATAACCAAATTTTGGCGCCGTTGCTAGGGACCAAGTAAGTCACCTTAGAACATCTTTCTATTCTCCCTCATTTCTATTTTCTCATCCCCATTTCTCTACTCTTTTCCCCTTTCTTTTTTTTGACCCCCGAAAATCACGATTACAAATTTTCAAATAAATCCAATGGAGTATAATCAACAATATCCCTTCACAAACTCAGGATGGAATCAGTTTGAAAATTCACATTGGGAATCACCAACCTTTTTTAATCAACCTTTGAATGAATACCCCACCCCTGATAACATGAATGAAATTTGTAATGATGAAGGTTTAAAAGAACAATTTCCATACCTATCAAGAATGATTCAAAAGATGAATAATGAGGAAGTCCATGATGTCGAAACATATATCAATCCTAATCATGAAACAATTCTTCAAAAATTGTGTGAACAAATGGAAAAAATGAATTCAGAGGTATCAAGTTTTAGACAATAACTACAAAGCATTAAAACATGTGTGGACCCCATTCCCACTCAAACCATCCCTTACTCAATGTTGATTGATGAATCTTGTAACACACAAACCCCTCATACCTTTACTGAAGAACCAAACATAGGATTTTAGATAATTGGAGAGGATCTAGGAGTTTTTGAAGGGTCTTTAAATCAGGAGGAAATTGATTTTTTGGATTCAAAAGAAGAAAATTTGACATCATGGAGAGAGTTTCCTGAATATAACTCCATTAATGATTTTTCAAAAACACAAATCACTGAACAATTTGGAGAAATACCAAACATTGAACCCATACACACTCCTGAAATTCAACTAGACACTTTTGGGGATGAATCATATTTTCAAAATGAACCAATTATTTTTAAATGTTTTGGAGAAGAAACTGATTTTGATTTAATTTTTCAATATCCTTTAGGAAATTTCAATGAAATCGAGCTCAAAATTATTTTACATTCTTCCAAACTCAAGAAAATAAATATTAATCATGTTTAAGTGGACAAAAATGGGGTCCTAAAAATTTTGAAAGTTGGAATGGGATATGTTGGGGGGTTCAAGTCGAGCTAACGATGTTAAACAAAAGCGTTGCATGGGAGGCAACCCATGGTTTTCATGTTTCTAATAATTTTGAATCATTTTTTTATATAATAAATTACCATAAACTGTTGACCTGTTCTTCTTTTATGAGTAAGGATGGGTATGAAATGGGAGCACCATATTCATCTGTGTCACGTGGTGTGATCTCTGAGTAATACCTTACCCAGAAAATATAAAGAAGACAATGTATCATCAGTTTATTTTGTTTTGTTTTATTTTTATGTTTTTATAGGTTTAAAAAAATAAAAGGACATGTCGTAAGCCATAAGGAAAATCCATTCACAACCATCCAAGCCGCTGAGACTCAAATCCAGGATTGAAGGGAGACTATGGCATGCACTATCATCATCAACCACCAGGTGACTTCATTCCATGATTTTCATTTTAAATTTCTTCTTTGAACTCCTCTCTTACCCCCTTCTAGCTTTTCTATTCATTATACACTAGGGACAATGTTATTCTAAGTTGGGGGGGATAAAAAATGATTTTTTATTGAATAAGAACATGCATGAAAAGAAAAATTCCATTAACCTTGAACATGATAGCACACATTGAAAAATCTAAAATTGGATATCAAATAATTTTGTATGTCTTGATTCTGATTTTAATGCAAGTTTAAGTTCATGAGCATAGTTTTTGGAATGTGCGGTTGTCCGATGTGATTTTTCAAAGTTTACATTTTCTTCCTCTTAATGAAAATACCAGAATGCACGTCTTCTGGATTATGGGTATAAATTTGAGTTCTTGGGGCCCTTTCATTATAACATAGGGTTCTGGGGTCACTTTTAGTTTAGTTTGAGTATAAAAAAAACAAAAAATATGACCACATAGAGCAATGTTTTTTCCAAATGCGTGGCGTCCGGCACTTGGGGATCGTGACTCCATAGTTGTCTTGCCCAGAGTTAGGCTTTATATCTCTATTGTAGAGCATGAAATTGACAATATGTGTGGCGTCCGACACTTGGGGATCGTGACTCCATAGTTGTCTTGCCCAGAGTTAGTCTTTTCATATCTATTGTGGTTAAAAAATAAAATAAAATAAATCAGAAAAAAGGATACTCATCTTAAAGATTAATGTGATTCCCACCTAGCGCTTCCATTTTTCCCCTTGAACAATAAAATGGGCCCTATATCATTTATTATGCACAACACTTTATCATGCTTAATTGGAATTGGATGAAATGTGGCGATGAATTTGAACAAAGGAATGGGCTTAGACTTGGGATATGCTTATGGACCTAGCTTGTTTTTAATGATTTTGATGGGTTTTCATTTTTTTTTGATATTATATATTTGGGTGAGCAATGTGTATTAAAATGTTTTTGGAAAAGGGGATTTTAATTTCATATTTTAATTTATTTTGCTTAGGACTAGCAAAACTCAAGTTGGGGGGTGTGATTAGTCACTGAAAGTGGCTAATATTAATTGTTAATATCTTTATATTCATTGTTCCAAAGTACATAAACTTTGTTTTTAGTGAATTAAATAAATATAACATCACTTCTCATCAAAAATGCAATTCATGTTTAAAATGCAAATTTGGTCCCAATCATTCATTTATTTGTGGACAACATTATATTCATTTTCTGAATTTTAAATTTTGGGATATTATTGATCACTTTGTTTGGAACATTTTATCTTTTAGGTATGATGGATGAATCCTAAAGGAAGATGGAGAATTTTGCGCCTAAAGGAAGAAACTTGCTGAAAATGCATAATGGGCCTAAGGCCCATCAAAGAAATGTGGGGCCCAGAAACCAAGCCCAATGAAGCTCAAATTTATACAGTAGAAAGATAAAAATATGAGGATATTTTTATTCAACTGTGGACGGAGCTAATTATGATTTTTTCATTATGATAAAATGATTTTAAGTTGAGATTTAAATGGTGGACTCGACATTAATGCACAGAAATACGTCCCACCATTTCGACCATAACATCCAAACGGATGAGCCAAATTTCCTGATATTTTGAGATCTTCTATAAGACACATGGAAGAAGATATTTCCCTTATACAACCCCCCCCCCGGATTCAGCCTTTTCCAATTGAAAATTCACACGTCAATATGGTGGATGAATCTGGACAGTTTTCTGGGTCAAATTCAAAACATCAATTTCCTTTTGATTATTCACCCTCCATTTGACTCTATTAATTTTTGGGGGTGAATTGATTGTTGGGGGTGGAACAAAGGCTCCTAATACGCCTATATAAGGAGACGGTGGTGAAGGGAATTGGCATCTAACATTTTTCTTTGAATCCATGTTTTTCTTTCATCCGTTGTATTTATTTCATTTGTAATTTTCTGGTTTCAATTTATAATCAGATCGTCAAGTTTTCTCATGAAAGTTTATCTTTCACGTTTATTATTTTAATAAAATTTCTTCTTATTATTCTTCACTTTTTATTTTCCTTTTCTTCACAGGTTGATACCGTTGAATCATGGTTTGAAATTATTCACACCAACACTTGTGCTTTCAATCACACAACGGTGGAGTGTTCGTTCTTTTAATAATTTTCTTCTTCTTCAATTCCACCCCCATAAGTCTACATCTCGCTTCCATTTGTATAATAGAATCAATGGAGGGCTAACCTTTTATGGGTTGATCCAAGGGAGTAGCAAGGTCATGGATTGAATGTTATTTCATGTACTTAATATATAAATCTAGTCATTATTTTAGGATTTCCATTTGATTAGTTACATTCTTTCTCATCTTTGCCAACATTAACGATGACACATTTTGAGTGCTAGTACAATCTATTTCCTTTGAGTTCTCATTAATTTGATCCTCAAAGTGAATTAGTGATTGGCCTTGGAATTGTGTAGGGATTAAATTGGTGAATGATTTGGAAGAATTATCTCATTGTTTGGATATGTCTTGAATTAATGACATGAAATTTTCTAAGAAAAGAAATTCATCCAATCCACCCCAAGAAAAACCATAAGATCATCCCACCATCAATAATTGTTTAGTTCACATAATTTTTTATTATATCTTATTTAAATTATATCTTTAGTTCTCCAATTAAAATCTACCTCAATGTTGGACACTATATAGCCAATCCATCAATAAATCGTAGCGTCTCAAGATTACATCTTCGGTCCCTGTGGATTCGATCCCTACTTGTACATCAACGACCGCTTTTACCAGTAGGGTAAATTTGGGTGCAACCAGACCCAATCCAATCCAAGCTTATTCATTGTATGTCATGCATGCCGCACCTCTTTAGGGTCGTTGCAATGTTGGATCTCTAGTTTGGGATCATTCCATTGTAGGACATGTGCGCAACGATCTGTTGTTCTTTGCCCCATGAAAAATGCAAAGAATGTGTGAGAAGTAAAGGAGAAAGAAACTCCAATAAAATAAATTTAAGGAATGAACCTCCACTGTCGTTCGTCACAAAGATAATATTCTCCTGTTATTAGGCTTAAACAGAGCAGAAATCAACAACAATAATCATTATGGATTAATCGCCCATAATCATCAAATTAAAACCCCCATAATAATGTATGAATATGTGGATCAACTTGGTTGTGGGTGATCCATGTTCATTTTTTAAATTCAAAAATGGTGAAAGAGGAAAGAAATAACGACCCCTACCTTTGTGAAAGGATCGATTGTTGACAAAAGGTTCATGTAGCCATTATCATCGAGAACCATCAACTACATTGGTGCTGCGATTCACAGATTTGTTTTGTTGTCATTCAAGGTGGAGAGTCTTCTCTGAAACCCTGTGGATTCTCCAGAGATTCCTCTCAATCATTTTCGACGAGCTACATCCCAATAAATAAGGAAAAATCTTTGGAACTTGTTTACGATATGATAATAATGTGTCAGTGTTGCTATTTGTAAGTCATTCTGCCATTAATTACAGAATTAGTTGCCATGTCGCTGCACTGCATCGGATGTTTCCAAAATTAATAAAATAAATAAACGTCGCAATTTATTTTATTTTATTTTACTAAAAATGCCTAAAAATTAACTTTTTACCTGGACATGTTTCAGTCGAGGTTAGACCCATTCTGAGGTAATGTTGTCATTGTAGATGCAACAATGCCCTTTGATTTTTAATCCGGTCAATAGTTTAGAAACTGCCACAACCGCGCACATGTTCGAGCTCACTTACCATAAAAAAGTTCAAACCACCATTCTGGGCTCACTAGGCCATGAAATGATGTGTCGTTTCCGTGCCTGGTCTTGTGATAATTATATATAATATATTAAAAAAATAAAAAAACAATACACCAAAAATACGAGACATTACATTCTCCCACCTTGGGGATTTACATCCCTGAAAAGCGAAAACAATACTACTCAAAAAGATGGGGGTACTGGGCACATATCTGAGCCTCCCACTCCCACATACTCTTGATGATTCTCGTGCTGCCATCAGACACACACCAAGGGAACCAATCACCCATTAAAGAGCCTCTCCTTCTAATCCTCGATCTCCACAAGGTACTCAGTAAATGTTGCTCCATCATCGATGTCCAGCTCTCCCCAGTCCATGACGTGTGATGGGTCATGCACGTACATCCTCATATGCGGTACAAAGAAGACATCATGTACCTGATGCAACTGTGGTGGTAGAGGTAGGTGGTATGCCACCTCTCCAACTCTTCACATTATTCATAAAAGTCCGATAAATCTCAAGGATAGCTAGCCACCTCGTCCAAACCTCTGCAACACTCATCATGGTGAGACCAGAAGAAAGGTGGTGTCTCCCTCTTAGAACTCTAGAGGTCTCTGTCGTCTATCAACATAAGACTTATGCCAACTATGTGCAGTCTTCATCCGCTCCCAGATGGTCTACCCCTTTCTGATGGTATCTTGTACCAACTCTAGACCCATGTGTGTTGACTATATAATGTTGGTCCAGCAAAGTGGTGACCAGAACGGTCTCCCATACAATGCATCGAACGGTGCTATACCAATGGTGGAGTGGTAGCTGTTATTGTACACAAACTCCACCAGTGGTAGGTGGTCACCCCAAATGTGACCAATCTCCATGATACAGGCCTACAACATATCTTCCATAACCTGAATGGTTCTCTCTGCCAGACCATCAGTCTGAGGATGGAACATTGTGCCCAAGCATAGTTGATTATCAAAATCCTCCTGTAATCCCTTCCACAATTGGTATGTAAAGTTAGTTTCTTGGTCTGAGACTATTGTCGAAGGGACACCATGAAGATGAAATATCTCCTGCACATATTGGCTTCCCACGATCACTATAGAACTCTGCTCCCTGATGGCAAGAATGTGGGATAACATGGTGCTTCATTTGACGATCACCTAGATGGAATCATGCACCTATAATGTCTGTGGTATGAATGTCACGAAGTCAATCTATATTCCATCCCACATCCACTCTAGAACTTCCAGGGGTGAGCTAATCCTGCTAGAACTTGTTTCTTTGCCTTCACCTACTAGCATGTAATACATCGAGAAACGAGCTCTTATACTACCTTATTCTTGCCTGACCACCAGAATTGGCATCATGGATCCCAATACATCTTTTCGACTCTAGGAAACACCACTAAGGGGGGTGTATGGACCTCCCACAGGACCTCTTCCTGCAATGATACGGGTACAATAGTTTGACCTTTGAAAATAATTACATGCTCCCCACCTTGTGAATATCCATCAAGATCATGTGCTATGGACAACTAAGCACGTAAAGCCTCATAGTCGACATCCTCGAGCTGCACCTCCCAAACTCATTATAAGAGAGTATGGGTGAAAACCATGAACTGTAGGTAAGTTTCATCCTCTCTGTCCATAAAGGACAAATGCAACGTGGCCAACTGCTCTGTTTCCTCACTCAATAGTTGTGTGCTCGACCATCTGGCAAGAGAATCTACCACCTTGTTCCCCCTCCTAGGATTATATATAATCTCAAAATCATAATCTTGGAGGAACTCTAGCCAATGCCTCTACCTCGGATTTAGATCATTCTGTGAGATGCTGTATTTGAGGCTCTTGTGGTTAGAATGGACGATGAACTAGTAACTCATAAGGTAGTGTTTCCATATCTTCAATACGAAGACTTACAATTCCAACTCGAGATAATGGGTCACATACTTCTTCTCATGTGGCCTAAGATGGCATGAACCACAGACAATCACTTCCTATCTCTACATCAGGACACAACCAATCCCAGTCCCTGATGTTTCTCAAAGAACCACGTAGTCGACACCTTCCTCGTGCAATCTCAAAACCTAGGCAATCATCAATCTTGGTCTCAACTGATCGAAATCCTAGTGGAACTTCTCCACCCACACGAAGGGTTGTCCCTTTCTGGTCAAGGATGTCATTAGTGCGGATATCTAGGAGAAATCTGGAATGAGTCTCTAGTAATATCCTTCCCACCTAAGGAAGCTTCCTACCTCCGTCATTCTCCGAGGTGGATCCCATGCTAACACTGCCTCCACCTTTCCTGGGTCTACAGCTACTCCATCTGCTAAGATGACATGTCCCAAAAAGTGGACCTCCTAAATCCAGAACTAGCATTTCAAGAGCTTCCCAAAAAGATGGTTCTCTCGATTTACATCTTGAACTATATGTAGGTGTCTCGCGTTCTCCTCCTCTGACATCTAGTACACAAGGATACTTTCGATGAAGACCACTATGAACCGGTCAATGTACGACTAGAATATCTAGTTCATCAATCCCATGATCACTGTGGGAGCATATGTCATGCCGAAGTGCGTCACCGGGTACTCATGGTGACCGTAGTGGCATCTGGACGCTATCTTCGATATATCCTCATCTCGTAATCGTAACTGGTGATAACATGATCGATGGGAAACCTAAAAGAACCATCGTGCCCCTATTAGCTGATCGAAGAGGTCATCGATTCTCGACAGTGGATACTTGTTATTTACTATTACCTGATTCAAGTGTCGATAAACCATGCACAACCTCAAAATCCCATCTTCCATCTTGGAAAACAAGACTGGGGCTGCCCAGGGCAAAATGCTAGGTCTTACGAAACCCTTGCACTGCAATTCCACCAACTCCACCCTATTATCACGAAGCTCTGTGGGAGCCATCTGATATTATGGTGAGGAAATTGGTGTGGTCTTGGGGTGTATGTTGATGAAGAATTAAATTTCTAGATAGGGTGGTAGTCCTTGAACATCTTTGGGAAAGACGTCCTCGTACTCTATCACTACTGCTGGAAACTAGGAGCTCATCACATCTACTGCTCCGCGGGCGAGGTTAGCCAACTAATGGAAGACTGACTAAACCCTCTTATGCATGAGCCCATTCTGTTCTGCCTGGGTTTACCTTTATCCGATAAAAGAAAACCCCATCCCATCACTGCGGACACACCACACCCTTCACCTAAAACAATCAATATGGGCATGGACTGAAGATAACCAATCCATACCGAGGATGACGTCGTAAGGCCTCGACGCTACCACCAAGATGTTCCAACTGAAACTCTCGTGTACAAGGATAAGATCATACTATCTGCAAATTTATGTGATCGTCGAGTCTCCTTCTATAAGAGTCTCCAAACATAAGGATCAAGTCAATGGTTCTACTGGAATCTCAAGGTTTCGCACAAGACATGTGGATTTGAAGGAATGCCTTTCACCTGTGTCTATAAGTATGGAATCTAAGGTCGAGAAGACATAGATCATACCTCGGATCATCCCTATATCCCCTGGGCAATAAACCTTGACTGCATGCAGTTGTCCTCGTCCATGCCCCCAGCTCTCTGAGCCTGGTGCAGACATCTTGGGGGTGGTGGTGGAAGTAAGTCGAAGCGTCTTATACCTCCTGCGGCTCTCCCTGCTCCTCTGCCTCATCTGGCACCTGGTGGGTCCATCTGCTCCACTCTCTGCCTCTGCCTTGGTGGTCCATCCACTAAATCACTGCCAATATCTCGTTGGGTCGGACAATCTCTAGCGAGATGTCCCCAACTGTCGCACGCGTAGCACCACTTCTCCCTCAGATGGCTGGATCCAGCATGAGAGATCCAGACTCTTGATCCCTTCTCCTAGGTCCTCCTCTGACATCTCTCACGTCCATATCCCTATGTCTGATTTTGAATCCCTGATGTTGAGGTCTCCGGTCATGTCCACATGTTGCTGACTGCAATCAGTTGTCTCTACTCTGCCAAGAATCTCTCAATCACTAAGTCCCGCTCAAGCACTTCAGCATAAGTTGAAATGCATAGAGGTGCGACACTAGCTCGGTTTTCCCTTCATAGACCTCTCTCAATTGTCTGATATTTGATGTACTGATCTCTTACCATATCCATCGAGTACCTACCGGGGTTTGTGAACCTCGATGAATAGTCTGCTACTGTCATACTACCCTGCTAGAGTCGAAGAAGCTCCTGGATGCGTACTGCTCTCAGTGTAACTAGAGATAAATCCTCCCTGAAGAGTCTCTCAAACTAAATCCATGAAAGGTTATGCTTCTTGTGAGTATGTGTGGTCCAACTCCGCCATAGTCCCACGAATCCCTAAAGAATGCTCGCTCTCAGAATCACCATCTAGTCTGTTGGTTTCCAAACAAGACGAAAAATTATGTTCACCACCTCAAGACAGTCCTCAGTCCCCTGATGGTCAGGCTCCCCTCAGAACCTGAGGGGTATCTGTCTCTGGAACTCATGGAGCACGCTAAACATGCAGCCTACATCGGTCAGTACTGCAGGTACCACATGCTACTCCAATGGTGGTGGCATAACTGGTGCACCACTTAGGGGAAACGCATGGGGAACTGGTCCCTGTATCGAAGCATCATCACTGAGGAGATCATCCTGATGATTATTCTAATTAATCCTAGCATGTATGCATCATGGAGTCATCTTATAAAGAAACAAGATGTTCCATTATCATTGAATATATCTGGATAACTGACACAAAGGACATGGAAATCACAACCCATTCTTATATGATGCATGTACCATTCTTTTTATTTCCTTGCAATAGTTGTTTTCATGTACCGTGTTCAAAATAAGGTTATCAATGTCCTGGTGTATGGATAGTTCGGCCACCCACACCAACACTAGAGTCTCTTTCCTAAAATCGAAGCTCGATTCACTTAACACTATTTCCCCAAACCAATATCATGGTCTCGTGGTCCTATGGTAGAACTGACCACCTCTGATACAACTCTATCACAACCCATCCAAATGGTGTCCACGTCATGGCTCTCCAAGCCCACCCCCAATAGGCCAGGGGCTGGTAACTAGCACCCATTAGGCTTATTACTAAAATCGGAGGCATTGCCTAAGAACCAGTACACACGCACACATCTCCAAGAACACAAATGATGAAATTTAAGAAAAACACTGTGGAACAAAATGAATGCATACAACTAATCCCATCCAACTGTGTATGAGGGAAGGTAAAGTGTTGAAATTAAACTGGGCCAGAATACATGCCCACCAAAACAAGAGTTTGAAAACTACAAAGTCCAACCATTAATGCAAAGTGGTATTTGAACTGCTGCTCGTAGATGTAGGGAAACATCATCCTATTAGTAACTCAGAAAGCTCATTCACGTCCTGGTCTGCCATGGGCTCTATCAAAAGTCTGCTCGTCTTCACAAGACACGACACGTGTGGGAAAATCCCATGTAGGGGTGAGTATAACAATACTCAGTAGAGGACCCTAAAAACCACAATGCAATACATGAATTAAATGTCCAGTCAGCTCTACACAGTATATCTCTACTGAATATATATCAAGAGACCAAAACTGGATATAGTCAAAACCCAGACCCACAGTCTAGTGGCCAGTCACAAAACTGCATACCCCTACTAGGAATTCCATTTGAAGATTCCACACATCACACATTTCATGAGAACACACTCCACAAATACAGTAGCTCTGAGGACATTCGTCTGAGAAGTACTATTCATTGAGAAATGTCACAAGAGGTAGTTACACTCTTTACGGGAGACACACTCTTGAGTGGAAGGATCATGATAGATATATATATACTCATTAAGGGAGACAAACTCTTGAGTGCATAATGATCACGATAGATAGATACACTCATTACAAGAGACGCACTCCTGAGTATATAAAGATCACAATACATATATGAGGACCACTGCCAGGGCCATGGAAGATACCATGACTCATCCGAATTCACCAGCTAGGTATAGGATCAACTCCCAGTAGAGTTGGTCATGTCGATGCATGACTCTACCTAGGGTCAGTAATGGATAGAGGATCTCGCTTCCGGCCTCTCAGAGGGATGCCTGGCCCTATCACAGAAAGTCTTGCAGAAGGGATCATACTTTTGAAAAAGGAAATGAAGCTTGACCATCAGGGGAATGATAAGAAGGGGCACTAATCCAAATGAAATGTGTAAAATATACAGTGGACAAGAAGACCAAGATGTTTTCTAAAAAATTACATGGCTTGTAGAAATGTCACACCCCATGTCTTCTTACCTTTGGTATTTCTCATGAACAATGGCCCATGACCATAGTCTGGCCATATAGAAAATGTCAATACATGGCATGTGGCATGGATTACACGTCGTTTTCTAGGGTCGGATCCATGTACGTTGTCCATGTGCTCGTACACGACCTCATCCCGTGTATGCCAACCCATGTAATTGGCACATGGGGTGACCCGCTCAACTGGATTCTCCACACCATGTGGTGCAGTAGATGGTTGTGTGTTACACCTTGTGTCTGTGTATCCCCTAGATACAAACCGAGTCCCACATAGTCACATCTGCCAAGCTATGTAGTGAGTTTAGGCTGTGTCTCAAAGTCGTGTAGTCCTTCCTGTGTCCATGTACTTTCCAAAAGACATGCAGGGCTTCGGGGAAGGTCCAACATGTCGTGTGATCAGAGTCACACATCGTGTGATACTTGTCTAATACCTAAATCCCTAAACCCCATGGAGATCATCCACAGGGCGTGTTCTTCAGAGATACACTCCATGTATTCTTTAAATTTCTAAAAATGCTGACCTCCATCGATGCGCCTCTGGTGATGTCTGGATCATTTATCTGGTCGTCTGATTGCCATGTAACTCCCATGTTTTGGTCACCCCGACACCATGAATCTTCTTCTATTGTCTTCAAACCTCCGATCATATTCAAAAATAGGCTTTCATCTTCCCATGCAGAGAATTATCGAAGAACAACCTCTTTCCATCTGAACTGATTCGTCGTACGTCATGGCTGCCGCACCTCTATAGAATCATTGGAATGTTAGATCTCTAGTTTGGATTTTTTGTGTTTCAATACGGTTTCACAATAATCCGTTGTTCTTCGCCCCGTGAAGAACGTGAAGAATTCAAATACCGCATGAGAAGTAAAGGGGAAAGAAAATCAAATAAAACCAATCTGAGGATTGAATCTCCACTTTCATTCATCACGGCGTTGATATTCTCTTTTTAGTTGGCTAAAATGGAGCAGAAATCAACAAAAATAATCAACATGGATTAATCCCTCATAATTATCCCAATAAATCCCTCCCACAAGAAAATACAAATCTACAGATCTACTTGTTTGTGGTTTATCCGCATTAGACGTTTAAATTCAAAAATGGGGAATGTGGAATAAAATAATACCCCTAACATTATGAAAGGATCAATTGTTGGTGAAAGGGTCATGCTGTCGTCCTCATTGAGATACTTCAACTTCATTGGCATGATGATTCATAGCTTCAATTCGTCATCGTTCATCGCCGAGAGTCTTCTGTGAAGCGCCATAGATTCTCTAGTGTTTCCTCTCAAACCTTGACAATGAGAGACATACCAATAAAAAGGGAATCATATTTGGAATTCCAATACGATGCGGTAATAATGAGTTTGTGTTACTGTTTCCGATTCATTATGACATTAATTACTGAAATAGTTGCCCCGTCATTGTGCTGCAGCGGATGTTTCCAAAATAAAAAAATAAAATAAATGTCTCAATTTATTTTATATTAGTTTACTAAAAATGATTGAAAATTAACATTATCCCTCAACCCTTTCTTGTTGAGGTTAGACCCGTTCATAGGTAAAATCATCATTCTAGATGCAACGGTGCCCTCAAATTCTGAATCCAGGAATCCGTTTGGAAACTTCCACAACCGCGCAAATGTGTCGGCTCACATACCTTAAAATGTTCAAACCACCATTTTGGGCTCATAGGGCATCAGAATGATGTCACTTCTCCATGCCTGGTCTTGTAATAATTTCATATAATATTTAAAATGAAACGAAAAAATGATTACACAGAAAATATGAGACATTACACTTTCAATGGTCACATATCCATTATAACACATCACAACCCATTCTATTACTAGTACCCATAATGCGATCCCACATTGAACTAATTTATATTAATATAATCTATAAACACTCATAAAAATCATAGAGTTATGTAACAAGAGACATCCTATATGTACCACTAATAAAAGATCATTCTTTATTAATGATTAAAATATTATAAAAATTGATATAAATTTGAACTATTCTAGTTACCCAAGGATAGATTCTCTCATCCATTAAAATAGAAAGTCCAATTCATTAGGTCAGATAAGGTTATTTATGAATCCAAAAATTTTAAACAGACTCTATGGATTGCACTATTAATTACTTTCAACACCCACATATTTAAATATACATTTTTTCACTAATATAATGATTTTTATTGAAATTTGGTATGATTTCTATGGTTTTAGTGACCATCAATCACCCAATCTAGAACACCCAATACTAACTCGCACATGGTTGATCTTGGAATTCAGATATAATTGGTTTTATAAAAATATAATATAATAAAAACCTTATAAAATGATTAAAATTCTATAGGATATCTATATTTTAGTTGTAAGTGATTACTCATAAATTATCAGATATTAATTCCTCCATATCTAAATAAAATAGGAATGTGAGAAATAAATAATAAAAATATGCAAATGCTAAATCACAATGTAACAATTAGTGAATCCACAAGAAGATTTATAAGGATTAACCATTCTAATAAGAATCATACATAATTGGTGGAACATTAGTTGGACAGTAATAGTTAATCTATGATCAAAGAGAATGAAATAAAATGGATATGGGGTAAAAATTATAAGAATTATGAAATGGAAGGGGAAAATTTTTATAAAGAAACACACCAAAACAAAAAAATTATCCTACCAAAGTAGGTATTTAATGAAAATACAGGTAATACAGTGGACCAAACTATAGTTTTGGTGGACCACAGTCAATATGGGGCCCACCATCAAACTCATATTCATATATTCTCACCCATTAGATTCCCAAAAGAACTAAAATAGACTCCACCTTTAATCTTGGATGTGCCTATAGAGGCATAATCAAGGTATCATAATCTATCATTACCCAAAATATCAGTCTGGATATTCATAATAAATTTTCTCCACTAAAGAATTTATTTGATACTTGAAAATATCCTAAAATATATCTAACATTGATCTATATTTTATATCATAGTATTACCCAATATCAACTAATTCCAAATCGATCACATTATAAACTTCTGATGTTATATGATACTATTGTTCTTTATAATTGAATATATATAAATACATAGATGTGTTGGAGATGATGAATATACATAAATATATGGTTAGTGTTATTGATTTTTTTACATGGGTTTTTACTATATGAATAAACATAATAAATGGATATTGGTACTATATCTTTTATAAAATGTGACATAATGATTCTATTTAATTCTAAGAAATGAAATGTTGGTTCATTACATTTCTAATTAATATATCTCTCATGAAAAAAATTATTCTTGAAACTATAATTGTAAGACAATTTTTAGTTAAAATAACAAATATTGTATTACCATTCTAAAAAACAACATACATAATGCTCATTCAATTTATAAGGTAGTAGTTGGAATGATATTTAAAAATCATTAATTCTTCTTATCTTATTGAAACATAGCCATATTTTCTGGAAATAAATATCATGTGTATCCTTATTTCTATTAGGATATGTTGAAAGCTCGTGATATTTTACATTGAAAGAGGATATTTATTTATGGAATTGAACACCTAGTCACACTATCCCTGGGAAAATTAAATATTTCACATTATGAAATGATGATTTATATTATTCATTTATAATAATATAAATTTAATGGATGGTTTATATATGTTAAAACTATGTTATAGTTGATTATTCTTTAAATAATGTACATATTCAAATAACCCAACCTAAGTATTTAATTCACTACAATCCTTATCAACTGATAAACATGATATCAATGAAACAATATATGTACATTAGATTATTTTAAATTATTTTTCACGGTTCATATTTTGAATATTCTTATCAAATAAGTTTAATAATTTAAATAATTTAAATTTTTAGAAGGATTGTGTATAAATAGCATGGTTACATTTTGAAAAAAATTCATATTGGATAATGTGGTTGAGTATATATGTGGGATTTTTGAATATTTATTCAAGTTTCATTCATTAAAATATAATAAAACACATTGTATACCCCAAAAAATCTAATGTTTTTAAAGGATGATATATATTACTCAAACCATGTAGGTTTAACATTGAACATGTCATTGTTTCACTAGAATGTGATTGGATAATGATTCATATATAAAATTCATACTGGACTCTTTATGAGATGAATTATAATAACATTAATATTTTTAACTACATCTTGGTATTATAATTTCCAATGTATTTACATGTTTAATTTCATAAATAAGAAGAAATTTCCATGTTAGAGAGTTTATAGAATTATTTTTAAGATATTCATCAAATTATAAGAGGTTATCAAATATATAATATGAAATGAGGAAATATTGATAATATCATTAATGTAAATGTTTATGAGAACTATTTTTATTTATTTGAGGAGGGTAATATTTTTAATAATGATAATGGAAAGGGTACTAATTTGATATAATAAGAAAATATAAATTTAGAATATAATGATATATCCAATGAAGAATAGTTTATATATGTTGAATCAAATATTTCATGTTATTAATAGTGACTTGATTCCATTCATCCATGGTTTAAATGAAGATGAAAATAATTGGTGGTCAAAATAAAATGGTTTTGTAGGGATACATTTGAGAATGATAACTCATAGACCTTGGGTTTATGAAGTGTCGTCGGTCATCAGTGGATTCATTCGACAATTTCAATTTTGAAAAATGGGGCATGCAAGAGTGTGTTATGGTTGTCCGTCTCGATGCTTGGAGTATTATGATTTGGTTTAGTTATAAATGGGACCCGATTCTTTCCTGGTCGAGCAAGCCCCGATCCTGGGATGATGCTCATTTTCTTCTCTTTAGATGGTCTTATGATTTCCACATGCACCTAGACCCTTCGAAGCTGGCGATCTGGGTAAGATTTCTATATCTTCCTCTTTCATTTCAAAACCCCTCGATTTTTCGTCTACTTGGAAATCTGGTTGGGTGATTCCTTTTTACAGATTCTAGGACCCGTGCGGTATGACATCCCATCTCTCCTCGGGTGTGTGTTGAGGTGGATGTTTCAAATCCCCATTTGGAGGCCTTCTGGATTGCAGTGGGAGAGGAGTTCTGTTACAAGAAAAACTTCAATTTTGAATCTTGGTGCGATTACGTTTCCATGTCCAAGCTTCTTGGGCATAGTGAGATGATCTGAAAGCGACTGCAGAGACAATAGGGAGTCACTATAGATGTCAAGGTGGATGGGGTCCAGGGTGGTCCTCCTGGAGAGGCTGGTTATCTTTGTGTTAGGGATGGATAAGGGTCAGGCGATGGCTGTGTTGGATCTGGGATGGGGCCAAGAAAGACTGAGGCATCTATGAGTGTGGCTGGAGCAATGGAAGACAAACAAACTGGGAGTTCTCATCCCAAACCCGGTGTATCAGAGGACTTTAACTGACTGCGCAAATATTTGGCAAGCCCCCCGGGCAGTACATTGTTAGTAGGGGGTCCCCAAACCAGTGTGGTGGTTGAGGTGCCTTTGGTAGTGACAAAGGTTCACTCTCATGAGTCGGGGTCCCCTAGCGGAGCTTCTGAACCATCCTCCAAGGGTGTAGCTAGAATTGAACCATGTTCTTATGCCATGGTGGTACGATCTGGAGAGAGAAACACCTCTAACAGGGGGCCTCGGTCCTCTGGAAATGGAAATAACATGTATGGGCACGAGTGGCAGGAGCCTTCATAAGAGGTAGGGAGGTCTCTGACCACTAGATAGGGGCCAACCTAGAAAGGATTTTGTTTGGGCTCAACTTAAATAACATATTCGATAGTTTAAGCAACGAGGGAGAGCCTAAAGGCAATTCCAACTGCATCTCTAAGGCCGATGCAGATAGAGAAGGACTACCTGCAGACGATATTGGCTTGGGAAGGGCTGGTGAAGGACTGCACAACCAAAGGAGGAAGAAAGTTAATACGGAAAATTGGAATCCAGGAAGTTGTATTGTTTCCAAGAAGTAGAAATATAAGTGCCGAAAAGACTATTATTATCTTCCTAAACTGATGGAGACTCAGTCGGCCAAATAATATGGTATACTCAAGGATAATGAGAGCCTGCATGGATTAGGAGAGGAGATTCGACATAATGATGTCTTAGCTACCCAATCCTAAGAAGATAGAGACCCAAAGGCAGGTGATCAATGGTAGGGGCAATTGAACCTTGAGATGGTGATGCAGGGAAGGGATGATACTCATTTATCAGGTCAGCAATGTGATATATAGTCTGATGACCAGCATAGTCCAAAGGAGGTGGAGTTAGATTCCCATATTGAACTCCTCATTCACTATGTCGAAGACATGAATGTGGATGTTATATTGATTAAGGCAGCGATGGAAGATATTGATCATATGATGGGAAGATTTATCCATGTGGTAGTTTCTAAAGAGAAAGCTGATTAGATTTATAAGAAGGACCGAATTTTGATCAGAGGGTTCAACATGGAGAAGATTGGCAAAGAAGAATATATGCAGGCTTGGGAGTATCTAGGAAGTCACTATGAAGAACACTTAGGGGAATATCCCGACTACCGGGTAAATTCCCTTCCCTAGAAATTTCATCGGGAAAGATAATCAAATTGCCTTAAAATTTCCATTGATAAGTCTGTTGTAACCTTTGATGCTTGAATTCCTTTTTTATAGGGTTCTCACTTATCCCCATAAAGTTTTTTGAATGTTAAAATGTTAATTTGGATGGATAGAGAAGGAATTAAATCATTTTAATCTGCTAGTGAAATTAACCGTTGTTCTTAAATTCATAGAAATTTTATAAAGGTATAATGGAATAATATAATACAATGTATTATTTATTGAAATAAATCCCTATCATTAATTATATCAATAATATTAATTTTATTTGAAGTGATTCATAGAGTTTCTAGAATTCAACTCCTTGGATGAAGAGTGTGTATGAGGTTTCAATTTCTGGATAGATGTGTTATTGGATGTGTTTTAAAATTAATCCGAGTATGTATTTTTTATTTTATTTAAAATTGAAAAATTCTTGACCATTACTACAGAAATTTTGAATATAATATTCAAATGTAAGTTTTACATCAATTATAGTTGTTAAAAAACATCTCATTGTTAATGATGTTAAAGAATATAATAAAAATAGTTTGGAAAAAAATATCAGTTTTGGCCTATTTGAAAGATTAAATCACAAATATCATTTATTTTTCATTATGGTGTGCATGATGGGAAACTATACAAATGAAATCTCACATCATTTCTGTGAATATAGACATAACATAATTCAATTTTGATATTTATTATCACTCAATGAGTTATAAAATATATATTATTGGGCATCCTATATTTTTTTATTATAATTGGGATGGATGTATTGTTGTTAATAAATCAATATTATTTGGATCATTTATCTTAATATTAAACTGTATTATTTTGAACATGATGATTCTAGATCCAATGACACTCATTAAAGAAGAAATAATGAATCTTGATGGAGAATAAGTGATGGATGGAAGGCCTTACCCACCATGACCCATCAAGGGTTGTGTTAGATAGAGTGTTTCACCCCAACCCCACCTCCAAACATGATAGTGGTTGGTTAAATAACTGCATAGGAATATCAAAAATGATTGGAGGGATTATCCTAATTCACATGAACTCAACGCACACATCAACATATGATATAATTATGAATAATAGAAAAATATTACTAATAGTAAAATATATAATTTTTGCAATAATATATAGGATCTAAAATTCTATAACCATTGAAAAACACATAATAGGAAATTGTAAAGATATGTTCACAATAATCCAAATGAAAAACTAGCCAGAACAATAGATGTTATGAGGTCCCAACAATGATCTACCATTGATCATGAATGTTAACTGATAGAAAAATCATTGGGTACTACTATGATTCATGAAAATCATGTCCACCAATGTCCCTGATAAACTATTCATCTTCTTCATTATTCATTCCACATGTGGGTGAAAACTCCCATGAATGGGTGACTATATTCATAAAAAGTCCAATGTCAGGAGATCTATAATAGATTAAATGTTTTTCCAGTCATCTCAATTAGAAAATATAATGAATGAAGTAATCTCTTATAATATAGTCTATTTGTAAATTATTGTTGGGATTCTAGGACATAAGAGAGATTTACAATCATGATAACTCAACCATATCATAATAAAAATGTTGTCCCAGGAATTTGAAAGAACCAATATTGAAACAATCATGACTTTTCTAAAATTATAGTGGTGTACCAACCCATTTCTAAAAGATAATAATTGATCAATGGAGTAACTAACCAAAATAGAAAATGTGATCCACACATTAGCTCCCAAATTGGAATGTTCCCAATTACATATATAAAGGTCATGTTCCCCACATATGTGGGGAAGTACCAAACTCTATCAGTAATTCAAGGGACTTGCAACCTGACAAGAAAATACATGGGGAGTACCAACACCATAAATTATCTGATCCCCAGACATAATTCCCACCATAATATCTACAAATAAAATGATAATAATCTACATATACCACCTCATGTCGTACCTAAAATTCTGAGTAAAAATTACAAGTCAACTAACTTGTAGATAAATGCTCTGAATGGACTATTCACATGAAAAAATTCTTCTGTTGAGAAAGTTTAAATGAATTACCATTTTGATGAGAAAACTAAATGATATAAACTTTGGTGTAAAATATGACATTATGTTTTCACTATAAACATTAGACACAATGCTCGATGATCCTAATTTGTCACAAAATCCATTCACGCTATGAAAAATTCTCTTAAAATAAAAAAGGTTCTTCGCATCATTAACATGGTTCATCATGTAATGACAATGGTCCCTAACACTATAACCATGAAAACAATAGAGGCCATATATATTATTCATTAAATCAATACATAAGTGTTAATATTTAATATGTTGGTTTTTTTAGATTACAAAATACCTCCTCATGTCCCTTGTGTTATGGAACAAACAACCAAGGTATCATTATAATATCTCCCTCAATGATTGTAAAATTTTACACCCATGTCCTATACCGCTTGCGATTATAAAAAATATCCTCCCTGACTTGAAAATTAACAATGAACAAATAAAAAAAATCATGAATCAATCCTTCGTGGATTGACATTTCATTAAGCCTATAATATGTAGAAGTCATAGAGATGAGTCACTCTCACAATTAGCAGATATGAATGGTCATGAAGATCTTCTAAAAGCCTTTTAAATCACTATCGTGACTATTATGATTTAATTATGGTCAATCCTTGTTATAAGAATATATTATATGGTTTCAAACATGACTCTGATGCAAAATCACTTCATATATCTTCCCCAAAAGTATCATGTTATTGAACCAGCAATCTATCAACCTTCACCTACACTTGATTAAGAACACATATATCATCACATTCATGTCAAAAATTATATATCACATGGAGAGATTACAATAATTCAATGATTTGGGCCAAGAATGAAAAAATTGTTGGATGTAGTATCATCCATAGATTAATTCATGAAGATATAAGGCGAATAATTTAAAAATATTGGTGGATGGGATCTCTAGTTTTTTATTTAAATATTAAACAAAGATTAGTTGAGTATTATACCAAAACAATGAAGAATTCATGAAAAATGAAATAACATTTGAAAATTAAAATCAATAAATAAAGATACACAATCCTTTAACACATATTATTACAAGATATTATGAAAAATTATCCACTAAGCGAAATAAATGATTTTAGAATCCTAGTCCCATTACATGACTAGGTAATAATGTTGAAAACAATAAACCATAATAAAATGAGCATTATTAATCACAATAATATTACTTAAACTCATTTGGAGTTTTTGAAAGTACATCGAATAACCAGGGGAATACATAGACAAATGTTGGGAGATAAAAACAATGTAAAGTTATAATCAAGGAAATTAAGCATATCACATGAGTCATATGGAATCACATGAGAACATAAAATTATGGATCAAGAATAGAAAACATGAAAATAGTATATATAACATGGTTCCATGTGATCGTGGAAAACTAATGAAGTAGATGAAGGATTTAACATGACATAAACATTATTCAAGGATAACTTCCATGATTATATTACATGCTGGATAGAGTTTCTTAGTGGATTTGGTATATTCCCTTATCCCATAAATAACATCTCCTAATACTAAAAAATTTCGCAATTCATTGGAGAAATATCTTTTTTCACCTACCATAACATGTACATGCATATGTCATCCACATAAAAAGTAAAACATAATGAGTAATCATAAGGGTTATCCAAAGAATAAAATGGATTTTATGATCATGTTATAATGAATAAAAAAGGCGTATCATAATGATACCCATGAAATAATTCATTTAATACTTTCATGGAAATTTATAAAGTAAAACATCAGAATAGATTTGGAATAAAAATTTCCAACTATATTGAAATGAACTAAAATAGCGGTTTGGTAGCTTTTGATATGTTCCACATAAGTGTGGTTTTAAGGAAAATAATAAATAGTATTCAAAGAGGATAAATGTGTAATTATTTTCATAGGAAAAAATGAACTAAAATGGTTTTTTCACAATAAATGGAGTGATTTTAGAAAATTTTGGTGGCTTAATACATTTTATGGAGTGTACATAAAAATTGGTTAGGATGAGTTATGTTCCCTCTTATAGATATTTCATGTCTACAAAAAATTGATAAGGGGGAAATTTAAAACATGTATTTACCAATTGAATAATGATTAATTAGGATATTTATATTTTTAGAACTTATATTCTAATTATTGTAGAATTTATTAAGGTTTATTAATGGGTAAATTGTGGGAATGAGATAGAAAACATTTCCCACTGGAAAAAATGGAGGTTTGGAGAGATTCCGTATGTTATATCTGAATGTGTTCTCCACATGCACATAATTTCTTAGATAATCAAATGAGATTAATTAATTTTTAAATACATAACCTCTTACACAAATATTTTATTTATGATAAATTTATTTACTTTATTTATATTTATTTTGATATATTATAATGATCATTTTAACTGTTCTAGGAGCATTCATTTCGTGGTTTCATGGTGATTTTACTTGTGTATAATTATGTAAATTCTTGTAAAATGGTATAAATTTCTTATATGTTGAAATAATTTTGTATTAGTGCAATTAAATATTTTTAAATGATCCCATATATAATATATTTAAAATTTGGAGGATTAATTTAATAAAACATTATTGATAAATGTTTAGTTTATTTTTGCATTTTTCTATCCATCTCAAACTATTAATGTTTTATTTAATAATTTGGTCATTTACACTTTTCAGAATATGAACCCAAATTTAATGTGAATAAATAGTTAACATTAAAAAAATTTATGTTAATGAAAACATAAAATTATGTAATCTATGGAAAACAAAAACTCATTGTCCACAATGTGGGAAAATGACATGATATAGATAATGGTTTAATTTTACATCGAACTAGAGTATTTTAGAAAATATTTGGATAAAATATATTCTATTACCAATATAATATTCATGTATGTAGTTTCTAATGGAATTATTATTCTATTAAGGATAATGTATGTAATGAAATGGTAGAATAAGAAAACAAATGAAAAGATGTATTCTAAGAATGGTATGCCAAGATTATGAGCTCCTTCATGGATGCCATAAGAATAATGGGTTTTTCTTTGTGATTCCAAATGTAAATTTTTCTTATTTTGGCGGAGATTATAGGATTTATTACAGATTTTGTAAGCTTCAATTCTAATATGGTGTAAAGAGAAGTGTTGGAATTTATTACTCGATGATAAGGGACTTTTTAATTAATATATTCATTAATTTATTCTACTTTAATAATTCTAAGAATTTTTTTGATTCTTGTGAATATATATTATTGATGGTACATTTTATATTTATGTAACATGTTCTTACATAATCCATGACTCAACATTTCAGGTACCTTTCTAAATAATGTTAAGTACTGTAAATTATTGTACATCCCTGTTATCCAAAAATTCAACTATTTTATAAAAATAAAAAATCATTAATACTAATAATTTTGATATGTAAAAATTTTAAATAGGGAAACCATTTATGAATATATTTTTATAAAAGGAGGAAATAATTTTTTAAATAAAATCCATATTTATTCTAAAATATATATCATTTCTAATATTTGAATTGAATTTATGACCCTTTGAATAACAATATATGGTATTCAAATTTTTTTTATCATTATAATTAAACATAATATTAATTTATGTATATATTTTATTAAATTAAATATTCTGTTAAATAATTGTATTCATTTTAAAATATCATTTTATATTTTTTTTATTTGCAAAAAAAACTATCTCATGATTTATTATTTTTAAAACATTAATTAACATGTACCATTATAAAATTTTAACCCATTTTCCTTTTATTAGATACCTAAATATTATTTCATTTTTCCATTTTGAGGTTACTATTCTAATAGTCGGGTTATTATTCCTAATGATTAGATTATTGTTCCAATAGTCATTTATTTCTCTAACCACTAGTTTACTATTCCAAATGTCAGATTTGTTTTAGTTTTGTAGGTTGTATAATATATGTTAATACATATTATATCATTAATTCTTCAATTTAATGTATTTTATATTATGGTAATATATACTTTTATCCTCAAAATAAATATTTTTTTAAAAACGATATGTTTTATTTCTACAACATTGTTATTGAGTGCATTCATTCTATTAGATCAAGTATATTAATATATTCTTATCACTATTCTCTTATTCTAAATTTATTATCCCATTTTATTATAATATATTCTTATTTTTTTAGTTTCTAGATAATTTATCATTCCACATAAATGATAATATTTTTTATCAGTTTTTCATTATGATGTGTGCGCCTTATACGTCTAGAAGTAATTATAATATGGTAAATTAATTAAGAAATATTTGGGCTATTACATTATTCCATACATAATAACATTCTCCATAAAAATATTATTTTACATACTAATGTGAAAATAAGTTACTTTACATCCCCATAATTTCTTCCTCTAGTTCTCATGTCACGTCCTTTTTGTTATTATTTACCCATAGTACTTTTAAAATGTGTGTTAAATTTTTTCATAGAAACTTATCCATACCTTTAATGAGCTTCACTTGATTTAAATAATCAGATAGATCATTTTCATGTGGTACCACCGATAAAATCAAAAAAATGGGGGATCTAGTATGTTCTTTGTCAAGTGGGACACAAGGAATTCATCATGTACTTGAGACGAGGTTGGGGGAAGTGCTAGATGATTTTTCAAAGTCTTGATGATATCAATAACCATAAAGGGAATGATATACCTAGGAATTATCACTCACTTCTTCCCAATTATTTTTAATCACTCAAATATTTATATTTAGACGAATAACATATCTTTATCATCAAACTCTATGTCCCATCGATGATTTTTTATTCACTTATATCAACTCTACGAAATAAATTTATATTATTGGATTGTCATGACCATTTCTACCATTTTTATAGAAATTCAAGGTTGAAGAAGCTTATGTTTACCATCTTCATCCCAAAATTCTATAGTTCAACATCCCCTCTTATAAAGGTATTCAGATGGAGATATTTAGATTCATAAATTTAAACTATTATTATAAATTAACTCAACTATAAAAATATGGTGCTCCCATTTTCCTTTAATGTCCCTCGAGTATAGTCTAATTTTATCTTAAAGTTTATGAGTTGTCCACATATTCTAGCGATCATTCTGTGGGTGATAGTCTAAACAAATTTTCAACTATTTGTTTAGAGATTTTTGGGGACTCTTCTTGAACATAGAGGTAAATCATGATTAATGATTGGAAAAAAATTGTTATTGGTATCCTATGTGTCGTTAACACTTCTTTAATTTATATCATTTTAATTTCATCTACTGATAAGTACTCTCAAATTTAAATCAAGTTTTAATTGTTTGTACGATGTTCCACAAAACTCTATAGAGCATTATTCCCATATGATGTTTTGCAATGTCCACTGAAAATTTCTATAGTGATGGGTTCCCATTTACATGTATGTATGGGTAATCGGTGGATTTCCCACCCTGAATTTTTACTTCAAATGTAACATTCAAACATATCAATAATTTTATGGATATTATGTTGTCTCATACGACATATTTTCCAATCAATATTATATTAGGATATCATAATACATCTTTTTGTTCCCTTGGTGGATAGGGATGATATATCTCTACGGATCGTTCAAAACTGCTTATTTATCTCATTATTCGATGGTACGAAGAGTCATTGTTTATATCTTATTAATATTTACTCATATGTTTTTAAATATGATTATTTCTCATTTTTGATAGATTCCACCTTCATTTTAATTCATATATCATATCATCGGGTATCCTTTATCTTCTCTAAAAGGTATAGTTCAGAATTTATTTGATAATGTAATAATTAGAATCCATGATTTATGATACATTTTTCATCCATTTAATGTCTATTAATAATTTATAAATCTATATAATAATCATTTATAATGTTTTTGGAACCTTTTTAGTAAGACAATATACCACTTTATTGACATATTCATAATGGTAGTGGATTTACCAGTCATAATCATTAATAAGTTCATACCATTCTCACATGAAGATATTTAGATAATTCAATGTGAAAATAAATTTTATGATCTGGATATCTATATATATCTCAAATATCCCCCCATATAGATAATTCTATCATACATTCAATGTAAACATAATATTCTATAACTCTATATTATGCATGGGAAATTTTTTCTCAAGGAATTTCTACTGACATGAGGCTTATTCAATAACTAAATTATTTATAATTAGTACGCATACTCATCCCTTTTTTTATTCATTTATGTATACTTAAAAAATTTCTACACTATTGGATTTTTCAAATACATTTTTAATGCCAATCCTTTATTTTAACTCTAGGATGAATTTTTCACATTCACTAGACTAGAACAATTGTACCCATTTCCAAGTCATCTAGGTTATTGGGGTTGACAATATGAAGATGTTACTCACAAATCATCCTTAATATATAACTACACCATGTAAAATATGTATCTCTATTAAAGAGGTTGTACTAGAACACAAATCATCATATTTAGTCTTATTATGATTTATATATATATATTTTTTATGATTCCATTCTACAGGAATGATATCTGGTCTGTTAAAAATTAAAATTTTTATACATTCCATATATTTATTCACTTTACAAAATCATTAGCATTGTATTCAAATGATCCTCATGACCATCCTTAAACATTGAGTATATTAGAATACTATCATGTGGACAACAAAAAATTTCATGATGAAATCATTAATAATTCAATACATTATGTCCAAGAAAATTTATGAAGTTTTAGTTAGTGTAAATTAAATAACTATGAAATAAATGCTTTTATACCTCATTTGAAAGGAATGATTTGGGAACATCTTCTTCTTCACATTTAACAGGTTATATCCTAACCAAAGGACCACCATAGAGTAATATTAGAACATATTTAGTTGAACAACGAATTAATCTATCCATGGTTGTGGTTACATTTTCTATATCATGATTTTCTTGATCTCGTTATAATCAATTCCATGGAACATTTATCCATCCTTTCTCAAGAATATGTTGACGGGAACGCCCAATAGTGAAGAACATGGTCATATAAAACCCTTTTAACAAATATCTTATAAATTATTCTTCTGTTAATCCACCTTAATTGTTTCCATCCTATATGGATTCTTTGATATTGGAATATAACCCATTATAGGTTCAATTGAGATATGAACTGCTCTATCTGGAAGAATACTGATCAATTCATCCATGAATAGTTCGGCCTTGTCCCTTACAATGGGAATGTCTTTAAGAATTATACTCTCCTCAGTATCAATCAATTGATCTATATATGGTTTCTCATAAGTAAATAGTATCCATTTATTATAGGATGAATCCATGGGAAACCAATCCTCCTCATTATATTTTTATAGAATTGGATGATTCCATGTATTATGAAGCTTCATCTCCCTCCCCTAAGAGTTTATATTGGTTTTATTAAGATATCCAATCCATTTCAAATTTTCTATTAAATTTCACTAAATAAGGTGTGATAAGATTTTTTTAGAGATTTAATCTACAATAATTTATATGAGAGGATTTATATACTTGGGATGAAATAATACCTACGTTTTTTATCAGGGATAACTCTGCTTCTATATGCAGATGGGGTCTTTAATGAGTTTTTATAAAAATTAAATATATGAATGAATGCATAAAACAAGAATGAAATAGAAAATTGTAATTACATGAATAAGTAACAAGATTACATTTCAATACAACCTTTTCAATATCCACATCAACAATAGTGATAGAATATACCCATCCATGCATCCTTGGAGGTTTTTATCAATGAATTTTTCTAAGAACCCTTCGATTATAAAATTTGGTCAAATAATTCTAGTATTCATTATAGTTAAAACATTTTTATACATGATGTCTATGCATGCAAACATCCCATTCTTCTTTTTCATTTGTTGGATTCTTCAAATCGCTTCGATAGTGATCACCTTGATAGCCGACTTCCAAAAATTGGATCAATATTTGAGTGACCTTTAGGAAGTTCCCAATATTCATCTTCAAAATTTAATGACATGTGGGATGTTTGGATATTTGTCCTCTATATGATTTATTTATTTATCATCCCATATTAAACACTATTTTTTTCTGAAATTATCTATATTCCCACAACACAACTGAGAGTCACAAATATCAATCTCCATCATGAGGCCACAATAGAAAATCTCCTCATAACATTCATAATCTATATAAAACCCCTTCATTTTATTTTCATTATATTTTTTTGTTAGTCTTTTCAATTTATTAGGTTTCACAAGGCACCCATCCTGAAAGAAAAATGAGATATTATCACAACTGAGGTTTTAAATTGGAAGGGATGAAAAATATTGAGCACATCATGAAATTTATATGTTATATGATCTATCTAATGTTTAACATTTATCTTATGTTTATTCATGAAATAATTGAATAATATATGCACTTTTAAAAATTAAAAGTTAAATTTTTAAAGGCATTTTTTCATCTTTTGAGGGTGCACATGTTGTAAACCTAAATTAGGACATCATCAAAAATTCAATTTGACAATATAAACATTATTTTTAAAATTTTAATATAAATAATTACTTTGGTTGTTTATATTGTATTTTTCTAATAAGATTAATGTTTTTATGAATTGTGAAAAATACAAGATATTAATTTAAAATAACTTTTTCATTTTAAAACATTATAGTATCAAAATAACATTTTTCATTGGTCTTAATGTATATTTTTTTCAATTTTTTATTATCTAATCAAATATAGGTCATCATAATAAACTTCATAGAGAGAAAATGGGTTGGCAGAAGATATTCCATTAGAAATATAAAATTATACTATATATATATAAAAATAATTTAATTATTATGATATAATGGATAAAGGAGTCTAGGGGAAGGTGTGGAAGGAAATAAATTAAAATATATAGCTTGGTAATGTTATCTATTTAATATCTACTCCCTATTGAATCACTTATGGAACATGGAATTAGACTTTTGGATATATTTAAAGAAATTGGATACAGGAATACTAGAATAGAGTGGGTTTTGTGGGGTTTTTTTAGATTCATGGGATTAATGTGTCAGGATAGGGGGTGGTGAAGGGTAGTATTAATAATGGGAGGATATAGATGTTTTTTATTATTATATTAATTAGATTATTTTTTATAGAAGACTATCAATATAGTTGTTTGTTATTTCTATATATAGAAATATGTGAATGAGATTACAAACATAAGGGTTGTTACATCATATATGACTCAAAAATTCATTAATTTGTCTTACAATGTAATATAAATCTAATAAACACAATTCAATATTCAAAAAGAAGTGATCATTTCAGAAAAATTATGATAATTAAAGCAACGCATTTCTCAAAATTTATTTTTCCAAAAAATTATCATGTTTATGAATAAAATTTTCTATTTATGTCAATTTTTTTTATAAATGAAAACCTCATTTATTGAAAATGTACATATTGTAATATCCTAAATTTTTTTAACCACTTGAAATTTTATTTATGGTCTCATAAAATTATTCTATCCTTATAATAACAAATAATAATAATTTATGTATTCATTTTATGAAAATATTATGTCTTTTAAATTAAAATCTTTATTCTAAAATTTCAATTCAAATAATTATTTTTTATAAAAAAAATAACCACACTGAATTTATCATTAAAAAATATTTACCCATACCTTGTTATAAATATAACATTTTTTTATCTTATCAAAAAATATAAAATTATATTTCATCTACATTGTTGAACCTATTATTATATTTTCTATATTACTATTCCTAACAACCAGAAATGTTTTATAATAGTTAGGTTATAATTCTTATAGTCATGTTACTATTTTAATGAATTGTTTTGTAATTAGTATATAGTTTCTATTATTTATATAAAAAAATTTCATTATTTAATCCTTCAAATATATTGTCATTATATGTCATATATATACATTCATCTTCAAACTGAATATTTTATTATATCATTGTGTTTTATTACAACATATTTATATGTGCGTATAGTTATGCAGGTTGATCGAGTGGATCCACATTTTATGATTATTCTTAACTTATTTATTATTTATCATCCAATTGTATTATTTATCCATCTTATTTGGTATCCTTTATCTTCTATAAATTTAATAGTTGAGAATTCATTTGGTAATATAATAATTACAATCCATGATTTATGATTACCTTTTTCATCCCCTTAAAGTCTATTAATAATGCTTACATATAAATAATAATAAATTATAACGTTTTTGGAAACTTTATAGTAAGAGAATTTACCTCTTTATTAAAATTTCTATGATGGTAGTGGATTTACCCATTATAATCATTGATAAGATATTATCATTCTTACATGAACGTATTAAGATCATTCTAGGTTAAAATACATTTTATCATCTTGTTATCTGTATATATCTCAAAACATTCCCAATATATATAATTCTATTATAATTTCAATGAGAATATCTTATTCTATAACTCAGTATGATGCGTGGGAAATTTTTTCTCATGGAGTTTTTAATGACATAATTCTTATTCAATAACTATATCATTTTTAATTAGTGGACATCATCATCCCTTTTTTATTGATTGATGTATAAATCAAAAAGTTCTACACTATTGGGTTGCTTAAATACATGTTTAATGAGAAGCCTTTAATTTAACTCTATGAATAATTCTTCACATTCAGTAGTCTATAAAAATTATTCTCCTTTCTGAGTCACCTGGGTTATTGGGGTTGACAATATATAGATGTTACTTACAAATCATCCTTAATATATAACTACACCAAGTAAAATATGTATCTCAATTGAAGATATTGGACTACAACACTAATCAATTTAGTTAGTCTTAGTATGATCCGTATATATCTATTTCGTATGATTTCATTCTACAAGAATGATACATGATCCATTAAATATTTAATTTATTATACATTCTATATATTTCTTCACTTAAAAAAATCATTTGCAACGTATTCAAATGATTCTCATGATCATCCTTAATCATTGAGTATATTAGAGTTTTATCACGAAGACAACAACAAATTTCATGGTGAAATCATTAATAATTCTATATATTATGTCTAAGAAAATTTATGGATTATTAGTGAGAGTAAATGGAATAAAAATAAAATCAATGTTTCTATACCTCATTTGAAAGTAATGATTTGGGAACGTCTTCTTCTTCACATTTAATTGGTTATTTCTTAACCAATGGACCACCATAGTGTATTAGAACATTTTTAGCTGAACAAAGAAGTAATCTATCCATGTTTGGTGATACATTTTCTTTACAATGTTTTTGTTTATCACACTATAATCTATTCCATGGAAGATTGATCCATCCTTCATTAAGAAGATATTGACTGGAACACTCTATAGTGAAGAACATGGGTATATAAAACCATTTTAAGGAATATATTATAACAACTTAAACAGTTAATCCAACTCAATTGTTTCCATATTGTATTAATTCATTGATATTGTAAGATAACCCATTATCGGTTCAATTGAGATATGAACTAGTCAATTTGGATGAATACTGGTCAATTCAACCATGAATAGTACAGCCTTGTCCCCGACAATGGGATTGTCATCAAAAATTATACTCTCCTCATTATCAATCAATTGATCTATATATGGTTTCGCATAAGTAAATAGTATCCATTTATTATAAGAGGAATCTAATGTAAATCCATCCTCTTCATTGTATTTTTATAGAATTCTAGGATTCCTAGCGATATGATGTTTCATCTCACTCTCCTAAGAGTTTGTATTGGGTTTTTATAAAGATATCCAATCCATTACCAATATCCTATAAAATTTCTCTAAATAAAGTATGGTGAGATTTTTTTAGGGTTTAAATCCCCAAAAATTGATATGGGAGGATTTATATACTTTGGATGAAATAATAACCACATTTTTTTATCATGGATAACATTGCTTCAATATTCTAAGTGTGACTTTTATGTGATTTTATAAAAATTAAATATATTAATGAATGCATAAAACAAGAATGAAATAGAATATTGTAATTTAATGAATGAATAACAAAATTATATTTCACTACAACATTTCTAAGATCCACCTTAGCAATAGTGATATAATATTCCATTCCATGCATCCTTGGAGGTTGTTGTCAATGATTTTTTATAAGAATCCTTGGATTATAGAATTATATCAAATAATTCTCCTATTCATTGTAGTTAAAAAACATTTATAATCAATTTTTGTCCATGTAAACATCCCATTATTTTTTTCTTTTTTGGGATTCTTAAAATTGATTCGATAGTGATTACCTTGATAGCCCACTTTAACAAATTGGAACAATATTTTAGTTTCCATTACTCAGTTCCCAAGATTTTTCTTCACACTACTTTGACATGTGAGATGTTTGGATATATGGAATCTATAGGATTTATCTATTTATCATCCTATATTGAACACTATTTTTCAGTATTATATATATGCCCACAAATACAACTGAGACTCACAAATATCTATCTCAATCTTGAGGCCACAACAGAAAATCTCATCATAGTTGTCATGATCTTATAAAAACCCATGATTTTATGTTCTGTATATTTTTTGTGTTAGTCTTTTCTATATATTATGTTACAAAAAGAACCCATCCTAAATAAAAAATGTAATATTATCACAACTGAGGTGTTAAATTGGAAATTATGAATAATATTAATCACATCATGACATTTTTATGTTACAAGATCTATCTAATGTTTAACATTCATCTCATATTTTTTCAGGAAATAATTTAATAAAATTTTTACTTTCAAAAATAAAAAGATATATTTTTTAAAGGAATTTTTTCATCTTGTGGTGGTTCACATGTTGTAAACCTAAATTCTGATATCTTTATAAATTCAATTTGAAAAAATAAACATTATTATTGAAATTTAATATAAAAATTTACTTTTATTTTTTATTTTTTATTTTTTTAATATGTTTAATGTTTTGATGAATTGTGAAAAATACAAGATATTATTTGAAAATAACATTTTCATTTTAAAAAATCATAGTATCAAAATAACATTTTCCACTGGGATTAATGTATAATTTTTTCAATTTTATATTATCTAATCAAATATAGGTCATCAGAATAAAATTCATAGTGGGAAAATGGGTTGGTAGAAGATAGTCCATTAGAAATATAAAATTATCCTATATATATATATAATAATAATATAATTTTTATAATATGATGGATAAAGGTGTTGGGGGGAAGATGAGGAAGGAAATAAATTAAAATATATATCTTGGTAATGTAATCTCTTGAATATCACCTCCCTAATAAATCACTTATGGAACTTGGTATTAGACTTTTGTATATATTTGAATCAGTTGGATACAGGAAGACTACAATGGCGTGGGTTTTGTAGAGATTTTTTCAGGTTCATGAGTTTGAATGTGTGAGGATAAGGGGTGGTGATGGGTATTATTTATAAATGGAGGATAAAAATGTTTTTTATTATTATATTAATTAGATTATTTTTTATAGAAGACTATTAATGGAGTTGTTTTTTATTTCTATATATAGAAATTTGTGAATGTGAGTTTGAACATATGGGTTGTTACATCATAAATGACTATAAAATTCATGAATTTGTCTTACAATGTATTATAATTCTAATAACCACAATTCAATATTCAATGGGAATTCATCATTTTAGAAAAATTATGAAAATTCAACCGACCCATTTCTCATTATTTATATTTCAAAAAAATAATCAGGTTTATGAATAAAATTTTTTATTTATGAAAATATAAATTTATAATTGAAAACCTCATTTATTGAAAATGAACGTATTGTAATATCAGAAATTTTTATAACCCCTTAAAATTTTATTTAGGGTCTCATAAAATTATTATATCCTTGTAATAAAATATAATATTATTTTATGAATTCATTTTATGAAAATAATATTTATTTTAAATTGAAATCTTCATTATAAGATTTCAATTAAAAAAATTATTTTTTACAAAATAATAACTACAATGAATTAATCATTAAATTTTTTTTAACTATCCCTTATCATAAATATAATAAATTTTTATTTTATCAAAAAACTAAAAATTATATTGCATTTACATTGGTGAACCTATAATTCTATTTTCTATATTACTATTAATAACAACTAGAAAAGTATTATAATAGTCTCGTAACAATTCCTATAGTCATGTTACTATTCCAATGAATATATTTGTAATTTGTATATAAGTTCTTTTATTTATATAAATTCAAATTATTTCATTATTTAATACATAAAATATGTTGTCACTTATATGTCATATATATACATTCATCTTCAAAATGAATATTTTATTATATCATTATGTTTTATTACTACATATTTTATTGTGCGTACAATTATGTAGGTTGATTGAGAGGATCCACATTTTCCGATTCTTGTTAACTTATTTTTTATTTATCATACCATTGTATTATCTATCCATCTTACTGGATTGTTTTATGAATAACGTAATAGACATTATTTATTATAATAAAATTTTTTGGTTTCTCTCAGAGATATATGTTATCTATACACCAATATATAATAATTTGTATGGAAATTAATAAATAAAAGATTGTTCATTATTGTAAAATTATATGGATATTATTTAGAGACATATAAATAATAAAATAATCCATTTTTACACCTAATCATTAAAATTTGATGACATGATAAAATAATAAGTCCTACCACCTGATGGTTTTGTTCATTGATGTTGATATTACCCCCTATACACGGATTTAATGATTATTGATGAATAATATCATTCATTAGTACCATGAATCTCTTATTATCCCAATACCCCCTCTCTGTATGTGATTTATGGAGACTAACCCATGTTTTAAAGGTTACAAATAGTTTAATAATTAATTTACAGGTTAATAAATTTAATATTCAAATGAACCAAAAGAATTATATTGAATTTATTTATCATAAAATATCTTGTAAAAATTTATACCTTGATTTATTGGGTGATGAAGGAAAATAACAATAAACAATATGAATATGTTTCCCATATATTGATGGTTAATGAATATTTTATTTTAATTTCTTCCTTGTAAGAACTCCATAAATTATATTTATGTAAAAATGGTTCATACAGACTCATAAAAATTATTGTTGAGTTATAGAATTATTTTCTACCTTACATTTCATGTAATGTTTCTGAATATTTTTGAGTGAAAATCGTAATTTTTTTAAACAAAATTGTCAATAACATGGTAATATACTGAGCAACCATTCAACGATTTCATAGAGTCGATGGTGTTTAATGTAGTTACCAATTTATTCTAATTGAATGTTTGGTGTGTTCTTTTTTGAATATGAAATAATAGGGTAATAAATATTCAATGATGAACTACAATAAGAGTTTGTTTCATTCAACCTACATTGGGAACGATGCTGAAGAAGTTTAAATTGGTTTGATAAATTCTTAAAGTTACTTGATTTTTTTTTGAAATGGTTTAGATGCATGGAAATGATTTAAATAAGATTTAAATTAATTTAAAGAATTCATGAGATCTGGAGTATGAAAAAATTGAAATGGTACTATGAGGATAAGAGTCATTTTGAACCAATATATATAAATATACAAATTAAATATTTTTTATAGTTCTTATAAATTTTTATTTCAGTCATCTTATCTATATTGTAAAATATTTATAAAATAATAATAATTTTATAATAGGTTTCATGGTATTTATAAGGGTCAATAGGATTTTAATAAACGTTGATAAGATTATATGATAGTTATTTAGACATTTCTTATGATCCATTTGAGAAACTATAAGATTCCATTGAAACCCTATAAGGGTCATTTTCTGAGATTATAAGAATAATTTAGTAACCTCGTCGATAGTATTTTAAATTTTATAAGAGTTATTTTACTCGCATTATATATGACTTAAAGAGAAAATTGGAAATTTCATGTAACATTAAATGGAATATTATTAGTAATTTATTCATACAATATGGTATGTATAAGAATATTTGAAAATGTCATCTATTTAGTAAAATAATTTAGATTTATAAAAATTTAGTCATGTTATTTCCCAAAAAATGTTATTCAAATGAATATAAATTAGTAAATAGAAAATATCTACATTATTCCATCAAAAAACACAACTAGGTAACTGATTTATGAAATTTATTGAGAGGATGATCTTTATAAAATTGAGTATACGATCAAATAATGATGAAATTTTGAGAATATAAATAATTTTGATATAAAGGTATTACCGAATTATTGATTTTGGATGTTAAATATAATGATTTTTATTTTATTTTTATATTGATATGAATATCATTAATATGTCAATGTATATTTTTTAGAATTAATAATTTCATGTAATTAAGATCTATAATAGCCAAAATTAAATATATATTTCATAATAATCTTTTATATATTTTCATTACTGTAATGAATAAATCTATGCGGAAGCATATGTATTAATGTATAATTTTTATACAGTAATAGTGATTTATTAATTGTGGGTTATTTATTTAAATTATTTTTAAATGATTATTCTCCAACCTATTGGATTAAAATTAAAAAAAGATTAATTTACAATGAATAAATTATGAAATAAATGATAAAAGGCTACTCCATGAATAATAATCAAGATAAGTAGATTAATGATAATTAATGTTTAGTGTTATTAGGGACTCACCAACATGAAGCTGTACAAGAAAAATAATTTTTAGGATCAATGAAAAAGGTTAATTAATGTATTTTATACATTTTTATTATTGAAAATATTTTTTGGTGATCCTAGAATAATAATGGGAGGTATTTCTAGAAACATTTATTGAAGGATATACCATTATAATACTCTATGAAGAATATTGTGTATTTCTGAATAAGAAGCAAAAAAGATAAATATTTTGATCAGATTCTATTGGTAAAATTGAATTCATTAAGGAAAGAGGAATTATAATTTAAAAATTAAGGATATTTAGGCAACATGTCCTACCCTATGATATTCCTGTATGATATATATTTTTGTAGAGAATTGATAAAAAGTTTGAAAAAGAAGTTATCATGAAATATAATTTCTCATTTACTTCATTTAGACTTTCATATAGAAGATGTACTAGCTTTTCAATATCATATTTTCTCCATGAGTTGATAATATACAATGATCAAATTATATATAACATATTGAAGGGAAATTATTTACAAATACCATGTTTCACATTTTTAACAAATCATATACATGTTTATTAAGAATCAACTAACGATGAGGGGAATAATTATTGATGTAACATCATCAAAAATCATATTTTTATCATCCCCAAGAGGGTTAAAAATGACAGTTAGACCTGTTTTTTTGGATGAAATATAACCTAAAACACAATTGGGAATTAGTAAAAATATTTGTGTGAAAAATAGTAAATCATCATAGGGATGTGGATTCCAAATCTTCATTAAGGTTTTCCTTAATGTAAAATGAAATTGTATAGGTTTTGTGTGGAGATTAATAGCTTCTCAATAACAATTTAAATCTATTTTATATACAAGAAATAAAATATTTTTCCACGTGATAAAAACTAAATAGATCATGGATTATGTAACGTTCATTGGTGATGAACCATTGAAAAACATTTGGTTCTACAAAATAAATTATATTCAACATTCAATGTGGGTGTTTGGAGTTCGGTGCAGAAATACTTTTCACATTTTCTTAACATTGACTAAAAGATAATATATTTAAGGGGTTAAATATAAATAATTGTAATTGGAATTTGGTAAAAAACTATCACATCATATTCATCCCTCTCACTCAAGTGATTGGTGAAAGACCCTATATTATTTTTAATGTATTTTATGTATTTTCAACTACATTTTGGAATCAATAAAAGTTGTTGATGTCAATCCTCAAGTATTAAGAATACATTTGAGATGTTTTTAAATTTGATGAGGTGTATTGAATTGATTTAATATTGTTTTGAATATGTTTTTGAATTTTTAGGAAATTATAGTATTGGATAAGTACGCCATATTGAGACTTATTTTTTCATTGATAAAGAGAAAAATCAAATTAATATTATAATAAATATCATTGAAATCATTTTATTGATGATTATATAGTTCATAAGGATTATTCATGAGTTCTCTTTTTTTCTTCTTAATGGTGATCTATAATTTTATAAGGATCATCTCAAACATCATTATTGTTCAAACAACAATTCGAAAGAGTCATTTTTTACATCATATATTTAATTTAATATTATTAAATAATAGATGAGGTATAATATTTGGAAATGTAGTATATTTAAAATAGGACATGATATAGAGAGTTAGACATATTTTCTTATTATTTGTGACATTATTAGAGTCATTAATAATTAAATTAATGCCCATATTTTGGAATTTTTTAAAAATTCATGAATTAAATTTGATGAAATTAATAATGAAGTGTTATCATTATAAGAGTCATTTTTGGTCCAATGATTATAAATACATGAAATAAGTGATCACTTGTCTAATTGATTAATATTTATTATTGAAATATCTTGAAAATATCAATTGTTATCATTGATTGGTAAATATTTTAGATATTATATCTGATTATTCTATAGTCCTGTTAAATTTTGAAAAAATTGAAATTAATTTTCAACGATTCAGGGAGAGTGTTAAATCTACTACACCTTGATCTGATCCTTCATTCAATAAATAATACAAATTAATTCTCATACAAAAAAACTATATAAATGAATAGTGGCGGTAGCTGCTATTACATTATATATTTATCATATATATGTTATTCATAATTAATTGAAATGTTTTCCAATAATGAATAAATATTCATTAATATTATTAATCTTCTTAAATTAGGAATATATTAATGGAACTTTTCAATAAATATAATCAATTGAAAATTTAATATTCTGAAATCATGGGAGTTCTCCCACATTATTATTGATTGAGGAAGCATATGGAGGATCACATTGTATGATTCATATAAGAGTAATTATCTCTAATATGATTTGGAAAATAATTTATTGAATAAAAATAAATCACAAATAGGGAGACATGATTTTCATTTGATGTAAACTACAGAGGGAATATATATATGTTATTATATAGAAAAGACTGACTCACTAAGTAGAAATTAAAAAAAAAAAGAACTAAGACAATGCACTTAGAAGTAGTGATAAAAATCAACATAGCCATGGAATTAAATTATTATTGATTGAGAAACAAATCAAGAATATGATTTTCTATGAAATGATAAATGAAAACTGACCTGAGTTCAATACATTATATCAATGTATTAAGAACACAATCAGTTTAGCATACACTATTCTTTTTTATCAATATTCATTACGAGGTTGGTCAATATGAGTTTAAATTTTAATCAATATTTTCTTATTACTATTCTAAACATGTCCAAATAACATTATAACTCATGGGATTTTGTGAATATAACATGAAGATGATGTATAGTACTTTGAAATGTAAAATGGTAAACAATGATACCACACTAAGATTTATAAATGGGGATTTATTATAAGTATAAAATATATTATATAGAATCACCATAATCTTGTAAGAGATTATCTTTTCGCATTGCGATCAATGCTTAAAAAATGTAATTTTACATTTTAATTTTTAATTTTTGTTTTATTCAGGTAAGGGTGGGCATCATATTTTAGTAAATGTAATACTAAAAGGTCACATATGTGAATTTCAAATGTATAAAATGGAATGTGAAATGAATAATTGATCAATGACCACTTCTCAGTGTTGTCTCAATTATTTGGAATATCAATTGGAATCTATAGGGACCCATTATTTTCATACATTGACATTGAATCTTAATATATGAATAGTTTATACCTAACATATTGAACCATACCCAAATCATATAGGATTAATATAATTGGATACATGGATATATAAACAATTGGTACATAAGTGAACTACATCATATCCCAGTAATTTCACCATAACTAGAACCCTTTTTATATATAATAATTTATATACTTCATTATAATATGTGGAAAGGAAACATAAGAAAGGCTTTCCTCAGAAGCTTAGTAAGGGTTATAGTTGGAGATTTAAATGATCACTTAAGAATGAAAAACATAAGGGTATGAAAAAAAACATAACATTTGGAAACTATACCCAGTATATCATATATTAATAACCTGAGAAGTGGAAAAAATCATGGTAGTTCATAAGGTATGAATCATAATGGAATCAAATAATGTGATACAGAATATCAAAAGAAATTTATAAGAAATCATTTTGTGGAATATATATATGATTAGAAATACTTACACTTATCCTAGGATACAGACTATTATAGTGGTTTTGGTTAGATCCATATATCATCATATCTATAGTCAAGGTAAACTCCCATGACTCTCATAATAGAAAAACCGAACATCTTTTACTTCCCATTCAAATTGTTATCATCTCAAGCTATTTTCATCTTTATTCAATGCACTAGAGGGTCCTATAATTCTTCTCCACCCATCACATAAATATAATCCATTAATATATGTTTCAATAAAATATAAATCATTCATCATATATTATACATCTTGGAAGGGAAACATTTTTTAAAAAATAACATTATTATATTATTTTGTGTGGAAAATAAAAGGCTATCAGAAACATCTCATATTAATAAACATAAGCCATCTAAAAAAAGGATAGTAACATTGGATATTGTAAATATTAAATAACAAGTTACAACACAGTATGTCATATTATATGAGAATTTAATTAAAAGATAACATGAAATATTTCGAGAGGAGAATGAGTTTTTCACTTTGAAATAACATCATCAAAAAAAATCAGAAATATTATTGAATGAATTTACATTGAAAATAAATAGTGTAACATTTTAATTATATGTCTAATAATTCATTTGTTATGATGGTGGTAAATTGTTTCATATTTTATACGATAAAATTAGGATTCCATTCAAATTTACGATAAAAATTTAAAATTGCCTCTTTCAGAAAAAAAAAGAAGAATCAATTAAAACCATTTTCTAAATAATAGAACACTGGTAAATAAGAAATCAATAAGTCATGGTATAATTTTATAGAAATCCTTCAAACCAATTTTTTTAAACATGGGCATGTAAGGAAAAAAAATTCTATATAAGAGATAAATATAGTCAGCTTCCACTAAAAAAAATTTCTCAGTTTATTGAGTGAAAAAATATAGAAAAATGATAGAAATACATTATTCTAAAAAATAAAATGAGGATAAAAAAATTAATTCAATTCATTGGGGTATATCAAAAAACTCATTCATATGGAACTTATTCATAATAAATAACAAAAATATTGAAATTTTTGTATAAAAATCGTACCATTTTGCTAACATTTAAATTATAAGCCACATGATGTAATAACATAAAATGAAAAATTAATTATAATAAACATAAATAAATTCATTATAAAACATGTAAAATGATTTTAATTTCCTTCAATAAAATATTATTGGTGCATAAAATAGCATATTTTTCAAAGAAGGCAATTTGAGATGAAAAACAAAACCCTACCTCATGTTCCACAAACATCGTTTGACACCTCACCCCTCACCAATTTTATTTGATATAGAAAATTGTTTGTTACTAGGCCATATTTTACTTCTTCAAAAAAATACTAGAAAAAAATTCAATGGGACTCAAGAATAGTTTTTGGGAATATTTTTCGTTTGATGATAAAACTATCGATCCTCAACACATAACCAAACAACCACTATATGATGAATGAGAAAAAAAAATTAATACTCAATTTATAACCAAAAAATAAACATGTTAGTTTAAAAATCAAAAACATAAACAAAAAAAATCAAAGATAACCATTATACTTACACACCAACTCCAAACATACTCCATGCTTAAACTCAACATGCCATGCCATCGTATGACATTGCATCACTAATGAGCAGTGATATCTTTAATATTCTTGTGTCTTGATATATATTGTATCAAATGAACCATATATCTTATGAAGGGGGTGAGTATAAAATAAAAAAGGATTTTCACGATGAATTTACAACTCATTTCAGTAGGGTAGAACATGTTAAAAAATATTTATAAAACATTTTAATAAATATAAAGAATTTTATATATAGTCTAAGACAATCTTCCTAGCCAAAAAATTTTCCATTGAATTATTTAATCAATCCTTTAAAATTATTTCCCAAATCCTTTTAGTTCACCCATAATACACATCTACACTACCATTCATATATGAATGTTACAAATTCAGAACTAGTATCTAGTAGATCTACCAAGTCATCACAACTTCACAATACCAAGATCCGAAATTCCACATGCCACATCCATAGGGAAATGCCAATGAAAATAAATTCACACTAACCATATATTCCTAGGACATTTCCAATAGATTTCAATATAAAAATAATTTCAATGAATACAATTATATAAATAGTTTTCAACTGACAAAATTGTAAATATAATTTTAAAATGACCATTATAAAATTAACTTCATATGGTTTTATAAAACACCTAATAAATATTACAATTCCACAAAACCATCACTAAAGTGGGTTTCCATAAAGAATAATAAATAAATTTCACTATAAGTTTGACCATAAATTTCTTTAAATTCATTCATTTTACAAAAAATTTATCCTTTTATAATAAGGATGATTTGGGAGATAAGACACCTAAATCTCAAACATTAGCATATTCGATGAACGACAAAACAACATTAAAAATCATACTTGAACTCAAATATAAATCCTTATAACGCATTCCCTTTATAAAACAATAATTTATCTCCATGATTTATACCATAAAACATATATTATTCCCCAATATATTGGATCTAGAATTCAAAATTGGGCGAATAAATGAGATATAGTCAATAAGATCAAGAGTTGAAGCCTACCGTGGAATCTAGCCACCATCGCACATAGATTCACTAGGGAAACCAATTGGATTAAAAGAAATGGTATCAATATCCTTGGGAGAATGTGGAATTTAGATTATTTAATGATTATGGGAAAAGTACAATAAAGGGGAAATCAAGTTAGATTGAATAAAATCAGATCTATTCGTTAATAGTGCTTGGTTAGGGAACATCGTTAAGAAAACCATATGCTAACCATGCACAAGACAATACCTAAAAACACCCAATTCATAGTTTTCTTTAATTGTTATACATCAATGTTCCATCGATGCAATTTTCAATGTTCATCCATGTGAGGGTTCTCTTTTAAAGTATCCCGGTTTTGCAAATTTATGGGCCTAGACATGCACCTACCTGGTGCTGTCTATTTTTGTTGCACGATATGCTATTGAAGATGATCATTTTAAAAAAATTATAATCAACTCATGATTCTCTATAACAACTAATAACAATAAAAAATATCCTCCAAAAGTAGAAAACCACTATTGTAATGAAAGAGTTTGGTCCATTTTTCTACCATTTCCATCTCACGCTACCACATTTCCCCCAAAATTCTAACCATGTTCACATTCAATAAACACTATCCCATGATTTTACCATGATTTAATTTCTCTTAAATATCTAAATTATTGTACCAACAAATAAATCCACATAGAATCTATCTCTATATCAATGTGATTTAATCGAATCACATGGTTTGTAATAGGTTTATATTTATTCAATTGGTATACATAGAACACAATATACAGAAAATTGATCCATGATGGAAAATCCAAAAAATATTCCACCTCCACTGTAAAGACTCGTAAATTTCAAGGAAAATTACATTCTTAATTTCATTGGACTTTTAAGAGTACGCAGTTTCTAACGGCACCTGATTTTGAGTCCCGGTGTGCCCGGACTCAATTTCCAAAGATTAACTCGGGTACATTCAGTGAACAAAGGAGAGGGTTTTTCTAAATTTTGAACCGTTGCTCGGAATTGTAATCTGAGGGCACCAATAAAACCACATCACCGGTAATTGCTTAAGATGACTTTTACTGGGGTTGCATTTGCTCGGGAAGAGTTGTTTAAAATTGTGGTTTATGTGTAAGTGAAATAAAATTGTGTGAAATTGTATTTTTCCTTTCTAAGTATTTTCTCCCATGTGTGGGAGTTGGGGTGGGACCCACTCTACTCTTGTTAGGATATTAGTGAGTTGGGGCCAACACGAGCCTCACCCCTTAACATTTCCTAACCATTATAAACCTCCCTTGTATTAAATGTTGTGGCTACCCCTCTCCCTCATGAATGCATGCCAACCCATTTCACCCTTAATTTTTTCAATTCAAGATTAATTAATTAAGTGTGTTAAGGATATTGAATTTTGAAAATTATTGGCATGAGTAATAAAATAAAGAAACAGCCTTATTTTATTTTTGGCTGTTTCATTGTGTGAAGACTTTGGAGAGAATACTCAAAGTCTTGAATATCTTCATCTTCTACATTGAAGAACACTGAGGATTCAACAAAGAACGTTGTTATGTCTTCTCTCTGTGTCAATGAAGGAAGATGCTGCTTTGTCCTCGGACGTTCTCCATAGACGCATTCGGAGCCTCACCCCATGACGTTGTCTTACGTGATGCAAGCTTCCGCGAACTTCTTCGAGGTAGGGGTTGTATTGTCGTTCTAGTTTTATTTTTACTTTCATCATTAATAAATTGGACACCTGTTATCAATTTAACAGGAGGAGGTCAGACAGCACTAACATGGATGATCCTCCTCCCCATTGTTGTTGATCACCATCGTGGTTTGGAACGGAGGCGGCACAGTGCAACGACACCACTCGAGAACGAGGGAAACTGCGGCGAAGGATCCTGGTGTCGTCGTGCCACACCGGGGAGGCCGTGGCGGAAGTCGGACCACGGAGGAGGAGCATGACGTCATCGCGCTACGCCGGAGCAATAGGAGGTTGTGCCCGAGGTGGGCCGTGGAGGAGACACGCGACGTCATTGCACCGCGCCGACCAAAGGGGAGCAGCGGCCAGGGCCGCGGCGGTTCGACAGAGGCAGTCGGGCTCGGCCGGCCGCCGACACCAACAGGAGGCATGACCGGAGGGTCTCACGATAACCACACTGGCTGACCAACGTGGATGGCCGTTTCGGGATGTTCAGGGGTTGTAACCCCCGGTTGTAGGAAAGGGCAGGCCCCTCCATGGTGGGGTCGCCGTTCAAAAACAAGAGGGGCATCACCCCCCTTCCGCGTCCGCTCAGCGTGCGAGCGCCCGCGCCGGTTCGCATCGGACGCACCGGGCTGGACCGCCCGCGCCGGGCCGGACCGCCCGCGCCAGGCCAGGCCATCCGCGCTGGGCCGGACCCGTGCTAGCCAGGTAGGGCCGCGCCCAACCGGGCTGGACCCAGAACCTGGTCGGGTCGCCCTGTTCGGGCCGACCCAGGGGGTATCGGGTTGTGTCGGGCCAGGCCCGAACCCCCTACTTTTCAGACACATCCATTCAAACACCAATAACATGGGTTGCGGACCTCCGATTGATGCACTGGAAGTTGTGTTGGGATCCTTGGATCGAGATGGATGTATTGGTATATTACACTCAAGGTTTTGGAGAACTTTGGGTATTGTCGTGTTGGTTCGAACACGAAACCAACCGGGCCCTTGGAGCGGAAAGGTTTATAACATCAGCTCCGGACATCCGATTAATGTGTCGTCGACTTTGTTGGTTTCCTCATAGTGAGACGGTTCTTTTGGATTACTCCGATTGAGGTTTTAATGAAGCTGAAGTATGGTCGGGTTGGTTTTAGCTTAAAAATTAACCGGGCATCCGATTGACGCATTGTCTGTCGCGTTGAGTTACTATTGACAAGACGGAACATTGGGATACATCAACTCTGGACACAGTGTCCTTTGATGTATCAAACCCCTTGGCTCATGGAGAAGACCATCCAGGAATCGAGCATGCTTTGTGTGGGAACCCTAGATCTGGCTGCGATTGTGACGACGATGACGACTGTACTGGGATCCTCTATGGGTTCGGCAGCGACGACGACCATACTGGAATTCTCCCTGGGTTCAATGGAAATGACTAATGTTCTTGAATCCTATTTGGGTCCAGCAGTATTTGACTACTGTTCTTGTATCCTATGTGGGTCCGACAGTATTAGACTCTGTACTTGTATCGTATGTGGGTTCGGCAGAGTAGCTGGTCTTGTATCCTTTGTGGGTCTGACAGCTTAGCTGGTCTGGTATCCTTTGTGGGTCCAACAGATTAGATGAATCAGTGGCTACATCTGATCATCTATATCGCTTTACGATGAAGTATACCTATGTGAGATTATTCTTGACTTTCAATCATTATCTTCGATATGATTGACTTGTTTTCATATGTGGATTGGGTTGTACTTTCCTGTGTGGAATGGGTTGAGCATGGGCTCGTGAGCTGGAGCTGATCTGGAATTAATGACTTAGGTATATGTATGGGAATATATCTAAGTAGAGTTGGTTGTTACTTCGTGATTGTATTTTTCATTTGTGGTTTATCCTTCATGGATTCTGGGAGACCTTCGGGGGTCTTAGGATCCTTTCTGAGTAGTGTATACTAAACCCTACATGGGCTAGGCCCGCACTACATTGTGTTGGATGCAGATGATAGAGAACACAGATCGAGGTGGGAGCTCATGGAGTTGGACCGTACAAGGAGGTGGATCACTGAATGGGACATACTTGGAACAGACAGTTTGAGCCGTGTATCAGAGGTGACTATCTGTATCCACCCTTCAAGTGGGATTACCAGAGGATGGCTCAGAGGTGCTGCTTTACTTTTCTAATACTTTAATTTCTTTTCAGTTGTACTTTACTTCAGTTGGGTTTGTATTCTGGCCCATTTACTTTTCCAGCACATACTTTTGTTGCTCAGTTTACATAGTGTTTACACCAGTTTGCATACTCTGCGGTGTTTGATTACTTTATAAAGGAAATGACTTCCCATTTATCTGGATAAATGCCTTTGGTGCTAGTCACCATCCCCTGGCCTATGGAAGGCGGGCTTGGGGTATTCACGGCATGGGCCCTGAGGATGGGTCGTGACAATTTGGTATCAGAGGAGTTTGGTTCTACCGCAGAACTTAGGACTTTGATATTTCTTCTATGTGAAGAAATAGTGTAAAGGGTATTTAGTGTGGTTATCAGTCCAGGGAGTCCAGTGATGGTGCGACGGCCAACGTATCCGTACACCAGGACCCTAACTTTTGATTTCCGATTCAATGCACGAAAATATTGATTGCATGTGTGTTTGAAAAAATTTCTTTGTGATTACTTAGTGTCAGCTCACCAGGTATAGTGTATTGACTGTGGTGTACCTATTTCTTTTCAGGATGGACCTACGATGGCAGCCAGCTTGGGATCCAAGTGTTGTACGAGATGGAATCCCACCGAGCGATGAGGCCTTGGTGTAGGGCCCGATTACAGCGGAGGCAGCGGCGGTACCTCGACCCACCGAGCCACCGATGCCACCAGCCCCAGAAGGTGAGAGTTCATGTCACCTTAGTGCACTACCCGAGTTTCAGCGTCAGAGACCGCCCAGGTTCCGTGGGGAGACGGACCCTCAGGCAGTCGAGGATTTGATGGAGGATGTTGTATGAGTTTTCAGGTTAGTAGGGACACCAGCAGACCACATGGTGATCCTTGCAGAGAGTCTCCTACACGCGGCATCATGTAGAGGGTGTATCCTGATGCTCTAGCTTCACGACAAGGAATCTCTCCTTTTGTTTGACTTCAAGAGACTCTTCCTCTTGGAGTTCGTTCCATCCACCCTCCGTGCGGTGCGCATTCAGGTGTTACTACAGCTGCGGCAGGGCAGCATGATAGTAGCCCAGTAATCGGTGAGATTTACCGATCTCTCGCTCTACTCCACGAACATGGTACTGGACCAATTCTTCTAGGCCCGGACATTCGAGCAGAGACTGAGGCATGAGATCAGGGCATCGATGATCTCCCTCAGCATTCCTACACATGTAGGAGTACTAGAGCGAGCCCATCTTGTAGAGAGATTTCTTGCTGAGCCTATAGCAGCAGCGAGACCTACCGCAGGGCAGCACATCGCGGAGTCTTCTGCAGCTGGCATTCGACGAATGTCACATGGGTCCAAGTGGACCAGACCTGTAGGCAGACGAGGAAGAGGATCAGGCCGAGCAGTAGGTGGTGGGAGACCTTTTGAGGCTCTACCACCACCACCACTAGGAGGTCCACCCTAACCACAGGGAGCTGGCGGACAGAGATAGGCCCAACTCTGGGTAGTGGAGGCCTACAACCACGGCGCACCAGAGATGATTCAGGGTACTATCTGTATCTAATACACCCTTTCATTAGTTCTTATAGACACATGACCGAGTCATTCATTCTTTTCCACTGCCCTTGTTCAGAGATAGGAGATTACGACGGTGTCGTTGGCTTGATCATTATGGATAGAGACTCATACGGGAGCAGACTCGATGATTATGCACTGGTGCCGGCAGTGTAGGTTTACTCTAGGAGGAAAGATCATCAGTCGGGATCTTCTTGTAGCGGTGTCAAGTCTTTATGACGTCATCTTGGGCATGGATTGGTTATCTACGGTCCATGCTCAGATCGACTGTATTAGGCACAAGGTGAGGGGTGTCCACACCGATGGGAGTAGGTTCAACTTCACCGGCGATAAGGGAGCCTTTGCAGCGCAGGATGGACTCACGAAGAGGAGAGGACAACCGATCACTCATCAGATGACTAGACTCATCCTTGTAGCTGTTGACGTGCGGAGTCCGAGTTTCCCTGTAGTGGTGGATCAGTATGCAGACATTTTTTCTGATGACGTTCCAGGACTACCTCCTCCCAGAGAGGTAGACTTATATATTGACCTGTACCCTGGGACAGCCCCAATATCTACCCCATCTTATCAGATGGCTCCCACTGAGCATCGAGAGCTACAGGTATAGCAAGAAGACTTGTATGGAAAGGGATTCATTCGACCCACTGTTTCACCCAGGGCTTCCCCAATATTGTTCGCCAAGAAGGAGGATGGGAGCATGAAAATGTGTGTCAATTTTCATTTCAAGAACCAGGTGACCATGAAGAACAAGTATCCATTTAGTAGGATTGATGACCTCTTTGATCAGCTCAAGGGAGCACGATGGTTTTGGAAGATAGACCTTAGGTCAGGCTATCATCATCTTAGAGTTCGAGATGAGGATGTGCACAAGATGACCTTTAGGTGTCGGTATGGCCACTATCAGTTCATTTATATTCCTTTTAGTGTATCCAATGCTCCAGTAGTGTTCATGAGTCTCATGAACATGATCTTGTAGCCTTACCTTGATCTATATGTCATAGTCTTCATCGACGACATATTGATTTACTCGACCACTGAGAAGGAGCACTCCTACCACTTGCGGGTTGTAGTGGACAGACTCAAAGAGAACCAACTTTATGTTAAGCTCTTGAAGTGTCAGTTTTGGATACGTGAGGTCAACTTCTTGGGACACGTCATTTTGGAGGCATGAGTTGCGGTGGATCCTATAAAGATTGAGGCAGTTCTAGCTTGGGAGTCACACAGAAGAGTGACGGAGTTGCGGAGTTTCTTAGGTCTGGTTGGGTACTATCGGAGATTTGTTCTAGACATCTCTAGAGTTTCAGCACCGATTTCAACATTGAAGAAGAAGGGGATACCCTTCTTGTGGTCAGATAGATTCCAGTAGAGCTTCCAGAAGCTGAAACAGAGATTGACCAGTGCACCTATCTTGAGGCTACCAGAGGAGGGAGTAGGTTACATAGACTACTACAATGCATCAGGGACCAGACTCGGGTGTGTCCTGATGTAGGAGCGGGTAGTGATCGCCTATGGATCACGACAGTTGAGGAAGCTTAAGCAGAACTATGCTACCCATGACCTGGAGTTATCAGTAGTGGTCTTCGCTCTGAAGATGTGGCGGCACTATCTGATTGGAGAGTGCTTTATAATCTTTTCTGACCACCAGCATCTCATGTACATCGTCTCACAGAAGGACTTTAAACAGAGGCAGTGAAGATGGATTGAGTTCCTCCAGGACTATGACTTTGAGATAGTCTATACTCATGGAAAGGGGAACATAGTAGCTGATTCTCTTAGTAGGAGGACGGTCATTCAGCTACGTGAAGATGCAACAGAGCAATTAGCTTCTTTACAGATATCCTTCGGGGATATTAAAGGGGCACACTTCTTTCAGTCACTCACAATCACACCTCCACTTCTTCAGCGGGTTAGAGAGGCATGGCGTGGGGACGTTGATTGTGAGACGTGACATGCAAAGATATCCTCGAGATGTCACCTGATGGATTCTCTATAGGAGGAGAGCACATAGTCCTTGTCAGAGGAGGTACCATGGTACCACCTGCTTTACAGGGGGAGGTGCTGATAGAGTTTCACTCTACCACATTATTGGTACATCTAGGAGTGGCGAAGATGTACCAGGATCTCAGACGACTGCACTAGTTGTCGGGTATGAAGATGGTGGTGGCAGAGTTCGTTTCTCGATGCCTCACCTTCCAGTAGGTGAAGGCGATGCACCAAGTACCAGTAGGCTTGGTACAGCCTTTGGAGGTCCCGAAGTGATAGTGGGACGAGATATCTATGGATTTCGTGACTGGACATCCATGTACATCCAGAGGAAATGACTCCATTTGGGTGATCGTCGACCGACTCACCAAGTGGGCCCACTTCTTACCCATCAGAGAGCATGGCTCACTGGAGAACATGGGATGCCTCTTCATTCAAGAGATTGTACGACTTCATGGTGTTCCATCATCTATAATCTCTAATAGTGATTCTTGATTTACTTCCCGGCTTTGGAAAGGGTTGCAGGAGGTTTTTGGGACAGAGCTACACCTGAGCACTACCTTTCACCCTCAGACGGATGGTCAGACGGAGAGGACCATTCAGACTCTTAAGGACATGATCTGTGCATGTGTCCTCAACTTTGGTCATAGTTGGAAGGATCACCTAGACTTGGGGGAGTTTGCCTACAACAACATCTACCACTCCAACATCGGGATGGAACCATACGAGGCATTGTAAGACCAACCTTGCGGATCACCTCTGTTCTGGACAGACCCTGGGGAGTCAGCACTTGTGGGACTAGAGATGGTCCAAGCCAAGACAGAGAAGGACCAGGTCATCCAGGAGCAGATGAGGACAGATCAGAGATGACATAAGTCTTATGCTGACAGGAGGCGGAGACCACTAGAGCTCGATGATGGCGACCATATTTTCTTATAATTCTCACCTCGACATGGATTACAAATATTTGGATGGGGAATAAGGTTGTCTCCGTGTTTCATTGGACCATTCCAGATTCTTAGCAGGATAGGTGGGGTGGCTTATCGCTTGGGTCTTCCACCTCAGTTGCACCGGGTGCACGACGTCTTCCACGTATCTCAGTTGAGGAGATACGTGCATGACCCGATGCATATCATCGACCATGGGGAGCTGGACATCAATGACAGGGTGACTTTTGTGGATGTCCCAGTGGAGATCGAGGATCGATATGAGTGGGTCCTATGTGGGAGTTAGATTCTTCTTTTGTGCATCAGGTGGCAGCACGACAACCTCTAGAATAGCACTTGGGAGCGAGAGGCTCAGATGCGTGCTCAGTACCCTCATTTGTTTCCCTAGTTTGTGATTTATCTTTACGGGGACGTAAATCCCTAAGGTGGCATTAATATAAAGTCCTGTAAATTTCAATGAAATTTTTTTTTCTTAATATATATGGGATTTTATGAGTATGCAGTTTCTGACAGCACCTGATTCCGAGGCCCTGTGTGCCTGGAATCAATTTCTAACATTTAGCTCGAGTACGTTCAGTGAATGAACGAGGGGGTTTTTCTAATAATTGAACAGGTGCTCGGAATCGAAATCTAAGGGTACCAATGAAACCGCAGTTCCAGAAATTGCTTAAGATGACTTTTACTGGGGTTGTGTTTTCTCTGGAAGAGTTGTTTAAAATTGTGGTTTATGTGTAAGTGAAAAAAATGTTCTAAATTTTATTTCTCCTTTCTAAGTATTATCTCACATGTGTGGGAGATGGGGTGGGACCCACTCGACTCTTGTTAGGATATTAGTGAGTTGGGGCCCACACAAGCCCCACCCATTCAAATTCCCTATCCCCTCTAAACCTCCCTTTTATTAAATGTTGTGGCTACCCCTCTCCTTCATGAATGCATGCCAACCTATCTCACCATTAATTTTTTCAATTCAAGACTAATTAATTATGTGAGTTAAGGCTTTTGAATTTTGAAAAGTGTTGGCATGGGTAATAAAATAAGGCAAAAGCCTAATTTTATTTTTGGTTTTCTCATTATGTGAAGGCTTGGGAGAGAATACTCATTGTCTTGAAGATATTCATCTTCTACTTTGAAGAACACTGAGGGTTCAACGAAGAACGCCATTCCATCTTCTCTTCGCCTCAAAGAAGGGAGACACCACTTTCTCTTGGGACGTTCTCCATCGATGCATACAGAGCCTCACCCAACGACACTGTCTTCCGCGACGCAAGATTCTGTGAACTTCTTTGAGTTAGGGTTTGTAACATTGTTCTTGTTTTATTTTGACGTTCTTCATTAATAAATTGGCCGCCTGTTATCAATTTAACGGTTGGATGTCGGACCACACAAAGACGACTGATCCTCCTCCCCTTTGTTGTTGATCGCCGTCGTGGGTTGGAAAGGAGGCGGCACAGTACATCAGCACCATGGGGGAATGAGGGAAACCGCAGCGAAGGACCGCGGCGCTGTCGCGCCGTGATGGTGAGTCCAAAAGAGGTCACAGCCGATGTCGGGCCACAGCGAAGCAGCACGGCGCCGGAGCACCAGGAGGCTGCGACGGAGGGGCACGGGGTCTTCGCGCCACTCCGGCCAAAGAGGAGCCTCGACTATGGACGTGGCGGTTTGACAAAGGCATCCTCACTCGGCCGGCCACTGACACCAGAAGGAGGCGGTACCGGTGGGTCCCACGACAGCCACACCAGCCGGCCAATGTGGCCGGCCATTTTGGGAAGTCTGGGGGTTGTAACCCCCGGCGGCAGGCAAGGGCAGGCCCCTCCACATGGGGTGCCGCCGTTCAAAAACGACGGGGGCAGCGCCGCCCCCCCCCCACCCACCCTTCGGCATCCGCTCAGCGCGATGTAGCCCGCATCAGACCGGATCGGCCGCGCAGCCGGACCGCTGTTGCCGGGTCGGGCCACCCGCGCCGGGGAGCCCGCGCTGGGTCGGGGAGCCCGCGCCGGGCCGGGGAGCAAGCGCCGGGCCAGGGAGCCCGCGCTGGGCCGAGCCGCCCGCGCCGGGTGGGGTTTCCTGCTCTGGGCCAGACCCCCGCGTCGGGCCGGGATGCGCCGGCCAGGCCGGGCCTGCACCAGCCAGACCAGGCCATGCCCAATCGGTCCATACTCGGACCTGGGTCGGGTCGATCCAGTTCAGGCCGAACCAGTGGGAATCTGGCTGGGTCGGACTGGGCCCGAACCCCCTACTTTCCGGATAGAACCGTTCAAATTCCCATAACATGGGTTATGGACTTCTGATTGACTCACCATCAATTCTGTTTGGATCCTTTAATCGAGACAGTCATTTCGGTATATTACAGTCAAGGTTTTGGAGAACTTTGTGTATGGCCGGGTTGGTTTGAACACAAAACTAACCGGGACCTTGGAGCGGAAACGCTTATAACTTGAGCTCCGGACGTCCGATTGACATGCTGTCGACTTTGTTGGTTTCATGTTAGTGGGATGGTTTATTTCTCTTACTCCGCTTGGGGTTTCTATACAGCTGGAGTACGGTCGAGTTAGTTTTAGCCTAAAAACCAACCGGGTCCTTGGGATGAAAAAATCCAATAACTCTCAGACCGAGTGTCTGATTGACGCGCCATCTTTCAAGTTGAGTTCCTATTGATGAGACGAAACATTGGGATACATCAACTCTGGACTTCGTGTCAGTTGATGTATCGACCCCCTTGGCTCGTGGAGCGGACCCTCTCAGAATCGAGCATTCTGTCTATGGGAACCCTAGAACTGCCTGCGACTGTGACGGCGATGACGACTATAATGGGATCTTCCGTGGGTTCGGCAGTGACGAAGACCGTACTAGAATCCTCCACTGCTTTGATGTCAATGACTACTGTTCTTGTATCCTATGTGGGTCAGGTAGTATTTGACAACTGTTCTTGAATCCTATGTGGGTCCGGTAGTATTAGACTCTGTACATGTATCCTATGTGGGTCCGACAGATTAGCTGGTCATGTATCCTTTGTGGGTCCAACAGCTTAGCTGGTCTTGTATCCTATATGGGCCCGACAGCTTCGATGAATTAGTGGCTACATCTGATCATCCCTATCACCTTACGATGAAGTATACCTGTGTGAGATGATTCTTGACTTTAAATCATTATCTTCGATATGATTGGATTTTTTTCCTATGTGGATTGGGTTGTACTTTCCTGTCTAGACTGGGTTGAACTTCGGCTCGGGAGCTGGAGCCGAGCAGCAATTGATGACTTATATATATTTATAGTCATATACCTAAGTAGAGTTGGTTGTTACTTCATGATTGTATTTTTACTTTTTGTTTTATCCTTCCTGGATTTTGGGAGACATTCGGGGGTATTGGGGTCCCTACTGAGTAGCGTATACTCACCCCTGTACGTGCTATGCCCGCACTACGTTATGTTGGATGCAGACGACGGACAGTGCTGATCGAGGTGGGGGCTCATGGAGTTGGATGGTACAAGGAGGTGGATCACTGGATGGGACGTACTCGGAGTGGACGGATTGAGCCGTGGAGTAGAGGTGACTATCTGTACCCACCCTTCATGTGGGATTACCAGGGGACGGCTTGGAGTTGTTTCTTTACTTTTATGCTACTGTACTTTCTTTTCAGTTTTACTTTACTTCAGTTGTGTTTGTATGCTGGCCCATTTAATTTTCCAACACTTAATTTTGTATCTCAGTTTACTTATTTTTACTTCAGTTTGCGTACCATGTGGTGTTTGATTGCTTTATAAAGGCAATGCCTTCACTTTTATCGGGATTTACTCCTTTGGTGCCTGTTTCCAACCCCTGGCCTATGGAAGGCTGGCTTGGGGTAGTCACGGCACGGGCCCTGAGGATTGGCCGTGACATCCACATCCCATTAAATAATCTTATATGGTTTTATGCATGAAGGATGTAATGTTCCATGCTTATCAAAATGGTGTAACCTAAGCCATAAAAAGATTCTAATGAACCCATGATCACTCACCTCAAATAAAAATAGTCATTAATGATTATACATATACAATTTATGATAACTCTATACCATCTTCATTCTTATCAGGAACAACTAATTTTTTTTCATTTTCTCCAGCATGTGGTTTTTTCCATCTACTGATGTTTCACATGTTTCCACCCGAAAATTTGGAGAACAATAATGACACCAATACAATTATACAAATGGAGGATAATGTATCCAAGAAAGATAATTTTATTATAAGTGAACTACACAAAAGGCATGTGATCCACTCAAGTGTCTAAAAAATCCATTGTAAGAGACCTGACCAAGTCCCTCAATGATTGGATTTTCTTCTCATATTTTCCATCTATATGAGGATGTTAAATTGTATTAAAAACCAACTATTTTCATAGGCCATACAATAGGGACATACAGAAATGAAATTTAAATATTGGATCTCTATATGATGCTATCAAAACTATTGTTCTGTAACTTCATAACACATCTCATATATATATTTTTGATAATTCTTCTACCTTATTCGATTCACAAATAAGGAAAAAAAGGGGTGAATTTTGGAGAAAATATTCTATCACTCATATATAATCATTCTTCAAAACAATACTTTGTAGAACTATTATAAAACCCAAAGATATAAATTCCAATTTCCACATAGGAATTGTTAAGGATTGAAACATACTTGCTAACCATTGTCATTATTCCTTTACAAACTGATAAGTGAAGCATTTTAATTAAAACACAAATAATTTACATTTCATGAAATAACATCAAAAAATTTCATGCATATTGATATTGATATTTTGTATTATATTATGAATTATGAATCTAAAATACTGATAATCATGAAAAAGTTGATCCACAAAATACAAAGGTACAACTATTTATTCTTGAAACTGATACATTAATCAGTTTCCAAGCATCCATCCCCGAATGGTCTCAGCACCATTGAAAATTTACCTTATAAGATCACATTCATAATTTTAAACTTTTTGCCTCATTAATATTATCAACCAAATAAAGAAAAAAATAAACGATGAAAACCACAACACTAATGTGGTATTCATGATCAATGATTACGTTAGTTATAACCGACATTAGTATCAATTGATATGTAGCCTCTTTTTCTATTAGACTATATCACATTATGGTTAATTGTCCTCCCATCAAATTTAATTTACCAAGGGTATACATCATGTCAAAATAAAACACCTAAAACACTCAATCCATATTATTTTTCTTAGATTCAAATCTGATTATGAAATGATGTGTTTGAAGATCTTATGATTATTAAACAACATAAATATCTCACCAAAGTGGTAATGACACTATGTATTCAATGAATTTACTATATCTGATAATTTAAAATCATGTTTTGTGTAGTTTTTATAATGATACCATATCTATAGGGAACTATGAGGAACCATATCACCTCTCTACAATGTAACACACCCATTCCAAAATACCAAGTCATCACAGTAAATGGCATAGATTGTCCTTATATTGGAAATATGAATATCCATTATTATTTAAGGTGAACATTAATCACGTGATAATTCATCTGAGATTTTTCATACAATTGGAATGAACGAATTTTATTCTCAAGTCTATAATTGTTGAAGCTAGTTGAAAAAATTAATGAAAAGAACATTAGTAATAACAATCCAGTCTCAGAAATCTATGTTTATCAAAGAACATCATTGGAGGTTTTGGGGATATCACAACCACCATCGTTTCTAGATCCATAGAAAAACCTTTTTGAAATATAATTTTTTTAATGAAACATACCTATTTTAAACTAAAAACATACATTATAATTTTGGAATACATGCGATGACCATAAAATATTTCCAAAACTACAACCATGTGTGGCTCATGATCATCTTTTTTTTATAGAATACACAATTATGTCATCAAGAAAAAATACAACAAATAAATCTTGTTACATCTGAAATATTTGATTCATTAATTAATTAAAGGAACAAGGATCATTAATAAAACCAAAAGGCATAACCATATCCTCTTAATAACTAAATCTATTCATAAATGCCTTCATCAGAATTACTTCAATCCGAACCCAAAATTTGTGATATTCTTATCAAAATTTGTTTGGAACAATTGGGATTTAAATAGTTGATAAAAATAGGTAATCATTGAATTCATGATGTTACAATTTCATGATCATAAAATGATTAATATTACAATAATCCACACAAATACTTATAGTTCCATCAACATTTTTTAGAAACAAAATTGATTTTCCAACATAGATGTCAAAGTTCGAATAAACTATTTTCTTTCCAAAACTTTAAATAGGACGTTGACTTCCATTAATTCTATTGTTTTCATATAATAAAAAGGAAGTGAGATAGGACTGGAACATATAATGGGATCAATCATAAACACCACAACACTTCTATGTGGAATCCCAGGAAATAATTAAAAACATCAGTAAACTAAACAATAATTATTGGAAACCAACTATTACTGATCTTATCCATAGATAAAAAATTCAAAGTTCCCAGTTGGTATGAGATTGTTCCAAAAACATGTTATAATAATCATTCTCCATATTCATTATCATTTTGGTATCATTTATAGAGAAGCTCGGTACAACATACAAATGTGAAACAAACCCTTAAAGTATAATAGTCAATGTGGGAATTGAGAATTTTTTTAAAAAATAAATATCGAGGATTAAGTAATAGAAATCCATCTCAAGAAAAAATAATTCTTCAATCATTTTATTCCATTATTAAGAATAACACAGATTATTCTATAATGGCTCAGCCATCTCTTTGGCCAATATGATGCTAATGTATCAAAACATATAACATCATATCAATACGAAAATCAAAAACAACAACATCATAATAACATATAATCATATGGGAGGACCATGTATCAAAAAATCTTGTGTATCGATAGAAGTTGAAATAATCAATCCTCCCCCCATTGAAGATCTATATTGATAATCAATGATCATCTACAAGGCTATATATATATTCTTACATCATTTAATTTTCATTTCATTTACCTATTGTGATTAAACTGGTTGAGGATCCATGTCATTCCATGAATCACTATGCCTTTCTTAGTTCTGTTGATGAGAATTATTCTATTTCACTCATCCCATAGAATTGTACAATTCTTAAGAATTATCAGACGTTTCACTATAACCTCCCTTTGGAGAACTATGAAAATAGTATTGATTATTTTCTATCCGGTAATAAAGGTGACATTCTCTAAGTGTTGCCAAACTATATCATTTCATATTCTCAATTGATCCATGCTATAACTATTATGTATTAAAAATTTTACTTGTAGAAGATTCATTTATCCCACAATCGGATTCTGAGTCATAATTCGACCTTTTTAATAGGTTTCCCTCTTCTACTAATTTCCAGCATTAGAATCTCCATAGTTATCAACATCTTTTTTCCCACCATTTTACCCAGTATATATCTTTCTACCACCAATTATATATAGACCATCTCTGTATAATCTATTATACGATGCACGACACTCATTATGTAAATATCTGGCCTCACCCAAATTCATTAATGTGTGACTTCATCAACATACATCGAGTATCTTTTGGTCAATGGTGAACTGGATTCATAATTAAAAATGGCTACTCTAATATAATTATGTCCTATTAATTTAATCCTACAAAATCTATTGTTCAACAAATTCTGAACATGTGTGGAACAAATCGATTGTTGAATAATTGTTTTGAATCCTCCTATGTCATGCCTTGATCTATGATATCCCGAATTGCAAAATCCCATTACTGTTTTGACAGATCCTCCGATGTATATGTTACCAAAAAAACCATTATCTCAGCTTGTGTATATATGAATTCGAATATTGAATTCATTAGATTTAGCCACACTACATAGTTTCCAGTTTTCAAAAACTCTAATTGATTGAATGATTATTATTTTGGAATTGAGCCTAATAATCCACTTTCTTTGCTTCATAATTAATTCTCCCTTTTCTAGGACTTTAATATTTTAGATCTTACTCTGAAATAGTTCTATCTTCACCTATGTCTCATCTGCAATCACATTATCATCAATAAATTCATTTTGATTTCCATGGTTCCAATCGGTTGACATTTTCTATTACAAAAATAAACCCCCCATCTAGTATAACTCTATAGAAACTGAAGGATGATAAATTTTACATTTACCATCTGAAAAATATCCTCAAAAATACTAATAAAAAACATGATCAATATTTTTGAAAATACCACATTCACATTTTTTGAAAATCATACCATTATTAAATATTTAAAAAAAATCAACAATTTTTCAACACCTAATAAATCATACATTTAAAAGTATTTATAAATTAATATTGGGAATCTGTTACTATAATTTCATATAATTATCATCTCATTCGATAATCCAATAATGATGATCTCATCACTCCTAGAATACTCTCAAAACACTCATATAGCTAAACACCCAACTAGCATTTTATTCATTAAAAAGCAGCTAGATATGCATCATTATTCTCTGCATTTCATGTTCTAATGATTCAATATCCTTTATATAAACTAAACATGTGGATTAAGAGTTTTTTTCTCAACTCCAAAACGAACATAAAAAATTCAAACCTTCTTCAAGATCCAATACATAATTACATGACATGGTCTCATAATGAATTACTAGTGAACTATGATACCTTTCATTTACCTATGTATCGAAAGATAAAATATAAAAATGCACGAAAGATCCTAGATAGGTGGGTAAGTCTCAAACATCAAAGGATTTCCCCAATGATAGCTTAACTCATTCCACTATCATAAAACATGTTATAAAATTTTTATAAATCCTTTTTGAAAAATTATATCAATTAACATCATAACCAAAAAATAGATTCTTAAACCAAAAAAATTTCCATGAAAAGGAATAGAATAAGTAAATAAAACATTTATAAAATCCATCTGGTATACCCGCTTCTAACATGTAAACATGAATTTCCAAGTGATATTTTAATTCTCATGATAGGTCTCTCATAAATTAATCATGTCTTCACAAGTTAACAAATACTAAGTTCCCTAATGGTACATTCCCCTTCTATTGGACCACATCAATGGAAATAAACTGAAACCAAAAATTCAAGATAATACCCTTAGAAAGAATTTTTAATAATATATTTTTGAATTTAAAACAATTATATAATAATTTTTCATGAGGAAAATGTAACGCCATAATTTAAAAAAAATATTTTAAATATATAAAAATAATTTTTCAAAAGAAATCAATATCATTTCAAAAATTCCATAAAACCATCCAAAAATATAATTTCCCACAAGAATAACAATTAATGGTTAATATAAATTTTAAAAAAATAAGTAAATTTGGAACTTAGGATTCAATTTAAATTCTAGAGGAGTTGATACATAACCCATTTACCTCCAAAAAATAGGTCAAATGATTAACGGAACCACTACTTGAAAATTAAGGCTTGAAACTAAAAAATATGTCAATAGATTAAATTACCTTCGATCAAAACAATATAATATAATCATAATTGACACCACAAATCATTTATATATCCCCATCAAATTGAATCCACTATTTCAATAGAGAGGATAAGAATAGATGTATGGAGAATGACCCAGAAGGGGGACTTACAGAGTTATGCGGTCACTGATACACTCAGGCTTTCCTTGTATTCACTCTTGGATTGAAATGATTGGTGTATATATAAATGGGAGGAAGTTAAATTTTATTTATGAAATTATTAGATTGGAAAAATATTCATTAAGGGGGTAAACAAATCCATTTTTATAATTTGGAGATCTACTTATTAATTTTTCATACTTACTGTGGAAAGTTTGACAAACCATGAAATAACAATGCATGATCCATTACCTCAAATCACCATGTTCACGGTTTACTTGAACATTTAGACAAACCATGTGTCAAAAATTTTACCTCTCTCTATATATACATTGATATATTCTCCTGTGAATCATCATGGTTCAGATACATCGTTCACCTAACAATTCACCTTCCATGTCCCCACTATTTAATTTTTGTAATTTCTAAAAGTTGTTGCATAGTTTATACTAACTATTATGAAACTATTAACCTCCAAAAATCCACAAAAATACTCCAAAACTCCTAAAAACAACTCCAAGAATAATGAACACATTATACATAATTAAAATATAAAAATAAATGGTAATGTACCTAAAAGTAGGGAACCTACACATCAAATTTTCATTAACATCCTTAAAAATAAATTTTAATGTTTTAAAATTATATTAAATATTAGTGTAAATATTTTCTAATATCATATATGATCTACTTATTACAATTAAACACCCATTTATTAATAATTCCTTACTAAAATCTTGGTTTTTAGGTGTGGACTCCTTTGATTATCATGAGTATTTTAGTTCAGTATATCTGGTCCTTGTACCTTGATCATGGTTACATCACATACATAATGTCAATAATTACATATATATATATAATATTAATTATTATATATATAATATATTTTTATTATACATATATACATATATATGTTAGATTCATCCTGAAAGTATAAAGAAATAAAAATAAATTACATTGTTCTTGGAGATGCCTAGTCATACAAATGTATGATATTTATTTCACATTTTTATGGATGGAAGAAAAGGAACAAAATTAATATCTAACATTTCCTGGATTATTTTTATAAAAAATAAGACATATATATTCATTGAATTTGAATATATTACCATCCATTTATAAAAAACCAATAAATAAATTTAGTCTCCTGGGGGTGGTGGTAGAACATACATATGCAATAGAAGATTTGTCGTTTTCCAATGGATATAAATAATAAATATTACAGTTTATTGATATAAAAAATCATATTTTATTATATTTAACATATGTAATTTATTATTTTGTAATGGATAAAATTTATTTAAAGGAGGTATAAGATGATTTAAAACTGAAAATACATGATTAAGAGTTACACCTCTTCCTTGAGAAAACTATTTTATTATAAAAAATATGACTTGAATGTCGGGTATTTGTGAAATGATAATATCTATAAGATATTGTTAATTCATCTACTAAGTTGTAATAATAGATATTATATTAAAAAGTATTCTCATGATCGATGTATAGAAGAGGAATGGGGCTTCCCTTTTATAATATATAGACAAACATTCATAGAATTTATTATAGTAATAAATTAATATAAAATAAATCTCACATTAATATGGATATAGATTTATAAAACTCATAAATCATTTGAGGATGAGTAGACATCCATTCATAATATAAATCTTGTTCATGTTGAGGTGATGTTTTTTCACTTATAACGTTTTAAACCTAAGTTAACCCTTCTGACAATAATCATAATAGCCTTGTTTTTATTATTTATGGGAAAATATAATTCATAGTATAGAAATAGTGATACGTAAAATGTAAAATGGTTAATATTTTGAAAAAAATAAATTCGTAATTCTTGATATAGGATTTTTATGAATTTTAAGTCATTTAATGAAATAATACTTAGTATAATGTGTCATTAATATCATTTCCTGGAATACATGAAATATTATAACATTTTTTCCTTCCAACTCAAGTCAAATGATCCTAAATTGGTATGTAATAAAATAAAACAACTAATTTATTTTAATATAATCTCCCAAGAAAACATAAATATATTGAGTTATCTTTTTCACATTATCTTTTAGTTTAACCCCTTATACTACCAAATTAATCTATAAATATGGTAATGAATTTTCAAAATTTTAAGGGTTATAGTATTGCTTCTAATGTTATAATTAGATTATAAATGCTAAAGGGGTGAATTTTGAGAATAATTCCCGTCCTAATTTCCCTCTAGAATGATTTTTAAATTTTTAAATAATTAAATACTGTATTTTAATCATAAATAACTATTAATATCATGATAAAACATATTCAAATAATTTTACATTGAATGAAACTTGATGGAAATGGATTTCAAATATAAAAAATTCACACAAACCTAACATTTTATTTTCATCTACCGACTTCTTGGAACATAGTAATTCAAAAATATTTAGTAATAATTAGTGTTATAGAAATTTTTAATTTTGTTTTTATATTATTTGAATAAATATAATATAGAAATTAAATATTAATTTAAGGTAATTAATTAATCATAATAAATAAGAAATTAATTAACACTATAAAAAATTAATATTTTAAATTAATATTCTTACCCAAATGTTTCCTATTTTACTAATTTTAATGAAAATAAATAAACATTAAATTTAGTAGAGTGGCATGTTATATTTACTCTTTTCATAAATTTATATTGAGTTCATAATCAAATATATATAGAACCGGTGGACATAAATTGTTAACATCGATATAAATGGATGAAATTTATCCATAAAAGGATAAAAAATTTTTTGGGTTGATTTTGAGACTATATCTCACTATTTTAACATTATTTTTCCAGTTTTTCCCATATTTATATTCAAAATATTTACCATGGTTATTATTCATGTTGAATAAAAGTAAAAGGGTTATATTTCAGAATTTTCAAAAATTATTTTTAATATATTCAATCCTTTCATTACGGTTCAATTTCTATATGTGTCAAAAATTAATATAAAATATATTCATAGAATGATAAAAAATATTTCTTTCAATATAATATTATTTTATTGTGTAAAAATGTTTTTATACCAAATTAAAACATAAAATAGATAAAAAAACAAAATTTGATTAATTATACTATTATACAAAAAATTGACCTTGAAACCATATTAAAATAAATCATAACTTTTAAAATTCTTGAAATAAATATATAGTTTATGATAAAAGCCTGTATTATATACTATTCCATTGAAAATTCATATTTTTGAAAATTAAAAAAAATTATCTATGTCAATTTGAATATTCTGATTATAAAAATATATGTTTTTTTTATAAAATACATTTTTTAAATATGAAATAAAATAAATATAATATATTCTCACAAAATGAAGTAATTATTATTTTTGAATGAAACATATATATGAAGCACGATATGACAACTAAAAATTGATATCTTATTTCATATTAATTAATCAATAAAATTTTATGGCGTTGAACATATATATATATATATATAACATAATGTGTTAATAAAAACTCATAACATACTGTTCAATGGATAGTTTATGAAATTAATATTTAAATAAAAATATTTTATTGTTCGTTTAATATTGGCGTTTCTCCTCATATATGTTATCAAATATTGTGTTCCCCTGAATATATATGTTTTTTTAAAATTTAATATTTTTTTGTTATTTTAATGTTAGTATTTCAAGTCATTTACGTTAAAAAGTAAATATTTCCGTTACAAATTTGTGATTTTTACATTATACACCCACCCCCACCCTTAATAAATTTTTCCAAATAAATTTTTACTTATTCTCAGTAAACAAGTGGTTGATATTTTAAAAAAAATATGCTAAAATTACATTATAAAAAGGGTTAATAAATGTTACTTTTATAAATAGGTAATGATAAATATGATGTTAATCTTGATTAACACAAAACTATGTTTTAATTTAGGATAATATTAGTGGGATTTCAAAATTTTAACATGGGAGAAAACCATAACATCCAAATTATGGTGGAGAGTGATAAAAACCACTCAACACATGAATGTGAATGATTATGAAACTTTTAATGACTAAAAAATTTTATATCCATGAGGTGTGAAGAAAAACTAGTGATTCAACATTATAATGACAAATGTCTGATTTACCACTAGGAGGGGGTGGTGAATTAGTGGATTATTATTCTAAATTCATTTTCAATTAGCTTAACCTCTTGAACATATTAAGGATCTTGATCCACTAAAATTTTTATCTCAATCTGACCTCATGTTTATTTCTAAAATGGAGGGATAATCAGACAATGTTTACCTAGTTTATAAAAATCATACTCCCTCCTACAGTCAGTGAGTCCCACCGTTTATAGATTATTCACAATCAATCTGGTGAGTACAGTTCCCCCAACACCAACTTAGAGACATCTCATGATTCTAGAATCATAGGAAAGAATTCATATCCCACTCCAACAAAGTGATTCATTATGATTCCATGTACTCTTCAAATACATCTTTCTATGACTATAACCAATAGACTATTTCTTCTTATAGCATCAGCGATTATACTTCACCAAATTTTTGATCTAACAAGAAGAATTCATGTTACATAAATTCTTGATATAGTATAGTATGATCTATTGGTCATCGAGTAAAATATTATGGGATAAAACATTATTTTGTACCTATTCAATTTCATTACACAACCATAGGTCATGTCTATATGCATATTTTAAATATATAATCTCCTATAATAAATTAGTTTTCAATGTGAAACTATTTTCAGGATATTATTTCATCCTTCAAAATTGTGAGGTTATGAACTCACATAGTTTTTCTAAATTCTACACCCATATTATTCAATATGTATGTAGATAGATCTTTAAAAATCTAAATTTCATTGTATAAACATCATACATGAATAGAAATGTGAATTTCGATTCTCAAAGCCTGATTATTCTAATTCATTCTTTTTTTAAGAGTAAAAATTAAATTATTTTTTAACATATTATTTAAACCATTTATTATTATTATTATTATTTTATTTCAAATGATAAATTCCCCAATCATATTTTTTATATAGTATGTATATCTTGGGTTATCAATTCATGTTCATGGGTTTAATTATCATATAGATATGTTTCCTTTTATTCATGATATCATAAAACATTGTTCAATTTCTACTCAATATTCCTTTGCACACATCACACTCTATGGGATCACATACCTCCTCCGTAAAATAGTAAGAATCTTATAACACATAGTTCTTCTATGTCTATTGTGAAATAAAGATTATATGTATAAACTATATACATTTAAAAGACAACCACCCATGTATATGTAAGAGGATGTCACTATTATTCATTATGAAAGAATATGAAAGCATTACTCTAGAGTTTAAACAGACATGGAGGTATTTTTAGAACAAGTAATTCATGAATCCTTAAAGTTTTATTTTTCCCAAATTGAATTCCATTGGGATTCCCCATAACTTTATGAATGTATGAGTTTCATGGAAAATATTCATCATGGAATAGGTGTCTCACAATGCACTATTTTCATTTGAAAATGGATACATCTCTCAAAATCACAAGACCACTCACTTCAAGAATTTTACAAATTATATAGAAAACTCTCGACTTCTCAAATATATAATATTCATATAGTATGTTATCTTTTAACAATGTACATTCAATAATAATTTCATAGAATGTTTATCTTATTTTATAATGCCATATATGATAAATACTATATTGAAAACATAAATCAAAGTATGTCAGTTCATATTTCCCTGAACTCATCATCTACACATAGGAAAATTATTTGAGAAAGACTATTGGTCTAAATATAATTATTCATCACAAATCTAAACACTCACTTCAAGACTGAAATGGAGTGATGAATGAATTTACATTGTAAAATTCATTTCTATACACTCCAGAATAATTTTCCTAATTCATCATTTAACCTAATATTTATATGCACCAAATATCCATTAATAAGATATTATTGCAAGATTATTCAAAAAAATGTTTTCCCCATTCATAATTTTATATATCCAAATAATAAATAGCCTCTCTCTGAAAAAGAAAATAGGTATCTTATAAAGAAATTTTTGTAGATCATTTTAATCAGGAAAAGGATATATTCATATATGTTCAATAATACATACTCATTTTCACATTAAATGACACCATAATATTTTTTATTTCAGTACTGGAAATATATTTTTCATATAAAAATATATAATTACAATATCTAAAAAATAAAATATAAAAAATATTTCTATAGTCTATAGAAAACAATAAATAGCATTTTTTAGATTTTCTTAAAGCTTTTAAAGACCCATCATGGTGCATGAACTCACTCTCTATTACATTGGATTTCCATTCGCAAGTATTACTTCATTCACAAAATGTATTTCCATTACTTTAACTACATTATTATACTCCACATCACATATAATTTTAATTATTTAATGAAATTATAACAAATTTGACAATTAAATACCTATCATGATAAGATTCATCCTGAATACTTATTTAGTTTGTTCATGTTTGAGGCATATAAAACCTTAATTTGAGTGGGGAATATTAAACTGGATGAAGAAGAAGATCTCTCACCTTGATAAGAAAACATTAATTTGATGGATTGTACATCATTAAGATATCTGAAACTATTAAAAAATGAATAATAACCTGCATAGTTCACATCCTACATTCAAATTTCAGTATTTTTAGGCACACAAAACATTATAATCCATACCACCACCAATTCAAACTAATATTAGGGGATCAAATCTACAAAAACATAAACCACATTCCGCAAGGGTTGTACCTACACATGATAAACCACTAGAATCCACATCCAAAATATAAGGTCTCTTCCATGGATACTTATGAAATACATATACATGGGCACTCTATCATTACAACATGTGGGATATGTGGACCGACTCTCCAACATGGTAAGGGTCCTCCTCCAACATCTGTGAGACCATGTTCATACATGTGTATTGTAAATGGTTATCGATATGTTTTTATTATACTCTTTAAAAATTCATTCATAATATTATAATTATCAATATAATTTTAAGCTATTTTCACCGTAAAATTCCACACCAATTATGAACATTACCGTCAAATAATCCTCATTAAAATATTAAATTTCATGGCCTTCATTCTTTATAAATATGATGCAACAAGTGTTTCATTTTTATCAAATGTATCTGAAATTTAATAACATATTAAAATTCATCAAATTTTCAATGAGAATTTTTCAAACATGATATCTCATGACACAAATAGAATCCATAAAAATTATTCATGAACCACCACTTTATCTAACAACTTATAAAATACATATTGACACATAATTGAAAATAAATGAAATGATAGTCCAAATTATATCCCCTTTTCATTATATTTAACATATTTCATTAAATATTTAAATTTAAGTATGTGTGAGAAAATATTATCACATTTACTTGAAATAAAATTAAAAGGATAAGTTTGGGGTCTTCTAATAATTTATTCCATCTCATATGGAATTGAATTTTATATTCCCCAATAACTTATGTAATGATGATATCAAATTGGAATCACATTAAATATCCTTTTATTAATCATCTATAAGTATAAATGGGCTAACTTATCATAGGAAATAAGATATATATATTGAATATTTTCTATGAATTCCATAAGCTGACATTCATGTGAAATAATGAAAAATATTATTAATTCTCTTATAGGGGTTTCAAATCACCATAGTCATCAGTGAAATTATTAATCTTATACACAAATAAAAAACACATTAGAAGGCCCCAATGAAGAAGATATACCTCCTCATTTGTCTCTTATTATCAAAATCCCATAATTATCCCTTTATGGATAGAGTTAATACACTAAATAATAAATGAAAGTAGTGTAATTGGGATTTGAAATCATTAAATTCAATAAATCTACTAAAAACCAAAAATTCAATGTGTGGATTGGATTTAAAAGCTTCATATTATCAATGATCAACCTCAATGGTTTCCTCTATCTCGATAAATTTGCAAAATATTAGTACAAAATATAAATTCCAAAAGTGATTGTACTAAATAATCTATCAATTTTTCTACCATTGTTGATAACAAAAACTGAAGCGTACCATGCTATCCTATTAAAATTCGATTCATTGGTAGTGACATATTCTCCTTATTTTCTCATGAGATCTATGAATACCCTCTCCATCTTTGTGTGAATATTTCTTGGGAAATACTTATTAAGAAACATTATCTTAAAGTCTTCCCATTTCATCTCTTCAATTTCATCCCTTGGTTTGGTGTTCATAACAAAGACCCCCACTAATCGGCCTCTCTATCTTGACGATAAATGGATAATTTCACCTTATCTTTCTCAAAACAATGAATCACAGAAAATATTTTCTCCATGGAGTTTACCCATTGTTCGGCAATTAGTGGATCAGAAGATCCACTAACAATCGGTGGTTGTTTCCTCATAATACATTCGATAGCCAGTTGATCCCTCTTTGGTGAAGGAAGAAATTCACCATTATTATGATTATTGTTCATAACCAAATGTAGTTTGTTAAGAATAACCATGATTTTTTTAACACCACATCTCTAATCATTAAGGATGTTGGTCGGAAAATTGTTGCATTGGACCTCACATGAGTTGTCGGCCCAGTTTCTCATAGTATCCATCATTTTCCAAAATAGGAATGGTTATAAAAAACATAAGTCAACATGTAATGAATAAATAACACATTCATTTGCACAATATTTACTAAAATCATAACATAAGTGATACTTATGTAAATATTATTTTGTGTGTATTTTTACATAGTCTCATGCTAAATGTTTTATCTAGGGTTCATTAATCAAAATTCCCAAATTAAATTAAACTTGCCTCAGATACCATTAATAGCAACCCAACCTTTTTTTACATTAATATTGGATAATTTTAACGAAGAAAATTAATATTATTAAATATATAGGATAAAAAGGTTTAGTGTGTTTTTAACACTAGGACTATACATAATAATTACAACATCACACAAAAACATTTATTCAATCACTTCTTCTCTAGCTTCTTATTGGAAGTTGACCTATCCTTAGAACATGTAGCCACCTGAGGATATACATAAAAAGGGGTGATCTATAATAAATTTAAGAGGATAGAGAATAACAATATATCATGGGGTCATAATAATCATAACATAGGCAACAGATCAAGAACTTGAGATGATACATTAATAAGAGACTTGAAATGTGACAATGCTTAAAAAAATGAGCCATCATGTATTAGTGGTTATCAACCAAAAATTCTAGTGAACAAAGATATCATCATGGTCACACATCATTTCACATTAACTCATAAGATTTATCACTTTACCTAATTCAATTGATTGTTGTATACTTCTGGGCCCTCCTATCACATTGAAACATTCACAATGCGCTATATAATTCGGGGGGTATCCATCACGTCATAAAATTATCATTTATCATGCATGTCACACTGAACATATATATAAATGAAAATAACTAACCCATGGAATGGAATGGGTTTTATATCATAAGATAAAAGTCCTAAACATTCAGTTCCCAAAATTTCATGGGAATAACATACTTTGTATGATAACCATCAACCTTGAGTGAGAAATAAAAGATGTGTTTTTTAAAAGAGTTCTTTTAAAAAATATTTTATAGACATAATCTTCAGTAGAAATCATGTATATCTCAGAAAAGGGAAAATAATGATGAAACAATGATTATTAAGGAATGACCAAACTAAAAATGGAGTGTAAGAGGGAGAACCCGATGAAAGAATGTTGGGTTCGTGATTTTCCCCTTACCTTGTATCTGAACACTTTCTTTGAATTAATGTCTTGTATAACAACATTATATTAAATAAATCAAAATTTCAGAACCTTTTTTTACATTAATATGGTTTCTTATTTTTTTTAAGTTCTTTTATTGACCATTGGATGAGTTATAGAGTTTAGTTTTATTTTTCAGAAATGTCTGTTTTTATGGTTTTCTTAAGCGGTTCACATGTATTCAAAATGGATATTCATGTTGAACATGGGTAAACATACTACACTGATATTTCAGGTTATTAATTATATCTTAGAAGATTAAATGACCATATAATGAATTATATTATATAAAATGTGGTTGAATCATTAGATAAGAATTAAATGTTGATATTTTGTGTTAATTTAGGCTGTTTTTCAACCACAATGAACTTGTTTCGTTTGATCATTTAGTAATATGTACATAAGTTCATTATAGAGATGAAAATAGGACATAATTCATATATAATATTCTATTTAAACCATAAAAATGGTTTCATGACCAGATCTGAAGGTAGAAATGGAAAAATAAAAAATTTCAATCTTGAAGGTGATAGATTAACGCCACATGATCAACATTTTCTTTTATAAAAAAAGGAGAGGAAAAGGGTATTGGATTGTATAATATCCCATTAGTATCATAAAATTCCACTATATGTATGATCCTAGAGTTTACATACCATTTTGATGAATATAGTTGGATAGATAATAAGAAAAGAACTTGAAATTGAAAGGAAATTAAAGGAACAGAGGGATAGAAAATACCTCTTGAATCCTCCTCTTGAGATCCTCCTTTAGAAAGCTATGATTTTCTCCTGATGAGACAAAAATCTCATATACATGGGGGAGGGGATAGTAAATATGTTTGGGCTGAGATTAGACAATGCATCATGCTTCATAAATGTCAGGAAATGAGGGCGCGAAGGGTGATATTTATAGTGTAGGGGAGAGGGTTTTCCTTAATATTTATTTCATTAGTTTATTAATTTCTCCAAAGACAAGGAATAGTGAGTCGTCCATGACCAATATTGGAAAAGAGGGCATGAGAGCTCAATATTTGGGTTTTTACATCACTTGTGATGTCAGGAATTGTGGGATTAAATTATAAAGTATTTAAATTGTAAATTAATGTATTTTATTATTCACAAAAAATTCAAGTATCTCAGAAAAAATAAAAAAAAATTCACCTTATCAATTTTTTGACCTGAAGAATCCAAAAATGAATTCCATTATTCAAAATTAATTTCCTAAATACTATTTTTAATATATTTATTTCAATTCATAATTTATTATAAAAAAACCATTTTTAAAAAATTCATTTTCTTATTCTAAAATATTGGTATATCCTACTTTCAAAATTAATATTATTTATATATTTTCATATTTATGGTTACTATTCATTACGGTATATCACTATTAATAATGGTTTGTTACTATCCATAAGGGTATATTACTATTCACCACAAATTAATTTTTCTTATTACAGTGAAAATAACTTACTGATTCTAACCGTGTATGTCAGATTTTCGAATTTCCAAACAAAGAAGTGAAAAACATATATTTAATGGTCACATAGCACTTATTAATTAATTATATTGTGTTTTCATGTAATTTTATGACATATTTATCAGATGGTAATTTCCATTGAAAAACATTGGATCTTTAAATTATTAATGTCTCTATTAAGATGGAGAAAACAATTTTTGTTGAAGGTATTCAGTGTGGTTGTTTATTTAAAATTTTAATGAATAATTATTCTAGTGAATCTAGTATAAGATGTAAAGAATATTATTTTTACATGCATGATGAATCAATTTTTTATTTTATTTAAAATTTTTGGTAAAAGATTAAAATTGACCCTATTTAAGATTCCACAAGTATAATTGAACCCATCATAGTATTATACGAGGAAAAATAATAGTTGGAGTTGGAAGATAATTAAAAGGAACATGTAGTGACCAAGAACCTTTAAGAGTGAAAAACACCCCCAAAACTATTAAATATAATGAACAGTATATATTAGTTTGAATTGAAGGACTTTATCTTGTTAATTAATAATTCCATTGATATAATTTTGGAAATGAAATTGTTCAGAATATTTAGGCTTAATTTATCCATGAAATGAAAAAACATCTCACAACATTTTTTATTGACAAAGATAAACAACTAGAAATTATATCCATGATAAAAAATGGGAATGATAATATTTTACTCAAGAGAGCTCAGCTGCATAATGAGATTAATGGAATAAAGAAATATTAATGTAAATAATGGGAAAATCACAAAAATACCATATGTATAATCAAAATATGAAATATCATGAGTTCGGTGTGAAATTGAAAAATCCAGAAAAAATACACATGGAATCATAAAAATCTATTAGTGAATGATTTTTTAACATAAGATTTTAATATAAAAATTTAATTTCAAAAGACTTTTATAATTGTAATAAAACCAAAATATATTAGATACCCAAATGAGTGGCGCATTGGTCTAAAAATGTTAATCGAATAAATTTTTATAGATAACTCTTAAATGTAATGGAATAATGTTTGTTGGGTTTTTTTTCATTCTTATATTTTTACCAAATTCTAATCTATTTTTTCAAGATAATTCTATTTATGTAAGTAAAAACATTCAAAACATAGTGGGATCATGGAAGGTGTAAATAGAAGACATTCTAGACAGATGAAAAATTCACAAAAAATAGAAATTTTAATATAATAAATATATTTGGACACAAGGGATACTTAAATGATTTATACCCCAAATGTTATAATAGTTATGATGGGTGAAGTTATCTAGAATTAAAGAAAAATATAAATATTTATTTATACAATAGTTTGTTAAATATATATAAACAAGTTACAAAATTAGATATGTTTTCCTTAAAAAGTATGTTATAGATGAGTTCTATGTAAAAAAATTAAAGATGGTAGTAATAAATTTTAATGTGGTTCTTAGGAAAATTACGAGAATAGGATTCTACTATAGAAAGAATAGAGACATAATATTCCATTTTAAAATATACATGAACATCAATATAAAAGGAAAAAATTTATTAATAAATTAATCAATAAATTTTATGAACAACATTATTGGTTTAGTGAAAGACCTCAAAGATAAAGAATTTGAATTTCATGAGAATATGTCTACATAGGATAACATAAAATAAAATAATGATCTATGCAGAAGATGGAAATGATTTATTCATATAGTTAATAAGTCCATGACATGGGTAAAAGGATAAGTATTTAAAATTAAATACTAAGTCATAAAACCTAATACCTCTAGTTATAAATGTGTTATTATGAAAATGGATAGTACACACAAAATGTAGGATTCTCATGTGCTTAAGGAATTTTTATCCGCATAGAAATGTTTTTTCAAAATTGGAAACGTAACTAGAGCTACAATTTGAGGTTCAAATTTAATAATTATCTAATAAAAATAAACCTATTCAATATAATATTAATGACACAGATGGAAACAACTACATGCTCCCAAAATAATTGTACTTTAGAAAACTATCCATGAATCATGATTTATAATTTATTTACATTTTTTTGAAATAAATAACAGTGTTTATTATATGTGATCTATACCTCAAAAAATTTTATATCATTATGGGCTTGATAGAAACTCACCATATTCCCATTATTGTCTACTAGTATGAAATTACAGATGTCATATAATGTGAATAATAATAATAGGTAACAATGTGAGGGATTTAATCAATAAGAAGATATGTGATCCATCTATCATGAAACAATTGAATTTGTAATATGTAACATCCTCAAATGACATCAATTTTTTTCACAATATTATGCCTCTAGTTCATTTTTAAATTAATGAATCTCTAATGATGATATATATTAGTGAGAACCACTCAAGGGGTTCTATAAAAATGGAGAGCCTTCCAAAGTATTATTATCTCATTGTTATATATGAAACTAATTATAATAATTAATGAAGTTGTTTTAAAGTTATATTGATAACTTTTAACATTATTATTGGTATCAAGATTAATTTGGTAATTAATTAGGTGATTTTTTAAAAAATATATTCTTAAAATCATGTAAATAATTATTAATTGATTAATTTGTATGATTCTTATGTTAATGTGGATTGGATGTTCATAATCATTCTTAAAAATTATTTTTTCTATCCCCAAAGTATAATTTTAGATTCAGAGTAAAAATGTAGATTATATAGAGATTGATTTGTTGTATTCGTTGATCACCCTTATTTTTTACATAGAGTATTTCACACCTAAACATAGAGTTTAATATTTGAGGGATCATTGTAAATAGTAATGTTATCATACACCCTATCATCAAAATAATTATGTATTTTTCTCTAATGGTATATATCATGTAAGTGTGATAACAGATAAAGAGGGGGATAAAATGGGAGAATATAAACCGATTATGTTATAAAGAAGATGAGAATATTCTTCCACAATACACCAATATATTTATTTTTTATAATGGTGGGGAAAATATTAACTGTCAAATATATATTAACATGAAACATTAAAATGAAATTCAGTGAATTAAAAATAAATGATAATTGTGAAATACAATTACCCAATGACTCAATTGGTTGTATTTATTATCAATAATAATATTAATAAGTATATATTGGTTTTTTAAATGTTTGAGGAAGAGTCTAATGAATAAGATCAATATTATTCCCCTACATTAATGGGTGAGGATGAGTTTATATTAGTTTCCTCATTGTGAGCATCACATAAATCAAATGATTGGCGTGGCTTTTAATGATTCCATAAATTTTTTGTCAAATGGATGATAAAATATCTAATAATTAGTTCATTTCAGGTTTGAAATTTTGATTGATTAATAATAATAATTATTACATATTCATAGAGTAAATAAAGAGATAGAATGTTTTCAACCAATTCAAAAATTTCATTTCATGATAGGTTCTAATAATAATAGACAATATATCTAGAATAGTGTTTTAGAATATTCTAATTTTAAGTTAATGTGACGAAGTTGTGAATTTTTATTAATGAATTCAATGAATATTTTTTATTTTACCAGATACCTTGTGAATGTTGATAAAGAGGATTGAGATCATTTAATATATTTATAATATTATTTATGGTGTTCTAAAATTTTTGAGAAGCATTAAAATGATTTGAAGAAGTTATGATTTCATTTGATGCAGTTTGTAATTTCGGAGTTAGATAAATTTTCAAAGTACGTTTTTCAAAAGACTTATTTAGTATTTTTTTACGTAAATCTATTGATGGGAAGATTTCATATGGCTTAATGAAATTTATTATAAGATTAATTTCATATCTGGAATTGAACATTTACAATGAAATAAAAATTACATGATGATTATTTATAGTTTCATGTGTTCTAATTATTTTTTCATAAAATCTATTTTAATGTTGTAAAAGTGTTATAAATTTTATAAGAACTATTTTTAAAACTATAATAGTCATTCGAAATACTTTAGGGATCATTTTAAGCCTAGGATTCATTTAGATACTTCATAAGAATCATTTAAGAAATCATATGAATCCTTTTATTAATTTTAAATGTCATGTTATTTTAAAAACAGCAGTCTCATAGAGCATCAAAAAAATCATAAGATTATTATTAATATTTGGAAATTGTCTATATTGGAAAAATTATATGTTTGTGATCATTGGTGAATTTTTTTGATATTTTTGAAGAAATAAATTATATATTTTATATAATAAAAATTATGAGAAAATAAATATGGAAATTCTAGTGTCGTTATTTATTGATTAATGTTTCAAAATTTTGTTTGGGACTCATACAAATGACTGAGAGGAAAATATTCATAATGGTGAGAATAATATCAATGTAAGAGAAAATTATACAAAAATAAAATAATTATGAAATTGGGATATTTTGGAAGAAAATTATTATGAAAATAAAATGTTTTGATATTTATACAATTCGACACATATTAAAATTTCACAAGTGATTTTTTCGATTCACTGTAAGAATTTAGGGGTCTAAATTTAAAATTATTCTATAGAAAACAATTTGGATCACATAGTAACATTTAAAAGTCATTAATATATATGCAGAATAGAACAATACAATAAATGGTATATTAGTCTATGTTTTCTATACACTAATGAAGATTAATTTATCTTTTGGATATTTGTTGAACTAATTTAGGAATGAAATTCTCAAAACATCTTGGAAAATTAAATTAATTAATTATTCATATGGGATAAAATAATAATTATATGATTAAAGGTTATTTAAAGTATAACAATAGAGATAAATGTTTAATGATATGGAATATTTGGTTATTGTTGGGATACAACCACATGATCTAGTTGAAGAAAATGAGCAAGAGTATTATGGAACTGAAACTTATTCAACTATTTTATATATCATGAATATAGAAAATATATTCTGATAATCTATGTACCCAAATTTCTTCAATGAATAATGGCAACGAATTTCATAAATAAAGAGTGTTCAATAGAACATCATACCACTAGTATAAATATTGAAATCAATATTTATTTTATGACATCATTTTCCTATAAACTGATGTGAAAAACATTTGAGGATCCAATTTATCTTTAGTTAATAACAAATGTAATGATATAGCATCTAATTAAGCCTTTTCAATGCTGGTTATTCTAAATTTTGTGCTAAAAATTTAAAAAAATTGTCATTGCAATTGTTTTTTCAAAAAACTAATGCAAAAACATATTTATAAATATTCTTTAGCACCTATTTTCTGAAAACATGATATTAAAAAAGTTCAACAAATAATAATTGGTGTTATATTTCAATAAAAATAATGCAAAATAGTATTTAAAAATAGTTTTTCTATCCAATATTTTAAGATATTAAAACACTTTTAAAAAGCAATCCCTCCATGAAACCTGAATCAACAATTTCATTTATTCAACTCCTCTCTTTTTCTCTCATCATATGATTCCTTTGACGACCACCCAATGAACTTCAATAACTATTATAGTCATGTTTGATTTATTTTAATCATATTATAATGATCATTGAGAATCAATAATTTACCCTTCTTCCATGGTCCATGATGCACAATAATAAAAAATCCTCTTAAAAATAATTTCATTCATCCACAACAACAGTTTGTATTTTTTGTTCTTTTATCTTGTTAGTTTTAAAAATGGTTTTCTTCATTCTTGTATCATTCAACTTTCCATTGAATTTATGGGAGTAAATCTATATTCAGTAATAATTATTCATTATCCAACATTGATTTATTATATTTTTATAATTTTGAAGATTAATTCATTATATAGTAGTTATAAATTTGATTCATCCCTTCATTTATAAGTATTCATTTGATTATGAATTATAAATTTTTTTATAAAGATTATTTAATTTTATAAATTTTTTAATAAAATTATGAAATAATTTATCCAAAAGTATGTATACCTATATAAATATAACATTCAAAATTATTATCTATTGTATATTTTAATTTTTAATCTAGCCAAATATTTATATTTATATCACCATTAAGAAAATCAGGAACCAAAATATTAATATACTAATGTATATAATAATTAAAATTAAATAAAATTCATGAGTTAAAGTACTTAATTTTGTCATTCCTTTCAATCCCAATAAATATTTCATGATAATGATAACCACTATAATATTTAACCTTCATTTAACATTTATGAATTTATTAAAAAATTACTCCACACAATAATCATGTTTTCTCTAGGCAACAAGCATCCAATAAGATGAGATTTTTTAGAAACACTAGAATCCAAAAGGCCAATTCCAATTTAAAGAATATTTATTTTCAAATATTAAAAGAATCAAATTTTTTTATTAAAACTGCAATTTTTAATTACATATTTATTCCCTATAAAAAATAACAACCACAATGGCTGTTACTAGGTTTTATTACTAAAATTTTTCTTCAGATTGGTTTTATGGTTAGGTGGGAAAATTATTACTTCATAATTAGTCAATGTTTCTATTAGAATATAGATACATTCCATTTATCCAATAAAACCCCTTATGAATAAATTTTGAACTCTGAAATGACTTCTACACTAATTAATTCCCATTTATTTTCTAGGGATTGAAAATGATTAATATATTATAATTGTATTAGAAAACATAGAAAACAAAAACAAAAATCAATTTAATAATTATAACAAAATAAACTCGCTATAATGACTTGTTTCACTCATATCATAAAAAATGAGCTGCATACTCTTTAAATATTATTTTTGTTCTATAATGTGCCACCAATAATTTCTGCTTTTGATGAAAAATCACTCATAACATTGTTACTGAAGATTAATAAAAATATATAATTTAGTATGAGTGGATATGGGTATTTAAAAAATAAGGATAATAATTTTCAATGTTATGAATAATAATTAATATCACAAAATTATAAAAAACATTCACATCTCCATACACTAAAATTGTACTTTCTGAAAAATTCAACCAAAAGATGATAAAAGTTCACATGGTACTCAACAATGTTTTGAATATAACCAAAAGAATTTTCATCATTTTATATTTTATATTTCTCTCACTATATATATATATATATATTATATTTCAGTTGGAAAAATATATTATAATATGTTATTATCTAAACTCCGTCACAAATAAAATAATATAAATTTAATAACTATGGAAAATCCTTATTTCATTTATTTGAGAATAACTAGTTCGATCTCTGATCATATACTATGCCAGTTGAAATTAACCACTAGTCCTTATTTTGGTGACAGAATCTTCCAAAAATTACTTTTTTAGAATAAAAATTTTGAAACATTTTCATTATGAACCAAAATCCATATTTTAATTTATTTTTAAATTTATTTATTTTTGTTAAATAAAAGTGGATTTTTAATGTCCACATGAATGATCAAGAATAAATGGAATTGATGTATCCGATGATTGTTTAAAAAAATATATTGATCATGAAATAGTGTCCATATTCCATTACTAGGAACATCAAAAATAGTTTATAATTAATAATTTAATTATAATAAATATGTAGTGAAATATATTTTTTATTTTATTCCTAGTAATAATTGATGTTTCCCACCTGAATGAATTTCTTTTTTATTATATGTTATTATGTGTATATTTTATCTACTAATATTTAATATTTTATTTTATTTATTTGAGTATATGATCCAATATATTAAAATTATTTATTGTTATCTTAGGTATTTAATGCATCAAATTTAGATATATTTATGAAGATATATGAATGAGTATAAAAATGAATTGATTATTTCTTGGATATTTTATACAAAATATTAAAAAAATAGATTTTATTTTCTATCCCAACGTTATTTTTTTCTATATAATATATTTAAACTCCACTAAAATAAAAGATGATATTATTGGATACTGTTATATTCATAACTATACATGTTGGGTCTACTATGGTGAATAAATTGAATACATAGTATCTAATATTGGTGAATATATTTAGAATGAGACATAGGAATGTATTGATGATTTAATTAATGATATGTGTGTTGAAAGCATATAAAAAATAGAAACTATTGAATAAATATATATGGATTTTGAGAAACCATTATTCATTGGTAGCACTGAATATATAGTGATATCAGTAGTTCTGGTATTATTTAACATAAAACCAATAAATGGGTTGAGGGATTAATGTTTCCCTAACAAGCGTGAAATTGTATAAGAGATACTAACATAAGGAAATTGTCTTCAATATTCTAAAAATGAGGAAAAAATTTGTTTTGAAATTGGATTTGGGTATAAAAAGTTACATTTCATCCACAACGATTGAATGTTGTATTTGAAGGAATATGAGTATTTATCAAAATACCCATAATGTATGACATCATACTATTAGATGGATAAAAAATTTAACACTTATCCATTATTAGTTAATGGATTCAAACCTCCGTCTAAATAAATTTGTTAAACTCAAATAATTCCTTACTATAATTCCAATTATTAATACTTGATTCATTCTCATGTACAAGAATAATTCCTCCTAGATAATCAATTTCGCACAATAAATAATTAGTCATTTAAAGCATCTATTTTTAAATTAAGATGATGAATAATAGTAAAGATGGTAATATGACATGTGAATATCTGATGTTAAATTAAATAACTGTAATGATTCACAACAACAGATGATGTTTAAAAAAAATCAAGATTTCTACACTAAATTAAGGAATATATTAATGGTACTATTCAAAAATGGAATGAAACCACATCGAATCCTATGTAGAAAACATAGATCACAACCTCCTTTTTTGGATGTTTTAAAATTTTATGCACATATATGTCTGAATAAAAAAGGTTAGGATGAGCTAAAATATTTATAAGCCAAAACAGATTAGAAAAAATATTGATGTGTATCATTCAACATTAGTGGATGATTATTAACTACTAAGGGAGAAAGGTGTAAATTTTTTTGATGGATACAAGAAAGATTATTTTATTTTTAATGCTACTGAAACATTCATTATGAAATAATTTCTTTCATATAGAAATTTTTCTGGAAAATGTGTTACAACCTAAAAAAAATATATCACATTAAAATTGCCCTAATAAAAATATCGAATTTTAAGCATAAAATTGTTTCGTTTTTTCTTAAGCCTATAAAAACTATTAGATGAATATAAAAATAAGTTCATTGATTATAATATATATATATATATCATGTTAATTTATCACAATAACTATGATTAATTAAATTTATTATAGTAAAACAGCTTTGTCAGAATAAAAATAATAATATTTTCCTTTATATTCAATCTGTTCATATATTCATTTGTAATAAATTTTTGACCAATATATTCAATGTGTAATATATATATATTCATTATTTAGTAAATATTATTCTTAATGGTTAGTTTATACCTTATAATACTAAATAATATTATTTTAATAATATATTATTATTTAGTAAAACTCGGTCATGCATGTAACACAAGACATCGAAGAAGGTTTCACTTATGTCAAATGTAAGATAACTTGGTGTTTTTAGAATTATAAAATATATTTTAAAAATAAATATATTTTAAATTATCAAGTTATTATATTACTATATCTGATTGTTGTTACATTCTATACACACTATCAAATACCATAATCTTACTCTAGATTTGATAGGAGTTACATTCCCCTTGTCTTAATTAAATTTCGTTCTCAAAATTAAAAATTGATCCTGATAATCGATGGATTGATATTTTAAAATTAACTAATATTTCATACCCTAAATTTTAAATAGGTTAAATAACAAATAATCATAATAATAATTAAATGGATGTGCAATGGTCACGTAACTAGGTTCCTAAATATGGGAACATGAGTTGGAAATAGAAAATGGATAAAGAAGAAATAGTCCTACAATAAAGTTCTATTGGAGGGCGATGTAGTACATGTTTAGATGAAATTTTTTGACCAAAAAATCATAAACAACAATATTGAGTAATGTTATTTGATATCACCAAAAATGATAGTAATTTGGCGTCTTTTTTCTTTCATAAAGCTTTTTTAAAGTTAAGAAAATAATTCACTCTCTAAGAATATAAATAAATAAATGTTTCTATAGACATAATCATTATATATTATTAAACCTCGAATTATTTCTACTTAATTTCTAAAAACATAATTCAACATATAGGGAATTAATACATTTTCCTCTAAAATATCATCCAATTTTCCTCTCAACCCATTTTATTAATGGATAAATTTCCAAAATATAATGATCTTGACACTTCTGAGAGAGAGTCACTAAATTTCAATAATTAACATATCATTAAACTATAATCAACATGAATAAACCCAAAATTTTCACACTCTAATCATGTGAACAACTTCATTATGTATCCTATTTAAATATGGTAATAACTAAAATTACCACAAAACCTTATTGGAAACTCGAATTATTCCTTATTCATTATGTAAGATATATGTTAAGGGATATATCACTTAAAACAAAAGGTGTTATAAAATACATCAATAATAACATAGTCCACTTGTTGACAAGTCATTAATCATTTTCATGGAAATTATCACTAAACCAAATAAATCATTTCTTAATCATTATCTCAATATCATGATCATATTAAGAGTTTTATTCCCCTTAATTAATTGATTTATGAAATGATTAACATTAAACATAATAATTTCCCTTAGTTCCATTCAATATATGATTATAAAATCCATATCAAAAACATATTATGTTATAATCATTACATTTTTCATACATCAAATTAATAGAAAATCACAAATAGAAACATTTACTACATATTTCATAGATTCTAATATTGAATTACATTAATCATTCCACTTTCATTTTTCTAACAACATATTCTTCCCCTTGTCCTTTTATCTTCATCATAAGTGTATTCACTAGATGATTGGGGAATTCAGTGTCATAATGCCTCATCTCCCAGTAGTTGTAACACTGAACATCACAGATCTACTTCTTCCCCATGCATTATTTTTTTTGTTGACCCTTTTTTCACTTCAAACAAACACCCAGTCCTTTAAAACATTTACCTAGGTGATTCCTTCCATAGGTATCACAAGATTTAAAATCCTTCATTCCCTTCATCTTCCTTGACTCATTACCATTTTAATGGTGTTTGGAAGTCCTCTTCTTATCATGGGTTCCCTTGAATACATAGGATTTTGAGAAAATGTTTTATATTTTGATGGCACATAAAACTATTTCTTCTTAGGATGAACAAGTATGGGAAACTAGATCTATTTAAATATTTTTCTGAAGATCTCAAAACAAGTGGTCGATATTTCACTCTATATTTCTTATATAATCCATAGAATACCAGTATAACCTTTCAAAGGTATCTTCATAATATCTAACAATTTCTTCTTTCTTTTGAAATAAGATAAGAATCTTCTCTTCATATTAATATTCTGATCATGAGGGATGTATTTATTGAATAAGGTTTCCTAAATTCACTCCATTTCAATATAATTATATCTTTTTCGTCTCTATAATTCTATATCAAGGACAACAACTAATCTGTATCACCTTATAGACAATAGACCGCAAGTTTAACCATTTCCTTTTCTCTATCTTCCATGGACATAAATATCTTCTCCAGAGATGTAATCCATTTCCCATGTACAATTTAATTTCTAGTCCCACCAATTATGGCTTTGTTATAAATCAAAACTTAACTAAGATACCCTAATTTACCATTAACATGATTTGTAATAATATCAGCTACATAGACTTACTTAGTAGGGAAATATCAACATTATCCATGAGTGTGGACACACTTATTCATTTTGGGATCCATTTCTAGACAATTAAATATACTATATTATCTAATAAAATTATTTACATTATATACCTATAATAATGGTATTACAAATAAGATATATTTATTCATTGAAAATCCATTAATCATAATCATTGGTTTATTTGGGGAAATATTTACTTTCAAATCCTTAATACTGGTTGGTGAAGAGATTATGAATTATACTAAGCATATCCCCATAGGACTGTCGAACTACGTGCGTAGTAAGACCCACTCTCATGAACTAGGTTACCTCGAGTTTGGCTCGGAACACCTTGTCAATGTTATTTCTCCTAGGTACATTTGTTCCAGAACTATATCCCCTTGTAGTATCCAAATAAGGATTTATTTCTTGGAATAACCACATAATCTATACCATACAATAATTCTATGATGTAAATATTTTCATATCATCAATATATATCATAGTGTTGTGCTATGTAATTAATCTTTTCTATGTCTAGTTTCAATGGTTGTTGTTAAACATTCATTGATTCCAAATGTAATGCCCTGACCACAGAAGCCGGGAGCATGTGCTTTATTCTATTACATTGTCTCGAAACGAGGAATAAAATACTTATTTATATTGGAATATCAAATTACATACATAATAACTATAATATATTTGAAAATATTAAATACAAACATGATACATAATAAAATGAAATAAACTATATCCTTTAATTCTTATTCAATGATTTATTCTTCATAACATGGGGAAAGAAATAGAATAAGGGTGTGCTCAAATGTTCAGTAATGGTAACTAAATAATACACAATAATGAATCATTAGGAATATGTTAGCATGGAAAATTTTTTATCTGAAAAAACAGGCATTCAATAAATAGATAAGGCAAAATCGATATGGCATGGTAGAAAACATACTCCTATTTAATTTAATCAGTGAAATAAAAATCCCAATATTCAATAAATAATTAAACAAAATATCTCGAGGATGAATAATACTAGAACTATATGATAGAAATTAATTACTTAAAAATGTCATTTATAAGGCACATGACAATAAATTACCATCAATACATTTCATAAGATGGTTTAAAATTATGTATAGAAACTCGTTTAATTTGGCCAACTAATTTGTCTCTTGAGAACCTTTCCCTGCATCAAGGAGCTATATATATTCTGAGATCCACCCATCAATACCAGTACAAATAATTCCTCTAATAAACTAATTTTAATAAATAATATTCCTTATCAAATATCCATATTGAATAAATAATGTTCAATTATCAATATGCCCAAAAAATCAAATAACTATCAAAGTAGATACAATATGTAAAATATTATGCAGATGATGAAATACTAATTTATATTCATTGGGAATATGTATATTCAAGTAAATTTATAATTAAAAATATGGAAATGAAGTGATTGTTTTATGAGAAGTTTAATAATCAAAAAAGCAATTGATATTTCAAAGATAATCATTAAGAACAATTTTAAAGAGAATAATCTTTAAACAATCCAAAGTGTCCCATACCACCTTGAAAAATTTGAATCATAACATCCAACAAGTTGTGACATTAAAAGAAATTTATAATATCATGATAAATATTGTATCCACGATATAACATGAAAAATATAGTATATAAAACACATAAATGTGAATTACTACAGAATAATAAAGAAGAATCAATTAAATGTAAATTGATATAATGATACATTATCTTAACCATACATTACTTGTGTAGTTTTTATCCTCCTATATACCGGTTTAAAATGGGTTACAAAATAATACAATAACAATACACATATTTATAATTGTAACATACTGAGTTTTAAGAATGATACACTATATTCAATAGCGTAAATGATTTTCTACATCGTTCTTAAAACGAATACTAAATATTATTATTTAAAAGTTACAACTAAAACCAATCATTTGTAATGGAGGGAATTAATAGTATAAAATTAAATATGAAAGTATGGTTTATAAATGTTAAAATAACGATTCATTGGTTACCAAATTTTTTAGAAAAGGAAATAAAATTCAATGGAATATAAAGGATGTGTTTTTCAAAAAACATAATTAAAAGAGAATAATTGTGTTTATAAAATCATACCAATCGTTTGGGTTTTTTATTTTTTGAAAAAAATATGTTATACATTGAATTTAATGTTTTAAATAAATATCTAATGTTTTTAAGATATGATATAAGAAGAAATTCTATTGTTTTGATAAAATAATTATTTCTCAAAAAATATATAGTATTACTGCCTTTTGATGGAAAAACCAATTTAAATATTGTAATTAAAAAATTTATAATATGTAGTTCAAATAATAAACTTCTTATTTGGAAATGGGATATCAAAATTTACCTTGGATGAAATTTCGATACTAATCAGAATAAATTTATATTTTTTGATTTCTGAAAAATTCTGTATTTAAATTCAAAACTCTGTTTTCGTCTAATTTAATTATATACATATAATATCTTTTCAATTAATTTTTAAGTGTAATTGGATTTTTTTATAATTTAATCAAATTATAGCCATTTGAAGAAATTTTATACTAAATAATGATATAAACACATTTCCATTTTTTATGGTTTTTACATTTTAAAACCCCAATTTATCATTTTGACAATATAAAATAATTAATTTAAACTACATAAACATATGTGTTTTGAATTTTTAAAATTTTATTCTTTATTTGGAATCAGAAGTTACAAATTTATTAAATAGTTACCTCATATTTTTTGACATTATGAATACTAACAATAGTAATTATTTTTATTTTTCATCGTTAAAAGGTAATTAAGGTAAAAATGGTAAAACATTAAAATTATAACCACATAAAACTACCCTAAAACTGGTTTTAAAATTATTTAATGATATATGGCTGACCATGATCATAATTGGGTCTATTTTAGGACCTCATGGAGCCACATTGGTGTGAAACTGATGTAACACCCCAAGCTTCTACGGTATGCTTCTCTTTGAATAATGTGATAGCGTGTGTTGTACGCAACATTGAGTTCTAACACACCACAACCAATCAAACTATCCGTTATGAACTGTAATACCTAATTTTTGAAATTATATACATTTTATATTTCAAAATGGACTTCATTTTTGGTTTCGGAATATCAAAATTATCCTAAGATGAATTTTTGGTATTTTTCTGAGAACTTCCAATTTTTATGAATAGTGAAAAATACTTAAAAAAATTTTTTTATTCAAAATAATTAATAGTGATAAATTATATTATTTAGTGGTTTTAATGTATAATTAGAATATATTTTTACCATTTTATACAATGGTGTTCATTAAAATTAATTTCACTTTGAAATTGGACCTAAACAATTTTCAATCTTTTGGTATATATTGTTTCATAAAAACACGCTATTTGTTGTGACAGTGGGAATTAATTATAAAATTAATTAATGAAACTTATATGTTTTGAATTTTGTAAAATAGACATAATTTTTTATTTTGGAATATCAATTATAGCTTAGGGTAAAATTTTGGCATTGTTCTGAAAAACATCAATTTTTGATTAATAGTGAAACTACTAAGTGGTAATTAAAAAACTGATTTTTTCATAAAACGTAATTTTACCGCTTCTGTGAATGGAATTTCGAAAATTCGAGATAAACGGTTAATATCAATAAGTAAAATGTGGTTCAATGATATGAAAATAATTTTTGGTGAATAGTAACTTTTTACTTTTATTTACCACGGTTAAAAGTAAATAAGGTAATTAAGGGTAACAATGATATTAATATTACCCTAACTCATGTCCTAATTCTATTGGAAAAGTATATCTAGAACTAAAACAACCTTAGTAGTAAAATAATATCATTTAGGTCCACTTGGATTAGATTAAGACATTTATTATTATTTAATTCAAAGAAGAGTTAATAGAGTTAAAATCAACATTTATTTACTAAAACTTTTTTAATATAGGGTTATACATAAGCTAAATTAGATTTTAAATATTCATTAGAAAGATAAAAATTTTTACTACATAATAATATTTTATTTATAATTTTTATACATTAAATAATTTAATTTATTTATGACACAATGATGATGAAAAAATTACCATAATATTGAAAAATTAAAATAATTGATATTATAAATACCCAAATAAATATAATTTGGGACTTTTAATGAATTACACTAATTTTCTAGGATAATTTTACATATTAGGATTCATTTAATTAATTTTTTTAGAAGTAATCATTCTGTTATAAGTTTCAAAAAAATCAACTATTGAATAGTGTTAAAATTGACAAAAAATAGTTTTTAAAACAAATATTATATTATTAATTGATATTAAATTCCTAAAAATCTAAGGTTCGGCCAAGAGACATATATCATGATATTTGTATCATTAATGGACCACCTGGGGTCGGTTGGATGTATATAGTAAGTGTATTAACTATATAATATAAAAATACAAAGTGACATGATAAATGTCAAACTAATTAACTAAGAGTTAAAACTAAAATATAAGGTTAATATAGTAACCCAAATCTGTCTAAATTCTATTGGTTGGATGGTTTTTGACCTATAACAACCTTAACCTTTGAATAATAAAATTTTTAGCCATTATAAACCAAATATTAATTTATTATAAATTAATATTTCTAGCTTTTCCAAAGATGCCCCTCACCCCTCTTATAAAAGTGCACTCACCCTTCTCATTACATCACACCTTCAAAGACTTTTGGATCGGCCAAAATCTTCCAAAATACTCTCTCCACTTCCATAAAATAATTATAGAGGCCTTACTTTTGTCAGAAATCCAACTTAAGGATCCCTTTTGATCAAATCAAAAGGAACAACCCAAAGAAGAGGTAATGTTTTCACCACCATTTTTCAAATTTGTTTCTTCTTCCACTTATTCTCTCTTTTTTATTACCATTCCAAATTAATAACTACAGTATCTTATATATACTGTGATGTTATTATGAATATGGTACAACCATATTCATTATTCTATCCACCCTTTGAATAACATGTCACCATACATGCGTACGTACGGCTTACCGTCTCCACGTCGTGGTGTAATTGTTATTCAATATATTATTATTTGGATGGGTATAATAATGATATGTAACTCATGTAAATAATAAATATAACATGATAATGATTCTTTATATATGATATAATATCCAATTATATATTATTTTAATATCAAATGAATGATATTGTCGCTCGTGCGTACGTACGGACTACCATCTCCACGAACACGATGAGATTCATTCTCCATCATATCCATTCAAGTATAATTATCATTTGATGATTTAAAAATAATTCTTAATGACTTGATATAATTCTGTATATGAATAAGATACATCCTATCCACGAAAAAATGGCTTACGTAACAAAACATATAAAAGAAAATGAGTAAGTTAACACCCAAAACGACGATAATACTAAGATATTACTAACAAAGCAATGTTAGAAGATCATATATGATATCATATTAATATATATGATTCCTGTATAATTTAGTAACAATTATTTTACCATTATACATGAGGTTAACCTACCCTCAACCAAGGAAAAGTACAAGGTAAGGGATTATTTCACAATCTCTTCATTATCTGAGGTTGTTTATACGTAATAATCTATTGGGATCTCTTTATCATCCACATCCATGTTTCTTACAAATATATTTCAAAACATTTTTACTATTTACAATAATATGGGTTAAAGTCATTTATACCATTTTTTTACTTTTTATAAGTTTTTTATAAAGGAATCTTTCCGTCATTTTCCAAACAAGGTGCTTTTAACCTTTTCGACAAAATTAAGGTAAGAATGTTTTTTTAACTTATACGGCGGGTGCGGCTATTTTCTGCCGTTATAAAATCGTCAAAGATTCCCTTACAAGCTTATAAGAATATTTTCAAAGAAAATGATTAATTTTATAAACATATGACTCCTAAATTATTTCAAAATAGAAAGATATATTTCTCTAAAAAGAGTTTTGATTTCATCTATGTCAACATACTTTGATGGATTTTACGCTTATTTGAAGATGATTTATTATGATACAAAACATCTATATTGTATTGAAGGTTTTGTTATATTTTTTACTATGGATGTGTTATTTTTATACCATTCATGGTTTATGGATGAAGTATTTATATTTCGTATGCTAGTTTTAATACGAATGATTATGGTATGTTTATAAATTTTCATATGGGAATGCATTGGACTTAATATGTGACGGGTGGAGCCCGATATAGCTCTTTAATGAATCGGTAGGTCTCATGAGACAAACTAGTGTCCTGGAACAAGGCCTTGAAATAATCTTATTTCTAGTCTTCACACGATGCCTTGGCTATGTGGTTATGATAGCATGACATTATTCGTTCCATCATTATGAAAGTGGTTATTGATATTGCATGTGATTATTCGATTAGTAGAATATCCATGTAAATAAGTAAATGGAATTATTTCATTTTACTTTTTCCATACTATGTTGAAGTTCAAGTTTAAAAGTCTTTTGTTTTAGTTATACATTGCCTTAAATTTTTATTCTTATTTATGAAAGTTTCTGCTATATTGTTATCCTTAATTGGCATTTGAGCTCACCCCTTTTCTATGTTTTATTTTTCCCAGGATGTGAAGAAGTAATTTATGAATGACCTGCAGGGATAGTATGTGGGGATATGAGTGTGGAATATAGAGACAATATATTGTTTTAGATTTTCATTTATTGATGTAATGTAAAACTTTATGAATATATCTAGTGTTTCCAATGCTACTAAACCAATCGGTCTTTCGATATTTTATATTTCTTGTGATCATGCCAATGTTATGTAATAATGCACCGATTGTAACACCCCGAGATTTTATGAAAAATATTTTTTTAATTTCACAAATGTCTTGTGTTGTATGCTACACCAAAAGGAGCTTGCACAACACGCATCCTTGATTTTCCTTGCATTACACGCAATCACGACTTTCCTCGATAGCGTGTGTAGTACGCAATAACGAGTTTCACTAAACAACAATACGCTATTAAAATATTATTAAAACTAGCCTTTATGAATAGTAATAACCACTTTTTGAAATTTTGTATATTTTATTTTTCAGAATGGAATTCATTTTTGGATTCATAATATTGAAATTATCTTAGGGTGAAATTTTGGTACTTTTCGGATAACTTTTATTTTCTGATGAATAGTGAAAATTACTAAATTTTAATTAAAAACAACTTTTTTAATCGAAATAATTAATAGTGATAAATTATTAATTTGTGTGGTTTCAAAGTATATTTAGAATATATTTTTACAATTCAATACAATGTTGGTCATTGGATGTAATTTCACATTTACACCAGACATAAACAAGTGTTAATCTTTTGATAGTTATTATCTCTTAAAAACACGCTATTTGTTGTGACAGCGGAAATTAATTATAAAATTAATCAATGCAACTTATATGTTTGGAATTTTGTAAAACAGAAATCATTTATGAATTCGGAATATCAATTATAGCTTAGGATGAAATTTTGGCATTGTTCTGAAAAACATCAATTTTTGATTAATAGTGAAACTACTAAGTGGTAGTTAAAAAACTGAATTTTTCATAAAACATAATTTTACCGCTTCTGTGAATGGAATTTCAAAAATCCGAGAGACACGGTTGATGTCAGTAAGTAATATGTGGTTCAATGAGATGAAAATAATTTTTGGTAAATAGTAACTTTTTACTTTTATTTACCACGCTTAAAAGTAAATAGGGTAATTAAGGGTAAGAATGATATTATTATTACCCTAACACATGTCCTAATCCTATTGGACTAGTGTATCTCGACCAAAAACAACCTTATGTGTAAAATATTATCATCTATTCCCACTTGGATTAGATTAGGACATTTATTATTATTTAATTCAAAGAAGAGTTAAAAGAGTTAAAATCAATGTTTATTTACTAAAACATTTTTAAAAAGGGTTATACATAATATAATTTCGACTATAAATATTCATTATAAAGCTAAAAATATTTCCTATATAATGGTATTTTACTTGTAATTTTTATATTTTAAATAATTTAATTTATTTATGACACAATGATGATGCAGTAATTACCATAATAGTGAAAAATTAGAATAATTGATATTATAAATTCCTAAATAAATATAAGTTGAGACTTTATGAATTCCACTAATTTTATAGGTTAATATGACATGTTATTATTGATTTATGTAACTTGGTTCGAACTTATCATTCTGTTAGAAATTTCATAAAAATCATGTACCAAATAGTGTCAAAATTGACATAAATTAGTTTTTAAAACAAAAATTATATTATTAATTGTTATTTAATTCCTAAAAATCTAAGTATCGGCCAAATGAGTTAGATAAGGATAGATATATTAATAATAAACAACTTGGGGTTCGTTTGTCTTCATATAGTATTTTTATTAACCATATAGTGTAAGAAAACAAAAAGACACGATAAAAGTTAAATTACTTAACAAAGAGTTAAATCTAATTGAAAAGGTTACAATAATATCCTAAACTTGTCTAAATCCTATTGTATGATAGTATTTCGACCCGTCCCCACTTTATCTTCGAAATGAGACCCTTTGGAACCATTATAAACCGATTTTGACTTTAATATAAAATAATATTTTGAGATATTCCTAAGGTGCCCCTCTCCTCCCTTATAAAAAGGAACCTCCTCCCCATCCTCCTCACACCAATTTGAGCACTCAAGCTCGGCCAACCCCTGAAAAAATCCCTTCTACACTTCTCTAGATTAATCCTAGAGGTCCTTCTCTTATTCAAAGACCAATCTTAGTTCCCTAAGTGGAGGATTCAAAGAGGCGTTTCAAAGAAGAGGTAATATCCATTACCGATCTTTTCAATTTTTTTCTTCTTCAACTTCTTCTTTCTTAGTTGTTTGATGATAAAGTAATAACATAAGTATTTCTTATATACTTATATGTTATTATAAATATGAAACTACTCTAATTAACCTTCTATCCATCCTACAGAAAAAGGAAATCACCGCGTGTGCGTACGTACGGAATACAGTCTCCACGTCGTGGTGTAATCTATTTTCTGCCACCACCTTAATAGGATGGGTATAATGGTGTCATGAGTAACTATATATGATTATTATAAAGTGATATTGATACTGAAATAGTATACATACACTTCAACACAATTCCACGACCATGGGAACGATATCATTGCTCGTGCGTACGTACGGACTACTGTCTCCACGACGCGATGAGATTCATTCTCAATGATTAACCATTCATGAATGATTATAAAGTATATATAATAAGTACTAATGAAATATATGACACAATAATTATACTGGATTTATTTATATTTATATGTCTGTCATCTACTTAATTCCATTCAATTCAATAAGGAAATGAAAACAGCGTTCATGCGTACGTACGGACTACCGTCTCCATGAATGGTGTATCTCATTCAATTTATCAATATATTATATATATGTAGATTCTGAATATATATTATATATAAATAATTTTTTAAATTCTGAATATAATTAATCATGATCCATGTAATCATATTAATAATTACAAGTTAAAAACACGAATGACAAATGAGACGATTTTACCCAAAACGCTACATTAACATGAATTTACAAAAGAACGGGTAATATAAAGTCATAAGTGGACCATATATGATATAATAACAATGAATATGATTCTGGAATAAGTCAATAACTTGATTTAAATCATTATACAAGAGGTTCAGACACGTACAAAGCAAGTCGGACCTAAGGTAAGGGAAATGTCACAATCTAATTTTTATCCGAGATTGTTTATACTTTGGTATTTACTGGGGTGTATTTTATCATCCACATCCATGTTTACTCAATATTTAATATTATTTCCATACACCTACAATTTTTTAAATCCAATTTTACCCTTCGGTGAGTTTTTAGCAAAGGATATGAAAGGAATCTTTTGTCGTTTTTCGTACGAGGTACTTTTTGACTTTTCCGACAAAAGTACGAAGAATGTTTTTTTAACTTATACGGCAAGAATGGATTTTTAAAACATTATTTCTAAGAATCTTCCTTTATAAGTTTTCATGTTTATTTTTAATAAAATTCTTTTAGTTTATAATTGTATTACATGTTAGGAAAAGAATAGTGTTTTTGAAGTAGAAAGGATATTTTCCTCAAGAATGGTGTTCAAATGTTTTATCAAAATTATTTTCAATCTATGATAATATAGGGTTTTGTTTTTATCCCTATAATTACATTGATTTTATTATGTTGTGAGGGAATTATTTTTATGATGTCATTTACCTTATATGATTTGTTTTATTATGTCATGATGTTTCAAGAATCCCATTTTTGTTACATGTGTTATGCGATGATGTATGATTTATGATTATGTGGCACACATAAGAAAGGATTCATTATAAGATGGGTGAGACCTATATCTCCTTCCAATGCATTGGGTAAAGATTTTATATCTCATGAGATAGACATGGACAGAATGGTAGGTTATACCGGTTCAGTGAAACAGGACTGAAATGAGGGTGACTCAGTTCAGAAAGAGACTTTGTCCACTAAGATAGTCTTGACAATGAGTCTTGACTAACAAGAAATGATTCTCTATGATTATGTGTGTATGTCACAAAGTTTCATGTTTTATGTTATGATTATTGGGATTTCATTTCACTACTATGATTTATACCATGTTATGATATTATGCTCTCTCTTTTGCAGGATAAGATTTCCAAAAGTTATGTTTTTATGAATATGATGTGATTGATTTTTCTTCTGTTTACCCTTATTGAGAATTTGAGCTCACCCTTTTATGTTTTCATTTCCCTGGGATATAATGAAAGGTTTTAGGTAAAAAAAGGAAGATCTTTATGGGAGATATTGGAGATCTTTCACCACGATTAGAAGATTACGTTCTGAGTCTCCAAATACACTAAACTATTATGATCCTTGTGTGTGTGTGTTTTGTTATGTACTAAGTATTCCACAAAAGTAATGAAATAGTAATGTACGATAAGCTTCGGTTCTCTACAGTTGATATCAGAGGAAAGGTTTAATCAACCTTTGGAAACTAGGATGCGAAAACGTTAGTGAGATCCCTAGAGATATTTCTAAGGTATGTCTAGGGATGTCCCTAAGGTTAAGTATACTTATAGGTTATATTACTATAATTAAGCTAACGATCATAGAATTAAACCTAAGATTTTAGATATTGAAGGTACTCCCCCTTTATTATGTTGTTTTCCCTAGAATTATTTTTTCCTCTCACACTATTCTTTTTGGGTTTTAGACGATGGCTGGAACCCGAAGGAACCGTGTTGATCAATGCAATGGACAATGCAATGATTGTCCTCCTGAGCCAACAAATTTTATGGGAGATGGAGTGAAAAATCTTATTGCTATACTTACACAAGCTATGAATCATTCTGGACTTCCAAATTAGTAGAGAAGGGAACAATATTCTATTGAGTCCTTCATGAGGCAACGTTCGCCTTCTTTTAGTGGGTCTTCCGATCCACTTGTTGTTGAACAATGGATCAGTACTACTAAAAAGATATTTTCAGTTCATCAATGTTCTGAACATGATAAAGTCATCTTAGTAGTATATCGTTTGGAAGGTGAAGCTGATCAATGGTGGAATCTTATCAATAATACGAGGCCAAGAGATGAAATTGAGTCCAGGGAATGGGACGAGTTCAAGAACATATTTTTCAATAAGTACTTCCCTCGTATTCTTCGAACAAAGATGGAGAATGAGTTTCTTGAACTAATGCAAAAGGATGATGAATCTGTTGATATATACGAAGAAAATTTTACAAGACTTGCAAGGTATGCATCTGGCATTATCATCCAACATGAAATTAAAGTTGATCTATTTTTCAGTGGCTTAAAACCAAGTCTTCGAAGGGCATTAGCTATAAGAGACTTTAGTAGCTATGAATAAATTGTGCGTTTTTCTATCAAGGTAGAAATGGAAGTTGGTTTTACATATCCATCTCATGGTTTTGACATGAAACGAAAGATGGAGTTCAAGGAGAATTCTCATAATAATGGTGAAAAGAAAATGAATGTTTCCTTATTCACAAAGTGTGGAAAGAAGAATGGTGGAGATTATATTAAAGGGACTAGAAAATGTTTTAAGTGTGGAAAAGAAGGTCATCGAGCAGCTGAGTGTCAAAGTAATGGAAAAAGGGATTCTAATGATGTGAATAAAGCAAACACTGCAGAGAACACACCACCAACACTTCAATGCTTCAAGTTCAATGAAGTAGGGCATTATGCTAATAAATGCCCTAATCCAAGGGTTAGTGATGATCAACATGAGCAACCACTGATGGAAAAGGACAAAGGGAAGTCACATGCGATCACTATTGGCGATGTGAATATGACAACGATGTGGTGGAATGATTAATTGTTTATGTAATGGGATTCCAAAATAATGTTGTATCATGGAGTATTGGAATATTTATGTATTGGTCTAATGTGGTATTCAAAGTGATTGAGATATTATGCTCATAATGAAGGGAAAACGAGAAAATGAAATGTTTAACAGTATTCATGAGCTCATGATTGATATAAGGACTAAGTGATATCATGGTTTGAGTATATAGAATTTTGAGGATTTCGGTATGTGGAAGGTGTTAACTTTTAACTGCATTCATGTTTTCACTATGGTATTCAAGAGATTACATGATTAAGGACTTTGAATGTTTGTAATGGGACCAACAAAACATATCTTATGATATATGGGGATCGACGATGGTATTAAATCTCTGTTAATAGTTTTCACTATGTTATGAGAGTGGACTGCAGTATTATGGATAAGCCTAAAGATTGGAATGGATTATGTTGGACATAAGTTAGTATTGTTTAAGGATAGAATTTTTTTCCATATTATTGATGGGATGTTATAGTAATATAGTTTTAGAAAAAGCACAACCTGCAGGATGGGCGACAGCCCATCGCGTCGGACAAGGCTGTGGAAATCGAACCCACAACCGAAGTGCGACTGGCCTTTATCACCTACCACTGGCCTATAGGAAGTCCCTGTTTAGTAGAAACTAGTTTTATTATATTAAGCTGTATGATATATGATGTATTAGTCCATTTTAGGAACCATATATGATTAATCTCACTATAGATCGACTTATGTATATAATTTTTTCAAACCTTTTGTTTGAGACAGATGGAATGACCCGTCATTCTATCACATGATCTGCTAACACTTCACGAATAACAAATTCAACTTCATTTATTTAAGAGATGAATTGGAAATTGTTCAAGGCATGAACAATGGTGAGATTGTACCCAAATAAAGTAAGTATTTATTATAATACAAATTTTCAACTTTAGGGAAATGATCTTGAAAACCAAAAATGTTGTCCTAGTGATCTTATATCTGATGAATCAGATGGTACCTTAGATCGTCACAAATTTATGGCTTTGTGATTGCTGGATTTTCCATAGCCATGTTCTCTACCACTCCCCATCAGAACATGATGGTTAGATTTCTCTTCCATATCCATATTTTCACCTATGTGGAAACCCAGTGATTAGTTTATTTGGGTAACCATTAAGTTTCATACTTTTGTTTTTAAAGATTGGTTTTGGTATTCCTTTTTACGATGTGGGTTTCTATTAAAGAAACTTTCGAATAGTAAACCATTTATAACCCCGATGAATTTTGAGGGAGAAATTCATTTTAAGGGGGGTAGAATGTAACACACCGAGATTTTATGAAAAATATTCTTTTTAATTTCACTAATGTCTTGTGTTGTACGCTACACCAAAAGGAGCTTTCACAACACACATCCTTGATTTGCCTTGCATTACACGCAATCACGACCTTCCTCGATAGCGTGTGTAGTACGCAATAACGAGTTTTACTAAACAACAATACGCTATTAAAATATTATTAAAACTAGCCCTTATGAATAGTAATAACCACTTTTTGAAATTTTGTATATTTTATATTTCAGAATGGAATTCATTTTCGGATTAATAATATAGAAATTAGCTTAGGGTGAAATTTTGGTACTTTTCGGATAACTTTTATTTTCTGATGAATAGTGAAAATTATTAAATTTTAATTAAAAACAACTTTTTTAATCAAAATAATTAATAGTGATAAATTATTAATTTGAGTGGTTTCAAAGTATATTTAGAATATATTTTTACAATTCAATACAATTTTGGTCATTGGATGTAATTTCACATTTACACCAGACATAAACAAGTGTTAATCTTTTGATAGTTATTATCTCTTAAAAACACGCTATTTGTTGTGACAGCGGAAATTAATTATAAAATTAATTAATGCAACTTATATGTTGGAAATTTTGTAAAATAGAAATCATTTTTTAATTCGGAATATCAGTTATAGCTTAGGGTGAAATTTTGGCATTGTTCTGAAAAACATCAATTTTTGATGAATAGTGAAACTACTAAGAGATAGTTAAAAAACTGATTTTTTCATAAAAATTAATTTTACCGCTTCTGTGAATGGAATTTCAAAAATCCAAGAGACAGGGTTGATGTCAGTAAGTAAAATGTGGTTCAATGAGATGAAAATAATTTTTGGTGAATAGTAACTTTTACTTTTTTTACCACGGTTAAAAGTAAATAGGGTAATTAAGGGTAAGAATGATATTAATATTACCCTAACACGTGTCCTTATCCTATTGGACAAGTTTATCTCGACCAAAAACAACCTTAAGTGTAAAATATTATCATTTAGTCCCACTTGGATTATATTAGGACATTTATTATTATTTAATTCAAAGAAGAGTTAAAAGAGTTAAAATCAAAGTTTATTTTCTAAAACATTTTTAAAATAGGGTTATACAAAATATAATTTCGACTATAAATATTGATTATAAAGATAAAACAATTTCCTACATAATGGTATTTTATTTTTAATTTTTATATTTTAAATAATTCAATTTATTTATGACACAATGATGATGCAGTAATTACCATAATAGTGAAAAATTAGAATAATTGATATTATAAATGTCTAAATAAATATATGTTGAGACTTTTTATGAATTCCACTAATTTTATAGGTTAATATAACATGTTATTATTGATTTAAGTAACTTGGTTCGAACTTATCATTCTGATAGAAATTTCATAAAAATCATGTACCAAATAGTGTCAAAATTGACATAAATTAGTTTTTAAAACAAAAATTATATTATTAATTGTTATTTAATTCCTAAAAATCTAAGGATCGGCCAAATGACTTAGATAAGGATAGATATATTAATAATAAACAACTTGGGGTTCGTTTGTCTTCATATAGTATGTTTATTAACCATATAGTGTAAGAAAACAAAAAAGACGTGGTAAAAGTTAAATTATTTAACTTAGAGTTAAATCTAATTGATAAGGTTACAATAATATCCTAGACTTGTCTAAATCCTATTGGATGATAGGATTTCGACCCATCCCCACTTTAGCTTCGAAATAAGACCCTTTGGAACCATTATAAACCGATTTTGACTTTAATATAAAATAATATTTTGAGATATTCCTAAGGTGCCCCTCTCCTCCCTTATAAAAGGGCACCTCCTCCCCCTCCTCCTCACACCAATTTGAGCACTCAAGCTCGGCCAAACCCTGCCAAAATCCTTTCTCCACTTCCCTAGAATAATCCTAGCGGACCTGGTCTTTTTCAAAGACCAATATTAGTTCCCTAAGTGGAGGATTCAAAGAGGTGTTTCAAAGAAGAGGTAATATCCATTACCGATCTTTTCAATTCCTTTCTTCTTCAACTTCATCTTCCTTTGTTGTTTCATGATAAAATAATAACATCAGTATTTCTTATATACTGATATGTAATTATAAATATGAAACAACTCTAATTAACCTTATATCCATCCTACGGAAAAAGGAAATCACCGCGCGTGCGTACGTACGGAATACCGTCTCCACGCCGTGGTGTAATCTATTTTCCGCCACCACCTTAATAGGATGGGTATAATGGTGTAATGAGTAACTATATATGATTATTATAAAGTGATATTGATACTGAAATAGTATACATACACTTCAACACAATTCCACGACCATGGGAACAATATCATCGCTCGTGCGTACGTACGGACTACCGTCTCCACGACGCGATGAGATTCATTCTCAATGATTAACCATTCATGAATGATTATAAAGTATACATAATAAGTAATAATGAAATATATGACGTAATAATGATACTGGATTTATTTATATTTATATGTATGTCATCTATTTAATTCCATTCAATTCAATAAGGAAACGAAAACAATGTTCATGCGTACGTACGGACTACCGTCTCCATGAACGGTGTATCTCATTCCATTTATCAATATATTATATATATGTATATTCTGAATATATAATATATATAAATCATGTTTTACATTCTGGATATAAGTAATCATGATCCAAGTAATCATATTAATAATTACAAGTTAAAAACACGAACGACAAATGAGACGATTTTACCCAAAACGCTACTTTAACATGAATTTACAAAAGAACGGGTAATATAAAGTCATAAGTGGACCATATATGATATAATAACAATGAACATGATTGTGTAATAAGTCACTAACATGATTTAAATCATTATACAGGAGGTTCGGACACGTACAAAGCAAGTCGGACCTAAGGTAAGGGAAATATCACAATCTCATTTTTATCCGAGATTGTTTATACTTTGGTATTTACTAGGGTGTATTTTATCATTCACATCCATGTTTACTCAAAATGTAATATTATTTACATCCACATAAAATTGTTTAAATCCAATTTTACCCTTCGGTGAGTTTTTAGTAAAGGATATGAAAGAAATCTTTTGTTGTTTTTCGTACAAGGTACTTTTTGACTTTTCTGACAAAAGTACGAAGAATGTTTTTTTTAACTTATACGAAAAGAATGGATTTTTAAAACATTATTTACAAGAATATTCCTTTATAAGTTTTCAAGTTTATTTTTAATCAACTTCTTTTAGTTTATAATTTTATGACATGTTAAGAAAAGAAAAGTGTTTTTGAAGTAGAAAGGATATTTTCCTCAAGAATGGAGTTCAAATTTTTTATCAAAATTATTTTCCATCTAAGATAATATAGGGTTATGTTATTATCTCTATTATTACATTGATTTGATTATGTTGTGAGGGAATTATTTTTATGATATCATTTACCTTATATGATTTGTTTTATTATGTCATTATGTTTCAAGAATCCCATTTTTGTTACATGTGTTATGCGATGATGTATGATTTATGATTATGTGGCACACATAAGAAAGGATTCATTATAAGATTTGTGGGACCTATATCTCCCTCCAATTCATTGGGTAAAGATTTTATATATCATGAGATAGATATGGCTGGAATGGTAGGTTATACCAGTTCAGTGAAACAGGACTGAAACGAGGGTGACTCGGTTCAGAAAGGGACTTTGTCCACTAAGATAGTCTTGACAATGAGTCCTGACTAACAAGAAATGATTCTCTATGATAATGTGTGTATGCCACAAAGTTTCATGTTTTAGGTTATGATTATTAGGATTTCATTTCACTATTATGATTTATCCCATGTTATGAAATTATGCTCTCTCTTTTGCAGGATAAGATTTCCAAAAGTTATGTTCTTATGAATATGATGTGATTTTTTTTTCTTTTGTTTACCCTTACTGAGAATTTGAGCTCACCATTTTATGTTTTCTTTTTTCCCAGCATATAAAGAAAGGTTTTAGGTAAAAAAAAGTAAGATCTTTATGGGAGATATTGGAGATCTTTCACCACGATTAGAAGATTACGTTCCGAGTTTCCAAAGACACTAAACTATTACGATCCTTGTGTGTGTGTTTTTTGTTATGTACTAAGTATTCCGCAAAAGTAATGAAATGTTCATGTACGATAAGCTTCGGGTCTCTACACCGACACTAGGTAACTGTGGTCGGGGCGTTATAGTTGGTATCAGAGGAAGTTTAATACAAACCTTGAAAGCTAGATTTAGATAAACTCTGATTAGAGCATGTGGACCTAAGATGAACTTTGAGGATTAGTATAGAATAACTTCCTAGAATTTTGGTATTGTAGATATTTTGGGATTATTCAGAGGAAAACATCCAAATACGGATATGAGCAGGTAGAGGCGGCTCTGGCATAGATGTACCTAGGGGTAAAACCCAAAAACACTACATTGAGCTAGACTTGAACGGGAACAGGTGCACGACAATGAGCCTTGCTGCACTTTTGGTTATGACACTCCTGGGGGATATGCTTAGGATAACTCTCAATTTTTTAAAAATCATTATAAAGGGTTTATGAGTATATAGTTTCTCAAAGAAAACATTCTTATGATTATAGATTATATCCATTAATAGTTTAATTTATGTTAAGTGTTTTCTAAGTGTGGGATTGTGTATTTTGATTCATAAACTGATCAAGTTTATACCATTGCTTAGAAATGGGGCCTAGTAAAAGAAATGGAAACCGTATTAATGCACACACTCCATGTAGGGATTTCCCTCTTGCTCAAGATAATTATAGTGGAGCTTGTGATGCAACTGGTGCCGATCAGCTAATCACCATATTTGGACAACTTACTCAGGTTATGAATAATAACCATACCCGTATGGAGCACCCTGATCTGCATCTTGGAGGATCAATGTTAGATCTATTCATGAGGCAAAACCCACCAAAGTTCAATGGGAGTACAAATCCCTTAGTAGCTGAGAAATGGATAAATTCCCTAGAGGAAATATTTCAGGCTTTGGGGAGTAGTGAAAGAGAAAAATATATCATGACAGTTTACCAACTCACTGGAGATGCTGATCAATGGTGGTCATTGATTCAAAATACGAAGGAAGATGATGAAGTATAAAATATTGAATGGAAGGAGTTAAAAGATCTATTTTTAGAAAAATACATTCCTTGCGACCATCGAGCTGATATGGAAAGGCACTTTCTGAGTTTGAGACAAAAGGAGGATGATAATGACACAAAGTATGAGGCTAACTTTACAAGGTTATCAAGGTATGCTGGAGATTATATACATAACCCAAGAAGTAATATTGATCGTTTCTTTGATGGGTTAAAACCATTTCTTCATCGAGCATTAGTATCACAATCCTTCTCGTTGTACGAAGACATTGTCTCATGTGCTATCATGACCGAAAAGCAATTAACTAAGTCTTATGACTTTAAAGCAATGCAAGAGAAGAAGAGATCTGCTGATCAATCTGGGAATGGAAAAAAGAGGAATAAGGGAAATTTTGAATATCCATCCTATGGTAAATGTGGGAAGAAACACCCCGGTACTTGCTTGAAGGGAACGGGAGTCTGTTACAAGTGTGGTGAAAAAGTCCACCGAGATCGTGATTTAAAAGGGAATAAGGAAGCTACCAATGTGTAGTGCTACAATTGCAGGGAGATGGGGCATTATGCAAATGAATTTCCTAAGAGTCAGGGGAACTTACCTCAAGAAATTCCAAGGGATCAAGGCCAAGCTTATGCTATCACTACTGTTGAGGTAGAAGCACCAAAAGACGTGGTGGCAGGTAATTTAATGGTTTTCTCAAGTTTATCAAATGAATTATTTGATTCTGGAACATCGCATTGTTTCATATCTTCCCAGTTTTCTAAGAAAAGTAGATATTTCCAATTTGATTTAACAAGGGAGTTGTCAGTTAAAACTCTTAAGGGAAGTATCATTGCAACAATATTTTGTGAGTCAGTCCTCATTAGAGCACATAAATGATCTTTGTCTGCTGATCTCATCGTCATACCTATGATTGATTTCGATATAATCCTCAGTATGGACTTGATTTCGGACTATGATGTGAAGATTTATTGTAAGAAGAAGGAGGTTACGATTCTTGATGATGATGATAAGGAACACCTTATCATTAGAGCAGAATCGTCACCGCCAAATTCTTATCCAGATCCACCCCCAGTAGCTCAAGTAAATTCAATTATTGGGGAGGAAGAGAATGAAATTACTATGGGTGAGGAATGGAATGTTCAAATATGGGATGTACCTATTGTGAAATAATATGTAGATGTATTTCCAGAAGATTTACCTGGACATCCTCCATAACGAGAAGTTGAGTTTTCCATTGATTTAAATCATGGATCAAGGCCTATATCGAAGACCCCTTATAGAATGGCCACTGTAGAATTAGTTGAACTAAATAAACAACTATAGGAATTGAGTAATAAGGGATTTATTTGCCCCAGTGTTTCTCCATGGGGAGCCCCTATTCTTTTTGATAAAAATAAAGATGGATCCATGAGGTTATGTATCGACTACAGGGAGATCAATGCTATAAAAATAAAGAACAAGTATCCACTACCTTGCATTGATGATTTATTTGACCAACTGCATGGAGCTCAATACTTTTCAAAGATTGAACTTTGATCTAGATACCATCAGTTGTGTTTGAAGAAGGAAGACATTCCGAAGACAACATTTCGAACCATGTACGGGCATTATGAGTTTACAGTAATGCCTTTTGGATTGACTAATGCACCCTCTGTATTCATGGATCTTATGAATAGAGTTTTCAAGGAATAACTCAATGAATTTGTGGTTATATTTATTGATGATATCTTGGTATACTCAAAAAGCTACGAAGATCATGAAAATCACTTGTGCATTATCTTGAAGACTCTGAGAAGACATGAATTATATGGGAAGTTTAGCAAGTGGGAATTTTGGTTTGAGGAGATTTCTTTTCTTGGCCATATTGTCTCTAAAGATGGAATCTCTTTTGATCCTTCTAAGACCAAGGCTATACAATAATGTCTAGAACATATGAATATAACTGAGGTACGTAGTTTTATTGGTTTACCAGGTTATTATCGTCGTTTCGTCCAGAATTTTTCCTGATTGGCTAACCCATTAACGAAGCTCACACGTAAAGGGGTCAAATTTTTTGGAAAAAAGAGTATGAATTATTTTTTGTAGAACTAAAAAGAATATTAGTCAATCCTCCTATATTGACTCTACCATCAGGGAATGATGGGATCGTTATTTATAGTGATGAATCGAAGAAAGGACTTGTTGTGTCCTTATGCAGAATGATAGGGTTATTGTCTATGCATCATGACAGTTGAAAATTCATGAACACAACTATCCTACTCATGATCACGAGTTAGAAGCTGTGATATTTTCTTTGAATATATGGAGGCACTACCTCTATATTGAAAAATGTGAGATTTATACTGATCATAAGAGTTTGAAGTATATTTTCTCACAAAAAGAACTCAACATGAGGCAAAGGAGATGGCTTGAATTACTTAAGGATTATGATTGTATGATACACTACCACCCGGGGAAAGCAAACAAGGTGGCAGATTCTTTGAGCAGAAAAGACCATGGATCTTTGAACGTGATGAGAATTGAAAGGGATCCAATTTTCATAGATCTAGTGAAGATGGACATGGGAATAACCAGGGAAGGTGAAACATCAATTCTTTTTCAAATGGTTGCAAAACCATCTTAATAGAACGGATTAAGAGTTCTCAGACCGATGAGGAATAATTTCAAAAGAAGATTAAAGCTGTGAATGGTGGGATAATGAGAGACTTTGTGTATGAAGAAGGAATTTTGAAATTCGGGAAGAGGCTTTGTGTTCCCGATATACATGACCTAAAAAGAGAATTGCTGGATGATGCTCATAGTTCCAATTTCTCTATACACCCTGAGAGCACCAAAATGTATACAGATTCGAAGGAACATTTTTGGTGGGACAATATGAATAGTGAGATTGCCAATTTTGTGTGAATATGTATGGTTTGTCAACAAGTGAAAGCTGGAAGGCAACAGCCTGGAGGAGTCATGCAACCTCTTCCCATACCAGAGTGGAAATGGGACAATATTACGATGGACTTTGTCATGGGACTAACAAAGACTCCTAGAAGGAACTATGCAATATGGGATGTTGTTGAACGTCTAACCAATTCAGCACATTTTCATACTATAATAGAAGATCTACCACTAGAACGTCTAGCAATACTATATATTAATGAAGTTGTGAGACTTCATGGAGTACCCCTATCGATTGTTTCTGATCGGGATCCCCGTTTTACTTCATGATTCAGGAAGATTCTTTAGAAATCCTTGGATACTGAACTACATTTGAGCACTGCCTACCACCCTCAGACAGACGGACAATCAGAACGGACTATTGAAACCTTAGAAGACATGCTGAGATCTTGTTCACCTGACTTTCAGGGTATGTGGGATCAATATTTACCTTTGGTAGAATTTTCTTATAACAATATCTTCCATTCCAGTATTCAGATGGCACCATATGAAGCGTTATATGGAAAGAGATGTCGTACACCAACCTATTGGGATGACATTGGTGAAAGAAAACTTTTAGGCCCAAAACTGGTAGAGGAAACAATTGAAAAGGTGAAGGTAATCCAAAATCACATCAAAGCAGCTCAAAGTAGGCAGAAGAGCTATGCAGATAATCAAAGGAAGGATTCAGAATTTCAAGTTGGTGATCATGTTTTTCTAAAGGTATCTCCAGGGAAGGGAGTCATACGTTTTGGTAAGAAAGGTAAATTCAGTCCCAGGTACATCGGACCTTTTGAAATTCTAGAACGAATTGGGGTTGTAGCTTACTGATTGGCAATGCCGCCAAGTCTCTCCAAAGATCATGATGTGTTCCACGTATCTCTGTTGAGGAAATACATGCCCGACCCAACGCATGTACTCATCTATGAATAATTAGAACTGGAACCCAATCTGTCTTATTGTGAAGAGCCCATCAGGATTCTTGATACAAGAGAACAAGTACTGAGAAACTGGATGACGCGTCTGGTAATGGTTTTGTGGAGAAACCATAATATGTAAGAGGCAACGTGGGAACTCGAGGAACTTATGATGAAGAACCACCCAAGTCTTTTCATGCGGTATTATTCTAGAAATTTTGAGTATGAAATTATTTGATGGAGGGGAGAATGTAACACCCCAAGCTTCTACGGTATGATTCTCTTTGAATAATGTGATAGCGTGTGTTGTACGCAACATCGAGTTCTAACACACCCCAACCTATCGAACTAGCCATTATGAATAGTAATACTTACTTTTTGAAATTATATATATTTTATATTTCAAAAAGGACATCATTTTTGATTTCAGAATATCAAAATTATCCTAAGATGAATTTTTGGTATTTTTCTGTGAACTTCCAATTTTTATGAATAGTGAAAAATACTTAAAAACAACTTTTTTAATCAAAATAATTAATAGTGATAAATTATATTATTGAGTGGTTTTAAAGTATAATTAGAATATATTTTTACCATTTTATCCAATGGTTTTAATTATAATTAATTTCACTTTGAAATTGGACCTAAACAATTGTCAATCTTTTGGTATATATTGTTTCTTAAAAACACGCTATTTGTTGTGACAGCGGAAATTAATTATAAAATGAATTAATTCCACTTATATTATTGGAATTTTGTAAAATTGACATCATTTTTTAATTCTGAATATCAATTATATCTTAGGGTGAAATTTTGGCATTGTTCTGAAAAACTTCAAATTTTGATGAATAGTGAAACTACTAAGTGTTAGTTAAAAAACAGAATTATTCATAAAACGTAATTTTACCGCTTCCGTGAAAGGAATTTAAAAAATCCTAGAGACAGTTAATATCAAGAAGTAAAATGTGGTTCAATTAGATGAAATTAACTTTTGGTGAATAGTAACATTTTACTTTTATTTACCACGGTTAAAAGTAAATAGGGTAATTATGGGTAAAAATGATATTAATATTACACTAACACATGTCGTAATTCTATTGGACAAGTTAATCTCGACCAAAAAACAACCTTAGGAATAAAATATTATCATTTAGGTCCACTTGGATTAGATTAGGACATATATTATTATTTAATTCAAAGAAGAGTCAAAAGAGTTAAAATCAATGTTTATTTACTAAAACATTTTTAATATAGGGTTATACATAAGATACATTAGATTTTAAATATTCATTAAAAATATAGAAATATTTCCTACATAATCGTATTGTATTTATAATTTGTATACAATAAATAATTTAATTTATTTATGACACAATGATGATGCAGAAATTACCATAATAGTGAAAAATTAAAATAATTGATATTATAAATACCCAAATAAATATAATATGAGACTTTTAATGAATTACACTTATTTTCTAGGATAATATGACATTTTAGGATTGATTTAATTGACATTGTTTGGAGTAATCATTCTGTTATAAGTTTCACAAAAATCAACTATTGAATAGTGTCAAAATTGACAAAAAAGAGTTTTTAAAACAAATATTATATTATTAATTGATATTAAATTTCTAAAAATATAAGGTTCGGCCAAGAGACTTATATCATGATAGGTTTATCATTAATGGACCACTTGGTGGTCTCTTGGATGTATATAGTAAGTTTATTAACTATATAATATAAAAATACAAAGTGACATGGTAAATGTCAAACAAATTAACTAAGAGTTAAAACTAAAATATAAGATTAATATAGTAACCCAAAACTGTCTAAATTCTATTAGTTAAATGGTTTTCGACCAATCCACACCTCAACCGTTGAATAATAAACTTTTGAGCCATTAGAAACAGAATATGAATTTATTATAAATTAATATTTCTAGCTTTTCCAAAGGTGCCCCTCACCCCTCTTATAAAAGGGCACTCCCCTTCTCATTACATCACACCATCAAAGCCTTTTGGTTCGGCCAAAATCTGCCCAAATACTCTCTCCACTTCCCTCATTTCATTATATATGACTTACATTATTATGAAAGCCAACTTAAGGAGCCCTTTTGTTCAAATCAAAAGAAAGAACCCAAAGAAGTGGTAATGTTTTCACCACCCTTTTTCAAATTCATTTCTTCTTCCACTTCTTCTTTGATTGTTATTACCATTATAAAATAATAACTCCAGTATCTTATATATACTATGATGTTATTATAAATATCTTACAACCATATTCCATTTTCTATCCACCCTTTGAATAACATGTCACTATACGTGTGTACGTACGGCTTACTGTCTCCACGTTGTGGTGTAATTGTTATTCAGTATATTATTATTTGGATGGGTATAATAATGATGTGTAACTCATGTAAATAATAAATATAAATTGATAATGATTCTGTATATATGATATAATATCCAATTGTATATTATTTTAATATCAAAATAATTATATTGTCGCTCGTGCGTACGTACGGACTACCATCTCCACGAAGGCGATGAGATTCATTCTCCATCGTATCCATTCAAGTATAATTAAAATTTGATGATTTAAAAATAATTTTTAAGGACTTGATATCATTATGGATATGAATAAGATACAACCTATCCATGACAAACATGGATTACGTAACAAAACATATAATAGAAAATGAGTAAGTTAACGCACGAAACGACGATAATACTAAGATATTATTAAAAAAAAGTGTGAAAAGATCATATAAGATATCATATTAATATTTATGATTATTCTATAATTTAATAACAATTATTTTACCATTATACAGTAGGTTAACCTACCCTCAACCAAGTAAAAGTACAAGGTAAGAGATTATTTCACAATCTCTTCATTATCCGAGGTTGTTTATACGTAATAATCTACTGGGATCTCTTTATCATCCACATCCATGTTTCTTAAAAATGTATTTCAAAAATATTTTACTATTTACAAGAATATGGGTTAAAGTCATTTATACTCTTTTTTGACTTTTTATAAGTGGTTTATAAAGTAATCATTCTATCGTTTTCCAAACAAGGTTCTTTTAACCTTTTCGACAGAATTAAGGTAAGAATGTTTTTTTAACTTATACGGTGGGTACGTCTATTTTCTGCCATTATAAAATCATCATAGATTTCCTTACAAGCTTATAAGAATATTTTCAATGAAAATGATTTATTTTATAAATATAATACTCTTAAATGATTTCAAAATAGAAAGATATATTTCTCTAAAAAGAGTTTTGATTTCAACTTTGTCGACATCCTTTGATGGATTTTACGCTTATTTGAAGATGATTTATTATGATACAAAACTTTTATATTGTATTGAAGGTTTTGTGATATGTTTGACTATGGATGTGTTATTTTTATACCATTCATGGTTTTTGGATGAATTATTTACATTTCGTATGATTGTTTTAATATGAATGTTTATGTTATGTTTAAACATATTCATATGGGAATGAATTGGACTTAATATGTGATGGGTGGAGCCCGCTATAACTCCAAGATGCATCGGTAGGTCTCATGAGACAAACTAGTTTCTTGGAACAAGGCCTTGACAAAATCTTATTTGTAGTCTTGGCACGAGGTCTTGGCTATGTGGTTATGATAGTATGGCATTATGCATTCCATCATTAAGAAAGTGGTTATTGATATTGCATGTGATTATTCGATTAGTAGAATATCCATGTGAATAAGTAAATGGAATTATTTCATTTTACTTTTGCCATACTATGCTGAAGTTCAAGTTTAAATGTCTTTTGTTTTAGTTATATATTGCCTTAAATTTTTATTCTTATTTATGAATGTTTCCGCTATATTTTTATCCTTACTGGGCATTTGAGCTCACCCCTTTTCTATGTTTTATTTTTCCTAGGATGTGAAGAAGTAATTTATGAATGACCTGCAGGGATAGTATGTGGGGATATGAGTGTGGAATATGGAGAAAATATATTGTTGTAGATTTTCACTTATTGATGTAATGTAAAACTTTATGAATATATCTATAGTTTCCATGGCTACTAATCCAATTGGTCTTTCGAGATTTGATCATTCTTGTGATCATGCCAATGTTATGTAATAATCCACCGACTCTATGTAACTGGGGTCGGGGTGTTACAACTGACATGTTATAAAAATTAATTTAATGTAAGGAGAAATATAAGATAAAAATGTATCATTTTACTAAAACAATTTTAAGGAGGGTTCGTATAATTGATATCATTGAATATACATATTCATTGAAAATATTAAATGATTTCATAAATCATAGAATATTATTTTTAATTTTTGGACATTTAATAAATAAATTTATTTATGACACAATGATGATCTAGTGATTACCTTATTAATGAAAGATTCAAAAAATGTTATTATAAATATTAAAAATAAAGATAATTTGAAACCTTTGATTCAATAAAATATTTTTTTGGATTATTATGATATTTTTTTGAGTTTATTTAGATTTTTTAATCATCCAAGTTGTTTTTTCATTTACAATTAACAATTATTAAAAAGTGTCGAAATTAATATAAATGTGTTTTTAAAACAAATACTATTTTATTTAATTATATAATAATAAAAAAATTGCATAATCAAACTGAATTATGTAATGTAAAAAATGTCATTTATTATCCACGTTATGTTCTCTTTAAATTTTATTGTAACTATATTAACCATATATTATAAAAATATACGAAGACATTATATGAGTTAATTTATTTAACTAAGGGTTAAAACCAATATATAAGGATACAGTTGTGACCAAAATTTTTCTAAAAGCTATTGTATGAGAGGATTTATACCCATCCTTATATTATAATTTAAATATATCACATTTAAGATATTATATTTTGATAATTCGCTTCTAATAAAAATTATTTCAAGGATTTCCTAAAGCACCCCTCCTCTCTCTTATAAAAGGAAACCGACTCCACCCACTTAATCACAACTCTCAATACCCTTGTATAACCCAAATTATGATTAGATAAACTCCCAAAATCCTTGTGTAATTTATATTTTCCTTTCCTTTTGACTGATGAAATTCAAGAAATCCTATTGGCACAAATCAAAAAAGATTCCCTATTTAGATGTAAAATCATCTCTCAAGTTCCTTTAATATATTTTCCTTTTACAACCCCCTAAACACTTCATATTTAATTATTTTAATAAAACACTAGTATAATCAATATAATTTAATTTTTTTATGAAATCATTTCTACCTACACTTACACACACCCGAATTTATGGGATATTGAACATATTGTTTCTGTGTATGGAAAACTATTACCTCACGACATGATGATTGTTCAATTTTCTCCTACCACCTCTCATGGGGGCCATTATTATGGAACTATATTTAAATATGATATATGATATATTAATATCATCTCTAATGTTCAATAATTTTAATTTACAACATACTTTTTTCATTCCATATTTTGTAAATACGATAATTTCATTTGAGGATGTGTGGACTACCACCCCCTAAAAATGATATGACTTGTTCAAGCCATACAAAGAACGTTTATAGGATGGAATTAATAAAATTATGTAACATATATAAAAAAGATATTATTATGAAGTTATAATATACCTATTATGTAACACCCCAGGATTTTATGAGAGAGATTCTATTCTTTTATTTCATTTCATGTGTTGTACGCTCCTAAAAGATTAGCTTGTTCAATACACAACATCATATTAGCTTACAGTATATGCAGCACTATTCAAGGCTCTTGTTACACACAATTTTATGTTCGTTTGGTAGAAATTATTCTAAAAAACATTTAATAGAGAGTTTGTTCTATGTATAAATGAACTACATTTGGATTATGTTATATGCAACACTGAAATAAGCTTTCCCTATACGGAACCCTGACATGGCTTGCGTTACACGCTAGAGTGACCTTCTTTGATAGCTTGTGTTGTACGCGATATTGAGTTTCACTAAACAACAATATATTATTATATTATTATTTTAATGGGATATAAACTAGTCGTTATGAATATTAATATCTGAATTAGGAATTTTATAACATTATAATTATTTATACATATTTTCTAGAACATATAATGACAAAAAAATCAATTTTTTAGATAAAAGAAGTATTTTTCAAAAAATGCATTTCTCCACCTTTTGATGGCGCCCCCATTTTAAATGTAATTTTTGATATGTTTTTAAATTAAATGTGAAAAAATAAACTTCTTATTTTTAATCAAGATATAAAAATTTCTGTTGGATAGGTTTTTGATAATTTTTTAATAACATTTATATTTTGATGAATATTAAAAATATGCTAAATTTTAATTAAAAACAACTTTTTTCATTGAGATAATTAATATGGATAAATTATAATATTTAATTGTATTAAAATATAAATAGAATATATTTTTACAATTTAATATAATTTATGTCATTTTCATTAATTTCACATTGAATTCATAGGTAAAAACCTTTCAATCTCTTGCAATGTTTTATCTTTTCAAACTCGGTTTTTCATTTCAACAACGCGGTTAATTTTAAATTAATTACTGCAACTTATGAGTCTTGATTTTGGAAAAATGGATCCCATATTTGAAATCAGTATGTCCAATTTATGTTAATATGTTACTTTTATTTTTTGGCATTAGGAAAAGTAACTACAGTAAATTTTATTTACCACAAATAAAGGTAAATCTAGTAATTAAGGGTAAACATAATGTTATAAAATTATCCTAACACTTTTATTAAAATAATTAGATGAATGTTTTTCACCCTGAGACATAGTTGGGTCGAAATTGTATCTATTTGAACCCACATGGATGAGATTAAGACATTTAATCTATTTTATTTAAAGAAAAGTGAATTACGTCTCACTCAAATTTTAATAATTACATTTTTTTTAAATATAAGGTGATACAAAATATAAATTAGTTCATAAATACTCATTTTAAAGATAATATTTTTTATTTATCATGGTAATTTATTTGTAATTTTTATGAAATATATTGTTACTTTAAATCTTATACACTATTGAGGCAAAAGTTATTTATTTAATAAAAAATCAATAAATTACATTTTTTTAAAAATAATACCCATAAAATAGCCCAAATACTTGACCAAACCTTATTCTTAAAGTATATAAAACCCATAAGAATCCAATGGTCAACTTGTTGAACATTTGGAGTCTTATAATATATATTGTGACACTTATATAATTTTATTTCAAATGATGTCAATGTTGTCACCTTCATAATATAATAAAGATAACATTTCAAAAGTTGAGTTTTTAGATAATAAACTCGACTAAAATTATTATTATTAAATATATTAGATTTATCTTTATCATAGTATTTTAATTTTAATTTTTAAGAAACAACTTAGAATATTAGAAAATTATACAACAAATATGAAGTAATTATTTATTAAATAGAAATATCAAATAAATTGTTTTAAAATTATTAAAATAAATATTATATGAACTAATTAATGTATACCAAGAATTTAATAGATTAATATGAGATGTTACAAATACATTAAATATTTTCTCTTTGACTATATCTTCTGTGTGAATCATATTTAAATTCGAATAATTGTATAGTTTCAAAATTGAGACTATTGGGATTTTATATTAATACCCTAATATTAAATTGTTCAAAAATGAAAAAAAACATAAAATTTACAAATTTAAAATTATATGTTATAATTTTTTTAAAAGTTTCCAATTATGGACAATTAAAAAGAACATAAGTATTTATTTATAACCATTTAATATTTAGAATATTATTGTCACAAATAAAATAAAAAATATTAAATATGGATAAATCAAAATGATAAGGTTTAAAATAAAATCAAAATAGGTCTAAATTTTATTTTTTTTATGATATTAAAACCCTATATCATCTCATATTTGAATTTGAGTAATTTTGGAGGTTTTTATGTGGTGTTTGAATTTTTGATAAATTAATATTTTTTAGGTTTCCAAAAATGGCCATCTCCTCTCTTATAAAAGGGAACATCCTCCTTATTATCTTCACTCCATTTTGAGGCTTAAAACTCAGCCAAACTCTATCAATATCCCTTATCCATGTCCCTAGAAACATTTTAGTGGTATCAGTCTTCTATAATGACCATCTTTAGTGTCCTAGCAGGAGGTTTACAAGAGGCACACCGAAGAAGAGGTAATATCCATTACTGATTCTTTCTAACTTCATTCCTCTTCTACTTCTTCAATATGAGTTGTTTTATTATTAAGTAATAAATCCAGTATCTCTTGTGTACTGTTATTTTATTATGAATATGACACAACCTTATTCCATTATCTATAAATCCTATGAAAAATGAAATCACCACGCGTGCGTACGTATGATGTATCGTCTCCACGCCATTATGTAATCTGTTTTCCATCACCAAAAAACTAGGATGGAAATAATGATTGAAGAAAAAACTATATATGATTGTTTTAAAGATATATTTATTCTTAATTAATATAAATCATACTCTTCAATACAATTCCATAATCATGGGAATAATATTGTCGCTCGAGCGTACGTACGGCCTATCGTCTCCATGAGGTGATGTGACTTGTTCGACATGGTCATCATTGAATAATGATTATATAAATGAATTTAATTAATAAATATGATGTATATAGTACTAATACCATTCTGTAAATTATATAACTATAACCTAAAAATAGGAATACAAATTTATCTAACAAAACATGCATAATAACATAAAGCTTCTATCACATGAATAACGAGTAAAAATGAAATGTTACTAATAAAAAGATAATAATATGACTGTATATGATATCATAAAAATTAATATGATTCTATAATAAGTCAATAAAATTATTTAAATCATTATACAGGAGGTTTGGATATGTACAAATAGATCAGACAAAAGGTATTGGAAAATCTCGTAATCTCATTTTTTATCTAAGATTGATTATACTCAAGTATTTACTGGGCATAGTTATCATCCATGTCCTTGTTTCCTGAATATGAAATATTATTTCTATCCTCCTAAAAGTTTTTAAATACAATTTTACCCATTGGTTAATTTTTTTAAAATTATATGAAATAAATCTTTTGTCGTTTTTAGTATGAGATACTTTTTGACTTTTCCGGCAAAAGTAAAAGAAGAATGTTTTTTTACTTATAAAACATGAAAGGATATTTAATGTTTTCATAGAGCATTACTTCCATGAAGAATAACTCACAAGTTATAAATTTAAATTTAAATTAACTTATTTTATTTTAAAAATGCATATTCAGAAAAGAAATTTTTTTAAGAATAAATGATATTTTCCTCAAGAACTAAGTTCAACTGTTTTAACAAAATTATTTTCCATAAAATATGATATAAGGATATGTTTATATCCCTGTTATTACTTTGATTTCATTATGTTATGGTGGAATTATTTTTAAGATGTCCTTTTATCATATATGGATTATTTTATGAAGGCATGATATATAAGAATTCCATTTTACTACATATGTTATGATATGAGGTTTGATTTGTCATTTTGTTGAACGCATAATAATGGTTTCAATATGGTATGGGTGGGACCTATATCTCCCACCAATGCATTGGGTAAAAATTTATATCTCATGAGATAGTCATGTATGGAACGACAAGAAAATTTGGTTCAGAAATACAGGGCTAGAACAACAAGTAAACTTGGTTTAGTAATAGACTCCATCCACTATGATGGTCTTGGTAGAAATGACTTGGCTACTAGGGAAATTATAATATGTGATTATTAGATTGATACAATTAGATATTTTATTCCAATTCTATTCATTCTTGTTTAATGTCCATTTATGATACATGCATTACATTATGCCATATTTATGTCATTTCCCATGTTTTTGATGTTTAAATTTTCTGTTCATGTTTTTACCTTCTAATGTATATGGATTGTATTATGTTCTCCATTTTTACCTTTACTGATAATTTGATCACTCAAATTCTATGTCTTATTTTCCCCAGGATATAAACAAAGGTTTTAGTTAAGAAAACAAAATGTGGAGATCTTTATGGGAGATGTTAACGAACATTCACGACGGTTAGAATATTATGTTTCATGTTTCAAAATACACTAAAATAATACTCTCTTTGGTGTTTTTTTCTTATATATCAAGTATTCTGAAAAAGTAATGTAATGTCCATGTACATCAATCATGGGTCTCTATATTTGGTATCAGAGCGATGCTTTTGTCAACCTTTGGAATCTAGGATGTGAAAACATCAGTGAGATCCCTAGAGATATTTCTAAGGTGCATCTAGGAATGTCCCTAATGTTATGTATAAGTGTAGGATTTCAGTACAAGAATTACGCTAATGATTATGAAAAACCTAGGAGTAAACCAAAGATGTTATATATTGAAAGTACTCCCCATCGATTATGTTGTTTTCCTAGTATGATATTTTGCTCTCTCAAAATTCTTTTTGTGTTTGAGTTAGTAGTGGGAAACAGAAGGAATTAGTTTAACATTGAATCAAATGAAAAAATTGGTGAATATGAGCAATGAAATTGTGTAATGAATAAAGTAAAATATATTTTCATTATGTTGAATCAGTAATCACGGTATATGATTAACAAGGTGAACATTAGTTGTATTCTTATGTCATCGAATAAGTGGATGATATACTTTCATTCATTCACTCAGGGTTAGGAATATAGAGGAAAGAAGATTAAGATTACTAAATATCAATAAGAAGGTAAGAAGAACCTTTAGTAATACCTCCAATGGAGGGTAATATGTTATCATTGTGGTGGAAAATGATAATAAAGTGATAGACTATCATGGAGTTCAATGTATAATCTGTGGGGAACATGGGAATTACCCAACTGAATGCCCTGACCTAAGAGGTGACATCTAAATTGAAGAAGGACATATTCCATGAAAATAACTGAATAGGATGGATTTAAGGGTTTATGTATTGGAATTCAAGAAATATTTTGTTGAGGTACGTTTATGGTATATTGTAATTTCTATGTATTGGTCCATTTTGGTTTTCCATAAGTATATTGTACCGGCATCCCTGAAAAGTGATTGAAATATTTTTGGAAAGTATATAATATGTTCATAATGAACGGAAAAGGAGAAAATACTATGTTTGATAGTATTAATGAGCTCATGGCTGATAAAATGACAATGTGATATCATGGTTTGAGTATATAGAATTTTTGGGATTTTGTTTTCTGGAAGGAGTAAACTTTGGACAATATTCATTTTCTCACTATGGTTCTATGGTAAATCATGTTTCAATAGAATACATGATTAAGGTATTCACTTGTTGGGAATGTGACAAACAAGATATATCTTGTGATATATGGGGGATAAATATTGGTATTCACATGCTGGGTAGATGACCTTTCTAGTAATCATTTTATTAATTCTATGGGATTGGACAGAAGTATTTTGGATAAGCCTAAATACTGGAATAGATTTAGTTAGACATCATATAGTATTGTTTAATGCTTGAACAATTTTTCGATAATATTTTAGTAATGTTATATTAGTGTAGTTTTAGAAATAGTATTTTAGTTACCCTTTATGTTTATGTATCTGTAAGTTTATGTTGAAAAATTATCAAAAAAACATCTTATTATTTTGGTTATACTACTGTAATTATTTAAACATTGATAAATAAGAGTATAGGGAGAATATAATGGAAATGAAATTAAAATTATTGAGATAATGTGATATCTCTTAATTGGGTAACTTCTTTTGGTTTATGAAAAAAGGAATTATTGGGAGGTTTTCATCCCTAATAGAGGATATAAGATATTTTATAAGTATATTTGAAAGATATTCGGGTACATATTGTCCATAACTAAGTGGCTTTAGAGGTGTGAAAATGTGGGAGAGGTGGTGGCCTTTTATATGGAATGAAATGGACTCAATTAGAATTTTTGGTATCATGTTAGGTGTACACATGTTATTACTCAAAAAAAATCATACCAAACCAAAAAAAACATTAATTGAAGTTTAATAGCCGAATTATATCTATAAAATTGTTTTTGGACAAGGGGATAGTTCATTTATTCCCTTAAGATAATGGTTTATTCTTTTATTAAGCTTAATTTTAACTTAATAATTGTAATTAGTTTTAATTACTTACACTATTATTTTTGGTCAAAAAAAGAGTATGATTATAAAATATAAAATATCCTTATTCCAAATATTTAATCCATTTTTCTAAATACCAGTAATTTAATAGGAAGAAATTAATTTAAAATTCATCCCATATGTGGGACAAGAATGTGGTTTTTAAAAGTAAAAAATTCTAAACATTTTAAATGTTTTTATAGTCATTTTAAATTTAAAATTGATTCCAACAATAAAAATTAAATATAATGATAAAAAAAGGTTGTAATTAAATTTTAAAACTACTATAATACGTTATATAACCTTATAAATAAATTATATTAAAATGATGTTTTGAATTAAAATTCTGTATTTTAAACTATTCATTAAAACATTATTTGTTTCCAGAAAATATCAAAAAATCACTTGAACATAATTTTTTGTTTTATATTTCATATATGATGTTTATTTTTACAAATTAAATCAATAAAAGTGTCAAAATATATACATAAAGTGGGATATCAATTAAAAGGTGGTAAATTTTCCTTAATTAAAATATAGTATTTTATACATAAACTTTGGTTTGTTTTTTGTTAACCCTATAAAAACTATTGGTTGAATATAAAAAATATTTAGTTGGATATATAATATATATATCACCTTAATAAAAATCACTAATTATAATTACATTATGTTATTATGGTAAAATATCATTTTGAGCATAAAAAGGATAATATTTTCCGCTATATTCAATTGGTTCTTATATTCATTTATAGTTAATTTCTATCCAATGAGATAATTATGTAAACTATTTATATTCATTATTAAGTTAATAATATACATAATTATTAGTTTGTAAATTAAAACATTATGTAATATTATTTTAATAATATATTATAGTTTAAAAAACCTATTATTTCTTGTAATGCATGCCATCTAAGAAGGTTTATATTTCATGAAATGTAAGATAACATGTTGTATTGTGAATTATCAAATATATAATATAAAAAATATATTTAAAATAATAAGTAATTTTTAAATTATTTGGGTATTATATTCACTTACATGATTGGTGTCACGTGTCATAGATGCTATCGAATATAATGTTTTTACTCTATAATTTTGAGGTGTTACAACAGTCTCACCAATGTTCTGTATAGGATTTCAGGATAATATCTCACATTATAAAAGAGGTTAATATTGTAACATATATTCTTTATATTATTTAAAAATAACAATCTATATTTACTTTCAATATTTGGGGTGTTTATTTTGTGAATAATAAGTCACTATATAAAGAACAATGAAATATAATTCTCTATTTTGAAATGCATTTATTGAGGGTATTCTTGAAATATCACATGAGGTGAAAAGTATATCATAAAATAAATAATAACCCATATTTGGAAATTTAATCATGGTGATTTTGGTCTAGAACCTGTATATTTCTACACGAATTTTATTTTTTGATATTTGAAATGATTTGTGGTATTTAATACAGTTTTTCTTGTATGTGATTAAATGAAAATATCAAGGAGAAAGAAATATAAATGAAAGAGGAAGCCACAACATTAGGGATTTAAGGTTTGATTTAGAGAGTCGATATCTTTATCCAAAAATAATAACTCGTGTATCCCAAAGATGAAGGAGGAGAGTGGAATGTTGCTTCATCATATAAGAAAGAAGAAAATAAAAACTAAAATTGTAAAACTCGATGATTGTAGAAGAAATATGAATAAATATGTATCCTTAAATTATTATTTGATCAGATCAAGTGTTCCAAATTTTTGAGAAGAATAAGAGTTGAGGAGAGAATAACTTACAATACATGTTTTTTATAAGTGCGTGTTATGCCTGTAAATTTTTAGGAATAATGAAAGATATGTAATAAAATTTTGTTGATGAACTATGAAATTAGGATTAAATTGAGACCATGTTATGGGTACTACTTAAATAATGAAGGGTATTTTATGTTTATATTTTTTATTTGAAATAGAAAAGACTCATTGGTATATATTTATCCTATATGGACCTAATTATGGACTTACAATGAGGATCTGAAATGAAATACTTGCATATACATGTTGTGAATATATAGAACTTATAAGAATCATGGTATATAGGGAGATTATCATGTGACTCTAAGAATTTAGTGAAGTTATTTTTATTAAATCTTATGTGAATAAAGATAGTATATTCAAGGTGATATGTTTTAAGGTTTAAGAAGAATAAAAAAAATTAGTCGACATTTATTATAGTGTAGAATTAAATATTAAGGTAAATAACTTGTAATTGAAAGGTATATGTCTTTGTAATGATCATTTTAAACCCAACATATCCCTTTTATCTAATCTACATTCATGCATGTGGTTGGTGATTTCCTAGTAAAAATCATATAGATACATTTTCTCTAACAAAAATCATAATGTAAATTCAAATGTGGAAAAATTTTACAAGAGATATTGATATTTGAAAAAAAATAGGCAACACCTGATTCACCCCACCCCACCCACCAACTTTGTGTCTACCCCAATCATAATGAACAATTAACATGTTATTATATCATAGGATCCCTCTTATTAGATTTTTTTAACTTTCCTATGAAATTTTATAATAGTTTGATGATGTGAATATTTGAATTTGAATATCCTATGGTTGAGGGATCTGGTTTAATCTTTGTTTACATAGAATTGAATGTTTGTTTTAAGAATCAAATATTATTGAATCTGAGCCCTTGAATGTTATGTAAATCTGAGATAAGTGAAAATACATACAACTACTTGAATCACATAATATTTTTAGGCTCTTATCTAAATAGTTTATTATTATATATCCTTTTGATGACTCTAGTTCATGATTTTCAGTGTACTAATTGGTTAAGATAATTAAATATTAATATGCTTATGTTGGAATTTATTTAATGACTATTAATTCTAAAGATGTATCTAATATGCCAAATTGTTAAAGGGAACTATTGGATTAAAAAAATCACTATGAGAAAAGAAAGTTGATTCCATGAAATTGGAATTTGAAATGCATGTTGGTAGATGTAACACCCACTCAAAAACTAGGGAGATAGGAGGATGATCTAGTTTAACATTTCACTAATGATTTTTCATTGATTTATTAACATTTTTCAAATGTTTTTTATTTAGAACGATGTATTCAAGAATACAGTTTTTAATGTTTTCATGAATTATAAAATAATTAAAAATTTATAGTGTATTTTGACTATAACATGCTATATGTACAACAAAAAAGAGTAAAATATCTTTAAAATTCACTTCAATAGATATGAAAGATACATGATGGAGAAATATAGAAGTAAAAGAATTTATAAGGAAAAAATTAAGTCATTTATGTTTGATAAATATTCCCACAACGTTAATTATTTGGAGTTAGAATTCATGTTGAAAATTATATAATCATTCAAAACTATACCTTCTGAAAGAAATGTAAAAATATCTTTTACACTCAACTCTTAGGGGTGATTGTTTTCTGAAAATTATCTTATGATAGTTTTAAATATAGTGCATAAACATTGGATTAGTATCCACATATTTCTACTATAGAAAGGAAAACCTTATTCATGACAATTCAAGTCCGACAAAATCAATTTTCAAAACTAATTATCTAAAAGGAGATATATATATATATATATGTGGGTTAGTGAAAATTCTAATGAACTTACTAAATGTTCAAGGGTATATTTGAATAATTATATTGAGATATGTTCTTTATAACAATCCAAAAATTGGACCAAATAGTCTAATGATATAAAGCATGCAAATTTTGATAAATTTAATTCAATATAGAGAGAATAAAAAAAATTATTAGATTTTGGTGTTAATGTCCGTTTTTAAATAGAGAATATTATTTTTGGAACTAAAATTCAGTTTATGGAAAAAGTATAAATCCTAAAAATGGGAAGCATATCTAGAATAAATGAGATACTACATGAGTAAATAAAACAACATCAAATGAGAGAAATTGTTTCATGAACAATATATTTGAATGATTTGAATTATTTAATACTTATATATCATTGTTAGTCAAATATATAATACATTTTGGAATAAACATGTCGGGTATTACTCATATAATGAAGAGAAGGAAGAATGGACACAAAATGAGAAGTAGTTAAATAAAGAATGAATTATTACCTTTGATTCGTATCTACTAATGAAATATAATAATTTTATAGTAAAGTTTACATTGAATAAATTTTAGAAATATGTCAAACCATATATGATATTATTCTTTTACTATTTTTGAAAATTGGATCTTATGGACCATTGAAAAATGTTCATGATTATTCATACGAAAAATGGGGGAAATATTGATGTAAATTAGGGGGGTGCACAAGAATATTGGAATGGTGAAAGATATCATGTATGATGAGGTTGATGAGTTTCCTAATAATTTTAAAAAAATATTAAAAACAGTGTAACAGGTGTAAGATGGAGACCCACTAATGCAACAAATTAATGACAAGTTTATTTGGTAAAAAAAGTGATAAAATGTGGTAGAGGAAGTCACCAATGGCTTCAGGTTCTCAAATTGTTTATTTAAAGAAAAACTATTTACACCAAAATATGTTTGAGCATAAAAATATTGATTTCTTTAGCATATGGACAACCCATTTAAAAGAGGATTAGAAAATAGATGAGGTTCAAAATAATGAATGTTCCTTTACAAGTAAAGTAAAAAATAGATTTTAAACTATGAAAAAATTGAATTCAAGAAGAACTGCATGATGCCTAAAAGTAAAAAAAATATTTATAATTAAGAAGGATGAAATATTTAATATGTCCAAAAAATGAAGGTATTTAAAGAAATTAATTATGGTTCCAGAAACTAGTCTCAGACATAGTGGAAAAATTAAGGACATATTGAAGACCCGCCATATCCTGAAATTATATAGGTTGTAATTAAATATTGGTAATTGAAGTTGATTATGATTGGAATAAATACCTTGATGGTGAGCTACAAAAAAATATAATGTTTCTAAATATTTATTATCATTACATGGATTTTGAATTATAGATAACCACAAAAATTTATAAATATCGAGGTATGATACTCAATATCTTATATTTATCATAGTTTATTATATTTATAATCCCTAGATATTTGTGATTTTCTAAAAAAATAGGGGTTTATATTTTACATTCCCTTGAATTTTTTTAATTTATTTTGAATTTGAGTATGGGTTCTTGATTCATTTTTCAAAAAAATTCTATGTATCCCCTAAGAAGTTAATACTAATGTAGGTGTTGCATTGAGATGGTAGATGGATTATTTCATATTAAAATTATCCTCTATTATTTTCCACACTAATCTAGAAAGATTTTACATTGAGTTGGTCATCTGATGACACATTACTGTGTGAAAATGTGGTCTCTCTATTATCTAATAGAATTAGTATAATATGTGGAATGTTTGAGGGTTATAATGGGGATAATATGGAATTCTCAAAATTGGAATAATTTATTGTATATGAGAGAATTGTCTCTATTATTTTATTTAATGTGTTGAAAACCACTCTCCTTTGAATTTATTTACAATTAAGAAGAGAATAATTATATTGACTAATGGGTGGAATGATGTTCCCAAAGGTGTTTAGTAATTTTTTTTTCAATTATTCTTGTTTCTATTGTCAATGTAAAAATTTAAAGGTGATTTATTGGGTGATGAATTAGAGTATCCATCTAACAAATGATGTGGGATCTCTGTATATTCATTTGGTAAGGAAAAGTGTTTTTATTCCCCAATGAACATTCAAATGTATAAGTTCAAGGATAGAATCTAAATCATCATATGATTGTTGCACTAATATTTTAGGATATTAGATTCCAATTTTATTGAATATTCAATAATTTTCCACTAAATAATACAATGGGTGAGCTACATACGTTAATGATAATGGAAGAAAAATAAATTCTATGATTGGGAAGTATTTCCTTGAGTAAAGGATAATAACTAATGGTGGAAATGTCTTATCCATTATATTTTGTGATATGAAATAAATATTGGTAGAAAATCTTGCAACATAACCCCATTTGATAACTTAAAAATATATTATTAAAATGGTTAAAAATAGTTAAATTTTTAATGATAGATCTATCACGATATTTAGATTCTATATATAGATTTTATAATATTTTGATTTTTTTCATTATGTCTTGTGTCACTTGGAAAATGGTTTTTGATGGATGAAGTTGATCTGAAATATGAGAAGGTAGAGTATTTTTTAAGAATACATTGTATTTTTTATTTTATATTTTATAATGATTTGAAAAAAAAATAATGGTATATCTAAATACTTTAAATATTATCATATATATTTAGAGTTGTTTTGAAAAAACAAATTAGACATTTTCTTATTGATGATTGAAATAAGTTTTATGTTCATTATAAATAATCTAGAATTATTATTATTGAGATGAAATTTAAAAAACTAATAAAATTCATTTATCCAAATGTGTATGAGATTTCATCCACATGTAAGATGTTGGATATATGAGGTATTGATCTGATCTCGACATAGGTGGAGTAATATGTCTATTAAAGATTATATCTAGAACTATGATATTTTATACATGTATAATATTTTTTAAATCTAGCGAAATAAAATTATTCTAAGCATGGGAGAATATAGATATCAGTGATACCCATCGCATATTTTTTGAAGCCTGTATAATATTTTTAGTATATAAATTTTGAAATGGAAAAATTCATACAAAATAAAATATCATGACTAATGTGTTCTGTAATTGATTTATATGTAAGTCATTTTGATAAATAGAAAGGGAATTCATCTACAAGACAGAAAATTGCCCCCATGTAGGATATTTTTAACCAACATAAGTGAATTGATATATAAAGATAATTCAACTGTGTATGTCATTTAACTTATTCAATTTAAATTAATGTAATAATTTTATACCATAAAAAACAAATTTAGTCTCCTATGATATTTCTACGTTACGTATGATATTTCAATGTAGAGATCAATATTCTCAATTACTGAAATTTCATTACTCGTGTAGATTAAAAAAGTGGGATTTCTATAATTATAATTATGAAGAATAAATAAATGAGGATTATTCACAAGTATTCCTCAAAGTACAAAAACATCACAAAATAAATGTTATGCAATCAATAATAAATTGAGGTATTGATCTTAGAGAAAGAGGATGAAATCAATACCTAATGGAGTGTCTAAAACATAAAATATATGGAAATAAAATTATAATATATTAAATAATAATAAATATTTTGATGATTCAACGCTCAACCTGTTTTTTAGATATTAATTCATTTGGAAGGCAAGCTATTTGACAAGATGAGTAAGAAGGAAGTGTGTTGTGTTTTTTTTGTGTAAACGGAACCCAACAATTGTAATGAATTTATTGATATGATATCATATAGAAAGAGAGAGTTCCACACTATAAGATATGGGTAAAGTATGATTTTAATATTTCTATGAAGATTAAATATTAGATTCTTTGGAATTTGGTTTGATAAGATGAAGTCAAGGCCTCTGTATAGTGAACCTTAAAATATAGTCTTATATGTGAAATGAATTTTTAAAGGGTGTTCTTCGAATATCCGTTGAGATGAAAAAAGGTACATGGAGAATTATGTGATCTTTGATCTAGGTATTCAATCTTGGTTATTTTTTGGTAAAGTATATGTCTATCTACACACATTCTATTCATGGATATTAAAATAGATTTTCCACCTTTAATATAGTATCTCATGCATGTGCGAAGATGATAATATCGAGTTTGATACATTAGGGTGTATGGTTCAACTGATAAATCCTGAATCATGATCTTAATAGAAGAACTAGAGTCTCTAAAAAAGAGGAATTATTACAACAAGAAAAACTAAGAGGATAATCCATTCCAGTTTTACTGATGAAGATGAAGAAAGATATTCTTATGCATCATTCTATATATAAAAAATGAAGTAGAAAGAGGGATAAACCATTGTTATGTGGTCACATTAGATACATCAATGTTCTAAGAAGAATAATATTTGACGAGAGACCAATCTACTAGGCATGTGTGGGTGGGTCTATACATTTATAGTTTATGAAGTGAGAAATCTTTATGTGAAGTTTCCATTAAAGAAACTACTACAAAACATTCCTTTAACAGTGATGACCTTATTCAATGCTAGTAAAAAATGCAGATAAATGGTACAATTTATCATGTATTTATTTTTAGTGCTAGTAATGGGTTCCCTTTATCAGAACTTTTTTTATCACTCATAAATGGATCCTTTATCACATATTTTTTAGAGCATATAGTGGTTTGCATAAAATGAAGCAATTGAATAAAAAAATTATAATGAGTTTAATAAATAAATATTATTTAAATAATAATTGAGAAAATTAAAAAATATATATTATAAAATATGTAAATTATAAATAAAAATAAATAGTATATTATATATATATAATGATAGTTAAATAAATAAAATTTAAAAATAATTAAATTGAGAAAATATTATGCATTTTATTAATTAAATAACTATTGATAATTATAATTAATAGAATATATTAAATATATTGATATATATATTAATGTATATAAATATAATTTATATAATACAAAATATATATGAATAACATTAAATAGTAATATATTTAGTGAATAATTGTTTATAATTAAATGTTAATATGAATTAGAAATACTGACTAATTGCATCGAGTAATAGACATAATTGAATTTCATTTGAATTTTTAATTTATCATAAGTAAAATGTGTATTATAATGATTTAAATATAAATAATTAATTCAATTTTATATATAACTCACACATGGAAATATTTATGTAATTAATGAAATAATTTATTAAAACACATACACTTTATATTTATTTAATTTATTCAAACTTTATTACTCATTCTAGAAATTAATTGTAAGAAGATATATTTAAGTTAAAATGTATTTAATTATATAAAATTTAATTTAATTGTTATTAAACATATTATAGTTAGGTATTAATTCATTTCTAATATTTTTATTAATTTTTTACGTAATTTAATCAATTTCAATTATTTATATTAAATATATATAGTAACTATGTTTTAATCATTACAATATGGATTCATCTTTATTTCAATATATATCTTTATTTGTTTAATACTTTATATTTAATTAATAAATCTTATCAATTTCTTCAATGTTGTTCAAGTGTACTCCTTTTTTATTTTTTAAATTTCACACATTTTGATCACTCATTCACTTAATATTAAATATTCATTAATAAGGTTATAATTTTTTTTAAATAAATATTTCTTAATTAAAATATTTATAAATGTATATTTACTATATTTATACGTTTATATATTTATAATTATAAAAAATTAAAAGAATTTTGTTAAATTTATTTATATAATTATAAAAAATAATTAAATATATATAAAGATTTATAAATTTTATGATAAATTTATTTAAATAATGAATATATTTTCCATATATATATATATATTATAATTATGTTAATATTGTATTTTTTAATGGTATTTATATAATTATAAATAAATAATTATATAGTTAAATAGTTACAAAGTTATAATTAATATATAAAAATAAATAATATATTTTATATATTAATTTTTATATATATTTATTATATAAATATATATACAAAATCATTTATTTATAATTATAATTATAAATCTTTTATCTGTGCTTATGAAATAAATGTTGATAAAATGAATCTTTATCATTGAATTTTTAGCACTGATAATGAGGGTGCTTTATCAACACCAAAAAATGTTGATAGAATCATAATTTATCAGTGCTAAAAATTTAGTGTGGATAGATATGCCTTTGGTTATAGATTCTTATATAAGAAATGATAAAAAGGATCAATATGACAACTTTTTTGGATGCATTTTCAAATGTTTCCAGATCTATTTAATGAACACTTGTAGGTCATGAACTCATTGTGATATCTAAAGCATTCTGCGGAATAAACCCTCTCATGATGCTCCTCTATGGTGAATCAAATCATGAATCCAGGATCCATAATTTCCTAGGATTAAATCCATGTCTCGAATGAATCATGGGTCGAATGAATCCAGAAGATGAACATTTTCCTGGTTTTTTGATATGTGTCATTTCTCTCAAATTATACAAAACCTCAATCCAAGGTATCTTATTTTCTCCTCCTCCTCACTCATTATTTTTTTATTTGGTGATATATACATTCCTTTTTTATCATCATTCTTTCTTTACCACCGACATAGTTGTGTGCTCAATAATGCTTACAGGGGATGTTTTGTTGAAAGGAGATAGGGATGTCACATATTATGTTGTAGGTGTGAAGGAGTCTATATCTAGAACTCTTATCCTCCTCTCTCGATTTTTAAAAAGATATTGAGATAAATATTTTAATTTATAATTATTTTATCCTTCAATTTCAATTGGGCCATAGACCTTGAACATTTACTAAATTTTGTAGAGTGGCATTATTATTTATATCCATTTTCTTTCGATTTTATAAATTATTTAATGGAGATAAGTATCTTAATCGATTGTTTCTTCAACAGAAGGCTCTATATTTTCATGATAATATTATCCTATATCGATAGAGAATTTAGTTGAGAACATTTATAGGATCTTAGACACCCTTATGATTCTACCTTCCATTAAATTGAAATAAACTAAATTTATGCTTTTATGTCCCAGGAAAATATTATGTGGGATAATTGTCCAAGCTAAATGAAATAAAAATATAGAATGTAATTAAAACTTTGGGTAAGTAAAATATATAATTGAACCATTCAAAATCCTCTCCTTCATACAGCTATTTAATTTTTCACATGATCAATAGAGCTCATTCAGTGGTTTAAGTTCATCATCGAATTTTACTATTGAATATTCATCTCACATCAAAACTCTTTTTATAAGAGTATTCCATCCCCCATCTAACATAAAACCTATATATCATTCACCATTAATATTATTTATATCATTATGTCTATAAATTTACAATATGTTTCCAAAATCACCATATCACCCATAATGGACATGAAAATGAAATGTTGTTATAAATCCAACTATTCATACACTTGAAAATAATTCTTCTTTTCCAGATTTCTAGACATAATTATTGAATAAATTTTTCAACTATGAATTTAGAGTTTTTGAAAACCATTTTCCTCATTTTGTATATTCTTTTCCTAAATAAAATTCCAATTCCTTGTCACTTTTTAATAGAAATTATAATTTCGATATGATTTCAATTAATTGATATATCATTAATATTAAATGTAATAATTCCTAAGGTTGTTACATCACATGTTCCAAAAATATATAATTATAGTCATCAAATTATATATATATATATATACAGGAATAAATATTAGAAATTATTTTTAGGTATTCATCATTTTGGGTCTACATGTATTGGTTCCACCCCTAGGAATCTCTGATTACCATCCATTTATTTGAAATATAACTTAATCTATATAAAATTTTCATTAATAAGTTTTTATATCTTCTTGTGGATTTGATGATATTTTATTGTTCTTGTTTATTATATTTTGTTTCTTATTTGTCCTTAATTTCCTATATTATATTTCTATTTATTTAGGGGATTTAGGAAAAACCTGAAGGATCTTATTAATAGATATAGGACTATTTTTAAATATAGGATTTAAAGTCTTGAATGTGGGATACATTAATAATCATATAATTCATAGATTCCCAAGTGATTCATATATCATAACATGTCCTTTTCATGACCCCTTTAATCACATAGAATATTGTTTATGCCCCATAAAATTATCCTTCGTTAGGACATGAGATAAATACTAGTTCCAATGATGTAATTCTCACAAATAAGAGACATTACTCCTTTAAGGGAACATAATATTTTACAAATATCATTCACATCCACTTCATCTCCTAAATAGTTATTATTGTAATTTTTTGTAAGACTCGTCCCCAATATCATTTATGTTTCTTTTACTCCATTAAAAATTATTCATCCCATGAATGACTATATTTTAAAGTATTTAAACAATCATATGTGCATGCCCAAGATATATTTTGGATGTGGGTCATACAAAAAAAGGAATTGATAAATTTTTTAGAGATGAGCTAATGGAGATGAGAGTTGTTTATAACTTTCACCTTTTACTTAATTCATAATATAAAATTACCATTTTTTTAGTAATTATTTTCATAAATTCAATTACCCATTCTCTTCAAAGAATATTAAAATTATTGGAAACAATGAAATTTTAGGGTTCCCTTATTATAATTATCTATAACCATCACCTTTGATAATGATTATATTATGTGTATTTATTTATTTATTGTAGAAATTTAATTTTTTATGAACCCAATTGGATACATATGAAGACAAAATGGATTCATTACAATCATTTGACAAAAGTTTATTAATATTTATTTAAAGAGTTCATCATTTTTCTGATATATCATGCATATGGCGCATCTCAAATACATTTTCAATATTTATGGTTTTTTCTTGAAAAATTAGCTTGAAAGAGTTGGAATAACATTTAATTTTCCACTAAATATATCAGAGCTATAAATTATATGATAAACACTGGGAAAACTAAACATGAACCCAAATTAGGATGAAATTGTGGTTTATGGATTATTTTATATGAATACTAGTGTAAATTATGTTGGATATCACATGGAAGAAAAGATAATAAAAGTTTAATATTCCCAATTAGATTATCTATAATTGTTTGAAAAGGCAAATAGATGTTCGAAGAGCCCACTGTATACGAGTTGTATGAAATAAAAAACATTTTCTGCTATATTAAAGTTATATTATTTGATAGTTGGAAGTAGATGGAGTGACTCCATCTTTACAGAACTACTTGGTCTCTATAATGATATGCGAGAAGATGAAAATGAACTACCATGTCAAACATATGACACTAAAAAAAGTATGTTCAATGGGAATGGTCTCTATAAAATACATTATGCTCCCAATGATTTTATATTTTTTAGTATGGACCATGAATAACTCATAATATATCTTGACTATGGTGCATATCTATATAGGAAAAATGAATCAAGTCCTTCAAAAATTGTATGGTACCTTATTCTAATTCCATGGTTTAGAGGACTGTACGGATTCCAGGAAACCCCAACATAATTGACATGGATTTAAAATTCAAGAATTAAATATGGGATCCTACTCTATCAAAAACATTCTCCTTAGTGTATGAAAATATATTATGAATGTCATAAATTTAAAAATGAGCAGAAGGAAAATTCAACTTGAGTTATCTAAAGATAGAATAAATTCGTTTTCTATATATAGTAGTACCCATAGTAAATATCCTAACTTGTAGGTAAATTATAAAATTATTTCATGGTTAGGAATAAAGAAAAAATAAATTATATTTTCTTTTTTAATATATGGTCGAAAGGAACTCAGAAATGATATTGATATCTATTTTCCTCCATTGATCAAAGAACTGAAATTGATATGGGATGCTGGTGTTACAATTTATGAGGATCAAATAAGTGAATAATTCACATTAAATTTATGTTTTATGGGATGATAAAGGACATCCTTTCATATGTAATTTTATTAGGCTATTGAATTTTAGGATCTTTGTGGTGTCCCATTTTTAAAAAAACTCAAACACTCGGTTCGGTTGAAACATTCCTATGAAAACATTGTTTTTTGGACCTTAGATATTTTTACCTTGATGACATTAATACTATTCATCAATGATTACATTTAATGGAAACATCGAACAAGGTACAACACTGTCTCGAGTATCTGGTGACCAACTATTCATAAATTATATTATATTAACACTTTTTTTCTGAAAACCATTTTTGAAAAATATTACGAAATTGGGAATGAAGAAGGGATGAATTTTCCTTGAATTGTTTTATTATAATTGTTTGTGTGTCAATAAATTTCTTGATGTCATGCATGTTGGAATATGTATTTGATAGTTTTATTGGAACATTACTAAATTTTCCTTGAAATATGAAATATATAATCAAGGATTAGATAGACATGATATACATGGGAATACGAAAGGAGTTGGCCCAAGTTAAGGGTAAAGGGATTAATTTTCTTCCTCTAGTATTTTACAAGATATCTAGACAGGAAAATATTAATTTATTTCTTTCCGTTAATATAGTAAATGTTTTAAAGGGTATTCTTAAAATGTCAAGAATTCCATGTAAATGAATAATTTGATGTCATAAGGACTAAAATCGCATAACTAACATGATTTGTATTAATATTAGATGCAAATTAATTTTTGTTTCATTCTTCATCAAAGTGTGTGACATACATTAACTATACTCTTCTTAATTTTCAAATCCATGTGAATTAATGTTATATACCCTGTGAAGTTTTCATTCGTGAATAAAGAGGTTGAAATCATTTTAAGAGAATTATTTACGTTCTTCACATCATCATTGTTTTATAAAATGGTCCAGCAGATGGTTCAATTTTTTAGAGATGTTCAACTATGTTGTCATGTCCATTATAGATGGATGTACCCCATTGAATGATATATGAAAATTTTGATAGGGTATGTCAAGAATCTAAGTTGGACAAAATGTTATATTGTATACTGATATATTATTGACGAATTTATTAAATTTTGTACATATTACATATTAGATGATGAAATAATTGGTTTTCTAAAGACTCGCTATAGTATATTTCCAACAGGAAAACAGATTTCTGGAAAATATGTTATTACAATTAACTTGAAAGAGTGGATACAAGCTCACATTGTTCAATTTATATAACTGTAAATATGTTTCTATATACATTGAATCCCACAAACGAATTATTATATATATTTGAATCCATCAAGTGATAAAGTATGGAAATCAAATACACACAATAAATTGTTTATAGGATGGTTCCAATGCCAAAATTATAAAAAGTTAACTGAAAATCCGAATTCAATTGGGGAATGATTTCAATGGATAGCTAGGCGATAGAATAAAAATTTTATATCTTATAATAGTTTTTTAATCAATTTTTATACTTTCTATAAAAAACAATGTGATTACTAATGTACGATGAAAAATAGTGTTGTTATGTTTGTGTTGAAAGTGATAACATATCATGTTCCGAGGATAAAAACCATTTTATGAAATAATTTTAACCGTTGGCATTATAAAACAGATATATGAGTAGGATTTTAAAAAATTTCAAGCATTGATTATTCATTGAAAATGTGTTTCCAATATGACTGTAGTGAAAGATGATGAATTGGGATTTATGGAGGTGGATTTTATAGTTGTATGGGAAAATGATGATTCATTCATAATTAAATCATATGTGCTGAATGTATATTCTGTCTCACATCTAGAAAACATAAATTTGTTAATTATCCTTTGGGTGACTAAAACAAATTTTGGGCCAGATGAAAATTCAATCGAGGATGACACTTTCATTGGGATATCATAATAAATTCATATCATTATCAATGTAGATAATGCCTTCTATGTTAGAGGGGACCAAAATGTTGGGATTTGGATTCTAGATTGAGAAATAAAATCCCTAAACACATTAAAAAAAGTAAAGAGATTTCTATAAGAATGTACTCTTTTTTTTAATATACTAGTCTTATCTTCAGAATATTACATGTTTTCTACTGTATTAACATAATCTAAAATAAATTTGATTATTCATGTAGAAAATGTCTTCTGAATATTTTGATGTAAAAAATACATCAAAATAACAAACTATAATGAAGGAAAAATTTTGGGAAGATCTAAAGTAAATATTTTGATATAATTTCTCAACATAATATAAAATTTATATAATGAAACTTTGATTTAATTTTCATTAATCCATGAAGAATTTGTTTATTTAAAAATATTTATATCATCATTTAATGCATTTTTTCAGTTACACTTCCAAATAATTCTTCCCCCTAAAAAACTTTTCTCCCTCTAGTGTTTCATTTATCACTTTCCTTTATGTTTTTTCCATTACCTTTTTTGGTAGAGAAACATTGCTACCTTTTCTCTATCATAGAGATAATCTTGATATTTTCACTGTAAGAATAGTTTCCACAGAAATAATTTATTGTTTTATATTAGTGTTTAAATTATTTCAATTACTTTTTACTCAAAAAAATTTCTTATATATAGGATTCTTTATTTTGATTTAGGGTGGTCATTCTATCATTGATGCCATTATTCACCAAAAAATTAAAATAATTCCCCCCCTTGACAAATTTTCTCTCTTTTAATTTTCATATTCTTGACATCCCATCATGTTCTATCCACTTCTAAATGATAGAGGTAATCTTCATGTTTCCACAATAAGATCATTGACCATAAAATTAATGTAATGCTTAATATATATGTTAATTTATTTATCTATAGTATCTCTCAAATATGAATTATATTCATATATTATTGGATTATTTTTTTAATATGCGGTGTTTTTTCCATCATCAATGAATTTTTGCGCCAAAACATCTACATACATATTCTCTCTCAAAACCTTTTCAACCATGTGGTGTTGTAATTTATCACTTTCATTAACGTTCAATCCACTAATCAATCACAGTGTTATTCTTGATGTTCTCACAATAACATCATTTTCCATTGAATAAATGTACTGTTTCATTTTGATGGTTCATTAATTTATTATAAGTATTATTAACATACAAATTTATCTCTTATACATGTGGATTATTTTTTTCATGTTAGTGTGGTATTTCCATCATTTATTCCTTTTGTTACAAAAAATTCTAGAAACATTTTCTCCATTAAAAAAGTTTCACCCCCATAGTGTTGGTATTTATCAATTTCCATCAATTTCCCTTCAATACTTAATCATATAGGCAACTTAAATATTATCATAGTATACAAATCATTTAACGAATTAATATTTTTTTTAATATTTATGTTTAATTTAATTATTTTTACTATTACACATATATTAATTTTTTCATATATATGAGAATTATATTTTCTGAGTTTATTTGGTTTGTTCGAAGATGCACATGATCTTGAGATATTGGACATCGATCTAGTAATTGAGATAATCATGAAAAGGAAATTCATTATGAATGCATAAAACTATCACAAAAATATTAATTTCTACTACATATTTAATTACATTTTTCATCATTTTATTTACTATTTTTAATTTAATTTCCATATCATTTTTATCTAATAATTATTTAGTTTTTTCTGAGATATTTTTGGATGTAATATTATGTTTTAAACAATATAAAACAAGATATTAAAGGGATAAAATGTTTCTTTCTACAAATGTTACCATTATTTCCATTATCTTTCATTGTGAAACTTCCAACACTGCATATTGATTCAATGTTATTTTTGAGAAAACCACTCTTATTTTTAAAATATAAGAGAGTATATGAATCTCATGTTCCTATTAAACTGAATTCTCATGATATACTGAGAACATTGACTTATTCTACTCTTCTATCTATCCATAATGGGAATGGTTTTTCTACTAAGAACATTGATTCAATATGAAGTGTTGGAAATTTGATAAATTATTGAAATGGAAGTCATGGTAACATTTTCAGTTAGTATTTTTTTTAGTCTTTGGGATGTATAAGAATTAGTCACACCTCAATGTAACACATGGTGTGACTGATATGACTCTAGGTGATCGTTTTTATTTAAAACAAGAATTTATTTTGTTGAAAAAAATGAAATACTCAAAAATATTTAAAAATATTTACATTTTTTAGATACTTTGGAAAAATTATCTATAAGTCATTTTTGTGTATTAAACAGCCACACCATAATATGATACACAATGTTCCTAGTATGAATCATTGTTTTTTTTATCATGTTAAAATATTCATTTTAGTTCAAAAAGTTTCACTCACATAAATACAAGAAAACTTTCTTGGATTTTCTTAATAATTTAGGAATGTGATTTATAAATCATTATTTATGTGTAAAAATCGGTCTCATGCCAAACCAATACACTATGTGATCAATGTGAGTAAAAGTGTGTGTTTCTAGTTTAAAATGAATTTTTAGTGAAAAAAATAAAGTGATATACTCCAACTAGATAAAACACATAAGATTGTTTTGATACATTATTTAAATTTTCTGGGTGTCACTTGATATTTGTTGGAATCGTCCATACCTCAATCAGATGCATAGTGTTCTCGATATTACTCCAGTTGTGTATTTTTATTTAGAATTGACATTAATTTTAGTATAAGGGACAACTAACCTATTAAAAATAGAGTAAACACGTTTTTATTATTTTTAAACTTTAGGACAATGGTACATATATCATTGTTTGATGTCTATGAATTATCCTCAACTCAATTCGATACACGATGTGCTTGGTATAACTCAATGTGTTTATTTTGAGTTTAGAATATAAATTTTACTTCAAAAGGAGAACTCACTAAAAACCAAAAACACACATTAATATTGTCTTAATAATTTTCTTAAATTATTCGTAAGTAATTTTTGATAGGCGGGAATTGGTCTCAGTTAAAACTGACACATTAATATGTGGTTGGTATTAGAAAAAATATGTGTTTCCAGTTTCAAAAACATTTTTGTAAAAAGGGAATGCGATATACTCTAAACTAAGAAAATGAATTAATATTATTTTGATACTTTATTAAAATACTCAATAAGTTATTTCAGATCTGTAGGAATCATATAAACCCCAATATGACATACGGTGTGACAAGTATGACTCCAAGTGCGTCTTTTTTATTTAAAATGGAAACTGGTTTTAGTAAAAAGGACAACCAACCTACTCAAAACTAAAAAAACACATTCGGAATATTTTGATACTTTAGGAAAATTATCCATAAGTCATTTTTGACGTGTATTAATAAACTTAGCCTCAATTATATACAAGATTTTCCCAGTATGACTCAATGTGTCTGTTATCTGTTTAAAATCCACATTTTTGTTCAAAAAGTGTCGCTAACTGAAAACTAATCAAACATGCTCTTATTTTCATGGAAATTTTGGAAAATAATTATATGAAATTTTTGATGTGCATAAATTTGTCTCACATCAAACCAATATGATATGCGATCAGTATTATTCAATGTGTGTGTTTCTAGTTTAAATAGACAATTTAGTTAATAATATAAGTGACGTAATCAAAATAGAGAAAATGATTTTGTAGTATTTTGAAATGATAGTAGAACAATACATACATCATTTGAGACTAATATGAATCATCCACACATATGTCTGACACATGGTGTGACCGTTGTGACTCCAAGATCTTCTTTTTATTTAAAATTGAAATTAATTCTAGTAAAAAAGACAATCAACCTACACAAAACTGAGAAAATGCATTCATATTATTTTGATACCTTCAGAAAATGATCCATAAGTCATATTTTATATTTTTTAATTATACTCAAGTCAATTAAATACATGGTGTTCCCTACATGACTCAATGTGTGATTTATTAGTTAAAAACCCACATTTTACTTCAAAATATTTCACTCATTAAAAAGGACGAAAACGTGCTCGTATTGTCTAAATAATTTTGGATAATAATTCATAATAAATTTTGGGAATTTTTGAATTATACTTGCATCAGTAATTATACACGACGAGATTGATATGAGTCAAATTGTGTGTTTTTAGTTTAAAATTACATTTTAAAAAAAAGAAAGACAAGTGACTTACTCAAAATAGAGAAAAAACATTCATATTATTTTAATACATTAGGAAAAATATCTTTATGTCATTTGAGATGTGTATGAATAATCGTATCCTAAATTCTATTCATGGTTTTACCGATATAACTCCGATTGTATATTTTTATTTAAAATTGACATCAATTTTAGTAAAAAGGAAATCCTACATACTCAATACTACGAAAACACGTTCGGATTGTTTTGATAAACTAGGAAAATAATCCATAATTCATATATGATGTATAGGTTTAATTTTTACATCAATATAACACACATTGTTTCCTATATCACTCAATATGTCCATTATCAATTTAAAATAAATATTTTAGTTCAAAAAGTGTTAGTCATTTAAAACTGAGAAAATGTATTTAGATTATCTTGATAAATTAATAAAAAAACTCATAATTAATTCGTGATGAGTATGAATTATTATCATATCAAACTAATACATTATGTCATTTGTATGAGTCAAAGTGTGTGTTTCTAGTTTAAAATTACATTTCAGTAAAAATGAAATGTGGTGTACTCAAAACTAAAAAAACACATTTGTATTGTTTTGATATTTTAGGAAAATGATACATTATTCATTTGAAATGTTTATGAACCAGCTTCCCCTCAGTCCAACACATACTGTGATCGTTATGGCTCAATGTGTGTTCTTTTGATATTTAATTTTCATTTTATTTTATAACTCATATCAAATTTCCAAAACCATGAAAATGAGAATAGATTATTTTCTCATCATTCGTGATTCTATTAATTATTGGATTTTCATATTATTTTTATATTATAATTATTCATATCACATTATTCATGGAAGGGGGAATATAAAGATGAAAACCTACAAGAATTCTCAAAGAGAGTGTCAAAATCAAGACCAATGAAACACCACTACTAAACTAAACCACTAGGTTGTTCCCAAGGGGATTTAAATTATAATTAAATAAAAAAAAGTCATAGTGAAAATTCATGAATAAGAATAAGAAATGTTTTGACCTGTAGAAAAAAACTACAACTCAATATCATACACATTTTTTCGGGTATGAATCAATATTTAGTTATAAATTTACACTTTAAATTAATGTATTTTTTTATATTATTACTAAAATTAAAATTATTTCATATATAGGTTATTTATTATTCTCGAGCATAGTTGGCTTGTTTGGGAAAAGCACAATATAGTTTCAGGATCAGATGTTATATGAACATCAATGATTTTCATTTTATGTAATGTTTTTCACTTATGTAATTTCCTAAATCATGTTTTTAAATGTCTATAATATAGTGTCATTTCTTTGGATTTAAGTTGTAAATGTCACTTGATTTAAATTATATGTTGGTACTTTTTTGATATATACGCATTGTAGTGTTCCCCTTTATCAGAGCCTTTAAATTTAATGATATACAGTTCCTTTATCAGTGGTAAATAAAAGCACTGAAAAAAAATTTTCATTTATTAGCACTTATAAAAGTACTATTTATCGACAATATCATTCATTAATAAAATAGTAAGCAATTTAAACATGGTCAGGTAGTCAGTGATTCTCTAATACTGATAAAGGGAATTTTTTGTGCTGTTAAATATGTATTTTGTTGTAGAGAGATCTGTGATGTCTGGTCGTAATCGAGACAAATTTCTAGAGACTAATTTAATAAATGATGATATTTCATGACTTGGTTATTGATTTGAAGGAGATCAGAATCATCGATAATGAAGAATGATGTGTAGACCAGCTAATAGAATTCCTTATCGGAGATGAAAAAACATTTCCATATACATATTTAAAATATATAGAACCTATGTTACATAGCATATGTAGACATATCATTGTGTTACATAGTGACAAATTTGAAAATATCCCATTAATAAGTACTATAATAAGCATACAATTGTATACCTGGTGAGATACTTTGTAGGTGATAAAATCACCAATCATTGTATTCATCGTTTGATTATAGTGGGGAATCCATGATTGGTTCAAATAACCAATCATATGAAGGAGTGGTTTTTTTAATTGAAACATCTAAAAACACTAGGTTCATTTTTTCTAAATTACATTTATACATGTGTTTGGTAATCACATTATTAAATAAAATAGATCCCTATATTTAAATTATAAATAGTGGTTTAATTACAAAATGTGTAAATGATTCCATGTGAGTTTTGGATTTTGTAAAAAACATAAAACATTTGATTCACTCACCTCCCTCATGTGTCTGTCCGAATCTTAGTGGGCATTTCAATGTCATGTATGGTTTATGATTCAATAAGAGTTTATTTTAAATATGAACAGTGGTATATAATGCTTCCATCTAGAAAAATTTTGAGAGTTCATATGTATAAATCATGGTTTTTCCATTTCAATGAAACTTATATTATTTATTTCTACAGATCCATTATTTTGGTTGAAAATGGATCAATTTATTGGTTTTTAATCTCATTATTTGCAAGGTAAGACTCATAATAATTACTTGTGAACCCTATTCTACTATCCGTTGTGATCTTCTCGATATAGACTTAAAGATCTTTCTCAACCCATATTCAGACATTTTTGAAAATCTCCATTGAACCATATTTATAATTCATTAACATCACATTAGTTATCATGGTTAAATCAACAACAAATGTAATAAATTATAGATAACCTTCAGTGTATTGATGTCTCGTTAGTCTAAATAAATAATAGTGTCTATGTTTAATTTTATTAGAGAACTAAATCTCTACCCTTTCTTGAATTCAATGAACTAACATCTCATCATGACATGTTTCAAAAATATTATAACTTTTTTTGAGGTAATTATCTAACAGTATCATATTTTAATATTTTACCTTAAATTTTTTTGTATTAGATGGATAATTTATTTTTACCACATTTTATTTTCTTCATTTTGCCTTAGATAGTACAAGTTATCCTTATAAAAAAAATTAATAAGTTACCTCTTATTCATTATACATTAGTGATAATATTTCAATATATTGAGAACCTAATAATATATGATTTTTTCATGAAAATCACTTTGATCCAATAATCAACAATATAACTCACACTCAATATGTTATGTTTAAAACAATTTATAAAAATACATAGTTAGATTTTAGTTTTTATGATTCAATTATAGTTGTACAAATTCATTTGATTCTTATAGAACTATCATTACAAATAGTAATTTCACCTCTATCTTGTTCTTTAAAGTTATTCAATATTATTATATCAACTATCATGTGAGACAATCAGTCATTATCATGTATCCAGGATTAACAATTCATTGTATATTTTAGAGATACGTAACTAATATGGTACATTGATTCTGACAAAATTTTATAATCTTACTCTCCACTTCAAGAATAAATAAAATGTCCTAGGAGATTATTTATAAATTCTTTAGCATCATTACCCTATTGGTCTCAACATCTGTAGATTTTTTCCAAGTAGTAAAATCTATTCTGAGGGTCTGATCATGATGCAATTTTATATATAGCTTCCTTACATTATGATTTCATTCTAATTTTTTTAGATTTAAGACCCACTAGTTCATGTTTATTACAAATAAATGACATTTTAGGCTAGAAACTATACGATTTGTTTTGAAAATTTCCAGAAAAACAATAGTAATATCTAGATATTGGTTTTTTATATTAGTATAATATTTAACCAATAAATTATTGTGGTTATTGTCACATATATTGTTCCTTCTTTTTTCTTGAGTTTATATTTCATAATTAGATAACTTCATCTTCCCATGATGTAATAGATTATTTCTCATCACATTTTTTATCCTGATCTCACCCAACGTGGGTTTTAGAAACTACATCATTAGTAAAAAATATTTACTTCTACATTTAGTATGAAATTATTTATCCTTATTTTTGGCATAAAATTCTCAACTATTTGAGATTATTCATATTTTACATATATATATATATATATTATTAAACTATCACTCCTTGTGGTCATGGTATTTTTTTATTTCTAACAAACTAATTATGTCTTAATTAACTCTTATTTATTTTTTTAAAACCTTAAACATTAGGATTTTAGTTTCATCAATGTGTCCCTTTTCATTTTTAAGAAGATTTTATTTTAATCCATTAATATTTTCTTCCACTTTATTAAAAAATTACATCATGGTTTTATGGTTTTTCTAAATAAATGACCTAATTTTATCATTCAACATATTCTCAATTTAATTCTCTTCACCTTCTTTATCTTCATTATTAAATGATTCTTGTTTTTTCTAAAATAATTATAATGTTTCAAAACATTATTGTATTTTTTTCTTATAATTGAATTCTTATAATAAATTACCCTTGAAAATATTTTCTTAGTAATAATATTCATTTCATTTTTGGAAACTTTTTCTTTCTCGTAATGGAATGTTTAACTTTTTTTCAAATTTGACCTCATTTCATTCTATGAGGAAATTATTTTTTCTCATCATATTCATCCTCACTGAATTTCTTCCTTGGATAATTATTTATGATGTTCCTAATTCCACCACATTTAAATTATTTCAGTGGAATTCTATGTTAATACTTACCATTTCCCTTTATTATGTTCTTTGAGATATGAGTTGGAATACACTTTTTGACATTATCATTTTCTTAATCAGTATAGCAACCCCAACCTAATAGCCCAAATACGATGTCTACTTCATTGAATTTTCATGAGATATTAGGAAGCACATCCTAAATATTTTTAGTAGCCTTATTAAACAAGATACAATCCTTAAATTATTGTTTCAATAGAAAAAACAAAATACACAGTTTATTTTCTTTGAGAACACCTTTATTATTCATAGTGTATCATTTCAAATAAATCACAATACACTTCGGGTATTCTGGGGAAAATAAAACATAGGAAAGGGGTGAACACATATGATTAGTATGGGAAAGAATATTGGTAATTGTATTATTAATAAATAATAAATAATAAATATAGAAATGAAAATAACTAAAATACATTCATTTTAATAAAAAAACATGATAATAAAATTGTTGGAATAAATGATAATCAAATAATAACATAAAAATAATCATATTAGCTTGAATATTACCAGGGGATATTATTATTAATCAAATAATCACATGGATTATAAATAATTGGATTCATAAAAAATGAATTCATAATTTTTGGACATATAAAACATATCATTGAGGCCTTGTGCCAAGAAATATATATAAATTGGTATGGTTTCAGACAAAACCCAATATAATTTGTCCCATGCAACATACTAATGCATCTAAGGGATATCTATAACCGAGACTCACCCATCACATTCATATCCTAGTGAACTACATATATGAAATGAGTCAAATATAATGAAAATAATCATTTTTATTAAAAAATAGTATACAAGATGTTAACAATTACCACAATTAATAAACCTAATCATAAACTATCCAGAGTAATATGAATGGAAGAAAACTTGTTCATCCCATGTCAGACTGATCATAAACCATCTAGAGAAATAAAAACAATGGTATCATTACAAAAAATCCACAATAAATCATATGTAAAATAAAATTTTTTAGGTAATTTATTATTATAGAAATAATAAATATATCCTTATAACCATTTTTTAGGAAAATTACTAATTTATTTGGAAAATAACCTTTTAAAACAAAAGGTTGAAAACTTATTAAAAACAATTTTTTATGAAACATACCATAAAATATTGTAAAATATGATTCAAAACATTTCATGGTAATGATGTATGAAAATTATATTCATCTCATACACATTAAAACAAATATTCCTTTCAAATTTTAGGTGAAATAGAAATGGAAAATATTTGGAAAAAGAAACTATAACATCTCAAATTTTTATAAATGTACCTAACATTTGTTTATTGTTTTGATAAATTTAAACAACCCTAAATGTGGGGTATAATAATATCAAAAAAGGATCTGGAACATCTAGGAATCACTCTAATCTTGAATCACTAAAAGGGGATTAAATGATTTGGTTACATGGTTAAAAAAACCATGTGGCCCAACCCCCATAGTTTCCCTAAATTTTCTAGTAGCAAATAGTGGACACCTAGGGGACACATAGTTTTTATATAACCATGTGACCCAGGAAAAAAAGTTGTGATGTGATACATGATTTTGGGATAGCTAAACTTCTCATATTTCTCATATGGATAGATAAACTTTGTGACGAACTATGTAGGGTTTCCCCTTTTAGTAGTGGCTTGGCATATGGTTGGCGCATGGTTTGGGAAACTGAGTGACCAAACTGTGTGCTATTTATTTTAATGGTGAAATTATATTTTTTCCCACATAAAAATTTAAACACTATTTGGTTTATTCCACTCATATTCTCTTGTTATTTCTCCCTACTCCCATGCATGGATCCCCTGTTTTCTCCCTCAGCCTAAGGATCAAGATACTGCCACCTCCCTTCATCCAATTTGTTCGTTATTAGATCCAAAATAAATCTAGTGGTTTGATATTCAATCCTATATAATCAATTTCAAGGTTTCTTCTCTCTATATTTCAATATTTAGTTACAAGACCATTTTACCCATTTTTATGGAAATTGATGGTTTTTTTATTTCTTTCTATATAGATCAAATCAAAGGTTTTCTCTAAATGAGGGATTCTATACATGGCTAAGTTTGCTGTTCAAGGATGTTTCCCTTAATATCATTCTTTTTCTATAAATTTATTCACTATTCTATTATTTGGAACCTTCCTGCATCACAACAAATTTGTGAAAAAAGTTTAAATGGATTCTTATCATGTATTTTGAGGAGTTTCTTGATTCAAATCACCTGAGTTGAATTGATTGAATTTTCCATGAGATTAGGTCATGATTATTATGTTGTTTAATATATATAGTTTTTTCATTAGGATTTACTTGATCCAAATTAATAATATCACATAAATTTTAAACTAGTGTAATGTTAAATCTTGATAGACCTGTGATTAAATTTACTATTCTTTGGTAATGCATTCACCTTGACGTATTCAGTGAATCAAGGGGTTTTGAAATAAAGTCCCCTTGAATGGATACTTGTTCTATTCTACTTAAATTGAAAATAATGGTAAATTTGTCGGGGTGACACCAGATATCCCAAGGGCATGATTTCCAAATATATTCTTTTTTACCTATAGATTTTTTAAAATGGTTCCCCAAGGGAGACCCCTTAGATGGGATCGATCGCACAATGGTTGGACCACACCTAGAGTGAGACTCGGACCCCTATGTGAGATACCAGGTACAGACTCAAAGGTTAGTACTTTTCATTTTCACACCATGATTGGAGTGATCCATGGGACTTCATTCATGGTCCACCATGGATAAACTCATAGGAATGGGTTATAAAGTGATCCCCCCAATTGATACTTGGAATGCCTCACTGAATTTCTAGGGACGTGGTCAGGGAGTCCCAATGTATTTTTTAAATTGGATTTCATATTGAATTAATGAAAAAGGAAAATAAATGTTTTTAATATGAGGAATGATCCCTTTGTTTAGAAACATAGGAACATAACATCCATGCCCAATCAGAAGCTTGGGGATAGTCAATCTTCTTAAAAATTATTACTCACATTAACAACATTGGATCCCTCTATTCAGACACTGAGGTAGAACAAATATTGTAACGTGGAAGACTCTCTAAGAGGAACCCAGTCTAATGCATTTATTTATTTATTTATTATATAATTCAAATTATTAAAGTACATTTTTCTTTGTACTATATCAAATGAAATGTCCTAGACACTCTGGGTGCTAGCATACTGATATTTTCTCTCACACCCTACTTGAGTACCATTGGTACCTGATTATAATTTATGATTTTTGGTTTTTAAAATGGGATGATGACAACATCTACTGCATTATTGACTTGAATTACTAGGACTGAGCTGGGATCATAGGACAAAGCCTATGATCGATATTATAATATAATAATTTTTTCCACTTTTTGTATATTTTCCTAATATTTTGTATATTCTTATGTCCCCAACCTTTTTTCTAATTTCTATAGATACATTATCATCAAAATCATGTTATGTCCTTTCATTTTTCATCTTTATCTTATTAATAATTTATCATGAATGTTTAATTTTTTTATTCCTATTGCAATTTTATATCAAGGTTTCTTCTATATCATGTTGTATTTTAAGTATCTATTATTGTGATCAAATATGATCAGTGGGGGTATAGTCTCCCAACAGACATTTCACAGGCCCTTGATACTAGTAAGAAGCCTCAAGTATTTTGGCATGAGCACTTGAGGTCTGTAGAAAAAATGTATTGGGGAACCTTTAAGTGTCATCTAGGGCAGCATGATACAATGTGTTATCATAGCATATTTCCCTTTTGGTATTGTTGTTTAGATTTATTATAGGGAATAGGATTTCTGAATTTGGACATTATCATATTCCTGAGAGTAGCTACCCCCACGTAGATGGGCTATGTTCAAATCACCTAGGGTGCGAAGATGATGTAATTTCTTGGGCTTGTTAGGGTTTCACAGGATTTCATCGATGGGTGATTCACTAATCTTGTGCTATTATATATGTTGATATAATTTAAATGGTGTTTTTATACCTAGATTGATGATAGTAGTGTATCATAGAATCATGTATCATACTATGAACTATAGGACATATAAATTCTCTGCTATATCTACTTCTGTGTGCACTGCGAATTTTTTATGTGATTGTTTTGGTGCCTTAATTGTAATGCCTTATGGTGGTGCTTGATATATGAATAGTGGTGTGAAAATATTTCCTTATAGATCTGGTAAAACAAAACTGGCACGTAATGTATCATCTTTAACCTAACAATGTTTTCCTACATAGGTTAAAGAAGATACCATAAGCATCCAATTTTGGCTTCTTGATCCACGGTCTATCGGATGAATGGAATGGAATGTGTTGTGGTTAGTATTAAATGAACATAACTATACAATTTATAAGGAGTATTTTCCCATAAAAATTATAGATGTAAAATTATATAATTCTAACTCTTAAAGAAATATTAAATACATGAATTTGTAAAATGAATGAAACATAAATGTAATGGACCACCTATGTGTAATCTATGACCTTGACTATATTTCAACCTCTGTAGTGGGTAGTTGGCCATGTCCCCATTTAACCCTTCATTTTCATATTCTTCTAACCCATACCTATATCCATGATAAGGTAATGAGGTGTGTTTATTTAGCAAGATATCCTCATTAATGTCCCTTATTTAAGAATGTATTTAACTTTTATAAATCCTTTCTGAGGTACGTTCTTGGAATTTTCAGAGCTATGACACCATGAAAAAATCATGATGTATGCCATGAATGTTTTTATGATAATACCCCATATGTGGTGGTCCCTTATCCTCCCCTGAAACCTCTTATAGTACCACATTAGGTACCTCTTATGGATATTCCATTGGGGAATGATGCATAGTTTCAGGATAGCTTTTTTATCATTATGAAATCAGTGCAAGGTGCACCTCGAACTTACCCTAATATGGTATAGATCATGGGGTTAATGTTTTAGAATCCTCCCACATTCATGGGGGTGGAAGACCTCATGTCACTAATTCTTGGATAGAAGATATGGTGTCAATCTTAGAACATATTTAGATTCCTCTAGATTAGAGGATCAAGCATGAAACCAACATGCTATGAGATTCTACAAATAATTGAGGACATTCTGACTCAATCTAGTAACATCAAGGTATGGTATAGGCGGACATCAAAATAGAAATAATAAAAAATTTCTTCCCTAAATCCTTGAAAAAATTTAATATTTTGGAATTCTTACACCTTTATCATGGTGACATGTGAATGATGGAATTCTAATCTCGCTTCACTGAATTACAGTGCTTCTCCCTAACCTTGACCAATAATGATCTGACTACTGTCAGATAATTTAAGGATGGGATTGAATAATCCATATTCTCATAGATGAATGTCATTATGAATACTAATTTCTCATAAATAATGAAATTGTCCCTTATTAGTGCAAGATACCTAAGGGAATCATGTGAAATGAAAAAAGGAAGCACAACATCCTTGAAAATTAATGGTTTATCTAGCTATAGGATGCAACTATTTAAGAAATATGAAAGCGTAGTACCAACCTGGTAGAATGAAGAAAAAAAATTTGGTGTTTAACTAGTGTTTTAGACCAGGACATTAAAATCTCGAATATCTGAGGAATCTAACCGATTTTTTTGATTATTACTGGATGGTGCACCTACTTCATTTCTACTGATCTTTTCCTCAAGTTCCAAGTTAGAGGGGATCTGTTCCAGCACCACCTTCTAGTGAATGATAAAAAAACTCCCCTTATTTTAGGAATTTATTCTTCTATAAACCATTCAGGGAAATCTTATGGTCATTTCTATGGCATCTAGGCTTCATATTCTCATCAACAACATAGTTAACCTACTAACACAATTTATGAAATATCATAGGGTTGTGGTTCAGGACATATCTATATAGTACATCCTATGCTTGGGGAATAGAGTCCAAGGACATCTATAATTAGAGGTACTGTTCTAGTAGCCTCTATTATAGAATTCACCTTATTTTATATAGGTTAGTCGCACTCTTTTATATCTACTGTGACTATGGGATGTTTAGTTCTAGTGATAGAGTACTCTAGTGTTTTTATAACACTTGTAATATCATTAAGACTTTAAGATGAGGATATATTCTATCATAATGAGTTCCCCCTTGAAATAAGTGGGTACCATTTTCTATATAACATTTTTATCCTTCAGAGGACAGGTTTCGATGACATTCTTGATATGGAATAGCTTGTGCCTTATCAAGCTCATGTGGATTGCTACCATTGATGTGTATCTATTACATCACCTAATGGAAATATATATATCTATAAGGGTGAATGGTATATTAAGGATAGGTGATTTTAACTCAAGAATACTAGGTTGATTAGAGTGACATTCCAGACAGGTAGTCTCTTTTTAAGTAATCAGGGACTACAGATTGGGGAGTTTCCTCCTATTCCAGATCATTTCTGGGACAACTTCCATAGTGAATTTTCTAGCTTATCTCCTATGGTAGAGGTTTAGTTTACCATATATCATGTTCCATGTGTGGAACCACTTGTCATTAATTTTTATAGGATGGTGCCTAAAAAGCACTAGTAACTCAAGAAGCTACTTGAAGACTAAGAGGCTGAGGTTTTAATCACACCCAACACATTTCTATGGGGTTCAGTAGTCCTTTTTTCGGTGAAGGCAGATGGTAACATTCAATTTTTCATGGATTACTTCTATCTAAAAAATATTATGGTGATTAATAGGTTTCCATTTACTTGGATTGATGAACTCTTCAACCAAATATGAGGAGCAATTTTCTATCCAATATTGATTTGAGGTCAGGATACCATTAGGATAATGTGATTCCTTTTGATATTCGGTGTATAGTGTTATGGAGCAGTCACAGTCTGTATGAGTATTTGGTTTTTTTTTGGTATAATTTTTTTTATGAAAGTCTCATGAATTTGATGAATCAGGATTTCCACCAGTATCATAATTCTGTTATTGTAGTCTTTGTGGAAAAAATGTTTGTGTAATCATGCACCATACCTGACAATGTCAATCATCTTGACTTCATTATATGTATACTGGGAGAGAACCAGCTCTATCTTGAGCTCTATCATTGTAACATTTGGATCAGTGAGGTTCACATCTTAAGACATATCATAATTTAAGAATGTGTATCTATTAAAGATAAGAAGGTTAGAGCCTAGGTTTTCTATGTGCATCCCAAGAATGTGTTTGACATATGTAGCTTCATAATTCTAGTGGGAAATTACTTGTGATTCATCCTAGATTTATCATTATTGGAACTGAAACAATAGAAATTGAACATGAAGGGTGTGAAATTTATTTCCACTGTAGATTGTGATACTTCATTTTAGAAGTTAAATGGGAGACTCACTTTAGTACCATTCCATATTTTTCATAATCTAGGAATAATCTATACAATTTATTTTGATTCCTCAAAAATTAAACTGTGTGTAGTTTTGATTCAAGGTGATAAAATTGTGGCATATGGATCCCTCTAACTAAGGTCTTCTGATTGGAACTATCCCATGAACTACCACAAGCAAGTATCCCTGGATCATTGTCTATGTTGTAGAAGACTCTACATGTTGGGTGAGTGATTATTTTTTCTAAATGGACTATAAGAGTCTCAAATATATATATATATATATATATACTCATTGAGACATCAATCTGAGGTAGCATGTGTGTGTAGAATACCTATAATATTTTAACATTGAGTTTTCCTACACACCCAGATAGGGAAATTTTTATGTTCATGCCTTATTCCAAAAAAACAAAAAGTATTCCATAATGGAGGCTACTGTTGAGTAGAAATTTATGAATCTATTCTATGAGATACATATTGAGAATCCGAAATATAATTGAAATAATTTTCAAGTAGTTTTATCAGTGAGATCCACCATTCTAGAGTGGGTTCGGAAGAGGCATTTATCTTATTTTGAGGGACTAGTTTTAAGGAGATCATCACAGGAGAGAACCCATCTCTGAGATCGATTGGGAATGTGAGTAAGACCCCACTCTTCTATGGTCATGCAAGGGTGTCTTCACATATATGGGAAGTGGTGGTCAGGAAATCACATGCCTATGTAGGGAAAGATCATCCTAGGATTAACGTGATGTACTACAATATACATTGTCAGTTCTGGTGGCCAGGTACGATGAGGCAGATAGTATTATTTATCTATTAGTGCACCACCTATCAGCAGGCAAAGGAAGAGCATAAATGGCTTACTAGACTATTACCGCCTCTTTCTATTCCGATGTGAAAAAGAAATGAAATCACCATGGATTTTGTGACATGTTTTCCAAGATCTCCTCAATATAGTGATGTGGTGTGGGTGATCATTGATAGGCTGAACTAGGATGCACACTTTCATCCCATTTATGATACCTTCTATGTTGGTGATCTACGGAGGATTTACATTTGGGAAATAATTTAACCTCATGGAGTACCTCATTCTACCATTTCAGACTAAGATACCTAATTTATTTCACAATTCTAGACAGGGTTAAACAGTTACTAGGTTAGGAGGTTCTCTTGAGTACAAAATATCACCCTCATAAAGATGGTTAGTTCAATATGATGATACAGGTGTGATAGGATATGTTATAAGCATGTATGCTGGATTTTTTAGATTCATGTGAAAATCATATTCCTCTAGTTGAGATTTCCTACAAATAAAATTTTATAAACCAATTCAGATGCTCCATACAAGGACATCTATGGTAGACATTATCATTCAAATATCTGCTGAATAGAGATAGGTGAGGAAGATCAGCTGATTCCTCATATAGTTTAGGAGGCTTCAGAGTAAGTTCATCTGATTCATAAGTGAATGGCTATAGATTAGTCTAGGAAGAAGTCTTACACTGATCGACATCTCAGGATTATGGAGTTTGTGGTGGGACACTAGGTCTTCCAAAATGTATCATCTAAATTGGGTTAGATATTAATTAATAGATAGGTACATTTATCCCCTTGATGTGTTGGGCCTTATGAGATAGTATTGAATGTCGGGACAAAGGATTATCAGTTATAGTTAACTCAGAGTTATCATACCATGCAGGACACCTTCCACATATATCATATTTAGAAATATCATCCCAACAAATTTTATTCATTTGGCTCCAAGGATATTGAGATGGAGGTGGATTCATCCTTAGAGGAGTATCTGATATGTATCATTGATCATAGCACGAATTCCCTCTAAGGAAGTTAGGTTCCTCTGGTCTAGGTGATATGTAATAACTGATGCATATAGGTGAGTCATGGGAGTGGGAGGTCAATGTACAAAAGCAGTGCTAGAACTCTTCTCTAATGTTGTTCTATTAGACTCAGAATGTAAACTTGGGGATGATATGTCTTAGGGAGAGTAGGATGTAACATTTAGTATTTTTTTAATGGTACGAAACATTTCATTAGTTTTAATTCCGTTAAATGAAACTAAATTTTATTCCTAATCTAGTTAAAGATGGATCGTGTGTGTTTGGGGATCGTTCGAGTCAAAGATCATAAAAAGTTGAGGAAGATACTGGACATCATTGTTAGAAAAATAGTGTATCTTAGCCAGCACAGATTCCATAAACCATATAGTTGCAGATAATGGTCACCTAGGTGCTACATAGTTTTTCTGTAACCCTAAGAACAAATGTTCATAGATATATGGTGATGAAGGTCGTTGGGGTAGGGTGATTTTACATGGTTTTCCCAAGGATAGAAAAATTGTTTTCCCAACCATGTGGGTTCCTCCTTATATAAGTGTCCTACTGAATAGTTGGATTGCAAATTGTCCAACTATGTGTCAAAATAATTCATAATTTTTTAAAAAGATTAATTCCATATTTTAATAAATTAAACATTTAAACGGTATTTTTTTCTTCTCATCCTATTCCCTTTTGGTTTTATCCTCATCCCATTCATGGATCCCTCTTTTCTCACCCAACCTAGGGATCAGGATACCACCATTGTTCATAATCTGATTTGTTCACCATCAGATCCAATAGAAATCTAGTGGTAAGATCTTTAATCCTCTCCAATATATTTCAGGGTTTCTTCTATATATATTTCACTATTTGGATACAACACCATTTCCCTAATTTTTAGGACATTTAAGAATTTCGTCAATTCCTTCCAACCTAGCATGAGTTAATGGTCAAGGATGGATGGGGGACGCACTATGAGGCTAAGGTAGGTGTTCTAGGCTCATTCACTTTTTATTGTTGTCTTCCATAAATTAAGACATTGTGCTATGATTCAGACCCTTCCAACATTGCCAAAAAAATTAAATTAATTTAAATTGGTCTTTTATCATGCCTCGTATTACCAATGTTAATGGTGAGTCACCCATTGGTTTTATATCTTTGAGTTTTATTCCATCCAATGGGTGTATTCTACCATTATCCATAATATCCATTCTACCTTTGTAGTCTAAATACCCTTGAGGGTGTTTCCTTATGAGGGAATTCCTTGCATTAAATTACTTGAGATGAATTAGTTGAAATGGCCATGAGCCTTATTTTTTTTGATATATATAGTTTTCTCATTGCGAATCTCTTGACAAAAATGCCTAAAATCATTAATTCTTTTATGTAATGTATTGATCCCTCTTTCTAGACCTTTGATAGATGTACTATTTTTTGGAAATGATTTCACATTGATGTCAATAGTGATATAAGAGGTTATGACCCAAGTAACCCTTGGATGGACTCTTGTTCCCTTATATTTTAACTGTAAATGCATATAGACACACCGGGGGTGACACCATCTATTCTTGGGATGGGATCACTTGTAGTAATCTATTTTTTCTTCCTGATGAGTGAAACTAATTCCCTATATTAGACCCCTTAGATGGGTTGATGGAACAATTTTTGAATCATGCCACTAGAGAGACTCATGCCCCTATGGGTGATACCAGTTATAGACTTAGATGTTTTTACTTATCATTGTCAAACCATGATTGGATTGATATGTATGGATTCATCCTTACTCCATAATCGATATACACCTTCGAATGGGTCATAAACTATGCCCCTTGAGAAATACTTGGAAAGTCTGACTGAATTTCATCTGATGTGCTTAGGGGGTCTAACTATATTTTCTAATGTTTTTTTCAAATTGAATTAAATAAAATTTAAATGACTATTTTCAGAATGAGGAAATATACCTTGGTTTAGAAATATTTGGAAGTGTCTTCCAAGCCAAATCACAGTCATTGGATAGTCTAACTTCTTATACATTATCCCTAACGTTACCATTGTAGGATCCTTCAATTAAAACACATCATCTTTGTCCAATGTTGTTAAATTTGATGCGTCACCAATTTGAACCTTATCCAATGCATTTATTTATTCATACTATATTGAATTTAAATATTTACATCACATTTCTTATTTTATATTAAATTAAATGGAATGACCAAAACACAGTTGGTGTCTGCCTAGAGAGATTGCATCTCACACCCTACGTAGGTCACATTGGTACTCAAGTAGACATTATGGTTGATGTTAATGAAAAAATTAATCATACAGCTTCCAATACTTGATTTACATGAATGATAATGATAGATTTGGGAGCAGAGGACCATGCCTATGCTCGATATGTCATCCCGCCTTTATATTACATAACTGTTCATTACATTTACAATCACTGGATCTTTAAACTATAGTGTCTTGAAAATAAGGAACATAAAACTTGAAAAAAACATAAAAAATTATTCTAATCCACTTGTAAAGCTTCATAATAAGTTCATCCTAAGTATAATAACTTCATCTCATATCTTGGAGACATACATCAAAGGAAAGGATGAGCAGAACGCCCCGTAAGGAAATCAGGGGAATCAATTTACTTATGATATAAATAATAACTTGATGAAAACCACAAGACATGAGCAATGAAAAAAGTGTCATATCATAAAAAAAACATGAATAACATCTTGAATATGTGGATAAAAAATTTAATTTATACTTTAATGAACATGTCACCAAGCTTCATTCCCAAGGTGTCATAAACACAATACCATAGTTATTTACCAAGGTATCTTGAAACATGTCATCTCTAGAGATTAATTATGTACCCAATTCATTGAAGATATATCAGTGAACACCCTTAATATATATTTATTTTCATGTGACCCACATATATTATAATCAAACAATTCCTAAATTACACACATAGAATCAACGAAATGGGTTCCAGGTCAAAATTGTGATGTTTACAAATTACTTAAAAATAAGATCATTATGTAATTATAACATATGGAAATGTAGTGACGGTTATATGTATGTAAATTCCATAGTCAAATAGATATATTTTATGTATGGATGAATAACCCTAGAAAAAAATAGATTTGGTTATCCACATAAATAATACAAGATAATTTCTTGACAAAAAGAGAGCGGTTTTGAGACCAAAATTCTGCTGCATAACGATTGCATATCATCATTTTAGAAAAAATTAAAAAGAGAGGGGACAAGAGCCAACCACACATAAATAATTCATATTACAGAATGATTACATACTAAGAACATGAAATGGATATTTGAATTAAAAACCGCATGAAAAGAAAACATGAATGAAAAGGGAAGACACTATTTATTTTACGAAAAATTTTATAGTATAACATCGTTGCTAAAAGATTCAGAAAATAAATTGATGAGAGAATAAAGAGACTCTCAACATTTGGAAATTAAATGTACAATAATAAGAATATATAAGAACATACCCCCACAAATGAATATGGAAACTAGAAGACGTAACATAAAGGAAATCATGGCTAAAAAGAGGGGGGTGAAAGATTCCATTACGTTGAAGAGTATATTTGATGGCACGAAGGTTGGGACCCTGGGGGCCTGAGGGAACCATGGGAGGTCTACATGGGAGGTAGAAACACTGAATCTTATTTGAGGTGTATTTTTTGATGAAATGAATGTGGGAATGGCTTGGTATTTATAGGAAAACTGAAAGAATATTTAATTAATTTCCAAGGGACACCTCATCTGTGGTATTTGAAAACCATGGGCATGCCCATGGTATTTTCAACTTGGGACACCTCATAACATATCTTACAATTCACAAGTCCAAAATATTTATTACATCATGATTACATCATCAATAATGTCATTAAACAACCAAAACTCAAAACTGTATTTTTACTATTCACCAAAAATTCAACTGTTTCAAAAAAATCCCAAAAATTAACTATAACCTAATATTGATGCTATAAATTCAAAAATGAACTCCATTTTATGAAAATAATTTTTTTTATTTAATTGTAATTTAATTTTTAAATAAAATCATTATTTATTAAAAAAACACTAAAACTATAACTTAATTTTTAACACCTGGAAAAAGTAGTCATGATCACATAAAATTCTGTTATAACCATATGATAATAAAGTAAAAATTTATGATTACATTTTATGAAAATAAACTATTATTTTAAATTATTAATTTAGTTTTAAAATATTAATTAAAATATTTTTTCCATAAAAAATTCCAATACTTATATTATGCCTATTTTTTAACTTTTATAACGTTGAAATTATATTGATACATTCATGGGTCAGGTTTCTATTTTTTTGGCTGATTTACTATTCATTACTATTCGTAAGGGTATATTACTATTCATAATTTACTATTCAACCAAAAAAATTATATTTATATTATTAGACTATAAATTTCTTACTGCTCACAATTTTAGAAGACCATTGTCTTTAAATCCTTTCACATTATTAATTATTTAATGTTTACAGAAATATTTTAAAATACCAATTTTTTCCAAATTCATCTATATAATGGAACTTCATTCTATATTTATCCAGACTTTTGAAATTCACACAATTTAATATACGAATATATAACAATTTTATTTATATAAAATTATTACACAATGTAACTATGGTCTCATTACATAGTTCCTTATAACACAAGCATAGTACCTAAGTGGAATGTGTGTTGTGGTGATAGAATCTTGGGGCGTCTTGGACAGCATTTCCTGGGTGGTGATTTCAAGCAGCTTGAGAATCTACCTTAGACGATTATGTTCAGGCTTCACATATTTAAGTTTAGCTTGGTCATGGTCTAAAGATATGACCAGAGATGCTACATCCATCCCAACCACTAACAGATGGGATTTGTACGGCCCGAGTCTACTGGATTAGTCCATTAACTCTTCTTTCTGTATTAATTATCCAAGATCCCTTGTATTTATAAATACTAATTATAATGTTAATATTTTATTTTCCAATGGTCATATTGAACAAAGGTCATATAACAGTTGAAACACAATTGTATCACTTCCTTAATTAAAGGATTTAGTTTTGTCGAGTATAAAATAGAATAACAAACAAATTTTTGGAACAAATATTATTAAAAAGTTCAAGTCATTGCATTTTCCCCATTAAGAAATTTCATCCCCAAAATTTTAACTTCTACCCTCAGAATAGAAATGGTGTGGGTACTTCTGCCTCATAGATTCATGTAGTTCCCATGTGTCTTCTTCACTCTTGTGGTTACTCTACAACCCTTAACAAGGAGGGTAGTCTTGTTGTGTAAAACCTTGTCTCTAAAATCCAAGATCTATGTCGGTTGTTCCTCATAAGAGAGGTCATGTTCCATTTGTACAACCTCTAGATTTTGTATATGTGAAGGGTCATCTATATACATTCTCAAGAGGGATACATGGATGAAATCTTGAAATTGTGCTAGATTTGGATGAAATGCAAGCTGATAGGCCACTTCTCCTACGCGAAAAATGATTTCATTAGGGTTAATGTCTTCAAGGTTGATCATCCCTTTTCCCCTAACCTCATGAATCTCTTCCAATGTGAAATTCGAAGAAAGACTTTTTCACCAATATCAAACACCAAGTCTCTTCGATGGTTGTCAGCATAGCTCTTTTGCATACTCTGAGCAGCCTTAATGTGGTGTTGGATGGAATGGACTTTTTTTGTCATCTCTTGCACAAGACCAGGCCCAAGAATCTTTCTCTCCCCAGCTTTATGCCAAAAAGTAGGAGTTCTACACCACTTACCATATAGAGCATCAAAAGGTTCCATTTTAATGCTTGAGTGGAAGATGTTGTTCTAAGAGAAATCAACTAAAGGGTGATAATGATATCATCCACCATTAAATTCCATTCTGCATGATCTCAGTATATACTAATGTGTTTTAATAGTCTATTCAGATTGGCCATCAGTTTGGTGGTGACAAGCCATACAGAAATTCAATTCAGTGCTCAGAGCATGTTGAAGACTTCTGTAAGAATTTTGATTTGAACCTTGGATCACAATCAAATATGATAGAAAGTGGAACCACATGAAGCCTTACCACTTCCTTCACATAGATCTTCGGAAGTTGGTCAAGATAGAAATCATCCCAAATAGAGATAAAATGTGTAGTCATGGTGAGATGGTCCAAAATTACCCATATCTCATTGTTTCCCTTAGATGTTCTCGGGAGACCAGTGAAGAAGTCCATAGTGATATTGTCCCACATCTATGTTGGTATGGGTAGGAGTTTCAATACCCCATTAGAAATTTGTCCATCTGCCTTTACTTCCTGACATACCAGGCACCATGGAGTTTATTATAAATTATCCATTTTTATATTATCCCACCAATATTGATCACAAAGGTGCCTATACTTTTTCATGATTCTAGGATGTATAGAGAATGTACAGCTATGCGCTTCATCCACCAGCACCTTAATTTCCAAAAAATATGGAACACGTAGTATTGTACAAAATTTTAGTACACTTTCTTGATCATTATTAAACTCATGAAACTTCCCATCCTTCACAACCTCAAACATCCTCTGTAACAAAGGATCTTCTTTCTGAGCTTTCTTGATCTTCTCTAGTAATTATGGTTGTGAAATCATTTGGGTTTGGGTTGATGATGTCCCTTCCCTTATAATTTTCATGCCCACCTTTACATGGTCATTGATCAAAGGATCTCTTTGAATCCTCATCAAGGAAAGAACATGTGGGTCATTCCTTCTTAATGCATCAGTGTCTTGGTTTTCTCTTCTAGGATGATAATTAATTTAACCATTGTAGTCTTTGAGAATGTCCAACCATCTCCTCTACCTCATGTTCAATTCCTTTTGTGTGAAAATATACTTCAAACATTTATGTTCTATGTATATATTACATTTCTCCCCATAAAGATAGTGCCTCTATATCTTTGGAGGAAAATGACCATAGACAACATCAGATCATGCATATGATAGTTCTACTAATTAGTCTTCAACTATCTAGAGTCATATGCAATGTCTTTTTCATTTTGCACGAGGATGCACCCAAGACCTTTCAGGGATGCATCACTAAAAATAACGAATCCTTCTCCAGTTGAGGGAATAGTTACCACTGGTGTTGAACCCAATCTCTTCTTCAACACTTGGTAACATTCCTCACACTCTTTTGTGCAGATTAACAAGAACCCTTTTTCAGTTAACATGGTTAATGTATTTTAAATTCATGAAACGTTCTTCAAAAACCTCCTATAATATCATGCTAATCCAAGGAAACTACGAATCTCAGTTATTGATGTAGGTTGAGGCTACTCTTCTGCAACATTTTTCATTGTAGGGTAAAATGTGATTTCATCATTGATAATAATGTGCCCCAAGAAAGAAACATGTTACTACCAGAATGCACATTTTCTGAACATTCCAAAAATCCCTTCCTTTTGTATAGTTTCCAAAATACCCCTGAGATGATCCACATGCTCCTTGCAATGTTTGCAATATATCATTATATCATCAATAAAAACTACCACAAATTAATCTAGGTAGTCCTTAAATAATCTATTCATCAAATCCATAAATATATCATGTAAATTAGTTAGTCCCAAGGGCATAACAATAAACTAATAATGCCCATATCCTAATATAAAGGCATTTTTCATAATATCTTCCTTCTTCACCCTAAATTAATGATTAGAAGATCGATAATCAATCTTAGAGAAGAATTGTGCCCCATTACGTTTGTAAAATAAGTCTTCAATTCTTGGAAGAGGGTATTTTTTCTACAATGTGATCCCATACAGTTCTGTATAATCAATGCATATCCACAATGATCTATACTTCTTCTTCACATAGAGAAACAGTGCTCTCCATAGAGACACACTCGGTCGGATAAACCCCATCTCCAAAAGATCATGGATTTGTTTCTTTAATTTGTCAAGATTCATATTTTTCAATCCTATATGGGGTCTTAGATATCAGATGAGACCTAGGTATGAGTTCAATGGATAACTCTACCTCTCTTTTAGGGGGAGGTCCATGTAACTTGTCGGGAAATACGTCAACGTATTCCAAGACGATGGGGACATTTTCTATCCTAAAAATATCATTTCCTTTATCTTATTCGCTAATCAAAACCATAATGAAGGATATAGTAGGTTCTTTGAGACAAATATGTTGTTCTGATATATCTCATTGGAAGAAAACTGTAGGTTTTCCATTTAAGAAAATTGATATTTCATTGCTTCTACATTTGATTTTAGCATTATAATTTGATAGAAATCTCATACCTAGTATAATGTCGACATATTGAATTGGAATGACAACTAGATTTGTGATTAGATCGGGCTCACTAATGTAAATACTAGAGTTTCTAACCACTAACAAGGCATGGATAATCCCACAAAGTGTTCTAACTAATAACTCAACATTTAACATGTTTGGGGTTGATTCATAATTCTTTTCAAACATGGAGGAAATAGAGGAATTTGTAGAAATAGAATCAAACAAAGTACTTGTTATATTTGTGATAAAAATGTGTACCTTCCACCATATCATTTGGCACTTCAACATCAGCCGTAGTGATTTCAAAAGCACTACCCTTATCCCTTGGCCTATGTTGTGGCTGATGGTGATCCACCTCCAATGCCATTAGATTTGGATTGGGATTGGAATAGAGGCCATGTTTTCCACACTTATAGTATTATACATAAATTAGGGATTGCACCATCTTCCCTTTTTCATTAGTGTTGGGACGCCGTGGCTTCATATCGCTAAGGAAATTCCACGTGATATGGAAATCTCTTCCACACTTGTAGCATTTTCCACCCTCGAGCATGCAGTTACCCGAATCCTTGTTCCCACATTCATTACATATGGGACGTTTCAATTGCTTGCCTCTTGTTCCCTGATCAAAGCTCCTCTTTAATCATGGATACATAAATATTTTATTTTCATTGGATTGATGAGACCATTGCATCTCACCAAACTCATGTTCTACTTTCATCGCACTTCGCATGATCTCCTCATAGCTATCATAATCTCGGTCGGAAAGTTTCTTCCATAGATGAGGTCTCAGTCCAGCAATGAATCTATCAACCTTACCATTTGGATCCATGTAAAATCTATATGTGTTATGTAAAAGCCTTGTGAAGATCATAACATAGCTTTCCATAGATTCATTTTTTATTCTGCTTCATCTTGAGAAACTAGTTCTCCATTCTTAATCTCATCGATTGAGGGAAATACTTACAGAAGAAGATCCATAAGAACTCTTCCAACTTCATAGCATCAACCTCAACACTTGGCCTCTTGTCTTCTGTCAGTTCCCACCACTGATCATCTTCTCCCGCTAAGTGATAGTTAGTCAGGGTGACATTCTCTTACTCTTAATAGTGGAGCACAAAAAAGACCTTCTTGATAGATCTGATTGACTATTTATAAATCAATGGGTTAGTATATCCCATAAAGTTAGGTGGTCATTGAATCATAAAGGATTCAACATAATGGTGTTCCCTTCATGGTCAGATTGTCCTCCCAGCATGATTTAAGTTATTTCCTATAACTTGAGTCAGTTGATTCTTTATTCGCATGAAAGTTTCCATTCTGGCTTCCATTGGAGGGTCGTCAGCACATGGCCCATTGTGGTCACCATTTGGACGGTTCCTCCTATTGCACAAAATTTTTATAAAAAAATAAATCCTTATTGTAAAAATTATGTGATATATGAATCATTTAACCATCATGTATTTTATGTCTTAAAACAGCATTCTTTAAACAATTACACTTCTCTATAAATACCTCACAATGATTCATAAAAAGATTATGATTAACCAAACATATCCCCCGAAAGTTTCATAAAAAATAGTGCAGAAAAGCCTGTTTTCATGTACTAGGATACCGTAGTTCAAGCCTGAAACTCCTTATCAATGTTTTCACCCCAAGGTACATCCATTCCAGAGCCGCCTCTACCTGCTCATATCCAGACAAGGATGTATTTTCTTGATAAACCACTTACTCAATACTCAAAAAATACCAAGATGTTTTCCTATATTTAAACGTTTCTATATGATTATTCTTAATGTTTTGATAGTATTATTTCCATAAATAACTAATCATTCCATTGATACCGACTATGGCATGCTACCTTTATATTACATAGCCTTTCAGTTCATTTTGCAAACTGGGGACCTTTAATGTCTAGTGTCTTGGAAATCAGGAATAGAAAACATGAAAACAACATAAAAATTTATTCTTATCAACTTGTAAAAATTCATCATAAGTTCATCATATGTACAATTCCTTCATGTTATAACATGGAGATATACATCAAAGGAATGGCTGAGAAGAAGACCTTGTAAGGAAATAAAGGGAATCAGTTTACTTGTGATATCAATAAGAACATGATGAAAACAAAAAGACCTGAGCAATGAAGAAAGAGGCATATACAAATAAAAATAACATGAATAAAAACATGAATATGTGGCTAAAACATATTATATACACATTAATTAACATATTACCAAGGTTCATTCCCATGGTGTCATAAAAATATTACCAATATTATTCCCCATGATATCGTGAAACTTGTCATCTCTAGAGATTAATTCTTTACCCAATGAATTGGAGAGCTTTCAGGGTGAACCCTTAATATTTCTTTTCTATCATGTGACCCACCTATATCATAATAAATAATTTCATAAATAACCCAAATAGAATCAACAAATGGGTTTCATTTCAAAATTGTGACATTTAGAAAGTACATAAAATACAATCATTAGGTCATTTATAACCCCTGGAAAGGGAGTGAGGGTTATATGTATATTAAATATAGAATAAAATATATAAATTTAATGTATTCATTAATACCCATAGATATGAAAATATATTCTGGTATCCACAAAAATAATACAAGGTAATTTCTTTAGAAAAAGAGAGAGATTTTGGTATGAGAATTCTTCATCATAATGCCTACATAACATCATTATAGAAAACATTAAAAAGAGATGGGAAAAGGGTCAACCACTAATAAATAATTCATAATAATTTATAGGTACATAGTAAGTTCATGGAGTGGATATTTGAATGACATACCACATGAAAAGAAAACATGAAATATTGGAGAAGACACTATTTCTTTTCTGAAAAATTTGCTGCCTAACGGTGTAATTAAAAAATTCATATAATAAATTGATATGAGAGTAAAGGGTCACTCATCAATTGGAAATAAAATATAATGTAATAATAATATAAAATAACATACCCCCATATATGATGATGGAAATTAGAAGACATAACAAAAATAAAATCGTGACTAAATAGACGAGGGTGAAAGGTTCCCTTACCTTCAATAGTACCTCTGAACGATCAATGGTTGGGACCTTGTGGGGGATGAGGGCACCATGGGAAGACTCTTTGGGAGGTAGAAAAACACTAGATTCGTTTAGGTGGATTTTGGAATGAAATGAATGATGTAATGTCTAGGTATTTATAGGAAAATTGATGGAGTATTTAATTAATTTCCAAGGGACACCTCATCAATGTTATTTGCAAAACCATGGGCTTACACATGGTATTTTTCCATGGTATTGTCCATATGGGACAAATAACAACATATAATACTATTAAAAATTCTACCAGATTTATTACATCACGATTACATCTTCAATGATGCCATTAACCACTCGAAAATCCAAACTGTATTTTTACTATTCACTGAAAATTCAACTGTTTCAAAAAAATCCCAAAAATTATACCTCACCTAATATTGATGCTCTAAATTCAAAAATTAAATCCACTTTATGATGATAATTTTCTAAATATTTTTAATTTAATTTTTAATTAAAATCATTATTTATTCAAAAAACAAATCAAAAACTATAAATTATTTCGTACCACCTTGAAAAAGTAATGAATATCCCATAAAATTATCATATAACCATAAGACAATAAAGTAATAATTTATGATTAAATTTTATGAAAATAAATTTTTATTTCAAATTATTAAATTATTTATAAAATTTTAATTAAAATATTTATGACATACAGAAATACCAATACTTATTCTATGACCATTTTTTCACTTTTAAGATATCTAAATTAAATATATACATTCATGGGTGAAGTTTCTATTTTTTTGGTCGATTTACTATACATTACTATTCATAAGGGCATATTACAACTCATATGTTACTATTCACTAAAAATTAAGTTTTTCTTATTAGACTCTAAATTTCTTAATCGCCACATTTGTAGAATATCATTTTCTGAAAATCATTTCACATTATTCATTTTCTAAAGTTTACAAAAATATTTTAAAATATCCCTTTTTCCCAAATACATCAACAATATGGAACAACATTCTATATTTATACCAACATTTGAGATTCACAAATATAACATAATATGAAAAAATAATTTTATTTATACAAAATTATTACACAACGTACCTAAGGTCTTGTTACATATCCTCTTATAACACCTGCATAGGACCTAAGTATAAGGTTCGTTATGGTGATAGAATCTTGGGGAAGCTTGGACAACGTTGCTCGAGTGGGGATTTCTATTAGCTTGAACTTATCCCTTAGGTGATTCTGTTCAAGCTTCACATGTTGAAGCTCAGCTTGGGCTTGGTCTAGAGAAAAGCTGAGAGCTACAATATCCTTCCCATGCTCGGACATATGGGCTTCTTACAACCCAAGTCTACTAGATGAGGCCATCAACTCACCTTTCTATATTAATTAACCAAGATCACATGTATTTATAATCAATAATTATAATGCTAATAGTTTATTTTCCAATTGTCATATTTTCCAATGGTCATATAATAGTCAATACACAATGGTATCACTTCATTAATTAAAGGATATAGTTTTGTGGAGTATTAAATGATGTAACATTGAAATTTGGGAAACGAATATTATTAAAAAGATAAGGTAGTTACACTCATGATACTAGTATTAGAAGTTTTTTTTTTCATTTTTTGTATATGTTTTTATGATATTATATATGCTTGTATCCCCTAACCCATGTTCAATTTTTTAGAGATTCATTATCATCATCATGATGATTTATCATTCCATTGTTCTTTTTCTCCTTATTTTTCCTTCAGATTGAATTTTTAATTTTTATAATTCCTAATATTATATATTTAATATATTTCCACTATTTCATATTGTATTATAAGTTTATATTTTTTTCTTACACTCTGATCATTGAGTTAATAGTCATCCTAAGGACATACCCAAGTCCCTCGCTTCTAGTCGGCAGCCTCTGGCATTCTGGGAGGAAAGCTAGAGGTCTTCTGGAAAATTGTCTCAGGGAAACGTTAACTGGAATCTATGGTAGGATGCTACAGAAAAGAAGATTCATTTAAAAATATTTATTAAAACTAGAAAATATGGATATAAATTTAATTAATATATCATTTTTATAAATATTAATAATCATGTTTGAATACATTTTAAGAAAATGTATTTTGAGGAAAAAAAATTTCGACAGAAGAGTGATATAATGGAAAATATTCATAAACAAATTACCAATAATGATTCATAAAAAGTGTATAAAATGGTACTTTTATTTGAAAAATTTTATTAATAACTAGATGATAATAAAATTAAAATTTTTTTGATACAAAATGTTCAAATAATCATGTTCAATGTAAATTCATGTATAAACAATCATGGTCAAAATGTGATTATGAGATAAACCCTTACAAAGATCATTATGTTTATGTGAGGCTTGATAAATTAATATATTTTGGGTATCAAATGAAAACCGATTTTGAATATGTTTAAATAAAAATTTTGGTGTTCATAATTATTTCCACACATTATCTTAGAATATAAAATACAGTGACGATGTAACATAATCAATGGAAAATAAATAGAGTTATAAAATTCTTTACGAATTTGTAAATTTTAAGTCAAATTAAATTTAGTTTATATAATTGATATTGAAACATAATGTACCATGAATTATTTATGTATAATTTCATTACACGTCCAAGGGAATTCATATACACCATATTAACAAAATTAGGGGCTTCACATAAGAGCTTTCCTCAATGAAGTGACATTGAGGCGAAGTCCGCTACATTAGGTGTAAATCGAAATGTATATTATTAATCTTAATTAATAATAAAAATATGTAAATTATTAACATTTTTATTAACATTTCTCATGTTGGTTATTCCTTTTATTTCACCTATTATAATTATATTGACAATAAATAAATCAATTATGTTTACAGTGGGTGTTTCTATGATATCAGTCTTTTATGTCAAAAAAGTCTTCGGTAGGTTAAATATTTCACTAATAGGTCAATATTTAAACATATAAATAATATAAAATTTATTAAAATATGTATAAGTAAATTATAATTTTAATACAAATCATAAAATAGGGTTTTTATTAAAGATGTATGTAGAATAAAAAGACGTTTGGTTATATGTATGCATGAGGTACATTACTATATTTCAACGATCATTATGGAATGAAGGTTAATAATATTTTAACTTTTGTGAATGGAAATAATATCTAAAATATAATACTATTTCATTAATTATATTTTTATATATCATTCTAGTGGTTTTGTTATGAAATGAGAGTCATATCTCTTTGTGAAGGTAATAGTCCACACAAATAAGAATGATGATATCATCATTTAGTGGGTTTAAATGGAAGAATAAAAATGATAAATTTTCATTTACGAATTCTAAATATGTCCTTAATATGATAATTATTTAAATTATATAAAATATATTCATTAAATTAATGCGTATTACCTTTCATTTTAAATCATCAATGAAAACATATTCACATCACTTCATGAAATGGTATTCTACCGTACACACGAGTGATGTTATCGTATCAACTACAAAATTATAAGTATAAAAGTTAAATATGATATAATTATTCCATAGTTATAAATATGATTTAAATATCATATATATACTTTATGTACATCATCATACCCAACTGTGATAGGTGTTGACTTAAAATGTGCCACATAGGTTCGTGAGGCACTAGTTTTACATACACACTAGTGACGATATTGTTTCCCAATATAGGGAAGAGGAGATGTAAATAATAAATTACATAAACCTAAAAAAATTTTGGTATATGTTATATACTATTGATATTATATAATAATAAATTAATAATATTTGATTAATGTTGAAGAAGAAATAAAAAATGCATTGTTAGGATTTTTACCACTTCTAAGATCACCGCTTTATGTTTACTCCTAAAGAATTCCAAGACGTGATTTTTTTACCCAAAAAGGATTCTAGGATGAAGTGATGGAATTTTTTAATTGATTTCGTATAGTATTTCCCAAACCAAAATTTTTGGAATGTGTGAAGAACGGATGATAGAGGCTGTCCTTTTATAAGTGAGATGAGTGGGACACTTGTAATATTTGAAAAGAAAACGGTGAACCCACACTATTCACAAGAAAAAAGTGTCAAAAATAAATTATTATCATTTATTATAAATTATAAGTTCTCAATATGTCAATATAATATATTTTACTCAATTATATAGGTCATTTTAACCCTTGTCTATTTAGTTTAACACCTATGTAAACCCATTTTTAACGTAACCATGTAATAAATTATTACTATTATAATTATTAATTATGGCCAAAAATTAAATTGGATAATAAAATAATATAAATTTTTAATATTCAAAAAATTAATCCATTTTACCATATTTACATCACATAATAAAGAAATTTCAATTTATAATTATCCTGGGAGACAAGATGTGAAAATGGGTTTTAAAAGGGGAAATGTTTAGAAGGTTACAATGTTTTTATATCAAAATTTAATATCAAAATGATTCCAATAAACTAAATAGGATTAACAAATTAATAATTTATATAATTTCACATTAAAAACTAATGAATAATATAATTTAACATTATTAATAATTTAAACTAAAATAATGTTTTTAATTAAAATTTAATATTTTCACTATTTATAGAAAAATGAATCTTTTCAAAATAATCCCTAAAATAACTCAAATATAATTTTCATAATCAGATTTAAAAAATTAATTTTTTTGAAAAAAATATAAAATTATAAAAAAAATTTATATTTTATGTTCTCAATTAGAGAATAAAAAACCTTTTAAAATAATACATATTTTCATAAAATATTTATTTTAATTTAAAACTATTCTTAATTTTTTATATTAAATATATAACAATTGAATTTATTTGATACATGTTTAAACAATATAATTTTAAAATTTCAGTTTTTATTATTCATACCCACAAGCTTAATTTCTTTTTAATAATGCTAATGTTTAAAAAAACATATTAAGAGATTATCACATTTCATTCAAACCCAATGTTGTCTATATTGAAATATGTCTAAAATATATGATTTGTATAGAATTAAATATATCTGTATATATTCAGACTTTATATTATCTTATAATCTTGGTGTTGTGTGTAAAATATGATATTTAATATTATTCTACTCATTTTAAATCTAATGGGGTTACATTATACACTCTTAAATAAATAATTTCCCCACAATTTGATCTTGATCACAGAAACCAAGAGTCTGAAATTTTCCAATACCTTTCATGAAACCTCACATCATAATAAGGTTTAATAAAAAATGTTATTGATATGAGATAATTGGATGTGTGAAGGTATTCTAGAATAATTACATAATTAAAGTTCAATGTAGGAGAACATAGGTAGGATGTGAAGATGTTTACATGGAAGAAAATATTAACACCTATAGATTAATAGAGAGTTGTAGAGGTCATTGATCAAATGAATGTGAATGATAAAGAGAAAGATAATAACCACTAAACCATAAATTTTCCATTGATGAAATTACTATATTTTCAAAATAAATGATGTAATTAATATAATTTTTTTAAAAATTTATTTTCCTAGAGTGGAGAAATTCACTTAACATATAGACTGAAAAAATTTGAAAATATACATACTGGATATGTTTTTATTTCATAGTTATTGTTTTTTCATTTGGTTGTTCTTTGATAATTTTCCAATTCAATCCATACTAAATTTGTTGATTATCCATGATCAATTAATTATTCTTAAATCACTAGAAATTACATTTAATAAATCATAAGATCTATAAAAGAGTGAAAAGTATTTCCATATACATTAATCTCTATACCAAAACAGTAACACCCAAAGGTTATCTTAATCTATTCTATAATTTTTTATCCATTAGATCATCATATTAAAAAAAATATTATTAGCTAATACATCACATTGTCTATTGGTAATCGCTTCACCCTTATCGCCCTTAGGTTGTGGGTTCAAGCTTTGCAGCCTTACTAGACCTGATGAGTTGTCCATGGCATGTGGATTTTCTAGTTGTTAAAACCGTATTATTAGGATTCCTATAATGTTTTCAAATTAGAACAACCACAATTACCTCATCATAAAATATTATATAAACATTAAAAGGTACCAAATAATTTATAAAAACTACTTCATCATTATTATCTAAACATTGGGAACATATCAAGGGTTATACTCAATAAATCAGGTGTTTTCAAAGATGTTCATCTATCTTCTTAATCATTTTTCCTAATCATTCTTACCCTTCTACATATTCCCTCAAATCCATAATGCAATAGTACATCAATACAATACTTTTATGTATCATAATTCTTATTACAAGAATATCATTAATTAAACTACTCCTATAACATAATTGTTTATTATAAACACAACCACTTTAATATTTCCACTAAATCTGTAGTAATAGAAAAAGGATAACCTTTACCCCTTAACTTTTATTGAGTTATATTCAAATGAAAATTGAGTCATTCATTTTCATAGGTCCGCATATACTTACATTGTAACCAATTAAAAATTTTATTTTCTTTGATTCCTTTATCATCATAGGAATGGTGTAATTTTTATAAACAGTTAAATAAAACACCTTTTCCTTTTAATCATGTACCAGGGAGTTTCCTTCCACAAGTATTAAATTTTGGAATGTAATTCTTTCCCTTATTCCCTTTATATATCTTTTTTTTCTCCCTCTTCATATATTGCTTCCATTCAAATTCATAAGTCTTGGATAATTCCTTCTCAATATTGATAGCATATGATACATTATCCTCATATTATTATAATGTTTGGGATACTAGTTCCCTTTGGAAGATTGGTATAATCCCATTAAATTAATAGTAAATCTCTCCCTTTGGATTACATACATGGTCTGTGACATGAATTTTTAACCTTTTAGTGTTAGCTTCATTCCTAGAAATGTTTTCCTATTATTTCTGTCTAATACTTAAAATAATTCATTCCATATCCACTCATTGTTGATAAAGAAAATTTTTTCCTAAAAATATTACCATGAATTCAATCCCATCCATGATTCATATTTCCTCCTAATCATTTTTGAAGTGCCCAGATCAGTGTGAATCACTGAGAGGGGGAGGGGGGTGAATCAGTGATCCTTTAAAACTTTTTACTAATTGATTCTTAATCAATTAAACCTCTATGGCTGGTTAAAGCCTCGATCCACACTTCTTGTATCTCTCAACCTTTCCCGGATAATGCAGTAATGAAAAGGCACAGGATACAAGGATTTACAAGGTTCGGCACCGAAGGCCTACATCCTTGCCATGCTCTCCCAGCATGGATTCTCCCATTATAATCTGTTAGTATTACAATGGTCGATACAGAGTCCCACTGTATCTCTCCTGAGTCCCACAAGAGGGTCTTTATACTGCGTCCCATAGTGTTACCAGAGTCCCACTGGCCTGCTCCAGAATCCCACTGAAGACTTCTTCTCCCTAAGTCCCACAGGGTCTTCTCCTGGCTCCTCGAGTCACACGAGTAGCTCTTCTTCACTTTAAGCTTCTTCAAGTATCCTCAGCAGTCTGGGATAAAGACTGCTGGCCTTGCTCTGTACCTCTAATCACATGTGATGATCAGGTCTTCTCGTCTTGCTCAGGCTTTATCTCCTTCTTCTAAGGATGACCTGGCTTCTCTCCAGCTACTGAATACTCAGACAACTGATATCTTTAACTTCAGTCTGGTCCATTCTCACTCACTTCAACTTCATGCACTGAGTACATGGCAGCTCTTCATCCTCATGCACTGATAGCATGGCCTTCTCAATTCTTCAAGAACTTCAAGTCTTGGACAACTCAAATGCACACAACTGATTTAGCACTGTTCACGTGTGCACGTGCATGCATGCATGCATGAACTCTCTTTTTCTTCTTCTAGGTGCAGTAAGCCCTCAAAGGGTGTAATACTTTTAAGCACACACCTTCACTGAACTTCACACACTTTATCCAATTTGTTTACACACTTAAAAGTGTATTATACTTTAGTGTGGGTCAACTTCTTTCTTCTTCAATGTGCGTTCACTCCACTTAGAGCATACACATAGGTTCGGCCACTTCTTTAATTTGCACACACAAATTCTTCACTTAGCATACACTTGTAGTGACCTTCCCCTTCTTGCACACAATAAATGCTCGTAGGGTGTATTTTCACTTTGCACACACAACTTGGCTACGACCTCTTCTTTCTTTGGCACACACTAACTTAGGTTTAGTTGTGGTCTTCTTGTTCACTTAGCACACACACAAGGCCTTGGTGCAAGGGGCAGCCGCACAAGGTGTCACGGGCCTCAAGGACCGCGTAAGCCTTGGGTGCAAGGCACCAAGCCGCAGGGCGCGCAAGCCCCTCCTGCCGCGGGGTGTGCAAGTGAAACACCCGTGGGGTCTTCCTCCTGCCGCGCAAGGGTGTGGGCAGAGAGGGAACAAGCCTCGGGCGCGCAAGGTGTTGCGGCCACGAGGTCTTCCTGCCGCGCAAAGGATGGCGCTCAGGGGACTCTTCCCTTCACTTCATTCATGCAAGGAGTGTACGAAAGGAATTCCTTCGGGCCTCGGGTGGCACCGAGAACAATAGCCGTGCAAAGTTTTGCACATTGGCTTCTTTCTTCGCGAGGCAGAGCACTCACGGGACACAAATCTTCAACAAGGTTTCAGCAAAACAAAATGAGAGCCTCTGGCTCTTCTTTTATAGGCAGAGGGATGCCCGGAACATCCGCGTGCGATAAAACATGAATCCCCGAGTTTTTCAGGTATTTCAAGATTCTTCAAATCTTGATATCTTCCTCTGTTTCACACGCGGGTTCTCCCCTTTTATTTCTCCTCGTGCATGCGACTTTCAAACGCATGCATGGCTTCTTTCGGTCCAAACCATGTAGAACATAGACGCTCAAGGCCTCGGCACTTCGTTTTCCTTCGGCCTCACTCGAATTCTCCATACGTTGCATGCATGCCCATATTTATACATGGATATGTTCAGTTGGGCCAGACGAACACGAGGGAGCCTTCAGTTTGTTCGGAGGTGGCCGGAATCTCAAAAACAGGTGCTCGGGTTGCTCCTGGTTCGATGGAGCTCACGGGGAGCCTTCGGCTGAGCTCGAGGAAGGAGACGAGCTCTCGGCCGTCGGATGCGATGTTAAACGGCCAGGATCAGATCATCACCGCGGAGATGGATCGTGCGGCGTGGATAAAGCGCGCGATGGCTCGGACGGCTGAGATTTTCTCCCGGGGAAATTTCCGCGTCCCACATCGAATCGGCGAGAGGAATTGCCGCGCATTATCATCCCCGCGCTGCCTCAACCCCGCAATTGAATCTCCTCCCTCCACGGTGCCGCCCCGCACCGTGTTCTCCCTGCGGGCGCGCTCCTAGCGCCCACTATGCACACTCACGGGCGCGCTCCTCGCGCTCACGCTGCGCGGGCTTCATTACCGCGTGGCCTCGGGGATTATACACGGCCCCTGCCTTGCCTCAGGGAGCGCCTTGGCCTTGAGGGTTCCCCATGGGCGTGGCGCCTTAGGCCCATATGTGCCTTGGGTGATCCCTCGGCTGGCCTCCATGGTGGCACATTTTTTGGCTAAGTCTTGAATAAGACTTTGTCAAAAAACAAAGTCCTCCATGAAATCAAGCCATATCAAGAGAACCACTTCAAGCCTTTCTTCTTCTTCATCTTCTTCTTAATAATTCAAGTATTAATCTTCTTCATTAGAATTCCTCCATTTTTCTTCAACATATAATCAACATTTAAGAATGTCTTCAACCGAGCTCCTGAATCAAATATTTCTTCAATAAACTTAATTGATCTAATCAGAGATCAATAGGAACATCTTCTGATTCACATGCACTAAGTGATAGTGCATGGACTTCATTAAACCACTTCATCCACATAGAAGTAGTGAATGGATCATCTTGCTTCTTCAACTCCTCATGCATTGTCACTACAATGCATGGTCTTCTAACTTGTTGTGACTTTGTATCCAGTTGATACAACTTCTTGTAACTTTAAGAACAGCTCAACAATCGTCAGATGTACATGGAGAATGTTTCAACCACAATTTCCTATGTCCCTTATTGAATCTCCTAAGTGACATGCATCTTAGTACCATGGCCATTCTCCTTCACCACCAACACCATCACAACCTTTGTCATTCACATCTTGACATTCCCTGACTTCCATTCATTCCAAGACAACTTCATGCCTCATTGACAACAAATGCAACACAGTGCACTTCAATCTCCCCCTTTGTATTTGTTGTCAATACACTAGAGCACATATGAATGGGTCAATATGTGTGTCAATATTTCTCCCCCTTATTGGCAATCAAATTCAAAGGTTTTGTGTGGTTCTCTTTCAAAAATCTCTTCCTCCCTTAGAAAAGTATTTTCTTGAAAAACACTGAGAGAGGGATGATGTCACATGTTCTCTTTAGGAAAGAACCTTTAGTAAATCAACTCTAAGTCTACTTGGGCTAACCCGGTGTAGAAAACAAGAGTGATGTACCCAAGGTACTCAATGTTGTCCAAAATTCTCTACACATGTGAGATCATGCTTAGGGGTTTGAAATTTTTCAGATATAACAATGAATTTGCTAAATCCTGCACAACTTCACAAAACTCATTAGAAAGTTCAGGTGCAAAGATAAAGCTCCCCCTTTCAACCATTTGTCTTCAATCAATACTCCCCATTAATTGTCATGATGAATAAAATTAAGAAACAAGGGATGAAAGTATGATTGGAATACCTTCACTTTTCTCAAGATGGTATTAATCTCAGAATCCCATCTTCTTCAGATTGGCTCCCCCTCAAGGGGTGCACTCCGTTCTGTCCAAACCATCCTCCAGATGAGAATGATCATCATCTTCAATTCCCTGCAATGTTAGCACATGTATATACCAAGAGTATAAGGGAATAAGATGGAACCTCCTTGGTTCATCAATGTGAACAACAAGGTTGAGAAGATTCTCTCAACCGAGATGTCCCATTTTCACCAGTCTTCACACTTGCACATCTGATCTTCTTTGATGTTTGTGCTGGTGTGGATATCAACACATCTTCATGTGAAATCTTCTTCTTCCCTTTTGCCTTAGCAATTGCCAGAACTTTATCTTCAGCTTTTTGCAGATCTTTGGCCAGTTGCAACTGATTTGGCCATATGACTAGTAAATCATTTGGAAGAGTGGCCTCAGTTTTGGAAGTTCCACATGGTTCTTTGGATGCTGCTAAGATACCTCTCTTAGGCAACTTATTTTCAATCAATCCCTTCTTCTTCTGGATTGATTGTCTTTTGGAGTTCAGTCTGCTTCTATTTAGTTTCCTGGCTTCTTTACAAAGGTCCATGATGTGTCCTTTCTTTCCACAGTAGAAGCATGTTTTCTTGGTGGTCCTTCTGGATGCATCACCCTTCTTGGATTTCAATTCCAAGGACTTCTCTTCATTCTTCAAACTCTTCTTGGGAGCATCTTCCACTTTCTTCTTCTTGCTTCCCAAGGAATCTCTCTTAGCCAGGTTCAGTGATCTTCTCTTCATTCCAGCTTCTGATACATTCGTAGATTGATATGTATCAACTCTTTGACCACTTTTGCAACCATCCCAGATGTTGTCAAGTAATCCAAATCTATTTGCAGTAAACAGATGTCTCTGGACCTGTGGATGTTGCTTCCTTCCTTCTGGCTTGCTCCCCCTTGGCATGGGCTTCCTCTGTGCTTTGGCATTCAGTGGATTGTACCAACAATCCTTTGCACAATGCCCATACTTGTTACAACACCAGCATTGACCCACAAATCTTGACTTCTTCAGTCCTTCTGATTTTAGGGTACTTTTCTGGAGCTGCTGTGTTGTTTCAGGAGAGCTCTGCTTCTTCATTTTCTTCATCCATACTTGTTTGGAATTATTTTTCCATCCTGCACTTTTTGTGGAAACACAATTAGAAGCATCAGTACAAGATGGTATGGATGGTACCTTCTTTTTTGAAGTTGTTTCCCTTTTATTAGAGGATGTATTTCTTTTAGAATCATCCTTCTCAAAGCTCACTTGAGTAGCAAATTTTCTTCTTTCAGCTGACTGGGAGGATTCAGCTTCGGGTGATTGCAGATTTTTCAATATCACCTCTAGTTCTAAGCATTTCATATTGAGGGAGTTCATCTCATCCTCAATAGTTCTTAGCCTTCCTTCCCAATTATCCACCAGTTGTTTCATCTGGTCTTCATGCACTTTCTTCAATTCTTTCAATGAATTGTCCAGCTCCTTCACCAATTTGACTTTTTCTTCATGTTGAGCATCTCTGACATTCATTGAAACTTTGTGCCTCTTTTCCAGTGCATGGAAAACATCTTTGATCATTATGTTAAAGAAATCTTTCTCAGAAAGGCTTCTTTGCAATTCTTCAGCAGTGACTTCATATCTTTCATTTCAAAGAGAAACTGTTTCATCTTTAGCCTTCACCAGCTTTCTGAGAGTGTTGGTTATGCCAACCCTTTTAGCCAATTGATCTTCCATTGCATTGGATTTTTCTTCTAACTGTGATTTTTCTTCTTGAAGATCAAGGATGCCTATAGCTATACAAATTGCCACTTCCTTGGGGACTGTCTTCTGAAGATATTCGATTGCACTTTGAAGATTATTCATTGTTCCAACTTCATCACAGCTAGGACAGGCTTTCTTCATCATCTTGGCCTGTTTCTTCTTTTTATTTTTCTGAGTCATGGCAGATATCTCCATTTGAGGCTGGTCACTCATTTCCTCAAATATGCACTTCATAAAGACTCTCTTGGATCTTTTAGAGGTAACCTTGCTCTGATACCAATTGAAGTGCCCAGATCAGTGTGAATCACAGAGAGGGGGAGGGGGGTGAATCAGTGATCCTTTAAAACTTTTTACTAATTGATTCTTAATCAATTAAACCTCTATGGCTGGTTAAAGCCTCGATCCACTCTTCTTGTATCTCTCAACCTTTCCCGGATAATGCAGTAATGAAAAGGCACAGGACACAAGGATTTACAAGGTTCGGCACCAAAGGCCTACATCCTTGCCATGCTCTCCCAACATGGATTCTCCCATTATAATCTGTTAGTATTACAATGGTCGATACAGAGTCCCACTGTATCTCTCCTGAGTCCCACAGGAGGGTCTTTATACTACGTCCCACAGTGTTACCAGAGTCCCACTGGCCTGCTCCATAATCCCAGTGAATACACCTTCTCCCTGAGTCCCACAGGGTCTTCTCCTGGCTCCTCGAGTCACACGAGTAGCTCTTCTTCACTTTAAGCTTCTTCAAGTATACTCAGCAGTCTGGGATAAAGACTGCTGGCCTTGCTCTGTACCTCTGATCACTTGTGATGATCAGGTCTTCTCGTCTTGCTCAGGCTTTATCTCCTTCTTCTAAGGATGACCTGGCTTCTCTCCAGCTACTGAATACTCAGACAACTGATATCTTTAACTTCAGTCTGGTCCAGTCTCACTCACTTCAACTTCATGCACTAAGTGCATGGCATCTCTTCATCCTCATGCACTGATAGCATGGCCTTCTCAATTCTTCAAGAACATCAAGTCTTGGACAACTCAAATGCACAAAACTGATTTAGCACTGTTCACATGTGCACATGCATGCATGCATGCATGCACTCTCTTGTTCTTCTTCTAGGTGCAGTAAGCCCTCAAAGGGTGTAATTCTTTTAAGCACACACCTTCACTGAACTTCACACACTTTATCCAATTTGTTTACACACTTAAAAGTGTATTATACTTTAGTGTGGGTCAACTTCTTCCTTCTTCAATGTGTGTTCACTCCACTTAGAGCATACACATAGGTTCGGCCACTTCTTTAATTTGCACACACAAATTCTTCACTTAGCATACACTTGTAGTGACCTTCCTCTTCTTGCACACAATAAATGCCCGTAGGGTGTATTTGCACTTTGCACACACAACTTGGCTACGACCTCTTCTTTCTTTGGCACACACTAACTTAGGTTTAGTTGTGGTCTTCTTGTTCACTTAGCACACACACAAGGCCTTGGTGCAAGGGGTAGCCGCACAAGGTGTCACGGGCCTCAAGGACCGCGTAAGCCTTGGGTGCAAGGCACCAAGCCGCAGGGCGCGCAAGCCCCTCCTGCTGCGGGGCGTGCAAGTGCAACACCCGTGGGGTCTTCCTCGTGCCGCGCAAGGGTGTGGGCAGAGAGGGAACAAGCCTCGGGCGCGCAAGGTGTTGCAGCCACGAGGTCTTCCTGCCGCGCAAAGGATGGCGCTCAGGGGACTCTTCCCTTCACGTCTTTCGCGCAAGGAGTGCACGAAAGGAATTCCTTCGGGCCTCGGGTGGCACCGAGAACAATAGCCGCACAAAGTTTTGCGCAGTGGCTTCTTTCTTTGCGAGGCAGAGCACTCACGGGACACAAATCTTCAACAAGGTTTCAGCAAAACAAAATGAGAGCCTCTGGCTCTTCTTTTATAGGCAGAGGGATGCCCGGACCATCCGCGTGCGATAAAACTTGAATCCCCGAGTTTTTCGGGTATCTCAAGATTCTGCAAATCTTGATATCTTCCTCTGTTTCACACGTGGGTTCTCCCCTTTTATTTCTCCTCGTGCATGCGACTTTCAAACGCATGCATGGCTTCTTTCGGTCCAAACCATGCAAGAACATAGACGCTCAAGGCCTCGGCACTTCGTTTGCCTTCAGCCTCACTCGAATTCTCAATACGTTGCATGCATGCCCATATTTATACATGTATATGTTCAGTTGGTCTAGACGAACACGAGGGAGCCTTCGGTTTGTTCGGAGGTGGCCGGACTCTCAAAAATAGGTGCTCGGTTTGCTCCTGGTTCGACGGAGCTCACGGGGAGCCTTCGGCTGAGCTCGAGGAAGGAGACGAGCTCTCGGCCGTCAGATGCGATGTTAAACGGCCAGGATCAGATCATCGCCGCGGAGATGGATCGTGCGGTGTGGATAATGCGCGTGATGGCTCGGACGGCTGAGATTTGCTCCCGGGGAAATTTCCGCATCCCACATCGAATCGGCGAGAGGAATTGTCGCACCTTATCAACCTCGCCCTGCCTCAACCCCGCAATTGAATCTCCTCCCTCCACGGTGCCGCCCCGCACCGTGTTCTCCCTGCGGGCGCGCTCCTAGCGCCCACTATGCACACTCATGGGCGCGCTCCTCGCGCTCACGCTGCGCGGGCTTCATTACCGCGTGGCCTCGGGGCTTATACACGGCCCCTGCCTTGCCTCAGGGAGCGCCTTGGCCTTGAGGGTTCCCCATGGGTGTGGCGCCTTAGGCCCATTTTTGCCTTGGGTGATCCCTCGGCTGGCCTCCATGGTGGCACATTTTTTGGCTAAGTCTTGAATAAGACTTTGTCAAAAAACAAAGTCCTCCATGAAATCAAGCCATATCAAGAGAACCACTTCAAGCCTTTCTTCTCCATCATCTTCTTCTTAATAATTCAAGTATTAATCTTCTTCATTAGAATTCCTCCATTTTTCTTCAACATATAATCAATATTTAAGAATGTCTTCAACCGAGCTCCTGAATCAAATATTTCTTCAATAAACTTTATTTATCTAATTAGAGATCAATTGGAACATCTTCTGATTCACATGCACTAAGTGATAGTGCATGGACTTCATTAAACCACTTCATCCACTTAGAAGTAGTGAATGGATCATCTTGCTTCTTCAACTCCTCATGCATTCTCACTACAATGAATGGTCTTCTAACTTGTTGTGACTTTGTATCCAGTTGATACAAGTTCTTGGAACTTTAAGAACAGCTCAACAATCGTCAGATGTACATGGAGAATGTTTCAACCACAATTTCCTATGTCACTTAGTGAATCTCCTATGTGACATGCATCTTAGTACCATGGCCATTCTCCTTCACCACCAACACCATCACAACCTTTGTCATTCACATCTTGACATTCCCTGACTTCCATTCATTCCAAGACAACTTCATGCGTCATTGACAACAAATGCAACACAGTGCACTTCAATTTTTGTTTTTGAATTTTTATCCACCATGTCTTCTTTTCTCCTGGGAGATGATAAACATCCATTATAACATTATCCCTTTTACTAATTATCCTAGAAGAAATATCAACCCTAAGAAAATAATGTATTCATTGGGTAAAAATGTATTTATATTCTCCTTAGATGATGGTGTCTTCTGATGCATGAAGCAGTCTAACATTATTACAGCTTGTGGTGGATCTGTATGTTATTAAATATGGGATAGGTTATTACTCATAACCTAATTCATCTCCCACAATATGGTTTAATTTTATTGGTTCCATCTCCAACTCTATCTATGCCTTTATTATCCATTTTAGGGGATATCCCTACATGGGGTATATGCAATACCATGGTTTTCATTATTTCTATTAAGAACTATTTATAAACAACAGAATACACTAGATTTGATCATCACATTATCAATAATAATGTCTAATATCAAATTACCAAAATACTTAAAATAAATTGAAAATTGTATTCATGGATAATCTCATGATCATAAACATGTTTCTTTAGGGATATAATTCTTTTCAACTACATCATTACTATTTGTAATGAAAATCCAGTTTATCCTGAACATATCCCCTAGGAGTATCAAACCAAGTACACAGTAAGTCCCATTGTTGTGAAATTTTTGGTGATTAGGTCAATCCTATTGGGCCCTTTTCAGAGTTATTAAACATATGTACATTTTTTCCAAAATAATATCCCCTTATAATATCCAGAACTGGATTTATTTGGTTATATGAAACCACATACTATTTACCTTACCGAAACATTAGAATTTTATTTTATAATTATCCTCTAGTAATATCATAGGGTTAAGAACCATAATCTATTTTCCCTAAATCTAGTTCAAAATTTTTCTACTAAACATCCTCTAATACCTACTGTAGAAACCCCAACCATAGTAACCAAGAGTTGGTGTCTATATTATTTCATTATAATATGATATAATTAGTCGCATCCTAATGTATTAAATAGTTTAGTACTATCAGTAAACTATATTTATACCCTAAATTATTATTACAATTGAAAACATAATATACAAAAGGTAATTTTTTAATAACTCCATTATTACTCATAGTTTATCCCTATATATCAATCTCAAAACACATCCTCGGATATTGGGGAAAATTAAGGGTATGAAATGGATAAGACAAAACAATTCGTAAGTGTATGCATACTGTGTATTTTATCATGAATAAATAAGGAATAATCAATATGTAAGTTTAAATAAACTAAACACATTATATTTAGTCAACAACTTAAGCATAATATGGTAGGAAAAAAGGATGACTAAATAATTATACTTAAATTATCACATTATGTTGAAACTTAGCTGTGTATATTTTTACTAATCTGGTAATCCCTTAGAAAATCAATAACTAAATTCATGATGATTGAATTCATAATTCCATAACTCCAAAACATATTTTTGAGGCCTTGTGCTAATAAATTTGTATAAATGGAAAAGGCCCCGGCGAAAAACTAATATAGATTGTCCCATGAGACCTACCTAAGCATTGAATGGATATCTATAATTAGTCCCCAACCATAACATTCTAATTCCAAATCATTCTTCCCTTTAAAGGGGTGATAAATAATTATGATAAACATTCATATTGAAAAAATATCATATGAAATGATATCAATTATCCCAATTAATAAACATAATTATGAACATTCAAGAATAATATGAGTGGAATCAAGCATGTATATCCCCTGTCAAGATGATCATAAACCATATGTAGAAATAATAATTATTACATAATTAGAACATACCCAAAATTAATTGTAAGCAAAATAATGGTTTTATGTAATTTATGAAAATAAATACCATAAAAATATCCTTTAAATATTTTTGAGGAAAATAACTGTATCATTTTGAAAATAACCTTTTAAAACATAAATCACATGATAAATTGTAAAAAATATTTCTGTTTTAGAATAACCATTAAATGTTTTAAATTTTGTTTAAAAATATTGATTATTCATGATGGTGTAAAAATCCATTCATTTTGTACATGTTAAAATAAATATTCCGTCCAAATTTTGGTAATTTCCAAACAAGAATTATTTTGAAAATGATATAAACATTCCTTTAAAAATATTTTTAAAAAAAAGTTAAACATGATTATGTATATATTAAATATGTAATTTTAAAAAAATTTAAAATATAATTTTTGAAACAATTTTTAGTGAACATGGATTTTGATGAAAATGTATATTCGATTGAAGTGAGAAGTGAAGATGGTTTTTCTTTAAAACGTTTTTTGAATATTTATTACTACAAAAGAGTGGTAAAATGGTAATATTACTTGAAAATGATCATGAATAACCATAGGGGAGTAAAATTAAACGGTTCTATAAGAAAATTTTTATATAATTTATTTCAGTATAATTTCACGTACAATCATTAGTGATTAAAATGAGATTGTGAAATTAACCGATACAAATATCTTAATGTTGAGGTGAGGATTATTAAATGAATGGATTATGTGTATAAAATATAAATAAAAATAAATCAAGAGGAAATAAAACCTAATATGTTCAAAAAAATTTCCAAAAATAGTACTATAATGTCAAGGATATTAAATAAGTAATATAGCATAATGAAAAGAAATTAAGTTATAAAATTCATTGCCACTTCATAAATTTTGTGTCAAAATATATCTTGAAAAAAATAATTATAATTAATACATAAAATTTAATGAATTATTATTGATTATTGATATTGTATTTAAATGTGAAATCATATAAATCATATAAAAGAAATTAAGTGCATCACATTATTATTTTTCATAATGAATAAAATTGAGATGAAGTCTCTTAATTTGAGTTTGAATAATCATGTACATTATTTATATACTATTAAAATAAATTTATATTAATTATTTACTATAATAATTACATTTTAATGTTTTATTATTCATTTTAATTCACTTATTTCCATGTTATATGAAATTTCATAATCAATTATGTTTACATCGGGTGTTTTGATGATATGTGACTTATGTGTCAAAAATGACTACCGTAGGTTGACTATTTGTCTACGAGTTCATTATTTAAACATTCAAAAAAAATAACCATGAAATAATTATAATAATTTTACATCTATTAAACTTTTCATACCAATCATGAGATATTATTTTGATAATTGCATTATGTTACAATCGTTGAGATGGTAGGTCATTCATACCCATGACTAATATTTCAATTTTTCAATGATCATATTATAAAGGAGGTAAGAAATATTTTATCTTCCAATAATTAACATGATATAAGTAATATAATATTATTTATTTATTTATATTTATTTAAATATCATCCATGTGGGGTAGTGATAAAAAGAGATTCACATCACTTTGTGAAGGCGGTAATCCACATGTACTCGAATGACATTATCATATTTGAGAGAGAAAGAAGGGATGAAAAAAATGATATATTATCTTTTAATATTTATAAATATTTCATTATTATCATAATAATTTCATTTATATAAAATATATTTATTTTACATAAATGTTTTTATATCATTTTAACCCACATATATTTAGTTTAACCCCTAGTAAACCCATTTTTACCTTAACCATCATAATTAATTTTTACTTCTTTCACTATTCATTAGGGTCATGAATAATATTGAACATATTATTAATTATAATTTATTATGATTCAATATATTTTATCAATTTTAAAAAATTAAATTCACATAATTATCACTATTTAATTGAATGTTATCTTCATAGATGTGACGATAATGTGGGTTTTCAATTAAAAGACGTTCAAAAGTTTACAACGATTTTATATCAAAATTCAATAATAAAATGACTAAAATTACATATTTTTTATTATTATATATATAATTTAACTAATTTTATTAATTAATATAATGAAAATCTAAACATTATAAATAATTTAGATTGAATGAAACATTTAAGTTAAAAATCAGTAATTTTCACAATTCAACCGAAAATGAAACATTTCAAAAAAATATTAAAAATTAACAATAAGATAATTTTTATATTATGATCTCAAATTTTATTTTTTTTAATTCAAATAAATATTCTATAAGTGGTAAAAATTAATTATAAATTATTTGTTCAAATTGTGACTAAACTATCTTTTAAAAAATTATAAAACGTTTAATTTAATATAAAATGATTCTTCCTTTATTTCTAATAAATATATTACCATTGAATTTATTTTACAAATTTTTATACCATATTATTTTCATAAGTTGGTTATTATTATTCATACCATCCAAATTACTTACTAGTTTATAGTGGTAATGTTTAAATAAGAATAATATTTTAACAGTTTTCCATATTTTATTCAAATATCAATCTTTTGTGCATTACAAGATATCAACTTGATTGAATTTATTTACAAATAAATTTATCAAAAACTCATAGTTAGTCAAATTATTTTATAATATTGTAGTTTCATGTCATATACTCAATCCATTATGATCTTCCACTTCTAAAGTATTAGGTTGTTATAATCACTAATATATTCTTCGAAGCACTCAACTTTTTCCCCTTTCCAAATTTGATGAATTATTATGGATTCAAATGTTCTAACCTCCTTCATCTACTTTCCAAACATAATATATTTCATAATATCATAAATAAAAATTAATTTTATAATTCAACAAGATAGGAGTAATCTCTATCTTCTAATTTAAAAGCATTACGAATAATCCCATACAAAAAGTTTATCATTAATTTCAAAACTATGGTGGAATCCTTCAGTGTATCTACAAAACCTAAAATGATTATAATGATCTAATTAACTCTTGGTAAGTAGTATCCAAACATTTCTTCATCTTCCAACCTCACATATTAAAATTTTATTCTTCGTATCTATAAATTTTATTCTTTAACCATCACATTACATTTGATAAATATGTTTTTATGATGATTTCTTAGTAGTTTGGAGACACATTACCTTAGTATAGATCTTTTTTGATAAGAAAATAATAATTTCATTCACTGCCTTTCCATCAACCTATAATTTTATATTATTTAAAAAATAAATAGGAGTGTCTTTCTTAATCTTGGGAAATCCCAAAGTGGCAGCATCAGCAACAACCAGGCCAAGTGGATGAAGATCATGAAAAATACTAGCCTTCCATCCATGATAAATTTTCCAATAAATATAGGAAAACATATAATTTTGAATGAACATAGATTCTCCATCTTAAATAGAGTTATTAATATTCATAGGGAACTAAGGATTCTTTAATAATAATTAAAGTGCCTATGAATATGACATACCACTAAAAAGTGGGGTTGAACCAATGGTACTCTCTACAATCACTTTTTATCAAATAAACCTATTTAACTATTAATATTCAATATCCTATCCTTTTTTAACTCACCCATACCTGTATACAAAAAAACAATAAATCCACAAAAGTAACATTGTATTTTTAAATGGTTTTCCCATTATGTCAGTGATAAATCATTATTGTTCTTGGTTAAAGCCCCAGATTTTTCCACTAATATTGAAAAGGATTATATGTGGTGTGATATGGTATCATAGTCTACAATATATTTTCTTCAAACATTTATCTCTTCCAATAGTTATTTATAATTTATGCCACCATTTTTCAAAGTTAATACCATAAGGCACAAACTAGAATTTACTATTTTTTTAGTTAATTCTGAAATAATGGAAAATATTTATATGGGATTTAAACTAATTGGTCTATATCTTATCTTGAAAGTAAATTTTATAAATTCACCAATGAAAAATTCAACATTCATAACTTCTGAGTTTGGTGAATACTCACTTCTCAACATTCTAAACGTTTATATAGAGAACATGAATATTATAAAGTTATGGGTTATGTATATCAACTCCAAACATCCCTTAAAAATTATATTTTCATAATATAAAATAATAAAATATTTTGGTACATAATTTTTTTAATGAATTTTTTTTTATCATGAATATCATTCACAAATGAATGCATTCCTTAATGCCTTACACGATAATAGATCACACAACTCTTATAAAAAATAATCAAAATCATTCTTAATGATGAGATTATTCCCTATTTATATGAAACACCAATACTTAACACAACATTTCACTATTATAATGAATACATTTCCTCCAGCCATGAATGACATAGGGTCCATGAAACCTACCATATATTCATGCTAGAATTGTTTTTTATTCTAGCTAACTTGTATGAGAATCCCTCCCCTAGTCTAAAACATAGACAAATATTCTAATATTAATCATCTATCTTCCATTTAAACATATGTACTCTTCAAAGGATTCATTCATGTAACTATCACCATTTTGTTTCTTCTTGTACTTACACTACTTTCACACTAATCAATCATCTAGATCGTGTACCATATACTTCTGCTTCAACTTCTGGACACTCATACTACAACTTGATACTATTCCATTAAAAGTCACCTCTTTATCGAATCATCTCCTGTAGAATAATTCTAATTAATATTGATTTATCCTCTCTAATTATGGTTATCATGTCATGACCAACATCTTCTCAACTGGTTCGGCATCTATACTTCTAGAACTTCTAAAATTTGAGTGATTCCTAAATCAAAGTATTCAAACAATCATGATGTTTGTGTGTTTTAATGATCACTATAAAATAATATTATTTCATCTTCAATATTCATCTTCCCTAAAATATTCAACTTCTCAAAGATAAAAACTTTTTAGAGGGGTTGACTCAAACATACTTGGGCTTTTAAATTTCCCAGTTAATCTAATGTGAATCATAACTACTCTAAAAACTCTTCCTTGGATATAAATATATGTAGATTAACTTCTATATAACACTCTTGAACATCACAAAGGCTTTTATAAATAATTAACATCAAGAAACAAATATTCCTTCCATACTAATCTACTATAATCACTTTAATTAAATATATGCTACACATATTTTAATTTCTAGAATGTATCTTCTAGTCTATGAACTTGAGTGAATTACGGATACTAAATATATTCTACTATAACACCTATGTATATGTTTTGGATCTATACTCTTTTTCTAGATTAATACTTTTTAAATACTAATACATTAATATTCTCTATATTAGGGGTTCATCTTCAGGGAATGTATCATCCAAAAAACGCACTTTTCATCTTCAAAAAATATAACTTCTGAAAAACTAGCTCTCCCTAAATATCAAAAACATTGTTCACTCATAAAAAATATTTAATAAAATACAATCTATCATCAACTTTTCAACAATTTCACAGGGTTCATCAAATATATTATATTTTGAAAATAATTGTTTACTCAAACATCCAAGACTCTTGTATAATATTTATAGTATAATTACCGACCTAAAAACTATTAGCTGGATCTCATGACTAATTGGATTAATTAATTATTGAAATAATGATCTTGTCCCCCTGTAGATTTGATTAATTTAAAATTGTTAATAATCTTATTGGGATCGTATTTAATAAAATTATTTATTAAATTTATATTAAACATGATAATAATTTGATAATTTTTTTTAGATAACAGAATCATTATCATATATCTTAACAATGATACCAGTCGATGAAAATGTGAGAAACTCTATAGGCCAGTACCAGACATGATACTTTTTCATCAAAATAAGTTATTTCTATTCATTAGAGAAGTACCTTCCAAAGATTCCATTGTTCAACAAGTGGATCCATATTCTAATGAGATCCACGGAAAAATTTCAATTGATTATTCAAAGGAATTAGATGCGCAATGACCAAATTAACATTATTATTCACTAATTTATTCAATTTGAATGAATATTTTAATGAATCTATGAGATTATCGGTTTCAAATTAAGAGTATCCAAGTTAATGAATTCATTTATTATCATTTTGGATCTATTTTGATCTTGCGAATGAGTTCAACAGGTTATTTCTTATTATCTCTAATCATTAAGGTGGGATGAACTAGGGAATTTTATGTCTCGATTGTTTTTTTCCTTTTACATTACATATGGATAAAATATTAATCTGGAAAATAATATTGGATATATCCAATAATTAGCCTTTGTTACAAAAATATAAATAGAATTCATGAAGGTAGATAAAGGGTTCTATATGAGATGGAATTTCCCTGGAAACCTAACGGAGTTTGATAAACTTAATAGGGATTCCTTTTTTGTATTGAGATTATAAGAATATTTGCTTATATTTGAAGTTTTATATGATATAAAATGTATACATTACAAATTATTTCAGTATACAGGAGTTCAATATGATGGAAATAATAATTAAATATTGAATTTTACATTTTAATTACGAGGCAAAGGGTTGATGAATAATGATTTGAATTCAAAGAAAAAATTCAATATTAGAGGGTCTATAGAAATTGATTTTTATATCTCATACTATTACCTGAAAATGGAAATTGATTCATTATTTGTAATTTTTATGAAAAATATGAGATCATAGTTTTAATATATATGGTTTATGATTCATTAAATTCTATAAAATTTTTTAGAATAATATAGGTATTAAAATATCCTATCTTGGATAAAATAATTTATTCTAATGATATTTAATTTATGAGTAATTTAATCCCACCACCGTCAGTGTTATATGTTAAATAAAAAAGTACTCTTTTTGGATTCAGTATCCAAACACATAAAATGTCAAATTCTATATGGATTCATTAGTTTGTTAAACATTCTCACTAAGAGAAATAATATTTATCCCATACACATTAACTATTTGGGTTATCTTATCTTGTGATTCTAAAAAGAATATAGTCTATAATAGGATATTATGAGAATGTTTGGATTTTGAGAAAAAATAAAAAAAAATATTATTATAGTCACTAATTATCCAAAAAGGATTAAGGGATATAGGTAAGTAATTTTTGTAAGGAGTTACATTAGATAAAAAATATTTAATGGAAAAATTTTCATGGCTATGGTTCCAAGAATTATTATTATAATGAATTTGGCATTATTTATAAGTAGAAAAAATAATTTATTAACATTGTAACATTATATGTTGTAATGTTAAGGATTTTAATTATTTATTGATGGTTTTGAACATTCTGAATATGATTTATAAGTCTCGTTATTATTAACATTTACTACCTCATAGATTTTATAAAATAAAGGGTTTTAGTTGAAGTGTTTTATTTTATAGTCACATAGATAGTTATATGGAAATATATAGATATGTCATGTGTTTAAAAAAATTATTAGATTTATTGTAAACATTTGGTTGATCTAGAAGTATATCAAATGACATATGTTAGACAGGCACTAAGTAATGTTTTTTTAATTTTTTCTTAAAAGTGTTTAATAGTATGAAATGTTTCATGTTATACAAGATAAAATATTCACTTTAACTTATTTACATGTTGGAAACATGTTTTTGTTTGTCATGAAGTAAGCCTAAAAGTGTGAAATCGTGTTATCTAAAACTAATTATTGTCATGGATTATTGTGACGTCTGGAAAAATTTTATGGTTATATTGTGTAGAGTTATTTCATTAGGATACACAATATCTTAATGAGGAAAAAAACAGAGTTTTATGTAATGAAGAACCCATGAAGAATACCACATGGAGTTTCATACACTATTTATTTGGTATACTAGGGGTATGTGGTTCATATTTAGAGTACACAATACCTGAATTTATTGAGATCCGATGCTTGGGAACCTTAATAATTTTATACCTTTCTTATGTAGGCCTTGAGGATTAGCTAATAAGCGTTAGTTGGGTATGTTGTTAATCATGTTTTCATTTTGAAAATAAACTCTATGTAATTTATCATATAAATGATGAGTATCCCATTTGGTTCCATAATTCAGAAACAATGGGGACGTTTATATTTTTACCAAGATAAGACATACGATCTTTTTGTCTATCGGGTGAGGGGCATGTGATGTGGTCATCAATAAAGATGAAAGAAATTTTTATATTCATCAACTGGGTTAGTCTATAAATATATAATTGAGATCTTTTGACATAGTTATATAAGATTGAAAAACATTGTGTTTCATGGTTGCTCAGAAATTTCAACAATGTGATCAAATAAGAACTTATTCATTCCTATGATATATCTGATAAACACAAGTATAAATATATATGAGTTCAATAGAGATAATTATAGAACACATTGTAGATTTTATAGCACCAATTATATTCTAGATTCATTTTGTTTATAGCATATATAAATTAAAGAATTTGTATCCATTTTTAATGATAAAAATTCCCATGGTGTTACTCTTTTGGGTTAAATAAATGGGGATTGAGTTTCAATCAAATAGATACTAGAAAAGTGTTTAAGAGTTTATATAACCCAATTTTTAGAAAATTATTCATGAATTAGTGTATATGGGGTGATACACAGTGAGCCTGATGATAGTTTTCTAAATGTTTTTTGGAAATATCTAAAAGCATTTTTCAGTATTTTTTCAAATATTGTTGTATATGATATAATATAAGATGAAATGGAATATGGTCTATTAATAATTATTAAAAGTGAGTGATTAAAGGAGATATTATCTAAATTATATACACATATAATTTTCTACATCTATATCATTTGTGATGGTCGGGGAAATCAGATGGCATAAAATGAAGATAAAATTCCATAATTGATCAGTGTAGAAATATTAGTGTCCAAAATATAATATTGATTTAAAATGGTTAATATTATATAATTTTTTCATTCCATAATTAAGCTATATTTACTCTAAAAACCAAAAAATGTAAATCCTTCCACTTAAATGAATATTTTCTTGGAATAAAAAAAATTATTTATGAGATAAATATTATTACATTATGATCTATATCAATCACACACACATAAACATTATGCTCACATGAAATTTGATGAATTCAACATAATAAAAATATGTTTCATGCTTAGGATCCAATTAACATTCTATAAAAGAATAAATTTAAAAATTAATCCATCATAGAAAATATTATGCTTCTTATGTATATTTCACTAACTCACTCACATCAATTCTAGTTCATGTCCAGAATCCACAAATGATTCAAATATATCATTGTACAATAAAACTTTTAACAAGAATAACATTCAATCATGACCCTCAAGACGTTAACCCATAAAAAAATTATATTATACACTTCATCAATATAACTCAAATGATAATCTCAAAAGTAAATTTATCTAGTAATTATTTTGATATCAATATTCTTCTCACCAAAATCCAATAAATTTTTATAATTATTTGGTGGAGTTTTCATTTTCATTATTTTTATTTTTTATATTTTTTTCAATGCCTAATATCTTATAAATTCATATGGGAACTAAATTTCACATTTTAATCCAATTTAAAAGGACATATATGAATAAAAAATTATTTTTCTCACCGAGGTGTTGTTTTTTGTAATTGATAAGATACCTCAGTTCAAGCTCACTAATCATGTTTCCTTGTGTTATAATTACAATTTCATGAAAATATATATAATCACACACCCTATCCTAGTTCAAGAATATTATTTTTACAAATAACGTAGAAAAATTAACTCAATAGTTATTTAATTATAGTAAATTTATAACAAATGACATCTCATGACCTGCATAACATTATTGACTGGGAAGAGCAACATTTTAATCACAAATTACCTAACTAAATTAAACTAAAAATTAAAATGAATATAATCAAAAATATAAAACTCTATCTAAGAATTTTTAGATCCCCTCCAACTGTACTTAAGATCAATGTACCATTTCATTTAACTTCAGATAATTAAAATAAAGGATATGGAAGATAAACCAAAAATAAGTAAAGACACAACATGTTTTCATTTTCCAGTGGTAGCCTTGAGTTAATCTCTATGAATCTAAAAAATTATAACTATATATAAGAAACTAAAACAGAATAAAAATATTATATAAATAAAAATATTGAAAAATAAATACGAATGGAATAAATTATTGGACATGGTTTAACACCCATGTCGGTTATATGTTGGTTCATGTGCCAGTATGAGTTGTTTATAGAAAGTATAAAGTCTTTCATCGAAAAATCATGGGTATATTTCAAGTTTTATGGAAACATGGTTGGGTTCAGAAAGAAACATGGGAGAATGAGAGAGAAATAATATAGTAATGTTCATAACTATTCGAGGATAATTATAGTTTTTTTGAAGTCTTGTACCATGACTCAACTGAATTGTGCCACGAGCCCGGTTGGCCACATTGCCTCAAGGGCATCTCCCTGGATGCTAAAGGGTACTGAATAGTAGCAAGGGCCTAGGATGTGTCATTGGGGAGACAATGCCCTAATCACCGAAGGGTAGCATATCAGGTGGATGTAAACATTGGTATTTTTTAGAAGCAATATAAGTAAACAAAAGGCATAGTGGGAAATAGTGAAAACATTAAAAATAACTAAAACAAATAGAATAGAATTCAATAACTTATGATATGTCATGTCACTAGAAAACTTGGAAACATGGATAAAAACAAAATGAATAACATGTTCCAAAAAATATAATGTAAATAAAAGACTATCCCAGCCATCCAGAGCACTAAGTCGGTCATTTGCTATCAAGCTCCATACTAAACACTAAGAAATCAAGTGATTGAAGTCATAAGCTTCCCTTTTTCGACACCTATAACCATATAATTTTCCAGAGGTACTAAACAGTGCCCGTATAGGGAGTGAGATATGTCTTAGGGGGAAAACATAAAAAGTTTCAATAACATATGACCTACGTAATGGAAATGTAATAGTGTGAGAACATGAATTTATAAAGTAAAGCAATACAGTGTAACTAAATACCCAAGTACAAGCTTTATCCCTCAACTGGTGTCTAATCATGTAACCAATTCATCTAATTATGAAATTAGAAAATTTATATTGATAGGTCTCATGTGGAATATCCAACACATACATCATCTCGTGATAGTATAAATAGTTTAGGTTCCATGGTGTAATAACGAAACCAAAAATGATCTTTAATAGTGTACTTAAAAGGTAGTAACCAAGGAAACGTAGACCATAAGGGTCACTAACGTTGTTGTTACTATATCCTGGATAAGCATAATGGTGTAATCCATGGAATATGTTCCAATTCATTCCCCAATAAGGTACCTACCCAATCCAAGGTCATAATCCAAGGTAAGACAAGGCTAATCAGATAGATGACCCTATAGGCTATAACCATATAACCTACTTGTCAAGGACAAATCTATGGAGTGTATATGAGCCATCCTATAAAAATATGAATTGATCATATGGTTTCATACTCGAAATCTGATAATAATCAAGGATCAGGATCTAGGTGGGTATCAACCTATGTAAGCAGTATCCTTTAATCGGAATGGGGATCCCTTGGGATCATGGAAATCCGTAACATGAATCCATTTTGATCTCGAGTCTGGCCAATCCTATTAAATTATGATGTCATGTAATATTTCGTTCAATTCAATCATTTATTTTCCTTTTTTTATAAATTCATGTATCATGCAACATTTTTGATCAAGTCATTTGGTTCAAGACTTGCCTTTCATTAGTGTGAAAATGAAATGTATCATGAAACCATTTAATAAATTTGAGGAATATTCTATATTAACTATCCATTATTCTACCTCCCATTAATGTGTCAAGGGGTGTTATATATTTTCAACCAATTAATCATTCATATTTAAATCATTCATGTCATATATAAAATATATATGCTAATTTCCATTTCACATTTAAAAATCAATTGAATGACTTACCTTAGGTGGGTCAAGTGGTAAGAATACATGGTACTTGACATTAAGAAATTGATAATATAAACATTCCTTTTAAAATAGAAAATCATACAATTAGAGTGGTCTAGTCAAGGCACACTCGAAAAGTGGACCAAAAGTGTAAAACACTAGAAACCCAATTACCTTATAACCTTCAACATGGAAGGGATGTAGTTATGGGCATAAACAACAAAAAATAACGAATATATGAAATCAAATAAGTATATGGTTCTACTGATTACAATCATGGAATATAAATATAATAAATAGCACCGGATGAAATTGGTGGGCCCTATAAGAAAAATCCAAAATCAATGAAAATTAGGAATGAGTTGTGGACCACACACCTTAGGGTTTCCTGATCTGTCTACTACTATATTGGTACTTGATTTGGACAGGATAAGAGAATATCTAGGAAAAATACGAAAATGTTCATACACCGATATATAGGTTTCGATCTAAAGAGAAGGAGAATGGCTCAAGAGGACTTGATTACATACCATAGAAAATCCAACATGATGAAAAAAAGTTCCCTCAGATCCAGGATGAAGGAGATCATTGAGTCCAGAACTTTGATTTTAAAAAATCACCAAAATAAGAGAAAATTAGGTCAATCCCACATAATCTATGATTAGGAAATATAGAGGCGTCTTAATTAGATCATTAAGGTATAAGCGATAATTTAATCCTAAAATATCACATCCATGGTTTTTATACACGGTTTATCAAACCATGGGCAAACCATGCATGACTACCTAGGAAATAGGGGTTGTCACACTGTTAGGTTTCCCGGTTGTTCACTAACCATGAATAGTGGTTGTGTCCAGAAAAACACAGTTTCCGCAGTTCACTCTAAACTCTATTCTAACAAGATTGTTTTCCAAATATCTGTGTTTTGGGATTTGAACATTCCCTGGACACTCATGAGACTTTTATTAACCCACTATGCATCCATATTAGTCCAAATGTAAATATTTAGGCCAAAAATTTAATGGGTCCATACCTGAGTGTAAATTAGTGTTCTCACAATCTTCCCACCTTAAAAACATGTCCCCGAATTTTCCTTCTATGGTTGTAGAAACATTGTTTGAGAAAAACTATGGCCATTGGGAATATACATTGGCTTCCCTGTCTTATGTCTCATCATGTACTTAGTTGTGCTTCCATAACACTCATACTAGAGGGACAAACCAGCCACAGAGAGCATTCAAGCTCCTATCAATGGTGATTACAAGATACTCCAAAAAAGGTAGCATCGACATCTAACATGAATTCCTTGAGATCAAAGGTATGAAATGAATCATCATGATACTTTAAAATATATGAAATATGGAAGATGTTTTGAATGTCATGGTACCTATAATGTAGTAGAAAATAATAGTGTAATGACCCAACCTCAGAATCCCGGATCTCGTGCATTACTTTTATACATCGACAAGATTACATAAAATCAAATACTGAAGGACCGATCTATTTATCATTCTTGGAAAATATATTACATACATGAATGTTACATTACACATTAGTAAAATAAAACACAACATATATTATCCTTTGAGATTACCATTAATCCCCTAGCTTAATCCTGCTTATCAATCATAATACTCTTCTTGGAATCCTAGGAAAATATAACATAATAAAGGGGTGAACCCAAATGCTCAGTAAGGGTAAGAAATATAGCAGAACATAACATAAACATTAGTCATTGTGAATAATTTAAAACACATGACATTAAAAATAATAAACATGAACACTTTATGGTAGGAATATAAGATGAGTAAAAAATAACACTATAAAACATAGCCATGGGTATTCTACTAGTCGAATAACCACATGAACCATCAATAATATTTTCATAATGAGGGAATGTATAATGCCGGATATTCTGAAACATTTTTTCAAGGCCTAGGACAAGACATCTAAAAAGGATTAAGGCCTTGTCCAAATCCATATATCCTATTTGGGAAAGGCCTCACCAATTCCATGTCTAATTTTCTCATGAGAACTACCGATGCACCGAGGAGATATAGAGGGCTCCACCCATCACATACTAAGTCAAATACATTCCTCATATGAAATGGTTGAAACATAACATAATCATTCGTATTAAAACTGGAATATGAAATGTCAATACATTCACCATATATTATAAATGGTATAAAAATAACACATCCACCATCAAATATATCACAAAACATTCAATACAATATGGAATATTTGTATTATAATAACTCAACTTCAAACAAGTTTAAAATCCATCAAAATAAGTTGACATAGATGAACATGATTTGTAATACTCTATGAGAGAAATATCCATTTTTCATGAAAGCATTTAAATGTAACACATTTATAAAGGAAGTAATTTATAATATATTTTTGAATCAAAGTGTCCCAAACCACTTTGAAACATTTGAAATGAAATATAATTTCAAAACATTCATTTATATATAAATAAATCCTTAAAATCATTTTTGAAAACATGGTCAACAATTAAAAGGATTTAAATAGATTACTATTTAAAACATTTGAAATGATGATATTGTTAAATAGACCCTTCCATAAATACTTAAAATATTCATTTGGAAATTTTTTTAATGAAATATCGGTATTTATGATAAATATTTCCCAGTAAATACTAACAGATAAACAATCTCGGATAGTAATGAGACTGAGGAAATAACCCTTACCATGCACTTTCCTTTGGTCGAGGGTACATTTAACCTCCAGTATAATGACCATAGTATATTATTAAATTATACCAGAACCATATTATTATTCATAATATCATAAATTATTTATTTATAACTTTATACAACCCATTTAACAACGATTTCCATGTAAAATTAACATTTTGGTTAATAATCTCTTTCTTTGTTGTATGTGTTTTAACTTTTTGTTCATGATTGTATAATTTAGATCATGATTTAGATACTTTATATTTACCTGAAATTGAAGGCATTGATTATGGTGATGGTAGGTCGTACATACGCATAAATGATGTTTCCATTTTCATATTGTATTGAACAGAAGTAAGTGAATAAGATATATATAAGTACATAAATACATATATATATATATATATATATAATGTAGAATTATTATGTCACATACTACATACTTATTAATAATTTATATTTTTATAATCATCATTGAATAGTGAACGTGTGGATGAATTTGATCGCGTCGTGGAGACAGTAATCTGTATGTATGCATAAGCGACAATATCATTATATTGATGGTAAATTCGTATCTAATTGGATGGTATATTATATTTAAAGAATAATTATCATGTTATATTTATTATTTAAATCAGTTATATGAATTATTATACCCATCCAAATAATGAAGTGTTTGAATAACAAACTACACCACGACGTGGAGATAGTAATCTGTACGTATGGATGTTTGGCGACATTGACATTTATAGGATGGATAGAGTAATTAAAATGGTTTTATCATTTTTATAATAAAATCACAGTATATAGAAGATATTGGAGTTATTATCTAAGAATTGAAACAACAACAAAAATGAAGTGGAAGAAGAAAATAACATGAAAGGTGTGAAAAAATATTTACCTCTTCTTCGGGTTCTTCCTTTGGATTCAGACAAAAGGGCTCCATATTATTGCATTATGAACAAAGGAAGGCCTCAATAATGAAAGGAGTAAATTTTGGAGGATATTTTTTCAGGGTTTGTCCGAGCCAAAGGTTTTGGAGTTGTGAAATTATGAGAAGGAGAAGTTGTCTTTTATAAGAGACGTGAGGGTCACTTTAGGAAAATCTAGAAATATTATTTTATAGTAAAATCATTTATTGTTCCTAATGGCTCCAAAATTAACTAATTATATTATAAGGTGGGAATGAGTCTATAAAAACTCATAAAATAGGTTTTATATAGGTATAGGTCATTATATTAACCTTATCGTTTATATTTAACTCTTAGATAAATAGTTTGACATTTACCATGTCACTTTGTATTTTAAAATTATATGCTTAATAACCTTACTACAACAAGACAAGAGAACCCCATGTGGTTCATTATTAATATATAAAATCTTATCTATGTCCTTATTCCAAAACATATATTTTTAGGACATATATCAATTAGAAATATAATATTTGTATTAAAAACTAAATTATGTAAATTTTGACACTATTTATTATTTGTTTTTTTTTTTGAAAATCATAAAAGCCTGATTAAATCGAGAAAAATTATTTAATCAACAATAACATGTCATATTAACCAATAAAATTAGTGGAATTAATGAAAATTATCAAATTATATTTATTTTGATATTTATAATATCAATTATTTTAATCTTTCAAAAAAAGGTAATTACTGCATCATCATTGTGTCATAAATAAATTAAATTATAAAATGTAAAAAAAATTATAAATAAAATACCATTATGTAGGAATGTTTTTTTCCTTTCTAATTAATAATTATAGTCGAATATATGTTATGTATATCTCTATATTAATAATGGTTTAGTTATTAAACAATGAATTTAACTCTTTTAACTCTTATTTAAATAAAATAATAATAAATGACCTAATCTTATCAATGTGGACCAAAGTGGGTCAAATTTTATTTATAAGGTTGTTTTTGGTTGAATTATACTTATCCAATAGAATTAGGACATGTGTTAGGGTAATTATAATACCAATTTTACCCTTATTTACCCTTTTTACTTTTAACCGTGGTAAATTAAAGTCAAAATTTACTATTCACCAAAAATTATTTTAATCATATTGAAACAAATTTTACTTAATGATTTCAACCATGTCTCTCAGATTTTTTAAATTTCAACTCACAAAAGAGGTAAAATTATGTTTTATGAAAATCTTCTAACGTTCCTAAAAGGTTGGTAAAAGAGTTTAAAAAGTTCAATAGAATTGAATACTTCTAATTTTTTTTATAAAATGACACCAATGAATTAAATTGAACTTATAAAGGTATTATGTATCTATTTATACTTAAAAAAATTAAATAAAATATATAATTATTTAAATAAAATGTCATTTTAAATAATATTGCAGTGTTTTTCACTATTCATCAAAACATGAATGTTTTCAAAAAAATACCAAAAATTCACCCTAAGATAATTTTGATATCTCAAATTCAGAAATGAAGTATATTTTACCAAATTACGAACATAAAAGCTACATTTATTAATTTAAATCAAATTCCAATTGTAAAAACCAAAAAACGAGTTTTTAAAAAGTATTAACTATCAAAAGATTGACATGTGTTTATGTCAATTTTAAATGAGAAATAACATATAATGTCATAAATTGTATTAAGTGATAAATTTATATACTAATTATACTTCCAACCCATTAAAATCGATAATTTATCACTATAAACTATGTCGATTAAAAAAGTTATTTTCAATTAAAACATAGTATTTGTCACTATTCATCAAAATATGAATGTTATCAAAAAAGTATCAAAACATTATCCAAACTAAATTTTTATGACCCTATTCTAAAAAAGAACTTAATTTCATTAAACTGAATATATAAATGTGTCAAATATTGGTTTTAAGAAAGGCTCTCCATTAAAAAGCGGTGAAATTGCATTTTTTTTAAAATACATATTTTATCTGAAAAAAAAGAATTTTTTTTTATATTATCAATATGAAACATATAATATGGATGTTAAAATTATATAGAGTATATAATCCACAAAATTCAGTTAATACTATTCATAACTGCTTTTTGAATGGTTAGTTTGGTAAAATGTGATGCGCTCGAACTCGGTGTTGTGTGTAGCACAAGCTTTTAAATTACATTAATGAGATAACATACTATAAAATATTGGGGTATTACATTCTTCACATGTTCAACAAATTTTTTCCTCGCAATTTAAAATTGTTCTCCTAAAATAAATGGTTGAGATTAAAAAATACCATTGTGGAAAACCCAAATCAAAACTTGGTTTCATATAATTTACTCTTAATAAGAGGGAAAGGGAAATGAAAAGGTCACCACCAAGTTATGATTTGGATTATGAGAAAATTAGTAGAAATTAGAGACACATAATTGAAGGAAACACTTAAATATATTTTGAGAGTGATTGAGGTCATCAATCACAGACAAGTGTGAAATTGAGGGCCTCAAAGCCATCAATCTATGATGATTTAAAATATCATTAGTAATACAAAACATAACGTATTAGGATAACACATTTTGGGTTTTTAAGATTACTTACCTATTGAATAATATTTAATTTATTCATAGAAAAAGAGGAATAAAATATACTTGACACGTATAGTTTCATCCTTCAACTAATTCCTACCACAAACTCATCTTTCAATCCAAAAGATAATAGAATTCAAAAATATTCTATTTCTCTTAATCATATTGGGTTCAAAAAAATAATGATTTCATAAATCATTTGTTAGACTATTTTATAAAACTATAATATTCAAACTAGGAAATCACGTATACTAGTGGTAGGTGATCCACCCATGTCACTTATCGGTTCTGGGTTCAATGCTCGGGGCTTTGTTAGACACGACAGGTTGTCACCCGACCTCCGGGTTGTCCTTTTTATGACAATCCAAAAATAATCTCAAGAAATCATTTAACCTTAACAATAGTATCCAATGTCCATCCTAATATATTCCAATATTTAGACATATCCAAAAAACATTTTTCCAAAATCACAGCCCTAAATTTTTAAGGTAACCACATTGTAGATCCTTTTTTCCATGTAATAACTTGTGAATACCTTCATCATGTATTCTTTTAAAACACTATAACACCCTGAATTACCATAAATCCATATTGAATACATTCATTCTCCCTTATTCCCTATATAATATTGGATATACTTCTTCTATCCAATAATTTATTTAAATCCAACAATGATGGAATATATAAATCATTATTTATTTTCAAGGTAGTCAAGAATATCCAATATAAATTTTTCAAATCAATAATATATTATTCCAAAATCACTACCGTAGTATTAGAACTATTTTATGGTTTATCTATCTCTCAACCATAAATTTTCCAAAAATTTAACCTGCTATTCAGTCACATTTCCTGGTTCCACACAATCTCATGTCCTTAATGAAATAGTACTAATGTTCCATCCTTTTATACTCTATAATTTTTATAACATGTACATAATTAATACAATACTCAATTGAAACAATTCATTAATAACAAAGTAAGAAATCTAATCATTCACCTTCATATTTGGTAGTATCATAACTTGATTATTATTCAATTGCATAAATTTGGTTATACTCTGATGATTTGGAAATTGCTTCACGTAGTGTCCGAACTCCTTGCAGATAAAGAACTATACATTTGAAACCTTTTTCTTACCCTTTCAGTCACATACATGGTGTCCTTTTTCCCCACACTTATAAAAAACTCTTATTCCCTTCAATCATTTACCAATGTGATTCATTCCATAGTTATCACATCTGGGAAAATCCTTCTTTCCCCTCTTCCCTTTATCCATATTTCTCTCTTCCATCTTTTTATTCTATAGATTCCCTTCAAATCCACAGTACACAAAAAATTCCTTAATTATCGTATTAACACATGATACTATTTCTTCATATGATGAGAATATGTGGGAGAATATTTACCTTTTAAATGTTGGCTTAATACCATGAAATATATGATCCTTCTTAATATTTCGATCAGGCGTATTACTGGAATTCTTATTTCTTCTACTAGGCTCCATTTCAAAATAATGACAAACACTAGATTAGTTTATTAATCACAATGCATACTTCCAAACATGAAAAATACCTAACTTAATCTGAATAGATTAAGTATATAATATTTAATCCTAAAATGTTTTCTTTGATATATTATTTACTCCTAAATCCTTCTTTATGGATAATAATGAATATGTGAATTATCCTAAGCATATCCCATGGGAGTGTCGTAACCCGGAGTGTAGAGAAGCCTGTTGTCATGCACTAGGTCACCCCGGGTCAAGCCCGAAACTCCTTTTCGGAGTTTTCACTCCTATGTACATTTGTTCCAAATCCGCCTCTACCTGCTCATATCCAGATAGGGATGTATTGCATTGAAAATTAAAAAAATATCTACATTACCAAACTTCTAAGAAGTTATTCTGTACTAGTCCTCAAAGTCTATCTTAGGGTAATGGTCTCTAATTAGAGTTTATCTAAATATATTTCCTAGGTTTTTTATAAACTTCCTATGATACCAACTGTAATGCCCCAAACCCAGAAGCCCGGAGCCAGTGCATTATTTTAATACATTTCCATGATTACAAGAAATCACGTCCCACAGGACTGGTTAGTTTAGCAGTCTTGGAAAATATATATTACATACATGGATGTTACATTACACATTATAAATATAAAACACAACATAAATGATCCTTTGAGACACCATTAATCTCCAAGATTAACCCTGTTTATCAATCATAATACACTTCTTGTAATCCTAGGAAAATAAAACATAAGAAAGAGCTGAGCTCAAATGCTCAGTAAGGTTAAGAAATACAGCGGAGATAACATAAACATTTGGAATGGTGAATAATTTAATACATGTGCATTTAAAAATAATAAACCTAAACAATTTATGTATGGAATATGATATGTGTAAATAATGCCATAATAAAACATAGCCATCAGTATTCTACTAGTCGAATAACCACATGAACAATAAATAATGTTTTCATAATGATGGAATGTATAATTCCGGACATTCTGAAACAATTTGTCAAGGACCTGGCCAAGACGTCTAAAAATGATTAACGCCTTTGCTAGAACCATATATCAAATTTGGGAAAGGCCTTGTCCACTTCCAAATCTAATTGTCTCATGATACCTACCAATGCACCGAGGATCTATAGCGAGCTCCACTCATTACTTACTAATTCCAATACATTCCTCATATGAAAAGATTGAAATATAACATAAACATTCGTATTAAAAATAGCTTAAAAAATGACAATACTTTAACCATAAACTATGAATGGTATAAAAAACATCCACAGTCAAATATATCACAAAACATTCAATACAATATGGAAGATATTTATCATAATAAATCAACTTCAAACAAGTTAAAATCCTTCCAAGGATTTTGACAAAGGTGAACAAAATTTGTAAAAATCTTTGAGAGAAATATCACTTTTTTTCATGAAAACATTTAAATGTCATTAATTCATAAATTAAATAATTTAAAATAGATTTTTGAATCAATGATTCCTATAACACATTGAAACTTTTGAAAAGAAATATCATTTCCAAACCTTCCTTTCCATTTAAATAAATCCTTAAAATCATTTTGAAATCATGGACATTAATGTAAAGGATTTAGAATGATAAATAATAAAAACATTTAAAATGACGATCTAATTAAATAGGCCATCCCATAAAACTATAAAAGATTCCTTTTTAAAACATTTTAATGAAATATGGGTATTGATGATAAATATGTCCCAGTAAATATTTACACATAAACAATCTCGGATAATAATGAGATTGAAAAAATAACCCTTACCTTGCACTTTTCTTTGGTTGAGGGTACGTTTAACCTCCTGTATAATGACCATAGTATGTTATTAAATTATTATTAATCCTTATTAAAATTTATTATATCATACATTATTTATTTATGACTTTATACAACCCATTTAATAATGATTTCCATGTTAAATTAACATTTTGGGTAATAATCGCATTCTTTATCGTACCTGTTTTAACTTGTTATTCTTGATCCTATCATTTATATAGTGATTTAAATAATTCCAAAATATAAACATTGATTTATATATCATATATATTTAGAATATAAATATTTATAATAGATAGATATATGAAATGGAAGGCACCGTTTATGGTGACGGTAGGTCGTACGTACGGATAAACATTGTTTCCATTTTCATGTCGTATTAAATAGAAGTATGTAAATAAGATATATATATGTACATACATACAGATATATATATATATATAGTAGAATTCTACTATCATATATTACATACTTATCAATAATATATATTTTTATAATCATTTTTGAATGGTGAACGTGTGAATGAATCTCATCTCATCATGGAGACGGTAATTGGTCCGTATGCACGAGCGAAAATATCATTATATTGATGATGAAATTATATGTAATTGGATGTTATATCATATATACAGAATCATTAACATGTTATATTTATTATTTATATCATTTATACTCATTATTTTACCCATCCAAAGAATAAAGTGTTTGAATTACAAAATACACCACGACGTGGAGACGGTAATCCGTACGTACGCACGTATGGTGACTTTTATCATTTATAGGATGGATAGAGTAATGAAAATGGTCATAGAATTTTTATAATAACATAATATTATGTATAAGGTACTAGATTTTTTATCATATAATATAAACAAGAAAGAAAGAGGAAGTTGAAGAAGAAAATAACATGAAAGACGTGATGAAATATTTAAATCTTCTTCGGGTTCTTCTATTTTATTTGATCAAAAGGGCTCCTTAGGTTTGATTTCTGGACAAATTGATGCCTCTAGGATGAAGGGAGGAAGGTCGAGAGGACATTTTGGGAGGGTTTGGCCAATCCAAAAGGCTTTGTATGTGTGAAATTAAGAGAAAGGGAAGTTCCCTTTTATAAGAGAGTTGAGGGTCACTTTAGGAAAAGCTTGAAATATTATTTTATAATAAAATCATTTTATGTTTCTAATGAAAAAAATTAATTTTTTAGAGAATTATGTGCATATGGTTTGAAAACATTCAACCAATAGGTTTCAGATATTTTCTGGTCATCATATTAACCTTATCTATTACATTTAACTCTTAGTTAAATAGTTTGACATTTACCTTGCCTCTTTGTATTTTTATATTATTGGTAAATAATCTTACAATAACAAGCCAAGAGAACCCGATGTAGTTCATTATTAATACATATAACCTTATCTATTTCCATTGGAAGAACCATAGATTTTTTAAAATATTATTTCAATTAATAATATAATATTGGTTTCAAAAACTCAATTATGTCAATTTTGAGACTATTAAGTATTTGGTTTTTGTGAAAATCATAATATCATGATAACTTCGAAAAAAAATAATTAATCATCTCTAACATGTAATAATAACCTATAAAATTAGTGTACTTCGTCAAAAACCTCAAATTTCATTTATTTGGATATTTGTAATATCAATTATTTTAATCATTCATTAATATGGTAATTATTGCATCAGCATTTTGTCATAAAAAAATTAAATTATATAATGTCTAAAAATTCTTAATAAAATACCATTTTGTAGGAAATTTAGTTATAATTATAATTAATATTTATATTCTAATTTATCTTGTGTATAACCCTATATTAAAAATGGTTTACTTATTAATAATTGAATTTAACTCTTTTAACTCTTCTTCAATGAAAATAATAATAAATGTCTTAATCTTATTCATGTGGAACAAATGGGGTCATATTTTATTCCTAAAATTGTTTTGGGTCTAATTATATTAATACAATAGAATTAAGACATGTGTTAGGATAATCATAATATCATTTTTACGCTTAATTATCGTATTTACTTTTAACCGTGAAAAATAAAAGTCAAAAGATACAATTCACCGAAAATTATTTTCATCTTATTTAACCACATTATACTTAATAATGTCAACCATGTCTATCGGATTTTTGAAATTCAACTCATAGAAGCAGTAAAATTATGTTTTATGCAAATTTTCTAACATTCCTAGAAGGTGGGTAAAAGAGGTTAAAAAGTTCAATAGAATTTTATACATCTAATATTATTATAAAATGACTCCAATGAATTTCATTGAACTTATATAGGTATTATGTATCTATTTTGAAATAAAATAAATTTAAATAAAATAAATAATTTTTTAAATAAAAATTCAGTTTTAAATAACATAGTGTTTTCACAATTCATCAAAAATTGAATGTTTTCAGAAAAATACAAAAAATCACCCTAAGATAATTTTGATATTTCAAATTCAAAAATGAATTATATTTAACCAGATTAAAAACATAGCAGTTGTAGTTATTAATTTAAAATTAATTCCCGCTCTCAAAACCAAAAAGTGGGTTTTTAAAAAGTAAAAACAATCAAATGATTAACATGTGTTTATGTCAAATATAAATTTGAAATTACTTATAATGACCTACATTGTATTAAATGATAAAAATATAATCTAATTATAATTCAAAACCATTCAAATTTATAATTTATCACAATAAATTATTTCAATTAAAAAAGTTATTTTCAATTAAAACATAGTATTTTAACTATTCATTAAAATATAAATGATATTAGAAATGTACCAAAAATTTATCCAATATAAATTTTTATGTCCCCCTTCTAAAGAATAATTTATTTTCATTAATTAGAATATATAAATGTGTCAAATACTATTTTTAAAAAGTGTTCTCCATTAAAAAGTGATAAAATTGCATTTTTTGCAAAATACATATTTTATCAGAAAAAATGAATTTTTTCTTATATTATTTATAATAAAGACATAATATGGATGTTAAAATTATATACAGTATATAAGATTAAAAATGTAGTAAATATTATTCATAACCACTTTTTGAACTGTTAGATTAGAAATTTGTGGTGCGCTCGAACTCGGTGGTGCGTGTAGCTCAAGCTGTTGAATTATTTTAATGAGATAATGTACTATGAAATATTTGGGTGTTATAGATAGGTTATTGGCACAACACTCCTTAGAATCTCTAATGGCCCTATATAATAAGGTGACATATTTCCCTACTCTTGTAAGTGTCACATCCCCTGTCTGGGAGATACCTGAATAAAAACATGATCCCCAACATTGAACTCTAAAGGCCATAAAAATCCATTGTAATATTACTTTTGTCTAGACTGAGAAGTATTCATAAGCTTATTAATAAGATAAACCATCTTTGAAGTCTCCAAAATGAGACGAAGAACTAATTGAGGAGCCTTACCTACATCTAGCCAGCATAAGGGTGAATGGCATGACCTATCATACACGGATTCAAATGAATCTGTCTGAATTGTAACATAAAAATATTGTATTATAGGTGAACTCTATAAGATGGGTATGATTATCCCAATAACCTCTGAAATCAACAAAAAAATTCATGGATAATATCTTCTAGAACATATATTTTCGATTCTGATTGTCCATCAGACATAGGGTAAAAAGTTGTGATTTTAAGCACTTGTGTTCCCATGGATTTCAGCTAACCATGCCAGAACCATGAAGTGAAATGTGTTTACCTATTAGAATTGATTATATGTGGATCCTACAATAGTCATATAAGCTCATAGACATATTTTCATCCAAGCTCATCAACTAAGAATGTCTCCCGAATAAGAAAGAGTTGGATGGCTTCGTTAGTTAGACAATGACTACCCATATAGCATCACTACCCCTTGACAATATAGGGGAGACACCCATGAAATCCATGGAAACATCTTCCCATTTCCATGCTAAGACTGATGTGGATGAATAAAGCTTGTTGGTCTTTGGTGCTTCAAAAACATCTTTTAATAGGTGGAACACCTATTGATATTACCTATTATCTGATGTTCCAGCCCAGGAAACCAATAATGGAATCACATATCTCGATACATCATTGAGATTCCTTGATTAACTAACCACTAAGAATCATGGGACTTCTTCATCAACTCCTCTATTGTATCTTTAGGAATGCAGATACGTCCACATAGATACAGGTCCTCGTCTTTTTTCACATAATAATTTAGAGGCGGGTTATCTCCTGCTATACTCTCATGAAGAACCAAGACATCAAGATCTAAAAAATGAATACACATCACATTCTCAAGGATGTAATAGGTAATATTAATGGAGGAGAGGTAATACTGCTCATGTCTATCATGAATCTCTAGATTCAACTCAGAAAAGAGGTTCATTTACATCCATTTATCACTGGCTTCTCGTACAACCTGTGTTTGAGTTTTCTTACTCAACACATCAGCAGCTACCTTTTCGTTTCCTAGTGTATAGGAAATCTTAAAATCAAAGGAATGATAATATTTGACACATATTTACTTTCAAAGGATTATGTAACATTGTGAATAGATATTTGAGGATTTTGAGGATTTTTTACACAATAATGTGATCACCCAAAAGATAATATCTCCATAAATGTATGGTTTTGACAACTACTACTAGATCAAGATTATGTGTGGGGTAATTTCTCTCATGGGGTCTCAAAGGCTATGATCCATATGCAACAAATTAGTACTCCTATATCAGTACTACTCCTAGGTTGATGCATGATGCATCACAAAAGATGGTATAACCTATACTCGGCTCGAGAAAAATTTGAATTAGTGCCGAGTCAAACCTCTCTTCCATATCCTAAAAGGATTTCATGCATGATTCTTGAAATAAATAACTTCAAGTACTTCATTATAAGACCAGTAAATCTTGGTAGTTGGTGTCAGAAGTATTGTATGTAATTCCTATAATAATCAGCCATCCCAGGAAACTTTATATATCAAACTTGTTCTTGAGATGCTCCAAGAAAACTATGGCAATCAACGTTTCAGGGTCAATAGATTCTTTTGATTCTGAGATCATATGACCTAATATGTGGACTATGTTGATACAGAATTGGAACTATGCATGATTGGCCTAAATTTGATGTTGTACCAGTGTACTCAGAATGATCTCAATATGTTTAGAATGGTCTCTACGACTGTAATAATACACCAAGATTTCATACAAAAATACCACAGATAACGAATCTAAATGGGGATGGTAAATACTATTCATAAATGAAATTAAAAAGAAAGGCAGGTTTGTATGAACAAATGACATAACAAGGTACTCATATAGATCATACCTGCTACAAAATAAAATTATAAGGTAGGTCTGATGTGTTGAATCACACCTGATGATAACCTTATATCAGGTTGATCTTAGAGAAGATCTTTTCTCCACATAGCTGGCCAAAGAGATCATATATTATAGGTAGTGGTTACCATTTCTTGACTGTAAGCTAGTTCAATTTTATGTAATACACACATAGATGTAATTTTCCATCCTTATTCATGATAAAATGCAATGGCAACCCCCAAGAGGATGTACTAGGCCGTATAAGACCCTTGGACTCTAAATCCTCTAACTTATACATGTGCTCATGAAGATCTATAGGTGACATCCTATATGGGGGATTGGACATAGGAGTTTCTCCAGGAATAAGCTCGATTGTAAAATCTACCACTTTCTCAAGAGGTAATCTAGAAGAATAATCAGGAGATACATCCCTAAAAAAATACACTAATGAAGGGAAAATAGTTTGAAAAAAACCATGTACCTCTATGAAGTGATTTTCAGTCTCGGAGTTCACCCCACTTATCCCATGATTCTCTGCTCCCACTCTACTATCTTGAACATCCCACTCACCCTTATGTTGATAACTACTACCTTCAAGTGATATAAAAGATACCCTATGGTGATAGTAGTCTAAAAAAGCATGATACTGAACCAAATAGTTCATTTTGAGAATTACATCGAAGCTTGTATTCTGTAGAATTAATAGGTTATGTAAGAATGGGTATGTTCCTTTCTCAAGTAGACATTCCCTGTTCTAGAATATTTCCTATGTACATACCCCTAATGGTATATTTAGGTTTGTTACACTATAGTGATATTGTATCTCTAGTACGATAATTTCCACAATTGATATTGAGATAATAGTGTTTGAAGCACCTATATAAAATAATGACTATATTATAGTAGAGGATACTAGAATAGTACATCATACTGTATATGATCTCATATCCTGATCCTCGGGTATTGGCAGTATTGCATGCAAGTATCCTGATCCACAACCATATGTAATAGATAGACTTCCATGATCAAAACTTCTTGGTTGGCACTACTGGTGATCAGGGGTATGGTTACCGTGGCTACGATCTCCTCCTCATCCAAACACACAAGTCCTACTCGAACTCCTCTCTTGATGTGGCGTAAAACAACACACTCCTTAAGGTGGAGATGGTGCACATCCTCATTCACTTGAAGTTGGTGGAAATGTCCTGTAGAAATGCAAAAGATTCCACCATATAGCCACAATACCTATAGTCCATTCGGTCTATGTCCCACCAAGGCTATGAATGCCTTCTACATCCTCACTGATGACACACTTTAGTTCCACCGAATTAGACACCCTAGTTGTCACTACCCTGATGAGAAACATTGAGAGAACATTTCTAACCATTGGAAGAACTGATGGATTGACACATAACTGATCCATTAAACATGATACAATTGTTTTATCTCAGGTTACACTCAATGATAAGAACATGATTGACTATTTCCAAATAAAAGTAGGTAGGAAAAATACATTGACCTACATACGGAAGGCATACTAGAGCCCATACTTGAAACATCTTGAATTTGAAATTTCACCATCGGTTATAATAGGTCCAAAGCACTAAAAATACATGAATCATTTTTAAAACTCCATAAATTATATAAAACCATGATTGAGATAAATGAACTATCTAGATCTATCTACTCTCAGTTTCTAATGATGGAACTAATCATAGAAGGCAGTCTGGAAATCAACACATAACATGCCATGATGACAACTGGCCTGGGAAATCACATCCCACCAATGCTTTTCCGAAACCTAAAACATGTTTGTGGAAATCATAACCCTCAACTCTATAGGAATATCTGTATTCATAAAGATAGATTTTGTGTCTTATAGAAATGTCTTAGTAGACAATGGATAACTAACCCCTGATAATGTCGAAGGATGATGCTGCTAGAACTCACGTGCCAGATCAATCATCATATGTTCAATCTGTGAAGCATTTTGCATGGACTGCACCATGGGAAAGAAACTATCATGGACATGGGCATCAGTTCCAAAATCAGGAAAATCATGTGGTGCCTCATGTGGCACTCCTAGAGGTAATATTGGTATGTCAGGGCCCACCATGGCTGAATCATGGTCATCGCATCCTTCCTAGCATATGATATGATGATGTCGTTGTGGAAATAGTCTAAAAAATACTAAACACAATCCTCATAAAATCTTAGAAGAAAGAATATAACATGAATAATGGTAGCTGCTTAAATGAAAACTCACTACCCATTGAATAGTCCCCAACTGTCCTCTTAGACATTCATGCATTGGTAAGTGCTAAAGTATAAGTTTCATTTAATATTTCATTTTATTTCAAGGTTCACTCATTTACCATTCATAAACATGACCAGGAAGGTTAATTATGTGAGAAAATTTCTTTGAAATTTTATGATTCATTTTCTAATGGATAGACATTTATAATGAATCAGTACCCATACAGTTATCACCAGAAATTACACCCATTTATTTTTAGCATAATGACTCAACTTGGTAAAATATGCATCCCAACCCTTGACGGCCCATACACCCAATGAATTGGGATATTAAATCACTCAATCACATCTAAGAGTAATAAAATAATAAGATAACTATCAAAACATCACCCAACAATCACAGGCATATTCAGCAACAAAAATTAGTTTAATGCACCCATATGGAATGGAAATATGCATGAAATGTGAATTTTAGGTGCCTACAATGATGCACGTAACAATTAACATTACCCTCATATCATCAGGCCAAGGATGAAATAAAATCCTCAAAGAAAGTAATAATCAACAACCCCACACAATATGAGAATCACTCAACAGTGAAATAATATCAACTGTAATAGGAAATACCATAACAACAATTATAATTTAGGCAACATGGTTTTTACCCTAAACATGGGTTTGTGATGCACAAGCATAGCTTATGACCATGTACCAAGAATTCCTAATATCTAATATGTTATCCTCAAATAGTATATATATATATATATAATAAACTCCTTTGATACCAATTTGTGACATCCCAGACCCAGATGATAGAGAATGGTGCCCTGAGCCCGATGGGCCACATGGACTCAAGCGTATCTCACGGAATACCAGAGGCTTCCAACTACAAGTGAGGATATAGGTTGTGTCTATGGGGAGACTATTATTTAATTACCAAAGTTTAGAATAGGGTTTCATGGGAATATAGGTAATTAGTGGAAGCAATATAAGTTAACAGAAGGCACAATGAAAAATAAAGTCAATAGTAACAAAAACTAAAACAACTAGAATAGTATTAAAAACTGATGATATTCCATTCCACTAGAAAACTAGTAAACATGGATAAAAACATCATGAATAACATGTTCCATAAAATTTAAAGGAAATCAAAGACTATCCCAAGCATACATAGATCCTACTCAGTCGTCTGTTGTCAAGATCAAAACTAATCAGCAAGAAATAAAGTGTTTGAAGCTGTATACATCTCTTTATCAACAAATTAAACCATTTAATCTACCTTTGGTACCAAAAGGTTCCAATAGAGGGTGTTATATAAATCTCAGTGGGCCGCCACCAACTATCTATGTAACATTTGGCTCGTGTAATAGAATTATAAAAATGTGAAGGCATGCATATATAAAGTAAAGCAATACAACATAACTAAATACCCAAGTACCTTCTTCAGGTATAGACTATTGTCTTAACATGTAACTCATTCATTTAATTAATCAATTACCAATTTTATATTGATAGTCCTAGTGAGATGAATCCAAATCAAACATTACATCGTGATAGTATAAATAGTCAAGGTTCAAAGATGTAATAGAGAACTAGTAATGATCATTAATAGTGAAGTTCGAAGGTAATAACCAAGGAATCATAGACCTCATGCATCCCCAACTTAGTAGTAACTATTTCATGGATAAGGATAAGCATGTAACCCAAGGAGCACGTTCCAAGTCATTCCACAATAATGTTTCTACCGAATCCAATGTGATCATCTAAGGAAAAATGAGGCCAAGCAGAGACAAGGCCCGATATTCTATAACCATTGAACCTAATTATGAATGATGGGTCCATAGAGTTTATCTAAGTAATCCTTTAATAATATTAATGGATTCTATAGTGTCATATAGTGAATCCAATAATAGACAAGGATTGGGATGTAGGTGGGTATCATCATATGCAAGTTGTATCTTGGAATCAGAATGGTGTTCCTGAGTTCTCATGGAATTCCCCAATCATAATCTAAGGAGATCTTGAGTCAGGACATTCCAATTTAATTATTAATCCATGTAATATTTCCTTCCAATATATTCCTTCCTTTCATTAGTTTGATAAGGTCATGTTGCGTGAAATATTTTTATCATGTCATTTGGTTCAAGCCTTTCCTTTCATTACTGTGACAAGGACAAGTAGCATGGAACTATTAAATCCATTTAAGCCATATTCCATCTTAAATATTCATTCTAATATCTTCCATTAATGTGGTAAGGGATGTTATTGATATGAATCAAATTAATCATGCATATTTAATTCAGTTAATTCATATACTCAACACATATTCCAATTTCAACTTCACATTTAATAATCATTTGAACCACTTACCTTATTTGGGTCAAGTGGTAACCATACATGGTACATGAAATTATTAAATTCAAAATATAAAAATTCCATTTATTATATATATTCATACCCTTAGAGGTCAATCCAAGACACACCTGAATGGTGCTCAAATGTGTAAAACATTAAAAACCCAATTATGGCATAACCTTCAACATGGAAGAAAAGATATTGTGGTCAAATACACCCAAAAATAATAACATATATGTAAATATCATATCCATACTATTTTAGTGATTATAATTTTGGCATATAAATTAAATAAATGACACTCAATGAAATTGCCAGGCCCACATGACAAATCCAAAATAAAAGAACATTTGGGATGAATTATAGACCACCCACTTTAAGGTTGTACAATAATTATCCTACTGTCTTAAACCTATATTTTTCTTATATTTTATTAGATCTAAGGAAAAGAAAAAAATTATCAGAAATCAACATATTATTTGAGAGAAAAAGAGAAGGATAACAACACAAGAGGACTCGAGTGCTTACTATTGCACATCCAACATGACAAATGGAAGCTAGATCAGATCCTAGATTAAGATATTTGAATACCTGATTTTTTCCTTAAAAATTATCTAAATTTTGATCCATTTAGTTAAATATTTCAAAATTTTATTTTATGGAAGATGGTGGTGGATTAACTAGGTAAGTAAATGAAAAAGGACAATTTACCCTTAAAATTGAATGTGCTATGTTTGTCTGCTTGGTTTGATAAACCTTGCGCAAACCTCATTGGGATACCTAGTAAAAATGTTCTCTCACATGTTTTTGCCACATGACCATGTTACAACTCTGCGAGGTGGCTCTATTTGGTAAAAAAATCCACTACATTTTTCACACCATGTGAAATTCATGCATGGTTTACTCTAAATTGTCCGTCAAGCCTATTTTTTCTCAAATAGGTGGGTTTGGGGATTCTAACTATCCCCAGACACACATAATACCATTATTAACCCATTAGGAATCCATATTATCCCCAAAGTATTGATTTAGATCTAAATTATAAAGGATCCATAACTTAGTGAAAAAATTGGTTCTTATACTTTTCAAATTTCAAAAGATGGATATGCTAATAGTGGGGAGAATGTGGAACCCCTAGATTCTTTTACATGTACCTTCATTTAATTATTTTAATTATAAATAATGTTTGGGTTATGTTTTTTGGGGTTTTGATGATTATGGATCCTTTTGGAATCTTTTTTAGAGGTCCATAGTTGGAGCACAGTTTGTAGAAACAGTGCATCAACTCTAAGAATCTATGAAACTGCAAACATAGGTGACTTGGAAGGTGCACAGTTCAAGAATATTTTGACCAAACTACTTGGATTATAATGAGAAATAATGTTCATGTATAATTATTTGAGATAGTAGATTACACATGTTTGTTTCACGGTCTGTCTAACTGATTGAGGCTACTATATGAGGTCCTCTATGAGATAGATTCGCGTGCATGGTTTGCAAAAGCTTTTCCTAACCGTGCGCCATAGCCATTAAACATTAAAATTTTGATTCAAAAATTGGGATTCTAACTCGTTTTACACCCTTAAGCACTCTTTTCTCCCTAATTCATTCATAACACAATTTCCACTTTCTCCCAAGGCTATAGAGACAATTCATTTGGATCCTAGAATTATCTGTATGTGGAAAAAAGTGTGTGGGAGTCCCATATTCCTCTGTAAGTTCTCGTTCTTGGTTATTTTTTATATTTATTTTCCTTAATCCTTTTAGAAGCGTTAATTCAATCTATTAAGTATATATCCCTGATTTATGTTGTCAATCTTGATATGATAATATTTTTTTGATTAAAGGGAACCAGATTTAATGATGGATATTGATGATCTAAGCTTGGTTTTTGATATTTTCTTATCATTCTTATTTTTAAACTAAGTTTGAGAGGTGGGAGGCTTCTCCCTCAACTTATATTGATTATAAATTAAATTTTGGGTTTCAAGTAATTGAAATTTGTGTAATTATTATGAAAACCATTTTGTGAATTTTTTGAAACCACTTTTGCAATGTATTCTTAGATATTGTGGAAATTGGTTTTTTTAGAAAGTGAATTTGGATCATAATTTTAAATAGATATATTTTATTTTATCAGTTGTTTTTGATGCATGGATAACATTATAAATTTTTTTTAAAAAAAATTCATTATTGAAATTTATTGGGTTCATTTTTAGTAAACAATGTTAGATTGATTTCTTTTTCATTAGATGTGACCCTATGGGATGGTCGTATTGCATTGGGTCACATGGTATTGGTTAAAATATCACAACTTGGTAGATTGATGATTAGAAACTCATGTGTGTTTATTTTTCACCTGGTAATGTATGAATGGATGTGTGAAGTGGGTATTCCAAATGGAATTGAGAAATGTTTTCAAAATCATGATGGTTTACATTCTATGAAGAATGTTTTGGTTTGGGAAACTATTTCATCATTGATATAAACTAATTAAAATTGCTATTTTAACTATTTTATATAAATTTCATAACATGTTATATCCTATTGGACTATGTTGAGAAGTCATTGGGGGAAATACTACTTTGTTCTATACTCACCCCTTTATGAAATATTTGGTTCATTTTTAGATGAAATTTATAGAGACACTGGTAAATATAAGGAACCCAATTCTTTAGTGGTCAATTATGATACCATGGGAAAAGATTGTTATGATATATAATGGACTAGGATGGGGATTTCTGATATGGTTTCTTGGTTTTCTTTGAGATTTTTTTTGTTTTGATATCATCTTTGTACTCTGATATGGTTTTTGTTTTGGTTATACTTTGAGAAGTTTTTTCCCTTGTTCTCATCCATCGTATATTGTTTATTTTGTTATTTCTTTTAGTTTTCTAGATATATCTTCCAAGGTAAACTCATCCCCAATTATTTATGAGTCCCTTTGAATTTATTAACAGCCTTTGGTATATTGGGAATTTCACCTAAGGCCCAATGACACACCGCATCCTCTTACCAAGTCAACAGGTGAGGGGAGGATTGTTACATTATCCACAATCTAAATGTAGTTGATGTTTTTTGGCATAAACCACAACATGTCACTTTTCCTAATTTCTATAAGTAGATACCAAGAGTAAGAAAATACAATGAATTAAAACAATTTCCCAACCCCCATAAGAGGATAATGGTAGAATTTATGGTGTAGAGGGGGCATAGAGAAGGTAAAATGGATCTTTATTAACTATCATGGATTCCTACTAAATGTGATGTACATGTTTATACAGAAGAGATATTCACATAACCATATACTCCTTAATCTCTTCATCTTCACTCACCATCATGATTTTAAAATAGGTATAATAGGAAGCACAAAATTGAAAATAAAAAGAGAAATAATAAGAATATAATTATATATTAAAACTTTTAAAAACTTTGATTGTTTCAAATTGCATACAATTTTACTCAAAAATTAATATCTCCATTAAATTAAAGTGTAGTTAAATTTTTATTAAAAAAAGTGTTGAAATATTTCCCTCTAATTATAACCTAGAAAATTTGTTTTATGGTTGGGGTATTAAATTCTAATTTTGGAAAAAGTTCTTCATAAATGTTTTTATTCATTGTCTTTCATATACACACACAAAATTTTATCTCTATAAACCATGTGTGGTTGAATTTATTGATTTGTTACTAAAAAATTATATCTATCCTTGATAATCTTCACATTCCTCATTTAATATTTTTTATTAATTCATAACCATGAATACCTCTGAATCAACTAATACCTTAGTTAATGAAAAGGATCCCTAGAATATTATATTCTCTACAATATATTTCATATCCTTTGCCTTGATCACATAGGTGTATGGTCCAATATTTGAATGTCTCTAGAACTGGGTACATATTTTATGGCCCCACATGTGAGTTTTATCTATGCATTAAAATTTTGCATTGTTATGCTAGCCCAACTTTATTAAATGAATCCCGATGAACATAAAATCTTATAAAAATTTAACATAACAATTTTAATTAGTGTATAAATTGTTCTGGATAAAATATGAATGTTATTTAAAATGGTAAAAAATTAAAAATTAGGCCATTTTCACAATTGAGCTCAATTTACTCCAAAAAAACCTAAAAGTATTACATTTTATCCTATAATTATATGTTTGGCTTTAAAAAAATTAATTAAAAAATAAAATGTATCAAATTTTCATATTTATCAACTACCATATCCAATCGTATTGTATGATTTGGAAATATTGAAAACACTTTTATTATTATAGTGGTACGGTATGTTATGCACTAAAAACCTATGATTTCCTTTAAATTTCAATGAAAATAATTTCTATTTAGGTTTCTCCCACTATAATAGAAATAGATTATAGTGGTGGTTTTTTTGGATTTAGTAGTGGTTTTGACCACCATAAATTAATCTATGGAATTTTCTCAAAATGACTTAGTATACTAAGTTAGTTGTAAATAAATAATATTTTTTTAGGGTAGATACTTTTGAACATATATGAATCCATAATTGTTAGTGGTTCGGAAACCATACCTATAATGAATGGGGTAGTTAAAATTATATTATTATTAAAATATTGGTTAGTGATTATAACTACTATAAATTTTTTCAAATAGGTTGGATAAATTATATATTTTTTGAAAGAAATACAAGCTCTTAAAATAGATTAAAATTAATTATAAAGCATTTAGTAGTGTGTGTAAGACCACTAGATAAATCCCTATATCCATAATGAAGTGCTACATGACCCTTTGTGTGACTCATCATACATAAGAGGATTCTAACTAGCTAAGACGGTCTGAATAGTGTCGTGGGGGGACTATACTCTCAATAAAAATATCAATATAGTAGAACCAACATGATATAAATAAGACATACCAATAAAACAATGGTAGATGAAAATTATATCATAATTTTATGACAATTTCGTCCCTGTCATAAAATATAATAATAACAAAAGATCCCTTTTTTGAAAAGTTAGTCCAGAGTATAATCAAATGATATATGAAATTAACATATTGATGGGGGCATTTATCCAATATCCATCTCGGTGTCCCCTCCAAACACCAAGCTCCATCTCCTCACCTGCATAATTTTGGGCCCTTGTATAGTGACCCAATCCATAAACATAAAATTTATCATTGTTTTTACATACAATTTAGAAAAATAAAACCAATCATCAATATGTATATTATATTTGAACAATTAGGCATAAAAATACATCATGTTAAACATAAAAACAACATCTTTATTTAAAACTCCATACTGTTCATAAAAATAAAATTCATATTCTAAAACATAAATGGATACCCCAAGAAAAATACATAAGGAAAATTTTCATCTCGAAAGTCTAATAATGGAATAAACATAGAAATAAATCATAACATGATTTTCAAGAGGAATAAAATTATATCATAAAGAGGTTGATCATAAAAATTGAAACATGGATTGAGGAAATGTCATCACAATATCATGGAATCAGAAACATTAGGAAAAAACATAAAACATGATATCATAATCATAATTCAAGCATCACTCACATGACCGGAATTATAATGTAAAATAATCTCTCCTTGTGGTATAGATTTACTCCCTCATCCCATACATAACATCTCATAAGGAATAAAACATTCCTTAATTTACTAAAGGCCTATATAATACTAGGAACACCTGTAACATAAATTAAAATAATTCACATGCATCCCAAATGAGTAAACTAAACTCTACATAAATTTTAAGCATGATCAAAACAGTGAGAAATAATTAGGATTAATAATTTTTATTTAAGGAATATCAGAAGGATAAATAATTACTCCCAAGGGAATAAGGAATAAAATCTTTTGAGTTGTTAATAATGAAATTTAAACATATTTCATTAACATTGTGTTTTAATATGGCTAATTAAAGAGAAGGATATATGAGATGAAAGAATAAAAATGTACCACTTGGGTAAATATTTGTATGTAAATGATATTTTAAAAAGAAGAAACGAATTTACTGTTTAGAAAAAATAATAATTGAACCAAGATTGTTCCTTACAAAATAAATATGAATGTTCACATAAATTCGTTTTTCTTAAAAGTGAAAATTTCAAAGGGAAATAAAATATATATAAACCCAAAAATGAAAAATATGTTTTACTTGGTATATATTTATGATACATATATACAAAAAAATAAGAGTAACATGTGTATAATGTATTTTGTAGAGGGAATGATAAAGATAAAGTTTAACAGATTAATCATGAAGGAGGTACAGAAGATGCAACAAATGATCAATGAAGCAAATCCATTTTAAAATACTTTTTTTATACCACATAGTATAATGGGATGTTGGAACTTAGTTTTCATAAGAGAATAAAGTAATTATGAAGGTTTCATGAGATAACCAATAATTAGGATTCTAATTATAATGGAGAGCATTGGTGGGAATAAAAAGTATGGGAATGGAGGGGAAACCATAATTTAATGGTATAGGAATTTATATTAACATAATTACGTTTTCGAGAACAATTATAACTCATAAATAATGAATATTTTAATAAAAAGTGATCTAAATAAATTTAAATTGGATATACCATATGAAATTAAAGGAAAAAATCAATGGGAAGCATTATAACTCCAGAAAGAAGATTGGGTTATGAAAGACCATTATTTTTTAGGGATAACATCAATCATATCCCACAACAAGTAAGATCATGAATGGAAGTTAATTTCCAAATTTCAATAATTAATTTTTATGTTATAATTGAAGGGGTATAATTTTCATTATACAAGTTAATAGTTGTGCGTAGTGTTTTAGTATGCCTCAAGTAAGGGTAATTGAGATGGAAACCCTTACGACTTATGAAACATTAGAATATGAACCTCATAAAATATAGATATCTTAAAGATGATTCTAGATACAATGATTATATATCATCCATTATATTACAAATTGAGTTGGAAGTGTAGATTCTATTTAAAAAGAACTAGGTGTATAAAAGAAAATGTTTCTCAATGAAATTTTTTGAGATGAAACCCTTACATGTTTATAACTAATTCAATAAAAACCCCTTGAAAGAGTAAGAGGAAGAGGGAGATTCGATTTTATGTTAAAATATCATGAAATAATATGATACATTATATTATAGACCCCACAATGTCCTAGTCCTACTCACTCTGAATAATAACCTGCTGGTTCACCATGGGACCACATGCGTTCCTCATTTTTTGCCAGAGGATTCCAAATAGCAGTGGGGGTCTATGGTTCTTCTGTGATAAGTCTATAACCCCTTTATATTATTTGAAATAATAATATAAAATAATAAAATGCCATCCATCACAATCAAATTGAACAGAATGAAATAAATAGAAACAAGTATGTAATAAATTAAATGATGTAATGTACCAAACCATCATGTCATGAAGACAACAACTGATCATGAACTGGGCTGATATCATGAACTGAATACAGATTCTGAAAAATAAATACATTACGATCAATTGTGAACTCTGGTATATGAAACATACCCTGTCTCTAAAACCATATCTAACAACTCTAGCAAGAACATATGGCCCCACATGAGTGTCTCAAGTCAATCATGAAATCTAGGGCCTCCGCCTCATCCCTTTTGCATCTATTCTCAACATGAAAATAGGTATAAGGTTTTCACAGACACTTAAATGAACATACAAAGATTGAGATATTTTTTTTAAGTTGGTTCCTTGGTCAAAGTCAAAAGAAAAAAAAATATTATTAAAACATAGAATTACATGAGTCTAAAAGATGGGATTCTTTTACAATATTTATCATAGAGGGGTAGTAATTAAACTAAAAGTTCCACCAACCATGTGGTGACATGGTTGACTCCCTTGTTTTCAAGACCATCTTCCACATTGTTTACTTCACGAAAGGAATGTGTAATAATGTAGTTAATGTCCACGAGTGAATGAAGACAGTCTATCCAGGGTGTTGTAAGAGGCCACACAAGTTGCATCACACTATTCCAAATGGCATGGATGATAGTAATTGATTCACATTCAATCCAGATGTTATTCCAACCATATTTCTTAGAGAAGGAGATAGCATAGACCATGCTCATCATTTTTGCCTCTAGAGCTGATTAGATGCCATATGATCCCTAAAAGCATCCAATAATATACCCAGATTGATTTCTAAAAATGGTGCTGCAACCTGAAGGGCACAGGTTTCCTTTAGAAGCACATTCAACATTAACCTTGATCTAACCTAGGAGAATATCTTTCTAGAACATATCATATATTCATCTAGGTTGAGGATAAATACCATTAAACCCAAGCCGACGTAGAATCCCAAAGGCCTTATAACATGCTGTTAAAAGTTCATGTTCATGCAATATGCCTAGCCCAACTGAGACAAAACATGAATAAATAAAATAAAATAAAACCATTTTTATCCTCAATTACATGACCCTAATTGACCATCCATTCATCAGATAGTGTCGTGGTGTCTATGATCACATATTGATGAACATTCCTCTCATGTAATATATGGTCTCCAAATACATGGTAGCCCTTATCATATCATCATGAAATGTGGGATGGAACCAATTTAAGCACTATAATTTTGGATCAGAATACCCGGAAACCCCAATCACATCCTCATGACTCTTGGGAAAAGTCATGTGGAAGCCTTAACATTCAGGCTCCAATTCCATGAAAACTAGTTTCATGTCCTCACAAATTTAGGGATGAGGCCTATGACACCGTAATAATATCACATACAAATGCATGGTAGCCCATATCACATTCTTATAAATTTAGGAATGTGTCTTATAGAATCTATATCATCTAGGATCCATGCCCACAGAAGCCACTATCACACCCTCATGAATTTGAGGACGTGGCCCGAAATAGCCCTATCATCTAGGTTCCAAATCCATGGAACCCCCTATCATATACTCACAATTTAAGTATGATTACTATGATAAGAATATCATATAGGCTCCAAATTCATGGAAACCCCTATCCTACCCAATCTCCAAATCCAAGGTTTCTTCAGACATTAACCTCTAATTCTAATGTAGCTTTAATCATCAAGATCAATGACTATGGAAACTCCACCCATGTTTGGATTTTTGTCAAGGAATCTCATCCATATAATGTCAATCATGAGGGAATCAACCAAGTTCCAAAATGAATATAATAAAATAAAATCATAAAAAATGTCCAAATTCCCATTCTAGCCATAACCTTATCAGCATATCAGAATTATTCATCAGTTCGAGTCGGACCAGAACCATAAGTACCCAATTAGAGTTGTTATATCAATTAGGAAATTACTTATCCCTCTAGAAAAAATATGTAAGTGGATACATCCATCATTGGATCCTCAGAGCTGGTATAAAGGTGTATGAATCCCACTTAGGATCCCATTGTTTATAGAAAAAGAAAAGGCATCCCTCATAGGATATTTGGAAACAGCGAGTCTCTCGATCCATCACCATAATCTAATAGGTGAAACATCTAACAAAATATTCTCTAACATCACTTGGACTCAGGAAAAAATGTAGAACTATACATGGGAGGTTTCCTTATGACCTTACCCATTACAAGTTACTCTCGGTTGGCCCGAAAATCTAACCTATCTATTTCCTCGAGTTAAAACCCATTCAAACTAGCTGAGGAATCACGAAAGATATACTGTTCATGGGAATTAGAGATTCCATGCCATGTTCCCTAACCATTATCATATCCCTCATATGGGTCTCATCCCATTTCATACTCTTAGGAGATAACTTCATTGAATTACTGAAGGAAAACATCTCCATCATTTTTTACTTTCCATTAACCACACCATAGAGGTTCTCAAGAACATTTCATGAGATTCACCATCACATTATATGTGGAAAACTTGTCATAACAGACTCCGAATTTTTCCAATTATGGATCCGAGATGAACGAATTACCAAACCCATTAAATGTTAATAAGGGTGCAGTAATTCATTTGTACCTAGAGTACATGATATGTACTAAAAAACCTCCACTCTATCCATGTACGTATATATGTCTGGGTTACACCTGAGTTATGTTCATGTACTACTATAGAGAAAAGGAACACATGGGATCTAGTTATATACTACCCCATGGGAAGAACACACCCGAGGTCCAGTCTCGTATTACAACACATCCTTGTCCCCCTTGCATGGGGTGTCTAGAAAGGTACTCATGCACATAGCCATGTACCACTACATATTGTGTACCCCATGTACATGGTGTGAATTCTCAAAAAATAATCTTCCTTGAACAAGAATAACACACTTCATGTATTATTTAAACCACCTGTAGTGTGATTAATATTTCAAAACTATAAACCCCCATAATTATCTAGAATCCATCATTTCCCCCAATTATCGACAGATTAACCCCTAATGGGTCTCCAAATCCCATAAAATGGATCTAAACATTTTAAAAAATAATCAATAGAAATTTATGACTAATAAATAAATGTTCACACCTATGAGTGTGAATCATGGAATCTTCATACAAAATATGTGTTATCCACCTTTTAAGCCCCAATCTAGTTCCAAATTAGCATATTGGTGGTAATCCCTCATCCCAATACCTCTAATATCCATGTCCCTCTCTTAAAAACATGATGTGGGATTCCTAAAGTGGAACATATGAGAAAAAAAGGATAGAAGAAAAAAATAATAATAATATGGAAAATATTATGAAAATAAAATGGAAAAATAGAATAAAACTGGGCATAGGCCCGGCCTAGGGCCCAATGTGATTTTATGCCTCATTTGTACAAAACCCCTCCATTCTAGACTCAAACATGGAGTTAGAATCCCAATTATATGATCCATTAAAATGATATCACTATACTGATTAGCGGGAATAATTTATGATTTTATTAATTAAATATTGAATTTTCATTCAAAATTAAAAAGACATGAAATTATACCATACTCCTACCCTAGTGTAAATACTATAGTTTAGGACCAATACAGTGGTCATAAAAAGTTTCTATGTTTTTTTACTAGGAGAAAATATTAAATATTTCACTCAAAAATCATTAAATCAAAAAATTCAGAATTCTCATTTTTATAACCTAGAATGATATGGGATTTTTATATTCCCCACCATCGTAATATCTTGGTTCTAGGTGACACCAAAATGTGCCTTGTACCCGGTTCATTACATGGGCTCAAGCGTTGTTCCCTGAATACCAGAGGCTACGGACTAGAAGTAAGGGTCTTGGGTGTGATCGTGGGGAAACTATGCCATTATTGATAGAGTATGCATATCAGCATAACGAATAATAAATGATATATGAATCCATAATACCTCAAAACAAGCAAAATATAGAAGACATAAAATAAATAAAAAACCTGAGCACATATATAAATGATGAATATCACATATGTCTAGGAAAATAGCCAAAAAAATCAAAATTCTGGAAATATAGTACGAAACCAAATTACAAAATGAAACAAATAATCTCTAACATTATCACAAGCATTAGCATGGTGAGATACTCTCCAACTCTACAACAATCAAGTACCTGATGATGAATGGTGCTTTTCCGTATCTATATCTGCAACCATATAATCATTTTGTGTCGAAAACCATGACACAAATAGGGTGTGAGATAAATCATAGTTGGAAACCACCACAAGATCTGTGCCTAACTATTATTGATCATATATAACACGAAATAATGGAAATGATGAAAATAGATTAACAGTACAAAAATGTTACCAAATACTACAATATCCATTTACATTCATTTGTATTTAATGTTCATCATATAATCATGTATCACAAACAAGTATCATAGAAGACCGCCTAATGGGACTGAATCCAAGAATGGGCTTTGGTTCGCAGACGCATCACAAACATTCAATATTAACATTAACCCTCTAGGTAACTCACACAATATAACACCTCTATCCAAGTAATAAAATAAATATGAAAAGAAACTCTAAGGAATCACTCACCATCATTTCCACCTATAGTCATTCCATAATAACTACATACTCTCTGGAGAATCCGTCGATATCAATTCCCATTTGTGGTCTTGTAACGTAACTATAGATTCTTTGTGATATCACTCACCATAAATCCCCCATGTCTTCTCATAGCGTTAAAATATAACAGGAACTCTGAGGAAGAACTCAATTTCAATTCCCCATGTGGTCTCATAACGTAAACTATGGACACCCTAAGGAATCATTCAATGTCAATTCCCTATATGGTCTAACTACACCAGGTACTCATAGCCCTATGCAATTCAATCATGCATAAACAATATCTCGAAGCCCAAAGTAATATTCAATACCACATGGCTAAAATATTCCAATTCATATCATACGAATTTAACAACAAACAAAAGACAATCAATTCCATCTTATCAAGCAAGGAAAGTAAACTCAGTCTACCGCATAGGCATCCTGTATTAAATGTACCTAAACATTAAAACAAGGAAATTCAACCATGGGGTATTCTATAAACATTTAATTTTACATAATATCACGTTAAAAAAACTTTAATCTAACAATAAATATAAGGAAGATAAAACAAGGTTTATTTTTTATAACACAAAATACCTGATTCATTGGTAATCTGTACTTTGGCATATATATCAAACAAAAACTATAAAAGGTAGAAAACCACCAACCTCGATGTTGTACGATGAACACTCTCAAACATCGGACCTTGAGATGGCCTAGAACAATGAACTCCAATAAATATTTAAATTAAAAGCTTCATCCTTAGATATCTTAAAAAATAAGAGTAATCAGGGGAGAGGCTTTTGAAGAAGGAAGGAATCTCCGGTGGGATTCCCACGTACACGATGGCACCTTGATCGGAGCTCGGATAGAGGAACATGAGGCACTCGAAGAAAATCGTTCATATGTTGCTCTCTAGTTCAAGAAACGGGAAGAAGAAGAAATTTCGGGTGATTAGACATGACCCCGGTGTAATTTGTCAAATAAATGAAATAGTACATGGTTTGTACTATAAATGATCACGCCATGTATTTTCTTTAATCAGCCCCCGACATTAGTGGTCTACCACATCACCCCACATGACCATTTCTCATGCATCACATGCCTGAAATGTCACTATATGTGGTAATTGGGTACACAGTGTGTACACTTAAGTACACGGCGTGCACTTACAAAATTTCAAAATTCTCCTATTTTACCCAAAAAGTCATGAAATAAAGATCCATACCTGAAATGAAGAGAGGTTCTTAAAAACATCCACTATTAATGAATTGTGTCCCCAAATTTCAATAACAATATGGCAAAGAATAATCATCGACTTGCTCCAGCCATTGTGATCACATATTGGTCTCCCTCTCCCATGTCTCATAATGTACTTGGATATGATACCATATCACCCATACTAGAGGAACAATCCAGCCATAGAGAACCTTCATGTTATGATCAAAAATTTGTATTGGATTCTTCTCAAAAAATGTGTCCACCTCCAACTAAACCTCCTCGGGTGAAAACATGAGACGGGTCTTAAAAGTAATGTCATAGCTGAAAAATGTGAAGGACATCATACATATCCTGGTATCTTGAATATAACTATAAATAATAGGCAACTAGCCTGACTCTCTCCAAAACCTCAAACATCTCTATATATATCGGTGAAAGTGTAATGCCCCGACCCCAGCTACCCAGATTCGGTGCATTACTTCGTAACATTGGCATGATCACAAATGATCAAGTCTCGAAAGACCGATTAGTTTAGTAGCCATGGAGACACTAGATACATTCATAAGTCTTTAATTACATCAAAAAGTAAACAAACTACAATATCATGGTCTTCATAGTCCACAATCATATCCCTTTCTGACTACCCCTGTAGGTCATTCATAAAATACTTCTTCACATCCTGGAAAAATATTAAAACATTGAAAGGGGTGAGCTCAGATTCTCAGTAAGGTTAACAATATAGCGGAAGCTTTCATAAATAAACATAAAAATTTAAGGCAATGTATAACTAAAACAAAAGCCTTTTAAACTTGAACATCAACATAATATGGCCAAAGTAAAATGAGATAATGCCATTCACTTATTCACATGGATATTCTACTGGTCGAATAATCACTTGCAATATCAATAACCACTTTCATAATGATGGAATGCATAAAGCCAGACTATCATAACCACGTAGTCAAGGCCTCGTGCCAAGACCACAAATAAGATTTTGTCAAGGCCTCATGCCAAGACACTAGTTTGTCTCATGAGACCTGCAGATGCATCGAGGAGCTATAGCGGGCTCCACCCGTCACTTATTAAGTCCAATGCATTCCTCATATGAATAGGTTTAAACATATCATAAACCATAACATAATCGTATCACATAAAACACGCATAAAGGAAACATAACATTTCCACATTTCAATCACAAGATATCAATACAACACATTGATATAATAAAAATGCTTTCAAAACCATTTTCAATACCAAAATAAAATAACGTTAAAACTTTGTATTTATTTTTCAATAATAAAATGATGGCTTGTAGAGGAAGCCGAAACTCAAATAATGGTCACGGCGGAGGAGAAGACGTTGTCGCCGCATAAGTACGGAAAGAAAAACATTCCCTTTTGTCGTTTAGCAAATCGCTTCGTATAAAAAATATTCCTTTTGAATAAACGTAAAAGTCAAAGGGGTTTATACACCGTATAAAAGAATGTTGTGTATAAAACCAAATATGCCTCAATGAAAGGGGATTGAGACAAAATCCTTAAATAGATCATTTTTAAAATAAAATAGATCTATTATGTGTATTCACTATAGGTACACATAAAGAAAGTAAAAATACAAAATAGGACATAATAATATCATGACATAATTTGAAAGTAGGAGATTAACCCAAAGAAAGGATATTGGGTTAAGAAATTCCCTTACCTTGTGTCCGACTTGACTCAACCGTTCTTTAACCTCCTGAATAATAAACTAGAGTTAATATCTACCTTATTAAGAACCATTTTCAATTTCATTATCCTTTTTATATCACTTATTACAATGTTATGAATATTATGTAATTATTTAAGTTAATAACGGTCGTTTTGTCGATCTTTGGTAACTTGAGTCAACAATAAAGTTATTATAATTACAAGTTGTTCATGTGGTAGAATATCCATTATATCCAGAATTATATTCATGATTTAGATTTCATATATATCTTATATATCCAGTATATACATTCATTTATAATATTACGTAACATTTAGAGGTAAAAAATGAAATGCATCGTTCATGGAGACGGTAAGCCGTACGTACGCATGATCGCTACTTTCATTTCAATTTCATATTTAATGGAACTAAATCATAATGATATAAATGTATAATATAATTCCAGTATAATATAGTGTATAATACCATTTACTTCATCCTTTATACATCCCACATATGGCATTAACGATTCAAATCACTTTGAGGGGGCGGTAGTCCGCACTTCCTAAAATGAAATTATCGCGTTTTACCCATAATGGAAATCATAAAGTATGCCATAAATGAGAAATACAGAAGCATAAGTAAAACATAAACATATTATATATCATATATAAAAATAGTGACATCTTAATGGCCACCTTTTAAGGTGTTATATGAGTGTTGAACAATCATCATTTCGTGAGGCTGAAATTCGCCATCCACAGAAACCGTATGTTCTTTAACCATTAGATGTAGTTGTGTGTAAGTGTAGCTAGAATCCTTCTTATAACAACATCCTAGTATATTGAGGATACTGGTTTTGTTACAAAAGAAATGAATAAAAAGAGTTTAGGGGGTTGGAGAAGAAAAATAAAACAAAACAACATTAGAGAAGACATTACCTCAAAATCGGGTAACTCTTTTTGATTTGAGCCAAAGGCTTCCTTGGGATGAGTTCTGCCCAAATTGAGGCTTCTAGGAGTAAGATAGGGAAGTTGGGAGAGTATTTGGGCAGAGGTTGGCCGAGCCAAAAGGCTTGAAAGTGTAAATGAGGTGGGAGAGGTGGGGGCCTTTTATAAGTGGAGAGGAGGGGCACTTTTGGAAAGATTGAAATGTTACATTATTTCACAATGCTTTTCGGATTCTAAAGGTCCCACACATATATAATTCGAGGCTAAGGTGATAATGTTTCGAAATCTCTTCATCCAATAGGATTTGGACAAGTTTAAGCCTTGTATTTTTCATTATCTTCTCATTTTATTTAAATCGTTAAATAATGAGGTCATCGTTGCATCATCATGATGTCATAAATAATTTTATTTATTTAATGTCTAAAAATTATAAAAAAATACTATGATGTAGGAAATATTTTTAGATTTATAATGAATATTTATAATTAAAATTTGGACTTGTGTAACCCCACTTAAAAATTGTTTTAGTAAAACAACTCATGTTTGTGTCAATTTAATTTTAACATTAAATAAATATATATTAATGTCATTTTCCAACTAAAGTGGCTCCATGGGGTCCCCAAGTTGACCCATGGGTTGTCTTGGTCGTCCATGACTCATCCAATTGGAGTAGGACAAGTTTCATGCTCATCTTATATTATTAAAACATTATTTTTACCTTAAACTACACTAATTACCTCTAATCGCGATTTAGAACATAAACGTTACTATTCACCAAAAAATTATTTTAATCTCATTGAACCACATTTTACTTCTTAATGAAAATCATGTATGTCGGATTTTTGAAAATCAAATCACAGAAGTGGTAATATTTTATTTTAACGAAAAATCAGTTTTTAATAACCACTTAGTGGTTTCACTATTCATCAAAAATTGAAGTTTTTCAGAATAAGGCCAAAATTTCACCCTAAGCTATAATTGATAATCCGATTTCAAAAATGATGTCTATTTTACAAAATTACAAACATATAAGTTGCATTAATTAATTTTATAATTAATTCTCGTTGTCACAACAAATAGCGTGTTTTCAAGAAACAATTTATATCAAAAGATTGGCAATTGTTTATGTCCAATTTCAGAGTGAAATTAATTCTAATGACCAAAATTGGATAAAATGGTAAAAATATATTCTAATTATACTTTAAAACCACTCAATAGTATAACTTATCACTATAAATTATATTGATTAAAAAAGTTGTTTTAAGTATTTTTCACAATTCATAAAAATTTTGATGTTCTCATGAAATTACAAGAAATTCAACATAGGCTAATTTCAATATTAGGAATACAAAAATGAAGTCCATTTTGAAATATAAAATTTCTACAAATTTAAAAAGTGGTTATTACTATTCATAACGTCTACTTTGATTAGTCGCGGTGTTTTAGAACTCGATGTTGCGTACAATGCAAGCTATTGCATTATTGAATGAGATGCGTATCGTGGAAGCTCGGGGTGTTACATTCTCCCCTCCTTCAATAAATTGCGTCCTCGCAATTTGAAATTTTTCTTTGAAAATAAAAGGTTGAAAAGAGAAAATACCTTTGTGGAAAACCCACATCGGAAATAAGGTTAATAAAATTTAGTCTTAATAAGAGGGAAATGGAAATAAGAAAGTCACCACCAAATTATGATCTCGATAAGGAGAACATTGGTGGCAATTAGAGACATATAATTGGAGGAAAAACGTAAATATTTGTAGGAAGTGATTGAGGTCATCAATCACAATCAACTGTCAAATTGAGGGCCTCAAAGCCTTCAATCTATGATTATTTAAAATATCATCAGTTCAACAAGACATAAGGTATTAGGATAACACATTTTTTTGTTTTAATATCCCTTTACTAAAGTTTAATAATTAATTTATTCATTGAATAAGAGAGAGGTATATATATATTTATGCTTGACAATTAGAGTTTCAACCTTCAACTCATCTTTCACTCAAAAAGATAATAGAACTCAAAAATATTATTCTTATCCTAATTGTATAAGGTTCCAAATGTTAACACATACCATTTAGATTAATAAATTATTTGTAATAACCAGGGACTTCCTGTAGGCTAGTGGTAGGAAATAAAGGCCGGTCACACTATGATTGTGGGTTCGATTCCTGCAGCTTTGTCTGACGCGACGGGTTATGCCCCACCCTGCAGGTTGTCCTTTTCATAAAACTATAGTATTCCAAGAATAATCTCCAGAAAATTTTTAACCTCAAATTTACTATCCAAGGTTCAACTTAATCCACTCCAACCTTTATAGTTATCCAAAATACCTTTGTCCAGACTTTCTCTAAAAGGTCTCTTAATTCCAAAATCAATTTATCAGATTCCCCAAACAATGATTAGTTTCTCTTATTGTCACATACTAAAAATATGATTACCTTAATCATATTAAAACCTTACTGAAATCAAAAAGTACTGCAGTACAATCTTTATATATATCACAGTATTCGTATAACCAGAATATAATCCTTGAGTCCAAAAGCACCAATACATTAATTATTCCGCTTCAACTGTAGTCACAACATAAGATTGGGCTTGATCCCTTGGCCTTTTCTGAGGTAAGTTTCCCTGACTCTTAGGGCATTCATTTGCATAATGACCCTTTTCTCTACAATTGTAGCATTCAACTTTGACAGCCTCTTTCTTTCCCTTTCAATCACGAGCCTGGTGACCCTTTTCTCCACATTTATAACAAACTCCCATTCCTTTTAGGCAAATACCAGGGTGATTCTTCCCACAATTATCACATAATGGAAAATCCTTCTTTCCCTTTTTCCCTTTATCTGTCTCTTGTTCCACCGTTCTCTTCTTCTCTTGCTTTACTTTGTTGTCATAAGACTTAGAGAATTACTTTTCTGTCTTGATAGCACACGAGACAATATCTTCGTATGATGAGAAGGATTGTGATACTAAAGCTCGACGGAGAAATGGTTTTAACCCATCAAAGAAATGATCAATCTTACTCCTTGGGTTACGTATATAATCGGCAGCATGCCTCGCTAACCTTGTAAAGTTAGCCTCATACTTTGCGACATTATCATCCTCCTGGTGCCTCATACTCAGAAATTGCCTTTCCATATCTGCTCGATGGTCATGAGGAAAGTATTTTTCTAAGAAAAGCTCTTTGAACTCCCTCCATTCCATATTCGATATGTCATCATCTTCCTTTGTGTTTCGAATCAGCAACCACCACTGATCGGCATCTCTAGTGAGGCTGTAAACTGCCATGACAACCTTCTCCCTTTCACTACTCCCCAAGGCATGGAATATTTTCTCTAAGGAATTTATCCATTGCTCAGCTACTATAGGATTTGTACTCCCATTGAAGGTTGGTGGTTGTTGCCTCATGAATCGATCTAGCATTGATCCTCCATGTTGCGGATCAGGGTGCTCCATACGAGTAAGGTTATTATTCATAACCTGAGTGAGTTGTCCCAGTATGGTAATAAGTTGATCAGCATCAGTTGTATCTCCAGATCCACAATAATTATCTTGAGCAGGAGGGAAATCCCTACACGGAGTTCGTGCATTGATACGGTTTCCATTCCTTCCACTAGGCACCATTTCTAAACAATGGCATAAACTAGATTAGTTTATGAATCAAAATACATAATTCCATACTTATAAAACACTTTACATAAATTGAACTATTTATGGATATAATCCATAATCATAAAAATGTTTTCTTTGAGGAAGTATGTACTCATAACCCTTCATAGTGGTTTGTAAAGAAAATGAGAATTATCCTAAGCATATCCCCCGGGAGTGTCGTAACCAAGAGTACAGCAAGGCCCGTTGTCGTGCACCAGTTCTCGTTCGAGTCTAGCTCAAAGCGGTGTTTTCGAGTTTTACCCCTAGGTACATCTGTTCCAGAGCCGCCTCTACCTGCTCGTATCCAGACATGGATGTATTGCTCGGAAATCTCACAAAATCTCTACAATAACAAAATTCTAGGAAGTTTTTCTATACTAATCCTCAAAGTCTATCTTTGGGCTATGTGCTCTAATCAGAGTTTATCTAAATCTAGCTTCCAAGGTTAGTACTAAACTGCCTCTGATACCAACTGTAACGCCCCGACCCCAGCTACCCAGAGTCGGTGCATTACTTCGAAACATTGGCATGATCACAAAAGATCAAGTCTCGAAAGACCGATTAGTTTAGTAGCCTTGGAAACACTAGATACATTCATAAGTCTTTAATTACATCAAAAAGTAAACGAACTACAATAACATGGTCTTCATAGTCCACAATCATATCCCTTTCTGACTACCCCTGCAGGTCATTCATAAAATACTTCTTCACATCCGGGAAAAATATTAAAACATTGAAAGGGGTGAGCTCAGATGCTCAGTAAGGTTAACAATATAGCGGAAGCTTTCATAAATAAACATAAAAATTTAAGGCAATGTATAACTAAAACAAAAGCCTTTTAAACTTGAACATCAACATAATATGGAAAAAGTAAAATGAGATAATGCCATTCACTTATTCACATGGATATTCTACTGGTCGAATAATCACATGCAATATAAATAACCACTTTCATAATGATGGAATGCATAATGCCAGACTATCATAACCACGTAGTCAAGGCCTCGTGCCAAGACCACAAATAAGATTTTGTCAAGGCCTCATGCCAAGACACTAGTTTGTCTCATGAGACCTTCCGATGCATCGAGGAGCTATAGCGGGCTCCACCCGTCACTTATTAAGTCCAATGCATTCCTCATATGAATAGGTTTAAACATATCATAAACCATAACATAATCGTATCACATAAAACATGCATAAAGAAAACATAACATTTCTACATTTCAATCAAAAGATATCAATACAACACATTGATATAATAAAAAGGCTTTCAAAACCATTTTCAATACCAAAATAAAATAAAGTTAAAACTTTGTATTAATTTTTCATTAAATAAATGATGGCTTGTAGAGGAAGCCGAAACTCAAATAATGGTCACGGCGGAGGAGAAGTCGTTGTCGCCGCATAAGTACGGAAAGAAAAACATTCCCTTTTGTCGTTTAGCAAATCGCTTCGTATAAAAAAGATTCCTTTTGAATAAACGTAAAAGTCAAAGGGGTTTATACACCGTATAAAAGAAAGTTGTGTATAAAACCAAATATGCCTCAATGAAAGGGGATTGAGACGAAATCCTTAAATAGATCATTTTTAAAATAAAATAGATCTATTATGTGTATTCACTATAGGTACACATAAAGAAAGTAAAAATACAAAATAGGACATAATAATATCATGACATAATTTGAAAGTAGGAGATTAACCCAAAGAAAGGATATTGGGTTATGAAATTCCCTTACCTTGTGTCCGACTTGACTCAACCGTTCATTAACCTCCTGAATAATAAACTAGAGTTAATATCTACCTTATTAAGAACCATTTTCAATTTCATTATCCTTTTTATATCACTTATTACAATGTTATGAATATTATGTAATTATTTAAGTTAATAACGGTCGTTTTGTCGATCTTTGGTAACTTGAGTCAACAATAAAGTTATTATAATTACAAGTTGTTCATGTGGTAGAATATCCATTATTTCCAGAATTATATTCATGATTTAGATGTCATATATATCTTATATATCCAGTATATACATTCATTTATAATATTACGTAACATTTAGAGGTAAGAAATGAAATGCACCGTTCATGGAGACGGTAAGCCGTACGTACGCATGAACGCTACTTTCATTTCAATTTCATATTTAATGGAACTAAATCGTAATGATATAAATGTATAATATAATTCCAGTATAATATAGTGTATAATACCATTTACTTCATCCTTTATACATCCCACATATGGCATTAACGATTCAAATCACTTTGAGGGGGTGGTAGTCCGCACTTCCTAAAATGAAATTATCGCGTTTTACCCATAATGGAAATCATAAAGTATGCCATAAATGAGAAATACAGAAGCATAAGTAAAACATAAACATATTATATATCATATATAAAAATAGTGACATCTTAATGGCCACCTTTTAAGGTGTTATATGAGTGTTGAACAATCATAATTTCGGGAGGCATAAATTCGCCATCCACAGAAACCGTATGTTCTTTAACCATTAAATGTAGTTGTGTGTAATTTTAGCTCGAATACTTCTTATAACAACATCCTAGTATATTGAGGATACTGTTTTTGTTACAAAAGAAATGAATAAAAAGAGTTTAGGGGGTTGGAGAAGAAAAATAAAACAAAACAACATTAGAGAAGACATTACCTCAAAATCGGGTAACTCTTTTTGATTTGAGCCAAAGGCTTCCTTGGGAAGAGTTCTGCCCAAATTGAGGCTTCTAGGAGTAAGATAGGGAAGTTGGGAGAGTATTTGGGCAGAGGTTGGCCGTGCCAAATGGCTTGAAAGTGTAAATGAGGTGGGAGAGGTGGGGGCCTTTTATAAGTGGAGAGGAGGGGCACTTTTGGAAAGATTGAAATGTTACATTATTTCACAATGCTTTTCGGATTCTAAAGGTCCCACACTTATATAATTTGAGGCTAAGGTGATACGGTTTCGAAATCTCCTCATCCAATAGGATTTGGACAAGTTTAAGCCTTGTATTTTTCATTATCTTCTCATTTTATTTAAATCGTTAAATAATGAGGTCATCGCTGCATCATCATGATGTCATAAATAATTTAATTTATTTAATGTCTAAAAATTATAAAAAAAATACTATGATGTAGGAAATCTTTTTAGATTTCTAATTAATATTTATAATCAAAATTTGGACTTCTGTAACCCCACTTAAAAATTGTTTTAGTAAAACAACTCATGTTTGTGTCAATTTAATTTTAACATTAAATAAATATATATTAATGTCATTTTCCAACTAAAGTGTCTCCATGGGGTCCCCAAGTTGACCCATGGGTTGTCTTGGTCGGCCATGACTCATCCAATTGGAGTAGGACAAGTGTAATGCTCATCTCATATTATTAAAACATTATTTTTACCTTAAACTACACTAATTACCTCTAATCGCGATTTAAAACATAAAAGTTACTATTCACCAAATCTTATTTTAATCTCATTGAACCACATTTTACTTCTTAATGACAACCATGTATGTCGGATTTTTGAAAATCAAATCACATAAGTGGTAATATTTTATTTTAACGAAAAATCAGTTTTTAACAACCACTTAGTGGTTTCACTATTCATCAAAAATTGAAGTTTTTCAGAATAAGGCCAAAATTTCACCCTAAGCTATAATTGATATTCCGATTTCAAAAATGATGTCTATTTTACAAAATTACAAACATATAAGTTGCATTAATTAATTTTATAATTAATTCTCGTTGTCACAACAAATAGCGTGTTTTTAAGAAACAATTTATATCAAAAGATTGGCAATTGTTTATGTCCAATTTCAGAGTGAAATTAATTCTAATGACCACAATTGGATAAAATGGTAAAAATATATTCTAATTATAATTTAAAACCACTCAATATTATAACTTATCACTATAAATTATTTTGATTAAAAAATTTGTTTTAAGTATTTTTCACTATTCATAAAAATTTTGAAGTTCTCAGAAAATTACAAGAAATTCAACATAGGCTAATTTCAATATTAGGAATACAAAAATGAAGTCCATTTTGAAATATAAAATTTCTAAAAATTTAAAAAGTGGTTATTACTATTCATAACGGCTACTTTGATTAGTCGCGGTGTTTTAGAACTCGATGTTGCGTACAATGCAAGCTATTGCATTATTGAATGAGATGCGTATCGTGGAAGCTCGGGGTGTTACAGAAAGCTTCCTCTATCTCATAATCCTCATATTCCCCAACCTTGGTGTGACATGAAAGAAAACCTGATCTCCTACCACAAACTCTAGAGATCACCTCCATCAATCAGCATAATACTTCTGACGAGACTATGCAGTATCCCCCCCTCTTTTGAATCAACTCCACCTGCTTAGTGGTCTCCTTGACAAGATTAGGTCCCATCATAGCTACCTATATTACATCTAGCCAACAGAGGGGTGATTGGTATGTCCTACCGTACAAAACCTGAAAAGGATCCATCTAAATTGGTGCCTAAAAAAATTTATTTTATGAAAACTACACTAAGGTTATGTGTATCTCTTATGAAACCCCCAAAACAAGGACTCATTCTTGAAGCAGGTCCTCCAACACCTAAATTGGGTGATCGGACTAGCCATATTTCTTTGGATGGAATGTTGTACATAGAAGTACCTAGGTACCCAAAGCCTTCTATAGCCCTTTCCAGAAACATGTTCCTATCGATGAAAACTGTACAATCTCACAGATGTACGACCTTTCAAGATCATCATCACTAGTGGTCTTCTTGATCTTTAAGAAGTGTTCCGCCTTCATGATCCTATCGATGACAACCCTAACTACATCATTCCCTCGAGGTGATCTCGATAACCCTATCACGAAATCCATCTCGACAGCATTCCACTTCTACACCAGAATGGGTAACTGCTAAAAAATCCATGTTGATCACTGATGATCCACCGTCACTAGCTGACAGGTGGAAAATTTCATAACAAACCCAACAACATCCCCCTTCACACATGGCCACCAATACTGACTCAGTAAATCTTGATACATCTTGGTAACACCAAGATGAACTACCCAAAATCATGAATAATAATCTCACAACATCACCTCATGTATACAAGCTGAAACCCATACGTTCCAATGAAAATAGAATACATCGTCCCCGCCTATCATCCAACCTTGAGTAGGATCCTATCTTGACACACTCTATTACATGAGTAGGCCTTCGGAGACTGATAGCTTCCACATATGCTCCTGATCCAGTAGAGTAGAGGTAACATCTAAAAAAGAAATGTCTACCCTTATCGCATGTGAACCTCCAAATTCATCTTAGAGAACAGATCCATAAGATAACACTCACTGCTGGCCTCATGATCATCTTGTATCCGAGTCGATCTACTCGATGCATCAGCCACAAAGTTTCCTTTCCTAAGTGTATAGAAAACCTCAATTTCAAATGACTAAAGGAACTCAAACCACCTTCGCAATATCAACTTCATATGACACTGAGTAAATATATAATTGAGACTTTTTTAGTCAGTGAAAACCACAATGTGTTCTCCCTACAGATAATGTCTCCAACAACGTACAACATGCACAACTGCAGCCAATGCGAGATAGTACATTGGTTAATTCATCTCATGTGGCACCAACTACTATGACCTATATGCAATGAATCCTTTCCCATGTATATGAACTTCTCCCAGCATGATACATGATGCATCATAGTAAATTGTGTAACACTTTCCAAGCTCTGGTAAGATTAGTATCGATGATGAGGTCAACCACCCTTTCATCTCCTAAAATGCTGAATTCCATGAATCTATCCACAAGTACATTGGTCATTTCATAGTCAGGATCTTTAGTGGTGTTTCAACGTATAAAGAGTCCTATATAAAATGCATGTAGTAACCAGCCATCCCTAGAAAACCCCATATCTCAAAGACGCTCTTCAGCGGCTCCCAAAAAACTACTGTTGTCATGTTCTCTATGTCTATTGATACATTAATCTTTGAAATAATGATGACCCAATAAGTGAATCTCGTCCATCCAAAAGTGGAATTTTGGGAGAATTGCATACAACTGATGTTACCTTAGTGTACTAAATATTTTCTCAAAATGGTTGGAATGTTCATGTCGAGTGTGAAAGTACCCCAATATATCATCCACGAAGATTACCATAAAATAATCCACGTTTGGATGGAATACTAAGTTTATTTGTCCTAAGAAAATTTCCAGTGCGTTCATGAGCCTGAACGGAATAACCAAATATTTATATAGACAATACCTGCTCTAAAAGGATATAAGAGGTATATCTAATGGTATAACATGCAACTGATGATATCTGAATATCAAGTCCATCTTAGGGAACACCCCAGATCCTCAAATTTGATCAAATATATCATAACCCCTAGGTAAATGATATCGGTTATTAACTATCAATAGATTAATCATCTGATAATCCACCCAAATTCTAGGTGTACCATCTTCCTTAGTTATAAATAGGATAGGCGAACCCCAAGGAAACATACTGAGTTAGATGAAAAACTTTTCCTACAACTCCTCCAACTACTTCTTGAGCTACTGAAAATCTTGAACGACAACCCTAAAAATATAGAACACTGGATGGAAGTCCTTGTGGGGACTCACCTATTCATCTACATAAAGACTAGAAATCTAGTACATAACCCGTCTCAACCCATGATGCTTGGGTCCAGCTCTGCTTGCATGGACATCCAATCCTCCCTTCTGTACAATCAATTTTCCCTCTAGTGACCCGAAACTCACCCTATGGAGATAGCAATCGACAACAGCCTAGAATGGAATTAACTAGTCCATTCCAAAGAATTAAGTCATGGGCCACCGTCTTTACGATACATAGGTCCAATAAAAAGTGACACCACCAACCACAAAAGGGAACTCTTTGCACTGACATACAGTAGCTATTCTAATTCCCAATAGAGCTTCAAGAATCATGATATCAGAAGAAGTAATGATACTGAGCCCAAGGATCCCCACAATAGTAACATATATAATACTATTGGAATCCCATGTATCAAAATGAGTAGAATATAAAACTGAGGCAAAAAAATATTACTTTTAACCATTGAGGGTTTGGGATCTTTCTCCAGCTGGATTTTCTCTAGTGAAAATTTATGACCTGCACCACGGCTGTATAAAGATGTCTGAGATCCCTAAGCTGATCAACCCTTGTGCTGCCGAAATCCCTATTTATCATAACAATGTCCACGACCACCACCACAGCTTGAATAACTCTATCCCCTAGACTTATGTGGAACTGGTTTTCCAGATCCTGTATGAGGAGTCGAAACAGATCCTCACCCACTAGCAACTGGAAGGAGGGTGTAGCAAAAACACTATAGATGTCTCATATTTCCACTATATTGGAACACAACTGGGTCTCTCGGGAACTGAGGTTTCTTATGTCCACCCTTCATGCATAGGTAGCACACCACCTGGCTATCTAATGATAAATCCCACCTACTCGGATCTCTACACGTAGACTCCCTTCAGCCCTTACTAATATCTGTTGGAAGAGTACCAATTATGGATTCTGAACCACCCTGGCCCAATGCTCCATAATACGTCATGTTACACTTGGTGATCAGCATCTGGTTGACTGTAGATAACATGGATGTAATCATGAAGATGTTCACCCAGAATTTGATGTCATGCTTGAGACTATCCTAAAACATCCTCGCCAGAAATTACTTATCAATCCCAAAAATGGTGTGAATCCTTGCAGCTCTATGAAGCGACAAGAATACTCCATGAATGATAGTGTACCCTGCCCCAAACTATTGAAATATTGTGCTCATTCATCCCTCAAGGTCTCTGGGTTAATTTACTCCTAAAAGGTGTATTGGAACTCATCCTAAGCTATTACTTGCTAGTGTGCCGCCTGTGATATCACATCCCACACTCTCTTTGAAGAACATGTAGTAGGTACGTAAAAATCTTCCACTTCCTCTATGGATTTGTCTTGAGATACTTGAAGATAGAAAACATTGCTTCTAACCATGACACTGCTACCTGAGGTCCTCCATACTCTGAGAAGGTGGGAGGATGCTTCCCTTGAAAAATAAGTATTAATTCTTTCATAGATGGGGTAGGATGTGGTGCTCCCTGGAAGGTCTATATCATCCTCATGAAGCCTTCTCAGAACAATGCATCGGCTCCTATATTTAGAATGACAGCTGATTCCATGAAAGGAATGACAGGAGGGTCTGTTGGTAGTCTTTGGTCAACTGTTTGTGGTTTCTGATCATTGCCTTGAACCTGGTGTACTACTAGAGGACGTCGCGATGGCATGACTCTACAAGAATAAGTTCACACCTCAGTTAAATATTATCAAGGAATGAAACATAGATGTTCAAGAATAGAATAAGTGATGAAACAGTCATGTTTTTTAAAACAGGGTTACACAGCATGTATACCCTCCACACGATGTGTTCCCTTGGGTTTTAACATGGTTTTGTACCACTCCCAACCCTAGTCCTGTATCACCCATTCACATGATATGTTCTCCTTGATACACAGTGTGTACTTGAATGTTCCCTCCTACCAAATTAATCATACATGTCTTGAAATACATGGTTCTATTAGAATAAAACTATATGAAATGTATATTCCAAACACGATGTGTACTAGAAGGATTTCTCCAACCTGTGTCATTTGTCACAGGACCGGGTACATAGTCTATACAACATTTGAAGTACTCCCAGTACATTGGGTGTTACACAAAACATTTCCCAACCCCTTCTCTCTTCCCACAAAATCACTCACATGGTGAAAGATGACATGGCATGTACAAATAGTACAAGACGTGTAATTAAGATAAAAAATTCTTCCCTTACAAAAGGATACATAGCGTGTATTCATCATCACACACCCTGTATTTTGGGTTTCTTTGGACAATAAGCCTTGAAAAATACTTTGGTACCCTTTAAAATCACTAAATGAATAATTGAAGTAAAAATTATGAACATTGGGGGCCCATACTCCCCAAAAATCAAATCATGGAATCATATTCATGTCATATCATAACAGAATTCAGCTAATTTTCAACATGATCAAACAATTTCTGATCCAAGAGGTCCCATAACACCTCAAGGGACAATGTTTTTCACCAATTCAAATGATATATTAATTTTTCGAATACCATATCAAAATAGAAGGTATTCTGTGACAATATCTATCACAACAATAGGAATATATAGAATAACATCAATCACAACCTCATTAAATAAGTAATGCACCCTAAATGTAATGCCAATAATGCATGACATGTGATCCCTATCAAGTGCCTATATGATGCATGAGATGGAATAACATCATCTAATTGGGTTGAAATATAAATAGAACCCCAATAATATCAATTATAACAACACAATAACAGTGAGTCACCAAATGGTGAAATCAAATAAACTGTAATAATTTCAAAACAAGAAATAATTGAAATATATGAGGTAACTTGGCTTTTCCCTATACATGGGTTAGCTACTCTTGGGCACAATATATTACCAAATACATTTTCATTCATATCCATCTCTATAAAATCCATAATGTACAAAAAATAAGAAAACCAAAACCCTTTGATACAACATTTTAGTATCCTGGTTCCGGGTGCCACCCAAAGGTTCCCTGCACCAAGTTAGTCACATGGCCTTAAGAACATTTCCCAAAATTCCAGAGGCTGTCGACTAGTAGTGAGTGCCTTGGGTGTGATAGTGTAAAAAATATGACCTCATTGGTAGAGTATGCACATCGGAATAATAAATTATAAATAGTATAGGAATCGGAAATACCATACAACAATTAAATAGATGAAGACTGAAAATATATAAACAACATGAGAACATATATAAATGACGCATGTCACATATTTCTAGGAAAACAACCGAACAAGTCACAATTCTTGAAATATAGTACTAAAGCAATGTAGACAAGAAAAAAATAACCACCAATTTCATCGCAAGACTCGTCTTGGTCCCATGCTCCCCATCTCTGCATTAATCAAGTACATGATGATGAAGGGTTCTTTCCCTTATCAACACCTAAAACCATATAATTGGTTTGGGTCCAAAAGAATGACCCAAACATGGAATGGGTTGAATCCCAGTAGGAAACCACCACCAGATCTGTGTTTAACTATTAGTGAGCATATATAGCAGGGAATAATGGAAATTACACAAAGAAACTAGGAGTACACAAAAGTATCCAAATCCTGTAGTTTCCATTTATATTCATTAGCATTTAATGTTCATCATTTAATCAACTATCACAAATAGGTATCTGAGAAGAATAACAAACAGGACCGAATCAAACCCTATGCTTTGTCTTGGAAGATACATCACAAATATTCAATATTTACATTAACCCTCTAGGTTTCTGACATTATATGACCCATCTGTCCATGTAATGCAATAAATAGACAAAGACACTCTAAGAAATAACTCACTAATAATTCCCCTTATATTTTTTCCAGAATAACTACATACTCTCTGGGAAAGCAGTCAATGTCAATTCCCCCTGTGGTCTAAAAACAGAACTATAGACACTCTGAGGGAGAACCCACCATCAATCCCCCCTATGGTATCACAGCATGAAATATTATCGACACTTTGAGGAAGCACTCGAAGTAAATTCCCCATGTAGTCTTGAAACATAAACTATAGAAAATTTGAGGAATCCCGCAATTCCAGTTCCACCTGGGGTCTAACTACACCAGGTTATCACTGTCGTGGGCAATCAAATCGTGCATAAAAAATATCAAGCATCCCAAATTAATATCAGCTAACAAATGTCTCCAAAATTACAATGCATATAATAATAATTTAACATGAAACAAAAGACAATCAGTTCCATCCTATCTAGAAATGGAATGAAACATAGTCTACCTCATAGGAAACATAGACCAAATGTACTTAAAATATTGAAACAAGTAATCACACCCATCGGGTGTTCCTTAAACATGAAATTTCACAGAATATCATGTCAAAAAACACTTAATCTAACAATCAATCTATTTCAGATAAATAGGGTCTTATTTCCTTTACACACAATACTGGATTCATGGGTAATCAACACATTGGCATATATAACTCAAATAAAAACTCTGAAATGCAAAAAACCACCTTCCTCCTTGGTGTATGATGAACACTCTCAAAATTCATCCCTTGAATCAACATAGAAGGAAGTAGATCTACAAAAAGGTAAAAAAACATTCAACCTTGGATAACTCACAATAGAAGAGGAATCAAGAGGAGGGGCTCTAACAGAAGGAAGGACTCGCCAGTGGGATTCCAGCACACCTAGCAGTGCCTCGATCGATGATCGGATAGAGGACTGGGAGGTGCGTAAATAAAATCAGTTGTACATCACTCTCCTATTCATGAAATGGGATGTGGAAGACATTTCATGGGATTAGACGCAACTCTGGTCTGATTTATCTAAAAAGAAAAGTACAGAACATGTAATATATCGGTACATGTTTTGTATTGGAATCAACTAAACCATGAAATTAGCGGTCATCCACATCACCTAAAGGTGTAATTTCATCCAGGCATGGCATGAGCCTAGCCTCAGGCCGGCCCAAGCCATCGGGTCGGGATGATCTTTTTCAGGCAGGGGCGAGCTTTTTCGAGTCGGGCCATGGTGGCCTTTAATATTTTCAAAATAATTGTCTGCTTCATATTTTTTTATTTAAACATATTTTTAACATTTATTTAAAATGTTCCTTTACATTCAATTTTAAATACATTTGTTAAAAAAAAAATTATTAACATTCTACAGTGGGTGGATATGTTTTTTTGTCTAAATATATTTATATATTGTGAATATATATATATATATATATATATATATATTATTTTCAAATTGTAAAAAAATAATGAGGGGTGCGAAGCTACCGTGGGTGAGTTTAAAGCCATATTATTTAATCATTTTTCTGACATTTATTTAAAACATTTATTGACATTTATTTTTTTTTCAACTTATTTATAATTTTTTATTCTTTCTTTCATATTTTTTATTTAAACATTTTTATTTAATCCATTTTTTAACATCTGTTTAAAAAAAATTTATATTTATTTTTAAATAACTAATTTAAAATATTTTTCAAATTTTTAAAACACGTGATTTTTTCAAGATTTTTTTTAAAAATGGTAACCTTTTTTCATATTTTAATGTAAAAATTATTTTTTTAGTGTTTTTTTAAAAATAATTTAAATGTTTGTTTTAAAAACATTTTTTAATCATTTTTATTTAAGCCATTATTTAATCTATTTGTAACACTTGTTTAAATAGTTTTTTTACATTTATTTTTAGACGTTTAATTTAAAATGTTTTTCTGAATGGATATTGTTTACATGTATTATTTTAATCATTTAACACATTTTTTGTAAAAACATTTTACAGTGGTTGAATATGTTATATTTTCTAAATAGATTTATACATGTTTGTGAATTTATATATATTATGTACAAATTTCGAAAAATTAATGATTTATAGGGGGTGCGCAGCTGTTGGTGGTGGGGTTAAAGTGTTGTTATTTACACATTTTTTAACATTTATTTAAAATGATTTTTACATTTATTTCTTTAACATATTTATGAAAATTATTTTGAAGCATTTTTTAATTTACCACCTTCTTTTAAACGTTTTTTTATTTATTTGAAGGGCAGGCCCGACCCGGCCCTATCTGGACTGAAATTACACCCTTATCAGATGCGCAGTAGTAGATGAGTTAATTTTTTTTCTAAATAGATTTATATATGTATATATATATAATATATGCATGTTTTATAATATTTAAAAAAAATAAAGTGGTTGGGGTTGTGTGAATAACATTTGGTGAGTAGTTATTTTTTGTAAATATATAATAAGTTATTATATATATATATAATATGATAAAATTGTTAATAAATAATTAGGGGTTGGAGAGTGCGCTACAGTGGGCGGGTTAATTTTATTTCTAAATAGATTTATATATAATATATGGATGTTCATACATATTTAAAAAAATTAATGAAGTTGGGGGATGTGCACAAATATCATTAGGTGAGTGTGTTATTTTATTTGTTAATATAAAATAAGTTATTATATAATGTTAAATCATTGACACACGGACACACATATATTATTAATGGATTTTTAAAAGCCACACTTAATTGATATATATTATTAATAGCTTGATATATTTTATTAATGCCTTTGTTTATATATATATATATATATATATATATTGTCATGTCATTGACATATATATATATATATTAGTAGATTTGATTTTTTATGTAAATATATATAATATGCATGTTTCATCATATTTCAAATAAATTAGTGAGGTTGGGGGTCTGCGCGAACATCATTGGGTGAGTGTGTTATTTTTTTATTAATATATTATATGTTATTATATATATATAATGTTAAATTATTGATACATATTTATATAATAAGAGAAAATTATAAAAATAATAATTAGGGGCTCGGGGGTGCGTCACAATGGGGGAGTTAAATTTTTTTCAAAATAGATTTATATACGTATAGTATATATAATATATGCATGTTACAACATACTTAAAATAAATTAATGAAGTTTAGGGGCTTGCATCAACATCATTAAGTGAGTGTGATATTTTTTTTATTGATATACAATAATTTATTATATATATATAATATTAAATCATTGATATATATATATTAATAGCTTTGTTTATATATATACTATTAAATCACAAACATATATATATATTATTAATGGATTTTTAAAAACCACACTTAATTGATATATATTATTAATGGCATTTTATATATATATACACTATTATATATATGTAATTATATATCGTTGTATATATATGTATACACACATTATAATTATATATAATAACAATAATATTTATATGTATAATATTAATTTTTGTTAATATATATTGATATATACACAAATATATAAGGAAAAATATATATAGATATAGATACGTATATAGATAAATATATATGTACACATATACACACACACATATATATATATATGTTTGTATATATGTATATATAGAGAAATATATATATATATATATATATGTTGGTGATTAGTTTAAAGGTGCAACCTTGGGAGCTTCTGGTAGGGGGATCGAATCACCCTACCCGTAGTTTCCCCGTTAAATATTTTTACAGCATGTGGGCCTGAGCACGGGCTAGCGGGCTGGGATTCGCAGGGGCCAGCGGGCCAGGCTTTTTGGGCCGGCCCAGCCTGGCCTGCGACCCTTCTTGGAAAGGCCCAGGCCCAACCCGCGGATCCTACGACCCGAGCTCGGCCTGGCACGATGCGGGCTTTGTCGGGCCAGCTGCTTGGGATTTCAAGCCGGGCATGTCGGGCTTTCAGGCCGCTGGGCCAAAATTACACCCTTAATGTCACCCCACATGGCCATGTTGTACCCATTACATGCCAAAAATGTGGTCTTATGTGGTATCTTGGTTCACGACATGTACTCCTAAACACACAGTGTGTACTTATAAAATTTCAAAATTCTCTACTTTTCATCAAAAAACCCTTGAAATCAAGATCCATACCTAAAATGAAGATCTAGGTTCTTACAAAAATAACACTTCTCAGCCTCTAGAATCCTATATTGTCTTCCAATCACACCACCCAACCCATCTTGGTTGTTTGTTCATCATAAACTCATTGTTTTCTACTTAGGAATGACAATGATGTTTCCTCTACATAACATGAAACATGATGTGTGAATCCCATCAAAGGCTCACCTACCTTTTACAATAATTTGGAAACTACCAAGATGGTGCACGACCAACTGATATATTCTAAGATATCACAACATCATCCACAATCCATCCTCATATTCTTAGTGCTCCTCACCATAAAACCTAAAAAACAATGGTCGTTTCTGATCCACAATACTTCCCACCATCAAAATCAACTATCAAAACACATCATTAGCATTACACTAATCCACTTTATTTGATTCCCACTACATCCTCAAAACTACCAAGACTAGGTTTTTATCACCACATCAAATATCATGATCCCAACAATAGGAGAATCATTATCATCATCTCATAACCAAAAACCAAATCCAAAACTAAGGCTTTATCCATCACCAAACACCATGATTGGAATGGCCAAACCCACCCATTCATGATTTCCAAATCCACTTACTATAAAATCATGTATTTTATATTCCTAATATTGGATCCCCTAGAAATACACTAATTTAATCTCATAATGGGGTTCAGCTCCCTCAAACATCCAATGGGGAACTACCCAACTTATGACTTGTCTTATACCGCCCCTAGAGTGATTTCCAAGTTGGTTCACTTCAAACCAACAAAATTATCCTCCCATGTCAAGGACCCAGCCTTAAACATTACATAGTCTTGACATCTGTCAAGAATTCACATTGAGGATCTTTTTAAGTTTATAGTTTTAGAGGATTATGCCATAATTATTACATAACAACTTGAATATTACATTTAGACACAAATACCTAGCCACTTCTGTGGTGGTGCGGTGGTGAAGGAGAGTGGCACATCCATGCCATTCTTTGGGAGGTTTAGGCTTCGAATTATGGGAGTCCACTTCCGGGGTGAGCCTCTCCCCCGGGAACAACCCACCTTGTCGAGTTTCCCGATCTCATCTGGGTGGGAAAATGAGTTGTGTCCAAATTTATGAAGGATCTCTTAATGGACAATTGCGGCTGGGCCATCACCCACTAGGATGCTCTGCCATCTCGACTGGTAACTGCTTCTTCCCTAGTTCGGGCACTACCTAAGGGGAGTGACCTCTTCATGGGGGAGGGTTGTTTCCAAGTGTGGTGGGTTCGAAAAGGCCAGACAATAGAATTCCCTTTAATATAGAGAAACATATAGACACTGCTACCCAGTATCCATTTCTCATAAAATAATAACTCTTAATATACATGTCTAGTTCCTTGTTTCAGACAACATGACTTTTCCTTGATCCCATAGTTGACCAAATTAACCATTAAGTCCTGTGGAAAATATTTAAAAAACAAGGGATGAGTATAAAAGCTCAGTAAGGGTTATAAAATATGGAAGGAAAACAGTATCCCATCAATAAATAATAATCAACGAAACCAATACTTTTCAATCATAACATATTGTATGAAATCATAAGATTTATGAATATCACACAGAAATCATAAAACATAAAGGTAACTTATGGCATACATAACATACATACATTATAGCTTTCACAGCTACATAGGGAGTCACATTTGAAATAACCATCATATTATATTCCCTAAAACATTTAGGAGAAACATTAACGTTTACCTTCGTCATGTTACCCAATTAATTGGAGAGTTATCTCGGGCTCACCCACCCTAGGTTTATAACAAAACCACCCATATACGTAAACAATTACCAATATTCATAAAATATTCATGACACAAAAAACAAGCATAAAATAAAGATAAAATTTCCACATTTCAATCACAACATATCATTTCATGATATATACATAATCAATGCTTTATCAAACCATTATTAAAACCATTAAAAACATTTACTAAAGATATTTTCTGAATCAAAGTATCTCATACAACATTGAAGATTTTAGAGGAATTAAAATTTTTTAACATTAATTTCCTCATAATTAAAACCTAAAAACCATTTTTAAAACACATACATTAATGATAACTATTTAGAAGAATAAATCATTAAAACATTTAAAATGATATTTTAGTTAAAGAGTTTTTAACGAAATGAGAGGCGCTTGAATACAAAAAAATTAGGAATAAAATTTATTCAGTACATTATAATATCATGAGTATAAAAGGATTCATGATATGATCTGCCGAATAATAGAATATACACCACATAATAGTTAATTGGTTCATAACCACAATGAAGTCTCAGTGGAATGTAAATTGAGATTAAATCCCTTTTAAAAATTGTATCCTTAGATTAAGGATAAATAAATTACATAATAATGCGCGACTAATAAAAATACTCTCAATATAAGTGGATACTAAGTGTTAAAAAATCAGAGGTTATTCACACATATTCATTGCACGACATAGTCAATAAGTAGAAGCTTAACCCAATGAATTCAAATTGGGTGAAGAAGATCCTTTATATAAATTTGACAGCCTAACACTGTCGCATTAAAATTTAGAAAATGATTTGATGGGATGGAAAAGGATATCTCTTCACTTGGACATAAAATTTATAGCAATATGGATATAGAAGAAAATATCCCAACATTAGAAGATGTAAATTAAAATACATAACAAAAATACGTCTTTTAAACAGAGGAGGGTGAAAGGTTCCCTTACCGATTTGGTAACTTACAAAACATACACCCCATTAAAGACAGATCATATAAATAACAATAAATTTATGAATATTATCCCATAAATTCAATAATGGGAAGTAAATAAACCACAAAAAAGAAAATTTTGACAATATATCATGAATCTCATGGGAATAAAAAGGGACATGAAAACTTTTTACCACGTTGTAATCAATCGAGTCGTATGCCCAAAAGTAAATAACCACCAAATTAATCACAAAAAACCATGAATATAAATATAATAATGATAATATTTATAAAATGGATGTTCCAAATACACCACATGAAATAAATAAGTGGTGAATAATGGAAATATCACGGAATTAAAAGTGACATAAGAAATCTCATACCTCGTGTCCAACATGACTTGTCTGTTCCTTATTCTTCCAGAATAATAATCCGAAGTTATTTTATACTTCATTAAGAACATTTTTCAAGTTTATTATTCCCTTTATATCACATATTACAATGTTATAAACATTATTTAATCATTTAAGTTAATAATGGTCATTTTTTCAATATTTGGAAGTTGAGTAAAAAATGAACACCTTATAATTAAAAGTTGTACATGTGGTCAAGAGTCCATTATCTACAGAATGATATTACTGATTGAGATATCATATATATCATATATATCTAGTATATATATATTTATTTATAATATTACATAACATTAATAGCTATGAAATCAAATGCACCGTTCATGGAGACGGTAAGTCGTACGTACGCATGAATGCTACATTCATTTCAATTTCGTATTTAATGGAATAAAAACATAGTGATACATAGGTATATTATAATTTCAGTATAATATAATATATAATTTCATTAACTACAACTTTTATATATCCCACGTATGGAATGAATGAGTCATATCACTTTGAGGGGGTGGTAGTCAGCACTTCCTCAAATTAAATTATCGTGTTTACCCAAAATGAAAACCATAAATGTAGTCTATAAATGAACTAAATACAGAAGCATAAAGAAAAAATAAACATTATATATATATATATATATCATATATAAATATAGTTCCATCATAATGTCTTCCATGAGAGGAAGTAGGAGATATTTGAACAATCATCCTTTCATGAGGCAGTAGTTCGTCGTCCACAGAAACAGTATGTTCTTTACCCATTAGATGGTGGTGTGTGTAAGTGTAGTTCGAATCCTTCACATAAAAAAATACTAGTATATTTAAAATACTTCTATTGTTATAAAATAAAGTAATAAAAATATTTTAGGGTTGGAGATGTAAAATAAATAAAAAGAACTTAAGGGAAACTGTTACCTTATATTCGGGTAACTCCCATTGGATTGAACCAAAAATATTTCTTGAAGTGCCTTCTTCCTAAGATAAGGCTTCTAGAAGGAAGATATGGACCTTTATAGCTGAATTGTGTAATGGTTGGATGATACAAGGGGCTTAAGAGGTGTTAGTAATGGGTTAGAAGTGAGCACGTTTTATTAGGGGGGAGGGGTTCTTTAAGAATGTGTGAAAATATTATTTTATTATATAATGATTTTTGGTTTATAAAGGTCAAAAAACTAATTAAAGTAGAATCTAAAATGAATCATGGTTGAAATAAATTCATTCAATAATAATTGGATAGTTTTTGGATGTTATTTGAATATTTATAATCTTATTTATTTAAATCATTTATTAATTAGGTAAATACAACATCATTTTTGTGTCATAAATAATTTTATTTATTTAATGTCTAAAAATTATAAAAAAATACCATGATGTAGAAATTTTTTTTTATTTCAAATGAATATTTATAGTTGAAATGATAACTTATATAACAAAATGTAAAAATTAATTTACTAAACTATATTTTTTTATCATTTTTGCCTTCACTTTAAATTAATTAATCTAAAGTGTCATTATCACTCCCAAAGGGCTCCATGGGGTCCCAGAATCGACCCAAGGATGCCCATGGTCGGCCATGACTCATAAAATATGGTTAAAACAATTTTTAAAGTAATATTTTATTATTATAATATTATTTTTACCTTGAATTACCCTATTTACATTTACCTGCGGTAAATAAAAGTTAAAAGTTACTATTCACCAAAAATTATTATCCTCTTATTGAACAAAATTTTACCTAATAATAACAACCAATTTTGTCCTATTATTTAATTTAAATTCATAGAAGTGGTAAAATTTCATTTAAATGAAATAGTCAGTTTTCTAACAACGACATAATGGTTTCACTATTTATCAAAAATTGATGTTTTTCAGAATAAAAATCGAAAAATTTAGCGTAAGATATATTTGAAATTACAAATTCAAATATGATTTCTATTTTAAAAAATTAAAAACATATAAGTTTCAGAAATTAATTTTAAAAATAATTCTCATTTCAAAATAAAGAGCGTGTTTTTAAAAAAACAACATTTATCAAAAGATTGACCATTGTTTATGTCCAATTTCAAAGTGAAATTAAATCCAATGACATCAATTGGATTAAATGGAAAAAATATAATCTAAATAAACTTTAAAACGAATTAAAAAGGTAATTTTATTCATATAAATAAATTATATTTAAAATAATATTTGAATTAAAATACTACATTTTTTCATTATTCATCAAAAATGAATTTTATTAGGAAAATACCAAAAAATTACCCAAAGTACTTTTCGGTGTCCTGATTCTAAAAAAGAATTTTATTTTCTGAAATATAAAGTATAAAATTGACAAAAACTAGATTTAAATAGGGTTCTCCATCAAAAGGATGTAAATCGACATTTTAGTGATTATTAAAGTATTAATGCTTAAAATCAAATTCTTTTCTTATTTTAAACCTCTTGAATTTTATTGGATAAATGTAAAAACATTTAAAAAACATTTATAATCATTTTTTAGTTAGTTATATTCATTTTTACTCTTATAATGGCTTGGCATTAATTACCTTTTAAATAATATTATGTTATTACTTTTTAGTTTGACCCAGCGTTGTGTGCAATGTATGATTTCAATGAAAGTCGTAGTAGTGTATCGTGTATTACATCAAATATAGAATAAAATATATATTAATATAAATAATTAATTTACTAATATTAATAAATATGAAAATTTCATATTCATTATTTACCTGAGGTGTTACACCCTTCCCCCCTTTTGGGAATCACATCCTCAAAATTTCAAAATTGGGAATGGAAACATCATTGAAAGCCCCACATTGGAAAAAGAGTCAATAAAACTATCAGTGTAAAAAAATGAAGATAAGTACAATTTTTAACCAAGATAAAAGAAACTAGGATTCCATGAAAACAATGATATGGAGGAGAATACAAACCATCATGTTTTGATGGAGAGTAATAGAAAACATGATTAGGAGAAGGTTAACCACCAAAAAATCACAAACATGTGATGGGTTAAATAGTATTTGATTCCACTGTAAGAAAACATAACAGACAACAATTTTGTTTTAATTTACTTTTCATTGTAAAATATATTTATGAGCATAACTAAAAACATAAGGCAACATACTTACTTGTCATGTAGACATTAATCCTTTACTAGATTTCTTACACAAACTCATATTTTCTCCAAACGATGAGTATTTAGGATGGCTTTCTCACATTAAAAGTTGTATAATCATATTTGAAAGAATCACATAATCCAGAAAAGAAGAATTATATATTTTCCATATCCTTCGACATTAACAAAAACCAAAATGGTTAGTGCGTGATCAGATAATACACTAAAAGGAAGATCTTTTACAAAAAGAAAAACTACTCTTAATCTCCAAAATTTGTAAAACATACCCCAAGTTCAACAAAGACCATTCAATAAACAGTTTCCCATAAAATTATTCAATTTACTCCAATAAAATATTGATACCCAAATCTTAGAAGGATATAATCACAGATTCTTCCAAGATAAATCCTAACATTTATCTCTAAATAATATCATTTACTCTTAATGTCTCATATTGAAAAGTAATTAACCTAAACACATATTCTCCATGATAGGTTAATAATTTTTATAGATAACCCAAAATAAACTTATTATTGGTTTATAATATCATCTTACTAAAATGAATTAGTCATACTAACCAGGGACTTCATGTAGTCCTTGGTAGGTGAAAAATCCCAGTCGCACTTTGGTTGTAGGTTTGATTCCCATAGCATTTTCTGATGCAACGAGTTGCACGAAGTTTGAGTGTTGTCCTTTTTCAACAACTATATAATTTTATAACACTCCCAAAAGGAGATAAATTCATCAAATATAACCATAACATATTTTAACCACAACGTTTATCTAATAACTTTCATTTGACATTCCAAAATGTATTAACCTGTAATTGCCTCAATTTCAAGGATCATATAATCCCAAATGGTTCTTTATAACAATATCCACAAAAGAAAAGATAATAATTCTTTGAATAAAATGTTAATATATCAAAATCAGGGTTACACATACTATAAAAAGTCTTCTAATGTAATCTCATCATCAAAAGAGACTTAATACTTTTAAGCATTTCACCATCCTAAAATGTACCATAACTCTTGAATCCCTTATATGTTTACTTCTTACTCATTAAATGACCTTCATGACTAATAAACCATTTCATTTCAACTTATTCTAAAATAATTCTTTCCTACAAACAAAGTCATGAATCATATCCTATGATTCTATAATATCAAAACATATGTTAAGAAATAAACATACCTTTCATTGGTCATTGATAGTTTCTTAATCCTCAATTGGAATGGAATTAGGTATTAGTAAAAAAAAAATTTTGTGATTTTGGTGATCTCATTCCCAAAACATCTTCGTAGGACATATATTTGTATAATTACTATGCACACCACATTTAAAACATTCAATTGATCCCTTAGAACAAACTTCTTTCTCTTTCCTAGAGTCAACTAGAAGCTTCGTTTTTATGTGGATGGTTCTAGCTGTATGACTTCATATCCACATCTATAGCATCTTCCAGTCCCTTTGAAACATTTTCCAATGTGCTTCTTTCCACATCCTTGACACATAGGTTTTTGAATATACATACATTTATGATTATTACCTAAACTTCCATGGGGATTTATTTCTTGCATATATGATGTCTTATAAAATTCATCAAGGTTTAGGTAGTAGATCATGACTCCAGATAGTTGGTTGAGAATAAACACAAGGGTTCTCATTATAGCTCCCATTTCATTCAATTGATCATTCAAAAAACTGTCACAGTTTTCATCTTATCCATTGTTACTTTTATGCCTGCTAGATCCAACCACTAACTCAAACCAAATTGGTCAGTGTGAGTATATCATTAAAATCATCATATATTATATTATGTGGATGGTAAACACTTAAACATACTCTTTCATGTTAACTTAAAGTCATTCGATTTATCAAAAAAAACTATGACTCTTTCCAATATGCTAACCATTATGGTTATGTCACTTTTGATTAAATAACACCCTAACCTATATAGTTATCTAAACTAACCTCTAATACCTACTATAAGGACCCAACTTAAAACATTTCATAATACTGAATTATGTCAACAATTCACATTGAGGATCTTTTCAGGTTTAGAGTTTTAGATAATCAAACCATAACTATTATATAAAAACATGAATATTTCATGTAGACACCACTACCCAGTATCCATTAGTCATAAAATATAAACTCTTAAAAATAATAATTTCTATTTCCATGTTTTAGATAGCATGACTTTTCCTTGATCTCATCCATGACCCTATTCATCTTTATGTCCAGTGGAAATCATTTCAAAAACGTGGTAGGAGAATAAAAAGATCAGCAAGGGTTATAAAATAAGGATGGAAAACATTATCCCATAAATAAAAACAAATCAAAGAAACTAATTCTTTTCAACCATGACATACCTTACGGAGCCATATGAATTATGAATATCACAATGAAATCATAAATCATAAAGGTAACTTATGTCATACATAACATACATACATTGTAGCATTCACAACTACATAGGGAGTAACATTTGTAATAACCATCACAGTATATTCCATAAATATCTTAGGAGATACATTAATTTTTATGTCGGTCATGTTACCCAATGCATTTGAGAGCTATCTCAGGCTCACCCTCCCTAGGCTTATCACGGAACCACCCGTATATGTAAACAATGCCCAATAATCATAACATATTAATAATACATAAAACAAGAATAAAGGAAAGATAACATTTCCACATTGAAATAACACCATATAATTTCATGATATATACATAATTAATTCATTATCAAACCATTTTCAGAATCATTTAAAACATTTAATAAAGACAATTTTTGAATCAAACTGTCTCATACCACTTTGATGCTTTTAAATGAATTAAAATTTTAAAACATTAATTTCCATATAATTAAAACCCAAAAACCATTTTTAAAGCATGTAAATTAATGAGATTGACTTATATTAATAAATCTTTAAAAAATTTAAAATGAGATTTTAGTTATAGAGTTTTTAACAAAATGAGAGATGTTTGAATACGAACAATTGAGGAATAATATTTAATCAGAATGTTATAATATCATGAGAATAAAGGGATTAATGATATAATATTCCAAAGGATAGTATATACACCACATAATAGTGGATTTCTGTATAACAACAATGAAGTGTCAATGGAATATAAATTGAGACGAAATCCATTAAAAAAATGGTATCATCATATTAATGATGAATCAATTACTTAATAATGTGTGGAATATAAGAATACACTCAATATTAGAGGATATTAAGTGTGAAACAAAAAGATTTTATTCACACATATTCATTGCACTGCATAATCAAGAAGTATATGTTTGACCCAAAGAACTGACATAGTGTGCCGAAGTTCCCTTACTGGAATTTGATAGCCTAACAACGTCACCATAAAATTCAAAAAATGAATTAAAGAGAATGAAGAGGGTTTCTCATCACATGGAAATAAAATTTATAGAAATAAGTATATATAAGAACATATCCCAACATAAGAATATGTGAATTAAAATACATAACATAAATAAGTATTTTAAAAAGAGGAGGGTGAAAGGTTCCTTTACCGATTTTGTAACATACGAAACATACACCCCCTAAAATACAGATCATAAAATGAACTTGTAAATACCCATAAAATTAATTATATTACACAATGAATGCAATAATGGGATGTAAATAAACCACACAAAATGAAATAGTAGAAATATATCATGAATCTCATAGGGAAAAAAGGTAAGATGAAAATCCCTTACCATGTTGTAATCAATTGAGTCGTATGACCAAAAGTTAATAATCACAAAATGAATCACAGAATACCATTAATATAAAAATAATAATGATAATATATATCAAATTTAATTACTCAATACACCACATGCAATAAATAAGTGGTGAAAAATGGAAATCTCACAGAATTGAAAGTGATTTATGAAATCCCATACCTCGTGTCCGACTTGACTTGTCTGTTCCTTGTTCATCCATAATAATAAACTTAAGTTAATTTATACTTGATTAATAACCTTTTTAAAGTTTATTATTCCTTTTATATCACATATTAAAATGTTATAGACATTATGTAATCATTTATCTTAATAAGGGTCGTTTTGTCGATATTACTTGAGTCAAAAATGACAACCTTATAATTACAAGTTGTCCATGTGGCCAAGAGTCCATTATCTCCAGAATGATATTCATGTTATAGATATTATATTTATCATATATATCCAGTATATATATGTATTTATAATATTACATATCATCAGGAGGTTAGAAATGAAATGCACCATTCACAGAGATGGTAAGTCGTAGGTACACATAAACACTAGTTTCATTTAAATTTCGTATTTAATGGAATGAAAAATCAGTTATACATTGGTATATTATAATTATAGTATAATATAATATTTAATTTCATTAACTCCATCCTTTATACATCCCACTTATTGTATTAATGAGTCATATCACTTTGAGGGTGCGATAGTCCGCACTTCCTCAAATGAAATTATCACGTTTACCAATAATAGAAACCATAAAGGTATGCTATAAATGTAAAGATAGAAAAGAATAAGTAAAACACAAACATAATAGTTAAATATATATCATATATAAATACATTTCCCTCATAATTATCACCATGGTAGGTGATAAGATATATTTGAACATTCATCGTTTCCTGAGGCAGTAGTTTGTCGTCAACAGAAATAGTATCTTCTTTATCCATTATATAGATTTGTGTGTAAGTTTTGTTTGAATAATTATCATAAAAACATACTAGTATATTTAGGATACTGTTTTAGTTATAAAATAATGTAATAAAATGAGTTTAGAGGTTTCAGAAGTTAAATAAAATAGATGAATTTAATAGAAACTGTTAACTTTAATTCAGGTAACTCACATTGGATTGAACCAAAAGTAATCTTGAGGTGCCTTCTACCTCGGGTAAAGATTCATGGTGGAATATTAGGATATTTAGAGATTATTTTTTCAGTTTTTTCATGTTTCAAGGGGCTTGAGAGGTGTGAGGAAAGGGTTTGATGTGAGGGTTTTTTATAAGGGGGAGAAGGGGTTCTTTAGCAATGTGTGAAAATATTATTTTATTATATACTGATTTTTGGTTTATGAAAGTCCAAAAATAATTAACGTCAAAGATAAAATGACTCATGGTTGAAATAAATTCATCCAATAAAAATTTTACAGGTTTTGGATGTTATTTTAATATTTATAATCTTATTTATTTAAATCATTTATTAATAAGCTAAATACTGCATCATTTTTGTGTCAGAAATAATATTTTTTATGTGATATCTAAAAATTATAAAAAAATACCATGATATAGAAAATAATTATAATTTTCCAATGAATATTTATATTTGAAATGATAAGGTAGATAAACCCATGTAAATATTTATTTACTAAAAAATAATTGTTTGTGTCATTTTTATCTTCACTTAAAATTTATTAATCTATAGTGTCAAAATCAATCCCATGTGGCTCTATGGAGTCCCAAAATCAACCCAATAATTCCCATGGTTGGACCTAACTCATCCAATAAAGTTAGAACAAGTGTTAAGGTAATTTTTTATTATTAAAATATTATTTTTACCTTGAAATACCTTATTTACCTTTAACTGCGTTAAGTAAAAAGTTAAAAGTTACTATTCTCCAAAAATTATATTCATCTTATTGAAACAAATTTTACTTCATAATAACAAAAATGTATGTATTATTTTCAAAATTACATTCATTTAAGTGGTAAAATATTATTTAAATGAAAAATTCAGTTTTTTAACTACTACTTAATGGTTTCACTATTAATAAAAAAATTGATGTTTTTTAGAAAAATACCAAAAAATCATCCTAATATATATTTAATATTCTGAATTCAAAAATGATTTCTATTTTAAAAAATTCAAAACATAGAAATTGAATTAATTAATTTAAAATTAATTCCTGTTGTCAAAACAAATAGCGTGTTTTTATGTAATAATATTTATCAAAAGATTGACACTTGTTTATGTCGAATTTCAATGTGAAATTAATTACAACAACCACCATTGGATTAAATTATAAAAATATATTCTAATTACACATTAAAACCAATTACAAATATATTCTATATAACCACCAAATAAATCACAAAATACCATGAATATAAAGATAATAATGATAATATATATCAAATGGAAGTTCCCAATACACCACATCCAATAAATAAGTGGCGAATAATGGAAATCTCACAGAAATGAAAGTGACATAATAAATCAAATACCTCTTTTCCAACTTGACTTCTTTGTTCCTTATTCTTCCATTATAATAAACATAAGTTAGTTTATACTTCATTAAAACCCTTTTTCAAGTTTATTATTCCTTTTATATCACATATTACCATGTTATAAACATTATGTAATAATTTAAATTAATAATGGGCATTTTCTCGATATTTGGAACTTAAGTAAAAAATGAACACCTTATAATTAAAAGTTGTCCATGTGGTCAAGAATCCATTATATAAAGAATTATTTTCATGATTTAGATGTCATATATATCATATATATCCAGTATATATATGTATTTATAATATTACATATCATTTAGAGGTAAGAAATCAAATGCACCGTTCATGGAGACGATAAGCCGTACATACGCATGATCGCTACATTCATTTAAATTTCGTATTTAATGGAATGAAAACATAGTTATACATAGGTATATTATAATTACAGTATAATATAATATATAATTTCATTAACTAAATCATGTATACGTCCTACGTATGCCACAAACAAGTCATATCACATTGAGGGGGCGGTAGTCAGCACTTCCTCGAATTAAATTATCATGTTTACCCAAAAAAGAAACCATAAATGTATTCTATAAATAAAGAAAATAAAGAAGCATAAATAAAACATAAACATAATATATATATATATAGTCCCATCATAATGGCTATAATGAGAGGCGATAGTAGATATTTGAAGAATCATCGGTTCGTGAGGCAGTAGTTCACCGTCCACAAAAACAGTATTATCTTTACCCATTATATGGAGGTGTTTGTGAGTGTAGTTTTAATCCTTTTCATAAAAACATCATAGAAAATTTTGGATACTGTTGTTGTTATTAAAGAAATGAATAAAAAGATTTTCGGGTTGGAGAAATAAAATAAATGAAAATAATTTAAGAGTAATTGTTACCTTTAATTCAGGTAACTCCCTTTGCTTTGAACAAACAATAATTATTATAATGCCGTCTTCCTAGGATAAGGATTCTAGGAGGAATATAGGAATCTTGATAAGTGAATTGTTTAGGGTTTTGATGAGCCAATGGGATTATGTGGTGTGGGGAAGGGGTTAGAAGTGAGGGCTTTTTATAAGGGGGAGGAGGGGTTCTTTAAGAATGTGTGAAAATATTATTTTATTATATAATGATTTTCGGTTTGAAAAAGTCAAAAACTAATTAAATTAGAATCTAATATGACTCATGTTTGAAATAAATTTATTAAATAATAATTGGACAGTTTTTTTATGTTATTTTAATATTTATAATCTTATTTACTTAAGTCATTTATTAATGAGGTAAATACTGCATCATTTTTGTGTCATGAATAATTTAATATATTAAATGAATAAAAATTATAAAAAAATACCATGATGCAGAAAATATTTTTATCTTTCCAATTAATATTTATAGTTTGAATGATATCTTATATATCCTAATGTAAAAATTAATTTACTAAACGATATTTGTTTGTATCATTTTTGCCTTTACTTTAAATTAATTAATCTAAAGTTTTATTATCACTCCCAAAGGGATTCATGGGGTCCCAAAATCAAACCAAGGATTTCCATGGTCGTCCATGACTTATACAATAAGGTTAGACCGAATGATAAGTTAATTCTATATTATTATAATATTCTTTTTACCTTGAATTGCCCTATTTAACATTAATAGTGGAAAGTAAGAAGTCAAAAGATACTATTTAAAAAATTATATTCATCTTAGTGAACCACATTTTACTTAATAATAACAACCATGTTTGTAGGATTTTCAAAATTAAATTCACAAAAGTGGTAAATTTTATTTAAATTAAAAAGTCAGTTTTGTAACTACTACTTAATGGTTTCACTATTCATAAAAAATTCATATTTTTAAGAAAAATAACAAAACTTCAGCCAACGATATATTTAATATTCCAAATTAAAAAATGATTTCTATTTTACAAAATTAAAAACATAGAATTTTCATTAATTAATTTAAAATTAATTCCTTCTGTCAAAACAAATTACGTGTTTTTATGTAACAATATCTATCAAAAGATTGAAACTTATTTTTGTCAAATTTCAAAATGAAATTAATTCCAACAACCACCATTGTATTAAATAGTAATAATATATTCTAATTACAATTTAAAACCAATTAAAAATATAATTCTAACCATATATATAAATTATATTAAAAAATATATTTGAATTTATATACCGTATTTTTCATTATTCATGAAAAAATGAATTTTGTCAGAAAAATACCAAAAATTACCAAAAGTGAAATTTGGTGTCCCAATTCTAAAGGACAATTTTAGTTAGTCAAACAAAATGTAAAATAGTGAACAAAACAAGTTTTGGAGAGGGTTATCCATCGAAAAGCGGTAAATCGGCCTTTAAGTGAATATCTGATTATTTATCCTTAAAATCGAATTATTTTCATATTTTAAGCCTCTAATATTTATTAGATAAATGTAAAAACATTTAACAAATACGTATAATCATTTTTTTTATTTCTCTTCATTCCCTCCCTTACAATGGTTGGTATTAACTACCATTTAAAATAATATTATATTATTATTTTTTAGTATGAACCAATATTGTGTGAAATGAATGATTTCAATGAAACTTGTTGTTGTGTATCATGTACACCAATGAAAATAGCATCTCCTTTAAAGTAAATTAATAATTAATTTAAAAATATTAATAAATATGAAAATTTCATATTCATTATTTACCTGGGATGTTACTTCTTACCAACCACTAACCACTGACACCACATCTTCCTAAAAATGTATGTCAAGTTTCTTCCTTATCCTGATCAATATATGGAACCTGATTCATCATCCAATTCACGATATGTGTCAAGATGCATTCTCAAGTTGACTATTCCATGGAACCCAATCCCTTTCACAATACATTATACTATGATTCATAAATTATCAAATCTATGTTTGTCATGCTTTATGACATGTCAGTCATTCAACATTAAGAGATCTTTGGAAATCATCTTAAAAATATCATCCTCATTTCATGGTGTTTCAATCACATCCATGTTGGAAATAATGATGTTCTTTTCTAGAAATATTGTAAGGATTCTTTTTGTTGTCAATCATTAAATTAAAAATTCTGGTTTTTATAAAGAAAGGTAACCTACATTATAAGATGAAAAAAATTATGAAGGTGGAGTTGTTTCCTAGTGTTTTCCAAATTTTCAGGGTCTAAAATTTGAAGAATGGAAAATTGTGACAAAAGATGTTTTTCTTGATTCTCATATCAAAATATATAAAAGGAATGATTTCTGATAAGATGGGTTATGTCAGAGTTTTTCCATGATGGATTAATGAATTATGATGGTGTGATATACAATTAAAACAAGCATTGTGATTGATTTAGATTTGGGGCATTGCGATCTGTGACGAGGATCTCCATGATTACAGGAATTGTAGAATCATGACGTCATTAAGGGTCTGATGGAGAGAATCGCAAAAAAATCAAATATCAATTGTTCTTTAGGAAAGGAGGCGTGTTACAATGATGTATTTTATAGTATTAGAAAACACATTGGAGGAGGTGGAACATCTAGAATGTCTGAGCCTATAAATAATAGGATACCCTTCTTCACTTATAAGGAATTTTCCCAATGAAAATCATGAATTTTTCTGATTTTGTGATGCCACAAGAGATCCATGGAACTTGCATTCTATGTGATATTGAGAATTGAAAAAATACATGTTGATTCTTAATCATTGACAATTATTTTGGGAAATGAGTGCTTCTTGATGATGGGGTGTCAAGCATTGTATCGGTGAGCTTTGTGAAAGAAGTTTGTTCCATGAAGGCAGAAGTGCTTCATGAATATAGTTTTCTCAATGAAGGATGTGAGCTTCATTAAGGTAGTGATATTTGAAAAGGATATACATTAATGGTAGTTTTGAATATTATTTTATACGTGGATAATTCCTTCAATGTGCATCAACATAGGTATATGTTTCAGGGAGACACTCGTGTTAATTCAGGGACAAAGACATTAATTCGGATTTATAGATGTGACTTTCATGTTGATGAATAGATATATACTTCTCTAAAAGTAGTGGGATTTTTTGAGTTGATAGAATTGTTTCAATGGATGTAGTGTGTTATCCCAAAAATCTTCTAAATGTAGTGCACCTCGCAAAGAGTTACTATGTCATACCTTTTGTATTACCCCTCTAGTAAAGTATTTTGGATTATGGTACAACCAAAAACATGTCTGCGTATTCTCCATGGACTATCCTTTAGTGGGGAACAAATTGAAATTTATTTTTTCATTCTATGTATGAATGTTTTAATTAGTAAACATATCCATCATATACATATAATGTGTTCCTAACAATGTTGGAGAAATATCTGTATTTTTAAATGAAAATGTTAACAACCGGATTCACCCCTCCCCTCTCAGGGTGACCCATGGCCTTTCAAGTGGTATCAGTGAGTAAGGTTCGTGTATGTTGGACACTCTATAGTAATTTTATTTTTCATCAAAGATTTTATTTTTTCCCTTATCAACAATAAAGTGTAGTTTTGATGAAGATTCAGTTATGTTTGAGAAGAATCCTTTATCCAATAATACCATGAAAAATAGTAAAAATAATGAGAATAAATAGTTGAAGATGTCTATCATAACCAATAAAGATGTAGTATCAGGTTCTCCATGCCTTTCTCAAAAAGAATATATATTAGGATTGTAAAGTAAAGAGAAGGTAGCTCTGATTTCTACCAAAGAGACAGACAACCTTTCAATCTCATGTAAATCAAAATTTCCAAATGATTAATAGGTATGTGTTAGTACCATTGGAATTTTTACTAAAAATAAAGATAAAAAAACTACCAATGATTATCAATATACAATATCAGGAGAAATTGAAGGAATGAAGAAATATCTTGCTGATTTTTCTAAAGAAAGAGTCATTTTTGTTGGTAGAATATTTCAATATATAGAAGAGGAAATAAACCAATTTAAAAAAAAGGAAATTCTATGGGGGAAGGATAAAAAAGAAAAAACATTGAGTGATGGAATCTCTCCAAACTAGTAGGAACCTTTGATGAAAAAAAGAGGTAATTAGAAATAAGTACCTCAAAATACCTCAAAGAAGATGATGAGAAAGATAGAGTAAAAAAGACTCTTGAATACAAGATCCATGTTCTTGAAGGCCAACTGAAAATTATGACTGAATTCAAGGGTATACAGCTAGATAAAATTTCAGAGAAGGCTATAGAAATTGACTCTTTGATTTAGAACAACGTGATACCACATAAAGAAAAATTTTCTATAATTAATAAGGATTGCGAAGAAAATATGATTATGATTGAATATTTGAAAATCATCCTCAATATGAAATGTTAAGATTTTGAATCCCATTTAGTCAATCTTGAGAATACATGAATTGATACTTCACAAAATAAAGAAAACTATTATTGTTTCTACGCAATGCTCAAGAGAGTATTTGAAAGATAAAATACCTCCAGTGTTTGATAATAAGATCATGACATTTTTTTATGATTTATATCAATAATCTTAGAATAAAAAAGTACCATCCAAACCGACTTTTGTTAATTCATCTTAACCACTTATTAAGAAGAGTGTATATTGAAATATTGATAATAAAAATGTGTGTATGAATAAAGGGGATAAGTAACCTACTATGATTACTAGATTGGATATGAAAAAGAGAATGAAATCTAAGTTCCCAGAGAGAGATCAACAAGTCATTAAGAATAATAAACAACCTTATAGAAGAGATATAAAGAAATCAATATTTGGGGGATAATGTTGGTGGTATGACTGATTTGGGAATTGTGCATTAAATTTTCAGTACAATCTAAAAATGTAAAAAATAAAATTAGGACTACCTCATGGATGGAGGTATGTAAGAATAATATACATCCATAGGTCTAGAAGAATATATTTTCTTCAAACTATTTTGGAATTTGTTATAAAATCTATTATATTTTAAAGGAAAGTGGTAAAAATGCTGGTATATGATTATCTCAAAAGGAATTCATTTTTTACAAAAAAAATAATCCACAAAATCTAACAAATAAGGATAAAGAAACCATTTGAATGAAGTAGAATGATATTGTAAACATAAATCCTCCCAAGAAGGTATCAATGAAGAATGGTGAGAAGATCTTGGATTCTAAATCCTTGATGTTGAATGGTGGTGAATCCAAGAGAAATACTAATATAGATTGCACATAAGATAATCCATGTGGAAAATCCAAACATGTTTCCATAGTACATAATGACTTGTTAGTTATCTGGCCAGAAGATTTAGAAGGGATGAGAGAACTCGAAGCTTCGTATGCTAAGGCTAGTGAAAAAGGAAAATAAAAGACCACTCTTATGAATGATAAGGTTAATGAGTGTTCACAAAAAAATGAAACCCATGTGCTAAAAATTTTCATGTTTGAGAGATGGAAGAAATCAGGTCACACTGTAAAAAGTTATCAAACCTTAACACTAGAACAAGAAAAAATCCTTAAGGGGGTAAGAGTTTTTCATCTAAGAAGGATATAAACCAGAAAAATTCTCTATATAACGTAGAAGATAATGTGAATAGATCCATTCTACGTTAAAAAATCAGAAAATATGTTCAGTCGTGAAATCCTGAAGACTAGAGTAAATGGAGAAACATGGTTGATAAAACTATCTCAACCTTACTTTTGACATTGATGAATCATGGAGGATCCACATTATTCACTTAATCATATTATTTATTATTATTTTGACTATAATGCATATAATTGAATGGTGAATCATTTTCTCAAGGGAAGAACCTAGAAGTAGATGGGGATATCAATTATATATAGTCAAGGTGAAGAGGTCAGCATCTATTATTGACTCCTAAGATCAATATTAAAATATATATATGATGGAGGATCATTTTTTGATGAACCTATATATGATCCGTTATTGAAAATTTGGTTAAAGAATTTACCATAATTGATTGATCTTATTTATGGTATCCTTAAGAATAATTGTTCAAGAATATTATACTTGGTGATGATATGGAAGTTGTCTAGTGTGTAAAGTCAATAGATGATAAACCATTCTAGTGATTTATCTATACTGAAATTTATTGAAATACATTCTTGATGGGATCCATCATTATGAAGATGTTGATTATTATATCACTTGAGGGGGATACAAATGAATAATGATGAAGAGACATTCTAAATAATTTTTCATATTTTTATCTAACAAACTTATTTTAGAAATTTCCTAAAGATCATTTCATTGGAAAATGAGGTTCAAATATCAGGATCAGTGGTGAAGAGATAGATTTAGCTGAAGACATACTAGAAGACTTTTAAAACATCATATTTTGAATCAGATAACATGGTCTAAATAAAGTATTATAAGGGGAAACCATTACCGAAGAATCTTCAAAAAAAAAACCTTACAAAAGTATCACCATGGAATTAAGTAGGCACCGAAGAAATTGAATTCATAACTGAATGCTTATATGAGGAAGCCCAAATTCAAAATATGTGGTATTGATAATATTCTCCATGTGAATATTTGATAATAACGTCAATTTATCGTCTTGGTGTATGTGATAGATTTCATTTCGTACAATATTAGTTAGGTATTAGTGGATGAATTTTTCGATCACATGAAATCAAAATTTGAAATTTCTATAATTGGTGAAATCACATACGTCATGGAGAAATATGTGATACAGAAGAGAGATTACATTTTCATGTCTGAGGAAAGAATGTAAAAGAGAGATACTGAATAAAATAAAAATGAATTATTCCAAATCAATGCTGACTCCAATTTCGATTAGAAAAAAACTCGTGATTCATGAGGATGGGATATCTATAGATCTCACAAGGTACTATAGAATCATCAGAAGACTATTGTACTTAACTAAAACATGGATAGATATTGTCTTTGCAACAAGCTTGGTGGCCTATTTTCTATGTAATCTGAAGGAAGAAAATATGTAGGTAGTGAAAAGAACCATGAGGTACATTCAAGGTAATCATAATTATGGGTTATAATTTTCTATAGGATGAGAAAGTGAACTATCAGTGTTTTCTGATGCTGACTGGGCTGGAGGTGTGGTAGATATAAATACAACTAGTAGTGGAGAATTCTATAATGGGAATAAATGTGTAGTGTTGTTAGGTAATATAAAGGAAATCACTTCCCTTAGTACTAGTGAAGCTGAGTATATATCCACTATTAATGCTTTATATTAACTATTATGGATGAACCAACAACTTACTGATATTAGTGATGAGGTGAAACAATATATGGTGTTTCACTGTGATAACAACTATACAATTGATCTTCTTAAGAATCTAGTTCCTCATTATCATATAAACCTTATAGAAATAATGTATCACTTCATCAAAAAAATTTAAAAAGGAAAGATTATGCTAGAAAATCTTGGAACGGATGAGAAAGTGGATGATATTTTTACCAATCCAATTGCAGCCCAAGTGTTTGAGAAACATCAGTTGAACCTCAGTGTTCAACCAAATCTCCATGCATTAAAAAGTCATGAAAATCCCCACTCCTTAGTTGTGTTAACTTTTTTAATCTATTTTTTATGTTATGAAGGTTAATGGGGGAGATATGATATAGAGGAAGTGCTATTTGCGCTCTATATGTCAAATTTAGGGTCTTTGGGTTTATTGGAAATGCGGAAGAATGATGAAGTTCAATGAGAATGAAATGTTATTATGGTTGTTTACAATTGCATATAGAATGGATAAATTCAAAAAAAATATTACAATGGGGTAGAATGTTGAGATAAAAAAGGGTGAAAATTTTATTGGAGAAAACAATTCTGTGTGATGAGGAAACAGTCAGAGCTGAGCTTAGACATCTTTAAGAATTCAAAAACTCTAGAACCCAATTCATGATTCCCCTCTTATTTACTACACCGATCATTTATCACATATACATAGAGTGTTGGATGTGTTTTTTATTGTGTATCATCTTTAAATAGTGTTTGGGGCTTCATTTAATCTTTCTGCAGATTGCCAACATACCCAAAGGGGATGATTGTTAGAACCCCAGTTTTCCTTTCTTGGAAATAAAGTATGATTTGTTTTTGTTTTCAATCCTCACATGGAAGATCAAAGAGATTTCATGGAAAGGGATCCTACTATACAATATTAAAACCTTTTTGAAGACTGTTCCATTTCTTAGTGTTTTCTATATTTTTGGGGTCTAAAATTTGGAGAATGGAAATCATCGCAAAAACTAGTTTTTCTTGAAGTCCTTATAAAAATATGGAAAAGGAATGAGTTTTGGGAAGATGCTCTACATGAGTGGTGTTCTTTGAAGGATTAATGAACTCTGATGGTGTGCCCCATGATTATGACGACCATCCCAAACAACATAGAATTGGAGCAATGAGATCAGTGATATGTATTTTGGTGATTATAGGAATTATATCATCATGGTGGTGTAAAGGGTTTGATGGAGAGCATTGCAACAACTTTAAATCTCAATAGTGCATCATGAAAGGATTTGTGTCATGAATATGATTTTTATGGATCTAGGTAATTCACTGGAGGTGGTGGAACATCACAAATGTACAAGCCTACAAATAATAGGATGCCCCTCTTTACATCCAAGGAATTATTCCAGGGAAAATACGTAATTTCATTGATTTTGAGAAGCCATAGGAGCTCTGAAAAGCTGACATTCTATGTGAGCTTGAGTATAAAGAAAATAATTTTTGATTATTAATTAATTACAATTTTTTTGGTAAATGAGTTCTTAATGATGATGGTGTATTCCACATTGATTTTTGATCATCACGAAGTAAGTGTGTTCCACGAAGGTAAATGTGATTCGTGAAGGTAGTTTGTTCTGCAAAGGTATGGAGCATCGTGAAGAAAATGAGCTTCATGAAGGAAGTGAGCTTTGTAAAGGATCTTTGAAAAAGGCAGTTTTGAATAATATTTTTTATGTGGATATGGATTTCAAAGTGAATAAACTGAGGTATACGGTGCCTGCAGATTCATGTGCTAATTTAGGGACATATAATTTATTGACAATTCATTGATGTGGCCTTGAAGTCAATAAATTGAATTAAACTTCCCACAATGTAGTGAGCATATGGGACTCGATTGAAGTGTTCTGAGGGACACAATGTGCTATACTTAAAACATTGTAATGGTTTCCACCTGGCACAAACTTACTAGGTCAAATCATTTGTTTTCGACATCCAGTGAAGAATAGTGTATTTAGGTCTAAGTGAAATCCTATCAGCAAATGCTCCAAGGACTAGCCCTAAGTGGAAAACCAATTAAAATTGTGGTGTTGTCCTTTTGTGCAGTAATGCTTTAATTATTAAAAATCTCCATCATATAGGTTTAACTGATTCCTACCAACATGGGAACAAGATAATTATTATTAAAATAAAATGTTGACTCCTTGATTCACCACTCCCCTCTAAGGGTGATCAGGGCTCCAACAATCCATACACTGAGCTACCACCCCACACTGTTGTAGTCATGGGTGTCCTCCCATACTCTAACTAAGATGCTCAATTTCAACTAATGACACAAGGAAAGATATCACATCATTCCTACCACCAAAACCAAACCTTAATAAACAAGACACAATAAATCAAGGTTATCTCCATTTTCAAAACATGAGAACCACCCATGCATCATTTTCATACCCTGGATCACCTACATGTGATTCCATCTCTAAGGTAACCACCAACCCAGGCTTACCCCTCAGACAGGTCACCCTGATCACAACGATCAATAACCCACTAAAGCCCAATATAAAACTATGGGTCTCTATGTCTCCCACCAAGACCTACCAGTCGGGTCTCACATAGGGTCACTAGGTCTAACCCCTAGATTAGAGGCTAATCCTTTCAATAAGGACACATTTATGGGGACATCATAGATTCCCTAATACCAATACCCTATGGCCTCGATATACCCAACAACCATTCATGGGGTCTTACATATGATTGAATATCACACTAACCACCACCAAAAACTAGGTCACCCATCCACTCTGAGCAAATTTAGATAAGACTGTACCCTAGGGGATTGAATATCACTATTAAATAAGCATTCTCACAATGGAATGATCCTTCATAATATTTTTTCCAAAAACCACTACTAATTGGTTCAATTAAGTATATTTTTATTCCATTCTATATAGGAAAACATCATATAGCTTGTAGTTTGAACTTTAAATAACCAAAACTATGTGGAATCGCCCTCTATGGGGTTCATAATTAGGTACCTAATTCCATACAGACACACCATGATCACTCCATCTCATGTTCAAAAGGACTGATTCATCATCCACACTATCAGACAACTCACTTGAATGGTTTTAATAGAGTCTAATAATAGTAATTAAAATGAGTATAAGTGATTTTGAGGATCGAATAGAATGATTATATGCAACATTAAAAAATATTCGAATAAAGGATACCATAAAATATGTGATACTATATATTAAATAGCTAGTACCTCATTCTTGACCTGATTTATAGGATTTTGAGATGGATCACAATGTTTAAAATATAAGCATCCCTCATCTGTAGGTATCCACAAGTCGTGTATGATTCACTAAATATTTCAGCTAGACCCACCAACTTTCGCATGATATCCATCAAACACATCTATTATTATACCTGTTTCCACTAGATATCATAATATTCAAACATGGATTATCATATTTTTATTTTTACATTAAATTAAGTAACCATGGGACATAGAACCTGATAGTCGCATATAGCCAACACATTTGTTTTCGATTCATAGTGTGTGGGATAAACTGAGTGATGAATACACCACATTTCATTCAACATCTAGATAAGTACATCACATTCCAAATATCCATAAAGATGTATATATCTTCTAGGTGTGTCCACACTCTCCCAAAAACTATCTTAATCGAGAACCCATAATGTGTTCCACTATATATGAGAGGACAAATCTTAAATTGGTTAAGCTAAAACTGATGACATGATCAAAAACATACCAAACTAACCCCCGTATTAGATAATTCGATATATAGACTTTCATATGTATGGTATCAATGGATGAAGGTTCTCATGCTAGGTATCTCACTAAGATCAATAATTGGGGAATCAAATATGATCCATGCACCCTTATTAATAATAAAGACAAACATATGATACTCTAAGGGGGATACATAGTGGATCATCTAGCACACAAAAAGAATCATATTCCTCATTTTTCCCACATGAGAATATTTTTATCTCTATATAAGAATCCTAGTCAGGAAATATATAAAAATTAATTATAACCTATAATATGTCATGATTAAAATTGGTTAAAGATAAACTCAAATTCATACATTGAGATGTCTATTATTAGTAAACATCAAGAAATATATATCTATATACACATTTATGTCACTAATGTGAAACAATGATAAAATGGTGGTTTCCTTTAATATGATAATTTTTATTATTCTAAAACTCATTAAGAATATTTAACACAACCAATGTAAAAATTAATTAATCATATCATATATGATAGGATATCAAATCATCCTTATGTTTGATACACATTCTGGGTTTTTTAACACATTACATCATATTTAATAAATGTCACAACATTAAGTGATCATCTGTTAAAATGTAGTGATATAAACCCTTTACATGTATTATAATATTATTTTAAGCATCATAATCTATTAATTAAAATGCATAGATCATGAATCTCTATGTATTTCAAAGGCTAGTCTTCTAATACATCAAAGTGTGGCTAAAAACTCTTTATTTTATTTTAGATAATGGGCTCCTAAATCGTTTCGAGCTCCTAAATCTATATAGGAATATCTTTGGAAAAAGTAGATAAAGGGGAAATATAGAAAAACTAGTTTGGAAATAAAGTTGATAAAGAATTATTACATATGAGTTAATGGTATAACATGATATCATAAAAGATAAGTCACTTGAGTAATCACATGGAATCACAATATAATTAACATTGTATCATAAGATAATTGAATCATTGGAAACTAGTAGCGACAAATAACATGATAAAAACATGAGTCCATGATTAATTCCTAAAAAATAACACATGGTGAAAAAATTCCACTCATTGATTAATTTTTCCCCTATCCCTATACATGACACCATTAAAGACTAAAAACAATACACAATTCTTTTGAGTGTTATCAGGGTGCACCCCCCATGTATGCTACATCAGGCTCAGCCTGCAAAATCAGGGTGCACCGATCATTACATGTTCAGAATTAATTTTCCCCAAAAAATTAAATAAAGTTTAAGTAATAAAAATAAGAATTACCATGGAAATAAATTGGTTTCATATACTTCTCTAATATCATAACAAAAGTAAATATCATAATGAAGGCATTTGAGAGTCGAAAATAAGGATTATAACAACCCATCAATGTAAGGGAGAGTGATAAGGTATATAATTAATAAAATACAAATATAATATTGAATAATGTAATAATATTTATGGTTTTTTTCTTTGATTAAATTTTTTATAATGATTAAAATAGTTTGGAGTAAAATAACCTTTCCACTTTAATTTTTTTTTAAAAAAACTAAAATTCACAAAAATATAGTGGAAATAAATTTATTTCAAAATAACCTTGGAACAATGTAGTGGAATATTCATGGATTTTAATGACCATAAAGTTGAAAAAAAAATTCATTCAATACACGTTAAGACAAATATTCCTTCCATATTTTTGGTAAAAAATCAAGAAGTACCTAGTTCAGAAATCGATAACAATGTTCCTTTGAAACAATTATGATAAAAGTGAAAAATGTTAACATGAATTTAAAAAATATATAATAATATTATAAAAAAATTATAAATATACATTAAGGAAAAGATAGACATTAAATATAAAAAAATTGATTTAAGAGGAAAGGGATGTCTACTATTCATTAAAGAATTTTCTTAATATTTTTACCTACCAAAGAGAGGAAAATGGTACAATTACCTAAATAGTTAATGAATAACCATATAAGAATAAATTTTAGGGATTTTATTAGGTAATAATCAATTAATTTCTATAAATGGAAATTCAAGTATAAATAATCCTGATTAAAATTAGATCGAAACTAAACATTTACCTCTTTGGTAACTTTGGAATCATAACTCTGTTGAATTATGTAAATGAATTATGAATTAAAATGTTATTAAATGTACATTATTCGATATTTAATATGTAACAAGTATGTATATACCACTTATAAAACAAATTTGGCATATAAAAGAATATGTGTCTCAAAGAAGAATGTCATCTGAAGAAAACCCTTACTTTGAGTCCAGGATTATCGTTTATGTATTTAAGATAATATGTAATAAACTTATATCAATTATTTTTTCTTGTGAAACTCTTACAATATTAATAACTTATACATAACCCTTTTACATTATTTATTTAAATGATATATTTATTTAATTAATCTTTCATGTCCATATTGAGTGTTTTGAGGATGATCCATCCATTATTTCACAACAATTTTTGTGTGATAACTATGTTAAAAGGGGTTATTATTTCATCATATTCAAAATAATTATCATGTAATAATTATCATTTTATGAATAAATTATTCTTTTCAAGATAACAATCAATTATTGTTATCAAAATTGAAGTACATTACAATCATAGAGACAATAGGTCGTACGTATGCATGTGTAATTTTCCATTTTTCAACGATCGTGATGGAAAGTAGTTAAGTGTTATTTTACCATTATAAAAAAATGGTATCCTAAATATAATTTTATTTTTTAAAATACACTTACATATACAACCCATTTGATAGAGTAACAAAAAATGAAGCACATTTCATCTTGAGGTGGTAATTCATCGTACACATGAATGACGTTATCATTTTCAATAAATGGAAATGTATGAAATTATATGACATATTAATTTTCTATAATTGTTAATATGTCAATATTATTAAATATATACATCAAATATATCATTATTAATAGTTATGAGAGACAATTATAGGAAACTAATTACATCTGTTCCTAAGGCGGTTGTCCGCCAAGCACTCGATCAATGGTTTCACTACCCATTTGATGGAAGAGGAGATGAATGTATATTATTCCATTAAAATAATAACATATCACTATATACAAGATAATTTTTTAATATATTGGATCATGGAATACATATCTGATTTTGTAAGAGGAGTAAAAAATGAGCTCAGTGAACAAGATTACATTCTATTGGTAGAATCTACTTGGATATATTATTAAGGACCTTAAGGTAAGTATTTTTGGAATCCAAGAAGCACTAAAATGTGACTAAGTATATTGGGGAGATATTTTTTATGTTTTTTTCAAGTAAAATGCATTTGTGTTCTTGAATAGATTATTGGGGTACCCTTTTATAAGGGTTGAGGAGTGAAATTACTATAAATACCCAAAACTATTAAATAATTGGAAGTCACTCTCATGAAAAGTGCCTCAAAAATTAAAAAATAAAGTATTTTATGATATATAAGGCAAATATAAATCTCTAAAATTCAATGGAAACTAGTTTTAAAATTTTTATATCATTTACCTCAAAAGTTACTCACTTTTTACCCTTTTAATTTTTCACCATAGTAAGTAGTTTTTTAAATATTTTTACTATTAATTATGGTAAAACAATTTGTTGACCTTGTTATGTTATATAAATTATACTAATCACAAATATAGAATAAATTTTATCGGATTATATTAGTATAATTCAAATTATTTAATTTAAAATAAAACCCTAATATGTGTCAAAAAAAATTATTTTTTATGAAATGTATTAGTCGAGCATAAGGTGATCTAATGATAACTAAATAAAATGTAATAATAATTAAATTAATTTCTATTAATATTCCTATACACAAAATATATATGTATTTCATTTAAATTACTCTTCATTACGTGATTTGTTAATGAGTTATAATTTAAATACATTAGGAACATTAAAATAGTTTTCAGATAAAGGTTTTTTAAGCCTAAAAATATACTTATATTAAATAAAAATATACATACTATTTATATTTTATTAATTGTATAATGTAAAAATAAATAGTAGTTACTTAAATTTTAAATTTTATTAAAATTATAATTGTACATTTTTAATTTCTTAATTTATAACAATAAATATATGTTTTACAAAAATCATAATTTTTCACTATTGGCTAACGAATAGATATTTCCTAAAAAATACAAAAATTTAATATCAGTATTATGATATCAATAATATTTTTATTTTTATATAATAAATTTTTTAAAATATAAAAATATTAATTATAATTTTATTACAAAAAATATATAATAAAACTATCAAAGAAACATATTTTTTATAGAATGAAATATCTTTATTGAAGTTGATTTATTATTTATTAATAATATCTAAATAAATTTATATTTATTGGGTATTGTATATATATTTTAAAATTATTTAATATTATTTATGCCCTTCTAATTTAAGGGCTAGGTAATTTCAGTAATGTTTAAATAATAATATTTTAATTCTGAATCATTATTCATTTATACTCTTTGTTGAATGTAATGAAAAAAAATTCTACCAACATTATATAAATTATGTCCTTTAAATTTAAACTAGTGATTAAGTAATAAATGGGTTGGAATTTTAAAATTCATTTGGGGAAATCCCATGTTGTAAAAAGGGTAAATAAAACTTCCACCTAATGGAGGTCAAGGGTGATATGAAATTCCCTGCATAACTAGGATTCCAAAAAGGAGAACATTGAGGGGATGAAAAATTATGGGCATTGAATAAAATCATAAATAGTTATGGATAATGATATTGATCGTTGATCACTTGATAATGAATGTTCAATCGAAACATAAAACCCACAAAATCATAAATCATTGATGAACTAAATGGCCATTGATTTATTAGTTATGAAGGTAAGTGGACAACATTTTTGATTCAAGAACTTCTTCCTATATTTGAGTTGTTATTTTTTTATCAAGATAAAAAACAATATGTCACGACCCATCCTCGAGGCTCGTGCTGTGACTAGCCCAAGCCTGCCTTCCACAGGCCAGGGGCTGGAAACTAGCACCAAAGGCGTAAATCCCGATAACTGGGAAGGCATTGCCTTTATAAAAGTAAACAAACACCACAGAGTACAAGTGGAAGTAAACACTGAGAACAAAGAGAAGTGTTGAAAGGAAAAATGGGTTAGAATACAAACCCAAAAGAAAGTACAACTACAACTGAACAAAGTACAACAGAAAAAGACAACAGCTGGTGGGACAGAAGCGGCTCCTGGGTCATCCTCCTCGGATCCTACCTGAAGGGTAGGTACAGATAGCGCAGCTCCTGGTCGTCCACCACGGATCCTACCTGAAGGGTAGGTACAGATAGCCTCCTCCAAGCTCTCATCCTTCAACCTACTCTGTGAGTCGTCACATCGTGTAGTCCACCTCTGGGTACTGACTCGTCGTGTAGTCCACCTCCGGGTACCGACCAGTCCTCGAACACTTGGCCTCCGTCTGCACTGCCCGTTGTCTGCAACCAACACAACGAGGTGCGGGCATAGCCCGTGCAGTGGTGAGTATAACGATACTCAATAGGGACCCCGAGACCCTCAAGGTCTCACTAAACCAACAAGGATAACCACAAAAAGATCTCAACAGATAACCTCTACTTAGATATATGACCATACATATACCTATGTTATTAAGTAACCCATCTCAATCATGAGGAAACACAAGGATTGTGAAATCGACGGATAACCACTACCCAGGTATATTCCCATACATATAACTAAGTTATCAAGTGACCCATCTCAATCATGAGAAAACACAAAGGTCAAAAGTCTCAGCTCAAACCAGGATTTTCATTATCGAAATAGTAATTTCTGAAGAGCTCTGTCTCTAGAGTGTACAGTGGTCCTATCACGACTCCGAGGTACTGCTCACTTACCTAGGACTACTGAGGTACTCCTACTGTACAGTACTGCGGGCCTGCCACCTCACACAGTAGTGCTTCCTGCCGTGGACTACCACCCAAACACAGTAGTGCTCCCCTCTCATAGCCTACAGAGGTACTCCTCTTGTCGAGTACCGCGGGTCTGCCACCTCAAATAGTAGTGCTCCTCCACTGTGGGTCTACCACCTCACAAAGTAGTGCTCCCCACTGGGCTACAGAAGTCACTCCGAATCGAATCGGACAAGCAGTCTTCAGGTCTCTTCCAGCTACACAGTCTTCGTACACTCTAGGAGGGTCCGCTCCACGAGCTTCAAGTCAATACTCCAAGTATCTCAAAGTCCCATGAAGAAGTATCTCAAAGGACCGCCTCATTACAGGGGTCTCAACGCAACAGTCGGCGCGTCAATCGGACGCCTGGTCTATGAGTTATTAGACTTTTCATCCCCGGGGCCCGGTTTTTTTTGTGTGCGAACCAGTCCGGCCATAACTCAAATATACCCCGAACACTCGTAGGGTATACTAATAGGTAATGTTTCTCAACGTGATCAACAACGCCGCTGATGGTTTGTCAAACGGACGTCCGGTTAGAAAGATATCAGTTTTTCCCTTCCAGGGGCCCGGTTGGATTTCGGGTATAATCCAACCCGGCCGTATCTCAACTGCATCCAAAACTCGGGTGAAGTATGCCAAATGTTCTGTCTCAATAAGAGGAAAAGAACGAGACGGACGGTGCCTCAAACGGACGCCCGGTCTGTGAGTTATTGGCTTTTTCGTTCCAGGGGCCTGCTTGGATTTTGGGTACAATCCAACCTGACCGCACTCCGACGACATCCAAACCTCGAGAGGAGTAATCCAAAATATCCGTCTCACTTAGACGAAAACAACAAAGTCAACGGCACGTCTTTCGGACGTCCGAAACTCATGTTACGAGCGTTTCCGCTCCGAGGGCCCGGTTGGTTTCCTGTACGAACCAACCCGGCCGAACCCAAAGTTCTCCGAAACCTTGAGTACGATAAACCGAAACGACCGTCTGAATCCAAGGAACGCGTTTCCGCTGATGGCGAGTCGTTTTGAGGCCTGTAGATTAAGTTACGGGCATTTGACCGAAAGTGGCCCGAAACGGGGGTCTGGGCCCGGGGCGACCCGGCCCGACCCCCCCCCCCCCCACCCTGGGTTGGCCGAACCGTGTTGACCCGACCTGAGGACTGACCCGGCTAGGCCCGGCCCGGCCCGGCCCGGCTCGGTCCGGCCCAACCGGCCAGCCGCGGCTTGGCCAACTTGGCCGAGCCGAATCGTGGGCGGGGTGCACGGATCCCCCGCCCTTCGCCGTTAATTTAGGCCGGCGTTTCGCCGGCCGCCCCTCTTCCGGCGGCGCGCAGCCACCGCCTTCTGCAGACCACCGGACGCGCTCCGGTGGTCCGTTCCTTCTGTCATCTTCTCCTATGGTCCCCCCGGGACCCCACCTTCACTACGAAGGGATTCAAATGCCCAAACGGCATGCATCGTCGTCGCCCGTCAATCCGCACGTCAAAAATGAAACGCGCTGTCTTCATGGTTCTCCGGCGCGGCGTGCAGGCGCCGCGCCCCTTCGCCATGGCCCAACTCCATCCGCGGATTTCTTCGGTTTCTCCGACGCGGCACGACGGCGTCGCTTCCTTGTTCTTTCTTTTCACGGTGCTGCGTGACGGCGTAGCGTAATACTTGTCGTGTGATTCTCGCGTGGTGCGACGGCACAACGTCATTCCGCTCCATCCACAAGAATCAAACATGAACATAGGTGGGGGTTCGTCCGTGTTTGTGCGGTCTGACCCCCTCGCGTTATTTGATAACAAAAGGTTTTAAACCGCGAAGAATCATCAAGTCGGAATTCTCGAACAAATATAAACAATTGAAACAAACCCCTACCTCGTAATTGTCGTTCGTTAACGATCTCCGAAAAAGGGCGGATATCGATTCCTCGATTGTCATGTTCTTCACACACTCCCAATTCTCACGCTCATGCATCGAAAAGGAAGAAGGGTACTCGTCATTGGTGGACGACCGTTCGGAGTTGACGTCGTCATTGACGATGTTCTTCGTAGGCGACGTCTTCTCCTTTGACGTGGATGAAGGTCGTTGGAGATGTCACGGGCATCGCTTCCCTTTCCTTGCCTCGGTTGAAGAATGATGAAGAAGATGGTGTCGTCGTGCTTCAGTGGCGGAAGAGACGTTCTTCGTGTTCTTCGTCGTAGAGAAAGAAGGACTCAGGATTTCCTAGGCTTTTTCTCCAAAGGCTCCCAATCAACTAAACTCCAACCCAAATGAAATAAGTTCTAAACTTATTTTATTAACACAACAAAGCATTTGAAATTCAATTGTTTGAATTTCAAAAACCTACATGTAACTCACCAAATTAATTACAACAAGTTTTCAAATATTAAAGAAGGTGAGTTAATGGGGAGTTGGAATGTGAGGGGTTAAGAGGGTTTAGGAAAGTGAGGGGTTAAGAGGGTTAGGGAGTTTAATGAATTTGAAAAGGTGGGGGGTTCGTGTGGGCCCCACCCTTTCAAATATCCACACATGGGATGTTGGATGGATGTGGGCCCACCACCAACTTCCCATGGGAGAAGTTAACCACACAACATGAAATAAAATTGATTCAACAATTTTTTTCACTTAATTTAATTAATCCCCAAAAAATTAACTTCTTCTCCTGCACAAACGCAACTATGATAAAGGTTCCCTTAAGCGATTACCGGTGTTGCGAGTTCATCGGTGCCATCGGATTTCAATTCCGGGCATCGGTTCAAAAGTTAGAAAAAACCCGCTCGCTCGTTCACTGAACGTACCCGAGCCAAACATCGGAAATTAATTCCGGGCACACCGGGCCTCGGAATCAGGCGCCGTCAGAAACTGCGTTCTTGTGAAATTTCAAAGAAAATTAAGAAAAAAATTTCCTCGAAATTTCCATGTCTTTACATTACTCCCACCACAGGGCTTTACATCCCCGTAATGCTTCACCACAATCTTAGGAAAACAAAGGCGTTACTGAGCACGCATCTGAGCCTTCCACTCCCATGTGCTCACCTGGAGGTTCCCGTGCTGCCAAAGAAAGTGCACAAGAGGAATCGACCGGCCTCCTAGGATCCGCTCCTGTCGATCCTCGATCCCCAAAGGAACCTCCGTGAAAGACACCCCATCGCCATCGTCCAGCTCTTCATGTTCGATGATATACAGAGGGTCGAGCACGTATCTCCTCAGTTGAGATACGTGGAAAACGCCATGCACCTAGTGCAACTGAAGTGGATGGGTCAAGCGGTAAACCACCTCGCCTACCCAGCTGAGGACCTAAAAAGGTCTGCTGAACCTCGGAGATAACTTGACTCCCTGGCCACATCTCCGTAAACCTCATCGAGATGAGACTCGTATAAGGACGTGATGGTCATCCTCGAACTCAAGATGCCTCCAAGTCCTATTAGCATAAGGCTTCTGTCGGCCCTGTGCCGTCCTCATCCACTCTTGGATGACCTGGACCTTCTCTAGTCTCACAAGAGATGCTATGATTTCTTCCTTGCCGATAAGAGAAATCTGGTCTCATCCCCTGGATGAACCACAATCTTTTCCTAATACAGTCAATCCTGACATGAATGATGCATTCATGCCATGGATGACGTCGTAAGGCCTCGACGTAACTACCAAGAGATCCAGCTGTCACTCTCGCCTCCAAGGGTCGAGTCACACTGTCGGCATCAGTGTGTGGTCACTAGGTCTCCTTCAGTAGAAAACTCGAAAGTGAGGGTCAAGTCAACAGTCTTAATCAGGACCACTCTGTAACAACCAAACAAAAGGAGAGGAAAGCAAACAACGATAAGTGTCATTTTATTATTGCAGCTCATAGTACAAGACACAAAGCAACAACAGACAAACATCAACAAAACCAGAAGCAACAGGATCAATAGCCTCTAGGTCGGAAGCTAGTCCCGCTCTTGTCCATCTGCTTCCAGAGCTACATGACCATAGTCCTCAGCTGCCTGAAGCTGAGCTCTCCCATTTCCTCCTGTCCCCTGCGGTCTGCCCTGATCGAACCTCTGCCTCTGCCTCGGAGGTTCTTCATTTAACTGCTGGTCATCTGCATGGCGGGTCGGACATTCATGTGCTATGTGACCAATCTCGCCGCAGGAGTAACACTTCATGGAAGGTCTGGCTCTATCACTTCCCTTGGTGCCTCGAACTACCGCCCTTGAGTCACGCGGTTGACCACCTGTAGGTCTGGTCCTCTTGGACCCCTGCGTCATCTTTCTACTGACCGCTACAGAAGATTCTACCACATGTCGGCTAGTGTTGGGTCCTACTGCTGGAGACTGCTCAGCAAGGAAACTCTCCACTATGAGGTCTCGCTCTAACACTCCTGTCTACGTCGGAATGTTGTGCGATACAACCAAAGCTCTGATCTCCTGCCTGAGCCCCTGCTCGATGGTTCATGCCCTGAAGAATGTGTCTCGTACCATATCTGTGGAGTAGCGCGAGAGGTCTGTGAACCTCGCTGAATACTACGCCACTGACATACTGCCCAACAGTTGCTGAAGTAGCTCTTGTATATGCACCGCTCGAAGGGTGGCTGGTACAGGCTCTTCCTGGAACAGGCTCTCGAAGACTGCCTATAGAAGTGTCACCTCATCATGCATCTGATGCATCATGCTCCACCATCTGCCTGCTGCTGCCAGAAGAAGGTTGGCAGCAAGGATCACCATGAAATCCGCTGGCGTCCCCACTAACCTGAAGACTCTCACAACAGCCTCCAGCCAATCCTCAGCTGCCTGCGGGTCCATCCCTCCCTAAAACCTGGGTGTCCTCTGGCGCTGGAACTCATGCAGTGCGCTCAAGCAACGTGCATCCTCTGCTGCTGGGGCTGGTGGCATCGGTGGCCCAACGGGTAGTAGTACAGCCGGTGCCTCCGCTGGTGCCTCAACTGGGATAGGGCCCTATACTAAGGCCTCGTCGCTCGGCGGGCTGTCAGTACGCACCACTCTCGGGGCTCTAGCTGGGCGTCCATGGGGAGGCATCCTGAAAGAAACAACGTGACACGGTCAAAAGATTATACCTGGTGAGCTGACCTAGTTTGAGCTGTTTTAAGGGAAAACCTTTGAAAACACACACGTAATCAGTGTTTTAGTGCACAAAGTTGGAAATCAGTTGTCGGGGTCCTAGTGTATGGATACGTCGGACGCCCGCACCATCACTAGACTCCCTGAACTGAAGACCACACTCAGTACCCTTAACACTATTTCTTCCCAGAAAGATACATTAGTGTTATAAGTTTTGTGGTAGAACCGAACTCCTTTGATACCAATTTTTCATGGCCCGTCCTCGGGGCCCGTGCTGTGACTACCCCAAGCCCGCCTTCCATAGGCCAGGGGCTGGCGACTAGCACCAAAGGCGTAAATCTCGATAACTGGGAAGGCATTGCCTTTATAAAAGTAAACAAACACCACAGAGTACAAGCGGAAATAAACACTAAGTACAAAGAGAAGTGAATGGGTCAGAATACAAACCCAAAAGAATTTACAACTACAACTGAACAAAGTACAACAGAAAAAGACAACAGCTGGAGGGATGGAAGTGGCTCTTGGGTCATCCTCCTTGGATCCTACCTGAAGGGTAGGTACAGATAGCGCATCTCCTAGTCGTCCACCATGGATCCTACCTGAAGGGTAGGTACAGATAGCCTCCTCCACACTCTCGTCCTTCAACCTCCTCTGTGAGTCGTCACGTCGTGCAGTCCACCTCCGGGTACTGACTCGTCGTGTAGTCTACCTCCGGGTACCGACCAGTCCTCAAACACTTGGCCCCCGTCAGCACATCCTGTTGTCTGCAACCAACACAATGAGTTGCGGGCATATCTCGTGTAGGGGTGAGTATAATGATACTCAGTAGGGACCCTGAGACCCTCAAGGTCTCACTAAACCAACAAGGATAACCACAAGAAGATCTCAATAGATAACCTCTACTTAGATATATGCCCATACATATACCTAAGTTATCAAGTAACCCATCTCAATCATGAGGAAACACAAGGATTGTGAAATCAACGGATAACCACTACCCATGTATATGCCCATACATATACCTAAGTTATCAAGTGACCCATCTCAATCATGAGGAAACACAAAGGTCAAAAGTCTCATCTCAAACCAGGATTTTCATTATCGAAACCGTAACTGCTGAAGAGCTTCGTCTCTGGAGTGTACAGTGGTCCTGTCATGACTCCGAGGTACTGCTCACTATCCTAAGACTGCTGAGGTACTCCTCCTGTCGAGTACTGCGGGCCTACCACCTCACATAGTAGTGCTTCCCGCCGGGGACTGCCACCCAAACACAGTAGTGCTCCACTCTCATAGCATACAGAGGTACTCCTCCTGTCGAGTATCGCGGGTCTGCCACCTCACATAGTAGTGCTCCTATGCTGTGGGTCTGCCACATCACAAAGTAGTGCTCCCCACTGGGCTACGTAAGTCACTACGAATCGAATCGGACAAGCAGTCTTCAGGTCTCTGCTGGCTACACGGTCTTCGTACTCTGTACGCCCATCTCTGCGAGGGTCTGATTCACGAGCTACAAGTCGATACTTCAAGTATCTCAAAGTCCCACAAAGAAGTATCTCAAAGGACCGCCTCGTCATAGGGGTCTCAACGCAACAGTCGGCGCGTCAATCGAACGCCCGATCTGTGAGTTATTAGCCTTTTCATCCCCAGGGCCCGGTTGGTTTCGTGGGCGAACCAGTCCGGCCGTAACTCAAATATACCCCAAAAACTCATATGGTATACTCATAGGGACCGTTTCTCAACGTGATCAACAACGCCGCTAATGGTTCGTCAAACGGACATCTGGTCAGAAAGATATCTGCTTTTCCGTTCCATGGGCTCGGTTGGATATCAGGTACAATCTAACCCGACTGTATCTCAACTGCATCCAAAACTCGGGTTAAGTATGCCAAAAGTTCCATCTTAATAAGTGGAAAACAATGAGACAGACAGTGCGTCAAACGGACGCCCGGTCTGTGAGTTATTGGATTTTTCGTTCCAGGGGCCCGGTTGGATTTTGAGTACAATCCAACCCGACCGCACTCCGACGGCATCCAATCCTCGATTGGAGTAAGCCAAAAGTTCTGTCTCACTTAGTGGAAAACAACAAAGTCGACGACAAGTCATTCGTATGTCCAGAACTCATGTTACGAGCGTTTCTGCTCTGAGGGGTTAAGAGGGGTTAGGAAAGTGAGGGGTTAAGAGGGTTAGGGAGTTTAAGGAATTTGAAAAGGTGGGGTTCGTGTGGGCCCCACCCTTTCAAATATCCACACATGGGAAGTTGGATGGATTTGGGCCCACCACCAACTTCCCATGGGAGAAGTTAACCACACAACATGAAATAAAATTGATTCAACAATTTTATTCACTTTATTTAATTAATCCCCAAAAAATTAACTTCTTCTCCCGCACAAACACAACTACGGTAAAGGTTCCCTTAAGCGATTACTGGCATTGCGAGTTCATCGGTGCCATCGTATTTCAATTCCGGGCACCGGTTCAAAAGTTAGAAAAACCCGCTCGCTCGTTCACTGAACGTACCCGAGCCAAACTTTGAAAATTAATTCTGGGCACACCGGGCCTCGGAATCAGGCACCTTCAGAAACTGCATTCTTATAAAATTCCAAAAAAAATTAGAAAAAAAAAATTCCTTCTAATTTCCGGGTCTTTACACAATAAAATATAATTATTTGATATCTTTTCATTTCAAAAATATAATTTCATCCTCTAATCAAGATTTAATAAATTTCCGTTTCACATCTTACTATTATGAAATTAACACCCAATATGCATTATTTATGCCCGAATCACTAAAATTACCTTTTAACATATCATAAATTCAAAAAAACTGTAACATGTTATTCATGTTATATTTATTAAGAAAATGGGTAGCATAAGGTAAGATAATGATGAAATTTAATATTAATATATTATTCTCAAAAATTTAACAATGAATGTAAAGGTTCCACATAGATCATTCCTAAAATAAATTTCCATATATCACAAATAACCACAATAACCTCAAAATGTAAGAAGGTTTTTTCATAAAATGTTATCTCATATACTAAATGTTATATTTCTGAAAACCTAATATCATTATTAAAAAATAATCCTTTATGTTAAACGTGAATGTTATATATATCTCAACTAAATAGAACATTTCCCAAAATCTCGTAAATCACATTAAAATAATAAAAATTCATAAAAAAATTACCCCTCTAATATGATTCCCAAAATAAACATAATATTTATCCCGAAAAACATCTATTGAAGAATATGGCATTCTAAATAGTAAGTTATGTATTCCAGGGGTAGGCATTGAACCCTTATTGACATGTGGATTTGGTTTCAATCCCCAAGGCCTTACCGGATGCAACATGTTATCACCTAACATGTGAGTTTTCTTGTTTAAAACCAATATAAATATAATTCCTATAATATTCCCAATAATATGATGAACATCCTAAAAATAGAATTAATCCCAAAATTGCATTTTAACCCCAAATGTTTCTTATATAGATTGTTCTTTTCCAAATAATATCACATCACCAATAAAAACATTCTTGGTCAACAATACAATTCAACATATTATACAAGATACTTAATAAAATAACTACAGAATAATCCTTATAATTGTCATGATTCTGGTATCAAAGAAATACAATTTATAAAAAATACATTGACAACAACATTCGTGAGTTCCATCACCTTAAAACATTAATCACTCAACATAAATGATTTTTAAAACCTAGGACCGTAGGAATTAATCTTTTGTTTAGGGAATTGACATGAATAATTACCAAGTTCACCATATTTATGACATATCATTGTTATTCATTCTTTAGGTGGAAATTTATTTTCTTTCATCTTATTAACCGGACTCATTAATTTTATTTTTAAATTAGAATCATTGTTCCCTCTTTTTAAACCCATAAAGCATCTTCAAGATCCATTAATGAATTTTCCATGGTTCCTTTTCCCATATTATTTACATATATAAAATTTAATATTCTTTTAATTTTCATATTTGTCGCATAAACTTTCATGAGATGAAAACCTTCTCTTCCTTTGTGTGTTTTGAAATTCAACTATATTTTAATTAATAATTGTAATTCATGAAAGAACGTTTTTCATGATCATAAGATGTTTTACTTCTACTATAATTTTGTTTTTAATCTCATTTTGGAAATAATTACATTTACCATCACCTTGTTTTGGACATGATTTCTCTTATTTCCCATCCTTAACTACAAAAAATTAGAATACATTATCCTAAAAATGGTAAAAATTATAAACATATAAGGAATATATTATAAATGATAAGTAAATCCTTACTTACGTGACTCTAGGATTCAATATAGGTTAACCATTATGATGATACTTTTTAGGATTATTAACTTAACAATTTTTTCATGTCTATCATAATAATTCATAATGAGTTTTTGAATTTCAAAAAAATATCCACTTAGAGAGTAAAACCGGGTTAATAATATGTCCCACTATATTCTACTTGGTACTTCTCAAGTCAATCTTAACATTCCTTTTTTGAAGTCATTACCCCTAGGTACATATGATCCCAAACCACATCAACATGTAGTATTCAGAAAGTGATGTAATTTCTCGAAAATTGCTTTCTCTATCCATCACCAGTATTCTAGGATATTATTCTACACATAGAATTATCCTTATGTGTATCCCTTGGTTCTCACGAATGTTTTCTCATCCTTGATTCCAAAATAGAACTAAAATATTTATCTAAAACAAAATAAAGAAATCCAAACATATTTTTCATATTATTAATTGTTAGTTAACAAACAAAATCTATTAATTACAACCCATAGATCATCATTCCTAGTGTCTTTGGAAGGCTATGTTCCTAATATATCAAAGTAGGGCAACCATAATACTTATTCATTTCATCCACCATAATGTGCTTCGAACTACTTTCAATATCCTAAAACATAATAGGAAAACATAGGGAATACATAAGAGAAACAGATGAGCTAAATGAAACAGTAGAAAACATGATAAGGATGAAAAAAATATGAGTCAATGGTATAACATGATATCATAAAGGATAATCCACGTGAGTAATCACATTAGAACATAACATAAAGAACATGGTACCATAAGATCAGGGAATTATAGAATAATGGAAGAAACATATAACATGACATACACATGAGTCAAGGATTACTACATAGATGATAATAAATACTATAAAATTCCATGTAATATATTAGGTTTCCCCTAATCCAACACATGATGCCTTGTAAGACTAAAAACTTTACCCAATTAAATGGATCGTTATCTAGGATCACCCATCGTATAAGTTATATTGGTCTCACCTTGTGATAACGGGATAAACCAATTATAGCACGCTCATGATTTATGTGTTCTAAAATGGATATAAATCATAAGGTATAAATATTGGAATTTACCAGGGAATGAAATGGGTTGTATAATCTTGTATTATATCATAATTAAATGGAATTCAACAATCAAGGCATTTGATAGATGAGCATAAGGCATGTATTACCCCATCTAATTAATGGGGAGTAATAAAGGTATATATTTAAGAGACATATATACAGTATATAAAATCATTCAATATCATTAAAGGGTGTTTTTATGAATATGAATTATTTTAAAATTATTACAACAATTCTTGAGGAAAATAAACATTTCACAAAGAAATTCACTTTTGAAAAAATAAAAATTACTAATTAATATGAAAATAATATTTATTAAAATTTATATTGAAACATATAAAGGATTCTTCAAGGAAAATAATTTTCATAATGGTGGAAAATATTATTCATTTTTTCATGTTAAAACAAATATTCCTTTAAAAATTTCGGGAAAAAGTAAAGAAGTTCCGTGTTTAGTAAACAACAAGAAGATTACTTTCAAAGAATTTTTTAAAAAGTAAAAATTGTTAAAAATTATATTAAAATCATATATTAATATTATAATATTTAAAAAAATTCTTTAAAAAACTAGGACATAAAAGAGAAAGTGATTTTGACTGAAGAGAGAAATAAAGTCATATTTTTTTAAAAATATTTTCTCAATATTTTTAAGTAAAAAATATAGGAAATGGTACTATTACATGAAAATTTGATGAATAACCTTAGAAGGATAAAATTGAGGTTTTTTATTAGGTAATTATCAAATAATTTCCAATCATTCAAATTCAGGTGTAAGTAATCATAATTAGAATTGGACTGAAAAGTAAACCCTTACCCTTTTGGCTTCATCGGAATAATAATCCCCATTAATGATGTAAATAAAGTATAACATGAAATATCATTAAATATAAATGGTTTATTAGATAATATTTAATGGTTTAGTTTGTAAACCATATAAAATATAATATTTTCAAAAAAGAACTTATGTCTCAATGAATGATGTTTTAAGATAAAAACTCATACATTGAGTCTAGGCTTTTCATGTCTATATTTTAACTCTTTCATAACAAAATAATATCACTTTTTTCGTAATTAACATTACCTAGTTCAATATCTTACACTTTAACCATCTAATTTATTTTTTGATGAAATATTAAATTAATTAATTAGTTATTTTCTTGTTAGGTGTTTTGAGGATGCTCGGTCAAATATTTAAAAATGGTGTTAGTGTGATGACCATTGTCAAAGGGGTCAGTATTTCATCATATTCAGAAAAAAACATGGAATATTTATCATTTTTTTGATAATTATACTTTTAAAAATAACCATGAATTATGGTTATGAAAACTGATCTATGTTACAATCATGGAGATTGTATGTCATAAGTATGTATGTGTAACATTTACATTTATAAATTATCATGATGAAAAAATGTAATTGTTGTTTAATATTTCCATATTTATTGAAATATCATAAATATAATATTATTTCCCTAAATAAACTTATATATACCATCAATGTGAAGTTGTGAAAAAATTAATCATGTCACTTCATGAGGCGGTTGTCTTCCGTACACACGAATGACGTTTTCATTTTCAATGAATAGTAATATAACAGAGTATACGATATATTACTTTAATGGAATTGTTAATATGTCATTATTATTTTATATAATAATTAAATATACCCTTATGAATAACTGTGAGAGATGGTGATGGAAAACGAATAACATCGGTTCGTGAGGTGGTAGTCCATTATACAAATGATCAGCAGTTTCATTCCCCATTTGATGGAAAAGGAAATTTATTTATAATATGTTATAAATATAAAAACATATTATTATATCATAAATTTTTTTTATATTTTAATAGTTATTACATAGTCTATTTGTGGGATGAATAATTAATAAAAGAAGGAGCTCGATGAAGATGACTACCCTCGGTTACATGAATCTCCTTTAGATATATTTTTAATGACCCTAAGGGTTATATATTTGGAAGACCAAAAACAATATAATTTGGATAAGTGCTATAAGGATATATTTTTTGTATTTTTTCTAGAAAAATTTCTTGAGTGATGTGAAGAAGGGATGATAGGGCTTCCCGTTTTTTAGGGTTGAGGAGTTGTATTCTTGTAAATACCCAAACTATTTAGTAATGGTAAGTAACTCACATGTAATGATCTTAAAAAAATATTTGGAGTAGATATAAGGCCAATAAAAACTTCTAAAATTCAAAAGACACAATTTTTAAACATTTTATTTCATTCACCTCAAAGGTCACTCATTTTTTACATTTTTAATTACTCACCACAGAAACTAACCTCTTTAATTTTTTTATTATTCATTATGAAAAAAATAAGTTGGAATTATTAAATAATATAAATTATAAAATTTAAAAATTTGTATTCCATTTTATCAAATTAAATTCATAGAAGTGAAGGAATTTAATTTTAACATATACCCACAGACATAATAAAAAATTATTTTTCAAAAAATGCACTTCTCATGCTTTATATGATCATATAATCACTATATGAAAAAAATGACAATTAAATGCAAATAATTTAATATTAATCTGTATATAATATATAAATTTCATTTAAATCATTTTTAATTAGGGTTTATTTTAATTATTAAAAATGGAGGGACATTATGCACTTTAGAAAAATTTTATAAAAAAACATCTTTATATCTAAATATAAAATTGTATAAAAATATAGTATAAATATGATTTATATGTAAGTAAGTTTATAAAATATAAATTTATAATACTTATGTCAATTTTAAATCATATTAAACAAATAATGGATCTCTTAAATTACATAACTTCTTATAAGAAATGACAGTATTACAAAAAAAGTTATTTTCCACTATTCACTAAAAATCAATATTTTCCAAAATAATCCCAAATTATTACCCAATGAAAAAATATATATTATTATTAAAAAAATTATTTTTATTTTATAAAATAAAATATCTAGAATATAAAAAATTATTTATAATATTTTCCCAAAAAATCAACAAAAATCATTTTTGAAGAAAACAAATTTTTTTATAAATTAAATATCTGTATTAAAGTAGATTTTTTATTTTGAGAATTTGTAATAAAATTGAAATTGAGTAGTACCTTTACATATTTTTTATATTATATTTAATATTATTCATACCAACTAATATAACACCTATGTTATATCAGTGGTATTTAAATAATAACATTTTAATATTATTCCATTGTTTTTTTAAACTAAGTGTTACATGTAATGAAAGATATCAATGAATTAAATTTATCTAAAGATAAATTTACTCTAAATTTATAGGGTGTTACATAAAACCATCAAAATAAACTCATTAGAGAAAAACTACTACAAAGTAATCTGGTTTGAATAATGGTTAGACTTAGGATTTATATTCCAAACTATTCAACTTTTTGAACACATTCAATCTTCTTCAATTCACACCCTACAATTTTATCATGTGAACATATGATTTCTACATATATCTCTTCTTAATTTAATTATCGTTATCATTGGAACCCTATTCCATAACACTTTACATTATAATAATGTTACTAATAACATTATTATTTACTAATACATATTAACTATCTTAAGATATTAAGTAAAACTATTTTTAATCTTAGATTAATGTAATTTTTTTTATCTTTCAACCTTTTAGGTTCAAAAAAACTCCAACTAGACTTTAATACAAATAATTATTTTCAGAATGTCTTGATAAGACTAAATAACTATTTTTTGTTATGAAATAACATTTATTTACTTTATGTGGGAATATTTATCAAATAAAATATCGTTTAAATATCATATTAGGTATTCTATGTAGTTGGACCATTTAAATTATAAAATAAAAACTCATAAAAATATAACCCTATTGGGAGCCTCGAATGGATTCTCTTATATTTTAAAACAAAATTTTGGATAAACATCATTCCTGGACAAAAAAATTATTATATATAACTTCTTATCAAACCGTTTTATAAAACTTGATGAATCCTAAAACATTTTTTAGGGAAAACCTTTATCAAATATATTCTTGTATCTCAAAATAAAAAATAGCTTCAGATTTTCTTATTTTACATATATTCATTTTTGCTTGATTAAAATCCTTTTAATTTAAATCCTAAGAATATTAACGATTTACCATATATCATGAATACAAACCACAAGCTAAATCAATTCTTCATCAAATTTGGAACCCTTTAATATTTATCATACATGTAAAAAATATATTTTGTATCATATAAAATTCATAACTATTAAATTAATTTTGATAAAAGTTTTCCACGAAATGGCATTTAATGGAGTTTCACAATCTCCACCAGGTATTTCAGATAATCTCATCATGAAAAATTATATATCCTCCATCCAAAAAACCCTAGATTTCAATTACCTTAACTCGATTCCTCAAGAAACAGTATTTAACTTTTCAACTAAATTTTATTCTTTTGGTTTTAAATTTTATATGCTTTTACTCTCTACACAATACCCAAATACAAACACCATATCACCAGTTTATCCATTCTCAACACTAATAATTTCACGTAAATGGTCATGGAATTAATTTATATTGCTAATTAATTTCCATAGATGAAAATATGATAAATTACCAAACTACAATAATCCGTTAGGGAAACCTTTAATTTGTCCAAGTCACCAATCCAATTCAATCATATTGACTAGAATTTTACATACCCAATTAGATTGAGTATATGATGGAAATATTCATTTAGAAAATTTGTCATCTAATTCTTTTTAAACCTTAAATTAATCTCTTTATACTTCCCTAATAACCTATATTCACTTTTTGAACAATTTATACACATTTTTACTATGGAATCAATTTTTCAGACATATATAATATTCCATAAGAACATTTCTTATATCACCAATATTTCATGAGAACCTTTATTAAGTTACGAGTATAAGGAGTAGTATAAATTAATCCTCTCCTATCAAAAATTGATCATATAGTTTAAATTAATTATGATGATAATGATATTATCTAAAATATTTTCGTTTATCATGGGTGAATCATGTATTTTAAAACATTTATTAAGGATTTTTATAAAATGGTCCACCACTAGAATGATGACCCCTTTTTGAAATTTCATTATAGCCATTAGTGGGACACGATCTACATTTCACTAGGTAGTGAGTCTACTTTAGCATTCTACAAACCACATAATTATTTAGGTATTTCATAATTTCAATCACATCCCAAATGATTTTGGATAGATATGTTGACAAACCTTTGTCCAATCCATCATATGGATATACCCAAATCTAATCCTCGGGTATCCTTCCCAAGGTTCCCCCCATTAAGTGTAACCCAAATAAATTTTCAAAACATTATTAACAAAAGAATGCTTAGGGGAACCCTAATTTAAGAGAACCTTCCCAAGGATGATCAATTCTTGTCCATTAATTTTTGGCCTTACCAAAGTAAATTCATGGGTACCATACTTTCACAAAACATACTCGGCCGAATGGTCGAGGTATTTCCAGGTGCAGGTTTGGATGGAATCTCAAACTTATTTTTATAATTTTATTTTATTCACAACATATTATCTTATGTTATTCCCTTATATATATGGGTGCTTCGGGTAATTTATATTGGAACCATATTCCTTCAACCAAATTAATATTTTTAAACCATATTCATGTCTAATTATTTAAACAACCCACAAGTTTATGTTTCTTACTTAAATTTAGAAGTTAAAAAGATTCACATATATCCAAATGCATCATATAAACAAGGTACAAGAAAAAATCATGTAAAGTTATAGAGTTATATGAAATTGAATATATTCACATGATTAATACCTAAGTGATTGATTGATATTCCCATTCACTAGCCAAGAGAAGGAATAAGCCAGTGGGTAGTTAGGTAGTCTGACCCCCAAGTCCATCTACCCGGGGATACCTTACTCAAGAGATAATAGAATTCATACAAACTATAACACCAAATTTGAAAAAAATTTATTCAACAAAAAACAATCTAATTACATCAATTACAAACCAAGGTCAATGTATATGAAATACTAAATTATCTATGTATTGAATCCTATAATGTAATGATAGGATCTATCATAGAATTTGTTTATCATTTTAATCTAAATCATTAATAGTTTTAACATTTCTTAATGAATTTAATAAAAATGATTACGGTTATGTATAACCTTTAAATAAATGAAAATTTAATATATATAACCATAAGATAAATATTAATGAAAAAATCATAAATAAAAGTAATTTATAAAACCTTTTATAAATTTTTTCATTAAAATTATAGGAATTCCATAATTTTTAATATTATCATTTTATATTCATTTCAATATAAACACATTCATATTTATCATTGTATGCCTTTTATCTTTTACATATAAGATATTATATTAATTATAAGAAATTTATAATTCAATTTTTATTTTTTAAACTCTTTTCATAATATAAATATCGTATACTTATTTAATATTTAAACCTTGATTATATTAATCATAAAAACATTTATTATGGATTAAATAATATACAAATAAGTCTCCCACTTATTTTTTACTATTATAAGTAATTATTTATTGTCAAATCATAATTTAAATGTAAAAATTGTCTAATTTGGTCTTATTTCATATTTTATAACCCTTAATCAATTATCCCATATTATTTTCAAATAAATTATCATATTTCTAGATCATAATTTACACAATATCATATTTTAAAAGGTATTTTAAATATTAACATTTAATATTTGAGACAATGTTTCAAAAACATGGATTTTATTATCTATAAACCATTTATAATTAAATTAATTTTAAATCATTCATAAATTAATATATCTGAAATTACCTATTATTTTAATTTACAAACATTTTATAAACAAGTAAAAACGTTTTATATATTGATTAAAATTTTAAACAATTTTCAAAGAAAATTGAATTTCCCTTATGTATAATATCAATTCTATGTAAGGGTATCCTCCGTCTGTTTGTATGTAGGCACTATGTCTATGGGTAAATTAGTTATAGAACCCTTTTTTAAAGATAATATAGTTCATTACTTTATGAAATGTAGAAATATATCAGTATATATGGTTATTAAATTCACATATATAGATCACATAAGGGTATAACCTTTATATAAGAAGGACTGTGTAAGGGTACATCGGTTCTAGCAGTAATGTTGAGAAATAGAAACATTGTGTAAGGGTACTACATCAGTTCCCTTTATACAAGCCTTTAAACGCACTCTTAACTTTACAAAAAAGATTCTTGTGAGGGTTAGTTCGTGTGACCCTTATATGGCTTGATCTATGCAAGGGTAATGTGTGACGACTCTTATGAAAAGTAGTATATGTTAGGGTAAATTATAGATTACCCTGGAACATATTTTCTATGTTATGGTAATGAACAAGTTACCTTTACATATCCCAGATGTTTTATGGTACACCAATTTAAAAATTGAAATTACAGAATATGAAAAACATTTATGTTTTCAGTATTCTTCTTTATTTCATCACTATTTTCAGAAAACATAAACATGGATTTCTTTGATACCACTGAAGTGTGGGAGAATCTATTTTCCTCATATGAACACATCCAACATGACATATCTGTGAAATTTTCAAATGAAATCATTTCCCCAACACATTAGACATGAGAGTCTATGGATCCCATTGGTGCTCCTTGGAGAAGATCCACACTTCATCACCATTCATGTGTGAGATTTCCCACGAATCTGTTAACTATATAACATTTACTTTTATATCAATTTATGGCATTAATTCAATCTAATAAAAATAATTAAAATGGGTGGAAGTGATTTAAAACCCTTTTACGAGGATCTCTAGGCAAGATAAGATGAAACATGTGAAAATTGGGAAATAAAAATTACTGTAAAACTTGGTGTACCTTACACTGAAGTTCCAATTCATCAGTCACGATATCCTTCAGATGAGATTTAAAGAGATGTAATCATGGAAAACATAAGTATCCCACCTATGTATGTATCCACTGGTTTTGCATGAATCGCCCGAATTTGAAACGGGATCTACCAACCATTAATGTATTCTTAGACCACTAAATGAAAAGGAGTAATATGAAATAGATAATTTGGTTCTATGATTATATGTCTGATATTCACCCATACCTCCCTCAATGGTAACAATATATATTTAAATTTTAAGGATGACATTTCATGGGATTCTATATTTATTCATTCATTTATAATGCATGAATAAATGTATTTTTGCCAACTCATTCATCGAACACCTGTACAACTCCAAATAAATTACATCTTATGTAATGGTTTAAATACATGATTTTAATTAATAACCTTGATCCATTCAAATATTAACACACTAAATATTTGGTGGACCTTCTGATTAATGTTAGTGACATGAATGAAATTTATTTTGTGAAATAATCTTGATATACCATACACTTGATATCTCCATGAATACTATATTGGATATTGCTTTTGGGAATATCTCCATCATCACTGTAGATCCACATGAATATATATTAAAAGTAAATCTATCTAAAATTCACCCCATATAAGTACAATTCTAGAAAGTAATTATATGGGAAAAATTTTAATGACTAGTTATTGACACTTTAAATGACTAATCACCAATTTTCATTGAAACGACACACTATTGGGTCTACAGATCATGTGAATCCTACATGATTGATATGATGCAGTGATGCCTTCTTCTAGTAAAGGATAATAGTTAAATTAAATAATTGGACTCTTACCAATAGTCCAATAGCAATAAATCAATCAAATGTCATCAAATACAAATCACATACATATATCTCAAATAGAAAATCAAATACAATTTTATCATCAAAAACTAGGAACATCAGTATTTTACAAGGTAACCTAGAATTCCTACTAAAAAAATGTTCTTAACACACTGTATTGGTAACCATTATAGGATCTGACACATCCCTATGTGCCCAATCTACAAATTTATGAAATCATAAGATGAAAATATAGCAACCCCTTATTCAAATATGTATCATCCTGGCATAGTTCACTCTAATTATTAACCAGACCAGATCATGATGTGACCTCAAGAGTTCCCCCACATATTCTAGTGGATACCGACTAATATTGAGGGTCATTGGTGGTAATATGAGAAGAATATAAACTCAATATTAGAGTTCATGAAAAACATATTTTATAAGTAAAAATCATCCATCATAAATAATCTAAAATAAAATTCATTAACTATCATCTAGTCGGTAATAAATGAAATGCAGTAATGACCAAATAGCCATGTCGAACAAGCAACAACTGGTCATGTAGTGGAAAAATATCATATATATAACAAAATAAAAGTAAAATAAATACACCATGCTCTACTAACAACTCCATGAATTTTAATATACATAGTATCAAAACCCTATGGTGGTAATCTTGCTCGATCATAAGACTCCACACCAGTGGCTTAGCTTGATCATGAAATATGGGGCATATTCCTTATACGTCATCAATATTTACTCAACATGAAAGTATACATAATTTTGGAATGAACACTATGGTATATGTATAGGGGGTGATAAATTATTCTTAATCGGTCACCCTCAGCGGGGAACCTATAACCTGATGTTATTAGTGCACTATCATGAAATATGCCTGGGCACTCCAAGGCATAACTAAAAAACTATCATCAATACATAAGTTTCTGACCCTAATCAACCATACCTAATTTATTTGTAGATAGGGTGTATTAGTGAGCGTCTTGAAGAAAGTTCCTCCATAAAAACATCTGGGATCCATATCCATTGTCTCCCCATCTAAGCCCCATGATTCTATAGACCCATCTCATAGTAGCCTTATTATTCAGTCTCTAAATACATGGAATATTCTTTCATATTTTCATGAATATGAGGATAAAACCCATGGTTTCCTTATCATCTAGGTTCAAAATCCATGGTAGTTCATATCCTACACTCATTGCTATTGGGATGAGGCTTATGGTTGACCTATCATTTGACCTCCAAATCTATGGATGCATGTATCATATTCTCTTGACCCTGTGGATGAGGGTCTTGGGAGCCCAATAATCATACATATAAATCCATGGAAACCTATATCATATCCAAATGTATCTACAGTTGAGTATCTCAGTATCCCTATCATTCTGTCTCTAAATCCATGGCAGCTTCAATCAAAACCTCATGAACTTGGGGTTGAGTCCTGTAGTAACCCTATCATTTGGGAACCAAATCCACAGAAATACCAATCATATCCTCAAAAAAATATAGGTAATATTCCCATGGAAGACCTATCATCTGGGTTCAAAATCCATGGTATCCCTTATCATACCTATTCTCTTAATCCATGGAAGATCCAACCTCTAGGCTCTTAATCCAACGCTTCATCAATCATTAAGCTCCATGTTTGTAAATACTCTAACAATATCATCATCCAAATCATGGTATTCCATTAATATAAAAAATTCATTATGGGAATAATCCAAATTAAATCTTGAATAAAATAAATTACAAAAATAACAAGGGAAATAAAAACACCCTTTCCCACCATCCCCATCTCAGCCTATTAGGCCTATACATCAGTTTTGGTTCTAAGTGAAACATACAACCATCTCTACCCAAAACAATAAAAACCCTACCCGGGTTAGTAATACAATCAGGCATCCACATGTCCATATAGTTCAATACAAAATTAGAGGTATCCCTTTTAAGATCCTTGGGATAAGTATACAAGTGGAGGAATCCTTCTTAGGATCCTTTGGGTTAGAGAAAATAAACAGTCATCCCTCTTGGGATCCATGGCCATAACCTGTCTCTTGGTCCATCATATGTCTCTTAAGGATAACACATCCCACAAACTACTCAAAAAATCACATTTCTACAAATAAAAAAGGGAAGAAATCACATCGGAGGTTCCGTCAAGACCATCCCCTTTCCAAGTTACTCTAGGTTGGTCCAAACACCCAACAAATCTATTTTCTAATGTATCCACCAATTCCCACTGGATAGTTATTTCATTAACTTTCATAATTCAATGGAATTTTTATCCAATTCCACATTACCCGGGAATTATTAATACCCTTATATGGGTATCATCACATGTATCACTCTTATGATAAATCTATACACAATTACAAGAATAAATCATGTCCTCCATAAAGTGTGTTCCATAAAACACCTCTTAGAAGTCTATCACATTCCCCTAGGTCCCCCCCCCCCCATCATTTTCAATATGCAGAAACACTCAAAATAAGCTCATTGACTTCCCAATTGTAGGTCTTGGATGAAAACCCATCCAATAGATTCAAATGGGAAATAAGAGTAAAGTACATGGCATATACCCTGAGTACTTGGCATGTACTATAACACTTGCACCCTTGCCTTGTACTTTTACATGGCATGGGTACACCTGGGGCCTCCCCATGTACTAATATGCATTCAAGGAACAAATGGGGTATGTTAATGTTCTACTACCCAACCAAGACACACCTAGGGTATGGTCAAGTACCATAACACAGTTATGTCCCCCTTATATGGGATGTTTTCCAAGGTACTCAGCCAGATGTCAATGTACCACTACATGATGTGTACTTCGAGTACATGGTATGTAGTCCCAAAAACATCATATTCCTTGAACAAGAATAACACAATGCATGTGTTCTTGATACTGAATGTATATTCATTTGTATTTCCTAAGCATAAACCCCTACAATTAGCATGACCCCCCCCCCCCCCCCATTTCCCTAGAATAGTCATAGATTAACCCCCAAATGGTTGCCAATAACCATAAATAGGATTTAAAGCATTAACCAATTAAACTACCATGATTTATGACATAAAATTTAAAACAGTCCAGACTCTAGGGGTAAATTGTTAACGATTCAAACAGGATATACACCTCATACCCACCAAGATTCAATCCATATCTATATGAGTTCTCCAATGATGATCCATCCTCCCTCTCCCTATTCATCCTCCATCTATCTCTCACCCAGATGATGTAGGATCCTCCAAGGTGCCTACATGAGCAGAATGGAGGGAGTGGAGAAAATAAAAAGGAAAATAAATAAGAAATAAATGGAAAAAAAAGAAAAAAACCTTGGTCCTGACCCTAATGATTGAGGATATATTATTCTTCAACTAAAAAACCCCCACATTTTAAACTCAATTGTGGAGTCATAATCTCAATTGATTCTATGTTAAAAATATATATCTGAATGAACATTCCAAAATAATTTACAATTTAATTAATACATATTAAATATTCCACCAAGATTTACATGGCTCTTAATTATAACAAACTAATCCTCTAGGTTAATCACCATATTATGGGACCAATGTGGTAGACAAAAAAATATCTATGTTCTTATGTTAGGGGATAATCACAATTTTACCCCTCATGATCCCTTGAAAAATACTATAATATTTCTACTTTCTTAAAACCCATGGAAAAAATGGATTTACATATAAACATTTAATTATACAGAATATTTAAAATAAATTAGGTTAATAAAATAATATGTGTCTCAAAGAAGGAAATTTGGAGATGAAACCCTCACGAAATAAAACACATTCTAGTAAAAACCCCTTAAAAGGGATATATGTTGAATATAAAGTTAAAATACGATAAATTAATATAATATATGATACTATATATACTTTTGGAATAATACAAACTACTTGAAATAAATTATATTCATAAAAGAAAATGTAACTCGAAGAAGTAAATTTTGAATTGATGCCCTTACCTTGTTCAAGATTCATTCTGTACATGTGTGTAATTTCCTAAATAATCAAATGTTGTGTATTAAATACATTATTATGAACATAATTCTTCAATATTTAATTTAATATAGTCTATTTTATGTTATATAATATTTATTTATAATACATTTTTTCCTTGTGTTTTTTTAAAAATTGAATCGGTGTCTGCTTTTTTTTGAGAGTTTTAGTAATCAAAAATTGTATTTTAATAATAAGTTAAATACGTAAAAAAATAATTCTAGAAAAAAAACAAATCACGATTTTATTAATAACCTATAATAATATAAGTGTTTATAATCACATAGTTATCCACGATAGAGTTTTGTATCATTATTCAAGTAGGTGGTCAAACCAACCCAAACATGAACATGTTATATCTCGATTGGAATGTATGGGTAAGGAATTGGATAATATCATTATAAAATAGAGATAATTATATTAATTTAATTTTTTTACATTTTTGAATCATATATTCATTAGTTTTTAGATGTACTGAGAATCACGATGGAAAATTAAGAACACTACGTTAGGGATGTGGTAGTCTGCACAACACAGTTTTAACATTTCCATTTCTATATGAATGAGAGGGAACCAAGGTAAATGATAATTTTGACATTTAAAATCATATTTATATTATATATATCATATTAATTCTTCCATTATTTCCTTTTATTATCTATCAATGGGGGTGACAAAACATTTAAGATGTCTCTTAGTAAAGGTAGTAGTTTGTTCCATGCATTAATAACACTTTTGTTTTTCTTAGCGGATGAAGAGGAATAAAAAATAGTTATTTCATTAATATATTAACATCCAAGTATAATAATTATACTGATTTTTATGTATTTTTAAAGATATAATATATTTCAAAGAGAATCATTAAGGAGAAAAGATTATGAATAAGGTAATACATACAATGTGAAACAACCTACATTTTCAATTAAGGTATGGATCATTGAATTTTCATTTTGAAAACATTAAATGGCCATAATGTTGAGTCATAATCAAGTCACATTAGTCATGTGACTGTTCAGGGCTAATTGAGATACCAGACATCTGGAAATGGGATAAGTTACTAGGTCGAACATTATTTCTAAACCATGCAACCCATGGCACACGCCCATGCAGCTGCAGGTAGGGGAATATACATGTCTGCATGGTTTGTCTATAACTGTGTTGGCCTAAGCTCATATTTTTGTAGACTAATTCAGTTTTTTGGTAGAGGATTTATGAATGGTTTGTGTATAGTTTGAAAATCATGTTGCTGAACCATGCACAGATGGATTTTGAGGAAAATTTTCCATCTTTTCCCACATGAACCTTATGTCTAATTCTCCTTTATCGCTTATTTTCCAACAACCAAACAATGGTATAATCTTTCTATTTGATCTAAAACCATCCAAATATTAATTAATCTGTATCTATTCTATCTAGTGTCTTATCCTTGATCTTTATTATGTTTTCGATAACCCTGGGTAAGGATAACATCATGAACCTTTCTTCCCTCAGTTAATATCGACAACTGTTATGAAATTTAGATGAAGGCTCATTTTCACAATTTTTTAGGAGTTGAACTAAAACTTGGATCACATAAAATCTGATTAAAATCTATTTATATATTAATAGAGGCGTTATCTATTACCCTAAGGTAGGTGGTAACATATTTTTCCATTTTATTTCTGTTTGTTTCATATTTATTTTGTTGTTCCATATGTCAGCCTTTACATAGAATCATTATTGTGTAGGTTCCTTCATTTCTAAATGACCCTATTAAATTAATATAGGTTAATTGAATATCATTTAGTGTTTTAGACATTACAAATACCCTATGTGGAAAACTATAGGTTTTCCACCTTGGAATTGGTCATTTTGGACAAATAGATAAAAAATGATTAGAACCCGATTTTGAATCCATTTTGAATTATTAATAAAATTTCCATCTAGACATGTGTAATTAATGTTTTCCAAGGTGCCTAAAAGTTTCTAATTTCTTCTAGACATATAATCTCCCAAGTGGGCATGTGATGTGTTTCCCTTGTCACTTTCTATGAAATCTATGCCTTATATTTCAACATTCCATGTTTAGGAAAATTGAGTGAGATGGCCTTATACAGTATTGATCTCACCAAATGGTAGGCTATTAATGTAACAGACCAATTGCTCTTAAAATAAAATTATACATTGCGATGATAATCTAATTGCCCCTTAATTTTCTTTATTAAATGCTAATTTTGAAATGTAATGTTTTAAATGGAATTGAACATGGTTCGAGGAATAGTTGAGAGGTTTTTCCACATGTGTATTTTAACAAACATGATCATGACTTGTTTAATTGGAAGGTATGCTGACATGACATAACAGGTTATGAATTATTATCATATGATAAATGTGAACATGATAATATAATAGACTATATAATTTGTTATGAATGGGTGGAAATCCCCCATGCTAGTTATACGTATTATATTCCATTATAGAGGGTGAGAATGATGTTAAGGTACTCTATAGGGCATGAATACCCATACACCCCTTACATTAGTGTTGGGAATGAAGACCCTGACCAGTGCTTTGATATGGGTCATTAGATTTTGAGTAACATGTTCCATAAAGATTTTTTCATGGGAATTCTCACTCCCCATATAGAATGACAGGCATGACATCCACCACTATATTAGGATGTAGGTTATACTACCCCTTGAGTAGTGCTTATCAACTAGTAGAATAGTGTTGAATGCCAGTGGGTTATGTCCTGATCAACTACATACTATATATATATATATAGAGGGAGAGATATAATTTGACATACCAACCATGACCTGATGTATGTAGAATTTTCAATTTTCCCTTACAAACCTAAACATGATGTTATTTATATTATTATAATTTCATTAATTCCCTTTATATACCTAAAAATGTTTATTTATGAGGACCTACTTGAATTATTGGAAGAACCATTTATGGTGGGATACTGAGATTTTTATCTCACATCCTAAACATGGAACCCTTGGAACCCAAGAATACTATGTTGTTGCATGTACTAGTAAGGGTAAAATCACTTCTTCAAGTGGTTGATATGTGTACTTGAAATATATTAGGAGCAAAGGATCGGGCTAATGATAAAGATGCTCATTGAGCTATTTCTTCCTTTTGTTCTTTTTTATTGTGTATAGCATGTTCATAATTGCTTGTTCATTTCTGTACTATTACCATGTCATGCATCATTGAAATAGACATATCCTTGATGCCTTTATATATATATATATAAATACTAGATATTCAGTTACCTTTTTCTTATGATTCATATTTCTTTAAGATGACTTCTTATTTTATTTTTCAATTGTATTACGCTTCATCTACTATTTACTATTTGTTATATATAGTATGCTACTCTAACATGAGAGTATAGTCTCCCCACGGTATTACTCTAACACCCTCACTGGTAGTCGGAAGCCTCGGGGATATGGGGAGACACACTAGAGGTCATGTTGTCATGACCCATCCTCGGGGCCCGTGCCGTGACTACCCCAAGCCCGCCTTCCATAGGCCAGGGGCTGGCGACTAGCACCAAGGTATAATTCCAGGTAAAAATGGAAGGCATTACCATTGTATGGTAAACAAACACCACAGAGCAAGGAAGCAGTAGAAGTAAACACAAAGTAAAAACTGAGTACAACAGTAAGTGCGGAAATGTAAGTGGGATAGTATACAAACAGAAACTGAAAGTAAAGTACAACTGGAAATAGAAAACAACAACAATAAAGTAGAGCCGCAGTGTCGAGCTTTCCACTGGAAGTCCCACCTGAAGGGTGGGTACAGATAACCTCCACTGCTCCTTGGGTCCAGCCGACCGCTCCGAGTACGTCCCGCCCAATGGCCCACCTCCAGGTACCGTCATGCCCCACAATCCTCAACCACGATCAGCGTTGTCCGTCGCCTACAACCAACACAACATAGTGCAGGCATAGCCCGTGTAGGGGTGAGTATAAGCTACTCGGTAGGGACCCCGAGACCCCCTAAGGTCTCCCAGAATCTAGAAAGGATAATACACAAAATAAAGATACAATAACAAAGTAACATCTGACATTGCTTAGGTATATGCCCATACATATACCTAAGTCATAAATTCTAGTACGCTCCAACCTCCGAGCCCAAGTACAACCAAGTCCACACGAAAAAACACAACCCAATCCACACCGGACATAAAAATGTAATCCACACAAGATAGCACAACACAATCCATAAAGGAAAGAAAAGCAGGATTCATCTCACATAGGTATACTTCTTCGTATGACGATAGAGGTGATCAGATATTTCCACTGATTCATCTAAGCCGTCGGACCCACAACGTATCGATAGGTACTAACCCCCACAATTACCCACACGGGATCGATAGGTAAATAACCCCCGCAAAGACCCACACAGGATCAGACCCACACAGGATCAGTAGCACTGATCAAGTAGGATTGCTGAGTGCTGTAATTGTCACCGTCGAATCCACTGAGGATCTCTGTACAGTCGTCGTCGTAGTAGCAGTCGCAGCCAGCACTAGGGTTCCCACACACAGCAAGCTCGTTTGGGAGGGTCCACTCCACAAGCCGAGAGGATGATACATCAACTGACACAAGTCCAATGTTGATGTATCCAAAAGTTCCATATCGTTAACAGGAACTCAGCATCACAAACGGCGCGTCAATCGGACGCCCGGTCTGGAAGTTATTGGCTTTTTCGTCCTAGGGGCCAGGTTGGTTTTTTGGTCAAAACCAACCCGATCGTACTCCACCTGCGTCCAAACCTCGGGTGAAGTAATCCAAAAGTTCCGTCTCACTAAGAGGAATCCAACAAAGTAGACGGCACGTCAATCGAATGTCCAGATCTCAAGTTACGAGTGTTTCCGCTCCGAGGGCCCGGTTGGTTTCATGTACGAACCCAAAGTATTCCGAAACCATGAGTGTAATATATGTCTAAATGACCGTCACGATCCAAGGATCGCATCGCCACAGATTTTGAATCGATCCGAGGTCTGTAGCACAACATATGGGAAAAAGACCGAAGAGGGTCCGAAAACGGGGTTTCGGGCCCGGACCGACTAGGGACGAGACCCCCTTGGTCGGTCCGAACCGGGTCGACCCGACCCGAGTCCGGGTCGGCCCGGCGCGCTAGCGTGCATTGCCAGGGGGCTCGGACGAAGGGCCGAGCCGTTCGGATAGCGGGGGGTGGGGGGGCAGGTTTGTAACCGCGACCCCCATTAATGGTGGCCGCTCAGCTGGCCGGCCGGGGGTTTGAACCCCCGACTTTTCCTTGTCCAACTGGTCCGCCCAGGCCGGCCGGTTTCTACCGCCACTGGACCGTCGACGGTCGGTCCCCTCCCTGCTCTGACATCGGCGGCCCGGTTTCCGGCCACCCGTTCCCATGTTCTGCCGCGGCCCAGTACCGGCCGCGGCCTTCATTAATCCGGTGCGGCGCGACGGCGCCGCACCCCTCCACCACGGACCCACTCCGGCCACGTTGCTTTTTCGGTTCTCTGCTGCGGCGCGACTGCACCACGACTTGGTTCAATTTCACAGCACGGTGCGACGGCGCAGCACATTCTTTTCCGAAAGATCCCGTGCGGTGCGACAAAATTGCTTCAATTCTCTTCATACTACAACAACATGAAAATAATAAGGGAGGGGGGGTCATCCGTGTTTGTGCGGTCTGGCCTCCTCTTGTAAATCGATAGCAAGTGGTCCAAATATACGTGGATAAAGAACAGAGTAAATCACGAAAAGAAAAATCACATAAACCCCTACCTCGAGCGTAGCTTTAACAGAGGTTCATCGAATGAGGATTCGTCACGGAAAATCAGTCGCGGAAAGAGATGTCGTGAAAAAAGGCATCTTCGGCGTCGCGGTATACAGTGTCGCGTAGTCGGTTTCTGAGGACTCGGCATTCTTCGTTGGAGATCTATGTATTCTTTTTGTTCTTTGTCGAATAAGAAGAAGTTCCTCAAGTTCCTCAGCCTTTTCTCCCAAAGACTCCACAACAAGAATTCACCCCTTAATAAAATAAGCCCACACTTATTTTATTAACTTGACATTAGTTTGAAATTCAAACACTCACATTAAACACACTTCATTAATATCATAAGTTATTAAAACTTAAGTTATCAAATTTAATTGTTTGTTGAGGGATTTAAGGAATGTGAAGGGGTAGGGTTCATGTGGGCCCCACCACCCTCATAACCACCCAATGGAAGTTGGGTAGTTACCCAACTTCCACCCAAAGCTTAAATCCACTTAGAGAAAATAAAAAGTGTAGTTATATTTTTATTTTAACTTCCACAATTTTTATCAACCTCTATCGTGAAAACAAAACTCCTAAAAAGGTGTTTCTAAGTAATTAATGGCGCTGCGAATCCATCGGTGCCCTCAGAATTCGATTCCGAGCACCGGTTCAAATGTTAGAAAAACCCGCCCATTCATTCACTGAACGTACCTGAGGCAAACTTCGGAAAATGATTCCGGGCACACCAGGCCTCGGAATCAGGTGCCGTCAGAAACTGTGTTCTTGTAAAATCTTAAAGAAAATTAAGAAAAAAAATTTCCTTGAATTTTACGGGTCATTACATTACTCCCACCTCAGGGCTTTATGTCCCTGTAAAGATACATCATAAGCTAGGAAAACAAAAGTCGGTACTGAGCACGCATCTGAGCCTCCCTCTCCCAAGTGCTCTCCTAGAGGTTCATGTGCTTCTATCTGATGCACACTAGAGGAATCAATAATCCACATAGGATCCGCTCATATCGATCCTTGATCTCCACTGGGACCTCCACAAAAGTCGCCCCATCATCAACGTCCAGCTCCCCATGGTCAATGATATGCGTCAGGTCATGCACGTATCTCCTCAGGTGTGATACGTCGAAGACGCCGTGCACCTGGTGCAACTGAGGTGGTAGAGCCAGGAGATAAGCTACCTCTCCAATCCTCCTGAGGACCTGGAATGGTCCGATGAATCGTAGAGACAACTTGTCACCTTAGCCAAATCATTGTAATCCACGTCGAGGTGAGACACACAAGAAGACGTGGTCGCCATCCTCAAACTATAGTGGTCTCTGCCTCCTGTCATCATAGGACTTCTGCCTACTCTGAGCTGTCCTCATCTACTCCTGGATGACCTGGACCCTCTCTGTCGTGGCGTGGAAAATCTCCGGTCCCACTTGTGCAGACTCCATTGGGTCTGTCCAGCACAAAGGAGATCTGCAAGGTCAGTCGTACAACACCTTGTATGGTGCCATCCCGATGGTGGAGTGGTAGCTGTTGTTATACGCAAACTCCACCATGGGTAGATGGTCCTCCCAGCTACAACCAATGTCGAGAACACATGCGCCGAGCATGTCCTTGAGAGTCTGAATGGTCCTCTCCGTCTGACCATCTGTCTGAGGGTGAAAGATGGTGCTCAAATGTAGCTATGTCCCGAACACATCCTGCAACCCCTTCCAATACCGGGAAGTAAAGAGAGAATCTCGATCAGAGACAATAGATGATGGCACACCATGAAGTCATACAAAAAAACTCTCAGCACCTCCTCCCGTAAAGCAACTCGTACTAAGGTATGTCCTCTGAAAAGGACTTCGCGCTCTGCTCCAAAGGAGAAACCATCAGGTGCCCGTCCCGAGGATATCTGCGCACACTGCATCTCATAGTTAGCATCCCCACATTGTTCCTCTCTGGCCCAATGCAGTAGTAGAGGGGTGACTGTGAGAGGCTAAATGAAGTCTATCCCATCTCTATCCACGATGGATATCTGCAAAGCGGCTAGCTACCCTGTTTCCTCCTCATGTAGATGAATGCCCGTCCTCCTACTTAGAGCATCAGCTACTACATTCCCCTTACCAAGAGTATAGACTATCTAAAAGTCATAGTCCTTGAGTATCTTGAGCCATCACCGCTATCTGAGGTTCTGGTTTTTCTGAGAGAAGATGTACCTGAGATTCTGATGGTCAGAAAAGACTGTAAAACGCTCGCCCATCAGGTAGTGTCGCCATGTCTTCAGAGCGAAGACCACTGCTACTAACTCCAGGTCATGGGTAGCATAGTTCTACTCATGCGGCCTCAACTGGCATGATCTATAGGTGATCACTGCCCGCTCTTACATCAGGACACATCTGAGTCCGGTCCCTGATGCATCGTAGTAGACTACATACCCAACTCCCTCTTCAGGCAACCTCAAGATAGGGGCGCTGGTCAATCTCTTTCTCAGCTCCTGGAAGATCTGCTGACATCTTTGTTACCACGCAAAGGGTTTCCCCTTCTTCGTACGAGCCGAGAGTGGTGCATTATCTCTGGAGAAGTCTGGCACAAATCTTCGATAGTATCCAGCTACTCCCAAGAAACTCCATACCTCTGTCATGCTCCTGGGTGGCTCCCAAGCTAGCACTGCCTCGATCTTCGTAGGATACACTGAAACTCCCGCCTCAGAGATGACATGTACCATGAAGTGGACCTCACATATCCATAACTAACACTTCGAGAGCTTTCCATAAATCTGGTGCTCTCGGAGTGTGTCTAGTACAACCCGCAATTGGTAGGCGTGCTCCTCCTTAGTCGTTGAGTAAATCAAAATGTCTTCAATGAAGACCACAACAAATTGATCGAGGTATGGATGAAAGATCCTGTTCATGAGTGCCATGAACACTGTTGGAGCATTGGTTATGCCGAATGGCATAACCAAGAACTCATAGGGGTCATACCGACACCTGAAGGTCGTCTTCTGCACATCCTTGTCATGAACTCAGAGCTGATGATATCCTGACCTGAGGTCTATCTTCAAGAACCATCGTGCTCCCTTGATCTGATCCTAGAGGTCATCAATTCTCGTTAGCGGATACCTCTTCCTCACTGTCACATGGTTCAGGCGATGATAGTCGACACAAAGTCTCAAGCTCCCGTCCGCCTTCTTGGCGAACAAAATAGGGGAAGCTCAGGGTGAAACACTGGGTTGGATGAAACCCCTTCCCTACAAGTCCTCCAACTATAACCATAGCTCTCGAAACTCATCGGGGGCCATCCGATACGCTGGAGTCGATATCGTGGTTGTCTCGGGATACAGGTCAATATAAAAGTCTACCTCTCTACGAGGAGGTAGCCCTGGGACGTCTTCGGGAAAAACGTCCGCATATTGATCCACCACTATAGGAAAAATAGGACTCCGCACGTCAACTGCTCCTAGGATGAGGCTAGCCAGCTGATTGGTGATGGGATGTCCTCTCCTCTGCGAGAGTCCATCATGTGCTGCGAAGGCTCTCTTCTCACCAGTAAAGGTGAACCTGCTCCCGTCGGTGCGTACACATCGCACCTTGCACCTAATACAGTCGATCTGATCATGGACTGTAGATAACCAATCCATGCCCAAGATGACGTCATAAGGCCTCGACGCCACTACAAGAAGATCCCAGCTGAAGCTCTCGCCTCCTAGAGTAAGCTCACACTGCCGTCACCAGTGCGTAATCATCGAGTCTTCTCCCGTAGGAGTCTCTATCCGTAAGGATCGAGCCAACGGCTCTGTCGGAATCTCTGAAATCCGAACAAGGGCATCAGCTATGCAAGAGTGACTTGCTCCTATGTCTATAAGAACTGCAGCAAAGGTGGAGTAGACACATATAGTACCTCGAATCATCTCGGGCATGCCGTGGTCATAGGCCTCCACTTCCTGGAGTTGTGCCTGTCTCTGCCCACCACCTCCATGTGGTCGGGGTGGACCTCCTGGTGGTGGTGGTGGTAGGGCCTAAAAGCGTCGCCCACCACCTGCTGCTCGGCCATCTCTTCTGCCTCGTCCGCCTACTCCCTACGGACCACCACGGTCGACCCTATGCCTCTTCCTGTGTGGTCCCTCAACCGTCTGCTGCTCCTCAGTACAGCGGGTTGGGCAGTCATGAGCCATGTGGCCCGGCATGCCACATGAGTAGCACTGCCTGCCTCTCGAAAGACTGGCCCCATGCTCTGTGCCCCGCACAGCTGAGCCAGTGTCCTGAGGTCATCTTCCTTAGGGTCTGGTCTACCTGGACCCATGAGTCATCCGTCGACTACCTGCTGCAGAAGACTCTGCTATGTGCCGCCCTATGGTGGGTCTCAGCGCTGATGAAGGCTTAACAAGAAAGCTCTCGATCAAAAGGGCTCACTCCAGTACTCCTACCTGGGTCGGAATACTGAGGGAGATCAGCAATGTCCTGATCTCATGCCTCAATCCCTGCTCAAAGGTCCGGGCCCGGAAGAATGGGTCCCATACCATGTCTGTCACGTAGCGCGAGAGATCGTTAAATCTCGCCGAGTACTGGGCGACGATCAAGATGCCCTGCCGCAGCTGAAAAAGCTCCTGGATGCGCACCACATGGAGGGTGGCTGGGACGAACTCCAAGCGGAAGAGGCTCTCAATGTCCGTCTAGAGGAGAGATGCCTCATCGTGCACTTGGAGCATCAAGCTCCACCATCGGCCTGATGTCGCATGCAGTAGGCTCGCTGCGAGGATCACCATGATATCTGCTAGTGACCTCACTAACTGGAAAACTCGTACAACTGCCTCTAGCCAGTCCTCAGTGGCTTGAGGGTTCGTCTACCCGCGGAACATGGGCTGTCGCTGGTGCTGAAACTCTTGCAATGCACTAAGGCGACGTGCATCGTTAGTGGCTGGGGCTGGAAGCATCGGTGGCCCGGCGGGTAGAGGTACCACCGGTGCCTCAGTTGTCAAAGGGCCCAGTACCGAGGCCTCATCGCTCGGTGGGCTGTCGTCACGCTCAACTCTCAGAACCCTAGCTGGCAGCCATCGTGGGGCCATCCTGAAAAGAAACAGGTGTGCCACAGTCAAACAGTACACCTAGTGAGCTGACATAAAGTAATCACAAAGAAATCTTGAAACACACATGCAATCAATGTTTTCGTCCATTATGTCTTAAATTAGAAGTCAGGGTCCTAGGGTATGGATACGTCGGCCACTGTACCAACACTAGACTCCCTGGACTGATAACCACACCCAATACGCTTAACACTATTGCTTCACATAGAAAAATATCAGAGTCCCATGTTCTGTGGTAGAACTGAACTCCTCGGATACCAATTTGTCACAACCCGTCCTCGAGGCCCGTACCGTGACTACCCCAAGCCCGCCTTCGACAGGCTAGGGGCTGCCGACTAGCACCAAGGATTAATTCCCGGTAAAAAGGGAAGACATTTCCATTGTAAGGTAAACAAACACCACAGAGAAAGACAGTAGTAGAAGTAAACACTAAGTAAAAAATGAGTACAACAGTAAGTGCGGAAAAGTAAGTGGGCCAGTATACAAACCCAAACTGAATGTAAAGTACAACTGGAAAGGGAAAACATAAACTGTAAAGTAGATCCGTAGCGTCGAGCCATCCACTGGAAGTCCCACCTTAAGGGTGGGTATAGATAACCTCCACTTCTCCTCGGGTCCAACCGACCGCTCCAAGTACGTCCCACCTATGGTCCACCTCCAGGTACCGTCCTGCTCTGCAAGCCTCAACAACGATTAGCGTTGTCCGTCATCTGCAACCAACACAACATAGTGCGGGCATAGCCCATGCAGGGGTGAGTATAAGCTACTCAGTAGAGACCCGAGACCCCTATGGTCTCCCAGAAACTACAAAGGATAATCCACAAAGGAAAGATAAAATCACGACATAACATCCGACATTGCTTAGGTATATTCCCATACATATACCTAAGTCATCAATTCCAGTACGCTCCAACCTCCGAGCCCAAGTACAACCCAGTCCAAACTGATAAACACAACCCAATCCACATAGGAAAGCAAAACGTAATCCACACAGGATAGCACAACACAATCCACAAAGGAATGTAAAACAGGATTCAGCTCACACAGGTATACTTCTTCGTATGACGATAGAGATGATCATATATTGCCACTGATTCATCTAAGCCATCGGACCCACAAATTATCGATAAGTACTAACCCCCGCAATGACCCACACAGGATCAATAGGTAACTAACCCCCACAAATACCCACACAGGATCAGACCCACACAAGATTTGTAGGCGCTGACTCAAACAGAACCGCTGAGCGCTGACCCACATAGGATCGTACCCACACCGGATCGGTAGCACTGATCAACGTAGGATCGCTGAGTGTTGTAGTTGTCGGCGTCTAATCCACTGAGGATCTTTGTACAGTTGTCATTGTAGTAGCAGTCGCAGCCAGCACTAGGATTCCCACACAAAGAAAACTCGTTCGGGAGGGTCCACTCCACGAGCCGAGAGGCTGATACATCAACTAACACAAGTCTAGAGTTGATGTATCCAAAAGTTCTGTATCGTTAACAGGAACTCAGCATCACAGACGGCGTGTCAATCGGACGCCCGGTCTGGATGGTATTGGCTTTTTGGTCCTAGGGGCCCGGTTGGATTTTAAGTCAAAACCAACCCGACCGTACTGCATCTGCATCCAAACCTCAGGTGGAGTAATCCAAAAGATCCGTCTCACTAAGAGGAATCCAACAAAGTCGACGACACGTCAATCGGACGTCCGGAGCTCAAGTTACGAGTGTTTCCACTCCAAGGGCCCGGTTTGTTTCGTGTACGAACCAACTCGGTCAAACCCAAAATATTCCGAAACCTTGAGTGTGATATATCGAAATGACCGTCTTGATCCTAGGATCGCATCTCTGCTGATGGTGCGTCGATCGGAGGTCTGTAGCCCTAGATATGGGCAAAAGATAGAAGAGGGTCTGAAAACGGGGTTTCGGGCCATGACCGACCCGGCCCGAGACCCCCTGGGTCGGTCCAAACCGGGTCGGCCTGGCTGGGAGCGGCCCCGCCCAGCTGGCGCGGTCTGGCCCCGCCCGGCGCGCGGCGCCAGGTGGCTCGGCCAAACAGCCGAGCCATTGGGATAGCGGGGGGGGGGGGCTTTGCCCCCTGAAGTTTGTAACAGCGGCCCCCATTAATGGGGGCCGCTCAGCTGGCTAGCTGGGGGTTTGAACCCCCGGATTTTCCTTGTCTGATCTGCCCGCCCCGGCCGACCGGTTTCTGCCACCACGGGACCGGCAATGGCCGGTCCCCTCCCTGCTCCGACACCAGCGGCCCGGTTTCCGGCCGCTGGTTCCCACGCTCCGTCGTGGCCTGGTACCAGCCGTGGCATTCATTCATCCGGTGTGGCATGACAGCACCGCACCCCTCCGTTGTGGCCCCACTCTGGCAGTGGTGCTTTTGTGGTTCACCGGCGCGGCGCGATGGTGCCGCGACTTGGTTCAATTTCACGGCGTGGTGCGACGGCGCCACACATTCTTTGTCGCAAGATCCCTCAAGGTGTGACGGCACCGTGTCACTTCCCTTCGTACCGCAACAACAATAAAATAATAAGGGAGGGCGGTGGACCGTGTTTGTGCGGTCCGGCCTCCTCCTGTAAATCGATAGCATGGGGTCCAAATATACGTTGATAAAGAAAGGAGTAAATCAGGAAAAGAAAAATCACATAAACCCCTACCTCGAGCGTAGATTGAACGGAGGTTCATCGGACATGGATTCGTCGCGGAAAAAACATCGCGGAAAGAGATGTCGCAAATGAAGACGTCGTCGGCATCGCGGTATATGGTGCCACGTAGTAGGTTTATGAGGACATGGCGTTCTTCGTTGAAGATCGATGTGTTCTTTGCTTTCTTTGTCAAAGACGTAGAAGTTCCTAAAGTTCCTTAGCCTTTTCTCCCAAAGACTCCACAACAAGAATTAAACCCTTAATAAAAAAAGCCCACACTTATTTTATTAACTTGACATTAGTTTGAAATTCAAACACTCAAATTAAACACACTTCATTAATATCATAAGTTATTAAAACATAAGTTATCAAATTTAATTATGAGTTGAGGGAGTTAAGGAATGTGAAGGGGTGGGGTTCATGTGGGCCCCACCACCCTCATAACCTCTCAAGGGAAGTTGGTTAGTTACCCAACTTCCACCCAAATCGTAAATCCACTTAGATAAAATAAAAATTGTAGTTAAATTTTTATTTTATCTTCCACAATTTTTATCAACCTCTCTCATGAAAACACAACTCTGGAAAAGGTGTTTCTAAGCAATTACTGGCACTGCGAATCCATCGGTGCCCTTGGAATTCGATTCCGAGCACCGGTTCCAAAGTTATAAAAACCCACTCGTTCGTTCATTGAACGTACCCGAGCCAAATTTTGGAAAATGATTCTGGGCACACCGGGCCTCAGAATCAGGTTCTGTCAAAAACTGCGTTCTTTTAAAATCCCAATGATATTTAAGAAAAAAATTTTCTTTAATTTTACGGGTCGTTACACATGTGGCCAACCAGACCTAAGGCATAGGTTAAGGTTTATCTGGGTCCAGGATTTCACAAATAGTTATTAGAGTGGTTCTTTTCTTAATTTACTATTTGGTGACAATAGAGTAGAGATTAGAGATGATTGGGACTTGGTTACAAGCCATGCTGGGGTGTCATGAACCCTTGTACAAGGAAAAGGACAATTTTCTAAACTATCATTGATGTTCAATTTATGACTATTATGATTGATATCATTTCACCATTGGGAGCTTGTTTTCGGATTTTATCGATATTGATGTTTTTGGATTTATGATTTTAGTACTTTTAATTGATGAAAAGAGGGTTATGCATTAGAACATTCATATTCATAGGCAGAGCATGAAACATAGGCCTTGCATATTTCCATGCCAGGTTTAATTTTCGTTGATCATTTCCTATTTCATGTTGATTGTAAAATGTATTATATATTAAATTGTGTTAACATATCTTTTAGGATCATGGATGTGATGTGATGTGTGATTAGTGTGTTTAGTGTGTTCCACTCATTGATTTATAAGATGTATGGTCTGAAATGGATCAAAAATGGAATTTAATATAGCTCAAGCATTCAAATGAGTTATGGTTACATGAACAAGAAAAATTTAAATGAGAATGACATACAAACTAGAATCCAACTTTTTTTACATAATATGTGTGGGAACTAATGAACTAGAAAATGGCATATCAATTGATTTAGCCAGTTTAAATGTTTCACATGTTTAATGGGTACATTCTCAAATGGGGAAAGACTAATAACTTGAGAACATCCATATTATACATGCCTAACAAGAAACATGATGAAAACTAGCCTTGGAAGTGGGTAGTACAATTTTCTTCATTCTTATGTCCTAATATGGAATGCTCCATTGTCTAGACCATGCTTTTAAATAAGGAATATAGGCATGTCCATTCTTAATGGAAAGATTTAGTACCATTACTAGTTACCTTAAATAAATAATACAAATTTCATAAATATTTTCATGGATGTTCATTTGTCATTGTAACATTATACTACCACAATATCCTCGTATCGAACACCCAGAAGGTGGTGAAGATCGTGATCCTGAGTTGGTGGTCCATGAGCCTCCAGTTTCACCTCTTATCGAGCCTCCTATAGAACGTCATCCTATTCCAGATATGGGTGATGACACCAATTTTCTAGATGGTTTTATTTGTATGGTTTACGGTATGCAATGTGGAGTGAGACCGACCCCGAGTTTAGTAGAAATGACCTGTGAGTTTCACCAACAGAATCCTCCATCTTTTTTAGCGGATAGAGGGCCACAAGGTATAGAGTCTTGGATTGAGGCAATCATGCCTATATTCAAGCACATAGATATTCTTCTCGACTGTAGGGTCTATCTAGAAATTTATATTATACAAGAATCAGTTAAAAGGTGGTGGGATGTCATCATCCTTACATAGCAATATTGATACATGGCCTAGGATGATTTTTACACTGTTTTCATTGAATACTTATTTCCCCACAAACATTAAGGTTTGATAGTGCTAGAGAATTCATAAATGTGCATTAGGGGCTAGTTCAGTTATGGATTAATTGGCTCATTTCACATATTTGAATATTTTCACTCATTATTTATTAGTTGATGATCTGATGACTGCTATGAGATTTGAGGATGGGCAGGTTTATGATATCTTGTTATAGGTCAACATATTTTGGATGATAACCATTTCAAAAATCTCAAACTAGACCCTAATTACATAGATGAATTTTACAGACATCAAAGGATTAATCTAGGGAGGTTCGTCCCCTAAGAATTCCATTGGTTCTTCTTCTGGGAAAAAGGGTTGCAATGAGGTATCCTACGGTGGTAGAAATAGTCATGATCCTCTCAAGGATAGCTCTCTTATCAGTCACAAGTGCAGAAATCTAGGGCACTTCAAAATGAATTGTCTGCGGGATCCAGTGGAGTGAAGAGGTTGTGGTAGGATGTTCCTTCTCCAATGTTTCTATAGGACTTTCCATCCAATTCCTATTAAGAAGGGATCGACACCTACTCCTCAGTTAGGATCAGGGTCAGTATGATCATAGCAGTAATGTAGCTAGAATACCACCAATTTATTAGGCTGAGATGGTGGTCGAGGAAGAATAAAAAAGGCATAAGATTCTCAATGTCAGCCGAGTGGGCCTGCTTAGGGTGGTCAGGAAGTAACTTAGTGATATGGTACATGATAGTCACATGTATTGTATCCAACTCCATAGGATTAAACTATATTATTCTCAACTATATGAGGAACCATTCTAGTTACCTACAAATCTGAGTCTGCTTTATTTAACATAGGAACATATCACTCATTTATATATGAGGAAAACACTGAGAGTTTGGGCGTTGATATCGCGTACTATCACAGTCTTATGAAACTAGATAAACCATTAGGGATCTGTTTAGAGTTCATTAACTGCTACTAGGATATTCCCCTTAAAATAGGTGGTAACCTATTTATATAGAACTTGTATGTCCTTGACATGTCAGACATGATGTAATCATTGGGAAAGAATTGTGTGTTCCATACATATCTTGTATTCACTGCTATCAAAAAAGGGTCAAATTTACATCACTAGAGGGCATTATGCACATACATAAAAGGGATTGGTATGTTCAGGCTTCATGGTTAGGAATCGAGTAGCTAAGACTTGGTGATGTGACAGATCAAATCAATAGTCTTTATCTTCATGACTAGGGGTTACAACCCACTCTCTTTCCTCCATTTTAAGATTTTTATAGAGATGTGATTCTAGAATTCGAATCTAATTTTTCTCTGGTGTAGTAATAAGAGTTTACTATATAGCTTGATCCAGGAGTGACCCATGTGACCATTCATCCATATAGGATAGCATCTAAGTGGCATCTAGATCTCACGAATCAGTTGGAGGATCTAGAGTAAAATGGTTTTATATGCCCCATAACATCTCCTTGGGTTTTTCTAGAAGTCTTTTCCAAGAAGTTTGATGACACCATTAGATTTTTTGTGGATTATAGTTAGTTGGATCAGATTAAAATTAAGAACTAGTATCCACTACCTAGAGTAGATTACCTCTTCTATTAAATCAAAATAGAAAATCTACTTTCAATGGTAGATCTGAGGTTGATCATTCATCAGGTGAATTTAAAGACTTCGTGAACACCTCTCACAACATTCAAGAGCATGTATGGTCACTATGAGTACTTGGTTTTTTCATTTGGACTCATGAATGAACCTACTATCTTCATGGTACTTATGAACTGGGTTTTCTATCCATTTATGGATTCATTTTTGGTTGTATTTTTGGATGATATATTGGTGTATTCATGCTCCAGACACAACCATGAAACACATATTGAGATCATGAATCATACACTATGAGAAAATCATATCTATGAAAAGATTAATAAATTCCCCTTCTGGATGGATAAGTTTCTTTTTCGGGTTCATAAAATTAGGGAATATAGAGTCTCTGTAACACCCTAATGATTTGAAAATTTATTTTATATATAATGCATGAAACATTGACACTCTGTGAAGAAATAACATTTTTATTTAGGGGATATATTTATTACCAAGCAGTTAGACATAATTTTTCCTCTTCTATGTTTTGAATTACAATAAATATACATACATTGTAGAAATCAGTAAGATATTTAGAATCACATAAAATCAACTTATATTTTTTGAAAATACTAGCTTGACACTTATGAATAGTAACGTACCTTTATGAATAGTAATATGACCCATATATATTTTAACCTCACCCATGTAAGAATAAATAATATTTAAAAACCTTATAAATGAGAGTAAAAGTTTTAAAAATTAATAATTTAGCATGGGTATTTTTGGGTATTAAATAATTTATTAAAATTTTAAATTAATAAATTGATTTAAAATAAAATCTATATTCTTAAAATGTATTCCTGAATAAATATTTTCTCCTTATTATTTTAGGATAATTTTGTTAGGCCTCAGTTTATTTTTGAAATTATTATATAATCATTTGAAAATTAAAAATCTATATTTGTCATGTAAATAATGATTTTATTTAAAAACTAAATATCACATTTTTCAAATGTTATTTTGATAAAATATAGTACATTTTTTTATTTTACACATCATAAATGGTAAGGGTAATTTTTTTTGATTTTTCAAAAATACATGAATTTTTAGTAAATAGTAAAATATGGTAATTTACAATATAAATACATTAGAAGCTAAATAAACTATTCCATGAGTCATATATTATGTAATCAAACGTGTTTAAAAATATCATGCACTTATTATTATTATTTTCCACAAGAATCACCAATATTTCTTGTCTTTAGAAAACATGTAAAATGATGAAGAAGATATTCAAAAATCTCCCCTCTCCTCCACTATAAAACCCACCCTTCACTCTCTATTCTCCCTACCCCTATAAGCCTTTAATCTTCTCAAATTTCTACCCAAATAATATCACCTAGTCTCTCCCCACTTCTATGAGATCCTGGTCTTTCAAAATGTCCAAAAAAACATCCCTTAAAGAAGTTCTCAAGGAGGATATTTTCTGCGGTAAAACCTTTTACTTTTTCTTTAAATTTCATTCTCAATTTGTTTTCTTTTCATAAAATATCATCGCCTCCTCCATCCAAATGATAATGATAAAAATATTATAATTGTATATGACAATTATATCATGTTAATTTAATATCTATCCTCAAACTACTATCTCTCTCTTCTTTATATTTTAAAACGAAATCATCATCTGGGACGGGTTGATTTATAACCTTCATGGATGACCAACAATCGTTCATCAATTTCTCATTAAAGGATAGTTGTGATACCATTTTTATAGTCGAAAAAATATATAAAATTTTCAGTAAATCTTATGTGATATTCTAAAACTAGTATATATACATAATACTAATTCATGAGATGAAACTAATTCATACTAATCAAAATGACGCCAAAATAATCTAAATGATTATCACTAATGGTCTATCTACTAACTCATCCTCATACCATATAACCAAATTAATTATATCCCCATTTATTCATATGGATGTTAATTATTATGATCTAAATTCAATTTTTCAGAATTATACAAATTCTACATAAACTTTTATACTAACATTTAAGTATATCGATCATGAAAACCAAAGAACTGAATTCTCCTGAGTGACAAAATTGTATATTATAAATCAAAAAAGGATATAATGAACATAAAAATATGTAACAAATAAAATTAAAACATAAGAGGTTATAAATTAACTAATTAATTGATTTTATTTTATTTTCTTGGATACTATTGTCAAGTGAAAGTCGTGTTCAGATATAAGGTGAGGGTTTTCTACACGAACCTTATTTTTCTATAGGGTTACTCTTTGTCTCTCAAAATGCAAATTAAATACTTAATTATTCTTATGTAATCATCATAAATTCTGTTTTAGTAGTATATATGTGTGTACCAATCGTAATCATTCTTCATTTAATGGTGAGTTGAATTTTTTATTAATATATTTCTCAATTCTTCCTCATAAACAACCTTGATTCAAGGGAACTTCTCAAATTCTTCACTATTTTTAGGTAATATTTATAATATATTTTAATCCAAAATTAATTATCTAAAACCAATTATTTCATCATGGAAAAACTACCCTATTTTATTTCTGGTTTTATTCAAATATTTTTCCAAAATAAATCTTCTTTTCAAAGTAAAAGTTCATTTCTCTAACGAATTCATTGATGATTTTATTAGAGTATTTCAATCAATTTCAACACCTTTGTTGAATTTTATGTATTATCAGGGGTAATATCTTATGTTTATCATATACCATATTTTATTGTGTTTAGTTTGACTACGGACGTTCTATCTAGATACCATTCAACATACTACTTAAAATGTTTAGAGTTTATGTGTTCTGATTGGGGAAAGTTATTCCATATGTTTTGTAGTTTATATTTAGCATCTTTCATATGAAGAATGAATTGGACAAAGAATTTCATGGGTGGGAACCTCTATATCCCCTCAATTTATCGATAGGTCTCATGAGAAAAAAATGAATTGGGTTTTCTCCAAGGCCTTATCCTTGTACTTTTAGATGTCTTGAATGAGGCCTTGACAAAAGTTTTCAGATGTCTGGTATTATTAATTCCCTTATTAAGGTTTTAGTAATTGATAAAACATGATTGTATCCTACTAGAATAATATCACTGGTTATGTTTCATTCTATTATGATCATTTATATGGACTATTTTAATCATCCTTCATTAATACCAAATTATTCTCATGTAAATTTTTTTTGGCATGTGTTTTTAGGTGTTCACAAAGCCTAACGTTTAATCTTTTGAAATGTTTCATGGTATTACTTACCATTACTGGTCATCCGATCTCACTTATTTTAAAGGATTCATTTTCCCCATTTTGTGAAGATGGATATTATGAATGACTTACATGGATAATCTTGGAGTCATAAATGTTTCAATGGAATTTCTATTAGGTATTTCATTTAAAGTGGTAATGTTGAACTTATGTTTGAATCTTGTTTTAAAAAACTACTAATCAATTTGTTCCTTTAGGATATGACATTATTATAAACATTCCAATGTATTATTATAAGTCACTCTCTCTAGGAAACTGGGTTTTGGGTCCATACCATTAGTATTAAAGGAATTTTAGTATAAAGCATCGAAACTAGATTTAGAAAATGTATATTAGGGAACAAAACCCTAAGATTGTAATTGAGGATAAGTATCCAAGAACATCTTAAATATTTGGTAAGGTATATATTTTGTGGATATTTATAGAAAATATATCCTTTCATGTATATTATAAGTGGATGTGGTTCTAGAATAGATGTACCTATTGTTAAGAACTCCGAAAAAGTGTTCCAATCATGGCTCAAGTTAACTTGGTACATGAAAATGGGACTTACTATGCACTTTGTTTAACACTCTCAGAGGATATTCTTAAGATAAATTACATTTTTATTCTTAAACCATTATAATGGATTTAAATGTAAATATGTCCTCAAACAAACCATTATTATGAATAAGAAATTAGATATGAAAAAATATCAATTTACGTTAATTATTTTTCTAGTTCAACATTACACATTATGATTCATAACCGAATTTAATAAATGAAATTATATAGAAATGGTTCCTAGTGGAAGGAATGGAAACTGCATGAGTCCTTGTTTACTAAGTAGGTCTTTCCCTTCTATGAAAAATAATGATGTTGGTTAGGAAGTTTTGACTAGTTCTGACAAACTTTAATCTATTCTGGGATAGCTAACTCGGGATATGAAAAATAACCTTACCCATATAGAGCATCAAGATCCCAAATGTGAATGAGTAATGTAACACCACTTTATGAATCCAAAGACTATATAATTCAATGAGACTATAAACCCATTCGTATCTGAGTGTGGAATAAGTTCTTTAGAGAAGATATTTCTTTCCTTGGTATATAAAAAAAATAGAATGTTATCATAGAACTTTATCATATATTGGGAAATATGGATCAGTGGTGTTCATTAATTAAAAACACGAAGGAGGGGGATGAAATAGAAGAGATGGAATGAAGGTACTATAAGGAAATATTCTTAGAAAAATAATTTCCTCAAGCACAACGAGTAGATATAGAGAAGAAATTTTTGAGTTTAAAATAAAAAGGGGATAGAAATGTTCTGAAGTATAAAGCCATTTTTGCAATGAGAGAATGTAATGATGGATAATACCTACATAATCTATGTAGCAGTACTGATCGATTATTTAATGTTTTAAAACTAACCCTTTGAGGGGAATTATTTTCCCAAACATTCTCATTATATAAAAATATAGTCTCGTGTGAAATGAAGACAGTGAAAAAATTATATTTGTATTATCAATTTAAATAAATGTGAGAGAAGAAGAGGGTGTAAGTGGGAAGAATGGATAAAGGTAAGAATAAAATCATAAATTTTCCATCATGTGATTCTTGTGGAAATAAACACCCTAGATCCTACATAAAAATAAAAACGAGTCTATTAAAAATATGGAGAAAGAGGACACCAATGTAATGATTGTATGGGAAATGAATAAGCTACCAATTTTCAATGATACAATGGTATGGATATGAGACATTACGACAATTATTTTCATAAGAATCAAGGAAACATTACCCAGATAAGTCCAAGGGAGAAATTCCAATCTTATACGACCATAATTGCTGAGGTTGAAGTTCCTAATCATTTTGTGGTAGGTATATTAATCATTTCTTCCAAATTACCCAATTATTTATTTGATTCCAGATCATATTATTCTTTTATATATTCCCATTTTTCCATGAAAATTATACATATCCAATTTAATAAAATAAATAACTTATAAATATAAAATCTTTAGGGAAGTATCAGTATGAAACAAATGTGTCGATCAGTCCCCCTCATGAAACAAAAATATACATTAGTTGTTTAACTTATCATTATTCCCATGATTTACATTGATATAATTCTTGGTAGGAACTAAATTTCAAATTATGATGTTCTAATATATTACAAGAAGAAAGAAGTTCCAATTTTTAAGAATTATGTTGAATCCCTTACCTTTAGAGAAATTTCATCATTATTTGATTCTTATCTAGATCCACCCCCAATATCTCAACTAAATGTAATTCTTGGGGAGGAAGATAAAATAATATCTATGGGTGGGGAAATAATTCATGTAATTGAGGGTGTGACTATTTTCCATGAATATGTTGATGTATTCTCAATGTATTTACATGGACATCCTCTAGAGAAATAAATTGAGTTCTCTATTGACATAATCCCTTGTAAAAGGCCAATTTCAAAGACCCCTTATTGAATGGCCATAGTGGAATTAGTGGCTCTAAAAAATCTAATTGGGGAATTAAGTGATAAGGGATTTATCTACCCTAGGTTTTCCCATAGGTAGATCATTATATTTTCATTGAGATGAAATATGGATCTATAGAGATGTGAATTGACTACAGGGAGATCAAATATATTATGATAAAGAACATGTCTCCTCTTCCTCTCATTGATGATTTATTTGATTAATTTCACAGTGCCCTATATTTCTCAAAGATTGACCATCAATATGGATATCATCAGTTGTTTGTGAGGAAATAAGATATTCCAAAGATATAATTCATAACTAGATATGGTCATTACGAGTTTACTGTAATTCCTTTTGGACTAACTAAGGCACTATCTATTTTCATAGATCTAATGAATAGTCTTTTCATGGAATATCTTTATGTCCTATTTGTGTTATTTATTGATGATATCTTGGTATAATCAAAAATCTATGAAGAACATGAGAATCTAATTCACATTATTTTAAATACTCTTACAAGAAACAAGATATATAGGATGTTTAGAAATTTTGAATTATAGCTTCAAACATTTTTCTTTATTTGCCATATTTTCTCTATGGATAGAATCTTAGTAGATCCAATAAAGAAATAGGTAGATCAGGAATTTCTTACACCAACAAAAATAACATAGGTACATATTTTTATTGTTTTAAACGTTTTTATCATCGTTTCATTTAGAACTTCTCATAGTTAGCTGACCCATTAAAAAATCTTACTCACAATGTGGATAATTTCTTATTGAAAAAATAATGTGAATAATGTTTTGAATAATTGGAGGAGAAGTTTGTGAACACTCCGATAATGAATCTACCATTGGGAAATGGTAGATTTGTGATTTAAAGTGATTCAATAATGAATGGACTTTGTTGTGTCCTTCTGTAGAATGATATAGTTAATATTTATGCATCAAGAAAGTTAAAAATTAATGAAAAAAACTATCTGACATTTGATCTTGAGTTAGGAGTTGTAATATTTTCTATGAATATATGGAGATATTTTCTTTATAGTGAAAGATGTGAGATATATACAGATCATAAGATCTGGAAATATATCTTCTCATAGAAATAACTCAACATATGGAAAAATTGATTTCTTGACCTACACATGGATTATTATTATCCCATACACTACCATATAGGGAATTCAAATAAGGTGGAAGATTCATTGAGTATGATGGATCATAGAGTTCTGATTAAAATGAGGATTAACAAGGATCTAATTTACATGAATCTTGAGAGGATGGATATGGGAATTTTCAAAAATGGTGATTCATCATTAATTTTTCAAATAGTTACCCAACCATATTTATTGGAAAGAATTAAAAGTTCTCAATAGGTTAATGAGATTATTAAAAATAATATTAAAACTATGAATGATGGGTTGTTTCAATAATTCATGTTTGATGATGAAATTCTAAAATTTTGGGGAGGTCTAGGTGTTCCCTCTATACCCGAGCAAAAAATGGAGTTATTAGATGATTCCCATAGTGTTAATTTTAATATACACCCTGGTATCACCAAGATGTATTCATATTTAAAGGAACATTTTTGGTGGGATAACATGAAGCATGAAATTTCTGATTATGCATCAAGATGTTTAGTTTTTCAATAGCTGAAGGAAGAAATTCATCATCCATGGGGAGTCATGCAACATCTACCTATTTATATATGGAAATGGGATGATATCACCCTAGATTTTGTCACTGGATTACACAAAACTCTATGAAGGAATAATGTAATATGGGTAGTCTTGAATAAACTTACCAAATAATCATATTTCTTCACTATAAGGGATGATTTCCCACAAGAGTTCCCTACACGACTCTATATTAATGATTTTTCAAGAAATAATGTGTCACCTCTCTCAATTTTTTTTTCTAATCATGACCCACAATTAACATCAAAATTCAGGAAAAATATTTAGAAAACATTGGATAGTGGGATTCAATTGAGTACTGCTTATCACCCTCAAACTAAAATTAAATCAGGATGAATTATCTGAACATTATAATCCATGTTCAGATCATGTTAACATGAATCTCAAGGTATGCGGGATCGGTGTTTACCATTGTTTGTTCATTCCTAAAATAATGGTTTCCATTCAAGTATTCAAAAGAAACCATATGAAGAATTTTACAAAAAGAGATTCCATACACCCACATGTTGGATTGATGTTGGTGAAATAAAGCCTATATTCCCAGAGATTGTGGAGGAAACAATAACAAAGGAAAAGACTATTCAAATCCATATCGATGTATCTCAAATATGGAAAAATATTTGTGATGATAATTGAAGGATGGGTTTGGAATTTCAAGTGGGAGATCATTTTTTCTTAAATTTATCTCCATGGAAGGGTGTTATAAGATTTATCAAGAAAGGGAAACTAAGCCGCAGGTACACTAGTCCTTTTGATGTTATGGAGAGAATTTGAGCTATGTCTTATCATCTAGATTTCTACTTTTCCTCTCTAAGGCACACAATGTGTTCCATGTCTCTTTGTTAAAGAAGTACATGCCTGATCCACCACCTATACTCACTTCTGAAGGTACAGAATGGGAACATGACTTATCATACTATGAAGATCCTATCCGAATTTTGGACAATAAATTTTAGGTTTTGAGGAATTAGATGACTCTACTAGTGAAGGTACTATAGAAAAATAATAAAATATTAGGGGCAACATGAGATCCTGAGGAACCTGTGATGAAGACCTACCCAAATCTTTTTATGTAGTAACATTATAGTCATCTCGAGGATGAATTTTTTTTAATGGGGGTTTAATGTAACACCCCCATGATTTATAAATAAATTTAATATATAATTCATGAAACACTGAGCCTCTATAAAAGAAACAATTTTTTATTTATATGACATAGTTATAACCTTGTTGTTGGACCTAATTTTTCAGCTTCAATGTTTTTAATTTCAAAAAACAGACATATATGGTTAAGATCAGTAAGATATTTAGAATTTTATAGGATAAATATAAATTTCTGTGAATAATAACTTCACCCTAATGAACAGTAATGTGCCCTTATAAATTATAATATGAAACTTATTAATAGTAACCTCACCCATGATATCATAAATAAAATTTAGGAACCTTATAAATGAGAGTGAAATTTTTAAAAATAAATAATTAAGTATTTGTATTTATTGGTAATAAATGTATAATTAAAAAAGTAAATAAATTAATTGAAATCAAATAAAAATCATCTTCTTAAAATTTATTGAAAAATAAATATATTTTTTCCTATGATTTTAGGATAATTTTATGAGACCTTAGTTAAATTTTAAAAGTATTATAAAAAAAGTTTTAAATATAAAATCTGTATTTTTCAAGTAAATATTGATTTTATTTGAAAATTAAAATTCACATATGTAGAACATTATTTTGATAAAATGAAGACTATTTTTTATTGTACATCTCAAAAACAATTATGGAATTTTTTGTTGTTTTTAAAAAAATACATGAACTTTTTTTTGAATAGTAAAATATTGTTTTTTGCAGTACAAATACATAAGAAGATAAATACAGTATTACTTGAGTCATCTTTGATGTAAGAACACTTGGTTCGAACCCACATGCACTTATTAAAATTTTGGTTACAATAATATTCACTACATATTTTCCGGAGAATAATAAGAAAATAATGAACAAGATATTCAAAAAATCACCCCTCTCCCCCACTATAAAACCTACCCCTCACTCCCTCTACTCCTCACTACTCTAATAAATAAATCTTCTAAATGATATTCCTAAATACTCATCTGTGGTCTCTGCCCATGTCTAGGATATCTTGGTATTTCTAAAAGACCAAAACCCCTTCCCATAAGAAGGTTCTCAAGGAGAATATTTCAAGAGGTAAACCATCATCCTTTTTCATTTAATTTCATTTTCAATTAATTTCATTTTCTAATCATATCCTAGCCTATTTTATCCAAATTATCATGATACCTATAGTATCATATATTTACTATAATGATATCATGTTAAAGAAATATCCTTCCTCATACTACTATCCCTTTCTCTTTTCTATTTTAAAAATGAAATCATCATCCAAGAGGTGCTGATTTACAAGCATTGTGGACGAAGAACCTTAATTCTTCAATTTATCTTTCTAGTCTGGTCATGAAACATTTTTAGGGTTGAAAATATATTATAATATACGTTTCATATCATATTTAATTTTCAAAAACTTTTATATATACATAATAAAAATTCACTAGACAAAACTAGTTTGAAATAATCGGAACATAACTAAAACAATAAAAATGATTATCACTAATTTTATATCTAATAACTCATCCTAATACCATATAACCAAATAAATTATATATCCTTTTAATATTTTTTATTTTCACTTGTATGAAATTAATTCAATTTTTTAGATTTATTCTAATTCTACATGAACTTCCATACTCATATACAAGTATACCAATCCTGAAAACCATGTAATCGAATGCTCCAAAGTGACAAAATTGTATCATATAACTCATCAAAAAACATAATTAAACTCAATAAAATTTTATTAAATCAAATATATATATAATCTATTATTATTTAATTAATTAATGGATTTATTTTTATTTTATAAGATGTTAAGGTCAAGTGCATAACACGTTAGGACATACGGTAAGAGTTTTCTACCTGAAACTCCTTTTCCATTCGAGTTACTCTGGGTACCTATTAATAAAATTAAATTCTAAATTATTCTTATATACTCCCCATAAATTATATATTAATGTTCTATATATTTTTACCAATCAGAATACTTATTTATTTTATCATGAGATAAATGTGTTATAAATATCTCTCACAATTCTTCCTGATAAACAAGCCTAATTCAAGGGAACTTCTCAAATTATTACCTATTTTCATTTGAACTCTATAATCAATTTTATGGAAAAATTATTTTTTAAAAACCATTCATTTCATAATGTAACATACTACCTTATTTTATTTTTATTTTTATTCAATTATTTTTTTTGAAAATAACTCTTCCTTCCAATGTAAAAGTGTATTTCTACCAAGAATTCCGAAATGTTGTTTTAGAGTATTTTTGTATACTTCAACACCTCTGTTGAATTGTATTTCTTATTATGTTTTATATCTTATCTTTATCATCTACCATATTTTATTATTTTAATTTATTGTCTTGACCTGATCCAATGGGGCTTGAGCAGTGACTCCCCATGCCTGCCTCCAATAAGCTCTGGGTGGCGACTAGCATCGAGTAGGTTATCATAAACATGGGAGTCCATAGCATATTTTACCTATATACACAAACCTATATACACTTCTATTCAACAATATATATATATATATAACAACTAAAAATAAATTCATGAATACATATATTCCCAACTAGAGTACAGTAGAAGAAGAAAAAGGGAAAATAGGACCCACCAAAAGAAAACTATAAATGAATCCAACCTGCTCAGATGGACGGGATAGTTGTCAAATGCACCCACTGAAAAACTTCTCAACCGAACTCCTGAAAACACCCTAGTCAGGCTATCAAAATATGCTCCACCTGCTCCCGGTCCTTATGGGACTCTGTTGAAAGGCACATGGTCTATCCAAGACACAAGTAATGTGTGGGAAAATCCCATGCATGGGTGAGTATAAATATTCTCAATATTCACCTCAAATTCCCCAAGAGAAATGGGAGAAACTAAAAGTAAATAGTGCATTCTACCCAGCCAGTGTGAACCCAAATGAGAGTGAAACACCATCTCGAGACAATCCTCGGCTAAACACAACTACTCAGCTCATACCACTATGTATCACCTCAAATAAGTGAAATAACAATAAGGAAAACTAATAAGTCACCAAAATATACTCGTCTCAGGCACCAAGACTCATGAGGTTCTGACCTCATTTCTAGTGACAGGTTCTACATGATAATTTCCCTAAAACAATTTCTATGCTTTACCGCATTTGCCACCATAATAGGTCATTCCAATGTAGACCTATACTCAATTCATGGTTGGAAGAAACCAATTATAGAGTCACACACCTCTCCACTTACCCACATTTGAGTGTTTACTTGCTCCTAAATGAACCCACAAAACCTATGTACCTCTTATATATAGGTTCACATGCCTCATTTCATCGAGGGAGCGCTAACCCTGGACCAGGAATCCTATATAACAAGTAGAGGACTCATCTCCCCACATCTACTAGAAGATGGAAGAGCACTACTCTATAAGCATGTTCTCATGCCCTGGTACAATAGAGGAGTAAAACCATGAAAAACATGGGCCCATACCCTAACCTAGTAGGGGAGCACCACTCTAAGAAACCTGGCCCCATACCCTAACCTAGTAGGGGAGTTCCATTCTGAGAAACATGGTCCCACACCCTAACCTATTAGGGGTGCACCATTCTGAGAAACGTGGGCCCACACCCTAACCCAGTAGGGGAGTTCCACTCTAAGTAACATGGTCCTACACCGTAACCCAGTAGGGGAGTTCAATTTTGATGCTATATGACATGTAATCTGGTATGAAAGGGTAGTACTGACTCTACCAACAAACGAGACTGGAGAGGTTGTGCCCTATAATGATAGGTGAGCATTCCATGTTTACAATCTCCATGGGAATCCTACACCCCAGACCATCGGGGGACTAACCCCAGAGCATACTACCAAAATTTAAAAGTCCTACACACATGATTTGGGATTCTCATCTCTACCTAAGAAAAGGTAAAGGAAAACCACACCCTAATGCCAAAGGGGAGTACCTACCCCCATCACCTCTCTTCACAAACCGGACTGATATCTAACATCAATCGAGTTCTTCTACACATGCGTCTTCATAGATTTACACCACTTCATATCTTGAAATCCATAATGGAGGACACCATCATGTTTTACATAGAATACCACATAGGATATGTTACTCACAAGCTTGAATCTGAGTCCCATAGAAGATGATATGAAAGGAGGAAAACTTCAATGAGATCATCAAGGAAGACCCCATTCTAATCTAAATTTCATAAAACACATTTTAAATGACACATATAAGTCAATATTATACCACTATTGTGATCTAAAAAGAAAATTACTCATTAATTACTATTTACATGCCCAAATCTGACTTCTAGGGCACAAAATACCAAAAACATCTAGGCTATAAATGGTACATGGTGTGTACATTACAGTACATGGAGTGTACTCTAATCTCTATACCTAGACATGTTCAATCACATGGCTAGTGAAACATGGTTTCTACCTATTTAAAAGTATACATTGTGTACTTTAGAGCAGATGGAGTGTACTGTTCAAAAACTACAATTTCATGTTCTTTTTCACAAGGTCTGACACACGACCATGTTCTAATACATGGTGTGTACATTAATAACATGGTGTGTACCTATAAATATTCCATATTCTCCAAATGGGAAGAACACTCAGAATGTTTAAGTAGATTACAAATAATTTAGATGAGAAAATATGATGGGATTTCACTACAAATAGCTCTTATCACATCTGTTCACCCCGAAACACATAGATCGGCCCATCATGGGTCCCTAACAGTTGTCTAAGGGCTCTATAACCATATAAAAATGCATAAAAGATGATATCTAAAATAAAATAGAAATAAAAACTACCTCGGGGTGTAACACCAAAGATTCTTGGTCGAATCAGTGCTTAAGAGCTCCTATTTCATGATCCATGAGCATCTGCCTTCAATATCTATGAACAACAATGCTAATTTTCCCAATATAATCTTTAGTTCATTTATTCACTGAAGAGGGGGAGAGGGGATTTTATTCCACCTTCATGTACTCTAGGGATATGATAAGGGATAAGGATTTTAATTTTTAATAAATCCCCATCCCTCCAACTAGTTTCCTGGCCCAAACTCACCTCCGACATGACATCTGGCGCTGAAAATGTTTAGGTTGTTCCTGGGGTAAATATGATATTATGGACTCAATCAGGGTCTCTGAAATTCAATCTGAGACTCCAAATGGGATTAATCCCATGTATCACGAGAAAATATTCTCAGGTGATAAAATACATTTAATATATTTAAAATCCCCACCCAAGGGATCCCAGGCCCCAGTTTCACACACAGACTTAGCACCAGACTCTAGATATATTCCATGGAATATTAAAATTTCTTTTAGAGAGAAACACAATTTTCTACATCCTCCCCACCTTACGGAATTTCTTCCTTAAAAACGGTATGGTTACGTTAACTGGAAGTAGTTGAACTCTCGACTGGGACTCCCATAACATCAAGCTCATCTGGACCACTAAAAAAGACACCAAGGTTTTCTATGCTGATAACAAACACACACTTAGGGGAACCAAAAGGGAAACCACACCCAATTCCAACTCAACTGGGTCGACATTGCGCAATGTGAAGTGCATATCTCCTCATCTTCGATGTGTGGGAAACACCAAAACCATGATCTATTTGAATTCATTGGGTTTAGAAGAAAACACCCCTCACTAACCCAATGCAGTGACCAATTAAACATAACATAGAACACACATTTCAAAGGAACTCGTCAGCCACACCTTCATACTATCTGCTTTTGGTGGCACTAACTGGCCAACATATTTTTTCATTGTGTCTCAAGAAAGACTATTAGTGGGGAACGTGTTCCTTATTATAGTGAGTCTAAAGGAAAATCAAACCAAACCACAACCTCTGTAAATGCCTCACATACGAGATGAATTGTAAACATATGAGGGTACTGATGAAAAAATAGGGTTTCCCAAGATTTCACATTGGGTATTACCAGTCCCTTCACAAAAAAATCGAATCCACAACCCCACCCCAAACACATAAGTCATACAGACTCATCCACTACACCTCAATACTATCCAATTTGGGAGGAATTGAATCTCCCTTGTGATTTTAATGGCATAAAAAAAATGCTTCTCGGTGGGTTATGGATCCCTCTCCCTTGTGTATTCAAAGAAACATCTAACAACTCCAACATAGTGTCTTAACAATGCCCAGAACAAACCTCGATAAAGAATGGAAAGGAAAGAGTTCCTCCTAATATTGTCTCTCAATACTACTTAATAATGTATAAAGGAAAATATGGCCTACCTCTATCCCTAAGAGACTCTGGGTGAAATTCCTCTATGACATTAGCTTTCCTGGCCCCTAACCTCCATCTCCCTAAGCCTGGAATGGACCAACTGGGGGTGGTGGTGGAAACTCGACCCATCTGCCCCCTATTGCTGCTCCACCCACTCCACTGTGTTCTCTATCTTATGGACCTCCACGCTCTAAATGATTCCTCTACCATGGTGGTATATTGATCATCTCCCTCTTTACATCACGGTGGGTCAAGCAATCTTTGGAAATATTTCCTTGTCCATCGCAATCATAGTTTTTACTCTTCTACTATTGACTAGATCTCTAGTGTAGATATTATGTTTCATACACATGTGAATATGTTCTCGAATGGGTATAACACCTACACTTCAATCCTACTTCATAGATCCTCCTAAATTTGGCTAATGTCTTAGCCTATAATCTCCCACTATAAACCATATCCACCTTTTCATCATACAGTAAGCTCTCCACCACCCGATCCTGCTTCAGTACCCCCGCATAGGAGGGAAAGCACAAGGAGACCACATCCACACATGAATCTCTACAGTGGCCCAGTTCAAAGTTCTAGGCTACGAGGAATGGGACCCGAACTATATCTAGGGAGTAATGCGACAGGTCAGTGATCCTCGTCAAGTACTTATCCATGGTCATGCTACCCTACCAAAGCTGCAAAATCCCCTATATACACACTGAACTCAGCATGGCTGGATAGAACTCCTCCCTGAAGAGCTGCTCAAACTCATCCCAAGACAGTGTCTCCTTATTGTGGGTATGTCTTATAAGGATCCACCAATTCCCGGACAAACCCTGAAAAAGTCTCACTGATATAACCATAATCTGATCGAGAGGTGTCATCACGAGGTGGAAGACATGCGTGACTGATACGATCTAGTCACTAGCTTCTTGGGTGTCTGCATCTCCCAGGAACCTTAGAGTTTCCGGCCTCTAGAACACGTATTGTGAACTCATCCTCCATACAACATTTTCCTACAACACCGGAACAACTAGCAACTCAACGTGTTGTGAACAACAGGTAGTCCACCCTGAGGTATAGCCTTAGAACTAGTGCCAAGTACTGAAGCATCATCTCATGGAAGATCATCATCACAATCATTCCATTAAACATTGTCTTGCTATCAACATGAAGGCATCCTGAAATAAAAATCATGTTGCACCACGGACAAATAATATATTTGGGGAGCTGACTCAAGAAGTATAACAAAAACAAAAAACCCAGTCTTATATGATTCATGTACCATTATTTCACTATGACTATTGTCCTAATGTACCATGAAAAAAGGTTGGTTATCAATGTCCTCGTGAATGGATATTTTAGTTGTCACACCAATACTGGAGTCTGTATCCTGAAAGTTAACCTCGGAACATCCTAATACACTCGCTTTGAAACCCAAACCAAGCTCATGATTGTAGTTCCAAATTGGAACCGACCACCTCTAATACCATTCTATCTTGACCCGACCCAACGGGGATCGATTAGTGACTCCCCAAGACTACCTCCAATAGGCCATGGACAGGCAACTAGTTCTGAGTAGGCTATCACACACATGGGAGGCCTTATCCAAAATCACCTTTATTCCCACACCCACATACACCTCAACGAAACAGTTCATAGATATATAAAAATGGAAAATAAATGAATTTATGGATATATTACCAACCATTGTTTAGTAGAAGAACAAAATGGAGAAACATGGACCACTAAAATAAAACTAAAAAAGTATCCAACCTCCTCATATGGAGAGGATAGCTATCAAATGTACCCACCAAAAAACACCTCATCTCAACTCTAATAAACACCCTAGATGGTATAGCTCCGTATGATTTTCCTTCTCTAAGTCCACCTGGGACTCCGTCCCAAAGCATGTCACCTTTATAAGACACAAGACAAGTGAAGAAAAATCCTCTATAGTGGTGATTATTAGGATACTCAATAGGTCATCCAGAAAACCCAAATGTAATTTGAGAAACATAAAGGCAATAGTCATATCGACCCATCCATAGGGAACACAAATTAGAGATAAATTACATCTCAAGATCACCCTATTCTAAATAAGAATATTAATCTCGTACCACTAGGTGTGACATCTAAGAAGTGATAGAACCTCAAGGAGAACCTTGAAATCACACATATATACACTTCTCAGGTACCAAGCCTCCTGATGATATGATCAAATTGCTAGTGACGGGTTCTAATAGATTTTCTTCTTGAATCATTGCACTAATCTCCGCCCTAGTGCCCAGTATCAGAAGTCATGCCAATGCTTACCTATGCTAAGTGCAAGGTCGAAAAAAGTGGAGAGTCCCACACCTCTCCATTGCCCCTAAATAGAGGGTTTAATATCTCTTAAATGAACCCCAAGATGCTTGTCACTCTTATATTGAGGGGCCTTCTCCTCAGTCTATTGAGGGAGCACTAACTCTGAACTAGGAATCATGAATAATATTTGGAGGGCCCTCTATACACTTCTACTCAAAGACGGGGGAGCACTACTCAAATGGTATGGTCTTACACCCTACTATGATAGGGTAGTACCACCCTGAGAAACAAGGGCTCCCTCCCAATTCTAGTAAGGGAGCACTACTCCATGAAACATGGCCCCACAACATAACCTAGTAGGCGAGTTCCATTATGAGAATTATGGGCCCACACCCTGACCTAGTAGGGGAGCACCATTCCGAAAAACATGGTCCCACAACATAGACTAATAGGGGAGTGACACTCTGAGTAACATGGCCAAGAAACCTAACCTAGCATTGGAGAGTCCTTCTAAGGCTAGAGGATTCGCATACCTATATGATATGGGATTACTGACTCTACCAAATAATGTGATTCAAGAGCCTGTGCCCTAGAATGATAGGGGAGCTGCCCAAATTTCTGATCACCATGGGGAACCCACACCCTAGTCTATAAAGGGAGTAACCCTATAGGATACTAGACAAAGGTAAAAAACCCAAGATAGTGTAGTGGGGTGTCCCATATCTATGTAATCACAGGTAGGGGAAACCGACACCCTAATGCCATAGTGGAGTACATGTCCCAAGAACTCTCTTGACAAAATGCACTGGTTTCAATCAACTGTCAAGTGTAACTACACATTTTTCATTTTCAATCCATGTCGCCTCATATATCTCAAGACATAATTGAGTCCACCATCACATTCTACATTTAAAACATCTTAGGATAAGCTACTCAGAAGCCTAAATCTATGTCTCATAGAAGAAGATACAGAAGGTTGAATACCTCAAGGAGATACTCAAGGAAAGGATCCTTCTAAACCAAATTGATGAAAACATATTTTAATTAACTTATATAAGACAGAGTGATCTAACCTTTATTATCTACAATAAAAAACTCTCAAAAAGGACTATTCATATTCCCAAATCTTACTTTAAGAGCAAAAAATACTAGAAACCTCTAACTAGAAAAAGTACACAACGTATATTCTAATATATCCACCAGTCCATGTAATTTATCATGGATAGAGAAATGTGGGTTCAACCTTATTAAATGTACAAATTATGTACATTAAAATTAAACGGTATGTACTTTAATGTACACTAAATATACTATTTAAAAACCATAATTCTGTGTTCTTTTTCACAAGGCCTGACACACAGCCATGTGCTACTACACAGTGTGTACTATGAGGACATAACATATACCTTTGAATAGTAATTCTTCCCTAAATGATAGGAACACATGGTGTGTGTGACTGGTTTACACATCGTGTTGATGGAAAAAGCCTACAGTATTTCCCAACAAACAACTCGGATCGCACCTGTACACCCTGAAACACACAGATCGACCCATAAGGGGTCCCTAGGAGTTGTTTAAGGGATCAATAACATTAATAATTTCATAAAAAATGGATAAATATTAAAATTAAAATCCACCTACCTCGGGGCATAACATTGATGCTTCAATGATGGACATGCACTCAGAAGCTTCTATTGAATGATTCGGGAGCATCTGCCTTCAAGATTTGAGACCAATGACAATTTGTTTGTTCGATCCAGACTTTGGGTCATTCCTTAGTAAAAGAAGGGGAGGAGATGTGTCTCCCCCTTCATGCACACAAGGGAGATGATAGGAGAGATGTTTATTATTTTTTATTAAATTCCCAACCCTCCATCTAACCCCCCAATCCCAACTCGCCACCAACCCAACATCTGGGGCCGCTAAGGTCTTTGTCATCCCTAGGTAAAAACGCAATTCTTCACTCAACCATAGTATCAAAAATCCAATTCAATACTCGGAATGGGATTTATCCCAAATTTCACAAAAAAAAGTGCTCAGGTGATAAAATATGTTTAAAATATTTAAAATCACATCACCGAGGGCCCTGGGACCTGGTTCTTCATTCCAACACAACGCCCAACTAGGGAAATAACCATATAAATATTCAAAATTATGATAGAAAAAACCTAAGATGATATATTTTGATTTTGTATGTGATATCTTGATACCATTCACGATACTACATAGAATGGTTAATGTTTATGTGTTCAAATTGGAGGAATTTATATCATATATTCATGTTGTTTATATTAATCTCATTTCATATTAGGATTGCATTAGAATTAAAAAGTGATTGGAAGGGACCATTAGAGCCCCTCGATGCATTTGCAGGTCCCATGAGATAAAAAAGTATTAGATTTTGGATGATGCCTTAACCTAGTATTTTTAGATGTCTTGGATAACACCTAGACAATATTTTTCAGATGCCCAACATTTTTCATTACCTCATTATAGTATTATTAATCGATAAATTATTTGATTATTAGACTAGTAGAATATCAGTGGTTATGTTTCATTCACTTATGATAATTTATATAGACTTTTTTAATCATATTTCATTCCATCCAAATTATGCTCAAGTATATTATTAAATGCATGTGTTTTTAGTTGTTCACCATGCCTAGTGTTTATTTTCATGAAAACTTATGTTTTAGTGCATACCCTTACTGAGCATCTAATCACAAACATTTTGTTTGTTTTATTTTACCCAGGTTGTGAAGATAAATATTATGAATGACCTACATGGATAATTTAGGATTTATAGATACTTCCAATGGAATTCCTATTAAGTGTTACATTTATTGTTTTAATATTTATCTTATATTTGTATCTTTTTTTACAAAATTATTTCACTATACATTATTTTGGGGTAAAACTTTATTGTAATCATGCTAATGTATTAATATAAGGCACTATCACCAGGAAACTATGGTCTAGGTACTTATAGTAGTAAACCCATAGAAAGTGAGAGTTGTTGTTTCTTGGGAGCATCCCAAAATCTTTTTTGATATTTATAGTTTCCTAGGTCCTTTTAGTTACCAGAGAAAATTAATCTAGGACTTATATTGCCATGTAGCACCACTTATGGGATTGATGAAGAATGGTTTGAATTTTTAATGGCCTGATTCTTGTGAATAATTCTTTTAGAATATGAAGGGAAGAATGAATTCACTATTGATACTAATTCTTTTGGATCTAGGATTGGCCTATACTATCTAATGTGATGCATTAGTTGTCGATCTTAGATCTGTTATGATGTTGGATGAGTTAATCATTGTCTATGGTTCTAATCAGTTGAGGGCTCATGTGATAAACTACATGATGTATTATATCAATCTTATTGGAATTATTCATGCATTACGCTATTGGATACACTAACATCTATGAGAGAGTTTTGTGGTATTCATGGACCACAAAATCCTCTAGTACATATTCACACAGTGGGTTTTGAGTCTCAGGAAGCATAGGTGGGTTGAGTACATACAATAAATTTATTTCAAGCTTTCTTAAACTCTAGAGAAAGGGAATTTGATGGCTGAGGATTTGATCTGAAAGACTTAGACACTGGCAGTGCAGGAATCTAGAGATGTATGGAATCTTATGCCCTTGTTCTCCAAGATGCACATTCATGTTCAGCAGGACCATAGTAAAACTATCCTCTCATCCTTAGCAGTGAAATCTTCTCTACTAAAATGGGTAATAATGAGACAACTATATAATCATGAAGGTTGCTTCCAATGGGAATGTGTCTAAAGTTAAGATACATATTCTGGTAGGATATTCGATGGGGATGATACACTATTGTTCTGTGGGTGTGTATGGGTCCCGACAGACATTAGATAATAGATAATGAGGGATTTCCATGAATCAGGATTTTCAGTTCACCATGATGTCACCAAAATGTATCAGGATCTTTAAAACAGGTACTGATGGCCTAGCATGAAATGTGTCATATCTGGTTTCATCACTCAATGTTTCACCTGTTAGTAGGTGAATACATAATATCAATGTTCGATTGGGCTTCTACAGTCATCTTCCATTCTTGAGTGGAAATGGGATGATTTTTTATGGACTTCATGACTAGTCTACCCAGATCACCCCATTGAAATTATATAGTGTGGTTTTTATTGATCATTTGATGAAGATCACACACTTCCAACTTGTATGGGAGACCTTGGTAGATGAGCTTTAAAGGATGTACATCAATGTGGTGGTACGTCTTCATGGAGCTCCTTGTTCTTTCATTTCAAAAAAATGTTTCATGTCATGATTCTAGAAGGGGTTACAGAATTTATTATGTTCATAAGTGCTTCTGAAAATGTCAATTTATTCACAGGTTGATAGACATATAGAGGATGCAAATCAAATCCATAAGGGCATGCCCTGTGCATGTGTCATCAACATTGTGGGTTCCTGATAGAAACATATTACCCACATCAAATTTTCATATAATAACATATTTCAAGATAATATTGACATGGATTACTATGAAACCATGTATGGTATGTCGTTCCACTCACCTTTGTTCTTGCTGGAGGTAGGTAATCAGTTGTTCTTAGACCACATCAAGTGGAGGATAATATAGAGGAGGTCCAGCTGATAAAAAAGTGACTGTTGATAGCTTAGTGTAGACCATATTTTTATTACAAAATTCATCAATTTCCTCTTCGGTTCAAGGTCAGAGACCAGGTTTTCTTATGAGTTTCTCCCATATTGTATAATAGGTGTATTTCTATGTAGCGTAAGCTATAATCGAGGTTCGTTAGACCCATCATGGTTGTGAGGTGGATTAGGCTAGTGGATTAACTGTTGGAACTTCCTCAATGATACTAGTATATATAGGCTTTCATTTATCTATCTCAACTTTGTTGATACTATCCATACCCATCACACATCATTCATCCTGATGTGTTTGAGCTAGATATGATTGTTTCCTTTAATGAGTATCGAGTGCGTGTTTCTGATCCAAACAGGAAAACACTCTTACGCATGTCAATTCCTCTTTTATAGGTGTTATGGTAGCACAACTGAGTATATGATGAGAGATAAGTGTGAGATGTTGATATACGATCTCAACGACTAGAACTCATTTTTGAACGTTCCACTTTACCCATAGAAGTCCAACTTGGGTACAATTGGATATAGGGTGGGGAGGTTGTAATGTCCTTCCTTCTCAAAAATATTAGGGATCATTGGTTATTAATTTTTGAATACCTTAAATAGACATAATGTTGAGTCTTAATCAATTCATGACAGTCACAAGAGAACTAAGGGCTCATTCGGGGCCCAGAGTTCTTGAAAATTGGATAAGGGACTGGGCTGCACGGTTTTCCTAAATAGTGTGATCTAGGGCTCACACCCATACGGCTATAGGTAGGGGAACCCGCAAGTCCGCACTATTGTTTGCAACCATGTGGGCATATGTGCATGTCTGTATGGCCACCTATAGTTTTATGATAGTTTCCTAATGCACGGATTGCACACGATTTGAAAATTGTGCTCCAAAACCATACAATGTTGGATTTTGGGAAAATTTTACCAATTTCGCCTCAATTAAACCTTATTCCTAATTCTCAATTCTCCCTTATTTTCTAGTGGTAAAACCAGGGAATCCACTTTCTATTTGAGCTCAAACTCTCCCAAGATTTGACCACCTATATCTTCAATGTCTGGTGAAAATCATTAACCTGTTAGAAGTTTTGGATAGCCCAAGGTAAGGCTATCCTCACACACCATTATTTCTGTAGACAATCTACCATATATTATACTATTTTGATGTAGGCTCTTTCACCCTATTTTCAGGGAATTGTTATGAAACTCAGATCTCTTTTAAACTACTATATATATAAGGTTGAAATCAAGAGAGGCATCATCTATGACTCTATAGAATGTAGTCACATAGTTTTGCAGTTTATTTTTGGTCATTTCTAATTTATTTTGTAGTTCCATATGCCTTACATTGACAAGAATCTATATTGTGTTGGTTACATCATGTCTAAATGACCCTAGTTCCTAGATATAGTTGAATTGAATCTTGTTAACATGTTTTTGTATTACACATAACCTATGTGGACACCCATATTTCTACCACCTTGAAATTTGTCATTTTGGATAAATGGCTCAAAAATGAGTGGAGCCAAAAAAATTTCCAACATTACTTTTAAATGTAATTACCATCGAGACAAGTGACATTAATCCATTCCAAGGTACCTCAATTTTGTTTGGACCTTTTATACTTGAAACTTTTAAAGTGGACATGTGACTAGTTTCCCTTGACACTTTCTAGAACACCTAGGCCTTTTAAGTCAATTATCCATGTTTTAGAAAATTCAGTGAGATGACCTCGTATAGGATGGATCTCAGCAAATGGAATGCTTTTAATGAAAATAATCAATATGGTTTCAAATGAAATGATCCCTTAGGATGGTATGACCATTACCATTTTTTCATATAAAATGATTCTTTTAAAAAGTTAGGTTTTAAATGGAATTTATCATTGTTAATGGAAGACATGTGAGGTTTTTACTCATGAGGATTATTATGTACTTGATCAGTCCTTGGTTATTTGGAATGTATGTCCACATGTCATAATATTTAATTCCATATGATCTTCTGATTAAATATGAACATGCTTATATGGTGGAATATATAAATAATTATGGATTGGTTTAAATTCCCCATTCCAGTTATACATATTTTAAGCCTTTATAGAGGTTAGGAATTATGTTAAGGGCCTCCGTGAGAATGATGCACCATTCTCCCCTTCTATGAGTGTTAGGCATAGTGACCCTCACTGGTTCTCTAATATGGACGATGGGATTTTGAGCGCCAGGTTCTTTCTATATTAATGCCATGTAATTCTCACTCACCATCACAATTGATGGGTATAATGGCCCAAACATTATCATGATTTAGGGAATACTACCCCTTAAGTAGATCTTATCGTCTCTAGATTGGTTTTGTATGCCTATGTGTTATGACATGTTCCACTCGAGATAATATATCTATATATATATAGTGAGAAACGTAATCAGATACACCTTCCATGAGGTGAAGCAAGTAGACCTTCCAGGTGTCCCTTATGAACCTGAGAGGGAGGTTATTTATTTTTTATAATTTCTTTACCATCCCATATAAACCAACAGAATATTTATTTTTGAGCACTTAATAATACTAAACGTTGACACATTTGGTGGACTACATATAATTTTATCACACACCCTACAAGGCCATCCTTGTTACCTCTGAAGACTATGTTGTTGCAGGTACTGGTAAGGGTAAAGGCCCTTATATGGGTTGTTTATAAGTTTACCAGTTGATGATTAGGAGTAGAGTACTGGTCTTAGGCTCGAGATTCTCTTAGAGATATTTTTTCATTATTATTTTTTTACAATTTTTTTCATGCGAGGATATTCTCTTTCATTTTGGTACTATTATCATGTATTGCATCATTGAAATAAGAACTACCATGATGGATTTTTTATACACACACCCACACACACACCCACACAAATATATATATATATATATATATATATATATATATATTTGTGTGCGTGTGTGTTAGTTGATCGGTTAGCTTTTTCTTTCACTGCCTATTTCATTCAGATATATGTTTATTATTCATCTCTATTGTATTAAGCATTTTCTATTGGTTACTATTTGTTATACCTTTTTTTCTACTCTGAATTGTGGGTATAGTCTCCCCATATATTATTACCCTTGCACTCCCACTACTATTCGGAATCCCTAGGCTTATGGGGAGGTACACATTATTTCATGTGGAAAACAGAGCATGTGGCACGGGTCAAGTGGCATCTGGGTCCGGGACCTCACACATTGAAGACATGATCATATCGTAGATATTTCCATATATGTGAAGTCCTTAGGATAACATTTAGAGACCAATTTATTATGTATGAACAATTTAAATAAATAAGATATTTTTTTGGATAGATCCTAAATGTAATTTTTATTGGGATGTTTAGCTATTATGGGGTGGAATTGATCCCCATTTATAATTTAAGATAATAAAACTGTTTGGATTACCCTTTACATTTAAATTATACCATTAAACTATTTTTTGTTAAATGACTAATAATTTTCATTATATTATATTGGAGTGGGATTATATTGAAAAATCATCAACCACTACTTCCCATATATGTTTTAAACTAGTTTTATGACTTTTACCATAGGTTTGTACATTTTAACATTTTGATTATTACATTGATAAATATTTTTTAACTATGTAATTTGTATTGTTTATTCAATATTTTATGTAGAAATTGATAAAAAAAATTGCTACATTAAACCTAAATTTAATCTACATTTATTAAAATTCATTTTATAAATATGAAAAAATAAACATTAAAATTAAAATGTATAATATATAAAAAACATTTTTTTATAAATGTCAATGTTAACCATTATGTGTTCCTAGTAATTTATAAAATTTCTTTCTTATTTAATGTCTATTAACATATTTATATATAGTTTAAAACAAAAAATTATATTATAATTTTAATTAGAGAAATTTGATTGAATAGATTAAAATTAAAAGATTTTAGTAAAATAATTCATTTATAAAAACTATTTTACTATTATTGAGATAGTTATATTTAATGATTCTAATATTATTTTTATGCCTTAGAATTAAATTGAATTGTTTAACTTATATTTTCCTATCTAACTCAAATATGAAATTCATTTTTCTATATTTAATTTATATATGTTGTAAACATTGGTTTCTAATATTAGCGAGTAAAACAGGATTTTATTATGAAAAATTACTTATGTTTATAAAATGTTAAACATTTTACTAATAAATTCAAAGAAGTATTTATAATTTCATTATATTACTTAATAAATATATATTTTTTATATAAAATGTCATTATTAAACATTTATTTCAATAATTTATTATAAAAGGGATAATTTTTAGAAAATTCATAATTTTCAATCTCTTAAAAATCTATTATTTGAGAAAGTTCTCAAAAAATGTCACGACCCATCAACTAGGGGTCGTTACATGACTATCCCAAGCACAACTTCCATAGGCTAGGGGTTGATGACTAGCACTGGAATGGAATATCCCATAAATGGGAAGGCATTGACTTTAAACCTGCAAACACACAGAATAGGTACGCAACAATAATAAACCACATAGTATAACTGCTAAAAGTAAAAGTGTGAACAGAAGTTGAATGGGACATAATACAAACCCAACTAAAATAAAATATAGAAAAATGAAAAATAGATCCTGAGGTTTTCCTCCAAGAATCATACTCTAATGGGTTAGAAAAGCTCATCATTGTAGCTCTCCACATCAACCGGTCACCTCTGTGCACCGTCGAGTCCTCGTTCCCTATCCTCAGTCAAAGTTATCTATAGTATGCAGAAGGCACAACAAGGTGTGGGGAAATCTTGTGCAGGGGTGAGTATAACAATATCCAGTAGGGACCCTGAGACCCCCAAAGGTCTCCCAAAAGTCCAAAAAGGAAGAACCAAAAATCATGATCCCAATAAAAAAACACAATTAAAAGACTCATCTCAAAACAGGTATAAAATTTAAGGAACATTAATAACGATGATTAGTCATAAAGATAGATCATTTTATTCTATCAAGAGGATTTTGCTGTAAGACTGCACAAAGTCTCTAGGTGTTGACCCATAGAGAATCTCTAGGTGGTGACCAACAGAGTATCGCTTGGGGATGACCCACATAGGATCCCTATGTGCTGACACACTCAGAGGATCGCTAGGTGCTGACCCACAAAAGATCATTAGGTGCTGGCCCGTATAGGATTGCTACATGTTGACCCACAAAGGATTGTTATGTTCTAATACACGGAGTATTACTAGCTACATACCCACAAAGGATCACTATGTTCTAACCCATGTAGGATTGCTCGGTGATGACCCACTAAGGATTGCTAGGTGCTGACCCATAGCGGATCGCTATTCTTTATTCACGTCACACCCACCCACTAGATTCCCACAATTAGTTCTCTTGATTATGGAGAATCCATTCCACAAGTCTTCGGACATATTCCAGATACCACTATGTCCCAAAAATAAGAAACCCAATGAACTATCATGACATAAGGGTTCCAATGCATCTGATGGTGTGTTGATCAGATGCACAGTCTATAAGTTATTGGCATTTTAGTGTTGGGGGCCGTGTTGGATTCGATTTTTATCCAACCCATCCATACTCCAATATTCATAAAAACATAATTGGAGTATCTCAAAATGACCACCTCATCCTAAGGGTTCTAGTACCATATATGTTTCATCAAACAAATTTTCAGTTTATAAGATAAATCCTTTTAAGAAAAACTAGGTCGTAAGTGGGTCTAGGTCTGGTCCGACCGAGTCGGACCGACCTGACCCATCCTGAAGTGGTTATTCCATGGGCTTGACCCACCTATATGGCCATGGAACATTGGGACGCTGCACCAACGCGGCCCACTGTCTATGTGCAGAGGTCCACTCCCCTCCCGAATTGACAAGTCCGTTTAGGTCTTCCACATCAGTGATGCCAGTTAGCATCCCTCACCTAGACATTCTGTGTGGATCAGACATCTGCAAGACCCATGGGGCATAGATCCTATGTCTATCATGCTTCAGAGTCGAAACCATCCTCCGTGGCATGCTGCCCGGCCTGAAAATTATGTGCGATGACTGGCCTCCCCCTTCATCCATCGCGGATCCTTTGGGCGCTGGTGGAGCTTCCGTAGACCACATGTGAAGTCTTGGAAGTCCATTTCTCATCTAACTATGCTTACGGGCCTCTCGGGATGTCTCCATAACATTGTGGCTTTTGTTTACATCTTATCACTGTATTGGTTAGTCGCCAATGAAGGATGCAATCTATAATGAGATCAGAGGAGGGTATGAGCCCTGTTTAGTTCATCCCACACCCTTCGCATTAGCATCAGATCATGGGAAGAGTTCAACATCACAAAATGGAGTTGAAACATAAATCCCCGAAAACCCTAGCTGGAATCTACTGTATGATGATGGGGCATTGTGAGAAGAACCCATGTTTGTAGGTTCTCGTCGTTGCCCATCGTTGTCCTGTTTGAATCCTACAAGTATTGTCGAACCACCATTCTATGTTTGTTTAAGATGTTATCGGCACTTCATCAGAGGTTCCTCTCATGAGAGACCAAAATACTTGACCAATATTTGTTAAATTAGATGAGAGGGAACCACACACATTGAATTCCATTAATGCGGTTCATTAAGGAACCAAAAATAATTTTCCATTAATTCAATGAATGTTGTGGTTACACAACCAAATGTTGATGACATTAAATGACATCCATTCAAGAATGACGCTACACTATGGTACTACCATCCCCCACTCAATGGTGAGAAGAGAATTAAATAACACATGGAGTTATTTTATTTTTATAATTTGGAAGTCCAAAAATTAATTTTTTGTTTGACCCTTTCCATTAAAATTTAAGGTTCCCTTATGCAAATCTCAGCGCTGCGAATTCAATGGTACCCTTGTATTTTTAATCTTAGCACTGGTCCAAAAAATAGAAATATCTACTCGCACATTTACTGAACATACATTAAGAAAAGTTAAAAAATTATTAACAGTCACTCTTGACCCACATCGGTCGAGGTTAGGCTCCGCCTAAGGGGAAGACGCCCTCACAAGCTCAACGGTAGTCTCAAATTTCCAATCTAACTTATTGTTTATGAGTTATAAGGATTTCATGATAAAATAATTGTTACATAATTATTTTATTTAGGGACAAAAACTAACTTCCATTGTTGGCCCATACATACAAATGTTATGATTTTACTAAGGAATCCATACCCTCATGAGTTCATCATTACACTCTAATTTCCAATACGAGTTTTCATTTAGGAGTTATAAGGATTTGTCAATAAAACAATTTTTACTTAATTATTTTATTTACAGCCCAAAATTAACTTCCACTATTGGACCACATTGGCTAATGTTAGGATCTTTTTAAGGAAATCATACCCTCATGAGTTCATCAGTGGTCTCAGATTTTTAATCTGATTCATAGTTCATGTGTTATATGAATTTGAAAAAAAATTATTTAATTATTTTATTTATGGTTATGAAATTTTTTTTATTATCACTGGAGGCCTACACCGACTAAACATAAGTCATGCCTAGGGTAAAAACGACATCCTGAATGCAAAAGTACCCTCATATTTCTGATCCATGCTCCCATATAAGAGTAATTCCACTTTTTTCTTAAAACTATTCACGTGCTCTATTTAAAACATAACATTTTTCGACAGATCATTCTAGGAACACTGCACCTCAGAATCATGTGCTGTTAATTTTTGGAGTCTCATAATAATTCCACATAATAAAAAAATTATTCAGAATTCCTGTGTCTTCACATTCTCTACACCTTAGGTCTTTTCATCCACAAAATCCACAATAGAATCGATAAAAACAAATGGGGCACTGAGAAAAAATCTGGCCACCTGCTCCAATGTGCTCTCCTGAATGTTCTCGTGCTTCCACTGAACTTTCTCTAGAGGAATCGATCATCCACAAAAACTTTGTCCTATTGATCATATATCTCCACTCAGAACTCAACAAACATCACCTCATCATCAATGTATAGCTCGCCCTAGTCGATGATGTGTGATGGATCATTCATGTATCTCCTTAGCTGCGACACATGGAAAAAGTTGTGCACCTTATGAATCTTTAGGGGAAGAGATTAGTGGTATTCCATTTTTCCAACTCTGTTTAGGATTTAGAATGGTCTAATTAACCTCAGAGATATCTTTTTACCCTGGCCAAATCTCCACAATCCTCGTTGGGGTGAGGTTTATAGAAAAACATGATCTCCCTCCTCAGACTCCAAGGGTCTTCATATCCTATTGGGATAAGCTCACTACCACAAAACAGGGAAAGTTAAGTGCTTCCCTTTATCAGTGCTAAACATAAAGCACTGAAAAATGGGTATGACTTTTTCAGCGCTATCTGAAAGCGCTGATAAATGTTACATTTATGAGCACTAAAATAAGCACTGATAAAGGGTACTCCTTTATCAGCGCTTTTTTTTGCGCTGATAAAGGTATCGATTTATCAGTGCTAAAAAAGTGCTGATAAATGAATGTTTTCTCAGGGATTTTATTTTAGCACTGATAAAACATACCTTTATCAGTGCTTTTAATGAGAGATGGTAAAGGTTCTATTAGTATTTATTTAATAACCCTAACAGGCCATCCTCGCTCGCACGCGGTCAAGCTCTTTCGGAAGCTGAACCAGGCCCTTCGCCATCGCGACCATGTCCTCCTCCTCGTCATCCTCCTCGTCGTCCTCCTTCCTCCTCCTCATACTCCTCCTTCTCTTCCACCGCTGCCGCCTCTGTCCCCACCCCCACTGCCGCGACCCCCACTCCCTCTGCCGCCTCCACCCCCGTCGCCGCGACCGCCGCCGCCTCTGCCACCGCCGCCGCATCCGCCTCTACTTCCGCTGCCACATTTACCTCTATCGCTGCCTTTGCCACCGCCACTTCCATTATTGTTACTCATTTTCAGGTAATTTTTTTTTCAACCTCTTGAATTTAATGTGTGAAATCCTGATTTAAGGTGTTATTACAAGAGTCAATGGAATCTTGATATTTTTGAGTTCTTTATTTAATCCTTGCACCTCAATAAACACCTATAGAATCTTGTTTCATGGGTTAGATGTTCTTGAACTCTTTTATGGACACCCCTTGAGTGTTCCAAGTAAAACTATCACTTTAATGTCAAATTATTAATTGCCCTGAACACCTATTCAGCTTATGTAAAAGCTTTTAAATGAGGTTTCCCTTGATACAGGGGGTATATAAATGGAATTGAAGACACATTATAGGTGTTTGGCCTAGATTATTAATGGAATTTAAAATTTAGGAAATTTCCATGTTTATTATGGCCCATTTTGGAGATCCTTTGAGCCTTATTAATGAATATTCATTTCTTGGTAAAATTGAATGTGTAATAATCATGAGGAATGAATTTTACATGATGGATTTATTTTAATTTAATGAATTAATTTAATGAATTGAAATGATCTATAATGGGTTGAAAGGGAACACCATATACTGCATGTTACATAGAATAATAATTGTGTATTTAATTTACTTGAGTGAAATTGTACATGGATAATGGGACATATGAGATGTTTTTCTTCATGTTTGGTAATATAAATATGAATGTGAATAATGACTTACATATACAAATGGTCCTAATTAAATTGATGTATGGGAGGTAATTCTCCATTCTAGTTAAAATTAAAATACACCTTTATAGAGGATAACATAATATGGTAAGGTAATTGTTGAGAATATAGGAAAATCACACTCCCTTTCATCGAGTGTTGAGTATAAAATATCGCACCACAAATACTAATAAGATGTTGGGATTTTTTTCACCACAGCAATTTCTTAGAGTTATTACAGGATAGCTTACTCCCCATCCTGAGTTCCATCTAGTTCACATTGTTATATGCTTGATCACTATTATGGTTGGATTTCTTTTCTCGAGGTATGTGATCCTTCTGATTCATATTTGGATTTGTTTTCACCCATGGGTTGGATAAGAATTACTGATCAGATAGTGATTTCTAACAATAAATTTAAATTTAATTTCATACATTGTCTTTTGGGGTTTTTGGGATGTGGTAAATGGTGTAGTCGGTTTTATATTATTTTATTCTCATGGGTTTCCCCTATTTCATTATTTCTTTTTAGTTGGAAATATCCTCTGTTGTGCTCCTCTCCTATGCCATGTACGCACCTCTGTCATGTGCTTAACGACACCATCATGGTGTGTTTTCTCCTGTTACTCGTTGCTTTCCTCTTGTTCTCATGTTATTACTATTTGATATTGATGGTTATAATCTGAAATTTACAGGCTAAACGCCCTGCTGAAAATCATGGTCGTTGGTGGTCTTTGTTTGCGCACTAAATGAATTGAATGTTTCTTGGTTCCTGTTGAACATTGGAATATATAAATTGGTAATTTACATATACTTTACATATGAATGAACACCCCAGTATTAAAAAACTTCTGTGATAACCCCTAAACTAAGAAACAAAATTTAATAAGGGAATCTTTGTAAAATCTAAAATCGTGATAGTTTTTTTGTATGGGGTTGCAATTGTGATCACGATTGTGTTTTTAAATGGTGTTGTGGTTGTTGGAATGATTGATATTCCATTTATTTTCCATGTTGTAGTTCTTCCACCATTAAATATCAATCCAAACATTACCCATTCGAATGGCACCACCACTTTGTTACTAGTGCAATTCCATTGAATCCAAGAAAACCACTTATATAGGGCTCTATGAGACACTTTAAAATAAATGGAACATGGTTCACCATACATGTATTTCCTATAAGATTTAATGCCACACAATATTTATCTACAAAATTTACACGACATGACTATTCATTTGACTCAAACATGGAATAAGTTTCATTTTAAATGTTACATGTCATTTGAACCTAGGACACACACAATGTATCTCCAAGACATATAGTTCAGCATGAAACCATGTACATGCCATGAAATAATGGTAGAACCATATGACATGTGTTTTACTTCACTCACACCATGTATAGATACCATAGAGACTTGATGTGTATCGACTATACACCCCTAATGGTCATGTAAGGACTACACACTGTGTATTCCACAAAAAATGTGATGCATAGCCGGTGGGGTGACTCAATATGTATCTAAAGTACATGCCTTTAGCTCAAGTTGTTCTAAATGTTAGGTAATTTCAAAGGAAAAATTAATTCTTTGTAAGACTAACATGGAATAAATTTGATATATTTCAGATTAAATCTGGTATCTTTTACATACATGATGTTCACCCTACTGGACACACCATGTATATGGATTTCACATGTTTTTAAAGAAATTTGTACCATGATTTGTTTTTATAAAACCCAAACAATGCTACCAGATTAATTAAAACATAATATTAGGAAAGTTCGAGATCAAACCCATAAAGATGATGAATATGAATAAAGAATGGATGAATGACAATCGGTTGACAAAAGAGTATCAGGATGGCGTGAAAGAGTTTATCCAGTTTGAAGAAGATCATGCAAGTGACCCTTCTAAAATCCTTTTTTTGTGTTTATGCTGTTGTTATTCAAGAAAAATTAGTCCAGAGGAGTTGGAAGAACAGCAGATCTATCACACAAAAGATCAAAGTTATACATGTTGGAATAAACACGGGGAAAAACAGATATAGGTAGTGACTTAGAAAACATGACATTTTATAGATCATCTGATGTGATTAGAAGTGTGAACAGTGAAGACGATCGTATGGAGGGTGTGATTACATATGTGAATGATGATGAAGATCTTATTGAGGAACTGACAAGGACAGTTGAAGATGAACTTCAGGATTGCCCAAATGTTTTTGAGAAGTTAAAGAGTTGTGAAAAAACTTCATTTTATGATGGTTGCACTAAATATATAGCATTGTCAGCCATATTGAAGATTTATAATTTGAAAGCGGGCAACGGGTGGAGTGACGCTAGTTTTATAGAACTACTTTCTCTCTTGAATGTCATGATCCAAGAAGATAATGAACTTCCAAGCCAAATATACGATGTCAAACGAATGCTACGATTGATGGGTATGATCTCTGAAAGAATAAATGCTTTCCCAAATGACTGTATATTCTTTCTCAAGGACCAAAAATCACATAAAGAATTCCCAATGTGTGGTGCTTCCTGATACAAGAAATATTATTCTAGTCCTACGAAATTTGTATGATACTTTTCAATCATTCCTAGGTTTAGACGGATATATGGAAGTGAGGAACTACAGGACAATTGACATGGCATGCAGATACAAGAATTAAATATGGGAAACTACATCACCCGACAGACTCTCCTCAGTGAAAGAGAATTGATCACGAGTATCCTGAATTTGGGAATGGGCTGAGAAATCTTCGTCTGGTGTTATCTAGATATGGGGTGAATCCTTTTGGTTTTCAAAACAGTAGTCACAGTACATGGCTGGTTATGTTGGTAAACTATAAATTACCACCATGGTTATTCATGAAACAAAAAATACATCATGGTATCTATGGTTATATGAGGACCAAAACAACTGGGTAATGATATTGATGTTTATTTTCCCCCATTGAAAGAGGATTTGAAAATATTGCGGGATTCTAGTGTTATGATGTATGATTCTTACAAAAATGAACATTCCACTTTTAAATCCATGTTGTATGGGTTGATAAATGACTTTCTTGCATATGGAAATTTGTCAGGATATAGCATTAAGGGAACTCAAGGGTGTCCCGCTTGTGAACATGGTACACATTCAATTAGGTTGAAGCATTCATAAAATCAATGTTTCTGGGACATTGTAGATTTCTACCCCGACGACATAAGTACCTATCTTGGATGACATCATTCGATGGAAGTTCAGAAGAACGTACAACACCGTCTCCACTAATAGGTGATCATTTTTTTGAGTAATTAAAATGTTTGGACACTATTTTTGGTAAACCATTTTCGAAAAACCTTACTAAAAATGGTTGGAAAAAGATATCAGTTTTTTTTGAATTATCATACTAGAATTGTCTGTATGTTAGACATTTTCTTGATGTTATGCATGTTGAAAAAAATGTATGTGATAGTTTCATCAGCACGTTGCTAAATACACCCGGGAAAACAAAGGATGAAATTAATGCTAGATTGGACATGGTTGATATGGGAATATGAGAAGAGTTGGAACCAGTGAAGGGTGAAAATGAACATTTCTTCCACCTGCTGCTTACAATCTTTCCAGGCTGGAGAGATATCAGTTTTGCAACTTCTTGAATGACGTAAAGGTTCCAGAGGAGTATTCATCAAATATCAAGAACATCTTGTCAATGGGAGATTTAAAATTAAAGGGTCTGAAATCACATGACTGTCATGTTTTTATGCATGATCTAATTCCTATAGCTTTACGTTTCAGTTTTCCCAACAATGGCTGCCATACATTAACGAAGCTCTATTTCTTCTTCAAAGCTATATGCAGCAAAGTTATAGACCCTGTGAAATTCCCAACTATGGAAAGAGAAATTTCCATCATATTATGTGAATTGGAAATGTTCTTCCCGCTGACATTTTTCGATATGATGGTTCATTTGATGGTTCATTTGGTGAGAGAGATTCGACTATGTGGTCCTGTACATTATAGATGGATATACCCCATTGAATGGTATGTGATGATTTTGAAAGGGTTTGTCAAAAACTGAAGTCGGACTGAGGGTTGAATTGTGGAGAAAGATATTGTTGAGGAGTCTATTGAATTTTGTACCAAATACCTGTCTGGTGTGTAAATTGTTGGCCTATCGAAATCTCGTCACCCTGAGCGGCTTGAGGGTGCAGGAATTTCAAGAAGAGAGGTTGTCACAATCAATATTACAGATCTGGAGCAGGCCCACCATTACATTTTTCATAACAGTTTCAATGTTGACCCATATGTTCAAACCCACAATGAAATTCATAAGCGTTTGAATCCTTCTAGGGCTGAAAATGGATATCAGATACACATTATCGATAGTTTATAGGATGGTTTTGAGACCATATTTTTAAGGAGTTCGATAATAATCCAAACTCAATTTCAGAATGACTTCGATGGCTAGGTGGATGAGCAAGTGTGTATGTATTATCTTACAATTCTTATGCAGTTAATGGATTTACATTCTATACTAATGAACATGACGAAGACAGTACCATGCAGAATAGTGGGGTTACACTTGTGGATAAGGCGATGCATGTTTCCAGTGCTAAGGACAAAAATCCAATTTATGCGAATATGTCATACTTTGGCATCATCAATTGAATATGGGAGTTGGATTATATGAAATTCAAAGTGCGGATTGTTTAATGCAAGTGGGTTGATAATAGGAGTGATATTAAAATAGGTGAATTAGGATTCATGAGAGTTGATTTCAGTAAACAAGGGGAGAAAGACGAACCATTTATAATGGAATCACAGGTAGTACAAGTATTTTATGTTCCAGACCCCGCAAACCGAAATTGCTCAGTTGTTCTGTTATCGACAAAAACAACTGAAGGGTCAGATGAAAGTTAAATGGGGGTTGACCATTTTATAGGAACTTCACAATCATTTCGTAGCGGTCCCAATGTAGATGGCGTTTTGTATGTCAGAGGAGACCACAATGAAGGGATTTACATAGTCGATAGAGGAGTCAAATCTCTTTAGCCTTTAAATAAAAAAAGAGTGTACAATAATCAGGATATTTGTTTATTATAACATGGATTGTGTTACGTTATGTTATTATCTGTTTGCGGCTATTTTTATGTAATATAAATTAAATATTAAACAAATTCTACAGATAATGACTTCTGCACCTGCTGATGCGCCTATTCCCGAGGCAAAAATGGTCTCTAACCAGCAGCTGGTGGTCCCACTGCAGAGCAACAACAGGTTTCTCAACCTATTGTTGTTGGTCCCAGTGCGGAGGTACAACAGGTTTATCAACCTGTTGCTACTGTTCCCCTTGCCAATTCTAGATTTCTGGGGGATGAAATTGATGCTACTTCTTAGGAAATGGTAGGAAATTAAACCCCGAAAGTGCAAAAAAACAAGAGCATCATATTTTGACGCTGTTAGATAAAATACATGAGGCAAAAGCAAAAGACATAAAATTTGAGGTGGGATGGAATAAGCGAGACCAACATGATAACCCAAAAAGAGACATATTTAGTAGCTACATAGGAAACATCACTCGGAAACACATGTCAATTGATGTACATTCATGGGACCATGTTGTCACTGGGCTGAAGACACTAATGTGGTAAGAGATTATGGTAACATTATAATATCATTTTTTTAATTTATTAAAATAAAATAAAACACCAAAACATTGACTTACTCTTCATCATCCATTGCAGAGTGAATTTATATTAGATGCCTCTCACAAGGAATATGTATTAAGAGTTGCAGGAAGGATTTATAGAGGTTTCCGAAAAATTGTAACAAAATATCATCTTAAACATGCAGCAGGGAAAATCAAGCCACACCCACCTCCTGTCTATGCACACATGATATCCCAAGGAGTGTGGGATGCATTTAGCAACGGTCGTGGGGAGCAGACCTTTCAGGTACATTGTGTTGGGTAATAAATTTTTTGACGTTTCCTTGTATTCATCACTCTGATTGATAGTGTTTTTATGAACTAGCTACTAAGTGATGAAATTAAAAAATACGCAACAAAACCAGCGTATCCTTACCAGAAAGCAAGGATGGGGTAAGGTGAACTTGAGAAAAATCTGGTACATCTTTTAAATCTACCCTACTACTAGTATGTGACATAAAAAAACACCATAACCATATTTCTCTATTTATATGCAGATTGATGAATTGAAATCAAAAGCCATATCTAGCCTATGCCATGTGCTATGGAAGGAGGCTCGTGTAAATAAAGAGGGGATACTGATAGATGAAAACACAGAAAAAGTGTGGGAAACATGTGTAAGTATGACATAATATAAATTTGATTTTAATTAAAATAGATATTACATTACAATAAATACTTATTTTTCTATAGTTTCTATCTGAAATAGTCACAAGAATCAACAAAAACCACACCAGATGTAGACATACTTTCAGCAGCCTTGAAGCAGTAAGAAAAGTATGGCCGCGTCAGAGGTGCGGGTTTTGGGGTGACACCCCAAAAATATTTTCAAAAACTAAAACAAGCAGAGGATCAAAATGAAAAAATGGAAAAGATGCAAGAACAGTTATCTATTTTTCAAGAAGAATTACAATAACAAAGAGAGATGATACCAAAATTGATGGGGGATAGGCAAAGAGAAGAAACAACTCAACAACAACCTGTGCATTATGATCCCGCCCCAACCCCCACCAGCTTTGAGGCGAGCCATTCCCCTAAAAACCCGACTTAGATGAGGTAATCAATGTTTTAATAATTGTTTCTATTAAATTTGATTTAAATAGACACTGATACCTTTCCTTTACTAATATTCCACAGGGTGAAAATGACTGTGATTAATATTTATCAACTCCCACCTATCGCCATCTAGCTAGGGCTACGGTGTTCAATACACAAAACACCATGCTACACAATAGATAGCCTCCAAAAAATTATCTTATAGAGTCAATTAATGTAGATAATGAGCCTAGTGCTGAGCTACCTATTCCAAATGATGATGAAGACATTCATACGGTTGAGAAAGCTGTTGGAAAATTCATTGCATGGCCGAAAGTTCTTGTAAAAAAACATGTTGACAAAAAGGTATCCATTTCCAATTTATTTTTCAAGGTGGACCGTTAAAATTTAATGAAAAAAGGTCTGAACCAATGAATGTTATTACAGAATGACAAAGACTGTGGGGTGAAACAAAATATCCTCTCAAAACTATCTCAAGGATCAACCAACCGACTAAAATGGTCTACTGAGAGCACCTTCACCCAGCCTATTCTATATCCACAGTTAATATCATTGCAGGCTCATGTGGATACAAAGTTGAAAGACAGAAATACTCACACAGTTGATTTCGAAAAAGATATGTATGGAGAGGAAACATCAGATTTCATTAGTGCAGAAAATGTAAATGAACTCCTCATGTATGAATGGCTAGGCACCTCAGTTGTAAATGTATACATGAAGTAAGTTTTCATGATTATTTTTTACAAAAGTTGATATAATCTGATAATTATGACTAAATACATTTTATATTTTTCATGGACATATATATGAAAAAAAGAAGGGATTTCCCCATGAACAAAAATTTGGACTCATTAGTCCTCACACCACCCCTTCAAAAGACGAAATATATTCTGATAAAGAGGCTGCAATAATGTCATCCCTACTCAAATCATTTGAAAACAAAATTACGGATGACAGACTCTTTTTATACCAACGATGTAGGGGTAAAACACTAAAATTTAATCATATCAACTATATTTTCATTTATTTCTTTATTTATTCCTTTTGTATTTTTAGGGAGCATTGGATGTTGATTACAGTCAATTTAGATACTCCAAAGATTTATTTTATAGATTCAACGCATGGATATCCAACAAACCGACCACACATGATGGCGTTTGTTAATTTGTAATACACTAGATCCAACATTTTAAATCTAAATATCTAGTTATATAATATATGTTATCTTTTAATGAAAATTCTGTTATGATATGGTGGTGCATCAATATCGTCTAATGTATGGAATGAATCAAAGGAAAAAGGATGAGAAAGCCTACATGATATACAACTGGAACAGTATCTGGGTATATATAATAACATTGCACTGTGAAAACACATATCAAAACAAATTACTTATTGTTGTCGATGTTTCTGCAGTGCCCAAGACAAACAAACGGAATGGACTGCGGTTATTATGTTTGTAAATTTATGAAAGAGATCATATTTCATCAACAAACTAGCATCCCTAATGAGATATTTTCGAAAATAATTACGAGTTCATTTAAAATATTTATTAATCTATTGTGTATTTATATTTTTTCAGTACTACCATGACTTTCAAAAAAACTCTTATTCACAAGATGATATACATGTGTTTAGAAATGAATTGGCAACATACCTGATGGAAGACTGTACAGAAATAGGAAAAATGTGAATTCCAACTAATTTTATTATCTATATATGATCATTGATTATCCTATAACCTTCTTTGGTGAATTGGGAATGCTCTGTTGTATTGAAATCTTAATTTATTACTCAGTGTTTTCTATCCTCGGATTCATATTATTGATCTTTGAACAACTCAATATTGAAGAAAGGCATGATGGTGTGCAGTGCATGTGGAAGGTATGGGGAGTCTGATGAGCCTAATGGCCATCATAAATAATGTTTACAGACAGCTCCTTATTTTTTTGTGCCTCAAGCCTCTTTACAAGGATCACTCCATTTACATGGTTCATCTTAGCATGTATGTCCCATTCATCCCATTGCTACTCTTGGAAGAACCTGAGAACCTGACAATGCATAAGCCGCACAAAACTCATACTCGTCCAAAAAAGAGTAATCCTAGTGTGAAGGGAAGCTAACCATGGGTAATACCCACACCATACCTCTTTTAAATATATGGATTTTGATCCTTATATTCTAAATAGGGTACGTAGGAAGCCTTCACGAGGCTAACTCCCAACCAATGGAAATCCATGGTGACCCCCTCACTGGGGTACACCTTCGCTTATTTTCCCTCTTGTTTTTCCATTAGTTGCATCCAGATAAGTCTTCAAAATGAGAAACCTTTCCTTTATGGGATACACCACACTTGGGTTAGACCTCATTTGGTGTTTTGATCCATCTATCATGTAAACATTCCAGGTGCTATCTCTTAGAGATGTACCTACCTTATCCACATTTATATGTGTTTTGATCCACCCATTACATCTCTATAAGACATGAAATCATAACTCTCTATCATTGTGGGATGTTAAACTCATGGAATACCATAAGTTAAACATGGGTCTCCATATCGTTGAGAATCCCATTGATGATGAGGAATACATGTGACCAAGTTAATAATGGGTTTCCATTGAAGTACCCTGGTGATTTGTGTGATTTTTTTTGCTATAGCACAATGTAAAAAATGGTTAGGGGTCAAATTACAATGGAATATTCCATGTAATATGTTTCATTTGTTTTATCCATTCTCCCCAATGAGGACAAAGAATGGTTAAGGGAGATATCCCACCATAACAGTATAATGAGAACCGTCCCACAAAATGGTATCATGGGGGATGACCCACAAAATGGTCCAATATACCCAATCCCAACAGACAATATTATAGAAAACATCCTTAAAAATAAGATATTCTACTAAATAAGAGCACTAGTTCACCCAAATATCTATAAACATGGTATCATCTGGGTCTAAAGATGTTCCCACTAGTTTTGATGAGCACTCTATAGATGAGTATGATTATAAATTCCTTCAATATTCTAATCCATAATAGGTTTTTTTCACCCTCTACTCTAAGAATTGGTATAGAAGGGCTCAATGATACCATTTATAACAATATAGAAGGTTTTATTAACCATGTTTATGATTTTTAGTGCAAGTTTGATGGAATATATTGCAAAAATAAATATAAGATCAAATATTCAGGTTCTGGATTGGGACGCCCATCATCATCCACCAATCATACCATTGAAAATGGGGTGTAGAAAATTCGGTTGTATTTTTTACCTTTGAGGATAATTGATACATATTTTCTAAATAATAGATCACTCAGTTGAAGAATGAAAATTAGGATCTTCATGAAGTAATTATAAATATTCATAATGGATATTTTCTTTACGTAATATTGGAATCCTTTTAAAATTGTACTCCTTGCATTAAAGTACCCCATCCCATAGGGCTGGGGCTATCATCAAAAGTTTCACCCCCTCATCAGGTGAATTCTAAACCTATTTCCACCTCAGCCCTTCCCACATGAATGGGGGGATTTTTATATTTCAAATTCCTGCAACCTACTATGATGGGGGAATTTATACATTTTCCAACTCATCATCAGGTGAATTCTGTATGTTTTTCAGACTTAGTAGTTTCCAAAGAGCTTCCAAGAATGTCAACATTTCCCAATATAGGGGTGACCGCATCAACATATGGAACCTCCAATTCTTTAGCTTCTAACCATAAAATTATTGAGATCAGGTTATTTCCTACCAAATCACCAATTCAGAACCATGTTCATAACAACATAGTCATTTTTTGATAAAACCAAGAAACTATTTTGTTGTCCATCTCTTGAATATGGGAAAAGGAACATGTATTTCCTCTAACCCAATAAATTTCCAGTGTATTTTTCCAATGTCACAAAAAAATTATTTGAGTGATCTCTCATAGATTAAGTGATCGAGAGATAAAAATATATGACAAAATCCAAAATAATTCTGATACCATCAATTTTTGGGACATTAAATCGAGAGGTGATTTGTATTCAAGGATTGGATTCATAAATAGATAGACGATGGTATATTAATTCCAATGATAACTATGCTTATGGTTCATCCATGTGGACACCCTTACAAGAACAGATATAGTATATCAGAATTCTTGGACTATCCTTTACTCAATGAAAGGCACAAAAAGGTATATTCTTTATATAGTGATCTTGTTTCCACATACTTCACTTATTAATTTGAGTGTCACATTATTAATCTTCCAGAGATCTAGAGACCCAAGGAGTAAAGAATGAATGATATTCCAAATTATTTTCCCTACCACAGAATTATGGGACATATAATTAAGGAATTGAACATCTTCAAATATTGGCTCCTAAAGAGAGTAGATTATGGATGGACTAATTGATTTATTGAATCCTCAGATACATGCCACATGCATATGATTCGTTATAACTTCACTAAATGATCACCATGATAGATGAGTTATGTTTCCAATAGTTCTAGTTATATGATCTTAAACTTCAAGACACCAAGGCCGTAGTTATACTAACCAAACCTGAATGACACCATAGTTTGATATGCATGAATTTATTCTACTGAGCACTTGTCCATGTTTCATGATATTAAAATATAGAAAGAAATCTTTTTCAAAAGATGTTAAATTGTGTTCTGCCCCATATTTACCATAATACCTTAAAGTGCATGTCAAAAATAATTTCCATAATATATTAAATTACACAGTTCATGACCCTATCACATGAAATAAAACTACATGATGATATATCCCTCACATAAGCTGACCTCTATTGGGCATCGATCTCAAACCGCACACCTTTAAGCACTATTTTTAGCTTAATTCCATATTTAATGGGATATATAGTGAATCCTAGAACATCTATCTTAGGTACAACAAAAAAATTATTCCTCTTCGTTGAGAGTTACTTTGCTAGAATTTGACACATAAGATCTCTTTTCACATTGATATTTTATTAATATATGGAGAATATATCCCTATCTCACCATTGGTCCTAGTCATATGGCCCTAATATTCAGGACATAAATGTTCTGACTACATGAATCTAAACTTAATATTCTCACATCCCACAGTATGAAATAAAATTTCATGGTCTCGGTCAAGGATTAAGTCCTTAATGCATACCATTTAACTATGTAACATTTGGTCATAGACACATGACCTTTAAACTATGTGGATCATATTATAGCCTTCATAACCATAAACATTTATGATTGGTCACTCATAGATGATCATAATCTATAATAAATATTCCCCTATTATATCTTGAGTTAAAAACCCATTCCTTATGAGTTTTAAATGAACCTTCCTTCCATTTAGGGTTTACTCCTCCAACCCAAATAGAATGTGAGACAAATGATAGTATAGTTATGGAATTTGACAAAATATTTTGAACACCCTTCTTCCACTCAACCTACTCCATGACTTTTTATTTATGAATGAACCAATTACTTGATTCGGGATACACCTCTTGGATCCCCTCAACCATTTTTTGATTAATGATCTTAGTTATATCTTATACATGCAAATTATTGGCATTTATTTACTGATCAGAATAAACCATCTAGGATTTGATGGTGAATAGAATATTTTACACTAAGCCTATGGATTAATCCCTAAATTATGTTTTGGCCCTTGTAGAAATGTTCACCTAAACCCCATGTGTTATCCTTGAAATTAGTGTGGTAACAGAAATCCTACTCCCATCAGTATTCATTGACTAGGTAGGGAATTAGTTTTCCACCATTACTAATGGTCATTCTATTCCAGTTATTCTCCATTCTCTAATTCAGGAATTTGAAGACATGATTTATCCCATCCATTTTCCTATGTTCCAAGGGATTAAAAATGTTCTTTTTGTTTTATAGTATCAAAATCCATGATGCACACATGTAATAGGTCATGGAAAATTAATTGTTTTCCCTAATGTAGCAAAGAGGTTGACTGAGGTCACATCACATGAGTAGATTTTCAGCTTGTGTATTTACATAATATAATTCACCTAAAATAATTTTTTTATTATTATTTTATGAAAAAACTAATGAATTTGGGTTTCTTTAATTTTTTAAATAATTAAGGGTCATATAGAATAGAATTTTAAACTTATACTAACATGAAATGGTAAATAAATGTGATTAGAAAAAAAATCATTTGGACTTGAGTTTGGTTTTTGTTACTATCATAATTCTCCTTCATTTTTTCAAATTTAGTTTGATAATCCATCTTTGAAAAGTCATTCATCAATCAATATTCTTTTATTGTGTCTCTTAGTTAATTGGTTATTTTATGTTTTGTGCCTCACTTGTATTATTCCATTTAGCTACCCCACTCATTATTTGATTATTGTATTACTAACAAAATATTTTATTTATTATGTAGGTGAAATATTTTTCCTCATATTGAATGATTTTTTCCAAAACCACTTCCATGGATGATAATTTTTTAGAGCAGATGGATGAAAAAAGGATGGAACAACATTATTTTTTAACTGTTTGTTGGATAATTATAGTTGTAACCAAATTAAACATTGTTTGAAATGTATATAGCAATGTGTTGTTTTGTATTCATGATTTCAAGTAAATGTATGTATCATTTTTGTTCTTATGTTCTTTGTTTGTGGGTGTTGATTGTGCTGTGTGCAGGTCTTGTTTGTGCTCTGTGTAGGTGATGTATTGTGTGTAGGTGCTGGGATGGTTCTGTTATGGTTCTGGTTTTGCATAGGATCTTTGGCCTTTATCAGCGCTATTTTGAGTGGTGATAAAGGTAGTGTTTATCAGCCCTCAAAATAGAGCTGATAAAGGTAGTGTTTATCAGAGTTATTTTTAGTGCGGATATATTATACATTTATCAGGGCTAATAAAGACTACCATTATCAGTGCATGCTTAGCACTGATAAAGGGGAACTTTTTTCAGGATGTACAACCAAAGGGGATTTAGGGAATTCTCTCAACACCTCCTCTCATAATGTCACTAGTACCATGTTTCATCCTCCCAAAAGGATTTCTTTCTCCCCACCTTCATAAAATCCATGATGATACCATTCTAAGGATATCGGAGCACACCGGGCCTTGTAGTCACCATCCCCAAGCTATGCCTCCCTGACTTGCTGAAGGAGTGGGGGTGACTTTCATAGACTGGAGGTAAAATGATAAAGTACTATCTAAAAATTATTACTATAACATGGCTAGCAGCTCTGTCAACTCACTCCAGAACTGTAAGCCACACCTCCTACTGAGTTTGTTTTTAACCACGTTCCCCTCTCTAGGAGGGTAGACTATCTCAAAGCCATAGTACTAGATGAACTCCAACCATCATTGTTGTCTCAACTACTGCAAATCCCATAGGCACCTTTCCATTTACATGAATGGTAGCCCCATTTAACTGATTGATTTTCCCATCGATCCTTTGGTAGTGGGTACTCCCTCCACTTCCACTTGGTCAATGTTCCGATAGTCCACACATATCCTTGAACACTGGGTCTTACTAAGCCCTTCTTCTATAAGTCCTCCACCTACGCCCCCATCTTGCAAAGCTCTTTGAAAGCCCTCTGATATAGTGATGCTGGTATTGGTGTCATCTCAAGGCATAGAAAGATATATAAGTCCCTCGCCCAACGATGAGGTAATTTTAGAAACATATTTTAAAAGGATTCTCCCATACTCTTCCACTACCATTGGGAACTGAAAACTCAAAATATTCACTACCACAAGGGTAAGTTTGGTCGACTCAAGAATGATCGGTTGAACCCTCCTATGAATGAGTTTATTTTGTGCTACTTGGGTTTCCATTCTTGATGAAAAAAGAAGAACCCATTCCTACATTGCAGACATACCTCAATGTTTTCTCCTAAAAAAGTAAATCTGGGCATGAACTATGGATGACATTCTCATAACCAAACTAAATTAGTAAGGCCTTGATGCTGCCACAAAGAGGTTCCAACCGAAACTCACACCTCAAGGGTCAGATAACACCATCGACATGAGTGTGATTATCGAGTTCTCTCCCATAGGTATTTCAAGATGTATGGGTCAAGTCAACAGATTAACCGGAATCTCTGGGTCATTAAAAAGTTTCATTAAAATAAGGAATTATTATTACCTATTTATATTAATACAGTAGCTAGTAGTAGACATAGACCATACCTTTAATCATTCCTATAACCCATGGGTTAAACTCCTTGATTGTATGCAGATACTCCCTTCCTCTATCCTCCATCTCCCTAAGCCTTGTTGGGGCCACATTGGAGTCCTAGTTGTAACATGTCAAAATGTATACCACCTCATGCAGCCCTCCTAGATCCTCTTCCATGTTTGTTGCCCTAAAGATTCATCTATCCCTATCACTTTATATACCCAAAACATTTTCCGCATCCAAGTCTTTGAGACTAACGTCATTTTTTTTCTTTCCCACTACTACAATTTACTGGTTGTATCTTCTCATCCAATGAACATTTAACCACTAAGGTTCTCTCTAGAATCCTAACATAAGTAAGAGTGACCAAAAGAATAGTGCTGGCTCGGATGTCCCTAAATACATATTGTTCGGAGCTCTAGTCCATGATTCACTTGTCATATCATATTCATTGAGAAACCAGAATGGTCGATACGCCTCTATGAATACTCAGCTACCGACATGTCATCCTGTCGAAGCTAAAGAAGCTCTTGGGAGCACAAAACCCTTATCTTTTTATTGCAAAATACCACTTCTCTAAGAAAGGTTCTCAAGACATATCCACAAGAAATTTTACCACATCATAATATAGGGGTAATCTAAACCATTCCATCATCCTTCTAAGCCACATAGAATTCCCACTACCCGGATGACCATCTAAAATAATGGTTCCCTGGATAGATGGAAACTTGGTCACCACCTCAAGATAGTCCTAAGCCACATGTGAGTCAGACTCACCTGGAAACCTAAGTGGTATCTTTCAATGAATATCATGTAAGGAACTTATCTAACATGTGTCTTCTATAGATAGTGTAGGTAGAAACTGTTGACCAATAGGAAGTGGTATCTCTGGGACACCACCTGAAGGTTCCATCTTTGGAAACATTCCTTGTACTGAAGCCTCATCGCTCTGTGGACCATCCTCATGGTCACACATTTGTATCCTGGATGGCTGTCTGCATGTAGGCATCCTGAAATAGAATCAATATTAACCACAATCAATAAGTTATACGAGGTGAGTGGACACAAAGCATTTCCAAAGAAAAAAACATTTTTAGAAACCCATGCAATCAATGTTTTTGTGTATCTAGTCAGATATCCGAACTCAGGGTCATTGTGTATGGATATGTCGGCCGCTTCACCAACACTGGACTCTCCAAAATGAAAATCATACTAATGATACATAACACTATTTCCCTATTGAAAATATTAGAGTCTTAGTTCTTTCATTGAACCAACACCTCTGATGCCACTTTTTCAATACCCATCCCCCGGGGCCCATGTTGTGACTACCCCAAGCCCACCATCTATAGGCCAGTGGTGGCAACTAGAACTATAATGGTATATCCATAAACTAGAAAATAATTTACATTAAACCTACAAACACACTGATTAGGTGCACAACAAGAACAAACCACGTAGTATAACTATTGAAAATAAAAGTGTGAACTAAAGCAGAATGGGCTAGAATACAATCCCAAATAAAAAAATATACAAAAACGAAAATAGCTCCTGAGGTCATCTTCCAAGGATCCTACCTGAAGGGTAGGTACAACTCGCTACTACGACTCTCCAAATCATACAATCATGTCTATGCACTATCTATTCATAGCTTCCTAACCTCGGTTGAAGCTAGCCATCGTATGAAAAATGCCCAGTAAAGTGTGGGTGAAACCAGTTTTGGGGTGAGTATAACAATACCATGTTGGAACCCCGAGACCCCCAAATTTCTCACAAAATTCCACAAAGGAAAAAACCACAAATCACGATCCCAATCACAAAGTACAAGTAAAATACACATCTCAAACCAAATATACAACTTAATGAAATGAATTAAGATGATTAGTCTTAAATCTAGATCATCTTATTCTATCAAATGGATTTTACTGCTACAATTCAAAAGGTTGCTAGGTGCTGGCCAATAGAGGATCTCTAGGTACTAACCCATAGAGGATCTCTAGGTGCTGACCGACAGAGGATGTCAAGGTGGTGAACCATAGAGGATCGCTAGGTGATGATTCACTCAGAGGATCTCTAGGTGCTTGCCCATAGAGGATAGCTAGGTTCTAACCCAAAGATCATTTTGAGGTGTTGACCCAGAAAGGATATCTAGGTTTTGACCCCTAGAGGATCTCTATTAGTTCATCATGTCATAGCTAGCAACTGGATTCCCACACTTAGTACGATTGATTCTAGAGGATCCGCTCCATAATACATCGACCATATATCAACCACCACGAAGTCCCATGAATAACTAACCTGACGAACCAACATGTCATAAGGGTTCCAACGCAACTGATAGTGTGTCAATCAAACACTCAATCTGTAAGTCATATGCATTTTAGTGAGTGGGCCCTTGTTGGATTCCAGTCCGATCCAACCTGGCCATACTGCAACATTATTCAAAACCCAGGTGGATTATCTCAAAAGGCATGCCTCAACCTGAGGGTTCTAGCACTATATACGGTTATTCAAAAAGACGTTAGGTTTAGGAGATATATCCCTTTAAGAAAAATGATCCATAAATGTGTCTAGGTCCAGTCCGACCCAGTCGGACCGACCCGACCTAGCTCACTAGGTCCAGCCCAAACAGGGCTTGGCTCGGCCTAGTTCAGATAGGCTTGGACTGAAAGAGCTATGCGGTGGGCTCGGCATGCTGGGTCGTAGTACTGGCCAGGCACTCCGGGCCGCTGGACCAACCTGGACCCCTACCGGGCCGCAGGGGTCCATTAGCCTCCCTAGCAGAAAAGTCCATTTGTATCTTCAACATTAGCGGCACAATTTGGCACCACTCCACCATGACGGACCACGTGGACCGGTCATATAGAAGACAAGCAAGGCACAATTCCAGCCTCCACCATAGCTCGGACCTGCGACCCACTTCCATGGTGCACTATCGTGGCACACCGCACAACTTCAATGTAGATTGCGATGGTCAGCGTCCCCCTTGATCTGTCGTGGCACCTTTAGGTGTCACCATGTTCTCGCGGTTAGTGAGAGCCGGTCGCAACCGCTTCTGGGTGCCGGCACCGACGCACTGGTAGAGCTTCTACGATCCTCCTATGAAGCTCTAGAAAACTGTTTTCACTTCCGACAATACCTACGGGGCTCCGAGAGGTCTCCAATATTTTTTGGGACTCGTTTTCATCTTTTTTCCATAATGGATGGTTTCCCACGAAGAACCCAATCAATATCAAGATCAGTGGGGGGTCCGGTCTTGGTTCGGTTCATCCCACGCCCTCTGTGTTAGCATCATAAAATCGGAAGGGTTAAACATCACAAAATGGAGATGAAATATAAAACCCTAAAACAAAACCCCTACATGTAATCCATTAGAAGATGACGTAGATGTGGGAGAAGAACCCTCATTTTTTGGCCCTCGTCGTTTCCCATCATTGTCCGGTTCAAATCCTCAAAGGGTTGTCAATGCTCTATTCTACATTGGTGAAGGATATCGTCGACACTTATTCATAAGTTCCTCTTGTGAGAGACCAGACCCCATGCCCAAGATTTGTCTAAATAGAATTCAGGGAACCACCCACGTTGCATTTCAATAATGGGGTTCATTAATGAACCAAAATTAATGTTCCCTTAATTCAATGAACATCGTGGTTACACAAACCAAGGGTCATGACATTAAATGACTTCCATTAAAACCTGAAGTTACTCCATGGTCCCACCATCCGCCACTCAACAATGAGAAGTGAATTAAATAACGCATGGAGTTATTTTATTATTCTTTTGTAATGTTGAAAAATTAACTTTTTCATCTGACCATTATCGGTCAAAGTAAATCATCCCTTAGGTGAATCACGACACTGTTTATTAAACAGTTCCATCATATTTTTAATTTGAGAACCGGTCCAAATTATAGAAATCTCTTCATGCACGTTAACTAGAGGTTCCTGAAAAAAAGTTCAAAAATTATTAGCAGTCACCCTCAACATGCATCGGTCGATGTTATGCTCAGCCTAAGGGGAACACACCCTCATGAGCTCAACAGTACCCTCTTATTTCTAATATGAGTTATCGTTTAGAATTTTATATGGATTTTTCAATAAAATAATTGTTAATTAATTATTTTATTTATGGACAAAAACTAACTTCCATTGTTGGATCATTTTGGTTTTTGTTAGAATATTCCTATGGAAAGAATACCTGCCCGAGTTCAGTGGTACACTCAAATTTCCAATCCAATTTATTGTTTAGGAGTTATAAGTTTTATCAATAAAATAATTGTTACTTATTTATTTTATTTACAGCCGAAAATTAACTTCCACTTTTGGCCCATGACGTCTAATGTTAGAATTTACCTAAGGAAATAATACCCTCACAAGGTCAGTAGTGACCTCAAATTTTTAATCTGAGTCATTTTTCATGAGTAATAATCATTTGAAAAATAAATTAATTTTATTAAATTATTTTATTTATCATTATTCAATTTTATTGTTTTCTCACTGTAGGCCTACATCGACTAAACTTAAGTTGCGCCTCGGTGAAACATTCCATTGTGAACATAATGGTGCCCTTGTATTTTTAATCTGGGCACCCATTTAAGTGTTATTCCTCTTTTTCAATAACACGTCTCACACGTGATATTTAAAGCTTAACGTTTTTTGATGGATCATTCAAGGAACTCCATCCTTAGAATCTTGTGTCATCAATTTTTGTAGTCTCTTAGTAATTCCAAATAATAAAAAAATACAAAATTTTTTGGTCTTTAAATTCTACCCAAATTAGGGATTTTCATCCCTGAAATCCACAAATAGAAATTATGAAAGTAAATGGGGGTACTGAGCACAAATCTGAGCATCGTGCTCCCATGTTCTCCCCTTGTGTTTCCCATGCTGCCACCAAAATCACACCAGAGTAATCGACCATCCATGAAGGACTTGGTCTTGTCGATCCTCTATCTATACTGGGAACTCTGAAAATGTCACCCCATAGTTAATGTCAAGTTATCCCCAGTCGATAACACATGATGGATAATGGTCGTATCTCCTCAAATGTGACACATTGAAAACGTCGTGCAACCAGTGCATATGTGGGGGAATATCTAGGTGGTATTCCACTTCACCTACTATACTGAGGATCTGGAAAGGTCTTATTAACCTCAAAGATAGCACGTCACCATGGGAAAATCTCCACAATCCTTGTTTGGGTGAGACCCATTGGAAGACATGGTCTCCCTTCTCGATCTCCAAGGGTCTCTATATCCTGTTGACATAAGACAACTATCAGATCAGTGCAGTATTCATTGGATCCTAGATGATTTTCACCTTCTTAGTGGTAGCTCATACCAACTCTGGACCCGTAAGTGCTGACTACCCTGGGCATGTCTGGCATAGAGGTGATCAGAAAGGTTGCTCGAATAAGGCCTCAAATGGTGCCATGCCAACATTGGAGTGATAACTATTCTTCTACGCAAACACTACCAGTGTTAGGTGGTCCTTCCAACTATGAACAATGTCAAGGACACAAGCATGAATCATGTCACATAATGATTGTATGATCTGCTCTGTCTGCTAATCAGTCTGGGGATAAAAGTAGTGCTCAAGTGTGATGGAACCTAATGCTTAGCTCTCATTTACTAACAAGTGTGGCATCATGAAATGATCTTTCCCACAACTTTCTTCATCCCTAGAAACTAGTTTTGTTAACGGAGGACCTAGTACATCTTCACCACACCAGGATGTACCGCTAAATGGGATGTATGGAATTACCTCAATACCTCCTCCTATAATGTCAACGATACCATGGTGCATCCTCTGAAAAGTTAGTCATTCTTCCCACCTTCATAAAATACTTTAGAATCCTATCCAAAAGATATATGATCATGTCGGTCATTTCATTCAACATCCCCAAGATGTGCCTCCTGGACTCACTGAAGGAGTGGGGAAGTGTCTATCATATATTGGAGGTAAACTGCTCCATCACTATCCATGTACGATTAATATAACGGGACTAGATGCCTTGTCACCTCACTCTGAAACTGAAAATCAGACCTCATGCTGAGTGAATTTACCACCACATTCCCCTCCCTAGGTGTTTAGAATTTCTCAAATTCATATTCATGGAGGAACTCCAACCTTCATCACTGTCTCAACTGCTAAAAATCCCACATGCACCATTCCATTTACATGAAAGGCTACCCCATTTAACTAATTGATGTTCCCATCGATCCTTTTGTAGTGGGTACATACTCCACATTTTCACTTGGTTAAGGTGTCGGTAGTTCACACATAACCTTGAACATTGGGTCTTACTAATCCCTTCCTCTGCAAGTCCTCCACCTACACCCCCTTCTTGCAATGCTCTACAAAAGCCTTCCAATATTCTAATGCTGATATCATGGCCATATGTGGGTGTATAAAGATATATAAGTCCCTCCCACATGGGGAGGTAATCTTGGAAACAACTTTTGAAAGGATGTTCCCATAATCTACCTCAACAGTTGGTAACTGAAAACTCGAAACATTTACTTCCATGAGGGTATGGCTATCAGACTCCGTAGTTATCATCCACCCCCTCCTATGCATGAGTTTATTACATGCTTCCTGGGTTTCCTTTTTCACCAACCACAGAAATTTCCATTCCAATGCTGTGGACATTCTGCAACATTTCTACCTAAAATAGTCAAACTGAGCATGAACTATGGATGACCTTTCCATACCAAAACTAATGTCGTAAGGCCTTGATGATACTATAAAGAGGTTCCAAACGAAACTCTCACTATATGGATCATGTCACATTGTCATCAGGAGTGTTATTATCAAGTATCCTCCCACTGGTATCTTTAGGTGTAAGGTTTAAGTGAATGGTTTGACAAGAAACTCTTGGTCCAGAACAAGATTCATGAAAGGAATGAATGATTAGAACCTATTTCTATTAATAAGGAATCTAGTAGTAGATACAAACTATACCTCAAATCATTCCTGCAGCCATTGGATCACACTCCTTGCATATATAAAGTTACTACATTCCACTATCTTATAGCTCCCTAAGCCTTGTTGGGACCACATTGGGGTGTTGGATGGAATAGGTCGAAATGTATACCACCTCATGATGCACTCTGGGATCTTCTTACATGTTATTTTCCCTGCAGATTCATCTCTCCCTATCACTTCCTCTCCCCAAAACATTTTAACATACAAGTATTTTAGACTAACATCAGTTTCATGCTTTCCCAGTACTAACATTCACCAGCTATATCTGCTCAGCCAATGACTATTCAACCCCTATGTTTCTCTCAAGAATCCTAAAATAAGTAAGTGTTCATGGAGAAAAAGTGCTGGATTAGATGTCCCTAAACACATCTCGTTCGGTGGTCCATTCCCTCAAGAACTAGTCGTATCATATGCAATGAGTTCCTGTAATAGTCGGTACACCTATATAAATACTCAGCTACTGACATCTCATCCAGCCAAAGCTGTAGAAGCTCTTGGGAACACATAACCCTTAGATTTTTATTGCAAGAGACCACTTATCTGAAAATGGTTCTCAAGATCTTCCCATGAAAAAGTCACATCATCGTATGATAGGGGTAATCTAAACCCTCCCATCGCCCAACAATTCCATGTAAATTTCTTACAAGCTAGGACTTCAATCTGATCTAATGGTGCCCTGGCTAGATGGAAACTCTGTCACCACCTCAAGCATGTACTTAGCTGCCTATGATTTGGGCTTGTGTCAGAATATGAGGGGAATATATCCATACAACTCATGTAATACAGTGATCCTACATGTGCCCTCTACCGATAGCTCCAGTAGTAACTCATGGCCAACGGGTTGTGGTATCTCTGCGACACTACTCAAAGGTACCATGCCATACAAAAATCCTTTTACTTAAGCCTTATCACTCTGTGGACCATCCTCGTGGTCAAATATTTCCATCCTTGCAGACTGTCTGCATGTATGAATCTTGAAAGAGAATAATGATGAACCATGATCAATAAATTATAACTGGTGAGATGACTCAAAAGATATCAAAAGAAAAAAATTCTAAAACACACACAGTTAGTGTTTTCGTGTATCGAGTCGGAAATCAGAACTCAGGGTCTGGGTTTATGGATATGTCAGCCGCTACACCAACACTGGACTCCCCAAACTGAAATCCATATTCAAGAAACATAACACTCTTTCCCTATTGAAAAGATTAGAGTATTAGCTATTCAGTAGAACTAAATCCTCTGATACCACATAATCACGGCCCGTCCCCCAGGCCTGTGTCGTGACTAACCGAAGCCTTCCATCTATAGGGTAGTGGTTGGGTACTATCATCAGAAAGCAAAATTCCTGAAATGCGAAGGAAATTACTCTAAACCTGAAAACACACAGACTATGTACACAAGAAGAACAAACCATGTAGTATAACTTCTGAAAATAAAAGTATAAATTGAAGAATAATTTGGTAGAAAATAAACCCAACTAAAAGAAAATATAGAAAAATTTAAAATAGGTATTGAGGTCATCAACCAAGGATCCTACCTGAATGGTATGTACAACTCATCACTAAGGCTCTCCGTGTAAACTAGTGACCTCTGTGCTCCATCTAGTCCGGGAATCATAACCTCGGTCATTGTTTTCCATCATCTGAACCGTGCACAATAAGGTAGAGGTAATTCCCATGTAGGGGTGAGTATAACAATACCCATTAAGGACCCCAAGACCCACGATGGTCTCCTAGAATTCCTCAATGGAAAAACCAAAACGCATGATCCCAATCACAAAGCACAAGTAAAATACCCACCTCCAACTAGGTATACAACTTAAAGAACATTAACAAATAAGATTAGTCATAAAGCAACATTACCTTATTCTGTAGAGAGGCTTATTCTACTAGACCGCACAAGTTCTCTATGTGTGGCGCCACAGAAGAAAAATAGGTGATAACATAGAGAGGATCACTAGATGGTGACCCATATAGGATTGCTAGGTGATAAAACATAGAGGATCGCTAGGCATTGACCCACTCATAGGATCACGATATGCTGATCCACATAGGATCGCTAGGTGCTGACACATAGAGCCTTGCTAGGTGCTGACCCACAGAGGATAGCTAGGTGATGACCCATAAAGGATCACTAGGTGCTGACCCATGGAGAATCCCTAGGTGCTGACCCACGGAGGATGGTTACATGCTTACCTAGGGGGGATCGCTAGCTACTGACCCACTAAGGATCACTTGGTGCGGACCCATATAGGACCTCTATTCTATCATCACGTCACTGCTAGCCACTAGATTCCTACACATAGTATGCTTGATTCTAGAGGATCCTCTCCATAGGCCATCAGTCATATTTATACTACCAAAAATTCCCACGAAGATGTAACAAAATGAACTGCCATGTTATAAGGGTTCTAATGCAACTGATGGTGCGTCAATCAGTTACCCGGTCTATCTGTAATATGCATTTTAGTGTCGGGAGCCAGATTGGATTTCAGTTCAATCTATCCTAATCGTACTCCAAAATTCGTCAAAACAGAAGTGGATTATTTGGAAAGGGTCACCTCATCCTAAGGTTTACAACGCCATATACAGTTCGTCAAATGGACATCCAATTTATTATATAGATCCCATTAAGTGAAATTGGGCCGTAAGAGGGTCCGAGTCGGGTCTTACCCGGTCTGTCCGACCTGAATTTACCCGACCTATTTTGGTGGGGGCTGGGATGAAGGAGCTGGCATGCGGTCTCGGCCAACTAGGTTGTGGGTTCAGCCTTCTGGCCACTAGATCAGCCTACTGGGCCGCAGGACCGGCCCGGCCCACCCGGTTGGGCGCGGCTCGCTGGCTGGGTGTGGCCAACCAGCTGGGTGCATGGGTCTGATCCCCTCTCTAACGGACATGTTCGTTCTGGTCTTCAACATCAACAGAACCAGTTGGCACTACTCCACCTAGCTGGTCGGTGTGGACCGGTCATATGCAGGACCCGCGGGGCACGGGTTCGCACTCCGTCGTTGCTTCGAGTCGCGACCCTCCTCCGCTGCACACTGTTGTGGCACGCTTCCCTACTTCAACACAGTTGGTGATGGTATGTCATCCCGTTTTTGAACTACGACACCTTCAGGTTCCGCCACATTCTCACAGCCGGTGAGAGGTGGCTGCCGCCACTTTCGGTCATCGGCGCCGCCGCATCGGCGGGTGTTCCACGGGCCTCCGGTGAAGCTCAGTAGGTCAGTTTTCTCTTCAGACTGAGCCATCACAGCATGGCCTCCAATTTTTTCTTGTCACTGTATTGGTCATTCGACCATGATTAATGCAATCAATACCAAGATCGGCAGAGGGTTTGGGCCTTGTTCAGTTCGGTCGGCGCCCTCCGCATTAGCAAAATAACTTGGGAAGGGTTCAACCTCACAAAAAGTATATGAAACAAATAACCCATAAATAAAACCCTCCTTCCTAGAATCCATCAGAAGACAATGTTGATATGGTAGAAGAACCAGCATTTTTGGGCGCTCATCATCACCGGTCGTTGTCCAGTTTGAATCCTCCAACGGCCGTTGATGCTCTATTCTACGTTGGTGGACGATGTCACCGACACTTCATTAGTGGTTCCTCTCTTGAGAGACCTAAACCTGTGCCCATGCGTTGTTTAAATAGAATATATGGAACCACCCACGTTGCATTTAATGAATCTAGTTCATTAATGAACTGAAATTTATGTTTTGTTAATTCAATGAATGTAGTGGTTATGCAACCCCATGGTCATGACATTAAATTACTTCCATTCAAGTCTGATATTACACCACAGTCCTGCCATCCACTTCTCAATGGTGAGAAATGAATAAAATTAATCTTAAAGTTTTTTTATTATTTTTTTGGAAATCCCAAAAATTAACACTTTCGTCTGACCCTTTTGGGTCGAAGTTAAGTGTTCCTTAAAAAAATCTTGATGCTGTGAATTCAATGGTGCCCTCGGAATTTTAATCTGAGCACCGGCCCAAAAGATATAAATATCTGCTTGCATGTTTACAAAATGTACCTTAGAAAAATTTAAAATATTGTTAATATTCACCCTCAACCCATGGCAGTCAAGGTTCGTATCTTCCTAAGGGGAACACGCCCTCACGATCTCAATGGAACACTTCGATTTCTAATCTGAGTTATTATTTAGGATTTATAAGGATTTTTTAATAAAATAATTGTTACCTTATTATTTTATTTACATCCAAAAAATAACTCCACTGTTGTCTCACGCCGGTTAATGTTAGGATCATCCTACAGAAAGAATACCCTCACAAGTTCAACGGTACTACCAAATTTCTAATCCGAGTTATCATTTATGAGTTATAAGGATTTTTCAATAAAATAATTATTACTTAATTATTTTATTTATGTCCAAAAACTAACTTCCATTATTGGCCCATAACAACTAATGTTAGGACCTGCCAAATGAAAGAAAACCCTCATGAGTTTTGCTGCGTTCTCATATTTTTAATCTGAGTCACCGTTCATTAGTTATAAACATTTGAAAAATAAAATTATTTAATTTAATTATTTTATTTACGATTATGAATTGTTTGGGACTTCTCACTGGAGCCCTGTTCCAACTAACATTAAGTCGTGCCTAGGTTAAACCCACCATCCTAAACGCAATGATGCCCTTGGATTTCTGATCTAAGCCCCCGTTAAAGAGTTATTCATCTTTTTTCAGGAAAACTACTCAGGCATGCTATTTAAAGCTTAACTTTTTTCGATAGATCATTATAGGCACTTCGGGCCTCATAATCACGTGCCGTCAATTTTTTAGATTTCATAATAATTCCATATAATAAGAAAATTAATACTTAATTTCTAGGACCTTTCAAAAAATCATACTCATCTAATTTTAAAATAAATATTTCAAAAATGATGTGTATTTAAAAAATTTAAAATTAAAAAAAATTTATATTTATATTTTAAATGAATAATATAGATTATAAATAAAACTACTTTTATTGAAAATTTTCATTTTATACATTTTTTCTTCTTAGTATTATTTCATATCAATTTATAATTTCTGTAATGTTAATATATTATTTCATATATAATAATATTTTAAAATTTTCAGTGTGATTTATTAAGATAAAATATTCAATAATTAATAAAAAAAGTTTTTTTTATATTTTTTACTTTCATAATAAATACGCTTTAGAGAATATAATTCTTTAATTATTTATATTCTAAAATTTAATTTTCACTTCTCGATTTATATTGAACTATTTATTTGAATTTTATATACACATATGTTTTTATTTCAATAATATTCTTGTTACAATTTATATAAAATATGTAAATATATATATAAATAATTTTTAATATTATATTTTTATATTATTAATAGTAAAAACAATTAAACAATAATCGACTTTATTATATCTATTATATTTATATCAAATAAAGATATCTCCAACAACCATACCTGAAATGATCATATTAAAAATGACTATATTTTCAATGACCATATTTTATTACTACATATAGTCTTACTAAACTTATTACATTCCCATATCTCATTCCCATAGTTTTCATTTTAGATATGATAATATTATTTCCCCATTCAGGATATTCTTCATCAATGTAGGTTTTACTTGGTTATTGGTGATCCTAAAAGATAATGATGATCTAGTGTTAAAGATTTTATTTTTAATATATTTATTCAAACTTTTAATTTATTATCATTTACTAAATGTACTAGTCCATATTGATTAATAATCCATTATGTGTAATATTTAGCATCATATTCTTTTGTTCAAATTTATTATTAAATATGAATAGAATGTTGTTTGACCAATTCATGTATTGTATGACTTATTTACTAATCTATTTCATTTCCTTGATCATATAGAGTAATTATTTTATACATATAAACATAAATATTATGGAGAATATATGATTTCTAATAAAATGGGGTGTTATATTCTTTACGCCCCACCATATAAATAAATTGTGCCATTTAAATTTTAACTATTACCTACTAATGAAAATATTTAACTATGTCTTGTAGATTTATGCAATAAGATATATAATTTATATAGTGATATTTTAATATCAAGATATTAAAAAAATTATTTTTTGTATGATGAAGTATACGACACACAACACAATGCTTAAATGCACTATGAAATATTTTTATTTAAATATGGTCATTACAATCGAGACATCAAACTGTTGAGTATGAATAATATTATGTAACATTTTTTAATATATATATATAAGGGTTTTAATAAAAAAATTTACATTAATTCTTAAGAAATAGGCACAAAATATTTAGTAAAACAATTTTTTTCTTTAAAGATGTGTTTTCTTCCAAAATAGTTTTAAATTGATTTTTATGAGTGAATAATGTAAGTAATTTCATTAAATTTATAATTTTTTACTTGAAAAAATAAATATTATTTTTAAAACATAATATCAAAATTAACCTATGGTGAAATTTGATAATTTTCTTTTTTTTAATAAATAGTGAAAATAATGATTTTATTCCAAAAATATTATATTAATGTATTTCTAAAGTAAAATTATATATTGTATTCATTTTAAAAAATTATTTCCATTTTATTAAAGAAAATTCATTTATATTTTTTAAAATAAATTTTATACATGAATTTAGTATAAAAACAATTTTGTATTTAAAAGTCATTTTTTAGAAAAAATATTTTTCTTCTCAATTTTCTTATTCAATTTTAAATTAATTATTTCAATTATATGTGTTTGAAACTTAAAAAATTGTTTCAATATTTTTAATTATGGTTTCTATTTTTATTTAATAGGTTGCCTTGTTTTTTTCTCAATATGACTAGTAACTTTATTAATTTTTTTTACCCTGATGAAGGGTGAATTGGGTAATTAATGATAATAATGACAAAGACATTAAAATTATACTAAAAAAATAATTATTTTTTTATGAGTCCATTAAATCCATAATTACACAATATTTTGGGTTATGGCCTTTTCGTTCTATTAAGATGTGATATGAAGTGTAAAATATTTTATCTAAAGAAATGTCAAAAATTTCACACTCTTTTTTAATAAATATAAGATTTTTAAAATGTGAATAATTAGAAGATATTATCGATTATAAATATTATTTTTTATTATAAATGATTTATCTTCATTATGGTAATTTATTTTTAATTTTTATTGAAGAAAAAATTTCCTTAAATTCATACACAATACTAATGTAATAATTATTCAAGTGATAGGAAAATAAAATAATGTATATTAAAAATAATAAAAGTAGTATAATTTTAAATAATTAATGTGATACATGATTTTTATGTATATAAATAAAATTTTAGGTATTTTTAAGAAATTTTTATAATTTAATTTGTTTCTTTGTTTTATAAATTCCATTGTAAATGAATTGCTCTAAAATAGAAATTATTTATATTTTATGAAAATAATATTGTTTTAAATGATTTAAAATTCCATAGAATAATATATTCCAAAAATTTATTTTTAAATGGTTTAAAATATAAAAAATATCCAATTTAAAGGCTGTTTTTTCTTTTATAGGAATATCTTGACCCCCAAAATTTAAAAAACCATATTGTCACAGTAAGTGGGAAATGGTTTATTGGGTGGTTAAAAGAAAAATATAAGGGTAAAAATGTGATCTAAACATTTAAAAAAATTATTCAATGTTTAGATTTATACCTATCTAATTATTATATTATAATATTATTAATTTAGATCTCTTTGGACCTAAAAATAAATTTATATTAAATTAATATTTTAGTAATATTCAAGAGTGCCCCTTCCCTCTTTCATAAAAGGGCCCCGCTTCTTCTCTTTTCATCACCTATAAAAAACAATTTGTTTCCAACAGATTACCAAATACCTTACTAAGATCTATTACCATATAATAATATTTTATATTATTAATTAAATAATCTATATCCACGTCATCTTCCCTCAAATGGGAAAGGAAACTGTCATTCATGTATACGATGAACTACAACCCCACAAACTGATGTATTTAATTTTACATCACTGTATCTCACAATTATATTATAGATATAAAATTAATATTTATATATCTTCTTAATGACATATTATTCCTTTTGAATATATAATATATTATTTATCTTCTTACCTTTCAAATCACTGAAACATGATAATGTCATTATTTCGTACATGTTGACTACAACCTCCACAAAGCAATGTGATTTTTTTCATCACCACATTACTTGGATGATAAATATAAATATATTAAAATAATAAATATGATATTTTTGAGATTATTCTCATTTTATAAATTTAAAATAATACTTACCTTCTTTCCATGATGACTATTGAAATTTGGAAATATTACTCAAGGGTACGTGTGGAATACCATCATATTGATTATAACGTAGTTAATTTTTTATAACCATATTTAATTTTTGTCTGTAAAATTAAAAAAAATTATAAAAAAATTAAATTATTTCCTGAATATTATTTTGGAGATAATGGAATAATGACCCCTATAACCACCATCAATATAATGAGGTTGTTTTGAAATTATGTACAGAGCATCCTCAAAACCTAATGTGGACTGAATTTATTAATTAATTAAATATTTCTTGAAAATAAATGAAATCAATTGATAATGGATATGGTTTTAAATAATTAAAATTTTCTTATGAAATAATATAATTGAAATGAGTTTATTATTCACGTGTTAAAGGACATATACTGCATATATGGACTCGAGTTAATATTTATTTTTTCAATTTACTTTCATTGAATAATACTTTATTATCATGCACCTAAAACTCATTTATATGGTGTATATACTACCCATTTTACATTTTGTATCATAATTTTTTCACACTTCATGGTATTTTAAGTTTCAATTTTAATTACTTCACCCATGTGGATTTTTCATGAAATATACCAAGTGGTAAAGGGTATCTTAACTAAATTTCTTTTCATTGGGTTATAACCATTTTCCATTGACATTATTATTCCATGATTATGTGTTGATTAAAATCAAAAAAAAATATTCTATAATTTCAATTTTAGTGGATTTATATTTGTAACACATAATCACCCGTAATATTAATTCAGAATTCAATGATATGATCTTGGTAAGGATTATTCTGCTCAAATTATATTTCTTTAGGATATATGTTTATTACGTGCACTAATATTCTTTTATGAGGGTTATATAATAACCCTGTAAAATTTATATCATGAATCTCTTTATTCTATTGATATTTAAATATTCATTTTATATTATTCTCTCATGGGGATTCTTATTTTAAAGATACCAAAGTGGAAAATTATTTATTATATATTCACATTTATTTATGAGATTATATATGTTCAAGTTTAATTTGGGGGAAATCATACGCTCTTATTTTCTTAAAGAAAAAATCTTTTATTATCCTCAAGTCATAAATGTGGTTCACATTATTAATTTTCATTTCATCCCTTATCGATTGAGGAATCATTGTGAATATTTTTTATTAGTGATAACAATATTATATATTCTTTTAAATAATAAATATTTCTCTTCCATATATATGTTTCCCAAAATATTATTTGGTATTTTATTTTCTAAATATAAATTATTTTAAATTCTTTTCACATGGTCCTTGAATTTATTTTTAAATAGTTTTATAAGGTAATTTCTCTACATTTTCTCAAATGTTCCACTTTTTAATCCCTTTAATAAATATTTGATAAAAAAATTCATTTTTAACATTTATAATATGAATTTATTTTACCACTAACATGACCATTATTCACTTCGAAAATTGATTTATATGTTTCCTAGGATATTTTCAATGATAATGATTTTAACAAAAGTGTAGAAAATTTTGGTACATAAAATAGATTTTTGTGGCACCCCAGACCATTCGAATGAATATATTACATCTAAAGAGATTAATATTTTTTACATAACATAATGATCCATGATATAATAGTATAGGACTAGTGTCTTTGGAAACAACATGCTCACAAATAAATTTGTAATGACTTAGTTTTTTACTTGTAACGCTTTAGACTATTTTTTAAAATATTCCCAGAGCCGGGCACTGAGTCGGCACGGGAACCCACGTCCCAAGGTTCCTCATTACGGCGTTATTAAAAAAATATAAATTTCTTTTTTCATGTGAGAGAAGCTTCATGTTAAATGTAAATAACTCTCATTCAAAGCCTTAGGTCAGATTTTTGAGACTCTGGTGGAGTCTGGAATGTTGTTTCTACCTTAGGTGTTTCCTAAGGTTGTACAAGCCAAGAGTTTCATTTGGAGGCCATTTTGGGTGATGTGGTGTTGAGAGGGGAATGAATTGGATTAATTTTATTCAATATAATTCTTCCCCTATAACCATTATACGGACATCCCCACAACAAAGGATAGTCTCACCTCTCCACCTCTCTCACTAATGATGATGAACCAATGCCGAATCATTGAGGAAAGGTGTATTTATTCCTCATTTTTGACATAGATCATTATCAAATCGAGAACCATTGCGATTCAAGAACCATTTTACAACTGAAGATTCATCATTTCACTATCAAGGTAGGTGGATTTGAGTTTGATCCAGATCCCTTTTGTTTTTCATGGTTATAAGATTTGGAGCCCTATTGAAATTTTTATTGATTCAAATTATGTAGATCTATGGGTATTGAGTTTCATCTGGTAGAATCGAGTTATTTTGTAGGTGATTCCTCACATAAATCACAATATACACATCATGTAGTTCAGTGACACACACCATGTATCTCTACATATTCATAGATGGTGATGAACAGGGACTACATTCTAGGTATAGGGGTTACCCTCCATTTAGTGACCTAAATTGTTTGATCATGGGACATGGATTGGGATATCCATGTAAGAACACATGTTTGTGTACTAACACATGTCCAAAATACATTAAAATAATGTATAGTACACGAAAATAGGGTCTGATACACAAACATGGGTAAACTACATGGGCAGGTGGATATTTATCTGAACATGTCATGTAGTATGGGATATATGGAATGTGGGGGTCATGGTCTACCATACCATGTATAAGAGGATCACGGACAGAGACTGGGAGATAATGGACATGAATTTTACCACCCCTACATGCAATGTACCCCTACATGTGTTGGATCCCATATAGACTAGAGACATGGGTGGGTGTCCATGTGGGTTCACATGTCGTGTGTGCCCCGGTGCATGTCATGTGCTACTAGGAGAGCCTCCTAGGATCTTTCACCTTTTGTATCTTCTTCTATAGTACTAATATTCATGATTTTGAGTAGTCTATCCTAAGCGGTTTCCCAAGTGGAAAATGAGGGTGGCCTCTCGTATAACATACGAGATACAAGGTGACGTAAATTGAGCAAGACACTTGTGGATTAGTACTGAGCTGATGTTGGATATCAGTATAGTACATTAAGAGAGACATAGGTAATATTACTCCCCAATAAGACTATGGTGTGGATTTTCCTTACCACTCTATTTTTATTGATACAGGAGTCCCCACATCATGTGTTTAGTTTTGTTAATAATGTTATTTTCTTTCAGGGGTGTTACCCCACGGATGAACTAGGGTGCATGTTTCCTCATGACATTTATGAAGGTAGAGTAGATACTCCTCTATTGGACCAAGGAGAGGGACCATTATCTGTGGATTTGGTACTCCCCTACTAGAAAAGGGCACAAGTTGTCTGTATAAGATTTATAAATTAACATTGTACTCCCTTTCCATGTGAGGGAGAGGGTTCCCAAACCTGGTGTTCATACTCCCCTACCATGTGAGGATGAAGGTATCCCATAGTGAACAATTTAGCAGAGTCTGTAATCCATTGTCGTTCCAGGGTGTGGGTCCTCTAACCACTGAGCAGTCCTCCCCTACTGGGTTCGGGTTTTGTTCCTCGATCTACGAATTGGTTCTCCCTTATCTTATCATGAAATGGTTCCTTCATGAGTAGTACACCCCTAATGGATTAGGGTGATGGTCCTCACATATGAATTAGTACTCCCATGTCTCCAAGTAACAGTGGGGTGTGGGTCCTCCATTGGAGTTATAGATCCTTCGACTAAGGTATATAGTTAGCAGGAGTGATCCCCTCCACTTAATGTGAATGATACATGTATAAGGGGTAGTTCTCCCTCTGTGTACTGAGGTGTGGGTCACTTCTCAAAAGAGCGACATAGGTTTTGTGTGTTAGTTAAGACCAAAACTCCATCAACAACGGTGCAGTGGATAGGCATGAATCCGTTTGTTCTCTATTTTTAGAGAGGATTCACATGTTTCATATTCTAGAGTAGTACTCCCTCTAATGTGTGTATTGGTGAGGGGAGTACCTCTTCACATGGGTTTATTTAGCTTGTCATGGGTGTGAGGTAATGATTACAAGACCTCTGGTGCTAGGCACTACAGCATGCCCAAGTAAGACGTTCCTGATCGAGTGTTTTCTCCCAAATGTGACATTAAGAATTCTATAGTTGTTCCCAATAGAGTTCATCTCTCAGGCAGGTTCCATCTAGGATAGTGAATCTCCTGGAGTTTGTTCTCCTAGTTTCATGTTATGGTTAAATCCTACGAATAAAATCTTTTTTCTAGCTATAATGTTGGAACCTAATGAGACATAGTGTCTGAGATGAGTATATTTGGGTGATTTCCTAGGATTCCTTATTCAGTTTTCACCTATCGTGGTTGACACACCTTATATACTAAGATGAATTTACATGTATAGATGAGGGTGGTTCAAGATAGAGTTTCTCTCTCAATTGGGTTTCCCTCTAGCTAGGTAGAATGGACTATTGCTTTTTTGTTCCTCCCCATTCCATTTGGGGTTTTTTGGATGCCTACTGAGTATTTTTATACTCACCTCTTCATGGGATTTTCCCACACATGTTTTCGGTCTTGTGTAGACCACAGGCCATTTGATAAAGTTCATAGAAAACCTGATATAGGTGGATCTTAGGGATCTTGACCTACCTCGGTGTTTACCATAGATTGGATAATGAGATATCTGACAGTTGCAGTTGACTATGATCCCATCCTTCTGAGCTGGTTGGATGATTTTTCAAATTTCATTGGTGGTTATTGTTCATTACATTTACACTTTTAGGACATATTTTGTACTCTGGTTGTGGGATATATAGGTATGCATGCATTTGTGACTTTGGTTTTTTACATTTCATAATTTTTGAACATGGACAGGTGTGTGCACATATAGGTACATATTCAATGCCTTCCAGGTCAGTGATATTATTTCTCGGTGCCAGTCTCCAAATAATGGATTATTTGACTTGAGCTTGTGCTGTTATGGACTGGGCCCCATCGGATTTGGTCATGACCTATTGGTATCATAGGAGGTCAGTTCCCCATTGGAACTGTAGTTCCATTTACTTGGTTTTTGGTTGCATAGTGATAGTGTTAGGATGTTTCGAGTTCAAATATTAGGCAAAAGGTTCTATTTTTTTTTTGTGGAGGCCAACCTATCCAATCACCAAGACTCTGATAACCTTCTTTTTGACTTGGTACATTAGGATTTTGTTTTCTAGGGAATACATGGTACTTGCATCCTATAGGACATGATTTTGGTTTTTCAAGTCCTTCTTGATTCAACTCTCCAGATATAATATTTGATTGTGGTACATCTTGATTCTATTTCTGGATGCCTCCAAAAAGACTATCGAATAGGATTCTATGGTGTGATCATGGTGACAATCCACCCTATGATGAGGCTTTAGTATAGGGCACTGAATCTAAGGCATTACCTCCAGGTGGTGTGCTGGTGGTGCCAACACCCGTAGAGAAGAAGGTTTTACACTCAGTTAAAGAAATGGATGCACATAAGCTAATTGTGCTACCTATGTCCTAGAATAGGTGATATCTATGGTACCATGGTCATCTAGAACCCCAGGTGGTAGATAACTATATTGAGATAGTCACATGAGTTTTTTTATTACTAAGGACACCTTCCGATCTGATGGTGGTCTCAGCGACGAGCCTCTAATAGGGATCAACCATGTGACGGTGGATTCTAGTGATACAAATACATGCTGAGGTAATTCTCACTTGGTAGGAGTTTGGGTGACTATTTATGGAAGATTTTTACCCAACCACATAGATAACATTTTGTATCTAAGAGCTTCTTCAACTTCGTCAGGGTAGTATGAAAGCGGCAGAGTTCTCGGTGTGGTTTAGGGACATATAGTGATACTCCATGGATGTGGTTTGTGATCCATTCTTCAAAGCATGGAACTTAGTGTGGAGCTTGTGTCGAGAGATAATGGTTTTTTTATTCCACAGTGTATTCCCTCGTATACTTGAGTTTTGGAGCGAGCTTTAGTTGTGGAAAGTTTTTGGGATAATAAATAGGTAGACATGACCCATAGTAGTGGTCACGAGGATGAGGCATCTGTAGGAGTTGAATGATGATAGGAAACATGGTCATGGTATAGGAGTCATACCCACGCCCAGACACAGACGCATGGTTCGGTGGAGCAAGAAAAGTATTCAGGATCATATTATACATAGGCGAGGTGGTGTTATGCCTACAGTGATAGGGGACATCTCACCAGAGATTATCTAACTCACAATGCTTCTAATAGGGAACTGGTTGACGAGCTACCTTGGAAGAGGATGTTCTTGTAGAAAGGAGTTCTGTAAGGAGGAGAATTAGGAAGTGGGGAAGGAAGTTCAGCTAGAGGTGGAAAGCAGTTCATAGTGTTTCCACCAGCACTCTTATGTGGTATGTGCTAGGCTTAGGGAGCTGATGGATGTGATTGAGGATAGTTTTAGCCCATAGTGTTCTTTGACCCAGAAGCTAAAAGGATGAATAGAAGTTGTCCTTGTGTAATTTTTTACTTTCTATAGTAGAAATTTTTTGTAACTGTGTGGGTAATCTTTTCTTTCCACTCATTCTCAGGGATTAGATAGGGTGGCCCAAGAAGTCGATAGAACCCCATGGTGGTAGTTACAATATTGGTCCTGGTATGACCTTGTACATGTTCAAGAAGCCCTTTGTTTTTTAAGAAGCCTCATGTGTCTTGCATTATCCTTCTTAGAGACACACTCTAGGAGGATGTGGTTTTTTACATATCTTTTAAATCATGAGTGATAGGGGACGCTTTCCCCAATCGAGATGTGTTTTTGTGAACTGAAGAGAACCTTTCAGGTCAGTCAATGACACTCAAATTGAACAGTATCGAGTTGTGATGGATATGTTCATTATAATTTCATGTTTAGGGTGAGGTCATGCGATAAAATGTCAGAGCATGTATTGTCATTTCCAGTATAGTCTTCCAGCCCATCCCCCATTAACTTGGTGTCCCTAGGAGAGGGAAATCCTTGCTTAGAAACATTTTGTTGTGGCGGTGTTAGACCCTTTGATGTTTCCAAAGTATTCCTTGGTTTCCTACCATCCAAAATCATTTGGGATTCTGCTAGTGGGTGTGAAAGTGTTTCTGTTTTGGTGAGCTATGTTATACCTAGAATTTTGTATATGAAGGGTCTGGTAAGACCAAGTATTTACTCTTGAGAAACTCTATTCTGTTTGTGAATACCCTAGTGTGATCAACATAGGCCTTAAATAAATGACAGGTGAGGAGGCTATTGTATAGTTCAACCAATTGTGGATTTGACATGTAGGGTTCCATTAGTATCAACATCATCTTAGCGAGGTGGTGTACCGCTAGACCCCATGACTGCAGATAAACCATTGGGCATCGTACTTTCCAACCTATCATAGTTATGGAGACATTTTCCCATTATTTCATGGCATTGAACTTGGATAATATGGACATAAGTGTTGGTTGGTCTTGGTGGTCCCTCTGTATACATGCTTCTAAGCAGCACGAGAACCCTTGGTGAGCTCACTAGTTTTGGTTCCCATTGAGGAGCTAATTTTCTTCCGTTATGCATATCATTTCACATTTCATGAATGAAAAGCTTTAATATGGGGGTAATTTAATGAGTCAGTTTTTTACCCTTGAGGATTCAAAATATTTTGGAAAATATTCCTGATGTTGGGTACCGATTTGGTACAAGAATTAGGGCCCTGAGGTTCCATGGTGCGGTGATATAAAAAATATTTTGTCACTCATGTGAAGCTTTCTTTTAAATGTAAATAACTCCCATTATATGTCTCTAATCAGATTTATGTGGATTTGGATGAGTCTGGAATGTTGTGTTTACCCTAGGAACAACCTAAAGTTGTCCACATAGGGAGTTTATTTCAAAGACTGTTTTCGGTGATGTTTTTTTTGAGAGGGGAATTAACTGATTAAATTTCATTAAACCTAATTCATCCCCCTCTAACCCTCATAAGTGAATCACCGCAACCAAGGAGAGTTTTTCATCTCATAATCTCTTGTTATCAACGAAAAACCAATATAGAATCATCAAATCAATTTGTTGTTGATCAAAATTATTGATTCACATCATCATCAAATCAAGAACCAAGTGATATGGGCCCAATTCTTCAACCAATGCTTTGGTTCTTCACCATCAAGCTAGGAGGATTAGAGTTTTGATACAGAACCATTTATTTTTTCTCTATTATATGGTTTTAGAACATTATTGTATTTGTTGTAGATACATGCTATGTAGATTTATGGGTTTTGAGTTAGATCGGGGAGAATCATCAATTTTTGTAGGTGATTCTAAACTGGAATAACCATCTACATGGCATGTTGTTTAGTGACACACACCTTGTAGATCTTACAATTTTGGGAAGAGGAATAATTGGGACTACATGCGATGTGTAGGGGTTACACACCATATAGTTCACTAAATTGTGTGACCATCGGACCTGGCATGGGATAGCCGTGTGAAAACAATTGGTAGTGTACTAACACACATCCAAGATAAATAGACAAGGGGTATGGTATATGGAAATGGGGTCCATTATACAGACATGTTTAAACTACATGGTATGGTTGTCCTTTATCTAAACACGTCATGTAGTATGAGATACATGGTGTGTGAGGGACACGGTCAGCCGGTCTGTGTAGAAGAGGAACATAGTTGGGGGCCAGTAGATTAGGGACTCTGCATATACCTCTTCTACACACTTTGTACTGATCCATGCTGAGGAACACATGTTCACAAGATACATGGGCAGGTGCTCTGGTGGGCTCACATTCCATGTGTTCCCTGGTGCATGTCATTTACTACTAGGAGATACTCCATGGATCTTCTACATTCCATACCTTCTTATACGGGACTCTAATTTAGGCATATGAGTAGTCCATACTGAGCGACATTCCATTTGTAATGTGAAGGTGTTCTCCATTATGGATTACGAGATATGATGTGATGTAAATCAAGAAAAATACTTGTGGAGTGGTACTGAGCTGATGATGGATATCAGTATGGTTCATACCATTTGATGCAGGGATTGTTACTCCCCTATTAGACTAGAGAACAATTTTTTATTACCTATTTTCATAGGTGGATATGGGACAACCCACGTGATGGGAGCATGTTTTTTAACATTGTGTAGTTTGCTCTAATGGTGATACTCCCCTAATGTACAAGGATGCAAGATTCCCCATGATGTTCGTGAAGGTACTATAGGTACTCCCATGTTGGACCAGGGAGTCGGTCCTTTATCTGTGAAGTCAATACTCCCCTATAGGACTACGTTGAATTTCCCCATATATTTCATATATATCGAGTGGGTACTACCATGCCGTGTCTGGGTGCATGTCCTCATGTCTAGGGTAAGTACTCCTCTGTCGTGTCTGGGTACGGGTCACCCAGAGTGAATTTGTTGGTAGAGTCATTACTCCCTTGTCGTTCCAGGCAGCGGGTCTTCTAGCCACTGAGTAGTGATCCCTACTGACTTAATGTTTTGATCCTTAGTCTCTAAAGAGGTACTCCATTTTTATATCAAGGAGAGGGTCCTTTATGAGTTTCACACCCCAGTTGGACCAGGAGTGGCTCCTCACTTATGGAGTAGTACACCCCCGTCTCCAATTAGTAGTGGCGAGCGGGTCCTCTATTAGAGTTGGAGCTCCCCTGACTATGGAATACAATTAAGAGGAGAAATACCCTCCACTTTATGTGAATTATATGTGTATAGGGGTTAGTTGTCACTCAACAGACTGAGGTGCAGGCCACTTCTCACAAGAGCACTGAATGTTTCATGGGATAGTTTGGAGCAGTACTCCTTCGACTATGGGGTACTAACAAGGCATTAAACCTTTCATTCTATCTTGTTTATAGAGGATGCACATGGTTCATAGTCTAGATAAGTGCTCCATCAATTGTGTGAAGTGGTGAGGGGGGAACTTCACTTTGGTTTCTTTAGCTCGTGATGGGTGCGAGGTACCGATGATAGAACCTATAGTGTTGGGAACTAGAGATCATCCAAGTAATATGTTCCTGATAGATCATGTTCTCTTAGAAAAACCATTAAAAATTGTATATTTGTTCCCATTGGAGTGAATCTCTTAATAAGGTTCCATCTTGTATGGATGAGTTTTTGGAGTGTGTTCTCCTAGTTTCATGATGCTGTTAGAGCTTACGAATAAAATCTTGTTTTTGGATATGAGGTTGGAAACTCATAAGACTTACTATATAATATGAGTATATCTATGAGATTTCTTCTTAGTCCATCATCATATGAATACTTATTGCACACATTAAGGTATGGAAATGAAACCTAGTTCCACATATAAAATTATAAACATGAAATTAGGTTCATCTATAACATATTTTCCTCAGGAGGATTCCATATTTACCCAATTCATTTGATAGGGATATAGGTCTCACTCATCATATATATATAATCATACACATGTGTTCCATAATATCACAAAACATTCATTATCTTAAAACTCATGGAAAAATTGATTTTATAAAAAATTTAACAATTTATAACTCAGGTCAAAGGGAATGTGCTTCATTAATATCATGTCATTATAAAAAAACCATATAAATAAAAAATAAGGATGTAAAATATCATTTTCATTTTGAAATCACTTCTTTAAATGAAACAAGATAATTATATGGGAAAACATTTTCATTGAAAAGAAAATTGTAATCATGAAAAGGATGCTTCAAAGAAAAATATATTACTATTTAGGGAAAATATGTTTATGTATTGTAATTTAAAAAACATTCCTTCCATATCTCTTTTAGAAAAGTCAAAAAGTTCCATGTTTGGAAAACTATAAGAAGATTACATTCAAACCATTTTTTAAAAATTAAAACATGGTTAAAAATGACTTTAAAACCCATTTAGAGACTATAAAAACCTTATTTAAAAAAATTATACCAAATATAGATATGGATGAAAAATATTCCCTAGTAGAGACTTAAACATAAACAATCTTAAATTTGATTCGATTATGAGGTAAAACCATAACTGCAATTGTAAATTTTTTATTTTTAGTCCCATGAAAGAAATAAGAATATATGGATAAATGAATCCCAATAAATTTCTTATGTTGTTATATAAAAGTAATTCATAGGCAGTATATACACCACACAATGAAAACATGTTGGGAATATGGAATGTGTCCACCTGAAATAAAAGTTAGATGAAAATATCTTACCTCAACTTCTCTTTTATTTAAAAGTACTCTAAAATTATTTATAATCAATTGAAATTGATTATAATTCTATATAAGGTTCACATTCATTCTTATAAAATCATATGTGGTCCCTTTATAACATTTTGACAGCCAATATATCAATCAATAAATATTTTTGTGGGTCAATTGATTCATTTATTCATGAGTAATTTATTTCAGTAGCTCTAGTCCTTTTAAATTTATCTTAGTACCACAACATCCTAAATATTAATCATGATATAAATTTAATATATAGTAATTAATTTTAAATATTTATAGTCATCCTTGACGTTGTATAAAGTAAAAGAAATTATACTATTCATTGAGATGGTAAGTCGTACTTACGCATATACTTTATTTTCATTTTTCAATGGATGGAATGAAAGAAAGGTAAATAATAATTCACCATTTAAAACCCATTATATTATTATATCTGAAATATATATTCATTGAATCTATCCTTATTAAAATACTTGTAAAATGTAAATGGAAAATGAAACACATCTCTTCATGAAGGTGGTAGTCGACCCGTACACTCAAATGACATTATTATTTTACAACGGATTGTATGTAATGAATTTAGATTTTATATTATAGTAAAAAAGTATAATCATGTCAGAAATTATATATATAAACATTAAATGATTCATAATAATCATCCATAAAATATGGTGATGAAAAATGGATTGTATCTCTATGTGTATATGGTAATCCATACGTAAGCACGAGTGGTATTTTCACTTCAAGTTTGGATGGAAAGAGGGTGTATAATCTATTTTTCATAATCATAGTAAAATTTAACAATATTAAGGATACATAATTTAATATTTTATTTTAAATAACAGATATTTACATTAGATAAAGAATAGTAGAAAATAATGTGATCAGTTAATGAGATTACAATTTCTATGGAATTACTCCAATATATATCCCCTAAAGAAGACTATGGTTTTCCTTTTGGGAAACCAGAAGATAAATAATATTTATAAAGAAATATATTATAGAAAAGTTAAATTTTTTTATCAAGATACAAGGATCAATGTGGTGTAAATAAATAAGAGAATATGTTCCCTTTTATAATTGAGGTGAGGGGAACTTTGGAAATTTCATTAAATAGTAAAATATAATAAGAATTTTCCAGAAAAAATTCATATAAATGGCCAATGATTTATTGTTATGATAATATTGGGTTATAATCCCATAATCCAATTGAATTTGAATAGGTTTATGTGGTGTTTTAAACATTATATTTTAGTTTAACCCCTTAGTAAACCTATTTTAAGATTAACCATTGTAACATCTTTTTAAAAATTAAAGGGTTATAATTTTACATATATGGTGAAAATTTTTACGAAATTGTCCAATTTATGACATTACATACCATTTAAATTCCTTCTTTTCCACTTTTAATATTTTATAATTTTTAAATAATTAAAAAAAAATATAAAATATTATTAAAGTAAAATTTGAAATTATTCATTTAATTTTACTTAAAATGCATAAATAAAATGTTTTGATTTATGTAAAATCTTTTTAAAACTACACTAATAAGTCATATTAATCTATAAAAGTCGTTTTACACATTAATTATTATTAATTTAATTATTTTTTGTACTTTTAAAATAATTTAATTTATTTTTCTATTAATTAAATAAATGTTGCGTTAACGTTTTGAAAATATGTAAGGTATTTATTTAATACCTAAAAATTATAAATAAATTAAAAACATGAAAATAATTTTTCTAATTTTAAAATTACAATTTAAATTCATTCAATATGTATTTTAAATCATATATATGTCATGAATACTTTAGTAATATGTTTTTTTGACTTTTCAAACTTGTGCAAGCATGACACAACAATCTCGACAATCTAATTGTTATATAAATCAAAAATTCACATATAACCAGAAAAATAATATATAATACTTAATATTTAAGAGAAATTGTATAAAGAACTTATTCCATCTCAAATATTATTTTTGTGCACCAAACTTTTACTTTTTTGGCATTGTGCAACATGTATGTTGGATATGAAAATGAATGAAAAATAAATTTTTTTATCAATAACATTTAAGGAAAACATGATAAACAAAGATTTCAACAACAAAAGGAAATAATATCACCATTAATGGAAAAATTATGCCCACCAAAATTAGTCTCCCTATAAAATTCACAGGTGTTATTATTTACATGAGTTTCTTGGAACTCCATTTTTAGATCATCGAATAGAAAAGAAAGCTTGTCCAAGGACAAGATGAAATCATTAAGTTTGATCTTCCCATTACTAAATCCAAAAACCAATACCATGTACTTCTTGTCAATATTGGTATATTTATCCTCATTTTTAATCATCCTTAATTATCTCCCCATCAGTATAGTGGATTCTTATTTAGTAGCATTGAGATACAAAACATGTTCTCCAACTTCTTCTTCAACGCTCATGAGAAATTCCAAGGAATGCTCAAATGAATCACCTAACATACACTGATTTTACATCTTAGTGGTTTTCTTCTCAGATCATGTCTCAATTAGAGGAGGCAATGATGATTAATCCTTCCTCTCATTATGGATTCCCTTTCGTCCATCCATGGAAGAGCTGACTGGATTGCTTTGAAAGTCCTAGACATGATCATCTATCTCTAGAAGGCCATTAATGGGGTCAGTAGAAGTCTGTTGTAACATTAAACCATCCAAAGGGACCTCCCTAATATTAATATCCCAACACATGCCTCCCTCCAATTACTTTTGGAAGTCATCAACCTCATCACACTCAAAATGATTGAAAACTCTGACCTTCGTACTAGTTCATTCCATTCTCACCCCATTTGTTTCCTTCACTCGGCCCATACTATATTCCTTGTGTACAGGGTCCCTTGATTATTTTCACCTATATCCAGCCTCATTTAATTATCTTCCCCTACATTTACCACTCCCATTATTCCCCCACTAGGTGCCTCTAGAGTTTCCCTCCTTGGGTTCGCATACTTGATAACAAAACACCCTCCATGGTCAAACATCAACTTATAAAAACTATCAGTAACCATCGGTTGAAGGGGCACTAACTGAGCTTCTAACATTGAATTTTCATCGATAAAAGGCAGGTTGGCAGCAGTATTTTCACCCAACTTATAGCATTCCAACCCCTACCTCTAGCGAATAAAAAATTTGGGTTTTATTGATTATTTAATTATGTTATTTTTATTTTTTTTCATCAATTATGAATTCCATATATTTCATTAATTTTTATATTATTTCTAGGTATTGTTTGTATAATAAAATAAATCACATTTTATTAAAATTTTATTTTCTATACTATTTAACAAAAAATTAAATTCATCATAAAAATATAAAAAAATAATCCTTGGGAAAATTTGACTTGTTGAACCTAAGGATAAATTCTATTTCATAATATTAAATTTCTATAATTGATGGAAATTAATTTAAATATAAATGTCTAAAATGCAATTAAAATCATATTTCAGAAAAAAAAAATGCATTTTTAAGTGTTAAAATGTTTTTATAACAAATTCCACCACAAAATCGATTATAATGTATATAATTTTATTATAATATAATAGATATAGTTTTAATTTAAACCCATTTTAGAAAATATGAGTTAATTTTTAAATGTATGAAACTAAAATAAAATTTTCAGTAAAATTCATTATTTTTCACTACTCACTAAAAAATCAATCTTTTCATAAAAAAAAAACAAAATTACCCAAAGGCAGTTTTTTACACTAATTTGAAAAATGATATTATTTTCATAAAATAATATCTATAAAATTTTTAGAAATTGATTATAATATTTTCTGGTAAAATTGAATAAAATTATTTTTGAGGAAGATGTGTTTTTGAAGTATAAAATAACATTACTAAGAATTGAGTGATTATTTACAAAAAAAATTAATAATTAAATTAATATTTAGTAGGAAATTTATTTATATATCATAATTTAATTTATAATACTCATACCTGCCAAACTAATAACTATGGTATATATTTCACATAATAATATTTTAAAAAAGTATTGTGGATTGTTTAAACTCTGTGTTCCATTTAACATAAGATATCGATGAAATAAAATTACTTAAAAAGAAATATTTTATAATACATAGGGTCTTACATTATCCCCAAATAATAAATTATATCCTTAAAAATTGAACATATACTCAGTAATCAAATGTTTTATATTTGAAAAATAATTTTTTGAAGACCCACATCTTAAAAATGGATAATAAAACATCCTCTAAAAATTGGTAAGGGGAAGTATTAATTTGTTCTAGAATAAAAAAACATGGTTTTCAAATAGTAGGACAAATGTGGTAAGTGAAAACATTTATATGGAAGAAAAACATAACTCTTATAGATGGGTAGAGAGTTATAGAGATCATGGCCACCAAAATTTTAACCGTATGAAAACATTAAATTTTTAATGGGTTAAAATAGATTTTATTTCTCGACAAGAAAAGTAGATATATATATCAATTTTTTAAAAAAAATTCTTCCAAATTATAGGTTTTATTTTTCTATCATGGTAAATATCTCATGAAAATAATATGACATGATTTCATTCATTCCTATGAGAATAATCTCATCCTTTGGTTGTGATTTAATCAATTTTCACTTCATTTATTATGTGAGAGATGGATATTAAAGATGAATGTTTTTTCATTCCTGGAGCACTTTTAATGTGTCTGGAGATCCATATGTCCTTCCTCCAACCTTAAATTATTTTTAATAACCAAAATATTTACTATAGGTTATAAGAAATCATACCTTAACCTCAAATAATTATATGAAATTTTCAACATAATCTACTCCATATGTAGTTAAACATATGACTCCTCCAAAATATTTCCAAGAATGATCAATACTCAAAAGAATGATTTAATCTCATATCCTTCCACGATAGAAAAAAACAACAATTTTCATCACTCATTAATTTTTATACTAATATAAATATACCTTGATCATATATTCTCCAATGTATAATATTCATTTCTCAAATGGTAACTATAAAATCATAATTTCTTAGAAACAAATCACCCATTATTATTTAAATAGGATCATATATTATCAAAAAATATATACATTGTAGGTATGGTTTTATCCTTAAACTTAGTTTTATTGAAAATATATAATTTTATTTCTTTATTATATAAATTTGCATGGAATTTATGTAGGTAGATCTAATAAATGCTCAAAATAACACCAAATTTCACTAAAGGATAATATTTTTATACAAATTATTCATAAAATATGATTATGGAATCCCATATTCTAGAGTATTAGAAAAATTAATCATATCCACTACTGTAATTTCATAATATTTCACTTTATACTTTACCTTTAGAGGTTTTTGAGGCTTAAAATATGCATTTTTTCCTTATATTGGGGAATTTAATCGTATAGTTCAAAAACTATATGAATTTTTATCATTGATGTGTGAGTGGTGCATTCTATTTTGTTCTCTATTCATCTATTTAATTAAGTGGCCTCTTTTAATCTCTCTAATAGTATTTTTATTGATATGTTGGATTCCCACACTTAAAACATTTTCTTGTTCATTTCATTCATTCACATAAGTGATCCTTCCCATGTTTTTGGAAATTGTGTGGTTAAAACTATTTTCCCTCCATGTGAAGAACCATTTAATCTTCCATGAAGCTCAATTTTCATTTTTCATCACTATATCTTTTAGTGTTTCCATCTTCTATTTCAACTTTTAATACTCATATAATAATTACTTCATAGCTTTCAATATCCCATATATATAATTTCTTTGGAAGACTTGGATTCAAACAACTAAATAAAATGACTATAAAACACATATCATACCATTCAATTCTTATAGGATTTTACTCTTAGGTACCAATGGATTCGTCATCCTTCTCCTCAAGTTCATGGAATTCCTTCTCCTTTTTGTGTATAGAATTAGAGGGATGTACTTACAGAAAAATGTTCCATCAAAATCATCTCATTCTATGGATCCAATTTTGTAATATTTTTATGTATTATTAATAAGATTCCACCATTTATCTACTTCAGGTTATAAATTATAAATATCTAGGAAACAATTTTCATCGTATAAGCACAAAAGAATAGGAAATAAAATATTTATTTCATTGATCCATTCCTTAGGATCCAGTGAATCAAAATACCAACAGAAGTATTTTGTTCATTTTCACATTAAATATGTAATAACATATTGCTCCCTCCTTCTTGCATTACAATGTTCAGAAAGATTTGTGTTACCATCAATATCTTGAGATATTTTAGTCATCATAGTAATGATAAATCGAATCCCATCTCTTAATATAATCATTTTCTCATGAGCATGGTCATTTAAGTATTCTTCAAATTCATTGTTCAGATAATTACTTCAGTTTCAATCCATTGACTAAAACCAAAAAACATAGTGTGATAAATGATAATCATAATGGATAACCACATAATAATGAAATATAAATAATTATATCTTTAAATAAATAAGGCATTCCATTAAATCTATAACACCTTATATTTACCCTAGGTTATCCATGATCAAAACATTATGGTTTTATCGTATACTTAATCCTATACCTAGGATTATTACTACAGTTTTCTCATCCATGTTTGTAAATGTTAACTAAACCTTTCTCTGATACCAACTACAGTGACCCAATCCTTTTATACATAGATATTACATATATATAGGTGAATATTCATTACATAACACAATGATCTATTCCATAATCTTATGGGTCTATTGTATTTATAATCATTTGGTAAATAAATTAATTACATCATCTCCCACATATTTAATAATAACTAGAATCCTTCTTAGTTCTTCATAACCTATTGAAATGGAATCATAAGAAATGGATTGATCATATGATCAGTAATGGTTAACATGGGATAAATCAATGATTATATAAGAATAACATGATTATAATCATGTGACAGTATTAGCATAAACTTTTAAATCCACACCCTTTATATCATTGATCATATTCTTGAGTCATGGAACCCATATTGGTAGTTCATAAGACATGAATCATAAAATAATCAAAGAATATGATCCATGAGATTAAAACATTTTCATGAAACATGGAATTGTGGAACACATATAAACATATGACTTTATAAATATTCATAAATAGAAACAAGTTCAATCATTATGATGATTACATATAATTAGAACCATGAATAAACATACAGAAATGAAACCAAGTCCACGAGTGGTCTTATGGAAATAAGAACAAAGTTTGTGTCTAATATTATAGACAAAAAACTACGTCCTTGAAAGGACTTATGGTCACCAAAACCAGGTCCACACGAAAAATAGTGAACATGAATTCAAGTTCACACATAACATATTTACCTCATTAGTTATACATCATTACACAATGAATTTTAGGGAGATATATACCCCCATAATATAAATAAAATCCTAAATATGTGCACCACATAATCATATAATATTCATTATCTCAAAACACATGAAATGAAATGGATTTCATAAACATTTCATCATAGTAAAACCTATGGAAAAGGGAATATGTTTCATAAACATATTGTTATTCTAAACATAAACCCTACAAAGAAATAATAAGGTTGTAATCATTGGATTATATACCTATTAAATCTTATGTAAATTCAAATCAAGTTATCGTATATGGAAAATAATTATCAAATATCACTTGGAATAATTCTTAAGGAAAATAACCTTTCCATTTTGAATCACTTCTTTAAATGAAACTATGAAATTATAAAGGAAAACATTTTCATTAAAAAGGAACTATTAATATTGAAATGAAATCATCAATGGAAATATTAGTCATTATGAAAGGGAAATATATTCAGGGAATATAAGTTAAAAAACATTTCATCAATATTTTTTTCAAAGAGGTCACAATGTAACTCATTTCGATATTGACAAGAAGATTCCCTTAAAAAAATTTAAAAGAATTAATAGGGTAAAAATGACTTTAAAAAATAATAGGAGAATGGTAACATCCATAGTTAATACTTTTTAAAAAAATGGAAATGTAATTAAAATATTACCATATAAAATTAAACATAAGAAATCCGAGAAATTGATGAGATTGGGAAATAAAACTCTTCCTGCTTTGGAATATTTTGAATCATAAGCCCCGTGAAAAAAATAAACAAAGGTAGATATTTAAATAGTTATAAAATTCATAAAATATATTATAATAGGTATTCATGGAGATTATATGCACCATAAAATGGAAACAAGTTGTAAATATGGCATATTCCCCCACAAAAATAAAAGTGAGATGAAAATACCATACCTCGAGTATGCCTGAATTTGATGTACTATAATCTCATGTATAATAATTTTAAATATATTATAATTATATATCATAGTAAATTTCATACTTATAATATCATATATTACTGATTTATAACATTTCAACACCCCTTTGTCAATAAATATTTATTTCTGGGTACTAAATCTTTTGTTTATTCCCGAGTACTCCTATTCAATAGTTTCGGTCCTTGTACACTTATATTAGTTACCTGACATCTATAATTTTAATCATGACATAAAATTATACATATTCATTATATATATATTTATACTAATCCATGAAGTTAATGATAGAAAAATGAATTATACTATTCATGATGATGGTAGGCCGCACGTACGAATGAACATTGTTTGCATTTGTTGATGGATGTAATGAAAGAAAGATAAATACTAATTTACCCTTAATGAATAATTATCTTATTATATATATATATTCATTAATTCTATCTTTATTACCATCCAATTAAAATGTAAAATAGGAAATAAATTGCATCACTTTGTGGAGGTGGTAGTCCACATATACGCGCGAACAACTTTATTGTTTCCCAGAGAATTGGATGTCAGTAAGGAAGATGTGATATTATAATTACAAAATGATAATTGTAACATAAATATCCTATATAAACATTAAGTCCATAATTATACCCATAGATAAAATAAGGTGATAAAAAATGATTCGATCACTACATGGAGATGGTAACCCTTACATATGCCTGAGTGATATTTTCACTTATCATTTGATGGGAAAGAAGGTATAATATGGTGTTTTGGTAATCATAATAAAATTTAACAATATTTATGATACTTAATTTATTATATTATGATTAATACCACATATATATAATATTTGATGAAGATTAGAAAAGAAAGTGATCGGTTAATGTGATTACCTCTTATTTGAAAAGACTATTTAGATCTCCCATAAATGGTTCTATGTTTTCTGTTTTGGGAATACCGTAACCTATATAATTATGATAGGTAAATTGGGAAGTTAATTTTTCCGGGCTTTTTTAGAGATATAGTTATCATGTTGGTGTAAATAATTGGGGGAGGAGGTTCCCTATCATAATTGAGGTGAGGGGAACTTTTAGAATATTGTATAATATTAAAATTATAATATGACTATTCTAGAACCAAATTCTCCCAAATGGTCAAGTATTAATAGATAATACAATATAGGGTTTTAATAATATAAACCAATATAAATTTAACACTTATATGTTTTTTTTAACCTTAAAATTTTGTTTAACCACTTAGTTACCCAGTTTTAACATTAACTATGCTAACATCTTTTCCACTCTTAAAGTGTTATAATTTCACAAGCAATGTAATTTTTGTCTGATTAATTAAAAAATTATAATATTTTAATCCATATAAATTCTTAATTTTAAATATTCATGATTTTTTTATTTTTTTAACTAATTTATTAAAATATGAATTTTATAAAATTTCATTAATGTCAAATTTTACACTATTCATTTATTTTGATTTAAAAGACATAAATACAAGGTTTTATTTATAATATAGTTAATTTTAACATCAATACTATAATATGTTAATATTTAAACATCATTTTAAACACTAATAAATTCCAATCTTATTTTTTAGTATTTTTAAATTCATTTATTATATTTTTCTATTATTTAAATATGTACCATGTCGGCGTTGTGAAAGAATTTATGCTATTTATTTAACAACTAAAAAATATCAATAAATTTATATTAGGAAATTAAGATTATTAATCTAAAAATAAATTTTTATATTAATCTAATATGTATTTTAGCTCATATCTATGACAAGAAAACTAATTAATATTTTATTTTAACTTTTTCGGCCTTTTACAATAATCGCACAAGCATTTGGATATGTCACTTGTTATTTAACACAAAAAATCATTTAAATTAATATAAATAATAGTTAATAGGTAATATTTAATTAAAGATCTATAAATTACTTATTCCATCTCAAATATTGTCTTTAGGGTACCATGTTTTACTTTTCCATCATCACAAAAGCTCTCTATTGGTACTAAAAGTGATTTTCATATTTATCAAGGAATAAATTAAATGTTATATTTTTTAATTAATTTTGTATGATATTTGTACTATTTTATCATAGTTTATTAATTACATAACTTTTATAACTTTTTATATTTTGTTAGGTCATGGTTATATCATAAAAGATACTGTTTTTCATAAAAAATAGTATTTTATTATTATTGACCAAAAACTGAAATTTTTCATAAAAATTTTACAAATACATTGTATGATAAATTTTACTTTTTGGACCAAAAAATAAATTCCATTTCTTCAAATTAAATTCCTATAAGTTATATAAATTAATTTTAATAAAAATTTGTAAAACACAACGAAAATCAGATTTTATAAAAAAAATGGATTTGAAGTATAAAAATGTTTTTATACCCTATTAAACCATATAATAAATTATAATGAACAAAATTATATTATAATAAAATATAATGAATTTTTATTTTAAACAATTTTAAAAAATGGTACTTTGTTAATGTTTGAAAAAAAGCAGACCATTTTCCGTAAAATTAAATAATTTGACTATTCACTAAAAATCACTTTTTTCCAGAAAATCACAAAACATAACCCCTTGGTAATTTATATATTTTGATTTGCAAAAGAATATCTTTTTTTACACAATATTTATTAATTTTCATGATTTTAATTATAATATTATTTCACAGAAAGAAATAGAATCGTTTATGAGGAAGACATTTATAAACCCTAAAATAAATTTACTAACAATTGAGTGATTATTTTATAATAATTTATCAATATATTTACATTGAGTTGGTAATTTATATATATTAAATAAATTATTTAATCATATTCATAATTTCCATATTAATAACTATGTTTTAACTATCACATGCTGATATTTTAAATGTGTATTACGGTTCATTTAAATGTAATGTTGTGCATAACACATGATATAAATGAAATAAAATTACATAAAGATAAATATTTTTTTCAAATAACAGGTGGTTATTATTTTCAAATTAAAAAGGGAATTTCCACCAAAAAATTATGATCTTTTAATGGTATTTCTTTTTGTTAGTAGAAAAAACCCTTGATGTTACTTATACTCCACTAGGGATATTTTGTAATGATAATATCCTCATTATTTACCTAAATGGATCATTATTTATTAAACTATATTTTCATAGAACCCATTTCATTTATATTGGATAATCAGGATATGAAAATAGTTCTTTATTTTAATATATATATCAACAACGACTTTTACAACTATCATAAACTATATTTGATGTTTGGGTTCCCTTATATTATTTCAAGTATTGTTTAAATAAAATCACACATTTCCTTTTTCTCTGTGATTTATATTTTTATGGAGGGTTTTTTAATGAAAAGGAGATTTCAATATATTAAAATGTTTTCCTCTGGGTAAAAAGATTATTTTAAAAACTAGAATCTTTCATGTGTTTTAATTATTTTATGGTTCTTGTAATTTTTTTACGATGATGGGTGGTTTTGGTATAAACTATAGGCAGGTGACACCATTATAGATCTCCAATTAATTGGGTAAAGCGATGGAGTAAACCAGTCCAGTTTCTCCTAAGATGTTATTTGAATATACTGCGATGGTTACTCCAAGTACAACTATGTTTGTTATTTAAAGTGTAATTATAGTTGTTAATAATAATATAACTATGATGGTTTTTTAAAGTGTAATAGGGATGGTTACACAATGTATAACCATGATGTATATTCTATAGATAATAGTGATATAAAAATTATTCAACAAGTTACCTACACATTTTATCTATGATTGATTTCGATTTTTAATGTTTCCTTTGATAAATAATTACATTACATGACTCGTGATTATTTATTCCAATTACTCTTATATTTGGTAAATAATTATGCCATGTTTTATATGTGATACTCTTGGTATTGATGGGAATGAATTCCTTATATCATGTTCATTCACTTTTTATTATGTCATCACACCCTTTTGATCATCTTATTATCATTAAATAAATACAATTTTTAATGCTTATGATTACCCGAACAAATCATTTGAGCTCAACCTTTTTATGCTTCCTTTTTATTACAATGTTATAAATAATGGTGATAAATGATTTGTCTCTATTAAGGTTTCACATTTGATGGTTTTTATGGGATATTTTGAGGACTTAATATGGAATATGAAAATCAAGATATACTGGGAGATGATGTTTATCATTATGAATTTTTTGTTTATGAATCCAAGTTGTTATGAATTTTTCTTAATTATATAAATAATTAAAGGAAAAATTTTCTTGGGTATGTAAGTGATCCGATATTTCCTTCTAATATTTTAGGGTTTGGATGGAAAAAATTGGGCCACATTTATTGGTTTCAAAGACATATATGTAAATTTTATGATTTTGGAACCATATATGCTATTGATATTTTAGGGCTATTACTGTTGAAATCATAGCTAGATTTATAAAACATTGAATATTAGCATGTTTTCATTAGAAATTATTTTGTGTATAATGGGTACTATCAGAAGTTTATTATTTTAAGGTTGATCAGTTTTTCAAATTATAAGACAACCATTTTGAGGTTTTATGTGATGAAATTTTCAGGTGATTAATGATATTCTATTATATGGTTTATTGGTGTGAGGTATATGTAACACATAGGATTAACATGAAGTTTTATTTAAGGAAGAATGTGCTTATATTTCCTGGACATATGTTTTAAATTTATTTGTATCCATTTTGGTTTATATGATATTTTTTATTGATGTAATTATGGGTTATTACAGTTTTCGAACATATGTTTTATTGTACAGATAACCGTGGGATTGAAGAGTGTTTTAGTGAATAATTCATTAATGTAATTAAAAATTAAGGTCCCTATAATTTTTGGGAACATTATGTGATATTATTTTATTTGAGTGATAAAGGTTAAATTATATTTTTGAAGCATATATTATTTTTTCGATTAATAGAGATTTGGATAATTTATGTAAATGATTATATTATTTTAGAGATTATATGATTATGGCAAATACATTTTTTACATGAGATATTAAAAGTAATTTATTTTATTTACAGATAAATTTAAAATTTATTTTGGAAGAATATGTGATCAGAACATTCCAATCTTTGGGGTTCGATCTTAGTCTGTAATATTTTGATTAAAATTATGGTTAGTTATATATATAATGACTTAGTTTAAACATTGGGAATTACTATTGGCTTTTATAGATTGATTTATTATCTCTTCATATGATGGTTTATTCATTTTTTGAATTATATTGTCTTTTTATATCTATTTTTGTTTTTCTTATATTATAAACATGGGATGAAGAAATTTTCATTCTCATATGTAATATGTGATCCATTATAATTTTATTTTAGTGCTTTATGCATTAAAAAACATCAACTTATATACTCAGAGATTGGGGAAAAAGATGATATTATGGTGTAAATAGACTAATGGATGAACAACTACATATCATGTAAGTATATTTCCTTATTTAATTCATCTATATGGTGAAGTTATTCATCAACTATAGGAAAATTATTTTGAAACCAAAAAATAATCTATTTACATTTAATTCCCAGAAATTAGTGGTCTTTTAACCCATCATAGATTTTTTTGAGTTAATAAGGTTTTCCTTATGACTTTTCCATTACTTCTTGTTTTGAAAATAACAAACACCTTATATTTAAGAAAATCTCTTTTATAAGGAAAATTTCTTTTGTAAGGAAAATTGCTTTTTTAAGAAAAATTATCCTTATCACATTTTCACCCATATATTTCTTAAGTACAAGAATCAGATTCATTTCTAGATTTTCGGAAGTGGTTAAAACATTGACTTAAAAACATTCTATTTTAGGCTCCGAATTCTGGATATGAACTTTAATAAAGATCAACTCTGAATTCTAGATACGAACTCTCGTGAAGTTCAACATCGAATTCTAATTACATTTTTACTTTACAGTATCTGATTATGAATTCTTATGATGAATTCTCATTCCGAATTCACCTAATAACAGAATTTGGTCATCTTTGTTTTATACACTTTTAATTTATTTAAACTCCGAAAATTATTTTTTTTATACTCCGAACATTCTTTTTGCTACACTTCTATAATTTGTCTACTCTTTGACTTTTTGTTTACACTCCGAACCTTCACTCCGATCTTTTTAGTTAGACTTAAAACAATGCCGTACATTATGTTACACTTGTTTTCTTATAAAACGATGTCGTCTATTCTGTTATAAAACTAACCATTGGCTAAGTGACACGTGTACAGGTCCCTTCGATTTTTAAGGAAAATATGACCGTTGGTAAGGAGTCTGACCTTACCTATAAATAAGAGCTCATTTGAAAGAGCTCGATACAATTAAGTTGATCAATCTAGAGACCACACGCTGCTAAGGTGATTTCTAGAGAGAGAAATCATTTCATGCCTTGTGCGTACTGAACCGCTCATTCAGTTTTTGCTATGTGCGACTCCGAATGTTGGTGATTACATTCGAGGACTTACGGAGATAGGAAGACAGAGGTTTCCAACACCTTGAAGTTGAGGTCTTTCTTGATGAGGAAGACAGAGGTGACTAACTAACTTGATGTTGAGGGCTTGTGTGGATAGCAAGACAGAGACTCTGATCTTCGTATCGAGGGCTTACCCTGGTGTGGGTAAGAAAGACTTGCTTGAAAGTTTAAATCAAGGGACCTTTATCCAAGGTTGTTGGATACCCTTCTCTTTGGGTTAAAAGACTTATATCTTGTTACTTGTAGTTTTACTACTTGTTTATTTCCACGGCATTTTGTATTGTAAGGAATGTATAACTTTCTTATACTTCCTTACTTATACTCTGTTTCATTTAGATTCTATACGCTTTAAGGTAGAATCTCATTTTGTAATATTTTGTTAAGTTTCAATTTCCGGAACCATATTTCCGGAACCTAATTTCATAATCTCTTTCCATGTTTTCATTAGGTATTAGAGGTGTTGTGAATTTACTTACGTTTAACTTTGTTAAACATAGCCTTTCCTTTATTTGAGGAAAACACGGTTATTCATAACTAACTTTAATGGTTCCAAAGGAATTTTTAAAGTATACAATTCACCCCCCCCCCCTCTTGTATATTGAGAATCTACATCATTATTTTGATTCTACTGATTTATGGTTTAGTGATGGTTAAATTTCTCATGATCATGTTCGCAATCATTCTCTATCAGTCTATGGGTGTAATTTTTCTCTTCCATGACTATATTTAAACATCACATCAATTTTTTCCAACATTTATCCTATTTATGTGTCATCTTAAATAACCTTTATGATTCCCTTCCTCTCCTACAAAGAGGCTGTTTTATTAATCCATTTTTTGATGTGGGGTTTCAGTAATGGTATATTCAAATGTTATATGTCTTATTAAAAATAATTGGTTCAAATTTCCAGAAAACAATTATTTAAATGGGGGGACGTAATATCTTGATATTAAAAAAATTATCTTCGATAACATATATGAAATGCAAGACCAACTTAAAAGAGCCACATAATAATATAAATTAAATAGGAACACTATAATCTAGACATTAATTTTCCTAGTATAAATGGTATTAATTAATTTTTGATATATATATATATATATACATATATATGTGGTCAAATCCATTTAAAATTTATTTACTAATTATTTGGAAATAATCGAACAATTATTACTAAAACCATTTTTTTCTTCAATGGTGTTTTTTTTTCAAATATTATTTTTTATTTCTTTTTTAAGAGAATAATATAATTAATTTATGTGACTTATATAAAAATTATGTTATAAAATAAATATAATTTCATAAATTGGAATATCAAAATATTCCAATGGTGAAATTGTGATATTTTTCTGAAAATTTTGATTTCCAATGAATAATGATAAATACTAATTTTTATTGAAAGTTGTGTTTTATGTTAAAGTATATATAAATTAAAATCGTAGTTTAAATTATTTTTTAAATATAATTTGTTCATTTTGATTTAAAATAATCAAATTATTGTTTTTTAAATGAGTTTTATTATATAATTTTGTTTAAAAATTATATTTTGTATTTAAAAAGAATATTTTCTGAAAAAAAATATATTGTTCATCATGTTCATTTGTTTAATTTTAAATTATATTATGCACTCATATATTTTGAATCATGAAAAATTGATTCCATTGATTTAATTATGGGTAGAAATTTGGTAAATAGGTCCCATTTATTCTTGTTTATCCTTAGTAATGTTTTTACCATGATAAAGTGTAAATTAGGAAATTAATGTTAAAAATAAAATGAAAATTACTATAAAATGACAATAATAATTAAATTAATTTTATTGTATGGTTATATTTCATACATACTCATCCAATATTTTTATTTAGGGAGTTTTTCAATTTTTAGGTGATTATGACCATTAAAATATTTTATTTAAAGAAAAGTAAAAAATGTGGTACTCATATTATGAATAACTTTGATTTTCTGACATGAGGTTTTTAATGCATATGTTTGGTAACAAATATTATGTTGAAATTTAAATTATTTATCTTCTTCATGGTAATTTATTTTTAATTTTTATTGAAAATTATTTATCTTAAATACTTCTATAACGATGATGGAGTAATTTTCAATAAATGGAAAAAATAAATTATATTAAATTTATAAAAAGATTTATAATTTTAAATAATAGATATTATATATTATTTTTATAGATTAAAATAACATGTTTTGAATGTATTAAAATATTTTATTCAAATTTATTTTATTTTTTTGGTGTTATAGAATTCAATGTATATTAATAGTTCTAAAATTGACAATACTAATATTTTCAAAATATTATAATCTATTTAATGATTTAAAATTCATAAATATCCTATATTTTTTCAAGTGATTATTATATGGTTTAATATATAATAAATTTTCTATTTAAGGTCCTTTTTCTATTTATAGGTACTATCTTGACTCTCAATGAGTAAAATACCATGTTGGCATGTAAAGTGTGAAAAGGCTTAATAGGCGTAAAATAAAATGATAATGGTATAAATGTGATCAAAATAAGTAAAAAAATTATAGTATGAGAATATTTAGAATTATCCTGGTATTAAATTATAAAAATATCAATTTGGATCAATTTTTAAATCAAATTTAATTTATCTTAAATTTATATTTTTGGAAATTATAAGAGTGTCCCTTTGTTCTCCTTTAAAAGGAAGCCACATTATCTCATTTCATCACACCTCAATAAATTTTTTTTAATCATTTCCAAATAAAATACATAAATAAAATCACTCCCAAAATTATATATGTAACGCCCTGCCCCTAGTTACCTATAGTCGGTGCCTTATTAAAAAACATTGGAATGATACAAGGAATTCATGTCTCGAAAAATCGATCAGTTCAGTAGCCTCGGAAATAATAGATTCATTCCTAAGTTCTATATTACAATATAAAATGAAAAATTACAATAACCTTGTTTCTATATACCACACTCATCTCCCCTCCGACTGTCCATGTATGTCAGTCATAAAATACTTTTTCTCATCCTAGGAAAAATAAAACATAGAAAGGGGTGAGCTAAGATGCTCAGTAAGGATAACAAAATAGTGAAAAGATTCATAAATAAGCATAAACATTTAAGGAAATGTATAAGACTAAAACAAAATCCTTTTAAACATGAACTTCATCATAATATGGCAACGATAAAATCAAATAATTCCATTTAATTATTCACATGGATATTCTATTAGTCAAATAATCACATGCAATATCAATAGTCACTTTCATAATGATACAATGCATAATGCCAGACTTCATAACCACATAGTCAAGGCATTGTGCGAAGACAAAAAATAAGATTTTTCCAAGACCTTGAACCAAGATACTAGTTTTCTCATGAGACCTATCAATGCATCGAGGAGCTATAACGGGCTCCACCCGACTCATACTAAGTCCAATTCACTCCTCATATGAAAAGGATTAAATATAACATAAACATTCAAATTAAAACTAGCATACAAAATGTCAATACATTATCCATTAACCATTAATGGTGTAAAAATAACACATCCACAGTCAAAAATATCACAAAACCATCAATACAATATGGAAGTTTTGTATCATAATAAATCAACATCGAATAAGCATAAAATCCATCAAAGGATGTTGACATATATGAAATCAAAACCTTTTCTAGAGATATATATCTTTATATTTTTAAATCATTAAAAAATCATATAATTATAAAAGAAAACATTTATTTTGTAAATATTATTATAAGCTTTTAATGAAATCTTTGATGATGTTATAACAGTGTAAAACATCTGCACCCGCCATATGAGATAAAAACATTCTTACCTTAATTTTGTTGAAAGGTCATAAAGTACCTTGTTTGGAAACGACAGAAAGATTCCGTTCAGAACATATAAGGTCAAATAAGGGTATAAATCACTTTATCCCATTGTATAGTAAATAATAATAAAAATATTCAAAGAATATTTTAAGAATCATGGATGTGGATGATAACAAAGTCCCAGTAGAGATTTACGTACAAACAACCTTAGATAATTAAGAGATTGTAAAATTAACCCTTACATTGATCTTTCACTTTGTCGAGGGTAGTTTAACATCCATAATTATGGTGAAATAATTATTATTAAATTATACAAGAACCATATACATTAATATGATATCATATATGTTCTTTTAATATTGCTTTGTTAAGGATATTTCAGTAGTATCATTGTTTCGGGTGTTAACTGATTCGTTTTCCTTTATATGCTTTGAAACGTAAGTAATGTTTTTTATGTATATGATGTATCTTATTCATATTAATAATTATATTAATTCTTTAAACATTATTTTTAATCATCAAATTAAAATTAGTCATGAATGGATACGATGGGGAATGAATCTCATCACGTTCGTGGGGACGGCAAGTCATACGTACGAACGAACGACAATATCATTATTTTTATATTAAAATCATATATAATTGAATGTAATATCATATATAAATAATCATTATCATGTAATATTTATTATTTTCATCCTTTATAATAATTACTATACTCATCCAAATGATGAAGTCTTTGAATAACAAACTACACCACGACGTGGAGACGGTAAGTCGTACGTATGCACGTATGGTTATATGTCATTCATAGGATGGATAAAATAATGATTTTGGTTGTAAAATTTTCATAATAACATAAAATTACATATAAGATATTGGAGTTATTATTTTTGAATCGAAACAACAAAGAATGTGGAAGTGGAAGAATAAAATAACTTGAAAGAGGTGATGAAATATTTACCTCTTCTTCGAGTTCTTCATTTTGATTTGATCAAAAGGGATCCTTACGCTGGCATTATAACTAAAATAAGGCCTCTAGGATAAACTTAGGATAGTTTATAGGACATTTTTTTAGGGTTTTTCCAAGCCAAATTGCTTTGAAAGAGTGAGTTTGAGAGAAGGGGAAGTGCCCTTTTATAAGAGGGGTGAGGGGCACCTTAAGAAAAATATTGAAATATAATTTTATAATAAAATCATTTTCGTCTTATAATGGTTCCAAAATTATTTATTTAGAGGATAATTTTGGTATGGGTCTCAAACCACTAAACCAATAGGTTTTAGATAGGTTTGGGTCTATATATTAACCTTATCTTATAGATTTAACTCTTAGTTAATTAGTTTGACATTTACCATGTCTCTTTGTATTTTTATAGTATATAGTTAATAAACTTACTATAATCATCCAATCGTACCTAAATTGGTTTATTAATGTGATATATAATATAATTTAAGCCCTCTTTCTGAACCATAGATTTTTGTAAATATAATATCAATTAATAATATAATATTTGTTTTAAATACTCTTTTATGTCAATTTTGACACTATTTTCTATTTTGTTTTTGTTAAATTCAAAATAGCATTACTTCTTTGAAAAAAATTCATTTAATCAATTCTAACATGTCACATTAACCTATAAAATTCTTGTATGCCATCAAGACTTTCAAATTATATTTATTTTAACATCTATAATACAATTAATTTGATTCTTTCATTAATAAGGAAAATACTTCATCGTCATTTTGTCATAAATAGATTTAATTATTCAAAGTGTTAAAATTATAAATAAAATACCATTATATAGGAAGCTGTTTTATATTTCTAATTAATATTAATATTCAAAGAGATAACATATATAACCCCAAGTAAATATTGTTTTACTAATAGATATATTCTTATTACATTTTTGTATTTACTTTATCATAATTAATATAAAGTGCCATTATCACTTAAAAGTGGCCCCATGGGGTCACAAAATCTACCCAATGATGCCCATTTTCATACATGTATCAGAAAATAGGGTTATAAAACGTGTTACTGTAATTTAATATTATTATAATATTATTATTTTACCCTTATTTACGTGATTTACTCTTTAATCACGGTAAATAAATTATTTTCTGAAGTAATTATTCAAAATGTCTAAAAATAAAAGTTACATATTCACACAATTTTGAACTGGTGATTCTAAATATGGAATCCATTTTTCTAAATTCAAAACACATAAGTGGCAGAAATTAATTTAAAATTAATTCCTATTGTCAAAATTAAAAACATGTTTTTAAGAAAAATAATAACTATCAAAATATTGAATCTTGATTATGTCCAGTTTAAATGTGAAATTATGTCCAATGACCAGAATTGGATTAAATAGTAAAAATATAATCTAATTATAATTAAAACCACTCAATTTTATAATTTATAACTATAAATTATATTTATTAAAAAGTTATTTTTAATTAAAATTTAGAATTTCTCGTTATTCATCAAAAACTGAAGTTTTTTCAAAAAATACCAAAACATTACACTGAGATAATTTCTATCTTCCAAACCTAAAAATTAAGTTCATTTTGAAAGATAAAATTGATAAAATTTCAAATTGTAATTATTACAATTCATAACGGCTAGTTTGATTGGTCGCAATTTGCTAGAATCTCGAAGTAGTGCACAACGTATGTTGTTGCATTATTCAAAGGGAAACGTACCGTGGAAGCTTGGGGTGTTAAATTCTCTTCTCCTTCAAATAATTTCGTTTTAGAAATTTCTATAATGTTACTATATAAAAATATTCAGGTCTTTCTTCATCATAAGTTCCTCGGGTTCCCACGATGCATCTTCCATCTTATGGTTTCTCCATAGAACTTTTACCAGACGAGTCGTCCAGTTTCTAAACAATTGTTCTCCTATATCTGGGACCTCGACTGGGTCTTCACCATAAGATATATCAGGTTCTAGATCTAATTCTTCATAGGTAAGTACATGAGTTGGGTCAGGCATGTATTTTTCAATAGTGATACATGGAACACTTCATAAACTTTGGAGAGACTTGGCGGCATTGCCAATCGGTAAGCTACAACCTCAATTTGTTATAGGATTTAGAAAGGTCCGATGTATCTGGGTCTCAATTTACCCTTCTTAATGAAATGTATAACACCCTCTCATGGAGATACATTCCAGAAAACATGATCTCCTACCTGAAATTTGAAATTCTTCCATCGATTATCGTCATAGCTCTTTGGCCTACTTTGAGCTGCTTCAATTTGGGTTTGGATTACCTTCACCTTTACCATCGGTTCCTCAATATGTTCTGGGCCTATGAGTTTTCATTCACCAACATCATCCCAACAAGTTGGTGTACGACATCTCTTTCCATATAATGCTTTATATGGTGTCATCTAAATACTTTAATGGAATCTATTATTAAAGGAAAATTATACTAGTGGTAAATATTGATCTCACATACCTTGAAAGTCAAGTGAGCAAGATCACAACATGTCTTCTATGGTTTTAATAGTCTACTCTGATTTTCCATCGGTTTGAGGGTGGTAGGCAGTGCTCAAATGAAGTTTAGTATCCAAGTCTTTTGGAATAATTTTCTACAATCTTGATGTAAAATGGGGATCACGATTAGAAACAATTGATAGGTTTACTCTAAGAAGTCTTACAAAATCATTAATATACAGTCTTGTGAAATGTTCAACTCGTAAATCATCTCTTATTGCAAGAAACATTGCTAACTTGTTAAGACAATCAACAATGACACATATTGCATCGTTCCTTCTAGGAGTCCTTGGTAGTCCCATGATAAATTTCATCGTAATATTATCACATTTCCACTCAGTTATAGGAAGAGGTTTCATGACTCTTCTAGGTTGTTACCTTCCAGCTTTCACTTGTTGACAAACCATACATCTTGACAAAAAATCTACAATCTCCCTCATCATGTTGCCCAACCGAAAATGTTCCTTAAAATTTATATACATTTTGGTGCACCCAGGGTGTATAGATAAATTGTTGGTATGAGCATCATCCAACAATTCTCTTTTTAGATCAGGTATATCGGAAACACAAAGCCTCTTCCAAAATTTCAAAATTCTATCTTCATATACAAAGTCACTCAATCTCTCATTATTCATAGATTTAATCTTCTTTGGCAACTCCTCGTTATCATCCAGAGAACTTTTTATCCTTTATAGTAAATATGGTTTGGAAACCATTTGAAAAATCATTGATGTTTCACCTTCCATGGTTATTCCCATGTCCATATTTAGTAGATCCATGTATATATGATCCTTTTCAACTATCATATTGTTCAAAACTCCATGATCCTTTCTACTCAAAGCATCTGCCACCTTATTTTACTTTCTCAAGATGGTAGTGTATAGTGCAATTATATTCCTTGAGTTGTTCAAGTCATCTCCTTTTCCTCATGTAGAGTTCTTTTTGTGGGAAAATATACTTCAAACTCCGGTGATCAGTATAAATCTCACATTTTTTACCATATAAGTAGTGTCTCCATATCTTCAATGAATAGATTACAGCTGATATCCTAAGATCATGAGTATGATATTTTTGTTCATTAATTGTTAGATAACGTGATGAAAAGAAAATAACCCTATAATTATGTTTAAATATACAACAACGTCCTTTATTTGAAGCGTCACTATAAATTACAAACCCATCATTCCCCGATGGTAGAGTAAATATTGGATAATTGACTAATATTCTCTTCAATTCATGAAAACATGCTTCACACTATTTTGTCCAAAAATATTTAACCCCCTTATGTGTGAGCATAGTTAATGGGTTTTACAATTAAGAAAAATTATGAACGAAACATTGATAATATCCTTCTAAACAAATAAAATTGTATAACTCGGTTATACTTGTCTGTGCTGGCCATTCTTGGATTGCCTTGTTCTTTGAAAGATCAACAGATATTCCATCATTAGAGATGATATATCCATGAAAAGAAATATCTTGAAGCCAGAATTCACACTTTCTAAACTTCCCATATAATTCATTTCTTATAAGATTCATTAGGATAATGTACAAGTGATTTTCATGATCTTCGTACCTTTTGTAGTGTACCATTATATCATCAATAAATACCATTAAAAAGTCATCAAGATATTCCTTCAAAACCCTATTCATTATATCCATGAAAATAGAAGGTGCATTAGTCAGCCCAAAAGGAATTACTGTAAACTCATAATGCTCGTACCTAGTTCGAAATGTTGTCTTCGGAATGTCTTCCTTATTCATTCACAACTAATGGTATTCAGATATAAGGTCAATCTTTGAAAAATATTTAGCTCTATGAATTTGGTCAAATAAATCATCAATGTGAGGTTGGGGATACTTGTTCTTTATTTTTATAGCATTGATCTCCCTATACTCAATGCACAACCTCATAAATCAAACATTCTTTTTAACAAAAAAAGGACAAGGTCTCCCCATGGAGAAACACTAGGGTTAATAAATCCCTTATTACTCAATTCCTCTAGTTGTTTCTTTTGTTCCACTAATTCCACAGTGGTGATTCTATAAGGGGTCTCTGATATGGGTCTTGAACTAGGAATTAAATCTATGGAATCCTTAATTTCTAATTCTAGAGAATGTCCAGGTAAATCTTCAGGAAACTCATTGACATATTATTTCACAATAGGTACATATTCTATTTGAACATTCTTTTCCTCATCCAAAGTTATATCATTCTCTTCCTCCCCAATAATTGAATTTAGTTGAGCTACTGGGGGTGGATCTATATAAGAATCAGGTGGTGATGATTTTTCTCTAAAGATAAGGTGTTCTTTATCATTGTCATAAAAAAATTGTAATTTTTATATTCTTACAATAAATTTTTGCATCATGGTTCGAAAGGCAATCCATACTGAGGATTATATCAAATTTAATCATGGGTATGATGATGAGATCAGTAGATAAAGAACATTTATATGCCCTAATGGGGACTGATTTACAAATCTTTGTTGCAATGATACTTCCCTTAGGATTTTTGACTGACAAATCCCATGTTAAATAAAATTGTAAATATCTAATTTTCATTGCGAACATGGAAGATATGAAACAATGCAATTATCCAGAATCAAATAAATAATTTTTTAAGATTGAGGAAACCATTAAATTACCTACCACCACATCTTTTGGAGCTTCAACCTCAACAATAGTGATCGCATAAGCTTGGCCTTGATCCCTTGGCCTTTTCTGGGGTAAGATTCATTGGATCTTAGAACATTCATTTTCATAATGCCTCCATTCTCTACAATTATAGCATTCATCTTTGATAACCTCTTTCTTCCCCTTGCAACCACAAGCTTGGTGGTCTCTTCACTACACTTATAACAGAGTCTCGTTCTCCTGAGGGAAGTACTGAGGTGTTTCTTCCCACATTTATTGCATGATGGATATCAAAATTTTCCCTTATTCCCCTTATTTCTATTTCCAGAGTGTTCAGCAGATCTATTCTTCCTTTTCTTTGCTTTAAAGTCATAAGACATAGAGAATTCCATTTTTGCCTTGATAGCACATGATACAATATCTTTGTATGACATGAAAGATTGTGAGACTAATGCTCAATGGATAAACGGTTTTAACACATCAATGAAAAGATCAATCTTACTTCTTGGGTTATGTATATACTTTGTTTCATGCCTTTCTAACCTTTTAAAGTTATCTTCATACTTTGCGACAATCTCATCTTCCTTTTTCCTCAGACTCAGAAATTGCTTTTCCATATCTACTCAATGGTAATAAGGAAACTATTTTTCTAAAAAAAGCTCTTTAGACACCCTCTATTCCATATTTTATACTTCATCATATTCCTTTATGTTTTGAATCAATGACCACAATTTATCAGTATCTCCTGTGAGGTGGTAAACTGCCAGGACAACATTTTCCCTTTCAGTACTCCCCAAGGCATGGAATATTATCTCTATGGAATTTATTCATTGCTCAGAAACTAATGGATTTTTACACCCATTTAATGTTGGTGGTCGTTTCCTCATGAAGTGATCTAACATTTATCCTCGACATTGTGGATCAAGGCGCTCCATATAGTTATGGTTATTATTCGTAACCTGGGTGAGTTGACTTAGTATGGTGATAATCTTATCATCACCAGTTGCTTCACCAGCTCCACTATAATTATCATGAGTTGGAGGGAAATCCCTACATAGATTATGTGAGTTGATACGGTTTCCATTCCTTCCACTAGGTTTCGTTTCTAAACAATGGAATAAACGAGATCAGTTTATGAATAGAAATACATAATTTTAAACATGTAAAACACTTAACATAAACTGAACAGTTTATGGATATAATACATAATCATAAAAAAATTCATTGAGGAAGTGTATACTCATAAACCCTTCATAAATATTTGTAAATAATTGAGAATTTTCCTAAGCATATCTCCTGGGTGTGTCGTAAACAAGATTACAGCAAGGCCCATTGTCATTCACCAGTTCCCATTTGAGTCAAGATCAAAGCGTTGTTTTCATGTTTTACCACTAGGTACATATGGTCTAGAGCCGCCTCTACCTGCTCGTAACTAGATAGGAATTTATTTCTTGTAAAACTCACAAAATTTATAAAATATCAAAATTATAGGAAGTTCTTCTATATTAATCCTCAAAGTTTATCTTCGGGTAATGTTCTCTAATTAGAGTTTATCTAAATCAATATTCCAAGGCTTATACTAAACATCCTCTAATACCAATAGTAAAAACCCGACCCCAGCTACCTAGAGTCAGAAAATTATTACATAACGTTGGAATGTTACAAAGAAATCATGTCTCAAAAGACAGATCAGTTTAGTAGCCTTGGAAATACTTGATACATTCATAATTTTTACATTACATTAAAAATGAAAAACTAAAACAAAATTATTTCCATAGAACACACTCATATACCCTCAGACTATCCTTGCAGGGCAGTCATAAAATACTTCTTCGAATCCTAGGAGAAATTAGATATAGAAAGGGATGAGATCAGATGCTCAGTAAGGACAACAATATAGCGGAAACGTTTATAAATTAGAATAATAATTTAAGGAAATGTATAATACTAAAACAGAAGCCTTTTGAACATGAACATCCACATAATATGGAAAAGATAAAATCAAATAATTCCATTTACTTATTCAAATGGATATTTTACTAGTTGAATAACCACATGCAATATCAATAGCCACATTCATAAAGATGGAATGCATAACACCAGACTTCATAACCACATAGTCAAGGCCTTATACCAAGACTAAAAATAAAATTTGGTCAAGGCCTTCTTCCAAGACAGTAGTTTTTCTCATGAGACCTACTGATGCATCGAGGAGCTATAGCGGCCTCCACCCATCACAAACTATGTCCAATGCATTCCTTATATGAAAAAGTTTAAACAAAACATAAAAATTCATATTAAAACTAGCATACAAAATGTCAATACTTTATCCATAAACTAGGAATGGTGTACAAATAACAAATCCAAAATCAAACATATCACAAAACATTCAATACAATACAGAATTTTTTTATCATAATAAATCAACTTCAAATAAGATTAAAATCAATCAAAGGATGTTGACATAGATGAAATCAAAACCTTTTTTAGAGAAATATCACTTTATATTTTTAAATCATTTAAAATTAATATAATTATAAAAGAAAACATTTATTTTTTAAATATTATTATAAGATTGTAAGAGAGGCTTTGATGATGTTATAATAGCAGAAAATAGTTACACCCGCTGTACAAGTTAAAAAAACATTCTTACCTAAATTTTGTTGAAAAGGTCATAAAGTACATTGTTTGGAAAATGATAGAAAGATTTCATTCAGAACATAAATGGTCAAATAAGGGTATAAATTACTTTAACCCATTTTCTAGTAAATTGTAAAAATGTTTTGAAATACTTTTTTAAGAATCATGGATGTGTATGATAACGAGGTCCCAGTAGATAATTACTTACAAACAACCTCAGATAATGAAGAGATTGTAACATTAACCCTTAACTTGTTCTTTTCCATGGTAGAGGGTAGGTTAACCTCCTATATAATGGTGAAATAATTGTTATTAAATTATAAAATAACCTGGAACATTTATATGATGTCATATATCATCTTCTAATATTTATTTGTTTATGATATTTCATTAGTATCGTTGTTTCTGGTGTTAACTGATTTGTTTTACTTTGTATGATTTATTACATAAGTAATTTTTATTGCAGATCTGATGTATCTTATTCATAATCAGAATGATATTACGTCTTTAAACAATATTTTTAATCATCAAATTAAAATTAATATTAAATGGATACGATGGGGAATGAATCTCATCGCGTTCGTGGAGATGGTACGTCGTACGTACACACGAGCGACAATATCATTCTTTTGATATTAAAATCATATATAATTGGAACTAATATCATATAAAAAAATCATTTTAATTTTATATTTATTATTTTCATCATATATACTCATTATTATACCCATTAAAATGATGAAGTGTTTGAATAACAAACTACACCACAACGTGGAGATGGTAAGCAGTACGTATGCATGTATAGTGAAATATAATTCATTAGATGGATAAAATAATGAATATGGTTGTACCATTTTTATAATAACATCAAATTTTATAGAAGATACAAGATTTATTATTTTATAATGGAAACAAAAAGGAAAGTGTAAGTGGAAGAATAAAATACCTTTAAAGAGGTGATGAAATATTCACCTCTTCTTCGGGTTCTTCCATTTGATTTGATCAAAATGGATCTTATGGTTGGATTGATGAATAAATTAAGGCCTATAGGATAAAGTGATGATATTTAAGTGGATATTTGGGAAGGGTTTGGCCAACCCAAATGGTTTTTCGTTGTGAATTAGAGAGAAGGGAAAGTTCCATTTTATAAGAGGGGTGAGAGGCACCATAGGAAAGGATTGAAATATTATTTTATAATAAAATCATTTTCGGTTTATAATGGCCCCAAAATGATTTATTTCGAGTATAAGGTAGGAATAGGTCGAAAATAACTCAACAAGTAGGTTTTATATAGGTTTGGGTGACTATATTAACCTTATATTCAATATTTAACTCTTATTTAATTAGTTTGACAATTACCATGTCTCTTTGTACTTTTATATTATATGGTTAATAAACATACAATAAACAACAAAGAGAAGAAAAAGTGGTTCATTAATGACATATATAATATTATTTAATACATTGGTCCAAACATTATATTTTTATAAATAGAATATCAATTAATAATATAATATTTGTTTTAAAAACTCTTTTATGTCAATTTTGACAATATTTTCTATTTTGTTTTTGTTAAATTCTTAAAAGCATTATTACTTGGAAAAAATTCATTTAATCAATTTCAACATGTCACATTAACATATAAAATTCGTGGATGGCCTCAATACTTTCAAATTATATTTATTTTTACATCTATAATACCATTTATTTGGTTCATTCATTGATATGGAAAATACTACATCATCATTGGGTCATAAATAAATTTAATTATTCAATGTTTAAAAATAATCAATAAAAAACCATTCTGTAAGAAATATATTTATATTTCTAATGAATATTTATATTCTAATAGATAACATATATAACCCTATGTAAAAATTATTTTACTAAAATATATATGCTTATGTCATTTTTGTATTTACTTTAACATAACTAATATAAAATGTCATTATCACTTACAAGTGGCTCCATGGGGTCCCAAAATCAACCAAAGGATTCCCATGGTCTAACATGTATCATCCAATAGGGTTAGAACATGTGTTAGGGTAATTTAATGTTATTATATTATTATTCTTACCCCTATTTATCGGATTTACCCTTTAACCATGGTAAATAAAATATTTACCGAAATAATTATTCAAAATGTCTAAAAATAAAAGCTACATAATTACACATTTTGACCTCCTGATTCCAAATATGGAATCCATTATTTTAAATTAAATACACAGAAGTGGTAGAAATTAATTTAAAATTAATTCCCATTGTCAATACAAAAAGAGTGTTTTTAAGAATAATGACTATCAAAAGATTGTCACTTGCTTATGTCCATTTTAAATGTAAAATTACATAAAATTACCAATATTGGATTAAATGATAAAAAAATAATTTAATTATACATAAAAACCACTCAATAGTATAATTTATCACAATAAATTATTTTCATTAAAAATGTTTTTTTAATTAGAATTTAGAATTTTCCACTTTTCATCAAAAAAGGAATGTTTTCAAAAAAAGTATCAAAAATTCACCCTAAGATAATTCCAATATTCTGAACCCAAAATGAAGTTCATTTTGAAAGATAAAATTGGTAAAATTTAAAAAATTTGGTATTACTATTCATAACGGTAGTTTGATTTGTCGTGATGTGTTAGAATCTCAAAGTTGCGAACAACGCAAACTATTTAATTATTCAATGGGAAATGTAACATCAAAGCATGGGATGTTACAATATATACCTTATTTTAGTTATAATACCAATATAATAGGTCTTCTTTTTTAAAGAAAAAAAATATTTTTCCAAGAAGATATATTGTTTTAACGTAATGTTTTGGCTTTATTTATTCATCCGCCTCCAAAAAATATTATTCAACAACGTTAAAATAATAATGTTAGTAAATTAAATATACCAATATATTATTATTATAATAATTTAATAACATTTATTAACCTCATCTTCCATCGACTGTGTAAGGAAATCATCATTCTTATTTATGACAGACCACAACCTCATGAACTGATGTAAGTCATTCTCTCTAATTGTCTCTCACTACAAGATTATAATGATGGGATTAAGGTTTATATATTATATTCATGAATTATTTATCATATTTAAAATATAATATATCATTTACCTACATACATTTCAATTTAAAGAAAAATCATAATGTCTTTTGCAAGTACATGTGGACAACCACCTCCATGAAGCGATGTGATTCATTTTTCCTCACCGCATAAAATGAATAATATATATAAGTATATTTATATAATTAGAATTATATTTATTATGTTATTTTAGTTGTTTAAAAATTTTATAATACATGACTTATTTCCAAAATGATTATTAAAAAATATATAACTTACTTATGTGTATGTATGTCCTACCATCACCATGATTGTAATTTACTTTATATTTCATAACCATGTTTAAGGGATTTGTATAAAAATATAATTGATTTATAAAAATGAAAAAAAGTAATGAGTATTATTCTGATTATGATGGTACAATGAACCCTTTGACTATGGTCGATGCGTAGAATTTTTTTGAAATTATGGACAAAGTGTCCTTAAATTATCTAATGTAGACTTAACTTATAATGTAATTAAATATATTGTTAAAATAAATGAAATAAATTGATAAATGATAAGTTATTAATCTAGAAATTTTATAAATAAATAAAATAATTTATATATGTTTTTTTAATAGTGGTAAAGTACATATATTGAATGTCTACAGTCCAGATAAAAAAATTTGTCTAAATTTCCTTTCATTGAAGTATATTTTCATGTTATGTGACTAATTTTGTTTATATGGTTTATATAATATCACTTTTAAGTTTCATATAATTTACCCTCTATAATCCAGGGTATTTAAGGTTATTTCATAATTATTTCAACCAAGTGGATTTGACTTAAATGTTACCAAGAGGTAAAGGGTTTCTTAACTAAATTTCTTTTTGTTAGGTTATAATTAATTTTAATTTACATTTTTATGCAATGATTATGTGGTAATTAATATATAAATTGTTTTATTATATATTTAAAAAAAATATGTGTATTCAATTATTTACGCATAATCTCTCAATTTTATAATTTTCAATTAAATGATATGATATATATAAAAATATTAGTCTAAAATTATCTTTCATTAGGACATAATTTTATGTTACACACATTATATTATTTTATGAGGTATATATATGACCCCTTTTACATTTATATCATCACTTTAATAATTTTAATGATATTTAAATATTCATTTTATTTTAATATTTCATGGATCTTAGGGGTGGAATGTTACCAAATTGGAAAAGAATTTATGTTACTATCTCCTTTCTTTTTAGGATTGTTGAGTGACTGGAAATTCGTTTTTTATTTTCATGAAATAATCATTATGGATAAGTGGTAACCACATGAACTATGTGGGAATCCAATGTTACGTGATTATTATTTGAAATTTTAATTTCGAACCCCACACAAAAACCAAGGAGACCATGATCCAAGAATCACCGTGTTAATGGGAGTCACGTCGCTATCATCTACCAACATCACCAAGGTACACCACTAATGTAAACATCTAGACTTTCCAAACCTCCAAAGAAGATTAATGGAGAATAAAATGAACCAGAAGTGTCAGCCTTCCATATTACCACTTATCACTATCTTCACCATAACACCACCGATGTCGATTACCGGAGAAAGTTTTCTGAGAAGCAAAACTAGGACAAAACATATGTCCACTATCATCAAGAACATCATTAACATCAACATCCTCATACAAAACCCACCATAGCCAATGAATAGATATCTAGTTGAGGAATCAACACACCTAATATAGGGATCAACCTGGCAGAACATAATGATAGGAATCCACTATAAGAGACATCACCTGTAGTGTCATTGACCGGTTGAACACACATCCCAAAACACCTTGAAAACCACAAAACATATCCAACTAGGAGAAGAGTGGTGTAATATATGTGTAAGAGAAATGTATGGAGTGAACAACTACCTCAATAGGGGAACATTACCATAGTCACCCAACACATACTGCTACCACCACATCCAGAAGCAAACATAACAAAAACCAGAATTAATGAATGACATCACAAGAAAACTGCCAAACTATATCTTACTCTAGTTGCACCATGAAACCCCAATTCTACCACAATGAAACCATAAAATTTTGTTATTTAGACACTCCAACTCTAACATAGATACTTGAATCACAATAAGGGTTCAAATGAGGGCATAACCGCCCTATGAATTTGACTGCACAACTATCGTCTGAACTACAAAAAATGCCAAGGAAAATTATGTTAATAATATTTTTTGAATTTTTATTTATGGAAAGTTATTTTCAAAGTAGAATGGGGTATTTTAATAAACGATGTTTTCATGATCTTTTAATGGTGTTTTATTACTAAAAACCCATTATGTTACTTATACTCCACAAGGGATATTTTGTAATGATATAATCCTTATTCTTTCTCTGGATGGATTGTTATTTTTTGAAATATAATTTCATCAAACCGATTACTTTTCCTTGGGTTAATCAAGTTATTAAAGGGATTATCTATTTTAACATATACACCGAAAATGGATTTTTCCACTATTGTGACCCTTATTTACTTTTTCGATTCCATTATAAGATTTCATGTTTTCTTTAAAGAAAAAACATATTTCCCTTATTATGTGTAATTTATGTTTTAAAATTGTGTTTTAAATAGCAAATGATATTTGAATATCTGAAAATTTTATCATTTGGGTGGAAATATTATTTTTGAAACTTCAAGCTTTTATGTGTTGTGATTTTATTATAGTTATTGTGAATTGATTATGATAATGGGTGTTGCAATTTTAAACTGATAGTGGTCGATCCCATTATAGCAATATAATTCATTGTTATAAATGGTGGAGTTTATTGATTAAGATTCTTCTATGATATTATGAGAATATATTGTGATGGTTATTCAAAGTATAACTATTATGGTTATTTAAAGTATAAATATGATGGTTGCTAAAATTATATCAATTATGTTAACTTTAATTTTAATAGCGATGTTTACTGAATGTATAATCATAATGGTTATTCTATATATAAGAGTGTTATGAAAATTATTCCCCAAGTTACCTACATGTTTTATATATTCTTATTATGGGTGTTTAATGATTTATTTGATCATGATGGAAATCACATGGATCATAATAATTGATTCCAAACATTCTTGTCTTCATTAGATATTTAATTCATGTTTTATAAATGATTATCTAGGTATATGTGGATATTAATTTTCTTATATTATGTTCATACAATTTGATTATGTCATCATGTCCTTACTATCATCTTATTCTCACTTATTACATTCAATTGTCAATGATTATTTTTACCCTTATTGGGAATTTGTGCTCACCTTTTTTATGTTTTCTTTCTCCCAGGTTATAAATAATGATGATAAATGATGTGAGTCTAGTAAGGTTTCATATAGGAATATGTTTTTGGGTGATTTATAAGACTTAATATGGAATATGAAAATCTAGATATAATGGGAGAAGATGTTCAAATTTATTAAATAGTTATTTATGTATCCATGTTGTTAATATTTTATTCTATTTCTCTAAAACTCTAAACCCAAAAGTTTCTTGGGTATATATGTGTTCCAATATTATCTATTGATGTTGTAATGTTTTTATGGAAAATAATTGGTCACATTTATCTATGTCAAATACAAAAATATAAATTTTATGTTTTTGACACAGGATCCAGGAGTATAGGTTTTAAATTATAATATATATCAACCGTACAAACATTGGAAACATGTCTTTTTCTATTGAATATAAAAGTTGAAAATATTTATTTTTTATCTAACTATTTGAGCCAAAAATTGATCATTATACGGTACTAATATTCACATTGTATAATTTCATTATAAAGGGTTTCCATATTAATACTAGTATAGACTATCATAGGTTGATATAATATATGGCCTCATTGTTCCATATAATTTTTTCTTTAGGTATACAGAACTAATCCATTTCCAAAAATAAAATAAAATTTATCAAGGAAAGATGATAATATTTTCATAGAACACATTCCCATTAATGTAAATATGGGATTAATTAATTATATAACTATATTTTTTTGTTAATAATTCAATATCTGGTCACCGAGACAATGATTTTATGTTCTTATAAAATATTCTAGGTATAAAGTAGTGGGTTGAACAATATAGAAATATATTATTCATAGTTCTTGATTGGATTTTTCATATTCCTCACTCTACGTCATTTTCAAAACTCTCATCAGTAGTTGCAATAGCATAGGATTTTTCTTTTTCACATGGACATTGATGTTTTTTATTCCTATCAACCTTATTATAATTTATATTATGGAATTTAATTGAATAATGAACATGTTTTTTTTACTTAATGAATTGGACTATTAGTGTTACTTTTGGATACACATTTTCCACTCCTACCTTACTAACAGACCACATCATTTTCCTAAAAGATTTTGATGTTGAATGACCCTATCTCCTACAAGTAAATAATCTTCCCTTCCCCTTGATCCAATTCCATTAGGGATTCTTCCCACATTTTTGACATATAGGTTGTTGAATATTCCTTCATTCATCATCATAGTTGCCTAAATTCTCATGATTCTCTATAATCTTCTTCTTTGGTGCACTAAATATTTCAACTATGGTTGCATTGTTAATCATGATTTAGGATATTTGGTTAGTAATAATCACCATATTTCACATTCCATATCCCACTTCAATGGGTTGATCATTTAAGAAATATATGAATTGTATTTCGTACCTATTATTAACATGATTCCAACTGGTTACATCCATTACTAAATCCAAAATGTTTTAACATGAGTGTTTAGTAATTATCATCATAAGATAAGTTTCATTGATAACCAAAGTAAAAATTAACCTGAATATGGATCTCATTACACTTCCAACATGTTGGCACATAATTATTTTAGTTCATGATATAGCACTTTTTAGACATATATCATTCATAGTTTAACAGATTTATCGCTTAGATAAAATTATATCATCCTTTTTTAAACATATAACATTATTGATTCATATTAGTGCACTTTAAGCTCGGTTTTATCATACTTTTCAACCTAATCCATCAATGTAACTGAGAAATCTATCCTTCATAATGATTCATAATGAGAGTATGATCAACCACAACATATCCCATATAAATTTATAGCTAGGTGTACAATATTATGCCTATTCATTATGCATTATATTGATGATTGATTCAATGCTCGACCAACCCTTTTGGGTGATTACCCATAGTTACATTTGTACCATACCCGCGCCCACTTTTCAGTATCTAGACAAGGATTAAAATTATATGAAAAGCACATACTCTATACTTTAAAATATTAAAGTTTTTATAATATACTTATAAATAACCCTAGGGGTTTTCTTAATGTTATGTTATTCTAATATCCCAAAAACAAGACATTTATCTGATACCAACTATAGAAACCCAAGACATGAACCCATATTATTTCGTGATTCTTAACATATGTTTCCAATAAATATAAACCAATTAACTAGAGGTCTAGTTTATTTAGAATATTAGGGATAAAAATACATCATAATAAACATAAAAAGATAATATTTGTCTAAAACTACTCATAGTTCTCTTAACTCCCATTGAACTTCTCAAACTACATAGGATACCTTGGGGAAATATATAAGGAAAATAGTGAGTACAAAATCCCATGAAGGGAATAAACATGGAAATAATTCATAAGATGAGGGACTAGAGGCATAACATGATATGATAAACAGGATGGAAACATATAATAAATAAATTATATCATAATATCATTGAATTATAAACATTTATAAAAAATATAAAACCTGATACATAAGTCAAGGTTCACTCCGAAAACCATCACTATGAAGTGGAATAATCCCCATGATGGAATAGATTCAATCCCTAATCCGTTACATAACATCGAATGATATATAATGATTTAAGAAATGCACTTTAGGAATATATAACTCTAGTCCCACCCTTCATATAAATTAAAATCATACATATCTGTTCCACATGATGAAAATAAACCATACATAAATCATAAGAATGATGCAACCCATGAGAAGGATGTGGGTTTCATAATTCTAATTAAAGGAATAACTGAAGGTTAAATCATAATTATTTTTAGATAATATGTTAATAAATCATATAAGATGATAATATTTTAAAAAGAAACAATGTTCATAAATATTTTTTTCTAGTATAGAAAATTCTTGATAAGGATATAGGAGAAAAAGAATAAAAATGTACCACTTGGGTGAATCTTTCTAAGTAAATAATATTTTTAAAAGAGATAAGAACAATATGATTTCATAAAACCAAAATTGAACCAATAGTGTTCTTCATAAAATATTGAGGATTTTTATAATATATTTACGGTTTAAGGTTATTGTTTGATTATTTATATGAGATAGTAAATATTATTAGTCCCCTAAAATGAGTTTACATAAAAGTTAGAGTTTCATAAGAAACTAAAACATGTATAACTCCACAAAAGAAAACTACATTTAACTATCTATATATGTAAGGGATATATAAAAAAATATAATAATTAATAAATAATTATATTAATAAAAAGGGTAAAAATAAATATAATGTGTAACTAACAAATCATGAAGGATGTATGGAAGATCAAAAAATTGATCATTGAAGGAAAGACATTAAAAATTTATTATGTTGAAATATCAAATTGTAAAAAAAGATGATAAATATTAAATTTGAAAAAATTATAAATGAATTATTATGATCACATTTGATAACCTATAATAATTTTTCCAACTTAAATAAAGAATATTAGAAAGAATGGAAATAATTAGAAATGAGAGGGAAACATTGTTTAAGATGATGAGAATTTTTCATAACTAAGTTACATTTTAAATAAGAATTAGAACTCATCAATAAAGAGTATTTGAATAAAAATTTGTCTCCAAATATAGAAATTTGATAAATAGTTTGAAATTAAACATGAAAATCATAGAGAAATTTTATAACTTAAGAATGAAGATTGAGTTATGGAAGACCATTTTATTTTAGGGAAGACATCAATCATAGACCATAAAAATGAAGGGAATGAATAAAAATTAATTTCCAAATTTTAAAATAATTTAGGATTTTAATTGTCAATGGGGAAGTATTTAGACTATAAAAATGAATATTGGAGTATTAAATCAATGAAATCTTTAACGAATGGTGATTCATATAGAAACCCCTATGACTTAAGAAATATTCTAATAAAGGCTCCTAAAATAGATATATATTGAAGTTAAAGTTAAAATTCCATAAATAAAGGAAATCCATGACATTAAAAATTTTATTGGTATTATAAGATTTATTTAAAATAAATTAGGTTCCAAAATGAAAATGTATCACAAAGGAGGAAGTTTGTAAAAGTACCCCATAACGCTCAAGAAAGATTCTAATAGAAACCCAGTGAAAGAGATAGATATGCAATTTTTATTTAAAATAAAATTAATTAAAAATTAAAAGATATTATAAATCAAATTTGTAGTATAATAAATTGAAAATATATTAGGTAAATAAATAAAAATGTGTCTCAGGGAAGGAAATTTTGTGGCGGAACACTTGTCGCTTCAGTAGCATTCTTATAAAAAACACTTCAAAGAAAGTAATCATGATGTTTAATTTTAAATAAAATTAATTAAGATAACACATGATTTTTTATATATAATATAAGTATACATTCCATTTAAAATAAAATAGTTGTATAAAAGAACATCTGTCTCAAAAAGGAAAATTTTAAATCTAAACACATACCTTGTTTTAGATTAATTATGCACATGTGCCTAACATCCTAAATAATAAAATTATTTTTCTTGTATAATTTATTATGAACCTTATTCTTATATATTTTATTTAATATTGACTATTTGTTATAATATTATATTTATTTATTATATTGTTTTTTCTTATGATTGTGTAAAAATATAATGAGTGTCATCTTACTTCGTTAGTTTTAGAGAGAGATGTTGATATTATACTAAGAAGTTAAATAAAAAATGTAACCATTATAGAACCAATACAAAATAATTAATTTATTATTAAATTATAATAATATTTTTATTTATGTTCTCATATTCATCCTTGATATTGATTTATAACATTATTCAATTAGGTGGTTAAACCAACCAAAACAAGAACATGTTATATATCGATGGGTGTGTATGGTTAAGGAATTATATATTATCATTATAATATAGAGATAATTAAAATTTTATTTTTTTAATATGTTGAATAATATTTTTTGTGGTTTAGACAAATAATTTAAACCATTATGAAATATGAGAAATGTTACTTTGTGTAGGCGGTATTCTACACAACATAGGGATAAAGTATTAATTTCTCAAAGAATGAGGGAATGAATTTAAATGATAATTTTAAAATTTAGGAATAATTTTAATATTATATATATCATATTTTTCATCAATTATGTACTTTTTAAAATATATAAATTTTTGTTATGAAAAAAGTAAGATAACACTTTGTGGCTGTGGTGGTACACGCAATGTACTAACAAAAATTTTGTTTTTCATAGTGGATGGAGTTGATTAAATAATGATTATTTTATTAATATAATAACCCCACATTATAATAATGGTAATTATTTCTTTATATTTATAGGTATAAAGTTTATTTTTATGATAAATAATAAGGCGAATAACATTATGAAGAAAGTATTAATTACATTGGAGACTTTGTCTTCTTTTATAGATATCCAGGAAAGTGAAGGCCTTAAACCAAACTTCTAGAGACCATGGTATTATGAAAGAACAAATTAATTATAGGAGATTTTTATAGGTATAATTTTCAAGGTAGATTCTCATAAGAATTTTAACGATGTAGGAGAGGAAGCTATCCCCTTTTATAAGTGAACTAAAGTGAACTTTTTGGAATATTCCTTACACTTCCATGATATAATTACACTATTCCGTGTTAACTAACTCCAAAATTTCATAATAATGGATTTTCTTGTTGGATTAGGTCTATAAATCCTCAATAAATACTTTCCAAAGATTTTTTAAATATTTTTCAAGTCTTTTACCATAGGTATTTAAAATTCAACATTTTGATTTTAACATTCCTATCTAGTTTTTAACTAGGTAATTTATATTTTTTTATAAAAATATAAGGTAACCAATATTTATAATTTTTAATTTCATGAAACTAAACATAATTATTATTCTATATAAATAAACTTATAAAGTGTTCTTTGCTTTAAATAATAAAATGAGGCTTTGGTCCCATCCTTTAAAAAAATACTTTAAATTAAAATATATAATATAAAAAACATTTTTGTAGAAAACGCACCTCTAATCATTATGTGTTATTGATATTATTTTCTATTATACCCCAATTGAATGACTAATAATATATTTATACATAGTTTTAAAAATAATATTATATTTTTCATTTAAATGAAATCAATTTCAGTAATTACATAAAAATAAATGATGTTAATAAAGATTGTTGAGATCTATGGCTTTGGTGACTGGAAGATGAAGGCAATTGGGAGATCATCCATGTTTCCACATGTAATCATAAAGATCATATCATTACTATCACCCTCAACATTTCATGTCATATTGTACATATTTACATTGTATATTCATCAACATCATATATCAAGAGAAGAGATGTCTAGAAAGAGATTGAGGAAGCCTCTAGAAATGTAGTCGAAAAGAGTGTGATTGTGGGTGACTAAAACACTGTAATGACCCCTAAAGAAAAAATTGGTTCTAATTTCTTCTTATATCAATCATTATAATCGTTTCAAGGTTCCAATTATTGGAGCTTACTTTACATGTTTCAGGTACACATTGAATGTGAATCAAGGTATAAAAATTGAATGATTCTTTTTGAAAATGGATGGCATGAGTATTACCAATGTATTTTTAGGTTATACACTCACTAAGAATCAATGGGATCAATACCCTATAATTTTTTAGTTGTAATAAAATACAAGGTTAACCCCTCTCCCTTTACATTATAATAATGGATGGATTTTAATTCTTGTTGTAGGGAAATCATATTAGAGACTTGGAAATTTGTTCCATTGGGAAGACCACTTCAGAGGCATGATGAGAAACTAAATCACAGTAATAGAATCCTATGGTAATAGAGTATAAAATAATTCTCAATGACTGACATGTATATTATGGATGTTGAACAACATATTTCAAGTATTCAAGCTAGAAATTACAACAAGAATATCCCATTGAGGGGGGAACTGAACGCCCACTCAAAGTTGAGATATTTACTTAACATTAAGGAATGGTTGAAAATGAATCATCTAAATGTGAAATGTATTAAATAAGGTTATATAATCTCTATATTATTCTATATACTTCACTTTTATAATATATCTAAATTAGGAAATAAAGTCATTATCATTAATGGGAAGTGGTACACCTCTGAGAATTATGTTTCAAAGGTATTGGTTGAGTATTTCAGTGGTATTTATATAGATGATGGGATAGATAAAACAAAAAATATGATTGATAACATCCTTGATTTTATTGAAGATAAATGGAACTAAATCCTTTTCATTATACTAGATAAAGATGAAATTGGTAAATCACTATTTTCTCTCAACATGGGAAGTTTTGTTGGACTAGATGGATTCAAAAACAGATTCTCCATGTATTATGGCAAAGTTATATTGGATGAATTGGTTAATATATTAAGGTATTTCTTTATTGATTTTTCTTTTCCTTTTGAATCAATTCTATCTACATTATTTTGATTTTTAAAAAACACAATACTATTGATTTAAATGAATTTTTACTAGTTTCCCTTTGAATCATGGTTCATAAAGACATTTGAAAAATATAATGTCCAATATGGGAGGAATAATTATGGACCACATTAATTCAAACTAGTATGTATTCGTTCCTAGCATTTGAATATTAAATTTCTTATTCATAGGCTCATCGAGTGTAAACATCATGAAAAGAAAGGTGAAGGATGGGTAATTTTCTCTAAAGATTGATATATCCATGTGATTCAATACCCTTAAATAGAGTTTTATTCTCAATTTCCATAGGATATATGGATTCAATAACACCTTTGTTAGATTGATAAGATTCATTTTCTCTTATTGAGGGTGGACTATAGTAATCAATGGGTCCGCTAAAGGATTTTCTCAACGTACTAGTGGTGTAAGGAAGGGGATACACACTCAGGGCTCCTATATTCACTTTTTGAATATTACATTTGAAGATGTATTAATGTTATTACTCATATTGGAACATAAAATATAATGACGGTTGGGAGGGGTGAACTCTATCCATCATTGTAGATATATTCACATGATACCCTATTACTTGGGTAGGCCTCAAATATGAACATATCTACTATTAAGGATTTGATCAATCATTAGGATTAAGTGGAAGGATATACTATTAGTTTTGGAAATTCATTTGTTGTATTTGGTGATGGGCTATTTATGGGAAAAGAGAACGTGAGTACAATAAGACATATGTTGATAATGGTATATATCCCTTTCAATTACATTGTCATTCCACTTTTTTGGGGAAATGAAAGGAGTTAATTCTTTATAGGAATAATCTCTTTCATTATTAATCTATTGGATAGATGGAAAGGGATATCTATGTCTCAAGATGGGAGGGTGTTCCTTGTTAACTCGGTCATCAATTATAATTTTTTTATCACTTCTCAATATATAGGTGGCCAAGAATCCTCATAAAGGAGATTAAATGTAGGAAAAAAAAATTTCATATAGACTGGGTCTATCCATAAAAGAAAATTGATGACTATTTCATGTAAATATTGTATCAAACACATTGAAATGGGGGACATGGAATCCAGGATCTTAAATTATTTAATGTTTTTATTATAGATAAATATACATGGACCCTTATAAATACTAATGAACCCTCTTGTGTCCTTTTATCGAGTAGGTTCAATAGAAGGAAAGTAGATGGATTCTCATATTATCTTAGATCATCAGTCTAGCCCACATGCAATCTGACCTCAACTATTGGAACACATGCTGGCTTTACTGAACACTCAGGGATATCCTGATCATTCCCCCTCATAGATTACAATTGTCTATTGTTTATTTCATTACACATCATATCACACTTGACATTTTTCCACTATAGGTAGTGATGGAAATTTATAATTATGCTTTCAATGGTATTGACACACTGTTCTAAAAGATGGGTGGAAATGGTCAGTTCAATGTCAAGGACTACTACAAGATTCAAAGTGCGAGCTCTATCATGAAACCATTCAAATTTTCCAAATTTAAGGTACACTTTATCCAACCCTCTATATGTATCTTGCTTTGGAGAATATGGAAAAATGGGTTTCAAACACTTGATAAAATAAAGAAGGTTGGGAACAATATTGTCTTGATCTACCAAATTTTTTTAAGAGATAAAGAATATTTTTAGTATCTTTTATTTAGAAACAATTATGAAAGCGATTTTTGGATAAATGTATGAAAACTAATCTTCTTTAAGATTGACGCATTTAGGCAATTGGAGGAGTAGATGGAATTCCTCACCGAAACTGGAAAGAGTAACCAGATTTAAAACCTTCTTCTAGAAGTTGTGGACTCTATATATTCTATAATAAGAAAGTTTACAAATGGAATATTATTTTATGATAATTTTCCATCTATTCATTTTGGATCTATGAAACTCTATACAGAAGTTCATGCTGCTACTATGGTGAAAGTGGAAGAAATTCACAACAACATGAGTGACCTAAATACCTTATGACTACTGGGTGTCACAAGAAGACTAAGTAAGTCCCTTGTTCTCAAATTTCTGAGCTTGATTCCTCTGATTTGTTCTTGGATAATGGCTAATTCTGATGGATCTGAATCCAGAAGACTATGTATTTTGGGTTGTTTAGGTATTTTCCAAACCAATCATGGATTTATCTAAGGTTGTTTCCATAATTGTATTTGTATTGGAACTGTATATGAGTTGAGTTATGGGTGATTATTATTTCCATAAAACATCTTGTTCAACACAAATGGACTGTCCTGGATATTGTATCTGATTCTAAAAATGCATTCATGGCTCAAAAAGAGAGAATAAGAAATGTCCCATGGAAAATTATACCTCATTGGATTGACTACATCTTATATTTCAATCAAAATAATTTGATGGTATCTCATGAATATATTGAATCCAATAAGGTGGCATATTCTTTTCCAAAGAGGGTGATCATGGAAACAAGTATGATGTGGGCCTTCAGAACACCGATGTAATATACTTCATTCATGGGTGATGATATGCAAGCAGTGGTGCACTCCCATTTTTGTAAGCTCCATTGAAATTATTAAACTTCTATTCTTACTTTTATTTAAAAAAATTAAGACCATCATCTCATGGATCCTATATCTTCTTGGTATAATCACATAAAAACAATTTGTATGTGTGGAATATTACTTGAGTATCAAAGTTATTAAAAATGGGATTTATAAATTTTAAATAGTATTTTTAAATAATTTATATTACTTATTAAATAAAAAAATTATATAAAAATGGTTTCTTAAACTATTAAGTCATTATTATTTTATAAAAAAAATAGTTTTCGAAAAAAAAGGTATTTTTATTATTCACCTAAAAATTTATTATTTTATAAAAAATTAAAAAATTCATAGTAATCTAATTTTTATATAATTAATTAAAATTTTAAGTTGATTTAATAAAATTAAAATTCTAAAGCATATATTTTTATCTTTAAAAGAAAAATATAAATTATAAATAAAACTACTTTTGTTGAAAAATGTCAGTTTTAAACATTATGTATTCTATATATTATTTCATATATAATCCTAATTTAAGTGATTTTATTATATTAGTTTATATATATTAATATATTTAAATTTTCAATTTAATTTATTATGAATAAATATAAAATGCATAATAAAATCGTTCTTTGAAAATAAATATCAATTTTATATTAAAGTGGTTTTAAAAAATACCATTCATTAATTATTTATATTCTAAAATTTAATATTTTTTACTCAATTGATATTCAAATATTTATTTGAATATTATATAAAAATAATCACATATTTTAATAATATTATTAATATTTATATTTAAAACATAAATATATATATATATATATATATAATGTCTTAATTTTATTTTTGTGTGTGTTATGTTTTTTTACAGTACTTGACTTTTGTATACAGGATGGATTATATACAATAGAGATATCAAAAATGACCATAATTGAAATGACCATATTCACAACAACCATATTTTCAACGACCATATTTTTCTCTTATATATAGTCTTAATTAACTTATTCCATTCACACTAATCATTTCCATAGTTTATATTTTAGATCTGAATGTATGATTTATCCATTCAAGATGTTCTACCTAATTATATTTTTTATTTATCTATTGGTAATCCTTAAAGTTGAAGATGAACCAAGTGATCTCCTAGTGTCAGATATTTGGTTATTTTCTATTTATTTTTCACTTTTAATTAATACAATTTTAATTGATGTACTAGTCTATTGTGATGAAAATATGTGGTGTTTATATATTTTTTCATGTTCTTCTATTATAATTTATCATTTTAAATTACTAAAATGTGGTTGTATCAATTCATATCTTGTATTAATTTTTTCATAATCTATTTCAATTCCACAAACATATAGAAAAAAATTATAATTATAAACATATATATTATTTGTAAAATATTATTCCTCAAGAACCAGGGTGTTATACCATGCCCTTCAATCACTGATAATTATGTCTATGCACCCAAAGAGGTGCTCATAAAGGGTGATAGTATAAACACAACGGGACAGATTCAATGCATCCTTCAATATAAGTTTGCATGTATATAAAAGTGTATGGCATGATAATTATGTATATCTCTATAAAAAAATATGTCAAACATCGAGTCATCATGCACTAACTTTCCTTCCAAAAACCCCAACCATGCCTACTTTATCATTATGCAAGAATGATAGTCCCTACTATTTGTTTAATTATATAGATCATGCCAAAATTTCACATATGAATCATCTCACTATGATATCATTTTATATTCTTCCTTCCATTTTAATAGAACAATACTCTCCTACATTCGTGGGTTATCCATGATCCACCTTTCTAGATTAGTCACCAGGCTCATCCAACCATCCATGGTCACATGGTTGTCATCTTCACATGATGGTATGTCCACTAGGAACATGTTGACTCTTAAGAACAATCTCATTTTTTATGATCAATCACTCATAACTACAATGTGTATAACTCAAAATCAAACCATCGACATAACATAAATGTCACCCCAACTCATACAGTTTAATCAATGATAATCACACCCCAACACATATTATCTGATTAGGGAGAAACACGTTATGGTACATAGATCTCTACCGCTATGCAAGTCTAATTATCAATGATAATTATTTCTATGTCTCGATACTCATCATCAAGTTATCTCGAAACTATTAATATGAAGTAATTTACCCATGATTCCCCTATACGGATTCAACCAGTATAACTTAAGAAACCTTTTATCATTTTATACAAATAAATTTTTCTATGAGCTATGAAACATCCTCAAAAAGTCACAACAATGAAAAATACATGGACAATGTATCAAGTAATGGTTCTCACAGCAACTCATGCACCCATATACACATCAATGAAGAATATGAATTATAGGCTACACACTCATTCCATGAATGTAATATCACATGGTAGCTCTCATGGGATACATATGAACACACAATAAAATCATGTCAAATAGTTGTACACAACAACCATATATAGTAATAAAATCCATCCTCTTATGGATCAATTTGAATTGTCATAGATTTATCAATGAATCACGTATACACAACAATGATCCCAAAAAATAACCACCATCACAAATGGATTTATGATTATAAAGCCCCACCCATTGTCGATTCATTTAACTTGAAGAATCCACCCATAGTTCATAGATTTTGGATCTTTCTTCCTTTCCTATATAATTTATAAGATTTAATTCCACAAATATTAATAAAAAACTTAACTCTAAAAGGTAAGTATTACAATAAAATTACTAAGTAGTATCATTGGGATTAAGTTAAATGATCCAAAACAAAAGTTCAATAAGAGATAATTAGAATTGAAAAATTAGATATAAATGACATCATTCACCGTATAGAAAATGCTTTTACATTGTAAATATTTTATTTATTAATATATTTCAAAATACCTGTCACCTCCAATTATAAATAGGGAAATATGTTAATGGAAGAACTCACCCATGGATGTAATGATTCTTTATGTTGTTTCTATGAAACCCTATCCTACGGTTTTAATGGAATAAAAAATAATTATATGGAGTGACACAATGCTCATGATGTGACATAATGTTTCATGACATGAATACCACATGTAGTAGAATTTTCCAAGAAATATATCCCCTTTACTTTAAATCAAGCCCATAAGGACACTCAATCATGCTTAAAGTAAAAATTTCCATGTGAAATCATAACAAAGATAAATTTAAATCCATAAAAAAACATAAAATTTACGGGTGTTACAAATATGACCCTCTAAGGGATTATCATCCCCGAGATATGTATCTAGGGTCATGGTTGAACAACTCCAGCCTCTATGCCAGTATGTCAGACTCCAACTCTACAGTCACTTCTTAGATTCATCCCTACATTAATCGAACTGGAACAATTTGTAAATACATCCCCATTAAAACATTATCTCTTTGGTTCACAATCCATTATAGTCGCTCCATTAAAGTTTCATCAGGTTCCAACTCAACATACTCATTATTGATCTCATTCCTAGGATCAAGCTCAAACCACCAAATCTAGGACACATGAAACAAATTATACATTCATCGCTTTCATGGTGGAAGATCTTATTGGTATTCCACTTTTCTGATGCATTCAATGTTCTCAAAGGTTCCCACAAAATTTAGTGTTACATTCCCTTTCCTCCAAAAAAAATGATTCCCAAACCAAGGTGACACCAACAAGAAATCTCAGTCACCCAAAATGAACTCTAATGGTTATATCCCCAAGCTATAATATGATTATTATTTACTCAATGTGGTAACTAATTTCATCCCGATCAACTAATCATCTCATAGTTCTCTATTACAAAACTCATCCCAACAACATCTATCTCACCATCTTTATGGAAAAAAAGTGATTAGTGACATGGTTTACCATAATGATCTAAAAAAGGTTCCATCTAAGTTGAATCTTGGAAAAAATTATTTTATGAAAACACCACCAAGTCTAGATGATCATTCCATGCTCCATCAAAATCCAAAATTCATTCCTAAGGTATATTCTCTAAAATCAAGATCATTATACTTTATTTTCAATCATTTGGTAAATGATACATCGTACTCAACATTAACATAGTCCCCAAATCCATCTATAGGATTTGAAAAAACCATGTTGTATAATTGTGTCTTTTTTTGATATGATACTATATGGAACTTCATGTCATCCTATAATCTCCTAAACATAAATATTTCAAAAAATATCTACTGAGTGAGCCACTAGGATCGGGATTAAATTCATTGTCTTATTCTCTAATCATCTCTCACTCATATAGCATTTTGACTTATCAGAATCCATGGAAACCTTGTAAAGAAGATCATTAACTCTTCATCTTACTTATATATGGGAATGTGGAGTTGATGATGAAATCCTCCTTATCGATGATTTTCCACCTAAGTCCTATAATAGGTTAGGAAACAAGATATAAATCTTGTGATGTATTTATTCATTCCTAGCCACAAAAATATTTAATGAATATCCTATTTCTTCTTCTTGAAACATAGGTACACTACCCATAATGAGGCATGAGATTCCCTCATCAGATCTTAGGACAAGGAAGTAGTAACCAATACTCTCCTATGAACTTACATAACACTATCACTATCCATCTACAATCCCAAAATTGGGTTACTACCTACTAAACATTCCATCATCACTAATCATTTCAGATCTTACCCATTGTCTGCCCTTACCTATTACACCAATGTTGACATGATAACTAAAGTTGAATAAGTCATCACACCTAAGTCCTAAGACACATCCACTAACCATTCAGCCAATAATTTTAACAACTATCATTCCTCCTCTAAAGGTATCTCTCCAAATTCTTGTGTTTTAATATTGGGACAATTTGCAACAAAATTTCTTTTTCTCATAGCTTAATCTATATAAAAAAATGTATAAAAATACTCCCCTAATTCCACAATATGAGATTCATGTCCTACTAATAGAATATGTAAAAAAATGTTGGGTGGTCTGTGTAAATGAAAGATATCATAACAAAGAGATTAAAGTCCCAGCACTTTAGATAATAGGCCAAAACATCCAACTCTATGAAATGAATACTGTGGTTCTACTCATGGGGACATAGTTTGAATGATTCAAAAGCTACTACTTAACCACACTACATCATCATAGCTCCCAAACCAATACCTAAGGTATCATAGTAAACTACATATCTAATCCCTAGATCTAGATATACTAGTATGAGAGTTGTTTTCAATATCATATTTATCTATTAGAAGGCCTCACTACAAATATTCAACTATTAAAATTTCACTTCCTTCTTGGTAATCACATTCTAAGGAACTTATATATAGGATAAGTCTTAAATGAATCATCAATAGTATCCCACGAACCCAAGGAAACTCATGATCTTAAAAAAACTATATGGTGTACCCAAGATATCACAACCTATACCTTCTTCAGGTCTATAGAAATTCCCATCATAGAGATTAGATTCGCAATACAACACACCAACTTGATCCAAAACTGACAAATTGAGATATGTGTATAGATTCGATGTGCTTGAAGGGAACTCAATAGAATATTGATGTTTCTAGAGTGTATCTCTAAGGACTGTGAGTATATGAGGATATCATCAAGGAAAACATCAATGAAGGATTCATGATATGGATGGATGATCATGTTCATGAGATCCATGAACATTATTTGTATTTTTTTCAACCCAAATGGCTTGAAAAGGTATTCTTATAGTCGATATCTATTCCTAAACGTTTTCTGAAGAATGTAGTTCTATATGAGTTAAAGGCTATGGTTTACTAATAATATATCTTTCTTAGAAAAACATTAGGATCTCCACAATTGATAAAACAAGTAAAAAATCCTTATAAATAGGTATCTATTCTTTACAGTATTTTAGATTCCTATAGTACTCACAAAACTAAATTATATCATCCATCTTCTTTGTGGAAAACATTAGCTCACCCTAGGGAGAAGTGATCCATCTGATAAAACCCTTCACCTTAAAATCCTTTTGTTTCACCTTACATTCCTTTAACTTATTCTGAATCATATGATATGGAAGAATAAATATGGATTTTACACCTAGATTGATATTAATCTCAAACTCTATTCCCTGTTCAGGAGAAAGTCTTGAGAAGTCATTAAGGAAGACATCCTAATATCGGTCCACTATATGATGAAAAGATTATGGACTACTTTATGATGTGCATGAAAAGAGTAGGGACTACTATATGATGTGATGCAAGTATTATGTCTGCTACCTGTGTTGCAACAGATCTAAACTGACATAGTTCCAGACCCACTCTACCTGGTCCAACATCCCATTCACTGGTCCAAACAAACTTCTCCACCTTAGATTTAGTAAAGGATACTCGTCACCTATAACAATCGAGGTGGGTCTGATAACTTGTCATCCAATCCATTCCAAAGATGATATAGAAGATATTCAACTCAAGAATCATTAAATCCCATATATTTCCATAGCCGGAACCTAATATGGTACAATTAGAAAATCTATGGATATGATTTGCTTTCTTCCCTAAGGATATGTCAAGAGAAAGAAACTCAAAACAAACTTTGACCAAAAATCAATTCCAGAAACAACTTGAGTAGATAAAAATGAATAGGAAGATACTATATCAAAAAACAAAAAAGAAATCATATTCGTAATCCAAACCATACCTCTCATATTAGATGGTCCCAGCCCCTATAAACTGGGTCCTGGTCTACCTCAAAAGTTATGCCTTGTTAATCTCCACAAACCAAACCTTTTGTTGTAAGGGTCATCTAGGTCATATAGGTCTATGAAATATGAATATACTATTTAGGACCTTGTCCTACACTCCCAACTCATCCTTCTAGAGTCCAAATGCATCAGATTGGAGTATTAATGATACAAATGACCTGTCTTATCACACCGGTGACACTCTTTTAATTTTTTACATCTTATTTTATAAAATTATACCTTCGACTATATTTATATAAATTTTTACAATTCCCTTCCATAAAAGGGATAGACGATCCCCTTCTATGCTCTACCTCCTTTCTTCCACCTTGGTGTATCTATTCTTCCTTCCTCTTTTTACTATTGGAAATGTATCCCATTTCATCACCAGCAAACCCAAACATATGTCCAATAATGTATGGAAGAATTATTGATTATTTATCCTCCTATAGACCCTTATCAATCATCAAAGAATTGCGTAACACCATAAATATTTATCATCAGGAAAAAATACTAACGTGGAACCTTTTATCTAGATGAAGGTTGATCTTAAACATTCTGTCCTTCTATACCTCATTCAATTCCAAGGAGGGAGAAAAGTGATGTAGATATGTGAAACATGAAATTTACACTACTAGAAATTCATGCTATAGCCACGTACCTATAGCCACGGTTCTATAGATACGTGGATATAGCCTGTTTATAGACACAGTTTAATAGGATGATCGTGGCTATTTGTTGGAAACCCTTCATTCTAACCGATCCTCAAACCCTCCCATTCTACGACGAATCCCTCATGCCCTTGCGATACCTCCTCCCCTGAGATCTCCTCCTCATCGTGCCCTCCTCTTCACCACGACCTCCTCCTTACTAAGCCATCCTCCTCCCCAATGCCTCCTCGCCACGCCCTCCTCATCATCGCGACCCACCTTCCTAACGCCCCCTTGTCGCGCTCTCCTCATCGTTGTGACCCTCCACCCCAACGCCTCCTCGCCACGACCCTCCTTCTCGACGCCGCTCTTCTAACACCTCCTTGCCGCGACCCTCCTCCTCACCGCAACCCTCCTCTCTGATGCCTCCTCCTTGACGGCTCTCATTTGATGTCGAGGTTGACAACCCCATTTCCCTCCCTGACACCTTTTCACTAGTAACCCTCAAAACCCTCGTCCCCTCCTCGTCGTGACCCTCCTCACCCTGACCCTCCTCCAGCGAAGCTGCTCTGAGCTGCCTCCCCTCCTCCTCCATTCCCAACGGTTCTCCCCCACAACCCTCAACACCAGAGGTAATCCCCTGTCTCTTCCTTCATCCCCATCCACCATTGTTGTTGAATTTTTTAAACCATAATTATTTTTAATATTATTCTGCACTTACTACCATTTCCACATTGATATGCACTGCTATAACCCCTCAATTTACCACACAGTAACCACTAATTTGGGACTTCACCACATCAACCTCTTATAATGTGACCGGTGCAGAGTTTGGAAAATGATCCTCTCCTTAGAGTCTCCAACATCAGTGGGCTTTGTGTGAGGTTCTATAAAAAAGAACACAAAACCAACATTAATTTTCCTGCTTATGTTATAAACTGCATAACGACGACTTTGTATATTTTTATACTACAGCTGTAATGAATCGGAATTGCAGGAGGAGGAAGACAGAGAATAGGGTAAGAAAAGAGTGAGAAGAACATTTATGTAGTCTATCTTTTCTCCTTTCAATAGGTTTTACCTCTTTTAAATTATACCTTTGATATTTTTTTTCAATTTGATCATTATCTGTATTGTTTTATTTTGGCTTCTTGTTATCTTTTACTCAGTTTCAGCTAATTTTCACCTTGAACACATATATATGGAAATATTAATATACATTCTTTATTACCACAATTAACATCTTCAAATTTAATATATTTTTATCCTTAATTATTCATCACATTAATCAACTAAATTTGTGAATTTTATACCTTGTAATTAACCCGTTAGATTCTTGAGAGAATATAATTGTAGTTATATAGTGGAAACACCAATAATAACTCATGGAAAGTGATAATAGACCATCATAATTTTTTTCAAAGAATGAAGGAAATTCTTAATGTATTTGATAAATCCTATGGTGCTTTTTATTTTCATTCAATGGACTATGAGTGTTCTAGAACATCAACCCCACATAATTCATTCCTTCAAGAAAAAAGGTTCATTCCCACCCCACCATTACTTTTAGAGAGGGATCTACATTATCATGATTAGGGACCATAACATATGATGCTTTTATGGAATTTTTAGGTGTTAAATTTATGTGTCAATTAAATTACATGATTTCATCCTGTGTATCTTAAATTGGAATCATTCCATAATTTGATGTATGGTGTATCTCGTATGACTCAAAGTGTCTGTTATCGTTATAAAATTTACATTTTAGTTCAAATCATGTTTCACTCACTGAAAAGTGATCAAATGTGTCTGGGTTGTCTTTCAACATTTCAAAATTGATTCATAAGTCATTTTTTACATGTAGGATTCAGTAGCACAACGAAACTGGCACACAATGTGATCATTATGACTAAAAGTGCATTTTTTTTTTAAAATTTATTTTATTTTAAAGGCGCATGATATATGAAAAACTAAGAAAACAAACACATATTGTATTTATAAATTATGGAAATAGTTCTTAATTCATTTGCTACATGGAATAATCAGCCGTAAATCAAATTGATGCACGGTGTGATAGGTTTGACTCCTCGAGTGTTTTTTTATTTAAAATTTACATTTTATTTCAAAACACACATCACATACTGACAACTAATAAAATGAATTTGAATTATATTTATACTTTATGAAAATTATCCACAAGTCCTTTGTGACATATTGGAATTAGTCACACATCAATCTAATATGTAGTGTGCATGGTATGAGTAAAAGTGTGTGATTTGAGTTTAAAATTGACATTTTAGTTCAAAATGAGAATAACTGACAAAAAACCTTGAAAAAATTTTATGATTTTAAAGATAATTTAGTAAAATTATTCAAAATTCATTTCTAATTTCTAGGAGTCAGTCACACATCAAATAGACACACGATGTGGCTGGTATGACTCAAAGAGCTTATTTTTAGTTTAAATTAACATTTTAGTATAAAAGAAATGTGACATAATCAAAAATGATAAAAAACATTCATATTGTTTTAATACATAGGAAAATTACCCTTAAGTCTTTTTTTACATTTAAGAATCAACCACACATTAATTTGATGCACAATGTGACCATTATGATCTAAGTGTGTCGATTTTATTTAAAATTGACATTTAGTTCAAAAAACAAGTGACATGATCAAAATTGAAAAACACATTAATATTGTTTTTATACATAATGCGAATTATCCCTAATTCATTTTTGATATGTAGGGATCTTCCACACCTAAATCTAATACATGATGTGTCTGGTATGACTCAAAATGTTCATCGTCAGTTTAAAATTGACAATTTAGTTCAAAACATGTGTCACGAATGAAAAACAAAGCAAACACACTTTTATTATCTTCAAACTCAAGAAGAATGATCCATGTCCTTTTTTGACATATATTAATTATCTACACATCAAACCGACACATGATGTGACCTGTATGAATCAAAGTGAGTGTTTTCAGTTTAAATTGACATTGTAATAAAAAGGCATGTGAATACTCAAAACTAAGAAAACACATTGGTATTGTTTTGACACTTTAGTTAAATTAAACTTAAGTCATTTATGAAATGTACGAATTATATTCATTCCAATCTAATGCACGGTGTGAATGGTATTACTCTAGTCGTGTATTTTTATTTAAAATTGACATTTTAATTCAAAACACATGTCACATACTCAAAAATGAGAAAATGGATTTGTATTGTTTTCAAAATTTAGGACAATGATCCATAATCTATTTCTGACATATGGGAGTAATCTGAACCTCAATCGGTCACATGTTGTGCTTTGTATGAAACAAAGTGTGAGTTTTTAGTTTAAAATGACATTTTAGTTACAAACATGTGTCACTCATTGAAAACTGGGAAAACTTTCTCATATTGGGTTGATAATTTAAGAAAATTATTCATGATTAATTTTTGACCTATAGGAATCATTCTCATATTAAACTGACACACTATGTGATCAGTATGACTCAATGTTCGTGTTATTACTTTAAAATTACATTTTAGTAAAAAATAAGACACGTGACATACTCAAAACTGAGAAAAAGTATTCATATTATTTTTATACTTTTGAAAAATGATCTTCAATTCATTTTTCATGTGAATGAATTAACAGTACATCAATATGATGCACAGTGTGGCCCGTATGACTCCAAATGTATCTGTTTACTTAAAATTAATATTTTAGTTCAAAACACATGTCACATACACCAAACTAAGAAAAAAAATCAGATTGTTTTGATACATTAAGAAAATGATCCATAAGACATTTTTTCATGTTTAAAAATCATACAAATCTAAATTTGATACACAGGGTGCCCAATGTGACTCAAAGTGTGCTATCAATTTAAAAATGCCATTTTAGTTTAAAATGTGTGTCACTCACTGAAACTAATGAAATAATCTCAAATAGATTTTATACTTTAGAAAATTGATGTTTAATTCATTTGTAATGTGTAGAAATAATTATCACATAAAACTGACCGATGATGTCAGTGGTATGACATAATGCTCATTTTTTTATTTAAAATTCCATTTTAATATAAAAAATACATCTGACATGCTCAAAACTAATCAAATACATTTTTATTGTTTTGATAATTTAGGAAAATAAACCATATGTCATTTTTGACATGTATGAATCAATTTCACATCAATCTGATGCACTGTTTCACTGGTATGATTCTAAGTGTGTTTTTTTATATAAAATTGAAATTTTACTTCAAAAAAAACATCACATTCTTAAAACTGATAAAACACATTCATTTTATTTTGATACATTAGAAAAATAATCCATAATTCATTTGTGATATGTAAGAATCGTCCTCACTATAATCTGATACATGATGTGTTTGGTAGGACTCAATTAGTATGTTTGGAGTTTAAAATTTTCATTTTAGTTCAAAACACAGATGACATACTCAAATGATAAAACACGGATTCTTTTGATACTTCAGCAAAATATTCCATAAGTCATTTTTGACATGTATGAATCAGACACTCCTCAATCTGATACATGACTCAAATTGTGTGGTTTGGGTATAAAAATGACATTTTATTAATATATTGTTTCAAATTTATGTTTAGTTTATTTATTTATAGTATTACTAACATACAAATTAACTACTACAAATGAGGCCTTTAACATTGCTATAAAATTCCATTATCAGTGCTAAAAAGTGATTATAATCGGGGAGTTGTTAAAAGCCCAAAGCTTTTATGAGTGTTTAAAAATATATTTAAAGGCATCCATTAACAGAGCTAAAAACGATGTTAAAAGGGGACTTTAACAAGGATTTTTTAGAACTATTAAAGGGCCCTTTTAACATTGTTTTTTCTAGTACTGTTAAAGGGTACCAAAAATAGTGTTGTTTTAGCACGGATGAAGGAAGCGCTGCTAAAGGGGTAAATAAAATTGGACATCCATGAGTTTGACCCCTTTATTAGTGCTTCCACGACACCTTTAGTAGCACTCATCCCACCTTTATCCGAAATTTTTACCCCATCACCCCTTTTATCAATGCTTTTTGAATTTCTAGGCTCATGCGTGCCCATCTGGATTTGAACCTGCAACTCTCCTCTGAAGATGGAATGTCTTTACCACTACACCATGATTTTTTTTATCTCTTTAATGAAATTTTGTTTATTTACATATATTATATAATTATTTTTAAATACATTTATACAATATATGTTTGTTTGTTATATATATTCTTATATTTGTTTAAATATATTATATATTTTATTTATTTACAAATACTAGAATATAATATAAATATATATATATTTATTAATACACCCATATATTTATATATAAACATTATAAATATATTTTTATAATGTAAAAAATTGTTATATATAGTTTTAAAAACATTTGTAAAATATGTATTGATTTATATATATTTGATTATGTATTTTTACATAAATATGTTGATATATGTATTTATATGAGGGATTTGTTATATGTAAATATAAGAAAACTTGCATATATTTAATTATAAATTAAATTAAATTATGAAAAAACATATAATTTAAAAAAACATAATATCAATATGAATATAAGCCCTTACAATAAATTTATTCTCCATCAAAAAAGGCAATGAAACCCCCTTAAACAAGGCTTAAAATCCATTGAATGTCAAAACATTTGGGTACACCAACTAAAAACTCGGGTTTGGAGGACATCTAGGCCATTTTAGCCTCAAAAATGTGACATAGGTTTACCCATGTCACCGAAGGTGTAGATCTTGTCACAGGTTTATATTTGATATGTGGTAGATCTCAAATGAACACTCAGATCAAAAGTTATGGCAGTTTGAATTTTATGTTATCTTTTCAACTTATTTTAAATATTTTATTAATTTTATGAAATTTTTTATATTCAAATTGATATTAAATGACTATTACTCGGTTATAATAATAAAAATATTTTTTAAAAATATTTTTTTTGTTATTTCATATGCCATTTTTTCACTAAATATCTTATATACATTAAGTGTAAATGAATATTTACCTTATCTAAAACATATTTTAAAAAATATATATATTATATTTATGTCAATATACATATATTAATCTATTAATCTATTATTTTTAATTAAATATAATTTTTTTGAAGTATATCATTATCAGTGCTACTAAAAAAGCAATGATAAATGGGGGTGTTTATCTGGGCTTCTAAAAAAGCACTGATGAACCCCCTTCCCTTTTCCTACACATATAAAGAAGATCTGATAAGGATCTCCATTTATAAAATTTTTTTAATCATTGTTCATGATCCCCATTAACATCACTAAATAGCTGTTAAAGACCCCCTTTAACATCGTTTTTTTACTAGTAAAGGAATCCTTTAACATCGTTTTTAACTAGTACTATTAAACCCCTACCTCTAGATAAACCCATTTGATAGTAGTGATTATTTTCTTGTGTAGGTGGATTTTTTTCTAGAAATTTCTTGGTCTATTCAGTAACTAATATCACAGTCAAACTTTTTTGATAGGGGGATAGGTTCCAAAGACAATGAAACCATTGGTATTTTTGAATGTTCGTTTCAAATTGTAATTACTAATGTAAGTATACAAAACAATTTTTGAAATATCTATAATACAATGTTCTTTTCATGTATATATGATGTAATTTTAATTTCAATTAAATTATAAATTTTTCATATACAAGTTTTTTCTGCTGTAATATGTTGTAATTTTAAATCCACATTGTAGTAGTATGGCTTTTATCATAACTATTTCTTGAACTGATAAAGGGATCCCACTTTTAATGGCGTTGAGCACAACAATGCTTTTTAGTGGTGTTAAAGACTTTTTCTAGAATTGTATATAGCCTAGTCTATTGTACTGATTCTCAACAAACCTTTAGATGCATGTTTTTGTTTGATAATGTAATTCATAACTTAGTGGGTTGACAATAAGATCACATAAGCTCTTAAAGATCAGATTTTTTCATAATGGGACTAATTTTAGAATTGCATTATTTTATATCATATTAACTTTTTAAAGGATTGAGGATTCTTAGTATTTTTACATTGACACCTTGTTGAGTGATAGTGGGGTAGTAACTTTCTATGTGGGAAAAGGTCCAGGATATGTGATTGTGGGTCCACTGATGATGACTCAATATTACATAAAAGAAATGACTCAATAATAACATGCAAAGGATGTAACTACAAAGGAAAAAGATCTAGCTTTGGAATTACATGCCCTATCACACCATCACCAACTTAATAGACCAGGTAACATTATTTAGATGCTGAAATGAGGAACAAGTCCTCCTAGATGTCAATGTGTTCGTCATTGATGATATTTTTTTAATTAATAATATTTAAAAGGCATATTTTTACATGTACATAATTTTATTGACGTATTATTAATTTTTCAATAGTACTTTATATGAAATAATTTTAATTCTTTAAAAATTACCTTTCAATTATAATAAACTATCTAGAAATGTTTTATATTAATTTTTTAATTTTTCAAGAATTCATAATTTATTGGAATCATATCTGACATAGTTAATTTATTTATTTAATGACAAAAAAACTATCATGTAAAAATCCATTAATGTTAAAATATTTGACGTATAGTTTTTTCACTATTTAATTTTTTTGAAAAACATTAAAATTTATATATATATTTATTTGTATATTATATTTATAACTATTTATGTATGAATGGACTTAATTTAAAAAAAATTATAAAAGGTTTCTTCTAATAGAAAATTCAGCATCCACAGACACCTAAACAAAATTTTTCTCAAATCATTTTCCCACCTAGTGTCCCCTCATCCATTTTCATCTATCCTTTTCATTTATCCTAACTCATCTATCACACCTCACCTTGGAATCATTTCCATTTTCGCTCACCCACCTCATTCCCCATGCTCATCCATCCTCACTCGCTTGTGTCCCCCCTCCCCTCACGTACTTGGTTAACATGTCATCGTACGTCCCCCACTTGACGCTACAATATCGTCACCTTCTCACCATCACATGTAGCTCAATCCCCATTGCTAAAACCAATAGTCATCCCTCGCAATAGTTATCATCATTAACTCACTGGTAGATTTATCATTTGTTAAATTTGGTATTATTGAATTTTGTTTTCAAAATTAAAATATTGTTAAAATAGCAATATAAATTTTCTTAGTTTTTATTATTATGATAATTTTTCATTCATTGATCACAAATAGATAATAATGGAGGAAAATAAAGATATATTTCAATAGGAATAAATGTTAAAGAGTCCTATCCCTCACACCTCCCTTTATTTCTCACATATAGTGCTCTTCTGGATCTCATCGGATACAAAGATATCTCTTCGATCAGATGATAAAATGAGCTAACGTCGCTCGATCTTGATGGTTGTTGGAGATCTCATGGAACTCCATAAATAAGCCCGGTGGGAGGTGTCATTTTTGACACAACACTCCCACCAATCTCCCCACCAACCATGGACTTATCCCATGGCTTCCACCTAACATGGTGAGTGGAGTTGTTGCACTAACCAGCTACCAAGGTAGTTGGAAAATAACAATATCTAACAATTATACCCCTCCAACTGCAATCCACAAATACATTTTTAAAGGTTTGGATTCTCTCGATCAACCACCTTTTTCAACATATCCACTAGGTTCTCCTTCATGTGGATCTTCACAAGATGCAGCAGCTATTGATCCATCATTTCACATATCCAATGATAGATAATATTGATGTTCTTTATCTGATAATGGTACATGGACTTATTTATTAAGTCCAAATCACTTTGAATATCACAATAAACCATGTACTCCTTCTTACTGAATCCATACTCCTGGGGAAAATGACATAGCCATAACATCTCATTGTTGGCTTCCAATGTGGTAATGTACTCTGCCTCCATCATGGATAATGTGACACACATCTGCCACCCTGACTACCATGATACAGCTCCTCCTATTATAGTATAGATGTATCCTACTATATACTTCCTAATTTCAGGATTTTCAGCCATATCTTCATCTGTATATCCCTCCAAGAGAGGTTCATCTCACCCATAGCATAAGTGTATCTTTTACGTACCATTCAGATACCTCAGATTCTACTTGAGGGAATCCCATTGCTACTCCCTGGGATTGGATAGAAATCATCTCATGATCGCCCCTGCATGAGTAATGACACGTTTCGTACTCACCATAGTGAACATCAAGCTTCCAACTAGTGAGAATCTTGGTATCATCTCTATTGCCACAATGTCTTTCTTGGATGATGAGAATTAACTCTTTGTCAACATCAAATGGATTGGAAGATTAATTCTTATAGGTTTGTCTTGGTCCATGTTAAAACATTTTGAAAAATGTTCAACATACTTCTCTTGAGATTGTTATAACAGATTCCTCTTTCTATCACAAATGATATTCAATCCCCAAATCTGTTGATCTACACCCAATTCATTTATATCAAATATCTTGGATAAATCAATTTTTAACTAGATAATATTCATTTCATCCTTCTTAATGATCAACATGTCATTAACATAAAGAATAATAGAAACAATGTTACCATCCTAAAATCATTAGATATAGACACAATGGTTCACCTATGTGTGCTTGTAGCTATGACTCACCACGAATGATTCAAACATCATTTACCACTATCTGGGATACTATTTCAATCCATAAAAGCTCCTCTTCAATTTTATGATGAGGTTTTTATGTCTAGAAACCTCAAAACCTTTAGGCTGCTTCATATAGATCTCCTTGTAGACGTCACCTTGAACTGAATTTGTCTTCATGTCCATCTATTCATTCTCTAACTCCATGCTAGACACCAATTCTAAAATGGCTAGGATTGAATCCATCTTCACCATGGTTGAAATAATATTTTGAAATTCAACTCCTTTATTCTGAAGGAATCCCTGGATAACTTACCATGATTTTTTCTTGACCTCCTTTTCACTACTATCCTTCATCAGCCCGAAGACCCATTTTTTTCATTAGTGCCTTCTTGAATTTGTGTAATTACACCAAATATTATGTTTGGTTGTTCATCAAATAATCCATCTCATCCCCTATTGCATGTTTCCACTTGATTTTGTCAGGACGATACACTACTTCAAGGTATCCTTCTGGAACCCCCTCATCATTCCGCATAAAGTACTCTGACTTTGATTATTTTCTCGATGGAATCATTCCTCATGAAGATATTCTAACCTATGAAATGTTTGGTTCACGAGGAATAACATCACCTATCAAATGTGTTGGTTCCACAAATTCTTATGGAGGGGGTTGAGTCTCCCCTACTCAATATCCTCTTACAAAACCTCCTGGTTTAGTGCCGATGAGTCTTCTTGAACTTCCTCCTCTTCATGGATAGGTGGTGCTAGAATAGGTGTTAGATCATGAATTGATTCCTCGAAACTTTACCTTTGAGTCATTCAAAGATTTTGAATGTCCTCGATCATCTGGTTTTCATGGAATAAAAAATCTATTATTCTGATCACATTCTTCTCCATTGGTTCCCAAATATTGTATCCAAACTCCTCATCTCCATAGATAATGAATATACAAGGAGTATTTCTCCCATATAGATTCTTCCTAGGATCTTTTTATTCATTTGTAAATGATAAACATCCAAATACTCATAAATCATAGTAAGAGGGATGTTTACGAAGCCATCTATTCTGTGGAATCTCAAAATTCAGTAGGACCGATGGTGATCTGTTGACGAGGTGGCACGCAACCTAAATAACATCTCCCCCAAATAAATTAGGGAGCTCATCCAAACTCATCATGCTTCTGACCTTCTCCATTATGGTTATATTCATACTTTCTGAAAATCTGTTGTGTTATGGAGTATGTTAGACTGTCCTATCATGTCAGATGCCCTGACCCCTACAATAGGCATAAAATTCTCTAGACGTGTACTCACCTCCATTGTCTAAATGAAGACACTTAAGCTTCGTTTTAGTTTCACACTCCACAATGGAATGGAACGTCTTAAAGTATTAAACCACTTGTTCCTTCATCTGCAAGAAGAACACCCACACCCTTCGCGATCTGTCATCAATAAAGGATAAGAAATATTTGTTCCCCCCAAGGGAATCCACCTCCATGGGTATGCATACATCAGTGTGCACCATATCCATAAACTCAAATCTCACTGATGAAGCAATATTGACTGAGTCTCTATGATGCTTCCCATACATGACTTATTTAAAAGGATCAAGTGATGAATCCTTGTCAATAATGATTTATTTCTTCTTCATTAGGGTAGATAACCATCTTTCACTCATGTGTCCATGTATTTAATGCCACATATTCGATGATGTATCTCCTTCCACTATGTTGAGGCTATCAACACATATCATTAAATGAGTATTGTACAAAAAACATGATATGTGTCCTTAGTAAATGAATAGGGATCCTTTTTACATCTTCCATGGTCCATTATTGAAGATGTTTTAATATCCTTGTTGATCAAATACTATACATAATAACAGGTTTATTCGAAGTCTTGGAACCTTCCAGACATCATTTATAGTGATTGTGTATCCAACATTCATCTTTACATGGATATAACCCATGCCAACAATCTCCTCTGAACTGGTATTTCAAATCATGACTATAACAAAGTCACCAGCTTGATAGGTCATGAATTACACATGATGTGGTGTGATGAGGTATGATGTTGTAGAATCAACCACACATTCTGTGTCTTTTGTGATGTATGAAATCATGTCTCTTCTTTATCTTTGGAGAAAATCTTGATTTCTACAGTGAATTTCATTTGCACGTCTCTATTTCTTCTTTTTCAGTTGCTAATTTGACCCTTTTCTTGTAGCAACCTTTGATAGTTATTAGTTTTGTGACCCAACATGCTTCAATGGTAGAATTTTTATGATGTTATCTGGCCATATATATACCTGATCTGGATTTTGTGTCAATTTCTAGCCCGTCGACCACCTCCTCTGGATAGTCCCTCCATTGGATTTGTAATTCTGAAAAAATTTGTTGCAGAATTTAGAAAAAAGGAGCTCATTGTTGCATCCTAAAGGGTCAAAAATGGAGGAATCAACTCCTGGATTGTCAAAATCAGAAACTTATTGATCAAGATATGATCCAAATAGTACCAACACTCGAGATCGTAAGATGATGTGGCCATGACGTGGTGCAAACGTGGCACGTCAAATCAACAAGAAGAAACTCACCAGAAATTTCACCGGCGTCAGAAGAGTACCTTCTCCTCTAGTAAGGGGTAATGTGGCACACAAGGTTTAACCAAACACTAGATTATCCAAGGAATCTCGTTTTAGCTCTATTTGAGATTTCGTTTATGATGCATTTTATGATGTTGGAATTGGATCTCCTTGAACATTCATAATCTATCTTCAAAACAAAATTGCAGGTACCATGAATTTTTTGGTCACCAGGAAAGTTGCATTGCTCGCTGTCGTTTCTCTGGAACCTCCTCTTATGCCACATTTTTTGATTAAATGATCACAAATAGAGAAGAATGGAGGGAAATAATGATTTATTTCAATATGAATAAATGTTACAAGAGACCCCACCAACACACATCCATTTATTTCTCACAGTTGGATCTCTTCAATAACACTTGTTAGGATCAATTTCATATAGACCTTGGTCTCCCAGGCCCAACACATAAGCCCCTATGAGGATCCATCCAAAAACCCATGGGTGATAGGAGGAATTTCCCATCTAAGCTTATTTGTGATCCATCATCCTTTTTGGAAACTGATTTCAGATTGGATTTTTCTCCTTGAAATCCTCCCCTAAAACCAAAGACCACACAATCCACCCCTTCAATTATAATCCATCAGATCCAACCATTTGACACCACCATTTTCCATCAGGACACTCAGCCTAACCATCATTTATCAAAAAGAATTACGACATAAGGAAACATGGATTAACATGCTTCAAATGAGGAACCGTTATTGTTGTCAAATTTATTTGGGGAATAATCCACCCTATATCACAATTGGGATGCACTATGGCTACGATATGACTTATTGGGATCGATTTTCTCTATCCCTAGATCTCCCAGGTCCAACAAATAAGCCAGTCTATGGTTATATCCTAAAAACTATGGGAGATAGGAGGAATTTCCCATCTAACATTATATGTGAGCCACTATCCTTTGTGGAATCTAATGTGGGATTATGTTTTTCACCTCGTAAAAAAAAATTTAGGCTTCTTATTGGATGTAGGCTCTATACATTTAGGCTTTCTGATTGAACTCATTGTCTATCCCTTTTTATTTTCATGGTTCTCAAATTTGCTACATAAACTGGTTTATTAACATGATCCTTGGGGTCTTCTTGGGAGTGCTGTTGTCCATTGATTATTACAGATCAGGAGATTGTAGATTTTTTTTGTGTTTTAATTTTTATTGGAGATCTACGCTAATTTACTTATGTCATTTCATATGCTATCACGTATCCTAAGATTAATATGATTTTTTCCTCCAATCTAATTTTCTTGAACCCTTGGGGTCAACTCAACCGTAAACTTGACTGCCTCAGCTACTATGCCTGACATATACATCACCTCACTGACTTCTCATCTTTATTATTATTCACCAAATCTTCATTTCCACCACCCTTTATAAAGATTAATATATGGGGTGCGCCTCTAGTCCTATTACCTGCTTTCACATTCCTCTTTTCTAATCATTCCGATGGAGAACATGGTACTGACAAGATCCATCCAGATTACATCAACTTTCAGATTTTATAATCCTAGAAGTGTTGTTTCTCCTTTACAATATTTGGGATCCAGAATAATGATATTATTCTTTTTTATTTCATTTTTTCATATTTTCCTTTTCTCTTTATAGTTTGGATTTTAGGGTTGTGTGTGTGATTTCTTCTTAATTTGAAGTACATTCGTCCATCTTCATCTCAGGTTCACCATGAGTCCTATAGTGGAATGGACCACACATATATAAAGCTTCTCTGGTCTACATTAATTGTCTATACACCTTTATCTTCATTGTTTCATATTTTTGGTATTTTTTGAAAATTAATATATTTGGGGGTGGTATTCTTATTATGAACATATTATCGATGATATCAGTATCATGAAAATACATGTGTCCTTTAATTTCCTATAATGTTTTTTCCTATTTTGATCATTATTGTTTCCATATTGCATCTATCTATATTTTTCTTATTGCCTTTATTTTAGCATCATCAAACTGATTCCTTTATTCTCTTTTGTTAGTGTTATATTTCCTTCATTGGATCAATTTTTACCTTAAAAGTTGGAATCAGAGCCTGTAATCAGTTTAACGATGTTGTTTCATAATATTGAAGTTGAAAATTTTGATGATGATAACGATTTTAGTATGTGGATAGATAAGATGTGTGTATTATTTTTTAAAATTTGTCTAGTAGATGATTTTCTTGGCCCCAATAAACCTGTTGTGACTCTATCGATCAATGGGAAGTTGGATACTGCCAACGCTGATGTCGCCTTAGTGTTTTAGAAAAGGTTAAATATATAATTCTCTTTACATTAAGTGACAAAGTATTATGTGAAGTCACTCATGAAACTATTACTAAATACATTTGGTGTAAAATAGAACATTTATCTATAGATATAACATTTATTGGTCAATTGTATAAAAAAATAAGGTTCTATAATTTTAAAATGATCTCAGGATCTTTTATTCATGTTAATATTGATGTGTTTTATAATGTTCTTATGGAATTATCTAATATTGATATTAAAAATAAGAATTAAGATTATAAATTAATTCTTATAACATCCATTGATGATTATTTTAATTCATTAATGGATTACATGATCTATGGTAGTGATTCAATTACTATAGAGGAGGTTATGTCTATGGTGTTATCATACAATCATCAAATACAGGTTTTCAAGGAAGAACGTATTGGTGTAAAGTTTGAACCTTATTTATAACATATTAATGTTAAAATCAAAAATAATAATGAAGAATAGAAATATAGGATCTAGTTTAAGAACTTTTGATGATTTCTGTGTGGTAAGATTGACGGTATTAAAAGATATTGTCATGACATTAAAACATTGATAGTGTATCCTATACCAATAAGGTATGCCTCAGTTTCTCCACTATAGATGTTCTTTATTTATTTAGAGTCCCTTTATTTATAATTTGACATAGTTTCTAAGGAGTCTCTCTTATGTGATCTGAGGACCATTCCTACAAGTGTTTTTTTGGGGAACCCAGTATGAATAGATGTTTTGTTAGGGATGGTATAATTCGTTTGGTCATAGGGGGAGATTATTTTCTTATCGGCATTCAGTTTTATACATATTATGTGTTTTTTCTACTTTTACAATTTCATTATACTATAATATTTATTTTATGAGCTTTCTATTGGGTCGGAAAAAGCGAGGAATGATGGCAAGAGGGGGGGTGAATTGCCTTTTTAAAATTAATTAACAAATTAAAATCAAAGTAAAGAATGCAGCGGAAATAAAGAGGCAATCACACAAGAAATTGATAACGGAGTTCGGCCAAAACCCGGCCTACGTCTCCGCTCCCAACTCAACCGTTGAGAGATTCCTACCGCTTGCTTTTCAATGGTTTTAGCAAGAAACCCACTAGGCTTTGAGGTAGCACTAGGACCTATTACAGCTTGCTTTTGGTGGTTAAGCAAGAACCCACTTGCTTTCAATGGAATAGCAAGAACCCACTAGCCTTTTTAACGGGTGAAGGCTAGCTCACCGAGACACAAGCCTTTTAAAAGGGAAGGCTTGAAGAAACCTCTTCACACCTTAATGGTGGTGTGATAACCCAAAAGAAAGGGGGAAGAGAAAAGGTGTTGGGGTTTGTAGGCACAAACCCAAAATTAAAGCTCAAAAAGATAAAACAATAAAAACCGTATTGTTGAGAAGCCTTGGGCGCCAAAGGTTGAATGGAGTTGAAGACGTGCACTCCCAAGCTTCTATGGTGGTGCTCCTTGGATGTGGAATTGGATTGGAGCAGTTGTGGTTCCCTTGGAGCAATCCGCCGGAGGTTTCCCAAATGAGGAGAATTGTGTTCGTTGGCTTCACAATGCTTAATTATGGTCCGGCAAATGTTCCGGGGCTTCAAGGTCCTTTATTTATAGAGGGGGAACCCTCATATGGCCGTTGGAGGCCTTTGGAGCCGTTGGAAAGGCTTTCGGAGCCGTTGGGAGGCAAGTGGAGCAGCCTGGTCAAAGCTCCAACGGCTAGTTTGACTGGATCCACCGGCTGGCCGGTACAGTCCCACCGGCTGGCCGGTGTGTGAAAAAAGGCATAGGATTCTTGTCCAGGGGCCACCGGCTGACCGGTACATCTCCACCGGCTGGCCGGTGCCTTGGTAGAGAAGAAGAGTCTTGATCCAGGCTCTACCGGTCGACCGGTGGAGAGCCACCGGCTGGCCGGTGGCAAGACAGAAGCAAACACTATTTGGGCTGGGTGCCACAGGTCGACCGGTGGCAGAGCCACCGGTCGACCGGTGGAACCTGGCAGTGGGCAATGCCTCTGCCAGTTCCACCGGCTGGCCGGTGCTATCACACCGGTTGGCCGGTGGACTGAATTTCAGTCCATTTTGCCAACTTTCTTGGGTCAATCCTTTGGCAATCTTTTTCCTATCATCCACAACACTTAAAAACAAAGTTAGATAAACATGAAAGTGATTGTGATCATGAAAATTAAACCACGAGGGGATACGAGAGGTACAACACTTTCATGTTCACTACATTTTATGTCTGTGGAATGTTTTTTTATTTTCATGTCTTAGAATGATTGGGAGTGCATCAATATTCTGGTGGAGACTCTAGTTTTGTTGGTATGTTCTGGATTAATGTTGATTCATAGTATTGTAATTTATAATCATGTTTAATTTTAATGATAGCAGTATATGGGTAGTAGGGGTTGAACATGTTCAACTTTCGGCACATGATAAGTGATATTCATGTTGGGAGAATATTTTATAAACTCATGTGCTTATATATATGAATTTATACCCAAACTAATTGGTAGGCTTAGTTTCATGAACACCATATTTATGATTTTTTCCTTTTATTTTGAAAAGGTAGAGTTTTTTGAATTATTTTTTTAAATTTAGATTTATGTTAAAATATTCCATGAAAAATTGTTTTATTTTTTATTTTTATGAATTTTTTGGGGTTCTTATTCACTAAGGACTCTATGTGTTTGAGATTTCCATTTGAGTTTTCTACCTAGGCCTCCATGTTTTCTTAGCATTGGGATTTGGGGAACAGACTCATTCATTGACTCGATTCCCTGGGAATTATTGGGAGTGATTTTTTTTTGTTGATTGATATTGATCGAGAGACTCTAAATTGGATCTTCTGTGTTCCTATTTTTTTAGTTGATCCACGTCTGTTGTCTTATATCATTTAATATATTGTCACATGGCTGTGGATTTTCACATGTTGTTTCACCTGCCTAATCTTATCAAACCGTCAGGGTGTGCTCAGCCATTCACCTATCCACCATGCCTGTCATTCATGACATATGTGTTTCCTCACATCCTTCTAATCTTTATAATTATTCATTACATAATCTGTCCATATCATCATCATTTCCTCCAACTCCATTCTAGAGATTCAGAAAGAGGTAGTTCCACTAATCCTCTTCCAGGCCTTCACATCCCCTATATCTTTCATCATCTCTTGTGGATAGCTTTGTACTCAAGAGCAATATATGGACTATACCAGCTTCAAGATTTTATAACCCTGGAAGTTCTTACTCTCATTAAGTAGATCCAGGATCTAAACTTGTGAGGTTTTTCTTTTTTGTTTCAACTATACATATCATTCATTATTTTAATTACAGTTTAGTTGTCGAAGTTTCATATGTGAGTCTTTCCTTCATGGAGAAGAATGAAACAATCATATTCTCTGGTTCACTATGAGTCATGGAGTGGCTAGGACTTCATGAAAAGATCGAATATGTGGTATGTGTACATTGTCTATCTTACTCTATCATCTTTGTTTTATATTGTTTTATTTATTTTTCAGAATAATAAATCTATTGGTGGTGTTCTTGTTAGCATCATACCACCTTCACAGGATTTTTTCAGACCTAAGCAGAAATCTTTTGATGTTAAAAATTAAGACGGTATATTTTTGATTTAAGGATTTCATGAATAATCTCATGTATCCATGTTATTTTATGATTATTCAAGTTTTATTTTTATTAGAATATACTTTTTTAGTATTCTTGTTGTTTTACGTTACCCTTATGTGATTTTATTTTTCTTTATGTAAGTCTTATCTTAGTATTATGTAGTTTTGAGTTTTCAAGGCTAACCCTTACGTCATTTTATATTACCCTTACATAAGATTTGAATTGTAGGATTTATATTTATGTAGGGGTTTTTCTACACTTATTTTTCCTTACATCATTATGAGTTACCTTTACATGGGTGTTGGAGTACTCTTATGTAGGATCAGGCTAAACATTATGTAATGAGGGTAGTAGCTGTGTTAGCTTCACATGGAATTGGAATGGATCATGCTTCCGTTTTGCAAGCCTGAATCTACCATAACATGAGTTGGAATTCTGGAGGATTACCATTATGCTAGGTTTGTATGACTCTTATGCAACTTATTTATGGTCAAATTACCCTTACATAACATGTGTCGGCCCTTATGTAGAAGGGAATATGTAATTACTTGGATTTTCAGTGTATTATTTTTGGATATTATTTGGATTATTTTTTAGACTAGGCGATGAGATGAAATGAAATTCTGAGGCCCGATGTGACTAGAATAAATATTTGAAATATATTAAATATATTAAATAACATTTGAAAATGGTTTTCCAAAAAAAGTGTAATAAATTCTTAAATGAGACATAGATAAGAAAGATAATGGAACTGTTGATTTCATAACATAGGGTTTAGCCTAGGCATTACATAACCTTTGTCAGCGCAGTTCCTTTGTCGAAAAGCCATCATATGCATAAAGTAAACAAAATAATTAAACAAAATTATTTTATTAATCCATTGATTCAAAGGCCTAAAATATTCTATAAGAATATGGTTATGATGAAATTATATGGTTATCCACATAACCATGGATCTATTGGAGAGAGCATTGATGGATCTCTCTATGAAGAATGGTGACCAGATAATGGATCAACGATTGACATGAAATGAAATCAAATAATCTTTTCAATGATTAGGATGAAGCTCTGTTCTTCTCCAGAGATCAATCTGAATAGAGGTGGGACATTTATTTTATTTGATTCTTTCCCCATTATTAATTTATAAAATGAATACAAATAAATCTATGAATGTATTGATTTGCTGATCATGTGTTTTGCGGTATAAGTTTATTATTGGGGATTTAATTAGGAGAACTAATTTGTGATTATTGATTATTAATTGTTATTATCAATTAAATGGATCAGGGTAGACATGAATATTGATCTAAGATCATTCCTTTTTATTGTTCTTATGCTTGTCTCTCGAGATTCTTCATTTACTATAGGTGTTCTTCATTGGGACCACAGTTTGAAATATCCTGATTAATCAATTATTGTGCACCCATTTCTTTGTCCAATGATATGATATCCTATATCTTGGATGGAGATGACATGATGTTGGTACAACGATCAGAGTGGTGACGAATCAGATGAGTTTGGATACCCAATATCATGTTCTTCGCTGCACAATGAAGAATGAGTCTGATTTCTGAATGAATCTAAGGGCCTAATATTGTTGTTCGATAATGGCCCGGCTCTTCGTGACTTGGATATTTATTTTCTATTATACGGTTGTGGGATAAATGTTAGGATAAATGAATGACAGTACAGATTCTAGTTCTTTATTTTCCAAAAAATTAACACTACACAACATGTAATGTGGGGCGACACACTGTGTGGTCCCCCCAATGCAGTGGCTATGGTTTTAGAGATTTTTATGTATCACATAGTGTGTGACCCTATAACATGTTGTGTGGCCCTTTCATATAGAGGGTGACCTCTCCGTAGTAACTCAGTGTGTATCTTTTAGGGTACACATACACAGGTTGGGGCACATTGTGTACTCCCCCACAAGGACATAGCCTTGATCCATGTATATGACATAAACCATGTACTGGCACATTGGTAAAGTACTTGGGAAGCTGACACATTGTGTACTTCTACACAAGTATGGACATGACATGAGACACTAGGAATTTTCACAGGTAGGATCTGGGACCAAGGGATATAGTGTGTAACCCTTCTACATGATATGTACTCCCAAAAAAAAGGCTTGTATCCCTTTTAATATGTATATTAGACAATTTTAGTTATGTTTTTTTCCCATATCTTTTTATTGAGGGTTGGTATGGAATCACCTCCTACTCCTAGAACAACGATCCCTTCAGCAGGACTTCTTGGATAAATATGTTGGAATCCTTCTGTGAGGCCCCAAGTGAGATCCTCCATTCATCATCTGGCCCAAGGTGGAGTTCTGAATTATCGTCATGACCAAAACTATGTGAGAGATACTCCTCAACATAGTAGTTTAATCAAAATATAGTTGATAGTATACCCCATGACCTTGGTATTTATCCTCATCTATGTATCATATCTCTTCAAAACATCACTGTCTACTTTTAATGGAGATATCTGAAAAAAAACACCTCTTCTATGAATGATATAAACTCAAGAGTGTTTTCTCCTGGATGAGTTCTATGTGGAACCTTCAAGCAGGAATCCTAGGATGAAATACTACAGCTTTCAATTACCTTTACACTATATATCTTTATTGAGTATATATAAATATTCTTGTTATATGTCTATATACATATACCAGCAGAGAGATGATTATTTCTCCTTGTTGTATTATTTCTGGTTTCACGGTGTCCTAATGGGTATTGTTATACTCACCCCTACTTTTCTTTTCCAGTACATGTCATGTCTTGTGCATATGATCGACATTTTGATAAAAACCTTGATAGTCTAAGACTAGATAGTGATTAGTGAGACCAGACTGACTGAGGTGTGTTCTTGTGGTACCTATTCAATAGTTCCTTTACTTATAGGATTGACTTGTTTTTATATTATTTTTAGTGGGATTGTATTTGGACCTATTTATATTCCTTTACATATTTTCATACTATGCTTATGACTTTTAAATGTATCTATTCATGGTTGTTCAGCTGTTTTTAAATTTCATCATTGTATAGGATTGGAGATGTGTGTGTGTGTTTGTAAGTACATAGGATAAGACCTCCCATGCTAGTGATATTTATACTCGTCATTAATCGTTAACCACTAGCCTATTGGAGGTGGGATGGGGAATTCTGGATGGGTCCCTTTGGGACGGGTCATGACAGAGTGGTATCATAGAATTATATTATACATTATGACCATAGACTATGAGATTTGTTTGGATTAATAGTGTTATGTGTTTTAAGTTAGATTTCTGGACAATGACTCTGGTGTTAGTGTGGTGCCTAACGTATTCATACACCAAGACTTCGATCACCTACTTTTTGACTCTGTACATGATAGCATTTTTTATAGGTAAAATAATGGTACATGCATCATATAAGAATTATTTGTGGTTTCCATGTCCTACTTGAGTCATCTCTCAAGATATAGTAATTAATTATGGTACATCTTTTTTACTTTCAATATGTCTCTATGATGAATTCCAGGAAGGATTCAACATCATGATCACAATGATGATCCCCTCATTGATGAGTCATTGATAAAGGGACAATTTCTAGATATGTTTTGTCTAGGTGGTGCACCATCTATACCACCACCTATGGAGTATCACTTGGTACATGTGGTAACAGTAGATGAAGTACATAGGGTAAGCACACTTCATGAGTTATATAAATAGAGACCCCTAAGGTTCCAAGGTGATCCTGACCCATAGGTAGCTGAGGAATGGCTTGAGGTAGTGACCAATGTTTTCTTTTTAGTCAGGACACCAACAGATCATATGGTTGTCTTGGAGACGAGCCATATTCAGGGCTCAGTAGGGTGATAGTGGGGGTTAGTAACCCAATAAAATGATAATGAGTCTCTACTATTGTCATTGTTTGAGCATATATTCTGGGAGATGTTCTCTCTAGCTACAATGAGGGTTGTACATATCCAGGATATTTAATAGCTTCAGAAAGGAAGAATTATAGTAGAGGTGCATTCATCGAGGTTTACCAACCTCTCCAGGTACTCGATGAAATGGTTCCCAATCCATTCTTTGGGGCTTGGAATTTTGAGTGGGGTCTGCATAGAGACATACCAGTCAATGTTATCACTATATTATTTCCTTGCTATGCTGAGGTTCAAGCGAGAGATTTTTTGGTTGAGAGTTTCTTGTCTGAGGAGATATATCTAGTTGTTTTTGGTAATGAGCACATATGATCAGAAACCTAGGAATAAGGGAGTTGAGATCAGTCTTAATGACTTGGATGTGTGATGCATTTTAGAAGTAGGCCCCACAAAAGAGGTTATTTGGTTAATGTCCTATAATGTGGGTCCAATCATCCCATAGATAGGTTGTGAAACTCATGTGACATCAGGGCACATCTTGCACATGATAGTCAACCCACAATATAGCTGACTAAGAGACCATGGATGCACCATCACAGTAGAAGAAGTAGTAATAGAAGGTAGGTTTTCAAGGAGATAGACATGGAGGGGAATATGGTAGAAAATAATGAGGTGGTAGATATTTTGACTTATTACCACCAGCACCCCCATGCGGTCCAGGCTAGGCTCATGGTGCTAGAGGACAAGGGCAGCGACGACTTCAAGGGTAAAACCATGCAACCTAGAGGCTCTAGGAATGAATCAAGGTATGATCTATTTCTTTTTTACCCTATATGTAGTACTGATTTAAACAAGTTTGATTCATTCCTTTTTTTTTCACATATCTTTTTTGAGACTTAGTGATTCCAGTTGAGCCCTAAGCTCGACCTTCACACATGGAGACTTCTGCAGGATATGACTTAGCAATCCCACACTTATGTCTGTGATGTTACATGACTCTTGGAATTTAGAGTTTCTATTGGGATATATTTTATGGTATTGATGAGGCCTTATGATGTCATCTTAGGTATGGACTGGTTATCCACATCTCATGCCCATATTGACTATTTCAAGTGAAGGATGCTTTATTTCCAAAATGATGGAACCAGTTTATCCTTTTTTGGTTAAAATGAACCTATGTAGCATATGATGGACTCATATACAGTATGGTATAGATGATTACTGATAACTTGGATATCCTAACCCATAATGCTAGTGATGTTTTGAGTTCAATGTTTCTTACAGTGGTGGCATAGTATGTGTAACGACCCGAAATTTTGAATAAATCTTGTTTCCTAATTTCATGTGTTATTTTTTTATACTCAAAAAAAATGTTTTATTTGATAAACATGATTATAAATAAAATGAGACCATTGGTTTTTGAGTGTTATATGACCATCGGTCAATATGACCACCATGAACAAAATGTTTTGATTATTGTCTCTAAATTTAAGTAATCTTGGTTAATTATTATAGAAAGAAGATTTGATGGCCTCACCTAGTAGCCTTGGGCTGATCGAAGCCCATCTAACAGAGATTGGGAAGGAGGTAGCACCATTGGGCTTTGCTCTGGACCAAATCCAAGCCGAACTTCATCATGTGAAGCTAGAACGGAATCGCCTTCGCGTGAAGTTAAAACTGATAGAAATTACTACTCGGGCAATGTTGACTGAGCCGCCCCAAAATTCTATCACCCTAGCACACCTTACTCTTAGGTCCTATGCTGGTATTATAAGGGGTTATGTAAAGAGACCGTAATTTCCTTGTGTAATCCTTTTTTTTAAAAAAAAAAATTGGATTTCTTATTATGATGATGTTTATGAATTTTCAAATGACCGGATAAATATTGTATGCATATTTTTGATGAATTTTAGAAAAAGGATATTTTAAAAATGGTTGTGTAAACCTTAAATAATTAAAAATGTGTAATGATTTTCGGAAAATGGTCTTCTACAATTATGTTCAGTACGAAATTTAGAGTCTAATAAGATCAACTTGATTTTTGATGAATAGTAAATTATGAATAGTGATTTTATGATTAGGATTAGTAATATGACCAAATGGATTAGTAATCTCACTTAAAGAATGTTTTAAAATAATCTAGGCACCTTGATTAAGTAATGTGATTCAATAAAATAGTTAAATAACGGTTTCATTAATTATTATTCAAGTATTAGTTTTTTTCGGGTGAATAGTGTTTTTTAATTAAAAATTTAATTAAAAATAATTAGAAAATTATTTTTATAAAAATGACTTTATTTTTGAACTCAGAGCATCGATATTATGTTATGGTAATTTTTGGGGTTTTTTCTGAAAAAAATGAATTTTCGATGAATAGTGTTTTTATTTAAAAATTAAATTAAAAATATTTAGAAAATTATTTTTATAAAATGGAGTTCATATTTGTAATCAGAGCATTGATATTTGGTTAAGGTGAAATTTTGGGATTATTCTGAGAAAGTTGAATTTTTGATGAATAGTGAAAATATAGTTTTTAAGTTACGGGTGTTTAATGACCTCATTAAATGATGTATTAAGTTTGTAATCAATATGTTCGAATTATGAATAGTGAGATAAGGTATGAGGTGTCCCAAGTGGCCAATACCATGGGCAAATACCATGGGCAAGCCCATGGTTTTGCCAAAACCACTAATGAGTTGTCCCTTTGCCATTAATGCCTTGTCCCCTCACTTTCCCTATAAATACCAAGCCATCCTCTCATCCATTCGACTCCCCACTCTTCCCCAACGAAGTTATGGTCTCATTACCTCCCAAGGAGTCCTCCCATAGTGCCCCCAAGCCCTCAAGGTCCCAACCTTTGAGGTTTAAGAGTTACATTTTAAGGTAAGGGATCTGACCCCTCTCTTTCTTTTCAAGTGATCTCTTTTATGTCATTCCTTCTATGCTCCATGTTCTTATTTTGGAGGATGTTCTTTTATACTCCTCTTACTGCCCTTTTTATGTTCATATGATGAAAGACCCCCTCTTACTCTCATCATTTCGTTTTAAGAATGTTTAAGTGGCGCCGTTAGGCTGCCGAATTTTCAAGGGATTCATTCACCTCTCTTTTTTTCAAAGTTCTACTTTCATGTCAAGTCTTTCAAGTTCATTTTTATTATGTTGGGGTATGATCTCTATATTTATCATACTGGTCTTTTATGATCACATGATGAGAGACCCCATTTGATCTCTTCAATTCAGTATTTTGATGTCTTAAGTGGCGCCGTTAGGCTGCCGAATTTTTAAGTGGTTCTTCACCCTTCTCGTTTTGAAGTTATACTTTCATGTCAATTCTTTCAAGTTCCTTTATATTATGTTGGGGTATGATCTCTATATCTATCATACTGGACTCTTATGTTCATATGATGAGAGACCCTATTTGACCTTGTCAATTCAATTTTGTTGAAGTTTAAGTGGCGCCGTTAGGCTGCCGAATTTTCAAGGGATTCATTCACCTCTCTCTTTTTCAAAGTTCTACTTTCATGTCAAGTCTTTCAAGTTCATTTTTATTATGTTGGGGTATGATCTATATATTTATCATACTGGTATTTTATGATCACATGATGAGAGACCCCATTTGTTCTCTTCAATTCAGTATTTTGATGTCTTAAGTGGCGCCGTTAGGCTGCCGAATTTTTAAGTGGTTCTTCACCCTTCTCGTTTTGAAGTTCTACTTTCATGTCAATTCTTTCAAGTTCCTTTATATTATGTTGGGGTATGATCTCTATATCTATCATACTGGACCCTTATGTTCATATGATGAGAGACCCTATTTGACCTTGTCAATTCAATTTTGTTAAAGATTAAGTGATGCCGTTAGGCTGCCGAATTTTCACAAGAGAAATCTTGTTTTGTTTTCTTCCTTTCATGTTCTTCATTTCATATGGTATATTTTCAAATTTCATTACCATGTTCATAAATCCCTTATATTTTGTCCCTCTACTGTTTGATGGGTCATTTATGAATGTTTGACCCATGTCCCCTCTCTTCTCAATGTTTTCTAAAACCTTGTAACATAGCCGTTATGCTGCAGAATTTTCCCCTCAAAATGCCTCTCTCTTTTCTCAAAAATTATTTTATGTTATAAAGTGAATACTCAAAGCTCTTATTTCTACAAGGGTATTCACATATATATCAAAATGTTCCATTTTAAATTCTTGGATTTACATACATGAGACCCGCTTCCCTTTCCGTGGGTTTAAAGTGTCGTAAAGATCATTTCATTAAAGCAGTTTTTAAAATGTTATGATTATGAAATGAAACCCATTTATTTTATGCTATATGGGTTATTTATGAAATGTTTGATGATGATATATGTGGCTCACATGATAATAAAGGCAAATTTAAGGGTGCGCCCTGATAGCGCTCCAATGCATTGGGTAAAGACTTAATCTCTAGAGATGACCATTTTAACGACGCCTTGGTGAATAACCTTGGTAATTTTTAACGACACCTTGGGGATGGACCTTGGTGAAACGAAACGATTGCCAATATTAAATGTTTCAGCCACATCTTCAAGTTATGAAAAAGTTTTATTTTTATTATGATATGCCTCATGATTTCATTTTCATGCCTTAAAGTTCTTTTCATGACTTTATTGATGTATCCCAAGTTCATATGTAAAATGTTTCACTTGTTTCCCTTGCTGGGCCTTCTGCTCACCCTTTCTTTTGATGTATGTCCCCAGGTTATGAGATTCAGTAATGAGCCTAGGGTGAACATGAGGAGAAGCCTTTCAAGTGTTTAAGAAGAATTCTTTGTGTTGTTTTCATGTTTTAAGTTCCTGGTTTCCAAGACACTAAACCTTAAAGATCCTCGGTTTTGTAAAATGTAATTAAAGTTTATGTGATAAAAAGGTGGGATGCTATAGTTGGTATCAAAGGATGGTTTAGTTATTTTTGGAAATTAGGATATGAAAACTCTAGGAGGAACCCTATAGAAAATTTTAATATAGGAAATATTCCTGGTATTTTGGTGAGTATTGAGTAAGGGGTTGCCAAGAAAATACATCCCTGTCTGGATACGAGCAGGTAGAGGTGGCTCTGGCACAGATGTACATAGGGGTAAAACCCGAAAACACCGCTTTGAGCTAGACTCGAACGGGAACTGGTACACGACAACAGGCCTTGCTGCACTCTTGGTTACGACACTCCCGAGGGATATGCTTTGGTAAATTCATAAGCTTGGTATGAACCATTATTAAAGGAACAAAGATAAAATAAAAGAAGGATTCACATAGGAATATATGATCATGTATAACCTAGATGGGAACCTAGGGGATCACAATTTAGGGTATACTTTTCTTCTACAAGTTATCCTTATATGCTTTAAGTTTCTTTTCATGATTATTGGTTAAGTATTTAAGCCTCTAATTATAGTTTATCTTCTTAGTTAATGGTGGGAAATGGAATAACGTGTCCCAACAACCAATGTGATAGGAAATGCGACAATTTCCGTATTAATATGTCAGAGATGATTAGGGGATTAAAAGATGATTATTATTTTGGAAAGCGTTCACTATTTTGGGGACCCTATATGATCGAGGTAAATAGATTACTATAGTATTTTCATTGAGGAGTAAGGTTGACTTATATTTTGAAGAATTGATGAATTTAAGGTGGACTTATAGTAATTTAGGTTACTTTTGGGAATGATTAACCTATCTTGGGTAAAATATGTTTAGGTTAGCTACTTTTGTTATAAGATGTTAGGAGTGGTTGATGTTGTCTGGAGATGAACAATGAAGTTGTTTTGGAAGACTATGTTATCAAATCCTTCTTGTATTTGGGTTTCAATCTTAGTTTGGTTTATTTTGAGGAATTTTAAGGACCGTTATTTATGGATTGGTCTATGATGAACGTTGGGTAGTACCATGGAACTTTAAAGATTTAAAAGTAGGTTCTATTCCTATGGGATTCTTTCTTTTTGAAGAGTTGTTTTACCTTAACCTTTCTGTTTTTGGGATAATGTTTAAAGATAGAAGAAATAGATAGTTAATCTTTTGTAGATTATGTGATTCTATAGAAGATGATTCTTGTGCTTTTATGAGACCAAGTGTTTTTGAATTCTCACCATTTGGCGAAAAGATTAGTGTTGGTAGGGACTTGTTAAAGGATGAAACTCTACTTGAAGGTAGGTATATTTTCTTATGTTTTTGTTCTATGTAGTAAATGAAATCCTCAAAATTATGAAAAGAAACGTAAAACAAAAATGTTGTTGGTTTACGTTTCCTACTAGGTAATCAAAGACCGTTTACACACATCATAAGTTTGGGATTTTCTCACGGTTAACTTTCTCCTAATCATGTTCTCTATCGCTCTCTCTCAGAACTGACCCTTTGTTTTTTCCTCCATGTCCATGTTTTCCTACATGGAACCCGAGTGTGGGTTAACTCGGGTGGCCTTTGTACTTCCTTTTCTTTCTTTTAAAGTAATGGTGTTACTGACTCTTTTTCCGATGTGGGACCTTCAATGAAATTTCAAAACCCAATTTAAAAAAAATTGCGAGGACGCAATTTCTTAAGGGGGGAAGATTGTAACGACCCGAAATTTTGAATAAATCTTGTTTCCTAATTTCATGTGTTATTTTTTTTTATACTCAAAAAAAATGTTTTATTTGATAAACATGATTATAAATAAAATGAGACCATTGGTTTTTGAGTGTTATATGACCATCGGTCAATATGACCACCATGAACAAAATGTTTTGATTATTGTCTCTAAATTTAAGTAATCTTGGTTAATTATTATAGAAAGAAGATTTGATGGCCTCACCTAGTAGCCTTGGGCTGATCGAAGCCCATCTAACAGAGATTGGGAAGGAGGTAGCACCATTGGGCTTTGCTCTGGACCAAATCCAAGCCGAACTTCATCATGTGAAGCTAGAACGGAATCGCCTTCGCGTGAAGTTAAAACTGATAGAAATTACTACTCGGGCAATGTTGACTGAGCCGCCCCAAAATTCTATCACCCTAGCACACCTTACTCTTAGGTCCTATGCTGGTATTATAAGGGGTTATGTAAAGAGACCGTAATTTCCTTGTGTAATCCTTTTTTTTAAAAAAAAAAATTGGATTTCTTCTTATGATGATGTTTATGAATTTTCAAATGACCGGATAAATATTGTATGCATATTTTTGATGAATTTTAGAAAAAGGATATTTTAAAAATGGTTGTGTAAACCTTAAATAATTAAAAATGTGTAATGATTTTCGAAAAATGGTCTTCTACAATTATGTTCAGTACGAAATTTAGAGTCTAATAAGATCAACTTGATTTTTGATGAATAGTAAATTATGAATAGTGATTTTATGATTAGGATTAGTAATATGACCAAATGGATTAGTAATCTCACTTAAAGAATGTTTTAAAATAATCTAGGCACCTTGATTAAGTAATGTGATTCAATAAAATAGTTAAATAACGGTTTCATTAATTATTATTCAAGTATTAGTTTTTTTCGGGTGAATAGTGTTTTTTAATTAAAAAGTTAATTAAAAATAATTAGAAAATTATTTTTATAAAAATGACTTTATTTTTGAACTCAGAGCATCGATATTATGTTATGGTAATTTTTGGGGTTTTTTCTGAAAAAAATGAATTTTCGATGAATAGTGTTTTTATTTAAAAATTAAATTAAAAATATTTAGAAAATTATTTTTATAAAATGGAGTTCATATTTGTAATCAGAGCATTGATATTTGGTTAAGGTGAAATTTTGGGATTATTCTGAGAAAGTTGAATTTTTGATGAATAGTGAAAATATAGTTTTTAAGTTACGGGTGTTTAATGACCTCATTAAATGATGTATTAAGTTTGTAATCAATATGTTCGAATTATGAATAGTGAGATAAGGTATGAGGTGTCCCAAGTGGCCAATACCATGGGCAAATACCATGGGCAAGCCCATGGTTTTGCCAAAACCACTAATGAGTTGTCCCTTTGCCATTAATGCCTTGTCCCCTCACTTTCCCTATAAATACCAAGCCATCCTCTCATCCATTCGACTCCCCACTCTTCCCCAACGAAGTTATGGTCTCATTACCTCCCAAGGAGTCCTCCCATAGTGCCCCCAAGCCCTCAAGGTCCCAACCTTTGAGGTTTAAGAGTTACATTTTAAGGTAAGGGATCCGACCCCTCTCTTTCTTTTCAAGTGATCTCTTTTATGTCATTCCTTCTATGCTCCATGTTCTTATTTTGGAGGATGTTCTTTTATACTCCTCTTACTGCCCTTTTTATGTTCATATGATGAAAGACCCCCTCTTACTCTCATCATTTCGTTTTAAGAATGTTTAAGTGGCGCCGTTAGGCTGCCGAATTTTCAAGGGATTCATTCACCTCTCTCTTTTTCAAAGTTCTACTTTCATGTCAAGTCTTTCAAGTTCATTTTTATTATGTTGGGGTATGATCTCTATATTTATCATACTGGTCTTTTATGATCACATGATGAGATACCCCATTTGATCTCTTCAATTCAGTATTTTGATGTCTTAAGTGGCGCCGTTAGGCTGCCGAATTTTTAAGTGGTTCTTCACCCTTCTCGTTTTGAAGTTATACTTTCATGTCAATTCTTTCAAGTTACTTTATATTATGTTGGGGTATGATCTCTATATCTATCATACTGGACTATTATGTTCATATGATGAGAGACCCTATTTGACCTTGTCAATTCAATTTTGTTGAAGTTTAAGTGGCGCCGTTAGGCTGCCGAATTTTCAAGGGATTCATTCACCTCTCTCTTTTTCAAAGTTCTACTTTCATGTCAAGTCTTTCAAGTTAATTTTTATTATGTTGGGGTATGATCTATATATTTATCATACTGGTCTTTTATGATCACATGATGAGAGACCCCATTTGTTCTCTTCAATTCAGTATTTTGATGTCTTAAGTGGCGCCGTTAGGCTGCCGAATTTTTAAGTGGTTCTTCACCCTTCTCGTTTTGAAGTTCTACTTTCATGTCAATTATTTCAAGTTCCTTTATATTATGTTGGGGTATGATCTCTATATCTATCATACTGGACCCTTATGTTCATATGATGAGAGACCCTATTTGACCTTGTCAATTCAATTTTGTTAAAGATTAAGTGATGCCGTTAGGCTGCCGAATTTTCACAAGAGAAATCTTGTTTTGTTTTCTTCCTTTCATGTTCTTCATTTCATATGGTATATTTTCAAATTTCATTACCATGTTCATAAATCCCTTATATTTTGTCCCTCTACTGTTTGATGGGTCATTTATGAATGTTTGACCCATGTCCCCTCTCTTCTCAATGTTTTCTAAAACCTTGTAACATAGCCGTTATGCTGCAGAATTTTCCCCTCAAAATGCCTCTCTCTTTTCTCAAAAATTATTTTATGTTATAAAGTGAATACTCAAAGCTCTTATTTCTACAAGGGTATTCACATATATATCAAAATGTTCCATTTTAAATTATTGGATTTACATACATGAGACCCGCTTCCCTTTCCGTGGGTTTAAAGTGTCGTAAAGATCATTTCATTAAAGCAGTTTTTAAAATGTTATGATTATGAAATGAAACCCATTTATTTTATGCTATATGGGTTATTTATGAAATGTTTGATGATGATATATGTGGCTCACATGATAATAAAGGCAAATTTAAGGGTGCGCCCTGATAGCACTCCAATGCATTGGGTAAAGACTTAATCTCTAGAGATGACCATTTTAACGACGCCTTGGTGAATAACCTTGGTAATTTTTAACGACACCTTGGGGATGGACCTTGGTGAAACGAAACGATTGCCAATATTAAATGTTGCAGCCACATCTTCAAGTTATGAAAAAGTTTTATTTTTATTATGATATGCCTCATGATTTCATTTTCATGCCTTAAAGTTCTTTTCATGACTTTATTGATGTATCCCAAGTTCATATGTAAAATGTTTCACTTGTTTCCCTTGCTGGGCCTTCTGCTCACCCTTTCTTTTGATGTATGTCCCCAGGTTATGAGATTCAGTAATGAGCCTAGGGTGAACATGAGGAGAAGCCTTTCAAGTGTTTAAGAAGAATTCTTTGTGTTGTTTTCATGTTTTAAGTTCCTGGTTTCCAAGACACTAAACCTTAAAGATCCTCGGTTTTGTAAAATGTAATTAAAGTTTATGTGATAAAAAGGTGGGATGCTATAGTATGAGGGCATCTTCCATGAGGATGTTTTAGGATTACATCCCCGTTGACAAAAAAATTATGCATTGATCAACACCTGAGAATGGAACCAATATGTATGTCAACATATCGTATGGATTTTACATAGCTTCAACAGATGAGGGTATGGTTGGAGGAATTTAATAGGAATGGATTTTGAGACCTAGTGATTCACCATGGGTAGCCCAGTTTTTTTTTCCAAGAGGGTATATGGGGCTTGAGGTTATGTGTGGACTACTGATGCTTTAACCTGGGGATTTTGATGGGCAAGTATCCACTATTGAGGATCGATGACCTATTAGTTAAATTGAGATGGGGTCGATGGACCTCGAAGGTTGACCCCAGTTCAGGCTATCACCTTCTGTAATTACATGATGAGAATATTTTGAAGAACAAATTCAAATATCGAATTGATTTCTATTAGTACTTGGTTATTCAATTTGGCATAAAGAAATCTCTAGAAGTGTTCATGGGATCATGAAACATCTCTTTTAGCCTTTCTTAGACTGATTCATGGTAGTCTTCATCAACGATATCCTCGTATACTCAGAGTCTGAGGAGGAGCACGCGAGGGACTTGAGGATAGTACTGGATGTAATCTGAGGGCACCCTCTTTAAAAAAATATCTCAAAATGTGAGTTCTAGATCTAGGTGATCCATTTTATGGGACACGATATATCATTATATGGAGTGGTAGTGTACCCATCCAAGGTTGATGTAGTGTTTGGTTGGGATCCACCAACAAATTTCATGCAGGTGAAAAGATTTATTGGGATGGATGACTATTACTAGAGTTTCATACCTAACTTCCCCAGAATATCCGCTCCCATGATTGATTTTACCTAAAATGGGTAACCATTCATGTTGATGGAGATGTTACAATAAGATTTCTAGTTGTTAATGTAGGGATTTATGAATGCCCCCATTTTGAGATTACCAGAGGAGGGTGTTAAGTACGTAGTGTTCTACGATGAATTAGGAACCACGATTTTTGTGATTTAATGTAGAGGAACAAAGTGATTTTCTATGGTTCACATTATTTGACATCACATTAGCATAAATATGTGACCCATGATCTTAATTTAGGAGCGGTAGTATTCACACTTTTTTTAAAAGGTAGAATAATTTTATTGATAAAAAACGTGGGGTTACACTGGTCTAAAGTAATGAATTTTTCTGACATTTAGAGCATAATAAGGGATTAATTCATATGGGTGATCATCCATCCAATTCATGTCTTGAGTAACTCCGAGGTTGGAAATACCATCAGCGATCCTATTGGCTTTGCGGAAGGTGTGAGTGGCGATGAAGTAAAGCCCAATGAGAGAATTCAAACATTCCATCCAGTAGGCAGTAAGAGGCCACACAAGGTGAATGGTACCATTCCAGATGTCCTGAATTATTGTAGTGGTGTTTCTCTCAATACATATATTGTTCTAGCTATGTAAGAGGCAAAACATGTGGAAACACTACTTGATGGAAAGAGTTTTATCATCTATTATGATCACATGAGTCTCAAGTATATATTCTCTCAGAAGGATATTTACTTAATAGAGAGGTGATGGATATGGTCCCTCTTGGATTATGACTTTGAAATTGTCTATACTCTCTGGAAGGGGAATGTGGTACAAGATTCTCTCTGTAGAAGATCTTGTTCACATTTACTGAATGAGTCATTAGAGCAGTTGGCGTCATTACAGTTATCCTTTTTCAACAGATGTAACGTCCCGGTTCCGGAATCCACCTAGAGGCTCCCCATAACCGGTTGGTCACATGGCCTCAAGTGCATTTCCCCAAACGACAGAGTCAACCGACTAGCAGAAACGTCCTTGGGTGTGACATTGGGGAAACTATTCCCTCATTGGCAGATTATACAGTGGAAGTAAACACAACATGCAATAGCGGAAGCAGTAATCTCCAACAACAATTCACAAGTAAATTTCAGGAGATTAAAACACCAAACCAATAGAGAAGATATGTATATATATGATATGATTCATTATACATATCTAGAAAAATAGCCAAACATGTCACAATGATGGAAATAAAAATAGTACCAAAACAAGTACAAAAGAAAAGATAAACATCTCCTCAGCATCACAAGCCTAAGCTTCATCCCATGCTCTCCTGCTCCAAAGAAATCAGGTACCATAAGTCGAAGGTCTCTTACCCTTGTCTATACCTGAAACAACATAGTCTGTTTGGGCCCAAAACCATGGCCCAAATAGGGTGTGAGACTAAATCCCAGTAGGTAACCACCTGAATATCTGTGTCTCACAGTCAGTGATCATATAGAATGTAATAGTACAGTATGCAGTAAGAAGTATAGTAAACAGTAGGTAGTAAATAGTAAGTTGTAACAGTAAGCATTAACAGGATGATGTACAACAGTAATCACTCCATAGAACAACAAGCAGCAACAAAGCAAATAGCTAACCAAAACAGAACCCCTCTGCGGAGTACCCGCTTCCAACCCCTCTAGTCCTATCCAAGAAGTACCCAAAACCCTCTAGGCAGTGCACTTGTCCTAACCCCTCTCGTTTGGTCATACAAAATTATAAGAATCTCTGGGAAATCTCGCTCGGTCAATTCCCCTTAGATTATAGGGTAGTTAGGGTCTCTCTAAGGAAGATCATGTGGTCTAACCCTGTTATAGCCCCATGGTCTAGAATCTCTCTGAGGACATCACTTGGTCAATCATCCTATAGTCTCAGGTATATCACAGACTCTCCAAAGAATAACTCTTAGTCAATTCCTTCTCTGGCCTGGAACGGTTTTAAAGAAATTCAGACAAAGTAACAACTCTCTAAGAAAGCACACTCAGTCTACCCTACTATATTATATAATATCTAAGACTCTCTGGGAAGCTCACTCAGTCTATCCCCTATATTCTATAATGTTTAAGACTCTCTGAGAAAGCTTACTCAGTCTATCCTCTTATAGTATATAAAATCCAAGACTCTCTGGGCAGCCCACTCGGTCTATCCCTTATATTCTATAGCACCATGTTCCCATGGTCTCATGCCAGTTAGTGCATAATAATTCTATAAGGACATAGTACACCTATAGATCTAATTGGATAACCAAATCACACTTATAGAGATACTTGGATAATCAATCTACAGCAATAAGCATGTCAAGAATATCATTCCATACTATGATCACAAGGCAAGGAAAATAGGTATAATGGACAAAGGATAACAAGACCTAAAGGACGTAAATAGAACAAGGCATGGCCAAACATCCAATTGCAACAAATTATCCTCACAAAAGTTCAAATTACCTCTACACAAGCATAAAATCCAGGCTAGAAAATAATAGGGGCAAAAATTTAAACACCAAATACCCCATTCATAGGTATTGGTGGAATTTTCCCATAAAACTCAAAGACATCTAAAGGTAAGGCACAAACAACCTACCTTGATTCTAGGAGATCAATACACATTGACCATGAGGATTGATTATCCCTAGAATGGCGTAGATCTAATAAAACACACACAATGTTCAACCCATGATAACATGATAAAGAGTGAAAATCAAGGAATGAATCTAAAGAAGAAGGAAGATCTCACTGTTGTGGTTCCAACACAATCGACGGTGGTCGATTCGGCAAATAGACGGAGGCTCGGGGGATCATACACAACCAACACATGGCTAGTATACGTCCTGGTGTGGCATCAAAGTACACGGCATGTACTTTGGAAATTTCCAAATTCTCCTCTTTCTCTCAAAAATGACTAGAAAAGGAAAAACATACCTGAAACGAAGGTCCGGGTTCATACAAACTTCCCCCCTTAAAGAAATTTGTCCCCGAATTTCCTTAGTGAGGCGTAAAAGAAGAAACACCGAATAGATCCGGCCACTGTGATCAAACATTGGCCTCCCTATCCCATGTCTCGTCCTGTACTCACTTGTGCTTCCATAGCACCTGTACTAGAGGAACAGATTGTCCATGGAGAACCTTCATACAGCGATCAAAAAAATGCATAGGATACTCTTCAAATGATGCATCTGCTTTGAGCTCAACCTCCTCATTTTCAAAGACATGATACAGGTCTGAAAAGTAACGTTGGAGCTGAGAAACGTGGAAGACGTTGTGCATGGATGGGTACCTCTGAGGTTACTAAAACCGATAGTCAACCATCCCAACTCTCTCCAACACCAATAACGTCCTGACGTACCATGGTGAATGCTTACCCTATCTCCTAATCCTCTTGTGTCCCAACCTCAGTGTGAAACACAGGAAAACCTGATCCCCGAACTCAATCTCCAGAGGTCATCTCCGTTGATCAGCATAAGACTTCTGTCGAGACTGTGATGTAGCCATCCTCTTCCAAATCAACTCTATCTGCTCTGAGGACTCCTAAACAAGGCGAGGTTCCAGCAAAGCTGTCTATCCTGCCTCCAGCCAGCACAAAGAAGATCGGCATGGCCCACCGTACGAAGCCTCATAATGTTCCATATAAATAGTCGCCTGAAAACTATTATTATATGCATACTCCACAAGAGTAATATGCTTCTCCCATGAACTGCCAAAGTCTAGGATGCAAGATCAGACCATATCCTCCAGCACCTGGATCGTATGGTCGGATTGGCCATCTGTCTGGGGATGGTATGCTGTATTCAAAAGTACCTGTGTACCCAAAGCCTTCTGAAGTACCTCCCAGAACCGAGAAGTAAAACACGCATCCCTGTCTGAAATCATGGAGTCTGGAACTCCATGAAGACGTACAATCTCTCGAATGTACAACCACCCTATATCATCAACATTTAAGGTCTCATTGATTGGAAAGAAGTGAGAAACCTTTGTAAGCCTATCGACGACAACCCAAACAAAATCACTTCTTCGATGTGAACTCGGTAACCTAATCATGAAGTCCATCGTGACATCGTTACACTTCCACTCAGGGATGGGTAACTTCTATAAAATCCCTACTGGTCTTTGATGCTCCACTTTCAAATTCTGACAAGTAGAACATCTCATGACAAACCCAACAACATCTCTCTTCATACCAGTCCACAAGTACTGGTGGTGTAGATCACAATATATCTTAGTGACGCTATGATCAACTGCCCAAACTGAAAAATGAAAATCCTGTATCAACTCCTCGCGTATGTCTACTGGCACCCATACGCGTCCCTAGAAATGGAAGATCTCATCCTCACCCACTGTCCACCCAGTAAGTGGGTCCTCTCCTGACACATTATCCCGTAGGACTAGGCCTTCAGAGTCTGATAGCTGCCTCATCCATACTCGATCAAGAAGGGTAGAGGTAACAGCTACAGAAGATAAAAAAAGTCTATCCATGCCTGTCATGCACCTCCAAATGCATCTTATAGAATAGAGCCATAAGCTGCCACTCATTGCTGGGCTCCTGGACTACCCTAATCTGAGTTCTTCTGCTCAATGCATCAGCCACTACGTTTCCCTTTCCCAACGTATAGGCAAGCTCAAAGTCGAAGGACTGAAGATACTCGACCCAGCTATGCTATCTTATATTCAGATCACGCTGAGTGAAGATGTACTTGAGACTCTTGTGGTCAGTGAAAACAACAAAGTGCTATCCCATTAGGTAATTTTGTCAACAGTGTAAGGCATGAACAATAGCTATAAACTCTAGATCGTGTGTCGGGTAGTTCCTCTCGTGTGGTCAAAACTACCATTACTCGTAAGCAATGACCCCATCTCCCTGCATAAGCACATCTCCCAATACAACACCTAAATCATCACAGTAGACTGTATAGCTCTTCCCGGGCTATGGAAAGACAAGTATCGGTGCTGACGTCAACCACCCTTTCAGCTCCTAAAAGGTTGTCTCACAAGAACCTGACTATAAGAACTTCTCCCCTTTCTTGGTCAGACCTATCATCAGTGCTGCAAGGCATGAAAAGTTATGTATGAAATGAATGTAGTATCCAGGCATCCCTATGAAAGTCTTCATCTCAAATACATTCTTCAGCTGCTCCCATGAAACTACAGCTCTCTCTTTCTCTAGGACCACTGATACTCCAGCCTCTGAGATAATGTAACCCAAGAAGTGAATCTAATCCATCCAAAAGTGGCATTTTGAGTGCTTAGAATATAACTGATTCTCTCTCAGTGTACTCAAAACTATCTCAAGATGGGTAGCATGGTCTCGTCGAGTGTGTGAGTACACCAAGATTTCGTCCATGGAAACCACCATGAAGGAATCCATGTACGGATGGAACACTGAGTTCATCAGCGCCATAAAAACTGCTGGTGTGTTCGTGAGACTGAACGGAGTGACCGTATACTAGTATAGACCATACCTAATCCTGAAGGCTATAAGAGGTATATCTAATGGTCTAATGCCCAACTAATGATAACTAGACCTGAAATAAATATTCGATGACACTCGGGATCCTCAAAGCTGATCAAAGAGGCCATGATCCTCGTCAAGGGATATCAGTTCTTGACCATCAATTGGTTCAAATTCCGATAATCCATGCAAAGCTTAAGGTAACAATATACCTTCTTCGCAAACAGGATAGGAAAACCCCATGGAGAAGCACCGGGTCGGATGAAACCCTTTACTTGCAACTCCTCCAACAACTTCTTGAGCTCCTGCAACTCAGGTGTAGCCATCCTGTAAGGTGGAATGGACACCAGTTCTGCTCCTAGAATGAGATCAATAGAAAAATCTACCTCACTCTCTAGAGGAAAACCAAAAAAGTCTTCTGGAAGGACCTCCTTGAAACGATCCACCACTAGAGGAAAGTCTAACTTTGAAGTCCCCTGGTCATCTAGATAAAGACTGGCAATCTACGATGTAACTCTTCCTAGCCCAAGATGCTCTGGTCCAGCTCTACCTACTTGGACATCCCACTCAACTCTATGATGAAAATATCCACCCTCTGGTGATACGAAACTCACCTTGCGGTGATAGCAATTGACGACTGCCTGTAAAAGAACTAACCAATCCGTACTAATAATGAAATCATAGCCTGTCAGCTCTAGGACATAGAGATTCCATAAGAAGTGACACCCCGCAAACCCAAGAGGGCACTTTCTACACAGACATACACTAGATTTCCTCGTTCCCAACAGTGTTTCAAAAGTCAACGTGTTGGCAGATGAAAAGATACAGAGCCCAAGGCTCTCCAAAATAGCAATAGAGATAAAACTATGCGTAGAACCACTATCGAAAAGAGCTGAAGATAAAACTGAGGATACTATGATCGTACCTCGAATTGTAGAAGGGTCAGGATCCTGCTCCTAGTGGGTCTGCTCCATAGTGAATGTCTGGCCTGTACCGTGGCCCTACAACCCTAGCTGACTACTATGAGCTAATCCACTCTGCTGTCAACAGTAACCTGGTGACTGACCACCACGGCCGCGACTTCCACCTCATCGCGAATGGTCGGAAGAACTCCAGTTCCCAGACTGGTGAGAAACTTTCGATACATCTCCTGTACGTGGGGTCATAGAAGAAACCCTACCACTAGTTGTAGGTGAGAAGATCTGACAATAACACTAAAGATGGCCCATATTTCTACAAGATCATCACTTTATCGGGTATCTCTGACACTGAGGCCTATTATTACCACTCTTACCGCAATTGTAGCATACAACCTGGCTACCTGATGATACATTCTGCCTACCCTAATCTCTTCGAGCAGACTCCCTGTGGTGCTTCTTGCAATCAGTATGAGGAACACAGACTCTAGATGTCGAACTGCCCTAGCTCACTACTCCAGAATCTCTCAGATTGTACTCAGTGATCAGTGCCTGGTTGATGATAGAGGATGTCGAAGTCAACCTGACGATATTCACCTGGGAACGGATCTCTTTCCTAAGACCATCCTCAATCATCCTAGCAAGGAACAACTCATCACCTTCTGGAATAGGTGTGAAACACTGCAGCTCAGTAAAGCGAGACAAGTACTCCATAACAGAAAGAGTACCTTGCTCTAGACTCAAAAACTCTCGGGCTCGGTCGGCCCTCAAGGTATCTTGATAGAATTAATCGTATAAGATGTGCCAATAATCATTCCAATTCATACTCTACTGGTTCCTTGACTGTTAGATCACCCCCAACCACCTCTTGGTGGTGTCTTAGAGAATATAGGTCATGAGATTTACCCTCTTCTCTGGAGGTATCTCCAGATGCTCAAAGATCGTCAGCATGACCTCTAACCATGACTCTACAGCCTAGGGTCCCCCATCCCCTGAGAAAATAAGAGGGTTTTGCTGTAGGAAAACCCGCGTCAACTCAGCCATAGACGGGGCAGGAGATGGTGCTCCCTGAAAGGTCAACATCATCCTCATTAAGTCCTCCTCTAACTACGCATCGGCGCCTGCAACAGGTATAACTGCTGGTTCCAAGACTAGCATAGAAGGAGGATTTGTAGGAGGTTACTGATAGGCAATATCCGGTGTCTGATCACTATCACGTAGCTGACGTACAACCGGAGGATGTCTCAGTGGCATAGCTCTGAAAGAACAAAATAACACCTTAGATCAGGAATATCAAGGACTGAGATCACAAGAGTACAAAACGGGAACAGGAGAAAAACAAACATGTTCTACAAAACACGACTACACGGCATGTCCTCTTAAGCCAGACACATGGGCGTGCAATTCTACCAGCATTGGTCATGTAACATTCCAAACAACACAGTGTGTTGTCCCCACACACGACATGTACATGAACTCTCTTCCCCTTCCAGAGTATCCTTATATAGCTAACTCACACGGTCCTATTAAACCTATCCTACACGGCATGTGCACAAAGGACACAGCATGTACAAGACAAGGTTCTAGTGACCCCTGTTATTAGTTACATGGCCGGCTACATGGATGATCGTTACACGGCGTGTTCCGAAAAAACACGGCGTGTATAGGAGAGATAACACCATCCCGTATTGTTCGTGACACGGCCGGGTACCTAGAACAAGACTACATTGTGTGCTTGTACCGTACACAATGTGTACTATACGAGCTTCCCCGAACTATGTTATTAGTGACACGGGCGGGTACATGGCTCACTACTACATGGAATGTACCTACCGCACACTACGTGTTCCGGAAATCTTGTTCACCATCTCAGGTTTCCTCTCACACAGTCAGTGACATGGTTTAAAACTACACGGCTTGTAGGTAGTTACACGCCGTGTATTCTGGGTTTTTCTTAGCAGTAGCTCAGAGACTGCACCGAAGCCTAGAAAACACTGAAAAACAATCATGAAGGTTCCAAATTCTGATCTATGAGGTCCCATACTCCCCACGAATCAAATCTTTGCATCTCTTACATATCATATACAAGGGAAAACAAGTAAATGATTCACCAAGTTCCGATTCATGAGGGCCCATAACATCTGAACAACCAAAATTTGGCCTTCATTTAGGAAAGGTGCAATTCAAACAATTTTCTACTACAGGGATTCTATCAAAGCATCGATCACAACAGCATGCATAATCTACAAAACGTCTATCAAAACAAAATGCAATTGCTAATGCACCCTAGATGGCATGCCAAGAATGCATGGCATGTGATTTCTAACAAGTGCCTATATGACGCATGAGATGGAATACCCTCATCTCATCAGGTTGTGACAGAAAGAGAACTGTAATAGAAACAACAATTACAACACAAGGCATGTGAATCACTCTATGTGAAATAATATCAACCATAAAATCTCAAAACTAGAAAACTGCAATAAAAGTGTTAGATTGGATTTTCCCTATACATGGGTTAGCTACTCCCGGGAACAGTTTATTACCATGTACTAAATCTGCCCTATCACTGGCTAAAGGCTCCAAACAGTAAATCAAGATAAAATAATCCCTCTGATAACACTTTGTAACGTCTTAGTTCTGTAAGCCACCCAGAGGCACCTCGTACCCGGTTGGTCACATGGTCTCAAGCGCATTTCCCCAAATGCCAGAGGCTGCCGACTAGCAGCGAGGACATTGGGTGTGATAGTGGGGAAACTATGCCCTCATTGGAAGAGTATACAGTGGGAGTAAACAAAACATGCAATAGTAGAAGCAGTAATCTCCAACAATAATGCACAAGAAAACAGCGAAAGACTAAAACAACAAAACCACTGGATCAAATATGTATATATATGATATGATTCATAATATATATCTAGGAAAACATCTAAACATGTCACAATGCTGTAAATACAAACAGTACCAAAACAAATACAAAAATAAAAGATAAACAGCTCCCCAGAATCGCAAGCCTAAGATTAGTCCCATGCTCTCCTACTCCAAATCAATAAAGTACCAAAAGTCAAAGGGCGCTTTTCCTTGTCTATACCTGCAACAACACAGTCTATTTGGGCCCAAAAGCATGGCCCAAATATGGTGTGAGACTAAATGCCAGTAGGCAACCACCCAAATATTTGTGCCTCACAGTCAGTGACCATATGGTAGGTAATAGTATAGTAAGCAGTAAGTAGTACATTAAACAGAATGTGGTGAATAGTAAAGAGTAACAACAAGCAGTAACAGGAAGATGTACAACAGTAATCACTCCATATGACAACATGTAGAAACAAAACAGACAACCAAATAAAACAGGATCCCCTCAGGGGAGTACTCGCACCGAACCCCTCTGGTCCAATCGTATAAGTACCCACAACCGTCTGGGAAGTGTACCCAGCATAACCCCTATGGTTTGGTCATACAAAATTATAAGACTCCTTGGGGAAGCTCTCTTGGTCAATTCCCCATATAGTCTAGGGTAGTTAGGGACTCCCTGAGGAAGATCACATGGTATAACCCTCTTATAGCCCCAAGGTCTAGAAACTCTCTGAGGAGCTCACTCGGTCAATCCTCCTATATTCTCAGCTCTATCCCATACTCTCTAAGAAAGCACTCAGTCAATTCCTTCTCTATCCTAGAAAGGTTTTAATGAAATTCAGAAAATTTAAAGACTCTCTGAGGAAAATCACTCAGTCTAACCTCTTGTAGTCTATAATATCCAAGACTCTCTGGGAAGCTCACTCGGTCTATCCCCAGTAGTCTATAATGTTCAAGACTCTCTGAGGAAGCTTACATGGTTTTTCCTCCTATAGTCTATAAAATTTAAGACTCTCTGGGAAGCTCACTCTGTCTATCCCTTATATTCTATAGCACCAGTTTCTCATGGTCTCATGCCAGTCAGTTCATAATAATGCTATATGGCCATGGTACACCTATAGAGCTAATTGACCAACCAAAGGACACCTATATAGCTACTTGGCTAATCAACCAACAGCAATAAGCATGTCAAGAATATCATTCCATCCTACGGTCACAAGGCATGGAAAACAGGTATGCCGGACAAAGGCTAATAAGACCCAATGGTCGTAAACAGAACAAGGCATGGCCAAACATCCAAGTGAAAAAACTTATCCTCACACAAGATCAAATTACCTCTACATAAGAATACAATAACGGTATGAAAACAGCAGGGGAAAAAGGTAAACATGCAATACCCCGTTCAAGGGTATTGGAGGAATTTGTACATAAAACAATAAGACTTACAAAGGTAAGGCACAAACCACCTACCTTGATGCTAGGAGATCAATACACTTTGACCACGAGGCTTGAATCTCCCTATAATGGTAAAGATCTACAAAAATGCACAAAACGTTCAACCCACGATAACTTGAGAAAGAGGGAAAATCAAGGAATGAAACTCAAGAAGAAGAAAGTGCCACCGTTGCAATTCCAACGCAATAGACGGCGGTCGATTAGGCAAACAGACGGAGGCTCCGGGGCTTAAGGGACGTTCACGGCTGTACGGGGACCTCTCGGTCAAAGAACCTGAAGAAGAAGACATTTTCATCGATTAGGCACGACCCTGGTCCAATTAATGAAAAACAAAGTACACAGCGTGTACCTGCCCTTTCTATACTCTGCTTTAAGTGGCCTTCATATCGCCCCTTCACAACATGTGTGTGGCCCAGACATGGCCAGCACACGGCCTAGTGCGGCATCGAAGTACATTGTGAGTACTTCTAAATCACACAGCATGTACTTTGAAAATTTCCATATTTTTCTCCTTTTATAAAAAACGACCAAAAAAGGAAAAACATACCTGAAATAAAGATTCAGGTTCTTACAGGGAATCCACATCTAGGGGATGTCAAATATGAGACCATGGATACTCATATATTCATTGCACATGCTTCTAATTTATTTTCTAAAGGCGGGGAGCACATTCTTCTTTTTAGAGTATGCATGATGGAATCAATGGTGTTAAAGAAGGAGGTTCTGAGAGAGCTACATACATATCCTTTTTTGTACATCCCAGTGTGGAAAATATGTACCAAGACATCTGATATCAAATTTTGTGGCAAGGGATGAAGAAGAGAGTTTCAGATATTTTCTCTCGATGCCTTACTTGTCTATATGTGAAGGTTGTGCACCATGTTCCAATGGGTTTATCTCAGCCCCATGAGATGGTACAGTGGATGTGGGATAGAATACACATGGGCTTCATATTAGGATTTCTATGTATGTCATGAGGACACGATTCCCTCTGGATGATCATATAATGACTCAGCAAGTCATCCCACTTATTAGCTACTCAATATAAGAGTTCAGTAGAGAGAGTGGTACACCTCTATGTGAAGGTGATAGTCTCACATCATGGAGTTTCATCAATGATCATTTCTGATAGTGATTTTCACTTCACATCCCAGTTATAGAAGGGATTTCAGGAGTTGTTTGGGACATAGTTATTCTTGAGAACAAAATTTCACCTACAAATTGATAGCCAGACTGAGCGAACTGTTCAGGTTTTGGAGGAAATTCTAGGTGCATTCATGTTAGGCTTTAGCAACAATAGGGAGGATCACCAACCATTGGTGGATTTTCTACACCATAAAAACAACCATTCCACCATCGTTATGTCACTATTCTAGGCTTTGTATAGAAAACACTATTGTTCACCACATTACTAGACTGGCCCTTGAGAGTCATCACTCATGGGCCTAGAGTTGTTGCAAGAAACTAACGATAAGTTTCATATCATCAAAGAGTGAATAAAGACATTAAAAAGCTGTCAAAAGTTTCTTTGTACAAACAATTCCGTCCTTTGGAGTTCTAGGAGGGAGAACATGTGTTCCTACGGGTTTCACCTTGATGTGGATTATAGATATTTGGATGGGGTGGAATGTTATCTCTATGATTCATTTTCCCATTCCAAATATTGCGTAGTTTTCTGAAGGTGTAATAACTTTTAGTTATCCCTCTACAATTAGATAGAGTACACAAAATGTTACATGTGTTGCGGCTGAGGAGGTACGTGCATGACACATCGCATGATATTGATTGGGGCGAGCTGAACATCATGGATTGATATAAATTTTCTATATACCTAGTAGAGAATGAGGATCGATAAGAGAGGATCATTTTTGTTTTATCAATTCATTTAGTGTGTGTCTGGTGGACTCACGAGAATCTTCCAGAGATCACATGGGAGTGGGAAGCTAAAATTCTTGATTAATACCCACATCTCTTTGTGTAGCGCATATTTTATCTTTTCATGATTTAAAGTCCCAAGGAGGGTATAATTTGAAGACTCGTATTTTCCCTGAATTTTTTTGGATTTTTTTTGGATTTTTATGAGAATAAGTGTTGAGACAACGTGCAATTTTGAGGCCTGGTGTTCTTGGAATAAATGTTTGAAATATATAAAATATAATAAATAGAAAGCATGTCTAGTTTTCTTAGAATAATGGATTAACATTTAAATGTAATATTAGACCATAAATCTAATGGCATCATTATTTTTATGTTGTGGATTTTATACTCGGAACAACATAACGTTTGTTGGGGCAGGTTGTTTGTTGAAAAGTCTTCATGGGAGTAAAATAAAAAAATTTATTAGGTAAAATTATTTTTATTAATCCATTAAAATAGTGACATAAAATATCAAATAAGAATATAGTTATTACGAAATATTAGGGTTATATGCATAACACTAGAGTTGTCGGAGATCTATTGGAGAGAGAATTGGTTGATCTCTTTCAGATGAACGATAATCATATCATGGATCAACAATCGACATGTAATGACGTTGAAGGATCTCATCAATGATAATGGTAAATCTCTACTATTCACCAGTGATCTATATGAATCGATGTAGGATTTTTGTTTATTTTTATTCTTTCCCCATTATTAATTTCTATGATGAATTCAACTCAATCGATGAACATGCCTATTTGAGGATTGACCGTATTACATGATGGTTTTATTTGAGGGAATTTTATCAAGATAATTAATTTTTCATTGTTGATTATTCATTGTATTTATCATGAAAAAAGATTGAGTTAAACACAAACATTGATTGAGGTTCATTCCACTTTATAGTTCGTGTGATTTTCTCCCATGATTCTTTGTCAATCATGGGTGTTCATTTTTTGTCTCATTATTAGACATATCCCAATGAATGGAATGTTTTGAACCAATTTCTTGGCCCAAAAATATGATATCATATATCTGGGATCTGCACAACATGATGGTGATGCGAAAATGGGATCGATGATGAGTTAGACAAGTTTGGATAACTAAATTTTTGTTTTTTGGAACATAATGATGAATGAAAAATGATGTTTATTTTTGAATGAATTGAAGGGACTAATCCTGTTATTTGATGATGGAGTGACTCTTCATGACATAGATATCAATTTTTTTGGAAATAAGGTTGGTAGATTGATGATTGGATGAACGAATGAAAACATGGATTATATATCTGGTTTTTTAGAAAAATCCACACTATACAACATGTAATCTGGAGCAATATGCCATGTTCCCCACTGTGCAGTGGCTATGGTATCAGAGAAAGTTATCTATAAAATGACATGTGACCCCTCCCCAGTAACATGACGTGTACCATAGAGGGTACATGAACATAGTTTGGAGCACACTATGTACTTCCCCACACATACATGACCACGATCTAAGTACATGGGATAAGCCATGTACTGGAACATAGGTAGAGTACATGGAAAGTTGGCATACCTTGTACTTATGCACATAAACAAATACATCATGAGCCATAGGAATTTTACACATGCAATACCCGGGGTCAAGGGACACAACATATAACACATTTACACACAATTTACTCCTAAAAACATGTCTTGGAGCCCTTGTCCTCTATATCTTAGATATGATTAGTTAATGTAAAATCCCTTTATCCTTTTTTCTGATGGTTGGTATGGAATCACCTCATACCCATAGTACAACGCTCCCTTCAGTAGGACTTCATGGATAGAGTTGATAGAATAATTCCATGAGTCCTGGAGTGAGATCCTCTATTTATTTTAATTCAATAGGTCAAGTTCTTGGTATCATCACAACCAAAAATACACTGGTGTCAATCCTCTACATAGCTTGTTAATCTAAATTGATTTGCTTGTATACCCCATCACCTTGAGAGTGATCATCATCTATGTACCATATCTCTTTATACCTTAACTGTGTACTTCTAATGGTGACACCTAATGAGCATCACCTCCCAGATGGACTTCACTAGTGTGATCAGACTCAGGAGTGTGTTCTTATGTATGAGTGTTATGTGGAACATGCGGTCTAGAATCCTAGGCTGGAATAATATGATTGTGACTTACATTTAGACTCTGTGTCTTTGTTTATTAAATCTTGATATTCTTTTTATATGTGTTGTATACACATACCTATGTAAAGATGAATATTTCCCTTTATTTTATGCTTTTTAGTTTTTGGGTGTCCAACTAGGTCTTGTCATACTCACCCCTATATGATCTTTCCCTATATGAGTCATGTCTTGTGAGGACGATCAAACTTTTGACACAGCCCTAGAAGAACTAGGACCAGATGGTGCTTAGTGGGAATGTACAGACTGAGGTTTGTTTCTATGGTACCTAGATGGAAATCCATTTACATTTATGTTGGACTTGTTTTCAGAATATTTTTTGTGGGCCTATATTTGGTCGTACCAAATTTCATTTACATTCTGTCATACTCTACTTTTTGGTTTTAGATGTATGAATTCTTGGGTGTTCAGTTGTATTTACATTTCATCATTACAAAGTCTTTTATATGTGTGTTTGTGTGTGTAGAGGTACTTCGGCTAAGGCATCTATTGTTAGTGATATTCCTACTCGATGCTAGTCGAAAACCCTTGCCTATTGGAGGAGGGCTTGGGGAGTTGTCACATGGACACCTTTGGGACTTGTCAGTATAGAATTAACCATTATGTAGAATTCCAGGTTGACCTTTCTATGGGGAATCTTATAAGACCCTTAGGTAGGATTATATTTTTAGGATTTGTTACAACATCATATTCTATAATCTCTTCAATCGCACATGTGTCCCGATGCTGTTGTAGATTGTTCGAGGAATTGTTTCCTTCAAATTTAAGTTCCTAAGGTATTTTCTTGTGTTGATATACACTAAATCATATTATTATTGAATAAAAAGACAAAAAAGATCAATATAGGGGTATGAGATGATCCATAGTGGGGAGGGATCATTCAAGGACCTATTGGAAACAACACTTGTGATTAAATTTGAAGGTATTTTTCTAGTGGAGGGCATATGGTTGTGTGAGTTCTGAGGAGGAGAGAAACAGTAATGGTTTGGAAGAACATAGATAGGTTAGTTAAAACCCTACTAAGAGGGTTCCAACCTAGTATAATTCTTCTTGTCGATTATGTTTTCTAGGTGTGTTGTTTTTGCTTCTATTATTCCATCTTTCATGGGTGTCATTTCACCGTTCTCCAGTTCAGTCTATTCATTCTATTTCATTTTCCCTTTCTTGTATCCTTGTTTGAATGTTTTCATAGTTTGGTTTCGTAATCAAATAGATCAAGAGGTTTCTTTTGTGGAGTATGATCAAAGTGGCTGGAACCATGTAAATATCTTGTTTTCTTTATCATTATTCATTTTATTATTCTTCTTGATGATTTTTCCTACTACTATTATTATCAGTTTTTGATATTGTTTTTGTTGTATTTCTATTTATTTTTTATGCATTTTATTTTCTTTCGATTTTGTTCTGCGTTTTTTTGTGTCGTGGTTTGTGAAATACTACTTCCCACATTTGAACTTTTGTGTTTTCTCATAGAACAATAATAAAGGTTTCTGGAAGTGGTTTGGAAAATCACAACTAAATATTCCAGAAAATTCTTTTTGTATCTGCTTTTTAGCAGTGGTTCTAAAAATTGACGCTAAATGTGTTTTTAATTTTAATTTTTTATTTTTTTGAGGTAGTTTAGTGGAATTTTTTATAAAAATTATGCTAATTTAGTTTTTTATTTTTTACCAAAAATTATTTTGATTTTTAGTAATGGTTTATGACAACCCCCGTTAAATAGTGGTAGTTTTTATAAAAGCACTGCTAATTTAACGAGAAAAAAATATTATATATTAAATATTAAATATTTATCTATTATTAATAATTTTTATTTATTATTTATACTCATTTATATTTTTATTTATATTTTTGATTAACTATAAATTTTTAAATATTAATTAGTTAATAGTTAACAGTTATCCAAAACATTAAATAATTCTTGTATAATTTGAAAATCAGAATTCAATATCAAATGACTATAACTTTTGATATGAGTGTCTATTTTATCTCCAAAACTAGTCAAATATAAATGTATAAAATGAATGACAAACATATTAGATAATAATTTCTTAATTATTAATAAGATAAAATTTATTATATTTTTTTGAAAAGTTGAAAATCAAACTTCATCTTCAAAGGGTCATAAATTTTGATCTGGGTGTCCATTTGGACTCTACCACCTATCAAATCAATAAATGATATTATATCTATTCTATAAATATAAGAGGGTCCCTATTCATATTTTTTTAGTCCAAAAAAAGTTCCATAAGGCCTCCAAAACGAGGTTTTTAGTTAAAATATCATGATTTTTGAACAATTGATGAGATTTTATCTTTGTTTAAGAGTGTCTTCATTTAATGTTTTGGTCATTTGAGATTTTATTACATTGATTTACATTCCTATTTCTTTTATGGGGGTGTAGTTATTGTGGTTTCTTCTCATTTGGTGATTTATTATCTATTATATATATATATATATATTTGTATGTACTTCAATACATCTATGTATATTTTTTTATAATTTATATATATTTACAATTATCTTATCATGATTATAAATAATTTTATCCAACCGTGGATATTTATCTTTATTTATGAATATTTGAATATATTTATATTAATTTTTAAATATATATATATTAATATTTATATTTACTTGTGTAATGTCCCATTTCCAAGTGCTACCTAGAGGCGCCCCATACCCAGTTGTTCATATGGACTCAAGTGCATTTCCCCAAACACTAGAGGCTACTGACTACCAGTTAGGGTCTTATGTTTGATAGTGGGAAAACTATGCCCTCATTAGTAGAGTAACACAATTGAATCAAAACAAAAAACAATATTGAAAGCAGTAATAACACATAATAAGTAACAGCAGAAGACTGAATGTAAGAAATAAATGGAGCACATATATAAATGATGCATGTCACATATGTCTAGGAAATAAACCAAACAAGTCACAATGCTAGAATATAGTACTAAACGAAATTACCAATGAAAAAAAAGTAAACAATTCCACAGCATTGCAAACCATAGCTTGGTCCCCTGTCCTCCAGCACAAAGAAGTCAAGTACCTGAAGTAGAATGGAACTTTCCCTAATCTATACCTTCAGAAATATAATTTTTTTGGCCGAAAAAACATGATCCAAAAAGGGTGTGAGACAAATCCCTATAGTCAACCACCCAAAGATATGTGCCAAATATTAAGTGAATATATATGACATGCAATATGCAAAAGAAGTAATAAATTTCGAAGTACTCAAAAGTAAATTGTACTATAGTTTCAATTAAAATAATTTATATTAAACAATTTAACCAACCAAAAAAAATACAAGAAACCCTCTAGGAATGTTCTCAGAACCTATCCCCTCTGGTTCGGCCAACAATCTCAAGTCACCCTCTGGGTAGTTCTCATAGCCTAAACCCTCTAGTTCAATTTACCACAAAGATAAAGCGAAGACCCTCTGAGGAAGTACTCACTGTCAATTCCCCCTATGGTCTCATGCAAACAAACACTCTCAAAGGAATCACTCACCATAAATTCCCCATATAGTATTTTAACGGTAAAATACAGACACTCTAAGAAACCACTCAACGTCAATTCCTCCTATGGTTTTGTAACGTATCTATAGACACTCTGAGGGAGAACTCAACGTCAATACCCCTCCTATAGTCTCCAAATTTTATAATTATAAATTATAGTCTGGGAATTCCCTCAATGTCAATTTCCTCAATGGTCTCACTACACTAGGTTCCCACAGCCCCATGTAAAGCAATCGTACACTAATGATAATCAGCAGCCAGAGTAAACCTCAAAGTACTACTTGGATAATTAGCTATAAGGCATTGCACAATAAAACAGATAGATAATCACTCCATCCATATAACAGCAGGAATGGGAAACAAATATCCTATATAGAAAAGCTAGACCAAAAGGTCAAAATCAAACAAACATGGAAAAACACATCCATGACATGACAATTAACCCTATTCAAAGTCAAACAACTTATAATCCATCATAAAAGACATAGAAGTCATTAATATGTTCAAAATCCATAAACATGAAATACCCTGAATGAGGGTATTGGGAAATTTTTCACATATAAATCAATGACTAACTACGAAAAGGCACAGACCACCTACCTCTGCTTTGTACAAATGATATACATGAACCTTAGGCCATGAATCACCCTAGAACTCCATAGATCTACAGAAAAGGATAAAAATGTTCAACCGAGGATATCTTGTGAAAGAGGAGAAATCAGGAAATGAGTCTCTTGAAGAATAAGTAACATACTGTGTCGATTCCAGTGAAATTAACATTGGTATATCCAATGAATAAAAGGAAAGTCGGGGGCTCAGAGAAAATTCATCGACTAAAGACGCTCCTAGATGAGACGAGAAGATAAGAAGAGGTTTCTGTCAATTAGACGTTACCTTGGTCCATTTAATGAAATAACACGAAAATACATGGCATGTTATTTAAATTTACAAAGCATGTACTTTCCCTAACTGGCATCCTCTTTAGGTGGCCTCTAGATCACCCCACACAGTCATGTACTTGGCCATTACACGGCCAGTACTCGATCACCCATAGAAACAGGGAACATGGCATGTACTCCAGAAATTTCCATAAACTGCTCTTTTTCTCAAAAACAACTGGAAAAGATAACCCATACCAACAAAGAAGATATGGGTTCTTGAAAACTTCCCCCCTTAATGAAATTTTCCCTGATTTTCTCTAGAAATGTGGCATAGAAGAAAAACCTCAAACAACTCTGGACACTGTGATCGTACATCAGCCTCCCTCTCCCAAGTCTCATAGAGTGCTCGCCCGTGCTTCCATAGCACTCATACCGGAGAAATAGACCAGCCACGGAGAACCTTCACACTACGATCAAAAATCTGTATAGGATGCTCCCTGAATGATACATCCACCTCTAACTTAACCTCCTTGTATTAAAAAGATTGATATGGGTCTTATAAGTAACATCAAAGCTGAGAAATATGAAAGATTTCAGGATTATCTCGATACGTGTGAGGTAAATGCAACTGATAGGCAACTGGCCTGACCCTCTCCAACACCTAAAACAGTCCAACGTATATCATTGAAAGGTTTCCCTATCTCCTAATCTTCATTTGTCACAACCTTGCTGTGACATGCAGGAAAACTGGATACCTGGCCTTGAACTCTAGAGGTCGTCTCCGTCGATCAATATAATACTTTTATTGTGACTGTACAGTAGCCATCATCATCTGAATCCACTCTATCTACTATGTGGTCTCTTAAACAAGATGAGGTCCCAGCATAGCTACCTCTCCTACCTCAAGCCAGCATAAGGCTGACCAGCATGGCCTACTGTACAATGTCTCATAAGGTTCTATCTAAATAGTTTCTTGAAAAATATTATTGTATAAAAACACTCCAAAAGGAATTTTCTTATCCAAAGAACCTCTGAAATACCAAATTCATTCTCAAAGCATGTCCTCAATCACCAGAATCGTACACTCAGAAAGGCCATCGATCTGGGTGTTGTAAGCTGTACTCATAAGTACATATGTACCGCACACCCTCTATAGTCCCTGCCAGACCTGAGAAGTAAAACACAAAACCCTATCTAAAACCATGGATTGTGGAAACCCATGTAGACGTACAATATCTCAGATGTACAGCCTCCCTATATCATTAACATTGACGGTCTCCTTGATCGGAAAGATGTGGGAAACATTCGTGAGTCTGTCAATCACAACCCATACAACATCATTCCCTCAAGGTGACCTCGGGAAGCCTGTCACGAAATCCATCACGACATCATTCCACTTCCACTCAATAATAGGTAACTGATACAAAAGCCCTAATGGTCATTGATGCTCTGCCTTCACCTACTGAATAGCGGAACACCTCATGATGAAACCAACAACATCTATCTTCAAACTTAGCCACCAATACTGACAATGTAGATCACGATACATCATGTTGACACCAGGATGAACTACCCCAACTGAGGAATAAAGTTCCTACATTAACTCCTCGCATATTTTGGCTGACACCCATACGTACCCATGAAAATTAAAGATCTCATCCTCGCCTACTGTCCGTCCAAGTATATGGTCCTCTCCTGACACACTCTCCCATAAGACTAGGCCTCCTGAATCTGAGATCGGCCTCATCCTCACTCAATCAATTAGAGTAGAGGTAAATAATACAGAAGAAAGAAACATATGTCGATGTCAGTCGTGCACTTCAAAATACATCTCAGAGAGGAAATCCATAAGCTGCCACTCACTATTGGCCTCATGAACTGCCTATATCAGAGTCCTCCTTCTTGATGCATTAGCCACTGTGTTTCCCTTCCCAGGTGTGTAGGAAGGATCAAAGTCAATGGAATGAAGGTACTAGACTCACCTTCATTGTCCTAGATTCAGATCACGCTATGTGAATATATATGTGAGACTCTTTTGGTTGGTGAAAACAACAAAATGGTCTCCCAAAAAATAGTGTCTCCAACAGCGTAAAGTATGAACAACTACATCCAACTCGAGATTTTACATCGGGTAATTCCTCTCATATGGTTTCAACTTCTAAGACCAGTACACAACAACCCATTCTCCTTGTCTAAGCAATACTCCCATCTCGATACCTAAGGCATCCCTGTAAACACTATAGCTCTTTACTGGATTTTGAAAAACTATTATTGTTGCCAAATTCAACCTCCCTTTTAGCTCTTGAAAGGATGACTCACATAAATCTGACCCCAAGTACTTCACACCCTTCTAAGTCACTCCTTTTAGTGGTGATTCTAAGCATTAAAGGTCCTTTATGAAATTTATGGGGTCACCAAACAGCCCTAGAAAACTTTGTACCTCAAAGAAGTTCTTCGGCTCCACCCAAGAAACTACTTCTCTCACTTTCTCTAGGTCTACTTATACTCCTATCATTTAGATAACATGACCCAAGAAGTGAATCTGGTTCATCCAAAAGTGAAATTTTGAGAGCATATCATATAACTGATGCTCTCTCATTGTACTCAATACGATCTCAAGATGGGTAGCATGGTTGTGTCGAGTGTGAAAGTAAACCACGATATTGTCTGTGAAGACTACCACGAAAGAATACGAGTATGGATGGAACACTCAGTTTATCAGGGCCAAGATAATTGTAGGGACATTCGTGAGACCAAACTACATAACCACATACTCATATAGACCATACCAACTCCAAAATGATATTAGAGGTATATCTGATGGTCTAATGCGCAACTGATGATAACTAGATCTCAAGTAAATTTTTGAGAACTCTCAGGCTCCTCAAAGCTGATCAAAGAGATTGGTAACCCTCACAAGGGATATCGGTTCTTGACCGTTAACAAGTTTAACTTCCAATAATCCACACAATGTCGAAGGGTACCATTCAACTTCTTCTCAAACTGGATAGGCGAACCCCAAGTAGATGTACTATGTCGGATGAAAACCTTAGCCTGCAACTCCTCCAACTTCTTCTTGAGAAACTTTATCTCTGGTGTAGCCATCATATAAGGAGGAATGGACACTGGTTCCACTCCAAGAATGAGCTCGATTGAAAAGTATACCCCTCTCTCTAGAAGAAAACTTGAAAATTCCTCTGGAAAGACATCCACAAAATGATCCACCACTATAGAAAATTCTTTCTCTGAAGTCCCCTGGTCATCCAGATATAGACTTGCAATCTAGGATGTAACTCCTCCCAACACATGATGCTTGGGTCCATCTCATCTCACCTAGTCATCCCACTCATCCTTATTCTGAAACATACTGCCCTCTAGTGATGTAAAACTCACCCTGCAATGATAGAAATTGACTAATGCCAAGAGGGGAACTAACTACTCCATCCCAAAAATGATGTCATAACCCATCATTTCTAAGATGTAAATGTCCCATAAGAAGTCACACCCACCAAAACCAAGAGGTAACTCCCTGTACCGACGTTAACTAACCATTATAGTCCCCAACATAGTGTCTAGAATCAAGATATTAGCAGAGGTAACGATACGGAGCCCAAGGATCTCCAAAACAGAAACACATATGAAACTATGGGAAGACCCTATATCAAAAAGTGTAGAAGCTAAAACTGAGGCTACTAGAATTGTACATCAAACTATAGGGGGTATGGGATCCTACTCTTACTGGGTATGATCCAGTATAAAAGTCGGGCATGTACCACAACCTTGTGAGCCTTGCTGACCACCCTGAGCTAATCCACCCTGTTTTCACTGAAATTCTACTGACTGGCTACCACAGCCACAACCTCCTCATCAACCTCAATAGAGTGAAGAACTCTAGTTCCCATACTAATGAGAAATTATTGGTCGTTCTCTTGAACACAGAGTCATTGAAAACCCCTGTCATGAGATGCTAGAGAAAAAACAACTTACAGAAGCACTGAAGATTCCCCATCTTGCCACAAGATTGGCACTCCACTATGTCTCTCGGGCAATGTGGCCTCATATTCCCAATCTTCCTACACTGGTAGCACACCACCTATCTACGAGAATATGTCTCTAATATCCTTGGATATCCATTCGTAGACTCTCAGTGGCGCTTCCTGCTGTAACAAGGAGGGATGCCAACTCTAGATGTATAGCCGCCCTGGCTCCCATCTCCAGAATCCCTCAGAATGTTCTCTGTGATCAGTGCTTCATTGAATATAGAAGTGATGTAAGTCAACCAAAATATTTTCACCTGATATTAGATGTTGTTCCTCAGACTATCCTCAAACTTTCTCACCAGAAAAAAAATTGTCACCTCCTGGAATGGGTGTGAAGCATTGCAGCTCTGTGAAGTGGGAATAATACTCCATAATTAAAAGAGTACCCTACTCAAGACTCATGAACTCTTAGGATCAATTAGCCCTCAATTTATCTAGGTAGAAGTTATCATAGAAGGTATGATGGAACTCATCCCTAGCCATGACCTGCTGGAATCCGGCCTGTGAGATCACATCCCACCATCCCATGACGGAATCACGAAGCAAATATGTAGTGTTCTTGACCCCCCTCTTCATAGGAATTGCCAGATGCCCAAAGATTGTAAGAACAACTTCTAGCCATGTATCTGCATCCTGGGGTGCTCCATCCTCTAAAAAAGTGGGAGAATACTACTACTGAATGATCCACGTCAATTATGCCATCGATGGGGGTAGGATACAGTGCTCTCTGAAAGGTCTGCATCATCCTCATAATGCCTCTCGGAACTATACATCAGCACCTGTATCTAGAATAATGGTTGGTTCCAAGATAGGCTCAACTATAGGATCTACTAGTGGCCCTTCATCGACCATATCCAGTGTCACGTCACTACCATATAACTGGCGTACAACTGGAGGATGTCTCTGCGACATGACTCTGCAAGGTCAAGAGAACACAATAGTTCAAGATTATTAAGGACTGTAATGTAGAAGTGAAAGAATGTAACATGTGAAATAATGCATTCAAAATCTTCAAAACATGGATAAATGGCGTGTATGTTCCCTAAACAACATGTTCCTTAATCCTTCACATGGGTGTGTACTTCCTCCAAAATTGGTCATGTAACACCCCATACACACAACATGTCCTCCAAAACACTGTGTGTACTTGATTCATTTTCCCCTTCTCGAGTTCTTCTACATGACTATCCCACACTGTTCTCCTAGAACAAGACTACAGGGCATGGCCATTTCAAAAACAGTGTGTACTAGAAGAACTTCACCGACCCGTGTTGTTAGTCACACGGCCGGTTACCCGGCTGACTCTACCTGGCTTGTAACAGATAGAATTGGTGTGTAATTCCTGACTTCCATCCACCCATGTCATAAGTCACATTACTGGATACATATTCTCTACAACATGGTGTGTATATCTGGTACATGGCATGTACCACCAAAGATTTCAAAACCCCATGTCTCTGCCCGCACAGCCAGTGATATTGTTAGAGACTACACGACATGTACCTAAAGAACACATTGTGTACTTGAGAAAAATAGTTCGTTCCCTAATAGAATGATACATGGCATGTATTCATAGATACACACCACATATTCTAGGTTTTTTAAGATAGTATGCCTCAAAACTATTCCAGAAGCCTGAAAATCACTGAAACAAATATCAAAGTTCATAATGTTGATATGTGAGGGACCATACTCCCTGCGAATCAAAGCTTGGTGTCTTGTACATTCCATATACAAGGAATAGAAAGTTAATGATACTCTAAATTCCAATTCATGAGGTCCTATAACACCTTAATGTGCAATTTTTAGAGTTTATTCAAAAAAACCTTACACAGTCAATACCCTATCAAGCAATGGGTATTTTATTAAGGCATCTTTCACAACAACATGTGATCGGTAATGCACCCAAAATGGACTGACAAAAATTCATGGAATTGATTTCTAGAAAAGTGCCTATATGATCCATGATATAGAATAATCTCATCTCATCATGTTTCAACATAAATAAATGCATGATAATATCAATGATAATAGGAAAAAACGTCTAAATCACCCAATAGTGAAATCAAATCAACTGTAAAATTGAAAAACCAGAAAAATTTCAATAATCAAGGTAAATTAGGTGTTCCATGTACACAGGTTAGCTACTCCCAGGCACGTCTTATTACCAAGTACCAACTATTTCCTATACATGAATATATGATCCATACAATAAGTCAAGAATAAAATAATCCCACTGATACCACTTTGTAAGGTCCTAGTTCTGGGTGTAACCCAGAGGCGCCCGAACCCAGTTGGTCACATGTCCTCAAGTGCATTTCCCTGAATGCCAGAGGCCACCAACTATTAGTGAGTTCCTTGGGTGTGATAGTGGGGAATCTATGCCCTCATTGGCAGAGTAAAACAGAAGAAACAAAACAGATAACAATAGTGGAAGTAGTAATAACACACAATAAGTGACAGTGGAAGACTGAATGTAAGAAACAACTGGAGCACATATATTAATGATATATGTATCATATGTCTAGGAAATCATCCAAACAAGTCATAATGCTGGAATAAATTACTAAACCAATGTACAAAAGAAAAACATGTAAACAACTCCACAGCATCAAAATCCTCAACTTGGTCCCATGCTCTCTAGATCCAAGAAGTAATGTACTTGAAGTAGAAGGGAGCTTTCCCTTATCTATACCTACAACAATATTATCTTTTTGGGCCCAAAAACATGACCCAAACAAAGTGTGAGATGAATCATAGTTGGAAACCACCCAAATATTTTTTCCTAATAGCCAGTGAATATATAAAGTAGACAATATGCAATAGAAGTAATAAACAAGTAAGTACTCAAAAATAAACAGTCTTATAGTTTCAATTACAATCATTTACATTTAACAATTTAACCAACCAAAAACAAATAAAAGTAACCCTCTGGGAAAGTTCTCAAAAACTATCCCCTCTGGTTCAATGATCAATTTCAAGTCAACCTCTAGGTAGTTCTCACAACTAACCCCCTCCAGTTCAATTTACAACATGGATAAAGTGAAGACCCTTTGAGGAAGCACTCACCATTAATTCCCCCTATGGTCTCGTGAAAACAAAGACTCCTTGAAGAAGCAATCATTGTAAATTCCCCTTATAGTATTTTAATGGTAATCTATAGACACTCTATAGAAGCACTCAACATCAGTTCCTCATGTGGTCTTGTAACGTACCTATAGACACTCTGAGAGATCACTCAACGTCAATCACCCCTATGGTCTTGCAGTGTTCACTACTACAAAAACGGGTTTCATTATCACTAAAAATGGGCTTTATCAGCGCTAAAAAAGTGCAGTAAAGATCAGCGCTGAAAAAAGGGGGTGTCTTGGTGGTGGGGTGGTGTCTAGGAGGGGGTTCCCGGTGAGGGGGGGGGGGGTTGTCCATGGGTGTGTCCAGGGTGTCGGTGGGGCTTTCCAGGGGGTGGGTGGGGTGTCTGGGGGGTGGGGGCGGTCCGGGGTGTTGGTAGGTTTGTCCAAGGGGGTGGGGTGGTGTCCAGTAGGGTGGGATGGGGGAGTACGGAGGGGATCGTGGTTTCTATGGGGTGGGGTGTCCAGCGGTGGGCGTGGTCCACGGTGTTGGTAGTGCTGTCCAAGGGGGGGTGGGGTGGTGTCCATGTGGGGGGCTGTCTATAGGGTGTCTATGGGGTTGGGCTGGTGTCCATGGTGTCAGGGGGGGCTTTCTAGAGGGTGGGGAGATGTCAGGGGGGAGATTAGGGGGTTGGTGGGGTTGTCCACGGAGGGTGGGATGGTGTCTGGGAGGGTGGGGGTGGTCATCCATGGGTGGGGGTGTCCAGGGGGGTTGGGGGTATGCAGGTGGTGGGGTGGTGTCAAGGAGGGGTGGGGGTGTCATCCAGGGGGGTGGTGGTTTTCCATGGGTTGGGGGTGTCCAGCGGGGCTGGGGGGGTATGTCCAAGGTGGGGGGGCTGTCCATGGGCGTGTCTAGGGGCTGGGGGTGTCCAGGGGGTTGAGGGGGCTTTCCAGGGGGTGGGGGTGTCCAGAGGGGTGGGGGTGTCTAGGGGGTAGGTTGGTGTCTAGGGGGTGGGGTGCGGTCCAGGGGTTTGGTGGGGTTGACTCTTACATTTCACAAAGTACCCATTGATCGATCTCATAAAGGATCAAGACAATCCAAATGTGTTTGGTCAGATTTTCAAAGGTCAATTGTTGTTTTCACTTAAAATTGTGTCCAATTTAAACAAATGGGAGACCCTTTGAGTGGTACCAGCCACACCATGCCTCGGATTGAGGCATGGATGACTTGGACCTGTCATAAAGGAACCATGGATCAATATCTTAAAGGATCGATACAATCCGAATGTGTTTGGTCGGATTTTCGTTGGTCAGTTGTTGTTTTCACATAAAATTGTGTCCATTTTAAACAAAAGATAGACTCTTTGAGTCATACCTAGCCCACCGTGCCTCAGATTGATGCAGGGATGACTTTTACATGTCATAAAGGACCTGTGGATCATTCTCATAAAGGATCAATACAATCTGAATGTGTTTGGTCAGATTTCCTTAGGTCAGTTGTTGTTTTCACTTAAAATTTTGTCCATTTTAAACCAAAGAGAGACCCTTTGAGTGAACCGGCCACACCGTGCCATATATTGAGGTGGGGATGACTGTTACACATCACCAATGCACCCGTGGATCACTATCTTAAAGGATCAACACAATCCGAATGTGTTTGGTCGGATTTCTGAATGTTAGTTGTTGTTTTCAGTTAAAAAATTTTCCATTTTAAACAAAAGAGAGACCCTTTGACTGGTACTGGCCAGACTGTGCTCGGATTGAGGTGGGGATGACTCGTACTTGTCATAAAAGACTGGTGGATCGTTCTCCTGAAGGATCAATACAGTCCAAATTCGTTTTGTCAGATTTTCGTAGGTCAATTTTTGTTTTCACTTAAAATTGTGTCCATTTTAAACAAAAGAGAGACTCTTTGAGTGATACCGGCCACACCGTGCCTCAGATTGATGTGAGGAAGACTCGTACACATCAAAAAGGACTTGTAGAGTGTTATCCTAAAGAATCAATACAATTTGAATGTTTTTGGTTGGATATCCATAGGTCCATTGTTGTTTTCACTTAAAATTTTGTCCATTTTGAACAAAAGAGAGACCCTTTAGGTGGTATCGGCCACACCATGCCTCGGATTGAGGCGGGTATGATTTGTAAACGTTCCCAACACACCTGTGGATCATTATTTTACAGTATCAACACAATACTAATGAATTTGGTCGTATTTCCGTAGGTCAGTTGTTTTCTTCACATAAAATTGTCTTCATTTTAAAGAAAAGAGAGACCCTTTGAGTGGTACCGGCCACACCGTGCCTCAGATTGAGGAAGGGATGACTCTTTCATATCACAAAGGATCCTTGGATCGTTCTTCTAGAGTATCAACAGAATCCTAATGTGTTTGGTCAGATATTCGTAGGTCAGTTGTTGTTTTCACTTAAAAATTTGCCCATTTTAAATAGAAGAGAGACCATTTGAGTGGTACCGGCCACACCGTGCCTCAAATTGAGGGGGGGATGACTCTTAAACATAAAAAAAGACCCATTTATTTTTCTCATAAAGTATCAATACAATCTGAATGTGTTTGGTTGGATTTCTGTAGGTCATTTGTTGTTTTCACTTAAATAATTGTCCGTTTTAAACAAAAGAGAGACCTTTTGAGTGGTATCGGCCACACCGTGCCACATATTGAGACGGGGATGACTATTACACATCACAATGGACCCGTGTATCATTCTACTAAAGTATAAATACAATCCGAATATGTTTGGTCTGATTTACGTAGGTTAGTTGTTGTTTTCACATAAAATTGTGTCCATTTTAAACAAAAGAGAGACTCTTTGAGAGATACCGGCCACAACATTCCTTGGTTTTAGGTGAGGATGACTCATACAAGTCAGAAAGGACCCATGGATCATTATCCTAAGGGATCAATTCTATCTGAATGCGTTTGGTTGGATTTCCATTGGACAGTTGTAGTTTTCACTTAAAAATTTGTCCATTTTAAACAAAAGAGGGACCCTTTGAGTGATACCAGACACACCGTACCTCATATTGAGGCAGAGATGACTCTTACAGGTCCCAAACTCACCCTTGGATCGTTATAATAATGGATCAAAACAATCCTAATACATTTTTTCGGATTTCCCTAGGTCAGTTGTTGTTTTCACTTGAAAAATTGTCCATTTTAAACAAAAGAGAGACCCTTTGAGTTGTACTGGCCACATCATGCCGCAGATTGAGGCATGGATTACTCTTACACATCACAAAGGACCTTTTTATAGTTTTCCTAAAGGATCAAGGCATTCCGAATCTGTTTGATCATATTTCCATAGGTCAGTTATTGTTTCCACTTAAAAATTTGTCTATTTTAATCAAAAGAGAGACCCTTTGAGTGGTAACGGCCACACTGTGCCTCGGATTTAGGCGGGGATGACTCATACACATCACAAAGGACCCTTTTATTGTTCTCCTAAAAGATCAATACAATATGAATGAGTTTTTTTGAATTTCTATGGGTTAGTTGTTTTCACATAAAAATTTGTCCATTTTAAACAAAAGAGAGACCCATTGAGTGGTACCGGACACACCGTGCCTTGTATTGAGGAGGGGATAACTCTTACACGTTTCAAAGGACCCATGGATCGTTATAATAATGGATCAAGCCAATCCGAATGTGTTTGGGAAGATTTTTGTACGTCAGTTTTTGTCTTCAATTAAAATTGTGTCCAATTTAAACAAAAGAAAGACCCTTTGAGTGATACCGGCCACATAGTGCCTCAGATTGAGGCAGGGATGACTCTTAAATGTCACAAAGGACCCATGGATAATTATCATAAAGGATCAAGACAATATAATTGTGTTTGGCCAGATTTTAGTAGGTCATTTGTTGTTTTCATTTAAAATTGTGTCCAATTTAAACAAAAGAGAGGCCCTTTGAGTGATACCAGCCACACCGTGCCTCGGATTGAGGTGGGGATGACTCTTATAAATCACAGAAGACCCCTGTATCATTCTCCTAAAGTATCAAGACAATATGAATGTGATTTGTCAGATCTCCATAGGTCAGTTGTTGTTTTCACATAAAACATTGTCCATTTTTAACAAAAGAGAGACCCTTTGAGTGGTATCGACCACACTGTGCCTCGGATTAAGGCGGGGTTGACTTGTACACATCCCAAACACACTCGTGGATTGTTCTATTAAAGAATAAAGACAATCTGAATGTTTTTGTTCAGATTTACATATGTCAGTTGTTTTTTTCACTTAAAAATTTGACTATCTTAATAGTAATGCGAAACGGGCGGGGCGGGGCGGGCCAAGCCCATGCGGGTTTGATCCCATGCAGGTTTGTCCGCAAGAGCCTGCATATAATGAGAACAAAAAATTTCTAGTCTTCCCTGCCCCGCATAAACCACTAGTTCGCCCGCCGGTTTCCTACGGGCTTAACCACATTTACAAAAAAACAATTTACAATCATTTAAATACTATATTTTTTATCATTCTAAAGGAATTTGTGGGGAGAAGTATGAATTAACAATAACTAGAGTTTTAAAGGATGTGAGGTAACATTTTTTTGTTGGTTAATGGTGGAATTCGATGATGCCGATGTGGTGGAAAACTATTGTGATAGAAATTAAGTGAGTGATCGGTGATGGGTGATGAATGATAATGTAGGGTTGTGTGGTGATGTGAACAACTAAACCTATGAATGAATGAGGTCTCTCCAGGTAACGATCAGTTTCAGAGGAAGCTATTAATAGTGTTTTCACAAGGTTCAATCATATTCTCTTAAATAAAAAATAAAAATAAATGACAACAAAATTTAATTGATCTAAAAAATATTATGATTATAATAACTTTTATAGAATTGAAACCATGCGCAGTGGTGATGAGTTCCATTTTTCGATAGATTGGTTCACACACCATGCGAATATGGTTAATAAATACTATAAAAATAATACAATATCATATTAAAACAAAAAATATAGACCTATTTAAAATTCACATGTGAATAATTGGTAAATTAATATGACCATTATGGTGAAAAATCATATGTCACCATTTAAAAATGAATTTTTTATTAGAAAACTAAAATGTTAAAGAAACATATATAGTAAAAATAATATATATTTTATTTAAATCAGGCATGAGGTAAAGCCCACACCCACGCGGGCTCAACCTACATTGGCCTACACCCATGCGGGCCCAACCCGCATTGGCCTGCACTCTAAACTGTAATAATTTTTAGGCCCGCCCAGCCCCACATTCTCCCCATACTGGAAAAGACCACAAGTCGTGGGCCCACATTGCATCGCTACATTTTAAATAGAAGAGAGACCCTTTGAGTGCTACCGGCCACATCGTGCCTCTAATTGAGGCACAGATGACTCTTACACGTCACAAAGGACCCTTAGATCATTCTCCTAAAGGATCAATACAATTAGAATGTGTTTGGGCAGATTTCCATAGGTCAGTTGTTGTTTTCACTTAAAATTGTGTCCATTTTAAACAAAAGAGAGACCCCTTGAGTGGTATCGGCCACACCATGCCTCATATTGAGGTGATGGTGACTCATTCATGTCACCAATGCACACGTGGATCATTCTATTAAAGGATAAACACAATCCTAATGCTTTTGGTCAGATTTTTGGAGGTCAGTTGTTGTTTTCACTTAAAAATATGTCCATTTTAAACAAAAGAGAGACCATGTGAGTGGTACCGGCTACACCATGCCTCGGATTGAGGCAAGGTTGACTCATGCACGTCCCCAACGCACCTGTGGATCATTCTCTTAAAGGATCAATACAATACGAATGTGTTTGGTCGGATTTCCGTAGGTCAGTTGTTGTTTTCACTTAAAAATTTGTCCATTTTAACCAGAAGAGAGACCCTTTGAGTAGTACCGGCCACACCGTGCCTCTTATTAAGGAAGAGGTGACTTGTACACGTCACAAAGGACCCTTGGATCATTCACCTAAAGGATCAATACAATCCCAATGCATTTGGTCAGATTTCCGTAGGTTAGTTGTTGTTTTCACTTAAAATTGTGTCCATTTTAAACAAAAGAGAGACCCTTTGAGTGGTACCGGCCACACCATGCCTCTGATTGAGACAGGGAGGACTCGTGCACGTCCCCAATGCACTTATAGATCATTCTCTTAAAGGATCAACACAATCCGAATGCATTTGGTTGGATTTATGTAGGTCAGCTGTTGTTTTCACTTAAAAATATGCCCATTTTAAACAAAAGAGAGACCCTTTGAGTGGTACTGGCCACACCGTGCCTCGGATTGATGCGGGGATGACTCAAACACGTCCCCAACAAACCCTTGGATCATTATCTAAAAGGATCAACACAATCTGAATGCGTTTGGTCATATTTCTGTACGTCAGTTGTTGTTTTCACTTAAAAATCTGTCCATTTGAAACAAAAGAGAGACCCTTTGAGTGGTTCATCATTCTTGCATGTTGTTGGTTCATATCATCTACTAAATTGGGAAATTTACTCTTTAGAGAATGGATGTTTTATTCATAAACAATTACAATATTCCTACGAACATTTACATACAAAAATGTGTCATCTTTTGATACCCTAAACCCCTCACAAAAATGACCGCCAATTGTACACATTCCCAAGTCAGATCTTCATGTTATTTGTGTACAATCTGTCATCAGCTATGTGTCCCAATCATTTCTGAACATATCTATATCATCTTGTGAGTGTGAGGCTTTTTGGCATTTAGATTAATACTGAAAAATATAAAAATAAATAATTAATAAATAAATTAAATGAACTAGTAGTTATTTTTAAAAATACTTCTTTAGGGATTATTTTTTGTTGATGAAAAATGATATCGTTCATAAATTTACAAACATAATAACTGCAATCATTATCTTTTGTTTGTTTTGGACACTTCAAAAAAATTATCATTAGTAGAATAACTTAATTTTGTTCATATGTGTTTGTATAGTGATATTTTATTATATATACCCTAATATTTTTCCAGACATAGTACTTTCTCACCTCCTTATGCTTAGCCTCTGTCCTCATTCCTTTTTTAGATAATAATGACACACCACCCAATCATAACATAATCCTCAGTAAAAGATAATATAAATTATATTACTTGATGTTTAGACCTAAAACATAGAATGTAGTGTCTTACAGATTCAAAAACTCCATCATGTGTGGTCACCATGATGGATATCCTTGCTTTGAATCTAGAAAATAAATCTTTGGAATATCCATGTTCACCGCAATTAGCATCCAATGTTGCCTAAAATCACAAAAAGGAATAAGTAATAAAATAAGTAAAAATATAATTGATATGCTTTAATCATAGAGTGTTACCCGTGCATGGTTGGTATTAAGAAGAGTCTGTCATCTGTAATCATTCTTTAAAATGATTTCAGAAAGCTGTTCACTATTTCATTCTTTTTTATGGATCTATTTTTGTTAGATGTGATGATGTTGTATAAGGACTAACGAGTCCAAATTTTTTCTCATGGGAAAATTCCTTCAATTTTTTTTTCAAATATACATCTGTCAACAATATAAAATGCATTTAGTCATAATTTTCACATTAGATCATATTTTATAAAATTCATTCATGAAAACGTACCTCATATATATATTTACAATTTTGACACCTAGCCAACCGTTTTAAAGGATCTCATTTACATTTTCAAAAGCAAAAAAATCTTGACTTTCCATGTCATATATATTCTCTTTGAAAACCACTATATGACTACTACCAAATCTTAGCTTCATATCCACATGACACTTCAATGCTAGTAAATGTGGATAGAGAATGGGTGGTTATATTATGCTTTCAGTATCTCCTTGGGATCAGTTGGTTAATCCTTTAGATGGTTTTGAGCCGAATTTTGTCACCCCCTTCCCTTTCTCCGTCTATAATAACATTCATTGGTTCAGACCCTTTTTTCGTTAATATTGAATGGTTTAGCTTGAAAAAAAGGAAATAAATACCTCTTTGGCCGCATGTACTCTTACAAGTTGTGGAATCCATGAAATGAATGTACCGATAGCCTTTTCGACCGTATGAATATCATCGTCATCAAGTGGAATAGGTAGCTCTGCATTTGGCTCATGAGCTACATTAATCATCACTTTTAGATGATATTTCGGAAGTGGTCTATTATGCAGCATGCCATCTGAGATGTTGAACACTGTAGCCCTCTCTATAAGGTGATAGGTGGGTGTTGACAGATATAAATCACAATCATTATAACCCTATATAAGATTAGTACAGGAAAAGTATTAGTGTTTGTCTAATTCACCTTTCATGGGGATAATTATTAGAATATTGATTACCACAACTAAGATAGCTCTTTGAGGGGAATGGTTCACCTCAAAGCTGGTGGGGGTGGGGCGGGGTCTTCATGCACTGGTTATTCATGATTTGTGTCTTCTCCATGCATCCCACCCATAAAATTTTCTATCAACTCTCCCTTCCATTGCAATCATTCTTCAAGGGTTGCTAGTTTTTTGCTCAATTTTTTCAATGTTTCGTCTCTATCATTCGTTTTTGTCTTCTTCTCAAAATATACTTGGGGTTTCACCCCTAACACGCCCGTATTTTTTGGGCTACTTCAAAGCCATCGATAATAGGTATGCATCCACTACAGGAGTAGCTGATTCCTGTGACTGCTGGATATAGGAAAATAAATAATTATTTTTATGTAATAGTAATTTGAAACAAATGTTTTTATCATCGTGTCATACTTACACAAATTTCCCACACTTTTTGTGTGTTCTTATCTACTATCTTCCCTTCCTTATTCACATGTGCCTCCTTCCAAAGCACATGACATGGGATAGAGGTGTATTTGGTTTTAAACTCATCAATCTACATATAAACATAGAAAGATCATTATTATTTTTTTTGGAACCTAAAAATATTACTGTAAATTTAAAATACCTACCATTTTCTTTTCTAGTGAAGCATACCCCATCCTTGCTTTACTATAAGGGTATGTTAGTTTTGATGCTCGTTCCTTCTTTTCTTTACAGAGTTGTTGTTTCATAAATAAAATATTGACAATCAATGTGATGAATACACGTATCCTTAAAGAACGTATTATCACCCATAATGTACCTGAAACTTCTCATCCCCATAGCAGCCAATAAATTCATCCCATGATTCTTGGGATATTAGGTGAGCGTAGACAATGGGTGGGTGTGGGTTTATTTTACCTTTGGAATCTTTCAGGTGACATCTTGTTAAAATAGTGCGAAAACTTCGATGAATCCATCCTGCAAGACTTAGTATATAGTCCTTGTGTGAATCATATGATATAAATGTATTCTGTAAGATATTGAGAAGTGTAAGTCATTGTTTCATTATTTTATTTTATAGTAAATTAAAGAAATGAATTCATAATGTTACCGTAATTTCATCCCAGATCACAGCCTTCGGCTCGGAAACAACATGGTGCCATGAATCTATGTCAATCAGCATGCGTTACTACATGATGACTACAATGGTACTACTAAACATAGCCTTTTGGGGATTCACATGTTGGCCTCGTGCATTCCATCTGACGTGAAATTTTATGCCTTTGATTTTCACCTTAAGAACTTTGGTTAACACCGTCAAACTACGACACACCTGCTTTTCTGCGACATTGATCCTTCATTCCCGACTGTTTCATCTATATCAAAATCATCTATACGTTCATCTGAAATTATAGAAATGGAATGTGTTGATGGTTGTTGTAAATCAACACTAAGAGCAGCAGGAGCCACGACAGCTGGAGCAGTAGGAGCAGCAGGAGCCGCAGAAGCAGCCGCAGTAGCAGGAGTAGTAGGAGCAGTAGTAGGAGCAGTAGTAGGATTAGTAGTATCACAGCAGCAGCCATAGTAGCAGGAGAAGCATGAGCAACATCAGTAGCAGGAGCAGCAGCAGGACCATCAGCAACCACATTAGCAGCCGCAGCAACATCTTGAGAGGCTTGTTCAGCCTCAAGGTTAGGAGCACCAGAATGTGAAGAAGTCATTATCTGCAAAAGTTTTTGAACATTTAATTTATTTGACACAATGTTCTTGATATTTGATTAATACCCCTCAGGATCCTTAACGTCGTTGAATAAGTCGAAAAATTGGTATCTCTTCTCCCTAGAAAGAGTATAAGCAGCTGGAGGAAGAATCATTCAATTTTCACCCTTCACTGGAGCCAACTCTTCTCATATTCCCATGTCAACCATGTCCAACCTTGCCCTAATTCCATCCTTTCTTTTTCCAGGGGCATTAGAAATGTTCCGATAACATTATCACATACATTTTTTTCAACATGAATCACATTAAAAAAATTTCTTACGTACAAACAATTCTAGTTTGGTAATTCAAAAAAACCTATCTCTTTTTCCAACTGATTTTCGTAAGGTTTTTCAAACATTGTTTACAAAAAACAGTGTTCACATATTTTACTTTCTCAAACAGCTGATCATCTTTTAGTGGAGACAGTGTTTCGCATTGTTTTGAACTTCCATTGAATGATTTCATCCAAGATCGGTACTTATGTCGATGAGGTAGAAATCTACGATGTCCTAGAAACACAGATTTTGATGAATGTTTCATCCTAATTGATTCTATAACTTCTTCAGACACGGGACACCCTTGAGTTCCTTTAATGTTATAGCCTGAAAAATTTCCATAAGCAGGGAAATAATTTATTGTCCCATGCAACATCTCTCTCAATGTGACGTATTCACTTTTATAAGTATCATTAAATAGAACACCTTAATCCCATGATAACTTCAAATACTTGATCAAATGAGCCAAATTAACATCAATATCATTAGTTGGTTGTTGTGGTCCTGATATAAGCATAGATAAGATGATGAATTTCTACTTCATGCATAACTAGGGTGGCAAGTTATAATATACCAACATAACCGGCCATGTACTATGAGAACTCATTTGAAAACCAAAAGGATTTACTCCATCCGTAGATAATGAAAGATGAAGGTTTCTTGGCTCTTTTCCAAATTCAGGATACTCATGATAAATTTTCTTCCAATGAGTAGAGTTGGACGGATGACAGAATTTCCCATCGTTATTTCTTTTATCTGCATTCCCTGACAATTGTCTTGCGGTTTCTTCACTTCCATATAGACGCCTAAACCTTGTAATTATTGGAAGGTACCATACAAATTTTGTAGGATTGGATTGATATTTCTTATATCGAGAAGCACCACAGTTTGTGCATTCTATAAGTGATTTCTCCTCCCTGCAAAAAAATATACAGTCTTTCGGGCAGGCATGTATTCTTTCAAAAATCATACCCATGAAGCATAGAATTCGTTTATCTTCATATGTCTGGCTTGGGAGCTCATTATCTTCAGGGAGCATGTAATTCAAGAGAGGAAGTAGTTCTATAAACCTGGCATCACTCTATGTGTTGCCTACTTTCAATTTATACAACATCAGTACCACTGAAAATGTTGTCTAATTGGTTCAACCAGCATACAATGGCATCTTTGGACAACTCTTTAACTTCTCAAACAATTTTGGGCTATCACAGAGTTAATATTCAATTTTCTTTGTCATTTATTCATTACAATCTTCTTCATAATTTACATTTGTACTCACATCCTCAATACTGTCTTCTTCATTATCCATATTTGTATTCATATATGATGATCCATAAAATGTAGTTGTATCCCATCCAGTAGCTACATTTTCTTTTTCTCTGTGTTTATTCCAACATTAATATCTCCGATCTATTCCATGACATATAAAATGTTCTTCCAACTACTCTAGATTAAGTAGTCTACAATAACAACAATGTAAACATGGACAAAGGATTTGAGAAGGATCCTTTGCATGGTCCTTTGCAAATCTGATGAACTCTTTCACTCTGTTCTCATACTCTACTATATAATGATTTTCATCCATCCAATCTTTATTCATATTCATCATATTTGAATTTCAAATATTAGTTTTTATAGTTCAAGTACACGAAACAAGAATTCCAAATACAGTAGAAGTGAACCAATTCCTTATTAAAATAGAGATTAATATAGCGTAACCATTAGTATTTATTCATGTTCATTAAATATAATTACTTTATATTCATTATAGTTTCCTCAAATCACCCCAGTCCAACCTCAAGAATAATCAGGAATGAAAGATATACCACTCCTAGGTCTCTTCCCTACATTAAATTTCATCATGCCTAAATACCCATATATCCACAAATACACATGTCACAATCATAGAAAAAAAATATACACATCATAACCAAAGTACCAATATTGATTTAAATCTGGTTACTCGACTCAAGTGGTGGTGTGTAAAAAATAATAAGAAAATATAATAAGTATATAGTCACACATAAATCTCAAACTGGTGTTAATAATCCAATAAACCCAAGGTATCATTCCATCTCTCAGAATAAACTGAAGGATCCCATATGCGATAGTAGTCCAGGTGGTGAAGGTTCCTAAGGAGGAAGGGGCGAACACGCACCTATCGGGGTCCGAGGTCAGGTCACTGAGGATGAAGGTGGCCTGATACTCCTACAAGTGTTCATTCCATATTTCAAAAACAATGTCCTGGTACCCTAGGATGTTAACCCACTACTGGTGGAAGTGAAACCGTTCGTGATGATCATGCTAAGAAGAAATGGAAACCAAGAAGGGGGAGTGGTTCAAAATACCTCTAGAAACATGAAAAAACATGGTATTTTAGAATACGTTAGTGGCTTTCATGTTGGATAGACACCTATCCAATAGACTTCACATGTGGTGATAGCCCCTGCAGTTGTTGCACCAAGTGAAAATGTCACCTGAGAAGATGAGATCAATAAGGCCCTACCCAGCCATGAATAGAATAAAATCCATGATGACCTTGATCTGGAATAGGATTATACCTTTCCATCCATTGGGTTGTAAATGATATTAATGTCACCCCCAAAAAACAATGTATGGTGGCCAGGATCGAAGATATTTTGTTCACTCCATAGAGATTCCCTTTGAAGAGGGTCATAGCTTCCAAAAACAATAGTCATAAGGAAAGAGGTTTCACTGTTGGACACCTTGGTAGTGATGACTTCATTGCATTATTGAACAGTCTCAAAAACATATTTATTGTGCGAAAATAACCATTTTTGTCTGTTGGAGGGGTCAGAGTGTATAAATTCGTGCAACATAATCTTCCAGGATAAATCTATGATTATTATAGGGTTTTTGTGTTATTTGACAACAAAAAAAATGAATTTATGGTTTTTGATTTCTATGGTGAGGAAGTCCAATTTAACATTGGCACTAATACTATGAGCATTAAATATAAAGATAATAATGATGGGTAGGATAGGGCTCTGGCATTAGATCTAGAGCTAGTAGCCTTATTGAAATGGGAGGATGATCTCTCATTGAGGTCCTAGGATTTTGAACATGTTCATAATCCCTTCTTGTTGGTAAGCTTCATATGAGTGGGAGATGAGGATCCAAAGGGGAAGAGGAAGGATGGGTAATGAAACTTGGGGCTGTTGAGGGAGTTCTCTCTGGATCAATAAGTATTTGGAGCTGGATGGCAAGCTCATAGCCAAGGGAGATAGAACAAACACTACTAGGAAGGGGCATGGCCAATACAGAGAAGCAGTTAGTAACCTCAGTGAGGGAGAAGGACATAGATGGAGGTAGGGGTGGAAAGTCTAGAAATCTTGGTGATCTGGGAATAATGACATACAAGTGAATTGCAAGACAATGTCACTTATATAGCATGAAGGAAAGATGGGGGGGAACCCCTCGAAGAAAATAGGGTTCAAGCATTGGATGACCAAGAAATGCATTAGCACCGGGTGGGGTTTCCTTAAAGAAATAGGTAATCCTTCATTATTTACTTTATGGTTACATGGTGTTGGATCTAAGGTAATAAATGATACATAGGAGGAATCTAGAGAAACTGGATTCCAAGTGGTAAGGACCTTAAATTTTTCATAAACTTCACTCTGATAATGTAAACTCATTGATTGCTATTGATTCTGAGCTTATCAATATTTCCACCAATACTAGGTTTCTCAAGAGATATTTTACATGAATAAACCATCCCTTTAGTTTGAGATATATGTATTTGAACTAAAAATCCAACATCCTAGTTATATGTTGTTTCATGTGGTGTTGAGCCGCCACAAGCCCCTTCTCACATCAGGTCGTTATTCTTGCATGACATGCCAAAAAAATTTGGACACACCCCCTTTGGTCCATGAATCATAAACATAAACCTTTTTCATCCTCTACCCATATTTCACATGGTGTAGAGACTCTATGGATGGAAAATTCACCTCACCCTCACTATATGTTCTAGTTTCATGATATGAAACCGTGTGACATTTTGGTAAAATATATTCAACCTCAAAACACATTATCATAATCCTAATCACAAGATATTGAAATGTGTGTCCAATTTTCTCATTGCATGAAGTTAAAAAACATTTTTTGTGCCCCTATTGTATGATATATAACTTTTAAATGAATTTATCCTTAAACCGAGAGGGCTCCCTCTTTCTGATGTCAATCACTTACAGCACCATGTTGAAGAACTAAATAAGGAATGATTCCCATTTAATATCATGGGATATCAAGAGACTGAAAAATTATATATCATTTTCTCAGCTCACTCATTTAACTGCCTCAACACTTCTATCAATGAAAACAAGTTTTTCTCTCACTCACGGATGCACTCCATCTAGTTGCATTCCGACATGTGGTGGTAGAAAACCAAGGTTGTTAAACCTTCACTAAAAATTTTCACAAACTCATATTCATGATGTAATAATCCTTAAACATAAGTCCTCATAATTCTAGAAGAGTTTTTGTAATAGGGGACCAAAAAAACATTTCACCCCTGGTCCGACAATGCGAAGATCGAGGGAGGCGGATGTCCAGTAATGTGAAGACTGAGGGCGGCAGAGGTCCGGCACGCGAAGATCGAGGATGGTGGAGGTCCAGCAACGCGATGATCGAGGGAAGTAGAGGTTCGGAAACGCGAAGCTCAATGGGCAGTAGAGGTCTAGCAACACGAATCTCAAGGGTGGCGGAGGTCTGGCAACACGAAGCTTAGCGGGCAGCGGAGGTCTAGCAATGAGAAGCTCGAGGGAGCCAGAGGTCCAGTGACATGAAGATCAGTGGGAACCAGAGGGGAGTCGCAGGGTTCCATTATCACGAGAGCTTCAGGCCGTGATAAAATGAGGGAACTGTGTGACTGAATTTATAGAAAAAAGAGAGTATGTTTTTATCATTGCTAACAAAGAGCTGATAAAGACGACCTTTATCAGTACTAAAATTTTAGCACTAATAAAGGTGTCCTTTATCAGGGCTTTTTTTAGCACTGATAATGGTCCTCCTTATCACCATTTAAAAAGCACTGATAAATCCTTCATGTATCAGTGAAAAAAATTTAGCACTGATAAAGGGATTCTTTATCATCAATTTTCTAGTGCTGATAAATGGTCTGTTATCAGCATTTTTTTAGCACTGATAAAGGTTACCATGTATCAGCGCTAAAATTCAGCACTAATATAGGGTGTCTTTATCAGTGTTTTTTTCTTAGCATTGATATAAGGTGGCGCTTCCCTTACCTGTTATTGTAGTAGTGGTGATAATTATAATAGACACTCTGGGAAAGCCCTCAACATCAGTTTCCCCTATGGTCTCACTACACTAGGTTTACATAGTCCCATGTAATGAAATCATACAAAAACGATAATTAGCAGCCAAAGTAAACCACAAATTACTTACTCAGGTAATTAGTTACAAGGCATGGCCGAGAAAATCAGATATGAAATCACTCCATCCTAACAACGCTAGGAATGGAAAATAAATAGCATAATTGGAAAATCTGGACCAAATGGTTAAAATCAAACAAATATGGGAAAACACATCCATAGCATGGAAAATAACCCAATTCACAATCTAACATCTTATAATCAAACATAAAAAGCATAGAAGGCATTAACATGGTTAAAATACCTAAACACACAATACCCTGAATGAGGTATTGGGTACTTTTGCACATATAACTCAATGACTAACTACAAAAAGCACAAGTCACCAACCTCAGCATTGTACGAATGATATATGTGATCCATGGGCCTTGAATCGATTTAGAACGCAGTAGATCTACAAATATGATAAAAAAATTCAATCGAGGTTATCTCTTGAAAGAGGAGAAATCATGAAATGAGGCTCTAGATGAAGGAAGATCATACTGGGGCGATTCCAACGCAATCAGCGGCGGTCAATTCGAAGAAGGGATGGAGATTTGGGGGCACAGAGAAGATTTGTCAACTAAGAACGCTCTTGGATGAGATGAGAAAAGAAGAAGAGGTTTATTTAGATTAGACACGAACCTGGTCCGTTTAATGATATAAAAAGAAAATACATAGTGTGTTCTTTAAAAGAACTCGGTGGGTACTTTCATTAATTGGCCTCTACTTCAGGTAGCCTCCAGGTCACCCCACACGACCTTGTACTTGGTTGTTACACAACTACTAATCGGTCACCTACGGCAACCAGGTACACGGTGTATACTCTTGAAATTTCCAAAAACTACTATTTTTCTAAAAAACATCGAGAAAATAAATACAATACATAAAAATAAGATCTGGGTTCTTTCAACTTGTATTTATATATATATATTCATATACAATTATGTGTGTGGATATCAATATATATTTACGCAACATAAATTTATGTTTATAAATATATTTATGTAAATTTTGTTATAAGTATATTTATTTGAAGATATTTATTTCTATTTATTATTTATTATTTATTATTTATTATTTATTCGTTTATTATTTTTTACATTTATTATTTATTCATTTATTAGTCATTCATTAGTTACTTGTTTATTGTATATTGATTTTTTATTTATAACTAATTAATTTTCAACATATTATTTAAATTTTTTTACAATTTATAATTTATTTTTTCATAATAATAATGATTACTTATTTATTATTTATTTATTTTAATAATTAATGTTTTATTTATTATTAATTAATTATTATTATTTATTTATTTAATTATAATCTATTTATCTATTGATTATTGATTAGCGATTATTTATCTTTTTCTATTTGCTACTTATTTATTATTTATTATATGTTGATTTATAATTAATTTATTACTTATTTATTTGATCTTAATTTATTTTTCATTATTTATTTATAATTCTCTAATTGTTTATGTATTTCTCATTAATTTATATTTAATTTTTGAATAATTTATTTTATTGCGTTAGTTTTTATTTATTTATTACTTATTAGTTATATAGTCACTATTTATTTATTATTTATAAAAAAATTTATTTATCATTTATTTTTTATTTATTGTTTATTATTTTTTATTTAACTTGAATTTATTATTATTAATTATTTATTTTATATTTTATATATTTTATTATAACTTATTTAAAATTTTCTTATTATTTATTATTTATTATAATTTATTATAATTTATTATTTATTTATTTTTATTATTTAATGATTGTTAATTTATTTTTTCTATAATATTTAATTATTATTCATTAATTATGTATTTGTTATTTTTTTAATATTTTATATTTTATATTTAATATTTAATACATTATATTTAATATTTAATACTTTATATTTAATTTTTAATATTTAATATTTATTTAATATTTAATATTTAATATTTTGAATATATTTTTTATTTATTATTTATTATTCATTTATAATTGATTTATTATTTATTATTTATTATTTATTATCTATTATTCATTATTTGTTTTTTAATTATCTATTAGTTATTTATTATTATTTATAATTTAATATCATTTATTATTATTTGGTGAATATTTATTTATTTATTGATTATTTAATTATTATTTAACTATAATTTATTTACTTATTGTTTTTTTATTGTTTTTTTTTGAAAAGGTTGAGGCTGGTGGATCTCTCTTATTAAATGAAAAATAGAGAAGAAAGAAGGAACATACAAAGCATCAAAACTTCATATGCAAAACAATATGTAGATAACAAGCATAAATCCAACTCGAGATCTGGTGCTCATGCTATGATGAGATGCACGACCACCTCATCCATGGTGATGTCATCCCCTTCTCCATGTCTTAACCTGTAACCACATACCATCACCATCGTTCGAGAGTTCATCATCACTGATAGTCTTCAACATTTCTACATTAGGTGTATGATCATTGTAATGTACTTTCCCCTCACTGCTTCTTAAGGAAACCTGGTCACTGGTGTAATGGTTGTTAACATTTGAATTGGGATGAACATGGATCATTCATATTGAAGAAGAAGCTACTCATTTCAAAATAGAGGACAAAGTAACTGTTTTCATCTCAACACCTCTAGTCTAGGGCACAACATCTTTTTCCCACTCTATAACTGGAGCTGAAGATATAACAGTTTCATCAAAACCTTCCCTACCTGAGTAGGCCCCGACACTAATTCAGACATCTTCAATGTTGATTTTATCTTCATAGGCTGAAAATCTAGTCCTATAGTGGTTGCAAAAAAAATATTTTGAGTTTTTTAGGGCCAATCATAGTGACCAAGGCTACGTCTTGAGTCCCCTTGCATAGATCAATTTCTAATGCTAGAACATGACCCTGTTGAGCAAAAAAATACATAAATTCTGAATTTTCATCCTACAAATAGTATATTTCATAGCTTGTGCACCTTTAATATCTACATCGTTCTTCAAGACAGAGGAGTTATTACCCCTGTGATTTAATCCTCCTTGATTTAGGTAGGTTTTGGAGACAACTCATATATTGAAAGATAATTTTATTTACCAAATTCCACTGAAACCTATAATGTTATTAAGGGATTCCCACTTAGTAACTCACCACCAGTATCAGAAGAAGCAGGTGAAGCAGCTACATCATTTAATTTGGTCTGACAAAGAGAATCTGAATCCCTCTCAATTCCATTAATAGAAGAAGAATTACTTGGTTCATTAGAAGTGTAATTATGAAGCCTCTTGGACTTGAATTTTTTTGAAGTGGAACCCTCTAACTTGGTCTTCCCATTATGACATTTAGAGTAGAACACAATTTACTCCCACCAAAGTCCATCATCAGCCTCAGCCTATGGAAAAAATTCATTAGAAACTTGACTATCATCTGGATCAATTTCATCATGTACCTCCTATTTTCCCCCAATTAATACATCCTTGATTGAAGAACCCACATTAGCTGAATTATTTTCTTCTTCCAAGTACACCCATGAGATAATTGTATTATCATTATACTAAAATGAAGGAGAAAACACAACATATTTATGAGGAGTGTGAGAGGATTCTTGTCTATATATTTTTGATCAACTCCTATCTATAGATTCACAACAAGTAACATTCTATCATGAGTTAAATCATTAACCAAAGCATTCATAGTATTTTCAATTTTGGTAGAAGGGTCATGAGAACACTTATTTTTAGCCCACTTTTTTCCATGGTTAGTAGCACCCATATCATTCTCATTAAATAGTTTTCTTCTAAAAGGTGACATATCATGCCCTCGTAACTGAAAACTATCATAAACAAGGTTCCCCTAACAATTAGACTTATAATATATGACAATAAAAAAAGATTTGAAAATTATTGGCATTTTTTCATACATCAATTTTTGGGTTGATCTCATTTTGGCATGTGGAGAGAATAACTGAATCATTCAAAAAATATCTTAAGTAAACCTCAAACAATATCCTAGAAAAATGATCAAAGCCCACCTTTTCTGTTTCCAAGACCATTCAGATTGGTATACCTATCATCAAATCTATATCCTAGATAATTGTAGATTTTCATAACTCCATATTTAGACTATAAATTTTTATACAAATCTGTGAGAAAATGTCTCTGAAATCATTAATATTAAATCCTAAATTCCACTCATGAATTCTAAGTGTTTCCAATCAAAGATTAACCAAACCGAAGATCCATTGATGACCCACCAAATCCATAGAGGGAAAAACCTATGGAATAATTCTCTCCCCATAAAAACACACTTTAATTCAAAGAAAACCCAAATAGAAACTAATCATTAAATAAATTAAACACTTTCTAGGGCATCGTACCTTCAAAAAATTGAACACAATCAATGAATGAGCTCTCACAGGGCTCAATTATTTCTGATATTTCATCATATAATGTTGAAAAATGTGTTGTGGTGCCTTTATTGACTATGTTTTTTGTGACCCAGTTTGTTTGGAAGAAAAAGGAACCTCCTGAACTACCTATCATGGAAGAACAACCTATCAAATATTCTGCTTTACTATCCTTCAACTTTTTTGAAGTAGGAAATTCCTACCAAATGGCCGGAATATTTGAGACAAACGATTGGAGTTTCGGAATCCTTGGGTTATTTAGGTCACTATGATCACTGGAGGGAAATTAACTCTCCATCTACCATTACCCCATCACTATTTATTTATTAATGATTTATATTTTTATATTTTATTATCATTTTTTATTTTTTATTTTTTATTTTTTATTGATTATTGACTAATTGATTATTTATTTAATATCAGTTTATTTAATATTTATTCATTATTTATTTATTACATATTTATTATTTACATATTATTTATTATTATTTTAATATTTATTTATTATTTATTATTTATTATTTATTATTTATGTATTATTTAGTCATTATTATATTTTTCTGCATATGGGGAATCATGTTTTTCATACTGTTTTTAGCGATGGAATTGCGGAGGGAGGTGATGAAATCTCATCCAATGTGGGTAAGGATTTGGAGGAACTTCAACTTTCATGGTCAGTAAGGTTGGAATTGAGTGGGGAGTAGGGGAGGACGAGTCACTGGTGATATGCATTGGGACAAGTGTGGGTTTATGGCAATGGCTGATGAAGATCCCTTCTGAGTCCCGCCCACTGGTATGGACGGAGATCAGATGCTGATGCAGGGAAGCTAACGAGTAGTTGGTGAAGCCATTATAGAACTGTCTAATCATGTGTGATGGCCTCGATCATGGGGCGTAGTGAGTCCTTAAGACATAGAGCGGTGACCTCAGGTGGTATAGTTGTGGACACTTTTGGTCTTCTTTTTTATTGATGGATCTAGTGTAGATCCTTACCAACAATGTGTATGGTGGAATGCTGATGGGAGGCTGGATCAAAACATTTTATTAGGGTTACTCTAATGAAGAGGGTGGAGAATAGGTCAACGGTGTGTAGGTGGTGCGTCGATTATCAATGAAATATATTTTCTTGATGGTGTTGTGAGTGTGGGACCCTATTGGTGACTATTGATCCTGTAAGCACCTCATCTGTGAGAGTCAAGTGGTCACTGTGATTTTTCACTATGTTGAAGTTCATTCAGGTCGATGGCATGCTGATGATGGGCTCAATTATAGGGAGGTGACGACATTGAAAACAAGGATGAGATGACTTCACTATGTGCGGATGGTGGGTCGATATTCGACTGTGATTTTCTAGGAAGGTAGGAAGCTTTCTCTAGATGTGGTGTGGAGGATTCAATGAAACATACTTTTGGTGAACTTACTTATTGGGTTTTATCAGTTTCTATCGATAAGGTTTTACTTTTACTCGGGCCACTAGGCCTTTACTATGTTTTGGCCTTTTGTGTAGACCTTTTTGGTTGGTGGCTCATTCTCAGGAAAGTGCATCTAGGAGGTGATTACTTAGACCAATGATGTTGTTTCTAAAGGGGTGTCTTAGGGTTTGTATTTGAACATATGGTTCATGCTTTTGTGGAAGTTTCTAGACCTTTTTTGTTTTTAATATGTCTTGACCGATTCTTTCAATTTTTTGGCACTTTTCCACATGCCTGGATTGGTTTCGTTTATTTTTTCTTAAAAAAAATTTCAGAACTGAGTGCTATCATGTCCGAAACATTCTTGTTATTATCTATTATTTATTAATTTATTATTTATTGTTACTTATTTATTACAAATTCATTATTTATTATTATTTAATATCATTATTTGTTTTTTGAGTTTATATGTATAAGTATATCACATACTTTTTACTTAGTAGATGAAGATCTTGCTTGTGTGGTAGAGTGTAACACCTCATGATTTTATGGAATGCCTCTTAAAATTTACCATCATTGATAGATTTTACTTCACACAACACTGACTTTTAAACTATAATATATATTTATGTATGACCGTTGGAATAGTTTTTTAACCATTAGAAATAGTAAAATTACCAAGAGAATAGAAATCTCACCTATGAAAGTATAAATATAATTTAGTTGTCTAATAAATTAAAATATAATATACTAATAATATGAGTAAATAAATGTTTTAAAAATTATAAATTATGTTTTGGTATTTTTTCTGAAACATAAATGTTTTTTTTAAAATTTATAATTAACATAAAGATTTAAAATAAAATTTATTTCAATAAAATATATTCATAATAAAATATATTTTTCTCTTATGATTATAAAATAAATTTATGAGACCTTAATTAATTTTTCAAAGTGTTATGAAAAAAGTTATAATTTTAAAATTGGTGTTTTTTAATGATTATTTTATTTAAAATTTAATTTTCTCATATTTAGAAAATTATTTTTTTTAAATGGAGATCATTTTTTAATTATACACATCAAAAAATGGTTAAGGTGAATTTTCATTGATTTTTTAAAATAGATGAATTTTTGGGGAATAGTGAAATACTTTAATTTACGGTATTTAATAGATTAATGATTTATTGTGTAATTGATGATGTATGTATAATGTAAGCCCATAATATCAAACTATAATTATTTATTTTAATATATTTAGTTATAATTCATAAATTATTCATAGTATTGAGCTATAATAATAAACTAATTAATATAATAATGAGAAAACACCCCTCCCCTCCACTATAAATACCACCTCTTCACATCACACCTCATAAACCTTGAAGAGTGTAGAATTTATTACCAATAATATTCAAAAGTATCATACCCACATCTTGGAGGTTTTCGTCTCAATAAAATACCAAAACTAATTTCCATAAGGAGGTTCTCATGGAGAAAAAGTCAAGAGGTAAATTCCTCATTTTCTTTCTTTATTTTTTGTTCACTATATTTTATTTTCTTATACTCTCCTCACCTAATCTGTCTAAACAAGAATGAAAACTCCAATATCTTATATATACTGTAATGTTATTATTTCAATGGATAATCCACCATCATGTATCTTTTCATCTTCATTGTATTCTAAAGATGGAAGCATCATCCATGAGGCGTCGATTTACCACCTTCATTAATGATATATTTTCGTTATTCAATTATGCTTTCAAGGATGTTCAAAAAACCATTTCTATAGTTAAAAAAAATTATCAAGTATATATATATTTACATATATATATATATTACATATTATCTAATTTTATAAAACCATTATATACACATAATATTAATTAATGAAACAAAACTAGTTTGTGATAATCGAAAAATCATCAAAATAATCTAAATGATTATCACCAACATCATATCTATAGAATAATACATGAATCATGAAAAAATGATATATAATAATATTTAATATTATTAATTTTCATTAATAACCAATAAATTATATTATGGATAACTATTCTCAATTTTTCATGACTTTTCATAGATGTATACATGTTAACAGATCATGAAATGCAAGGAAACAAACGCTCCTGAACGATAAAATTGTATATTATTACTCATGAAAAATACGAAAATCTAACATAATAAATTTATTATAAATTAAATAAATTTATAAATTGTTATTAATTTATTAATTAATGGATTTAACTATATTATTCGGGATGTTATGTTCATATGCAGAACGCTTTCAAATATAAGGTAAGAGTTTCTTTCAGAACCTCCTTTTTACATTCAGGTTATGATTTCTCAATATTTATAATAATTTAATACTTCAATATAATCATTAAATTATTCTAAATACTATTTTTATGTTTCAAACTCATTTATCCATATAATTTCATTTTCTTTGATGGGGAAATATTTGTTTTACGAGGTTCCCTTCTCATTTACTTCTTATAATTAATCCTAATTAAAGTGATCTTTTTCAATTTCATTACCATATTCAATTAAACTCTATAATATGTTTTAAGACACCAATATTTTTATAAAATATCGTTTTTATCCTGAAAAACTATCATATTCTATTTTTGGTTTTATGAAAACCACCAACATTTTTTCATTTTCAAAGACTCCTTGATATTTTATATTAAATCGTGAAAAAGAGAGTCATTTATAAGTTTCGTAGAAACTATTTTTACATGTTTTCACTTAAGTTGGAAATATTTTATTCCTAAAACATAATTTATTTGTATTTACATTTTATTTTATGTTATATACATGTTACAATATGATTTTATGACAAAAATAAATGATTTTCTAAAACTGCTCTTCTTTCTGAAGTAAAAACTGGTATTTCTCTAAAGTTTTCTTCAATTAATTTTTTAGAGTACTTTCAAATATTTGAAACCCCTATGTTTAATCTTATGATTATTTGGTATTTTTCTTTTATTATATCTTCTACAATATTTTAATAAAATTTTTATGATTAATTTCACTATGGATGTTCTATATTGATATAATTCCCCATATTATGCAAAATGGTTAGTGATTATGTTTACTAATTGTGAAAAGTTATATAAATTTCCTATATATAGGTCATTTATGTTTCACCCTATTCATATGAGGAATAAAATGTACATAGTATGTGAAGGTTGGGGCCTACTATAGCCCCTCAATCCTTCGGTGGGTCTCATGGGACAAACTAGAATAGGTTTTTGCCCATTATGATATTAATAATTTATATCCCATGTGATTATTTGACTATTTGAAAATATGTGATTTGGTTTCATTCTCATCTGATTATTTATATGTAATTATATATTCAACTTATATATTTTCCATATTATGCTCAAGATTATGTTTTAATGGCATGGATTTTTAGTTATTAACCATGCCTTACTATTTATGTTTATAGCTTACACTGTATTTCATAACCTTAATTAGAATCTGAGATCTCAACATTCTTATGTTTTATTTGTTCCAAGGATGCAAATATGTATATTGTGAATGACTTGCAGGGATTGTCTAGAAGTTTATAGGTGTTTCCAATGGTGTTTCAAAAAAAATTCATTCAAGATGAAATGTAAAACTTATGCATGTATCTAGTTTTCCAAATATAATAAACTATTTGGTCCTTTGGGATTTGAACACCTGCTATTAGCAGCAAAGTAATTATGTATGGCACCGGCCCTGTGTAAATGGAGTTGGGATATTTATAGTTGGTATGAAAGCATGTTCAGTAGAAAACTTGGAAACTAAATTTTAAAAACAGATATTAGTGAACATAACCCTATGATAGACTATTAAAATAAGAATAGAATAAAATCCAAGAATTTTTATATGTTATAGATTATGTGGGAATTCATAGAAATACATCTATGTTTGTATACTACAAGTGGACTTGGTTTTAACATAGATATACCTAGGGGTAACAAATATGACAAGGTGTGTCAGGCTTGACTTGGTGTTACCTAGTATACAATAATGGGGCTTACTATGCACCTAGTTTGACACTTTTAGGGGATATGATTTGGATAATTGAAATTTTCTTCACAAACCACATTGAAGGATTGAAAATTAAATATGTTAACAATGAAACCATGTTTATGATTACGAGATTAGTTGTGCATAAATTTCTAATTTATGTTAATTACTTTTTTCTAGTTTAAAATTATTCATTATGATCCATAACATAATTTATTGTATTATATTTCTTAGAAATTCACTTAGTGTAAGGAATATAAAATCTATCAATTCATGTTATCCATATAGTTATTTCCTAACTATTCATGATAATGACATTGCAACTAAAGCTACAACTAGTACTGAACATCTTATAACTATAATGGGATATTTGACTCAGGTTATGAATAATGACCATACCCATATGAAACATCCAGATCCACAGTGTTGAGGAACATTGGTAGAACTTTTTATGAGATAACATCCTCTATCATTCAATGAGACTATAAATCCATTTGAAGCTATGCAATGGATAAGTTCCATAGAGAAGATATAGTTTACTTTGGGAAGTAGAAAAGGGGGGAAGTTTTTCATTGAAATTTATCATCTCTTAGGAGATGTGGATAAATTGTGTTCATTGATTCAAAACATGAAGAAGGAGGAATAAATAGAAAATATGGAATGGAAGGATTTTGTGGAAATTTTCTTGGAAAAATATTTCCCTCGCGAACAGTGAGTAGATATAGAGAGACAATTCTTTAATCCAAGGAAAAATGATGATGAGAATGTTTATAAGTGTAAAGACATCTTTACAATGTCATCATGGAATGTTTTGGATTATATACACAATCCAAATAGAAATATTTATTGATTCTTTGATGGGTTAAAACCATTCTTCCAAAAGGAAACTAGTCTCACAACATTTCACATCATAAGAATTTAAAGTCTCATGAGGTATCAAGATAGAAAAATAATTCTCTAAGTCTTCTGACATTAAAGGAAGGAAATAGAAAAGGAGGGTTCTTGAACACTTTGAAAAGGGAAATATGGAAAAGGGGAATAAGAGAAGAGTTTAATTTCTGTCCTGTGATAATTTTGGGAATAACCACCTCCATAATTTCATGAATGGAATGTGAGTTTTTCATAAGTATAAAGAAAATTCCCACCAATCCTACAATTTAAAGTAAATAAATAATATAATAATTTTCAATGGTATGATTGTAAGGAGATGGAACATTATTCATATGATTATCATAAGTGCCAAGGAAAATTTTCCATGAAAAGGCCAAGGGAGAAAGGCCAAGCTTATGCAATCATAACTACTGAAGTTAAAGTTGTAAATAATGTAGTGACAAATACATTAATCATTTCTTCAATCATATCCAATCCTTAATTTGATATTGGATCATCACATTATTTGATATGTTCTTAGTTTTTTAAGAAAATTAAAAATTCCATTTTTGATTTAATAAATTATTTTTTTAGTTAAAACTCCTAAGGGAAGTATCATTGTAATAAGGATGTGTTGGTTAGTCACCTTTATGACATATAAATGTACTTTAGTCGCTAACATCGTCATCAAACTTATGATTGACTTTGATGTGATTCTCATTATAGATTTTATTTCAAAATATGATGTGAAACTCTATTTATTGAAGAAGGGAATTTTTATGGGTGAGGAACATGTAGAATACCTTATCATTAGAGTTGAAACCTTAACATCTGAGTCATATCTAGATCCATCTCCATTTGATATTCTAACTGAAATTCTTAGTGAGGAAGAGAACAAATCATATATGGATGAGAAAATAAATATTTAATTTGATGATGTACCTATTGTGCAATACTACATTATTGTATTTCCAAAGCGTTTACCTGGAAATCCTCTAGAGTAGGAAGTTGACATCTCTATTGATGTAATTCCTTGTGCAAGACCTATATTTAAGTCTCTTTATAGAATGGACATTGTGGAATTAGTACCACTAAAGAATCAACTAGGGTAATTAAGTGATAAGGGGTTTATTCTTCCTTGTATTTCTCCATGGGGAGCCCATGTTATATTTATCAAGAAGAAAGGTGGATCCATGGGATGGGCATTGACTATAAAGAAGTCAATGTTATTAAAAAAATGAACAAACATCATCTACCTCACATTGATGATTTATTTTCTCAAATTCCCAAAGCACAATAATTTTCAAAGATTGAACTTTGATATGGATATCATCAATTTTTTATGAAGAAGGAGGATATTCCAAAGACAACTTTTTTAACTAGGTATGGACATTACGAGTTTACAGTAATTCCATTTGGACTAACGGATGAACATTCTTTTTTTATTGAGCTCATGAACAAGGTTTTTAAGGAATATATTGTTTATTTTGTTGTGGTATATATTGATGATAACATGATATATTCTAAAATCTATGAGGACCATGAGAACTATTTGTGGATTATTTTGGAGGCACATTGATGAATGGAGTTTTATGGGAAGTTTATCAAGTGTGAATTCTGGCTTCAAATAGTTCCTTTTCTTATCCATATAGTCTCTCAGGATGGAATATCATTTGATCCTAAAAAGACAAAGGTGGTTCATGAATGGAATACACCAAATAACATAACATAGGTACAAAATTTAATTATATTAGCTGGTTACTATCAATAATTTGTTTATAATTTTTTCTTATTAGCTAACCCATTAACCAAGCATACTTTTAAAGTGGTTAAATTTTATTTGGAAAAAAATTTGAAGAATGTTTTGTATAATTGAAGATGATAAAATTAAATTCTTTGATCTTAACTGTCCTATCAAGAAATATCTGAGTTTTTATTTAGAGTGATTTATCAAATAAAGAACTCAGTTGTTTCCTTATGAATAATGATAGAGTTACTTCCTATGCATCAATAAAGATAAAAAACTCCTGAAAATAACTATAAAAATCATGATCTTGAGTTAGAATCTTTAATATTTTTTATAATGATATTGAGATGAAATATAAATGGTTAGATGTCTGAGATACAGATCAAAAGAGATTGAAATATATATTATCTTAGAAATAAATAAACATGATTCAAAGATGATGGCTTGAGCTACTAAATTTTTATAATCGTTAAATACAATACTATGCAGGGAAGGTGAATAATGTATCAGATTCATTAAGAAGGAAGGATCAGGGAGTTTCGTAAAAAATTAGGATTGGTAAGGATCCTGAGTACATAGATATAACAAAGATGGATATGGTCATTATCAACGATGGTGAAACATCATTACTTTTTCAATTGGATGACCAACCATCATTAATGGAATGTTATAAAAGTTATCAGTTTGATAAAGATAATTTTCAAGGGAAAATTAAAGATATGAATGATGGAACGTTTTAATACTTTATTCATGTCGATGAAATTCTGAAATTTGGGAAGATGTTACCTGTTCCCTCTATACCTAAGCTAACAATGATGTTATTTGAAGATTCCAATAGCTCGAATTTCTCTATTCACCATGGTAGAACTAAAATGTATAGAGATTTGAAGGAACATTTCTTGTGGGATAATATGAATTAGGAAATTTCGGATTATGTATCAAGGTGTTTAGTTTATCAACAGGTGAAGTGTGAAAGATAACATCCTAAAGGATTCATTAAATCTCTATCCATTCCTACAAGGAAATGGGATGACATTACTATGGATTTTTTAATTCTATTTCAAAAGGCACTAAGAAATAATGATGAATTATGGGTAATTATTGATCAACATACCAAATATAGAAATTTCTTCACTATAATGGAATATTTTCTACAGGACCACCTTGCAAAACTCTATATTAATGAATTTCTAAGACTTCACGATGAAACGGTTTCAATTTTTTTTGATCAAGATCCATGATTTACATCAAAATTCTAGAATTTTTTTTAAAGTCCTTGGATATTGAGCTTCATTTGAGGTGTGCATGTCACCCTCAAAGCAATGGATAGATTGAAAGGACCATTAAAACATTATAAGGATTGTTGATATCATGCTCACTCTACTTTCAAGGTATACAAGATCAGTATTTTCCTTTTGTATAGTTTTATTATAATTATAGTTTTCATTCATGTATTCAGATAGTGCCATATGATGCATTATATGGTAAGAGATGTCATACTCCAACTTTTTGGGATGAAGTGGGTGGGAGGAAGCTTGTATGTCTAGAACTTGTTCATGAAATAATAGTAAAGGTAAATATTATTCAAACCAATATCAAAGAATCTCAAAGTATAAAAAGAACTAGGATGTTAATAGAAGGAGGGATTTAGAATTTCAAGTGAGAGATCATGTTTTTTGGAAACTATCACCATGGAAGTGTGTTATAAGATCTTGAAAAAAAGTAAAACTAAAAGAGTGTTGGATCTATGACTTACCATTTGGATATCAAACCTAGAATTTCAAAAGTACACAATATGTTTCACAAAATGTTTTTATGGAAGTACATACCAGACCCCAACACATGTCCTCACTTATGAAGGAATAGAATTGGATCCCAATTTGTCTTACTGTGAAAAACCTATCAAAATAATGGACACTAAATAATTGGTGTTGAAGAATAATATGAATTTAATGGTAATTTTAGTTTGAAAAAATCTTAAAATTGAATAGGTGATGTGGGACCCAAAAAAATTTGTGATGAATAGCTACCCAAAAAAATTTTATGAGATGAAATTATGGAAATTTCAAGGATGAAATTTTTGAAGGAGGAGAGAATGTAACACCCTAATATTTTTTGGTATGCCTCTTTTAAAATTTATCTTCTTCGATAGTTTATACTTCCCCGAACACCATGTTTAAAACTATAATATACTATTAAATATGACCATTAAAATAGTAATGTGACCATTAGTAATAGTAAAATGAATAATAAAATAATAAGTTCACCTATGAAAGTATTAATAAAATTTAAGAATCTTATAAATGAAAATATGAAATAAACGTAGTATAAGTAAATAAATGTTTTCTAAATGTTTTGGGATTCTTCTAAAATAGGTTATTATTTTGTTAATAATAAAATACGGTAATATATAGTATTTTACAAATAAATTATATATTGAGTAATAGATGATTTATGGATGATGTAAGACCACAATATCTTCCTCTAATTTATTATTTTAATATATTTAGTGATAATTATAAACCTATTCATATTCTTTAACTAAAATTATAATTCATTGATTAAAATAATGAGGAAACAATTCTCTCCACCACTATAAACACCACCCCTCACCACCTCATCTCCACACAACTCTTTAGACATGAAGCTTGTACAATTTCAAACCAATACTCTTCCAAAGTCACATCCACATGTACATGAGATTTTGATCATAAAAAATGACTAAAATTAATTTCCCTAAAGTGGTCTCAAGGAGAAGAAGTCAGGAGGTAAAATCCTCTTTTGATTTTGTTATTTAATCCTCTATTTATTTTCGTTTATTATACTCTCCTCACCTACTTTGTAAAAAAATTCATGATAACTCCATTATATTATATATAATACAATGATATTATGTTAATGTAAAATACACCATCAAGTACCTTTTCCTCTTCCTTTTATTCTAAAGTTGGAAACATTATCCATCAGGTTCCGATTTACAACCTTCGTGGATGACATGTTTTAATTTTTCAATTATGCATTGAAGTATGCACATAAAAACCATTTTATGGTTCAAAAATGTTATTATATATGTATTAAAACATATTTAATTTTATTGAACTAGTATATATACATAATATTAATTAATGAAACAAAACTATTTTGTGATGATTGAAAATCTGGAAAAATAATCTAAATGATTATCACTAACGTCTTATCTAATGAATCATCCTCATACCTAGAAACAAAATGATATTTAAAAACATTTAATAATATTTTTTTAATTAATAAAATTTAATTTCAATTATGTAAAATTATTCTCATTTTACAAGATCATCCATACATGTATATAGGTAAACTGATCATGGAAACCAAGGAAACAAACATTCCCAAATGATAAAATTGTATCTTATAACTCATAAAAATTCCATAAATGAATTTAATAAAATTATAATAAATAAATTCATATTATACAAGGATGTTAATGATTTAATTAATTAATTTAATTTGATTATCTATGATTTTAAGTACAAGTGGATAATTCTTTTGGACATAAGGTAAGGGTTTCTTCCCAAACATCCATTTTTCATTCAGGTTACGCTTTCTCTATATTTATCCCAATTTAATTATTCCTTCTTTTGATATAATTCCTATAAATTATGTTAATATGTTCCAAAATCATGTATCTATATAATTTCATCTTTTTTATGGGGAGATATACATTTCACAAGGTTCCCTCTCATTTACCATAATAAGAAAGCCAGATTAAAGGGAACTTTTCCAATTTCATTCCAATATTTATGTAAACTCAATAATATATTTTAAGACACAAATATTTTTATAAAATAATTGTTCTTATCATGAAAAAATATAATTTTCCATTTTTGATTTAATGTAAACAATTAATCCCTTTTCTGTCTCAAAGACTCCTTGATATTTTCTCTTAAACTATGCTAAAGATACTAATTTATAAGCTTCTTAAATACCATTTTTTATATGTTTTCACATCATTATGAAATATTTTATGCCTAAAAAATATTTTTATTGTCTTTTTATTTTCTTTTCGGGGATATTCATGTTACAATATGATTTAATGACAATTGAAATTTATTTTCCAAATGAACTCTTCTTTCTGAAGTAAAAAAGCGTCATTTCTCTCAATAATTGTTTAATGATTTTATTTGAGAATTTTCATATATTTCAACACCCTAAGATAATATTATTCTTAATTGGGATTGATATTTTATGATATCCTTTACCATGTTTTATTAATCGATTTAGGATTAGTTTTACTATGGATGTGTTTTATTTTATACCATTCACCATATTACTAGAATGGTTAGTGATTATATTTACTAATTGGGGAAGGTTATTTAAATTCCATATGTATGTGTTTTTTATGTTTCACCCTATTCATAATAGGAATTAATTGGACATATTAAGTCGCTATATGGGGCCTCTATATCCCTTCGATTCATCGGTAGGTCACATGAGACAAACTAGAATTGGTTTTTACCCATTATGTATGGTGTCTTGGTTTAAGCCTTGATGGAATGTTTATGATGTACGAAATTATTCATTACCTCATTATGATATTAGTAATTCATAGCCCATGTGATTATTCCACTAGTAAAATCTCCATGGTTTGGTTTTATTCTCGTGTGATTATTTAAATGGTATTTTTTATTCCGCTTTTATTCTTGCCTATTTATACTCAAGATTAGGTCTTAATTGAATGTGTTTTTAGTTATTCACCATGCCAAATTGAGTATGTTTTTATCTTTCACTCTACATCATACCCTTATTGATCATATGAGATCACCCCTCTATTATATGTTATTTTTTCCCGGGATGTGAAGATTTATTTTATGAATGACTTACAAGGATAATCTTGGATTTTATGGGTGTTTCAATAGAGTTTATATATTGTTTTTCTTTAAAGTTGTAATGTAAAACTTATGTATGTATCTGGTTTTCCAAATCTATTAAACTATTTTCCTTTGTGACAGAAATGCTTGTCCTTGGTACCAAATTTATTATGTAAGGCATAAAATTCAGGGTACTAGGGTCCTGTTCTTTACAAAAAGTCATTATTATTTGGTTCTTTCAGCAAATCTATATGTCATATTTATACATTACATGCATGATATTCACGGAATATTCATGAAAGGTAGAAAAAATAAATATTTAATACTAATTAAATAATAAAAAGTAAGAAATAATAAAAAATAATAATAATGATAAATAATAATAATAAGAAATGCTAAATAAATAAATTATAATAATAAATAAGGATAAATTAAGTAATTAATTTTGTAAATAAATAATAATAAATATTTTTTTAAAGTTTGAGGCTCAAAGGCCTCATTATTGAAATTTTAAATTGGAAAGTGAAAGGTCATAGGAACATACCAGACCACATAGGTCTACAAAAAAACAATAAAGATATCAAATCATTCTAGAACTACTGCTCATAATGTGACGAGTGAGGGATCCACCCATACCACAAGTATTGTCTCGCCTCCTCCAAGTCTAGACCTACATCTATGGACCATCACCATCAATAGAGTGTTCAATAACAACATTAACCTTTATAAATTTAGATCTAGATGTGCCATTGGTTTTTTCACCATCATCATCATTGTAATCCAATGTAAGTATATCAATGAAATTATGAGTAATCACATTATAATTTACCTTACCCTTCATAGTTTGAGAAGAGGAACTTCTTAGTAAAAATATATATTCCTCTTTCTTGGCTTCATCTAACTACACAACAAGAAAATTAGTACTATGATGTTTATCCTTGACTCGGGAATGTGAAAACATACCTAGAGTAGTATATTTTTTATTACCATAAGATTCAAAAATAAATATTTTTTTACCTTTCATAGAATCATTCATATAAATTTTCACACCATTATAAGTATATAAAAATCCCAAATAGGAGCTATTAGAATTAATTTTCTCCTTGGAAAAGATTCCCCCCACCCAAAGTTGCAAAAGGAAATACAGGTGTCCCCATCTCACAATGGGAGTGTCCATGTGACTTGGTCAAATTGTCTATAACCGAACAAAATGGTAACACAGTAATGATAATAGAATGATCCTTCACTTGAGAAGTAGTCATATTCTTCACTTGAGAAGGGGTTATGTCCTTTACATGATCAGGCTTGACATGCAATCCAATATTAAGTTGAGGCATATTTCCACGTTACTTGGAATTATTAGATGTATGTTGTATGTTTTTAATTGATTAATCCTCCAAGTGAGGTGAAGAAGAAGAAATGGATTTATAAATGTGTTCCATGTACATAGATCGAATATATCCACTAATGTTCTTTAAAGAAAGGTAGTGAGTAGATACCCTCACATTTACATTTTCAGGAGCATTTGTGTAGGGGGTTGAATAAAAATTTCCCCTTTGTGTTCTTTGATATCATAGTGTCTGTCTTTTCCTTACCCTTTCTACTTTTTTCATTCACCATAATCTTCTCTTTCCACTAGTTGAAGTCATATTCCACTTGAGTATAATGTTCATTGATATCCTAACTATAATCTAATTCCATGTATTCATCACATGATATACCCCAAGATAGAACATCTTTAAAGGAGACCGCATTTAAAAAATAATTTAAACTGTTTCCATAAATTTCTAATTGATTGTTATCAGCAAGATTAGCCCAAGATAATTTTGTTTTAAAAATCATTTGAATAGGGGGGAAAATAATAATCTCTATAACCAATGAAGCCATACTCTTGGGATGGGTATTCAACATCAAGCCTATGAGAGACAACATTAGGTACAATATCATTTCCTTGACATCGACTAATATATTCTTTTACTATTTTAGAAGAATATAAATGTTTAAAACATGAATCTTTAGATTAAACTTCTTACAGTGATGTTGCATAACATGTCCTTTGGTCTAAAAATTAGAACAAACTAAATCTCTTCGACATGTATCATTTGAATGTCCTATAATTTTACAAATCACACAAAAAGGATGTGTTTTCACATATTCATTCCTTATACATATCTCATTCTTTGGTGTGGATAGAACCAGACTATCTATTATTGTAGAAGGTAAATCAACCTCCACAAAAACACATGCATAATGACCATAACTAACAATCTCCATAGCATAGTCCATCTTAATTGGGATTCTAATCACAGAGGATATATCATAAAAGATGTTAACATGCTGTAAAACATAATTAATACCATGTATTTTAATCCATACATGTGCCCAATTATCCTTGAAATCATAAATCCTGAAGTTTAATTACCAGTTATGAATATGGAGTGTTCATGACATAAGATTAATAGATCCAATACTCCATGCCTGAATTTATAGTTTTGAAAAATTGAATAGTATATGGATGAATCCACCACCAAGGGAGACACATTTGATGTCCAAAAATCCCCAAATATATACTAAACAAGAAATGAAATCAACTATTTTCCAGGGTTTCATACCTTTTATCAATGAAATTTGAGCGATTATTGAATGATTTCAATATCAATCCAAGCCATGATTGCATCATATAAGGATAAAACATGAACATTTTATCCCATTTTGATAATATAGTGTGAAACATGGTTCATGAGAGGTGCAAAGGAACCCCCAAAGAATATAGAGAAAGAAGATAACCATTTCAAATCATCATTATCTATATATTTATTTCTCTCTAATGTATAATAATTCAGTAGATTTTCACTGGTATTCAAAACAAAAAAATGAAAATTTATGCTCCTTATACGAAGTAGGTAAAAATAATCATCATGAGGAAAAAATAACCACCTCTACCATTCCTACATCTTCATATTTATTTCTAAAATAATAAAAATTAATAATTAATATGCATGCATGGTAGGATAAATAAATAAGTAATAATAAGTAAACTAAAATAAATAACGAAATAATAAATAAGAATAAATAAATAATAATAAATAATTATAGGCAAATGGCATAGCCACGGATATGGGAAACCAAATCCATGGCCCCAAAATGTATTAATAAAATAAACTAAATTCATATGCCCATAATAATGAACGAGGAAAATTTTCAAGTCATTCTAGACCTCAGATTCATAGGATGACATCCTTTGACTTTAAAAAATTGTCCAATTGTTTTAGGATGTCATCCTCGCCATCATGTATTGACCCTTTGAGAGGCCACATAGTTTTCATCCAATGAAAACTCAGGAGATTTTTCTATAGAAGAGCATATTCTAAATTTCCATGATAAATCATGATATTCCATTTTGGGGTTGGATCTGAGCCCATCTTCAAAATTGATAGATATTAGTTTCTACACTACTACAGTATCATCAAAACCAAATACCATTGGTTCCATTGATGAAAGGTGACCTCAAGCTAAAAGAAGTACCATTTAGCCAGTTTCTTACTGAGTCCTACAATGGGCCTTTCCACTTCCAGGACTTTTGGGGGTATACTATTCATGTATTTTTCCGTGTATTCAAAAATTACTCATTAATGGCCTTTCCTAACAAATAATCATCATTCTTAATTATACCATTTATGTACGATGGATACAACCAATACACCTTCTCAAAGTCATCATCACTCTTACCGAGTGGTACTAAAACTGTAAAGGGGAAACCTGTAGAGATTCACATCCAAGAGGGACAACATTCATGTGAACCAAAGTAGATGTAACATGCACATTAAATTGAATTTCATGCGATTTTTATTTCTAGGGTGACACTAATTGGAATCCTTCATCATCCATAATGGTCTTCTTACCATTTCTCATTGACTCTTGCACCACCATTGCTCCCTTAATGTCCTAATTCAATTAATCCACTCCGTTATCACTAGCCAGATTGAGATCAGTTCCACCCAAAAAGTGCATATCAATTGCATTATTGTCACAAGATCCTTGAGATTCAAATTATTTGTTGAGACCCGCAGATATGGGAAATTCCATGGTATTAGTATTTGAAATCCTTTTAGACCCCTTTGGATCATTTCGCAATCATGCCATTGTATCTATTCATTGAGTAGTGGATTCCTTATTAAAGTTTGAGCCCATTCCAAATGAAATAATAATATCCTAAATGACCCTATGACTCTTAAAAGTTATCATATTTTGTTCTAGACATAAACATTGATCAACTATGGTCTACACCTCACATTCACCTTCCTTCTAATCACTTAATGATGCAACCTATTCTTCCTCCACTGCAACTAGAGAATACTTAAATGAGAGGGAGTGTGAGGCCTCCATAGATGGTTCAAAATGATCCAATTTATCAATTAAGTCTTTCTCTATTTTTGTGTCCACATCTACAAGATCATACCATAATATTGAAGCGTCGCTATTCTCTCCAGCTAGTGAGAGCATATATGGCAAAACATCCTCTCCATTCACTGGTTTCTCAGTAACATGAGTCTTCTCCTCTTACACCTTAAATGTGGACCTATCAAGCACTTTAAAATCATGATATGAAGAGATTATTAATGAAAAACCTATCCCCATATCTTCAGTTTGACATTTTTTAGAAGTATTTCCTTTCACTCCACACTTCCCATTGATAGTATTCCTCCATCATGTGTCCAACATGTGGCCAACTGATATACAAGAAGCACTAAAAAGGGAATTTTTCACATATTCAACATCAATTTGAATCTCATCTATAGGGTTAGAGAGTGGAACCATTTTGATGATGGAAGAAATGAGATCAATATCTATAAGAAACCAATAAAAATGAGTAAACTACACCTACTCAGTTTCTCGATCAAGACGGATGTGAGTCTTGATTATTATAGTAATGTCATACAAGATCTGTGGATGCCACAAGACCCGATTGAGTCCATGAATATGTATCCAAACCTAATAAAAGGAATTTATTTCCTTCGAGACATTGAAGTCTATTGACCATTTTTGGAGGTGAATCCATTCGGGCTTCAAGAACAGCGATCCAATAGTCCACACCTATAACTTTGACTGTCCTAAAAAAATAGAAAAAGGAAAATGCCTCAAATCATAGAGAAACACATCCAAAATGATAATCACATATAATCATTATCCATAGAACATGGTCATCAAACTTCCATGGTTTCTGACCTCTAGGAGTGACAAGCCACACAATCTGTGAATTCTTCGCAATTTCTTATCTTTCAGCAAACACATCTAGATTAGCTTTGATGTGATCTGAAGAACCCTTACAAAGGATTCTTCTTGTGAAAGAATCCTTGAAATATTCCAAAGCTCACTCAATGACATCAGATTTCATATACCATTTCACACTCATTCTACCATTCAGAATTGATGAATACTCAACATTCCTTGATTGAGTCCTTGGAACTGAGGATACATGATGTGTATACTTTTTCATCTGAACATAGGAGCCAAATAAATGAAGAATGACTATCATAAATAGAATCCCAATACACTATTATCGTCATCACAGAGATCCAACCATATCTGCTTCCCTCTTCCTAGAAAAAATAATAGTAAATAAATAATAATAATAATAATAATAATATAATATTAACATTAAATTAATTAATTAATTAAATAAATAATAATAAATAAATAAATTACATCAATAGAAAAAAAACTGCTAAATATTTAGCATCAGTTTAAACTACTTCCAAATAAAATACCATGAAATAAAAATTTGTTACACATAAAGTGTTGCAAAATGATTCCAGATATGAAAATATTTTTTTCTTTTAGGAAGCATCACACATCATTTGTTAGTAGTTTAAAAGACCGCTAAATTCCAAAAAATAGCTATGAAACACCATTTTTAGTGTCAGGGATACACTCAAAATTAATGTGGTCCATAAAGATTATTTAATTAAATATATTCTAAAAATAATAATTTTAGAATTTTTTATATATGATAACAATTAATTACTTGTAGTTAACCAATTGTACTGGCTCTCAATTGTTGATGTGAAATCTTGAGGGTAGAAACCATTATATATACAAAGTCTCCTACACTATATGTAAGTAAAAAACCATATAAGCCACATGTGCATGTATATAATCTATGTTAATTATGGTTTCATAATTTTTTTTGGTTTTTTAATATAGAAAAGTAATGTTTTTTTTAAGAAATAGTCAAAATACCAAAACGGTTTGGGTGTTCTTGTAATACACATAATACTCATAAAATGCATGCATATATCATCAGTATTATTATTTAGAAAGTGATTGGGCATATAAGGGTTGAGGCAGATGGAGGTTGGGTAGTTATTTGAGAGAGCAACCAACACTACCATCGACCATCACACTTTCAGTCCAATTATCATTGGGAAAAAGAACGATGTATGTAATCCCCTCAGGATGACGACAAATTCATATTCCCCAAAATTAATCATTATGGATGATTTTTTTCCTGGTAAATAATATTTGAATAGCGGAAAAGATTACTAAAATTCTCACACAACCCCCTATTTATAAAGCATCCCTGACTAAACAAATAATTAGTATAAACAACAAATTAAAACAAACATATTCATAGTAGTTGATCAACCAAATGAAAAATAAAATCCAAAACCTACAACAGGTCACTCGGTCTACAGGCACAGAGTAGTGTTAGTAGACGATGAGCTCAACGGCCCAGTTGATAATCACCATGAAGTACATGTTATTATTTTATAAAAAAATATTTTAGATTGAAATAAATTTAGAAACTAGTTTTTATGAGTGATCATATGAAAAAAAAATCATTGCCAACCATCACTACCACAAAAAATGGATTTACATTGTGTCTCCCTTTAACGGCAATAAAAAAAGCCTTGTTAAAGGGGGTACCATTATTGGAACTAAAAAAATAACTCATAAAGGGTTCTTATAATAATGATAAAAAATCACTATTAAACGTACCTCTTTAGTAATTCTTCTTTTTAGGGCTGAAAAATGTACACAATTTATCCGCACTTTTTTAGCACTGTTAAAAGTCCCACCATTATTAGTGTTTTTTTAGAAGAACTGATAACGACCAACTTTATGAGTGCTTTTTTACTAGTGCTATTAAAGGGTATATTTCATATATATATATATACATATATATCATTAAAAATTATATATATAAATATATATATATTATTGATATAAATATAAAATATATTTTTTAAATATGTTTTAGATAAGGTAAATAGGAATTTACACTTGATATATAAATTATTTATAGAAAATGGGCTGTAAATTAATCAGTTTTTTTTAAATGGTGTGTTATAGCTGCCATAGGAAAAACAGACACATAAAAAGAAATAGATAAACAAACTAGCTCGGGGACTCGACCCTACGACCAATGCCCCAAACCCTGCCCCTACCACCCCAACCTTCTATGGATGGAAATTTAAATAATTTTTTTAATTAATAATTAACATATTATTATTGACTGATAGTCATTTTATAAAAATTTGAATATAAAAAATGAAAAAATTAAGAAAAGACCTAAAATAAGTTGAAAATGTAACTCAAACTTCAAAAGGTCCTAAATTTTCATCTAGGATTCTATTTGGGTCTAAAAAATCTAAAATTGGAGCTTGAGATGAGATCTATAATTCAGATGGATGGACTGAGATCTATGAGCTATGTCCTATTTTTAGACCTACAAAAGTCCGATAAGTCCTCCAAAACTGAGTTTTTAGTCGGGGTACCCTAATTTTTTAACATTCAGTGGATTTTTTAACTTTTTCAAGGGGGTCTTATTGCCTATTTTGTTAGAGTCAATTTATTTTCAAGGATTATACTAATAAGGATATTATGACATTCATATTTTGTCATTTTTTATAATTTACTATTATTTATAATTAAGTATATAGAAATATATACATATTTAACACATAAAATTTACTTTTCAAAATAAAAATATAAATATATTTAACATTAAATTATATTTGTAAATATATATATCATATATAAATAATAAATAAAATCCATTTTATTTAAAACAAATATATTTGAATATTTATATACCTATATAATGCGAGTGTGTGTTTGTGTGTCTACCTATGTTTGTATTAACAAATTGATATATAGTAACTACATATTCTAATATATGTATATAAAAATTATTATATAACAAGTGTAAATAAATAAAAAAATTTATAATTATATTTATATATATATAGATATAATATTTATATATGTATGTATATTTTATATGTCTATATATGTATTATTTATTTATAAACGCTCAAAAATAAAAAACATATTTTATAAATGTTTTTAAATATAATCATATAAATATATGGGTGAAAAATATAACTATATATATATCTGTGTCTTTATTAATATACAAATAAATATATAAATATATAAATATTACTAAATATATTTTAATATATATATTATTAAACAAATAAATATATCTATTAATATAAATTTATATTAATTTATGAATAAATATAATTATATATATATATCATAAAATAACGAACAAAAAAAATGGATGAGTGGTAAATGTGCAAGAGTGAAAGGGAGAGGCCTTGGGTTTGAATCCTAGCTGAGGCATGCGACATCGACAGATGAAGGGGACTACTAGAACTATTAAAGGGGTGGGGCCTAGCACTATTAAAGGTGGGGGTGCTCAAAGCATTCTTAAAGGGGGATTGTAGTGCTGATAAAATGCGTCTACATTTTATTTTATGTTTTCTATTTTTTCATTTGAAAATTTATTTTTTTACTTTTATGAGTGCTTTTATTGTAGCACTGAAAAAATGCCTTTTCATAGTGCTAATAAAAGAACTAATAAAATTACCCATTTATCCATGCTTTTTTTAGTGCTGACAAAAGGTTCCATTATCAGCATTGATGAAAGGGACCCCCTTATAATCACACAATGATTATCAGTGTTGTTTAGTGCTCTTAATAGATTTCAAATCATAGATAAAATCATGTTCTATAGTAGTGTACTTTATAAAACAACAATTTATTTTTCTCTAAATGAATCACAGATAATGAATTCCAAAATTAACAATTATAACACTATATTGCTGGATGATACTATATAGCCACCCAAAATAGCATTTTTCATCTATTTTTAAAGGATGACAATGGGTACATTGAAAATACGAGTGATTTTTTATAACTAAAAATGCACAGATAAAGTTCTGTTTGATCAATACTATGTTTAACACTGATAATAGTTGTCATTATTATCATAACAACTTATGATAAACATAGCCATTCTCATCTAATAGAGTATTTTCTAAACACTCAAAACACTATGACTATTCATAAAAAACATAAAAATGAGGTATATTGCATCAATTCAATATTTCTATAACATAACACTACCAGATATTCTGCGATATTCAGAGCTAACTTTTATTGTCATTAAGAAAACAATGATAAATTGGGTTCTTTTATCAATTCTAAACAGAAGCATTGATAAATTTCACCTTTATCGACACTTAAAAAATTGATAAAGTGGCATCAATTGCCTATTTTTTATAACTATGATAAGTGTAACTCTTTATCAATGGAGATAAATGGACCTCCTTTATCATGTCCATTTTAACACCCATAAAGGGAACCACATATAACATATTTTCTATATAAATATTTATATTTTCTTAAAATTTATTGATATAACAATATATATATATATATATATATATAAATTATAAATATATTTAGTGATTTATTCTTTTGGATGAGTTATCACTTTAGGGAAATGACCTATCCTTGCAGTCTGAAGGTGTGTGTGTGTTTGTTTCTTTGTATTATACCTCCAATAACCTAAATATTATTTAAACTCAAATTTTATAATTTACAATATATATGTGTATATATTCATATTTAAATTTATATAATTTATAATATACATATACATTTACAAAATGAATTTATATTTATAATTATGTATGTGTGAATTTATTTATATCTATAATTATAAGTTTGTGTATGATTATGATTTTATGTGTGTGTATTTATATAAAGAAACACACACATGTATAAATATATAAATATTAAATTATAAATACACAATATATAAATACACACACACAAAATGATATATTTATATATATATATATATATACTACCACATTTTGCAACAAATATATTTTAAAACGTACATATGTACATACATACATACATACATACATACATACATACATAACACATACATAATACATACATGAATACATACATACATGCATACATTCATATATTGTCACACACACACACACATATACATACAAGAATACATACTTACTTACACACAGACATATATACATACAAACATACATACAAACCTACACAAACACACCTAAGAATACATACTTACTTACACACACACACAAACATGTACATACATATATATATATATATATATATCATTATATAAAAAATATTTAAGTATATTTATATTAATATTTTTAAATAAATATAAATATATAATTACAAAATAAATTATTAATATACATATGTATTTGTATTGCAAAAATTCAAGGAGGGGATCATAGAGATTCCATGAAAATAAACAATGCATGTATACAAGAATCTGAAGAGACTTGAACTTGAGACCTCTCTAACACCCCATAGAGCATCTACCATTGAACCGAACCATGGGACATATACCCACAGATCCACAACCACTTAGATGCACCATGTGTGTCTGTGTGTGTTTGTGTGTCATTTTATAACATATAAATTCATTTCAGCAAGTGGTAATAGCATTTGACACAAATTAATGTTAAAGGAAGATACCAAGGGGTTAAATGTTAGTTGTGATGAATTAATTGTGAATTTAATTGTTTGTTGTGTGGAATTGAGGTGGTTTCCCGCTAGGTGAGTTGTGTTGGGGGCATTGATTTCCCCTAGTTGTCCATTTCTCGGTGATAAATTATTTACAAATGTTTTAAGAACCTTTACTAGTTCTTGAAATTAACACTGATAAATATAAGCATTATTTTTGTTTTTAGTGCTCATAAAATCACTTCCCTCCCAAAACAACAACAGTATTTTAGCATTGATAAAACCAATTCCTATCACTTTTAAATGCTCGATCAATAGTATCAAAATATGATGTATTTACATTGTGCCCTATAAATAAAAATATATTGACATTATATAATTTCATTACAGTATAATCATATTGATATAAAATTCAATTACAAACAAAAAATGATTATAGTAAATGAGAAAACAAAACTCTTGTAGGAGGCCTTCTCCAATGATCAACCCAATCCTATACAAAAGAAGCTTGAGTCTGTAATAAAAAATGTGTATTTTAGTAATATCATATAGAGAAATAAAAAAAAATTATAATTGTAATGTTATACAATCCCTGATAAATTTCAATCAGAATGATGTGTTCTAAATTCCTAATTGTCACAAATGAATCATGTATTTTTATGCTAGAATATGAAAACAATCCAAATGAATTTTCTTGATTTTGACTATGTACTACATGTTTTGAACTAAGAAATCACTTTTAAATTGGAAGTACACATTTTCAATCATACTAGGCACATAGTGTGTCAAATTTACATACTGTTAATCCAAAAAAGTAAAAAATGTATTCTACATCTTTATACTAATGTATCAAAAACAATTCAAGCATTTTTTTCTTTGAATTGACTATGATATGCATGTTTTGAACTAAAATGTCACTTTTATTTAGAAACACTCATTTTTAGTTATATCGACTACACCATGTATCAAATTTATGTGCAAGTCATTTGAATAATTCATAAATGAATAATCAATTTTTTCCCTTAAGTATCATGAGTGTTTTTTCACATTTGATTATTTTTTACTTTCTCATTCATGTTAAAAACTAAAATGTCACTTTCAAATTGAATTCAAACACTTCTAGTCACATTGAATACATCAAGTGTCATATTGATCTGTGGTTAATTTATGTGGGTCATAAATGAATCATTTATCATTGGCTTAAATCATCACTACAACTCTAGAAAATTATGACTATAATTTCTAAATCTCAACATTATTAATACTAGATCACTTTATAGATATTACTCACTAAAATAATTAGTCGGAGGGTTTTATCAGATGTTCGCATATTTTTTGTAACAGAAATCACATAGATATGTGATGAATTTAAAAAAAACTCTTGAATGGGCACCAATAATAAGGATCATCTAGTAGTCTTTTGTATGTGATAAGCTAGATATGTGATATTTTATGGTTTTATTAAAAAAATAATATTGATCTTAAGAATTTAAAATGTATCATGTAATAGAAAATGTATTCTTCACATTATCATTCTTTCACATTGGTTGTACATATGTATATATTAAAATAAATTTCATAAAGTGTAATGATATTGAAATCTCAAAGTATGAGTTTGAGTTATACAAAACAAATTTTCTTCTTATATTAATAATATTGTAAATAAATATTAAGGTTGACATGTTTATATTTCTTTTTTCACAATAAAAAATATGATCATGAGATAAAAAACATGTTTCAATGTTGTGTTAACCATAAAGTTTACCACATTGAGTGTTATACACTGTGTATTTGGTATACTAGGGATGCATGGTTCATATTTATAATACAATCCAACTGAGGTTGTTTTGATTACTAGCATGAGAATATTTATACTTAAATACCTTTATTAAAAAAATCCTAGAGGATTAGAAAACTACGGATTGGATGAGTATGTTGTTGATCATGTCATCGATTAGATCTTGACCAAGATAATATTTTTCCTCCCATATAACTAATTTGATATTTAGGGCCAAAATTGAGATCGAATGGGAAAATTTATGTCCATGATTATAAGGTAGGTATGATTTGATTATCAACATTGAAAATAGACCTATGATGTTCTCATATTCAAGATTAACATAATGTGATTTATTCATCATCCTAGTCAATCTAAAATTCGAAAATATATAATTTGTAAGGAATTTATATGAGAATCCCATACTCTGTGTCCCATAGTCAATGGATGTCTTAGAAAAAGTGATCACATAAAATTCATGTGTTACATATGATGAAATTATTGGTCACCAGTATAAGGATATATGGTATGATTTAATTATTGGGCATCGGTATATAGATATATGTGCTTGGTGAAGATCACAACCGATCCCTTCATTTTTTGAGTATCATTGATTCTTTTATAGAGGCTAGAATTTGCTTTTATTTATGGATTTGATGTTCTAAATTTGTTTTCAAGGGTATAAAGGACCATGTGATCATACATATTGGTTGATCTAATGGGGATTGAGTTTTACAAAACTTAGAGATATAATATAAAAATGATTTATAGTTTATCCCAAATGAGTTTTAGATTATTATTCACAGGGTATTTATTATGATGTGATACATGGTGAATCTGATGATAACATTCAAAACTATTTTGGAATATATATTAAAGGGTTTTTGGATAAGGTTTCATAAGTTTCAGTATATGATATGATATAAGGTGATATGGCACAAAAGTTTTTTAGCCTTTAGGGAAAATGAGTGATTGAAGGGAATATTACCACAAGCCATGTGATACCGTATAAGATTATATGGTATGTCATAGAGTACACCATATATTCGAAAATAGACTTAAATCCATCACAGTAGGGTATATAATATTTCATGATATTTAAATATCACATGATCTTCCTTGGACATTCATATTATACAACATGGGTGAATCATAATTCCATGAATTGTAATGTATGATTGATTCATCTAAGGTTGTGGAGTGTTAATGAGCTAAAAATAAAATATCCTAATAGTAGGTAATTATTGATTACTTGTTTCATGAGTTGAAATGGATGGGAGAGTGTGTGGTTTAGGGTCACATGAGATAAAACTTTAGGCATTTAATAATGCATTTGAGAAACACATGAGTAAATTCATGGGCTCAAGGAGCATCCATGGACCCAAAATAAAGGATGTCTAACCATAATTCTAGTTAGTGAATGATACTACATAAATTATATTGTTATACTCTCAACCTTTCAGGTCAATCTTCTTTCATCTTCCTTATTATCAAAACATGCTAGAATATTGTGGATGTTTGGAAGGTCCTGTATAAATTATTTATGTGATTCAGTGTATACCCATGGATACAACAGAAATGGAATATACATTTGTATCTCCATTAGTAATGTTAATAAATAATATATAAAATTGAAATATTTATAGTGATCATTGATTTAGGGTACAAATTTTTCATTTATAGATTTGAAATTTTCTATTTCAAAGGCATGGTGATCTTGAGGTTTATGGTTTGTAAGTGTTTCTGCTACTTTGATTAAACTTAATCATTCCATAGAAATCTGTCAGATAATTCATATATTTCATAAATGAATCATTGATAATTTGTATAATGTTTCATGACAATATGAGTGTATTTTATACATTTGGACTATGTGACAAATGTTTTTTACTAAAATATTTCTTTTAAATTGAAAACAAGCACTTTCAGTCATACCTTCCAAACCATGTTTCATATTGTAGTGTAGAAAATTATTATAGATAAAAAATGAATCATGGATCATTTTGCTAAGGTATCATGACAATATGAGTAGTTTTTATTCGTTTTCACTATATGATATGTGTTTTGAACCAAAATGTCAATTATAATTTGAAAAAAATATTATTTTTGTCGTATTGTCCATACCGCATGTCGGATTGATGTGAGGTAAGTTCCTACCAAACACAACTCAATAATTGATTATTTACCCTAATTTCATGAAGCATTGAGTGTGTTGGATCAATTTTGACTCTGTGATGCATATTTCAATCTAAAATGTCACTTTAAATTTGAAAACATGTACTTTTAGTCACACCAACCTACCCATGTGTTGGAATGATATGTTGTTAATTCCAACTTGTCCTAAATGGGTAATATATCATTTTACTAAATTATAAAGATAATATGAGCCTATTTTCCTTTTTTTTACTAATTGATGCATGTTATGAATTAAAATATATATCATTTTAAAATCGAAAACACACACTTTTTTCATGCCAACCACACTGCATGTCAGAATGAATAAAAGTTAATTCATACCGGTCACCAATAAATCAATCAATTTTTTCATAAATAAGCATGACAATAAAATTAATTTTGATCATGTTTTACTATCTGATGCATGTTTTTAACTAAAATGTTACTTTTCAGTTTAAAATACATATTTATGTTATATCAACCACACCACGTGTAAAATTAATGCGTGGTTGATTCAAAAATTTCAAAAATTACTCATTGAACATTTTCATAAATTATCAGGAAAATACTTGAATGTTTGATCATTTTTAAAAATGCGGTGCATGTTTTTAACTAAAATGCCACTTTCAAATTAAAAACATACAATTTAAATAATACCATCTACACCGTGATCAAATTTAAATTCACTTAATTCCTATATTTGATAAAATATTCATGGAAAAGTTTTTAATTGTATCATGACATTTTGAGCATATCTTCTCAGTTTTGACTATGTGATTTGAGTTTTGTACTAAACTATTTCTTTTAAATTAAAAACATAAAAATTCAATAATACCGGACACACTGCATGATAGAGTTATATGAGATCAATTTATATAGGTGAAAAATGAATCATCTGTCATTTTCCAAATTTATATTTACTATTTGAGCTTATTTTTTTAACTTTGAAATATTGTTTTTGAACTAAAATTTCACCTTGAAATTGAATGCACTCACATTAAATCACATCACACACACCATTTGTTAAATTAATATGTTGTCAATTCTAAAAACTCAAAAATTAACCATGGATAATTTTCCTAAACTACCATCACAATCCATTGTTTTTACTACATAACGCATTATTTTGGTAAAAATGTTATTATTAAATTTAAAATATTAACTTTTAGTTATATCAATCATATTATGTGTCAAATTATTGTGAAATTAATTTTTAATAGTCACAGATGAATAATTAATCAATTTTTGTTATGAATCAAGATTTCATGTGAATATTTTCTATGATTTGAATATTTGACACATGTTGTGAATGAAAACGTCACTTTAAAAATGAAAAAAAACATTTTATATCCTATCATCCACACTGCATGCTAGATTTATATGATTTTACTTCCAAAAGTTTAAAAATTATTCATGGATTATTTTCATAAATTATAACAGTAATATGAGCACATTTTATTTTTTTTGACTATGTGACACAAGTTTTGAACTAAAGTGTTACTTTTAAATTGAAAACATACACATTCAATGCAAGGATTTATAATAAAAATATATATATGAATACCATTTCAAGAATTCATATGGGGGAAAAATATTTTTTTTCCCAACTAGGTTAAATACCCAAAGAGGCGGTGAGTCAGGGTATAAAAGATTAAACAACTGACCCTTCGGATCTTGTTTCATTGTTAAACAAAACACTCTTCTCTCCCATTCTCATATCAATGTATGAATAGAAACGAAATCGTGCATGGGACACAATGATCTTACTTGGATCACCACCACATGGCTATGTCCAAGGTACATACAATGACAATGTGCTAATATATCATTTCACTATGTATTACAATCAAAATAAGGTTTAGTCTAGAACACATTTATGACCAGGCCAACTAACTTTACAAATTTTAGGGACAGATCACTGCCTCCGAGGGGTCACTCCCTTAATCTTCCTTCTATGACTCACTAGTGGAAAGGATCACCTTATTCCTCTTCCATTGCTCACTACATTGTAATGGATTAACACATTTTTTATGGAAATGTAAGTCCCTTCATTATAAATATATAATGCATCCTCATGTGAAGGTACATACTCTGTTAACGTAAAAATTTCATCCACTTGATGAATATCACATTTAAGCATTTTTACTAGGCAAACATTTATAAAATATTTTCTGATTCTCACTACCATCATGAAGCTCACACAATCTTCATGAAACTGCCCAATTATTCATGAGTATATACTACCTTCATAAATCCTATATCTTTCACAAATCTTATCCAGCCTACACGATGAAACCTCCTTTCAAAAATCAAGAACACATTCATTAATCTCATTAGCCTTTGTGAAGCTCACAAAATTTGGTTTTATTTTTATAGCCTTTTTGGAACTTCCTTTCTTCATGAACCTTTACACAAGAACAAACTTTGAAAATCCCATTTGTGAATCTAGTGCCTTTTAATCTTCATCAAAATTTTATCTACTTTTTTGATGGGGGTGGAGGCATATTCATAAGCATGAAATCCCATTCTAGAAGCTTACATCCCCATCATAACCTTTTTATGATGCTCTCCAATATCGTTCATAAAGCCCTCTATCTTCACAAAGCACTAAATAAATATCCCATTCACAAAGCTTCTCGTAGTCACTGATAATCACTATCAAACCATTTCACATTCATGATATGAAACTTCTTATATACATTGAGAGGTACCATTTTTCATCACATATTCATGATGCTCTACACCTTCATGAAACCCATCCTTCATGACACTAAATTCCTTGGAAAATCTCTAAACCTTCGTAAAACAATCATCTTAATGAAAATCATGAGTTCTATATAATTTTATGTGGAATTTATTAAATTATAACTTTCAGGATGATTAATCCATCCACCAAATTTTGGTCACCAAAAATTTGGAAAATAATTGGAAATGACGCCACCTTGTGTAGACAATTTTATGTACCACTTTCAGGTCATCCATTCCTATGTCTTGGATCATTGTCGGCATACCTAGTCAAAAAACATGCTGGTACTCCAAAAATTTCCATATCCACCAACTTTTTCAATTAACACAATCAACCCAAAAATACTACAATGATACCATGAGGTATTTTTTCCCATCAAATATAAAGTTTAATATCAATATTTACAGTGACCAAATAAATATAAAATAAAAATTTAGTATTAAACATACCTTTAAAATTATAATAGAAATATAACATCAATATGTAGAAACACAAATTTTATTAAAATGATTTATATATCCATTTACAATGGAGTCTCTAAACCAATCATGCTAGTAAGAAATTATCAATAATAAGTTGGAAATTTTTTCCAGGTTCAGTCACCCTACCAAGTTTCCTGAGTTCATTTTTATATAAACATGAATCTTTTCTATAGTAATTATGATTTTTAATGATAATAAATATAAAAAAAGATATGTATATATAAAAATGAACTTAATTTTATTGTTTCATGGGTGGAGTTCACAAAAACTACCAGCAAGTTATTTAAAACATGATTCCAACCTAATTGGTTTACCCTTTTCATCCAATAGTTTTCCTTTAATTATATGGTAATTCAATATTGAAGGTTATCTAACATGATTTTAATTACATAAAACTAAAATAAATGTCACTTGTAATTATGAACAAGGGTATTAAAATTAAATAAAGAATATATATATATATATAAACATCTTATTTATGATACCATTGAAATTTAAAAAAAAAAGTGATATGAAACATCCACTTTATAATGTCTGAAACCATTCTAACATTATAATAAGTTCACCCATTACTAAAAAAAATTCCTATTGTAAATATTTGGACTCCCAACAATCATGGTTGTAAACTATTCACCTCTGTTCTCTCTACAGTAATAGGATTTGGTCATTACATGACCTCTGACATGTCTCACCATATGATAGAGGCTTCTAATTAGTAGCTGCGGTCTGGGGTGTTATTATGGGGAGAATATACTCCCATGTTAGATTTCAAAATAGAAAAAGACCAAATGAAATTTATATAAAAAATCATAGTATTCTAAACTAATAGACTAGAATAATGAATAATGAATTAATATGGAAGCATATAGTCATATAGATTCAATGTAATTCCATCACACGTAGACTGATTACCCGCCATATTTATCACAAAAATAAATAAATAAAATAATAAATACATGATTATTTTCTATATCCCCAACCCATACCTAATCTATACCTTAACTCCATCAAACCTATTCAACCAACCAATCTAATCTCGGGATTCTACCCAACCAGAACCTGTGATCAGTAAAGTCTTCTTGAGTACTCATGATTTATGGTTTTCTAGGCTTGTTTTTATATTAACTCAGTAGGGAACCACAAACATGTTCTCATGAATAACCAAAAAATTCATGTTGTACACATATAATATGATCAATAGAATAATAAATATAGTTTAAAATCATAAATAGATAAACACTATTGATCCATTAATTCTAACATGATACCTAGGATTGATTATACCATCTTAGACAAGTTCTAGTTTGTCTCCATGTATATAACCTCATATTTAAACTATGGGTAGAATCTACCCACCCAGGAAAACCTATTATTTGCAAAGTTATGGGTGAATCCACACCCCATTGGGGAACAAATTAACTAAGAACTTTATGGAATATCTACACCCTTCCAGGGAATAAAGTCATCTAGAAACTCAAGAACATATCTTTACCCTGCTGGGGAAGAAATCCATCAAAAAATCATATGAATATCATTCCTTATAAATGATGATATATTTATAGAAAATTTGGGGTGTATCCACAACATATCTAGGAAGTAAGTCATTTAGAATCTCAAGGTCATATCCTCACCCTTTTAGGAAAATAATTCATCTAAAAACCTATGGTATTATCCTGATTGGCTTTTTATGATCATCACATGACCATGTTTAGTGGAAGAAAACCCAGAAAAAATAATATCTATCATCAATAATCAATGTATAAATAAAATTTTTAAGCAGTGTACCAAGAAATCTCCAATGTAAGTAGTCTACTTCTTCCACGGTGAAGGAGAATGCTTGATGAAGATCAAGAAGTAGTGAATAAAAAATCTACCTCTGAGGGGGGGGGGGGGGTACACTAACCAAGGGATCCATGATCCTATCATAATGATACCTACATTTTTAAAGGTTTCTATCACCTTAACCTCAAATGATAAATATCATAGTTAGAGGAAAACATAAAATAAGAGACTTGGTCAAAAAAAATTTATTTTTTATGGGAGGGATCACATCCCTTTATATACCCATCCATGAATAATTTCATTAAATTAAAATGCATCAGAAATATTATCTTATCCAAATAAATTTATTCCCATGATTCATTGAATCCTATTAAATGAGAGGTTAATACAATTAATCTATTCATAATTGTTTGTAACTGATAAATAAACCATTTGGAAGAAATAAATGTTTATAAAATATATATATATATTTATTATTGCATGTATTTAATATAGGAATTATAATACAACATAAAATTCATGTAATTAAATACACAATTGATATATATATTATAATATATATATATATATATTATTTCATATTTAACAATCTTCCACTTGCACTAAAATACCATAGGGACTCCATGCATTACATCACAACACTTTGTGAATCCATCCAAACTCTTTTATATATAGTTTTTCATCAAACTCTCTTGATTTTGAACATAATCATATTCCAAAATTAAATCCTTATCCAAAGATCTAATATTGTGACCTTAAAATCCCTAGCAATGTTGACAACAACTATGAAATCTCTATTTCATAAATCTAAGCAAGAGAGGCCTCTAATGGAGATTTGATGCCACTCAAACTACTAAGGGGTCCAGTGTGTTCTCTATCAAACATACTCATATCTCCATATGAGCATGTACACCATAAGACATATCATATACACTATATGTATATTATATTATATTTTTTCCAGGACATCGAGCGACTGCTAGACATATAACATGTCAATCTAGTATAGGCCTCTCATCATTTTTTAGATTCTATAAAAAATACTGACTATGTGGATTAATATTTCACATGTCATTCACATATCTCATAATCACATCACATGGAACTTATCCAAGTAGTATAAAAATCATATGGGAAAAAACTAAGAATGGACCTTAATTCCGTCAATTTTATTCAATCATGGTCTAGATGGATTTCCTTGTCATACAATTGGAGAAATCCATTATTGGTTTCCCTCCAACTGATGACATGATCAACAACATACCCAAAAACCCCTTTACTAGATATGTTTATAAAGTGACTTTTGAAAGTAGGGTATCAATTTATGAAGGTTCTCAGGCTAGGTATCTCACTTACCATAAGTAAGAAGTGATAATAAAATCAAACATCCCTAAATATATTTATGACCATATTAAATTTTATGAGATATGATTTTGTGGATTAGTCCATGTAATAAGTCTATAATTTTTACCTCTATAATTTATTCTTAAATATCTCATATACGGCCCTTTTAATGGATATAAGAATTTATTGAAGCTAACATTTACATATCATCACAACCAATTAAACTCCACGATGATCATCAGTTAGGGACAACAAAAAGATTGTACATTGAGGTGATATTTATCATTTCATTTTTCATGTAAAATAAATTAGAACATACATGAATGAGTGATAAATGGATAATAACTTCCTTATGATAATAAAATAAATTTACAACCATTACAACCAATATCTAAAGTTTAAAACACATAGATATATAACATGAACCTAATGAAGTTACTACAGTAATGGATTTTAAACATTTCACCCAAATGTAATTCCTATCACATCCTTATGTGATAATTTGATAAAATACTCCCACTAACCTCTTAGAGTGTAATATTTATGAATCAAGATAGTTTGAATAATGGTGAGGCATAAGAATCATATTCCTTAAGTTGAACTCTTTGAAATTATATTCAATATTTTAAAATTTCTATCGTCAAATTTTATAATCTTGTATTATATTATCTACTTAGAACCCTTTATAAGTACATCATCTTCATCCTAAGAAACATTTCTATCAAACCACACTTTTTTTAAATCTTTTATAAATAATTTAACTATTTACATTATCATTTTACCAGAACATTCTTATATCTTTTATGATAAATTGATATCTACTTTTTTAGTGTAACTAAAAAATCTTTTTACATTTTTATTTATCATTTTACCATAAACTCTTTTAGGATACATAGTTTAATACTTTGAGTATTAACTAGTATAATACTTTATAGAATAGTGATGTTAATTTTTTATGGTAACTGAAAGTAAATGTTTACATTTATCATTACAATTATATCCTTATCTCTTTTAGGATATTAATTTAATTTCACATTCTCATAGTAATTAATGTAACTATTTAATGTTTTCATTATTGTCACGTTATAAATCTTTTTTTAGGATATCAAGTGCAATTAGTCTTATTATGATAACTAAATATAACTCTTTATATTTATTTATCATCATATATCCAAAATATTGAAGGAAATTCAATGAAAAATCAATAAAATTTTATACCGTTATAATCATTTAGTTAACAGTAATATTCACTTTCTCAAAGTAACTAAATGTAAATACATTCATTTTTCATTACAGTCACATATCCTAACACTTTATGATATTAATTAAATAATCACAAAATCTAAATGTGGTAGAATAATTTATTTGATTACCTTGAATATCTCTATGTTCAAAAATACCCTCACTAGCCTCTTAGAAAATATTTTATTTTTAGGATATCTTTCTTAGTCAACACAAAATACATTTTGTTTTAGGAAATAAAATTTCTTTCCTTTTAGTAGGAATATTAAAAAATTATTTTTTACATATCATATATATATATATGGTATTATATGTTTTTTCAGCCATTACTTTCCAAAAGAATATTTTATTAAAATATCTCACTGACTGTAGGTTGGAACACATTCCCACTTATTTTAACAAATGATTGGATAATCACATTTATACTTAATAAACTTTTTTATCCAAATAATCTACTCAAAACATGTTATAGAAATTTATCAATCATAAATCATGTGTGTTAAATTAATCATATCAAACTTGTTCATAACAACTCCTTATTATCAAACATCTTCTCTAATTATGTGAGAGAAATGAGAGGAAGAAACACATATTTTACAGAGATTCATTTGAGATTGATGTAATCTTCTACAATAAAGTCATGATGTATTAAATATTGAATTTGTCTCTTGAAAGAAAAAAAATATCTTTTAGTTATTCCTTTTTTATTTTTAACCCGTGTATATGTACAACACTTTGTAAAATAAATATTCGATATCACATCCCCTTAAGAATTAAGAAATTGATTTCTATAGACATTATACCTGAAAATGACATTACATGGAGTTCCCAAATCCCTTCAAGTATTTCTGGGATAATCCAATCATATAAAATAATTACTAGTCCTTCCTGATATCACTATGCTTCAATGAACATGATATTCCTTTTAACGAATCATTGTTGAAATTTTTCATCAAAATTTTCTTCTTACAATTTGAATTTTACCTTCTTATACTATCATCATAGAACCAGAATATAGACATGTTATGCCTATCTGATATATTCTCAATACTTTTAGAGTATCATGTAAACTTATCTTGAATTAATTTATCTTTCCCATATATTTCCCTAGATGAAAATTGGACAAATTCCCTAACCAGGACAAGAATTATAGACATTCTTCAATATTTCAAACATATTCAACCTTATTGAATATCATGGACATACCCAATCATATTAAGTATATGAGACTATAATTATTAAATCAATTATGAATTAAATTCCATTAAAACCATAAATGAATCATTTCATTCTTCCATAAGCAACTACATTCACTTATTGAATAACTTCAACACTTGGATACTAAGGAAGTAGTTGTTCTAACATATAGAATATCTCTCTTGATTAAGAAAATTTCATAAGTTACTAGTCTTATGATTTTCTTACTTTCTGATACACATTTCAAAGATTAATATAAAGTTACAATTCATGATTATGATGCATTTATTTACAAAAAAATCATTTAATTAGATATAAATAATGTATTATATATTTTATTAAGGAATTTAAATAAATGTGATCCCCAAAAATTTATTACCCCATACATAATATCCATTTGGTGTTCTAGGATCCATATTTCACTAAGCTCTAGGTCACTTTATCTTTTCTCACAAATATAGGGAATCATTCAAATAAAATCATTTTTGACTCTTTCATAATTGAGTGGATAAAAATTTATCCAAATCCATCATAAATATTCACTCAATTATATTCCTATTATATCCTAATCCTATTAAGGTATCCCGACTAATGTAACCCAAAGAAAACACCAAAAAAATATAACAAAGTGTGGTCTATGGAAACCCAATATTAGCATCACCCTCCCAATGATTAATCCAGAGTCACCCATTACTGGATTTCCTTAACCAAGATGACCCAGAGGCACCTAGATTTAGCATGACCAACCTTATTGTATGATCTAGATATTGATAAATGTCTCTTTGGAAGGAATCTCACACTAAGTTTTTGTGAGGATTTCTTTTATATTCTCAACAATTTAATATACATCATATGAATATTAAATTCATTACTATTAAATCCTATAAAAAAAATTATTTTTTATGTCTTCTTCCTTTTACGTGTATACATAATGATTTAGTTTTGGAATCCCTATTCCAACCACAAAATTAATGTGTTCACACCACATTAATGTGTAACTCTTTACACATCCCAAAACTCTGTGTTAATCACTAAAAAATACAATTCAAGAATATTCATACATATATACAAGCATAATATGAATAAGTTATATGAATGCTTCATGTAAAATCATATAGTTATATGTGATTCGGAAATTCAACATGTGTAAGCCCTGAGAGATAGATAAAAAATACCATTCACTTTTTTAGCCACAGAATGCCTCCAAGAAATTAGGTGGTCTAACCCTCAGTCCCCCTACCTAGAGATACATTACTCAAAAAAGAATTTAATTCATGATGACTTTAATACCTAATATAAACTAACAGTGTCAAACAAATATTATCAAGCTAATAACTAAAATTACAAACCTAGGTCAAGGTAGATGAAAACTAACTTTTATGTTATCAAACCAAGAATTATATTCATGGTTCTTTCATAGAATCAAATCATCAAAAAATATTTTCATTTAGTTATTAATAATATGAAAAACTTATAATTTAGAATTAAATAAGGAATAATTATTAAATAAATGAACAATTAAAATATTTAATCATGCGATAACCATTTATGAATAATTTCATAAATATAATATAATTATACACCCTTTTAAAATTTCACATTTAACATTGTAGACATTCTATAATTTTTAATATAAACTCTTTATGTTTTTTCGAATATGAATTTATTCATATTTATCATAATATGGTATTTTCATTTTAAATATATCATATTATATCAATTATAAACTATTTATAATTAAATTTCTATTATGTAAACCTTTTAAATAATTTAACTATCAGACAAAAGTTTTATTTAAACATTAATCATATCAATTATAAAAACTTCATTTGAGGTGGCTTAAATAATATCAAAATAAATTCCCTTTATCTCATATGATAAACAATAGTGTGGGAGGAAGAGGGAAAATGAGAGTCTGTCTCATCATTTAATGTTTTTCATAAGAGGGATCAGAACCTTGTATATAGCTATCTATGAATAATTTCATTAAATGAAAAAGAATTGACCAAAAAGTATCCATATATTTTTTATCATGGTTCATTGAATCTTATTCATTGAGTCATCAAGCCAATTAATTTTTCATAATAGATTGTAATTGGTAATTAAACCATTTGGGAAAAATAATCATATATCAAATATATATACATATATATATTTATTTATTTATCATCACATGTATTTAATATATGCATTATAATACACACATCGAATGAATTTAATTAAATATACACTTTACATTTTAGTTCATGTTTAACATATCCACACTACACTCATCTACACACCAGATCATAAACATGATATTTAATTTAGCTTCTGATGTATGGAGTATTTTAAGTTATATTAATGAGAACAAATAAATTAACCATAATAAACATAATTATTTAGATATTAGTGTTCTTGTAAAATATATCATACAAATCATCTGTATTTTATAACATGCATAAAGATCAAGCATGGATAATTATTTGAGTGAGTGAGAAACACCTCCATCGGTCATCACACTTTCAGTCCGGTTGTCGATGGGGGTGAAGAGCGATGTTACCAAGTCAAAGTAGTGATTACACTGGCTCTGACAGCCTCTTCTGTAGTGTCATTTGGATGCAATTCACTATACAATTTTACTCAATTTCATATAAATCAAAAATAAAATGAGTCATATTTATAGGGTCGAGAAGGAAGAAAGACTATAGATTAAACCTTTAACTATTCACAAAAAAGGACTTTAGTAGAACTAAAAAAGGGATGTTGTCCTCAGTGGTGTTAAAGGGTCTCCCTTTATCAATGCTAAAAACATCGTTTATAAAGGAACATTTTATTATTTCTAAAAACACTGATAAAATTAAAAAAATAAGGAATTTTTTTCTACTTGGAGGTCACCACCCCAATCTTTATCCATACTGGAAGCCCCACCCCCATTAAAATCACCATCCCCTCCCTTTATCAGTGATAAAATCACCTCCCCCTCCCCTTTAATAGTGTTATGACCTCCTGCTTCACAGGCCCTCACGCGCGCCCCTGTTCAGTTTTGAACCTGAGACCTTCCCATCATGGATCTTGACCTTTACCACTCCCCTATATTGTTTTGTTCTATATTTTATGATATATCTATTCATTTATATATATTCTGTTACATTTTTATCCATATGTTTATATATATATATATATTCATATAATTATTTATATAATTATTTTTAAATACATATGTAAAATATGTTTTTTTGAGTGTGTTGATAAATACAAACACAAACACATATATATTTATAAATACAAACAATCACATATAGATTTTTGAGTGTGTTGATAAGTACAAACACACACACATTTATATATGTGTGTTTCTATAAATGTTTTTATAAATGTTTTTATTTATTTACATATATTATAAATTCATATTCATGAACATATATTAGTATATATAGATAAATATATATTTGTTTGTCAATACACACACACAAATATATTTATATATATATAAACATTATATATACATTAATTATATTAGTATATAAATATTCATAGATTTTATTTGAAATGAAACCAATATTATTAGTATTTACATATAGTTTATATATGTATAATGATTTTTTTATGAAAATATGTTTTACATATATATTTATAAAATTAAATTTTTATGTGTGAATATATACAAATATGTGTATATGTGTATATTTTTAATTAAAAATAATACTATATTATGTAAAATGATAAAATTTCAAATACCTAATGTCAATGTGAATGTAATTCCCAAGAATAAATTAAGTTCTAACTAAAAATGTGTAAAAAATACACCTTAAACATGATTGAAATTCCATTGAATGTTAAAAAATTGGGACACCCTTACTAGAGTATCAGTTCTGTAGGCATTATTGGACTTTTTGGGCCTTATAAAATGGGTCATAGTGAATAGATATCATCACAATATTTGATTTTATATGTGGTTGAGCCTGAACAGACACCCAGATCAATAGTTATGGTCATTTAGAGTTGAGGTTGCAACTTATTTTAGTTCTTCAATTCCTTTTTTTTACTATCATTAAATTGTTATCATATGACTATTACTCAATAATATTTAGAATAGTATTATTTATTATTTTTTTAAATTATTTCATAATTCTTTTTCACATAATATCTCATATATTAAGTGTAAATGCATATTTAGCCTTATATAAATTATATTTAAAAAATATTATATATATATATATATCAATGTGAATATATTTTTATGTTAATATATTATTTTAAATGATTTATATTTTTTTATGATATTTTCCCTTCAACCATGCTTGTAAAAAAACGTTGATAAAGTCCCCCTATCAGTGCTACTAGAAAAGCACTAATAAAGGGGAACTTTTTACAGTGCTAAAAAGTGCTCATAATGGGGTTACCTTTATCAGTGCTTAAAAAAGTGATTATAAAGGGAAACATTTAATAGTGTTTTTTAGAACTATTGAAAACGCCATTTATCAGTGCTTTTCTTCTGCACTGATAAAGGTACCCCATTTATTGGTGATTTTTAAGTGGTGTTAAAAGGTGGTGATGCCTAAAGATTTTTCTGTGGTAGTGAAGAGAGTGGATATTATATAATTAACACCCACATTGAAAATTATAACACTACTACATGATTAGCCTTTATCACCATGAAAAATATATAGTACAAGTGCTTTTAAATCAGGTATAACATTAACATTGATAAAGTATGATTTTTATCAATTTTATAAAATCACTGACTAAATTCACATATATGAGTGAAATGTTTTGTGTTGATATGTTTCATCTTTTATCAATATAACAGATCATTAATAAAAGTCTTTTTCAACTGATGTAGCGGTGTCCTCAATTCTATATGACCAATGACAAGCTCCATATGCACAAAAATTATAAAATGGGGATGACTAATCCAAGATAAATAATATTTAAATACATGTAAAGTTTACCTAAATTCAAGCATGCCCTCTAGTTTATCAAGCATCGAAGACAAAACAAACATGTGTTATAAAAAATAGTTTAAAATAAACATAAACAAATTAGTAGATCAAATAGATGAAAAAAAATATCTTATCTCACCTCCAAATCTTTTTACATAAACAACCTCGAATATTATCACCTAGTCTCCATAGATATAGTTTTCCACTAATTAAAGTAAATAAAGCAGGAAATGTCTATTTTTATGATACTACTGAAACACTAACTATAAACATTGACATAACTGGCCAAATCATCCCATGTGGAATGAGGTTACTCTATATTAAAACACAGATCATATTTTGATAATCCAATCTAAAACTATTAAAGGGGAACTTGGTGTATAGAAACTGAGTGTTGTAAGTAGGGTGATATCTTGAGAACCTCATGGGTAATCAACATGGATAAAATGTTTTTATCACTACTGAAAACCAAGGATATACCAACGCAAATAGAAAAATGGTTTTACAAACCTGTTGGGATAAGTTAAATATACCAACAATTCAACAAAACCATTGGTATATAGCTGTTAATACATGGTTTTACCAATGGTTCTAAGAAATAATTTTTATGAGAGTGTTAAGTTTGTTTTTTCCCAATGGTTTTAAGAAACAGTTGGGATTGTTGAAGGGTATACCAACAGTTTCAAAAAACCATTGGTATATCTCATCTATCCCAATGGTTTTTAAAAACCATTGGGATAGAAAACCCCCAAATAGCCAGAACAACCCTCCTGCTTCCTGAAGATCTGTCAACATTTTTTCATAGTCGTGAGCCTCTATCCTCATTTCTTTCAAGATGTGACCGTATTTCTTCTAGAAGAAGATATGTTTTCCTAAACAAGAGACCCTTTCTACTTTAAATTTTTAAGTGTTAACTAAGTTATATATTTTTATTACATTTATTTTGGCAATTTTCATTTTGTTTCGGTGCAATATTGATTCGATTTCTCCATTGGCTGCCCATCCTTGATGGTGAAATGATTTGAAACGTTTTAAGTCAATTTACACCTCTTTTAGGTGTGTGTTTCAAAGAAATTTTATCATTTATAATTAAACGTTTTTTATTTAATTGTAAATTTATTTTTAATGGATGTATGGATATATGTAATAATTTTACAGCATTTGAAATTGATTTAATGGTGCGTGATAGGTTTTGATCTGATTTCATTTTTCATGGACTGAAAAATAAATTAAATTCTAATTTTATTCAAAAGCATCATTTTATTCCTTACATGAGTTAAATTCACCTGACTTTAAAGCCTTATTTTCAAATAATAATTTTAATGTTTCATCACATGTGAAATTTTTAAATGAATCGGTGGAAAAACAATCTGTTGTTCCAACATGGGGGGATAAATGGTTCTCATTTGGATGTTTCATTTATTGAAAAATGTTGAATATAAAAACTTCTCCTCCAAATTCTTGGGAAAAAGATCCTTTGTTTACATTGATTATTTCATTGGTAGTATTTAAAAATGGTATTTAATTAATAATTGGTCCATTGGTACTAAATCTATAACCTTCCAAATCTGAAACCTAAAAATTAGTAGGCATAATTATGTATTTGACTTGTACCAAAACATTTTCAATAACTCTACCATGATTGGTAGTGAATCCATTGGCTAATTGGATGAAAATTCTAATAGTTTTGATTTCCCCAACTTATAATGTTGTGTACAATAAATGGGGCATGCAATTTATGGAATCTCTTAGGTATAAAATGATATCCTTGAATTGAAATTCATTTATAGTTAAGTGAATGGTAAATGTTATTTTATATTTCTATTTTAATTGTATGGTATGTTGGATTATGTAAGTATCATTCTTTCCATTGTTTACTCATTCTAATCTCGCGAATTTTCTTTTTTGAGAACATTTATCCTTTATAAATTTTTCATACCTTGTAATTGTTTTACAAAATAATGTAATGGAATATTAGCCTGGACGTTTTTAAAGGGCGCCACAATATATTTTTATAATTCAACATTATGTAGTTTTATTATTTATAGTTAATCTTGGGATACGAGAATGGGAGGATATATCATTATTGAACATTTTGATCACTGTTTTTGGGAATATACGCTCTTATCAATCTTCTCAAATATTTCATTGTATTTTTAATAAAATAGACATCTTTTGATAGTAGGTTATATTCAAAGAAGGATTAGAGATATCAACATGTTCAACATTCATTTTCTATTATTAATTAGAACCAAGAAAATGTTTGTGACTCTTATCTTAAAGTGAAGGTTTAGGTTTGGAGTTGGATTTTCTAGCTTGGGTTTTTTAAATAAAGTACAACTCCTAAGTCACGTTCAAATCACGTTTTTCATCAATTAATCTTTTAAATTAACTTTTGGCTTTATATTTAATCCACCATTGATATGATTCCTTATACTACCAATTTCTTTGGCCAATATTCCCATTCAGGTCATCAAGTTAATTGTTTTAATTTATTATTACCTCATGTTTTATTCAGGATTATTGTCCAGTTTTTGAGTAATTTCATAATGATGAAAATTTCATCCAAGTTGAGCATTATATTGATAATTATAGTATCTTGGTTTTCTTTTAAGAATATTTACCATAGAAAAATCTATTTGGGTATTTAATATTTATAAATATATCGTATTGTTGGTTTCTTAAAAGAACAATTTTCAATGGTTGGAAAGGGTCTTCATAGAAAAACATAATTTATTTTTCCGATGGTTTTTTCATTTGTGGACATTGATCACTAAAGTTCACATTATATTCACAAATTATATAATTAACTTGTGATTGAAATATCATTTCAAGTCTATATTATTTTTGTGAGGTGTTAGATAGGACCATTGGTATAACAATGGTGGTAAGATCATTTATTTTAATCTCTATAATACTATTATCATAACATTATATTAGTCTCTATTGAGAATATTTTACATGTAAAAGTATAATTATTATAAATTATTGAGAATTTGGGGACACTTATTCAATTAAGTCCTAACATAATCCATTTTTTTCAAAAAAAAAGGCTCATTATGTAGTAGCATTGATCATGTTCATATCTGTTAAGAATAATCCTTTTTAGAAATGTTAAATTATCATTTCCTCACTGACATTATATTGGGGAAAACTAAAACACAATTTTTTTAATACATCCCAATATTTGTGTAATATTTATCCAAAATGTTTTTTAATCCAAAAAAAGTCTATTTTCTAATTTTTGTAGTGTTATAGATAAGGTATAATTTTTCAAGGAAAAGTTACTTCAATTCAATTCCATCCCGAATCAAATTTGAGTGCAAATAAAAGAAAAGATCTTAATCCATCCCATATATAGAAGGGAATTCTCTATGGTTCATTTTATTTTCATTTAATCCAATGGGTTTCAAAGCAATAAAATGACTTCCAAATTCATAAAGGAGTATGTAACACCCCAAGCTTCCTCGGTATGTTTCCTTTCGAATAATGCAATGACGTGCATTGTACGCAACTTCGAGATTTTAACACACCACAACCAATCAAACTAGCCGTTATGAATAGTAATACCTACTTTTTGAAATTATATATATTTTATATTTCAAAATGGACTTCATTTTTGGATTCGGAATATCGAAATTAGCCTAGGGTGAAATTTTGGTACTTTTCGGATAACTTTTGTATTTTGATGAATAGTGAAAATTACTAAATTTTAATTAAAAACAACTTTTTTAATCAAAATAATTAATAGTGATAAATTGTGAATTTGAGTGGTTTTAAAGTATATTTAGAATATATTTTTACCATTTAATATAATGTTGGTCATTGGACATAATTTTACAATTAAACCGAACATAAACAAGTGTCAATCTTTTGATAGTTATTATCTCTTAAAAACACGCTTTTTGTTTTGACAGCGGGAATTAATTTTAAATTAATTTCTGCCACTTCTGTGTTTTGAATTTAGAAAAATGGATTCCATATTTGGAATCAGGATGTTCAAATTGTGTAAATAGGTAACTTTTATTTTTAGACATTTTGAATAATTACTGCGGTAAATATTTTATTTACCATGGTTAAGGGTAAATCCGGTAAATAAGGGTTAATTAAATAATATTATAATAATACTAAATTACCCTAAAACGTGTCTTAACCCTATTGGTTGATACATGGTCGACCATGGGAATCTTTGGGTCAATTTTGGGACCCCATGGATCCACTTGTAAGTGATAATGACACTTTATATTAATTAAGTTAAAATGAATACAAAAATGACACAAGCATACATCTTTTAGCAAAACAATTGTTACATAGGGTTATATATGCTGGATTTTAGATTATAAATATTCATTAGAAAGCTAAAAAGATTTCCTACATAATGATATTTTATTTATAATTTTTAGACATTAAATAATGTATTTTATTTATGACACAATGATGATGCAGTAATTACTATAATAGTGAAAAATTAAAATAAGTGATATTATAAATACCCAAATAAATATAATATGAAACTTTTAATGAATTAAACTAAATTTATAGGATAATATGATATATTAGGATTGATTTAATTGACTTTGTTCGAAGTAATCAATCTGTTATGAGTTTCACAAAAATCAACTATTGAATAGTGTCAAAATTGACATAAAAGAGTTCTTAAAACAAATATTATATTATTAATTGATATTAAATTCCTAAAAATCTAAGGTTCGGCCAAGAGACTTATATTATGATAGGTTAATCATTAATGTACCACTTGGGGGTCGCTTGGATGTATATAGTAAGTTTATTAACCATATTATATAAAAATACAAAGAGACATTGTAAAAGTGAAACTAATTAACTTAGAGTTAATACTTAAAGATAAGGTTAATATAAGTACCCAAACCTGTCTAAATTCTATTGGATGAGTTGTTTTCGACCTATCCCCACCTCAAACTTTGAATAGTCAACTTTGGAGCCATTGGAAACCGAATATGAATTTATTATAAATTAATATTTCTAGCTTTTCCAAAGGTGCCCCTCACCCCTCTTATAAAAGGGCACTCCTCCTTCTCATTTCCTCACACCTCTCAAGCCACTTGGCTCGTCCAAACTCTGCCCAACTAAGCTCCCCACATCCCTCTCCTCCTCCTTGAAGCTTCCCCTTAGGCAGAAAGCATTTCAACAAGTCCTTTGGTTCCAACCAAAGTGAGTTACCTAAATTAAAGGTAACGATTTCTCTTAAATTATTTTCATTTATTTTGCTTCTTCAACCCCCAAACTCTTTTTATTTCCCTTCTTTTGTAACAACACAAGTATCATCAATATACTAGGATGTTGTTATAAGAAGTATTCAAACTACACATACACACAACTCCATCTAATGGATGATGAACATAATGTTTCTGTGGATGGCAATCTAACGCCTCCCGAAACGATGATTGTTCAAAAACATCTTACCGCCTCTCATGGTGGCCATTATGATGGCACTGTAATTAAATATGATATTAATGATATATATTTTATATATAAGCTTCTGTAATTCCATTTTATTTCATACCATTATTCGTTTCATGTCGTATATACATACGATAATTTCATTTGAGGAAGTGCGGACTACCGCCCCCTTAAAATGATATGACTCGTTCATAACACACATGGAATGTATAAAGGATGGTGTTAATGAACTTAAGTAACATATATAAAATATTATATTATACTGGAATAGTAATATACCTATGTATCATTTGGATTCGATTCTTTTAAAATAAAAAATTAAATGGAAGTAGCGTTCGTGCGTACGTACGGACTACCGTCTCCACGAACGCGATGAGATTCATTATCCATCGTATCCATTCAAGTATAATTATCATTTAATGATTTAAAAATGATGTTTAAGGACTTGATATCATTCTGGATATGAATAAGATACAACAAACATGACTTATGTAACAAAACATATAAAAGAAAATGAGTAAGTTAACACCCGAAACGGCATTAATACTAAGATATTATTAACAAATCAATGTTAAAAGATCATATATGATATCATATTAAAGTAAATGATTCTTGTATTATTTAATAACAATTATTTCACCATTATACAGGAGGTAAACCTACCATCGACCAAGGAAAAAGTACAAAGTAAGGGATTCTCTTATCTCACTTTCAATTCCGTGAGATTTCCATTGTTCGCTACTAAATTATTGAAAGTGGTGTATTGTGTACTTCCATTTGATATATATTATCATGATTCACTTTATATTCATGTTATTCTGTAAATAATTTGGTGGTTATTAACTTTTGGCCATGCGACTCAGTTGATTAATGTGGTAAGGGATTCTCTTATCTCACTTTCAATTCCGTGAGATTTCCATTGTTCGCTACTAAATTATTGAAAGTGGTGTATTGTGTACTTCCATTTGATATATATTATCATGATTCACTTTATATTCATGTTATTCTGTAAAACATTTTCTGGTTATTAACTTTTGGCCATGCGACTCAGTTGATTAACGTGGTAAGGGTTTTCTTATCTCACTTTTAATTCCGTGAGAATTCCATTGATCACCACTTAATTATTGCATGTGGTGTATGTGTACTACCCATGATTGTATTCATTGTGTAATATACTTTATTTTATGGGTATTTAAATCATCATGGTATGATATTTCTTTCATGGGTGTTTGTTTCTTAAGTTACCTAATCAATAAGGGAATTTGAGATTTCAATTTTCACTCATTTGGCTTTACGCATATTTCATTGATTATATTACTCCAAGATTATGTGTGGAATCGCTATTCATTTGATTATGTCTTAATTTCCACTCCCCTTTCTGTGGATATACTTTTGACACACATAATCACTCCATTGATAAACTCTCAAGTGATCGGTATGAACTTGATAAGAGTAATTTTAACTCAATCTCCATTTGTTGAGTTAAATATCCAATTCGTTGGTGTTGTTTCTACAAGAATATGTGTGAATATCCTGTGATTGTTTTACACTGAATATTCAATAATATTTAGTGTATTTATATTTTTCACACATAATTATGTCGTTGATTTATCCTTAACCTAAGGATACGGCCTTTATGAGAGATTTCATCTCAATTTACATTCAACTGAGACTTTTTTGTTGATATACACCAAATCACTTTTATGTGGTGTATATAATGTACTTTGACATAGTATATCATGAATTCCTTTATTCTCATGATATTACAATGTTTTGATTACCTCAATTATTTGTATTCAAGTGTCTCTCTTTTGGTTAGAAACTCTAACCAAAATACCATTTTAAAATGTTTTAAAGAATTATTCTTCTAAATCATGCTCATTAATGTCCATATTTTAAAAATGGTTTTAAGGATTTATTTTTATGGACATTAAAGTTTTAAATTTAAAAATCCTTTTAAAAGTTTCAAAGTGGTATGGGACACTTTGATTCAAAAATATATTTTTCAATGTCTTCTTGACAAATAGTGTGACTTTTAAAAGTTTTCAAGAAAAGGGGGATATTTCTCTCAAAAAGTTATGATGATTATTTTCATCTATGTCAACATCCTTCATTATTCATGATTGAGGTTAATGTGATACAATACAATCTTTCATATTGTATCAAATGAGTTATGTTTGACTGTGGATGTTCTATTTTTATACCATTCATGGTTTGTGGTTAAAGTATTGACATTTCGTATGCTAGTTTTAATACGAATGTTTATTTTATGCTTAAACCTATTCATATGAGGAATGCATTGGACTTAATAAGTGACGGGTGGAGCCCGCTATAGCTCCTCGATGCATCGGTAGGTCTCATGAGACAAACTAGTGTCTTGGCACAAGGCCTTGGCAAAATCTTATTTGTAGTCTTGGCACGAGGCCTTGGCTATGTGGTTATGATAGTCTGGCATTATGCATTCCATCATTATGAAAGTGGTTATTGATATTGCATGTGATCATTCGACTAGTAGAATATCCATGTGAGTAAGTAAATGGCATTATTTCATTTTACCTTCGCCATTTTATGCTGAAGTTTAAATTTAAAAGGCTTTTGTTTTAGTTATAAATTGCCTTAAGTGTTTATGCTTATTTATGAAAGCATCTGCTATAATGTTATCCTTACTGAGCATCCGAGCTCACCCCTTTCAATGTTTTATTTTTCCCAGGATTATGAAGAAGTAATTTATGAATGACCTGTAGGGATAGTATGAGGGGATATGAAGACAAGATGTTTTTTTTATGATGTAATGTAAAAAAAAATTATGGATGTATCTAGTTATTACAAGGCTACTAAACTAATCGGTCTTTCGAGACTTGATCTTTCTCATGATCATGCCAATGTTACGTAATTAATGCACCGACTCTGGGTAGCTGGGGTCGGGGCGTTACAGTTGGTATCAGAGGAAGTTTAGTACAAACCTTGGAAGCTAGATTTAGATAAACTCTGATTAGAGCACGTAGACCTAAGATGAACTTTGAGGATTAGTATAAAAGAACTTCCTAGAATTTTGGTATTGTAGAGATTTTGTGAGTTTTCCGAGCAATACATCCCTGTCTGGATACAAGCAGGTAGAGGCGGCTCTGGCACAGATGTACCTAGGGGTAAAACCCGAAAACACCTCTTTGAGCTAGACTCGAACGGGAACTGGTGCACGACAACGGGCCTTGCTGCACTCTTGGTTACGACACTCCCGGGGGATATGCTTAGGATAATTTACATTTTCTTTACAAACCAATTTAAGTAATATATATATAAGATGAGAGTAAATGACCTTGGTTAATCCTAATATGTTTCAAATTGAGAATATGGTGACATTTTAATCTCTAAATGATTTTACGACTATTATTACTCACACAATGCTTTATGGTTTTAGTCAATGGCTGGATTCCAAGGAAGTCATAGCGACTTTGAGAATGATGTACAAAGTGGGAACGGTGGTGGAAATGAGCAACAAAATGGAATGTTGATAGGCGTAAAAGATATCGTCTTTATGCCAAATCAGTTTTCCAAAAATATGATCAACAACATATATATTAACCAACTCCCAGACTCAACAAGGAAGAGAAAGGTGATAAATGATAAGAGCTCCAGCAATGGAGACCATGGAGAAAAGAACCCTCAATTTTCATCATGCAGGAAATGTGGAAAGAGACACCCAGGAAAGTGTCTCAATGGGACAACGAAATGTTTTACGTGCGGGAAGGAAGGACATAAAGTAAAGAATTGCCGAAGAAAAATGAAGAGTACTATGGAAGAAGATAAGAATGGTCCCAAGAGTCCGTTTACAGTCATTTGCCGTAAATGTAGGGGACCTGGCCATTACCCGAGTGAATGTCCTATTCTATAGGATATTTTCTTGGTCAAAGAAGAAGCTATGTGGGAATAAATGGTTGGAGAAATGTTTAAAAAGTATTAGCACTCCTTATTGATGGGTTTACTATGGAATAATTTTCTCTTGTATTTGTAACCCCACAGTTTGCCATGTGAGAATGATATTTGAGGAAGAATTGTCTCTTCTCTTGTGGATATGGGTATAAATAACCATTTGGATTTATATGATCATTGGGGTTTCAGAGAGTTATAAGTTATTCTAATTTGGGATGAAGATTCAAGGTATGATATAACATTTGTGGTTAAATTTATGATATAGTATTTTGAGGAATTTATCTCATTTTGGCAATATTATAAAATATAGTTTTTGAAAAAGGACAACACGTAGACCGTGTGACAACCCGTCGCGTCGGACAAAGTTATGGGAATCGAACCCACAACCAAAGTGCAATTGGGATTTATCGCCTACCACTGGACTACGTGAAGTCCCTGGTTAGTGTGACTTTTTTTTTAGTTAAATGATTTTATTGATCAATAATAAGTTGATTTGGGTTCTTATTTCGTATCAAAAGAATACCCTTGGTATAGGAAAATGATTTGGTAATTAAGTGATAAATGTTATTTTGGAAGATGTTCGCTTTGTTGGGAACACTATATACCCAAGGAAAATAGAATACTATGGGGTTTCATTTGTGGAGTAATGATAGATTTTTATCTACGTTTTTATTGTGGATTTATAGTGATTTGGGTTATTTATGGAAATGATTAACCTATAATAGAGAATATGTGATTAGGTTAATTACTTTTGAGTATGTGACTTTAAGAGTATCTGATGTCATTTGGAGATACAATTTAACATGGGAGACTACATAATCAAATTCTTCTATTTTTTGGGTTTCAATATTAGTTTGGATTATATTAAAGGATTTTAAGGACAATTGGTTATTGAATGGTATCTATTTAACATTGGGGTCTTGTTGGTTTAATTTTAGAAATTAAGATTAGTGCATATTTATCTCAATGAATATCCTTTTGGGGAATCATTAGATCATTCACTGACCATTTTGGTTTTGATTAATCTTCAAAGACAATGTAAATATATGGTTTATCCTTCATGGATCATGTAATTCTATAGAAGTTTATTCTATCTCTTCCGGTGTGACCAAGTCTTCTTGAATACTCATCGTTTAAAAAAAAATGAGTTAGTGGTGGAAATTTATTAAAGAATGAAAATCTACTTAAAATGTAAGTATATCTCATAATGTTCTTAGTCAATATCATAAATGAATTCCTCTTCCTTATGTAATGTAACTTAAAAAAAAATGTTGTCCGTTTACTTTCCTACTAGGAGACTAATTGTCGTTTGTCCCAACACAAGTTTGTGGTTTTCTCATTGTTAACTTTCTCCTGATCATGATTTCTATCCCTCTCCATCAGAACTTGACACTTAGTTTATCATCCATATCCATGTTTTCTTACATGGAATCCTAGTATGGGTTTTCTTGGATGACCCTTATACCTCTCTTTCTTTCTTTTAATGTGATAGTTTTATTGACTCTTTTTCCGATGTGGGACTTTCCATTATATTCCCAAGAAAAATTTTAAAAATTGCGAGGACGCAATTTATTGAAGGAGGGGAGAATGTAACACCCCAAGCTTCCTCGGTATGTTTCCTTTCGAATAATGCAATGACGTGCATTGTACGCAACTTCGAGATTTTAACACACCACAACCAATCAAACTAGCCGTTATGAATAGTAATACCTACTTTTTGAAATTATATATATTTTATATTTCAAAATGGACTTCATTTTTGGATTCGGAATATCGAAATTAGCCTAGGGTGAAATTTTGGTACTTTTCGGATAACTTTTGTATTTTGATGAATAGTGAAAATTACTAAATTTTAATTAAAAACAACTTTTTTAATCAAAATAATTAATAGTGATAAATTGTGAATTTGAGTGGTTTTAAAGTATATTTAGAATATATTTTTACCATTTAATATAATGTTGGTCATTGGACATAATTTTACAATTAAACCGAACATAAACAAGTGTCAATCTTTTGATAGTTATTATCTCTTAAAAACACGCTTTTTGTTTTGACAGCGGGAATTAATTTTAAATTAATTTCTGCCACTTCTGTGTTTTGAATTTAGAAAAATGGATTCCATATTTGGAATCAGGATGTTCAAATTGTGTAAATAGGTAACTTTTATTTTTAGACATTTTGAATAATTACTGCGGTAAATATTTTATTTACCATGGTTAAGGGTAAATCCGGTAAATAAGGGTTAATTAAATAATATTATAATAATACTAAATTACCCTAAAACGTGTCTTAACCCTATTGGTTGATACATGGTCGACCATGGGCATCTTTGGGTCAATTTTGGGACCCCATGGATCCACTTGTAAGTGATAATGACACTTTATATTAATTAAGTTAAAATGAATACAAAAATGACACAAGCATACATCTTTTAGCAAAACAATTGTTACATAGGGTTATATATGCTGGATTTTAGATTATAAATATTCATTAGAAATCTAAAAAGATTTCATACATAATGATATTTTATTTATAATTTTTAGACATTAAATAATTTATTTTATTTATGACACAATGATGATGCAGTAATTACTATAATAGTGAAAAATTAAAATAAGTGATATTATAAATACCCAAATAAATATAATATGAAACTTTTAATGAATTAAACTAATTTTATAGGATACTATGATATATTAGGATTGATTTAATTGACTTTGTTCGAAGTAATCAATCTGTTATGAGTTTCACAAAAATCAACTATTGAATAGTGTCAAAATTGACATAAAAGAGTTCTTAAAACAAATATTATATTATTAATTGATATTAAATTCCTAAAAATCTAAGGTTCGCCCAAGAGACTTATATTATGATAGGTTAATCATTAATGTACCACTTGGGGGTCGCTTGGATGTATATAGTAAGTTTATTAACCATATTATATAAAAATAAAAAGAGACATTGTAAAAGTGAAACTAATTAACATAGAGTTAATACTTAAAGATAAGGTTAATATAAGTACCCAAACCTGTCTAAATTCTATTGGATGAGTTGTTTTCGACCTCTCCCCACCTCAACCTTTGAATAGTCAACTTTGGAGCCATTGGAAACCGAATATGAATTTATTATAAATTAATATTTCTAGCTTTTCCAAAGGTGCCCCTCACCCCTCTTATAAAAGGGCACTCCTCCTTCTCATTTCCTCACACCTCTCAAGCCACTTGGCTCGTCCAAACTCTGCCCAACTAAGCTCCCCACATCCCTCTCCTCCTATTTGAAGCTTCCCCTTAGGCAGAAAGCATTTCAACAAGTCCTTTGGTTCCAACCAAAGTGAGTTACCTAAATTAAAGGTAACGATTTCTCTTAAATTATTTTCATTTATTTTGCTTCTTCAACCCCCAAACTCTTTTTATTTCCCTTCTTTTGTAACAACACAAGTATCATCAATATACTAGGATGTTGTTATAAGAAGTATTCAAACTACACATACACACAACTCCATCTAATGGATGATGAACATAATGTTTCTGTGGATGGCAAACTAACGCCTCACGAAACGATGATTGTTCAAAAACATCTTACCGCCTCTCATGGTGGCCATTATGATGGCACTGTAATTAAATATGATATTAATGATATATATTTTATATATAAGCTTCTGTAATTCCATTTTATTTCATACCATTATTCGTTTCATATCGTATATACATACGATAATTTCATTTGAGGAAGTGCGGACTACCGCCCCCTTAAAATGATATGACTCGTTCATAACACACATGGAATGTATAAAGGATGGTGTTAATGAACTTAAGTAACATATATAAAATATTATATTATACTGGAATAGTAATATACCTATGTATCATTTGGATTCGATTCTTTTAAAATAAAAAATTAAATCGAAGTAGCGTTCGTGCGTACGTACGGACTACCGTCTCCACGAACGCGATGAGATTCATTATCCATCGTATCCATTCAAGTATAATTATCATTTAATGATTTAAAAATGATGTTTAAGGACTTGATATCATTCTGGATATGAATAAGATACAACAAACATGACTTATGTAACAAAACATATAAAAGAAAATGAGTAAGTTAACACCCGAAACGGCATTAATACTAAGATATTATTAACAAATCAATGTTAAAAGATCATATATGATATCATATTAAAGTAAATGATTCTTTTATTATTTAATAACAATTATTTCACCATTATACAAGAGGTAAACCTACCATCGACCAAGGAAAAAGTACAAAGTAAGGGATTCTCTTATCTCACTTTCAATTCCGTGAGATTTCCATTGTTCGCTACTAAATTATTGAAAGTGGTGTATTGTGTACTTCCATTTGATATATATTATCATGATTCACTTTATATTCATGTTATTCTGTAAATAATTTGGTGGTTATTAACTTTTGGCCATGCGACTCAGTTGATTAATGTGGTAAGGGATTCTCTTATCTCACTTTCAATTCCGTGAGATTTCCATTGTTCGCTACTAAATTATTGAAAGTGGTGTATTGTGTACTTCCATTTGATATATATTATCATGATTCACTTTATATTCATGTTATTCTGTAAAACATTTGCTGGTTATTAACTTTTGGCCATGCAACTCAGTTGATTAACGTGGTAAGGGTTTTCTTATCTCACTTTTAATTCCGTGAGAATTCCATTGATCACCACTTAATTGTTGCATGTGGTGTATGTGTACTACCCATGATTGTATTCATTGTGTAATATACTTTATTTTATGGGTATTTACATCATCATGGTATGATATTTCTTTCATGGGTGTTTGTTTCTTAAGTTACCTAATCAATAATGGAATTTGAGATTTCAATTTTCACTCATTTGGCTTTACGCATATTTCATTGATTATATTACTCCAAGATTATGTGTGGAATCGCTATTCATTTGATTATGTCTTAATTTCCACTCCCCTTTCTGTGGATATACTTTTGATACACATAATCACTCCATTGATAAACTCTCAAGTGATCGGTATGAACTTGATAAGAGTAATTTTAACTCAATCTCCATTTGTTGAGTTAAATATCCAATTCGTTGGTGTTGTTTCTACAAGAATATGTGTGAATATACTGTGATTGTTTTACACTGAATATTCAATCATATTTAGTGTATTTATATTTTTCACACATAATTATGTCGTTGATTTATCCTTAACCTAAGGATACGGCCTTTATGAGAGATTTCATCTCAATTTACATTCAACTGAGACTTTTTTGTTGATATACACCAAATCACTTTTATGTGGTGTATATAATGTACTTTGACATAGTATATCATGAATTCCTTTATTCTCATGATATTACAATGTTTTGATTACCTCAATTATTTGTATTCAAGTGTCTCTCTTTTGGTTAGAAACTCTAACCAAAATACCATTTTAAAATGTTTTAAAGAATTATTCTTCTAAATCATGCTCATTAATGTCCATATTTTAAAAATGGTTTTAAGGATTTATTTTTATGGACATTAAAGTTTTAAATTTAAAAATCCTTTTAAAAGTTTCAAAGTGGTATGGGACACTTTGATTCAAAAATATATTTTTGAATGTCTTCTTGACAAATAATGTGACTTTTAAAAGTTTTCAAGAAAAGGGGGATATTTCTCTCAAAAAGTTATGATGATTATTTTCATCTATGTCAACATCCTTCATTATTCATGATTGAGGTTAATGTGATACAATACAATCTTTCATATTGTATCAAATGAGTTATGTTTGACTGTGGATGTTCTATTTTTATACCATTCATGGTTTGTGGTTAAAGTATTGACATTTCGTATGCTAGTTTTAATACGAATGTTTATTTTATGCTTAAACCTATTCATATGAGGAATGCATTGGACTTAATAAGTGACGGGTGGAGCCCGCTATAGCTCCTCGATGCATCGGTAGGTCTCATGAGACAAACTAGTGTCTTGGCACAAGGCCTTGGCAAAATCTTATTTGTAGTCTTGGCACGAGGCCTTGGCTATGTGGTTATGATAGTCTGGCATTATGCATTCCATCATTATGAAAGTGGTTATTGATATTGCATGTGATCATTCGACTAGTAGAATATCCATGTGAGTAAGTAAATGGCATTATTTCATTTTACCTTCGCCATTTTATGCTGAAGTTTAAATTTAAAAGGCTTTTGTTTTAGTTATAAATTGCCTTAAGTGTTTATGCTTATTTATGAAAGCATCTGCTATAATGTTATCCTTACTGAGCATCCGAGCTCACCCCTTTCAATGTTTTATTTTTCCCAGGATTATGAAGAAGTAATTTATGAATGACCTGCAGGGATAGTATGAGGGGATATGAAGACAAGATGTTTTTTTTATGATGTATTGTAAAAAAAAATTTATGGATGTATCTAGTTATTCCAAGGCTACTAAACTAATCGGTCTTTCGAGACTTGATCTTTCTCATGATCATGCCAATGTTACGTAATTAATGCACCGACTCTGGGTAGCTGGGGTCGGGGCGTTACAGAGTATATTTGGATCATCTCAAAAAAGTCCATTTCATTTTATAAATTAGAATATGGATATAATAATCATTTATAATCATGAATATGGATCATGATATTGAAAAGTATTTTAATAATATTAGTATGATGAAACAAACTCTGTTAGTGTTCTATTGATATATATGGTTATTTTAGTTTCAAATAGGTAGTATCTAGATGTATTTATTATGACAACTTATCTTGAAATTTTATCTCCTAAGATATGTTCATGTAAAATATTGAAACTGTGGGATTTAAGGTCTGATATTTTCTAGTACTTACTCTACAATGATAGGTGTACTAAATTTATAGATCTAAAGTGGTTTAAATAGGGTTTTTACATATATTCATTAAAATAATTTTTTTTAACTCAATAACCCATTATTGAAACATAATCAATTTTATGGATTTGGATTTTCATGGATCCCACTCAAATAATTTTAATATCCACTAATTAATGCATAAATGAAATACCCAAGATTGTCTCTTAAAGATGTTATAGACTATGTTTCACATTTTATTAATTTTTTATTAGTAGTTATTAAAATTGATGTGTATTTTCTTTATAGGTGATAAAATTAAAGGAAAATAATTCAAGGAAACCAATGTAAATTAAAATTATTGATAGTCAAAAAAAATGTATGAGTTTTTTCAAAATGAGTGTTTGGAATACATGTCACAATTTTAATAGGTAGTTATAAATCATTATTAAGGAATTTATATTATTTTCTATCCTATGAAGCCACCCGCAATAAAGGAGTAGAACAATCATAGAACTCACTAAGGATACTCATGCCTACACATTACTTACTCTTTGATATATATCTCATGAAAAAAAATAATGGTCAAGTGCATGTAATGATTCATTACTAGATGATAGTATTTGAGGTCTGTGAAGCTTCACCTAAGGTGTTCTTGTGCACCTACATGGATTCTACCATTTTTCTTTTATTATGGGAATTAGAAATCATTATTAGAGTGTTTAAATTTTCTTAATATTTGTGGATATTTTTATGGTGATTGGAATGTGTTTGACTTGTGATATTCCTTAAACAAGTGAGTCATGAACCCATATGTAGTGGTAATTATAGGTTAATAGGGTTATGAAATTGTGCTTCTTGATTAGTAGTGGTTTACTATCATTTTGAGAGGACTATGTTATATATTTGAAGTAAACCTCCTTTTTTTAATTCCACTATATTTCATTTCTTTTCTCTTACATGGTCTCAAATTGATGTTGATACAATACTATACTTTCCAATTCTATGATTCAACATGTGTCTACATATTGTGTCAATTATGGTATTATATAAATTCAACATTTCTCATTTACATAAAAATATTTTTGATTGAACATAAATCTTATTGAATTGATTTCACAAAATTACTGATTATAAATTTTTTACAGAATAGATAGAAGAAGGATGTTTGAAGGTGACCAGATATAAATCAATTTTCAAACCAATTTGGAGTGATTTTCGGATTTTTCATTTGACAATGCTTTAGATAGTGTCGCATACACTGCTCATGTTATAATTATGTTGGAAGGCCTTTTTGGGTCATAAATAAGATAACTATCATATGAAAAAATATGGATTTCAAAAAAACTATTATGTGTGGTATCACAAAAGAGGGAAAATAGAATCTGAAAATAGTGATGATCTAATTAGGAGGAATAGATTGGAGAATTTGATATACGACCGGTTTCTGTTTATTCATCATAAAGAGAAGGAAAATATTTTGACCCAACATGACTTCCATATGGGCACACATGATGCATCCACTGAAAATGATGATGTTGACAGTGTGAATATTTTGAATGGTTCTTCAATGACTCCAGTATATCAGTAATGTGGAAAATGAAAAAGTTGTAATTTTTAATTTTATTGATTCATTGGAAAACCATGTATGGGATTTCTAATACTGTCAACGACTAAATTCATACCTTCTTGAAGGAATTACTTTTATATTATGTAGATATTCCCTCAAACAACTATATTAAATGGAAATTAGTTGAAGAACTTTTATTTTCAAAAAACAAAATTCATGTTTTCCCTAGATATTATAGCTTATTTTGGGAGAAAACCACTGAAATAAAGGATTGTATCAAATTTTTAGCATTCCAATGGAACCCAAAAGTTGATGTAACACCGTAATGTGTTCCATAGAAAGTATTTTGTCACAATACATAGATCCCTAGACTCTAGAATATTTTCATTTCTGAAGAAATATCAATAAAAATGTGATGAAATGATACTGAGAGAATGAAGAATAATAAAGATTTGGTTTACCATGGAGATGAATTTTCATGGAAGAGATTTGATTCTCGTTATCCTGATTTTTTAGCTAATGTTCATAATGTGAGGTTGGGTCTTTCATGTGATGGTTCTAATCCATTTGGGAATATGCTTACTTCCCATAGAATATGGTCGGTTTTCATGCATATTTATAACCTTACTCCATGGTTTTCTTTGAAAAAAACTTTCACTTTCTTGAGTATACGTATATTTTTCCCTTATAATCTCAGAAGTGGTATATATGTATACATTTATCCTTTAAAAAAGCGTTTAAACATCTTTGGGATGTGGGTTTTAACACATATGATGCATGTTCGTAAGACATATTTCATATGCATGTTGTGCTTATATAGACGATCCATGATTTTTCTTATTATGAAATGATATCTGGATAGATCATGAATAGAAAATTGTCCTATCCTATTTGTATGAAGAATACTCTATCCAACACAATGAAATATAACCATATTTTTTGTTTTATGGAACATCGACGATTCTTGAAAATAGACCATATATATAGAAACAATAGTTGAGATTTTACATTACCATAGAGAGTGATTATCCACCTCAATTTATGTTTGGAACATATTTGCTTAATGAATTGAAAGATTTAAGTTTTTCATTTGGGATGGGTGGAATGAAATCTAGAAATATAAATAATGTTTCCAATGATACTTGTTACAATTGGAAGCAGAGGAGTATATTCTTTGAGTTTTTGTATTGGTCAACCAATTTGGTATGTCATTTTTGAAATGTAATTCTCATTGAAAAGAATATATTTGAATGGTTTCATTAGATTCTTCAAAATGTCAAGGGTAAGGAAAAAGATTATTTTTTCTCTCGATGTGACTTGGTGGACTGGGAAATTAGACCAGAATAGCATTTTGTGTGTATCTGTGAAAATAAATTGAATGTTTAATTTGCTTCTTATGTGATAACACCTTTATAAAAAATTCAATTTTGCAAAGTACTTGATACAATAAAATTTAATGATGTCTATTCATTAAATATATCAAAATGGGTTAATAAAAGAGAGTTGAAGTTGAAATTGTTGAAGACTCATGATTATCACATCGTTCTGCATGAGTTGATTCCAATAGAAATCTGTCATCTTTTGTCCAATAATGTAAGATTGTTGGTTATTTTTTTGTGCCATTTGTTTAGAGATTTTTTACAAAGAGTCTATATAAGTATTTCTTGAAATAAATGTTCTAAAAGACACCATTAATATTTTTTTAGTAAGATAAAATATGTCCTCCATCATTTCTCACATGCATGTTGCATCTGACTGTCCATATTCCAACTAAAATTCATCTTGGAGGACTTGTTTCTTTTCATTGGATGTATCCAACTAAAATAAATATGTAAAATTGAAATATTTTGTCCCAAAAAAGAATCATACCAAAGGTTAAGTCATGAATGTTTACTTGGTTAAAGAATTTATGGATTTCTTCTCAATGTATTTGTCTGATCTTACTATGTGAATGAATAGACCAATGAGAAATAAAGAAGAATAGTATGAGAAAATTGAACCCAATTTCCCATCACTTCCTCAAATAGATGGAATTCTTGGATCATATACATTGATGACATTAAACCTTGAAGAGTGGAAGATGGCACATCGCACAATGTTGTTCAACTGTGATCTTTTCAATGACTACATCAAGTAAGTAACTTTAAAATGTATATATTATCTCCTCTATATTAATTTTTAATATCAATTAAACTATTTCTATGTTTATCTGTAGTGAACATAAAGAAATGATAAATTGAAAGAGTCATTCATTATCATTAAGAATGAGAAATACTTTGCATAGAAAGAAGTTTTCTACTTGGTTGAAATTAAAGGTAAAAATATTGTTGAAATAAATAAATAAAATCAATATTTAATTTTATTTAATATTTTTTTTATCAGGTAATGAGTTTTCCTACAGACTCTATTTCTGAGGAAATAAGAGCTTTGGATTTTGGTCCTAATATTGTGGTTCATGAATATAAATCAATTGTGACCAAGTTGTACATATTTATTATCACTGAATGAGCGAAGAACATGACAACACAAGATGATGTTGTTATTCTAACTAACATATCAGACTGTTATGCTTCTGCATCAGATATTAGACCACATTTTGAAAATATATCTTATTATGGAGTCATTGAGAACGTAATAATATTTGATTATTACTCTCATGGTCGAGTCACAACGATGAAATGCTAGTGTTTTGATTCAATGATGAGGTAGGGTGTCTTTATTGATGATTGTAGATTTCAAGTTAATGACATGACTTTCACTCGTACTACCGATGAACCGTACATATTTTCATCAATGAAGAAACAAGTTTTTTATGTTAAATATTATATTTGATGTAAATATTTTATCATTATTGAAGTAATTCAAATATTTGGTTCGTTAAGGTTGGTACTATTAAAATTTATTAAATATTGATTACAAATATGTTATATCTGAATTGAGCTGCATTCAAACCTATAAAACCCATAAATATTCCTATACCCTCTCATAAATTTTGTTTTTTAGGATACAAATTAGTTATACATTTCTAATTAATTCCATATGATTATTCAAATGCAGGAAAAGAAACATATTGAAGAGATGCAATGAAAAAGGATTACAGATAACAATCATCGCATGGATGAGATGAGAGTTCCTCCACTAATGCTTGTTGTGAGTGTTTTATTTGAAATATATATATTTAAATAAAATTTAAGGTCATGTGATTAATTTTGTTTTAAAATTTTTTATCAGATCCACCACTGAGACAATGGTTATTTCATGAGCAGCCTAATAGTGGTCCTAGTACTCAGGTTGGTGGTATGAGGGAGGGGGTATAAGAGATATGTGATCTAGTCGTCGTACCCAATTATACTCTACCCCTCCAAATGACGTACCATCTATCCCACATTTAGTTCTCAGTGTGTCATTAGGGACACATGAAATATTTAGTCCAACCATGTTTTCACCACCATTATCATATGTGCGTCCTCATCCTTCTATGCCATTTTTTATGATGATTCACACTCCTCAACCATATTACGCATTTTCATCCATCCATTCCCTCTTATTTTACTTCTTCTTCCTCTGCTCTTATATTATATATTCCATCTTCTTCGAATCCTACTCTGCCATAATCTATTCCTACATAGCATACATTGGGACCCTCTCCACCAATACAGGGTGTTCCTTCAATTTCTGTGGATCTAGCTACACCCATGGATCAGACTACCATAAGTATATTTATAAAACCCTAAAAAAAATAATACCATTATTTATTTTAATTATAACATGTATTGATATAATATTTGTTTTTATTTCATAACAGATACGTCTACTAATAGGAGGTGGGTTGGGAGAGTACATGCATGTGTAAGGTGTGGAACTGCTACACGTAATTGAGGGTGAAATACAACTAAGACAATCATTTTTTAAAAAAAACAGGGCATCAATGATGGATTTTTTTCGAGATGCTTTACAAATACTCTGAAATCATTCCCATTAGCCCTCTCTCAGGGATAAAATTTCCAAAAGAATTCAAGTATAATTCTTTGGCACAGATATGGGTAAAAAATCAGTTGTATTTAATGTATTATATTATTTTTGAATTTATATGAATTAATATTTCTGCATTATCTTTGGTTTAATTTCCCTGATGGTGAGGGTGCATGGCAAACACATATAAATGAGTTCGGTGATATTTTGAAAGCCTACAAGTATGAGTGGTGTATTGGCTAGTATGGTAGAGTTGTCAGAGAGTTGCAAGCGGTACCATTCATGGATGATTTTTTGATAGAATAGTATTGTAAAATAATTAATCATTGGAAGACTATCATGTTTAAGGTATTAATCACACTAGAGGTTTTTAAATTAAAATTTTCAAATTTTGAATTAATAATATATTTTGTATTATTGAATTTTATTAATGAATTATCTGGAAAAAATAAAGAAACATTGATGCTGAAAAATACCTCCACACTTTGAGATGTACTATGATGTTAGATCATGACAGAAAGTAGGTATGATATTTGTTACTAATTTTTACTTTTTAATTTCACTTTTTATTGTTTTCTCCATAATTTATTCTATTTTTGAAGTTTTCATATTATTTTTTATGAAATTAATTTATGGTAACCAATTTTTTATTATGTTTCTTACATTAAATTTCATTATAGAGGAAAGAATTGAATATTGAAGGGTGAGTGCCTCGAGGAAAACTATTTTTCAGAAGTAGAATAAAAAATATGGAAGTGCAGTTAACGAACTGACACAACAGCAGACTGTATTTTTTACTTTGTTGATTTCATATTTTAATATCTAGTTTTTATCTTAATAATATTTTTATATTTTTAAAAGTATTCTTTAGATTCCCTAAATTCCTAGGAACCTAACAATTTTGGGCCAAATGATCACTTACATTAGGTTTTGGGAGATGATAACCTTGCAAGAGTATGCTGCTGACCTGGGAAGAGTATAGTCTCTATGAGATATTTTCCATCTTCATGTACCAGTTGTAGTGCCCCTAAGTTGGAACAGGTTAAGGCACAGGAAAAAGAGGCTAAGAGAAGGGCCATAGATGGGAAAGAACATTCTACTAGGGAAACACTGAATTTATGAAACTGATGAAAGTTTTATGTCCATCACTTCCACTAGAGGTCAGCACAGATTGTGATGAATATATTTCGTCGATGCACTCAGTATATAGTACAGTAGTTGGAATTTCTAGTGGTGGTCGAGATGATGTTTTTCCTAGTGATGACGATGGTGGGGAAGAGGCTGAGGCTGAGGATGATGTCGAGGATGAGGGTGAGGAGGAGGTCGAGGCAGAGGACAAGGGTGAGGAGGAGGGAAAGAAGGAGGCTGAGGATGAAGGCAGGGATGAGGCTGATGATGACAGTGATGGTAGTAATGGTAATGAGGAACATATTGATCTGTTACATTTTTTATTGATATTACCGACATTTGATGTTTGATGATTTGTTGTGACTAAATATATGTTTTATTAGGTAGGTCACATTATCATTATTTCTTTATCTATAAATAATAAAACATGACTTGATATAGAGGTATGGATTCTATGAATTCTCTTTTTACATGGTATCAAAGATATTTCAAATTTCTCTTTTTTAATACACTCAAAATATTGGCTGAGGAACTTGAGCTCATTCATTTTTATTATACCAATTCTTAGACATCTTTCCATGATTCATTGTCTTTTGATGATTTACATTCTAGGACACCATTTTTATCTAATCTAATTCACAAATCATCTTGTATTTGATACTTTGTGTGGTTGTATTTATTACCAAAAAAATTTATTTGCTGATAAATTGTGAATTTTCTTGATATATTTTGTATGAATACATCATGCTATAATGTTTCATGATGTTAGAAGGTGTTTCTGAGGTTGTTGGGAAGTCATATGGGGAGACTATGAGTGAATTTGAGTGAAATATGTAATTTTCCATACTAACATAAGAATTTCTAGTACATATTAATTTCATGTAGCTAAATATATCACATAATTTGATCTGGTCATTGCTACCATAACATTTTCTATTTAAATCTTAACCAAATCACTCAGAAAACCACTCTAGGAATCTCTGTAATTTTCTAGATTTATTGTTGCATGTTTATGAAAGTTTATGTCTGTGTGTGTCTATGGTGTTGGGTGATTTCGATGTGATGGTTGGTCTATATGTATGTGAAATAACACTAATAAGTTTGAGATGGATATTAGTATGTGCATGAGGCATGGGGCTAGATCCCAAATGATTAATTTCAATGTTAAGAGTCGGTGTGTTGTGAAACAAGATGTGTTACATGTTCTTTGTTTATTTCATGTGTCGAATTGATGCTTATGGTTGGAGATAGATCCTGGTGTGAGGGTCTAGATTTTGTGGCCATGACTCAACTTGAGTGAGAAGTAATTGGAGAGATAGCCATAGTAGAACCGGCTTCCTAGTTTTTTATGTTAAACATCCCTTGATTGAAACAGTTTTTTATTGTACATGATGTAGGTCACCCCTTAAGTGAAAAGGGATGATTAGGATACATTGTGTGTGACATCCAATTGAGTGAGAGAGGATGGGGGATAATTGAATATATCCAACCATTCACTTTTAGGTAGTGGTTTGGATTTTTCATGAAACCTTATCTTATATATTTGGGTATTGTTTGAGGTAAAATCTGTCACCCTACCAATAGTATTAAGGTTTTTGTTAGAATTATTGTACAAGGTGAATTTTCCCATAAGATTCCCCATTAACATTATACTTAATAAATGAATAGATTGGGGGGATCTAGAGGATGGCTTTCATTATTATGGGATTCTTCAGTTGACCTATAACACTTAATAATATGAGGATGTTAAATTCATTAAAAGTGATATTCATACATCTTGTTTGAATCAAGGATGCCCCATAATCCTCCTTGTCAAGTTCCATTATTCCCATATGTACATAAGACTATTTCCCATATAAATGTTTATAATTTCGATAAGTCCGTATATATGATAGAATAGACCCAATAACATCTAATATTAGATTCATAATCTACTCAATATATTCAGCGGGATAGATTCTCTCCATGAAATTATTGTACTGCATGTCTATATCATATTCTTGGACAAACCGCATGTTTATTTAGTCCTATAATGCATGTGAAAAGTCACATTATATTAATAAGTGATTTATATCTTCTTCATCTAGAAAAAAAAAGTTTTCAGTAGAGACATGTTGATATCCAGATTTTTTAATTTGATCTTGTGTGGTAAATCTACATTTCCAAATCCTCTATGAAAGGATAAACCAGGATGAATGTATAAAACCAGATTTTAATTTCCTAAGTCATATTGGTGGCTTGTTGGAACCACCACATTCCATATTGTATAACTCCTTAGAATTGAAGTTCCAATACCATTTTTCTTTCTATATGATGGTGTCAGAATTCATAATATTATACGTATGGATTTTTATACTAATTTTGGTGGGAAAATTACTACCAACACTGGAGATTTTTGAACCTAAGAGAAACAATCTCAATAAAAAACCAACAAACATTATTAATAAAAAATTAAAAAAAAATATTGTCTTCACTTAATCAACTATAAACTCATTGTGTGGATATATGATCCTAAAAAAGTAAGTAGTCCACTATCAAAACACTACAGTGCCTAATGTAATAAAATACAGCAATTTAAAAATACAATTGAAACAATATATTTATATAAATTTTCTAAAATAAAATATTACAAAATAAGTGACATGACGTAATATGAACATGATAAAATGGCCATACCCTAAACCATCCATGTCTTCTTTATACAATATATATGAATTCCACATTGAATCGAATTGATTCCAATATTCTCTGATGAAATCATGTCAATAATATTTATTCAAAAAAATATCAAGTAAAAATTGAATAATTGAATGAATAGTGGAATGAGTATGCATGTGATTACTATAGATTGTAGAAATATAATCCCTCCCATAAAAATCAAGACCCAAGAGGGAAGAGGTAATTGTAAAAGAAATAACTGAGAGCATTGTCATCATAAAAATTGACTCTGTTTTTTCCACTCCTACATGAGAAATAGGGGATGTTGAACTTAAAATGAATATTATTCCCCTGCTAAAAGAACTAATTTTATGCACAATGTAGTGTGACTATAAGTGTCATTGGGAAATACGTGCAACATAGGGTGTCATTTTGTTTTATGTTGAGTGTCGTGGGGAAACTCCCCTTTTACAGTGTCAATATACAATAATGTCCACCCAAACTTAATTATGATGGTTCCTTCTACATGGGGTTCCTTCATGGTGGAGAAGGGTACTATGATGACAACAGGTCTATTATCCTTGCTTACTCCTCCCACCTTGGTCATGGATTTTCCCTTCAAGAAATGGACAAGATTTTTTTTCCAGGGTATCAATTTGTGCCACCAGAGGAATATCGAGTTATCAGAGGTAGAAACAGACCCCACAATCTTGTATATTTCCATTATTGAACTTATCCCATCCCCCTGGTCTATTTCATACATTATCAGAAAGTGATGATGAATACTCAATAGCTACATTAACGTGATGCACGCATGGTGAGAGGGGAACCATGTTGCAGATCACCTTGCTTCCCTTGATGTTTATGGCCCCGACCCCCTTTTCCTCTATAATGTTATGTATGGGAAATTATAAGGGGTTAATTTTATTCAAGGGGATGCCCTCAGTCTGCAATACATCAGGGCCCCATGATCCTTGATTGTTTTGGACAAGTGTGTCTCTTTCTTTGAATAAAAAATTACTCGATGATGATGATGATGTCCTCACAATGTTTTGTGACTATGAGATTAATTAGGAATAAACTATTAGAGCCTCTACCCCAGGTCACATTACCCCTTACTGCAGCATGACATAATGCATGCTCCAAAAAGTCAAGTATCCTTTGAATTTACCAACCTGTAAATATGTAGTACCTTAAAAAGTCCCTAATAAAATCCATATCATCCTATGAATCCTATCCAAGCAACCTACTATAAATATTTCCAATATCTCTCATTAATTCAACCATGTTTGATAATAAGTTAGAGGAGATATCATAAGATATCAAACTCGGTGTGAATTTTCCAATAAGGTCGTCATTAATTATCTTGACATCTTTGATTCCAATACCTCCCAAATCAATTTTTTTAATACACTTTATCCAAGAAACAGTGACCATATTATTTTCATAAACGTAACAGGCCAATATGATTTTACTAATAATCCCTTGAATCTTCTTTATGAGACTTATATCCCATCTACTAAAATTAAATATCATAATTTTCTCATGATTATAAATGAGGGATAATTGGTCTATGTAAAATCAGTCACATTAAACTAATTTTCCAATGAAAAGTCCAGATTCAATCCCCATTATGAATCCTCCATTTCTTAAAATGATATTTTTTAAGTCATTTATCCATTTCTAAATCTAATTACATGTGAAAAGTATAAGTCAATATTCAATAAAACTAAATTCATCTAAAATCACCCATTACAATGAATTCAATTTTGAATTCATATTTTTTATTCCATATTCTCTATATTAGTCAGCTTCGGTATTCCATATTAGTCATATTCTATATTATTTTTATTCTGATTTCATATTATGTATTCCATATTAGTCATTTATCCATATTTTGTATGCCATATTCTGAATTTAATTTTGGATGCCATATTTTGTATGTGTTATACATAATTCAATTTTGTATGTGTTAAATTCTAAATTGAATACACTTAAATAATTAAAATATTATATTCAGAAGGAAGGCTATGAAATTCTGAATTCAATTCTATATTCAATTCTGTATGTATTGTATTGAATTCAATTTTTTATTTTGTATTCTAAATTCTAATTTTAATTCTAAATTGAATACTGAATTCTAAATTCTGACATTCACTATTGTGTATTAAATTCTGCAGGTAATTGGAAAATGGAGGTAGGTTGTTCTGCTACTATGAATTATGGATAGGAAAGCTATTCTAATGGTTGTAAACCATTGGTTTGAAAACTAAGAAAAATTTTATACCAACAGTTAGTAAGCCATTGGCATTGATCGTGAACTAAAAATTTCTTAATGGTTTACAAAAAACCATTGGTAAAATTATATACCAATGGTTAGTAAATTAGTGGTATAGAAACTGAACTCAATCTTTTACCAACAGTTTACCCAAACCATTGGTAAAAAAATTATTTAAATGGTTTTCCAACAGTTGTAATACACATAATATTTATGATCTACAAAAATTAAAAAATGATGTCAAACATTTATACAAACAGTTAGTAGAATCTTTTGGTTTATTGTACATTCCAAAGACAAATACCAACTTTTATTCAATAACCATTGGCATAATTTTATCCCCACACCTCTATTTCTAACTGTTTGGACAACCGTAGGTATAGTTTTTACCAATGGTTTTCTGGCCTTTACCAATAGTTTAAAACAATTGGTATAGAACATGTTTCCAAAAGTATATTTTCCCAAACAAACATTCTAGTTTTAAAAAGAAATTATAAAATAACATTTAGGAGTGAGCATATGAAAACCAAACTTCACAACCAACCATTTCATAAAACACCAATTTCTTTTATAAAATGAAAAAAATCACTTGAAAAAAAATTCATCATCCTAAGATGCATTTTTAAAAAACACGCATCTAGAAATAATTTTTCAACATCCAATCCATATAAAATATGCCATTGAAATTCAAATTTTTAGCATACTCTAAAATTAGAATCAAGAAGGAAAACCCAATCTAATTTGAATGAAACACCAAATACAATAGTAAATGTAAGTAAAATAACATAGAGTGAAGATAAAATAAATAGAACATATCATAGAGATTCAGTAATAAATAAATAAAGAAATAAATAAAAACAAAATTAATTAAGTGATAAACATTACTAATTAATAATGGAAAAACAATAATATCAACATCATCCAGAAAAGTTAGAGTGGGCACAAAATAATTTGTAACACCATAAGCATAATCCAAGCCACATGGGGACATGCTCCAACCTATAGGTTCCAAATTTAACAAGGAATCACTCATGGAACACTATCCATATATTTGAAATAAACCACTTGTATTATATCATATTTTCCATGAATTATTTTTTTATTATATAGATTATTTTATAGAAAAAATGATGAGATGATATGTGATTCTGAGGCCTGGTGTTCCAAGAATAAAAGTTTGAAATATATAAACTATAATAAATAGTACACACAAATATTTTTCATGAATAAGTGGAATAACATCCCAATAGTTTCATGAATTATAAATTTGAGGGCACTCTTGAGTTCAGAATGCGGGTTTTACCCTAGGTGAGACTTATCATTAGTCAATGTAGGTCATTTTTTGAAAATTTATCATGTGAGTAGAAATTAATAAAATAATTAAATAAATTATTTTATTTTATTTGTGTTGAAGTTGTGATAGAAATATTTAAGTAAACTATTATGAAAAGATCATAGGGTTAACTGGATAACCCTATTACCCTTAGGGGATAGTTAGAGAGAGATTTGAGGATTCAATCATAGGTGAACGATGACAGGATTGTGAATTGATGATCGATGTGTAACAGATTTGAAGGATATCACCAATGATCATGATGCAACTCCATTCTTCATTAGTGATCGAACCAAATGAAGGTAGGTAAGGTTTTTTGATTTTCTTCTTCCCCATTATTGATTTCTATGAAGAATGTGGGCCAATAAATGAATATATTAATCTATATTTTGATCATATTTTGGGATAGGTATATTTTTGTAGTTTGATGGGAGAATATCTTTGTGATTTTGATTATTTGGAGTGTTGTTATAATAGAAATAAATCATGATCAGAACAAAAATCGATCAAGGTTTTTTCCTCTTATCTATTATTGTGCTTTTCTCCCCCAATTCTATGTTCATCATGGGTGGTCTTCATTTGACCCACAACTTGAAAAATTACAATCATTCGATCATTTTTCACATGTTACTTGTTTCAATTATCCAAAATCATATATGTAGAATTGTCATCACACAATGGTTGAGCGGTGACGGAAATAGAGTGACTCAGACAATGAGGGATACCTAATTTCACCTTATTCAGTGTTATTAACCTTAAAATAAAGAACATCCTCTAGACCCATTTTCTGAATGGATTTGACAATGGAATCAACTATTTGAGTGACGGTGAGGCTCGGGTGATACAATACATGATTACCTATATGATTGGAGCTGAGATTGGAGGTGGAAGTAGTGTGGGAACGTGTAAAAGGAAGAAGAATGGGGTTTTTGGAAAATACTGATACATACGATGTGTAATCTTGGATTACACAATGTGTAATATCATTTGGGATAATCGGCATGTAGTTTGGGAAGTACACGGACATGGGGTGGACTACAGAGGTTGAAGAACACCATGTACTCCCCCACATGGACACGACCCAGACCAAGTTCATGGTCTAAGCCATGTAACAGTGCACAATAAAATATACATGATATGGAGCCTTGTACTAGAACACAGGTAGACTACCCGGGCATCCAACACACCGTGTAGTACTAAATAGACATGACTTGATTACACTATCTGTTTACACGAGCAGGACCTAGGGTCAAGGGATAACATGTGACCCCTACTACACACTATGTACACTTTTATAAATGTCTTGGATTCCTTTTCCTGCATATCTTGGACAAGTTTTGTTAGGGTATATTCCCCTTATCCATTCTCTGAGGTTTTGAATGGAATCGTCTCCTACTCATAGGGATATGTTCCCATCAATAAGACTTTATGGATAGAGTCATTGGAATCCCTCTGAGATACCCAGATTGAGATCCTCTATTCATCTTTTTTCCCTAGGTTGAGTTATTGGTGTAATCGTGACCAACAATATGCTGGGTTGAATCCTCTACTTAGTGGATTAATACAGATTATGTTGTTGGTATTACCCCATGGCCTTGGTAGTGATCCTCATCTATGTATCTTATTCTCTTCAGACTATCATTGTTTTCTTTATCATGACAAGACCCAATGAGCGGTTCCTCTTGAGCAGACATCAGAAGTTCTATCTATAAAAACCCATAAATTTCAAGGGAAATTTTTTTTAATTTTCTTTGTGATTTTACGAGTACACAGTTTCTAACGGTACCTGATTCCGAGGCCCGGTGAGCCCGGAATCAATTTTTGAAGTTTAGCTCAGGTACGTTCAGTGAACGAACGAACGAGTTTTCATAACTTTTGAACCAGTGCTCGGAATCAAAATATGAGGGCACTGATAGAATCGCATCACCGGTAATTTCTTAGGAACACCTTTTCTGGAGTGGTGTTTTCTTGGGTGAGGTTATTAAATAAATGGGTTAACTAAAGAATGAAATAAAAATGTGTGCCACAATTTTTATTTTCTATTCCAAGTAGTTTTAACCGATGCTTGGATGTTAAAGTGGGGCCCACTACTTCCTAACTCCACTAGGTAGGATATTAGTGATGTCGGGCCCACACAAGCCCCATCCCATATTTTCCATTTAACCTCCCTCTCGCAATTTAATTTTGTAACACAGCCGCACCCCCCCCCTCCTTTTTGGAATGTCAACTCTCGAAATTAATTGGATTATTAAACTCCCATCAATTAAGTCAGTTAATTGAATGTGATCTTTTGAATTTTGAAAAGGGTTGGCATGAGTAATAAAATAAGGCAAATCCTTATTTTATTTTTGTGGAATCGTTGAGTGGAGATTTTTGGAGAGGAGAACTCAATTCTTGGAGACCTTCTTCTTCCTCAGAGAAGAACGTGAACAACACCGACACACTTCTCGATCTTCTTTCCGCATCAAAGAGAGGGGAATGCCGCATCCTTCATCGGGCGTGCACCGACGATGTATATGGAGCCTCGTTTCGTGACGCCATCTTCCGCGACGCCATCTTCTGCGATGCTGTCTTCCATGAAGCCATCTTCTGCGACGCTGTCTTCTTCGATGCCGTCTTCTGCGACGCCGTTTGTCCACGACGACCATCGTTCAACAAATCCTTGAGGTAGGGGTTTGAGTTCAAATTTTATGGATTAATTATTTTCTTTCTTGTTGAGGTTATTTATTTTGGGCCACCAGTTATCATTATAACAGGAGGATCTCGGACCGCACGAACACTGCCGACCCTCCTCCCCCTTTGATGTTGTACTTGTTGTGGCACAAACAAAGGAATCGCGGTGCAATGGCACCACGCGGAAAAAATGAGGAATGCGGCGAAGAAGTGTGGTGCCGTCGCGCCACACCGTTGAGGCCGAAAGAAGCCGCGACCGGAGTCGGGCCATGGCGAAGGGGCGCGGTGCCGTCACACCGCACCGGAGAACCTCGAAGATGCCACAGCCAGAGCGGGGCCACAACGGAGGGGAGCGGCGCTGCCGCGTCGCCCCGGTCAAACCAAGGTCGCGACCTCTAGCCGTGGCAGAGAAAGGGAGGGTGGCCGGAGCCGCCAGCCACCGGTGCTCTAGAGGGAGGGACCAACCGGTCTCGTGTAGTGTGCTGGACGGTCATTACGGCCAGACAAATACGGAAAGAAATGGGTTTTGACCCCCGTTCAGCACAGCTAGGCGGACCAACCCCCCCCCCCCCCCCCCCCCCGCGGGTCCGCTGTTTCGTCGAAGGGGGTGGCGGTCCCCCCCCCCCCCCTCGCACTCACGCGGCGCGCGGCACCCGTGTCGGCCTGGACCGGCCACGCCGGCTGGAAAGGCCACACCAGGCCGGGTCGCGCCGTATTTGGCCAGACCCGGACTCGGGTCGGGTCTCCCAGTTCGTGCCGACCCATGGGGTTCTGGGTAGGGTCGGTCCGGGCCCAAACCCCCCTAAAACCGGACAGGTTCTTTTAAATGCCTGTAACATGGGATACGGACCTCCGATCGACACACCATCAGTTGTGATGCGATCCTTGAATCGAGACAGTTGTTTTAGTATATTAAACATAGGGTTTCGGAGGATTTTTTGTATGGCCGTGTTGGTTTTAACACGAAACCAACTGGGCCCTCGAAGCGGAAACGCCTATAACTTGAACTTCGGGTGTCCTATTGACGTGTCGTCGACTTTGGTGGATTCCTATTAGTGATATATACCTTTTGGATTACTCCTCTCAAGGTTCGGATGTAGTTGGTGTACATTTGGGTTGGTTTTGACTTAAAAACCAACCATGCCCCTAGAACGAAAAGGCCAATAACTCTCAGACCGGGCGTCCGATTGACGCGCCGTTTGTCACGTTGAGTTCCTTTTCTCGAGACAGAACTTTGGGATACATCAACTCCGGACTATGTGTCAGTTGATGTATCGACCCCCTTGGCTCGTGGAGCTGACCCTCCCAGAAACGAGCATGTTGTGTGCAGGAATCCTAGAGCTGGCTGAGACTTGACAACTGCTGATCGATTGACTCGGAGTGTTTCGGATAGCCCAGTGGGGAGCGCTTGGTTGTAGAGGCAGACCCATAGCGGAGGAGCGCTAGGTTGTAGTGGCAGACCCGTGGTACTCAACAGAAGGAGTACCTATGTCAGCTATGAGGGGAGCGCTTCGTGGTAGCAGCAGACCCATGGTGGGAAGCACATGGTTATAGCAGTAGGCCCACAGTACTCGCCAGATAGAGTACTACAGCAGTCCAAGGTTAGTGGGAAGCGCTTGGTTGAAGTGGAAAACCCACTGTACTCAATAGAGGAGGAGTTCCCTAGCAGCTATGGATTTGACATAATGATTAAAATACTGGTTTGAGATGAATTTTGACATTCAATCATCAACTTAGATGTGATTGACTTGATATCCTGTGTGGGTTGGATTATGCTTTCCTATGTGGATTATGTTTTACTTTCCTGAGTGGACTGAATTATACTTGAGCTTGTGAGTTGGAGCTGAACTGGATTTGATGACTTAGGTATATGTATGGGCATATACTTAAGTAGTGTTGGATGATACTTCATTATTGTATCTATTCTTGGTTTTTATCCTTTGTGAATTCAGGGAGTCCTTTGGGGGTCTCGAGGTCCCTACTGAGTATCGTATACTCACCCCTGCACAGGCTTCGCCCACACTTCATTGTCTTGGTTGCATACGACGAACATCACAGATCGTGGTTGAGGCTTGTAGAGCTGGACGGTAATAAGAGGTGGCTCTCATGATGATTCGGTACCCGGTGGTGGATCTCACGACGAGTCGGTACCCGGAGGTGGATCTCACGACGAATCGGTACCTGGAGGAGACGGACAGACGTGGAGTACTGAGAAGGAAATCTGTACCTACCCTTCATGTAGGAAGCCGGAGGATGATCCAGGAGCTGTTTGTCACCTTTCAGTTGTTGTCCTTTGAGTTGTACATTAACTTATATTGTAGATGTACCATTCTTTTGGGCTTGTATTTTCGGCCCCTAGTACTTTCAGCATGTTTATTTTTCTTCTTACTTTGTGTAGCTTCTGCTTGTACTCTATTTTTATGTGTTTCGTTTAATAAAGGCAATGCCTTCCTTTTTTATCGGGATTTATGACTTGGTTCTAGTCGCCACCCCCTGGCCTATGGAAGGCGGGCATGGGGTAGTCACGGCACGGGCCCCGATGAAGGGTCGTGACAAATTAGTATCAGAGGGAGGTTTTTGGTTCTACTGCAGAACTCATGACTCTAATATTTCTTCTATGTGAAGCAATAGTGGTAAGGTTATTGAGTTTGGTTATCAGTCCAGGAAGTCCATTGTTGGTGCGGCAATGGACGTATCCATACACCAGGCCCCTGACTTCAAATTTCCAACTCAGTGCACGAAAACACTGATTGCATGTGTGTTTCAAAAGTTTTCTTTTTGATTACTATGTGTCAGCTCACCAAGTATACTGTATTGAATATGGAGCACCTATCTCTTTTCAGGATAGCCCCAAAATGGCATCCAGCTAGGGTTCTGAGCTTTGTGCGAGACGACAGCCCACCGAGTGACGAGGCCTCGGTGCAGGGCCCTTTTACAGCAGAGGCAATAGCGGTACCTCTACCCACCGAGCCATCGATGCCACCAGCCCCAGCCACTGAGAGTGCTCTTCACCTTAGTGCACTGCACGAGTTCCAGCATGAGACACCGCCCAGGTTCCATGGGGAGATGGACCCTCAGGCAGCCAAGGATTGGAAGGAGGCTGTAGTTTGAGTTTTCAGGTTAGTGGGGACACCGGGTGACCTCATGGTGATCCTTTCAGCGAGCCTCTTACATGTGGCAGCATACAGATGGTGGAGCCTGAAGCTCTAGGTGCATGACGAGGAATCTCTCCTCTGGATGGACTTTGAGAGCCTCTTCCGCTCAGAGTTCTTCCCAGCCACCCTACGTGGGGTGCGTATTCAGGAGCTACTACAGTTGCGGCAGGGCAGCATGACGGTAGCCCAGTACTCTGCGAGATTTACAGATCTCTCGCGCTGTTCGACAGACATGGTACGGGGCCCATTCTTCAGGCCCCGAACCTTTGAGCAGGGGCTCAGTTGAGATATTAGAGATTCATTTGTTTATCACAGTATCCTGACGTAGATAGCGTTTTTGGAGCGAGCCCTCTTAGTGGAGAGGTTCCATGCTGAGCAGTCTCCAGTAGCAGGACCCACCACTAGTCGACATGCGGCAGAGTCTTCTACAGTGGGTAGTAGACAGAGGACGCAGAGGTCAAAGAGGACCAGACCTACAGGTGGTCGACCACATGACACAGTATCGTGTGTTCGAGGCACCCGGGGTGGAGAACGACTTACCATGAGCTGATAGTGTTACTCCTATGGCGGGGTTGGTCACATGGAACGTGACTGTCTGACCCTCCATACAGATGATCAGAAAATAAATGAAGGACGTCACAGGCAGAGGTAGACATTTGATCGAGGCGGACTGCATAGAGTAGGAGACCGAGGAAGGGGAGCTAGTCGTGTAGCTGGAGGTGGACGACGCTTCGAGGTGTTCCCACCACCACCACCAGGAGGTCCACCCCGACCGTATGGTACACGTGGACATGGGAGAGCTCAGCTTCAGGTAGCTGAGGCTTATGACCATTGAGCTCCGAGAGCATATGGACAGGAGCAGGACTACTTCCAGTAATGGGACCTTTGATCTTGGTGTTTCTGGTTTCCCTGTTGTCTTTGTTGTGTGTCTTTGTACTTGAGCTGCAATAATAAAAGACCATTTTCAATGTGACGTTTTCTTCCTATATTTTTGTGTACTAAGAGGTTCCGGTTTAAAAACCATTGACTTGACCCTCACTTTTGAGATACCTACTAGAGGAGACCTAGTGACCACACGCTGATGCCGATAGTGTGAATCAACCCTTGGAGGCGAGACTAACGGTTGGATCTCTTGGTAGTAGCGTCGAGGCCTTACGATGTCATCCTTGGTATGGATTAGTATCATCCATGTCAGCATTGAATGTATTAGGCAAAGAACGTGGTTCATCCTGGGGATGAGACCGGATTTCTCTCATCGACAAAGAAGAAATCTTAGTAGATCTTGTAGGACCAGAGAAGGTCCAGGTCATCTAAGAACAGATGAGAATAGCTCAGAGCCGACAAAAGTCTTATGCTGAAAAGAGGCAGGGACCACCAGAGTTCGAGGATGGATACCACATTTTCCTACAGGTCTCACCTCGATGTGGATTACAGAGATTTGGCTGAGGCGACAAGATATCTTTGCACTTCATCGGACCCTACTAGGTCCTCAACAGGTTAGGCGAGGTTGTTTACCACTTGACCCATCCACCTCAGTTGCACCAAGTGCATGACGACTTCCAGGTATCTCAGCTGAGGAGATACGTGTGTGACCTGACGCATATCATTGACGATGGGGGAACTTTTGCGAAGGTCCCAGTGGAGATTGAGGATCGATAGCAGCGGGTCCTACGTGAGTGGTTGATTCCTCTAGTGTGCATCAGGTGGTATCACGGGAACCTCCAAGAGAGGACTTGGGAGCGGGAGGCTCAGCTACGTGCTTAGTACCCTCATTTGTTCCCCTAGTTTGTGATTAATATTTACATGGATGTAAATCTCTAAGGTGGGAGTAATGTAAAGACCCATAAATTTCAAGAGAAATTTTTTTTAATTTTCATTGGGATTTTACGAGTACGTAGTTTCTAACAGCACCTGATTTTGAGACCCAGTGTGCCAGGAACCAATTCCTGAAGTTTAGCTTGGGTACGTTCAGTGAAATAACGAGCGAGTTTTCCTTACTTTTGAACTGGTGCTCAAAATCGAAATCTAAGGGCACCGATGGAATCGTAGTGCCGATAATTGCTTAGCAACACCTTTTTTAGAGTTGTGTTTTCTCAGGTGAGGTTATTAAATAAATGGGTTAACTAAAGAATGAAACAAACATTTGTGCCACAATTTTTATTTTCTATTCTAAGTAGTTTTAACCTATGATTTGATGATGGAGTGGGTCCCACTAGTTCCTAACTCCACTAGGTAGGATATTAGTGAAGTGGGGCCCAAATGAGCCCCACCCCTTCTTTTCCATTTAACCTCCCTCTTGCAATTTAATTGTGTAACACACCTGCGCCCCCCCTTTTTTTGACATGCCAACTCTCGAAATTATTTGGATTATTAAATGCTCTTCAATTAAGTCAATTAATTGAATGTGATATTTTGAATTTCAAATAGGGTTGGCATGAGTAATAAAATAAGTCAATGCCTTATTTTATTTTTGTGGAATCATTGTGTGGAGATTTTTAGAGAGGATAACTCAAGTCTTGGAGATCTTCTTCTTCCTTGGAGAAGAACGGGAAGAACACCGACACAATTCTCGATATTATTTCCATGTCAAAGAGAGGGGAACGTCGTATCCTTCATCGAGCATGCACTGATGACGTATACGGAGCCTTGTTCCGCGATTCCATCTTTCACGATTCCATCTTCCGCGACACCATCTTCCGCAATGCCATCTTCCGCGACGCCGTCTTCCGCGACGCCGTCTTCCGTGATGCTGTTTTTCTGCGACGACCATCGTTCGACAACTCCTTGAGGTAGGGGTTTGAGTTCAAATTTTATGGATTAAATTTTTTCTTTCTTGTCAAAGTTATTTATTTTGGGCTGCATTTTATCGTTATAACGGCAGAAGGTTGGACCGCAAGAACACGGCCAACCCTCCTCCCCCTTTGATGTTGTACTTGTTGCGGTACGAACAAAGGATGTGCAGTGCAAAGGAACCGTGCGTAAACAAAGAGGAACGCGGCGAAGAAGCGCGGCGCCGTCGCGTCGCGCCGTTTAGGCTGAAAGAAGCCGCGTCCGGAGTCGGGCCACGACAAAGGGGCACGGAACCGTCGCACCGTGCCAGAGAACCTCGAGGAGGTCGTGGCAGGAGCGGGGCTGCGGTAGAGGGTCGCGGCACCGTCGCGCCGCGCCGGTCGTACCAAGGCTGCAGCCTTTGGCCACGGTGGAGTGAGGGAGGGTGGCAGGAGCCACCGGCTGACGATGCTCTGGAGGGGGGGACCAACCGGTCCCGCGTGGTGCGCTGGCCCGCCGTTACTGCCTGCCAGATCTAGAAAGTCCGGGGGTTTGACCCCTGGTCAGCGCCGCTGGGCGGACCCCCCCCCCCCTGCGGGTCCGCTGTTTCATCGAAGGGGGTAGCAGTTCCCCCCCCTTGCGTGCTCACGCGGCGCCCGTGCTGGCCCGGACCATCAAGACCCGGACCCAAGTCGGGTCGCCCCGGTTCGGGCTGACCCAAGGGGATCTGGGCCGGGTCGGTCTGGGCCCAAACCCCCCCAAAACCGGACAGGTTCGTTTGAATTCATGTATCGTGTTCTACGGACCTCTGATCAACGCAACATCAGTTGTGATGCCATCCTTGAATCTTGAAGGTTGTTTTGGTATATTACACTCAGGGTTTTGGAGAACTTTGGGTATGGCCAGGTTGGTTCGAAGATGAAACCAACTGGGCCCTCAGAGCAGAAACGCTTATAACATGAGCTCTGGGTGTTCGATTGACGTTTCGTTGACTTTGTTGGATTCCTCTTAGTAATACGGACCTTTTGGCATACTCCGATCAAGTTTTGGATGTAGTTGGAGTATGGTCGTGTTGGTATTGCCTTAAAAACCAACTGAGCCCTTGGAACGAAAAAGACAATAACTCTGAGACCAGTCGTCTGATTGACGTGCCATCTGTCGCGTTGAGTTCCTTTTTTTGAATCTGAAATTTGGAATACATCAACTCCAGACTACGTGTCATTTTATGTATCGAACCCCTTGACTCGTGGAGCGGACCCTCCCGGAAACGAGCGTGATGTGTGCAGGAATCCTAGAGCTGGCTGAGACTTGATGACTGCTGATCGATCGACTCTGAGTGTTTCGGATAGGCTAGTGGGGAGTGCTTGGTTGTATTGGCTGACCCATGGAGGAGGAGCGCTTGGATGTAGCGGCAGACCCACGGTACTCAACAGAAGGAGTACCTCTGTAGGCTCTGAGGTGGAGCGCTTGGTTGTTGTGGTAGACCCATGGTGGGAAGCGCATGGTTGTAGAAGCAGGCCCACAATACTCGATTGGTGGAGTACTACAGTAGTCCAAGGTTAGTGGGAAGTGAATGGTAGTAGCAGTATACCCACTGTACTCATTAGAGGGGGAGTTCCCCAGCAGCTATGGTTTTGACATCATGATTAAAATTCTGGTTTGAGCTGAGTTTGGAATTTCAATCATTATCATCGATGTGATTGACTTGATATCCTGTGTGGATTGGATTATTCTTTCCTATGTGGATTATATTTTAGTTTCCTGAGTGGATTGGATTGTACTTGAGCTCGTGAGTTGGAGTTGAACTGGATTTGATGACTTAGGTATACGTATGGACATATAACTAAGTAGTGATGGATGATACTTGGTGATTGTATCTTTTCTTGTGGTTTATACTTTGTGAATTCAGGGAGACCTATGGGGGTCTCAGGGTCCCTACTGAATATCGTATACTCACCTCTACACGGGCTCTTCCCGCACTTCATTGTGTTGGCTGCAGACGACGGACATCATTGATCTTGGTTGAGGCTTGTAGAGCTAGACGGTAACCGGAGGTGGATCCCACGACGAGTCGGTACCTGGAGGTGTATCTCATGACGAGTCGGTACCCGGAGGTGGATCTCACGAAAAATCGGTACCCGGCAGAGACGGACGGACGTGGAGTACTAGGGGGGACATTTGTACCTACCCTTCAGGTAGGAAGCCGGAGGACGATCCAGGAGCTTCTTGTCACCTTTTACCTATTGTCCTTTGAGTTGTACTTTACTTTCTGTTGTAGTTGTACCTTTCTTTTGGGCTTGTATTTTTGGCCCCTTGTAATTTTAACATGTTTGTTTTACTGGTTACTTAGTGTAGCTTTTTCTTGTACTCTGTTTGTGTGTGTTTTCATTTCATAAAGGCAATGCCTTCCCTTTTTATAGGGATTTACGCCTTTGTGCTAGTCGCTAGCCCCTGGCCTATGCAAGGCAGTCTTGTGGTAGTCACAGCACGGGCCCCGAGGATGGGTCGTGACACTATCGCTCAAGGGTGTGCTCTCTCAGATGATTACTTCATGGTATATTTTAGCTAGAATCCATGGTCGGTATACTATGGCAATGAAATACCTCTAGATCATGTATCTATGTTGAGTATATCTGGATATTATTATTATATGAGTTTTAGAAATATACCTATCTAGATCTGATTTTATTTCCTCTGTATTATGATTTTTGATTTTAGGGTGTCCTAGTCGGTATTACTATACTCATCCCTGAATGGATTTTTACCACACATGTTTTCTCTTGTGCATAGGATCAACCTTTTGATAGAGTCCTAGGAAGACCAGGACCAGGCATTTCTTATTTAGATCGGACAAACTGTGTTGTGTTTCTTTATTTTCAGACAAAATTCCCAGTACTTACATTCATGTTGTAATTACGTTTTAAGACTCTTTTTGGTTTGATTTTATTTGGCCTTGTTTAATTTCATTTACTTCCTATCAGACTCTGGATACATGTTTTATATGTATGCATGCATGGTTGTTCTGTTTTTTTTTTCATTTCATCCTTGTATAGTTTTGGTCGTGTGTGTGTGTGTAAGTAGTTAGGCCAAGGACTCCCATGTTAGTGATAAGCCTTACCAATGCTAGTATCTAGCCCCATCCTTATTGGAGGTAGGCTTTGGGAGTTATGACATGGGACCATTTAGGATGGTTTGTGATAGATTAGTGTAAAAGCGATCATCTCAACTTTGGTATTAGGATTCTCTGAGATTGGTTTTGGGAAACTGTGTTAATTGTTTCAATTTCAGATTTCATGCTAGGGACTCTAGTGTTGGTGTGGTGGCTGAAGTATCTGTACACCAAGGCTCTAAACACCTAATTTTTTACTCGATGTATGAGAACATTATTTACAAGGAAAATAATGATACATACAACATATAGGAAGGGGTTGTGGTTTCAATGATCTTCTTGAGTATGCACAATAAATATACTCATTGACTGTGGTGCATCTTTTTTATTTCAGGATGCCTCTGTGAAGTATACCCGATAGGATTCAGCATCTGGGTCATGAGGATGATTACATCAATGATGAGGTAGCAATACAGGGACTATTTCTTGATATTTTTCTTCCATGTGGTGCACAAACTATACCACCACCTGTAGAGAATAATGTGGTACCTGAATTTCCATAAGATGTGTCAAGAAGTATGAGCATGACTCCATAATTTCACAGATATAATCCCATTGGTTTATAAGGTGAGCTTAACCCATAAAAATATAAGGACTCTCTTGAGGTAATGACCTGTGTATTCCATCTATTCAAAACACTGATAGATCAGATGGTGGTCCTAACAGTGATCCTTCTTCATCTCCTATTAGGCTGATAGTGGTGTTTGGTTACCCTGTATTAGGATGAGGAAACTGTACCATAGTCAAATTTTTTGTTTCTCTTTATATTGGAGTTCCCTCCTACTATGTTGAGTTCTGTACATATCAAGGATCCTCTACACCTCTAGCAAGGCAGTAAGACAGTTGTCGAGTATTCATCGAGGTTTACCAACCACTCCAGGTACTCAATGGATGTATTTTGTAACTAGTTATTTAGGGATTTGACCTTCAAGATAGGTCTGAGTAGATGCATATGAGCCAACGTTATCCATATATGCGTTCCTATATATACTATGGTGCTAGATCAGTCTTCGTTGGTCGAAATTTTCTTGGCTGAGAAAATATCATTGGTGGTTTCCTGTGGTAGGAAAGTAGGATCAAAGAGCATGGCAGTAGGGATATGATGCTAGCCTCAACGACATGGATGTGTGATACATTTCAAGAGGAGGTCCTAGGATAGTGGATCTTCAGTTCAGGGCTCATAGTGGGTGTCCATTCATCCCATAGAGAGGTGGCTCTAATCATGTGTTGGTAGGTTATATCTTACATAAGAATTTTTAACCCATTGTACAGCTGATAGAGATAGTATAACGGTCACTAAGATAGAGGTAGTGGGAGGAGGTTTTAGGTCTATAGGGAATAATATGTGGTAGTGGAGCTGGGAGAGAAGCAAGAGGTGGTGAACACTTTGACTTATTACCACCACCACCCCCAGGAGGTCCTATCTAGGCCGAGGAAGCTAAAGATAAGAGAGGGGATAGATCCAAGTGGCTGGAGATTACAACCTAGAGGCTTTGGGGATTATTCAAGGTACAATATATGAATGTTATACCTTATATTCCGCACTAATAGACACATGTTCTAGTAATTACATTCTTTCCACATATCATGTATCAGACTTAGAGATTCTAGTTGGGCCCTTCGCTCAACCATTACTCTTGGAGAATCCTACAAAAGAGACTCAATGATCACACACTTGTGCTAAAAGTGTGATCTAACCATTGGAGGTGAAAATTTCTATTGTAATATCTTTGTAACAGTGTTGATACCTTACAGAGTCATTCTTGGCATAGATTGGTTATCTACAGTTTATACCGCTATTAATTGTTTTAGGAAAAGGGTGGGATTTGTATATAGTGATGGAATCAGGTTCTTTTTTACTGGTTAAAAGGAACCCTAGACAGCATAGGATGGACTCATGCATGGGAGGGTGAAGTAAATCACTCATCAGTTGGCTAGCCTAACCCTTGGTGTAGTGGATGTTTTGAATTCCAGTTTCCTACAGTGGTGGCGGAGTATGAAGATATATTCCCAGGAAATGTTTCAGGTTCACCTCCCAACCAATAGATTGACGTATACATTGATATACACCCTAGGAAGACACTAATATCTGATCCAGTATATCAGATAGATCCAGTTGAGCTTCTAGAGTTGAGGGTTTAGTTATAGGACTTGCATAGGAAGGTCTTTATTAGACCCATTATTTCCCCATGGATAGTCCCAGTTTTGTTTTCCATGATGGAAGATTGGAGATAGAGGTTGTGTGTGGACTACTGGAACTTGAATGATGTGGTTGTGAAGAACAATTATCCACTACAAAGGATTGATCATTTTAGTTGGGCACAATGTTTCTTGAAGGTTTAACTCAAGCCAGGCTATCATGATCTTGGATTACGAGATGAGGATATACTGAAGACGGTATTTGGATGTCACTAAAGTCATTATGAGTACTTTGTGATGCTCTATGGCATGAAGGACACCCAATCAGTGTTCATGGGACTCATAAACTAGATCTTTCAGCCTTACTTAGACCGACCCATGATATTCTTCATCTATGATATCCTTTTTTTACTCTATGTATGAGGATTATAACGTGAGACACATAAGGATATTTTTAGATGCACTCCAAGAGCACCAGATTTAGAAAAATATTTTAAAGTGCTAGTTTTGGATTTAGTGATTCCACTTTATAGGAAACATTATCTTAAAAAATAGAGTGTTAGTGGACCTAGTCAAGTTCAAAGTACTGTAAGATTATGATCCCAATAATATTTTGATGGAGGTGCACAGATTCCTTAGGGTTGGGATGCTATTACCAGATATTCATACCAAATTTATCCAAAAGTTCATCACCCATGATATATTTGAATCGAAAGGAACAACCTTTAATATGGATAGAGAAGTGACAGTAGGCTCTTCAGTAGTTGAGGTGGATTTTGATGAGTCCTTCCACCTTGAGATTGTCGGAGTAAGGTGTTGAGTATGTAGTGTTCTAAAATGCATCAGTAATTAGGATTGGTTTTATTCTAATGTAGAGGCAAGTAGTGATTGTGTAGGGCTCATGATTGTAATGAACACATAACGAGATCTATGAGACCCCTGATCTTGATCTAGAATATTTATTCTTTTCTTTGAAGATGTGGTGACAAACCTGATGGGAGAGTAGTTTATCATCTAGTATGATCACAATAATCTCAATTATATCTTCTCTCATAAGGATTTAAACTTGGTATATAGGAGATGGCTAGAGTTCCTCTAGGATTATGACTTTGAAATATTCTATACACCTGCGAATTAAAACATGATAAAAGATTCCCTCAATATGGGATCTTTTTCACAGTTTCTAATCAACAAATCCAAGTAGTTTTCCTCTTTAGTGTTATCCCATGTGGATGAAGAATGATCATCTTACCATCATTTGATGGTTGTTACCCCTCCACTTTTGTAGTGAGTCGGGTGGAAAAAATTGGGGATATGAAATGAAAGACCCTACATACTTAGATATCCACTAGACATTCCCTTGATTGATATTTTGAAGGTGGGGAGCACTTAGTTATTTTAAGAGGATGCACGATGGTAAAAACAATGTTGCGGGAGGAGGTTTTGAGAGAGTTTATTACATCTACATTGGTGGTACATCTAGGTGTGGAAACGATGTACCATGACCTCCAATGTTAGTTTTGGAATCCAGGGATGAGGAAATGTATTGTATAGTTTGTATCTCGATGACTTACTTTTCACCAAGATGAGGTCGAGCAATATTTTCTAGCTGGTTTGTCTCAAACCCTTAAGGTTAAAAAATAGTTGAGAGATGGGATATATGTATATTTCTATATAGATATATAGAATTCATGATATTATTACCATGTATGTCCAAAGGAAATAATTCCATATGGGTGATCATAGACCAACACACCAAGTCATCCCACTTCTTGACTATAGGGGAGTAGAGTACAATAGAGATCTTGGGATGCCTCTACATTTAGAAGATATTCTGGCTCCATGGAGTTCCATCAATGATTGCTTCCGACTATGATTCCCATTTCACATCCCAATTGTAGAAGGTATTACATTAGTAATTTGGGACCAAGTTATTCTTGATCATAGTGTTCCACACCCAAAATAATTACCAGACTGAGTGGGCCATTAAGATTATGGAGGACATGCTACAAGCATTAATGTTTTTCTTTGTTCGTAGCTGAGAAGATCACCTACCACTAGTGGATTTTGTGTCCAACAACAACAACCATTATACCATCGGTATGGAACCATTTGAGGCATTGTGTGGGAGATCCAATAAGTCGCCACATTTCTAGAATAACCATGAAGAGTCGGCCCTCATAGGCCTAGAGTTAGATAGAGCTATAATAGAGAAGGTGCATATCATATACCATTGGATGAAGAATACATATATCCATCATAAGTCTTATATTGATAGGAGATGAAGGAATTTAGAGTTCGATGAGGGAGACCATGTGTTCCTTCAATTTTCACCTCGACTTGGATTACAGATATTTTTCTAGGGAAGAAATCTATCTCTGAGGTTCATTGGCCCTTTCCTAATAATGCGTAGAGTTTGTGAGGTGGCATACCACTTAGATCTAGCTCTATAGTTAGACCATGTACATGATTTCTTCCACATCTCACAGCTGTAGAGATACATTCATAACCCATCACATGTTATTGACTAGGTTATGATAGAAATAGTGGACGGGGTGACCTTTTCTATGTATCTGGTAAAGAATGAGGATCAGTGGGAGAGGATCCTTTATTGGTGATTGATTCCTTCAGTGCATGCCCTGTGGATGAATTATAATGTCTAGGAGATAATATGAGAGTGGGAGGCTTATATTCATTCTCAGTACCCATGTCGCTTTTAGTAATCCTTATTTTGGATTTTCAAGGAAATAAATCCCCAATGAGGGGACAATATAATGTATCATATTTTCCATGTATTATTTTTGGATATTATATGGATTTTCTTTTAGGCCGTGCGATGAGACATCATATGATTCTGAGGACCAGTGTGGCCATAATAAATGTATGAAATATATTAAATTGCACGAATACATAGTTTCCTAAAAGGTGTAATAACATATACACGAGTTATCAAATATGATGTTTGTGGGAACCTTTGAGTTTAGAATGCGATTTTTAACCTAGGTACAACTCAGTATTATTTGACATAGGTTTTTTGATAAAAATTCATCGTGAGCATGGAAATGAATCAAATAATTAAATAAATTATTTTATTTCATTTATGTTGATGTAGTGATTAATAATATTTAAATAGACTATTATGATAGAATCTATGGGTAGGTTTCATAACCGAAGAACTATTGTAGGAACTTTGGAGGAAGATTAATGAATTCTCTCTCGGGTGAAATGTGACATGATTGTTGATCAATGATTGACGTGAAAGGGATTCAAAGGGTATTTCCAATGATCATAGTGAAACTCCATACTTCATTAGTGATCAAAATGAATCAAGGTAGGGAATGTTTTTTGATCTGATTCTTCCTAATTCAAGATTTATATGATTAACACAAACCAATCAATGAACATATTGATCTGTGGTTTGATCATTTTGTAGGGTGGGTATATTTTGAAGGTTTTGGTGGGATAATATCATTATGATTTTGATTATTTTTATTGTCTTTCTAATAGAAATGAATCAAGATCAACCTGAACATGGATCTATGTTCATTCCTCTTACTTGTTCTTGTGCTTTTCTCCCCTGATTCAGCATTTGTCACTAGTGTTCTTTATTTTTTCCTTAACATGAAAAAACCTAAAAAATGAATCATTGAGCACCTGTTTCTTGGTGAAACAATCCAAAATCATAGATATGAGACTGAATCAAAATGATAGAGGTGAAACTATGGAGATATAGCGATTCAAATTATGATGGATAGCTAATTTTGTGTTCTTCAATGTGAAACAAAGAACAACCTATAGATCTATTTTTTTTAATGGATATGATGTCAAAATCTATTTTTTGAGTGACGATGAGGCTCAGGTGAGATGATCAAGGATTACCATCGGGATTATAGATGATATCTGAGTTGGTATTCACATAGGAATACATGGCTGGAGTAAGAAAGGCTTCTGCAAAAACTAGATACACATAACATGTAATACCCTTTGGGTGACATAGTGTGTTCTTTGGGAAGTACACGTATATGGGGTTGACTGCACAGGTTAGAGCATGTCATGTTCTCCCCCATACAGACATGTCTTGGATAAAGTGCATGGGATAATCCATATATTTAAACATGGGAAAATTTAAATAGGATGGATCCCTTTACTAGAACATGAGAAAACAACATGGTTATTCTACACACCATGTAGTAAAACATAGACACAACTTGTTGACATGATTCATTTACATGGGAAAGACCCGGGGTCAAGGGACAAGACATGTGACCCATACTACACATTTTTTAATCTTTTTTATATAGATAGGTGCCCTTATACTCCATATCTTGGACAAGTTTTGTTAGTGTAAATTCCCATTATTCTTCCACTATGTGTTGGTATGGAATTATCTCCATCTCTTAGGATTACAATCCCTTCATCAGGACTTTCTGGATAGAGTTGTTAGATTGTCTTCAAGAGGCTCAAAGTGAGAACTTTTATTCATCTTTGTGCCCTAGGTGGATTTATTGGTATAGTTGTGACAACACTATATGGGCGTTGATCCTCTACTTAGAAGGTTAATCAGGTTTGGGTTGTTGGTATCACCCCATGGCCTTAACAACCATCATCATATGTGTATTGTATTCTCGATAGACTATCAGCGTGTTCCTTCTCATGAAGGGACCTGATGAGATATACCTCATGAATAGACATCATCCTTCCTATCACTCAAAAGTGTGTTTTCCCAAATGTGTACATCATGGAATATTTGAGGTGGAATCCTAGGTTGTTATACTATGGTTGTGACATTCCTCTAGTGTATGTGTCTCAATTGAGTATATTTGGATATTCTTGTTATATGTGTTGTAAACATATACCTATATAGAGATGACTACATTTTTTTTCTTGTATGATTTTTTGTTTCGGGGTGTCCTACTGAGTATTGTTATACTTACCCATGCACAGGATTTTCCCACACATGTTGTTTCTTATGTAGATGATCGACCTTTTAATAAAGTCCTAGTTGAACCCAGACCAAACAGTGCTTAGTGAGACTGGACAGATAGAGTTCCTTTCTTATGTCTTTCTAAAAATAGTCATAGTACTTAAATTCAGGTTAGACTTATGTTTTCAAACTCTTTTTGGTGGGCTTGTATTTGGCCCGATTTACTTTCTTTTACTTCTTGTCGTACTCTGGTTATGGGATTTAGATTTATGAATGCATGATTATTTAGTTGTTTTTATATTTCAACATTGTATTGAGTTGTATATGTGTACATGTGTAAAGGTACTTAGGATAAGGCCTCCAATGTTAGTGATATGCCTTCTTGGTGCTAGTCATTTTCCCATGGCCTATTGGAGGTGTTCTAGGTGAGTCACAACACAGGCCCCTCTAGGACAGGCCATGACACATGTAATACAACTCGGCCCTATCAGGGACACTATAAACAACAATGAGCTAGCATCAAATATAAATATAGAGAATCACCCATCTATTCACCCTTCTATATATGGTATCCCATGTTCTAATAGTAAAAAAATTCCATATAGAAATCATTCAATCTAATAGAAATAACATTCAAAATTACGAACACAACTTGGAACCATGTTGTCATTCCAAAACCCCTTTTCAAAAATTGAATGATCATTAGATGTTCTCTTTGATATAATTTCCAAAAAACATATTAAGATCAAATAATTCATTAAATGAAACCAAACCATTTAAAAAACCTCTTTGAAAGCATATTTAAAAACCATGTTCAAACGATAATTTAAATTTTAAAACATCACATTTTAAAAATTGTACACATATTCAATTACATAAATATTTATAAACATATCTCAAAGTAAAAATCCACTTATTCTTATCTAAATATTTACACATTTATATATCTATATATACCTATAAATATATGTATAAGAACCAAGAATAATAAGAGGCATCCAAAACATCATACCAAAAAAAAATAATACACGGATAAAAAAATAAACTTAACAAAAGTTACCAAAGGAGGAAGCCCTAAATAATTATTCCCTTAAATCATGTGGCAAATAATAAAATTTCATAGAAAGAGCCAAATAATTTTAAAAAACCCAATACCTCATTTAAAACCACCATAGGTATTTTATAAATTAAAATCAAAATTTATTCTTTGATTCTAGATAAATAATATGTAAAACTCCATAAGGACACATTTGGGAATCAATTGAAATATCATAAAAGATTTTACAAAATGTATCTTTATATTAATTTAAACTCAAATAGTATATATAATTTTGAAGAAACCAATTTTAAAAAACCAAGAACATAAAACATATAAGAAATATCCAAATCTTGAAAACACCCATTTAGGGCTAGCATAGACGACACGAATCCTTAAAAAATAGAGATTGAGCTGCTTGAAGAACCCATTTTACACCCATGAAATGAAAGGAATGTGATTTTATATCCAGAATTCCCCTATTTATGTCTATGAAACACACAATGAGACGTAAAGATGAAAAATAAAGGAAGAATAAGAATAATAAAAAGAAGGGATGCGATCTCCTACATGGACAGATTCCCTCTTAAATCGGATTAAATATCCCATGAATTAGAAGAGGAGAGGGGGATTGGTTCATGTTGTGGGATGAATTCAGTTGTGCATGCTAGAGGGGTGACAGGTAGATAGAGGACTTATAGGTAAAATGGAGGAGGGTCATTATTGAAATTTTTAAATTTTTTAGAATTGGGTACATCACATGGTTGTCGCATGGTGTACCCAAAACATGAAACAATTGTGCACCCTTCACTAGGCACATGTAGACACCCATATAATTGACTCATACGGTAATCCAAACCATGTGAAAACTATGAATAATGGTTATGTAAACTAAAGATCCCATTCACATGGTTTTCACAAAGTTAACATTGACCATGTGCAAATGATTAAATAGAGAGAATTTCTTAAATTTTATGAAAATGTTCAGATGATCCAGCAAAAAAATCAAGATAAAATATATATATATAATTATATAAATAAAATATAATAAGGGTTTGGATGTTACAATTATCCCCATAATAACGCATTTCCCATATAAATCCACTGAACATGAGGAAGAGACTCAACATTGAGCCTCAAATGAAAAGGAAGGACATGCTATGAAAAAATATCTGAGATACATGAAACCAAATTTACCCTAATACACTAGATTTATCTCTAAAATATACAAAAATCAATAAATACAAAATGAAAAACTCAAAATCTTCTGGTAATGGGGAAATAAATAAATGAAGGTCCATAGTGGGTCTCCCCACCATTTAAAAATTCAACTATCGTGCTGGATAAAAAAGAATTGAAGAATTCCCAAAAATAATTCTTTGAGACAACACAAGGTACCTCAATGAAAAAGACTTGGATAACCACTCAATCGTGGGATCATTATCAGACTCACAAAAACAAATATTTACACTCTAAGTAGGCATAAAAATAGACAACCCAAAGGTTGGAATTGATCATAGATTTGAAAAGTAAAAGAAGAATACATAACTAAAAAGTTCTACTGAACCACACTCTAAGGTGTTAAACTCCTTAAAACACTCTAGAAATCTTGAGAAAAGGATAGTCTCACTACCCACCAACTAGGAACAAAATGAAAAAGGCATGAACTGAAAATATTTTTCTTCAAAAAACGTGGGTTTGAACCTTGGGTCAAGGAACAATGAATTGATAGACTAGGATTGACTACCTGGGACACTAATCACAGTTACCCCAAAACAATATAGTGAAAATAGCCAATTGATAATATCAACTAGCCCAACACCCATCCTACGAACCAAAAGATCAATCCTAGGTGTTCCCTTATAATGATGGAACCCAAATCAAACCTCACTGACCATAACTGCACTCCAAACATCAATTAGTCATAAAAACCTAAAATAAGCACTACCCTATGAATGAATAATGAACAAAGTATGTACACTAGATAAGAATTACCAAGGAACCCGATCAGATAAATACACTAAAAATAGAAGATATCCCAAACTTGACAGTTTTCAAGACCGTTCTGGGGATTATACTATAAATAATAAAAATATCACAAGGCACATTCAATAACATTGAAAGAAACATCCACTCCCATCCAAAATCATATTTTAAATTATAAACCCATCCCAAATAATCAACCAAAAACACCAAAAAAAGTATCCACCATACATTAAACAAATAAAAAGTATCCCTTTTAACCATTTCAATTTGACATCTTAAAATTTTGAAATATTAATGTCTCATTCAAAACCACCTTTATAAACCCCACACTTTCTCAATTGAAAAAACTTCTAAATAACAAAACTTCAATGCCATTTTTAATTTATTTAGAAATCCCCTTAAAGATTTTTAAAATCAATATCCTTTATTTAAAACTAAGACATTCTCATTAAAAAGTCTAATGAAATCTCTCCCATAAAATATTTAACGATGAAAAAACCCACCATTACCTAACTCAAAGCTGACTATCACCATTTTTAAATCCAAAATTCTTTTAAAAATCCTTTCAAACCAATTTCAAAATGCAAAATTTCATTCTAAAATATTGAACCATCCCTTGAAAATAAATTAAATTCCAAAAAAAATTACATAAAAACTAACAAATCTTCCATTAATCAACATTAAAAAATATAAGTTCAATCAACAAAGGACTAGTGAACATGCATGAATTTTCCATCTGACATTATGGAACAAGTTCCAATCACACAAATCTCATTAATGGTAATAAAGAACCATGTATATGGGATCCACACAAGCTATCAAGCTGTGTGAGATCACTATGTACCAACAACTCAAATCCTGTTTGATCCCAAAATACAATAAATCCATCAAGAAATTCATATGACATTAATACAATTCCAAAAACCATTAACATAAAAGAAAACATGCCATAAAATATACACCAAAAATCAAAACCCAAATTCTCAAAGATACTCAAGGTTCAGATCAGGTAAGATCTCATGACACTTTTATCACTCCCACATACTGAGTCCCGATAATCCAACATCTAACTACCAGACACACCTAAATAACAAAGAAAATTTTAAAATATAGGCCCTCTTAAGAACCTAGGCTTTGATTCCATTTGTAAACACTATCCCAGGACGCCACCAAAATTGTCACCTGACATAAATATCTAGTAACCTGAGAGGATTCCTCAACCTCCAAGATAATTAAAATCATCATATGAATCAAAATAAATTTCTGGTAATGATTTAACTCCGGTAAATAATACTTAAAAACAAGTATAATTTACCAAAATTTTATCAGAAACCATCTATATGTTGGATTTACATGAAAAAGTAAACATGTAGTATAAATAAAAGATTATAATAAAATGAAATGAACCAGAAGATAAAACATATGAAAAATAAATCCCCCTATCTCCTTCAACTCCTATCATATAAACAATCCTTGATATCATCACCTCATCTCCAAAATTATTGTGCACCACCCATTAAAGTAAACAAATATAATAGGACTATCTGGTCCAAACTAATAAAAGTAAATAGAAATGTACATGATAAAATCATCTCATGTGACCCTTGGTCATGCTCCACCAAAACTCAGATACCATACCAAAAATAAATTCCATAACCTGTAAAGGGATACTCATTTTACAGATAATGAGCGGAGTAAGTAGGTTTTGATCACAAAATACTAAGAGGAAATCATCAAATATTCTATTCCTTTATTTTCCATGATACAAAAAATATTATAGTTTGAAATTAATTTAGAAAATATCTTTTATGATTGAGAATATAAAATCCCAAAATCACAGCCAACCATTTGATAAAACATTCATTTATTTTTCATCAAATGAAAACAGACACTTGAAAGTAATTTCTATGGACTATCCATCATTTATTAAAAACCCACCTTTTATAAATCCCATTACAAAAAATAACCCATGTAATAAATTCTTTTTAAATCCACATTCTATATTACATTAAAAAAATGGAATCGAGAAGCAAAACACATGGTTATAAAATGAAATGATAAGTGAAACAGGAAAGAGAAGAAACAAAACCATGGTGTAATGATAAAATAAATAAAACAGATCATAGATAATCGATCATAAATAAAAAAATAAAAATAAAAACTATCATGTGAAATGTGTAAAAATACATAGATGAATCATGTAAATTAACAATGATACAAACATCATCCATAAATGTGAGAGTGGTAATCAAATAACATGTAACACTATAAGCACTCTACAAGACACATGGGTAAGAGCTCTGATATATAGGTTTCAAAGGTAACTAGGACTCAATCATAGATCACTAGCCAGCTATGTGACCTCAACATGTAATACAACCTGGGACTCTTGAGGACACTAAAAATGAACCCTACCTAGAACTGTACATAATTCATGGGCATCGCTTGTCTTTTTATACCACTAACTATAGTCTCCCATGCACTAACCCCAAAAACATTCCACGTAGAAGACATTCAATCTAATTGAAATAACATCCCACAATCAAGAACACGACCTGGAACCATACCATATTTCCAAAACACATTTTCAAAACATGTTTAAAATTAAAACATACTATTTTAAATAATTTCAAAAACAATTAGTAAGCTCAAATATCACATTAAATGAGAAAAAAACTACTTACAAAATTTATTTTAAAATAAATTTAAAAACCAAGTTCAAACATAAATTTAAATTTCAAAACCTCATTTATTCTACATTATACACATATGTAATAACATATATATTTATAAATATCTCTTAATATACATATTCATAGATCCTTATGTGAATATTTAAAAATGTATATATATATATATACATACACATACATATGTGTATAAGAACCAAACATGACATGAGGCATCCAAAGAATAAGACCAAAATTAACAACACTAGGATAAACTAAAAAACTTAAAATAATATTAGTCAAGGAATCCCAAAATAATTATTCCTTTTAACTCATGCATCACCTAATAAAATTTCATAAACAACCCCAAATAATTTTAAAACACCCAATTCCTCATTGAAAACCACTATCATTCGTTCATAAATCAAAATAATAATTTTTATTTGGGTGCAGATAGAAAATAGGGTAAATTCTATAAGGACATATTTTGAAATCAGTTGAAATCGGATAAAAACTATGAGAAATAGAAATATTTATTTCCATTTGAACACAAATATCATATATAGTTTTAAATTAAAATTTTGAATTTATTATGAACATGAAACATATAATGGAAAATCCAAATCCTGGAAACACATACCTAAGGCAAGTGAAGATGATTGGAATCCTTGAAAAATGGATCACATAAGGATTGAAAAACCCATTTCACGCCCTATAAACATAAAGCATGAAATTTAGAACCAAACCCCAACTTGGGGTTTGTTTAGGGAACACACAATGACTACGTGGGAAGAAAACCCAAGGAAAAAAGGTGATGAAAAAGGAGGCAAAGGAGGATGAGTAGGGAGAGGATAAGTTACATAGAATGATTCCCTTTTAAATCATAAGAAACATCCCATGAATTGATGTTGGAGGGGAGTATTAGTGCGAGCGGTGGGATTCCTTCGGTCATTTGTAATATATGGGTGAGAGGGGGACATAGGCGTAAAAGGGAGGAGGGGAATTCTTTAAATCTTCCATAAAAAAATTGTGCATCACACAGTTTCCATACAGCTTACCCAAACAAGGCACTAACCATGATTCCATCACTGTTCACCCCAAGGAACCCATGTAGTTGGATCACCAGGTTATCTAGACCAAGAAACAACCATGAAAAAGTATGTATAAACTGTAGAAATTATTCGTATAGTCACATAATGGTTTGAACTAATCATGTTCTAACTTTGAAATAGAGATAATTTCATAATTTTTTTGAAGAAAATAAAATGTTTCTTCCCAGAACTCTAGAGAATGAATAACTACCAATTTTTTAATTAATTAATTAAAATAAGCTTTGGGGTGTCACAGAATGACTTTCAAATATGGAACACATCAATATGGCATATTCCAACTCATATTTTATTGATTATCCAAAATAGACAAACCATGTTGATCAATACATCACATTTCATTCATATAATATATTAGAACATCACATGTCCCTCATCCAAGTAACTGAACACATTAAATATATCCAAGATAAGAATGTCCATGAATTACCATAGTCTAATTAAATCATAGTCCAGATGTGTGTACTCACCATGAAAGAGGATAATCCCATCCGGGTTGTGCTTTAACCAAAAACAAGATAAAAAACATTCCCAACCACACTATAATTATTTTATTTTATTTTAACTTTCATAATAAAGGTATAAATGTATAATTTTCTCATGCTTATTATCTTGCTAACCTCATGTAATGAGGATTGATAAATATAACACGCCATGATTTTAATATAATATAATTTTTATTGAAATTATATTATTTCTTTGATAGATTTATTTTTACTCTACACCATGTAAATCCTTTTTTACAAATAACAGTGGCATAGATTTCATTACACGAAACAATGAGTTTAGAAGAAACATTATTTTATTATTGTAATTATTTAATCAAGACAACTATAACTTAGGAATTAGAATGGTGGGTTTAAAAAGTATTAACTGAATTATTAAAATATGGGTTACACATGTATATCTAATTAATTATTTGGCGACTACTTAATTATAAATGAATATGAAAACACTTGTGAATATAAAAGGAAATATTTTTCCCGGAAAAAACTATTTAATTTTTTCACCAATAAATAAAAAAATATCTATTTGTGGATTATATTATTGAAATACATATATAAAATATTCAATAAAATGTTTAACATTCATCATATGTGTTTCTATACATAATAAATTCATTGTTATGCTTAAAAATAATATATTTTTTCAAAAAGTAGTTTTATCACCTATAAATGGGGAACTTGTTTTGAAGATAAAATTTGCAAATTTTATTAATTATACACGAAAAAATGAACTTATAATTTTAAATAGGGATATAGAAATTTACTTTTGTTTAATTTTTAGTGTTTTTCTAATCAATTTCATTTTTTTGAGGTATGGTGAAAAATACTGAATTTTAGTACGAAAAAAACATTTTCCTCTAAATAATTTATAGTGATGAATTATATTTTTTATTAGTTTCAAAGTATAATTATATCAATTTTATATCATTTAATACAATATAGTTCATTGGAATAAATTTTACATCATTTTCAGATATAAAAACATTTCAAACTTTTGAATGTTTTCACTTTAGAGACATGTTTTCTCAAACCATAAACAAGATTAATTTTAGCCATTTTGTGTTTTAAATTTGGAAAAATAGATTCCATATCTAAAATCATAAGTTAAAAATTTATTAAATAGTTCCATTTTATTTTTGAAAAATACTAATAATAACTTAAATAATTTTTATTACCAAAGTTAAGGGTAAAATGGGTAATTAAGGGTAAAAATATTATAATAAATCTTATTAAATTTCCCCAATAGCTGAAAAAATTATTATTAGACAAAATTTAATTTTACCTTTTAAAAATAACTTTCAAAAAAGAAAATTTTAATTGACACATTTCTATGAAAAATACATAGGTATTCTTAAAATCAAAGAGAGTGACAAAATGTCGTACACTTAATTTTAATAAGTATAATACTTTTAATACAGTGTTAAATAGGAGAAATTACTGAAAAAATATATTACAATGAAATATGAAAGTTTTCTATACATAATGGAAATTTATTTCAAATTTTTAGTGGATAAATAATTATCATAAATAATTACACAATAATGATGCATTAATTATTCAATTAATGAAAAAATCAATTAAATGATATTAGAAATATTACAATAAATAAATTTTGAATTAATTAAGTTTAACCATTAATTTTATAAGTTAATATGACATGTTATAGGGGTATTAAATGTTTTTTATGAAGTTATATTAATTTGTTAATTTTCATAAATTTAATATAATTAATTGTGTCAAAATTGACACTTATGATATTTTTTGAAAATAATATTTTATTAAAGTATTTATAAATAATAAAAATATTAAATAAGAAAAAATGGGAATATATATGGTCTGAAATATTATAAATCCGCTATTTATGGTTCATTTTACACTTTATAAGTAGAAATAACATAATGTTTATAGAGAAAAGATTATTACAATGGTTAAAATTAAAATGGGTTAACTAATGATTAATCAAAATGATGAGGTTTAAAATTACACAAAACTAGTCTAAAATAAATTATTTTATGGTACTGACATCATATCCCAAATTATATTTAAATACCTTTCCATTTTTATTTACATGGATTGATATCTAATTTATTACTAATTAATCATTTGAGAAATTAAAAAAGTACACCACCATCATTATAGAAGGACACCACCCCCTCATATAATTACACTAAATATAGTATTTTATATAAACCATAATATACCAAATTATCTTCTCCACTTACCTATAAATATTATTGGTGACATGGTCTTTCTAGAGACTCAATTCTAGAGTCCTTTAGAGGAGATCTAAAGGCGTCGTTTCGAAGAAGAGGTAATCGCTCTAACCAATCACTCTATTTTTATACTCTTCTATACCTCCTATAAATCTATGATATATATAATAAAATAATAAATTCATCATTATAAATATTCTTAAATTTTTTATATTTATGAAAACATCATTATAAAACCCATTTCTCATAAAAGAAGATGTGAAATTATGGCTCGTGCGTACGCATGACTTATCATCTCCATGTAGCAATTAAATTAATTTTAAATAAAAATATTTTATGAATGGTAATTAAGATGGGATTAATGTTTATATATTATATTTATGACATTATTATACTTTTATAATGATAATATCATATCTACATTTTTACCACCTAAAATTTTGGGAAATGATAACGTCACTCGTGCGTACATATGGCTTACCATCTTCATGATGCGATGTGAATCATTTTTCTTCTATATTTCACATGGGTGGTAATAATGATGAGTTTATTTAAATATATAAGATATATATAACATAATAGTTATTCTTGAAATGATGATACCAAGATTTAAGTATATGTATCAGGACTCCCGAACCAAAACTTTCTTGGAAAATGAAGTTTTTATCACCTAGAACAGTGGTTTCAATTATTAATAAACGGGTGATAAGTTGTTATAAACAAACAATACATGGTATTATTGATATATGATTATGTAATAAATTTATATTAAATCCATATTTTTTGTACATGAAGTATTAACATGAAAAATGAAAGGTGAGACTTGAGGTAAGCGGTTTTTGTCTCACTCTTGTTTTCGTGGGACACATGCCGCATGCACTACTTGTTTCTTATTCATGGTGTATATAATACCCATGAATTTATTTTATGATTATTATCCTGAATATTATTGTATTTTAATATCCATAAAATTTTCCATATTTCATGGGTCATGCGATTCAACTGATTATAATGTTTTAAGTGTTTATTTCACATTCTCATATATATTCGAGATTGTTTCATTTTAAGTCTGCATTGGGGAATATTTATCCTCCATATCAATGTTTTCTAAAAAAATAAAAAAGTATTTAACTATTATCCTATGAATATTTAATTTTATTTTTACCCATTTTTACATTTAATGAAATGATTTGAAATGATTTTTTTTCTTGAAAAATGCTCTTTGTGACTTTGCCAATAAAAATATACGAAAGGAATATTTTTTTAACTTATACAACAGGAATGGGATTTTCTACCATCATGAAGAAATAATTATTTGAAGAATAATTTATAATCATACACTATTATTTTAAAATAAAATTGTTTCTTTACAATTTTGAGTCTCTTTAAAAAAATGATTTCATAAGGGAAAGCATATTTTCCTAAAGAATTATTTAATGTTATCTTTAAAAAAAATTATCTAAGATGAATTCTATTGATTTTATATATGATTTAATGGAGATATAAACCAATGATAACATTTTTATTCTTTCTCATAATGGTTTATGATTGCATGATATTTGTGCAACCTATTTATTTTCCATGAGTTAGGTCATGGTGAAGTGTTAATGAAACTCGTTTCATTAAATAGGTTATAATGTGATGAATGATTTATGGTCATATGGAACACATATGTATAGTTTTCATTAAGCGATAGGTTACACCAATATATCCTTCTAAATAATTGAGTATTTAGTTATATTTCATAATTTAGTTACGTTAAACAAGTCTATGTGCTTGATATGTGATGGGAAACAAGTCGATGTAATTAATCTGTTAGGGGAAGTAAGTGATTCGGCCTGATCTGAGAGTCATGGTAGTTAGCCTTGATATTTGAAATTTTTTCCATAAATATTATTATTCCACACACATTTATGATATGAAATTATATTTCATTATTGAGTTTTGTTGAAGTTTCACTCTTATGATTCATGTCTTTTGAAATTTTAATGTTTCATTCCATGACTCGTGTTTATGATCCATGATATGTTAGGTATGAACATTGAATGTTATGCCCGTGATCACATACCCATATTTCTTATCTTATTCTTTCATAAGATATTAAATTGATATTTTTCATGTTTACCCTTACTGAGAATCTGATCTCACCATTTTCTTATGTTTCCTTTCAATATATTATGAAGAATGTTTTTATATGTTAGTACTAAAGGGAATATGTTTGTGTGAAACATTGAAGATATTTCACTAGACTAGAAGTTTTTATTCCAAGTTTCTAAATGTTGTAAACTATTATATTCCTTGGGAATGTGTTTCTATAATTTAATGAATAATAATTTAAAAAATATTTAATATCCATATATGAGAATCTTTGGTTTTTATAGTTGGTATTATAAAAATGTTTTATTTAATCAATGGAAACTAGGATGAGAAATCCTTACAAAAATCCCTAAGGACAAGTCTATGTATAGGTTACAGTTCTATAGTTTTCATAACGATCTTGAATAACCTAGGACTAAACCCAAGGTGTCATAGATTAAAAATTTATAAGTAATTCTCCTTGATTATGTGGTTCTTCCACAATGATTAGTGTTTCTCACACTAAGATCTCTAGTTTTAGTAAATGGTTATAACTTAAAGGAACCACATTAATGATTAATTTTAAGGTTAATGAAATGATTGTTCTCCTAGGAAATTAAATTCTATGGGAGAAGGAATGAAAAATATAAGTGTTATTCTCACAAAACGTTTTCAACCTATAAATCACACTAGACAATCAAATGAGAAAATAAGGGGACAACACTCTATTGAGTACTTCGTGAGATAACTTTCACCTTCTTCCAATGGGTCTTCTGGTTCACTAGGGGTTGGAAAATGGATCAATACCAATTGAAAGATATTTTTGATTCTCTAAGGTTTAAAACATTAGAAATTTATTTTGGTTGTCTATCATTTGGAAGGTAAAGTAGATCAATGGTGGAATCATATCAAGAATATTAGTAAATGGGATGAAATTGAGTCCATGGAATTGGATGGGTTTAATAACTTATTATTCCAATAAGTACATTCCTCGTATTCTTAAAATGAATGTAAATGGAAGTCCTTAAGTAAAGGAAAAAAGGGTGAATAATCTATTGAAACCTATAAAGAAAATTTAACACAACATGTGAGGTATGAATTTAGAATTATCATCCAACCAGAAATAAAGGTTGACTAATTCTTAAGAGGCCTTAAATGAAGTTTCTAGAAGGATTTATTCATAATATACATAAGTATCTATGAAAAAAAAATTTGATGTGCACTATAAGTTGAAATGGAAATTGGATATACCCACCACTCCCCTGGTATTAATCAGAAAAAAAAAGATCGGGTCTCATGAAAACTCAAATAAATCACATGGTGGGAAGAAATTTTAACCATCTACATGCAAGAAATGTGGGAGAAAATATCAAGGGAAGTGTTTGAAGAGAACTAGGGGTTCTATAAAGGTGTAAAGTCAAGATATAAGTCTCATGAATGTCGAAAGGCGATGAACAGGCTGGTTAATGAAATGGAGGAAAAGAGGACGACAAATAAGGAACCACCGACACTTCAGTGCATTAAGTGTAATGAAAATGGGAATAATGCTAACCAATTCCCAAATATGTGGTTTAAAGATGATGATCGATGTCACAAAAATCATAAAACTAAATACAAAGGGAAGTCTTATACGATCACTATTGGTGATGTGGAGTATGACAATGAGGTGATTGAAAAATTGAGTTTTTATGTAATGGAATTCAAGAATAATTTTGAAGAATTACTTTTATTGTATTATGGAATAATGAAACATATATGTCATGGGAAACTATAGTTTTTTCTTAAATATTTATGAGTATATGTTGAATGGTATTGGTAACCATGAATAGTGATTGAGGTAGTAAGGTGATATTTTTGGAAATCATCTGCTTAAGGTAAGGATAACTTCATCCATTTGAGCTTTGGGGGCTCCAGTTTGGGCCTCGGGTCTATTACGGCCTTCAGGCCACCCAAGGCCTTCAGTCTAGTAAAACATTCGGGCCACCTCATGGACTTCGGGCCAATTCAAGGCCTTCAAGCCCCATCAAGGCCTTTGATCCACCTCAAGGCCTTTGGGCCACCAAAAATTGTTCTAAAATGATCTGAAATACTCTATAAGGAGCAGACTCTAAATGGGGATTTAGAGCAGGTGCATTCACCCTAGTAAAACCTAAGAGGAATTTTCAAAATGAGAGGGTATGGTAGTGCCACCGGGATCAGCGTATGCTTGCATGGGAATCCTAGCCGAACAACCATGCGAAGGTGGAGAGATGATATCACAATGAAGAATCTAGGATGAGGAGTTCCAAGTATAGTCTGTGTATTTCTTAAGACCAACGGGCTGTGTAATGGTTCCCCTTCTTCCCTTCAAAGGGGGGATATCAAAAATCAATAAAAAAGTCCTACGGACCATTCAGGCAGGTAAGGATAACCCATAATATGTGTGTGATGTTGGGATAATGAAATACATGTATTTTTTATTATGATTGAATAAATGTGATAGTATTGATGTCCTTGGGACCAATAATATTACAAGGTGTATTGTGGTATCATGGATTGATTATAGAGAATTTTTGGATTTATGGTGTGAGGAAAGAGTTAACTTTTTAAAGAATTCATGTTTTCACTAATGTATTATGGTAATTTAGGTTGTTATAATGTTTCAAAATAGTAAATGATAATGGTATTCACATGTTTGGTATGTGGACATTAAGATCTATATCTTGTTTTGGGGGATATATGATAATTTTAGTGACCTTCTTTTGAAATACATGGATTTTTATTATTTTGCAAGCTTTATAAGGGTAACCATGTTTGAAATTGATTACATTTAGATTTCGATGAGGTTTTAGTTATTAATGTTTTGTAATATTAATATTTATTCCAATTTTATAACATGTGTTAACCATTTTTTATGATGAAAAATATAGACATAAGGAATGACTTATCATCCCATTATGGATCTTATGATGCACTAGTTCTTCAGGCATTACAATTTCAAATTTAGCTTTTCTTGGAGTAAGAGATGAAGTATAAATTGATCAAAGCATAACTATAGAGTGAGATTTTAAATACGAGATGACATAAAGAAATTATATCTTATCAAAGTATTTTAAAAATATAATATTATCCTATTATCATAATTTTTATGACATTAATGACCTTTTCCAAACCTATTTGGTCTATGGTTTTGTGGTCATTAACATTATCCTGAACATGTTCTCTATCACTCTCCATCGAAACTTGATAGTTATTTTTCTCTTCAATGTCTATATTTTCACATGTCACATATGTTTTCCAATATGGAATCATAGTAATGACATATTTTTGGTAACTGTTAAGTTCAAAATTTTATTTTTTAATGGATGTTTCAGTATTTATTTTTCTGGTGTGGGTTTCTAGGAATGTAACTTTTTTAAATTAAAACTTTTACAACCCAAAATAATCTCATGAGTGAAATTAATTTAAGGGGGTAGAATGTAAAACCCTAATATTTTTATGTAATATATTTTTTTTAAATAATCTTAATTTATTTGATATCATTCATTGCAATAATCACTATGTAAATCTTGTGCTATAAGCAATATTGGCTTATCTTTCATTACACACAACACTGAGTTTCAACAAAATATATTTTCATTATTATAATTATTTAAACAAGACAATTATAAGACAAATGTTAGAATGGAGGGTTTAAAATTTTTTAAATTAATTATGAAAATATTTTTTACACATATATATATAATTAATTCTTTCATGACTAATTAATTATAAATTAAAATAAAAACCCTTTTGAATATTAAAGATTTTTTTTCGAAAAATTATTAAATTTTTCACCAATAAATAAAAAAATCAATATTTTTGGATTATATTAATCATAAATATTTATAAAATATTAAATATAATGTTTAAAATGCGTCCTATGTTTTTTCTAGATATAATAAATCCAATTATATGACTAAAATTGAATTTTTTTTAAAGTATTTTTATCTCATTTCAATGGATCACTTGTTTTAAAAATATATTTTCTAAATTATATAAATTATATATGAAAATATAAAATTCTTATTTTAAATAAAGATATAAAAATTAACTTTGGTTAAATTTTATCTATTTTTTATAAGTTTCAAGTTTTTATTAATAGATAAAAATACTAAATTTCAAATGAAAACAACCTTTTCATCTATAAAATTTATTGTGTTAAATTATATTTTTTTTAAATTATAATTATATCTATATTGTATAATTTAATACAATTTAGGTCTTTTTAATCAATTTTACATTGAATTTGAATATAAAAAACGTTTCAATCTTTTGTACACTTTCACTTTAAATACATGTTTTCTCACCACGCCTACGGGATTAATTTTAAATTAATTTTCTACATTTATTTGTTTTTAATTTTGAGAAATGGATTAAATATTTTTAATAATAATTTCAAAATTTATTAAATAGGTCCGTTTAATTTTTTGACAATATGAATAAAAACTTTAGTAAATTGTATTACCATGGTTAAGGGTAAGACGGGTAATTAAGGGTAAAAATAATATTATAAATATTATAAAATTTCTATAACACATGAAAAAATATCATCGGATAAACTTAATTATACCTTTATCACATAAGCATCAAAATTTATTAATTTAATGTTTACGTATCCTTGAAAATGAAAAAGATATTGCTAAAATCAAAGTGAGTGACAAAATGTCACACTCTCACTTTTAATAAGTATAACAATTTTAATATGGGGTTAAATAAAATATATGCTCAACCAAATATATTATTATGAAATATAAACTATTTATATATTTCAAGGAAACTTATTTTTAATTCTTAGTGAATAAATAATAATCATAAATAATTACGTAATGATGATACAGTAATTCTTCAATTAATGAAAAAGTGAATTAAATAATAATAGAAATACTGAAATAAATATAACATGAATTAATTAGGGTTCTTAATAAATTTTATTAGTTAACATAAAATTATAGGGGTGTATTAAATTAATTTTTTTTAATTTATATTTTTTTATTTATTTTTTAAAAATTCAATATAATGTATAGTTTTAAAATTGGCTTTTATAGTATTTTATGAAAATAATATATTGTTAAACTATATATATATAATAAAAATATTAAATAAGTAAAAAGGGTATGAGATATGGTATAAAATATCATAAATTTTCCATTAATGGTAAAATTGAATCTTTATAAGTAAAAATCACATCCTTTTTATAATGAAAAACTTGTTAGAGTAGTTAGAATTAAAATGGGTTAACCAAGGATTAATCAAAATGATTAGGACTAATATTAAAAAATAAATTCTCTAAAATATATTGGTTTGTTATATTACCACCCTATATCACATTATATTTGAATATAAATCTTTTTAGAGGTACATTTATTGATATTTAATTTATTATAAATTAATCATTTTTGAAATTCCAAATGTACCTCTGGCCATCATTATAAAAGGACACCTCATCCCTCATCTTTTTACACCAAATTGAGTCTCCTATCATGACCAAACTCTAAAAAATTATCTTCCCCAATTCGATAGATACATTATAGATGTTATTTTCTTCCCAAAGAACCAACTCTAGAGTCCTTTATATGAGATCCAAAGGAGCCATTTCGAAGAAGAGGTAATCTCTCTAACCGATCACTCTCTTTTTCTACTCTTCTATAACTCATTTAAATATATGATATATAAAATAAAATAATAAGTTAATAATACTCAATATTCTTAAATTTTTTTGTTTATATGAACACACCCTTATAAACCAATTTCTCATCAAACAAAAAGAAAATCTATGGATCATGCGTTTGTACGTCTTACCATCTCCATGTAAGAATACAATTAATTTTACATAAATATATTTTATGAATGATAATTATGATGGTTTTAATATTTATAAATGATATTTATGAAATAATTATACTTATTAAATGATAATATCATATCTACCTTCTTACCACCTAATCTTCTCAGAAATGATAAAGTCACTCGTGCTTACGTATGGCTTACCATCTCCACGATGAGATGTGATTCATTTTCCATCAATATTTCACATGGGTGGTAATAAAGATTAATTTTATGAGTATATATGATATATATATCTTAATAATTATTCCTAAAATTATTATATCATGATTGAATTATATGTACTGGGACTTCCGAACCAAAACACGCTTGGAAAATGAAGTAGTTATTACTTAATACAGATATTTTAATTATTAATAAATCTTTGATAAGATGTTATAAAAAAATTAATAAAAGGTATTATGTATATATTGTTAGGGAATAAATGTATAATATTAATATGTATTATACTTTAGGTTTTAACATGAAAAATGAAAGGTGATACTTGAGGTAAGATATTTTTTGTCTCACTCTTATTTTTGTGGGACACATGCCTCATGAACAACTTGATTCTTCTTTGTGGAATATATACTACCAATTAATGTATTTTATGTGTCTTATCCTTAATATTATGAAATTTTAATATCCATATAATTTTATTTCATTAATTGAGGATTAGATTTAATTGATAATAAATAAGTAAGATTTTGTTTCACAATCTAATCAACATTTAGGATTGTTTAGTTTTAAGGCATCATTGGGGAATATTTTTCATCCATTTCCATGTTTAATAAAAATGTTTTAAATATGGTTTTTACTATTAAAATATTAATATTTAATGTTATTTTTACCCATGTTTTAATTTTTATGAAATTTGTCGGAAATGTTTTTTTTCATTTTCTAAACAAGGATCTTTGTGACTTTTTTGGAAAAAATATAAAGAAAAATATATTTTTAACATTTATGGAATGGACATAATTTTATTATATATTAATGACTTAATGATTTTAATCCTCATTTAAAATATTACAATGTTATTTTAAAATAATATTTTTTCATTTATAATTTGGCGTCTCTATAAAAATGATTTCATAAGGGGAAGGATATTTTCCTCAAGAATTATTTCAAGTGATATTTTAAAAATCATTTTTACATATAAGATGACTTCTATTGAGGTTACTTATTATTTAATAAGGATATAACCTAAATAGATCATTCTTATTTTTATATTAATGGTTTATGATGGCATGATGTATTTGAAACTTATTTCTTTTCCATGAGTTATGTTATGATGATGTATTTATGAAACTAATTTATTTAAATATGTTATGATGTGATGAATGAGTTATGGTTATTTGGAACACATATGTATAACTTTCATTATGTGATGGGTGGGACCTATATCTCCCTATAATGAATTTTTTGACAAATTATATCTCTTGATATATATATGAGGGAAACAATTCAATGTTCTTGATCAATTATGGGAAACATGTCGATGTGCTTGATTAGTTTGGGGAAAAGGGTGATAAGACCATATCTGAGAGTCATGGTAGTTAGAATTGACATATGAAATTTTATTCGATACTTATAATAATTCCACACACATTTATGATATCAAATTATGTTTCATTATTGATTAATTATTATGTTTCACTCTTATGATTCATGTCTTTTGAAAAATCAATGTTCCATGAAATGAATCGTGTTTATGATCCATGGCATGTTGGGTATGAAATTTGTATGTTATTCTCATGATAACATACTCATATTTCTTTTCTTGTTATTTCATAAGATAATAAATTGATAATTTACATGTTTACCTTTACTAAGAATCTAAGTTCAACCTTTTCTTTTCATTCCATTCCATAGATTATATAGAATGTTATTAAGTAGGGGTACTAAGGGGAGTCTTTATGGGAAATATTGAAGATCATTCATTAGACTAGAATTTTGCGTTACATGTTTTTAAAGGCACTAAAATCTTGTGGTCCTTGGGCATGTGTTTGTGTAATATAATGAATATTCGTCTAAAAAAGATGAAATATCTATGTTTGAAAATCTTGGGTCATTATAATAATTATCATACATCCCTAAGTATATTGATGATCATAAAACATTACATGGTATATACTTTAGAGGATCAGTCTAAGTAATATTATTGTACTTATTACTTAATGAATATATTTTCATATCATATATACAACCCTTTGAAATGAGTATAATATTTTACTCATTCTAATATAAACATATCATGAAAACCTATAATAATCCATAATAATCATCGATTAGAGACTGCTTAATGTTGTACATTGAGTGAATATAATATTTCTACCATTCATTTGAAATATATTTGCAGTACACATGAATGAATCATATATGGATATTTCCTTTAATATATAATCAGTATCCATTATATATTAATTTTATCAATCCCACAATTATTTAATACCAAGATACCTAACAAGAACATCATGTTATTGCAGTAGTAATGGCATAATTTATAGATCTTCTACATTGCCTTCTGTAATAACCCAACAGATCATTACATCACCTCTCTCAATAATTTTTCTTATTATATGGTTTTCCAAAGACATGTTTAGTACTTTTTTGAGACTAGGGTACCATAGAAATTGTGATAGCTCCATTTTTATCAAAATAGATCTTTATTTTTTGTAGAATGTTAGTAACCACCGCATGTTCAAATACATACATCTTGATCCAAAAATATTCCTCCGAAAATCTGATGCATAAAAGTAGTTTTCCTCTATTTTAAAATCTATTGTAGTGTTTTTTTAACATTTCCAATTGATAGATCAATAATTTATACAAAAAACAATAATCCATATTTATAATTCATATCAACTCTACTAGATTGGAAACATTCATATGTGTAACCTTTTTTATAGAGCTCATCTTATCCTCCAAATACAAAGAATATATCCTTAGTCATTATCAAGTGATTAAGAATATTCTTCATTGAAATATAATGATTCTCACCAGGATTGGATTGGAATCTAATTTTCATTCTAATAACATAGGTGACATTAGGTTGAGTATATAAAATAATAAAATTTATAAATCCTTTTGTAGGTTCATAATAAATTCTATTAATCCTTTCTTACTCTTTTTAAGGATCATGAATCTTCTTAAGATTCATTCCATGAAATAATGATAACGAACCCATCTTAGACTTATCCATGAAAAAATGATTTAACAATTTACTAATGTATGTTTTTTAACTATGTAGAATTATCCTATTAGATATATCTTTATAGATATTCATACCTATTATGTATGCATCTTCAGCCATGTCTTTCATTGAGAAGCATTTACCAAACTATATTTTCACATATTTAAGTGTTGAGATTCCATTTTTGATAAGTAGTATTTCATCTAAATATATTATTATAAACATCACTACACTCCAACTAATCCACTTATATACACAATAACCATCCACATTCATGATGAAACCAAAATCTTTCACTGCATTATCGAACAAGATATTCAATCTCGGAGAATCATGCATTAGTCTGTAAATGTATTTATGTTTCTTTCATACCTTAGCAATATCATTTAACACCTAAACCCATTGTACATTATATTATACATGTTTTCAATTTAATTTGCTTTAAGGAAATTTTTTGTGACATCCATTTGATATATCACATAGTCAAATTTAGCTGTTACGGTGAGCAATATTCAAATGAACTTAATAATTATAATAGATAAAATTTTATATTAATAGTTAAAACCATGAACTTTCATGTACCATTTTTTCAAAGGAAATGCTTTATAGGGAGACACTATACAATCCATGTTAGTTTTATTATGGAAAAACCACCTTCACCTTATCGATCTTACCCCTTTAGGTTAATCCACCAAGCTCAGACCTATATATTTGTATGTTGAGACTATTTAAAATTTCATATATTTTAACCATTTGTCATAATTTAAATTCTCATTAGCCTCTTGATAGGTAGTAGGTTGATCATTTATCAAAATTACTTCATTATCATTTTCCATGATAAATTGGTATCTATTAGGTTCCCAATGAATCCTACTATACCTTAGAGGTTCTTGTGTAACTTGAGTTGGTTCTTCTTCTATAACACTTTATGGAACTACATAAACGTACATATTAGGATAAATTTCTATTTTTTGGTCTTGAAATTCTCTAAGATCAAATTTTCTCTAATTTTTTCCTCGAATTAAGTGTTCCTTATCAAGGAAAACACAATGTCATTCCAGAAACTTTTTGTGTTCATTAGGATTATAGAAACAATATCTCACAATATAATATGGGTAGCTAATAAATAAAAAAAATTATTTAGGTTTTAGTTTATCAGAATCCAAACATAAAAAATATTCTTAAACAAACTAGATCCTCAAAGAATTAATATTGTGATCATTCCTATAATACATCTAATGTGGTGGCTTTACAACTTCTTCAGATGAAACACGGTTTAGAAATAATATCGAAATATCAATAGAATAATCCTTGAATGATATAGAAAGGTAACATATACATATCATCGATCAAATCACATATAATAATTGTGATTCATTCTCTTAGAAAAAAACTCCATTATGGGGATCAAGTTGGAGTTATTTGGGAAACAATTCTACATTATCTTAGATGATCTATGAATTCATGGATCAAGTATTCACCACCCTGATCTGATCAAAGAATCTTAATACTTTTTCCAAGTTGATTATGTATTTAGTTCTAAAAATATTTTAACTTTTCAAAAGTTTCATACTTTTGTTTTATAATCAAATAAAAACCATACCAACTAAATTCATTGATAAAGTTAATGAAGTACCTAAAACCATAATTATTTTGTGTGCTCATTAGTCCACACACATCACTATGTATGAGATCCAATAGCTCACCATCCTTTTCGACATTTAAAATAAAAAGTTCTTTGGTAATATTTACTAATATATTATATTAAGAATTATAAAATGATTCATAATTGAATTATTTCAATACTCCATATTTATGGATTTTTTGAATGTGTTTTTCATTTACATATCCATGGTGAAAATGCTAAATGTATGTCAGATTGGAATCATCCCATATCCTCATATTTTGGATTTTATAATCATGATTCCACATATCTATAATTTATATAACATTTATTATATTCCTAAATTCATAAAACAACCCATTCTTATATATAGAACAACTTTTTATCTTAATTCAGATTTAAAATCCATTCTTGTAAAAACAAGATAAAAAATAAAATTTCTATTTATAGAGAGAGAATAATAACAATTTTGGGATTCCATGACTAATCCACTTGGTAAAATTAGATAATAAATTCCATCCTCTAATCTAGAATCTATTTCGCCATTGTTTATATGAAGATATACTTCACCCAACACAAATTCCCATGTATCTTTGAGTGTGTGTTTGTTTGAACAAATTTGTGACACACACCCATTATCTAATTATTGTGACCTTATAATTTTACACATATTATTACATGATTTTAATCATAATAAGAAATCCCATTACATGCCAAGGATCATGAATTCTAGTGTCTTATAATATTAGGTACATAATTAAACAACATAAAAACAATTTTTATTTAAAATCTGTAATGAATTAATAACTTCCATTATGTTCATACATTTTCATAGGATAACCTGGGGATAATATGAACAAAGGTATGAGAAAAAAATCCAAATAAAGGAATAAACAAAAGATTAAAGCTTTAGAACTTGGGATAGAAGGCATTAAATAATGATATAAAAAGGCAGAGAAAATATGGAATCATAAAATATAAATATGGGATCATATAAACATGGAATCATATTAATGTGGAAGAAACATAAAACATTAATTTACCATGATTCAAGGCTAATTGAACATAGAAGAGCACAATTCAAGGTTAACCACCAAGACCATTGCACATGGTAGCATGAGTCCAGGCTTACCGCCAAGACCATCGTACAGAACATCTTGTGAGACTCAACTTTAACCAATTAATTGGAGTGATATCTGGGTTCACCCATCTTAAAATTTTCATGAATATGATTTATACATAATGAATAATACATAATCAATCATTCATAAACATAAGTTTTACCCATTATAAGAATTGGGTATCATAATCATGTCATAAAACATAACAAAATTGAGTACCATAAAAATATTTATTTAGAAAAGGAATTAGATTATTAATGGAAACTAACATGGTATAATAGTAATATATCATGAAAAGTGATTTAAACTTGAAGAAATAACATTCAAAAAGCGTACTCAGGAAACTTTAGAATTTAAACATTTTAGTGCGGTTAAAGGATAATATCAATGGTCATTTAAAACAAAAAAGGGCATAATATTTTATATAAAACTATAATTAAACCAATAATGTTTTTATAATAAAAATTATTGTTTTGTAAATATTATGGTGGCATAAAAATAGATTATATAGTGTACTTAAAATTGGTAAGAATTTGAGAAGTTCCCTAAAAATGGGTTTTCTTATCAGGGAGTATTGAGGAGGGAATAACTTAAGAACATGTATATACTAGAAAGAGATTGAAGAATGGATCTTGATAAATGTGATTGGATCATATACCCAGAATTTGGAAGATTTACATAAATAGTTTAGATAACTTCATTTCGGTATAAAGAATGATAGAGCATCCCAAAGAAATAAAGGAGGTTCGGGAAGAATCCCTTACCTTAAGTCTGATAGTGTCCTTAACTTGATATTAATGTCCTAGATTACAAAATTACATTAATTAATTAACATTTAACGAACCTATTCTTCATGTAATAGATTTATTTTATCCTTATTAAGTTCATTCATGACCCTTTTTGGGTTAAGAGGATCAATTTCATTGTTTGGATGTGTTTATTTCCTTGGTTTAAGGATTGTTTTACTTATATACATGTAAGGATAAACTAGTAATATGAGAATGGTTGTCTAGAATTTAAGTTGTATGTTATTATTTAACATTCTAAATATTACATGGTTATAAAATTATTTTGGTTATTTAGAGTGAATATGAATCATTATATAAAACTTTAATGATAACTGTTTGGTTAATTGGTTGTTTTTTATCACATCAAACACATTTTTCTTTATAAATTAATATCACGTGTACAAAATATTACCGAAATGTAAATTATATATAATATATATATTATATTCTGGTTCAACCATCAAAATGTTTTCATGACTATAATTGAAGATGGTAATAGAAATTGAAAACCCATCATCCTTGAATGTGATAAATTAACACATCTCTGATAATGTTTTCATTTCTAGTATAAAATGAGGCAAAAAGAGACATGATGATGAATTATTCCATTATCATAAAAAAAATTCATCACATGTAAGGTATTAGAGTTATCATAATGTTTGGATGAAATTAGTTGAAGAAATAAAAATAAAGAAAGGAATATGAAAGAAAATAAATGAAATGAAAAGGCGAATTTACCTCTTGAATATATCTTCCTTGAGAGCCACTTTAAGGGAGAGGATTCGGAATTTTGAGGAAACCAAGGGCTGATGGAAATGGGATTGGGTCTTAGGGAGAGATATGAGAAGAATTTGGACTAGGAACAAGGCTTAATAAGTGTGAGGATAGTTGGTAATGAGGGGTGGTATTTGTAGTGGAGTAGATGAGGGGATTCCCGTTATTTTAATCATTAGTTTAATATTATTTCTCATGAGTTCGAATAGTATTTATTTTTGTGACCAAAAATATTAAATAGAGAATGTGAGATCAAACCAATGACTATTTACCATATCCATGATTCAATCATGATGTAAAAATTCCTTTATTTAGCATTTATTGTAAATTATCAAATTTTACTATTCATGAAAAATTCAATTATTTTAAAAAAATCCAAAAAATGTACCATAACCATTTTTTGACGTGTAAAATCCAAAAATTAACTCCATTTTTAAAAAATTAATTTTAAAAATATTATAATTTTAAGATTTAATTAAAAACATAATTTAGGTGAAAAATAAAAATTTTGAAAATAAAACACTTTTTTTAACACGTTGAAAAATTAATTAAGGTCTCATAAAATTATCCCACGATAATAAAACATCTAAATAAAAATTTATGAATTAATTTTATGAAAATAAATTTTATTTCAATTTATTAAATTAGTCATAAAAATTTAATTAAATATACATGACTTACCAAAAATAACAACCCCTAATCATGAATTTTTAAAAAAGTTTATTTACATATAAAAAGATATTATTTTGAAAAAATCCCTCAATGTGTCCTCTAGGTATGAAATGGGTGAGATTGTTACTATTGAGATATTCAGATGACCATAAATGAGTATGGTTTGTTTTTTTTAAAAATAGGTTTTTAAGGTGATGCGGTATCCCAGTGTTTGCCAAATTTTTGATCCTCAAAATCAAGAATTTGTGTTTGGAAATAGAAGGATTTCATCATAAGAGTGGATTTTATGAAGAACTGTGAAGAGAATAATCAAAATAAGGTAACTGTGTACCCTATAACTTGGTCTATGAACTATGTCTTGGAATGGCCTATGGCCTTATACCATGCAGTGGGAACAGTACGCAGAAGCGGTTTGTGGAACCAAAAAATGGTTTGCAGGATAGTTGTCCTTCGTGGAAGGAGAATCAGTATGCGGTGGAGGCCGTACCGAATCAACGATTTAGTAAATCATGGATTAGTGGATTTTTTCGGTTAACTTTGACTAAATAATGAGTGTTAATTCCATTGATTAAAAGAGAGAGTGAGTATCATTAGAGAACATCTTTACTTTGGAGGAAATTTGGCTATGTCTGAAAGAGTTTGCGAGAATTGATTCTGCAAATGGTGACGTAGTTTGCGGAAGAAATTCTAAAAATAGTTTTTGTGAGGTATTGTAGTCCACAATGTATGAATGGTCTATAGAAGAATAATTTGGTACACTGAGGGGGATTTCCGGTATGTGGAAGTGAATGTAGTCCGTCAATAGAGAATAGTTTGCAAATAGAGGGTGGTTTGTAGAAGTAGAGCCGGTATACAGGTGTAGTACGCAGATGCAGTATGTAGACACAGTACACAGAGGTAGTTTACTTACACATAACATAGATTCACTATGTGTAATTGAGGAATCGGTACACAGAATCAGAAGAGGTACATGGAGGAGGTGATCTGTGTAGGAAACCTACTTCACAGAACATGGGAGAAGAAAGTGGTTCGTGAAAAACTCAAGGAAGCTTTCAAAAGCTTCAAATCAGTCTTTGAAAGTATTTTCTAGTATCTAATAGTACCTGTGAAGGTGGAAATCATATACGAGTAAAAAAGGGACTTCAATAGACCATCTGCCTAAAGTTGAGGATTCATGAATTCATGCAAATGAAAGGACCTACATGTCCACAAAATATGTTTGACCAAAAAATCTATAAATTTTGAGTGGATTGTATTACAAGATCATTGATTGAAGGAAGAAGAAGATGGTGACCCTTCCCACAGGCAATGAGGCAGAGAAAGAGGCATAAGGAGTGACCCTTGGTAATACAGTGACCAGACCCTAAATTTTATAAATGCAGTGAACCTAGGCATAGAAGATTTGGACCGAACCTTGTAATCATTATTTTTAGTGATCCTTTGTGTATTTGATACAACGACACATCACCAGTTTTATACTCCTTAGATGTATCCCAGTGAGGGTGAACCACGTAAAAAATATTGTTTCATGGGAATGATTTCATTTCTGTTCATATATTACTATGGGAGAAATAGATAAGTGAGTTTTGTTTAACAATGAAAGATAATATAAAGGGGAATAAGTTTTAATCTATCATACATTGATTCACTCCCCTCTCAGGTTATTTTTCTTAGGTGATCTAACCATTGGTATCATTTAAAATGGTCAATAGCCAGTGGTTCTCTCTCAGTAGAAGAAATGGATGTGGCCAATCACAAAAGAATTCCAATCTTCTATTGTAATAATTTCCCACTATGGAAGAATAGGATGCATCCCTACATCTCATCATTAAGAATGGATGTCTTCACAATATCTATGAATGGAATATCAGCTGATTTCAATAGTGGTTCTTTATCAGAAGCTGAAAGAAGATAATTGGATATTGATTCTAAAGGGATCAATGATTTAGGAGAATCTTTATTAAAATGAATTTATATGAAGGTGATATCATGTAAAACATCACATGCTATGTGGGAAAATATGCTGAATATCTATGAAGGATATTCCAATGTCAAAGAGGAAAAGTAACAGGTTTTGTGGAACAGGTACGAAGACCTTATAATAAACCCAAATGAATCTGTTGATGCATTCTTTTATATGCTGAATTTTTTCATAGAAGACATGTGTGGTATTAAAGAAGTCATTTAAGATATAAATATTGTGAATCATATCTTGAGGAAACATCAAACTCAATTTAATCACAAAGTTTTAGTATTCAAAGATAACGATCCAAAGGAGATGATGTTGGATAACTTCCACAGTACTATTATTGCATATGAAATGAGAAATGATGATAACGATGTTGTTGAAAAGGGGAATTCCAATGAAGTGGAATTCAATTATATGAAGAATCTCTCTGTTGAAGATAGTAAGGATTAAGAAAATTTGGATGATGTCATGTTACTTATCTCCTAAAATCTGCAAAGAGGAAGATAAAATTTCAATGGTAAAAATCCACTTTCATGCATACGAAGTAGAAATATTAGACATTTTAAAATAACATGATCTATAAAGGTTGAAGATAACAATGAAGAAAATTATTAAATTCCCCAAAAGAAGTATCATCAAATGTGAAATGTATGAGAAGTTCTAAAAGAAAGTTCATAAAAAAGAATATTTTTCTTTCAAAAGAAGATGAAATTTCAGAAGAATCTGAGGTAGAATAGTTTAAGGACTACAAGGATCATAAAGAGGATGATTTGGTGGAAGTTGTTAAAAAATCATTTAAAAAAGAAGAATGAGACTGTAATGTGGAACAAATAGAAGGAAGAGTTGATATTCAGGCTTAATTAGAAGCTACTATTGAAGAGACAGATGTTTAGGGAGCCAAAATAAATAAATCTAACAAAGTGGTTTTTGATGCCCAACTATATATGCAATATAAATAAGAAGAGAAGTCTGAGGTGAATTAAGAAATTGAAAAACCAAATTCTTTAATGCTAGAAATCTCAGAAAATGTTGTTGAGTACAAACTCAAAATTAAAGAGAAAAAAAAAGAGAGATCAGTAGTTTAACTAAAACTAAAAAAGAAAAAATTAAAGGTATAAAAGAATATGAAGGGGAATTCATTGGTCTGTGAAGAAGTGTTAAAGAAAAAGGTAAAATGCTGACTCTAGGTACAATATAAGTAAATCAAATCATATAGGAAATAGAGATGATAAATATTGAAGAGCATGATCGAAAACAGAAATTAGTAATAGTTTAAGTCAAACCACAAGAACCCACTCCATGATTGAAAATTGATTTCGGTATAAAGTAGAACTAGAAGATTTAGAGAACTGAAGAGACAACTACTGGTGCAGTATTTCCATTTAGCAATTTACCCTATATAAGAAGCTATTATTGGTGAAAGATTGTACATGCCCAAGAAATTTGTTTCATAGCAAAGAGTTACAAAAGGGAATAAGGCCAATAGAGGAAATCATATAAAACTCAACTTTACAGGTCATCAATTCATGATCACTATTTCAATTATGAAGGATTCTAACACATAGAAAGATATTTCTCATTAACAATATAGAGGATTGTGTCGAAGAAAACTGAGGTTGGTCATAAGTAGCAGAAGATCGTATCATTAAATGATCTAAAAAAGAAAAATCGATTTGAATCATTACAAGATGATGTTGGTCTGTCTTATTCCAAGGAATGTCAAGAGTATCAATCCATACCATGTATGAAATCAGAAAAATGGATCAAAAAGAAAAGATCTGAGCAAGGATTGGTTGCAAAAATTGAGATTAGGGATTCAGATCAGACTAGGATATGGTTCATTGATAGTGGATTTACCACAAATATGATAGGAAACAAGGAACTAGTGATGGGAATTGTGTACGATAAGGAAGGAATCATAACATTTGGAAATGATGGAGGGTTGAAAAACATTTTCTTTGGGAAATAAAAGTTTGGGGGAAAATACATTATACATGCAGATGTCATGGTTTTCGATGGTCTTAGTCACAACTGAATAAGCATAAGTCAATTGTATGACTCAAGACATACCATACGATTTTCTAAGAAATTATGTGTCTTCAAGGAAAACGAAGGTAAAGTTGTATTGTAGGGAAAAATAGAAAAGGGAATCCCAACTTCATGAGTGGAGAGGAAGATATGTGATTTTCTTCCAAGGAAGAAGAAAACAAGTTGTGGAATAATCATCTCGGCCACAGAAGTTAAATGTCCTCGAAAGATCTTCTGAAATAGGATGATGCTCGAAGTCCCCCTAGGTTATCATGTGATCATAAAAAATCATGTGATGCCTTCCAACAAGGGAAGATAATTCAAAATACATATAAGTCAAACGGGAAAACATCAACAAGATTGCTTGAGTTAGTGCATATTGACATGTGTGGGCAAATTTAACCCTAGTATATTGATGGGAGGAGATATTATGTTCTCTTTATTGATGATTATAGTATAATGGCATGGGTTTTAATCATCACCCATAGATTTGAAGTGTTAAATTGAATTATAAGATATCGACAAGAGTGTGAAAAGATGCTTGGTCAGAAAATCCAAACAAATCATACAGATAATGGACCATAGTACACAAATAGCCAAGTAGAAGATTATCTCAAGAAAAAAGGGATATGTAATAAAGTTTTATTGATAATAACTCAAAAGTAGAGTAGAGTAGTTCAGAGAAGAAATTATATTATCAAAAACAAGGCCAGAATAATGCTAATTAAGGAAGACCTTTCAGAGAAATTTTTGGAAAGAAGTAGTGATGACAGTAGCCTACACTTCAAAAAGATCCTTAATTTGTTTTAAAGAGGAGAAGACTCAATACATGTTGTAGTATGGAAATAATCCATCATTAATGTAAATTCTAGTCTTTGAAAGTAAATGTTGCATTCTTAATAAGTAGAAACACAAGATGTTTGAATCCCAAGGGGATAAATGGATATTCCTTGGATACTAAAAGAAAATAAAAGAATATAGATGCTTCAATAAGAGGCTAGGAATTATTGTTGAAAGTCATGATGTGAATATAGTGGAGAATGAATAGAATCTTTAGAAAATATATGATCAAAATCATGAGGATAGTTATGAATAGATAAATCGGTCAGGAGATGATCCAACTCCATAGGTTGATTTAGAAGAAGACTCAGATGATAATAATAAATCAGTTTTGACCTAGTGACTAGTGAAAGGAGCTGAAATTGATAGTCAGAACATAATTGGTGATCAGACAGAACAAGTGAAGACAAGGATAATGAAGACTCTACAATAAGAATAATACTTATCATAGGTGGAACATAAATGATTTGATGAAAGATACAGATATGAGAACTGGGTTTAAGATATGAAGGAAGAGCTTGACCAAAATGAAAATAATCAAACATGGGAGATCATTTTGAGACCAAGAGACAAGAATGTTATTGGGACAAAATGGGTCTTTCATAATAAATATTATGAAGATGGTGTTGTGATTCTAAACAAAGCATGACTAGTGTGAAAAGGGTACTCCAAGTTATAAGTCATTGATTTTGATGAATCATTTTCTCCTATTACAAGGAAAGAGGAAATTAGATTATTCTTTTCCATAGTAGTGCAAAGGCAGTTCAAGGTATTCCATATGGATGTGAAATCAGAATTTATAAATAGGGTTCTAGAAGAAGAAGACTATATTGAGCATCTAGATGGGTTTCTAATTCACGAAGATGGGAATATAGTTTTCCGGCTAAAGAAGGCATTGAATGGGCTTAAGCAAACACCAAGAGAATGGTATTCAAGGCTTGATCAATTTTTGAAGAAGCTCAGTTTCCAGCATGGTGTAGTTGATTAGAATTTATATTTAAAAAATGGTAGTATTCAAAGGATTATGGTACTGGTTTATGTCGATAACATAATCATTGGTTTATCAGATAAAGGACAATGTTTATAGTTTTTTGAAGTCATGGAAAGTGAGTTTGAAATGTCGATGATTGGTGAGATAATGTTTTTCCTTGTCCTTAAGGTAACACAAGGAAATAATGGAACATTCATTTCTCAATATAAATATTCCAAGTTAGTTTTGAGAAGATTTGGAATTGAAAATTCGATGGATATGAAAACTCTAATTGCTAACCAAACAACACTCTCAAAAGGTGATAATGGAAAGGTAGTTAATATCATAGAATATAAGTAAATCATTGGAATTTTACAATACTTGATGGCAACAAGACCTGATATTGTATTTTACACATGTTAAGAAGTATGATATCAAATAAATACCAAATAAAGTCACATTATTACAGTGAAAAGAATACCTTGGTATATCAAAGGCACTGTGGATTTATATTTAATTATAATGACAAAACTCAGCCTCAGTTATTGGGATATACAGATGAAGTTTGTACTGGTTCAACATATGATTGGAAATCAACATTAGGATGTACTTTCTATCTTGTTAGATTGTGAATTTCTTGTCTAAGAAGGAAACAACATTGCATTTCATTGAGCACCATAGAAGCTTAGTATATTACAACCACTCAAGCGTGGACACAATTGTTGTCGATGAAGCAAAGATTTTGGATATGGGAGTTAAACAGAAATATCCTATCATAATTCATTCTGATGATTCATGTGCTATTAATATTAGAAAAAAAACTAGTCCATTATTCAAGGACAAAGCACATTGAAATAAAATATCATTTTATCAGGGAGAATGTGGAACAAGGGCTTGTGAAGTTGGAGAATATGCCCATAAAATAACAAGTTGTTGATATTCCTATGAAGGCCTTACCTAGATAAAAGTTTGAAAGGCATTGACTAGCTATGAGAGTCTAGTTGATTCCCCGTAGTCGGAAAAGTGAGAATGTGGGACCCCCTCTCCACAAGGTATGATTTGACTTTCCCTAATGAACTGATAAGCTTTCTTTACCCTATTACAGACAACCTTGAAATTCAATTTGGGTTCATCGATATAGGAGGAGAAATGTGTAACAATTCTAGGTGAAGAAAAGACAATGGTAGAATCTATAAAGTTGATCAGGAAGATAGGAGGAGTTGAAATCTGAGATGAACCTATTTAGAGAAGGAACAAGATATGGGGAGCATTAAATCTGACGATGCTATAAGTGATCGATCAAATATTACATATCAAGATATCTGAGCTTCTTAGTGAAAAAAAATTATTGGATTTAATATTTTTTGTTAGGAATGAAGTGATTATTTGATGAAATTTTCATTATACTCTCTTTTCTCGCATCGAGCATGGATCATGTGGGCCTAGAGTATGTGTTGAGTAAATCATTGATCACTATCTTAATCTAATTAAGTGAATTCTGATTAAATATGGATGAAACCTTAATAAGGTATCAAAATGTGAAGAATTTTTAGGATAAGAGTTGTCCAAAAACCCAAAGGGGGATATTTTTGGTAAAAATCCATCAATGTGTCCTCTCGGAATGCTTTAGGTGTCATTGTGTTTGTTGAAAAATCTAGATGACTGAAAATGAGTATGCTTGGGGTTTTCCAAAGATAGGTCTTTAATGTGGTGTAGTTTCACTATGCCAATTTTTTGGGCCTCAAAATCAGGAATTTATGTTTGGAAAATGAAGGTTTTCATTAGAGGAGTGGATGGTATGAAGAACTGCAAAGAAAATTGGAAAAATAAGGGAACCGTGTACCTCAAACAGGGTCTGAAAAACATGTCTAGGAATGGTTCATAGACACATACTAGGTAGTGGGAATGGTACATATAAGTAGTTTGTGGAACCAAAAAAAATTCATGGGAATGTTGTGGTTTGTGGAAGCAGGATCGGTATGCGGTGGAGGCTGTACCAAATGAATGATTCGGTAAGACTTGTTTTAGTGGATTTTTCAGATATCTTTGCCTATAGAAGGTGTGATAATCCTACCAATTAGAATAGATAGTGAATATCACTAGAGAGTATGTTTACTCTAGTTGAGACTCAGCTATTTCAGAAAGAGTTTATGGAAAGTGATTCCGTAAAGTGTGAAGCAGCTCGAAAAAGAAATTATGCCACTAGTTTTTGTGGGGTGTAGTGGTCAAAAAAAATAATGGTCCATAGAAGAAGAATGTTGCACATGGAGGGGGGCTATGATATACAAAAGCGAAGGAAGACCATGAATATAGAACAGTTCATAGACATAGGGTGGTTTGCAGAAGTAGATCTAGTATGCGGATGCAGCACGCAGTCATAGTACGCAAACATAGTATGCAGAAGTAGTTCGCAGATGCAGAACACAGAGGAACTATATAGAATATAGGAAACGGAATACAGAATCAGAGGTGGTTCATGGAAGAGGTGATCTATGTAGGAAACCATCTACTCAGAATGTGGGAGAATAAAGTGGTTTGTGAAACACTCAAGGAAGTATGCAAAAGCTTCAAATTATTTTGTGAAAGTACTTTCTAGTATATAATAGTACCCAAGAAGGTGGACATAATCTTTGGGTAATAAAGAGAATTCAACGGAGCATCTACCTAATGTTGAGGATACAGGAATTCATGAAAATGAAGGGACCTACATGTCCATAAACTATATTTGACCTACAAGTCTATAAATAGTGAGTGGATTGCTTTTCGAGAGTAGTGACTGAAGGAACAAGAAGATGGTGACCCTTTCCACAGGTAGTGAGCTAGAGAAAGAGTCATAGGGAATGAACTTTGGGAATTTAGTTAGAAAAACCTAAAACTTGTAAATCCAGTGTGCCTTGACATATAAGAGCTAGCCCAAACCTTGTAATCATTATTGGTTGTGATCCTTAGTTTATTTTGTGTAATAGAACATCTCCAGTTGTATTCTCCTTAGACATAGCCCTGTGTGGGTGAACCAAGAATAAATTGTTGTGTACAATGAATTATTTCATTTATGTTCATATATTTCTATGGTAGAAATATATAGGTTTGTTTTTTTACAACAAAACAAGATTCAAAGAGGAAAAGTTTCTGATTCACCCCCCCCCCCCCTTTAAGGTATTCGACCTTGTGGACCAAACAATTTTTATCAGAGAAAAAGGATAAAATTCAGTGGTTCTGTCCTAGTAGAAGAAATTGAGGTGGTCATTCACAAAGGAATTCTGATCTCAAATAGTAATAATTTGAAACTATGGAAGAATTAGATGCATCACAACTTCTGATCATTAAGAATGGATATCTTCACAATAGTTATGCATGGAATATCAGCCGATATAAATAATGGTGCTTTATCAAAAGATTATAAAATAGAATCAGATACTGATGATAAAGGGATCAAAACTTTTGGAAGATCCCTAAAAAATATATTCTATATGAAGGTGATGTCTTGTAGAATATCACATGATATGTGAGAAAATCTGTTGAATATCTACGAAGGAGATTCAAAGGTTAAGAAGGAAAAGATGTAGGTTTTGTGGAATAAGTATGAGGACCAGAGTATGAACTCAAATGAATATGTTGATTCATTATTTGAAAGGTTGATTATTGTAGTTGAAGAAAATGTGTGATCTTAGATAAGTTATTAAAGATAAAATGATTGTGAATCTTACCTTCAAGAACCTTCCACCTCGATTTAATCCAAAAGTTTCAGTATTGGAAGACAAAGATCCAAAGGAGAAAACATTGGATAACTTTCATAGTACTCTTTTTTCATATGAAATTAGAAATGATGATAATGATGTTATGGAAAGGTAATGTCCAAAGAAGTATCATTTATGTCCATGAAAAAGATCTCTTTTTAATATGGTATGGTGGAAGATAATTTGGATGGTGTCATGTCATTTCTCTCTTCAAATCTGCAAAGAGGAAGAGGAACTATCAAAGGTAAACTTTCACTTGTATGCTTCTGATGTGGAAAGATTGGAAATTTTGTAATAAAATTTCCTAAGAAGTTTGAAGATGATGATGAATACAATGATGAAATAACCCAAAAGAAGTATTCATCAAATATGAAAGGTATGATATGTTCTAAAAGAAAGTTTGTGAAAAAGAATAATTTTCTTTCAATAAAAGATAAATAATCAGAAAAATATTAGGTAGAAGAGTTAGAGGACTAAAAGGATCATAAAGTGGATTATTTTGTAGAATTTGATAAAAATCCCTTAATAATTGAAGAATGTAATAGTGATATAGATGAAATAGAAGAACGATTTGATCTTCAGATTGAATTAGATGATTCTCTTGAAGAGATAGATATTTAGAGAGCCAAAACAAATAAATCTGACAAAGTGGTTCTTGGTGCACAACTCTATATATAGTAGTAGGAAGAAGAGAAGTCTGATCTGAATGAAGAAATTGACAAACTAAAGTCTTCAAAATTTGAAATCTCGGAAAAGGTGGTTGAGTACAGAAGAAAAATTGAACAATAAAAAAGGGTGATCGATAGTTTAACTAAAATTGGAAAATAAAAATTCAAATGTATCAATGAACATTAAGAGGAAGTTTTTAGTATGAAAAAAATTGTTAAAGAATAAGGAAAAATTTTGAATCTAGGTACGACATTATAAAAGTAGAACATATAGGCCACATACATTATAAAAGTTGAGTAGCTTGATTGAAAAATGAAAGAAGTTACTATTTAAGTCAAACCACAAGCACCCAATACACGATTGAAAATTGATTAGGGTATAAATTAGAATCATAAGATTCATAGAACCCAAGGGACAACTAGTGGTGTATTATTTCCACACATGAATGTACCTCACATAAGATTACATTATTGTGGAAAGATGAGACATGCATAAAATGTTTGTTCCATAGCAAAGATGTACCAGAGGGAACATGGATAAAAGAGGCATTCATATCAAACTCAACATTCCAGGTCATTATTTGATGGTCATTATTTTAGGGGTAGAGGGTTTGGACACATAGAAAGATATTTCTCATTAACAATATACAGGAATATGTTGAAGAAAACTGAGGTTTTTCATAATTAAGGGAAAATTTTACATCAAATGAGCTGAAAATACAAAATTGATTTGGAGCTCTATATGATGAAGTTATTACATAATATTCAAATGAATGTAAAGAGTATCAATCCATATAGTGTATTAAATCAAACACATGGTTCCAAAATAAAAGATCTGAGAAAGTAGTGGTTTCAGAAATTATGTTCAAGGAATTAGATCGCACTGGGATATGGATCATTAATAGTGGATGAACCTCAGGTATGATAGGAAACAAAGATATAGTTATGGTAATTATTTATGATAAATAAAGAATCATATTATTGGATAATGATAAAGGGTTTAAAATCATTGGATCTAGGAAAAAAGTTGGAGGGAAAAGACATGAGACATGAAAATGTCTTGGTTGTTGAAGGACTTAGTCATATCTTATTAAGTGTAATTCAATTGTCTAACTCAGGAAATGCCATAAGCTTTTCCATGAAAATATGTATCATTAAGGACAAATATGGTATTGTTGTAATACAATGAAATATTACAAAATGGAATCTTTACCTTGTGATTGTAGAAGAATATATGTTCTTTTTGTCCAAGGAAAAAACAAAACAAGTTGTGGCATATGTGTCTTTGCCACATAAGCCAAACATCCTTGGAAGATCTGGTGAGATATGATACTGCTTGAAATATTCCTAGTTTATCATTTGATCATACCCATACATGTGATGACTTCCAATAAGAGAATATTGTTCAAAAGATATATAATCCAAAGGATACAAAGTCAACAAGATTGCTTGAATTAGTGTATATTGATGTGTGTGGTCCAATTTCACCAAGGGATGTTGATGGGAGGAGATATTATGTTCTTTTAATTGAGGATTATAGAAAAATGGCATGGGATTCAATCATCACCCACAAATATGAAGTGTTCAGTTTCATTAAAAGATGTCAACATGAGTATGAAAAGGTGATTCGTAGGAAAATACAGATGATTAATGGAACTGAGTTCACAAATAGCTAGGTGGATGATTGTCTCAAGAAACATGGGATAAGGAAACAAGTTTCTTTGATAAGAAATCCATAGTGGAATAGATTAGTTTAGAGAATAAATCGAATTGGAAACAACATGGCTGGAATAATTCGCATTAAGGAAGATCATCTAGATAAATTTTTAGAATGAAGTAGTGATGATAGTAGTATACACTTCAAATAGATCATTACTTTTTCTAAAATAGTATAAGACTCCATATGAGTTATGTTATGGAAAAATCCATCATTAATGAACTTCTGAGTCTTCAAATGTAAATTTTTCATTCTCAATAAGGAGAAAATTGCAAATTTTGAATTCCATGGGGATGAAGGGATATTTCATAGATATTCAAAGAAAAGATATGAATATAAATGATTCAATAAAAATCTAGAAAAGTTAGTTGAAAGTCATGATGTGAATGTAGTGGAAAATGAATTGAATACTAAAAAAATACATTATCGAACTCATGAGGATAGTGATAAAAAAATGAGTAGGTTAGGAGATTATCTAGCTTCAAAAGTTGATTCAAAGGAAGACTCGTATGATGAGAATAAATCGGAGTCTCCAAGAGACCAAAAAGAAGAGATGAAATTGCTAGGCAGGACATAATTTGTGATCAGACAACACTAGTGTAGAAAAGGAGAATGAGGACTCTATAACAAGAATGATACTTATCATAGGTGGAACCCATATGATTTTATGAAGTAGCATGAGATGAGAACAGGGTTCAATATATGAATGAAGATCTAGACCAAATTGAATAGAATCAAATGTGGGAGATTGTTTTGAGGCCATGAGAGAGGAATTTTATTAGGAATAAATGGGTCTCTGATAAAAAACTGAAAGATGTTGGTGTTGTGAATCGAAACAAATCATAACAAGTGTAAAAATGGTACTCCATATAGAATTCATTGATGTTGATGAAACATTTTCTCATGTTGCAATGCTAGAGACAGTTATATTATTCTTCTTTATGTCATTACAAAGGCAGTTCAAGGTATTTCAGATGGATGTGAAATTATCATTTATAAATGGGGTTCTAGAAGAAGAAATCTACATTGACTAGTCAGATGGTTTTCTCATTCATGAAGATGAGAGAAGAGTTTACTGGATAAAGAAGGAATTGTATGTGTTGAAGCAAACACCAAGAGCAATGTATTCATGGAATGATTAGTTTTTGAAGAAGCTCAGTTTCTTGTGGGGTGAAGTTTATTACAATATATTTTTAAACAATGGAAGTAGTAAATGGATGACGATGCTGGTTTATGTTTATGACATAATGTTTGGTTGATCAGATGAATCACAATTCATACAGTTTTCCAAATTCATGAAAAGTGATATTGAAATGTCGATGATTGGTGAACTGATGTTTTTTCTTTTTCTTTAGGTAATAGAAGGAAATAATTGAAAATTCATTTCTCAATCTAAATATGATGAGGAATTTTTTAGAATAATTGTAATGGAATATTCCTAGGAGATAAAAAATATGATTTCTACCCTTGAAAAACTCTCAAAAGAAGAAAATATCAAGGCATTTCATATCACAAAATATAATAAATTCAACGGAAGTTATTGTACTTGACAGCAAAAAAGACTTCATATTGTATTGTCCATATATCGTGAAGCACTATATCAACACAAAACCAAATTAAGGCACATGATTTTTGGGAAAATAATACTTCAATATACCAAAGGAACTGTGGATTTATGTTTATTGTATAATTTTAAAACACAGTCTGAGTTATTGGGATATACATATCAAGATTAGGCCATTTCAATAGATGATTGGAAATCAATGTCTAGATGTGATTTATATCTTGGTGTATTGTGAATTTCTTATCTAATAGAGAAATAATATTTCATTTCATTGATCATCGCATAAGTTGATTATATTGCGCACACTCAAGCATGCACACAATTATTGTGGATGAAGAAGTAGCTTGAGTATATGAGAGTTAAAGTTTTATCTATTATCAAAATTCATTTTGGTAATTCAAGTGCTATAAATCATAGAAAAAAATATAGTCCATCACTTAGGGGAAAATCATATTGAAATCAAATATCATTTTATGAATGTGAAGGTGGAATAAGGTCTTGTGAAGTTGGAGTACGTGCAAATAGAACAATAAGTTGTAGATATTCTTATGAATGCCTTACCAAAAGAAGTGTTTGAAAGGCATCAAATGGCTCTGAGAGTCTATTATACTCCCCGCACTTTAAAAAGTGTGGATGTGGGACCCCCTCTCCCTGAGTTATGATGTGTCTTTACCTAATGTTTAGATATGTGTTCTTCACCCTGTTTCAAACAACCTTGAAATACCCTTTTGGTTCATTGGAAAAGGGGGAGAAAAAGTGTAACTATTATAGGGGTGAAAAGACATGGGGAGAAGTTGTTATGTGGAGTAGTGAGATAGGGGGAGTTGAAGTTGAGATGATGTTTTTTTTAGAAGCAACAAGATATGGGGAGCATTAAATTTGACGATTCTAAAATTGATCGATAAAAGATTACAAATCAAGATAGCTGGGGGTTTTTGATGAAATAAATTGACTGGTTTCAAGATATTGAGTCATTAATGAAGTGATTCATTGATGAACTTTTGATTATACTATTGTTTCTCATGCCGATCATGGATCATTGGGTAATAGATTATGTGTTGAGTGAATTTGTGATCACTATCTTAATCACATGAAGTGAATGCTGATTAATGAAGGAAGGAGCCTTAAAGAAGGTATCAAAATGTGAAGAATTGTTATGAGAAGAGTTTTCAACAAACCCAAAGGGGGGGTTTGGGAAAATGGTTTGTGTACCATATTTGGGAATGGTTCATGGTTGTGTACCAAGTAGTGGGGAATGGTATGAAAAATCAGTTCCCATAACCAAAAAATGGTTTGCGGGATAGTTGTGGTTCATGGAAGGAGGATCGGTATGCAGTGGAGGCTGTACCGAATCAATGATTTGGTAAATATTAGATTAAAATATTTTGAGGATATATTTTCCTATATAAGTAGTGATAATACCACCAATTATAAAAGAGAGTTAATATAATTAGAGAACATCTTTGCTCTAGAGGAAATTCGGAAAATTCTGAAATAGTTCGCGGGAAGTTATTTTTAAAGGGTGATGTAGTTCATTGATGAAATTTTTCGAAAGGTTTTTTCAGGGATTTGTAGTCTGAAAAGAAATAATGTTTCAAATCAAAAAAAAACGTTGAACATAGTGGGGGAGCTCTGGTATGCAGAAGTGAAGGCAGCCCATGAACAGAGAATAGTACATGAATATAGGTTGGTTCATAGAAGTAAAGCTGGTATGCAAATGCAGTACGCAGACGCAGTATGCAGAGGTAGTTCACAAAGGTAGAACATAGAGGTAGTAATAGAAATGGAGGATGTAGTAAGCGGAAATAGTGGTGGTACGCAGAAGAGGTCATATGCGTATGAAACCCTCTACTCACTCTGCGGGAGACAAAAGTGGTTTCACAAACACTCAAAAAAGCATGAAAACGATTCAAATCAGTTTGAAAAATTATTTTTCGTTATCTAATAGTATCCTGGAAGGTGGACATCATCTGCAAGTGAAAAAGGCAATCCAACAAACCATCTACCTAAAGTTGATGATGCAGGAATTTATGAAAATTAAGGGACCAACATGCCCTTAAACTGTGTTTGATCTACAAGTCTATAAAATGTGAGTGGATTACTTTCCAAGAGCATCATTCAAAGGAAGAGGAAGATGGTGACCATTTCCACCTATAGTGATCAAAAGAAAGATTTATATGGAGTGACCATTGGTAATGTAGTGAGCATACCCTAAAACTTGTAAAGGTGGTGAGATTGGGCATAGAAGATCTATCCCGAGCCTTGTAATCATTGTTGGTAGTGAGACTTAGTGTATTTGGTATAATGTCACATCGTCGGTTGTAGGCTCCTTGGACCTAGACTAGTGAGGGTGAACCAAGTAAAAATCATTTTGTCATGTGCATGATTTAGTTTATGGTAATATATTACTACAGGTGAAAGAGATAAGTGTGATTTTTTAACAAAGAAACAATATCTGAAGGGGAAAAAGTTTTAGTCTGTCATACCCAGATTCACCCCCCCCCCCCCTCAGTGTATTTGACCTAATGGACCTGACAGATATAATTTTACCATATAGTCACTTATAATATGGATAAATTTTATTTATACTTTCATTGGTGAGGTTACTATTACATTGGCAAGTTTACTATTCATAAGGTTCACATTACTATTCCAAAGGTCATGTTACAATTTCAGTGGTATACATTCCTTAACTTCTAGAGATACCTTTTTTCACTCAACCATCATTTATAAGGTTTTTATTGTGTTCTATATATAATATTATATTATTATACTGTAAGAAATAATTATAAGAAGGTAATTTCATTGATAAAACATTGGGTCGTTGAATTCTTCCCCCATTAAAAAATTAATCCCTCGAAATTTCATTTTACATTCTAATTTGTAAATAGGTGTGGGTAATTTTCCTTCATTTCCTCATCTAATTCTCATGTTGCCTCTTCATACTTACGGTTCTTCCAATGTACTTTGATAAGGTGAGTATTCTTATTGTGTAGAACATTATCTCTATGATCCATGATCTTCACTGGATACTCCACATAAGATAGATCACCTTCCAATTGTACAGCCTCTAAAGAGAGTACATGTGAAGGGTCTGGTATATACTTCCTTAAGAGGGATACTTGGTATACATCATGCACTTTAGACATGGTAGGTGGAAGTGTTTGTCGATAGGCCCCATCTCCAACAAGATGAAGAATATTGTAGGGCCGATGTACTTGGGAATTAGCTTTCCTTTCTTCTCAAACCTCATGAACTTCTTCCATGCAGATATGAGGAGGAATACCATGTATCCAACTTTGAACTCGAGGTCTCTTCAATGATTTCCTGCATAACTCTTGTGTTGAATTTGGGATTCCATGATGTGTTGCTGAATGGTTTTTACCTTCTCCACCATTTCTTCAACCAATTCAGGTACTAGAAGTTTACACTCATCAACATCATAACAAAATAATTATGTTCTTCACCTTTTCCCATAAATGGATTCATATGGTTCCATTCGGATGTTTTACTGGAAACTATTGTTGTAATATAATTCATCCATTGGAAGATGTTTCCCCCACCCTCCATTGAAGTTCATACAACATGATCTTTATATATCTTCTAGTGTCTAAACAGTTCACTTATATTGGCCATCAATTTGAGGATGATAGGACATACTGAAGTTTATTTCAGTGCTTAGAGCATGTTGGAGACTTTTCCAGAACATCAAGGTGAATCTCGGATATCTATCAGATACAAAAGATAGTGTTACTCCATGTAGCCTTACCACATATTTTATATATATCCACTCAAGTTAATCCAATGATAACTCCTCTTGAATTAGAATAATGTGAGTTCTCTTTGTAAGAATATGCAAAATGACCCATGTAGCATTGCTTCATCTAGATGCCCTTGGGTTTCTAGTGACAAAATCCATGGTTATGGTCTCCCACTTCCATGTTGGTATGGGTAGTGTTTGCATCATCCCCTTAGACTTTTGTATTTTAGCCTTCACTTGTTGGCATACCAGGCACTGTGATGTATATTCCGTAATACCCTTCTTCATATTTCCCAACCAAAAGTTCTCTCAGAGATCTTGATACATCTTTGTGCTCCCTGTGTGAATAGAGATGGTTGAGCTATGTGCATCATTCAAAATCTCCTTCTTTGTCTATAGATTAGATGGTATACATAATTTTGACCCAAATCATACAACTCCTTCTTCATTAGTCTTGAACTCAAAGTATTTCCCATTTTTGATAGATTCCACTATTTTTTTGAATTCCCACATCATTTCTTTGAGCATCCTTTATTTTCTTCATGATGTATGGTTGAGAAATCATTTGAGAAAGGATTGATGATGTTCCTCATGTAATGATTCCCATGTCCATTGTCTTCAAATATAAAAAGATTAGATCCTTCTTAACTCTCATCAGTGATAAGGATATAGTATCCTTTCTAATTAGAGCATTTGCTAACTTATTTGCCTAACTCAGATGGTAGTGTATTGAGAAATCATAATATTTGATGAGATCTAACCATCTTAGCATGATCATTTTAATCTCATTTTGTGTGAATATATATTTGAGACTCTTATGGTCAGCATATATCTCACACTTCTCCCCATAGAGATAATGCTACCATATTTTCAATGCAAAGACCACAACCACCAACTCCAGATCAAGCATGCGATAGTTTTGATCATGGGTTTTCAGTTTCCTTGAGGCGTAGGATATCACTTTATCATTTTTCATTAGTACACAAACTAATCCCTTATTTGAAGCATCACTATACCCCACAATGATTTCTCCACTTATCAGGAGTGTGAGTATCGATGTAGTGATAAGCCTCTTTTTGAGCTCTTTACAGCTTTCCCACCATTCTTGAGTCCAGGCGTACAACTCCCCTTTCCATGTCATCTTGGTCATTGGGTTTGACAATCATGAAAATTTCTTCACAAATCATCGGTAATACCAAGATAGACAAAGGATGATATGTATCTTCATTATAGATGTTTTCTTGGGCCACTCTTCATTTTCCATTCTCTTGAAAGGGTCCACAGATATTTCTTTTTTAGTGATAACATGGCCAAATAATGATATTTACATCATCCAGAAATCACATTTAATATACTTTTTATATAGCTTCCCCCTTTGAAAATTCTTTAGTATAGTTTTTAGATGCTCCTCATGTTCCTCCTTTCTCTGGAGTATATGCTAATATCATCGATAAAGACTACCATAATCTTTTCATGGTAATATCTTAAGTATCTATTCATTAGATCCATGAAAATTTCCAGGAGAATTAGTGAGCCCAAAGGGAATCACTATGAATTGATAGATTCCATACTTTGTTTGAAAGGAGTTCTTGGGAATATCTTCCTTCCTCACCTTTAATTTGTGATATCATGACCGAAGTTCCACATTAGATAAATAATTGGCCCAACATAGCTGATCGAATAAGTCATCTATCTGAGTCAGGGGATAACTATTCTTTATTTTAATATTGAGCTCACAATAATCAATGTAGAGGCACATTGATCCATCCGTCTTCCTAACAAAGAGGACTAGTGCCCCACAAGGTGAATCACTCAGGTGTATAAAACTCTTGTCTATATTCCCCTGTAAATACATTTTTAGCTTTTCTAGCTCAACGATGGACATTTTATAAGGATACAATGATATATATAGGGATCTAGTAATATGTTCAATTGAGAACTCAACCTATCGATCAAGAGAAGGACTAGGTAATTCTTCATGGAATACATCAGTGCAATCTTTTAGGATGGGAATATCATCAAGAAGTATCATCTCCTTGTCTTAGTCATTTTAGAAAGATATGCTTTCCCAATAGGAAACATTATCAACATTTGATATGATGATTCTAAAGAAGATTTTTGTTCCTCCTTAAACTTTTACATGACTGTAGGATACTCATGGATGCGAAGAGTGATCTCCATTTCTTGATAGTTAATGTGGTATTTGTATAAATATAGGAAATCCATGACCAAAATAACATTGAACTCCACTTAAGGAAGCATGATGATATTTTCTAGGAGGTTCAGTCCACAAGCATTTATCAGCGAGGAGTTATAAACCTTTGAGGCAATAATTTCCCCATTCTCTATTGTTTTATTCAAGTTTTTTCATGTGCAATTGTAGCATTTTCATGTTCATTCTTTTTTTTTTACGTTTTACATTTCTTATATCCGTTTTTGTAAGTTGTCCTTGGTTTTTTGCTTAACAAAAGGATATGGAGTGGTGTTCTTATTGTGGAGTAGGACCAAAGTGCCCTAAAAATTCACACACTGACAATAAAATATAAATTATAGTTAATTATTTAATTATTTAATTATTTTTTAGTCGAATTCATTGATTTTTGGTCCTATAAGGGTTTAAATATTAAAATTTTGGGTTTTTATCATGGTTGAACGGTTGTCACACAATTAGTAGAAAACATGTGCAACTTGTTCAAGCCCATATTCTGTTTTTACAAAGTCAAATAGTAAGGCCAACACATAGTTTACCTCACCGTACGACCTTCCTTTGTGAGGTACTCTAGGGGCCTAGTGAGGGGAGCATGGTTTGGCTGACCATGTGTCCAAATTGGTCATGGTATCCTATTTTCAAAAATAAATTAATAAATACATAAAATATTAATTATAAAAAACCATTGATTATATCTCATTCCCCCTATGTGACCCAGCCCCCCCCCCCTTCCACTCTCGCTCAACTGGCCACCCAAAGGGCCTCCTCATGTGCGTGACACCTCTCCTTGGCCGATTTCTTCCACATATCCAATTTTGGTCTTCTTCTATGAGTTTCTATTCCCTACTCTTCCTTGTTCTTAAACTATCTCTTAGTTTCCTTTTATCTTGGGTGGTGTGCATGACATGGTCTAAACTCTAACCCCATTTGGGTATTTCATTTGTTTTATCTTGATGTTTAGGGATTTTGAGTCATATTGAGGCCAGTTGTATCTACTGTCATTGAAGGTAGTGATTTTTTCATTTTTTTGGGTAAGGTTTATTCGATTCCTTCACTTTGTCACAATTTTAAAACGGTATTTATAAATATTTCAGTTTCTTATATTTTTTGTGTGTACTTTGGTCCTTTTTGAGGTGGATTTGAGCTCTAATTGTCAAAGTGACTTTCATGTGTATTTATAGGTATACATATACATATATAAGCTCCCCCTTTATATATATTCACTTGTGATTGTATATATATATATATTGGGGCTAGTTGTTTATATATATATATATATATATATATATGAAAAAAATGCATATGTGTAAGTGTGGAGGGACATGTGAAAATATAGAAATATGTAAAATGACCCCTTGTATATATTCATGGTCATGAGAATATATAAATTGGGGATAGGTGTCCTTATATATATGTGAAGGTGGATATGCATGTAATCAAAAAAGAGAATATTTTAGTGGCCATTGTCAAAAAACAACATGTATTTAGTTAGGTTCCATATGTCCAAGCCATTAATTTGAATTCTTTAATTTCGTGAATGTTTTAAAAGTATTCTTTTAATATTAAGTAGTATTTATATTCTATGAAAAATTATTTTGGATCTTAGAAATTGTATTTTTATCTCTTTTACATAATTCACATAAGGTTCTACTATGGGTCTTCTTGTCCAAGCATATTTTTCAACTCTGATTGCAATGTAAATTATTTATAATGTCCCATTGGTTTTATAAATGGGTTTCAATTTGTAATGTACAATTTAAAAGATTTTCTTGGTGTGTGTGAACTTCTTGTTTTTGGTTGGAGTATCTCAAGATGGGGGTTAATTGAGTACCCAATAATAATTTTTGTTCAAAATAGATTAAAAAGTATCTCCCAATTTATTTAAAAATTCCCCAATTAACCAAAATATAATATCTTTATAATTTCTAATCATTTAAAATATTTTTTAGAAAATTTATTATGTCTTGGATAAAATCATATAAAATATTTGTTAACCCATTGAAAAAATTACATAATTACAATCTTATAAAAACACTAATTTATGTTAACTATCAAATTATTAATTTTGTTTATAGTTTTAAAAAAAATTAGTTTTAAAGAATTGATTATTAATAAGACAAAATAAAACAAGAAACCTAATTTTGAATAAAATATGTTTAATCTAAAGCTGAGACTTTGTCCTATCCACTTAGTGATCACCTTCCATCAAGAATTTTATATAAATAAATAGTTTGATCAAACACTTATATCATATTTTACAACAATATACAACTATCCAGATCACACACAACCTCTTCCACAATTATATTTCGGAGTACAAACAAACTGGTAAAACAAGGACCACTTCTAAAATTATATGTGGGAGTATAGGTGTAAAAAGAGTTAATAATATATCTATGTTTCTTCTAGTTATATTAGGAGATACTGTGCATATATAAAATAGATTATAGAACAGACACTAATCATAATGTAAAATACCATAAGAAAACCTAGCAATTAGAATATAAAGGGATATAGATGCTCAGTTTGTTGTGTAGTGAAACTCTTGACTCTTGATTTTGATTTGTAAAGTAGCTTGAGTTCGGTTCTCATGAAAAACATTAGCATAAAAGATTATTAAAGACTCTTGTACTTTAATTGTAGGAAGACAATAGATGTGTTTGAGCTTCATTTTACTCAATCAAGTGTATGTAGGATGTAGTATGTAACCACATCTTATTCTTGAAATATGGTTCATCTATTTTGATTATGTGTAAATGAATTCAGTGCATCAGTTTCTTTCTTCAATCCACATTTTTGGCATGAGGAATTATGTTTCCTCTTTTATCAGTAGCAGTAAAAAGAATATTAGGATCCACTCTTCTTCCTCATACTGCATGTCTAAAATCCTATTTAATTCATTATGTCAAGCATTAAATTCAATAATATAGATGTTATAATAATTTTTAATTCAAAAATATATGTCTGAGAAATAATGATGGTGAGTCATGAATGATGACTCGATACTAGCGGTATTTCATTTTATTGGTGTCTCTTTATAGCAATGTATTATTCTGGTGGTGACTTATTATGACGGTGTCTTAGGTTGATGGTGTCTCGTTCTAGTGGTATAACAAGCAAATGATGTCTCGTAGATGACAATGTCACTATTTAGGTGGTGACTCATGTTCAACTATTTCCTATGTGATGGTGTCTGATTTCAGGACATTTCTCTTTTTCCATTCTGATAGTGAATCATTATGGAAGTGAGTCAATATTGATTGTACCACATCCTTAATAGTGACCTATCCTCAATGGTGACTCATACATCAGAAAATTTCATCACATGTCTAATATTATAAGATTCTTACAAAAAAACATGAAACTTATTAATATCAATTGATGTGTGATTTAGTGATCATTAAAACTAGGAGTTCAACAATATCCCCCTTTTTATGATCAAAAATCATGGAATTAAATGTAAAAAACCCGTGGAATCAAATGTATGATCAGAACATGATATCAAATAGAAACTATAATGGAGTACATATATATTAGTGTGATATGGTATAAAAGAAATAGAAGAAAGATAATCACTTGAAAAGATAAAAAAATTCCACACTAAATTTCACCCCCTATTGGGATTATCAAAAAAATAAACATAATTGAAAATTAAATTAGTAAAGATAGTAATAAAGGTAATGGAAAGAAAGAGAATAGAAATATCATGACAAGTTTCATTAAAAACTACTGAATTTTAGCCATAAAAAGTTATCCACAATAAAAGTACCATCAAAGACACAGCCTAATCTAATAACAATATCATGGCTGAGATGAAGGGTCCATCATTTCATTTCATTTGGCCTTATATTTATCTTGATTTGAGGTGGTAGGAGTTGTAATATCATAAGGATATTAAGGCAAGGTAGATGGAACTCAAGTTGGGATTCCACCTATATCTTGAGTTCAAGATTCTATAACAAAAACTTGTCTGAGTTGTCTCTTAGCTTGTGCATGATGAATATGAAAATGTTAAAATCTAGTAGGTAGAGGTGTAGATGTATCCTTTATAACTCCTAGTCTAAAAGATACTTGAGGGGTAATAGGAATGGATTTCTGAGCAACATTTTTTATACCACACACATGAAGAAAGGGATTCATGATATTGATGAAGTCCATTATAATCGGACCACCTCTCTCCATGGAATTGAAAAATTCACTCTTATCTTCCTTAAATATTTGAAGCACTAGATTCATCTCTTTCAATTGTTGAACATACACATTAAAATATTGAGTAACAGAAGGCATCCACTGATTCTCAGCCAAAAATTTAAGGTTATCATCCATGACATGTTTGGTATAAATTATGGAGAGATAAAAAAATTTAGACTTGGTAATTGTCTCTCTATAATCATTCATATCCTTGGCATATGATCTTATCAACATATGGTCACACTCTATACCCTGGTCATAATTCCTCTAAATCTCTAATGATATCATAGGTTCTCCACTAGCATGTTTACTTTACTTAGTTGAAACTTCTTATATGGTCATAGTTCTAATCTGGTCAACATCCACTATATGTAATGTAGTAGATGTAGAAGTGTCTGAGGATACATTCTCAAGAATATTCATAATTCCATCCAAAGAGGCACTAAAATTCGATATTACATCTTCAAGAATAGACTTTAAAATTTTCAATTCACTACTAATCCTGTTATGATCAATTTCAATCTTCTATATGTGATACATAATTTTAGGTTGGATGTGTTGGATCACTAAATCAAACAAATACTGGGAATTATTTTCATTGATCTTTGTCAAGAGAGGTGTTTGACTCTTCAATAACTTTTCAAAATTCAAAAACAATTTCTCTCCCAAATAATTCAACTCAGTTCTTAGGACTAATTCAACTAGCATAGAAGGAGAAGTGGGAGCATAAGGTTCAGGTGCATGTGTTTTTATAAAAATAAGTATTTCTAACATACCATAAAAATAGATTTGAGCCACCATAGATCCTTTGGGATATATTTGTTTTCATACCTCAGATCCACCATCATGTTTTGTAAAATTACTGATTCTATCCCTTTATTTTATCATAGGATAAACGTACCTCTCATAAATGTTAACAACAAAAATTTTAGAAACAACATGTACAGAGGAATGTGGTGTCATAATAGTAGGTACAATCTCATCTTTTTATAAACACATCTGACCATCTAGACTCTATCTAGCTACAATTTTCACAACGGCGGTTGGGATCTCATCTAATTTCTAAACATTTTATCTTTTCAAAACAATAGATTCACTAATAGAAAGTTCTTGTGTCAACTAAATAACTTCTTTCTGAATACAAAAATTTTATTCTACCTCGGCAAGCCTATCAACAAGAATCTCATCAAGCTGTTCATTTCCAATGTCTTCAACAACAAGTTTCTTCCTTGTCTGTTCAGATACATGCTACTCTACAATAGTGATGATAGCCATCTGTTCAATAATAGAAGAGTTAGAAATATTCTGATCATCACCAGTGTTGCTAGCTTCAACACTTAGGGTTTACTCCCCCTCAACAAAATAATCATTCCCTTTGAACACTGGATCCACTTCTTAATGTAGGAATGGTCTCTCTTTAGATAAACCTGGTGATGCAAGAAGTCAGGAAGGAATCAATAAATCTCTCCTTGTAATTATTCAAACTTGATAACCAGGGTGAGAATCATCATCATTATATTCACTATTATTACCATTACTGCCATCTCCATTTCCACTACCATTTTCTATATTTTCTTCTTCCTATTATCCCTCGCCATTGTCTTCTTCACCATATTCATATTTAGATCTAGACATGAACTGATTTTCTGTAGAGACATTAGTTTATTACTCATCACTTTTCAGAACCCTTTATCTTTTCTAAAGTCTCTGATGAGGACTAAGAGCTCCATAAGTAATGTGAGGTGACTTTGGAGACAAATCTGGATCACTTCCCTCATCAACAGGATAATCATATTCTTCTTTTTAAATAAAATAGGATTCTTACTTTTTATTATAATACTCCACTATCTCATTTGGGTCAAACCCAGGATCAAAAATATCTTTTAGCCTTGAAGGATGGTCCACTTATTAAATTAAACATATAGTTTTTCATTATCATCTACATGTTTCTTCTTCTAGGGATTTCAAATGGTACCCATTCTTGAGAAAATTACTTTTTAAATGAAGAAACCACCACAATCAACAATTCTCTCTTCATCATATGAAACATGGAATTTTTTATTTTAACATGTCTTAAATTAGATTTCGGTAAATCAAGGAATTAGATCTCAAAGTAGTCTTTATCATCTCAGAAATATATACTATAGGATACCTACACAATCTTATCCTATGTTCCCATTTCATAAAACAAAGAAGATATAAATCTTGATATCTTAAATTGGAAAATTCACCATTACATGGACATAACATGTGCTGAACAAACTTGAATAATAGTATGTACTCTTCATCCAACTTGAATACAACTAGTCTTATAATTATACCATATTCAGTTAGTTTTAAAAGTGGATATTCATATAATAAGAACTCATTATTTTCAAGAATAGTTCCATGGTAATCCTAAAATACTCTTTCATGTTGTGCAACCATACATTCAGTCCATTGCATTGAGAATAAAAAAACATTAGAACCATTTATTCTTGTCCTCATCTAGTATTCTTTAACGTTATTAAATCCAAACTCAACATTTTGATAAAATTGATTCACCAACCTACAGTAGAGAGGTATCTCATTTTAAGACTAATAGTCTGGAGATTCTTGGTTCTGTATGGCATTCAGCACAATAGAAGTACTTGAAAACAACGTCTTTTCTTACACTTCCTTTTCATGTATAAAAATACTCTTTGAAAGTCATGGGTTCAACTATGAAACTCAAGTAGGAAGACTCGGTTCACTTTTTCACTTCTTAACTGATCACAAATTAGATGGTGAAGATTCATAAGGATGCTTCATTCTTGGCATGAAGATCACTCTCATAAGCATTGAAGAAGGTTGAGTGAATTGTTGAAGGTTTTATGGTTGGGAGATGAAGGGTTACACTAGACCCTAGAGAAATGAAGTGAGAAAGAATATAGTTGTTTTGTAAATAGAAAACTATTGAGTGCATAACATTTGGTATTTAGGAATTTAAAAAATAAAAATAATTCTTGACATCGAAATTGAGTATCGAGAAAGATTCAAATCAGGTTAAATAAATAAATTGTAAACACAAAATTTTAAAAACACACCAGTACAACAATTACGATAATAAAATTTCGCAGAGGCATGAAAACAACTATGTGACAATCCAATAGTGATACAGACCAATGGTGTGACAATCCAACAGTGAGATAGGCCAATGGTGTGACAATGACAATGGTGATCCATACCAATGGTGTGACAATCCCAACGGTGTGTTATACTCAATGATGTTTCATACACAACAGTGTTTCAACCAATGGTCTTTCTCCCAATGGTGTGTCACAAAAAATTAAACATAAAAAAAATTAATCATTCCTAATTCATGTTTGATATATTTCATTCTATCATGATTTAAAGACTTTGTAGAAATATCAGTTTACTGATGTTCCTTACTAATTAATTTAAGAGTGATACCACCCATTTGCAAATTATATCTCAAAAAGTGATTTCTTATATCAATATGAATTTTTCTTAGAATGAGATACATGATTATTAGAAATTTTAATAGCACTTTTATTATCACATTTTATGGGTACATGTCAGAATTGATATCCATAGTCGTTTAAAGTATGTTTCATCCACTATATATGTTGACAATAACTTCCTAGATCTATGTATTCAACTTCAGTAGAAAACAATGAAATAAAATTTTGTTTCTTACTACACCATGAAACTAGAGAATTCCTTAAAAAGTAACATATTTTATTGGTATTTTTTCGATTTAACTTACATCCACAAAAATATACATCAGATTAACTAACTAGATCAAATTCATGAACTTTAGGGTAAAAAAATCATAAATTGGTTTTTATACTTGAGATATTTGAAATTTAATTTAACATAATTTAAGTGTGAGTCTTCAGGGTTTTCTATAAAATGAGCACACATATATACACTAAACATTATATCAGGTTGACTAGTAGCCAAGTAAAGGAGACTTCTAATCATACCACTATAACTAGTTTGATCAACATGTTTCTCAGCTTCATCAATATCTAATTTACTAGTGGTACTCGTAGCAGTTTCAATACTCTTAGTGTCATCCAAGTTTAAAAAATTTAAAATATATTTTTATATTTAATTTGATTCAAAATAATTCCATCTTTTTTGAAAGATCTAAAATTCTAGAATGAATTTGAGTTCACCCATTAAACTCATATAAAATTCATTGTGAATAACTTTACAAAAATAAGTACAAATATAATTTCTTAAAGATCTAAAAATAATCTCATCATCATATATTTTTACTACAAAATCAACTTTTTAAATTTGTTTTATATGTAGGGTAAGATTAGCTATACCTTTTGAAAAACCTTTTGAAATAAGAAAATTTTTGAGCATATCATACCAAACTCTAGGAGCCAGTTTCAAACCATAGAAAGCTTTAGATATTTTGAAAACATCATTTGGAAAATGGTGATTTTGAAAACCATGGGTTTTAAAAAAAAATAATCAATTATAAAAACATTCAAGAATTCAATCTTAACATCCATTCGATAAAGTATAAAATATAAATGTGCTACATAGGAAAGAAGGATTCATAGGGATTCAAGTCTAGAAACTGGTGAAAATGATTCTCCATAGTCTATTCCATATTCTTGAATATAACCATGTGCAACTAGTATAGCCTCGTTTCTATCTATAGTCCCAGAAATATCAACCATGTTTCTAAACACCCATTTAGTGCCTATAGTCACGGTGTCCTTGGGTCTATCCACTAGATCCCACACATTGTTTATTTCAAATTGATTCAATTATTCTTTAATTTCCATAACCTATAATTATTCATTCATAGCTCCCTTGATATCCTTAGGTTCTAGCTAAGACATTAATTCTTGATGTTCGACCATATTTCCCAGAGAATCTCATATCTGTGTACATCTATATAGATCTCCCACAACAGCATCTAATATATGCTACTTAATAGTTATAATAGTTCTAAAACAATTAGGGTTGGTCACTTTAACTTGTTCTATAGGTTCCTTTTCAATAATTTCTATAAATGATTCAAAACTGGATGATTCATTTGACTCTCTAACAATAGAATCAGAAGTTTTAGAATTTTATTCCAAAGAAGGAAAATCATCCTTAAGGTTTTGTAGGGAGGTCTTAGGATCATGTAGATTTGTTTCATCTAATTTTACATGGGAAAATTATTCCATATTCTGGTCCTTTTATTGAAAACTCTATAGTATTTATTGAAAATTGAATAAACTCGAAAAATTTCCTCATCACTTTTGGAGGAAAGTTTTTCAAGATTACCCTCATTGTTAAGAATAATGACTTTGCTAGTACAAAACCTAATGTAATTAACCTTATTATTTCTATTTCTCCAAATATCATAAGGGGTATTCATCAGAATTGGTATAATTATAACTCTATTTATGAGGTATCATGTTCTATTCAAAGCCTCTAAGAAAAAATAGATACGTAGGTAATACTGATTTAACAAGTTCTGAGCTATCTCTTGAAGTGTTATATTCTTTTTTCTACAAATACAGTTTTCTAATGGTTCCTAGGAGAAAATAAGTTATGAGTGTAGACATTTTGTGAGAAAAAAGATTCAAAATATTGATTTTCAAACTCATAACCATGGTCACATCTTATGGTCTTAAATCTAACTCCACTTATGTTCTCTGTATATTTAGCATACTTGGTGAAATAAGAACAAGCTTCACTTTTGTGACATAGAAATAATACCCATGTATAACTAGAAAATTTCATATATTAAAACAAATACATTGTGCTTACCATTAAAAATAGAAACTTCATATGGTCTAAATAAATACTTGTGAACCAACTCGATAGGTTGGGAAGTTGACACTTCTTTTTTTAATTTAAAAGAAATTTTGTGATGCTTCCCTTTTTGATAGGGGTTATATATTTTATTAGATAGGAACTCTAATTTTGGTATATCCCTTACTATCCCATTCCTAGTAAGCATTCTACGTGAGTTTATATTGGATTTTATTGGTTTCCTATACCAAATAATGGATTCATTATGAAAGGAACTCAAGAAAGAAACATTTTGAGAAATCAAAGAATTTAAATCAAGGGTATAAACATTGTCATTCTGTAAGATGGTAAAAATTAAAACATTTTTTGAATAATAATCATTACATGCACTATTTTATAACATGACATAGAAACCATCATCACATAATTGAGAAATAATAATAAGGTTATTTTTCACACCATCAATACATAATACTTTAGAAATTAAAACCAAATTTTTATTACCAGGTTTGACAAGGATGATGATTTTCCCTTTAGAATTGTCACCAAAGATGACATGACTACAATCAACCTTAAAATGGCTCTTGAAAATTTTAAAATCTTCTCTCATAAGTCTTTGGAAACAAATTTCCAAGTACTATAGACTTCTATAGGAGGTCATTAAATAGTTTTCCTACAAAACAAAATTGATGTAAGAAATGGATTTGGTACACAGATCAATTTGGGTCCATGTATGTAAGTAATTAAAGATTTGGGAACCCAAAATTTCTTATTAGGTTTAATATTAATATATTGAAGTATTTTTTAAATAATGAATTGGTTACTTCCTTTTAAAAAATAATTGGTAGAATAACTTTTTGGTATGGACTTAGTAACAAAAGTATTAAATGTTACTCTACTATGTCCATGTTGGTATCCAATACATGTGACATATTTAGGTGAAACATTCTTACCCAAAATATGTGTGAGTGTGTCTCTACCATTTTGAAATTTTTATAAATCTTTTAACTACTCATTTGAAAGTTTATGTTTTTTGTTTTCTATTAAAATTTGAACACTATTCTTTTTTTCAATAGATACTTCATATTTACATTAGCAGTCAAAGCATGTTGTATTTTTAGAATTTTATATATATCTTTTAGTTTATTTAATATATCTTATAATATATTTAAATCTTCAAAAATTCTTTTTTAGACGTGTCATTATCACTAAGTCCATTTTTACAATTTTTAGAATCATGAATAGATGCCATAATGGGTAAAACATAAGAAAAAATAGATACCTCATTTACTTTTTTCATAAATCACATTTTGGATCTGTCAGGTTTCTCATCAAGTGATGAATTCAAATCACTGGAGATATCTTCTGAGGCACTACATGTTTATTTCACGGATTTCTTGAATCTTGTATCCTCTTTATCATTTCTCTTTTTGTACTTCATCTTTGGATAGTAAGTCTTTACACGTCCTTTCCACTTACAATCAAAGTAGACATCCTCATTTTCATCTTTCTTCTATACTTTCTTCCAGGTTCCTCTAAATTCACATTTTCCTTTATAATTGGGATTTTTGAAAAAAAAATCTTTCTATAAAAATTCTTAAACCATCTGGCTAGATGATCCATATCTTTATCATTTCTTTGTGGAGATTCACTATCACTAGAACTCACTACATAGAATTTCTCTTTTTCTTTTTGTTTTTATTTTGTAGTATTAGAGGAAATAAATTTTCTTTTAGGTTATTCATAATCTTCATAGTCTTATTTTAATTATTCCTCATACATCATCAGCTTACCAATCAGTTCTTTAACCGATAGCTTGCTGATATCACATTATTCTCTAATGGAGACAAATGCACCTCTTCATCTTTCAGGTGTCAAACTTAACATTCACTTGATCAGGCCCTTGTATGATATCTTGTTTATTTCATGATGATATCATATTATTATCTAATGTTGATATATGTTCCTCTTTATCTTTTAGGTATCCATCTTAATAGGTGCATGATATGGACCTTGTCTGATATAGGATTTTCAAGTGATCTCAATGTATTAATAAAATCATTGAACCAAAGGTACATGTCATAAATAGGTTCATTAGGATTCCTCTTAAAGTTATCATACATAATATTATATGTTTTAATCCATGTATACTTGACATTAGTTTTTCCCTCATGGAAATAGATAAAGTGTCCCAAATTGCATATGTAGTTTTGCAAGAAGATATTCTATTTAATTCCTCATATCCTAAATCATGGTATAGGGAATTCATTAATTTACAATTACTATAATAATATAACTTATTATAATTATACCATGCACTTCTAGATTTCTTAAGAAGTTCATATTTATCTTCTATTGTAGTCTAGATTTCAAATCTCATACCCTCAATGTGCATTTTCATTTTAATCTTCCATTGAGCATAATTGTTATCATTGAAAATGGGTGGTCTATAAGTAGCAGAACCTTCTTTTCTAGAATCCATTTAAAGAGATAAATTTTGAAATTATATATATTTAAGATCTTTGAAGATTATCTAAAATAAAAATTAAAAATATTTGAAAATTCTGATACCATAGAAATTATTCCTTTGATACCCAATGTTGGTCAGAGTGAGTATCTCAATAGGGGTTGAATTGTGTGCATAATAAAATTTTCTATTCAAAAACGATTAAAAAGGATTCACCAAATTTATTTAAAAATGGCCCATTGAACGAAAATAGAATATCATTATAAGTTGTAATATTTCATAATATTTCATAGAAGATTGATTAGGTATTAGATAGAATAATATACAATATCATTTAATACATAGAGAGTCATTTACTTAATTAAAATATTATAAAAACAATAATTTAGGTTTACTATCAAAATATTAATTTTTAATAGTTTAAATTTTTTTTAGTTTTAAAAAAGAGATTCAAAACAAAACAAAATAGGAAAAGTAGTGAAATTTAGAATATAAGAGGATTACTCTCAAGCTGAGACTTTGTCATCTCCGCTTGGTAATCACCTACCACCAAGATGAATATATAATAAAATAGTTTGATCCAAAACATAGATCAAGTTTTACATCATTATACTTTTTCTAAGACACACATGACCTATACCTCTATTATCGATGGGAGTAAAAACAAACAGGTCACATAGGGACCTCTATAATAATTATATGTGGGAGTATAGGTGTAAAAAGAGTTAAGAATATATCTATTTATCTTCTAGTTATATTAGGAGACAATGTACATATATAAAATAGAGTATAGCACACAGACCGTTTTTAATGAAAAATATGACAAGAAAACTGAACAATAACGGTGTGAATGGATAGATATTCTTAGTTTGTTATACAGTGCAACTCTTGAGTTTTTGATTTTGATTTGTAGTGTAGATCGAGTCAGGTTATTAGGAATAAATTCAATAGAATATACTATCAAAGACTCTTTTTCTTTACTTTTAGGAAGATAGAAGATCTGTATGAGCTTCAGCTTCCTCAGTTATGTCTATGTAGAATGCAATAGAAAAGAACCTCTTGTTCTTAAAATATGGTTCATCTATATTGATTATGTGTAAATCCTTTTATTGCATTAGTTTCATTATTCTATCCATGTTTGTTTTATTTGGGATTATTCTTCCTATTTTATTAGTATCATCAATAAGAATATTTAGATCCTCTTTTCTTTCTCATATTATATGTCGGACACCCTCTTCAATGCATTTTGTCAAGAATTTAAGAGATAATGATTAAAATAGAAATCAACCTTATCTTCAATAATATATCCATTAGAATAATTTTAATGAAAAATATAGCAATGGTAAATAGAGATAGTGAGTCATAAATTGTGAATAAATACTGGTGGTATATCTTTTTAAAGGTTCCTCTCTATAGCGGTGTCTAAGTTTGGTGGGGTCTAATTTTGATAGTGTCTCAGGTTAGCGGTGTATCGTTCTAGTAGTTTGAAAAGATAGCGGTGTCTCATGGAAAATGTTGTCACTATCCTAGCAGTGACTCATGTACAAAGGTGTCATATGTGATGGTGACTCATTTTAGGACTTTTCTATTTTTTAATGTTGTTGGTGAGTCAGGCTAGTGGTGATTCAATCGTGGCGGTTTCACATCCTCGATGGTGTCTTGACCTCAATGATAAATCATACCTAAGAAAATTGAGTCACTTATATAATATTATAACATGATTATAAAAAACAGGATGCTTATTAATATCATTAGAATCATGATTTTGTGATCATTAAAATAATGACTTCAACACTTGTGAAATTGATTTCCCATAAGGCCTTATTGAAAGTTTTTTCTTGACATATGAGACTTCTATTTGAATAATAGTGATTTTTTTTGGATTAAAAGGGGAAACATCCATGATTTGATAATTTAGATAACTTGGGAATCCTGGGTATCTAGGTGGGTATACTATTTTAGTACGCTAGGCAAGTCTATAGACCAAGGCCTAGTCTCCCTTGTAGGATTACGTTGAAACTATAACTAAACTTTTATGATGTGGATTGGGTCGATCAATCAAGATATGGAACTTTATGTCCATGATTTCACCACCGAGAGTATGAGAATCCTAGAAACTGTCTAACCCTAGTTACTTAGGGATTTCCCATGGTGATTGTTTACTTCTACATCTATTTTTACATGGTAATGATTTCAATATGCAATTTGTTTTTATATTTCCAAACCATGGAATATTTCTTCCATTAGTTATATTTTATAAATAATTTTTAAAAAATGTATTTCTGACTTTGAAAATAATTTTAAAAATATAAAAGAATGTAGTTTTTACTATAAAAAGAAATTTGTTACTTGTTTTTTTCAAAGGAGAAAACACCAATTTTGTATGTATTATTTTTAAACTAGCATGACTTGGATTTATTTTTAAAGGTAAGACATGGGTAATAGTTTATCAGGAACACCCAATGAGTTTTAATACTCATGCATATAACACTATCTTTTTTTTGTCTTCTAATGTAGCTTCTAGATTAGACATAGTCATCATGGAGTGATATTGGTTTATTTGCTAGTGGTTATCCACTGAGTCACATAGATTTATGTCTTATTTTAAGTCCTTTTGTTGCTAGTGTTTATTTTAATAATTTATTTTTTATATATTTATTTATCTATCATTTACATACTAAATCACTTACTACTAAGTTTTATCTAACACCCGACACTAGTTACCATCATGGAAGGATCGCAAACATCTCTCAGGCCTTATAGAAAGCCGGCTTGGGTGACTAGTTTAGGATTGACTCGGATTGAATTGTGATAGGAACCATGTATATATATTGTGTTATTTATCTTTATATATTATATTATTCTCATTGTGGATTTTTTATGCTACTGTACTCAGAGGTTTGTATTATTTTTTATATTTTTTTTTCTCTTTCTTTTTAAATAATTTTCTTTAGTTTAGATCATGTTCTATTTTTTTGTGTGGTGGGTCATGCGATACTACCTCTTACCTTGGATATTTTGTGTGTCGTTGGGGAATCCCTAAAAATATTGTGGTCCCTAAATCTAATTTAATACATTATGTTTCAAAAAATAAATGTAATAATTTAAAATATATAATAACAATTATTTAAATAGAAAACATGCATAGGATAAAACACATGGGAGGTTTGATATGTCCATGTGATGGATGCATCAAAGGTCAACACATTAACTCATATATTTTATAACATACGAGATAATTCATGGATAACTTGAATAAATCCCTGAGGACTATCTAAGGAGGTGATCACCATTTGATGGTGATCTATATAGCTTGTAAAATTCACTTGTGATTCTCTTAGAATCCCTCTTCATTCTCATAGATTATCTTCCATGAGATACTAGCCTATCATCATTTATAAGAGAATAATGTCTCATTAATGGGTGATTTAATGCATCCCACTTATACAGTACAAATGATGGAGATCTTGAGATGTCTCTCTGGGATATTTAGTGAGAATTCGATAGAATATTGTTGTGTCAACCATTAATAGAAAAAGGTACATGAATTCTTCATTTTTTTATATCATGGTTTATATTTCAAGAATGGTTGGTCTTTGGAGTTTGGGTTTCTTGTTATTTCTACTACAATGATTATTTATTACTCGATCTATTGAAACCCAATATGAGAATGATCAAATTTGATGATCAAAAATTAAATTTTGTGCTATTGGAATTATTGGTGTTTTTTATCTCTTGATTAATTAATTTTTTCTTTGGAATTATTTTTGAAATATTTTTATTCAGGATAAACAAAAGATTACGTGTAGTGGTATTTGATATCTCATATCTATAATCACATTTTCATTATGTTTTCATTATTGAATCATGATAAATATGATTGAGTAAAATTGTTTTTAATTGGTTTTTTTAGAATTTTAGAATTAATGTTTAATTGGATACATTGAAAAATAATAGAAATTTTACAGTTGAACAGAAACATTCACTTTTTAAAAAGGCTTATGGGGCATCTGAGAGAGTGAAAAATGGATCACAGACCCATACATGTCGTGGATTATTCTAACCATTACCAATAGATATTTTGATCCTCTATCATTGGGATAATTATACCAAGGGACATGAAATTTTGGTGTTTTTCCATGAAAATCAAAGGAAATGATTTTAGACCAAGCCAAGAGACAACCTAGCCATTTTACACGAAGGAGCAGAACACGAACTATGTCATGGCGGATCTGCACATGTTGTTTTAAGGATTGAGTAGTGGATTTGATGTTTATATCCTTGTCTTATTTCTCATATCTAATATCCTAGGATTTTTAGAGATTTACTTGAAATGAGGAGATATACTCCACCATGCCAGTAGTGGAATATATTTTAGAATAAATATATAATGATCTATCTATTTTGGGAATAAAATCCTGAATAGATAGTTGTTTCCCCTAAGATGAGACCCCACCATGGCTGTTTTTCCCTATTTCATGGTTGTTTGGTATATAAATATTAAATTTTATACTCATTTTAGGAAATCTTAGCTCTTTTTCTATATTCCATTAATTCATTTGAGTTCATTTATGCACATTTTTGGCTGATAAACCCATTTTTTGTCTAATAGTTTGTTTATTAAAATAAATTGATTTTCTATTCATGTTCTCTTATGTTTCACTAATTTTTTTCCATTCATTTCATTCTTTCAATAACTTCTTAAAATAACCATGTCAATAATGATATAATTCCTTCCAATCATGGGTGGTAAGTTGCCAATGTGGTGGTGGATCAAGAATCGAATGATTAGTGTTTAATTTCCTTATCAATTTCACTCATGAGTATTAGTTTTAATTTGGAATCACTTTGAAAAATCGTTCTTCATTCCATTCCTTAATAATTCTTTGACAAAAATGCTGATTGAGTTAGTATCTTCAAAGAGATTGATAGTACTAAACCATTATCAACAGTTTGTATTCATCTTTTTCTGATAGATAATTAATGAACCATAATAAAAAAAATTATTTATAAATGGGAATTCCCATAATAAACATAACATTAATTTTGACATTAATCTGCTTATTTAGATAGTGATTGGGAGTATAATGGATAACGCAGATCCATCTTAGTCTACTATTAGAGATAGTGAGCAGTGGCTCCACTGGCCCTCGCACTTTTGGTCCAATTTTCATTGGGGAAAAATGTGATGTGACTAAGTCGGAGCAGCTTTTTCACTGGCTCTAGAAGCCTCGGTAGCAGTGTAGCTCGATGTGCTTCACTAGCCCTAATAGTTACAACACTAATCATCATCATAGAGTCTAATTATGGGTATCATTCCCTTGCTGCAATGTTCATTGAATTGGATTGAATCCCAGAAGAAGAATAATAAGAATAAGAAGAAGATAGAAGAGCATATAGAAAGGTAGCATAAAAAGAGCTTCGCCAACTCACTAAACAAATCGGGCATCTGTGGCGGTAACTTTGTGAACTAGAATCAGTTTAAACCACGACCTAATAATATAGTGGTGATTGTTAGAAATGACACATATTGAATGGCTTATGTTAATTTAGAATTATTTTCACTAATTTCACAGTGGTTTTTTTATGTGTCATCTTTTGATCATTTAAATAAGGTTTCTTAATTATTTAGCCGTAGTTTTTTTATAAAAAATACTTCGGGGTGATAAATAAAATGAAACTAATCGCCGCTAAACATATTAGTGGAGGTTATGGGAATCCAATGCTAAATTTTTTAATTAATGTAATTATTACCTGTTACTTAAAACTACTAATAAATCATTTTTTTGTTATGTGTTTAATAAAAAAATTTAAATATAAATAATATTAACATGCAATAAACTAAAACAAAAATGTATGATAAACTCGTAATTCAAATGTCATACATCCACAGTTATATATACAAACATCCAAAATCATCATAACCTCAATCTCATCCAAACCATACATAATTAAACCAATGCCTCTTTTATTAATATATACATATTAAATATTTTCAATAGAAACCATGCCCAATATACAGCCACTTCAAGAACTCCACTGCATCTTTTTTTGTAACACCCTGACCCCTCTAGGCTGGAGTCAGTGCATTACATTTGATATTGGCATGGATAGAAGGAATAAAAAACCCAATGGAAAGATCATTTTAGTATTCTTGAAGAAACTAGATACATATCTATTACTCAAATTACATTGGAAAAGTTTACAAAATACAACACATAACGAAACTAAAAACTGCATCCACAAGAACTCAATAAATGATCTCATCTTTGTCACCTGTTGAAAGTAAACAATGAAAGAGGTGATCTCAAATTCTCAGTAAGGGTTACTAAAAGCAGAAGCATGAGTACAATAATAAGTGAATCACAACTAATCTGACAAAATAAATATGGCATAGTGAATAAATGAATAACTATTGCCATTAATAAACTGCGAATGAAAATACATCCATAGATTTTGTCATAGTGAAAACCTCATGGCTACTAATAATAACTAATAATGAAGAAAGATAATTCTTATTAATTGGATGTCATGTATCCGGAGCATGAAACCATAATACCCTAAAAACGGTTTAGTTATATGGGTAGAAACCCATCTGATCTTTGGAAACAAACTCGAAGGGTCTGTCGCCAAACTGATTTGTCTCATGAAACCTACCGATGCATCGAGGGGCTATAGCAGGCCCCACTCACCACTTAATGTACAAATAATTCTTTATAAATTGATTAAATACTATATAAATATTCCTTTTCAATATCATTATAGAGTAAAGTATACATATTTATCAATATTTCCATAATCAAAATAACATTCCAAATAAACACCGTATGTAAAATGATATAGGGTTTAGACAAAAAACATATCCATGATATGAGATTATGGATATGTAATATAAGTATATTTTCAAATGAAAATTTATTTCTAATGGGTAGTAGGTACACCACATAAGTATTTTTAGGTGCCCAATACAAAGTTAGTCACAACAAAATACTAGTTGAGAGAAGGTCTCTTACCATAATGTAATCGATCGAATCATATGTCCCGAACTTAATAACCCTCAAATGAATCATTGAATAACATGAATATAAATAGTATCATGTTATTATATATAAAATGTAAGTGCACATATACCACATACAAGAAATAAGTGGCGAACAATGAAAATCTCACAAAAATGAAAGTGAGATGAGAAACCCCTTACAAACATTTTGGCATGGTAACGAGTATTATTGCAAGGGATTAATGTGAGGTAAAGGGGAGTTACATTATTTATATGTTAAAAGGGTAGTATGGGGTAGGTGAAAAAACATACCCCATCATTAGGAAATAAAATTAAAAGAGCACAACATAGGGGAGATTCTTGAACCAAAGTGAGAGAGAGGATCCCTTACAAAGATTGTATCATTAGAGTGAGGATAAATAAATGAAATATTTATGTGTGACAAAAAAATCCACCAAATACAAGTGGATATATAGTATAAAACAATAAGAGGTCATTCACATATATTATTGTAATTCCAAAACCAATGACATAGATGTGTAACTCAATAAATGGAAATGGAGTTAAGATATCCCTTACCTTATGCTTGAAGGTGTTCTTGACTTGTTATTTAAGACCTGAATAAAAAAATTTGGATTATTAATTCATAATTAAATAACTTTTTATATATTTAAATGATGTATTATAACCCTTTTTAGTTCATTCAATGATTTTTTTGATTAGTTATAAGGTTCAATTTCATTGTTCGGACCCATTTGTTTACTTGGTTTTAAATGATCGGTTCACTTATATTCATGTTCGGATAAATATAGAAGATTTATGTCATTGTCCAGAAATGAATTTATATTTTTTTAGTGAATATCCATAATATTACATGGTTTTAAATTTAATTTGATTACTTAGAATGAATTCAAATTATTATATATATATCCTTTGTGACAACCGTTTTGGATAAACGATGGGTTTAATTACAATGAACATGTTTTACTTTATAACATAATACCATTTGTACAAAAGGATTAAATAAATAAAAATATGATATATAACATATATAATAACATGGTTCAACCATAACAAAAATGGTTTCATGACCAAAATTAATGATTATAATAGAAATTGATAAACAGTTTTCCTTAAATGTGCTAAATCAGCACATCTCAAATAGTGCTTTCATTTCTTTCAAATAAATGGTGGGGAAAGGAGAGAAGGTAATGAAATATACCATTATAATTAAAAAACTATAGTACATTTATGTTACTGTATTTATCATACTATTATGGTGAAGGGTGTGAGGAAAGAAACAAAAAGAAAAGAACTTAAAGGAATTGAAGGAATTGGAAAGAGGAATTCACCTCTTGAGACTTCCTCTTTTGAGAACCTCTTAAGAGAAGAGGTTCTGGTATTTGGAAGAGGATAGAAGATTTTGGACATGGGTAAGGATCTTGGTGAGAGACTTGGGTAGAATATTGGAAAGGAACAAGGCTTGAGTGGTGTGAGAGGAAGAGGGGGTGAGCGGTGCTTTATATAGTGGAGGGGAGAGGAGTTTTCTTAATATTATAATCATTAAGTTATTATTTCCTTTCAATACAACCAATATTGAGTATTCCATGACCAATAATAGTAATATATTCATGTTAATTCGAACCAATTGGGCTTACATCATCATATCGTCATCAATGACTCAATTAATCCATTATTTAGCATTTACTATGAATTATCAGATTTTACTACTCTTCAAAAATTTAAGTATTTCAGAAAAATCCCAAAAATTGACCCTAACAATTTTTCAATGTTTAGAATCCAAAAATAAATTCCATTTTTTAAAATTAATTTTATAAATATGATTAATTAAATATTTAATTAAAATAATTATTTAATCAAAAAATATAAACACTTTAAATATTCATCTTCATTTTTAAGGTACCTAAATTCATTTATACATTCAAGGGCATGGATACCATTCATAAGAGTCATATTACTATTAATAAGGGTAAGTTACTATTCATAAGGGTAGATTACTATTCATAAGGTTAGGTTTCTATTGACCTAAAATTATATTAATTCTATCAGACTCTAATTATCATCCTGATCACAATGGTGTATGTTAGATTTTTAAAATTCAAATCATTGTGCTGACAAATTTAAGTTTTATGGATAAGTAATGGATATCACCTATAAGTAACCATGTTTTTTTCTATAGAGGCTCAGTGATTCTTGTAATATAGGCTATAACTAAAATGTATTTAAGAGAATAAAACCATAAAATGTTTGGGGTACTACATTATTTCCTCCTTTAGAAATTTCCTCCTTGAAATATTACGTAAGAAACTCACCAAAAAGATGTGGGTGGTTCTTTTTCATGAAATCCTCTGTTTCCCATGTTTCTTCCACCATATTCTGGTTCCTCCCAATAACCTTTACAAGGTGAGTTTTCCAATTTCTCAATATTTTCTCCCTTGTGTTAAGAATCCCAGTAGGCTTTTCACAGTATAACAAATTAGGTTCCAGTTCAATTTCTTCATAGGTGAGTACATGTGTTGGGTCTGGCATGTATTTCTTTAACAATGACACATGGAACACATCATGTACATAAGAACGATTTTGCAACATCGCTAAACGGTAAGCTACAACTCCAATTATTTCCATAATTTCAAGTGGTCCGATGTACCTGGGGCTCATTTTCCCTTTCTTACTGAACCTTAAGACACCCTTCCCTGGAGATACTTTTTGAAAGACATGATCTCCCACATGGAATTCCAAATCCTTTCTCCAATTATTAGAATAACTCTTCTTCCTACATTGGGATGCTTTAATATGGTCGTGTATTGTCTTCACCTTTCTTGTGGTCTCTTCAATATGTTCTGGGCCAATAAGTTTCCGCTCACCAACTTCGTCCCAAAAAGTTGGAGTTCGACCTCTCTTTCCATATAATTCTTCATATGGATCCATTTGAATACTAGAATGGAAACTATTGTTATATGAAAATTCCACCAAAGGTAAGTATTGATCTCAGATACCTTGGAAGTCAAGAGAGCATGACCTCAGTATGTTTTCTAGAGTTGGAATAGTCCTTTCATACTGTCCATCAGTTTGGGGGTGATAAGCAGTACTCATATGAAACTCAGTATTCAAAGCCTTCTGGAAACTTTTCCAGAATTTTGATGTAAATTGGGGATCCCGATCAGACACAATCGATAGCAGTGCACCATGATGTCTTACAACTTCATTAATATAAATTCATTCCAAGCACTCAAGAGGAAAATTCTATCTTAAAGGAATAAAATGTGCTGATTTTATGATCTGATCAACAATTACACATATTTCATCATTACTTCTAGGTTTCCTTGGTACTCCAGTGAAAAAATCCATCATAATGTTATCCAAATTAAACATTGTAATAGGTATAGGTTTCAACACTCCTTTGGGATGTTCCCTCTCTACCTTCACTTATTGACAAACTTGACATCCTGACACATAGTCATCAATTTCATGCTTTATATTATCCCACCATTAATATTCCATCAGATCTCTATACTTCTTGGTTCTGTCTGGGTGTATAGAGAAATTTGAGCTATGATCATCATCTAATAGTTCCCTTTTCAGCTCAGGTACTGATTGAATACATAACCTCTTCCTAAATTTTATAACCCCTTCTTCATACACAAAGTCATCCAGTCTCTGATCCTTGACTGCATTAATTTTCATGTGCAGGTTCTCACCATCATATTGGGAGCTTTTTCTCTTCTCTAATAAATATGGTTTAGAAATCATTTTAAAGAGGAAAGATTTTTCCTTTTCCTTAACAATTCCCATATCCATATTCAGCAGATCCAAAAATATAGGATCTTCCTGCTTAATTCATCTGCCACCTTATTCGCCTTTCCTGGGTGGTAGTGTATTGAACAATCGTAATCTTTTAGTAACTCTAGCCATGTCCTCTACCTCATGTTGAGTTCTTTTTGTGTGAAAATGTATTTAAAACTCTTCTGGTCTGTATAAATCTCATATCTCTCTCTGTATATTTAAAGCCTCCATATTTTCATAGCAAAGATTAAGGTTGCTAACTCAAGATCATGAGTTGGATAATTTTTCTTATGAGTCTTTAAATGTCTTGATTCATAAGCAATAACATTATCATTTTTCATAAGGACGCAACCCAGTCCATTTTTTGATGCATCATTATATATTAAAAATCCACCACTTCTAGATGGAAGATTAAAAATTGGAGCATTGACCAATCTTCTTTTCAATTCCTTGAAGCATTCTATACATTCTTTTGTCACCACAAACTTAACTCTTTTACGTGTGAGCTTGGATAGTGGGATAGCCAGTCGGGAAACATTATGAATGAAACGTTGATAGTAACCTGCTAAGCCAATAAAACTGTGTACCTCAGTTATTATTATTGGTGTAGGACAATATTGGATTTCCTTTGTCTTTAATGGATCAACTAGGATTACATCCTTAGAGACAATATGGCCTAGAAAAGAAACTGATTGAAGCAAGAATTCACATTTTCTAAACTTCCCATATAATTTATTTCTTCTAAGAGTTTGTAGAATGGCCTGCAAGTGATTTTCATGGTCTTCATATCTTTTTGAGTATATGAGGATATCATTAATGAATACCACAACACAGTTATCAATATATTCCTTGAAAACTCTATTCATTAAATCCATGAAAATAGAGGGTGCATTTGTCAGTCCAAAAGGCATTACTGTAAACTCATAATGCCCATACCTGGTCTGAAATGCTGTCTTAGGAATATCTTCATTCCTTACACGCAACTGATGATATCCAGATTGAAGTTCAATCTTCGAAAAGTATTGATCTCCCTGAAGTTGATCAAATAAATCATCAATATGGGGAAGAGGATACTTATATTTTATTGTAATATCATTGATTTCATTGCAATCAATACAAAGCCTCATGGATCCATCCTTCTTCATGACAAAGAGGACAAGGGCTCCCCATGGAGAAACACTAGGTCAAATAAATATTTTTCACTCAAATCCTCTAGTTGCTTCATTAACTCTACTACTTCCATAGTGGAAATTCTATAGGGAGTCTTTGATGTAGATCTTGCATCAGGAATTAGATCAATAGGGAACTCAACTTCTGGATCTGGTGGTTATCTAGGTAAATCCTCTAGAAATACATCAATGTACTCTTGCACTTTGTTCACATCATCAATTTTAAGATTTATTTCATCACCCATAGATATTGGTTTATCTTCCTCTCCATGTATTGAATTCAGTAGAGCTACTGAGGGTGGTTCTATATAAGAATTAGGTGGAGAATTTTATTCCTTAAGTATAAGGGATTCTACCCCATTTTCAAAAATTATAACTTCCTTATTGTTACAATAAATCTTTGAATCATAATTTGATATCCAATACATACCAAGAATTATATAAAATTAAGTCATTGGTATGATGATAAGGTTAGAAACTAAAGCACATTTTGGTGTCTGGAGAGGGACTAGTCAGCATGCCTTTATTGCAATGATACATCCCCGGGGAGTTTTGACTGACAACTCCATTATTAAATGAAATAGGACATATCTAATTTCATTGGAAAAATGGGATGATATAAATGAATGCAATGATCTAGAATCAATTAAATTGTTTTCTATGTTTGAGGAAACAATTAAATAACATTACACCACATCATTAGGAACTTCAACCTCCACTATTGTAATAACATAGGCTCTCCCTTATTCTCTTGGATTTTTCTGAGGCATATTTCTTTGGAGCTTAGGAAACTCATTTGCATAGTGTCCCATCTCTCTGAAATTGTATCATTGAATATCATTGAATTATTTCTTCCCCTTTCATTCATGATATCGATGACCCTTTTTTCTATAGTTATAGCCGACTCCCATTCCTTTCAAGCATTTCCCGAGATGATTCTTTCCACAGTTCTCACATAATGGGAATATCTTTGTTCCCTTGCTCTTAATTGGTGCTTCTCCTTTTCCTTTGTTATCATAGCACCGCTTCTTATCTTGGTTTCCCTTGAAAAGATTTGATCTAGCAAATTTCTACTCAGTTTTGATGGCACTTGATAGAATTTCGTCATATAAATAAAATGATTGAGAATCCAGTTCCCTTAGAAGTCTTATCTTAATACCTTCAAATAAATGATCAATCATGATAGCTGAGTCACGTATGTAATCTACGGCATACCTAGCCAGCCTTGTGAAAGTAGCCTCATACTCTACAACATTGTCTTCTTCCCTTTGTTTTAAGCTGAGCAATTTCCTCTTCATTTTAGTTCGTTGTTCACTAGGGGAATATTTTTCGAAAAATATTTCTTTAAAAGTCCTCCATTCCATATATTATATTTCTTCATCCTCCATGGTATTCTGAATCGAGGACCACCATTGATCAGTGTTTCCCATGAGATAATATACTTCCAATACTACATTTTCATTTTCATTGCATCTTAATGCCATGAATATCTTTTCAAGGGACTTGATCCATTTCTCAGAAACCACTGGGTTAGTGGTCCCACTAAATTATGGGGGCTTCTGCTGCAAGAAATGATCCAATATTGGTGTGGAATGGTTATTCGTTACAACTTGAGTAAGTTGTCCCAATATGGTCATGATCTGATCTGCTCCAACATTGACTGTGTTGACTTGCTCAGTAGGGAGATCCCTACCTTACCCATGAGTATTAATTCCCCTTCTTTTGTTAGATTCTATTTCTAAATAATGGTATACACTAGATTATTTTATGAATCTCAAAAAGAAAAGAACTCAACATAAATTGAAATTTAACGCATAGATAATCTTATAAACATGATTTATTTGAGGAAAAAATTTACATTAAACACCTTCATAATGGGTTGTAAATAAAATGTATATTATCCTAATAATATCCCCTTGGGAGTGTCATAACCAAGATTCCATCAAGGACCATTGTTGTTCACCAGTTCTCACTCGAGTCTAGCCCAAAGTGGTGTTTCCGGGTTTTACCCCAAGATACATCTGTGCAAGAGTCGCCTCTACCATTTCGTATCAAGACAGGGACGTATTGCTTAAAATATCCACATTATCTATTCCTTAAAAAAAATATTTGGACGTTCTTGTATGTTTATCCTCAAATACTACCTTAGGGCATTGTTCCCTACTATATATTTCCTACTCCAGTTTCCATGTTTTCTACTAAACTTCCACTGATACCAATTGCAACACCCAGACCCCTCTAGAATGGAGCTGGTGGATTACTTGTGATATTGGAATGTTTAGAAGGAATAAAAATCCTGACAGAACGATCAGTTTAGTAGTCTAGAAGAATCCAGATAAATATATTTTACTAAAATTACATTGGAAAAGTTTTCAAAATACAATACATAATGAAACTAAAAACTGTATCCATAAGAACCTAATAAACAATATCCTCTTTGTCACCTGTTGAATGTAAACAATGAAAGGGGTGAGCTCAAATTCATAGTAAGGGTTAAAAATAGCAGAAGCATCAGTACAATAATATTTGAATCATAATCAATATGGCATAGTGAATAAATGAATAACTAATTCCATTAATAAACTGAGAATGAAACTACATCCATATATTTTTTCATATTGAAAACATCATGGATAATAATAATAAGTGATAATGAATAAATATAATGCTTATTAATCAGACTTCATGTACCTGGAACATGAAACCATAATACCGTAAAAACGGTTTAGTTCTATGGGTAGAAACTTGTCTGATCTTTGGAAACAAACTCGAAGGCTTTGTCGCCAAAATGATTTGTCTCATGAGACCTACCGATGCATAAAGGGGATATAGCAGGCCCCACCTGCCACTTCATGTCCAAATCATTATTTATACATTGATTGAATACGAGAGAAATATGCCTTTTCAATATCTACATAGAGTAGAGTATACAGATTTATCAATATTTCCATAATCAAAATAACTTTCCAAATAAACACCGTATATAAAAGGGTATACGGTTTAGAAAACAAACATATCAATGATATGAGATTCTGGATATGTAATATAAATATAATTTCAAATGAAAATATATCTCTAATGGGTAGTATGTACACCACACAGAAGGATTATTAGGTGCACAATAAAAAGTTCGTCACAACAAAATTATAGTTGAGACAATGTCGCTTACCACAATGTAATCAGTCGAATCATATGACCAGAACTTAATAACCCTCAAATGAATCATTTAATAACATGAATATAAAAATTATCATGTTATTATATATCAAATTTAAGTACACATCTACCACATACAAGAAATAAGTGGAGAAAAATGAAAATCTCAAATAAATGAAAGTGAGATGGGAAACACCTTATAAACATTGGCATAGTAACGAGTGTTATTACAAGGGATTAATGAGAGGAAAAGGGGTATTCCATTATTTATATGTCACAACTACAGTATTTGGGAGGTTTGAAAACATAACCCATCATTATGAATTAAAAATAAAAGAGCACAACATAGGGAATATTTTTGAACAAAAGTGTGAGAAAGGATCCATTACAAAGATTGTATCATTAGAGTGAGGATAAATCAATGAAATATTTAAGTGTGACAAATAAAAATCCATAAAATATAAGTGGATATATAGTATAAAACAATCATAGGCCATTCACACATATTATTGGAAAGACAAACCAATGACATAGATGTGTAGCACAATAAATGGAAATTGAGTTAAGATATCCCTTACCTTATGGTTGAAGGAGTTCTTAACTTAATGTTTAAGACCTGAATAAACAAATTAGGATTATTAATTAATAAGTGAAGAACATATTCTATATGTAAATTATTTATTATAAACATTTTTATTTCATTCAATTCGTTTTTGATTAGTTATAAGGTTCAACTTCATTGTCCGGGATCATTTGTTTACATGGTTTTAAATGATTGGTTCACTTATATTCAAGTTATGATAAATATATAAGATAGATGTGGTCATCCAGAAATGAAGTTATATTATATTAGTGAAAATTAATTGGATTACATGTTTTTAAATTTAATTTTGTTACTTAGTGTGAAGTCAAATTATTATATATAAAACCTTAGTAACAACTGTTTTGGCTTAAACGGTGGGTTTGTTTACAATGAAGATGTTTTTCTTTATATCTTAATACCATTTTCACCGAAAGATTACAGAACTAAAAATATGATATATTACATATATTATAATCTGGTTCAACCCTAACAAAAATGGTTTCATGTCCAAAACTAATGATTATAATAGAAATTGATAAATTGTTGTCCTTGAATGTGCTAAATCAGCACATCTCAAACGGCATTTTCATTTCTTTCAAATAAATGGTGGGGAAAGGAGAGAAGGTAATGAAATATAACATTAGAATGAAAACATTCAAGTACATGTTTGTTACTAGAATTAACATACTATTATGGTGAAGGGAGGTGAGTAATGAAACAAAAAGAAAAGAACTTTAAAGAATTGAAGGAATTGGAAAGAGGAATTTACCTCTTGAGACTTCCTCTTTTGAGAACCTCTTAAGGGGAGTGGTTTTGGTATTTGGAAGAGGATAGTTGCTTTTGGACATGGGGTTGGATCATGGGGAGAGACTTGGGTAGAATATTGGCATGGAACAAGGCCTGAGTGGTGTGAGAGGATGAGGTGGTGAGGGGTGCTTTATATAGTGGAGGGGATAAGAGTTTTCTTAATATTATAATCATTAATTTATTATTTCCTCTCAAGACAACAAATAGTGACTATTCCATGACCAAGGAAAGTAATATATGCATTATTATTTGAACCAATTGAGCTTAAATCAGAATGTCATCATCAATGACTCAATTAATCCATTATTTAACATTTATTGTGAATTATCGAATTTTACTATTCATAAAAAATTTAAGTATTTCAGAAAAATCTGAAACATTCACCCTAACCATTTTTTGAAGTGTAGAATCCAAAAATGAATTCTATTTTTCAAAAATAAGTTGATAAATATTATTAATTAAATATTTATTTAAAATATTTATTTTATCTAAAAATATAAACACTTAAAATATTCATCTTCATTTTTAAGGAGCCAAAATTCATTTATACATTTAATGGCATGGATACCATCCATAAGAGTCATATTACTATTCATAAGGGTAAGATGATATTCATAAGGGTAGGTTACTATTCAAAAGGGTAGGTTACTATTCACTGAAAATTATGTTAATTCTATTAGACTCTAATTATCATCTTGATCACAACCATGTATGTTAGATTTTTAAAATTCAAATCACAGAGCGGAAAAATTTATGTTTTATGGCTAGGTTATGGCTATCTCCAATAAGTAACCTTGTTTTGTTCTATAGAGGCTCTGTGATTCTTAAAATATAGGATATACATAAAATGTATTTAACAGAAAAATACCATAAAATGTTTGGGGCACTACATTTTTCTTCCAAATCATCTCATCAACTGAAACTGATCACATCATCTCGTCAACTTTAACAAAAAAGAAAACCAAAATTAAAACTAAATATAATAAATCAGAATTACAATAGAATAATTCATAAAAGTTTAGCATTACATGGAAACTGAGAACCGTCATGACTATATTTTTAAAACATTCATGGATCATAATGGTCATCCTCTTACCTACAGCCAACATCATCCACCTACAATGAAAATCTAAATACTTAAAAAAAGAAATGAAAAAGAAAAAAGACATAGAATATATTCAGAATGGTGCACATATAATTTTTTATTTTTTTATTCAAGCAGAAGAAATCTTAACATAAACCAAATAATAAATAACAAAAAACACTTTTAAAACATAAACATACCTATTCAAGATATAATTCAACACGTGAAACTAATAAGGGAAAAGTAAATATTATATTTATTTTTTAAATCGATGTGTGGTTTTCTTGAATTTTACTTGATAAGAAATTTTAGACTTTAATATAACAACATTTCTTATTCTTTAAAAAAAATCAGTGATGGTTTTCCAATGATTTCATATCAATATGACTTCATTTTATATGGTTTTAACTATTCCACGCGCGTTTTAGAGTTTTAAAACACTAAAAATGCATTTACGGTCATCCTGGGAAAACCATACTTCAGAACGACATGTTTCCAGTCACTATATTTAATCAATAAACCTAAAAACGTTTTCCTTTAATTTTAGGGTAATACAATATTTTTTTTCCTATTTTTGACCCCCATAAATATGTTTTTAAATGCTTTTATACCATTAAGAAGTTTTTTCCGAGTCATTCCAACAACACCGCACATCTGATTTATGTGTTGACTATATGTACACATCAAAAATAAATCAAAGGAGGGTTCCCATGATATCTCATCAATTTAAGGCCGTTTTCTTTGGTTTTTTTAATTCCATAGACATTATAGTGTTTTAAAACAGTAAAACTATGTTTACATCCATCTCATAAAAATAGTAATTTGGAATGACATGTCGTCAGTTCCAATATTTCAGAATTCAATATACTGCCCTTTTTTTCTAATTTCAAGGTAATAAAACATTGTCTTCCTAGTTTTGACCCCCCCCCAACACATGTTTCAAAAGATTTTTATAACTTTAAGAATTTTTTAGAGATTCAATTCAACCAAACCACATGTTAGATTGACATTTTGTCTACATGTACACATCAAAAATAACTCATCAATGGTTTTCCCATGATTCCATGTCAATATGAGGCCATTTTATAATGTTTTCTCCATTACACGCATGTTTTAGTGTTTTAAAGCACTAAAAATAGGTTTACAACTATCGTGGGAAAAAATTATTTCAGAATGATGTGCCATCAGGCCCTACATTTCACATTTCAATATACGGTCATTTTTCTCTAATTTTAGGAAAATCCGACAACATTTTCTTGATCTTAACCCCCTATAACATGTTTTTAATGGCTTTTGTGCCTTTATGAAATATTTACCGAGCCATTTTGACCACACCACATGTCAGATTGATGTGATTTATACTTGTACACGTCAACAATAACTCAACAGTGGTAATCTCAGAATTCCACATCAATATGAGGTTTTTTCTATGGTTTTCGACATTAGATGCATGGTTTGGTCTTTTAAAACACTAACATTGAATTTATGGTCATACTAAGAAAACCCTAATTTGAAATGATGTTTATTTTGTTCCTATATTTCACATTTCAATCTATCGTTGTTTTTCTCTAATTTTAAGGAAATCCATTGTCGTTTCCCTGATTTTGACCCCTCAAAACATGTTTTTAAAGGCTTTTGTGCCTTTAAGAAAGGTTTACCAAGTCATTTCATCCATAAAACGTGTCATTTTGATGAGTTTTATATGAATACATGTCAAAAATAAATCATTGGTGGTTGTCCCATGATTCCATAGAAATATGATTTTTTATGGTATTCAACATTCCATGCACATTTTAGTGTTTCAAAACACTAAAAATTAATTTACATCTATCCTGAGAAAACTATAATTTGGAATAACAATTCATTCATTCCTAAATTTCACATTCCAATGTATGGTAATTATCCTATTATTTTATGTCAATCTAATGATGGTTTCCTAGTTTCTGACTCCCCACCACAATTTTTTAAAGGCTTTTGAACCTTTAAGAAGTGTTTATGGAGTCCTTCTAACCACACTGCATGTCGAATTGACATGTTTTATATGCATACACATCGAAAATAACTCATAGATGTTTTTACTATGATTAAACATCAATATGAAGTCATTTTATATGGTTTTCACCATTCCACACACGTTTTAGTGTTTTAAAACACTAAAAATATGTTTATTTCTATCCTGGGAAAACTATAATTCAAAATGATGTTCTTCCCATTTCTACATTTCATATTTCAATCTACTGTCATTGTCCAATGATTTTAGAGAAATATGGAATTTTTTTCTAGTTTTGACCCCAAACACGTATTTTTTATGGCTTTTATGCATTTAAGAAGTCTTTATCAATTCATTCCAACCACAACACACAAAGTATTGATGTCTTGTCTATGTGTACATGTCAAAAATAACTAATATGTAATTTTCCCATGATTTCATATCAGTCTGAGATGTTTTATATGGTTTTTATTGTTCCACACATGTTATATTGTTTTAAAACACTAAAATTCAATTAAGTCCATCCTGGGAAAACCATAATTCAAAATTATGTTATGTTAGTTCCAATATTACACATTTCAATATATGTTCATATTCCTCTAATTTTAGAAGAATCTATCCTTTTTTCTAGGTTTTGACCCCCTGGCACTTGTTTTTAAAGGCTTTTGTACCTTTAAAAAGTGATTACCAAGTCATTCCAACCACACTACATGTCATATTGACATGATGTCTATGCATACATGACCAAAAAAACTCATTTACGGTTTTCTCTTGATTCCACATAAATTTGAGCTCATTTTCTATGGTTTTCACTATTCCATGCATGTTTTAGTGTTTTAAAACACTAAAAAGGCATTTAAGACCAACCTGAACAAACCTCAATTTTGAATGACATGATGTCAGTTCCTAAATTTTCCATTTCAATCTATATTCATTGTAATATGATTTCAAGGAAATATAATGTCATTTTCCTTGTTTTGAGCCCCCAATACATGTTTTTAAAGGCTTTTATACCTTTAAGAAGTGTTTATCGTGTCATTATGACCACACCACATGTTGGATTGACATGTTGTCTATGAGTACATGTAAAAAACAAATTAATGGTGATTTTATTATGATTCCATATCAATATGAGTCTATTTTATATGGTTTTCACCATTCTATGCGCATTTTATTATTTTAAAACACTAAAAACTCATTTACAACTGTCTTGGGAAAACTATAACACAAAATGATGTGTTATCGATTTTTACATTTCACAATTAAATCAATGGTTTTTTCCTCTCATTTCAGGTAAATCTAACATCGTTTACTTGGTTTTTACCCCCCAACATGTTTTTTATGGTTATTATACCTTTAATATGTTTTTATTGATTCAAAACATAGAAAAAAATCTCGTATTGTTTTCAAGCTATTGGATGATGACATATAATTAATTTTAACATGTTGGAATCAACCACACATCATTTTGGTATAATATTCTGTTTTTATGACTCGAAATCTATGTTATATATATAAGTTTCATTTTAGTTTTATTTGTGGATGATGTATATATTCTTTGAAAATGTTTGAATGATCTATGGAATTTATAAGTTACCTTAGTGGGATGAGCTATATGAATGGAAATTTCATTGAGGATTACGTCGTTCAGCCACTAAAATGTTGAAACTAACGCATTTTCCATTGTTGACTGCCATTAATCCTATGTTTTCCTATAAGAGTGTTTTTATTTCACTTTTTCTTTCTATGTTGAATGTTCTCTTTGTTATTCTCGATCAATGGAACTACTCAAACCCTGACCAATTGTATCAATAATGGATGATGCCACCCTACAAAAGACAGCTGTTGGAGTTGGCCCATAACCCATCCCTCATACATGTCTTTGATTCTCCTTCCCAAAAAAAATTCCAACTACATCGTTCTAGGACACCGATGATGATTGCGAAGGGTTCTCATCTCATATTTTTTGAATTTTAGCCTTTTAATAGAAAAATATGAACAATTATTTTTATAAATATCTAAAATTCATAATATTATAAAATTAATAAATTTTTCATTAATATAAAAACATAGTAATGAAAATTATATCATAACAAAAAACAATTCTTAAACCAAATTAATTGGGGATAGATATATAAAATGATGCCAATTTGAGATCATTTGATCCATGTTGTTGGCCCCATTTAATTTTTTTACGGATTTTTAGTTTTTTTAATATATTTTTCATTGTTATTTTTTTTATAGTAATGAAATAATATTAAATTGTAGTGAAAATTATGTGATCCAACTTCTTTGGTAGGGTCATTTACGAAACATTCATCAGGTTTCCTAAACAATTTAAACCACAACTCTTTTCATCCAACTAATTGATCTAATTCATTAGACCATATAAAACATAAACATGTTAGAAAAATTGTTGAGTCATAAAAAATGATATAAATAATAATGAATAAAATATAATCCAAAATTATTCTTTTTTCGCAAAAACAATTTGTGACCTTTTGATGTGAGGAATAACTTTATTGTCATGATTCACAGTACTTTTTATGATAATTCCTACAAAAAAACTATAAACATTGATAAAAGTTATAATTATAATGTTTTTATTCTATTTAGATACTGTAAAATATGTAATTACCTCATGAGGTGCATCTCTGTTGATATCAACAATGAGCTTCCATTGCACATGACAAGTTCCTTCAGACACATTCCCATACATATATCATGAGCTCAATAAAGTGTCACTAAACTTATTCCATAATCTATATTTAAAATCTCTCCATTTCATGCCCAAAATTTTCAAAGTGCATGGGTGTGAAACAGAGTCAGGGACATCAAAATGAAAAACATCTAAAAATAAAAAACATAACACTTTATAAGTATATTACCAAATTTTACTCATGTATTTTAAATTAATTTTCAAGGAATATTAAATTAATATTTCAATTACATGAGTATCAAAGACCTCATTTTTCCAAGCTATAGGAATATTCCACCAATATTTATAAATAATGGGAAAACTCCTTGTCTCATAGGATAGATTCCCAAGAATTTACCCATAGAATCTGACAGCGTCACCAGTAGTCACACTAAACTCAGGAAATTGAAAAATGATCTTGAAGTCCTTCAGGTCCCATACATCATTCATGTTCATATTTTAATCCCATCTATAGTTGTTTTTATCTGTTTGAAAAATGAGTTAAAAAATTAAAACAATATATAGTTTTTTTAAATGACATACATAACAGTAATAATAACTTTCCAATATCCCCTAGATAGAGGTGTGACCAACTAATCTATCGCTGGACGTGAATTAGGTGGTGGGATACCAATGACATCTAAGGAAATCGAAAGCTCTCTAGTAGTATCAGGTACAACATAAACAATAGGATTGACAAAAAATGAAATTTGTGGTGGCATGCTCTGAGTTGCTGATTGTCTGGGATCTTGAAATATTTTTGTTCATAAAATTCTTATAATTAAAATGGTGAAGTTATATTAAATGTAAAAAAATTGAAATACTAAAACATTTTTATAAAAAATAGCATAATGTATATATGTATGAATCACTTATCAATTAGAAAATGTAATTTATTTTCATTGTCAATTTATACTTTCAATTATATTTATCTTCATTATCATCATTTTTATCAACCACCATTATGATTAGTCCTTCATTTTAACCCTCTCTTTCATGTTCTATTGTTAAGATATTGTTAGGAAAAAATATGTTCAATATTTTCTAGCTGACGAGAATCACTATCTCAAAGGACCAATTGATATTCATCACCCATATCATATAAGTCGCTCAACATTAAGTGTAAAAAAACTCTAAAAACATCATGTAATTCATTAAGAACATAATAAACCATATTCTCCTATGAAGCCAAGATAAATGGGTCATGCTATACACACTCACTAGTATGGATCATGTGAGAGAAGTTGAAAGAAGTAAAATGTGATGAATCTTTCATTATAACCCTATCAATGTTGACTAACTTAAATTTGAATAATACATCTGAAAACTATCTATGATAGTTTAATTCATTTATATCATTTATCTTACCATAGTATAAAAACTATTCAGGTGTAAATACACCACTATTTTGAGTTTTTAAGTATTCTTCACGATAAATTTTATAAAACCTAAAACAATGAATATGATAGGAATCGAATATCATATTCATACTTAGAGGAACATTATCCAAAAACATCAAATCATTTGATATTTTAGCTTGATTCTCAACATCCATTATCTAGAAAAAAATATAAGGTTTTACTTTTATCATAGACAAAATAACTACACATCAATAATATGAATACGAGTATATACTTACACGATGGGAGAACCATTCAAAAAAATCCTTATTAACAACTTCTGTTAATTCCAGCTCATTTTTAGCTTGACCCCTTAATTGAATCTTTATTTTTAGTTGTAGTTATTTAATAAATAGATCTAAAATAACTCTATTGGGTATCACATATCTATTTTCTTTTAGAAACTCAAATTCAGCCACTGTAAAATTTGACCCATTTCCAATTGGTCTTCCAATAGTTGAAAATACTGATGATTGATTTTAATAATGAGAATTAGTGGAGATGTCTTCAACAAATCCAACATGACTAAATCTAGTCTCAATCCCATCCAAATACCTAGAACAAAATATCAATCTCTCTTCATCTATGCAACCATCATCAATAGAACAATCTAGTTGAGCTTTATTCATCACATATTATTTAAAATGACCTATGTACCTGATGAAAAAATAAGAAACATATTCAAAAAATTTAAGCAGTGATTTGATAAAATAGAATTCAATAATGAAAACAAAAATAATATCAATGTACATATCAATTGGATACATTCATAGATAGTGTAATGGTCCACTAAGTGAAGTTTCTTAAACCCAATGAACAATCAAATGAATCAAGACTGTCGATAATGAAGGGGGAAATGATATCTCTAAATGAAAAAGTGTCAAAAAAATTCTTAATGTTTATTAATCTCAATTGGATTTAGAGTTTTTCCAAAAAAAAGATCTTCGAAAAAGTTACAAAACAAAACCAGAACCTAAGTTTCTTTTTAGGTAACGTATTACGCAATGCGAAGGATAACAATTTCTTCATCAAAATATTTATGTTATGATTTTTTAATATATGTAAATTTCTATGTTTTGAGTCAATGAGCCTTTATATGGTAATTTAATATCCATCTGACACTTTTTCATTTTTTTAAATTTCAAAGGAATGTATCTTTCTCCTGATTTTTCATTTTAAAAATAGCCAAACTATACTTTTCATTCCCATTTTACCACAAACCATGCTTTATATTTGTTGGATCTAAATCCTTATGAGAATTAAGGTGATCCTTCAATTTACCTTCTCATTATTCAAATTAAAAATTACATTATCATAGATGTTCTTCTCAATATGAATTATATAAATATTATGATGTATCAAATTGAACTCCCAATAAGGATGTTTGAAAAGTATACTATTTTTCTTCCATTATTGTGTTATAGGTGCTTTGAATAATATACCTTATATTATTATCACAGTTCTTTAAACTGGTTATATTTTCCATATTCTTTAGTGACATTCATTAATTTTCCATAGATTTCTAAAATAGATAACACCTTCGGTGACTTTAGCATTTCAATATCTCCATTTAATCATGTCTCTTTAAACCTGAATTTGTGAGAAGAATCAAGAAATTGATGATGAATCATAAAAAAAATCTGCAATGATGTAATCATTTAGGTTCAAAATTAAAATTACATATTAGACAAGACAAACCAGTATGAGTGTTCCAAAAAGATAAATTTTCTAATCCAAGAATATCACTAATTTTCCATATTAAATCAGCATGTGTTTTGAATAGTTGTCTCATTAAAGCATAATATGTTTTCATGCCTTTATCCCATAATTCTTGCAATTCATTGATTAGTGGTTGAAGTTATACATCAATGTAATTTCCATGCATCTTCATTCTATGAATAATCATCAAAATAATGAAATAATTCTTATTCATATAAATCCATGGAGGAATATTATAAGGAATCAAAATAACTAGTCAAATGAAATAATTAGTACTTACCAAAAGGGTTAAAACATTCAGATTCCAATCCTAAACCTACATCCTAGGATTTGATGAAAAAACTAGATATAGTGAATCAAAAACATTCTATGATGTTGAGCCATTTGGATGTCACATCAAGAAATGATTACAATCTTGAGAATACCACTGCATGTTTTAAGTTGTCTTAGACAACATGAATAATATTTTCAAGTGCGGTTTCGGAGGAAATTAACACAATACCTTTGTAGTAGTATTCTTCTTCTGTTTCTTTAGGGGAATGTATTGATTTATACTCTAATTATTTTTCATCAACATACATCATCTTGTATTAAATCTTATGTAGTCCTATATACCATAGACTTCTCTCCAGTAAATAATTTCATCATTAGGTCATCCATGTATCTTTTTTATAATCAAGACAGTGCTTTTGTATGGATTTCTTAATCTCATAGAATTATACATGGATCTTAACTTCACTAAATGAATCATTAAGAAACTTTAAAATCAACGATATTTTTTTGACATTAATTACATAGAGACACTTGATATGATACAAATTATGTAGAAAAGAAGACATTCATTACTTGGCACACCATTCATGATGTTCTTGTTATCTTTGTTCAAATAATTCATAAAACTCATTTTTTGGGTCACTAATGTTCTAAAAAATATTTACATGTTCAAGATAAACTAAAGGTTCAGTTGATCTATTAAAATATTGTACATTTTATTCTATAAAACCAAATGTGTCATTTAACAGATTCTGAGCTGAATTATCCTCTACCGGGTCACATTGTGTTTCGTAGTCATTATTGTCATTGTTTTAACTTTCTATAACATTTGATTCACTATTACAAATCCAACATAAATATTGATAAGGAAGATACTTCAATATAAAATGATAATATACTTTGTTTCTAGCCAAACATCTCTTGAATTTACAATCATGACACATACATTTTATTCGACCATCAACTGATTAGTTTGTAATTTCATAATCTAAAAATTCATCAAAAACCCTTATCATACTGAGGTGTGTTTTGAGGTAAATTAATCCAATTTTTATCCCTAGGTATTAGAGTTTTGATTTTCTCGATGTACATTCATATATATAGATACCAATGGTTAATCAAATAAGTACAATCAAAATTAAATACCACCCAACTTCATCATTGACTAGGGTAGGGTCTTGATTCGAAATAGCATAAAGTCAACATCAAAATTATTCAATTCAATAATAAAATATCTATATCTTTTTTGGTTTTCATATTATCAATTTGTTTTTATATTACAGAAACATGATTGTCTCTATAGTTAGATCATTCTTTGATAATTATAAAAGTTATGATTTTTTGTATCTCAAAAAAATAAATTGACACTATTATATCTTGTGACATAGTCTCTTTTAGTTTATCTTTCATGTTATTATATTCATAAAATGTAAAATACAGTCATGCTAAATGTAAATTCATTAAAAAAATCAAGAATAAAACACAAATAATTTCCAAAAATATCAACATTTAATTGATAAAAAATCAAGGATAAAACCCAAAACATCACACCAATAAAGAACTACCAAAGAAACTTCATCTACTCTAGGCTTGGGAAGAATAAGATCCAAAACAGATAACCATCACTATATTAAAATGGAACAATACCTAGATAGAAAAAGGAATCACCCTATGGGATGTCTTAAAGTAATGAATTTAACCCTTTTCCTCAAGAACTTTTTGGGGAGAAAAAAAACTACAAGAAACATACTCTCAAAGAAGAAATACTACAGGAATCAAATTAAATGAATCCAAATTAAACCAAGAAAATTTCCTAAAAATACAACCCACTACATTTAAAACACCATAAAAAATTATAATTTACCCTTAAGAGAAAAAAATTAACTAAAGGTCCCAAAACATATTTCATAAATGTAAATATACCATAAAAATGTTTTCCCCTTTTTAAACAAAAAATATTTCAGTCTCATTTAGAAACCAGAGAAAATTGATTTCTAAAACTACACTTCCTCTTCAAAATACCATCATAATTTCATTATTAAATAATCTATGTTTTTTTAAAAATATTTCTAAAAATCATTCACATGAAAAAAAAATCGAAATCCTTTTTTCAACCCAAGAAGAGATCACATTTGATACATAAAACACCAACATTTAAAACCAATAATGTTTTATAATAATTTATGGAATCAAATAGAACTAAATATAAAAATGCACAAAATGTTTAAAAAAAATTTATATAACACAAAATAATTTTTTTAAAATAAATAGAGTCCAATCCAAATATTTTCTCCAAAAATAAATTTCATTTTGGATCTATCACATACAAAATAACACTAAAGAAACTATGAATTAAACAAAAATTTTAGTATTAATGCATTATAAAAACATATTTTAATCCATAATTGCTAATTATAATATAATATATGTAATTAATTAGTAAATAAGTAACTTATTGATATTCATAATAATTAAAAAATTATATAAATATTCATAATAATCAAACATGAAACATATTAATATTCTTAACAATGAAGCATTATCCTAATTATTAGACATTAAATTTTATTATACATATAATATAATATTAATAACTAAAATTAACCATGGAATTTATTAATATTCATTATAATGAAACATAAAATTTATTGGCATTTCTTATAATTAAACCAACAACCTAAATAAAAAATCATCTCAAAGCCCTCAAAGAATCAAAATCCAAAAAATATGGAAAATTTACCACAATGGATGATTTAGAAGGGGAGGTGACGGCATAGGTAGAGATTTTTAGGGTTTGGTTAGGAGCCACTGCAAGGGGGAAAAGTGAGCGGTGGCGAGGGTGGTAAGGTGGATAGGGATAATTTGGGTACGGAGATTAGGCAGCAACGGTGAGGGGGAAATTGGTGTGGTAGTGATGGCTTGAGGGAGAGGGGGTTCTTGAGGGAGAAGGGGGGAGTGGCTAGCAATGATGGGGTGGATTAGTGGAGAAGGGAGCAGCCTGTCATGAACCAATCATGGGGGTCTTGTCCCACACTAGCAAGAACAACAAGGTTTTGGTTTGTGTGGTCTATCCCTATCGAAGAGATGGGAGTCATCCCAAAAATGTAGAGGATGATGTGTTTCTATCCTGAAACCACTGGTTGGGAGCTATGGCCACTCTTCTGATGAGTCCATGGCAGGACGAAACCAATCGAACCTCACATCATAAGAAGAGCTGGACAGCTGAAACTCATCCTCCTATGAGGGGGTTGGGGTGCTGCACGGGCCAACTGCTATGCTGAGATGCTTAGCCCAAGACAAGTGGTATCAGAAAGAATGTGACTCATAATGTATTTGGAATGTTGTTTGTTGGACCTTGATGGTGGTAATAGAGTTTCAGGGTGTCATGGTGGAGATAACATAATAGAGAGGGTCGTGCTCGAGAGATGTTAGAGGTAGATACGCCACTATGAAGGGTGGGTTTCGATAAGGTGGTTTGAGACAAAGAAATAGTGTGGATCATGACGGTTTTCAACCTATAAAAAGGGTGGACCATTCATTCCAATGAAAAGGAAGGAGCATCTCTGAGGCAATTCTTGGTAGCAATTTAGTTGGAAGTATACCATTTTATTGACACACAAAATCCCACAATCGTGAATTCATGAGGGATTGCATGGAATGGTGGAGGGAGAATGTCGCAACCCAGTCATGGGGGTCTTGTCCCACACCATCACGAACATCAAGGCTATGGTTCATGTGGTTTGTCCCTATCGGGGATATGGGAGTTTCCCCGACAATGTGGAGGATGGTGCGTGTCAGTCCAAACACCAATCTAGTCGGGAGTTAGGGCCACTCTCTGTAATATTTCATGTCGGGATGAAACTAGTGAACCTCACGTCATATGAAGAGATGTATTGTTGAACCCCACCCACCTAAGAGGGGGTTGGGATACCGCACGGGCGAACGACTGTGATGAGACGTTCAGCCCGTTACAAGTGGTATCAGAGGGAATGTGCCTCATGATGTTTGTTTAATACTACCAGTTAGACCTTGATGGTGGTAGTGGAGTCCCAATGTGTCATGGATAGGTGAAATAATAGAGAAGGTTGTGCTCATGAGATGTCAGAGGCCAAGACGCCACTATGAAGGGTTGTTTTCAAGGCAATGGTTTCCGACCCAGAGAGACGGTGGACCACTGTGGTTTGAGACCTAGAGAGTTGGTGGGCCATGAAACTGATGACAAGGAAAGATTGCCGCCTTGGCCACGCTTGATAGCCAGTTGGTTGGAAACATATCATTTTGAGGACATATAGAAGTCCATGATCCTGCATGCATGAGGGCGTGCATGGAATGTTGGTGGTATAATGTGAAAACCTAATCATGGGGTCTTGTCCCACACCAAAAATAATATAATGGTTGTGATTCATGGTTTTGTCTCCATCGAAGAGATGGGAGTCGCCCTAAAAATTTGGAGTATGGTGCATGTCAGTACTGACACCACTGGTTGGGAGTTTGGGTCACTCTCTTGATGAGTCCATGGCAGGACGAAACCAATGAACCTCACATCATACAAAGAGCTGGATGGCTACACCCCACCCACCTAAGAGGGGGTTGTGGAGTTTCATGGGTGAACCGTCTTGTTGAGATGCTCATCCCATGACAATTCGGTGGTGAGGGGGGAAGGCTCAGGGGATAAAGATACAATCCAGAGTGGGGAGGGCTCATTCACAGCCCTGTTGGTAATGACTCTTGTAATCAACTCTAAAGATATTGTTCCAAAATAAGGCCCATGATTTTGTGATTTTTGAGGAGGAAAGTGGATATAATGGTTTGGAATAACTTCAAAAGGTGTGTTCAAACCCTACTAAGAGGGTTTCCTCCCAGTATTCTTCTTCTTACCAATTATGTTATTCTAGTATGTTGTTTGATCTAATTTTATTCTAACTTGTGTAGGTGTTATTCTTCTTGTTTTCTTTTTCCCTTGTATAATTTTTCATAAGTTTTTATTGTTTGTTTTCTTAATAAATGGGATTAGGTGATTCTTTTTCTAAGTAGTACCATAGTGAATCAAATCTCATATATATATTTCTTTATTTATCTTTATGTATTATATTATTCTGGTTATGGATTTTTCATGCTATTGTGCCCATCATTTTGTGATTATATTTTTGTTGCATTTCTCTTTGTTTTTTATGCATTTTCTTTGCCTCAATTGTCCATAATAAAAATAATTATTATGATATGGGAATTCCCGTAGTACACATAATATGCATAACATGCATGCAGACATCATGAATCTGCTTATTTAGAGATAGGGCACTCGCAATCGTGGATGTCATAAGGTATGAAGAAAATAGAGGTTAGGGTATTATTAGAGAGATTGAGCAGCGCCGCCACTCGCCCCTGAACTTTTCACTCCAATTCCTAGGGGGTTGTGGGGGTATAAATAAGCCGCCCCATCTTCTATAGACCAAATAGTAACAAAATATTTACGATGGTCTTAGTTACAAATTTAATTTACTAGAGGGACCCCATTATCATAACCCACACCGCTCCTACTCATTGTCCCCATCTCCTGTGGGCCCAAATTTTGGATTATTTTCAAAAGTGTTTTACAACTATTGATTAAACTTTTGACCCAAACATAGAATTGTGATTGGAATTTATTATTTGGGTCACAATTAATTTAATTTAAGATTAACTGCAAATTATTTTTATACAATAGCTCAGGCTAGAAGGCCAAAATTTATTATTTTGGTAAAAATTAATTTAAAACTACTACATGATTAAGCCTTTATCACCAAGAAAAATAACGTCAATAAAGTATGATTTTTATCAGCATTTAAAAAATCTCTGATAAAATTTACATTTTTCAGGGCTATGTTTAGTGTTGATAAATGTCATTTTTTATCACTATGACAAAGCATGGATAAAAGTCATTTTCAACTACTACATGGTTTTCCTCAATCCCATAAGGGTGACCTCAAGCCTCATAGGCAACAAAATTAATCATTGGCAATGTAAATGACTAGAAACAAATTTCATTTGATAAATAACATGATTACAGTATAAATCCACAGATAATATCATAGTGAAAATCTCATGGATAATAATGAATGAAATCTTAATAAAGGTAATGATTAATAATTTGGATGTCATGATCTTGGTAATGACGATACATTTACCATCAAAACAATCAACAATATGGTTTAATTATTAAGGGTAAAAACCCATTTAATTTGGCCAACTTTTTCATCTCGTGAGACTACTAATGCATCGAGCGGGTATCTATAATTAGGACATACCCATGTCTGCATGTCTAAATAATTTCTCAAACATAAAAATGATCAATTTAATTTCTGAATCAATATTATTTATCCACAAATATCCATATTAAGTAAAAGACACAGATTTAACATTATTTCATTAGTTAATCAAATAACTTTCAAAGTACATGTAGTATGAAAAATTGGTATATGAATTGGGAAATAATCATATCCATGAAAAAAAATATGGATATTTAATGAAATATTCAATGAATTTTTATGATAATTAACAGGTTCAATACATACACCATGGAAATTAAAATAGGTTCATAACATAAAAAATATGCCTCAAAAAACAAAAATTGAGACGAAGTCCAATACAAGTATCATATCCTAAATCAAATGAATGGATTATTTGTATTCACTGTAAATCCACATAAAAGAAGAGGAAATAAACCATAAGATAATAAAAATTAATTTTACCCATAAAATTATCATGGAATAATCAATTAAATATAATTTTAACCTAAGGAATGAAAATTGAGTTAAGATATCCCTTACCACTTTCTAATCAGTCAAATTGTATGCCCCATAAAATTAATGATAATTAAATGAAACAATGAAAACCATGAAGATAAATAGATTCATGATATGAAATATTTAAGGGGTGTATACATAAACCACACACGAGAAATAAGCGGTGAATATGACATATCTCACATAAATAAAAGTGAGATGAGAAACCTCTTCCCTTATGCTTGAAAGAATCCTGCACTTGTACTTACTGTAATAGATAATAGAATTAGATTAATTCATTAATTAATTTATAACCTCTTAAAAATATATTTTATTTATTATAATTTCATTAATTTCATTTATTTCAATTTATGTGATTTATAATGTTTAATTGTGCTGTTCTAGAAGTGTTTGTTTCATGGTTTCATGATCAGTTTGCTTGTGTATAATTATGGAAGTTCTTAACAAATTGGAATAACTATAAAGAAGTGGAATGAAATGGTTTTAATATAATTGTAGAATTTTAAATGTTCCAGTTTATCATCTTTTTATAAAATGAGTATGATTCATTAGATAAAATGTTAATGAAAAATGATTAGTTTATTTTGGCGCTTTTTACAACCAACACAAACTTGTATCGTTTAGTTTAATATTATGTTTATATACTAGTTATAAAACATTAAATAAGTTTAAATAAACATATTATAATCTATTTTAACAATAAAAAATGTTTTATGACCAGCCCTAATGGCGTTAATGAAAAAAACCAGTCATCTATGATGGTGGTGAATCGACATCTCACAGATAATGATTTAATTATTATAAATAAAAAGGAGAGGAGAAGAGATTTGATGATGGATATTACATTAACAGAATAAAATTAAAGTATACATATCATATTGTAGTTAACATTCTACTTTAGATAAGGGAGGTCCGGACAAGATAAGGAAAGAAAATAAATTAAAATAGAAAAGGGGGATTTTACCTCTTGAATATCATCTCCTTGGGAACATCTTTAGGACACTTGACTTTGGAATTTTGGTAATACCAGAAGGTCTTGGATATGTAGAAAAGGCGTGGGAATGGATATGGGAATAATTTAGATAATATTCATGTCTTAAAATGTGTGAGGAGAAGGGGTGGTGGGGGTGATATTTATAGTCGGAGGAGGGGGTGTTTTTTATTAATTTATTCATTTGTTTATTATTTTGGGTCAAGGATATCAATTGTGTTGATTATTGTGACTAATTAAAGTAAAAGGTTCATGTGAGTTTCAAATAATGGTTTATTACATCATCCATCATAACAAAATCATTTTTTTGGGTTAAAATTTTAAATACCGTAAATTACAATATTTCACGATTTACAAAAATTCAACTATTTCAGAAAAATCCCAACAATTTACACTAAACATTGTTTTTCATGTAGATTTAAAAAATAGACTCCATTTTATGAAAATAACTTTTTAAATAGGAAAATTTTAATTGTTAATTAAAATCATCCTTTATTTAAAAAAATACTTATTTTAATATTATAACCGGTTTTATAACACTTCTAAAAATTAATTATGGTCTCATAAAATTGTCTTATAATTATAATACAATAAAATATTAATTTATGAATCTATTTATTAAAATAAATTTTATTTCAAATCATTTTATTAATTATAAAATTGTAAAAAAATTACATTTCACAAAAACACCAACACTTAATCAATCATTTTTAAAACATTTATTTACTTATTCCTTGATATAAATATATAAAATTTTCATTTATGAGGTACCTAAATATTATTTATACCTTCATAGGTGATTTTATTATTCTAATGGATTTTTTCTATTCCAAATAGTCATATTACTATTTAAACGGTCATGTTAATATTTAATAGTATACCATGGTTCGTTTAATCTTGGTATTTCATGAAATTTAAGCTATTGAATAAATTAAATTTATTTAAGAAAATACATACAGAAAAATATTTGGGTATTATATTCTTCCCTCCTTTGAAAATTTCATCCTTGAAATGTTTCATGAATATTACCTTATAAAATGATGAGGGTGGTTTTTCTTCATAACATACTCTGGTTACCACATTACTTCTTCCATTTTATGGTTTATATAAAGAAAAACTACCAATCTAGTCATCCTATCTCTCAAAGCTTTATCTCTAGTGTGATAAATATCGATAGGCTTTTCCAAGTAACAGAAATCAGGTTTCAGCTCAATTGTTTCATAGTTGAGTACATGCGTTGGGTCTGGAATGTACTTTTTTAAAAATGATATGTGGAACACATCATGAACATTTGAGATACTTGGTGGAATTTCTAATTAGTAATCTTCATATCAAATTATTTCTATAATTTTAAATGGTCCGATGTAGATGGGGCTCAATTTCAATTTCTTACCAAACATTATGAAATAATTTCATGGAGATACTTTTAGATTGACCTGATCTATCGGTTGAAATTACAAATCCTTTCTCTAGATGTCAGCATAATAATTGTACTACTTTTAGGTGAGTTAATATGAGAATTAATAGTCTTTAACTTTCTTTTACTCTACAATAAGTTCTAGTCCGATAAGTTTCATCTCACTAACATCATCTTGACAATTTGAAGTACATCATATATTTCCATATAAAGTTTCATATGGCATCATCTGAATACTAGAAAGAAAAATTAATCTACCAAAGGTAAATAATTATTCCACATTCCTTGAGATTCATGTGAAAATGATCAAAATATGTCTTTCATTGTTTGAATATTCCTCTTAGATTATTCGCCAGTTTAAGGATGGTAGGCGGTCCTCAAATGATGCTCATTATCTAGATCCTTCTGAAGACTCTTCCAAATATTTGATGTTAAATGAAGATATTGATCTAAAAAAATTTATAGGTGAACCATGAATTCTTAAAACATTATTAATATAGTGTATAGTTAGGTGCTCAAGAGGTAAATCTTCTCTTATAGCAAAAAAATGTGCTTATTTTTTAAGAAGATTAACAATATTCCATATCATATCATTCTTTCTAGGGATATTTGGTAATCCAGGGATCAATTAGATAGTGATTTCATCCAGCTTACACATAGAATTATTTATAGGTTGCATGAATCCTCTAGGATTATATCTCTAAAACTTCACTTATTGAAAAACTAGACATCTTGACACATAGTGAGCAATTTCTTGCTTTATATTATCCCACAAAAAATGATCATTCAGATCTCTATACATCATGGTACTACCAAGGTGTATAGATAAATTTGAGATATGGGCATAATCTAATAGTTCCCTTTTTATTTAGAGACTGGTTTTTTTTTAATTCTTTAAAATATTTCTATATATTTCAAGAGTTATGTGGTGAGATGGTGTGCGATTCTAAGGCACAATGTGCCCAGAATTAATTTTATAAAAACATTAAATTTATTTTATATTAGTCGCACATAGTTTATTAAAGAGAATTGGTTAAATATTAAATTAAATCTCAAATTTAAAATATGATATCATGGTTGACTAGGTAACATTGTTTTTACCCTAGGTGCGATCTAAAATAGGTCAGCATGGAGCATTCAGATGTCTCACTCATTAGTAGTACGTTCAATGGATTACTTAATTAATTCATTAATTCATTCATTCAATAATTTTAACCTATATTAAACAATTATAATAATACTATCAATGTATAATCATCCATGCTTATCCACATAAAACCTAGGATGATTCTAGAGCTTCTCTTCCTCTTCCTGTTGGTGAATCCCATCAGACGATGAAAAAACACTAGATTAGAGCAGATCGGGATGGAGTGAATGCAATGACTTTATTTGATCATTGGAGATTTCATTCTTCAATGATGAATGATCCAATATCTTTTTAGGAATGGTGAATTTCTATTTTACAAAATCTTTAAATAAATTGATTGATTATAATCATCATGTTTAGGATCTGCACCAATTATTAAACCTTTTCATGCGCCCATCTATCAATTTTAATAAATTGTTTATGTTTTTGAAACCTAGATTTTCCCATTATTGATCATTTTTGAATAATAATTATCCAAATATTGTTAAATAATTGTTTTTATTCCTTCACCCCTAATTGTTTTGGGTTCTTCACCGGTTGGACCATGCGGTCTTGATTTGACATTTTTAGGCAGTAACGAGCACAATCGGACCCCCAAAATCCTAACGGATTCTTGAGAAAGGGAATTATCAATGAATCATGAACATATCTAGGATGGTTGTAGGTGTTGTATGATCTTTTTGATTATTAGAGCATCTGAGAGACTTAAATAGAGAGCATGGATCTATACATGACATTGAGCAATTAATAGAGTTTTTAATGCTTTGTCATGGGGATCATTACACCAAGGGACATGAAATATTGGAGGTTGTTCCATGGAAATCAGAGGAAATGCCTATAGACAAAGCCAATAACAATAATTTCCCTTTTAATCTATGGAAAACAACATGAACTATGTCGTGGTTGATCCACACATGTTGTTTTGAAGATCGAGCAATGGATTTGATATGTGTAGCCTTAATTTGTCTCCCCTATATAATTTCCTAGTATTTTGAGATATTTCATTGAATCGAGGAGATATAATCCACCACAACTATAGTCGAATCCATTTTAGAGTAATTATATAAATATCTAGCTGTTTATAAGGTTTTCTCTGAATAGATAGTTTTTCCCCTAAGAGAAGACCCCACCATGATTGTTTTTCCCCTACATCATGGTGGGTTTGATTTATAAAGATAAAAGGTTCTACCATTTTTTAGGGAATATTTTCTCTTTTTGAAGATTCCATTAATTATTTTGAGTTCATTCATGCACATTTTTTGTCTATAAATCCATTTTTGTATAATAGTTTGTTTATTCAAGTAATTTGATTTACTATTAAATTGTTCTTGTGTTTCATTATTTTTATTACCATTCATTTCATTATTTCACTCACTTCATAAGATAATCATGCCAAGAATGATATCATTTCTTCCAATCATTAATGGAAAGTAGCCTAAGGGATGGTGGATAAAGACTAGAAGTATTGGTGTTTATTTTCCTTATCTATTTTTCTCATGATTATTTTTTTTAATTAGGAATCAATTTAAAAATTAATTCTTTATTTCATTCCTTAAAATGACTTTGACAAAAATTCTTATTGAGGTAGGATCTTCAAAGTGATGGAGAGGATTAAACTGTTATTAATAATTTGGATTTATATTTTTTTATAGAAAATTAATGTGTAACATCCCAACCCAGATTCCAATAAAATGGTTCCCAAATATTGTGGTTTATGAGGCCTCAAGATCACCTCCTTGTATGCTACAGGGTACCGACTAGTAGTAATTTCCAAGTGTGTGATAATAGGGAGACTATGCCCTCATATTAGAGTTAGAAAGTAGTTGAAATAGCTATGTATCATACACAGTATTAAATAAATAGAGTGAGGATGCATCAAATAAACATAAATGGAACATGTTGTAATAATAAATGAAAATTCAATAAAATCAATAATAGTTATTCCATACAAACAATACTAGTCACACACAGAACCAATCATACAGACACCGGAGATACAAAAGAAACTAAAATAAATGCATAGGGATCTACTACTAACTCTGAGTGAGACCACATTCTGAGTCTCCAAAAATTTTCGAACTGCACCAGCCTGATTAGAAGAACCCACACGAGAAGCTCTGCTCAATCCTGTGACTCTGGGCTTTAGCCCTATCCACTATGCAACTATGCTCAACCTGAAAAGCAGGCATAAATTCTACATTCATATCAAGGATCATGTGTAGTGGTGAGAAATAATATCAGTAGGCCACCTTTATGAGAAACCTATAAATGTGATTCTAGAAGTATATGTAAAAGAAAATTGCTCATCCTGGCTGAAAAACAACAAAAAATATAATTAAAACTAATAATCGTGAAACAAAAATCGAACCCCGAGACTGTAATCCTGATCAAATGGGAATGTTCCACCATGGATTTCCATACCTATATATGTATACATGAATAGTCTCATATTCATACTCATATATATAAATATTAATATTCATGAGTAAGTGAAATAAATAAAGTAAAACCAATAAATAGTTAATCCTTGGGTCTGTAATCCTGATTTCTTGGACATCCTATGCAATGTCATTGAGATGGATATTTTACCACTCAATCCATATATCATTATGTTGATTTATCAGTCTTTAATCCCAACAGACATGTGCCTATATCATCTAATTCTATAAAAGTCTATGAGAAAGCTACTTCACCAAAGGGGGATACTCGTCTTACACATGGGTTCACCCATACATGCCTCCAATCACTATAATCAAGGATTATAGGGATGTACATCTAGACATCTTTTACATTGTCACTGATCTAGACACCATAATTCTCATTCCATGTAAATCCAGTCCAATGTTTGAGCACTAGGTCTCAGTATATAAGTCCTCATGACATTTGGAAGTCGGATAGACCCTAAGTGTCTAACCCTTAGGTGATATGTAATGAGAAATCACTGGTGAGATGCTATTCCCACCTCCGGAGTCTCTAATGATGGAGAGAATAATCATTCTAGGTATCCAAGGATGTGAGACACCATGCCCAACACTATAATTAACTAACCGATCAGGGAAATTGTAATCATCCCTATCCCTCGGGAGAGTGTAATCATCCATGAGAACAATTATATTGAGAATAGCGTAATCATACTCATCATATATCAAATAGAGGATAGATTAATTATCCTCATCACTTGGGATAGAGGAATCATCCACAACTATCATTTTTAGGGATGTCATGCCTGTATATCAGAATATTAGGTTCAACAGCTAGATTCTAGGAAACACCATTGGTTATACCAACAAGGTTATAATCAAATATATAGGATTAATAGACATATATCAATTAGTACCTTTGGGTATAAAAATAAACATATGAATAAAACATGTCTCAGAGTCCAGATCCTAGGAAGAATATTCAAGCATCCCAAATAGAAAGAAAGATGCCTCGCTCAGGCTCAACATCCACCAACCCAAAAGAACCTCTAGTAATCATCGACATATCAATAATAACTAAGTGAAAGGATAAACTAAATAGTGAGGGTGTCCAAATTACTAGACCCAACACTACCACCACATCCCCATGGGCATACAAGTTTGGCATGGGTTCTATAGTTTCACTCACTGTCATCCCAACCCAAACCTAATGTACTAACTCAGGTTCATCCAAAAAAAAGGGCACTTGTTTGGTCCCTCACTTCAAAAATTAAGAGGCATCCTACTTGGGATCCTTGATGTCAAAACATTAGAGAAGAAATCCTACTTGGGATCCTTATATGAGAAGGTAAAAGGAAGAATCGTATAATGGACCCTCTAATAGAAAAAAAAAGATAGAGGAATTATATAGGTGATCCTAAAAACAACACATAGGTGAAAGATTCATAAAAGGGACCCTCTACAAATGTATAATAAAGTGGAAGCATCTTACATGGTATCCTTGGAATGGTAAATAGGTTAAAGGATCATACAAGGGACTCCATAAGTCCGTATATAATAAAAGGAACCCCTTAAGGGATCCTTAGTACAGAAAGAACATATAGGAATCCTATATGGGATCCCCTAGGTCGAAACATAAATAGAGGAATCCTACTAGGGATCCTTGATAACAACAGGTCTCATGGCCCCAGAGGCTAGAAGGGAACATCTCACAAGGGATACATCCTCAAAGAAAAAAACAATTAAGGAATTAGTCACGAGAGTAAGCTCATGGGAAATCACATGATAGGCCTCACTCTTAGAACATACATGATTCAATTAATGGAGGAAGACTCTATTTTAGGTAAAATTTCCAAAACATCCATTAAGAGTCATCATAAAACTCCATGGGGCACATGGTGTGTACCTGACATGGTGTACCTACTTATGTCCCTCAAATGTCTTAGCAATGTACTTGGCCTAGATGTGTACTTCAACAAGGTGTGCGACCCACACGAAGTTTGGAAATGTACTCTACATAGCCACGTACCCCTACATGGGTTTCCTGACAGGGAACTCGATTACACGAATGAGTATTAGTACACGACTTGTACACCCTTGTACATGAATTTTACTTCAAAAACTTCATCTTTCCAAAATGTTAAGAACACATGACGTGTCTCCCTAGGGTTTTCCAAAATGAAAAACCCTTGAAAACACTTTAAACCCTATTTTCAACCAAAAAATAAATAGATCAGGACACTAGGGTCCATAAGAAAGTGTAATAGGGGTTCAAAACATGAAAAAAAAATGAATCTATGGGGGATTTTTAGTAAAACATATAAATAGTCTACCTTTGGGAAAAACTGTCAAAGATTGGCCCATTTTTTCGGTCCACGGATGTCGCGTGGTGATCTAGTGAATCGATATATTTATTATGGTACCTTTCTCTCTCCCTCTCTATTTTCTCCCTCCATATCCCTTTCTTTCTTAGGTCACATTAAGAAGGATCCCCCTAGTCGCATACACGAAAATCTAGAAGGAAATAATGAAAAAATAGGAAAGAGAAAAAAAAGGAAAAGAAAACGGGGTGGTAGCCGGCCCTGATGGCCACCACATGTTTATGGCCCACCTAGGAAAAATACCCCATTACAAAATCAATGGTGAGGGAAGAATATTAATCCAAATCTCAGTTAAAAATTTATGACCAAACGAACCTACACAAATAATTTAAAATTTAATTTATTAATTATTAATTATTCTGCTAAAATTTGAATGGCTCGTAAATGTACCAAAATCCAATCATAGGGTAAACACTTTATTTCGAGATAAAGGAAGTGTTCATAAAAAATATCCTAGATCATATTCTAGGGGGGAAAGACCATTTACCACTTACAAGAATCTTAAAGTAAAAAATCAAATTCCTGCTCCAAATTACTATCTAGGAAAATCATGGGACCTTAAAATATCCCCACCATAAACCTTCTTGTCCCCAAAAATCTGGTTATTAAGACTATTTGACATGCTCTCAACATGAGCATTTGCACAACAAGCTATCTGGATTGTCCAACAACCAGCCTCATAGCACCAATAATTGTCTCCTATATGGAAGACATTTTACTATGACTGACAAGGTACAACCCACCATAGAAATACCCATATCATCATCTCAAAACCAAACTACGAGCACAAAGACCCATGAAAAAATGCTGATTTCCAATTAAAAATGAGGGTCACCAGCCTCAAATGGCCAAAGGAACTATCCCCACCAAATGACTTACCTTACACTTCTCCTAGAGCGTAACCCCAGCAGGTTTCCATCCTTAACCCTAGAATAACATTTAAACAAAAAGATGCTAATAGTAGGGACAATGCTCTATCAGTATACTCAATATGCTGTCAAAATAGAGAATGGTCATCTCTAACCAAGAGTATACTATGATTTAAACCAGATGAGTGTGTCCAACTCTCTTTGATCCATGATAACCATCCTATCAACACCTTACCATGATTTAAACATTGGTCAACCATGTTTTCATACCCCATAATTGATGTCACCTCTTCCAAGGAGGGATATTCATAACATTAACCACAAATTCTAGAAAACCACTCCAATGAAAAGTCTTGAAACCATCAGTACTCATCTTGAACCCGTCCACCCACCAATTAGGATTCAAACAACACTATGTGGAACCAGATTTTACCTTTATCACCCAACCTATAATTTAGTGAGTCATCCAGAATAAGGGTAAGATGATTTTGTTACACGAAATGTCAGAATCATTAATCTAGAAGCTCCCTTGGAACTTCTCTTCAAAATTGGGCACCTCACATGTTCCATTATTTTATTCCATGATCGCCTATCACCCAACATCTTTCCAGTAATGAAAATCTACTCTCTCTATATCTACATTAGAAACAACAAAAACACTAGTTTTTTGGGATTGGCACCTAAACAGTCCTACCTATTGAATTTAGTCTTGTTTCTTTATCACCAAAATTTCTTATCAAAATATGAAGGCATAAACATGTCTATATCGAAAAACTCTATCACCTACCGTCCCTAAATCTCAAAAAAAAAAAGCATACAACCAAGCTCACATCCAAAAAAGGCATTCAAAAACATGGTCCAAACTCTCTTATATATGTTTCCATCAATCAAAATACACACTGACCTACAAGGGTTTGAGTCCAAACTAAGGGCCTCTATGTCTCCCACCTAGCCCTCCAGAAAAAGTCTCACAACTATGTCACAAGGTCTAAACACCTAGACCGAAAGATCAAACATCTCGAAAGAAGGTAAAGATCACAATTACCTATGAGGGTAAAAATTTAAAACAAGTCCTACAAGGTACAAATAATCTCTGAGAATCCTCATAAGAAACTTCTCCCTAAAGGTCACAATACCAATGTAGAAAAGAGACTAAACTGACACTCACTGGGAATCAGTTTATAGTAATACCCCCTGGAGTTCCAGTTGATAAGAAATGTCCTGGTATCCATCAGCGTCATACTCAGTGATCTGACTAGATAACCAAGACCTAAAAAAACAGCATATAACGGGTACAACATATGGTTATCACATTCCATATCGACCAACTAGGGTCACTACACAACTCATGCATGAGGACTGAGTCATCAGCCTCAACACCAATGACTCAATATAGATCCTCATAACCATACATCATAATGAGATATATATATATATATATATATATATTTAATAATACCAATTTAAATAGGTCTTGTACATCAGTAAAATTACACACTAACAGGATTATATGATGTGAATCCTAAGTGACAAATATAATGCATTAGACACCTATTTCCTTTTCCAGTCAAGGGTAAAAATTCATTACTGGCCTCTTCCCAATGGCCATGATCCTGAGAACCATATTAAATCATAAAATCCACATGATTTGTGCATCACTCAAGGTAAAATCATCTATAACTCTAAAATTGTATATCAGAATAGTAATCCTATACCATGGAAGCTATGAATTCTTACTGGAACAAGTGTTCTTAATCCACTAGTCTGATATCCATCAAAGGTTCAGTCGCATTTATAATAATTCAATCTACCATATCCCAAATAGTAAAGACCCAAAAATTAATATCTCTGATACCACTTTTTAACATCCTATCCTGGAGGCCACTAAAACAGTGCCTCGAGCTGGTGGGTTAGGCCTCAAACACACCTCCTCGTATGCCAATGGCTGATGACTATCAGCGAAGGCCGAGGGAGTGATATTGGGGACTCTATGCCATCATATCAGAGTAAAAATGGAATAAATAGATAAGTATCATACATAGTAGTAAATAAACAGAGTGAAGAATTAGTAAATAAATTGAAATAGAACATGTTTTCATTATAATTGAAAATTAAATAAAATCTCTAAGAGGTATGTCATAAAAACCACACTACTCACCCACTGGGCCAAACATACAGATACAAGAGATTAAAAATAAACTGAAATAAAATTATAATGATATACTACTAAATTTGATCCAGACTATGTACTCAGTCTCTAGACGATGTCTAACTACACCTACTAGATCAAAATAACCCACACACACAGCTTCACTCAATCATGTAACTCATGGCCTTAACAGTATACACTATAAAATTGTTATCAACCTAAAAACGTATACATAAGGTCTACATGTACACTTTGGTTCACGTGAAGGGGTGATAAATAATCTCAGTAGGACACCCCAATGAGAAACCTATAAATGTGATGTTATAAGTATATGAAAAAGAAAAGTTCTCAGCGTAGCTGAGACACAACTAAAAAGATAAGTAAAACCAGTAATCATGAAACCATATTTGAACCCTGGTTCCATAATCCGAATCAACTGGGCATGTTCCACCATGAATGTTCATACCTATATATGCATACATGAATAGTACAATACCAATACACATATACATAAATATGAATATTCATGAGTATGTGAAAGAAATAACATAAAACCAATTATAATTTGATCATTAGGTCTGTAATCCCAATCTTCTGGACATCCTTTAAAAAGGAATTGAGATGGATATCATACCACTCAAGATATGTATCATTAAGTTGATCTCGAGGTCCATAATCTCAAGCGATATGTAGCTAATTCACCCAACGTCGAAAAAGTCTTTGGGCAAGATATGTCCCCATAGGGGGTTACTTGTCCTACACCCGGGTTCACCCATAGTCACCTCCAATCATTATAATCATGGATTCAATGGGTGTACTTCTGTAAATCCTATAAATTGTAACTGATCTAGACCCCATGCTTCTCTAATCATCTTAATCCAATATGATGTATGAGCCCTAGATCTTAGTCCATAGGTGGCCATGACATTCGGAACTCAAAAAATCCCTAACGATGTGAACCTTATATGGTCTGTAAGGATAAATCACTTGTGAGGTTCCATTCACACCCCAAGTGTCTATAATAATGGTGAGTGTAATCATTCATATCATCCAGAAAAGTGTAATCATTCTAGGTATCCAACGATGTGAGATGCCAATCTTAACACCACGATCAATTAACTGATCAGAGAGAGCATAATCATCCTTATCCCTCAAGAGAGCAAAAACATCCCTGAGTACAATCAGATGGAGGAGAGTGTAATCATCCTCATCATATATCAACCAAATTATAGATCAATCATACTCATCACATGGGATAGAGGAATCATCAACAAGTATCCTTACTAGGGATTTTAATTCACGTATATCATAATATTAGGATCTACAGTCGGATTCCATGAAACACCTCTGTATATCCCAACAATGTAATAATAAAATATAAAGGCTCAACATCCAGATCCTATGTAGTACCTCTGGGTATAAAAATAAACATATGAAGATAACATGGCTCATAATATAGATCCCAAGAACAATTATTGGGAATCCCAAAGAGAAATAAAGGCACCTCGCGTCAAGCTTCATAGCCACCAATAAGAAATCACCTCTGTTAATCATAACTACATAAAAAATAACCAAATGAAAGGATTAAAAAAAGAGTGAGGGTGTCCAAAAACCTAGACCCAACACAACTTACACAGCCCCATGGGATTACATGTTCAACATGGTATCTACGATGACAACTTCTACCATCTCTACCAAAACCCAACATACTAACTTAGGGTCATTCAAACAATAGGGCACCCACTAAGTCCCTCACATCAACACCAAAGTGGAATCTTGTAATGGCCCGAACCTCTCTGGCCCATTCCTTTGTCAAAAAGAAGGCCACGAAGTGTTCTGGAGGGTAAAATGGACTTTTCCCACACTTTCCAGAATTTTGAAACTACACGCCGTGTAGTGTGAGTACACGCCGTGTACCCCCTCTCCGGGTATAGCCCATGTTGAAGTTCGTGTCCTTGCCGTGTGAAATAAGTGGGTACACGCTGTGTGTCCATACTATACGCTGTGTACCACCTTGTCGGGTATACCCTGATTAGTCACTGAAAGTGGCTAATATTCATTGTTAAGATCTTAATATTAATGTTTTTAAAAGTTCATAAACATCAATTTTAGTCCAATTGAGAAATTGAACTTCATTTCCCATCATTGTGCAATTCATTCTTAAAATGTCAATTTGGGCCCACTCAATAATTTGCTTGTGGAAATTACATTATTCATCATTTTAAATTTAAATTTTGTAATATGATTGATCACTTTGTTTGGAACATTTTATCTTTTAGATCCGATGGATGAATCCCAAAGGAAGATGGAGAATTTTGCGCCTGAAGGCAGAAACTTTCTGGAAAAAGCATAATGGGCCTAAGGCCCATCAAAAAAATGTGGGGCCCAGACACCAAGCCCAATGAAGCTCAAATTTATACATTAGAAATATAAAAATATGAGTATCATTTTATTAAACTGTGGACAGAGCTAATTCTGATTTTTTCATGATGATAAAGGGATCTGAAGTTGAGATTTAAATGGAGGACTCGTCATTAATGCACAGCAATCAGTTCCACCATTTCAACCATAACATTCAAACGGCTGATCCAAATCTCATAAAACTTTTAGAGCTTCTAGAAGACACATGGAAGAAGATATTTTATATTTGTGACACCTCCGGATTCGGCCATATGAAGTGTCAAACTCACACGGACAGTTTTCTGGGTCAACTTTGAAACGTCAATTTCCTTTTGATTCTTCACCCTCCTTTTGACTCTCTTAATTGTTGGGGGGTGAATTTAATGTTGGGGGTGGACCTAAGGCTCCTAATATGACTATATAATAAGATGGTGGTGAATGAAATTATCATCTAACATTTTTCTTTGAATCCATGTTTTTCTTTCATCCATTGTATTTCTTTCAATTGTAATTTTCTGCTTTCGATTTCTAATCACATCGTCAAGTTTTCCCATGTAATTTTTTCTTTAACGTTTATTATTTTAATAAAATTTCTTCTTCTTCACTTTTTATTTTCCCTTTCTTTACACGTTGATACCGTTGAATCATGGTTTGAAATTATTCACACCAACAGTTGTGATTTCAATCACACAACGGAGGAGTGTTCGTTCTTTTAATAATTTTCTTCTTCTTCAATTCCTCCCCCGTAAGTCTACATCCCGCTTCCATTGGTAGAATAGCATCAATGGAGGGCTAACCTCTTAAGGGTTGATCCAAGGGAGTAGCAAGGTCATGGATTGAATGTTATTTCATGTACTTAATATTTAAATCTATTCGTTATTTTAGGATTTCCATTTGATGAGTTACATTCTTTCTCATCTTTGTCAACTTTAACGATGACACATTTTGAGTGCTAGTACGATCTATTTCCTTTGAGTTCTCATTAAAGTGATCCTTAAAGTGAATTAGTGATTAGCCTTGGAATTGTGTAGGGATTAAATTGGTGAATGATTTGGATGAATTATCTCATTGTTTGGATATGTCTTGAATAAATGACCTGAAATTTTCTAAGAAAAGAAATTCATCCAATCCACCCCATGCAAAACCCTAAGATCAACCCACCATTAATAATTGTTTAGTTCACATCATTTTTGATTATATCTTATTTAAATTATATCTTTAGTTCTTTAATTAAAATCTACCTCAAAGTTGGCCACTTCATAGCCAATCCATCAATAAATCATAGCGTCCCAAGGTTACTTCTTCGGTCCCTGTGGATTCGATCCCTACTTGTACTTCAACGACCGCTTTTACCAGTAAGGTAAATTTGGGCGCAACCAAATTTTGGCGCCGTTGCCGGGGACCAATTATGTCACCTTAGAACATCTTTCTATTCTGCCTCTTTTCTATTTTCTCATCCCCATTTCTCTTATCTTTTCCCCTTTCTTTTTTTTTTGACCCCTGAAAATCACGATTCCAAATTTTCAAATAAATCCAATGGAGTATAATCAACAATATCCCTTCACAAACTCAGGATGGAATCAGTTTGAAAATTCACATTGGGAATCACCAACCTTTTTTAATCAACATTTGAATGAATACCCCACCCCTGATAACATGAACAAAATTTGTAATGATGAAGGTTTAAAAGAAAAATTTCCATACCTATCAAGAATGATTGAAAAGATGAATAATGAGGAAGTCCATGATGTCAAAACATCTATCAATCCTAATCCTGAAACAATTCTTCAAAAATTGTGTGAACAAATGAAAAAAATGAATTCAGAGGTATCATGTTTCAGACATGAACTTCAAAGCATTAAAACTTGTGTGGACCCCATTCTCACTCAAACCATCCCTTACTTAATATTGATAGAAGAATCTTGTAACACACAAACCCCTCAAGCATTTATTGAAGAACTAACCATTGGATTTGTTATAGTTGAAGATAATAAAGGAATTATTGATGGGTGCTTAAATCAAGAGGAAATTAATTTTATGGATTCACAAGGGGAAAATTTGACATCATGGACTGATTTTCCTGAATATAACTCCATTAATGATTTTTCAAAAACACTAATCACTGAAAAATTGGGAGAAATACCAAACATTGATCCCACACACACTTCTGATATTCAACTGGACAATTTTTAGGATGAATCTTATTTTCAAAATGAACCAATTCTTTCTAAATGTTTTGGAGAAGAAACTGATTTTGATTTAATTTGTCAAAATCCTTTAGGAAATTTCAATGAAACTGAACTCAACATTATAATCCTTCCTTTCCCACTCAAGAATCCCTCTATTTATGAAAACCTAGACCATTCAATTATCATCCATTTTCATCAAGAATCTCACAAAGTAGGAATGAACCTTGAAATCATAGGAAATACTCAAAATGAAACTCATTCAACCATTACCAAAATTCCTTGGACTTTTACACTCATTGTTAAGCATGGGATTTCACATGAAAAAAATTCTAAAAAAATGGCTATTCTGAATCTTGTTGAGTTTTATAAAAATGGGGTCCTAAAAATGTTGAAAGTTGGAATTGGATAAGTTGGGGGGTTCAAGTCGAACTAACGACATTAAACAAAAGCGCTGCATGGGAGGCAACCCATGGTTTTCATGTTTTATAATTATTTTGAATCATTTTATTTTTCATATAATAAATTACCATAATCTGTTGACCTGTTCTTATTTTATGAGTAAGGATGGGTATGAACGGGGAGCGCCATATTCATCCGTGTCACGTGGTGTGATCTCTGAGTAATACCTTACCCAGAAAATATAAGGAAAACAATGTATCATCAGTTTATTTTGTTTTGTTTTATTTTTATGTTTTTATAGGTTTAAAAAAAATAAAAGGACATGTCATAAGCCATAAGGAAAATCCATTCACCACCACCCAAGCCACTGAGACTCAAATCCAGGATTTAAGGGAGACTATGGCATATGCTATCATCATCAACCACCAGGTAACTTCATTCCATGATTTTCATTTTAAATTTCTTCTTTGAACTCCTCTCCTACCCCGTTCTAACTTTTCTTTTCTTTAAACACTGGGGATAGTGTCATTCTATGTTGGGGGGAGATAAAAAATGAATTTTTTTATTTTGTGAATAAAAACATGCATGAAAAGAAAAATTTCATTAACCATAAACATGATAACACACATTGCAAACTCTAAAATTGGATATCAAATAAATTTTTCAGGCCTTGATTCTGATTTTAATGCAAGTTTAAGTTCATGAGCATAGTTTTTGGAAAGTACGGTTGTCCAATGTGATTTTTCAAAGTTTACATTTTCATCCTCCTAATAAAAATGCCACAAAGCACGTCTACTGGATCATGGGTGTAAATTTGAGTTCTTGGGTCCCTTTCATTATAGCATAGGGTTCTGGGGTCACTTTTAGTTTAATTTGAGTATCCAAAAAAAACAAAAAAACACAAAAAAAAGACCACATAGAGCAATGTTTTGTCGAAATGCGTGGCGTCTGGCACTTGGGGATCGTGACTCCATAGTTGTCTTGCCCAGAGTTAGGCTTTATATCTCTATTGTAGAGCATGAAATTGACAATATGTGTGGCGTCCGGCACCTGGGGATCGTGACCCCATAGTTGTCTTGCCCAGAGTTAGTCTTTTCATATCTATTGTGGTTAAAAAAAATAAAAAAAATCAAAAAAAAAATTAAAAAAAAATGGATACTCATCTTAAGGTTTAATGTGATTCCCACCTAGCGCTTCCATTTTTTCCCCTTGAATAATAAAATGGGCCCCATATCTTTTATGATGCACAACACTTTATCATGCTTAATTGAAATTGGATGAAATGTGGCGATGAATTTAAACAAAGGAATGGTCTTGGGCTTGGGATATGCTTATGGACCTAGCTTGGTTTAAATGATTTTGATGGGTTTTCAAAAAAAAATTTGGTATTAGATATTTGGGTGAGTAATGTGTATTAAAATGTTTTTGGAAAAGGGGATTTGGATTTCATATTTGTAATTTATTTTTCTCGGGACTAGCAAAACTCAAGTTGGGGGGTGTGATTAGTCACTGAAAGTGGCTAATATTCATTGTTAAGATCTTAATATTAATGTTTTTAAAAGTTCATAAACATCAATTTTAGTCCAATTCAGAAATTGAACTTCATTTCCCATCATTGTGCAATTCATGCTTAAAATGTCAATTTGGGCCCACTAAATAATTTGCTTGTGGAAATTACTTTATTCATCATTTTAATTTGAAATTTTGTAATATGATTTATCACTTTGTTTGGAACATTTTATCTTTTAGGTCCGATGGATGAATCCCAAAGGAAGATGGATAATTTTGCGCCTGAAGGCAGAAACTTTCTGGAAAAAGCATAATGGGCCTAACGCCCATCAGACAAATGTGGGGCCCAGAAACCAAGCCCAATGAAGCTCAAATTTATACAGTAGAAATATAAAAATATGAGGATCATTTTATTCAACTGTGGATGGAGCTAATTCTGATGTTTTCATGATGATAAAGGGATCTGAAGTTGAGATTTAAATGGAGGACTCGTCATTAATGCACAGAAATCAGTTCCACCATTTCGACCATAACATTCAAACGGCTGAGCCAAATCTCATAAAATATTGAGAGCTTCTAGAAGACACATGGAAGAAGATATTTTATATTTATGACACCTTCGTATTAGGACATATCAAGTGTCAAACTCACACGTAAAAATGGAGGACGAATCTGGACAGTTTTCCGGGTCAACTTCGAAACGTCAATTTCCTTTTGATTCTTCACCCTCCTTTGGACTCTCATAATTGTTGGGGGGTGAATTTAATGTTTGGGGTGGACCTAAGGCTCCTAATATGCCTATATAAGGAGATAGTGGTGAATGAAATTATCATCTAACATTTTTCTTTGAATCCATGTTTTTCTTTCATCCATTGTATTTCTTTCAATTGTAATTTTCTGCTTTCGATTTGTAATAACATTGTCAAGTTTTCCCATGTAAGTTTTTCTTTAACGTTTATTATTTTAATAAAATTTCTTCTTCTTCTTCTCTTTTTATTTTCCCTTTCTTCACACATTGATACCGTTGAATCATGGTTTGAAATTATTCACACCAACACTTGTGATTTCAATCACACAACGGAGGAGTGTTCGTTCTTTTAATAATTTTCCTCTTCTTCAATTCCGCCCCCGTAAGTCTACATCCCGCTTCCATTGGTAGAATAGCATCAATGGAGGGCTAACCTCTTAAGGGTTGATCCAAGGGAGTAGCAAGGTCATGGATTGAATGTTATTTCATGTACTTAATATTTAAACGTATTCGTTATTTTAGGATTTCCATTTAATGAGTTACATTCTTTCTCATCTTTGCCAACTTTAACGATGACACATTTTGAGTGCTAGTACGATCTATTTCCTTTGAGTGCTCATTAAAGTGATCCTTAAAGTGAATTAGTGATTAGCCTTGGAATTGTGTAGGGATTAAATTGGTGAATGATTTGGAAGAATTATATCATTGTTTGGATATGTCTTGAATTAATGACATGAAATTTTCTAAGAAAAGAAATTCATACAATCCACCCCAAGCAAAACCCTAAGATCAACCCACCATCAATAATTGTTTAGTTCACATCATTTTTGATTATATCTTATTTAAATTATATCTTTAGTTCTTTAATTAAAATCTACCTCAAAGTTGGCCACTTCATAGCCAATCCATCAATAAATCATAGCGTCTCAAGGTTACTTCTTCGGTCCCTGTGGATTCGATCCCTACTTGTACTTCAACAACCGCTTTTACTAGTAGGGTAAATTTGGGCGCAACCATACCCCGTGTTGAAGGCCGTGTCCTTCATGTGTGAAATAAGTGGCTACACGCCATGTATCCATACTACAGGCCATGTACCACCTTGCTGGGTATACCCCGTGTTGAAGGTCGTGTCCTTACTGAGTGTAATAAATGGGTATATGCCATGTATCCATAACTACACGCCGTGTAGTCCCTCCCCGCATATGTGTTACCCTCAAACCATGTGTTGACCAGTCAATGGCCGCGGAGCCGTGTTGGAAGCCGCATGGAAACCGTGAGAAATAACCGAGTACACGCCGTGTACCATAAAGTACAATTCGTGTACTTTTACTTTTCTCGCCAATAAAAGGAGGGGTCCCATCCTCCTTTTCAACTCACTCCTCTCCTCCCCATTCCTCTGAGCAGAGCTCTCCCAAGAGACTCGAAGGCTCCATTTCTTCCATAACTTCTTCGTCCAAGCTCCGATTTACGATCCGTCAGGGGACACGGGATCGTAATGACGAAGCGGAACTTACGAGGTTGGATCTGTCGTCTTTCCTTTGGAATTTTCTTTCCAACTTCCACCCGAGGAGGTTTTTTCAGGACCTGACAGATGTGACGGACGCCGACAGATGTCCTCTAAAGTTAATCTGGGGGGAGCGTAGTGATCAGATCCTATTGAGGTAGGGATCTTACCTTCGTCTCTCTAATTGGTGCATCATGCAGGGTGTGTGTTCTCTTGTTTATGTGAAACACTTTTGAACCAGATTAATAAAGATAATAACTGGCTTATATAATGGGGTTGGGAGGTTTGTGATTGCTGTTACTTTATATCATGTGATATTATGTTTTGATTGAGCTTATGCCTTCTAAAAATCATGGTCGTTGGGGGCCTTTACTTATGCAATTAAATGTTTCCCTCTCCTTATGGATTTTCTTATGGATGGAAACATTATGGAATGTCGAAATTGGTTAATCACGTAAAGTTGACTGTTTAAAATCTGGAACCCTTGTGTGATCACCTCGGTTAAACAAAATGGAATAATGAACGTGTGGGTTTTGGCTTGGTTACAGGTGTGTGAAAGGGAGGGGTGAATCTCGGGTTGTTACGAAGAGAACAGGAAGCGGGGTTGCGATAAATGGTATTAAAGGGATACTGATGTATGGTGCAGTTGTGGTTATGGAAGTTGGCAGTGGGGCTGCAGGGATGGGTTTAAATTTGAACAGACTATGGGTTTTGAATAATAAATAAAGTGGGAGAGGTAATGAATGGTGGGTCATGGTAATGGAATAGGATTAATAATTAATGGGTTGGTTTGTTGATAAGAAGGACTTTGTTCTGTTGCTTGTGTTTTCCTAACTTGATTTGTGGATGGCAGGGATATGTTTTACGAATGATTGATGTGGTTGGTTGTGAATAGTTTCCCAGTAGGTAAGGAACTAAATAAACTAATTCTGCTGAAACATGAAAACCTAAATGGGGTTGGGGTTATTTGTTGTATGCATGCTTCGTAGTAACAGTGCCGAGGCACGTTCTCAATTTCTCTGTTTAGAATCCATAGGTTGGGCTATGTGTTTGGTATACTTATATATATATCTATATCTTTTGTGTTTTATCTCACCCCACCCATGTTGATCACATAGTGCCGAACACTCCCATTTCATGGGAGAGGGTGTTTTCCCTTAGTTACTAGCTCCTTCCTGCTCCTCCCCTAGGATGTGATGGCTTGAGGCGACCTTACACCTAAGACTCTTTTGGTAGGTTTCGATTGGGGTGGATTTAGCCCAAGACTCTTCGGGCAGGTTCTATTATTCCCCAATAATCTTCGGGATGAGGCCCAGGTGTGTGCGGGCGGGATATGTGGTTGTGAGGCCCAGGGGTGTGCAGGCGGGATACGTGGTTGTGAGGCCCAGGTGTGTGTGGGTGGGATAAGTGGTTGTCAGGATTAGGTGTGTGTGGGTGAGATACGTGGTTGTGAGGCCCAGGTGTGTGCGGGTTGGATACTTTGTTGTGTGGCCAAGGTTTGTGCGGGCGGGGAGAGTTTGGGAGTGTCAGGACGTTCACTATTAGGAAGATCAGCTAGCTAAAGGGAAATGGTGCGGGGTACCCAATAATCTTGTTCGTATATTCTACTACCTGTTGTGATTGTTTTTTTGGTGAGTGTGGCTGGTGAGGTCGGGTGGATATAATTCCTTTCTAGGTTTCTTATGTTGTTCTCACGGGACATTAGGATGTCTCCCCACTTGTGCACGAGAGATTTAGGTTTCTCTACTGAGTATACTTGTATGCTCACCTGACGTTTACTTTCAGGTTTCCAGGAGGACTACCAGGGCTGTGCGGGACCCTACTAGTCAGACAGTTGGAGTTTTTGTTGTTGATGTACACTTGTTTCTTTTGGTATTGTACATTGAGCTTTCTTGTACTTGCACCTTGTTATAAAATTGTTTAATGATTTATGTGGGATTGGTTTGGGTTTATTTCTATACCCTTGTTCTTTTCCTTTTTGGTGGTTGACCTTTCCTATTTTCTGATCATAAAATAATAAAAGGGTAATGCCTCCCATATTTCTAAAAATTAATACCCTTGGTGTAGTCGCCAACCCGGGGCCTACTGGAGGCGGGACTCGGGGGTCACTATCTCCATTTCACCATTTCCAGCTCAGGAGGGGCATCTTTGGTTGGAGGGGGTCGTGACAGAATGGTATCAGAGGTGATGGTTGAGATATATGATGGAGTCTGGAGTTAGGCACAGTGAGGATTGCATGGGATGGTATGGAAACAGTGTTAGTTAATCTTGGTTCGTGACATAGGCTAGGGAAGACCGTCTAGGACATGAGATTTTAGGGCCCCCGTGATCATATGCAAGGACTCTGAGCCTACCGAATGACCAAGTGAGACTACATTTATTGCAGGGTAGAGACCCTAGGGAAGGTACATGCATCATCATGATTGTGTTTTACTTGATTTGGGTGTTTTGGGAAAAAAATTTAAATAAAATAAAACCTTCAGTTTTTCCTTACTACTCGGGCTTAGGCGTTCTTTGTTTACCGTACCACTATGGAACTTAGTCGACATCAGAGAGGCAGAGGAGCTAGGCGTGGACAGTTGCACGCAGCAGAGATGACAGCTTTGGAAGGACCAGAGGTGGTGCGAGGTACGATTTGTTTGTTCAGTACTCTTGTTTCTTCTTTGTTCGATTCGGGAACTTCGCACTCCTTCATTGAACCTGGTCTAGCCCATGCTTTGGGACTAGACGTAAAGAGACTCTCCATACCACTGGTGCTGAGTACACCAGTTGGAGGCCAGACCAGTGTATATTGTGTTTGCCGGAGATGTGGGCTGATGTTGGGACCACACCGATCTAGTGGGGAACTTCTTCTATTACAGATGCAACCATACAATGTCATCATAGGCATCGACTGGTTGTTTTCTGTTAGTGCCATTATCAACTACTTTTGGAGAATATTCGTGTTCTCCGGCGTGGATGGGCAGCCCGTATCTTTTGTTGGCGAGAGGAGCTATCAGGTGGGAAGTTGGCATGTGAAGCCTCTCCTTTCCTTGTTAGGTGGGTTATCAGTGGTTCCAATTGATACAAGGATGATGGATGTCTCGGTGTTTGTTGGGGAGTTCCTCGATGTTTTTCCTGAGGAGGTTGTGACTCTACCCACCCACCCACCCCCCCTGACGTGACGTTGAGTTTGTGATAGACTTCCATCCTAGTGCCTGCCCGATTTTGATGGCCCCTTATCGGATGGAACCTTCAGAGTTGCAGGAGTTACAAATTCAGATTGATGATCTGATGCGGAAGGGTTTTGTTTGACCTAGCGTATGGTCATGGTGTGCTTTAGTTTTGTTTGTGAAAAAGGCAGATGGTGGTCTTAGTCTATGCATAGACTACCGGAGGTTGAACCAAGTAATGGTCAAGAACCATTACCCCTTCCAATGATAGATGATCTCTTCGACCAACTGAGGGGAGCAGGTTGGTTTTCCAATATTGATCTACGATCTGGATATCATCAGCTGAGGGTAAAGGACAGTGACATCTCGAAGACGGATTTTAGGTGCAGGTATGGGCACTTTGAGTTTGTAGTGATTCCATTTAGAGTTATGAATGCACTGGCTGTGTTCATGGGACTTATGAACTTTGTCGTCCGAGAGTTTCTGGACCGGTTCATCATTGTTTTTATCTATGACATCTTGATCTACTCAAGATTAGAGGAGGAGCACGTTGATCATCTCAGGGCAGTCTAGGAAGTCCTTCGATACCACCATCTTTTTGGGAAATTGACAAAGTGTAAGTTCTTGACGCAAGAAGTACACTTCCTTGGGCACGTGGTGTCTCATCATGGAGTGTCGGTAGACCCGTCGAAGGTGGAGGCAGATGTTTCATGGGCATCACCCAAGAAAGTGGCAGAAGTTCGTAGTTTCTTGGGGTTAGCAGTTTATTATTGGAGGTTCGTTTCGGACTTCTCTCGAGTTGCTGCTCCATTGACAGCTTTGACTAGGAAGAACCAGGTCTTCATATGGAGCGGTCAATGCCAGAAGGCTTTCGACTACCTGAAGGAGAAGTTTTTCAGTGCTCCCATACATAAGTTTCCAGAGGAAGGGTTGTTGTATGAGGTGTTTTGTGATGCTTCTGGCCTTGGTCTGGGGTGCGTGCTGATGCAGAAGAAGGGAGTGATCTGTTATGGGTCTAGACATTTACGCACTCACGAGCGTAACTATTCCACCCGTGAACTATAGCTTATAGAAGTAGTGTTTGCACTAGATTTATGTAGACATTACCTATTTGGGGAGCTCTTTGTGGTCTTCTCAGATCACAAGAGCCTGCATTATATCTTCTCCCAGCGTGACCTGAACTTACGGCAGTGGAGATGGGTCGAGTTTCTCCAGGACTATGACATTGAGATCTCTTATACTGAAGGTAAGGGAAACATTGTGGCTGATTCCCTGAGTAGAAAGTCGCATAAGGAAGTGGTTCAGTAATCCACTGATGCATGTAAGGCGATTAGAGAGTTGGCTGCCTTGCACTTGGATTCCAGGGTAGAAGGTGTTAGAGGCTGTTTGTTTCAGATGACGGTGCAGTCCTCCTTGTTGCAGTATGTGGAAGAGTCTCAGTGGGGGGACTCCAAGGCGAAAGTGATGTGGGATCGTGTCGATCAGGGGAACGCTCCATAATGATGGTCAGAGGACAGCCGACATCGGATGCTTTTCCATGGAAGGTTGTTTGTCCCGGAGACAATGCGTGAAGGAGTTCTCCATGAGTTCCATATCTCATCCTTAGCGGTACATCTAGGAGTTTCAAAAATGTACCAAGGCCTGAGGGAACAGTTTTGGTGGCCTGGGGTGCAACCGGCAGTGGCGGAGTTTGTGGCTAAATTCCTAGTGTGTCAGCAAGTGAAGGCTGAGCACCATGTTCCCAATTGTTTGTTGCATCCTTTAGATGTCCCCGAGTGGAAGTGGGATGACATCTCAATGGACTTCGTCACAGGACTAACCAGAGCTCAGGGTGATTATGATGCTATCTGGGTAGTGGTGGATCGATTGATGAAATCAGTTCACTTGTTAGCAATTACGGAGTCAGACCCGGTGAGTACCTTAGCACAGAGGTACATAGACGAGGTTGTGTGGTTGCATGGAGTCCCAAAGACTATCATCTGAGATCAGGATACTCTGTTTACCTCACGAGTATGGAGGGGGTTACATCATGCTTTTGGAACCCATCTACGCCTTACCACTGCTTTCCACCCCCAGCCCGATGGGCAGACAGAGCGGACTATCCAGACGTTGGAGGACATGTTGTGAGTATGCGTTCTGTATTTCGGAAGATCATGGGTACGACACTTGCCTTTAGTAGATTTTGCCTACAACAAAAGCTTCCACTCTAATATTGGCATGGAACAGTTAGACGCTTTGTATGAAAGACCATGTCGTTCACCCATTTGTTGGGAAGAGGTTGGTGAGACAGGTGCTCTTGGGCCAGAGGTAGTGCAGAGCACAACAGAGAAAGTCTAGCTTGTACGTGAGACGATGAAAGCGGCTCAGGCCCGACAGAAGTCTTTTGTTGATCATCGGAGGAGGCCCTTGGAGTTCGAGGTGGGAGATCAGGTGTTATTGAAGGTTTCCCCTCGACAGGGGTAGTGGAGGTTTGGGAAGGGGAGAAAACTCTCACCTAGTTTCATCAAAACTTTTGAGGTGCTGAGGTGATTTGGCGAGGTGGCATATCAGCTGGCCCTACCACCTCAGTTGGAGAAGGTTCATGACGTATTCCATGTCTCCTAGCTTCATCGGTACTTACATGATGACTCTCACGTTATCGACTGGGGAAAGTTATATATGGGAGACGACGTGACCTTTGAGGAATGACCAGTCAGAATCGAGGATCGTAAAGAGAAGGTACTCTGTGTATAAACCATTCCATTGGTTCGTGTGTTGTGGAGGCATGGCGGCCTTGAAGAGAGCACTTGGGAGCGAGAGACCCAGATGCACGCTTAGTACCCAGAGTTGTTTTTACTTGTGTTTTCCTTGTTCTTCTGAGCTTTGTATTGATATTGTACTTTGTACCTTTGGTATATGGAATGCTTGGCTTGTCGGTTGTGAGACCTTTTGTTTCCTTGTCTCTTATAATGTGAAACATGACCAGATTTGTGGGGAAAAGGAAAAACCTTATCCTTAATCGAGGCGCATTAATGCGGATGCGATTGAACCCGTTCGGTAGAGTCAGTGACACCTAAAGCGGATAATATCTCGACATAGAAGAAGTAATTTTCCCCAAACCACGTGTTCAGGAAATGTGTGGGTTGTACGGTGTTAGGGGCAGTGTAAGTTGGAAAATCCAAATGCATGAAAGTGGGAAGACCCAATTCTTAATCGAGATGAATTAATGAGGATGCGATTAAACCCGTGCAGGAAAGTCAGTGCCGCCTAAAGCAGATAATATCTCGACATAGGAGAAGGAATTCATAACACATATGATTAGGGGTGTTGGTTGGGTTCCTGTTATAACGAGAACCCTAAGAGGTATCTTGTTGGGTTCCTCTGGGTTGGTTTTGGAATTATCGGGGATGAGAATGTTTTAAAAGGTATCTGATTTAATGGCCCGGACCTCTCCGGCCCATTCCTTTATCAAAAAGAAGGCCACAAAGTGTTCTGGAGGGTAAAATGGACTTTTCCCACACTTTCCCGAGTTTTGAAACTACATGTCGTGTAGTGTGAGTACATGTCGTGTACCCCCTCACTGGGTATACCCCGTGTTGAGGACCATGTCCTTGACATGTGAAATAAGTGGGTACACACCGTGTGTCCATACTACACATCGTGTACCACCTTGTCGGGTATACCCCGTGTTGAAGGTCGTGTCCTTACTGTGTGAAATAAGTGCGTACACGACATGTGTCCATACTACACGCCATGTACCACCTTGCCAGGTATGCCCCATGTTGAAGGTCATGTCCTTGTTGTGTGCAATAAATGGGTACACCCCGTGTATCCAGAACTACACGCCGTGTAGTCCCTCCCCGCGTATGCATTACCCTAAAACTGTGTGTTGACCATTCAACAGCTGCAGAGCCATGTTGGAAGCCTCGTGGAGACCGTGTGAAATAACCGAGTACACACCATGTACCATAAAGTACATGCCATGTACTTTTTCTTTTCTCGCCTATAAAAGGATGGGTCTCCTCCTCCTTTTCAACTCACTCCTCTCATCCCCATTCCTCTGAGCAAAGCTCTCCCAAGAGACTCGAAGGCTCCTTTTCTTCCATAACATCTTCGTCTGAGCTCTAATTTACAATCTGTCAGCATCCACGGGACTGTAACGATGAGGTGGAACATCCGATCTTGGATCTGTTGTCTTTCCATTGGCCTCTACATTCCGACTTCCACCCGAGGAGGTTTTTTAGGGACCCGACAAAAGTGACGGATGCCGACAAACGTCTTCTAAAGTTGATCTGGGGGAGCGTTTTGATCAGAACCTGTTGACGTAGGAATCTTACCTTCATCTCTCTAATTTTTTCATCATGCGGGGTGGGTGTTCCCTTGTTTATGTGAAACACTTTTGAACTGGTTTAATAAAGATAATAACTGGCTTATATAACGGGTTTGGGAAGTTTGTTATTTCTGTTACTTTATATCATGTGATATAATGTTGTAAATGAGCTTCTGCCTACTGAAAATCATTGTCGTTGGGGGCCTTTTCTTACACAATTAAATTTTTCCCTCTCCTTCTAGATTTTCTTATGGATGGAAACTTTGTGTAATGTGGAAATCGTTTAATCACATAATGTTGACTTTTTAAAATCTGGACCCCTTTTCTGATCACCCTAGTTAAACAAAATAGAATATTGAACATGTGGGTTTTGTCTTGGTTACAGGTGTGTGAAAGGGAGGGGTGAATCTCGGGTTGTTACGAATAAAATAGGCAGCGGGGTTGCGATAAATGGTATTAAAGGGATACTGATTTATGGTGCAGTTTTGGTTATGGCAGTTGGCAGCGGGGCTGGAGGGAGGGTTAAAATGTGAACGGACTATGGGTTTTGAATAATAAATAAAAGTGTGAGAGTTAATGAATGGTGGGTCATGGTAATGGAACAGGATTAATAATCAATGGGATGGTTGGTTGATAAGAAGGACTTGGTTGTGTTGCTTGTGTTTTCCTAACTTGATTTGTGGATGGCAGGGATATTTTTTACGAACGATTGATGTGGTTGGTTGTGGATAGTTTCCCTGTAGTTAAGGAACTAAATAAACTAATTCTGTTGAAATGTAAAAACCTAAATGGGGTTGGGATGTTTTTTGTATACATGCTTTGTAGTAGCAGTGCCGAGGCACGTTCTCAATTTCTTTGTTTAGAAGCCATAGGTTAGGCTGTGTGTTTGGTATACTTATATATATATATCTGTATCTTTTGTGTTTTATCGCACCCCATCCATGTTGAGCACTTAGTTTCGAACACTCCCATTTCATGGGGGAGGGTGTCTTCCCTTAGTTACTAGCTCCTTTCTGCTCCTTCTCCCCTAAGATGTGATCGCCTGTGGTGACCTTACACCTAAGACTCTTCGGGTAGGTTTTTATTGGGGTGGCTTTAGCCAAAGACTCTTCAGGAAGGTTCTACTGTTTCCCAAGAATCTTCGGGATGAGGCCCTGGTGTGTGAGGGTGGGATACGTGGTTGTGAGGCCCAAGTGTGTGCAGGCATGATACGTGTTTTTTAGGCCCAGGTGTGTGCGGGCGGGATACGTGGTTGTGAGGCCCATGTTTGTGTGGGCGGGAGAGTGTGGAAGCGTCGGGACATTCGCTGTTAGGAATAGCATCTAACTAAAGGGAAATGGTGTTGGGTACCCAATACTCTTGTTCTTATATACTACTACCTATTGTGATTGTGTTTCTGGTGAGTGTGGCTGGTGAGGTCGGGTGGATAGAATTCCTTGCTAGGTTTCTTCTATTGTTCTCACGGGACATTAGGATGTCTCCCCACTTGTGCATGAGAGCTTTAGGTTTCCCTACTGAGAATACTTGTATGCTCACCCTAAGTTTACTTTCTGGTTTCCAGGAGAACTACTAGGGCCGTGCAGGACCCTACTAGTCGGACAGTTGGAGTTGTTGTTGTTGATGTACACTTGTTCCTTTTGGTATTGTACTTTGATCTTTCTTGTACTTGCACCTTGTTATAAAATTGTTTAAACATGTATGTGGGCTTGGTTTGGGTTTATTTTTATACCCTTGTTCTTTTCCTTTTTGGTGGTCGACTTGTCCTATTTCCCGATCATAAAATAATAAAAGGGTAATGCCTCCCTTATTTGTGAAAACTCATACCCTTGGTGCTAGTCGCCAACCCGGGGCCTACTGGAGGCGGGACTCTGGGTTCACTATCTCTCTTTCACCATTTCCAGCTCAGGAGGGGCATCTTTGGTGGGAGGGGGTCATGAGAAATCTTACTTTGGATCCTATAGGTATAAACACAAGTGAAGGAATCCTACTTGGTATCCTTAGATGTGAATTAAAAAGGAGGAATCCTACCAGGGATCCTCTAACATGAAACAAGATAGATGCATATTATATGGGATCCATGAAATAACACATAGGTGAAGGATTACTATTTGGGACCCCCTACAAATGTATAATAATGTAGAGGAATCCTATATAGGATCCACATAATGTTAAACAAGTAAAGGGATCCAACAAGGGACTCCCTAAGTCATCAAGTAAGAAAATGTATCTCTTAGGGGATCCTTGGTATATAAAAAAGATAGAGGCATCCTATATGGAATCCTCTAGGTAAAAATGCAAACAGAGGAATCCTATTAGGGATCCCTGATAACAAATCATCACATAACCCCACAGTCCATAAGGGCACATCTCATAAGAGACACTTCCTTGAAGGAAAAACTATGAATTCATTAGTTATGATAGACAGCTCATGGATCATCTCAGAAATTATCTCACTCTCATAATACACTAGACTTAATTACTATAGGAAGAACCTCTATATTTTAGGTGAAAGACCAATACACCCATTACAGGTCCTCATAACAGTATACAAGTTTGAACACTATAATATACGTGAAAGGATACTTAGAATGGACTACTCATGGGTCCAATTACAACTCATGGGTGAAAATATATGAAAAACCCAAAAGGGTTACAATGGTATAGTACACTGCATGTCACCCTGAGTACACGTTGCGTACTCTCGAAGCCCCACCTGCACATGTATTCTTTCCATACATGGAGTGTAAGCACCCATGTACACGGCATTTATGGTGGCTACACAGTGTGTACCTAACACAAGGAACCTTCATGTGTTCCTCAAATGGCATGGCCATGTACCTGGCCTTGTCGTGTACTTCTACACGGGGTCTGAATGTGTACTCTACACTGCCATGTACCCCAACACGGTTTTCCTAGCTGGGTTCTGGGATACATAGTCATGTACCAGTACACGGTGTGTACACCCTAGTACATGATGTGTACATAGAAAACATCATCTTCCCTAAACAGGAAGAACAAGTTATGTGTCTTCTTGGACAACACTTTGTGTAGATGGGTTTTCCCAAATAGAAAACCCTCAAAAACGCCTGAAATCTCCATTATCAAGCCCATATAAATATAATGGGACACTATGGGCCATAAGAACGAATAATTAGGTATAAAAACATGAAAACCAAAAATATATGGGGGATTTATTATAAAAATTAAAATTTTTCTATCTTTGGGTGAAAATAGTTGAAGCCTCTCTGATTTCTGTGTTCCACGGTTGTCGCACAGCGATCCAGCGTGTCAAGAGCATCACAATGGTACCACTTTATATCCCTATTTATTTTTATCTATACCTCTCCCTTTCTCTCTTAGGTCCCACAATGGTGGATCCCCCTTTCCATATATGCAAGAATCCATAATTAAAAGAACAAAAGAAGAGGAAAAAGAAAACAAAGAAAAGCAAAAGAAAATAAAAAGAAAACAGGGGTCTCAGATGCCCAACCCAATTTTTTCCCCTAACTAGGAAAAACACCTCATTCCAGACTCAATGATAAAGATAAAATCTCAATATGGTGCTCAGTTCAAAATATATGAAAAAAGGAACCTACATGAATAATTTAATGTTTAATTTATTAATTATTAATTATTAATTATTCTATAAAAATTCGAATAGCTTTTAATTCCACCCAACTTCTATAATAACGTAAAAACCCTATTATAATACCAAAGGAGTGGTTAGAAAAATTATAAGAGATCATCTTCTTGGGGGAAAGACCATTTTTAAACTTAAAATCATCTAAAATCAAATTAATGAACACTAATAAATGTCATTATTTAGATATGGGAATTCATTTAATACACATAACATGCATGGAGTCATGAATATGGTTATTTAGATAGTGATTTTGCACATAAGGGATGATGCAGATCCGGATTAGGCCACTATTTTGGAGAGAGAGTGGTGGATTATCTGGAACATTATCATCTCTGATTCCCTTTGGAAAGGGATGACAAAAATCTTGACATAGAATTTTGTATGTTTTTTTTATACTCAGATTTCTGAGCCCAAATACAAGTTGGGATCACACCCTAGTTAAAAAATTTGATAGATATAAATAAATTATTGTTTATATATATTAATAAATATATTTATATGAAAATTAAATTTAAATTGTTTGTTTGATTATTAATCTGGGATTGTTCACATCATATTTTTGTTGGACTTTTTTCCCTTGAACCAACTTCTATGAACATTATGATATTTTGTATTCATGGTTTAAAACAGTAATAAACTACTTATCAAATCATAATTTTTTTTGTGTGACATTTTTTGTGATAATATCCCAAGTGTAGTTGTCTCACTAAATGATGATAGTAGTTCCCCGCTATGATGAGAACCTAGATGTACTATGAAACTATTCTTAAATATATGTTCTATAGTCAGATGATATCATTTGAGGGATAAAAATGACACAGGGTATCATGGGTGGAGACTCGTATGACTTTGAAGAACCTTCTCATGAGGTAAACCCTTGGTAATATCTAGTAAGATATTATGAGAATGAGGCCTGACAGTTATGAAACCACATTTATATGTGTCATTGGATGTTCTTGTCTATGGACATGGGTGTTGCACCTTATAGTTTAATATTATTATTAATGAGTATTATGAGTCCTTCAATTTGATGTATTGATTAAAACTATGATGAATGATGTTTTTAGTGAAGTAGGATACGTTTGGTATTTCATGAGTAATATTGCAATAATGAATAATGAGAGACAGGATTTATCCCCAAAGTTCATTAATGGATGTTAATATCTCAGGTGATTTGATTAAAATTATATGGCCAAAACAAATCCATGGAACTTGTGTTATGCAGGAGAGTTCTATTTCTAGAATGTTAAAGAAAGTGATATTGAGCATATAGGTTGATGGAACTTGCATGAAACATGATCAATTAGAGTTATTTTGATAAAGGGGTTATATTACACAATAAGTGTTTGTATGTGGTGACATGTCATTACAGCATTAACTTCTTTCTCAATGGGTGCCTTGGAATATTTCTAGATGGTAACCTTGGACATTAGTCTTCTTCACCTAATGCCACTAAAAAAGAGGCCTATAGGGTAACACACTAAATGTATCCATAATCTCAGTTAAATAATATATTTTTATTTATTATTTTATTGGTTGAATAAATATTATTATAGTATATGGTTTAATAATTATTCATGTAAGCATTATTGCATTTATTTCATCACTAGTTAATTGAGAGAATATATTGTCTGTGGAATAATTAATAAATATGTATTTAAAATTTAGTGAATATAATATTTAATTATCTATTGGAGAATTTTGTAGTGATATTTATTTAACAAATAAATAAACATATTTCAAGGCCAGATAAATATTCTGGAGGAATGACATACTGAGTTTTATGGTTCGGTGAGAAATAAAAAATATTCAATATTATTTAATTAAATAATATTTTATTATAATTTTTGTTTTATGTGAATGTCATGAAATATTATTATTATTATTATTATTATTATTATTTGACATGGGTTTTTTCTAGGATTAAATAAAAAATCTAGGGTACTTGTGAAATTATTTTATTTTAACCCTAGAAATATATCTACCAAATTTTATTATTTTTCTCAAGTGCCAATTCAATTGTGCACAATGGATTTAGAGATAACCACTCAATCCTAGAGAGATTTATTCTCTAAGAATTATCACAAGAATGAAGATAAATCCTCCTCCACCGGATCAAGAAGAATGCTTTGAAAGTGGTTCTTGAGGTGATCAAAGGTGGATGGAACAAGCGCATGGATATTATGTTCTACCACCCAAAGACTCCATCGGCAATTTCTGGAGATTCATGGAACACATGTGGATCACCACTAGAGGAAATATATGCTTGGTTTCTACAACACAATGATGGTTAACTGAAAATCTGTCTCTAGACACATCAATGAAGAAATAATTCCTTATTGGTAATTCATATTTATTTATAAACAATATGTGTTGGTCTCCTCTCTCTTGGTTCCAGTGTTCTTTCCCTTGTTTGTTATTTGATTAAATTTCATTGATAACAACATTCATCATCACATAGATCTCGGATGGATTGTCGATCATGGGAAAAATAAAAGTTGGGAAACCCCTTCCCACGCTTCTACTGGACCCTTAACCTACAAGTGGTATCAAAACTTGGTACATAATTATTTATAATTATTTAAAGATCATTGGTGATTTACAAATTTTAATTTTGTTTTTCAATTCATGTTTAGTCATTCTTTTAATCCAAATTGTGAAATTTGTTTCTTACTCCCTTGTTTCTTGTAGATCTAATCGAGACGTTTATTTTTTTGATCAAACTAAAAATGTGGAACATATCCAGAGGTTCCAAGGGTTCTATTTTGACAACACCATACTACACACCATGTAACTGGAGTTACACATTGTGTAGTCATGTTCAATTCATAAATATTGATTCAGAAATCAATTCAAGATCATGCATTAATTAATAAATTAATTACACCATTAATTCACCTCATGCTAACTAGAATTAAATGGCACATGATCATCTTGACTACATTCTGTGTGTCCCATTGGATATGAAATATAATCCCTTTGGGTCAGAGAGGGGTTGTGTATTCCATACACAAACTACCTGACTGGAGACCATCTAATACGGAGACAACAAAGCATGTGGCCCATTGGACACACTATGTATTCCAAAATTTCTAAGGTAGTCTTCACATGCTTAGTCCTTAGGAATGTACATCAGATAGATAGTGATAGTTGTTCGTTCCATGTAGATCAGATCTACATGTCATGTAATTATACCAAATTATGTAGATTTAGAATTTATTTATTTTTCTTTGTAAACCTTGAGACATGTACTTGTGTGTGGTCATAAATACAATACACGCAAAGTGATTGGTTTTAATATAAATAAATATTAAAATGTTTAATTAATATCTATGAAATGTTTTGATCTGCATATTATGTATGATTCGTATTACAAGTAGTTACTCGACATTCATTGAACCATAACACATGACCGAAAAATAATTTAATTCGTGTAATCATCCACGATGTAAACATTGTGAAAGTATGTGATAATTCTTGTATTCAATTTTTCATAATAGTAAAATACTATACAAGTATAATATATATTTGGTGGATTTTGATGGGAATTCAATATGTTGTCTCTAAGGTACATTTATTTACATAGTTATTTTTAAATGAATTTATTTAATTTATTTAAAATTATAATGAATGATAACATTAAAGAAATTTGTATTTGAATTAAGATAAAATCATTGATTAATTAAAGAAAATAATTAATAAATTCAAGTGTAATTTATCTTAAATAAGAATAATTAATAGTTTAATTCTAGTTTTATTAAATGTATAATTAATTTCATGCATGTGTATGATCATGAGCTTGATCAGACCTTTTGTATGTGATTGGTTTCATTTAATTTATTATTAAACTAAATTATTGGCTTTCAGGCCTTCTCACCTTATTATTATATAGGTCCTGCATGCCCATGGTTTATTTAATGTAAACCCCCTTTTTCCCTCACTTTTGTGTGAGTAAATGGCATATGTAATGGATGGAGCTCCCAATCTAGTGGAGGTGGTTAAATTTCAGAGATAAGTAAAAAACAATCCATGGAGATACATAGGTGGATAGGTGGAAAGCTGCAATGCGAACATTAATTGGTTCAAGGTTTTTCCCCCTAGTTCCACAGTTAGTTTATCAACTGCTAGATACACTAACCACTAGTAATAGATCATGATCATACCATTTTATTATTTTATTTATATTAGTTGCATTTTTATTTCATTATGGATGTCTTATCGCGATCATATAATTACTGAATTAATAATCATATAAGATAGAACTAAAATAAATCAGCTTATAAGTAAAGATTATCTAAGACATAGTTAATCACTCAAGTAATCTCACTTAATATTAACAAACATGTGATAAAGATAATAATTGTAAATTTACACATAAAATATTTAAATACCTCAATAAAATATTAATTCAGTATAGCCTTCCAATACATTAGTTAGAATCGAATCATAGTTCAAAGTGCATTACCTGTCAAAGATGGGGTTCTTGCAATTATCGGCGAATTCAAGCTTGAGGATTTGGGTTGAATTAACTTAGTTTACATCAGGGGTTGACTGGAAAAGTAGGACATGGTGTAATTGAGAAGAAAAGGCTGAGGAAATCCAAATTAAGGATTTATATATTGGGGAGTCCACTCAATGGATCCAGAAACTATGACTTAATACATTTGGAATTTGGAATCCCATACTAAAAACTTTCAAGTTACTTGACCAACCAATGTTGGGGTAATGAGAATGGTAATATGGATTCTTTCCACTAGAATGTCTAATAAAAAACATATTCTAAAGCCAATGGTGAGGGCCCTTGGGTATTGATAAAATAGTGAGAGACTAATAGATATAATATTTGTTTATTTTTCTAAATTTTACCAGATAATGTAATATATTTTTTCTTATATTAATTATAAAAACTTCATTAAAATGACATAAAATATATCATTGTGATCCATAATTGAGAATTAAAACCTTATCACCAGCACAAATTTCCTAGAGTGGAAAATGTACCTGCATGTCTCCCTTATCCATGAAAGGAAACTGTATATGCAAGAAGAACCTTTACCAGTTGCTCTTATAAATGAGGTAAGTGATGAAGAGCTATCACTCTATGAGAAATATCTGAATGATTCTTAAATATGCTTAGTGTATCATGTCGTCATCCATGTCCAATGAGATTTTGAAGCAACATGATGATATGTATGTCTATATCATGATGTCTCACCTTAGGGATATCTATCAAGGGAATGTGAGACAAGAGAGGTATGATATATCTAATAGATTGTTCACAACTATACTTAGAGATTCTGCACTAGCTAATACTCATGTAGTCAATCCTATCATCTACATTGAATACCTGAACATCTTAGGGATTAAATTACTAGACTAGTTGCATAAAAATCTCATACATTCATCACTTCCTAAGACCTTCAACAACATTATTGTTAATTAAAATATTATAAATAATGAGAAGAGACTTTCAGAACTTCTTAATTTAATTCTCCAAGTGGATAAGGACATGGGGTGTGTCAAACCTATAATCCATAAGGCGAATAAGAAAAGGAAGAAATAGGTAAAGGGTCTCAATACTTATAAATAGTCTAAATCTTTCAAGCACAATCCTTCAAAGAAGAATAATATCTAGAGGTAGGGAAAGTAAATGGAGGAAATATGTTTTTCATATGGAAACTCAGGACACTAGAATATAAATTTCACCCATGTGAAAGGGGAAGCTAAAGGTACATTCATTAGAGTAAAATATTTCAATATCTACATATTGGGTGTCAGATATGGTTTTTGGGGATCCCTTCAATATCCAAATACAGGAACCAAGTATATTTTGAAAGATTACCATATGGGAGGGGGATCTGATAGCTACCAAGAGAGTAAGGATGGATTCCATATCCATTGGTGACTACCGCCTTTAATTGCCTATGGTGATGATTTTGGTTTTAATAGATTGTTATTATGTACCTACAGTTACCAAGAACATAATTTTTGTGTCATGTTTAGATACAGAATAGCATAATTTTCAAATTTGTAGATAAAAGTTGTTTATTTTATAAGGAAAAACATGTTACGGTATGGAACATTTAAATAATGGTATGTATGTATGAAATTACAAAAACTAAGTGTTGGAAATCAATAATGAATCATGTTCACATGACTCGTAAAACACCCAACTGGGGCATCATCATCTCAGTCATGTAAATGAGAAGCATTTGAAAAATATCTATCCAGATGGTTATTTAGACTCTTCTGAGCTAAAACAACTTAATAGATGTCGTGCTTGTTTATAGAGGAAAATTAATAAACCACCATTTAGTTGACATGGTAAAAGGTCCATAGAGATTCTGTTATTGGTACACACTAATGTGTTTGGACCATTTCCCATAGAATCTAAACGGGGATATTCTTACTTCATAACTTTTAATGATGACTTGAGTAAATATGGATATATCTACTTAATGAGTTATAAGTGTAATTCCTTTGGGAAATTAAAGTAATGAAATAATGAAGTAGGGAATAAACATGGTAATAAGATAAAGAAGCTTTGATCATATTGAGTTGGTGAATATCTTAACCAAGAGTTCTCCGACTTTTTAAGATATTTGTGATTCTATCTTAACCCACTCCAGCTTACACACTACAGCAGAATGGTGTATGTGAAAGAAGGAACCATACCCTTCTAGACATGGTAATGTTGATGATGAGTCATATTGATCATCCATTATACTTTTGGGGATATGCATTACAAAATGCAGTATACACATTAAACCAATTGCCAACTAAAGAAAAACAAGGAATTCTGTTCAAGCTATGGAGTGGAAAGATACCCATTTTGTCACATACACATGTATGGGTTTACGAGGCATTTGTTAAGGCCTTATTTGGAAAAAAAACTAGCACCACGGGGCACAAAATGTATCTTTATAGGATATCCCAATGAAACAAAGGGATACTATATATACAACCCCTCAGACAAAAAATGATTGTCTCTAGGATATCCATATTTAGTAAGAGGGAGAACATCCTTTAAAAGGATAGAGGGAGAAAGATTGACATCAATAAATTTTATGCTTAATATAAACAAGAGTTGGTACGTGAAAAGATTCCACAGGTCCCTGTAGAAGAAGTAATTCATGAAAAACAAGTACTACATAGGAGTGTAAGAGAGGTAAGAGAACCAGAGAAATATGGTTTTATATTCATTGAACATGGTGACTCATTGTCAGTTGACAATGACGAATCTCTCTCCTACAAGGTGGAATTAGAAAACTTAGAAGTTGAATGATTATCGGAATCCATGAATTTTGAAATGGATTCCATGTATTAGAACCATTGTTTGGTTCTGTTTGAAACACTGGTTGATGTAAATCCTACCGGATAAAAATTGGTATTCAAGAGGAAACTGGACCTAAAACGTAAAGTATATTCTTATAAAGAAAGTAAAGTGGTTGAAGGGTTTAAACATCATAAAGGAATTGACTATAATGAAACCTTTTCACCATTTTCCATGTTTAAATCCATCATAATTCTACTTGCTATAGCATCTTACCATGATTATGAGATTTGACTGATAGATTTCAAAACTACAATACTAAATGGGAGCCTGCATAAAGATGTCTATATGGCACAACCTGAAAGGGTTGGTGACTCCTGGTGATTCCAAGTAGATTTTTAAGTTGTAGAGATCGATTTATGGTTTGAAACAAGTATTCAGGTCATTTAACATTTGATTCAATGAATCCATAAGAGAATTTTGTTTCATTAAGAATTATTGTGATCCATGAGTTTATTATAGGTGTATTGGAAATGTGTTCATTGTCCTAGTAGTATATGTTGATGAAATATTACTTATTGGAAATGACATACCAGTCATTCAATTTGTTAAGGACTGTTTGAACAAGTGCTTCTCCATGAAGGACTTAGGAGAAGTAGCTTACATTCTAGGGATCAATATCATTCATGATAGATTCAAGAGGCTTATTGATCTATGTCAAAGTACATATATTGACCAGATACTAAATATATTTAGTATATAACAATCCAAGAGGGTATTAGTCCCATTTTCACAGGCTGACATATTTCTAAGAAAATGTGTCCTCAGGCACAACAAGAGAAAGAGATAATGAGTAATATCCCATATGATTCAGTGATAGGATCAATCATTTATGTCATGTTATGTACTAGAAATTATTTTGACTATGTGTTCAACATGGTAGTTAGATATCAAGAAAATCTTGGAGAATATCATAGGACTACCATTAGGATATCTTTAATTATATAATAAGAACAAAGGATATGTTCTTATTATATGGAGGAGATGGTAAGTGGGTCATCAGGGGTTATACTGATTTTGGTTTTCAGACATATTAGAATGATTTGAAGTCACAATAAGTATATATTTTTTGTCTCAATGTAGGAACTATGAGCCGAAAGAGTTCAAAGAATCTAGTTATCACTAATTCTACTATAGATTCCGAGTATATAGTAGCTTCTGTTGTACCTAAAGAATTAGTTTGGACTCAAAACTTTTTTTAGGATCTTAATGTGGTACTTCGCAGTAAAGACCCTATCACATTTTATTGTGATAATACTATAGTGGTGGCTCTTACAAAAGAGCTAAGGTCATACCAAAAAATAAAGAACATACTCTAGAAGTATCACCTCTTGAGGTAATTCTATTAGAGGAGTTAATTTATAGTGATTATATTACCCATGGAATATAATGTGGTAGACCCCTTGACTAAAAACCTATCTTAGTAGAAGCATGAGTATCAAGTGAGAGCTAGAGGAATGAAGGTTGTTAGTAGTTGGATCTATTGTAAGTGGGTGTCTGTTGGAGTTAGTGCCCTAGAACAAACTTCTATATACATTATGATAACTTTTATTCATTTTTTTTAATATTAATAAACTACATAACACATCATGATTATTCTTCTACATGACATTTTATGTGATAGTGTCATGAGAGTAGTTTTCGCACTAAAAGGTCATAGCAGTTGCCCAGTATGATGAGAACCTTAATGTGCTATGACACAATTCTTAAATATATTTTCTATATCCAGATGAGATTATTTTATGGACACAAATGATATAGGCTATTAGGGGTGGAGTCTCATAGGAATTTGAGGCACCTTCTCATGGTGTACTCCCTTGGTAATATCTAGTATGATTTTTAGAATTAGATCCGATAGTAGGAAATCCATATTTATATGTGTCATTATATATTTCTATATGAGTACATTTGAATTCGTACATAGACATTGTTATTATTATTATTGAGTATTATGAGTTATGTACTTTGATGTATTGATGAAAACAGTGATGAAAGATGTTTGCGGTGATGTAGGATATGTTGTGTTCATCATGAGTAATATTAAATTAATGAATAATACAAGAGATGATTTATCTCTTATTTTCATTAGTGGAAGTTAATATCTAAGGCCCTTTTATGGAAATGTAATAGCCTTAATAAATCAACGGCCATGGTGTTCTATAGGCGTGTTCTATTTCCACAAATTTCAAAGAAATAGATATTTAGCATATAGGTTGATGGAACTAACATGCAACCTACTGGATTAGAGATATTTTGATAAAGGTGTTGTATTAAACAGTAAGAGTTCTTATGTGGTGACATGTCATCATGTCATTAACTTATTTCTCTATGGATGAATTGGTGTGTTGCTAGATACTAACCCTGGACTTTAGGATCGTTCACCTAATTCCACTAAGAAAGAGACCTAGAGGGTCACACACTATATGTATCCAGAATCTCAATTAAATAATATATTATTATTTATTATTTAACAGGTTGATTAAATATTATTCTCATACTTGGTTTAATAATTAGTCATATATGCTTGATTGCATTTACTTCAACACTAGTTATTAGAGTGAATATATATTATGACAGAAATATTTAATAAATATGTATTTGCTATTTATTGAATATAATATTTATTTATTTATTGGTTAATAATTCAACAATATTTACTTAACAAATAAATAGAAATTATTCAAGGCCCCATAAAAATTATGGAGGAATGGAGGATTGAGTTTTATAGTCCAGTGAAAAATAATAAATATTGAATATTACTTAATTAAATAATATTTAATTATAATTAGCAAGTTAAGAACATGTCAAGAAATATTATTATTATTATTATTTGAAATGTATTTTTTCTAGGATTAAATATAATAATCAAGGGCACTTGTGCAATTCTTTTATTTTAACCCTAGAAATATAAATACTCAGTTATGTTATTTTTCTCAAGACCCAATTAAGTTGTGCACAATGGATTTGGATAAAACCTATCAAGCCTAGAGATATCTATTCTCCAAGAATGTTCTCAATAATATATATAAATCCTCCTACACCGAATCAAGGATAATACTTTGGAATCAGTTCTTGAGATGATCAAAGGAGGATGACGCAAGCACAAGGATCTTCCGTGCTAGCACCCAGAGACTCATTCGGTGGTGTCTGAAGATTCATGGGAAACCTATGGATCATCTCTAGAGGAAATATACACTTGGTTTCTACAACACAACAATGGTGCACTACATATCTGTATCCAGACATATCAATGATGAAATAATTCCTTAAATGTAATTCTTAGTAAATTAAATTTATTATAAACAATATGTGTTGATCTCCTCTCTCTTGGTTCTATAATTTTATCTCTTACTTGTACATTAATTCAATTATGTCAATCATGAAATTTATTGTCACATAGATATCAGATTGATCATTGATCATGGAAAAAAAGAAAAGTTGGGTAACCCCCTTCCTGGGCTTCCGCTCTACCCTGAACCTATAATTTTTATAACTCGAACCATGTCCTAACCCAATTTTGAGGTTCCCAAACCCAAAACACATTTAAAAATATATTTTATCTATATATTTATATAAAAAATTATAAATAAATATTTATATATTTATATACAAATATATTTATAAATTTATATTTATTTACTTATAAATAGATTAATAATTAAATAATTATATATATATATATTCATAAATAAATATTTTTTCCTATAAAAATATATATATTTATAATTATATAATTATAGATATATATTTGTAAATATATATATTAAATATTAGGGGTACAATTTCAACAAAACAGACACACAAGGTTGCAGACGGAGAGCTTTTCTATCTCAAACATCACTGATGGGTTGCACTTCGGTAGCTGGGGGAAAGTGGGTCTATAAATACAGTGCCCCAACTTCCATGCACCAAACTCCAAAAAAACTTTTACATTGGGATTTTTTAAAAGTATAATATAATTGAGGGTCCTTGTTTTCATGAAAATATATACTCTCACACAGTGTCCCCATCTCTTTTAGGCCAAATATTTTAAATTATTTATATATACACTTATCATTATCACTTAAATTTTTCTCAAAAACATAGAATTTGATTAAAACTTATTAATTTGGTCATAATTAATTTAATATAATATTAATGTTAAATTATTTTTATAAAATATCTAGGTCCAGTATTTCATAATAATTTTAACTCCAAAAATGAAAAAGTATCACTATAATCTGAGAAGACTGAGTGAAAGGGTCAAAATTCATTTCAATTATTAAATCTAATGTCACTCAATATCATCTAAATAATAAATAAAATGATTCATATTTATAGGGTTATGGAAGGAAGAGAATTAATCATATATAATGAATGCCCTCATTGAAAATTATGACACTACTACATGATATTCCTTTATCACCATAAAAAATATTGTTGATAATGTCTGATTTTTATCATCATTAAAAAAAATCTGATAAAATTCACATTTATCATTTATATGTTTTGTGTTGATAAATTTCATTTTCAATTAACGTAATAGATAATTGATAAAATTATTCCTCAATTACTATATAAGTGTCTTTTATCAGTTTAAAATTCATATTTTAGTTCAAAATATGTGTCACTCACTAAAAATAGATCAAACATGCTTCGATTTTCTTGATAATTTAGGACAATTATTCATAATTCATTTTTGATGTGTATGAATTATTCTCATGTCAAACAAACACATTATGTGACCAGTATGACTCAATGTGTCCATTATCAGTTTAAAATTGATATTTCAGTTCAAAATGTGTGTCACTCACTGAAAACTGAACAAACATGATCCCATTATGTTGATAATTTCAGAAATTGATTCATAATAAATTTGTGACATATAGGAATTAGACTAACATAAAACCGATACATGATGAGGTCGATACGACTCAAAGTGCTTGTTTTCAGTTTAAAATGACATATATTAAAAAACACAAGTGACATTATCAAAACTGAGAAAACGCATTCAAATTGTGTGGATAACTTTGGATAATGATTCATATGTAATTTTTGACATGTATGAATAATTCACACCTCAATCTAAGGCACGGTGTGATTGGTATGAATTCACTAGTGACTTTTTATTTAGAATTTACATTTTAGTAGAAAACACAAGTGATCTACTCAAAACCATTCAAACACATTCATATTATCTTAATACTTCGGTAAAATGGTCCATAAGTCATCTGTGACATGTAGGAACCAGTTGTATTTCAATATGACACACGGTTTGCCCAGTATGACTCAAAGTGGTTGTTATTAGTTTCAAAATGAAATTTTAGTTCAAAACGTGTGTCACCCACTAAAAATTGAGAAAAATAACTCAGATTTTCCTGATAATTTAAGAAAACTATTTACAAGTCATTTTTGATGTGTAGGAATTAGTCTCATGTCAAATCGATACACGATGTGACCGGTATGACTAAAAGTATGTGTTTCATGTTTAAAATGGGATTTTAGTAAAAAACACAAGTGATATACTCAAAATCAAGAAAACAAATTCATATTGTTTTGATATTTTAGAACAATTATCCATAAGTCATTTTTGATGTGTAGGAATCATCCACACCTCGATCTAATACATGGTGTGCCCAAAATGACTCAAAGTGTCCCACTAATGGAAACTACATCTAATCCAATGGATCTATACCCACAGTTTAGGGAAACTGTGGGTATAGATTGTATGAACAAACCTATACACATAGGTTTAAAAAACTATTAGTATATATTGAGTTATACAAAAGTTTTTTTAAAAACCATTGTTGTAGCCCATTTAATTTGGAAGCCTTGCTCGGCCTACTCCTCTCCCTCTTTATTTGAACCCTAGTTCCAATCTCCCACCAGCTTTAGAAAATATTAGAGGCCCCCTCCTGACCTTAAGGCAATTTATGAACCCCCCCCCCCTCTTCAGGCAATATTTCGCCCTTCTAAAATTGTTCTTCCTCCATTTCTGACGGTTTTTTTGTTGGAATCTTTGAGAGGTAGTATTTATTTCCCTCTTATTTCTTCTCTTGTCTTCTCCAGCATCCAGGTGTTCATTCTCTCATAATTCCTCTAGTATGGTTGTGGCATGTTATGATTATGCCATTTTTGCAAAAAATATGGATTTTTTTGTGTCGAAAATGGATTCCATGACATAAATGTTTTTTATTTGATGTTATGCCTTTGGGTTTTTTGTGAAATAAAATATGTTTTTCATAATATTTGAAATTTTCTTACAAAGGATAGTATACCCTCTTGAAGGGTATTTTGAGTCTGGTTATTTTTTACATGTGATGTATAGGGGGTGTTTCGATATTAAACTGGTTAGAAATGTTATCAAATAGAAATATATTATTTTACGATATTTTTTTATGGTAATTAGCTTTACAATGATGATACAATAGTGTTTCCAACAAACTTATGTTAGTAGTAATATTTATAAAACATATTAGTGATTTATAAAAGTATATTTTTTATCATCACATTAGTGGTTGGTTTAAAATTGTTTTAAAATGTGTATTTTTTGTAATTTAACAAGGTGGTTATTTTTTGAATTTTTTCTCAAACACGCTTCCTCTTTGGTGGTTTAATTCTTGGTATTTATCACTTTATTGAAATCGTTGAATAAGGGGGTCCACAATTTTAAAAACATTGATTTTTTAAAATAATTTTTATTATTTTGGAGAGTGGTTTTATTTAGGGGTAGTGACCATATTGTGTTGATTTCTCATGTTGATTTATTATAGGCCTCACGAAATGGTCTATTGTGAAGATAAATTACTTGTATTTGGGGGTCATTCTACCTTCTAGTTTTAAAACTTCACTAGCTCCGAATATAATTCCATGTGCTATCTTATCTTCTTTATATTTTATCATGGATATTTTTATAGAGGTGATATCTAGTGAGAATGTATATAGACCATATAGTTCAGGAGGTTCAAACTATCATCGTAGTCCTAAAATTTGGATTGGTGAGGGCTGATTTTCAAAGATACTTAAATGTATGCTTCATTTTTTGAAACACATTATGAGCATGACTTGATTTTTACTTTTGATATGGCTTATAATTTTTTGGTATGTATAGTAGAGTATTCTATAATGGTCACTTACATCATTCATTGTATTCAATTTGATTTCCTATTAGTGTTATTCAATTTCCTCTACACAATGCTTTTAATTTGTATTTGAATTTGGATATCATAGTAATTATGGTGTTCGTTATTGATTGGAACATAACTTTTTTCCCTATAATATAATGGATATATGGTGTATATGTCATATTAATCAAATTTAAACTGAGTTTTAAGATAATTTGAAAACTTTTTTAGATTTTGAAGTTAACAATGCTTCTGATGGAGGTCATATACAGTTTCCATGGTATAATTGTGTTGGAAGACCATGGTTAAGCATAGAATAATTTATATCCCATATAATTAAACCTAGATTTAAAAAAATATTAATTTTGGTATCATAATGGAGATACAATACCATATTATACTATTCATGAATAGAATGAAAGAAGTGGCATAGAGAATTAAGGAGTTGAATGGTTTCCATTTCTGAATCATCATGAGAGAGATAGTATGTTAGTGCAAGAAGTCAATAATATCAATACACATGAGTAAATGAATGAAGATGATTACATTGAGAAAATGAAAATTTTAATGGATGATTCTAGAACAACATTATATCAAGAATGTACAGAAATGAAAATGTTAAAATTTTTAATGTTGTTATATCATGGAGAAACCATGTATGGAATTTATAATACCACTATTTATTATATTCTTATATTTTTTTAATAACGTTATTCCTAATGGTTTATATATTCCCTGAAATCATTACACGTTATGAAAGTTAATTAAGAATCTCATACTTTCTACTAATAAAATTCATACTTATCTGAAATATTTCAGTTTATTTTGGGAGGAAAATGCTGACCATAATGACTATAAATAATGTGGAACATCTCAATGGAAGGAAAATATATATGACACACCATATCTTGTCCTAGATAATGTCATGTGGAACTTTCCATTGATTCCAAGGCTTCACAATTTTTTCCTATCAATAAAAATATCATTTATTATTTTATGGCATGATATTGAGAAAATTAAAGGTAATTATGAGATGGTACATCCTGAAAATGGATTATCATGGTGGGAATTTGATGGAAAACATTGGTAATTTTATGTTGATCTACATAATGTTAGTTTGTGTCTATCTTGTGACAGGTTAAATCTATTTGGTCAAATTCTTGCTGCTCATAGCACGTGGCTAGTTTTTATTCACATTTATAATCTTCCTCCATGGATGTGTATGAAAAAAATTTCACATTTTTGAGTATTCTAATATCTAGAACTTTTGATCCTTGAAATAATATAGAAACCTACTTAAAGTCTTTAATAAGAGAGTTGAAGTAGATTTGGGATATGGGTGTGCGTACATTCGATGTTTCTTAAAAAAAATTAGATGCATGATTCCCTTATATAGAATATAAATTATTTCCCTAATTATGAAATGATGTATATTTGGAGCAAGAAGTACAAAATTCCATGTCCTATTTTTTTGATGAATACATGATCTATAAGTCTTAAATATCATTATAGTTTCAGTTTCATGGGTCATCAGTGATCCATTCCAATGGATCATCAATAAAAGAAGAATAGTTAGAGGTTTGATAATACTGTTGACACTGGACATCCACATCAATGTATGTCAGGAATTTATGTGCTTAATAAATTAAAATATTTCAATTTTTCATTAGGTAAAGGTCAGATTAAACTAAAAAGAGGAAATTCATGACATTAAATCAACATACAATTGGAAAAAGGGATGTATCTTTTTTGAGTTGCCATATTAGTCTACCAATTTGATATATCATTGTTTAGATGTAATGAAAATTGATAAAAATATATATGTGAAATATTGATTTCAATTCCTTTAAATATCAATGGGAAGTACAAAGATAAATTTGATATCACTGTGACTTGTTGGATTGGTGTATTCAACCAGAACTGCATCATGTGTGTATCGGTGAAAACAAATAGAAAGTTCCATGGGTTTCTTATGTGATGAAACTTTTAGAGAAATATAAATTTTTATAAGTATTGGATAATATCAAGGTTCATGATGTCTATTGTAGTAGGATATCTAACTGAGTCAACAGAAGGGATTTGAAACTAAAATCCCTAAAAAATCATGATTATCAAATCCTTATTTATGAATTTATTTCAATAACAATCCAAAATTTTCTATCCAATAATGTAAGGGTGATAGTGATTTACTTATTCCATTTTTTTGGATAACTTTGTACTAAAATGTTATCAAATTATTTCTTGATAAAAATGTAGTAGGTGGTTCCATTAATTTTATGTCAGTTAGGAAAAATATTTCTTCCATCATTTTTCACATGCATGATGCCTTTAACAGTTTGTATTCTAACTGAAACAATTATAGGGGGACCCATTTCTTATCAGTGGATATATCCTACTGAAAAAATATGTGCATAATGAAATATTATGTTTAAAACAAGAATCGTCTTAAAGGATCTATTATGAGAGGTTATATGGATTAAGAATGTATGGATCTTTGTTCAATGAATTTGTCTGATGTGAGAAAAAGAAATAATTGGCCATTGAGAAATGAAGATGATTAGTATAGGGAAATTGATCCCTTTTTTCGATCTCTTCCCCAAATAAGAGGAATCTATTGATCATATATTTTGGATACATTGAGCCTTTAATAGTGGGATATGACACATCATAAAGTACTATTTAATTGTGGTTTTTTTGATGACTATATCAAATATGAAATATAGGTATTTATATGTTATCTCATACTATGTAATTTCACATATACCTTAGACCTTTATTATAATTTTATCTAGGGAACATAAACAAATTACAAGTAGATTTCATCAATATTTTCCCTTGAGAAGGAGAGAGGCTTATCATATAAAAGCGTTTCCTATTTTTAAAAAAATAAAAGATACGATAATTGCTTTAATTAACTTAAAATATAGATATTCATTTAATTTTATTATTCATATATTTTAGGTATGGTGTTTACTTGTTGACTTTATTTATCAAGTATTAAGAGTGTTGGATTTTGGCCCCAATTCTTTGGTCCATGAATGAAAATATTTAATAGTCAATGGGTATAAATTTGTTGCAACTGATCAAGTAGTGAAAATGAGAGAACAAACTAATGGCATTATGTAAACTGATACAATGAACTATTAAGATAGTGCATCAGATAGTCATCCTTGATACGAAAATTTTTCTTATTGGGGTCTTATTGAGGAAATATTATTATTGGATTACTACTCTCAAGGTAAATTCACTATGATGAAATATAAATGGTTTGATTCAATGAAACGACATGGTAAATTTATTAATAATTGTGGACTCATAGTTATTTACATGATTCTATTCATGGATATTGATGAACCATATATTTTGGAATTAGTAGAAAAATAAGTGTTTTATGTGATAGATCATATGAGTCCAGATTATGTAGTTATTAATGAAGTAATACCAAGACATATTTTTTTGGATGCTAGGGACGAAATTGACACCATTGACATCCCCATTTTTGTTGACCAAAATATTTCATTTGATGATTCAAATTGTCCCATTGTGAGAGATGATGTTGAACATGAAGTAGTGGTGGGTAATATATAGAAGAAACCATATATGTTCATAGATCATTTAGTCTACCTTGACATGGGTTTCATAGGTTTAAAATACTATAATTACTTTAATTTAGTTTCAGTATGGACTGATATGTTTGTTTTAGTGTCTTTTTGGGTTTTGTTTCATTTAATTATATTTATCTCAATTTAGAAAACCAGGTTTAAAATAGGTTTTTTAAAAATGTATAACATAGTTTTAAATTATTTTTACTAAAACCTGTTATAAAATTGTTTATGAATTATTTTATTTCAATGTTGTATGCATGATTTTTAAAAATTGTTTCTATAAAATGTAAACTTAATTATTATTAAGATTATGAAAAATAATAAATAAATTCAAATGAAACAATTATTTGATGTTGATCGATAGATGTGTGAGAATGGGTTACCTCCCAGGGTTCACTTAGTGGGTATAATAATTGTAATATGTTTATTCTACATTTAATATGATGTCCTGTTCAAATTACTTATCAATTTTTTTAGGGACATACAGTTTCAATAGACTTGAATCTGCATCCTACTATCATGGGTTCAAGCGGGGATACTCTTAGACCTAAATGGAGCACCCATCACACACATTCCCACCTTGACCCGCTAGTGGACACCCCATATACCATAGTGTACAACCTATATGCACACCTTTTCATCCACCATTTGATCCTCATGGGATGTTCCTACTCATGCCTCCATCATCATCTCTTTTAGTCTCTTGTTCTCATGCCCTGTCTACACTTCATACAGGGTTGTTTCCACCTTTACAATATCCATATCCTTTGATGTAACCCCAAACCTACTACCCATATCTGGCCATGTATATGCAGACTCAATTTCTAACTATATATCTAGGATCTGATTATTCGTTCATTCATACTCTAGTGCATGCAGATCACCCAAAAAATGCATTGTAATAGACATATCTTTCATAGGCTACTGATCCAGGATAGTTTGTGGATCCATATTATCCTATTGAGTAGCATGGATCAATTTATTTATTGTAAGCTTGTTAAATTATATTACATCATTTTTGCCTATTTTACCATGACCTTACTATTCATTTTTACCATGTTATCTTATTCAGTGGGATCTTCTAGTAGGAAATGCGGGAATACTCATATATGGGAAACCTATAATTTCTAAACACAAATATTGGTGGAATATAATGAATAAAATTAGATGGATGGTAAACATGAAAAGTAGTGTAAAAGTTTCAGGTCTACTTTATCCAAGTACCATGAAATCATTTTAGTGGAACCAGTCTCGTGGAGACATATTGGTAATGAAATCAATGACCAAGCATGGATGGAGATATGGGTAAGAAATTTTTTTAAAGTTATATCTACTCTATGTTTTTATTTATATAAATTCACATGTTTTTTATTGTGTCAAAAAAATCTTTCCCAACGGTGAAGCTACTAAGGTTGCAAGGTTGATGGATCTGGGGGAGTTCTAATAATTATATAATCATGAGTTATATATTGGTTGTAGGAGTAGATTCAGTTTTAACTCAGAGGGTGTACTTGTATTCCCCACTATCCAAGAACAAAATATCAAAAAATAATCGAATATTGGAAGATTAATGAGTTTAAGGTATTCCCAATATTTAATGGTTTTCATATAATATTAAATTATTATTACTTGTATTGATTTTTTGTTTTTAGAATGCATTGGTAAAAAATAAAAAGAAAAAATATTCAATGATGTATCTACACACCTTGGGGCACAATACAATGCCCGAGCATAGGAAGAGATAGGTACATTAATATGAATAGAAATAACATCTTCATTCATATTGTTACTTAGTTAGCTTTTCATGCTGAATTTTATGTTTTCTAATCATTAATCCCATTAATATAAGGCTAAAAATACCCCATTCAAATGGCCTAATATCCAATTGTCCATTAGACCTATAGGTCAATTGGATTAATGACCATTAGGTCATTAGCCAATTTTAATTCTTTATAAATTAGATATAAAGTATTTATATTTAAAATTTATGAATTCTTCATAAATACATAATTTTAATTATTCAAATTAGGGGCCCAATTTAGATAATATTAAAACAACATCAATTTTTTATGATTGATATGATTAAAGATTAAATATTATTAACTATGTTAAATTTATATTATTTAAATAGTATGTCTAATAAATTTTAAAATAAAATATTTATATTTAATAAAAATGTCATATATTTAATGTAAATTCTATATAATGAATAATATGGATTTTATACTATTAAATGAATATAAATCATTAATATTCAAGAATATAGAATGTTCATAATATGTAGCTGAAATTCTAATGTCTATATTATTGGATTTTATTTGTGAATTTTTCATCTATGTTTATCACATGTTTAAAATTATGAATTGTTCATTCATTTATAATTTATTACCATTTATTATTATTCAAGATTCTAAAATTTTTTATATTGTGAATATGTGTATTTTAATCAATATCATTTTCATTAAACTGTTTTGGGAATCAAAGATCATGTACCTTGAGAAAATCTATTTTTATTGAGTAGGAAGACAAAATGATAGAAGTGAAATAAATTCACAAACACAAGAAAATATTTTATGCTCATTTATTTATATTTAAAATATTTTTACAAAATTCATAATTAAATGCCTTGTTTATATTTTCAAAAGTCATTCATGTAGGATCTCGATGATAAAGAAGATGAAAAATTTGGGCTAAAAAATCATTTGAGTCCGGTATAAGGTGATGAGAACCAGATGAGATTCTGATGTTGGATTGGAAAAAACATCATCCCCACTAGGTATTGGTCCTCAACCTCTCAAACCAGCAAGATATGGTGCTCGTTCATAAGCAGTTGAGGGAAAAAATAGCTTTTCAAGAGCGTGAAAGAAGTAAATTGGTCGTCAAACACTTCCTAAAATATATTCCCATTATAATTCAACCACTTCCATTAGAGGCCACTACTAATGTAAATTTATATATGAAATCAATGTGATCATTAAATGATGTCTTGAGTGATTCTAATGAGGGTCCTAGTGGTGGTCGAGCTGATGGTGGTGGTGATAATGATGATGATGTTGATGTTGTTGTTGTTGTTGTTTTTCTGCTCCAGCTGATGATGATGCTACTCCAGATCATGATTTTGGGGATGAGGATATTGTTGTTGGTGATGAGGATATTGGTGATGAGGGGAATATTGATCCCCTCCATTTTTTACTTAGTAGAAAAGAGACATGTGGATATTGTTTAATGACTTAAATTGTTTTGTTGTATGGATGAATATGTATCTTATAGTAATTTAAATTGTTTTAAAAGATATTAATTTAATGGTAAATATAAAATATTTGTATTGAATTGAATTTATACTATGTTCTTTATTTTATTTATAGGTTTAGGGGCAGGAAGAGCTGATACTTCTACCAAATGGGGCAGATACCTATAACCATAATTTGGAGAACTCTGGGTATAGATATAGTTCTAGGAAAATCTATATCCATGGTTTATGTTAAACCATGTGTATGATGAAATCCATTAACATTATACCCACAGTTTCAATAAAAACCATTGGTATAGCTCTATACCAATGGCACCCAATTCCATGGTTCAGAAAACCATGGGTATAAGCTATACCCATACTTTTAGGGACTATACCCACAATTCAAAACTGTGGGTATATGGTGTTTTCTAGTGGTGTATGTTACCAGTTTAAAATTGACATGTTAGTTCAAAATGTGAGTCACTCATATAAAACTGACAAAATTCACTCCTCTTGTCTTGATAATTTAGGTAAATGATTCATAATTCATTTTTGGAGTGTAGAAATAGGTATCACATCAAACCGACACATGTGCCAATATAGAATATATGTAGTTTTTGATTTTATACTATTCTATGGTTTTTAACTATAGTAAAGTAACAATTTTTTAAATTTTTATAGATATTCAAAAAATACCAAAATGGTTTAGGATATTCTATTTCTTACACTACACTCATGAACATTTCTAATCTTAAGTGTGATCATTAATTTATGTTCCGATGCTTGGAAGATTTAATGTTATATTAAGGATACATAATTAATTAACCATAATAAACATCTTTATATATATGGTCATTCCTATAATACACATAATACATAAAACATGCATAAAGACATGAATCTTTTTATTTTGATAGTGATTGGGAACTCCATCATCGATCGCATATGGGGAGGGAGGGAAGAAAACATTTGCTGTGGATCTGACTTAGGAAATTGTTTGAGAGTTGGCATTGAGGGTGGAACCTGATGTCAACATGGTGTCGTCATAGTTTCATTTTCTCTGGCAGTAGTCACCAAAACAGTGTAAGTAGGATGTGTCACACCACCACTAATAGCTGCAACACTTCGTGTTGGCGAAGTGTTTACCTAAGGGAATTGCATACTACACCAGCTTCCGGTACCAAACTGCAACAAATCATTTACGATGGTATTCGTTACAAATTTAAATTACATAAGGGACCCCATTTTCATGACCAGTGGTGCTCCCACTCAGTTTCCGCATATCCTATGGGCCAAAATTTTGGATTATTTACCAAAAAATACCATTATCGATTATCATTTTGAAAAAACATAGAATCATGATTATAATTTCTTATTTGGTACATAAATAAATTAATTTAAATTTAGTGGATAAAAAATTACAATATTTAGGACCGGTGCGTCATAATTTATTATTTGGGTCACAATTAATTTAATACTAATACATTATTAAGCCTTTATCACTAAGAAAAATAAAATTGATAAATATCATTTTTATCATCATTAAAAAAACTCTAATAAAATTCACATTTTTCAATGATAATATTAGTGTTGATAAATGTCATCTTTTATCACTACAATAGAGCATTGATAAATGTCATTATCAACTACTACATGGTTTCCCAGATCTCATCAGGCTGAAGAAAGAACTCATGTAGGAATCAAATTTAATCATTGAAGATGGTTTGATCTAGATAAATAATAAATAAACAATAATTAATTTTACCAAAATTCCAAAATCCTCGGCCAATTAATCATGCATCCATGGAAGAAAAAGTAGTATAAACAATAGTTTCAAAGAAAATTAATCATAATAGTTGAAAAAATAGATGAAAAATAAAATACATAACCTACAAAGGTCCGCTCCATCTACTATTGGGATGGACACATATTGGAACACTGGCTCATGGATAATCATGAGACAAAATGAAGTGAAAATTCTGAAAAATGGACACCTGATGTAATGTGGAAAACCCCCCAAAAAATAAAGTGGTAAAAACCATGGTAAAATAGAAGGATCACATTGTGGGAGAAAGTGGGTACACACTCCCTCGCTATTACAAAGATAAAATCCTCATAAATATCTATCTTAAATAAGGGATGAAACTACCTCATAAAATTACACAAAAAATGAAATGATGGTGATGAGAAAATCGGTGAAGGTGATGTGAAGATGAAAGCACTGGCTATTAGAGAAAGATTAAAATGCATAGGATTTTATTAGCACTAAAAAGGTGTTGATGAAGGGTTTCTTTATCAGTGCTTTTAGAAGAACTAATAAAGTAAAACATTTATCAATGCTTTTATTTAGCACTAATAAAGGGGTATACTACAATGTGCTGTTACAACACACTGTTGCACCAGAAACACAACCAGAAATCAGAAAAATCAAGGACCAATATAGAATGTAAATGAAATAAAATTTACAACACAAATATAATAAAAAACACTATATTATAAATATTTCAAACATTGGTTTAAACAATTACATGAGTGAATATTATTACACACATTCAAAAACATCTATGTTCCTTTGTCCTTTGATCTTGACTCTGACTCATACAATTTACAAAAAACCTCCCCTAATCAAGTGAAATAATGCACCTGTATAAGAAAAAAATTCTGATATTTTTAATAATATAAATAAATAAATTAAAATAAAGTGTTAATTTTAAACTAATCTTTGAGTCATACCAGGAACAATGTGTATCAGATTGAGTTGTGGTTGATTCCTTCATGTCACACCATTTATTTTTCATCTTCAAACTTTATATTTGTGAAAATTAAATAAATATTTCTAAGATAAAAATTATAAGGAAATTAAATAACTAAAATCAAAATATGTATTTGTAGTCATACCAATCACACCATGTATGATATTGAGGCACAGATGATTCCTAAACATTCCATATGACTTATGGATCATTTTCCTAATGTATTAAAATAATATGAATGATTTTTCTTGGTTTTGAGTATGTCACTTGTCTTTTTTACTAAAATAACATTTTAAAATAGAAACATGCACTTTGAGCCATTCCGGTCACATAATGTTTCAGTTTGATGTGATACTTATTCCTACATGTCACTAATGAATTATGAATCATTTTCTTAAATTATAAAGACAATCAGAGTGCCTTTTAATGGTTTTCAGTGAGTGACACTTTTTGAACTAAAATGTCAATTTTAAACTGATAACAGACACATTGAGTCATACAGGGAACATTATGTATTAGATAGAGGTTTCACTGATTCCTAAACTTTAAAAATTAATTTTGGATCATTTTCCTAATGTACTAAAACAATTAGAATTAATTTTATCGATTTTTAGTGTGTTAGTTGTTTTTTAACTAAAATTAATGCCAATTTTATATGCAAAGATGCACTTGGAGTCATACCAGTCACATTGTGAATTAGATTGAGATTTAGCTAATTCCTACACATCCCAAATGACTTATGGATCGTTTTTATAATGTATCAAAACAATATGATTGTATATGATTGATTTTGAGTGTGTCACTTGTATTTTTTACTAAAATATCTTTTTAAACTAGAAACGCATACATTGAGTGATACTGATCATATCATGTGTTGGTTTTATGTGAGACCCATTCCTACTCATAAAAAAAGACTTATGAATTTTTTTCCTAAATTACAAAGATAATAAAAGAAGGTTTTCTTGGTTTTCAATGACTGATAATTTTTGAAATAAAATGTTAATTTTAAAATGATAACGAGCAATTTGAGTTATATCGGGAATATCATGTATCGGATTGTGGTGAGACTAATTCCTACACATAAAAATTGACTTATGGATCATTTTACTAAATTATTAAAATAATAATAATGTGTTTACTCAGTTTTGAGTATGTTAGATGTCTTTTTCACTAAAAATAGTGTTAATTTTACATAAAAAGACACACTAAGAGTCATATCAGTCACATCGCACATCATATTGAGTTGTGGAAGATTTATATACATCTCAAATGACTTATGTATGATTTTTCAAATGTATCAAAACAATTATAATGTGTTTTCTTTTTTTGAGTATGTCACTTGTCATTCTCACTAAAATGACTTTTTAAACTGGAAACATTCTTTTTAATTCATTCTGGTCAGATCCGGTGTCGTTATGATTGAGACTTATTACTACACATCAAAAATTAATTTTGAATTATTTTCCTAAATTATCAGGAAAACTTGAGCATTTTTCTTAGTTTTTAGTGAGTGGTACTTTTTAAACTAAAACGTAAATTTTAAACTGATAATGAGCACTTTGATTTATACTGAGAACACCATGTATAGGATTGAGATATGGTGGATTCCTAAATGTCATAAATGAATCATGGATCATTTTACTAAATTATAAAAACAATATGAATGTTTTTTCTCTATTTTGAGTCTAATAGTTGAATTTTTTACTAAAATTAATGCCAATTTTAAATAAAAATGCACGCTTAGAGTCATACCGGTCACACTGTATGTTACATTGAGGTGAGGTTGATTCCTAATTTTCCCAAATTACTTATAGATAATTTTTCTAAATTATAAAAACAATATGAATGATTTTTCCTAGTTTTGAGTACGCCACTTTTCATTTTTACTAAAATGTAATTTTAAAGTAGAAACACACACTTTGAGTCATACCAGTCACATAATGTATCAGTTTGACATGATACTAATTCCTACATGAAAAAAAACGAATTAGGAATTAGTTTCCTAAATTATAGAGAAAATTTGATCATGTTTTCTTGGTTTTTAGTGAGTGACACTTTTTTAATTAAAATGTAAATTGTAAACTGATAATAGACACTTTGATTCATATCGTGCATATCATGTATCAGATTGAGGTGCAGATGAATCCTACACATCACAAATTAATTATGGATCATTACCCAAATATATAAGAAAAAATGAATCTGTTTTCTCAGTTTTGAGTATGTTAGTTGTCTTTTTTACTAAAATTATTATCAATTTTAAATAAAAAGAAGCACATTAAGTCATTATGGTCACATTTTGTGTTATATTGAGGTTTGGATCATTCCTAAAACTCACAAAGTCTCAAAGAAAATCCAAATACCAATGTTACCATGCTTTCTAATGGATTTCTTTTTTTCAAACTCCCAACACTGCATACTGAGTCGATATTCTTAGCTAAAAAAGCTTTTCGGCTAATAAAATCGATTCACTATGCAATGTTGGAAATTCGATAAATAAATACAATGGAATGTGTGGTAAAATTAGTAGAAAGAAACATTTTATCTCTTTTTTGACTTAGTTTTGATAGTATAAAGAAAAATATGGCTTCCCAAAATCTCTGTGAAAAAACTAAATATGTATTAAAAATAAATGATTACGAAATTACCTTACAAATAGTAGATAAAATGATGACAATATTAATTAAATAAGTAGAATGAATTCCCATTTTGATGATTTTTGTATACATTATTGACCTATTTCATTATCTTTATATCAATTGTAGCCTTGATGTCTAATATCTCACAAGCATGAGAAGCTTCGAACAAACCACTCCAACACAAACAAAAGAATCCACCTGTGTAATAAAAAAATTATAATGTGAGTAATAATAAAAACAATTTAAAGATAAATATGAAAAAATATGTTAATTCTATGGAAAATGATTTTAATTTGAAAACATTAATATTACCTATGTGATTTATCATAGGTTGTGTCGTTTCTCTTCCTATAATAGTAGTGGAGGGAACCTGAAGAAAAGTGAAAAATTGCAACACTGTAGGGGTCAAAAGGTTTTGAGAGAGAAGAAGTATGTGGATTTTTTGGTGAAGAAAGGCAATAAAGATGGACATAAAACTTCTAAAATAAATGAATTGTGAAAATATGACATGCCAAAATATTTGTGAAAAAAATAAATAAGTATTAGATATAAATGATAAGGAAATTAACATACAAATAGTAAATAAAATGATGAAAAAATTAGTTAAATAAGTAGTAGTAATTAACCTTTTCATGATGGTTGTATACAATCTTGACCCGTTTTGTTTTCATTATATCATTTGTGGCCTCGAAATCCATTCTCTCATGGTCATGACCATCTTTGAACAAACCACCTCCACTCAGACAAAAGAATAAACCTATAAAATAAAACAATTCTTATGTGAGTAATACTAAAAAGAAATAAATTAAATACAAATATGAAACAATACATTAATTCTATGGATAATTATTTTACTCTACATACATCACGATTTCCTTTGTGATTGATCATAGGTAGAATTTTTTCTCTTTCTGCAAAGGAACTGGATGGAACTTGAAGGAAAGTGAAAAATGCCAAAACTATAGGTATGAAAATGTTTTTGAGGGAGAATAAGTATGTGTATGTTTTGGTGAATAAAGTAATGAATTGTAGACCTAAATCTTATAAAATAAACAAACCCTACAGGGAATAATGAAAATTAAATCATTGTTTCATTATATAATTTTTCAGTAAAATAGAGTAAGTATATCATAACATTAAATTTACATCTTTCTAAAGGGTTTACTTAATTATAGTATGTTCTTACATGATATTGGTAACATCATCATGTGTAGAATAAACTGTTTTCGTGATTTTTCAAATATTTAATTTAGATTATGTAAATGCAGTGGAGAACAGATAATATTATGAGAAAAACATCATATATCAAAATATAATGTTACCTTATCATTGAAATATCTATATTTTTAAAGGTTTTAGGGATTTGGATACTCTATCAAGAATCAAAATCCCCTATTTTTAGCCCCCTACAACATAAAAGAAATTTTCTACATTGGTACTGGTCTGAACTGATTGTGATCTCCCAATTAAAGGGTAATCCTCGATTGAATTTTCATCTGACCTGGCATTTTTTTTAGTCACCAGTAGGACAAACAATCAATTCTTGTTTGTTTTGATCTAAGTCATAAAATACATACATTTCTTATGATTCCATTATTAATGGCTCATCTTTTTTCCCTTCCACACTGAAATTCTCCTTCAAAAATCCCATTTCATCAACATTCACTAAACATCTATTGTCAGTCCATTTGTAATGGAAAATTGGAACTTGAAATGTTTTATAATCCAAATCATATATATATTTGATGGCACCAAAATATTACATATTTTCAAAAAAATTATTTTTATCCTTGGAACCAGATATGTGCATCACTTTCACCATAAGCGCAACACCACTATTTTGAATCACACTGCAGTCATCGTGTTCTTTTGTATATAATGTATAAGAATTGATTTCCAAAATAGTGTAAAATATGTCATTTTCATTCAGTACCCTAGATATCCATTAAATTAATTCGGTTATTGAATTCTTATTTTTCGATAACTCTGTAAAAATTTTATCTCATAACCATCCAATAAACTATTTATTATGTGTATTTGATATCCACACTTCATCCCTTGATGGATTAAAATATCTGAGAATTTCTTTGTGGGATTCAACATAGGGATTAACATCTTCAAAATTAAATAAAATGTACAGATGTGCTTGCTCCAACTCTGTCAAGATAATTGTAACAACATATCATTCAGAAATCCCCTTTCCCATAAGGTTTCTATTGTGAAGAGACTTTGAAAGACTAATGTTGTCAACATATGATGGGTAATCAATACAGAATTAAACAACTCTTTCAATAATATAACATTCTTCGATAAAACCTTTTGGATAACTTTGAGTCTTGACATACCTTTTCAGAGTCTCCATACATCGCTCAATGGAGTACATCCATCTGTAACGGAGAGGACCACAAAGTTGAATCTCTCTAACCAAGTGAACCATCAGGTGGACGATTATATAAAATAATGATGGGGTAAAATCTCTAATTCACACAGTATGACTGCAATATCCTTATTCATTATTGAAAATTTTGTCTGGTATGTAACTTTACTACATTTTGATTTGAAAATGAAGTAGATTCTGGATAATATATGTCATAAATTTTTAGACAAAATTTAATGCGAATAAGAAAGAATCAAATCCTGAATCAAAACATTTCATTTATGTGATTTTTTCCTTGTGACTTTAAATTAGTCATTCACATGACATTGTTGATATTTTATGAATACCCCTATGGAGATTTTAAACTATAAAGGAAAAGTAAAAGCTATAATTTTTCCTACCAGGATAGAGTGAAAGTTGATAAAGGAAGAAAAGTCTACCATTTACCCTTCATTGGTGCAAACTCTTTCCTTATCCCCTTGTCAATCATATCCATCCTTGCCATTATTCCATCTTTCATTGTTCATGAACATTTAGTAATGTTCCAATAACACTATCAATTTCATTTTTCTCTAAATGCATGATATCAAGAAAATTTCTAACGTACAAACAATTCTAATACCGCAATTCAAAAAAATTGATCCCTTCTTCCAACTTGATTTTTTAAGGCTTTTGAAAAACAGTTTACCGAAAACAGTGTCAATATCTTTTACTTTATTGAATAGTTAATCACCCATTAGTGGAGATGGTGTTGTACCATGATTGATATTCCCATCGAATTTTGTCCTCCAGGATCGGTATTTATGTTGTCGAGGTAAAAAAATTGATGTCCTAAAAAAACATTCATTAAAAAAAAGTTCAATTGAATTGAGTGTGCGAACTCTTCATAGATGGGACACCCCAACCTTCCTTTAATTCTATAGCCTGATAAATTTCCATAAGTGGGTAATTCATTTATCATCCTATACAACATGTCCCTCAATGTAAATTCTTCACTTCTATGAGGATCATACATTGTAACACCTATATCCGACATCAATTTCAGATCTTCGATCAATGGATCCAAATAGACATCAATATCATTACCAGGTTGATTTGTTCTAGATATATGCAAAGACAACATAATGTATTTGTGATTCATTCATAACCATGGTGGCAAGATATAATTTACCAACATGATGGTCTATGTAATTTAAGTACTACTCAATACACTAAAATGATTTATTCCATATGTAGATAAATCAAGATCAATGTTTTTCGGGTCATTTCTAAATTCAGGATACTCGTTATCAATTTTGTTCCACCATGGACAATCTGTTAGATGACCTAGGTTCCAATCTTTAGTTTTTGTATCTTCGTGCCATGTAAATCATCTTGTGGTTTCCTAATATCCATATAGTCTTCTATACCATGTAATGATAGGAAATTAACATATAGATTTTAAAGGACTTGATTCATTTTTCTTGTATTGATCCGTGCCACACTTAGGGAATTTTATAATTGATTCATGGTCCTTGTGAAACAATATGAAATCATTGGGATAAGTATGTATTTTTTAGAGATCATTCCCATTGAACGTAGAATTTATTTAGAATCATATGTTCGATATGGTAGTTCATTTTCTTTTGGTATCATATCATTCTGGACACAAAGTAGTTCTATAAATCTATTGTCACTTCACCTAATACCATCTTTCAATTTTTATAACTTTAATACAACAAAAAATGTTGTGTATTTAGTACAACGTATATTCAATGGTCTTTTAGCACAACTATATAAATTCTACAACAACTTTTTATAATCATGAAGGTCATCTTCAATTTCCATTTTCATTTCTTTGATGTGATCTCCATCATCATTTACACTGGTATTCATATAAAATGATCCATTAACCACGGTGTCAACCCAATTGGTGTGAAAATTTAGTTTTTCTTGATTTTTAGTCCAATATTTATAACTTTGATACATTCTGTGATAAATCAAATGTTCTTCCAACTCTTAAAAACTAATCTTCATTTAATAGATACAATGTAAAAATAGATAAAGGATAACATGTGCCATTTCTGGAATGTGCTGGGTGATATTCATGTCGGGTGAATATTGGTAGACTTAGGGTTTTTTGTTTTAAGAAAATCTGCCCACCCTACTGACAGGTTAGGTGTATTTAGTATTTATGTTTTATTTTTTTTGCAAGAAAACCCTAAGTTTGTTTTATTTTAATGTTTAATAGGTTGATATTTGTTTTTCATGGGTTTTAAATATTGAAATCATGTTTTGTTTTCATGCAAAATATTTTGTGTGTTTTTCTGTTATTATTATGCGATTATTTTTTGTGTGGGATGCTTGTGTTGTTTCAACCCAATAAAAAGAGTTAATTATTTTTTATTATTATTTATGAATAAGTTATGAGATGATAAAATATCATTATTTAGATATGGGCATCCTCATAGTACAAAAAACACACACAACATGCATGTAGATGAATCTTCTTATTTAGATGGCAATTGGGCGCTTGCAGAGGATGGGGAATTATTTGAGAGAGCGAACAGCGCCTCCGCCGGGCCTCGCACTTTCAGTCCGTCTGTCATTTGGGGTGAAGATTGATGCCAGCAAGTAGTAGTCGTAGTGGCATTGGCTCTAGAATTTTCCGCAGTAGTGTGAGGGGGGTGTGTCGCACCACTACAGGCTGCAGCACTGCTCCTCAGGGCAGACTTTACCTGGGGGCCTCACGTACTGTCTGCATTGATCTTCGTATTGGGGGTATTGCAGATCTGCTGAAGCACCGAAGAAGAAGAAAGTGGAGAAGAGAGCATGGTAGCAGACCAACACCTTCTCCATGCTGAGTTGTACTCCAGTAGCCCGAGGATGTTGGGGGTATAAATACCATGCCCCGGCTTCCAAGGACCAAACTGCAACTAAACATTTACCATGGGCTCCTTTACAATTTTAAAATACTCCAGGGACCCCCTTTTCAACACCAGCGCTGCGCCCACTCACTGTTCCCATCTCCTGTGGGCCCATATTTTGGACTATTTAGAAAAATGTTTTACCACAAACGGTTAACATTTTGACCCAAAAAAAGAATCGTGACTAGAATATATTATTTAGGTCGTATTTAATTTAATTTAATATTAACGGAAAATTATTTTTATACAATATTTGGGACAGTATGTCAGACTTGTTTGAACTCCATAATTGAAAAACGATCACCATAATTCCAGAATGCAAGGGAAAGATCCAAATTGCATTTCAATTATAATATCCAATGCCACTCAATATCATCTAAATCATAAATGAAATGTGTTAGATTTATAGAGTCATGGAATGAAGAGCATGCACCATGTATAATGAATGATCACATTTAAAATTATAACACTACTCATAAATTCCATATTTTATCAGCCTAAAAAACTCTGATAAAATTCACATTTATCAACACTAAGTTTATTGTTGATAAATATAATATTTTATCAATGCAACAAATCATTGATAAAATTCTTTCTCAACTGGTGTAGGGGTTTCCTCGATCCTCGCAGCACGATGACAAGCTTCACAGGCACCCAAATTATTTATTGGGGATGATTTCATTCAAATAAATAATATTTAAATAGCAGGGAAGTTTAATGAAATTCCGTCATGACCGACCTATTTACCGAGCATCCATGCCAAAAATAATAGGCAATATAAACATTAGTTCAAAATAAACTTAATCATATAGTAGTAGATGAAACAAATGCAGAATGAAATACAGAACCTGCAAAGGGTCTCTCGATCTACAAACGCTAAGAAAACGTGGGTAGATTGTCTTGATGTTTTCATAAAATGATTCATAATTCATTTTTGATAAGTAAGAATCAGTCTCACATAAAATCAACATATGATGTGACCGGTATGACTCTAAATTCATTTTTTTAGTTTAAATCATCATTTTAATAAAAAAGACATGTGACGTACTCAAAACAAAGAAAATACATTCGGATTGTTTTAATACATTTGAACAATGGTCCTAAAGTAATTTTTGATGTGTAGGAATAAACCTCAGATTAATCCAATGCACGGTGTGATCGATATGATTCAATGTGTGTTTTTTATTTAAAATTGACATTTTAGTTCAAAACAATATTAACATACTCGATACCCAGAAAACAAGTTCAAATTATTTTGACACATTACAACAATAATCCACAAATAATTTGTGATGTGATGTAATCAACTATACCATGATTCAATACACAGCATGCCCAGTATGACTCAATGTGTTTGTTATGAGTTTAAAATTGACATTTTACTTCAAAACATGTGTCACTCACTGAAAATCAAGAAAATACACTCAGTATTCCTTCATACATTAGGATAATGACTCATGAGTCATTTTTTGATATATAGAAATTAGTCTCATATCAAACTGATATACGATTTGATCGATATAACTCAAAGTACATGTTTTTCGTTTAAATTGACATTTTAGTAAAAAAACATGTGACATAATCAAAACCAAGAAAACAAATTTGTATAATTTTGATATATTAGTAAAATGGCCCTTATGTCATTTTTGATGTGTAGGAATTAACTGTATTTCAATCTGATGCACGGTGTGACTGGTATGACTTCAAGTGTGAATTTTTATTTAAAATTAACATTTTAGTTCAAAAAATGTGTCACATACTCAAAACCAAGAAAATACGTTTGGGTTGTTTTGATATTATAGGAAAATGATACAACTATCACAAAACTGGGATAGCGAAGCACTGCCTTTTATGAGTGATTAGTAAAAAGCTTTGATAAAAGAGTGGACCTTTATCAGCGCTAATAATAGCACTGATAAAAGTTTTTAATAAAAAATATTATGAATTTATATAAAATTATTATATTTATATTCAAAAATAATGTTTATTTGTATACAATGAATAAAAAATATATGTTTATAATAAATATATATTTTTTAATAATTCAAAAATATATATATAATGTTTTTATTGAAAACATTATTTCTAATATTATAATTATATATATATATAATTTAATAATTATAACATTATAATAAATTACATTAAATAATAAATATATTTATTAGATTTATTAGATTTATTATATTTATTAGTGATTTATAACATTAATTTATTATATTTATTTGATTTATTGGATTAATTATTTATATTGGTCATATTGGTTATATTTAATATATTTATTTTATTTATAAATATATAATACTTTTTAATATATTTATTTATATTTATAAGTATTGAATATATATATGTGTTTTCTAATGAATTTGGTCAATGAAAATATTGATCATGAGTATATATATGTTATGTATCGTGCATATAAATGTTCATTTATACATTACGTCACGTTGTCCATTAATGTGGTATGTTGATTAATTCATAATGTTACCCATATGAACTATATATGTTCTAAAAAATGTACTTATAAAATTACATTAAATATATTTAAATAATAAATATATTTTATTATATTTTAAATGATATATATAAATACTTTTAGAATACATTTGTAATTATAATTATAACTGTATATATATATAAATAATTATAAGAGTATATATATAATTTAATAATTTTATTAATATATATATAAATATATTAACAATTATATACAAATATTTATAAATATATAATATTCATAGTTATAATTATAACAATATATATATGTAAATAATTATAAAATTATAATAAATATATTTATTATACTAATTATAAAGTTATAAATATATAATTAAATAAATATATTTATAAATATATACAAATATTTATAAATAAATACAAATATTTATAAATAAATACAAATAAATTTATATTTATTTAAATAATTATTTAATTGGTTGTGAAATTGTTCTGATTACGATGTCCTTTATCAGTGCTAATAAAGTGATGATAAAAGACATATTTATCAATGCTATAATTTTATTGCAGATAAATAGGTCTTTTATCAGCACTATAATTTGGGCGCTGATAAATAGGTCTTTTATCAATGATTTTTAAACGCTGATCAGGATATGTTTTATCAGTATTTTTTATTTTAGCACTGACAAGATATAGATTTACCAGCATTTTTAACTAATACTAATAATGGTTCCAGTGGGTTTTATAAAAAAACTCTAATAGGCTCCTCCTCCCTCACACCCTTTCGAGCCTTCACGGAAGCTGACCCATGCGTCGTCGAGCCCTCCTCCGCCGTGACCCCTCCCCCATTGTGACCCCTCCTCCTCCTCCACCGTCGCTGCCTCCTCCTCCTCCTTCGTCGCGACCCCTTCTATATCGCGTCCCCTCCTCCTCTTCCTCCTCTGACGATGCTGCCTCCCCCGCCGCTGCCTCCTCCTCCTCCTCCTCCCTGGTCGCTGACTCATCCTCCTCTGTTGTCGCCTCCTCCTCCTCCTCCTCTTCTTCTTCCTCCTCCTCCTCTGCCTCCTTCTCCTCCTCCTCCTTGTGCGGACCCTTGTCCTCCTAACCTGCTCTAGCACACCCTCCTCATCCATGACAATCATGGCAGCCTCCTCTACATCACACGGATTCCCCTGGTGAGTCTCTATTGCGATTTCCCTGGTTTCCATAGGGTACATAGGGTTTGGGGGAGTTTTTCACCTAATTGTTGAAATTTCATTGAGTTTTTGGGGAGTTTTTCATGTAATTGTTGGAATATCATTGAGTTTTGGGAGAGTTCTTTATCTAATTGTGGTTATATCTATTGAGTATGTTTGTTTACTCTTTGATTATTATTGTTTACTATTCTATATTATTTAACTTAGATGGAGATTCTTGTTATATATATTCCATTCCCTTTCTTTTTTATTACCTGTGTTTATTTTTATTTTCAATGTACTGCTCTTAATTTTTTTATCTATTTTATCATACAAAAAGGGGGAGAGAGATTCAAATTTTGGTCAAGTTTATTGGATTTGGTAATTATCAAATGGGTTGAATGGTTCCTTGCCACTCTGTCTATGTTTTGATAAATTCATATCCCCTCTCAATTTTATTATTTTTATTTTGATAATTTATTATTCCTCTCTTAGTTTATAGTTTATTATTATTTATTATGGTGTAGATTCTTATTAGATAAATCTATATCCTCTCTAAATTCATATGGTTATTCTATCACTTATTCTTCCACATGCTCTTTCTACCTACATAGACTTATTCTAACTATTTATATTCAAATACATGCTACTTTTGGATAGATCCTAACTTTATGCCCGGTCGGAAACATCTATAATGGATAGCTTCTCTAGTAGAGTTGATCTTTTAGAGTTGGAAAATATTTTAGTTTTGTCTTCTTTTCTTAAATTATAGAGTCTTGAGTAATATAATAGAAACAACCTTTAAAGAAAAATAGGTAGGACTCATCTCTCTAAATTTTAAAATTCACATAGTAATTTCCAAATATATTATATACTCCCCAAGGCATTTATTTTTCCTTTACATCTAAATTGAATTATAAGTAATCGGCATTTCATCCATGGAAAAAGGTATATCTTCAATCCTCTTAATATTCACAATTCATCACACATAACAATGAATTTCATAGTAACTCATATAATTGTGTTGACAAGATTGGCTCCCCAACCTACTTCCAAATTGTCCTTCTCTGTTATATATTAACATCAAGCTTATCAAAACTTCATGTTCATTAAAAATTACTGAATAAATGTATTTGGTCTCAATGACCACCTATTGGGATTATTAGATATAGAAAATAAACAAAATAATAAAATACATAATGGCTCTATTCCACCCCTAAACCTCACTCAGGTTATACCAGCACCCATCCATCTACCCAACCCGATTCTCACACTAGTCTAAAATTAGGGAATAATCATGGGTTATGATAGTGGTTATAGACCAATTGAAAATGGATATAGTTTATATCCACTATTAGGACACCCATTGGTGTTATCCCAGTTTCCATATCCCACCAGCAATATCCATAGTCAGATCGTCTAGTACCATAGACAATGACTGTGGATGAAGTCCCTATTATGGGGAACCAATAACCATGGTTTGTAACCTTTTCCATTGGAAATCAACTTCCATAGGTGGACCATAGACATAGGTGTTTATAGCTATGGTTTATGAAAGTGGGCATATAATTTGAAATATTAAACCAAATGATGAGATTTGATATCAAGACCACTTCTATAATTTATCTAAGACATTAAAAATAAGCTACAATGAACTATCTTTATAAATATATACATATATACATATATACATATATAAGTATATGTTTGTGTGTGTTTATAAATTTTTATAACTATACTGATTATACTTTTGGAAAAGAAAAATGGTCATGGATTTCGGAACCTTTGGCGATAGTCTATATCAACTATGGTCATAGGTGTTATAGGAAAGTCCTACCACCACTATATATATGGATTGTTTCCTTAGAAATTTTCCATTTCCTTCCCATGAAAAAATTTCCTTTGCCCATAGTCCATATCAACTCACACACTGTTTATACCTCTATTAAAAGGTATGTGGCTTGGTAATGCTAACCTAACAAAAAAGTAGATCACTGGTTGTGCCTTGTCATTGGAAAAACGCATATGTCTGGAATATGCCTCTAGGTCTGTAAAAGGAAAGTAATTTTTATTCATGCCTTATCATATTGAAATATATATATTGATAAGTTACACTCTCCTTAAAAAGTGTGTTTGATCTAGTCCATGTTTATGATACACCCTTGTATTTTAAAGAATACCCTAGGGTTGGTTTCGAAGGTGAAAGATGGAAGTTGAACTAATTTTTCAAATGGAACCAGATTCCATGACATGGTGAATATTCTACATATTGGAGGTTTTTCTTATGGTGTGGTTGGGGAACTACGATGTGTAAGATAGTTTTTAGGGTTCTAGTTGTTTTGTAATAGTTGTGGCATGGTGTTTTGGTTGTTTTGTGAAGTCTTATAATGTGGAGATCACAATGTTCTTCCAATTTTGGTACCATTTCACTGTGGAGGGTCTGAGGGCTTAGAGGTTATGTTGTATTGATGACCAAGGCATCATAGTCCCTTTCCCCAACATTATATGATCTCATTGTTGACTATGCACATGGATTCTATATGTGTTTTTACCAGGAACCATTGTGGTGTCTCCATATCCTTTGTGTCATAGTTCATTCTCATTTGGGACCCATTGTGGCATGGCCCTATGTGTTGGGATGTGATTCATGTTTTCTCAGATTGCCTCTGTGTTGTGGCATTGCATAGGGAATTTATAGTAGATGCATCTCACAAGGAATATTTATTAAGAGTTGTAGGAAGGATTTATATAGGCTTCCGCACAGTTTTAACGAAATATCATCTTAATGAAGTTGAAGGGAAAATCAATCCTCGTCCACCTCTTCATTATGTGCACTTTATATCCCATGGATCATGGGATGCGTTTAGTAGTCGTCGTACAGAGAAGACTTTTTAGGTACATTGTATCTGGAAAATCATTGTTTGACGTTGCATGTATTCATCACTTTAATTAACGGTTTTTTGTTTATGAAATAGCAACTGAGGGATGAAAATAAGGAATGGGAATCAGAAATATTGTACCCCTAATGTAATTCAAGGATGAGTTATGCTTTACTTGAGAAAAAATTGGTACATATTTTAAATATACCGTAATACTTTTATGTGACAAAAAACAACACCATAACCATGTTCCTATATTTATATGCAGATTGACGAATAAAAATCGAAATCCACTTCCATCCTATGCCATGTTCTATGGAAGGAGGATCATGTAAATAAACAGTGGATACTGATAAATTAAAACACACAAAATGTGTCGGAAACATGTGTAAGTACGACATAAAATAAATTTTTTTTGCTTTAAATCACAATTACATAACAATGAATACTTTTTTCCCTATATTTTCTATCATACATAGTAAAAGGAATCAGCAACACCCGCACCAGATACAGACATACTTTTAGTGGCCTTGAAGCAACCAGAACATTATGGCCGCATCAGAGGTGTGGGTTTTGGGGTGACACCCCGAACAGATTTTCAAAAATAAAAACAAGCGGAGGATCAAACTGAGGAAATGAAAAAGATGGGAGAAAAATTATCTATGTTCAAAGAATAATTATAATACCAAATAGAGGTGATAGAAATTTTTATGTGGGAATTAAGGAGAAAAAACAACTTATGAACAACCCATGCGTGAAGATCCCACCCCACCCCCTACTAATTTTGAGGTGAGCCATTCCCCTAAAAAACATGACTTTGCTGAGGTAATCAATGTTCTAATAATTGTTTCTATGAAATGTGAATCAAATAGACAATGATACCTTTCCTATACTGATATTATTCAGGGTGAAAATGATAGTGATTTATATTTATCAACTCCCACCTATTGCCTTGTAGCGAGGGCTACGGTGTTCAATATGCAGAACTACATGCTACATAACAGACCATTTCCAATAGATCACGTCAGAGTTTTGATTAATGTATCTCATGATCTGAGTGCCATGATACATGTTCTAAATGATTATTATGACATTTATACAGTCGAACAAGCTATTGGAACATTCATCGGATGGCTGTCAATTCTTGTAAAAAAACATGTTGATAATGAGGTATTCATTTCCAGTTTATTTTTCAAGATGAACCTTACACATTTAATGAAAGAAGGTCTGAACCGGTGATTGATATTATATAATGACAACTATAATGGGGTGAAATGAAATATTGGATCAAAACTATATTAGGGATCAACCAACCGATTGAAATTATCTACTGAGAGCACCTTCACCCCACCCGTTCTATATCCACATTTAATATCATTGTAGGCTCATGTGGATACAGAGTTGATAAACAACAATACTCACAAAATAGATTTTGAAAAAAAAATATGTATGGAGAGGAATAATCAAATTACATTAGTGGTGAAAATATAAATGAAATCCTCAAATATGAATGGCTAGGTGCCTTGATTATAAATGTATACTTGAGGTATGTTTTTATGATTTTATTTTAAAAAATATAATATTCTATGATAATTATGACTAAATACATTTCATATTTTATGCAGGCATATATATGAAAAAAAAATGAAGGTATTTTCCCATGAACAAAAATTTGGACTTGTTAGTCCCCACATCAACTCTTCAAAAGAAGAAATAAATTTAGATAAAGAGGGTGAAATATTGTCATCCCTATTCAAATCATTTGAAAAAAAAATTATGGATGACAGAATCTTTTTAATACCAACGATGCAGGGGTAAGACTCTATAATTTAATCATATCAACTATATTTTCATTTCAATCATTACTTATTCCTTTTTGTGTTTTTAGGTATCATAGGATGCTCATTGCGGTCAATTTGGATACTCCAAAGATTTATTTTCTGGATTCAATGCATAGATATCCAACAAACTGACAATGCATGATGGAATTTTTTTAATTTTTAATACAGTAGATACAAAATTTTCGAACAAAACATCTAGTTATATAATTTATATTATCTTTTAATGAGGATTCTATTATGATAGGGTGGTTTATCAATATCTTCTACTTCATGGAATGAATCCAAAGCATAAGGACAAGAATTCCCACGAGATATAAAACTAGACAATGATCCTTGTATATATAATAAAATTTCACTATCCAAACACATATCTAAAAAAATTACTTATTTTTATCGATGTTTTTTCAGTTTCAAAAATAAACAAATGAAAAACACTGTCGTTATTATGTTTATAAATTTATGAAAGAGATCATATTTCATCAATAAACTAGTATCCCTGAAGAGGTATTTTCAAAAATAATTACTATTTCATTTAAAATATTAATTAATCCTTTTTGTATTTATATTTTTTCAGTACTACCATGACTTTCGTAAAAACTCATATTCACAAGATGATATAGACTAAATAGAAATTATTTTCGATTGGGAGAACCAAATCCACCCAAACCAACATGAAATGATCCAATGCCCTACTGAAAACATAATATGCAAAGCCAGAGGACTGAATCAATCTGAACCCCATTTTCCCCCCTTCACAGAATATAATTACCCTTTGTCCACAGAAAGAAGTAAAAGACCTAAGTGGACAATGTGATAAAGAAAATAAAATAAAAACTAAACTAAAACATACATGTCTCCTATGACTATACATGTCACTTCCCAACATATAAGAACCACAATTCCCCATGGGTAAAGTCATGTTCCTGTAAGAAAGGGAGAAATAGATCCATGTTTCAAAATGATACTATCAAATAGTACATTTCTATTAATTAACAATTATTCTTCCTTTTAATGGTATATAATTTGTTTGGCTCGAGTTTCCGCTTAATTTGGTTTTTTTCGATACAAGTTTTTATCCCACCTGATAATAAAAGTTAACTAGAGGACACAATTTATAATCAAATAGAATATATCATAACAAAAAATGGATCCACACCTATGAAGAAGGTTGAACATTATAAGAAAGAATTTTTGATCATATAATCTGATGAGTTATAAAATTTTAAACAGAAAAACGAAAATCATTGAGATTTATCTAATTGCTCAAGTTAATATGCAATTTTAAAAAAATAATAAACATGTGAAAGAAGATAAAAGTGGACATAATGGCCTGGATTTTTAAAAGAAAAGGTGTTAAATCCATACCAATAACAACTAGTGTTATCATACAGAATCTGATTTGTTGCAACTAATATCAAGCCATGATTTAATGAAAGCAATCTGTTGTAAATATGAGGGGATATTCGTAGAAACCTAATGATGAAGAAATGGGGGAGTTAGAGATGGATTGTATTGGTTATTCAACCATATATAAGATTAAAGAAACCTATAGAGTCTAACTACACCCCCTACCCCACCCCCCTTGCCCTAATACCCCACTGCCCCACCCCCCTTCCCCCTGCCCTACAGACCTCCCCACTCCACCCTTCCCCCTCCACCCCCCCCTACCCTGAGGACCTTCCCCTACCCTGCAGACCTCCCCCCTCCCCCCTGCCCTACCGACATCCCCTTACCCCCTCCCCCCTTCCCCCTACCCCCCTCCACCCTTCCCCCTACCCTCCTCCACCCACCCCCTGCCCTCGGCCCCCTTCCCCCCTACACCCACCCCCTGCATCTTACAGAAGGGCCTCTATAATGTTTTTTTAATATGTGGAGGGATCACACATGTATGATTAAAGGAACATCAAATATCTAAAATAAGTTTACCTAAATGATCACTTGATTTCATGTTAGGTGCTTGGAAGATTCTACGTTCACATCAGTTTGAGTATCAAGTCAAGTTGATAATCAATTATGGAGTGCTTTTTCTAAGGGTATCCACCATCAGATAAAAATGACCACTTGATGTTCACTTCAAACTCCCTTTGGTTGTGCCAGCAACAACATGGTGTATTTCTTTACAATTCAGAGAAGGGGGAAGACAGAGGTGCATGAATTTTAATGATAGGGAGAGCATCTGAACATAAAAAATTTAATTCAAACAAAAAAAGTATTTTTGTATTTTCAAACAGCTTAGTGTACAGTTCCTAGAGAGAATAGAAGCATAAAAAATCTCTATATTATATGAAATCTGGTTGAAAATTTTAGAAAAGATTCAATGACATCAAGTTATAATAATAACATTGTCCACAACATCAATTCTGCGTACGGAAAATAAGGCCTCCATGTCAAAAAATATGCAATTTACGATATAAAATCAGAACTTGAACTAAACTTTTGTGTTCTAAAAACCCATTAGAGAACCCCTTTAAAAGATATATCTTAGAAGTGAGACCACCTCAACAATATCAATGAACAAAATATTGGTTCCATGAAACTTATGGTTCACTAACCTACAATTATAAATATAATGTCAAGTTTGAATTTTGATCATCAAAAATAAAAAATGATAAAACGATATTATATTTCATTTTAAGAAATACTTCAATAAAAAACACTAGGATGTGGCCTTTGTTCAAAAATATAATATACCATCAAGATCAGCATATTAGACCCTCTGATGATCATCAGATTTTAGTAAATCTGAATCTATTTACGTAACAACCAGTAGTTAACACCTTCAAACCTTGATATACAACATAATCATTGTTCTAATCTATGATTCAATGTCACAAGGCAGGTCATAGAGTATTGTTTTCATAGATTATAATCTATTGTTAGGAATGCAGTCGTGCAGAAAATGAAAATCATGGAACTGTAGTCAGATCTCGAATCTTATCTTGATAACATCAAGGGGCAAAGTTATAGTCTCAGAAACACCATTGGAAAAGGCCCCTTACATCGTAAAAATAAATGCATGGTTAAGCTAGTTGGTCTTCTCCATAAACTCCGCTGATGCTGAAACCTACGGATCAACATTCACCATTTCTAAATTTAATGTTACCATCATACGAAACAATTTAAAAATACTAGGAAAGAGGCACGATGATTAGAAAAAAGATATCACAATAATAAAGACAAGAAATTGAATGAGATAAATCATACAGTATGAATATTGGAGGATGATTTGAGTCTCTTAGAGCGACTTGTAGTGTTGATGGACGTTGGGTTACCTAATGCCTTCGATGGAAGCATCAACGGCAAAACATTGTATGTGAGATATTTACCTAAATAGTCTCACAAATGTCCATTACAGAGTGCACTAAATCACATCTTGGATAATAGTGACCTGGATCCTACACAATAAATGTATTTTATAGAAACCATCAAATTAAATGGGCAATGTCTCACATACAATTTAAAGAGGAAGGTGGAAAATATAAAAAAAATTGAAAAAAAAGTAGAAACAAGAACCTGGATGTTTTTTATGCTTCCAAAAATAGTATAATTCAATCTTCAATAGGTGCATGCAGTGATGTCCAGCTTTTATTCTACCTAGAAAACACAAGAAGAATGTTATCAAATAGTAAAATAACTAAAGGAAATAGAAGAAAAGAAAAGGGAAAATAATTTTTTGGTTTCAAACCCCGAACAGCGGCTGTTGTTAACCTGTCCATAGCTGGATAGTTCCAGCAGGTCAACCCAAGTCCATTTGTGGGTGTGGTCATCAGAGTAGGAACCACCTCATCTTGTTTCTATTGAGTGTTGATTGTAGTTCCCCCTGAACTTCAACTTGATTAAAGTCAATACAATGTCCATCAAGACCTCTCAGTAGTTCTTCCCGGTATGCACCCCCTTAGCATCAACTAGACTACTTAAGTGACAGTTCTTATACAATAATCAACCTACACCCAAATGTTTAATGAGATATAACACATAAGTAGAGTCATGTGTATAATAGTTCATAAAGAACAAACATTAAACCCATGAATTATTGGTATAATACCAGCCAAATAAGCATAATGAATGAACTGTTTAATCGCGAACCACAAAAAATAGTAATAATGAAATATGGAATATTAAAGTTTTTAAACCAGATAATTTTATTTACAAGTTTATCAAGAATTTCAATATGGACAGCCATAGAAATGAATAATGAGAAAATATACCTCTCAACATTTCAGTTTTAGTATGGTAATAAGAAATAAATGGACATTCCAAAATGTTACCTTCGAGCAGTAGGGCGCATTAAGAGTACATTTCCTTAAGAGTACATTGTCAAATAGATTAGTCTTATGGATGGTAAAATTGACGTCGTTGACCTATCACCATACTTTTGGAATAGTAAGTAGTGGCCATATTTTACCTATGATGGTAGGTAGGATTGAAGGCTTCTTGTATTTATATAGCCCATCTATTACACTAACATGCTAAGCATCATTCTTCATTGATAGCAGAACAAATAGCAGTTTGTCTTGAATGGAAAATGAATGTAAAAAAATCAAAAGAATAATATAAATAAAATGATTTAAAGGAAAAGTATAAATAATTTTTCAATGTTATAAAATTTTTTCATTTTGTATATGTCGTGTTTTTGTATAAAAAAGACATTTAGGAATCTATAAATTCATTTATTAGAAAGATCAAGATCCATATAGAAGTAAAACATCATTATCTTGGTAATCCATATTTTCAAAAATGAAAATTAGCAATTCATATTAAAAACATTCCATAGAGCTATTAAATTAAAGGAACACTAAATCTAATTATCAAAATACAGGCCTTCGTATCCAACAATTTATGTCCCTATACACACAAAGATGATCTAGATATTGAACCACACTAGAAAATTAAGATTTTAAAATTTATAATAAAATAAGAAGATTGGATGAGCTTACATACAAAGAAGTCTAGGAATACCAGGTAAAATATTAAACTGAACCATAATTTATCCAATAAAAACATTTTCTTCCATGTGATCCCATCTCATGATGAACAAATGATTCAAAAAAGCATCTATGGATTTACACATTAAACCATAATAAAGAGAGGTAGAGCCCAGCAAAATCTTCTAGGAGAAGCTTGATAACAGATCAGGGGTGGCCTCTCTTGAAAAGGAAATCGATCTACGAACCAGTTGAGTAAGATAATCATAAAGGATGATGAAAAAACACAATAAATGCTTCCAAGATGTGACTCTTCCTTCTCGAAACATCTTAAAACCTTCTTGAACCTATTATAAATCCAAAAAAACTATTAAATAAGTACATTAAACATCATAAAACAACCTAGGACTCCAATCCCATATATTCTATTATCTATAATTCTTATATCACCATCATTGTATATGGTTCCCTTATATTTTCAACATCATCACATCAATATGCCTTCAATTTCTACTCATACTCTACCCATGTCTTCTATAAATACAAGAGTAAGGGAGATCTGAATAACCATCCCATGAAATTCAAATAACAATACAACCTTAAAATCATAACATTGATGAAATAATATAGTATAAGATACCTACGTTGATTGGAAGCCAGGAGGAGGGCGCCGCGGTGACAGCTCATCGGAGAGGAGGGTGACGCGGTGAGAGAGGTCTTCGGGGAGGAGGGTGATGCTGTGAGAGAGGTCGTCAGGTGGAGGGCGTTTCGGTGAGAGAGTTCTTCGTAGAGGAGGGTTCCGTGGTGAGGAGAGGTCGGGGAGGAGAGGTCGGGAAGGAGAAGTTTTCGGGGAGGAGGGAGCCACGGTGAGGAGAAAATGTTGGGGAGGAGAAGTAGTTGGGGGAGGAGGGCACTGCAGTTAGGCAAAGTCAGGGAGGAGGGTTCCGCGATCAGGTTAGGTAGGGGAGGAGAACTCGTCAGGAGGAGAAGAAGTAGGGAGGAGAAGAAGTCGGTAGGATCACAAGAGTAGCGAATCGGGGGACCCTGATACCAAATAGGAAAACACATGGTATAGCCACGGTTATTAAATTAAACCATGGAAATTAGAAAGATATAGCCATGGAAGAACAGATCATTCCTTGAGAAATATTTCAAGTCACCGAAGATTAAAATATCCTCTTAGATTTTGCAGAAACATAAATATAAGATATTAACCAGATTTCATGAATCTGGTTTCTGACTCAGAATTAAATGTGAAGGAATGGGTCTCACAATAAAAGGATGTAATTTGAGACATGTTGCACCATAAATAAATGTGTCACACTATGAGAAGAATTTTTCTAGAGTCCTATATAAAAATGATCACATAACAGTACAAAGAAATAGAGATACAAATGAGAAGAGGAGATACTAAAGTGAAAAGAGGGATTTCTAGGTCACTACTTGAAATAAAATGATTATTAAAATTGCAATAAACTTATAATAACATGTATGTGGTTACTTGATAAAGATTTATCTTGTGCATTGGTAAATTATAATAGAGTTAGGTGGGATGGAATGAGATAATCACACTTCTAGGATCCAACACCATTAGAAGAAAGAACCTAACATCACCATCATCTTCTAACACTAAAACATCATTCCATAGAATTTTCCAACCAAAAAACATAATAAATCAAATAAAAAAACCAAAAAACACCTAAAGCACATCACCACCACCAACCAGAAGAAAATCCACACAAATAAAGACTAATCAAACACACATGATAATACAAATTTCTCCCTACTAAAGAATCAGGCCCACCTGAGGTTAAACAATGTTGTACAACCTAAATCTTTTCTACTCAAAGACTACACCAACCAGGTGCTTCTTGTTGACTAGTATGAGAACTTTGTTTTTAAGCCAATGATGTATGATCTATTGTCAATAGGTTTGCTGGTTTGAAGTTAAATAAAAAGAAACTGTTTTTTCATTTCTATAGAATTATCATCATGTGTTAATCATCTGGTGCTGAAGATGATGCATGGGAATTGGATCCCCATTTCTTAGATTTTCTATCGAACACCAGTGTTCAATTTTTCCAAGATAGGGTTAATATTTTTCATCCCAGTAATAAATTTTTTCTCAATGGACCCTTGTCAAGCCTTGGTGGAATTGTTTATATTGAAATTTTCCATGTTATAGAATATGACTGGTATTTTTATTTTGTCCTTATCTTGTGTTTTTAGTAACATAAACATTTAATCAACAAGTTAGATAATTGTATTTGTATTTTTGATTTATGGAAGTCATTTCATCTCCATTTATATTCCACATTCAATTGTTCATGTGGATCTATTACCCACCTTCCTGATCTCAAATTCCACAAATACCCATATTCTCATTTTAGTTTAAATAAAAATTATTGTTAGTTATCTAGTTGTGATCACAGTTTATAATTTTCAAATATTTTCATTTGGAAATTATCGAATATTAGAGAAGTGATCTATTTTAATTATCCACAAACCCAGATTGAATCAAACCATAATCATTAGTTCATATTTTTTATAATTGAAAAACAACACAACATAATTCTAGTTATGTTTTAGATGTATCTTCAAGAAATTCATCTTTTCCTAAAAAATTATGCTATGTACTTGACCCTTACAAAACTTCCTGTATCAAAAAATTGACTCTTATGATTTGTTAAATGACTTGTGAATTCTTATCAATGACCCTTATGAATTTTCAAATGACTTTTACAAATCAGTGTGGCTTCTTGCCTTTGCAAAAATTACAGTCTGTGCATGCAACCTATGACTCATATGAAAAATCAGAGTTACTCATATTCACTACCATATCTTAGCCAAATTTCAGTCATTCTAACTTATGGACCTTTAAAATCTATAATTTATGAAAAATACACAGCAACTTCTCACGCACATCATGAAAACATACCCTAATCGACAAAAACCCATTATTGAGAAAATCCCTAGTATCTAATAAGTAAAAGAACCTACAATGAAGTGCAGGTATGCAGTTCTCTAGTTTAAAGTCTAGTCTTCAGCTAAGGAATACCAACATCGCCACCGTGCCTACCACTATAACGACCTACGTTGTTATGGGTTGGTGAAACTAAAATAAATTGGACTTACTTGGATCTGAAGCATGGAGGTAGGATTGCTATTTCGGATGATAAAGATCGTTGTAGAGGATGGTCCTCGATAGGAACCACACATAGAGGAATGCCGATATTGAGGTGGGTGACTGCATCATCAGAGGAGAATCATCCCAAGGTGGGTGGCTATGTCGGAGGAGTATAATGGAAGATATTTTGGGTAATAGCACAAAGAGAGGAGGGTTGCAGGGAGTAGGGCAGAAAGGGAGGGAGGTGGAGATCATGAGCGGAGAGTAGGGCAGAAATGTGGTGGGGATCGTGAGTGCACGGGAGGAAGGAGGTGGGGGATCGCGAGCGTATTGAAATAATTGGGTTAAATCCACTGGTGTTTTTTTGACCCGTGGTGTTACCTTAACCTATAGCCATAATTTTATTAAACTGTGACTATATAACTGTGGATAAATCTTCAATTTCTAATAGTGATGAAATCTCCAAATAAGACACAACTTTCAAAAAAATGATTTTTTAGTAGTAAGAACATCTATTCAACATTTTATTTTCTTCCCAAAGTTTCACCAAATGTGGTATCACAACACAAGATAGCTTCCCCCACACTTAAGTTCAACTAGATTATGCAATTTCACTTCTAGAGTAGGTTGGATAGGGAAACATAGATTTTCATGTGGCTAACCTAACAAAATGTTCATATCATATAAGGGATTCAATGATTAAATGTTAAAGGTAGGACATTATAAAAACGATTCTTATGAAATATTAACCTTAAAACCAAAGAAATTCCCCATCTATTTAAAACACAAGTATATAAAATCCTCAAGTTTTAATAGGAATAAATCAAATTCTCCTTAAATCAAGCATTCAAAAAGTGGAGTGAATGTAAAGAATATAAAATATATGGTTCAAAATCCTCACATGTAAGTGATTTCAATGATAAAGACAATGAGATGTGGCATGGAATTCCAAAATTCTGAGTACTATTCATAAAATTTCTCAAGCTTTTAACATGAAATAAAGTCATTTTCAACATTCATTTAAGCTCAGTTTCATGGAATAAATTGTTTCACTCATAGACATGGGTTTCAAAAATATTATTGATAATCATTTTATCTCAAAATATTTAGAAACAATTAAAAAATTTAAAAACATTTTTTTAACCAAAAAGAAAATAGTAAATGAAAATCCTAAACTATAAGGGTTCCCTCCCTGACACATAAATGATGCAGTGTCCTCAATGTATTCAATTAGATTTAATATATAAGATGTTAATACTTGTATTTGGATGCCACATAATATGTTCCCTAAGCATGATGGTCCATATGGGTACAAGCGCATCTTCTTGAAAGAAAGAGGTTGGCGACTAGCAGAGAGGGCCTAGGGTGTGCCCATGGGAAGACTATGCCCTCATTAGAATAGTGTAGCATAGTGGATGGAATATAAATGTATAATAAACAGCGGAAGAAATATAATTAAACAATGGAAGAAAACTAATGCAATAGATATACAAGAATAACAATAACTGTATCAACTGGAAAATTGATGATGTAATGTCATGTCACTAGAAAACTGGAAAACATGGATTCAAGACAATAAGCATAACGTGTTCCACAAGGTAAAAAGAAAACAAAGACTACTCCAAGCATCCTAAGATCCAACATGGTCATCTACTATCAAGATCCATTTTAAATAACAATCAATCATGTGTTTGAAGTTTTATGCTTCCCTTTTTCAACACCTGCAACCATGTAATCTACCCCAAGTACCAAATGGCACCCAAAGAGGGTATGAGATAAATATTATTGGGAAACCACCAACGATGACAATAACATCTGTCCTGTGTAATGGAATATATAAATGTGTAGTCATGCATATATAATGTAAAGAAAGAAATACAATATAACCAAATACCCAAGTACCAACTTCATCCCTCGACTGGTGTCTGAACATGTAACCTGCTCATTTTAGTATGTAATTACCATTTCATGTTAATAGGTCACATGAGGCATAGCCAACACTGACATCACATTGTGATAGTATAAGTAGTGAAGGTACCATGATGTAACAAGGCAACCGGACAAGGATATCTAGTGAGGGAGTTCTAGGGTAATAACCAAGGTAATGTAATCTTACGGAACAAAAACGTAGTAGTATCTTAGTGTAGCTAAGGGGTATGATTATAATCAGAGGATCATTATCCAAAGTATTCTATAATAACATGCCTACCAAGTCCAAGGTGATCGACTAAGGTAAAATGGGGCTAAGCAAGGAAAGGGCCCTATGGGCTTTCACCATGGCTCCTACTAGACAACTCTAGATCCAAGGAGTGTATCTGAGGAATCCTATAATAATGTAAAGGACCCTATGATAGTATACCAATCATCCATGGAATAGACAAGAACCAGAGTCTAGGTTGGAAACAACTTTAGCAAACCACGTCCCTGAATTGGAATGGGATTCCCAATACCCAGGGTATTCTCCTCTCAAAATCCAAGGTGAGATCAAGTCAGTCCATTCCTATTTGATATTGTAATCAAGTAATAATTCATTTTGGTCCAATTATTTCCTTCAATTATAGTGGATAGTTCAAGTAGAGTAGAAACCATTAATTTATTGGTCCAAGCCTTGTCTTCCATTAGTGTGGATATGCCAAGTAGCATTATAACCATTTAGTCAAGTCTTAATTAACCATTAAGGCATATTCAATGAGAGAGGTTCACTCTGCTACCGTAAATTAATATGGAAAAGGGTTCTATAAACATGTGACCATTTTTCAATCTCATTTGTTAAGGCCAAGTTATATACTTAGTATACTTTCCATTTCACATTTCACATTTAATAATCATTTGGAAGAACTTACCTTAGGAAGGTCAAGTAGTGAGCATACATGATACATTCCATTAAGAAATTCTCTTTACTAAAAATTCATTTAATATGGATAGGATCACCATTAATAAGGTAAAGCAAAGGCACACCCGAACGGCGGCACAAACGTGCTGAAACACTGAAAACCCAAATGTGGCATAACCTTCGACAAGGGGTGGATTGAGTTTTGGGTTTAACCACTAACAAATAATCACATATTTAGAAAGAAAATACCCATATGATTCTACAAATTATAATCATGGCATGTAAATTTAAGAAATGACTCCTGAAAAAATCGGAAGGCCCCATATGAACATTCCAAAAAAAACAAACATTAGAGATATGTTATAAATCACCCACCTTAGGGTTGAATGATCCTTCTCCTCTAGTATTGGTCCTTTATTTTCCTCAGATAAGAGTATATCTATGAAAAGGTTAAAAATGATCACATGTCGATACATAGGTCAAGAGCAAGAGAGAAGAATAATGGCTAAAGAGGACTTGATTACTTACTGTTGTGCATCCAACATGATGAATGGAAGATCAGTCGGATATCAGATGAAGGAGATCTCTTAATTCCTAGATCTTGCCTTCAAAAAGATCCAAAATGAGAGGAAAAGGAGTTAATCCCCCTAGTTCTCGGATTAGGGAGTAAGGAGTAGGATTAATAGATCATTAAGGGAAAACTGTAAATTTACCCAGAAATTTAGCCTACACATTGTTTGTCAAATCGTGTCCAAAACATGCGAGAAGGATCTGTCGGAATGGTTTAGAAACATAGTTTTATCAAACCATGTTCAATACATTCATGGGTAACTGGGGAAAAGGGGTGCCCACTTGGTTAGGTCACACAGTCATGAACCAACCATATGAGGTGGATCTATCTGATAAAACAAAATTCTCACGGTTTTCTGAACAATGATCCAATCCATTCCCCCCAAAAAATGGGTTCTAGGCTCCGAAGAACCCACAAACACCCTTAGAACCTTTACTAACTCATTAGGCATTCATATTACGTCCAAAGTAAAGATTTAGACCGAAAAAATAAAGGAATCATACCTGAGTGAAAAACTGGATTCTTACAGTCTTCACCCCTTAAAAGAACTCCCCCCCTAAGTTATCCTTACAAGGGTAAAGAAACACTATCTGAGACCAAATATGGGCATTGGGCATGTACATCAACTTAACTCTCCCATGTCTCATCCTATACTCAACCGTGCTACCATTGCACCCGTATGAGTGGGAAACACATTCCTTAGAGAGATATCATGCTTCGGTCAATGATGTGTACTAGATACTCCTCAAAGGTAGCATTGACATCTAACTCAACTTCCCTGAGATCAAAAGTATGAGACATGTCTGCATGATATTGGGGAAGATGTGAGATGTGAAAGATGTTTTTCACGACATGTTACCTCAGAGATAGTTACAACCGATAGGCTACCAGCCCAACTTGCTCTAGAATTTCATATAGACCATCGTAACGAGGTAAAACTTTCCCTTATTTCTTAACTATCTATGCCCTAGCCTGGGCTATACCAGAAGAAAGAAATGATACCCAACCGTAAACTCAAGAGGTCATCGACGGCGATCAACATAAGATTTTTGTCTATATTGAGTAGTAGTCATAAGCTTTCTGATTAGCTAGACATGTTATAACGTTTCCTGAACGAGATGAGGACCTAGTAGGGATGCCTCACCTGCCTCTAGACTACCCAAGGGTGAATGGTGTGGCCTACCATATAAGGCCTCAAAATGATCCATCAGAATCATCTTATAAAATCTGTTATTATAAGAGAACTCGATGAGAGGGATATGCTACTCCCATGAACCACCAAGATCAAAGACACATGCTCGGATAATATCCTCTAGAACATGTATTGTCTATTCCAGTTTTCCATCGGTCTAAGGGTGAAAAGATGTTCTTAGAATCACCTGAGTCCCCATGGCCTTCTTCAACCCTTTCCAGAACCATGAAGTGAAACAAGAATCCCTATCTGAAACAATAGTACATGGAGGCCCATGTTGTTGTATAATCTCGCAGACATACAGTCTTCCTTGTTAATCAAATGGGAAAGTCTCGCAAATAGAAATGAAGTGGGATGATTTTGTTAGTTGGTCAATGACTACCCAAATATAATCAAAACTCCGCAATGACCTAGGAAAGAGGACTATGAAATCTATACAAACATCATCCCATTTCCATTCCAGGACTGGAAGTGGCTGTAACAGGTCTATAGGTCTCTGGTGCTCAACCTTCACCTACTGACATGTGGAACACCAAGTGATGAAGCCTGCAATCTAACTTATCATTCTAGTCCACCAATACTGGTGTCACATATCTCAGTACATCTCCAAGATGCCTGGATGTTCTACCCACTAAGAATCATGGGAATCTTTCATCAACTCCTCTCCCATAACTGCAGGAACCCAAATATATTCACATAGATACAGGACATCATCTCTGTCTAGAGACTAATTTGAAGGTGGGTTATCTTCTGATATACACTCATGAAGAACCAAACTATCAGGATATGAAAACGGCCTACTCTTCACCTTCTCAAGGTGGGAAGAGGTAACTGTTGAGGCCGAGAGGCAAAACTTCTCTTGATTTTCATGAAACTATATATGAAGTTCAGAAAATAGGGCCATTAACTTCCAATCATCATTGTATTTCCATATGGCCTACGTTTGAGTTGTCTAACTTAGTGCATCTACCACCACATTTCCCTTTCAAAGTGTATAGGCAAGCTCAAAATCAGAGTATTGTAGATATTTGACCCATATATTCTATCTGAGGTTCAAGTAACACTGAGAAAATATATACTTGTGGCTCTTGTGATTTTTATACACAAAAAAACACTCACCCAATAGATAATGTCTCTAGAAATGTAAGTTATGGAAAACTGCTGCTAACTCGAGGTCATGCATTGAGTAATTTCTCTCAGGAGTCATCAACTACAGGGATCTGTATACAAAAAATTTTTATTCCTACATCAACACTTCTCCTGGGTCAATTTATGAGGCATCGCCAAAGACACTGTAACCTTTACCTTGTTCTAGAAGAATCATAAAAGGTGCTGATACTAGACTCCCTTTAAACTCCTAAAAGGATTTCTCACATGCTATTGACCATGTGAACTTTAAACCCTTATTTGTAAGACCAGTAAAAGGAGAATCAAGACAATAAAATACTTGTATGAAACTCCTATAATATCCATCAATCCCTAAGAAACTCATGATATCAAACACGTTTTTTTGATGCTCCCATGTAACTACAAAAGTAACCTTTTCAGGGTCAATAGATATTCCTAATTCTGAAATTATATGACCCTAGATGTTAACCTTATTGATCCAGAAGTCACACTTAGTTATATTGGCAGAAATATGATTCTCTCCTGGTGTACTCAAAATGATCTCAAGATGTTTTTCATGGTCATTACGAGTGTGAGAATACACCAAGATGTCATCCACAAAGACTATGAAAAAATAGTCCAAATTAGAGTGGAAAAACCTATTCATCAAATCTATGATAAAAACAGGTGTGTTCTTAAGAATGAATGGAATATCCAGATACTCATATAGACCATACCATCTATATAAAGATGTACTAGGTATGTCAAATGGTCTGACTCGCACCTAATGATAACCTGGTCTCAGGACGATCTTAGAGAACATATTTTCTCCTCGGAGCTGGTCAAAGTGATCATCTATTCGGGGAAGTGGATACCAGTTCTTGACTATAAGATGGTTCAACCATCTATAATCCACAAATAAATGAAGATTTCCATCCACCTTATTGGTGAAAATCACAGGTGAACCCCAAGAGGATGTACTATGATGTATAAATCCTTTGGCCCCAAGGTCCTCTATCTACCTCTTGAGATCCTAAAACATAGTAGATTCCATCATATATAGAGGAATGGACACTGGAGCTACTCATAGAACAAGCCCAATTGTAAACTCTACCCCTATCTTAGGATGTAAGCCAAAAAAATCATCAGGAACGAGTTCCCTAAAATGACCAACTATTGGAGGGAAATGAGTTTGAAGAAAACCCTGATCCTCTAAGAAAATATTTTCAATATGGGCGGTCACTCCACCTAGCCCATGATACTTGAGTCCAACTCTCTCATCCTGGACATCTCAATTACTTTTGAAAAGATAACTAATACATTCTAGTGATGTAAAAGTGACCCTATGTCGATATAAGTCTACAAGGGCATGATAGTGGACTAACCAGTCCAACCCAAAAATGACATCAAAGCTCCTCATATTGAGAAAAAAGAGATTCCACAAGAAACGGTTACTGCAAACCTCAAGGTTACAATCCCTGCACTGGCGTATTCCCTCTGTCTGTATTCCCAATGATGTATCTAGGGTCATTAAACCATAGTGATACTATATCTCTAGTCCAAGAATTTCCATGATGGATACAAAATTAAAAGAGTTTGAAGCACCTATATCAAACAAAGAAGAAACAATAGTAGAGGCTACTGGAATAGTACCTCGTACAGTAGATGGTCCCACAACATGATCTTCAAATATCAGTTGTAAAGCATGAAATTGACTTGGTCCATGTCCCTATGAACCATATGGACTACCATGATCATGACTGATCTGCTGGTGTTGTGGGTGATTAGGAGTTGGACTACCATATCCATGACCTCCTCCTCAAATAGACCTACCAGTGCTATTCCAACTCCCCTCCTGACACAATAGAAAAGAATTTGCTCCTTCAGGTGTAGTGGATACTGATCCTTTTCCACATGAAGTTAGTGCAAAGGTCCTATAAAATAATTGAGGGTGACCCATATGGAGGCAGGCCCGACACTCCATAGGGTATCTATCATATTGTGGCGTCTTATGCCCCAGTGTTCCACACTAATGACACACCACATAGATATAAATGTGGATACTTTGGATACCACTAACCTGACAAAAAACATCAACGGAATTTTTCTAGCCACCGAAAGAACTACTGGCCTGACACGACACTGGTCCATTAAACCTGATACTCATGATGTCCCTCAGGTTACACATAGTGATAAGGGTCTGATCAACTATTAAGGAAAATTTAGGAAGGTGAAAGACACTCACCTGAGTTTGGATGGAATATTGGAGTCTATCCTCAAAATGTATAGCACATGAAATCTCATAACCGACTAGAAGTAGTGAAAAGCATTGTAAATCAGTGAAACAGGATAAATATTCAATAACTGACATAGAACCCTGATTGAGATTCATGAACTCTCTGGATCTGTAAGCTATCATGGCTCTAGGAATGAACTAATCGTAAAAGGTAGTCTGGAAGTGAACCCATAACATGCCCTGATGACGACTGGCCTAGGTTGCCACATCCCACCAATGCTTGGCCGAATCCTAAAGCATGTATGTAGAAAGCATGATTGTCTACTCTGGTGGTGTTTCCAGATGCTCAATGATAGACAGCATGGCCTCTATCCATGAATAAGTAGCCCGAGAACCGCCCTCACCTAAAAAAGTAAGAGGATGATGCTGCTATAACTTGCGGGTTAGATCAGCCATCATAGGTATAGCATCCCGTCTTTTTATAACATAACTTTTCATTCCATTACACGGAACTGAGGATCTTTAAGGTTTAGTGTCTTGGAAACAAGGAACATAAAACATGAAACAAAAAAAACATTCTTCTTAAACACTTGAAAGGTTTCTCCTCATGTTCACCCTAGGCTCATTACTGCATCTCATAACCTGGGGACATACATCAAAAGGAAGGGTGAGCAGAAGGCCCAGCAAGGGAAACAAGTGAAACATTTTACATATGAACTTGATATACATCAATAAAGTCATGAAAAGGACTTTAATGCATGAAAATGAAATCATGAGGCATATCATAATAAAAATAACATTTTTCATAACTTGAAGATGTGGCTGCAACATTTAATATTGACAATCGTTTCGTTTCACCAAGGTCCATCCCCAAGGTGTCGTTAAAAATTACCAAGGTTATTCACCAAGGCATCGTTAAAATTGTAATCTCTAGTGGTTACATCATTACCCAATGCATTGGAGCGCTATCAGGGCACACCCTTAAATTTGCCTTTATTATCATGTGAGCCACATATATCATCATCAAAAATTTCATAAATAACCCACATAGCATAAAATAAATGGGTTTCATTTCATAATCATAACGTTTTAAAAACTGCTTTAAAGACATGATCTTTACGTCACCTTAAACCCACGGAAAGGGAAAGCGGGTCTCATGTATGTAAATCTCAGAATTTAAAATGGAACATTTTTATATATATGTTAATACCCTTTTATAAATAATAGCTTTGAGTATTGACTTTATAACATAAAATAATTTTTGAGAAAAGAGAGAGGCATTTTGAGGGGAAAATTCTGCAGCATAACGGCTAAGTTTCGGGGTTTTAGAAAACATTGAAATAAGAGGGGACATGGGTCACCCACTCATAAATGATCCATAAAACAGTAGGGTGAAGGAATAAGAAGGACATATGGACATGGTAATGAAATTTTAGGGACATACCATTTGAAATGAAAAACATGGAAGAAAAAAAAAAGTTTAGATTTCTCTTATGAAAATTCGGCAGCCTTACGGCGTCACTTAACTTCAAAAGAAAATGATTTGAAAAGATCAAATAGGGTCCCTCATCATATGATAATAAGAGATCAGTATGATGGATATATATATAATTCCCCAACATAACAAAAAGGAACTTGAAATAATTGACATGAAAGTAGAACTTCCAAACGAGAAGGGAGAAGAACCACTTAAAAATTCGGCAGCCTAATGGCGCCACTTAAAACTTAAAAATACTGAATTGAAGCGATCAAATGGGGTCTCTCATCATATGAACATAAGAGTCCAGTATGATAGATATAGAGATCATACCCCAATATAACAAAAAGGAACTTGAAATAATTGACATGAAAGTAGAACTTCAAAACGAGAAGGGTGAAGAAACACTTAAAAATTCAGCAGCCTAACGGCGCCACTTAAAACTTCAAAATACTGAATTGAAGCGATCAAATAGGGTCTCTCATCATATGAACATAAGATTCCAGTATGATAGATATAGAGATCATACCCCAATATAACAAAAAGGAACTTGAAATAATTGACATGAAAGTAGAACTTCAAAACGAGAAGGGTGAAGAACCACTTAAAAATTCGGCAGCCTAACGGCGCCACTTAAAACTTCAAAATACTGAATTGAAGCGATCAAATGGGGTCTCTCATCATATGAACATAAGAGCCCAGTATGATAAATTTAGAGATCATACCCCAACATAATAAAAAGGAACATGAAAGACTTGAATGAAAATAGAACTTGAAAATGAGGAAGGTGAAAGAATCCCTTAAAAATTCGGCAGCCTAACGGCGCCACTTAAACATTCTTTAAACGAATTGATGACAGCAAGGGGGGTCTCTCATCATATGAACATGAAATAGGCAGTAGGATGAATATAAAATAACATCCTCCAACATAAGAACATGGAGTATAAAAGAAATGACATAAAAGATATTACTTGAAAAGAAAGAGAGAGGTCGGATCCCTTGCCTTAAAATGTAACTCTTAAACCTCAAAGGTTGGGACCTTGAGGGCTTGGGGGCACCTTGGGAGGACTCCTTGGGAGGTAATGAGACCAGAAATTCGTTGGGAATGAGTGGGGAGTTTAATGGATGAGAGGAGGGCTTGGTATTTATAGGGAAAGTGAGGGGACAAGGCATTAATGACCAAGGGACACCTCACATGTGCTTTTCTCAAACCCATGTGCTCTCCCTTGGCATTTATCATGGAGTTAGGCCACATGGGGCCCCCAAAACAATACTTCATCACCCTTGGCCGGCCAACCCTTAAAAAAACTCATGACATCATCATGACACAGTTACGATGTCATTAAACATACCGAAACCCTAAAACTGTATTTTTACTATTCACTGAAAATTCAACTTTCTCAGAAAAATCCCAAAATTTCATATTAACCAAATATCAATGCTCTGATTTCAAAAATGAAATCCATTTTATAAAAATAATTTTCTAAATATTTTTAATTTAATTTTTTAAATAAAAACACTATTCATCGAAAATTCATTTTTTCAGAAAAAACCCCAAAAATTACCATAACATAATATCGATGCTCTGAGTTCAAAAATAAAGTCATTTTTATAAAAATAATTTTCTAATTATTTTTAATTAAATTTTTAATTAAAAAACACTATTCACCCGAAAAAACTAATACTTGAATAATAATTAATGAAACCGTTATTTAACTATTTTATTGAATCACATTACTTAATCAAGGTGCCTAGATTATTTTAAAACATTCTTTAAGTGAGATTACTAATCCATTTGGTCATATTACTAATCCTAATCATAAAATCACTATTCATAATTTACTATTCATCGAAAATCAAGTTGATCTTATTAGACTCCAAATTTCGTACTGAACATAATTGTAGAAGACCATTTTTCGAAAATCATTACACATTTTAAGTTATTTAAGGTTTACATAAACATTTTTTTTTCAAAATATTCTTTTGAAAATTCATCAAAAATATGCATACTATTTTTATCCAGTCATTTGAAAATTCATAAACTTCATCATAAGCAGAAATCCCAATTTTTATTTAAAACAAGGATTACACAAGGCAGTTACGGTCTCGTTACATAGCCCCTTATAATACCAGCATAGGACCTAAGAGTAAGGTGTGCTAGGGTGATAGAATCTTGGGGCGGCTCGGTCAACATTCCCTGAGTAGTAATTTCTATCAGTTTGAACTTCTCGCGAAGGCGATTCTGTTCTAGCTTCACATGATGAAGTTCGGCTTGGGTTTGGTCCAGAGCAAAGGCCAATGGTTCTACCTCCTTCCCAAGCTCTGTTAGATGGGCTTCGATCGGTCCATGACTACTAGGTGAGGCCATCAAATCTTCTTTCTATAATAATCAACCAAGATTACTTATATATAGAGACAATAATCAAAACATTTTCTTCATAGCGGTCATATTGACCGATGGTCATATAACAGTCAAAACCAATGGTCTCATTCTAATTATAATCATGTTTATCAAATAAAACATTTGTTGAGTAATAAAAATAACGCATAAAATTAGGAAACAGTATTTATTTAAAATTTCGGGTCGTTACAATCTTCCCCCCTTAAGAAATTGCGTCCTCGCAATTTTTTTAAAAATTGGGTTTTGAAAATTCATTGAAAGTCCCACATCGGAAAAGGGGTCAGTAAAACTATTACTTTAAAAGAAAGAAAGGGAAGTACAAAGGTCACCCGAGTTAACCCACACTAGGGTTCCATGTAGGAAAACATGGACATGGAGGAAAAAACAAAGGGTCAAGTTCTGAGGGAGAGTGATAGAGAACATGATTAGGAGAAAGTTAACCATGAGAAAATCCCAAAATTATGATGTGTGTAAACGGTCTTTGATTACCTAGTAGGAAATGTAAACCAACAACATTTTTGTTTTATGTTTCTTTTCATAATTTTGAGGATTTCATTTACTACATAGAACAAAAACATAAGAAAATATACCTACCTTCAAGTAGAGTTTCATCCTTTAACAAGTCCCTACCAACACTAATCTTTTCTCCAAATGATGAGAATTCAAAAACACTTGGTCTCATTAAAGCACAAGAATCATCTTCTATAGAATCACATAATCTACAAAAGATTAACTATCTATTTCTTCTATCTTTAAACATTATCCCAAAAACAGAAAGGTTAAGGTAAAACAACTCTTCAAAAAGAAAGAATCCCATAGGAATGGAAACTACTTTTAAATCATCAAAGTTCCATGGTACTACCCAAAGTTCATCATAGACCATTCCATAAATAACGGTCCTTAAAATTCCTCAAAACAAACCAAACTAAGATTGAAACCCAAATACAATAAGGATTTGATAACATAGTCTTCCAGAACAACTTCATTGTTCATCTCCAGACAACATCAACCACTCCTAACATCTTATAAAAAGTAGCTAACCTAAACATATTTTACCCAAGATAGGTTAGTCATTCCCTTAAGTAACCTAAATTACTATAAGTTCACCTTAAATTAATCGATTCTTCAAAATATAAGTCAACCTTACTCCTCAATGAAAATACCGTAGTAATCTATTTACCTCGATCAAATATGGTTCCCAAAATAATGAACGTCTTCCAAAATAATAATCATATTTTAATCCCCTAATCATCCCTGTCATATTAATATGAAAATTGTCGCATTTACTATCACATTGGTTGTCGGAACATGTTCTTCCATTTCCCACCATTAACTAAGGAGAGAAGCATAATTAGGGGCTTAAGTACTTAGCTAATAATCATGAAAAGGAACTGAAAGCATATAAGGATAACTGTATATGAAAGGTATACCCTAACTTGTGATCTCCTAGGTTCCCATCTAGGTTACGAATGATCATATATTCTTATGTGAACCTTTATTTTATTTTATCTTTGTTCCTTTAACAATGGTTCATACCAAGATTATGAATTTACCAAAGCATATCCCCCGGGAGTGTCGTAACCAAGAGTGCAACAAGGCCCGTTGTCGTGTACCAGTTCCCGTTCGAGTCTAGCTCAAAGCGGTGTTCTTGGGTTTTACCCCTATGTACATCTGTGCCAGAGCCACCTCTACATGCTCGTATCCAGACAGGGATGTATTTGCTTGGCAACCCCTTACTCAATACTCACCAAAATACCAGGAAGATTTCCTATATTAAACTTTTCTATAGGGTTCCTCCTAGAGTTTCCATATCCTAATTTCCACAAATAACTAAACCATCCTTTGATACCAACTATAGCATCCCGTCTTTTTATAACATAACTTTTAATTCCATTACACGGAACTGAGGATCTTTAAGGTTTAGTGTCTTGGAAACAAGGAACATAAAACATGAAACAAAAAAAACATTCTTCTTAAACACTTGAAAGGCTTCTCCTCATGTTCACCCTAGGCTCATTACTGCATCTCATAACCTGGGGACATACATCAAAAGGAAGGGTGAGCAGAATGCCCAGTAAGGGAAACAAGTGAAACATTTTACATATGAACTTGATATACATCAATAAAGTCATGAAAAGGACTCTAATGCATGAAAATGAAATCATGAGGCATATCATAATAAAAATAACATTTTTCATAACTTGAAGATGTGGCTGCAACATTTAATATTGACAATCGTTTCATTTCACCAAGGTCCATCCCCAAGGTGTCGTTAAAAATTACCAAGGTTATTCACCAAGGCATCGTTAAAATTGTAATCTCTAGTGGTTACATCATTACCCAATGCATTGGAGCGCTATCAGGGCGCACCCTTAAATTTGCCTTTATTATCATGTGAGCCACATATATCATCATCAAACATTTCATAAATAACCCACATAGCATAAAATAAATGGGTTTCATTTCATAATCATAACGTTTTAAAAACTGCTTTAAAGACATGATCTTTACGTCACCTTAAACCCACGGAAAGGGAAAGCGGGTCTCATGTATGTAAATCCCAGAATTTAAAATGGAACATTTTGATATATATGTGAATACCCTTGTATAAATAAGAGCTTTGAGTATTCACTTTATAACATAAAATAATTTTTGAGAAAAGAGAGAGGCATTTTGAGGGGAAAATTCTGCAGCATAACGGCTAAGTTTTGGGGTTTTAGAAAACATTGAAATAAGAGGGGACATGGGTCACCCACTCATAAATGATCCATAAAACAGTAGGGTGAAGGAATAAGAAGGACATATGGACATGGTAATGAAATTTTAGGGACATACCATTTGAAATGAAAAACATGGAAGAAAAAAAAAATTAGATTTCTCTTATGAAAATTCGGCAGCCTTACGGCGTCACTTAACTTCAAAAGAAAATGATTTGACAAGATCAAATAGGGTCCCTCATCATATGATAATAAGAGATCAGTATGATGGATATATAGATAATTCCCCAACAAAACAAAAAGGAACTTGAAAGAATTGACATGAAAGTAGAACTTCAAAACGAGAAGGGTGAAGAACCACTTAAAAATTCGGCAGCCTAACGGCGCCACTTAAAACATAAAAATACTGAATTGAAGCGATCAAATGGGGTCTCTCATCATATGAACATAAGAGTCCAGTATGATAGATATAGAGATCATACCCCAATATAACAAAAAGGAACTTGAAATAATTGAAATGAAAGTAGAACTTCAAAACGAGAAGGGTGAAGAACCACTTAAAAATTCAGCAGCCTAACGGCGCCACTTAAAACTTCAAAATACTGAATTGAAGTGATCAAATGGGGTCTCTCATCATATGAAAATAAGAGTCCAGTATGATATATATAGAGATCATACCCCAATATAACAAAAAGGAACTTGAAATAATTGACATGAAAGTAGAACTTCAAAACGAGAAGGGTGAAGAACCACCTAAAAATTCGGAAGCCTAACGGCGCCACTTAAAACTTCAAAATACTGAATTGAAGCGATCAAATGGGGTCTCTCATCATATGAACATAAGAGTCCAGTATTATAAATTTAGAGATCATACCCCAACATAATAAAAAGGAACATGAAAGACTTGAATGAAAATAGAACTTGAAAACGAGGAAGGTGAAAGAATCCCTTAAAAATTCGGCAGCCTAACGGCGCCACTTAAACATTCTTAAAACGAATTGATGAGAGCAAGGGGGGTCTCTCATCATATGAACATGAAATAGGCATTAGGATGAATATAAAATAACATCCTCCAACATAAGAACATGGAGTATAAAAGAAATGACATAAAAGAGATTACTTGAAAAGAAAGAGAGAGGTCGGATCCCTTACCTTAAAATGTAACTCTTAAACCTCAAAGGTTGGGACCTTGAGGGCTTGGGGGAACCTTGGGAGGACTCCTTGGGAGTTAATGAGACCATAAATTCGTTTGGAATGAGTGGGGAGTTGAATGGATGAGAGGAGGGCTTGGTATTTATAGGGAAAGTGAGGGGACAAGGCATTAATGACCAAGGGACACCTCACATGTGCTTTTCTCAAACCCATGTGCTCTCCCTTGGCATTTATCATGGAGTTAGGCCACATGGGGCCCCCAAAACAATAATTCATTACCCTTGGCCGGCCAACCCTTAAAAAAACTCATGACATCATCATGACACAGTTAGGATGTCATTAAACATACTGAAACCCTAAAACTGTATTTTTACTATTCACTGAAAATTCAACTTTCTCAGAAAAATCCCAAAATTTCATATTAACCAAATATCAATGCTTTGATTTCAAAAATGAAATCCATTTTATAAAAATAATTTTCTAAATATTTTTAATTTAATTTTTTAAATAAAAACACTATTTATCGAAAATTCATTTTTTCAGAAAAAACCCCAAAAATTACCATAACATAATATCGATGCTCTGAGTTCAAAAATAAAGTCATTTTTATAAAAATAATTTTCTAATTATTTTTAATTAAATTTTCAATTAAAAAACACTATTCACCCGAAAAAACTAATACTTGAATAATAATTAATGAAACTGTTATTTAACTATTTTATTGAATCACATTACTTAATCAAGGTGCCTAGATTATTTTAAAACTTTCTTTAAGTGACATTACTAATCCATTTGGTCATATTACTAATCCTAATCATAAAATCACTATTCATAATTTACTATTCATCGAAAATCAAGTTGATCTTATTAGACTCCAAATTTTGTACTGAACATAATTGTAGAAGACCATTTTTCGAAAGTCATTACACATTTTAAGTTATTTAAGGTTTACATAAACATTTTTTTTTCAAAATATTCTTTTGAAAATTCATCAAAAATATGCATACTATTTTTATCCAGTCATTTGAAAATTCATAAACTTCATCATAAGCAGAAATCCCAATTTTTATTTAAAACAAGGATTACACAAGGCAGTTACGGTCTCGTTACATGGCCCCTTATAATACCAGCATAGGACCTAAGAGTAAGGTGTTCTAGGGTGATAGAATCTTGGGGCGGCTCGGTCAACATTGCCCGAGTAGTAATTTCTATCAGTTTGAACTTCTCGCGAAGGTGATTCCGTTCTAGCTTCACATGATGAAGTTCGGCTTGGGTTTGGTCCAGAGCAAAGGCCAATGGTGCTACCTCCTTCCCAAGCTCTGTTAGATGGGCTTCGATCGGTCCATGACTACTAGGTGAGGCCATCAAATCTTCTTTCTATAATAATCAACCAAGATTACTTATATATAGAGACAATAATCAAAACATTTTGTTCATAGCGGTCATATTGACTGATGGTCATATAACAGTCAAAACCAATGGTCTCATTCTAATTATAATCATGTTTATCAAATAAAACATTTGTTGAGTAATAAAAATAACGCATAAAATTAGGAAACAATATTTATTTAAAATTTCGGGTCATTACAATAGGTGAAAACCCTGGAGCACCATGCATAGACTACATTAGATATTGGAAACTATCCCTAATTTGATCCTCAGTGCTCAGATATGGTACAATAGGCAAGGCCTCAAGTAGAACTTCTGAAGGTAAGACTAGCAGCTCAGGTCCCACCATGTCTGGAGCATGGTCGTCACTACCCTCCAGGAAAATTACATGGGGATGTAATGGCAGAATTGGTCTACAAATGACAATCACATGCCTTAGAAAAAGCTTATGAGCATAGGATAACATCACCAGTAAAATCTTAATGTATTAAAACTCACTACCCAAGGCATATTACCCCAAACTACCTACTTATCTGTAAGTTCTCAAGTATAATTTTCATATCATTTTGCAGTTAATATCCAGGTTCACTCATATACCTTTCATAGACATGACAAGGAGGGATAAGGATGTGAAACCAATTAATTTTAGATTTTAGGCCTCACTTTATAATAGATATCCATTTTCATAAATTCATGCACATGCACCTATCACTAGAAATGACACCCACTTACTTAAATCATAATGGCTCGACATGGTAAATTACTCATCCTAGACCATCAGGTCCAACACAAATCATGAATTGAGATAATAAATCAATCAATAGAAGGTAATGTAATACAAGTAAAAGTAAACTATGGAAACAACACTAAAAAATCACAAGCATTTCATGGAATGAAAAGTAGAGAAATGTACCTATATGGCATGGAAATATGCTTGACATGTGAACTCTAGGTGCCTATAATGATTCATGTAATAATCCCCCTTTCCCTCATATCATTGGGATATGGATGAAATAAATTCTCAAAAGAGTAATAATCAAAAACATCACACAACATGTGTTTCACCCAACAGTGAAATAATATCAACTATAATAGGCAAAAGAAGAATAACAATTGTAATTTAGGCAACTTTGTTTTTACCCTGAATATGGGTTCACGACTCCCAAGCATGGCTTATGACCAAGTACCATGCATTCCAATTCTCCAATATATTGTCACTAAATAGTAAATCAAGAAAATAAACCACCACTAATACCAAATTGTGATGACCCGAACTCATATTCCACTTAACAGTTTCCCCGAGCCCGGTGGGCCACATGGCCTCAAGTGCATCTTCCCGAATTCTAGAGGCTTCCGACTAGAAGCAAGGGCCTGGGGTGTGTTCATGGGAAGAATATTCCATCATTAGTAGAGTGTAACACAATAAAAGGAATATTAATGAATAATTAATAGTGGAAGAAATATAATTCAACATCGGAAACAAACTGATGCAATAGATAAACGAGAATAACAATAACTGTATCAACTAGAAAAGTTATTATGTAATGTCATGTCACTAGAAAACTAGAAAACATGGATATAAGACAATAGGCATAACATGTTTCACAAGGTAAAAGAAAACAAAGACTACTCAAAGAATCATGAGATCCAACTTGGTCATCTACTATTAAGCTCCATCCTAAACAGCAAGCAATCAAGTGTTTGATGTTGTATGATTCCCTTTGTCAACACCTGAAACCATGTAATCTACTCTAGGAACCAAATGATGCCTGCAGAGGGTGTGAGATAAATCTCAATGGGCCACCACCAAAAATGTCTGTAACATACGGCCTATGTAATGGAATATAGCAGTGTTCATGTATGTATATATTAAGTAAAGAAAGCAGTACAATATATCTAAATACCCAATTACCTACTTCAGCCCTTGGCTGGTGTCTGAACATGTAGCTAGTTTATTTTGTTAAGTAATTACCATTTAATTTTAATAGGATACATGAGGCATATGAAACCCTGACATCACCTCCTAATAGTATATGTAATGATGGTACCAAGGTGTAACAAGTCTACCTGATAAGTATATCCAGTGAGGGAGTTCCAAGGTAATAACCAAGGTAACATAAATCTCATAGAAGGCAAACTCTATAGTATCCGAGTCTAACTAAGGGGTAAGAGTATAATCCAAAGAGCATAATCCTATGCATTCAACAATAAGAAACCTACCCAGTCCAAGGTGATCGGCCAAGGTAAAATAGGTCTAAGAATTATGAGAAGATAATTGGGTAGGGTTTGGCTAATCTTGAAGGATTAAATGGAGAGAATAGGAGGAGGATGAGGTGCCCTTTTGTAAGAGAGGAAAGGGGCTCTTTTGAAAACTCTCAAAAATATTAATTATAATAAAATAAAACCCTACACAAAAACCTAAAAAGTGTCCCCAATTAGAATAATATATGATATAGGGTTGTAATATCATCATACAATAAATTTTGAAAAACTTATTTTATCTATTTAAACCTTATCTATTTAATTTACACATAGTTATTCTATTAAATTTTAATTTTGTTTATATCATTCTAAATGCTCAATTGTAATAAATATTTATATATATGGTGTTAATCAGCCATAAATATGTATTTTATGAATGTTCAGATATTATAATAATCACTTTGTAATTGTAAATATATTTTATGATTTTTAAAAAATTTAATAAAATTTTATTTTTATAAAATATCAATAGTGTCGATTTTGACACTATTCCTTTATTTGACGTTAAATAAAATCCTCAAAAATATAAATTCAAAAAAATTGATACATTTATAATATTTCATATTCACCTAGAAAATTCGTGTATCACTTCAATTAGTTCATATGATATTTATTTTAATATTTTTAAAACCATTTATTTGATACTTCTATTAACAAAATAATTTTTACTTGACTATTGTGTCATCATTAATAACAATTAATTAATCTCTAAAAATTATAAATAAATTTTCATTATATATTTACATTAATTATATTTCTATTTACTATTTAATTTCGATGTTTTATGATTTTTATCACAAAATTAAAATTATTACACTTATAAGATATCAAAGAGTGACATGTTGTCGCCTTCTTTTGTTTTAACAATAATTACATCCTCTTCATGGACAAAATTCCATTAAATGTATCTATTCCGACCCTTTGGTGATATGGGTCTAATTTTATTCATCCAATTGAATTTTTGGAGGTGTTAAGGTAATTTTATAATATTATATTTACCCTTAATTACTCGATTTACCATTAACTATGGTGATAAAAATAATTACCAAAGATACTATTCATAATGCCCAAAAATTCAAATTACCCCATTAACATAATTTACACCAAATAATTACAAACATGGAATCCATTTTCCAAAATTCAAAACACTTAAGTTGTATTAATTAATTTAAAATTAATCCCTTTGTTGATAAAATGGGTTTTAAAAGATATAACATTTAAAAATATTGAAATGTTTTTACCTATGAGTTCAATGTATAATTAATGATAATGAGATACACTATATTAAATGGTAAAAATAAATTCTATTAATACTTTAATACAATTCAATGTTATAATCTAACCATATAAATTATCTCAATGAAAAAAGTTGTGTTTAGTAAATATTTAGGGTATTTTTACTATTCATCAAAATATGAAAGTTATCAGAAAAATATCAAAAATTTATTGAAAGAAAATTTTTATATCACCTTTCCAAATAAGAAGTTTATTTTTTCATTTATAACTTATAAATGTGACAAAAAATAGATTTAAAATGCTTGCGCCATCAAAAGGCGACAAAATGGCATATTTTTGAAAAATACTTTTTTTATCTAAAAAAATTAACTTTTCCTTATATCATCTCTAGAAAAATAAAAAAATATATGTCTAATACTATTCACAATTGCTAGTTTATATCCTATTAAATAACAATATTTTAATAGTATATCGTTGTTTAGTGAAACTCGGTATTGCGTACAACATATGTTGTCGAGGAAGGTCGCTCTGGCATGTAACACAAGACAAGTTAGTATTATGTTTAGTGAAAGATTTATTTGGTATTGCATATAATATAATAAAAAATTATTTCATTTTACATTGAAAAAAATCTATACTCGGTGTTGCATGAAATGAATTCTATCAAAAGAACCTAAAAGTGTGTGCAACACAAGCCATGAATAGTGTTGCATATACTGCATGCTAATATGGTGTTGCGTATAGCACAAGATAATATTGGAGTAGCATAAAACAAAAGACATCAATGAAATTAAATAGAATCTATCTCATAAAATATTGGGGTTTTACATTTAGAGGCCCCTGAAATGGGAGACTTCTAATGGCGGTCGCTATTGGGTTTCAATAGAGACCTCTATAGGTAGTGAGAGGGCTTAAAAAATTAGCACATCTTCCCCACCCTATATTACCTCATGCTATCCCAAGAGAAACCCTATAACACTCATCCCCTCCCTCATTGCACCAACTCTATCACACTGTCTCCACCTTCGACTCACCATTATCGGTCATCCTCTCCCTCGCCACACCCAACTCTGCCTCCAACTCACCTATTTCTCCCTTCCTCTCATTGATTACACTGCCTCTGGCTATCCTTCATCACCCGTCCTCTTCCTCACCACACCCACCTCCACCTATGTCTCATCTCTACCTCATCCTCTCCCTCACTGTAAACTCTGGCACCCTATCCCTCCCTAACTCGCCTCATCATTTCTACCTCCACCTCCCTCTCCCCAACTCCATCTACTTGCACCAGGCCCGTTGCCACAACCAACCCAGATCCGCATGCTACCCATCCACCCTCACTGCTGCCACTCCCTATGTCTCTCTGGCCCTCCGACTCCACCTCTACAAGCACATGGTTCCGGATTTTTCTCGCTATCAGGAAACCCCTGATTTCAGTTATAGTGTTTTGATTTTGGGAACTTCCATCACAAATTGGCACTTCCATAAAAAATTGAATATGGTAACTTCCATCACAAATTGGTTTTTTCCACTTCCATCACAAATTATATTTGTTGATTTATTTGGGAGGCATTATCTTAGTTGCTATGGTTGATAGTACAAAATTGGTATTTGATGATTTTTTTCATGAACCACATGCCCATGGAGGTTATTATATTTTGTTTCATTATTGTGATTTAGCATTTGTCTTTCTATAGTTATTGATTCTTTATATCTTTTGATTATAGTGTATCAAAATTTATGCATTATGATATTAGTGGATCATAGATTCCTTATTTTCCATGTAGGCTTGTTATGTTTTATTATACCCAGTAAAATATATTTTGTTTCTTAACTGATTGACTCCTCCACCAATACGATCAAATGAGTGATGTAATCCCATTATATAAGGCCCATGACCTATCCAAATCTATAATATGAAGAAAAATATATTTAAGGGAACCAATGATCATGTTTACTGGAGGAGAATATGATAAGTGTGTAATGGAAGAGGAGTCATCAAAACACCCAACCAGTTTAACATCACAATTAAGCAACTTAGAGTGAAAATAGATTAATAACAAGAAAGATATATTAAAATCTAATGGGAAATATCACTAGAAATATACACTTTAAAACAACATTGAGGTTTATCAATTAAATATTGTAAAGATATTTCAATGTAGGAAAACATAGGAAAAAACAAAAATAAATTTCAATAAAAGAAATATAGGTAGTCATAATTTATAAAATATTTCTTTTTATAAAAAGTTCTCTCCCCTTTATATGATTTACCATCTACTCATATTAATATGAGGGTTAGTGACCTTTATCACCTCCTCCTCTTTCTTCGACCAGCATCCATGCGAATGTTTTGTTAAGGTTTTACCTAATTTAGTTATGAAGCTTACATTAAGACTAAATTTTTATCATGGGTTTGTGAATGTAAGAAACATTTTGACCTTCCACCCTTAATGGAATATTTCTTAGCTAGCATGGATCAACCATATTTAAGAATCAGTCCTATTATAGAATCATCATCAGGGAACTGGAGTCTTTGGTAAAAGGATTTATGATAGATATGATATATTTTAGAAATATTATGTATAGTTTATTATATATGGAATCATAATTGAGATATTAATTATGTATAATGTAATTATCCTATATTATTAATTAATTATTAGATATCATAAGTAGTGTTAGGGATTTCTTAAGCATCATGAGAAATAATATGTGTATTTCATCTCCAATAATTAAATTATAATCGGTGATATTGACATTTCATAGTTGGAAATAGACAGTTTTCATTACATCAAAACATTATGTCCATCATGTCATATATATTATTGTATGTAATCAAATGTTATAATCCCACCACCTCAATCATTGCAAGAGATATGTATTTTTCATAAAATATAATTCACTTCATGGATGCTATAGAGTAATATCTCCCCCAAAAAACCATTTTAGATTGGTGGCGATATAGATATTGAAATTGATGATAAAATGTTATTTCATTTCATAGGGAATTAATAAATGATGATTGATATCCATGTGTTGATTTTTGTTACCACAACCCATAAATACATTGGAATTAAAGCTAGCATTATAGATATTTGTTAATAAGATGTATCAACTATGTTCCTTAGTTGAATGACAGTCAGTGTCATGGGATCATTATTGTCTCTGATATCTATTTTCTTCGATTTTTTTGTGTTATAGATTGAAATATCATCTTGTCACTAGTTTCTACATCCATATCTTTATGTACCCATGATACTAATTGGTGATGATATCGCCGTGTGGTCAAAGAGAGTATGCATCCAATTCAAACAACCCATTTAACAAAAATTATTATTGTAAGTTATTCATTACACAACTATTAATGGTGGATAAGGTATTCATTATATAACTATTTAGTGTAAATATTATGTTACTATTAAGAATCCAATAAAATTAATTTTTAACTATTTTATATAGAGGATTTGGCACATATAAATAAATGTTATTATTCATATAATTATAATGTAATCTAATGTGTCCTTCTCAAAATTATAGAAAATATTAATTGTTTTGATAACACCTCTCATGTGGATGTACTTTTCTTATTAACACACTTGGGAAATGTGTTTTTGTTTTTTTAGTAGACTTCTTTTGAAACTTTTATGAAAATTATGTGAAACTAATTTTAGGAATAAATCAATATTTAGGCTCTATTTGTTAGTACTTCTTGAAAACGACTTAGAGTACATATCCTTTTTGATAAAATTTATTGTGCAAGCGTTTTAAAATTTCATGAAAATGTGTTTATTGAAAAAAATCATGATAATTTATTTATTTATATATTATAATCGTGAAAAAATGTTGTCTTTATATTTACTTATCATTTAACTATATATTCTAATTTCCATACATATTAACAAGTGTAACAAAAAATCCTCATTTCGTAAAAAAATATCTTATTTGAGTTTTGTTTTATATATTCATTTCATCAACATTTTATTTCAATAAAAAATATTTCTTTTATCTATACATGTTTTATAATCCTATCAAAAAATATTTAGTCAAGTAAAGAAGAATCCTTATAAAAATAAAATGAATAATTAATTAAATATATTGCAATGATCATGTCATTTGTGAATTGTTTTTTGTTTTGTATGAGTATGAATTTATGTCTATGTGCAATTAGTTAGTATTTATATAAAATGTATTTTTTGATATGAAATTCTAAAAATGCATGCAATATGAAGTCTTGTGTAAACGTTGATGCTTGTTATACAGATACAAATATGGATAAGAGTTGAATTGATCTTCCAAATAGAACATCTAGAGAATATTTTGAAGGAATTATGCAATTTATTTATTTAACTAAAGTATTTCAATGAGAATATATCAGTTTTCCACATAGAAAATGTGAAAATAGATATCAATTCATATGATATATCATGAGAGAGCACGATTTCTTGATTGGGTTTTTGAAAAATTATAAGAGTTGGACTTATTATGGAAAAAGATATTCATTTTCACCATATATAAACTATTCATATGGATATTGATGAGATGAAGACTAATCCTATGCATGAAATACATACTAAAATGGCATGTGGGATAGCTCATGAAGGCATTAACATCTGGAATGTTAAGATCGGTGAGATCAATCTACGCTCTAGTGTAGATCATGATTTATTGAAGTTTTATGAAATACTTGATGATGAAAAAATAGAATTATATTTTGGGTGTACTACTTATAGTAATTTGTCTTTTAACAAGGAGTTTTTTCACTTTTAGACTTTGAATCAGTGGTCAGATACATCGTTCGACATGTTGTTAGAGCGATTGAAAAAAGAACATCCTGATGATTCTAAGATTCCTAAGTCAAATTACCAAGCTCATAATTTTATTGAGATATTATGTTTCACATATGAGACTATAGATGCATGTGTAAACAATTGTATTCTATGTAGAAATGAAAATGTGAATTTGGATAATTGTACAATCTGTTACTCTTCCTGGTGGAAGGATAACATGGGAAATCAGATTAATCAAAGTCAGACTACAAAATAGGGGGAATTGATTACCATTATATAAATGTGTTACTTTCCACTGATGCTAAGGTTGAAAATATTATTTATCTCATCTAAAGTTTCTCAATTAATGAGATGGAATGTGGAAATAAATAAGAAAATTGATATGCTAACTCACCCAGTAGACACTCTTGCTTGGATAAATTTCAATCAAAGACACCCTGACATACTGAAAGATATTTGCAATGTATGATTGGGAAAGGAAGTAGATGATTTTAATCCATTCAGGTCTATGGTTGGTGTAAGTCATATCCCATGGACTATAGTTTTTCTTCTATATAATCTTCCTCTATGGCTTTGTATGAAAATATAATTTCTATTTATTTCCAATCTTATTTATGGAATTGAATTTCTAGAGTAAAGATTGATGTTTACCTTCTTCCATTAATTGATTAGTTGAATGAATTTTTCTATGATGTTGTGATGAATTAAAAATATGAAACGAGTGAAATATTCAAATTATTGTGAACAATCAATGAATTCCCAGCTTATGAAAAATTTTAAGGTAGGATTAAAAAAGGGTAAATTTCATTACCTACTGTAATAAAAGTTAAAATTATACATGGATTAAGCATTGTAAAAAGTGGACAGATAATGGCCAAATAAAATTTCTTCCCCCTTAGCACAGGCTCAGAAAGGACAGAGTGTAATTTTATGGTTCTAAAGAATTTATGTCAGCACAAAAGGTCATGACAGGAGTAGAAATATTATCATAGATTGAGGAATAAAACATCCACATGGTAAATGGATTTTAGAATTTGGTGTCTCATCCATTACCCAATATTCATGGTGAAATTAGGGAATGCAGTCAAAATTTGAAGATGAAATTTTTTTAATCTCCACAACTGTAAAACTGACATTCTAAGGCATAATATGGATGTCATGCACATTGAAAAAAATGTTTGTGATAATATATTATGTACCATTGTAGGTGTTAGTGGAAAATAAAAGGACTTTGTCAATTAAATATGTGATTTAGAAGACATGGGTTTAGGGAAACAATTGCATTTATAGTTGGGTGAGGGAAAAAAGGCATACATGCCTACTACACAGAATATGATGAGAAAAAAAGAGATCGATATATTTCTTTCCATTTTGATGATTCTCAAGGTGCATGATGGTTACTCTTCTAATATTTCCAAGTGTGGGATTGTGATGAGTAGGGCATTTCAAGGGATGAAAAGTCATGACTATCACATACTACTTCAGAAGTTGATTCCAATATCAATTTTTTATTGTTTATCACCCAATATTGTTCAATATTTTATTGATATGAGTAATTTTTTTAGAATTTTTTTTAATGAATCCAAGAATTGATGATTTAAAAATCATATAGGATAGAATTTTACTTGTGTTTTGTTACTCGGATAAACTATTTCCACCATATTTTTTCAATGTTATGCTTCACTTGACAGTGCACTTAACCGATGAAGTAATGACTATTGGTCCAATTCAATTTAGGTGGAAGTATCCTATTGAGAGATATCTAAATATATTGAAATGATTTTTATGTAACATAGCTCATCCGGAGACATTAATAACCAATGGTTATATGATGGATGACTGTACTACTTTTTGTGTAGAATATCATAAGAATGTTGAAACAAAATAATATAAGACCTCTGAGATTCCTGATAGTCTATTTATATTAGAAACAATATCTGATATGGAAAACATCATGTGGATACATGCTCATATATGTATCTTGTTCAATAATCCATTATTTGCACCATTGATGCAGTAAGTGTCTTATAACTTCTTTTATAACTTTTACATGTTCTAATTTTATATATAAAGATGACCATTTAAATATGTCGTAATCAATTACTGGAAACACATTAATGAGTTAAAATAAAAGATGTCTCATGTGAGTGATTATCAAATTCAACAGTCCCATTATGCATCATTTCATGATTAGTTCAAGGATTTGGTATGTATAAATGTATTTTCATTATGATTGAACTATAATGATAATTTCTTTCTAAATAACTTATTATTGAAATATGTGAAATATATAGGACCATAACCTGTGTGATTTAGTTGTCCCTACACTAATTGAAGAATTCAACCAAATAGTTGAGGTTCCATCTATAACCGATTCTCATTACAAAGCTTTATATGATAACGGATTTTGGTTTCACATCAAAAACATCAATGAAAAATGAGTAGCACAAAACAGTGGAATTGGTTGTCCATCTATTGATTATGGATATTACTACGGTCAATTGGAAGCTATCATTGAAGTTATATACACGAAAGGGTTGAAATATATATTGTTAATGTGTGATTAGGTTGATCCAGTCTGTGGAAGTGAATTCGATCAATATTAGTTTACATTGGTAAATTTTAACAACATGTTATATAGAGACGAATGAGTTAGTAAAGAACCTTTAATTTTTTCATCACAAGAAGAACAAGTTTTCTTCATTACCTTGCTATCTAATCTGAATTGGAAATTTTCTATGACAATATCAAGGTGAGTAGTGTTTTTAATTGAATTAGATGAACTCGAGACTGTTTCCTTTGTTTCACAACAACTTTATCAACACACCATAGTTCAACATGAAGAAGATATTCATTGGGTTAAAGAGAATGTTGATGGGGAAACAATTGATTTACATGTTTAATGAAAGGTATTATTGTTTTCAGATGTTTTAGTGATTCCCATTTTTTCTCACCAATATATATTTGATCAAAACATTTATTTCTTGGAATAACATTTACTAATTATTATTTTTATTCATTCATGATTTTTTTAAATATTGATAATTTTTTTCCTGTTGTTGGTGTTGTTTGGAACTCATGATGGTCCTTTGGTTGGGTCCGACCATTGATGTTGATTTCCCATATTACTATAAATGTGTCCCCCTATTGCTGCAACATAGGCTTTGTTAGAAGGTTAATGTAAGACATTCCTTTCACTGCACATTATGTAAACATATTAACATAATGTCACATTTCACTCCACATTATGATAACAACTTATAAAAATTTTATTAGATAACACAAAATTATGTTATCGTATAATGTATTTTAAATTAGAGAAAAACCATTTTTGACATTTATATAACATGTTCGTAAAAAAATTAATCAAACATGATGATATACTAAATAAGTAGTATCTAAAATAACTGGTGGGATTTAGGAGATCAATATATTATATAACCCCAATAAACAGCTGAAATCCGAAGTAGAATCCAATAAAACCATGGTAGGTTAAATATACATAAAATTGAAGAACATACCATACCAATTTTGTAAAAACCATGAAATCATTCTCTTCATTGATTTATTAGGTAATATAAAGGCAAAAGTATCCTAGATCATATCTTGAGGATTCACATACACATTATGCGGTGTATGTTCTTTCACTATGATGTGATGAAGGGTGCACTAGGATAATATAGTTTCTATATTGTTTTTAGGAAACTAAATATCATTAAACACTAAGATAAATATTTCCCATTAATATGAAGTTCATGAAACTCCTAATTTAATGGAGAGAATCAGAAATAATATCATCTATTTTTTCCAATTGGATATTTCATCAATGAATAATTAAATGAATGTGTGCATGCAAAAAAAGACTAATGCATAGATTGGTACTTGAATGAAATTTTGTTGTGTGTTACGGCTATGCTATCCAATGTAAATCATGAATCCATGTTTCTCACATGAAATCATGTTGTGTTGGTAGCAATGTATATTTTTAATTTGTTTTTTGTGAATCATGTGACCCAAATATAGTTTGATTCTTCACAATATCATCAACATTATTTCTTTCATTAGTTTCTCGACTATATTTAAAAAATACTAACATGTCATAATTTTTTTTCTTAAATAGAATAATCTGAGTGTGTGCCTAAAAGAGTTTTGTCTAGTGTGTATTTCCAAATGTTGTTAAATGTTTAATGGTTATAAAGGGAGAATCAAGAGGGATCACTAGGTACCAAATGTGGGTGCCCCAGACTTTCTAGATAAAGTCCCAAGAGGGGATCTCCTATTCTCAGTGGCCTGAGTTGTTTCATATTGGTCTATTGAGGCTGCAATGGAGAGTCTATATATTTTAGTTTATATATTTTTAATAAATTTTACCATTTTACATATTTGATATTTGAATTTATTGAATGTAAGAGGTGGTAGAATGTCATTCCGAAAATAGTGTGTTGTTGGGACCACCTCATAGGCATGGGACTCATCATGTGTCCCAGATTTGACATGATGTATTTATTATTTATTTTTTAAATTTTATTATTTAATATGTTTTTGTGTTTGTATTTTTATCTTATTAATATATAGTTACAGGAGCAAGGTGCATCGACTTGTGAAATGTCAGTGTGGATGACAACTCATGATCAAAATGGTCCGGAGGTTGCAGCTCTTATAATAAATTCTTGTACTAATTATAACTTATGACACAATTATACATATAAATATATATTTATATTTACATATTACATTGGATCAATTTTAGGCTGAGTTAGCACAGTTTCTAGAGGACCAATGACAAATTTCCATGCAAAGGGATGAAATATTCAATCGCATTATTGTTTTTGGTGTACATGGATACAGTTTGACCTATGAAATAGGGATTACATATTTTTCATTTTCATGCACAGTGGCTATGAATCTTGTTATTTCTGGGATGACATAGAAGATAGAATATTTGGAGGCATGAGTGCATGCTTTCGAGGATGTAAATGTGCAGATGGTAACTGAGCTTAGAGCACTACAAGAATATGTGCATCAGGGTGATAGTGCAAGTGATCCTATGATGTAGGATTATAAGGAATTTATTTAATTGTTTTTATGAAATTAGTTAATATTATCTTTATAATTTTAATTTTTTGTAGGCCCCTTCTACATCAGATGGATGTAGCAGCCATGGCCCCAAATGACGTATCATATTCAAGAGGTGTGTTTTGTATTGTATTTTTTGTTTCTCGTTTAAATTGATTGTCTCACTTTGTTTTTTTTATATTTTAGCGTTAAAACTACATTTTTTTCATTTATCTTGTCCTATTTTGTCGTAGTTATCTTTAGGTAGCCTTTATTCATTCATAGTTTTCTTCTATGTCACCTAAACTAGTAGGATGGTACAAACAAACTAGAGAATATTCTCACTAAGACCCAATATCTTCATCCCCCCCCCCCTTTATAATAGTATTTCCTTCACTTATTCTCCCATGTAGGACCCCTGAAAAATATATGTGGTCAGAATGCATGCCCCATTCTAAAAGACCAACCTCCATCTTCCACCCAGTCTGATTCTCATGATGCAGTATAATTTCATGGTCTGTATTTTTTTTTTCTATCCTATCTTTTCCTACTCTACCTATCTTATATTATGTCATTGTGTGTGTGTGCATGTGTCATGTTGTTTTTTTCTATATGTATCTATTTTTTATGTTTATATGATCATATTTTATGTATGTCTTTCCCTCTCTGCTTGTCTGTAGGAGTGTGTGTCTATATATCTGCATGTTTTTTCAATCTATATATCAATCCATTTTACAACAAACCCATCTATATATTTATCAATTTATTTGTTTTTCATCACACTATGTATGTTTAATGCTCAATATATTCACAAGAGGGTTTATCCATAGGTTTTTTGTTTCTGTGTCTGTCTACATGCCTTTATAATGACATGTTTATCCATCCATCCTTGTGACTTTTCATTGGTCTATTTTTCTATCATCATTATTTCTATTTTTATATCAATCCATTGTTCATTTTTTGTGTGTACATATTATTTTGTCTCTGTTCATTCAATTTTTTTATAAGTGTATGTGTGTATTTTTTTAACCCATTTATGTCTCTATCTTCCTTTTCTATTCAACATTTTTTTGCAAGCTGTATTCAATTGTTCAAAAGTTCATTGGTCCATTTATCCATCCATCTGCTTGTCCATCCATCTTTCAATCTGTATGGTTTTCCATCCATCCATTCATTTCTTTAGTAATGTGTGGGAAATTAATAGTCCAAGGAGATGTCATTAGACCCTCCATTATGTATCTAATAAGACATAAGTACTAGTGATTTTGGATGTTTTCTATGCTTCTCATCATTAGACAGATCCTCTCCTCAACATCATTTGATGGATCATTATAGAATAAATTTTTGACTCATTATATCATAGATTTTGACTTTCTATGAAGAAAATTGTCATGGATGATCTAATGATATGGGAACATTGGGGGTTTTGGTATTTTATGTGGATTCCTAGTAACCCTCTCCCTTTATGAAGGGTCGATCCCATAGTGACCATGATATCACTACTCAGTAGTGTTCCCTAAGGGTGTGATGATATCCAGGAGTAGGAAATATAAGTTCGTAGCCCTATAAAATCACTTGTTGAAGGAAGATTGCTCATAGTATTAACTGTTTTATGGTCCATCATCATCTAAAGTCATGTCCCTCCCACATCGATCATCCTGTGAAGTGCCCAAGAAGAAGAAAGAGGAGCAGAGAGCAAGGTATAATACCAATAGCTTCCCCATCTCACACTTCAATACTCGGCTTCACTTCGCTACCCGGGGGACTGTGGGGGGTATAAATATCCTGCCAGGGCTTCTTAAACCAAACAGTGTGCCCCAGGTTCTAGGGACCAAACTGCAACTAAACATTTATGATGGGCTTGCTAAGAAATTTAATTTACTTCAGGGTCCATGTCCCCATCTCCTGTGTGGAAACATTTTGGATTATTTACAAAAAAAATATTACCATTATCAGTTAGCATTCTTACCAAAACATACAACGTTATTAAAATTTCTTATTTGGTCATAATTAATTTAATTTAACATTAACGTCAAATTATTTTTATAGAATAGCTGGGACTAGTATGTCAGACTTGTTTGAACTGCAGAAATGACCAACAATCACCCTAATCCCATAACGCTAGTGAAAGAGTCAAATTTCATTTCAATTATAATATCCAATTTCACTCAACATCATCTAAATCATAAATAAAATGGGTAATATTTATAGGGTCATGAATTGAAGAGCATGCACCCTATATAATGATTTCCCACATTTAAAATTATAATACTACTATGTGAAAACACTACCATAAATCTGGGAAAGACATGCGCATGAGATGATTTTTGGTTTCATTCTCCAATGGGACAAAGACAACGTGATGAAAAACATTGTCAACATCTCTCATGCCAGACATTTGTAGGAGAAGCTCGAGACTACATATACTTCCATGATAGTAAACAATAGATTTTTTCTTCTCAAACAAATGATGAATTTTAGTTATAAATAAGGCATGTCTATTTTGGACTATTTGAGTGAATATCAGGTATGTTTGGATCATTTGTTTAGTATGTGTATCAATTCTGAAGATGTGGTTTTTTCTCGTTTAATTGTTAACAATTTGCCCAATTCATGGGAGAATTTACGTGCTACTCTAACTGGTTCTGATCCTAATGGTGCTATTAAATTTAGTTTTGTTAAGTCTACAGTTTTAAATAAAGAGGCCAAGAGACGTACTTAGGAGAAATCCCCTTCATAGCTTCTAGTCATAGAGAACAGGGGAATAAGTCAAGACTAGGGATAGAGCAGTCGAGGTAAGAGCAAAGGTAAGAGAAAATCTAGTTCAAAGCAAAAAGATTTTTAATGTCACCGTTATGGTAAGAAGGTACATGTTAAGAAGTTTTGTTATCAACTGAAAAGAGAAACTAGAATGAAGGAAACTTCGCAGATGAAAAATTCTGATGAAGATGATCATGTCGCCGCCACTATAGGGGGTGATCTTGTTATTGTATATGACTCCATTAATATCACTTCTGACAATTCTTGTAGGTTTGTTGATAGTGGTGCATGTTTTCACATGACATCTGACACATTCCTATCATGGGGTGTGGAAAAAAAGTTATTTACTATGTTAAAATATAGTATAGTGGTTAACCTTGGTTGTCTCCAGAGAGAAGCACTCAACAATCACATTTTTAACTTCAAAATTAGGTAATGAAGTGGTGGTTGTTATTTAAATGATTAATTAGGAACAAAAACTAAAGGAATAAATTATGTAAAAGATTGAAATCAAATTGGAAAATCATGTGACTGAAAATAGTTATATGAATTGGGTGATCAGGTAGAGGTTGATATTCCAATTGAAATGTTTGCATAGTTCTAATTAATTCAATCCTCTTATGTTAAGCTGATTAAAGTGAGATTCCATAATCGCTTCCTCTCACATCTTTGGTCAACAGTGTTGATCAGAGTAAAGCTTAAGAACATATTATTTTTTGTATACTCTCATTAATTTTTTGAATGAGTTGAAGAGAATATCCTCAATTGATTTAGGCAATTCTCGATTGGGTCTTTTTTATCCTAGACAATATTGAATATGCACTACAACTCTCACACGTACTAATGATTTCCAACTACTACACCACTAAGCCCTAATCTATTCCATCATCTATATACCATAACCAAGTGGAGGGGGTAATTTTCATTAAGAAAATCAATAATAACAAAAAAATATAAAATCAAACACAATCGCAAAAAATAATATAACCTGTTATTATGAATTGAATCCAACTTCACAGAATAGAGAAAACATTTTATAACATTAAGTGCATGAACTCAAACATTAGAAAATGGAAAACCCAACCTTCCCCAATCACTCATAAGATTTACCCCACCATGAAAAGGGTAATTTATAAGAATGAGGAAGAATAATATGTTACAAAACTAAAAGACATAAAAGAGGTAAAAAGGAATAACAGAAAAAGTATCATCCAGAATAATTATGACAGATGTTTAGCTTTGGTTCTCCCAACGTATGGTCGAATCACACCATGGTACCTTCTTATAGGATGTGAGAAATGTGGTTGGATAGATATACTTGAAATTTCATATCATTTGGCATAGTTTGAAGGAAGTTGTGTCCAAAATACTAGACCTGACTTTTTTATACCCGCCAAACACTATTCCACCAACCCTACTTTGTCTGATTCAAGGGAGGGCATAATGAAATAATTTCTCCTTGAAATTTAATACGAAACATAATTGAAGAGTTATATTTCTAACACATCTAGAAGCACCCCATTTGGTGGCTGATATCCCATGATATGATTCTTTGAATGAGGTAAGGTCCATTCTACTGGCCAAAATAAGTGTTCACATTGTTTGATTTTTTTGGGTTTGTAGGAATTCTAATGGGATCACAGCCTAGAATAATAAGTTATAGCCATGAAACATGGAATCCTAAAAAAATGAGTCTCATAAATTGGATACATATTTTAAATGTTATGTGTGAAATACAGAGGTGAACAAAAACTGTTAAATTTACAGAATTGGCCAGTGTTGACATTTAAGCTCAAAACTCACCAAAAATCATAAAATTATACAAATAAGTTCATATTGATTAATTTATAGGAATTAAATCATTTAAAACACATTAATAATGGTGAATATATTATCTCTATCAATTCCCCCACACTTATCACTTGGACTTCTGGACAAGTAAACATCAAAATCAAATCAAAGAAAATTTAAAACACATATCCATGGGATCCAAGGGCATATGTTTATCATGAGTACTTGTCAAGGTTTTTCGGTGGCATTAGGTTGGTAGGATTTAGATGTGAAAAATTCGGAGGCTGAATGAGGAGGGCTTGGCTCTTTTTGAAGAAAAATTGCATTATTATAATTTGTACTCAAGTATGGTCTCCTCCTCAATCCAGTTAGAATCAATTCAGCTCCATCAGCATGAAAAATCTATGAAATTACACATCATTCATAATTTTGGTTGAAAAAGTTTCAATCATATCAAACATGATTTTTCTTGAATGCTCCAGATAGGCACAACTTTATTTTTTTCATTGGAATCTCTAGAAAGGAACAACTTCTCATACATGAACTACTGGAAATTCTGGCTATAGCTGCGGTTTAAAACTGTGGTTATAGGTCTTAAAACTGTGTATATAGGTAATATACATTGTTTGAGGATTTGTAGATAAGTTTGTGGTGGATATAGGCCTAGAATAATTTCCACGGTTTGGAACCATGGCTATAGGTCTAGAGCCACTGTTTAAAATGTGGCTATAGGTATACAACCACAGTTTTAATTGTGGTAATATCTCGATATCCATGGTTTAGAACCATGGCTATACTAGAGGAGGGTCACAGTTTATTACCATGGTTAGAAACCGTGGCATTATACCTTTAGCCATAATTTTTAATCGTAGAAATAGACGTATAGACACAGTTAGAAAATGTGGCTATAGGGTACGAAAAAATATAAAAAAATTCCCCCACCCCCTGCATAGCCCTACTATAGTATCCCACCCCCTGCAGAACCCTCCCTCCTAGACACTGGACACCCCCACCCAATATAAACCCCCCTCCCTTGGACATCCCCCTCCCCCTAGAAAGACCCCCTTACAAATTCCCCCTCCTGGACAGACCCTAGACACCCCCCATACCCTAGAAACCCCACTAGATAGAACCTAGACACCCCTAGGATAGACCCTGGACCCCCCCCCCCCCCAGACCATGGACACTACACAGACAGACCCTGGACACCCCCCCTGGATAGAACCTGGACACCCCTCGGACAGACCCTGGACAACCCCTAAGACCCTGGACACCCCCTAGACCTTGGAAAGTTCCCCCTAAACAGCCCAGACCTCCACTCCCCTAGACAGCCACCCCCACCCACCTAGACAGACCCTGGAACCCCCCCCCCCCCCCCCCAGAACATGGACACCCCCCAGACCCTGGACACTCCACATACCTTGGACAGATCCCCCTGGACAGCCCAGACCTCCACTCCCTTGGACAGCCACCCCCCACACTCCTGGACGGAACCTGGAACCCCCCCCCCCCCAGAACATGGACACCCCCCCCCCCTCACACACACACACACTCTACATGTTTCCCCTTCCCCCTACCCCTACTAGCCCCCACTTTCACCCCCTACCAGCCCCCACTTACACCCCCCAGACAGACCCTGGACACCCCCAGACCCTAGACAGATCACCCTAGACAGCCCAGACCTCCACTCCCCTGGACAGCCACCCCCCACCCTCTTAGACAGACCCTAGAACCCCCTAGAACCTGGACACCCCCCCAGACCCTGGAAACCCCTAGTCCCTGGACATATCTCCTTGGGCATCCCAAACCTACACTCCCCTGGAAATCCACCCCCTCACCCTCATGGATAGACCCTAGAACCCTCCCCCCCCCCCACCACCCCCCCCCCCCACCCTGCCCATTCCCCCTACCCCTGCCAGCCCCCACTTGCACCCTCCTACCATCCCCACTTGCACCCACCTATCAACCCCCACTTTCCCCCCTGCCAGTCCCCTCCCACCTTCCAGTTTCCCCCTGCCCCCTGCCAGTACCCTCCAAATAAAATTATACATGAAATCTACTTACATAATAATAATTAAACAAATCCAAATATAAAAAAACATATAACTACACTTAGATGAGTCTCCCTATAATAAAAACTATCAAAGATGTCTGGAATTGGCTCAAAAGTACCTATAACACAAGGTAGAACATAATAGTGCCCATCCCATAAAAATATGGTGAAACAAAACATCTTAGAATATTCATAAAGAATATAACTCAATAAAAACGAATAGTGCAGCCCCCTGCTGGACCCCCTGGACAGCAGCCCCCCCTGGACCCCTCTGGATAGCAACCCCCCTGCTGAACCCCCTGGACAGAACCCCCCCTACTGGACCCACCTGAATAGATTCTCCCTGCTAGACCCCCCTAAACAGCTGCCCCCCCTGTTGGACCCCCCTAGACAGCAACCCCCCTACACGTCCCTTGCACACCCCTTTCCCCCCCTTGCACCCCCTATACAACAGCCACCCCCCCCCCCCCACATCCCTTGCACCCCTTGCACTCACCCCCTTACACCCCCCCCCCCTGCTGGACCCCCCTTAAGAACCCCCTTGCACCCCCCCCCCCCCACTTGTGTGGCTAGTTATATGGAGGTTTATATGTTTGTGTTGTGGTTCTTCATGGTTTCAGGTTTGGAGGGGAGGGGCTAATCAGGTGGAGGGGTGTATGTTCGTAGGGAGTGGTATGCTAGTTACTTTGGATGCTTCTTAAGGTTGAGGCTGGGAGATGCTAGGTTTATCCAATAGAGACTTACAGAGATTCTCATAGTGGGGTTGTAGGTTTCTTGTGAAGGATTTAGGAGGTGGGGTTGTATATTTTGTGTTGATGTTTGGAATTATAGGCCCATTGAAGATGGGTTTCAGATGGGGGTGTTTCTGTTTGGATTTTTCTACATGGTGTAGTATAGGATACACTTACTTGGTGCATGGTTCTGGTTGGTTTTTGATTTCTACTATGGTTGGTAACATGTTTTGGGTGCATAGGGGTTGGATTTATGGTGTTTCTTCTTTGTTTTGGATTACTATTGTAGTCTTCTGGTTCACATGATTGCCTAGTGTGGTGGATATATTTTGGGGTGGGTCTTCAGGTGGTGGTTTAGAGTAAGTTCAGTTGTCTTGTGATCGGTTTCCCCATCTTTTGTATTCTGGTTGTTGATGGTGTATGGATTTCTATGGTGAATGTTCTAAAATTCTATTGAGATGTTGGATGTTGCAGGTTGGGAGGCATGTTTTTGGTAGACGGGTGGTTCTCTTTATGGGTGGGTGCATGTTGACTACTTTGTGGGTCTAGAGGTGTTGGATTACGGGTGGGTATTAGCTCACATTTAGATCAGGGACTGCTTGGGGATTCTTTAGGTTGTATGATGGGTTAGGCGTGGGTGATACGGGGCACTTCGGATGGATGGTACTAGTTGACTGCTAGTTTTGTAGACTTTCTTATGGTGGGGTGGTCCATTTTTATGCAAGGAATTCAAATGGTGATGGATGGGGCCAGATGGTGGTCTGGGGATGATTTGGTTTCTAGGTAATATTTTGGGTGTTGTGTCAATAATAGGTGCTTATTGTGGTTGGATCTGGTGTGTTTTAGGGTTATTTTCAAGTAGGTGTTAGTGTAGTGGCCATTAGTTAGCATGGTTGTCTAGAGGTCTTTCACTCTAGGCTTTGTTTGGATAGGGATGATGGTTTGGTTAGTTGATGTTGGCTGCAGGGCTAGGGGTTCAGTGGATCTATTTTTTCGATAAATCTAGACTTTTGGATGGGTGATGGATTTTGGAAACTTGTGGGTGGGTGGGGTGGGTGGGTGTGGGTTGGTGGGTGGTTGTGAGTGAATTCATGAATGTGTGTGTGTTGTTGTTCTCTATCAATTGTGACTACTTTTGGGTTTTTATATTTCTCATTTAGCTGCCTTGTTTCTTTGGTTATACTTCCACTAGGAGTGCTTCTTGGTTGTGTGCTTGGGAGCTTCTGTGATTCCTTCTGCTAGTTTGTAAGTGGGGCATATACTGGGATCTTCCATCCAGGAGAAAAGGGGGCAGTAGGATCCAGGGAAACATTATGGTTGTCGCTCCACTAGCAGAAATTGTGATTAGTCAGTCTCAACATTGATCACAAGACTCATGGAAAACTATCACTACGAATTGTTGTGGGGTGCCGTCCTGGAGTAGGACCAAATCACGACATTACCGTGGCTTGACCGTGGTGTGAACGTAGCGTGACCACGGCATGTTGGCCCAGTCCAGCAACATCCATGGGGCATCATCTTCTGGCTTGGAGTGAATGGAGCGGGAGGAGGCGGGGCAACATTCCAGTCGTCACCCTGCCGGCGGAAATTGTGATTAGTTAGTCTCAACATTGATCACAATAATCATAGAATACTATCACTGCGAACAACCGTGGGGTGTCGTCTTGGAGAAGGCCTGAATCATGACATAACTGTGGTGTGACCACGGCGTGACTGCGGCGTGATCGCGGAATGTTGGCCCGGTCCAAAGACATTTTTGGGGCAGCATCTTCCTTCCTGGAGCGAAGGGAGCGGGAGGAGGCGGGGAAACATTCCGATCATCGCCCCACCATCAAAAATTGTGATTAGTCAATCTCAACATTGATCACAAGACTCATGGAATACTATCACTGCAAACTGTCATGGGGTTTCGTCTTGGAGCCAGGCCAAATCACAGCGTGACCGTGGTGTTACTGTGGTGTTACCACGGTGTGACTACGGCGTGACCGTGGTGTTTTGGCCTGGTCCAGTGACATCTACGGGGTAGCATCTGCCGGCCAGGAGCGAAGGGAGTAGGAGGAGGTGAGTCAACATTCCAACCGTCGCCCCAACAGTAGATGATAGAACAGATCAACTATTTAATATGCTATAACAAGGGATTTCCAGAGAAGGTTGTAGAAAGTAGCACAATGACACAATGTATAAAGGAAAAAAGAAACATAAAATAATCACACACCCTACACAAACCATTTACAAATTCATTCACTTTTCCTAAACATGGAAATTTTGTTTATAATATTCAAAGCATGAAAAGGAGTGTCATGGTAAAGGCATATGCTTACTCAGGCAATGTCATTTGAGTTAAACAAGTATGATAATCCAAATTATATTATTCAAAGAAAACAAAAACTAACTATCCAAAAAACAAACACCAACAAGAGGCATAAGAAAGACTCAAACCAAATATAAACATGATACAAATAACTATCACTACTCTTTGGTTTAGAAGACAACACACCTCTGTTGGAGGGGTTTTATTATAAAATCATGGCATTTTTTTATCACATGATTCATTTAATTATATTTAACATTTATTCTAAAACTCATTCAGCACAAATAAAATTAAATAATTTAAGTAACTAGATCAACATAACTATCACTTTGAGTTTTCACAGACAGCACACCTCCGTTGGAGGGGTTTTATTATAAAAACATGACTTTATTTATCAAATGAAACAATTATATTAAATAAAACTTATTCAAGAAATGCAATTCAATATAATTAAGTAGAATTAAAAAATAACCTAAATTCAATTTAAAGCATTCTTGAATTAAAGAGGCTAGAAGAGGGATCCTACCTCAAGGTGGAACCAAACAGTCCACCTTAGCTCTTGGAGCTTTCTAACTAAAATTTGTTGCTCCCCCACTGGGTATATGCACCTTCACACACATGCAAGGACGCCTAGCCCCTATGCACACACCCACATGGCCTGATCATGTGCAAGGGGATCCTTGCACATATGCTTATATAAATATACCAGTCTCCACTCACCTACGTATGCATTTATATATATATACATGGGCACACATATCCCCATACGTGCATAATCACTAGCATGGTTGAATATACACGTAACGGGGGAACCCACATACATATACTTTCTTACCTATGCACATGCAGACGAGTCGCCCTTAACATGGCTACTCAAAACCAACAAGAAGGGATCAACCCACTACATAAAGGATATTAGGAACATTAAAACACATAATGGAGGCTACATAAATAGTGAGAAACCAACCAATGACATTAAAGCCTTACCTCTATTGGGAGAACCAAATCCACCTGAACAAACATGAAATGATCCAATGCCCTACTGAAAACATAATATGGAGTCAAAAACACTGAAATTCCCAAATACATGAGGTACGAGACAAGTAGTAACCATATAATCATACCTTGGATCAAAGACAGAGGACTGAATCAATCTGAACCCCATTTACCCCCCTTCGCAGAATATAATTACCCTTTGTCCGCAGAAAGAAGTAAAAGATCTATGTGGCCAATACGGTAAAGAAAATAAAAAAAAACAAAAATAAAACATACATGTCTCTTGTGACTATACACGTCACTGCCCAACATATAAGAACCACAATGCCCCATGGGTCAAATCATGTTCCTGCAAGCAAGGTGGAAATAGATCCATGACTTGAAATGATACTATCAAATAGTACATTCCTATTAATTAAAAATTATTCTTCTTGTTAATGTTATATAATTAATTTGGCTCGAGTTTCAGCTTAATTTGTTTTTGTTCGCTACAAGTTTTTATCCCACTCGATAATAAAAGTTTACTAGAGGACACAATTTATAATCAAATAGAATATACCATAACAAAATATGGATCCACACGGATGAAGAAAGTTGAACATGATAAGAAATAATTTTAGATCATATGTTCTGATTATTTATAAAAGGATTAACCAAAAAACAAAATACATTGAGAGTTCTCTAATTTCACAAGTGAATATGCAATTTTCAAACAATAATAAACATGTGAAAGAAGAGAAAAGTGGACATAATGGCCTAGATTTTTAAAATAAAAGGTGTTAATGCCATACCAATAACAACTAGTGGTATCATACAAAATCTGATTTTTTGCAACTAATATCAATCCATGACTTAGTGAATGAAATCTGTTGTAAATAAGAGGGCATATTTGGAGAAACCTAATCATGAAGAAATGGGGGAGTTATAGATGGATTGTAATTTTTATTCAAACTTATTTAAGATTAAATAAACCTATAGAGACTAACTACACCCCCTACCCTATCCCCGTTTCCCCACTGCCCCACTGCCCCACCCCCCTCCCCCCTGCCCTACAGACCCCCCTTCAGACCACCCCCTACCCTGCAAACATCCCCAATGCCCTTCAGACCTCCCCCCTCTCCCCTCCCCATGCCCTGCAGACATACCCCCTACCCCCTGCCCCTCCCCCCTTCCACCCTCCACCCACCCCCTGCCCCTGCCCCTTGCCCCCTGCCCCCCTCCACCCACCCTCTGCATCATACAGAAGGGCCTCTGTAATGTTTTTGTAATCTAGGGAGGAATTACACATGTATGATTAAAGGAACATCAAAAATCAATAATAAGTTTACCTAAACGATAACTTGATTTCAGGTGAGGTTCTTGTAGGATTCTTCTTTCACATCAGTTTGAGCATCGATTTAGTTTGAGAATCAATTATGGAGTGGTTTTTCTAAGGGTATCCACGAGCAGATGAAAATGACCACTTGATGTTCACTTCAAACTACCTTTTTTTGTACCAGAAACAACATGGTGGAGTTATTTACAATTCAGATAAGGGGGAAGACATGAGGTGCATGAATATTAGTGATATAAAGATCATTTGGCCATAAAAAATTTAATTCAAATTTAAAAAAAAATATTTTACTGTTTTCAAATAGCTGAGTGTGCAGTTCCTATATAGAATAGAAGCCTAAAAAATATCTATATTAGATGAAATCTGGAAGACAAATTCAAACAAGATTCAATTCAATCAACTTATACTGATAACATTGTCCATAACATCAATTTTGCTTATGGAAAATAAGGCCTCCATGTCAAAAAAATATGAAATTTATGATATAAAATCAGAACATGAACTAAAATTTTGTTTTCTAAAAACCCAAATAGAGAAGCCATTTAAAAGCTATATCTTAGAAGTGAGACCACCTCATCAATATCAATGAACAACATATTGGTTTCATGAAACTTATGGTTTACTAACCTACAATTACAAATATAATTTCATGTTTCAATTTTGATCATCAAAAATACAAAATGATAAACTGATGTTATATTTCATTTTAAGAAATACTTCTATAAAAAACAATGGGATGTTGCATTTGTTCAGAAATATAATATACCCTCAAGATCAGCATATCAGACCATCTGATGATGATTGTATTTTAGTAAATCTGGATTTATTTAGGTAACATCTGGTAGTTAACACCTTCAAACCATGATATACAACATAAGCATTGTTCTAATCTATGCTTCAATTTCACAAGGCAGGTCATAGAGTATTTTTTTCATAGAGTATAATCTATTGTTAGGAATGCAGTTGTGCAGAAAAGTAAAAATCATGGGAGTATAGTCAGATATGGAATCTTATCTTGATAACATCAAGGGGTGAAGTTATAGTTTGAGAAACTCCATTAGAAAAAGGTCCCCGACATCGCAACAATAAATTCATGGTTAATCTTGTTGGACTTCTTCATATACATTTCAGATGCTGAAACCTATGTATCAGAATTCACCATTTCTAAATTTAGTGTTACCGTCATCCGAAACAATTTAAAAATACTATGAAAGAGGCACAAAGATCAGGACGGAGATATGACAATAATAAATACAATAAATTGAATGAAATAAATCATACAGTATGAAAATTGGAGGATGAGTTGAGTGTATCTTGGAGCGTCTTATAGTGTTGATGGAGTTAGGGTTACCTAATTCCTTCGATGGAAGCATCAGCAGAAACACATTGTATCTGAGATATTTACCTAATAGCCTCACAAATGACTATTACAAAGTGCACTAAATCACATCATGGATAATGGTGACCTAGAGCCTACACATTAAATGTATTTTAGAGAAACCTTCAAATTAAATGGGCAATGTCTCACATAAAATTTAAAGAGGATGGTGTAAAACATAAAAAAACATTGAAAGCAAAGTAGAAACATGAACCTGGATGTTTGTTTATACTTCCAACAATAGTATGATTCGATCTTCAAAAGGTTCATGAGGTGTTGTCCAAATTTTTTTTCTACCCAGAAAACACAACAAAAATGTTATTAAATAGTAAAATAACTAGATGAAATAAAATAAAACAAAAAGAAAAAGAATTTTTAGGTTGCAAACCCCCAACAGGGGCTGTTGTTTACCTGTCCACAACTGGACAGTTCCAGCAGGTCAACCCCAATCCATTTGCGGGTGTGTTCATCAGAGTGGGAACCACCTCATATTTTTTCTATTGTGTGTGGATTTTAGTTCCCCTTTAACATCAACTTGAGTGAAGTAAATGCGATGTCCATCAAGACCTCTCAATAGCTCTTCCCAGTATGCACCCCCTTAGCATCAACCGGACTACTTTAGTGACATTTCTTATACAATAATCAACCTGAACCAAAATTTTTAATGAGATATAACACAGAAGCAGAGTCATGTATATAAGAGTTCATAAAGAAAAAATATTAAAGCCATGAATTATTGGTCTAATACCAGCAAAATAAGCATAATGAATTAACTGTTTAATCACAAACCACAAAAAAAATAGTAAAAATGAAATATGGCATATCAAAGTTTTTAATCCAGATAATGGTATTTACATATATATCAGTAATTTCAATATAGACATCCACAGGAATGGATAATGATAAAATAAACCTCTCAACATTACAGTTGTAGTATGGTAATAAGAAATAAACGAACATGCCAAAATGTTACCTTCGAGCAGCAGGGCGCATTAAGAGTATATTGCCTTAAGAGTACATTGTCAAATAGATTAGTCTTATGGTTGGTAAAATTGACGTCCTTGACTTGTCACCTGCCTTTTGGAATAGTAAGTAGTGGCCATATTTTACCTGTGATGGCTGGTTGGATTGAAGACTTATTGTACTTATATAGCCCATCTATTACAATAATATGCTAAGTATCATTCCTCATTTATAACAGAACAATTAGTAGTTTATCCTGAATGGAAAATGAATGTAAATAAATCAAAATAACAATATAAATAAAATGATTTAAAGGAAAAGTATAAATAATTTTTCTATGTTATAAAATGTTTTAATTTTGTATATGCTGAGTTTTTGTATAACAAAAAAAATTTATGAATCTATAAATGGATTTATAAGAAAGATCAAGATCCATATAGAAGTAAAACTGCATTATCTTAGTAATCCATAGTTTCAAAAATGAAACTTAGCAATTCATATTGAACACTTTCCATAAAGCTATTAAATTAAAGGAACACTAAAACTAATTATCAAAATATAGACCTTCGTATCCAAAAATTTATGTCCCTATATACAAAAAGATGATCTAAATATTTAACCACACTAGACAATTTAGATTTTAAAATTTCTAATAAAATAAGAAGATTGTATGAGCTTACATACAAAGAAGTCTAGGAATATCAGGTAAAGCATTAAACTGGACCATCAATTATCAATAAAAAAACATGTTCCTCCATGTGATCCCATATCCTGTTGAACAAATGATTCAAAAAAGCATGTATGGATTTACACATTAAACCATAATGTAGAGAGGTAGAGCCCAGCAAAATCTTCTAGGAGAAGCTTGAAAATATATCGGGGTGGCCTCTCTTGAAAAGGAAATCCATCTACAAACCAGTTGAGTAAGATAATTTCAAAGGATGATGAAAAAACACAATAAATGCTTCCAAGATGTGACTTCTCCTTCACCAAACATCTTCAAACCTGCTTGAACCTATTGTAAATCCAAAAAACTATTGAATAAGTATATTAAACATCATAAAACATCCTAGGACTCCAATCCCATATATTTTATTATCAATAATTATTATATCACCATCACTGTGTATGGTTCCCTAATATGTTCAACATCATCACATTAATATGCCTTCAATTTCTACTCATAATCTACCCAGGTCTTCTATAAATACAAGAGGATGGGAGATCTAAATAACCATAAAATGAAATTCAAAAAACAATTCGACCTTAAAATTATAACATTGATGAAATAATATGGTATAAAATAACTATGTTGATTGGAAGTTAGGAGGAGGGCGTCGTGGTGATAGGTCATTAGAGAAAATGATGCCATGGTGAGAGTGGTCTCCGGGGAGGAGGGTGTTGCTGTGAGAGTGTTCTTTGGGAGGAGGGTGCTGCGGTGAGAGAGTTTTTCAGAGAGGAGGGCACCGTGATGAGGAGACGTTGGGGACGAGAGGTCCAGAAGGAGAAGTCATCAGGGAGGAGGGCACCGCGGTGAGGAGAAAATGTTGGGGAGGAGAAGTCATCGGGGGAGGAGGGCATCGCGGTTAGGCGAGGTCAGGGAGGAGGGTGCCAGGGGCAGGTGAGGTTGGGGAGGAGAACTCATCGGGAGGAGAAGAAGCCAAGAGGAGAAGAAGTCAGGAGGAGTGTGAGAGTAGCGAATCAGGGGACCCTGATACCAAATAGGAAAACATGCGGTATAGCCACGATTATTAAATTAAATCATGGAAATTAGCAACATATATCCAAGGAGGAAAAGATCATTACTCGAGAAATATTTCAGTTCATTGAAGATTAAAATATCCTCTTAGATTTTGCAGGGACATAAATATAAGATATTAACCAGATTTCTTGAATCTAGTTTCTGACTCAAAAGTAAATGTGAAGGAATAGGTCTCCCAATGAAAGGAAGTAATTTGAGACATATCGCACCATGAATAATGGTGTCACACGGTGACAAGAATTTTTCTAGAGTCCTATATAAAAATGATCATAGAACAATACAAAGGAAGAGAGATAAAAAGGAGAAGATGAGAGACTAAAGTGAAAAGAGGGAGTTCTAGGTCACTACTGGAAATAAAATGAATATTAAAAATTCAATCAACTACTAATAACATGTATGTGGTTACTTGAAAATAATTTATTTTGTGCATTGGTAAATTCTAATAGAGTTAGGTGGGATGGAATGAGATCAACACACTTCCTGGATCCAAAACCATTATAAGAAAAAACCTAACATCACCATCATCTTCTAACTCTAAAACAACATTCCATAGAATTTCCCAACTGAAAAACATAATAAATCGAATAAAAAACCAATCAACACCTAAAGAACATCACCACCAACAAGAAGAAGAAACTCCACACAAAGAAAGACTGATCAAAAACACATGAGAATACAAATACCTACCTACTAAAGAATCAGGCCCACCTGAGGGTAAACAATGTTGTACAACCTAAATCATTTCTACTCAAAGACTACACCAACCAGGTGGTTCTTATTGACCAGTCTGAGCACTTTGTTTTTAAGCCAATGATGTATGATCTATTGTTATGAGGTTTTCTAGTTTGAAGTCAAATAAAAAGAAACTATTTTTTCTTTTCTATAGAATTGTCATCTTGTTTTAATAATCTGGAGCTGAATTTTATGCATGGGAAGTGGTTCCCCGCTTCTCAAATTTGCTAGCGAACACCAATGTTCAATTTTTCAAAGACAGGGTTAATATTTTTCTTCCCAATAATAAATTTGTGCTGAATGGACCCTTGTCAAACTTTGGTGTAATTTTTTATCTTGAAAGTGTCCATGTTATATAATATGACTGGTATTTATATTTTTCCTTATCTTGTGTTTTTTAGTAACATAAAAATTTCATCAACAAGTCAGATAATCATATTTATATTTTTGATTTATGGAAAAAAATTTATCTCCAGTGAGCATCCTCATTCAACTGTTCACATGGATCTGTTACCCACATTCCGGATCTAAAATTCCACAAATACCCATCCGCTCATTTTAGTTTAAATAAAAATTATTTTTAGTTATCTAGTTGTGATAACTATTTATAATTTTCAAATATTTTCATTTGAAAATTCCAGAATATTAGAGAAGTGATCTATTTTAATTATCCACAAACCCAGATTGAATCACACCATAATCATTAGTTCATATTTTTTGTAACTGAAAGACAACACAACATCATTCTAGTTATTTTTTAGAAGTATCTTCAAGAAATTCATCTTTTCCTAAAAAATTATGCTATGTAGTTGACCCTTACAAAACCTCCTATATCAAAAAATTAACTCTTATGATTTGTCAAATGACTTGTGAATTATTATTTATGACCCTTATGAATTTTCAAATGACTTTTACAAATTAGTGTGGCTTCATGACTTTGCAAAAAACTCAGTCTGTGCATGCAACATATGAATCCTATGAAAAAGCAGAGTTACTCATACGCACTACCACATATTAGCCAAATTTCAGTCATTCTAACTTCCAGACCTTTGAAATCTGTAATTTATGAAAAATACACAGTAACTTCTCACACACATCATCAAAACATACCCTAATTGACAACACACCATTATTGAGAAAATTACTAGTATATAATAATAAAAATAACCTAAAATGAAGTGCAGGTATGCAGTTCTCCAGTTTCAAGTCCTCTCTTCAGCTAAGGAATACTAAAATCACCATTTCTCCTAACACTGTAAGGAACTGCGTCATTATGGGTTGGTGAAACTTAAAGAAATCAGACATACATGGATCTGAATCATGGAGGTAGGATTTATTTGTCGGAGGCTGAAGATCGTTAAGAGGATGGGCCTCGATAGGAACCACACACAGAGGAATGCTGATGGATAGGTGGGTGACTGCATCATCGGAGGAGAATCATCCCAAGGTGGGTGGCTGCATTGGAGGAGTAGAATGGAAGAAGTTTTGGGTGATAGCACCAAGCGAGGAGGGTTGCAGGGAGTAGGGTAGAAAGGGAGGTAGGTCGAGATCACGAGCGTAGAGCAAGGCGGAAATGGGGTGGGGATTGTGAGCGCACGGGGCGAAAGTGGTGGGGGATCGCAAGCATATAGATAGAATAGGGGTAAATCCACGGGTATTTTTTGACCCGTGGCATTACCTTAACCTATATCTAAAATTTTATTAAACCGTGTCTATATAAGTGTGGCTAAACCTTCAATTTCTAGTAGTGATGAAAGCTCCAAATAATGCACAACTTTCAAAAAAATGATTTTTTTTATTAGCAAGAACATATCTTCAACATTTTATTTTCCTCCCAAAGGTTCACCAAATGTGGTATCACAAGACAATATATCTTCCCCCACACTTAAGTTCAACAAGATTATGCAATTTCAATTCAAGAGATGGTTGGATAGGGAAACTTGGATTGTAATGTGGCTAACCTAAGAAAATGTTTATAGCTTATAAGGGATTCAAGGATTAAATGTTCAAGGTAGGGAATTATAAAAATTATTCTTATTAAATATTGGCCTTAAAACCAAAGAAATTCTCCATCCATTTAAAACAAAAGTACCTAAAATCCTCATGTTTTAACAAAAATAAATCAAATTCTGGTTAAATCAAGCATTCAAGAAGTTGGGTGAATGTAAATAATATGAAATATATCGTTCAAAATCCTCACATGTATGTTATTTCAATGATAAATACATGATATGTGGCATGGAATTCAAAAATTCTGAGTGTTCACTACGGGAAAAATGAGCATTTGCGACGGGTTATTTGCGACGGGAATAAATCTCGTCGCAAATAGTCCTGTTAAAAACTTATTTGTGACGGGGTTATTTACCCGTCGCAAATAAGTATCCTTTTGCGACGGGACAACTTTCCCCGTCGCAAAAGGACCGGCGCGGTTTGTGCGCCAAATCGCGGGAAACTTATTTGCGATGGGGGAATATTCTCATCGCAAAAAACTGGCGGCGGTAAAAGGTATTTGTGACGGGAATATTCCTCCGTCGCAAATAGTATGTCGGCAGGTGGTTATTTGCGACGGGACCCGTCGCAAATATCTATTTACCCGTTGACCGTAATAAATGTCGGCTAAGGTATTTGCGACGGGACCCGTCGCAAATGGACCCGTCGCAACTAATCTAACCTATAAATACCCCCATCCGTTTTTTTCAAATCATTCTCAAATTCCATCTTCTTCTTCTCTCGAAGTTATATTTCTAAAGTTCAGTTTTTCTCGAGTTTAATTTTTTTCTCCGGAGTTGATATTAACGTTTTGAAGAACGATCAGAGCAGATCAATTTTCAAGGTATTTATGTTCATTTTAATTTAATATTTATTTTTAATTTTTTATTAGTTTCAATTATTCTTAATTAGTTGTAATTTAATTATGTTTACATTATTTTGTTACTTAGTAAATTTAAATTATTAGTATTGTTCATAGTTAATAGTAATTAGGAATAATTAGTAATAATTTTTAATAATTAAGAATAAATATTAATAATTAATAATAAATACCAATAATTAGGAATAATAACATTATTACATTATTAGTATATTTTATTATTAATATTAAAATAATATAATTTTTTATATATATACAGTTCTCTTTTCATCTGTGTGTTTGCTGTCTTCACATGTATTATTTGTATGTGGAGATAGAAAACGCACAGATGAAAGGAGAATTGTATATAAATTAGAAAATTATATTATTTTAATATTAATAATAAAATATAATAATAATGTTATTATTTGTAATTATTGGTAATTATTCCTAATTATTGGTAATTATTCATTTAATTACTAATAATTAGGAACAATTACCAATAATTATCAATAATTAGGAATAATTAAGAACAATTACCAATAATTAGTAATAATTACCAATAATTAGTAATAATTACCAATAATTAGTAATAATTACCAATAATTAGTAATAATTACCAATAATTAGTAATAATTACCAAAAATTAGAAATAATTACCAATAATTAGTAATAATTAACAATAAGTAGTAATAATTATCAATAATTACCAATAATTAGAAATAATTAGTAATAATTACCAATAATTAGTAATAATTATCAATAATTAGGAATAATTACCAATAATTAGGAATAATTACCAATAATTAGTAATAATTAGTAATATTTAGTAATAATTAGTAATAATTACCAATAATTCGTAATAATTAACAATAATTAGTAATAATTAACAATACTTAGTAATAATTACCAATAATTACCAATAATTACCAATAATTAGAAATAATTAGTAATAATTAGTAATAATTACCAATAATTCGTAATAATTAGTAATAATTAGTAATAATTACCAATAATTAGTATTAATTACAAATAATTAGTATTAAATACCAATAATTAGTATTAATTACCAATAATTAGTAATAATTACCAATAATTAGTAATAATTACCAATAATTGGTAATAATTACCAATAATTCGTAATAATTACCAATAATTAGTAATAATTACCAATAATTTGTAATAATTACCAATAATTAGTAATAATTACCAATAATTAGTAATAATTACCAATAATTCGTAATAATTAACAATACTTAGTAATAATTACCAATAATTACCAATAATTACCAATAATTACCAATAATAACCAATAATTAGTAATAATTAGTAATAATTAGTAATAATTACCAATAATTAGTAATAATTAGTAATAATTAGTAAAAATTAGGAATAATTACCAATAATTAGTAATAATTAGTAATAATTAGTAATAATTAGTATTAATTACCAATAATTAGTAATAATTACCAATAATTAGTAATAATTACCAATAATTAGTAATAATTCGTAATAATTACCAATAATTAGTAATAATTAGTAATAATTACCAATAATTAGTAATAATTAACAATAATTAGTAATAATTAACAATACTTACCAATAATTACCAATAATTACCAATAATTGGTAATAATTAATAATAATTACCAATAATTAGTAATAATTGGAAATAATTAATAATAATTATCAATAATTAGTAATAATTATTAATAATTAGTAATAATTAATAATAATTACCAATAATTAGTAATAATTACCAATAATTAGTAATAATTACCAATAATTAGTAATAATTAACAGTAATTACCAATAATTAGTAATAATTAGTAATAATTACCAATAATTAATATTAATTACCAATAGTTAGTAATAATTACCAATAATTAGAAATAATTACCAATAATTAGTAATAAATAGTAATAATTAGCAATAATTACAAATAATTAGTAATAATTACCAATAATTAACAATAATTACCAATAATTACCAATAATTAGTAATAATTAGTATTAATTACCAATAATTAGTATTAATTACCAATAATTAGTAATAATTACCAATAATTAGTAATAATTACCAATAATTAGTAATAATTACCAATAATTAGTAATAATTACCAATAAGTAGTAATAATTATCAATAATTACCAATAATTAGTAATAATTAGTATTAATTACCAATAATTAGTATTAATTACCAATAATTAGTATTAAATACCAATAATTAGTACTAATTACCAATAATTAGTAATAATTACCAATAATTAGTAATAATTACCAATAATTAGTAATAATTACCAATAATTAGTAATAATTACCAATAATTAGTAATAATTATCAATAATTAGTAATAATTACCAATAATTAGTAATAATTACCAATAATTAGTATTAATTACCAATAATTAGTATTAAATACCAATAATTAGTAATAATTACCAATAATTAGTAATAATTACCAATAATTAGTAATAATTACCAATAATTAGTAATAATTACCAATAATTAGTAATAATTACCAATAATTAGTAATAATTACCAATAATTAGTAATAATTACCAATAATTAGTAATAATTACCAATAATTAGTAATAATTACCAATAAGTAGTAATAATTATCAATAATTAAAAATAATTAGTAATAATTAGTATTAATTACCAATAATTAGTATTAATTACCAATAATTAGTATTAAATACCAATAATTAGTATTAATTACCAATAATTAGTAATAATTACCAATAATTAGTAATAATTACCAATAATTAATAATAATTACCAATAATTAGTAATAATTATCAATAATTAGTAATAATTACCAATAATTAGTAAGAATTACCAATAATTAGTAATAATTACCAATAATTAGTAATAAATACCAATAATTAGTAATAATTACCAATAATTTGTAATAATTACCAATAATTAGTAATAATTACCAATAAGTAGTAATAATTATCAATAATTACCAATAATTAGTAATAATTAGTATTAATTACCAGTAATTAGTATTAATTACCAATAATTAGTATTAAATACCAATAATTAGTATTAATTGACAATAATTAGTAATAATTACCAATAATTAGAAATAATTACCAATAATTAGTAATAATTACCAATAATTAGTAATAATTACCAATAATTTGGAATAATTACCAATATTTACGAATAATAACATTAGTACATTATTAGTATATTTTAATATTAATATTAAAATAACATAATTTTCTATATTATATACAATTCTCTTTTCATCTATGTTTTTTCTCTCTCCACATGTAATATTCGCATTCTTTTTCAAAATTATCAACCTACTCGCCAATGGAGAGGTGAAAGTGAATGCAAATATTACATGTGGAGACAGATTGTTAAACACACAGATGAAAGGAGAATTGTATATAATATAAAAAATTATGTTATTTTAATATTAATATTAAAATATACTAATAATGTAATAATGTTATTATTATATAATTAATGTTTATGAAAAAATTATATTAGTATTATTAAAATAATAAAAAATCAATATAATATTAAAATTATCAGTATTTGTAACATGTTTTGCTTTATTCTCAATATCTTCAATCTTTACTTGAGTGTTTTTTCTAACAAATTATTCAAAACCAGTAATGCTTTTATATTTCATAGAGAAATATGGAACAACGAGGTCGTCGACAATCATTATTAGGTGACCGCATATGGATAAATCAACGTAGAAATCCAAACGGTTCTGGTTTAAATCCAGTATATGTTGAGGATGTGGAGACTTTTTTATCATTTGCGGCATCAAATCCAGAATTTGTTTCAGAAGACAAAATAAAATGCCCTTGCAGAAAATGTGCATTGAGAACGTTTCACACATTTGACAAAGTGGGAGAACATCTCTTGCGTTTTGGTTTTCAACCAGATTATGTTTTTTGGTATCAACACGGTGAAAGCAGTTCCAGAGCAGGTGATACCAACTTGATTCCGGATCCATCCCGGTTTCAAGATTTAGTACATGATGTTGCAGGTTCATCTGTTCAATATACAAAAACTCCGGCTGATATAGCTTCAAATCCTGAGTTGGCACCGTCTGAATTTTATGAGTTGTTGAAATCTGCTGAGGATGCATTATATCCTGGCTGCAAGATGAGCAAATTAGAAGCAGTTGCAAAATTTATGGCTATCAAATCAGATAACGGAATGTCAAACACTTGTTTTGACCATATATTTTCTTTGCTGAAAACACTGTTACCCGAAGGAAATGTTTTACCTGAAAATTACTATGAGAGTAAGAGGCTGGTTCAAAATTTGGGACTTACTTGTCAGAAGATTCATGCATGTTCAAATGACTACATTTTATATTCTGGGGAAAATGTGTCGTTGGATAGTTGTCCTACATGTGGGCAACTGAGATATAAAGAAGGACAACACGGAAAGTCTGGTTTGATTCCTGTAAAACAGTTCAGATATTTTCCGCTTACATCCAGACTTCAGCGTTTATTCATGTCTAAGAATACATCGACAATGATGTCATGGCATAAAGAGAATATTTCAACCGATAAAAGCATGAATCATCCAGCCGATGGTGATTCATGGAAACATTTTGATAGGGTGCATCCATCCTTTTCTTTAGAAGCTAGAAATGTTCGACCGGGCCTTTCTACTGATGGTTTCTGTCCGTTTGGATCTTATAGTAGTCAATATTCATGTTGGCCTGTTTTTTTAACTCCGTACAATTTACCTCCATGGATGTTGATGAAGGAGCCATATATCTTTTTGACTTTACTAATTCCAGGATATTCAAAGAAAAATATTGATGTTTATTTGAAGCCATTGATTGATGAATTAAATTTATTGTGGAGTACTGGTGTCAGTACATATGATGTTGCAACGAAACAGAATTTTATACTGAGAGCAGCATTGATGTGGACAATAAGTGACTTCCCGGCTTATGGGATGTTATCTGGCTGGAGTACAGATGGTCAGAAATCATGTCCTTACTGTATGGGAGAGAACAAATCATTTATGCTCATTCATGGAAAGAAACCTTGTTATTTTGACTGTCATCGCAGATTTCTTCCAGCTGATCATCCTTTTCGCAGAAACAGATCTCGTTTCAGAAAAGGAACAGTTGAAAGGGATGGACCTCCAAAAATGCTATCAGGTTCGGAGTTAAAATCAGTTGTATTTTCATTACCTCCCATCACTTTTGGTCCCACAATAAACCAACAAAAAATTTCTGGTTTTGGGAAAGAACACAATTGGATTAAACGTAGCATATTTTGGGATTTTCCATATTGGTCTGATCTGTTGGTCCGACACATGTTAGATGTCATGCATATTGAGAAGAAATATTTTGATAATTTGTTCCATACAGTTTTGGATATGCCAGGAAAGAGCACAGACAATGTAAATGCACGTTTAGATCTTGCCCAAATTTGCAGGCGTCCAGAATTGGAACTATTTGAGAATGTCAGAACAGAAAGGTTACTGAAACCAAAAGCAGATTATACACTTTCTAAAGAAAACCGTTTATTATTTTGTCATTGGATTGCAGATTTGAGACTTCCAGATGGCTGTGCTTCTAATTTGGGTAGATGTGTAAAGAATGGTCATATTACTGGATTAAAAAGTCATGATTGTCATGTTATAATGGAGAGACTTCTACCCATTGGATTAAGAGGTCTGTTGAATTCTGTGATTTGGGATTCAATAACAGACATGTCTCATTTTTTTCGGGAAATTTGTGCGGCTACGGCAGATTATGATTCTCTAGGCAAACTTGAAAAAGATGTTGTTGTAATTTTATGTAAACTGGAAAAAATATTTCCACCGTCTTTCTTGGTCTCAATGGAACATTTGACGTTACATTTTCCATATGAAGACAAATGTGGAGTTCTGGTACAGTTTCGATGGATGTACCCATTTGAAAGATGCATGCAAAAATTGAAAAGAAAAGTACGTAACAAAGCATTTGTTGAAAGATCTATTGCAGAAGCTTATTTGCAAGAGGAAATATCTTTTCTCTGCTCCCATTATTTTGAATCTGAGTATCCTTAAAAACAAAACTGAATGGGACAGAACGAGAGGAATATTGATGAAATCGACAATCAATTATCTATTTTCAACCAGTCAGAGCTTAGTTTTGGTGGATTTTATGAACGCTGGCTTTCAGATGATGAACATCAGAGAGCTCATACGTATGTTCTGCTCAACTGTGAAGAAATTGCATCAGTTGTACTGTAAGTGTTTATATCACTTATTCTATCATTTATGTTACAGTAAATAAATTTGGTTTTTAAAGGTTGTATGATAATCATATCAAAAAACAAATTCCACAAATTACAGCAGCTGCTCTCGAAGAACATCGACTGAAAAATTTCTCTCAGTGGTTTCAAAAACTGGTAACATAAATTCTTTATCTTTTAGCAACTCATTCAATGTATAGTTTACTATATTGATAATTATTTCACAAATTTTCAGGTGTCTCGACATGCTGATAAAATTGACAAATGGCTATGTGTATTGAGTAACCCACCTTCCAAACTTGTTAAAACTTATAATGCATATGTGGTGAATGGATTTCGATTCCACACACATGCATATGGGGAATCGAAAAAAACAATGAACAGTGGAGTTAGCTTGATAGGATCTCATCATCGAGAAAATGAAGTTGACTTTTATGGCATACTTAATGAAATCATTGAACTCTGTTATCTTGGACAACATTACATAACCATGTTCAAATGTCGGTGGTTGGATACAGAGAGAGGCGTGCGTGTTCATCCGACTCATGGAATCATCGATATTAAATGTAAAAGTGTTCTCTCAGTAAATGAACCATTATTATTGGCTCAACAGGCATATCAAGTTTATTATGCAAAGTACTGTGCAACATCAAGAGACATGACTGATTGGTGGAGTGTAATAAAAATCAAAATTCGAGACAATCAGTTTAGTCAAAGTGAATGTGCTTTCACTGATGTGCTAAGAATTGAAGTTTTTCAAGAGAGTACTCAAAATCAATCTTTTTTACAAAGAGACATGAGTATCGATGACGACACCCCACATTTAAGAGTTGGTGATGACGATGATGTTAATGATGTCACATATGAATTTGAAATGGTAAGAGATGAAGCAACTGTAACTCGAATGGATATCGATGATGTTGAGGAGGAATATGAAGATGACATTGACATATATGAAGATGATGATGAAGATGAACACTGATAGCATTCCATGGTATTTATATACAATCATAATATGTATATATGTATATATAATAGTAATTATCAATTATTTGCTAACATTAACATTTTCTGTTTCAGATGGACGATGCCACATTTCGTGAGTTGGCAGATGCTGACCTAACTTTCGATGCGGATGAGTTGCTGACAGATGACCCTCAGCCTGCAGGCGCTCCAGGGAGTATGCGGAGGGGGCGCGGTCTTGCACGATTGATGATTCCTGACCCCGTCCCCGAGTGACATCCACGTCTTGGGTTTGATCCACGCACATGAAGGTGTGATAACCTATGTGATAACCTGTGGATTTGACTAAGATTTCATTAATCTATTCACATAATAAATGTTTATTATTTTTTCAGTTTTCCGCATATAGCAGTCGGACAGGGTAGCGCTATTTTGCGCAACTATTTCTCTCAGTCGTGGACCACATGGGAGAAGATTCCCATTGATGTGCAGCAGGCCATGTTCGGCCATTGGTTGGTACGTACATAAATAAATAATTTTTATTTTGAAAATTATTTCATTTCTAACTTGATATTTTGATTTATTTGTAGGGTTTATGGTATCCGATCGAGGATACCATGCGTGACGCCATCCATGAGGCATGGGAGGTGGCCATGCGTGATCGCCTTCGTCAGTTTTTTGCACAATTTAAGAAAAGATGCGATGAAGAAAGCAGGAGTGTCAGCTTTTGACGAGTCATGTAGAGCACACCGACCAGAGTATATTTCATCCCATGTATTGGATGGATTATGTGCACACTGGTTGAGTGGTGCCTTTCAGAGGAGATCATCGGTGGGGAGGCAGAATCGGAGGAGATAGGAGGTGACTCATCGAGCTAGGAGTCGTTCTTTCAGTACTCATAGACAGCATCTGGTACGTACATTATTTATAAATATTTCATATAACTATAAATATTAACAGTTTATTTTTTATTCTTATAGGCTGTCGAGCACCCCGATATTACAGAGTACGACGTATATCGGAGGATGTATAGTGATCCTACTACAGGGGAGCTCAGAGGTGATCATCAGCATCACATCATGGTCAGTATTATTTGTTTTCAAGTTTAAAAATTAACTGCATATAATATATTCACAATTTTAATTTTAAATTGCAACTATAGGAGTCATATGAGGCCGCAGCGTCACAGGCCCGGCCTGAGAGTCAGGCCGAGTCATCAGATCAGACCACTGCCCATCAGTTTGATGAGGCGGCATGGATGCAGGCCACCCATTATGCCTTCGAGAAGGGCCGAGTAGTTGGTATCGGCTCTCGACTGACTCCCGGAGATTATTATGGCAGTGCTGCGATGTCGGCGTCCAGCTCGAAAGGAGCTCGTGCATCTTCTTCTACTACACAGTATGAGGATCAGTTGCGATCTCAGACTGCACAGATAGAGAGTCTCTGACAGGAGCAGGAGCAGATGCGTCAGCAGCATGAGAAGGAGCATCGACGCCAGCAGCAGCTGTACGAGGAGCAGGCGAGTCAGTGGCAGCAGCAGCATCAGGAGCAGATGGAGTACATGCGCCGACTCACTCATGCTTTAGGGATGGAGATTCCTCCACCACCATCTGCAGATCCCCCACCCCCCCCCCCCTCATTCAGATTAGAGATTGTACTTATGTTATAAAATTTGTGAAATCAAATTATTATTATTTTTCTATTCGTAGTTTCTGTCACATTATAAAATATTAATAATATTATATTTTTAAATAACAATATTAATATGAATAATAATATTATTTATATTTTATAATATTAAATTATATATATATATTAAAATTTTATAATATTAAAATTTAATTATATTTTTTATAATACTTGATTTATTTTAATATTTGAATGTAAAATAATTCTATTATTTTTATATTAATTAAAATAAATTATTAATATTTTTTTATTTATGAATTATAATTATAATATTATTATATTAATTAAATCATTTATTAATATTCTATTATTTTTTATTTTTGAATTATAATTCTATTATTATTATATTAATTTAAATAATTTATTAATAATTTATTATTTTTATTTGTGAATTATAATTCTATTATTATATTAATGAATATAATTTATTAATAATTTATTTTATTTATTTTTTTTATAGTTTTTGCGACAGGACCCGTCGCAAAAACTATTTATAGTATTTGCGATGGGATACTATGCCCGTCGCAAATACTAGTATTAGTAATAGTTTTTTATTTTTTTTTTAAAATAGTTTTTGCGACGGGACCGTCACAAAAGGTATTTGCGACGGGCCCGTCGCAAAAACTATTTTAAAAGTTTTTTTACAAAAATACAGAGTACTATTTGTGACGGGGAGAATGACCGTCGCAAAAAACGGCTTTAGTGACGGGCCCGTCGCAAATAGCTGTTGTTGCGACGCCGTTTTTAGCAACGGGCTATTTGCGACGGGCCCCCGTCGCAAATGCCCCGTCGCAAATACCTGTTTTTCTAGTAGTGGTTATTCATGAAATTTCTATAGATTTTAACATGAAATAAAGTCATTTTCAACATTCATTTAAGCCTAGTTTCATGGAATAAATTGTTTCACTCATAGACATGGGTTTCAAAAATAGCATTGATAATCATTTTTTCTCAAAATATTTAGAAACATACAAAACTTTTGAAGAAAAAATTAACCAAAAAGAAAAAGTAAATGAAAATCATAAACTACAAGTGTTCCCTCCCCCACACTTAAATGATGTAGTGTCCTAAATGTATTCAAATAAATTTAATATGTAAGAAGTGAAGACTCGGACTTGGATGCCACATAATAGGTTCCCCGATCCCGATGGGCCATATGGCCTCAAGCGCATCTTCCTGAAAGTAGGATGTTACCGACTAGCAGCGAGGTCCTAGGGTGTGTCCATGGGAAGACTATTCACTCATTAGTAGAGTGTAGCATAGTGGATGGAATATAAATTTATAATAAATAGTGTAAGCAATATAATTAAACAGTGGAAGCAAAATAATGCAATAGATAAACAAGAATAACAATAACTGTATAAATTGGAAAATTTGATGTTGTAATTTCATGTCACTAGAAAGTGGGAAAACATGGATTCAAGACAATAAGCATAACATTTTCCCCAAGGTAAAAGAAAACAAAGACTACTCCAAGCATCTTGAGATCCAACACGGTCATCTACTATCAAGTTCCATCCTAAATAGCAAGCAATAAAGTGTTTGAATAAGTATGCTTCCCTTTTTCAACACTGGCATCCATGTAATCTACTTCGGCTGCCAAGCGGCACCCAAATAGGGTATGAGATAAATCTTAGTGGGAAACCACCAATGATTTCTATAACATTCGGCCCATGTAATGGAATATATAAATGTGTAGTAATGCATATATAATGTAAATAAAGAAATACAATATAACTAATACCCAAGTACGTACTTCAGCCCTCGCCTGGTGTCTGAACACATAACCCATTCATTTTAGTATGTAATTACCATTTAATGTTAATAGGTCATGTGAAGCATAGCCAACATTGACCTCACATTGTGATACTAGAAGTAGTGAAGGTACCAAGATGTAATAAGGAAACTTGACAAGGATATCCAGTGAGGGAGTTCCATGGTAATAACCAAGGAAACATAAATCTCCTGGAACACAAATGTAGTAGTATCTTAGTGTAGCTAAGGGTTATGAGTATAATCAAAGGATCAAAATGCAAATAATTCCACAATAATGTGCCTACAAATTCCAAGGTGATTGACCCAGGTAAAATGGGTCTCAGCAAGGATAGGGCCCTATGGGCTTTCACGATGGCACCTACTAGTCAACTCAAGATCCAAAGAGTATATCTGAGGCATCCTATAATAATGTAAAGGACTCTATGGTAGTATTCCAAGTATCCAAGGAATAGACAAGAACCAGAGTCTAGGTGGGTATCAGCCTAAGAAAACCACATCCTTGAATTGGAATTGGATTCCCGAGACCTAGGGTATTCGCATCTCAGAATCCAAGGTGAGCTCAAGTTAGTCCATTCCTATTTGATATTGTAATCATGTAATAATTTATTTTAGACCAAGTGTTGCCTTCCACTTGAGTGGATAGTTCAAGTAGTGTTTCAACCATTTATTTATTTTTCCAAGCCTTGTCTTCCATTAGTGTGGATATTCCAAGTAGCATTATAACCATTTAGTCAAGTCATAATTAACCATTAAGTCATATTCAATTAGAGAGGTTCACTCTACTACCTTCCATTAACATGGAAAGGGGTGCTACAGACATGTGACCATTATTCAATCTCAGTTGTTAAGGCCAAGTTATATACTTAGTATACATTCCATTTCACATTTCACATTTAATAATCATTTAGAAGAACTTAAATTAGGCAGGTCAAGTGGTCATCATACATGATACATGCCATTATGAAACTATCTTTACTGACAAGTCATTTAATATGGAAAGTCTCACCTTTAAGAAGGTCGAGTAAAGGCACACCCGAACGGCGGCACAAACGTGTCGAAACACTGAAAACCCAAATGTGGCATAACCTTAAACATGGGGTGGATTGAGATGTGGGTTTGACCGCTAACAACTAATCACATATTTGTTAAAAGAATGCCCATATTATTCTAAAAACTATAATCATGGCATGTAAATTTAAGAAACGACTCCTGAAGAAATCGACAGGCCCCATACGAACATTCCAAAAACAATGAACATTAGGGATACGTTATAAATCACCCACCTTAGGGTTGTAAGATCCTTATCCTTCAGTATTAGTCCTTGAATTTCCTTAGATAAGATGTTATCTATAGAAAGGTGAAAAATGCTCACATGACGATACATAGGTCGAGAGCAAGAGAGAAGAATAATGGGTAAAGAGGACTTTAGTACTTACTATTGCCAATCCAACATGATGAATGGAAGATCAGTCAGATATCAGATGAAGGAGATCTCTTGATCCCTAGCACTAGCCTTCAAAAGGATCCAAAATGAGAGGAAAAGGGGTCAATCCCCATATCTCTCGGATTAGGGAGGAATGAGTAGGATTAATAGATCATTAAGGGAGAACTAGAAATTTACCCAGAAGTTTAGCCTACACACGGTTTGTCAAACCGTGTGAAAACCTTGTGAGAAGGATCTGCCGGAATAGTTTGGAAACATAGTTTTATCAAACCATGTTCAATCCATTCACAGGTAACTTGGAAGAAGGTGTGCTCACACGATTAGGCTGCATAGTCGTGCGCCAACCGTGCGAGGTTGATCTGTCTGAAAAAAACACCATCTGCACGGTTTTCCGAACCATGCGCCATGCCATTTCCCCCAAAAAAAGATGGGTTCTAGGCTCCGAAGAAGCCCCAAACACCCTCATAACCTTTACTAACTCGTTAGGCATCCATATTACGTCCAAATTAACGATTTAGACCGAAAAAATAAATGATACATACCTGAGTGAAAAACATTATTCTTACAGTCTTCACCCATTAAAAGAATGCCCCCCCTGAGTTCTCCTTCCAAGGGTAAAGAAACACTATCTGAGAACAACTCTTTCCATTGGGAATGTACATCATCTTACCTCTCCCAAGTCGCGTCCTGTACTCGTCTGTGCTTCCATGGCACCCATATGAGAGGGAAAAACATGACTTAGAGAGACATCGTGCTTCAGTCAATGATGTGTACTAGATACTCCTCAGATATAAAATTGACATCTAACTCAACTTCCCCAAGATAAACAGTATGAGACATATCATCATGATATTAGGGAATCTGTGAGATGTGAAAGATGTTGTTCATGACATGGTTCCTCAGAGATAGTAGCAACCAATAGGCTACCAACCCAACTCACTCTAGAATTTCATATAGACCAACATACCAAGGTGACAACTTTCCCTGCTTTCTTAACTATCTATGCCCTAGCCTGGGATATACCATAAGGAAGAAACAATCCCCAACATCAAACTCAAGAGGTCATCAACGGTGATTAGTATAAGATTTTTGTCTAGATTGAGCAGTAGTCATACGCTTTCTGATCAGCTAAACCTGTTCTAAAGTCTCCTGAACGAGACGAGGACCTAGTAGGGATGCCTCACCTGCCTCTATCCTACACAAGGGTGAATGGCACGGCCTACAAAATATGGCCTCAAAAGGATCCATCCGAATCATCTCCTAAAATATTTTATTATAAGAGAACTCGACATGAGGGATATACTTCTCCCAAGAACCACCAAATTCAGAGACACATGATCAGAGCATATCCTCTAGAACATGTATTGTCTGTTCCAATTTTCCTTCAGTCTAAGGGTGAAAAGATGTTCTTCGAATCACCTGAGTCCCTATACCTTTCTAAAACCCTTTCAAGAACTGTGAAGTGAAATGAGAATCGCTATCTGAAAAAATAGAACATGGAACCCCATGTCGGTGTATGATCTCACAGACATGTAGTCTAGTTAATAAAATGAGAAAGTCTCTCGAATAGGAATGAAGTCGGATTATTTTGTTATTCGGTCAATGACTACCCAAATAGAATTGATACCCCTCAACGACCTAGGAAAGAGGACTACAAAATCCATAGAAACATCATCCCATATCCATTCCAGGACTTGAAGTGGTTGTAACAAGTCTACAGGTCTCTGGTTCTCCACCTTCACCTACTGATAGGATAAACACCTAGTGATGAAGCCTGAAATCTGATTTTTCATTCTAGGCAACCAATACTGGTGTCACATATCTCAATACATCTTCATGATTCCAGGATGTTCTGCCCACTAAGATTCATGGGACTCTTTCATCAACTCCTCTCTCATATCTTCAGGAACCCAAATACGTTCACGTAGATGCAGAACATCATCTCTATCCACAGACTAATCTGAAGGTGGGTTATCTCCTGATATACTGTCATGAAGAACCAAACTATCAAGATCTGAAAACTACCTACTCTTTACATTCTCAAGGTGGTAAGATGTAACTATTGAAGTTGAGAGGTAAAACTTCTCTTGATTGTTATGAAACACTATATGAAGTTCATAAAAGAGGGCCATTAACTTCCAATCATAATTGGATTTCTATATATCCTATGTTTTAGTTTTCTAACTCAGTTCAACTACGACCACATTTCCCTTTCCAGGTGTATAGGGAAGCTCATAATCAAAGGATTGTAGATATTTGACCCACATCTTCTATCTAAGGATCAAGTCACACCGTGAAAAGATGTACTTGTGGATGTTATGATTTGTATACAAAGAAAAGGGCTCACACAACAGATAATGTCTCCAGCAATGTAACGTCTGGAAAATTATTGCCAGCTTTAGGTCATGCATCGAGTAATTTCTCTCGAGAGTCATCAAATGCCGAGATCTGCATGCCAAAAATTATTATTCCTTCATCAAAACGTCTCCAAGGACAATTTCAGATGCATCACAGAAGACAATTCAACCTTTACTTGGTTCTAGAAGAATCAGAATAGGTGCTGATACCAGACTCCCTTTAAACTCCGGAAAGGATTTCTCTCATGCTATTGACCATGTGAACTTGACACCCTTATTTTTAAGACCAATAAAAGGTGAATCAAGACAAGAAAATCCTTTTATGAAACTCCTATAATATCTTGAAATCCATAAGAAACTCCTAATATAAAACACATTTTTGGGATGCTCCTAGGTAACTACAATAGTAACCCTTTCAAAGTCAACAGATATTCCTAATTCTGAAATTATATGACCCTAGAAGTTATCCTTATTGATCCAGGAGTCACACTTAGTAAGCCTGGCTTAAATATGATTCTCTCCTAGTGTACTCGAAATGATCTCACGATGTTTGGCATGGTCATTATGAGTGTGAGAATACACCAAGATTTCATCCAAAAATACTATGAAAAAATAGTTCAAAGAGGAGTGGAAAACCCTATTCATAAAATCTATGATAATAGCAGGTTCATTCTTAAGAATGAATAGAATAACCAGATACTCATACCGATCATACCAGCTATGTAAAGATGTACTAGGTATGTCTGATGGTCAGACTCACAACTAATGAAAACCTAGTCTCAGGCTGATCTAAGAGAACATATTTTCTACTCAGACCTGATCAAAGAGATTATCTATTCGGGGAAGTGGATACCATTTCTTGACCATATGCTGGTTCATCATTCTATAATCCACAAATAAATGATGAGTTCCATCCAACTTCTTGGTAAAAATCATGGGTGAACCCCAAGAGGATGTACTATGATGTATAAATCAATTGGACCCTAGGTCCTATATCTACCTCTTCAGATCCTGAATCTCCATAGATACCATCCTGTATGGATGAATAGACACTGGAGCTGCTCTTGGAACAAGATCAATTGTAAACTCTACCTCTCTCTTAGGACGTAAGCCAAAAAATCATTGGGAAAGAGTTCCCTAAAATGATAAACTGCTAGAGGGAAATGAGTTTGAAGAAAAAATTGATCCTATAAGAAAATATTTTCAATCTGTGTGGTCACTCCACCTAGACCATGATACTTGAGTCTAACTCTCTCATCCTGGACATCCCACTCACTTTTGAAAAGATAACTACTGCCTTCTGGTGATGTAAAAGCGACCCTATGTTGATAGAAGTATAAAAAGGCATGATAGTGGACTTACCAGTCCATCCCAAGAATGAAATAAAATTTCCTCATATTGAGAAGAAAGAGATTCTACAAGAAAGGGTTACTGCCAACCTCAAGGTTACAATCCCTGTATTGGTGTATTCCCTCTGTCTATATTCCCAATGATGTATCGAGGGTCATTACACCATAGTGATATTGTATCTTTATTCCAATAATTTTCATGATAGATCCAAAATTAAAAGATTTTGAATTACTTGTATCAAACAAAGAAGAAACAATAGTAGAGGCTCCTGGAATAGTACCTCGTACTTTAGATGGTCCCGGAACATGATCTTCAAATATCAGTTGTAAAGCATGAAACTAACTTGGTCCATGGACCTATGCCACATATGGACTACCATGATCAAAAATGCTCTACTGGTGTTGCGGGTGATTAGGGGTTGGACAACCACAACAATGACCTCCTCCTCAAATAGACTTGCCAATGCTATTCCAACTCCCATCCTAACATAATGCAAAAGAACTCACTCCTTCAAGTGTTGGTGGTTTTTGATTCTATTCCACATGAAGTTTGTGTAAAGGTCCTATAAAATCATTGAAGATGACCCAAACGGTGGAAAGACCGACACTCCATAGGGTCTCTATCACATTGGGGCTTCTTATGCCCCGGTTTTCCACACTAATGACACACCACAGAGCTATCAAAGTGGATACTCTAGATACCACTATCCTGATGAAAAACTTCAAGGGAATGTTTCTTGCCACTGGAGGAACTACTGGCCTGACACGACATTGGTGCTTTAAACCTGATACTCTTGTTGTCTCTCAGGATACACATAGTTATATGGGTCTGATCAACTATTAATGAAAATGTAGGAAGGTGAAAGACATTCACCTAAGTTTGGATGGCGTATTGGAGCCCATACTCAAAACATATTACATCCGAAAGCTGATCACCAACTAGAAGTAGTTAAAAGCATTATAACTCAGTGAAACATGATGAATATTCCATAACTGACCTAGAACCCTGATTGAGATGCATGAACTCTATGGATCTGTAAGCTATCAGTGCTCAAGGAATGAACTAATCATATAAGGTAGTCTTGAAGTGAACCGACAACATGCCCTGATGACGACTGGCCTAGGTAGACACATCCCACCAATGATTGGCTGAATCCTAAAGCATGTATGTAGCAAGATTGACTGTCTACTCTGGTGGTGTTTACAGATGCTCAAAGAGAGACAGGATTTCCTCTATCCATGACTATGTAGCCAGAGAACCACTCTCCCCTAAAAAAGTAAGAGAATAATACTGCAAGAACTTTCGGGTTAGATCAGCAATCGTAGGTGCAACCCATGGAGAACCACTTATAGACTACATTAGATTTTGGAAACTATCCCGGACATGAGAATTAGTGTTCATATCAGGTACAATAGGTGGTGCCCCAAGTGTCATTTCTGAAGGTAAGACTGGCAGCTCAGGGACCACCATGTCAGGAGCTTGGTTGTCACCACCCTCCTGGCGAACGACATGGGGACGTCATGGCATAATTGGTTTGTAAATTCCAAGAACACCCTTAGAACAAGCTTAGTAGAATAAGATATCATCACTAGTAAAATCATAATGTATTAAAACTCACTACCCAAGGCATATTACCCCCAAACTACCTACTTATCGGTAAGTGATCAAGTAAAATTTTCATATCATTTTGCAGTTAATTTCAAGGTTCACTCCTTTACCTTTCATAGACATGACAAGGAGGGATAAAGATGTGCAACCAATTAATTTTAGAGTTTAGGATTCACTTTATAATAGATAGCCATTTTCGATGAATTTGTTCCCATACACCTATCACTAGAAACGATACCCACTTACTTAAAGCATAATGGCTTGACATGGTAAATTACTCATCCCAACCCATTAGGGCCCACACAACTCATGAATTGGGATAAGAAATCACTCAATAGAAGGAGAAGTAATAAAAGTAAAAGTAAAAAATCGCAACAAAAATCAACAATCAAATCATATCAAGGAATGAAAAGTAGTGAAATGCACCTATATGGCATGGCAATATACTTGACATGTGAACTCTAGGTGCCTATAATGATGCATGTAAGAATCCCCCTTTCCCTAATATCATTGGGATAGGGATGAAATAGATTATGAATAGAGTAATAATCAAAAACACCACACAACATGTGTTTCACCCAACAGTGAAATAATATCAACTATAATAGGAAAAATAAGAATAAAAATAAGAATTTAGGCAACTTTGTTTTTACCCCGAATATGGGTTGACGATTCCCAAGCACGACTTATGACCAAGTCCCAAGCATTCCAATTCTCCAATATATTATCACTAAATAGTAAATAGAGAAAATAAACCACCACTAATAAAAAAATTGTGATGACCCAAACTCGGATTCCACCTAACAGGTGCCCCAAGCCCTTTTGGCCACATGGTCTTAAGTGCATCTTTCCAAATGCCAAAGGCTGCCGACTAGCAGCAAGGGCCTAGGGTGTGTTTATGGGAATAATATTCCTTCATTAGTAGAGTTTCGTACAACAAAATGAATATTAATGAATAATTAACAATGGAATAAATATAATTAAACAGCGGAAACAAAATCATGCAATAGATAAATGAGAATAACCATAACTGTATCAATTAGAAAAGTGAGGATGTAATGTCATGTCACTAGAAAACTAGAAAACATGGATAAAATACAATAGGCATAACATGTTTCACAAGGTAGAAGAAAACAAAGACTACTCAAAGCATACCGAGATCCAACATGGCCTTCTACTATTAAGCTCAATCCTAAATAGCAAGAAATCAAGTGTTTGAAGCTGTATGATTCCCTTTTTCAACACCTGAAACCACGTAATCTACTCCATGAACCAAATGATGCCCACAGAGGGTGTGAGATAAATCTCAGTGGGCCATCACCGATGGTGTCTATAATATCCGGCCTATGTAATGGAATATAGAAATGTGAATGTATGTATATATAAAGTAAATAATGCACTACAATATAACTAAATACCCAATTACCTGCTTCATCCCTCGGCTGGTGTTTGAACATGTAGCCAGTTTATTTTGTTATGTAATTACCATTTAATGTTAATAGGATACATGAGGCATAGAAAACCCGGACATCACCTCCTGATAGTATAAGTAATGAAGGTCCAAAGGCATAAAAAGTCAACCTGATAAGTATATCCAGTGAGGTAGTTCCAAGGTAATAACCAAGGTTACATAAATATCATGGAATGCAAACTCTGTAGTATCTGATTCTAGATAATGGGTAAGAGTATAATCCAAATAGCATAATACTATGCATTAAACAATAAGAAACCTACCCAGTCCAAGGTGATCAACCAAGGTAAAATAGGGCTAAGAATGCTGAGAAGAGAAATGGGTAGGGTTTGGCCAATCTTGAAGGATTAAATGGAGAGAATAGTAGGGGGATGAGGTGCCCTTTTATAAGAGAGTAAAGGGGACCTTTTGGAAACTCTCAAAAATATTAATTTATAATAAAATCAAACCCTACACAAAAACCTTGAATGTGTCCCAAATTAGAAGAATATATAAGATACGGTTGTAATATCATCATACAATAAATTTTGGACAACTTATTTTATCAATTTAACCCTTATCTTTTTAATTTACACTTAGTTATTCTATTAAATGTTAATTTTGTTAATATCATTCTAAGTGCTTAATTGTAATAAATATTTATATATATGGTGTTACTCAGCCATAAATATGTATTTTATGATTTTTTAGTTCTTATAATTATCAGTTTGTAATTTTAAATATTTTTTATGATTTTTAAAAAATTTATTAAATTGTTATTTTTATAAAATCTCAATAGTGTCGATTTTGTCACTATTTATTTATTTGACTTTAAATAAAATCCTAAAAAAAGATGAATTAAAAAAATATTTAATACCCTGGTAACATGTCATAGTCACCTATAAAATTCTTGGATCACTTCAATTAGTTCATATGATATTTATTTTTATATTTTTAAAACCATTTATTTGATATTTCTATTAAAAAAATAATTTTTACATCACTATTGTGTCATCATTAATAATAATTAATTAATCTCTAAATATTATAAATAAATTTACATTATGAAGTTAATTTAATTAAATTTTAGTGACTATTTAATTTCGTTGTTTTATGAAGTTTATCACTAAATTAAAATTATTACACTTATAAGATATGAGAGAGTGACATGTTGTCACCTTCTTTTGTTTTAAAAATAATTACATCATTTTCATGGAACAAATTCCATGAAATGTATCTATTACAACCCTTAGGTGATATGGGTAGAATTTTATTCATCCAATAGATTTTTGGCAGGTGTTACTGTAATTTTATAATATTATATTTACCCTTAATTACTCGATTTACCTTTAACTATGGTGATAAAAGTAATTACCAAAGTTACTATTCATAATGCCCAAAAAATAAAAGTACCTGAATAACATAATTTATACCAACTAATTCCAAACATGGAATCCATTTTCCAAAATTGAAAACTCGTAAGTTGTAGTAATTAATTTAAAATTAATCTCGTTGTTGAGAAAATGGGTTTTAAAAGTTAAAACATTGACAAAGATTGAAATGTTTTTACCTATGAATTCAATGTAAAATTAATGATAATGAGATAAATTATATTAAATGGTAAAAATAAATTATATTAATACATTAAAACAATTCAATATTTTAATTTAACCATATAAAATATCTCAATGAAATAAGTTGTTTTTAGTTAAAATTTAGCGTATTTTTTATATTCATCAAAATATGAAAGTTATCATAAATTTATCAGAAATTTATCAAAAGAAAATTTTTATATAACATTTCCAAATAAGAAGTTTATTTTTTAAAAACTAACTTATAAATATGACAAAATCTAGATTGAAAATTGTTGTTCCATCAAAAGGCGACAAAATAGCATTTTTTGAAAAATACTTTTTTTATCTGAAAAAATGAAGTGGTTCTTATATCATGTCTAGAAAAATAAAATTAAAATTATGGCTAATACTATTCACAATAGATAGTTTATATCTTGTTAAATTATAATATTTTAATATTATATTGTTGTTTAGTGAAACTCGGTATTGCGTGCAACAAACGCTGTCGAGGAAGTTCACTTTTGTGTACAACGCAAGACAAGATAGTATTACATGTAGTGCAAGATTAATTTTGTTTTTCATATAATATAATAAAAAATTATTACATTTATACATTGAAAAATATTTATGCTCAGTGTTGCATGAAATGAATTCTATCAAAAGAACCTGAAAGTGTGTGAAACACAAGCCCTGAATAGTGTTGCATATACTACAAGCTAATACGATGTTGCGTATAGCACAAGCTAATCTTGGAGTATCATACAACACAAGACATAAATGAAATAAAATAGAATCTATCTCACAAAATATTGGGGTGTGACATTTGGAGGCCCTTGGAATGGGATACTTCTAATGGTGGTCGCTATTGGGTTTCAATAGAGACCTCTATAGGTAGTGAGAGGGCATAAAAAAAATTATCACACCTTCCCCCACCATGTATTACCTCATGATCTCCCTCGAGAAACCCTAGAAAACTCATCCCCTCCCTCACTACACCGCCTCTGTCACACCGCCTCCACCTCTGACTCACCATTGTCGCCCATCCTCTCTCTCACCACACCCAACTCTGCCTCCAACTCACCTATTTCACCCTTCCTCTCCCTCATCGCACTGCCTTTGGCTATCCTTCGTCACCCATCCTCTCCCTCACTACACCCACCTCCACCTATGGCTCATCTCTGCCTCGTCCTCTCCCTCGCTGTAGGCTCTGGCACCCTATCCCTCCCTGACTCCCCTCCCCACTTCTTCCTCCACCTCCCTCTCCCCAACTCCCTTTACTCACACCTAGCCCATTGCCACAACCAACCCAGAGCCGCACGCCACCCATCCACCCTCACCATAATCCCCATGTCTCTCTATCCCTCTGACACCACCTCTACATTCACTTCACTCTATATTTTTCCCGCTATCAGGTAATCCCGGATTTCAGTTATAGGGTTTTGATTTTGTGCAGTTCCATCACAAATTAGCACTTCCATACAAAATTGAATTTGGTAACTTCCATCACAATTTTTTTTCAACTTCCTTCACAAATTATATTTGTTGATTTATTGGGAGTCATTATCTTAGTTGCTAAGGTTGATAGTCTAAAATTGGTATTTGGTGGTTTTTTTCATGTACCACATCCCCATAGAGGTTATTATATTTTGTTTCATTATTTTGATTTAGCATTTTTCTTTCTATAGTTATATTTTATTTATATGTTTTGATTATAGTGTATCAAAATTTATGCATTATGATATTATTGGATCATAGATTCCTTATTTTCTATGTTTGCTTGTTATGTTTCATTATACCCAGTAAAACATATTTTGTTTCTTAACTGATTTAATCCTCCACAAATCCGATCAAATGAGTGAAGTAATCCCATTATATAGGGCCCATGACCTATATAAATCTATAATATGAAGAACAATATATTGAAGGGAACCAATGATCATGTTTACTGGAGAAGAATATGATAATTGTGTAAGGGATGAGGAGCCTTCAAAACACCCAACCAGTTTAACATCACAATTAATCAACTTATAGTGAAAATAGATTAATAACAAGTAAGATATATTCAAATCTAAAGGGAAATGTCACTGGAAATATCCACTTTAAAACAACATTGAGGTTTATCAATTAAATAGTGTAAATATATTTCAATGTAGAAAAAACATAGGAAAAAACAAAATGAAATTTCAATAAAAGAAATATAGGTAGTCATTATTTTAAAAATATTAATTTTTATAAAGGGTTTTATCCTCTTTATATGATTTACCATCTACTCAAATTAATATGAGGTTTAGTTACCTTATCACCTCCTCCTCTTTCTTCGACCAGCATCCATGCGACTTTGTTGTTAAGGTTTTACCTAATTTTGTTATGAAACATACATTAAGAATAATTTTTTCTCATGGTCGTGTGAATTTAAGAAACATTTTGACCTTCCCTCATTAATGGAATCTTTTTTAGCTGGCATGCATCAACCATATTTAATAATCATTCCTCTTATATAATCATTAGCAGGGAACTAGAGTCTTTGGTTAAAGGATTCATGACAGATATGATATATTTTAGAAAAATTCTGTATATTTTATTATATGTGGAATCATAATAGATATATTAATTATGTATAATGTAATTATCCTATATTCTTCATTAATTATTAGATATCATAAGTAGTGGTAGGGATTTCTTAATCATCATGGGAAACAATATGTGTATGTCATCTCCAATAATTAAAATATAATTGGCGATATTGACATTTCATAGTTGGAAATAGACAGTTTTCATTACATGAAAACATTATGTCCATCATGTCATATAAATGATAGGATGTAATAAAATGTGATAATCCCACACCTCAATCATGGCAAGAGATATGTAGTTTTAGTAAAATATAATTCACTTCATGGATGCTATAGAGTAATATCTCCCCCAAAAAACCATTTTGGATTGTTGGCTATATAGATATTGAAATTGATGATAAAATTTTATTTCATTGCATAGGGAATTCGTAGATGATGATTGATATCCCCGTCTTGATTTTGGTTACCAAAACCCATCAATATGTTGGAATTAAAGCTAGAATTATCCATCTTTGTTAATAAGATGTATCAATTATATTCCATAGTTGAATGGCAGTCAGTGGCATGGGATCATTATTGTCTATGATGTCTATTTTCATTGATTTTGTTTGTGTTATAGATTGAAATATCATATTGTCACTAGTTTCTACATTCATATCTTTATGTACCCATGATACTAATTGGTGATTATATCACCATGTTCTCAAATAGAGTCTTCATCTAATTCAAATATCCCATTTAACAGAATTTATGATTGTAAGTTATTCATTACACAACTATTAATGGTTGATAAGGTATTCATTATATAACTATTTAGTGTAGATATTAGGTTACTATTTATAATCCAATAAAAGTAATTTCTAACTATTTTATATAGAGGATTTGGCAAATATAAATAAATGTTATTAATCATAAAATTATAATGTCATCTAATGTGACCTTCTCGAAATGATAGAAGATATTAATTGTTTTGATAACACCTCTCATGTGGATGTACTTTTCTTATTAACACACTTGGAAAATGCGTTTATGTTATCTAATTAGACTTCTATTGAAACTTATATGCAAATTATGTGAAACTACTTTTAGGAATAAATCAATATTTAGGCTCTATTTGGTAGTACTTCTTGAAAACATCTTAGAGTACATATCCATTTTGATAAAAAAATATTGTGTAAGTGTTTTCAAATTTCATGAAAATTTATTTCTTGAAAAAAAAATCATGAGAGTTTATTTTTTTATATATTATAATCGAGACAAAATGTTGACTTTATATTTAGTTATCCTTTAACTGTATATTCTGATTTCCTTACCTATTAAAAAGTGTAACAAAAAATGATCATTTCTCAACAAAAAAATATATTAGAGGTGTTTTATTTTATATATTCATTTAATCAACATTTTAATTCAATTAAAAAAAATTTTATCCAGACATTTTTTATAATCCTCTCAAAAAAATATTTATTCAAGTAAAGAAGAAGCCTTTAAAAATAAAATAAATAAATAAATATATATATTACAATGGTCGTGTCATTTTTGATTTGTTTTTAGTTTTGTACGAGTATGAATTTATGTCCATATGCAATTGGTTAGTATTTATATAAAATTTATTTTGTGATATGAAATTCTAAAAATGCATGTAATACGAATTCTTGGGTAAACGTTGTGGCTTGTTGTACAAATACAAATATGGATAAGAGTTGGATTGATCTTCCAAATAGAACATCTAGAGAATATTTTTAAGGCATTATGAAATTTATTTATTTAACTAGAGAATTTAAATGAGAAAATATCTTTTTTTATATAGAAAATCTGAAAATAGATATCAATTCATATGATATACTGTGAGAGAGCACATTTTGTAGATTGGGTTTTTGAAAAATTATAAGAGTTGGACTCGTCATAGAAAAAAAATATTCATTGTCACCATATAGAAACTATTAATATGGCAATTTATGAGAGGAATACTAACCCTATGCATGAAATGCTTACTGAAATGGCATGTGGGCTAGCTCATGAAGACATTAACATCTGGAATGTTAAGACCGGTGAGATCAATCTGCACTCTGGTGTAGATCATGATTTGTTGAAGTATTATGAAATACTTGATGATGAAAAAATAGAATTATATTTTGGGTGTACTAATTATAGTAAATTGGATTTTATCATGGAGTTTTTTCACTTGAAGACTTTGAATCAGTGGTCATATACATCGTTCGACATGTTGTTGGTGCTATTGAAAAAAGAACATCCTGATGATACTAAGATTCCTGATTCATAATACCAAGCTCATAAGTTTACTGAGAACAAAGGTTTCACATATGAGACTATAGATGCATGTGTAAAAAACTGTATTCTATGTAGAAATGAAAATTTTCATTTGGATAATTGTACTATCTGTTACTCTTCCAGGTGGAAGGATAACATGGGAAATCAGACTAATCAAAGTCAGAATATGAAACAGGGGGAACCGAATGCCATAAATTAAATTTGTTGCTTTCCACTAAAGCTAAGGTTGAAAATAGTATTTATCTCATATAATTTTTCTCAATTAATGATATGGAATGTGGAAATAAAAAAGAAAATTGATATGCTAACTCACCCAGTAGACACTCTTACTTGGAAAAATTTCGATCATAGACACCCTGACAATGTGAAAGATAGTCATAATGTCCAATTAGGATAGGAAGTAGACAATTTCAATCCATTCAGGTCTACGGTTGGTGGAACTCATATCCCATGGCCTATAGTTTTTTTTATGTATAATCTTCCTCTATGGCTTTGTATGAAACAATAATTTCTATTTCTTTCCACTCTAATTGATGGACTTGAATTTCTAGGGGATAAGATTGATGTTTACCTTCTTCCATTAATTGATGAGTTGAATAAATTTTTGGGTGATGGTGTGATGACATACAACTGTGAAACGAATGAAATATTCAAATTATTGTGAACAATCAGTGAATTCCCAGCTTATGCAAATTTTTCAGGTTGGAGTACAAAAGGGTAATTTTCTATACCTTGGTACCATAAAAGTAAAAATTATAAATGGGTTAAGCATTTTAAAAAGTGGACATATAACGAACATAGACATTTTCTTCTTCCTCAGCACAGACTCAAAAAGTATAGAGTTTCATTTGAGGGTTCTTGAGAATTCATGTGAGCACAAAAGGTCTTGACAGGAGTAGAAATATTGTCATAGATTGAGGAAGAAAACATCCACTTGGTATATGAATTTTATGATTTGGTGTCTCATCCACTACCCAATATTTTTGGTGCAGTTAGCTAATGCGGTCAAATTTGGAAGAAGAAAAGTTATTTTTAATCTCCACTAATGGAAAACTAACATTCTATGGCATAATCTAGATTTCATTAACATTGAAAAAAATGTTTGTGATAATATATTATGGACTATTTTAGGTGTTAGTGGAAAATCAAAGGACTATGTAAATTCACTATGTGATTTAGAATAAATTGGTTTAGGGAAAAAATTGAAATTATAGTTGTGTGAAGGAAATAAGGAATACATTCCTACTGTACATAATATGTTGAGCATTAAATATATTGATATATTTCTTTCCATTTTGAAGATGCTCATGGTGATTGATGGTTACTCTTCTAATATTTCCGAGTGTGTGAATGTGATGAGTAGGGAATTTCAAGGGTTGAAAAGTCATGACTATCACATTCTACTTCAGTAGTTGATCCCAATCTCAATTTGTGATTTTTTATCACCCAATGTTGTTAAATAGTTGATTGAGATGAGTAATTTTTTTAGAATTTTTGTAAGAAATCCATGAAAGGATGATTTAAAAAAAATTAGGACAGAATTGTACATGTGTTTTGTGACTTGGAGAAACTATTTCCACTAACTTTTTTCAATGTAATGGTTCACTTGATAGTGCACTTAACCAATGAGGTAATGAATATTGGTCCCATTCAATTTAGGTGGATGTATCCTATTGAGAGATATCTGAATATATTGAAACGATTTGTATGTAACATAGCTCATCCGGAGCCATCAATAACCAATGGTTATTTGATGGATGAGTGTACTAATTTTTGTGTAGATTATCATATGAATGTCGGTACAAAATAACATAAGACCTCTTAGATTCATGATATTCTAGTTAGAGTAGGAACAATATCTGATATGCAAAACATAATGTGGATACATGCTCATAGATATATCTTGTTCAATAATCCATTAGTTGCATCATTGATGAAATAAGTGTCTCATCACTTTTTTTTATAACTTTTAAATGGTCTATTAGTATATATAAAGATGATCATTTAAACATGTCATAATCAACTGCTGGAAACACATTAATGAGTTAAAAGAAAAGATATCTCGTGTAAGTGATTATCAAATTCAACAGTCCCATTATGCATCATTTCAATATTGGTTCAAGGATTTGGTATGTTTAAATGTATTCTCATTATCATTAAAGTATAATAATAATTTCTTTCTGAATAATTTATTATTGAAATATGTGAAATATATTGGTCCATAACCTATGTGATTTAGTTGGACCTACACTAATTGAAGAATTCAACCAACTAGTTGAGGGTCCATATATAACAGCTTCTCATTACAAAGCTTCAGATGCTAATGGATTTTGGTTTCACATTAAATACGTCAATGAAAAATTATTAGCACAAAACAGTGTAATTGGTTGCCTATCTATTGATTCTGGTTATTATTACGGTCAATTGAAAGATATCATTGATGTTATATATATGAACGGGTTGAAATACATATTGTTAAAGTGTGATAAGGTTGATTCAGTCTGTGGATGTGAAGTCGATAAATATTAGTTTACATTTGTGAATTTGAACAACATGTTATATAGAGATGAATGAGTTCGTAAAGAACCTTTCATTTTTTCATCACAAGAAGAACAAGTTTTCTTCATTACCGTGCTATCTAATCCTAATTTTGGAAGTTTCTATTAAAATATGAAGGTGAGGAGTATTTTTAATTGAATGAGATGAACTCAAGACTATTGAATTTGATTCACAAAAACTTGATCAACACACCATAGTTCAACATGAAGAAGATATTCATTGGGTTAGAGATAACGTTAAAGGGGAAATAGTTGATTTACATGCTTAATTAAAGGTATGATTGTTTTCAGATGTTTTAGTGCATCCCATTTTATCTCACCAATATATATTTGATCAAAACATTTATTTCTTAGAATAAAATTTACTAATTATTCTTTTTATTCATTCATGATTTTTTAAATAGTGCTAATTGTTTTCCTGTTGTTGGGGTATTTTGGAACTCCTAATGGCCCTTTGGTTGGGTCCTACCATTGATGTTGATTTTCTCATATTACTATAAACATTTCCCCCTTTTGTTACAACATAGGCTATGTTTGAAGATTAACGTAAGACATGCCTTGCACTGCACATTATGTAAATAGATTAACATAATGTCACAATGAACTCCACATTATGATAATAACTTATAAAAATGTTTATTAGAGAACACAAAATTATGTTATCGTATAATGTATTTTAAATTAGTGAAAACCCATTTTTTACGTTTATAAAACATCTTTTTAAAACAATTAATCAAACATGATGATATAATAAATAAGTCGTATCTAAAATAACTGGTGGGATTTAGGAGATCAATAAATTCTATAACCACAATCAATAGCTGCAATGAAAAGTAGAATCCAATCAAACCATGGTTGGTTAAATATACATAAAATTGAAGAAAATAACATACCAATAAAGTAAAAACCATGAAATCATTATTTTTATTGAATTATTAGGTAATCTGTAATGCCCCGACCCCTGTTACCCAGAGTCGGTGCATTATTGCGTAATATTGGCATGATCACAAAAGATCAAGTCTTGAAAGACAGATTAGTTTAGTATCCTTGTAAACACTAGATACATTCATAAATGTTACATTACATCATAAAGTGAAAAATCAAAATAACATAGTCTACATAGTCCACACTTCTATCCCCTTCAGACTATCCTTGTAGGTCAGTCATAAAATATTTCTTCACATCCAGGGAAAAATAAAACATTGAAAGGGGTGAGCTCAGATGCTCAATAAGGATAACAATATAGCGGAATCTTTCATAAATAAACATAAACATTTAAGGCAATGTATAACAAAAACAAAAGCCTTTGAAACTTGAACTTCAACATAATATGGCAAAAGTAAAATGAAATAATTCCATTTACCTATTCACATGGATATTTTACTAGTCTAATAATCATATAAAATATCAATAACCATTTTCATAATAATGGAATGCATAATGCCAGACTATCATAACCACGTAGCCAAGGCCTCGTTCCAAGACTACAAATAAGATTTTTTCAAGGCCTCGTGCCAAGACACTAGTTTGTCTCATGAGACCTACCAATGCATCGAGGAGCTATAGTGGGCTCCACCTGTCACTTATTAAGTCCAATGCATTCCTCATCTGAATAGGATTAAACATATCATAAACCATAACAAAATCTTATCACATAAAACATGCATAAAGGAAACATAACATTTCCGCATTACAATTACAAGATATAAATACAACACATTGATATAAAAATAACACTTTCAAACCATTTTCAATACCAAAATAAAAGAAAATTAAATCTTTGTATTTAATTTTCATTTAAAAAAAGTTATAGCTTGAAGCCGAAACTCAAATAATGGTCACAGCGGCAGAGAAGTCATTTTTGCCGCATACGTACGACAAAAAAAACATTCCTTTTTGTCATTTAGTATAACACTTCGAATAAAAATATTACTTTTGAATAAACTTAAAAGTCAAAATTGTTTATACACCATGTAAAAAAAGTTGTGTATAAAATAAAATATGCCTCAATGAAAGGAGATTGAGATGAAGTCCCTTACAAAGAAATTGTTTTTAATAAAATAGATATATTATGTGTATTCACTATAATTACACATAAATAAAGTAAAAAATACAAGATAGGACATAATAATATCATGACATAATTTGAAAGTAGGAGATTAATCCAAAGAATGGAAATTGGGTTAAGAAGTTCTCTTACCTCGTGTCCGACTTGACTCAACCGTTCTTTAACCTCTTGAATAATAAACTATAGTTAATTTATAATTTCTTAAGAACCTTTTTCATGTTTATTATTCCTTTTATATCACTTATTACCATGTTATTAACATTATGTAATTATTTATGTTAATAATAGTCATTTTGTCGATCTTTGGTACTTGAGTCAAAAATAAACTTCTTATAATTACAAGTTGTTCATGTGGTAAAATATCCATTATATCCAGAATTATATTCATGATTTAGATATCATATATATCATATATATCATATATATCCATTATATACATTCATTCATAATATTACGTAACATTTAGAGGTAAGAAATGAAATGCACCGTTCATGGAGACAGTAAGCCGTACGTACGCATGAACGCTACTTTCATTTCTATTTCATATTTAATGGAATTAAATCATAATGATATATAGGTGTATTATAATTCCAGTATAATATCATATATAATATCATTTAATCCATCCATTATACATCCCACATATGGCATTAACGATTCAAATCACTTTGAGGGGGATGTAGTCCGCACTTCCTAAAATGAAATTATCGCGTTTACCCAAAATGAAAATCATAAAGGTATGCCATAAATGAGAAATAAAGAAACATAAATAAAACATAAACATAATATATATCATATATATAAATAGCTGCATCTTAATGGCCACCATTAGAGGTGTTAAAAGAATATTGAATAATCATCGTTTCGTGAGGCAGTATTTCGCCACCCACAGAAACAGTATGTTCTTTAGCCATTAGATGGAGGTGTGTGTAAGTGTAAATAAAATAATTATCATAAAAACATCCTAGTATATTTTAGATACTGTTGTTTTAACAAAAGAAAGTAATAAAAAGATTTTATGGGGTTGGAGAAGCAAAATAAAACAAAAGAACATAAGAGAAGACATTACCTTAAAATCAGGTAACTCTTTTTTATTTGAGTAAAAGGCTTCCTTGGGAAGAATTATGACCAAAGTGAGGCTTATATGAGTAACAGAGGGAAGTTGAGAGAGTATTTGGTCAGAGTTTGGCTGATCCAAATGGCTTTGATGGTGTGAATAAGGTGGTAGAGGTGGGGGCCTTTTATAAGAGGAGAGGAGGGGCACTCTTGGAAATTCATGAAATGTTACATTATTATGAAATTATTTTCGGATTTTAAAGGTCCCACAATGATATATTTAGAGGATAAGTTGATAAGGGTTCTAAATATACTCATCCAATATGTTTTGGACATGATTACGTCTTAGAGTTTACATTATCTTTGCATTTTATTTAAATCGTTAATTAATGAGGTAATCGCTGCATCATCATGGTGTCATAAAAAATATAATTTATTTAATGTCTAAAAATTATAAAAAATATATAATGATGTAGGAAATCTTTTTATATTTCCAATTAATATTTATAGTCGAAAATTTAACTTATATAACCACATGTAATAATTATTTTAGTAAAACAACACATGTGTGTGACAATTTTATTTTTACTTTAAATAAAAAGTTATTAATGTCATTTTCTTACCCAAGTGGCTCCATGGGGTTCCCAAGTTGACCCATGGATTGTCTTGGTCGGCCATGACTCATCCAATAAGTGTAGGACAATTGTAAAGATATTTTCATATTTTTATAATATCATTTTTACCTTAGATTTCACTAATTACCTTTAATCGCGATTAATAAAACGTAAAAGTTACTATTCGCAAAAAAATTATTTTGATCCCATTGAACAACATTTTACTTCCTAATGACAACCATGTATGTAGGATTTTTGAAAATCAAATCACAGAAGTGATAATTTTTCATTTACATGAAAAAATAGTTTTTAAACTACCACTTAGTGGTTTCACAATTCATCAACAATTGAAGTTTTTCAGAATAATACCCAAAATTCACCGTAAGCTATAATTGATATTCTGAATTCAAAAATGGTTTCTATTTTAAAAAATTTAAAAATATTTAAGTTTCATTAATTAATTTTATAATTAATTCCCATTGTCAAAACAAATAGCGTGTTTTTAAGAAACAATATCAATCAAAAGATTGGCAATTGTTTATATCCTATTTCAATGTGAAGTTATTTCTAATGACCACCATTGGATAAAATGGTAAAATTATATTCTAATTATTCTTTAAAACCACTCAATATAATAATTTATCCCTATTAATTATTTTGATTAAAAAATATGTTTTTAATTAAAATTTAGTAATTTTCACTATTCATCAAAATATAAAAGTTATCCGAAAAGTTCCAAAATTTCACCCTAGGCTAAATTCGATATTCCAAATCCAAAAATGAAATCTATTTTGAAAGATAAAATTTATAAAATTTCGAAAATTAGGTATTACTATTCATAATGGCTACTTTGAATGGTTGTGGTGTGTGTTAGAACTCGATGTTGCGTACAACACACGCTACTGTATTATTCAAAGAGAAGCGTACTGTGGAAGATTGGGGTGTTACATTCTCCCCTCCAAATAATCTCATCCTCGAAATTTTATATAATATCACTGTATAAAAAGACTCGGGTGATTCTTCATCACAAGTTCCTCGGGTTTCCACGTTGCCACCTCCATCTTATGGTTTCTCCATAAAACTTTTACCAGACGAGTCATTCGGTTTCTCAGCACTTTTTCTCTTGTATCAAGAATCCTGACGGGCACTTCGCAATAAGACAGATCAGGTTCCAGTTCTAATTCCTCATAGATGAGTACATGTGTTGGGTTAGGCATGTATTTTCTTGACCGTGATACATGGAATACATCGTGAACTTTGGAGAGACACGGCGGCATTTCCAAACAGTAAGCTAAAGCCCCAATTCGTTCTCGAATTTTGAAGGGTCCGATGTACCTTGGACTCAATTTACCCTTATTATCAAAACTTATAACTCCCTTCCATGGAGATACCTTCAAGAAAACATGGTCTCCTACATGAAATTCCAACTCCTTCCTTCGGTTTTCAACATAGCTCTTCTGCCTACTTTGAGCTACTTTGATGTGGTTTTGAATTACCTTCACCTTTTCCATCGTTTCCTCCGCCAGTTCTGGGCCTACAAGTTTTCTTTCACCAATGTCATCCCAACAGGTTGGTTTGCGACATCTATTTCCATATAACGCTTCATATGGCGCCATCTGAATACTTGAATGGAAGCTATTGTTATAGGAAAATTCTACCAGAGGTAAATATTAATCCCACATACCCTAAAAGTCAAGTGATCATGATCTCAACATGTCTTCTAAGGTTTGAATAGTTCGTTCTGATTGTCCATCTATTTGAGGGTGGTAAGTAGTGCTCAAACGAAGTTCAGTATCCAAGGCCTTCTGAATACTTTTCCAAAATCTTGATGTAAAACGGGGATCACGATCTGAGACAATCGACAGGGGTACTCCATGAAGTCTCACAACTTCATTAATATATATTCTTGCTAGACGTTCATGTGGTAGATCTACTCTTATAGCAAGAAAATGTGTTGACTTCATGAGACGATCAACAATGACACATATTGCGTCATTTCTTCTAAGAGTCTTTGGTAGTCCCATGAAAAAGTACATCGTAATATTATCCCATTTCCACTCAGGTATGGGAATAGGTTTCAATACTCCACCATGCAGTTGCCTTCCAGCTTTCACTTGTTGAAAAACCATACATCTTGACACAAAATCAGAAATCTCCCTCTTCATGTTGTCCCACCAAAAATGTCCCTTTAAATCTATATAAATTTTGGTACTCTCAGGTTGTATAGAGAAATTGGAACTGTGAGAATCGTCCAACAATTCCTTCTTAAAATCAGGTATATCGGGAACACAACGTCTCCTCCCAAATTTCAAAATTCCATCTTCGTACACAAAGTCACTCAATCGCCCATCATTCACATCTTTAATCTTCTTTTTCAACTCTTTATCATCAGCCTGAGAACACTTTATCCTTTCTAGTAAAGATGGTTTGGCAACCATTTGAAAAAAATTTGATGTTTCACCCTCCATGGTGATTCCCATATCCATCTTTACTAGATCCATGAAAATAGGATCCCTTTCCACTCTCATCATGTTAAAAACTCCATGATCTTTTCTACTCAAAGCATCTACAACCTTATTTTCCTTCCCTGGGTGGTAGTGTATCGTGCAATCATAATCCTTGAGTAGTTCAAGCCATCTCCTTTTCCACATGATGAGTTCTTTTTGTGAGAAAATATATTTCAAACTCTTGTGATCGGTATATATCTCACCTTTTTCACCATAGAGATAATGTATCCATATCTACAAGGGAAAGATTACAGTAGCTAACTCGAGATCATGATTAGGATAGTTCTGCTCATGAATTTTTAGCTGTCATGATGCATAGGCAATAACCCTATCATTCTGCATAAGGACACAACCAAGTCCTTTCATCGATGCATCACTATAAATAACGAACCCATCATTCCCTGATGGTAGAGTCAATATAAGAGCATTGAATAATATTCTCTTCAATTCCTCAAAACATTCTTCACACTCTTATGTCCAGTCAAATTTAACCCCTTTACGTGTGAGCTTCATAAATGGGTTAGCCAATCGTGAAAAATTCTAGAAAAAATGTCGATAATAACCTGCCAAACCAATAAAGCTTCATACCTCAATTATACTCATCGGTTCTGGCCATTCTTGGATTTCATTGGTCATAAAAGGATCAATAGAAATTCCATCCTTAGAGATAATATGTCCAAGAAAATAAATCTCCTGATGCCAGAATTCACACTTTCTAATCTTCCCATATAATTCATGCCCTCTAAGAGTCTTCAAGATAATGTGCAAGTGATTTTCCTGATCTTAGTAGATTTTGGAGTATACCAATATATCATTAATAAATACCACCAAAAATCATCAAGATATTCCTTGAAAACTCTATTCATTAGATCCATGAATACATAGGGTGCATTAGTCAATCCAAAAGGCATTATTATAAACTCGTAATGCTCGTACCGTGTTCGAAATGCTGTCTTCCGAATGTATTCCTTCTTCACACACAACTGATGGTATCCAGATCAAAGGTCAATCTTTGAAAAGTATTGAGCTCCATGCAATTGGTCAAATAAATCATCAATGTGAGGTAGGGTATACTTTTTCTTTATTGTTATAGCATTGATCTCCCTGTAGTCAACGCACAACCTCATAGATCCATCTTTCTTCTTAACAAAAAGGACAAGGTCTCCCCATGGAGAAACACTAGGGTGAATAAATCCCTTATTACTCAATTCCTTTAGTTGTTTCTTTAGTTCAACTAATTCCATGGTGGCCATTCTATAAGGGGTCTTTGATATAGGCCTTGATCTAGGAATTAAATCAATGGAAAACTCAACTTTTCGTTCTGGAGGATGTCCAGGTAAATTTTCTGGAAACACATCTACATATTCTTTCACAATAGGTACATCCCCTATTTAAACATTACTTTCATTTCCCTTAGTCATTTCATTCTCTTCCTCCCCAATAATTGAATTTATTTGAGCTACTGGGGGTGGATCTAAATAAGAATTAGGTGCTGAAGATTCTGCTCTAAAAATAATGTATTCCTTATCATCGTCATCAAAAATCGTAACCTCCTTCTTCTTAGAATAAATCTTTGCATCATAGTCTTAAATCCAATCTATACCAAGGATTATATCAAACTCAATCATAGGTATGACAATGAGATCAGCGGATAAAGAACATTTATGTGCTCTAATGGGGACTAATTCACAAAACATTGTTGCAATGATACTTCCCTTAGGAGTTTTGACTGACAAATCTCTTATTAAATAAAATTGGAAATATCTAATTTTCTTAGCAAACTAGGAAGATATGAAACAATGTGATGATCCAGAATCAAATAATGCATTTTCTAAACTTGAGGAAACCATTAAATTACCTTCCACCACGTCTTTCGGAGATTAAACCTCTGCAGTAGTGATAGAATAAGCTTAGCCTTGATCCCTTGGCCTCTTCTAAGGTATGCTCCCCTGACTCTGAGGACATTAATTTGCATAATGTCCCATCTCTATACAATTATATCATTCCACATTGATAGCAACTTTATTTCCCTTGTAATCATGAGCTTGGTGGCCTTTTTCACCACACTTGTAATAGACTCCCATTCCCTTCAAGCAAGTATCGGGGTGTTTCTTCCCACATTTACTACAGGAATGATATTCAACTTTTCCCTTCTTCCCCTTATTTCCATTTCCAGATTGACCAGAAGATCTCTTCTTTTCTTGCTTATCTTTAAAGTCATAAGACTTAGAGAATTCCTTTTCCGTCTTGATAGCACATGAGACAATATCTTCGTATGATGAGAAGGTTTGTGAGACTAATGATCAATGGAGAAATTGTTTTAACCCATCAAAGAAATGATCAATCTTACTTCTTGGGTTACGTAAATAATCTGGAGCATGCCTCACTAACCTTGTAAAGTTAGCCTCATATTTTGCGACATTCTCATCCTCCTTCTGCCTCAAACTAAGAAATTTTATTTCCATATATGCTAGATGGTCATGTGGAAAGTATTTTTCTAAGAAAATTACCTTAAACTCACTCCATTCCATACATGATACTTCTTCATCACCCTTTGTGTTTTGAATCAGGGACCACCATTGATCGGCATCTCCAGTGAGGCGGTAAACTGTCATGACAACCTTCTCCCTTTCTATACTCCCAAAGGCGTGGAATATTTTCTCTAAGGAGTTTATCCATTTCTCAGCTACTAATGGATTTTTACCCCCATTAAATGTTGGTGGTTGTTGCCTCATGAAGCGGTCTAACATTGATCCTCCACATTCCGGATCAGGGTGCTCCATATGAGTAAGGTTATTATTCATAACCTGAGTGAGTTGTCCCAGTATGTTAATAAGTTGATTAGCACCAGTTGTATCTCCAGCTCGAAAATAATTATCTTGAGAAGGAGGGCAATCCCTACACGGAGTGTGTGCATTGATACGGTTTCCAGTTCTCACACTAGGTGCCATTTCTAAACAATGGCATAAACTAGTTTAGTTTGTGAATAAAAATACAAAATTCAATACTTGTAAAACACATAACATAAATTGAACTATAATCATAAAAATGTTTTCTTTGAGGAATTATATACTCATAAATCCTTCATAATGGTTTGTAAATAAAATGAGAATTATCCCAAGCATATCCCCCGAGAGTGTCGTAACCAAGAGTGCAGCAAGGCCCGTTGTCGTGCACCAGTTCCCGTTCGAGTCTAGCTCAAAGCGGTGTTTTCGGGTTTTACCCCTAGGTACATATGTTCCAAAACCGCCTCTACCTGCTCGTATCCAGATAGGGATGTATTTCTCAGAAAACTCACAAAATCACTACAATACTAAAATTCTAGGAAGTTCTTCTATACTAATCCTCAAAGTCTATCTTTGGGTTATGTGCTATAACTAGAGTTTATCTAAATCTAGCTTCCAAGGTTTGTACTAAACTGCCTCTGATACCAACTGTAACACCCTGACCCCAGTTACCCAGAGTCGGTGCGTTATTGCATAACATTGGCATGATCACAAAAGATCAAGTCTTGAAATAACGATTGGTTTAGTAGCCTTGGAAACACTAGATACATTCATAAATGTTACATTACGTCATAAAGTTAAAAATCACAATAACATAGTCTCCGTAGTCCACACATCTATCCCCTTCAGACTATCCCTGTAGGTCAGTCATAAAATATTTCTTCACATCCTGGGAAAAATAAAACATTGAAAGCGGTGATCTCAGATTCTCAGTAAGGATAACAATATAGCGGAAGCTTTCATAAATAAAAATAAACATTTAAGGCAATGTATAACTAAAATAAAATCCTTTTAAACTTGAACTTCAACATAATATGGAAAAATTAAAATTAAATAATTCCATTTACTTATTCACATGGATATTCTACTAGTCGAATAATCACATGCAATATCAATAACCATTTTCATAATTATGGAATGCATAATGCCAGCCTATCATAACCACGTAGCCAAGGCCTAGTTCTAAGACTACAAATAAGATTTTGTCAAGGCCTCATTTCAAGACACTATTTTGTCTCATAAGACCTACCGATGTATCGAGGAGCTATAGTGGGCTCCACCCGTCACTCATTAAGTCCAATACATTCCTCATATGAACAGGTTTAAACATATCATAAACCATAACATAATATTATAACATAAAATATGAAAAAAGAAAACATAAAATTTCCAGATTACAATCACAAGATATCAATACAACACATTGATATAAAAAAACACTTTCAAACCCATTTTCAATACCAAAATAAAAGAAAATTAAAACTTTGTATTTAATTTTCATTTAAAAAAAGTTATATCTTGAAGCCGAAACTCAAATAATGGTCACAGTGGTGGAGAAGTCATTGTTGCCACATACGTACGACAAAAAAACATTCCCTTTTTTCATTTAGTAAAATGCTTCATATAAAAAGATTCCTTTTGAATAAACATAAAATTCAATGGTGTTTATACACCATGTAAAAGAAAGTTGTGTATAATGTAAAATATGCCTCAATGAAAGGAGATTCAGACGAAGTCCCTTACAAAGAACATTTTTTAATAAAATAGATATATTATGTGTATTCACTATAAGTACACAAAAATAATGTACAAATACAAGACAGAACATAATAATATCATGACATAATTTGAAAGTAGGAGATTAACCCAAAGAATGGAAATTAGGTTAAGAAGTTCCCTTACCTCGTGTCCGACTTGACTCGACCGTTCTTTAACCTCCTGAATAATAAACTAGAGTTAATTTATAATTTCTTAAGAACTTTTTTAAAGTTTATTATTCCTTTTATATCACTTATTACCATGTTACTAACATTATGTAATTATTTATGTTACTAACGGTCGTTTTGTCGATCTTTGGTACTTGAGTCAAAAATAAACTTATTATAATTACAAGTTGTTCATGTGGTAAAATATCCATTATATACATAATTATATTAATTATTTTGATATCATATATATCATATATATCTAGTATATACATTCATTCATAATATTACATAACATCTAGAGGTAAGAAATAAAATGCACCGGTCATGGAGGTGGTAAGTCATACGTACGCATGAGCGCTACTTTTATTTCTATTTCGTATTTAATGGAATGAAATCATAATGATATAAAGTTGTATTATAATTCCAGTATTATTTCATATATAATATCATTTACTCCATCCTTTATACATCCCACATATTCCATTAATGATTCAAATCACTTTGAGGGGGCGGTAGTCCGCACTTCCTAAAATTAAATTATCGCGTTTACCCATAATGGAAATCATAAAGGTATGCCATAAATGAGAAATACAGAAGCATAATGAAAACATAAACATAATATATATCATATATAGGAATAGTTTCATCTTAATGGCCACCATTATAGGTGTTAAAAGAATATTTAACAATCATCGTTTCGTGAGGCAGTATTTCGCCACCCACTGAAACAGTATGTTCTTTAACCATTAGACGGAGGTGTGTGTAAGTATAAATCAAATACATATCATAAAATCATCCAAGTATATTTTATATACTGGTGTTGTTACAAAATAAATTAATAAAAAGATTTTAAGTGGTTGGAGAAGCAAAATAAAACAAAAGAACATAAGAGAATACATTACCTTAAAATCGGGTAACTCTTTTTGATTTGAACCAAAGGCTTACTTGGGAAGAATTCTGCCCAAAGTGAGGCTTATAGGAGTAATAGAGGGATTTTGAGAGAGTATTTGGGCAGATTTTTGCCGAGCCAAATGGATTTTATGGTGTTAATAAAGTGGTAGAGGTGGGGGCCTTTTATAAGAGGAGAGGAGGGGCACTCTTTGAAAGTCATGAAATGTTACATTATTATGAAATGTTTTTAGGATTTTAAAGGTCCCAAAATTGTATATTTATAGTATAAGGTTATAAGGGTTCTAAATATACTCATCTATTATGTTTTTTAGATGTGTAAGTCTTATATTTTACATTATCTTTTCATTTTATTTAAATCGTTAACTAATGAGGTAATCGCTGCATCATCATGGTGTCATAAAATATTTAATTTATTTAATGTCTAAAAATTATAAAAAAAGATAATGATGTAGGAAATATTTTTATCTTTCCAATGAATATTTATAGTTGAAAAGTTAACTTATATAACCCCATGTAATAATTGTTTTAGTAAAACAACACATGTTTGTGACAATTTTATTTTTACTTTAAATAAAATGTTATTAATGTCATTTTCTTACCCATGTGGATCCATGGGGTCCCCAATTTGACCCATGTATTGTCTTGGTCTGCCATGACTCATCTAATAAGCGTAGGACAAGTGTCAAGATATTTTCATATTTTTATAATATCATTTTTACCTTAAATTTCACTAATTACCTTTAATCGCGATTAATAAAACTTAAGAGTTACTATTCACCAAAAAAAATTATTTTAATCCCATTGAACCGCATTTTACTTCTTAATAAAAACCATGTATGTCAGATTTTAGAAAATCAAATCACAAAAGTGGTAATGTTTCATTTACATGAAAAATTATTTTTTAAACTACCACTTAGTGGTTTCACAATTCATCCAAAATTGAAGTTTTTCAGAAAAATACCAAAAATTCACCCTAAGATATTATTGATATTCTGAATTAAAAATGGTGTCTATTTTACAAAATTCCAAACATGTAAGTTGCATTAATTAATTTTATGATTAATTCTCATTGTAAAAACAAATAGCGTGTATTTAAGAAACAATATCAATCAAAAGATTGACAATTGTTTATGTCCAATTTCAAAGTGAAGTTAATTATAATGACCACCATTGGATAAAATGGTAAAATTATATTCTAATTATACTTTAAAACCACTCAATATGATAATTTATCACTATTAATTTTTTTTATTAAAAAAGTTTTTTTTAATTAAAATTTAGTAATTTTCACTATTCATCAAAATATAAAAGTTATCCAAAAAGTTCAAAAAATTCACCCTAGGCTAAATTTGATATTCTGAATCCAAAAATGAAGTTCATTTTGAAAGATAAAATTTATAATATTTCAAAAATTAGGTATTACTATTCATAACGGCTACTTTGAATGGTTGTGGTGTGTGTTAGAACTCAATGTTGTGTACAACACACGCTACTGTATTATTCAAAGAGAAGCGTACCGTGGAAGATTGGGGTGTTACATAATCAAAATGGAAAATTATCCTAGATCACATCTTGAGGATTCACATACACATTATGTGGTGTTTGTTCTTTCACTATGATGTGACGAAGGGTGCACTGGGAAAAGATAGTTTCTATATTCTTTTTAGGAAACTAAAGAACATTTAACAGTAAGATTAATATTTCCCATTGATAGGCAGTTCATGACCCTCCTAATTTAATGGAGAGAATCAGAAATAATATCATCAATTTTTTCCAATTGGATATTTCATCATTGAACAATTAAATGAATGTGTGAATGAAAAAAAATACCATCACATGGATTAGTAACTGAATGAAATTGTGTTGTGTGTTGTTGCTTCGCTAGCCAATGTAAATCATGATTCTGGGTTTAATCACATGAAATCATGTTGTGTTGGTAGCAATTTATATGTTCAATTTTTTTTGTGAATCATGTGACCCAAATGTTGTTTGATTCTTCACTATATCATTAAGATTATTTATTTCATTTAAAACCACATTATATGTATTTCCCATTTCATCGTATAATAAATTAATATCCATTGAGATGTTTAGTAAAGAAAGGAAAGAGTATCAAAAAAATCATAAACATTCCTCAATTCCCTAAAATAGCTCCAGACAACACAAATTAACTTTTAATATTCTTCCAAGAACTTTTAAAAAGGAACTTCACCTCAACTAAATTACCATTGTCAAAATTACACTTCAAATAAATGCTCCAAGTGTGGTACCTTGATTTTCACATCATGAATATAGAAATATGTAAAATCCTCAATCACACACCCTTACTTAACTTCACCAGAGAACCCTATGCCATAACTTCCACAATGAAATCTTCCTTACTCATTACATTATTCAAGGGGACTATATATGGAAAAAACTCATTCACACCCTTCACTATATGGATGCATATAATTTTCCAACATAGCTTTCCAAATTGATTCATCGATAACATGTTTTGAAAAATCACTAAACTCTGCATCTTATACAAAAGTATACACTAGTAATCTCATCAAAAATTTTAACCTATGTCCAACACTATCATATAAGTATGCCTATAGAACCCTTCAGGAAAATAACCAAAAAAAATTCAAATGCTAAATATCTATCTGCTAATCAGCCCTACCATACCCCCATGTAGAATGAAACATCATAAAAAACCACCTATACACCTTAAACCTATATATACCAGTGAAAATGGATAGAAACTCATGAATATTGGACTCCAAAAACTAAACTAAACTCTCATAACCTCTTCATCACTCTTAAACTCCACCAAATAATACCACCAATTAAACAAAATGTGTAGTCATCCTCTATTTATGCCTCTATTTATGAATGGACATCGACATCATATTTTATTTTAAATCATGTATATTCCACTTACCTAGTATATGATAGTGAGGATATTTAATTGTTTATAGTGGAAATAAACACTCAACATATTTTATTTTCATGAAAATATATCCCAATTATTACTAATGCTTTCTATGACTGTAGACATGTCAGAGGAACAAGCACTAGAACCACATCATTCTACAGGGCCCTCTATGTCTGAGGGTTGAGGTATGCATGGATCTAAATGTGTTTATTTTTTAATTATGAATTTAACATATATACTCACATATATCAAATTTTTTAGGAAAATTTTTTCAATAGGATAATACTCGATCTCTTCTTATTCTCATAAGAGAGTCCCTGGTCATGGTATTTCTTCTTAGAATTCTGACACGACCATTGATGTATCATTTGAGGAGAGATACCATCATATGGGATTGGGTACCCCTACATTTATTCACACATTGGTTCATATCATACGTAACCCACACCTGTTTTCATTTAATACATGTGAATGGGAGTCATTCCCCAAGGATACATTATATTAGTTATCGAGGGAAGTTCAGGTAAGAGGATCATTTTCGTTTATCAACTATGTTTAAAAAATACTAACATGTGATAATTTTTTTTATTAAATAGAATAATCTGAGTGTGTGCCTAAATGTATTTTGGCCAGTGTGTATATACAAATGTTGTTACATGTGTAAATATAATAAAGGGAGAGTCAAGTGGGATCACTAGGTACCAAATGTGGGTGCTCCAGACATTCTGGATAATGTTCGAAGATGGGCTCTCCCGTCTCAGTGGTGTGAGTTGTTTAATATTGTTCTATTAAGGCTTCAATGGAGAGTATATATATTTTAGTTTATATATTTCTAATAATTTGTACCATTTTACATATTTTATATTTGAATTTATTGAATGTAAGAGGTGGTAGAATGTCATTCCGAAAATAATGCATTGTAGGGACCACATCATAGGCTTGGGACTCATCATGTGTCCCAGATTTTACATGATGTATTTATTATTAATTTTTTAAATTTTATAATTTAATATGGTTTTTTGTTTTTATTTTTATCTTATTCATATAGAGTTATAGGATCAAGGTGCACAGACTGGTGAAATGTCATTGTGGATGACAACTCATGATCGAAATGATCTGGGGGTTGTAGCTCTTATAGTAAGTTATTTTACTAATTATAAATTATTAAACAAGTCTACATATAAATATATATTTATATTTACATATTACATTGGATCAATTTTAGTTTGAGTTATCACAGTTTCTAGAGGACCAATGACAAATTTCCATGCGAAGGGATTAAATATTCAATCGCATTATTTTTTGTGGTGGAAATGGCTACAGGTTGACCAATGAAATATGAATTACCTATTTTTTGGTTTCATGCACAGTGGCTGTGGATCTTGTTATTTCTGGGATGACATAGAATATGGAAGATTTGGATGCATGAGTGCATGCTTTCGAGGGTGTAAATGTGCAGCTGGTAGCTGAGCCTAGAGCACTACCGGAATATGTGCATCAGGGTGATAGTTCAACTGATCATACGATGTAGTTTTATACTGAATTTATTTATTTAATTTTTATGAAATTAGTTAATATTATCTTTATAATTTTTATTTTTTGTAGGCCCCTTCCGCATCAGATGGATGTAGCATCCATGGCCCCAGATGACGTTTCATATTCAAGAGGTGTGTTTTGTATTTTCTTTTTTGTTTCTCAATTAAATTGATTGTCTCACTTTGTTTTTTTGTATATTTTAGGGATAAAACTACATTTTTTCATTTCTCAGTTGCTATTTTTTCATAGTTACCTTTAGGTAGCCTTTAGTCATTCATAGTTTCCTGCTTTGTCACCTAAACTAGTAGGATGGTACGAACAAACTAGATAATATTCCCACTAAGACCCAATATCTTCATCCCTCCCCTTTTATAATAGTATGTCCTTCACTTAATCTCCCATGTAGGACCCCCTGACAAATATATGTGGTCAGAATGTATGCCCCATTCTAAAAGACCAACCTCCACCTTCCACCTAGTCCTCTTCTCAGGATGTATTATAATTTCATGGTCTTTATTTTTTTATTTTCTATCCTTTCTTTTCTTATCCTACCTATCTTATAGTATGTAATTGTGTGTGTTTGCATTTGTCATGTTGTTTTTGTCTATATGTATCTCTTTTTTTTCTATATGATCAGCATGTATGTATGTCTTTCTCTCTATGCTTGTCTGTAGGAGTGTGTGTCTATATATCTACATGTTTTTCAATCTATATATCTATCCATTTTACCACAAACCCATCTATATATTTATACATTTATTTTTTTTCATCACACTGTGTATGTTTAATGATCAATCTATTCACAAGAGGGTTTATCTATAAGTTTTTTTTTTCATTGTCAGTCTACAAGCCTTTCTAATGACATGTCTATCCATCCATCCCTGTGACTTTTCATTGGTATATTTTTCTATCATCATTATTTCAATCTTTATATCAATCCATTTTTAATTTTTTGTGTGTACATATTATTTGTTCTATATTCATTTAATTTTTTTATCAGTGTATGTGTGTATTTTTTTAACCCATCTATGTGTCTATCTTTATTTTCTATTCAAGAATTTTTTTTGCAAGTTGTATTCAATTGTTCATTAGTTCCTTGGTCCATTTATCCATCCATCTGTTGTCCATCCATCTTCCTATCTTAATGGGTTTCCATCCATCCATTCATTTCTTTAGTAATGTGTGTGAAATTAATAGTCCAAGGAGATGTCATTAGACCCTCCATTAGGTATCTAAGAGGACTTAGGTACTAGTGATTTTGGATGTTTCCTATGCTTCTCATCATTGGATAGATCCTCTCCTCAACATCATTTTATGGATCATTATAGAAAAAACAAATTAACTCATTATATCGTAGATTTTGACTTTCTATGAAGAAGATGGTCCTGGATGATCTAATGATTTTGGAACATTGGGGGTTGTTGGTATTTTATGTGGATTCCTAGTAACCCTATCCCTTTGTTAATTTTTGATCCCATAATGTCCTTAATATCACTACTCAGTAGTATTCCCTAAGGGTATGATGAAATCCAAGAGTAGGAAAGCTAAGTTCTTAGCCCTATAAAATCACTTGTTGAAGGAAGCCTACTCACAACATTAACTATTATTTGGTCCATCATCATCTACAGTCACCACAACACTTTAAAATGTTTCTCCTTACCAATATATATAAATATTTATGTCACTTTTAATGACCCCAAAATATTAATAGAACATTCCCAATATAGACATGTAGTAAGAATTAGTGAATCTTCACCAAAACTTTATTCAAGAGACATATAAGATCATATTTTGTGAGCATTGTTTACATAATAAATGAACATGGCTTGAAACCATTGTGGGAGTCATAGATCAGTAGTAGGTAGTTTCTTGATTACATCACCCAGAATCTTATAAGATGAATTTGTTGAGGGATGTCGGGATTGACATCCTAACCCCATTCTTCATAATAACCCTATTCCAACTCTATATACAACATTCCTTGAGATGCCTCTTTATTCATTAAAGAGAACCCCATTGAATGTTTATATGTTTTATTAATCCCTTAAGGACCTTGAATGATTTATATTAATGTCTCCAAGATAGCTTTGATTTGTCGATGGGGTTTCTTCCTCATGGATTTCATGAATTCCCTTAACAACTCATGGATTAATGAGGCTGTTCACCTAAGATATCCCTACATAGCCTTTGTGAAGGTGGTATTTTCATACATGGCACTATAGATTGTTTCCCCGTAGACCTAGATTGCATCCCATAAGATGATTCTTAATTTATGTTCTATAAAGTGGAATGTATTTGTCTATGTGATCTAGGGGATCAATAGTTATACGATCAAGTTTATGTTATAGATTTACATCAAGGATATCTTGATGGATTCATAAATGGAGGCCACCTTTGGCTCCTACTTGAATTTAGTACATGTCCAATAGAGTTGTCTAAATCCAATTCAATCTTGATGCCACCTCATAAGTTAAATATCTAATATTTTTCCATCATCTCAATTGATCAACAGTTGAGTGGGAAATATGGATGTATATATGTGTGTTAGCGGCTATGATATGTTTTTTTGGCTGCCTAGGGAAGTTTTCTGGTGATGTAACACACATTCAGGAGTAGATTACCCCAAATAGATTATGATAATCTTTGAGGATATGTTGGATCTTCTTAGATTATTATAATCAAAAAATTGAAGGGGAAGGTTTATTCTAGGTCATTGGAAAATGATATACATCAACAGTCTGACCTCCGCTGCATGCCACCATGACGATCCGCCTATCTCGCCACATCCTGACAGTTTGTGTGTTTTTTTTGTGTAGTTCATTGTCTTCAACCTATGAGTTTGAGAGCATTGAGAGAAGGTCCTTGTTTTTCCGGTGATCTCTAGTTGAGAGGGTTAGAGCAGCCCGGTTTGGAGAAGTAGAGGATGTTCTAATGATAAAGGGTATATTTAACAGTCCTATTCTTAGCGCATATAAAATTTTTTATAAAAAAATATTATTAATTTATATAAATTTATTATATTTATAAAAAAATAATTTTTATTTATATACATTAAATAAAAAACACTTGTTTAAAATTAATATTTTTTTAATAATTCAAATATATATATAATGTTTTAAAAAAATTATAAGATTATAAATAAATATATATATTTAAATAATTATAAAATTATAATTTTTTTAAAATAATAATTATATTTATTACATTTATAATTATATATTTATAAATATATATATATTTAAATAAATATATGCCTCCAATGAATTTGTTCAATAAACATATATATTAAGAGATAATTGTTGGGGGCACCTCCTCCAATGGTGTCCATGCAGTTTCTAAGTAAATTGGGTGAAGACCATGTGAACTAATTCACACAAAGAAAAATAAGTACCAAGAAGCTATAAAAGGAATTAATTTTTATTTCATATTTATTATGGATGCCAATTATAGTCGCCTAATTTGTTGAATGGTACCAACTACCATATGTGGTGATTAAAAATGATGGATTTTCTTTTCATCATGAAAATGCATCTTCTAATGTTTAGTACCCAGAATCTATAAAAGATGTCAGATGAAGAATGAGAGTTCGAGCATGAGATGGTTTGTGGTTTCATTTTCCAATGGGACGAAGACAACGTGATGAACAACATTGTCAACACCTCTCACGCCAGAACTTTGTAGGAGAAGCTCGAGACAACCTATACTTCCAAGACTGGAAACAATAAATTGTTTCTTCTCAAACAAATGAGGAATTTTAAAGTTGATCCTTAGGTCTGTAATCTTAATCAGCTGGGCATGTGCCACCAAGAATGTTCATACCTATATATGCGTACATGAATAGTACAATACCTATACACCTATACATAAATATGAATATTCATGAGTATGTGAAATAAATAACATAAAACTAATTTAAAGTTGATCCTTAGGTCTGTATTCCCAATCTTCTGGACATCCTTTATAAGGGAATTGAGCAAGATGTCATACCACTCAAGTTGTGTGTCATTAAGTTGATCTTAGGGTCCATAATCTCAAGAGACATGTATCTACTTCAGCCAACGTTGGAAAAGTATTTGAGTAAGATATGTCACCATAGGGGGATACTTGTCCTACACCTAGGTTCACCCATACTCACCTTCAATCATTATAATAACGGATTCAGTGGATGTACATCTGGAAATCCTGTAAATGGTCACTGTGCTAGATGTCATGCTTCTATGATCATCTGAATCCAATCTGATGTATGAGCCCTAGGTCTCGGTCCATAGGTGGCCATGACATTCGGAATTATGAAAATCCCTAAGGGTGTGAACCTTAGATGGTATGTAAGGATAACTCACTTGTGAGATTCCATTCCCACCCCTATAGTTCATAATAATGGAGATTGTAATCATCCATATCATCTAGAAGAGTGAAATCATTTTGGGTATCCAATGATGTGAAATGCCAATCTCAACGCCACGGTCAAGTAACCGATCCGGGAGAGCATAATCATTCCTATCCCTCGGGAGAGCATAATCATCCCTGAGTACAATCAGATCAAGGAGAGCGTAATCATCGTCATCATATATCAACCAAATTATAGATCAATCATACTCATCACATGTGATAGGGTAATCATAAACAAGTATCCTTACTAGGGATTTTAATTCCCGTATATCATAATATTAGGCTCAACAGCCGAATTCCATGAAGCAGCTCTGTAAATCCCAACAATGTAATAATCAAATATAAAGGCTCCACATCCAGATCCTCGGTAGTACCTCTGGGTATAAAAATAATCATATAAAGATAACATGGCACAGAATATGGATCCCAAGAAGAATTTTTGGGCATCCCAAAGGGAAATAAATGCACCTCGCATCAAGATCCATAGCCACCAATAAGTAATCACCTCTGGTAATCATAAATACATTAACAATAACAAAGTGAAAGGTTAAAAAAGAGTGTGGGTGTCTAAAAACCTAGACCCAACACTACTTACATTTCCCCATGGGATTAAATGTTCGACATTGTACCTACGGTGACAACTACTACCATCTCTACCAAACCCCGACATACTAACTTAAGGTCAGTCAAACAACAAGGCACCCACCCCCGTCGGACCACACACTTTCAGTCCGGTTGTGGTTTGGGGCGAAGTGCGATGCCAGCAAGTTGCAGTCGCAGTCGCATTGGCTCTGGCATTTTCCGCTGCAGTGTTCGCGGGATGTGCCACACCACCCCCACTGGCTGCAGCACTGCTTGTCATGGCTGAGTTTACTGGGGGGGCGTCGCGTACTCACCGAATTGAGCTTCGTATTGGGGGTACTGCGGGTCCGCTTCGTATTGGGTTGCACTCTAGTAGCTAGAGGATGCTTGGGGTACTGCGGGTCCACTTCCTTACAATTTTAATTTATTCTAGGGACCCCCTTGTCAAAAATGTTTTGGATTATTTACAAAAATGTTTTACCACAATCGGTTAACATTTTGACCCAAAAAAAGAATCGGGATTATAATTTCTTATTTGGGTATTATTTAATTTAATTTAAGGTTAACAGAAAATTATTTTTATACAATAGTTGGGACAGTATGTCTGACTTGTTTGATCTCCATAATTGAAAAACAATCACCATAATTCTAGAACGGTAGTGAAAGAGCCAAATTTCATTTCAATTATAATATCCAATGCCACTCAATATCATCTAAATAATAAATAATATGTGTTAGATGTATAGGTTCATGGAATGAAGAGCATGAACCATGTATAATGAATGATCACATTTAAAATTACTACACTACTCATAAATTCCATTTTTTATCAGCCTAAAAAAACTCTGATAAAATTCACATTTATCAACACTATGTTTAGTGTTGATAAATATCATCTTTTATCAATGCAACACAGCATTGATAAAAGTCTTTCTTTACTGGTGCAGGGGTTTCCTCGATCTCTGCAGGGCGACGACAAGCTTCATAGGCACCAAAATTATTCATTTGGGATGATTTTGTTCAAATAAATAATATTTAAACAGTAGCAAAGTTTAATGAAATTCTGACTTGACCGACATGTTTACCGAGCGTCCATTCCAAAACAAACAAGCAGTATAAACATTAGTTTAAAATAAACTTAATCATATAGTAGTAGATCAAACAAATGCAGAATGAAATCCGGAAACTACAAAGGGTCTCTCGGTCTAAAAATGCCAGGAAAACATGTTTAGATTGTCTTGATGTTTTAATAAAATGATTCATAAGTCATTTTTGATGTGTAAGAATCAGTCTCACATCAAATCAACATACGATGTGACTAGTATGACTCCAAATTCATATTTTTAGTTTAAATCGTCATTTTAATAAAAAAGACATGGGACGTACTAAAAACAAAGAATATACATTCATATTGTTTTAATACTTTAGAACAATGGCCCAAATGTCATTTTTGATGTGTAGGAATAAACCTCGGATTAATCCAATGCACAGTGTGATCAATATGACTCAATGTGTGTTTTTTATTTAAAATTACCATTTTAGTTCAAAACAATATTAATATACTCAAAACCAATCAAACATGTTCAAATTATTTTGATACATTACAACAATATTCCACAAATAATTTGTGATTTGAAGTAATCAGCCGCACCTCAATTCAATACACAACGTGCCCAGTATGACTCAATGTGTATGTTATGAGTTTTAAATTGACATTTTACTTGAAAAAATGTGTCACTCACAGAAAATCAAGAAAATACACTCGATTTGTCTTCATGCATTAGGATAATGATTCATGAGTCATTTTTTATATATAGAAGTTATTCTCATATAAAACTGATATACGATTTGACCGATATAACTCAAAGTATGTGTTTTTAGTTTAAATTGACATTTTAGTAAAAAAGACATGTGACATACTCAAAAGCGAGAAAGCACATTTGTATAATTTTGATATATTAGTAAAATGACCCTTAAGTCATTTTTGATGTGTAGGAATTAGTTGTATGTCAATCCGATGCACGGTGTGACCGGTATAACTTCATGTGTGACTTTTTATTTAAAATTAACATTTTAGTTCAAACATGTGTCACATACTCAAAACCAAGAAAATACGTTTGGGTTGTTTTGATATTATAGAAAAATGATACAACTATCACAAAACTGGGATAGGAAAGCACTGCCTTTTATCAACAATTAGCAAAAAGCATTGATAAAGGGGTGGGCCTTTATCAGCGCTAATAATAGCACTGATAAAAAGTTTTTAACAAAAAATATTTTGAATTTATATAAAATTATAATATTTATATTAAAAAATAATGTTTATTTGAATACATTGAATAAAAAATGTTTATAATAAATATATATTTTTCAATAATTCAAAAATATATATAATGTTTTTATTGAATAAAGTATTTATAATATTATAATTATATATATATATATATATAATTTAATAATTATAAGATTATAATAAATTACCTTAAATAATAAATATATTTATTATATTTATTATATTTATTAGTGATTTATTATATTAATTTAGTATATTTATTTGATCTATTGGATTAATTAATTATGTTTATTATATTGATTATATTTAATTTATTTATTTTATTTATTTTAGTTATAAATATATAATACTTTTTAATATATTTATTTATAATTAAAAGCATTGAATATATATGTGTTTTCCAATGAATTTGGTCAATGAAAATATTGATCATGAGTATATATATGTTATGTATCGTGCATATGATTATTCATTTATATATTACGTCACGCTGTCCATTAATGTGGTATGTTGATTAATTCATAATGTTACCCATATGAACTATATATGTTCAAAAAAATGTACTTATAAAATTACATTAAATACATTTAAATAATAATATTTTATTATATTTTAAATGATATATATAAATACTTTTAGAATACATTTGTAATTATAATTATAATTGTATATATATATAAATAATTATAATTGTATATATATATATAATTATAAAATTATATATATAATATTATAATTTTATTAATATATATATAAATATATTAACAATTATATATAAATATTTATAAATATATACTATTTATAGTTATAATTATAACTATATATATATATGTAAATAATTATAAAATTATAACAAATATATTTATTATACTACTTATAAAGTTATAAATATATAATTAAATAGATATATTTATAAATATATACAAATATTTATAAATAAATACAAATATTTATAAATAAATACAAATAAATTTATATTTATTTAATTAATTATCTAATTGGTTGTGAAATTGTTCTGATAACGATTTCCTTTATTAGCACAAATAAAGTGCTGATAAAAGACATATTTATCAATGCTATAATTCTAGTGCAGATAAATAGGTCTTTTATCAGTGCTATAATTTGAGCGTTGATAAATAGGCCTTTTATCAACGATTTTTAAATGTTGATCAAGGTATGTTTTATCAGCATTTTTTATTTTAGCACTAATAAAATATACATTTACCAGTGTGTTTAACTAGTACTGATAAAGGTTCCAGTGGGTTTTATAAAAAAAACTCTAACAGACTCCTCCTCCCTCACACCCTTTCGAGGCTTCGTGGAAGCTGACCCATGCGTCATCGAGCCCTCCTCCGCCGTGACCCCTCCTCCAACATGACCCCTCCTCCTCCTCCGCCGTCGCTACCTCCTCTTCCTCCTTCATCACGACCCCTTCTCTACCGCGTCCCCTCCTCCTCCTCCTCCTCTGTCGTTGCTGCCTCCCCCACCGCTGCCTCCTCCTCCCTGGGCGCCAACTCATCCTCCTTTGTTGTCGCCTCATTCTCCTCATCATCTTCTTCTTCCTCCTCCTCCTCTACCTCCTTCTTTTTCTCCTCCTCGTGTGGCCCCTTGTCCACCTGACCTGCTCCAGCGCACCCTCTTCATCTGCGACTATCCTAGCAGCTTCCTCTACATCACACGGATTCCCCCCGGTGAGTCTCTATTGTGGTTTCCCTAGTTTCCATAGGGTGCATAGGGTTTGGGGGAGTTTTTCACCTAATTGTTGGTATGTCACTGAATTTTTTGGGAGTTTTTCATCTAATTGTTGGTATATCATTGAGTTTTGGGGGAGTTCTATATCTAATTGTGGGTATATCAATTGAGTATGTTTGTTTACTCTTTGATTATTATTGTTTAATGTTATTTATTATTTAACTTAGGTGGAGATGCATGTTATATATATTTCATCCCCTTTCTTTTTTATTACCACTGTTTATTTTTATTTTCAATGTACTGCTCTTAATTGTTTTATCTATTTTTTCATACAAAATGGGGGATAGAGATTCAAATTTTGGTCGAGTTTATCGGATTTCATAATTATAAAATGGGTTGAATGGTTCCTTGCTACTCTGTCTATGTTTTGATAAATTCATATCCCCTCTCAATTTTATTATTTTTATTTTGATAATTACTTATTCCTCTCTCAGTTTATAGTTTATTATTCATTATTATGGTGGAGATTCTTATTAGATAAATCTATATCCTCTCTAAATTTGTATGGTTATTCTATCACTTATGCTTCCACATGCTCTTTCTACCTACATAGACCTATTCTAACTATTTATATTCTCATACATGCAACTTTTGAATAGTTCCTAACTTTATGCTTGGTCAAAGACCTCTATAATGGATAGCTTCTCTAGTAGTGTCTATCTTTTAGAGTTCGACGATATTTTTTCTTTATCTTCTTTTCCTAAATTATAGAGTCTTGAGTAATATAATAGCAACAACCTTTAAATAAAAACATGTAGGACTCATCTCTCGACATTTTAAAATTCCCTTAGTAATATCCAAATATATTATATACTCCCCAAGGCATTTATTTTTCTTTTCCATCTAAATTGAATTGGAAGTAATCAGCATTGCATCGATGGAAAAAGGAATATCTTCAATCCTCTTAATATTCACAATTAATCACACATAATAATGAATTTCTTAGTAACTCATATAATTGTGTCGACAAGATTGGCTCCCCAACCTTCTTCCAAATTGTCCTTCTCTGTTATATATTAACATGAAGCTTATTAAAACATTATGTTCATTAAAAAAATACTGAAAAAAGGTATTTGGTCTCAATGACCACCTATTGGGATTATCATATATATAAAATAAACAAAAGAATAAAATACATAATGGACCTATTCCACCCCCAAACCTCACTCAGGTTATACCAGCACCCATCAATCTACCCAGCCCGATTCTCACACTAGTCGAAAATTAGGCAATATTCATTGGTTATGATATTGGTTATAGACCAATTGAAAATGGATATAGTTTATATCCACTATTAGGACACCCATGGGAGTTATCCTAGTTTCCATATCCCACCAACAATATCCATAGTTAGATGGTCCAGTATCGTAGACAATGATTGTGGATGAAGTCCCTATTATGGGGAACCAATAGCCATGGATTGTAACCTTTTCCATAGGGAATCATCCTCCATATGTGGACCATAGACATGGGTGTCTATAGCTATGGTTTATGAATGTGGTCATATAATTCAAAATATTAAACCAAATGATGAGATTTGATATCAAGACCACTTCTATAATTTATCTAAGACTTTAACAATAAGCTTCAATTAACTATCTTTATAAATATATACATACATACATACATATATATATATATATATATATGTTTGTGTGTGTGTGTAATTTTTTATAACTATACTAATTATACTTTTGTAAAACAAAAATGGTTATGGATTTCAGAACCTTTGCCATAGTCTATATGTACTATAGTCATAGGTGTTATAGGAAAGTCCTACCACCACTATATATATGGATCATGTCCTTAGGACTTTTCCATCTCCTTCCCATGAAAAAAATTCCTTTGGCCATAGTCCATATCAACTCACACACCAGTTGTACCTCCATTAAAAGGTATGTGGCTTGGTTATGCTAACCTAACCAAAAAGATGATCACTGGTTGTGCCTTGTCATTAAAAAAAGGAATATGTCTGGGATATGCCTCCATGTGTGTAAAAGGAAAGGAATTTTTATTTATTCCTTAGTATGGGGAAAGATAGATATTAAAGAGTTACACTCTCCTTCAAAAGTGTGGTCGATCTAGTGCATGTTCATGATACACCCTTGAATTTTAATGAATAACCTAGGGTTGGTTTCGAAGGTGAAAGAGGTAAGTTGAACTGATTTTTCAAATGGAACCAGATTCCATGACATGGTGAATATTCTACATCGTGGAGGTTTTTCTTGTGGCGTGTTTGGGGAACTACGATTTGGAAGATAGTTTTTATGGTTCTAGTTGTTTTGTAATAGTTGTGTCATGGTGTTTTGGTTGTTGTGTGAAGTCTTATAATGTGGAGTTCACACTGTTCTTCTAATTTTGGTATCATTCCACTGTGGAGGGTCTGAGAGCTTAGAGGTTATGCAGTATTGATGACCAAGGTATCATAGTCCCTTTCCCCTAGATTATATGATCTTATTGTTGACCGTGCATGTGGATTCTAGATGTGTTTTTACCAGGAAAAATTATGGTGTGGCCATATCCTTTGTGTCGTAGTTCTTTCTCATTTGGGACCCATTGTGGCATTGCCCTATGTGTTGGGTTGTGATGCATGTTTTCTCAGATTACATATGTGTTGTGGCATTGCAGAGGGCATTTATAGTAGATGCATCGCACAAGGAATATATTTTAAGAGTTGTATGAAAAATTCATATAAGCATTTGCACAGTTTTAATGAAATATCATCTTAATGATGTTGAGGGGAAAATCAATCCTCACCCACCTCTTCTTTATGTGAACTTGATATCCCAAGGAGCATGGGATGCATTTTGCAGCCGTTGTGTGAAGCAGACTTTTCAGGTACATTGTATCTGGTAATACATTGTTTGATGTTTCTTGTATTCATCACTATAATTGATAGTTTTTTATTTATGAAATAAAAACTGAGTGAAGAAAATAATGAATGGGAATCAAAACTAGTGTACCCCTAATGTAATGTAGGGATGGGGTATGCTTCACTTGAGAAAAAATTGGTACATATTTTAAATCTACCGTAATACTTTTATGTGACAAAAAACAACACCATAACCATGTTCCTATATTTATATGGAGACTAATGAATTGAAATTGAAATCCACTTCCATCCCATTCCATGTGTTATGGAAGGAGGATCATGTAAATAAAGAGCGGATAATAAACGATGAAAACACACAAAAAGTGTCGAAAACATGTGTAAGTACGACATAAAATAAATTCGTTTTGCTTTAAATCACTATTGCCTAACAATGAATACTTTTTTCCTATATTTTCTATCAGACATAGTAAAAGGAATCAGCAACACCCACACCAGATACAGACATACTTTCAGCAGCCTTGAAGCAACCAGAACAGTATGGCCGCATCAGAGGTGTGGTTTAGGGGTGACACCCTGAACAGATTTTCAGAAATAAAAACAAGTGGAGGATCAAAATTAGGAAATGAAAAAGATGAGAGAAACTATCACGAACCAGGCCGGGTCGCCATCTGACCCGATGCCCGGACCGGTCCGTGACAAGGCCCAAAGGGTGTTCCTGATCCCCACTGGCTGGCACAAGTGCCTGGGTATCAAACATTACATTGGAACGATTTACCCAAAATAAAAGACAGAAAAACAACTAACCAGATAAATAAACTGAAACTAGAAATAGACAATTAAACACTCCTTTAAACTATGAAAATGTTTAAAGTCTACAACTCAAAGCAATAACTAAAAAGAAATGACGACAGAGGAAACTCAAAATCTTACTCAAACCTCCTGGAAAAAGAGGGGCCACATCAACACCACTCTGCATTACAAGACCAACTGCAACCTAAACCACCATCACTGAGCACGATGTCACAACCTGGAATACACAAGAAACAAAGTCTACATACACCCAAAGGTGTATGTAGGGTGTGATCCAAAATCCCAATAAGACGTCACCCAATAAAAAGGTTCCATATATAAACATTAAATGAAAAATACATTTGTAGGGTAAATAAATGAAAGGACACCAAAGCTTAAACAAATTTAAAGAAACAGTTTCTATAAGGACAACACTTTTAAAGATAACAACTTAAATAAAAGAAAACACCCTTGCATAAAAGAAAAACTCAAACCTTCACAAAAACCCAAAAGTTGCACCGTATGCCGATGATGGGTGTACAGTAGTCCAAGAGCACCAAAAGTGGGAGATGCCCTAAAGGTACTAGAAAAAGGAATGGGACCCTAGAACCTCACGTCTCGGGGAACAGTACAGGAATCACAAAAAAAATATGTTCTCGTGCGCGAGCCACTAGACAGGGCAACACATCCATAACCTAGTGGTCTCCGATCATCATCCAATGTTTAGTTAGTGTTGTAATCGTCAATCCAGCTAAGTGAATCTGGGCCGGGGCCACCCCCGAATCACTAGCACGCTAGTCTAGTCTACCCACCTAGTACCGAGGCATCCCCTTTTGTGCTCAAGATGTCCCAACTTCACATTTCATGTCAAAATCAAACAAATATAGCAAAAAGGGTGTAACATAAACACAACTCCACACTTCCACATACATAGAAAACCATTTGACAAAGTATGCACGCGAAAAGACTTTACCCAACTCAAATAAAACAATTTCTGCATTGCAAATAATTGTTTATTTAAAACATATTAAATTTTTAGCATTAATCATTTTTATCAAATCATATTAAATTATTTGTAAAAAAATTATTCAAAAAGAAACATAACATGACTTTAAGACGCAAAACCAACTCAACCCTCTTTCATGACCAAGCACACCCAAAACAGGTTCCCAAAAATGTTTTACACCATTAATACAACTTAATAAACCATTTAATGATTTTATAAAAACAATGACAAGGTGACACCAAGAATTTTACACAAAAAATATTTTAAAACTTAATCTACATCACTTACACAATCAATAAATCAACTAAACAAATAAATAAACCATTCCAGTGATTAAACAAACCACTAAGAAAGTTTATCAATAAATTTTAAAAATGTCTCACATGACTTTAAACACTAAAGACTCACTCAAATCCTCATTTTTGACAAAAAACATATCAAATCCACGTCAAAACACGATCCAAAGCCTTTTCACAATTCAATAGTTAAATGATCAATTTTTATAAAACATGATCAAATGTCACAATAAGGGTTTTTATAAAAAATGCACCACATTTCATATAAGCTTGCTACTTAAAATCAAAACACATATAAAACTCATTCAAAAACGAACTTCGCACAACACAGATTAATATAATAACACACTAAATTAATTAATCAAGAAAATTAACTTATCAGATAATGTTTAAACACGGAACCACCTGCCTCAGTGTAACAGACTTCACTAACATGGTGCGCAACGATCGTCTCCCACCAACCGCAACTCAAACAAAGTCCAAATAGAACCTAATAAAAAAACGCATCGGACCAATTATACCAAAATTGAACCAAACTCAATTCAAATCTCTAACTGCACTCAACCATGATTAAACAACAAGAAAACTAGGAAAACACACTTACAACGGGGGTGTGGGAGATCAGCCGGAGCTCGATGGAGGCTTCCGGAGTTGCTCGAGGAGGTGCGGGGAGGCTGTCCAGAAACGCGAAGGGGTGCGGGGCGGCCGGTGTGAGGTTTTCCGGTCACCAGGGTTGCCAGAAAAAGGGGAGGCGGCGCCAGTAGGGTTCGGGAGACGCGTTGGAGAGAGGAAGAGGGGTGTCGAACGGAATTTTCCAGACATAGAAGGGAGCTTGGTTGCCATGGGGGTGCGGCGCGAGCTGGCCGGCTAACCGGGGTGGCCGAACGGAGCAAAAGCAAGGGGTTTCGGGTTCGTTAGAGGGTGGTGCTGCGCAGGTGGAGAGGTTCAACGAGGAGGCGGGAATAAGGGGAGAGGCGCAAAGAGGGGTCACGGCTTGCACAATGGAGGTCGTGCGGTAGGGTTGTGAGGGTGCGGCACGGAGGATGAGGGGAGGGCGGTGCGGGGTGCCGCGGGATGGAGAGCCGTCAACTGGTGTGGGAAGGGGAGGCACTGGCGAGCGGCACACGCAGCCTGGGCAAGGGAAAGCAGACGGCGCGATCGGGTTCCTGGGGGGGGGGGGAACGCCACGGGAAAAGGGGGTGAGGGGGAGGTCCGAAAAACCTAGAGAAAAAAGGAAAACCCAAAATAAAATGGAGTAAAAAAATAAAATAAAAAGGAAAATGAAAAATAAAATCCATAATAATACTATTATTATTATTATTGTTTTTAATATTCTTAAACTGGAACCTTGACAATAATAATATTATTATCAATAAGACACAATTAATTAAATTATTAACACATTATTCTCATTTTATTTACTTATTTTTATTCTTCCACACATTTAATTTTATTCCATTATTATTATTAATTAATTTATTTAATTAGTTAACCATCAAGCAGGGTCATACGATGGACCTGGCGAAGCCGCACGACTTTGCAATTATGCTTCACCCATGCGTCGCATGATGAAAATCCCCAAAAAACTCATCTAATTTTGTTTATTTATTATTAATTCCTTTTATTTAATTAGTTAGACATTAGGCAAGCGAGCGGGGGACCGAGCGAGGTCATCCGGCTTCGACATCGGCGCGTCGAACACCATCAAGGCCGAAACACATATTTATCAACACAAAAAGCGCGAAACCCAAGTCGGGCTCGACCATCATTTCGTATAAAAAGAAAAAATAATAATTAGAAGCAGATAAAATTATAAGATAAAAAATAAAGATTAGAAACATGACGCAGCGCAATGTCCAAGTGTGACAATTCTCCCCACCGTAAAGCTTTCCGTCCTCGGAAAGCCACAACTAGGGTTGAGACTCAAATAAGAAGTTGTTACCCCACTCAAGTTCAAAGAGGATCCCCAAAATCAACAAGAGAAAAGAGGGAAAAGCACTGTGCTCAGAGAAAGTGACTCAAAGACAACTTCATGAAATGCGTCAAAAGACATTCTGATATGTGTCACCCCCCCCCCCCCAAGAGCTAGAACGCCTCCAATTGACTGATCGAGGAAGGGATCTCCCGCACCCAAGGAAACAAACTTCACAAGCTGAAACACCTCAAGCACTATTAAACAAAAACCAAGCCATATTTAAAAATAGAAGAAAAAGATCAACATGGGGATGCCTGAGGGGATCCCCACCATTAGGACTCACTAACTCTCCAGACGAGACTGGATAAATGACACATGGAGGTTTGAGCAGACTCCCCTCCTTTAAAGAAAATTACAGTACCGATTCATTCAAGAGACATTTGTGCGAGACCTGACGTGGGTCTCCTCACCATTGGAACTGACAGAAGATTCAAAACATTAGAAATTTTCCAACGGGGGCCAAGCGCCCCACCACAAGTGGCGGGGAGGGTCGGCCCCAACTACCCGGGCGTTAAAACAATGGCCAGAGACAGACCAACATCTCCAAATCCTTGGATGAGTATCATTCAAATTTGAAAATGTTTAACCCAACAGACCCCCATAAAGACAACAAAAAGTGATTACATCTGGTGGGTTGTAACCCTCAAGACTTTAAGGTAACGAGACGATCACGTCACCTCATAGCCACGAGAAACCCCACCACCCAAATGGGTCATTCAGAAAGGAACAATCAAAGAAAACAATTTAAAGCTCCTTCACCTTCAATACCGACGACAGAAATAAGGTTGGGGTCCCGTACACTCCCGGGGTTCCTGACCACGCACAAGCTTCACTCTGAGGCCTATGGCTGCAGCCCTGATGTTTGAAGCATCTCCTGCCTCGCAGTCAGATATTGAAGACTCCTGAATAGAACTTCTCCTTTTGGTGTCACACGCGACCACACTACAACAGAGGCAACACCAGCAAACACAACACATTACGACATCCAATTACTCTCACACAAAAAATTCACCAGAATGAGAGATTAGATGGTCCACGCACATCACCCCTTGTTACAATGAATGAGAACATGACACCACAAATCATCATCGAGCACAATCGTTGTTGTCGAGGGAAAAATTATGTAGAGAAAGACATTAAACCACACCTTGAACAACACGTGATTCCTGCAAATGACCATAGCAGCCTCGTACAACTGGGTCTGCCAAACTAGTAACCTAACACGAACCTTTTCTTAAACGAAACAAACCAAAGACCAGAGGTCATTTAGAAAAATAGACCGCACCAACAACTTTGGGTTTCTTCCTCCTTTTCCCACTGGAGTCTCCTTTACCACTTCCAAACAATCGTTGACTATCAAAGGGACCACACACTGCAAGATGTCACCCACCCAAGACCATTGTGGATGATAAAAGCATTACAATCCTTTCAAGAAATTGGTCATAACCATTAACTCTGAACCGCCTTCACCCTTCCTTTCCGGAATTCCTTTCATCGTTTCAAGGGGGAACCTTCAGACGTAATGATGTCAAACTTCATACCCGATGACTCAGACGACTAAAAGAGACCGAAACTCCCTTCAGCTCCCCTCACATATGTCATCCTGCAGTGAGAGGATCCACTTAACCAAAAGGAAAAGGAAAAGACTTAGAACTATCACCAAAAAAGTGAGAGTACTTACTTTAATCAACTGGAGGGTCAGCCAATGGAGAACTATATGGGGCCGCATGTCATTCACACATTAACTCTTTATTGGGGCGTACACTAGCCAAGAAGGAGAACCATTGACCCAAACAAACTGGTCCAATGGCCAAGACATACAGTAAGAGAACACTAAACAAGTAGGGGGAAGCACTGCAAGGGCTTCCCAAAACAAATTTTGAAAGAAACCATTAACTACACATTTCCACACCAACTCACGAATAAGAATTCAAACTCATTACACAAATATGTCAAAAGGGATTATCAGCTCAAAACACGTCACATCCAAACCTTTCAAAAAAACAAGTACACACCATACAATCACATGTTATTTAAAAAAACTAATTTTTCTTTTAACAAAACATTTTGAAAATAAGCAAAGCTAGTGGGTTGCACAAGCACAAATGGTGTCCCATGGGCCTCGCACATGAATTATCCTGTGCCACACCAGCACCCACCTCATAACCATCCAAGAACTCATCTGATCGTGCCATTAACCCTTTCTCTTTCCATATACACTCATGCATGTGGTTTCCCATGAGAACACCAAGGATCAAAACCAAACCATTCCATTTTTTTCAAAATCAAAACATCCAACCCACACTTTTCAAACATCATACCTCATTTTCTTTTTAAAGTGATTTATTTCAAAAAACATTCCAAAACATTTTCCAAGACCAAATAATTTTTACTTAAATACCAAATTTCCAAAATTCCAAAACAAAGAAACGAGTAATGGTGCAGGAGAAAACTAGTGTCAGCGGGTGACTAGAACGTATGGTTGGCAGCTATACACCAATCACGCCACCGCCACAGAGGGTATTCTGGGACAGTGTCCCCGGCACCGCATGGCTTTCCAAACCCTACGAGCTCACTGGGACCACTGACCCTACTCTCTTTTTCATTTCCCCTAAACGAAATTAACCACACCGACCAAAGGTTTAGAAAAACCTCAACTTGCTTTGGTAACTCGAGTCCCACCCCGAGGTGTGCTAGCCAGGCACCTTACTTGTTGCAAAGACATCGAGTCCCGACAACCTTAACTCTAGTCTATCGTGACCCTATCCTAAAAGGAAATGACCCAAGAGAGCAAACCTTTCCCTCTGATATCATTTTTTCAGGAACTAGGTCAGGTCGCCATCTGAACCGGCTCCCGACCCGGTCCGTGCCAAGGCCCAAAGGGCGTTCCCGATCCCCACGGGCTGGCACAAGTGCCTGGGTATCAAACATTACATGGGAACGATTTACCCAAAATAAAAGATCGAAAAAAACTAAGTAGATAAATAAACTGAAACTAGAAATAGACAACCAAATACGCCTTTAAACTATGAACAGGTTTGACGTCTACAACTCGAACCAATAACTAAAAATAAAAGACGACATCGGAAACTAAAACTCTTACTCAAACCTCCTGGAAAAAGAGGGGCCACATCAACACCAATTTGCATGACAAGACCAACTACAACATGAACCACCATCACTAAGCACGATTTCACAACATGGAACACACAAGAAACAAAGTATACATACACCCAAAGGTGTATGTAGGGTGTGATCCAAAAACCCAATAGGACTTCACCCAATAAAAAGGTTCAACATATAAACATTAAAAGAAAAATACATTTGCAGGATAAATAAATGAAAGGACACCAAAGCTTAAACAACTATAAAGAAAGAGTTTCTATAAGGAAATCACTTTTAAAGAAAACAACTTAAATAAAAGAAAACACCCTTGCATAAAAGAAAAACTCAAACCTTCACAGAAACCCAAAAGTTGCACCCTATGCCGACGGTGGGTGTACAGTAGTCTAGGAGCACAAAAAGTGAGAGAGGCCCTAAAGGTACTAGAAAAATGAATGGGACCCTAGAACCTTGTGTCTCGGTGAATAGTACAAGAATCACAACAAAATACATTCTCGTGCACGACCCACAAGACAGGGTAACAAATCCATAACCTAGTGGTCTCTGATCATCATCCAATGTTTAGTTAGTTTTGTAATCATTAATCCAGCTAAGTGAATTTGGGTCGGGGTCACTCTCGAATCACTAGCACGCTAGTCTAGTCCGTCCACCTAGTACCCAGGCATCCCCTTTTGTGATCAAGAGGTTCCAACTTCACATTTAATGTCAAACTAAAACAAATAAAACAAAAAGGGTGTAACATAAACCCAACTCCACACTTCCACATACATAGAAAACCATTCGACAAAGTACGCACGCCAAAAGACTTTACCCAACTCATTTAAAACAATTTCTGCATTGCTAATAATTTTTTATTTAAAACATATTAAATTTTTATCGTTAATAATTTTTATCAAGTAATATCAAATTCTTTGTAAACAACTTATTTAAAAAGAAACATAACACATATTTAAGAAGAAAAACCAACTCAACCCTCTTTCATGACCAAGAACACCCAAAACTGGTTCCCAAAAATGTGTTGCACCATTAATACAACTTAATAAACCATTTAATTATTTTATAAAAACAATGACCAAGGTGACATAAAGCATTGTACACCAAAAATATTTCAAAACATAATCTACATCACTTACACAATCAAATAAATCAAATACACAATTAAAGAAACCATTCTAGGGATTAAACAAACCACTAAGAAAGTTTATCAAAAAAATTTAAAAATGTGTCGCATGACTTTAAACACTAGACTCACTCAAATCCTCATTTGTGACAAAACACATATCAACACCACGTCAAAACACAATCCGAATCATTTTCACAATTCAATTTCTAAATGCTCAATTTTTATAAAACATGATCATATGTCACAATAAGGGTTTTTAAAAAAAATGCACCACATTTTATATAAGCATGCTACTTAAAATCAAAAAACATATCAAACTCATTAAAAAACTAACTTCGCACAACACAAATTAATATAATAACACAATAAATTAATTAAGAAATAAAATTAACTTATCATATAATGTTTAAATGCGTAACAACATACCTCGGTGTAGTAGACTTCACAAACATGGTGTGCAACGATCGTAGCCCACCAACCGCAACTCAAACAGAGTCCAAATAGGACCTAATAAAAAAACGCAACGGACCAATTATACAAAAATTTAACCAAACTCAATTAAAAACTCTAACCGCACTCAACCATTATTAAACAATAAGAAAAAAAGGTAAACGTACTTACAACAGGGGTGCGGGACGCTGGTCGGAGGTCGATGGAGGCTGTTGGAGTTGTGCGAGGAGGTGCGGGGAGGCTATCCAGAAGCGTGAAGGGGTGCGGGGCAGTCGGTGTGAGGTCGGCTGGTTGGAGGGGTCGCCAGAAAAAGGTGAGGCGGTGCCAACATGGGTCGGGAGATGCGATGGAGGGAGGAAGAGGGGTGCTGGCCAGAATTTTCCAGACAAAGCAGGGAGGCCGGTTGCCATGGGGGTGCAGTGCGATCTGGCTGTCTAACCGGGGTGGCCGAACAGAGCAGAAGCAAGGGGCGTCGTGTTCATCGGAGGGTGGTGTTGTGTTGGTGGAGAGGTCCGGTGAGGTAGCGGGAATAAGGGGAGCGGTGCAAATAGGGGCCATGGATGGCGCGGTGAAGGTTGGGCGGTCGGGCGGTCGGGATACGAGGGTGTGGCACGGCGAATGCGGGGAGGGCGGTACGGGGTGTCGTGGGCTGGCGAGCTGACAACTTGTGGTGGAAGGGGAGGCGCTAGTGAGCAGTGCACCCGGCCTGGGCAAGGGAAAGCAGACGGCGCGATCGGGTTCCCAAGGGGGGGGGGAACGCGACGGGCAAAGGGGCTGAGGGGGAGGTCCGAAAACCCTAGAGAAAAAAAAGAAAACCCAAAATAAAATGGGGTAAAAAAATAAAATAAAACGGAAAATCAAAAATAAAATCCATAATAATACTATTATTATTATTGTTATTAATATTCTTAAACTGGATCCTTGATAATCATAATATTATTATCATTAATATACAATTCATTAAATTATTAGCACATTCTTCTCATTTTATTTACTTATTTTTATTTTTCCACACATTTAATTTTATTTCATGGTTATTATTAATTCCTTTAATTAATTAATTGACCATCGAGAAGGGTCATAAGACGGACCTGGCAAAGCCGCATGACATCACAATTAAGCTTTTCCCATGCGTTGCACGATGAAAGGCCCTGAAAAACTCATTTAATTTTGTTTATTTATTATTAATTCCTTTTATTTAATTTGTTATACATTAGGCAGGCGAGCGGGGGACCGAGTGAGGTCTCCCAGCTTCGACAACGGCGCATCGAACACCATCAAGGCCAGAACACATATTTATTAGCACAAAAAGCGTGAAACCCTAGTCGGGCTCGACCCTCATTTCGTATAAAAAAGAAAAAATAATGATTAGAAGCAGATAAAATTATAAGATAAAAAAAATAAATATTAGAAACATGACACATCGCAAAGTCTGAGTGTGACAGAAAAATTATCTATGTTCAAAGAAGAATTAAAATACCATAGAGAGTTGATAGAAATTTTTATGGGGGAAGAAAAGATAAAAAACAACTTATGAACAACCCGTAAGTGAAGATCCCACCCCACCCCCTACCTGTTTTGAGGCAATCCATTCCCCTAAAAAACATGACTTTGCTGAGGTAATAAATGTTCTAAAAATTGTTTCTATGAAATGTGAATCCAATAGATACTGATACCTTTCCTGTGCTTATATTATATAGGGTGAAAATGATTGTGATTTATATCTATCAACTCCCACCTATCGCCTTATAGTGAGGGCTATGGTGTTCAATATGCAAAACGACATGCTACATAACAGACCATTTCCAACATATCATGTCAGAGTGTTGATTAATGTATCTCATGATCTGAGTGGCATGATACATGTTCTAAATGATTATGATGACATTCATACAGTCGAAAAAGCTGTTGGAATATTCATCGGATGGCTGTCAATTCTTGTAAAAAAACATGTCGATAAGGAGGTATTAATTTCCAATTTATTTTTCAAGATGAACCTTAAACATTTAATGTAAAAAGGTCTGAATCGATGAATAATATTATAGAACGACAAGTATAAGGGGGTGAAATGAAATATTGGATCAAAACTATATCAAGGATCAACCAACCGATTGAAACAATCTACTAAGATCACCTTCACCCCACCCGTTCTATATCCACATTTAATATCATTATAGGCTCATGTGGATACAGAGTTGATAGACAAAAATACTCACACAATTGATTTTGAAAAAAATATTTATGGAGAGGAATAATCAAATTACATTAGTGGTGAAAATATAAATGAAATCCTCAAATATGAATGGCTCGGGGCCTCAGTTGTAAATGTATACATGAGGTATGTTTTTATGATTTGATTTTAAAAAAGATGATATACTATGATAATTATGACTAAATAAATTTCATATTTTTCACAGGCATATATATGAAAAACAATTGAAGGGATTTTCCCATGAACAAAAATTTAGACTTGTTAGTCCTCACATCAACTCTTCAAAAGAAGAAATAAATTCAGATAAAGTGGGTGAAATATTGTCATCCCTACTCAAATCGTTTGAAAAAAAAAATTATGGATGAAAAAATCATTTTAATACCAATGATGTAGGGGTAAAACTATACAAATTAATCATATCAACTATATTTTCATTTCTTTCATTACTTATTCCTTTTTGTGTTTTTAGGTAGCATAGGATGCTCATTGCGGTCAATTTGGATACTCCGGAGATTTATTTTCTAGATTAAATGCATAGATATCCAACAAACCGACAACACATGATGGAATTTTTTAATTTTTAATACAGTAGATTTAAAATTATGGAGAAAAACATCTAGTTATATAATTTATATTATCTTTTAATGATTATTCTATTATGATAGGGTGGTGCATCAATATCGTCTACTTCATGGAATGAATCCAAAGCCTAAGGAAAAGAATGCCCACGAGATATAAAACTAGACAAGTATCCTAGTATATATAATAAAATTTCACTATCCAAACACATATCTAAACAAATTACTTATTTTTATTGATGTTTTTGCAGTTTCCAAAAAAACAAATGAAAATGACTATGGTTATTATGTTTATAAATTTATGAAAGAGATCGTATTTCATCAATAAACTAGTATCCCTGATGAGGTATTTTCGAAAATAATTAATATTTTGATTAAAATATTAATTAATCCTTTGTGTATTTAAATTTTTTCAGTACTACCATGACTGTCGCAAAAACTCATATTCACGAGATGATATAGACAAAATAGTAATTATTTTCAATTGGGAGAACCAAATCCACCAGAACCAACATGAAATGATCTAACGCCCTACTAAAAACATAATATGGAGTCAGAAACACTGAAATCCCCAAATACATGAGGTATGAGACAAGTAGTAACCATATAATCATACCTCATATCAAAGTCAAAGGACTGAATCAATCTAAACCACATTTTCCCCCCTTCGCAGAATATAATTACCCTTTGTCCACAAAAATAAGTAAGATACCTAAGTGGCCAATGTGATAAAGAAAATAAAATAAAAACTAAACTAAAACATACCTGTCTCCCATGACTATACACGTCACCACCCAAAATATAAGAACCAAAATGCCCCATGGTTCAAATCATGTTCCTGCAAGCAAGGGGGAAATAGATCAATGTTTCAAAATGATACTATAAAATAGTACATTCCTATTAATTAACAATTATTCTTCCTATTAATGGTATATAATTAGTTTGGCTCGAGTTTTAGGTTAATTTGGTTTTGTTCGATACAAGTTTTTATCTCACCCAATAATAAAAGTTTACTAGAAGACACAATTTGTAATCAAATAGAATATATCATAACAAAAATTTGATCCACACCTATGAAGAAGGTTGAAAATGATAAGAAGGAATGTTTGATCATATAATCTGATGAGTTATACAATGATAAAATAAAATAACGAAAAACATTTAGTGTTCTATAATTTCTCAAGTGAATATGAAATTTTCAAACAATAATAAACATGTGAAAGAACAGAAAAGTGGACATAATGGCCTGGATTTTTAAAAGAAAAGGTGTTAAATCCATACCAATAACAACTAGTGGTATCATAAAGAATCTGATTTGTTGCAACTAAAATCAAGCCATGATTTAGGGAAAGAAATCTGTTGTAAATATGAGGGAATATTTGGATAAACCTAATCATGAAGAAATGGGGGAGTTAGAAATGGATTTTAATGGTTATTCAACCTTATAAAAGATTAAAGAAACCTATAGATACTAACTACACCCCCTACGCCACCCCTTGCCTCACTGCCCCACTGCACCACCCCCCCTCCCCCTGCCCTGCAGACCCCCCTGCAGACCACCCCTACCATGTAGACCTCCCCACTCCACCCTGCCCCCTCCACCCACCCCCTTCCCCCTACCCTACAGACCTCCCCCTGCCCTGCAGACCTCCCCCTCCCCCTCCCCCTTCTCTACAGACATCCCCCTGCCCCCTGTCCCCCTCCCCCTGCCCCTTCCACCCTGCCCCCTGCCCTCCTCCACCCACCCCCTGCCCCTACCCCCCGCCCCTTCCCCCCTCCACCCACCCTCTGCATCTTGCAGAAGGGACTCTATAATCTTTTTTTAATTTGGGGAGGGATCAAACATGTATGATTAAGGGAACATCAAAAATCTAAAATAAGTTTACCTAATTGATCACTTGATTTCATGTGAGGTGCTTGGAAGATTCTACGTTCACATCAGTTTGAGCATCAATTCAGGTTGAGAATCAATTATGGAGTGGTTTTTCTGAGGGTATCCACAAGCAGATGAAAATGACCACTTGATGTTCACTTGAAACTCCCTTTTCTTGTGCCAGCAACAACATGGTGAAAATATTTACAATTCAGATATGGGGGAAGACATAAGGTGCATGAATTTTAATGATTGGGAGAGCATCTGGCCATAAAAAATTTAATTCAAACTAAAAAAGTATTTTAGTATTTTAAAACAACTTACTGTACAGTTCCTAGATAGAATAGAAGGATAAAAAATCTCTATATTAGATGAAATCTAGTGAAAAAATTCAGACAAGATTCAATGACATCAACTTATAATAATAACATTGTCCACAACATCAATTCTTCTTACGGAAAATAAGGCCTCCATGTCAAAAAATATGAAATTTATGATGTAAAATCAGAACTTTAACTAAACTTTTGTGTTCTAAAAACACAAATAGAGAATCCCTTTAAAAGATATATCTTTGAAGTGAGACCACCTCATCAATATCAATGAACAACATACTGGTTTCATGAAACTTATGGTTCACTAACCTGCAATTAGAAATATAATGTCATGTTTGAATTTTGATCATCAAAAATACAAAATGATAAAATGATGTTATATTTTATTTTAAGAAATACTTCAGTAAAAAAAACACTAGGATGTGGAATTTGTTCAAAAATATAATATACCATCAAGATCAGCATATCAGACCATCTGATGATGATCAGATTTTTGTAAATCTGAATTTATTTAGGTAACATCCAGTAGTTAACACCTTCAAACCTTGATATACAACATAAGCATTATTCTAATCTATGATTCAATTCCCCAAGGAAGGTCCTAGAGTATTGTTTTCATAGTGTATAATCTATTGTTAGGAATGCAGTTGTGCAGAAAATGAAAATCATGGAACTATAGTCAGATCTAGAATCTTATCTGGATAACATCAAGGGGTGAAGTTATAGTCTTAGAAACACCATAAAAAAGGACCCTGACATCGCAACAATAAATGCATGGTTATGCTGGTTGGTCTTCTACATATACTCCGCAGATGCTGAAACCTACGGATCAACATTCACCATTTCTAAATTTAATGTTGCTGTCATCCGAAAAAATTTAAAAATACCAGGAAAGAGGCACGAAGATTAGGAAGGATATATGACAACAATAAAGACAATAAATTGAATGAAATAAATCATACAGTATGAAAATTGGAGGTTGAGTTGAGTGTCTCTTGGAGTGGTTTGTAGTGTTGATGGAGGTAGGGTTACCTAATGCCTTCAATGGAAGCATCAGCAGCATCACATTGTATGTGATATATTTACCTAAATAGTATCACAAATGTCCATTACAGAGTGCACTAAATCACATCTTGGATAACAGTGACTTGGAGCCTACACATTAAATGTATTTTACAGAAACCTTCAAATTAAATGGGAATTTACTCATATAAAATTTAAAGAGGAAGGTGGAAAACATAAAAAACTTTGAAAAAAAAGTAGAAACAAGAACCTGGTTTTTTTTAAGATTCCAACAACAGTATGATTCGATATTCAACAGGTGTATGAGGTGATGTAAAACTTTTTTCTGCCCAGAAAACAAAAGAAAAATGTTATTAAATAGTCAAATAACTGATGTAAATAAAAGTAAAGAAAATGGAAAAGAATTTTTAGGTTTCAAACCCTCGAACAGGGGCCATTGTTAACCTGTCCATAGCTGGACAATTCCAGCAGGTCAACCCCAGTCCATTTGCGTGTGCGGTCATCAGAGTAGGAACCACCTCATCTTGTTTCTATTGAGTGTTGATTGTAGTTCCCATTGAACTTAAACTTGAGTGAAGTAAATACGATGTCCATAAAGACCTCTCAGTAGTTATTCCTGGTATGCACTCCCTTAGCATCAACTAGACTACTTAAGTGACTGTTCTTATACAATAATCAGCCTGAAACCAAATGTTTAATGAGATATAAATACAGAAGTAGAGTCATGTATATAAGATTTCATAAGGAAAAAATGTTAAATCCATGAATTATTGGTCTAATACTAGCCAAATAAGCATAATGAATGAACTGTTTAATCACGAACCACAAACAAATAGTAAAAATGAAATATGGCTTATCAATGTTTTTAATCTAGATAATTGTATTTAAAAATTTATCAGGAATTTCAATATGGACAGCCACAGGAATGAATAATGAGAAAATAAACGTCTCAATATTACAGTTATAGTATGGTATTAAGAAATAAATGAACATTACCAAATGTTACCTTCGAGCAATAGGGCGCATTAAGAGTACATTTCCTTAAGAGTGCATTGTCAAATAGATTAGTCTTATGGATGGTAAAATTGACGTCGTTGACCTATCACTTGACTTTTGGAATAGTAAGTAGTGGCCATATTTTACCTATGATGGCTGGTAGGATTGAAGGCTTCTTTTATTTATATAGCACATCTACTACACTGATATGTTAAGCATCATTCCTCATTGATAACAGAACAAATAGCAGTTTATCTTGAATGGAAAATGAATGTAAAAAAATCAAAAGAATAATATAAATAAAATGATTGAAAGGAAAAGTATAAATAATTTTTCAATGTTATAAAATGTTTTCATTTTTTATATGTCGATTTTTTGTATAAAAAAAACATTTAAGAATCTATAAATGCATTTATAAGAAAGATCAAGATCCATATAGATGTAAAATTGCATTATCTTGGTAATCCATAGTTTCAAAAATGAAAATTAGCAATTCTTGTTAAACACTTTCCATAAAGCTATTAAATTAAAGGAACAATAAAACTAATTATCAAAATACAGACCTCCATATTCAACAATTTATGTCCCTATACACACAAAGATGATCTAGATATTGAACCACACTAGAAAATTAAGATTTTAAAATTTATAATAAAATAAGAAGATTGGATGAGCTTACATACAAAGCAGTCTAGGAATACCAGGTAAAAAATTAAACTGAACCATAACTTATCCCTTAAAAAACATTTTCTTCCATGTGATCCCATCTCCTGATGAACAAATGATTCAAAAAATAAAGTATGTATTTACACATTAAACCATATTGAAGAGAGGTAGAGACCAGAAAAATCTTCTAGGAAAAGCCTGAAAACAAATTGGGGGTGGCCTCTCTTGAAAAGGAAATCAATCTACAAACCAGTTGAGTAAGATAATCACAAATGATGATGAAAAAACACAATAAATTCTTCCAAGATGTGACTTTTCCTTCTCCAAACATATTCAAACCTTCTTAAACCTATTCTAAATCCAAAAAACTATTGAATAAGTACATTAAACGCCATTAAACATCCTAGTAATCCAATCCCATATATTTTATTATCAATAATTCTTATATCACCAACATTGTGTATGGTTCCCTTATTTGTTCAACATCATCACATCAATATGCTGTCAATTTCTACTCATACTCTACCCATGTCTTCTATAAATACAAGAGGAAGGGAGATCTGAATAACCATCCCATGAAATTCAAATAATAGTACAACCTTAAAATCATAACATTGATGAAATAATATGGTATAAGATACCTGCGTGGATTGAAGCCAGGAGGAGGGTACCACGGTGACAGGTCATCGGAGAGGAGGGCGCCGCGGTGAGAGAGTTCTCTGGGGAGGAGGGTTCCACTGTGAGAGAGGTCGTCGGGAGGAGGGAGATGTGGTGAGAGAGTTTGTCAGAGAGGAGGGGCCACTATGAAGAGTGGTCGGGGAGGAGAGGTTGGGAAGGAGAATTCATCGAGGAGGAGGGAGCCGCAGTGAAGAGAAATGCTGGGGAGGAGAAGTCGTCGGGGGAGGAGGGCACCGCGGTTAGGCGAGGTTGGAGAGGAGGGTTCCACGGTCAGGCGAGTTCAGGAAGGAGGGTGTCGCGGTCAGGCAAGGTCAAGGAGGAGAACTCATTGGGAGGAGAAGAATCCTGGAAGAGAAGAAGTCGGGAGGATCATTAGAGTAGCGAATTGGGGGACTCTGAAACCAAATTGGAAAACACATGGTATAGCCACAGTTATTAAATTAAACCATGGAAATTATAAAGATATAGCCATGGAGGAACAGATCATTCCTTGAGAAATATTTCAAGTCAATGAAGATTAAAAGATCCTCCCTGATTTTGCAGGGACATCAATATAAGATATTAACCAGATTTCTTGAATCTGGTTTCTGAGTCAGAATTAAATGTGAAGGAATGGGTCTCACAATGAAAGGATGTAATTTGAGACATGTCGCACCATGAATAAATGTGTCACACTGTGACAAGAATTTTTTTAGATTCCTATATAAAAATGATCACATAACAATACAAATTAAGAGAGATACAAATGAGAAGAGGAGAGACTAAAGTGAAAAAAGGGAGTTCTAGGTCAATACTAGAAGTAAAATGAATATTAAAATTGCAATCAACTTCTAATAACATGTATGTGGTTACTTGAAAAAGATTTATCTTGTGAATTGGAAAATTATAATAGAGTTAGGTGGGATGGAATGAGATCAACACACTTCCAGGAGCCAACACCATTAGAATAAAAAACCTAATATCCCCCATCATCTTCTAACTCTAAAACATCATTCCATAAACTTTTCCAACCGGAAAACATAATAAATTGAATAAAAAAACCACGAAACACCTAAAGTACATCACCACCACCAACCAGAAGAAAATCCACACAATGAAAGACAGATCAAACACATATGAGAATAAAAATGCCTCCCTACTAATGAATCAGGCCCACCCGAGGGTAAACAATATTGTACAACCTAAATCTTTTCTACTGAAAAACTACACCAACCAGGTGGTTCTTGTTGAACAGTCAGAGAACTTTGTTTTTAATCCAATGATGTATGATCTATTTTTAGGAGGTTTTCTGGTTTGAAGTTAAATAAAAAGAAATTGTTTTTTTCTATAGAATTATCATCTTGTGTTAATCATCTGGGGCTGAAGTTGATGCATGGGAAGTGGCACCCCATTTCTCATATTTTCTAGTGAACACTAGTGTTCAATTTTTCCAAGATAGGGTTAACCTTTTTCATCCCAGTAATAAATTTTTGGTCAATGGACCCTTATCAAGCCTTGGTGGAATTGTTTATATTTAAAGTGTCCATGTTATAGAATATGAATGGTATTTATATTTTTCTTTATCTTGTGTTTTTTAGTAACATAAACATTTCATCAACAAGTCAGATAATCGTATTTGTATTTTTGATTTATGGAAGGCATTTCAATTCCAGTGAGCTTCTTCATTCAATTGTTCATGTGGATATGTCACCCACATTCCTGATCTCTAATTCCACAAATAACCATCCGCTCATTTTAGTTTAAATAAAAATTATTTTTAGTTATCTAGCTGTGATCACAGTTTATAATTTTCAAATATTTTCATTTGAAAATTCTAGAATATTAGAGAAGTGATCAATTTTAATTATCCACAAACCCATCTTGAATCACACCATAATTATTAGTTCGTATTTTTTAGAATTAAAAAAACAAAAAATCATTCTAGTTATGATTTAGATGTATCTTAAATAAATTCATCTTTTCCTAAACAATTCTGCTTTGTAGTTTACCCTTACAAAACTTCTTGTATAAACAAATTGACTCTTATGATTTTTCAAATGACTTGTGAATTCTTATCAATGAACCTTATGAATTTTAAAATGAATTTTTTGAATCAGTGTGGCTTCCTGCCTTTGCAAAAATTTCCATCTATGCATGTAGAATATGACTCGTATGAAAATTTAGAGTTACTCATACGCACTACCACATCTTAGCCAAATTTCAGTCATTCTAACTTTCGAAACTTTGAAATCTATAATTTCTGAAAAATACACAGACACTTCTCACGCACATCATGAAAACATACCCTAATTGAAAAAAAAACCATTATTGAGAAAATCCCTAGTATCTAATTAGAAAAAGAACCTACAATGAAGTGCAAGTATATAGTTCTCCAGTTTCAACTCCAGTCTTCTGCTACGGAATACTGACATCACCACCGTTCCTGCCACTGTAACGACCTACATTGTTATGGGTTGGTGAAACTAAAAGAAATTGGACTTACTTGGATTTGGAGCACAAAGGTAGGATTGTTGTGTCAGAGGATAAAGATCACTGTAGAGGATGGGCCCTGATAGGAACCACGCATAGAGGAACGCCGAAAGGGAGATGGTGACTGCATCATTGGAGGAGAATCATCCCAAGGTGGGTGGATGCATCAGAGGAGTAGAATGAAAGAAGTTTTGGGTAACAGTTTCGAGTGATGAGGGTTATAGGGAGTAGGGCAGAAAGGGAGGGAGGTGGAGATCACAAGCAGAGAGAAGGGCAGAAATGGGGTGGGGATCCCGAGCGCAAGGGAGGTTGGTGGTGGGGGATCACGAGTGTATAGAAAGAACAGAGGTAAAGCCATGGGTATTTTTTGACCTGTGGCATTACCTTAACCTATAGCCATAATTTTATTAAACCATGGCTATATAACTGTGGATAAATCTTCAATTTCAAGTAGTGATGAAAGCTCTAAATAAGGCACAACTTTCAACAAAATGATTTTTTAGTATCAATAACATCTCTTCAACATTTTATTTTCCTCCCAAAGTTTCACCAAATTTGGTATCACAACACAAGACATCTTCCCCCACACTTAAGTTCAACTAGAGTATGCAATTTCACTTCAAGAGTAGGTTGGATAGGGAAACTTGGATTGTGATGTGGCTAACCTAACAAAATTTCCATAGCTTATAAGGGATTAAATTATTAAATGTTCAAGTTAGGACATTATAAAAACGATTCTTATGAAATATTGGCCTTAAAACCAAATAAATTCCCCATCTATTTAAAATACAAGTACCTCAAATCCTCAAGTTTTAAGAAAAATAAACCAAATTCTACTTAAATCAAGTATTCAACAAGTGGGGTGAATGTATCGAATATGAAAGATATGGTTCAAAATCATCACATGTAAGTGATTTCAATGATAAATACAATGAGATGTGGCATGGAATTCAAAAATTCTGAGTACTATTCATGATATTTCTAAATATTTTAACATGAAATAAAGTCATTTTTAACATTCATTTAATCTCAGTTTCATGGAATATATTTTTTCACTCATAGAAATGGGTTTCAAAAATATCATTGGTAATCATTTTAGCTCAAAAGATTTAGAAACACGCAGAAATTTTAAAAACAATTTTTTTAACCAAAAAGAAAATAGTAAATGAAAATCATAAACTATAAGGGTTCCCTCCCCCATAGTTAAATGATGCAGTGTCCTCAATGTATTCAATTAGGTTTAATATATAATATGTGAATACTTGTACGTGGATGCCACATAATAGGAGCCCCGAGCTTGATGAGGCATATGGGCACAAGCGCATCTTCCTGAAAGCAAGAGGATGGCGACTAGCAGCGAGGGCCTAGGGTGTGTCCATGGGAAGACTATTCCCTCATTATCAGAGTGTAGCACAGTGGATGGAATATAAATGTATAATAAACAGTGGAATCAGTATAATTAAATAGTGGAAGAAAACTAATGCAATAGATAAATAAAAATAACAGTAACATTATCAATTGGGAAATTGATGATGTAATGTCATGTCACTAGAAAAATGCAAAACATGGATTCAAGACAATAAGATTAACATGTTCCACAAGGTAAAGGAAAACAAAGTCTACTCAACGCATCCTGAGATCCAACATGGTCATCTACTATCAAGCTCCATCCTAAATAGCAAGCAATCAAGTGTTTGAAGCCATATGCTTCCCTTTTTCAACACCTGCAAACATGTAATCTACTCCGGGTACCAAACGACACCCGAAGAGGGTATGAGATAAATCTTAGTGGGAAACCACCAACTATGTGTATAACATCCAGCCTATGTAATGGAATATAGAAATGTGTAGTCATGCATATATAATGTAAAGAAAAAAATACAATATAACTAAATACCCAAGTACCTACTTCATCCCTCGGCCGGTGTCTGAACATGTAACCCGCTCATTTTATTATGTAATTACCATTTAATGTTAATAGGTCACATGAGGAATAACCAACACTAACATCACATTGAGATAGTATAAGTAGTGAAGGTACCATGATGCAACAAGGCAACCTGACAAGGATATCCAGTGAGGGAGTTTTAGGGTAATAACTAGGGTAACGTAAATCTCACGGAACGCAAATGTAGTATTATCTTAGTGTAGTTAAGGGGTATGAGTATAATAAAAGGATAATAATCCAAACCATTCTAAAATAATGTGCCTACCAATTCTAAGGTGATCGACCAAGGTAAAATGGGCCTAAGCAAGGACAGAGCCCTAGGGGCTTTCACCATGGCACCTACTAGTCAACTCTAGATCCATGGAGTGTATCTGAGGCATCCTATAATAATGTAAAGGACGCTATGGTAGTATACCAAGTATCCAAGGAATAGATAAGAACCAGAGTCTAGGTGGAAAACAACCTAAGCAAACCATGTCCTTGAATTGGAATGGGATTCTTGAGTCCCAGGGTATTCTCCTCTCAGAATCCAAGTTGAGCTCAAGTCAGTCAATTTCTATTTGATATTGTAATCATGTAATAATTCATTTTGGTCCAAGTCTTGACTTCCATTAGAGTGGATAGTTCAAGTAGAGTAGGAACCATTTATTTATTGGTCCGAGCCTTGTCTTCCATTAGTTTGGATATTCCAAGTAGCGTTGTAACCATTTTTTCAAGTCTTAATTAACCATTAAGGCATATTCAATTACACAGGTTCACTCCGCTACCTTCCATTAATATGGAAAAGGGTCCTATAGACATGTGACCATTTTTCAATATCATTTGTTAAGGCCAAGTTATATACTTAGTATACATTCCATTTCACATTTCACATTTAATAATCATTTGGAAGCACTTACCTTTGGCAGGTCATGTGGTGAGCATACATGATACATTCCATTATGAAATTATCTTTACTAAAAGTCATTTAATATGGATAGGCTCACCATTAAAAAGGTCAAACAAAGGCACACATGAACGGTGGCACAAACGTGCCAAAACACTGAAAACCCAAATGTGGCATAACCTTCAACATGGGGTGGATTGAGTTTTGGGTTTAACCACTAACAACTAATCACATATTTGGGAAGAGAGTACCCATATGATTCTAAAAATTATAATCATGGCTTGTAAATTTAAGAAACAACTCCTGATGAAATCGGAAGGCCCCATACGAACATCCCAAAAACAACGAACATTAGGGATAAGTTATAAATCACCCACCTTATGGTTCTACGATCCTTATCCTCCAGTATTGGTCCTTGTTTTTCCTCAGATAAGAGTATATCTATGAAAAGGTGAAAAATTCTCACATGATGATACATAGGTCGAGATCAAGAGAGAAGAAGAATGGCTAAAGAGGACTTGAGTACTTACTATTGCACATCCATCATGATGAATGAAAGATCAATCATATATAAGACGAAGGGGATCTCTTGATCCCTAGCTCTAGCCTTAAAAAAGATGAAAAATGAAAGGAAAATGGGTTAATCACCCTAGTTCTAGGATTAGGGAGGAAGTATTAGGATTAATAGATCATTAAGGGACAACTGGAAATTTACCCAGAAATTTAGCCTGCACACGGTTTGTCAAACCGTGTGCAAACCTTGCGAGAAGGATCTGCCGGAATGGTTTGGAAACATAGTTTTATCAAACCATGTTCAATCCATTCACAGGTAAATGGGAAAAAGGGGCACCCACATGGTTAGGCCGCACATCCATTCGCCAACTGTGCGAGGTGGATCTATCTAATAAAACACCATCTGAACGGTTTTCTGAACCATGCGCCAAGCCATTTCCCCCCCAAAAGATGGGTTCTAGGCTCTGAAGAAGCCACAAACACCCTTAGAAACCTTTTTAACTCATTAGGCATCCATATTACATCCAAAGTAAAGATTTAGACTAAAAAAATAAAGTATCCATACCTGAGTGAAAAATCGGATTCTTACAGTCTGCACCCCTTAAAAGAACTCCCCCCCCCCCTGAGTTCTCCTTCCAAGGGTAAAGAAACACTATCTGAGAACAAATCTATCCATTGGGCCCATACATCAGATTAACTCTCCCAAGTCTCATCCTATACTCGACCGTGCTACCATTGTACTCATATGAGAGGAAAAACATGCCTTATAGAGACATCGTGCTTTGTTCAATGATGTGTACTAGATACTCCTCAAAGGTAACATTGAAATCTTACTCAACTTCCCTGAGATCAAAAGTATGAGACATTTCTGCATGATATTGGGGAAGTTGTGAGATGTGAAAGACGTTGTTCATGACATGGTACGTCAGAGATAGTAGCAACCGATAGGCTACCAGCCTAACTCACTCTATAATTTCATATAGACCAACGTAAAGAGGTGACAACTTTCCCGGCTTTCTTCACTATCTATGCCCTATCCTGGGATATACCAGAAGGAAGAAATGATCCGGAACCTCAAACTCAAGAGGTCATCAATGGCAATCAGCATAAGATTTTTGTCTAGATTGAGCAGTATTCATACGCTTTCTGATCAGCTAAACCTGTTCTAAAGTCTCATGAACGAGATGAGGACCTAGTAGGGATGCCTCGCCTACCTATAGCGTACACAAGGGTGAATGGAATGGCCTAACATATAAGGCCTCAAAAGGATCCATCTGAATCATCTCATAAAAGCTGTTATTATAAGAGAACTCTATGAGAGGGATATGCTACTCCCAAGAACCACCAAAATCAAAGACACATGTTCGGAGCATATAATCTAGAACATGTATTTTCTGTTCCAGTTTTCCATTCGTCTAAGGGTGAAAATATGTGCTTTGAATCACCTGAGTCCCCATACCATTCTGCAACCCTTTCCAGAACCGTGAAGTGAAATGGGAATCGCTATCTGAAACGATAGTACATGGAGCCCCATATAGTTTTATGATCTCACAGACATACAGTCTTCCTAGTTAATCAAATGAGAAAGTCTCCTGAATAGGAATTAAGTGGGATGATTTTGTTAGTTAGTCAATGACTACCCAAATAGAATCGCAACCGCTCAGCGACCTTGGCAAGATGACTACGAAATCCATACAAACACCATCCCATTTCCATTCTAGGACTAGAAGTGGCTGTAATAGGTCTATAGGTCTCTGGTGGTCCGCCTTCACCTACTAACAGGTGGAACACCTAGTAATGAAGCCTGAAATCTGACGTTTCATTCTAGGCCACCAATACTGGTGTCACATATCTCAATACATCTTCAAGATTTCTGGATGGTCTTCCCACTAAGAATCATGGGAATCTTTCATCAGCTTCTCTCCCATATCTTCAGGAACCCAAATACATTCACATAGATATAGGACATCATCTCTGTCCACAGACTAATCTAAAGGTGGGTTATCTTTTTATATACTCTCATGAAGAACCAAACTATCAGGATCTGAAAACTGCCTACTCTTCACCTTCTCAAGGTGGGAAGAGGTAAATGTTGATGCTGATAGGTAAAACATCTCTTTATTGTCATGAAACTCTATATGAAGTTAATAAAAGAGGGCTATTAACTTCCAATCATCATTGGATTTCTGTATGGTCTATGTTTGAGTTTTCTAACTCAGTGCATCTACGACGACATTGCCCATTCCAAGTGTATAGGCAAGCTCAAAATAAAACGATTGTAGATATTTGACCCATATCTTCTATCTGAGGTTCAAGTCACATTGAGAAAAGATATACTTGTGGGTCTTGTGCTTTTTATACACAACAAATCACTCACCCAACAGATAATGTCTCCAGTAATGTAAGGTATGGAAAAATGATGCTAAATCAAGGTCATGCATAGATTAATTTCTCTCGGGAGTCATCAACTATAGGGATATGCATGTAACAAATTTTTATTCCTATATCAAAACTTCTCCTAGGACAATTTCTGATGAATCACAGAAGACAATACAACCTTTACCTTGTTCTAGAAGAATCATAATAGGTGCTAATACAAGACTCCCTTTAAACTCATGAAAGGATTTCTCACATGCTATTGAACATGTGAACTTGAAAACCTTATTTTTAAGACTATTAAAAGGTTAATCAAGATAAAAAAATCCTTTTATGAAACTCCTATAATATCCAGCAATCCCTAATAAACTTCTGATATCAAACACGTTTTTGGGATGCTCCCTAGAAACTACAACTGTAACCTTTTTAGGGTCAACAGATATTCCTAATTCTGAAATTATATGACCCTAGATGTTAACCTTATTGATCCAGAAGTCACACTTAGTAAGCTTGGAATAAATATGATGCTCTCCTAGTGTACTCAAAATGATCTCAATATGTTTGTCATGGTCGTTACGAGTGTGAGAATACACCAAGATGTCATCAATAAAGACTATGAAAAAATAGTCCAAATAGGAGTGGAAAACCCTATTCATCAAATCTATGATAACAATAGGTGCGTTATTAAGAATGAATGTAATATCTAGATACTAATACAGACCATACCAACTATATAAAGATGTACTAGGTATGTCTGATGGTCTGACTCCCACCTAATGGTAACCTGGTCTCAGACCGATCTTAGAGAACATATTTTCTCATCAGAGCTGGTCAAAGAGATTATCTATTCGGGGAAGTGGATACCAGTTCATCACCATAAGCCGGTTCAACCATCTATAATCCACATATAAATGAAGAGTTTCATCCACCTTCTTGGTGAAAGCACGGGTGAAGCCCAAGAGGATGTTCTATGATGTATAAATCCTTTGGCCCCTAGGTCCTCTATCTACCTATTGAGATACTAAAGCTTAGTAGATAGCATCCTGTATGGAGGAATGGGAACTGGAGCTACTCTTGGAACAAGCTCAATTGTAAACTCTACCCCTCTTTCAGGATGTAAGACAAAAAAATAATCGAGAAAGAGTTCCCTAAAATGATCAAATATTGGAGGGAAATGAGTTTGAAGAAAAACCTAATCCTCTAAGAAAATATTTGAAATATGGTAAGTCACTTCACCTAGCCCATGATACTTGAGTCCAACTCTCTCATCCTAGACATCCAACTTAATTTTGAAAAGATAACTATTACCTTCTAGTGATGTAAAAGCGGCCTTATGTCGATATAAGTCTACAAAGGCATGATAGTGGACTAAACAGTCTATCCCAATAATGACATCAAAGCTCCTCATATTGAGAACAATGAAATTCAAAAAGAAAGGGTTACTACCAACCTCATGGTTACAATCCCTGCACCGGCCTATTCCCTCTGTCTGTATTCCCAACGATGTATCGAGGGTCATTACACCATAGTAATACTGTATCTCAATTCCAAGAATTTCCTTGATAGATACAAAATTAAAAGAGTTTGAAGAACCTGTATCAAACAAATAAGAAACAATATTAGAGGCTACTGGAATAGTACCTCGTACTATAGATGGTCCCACAACATGATCTTCAAATATCAGTTGTAAAGTATGAAATTGACTTGGTCCATGGACCTATGAAACATATGGACTACCATGGTCATGACTGCTCTGCTGGTGCTGTGGGTGATTAGGGTTTGGACTACCACAACCATGACCTCCTACTCAAATAGAGCTTCCAGTGCTATTCCAACTCCCCGCCTGACACAACGGAAAAGAACTCGCTCCATTAGGTGTAGTGGATACTAATCCTTTTCCACATGAAGTTGGTGTAAAGGTCCTATAAAAGCATTGAGGATGAACTATACGGTGGCAAGCCCGAAACTTAATATGGTCTCTATCACATTGGGGCTTCTTATGCCCCAGTGTTCCACACTAATGACACACCAAAGAGCTATAAATGTGGATACTTTGGCAACCACTAACCTGACGAAAAACTTCAAGGCAATGTTTCTTGCCAGTGGAAGAACTACTAGCCTAACACGTCATTGGTACTTTAAACATGATACTCATGATGTCCCTCAGGTTACACTTAGTGATAAGGGTCTGATCAACTATTAATGAAAATGTAGGAAGGTGAAAGACATTCACCTGAGTTTGGATGGAGTATTGGATCCCATCCTCAAAACGTATAGCATGCGAAATCTCATCACCGACTAGAAGCAGTCAAAAGTATTGTAAATCAGTAAAACATGATGAATATTCAACAACAAACATAGAACCCTGATTTAGATACATGAACTCTCTATATCTGTAAGCTATCAGTGCTTGAGGAATGAACTAATCATAGAAGGTATTCTAGAAGTGAACCCGTAACATGCCCTGATGACAACTGGCCTAGGTTGCCACATCCCACCAATGCTTGGCTGAATCCTGAAGCATTTATGTAGAAATCTTGACTGTCTGCTCTGGTGGTGTTTCTAGATGCTCAAAGACAGACAGCATGGCCTCTAGCCAAGACTAAGTAGACCCAGAACCGCCCTCCCCTGAAAAAGTAAGAGGATGATGTTGCTAGAACTTGTAGGTCAGATCATCCATTATAGGTGAAACCCATGGAGCAACACGCATAGACTACATAAGATGTTGGAAACTATCAAAAACTTCATCCTTAATGCTCAAATCAGGTACAATAGGTGGTGCATCATGTGTCACTTCTGAAGGTAAGACTAGCAGCTCAGGGCCCACCATGTCTGGAGCATGGTCGTCACTACCCTCCTGGAAAATGACATTGGGATGTCATGGCAGAATTGGTCTACAAATGAAAAGAAAACACCTTAGAACAAGTTTAGGAGCATAATATATCATCACTTGTAAAATCTTAATGTATTAAAACTCACTACCCATGGCATATTACCCCAAACTACCTACTTATCGGTAAGTGCTCAAGTATAAGTTTCATATCATTTTGCAGTTAATTTCCATGTTCACTCCTTTACCTTTCATAGAAATGACAAGGAGGGATAAGGATGTGAAACCAATTAATTTTAGATTTTAGGATTCACTTTATAATAGATATCCATTTTCGATGAATTCGTGCCCATACACCTATCACTAGAAATGACACCCACTTACTAAAAGAATAATGGCTCGACTTGGAAAATTACTCATCCCAGCCCATTAGGGCCAACACAACTCATGAATTGAGAAAAGAAATCACTCAATCGAAGGCAAAGTAATACATGTAAATGTAAACTATCACAACAACACTCAACAATCACAAACATATCAAGGAATGCAATGTAGTGAAATGCACCTATATGGCATGGAAATATGCTTGACATGTGAACTCTAGGTGCCTATAATGATGCATGTAACAATCCCCATTTCCCTCATATCATCGGGATAGGGATGAAATAAATATTCAAAAGATTAATAATCAACAACACCACATAGCATTTGTTTCACCCAATAGTGAAATAATATCAACTATAATAGGCAAAAGAAGAATAACAATTATAATTTAGGCAACTTGGTTTTTACCCCGAATATGGGTTCACGACTCCAAAGCACGACTTATGACCAAGTCCCAAGAATTCCAATTCTCTAATATATTGTCACTATAGTAAATCAAGAAAATAAACCACCACTAATACCAAATTGTGACGACCCGAAATCAGATTCCACTTAATAGGTGCCCCGAGCCCGGTGGGCCACATGGCCTCAAGCGCATCTTCCTGAACGCCAGAGGCTGCCGACTAGCAGCAAGGGCCTAGGTTGTGTTCATGGAAAGAATATTCCTTCATTAGTAGAGAGTAACACAACAAAAGGAATATTAATGAATAATTAACAGTAGAATAAATATAATTAAACAACGGAAACGAACTTATGCAATAGATAAACGAGAATAACAATAACTATATCAACTAGAAAAGTGATTATGTAATGTCATGTCACTAGAAAACTAGAAAACATGGATACAAGACAATAGGAATAACATGTTTCACAAGGTAAAAGAAAACAAAGACTACTCAAAGAATCCTGAGATCCAACTTGGTCATCTACTATTAAGCTCCATCCTAAATAGCAAGCAATCAAGTGTTTGAAGTTGTATGATTCCATTTTTCAACACCTGAAACCATGTAATCTACTCCAGGAACCAAATGATGCCCGCATAGGGTGTGAGATAAATATCATTGGGCCACCACCAAAGGTGTCTATATCATCTGGCCTATGTAATGGAATATAGAAATGTTCATGTATGTATATATAAAGTAAAGAAAGCAGTACAGTATAACTAAATACCCAATTACCTACTTCCGGCCTTGGCTGGTGTCTGAACATGTACCTAGTTTATTTTGTTATGTAATTACCATTTAATGTTAATAGGATACATGAGGCATAAAAAACCCTGACATCACCTCCATAGTATAAGTAATGATGGTCCCAAGGTGTAACAAGTCAACCTCATAAGTATATCCAGTGAAGGAGTTCTAAGGTAATATCCATGGTAACATAAATCTCACGGAACGCAAACTCTGTAGTATCTGAGTCTAGCTAAGGGGTAAGAGTATAATATAAAGAGCATAATCCTATGCATTCAACAATAAGAAACCTACCCAATCCATGGTGATCGTCCAAGGTAAAATAGGGCTAAAAAAGATGAGAAGAGAATTTGGTAGGGTTTGGCTAAGCTTGAAGGATTAAATGGAGATAATATCAGGGGGATGAGGTGCCCTTTTATAAGAGAGGAAAGGGGATCTTTTGAAAACACTGAAAAATATTAATTTATAATAAAATCAAACCCTACAAAAAAACCTCGAAAGTGTCCCAAATTAGAATAATATATGAGATAGGGTTGTAATATCATCATATAATAAATTTTGGACAACTTATTTTATCTATTTAAACCTTATCATTTTAATTTACACTTAGTTATTATATTAAATTTTAATTTTGTTAATATCATTCTATATTATTAATTATTATAAATATTTATATATATGGTGTTAATCAGCCATAAATATGTAATTTACGATTTTTTAGATCTTATAATAATCACTTTTTAATTTTACATATTTTTTATGATTTTTAAAAAATTTAATAAAATGTTATTTTTATAAAATATCAATAGTGTCAATTTTAACACTACTTATTTATTTGACTTTAAATAAAATCCTCGAAAAAGATAAATTCAAAAAAAATTAATACACTGATAACATATTATAGTCACCAAAAAAATCGTGGATCACTTAAATTAGTTCATATGATATTTATTTTAATATTTTTAAAAACATTTATTTGATATTTCTATTAACAAAATAATTTTTACTTCACTATTGTGTCATCATTAAATAATAATTAATTTTCATTATATATTTAATTTAATTATATTTCTAGCGACTATTTACTTTCGATTTTTTATGAATTTTATCACTAAATTAAAATTATTACACTTATAAGATATCAGAGGGTGACATGTTGTCACCTTCTTTTGTTTTAAAAATAATTACATCATTTTCATGGAAAAAATTCCATGAAATGTATCTATTCTGACCCTTAGGTGATATGGGTCTACTTTTATTCATCGAATAGAATTTTGGCAGGTGTTAGGGTAATTTTATAATATTATATTTACCCTTAATTACTCGATTTACCATTAACTACGGTGATAAAAATAATTACCAAAGTTATTATTCATAATGCCCAAAAAATCAAAGTACCCCATTAACATAATTTAGACCAACTAATTCCATACATGGAATCCATTTTCAAAAATTCAAAACTCTAAAGTTGTATTAATTAATTTAAAATTAATCCCATTGTTGAGAAAATGGGATTTAAAAGTTAAAACATTGAAAAAGATTGAAATGTTTTTACCTATGAATTCAATGTATAATTAATAATAATGAGATACATTATATTAAATGGTAAAAATAATTTCTATTAATAATTTAAAACAATTCAATACTATAATTTACCATATAAGTTATCTCAATGAAACAAAATATAGTTAAAATTTAACGTATTTTTACTATTCATGGAAATATGAATGTTATCAGAAAAATATCAATAATTTATCAAAAGAAAATATTTATATCACTTTTCCAAATAAGAAGTTTACTTTTTCAAATCTAACTTATAAATGTGACCAAAACCTGATTTAAAATGGTTGCGCCATCAAAAGGCAACAAAATAGCATTTTTTTGAAAAATACTTTTTTTATCCGAAAAAAAAGAACTTGTCCTTATATCATGTCTAGAAAAAAAAATATGGATAATAATATTCACAATGGCTAGTTTATATCCCATTAAATAATAATATTTTAATAATAAATCTTTGTTTAGTGAAACTCGGTATAGCATACAACATAAGCTCTCGAGGAAGGTCTCTCTTGCATGTAATGCAAGACAAGTTAGTATTACGTGTAGTGAATGATTTTTTTGGTGTTGCATATAATATAATAAAAAATTATTTCATTTATACATTGAGAAAAATCTATACTTGGTGTTGCATGAAATGAATTCTATCAATGGAACCTGAATGTGTGTGCAACATAAGGCATGAATAGTGTTGCATATACTGCATGCTAATACGGTGTTGCGTATAGAACAAGATAATCTTGGAGTAGCGTACAACACAAGACATAAATGAAACTAAATAGAATCTATCTCATAAAATATTGGCGTGTTACATTTGGAGGCCCTTGGAATGGGAGACTTCTAATGGCGGTCGCTATTGGGTTTCAATAGAGACCTCCATAGGCAATGAGAGGGCTTAAAAAAATTAGCACACCTTCCCCCACCCTGTATTACCTCATGCTCTCCCTCGAGTAACCCTACAATGCTCATCCCCTCCCTCACTGCACCTCCTCTATCACACCACCTCCACCTCTGACCCACCATTGTCGCTCATCCTCTCCCTCACCACACCCAACTCTACCTCCAACTCACCTATTTCGCCCTTCCTCTCCCTCATCGTACTGCCTCTGGCTATCCTTCATCACCCTTCCTCTTCCTCACCACACCCACCTCCACCTATGTCTCATTTATGCCTCATCCTCTCCCTCACTGTAGGTTCTGTCACCCTATCCCTCCCTGACTCCCCTCCTCACTTCTACCTCCGCCTCCCTCTCCCAATCTCCCTCTACTCACACCTGGACCGTTTCCACAACCAACCCAGAGCCGTACGCCACCCATCCACCCTCACCGCTACCGCTCCCTGTGTCTCTTTGGCCTGCTGACTCCACCTCTACATTCACGTGGTTCCATATTTGTCTCACTATCAGGTAATCCATGATTTTAGTTTTAGGGTTTTGATTTTGGGAACTTCCATCACAAATTGGAACTTCCATCCAAAATTGAATTTGGTAACTTCCATCACAAATTGGTTTTCTCCACTTCATTCAAAAATTATAATTGTTGATTTATTGGGAGGCATTATCTTAGTTGCTAAGGTTTATAGTCCAAAATTGGTATTTGATGATTTTATTCATGTACCACATGCCCATAGAGGTTATTATATTTTTTTCATTACTATGATTTAGAATTTTTCTTTCTATAGTTATAGTTGCTTTATATGTTTTGATTATAGTGTATCAAAATTTATTCATTATGATATTAGTGGATCATAGATTCCTTATTTTCCATGTTGGCTTGTTATTTTTTGTTATACCCTGTAAAATATATTTTGTTTCTTAACTGATTGACTCCTCCACCAATCCGATCAAATGAGTGAAGTAATCCCATTATATATGGCCCACGACCTATCCAAATCTATAATATGAAGAACAATATATTGAAGGGAACCAATGATCATGTTTACTGGAGGGGAATATGATAAGTGTGTAAGGGAAGAGGAGCCATCAAAACAATCAACCAGTTTAACATCACAATTAAGAAACTTAGAGTGAAAATAGATTAATTACAAGAAATATATACTCAAATATAATGGGAAATATCACTGGAAATATCCACTTTAAAACAACATAGAGGTTTATCAATTAAATAGTGTAAAGATATTTCAATGGAGGAAAACATTGGAAAAAACACAATGAAATTTCAATAAAAGAAATATAGGTAGTCATAATTTATAAAATATTTCTTTTTATAAAGGTTTATATCCCCTTTATATGATTTACCATATACTCATATTAATATGAGTTTTAGTGACCTTTATCACCTCCTCCTCTTTCTTTGACCAGCATCCATGCGACTTTTTTGTTAAGGTTTTACCTAATTTAGTTATGAAAATTACATTAAGACTACATTTTTATCAGGGGTGTGTGAATGTAAGAAACATTTTGACCTTCCCCCCTTAATTGAATATTTCATAGCTAGCATGGATCAACCATATTTAAGAATAAGTCCTCTAATAGAATCATCAGCAGGGAACTAGAGTCTTTGGTGAAAGGATTTATGATAGATATGATATATTTTAGAAAAATTCGGTATAGTTTATTACATATTGAATCATAATAGATATATTAATTATGTATAATGTAATTATCCTATATTCTTCATTAATTATTAGATATCATAAGTAGTGGTAGGGATTTCTTAATCATCATGGGAAACAATATGTGTATGTCATCTCCAATAATTAAAATATAATTGGCGATATTGACATTTCATAGTTGGAAATAGACAGTTTTCATTACATGAAAACATTATGTCCATCATGTCATATAAATGATTGGATGTAGTCAAATGTGATAATCCCACCACCTAAATAATGTAGTTTTCATAAAATATAATTCACTTCATGGATGCCATAGAGTAATATCTCCCTCAAAAAACCATTTTGGATTGGTGGTGATATAGATATTGAAATTGAAGATAAAATTTTATTTCATTACATAGGGAATTCATAAATGATGACTGATATACCTGTGTTGATTTTTGTTATGGAAAGCCATAAATATATTGGAATTAAAGATAGCATTATCCATCTTTGTTAATAAGATGTATCAATTATGTTCCATTTTTGAATGACAGTCAGTGGCATGAGATCATTATTGTCAGTGATATCTATTTTCTTTGATTTTTTTGTCTTATAGATTGAAATATCATCTTGTAACTAGTTTCTACATCCATATCTTTATGTACTCATGATACTAATTGGTGATGATATCACCATGTGCTCAAATAGAGTCTGCATCCAATTAAAAAAACCCATTTAACAGAAATTATGATTTTATGTTATTCATTACACAAATATTAACGGTGGATAAGGTATTCATTATATAAAAATTTAGTGCAGATAGTAGGTGACTTTTAAGAATCAAATAATAGTAATTGTTAACTATTTTATATAGAGGATTTGGCATATATAAATAAATGTTATTAATCATAAAATTATAATGTAATCTAATGTGTCCTTCTCAAAATGAAAGAAAATATTAATTTTTTTGATAACACCTCTCATGTGTGTGTACTTTTCTTATTAACACACTTGGAAAATGTGTTTTTTTATTTATGTAGACTTCTTTTGAAAATTATTTGAAAATTATGTGAAACTACTTTTAGGAATAAATCAATATTTAGGCTCTATTTGGTAGTACTTCTTGAAAACGTCTTAGAGTACATATCCATTTTGATAAAATTTATTGTGCAAGTTTTTTCAAATTTCATGAAAATGTGTTTCTTGAAAAAAAAATCATGAGAATTTATTTATTTATATATTATAATTGAGGCAAAATTTTGTCTTTATATTTACTAATCCTTTAACTGTATATTCTTATTTCCTTACCTATTAAAAAGTGTAAAAAAATACTAATTTCGTAAAAAAAATATCTTAGTTGAGTTTTGTTTTATATATTCATTTGATCAACATTTTAATTCAATTAAAAATATTAGATTTATCCAAATATGTTTTATAATCCTCTAAAAAAATATTTAGTCAAGTAAAGAAGAAGCCTTTTAAAAATAAAATGAATAATTAATTAAATATATTGCAATGATCATGTCATTTTTGAATTGTTTTTTGTTTTGGATGAGTGTGAATTTAAGTCCATGTGCAATTGGTTAGTATTTATATAAAATGTATTTTGTGATATGAAATTCTAAAAATGCATGAAATATGATGTCTTGTGTAATGATTGATGCTTTTTGTACAGATACAAATATGGATAAGAGTTGGATTGATCTTCCAAATAGAACATCTAGGGAATATTTTCAAGGAATTATGCAATTTATTTATTTAAATAGAGTATTTAAATGAGAAAATATATGTTTTCCACATAGAAAATGTGACAATAGATATCAATGCATATTTGGAGGCATGTGTACATGCTTTCGAGGATGTAAATGTGCAGCTGGTAGCTGAGCTTAGAGCACTACGAGAATATGTGCATCAGGGTGATAGTACAAGTGATCCTACGATGTAGGTTTATACGGAATTTATTTATTTATTTTTTATGAAATTAGTTAATATTACCTTTATAATTTTTATTCTTTGTAGGCCCCTTCCATATCAGATGGATATAGCAGCCATGGCCCCAGATGAGGTATCATATTCAAGAGGCGTGTTTTGTATTTTCTTTTTTGTTTCTCGTTTAAATTGATTGTCTCGATTTTTTTTTTGTATATTTTAGAGTTAAAATTACATTTTAACCATTTCTCTGGTCCTAGTTTGTCATAGTTACCTTTAGGTAGCCTTTATTCATTCATAGTTTCCCGCTCTATCACCTAAACTAGTAGGATGGTACAAACAAACTAGAGAATATTCTCACTAAGCCCCACTATCTTCATCTCCAACCTTTATAATAGTATGTCCTTCACTTATTATCCCATGTAGGACCCCCTAACAAATATATGTGGTCAGAATGTATGCCCCATTCTAAAAGACCAACCTCCACCTTCCACCCAGTCCGCTTCTCAGGATGCAGTATAATTTCATGGTCTGTATTTTTTTATTTTCTATCCTATCTTTTCCTATCCTACCTATCTTATAATATGTCATTGTGTGTATCTGCGTGTTTCATGTTTTTTTGTCTATATGTATCTCTTTTTTATCTCTATATGATCAGCCTGTATGTATGTCTTTCTCTCTGTTCTTGTCTATAGGAGTGTGTGTCTATATATCTACATTTCTTTCAATCTATATATCTATCCATTTTACAACAAACCCATCTATCTATTTACCCATTTATTTGTTTTTCATCACACTATGTATGTTTAATGATCAATATTTTCACAAGAGGGTTTATCCATAGGTTTTTTTATTTCTTTTTCAGTCTACATGCCTTTCTAATGACATGTATATCCAACCATCCATGTGACTTTTCATTGGTCTATTTTTCTATCATCATTATTTCTATTTATATATCAATACATTTTTCATTTTTTGTGTAAACATATTATTTTGTCTCTATTCATTCAATTTTTTATCAGTTTATGTGTGTAGTATTTAACCAATCTATGTGTTTATATTTATTTTCTATTCAACATTTTTTTCAAGTTGTATTCAATTGTTCATTAGTTCCTTGGTCCATTTATCCATCCATCTTCTTGTCCATCCATCTTCTTATCTGTATGGTTTTCCATCCATCCATTCATTTCTTTAGTAATGTGTGTGAAATTAAAAGTCCAAGGAGATGTCATTAGACCCTCCATTAGGTATCTAAGAGGACTTAGGTACTAGTGACTTTGGATGTTTCTTATACTTCTCATCATTGTACATATCATCTCATCAACATCATTTGATGGATCATTATAGAAAAACTTTTTTGACTCATTATATCATATATTTTGACTTTCTATGAAAGAGATGGTCATGGATGATCTAATGATTTGGTAACATTGGGGGTTGTTGGTATTTTTTTCGGATTCCTAGTAACCCTCCCCCTTTGTGAAGGGTCGATCCCATAGTGACCTTGATACCACTACTCAGTAGTATCCCCTAAGGGTATAATGATATCCATGAGTAGGAAAGCTAAGTTCTTAGCCCTATAAAATCACTTGTTGAAGGAAGCTTTCTCATAGTATTAACTATTTTATGGTCCATCATCATCTACAGTCGCCACAACACTTTAAAATGTTTCTCCTTACCAATATCTATAAATATTTATATCACATTGAATGGCCCCAAAATATGAATAGAACCTTCCCAATATAGACATGTAGTAAGAATTGGTGCATCTTCACCAACACTATATCCAAGAGACTTATTAGATCCTATTCTATTAGCATAGTTTATATGATAAATGAACATGGCTTGAAACCACTGTGGGAGTCATAGATCAAGAGTAGGTAGTTTCTTGATTACATAACCCAGAATCTTATAAGATGAATTGGTGGAGGGATGTATGGATTGACATCCTAACCCCATTCTTCATAATAACCCTATTCCAACTCTATATAGAATGTGCCTTAAGACATATATTTATTCATTAAAGAGAACCCCATTGAATTTTTATATGTTTTATTAATCCCTTAAGGACCTTTAATGATTTCTATTAATGTCTAAAAGCTAGCATTTATTTTTGAAGGGGGTTCCTTCCTCATGGATTTCATGACTTCCCTTAACAATTCATAGACTAATGAGGCTGTTCACCTAATATCTCCCTACATAGGCTTTGTGAAGGTGGTATTTTCATACATGGAACCATAGATTGGTTCCCCGTAGACCCATTTTTCATCCCATAAGATGATTCTTAATTTATTTTTTGTATGGTGGAATGTATTTTTCTATGTGATCTAGGGGATCAATAGTTAAGGGATCAAGTTTACGATATAGATGTTCATCAAGGATATCTTGATGGATTCATAAATAGAGGCCACCTTTAGATCCTACATGAATTTAGTACATGTCCAATAGATCTAATATGTCTAAATCCATTAAATATTGATGCCACATCATAAGTTAAATATCTAATATTTTTCCATCATCACAATTGATCAGCAGTTGAGTGGGAAATATGGATGTATATATGTGTATTTGCGGCTCTGATATGTTTGTTTGGTTATCTCGGGAAGTTTTCTGGTGATGTAACACACATTCATGAGTGGATTACCCCAAATAGATTATGATAATCTTTGAGGATATATTGGATCTTCTCAGATTATTATAATTAAAAAATTTAAGGGGAAAGATTATTAAAGTTCATTGGAAAATGATATACATCAACAGTCTATTCTATTATAGATGAATTATTGTGTGTTTCTCTTATAGTGAGTGTATCTTTGTGTGTGTTTGTGTATCTATCTTCCCATAAATTTGTCCATCCACTCATTTTTCTATCACTTTTTATGTAATCTCATCCACTAGTTCATTGGTCTATCTATTCCATCATCCCTCATTCATAAGCTTGTCTATCTATCCATTTGTCTATACATTGGTTTGATCAACTATGCTGGTGTAGTTGCATCCGTCCATAATATCTACAAGATGGACAATGAAAACACCCATGGAAAAGTGTATCTATATATTCAAAATACTCTATATTTTCCACACTTCATCACACAACAAGGTAGTTTTAAACTTAATGCACAACTAGCTCTCATGATTACTCATGTAGCACATGTCTTTTATAATATCTAGAGGTAAATTATGGTTTTGATTTATTTGATTTTATGTGCATATCATGACTCTTCCTCCTTAGATTACCCATCAGGTTTGTATATGATTTTATAATGTTAGCTTTGAAGCATTGAATCACCAAACAATATTCATATATTTCTACTTATTTTTATTGTTTAATAATTTTTTGTGTCTTATTAGTAGGTTGATTGTGGCTGATGATTGGAGATGAATTGAAGCTAGTTTGATTGCTATTTTGGTCAGGATATCTGATTTTAATTTGTTATTTACAGGATGTTTCTTTTGTTTTTTTCTAGTTATAATATTTCATTTCAGTTTTTTTTCTGGTTATAATACTGCATTTCAGTTGTTGGAATGCATGTTTTTTTTCAGACATTTTTTTTTGTTTTGGTTACTGCATTTCACCTACTGGAATGCAGGTTTTTTTAAAAAAAATTCAAGACTTGTGACCACTTATAGTGGTCGCTATAGGTTTTTCTTCAGAAACCATTAGCGACTAGCAATGACAGTCACTAAATATATCTCTTTCAAATCATCAACGACTATATAGACGGTCACTAATATCTTTCATATTGACTACTACCATGACCGTGTTAGGAAACCCTATAGTGACTGTATTTGTCCATCGCTAATGCCCAATTTCGACGAGGCAACTATGACCGCCAAAGGCGACCGAGTAGTGCTCCCTAAAGACTATTAAAAACCACTTTTGGCAGTCACTAATAATCAATTTTCTAGTAATGATATCATCATGACTATATTTTCTTCAGTCAACATATTTGCAATGGGTTTATCAACTTTCTTTTGATAGCAACATTCCCTTGCAAAAGTCCCATCGTTTTCCACAGAAAAAGCATTCTCCTTTCCTCTTGGAAGGATTGTATTTCTTCGTGAATTGTTGAATTTTCCTTTTGAAATGTAAGCAAGACTTTTGTTGTGCATTTCCCTCAATTATATTAATATTAGTATTGAATTGTGAAGTAATACTCACATATCTCGATATGGATTCTTCTTCAATGCAAAGAATCTTTTTTAAATTTTCTAAGGAAATATCATCACTCTTTTTACTAAGTTATTTTCCGTAATCATTCCACATAGGTGATAATTTAGCAATAATTGCACCAAACCGAAATGTTTATGGTATATTACTCTTAAGGGGAATAAGTTTATTTGGTATAACTAGTAGCCCTTGAAATTTCTCCAACACCGGCTTGTTATAAACCATCACATAATTTAGATACTTTTCAATAAGAAATTTATTAATACCTTTTTCCTCAGCTTTGTACTTGAACTCGAGTGCATCCCATATCTCTCAAATGGTCTTCATTTGACAGAAATAGTCATAAGTACAATTTGATAACGTGTTGAGAATATGTCCTCGACAATAAAATTGATCGTCTTAAAATTTCATCCTCATTTACTGAATGTTATCGACTTGAGTGAGATCAATGGGTGTACCGTCGGGATTTGAAGTGGGATCCTTAGGAATGAGGGGAAGATTCGGTTCTGCTATGTAAAAAATCTTCAACACCATATGAAGAAACATCATCCTGTCATGCCACTGGGAGAAGTTATTTTCATCGAAATGTTCAAGTTTGATCATGTCTTGGTTATTAATTTCAGGGATTTGGAATCCATCTTCTAGGTTCTAACTTAGGTATCCACCCATTTGATTGTTGTAAAAAAATATGTAGGCAGATGAAGAAGAATGATTGAACATAGATACGTGAATTTAATTCACTATCCAAAAGGGTTTGATCCACCCCCACATTAATGGTGTAGAGTTGTCGATGGAAGCTTCACTTGATAATTTCACCAAAATTTATGGAAAACTGAACACCAATTTTCGATTGCCTCGTAGTATCGATGTTGGAAAAAATATCTAGAGAATTTTTGGGATTGAAGATTAATTAAATCAATAACCAATCTCATTGTCACTTTTTTATAAAATGAAATCGGTGTAAATCGCACCGATTTGAGCTTGTTCTTTGATTCAATGAACACCTTGGTTCGATCAAAATGAGATAACTATTGATAAAGGGCACCCATTCAGATTTCAAAAAAAAACCAAAAACCAACAGTTATGACTAATCATGATTTTGTCTTTGTAATAAAATATTTTTTTTGTTTGGTTATATATATATATAATAAATCATTTTACTAAATTGATATTTTTTAAAAACACTTTAAAATAATTTAGGCAAAAACATATTTTTAATGAAAGTTCCAATTCCCAAATGTTGTTTTTCGGTTTTAAATTATAAAATCGTGTTTAATTTTTATGCCAAATATTACTTGTGTTTTCTATTATTGTTATGCAATTATTTTTTATGTGGGATGCTCATGTTGTTGGGCCTTAGTGTGTGGAGTTCTGTTCTGCTGGGCATGTTTAGGGATTGGGGCCTGTGGCTGTTTTGAGGTCTGCTTCATTCGGGATGTTCACTCAGTCCTGCTTCATTGGCCAGCCTGACCTTCGCTGCATGCCATCGTGACGATCCGCCTATCTCACCTTCCACCAGTTATGTGGATCCCCTTCTGTTATGCCTATCAAGGTGTCGCCTCGGGTCTGCAGTGCCATTATTTGCTGCGGTGCATGGGTGTTTTTTTGTGTGGTTCGTTGTCTTCAACCTATGAGTTCGAGAGCATTGAGAGAAGGTCCTTGTTGTTCTGAGATCTGCCACCAGCACATCACCATACTAACGTCGTTCCGGTGATCTCTAGTGGAGAACGTGGCTCCCATGAGTAATGAGGAGACCATTTCAGAATCCAGAACTTCTGACCTTGGCGGAGCTACGTGTTCTTCGGTGTTTCATTTTTGTGATCCCGCACTTTTCTTTCTTGTTTACATTTTGTGATTTATGTTCTTTATTTCCTTGTTGGTTTGGTTCTCGGTGACTGAGTGGCATGTGTGAGTATGTCCGGTTCAAGGGAGTTCTTTGCTTACTCCGAGCCAAAGTTCATCAGGCTCTTGGGTTGATGAGGTCCCTGTTCTCAGATACCATTTGAGGTCTACAAGTGTGGTCTGTCTTAACTGCTCTTCTCTTCTTGTATGTGCTATGTTTTCATTTATCATAATAAAAGGAATATTGTTGTGGTGTTCTTACCGTAGAGTATGAGAGGGTGAGCAGCACCCACTCACTGTTCCTTACAATTTTAATTTACTCCAGGGACCCCCTTTTCAACACCAGCGCCGCGCCCACTCGCTTTTCCCATCTCCTGTGGGCCCATATTTTGGATTATTTACAAAAAAAATTTACCACAATAGGTTAACATTTTGACCCAAAAAAAGAATCGTGATTATAATTTCTTATTTGGGTCATATTTAACATAATTTAAGGTTAACGGAAAATTATTTTTATACAATAGTTGGGATAGTATGTCAGACTTATTTGATCTCCATAATTGAAAAATGATCACCATAATTCCAGAACGCTAGTGAAAGATCCAAATTGCATTTCAATTATAATATCCAATTCCACTCAATATCATCTAAATCATAAATAAAATGTGTCAGATTTATAGGGTCAAGGAATGAAGAGCATGCACCATCTATAATGAATTATAACATTTAAAATTACAACACTACTCATAAATTCCATTTTTTATCAGCCTAAAAAAAACTCTGATAAAATTCACATTTATCAACACTAAGTTTAGTGTTGATAAATACCATCTTTTATCTATGCAACACAGCACTGATAAAATTCTTTCTCTACTGGTGCAGGGGTTTCCTCGATCTCCGCAGGGTGAAGACAAGCTTCATAGGCACCAAAATTTTTCATTTGGGATGATTTTGTTCAAATAACTAATATTTAAACAGTAGCAATGTTTAATGAAATTCCGACTTGACTGACATGTTTACCGAGCGTCCATGCCAAAACAAACAACCAGTATAAAGATTATTTTAAAATAAACTTAATCATATAGTAGTAGATCAAACAAATGCAGAATGAAATCCAGAAACAGCAAAGGGTCTCTCGGTCTACAAACGCCAAGAAAACATGTTTAGATTGTCTTGATGTTTTAATAAAATGATTTATAAGTCATTTTTGATGTGTAAGAATCTGTATCACATCAAATCAACATATGATGTGACCATTATGACTCCAAATTCATATTTTTAGTTTAAATCGTCGTTTTAATAAAAAAGACACGGGACGTACTCAAAACAAAGCATACACATTCGGATTGTTTTAATACTTTAGAACAATGGCCCTAAAGTCATTTTTGATGTGTAGGAATAATCCTCAGATTAATCCAATGCACGGTGTGATCGATATGGCTCAATGAGTGTTTTTTTATTTAAAATTGACATTTTAGTTCAAAACAATATTAATATACTCAAAACCCAACAAACATGTTCAAATTATTTTAATACATTACAACAATAATCCACAAATAATTTGTGATTTGAAGTAGTCAACCGCACCTCAATTCAATACACATCGTGCCCAGTATGACTCAATGTGTATGTTATGAGTTTAAAATTGATATTTACTTCAAAACATGTGTCACTCACTGAAAATCAAGAAAATACACTCTATTTGTCTTCATACATTAGGATAATGATTCATGAGTCATTTTTGATATATAGAAATTAGTCTCATATAAAACTGATATAGGATTTGACCGATATAACTCAAAGTACGTGTTTTTAGTTTAAATTGACATTTTAGTAAAAAAGACATGTGACATACTCAAAACCGAGAAAACACATTTGTATAATTTTGATATATTAATAAAATGACCCTTATGTCATTTTTGATGTGTAAGAATTAACTGTATGTCAATCCGATGCACGGTGTGACCGGTATGACTTCAAGTGTGATTTTTTATTTAAAATTAACATTTTAGTTCAAAACATGTGTCACATACTCAAAACCAAGAAAATACATTTGGGTTGTTTTGATATTATAGGAAAATGATATAACTATCACAAAACTAGGATAGGGAAGCAGTGCCTTTTATCAACGATTAGAAAAAAACACTGATAAAGGGGTGGGCCTTTATCAGCGCTAATAATAGCACTGATAAAAGTTTAAAAAAAATATTATGAATTTATATAAAATTATTATATTTATATTAAAAAATAATGTTTATTTGAATACGTTGAATAAAAAAATGTTTATAATAAATATATATTTTTCAATAATTCAAAAATATATATATAATGTTTTTATTGAAAAAAAGTATTTCTAATATTATAATTAAATATACATATATATGTATATATATATTAATTATTATAATATTGTAATAAATTACATTTAATAATAAATATATTTATTAGATTTATTATATTTAATAGATTTATTAGTGATTTATTAGATTAATTTATTATATTTATTTGATTTGTTGGATTAATTAATTATGTTTATTATATTGGTTATATTTAATTTATTTATTTTATTAATAAATATATAATACTTTTTAATATATTTATTTATAATTAAATGTATTAAATATAGAAGTGTTTTCCAATGAATTTGGTCAATGAAAATATTGATCATGAGTATATATATGTTATGTATCGTGCATATGAATGTTCATTTATACATTACGTCACGTTGTCCATTAATGTTGTATGTTGACTAATTCATAATGTTACCCATATGACCAATATATTTTCTAAAAAATGAACTTATAAAATTACATTAAATACATTTAAATAGTAAATATATATTATTTTATTTTAAATCATATATATAAATACTTTTAGAATAAATTTGTAATTATAATTATAACTCTATATATATATATAAATAATTATAAAATTATATATATAATATTATAATTTTTTTAATATATATATAAATATATTAACAATTATATACAAATATTTATAAATATATACTATTTATAGTTATAATTATAAGTATATATATATATCTAAATAATTATAAAATTGTAACAAATATATTTATTATACTACTTATAAAGTTATAAATATATAATTAAATAGATATATATATAAATATATACAAATATTTATAAATAAATACAAATATTTATAAATAAATACAAATAAATTTATATTTATTTAAATAATTATTTAATTGGTTGTGAAATTGTTCTGATAACGAGGTCCTTTATCAGCTTTAATAAAGTGATGATAAAAGACATATTTATCAATGCTATAATTCTAGTGCAGATAAATAGGTCTTTTATCAGCGCTATAATTTGAGCACTGATAAATAAGTTTTTATCAACGATTTTTAAATGTTGATCAAGGTATGTTTTATCAGCATTTTTTATTTTAGCACTAATAAAATATAAATTTACCAGTGTTTTTAACTAGTACTGATAAAGGTTCGAATGGGTTTTATAAAAAAACTCTAACAGGCTCCTCCTCCCCCACACCCATTCGAGCCTTCGTAGAAGCTGACCCATGCGTCGTCGAGCCCTCCTGCTCCGTGACCCCTCCTCCACTGTGACCCCTCCTCCTCCGCCGCCGCCGCTGCCTCCTCCTCCTCCTACTCCCTGGCCACCGACTCATCCTCCTTTGTTGTCGCCTCCTCCTCCTCCTCATCTTCTTCTTCTTCCTCCTCCTCCTCTGCCTCCTTCTCCTCCTCCTCCTTGTGCGGCCCCTTGCCCACTTGACCTGCTCCAACGCACCCTCTTCATCCAAAACTATCCTGGAAGCCTCCTCTACATCACACAGATTCCCCCTAGTGAGTCTCTATTGTAGTTTCCCTGGTTTCCATAGGGTTCATAGGGTTTGGGGGAGTTTTTCACGTAATTGATGGTATGTCATTGAATTTGTGGGGAGTTTTTCATCTAATTGTTGGTATATCATTGAGTTTTGGGGGAGTTCTATATCTAATTGTGGGTATATCTTTTGAGTATGTTTTTTTAATCTTTGATTATTACTATTTACTATTCTTTATTTTTTAACTTAGGTAGAGATGCTTGTTATATATATTTCATTCCCTTTCTTTTTTATTACCTCTGTTTATTTTTTATTTTCAATGTACTGCACTTAATTTTCTTATCTATTTTATCATACAAAAGGGGGGAAAGAGATTCAAATTTGGTTCGAGTTTATTGGATTTGGTAATTATCAAATGGGTTGAATGTTTCCTTGCCACTCTGTCTATGTTTTGATAAATTCATATCCCCTCTCAATTTGATTATTTTTATTTTGATAATTACTTATTCCTATCTTAGTTTATAGTTTATTATTATTTATTATGGTGGAGATTCTTATTAGATAAATATACATCCTCTCTAAATTTATATGGTTATTCTATCACTTATGCTTCCACATTCACTTTCTACCTACATAGACCTATTCTAACTATTTATATTCTCATACATGCTACTTTGGGATAGTTCCTAACTTTATGCTCGGTCGGAAACCTCTATAATGGATAGCTTCTCTAGTAGTGTCTATCTTTAAGAGTTGGACAATATTTTTTCTTTATCGTTTTTTCTTAAATTATAGAGTCTTGAGTAATATAATAGCAACAACCTTTAAATAAAAACATGTAGGACTATATCTCTACATTTTAAAATTCCCTTAGTAAAATCCAAATATATTATATACTCCCCAAGGAAATTATTTTTCCTTTCCATCTAAATTGAATTGGAAGTAATCGGCATTGCATAGATGGAAAAAGTTATATCTTCAATCCTATTAATATTCCCAATTCATCACACATAATAATGAATTTCTTGGTAACTCATATAATTGTGTCGACAAGATTGGCTCCCCAACCTACTTCTAAATTGTCCTTCTCTGTTATATATTAACATGAAGCTTATTGAAACTTCATTTTCATTAAACAAATACTGAAAAAAGGAATCTGGTCTCAATGACCACCTATTAGGATTATCAGATATAAAAAATAAACAAAAGAATAAAATAAATAATGGCTCTATTCCACCCCCAAACCTCACTTAGGTTATACCAGCACCCATCAATCTACCCAGCCCGATTATCACACTAGTCAAAAATTAGGAAATATTCATGGTTTATGATAGTGGTTATAGACCAATTGAAAATGGATATAGTTTATATCCACTATTATGACACCCATGGGAGTTATCCGAGTTTCCATATACCACCAGCAATATCCATAGTAAGATGGTCTAGTACCATAGACAATGATTTTGGATGAAGTCCCTATTATGGGGAACCAATAGCCAAGGATTGTAACCTTTTCCATATGGAATCAACCTCCATATGTGGACCATAGACATATGTGTCTATAGCGATGGTTTATGAATGTGGTCATATAATTCGAAATATTAAACCTAATGATGAGATTTGATATCAAGACCACTTCTATAATTTATCTAAGACTTTAACAATAAGCTACATTGAACTATATTTATAAATATATACATATATATATATATCTACATATATAAATATATGTTTGTGTGTGTATAATTTTTTATAACTATGCTAATTATACTTTTGGAAAAGAAAAATGGTCATGGATTTCGGATCCTTTGGCCATAGTCTATATCAACTATGGTCATAGGTGTTATAGGAAAGCCCTACCACCAATATATATATGGATCGTGTCCTTAGGACTTTTCCATTTCCTTCCCATGAAAAACATTACTTTGTACATAGTCCATATCAACTCACACACCGGTTATGCCTCCATTAAAAGGTATGTCGCTTGGTTATGCTAACCTAACCAAAAAGCAGATCACTAGTTGTGCCTTCTCATTGGAAAAAGGCATATGTCTGGGATATGCCTCTAGGTGTGTAAAAGGAAATGAATTTTTATTCATTCCTTGGTATGGGGAAAGATATATATTAAATAGTTACACTCTCCTTCAAAAGTATGGTCGATCTAGTGTATGTTCATGATACACCGTTGTATTTTAATGAATAACCTAGGGTTGGTTTCGAAGGTGAAAGAGGGAAGTTGAACTAATTTTTCAAATGGAACCAGATTCCATGACATGGCGAATATTCTACATCATGGAGGTTGTTCTTGTGGCGTGGTTGGGGAACTACGATTTGGAAGATAGTTTTTAGGGTTCTAGTTGTTTTGTAATAGTGGTGTCATGGTGTTTTGGTTGTCGTGTGAAGTCTTATAATGTGGAGTTCACACAGTTCTTCCAATTTTGGTATCATTTCACTGTGGAGGGTCTGAGATCTTAGAGGTTATGCTGTATTGAGGACCAAGGCATCATAGTCCCTTTCCCCTAGATAATATGATCTAATTGTTGACCGTGCAGGTGGATTCTAGATTTGTTTTTACTAGGAACCATTATGGTGTGGCCATATCCTTTGTGTCGTAGTTCTTTCTCATTTGGGACCCATTGTGGCATGGCCCTATGTGTTGGGTTGTGATGGATGTTTTCTAAGATTGCCTATGTGTTGTGGAATTACAGAGGGAATTTATAGTAGATGCATCACACAAGGAATATGTTTTAAGAGTTGTATGAAGGATTCATATAAGATTCTGCACAGTTTTAAAGAAATATCATCTTAATGATGTTGAAGGGAAAATCAATCCTCACCCACCTCTTCTTTATGTGCACTTGATATCCCAAGGAGCATGGGATGCGTTTAGCAGCCATTGTGCGGAGCAAAATTTTCAGGTACATTGTATCTGGTAATACATTGTTTGACGTTTCTTGTATTCATCACTGTAATTGATAGTTTTTTATTTATAAAATAGCAACTGAGTGATGAAAATAAGGAATGGGTATCAAAACTAGTGTACCCCTAATTTAATGCAAGGATGGGGTATGCTTCACTTGAGAAAAAATTGGTACATAATTTAAATCTACCATAATACTTTTATGTGACAAAAAACAACACCATAACCATGCTCCTATATTTATATGCAGATTGATTAATCGAAATCGAAATCCACTTCCATCCCATTCCATGTGATATGGAAGGTGGATCACGTAAATAAAGAGAAGATACTGATTGATGAAAACACAGAAAAAGTGTCGGAAACATGTGTAAGTATGACATAAAATAAATTTATTTTTCTTTAAATCACTATTACATAACAATGAATACTTTTTTCCTAAATTTTCTATCAGACATGGTAAAAGGAATCAGCAACACCTACACCAGATACAAACATTCTTTTAGCGGCCTTGAAGCAACCAGAACAGTATGGCTACATCAGAAGTCTGGGTTTTGGGGTGACACCCCGAACAGATTTTTTGAAATAGAAACAAGCGGAGGATCAAACTGAGGAAATGAAAAAGATGAGAGAAACTATCACAAACCAGGATGGGTCGCTATCTGACCCGGTGCCCGACCCGGTCCGTGCCAAGGCCCGAAGGGTGTTCTTGATCCCCATGAGCTGACACAACTACCCGGGTATGAAACATAACATGGGAAAGATTTAACTGAAATAAAAGACAGAAAAACAACTAATCAGATAAATAAACTGAAACTAGAAATAGACAACCAAAAACTCCTTTAAACTATGAACATGTTTAAAGTCTACAACTGAAAACAATAATTAAGAAGAAAATACGACAGCAGAAACTAAAACTCTTACTCAAACCTCCCGGCAAAAGAGGGGCCACATCAACACCACTCTGAATGACAAGACCAACTGCAACCTGAACCACCATCACTGAGCACAATGTCACAACCTGGAATACCGAAGAAACAAAGTCTACATACACCCAAAGGTGTATGTAGGGTGTGATCCAAAATCCCAATAGGACGTCACCCAATAAAAAGGTTCCACATATAAACATTAAATGAAAAATACATTTGCAGTCAAAATAAATCAAAGGACACCAAAGCTTAAACAACTTTTAAGAAAAAGTTTCTATAAGGACAACACTTTTAAAGAAAACAACTTAAATAAAAGAAAACACCCTTGCATAAAAGAAAAACTCAAACCTTCACAGAAACCCAAAAGCTGCACCGTATGTCGACGATGGGTGTATAGTAGTCGAGGAGCACCAAAAGTGGGAGAGGCCCTAAAGGTACAAGAAAATGGAATGGGACCCTAGAACCTCGAGTCTCAGTGAACAGTAGAGGAATCACAACAAAATACGTTCTCGTGCACGAGTCACTAGACAAGGCAACACATCCATAACCTAGTGGTCTCAGATCATCATCTAATGTTTAGTTAGTGTTGTAATCGTCAATCCAGCTAAGTGAATCTGGGTCGGGGCCACTCCCGAATCACTATCACGCTAGTCTAGTCCTCCCACCTAGTACCCAGACATCCCCTTTTGTGCTCAAGATGTTCCAACTTCGCATTTCATGTCAAAATCAAACAAATAAAACAAAAACGGTGTAACATAAACCCACAGCCATGCATCCACATACATATAAAACCTTTTGACAAAGTACGCACGCCAAAAGACTTTACCCAACTCAATTAAAACAATTTCTGCATTGCAAATAATTGTTTATTTAAAAACTATTAAATTTTTATCGTTAATCATTTTTATCAAATCATATAAAATTATTTGTAAAAAAAATTATTTAAAAAGAAACATAACATGACTTTAAGATGAAAAACCAACTCAACCCTCTTTCATGACCAAGAACACCCAAAACAAGTTCCCAAAAATGTTTCACACCATTAATACAACTTAATAAACCATTTAATGATTTTATAAAAATAATGAAAAGGTGAAACCCAGCATTGTACACCAAAAATCTTTTAAAACTTAATCTACATCACTTACACAATCAAATAAATCAACTACACAAATAAAAAAAGCATTCCAGTGATTAAACAAACCACTAAGAAAGTTTATCAATAAATTTTTTAAATGAGTCGCATGACTTTAAACACTAAAGACTCACTCAAATACACATTTTAAAAAAACATATCAACTCCACGTCAAAACACGATCTGAAGCCTTTTCACAATTCAATAGTTAAATGCTCAATTTTTATAAAACATAATCAAATGTCACAATAAGGGTTTTTATAAAAAAATGTGCCACATTTCATATAAGCATGCTACTTAAAATCAAAACACATGTAAAACTCATTCAAAAACTAACTTTTCACAACATAGGTTAATATAATAACACACTAAATTAATTAATCATGCAAATTAACTTATCAGATAATGTTTAAACACGAAACCACCTACCTCAGTGTAAAAGAATTCACAAACATGGTGTGCAACGATCGTCGCCCACTAACCGCAACTCAAACAAAGTCCAAAAAGAACTTAATAAAAAACCCATCGGACCAATTATACCAAAATTGAACCAAACTCAATTCAAAACTTTAACTGCACTCAACCATGATTAAACAACTAGAAAACAAGGAAAACACACTTACAGCGGGGGTGCGGGAGGTCGGCCGGAGGTCAACGGAGGCTTCCAGAGTTGCTCGAGGAGGTGTGGGGAGGCTGTCCAGCAATGCGAAGTGGTGCGGGGCTGCCGGTGCAAGGTTTTCCAGTCGGCGGGGTCACCGGAAAAAGGGGAGGCGACGCCAGCAGGGGTCGGGAGATGCGTGGGAGGGAGGAAGAGGGGTGTCAACCAAAATTTTCCGGACAAATAAGGGAGGCTGGTTGCCATGGGGGTGCGGCGCGAGCTGGCCGACTAACCGGGGTGGCCGAACGGAGCAGGAGCAAGGGGTGTCGGGTTCGTCAGAGGGTGGTGCTGCGCTGGTGGAGAGGTTCAGTGAGGAGGAGAGAATAAAGAGAGTGGCGCAAAGAGGGGCCGCGGCTGGCGCGACAGAGGTCATGCGGTCGGGTTGCGAGGGTGGGGTACGACAGATGAGGGGAGGGTGGTGTGGGGTGCTGCGGGGTGGCGAGCCAGCAACTGGTGGTGGAAGGGGAGGCGCTGGGGAGCGGCGCATGCTACCTCGGCAAGGGAAAGCAGACAGCACGATCGGGTTCCCAGGGGGGGAAGCGACGGGCAAAGGGGGTGAGGGGGATGCCCGAAAACCCTAGAGAAAAAAAGAAAACCCAAAATAAAATGGAGTAAAAAAAATAAAATAAAAAGGAAAATGAAAAATAAAATCCATAATAATACTATTATTATTATTATTGTTATTAATATTGTTAAACTGGATCCTTGACAATAATAATAATATTATCATTAAGACACAATTCATTAAATTATTAACACATTATTCTCATTTTATTTACTTATTTTTATTCTTCCACACATTTAATTTTATTTCATTATTATTATTAATTCATTTATTTAATTAGTTGACCATCGAGCAGGGTCATATGACGGACCTGGCGAAGCTGCACGGCTTCACAACTATGCTTCACCTATGCATCGCTTGATGAAAATCCCAAAAAAAACTCATCTAATTTTGTTTATTTATTATTAATTCCTTTTATTTAATTAGTTACACATTAGGCAGGAGAGCGGGGGACCAGGCGAGGTCACCCGGCTTTGACAGCGGCGCGTCAAACACCATCAAGTCCGAAACACATATTTATCAGCGCAAAAAGCGTGAAACCCACGTGAGTCTTGACACTCATTTCGTATAAAAAGAAAAAATAATAATTAGAAGTAGATAAAATTATAAGATAAAAAAATAAATATTTGAAACATGACGCAGCGCAAAGTCTAAGTGTGAAAATTCTCCCCACCATAAAGCTTTCGGTCCCTAGAAAGCCAAAACTAGGGTTGATACTCAAAGAAGAAGTTGTTACCCCACTCAAGTTCAAAGAGGATCCCCAAATCAAGAAGTGAAAAGAGGCAAAAGCACCATGCTCAGAGAAAGTGACTCAAAGACAACATCATGAAATGCGTCAAAAGACATTCTGATATGTGTCGCCCACTGCAAAGAGCTAGAATGCCTCCAATTGACTGATCGAGGAAGGGAACTCTCGTACCCACGAAAACCAACTTCACAAGCCGAAACACCTCAAGCACTATTAAACAAAAACCAAGCCATATTTAAAAATAGAAGAAAAAGATCAACATGGGGAGGCCCAAGGGGCTCTCCACCATTAGGAACTCACTAACGCTCGAGATGAGACTGGATAAACGACACGGGGAGGTTTGAGCAGACTCCTTGCCTTTAAATAATAGTCCAGTACTGATTCATTCAAGATACATTTGTGCGAGACCCTATGTGGGTCTCCTCACCATTGGAACTGACAGCAGATTCAAAACTTTAGAAATTTTCCTACGGGGGCCAAGCACCCCACCACAAGGGGTGGGGAGGGTCGGGCCCAACTACCAGGCATTAAAACCATGGCCAAGGACAGCCCAACATCTCCAAATCCCTGGATGAGCATCATCAAAATTTGAAACTGTTTAGACCAACAGACCCCATAAAGACCACTAAAAGTGATTACATCTGGTGGGATGCAACCCTCAGGACTTTAAGGTGATGAGACATCACGCCACCTCATATCCATGAGAAACCCCACACACCCAAACGGGTCGTTCAGAAAGGAACAATCATAGAAAACAATTTAAACCTCCTTTACCTTCAATACCGACGACAGAAATATGGTTGGGGTCCTGTACACTCCCGGGGTTCCTGACCATGCACCAGCTTCACTCGGAGGCCTATGGATGGAGCCCTAATGTTTGAAGCATCTCCTACCTCACAGTCAGGTAATTAAGACTCCTGAATGGAACTTCTCCTTTTGGTGTCACACGCGACCACACTACAACTGAGGAAACACCAGAAAACACAACACATTATGACATCCAATTACTCTCACACTGAAAATTCACCAGAACGAGATATTAGATGGTCCACGCGCATCACCCCTTATTACAATGAATGAGAACATGACACCAAAAATCATCACTGATCATGATCGTTGTTGTTTAGAGAAAGATTATGCTGATAATGACATTAAACCGTTCCTTGAACAACACGTGATTCCTGAAAACGACCATAACAGCCTCGTACAATTAGGTCTGCCAAACTAGTATCCTAACACAAACCTTTTCTTAAATGAAACAAACCAAAGACCAGAGGTCATTTAGAAAAATAGACCGCACCAACAACTTTGGTTTTCTTCCTCTTTTTCCCCACTGGAGTCTCCTTTACCACTTCCAAACAACCGTTGACTATCAAAGGGACATCACGCTGCAAGATGTCACCCAACCATGACCATTGCGGCCGATAAAAGCACTACAAACCTTTCAAAACATTGGTCAGCACTGATAACTCTGAACCGCCTTCACCATTCCTTTCTGGAATTCCTTTCACCATTTCAAGGGGGAACCTTCAGACAGAACAATGTCAAACTTCATACCTGACGGCTCAGACGACTAAAAGAGACCGAAACTCCCATCAGCTCCCCTTTCATATGTCATCCCGTTGTGAGAGGATCCACTTAACCGAAAGGAAAAGGAAAAGACTTAGCACTAGCACCCAAAAAGTGAGAGTACTTACTTTAATCAACTAGAGGGTCGGCCAATGGCAAACTATATGTGGCCGCATGTCATTCTCACATTAACTCTTTATTGGGGCGTACACTAGCCAAGAAATAGAACCATGGACCCAAACAAACTAGTCCAATGTCCAAGACATATAGTAAGCAAACACTAAACGTATAGGGAGAAGCACTGCAAGGGCTTCCCGAAACAATTTTCAAAAGAAACCATTAACTACACGTTTTCACACCAACTCACGAATAAGAATTCAAACTCATTACACAAATCAGTCAAAAGGGATTCCCGGCTCGAAACGCCTCACATCCAACCTTTCAAAAATTCAAGTACACACCAAAAAATCACAAGTTATTTAAAAACACCTAATTTTTATTTTAACAAAACATTTTGAAAATAAGCAATGCCAGTGGGTTGCACAAACACCAATGGTGTCCCAAGGGCCTCGCACATGCATTTTCCCGTGCCACACCAGCACCCACCTCATAACCATCCAGGCACTCATCTGATCGTTCCATTAACCCTTTATCATTCCATATACACTCATGCATGTGGTTTCCCATGAGAACACCAAGGATCAAAACCAAACCATTCCTTTTGTTTCAAAACCAAAACATTCAACCCACACTTTTCAAGCCTCATACCTCATTTTCTTTTTAAAGTGCTTTATTTCAAAACACTTTCCAAAACATTTTCCAAGACCAAATCATTTTTACTTAAAAACCAAATGTCCAAAATTCCAAAACAAAGAAACGAGGAATGGAGCAAGAGAAAACTAGTGTCATCAGGTGACTGGAACGTATGGTTGGCAGCTATACGCCAATCATTCAACCGCCATAGAGGGTATTCTGGGACAGCATCCCCAGCACCGCATGGCTTGCCAGACCCTGCGAGCTCACTGGGAACACTGACCCTACTATCTTTTTCATTTCCCCAAAATGAAATTAACCACACCGACCAAAGGTTTAGACAAACCTCAACTTGCTTTGGTAACTCGATTCCCACCATGAGGTGTGCTGGTCAGGCACCGTACTTGTAGCAAAGACGTTGAGTCCTGACAACCTTAACTCCAGTCTACCGTGACCCTATCCCAAAAGGAAACAACCCAAGAGAGGAAACCATTCCCTCTAATACCATTTTGTCACGAACCAGGTCAGGTCGCCATCTGACCCGGTGCCCGACCCGGTCCGTGCCAAGGCCCGAAGGGCGTTTCCGATCCCCATAGGCTGGCACAAGTGCCCAAGTATCAAACATTACATGGGAACGATTTACCTGAAATAAAAGATAGAAAAAAAATAACCAGATAAATAAACTAAAACTAGAAACAGACAACCAAATACGCCTTTTAACTATGAATAGGTTTGAAGTCTACAACTCGAACCAATAACTAAAAAGAAAAGACGACAGCAGAAACTAAAACTCTTACTCAAACCTCCTGAAAAATGAGGGGCCACATCAACACCAATCTGCATGACAAGACCAACTGCAACCTCAACCACCATCACGGAGCACAATGTCACAACCTGGAATACACAAGAAACAATGTCTACTTACACCCAAAGTTGTCTCATGACTTTAAACACTAAAGACTCACTCAAATCCTCATTTGTGACAAAACACATATCAACACCACGTCAAAACACGATCCGAAGCATTTTCAGAATTCAATAGAAAAATGCTCAATTTTTATAAAACATGAACAAATGTCACAATAATGGTTTTTATAAAAAATTCACCACATTTTATATAAGCATGCTACTTAAAATCAAAACACATATCAAACTCATTCAAAAACTAACTTCGCACAACACAGATTAATAGAATAACACACTAAATTAATTAAGCAAGCAAATTAACTTATCAGATAATGTTTAAACGCGTAACCACATATCTCGGTGTAGCAGACTTCACAAACATGGTGTGTAACGATCGTATCCCACAGACCGAAACTCAAACAAAGTCCAAATTGAACCTAATAAAAAACACAATGGACCAATTATACCAAAATTGAACCAAAATCAATTCAAAACTCTAACCGCACTCAACCATGATTAGACAACAAGAAAACATGGAAAACGTACTTACATCAGGGGTGCAGGAGGCCGGTCAGAGGTCGAAGGTGGCTGCTGGAGTAGTGCGAGGAGGTGCGGGGAGTCTGTCCAGCAGCGCGAAGGGGTGTGGGGAGGCCGGTGCGAGGTTGGCTGGTTTGCGGGGTCTCCAGAAAAAAGGGGAGGCGGCCCCAGCAGGGGTCAGGAGACACAGTGGAGGGAGGAAGAGGGGTACCGGCCAGAATTTTCTGGGCAAAGTAGGGTGGCCGATTGCCATGGGGGTGCAGCGCGAGCTGGCCGGCTAACTGGGGTGTCCGAACATGGCAAGAGCAAGGGGCGTCATGTTCATTGAAGGGTGGTGCTGCGCCGGTGCAGAGGTCAGGCGAGGTAGCGAGAATAAGGGGAGTGGCGCAAAGAGGGTCCATGGCTGGCGCGGCGGAGGTCGGGCTGCAAGGGTGCGGCGCGGCAGATGCGGGGAGGGCGGTACGGGGTGCCGCGGGGAGGCGAGCCAGCAACTGGTGGTGGAAGGGGAGGTGCTGGCGAGCGGCGCACACGGCCTGGGAAAGGGAAAGCAGATGGCGCGATCAGGTTCTTAGGGGGGAAACGCGACGGGCAAAGGGGGTGAGGGGGAGGTCCGAAAACCCTAGAGAAAAAAATAAAACCCAAAATAAAATGGAGTAAAAAAATAAAATAAAAAGGAAAATGAAAAATAAAATCCATAATAATAATAATATTATTATTATTGTTATTAATATTCTTAAACTAGAACCTTGATAATAATAATATTATTATCATTAATACACAATTCATTAAATTATTAGCACATTCTTCTCATTTTATTTACTTATTTTTATTTTTCCACACATTTAATTTTATTTCATTGCTATTATTAGTTCATTTATTTAATTAGTTGACCATCGAGCATGGTCATACTACGGACCTGGCAAAGCCAAATCACATCGCAATTATGCTTTTTCTGTGGGTTTCATGATGAAAATCCATAAAAAACTCATTTAATTTTGTTTATTTATTATTAATTCCTTTTATTTAATTAGTTATACATTAGGCAGGCGAGCGGGTGACCGAGTGAGGTCGCCCGGCTTCGACAGCAGCGCGTCGAACACCATCAAGGCCAGAACACATATTTATCAGCGCAATAAGTGCGAAACCCCAGTCGGGTTCGACCCTCATTTCGTATAAAAAAGAAAAAATAATAATTAGAAGCAGATAAAATTATAAGATAAGAAAAATAAAGATGAGAAACACAACACAATGCAAAGTCTAAGTGTGATAGAAACATTATCTATGTTCAAAGAAGAATTATAATAGCAGAGAGAGTTGATAGAAATTTTTATGGGGGAAGAAAAGAGAAAAAACAACTTATGAACAACCTGTGCATGAAGATCCCACCCCACCCCTACCAGTTTTGAGGCAAGCCATTCCCCTAAAAAAATGGCTTTGATGAGGCAATCAATGTTCTAATAATTGTTTCTATGAAATTTGAATCCAATAGACACTGATAATGTTCCTGTACTGATATTATAAAGGGTGAAAATGATTCGGATTTATATCTATCAACTCCCACCTATCACCTTGTAGCAAGGGCTATGGTGTTAAATATGCAAAACGACATGCTACACAACAGACCATTTCCAACAGATCATGTCAGATTGTTGATTAATGTATCTCATGATCTGAGTGCCATAATACATTTTCTAAATGATTATGATGACATTCATACAGTCGAACAAGCTGTTGGAATATTCATCAGATGGCTTTCAATTCTTGTAAAAAAACATGTCAATAAGGAGGTATTCATTTCCCATTTATTTTTCAAGATGAACCTTAAACATTTAATGAAAAAAGGTCTGAACTGATGAATAATATTATAGAAAGACAAATATAAGGGGGTGAAATAAAAGAATGGATCAAAACTATATCAAGGATCAACCAACTGATTGAAACAGTCTACTGAGAGCACCTTCACCCCACCCGTTCTATATCCACATTTAATATCATTGTAGGCTCATATGGATACAGAGTTGATAGAAAAAAATACTCACACAATTGATTTTGAAAAAAAACATGTATTGAGAGGAAGAATCAAATTAAATTAGTGGTTAAAATATAAATGAAATCCTCAAATATTAATGGCTAGGGGCTTTAGTTGTAAATATATACATGAAGTATGTTTTTATGATTTGATTTTAAAAAAGTTGATATACTATGATAATTATGACTAAATATATTTCATATTTCTCATAGGAATATATATGAAAAACAATTGAAGGGATTTTTCCCTGAACAAAAATTTGGACTTGTTAGTCCTCACATCAACTCTTCAAAAGAAGAAAAAAATTTAGATGAAGTGGGTGAAATATTGTCATCCCTGCTCAAATCGTTTGAAAAACAAATTATGGATGACAGAATCTTTTTAATACCAATGATGTAGGGGTAAAACTATACAATTTAATCATATCAACTATATTTTCATTTCTTTCATTTCTTATTCCTTTTTCTGTTTTTAGGTAGCATAGGATGATTATTTCGGTCAATTTGGATACTCCGAAGATTTATTTTTTAGATTAAATGCATAGATATCCAACAAACTAACAACGCATGATGGAATTTTTTAATTTGTAATATAGTAGATCAAAAATTCTGGAACACAACATCTAGTTATATAATTTATATTATCTTTTAATGAGTATTCTATTATGATAGGGTGGTGGATCAATATCGTGTACTTCATGGAATGAATCTGAAGCCTAAGGAAAAGAAAGCCCATGAGATATAAAACTAGACAAGTATCCTGGTATATATAATAAAATTTCACTATCCAAACACATATCTAAACAAATTACTTATTTTTATTGATGTTTTTGCAGTTTACAAAACAAACAAATGAAAAAGACTATGGTTATTATGTTTATAAATTTATGAAAGAGATCGTATTTCATCAATAAACTAGTATCTCTGAAGATATATTTTTGAAAATAATTACTATTTCGTTTAAAATATTAATTAATCCTTTTTGTATTTATATTTTTTCAGTAGTACCATGACTATCACAAAAACTCATATTCACAAGATGATATAGACGAAATAGTAATTATTTTCAATTGGGAGAACAAAATCCACCTGAAACAACATAAAATGATCTAACGCCCTATTGAAAATATAAAATGGAGTCAAAACACTGAAATACCCAAATACATGAGGTGCGAGACAAGTAGTAACCATATAATCATACCTCAGATCAAAGTCGGAGGACTGAATCAATATGAACCCCATTTCCCCCCCTTCACAGAATATAATTACCCTTTGTCCACAAAAAGAAGTAAAAAACCTAAGTGTCCAATGAGATAAAGATAATAAAATAAAAACTAAACTAAAACATAACTGTCTCCTATGAATATACACGTCATCGCCCAACATATAAGAACCCCAATGACCCTTGGGTCAAATCATGTTCTTGCAAGCAAGGGGGAAATAGATCCTTGTTTCAAAATGATACTATAATATAGTACATTCCTATTAATTAACAATTATTCTTCCTACTAATGTTATATAATTATTTTGTCTTCAGTTTCAGCTTAATTTGGTTTTTTTTATACATGTTTTTATCCCACCTAATAATAAAAGTTTACTGGAGGACACAATTTCTAATCAAATAGAATATATCATGACAAAAAATGGAACCACACCTATGAATAAGGTTGAACATGATAAGAAAGAATGTTTGATCATATAATCTGATGAGTTATAAAATGATAAACCAAAAAAATGAAAAACATTGAGTGTTCTCTAATTGCTCAAGTGAATATGCAATTTTCAAACAATAATAAACATGTGAAAGAAGAGAAAAGTGGGCATAATGGCCTGGATTTTTAAAAGAAAAGGTGTTAAAGCCATACCAATAACAACTAGTGGTATCATAAAGAATCTGATTTGTTGCAACTAATATCAATCCATGATTTAGTGAAAGCAATCTATTGTAAATAGGAGGGCATATTTGGAGAAACATAATCATGAAGAAATGGGGGAGTTGGAGATGGATTGCAATGGTTATTCAACCTTATCTAAGATTAAAAAACCTATAGAGACTAGCTACACCCCCTACCCCACCCCGTGCCCCATTGCCCCACTGCACCACCCCCTCCCCTGCCCTGCAGACCCCCCTGCAGACCACCCCTACCATGCAGACCTCCCCACTTCACCCTGCCCCCTCCACCCACCCCCTCCCCCTGCCCTGCAGACCTCCCCCCTCTCCTCCCCCCTGCCCTATAGACATCCCCTTCCCCCTGCCCCTCCCCCTTCCCCCTACCCCCCTCCAGCCTGCCCCCTGCCCTCCTCCACCCACCCCCTTCCCCTACCCCCTGCCCCCTTCCCCCCTCCACCCACCCCCTGCATCTTACAGAAGGGACTCTATAATGTTTTTGTAATCTGGGGAGGGATCACACATGTATGATTAAAGGAACATCAAAAATATAAAATAAGTTTACCTAAATGATCACTTGATTTCATGTGAGGTGCTTGGAAGATTAAACATTTACAACAGTTTGAGCATCAATTCGGGTTGAGAATCAATTATGGAGTGGTTTTTCTGAGGGTATCCATGAGCAGATGAAAATTACCACTTGATGTTCACTTGAAACTCCCTTTGGATGTGCCAGAAACAACATGGTGAAAATATTTACAATTCAGATAAGGGGGAAGACATGAGGTTCATGAATTTTAATGATAGGGAGAGCATCTGTCCATAAAAAATTTAATTCAAACAAAAAAAGTATTTTAGTATTTTAAAACAACTTCGTGTACAGTTCCTAGATAGAATAGAAGCATAAAAAATCTCTATATTAGATGAAATATGGTGAAAAAATTCAGACAAGATTCAATGACATCAACTTATAACAATAACATTGTCCACAACATCAATTTTTCTAACAGAAAATAAGGCCTCGATGTCAAAAAATATGAAATTTATGATATAAAATCAGAACATGAACTAAAATTTTGTGTTCTAAAAACCGAAATAGATAACCCCTTTAAAAGCTATATCTTAGAAGTGAGACCACCTCATCAATATTAATGAACAACATACTGGTTTTATGAAACTTATGGTTCACTAACCCGGAATTAGAAATATAATGTCATGTTTGAATTTTGATCATCAAAAATACAAAATGGTAAAAGGATGTTATATTTTATTTTAAGAAATAATTCAGTAAAAAAACACTGGGATGTGGAATTTCTACAAAAATATAATATACCATCAAGATCATCATATCAGACCATCTGATGATGATCAGATTTTTGTAAATCTGAATTTATTTAGGTAACATCCAGTAGTTAACACCTTCAAACCTTGATATACAACATAAGAATTATTCTAATCTATGATTCAATATCCCAAGGAAGGTCATAGAGTATTGTTTTCATAGAGTATAATCTATTGTTTGGAATGAAGTTGTGAAGAAAATGAAAATCATGGAACTGTAGTCAGATCTAGAATCTTATCTGGATAACATAAAGGGGTGAAGTTATAGTCTTAGAAACACCATAAAAAATGGACCCTGACATCACAACAATAAATGCATGGTTAAGCTGTTTGGTCTTATCCGTATACTCCGTAGATGCTAAAACCTACGGATGAACATTCACTATTTCTAAATTTAATGTTGTCATCATCCGAAACTATTTAAAAATACCAGGAAAGAGGCACGAAGATTAGGAAGGAGATATGACAATAATAAAGACAATAAATTGAATGAAATAAATCATACAGTATGAAAATTGGAGGATGATTTGAGTGTCTATTGGAGTGTCTTGTAGTGTTGATGGAGGTAGGGTTACCTAATGCCTTCGATGGAAGCATCAGCGGAAACACATTGTATGTGAGATATTTACCTAAATAGTCTCACAAATGTCCAATATAAAGTGCACTAAATCACATCTCGGATAACAGTGACCTGGAGCCTACACATTAAATTTATTTTATAGAAACCTTCAAATTAAATGGGAAATGACTCACATACAATTTAAAGAGGAAGGTGGAAAACATAAAAAACATTGAAAACATAGTAGAAACAAGAACCTGGATGTTTTTTTTCCTTCCAACAACAGTATGATTCGATCTTCAACAGGTGTATGAGGTGATGTCCAGTTTTTTCTGCCCAAAAAAAAGAAAAATGTGATTAAATAGTAAAATAACTAATGGAAATAAAAGAAAAGATAATGGAAAAGAATTTTTAGGTTTCAAACCCTGAACAGGGGCTGTTGTAAACCTGTCCACAGCTAGACAGTTCTAGCAGGTCAACCCCAGTCCATTTGCGGGTGTGGTCATTAGAGTAGGAACCACCTCATCTTGTTTCTTTTTAGTGTTTATTGTAGTTCCCATTGAACATAAACTTGAGTGAAGTAAATACGATGTCCATCAAGACCTCTCAGTAGTTATTCCCGGTATGCACCCCCTTAGCATCAACTATAATACTTAAATGACAGTTCTTATACAATAATCAACCTGAACCCAAATGTTTAATGGGATATAAATACAGAAGTAGAGTCATGTATATAAGAGTTCATAAAGAACAAATGTTAAATCCATGAATTATTGGACTAATACTAGCCAAATAAGCATAATGAATGAACTGTTTAATCACGAACCATAAACAAATAGTAAAAATGAAATATAGTATATCAATGTTTTTAATCCAGATAATTGTATTGACAAATTTATCAATAATTTCAATATGGACAGCCGTAGGAATGGATAATGAGAAAATACACCTCTCAACATTACAGTTGTAGTATGGTAATAAGAAATAAATGAACATTCCAAAATGTTACCTTTGAGTAGTAGGGCGCATTAAGAGTACATTTCCTTAAGAGTACATTGGAAAATTTATTAGTATTATGGATGGTAAAATTGACGTCGTTGACCTGTCACCTGACTTTTTGAATAGTAAGTAGTGGCCATATTTTACCAATTATGGTTGGTAGGATTGAAGGATTCTTGTATTTATATAGCCCATCTACTACACTACTATGCTAAGCATCATTCCTCACTGATAACAGAACAAATAGCAGTTTATCCTGAAAGGAAAATGAATGAAAAAAAATAAAAAGAATAATATAAATAAAATGATTGAAAGGAAAAGTATAAATAATTTTTCAATATTATAAAATTTTTTCATTTTGTATATGTCGAGTTTTTGTATAAAAAACATTTAAGAATCTATAAATGCATTTATAAGAAATATCAAGATCCATATAGAAGTAAAACTCAATTATCTTGGTAATCCATAGTTTTAAAAATGAAAATTAGCAATTCATATTAAACACTTTCCATAAAGCTATTAAATTAAAGGAACACTAAAACTAATTATCAAGATACAGACCTTCATATCCAACAATTTATGTCCCTATACACCCAAATATGATCTAGATATTGAACCGCACTAGACAATTAAGATTTTAAAATTTATAATAAAATAAGAAGATTGGATGAGCTTACATACAAAGTAGTCCAGGACTACCAGGTATAAAATAAAATTGTACCATAACTTATCCATTAAAAACATTTTATTCCTTGTGATCTCATCTCCCGATGAACAAATGATTCAAAAAATCAAGTATGGATTTACACATTAAACCATATTGAAGAGAGGTAGAGCCCATCAAAATATTCTAGGAGAAGATTGAAAACAGATTGGGGGTGGCCTCTCTTGAAAAGGAAATCGATCTACAAACCAGTTGAGTAAGATAATCACAAAGGATGATGAAAAAACACAATAAATTCTTCCGAGATGTGACTTTTCCTTCTCCAAACATATTCTAACCTACTTGAACCTATTCTAAATCCAAAAAACTATTGAATAAGTATATTAAACAACATAAAACATCATAGTGATCCAATCCCGTATATTTTATTATCAAAAATTCTTATATCACCATCATTGTGTATGGTTTCATTATATGTTCAACATCATCACATCAATATGCCATCAATTTCTACTCATACTCTACCCATGTATTCTATAAATACAAGAGGAAGGGAGATCTGAATAACCATCCCATGAAATTCAAATAATAGTACAACCTTAAAATCAGAACATTGATGAAATAATATGGTATAAGATACCTGTGTTGATTGAATCCAGGAGGATGGCGCCGCAGTGACAGGTCATTGGAGAGGAGGGCGTCGCGGTGAGAGAGGTCTCTGGGGAGGAGGGTGCCACTGTCAGAGAGGTCTTCAGGAGGAGGTCGTTGTGGTGAGAGGGTTCATCGGAGAAGAGGGAGCCGCATTGAGGAGTGGTAGGGATGAGAGGTTGGGAAGGAGAAGTCATCAGGGAGGAGGGCGCCGCAGTGAGGAGAAATGTTGGGGAGGAGAAGTCGTCGGGGGAGGAGGGCACCGTGGTCAGGTGAGGTTGGAGAGGAGGGTGTCATGGTCAGGAGAGGTCAGGGAGGAGGGCGCCGTGGTCTGGTGATGTTGGGGAGGAGAACTCGTCGGGAGGAGAAAAAGCCGGGAGGAGAAGATGTTGGGAGGATCATGAGAGTAGCGAATCGGGGGACTCTGAAACCAAATAAGAAAACACGTGGTATAACCATGATTATTAAATTAAACCATGGAAATTAGAATGATATATCCATGGAGGAAGAGATCATTCCTTGAGAAATAATTCAAGTCACTGAAGATTAAAAGATCCTCCCTGATTTTGCAGGGACATAAATATAAGATATTAAACAAATTTCTTGAATCTGGTTTCTGACTCAGAATTAAATGTGAAGGAATGGGTCTCACAATGAAAGGATCTAATTTGAGACTTTTCACACCATGAATAAATGTGTCACACTATAAAAAGAATTTTTCTAGAGTCCTATATAAAAATTATCATAGAACAATACACATTAAGAGAGATACAAATGAGAAGAGGAGAAAATAAAGTGAAAAGAGGGAGTTTTAGGTCACTACTAAAAATAAAATGAATATTAAAATTGCAATAAACTTCTAATAACATGTATGTGGTTACTTGAAAAAGATTTAACTTGTGCATTGGTAAATTATAATAAAGTTTGGTGGGATGGAATGATATCAACACACTTACAGGAGCCAACACCATTAGAAGAAAAAAACCTAACATCAACATCATCTTCTAACTCTAAAACATCATTCCATAGAATTTTCCAACTGAAAAACATAATAAATCAAATAAAAAAACCAAACAACACCTAAATCACATCCCCACCACCAACCAAAAGAAAATACACAACAAGAAAGATAGATCAAACACACATGAGAATACAAATGCCTCCCTTCAAAAGAATCAGGACCACCCGAGGGTAAACAATGTGGTACAACCTAAATATTTTCTACTGAAAGACTACACCAACCAGGTGGTTCCTATTGAATAGTCAGAGATCTTTGTTTTTAATCCAATGATGTATGATCTATTGTTAGGAGGTTTTCTGGTTTGAAGTTAAATAAAAAGAAAAAAAATTTCTATATAATTATCATCTTGTGTTAATCATCTGGTGCTGAAGTTGATGCATGGGAAGTGGATCCCCATTTCTCAGATTTTCTAGTGAACACCAGTGTTCAATTTTTCCAAGATAGGGTTAATCCTTTTCATCCCAGTAATAAATTTTTGGTCAATGGACCCTTGTCAAGCCTTGGTGGAATTTTTTATATTGAAAGTGTCCATGTTATAGAATATGACCGATTTTTATATTTTTCCTTATCTTGTGTTTTTTAGTAACATAAACATTTCATCAACAAGTCAAATAATCATATTTGTATTTTTGATTTATGGAAGTCATTTCATCTCCAGTGAGCTTCTTCATTCAACTATGCACGTGGATATTATACCCACATTCCTGATCACAAATTCCCCAAATACCGATCCACTCATTTTAGTTTAAATAAAATTTATTGTCAGTTATCTAGCTATGATCACAGTTTATAATTTTCAAATATTTTCATTTGAAAATTCCAGAATATTAGAGAAGTGATATATTTTAATTATCCACAAAACCAGCTTGAATCACACCATAATAATTAGTTCTTATTTTTTAGAATTGAAAAAAACACAACATCATTCTAGTTATGTTTTAGATGTATCTTCAAGAAATTCATCTTTTCCTAAAAAATTCTGCTATGTATTTGACCCTTACAAAACTTCTTGTATCAACAAATTGACACTTATGATTTTTCAAATCACTTGTGAATTCTTATCAATGAACCTTATGAATTTTCAAATAAATTTTTTGAATTAGTGTGGCTTCATGCCTTTGCATAAATTTCCGTCTGTGCATGTAGCATATGACTCGTATGAAAAATTAGAGTTAGTTATATGCACTACCACATCTTAGCCAAATTTCGGTCATTCTATCTTCCGAACCTTTGAAATATATAATTTCTGAAAAATACACAGACACTTCTCATGCACATCATGAAAAAATACCCTAATAGACAAAAAACCATTATTGAGAAAATATTTAGTATCTAATAAGAAAAAGAACCTACAATGAAGTGCAGGTATATAGTTCTCTAGTTTCAAGTCCAGTCTTCAGCAAAGGAATACTAACATCGCCACCATGCATAACACTTTAACGACCTGCATTGTTATGGGTTGGTGAAACTAAAAGAAATTGGACTTACTTGTATTTGGAGAAATGAGGTAGGATTGTTGTGTCAGAGGATAAATATCATTGTAGAGTAAGGGCCTTGATCGGAACCATGCATAGAGGAATGCCGAAAGGGAGGTGGTGACTGCATCATCGGAGTAGAATCATGCCAAGGTGGGTGGTTTTGTCAAAGGAGTAGAGTGGAAGATGTTTTGGGTAACAGCGCCGAGCGAGGAGGGTTACAGGGAATAGGGCAGAAAGGGAGGGAGGTGGAGATCACGAGCGGATAGCAGGGCATAAATGGGGTGGGGATCGCGAGCGTACATGAGGAAGGTGGTGGGGGATCATGAGAGTATAGAAATAATAGGGGTAAATCCATAGGTATTTTTTGACCCGTGGAATTACCTTAACCTATAGCCGCAATTTTATTAAACTGTGGCTATATAACTGTGGATAAATCTTCAATTTCTAGTAGTGATGAAAGCTCCAAATAAGGCTCAACTTTCAACAAAATGATTTTTTAGTATTAATAACATCTCTTCAACATTTTATTCTCCTCCCAATTTTTCACCAAATGTGGTATCACAACACAATACATCTTCCCCCACACTTAAGTTCAACTAGATTATGCAATTTCACTTCAAGAGTAGGTTGGATAGGTAAAATTGGATTGTAATGTGGCTAACCTAACAAAATGTTCATAGCTTATAAGGGATTCAATGTTTAAATGTTCATGGTAGGAAATTATATCAACGATTCTTATGAAATATTGGCCTTAAAACCAAATAAATTCCCCATCTATTTAAAATACAAGTACCTCAAATCCTCAAGTTTTAACAGAAATAAATAAAATTCTGCTTAAATCAAGAATTCAACAAGTGGGTGGAATGTATCGAATATGAAAGATATGGTTCAAAATCCTCACATGTAAGTGATTTCAATGATAAAGATAATGAGATGTGGCATGGAATTCAAAAATTCTGAGTACTATTCATGAAATTTCTAAAAATTTTAACATGAAATAAAGTCATTCTCAACATTCATTTAAGCTCACTTTCATGGAATACATTTTTTCACTCATAGACATGGGTTTCAAAAATAGCATTGATAATCATTTTAGCTCAAAAGATTAAGAAACACTTAAAATTTTTTAATTTTTTTTAACCAAAAAGAAAATAGTAAATGAAAATCATAAACTCTAAGGGTTCCCTCCCCCACACTTAAATTATGCAGTGTCCTCAATGTATTCAATTAGATTTAATATATAATATCTGAAGACTTGTACTTGGATTGCACATAATAGGTTCCCTATGCTTGATGGGCCATATGGGTACAAGCGCATCTTCCTGAAAGCAAGAGGATGGCGACTAGCAGCGAGGGCCTAGGGTGTGTCCATGGGAAGACTATGCCCTCATTAGCAGAGTGTAGCACAATAGATGGAATATAAATGTATAATAAAAAGTGGAAGCAATATAATTAAATAGTGGAAGAAAACTAATGCAATAGATAAACATGAATAACAATAACAGTATCAATTGGAAAATTGATGTTGTAATGTCATGTTACTAGAAAACAGGAAAACATGGATTCAAGACAATAAGATTAACATGTTCCACAAGGTAAAATAAAAGAAAGACTACTCCAAGCATCATAAGATCCAACATGGTCATATAATATCAAGCTCCATCCTAAATAGCAAGCAATCAAGTGTTTGAAGCCGTATGCTTCCCTTTTTCAACACCTGCAACCATGTAATCTACTCCGGGTACCAAACGACACCCGAAGAGGGTATGAGATAAATCTTAGTGGGAAACCACCAACTATGTCTATAACATCAGGCCTATGTAATGTAATATAGAAATGTGTAGTCATGCATATATAATGTAAAGAAAGAAATACAACATAACTAAATACCCAAGTACCTACTTCATCCCACGGCTGGTGTTTGAACATGTAACCCGCTCATTTTAGTATGTAATTACCATTTAATGTTAATAGGTCACATGAGGAATAGCCAACACTGACATCACATTGAGATAGTATAAGTAGTGAAGGTACCATGATGTAACAAGGCAACCTGACAATGATATCCAGTGAGGGAGTTCTAGGGTAATAACCTGGGTAACGTAAATATCACGTAACGCAGACGTAGTAGTATCTTAGTGTACTTAAGGGGTATGAGTATAATCAAAGGATAATAATCCAAAGCATTATACAATAATTTTCCTACCAAGTCCAGGGTTATCGACCAAGGTCAAATGGTGCTAAGAAAGGACAGATCCCTATGGGATTTCACCATGGAACCTACTAGTCAACTCTAGATCCAAGGAGTGTATCTGAGGCATCCTATAATAATGTAAAGGATACTATGGTAGTATACCAAGCATCCAAGGAATATACAATAACCTGAGTCTAGGTGGGAAACAACCTAAGCAAACCACGTCCTTGAATTGGAATGGGATTCTCGAGACCCAGGGTATTCTCCTCTCAGAATCCAAGGTGAGCTCAAGTCAGTAAATTTCTATTTGATATTGTAATCATTTAATAATTCTAGTTTGGTATATGTCTTTCCTTCCATTAGAGTGGATAGTTCAAGTAGAGTAGGAACCATTTATTTACTGTTCTAAGACTTGTCTTCCATTAGTTTGGACATGCCAAGTAGCGTTGTAACCATTTAGTCAAGTCGTAATTAACCATTAAGGCATATTAAATTAGAGAGGTTCACTCTGCTACCTTCCATTAATACGGAAAAGGGTTCTATAGACATGTGACCATTTTTCAATCTCATTTGTTAAGGCCAAGTTATATACTTAGTATACTTTCCATTTCACATTTCACATTTAATAATCATTTGGAAGCACTTACCTTTGGCAGGTCAAGTGGTGAGCATACATGATACATGCCATTATGAAATTCTCATTACTAAAAAGTCATTTAATATGGATAGGCTCACCATTAAGAAGGTCAAGCAAAGACACACCCTAACGGTGGCACAAACGTGCCGAAACACTGAAAACCCAAATGTGGGATAACTTTCAACATGGAGTGGATTGAGTTTTGGGTTTAACCACTAAAAACTAATCACATATTTGGTAAGAGAATACCCATATGATTCTAAAAATTATAATCATGGCATGTAAATTTAATAAACGACTCTTGAAGAAATTGGTAGGCCCCATACGAACATCCCAAAAACAATGAACATCAGGGATAAGTTATTAATCACCCACCTTAGGGTTGTACGTTCCTTCTACTCCATAATTGGTCCTTGGTTTTCCTCAAATAAGAGTATATCTATGAAAAGGTGAAAATTTGTCACATGATGATACATAGGCCGAGAGAAAGAGAGAAGAAGAATGGATAAAGAGGACTTGAGTAATTACTATTGCGCATCCAACATGATGAATGGAAGATCAATCGGATATAGGATGAATGAGATCTCTTGATCCCTATAACTTGCCTTAAAAAAGATCCAAAATGACAGGAAAATGGGTTAATCAACCTAGTTCTCGTATTAGGGAGTAAGGAGTATGATTAATAGTTCATTAAGGGAAAACTGGATATTTACCCATAAATTTAGCCTGCACACGGTTTGTCAAACCGTGTCCACACCTTGAAAGAAGGATCGGCCGGAATGGTTTGGAAACATAGTTTTATCAAACCATGTTCAATCCATTCACAGGTAACTGGGAAAAAGGGGCGCCCACATGGTTAGGCTGCACATCCATGCGCCAACCGTGCGAGGTGGATCTATCTGATAAAACACCATCCGCATGGTTCTCTAAACCATGCGCTAAGCCATTTCCCCCCAAAAAGATGGGTTCTAGTCTCCAAAGAAGCCACAAACACCCATAGAAACTTTAATAACTCATTAGGCATCCACATTACGTCCAAAGTAAAGATTTAGACCGAAAAAATAAAGGATCCATACCTGAGTGAAAAACCGGATTCTTACAGTCTTCACCCCTTAAAAGACCCCCCCCCCCCCCGAGTTCTCCTTCAAGGGGTAATGAAACACTATCTGAGAACAAATCTAGAAATTGGGCCCATACATCGGCTTAAATCTCCCAATTCTCATCCTATACTCGACCGTGCTACCATTTCACTCGTATGAGAGGAAAAAACATTCCTTATAGATACATCATGCTTCTGTCAATGATGTGTACTAGATACTCCTCGAAGGTAACATTGACATCTAACTCAACTTCCCTAAGATCAAAAGTATGAGACATGTCTGCATGATATTGGGGAAGCTGTGAGATGTGAAATACATTGTTCATGACATGGTACCTCGGAGATAGTAGCAACCGATAGGCTACCAGCCCAACTCACTCTTGAATTTCATATAGACCAATGTAATGAGTTGACAACTTTCCATGCTTTCTTCACTATTTATTACCTAGCCTGGGCTATACCAAAAGGAAGAAATGATCCCCAACCTCAAACTCAAGAGGTCATAGATGGTGATCAACATATGATTTTTGTCTAGATTGAGTAGTAGTCATACGCTTTCTAATCAGTTAAACCTGTTCTGAAGTCTCCTGAACGAGATGAGGACCTAGTAGGGATGCCTCACCTGCCTATAGCCTACACAAGGGTGAATGGCATGGCCTACCATATAAGGCCTCAAAAGGATCCATTTGAATCATCTCCTAAAAGCTGTTATTATAATAGAACTCGATGAGAGGGATATGCTACTCCCAAGAACCACCAAAATCAAAGACACATGTTCGGAGCATATACTCTAGAATATGTATTGTCTATTCCAGTTTTCTATTGGTCTAAGGGTGAAAAGATGTTCTTAGAATCACCTGATTCCCCATACCTTTCTGAAACCCTTTCCAGAACCGTGAAGTGTAATGGGAATCCCTATCTAAAATGATAGTACATGCAGCCCCATGTAGTTGTATGATCTCAAAGATATACAGTCTTCCTAGTTAATCAAATGATAAAGTCTCCCGAATAGGTATGAAGTGGGATGATTTTGTTAGTCAGTCAATGACTACCCAAATAGAATCGCAACCCCTCAACGACCTTGACAAGAGGACTAAGAAATCCATAAAAACATCATCCCATTTCAATTATAGTACTGGAAGTGGCTGTAATAGGTCTACAGGTCTCTGGTGCTCCGCCTTCACCTACTAACAGGTGGAACACCTAGTTATGAAGCTCGAAATCTGACATTTCATTCTAGGCCACCAACTCTGGTGTCACATATCTCAATACATCTTCAAGATGTCTGGATGGTCTTCCCACTAAGAATCATGGGACTCTTTCATCAACTTCTCTTCCGTATCTGTAAGAACCCAAATACATTCACATAGATAAAGGACATCATCTCTGTCCATAGACTAATCTGAAGGTGGGTTATCTCCTGATATACTCTCATGAAGAACCAAACGATCAGGATCTAAAATTTTCCTACTCTTCACCTTCTCAAGGTGGGAAGAGGTAACTGTTGAGGCTGATAGGTAAACCTTCTCTTGATTTTCATGAAACTCTATATGAAGTTAATAAAAGAGGTCCATTAGCTTCCAATCATCATTGGATTTCTGTATAGAGGAATGGACACTAGAGCTACTCTGGGAACAAGCCCAATTTTAAACTCTACCCCTCTCTTAGGATGTAAGACAAAAAATAATCAGGAAATAGTTCCCTAAAACAATCAACTACTGGAGATAAATGAGTTTCAAGCAAACCCTGATCCTCTAAGAAAATATTTTCAATATGGAAAGTCACTCCACCTCACCCATGATACTTGAGTCCAACTCCCTCAGCCTAGACATCACACTTTCTTTTGAAAATATAACTACTACCTTATGGTGATGTAAAAGCGACCCTATGTCGATATAAGTCTACAAAGGCATGATAGTGGACTAACCAGTATATCCCAAGAATGACTTCAAATCTCCTTATATTGAGAACAAAGAGATTCAACAAGAAAGGGTTACTGCCAACCTCAAGATTACAATCCCTGCACTGGCATATTCCCTCTGTCTGTATTCCCAACGATGTATCGAGGGTCATTACACCATAGTGATACTGTACCTCTTGTCCAAGAATTTCCTTGATAGATACAAAATTAAAAGAGTTTGAAGCACCTATATCAAACAAATCGGAAACAATAGTAGAGGCCACTGGAATAGTACCTCGTACTATAGATGGCCCCACAACATGATCTTCAAATATCAGTTGTAAATCATGAAATTGACTTGGACAATGGCCCTATGAAACATATGGACTACCATGGTCATGACTGCTCTCCTGGTGTTGTGGGTGATTAGGGGTTGGACTACCACATCCATGACCTCCTCCTCAAATAGACTGGACAGTGCTATTCCAACTCCCCGCCTGACACAACGGAAAAGAACTCGCTCCTTCAGGTGTAGTGGATACTAACCCTTTTCCACATGAAGTTGGTGTAAAGGTCCTATAAAAGCATTGAGGATGAACCATACGGTGGCAAGCCCAAAACATCATATGGTCTCTATCACATTGGGGCTTCTTATGCCCCAGTGTTCCACACTAATGACACAACATAGAGCTATCAATGTGGATACTTTGGCTACCACTAACCTGATGAAAAACTTCAAGGGAATGTTTCTTGCCAGTGGAAGAACTACTGGCCTGACACGTCACCGGTCCTTTAAACCTGATACTCATGATGTCCCTCAGGTTACACTTAGTGATAAGGGTATGATCAACTATTAAGGAAAATTTTGGAAGGTGAAAGACATTCACCAGAGTTTTGATGGCATATTGGATCCCATCCTCAAAATGTGTAGCACGCCAAAGTTCATCACCAACTAGAAGTAGTGAAAAGCATTGTAAATCAGTGAAACAAGATGAATATTCAATAACTAACATAGAACCCTGATTGAGATTCATGAACTCCTTGGATCTGTAAGCTATCAGTGATCAAGAAATGAACTAATCGTAGAAGGTAGTCTGGAAGTTAACCCGTAACATGCCCTGATGATGACTGGCCTAGGTTGCCACGTCCCACCAATGCTTGGACGAATCCTGAAGCATGTATGTAGCAATCTTGAATGTCTGCTCTGGTGGTGTTTCCAAATGCTCAAAGACAGACAACATGGCCTCTATCCAAGACATAGTAGCCCGAGAACCGCCCTCCCCTGAAAAAGTAAGAGGATGATGCTGCTAGAACTTGCAGGTCAGATCAGCCATCGTAAGTGAAACCCATGGAGCAACATGCATAGACTACATCAAATGTTGGAAACTATCACGAACTTCATCCTTAGTGATCAGATCAGGTACAACAGGGGGTGCATCAAGTGTCACTTTTGAAGGTAAGACTGGAAGCTCAGGGCCCACCATGTCTGGAGCATAGTCGTCACTACCCTCCTGGAAAATGACATGGGGACGTTATGGAAGAATTGGTCTACAAATGAAAAGAACACACCTTAGAACAATTTTTGGAGCATAAGACAACATCACTTGTAAAATATTAATGTATTAAAACTCACTACCCAAGGCATATTACCCCAAACTACCTACTTATCGGTAAGTGCTGAAGTATAAGTTTCATATCATTTTGCAGTTAATTTCCAGGTTCACTCCTTTACCTTTCATAGAAATAACAATGAGGGATAAGGACGTGCAACCAATTAATTTTAGATTTTAGGATTCACTTTATAATATATATCCATTTTCGATGAATTCATGCCCATACACCTATCTCTAGAAACGACACCCACTTACTAAAAGCATAATGGCTCAACTTGGTAAATTACTCATCCCAGCCCATTAGGGCCAACACAAATCATGAATTGAGATAAGAAATCACTCAATAGAAGGAAAAGTAATACAAGTAAAGGTAAACTATCACAACAACACTCAACAATCACAAACATATCAAGGAATGCAAAGTAGTGAAATGCACCTATATGTCATGGAAATATGCTTGACATGTGAACTCTAGGTGCCTATTATGATGCATGTAACAATCCCCATTTCCCTCATATCATCGGGATAGGGATGAAATAAACATTCAAAAGAGTAATAATCAACAACACCACATGGCATGTCTTTCACCCAACAGTGAAATAATATAAACTATAATAGGCAAAAGAAGAATAACAATTATAATTTAGGCATATTGGTTTTTACCCTGAATATGGGTTCACGACTCCCAAGCACACCTTATGACCATGTCCCAAGCATTACAATTCTCAAATATATTGTAACTAAATAGTAAATCAAGAAAATAAACCACCACTAATACCAAATTGTGACGACCCGAACTCGGATTCCACTTAACAGGTGCCCCAAGACCGGTGGGCCACATGGCCTCAAGCGCATCTTCCTAAATTCTAGAGGCTGTCGACTAGTAGCAAGGGCCTAGGTTGGGTTCATGGGAAGAATATTCCTTAATTAGTAGAGTGTAACACAACAAAAGGAATATTAACGAATAATTAACAGTGGAAGAAATATAATTAAATAGTGGAAACTAACTGATGCAATAGATAAATGAGAATAACAATAACTGTATCAACTAGAAAAGTGATTATGTAATGTCATGTCACTAGAAAATAGAAAACATGGATACAATATAATAAGAATAACATGTTTCACAAGGTAAAAGAAAACAAAGACTACTCAAAGAATCCTGAGATCTAACTTGGTCATCTACTATTAAGCTCCATCCTAAACAGCAAGCAATCAAGTGTTTGAAGCTGTATGATTCCCTTTGTCAACACCTGAAACCATGTAATCTACTCCAGGAACCAAATGATGCCCGTAGGGGGTGTGAGATAAATCTCAGTGGGACACCACCAAAGGTGTCTATAACTTCCGGCTTGTGTAATAGAATATAGAAATGTGCATGTATGTATATATAATTTAATGAAAGCAGTATAGTATAACTAAATACCCAGTTACCTACTTCATCCCTTGGATGGTGTCTGAACATGTACCTAGTTTATTTTGTTATGTAATTACCATTTAATGTTAATAGGATACATGAGGCATAAAAAACTCTGACATCACCTCCTGATAGTATAAGTAATGAAGGTACCAAGGCGTAACAATTAAACCTGATACATATATCCAGTGAAGGAGTTCCAAGGTAATAATCAAGGTAACATAAATCTCTCAGAATGCAAACTCTATAGTATCTGAGTGTATCTAAGTGGTAAGAGTATAATCCAAAGAGCATAATCCTATGCATTCAACAATAAGAAACCTACCCAATCCAAGGTGATCGACCAAGGTAAAAAAGGGCTAAGAAAGATGAGAAGAGAATTGGGTAGGGTTTAGCTCAGCTTGAAGGATTAAATGGAGATAATATGAGAGGGATGAGGTTCCCTTTTATAAGAGAGGAAAGCAGATCTTTTGAAAACTCTGAAAAATATTAATTTATAATAAAATAAAACCCTATAAAAACCTCAAAAGTGTCCCAAATTAGAATAATATATGAGATAGGGTTGTAATATCATCATACAATAAATTTTGGACAACTTATTTTATCTATTTAAAACATATATTTTTTAATTTACAGTTAGTTATTATATTAAATTTTAATTTTATTAATATCATTCTAAGTTCTTAATTGTTATAAATATTTATTTATATGGTGTTAATCAACTATAAATATTTATTTTATGATTTTTTAGATCTTATAATAATCACTTTGTAATTTTAAATATTTTTTATGATTTTTAAAAATTTTAATAAAATGTAGTTTTTATAAAATATCAATAGTGTCGATTTTGACACTATTCATTTATTTGACTTTAAATAAAATCCTCAAAAAAGATAAATTAAAAAAAATTAATACACTGATAACATGTCATAGTCACCTAGAAAATCCGTGGATCACTTCAATTAGTTTATATGATATTTATTTTAATATTTTTAAAACAATTTATTTGATATTTCTATTAAAAAAATAAATTTTACTTCACTATTGTGTCATCATTAATAATAATTAATTAATATCTAAAAATTATAAACAAATTTTCATTATATATTTAATTTAATTATATTTCTAGTGACTATTTACTTTCGATGTCTTATGAATTTTATCACCAAATTAAAATTATTACACTTATAAAATATCAGAGAGTGAGATGTTGTCACCTTCTTTTGTTTTAAAAATTATTACAACATTTTCATGGACAAAATTCCATGAAATGTATCTATTCCGACCCTTAGGTGATATAGGTCAACTTTTATTCATCAAATAGAATTTTGGAAAGTGTTAGGGTAATTTTATAATATTATAATTACCCTTAATTACTCGATTTACCATTAACTACGGTGATAAAAATAATTACCAATGTTACTATTCATAATGCCCAAAAAATCAAAGTACTCCATTAACATAATTTTGACCATCTAATTTCAAACCTAGAATCCATTTTCCAAAATTTAAAACTCTTATGTTGTATTAATTAATTTAAAATTAATCTCGTTGTTGAGAAAATGAGATTTAAAAGTTAAAACATTAAAAAAGATTGAAATGTTTTTACCTATGAATTCAATGTATAATTAATGATAATGAGATACATTATATTAAATGGTAAAAATAAATTCTATTAATAATTTAAAACAATTAAATATTATAATTTATCATTATAAATTATATCAATGAAAAAATTTTTTTTGTTAAAATTTAAAGTATTTTTACTATTCATCAAAATATGAATGTTATTAGAAAAATATCAAAAATTTATCAAAAGAAAATTTTTATATCAAGTTTCCAAATAAGAAGTTTATTTTTTCAAATCTAACTTATAAATGTGAACAAAAATATATTTAAAATGGTTGCGCCATCAAAAGGTGACAAAATAGCATTTTTTTGAAAAATACTTTTTTTATCAGAAATAATGAACTTGTCCTTATATCTTGTCTAGAAAAATAAAAACAAATTATGGCTAATATTATTCACAATGGCTAGTTTATATCTCATTAAATAATAATATTTTAATAGTATATCGTTTTTTAGTGAAACTAGGTATTGCGTACAACATAAGCTGTCGAGGAAGGTATCTCTTGCATGTAACGCAAGACAAGTTAGTATTACGTGTAGTGAAAGATTTATTTTGTGTTTCATATAATATAATAAAAAATTATTTCATTTATACATTGAAAAAAAATATACTCGGTGTTGCATAAAATTAATTCTATCAAAATAACCTGAATGTGTGTGCAACACAAGGCATGAATAGTGTTGCATATACAGCTTGCTAATACAGTGTTGCATATAGCACAAGATAATATTGGATTAGCATACAACACAAGACATCAATGAAACTAAATAGAATCTATCTCATAAAATATGGGGGTGTTACATTTGGAGTCCCTTGGAATGGGAGACTTCTAATGGAGGTCGCTATTGGGTTTCAATAGAGACCTCCATAGGCAGTGCGAGGGCTTAAAAAAATTAGCACACCTTCCCCCACCTTGTATTACCTCATGCTCTCCCTCGAGAAACCCTACAACACTCATTCCCTCCCTCACTGCACCACCTCTGTCACACCGTCTCCACCTTCGACTCACCATTGTCGCTCATCCTCTCCCTCGCCACACCCAACTCTGCCTCCAACTCACCTATTTCGCCCTTCCTCTCCCTCATCGTACTACCTCTGTCTATCCTTCATCACCCATCCTCTTCCTCACCACACCCACCTCCACCTATGTCTCATCTATGCCTCACCCTCTCCCTCACTGTAGGTTCTGGCACCCTATCCCTCCCTGACTCCCCTCCTCACTTCTACCTCCACCTCCCTCTCCCCAACTCCCTCTACTCACACCTGGCCCGTTGCCACAACCAACCCATAGCCACACGCCACCCATCCACCCTCACCGCTGCCACTCCCCATGTCTCTCTGGCCCTCCGAATCCACCTCTACATTCACTTGGTTCCATATTTGTCTCGCTATCAGGTAATCCCTGATTTTAGTTATAGGGTTTTGATTTTGGGCACTTCCATCACAAATTGGAACTTCCATCCAAAATTGAATTTGATAACTTCCATCACAAATTGGTTTTCGCCACTTCCTTCACAAATTATATTTGTTGATTTATTGGGAGGCATTATCTTATTTGCTAAGGTTGATAGTCCAAAATCAGTATTTGATGATTTTTTTCATGTACCACATGCCCAAAGAGGTTATTATATATTTTTTTCAATACTGTGATTTAGAATTTTTCATTCTATAGTTATAGTTGATTTATATGTTTTTATTATAGTGTATCAAAATTTATGCATTATGATATCAGTGGATCATAGATTCCTTATTTTCCATGTTGGCTTGTGATGTTTTGTTATACCCTGTAAAATATATTTTGTTTCTTAACTGATTGAATCCTCCACCAATCCGATAAAATGAGTGAATTAATCCCATTATATATGGCCCACGACCTATCCAAATCTATAATATTAAGAACAATATATTGAAGGGAACCAATGATCATGTTTACTGGAGGAGAATATGATAAGTTTGTAAGGGAAGAGGAGCCATCAAAACACCCAACCAGTTTAACATCACAATTAAGAAACTTAGAGTGAAAATAGATTAATAACAAGAAAGATATATTCAAATCTAATCTGAAATATCACTTGAAATATCCACTTTAAAACAACATAGAGGTTTATCAATTAAATAGTGTAATGATATTTCAATGGAGGAATACATAGGAAAAAACAAAACGAAATTTCAATAAAATAAATATAGGTAGTCATAATTTATAAATTATTACTTTTTATAAAGGGTTATCTCTCCTTTAAATGATTTACCATATATTCATATTAATATGAGGTTTAGTGACCTTTATCACCTCCTCCTCTTTCTTTGACCAGCATCCATGCGACTTTTTTGTTAAGGTTTTACCTAATTTAGTTATGAAACATACATTAAGACTAAATTTTTATCAGGGGTGTGTTAATGTAAGAAACATTTTGCCTTCCCCCCTTAATGGAATCTGTATTAGCTAGCATGGGTCAACCATATTTAAGAATAAGTCCTCTAATATAATCATCAGCGGGGAACTGGAGTCTTTGGTTAAAGGATTTATTATAGATATGATATATTTTAGAAAAATTCAGTATATTTCATTACATATGGAATCATAATATATATAGTAATTATGTATAATTTAATTATCCTATATTCTTCATTAATTATTAGATATCATAAGTAGAGGTAGGGATTTCTTAAGCATCATGGGAAAAAATATGTGTATGTCATCTCCAATAATTAAATTATAATTGGTGATAGTGACATTTCATAGTTGGAAATAGACAGACTTCATTACATGAAAATATTATGTCCATCATGTCATATAAATGATAGGATGTAATCAAATATGATAATCCCACCACCTCAATAATTGAAAAAGATATGTAGTTTTCATAAAATATAATTCACTTCATGGATGCTATTGAGTAATATCTCCCCCAAAAAACCATTTTGGATTGGTGGCGATATAGATATTTAAATTGATGATAAATTTTTATTTAATTACATAGGGAATTCATAAATGATGTTTGATATCCCTGTGTTGATTTTTGTTATGACAACCCATCAATATATTGTAATTAAAGATAGCATTATCCATCTTTGTTAATAAGATGTATCAATTATGTTCCATTGTTTAATGAAAGTCAGTGGAATGAGATCATTATTGTCTGTGATATCTATTTTCTTTGATTTTTTTTGTGTTATAGATTGAAATATCATCTTGTCACTAGTTTCTACATCCATATCATTATGTACCCGTGATACTAATTGGTGAAGATATCACCATGTGCTCAAATAGTGTCTGCATCCAATTTAAACAACCCATTTAACAGAAATTGTGATTGTAAGTTATTCATTACACAACTATTAATGGTGGATAAGGTATTAATTATATAACTATTTAGGGTAGATATTAGGTGACTATTAATAATCCAATAAAAGTAATTGTTAACTATTTTATATAGAGGATTTGGCATATATAAATAAATGTTATTAATCATAAAATTATAATGTAATCTAATGTGTCCTTCTCAAAATGATAGAAAATATTAATTGTTTTACTAACACCTCTCATGTGGATATACTTTTCTTATTAACAAACTTAGAAAATGTGTTTTTTTATTTATGTATACTTATTTTGAAAATTATTTGAAAATTATGTGAAACTACTTTTTTGGAATAAATCAATATTTAGGCTCTATTTGGTGTTACTTCTTGATAATGTCTTAGAGTACATATCCATTTTGATAAAATTTATTGTGAAAGTGTTTTCAAATTTCATGAAAATGTGTTTCTTGAAAAAAAAATCATGAGAATTTATTTATTTATATATTATAATTGAGACAAAATTTTGACTTTATATTTACTTATCCTTTAACTGTATATTCTGATTTCCTTACCTATAAAAAAGTGTAAAAAAATCATCATTTCGTAAAAAAAATATCTTAGTTGAGTTTTGTTTTATATTTTCATTTCATAAATATTTTAATTCAATTAAAAATATTACTTTTATCCAGACATGTTTTATAACCCTCTCAAAAAAATATTTTGTCATGTAATGAAGAAGCCTTTTAAAAATAAAATTATTAATTAATTAAATATATTGCAATGATCATGTAATTTGTGAATTGTTTTTTGTTTTGGATGAGTATGAATTTAAGTCCATGTGCAATTGTTTAGTATTTATATAAAATTTATTCTGTGATATGAAATTCTAAAAATGCATGAAATATGATGTCTTGTGTAAACATTGATGCTTTTTGTACAGATACAAATATGGATAAGAGTTTGATTTATATTCTAAATAGAACATATAGAGAATATTTTTAAGGCATTGTGCAATTTATTTATTTAAATAGAGTATCTCAATGAGAAAATATATGTTTTCCACATATAAAATGTGAAAATAGATATCAATGCATATGATATACTGTGAGAGAGCATGTTTTCTTGATTGGGGGTTTGAGAAATTATAAGAGTTGGACTCATCATGGAAAAAATTATTTTCATTGTCACCATATAGAAACTATTCATATGGCTATTGATGAGAGGATGATTAATCCTATGCATGAAATGCTTACTGAAATGGCATGTGGGATAGCTCATGAAGGCATTAACATCTGGAATGTTATGACCGGTGAGATCAATCCATGCAATGGTGTAGATCATGATTTATTGAAGTTTTATGAAATACTTGATGATGAAAAAATATAATTATATTATGGGTGTATACATGTTAGAGGAATAAGCACTAGACCCACATCATTCTACAAATCCCTCTACGTCTGAGGGTTGAGGAATGCATGGTGGTAAATGTGTTTATTTCTTAATTATGAATTTAACATATATACACACATATGTCAAATTATGTAGGAATTGTTTTCAATAGTATAATACTCGATCTCTTCTTATTCTCATAAGAGAGGCCTAGGTCCTGGTATTTCTTCTTGGAATTCCGACACGACCCTTGATGTATCATTTGACGAGAGATATCATCCTATGGGATTGGGTACCCCTACATTTATTCACACATTGGTTCATATCATATACAACCCACACATGTTTTCATTGACTACATGTGAATAGGCATCATTCCCCAAGGATACATTATATCAGTTTTTGAATAAAGTTCTGGTAAGAGGATCATTTTAGTTTCTCGACTATATTTAAAAAATACTAACATGTGATAATTTTGTTTCTTAAATAGAATAATCTGAGTGTGTGCCTAAATGAGTATTGGCTAGTGTGTATATCCAAATGTCGTTAAATGTGTAAAGATAATAAAGGGAGAATCAAGATGGATCACTAGGTACCAAATGTGGGTGCCATAGACATTCTGGATAAAGTCTTGAGAGGGGTTCTCCCATCTCAGTGGCCTGAGTTGTCTCATATTGGTCTATTGAGGCTGAAATGGTGAGTCTATGTATTTTAGTTTATATATTTCAAATAATTTTTACCATTTTCATATTTGATATTTGAGTTTATTTAATGTAAGAGGTGGTAGAATGTCATTTAGAAAATATTGCGTTGTAGGGACCACCTCACAGGCTTGGGACTCATCATGTGTCCCAGATTTGACATGATGTATTTATTATTCATTTTTTAAGTTTTATTATTTAATATGTGTTTTTGTTTTTATTTTTATCTTATTAATATATAGTTACAGGAGCAAGTTTCACCGGCTCGTGAAATTTCAGTGTAGATGAAAACTCGTGATCGAAATGATCCGGAGGTTGCAGCTCTTATAGTAAGTTCTTGTACTAATTATAAATTATTACATAATTCTACATATAAATATATATTTATATTTACATGTTACATTGGATAAATTTTAGGTTGAGTTAGCATAGTTTCTAGAGGGCCAATGACAAATTTCCATACGAAGGGATAAAATATTCAATCGCATTATTGTTCATGGTGGACATGGCTACAGTTTGACCTATGAAATAGGGATTACATATTTTTCAGTTTCACGCATAGTAGCTGTGGATATTGTTATTTCTGGGATGACATAGAAGATGGCATATTTGGAGGAATGATTTTATGCTTTAGAGGATGTAAATTTGCAGCTGGTAGCAGAGCTTAGAGCACTACGAGAATATGTGCATCAGGGTGATAGTGCAAGGGATCCTACGATGTAGGTTTATACGGAATTTATTTATTTATTTTTTATGAAATTAGTTAATATTACCTTTATAATTTTTATTTTTTGTAGGCCCCTTCCGCATCAGATGGATGTAGCAGCCATGGCCCCAGATGAGGCATCATATTCAAGAGGTGTGTTTTGTATTTTCTTTTTTGTTTCTCGTTTAAATTGATTGTCTCACTTTGTTTTTTTTTGTATATTTTAGAGTTAAAATTACATTTTTTCCATTTCTCTGGTCCTAGTTTATCATAGTTACCTTTAAGTAGCCTTTATTCATTCATAGTTTTCTGCTCTGTCACATAAACTAGTTGGATGGCACAAATAAACTAGAGAATATTCTCACTAAGCCCCACTATCTTCATCCCCAAACTTTATAATAGTATGTCCTTCACTTATTATCTCATGTAGGACCTCCTGACAAATATATGTGGTCAGAATGTATGCCCCATTCTAAAAGACCAACCTCCACCTTCCACCCAGTCCGCTTCTCATGATACAGTATAATTTCATGGTCTGTATTTTTTTTATTTTCTATCCTATCTTTTCAAATTCTACCTATCTTATAGCATGTAATTATGTGTGTGTGCGTGTGTCATGTTGTTTTGGTCTATATGTATCTCTTTTTCCTATCTATATGATCATCTTGTATGTATGTCTTTCTCTCTGTGCTTGTCTGTAGGAGTGTGTGTCTATATATTTTCTTGTTTTTAAATCTATATATCTATCCATTTTAAAACAAACCCATCTATCTATTTATCCATTTATTTATTTTTCATCACACTGTGTGTCATGACCCGTCCTCGGGGCCCGTGCCGTGACTACCCCAAGCCCGCCTTCCATAGGCTAGGGGCTGGCGACTAGCACCAAAGGTGAAAATACCGATAACTGGGAAGGCATTGCCTTTATAAATGTAAACAAAACACCACAGAGTACAAGCAGAAGTAAAACACTAAGTACAAAGAGAAGTGCTAAAAGGTAAATGGGCCAGAATACAAACCCAGATGAAAGTACAACAACAACTGAACAAAGTACAACAGAAAAACAACAACTGGAAGAATGAAAGCGGCTCCTGGGTCCTCCACCTCGGATCCTACCTGAAGGGTAGGTACAGATGGCGTAGCTCCTGGATCGTCCACCACGAATCCTACCTGAAGGGTCGGTACAGATATCCTCCACAATTCTCTGGCCCGTCGACCTCCTCCAAGTGTCGTCTTGCCATGAAGTCCACCTCCGGATACTGACTCGTCGTGTAGTCCACCTCCGGGTACTGTCCAATCCTCGAACATTCGGCCTCCGTCAGCACTGCCCGTCGTCTGCAACCAACACAACGAGGTGCGAGCATAGCCAGTGTAGGGGTGAATATAATGATACTCAGTAGGAACCCCGAGACCCTCAAGGTCTCACTAAAAAACAACAAGGATAACCACAAAGAAGATCTCAACAGATAACCTCTACTTAGGTATATGCCATGCATATACCTAAGTGATCAAGAAACTCATCTCAATCAGGAGGAAAACACCAAGATCATGAAATTAACGGGTAACCACTACCCAGGAATATGCCCATACATATACATAAGTTATCAAGTGACCCATCTCAATCATGAGGTAAACACAAAGGTCAAAAGTCTCAGCTCAAACCAGGATTTTCATCATCGAAACCGTAACTACTGAAGAGCCCCGCCTCTGGAGTGTACAGTGGTCCGGTCACGACTCTGAGGTACTGCTCACTAACCTAAGACTGCTGAGGTACTCCTCATGTCGAAAACTGTGGGTCTGCTGCTACAACCAAGCACTTCCCACCATGGGTCTGCCACTACAACCAAACGCTCCCCCTCATAGCCTAAAGAGGTACTCCTTCTGTTGAGTACCACGGGTCTGCCTCTACAACCAAGTGCTCCTCCGCCGTGGGTCTACCGCTACAACTAAGCGCTCCCCACTGGGCTATCCGAAACACACCGAGTCGATCGGTCAAGCAGTCTTCAGGTCTCAGGTGGCTACACGGTCTCCATACTCCGCACGCTCGTCTCCGGGAGGGTCCGCTCCATGAGCTGCTGGTCGATACTACACGTATCACAAAGTTCCATGAAGAAGTATCCCAAAGGACCGCCTCATCATAGGGGTCTCAACGCAACAGAAGGCGCGTCAATCAGACTCCCGGTCTGTGAGTTATTAGCCTTTTCGTCCCAGGGGCCCGGTTGATTTCGTGAGTGAACCAACCCGGCCGTAACTCAACTATACCCCGAACTCTCCTAGGGTATACTCATAGGGACCGTTTCTCAATGAGATCACCAACCCCACTAACAGTTCTTCAAACGGACGTCTGGTCTGAAAGATAACAACTTTTCCGTTCCAAGGGCCCAGTTGGATTTCGGGTGCAATCCAACCTGACCACTAGCCAACTGCAACCAAAACTCGGGCGAAGTATGCCAAAAGTTCTGTCTCAACAAGAGGAAATCAACGAGACAGACGGCGCGTCAATCGGATGCCCGGTCTGTGAGTTATTGGCCTTTTCGTTCGAGGGGCCCGGTTGGATGTCGTGAGCGAACCAACCCGACCGCACTCCGACGGCATCCAAACCTCGAGCAGAGTAAGCCAAAAGATTTTCCTCACTTAAAAAAATCTATCAAAGTCGACGGCACATCAGTCAGACGTCCGGAGCTTGAGATATAAGCATTTCTGTTCCGAGGGCCCGATTGGTTTCTTATCCGAACCAACCCGGCTGAACCCAAAGTATTTCAAAACATTGAGTGCGATATACCAAAACGACAGTATCATTCCAAGGATCTCTACGCAACTGACGGTGCATTGATCGGAGGTCCGTAGCCCGTGATATTGGGAAAATACCAAAGAGGGTCTGAAAACGGGGGGTCTAGGCCCGGACCTACCCGGCGCGACCCCCCCTGGGTCGGCCCGAACCGTGTCGACCCGACCCGGTCTGGTGGAACCCAGCCCGGCCAGGGCGGCCCAGCCCTATAGGTCGGCTCGGCCCGGCCGAGCGAAGGAACCGCGGCCCCCGCGCGGGGGCCGCTTCGCGGCACCCGGACGCGGCATGCCGGCCACGTCCCGCCTCCCAGTTCCGCGTGGCCACGGAACTGCCTCGCCATCGCGGCGGGTTTTTCCGGCGGCGTGCCGGGAACTGCTGTCGGCCGCCGCCTCCGATGCCGCCACGCCGGTGTAGGATTCCGCGGACCACCGGACGTGCTTCGGTGGTCTGTTTTACGTGTGGTCTTCGCCAGTGGTCCTCCCGAGACTCGACCTTCACTGCAAGGCCCTCAAATCACCCTTGCGGCCCCATTTGTCATTGTCTGCCATTCCACACACTAAGAAAGAGAAAGAATGTGGTGGTTCGGACTTGTTTGTTGGTCCGCACCCACCACGTTAGCGGTTTGAAACAACACCATAATATTTCCCATCAATTTGATAAACCCCGAACCGCAGTAATAATCCACGGACCAACTTGTTAATTAGTTGGTCCGCGTTCATGCCTTGAAGGGAAACAAACATGGAGTATTAACCTTTTCAAAACAACCCCTACCTCAACGTCATCGTCGGACATGAGTTCGTCGCGGAATTGACCGTCGCGGAAGAAAAGGATCATCGCGTCGCAGAAGGTAGAAACATCGGCATCAATCTCTGGGGGTCTGGCGTTCTTCGTCGCCCTTCATCGGAGGCCGGTGTTCTTCTCGTTCTTCACATTATTCACGTTCTTCGCGTTCTTCGCGTAGGAAGGTGAAGATCATTAGAGATTCCCCAAAGGTCTAACACAACAAGCCGATAATAAAAAACTTCCTCATCTTATTTTATTATCAACTGAAGAATTTTAAAAACAAGGATAAGTAACAAACAATTAATTCATAGAATTAATTGCAACGAACTAACCGCCCAATTAATAGGGGCGTTAATAATTTAGAAAACGCACCAGTTGCCTTTCGTTTAAAAGGGGTTTTCGCGGCACTACTAAAAAAATTACCTATACCCACGGTTCAAAACCGTGGGTATAGCCCCCAAAACCGTGGGTATAGCCTATACCCACGGTTTTGGGAATCGTGGGCTGGAACGGCATCGGTATAGGTCCCCAGCCTATACCCACGGTTTTCCAAAACCGTGGGTATAGGTTTCCTACCACCGTGTCACTGAAACATAGACAATTTCCACGGTGTCAACGGCTTTTACCCACGGTTTTGAAACCGTGGGTATAGGTCCTAAAATAATGCAGGCGCCGAGTTTCGATCCCCCAACCTCTTCACTGAAAACACCGCATCTAACCACTACCCTAACCTCACATATATGTATATATATATATATATATTTAGTTAAATATAGTTATAAAGACCGTGGGTATAGAATGGAAGAACCGTGGGTATAGGGTTCCCTCCAAAAAAAAAATTTTCCCGCGGAAAAAAAATTTTTCCCACGCACAAACAATTGACCTATACCCACGGTTTTTCATAACCGTGGGTATAGGTATTTTATCCTAGACCTATCCCCACGGTTTTTCCCAAAACCGTGGGGATAGGGACCCCTATACCCACGGTTTCCCAAAACCGTGGGTATAGGTGACTTTTCAGGACATATCCCCACGGTTTACCAAAACCGTGGGGATAGACCCCCCTATTCCCACGGTTTTGGCAAACCGTGGGTATAGGTCATGAAAATTCACCGATACCCACGGTTTTCCAAAACTGTGGGTATAGGGGGGTCTATCCCCACGGTTTTGGGGAAAACTGTGGGGATAGGTCCATTTTCCAGTAGTGCGGGTGCGTTACTTAGCAGAAAAGAAACGGTGGGGCTTGTGCGGGCCCCATCTCACAAATATCCTACTAAGAGGGTAGGATATTTTGGGTTCCACCCTATCCGCTTCAACTTAGCTTAAGCAGCTTTAAGCGGCTTTAAGTAAAAATAAAATAATGTTTGTCGTACCACATTATTTTATTTCTTAACTTAAAACCCAAAAATTTAAAAACCACACCCGAGAAAACGCAACTCCAGAAGAAGCGTTTCTAAGCAATTATCGGCGCTGTGATTCCATCGGTGCCCTCGGAATTTTATTCCGAGCACTGGTTCAAAAGTTAGAAAAACTCGCTCGTTCGTTCACTGAACGTACCTGAGCCCAAACTTCAGAAAATGATTCTGGGCACACCGGGCCTCGGAATCAGGCACCGTTAGAAACTGCGTTCTTGTAAAATCTCAAAGAAAATTTATAAAAAAATTTCCCTTGAAATTTACAGGTCTTTACATTACTCCCACCTCAGCGCTTTACGTCCTCGTAAAGCTTTAACACAAACTAGGGTCACAAAAGCGGTACAAAGCACGCATCTGAGCCTTCCGCTCCCATGTGCTCACCCAGAGGTTCCCGTACTGCCAGAGAAAGTGCACCCGAGGAATCGATCGTCCTCGTAGGATCTGCTCCTGTTGATCCTCGATCCCCACTGGATCCTCCGTGAAAGACACCCCATCTCCATCGTCCAGCTCCTCATGGTCGATGATATGCGATGGGCCGAGCATGTATATCCTCAGTTGAGATACGTGGAAGTCGTCGTGCACCTGGTGAAAATGCGGTGGATGGGTCAAGTGGTAAACCACCCCGCCTACCCAGCTGAGGACCTAGAAAGGTCTGTTAAACCTCAGAGATAACTTGCCACCTTGGCCACATCTCTGTAAACCTCGTTGAGGTGAGACCCGTATAAGGACATGATCATCATCCTCGAACTCTAGAGGTCTCCAATTCCTGTTAAAATTGGAACTTAAAATGACTGCCACCACGAGGGTAAGGTTGACCGACTCAAGAATGATCGGCCGCACCCTCCTATGCAAGAGTTTATCCTGTGCTGCCTGAGGTTTCCTTTTCTCCAACCAAGGAACACCTATCCCGGCATCTTAGTTAAACCACAACCTTTTTGCCTAATACAGTCAATCCGTGTATGAACTATGGATCCAATCCATACTCAGACCAACGTCGTAAGGCCTCGACACTACTACCAAGATATTTCAACCGAAACTCTCGCCTCGAGGGTCTGACCACACTTTCAGCGTAAGTGTGATTATCGAGTCTCCTCCCAAGGTATCTCCAGACGTGAGGGTCAATTCTACGGTTTACCGGAAAATCTAGGTCTGGAACAAGATTTGTGAAAGCAAGGAATGATTCATATCGACGTCCGTTACTACAGCAGCTAGTAGTGGACACATACTATCCCTTGAATCATTTCTAGAGCCATTGGGTCACACTCCTTGACCGCAAGCAGCCGTACTCTTCCTCCGCCCTCCAGCTCCCTGAGCCTGGTGGGGATAAATAAGGTGGGTGGTTGTAGCATGTTAAGATGTACACCACCTCATGCTGCTCTCCTAGCTCTGCCTCCATGTCTGCTGCTCCACAGACTCATCTCTCCTTTAAGCTTCCTCTTCTTTAAACATTTAACATGCCCGAGTCTCCAAGACTGGTGCCAGTTTCCTGTTTCTTACTGCACTATGGAGTCTTCGTCCTCTCTTGGATGACCTGGACCTTCTCTAGTCTCACAAGAGCTGCTATGATTTCTTCTTTTCCGATAAGAGAAATCTGGTCTCATCCCCTGGATGAACCACATTTCTTTGCTAATACAGTCAATCTCGACATGAATGATGCATTCATGCCATGGATGACATCATAAGGCCTCGACGTAACTACCAAGAGATCCAACTGTCACTGTCACCTCCAAGGGTCGAGTCTCACTGTCGGCATCAGTGTGAGGTCACTGGGTCTCCTCCAGTAGAAATCTCGAAAGTGAGGGTCAGGTCAACAGTCTTAACCAGGACCACTCAGTATCAACCAAACAAAAAGGACAGGAAAGCAAATATCACAAGATAAGTGTCTTTTTAATATTGCAGCTCATAGTACAAAGACACGAATACAACAGCAACATGGAACTAGAAGTACAAAGGATGTATCCACTAGTTTCTATCCTGTCCACCTACTCCCGGAGCTCTAATGCCTTGTCCACTTCTTGGTTGTTGCTCAAGCACCCGCCACTGCTTCTTCCTCGGTGGCACCTCCAAATCCTGCAGATCAACTGTACGAGGAGTCGGACAGTCACGTGCCAGGTGACCCTTCCCGCCGCATTCATAACACTTCTTGATCCTCGTACGACTGGCTCTGGTCCTCTTGGACCTCTGCATCATCTGTCTACTGCCCACAGATGACTCAGCTACTGATCGAAAACCCTAAGGCAAAGGCAGATGCTCCTGTACACGCTCGGGGTGTAGAGCTACTGACACAAACTCCACCCTGAAGAAGGTCTCAAAGTCTTCCCATGCGAAGGTCACCCCGTTGCAAAACTTTAAATAGTGGCTCCACCACCTGCCTGTTGCTTCCTGAAGAAGGATGGCAGCAAAAATCACCATGAAGTCTATCGGCGTCCCCACTAGCCTGAAGACTCTCACCACAGCCTCCAGCCAATTCTCAGTGGCCTGCGGGTCCGTCTCTCCCTAGAACCTGGGTGGCCTCTGGCGCTGGAACTCATGCAGCGCACTCAAGTGGCGTGCATCGCCTACTGCTGGGGCTGGTGGCATCGGTGGCCCAACGTATGGTAGTACCACTGGTGCCTCCGCCGGTGCCTCAACTACAAGAGGGCCCTATACCGAATCCTCATCACTCGACAGGCTATTAGTACGGACATCTCTCTGGGCTCTATCTGGTCATCCGAGAAAAGGCATCCGGAAAGAAACAACGTGACACAGTCAAACGATTATACCTGGTGAGCTGACCTGGTTTGAGCTGATATTTAAATAAAACTTCTGGAAACACACATGAAATCAGTGTTTTCGTGCACAAAGTCGGAATTCAGTTGTCAGGGACCTGGTGTATGGATACCTCGGTCGCCCGCACCATCACTGGACTCCCTGAACTGAATACCACACTCGGTACCCTTAACACTATTGCTTCAGAGAAATAAAATATCAGGGTTGTAAGTCATACGGTAGAACTGAATCCTCTGATACAAATTTGTCACGACCCATCCTTGGGGCACGTGCCGTGACTACCCCAAGCCCTCCTTCCATAGGCCAGGGGCTGGCGACTAGCACCAAAGGTGAAAATCCTGATAACTGGGAAGGCATTGCCTTTATAAATGTAAACAAAACACCACATAGTACAAGCGGAAGTAAAACACTAAGTACAAAGAGATGTGCTGAAAGGTAAATGGGCCAGAATACAAACCCAAATGAAAGTACAACTACAACTGAACAAATTACAACTGAAAAGGACAAAAACTGGAAGAACGGAAGCGGCTCCTTGGTCGTCCTCCTCGGATCCTACCTGAAGTGTAGGTACAGATGGCGTAGCTCCTGGATCGTCCACCACGGATCCTACCTGAAGGGTAGGTACAGATGGCCTCTTCAATGCTCTCGCCCGTCAACCTCCTCTGAGTGTCATATCACCGTGATGTCCACCTCCGGATACTGACTCGTTGTGTAGTCCACCTCCAGGTATTGTCCAATCCTTGAACATTCAGCCTCCGTCAGCACTACCCGTCGTCTGCAACCAACACAAAGAGGTGCGGGCATAGCCCCTACAGGGGTGAGTATAATGATACTCAGTAGGGACCGCGAGACCCACAAGGTCTCCCTAAAAACCAACAAGGATAACCACAAAAAAGATCTCAATAGATAACCTCTTCTTAGGTATATGCCATGCTTATACCTAAGTTATCAAGTAACTCATCTCAATCATGAGGAAAACACCAAGATAATGAAATTAACGGATAACCACTACCCAGGAATATGCCCATACATATACCTAAGTTATCAAGTGACCCATCTCAATCATGAGGTAAACACAAAGGTCAAAAGTCTCAGCTCAAACCAGGATTTTCATCATCGAAACCGTAACTACTGAAGAGCCCGGCCTCTGGAGTGTACAGTGGTCCTGTCACGACTCTGAGGTACTGCTCACTAACCTAAGACTGCTGAGGTACTCCTCCTGTCGAGTACTATGGGTCTTCTACTACAACCAAGTGCTTCCCACCATGGGTCTGCCACTACAACCAAGCGCTCCCCCTCATAGCCTCAAGAGGTACTCCTTCTGTTGAGTACCGCGGGAATGCCGCTACAACCAAGTGCTCCTCCACCGTGGGTCTTTCGCTATAACCAAGTGCTCCCCACTAGGCTATCTGAAACACACCGAGTCGATCGGTCAAGCAGTCGTCAGGTCTCAGCCGGCTACACGGTCTCGGTACTCCGCACGCTCGTCTCCGGGAGGGTCCGCTCCATGAGTAGCTGGTCGATACTACAAGTATCACAAAGTTCCATGAAGAAGTATCCCAAAGGACCACCTCGTCATAGGGGTCTCAACGCAACAGACGACGAGTGAATCGGACTCCCGATCTGTGAGTTATTAGCCTTTTCTTCCCAGGGGACCGGTTGATTTCATGAGCGAACCAACCCAGCCGTAACTCAACTGTACCCCAAACTATCCTAGGGTATACTCAGAGGGACCGTTTCTCAACGAGATCATCAACTCCACTGACGGTTCGTCAAACGGACGTCTGGTCTGAAAGATAACAGCTTTTCCGTTCCAAGGGCCCGGTTGGATTTCGGGTGCAATCCAACCAGGCCACTATCCAACTGAAACCAAAATTTGGGAGAAGTATGCCAAAAGTTCCATCTCAACAAGAGAAAATCAATGAGACAGACGGTGCGTCAATCGAACGCCCGGTCTGTGAGTTATTGGCTTTTTCGTTCCAGGGGCCCGGTTGGATTTCATGAGCGAACCAACCCGAACGCACTCCGAAGGCATCCAAAACTCGAGCAAAGTAAGCCAAAAGATTCGTCTCACTTAGAGGAATCCATCAAAGTCGACGGCACGTCAATCAGACGTCCGAAGCTCGAAATATAAGTGTTTCGGCTCCAAGGGCCCGATTGGTTTCGTATCCGAACCAACCCGACCGACCCCAAAGTATTCCGAAACCTTGAGTGCAAAATACCAAAACGACCGTCTCGTTCCAATGATCTCTACGCAACTGATGGTGTGTCGATCAGAGGTCCGTAGCCCATGATATGGTAAAAATACCAAAGAGGGTCTGAAAACGGGGGGTCTGGGCCCGGACCGACCCGGACCGACCCCCCTGGGTCAGCCCGAACCGGGTCGACCCGTCCCGGGTCCGTATCCGACCGGGTTTGGTGCGATCCGGCCCGGCCTGGGCGCGACCCGGACCGGCGGGTCGGCTCGGCTCGGCTCGGCCCGGCCGAGCGGCCGAGCGAAGGAACCGCGGCCCCCACGCGGGGGCCGCACCGCAGCACCCGGACGCGGCATACCGGTCGCGTCCCGCCTCCCGGTTCCGCGTGGCCGCAGAACCGCCTCGCCCCTGTGACTGAAGTCGCGACATGTTTTTCCGGCGGCACCACCGCACCGGCATGGCGCGCCGTCGTGGGATTCCACGGACCACCGGACGCGCTCCGGTGGTCCATTTTACGTGTGGACTTCGCCAGTGGTCCTCCCGGGACCCGACCTTCACTGCAAGGCCCTCAAATCTCACTTGCGGCCCCGTTTGTCATCGTCCGCCATTCCGCACACTAAGAACGAGAAAGAATGTGGTGGTTCGGACTTGTTTGTTGGTCCGCACCCACCGCGTTAGTGGTTTGAAACAACACCATAATATTTCCCATCAATTTGATAAACCCCGAACCGCAATAATAATCCATGGACCAACTTGTTAATTAGTTGGTCGGCGTTCATGCCTTGAAGGGAAACAAACATGTAGTATTATCATTTTCAAAACAACCCCTACCTCAACGTCATCGTCGGACGCGAGTTTATTGCGGAATTGACCATCGCGGAAGAAAAGGATTGTCGCTTCGCAGAAGGGCGTCGATGTCGCGCGGTACTCGGCATCGCACAGACAAACACCGAGGATCAAGAACATACAGATTTAATTATAACAATTAAATCCATGTTGATGTTATAATCCACAAAGAATTAAAAGGACCGCAATCCCCTACCTTGTCATTGTTGATCGAAGATTGTCATGGGGTTGGATCGTCACAGAAGAAGCGTTGTGGAGGGAGAATCGTCGGCGTCAATCTCTGGGGGTCTGGCGTTCTTCGTCGCCCTTCATCGGAGGCCGGCGTTCTTCGTGTTCTTCGCGTAGGAAGATGAAGATCTTTAGAGATTCTCCAAAGGTCTAACACAACAAGCCGATAATAAAATAAGTCCTCATCATATTTTATTATCAACTAAAGAATTTGAAAAACAAGGATAAGTAATGAACAATTAATTCATAGAATTAATTGCAACGAACTAACCGCCCAATTAATAGGGGCATTAAGAATTTAGAAAATGCGTCAGTTGACTTTTGTTTAATAGGGGTTTTCGCGGGAGCGTTACTTAGCGGAAAAGAAACGGCGGGGCTCGTGCAGGACCCACCTCACAAATATCCTACTAAGAGGGTAGGATATTTTGGGTTCCACCCTATCCGCTTCAACTCATCTTAAGCAGCTTTAAGCACCTTTAAGTAAAAATAAAATTAAGTTTGTCATACCACATTATTTTATTTCTTAACTTAAAGCCCAAAAATTTAAAAACCAGACCCGAGAAAACGCAACACCGGAAGAGGCGTTTCTAAGAAATTACCGACACTGTGATTCCATCTGTGCCCTCGGAATTTGATTCCGAGCACTGGTTCAAAAGTTAGAAAAACTCTCTCATTCGTTCACTGAACGTACCCGAGCCCAAACTTCGGAAAATGATTCTGGGCACACCGGGCATCCAAATCAGGCGCCGTCAGAAACTGCGTTCTTGTAAAATCCCAAAGAAAATTTAGAAAAATATTTCCCTTGAAATTTCCGGGTCTATACATTGTGTATGTTTAATGATCAATCTATTCACAAGAGGGTTTATCCATAGGTTTTTTTGTTTCTTTGTCAGTCTACATGCCTTTCTAATGACATGTCTATCCATCCATCCATGTGACTAATCATTGGCCTATTTTTCTATCATCATTATTTATATTTTTATATCAATCCATTTTTCATTTTTTGTGTGTACATATTAATTTTTCTCTGTTCATTCAATTTTTTTATCAGTGTATGTGTCTACTTTTTTAACCCATCTAAGTGTCTATCTTCCTTTTCTATTCAACATTTTTTTGCAAGTTGTATTCAATTTTTCAATAGTTCCTTGGTCCATTTATCCATCCATCTGCTTGTCCATCCATCTTCCTATCTTTATGGTTTTCCATCCATCCATTCATTTCATTAGTAATGTGTGTGAAATTAATAGTCCAAGGAGATGTCATTAGACCCTCCATTAGGTATCTAAGAGGACTTAGTTACTAGTGATTTTGGATGTTTCCTATGCTTCTCATAATTGGACAGATCCTCTCCTCAACATTATTTTATGGATCATTATAGAACAACTTTTTGACTCTTTATATCTTAGATTTTGAATTTCAATGAAGCAGACGGTCATAGATGATCTAATGGTTTGGGAACATTGGGGGTTGGTATATTATGTGGATTCCTAGTAACCCTCTCCTTTGTGAAGGGTCGATCCCATAGTGACCTTGATATCACTACTCAGTAGTATTCCCTAAGGGTATGATGATATCCAGGAGTAGGAAAGCAAGTTATTAGATTTATAAAATCACTTGTTGAAGAAAGATTACTCACAGTATTAACTGTTTTATGGTCCATCATCATCTAAAGTCTCCACAACACTTTAACATGTTTCTCCTTACCAATATCTATAAATATTTCTGTCACTTTGAATGGCCCCAAAATATGAATAGAACATTCCCAATATAGACATGTAGTAAGAATTAGTGAATCTTCACCAACACTTTATTCAAGAGACTTATAAGATCCTATTCTATTAGCATATTTTACATGATAAATGAACATGGCTTGAAACAATTGTGGGAGTCATAGATCATGTGTAGGTAGTTTCTTGATTACATCACCCAGAATCTTATAATATGAATTGGTGGAGGGATGTCTGGATTGACATCCTAACCCCATTCTTCATAATAACCCTATTCCAAATCTACATAGAACGTGCCTTGAGACACCTATTTATTCATTAAAGAGAACCCCATTGAATGTTTATATGTTTTATTAATCCCGTAAGGACCTTGAATGATCTCTATTAATGTCTCAAAGCTATCATTGATTTGTCGATGGGGTTCATTTCGTGTGGATTTCATGACTTCCCTTAACAATTCATGGACTAATGAGGATATTCACCAAAGATCTCCCTACATAGCCTTTTTTTAGGTGGTATTTTCATACATGGAACCATAGATTGGTTCCCCGTATACCTAGTTTTCTTCACATAAGATGATTCATAATTTATGTTCTTTAATTTGGAATGTATTTGTCTATCTGATCTAGGGGATCAATAGTTATGGGATCAAGTTTATGTTATAGATCTACATCAAGGATATCTTGATGGATTCATAAATAAATGCCACCTTTAGCTCCTATATGAATTTAGTACATGTCCAATAGAGCTAATTTGTCTAAATCCATTAAATCATGATGCCATCTCATAAGTTAAATATCTAATATTTTTCCATCATCGCTATTGATCAACAGTTTAGTGGGAAATATGGATGTATATATGTGTGTTTGCGGCTCTGATATGTTTGTTTGGATGTCTAGGGAAGTTTTCTAGCGATGTAACACACATTCATGAGTGGATTACCCCAAATAGATTATGATAATCTTTGAGGATATTTTGGATCCTATTATATTATTATAATCAAAAAATTGAAGGGGAAGGTTTATTCTAGGTCATTGGAAAATGATATACATCAACAGTCTATTCTATTATAGTTGAAGGATTGTGTGTTTCTCTCATAGTGAGTGTATCTGTGTGTGTGTGTGTGTATCTATCTTCCAATAATTTTGTCCATCCACTCATTTTTATATCACTTTTATGTAATATCACCCACTAGTTCATTGGTCTCTGTATTCCTTAATCCCTCATTCATAGGCCAGTCTATCTATCCATCTGTCTTTACATTGGTTTGATCAACTGTGCTGGTGTAGTTGCATCCGTCTATAATATTTACAAGATGGACAATAAAAACACCAATGGAAAAGTGTATCTATATATTCAAAAGACTCTATATTTTCAACACTTATTCAAAAAAAAGGTAGTTTTAAACTTAATGCACAACTAGATGTCATGATTACTCATGTAGAAAATGTCTTTTATAATATCTAGAGGTAAATTATGGTCTTGATTTATTTCATTTTATGTGCATATCATGACTCTTCCTCCTTAGATTACCCATCAGGTTTGCATATGATTTTTTAATGTTAGATTTTAAGCATTGAATCACCCAACAATATTCATATATATCTACTTATTTTTCTTGTTTAACATTTTTTTGTGTCTTATTGGTAGGTTGATTGTGGCTGATGATTAGAGATGAATTGAATCTAGTTTGATTTCTATTTTGGTCAGGATATCTGATTTTAATTTGATTTTTGAAGACTATTTGTTTTGTTTTGGTTAAGCATTTAACCTATTGGAATGCAGGTTTTTTTTTAAAAAAATATCAAGACTTGCGACCGCTTATGGGGGTCACTATAAGTTTTTGTTTGGAAACCATTAGCGACTGCCAATGACTGTTGCTAAATCTATTTATCTCAAATCATTAGCGGCTACATAGACGGTCTCTAATATCCTTTCTAGTGACTGCTACCACTTCTGGGTTAGAAAACCCTATAGTGATTGTCTTTCGTAGTCGCTAATGCCCAATATCGACGGGGCAACTGAGACCGCCAAAGGCGACCGAGTAGCTCTCCCTATAGACTATTAGAACCCACTTTTGGCGGTCACTAATAATCGATTTTCTAGTAATGATATCATTATGACTATATTTTCTTTTGTCAACATATTTGAAATGTGTTTATCCACTTTCTTTTGATAGCTACAATCCATTTAAAAAATCCCATCATTTTCCATAGACAAATCATTCTCCTTTCCTCTTAGAAGGATTGTATTTCTTCTTGAATTCTTGAATTTTATTTTTGAAATGTAAGTAAGAGTTTGGTTGTGTCTTTCCCTCAGTTGTATTAATATTGGTACTGAATTGTGAAGCCATACTCACATCTCTCCACAAGGATTCTTTTTCAGTGCGAAGATGATTTTTCGATTTTTCTAAGGAAATATCATCACTCATTTTAACATGTTATTTTCCCTAATCTTTCCACATAGGTGGTAATTTAGCAATAATTGCACCAACCTGAAATGTTTGTGGTATATTACTCTTATGGGAAATAAGTTTATTTGGTATAACTGGTAGCACTTTAACTTGATCTAACATTGTCCTGTTATCAACCATATCTTAGTTTAGACACTTTGCAATAAGAAATTTATTGATACCTTTTTCTCAGCTTTGTACTTGAACATGAGTGCATCCCATATCCCTCGATTGGTCTTTATTTGGTGGAAATAGTCATAAGTACAATTTGATAATGTGTTGAGAATATGTCCTCGACAAAAAACTTGATCGTATAAATGTTTCTTCCTCATTACCTAAATGTTATCGACTTGAGTAACATCAACGAGTGTACCGTCGGGATTTGAAGTGGGCTCCTCAGGAATGAGGGGAATATTCGGTTCCACTATGTAAAAAATCTTCAACACCCTAAGAAGAAACTTCATCTTGTCGTGCCACTGGGAGAAGTTATCTTCATCTTTAAAACCACTCAATATAATAATTTATCACTATTAATTATTTTGATTAAAAAAGTTGTTTTTAATTAAAATTTAGTAATTTTCACTATTCATCAAAATATAAAAGTTATCCGAAAAATTCCAAAATTTCACCCTAGGCTAAATTCGATATTCCAAATCAAAAAATGAAGTCCATTTTGAAAGATAAAATTTATAAAATTTCGAAAAGTAGGTATTACTATTCATAACGGCTACTTTGAATGGTTGTGGGGTGTGTTAGAACTCGATGTTGCGTACAACACACGCTGCTGTATTATTCAGAGAGAAGCATACCATGGAAGATTGGGGTGTTACATTCTCCCCTCCAAATAATTTCATCCTCGAAATTTCATATAATAGCACTATATAAAAAGACTCGGGTGATTCTTCATCATAAGTTCCTCAGGTTCCCACGTTGCCTCCTCCATCTTATGGTTTCTCCATAGAACTTTTACCAGACGAGTCGTTCGGTTTCTCAGCACTTGTTCTCTTGTATCAAGAATCCTGATGGGCTCTTCACAATAAGACAGATCAGGTTCCAGTTCTAATTCCTCATAGGTGAGTACATTCATTGGGTCAAGCATGTATTTTCTCAACCGTGATACGTGGAATACATCGTGAACTTTGGAGAGACTTGGCGGCATTACCAAACGGTAAGCTACAGCCCCAATTTGTTCTAGAATTTTGAAGGGTCCAATGTACCTGGGACTCAATTTACCCTTTTTACCGAAACTTATAACTCCCTTCCATTGAGATACCTTCAAGAAAACATGATCTCCTACCTGAAATTCCAACTCATTCCTTCGGTTGTCAGCATAGCTCTTCTGCCTACTTTGAGATGCTTTGATGTGGTTTTGAAATACCTTCACCTTTTCCATCGTTTCCTCCACCTGTTCTGGACCTACAAGTTTTCTTTCACCAATGTCATCACAACAGGTTGGTGTGCACCATCTCTTTCCATATAACGCTTTATATGGTTCCATCCAAATACTTGAATAGACGCTATTTTTATAGGAAAATTATACCAGAGGTAAATATTGATCCCACATACCCTGAAAGTCAAGTGAGCATGATCTCAACATGTCTTCTAAGGTTTTAATAGTTCGTTCTGATTGTCCGTCTGTTTGAGCGTGGTAAGCAGTGCTCAAACGAAGTTCAGTATCAAAGGCCTTCTGAATACTTTTCCAGAATCTTGATGTAAAATGGGGATCACGATCTGAGACAATCGACAGGGGTACTCCATGAAGTCTCACAACTTCATTAATATATAGTCTTGTTAGACGTTCAAGTGGTAGATCTTCTCTTATAGCAAGAAAATGTGCTAACTTCATGAGATGATAAAAAATGACCCATATTGCATCATTACTTCTAGGAGTCTTTGGTAGTCCTATGACAAAGTACATCGTAATATTATCCCATTTCCACTCAGGTATGGGAAGAGGTTGCAATACTCCACCAGGAAGTTTCCTTCCATCTTTCACTTGTTGAAAAACCATACATCTTGACACAAAATCAGCAATCTCCCTCTTCATGTTGTCCCACAAAAAATGTCCCTTTAAATCTATATACATTTTATTTCTATCAGGGTGTATAGAGAAATTAGAACTATGAGAATCATCCAACAATTCCCTCTTTAAATCAGGTATATCGGGAACACAAAGTCTCCTCCCAAATTTCAAAATTCCATCTTCACACACAAAGTCACTCAATATACCATCACTCACAGCATTAATCTTCTTTTTCAACTCTTCATCATCGGCCTGAGAACACTTTATACTTTATAGTAAAGATGGTTTGGAAACCATTTGAAAAAGTTTTGATGTTTCACCCTCCATGGTGATTCCCATATCCATCTTTACTAGATCCATGAAAATTGGATCCCTTTCCACTCTCATCATGTTCAAAACTCCATGATCTTTTCTAATCAAAGAATCTACAACCTTATTTTCCTTCCCTAGGTGGTAGTGTATCATTCAATCATAATCCTTGAGTAATTCAAGTCATCGCCTTTTCCTCATATTGAGTTCTTTTTGTGAGAAAATATATTTCAAACTCTTGTGATCGGTATATATCTCACCTTTTTCACCATAGAGATAATGTCTCCATATATTCAAGGAAAATATTACAACAACTAACTCGATATCATGAGTAAGATAGTTCTTCTAATGAATTTTTAGCTGTCGTGATGCATAGGAAATAACCCTATCATTCTGCATAAGGACACAACCAAGTCCTTTCATCGATGCATCACTATAAATAATGAACCCATCATTCCCTGATGGTAGAGTAAATATAGGATCATTGACTAATCTTCCCTTCAGTTATTCAAAACATTCATCACACTATTTTTTCCAGACAAATTTAACCCCTTTACGTGTGAGCATCATTAATGGGTTATCCAATCGGGCAAAATTCTGGACAAAACATCGATAATAACCTGCCAAACCAATAAAGCTGCATACCTCAGTTATACTCATCCATGCTGGCCATTATTGGATTGCATTGGTCTTAGAAGGATCAACAGAAATTCTATCCTTAGAGACAATATGGCTAAGAAAAGAAATCTTCTGATGCCAGAATTCACACTTGCTAAACATCCCATATAATTCATGCCTTCTAAGAGTCTTTAAGATAATGCACAAGTGATTTTCATGATCTTAGTAGCTTTTGGAGTATACCAAGATATCATCAATAAATACCACTAAAAAATCATCAAGATATTCCTTGAAAACTCTATTCATTAGATCCATGAATACATAGGGTGCATTAGTCAATCCAAAAGGAATTAGTGTAAACTCGTAATGCCCGTACTGTGTTCGAAATGTTGTCTTTGTAATGTATTCCTTCTTCACACACAACTGATTGTATCCAGATCGAAGGTCAATCTTTGAAAAGTATTGAGCTCCATGCAGTTGGTCAAATAAATCATCAATGCGAGGTAGGGTATACTTGTTCTTTATTGTTATAGCATTGATCTCCTTGTAGTCAATTCACAACCTAATAGATCCATCTTTCTTCTTAACAAAAAGGATAGGGGCTCCCCATGGAGATTCACTAGGGCGAATAAATCCCTTATTACTCAATTCCTCTAGTTGTTTCTTTAGTTCAACTAATTCCACGATGTCCATTCTATAAGGGGTCTTCGATATAGGCCTTGATCCATGAATTAAATCAATGGAAAACTCAACTTCTCAATCTGGAGGATGTCCAGGTAAATCTTCTGGAAACACATCTACATATTCTTTCACAATAGGTACATCCTCTATTTGAACATTCATTTCCTCGCCCTTAGTCATTTCATTCTCTTCCTCCCCAATAATTGAATTTAGTTGAGATACTCGGGGTGGATCTAAATAAGAATTAGGTGCTGACGATTCTGCTCTAAAAATAAGTTGTTCATTATCATCATCATCAAAAATCGTAACCTCCTTCTTCTTACAATAAATCTTTGCATCATAGACTTAAATCCAATCCATACCGAGGATTATATCAAACTCAATCATAGGTATGAAAATGAGATCAGCGGATAAAGAACATTTATGTGCTCTAATGTGGACTGAATCACAAAACTTTGTTGCAATGATACATCCCTTAGGAGTTTTGACTAACAATTCTCTTGTTAAATAAAATTGGAAATATCTAATTTTCTTAGAAAACTGGGAAGATATGAAACAATGTGATGATCCAGAATCAAATAATGCATTTTCTAAACTTGAGGAAACCATTAAATTACCTGCCACCACGTCTTTCGTAGATTCAACCTCAGCAGTAGTGATAGCATAAGCTTGGCCATGATCCCTTGGCCTCTTCTGAGGTAAGTTCCCCTGACGCTTAGGACATTCATTTTCATAAGGTCCCATCTCTCTACAATTATATCATTCCACATTGACAACAACTTTATTTCCCTTGCAATCATGAGCTTGGTGGCCTTTTTCACTACACTTGTAATAGACTCTCATTCCCTTCAAGCAAGTACCAGGGTGTTTCTTCCCACATTTACTATAGGACTGATATTCAAATTTTCCCTTCTTCCCCTTATTTCCATTTCCATATTGATCAGAAGATCTCTTCTTTTCTTTCTTTTCTTTAAAGTCATAAGACTTAGACAATTCCTTTTCTGTCTTGATAGCACACCAGACAATATCTTCGTACGATGAGAAGGTTTGTGAGACTAACGCTCGACGGAGAAATGGTTTTAACCCATCAAAGAAATGATCAATCTTACTTCTTGGGTTACGTATATAATCTGGAGCATGCCTCGCTAACCTTGTAAAGTTGGCCTCATACTTTGCGACATTCTCATCCTCCTTCTGCCTCAGACTAAGAAATTGCCTTTCCATATCTGGTTGATGGTCATGTGGAAAGTATTTTTCTAAGAAAATTTCCTTAAACTCCCTCCATTCAATACTTGATACTTCTTCATCCTCCTTTGTGTTTTGAATCAGCGACCACTATTGATCGGCATCTCCAGTGAAGCGGTAAACTGCCATGACAACCTTCTCCCTTTCGCTACTCCCCAAGGCGTGAAATATTTTCTCTAAGGAGTTTATCCATTTCTCAACTACTAATGGATTTGTACCCCCATTAAATATTTGTGGTTGTTTCCTCATGAAGCGGTCTAACATTGATCCTCCACATTGCGGATCAGGGTGCTCCATATGAGTAAGGTTATTATTCATAACTTGAGTGAGTTGTCCCAGTATGGTAATAAGTTGATCAGCACAAGTTGTATCTCCAGCTCCACAATAATTATCTTGAGCAGGAGGGAAATCCCTACACGGAGTGTGTGCATTGATACGGTTTCCATTTCTGCCACTAGGTGCCATTTCTAAACAATGGAATAAACTAGTTTAGTTTATGAATCAAAATACATAATTCAATACTTGTAAAACACTTAACAAAAATTAAACTATAATCATTAAAATGTTTTCTTTGAGGAAGTATATATTCATAAACCCTTCATAATGGTTTGTAAATAAAATGAGAATTATCCTAAGAATATCCCCCGAGAGTGTCGTAACCAAGAGTGCAGAAAGGCCCGTTGTCGTGCACCAGTTCCTATTCGAGTCTAGCTCAAAGCGGTGTTTTCGAATTTTACCCCTAGGTACATCTGTGCCAGATCCGCCTCTACCTGCTCGTATCCAGATAGGTATGTATTGCTCGGAAAAATCACAAAATCTCTATAATACCAAAATTCTAGGAAGTTCTTCTATACTAATCCTCAAAGTCTATCTTTGAGCTATGTGCTCTAATCAGAGTTTATCTAAATCTAGCTTCCAAGGTTAGTACTAAACTGCCTCTGATACCAACTGTAATGCCCCAACCCCAGTTACCTAGAGTCGGTGCATTATTGCATTACATTGGCATGATCACAAAAGATCAAATCTTGAAATTGCGATTAGTTTAGTAGCCTTGGAAACACTAGATACATTCATAAATATTACATTACATCATAAAGTGAAAAATCACAATAACATAGTCTCCATATTCCACACTTCTATCCCCTTCAGACTATCCCTATAGGTCAGTCATAAAATATTTCTTCACATCCTTGGAAAAATAAAACATTGAAAGCGGTGAGCACAGAGTCTCAGTAAGGATAACAATATAGTGGAAGCTTTCATAAATAAACATAAACATTTAAGGCAATTTATAACTAAAACAAAAGCCTTTTAAACTTTAACTTCAACATAATATGGAAAAAGTAAAATGAAATAATTTCATTTATTTATTCACATGGATATTCTACTAGTCGAATAATCACATGAAATATCAATAACCATTTTCATAATGATGGAATGCATAATGCCAGACTATCATAACCACGTAGCCAAGGCCTCGTTCCAAGACTACAAATATGATTTTGTCAAGGCCACGTGCCAAGACACTATTTTGTCTCATGATACCTACTGATGTGTCGAGGATCTATAGCGGGCTCCACCCGTCACTTATTAAGTCCAATGCATTCCTCATATGAACAGGTTTAAACATATCCTAAACCATAACGTAATCTTATCACATAAAAAATACATAAAGAAAACATAAAATTTCCACATTACAATCACAAGATATCAATACAATACATTGATATAAAAAAACACTTTCAAAACCATTTTCAATACCAAAATAAATGAAAATTAAAACTTTGTATTTAATTTTCATTTAAAAAAAGTTTTAGCTTGAAGCCGAAACTCAAATAATGGTCACAGCGGTGGAGAAGTCATTTTCACCACATACGTACGACAAAAAAAACATTCCCTTTTGTCGTTTAGTAAAACGCTTCATATAAAAAGATTCATTTTGAATAAACGTAAAAGTCAAAGGTGTTTATACATCATGTAAAAGAAAGTTGTGTATAAAATAAAATATGCCTCAATGAAAGGAGATTGAGACGAAGTCCCTTACAAAGAACATTTTTTTAATAAAATAGATCTATTATGTGTATTCACTATAATTACACATAAATAAAGCACAAATACAAGATAGCATATAATAATATCATGACGTAATTTGAAAGTTGGAGATTAACCCAAATAATGGAAATTGGGTTAAGAAGTTCCCTTACCTCGTGTCTGACTTGAAACGACCGTTATTTAACCTCCTGAATAAAAAACTAGAGTTAATTTATAATTTCTTAAGAACCTTTTTAAAGTTTATTATTCCTTTTATATCACTTATTACCATGTTATTAACATTATGTAATTATTTATGCTAATAACGGTCATTTTGTCGATCTTTGGTACTTGAGTCAAAAATAAACTTCTTATAATTACAAGTTATTCATGTGGTAAAATATCCATTATATACATAATTATATTAATGATGTAGATATCATATATATCATATATATCCAGTATATAAATTCATTCATAATATTACTTAACATTTAGAGGTAAGAAATGAAATGCACCGGTCATGGAGACGGTAAGCCGTACGTACACATGAATGCTATTTTCATTTCAATTTCATATTTAATGAAATGAAATCATAATGATATAAAGGTGTATTATAATTCCAGTATAATATCATATATAATATCATTTACTCCATCCTTTATACGTCCCACAAATGGCATTAACGATTCAAATCACATTAAGGGGGCGGTAATCCGCACTTCCTAAAATGAAATTATCGCGTTTACCCATAATGGAAATCATAAAGGTATGCCATAAATGAGAAATAAATAATCATAAAGAAAACATCAACATAATTCATATCATATATAGAAATAGTTTCATCTTAATGGCCACCATTAGATGTGTTAAAAGAATATTAAACAATCATCGTTTCATGAGGCAGTATTTCGCCACCCACAGAAACAGTATGTTCTTTAACCATCAGATGGAGGTGTGGGTAAGTGTAAATAAAATAATTATCATAAAAACATCCTAGTATATTTTATATACTGGTGTTGTTACAAAATAAAGTAATAAAAAGATTTTAAGGTGTTGGAGAAGCAAAATAAAACAAAAGAACATAAGAGAAGACATTATCTTAAAATTGGGTAACTCTTTTTGATTTGATCCAAAAGCTTCCTTGGGAAGACTTCTGCCCAAAGTGAGGCTTCTAATAGTAAGATGGGAATGTTGAGAGAGTATTTGGGAAGATTTTTTCCGAGCCAAATGGATTTTATGGTGTGAATAAGGTGGTAGAGGTGGGGGCCTTTTATAAGAGGAGAGGAGGGGCACTCTTGGAAAGTCATGAAATGTTACATTAATATGAAATGATTTTCTGGATTTAAAGGTCCCAAAATGATATATTTCTAGTATAAGGTGATAAGGGTTCGAAATATATTCATAAAATAGATTTTTTACATGTGTAGGTCTTATATTTTACATTATCTTTTCATTTTATTTAAATCGTTAATTAATGAGGTAATCGCTGCATCATCATGGTGTCATAAAAAAATTAATTTATTTAATGTCTAAAAATTATAAAAAAATATAATGATGTAGGAAATATTTTTATCTTTCCAATGAATATTTATAGTCGAAATGTTAACTTATATAACCCCATGTAATAATTGTTTTAGTAAAACAACATATGTTTGTGACAATTTTATTTTTACTTTAAATAAAAAGTTATTAATGTCATTTTCTTACCCAAGTGGCTCCATGGAGTCCCCAAGAAGACCCATGGATTTTCTTGGTCGGCCATGACTCATCCAATATGTGTAGGACAAGTGTCAAAAAAATTCATATTTTTATAATATCATTTTTATCTTAAATTTCACTAATTACCTTTAATCGCGATTAATAAAACTTAAAAGTTACTATTCACCAAAAAATTATTTTAATCACATTGAACCAAATTTTACTACCTAATGACAACCATGTATGTCGTATTTTTGAAAATCAAATCACAGAAGTGGTAATGTTTCATTTACATGAAAAATTTGTTTTTAAACTACCACTTAGTGGTTTCACAATTCATAAAAATTGGAGTTTTTCAGAAAAATACCAAAAATTCACCCTAAGATATAATTGATATTATGAATTTAAAAATGGTGTCTATTTTAAAAAATTACAAACATTTAATTTGAATTAATTAATTTTATAATTAATTCCCATTGTCAAAACAAATAGTGTTTTTAAGAAACAATATCAATCAAAATATTGACAATTGTTTATGTCCAATTTCAAAGTGAAGTAATTTCTAATGACCACCATTGGATAAAATGGTAAAATTATATTCTAATTATACTTTAAAACCACTGAATATAATAATTTATCTCTATTAATTATTTTGATTAAAAAAGTTGTTTTTAATTAAAATTTAGTAATTTTCACTATTCATCAAAATACAAAACTTATCCGAAAAGTTCCAAAATTTCACCCTCGGCTAAATTCGATATTCCGAATCCAAAAATGATGTCCATTTTGAAAGATAAAATTTATAAAATTTTAAAAAGTAGGTATTACTATTCATAACGGCTACTTTGAATGGTTGTGGTGTGTGCCAGAACTCGATGTTGCGTACAACACATGCTACTGTATTATTCATAGAGAAGCGTACCATGGAAGATCGGGGTGTTACATAATGAAAATGGAAAATTATCCTAGATCACATCTTGAGGATTCACATACACATTATGTGGTGTTTGTTCTTTCACTATGATGGGATGAATGGTGCACTAGGATAAGATAGTTTCTATATTCTTTTTAGGAAACTAAAGATCATTTAACAGTAAGATAAATATTTCCCATTGATAGGCAGTTCATGACACTCGTAATTTAATGGAGAGAATCATAAATAATATCATCTATTTTTTCCAATTGGATATTTCATCATTGAACAATTAAATGAATGTGTGAATGCAAAAAATACCATCACATGGATTAGTAACTGAATGAAATTGTGTTGTGTGTTGTGGATTTTCTAGACAATGTAATTCATGAATCTAGGTTTCATCACACGAAATCATGTTGTATTGGTGAAAAATTATATGTTAAATTTTTTTGTGTGAATCATGTGACCCAAATGTTGTTTGATTCTTCACCATATCATCAACATTATTTATTTCATTTAAAACCATATTATATGTATTTCCCATTTCATCGTATAATAAATTAATATCCATTGGGATGTTTAGTAAAGAAAGGACAGAGTATCAAAAAATTCATAAACATTCCTCAATTCCCTAAAATAGATCCAGACAACACAAATTAACTTTTAATATTCTTCCAAGAACTTTTAAAAAGGAACTTCACCTCAACTAAATTACCATTATCAAAATTACACTTCAAATAAATGCTCCATGTGTGATACCTTGATTTTCACATCATGAATATAGCAATATGTAAACTCTTCAATCACCCACCCTTACATAACTTCACCAGAGAACCCTATGCCATAACTCCCACACTGCAATCTTCCTTACTCATTACATGATTCAAGGGGACTATATATGGAAAAAACTCATTCACACCCTTCACTATATGGATGCATATAATTTTCCAACTTAGCTTTCCAAATTAATTCATCAATAACATGTTTTAAAAAATCACTAAACTCTGCATCTTCTACAAAAGTATAGACTAGTAATCTCATCAAAAATTGTATCGTATGTCCAACACTATCATATAAGTAAGCCTATAGAACACTTCATGAAAATAACAAAAAAATCCAAATTCTAAATATCTATCTACTAATCAGCCCTACCATTCCCCCATGTAGAATGAAACATCATAACAAACCACATATACACCTTAAACCTATATATACCAGTGAAAATGGATAGAAACTCACGAATATTGGAATCCAAAAACTAAACTAAACTCTCATAACCTCTCCATCACTCTTAAACTCTACCAAATAATACCACCAATTAAACAAAATATATAGTGGTCCTCTATTTATGCCTCTCTTTATGAATGGACATCGACATCATATTTTATTTTAAATCATGTATATTCCACTTACCGATTATATGATAGTGAGGATATTTAATTGTTTATAGTGTAAAGAAACACTCAACATATTTTATTTTCATGAAAATATATCCCAATTATTACTAATGCTTTCTATGACTGTAGACATGTCAGAGGAACAAGCACTAGAACCACATCATTCTACAGAGCCCTCTACATCTGAGGGTTGAGGTATGCATGGATCTAAATGTGTTTATTTTTTAATTATGAATTTAACATATATCAAATTATTTTGGAAATTTTTTTCAATAGGATAATACTCGATCTCTTATTCTTCTCAAAAGAGAGGCCCTGGTCATGGTATTTCTTCTTGGAATTCCGACACGACCATTGATGTATCATTTGAGGAGAGATACCATCCTATGGGATTGGGTACCCCTACATTTATTTACACATTGGTTCATATCATACGCAACCCACACATGTTTTCATTGACTACATGTGAATGGGAGTCATTCCCTAAGGATACATTATATTAGTTATCGAGGGAAGTTTAGGTAAGAGGATCATTTTAGTTTCTCAACTATGTTTAAAAAATACTAACATGTGATAATTTTTTTTATTAAATAGAATAATCTGATTTTGTGCCTAAATGTTTTTTGGCCAGTGTTTATATACAAATGTTGTTACATGTGTAAATATAATAAAGGGAGAGTCAAGTGGGATTACTAGGTACCAAATGTGGGTGCTCCAGACATTCTGGATAAAGTCCGGAGAGGGGCTCTCCCGTCTTAGTGGCGTGAGTTGTTTCATATTGTTCTATTGAGGCTGAAATGGAGAGTCTATATATTTTAGTTTATATATTTATAATAATTTGTACCATTTTACATATTTTATATTTCAATTTATTGAATGTAATAGGTGGTAGAACGTCATTCCGAAAATAATGCATTGTAGGGACCACCTCACAAGCTTGGGACTCATCATGTGTCCCAGATTTTACATGATGTATTTATTATTCATTTTTTAAATTTTATAATTTAATATGGTTTTGTGTTTGTATTTTTACATAATTAATATATAGTTACAGAAGCAAGGTACACAGATTGGTGAAATGTTAGTGTAGATGACAACTCATGATCGAAATGATCCGGGGGTTGCAGCTCTTAAAGTAAGTTCTTGTACTAATTATAAATTATTAAACACGTCTACATATAAATATATTTTTATATTTACATATTACATTGGATCAATTTTTGGTTGAGTTATCACAGTTTCTAGTGGACCAATGACCAATTTCCATGCAAAGGGATTAAATATTCAATCGCATTATTGTTCGTGGTGGACATGGCTACAGCTTGACCAATGAAATATGGATTACTTATTTTTTGGTTTCATGCACAATGGCTATGGATCTTGTTATTTCTAGAATGACATAGAATATAGTAGATTTGGAGGCATGAGTTCATGCTTTCGAGGGTTTAAATGTGCATCTGGTAGCTGAGCTTAGAGCACTACAGGAATATGTGCATCAGGGTGATAGTGCAAGTGATCATACGATGTAGGTTTATACTGAATTTATTTACTAAATTTTTATGAAATTAGTTAATATTATCTTTATAATTTTTATTTTTTGTAGGCCCCTTCCGCATCAGATGGATGTAGCATCCATGGCCCCAGATGACGTTTCATATTCAAGAGGTGTGTTTTGTATTTTCTTTTTTGTTTCTCGTTTAAATTGATTTTTTCACATTGTTTTTTTTTGTATATTTTAGGGATAAAACTACATTTCTTCCATTGATCTGTTGTTAGTTTTTCATAGTTACCTTTAGGTACCCTTTAGTCATTCATAGTTTCTTGCTTTGTCACCTAAACTAGTAAGATGGTATGAACAAGCTAGAGAATATTCCCACTAAGCCCCAATATCTTCATCCCTCCCCTTTTACAATAGTATGTCCTTCACTTAATCTCCCATGTAGGACCCCCTGACAAATATATGTGGTCAGAATGTATGCCCCATTCTAAAATATCAACCTCCACCTTCCACCTAGTCCTCTTCTCAGGATGTATTATAATTTCATGGTCTTTGTTTTTTTATGTTCTATCCTATCTTTTCCTGTCCCACCTATCTTATATTATGTAATTGTGTGTGTGTGCATGGGTCATGTTGTTTTTGTCTATATGTATCTCTTTTTTCTGTCTATATGATCAGGCTGTATGTATGTCTTTCTCTCTATGCTTGTCTGTAGGAGTGTGTGTCTATATATCTACATGTTTTTCAATTTATATATCTATCCATTTTACAACAAACCCATCTATCTATTTATACATTTATTTGTTTTTAATCACACTGTGTATGTTTAATGATCAATCTATTCACAAGAGGGTTTATCTATAGGTTTTTTTTGTTTCTTTGTCAGTCTACAAGACTTTCTAATGACATGTCTATCCATCCATCCATGTGACTTTTCATTGGTATATTTTTCTATCAACATTATTTCTATTTTTATATCAATCCATTTTTAATTTTTTGTGTGTACATATTATTTGTTATCTATTCATTCAATTTTTTTATCAGAGTATGTGTGTATTTTTTTAACCCATCTATGTGTCTATCTTTATTTTCTATTCAACATTTTTTTTGAAAGTTGTATTCAATTGTTCATTAGTTCCTTGGTCCATTTATCTATCCATCTGCTTGTCCATCCATCCTCCTATCTTTATGGGTTTCCATCCATCCGTTCATTTCTTTAGTAATGTGTGTGAAATTAATAGTCCAAGGAGATGTCATTAGACCCTCCACTAGGTATCTAAGAGGACTTAGGTACTAGTGATTTTGGATGTTTCCTATGCTTCTCATCATTGGATAGATCCTCTCCTCAACATCATTTGATGGATCATTATAGAACAAATTTTTACTCATTATATCGTAGATTTTGACTTTCTATGAAGAAGATGGTCCTGGATGGTCTAATGATTTGGGAACATTGGGGGTTGTTGGTATTTTATGTGGATTCCTAGTAACCCTATACCTGTGTGAATTTTTTATCCCATAATGACCTTAATATCACTACTCAGTAGTATTCCCTAAGGGTATGATGATATCCAGGAGTAGGAAAGCTATGTTCTTAGCCCTATAAAATCACTTATTGAAGGAAGCCAGCTCACAAAATTAACTATTTTATGGTCCATCATCAACTACAGTCACCACAATACTTTAAAATGTTTCTCCTTACCAATATATATAAATATTTATGTCACTTTGAATGACCGAAAAATATTAATAGAACATTCTCAATGTAGACATGTAGTAAGAATTAGTGTATCTTCACCAAAACATTATTCAAGAGACATATAAGATCATATTCTGTGAGAATTGTTTACATGATAAATGAACATGGCTTGAAACCATTGTGGGAGTCATAGATCAGTAGTAGGTAGTTTCTTGATTACATCACCCAGAATCTTATAAGATGAATTGGTGGAGGGATGTCGGGATTGACATCCTAACCCCATTCTTTATAATAACCCTATTCCAACTCAATATACAACGTTCCTTCAGACACCTCATTATTCATTAAAGAGAACCCCATTGAATGTTTATATGTTTTATTAATCCCTTAAGGACCTTGAATGATTTATATTATTCTCTCAAAGATAGCATTGATTTGAAGATGGGGTTTCTACCTCATGGATTTCATGAATTCCCTTAACAATTCATGGATTAATGATGTTGTTCACCTAAGATCTCCCTACATAGCCTTTATGAAGGTGGGATTTTCATACATGGCACCATAGATTGGTTCCCCATAGACCCGGTTTGCATCCCATAAGATGATTCTTAATTTATGTTCTATAAAGTGGAATGTATTTGTCTATGTGATCTAGGGGATCAATAGTTATATGATCAAGTTTATGTTACAGATGTACATCATGGATATCTTGATGGATTCATAAATAGAGGCCACCTTTAGCTCCTACTTGAATTTAGTACATGCCCAATAGAGCTAATATGTCTAAATAAATTCAATCTTGATGCCACCACATAAGTTAAATATCTAATATTTTTCCATCAGCGCAATTGATCAACAGTTGAGTGGGAAATATGGATCTATATATGTGTGTTTGCGGCTCTGATATGTTTGTTTGGCTGCCTAGGGAAGTTTTCTGGTGATTTAACACACATTCATGAGTGGATTACCCCAAATAGATTATGATAATCATTGAGGATATGTTGGATCTTCTCATATTATTATAATAAAAAAATGAAGGGGAAGGTTTATTCTAGGTCATTGGAAAATTATATACATCAACATTCTATTCTATTATAGTTGAAGGATTGTGTGTTTCTCTCATAGTGAGTGTATCTATGTGTGTGTGTGTGTATCTATATTCCCATAAATTTGTCCATCCACTCATTTGTCTATCAATTTTTATGTAATCTCATCCACTAGTTCATTATTCTATCTATTCCTTCATCCCTCATTCAAGGGCATGTCTATCTATCCATCTGTCTATACATTGTTTTGATCGACTATGCTGGTGTAGTTGTATCCTTCCATAATATTTGCAAGATGGACATTGAAAAAATCCATGGAAAAGTGTATCTATATATTCAAAAGACTCTATATTTTCAACACTTCATCAAACAACAAGGTAGATTTAAACTTAATGCACAGCTAGCTGTCATGATTACTCATGTAGCACTGCCTTTTGTAATATCTAGAGGTAAATTTTGGTTTTGATTTATTTAATTTTATGTGTGTATCATGACTCTTCCTCCTTAGATTACCCAAGAGGTGTGTATATGATTTTTTTAATGTTATATTTGAAGCACTGAATCACCCAACAATATTAATATATATATCTACTCATTTTTCTTGTTTAGTATTTTTTTTTTGCGTTTTATTGGTAGGTTGATTGTGGATGATTATTGGAGATGAATTGAAGCTAGTTTGATTGCTATTTTGGTCAGGATATTTGATTTTAAATTGTTATTTGCAGGCTGTTTCTTTTGTTTTTTTTCTAGTTATAATATTTAATTTCAGTTTTTTTTTCTGGTTATAATACTGCATTTCTGTTGTTGGAATGCAAGATTTTTTTGCAGACTATTTTTTTTGGTAACTGCATTTCACCTATTGTAATGTAGGTTTTTTTAAAAAAAAATATCAAGACTTGCGACCGCTTATGGGGATCGCTATAGGTTTTTGTTCAGAAACCATTAGGGATTGGCAATGACATTTTCTAAATCTATTTCTTTCAAATCATCAGCAGCTATATAGATGGTCATTAATATCTTTCATAGTGACTACTACCATGGCCGGGTTAGGAAACCCTATAGTGACTGTCTTTGGCCGTCGCTAATGCCCAATATCGACGGGGAAACTGCGACCGCCAAAGGCATCCGAGTAGCAGTCCCTAAAGACTATTAGAAACCACTTTTGGTCATTAATAATCGATTATCTTGTAATGATATCATTATGACTATATTTTCTTCAGTCATCATATTTGAAATGAGTTTATCAACTTTATTTTGATTGTAACATTCCCTTGCAAAAATTCCATCATTTTCCACAGACAAATCATTCTCATTTCCTCTTACAAGGATTGTATTTCTTCTTGGACTGCAAATCATTTTTTTCCATTTTTAAAAGCCGGTTTATTGTTTCCCGGTACCCCAGCATACAACCATAGACAGAAACATCTGGAACACAAACATCAGCCCATGCAGACCAACCTAGAATTACACATCATAAAAACCATAATCATCTCCGCATCCCCTCCAAGAGTCATCTTCTCCAGTAGCTGACTCGCATTCTGGATGCCTCCAAAAGCATTCACTTTGAACCTGGCTCCTAAGCTGATCAAGAACAGATTTATCTGGGAATGCCTTCTTGCCCATGCTACCCTTTTTAAAGGCCAAAGTCACCTCATTATTCCTCTTTTAGGAAGATCATGTCCAAGTTGTATTTCTTCTTGAATTGTTTAGTTTTCTTTTTGAAATGTAAGTAAGAGTTTGGTTGTGTCTTTCCCTCAATTATATTAATATTGGTATTGAATTGTGAATCCATACTCACATCTCTCCACAAGGATTCTTTTTCAATGCGGAGATGATTTTTCGATTTTTCTAAGGAAATATCATCACTCATTTTAACATGTTATTTTCCCTAATCTTTCCACATAGGTGGTAATTTAGCAATAATTGCACCAACCTGAAATGTTTTTGGTATATTACTCTTAAGGGAAATAAGTTTATTTGGTATAACTGGTAGCACTTGAACTTGCTCTAACATCGTCCTGTTGTCAACCATTTTTTAGTCTAGATAATTTGAAATAAGAAATTTATTGATACCTTTTTCCTCAGCTTTGTACTTAGACTAGATTGCATCCCATATCCCTCGAGTGGTCTTCATTTGGCGAAAATAGTCATAAGTACAAATTTAAAATGTGTTGAGAATATGTCCTTGACAAAAAACTTGATCGTCTTAATGTTTCTTCCTCATTACCTGAATGTTCTCGACTTGAGTAACATCAACGAGTGTACCGTCGGGATTTGAAGTGGGCTCCTCCAGAATGAGGGGAAGATTTGGTTCCACTATGTAAAAAATCTTCAACACCATAAGAAGAAACTTCATCTTGTCGTGCCACTGGGAGAAGTTATTTTAATTGAAACGGTCATGTTTGATCATGTTTTGGTTTATCAATTTGAGGGATTTGGAATCCATCTTCTAGGTTCGGACTTAGGTATCCACTTGTTTGATTGTTGTAAAAAATTATGTAGGCAGATCAAGAAGAATGATTGAACATAGATACGTGAATTTAATTCACTATCCAAAAGGGTTTGATCCACCCCCACATTGATTGTGTAGAGTTGTCGATGGAAGATTCACTTGATAGTTTCACCAAAATTTGGGGAAAACTGAACACTAATTTTTGATTGCCTCACAGTATTGATGTTGGAAAAAATATATAGAGAATTTTGGGGATTGAAGAATAATTAAACCCATAATCGATCTCATCATCACTTATTTATAAAATTAAATCGGATGAGTATGAATTTAAGTCCATGTGCAATTGTTTAGTATTTATATAAAATGTATTTTGTTATATGAAATTCTAAAAATGCATGCAATATGAAGTCTTGTGTAAACATTGATGCTTGTTGTAAAGATACAAATATGTATAAGAGTTGGATTGATCTTCCAAATAGAACATCTAGAGAATATTTTTAAGGCATTATGAACTTTATTTATTTAAATAGAGTATTTCAATGAGAAAATATATGTTTTCCACATAGAAAATGTGAAAATAGATATAAATGCATATGATATACTGTGAGAGAGAATGTTTTATTGATTGGGTTTTTGAAAAATTATAAGAGTTGGACTCATCATGGAAAAAAACATATTCATTTTCACCATATAGAAACTATTCATATGGCAATTTATGAGAGGAAGATTAATCCTATGCATGAAATGCTTACTGAAATGGCACGTGGGCTAGTTCATGAAGGCATTAACATCTGGAATGTTATGACCGGTGAGATCAATCTGTGATCTGGTGTAGATCATGATTTATTGAAGTTTTATTAAATACTTGATGATGAAAAAAAATAATTATATTATGGGTGTAGACATGTTAGAGGAATAAGCACTATACCCACATCATTCTGCAAATCCCTCTACGTCTGAGGGTTGAGGTATGCATGGTGGTAAATGTGTTTATTTCTTAATTATGAATTTAACATATATACACACATATGTCAAATTATGTATGAATTTTTTCAATAGGATAATACTCGATTTCTTCTTATTCTCATAAGAGAGGCCTAGGTCCTGGTATTTCGTCTTGGAATTCCGACACGACCCTTGATGTATCATTTGACGAGAGATATCATCCTATGGGATTGGGTACCCCTATATTTACTCACACATTGGTTCATATTATATGCAACCCACACATGTTTTCATTGATTACATGTGAATAGGCATCATTCTCCAAGGATACATTATATCAGTTATTGAAGAAAGTTCAGGTTAGAGGATCATTTTAGTTTCTCGACTATATTTAAAAAATAATAACATGTGATAATTTTTTTCCTTAAATAGAATAATCTGAGTGTGTACCTAAATGAGTTTTGTCCAGTGTGTATATCCAAATATTGTTAAATGTGAAAAGATAATAAAGGGATAATCAAGAGGGATCACTAGGTACCAAATGTGGGTGCCGCAGACATTCTGGATAAAGTTTCGAGAGGGGTTCTCCCATCTCAGTGGCCTGAGTTGTTTCATATTGGTCTATTGAGGCTGGTATGGTGAGTCTATATAGTTTAGTTTATATATTTCTAATAATTTTTTCCATTTTACATATTTGATATTTGAATTTATTGAATGTAAGAGGTGGTAGAATGTCATTCCAAAAATACTTCGTTGTAGGGACCACCTCACAGGCTTGGGACTCATCATGTGTCCATGATTTGACATGATGTATTTATTATTAATTTTTTAAATTTTATTATTTAATATGGTTTTGTGTTTTTATTTTTATCTTATTAATATATAGTTATAGGAGAAAGTTTCACCAGCTCGTGAAATGTCAGTGTGGATGACATCTCATGATCGAAATGATCTGGAGGTTGCAGCTCTTATAGTAAGTTCTTAAAATAATTATAAATTATTACATAATTCTACATATAAATATATATTTATATTTACATGTTACATTGGATCAATTTTAGGTTGAGTTAGCATAGATTCTAGAGGACCAATGACAAATTTCCATGCGAAGAGATAAAATATTCAATCACATTGTTGTTCGTGGTGGACATGGCTACAGTTTGACCTATGAAATAGGGATTACATATTTTTCAGTTTCACACATAGTAGTTGTGGATATTGTTATTTCTGGGATGACATAGAAGATGGCATATTTGGAGGCATGAGTGTATGCTTTTGAGGATGTAAATGTGCAGCTGGTAGCAGATCTTAGAACACTACGAGAATATGTGCATCAGGGTGATAGTGCAAGTGATCCTACGATGTAGGTTTATACAGAATTTATTTATTTATTTTTTATGAAATTAGTTAATATTACCTTTGTAATTTTTATTTTTTGTAGGCCCCTTCTGCATCAGATGGATGTAGCAGCCATGGCCCCAGATGAGGTATCATATTCAAGGGGTGTGTTTTGTATTTTATTTTTTTTCTCATTTAAATTGATTGTCTCACTTTGTTTTTTTTTTTGTATATTTTAGAGTTAAAATTACATTTTTTCCATTTCTCTGGTCCTAGTTTGTCATATTTACCTTTAGGTAGCCTTTATTCATTCATAGTTTCCTGCTCTATCACCTAAACTAGTGGGATGGTACAAACAAACTAGAGAATATTCTCACTCAGCCCCACTATCTTCATCCCCAACCATTATAATAGTATGTCCTTCACTTATTCTCCCATATAGGACCTCATGACAAATATATGTGGTCAGAATGTATGCCCCATTCTAAAAGACCAACCTCCACCTTCCACCCAGTCTGCTTCTCAGTATACAGTATAATTTCATGGTATGTATTTTTTTTATTTCCTATCCTATCTTTTAATATTCTACCTATCTTATAGTATGTCATTATGTGTGTGTGCATGTGTCGTGTTGTTTTGGTCTATATGTATCTCTTTTTTCTGTCTATATGATCAGCTTGTATGTATGTATTTCTCTCTGTGCTTGTCTATAGGAGTGTGTTTCTATATATCTGCATGTTTTTAAATCTATATATCTATCCATTTTATAACAAACCCATCTATCTATTTATCCATTTATTTGTTTTTCATCACACTGTGTATGTTTAATGATCAATCTATTCACAAGAGGGTTTATCCATAGGTTTTTTGTTTCTTTGTCAGTCTACATGCCTTTTTAATTACATGTTTATCCATCCATCCATGTGACTTTTCATTGGTCTATTTTTCTATCATCATTGTTTCTATTTTTATATCAATACATTTTTCATTTTTTTGTGTACATATTATTTTGTCTCTGTTCATTATATTTTTTTATCGGTGTATGTGTATACTTTTTTAACCCATCTATGTGTCTATCTCCCTTTTCTATTCAACATTTTTTTGCAAGTTGTATTCAATTGTTCCATAGTTCCTTGGTCCATTTATCCATCCATCTGCTTTTCCATCCATCTTCCTATCTTTATGGTTTTCCATCCATCCATTCAGTTCTTTAGTAATGTGTGTGAAAATAATAGTCCAAGGATATGTCATTAGACCCTCCATTAGGTATCAAAGAGGACTTAGGTACTAGTGATTTTGGATGTTTCCTATGATTCTCATCATTGGAAAGATCCTCTCCTCAACATCATTTGATGGATCATTATAGAACAACTTTTTGACTCATTATATCATAGATTTTGAATTTCTATGAAGTAGATGGTCATAGATGATCTAATGATTTGGGAACATTGGGGGTTGGTATATCATGTGGATTCCTAGTAACCCTCTCCCTTTGTGAAGGGTCGATCCCATAGTGACATTGATATCACTACTCAGTAGTATTCCCTAAGGGTATGATGATATCCAGGAGTAGGAAAGCAAGTTATTAGCTTTATAAAATCACTTGTTGAAGGAAGCTTGCTCACATTATTAACTGTTTTATAGTCCATCATCATCTAAAGTCGCCACAACACTTTAAAATGTTTCTCCTTACCAATATCTATAAATATTTATGTCACTTTGAAGGGCCCCAAAATATGAATAGAACATTCCCAATATAAACATGTAGTAAGAATTAGTGAATCTTCACCAACAATTTATTCAAGAGACTTATAAGATCCTATTCTATTAGAATATTTTACATGATAAATGAACATGGCTTGAAACTGTTGTGGGAGTCATAGATCAGGAGTAGGTAGTTTCTTGATTACATCACCCAGAATCTTATAAGATAAATTAGTGGAGGGATGTCTGGATTGACATCCTAACCCCATTCTTCATAATAACCCTATTCAAACTCTACATAGAACGTGCCTTGAGACACCTCTTTATTCATTAAAGAGAACCCCGTTGAATGTTTATATGTTTTATTAATCCCATAAGGACCTTGAATGATCTCTATTAATGTCTCAAAGCTATCATTTATTTGACGATGGGGTTCATTCCTCGTTGATTTCATGACTTCCCTTAACAATTCATGGACTAATGAGGATATTAACCAAAGATCTCCTTACATAGCCTTTGTGAAGGTGGTATTTTCATACATGGCACCATAGATTGGTTCCCCATAGACCTAGTTTTCTTCACATAAGATGATTCTTAATTTATGTTCATTAAGGTGGAATGTATTTGTCTATGTGATCTAGTGGATCAATATTTATGGGATCAAGTTTATGTTATATATGTACATCATGGATATCTTGATGGATTCATAAATAAATGCCACCTTTAGCTCCTACTTGAATTTAGTACATGTCCAATAGAGCTAATATGTCTAAATCCATTAAATCATGATGCCACCTCATAAGTTAAATATCTAATATTTTTCCATCATCGTAATTGATCAACAATTTAGTGGGAAATATGGATGTATATATGTGTGTCTGTGGCTCTGATATGTTTGTTTGGCTGTCTAGGGAAGTTTTCTGGTGACGTAACACACATTCATGAGTGGATTACCCAAAATAGATTATGATAATCATTGAGGATATTTTGGATCTTCTTAGATTATTATAATCAAAAAATTTAAGGGGAAAGTTTATTCTAGGTCATTGGAAAATGATATACATCAATAGTCTATTCTATTATAGTTGAAGGATTGTGTGTTTCTCTCAAAGTGAGTGTATCTGTGTGTGTGTGTGTGTGTATCTATCTACCCATAATTTTTTCCATCCACTCATTTGTATATCACTTTTATGTAATCTCACCCACTAGTTCATTGGTCTCTGTATTCCTTCATCCCTCATTCATAGGACAGTCTATCTATCCATCTGTCTATACATTGGTTTGATCAACTGTGCTGGTGTAGTTGCATCCATCCATAATATTTACAAGATGGACAGTGAAAACACCCATGTAAAAGTGTATCTATATATTCAAAAGACTCTATATTTTCAACACTTCTTCAAACAAAAATCTAGTTTTAAACTTAATGAACAACTAGCTGTCATGATTACTCATGTAGCACATGTCTTTTATAATATCTAGAGGTAAATTCTGGTTTTGATTTATTTCATTTTATGTGCATATCATGACTCTTCCTCATTAGATTACCCATCAGGTTTGCATATGATTATTTAATGTTAGATTTTAAGCATTGAATCACCCAACAATATTCATATATATCTACTTATTTTTCTTGTTTAATATTTTTTTGTGTCTTATTGGTAGATTGATTGTGGCTGATGATTGGAGATGATTTGAAGATAGTTTGATTTCTATTTTGGTCAGGATATCTGATTTTAATTTTCTTTTTGAAGGCTATTTGTTTTTTTTTGGTTAAGAATTTCACCTATTGGAATTAAGGTTTTTTAAAAAAAATATCAAGACTTGCGACCGCTTATGGGGATCACTATAGGGTCTTGTTCGGAAACCATTAGCGACTGCCAATAACTGTCGCTAAATCTATTTATCTCAAATCATTAGTGGCTACATAGACGGTCGCTAATATCCTTTCTAGTGACAGCTTCCACATCTGGTTTAGGAAACCCTATAGTGATTGTCTTTGGTAGTCGCTAATGCCCAATATTGACGGGGCAACTGAGACCGCCAAAGGCGACCGACTAGCACTCCCTATAGACTATTAGAACACACTTTTGGTGGTCACTAATAATCGATTTTCTAGTAATGATATCATTATGACTATATTTTCTTTAGTCAACATATTTGAAATGGGTTTATCAGCTTTCTTTTGATAGCTACAATCCCTTGCAAAAATCCCATCGTTTTCTACAGACAAATCATTCTCCTTTCCTCTTAGAAGGATTGTTTTTCTTCTTGAATTATTGAATTTTCTTTTTGAAATGTATGTAAGAGTTTGGTTGTGTCTTTACTTCAGTTGTATAAATATTGGTATTGAATTGTGAATCCATACTCACATCTCTCCACAAGGATTCTTTTTCAATACAAATAAGATTTTTTAAATTTTCTAAGGAAATATCATCACTCTTTTTAATAAGTTATTTTCCACAATCTTTCCAAATAGGTGGTAATTTAGCAATAATTTGACCAACCTGAAATGTTTGTGGTATATTACTCTTAGGGAAATAAGTTTATTTGGTATAACTTGTAGCACTTGAAATTGCTCCAACATCGTCCTGTTATCAACCATCTCTTAGTTTAGATACTTTTCATTAAGAAATTTATTGATACCCTTTTCCTCAACTTTGTACTTGAACTCGAGTGCATCCCATATTCCTCGAGTGGTCTTCATTTGGCGGAAATAATCATAAGTACAATTTTATAATGTGTTGAGAATATGTCCTTGACAAAAAACATGATCATCTTAATGTTTCTTCCTCATTACCTGAATGTTCTCAACTTGAGTAACATCAACAAGTGTACTTTCGGGATTTGAAGTGGGCTCCTCAGGATTGAGGGGAAGATTCGGTTCCACTATGTAAAAAATCTTCAACACCATAAGAAGAAACTTCATCTTGTCGTGCCATTGGGAGAAGTTATTTTCATCGAAATAGTCAAGTTTGATCATGTTTTGGTTTATCAATTTTGATGGATTTGGAATCCATATTCTAGGTTCTTGATGGATTCATAAATGGAGGCCACCTTTAGCTCCAACTTGAATTTAGTACATGTCCAAGAGAGCTAATATGTCTAAATCCATTCAATATTGATGCCACCTCATAAGTCAAATATCTAATATTTTTCCATCATCGCAATTGATCAACAGTTGAGTGGGAAATGTGGATCTCTATATGTGTGTTTGCGGCTCTGATATGTTTGTTTGGCTGCCTAGTGAAGTTTTCTGGTGATGTAACACACATTCAAGAGTGGATTACCCCAAATAGATTATGATAATCTTTGAGGATATGTTGGATCTTCTTAGATTATTATAATCAAAAAATTGAAGGGGAATTTTTATTCTAGGTCATTGGAAAATTATATACATCAGCAGTCTATTCTATTATAGTTGAAGGATTGTGTGTTTCTCTCATAGTGAGTGTATCTATGTGTGTGTGTGTATCTATCTTCCCATAAATTTGTCCATCCACTCATTTGTCAATCAATTTTTATGTAATCTCATCCACTAGTTCATTATTCTATCTATTCCTTAATCCCTCATTCAAAGGAATGTCTATCTATCCATCTGTCTATACATTGTTTTGATCAACTATGCTGGTGTAGTTGTATCCTTCCATAATATTTGCAAGATGGACAATGAAAAAATCCATGGAAAATTGTATCTATATATTCAAAAGACTCTGTATTTTCAACACTTCATCAAACAACAAGGTAGTTATAAACTTAATGCACAGCTAGGTGTCATGATTACTCATGTTGCACTACCTTTTATAATATCTAGAGGTAAATTCTAGTTTTGATTTATTTCATTTTATGTTCATATCATGACTCTTCCTCCTTAGATTACCCATGAGGTTTGTATATGATTTTCTTAATGTTAGATTTGAAGCATTGAATCACCCAACAATATTCATATATATATACTTATTTTTCTTGTTTAATTTTTTTTTGCGTTTTATTGGTAGGTTGATTATGGCTGATTATTGGAGATGAATTAAAGATATTTTGACTACTATTTTGGTCAGGATATCAGATTCTAAATTGTTATTTGCAGGCTGTTTCTTTTGTTTTTTTTTCTAGTTATAATATTTAATTTCAGTTTTTTTCTGTTTATAATACTGCATTTCTGTTGTTGGAATGCAAGCTTTTTTGGCAGACTATTTCTTTTTTGGTAACTGCATTTCTTTCATAGTGACTACTACCACGGCCAGGTGAGGAAACCCTATAGTGACTGTCTTTGGCCGTCGCTAATGCCCAATATCGATGGGGAAACTGCGACCGCCAAAGGCATCCGAGTAGCAGTCCCTAAAGACTATTAGAAACCTCTTTTGGTCATTAATAATTGATTATCTTGTAATGATCTCATTATGACTATATTTCTCTTCAGTCATCATATTTTCAATGAGTTTATCAACTTTCTTTTGATTGCAACATTCCCTTGCAAAAATTCCATCATTTTCCACAGACAAATCATTCTCATTTCCTCTTAGAAGGATTGTATTTCTTCTTGGCCTACAAATCATTTTTTTCCATTTTTAAAAGCCGGTTTGTGGTTTCCCGGTACCCCGGCATACAACCACAGATAAAAACATCTGGAACACAAACATCAGTATATAAGTACAAATTTGAAATTAATGAAACCTTTTTATAAAAATAAATATGTATTTTATAAGTGAATTTATAATTTTTAAAAAATTAGTTTTAATTTATAAACCCATATTTTACATTTTAGAACTTAAGTTATATTTTTTTTTTAAAAAAATTATTTATACATTATACATTTATCATTTTAAAATTAATTTTTATCACCCTCCATGTATGGAAGATTTTTTGTTATATGAAGGATAGACAATTGATTAACTATAAGAGATGTCATTATTTAAATATGGTACACATAATACACATAACATGCACGCAGACATCATTATTTAGATATGGGTGTCCCCGCAGTACACAAAATACACAAAACATGCTTGCAGATCAATCTGCTTATTTAGATGGTGATTTGGAGCACGAGGAGGATGGGGCATTATTTGAGAGAGCGAGCAGCGCCTCCGCCGGGCCAGGCACATTCTGTCCGGTTGTTGTATGGGGCCAAGAGCGATGCCAGCAAGTCGCGGTTGCAGTCGCCCGTCGTTGCAGAGTTTACCGCTGGGCGTCACCTCCCTCCTGCATCGATCGTCGTTTGAAGCACCCAAGAAGAAGAAAGAGGATCAGAGAGCAAGGTAGCAGACTAACAGCTTCCCCATCTCACACTTCAATACTCGCCTGCACTCCGCTACCCGGGGGACTGTGGGGGGTATAAATACCTTGCCCGACCTTCACAAACCAAACAGTGTACCCCCGGTTCCAGGGACCAAACTGCAACTTAAAATTTTTGATGGGCTTCCTTGCAAATTTAATTTACTTCACGGACCCTGTCCCCGTCACATTTTGGATTATTTCCAAAAACGTTTACCATTATCGGTTAACATCTTGACCAAAACATACAACGTGATTAAAATTTCTTATTTGGGTAATATTTATTTTAATTTAAGATTAACATCAAATTATTTTTATACAATAGCTGGGACCAGTTTGTCAGACTTGTTTGAACTCCAGAAATGAACATCAATCACCCTAATCCCAAAATGCTAGTGAAAGAGTCAAATTGAATTTCAATTATAATATCCTATGTCACTCAACATTATCTAAATCATAAATAAAATGAGTAATATTTATAGGGTCCTGGAATGAAGAGCGTAAACCATATGTAATGAATGCCCACATTTAAAATTATAAAACTACTACGTGATAACACAACCACAAATCCGGGCAAGTGGTGCGCCGGATTTTTATAGCGTTAAGCAGAAGACGCCGATAAAAGTTTCACCTTTATCAGTGCCAGCTAAAATCAAGGATAAAGATAATTTTTATCAGCTATAAAAAAAACACTGCTAAAGATGAAGCCTTTTTTCTGCGTTTTCTTAAATGATAAAGGGTATATTTAACAGTCCTATTCTTAGCGCATATAAATGTTTTTGATAAAAAAATATTATTAATTTATATAAATTTAGTATATTTATAAAAAATTAATTTTTATTTATATACATTATATAAAAAACACTTGTTTAAAATTAATAATTTTTTAATAATTCAAATATATATATAATGTTTAAAAAAATTTATAAGATTATAAATAAATATATATATTTAAATAATTATAAAATTATAATTTTTTTTAAAATAATAAATATATTTATTATATTTATAATTATATATTTATAAATATATATATATTTAAATAAATATATGCCTCCAATGAATTTGTTCAATAAACATATATATTAAGAGATAATTGTTGGGGGCGCCTCCTCCAATAGTGTCCATGCAGTTTCTAATTAAATTGGGTGAAGACAGTATGAACTAATTCACACAAAGACACGATTTTAATGTGGGTCAAAGAAGCATTTTTGTGGAGTTATGAATCTTAACGCCGATATTTTCCCTTATAGAAGGAGGCAGCTGTAAGCCTTTTGGACACACCAACATCCACAACACCAAGAGCAGAGCCCATTTGGTGCTCGTCTTTCATCAAAAATCATTTTTCCTTTGCATTCGAGAGTTATACATTTCAAGTCCCTTCCATTTTTTGGCAGTCTCTACAGTGTATTTCTTCATTTTAGTGGACCCCCCTTTCTGGACTAGGTCCTGTGGTTTTTCCCTCATTGGGTTTTCCACTTAAAAATTTTGGGTTTCAACCTTTATATTCTACCCATTTACTTTTGGGATGCTGCGCGTCCAATTTTATTTGGAGGGAAATATTTTAATTTTCCGCTACACGTTCGATTTGATTTTGTTTGCACATTTGTCGCTTATTGTCTTTCCCAACATCTGGTATAAAAGGAATTGATTTTTATTTCATATTTATTATGGATTCCAATTATAGTCGCCTAATTTGTTGAATGGTACCAACTACCATATGTGGCGATTAAAAATGATGGATTTTCTTTTCGTCATACGAATGCATCTTCTAATGTTTAGTACCCATAAGCTATAAAAGATGTCAGATGAAGAATGAGAGTTCGAGCATGAGACAGTTTGTGGTTTCATTTTCCAATAGGGTGAAGACAACGTGATGAACAACATTGTCAACACCTCTCACGCCAGAACTTTGTAGGAGAAGCTCGAGACAACCTATAATTCCAAGACTGGAAACAATAAATTGTTTCTTCTCAAAAAAATGAGGAATTTTAAAGTTGATCCTTAGGTCTGTAATCTTAATCAACTGGGCATGTGCCACCAAGAATGTTCATACCTATATATGCGTATATGAATAGTACAATACCTATACACCTATACATAAATATGAATATTCATGAGTATGTGAAATAAATAACCTAAAAATAACTTAAAGTTGATCCTTAGGTCTGTATTCCCAATCTTCGGGACATCCTTTATAAGGGAATTGAGCAAGATGTCATACCACTCAAGTTGTGTATCATTAAGTTGATCTCAGGGTCCATAATCTCAAGAGACATGTATCTACTTCAGCCAACATTGGAAAAGTATTTGAGTAAGATATGTCACCATAGGGGGATACTTGTCCTACACCTAGGTTCACCCATACTCACCTTCAATCATTATAATAACGGATTCAGTGGATGTACATCTGGAAATCCTGTAAATGGTCACTGTGCTAGATGTCATGCTTCTCTGAACATCTGAATCCAATCTGATGTATGAGCCCTAGGTCTCGGTCCATAGGTGGCCATGACATTCGGACCTATGAAAATCCCTAAGGGTGTGAACCTTAGATGGTATGTAAGGATAACTCACTTGTGAGATTCCATTCCCACCCCTATAGTTCATAATAATGGAGATTGTAATCATCCATATCATCCAGAAGAGTGTAATCATTTTGGGTATCCAATGATGTGAAATGCCAATCTCAACGCCACGGTCAAGTAACCGATCCGGGAGAGCATAATCATTCATATCCCTCGGGAGAGCATAATCATCCCTGAGTACAATCAGATCAAGGAGAGCGTAATCATCATCATCATATATCAACCAAATTATAGATCAATCATACTCATCACATGTGATAGCGTAATCATCAACAAGTATCCTTACTAGGGATTTTAATTCCCGTATATCATAATATTAGGCTCAACAGCCGAATTCCATGAAGCAGCTCTGTAAATCCCAACAATGTAATAATCAAATATAAAGTCTCCACATCCAGATCATCGGTAGTACCTCTGGGTATAAAAATAAACATATAAAGATAACATGGCTCAGAATATGGATCCCAAGAAGAATTTTTGGGCATCCCAAAGAGAAATAAATGCACCTCGTGTCAAGATACATAGCCACCAATAAGGAATCACCTCTGGTAATCATAAATACATTAACAATAACCAAGTGAAAGGTTAAAAAATAGTGTGGGTGTCTAAAAACCTAGACCCAACACTACTTACATTTCCCCATGGGATTAAATGTTCGACATGGTATCTACGGTGACAACTACTACCATCTCTACCAAAACCCGACATACTAACTTAAGGTCAGTCAAACAACAAGGCACCGACCACCGTCGGGCCTCACACTTTCAGTCCGGTTGTGGTTTGGGGCGAAGTGCGATGCCAGCAAGTTGCAGTCGCAGTCACATTGGCTCTGGCATTTTCCGCTGCAGTATTCGTGGGATGTGTCGCACCACCCCCACTGGCTGCAGCACTGCTTGTCATGGCTGATTTTACCGGGGGGCATCGCGTACTCTCCGAATTGAGCTTCGTATTGGGGGTACTGCGGGTCCGCTTCGTATTGGGTTGCACTCTAGTAGCTAGGGGATGCTTGGGGTACTGTGGGCCCGCTTCCTTACAATTTTAATTTACTCTAGGGACCCCCTTGTCAAAAATGTTTTGGATTATTTACAAAAATGTTTTACCACAATCGGTTAACATTTTGACCCAAAAAAAGAATCGGGATTAGAATTTCTTATTTGGGTATTATTTAATTTAATTTAAGGTTAACAGAAAATTATTTTTATACAATAGTTGGGACAGTATGTCTGACTTGTTTGATCTTCATAATTGAAAAACAATCACCATAATTCCAGAACGGTAGTGAAAGAGCCAAATTGCATTTCAATTATAATATCCAATGCCACTCAATATCATCTAAATAATAAATATAATGTGTCAGATTTATAGGTTCATGGAATGAAGAACATGCACCATATATAATGAATGATCACATTTAAAATTACTACACTACTCATAAATTCCATTTTTTATCAGCCTAAAAAAACTCTGATAAAATTCACATTTATCAACACTAAGTTTAGTGTTGATAAATATCATCTTTTATGAATGCAACAAAGCATTGATAAAAGTATTTCTCTACTGGTTCAGGGGTTTCCTCGATCTCTGCATGGCGACGACAAGCTTCATAGGCACCAAAATTATTCATTTGGGATGATTTTGTTCAAATAAATAATATTTAAATAGTAGCAAAGTTTAATGAAATTATGACTTGATAGACATGTTTACCGAGCGTCCATTCCAAAACAAACAAGAAGTATAAACATTAGTTTAAAATAAACATAATCATATAGTAGTAGATCAAACAAATGCAGAATGAAATCCAGAAACTACAAAGGGTCTCTCGTTCTAAAAACTCCAAGAAAACATGTTTAGATTGTCTTGATGTTTTAATAAAATGATTCATAAGTCATTTTTGATGTGTAAGAATCAGTCTCACATTAAATCAACATACGATGTGACTAGTATGACTCCAAATTCATATTTGTAGTTTAAATCGTCATTTTAATAAAAAAGACATGGGACGTACTCAAAACAAAGAATACACATTCAGGTTGTTTTAATACTTTAGAACAATGGCCCTAAAGTCCTTTTTGATGTGTAGGAATAAACCTCAGATTAATCCAATGCACGGTGTGATCGATATGACTCAATGTGTGTTTTTTATTTAAAATTAACATTTTAGTTCAAAACAATATTAATATACTCAAAACCAATCAAACATGTTCAAATTATTTTGATACATTACAACAATAATCCACAAATAATTTGTGATTTGAAGTAATCAGCCGCACCTCAATTCAATACACAGCGTGCCCAGTATGACTTAATGTGTATGTTATGAGTTTTAAATTGACATTTTACTTCAAAAAATGTGTCACTCACTGAAAATCAAGAAAATACACTCGATTTGTCTTCATGCATTAGGATAATGATTCATGAGTAATTTTTTATATATAGAAATTAGTCTCATATAAAACTGATATACGATTTGACCGATATAACTCAAAGAATGTGTTTTTAGTTTAAATTTACATTTTAGTAAAAAAGGCATTTGACATACTCAAAAGCGAGAAAACACATTTGTATAATTTTGATATATTAGTAAAATGACCCTTAAGTCATTTTTGATGTGTAGGAATTAGCTGTATGTCAATCTGATGCACGGTGTGACCGGTATGACTTCAAGTGTGACTTTTTATTTAAAATTAACATTTTAGTTCAAACATGTGTCACATACTCAAAACCAATAAAATATGTTTGGGTTGTTTTGATATTATAGCAAAATGATACAACTATCACAAAACTGGGATAGGAAAGCGCTGCCTTTTATCAACAATTAGCAAAAAGCATTGATAAAGGGGTGGGCCTTTATCAGCGCTAATAATAGCACTGATAAAAAGTTTTTAATAAAAAATATTTTGAATTTATATAAAATTATTATATTTATATTAAAAAATAATGTTTATTTGAATACATTGAATAAAAAAAATGCTTATAATAAATATATATTTTTCAATAATTCAAAAATATATATAATTTTGTTATTGAAAAAAGTATTTCTAATATTATAATTAAATATATATATATATATAATTTAATAATTATAAGATTAAAATAAATTAACTTAAATAATAAATATATTTATTATATTTATTAGTGATTTATTATATTAATTTAGTATATTTATTTGATTTATTGGATTAATTAATTATGTTTATTATATTGATTATATTTATTTTATTTATTTTATTTATTTTATTTATTTTATTTATAAATATATAATACTTTTTAATATATTTATTTATAATTAAAAGCATTGAATATATATGTGTTTTCCAATGAATTTGGTCAATGAAAATATTGATCATGAGTATATATATGTTATGTATCATGCATATGATTATTCATTTATATATTACGTCATGCTGTCCATTAATGTGGTATGTTGATTAATTCATAATGTTACCCATATGAACTATATATGTTCAAAAAAATGTACTTATAAAATTACATTAAATACATTTAAATAATAAATATATTTTATTATATTTTAAATGATATATATAAATACTTTTAGAATACATTTGTAATTATAATTATAATTGTATATATATATAAATAATTATAAAATTATATATATAATTTTATAATTTTATTAATATATATATAAATATATTAACAATTATATATAAATATTTATAAATATATACTATTTATAGTTATAATTATAACTATATATATATGTAAATAATTATAAAATTATAACAAATATATTTATTATACTACTTATAAAGTTATAAATATATAATTAAATAGATATATTTATAAATATATAAAAATATTTATAAATAAATACAAATATTTATAAATAAATACAAATAAATTTATATTTATTTAATTAATTATCTAATTGGTTGTGAAATTGTTCTGATAACGATTTCCTTTATTAGCGCAAATAAAGTGCTGATAAAAGACATATTTATCAATGCTATAATTCTAGTGCAGATAAATAGGTCTTTTATCAGTGCTATAATTTGAGCGTTGATAAATAGGTCTTTTATCAACGATTTTTAAATGTTGATCAAGGTATGTTTTATCAGCATTTTTTATTTTAGCACTAATAAAATATACATTTACCAGTGTTTTTAACTAGTACTGATAAAGGTTCCAGTGGGTTTTATAAAAAAACTCTAAGAGGCTCCTCCTCCCTCACACCCTTTCGAGCCTTCGCGGAAGCTGACCCATGCGTCGTCAAGCCCTCCTCCGCTGTGACCCCTCCTCCAACGTGACCCCTCCTCCTCCTCCGTCGTCGCTGCCTCCTCTTCCTCCTTCGTCATGACCCCTTCTCTACCGCATCCCCTCCTCCTCCTCCTCCTCTGTCATTGCTGCCTCCCCCGCCGCTGCCTCCTCCTCCTCCTCCTCCTCCCTGGCCGCCGACTCATCCTCCTTTATTGTTGCCTCCTTCTCCACATCATCTTCTTCTTCCTCCTCCTCCTCTACCTCCTTCTTCTTCTCCTCCTTGTGTGGCCCCTTGTCCACCTGACCTGCTCCAGCACACCCTCTTCATCCGCGACTATCCTAGCAGCCTCCTCTACATCACACGGATTCCCCCCGGTGAGTCTCTATTGTGGTTTCCCTAGTTTCGGTAGGGTGCATAGGGTTTGGGGGAGTTTTTCACCTAATTGTTGGTATGTCATTGAATTTTTTGGGAGTTTTTCATCTAATTGTTGGTATATCATTGAGTTTTGGGGGAGTTTTATTTCTAATTGTGGGTATATCAATTGAGTATGTTTGTTTACTCTTTGATTATTATTGATTAATGTTATTTATTATTTAACTTTGGTGGAGATTCTTGTTATATATATTTCATTCCCTTTCTTTTTTATTACCTCTGTTTATTTTTATTTTCAATGTACTGCTCTTAATTTTTTTATCTATTTTTTCATACAAAATGGGGGAGAGAGATTCAAATTTTGGTCGAGTTTATTGGATTTTATAATTATCAAATGGGTTGAATGGTTCCTTTCCACTCTGTCTATGTTTTGATAAATTCATATCCCCTCTCAATTTGATTATTTTTATTTTGATAATTACTTATTCCTATCTCAGTTTATAGTTTATTTTTCATTATTATGGTGGAGATTCTTATTAGATAAATCTATATCCTCTTTAAATTCATATGGTTATTCTATCACTTATGCTTCCACATGCTCTTTCTACCTACATAGACCTATTCTAACTATTTATATTCTCATACATGCTACTTTTGGATAGTTCCTAACTTTATGCTAGGTTAGAAACCTCTATAATGGATAGCTTCTCTAGTAGTGTCTATCTTTTAGAGTTGGACAATATTTTTTCTTTATCTTCTTTTCCTAAATTATAGAGTCTTGAGTAATATAATAGCAACAACCTTTAAATAAAAACATGTAGGACTCATCTCTCTACATTTTAAAAATTCCCTTAGTAATATCCAAATATATTATATACTCCCCAAGTAATTTATTTTTCCTTTCCATCTAAATTTAATTGGAAGTAATCAGCATTGCATCGATGGAAAAAGGTATATCCTCAATCCTCTTAATATTCACAATTCATCACACATAATAATGAATTTCTTAGTAACTCATATAATTGTGTCGACAAGATTGGCTCCCCAACCTACTTCCAAATTGTCCTTCTCTATTATATATTAACATGAAGCTTATTAAAACATCATGTTCATTAAAAAATATTGAAAAAAGGTATTTGGTCTCAATGACCACCTATTGGGATTATCAGATATAAAAAATAAACAAAAGAATAAAATACATAATGGACCTATTCCACCCCCAAACCTCACTCAGGTTATACCAGCACCCATCAATCTACCCAGCCCGATTCTCACACTAGTCGAAAATTAGGCAATATTCATGGGTTATGATATTGGGTATAGACCAATTGAAAATGGATATAGTTTATATCCACTATTAGGACACCCATGGGAGTTATCCTAGTTTCCATATCCCACCAGCAATATCCATAGTTAGATGGTCCAGTATCGTAGACAATGATTGTGGATGAAGTCCCTATTATAGGGAACCAATAGCCATGAATTGTAACCTTTTCCATAGGGAATCAACCTCCATATGTGGACCATAGACATAGGTGTCTATAGCTATGGTTTATGAATGTGGTCATATAATTCGAAATATTAAACCAAATTATGAGATTTGATATCAAGACCACTTCTATAATTTATCTAAGACTTTAACAATAAGATTCAATGAACTATCTTTATAAATATATACATATATATATATATATCTACATATATAAATATATGTTTGTGTGTGTGTGTAATTTTTTATAACTATACTAATTACACTTTTGGAAAACAAAAATGGTCATGGATTTCGGAACCTTTGGCCATAGTATATATCTACTATGGTCATAGGTGTTATAAGAAAGTCCTACCACCACTATATATATGGATCATGTCCTTAGGACTTTTCCATATCCTTCCCATGAAAAAAATTCCTTTGGCCATAGTCCATATCAACTCACACACCAGTTATACCTCCATTAAAATGTATGTGGCTTGGTTATGCTAACCTAACCAAAAAGATGATCAGTGGTTGTGCCTTGTCATTGAAAAAAGGAATATGTCTGGGATATGCCTCTATGTGTGTAAAAGGAAAGTAATTTTTATTTATTCCTTAGTATGGGGAAAGATAGATATTAAAGAGTTACACTCTCCTTCAAAAGTGTGGTCGATCTAGTGCATGTTCATGATACACCCTTGAATTTTAATGAATAACCTAGGGTTGGTTTCGAAGGTGAAAGAGGGAAGTTGAACTGATTTTCCAAATGGAACCAAATTCCATGACATGGTGAATATTCTACATCATGGAGGTTTTTCTTGTGGCGTGTTTGGGGAACTACGATTTGGAAGATAGTTTTTAGGGTTCTAGTTGTTTTTTAATAATTGTGTCATGGTGTTTTGGTTGTTGTGTGAAGTCTTATAATGTGGAGTTCACACTGTTCTTCTAATTTTGGTATCATTTCACTGTGGAGGGTCTGAGAGCTTAGAGGTTATGCAGTATTGATGACCAAGGCATCATATTCCCTTTCCCCTAGATTATATGATCTCATTGTTGACCGTGCATGTGCATTCTAGATGTGTTTTAACCAGGAACAATTATGGTGTGTCCATATCCTTTGTGTCGTAGTTCTTTCTCATTTGGGACCGATTGTGGCATGGCCAAATGTGTTGGGTTGTGATGCATGTTTTCTTAGATTACCTATGTGTTGTGGCATTGCAGAGGGCATTTATAGTAGATGCATCGCACAAGGAATATATTTTAAGAGTTGTATGAAGGATTCATATAAGCATTTGCACAGTTTTAATGAAATATCATCTTAATGATGTTGAGGGGAAAATCAATCCTCACCCACCTCTTCTTTACGTGCACTTGATATCCCAAGGATCATGGGATGCATTTTGCAGCCGTTGTGTGAAGCAGATTTTTCAGGTACATTGTATCTGGTAATACATTGTTTGACGTTTCTTGTATTCATCACTGTAATTGACAGTTTTTTATTTATGAAATAAAAACTGAGTGATGAAAATAAGGAATGGGAATCAAAACTAGTGTACCCCTAATGTAATGTAGGGATGGGGTATGATTCACTTGAGAAAAAATTGGTACATATTTTAAATCTACCGTAATACTTTTATGTGACAAAAAACAACACCATAACCATGTTCCTATATTTATATGGAGACTGATGAATCGAAATCGAAATCCTCTTCCATCCCATTCCATGTGTTATGGAAGGAGGATCATGTAAATAAAGAGCAGATAATGAAAGACGAAAACACACAAAAAGTGTCGAAAACATGTGTAAGTACGACATAAAATAAATTCGTTTTGCTTTAAATCACTATTACATAACAATGAATACTTTTTTCCTATATTTTCTATCAGACATAGTAAAAGGAATCAGCAACACCCACACCAGATACAAACATACTTTCAGCAGCCTTGAAGCAACCAGAACAGTATGGCCGCATCAGAGGTGTGGGTTTTGGGGTGACACCCTGAACATATTTTCAGAAATAAAAACTAGCGGAGGATCAAAATGAGGAAATGAAAAAGATGAGAGAAACTATCACGAACCAGGCCGGGTCTCCATCCAACCCGACGCCCGGACCGGTCCATGCCAAGGCCCAAAGGGCGTTCCTGATCCCCACCGGCTGGCACAAGTTCCCGGGTATCAAACATTACATTGGAACGATTTACCCAAAATAAAAGATAGAAAAACAACTAACCAGATAAATAAACTGAAACTAGAAATAGAAAATTAAACACGCCATTAAACTATGAAAATGTTTAAAGTCTACAACTCAAAGCAATAACTAAAAATAAATGACGGCAGAGGAAACTCAAAATCTTACTCAAACCTCCTGGAAAAAGAGGGGCCACATTAACACCACTCTGCATGACAAGACCAACTGCAACCTAAACCACCATCACTGAGCACGATGTCACAACCTGGAATACACAAGAAACAAAGTCTACATACACCCAAAGGTGTATGTAGGGTGTGATCCAAAAGCCCAATAGGACGTCACCCAATAAAAAGGTTCCATATATAAACATTAAATGTAAAATATATTTGTAGGCTAAATAAATGAAAGGACACCAAAGCTTAAACAACTTTAAAGAAACAGTTTCTATAAGGAAAACACTTTTAAAGATAACAACTTAAATAAAAGAAAACACCCTTGCATAAAAGAAAAACTCAAACCTTCACAAAAACCCAAAAGTTGCACCGTATACTGACAATGGGTGCACATTAGTCCAAGAGCACCAAAAGTGGGAGATGCCCTAAAGGTACTAGAAAAAGGAATGGGACCCTAGAACCTCACGTCTCGGTGAACAGTACAGGAATCACAACAAAATATGTTCTCGTGCACGAGCCACTAGACAGGGCAACACATCCATAACCTAGTGGTCTCCGATCATCATCCAATGTTTAGTTAGTGTTGTAATCATCAATCCAGCTAAGTGAATCTGGGCCGGGGCCACTCCTGAATCACTAGCACGCTAGTCTAGTCTACCCACCTAGTACCGAGGGATCCCCTTTTGTGCTCAAGATGTCCCAACATCACATTTCATGTCGAAATCAAACAAATATAGCAAAAAGGGTGTAAAATAAACCCAACGCCACACATCCACATACATAGAAAACCATTTGACAAAGTATGCACGGGAAAAGACTTTACCCAACTCAATTAAAACAATTTCTGCATTTCAAATAATTGTTTATTTAAAACATATTAAATTTTTAGCGTTAATCATTTTTGTCAAATCATATTAAATTATTTGTAAACAAATTATTCAAAAAGAAACATAACATGACTTTAAGACGCAAAACCAACTCAACCCTCTTTCATGACCAAGCACACCCAAAACAGGTTCCCATAAATGTTTCACACCATTAATACAACTTAATAAACCATTTAATGATTTTATAAAAACAATGACAAGGTGACACCAAGCATTGTACACAAAAAATATTTTAAAACTTAATCTACATCACTTACACAATCAATGAATCAACTACACAAATAAAGAAAACATTCCAGTGATTAAACAAACCACTAAGAAAGTTTATCAATAAATTTTAAAAATGTGTCGCATGACTTTAAACACTAAAGACTCACTCAAATCCTCATTTGTGACAAAAAACATATCAACTCCACGTCAAAACACGATCTGAAGCCTTTGCACAATTCAATAGTTAAATGCTCAATTTTTATAAAACATGATCAAATGTCACAATAAAGGTTTTTATAAAAAATGCACCACATTTCATATAAGCTTTCTACTTAAAATCAAAACACATATAAAACTCATTCAAAAACAAACTTCACACAACACAGATTAATATAATAACACACTAAATTAATTAATCAAGAAAATTAACTTATCAGATAATATTTAAACACGGAACCACCTACCTCAGTGTAACAGACTTCACTAACATGGTGCGCAACGATCGTCTCCCACCAACCTCAACTCAAACAAAGTCCAAATAGAACCTAATAAAAAAACGCATCAGACCAATTATACCAAAATTGAACCAAACTCAATTCAAAACTCTAACCACACTCAACCATGATTAAACAACAAGAAAACAAGGAAAACACACTTATAGCGGGGGTGAGGGAGAACAGCCGGAGCTCGACGGAGGCTTCCGGAGTTGCTCGAGGAGGTGCGGGGAGGCTGTCCAGCAACGCGAAGGGGTGCGGGGCGGCCGGTGCGAGGTTGTCCGATCAGAGGGGTTGCCAAAAAAAGGGGAGGCGGCGCCAGTACGGGTCGGGAGATGCGGCGTAGGGAGGAAGAGGGGTGTCGGACGGAATTTTACAGACAAAGAAGGGAGCTTTGTTGCTATGGGGGTGCGGCGCGAGCTGGTCGGCTAACCAGGGTGGCCGAACGGAGTAGGAGCAAGGGGTGTCGGGTTCGTTAGAGGGTGGTGCTGCGCAGGTGGAGAGGTTCAGCGAGGAGGCGAGAATAAGGGGAGAGGCGCAAAGAGGGGTCACAGTTGGCACGATGGAGGTCGTGCGGAAGGGTTCTGAGGGTGAGGCATGGCGGATGAGGGGAGGGTGGTGCGGGGTGCCGCGGGATGGAGAGCCGGCAACTGGTGGGGGAAGGGGAGGCATTGGTGAGCGGCACACGCAGCCTAGGCAAGGGAAAGCAGACGGCGTGATCGGGTTCCCAGGGGGGGAACGCCATGGGCAAAGGGGGTGAGGGGGAGGTCCGAAAACCTAGAGAAAAAAGGAAAACCCAAAATAAAATGGAGAAAAAAAATAAAATAAAAAGGAAAATGAAAAATAAAATCCATAATAATACTATTATTATTATTATTGGTATTAATATTCTTAAACTGGAACCTTGAAAATAATAATATTATTATCATTAAGACACAATTACTTAAATTATTAACACATTATTCTCATTTTATTTACTTATTTTTATTCTTCCACACATTTAATTTTATTCCATTATTATTATTAATTTATTTTTTTAATTAGTTGACCATCGAGCAGGATCATACGATGGACCTAGCAAATCCGTATGACTTCGCAATTATGCTTCACCCATGCGCTGCATGATGAAAATCCCCAAAAAACTCATCTAATTTTAGTGAAAGAAATCTGTTGTAAATATGAGGGAATATTTGGAGAAACCTAATCATGAAGAAATGGGGGAGTTAGAAATGGATTTTAATGTTTATTCAACCTTATCAAATATTAAAGAAACCTATAGATACTAACTACACCCCCTACCCCACCCCTTGACTCATTGCCCCACTGCACCACCCCCCTCCTCCTGCCCTGCAGACCCCCCTGCAGACCACCCCTACCCTGCAGACCTCCCCACTCCACCCTTCCCCCTCCACCCACCCCTTCCCCCTGCCCTGCAGACCTCCCCCTTCCCTACAGACCTCCCCCTCCCCCTCCCCCCTTCTCTATAGACATCCCCCTGCCCCCTGTCCCCCTCCCCCTTCCCCTTCCACCCTACCCCCTGCCCACCTCCACCCACCCCCTGCCCCTACCCCCACCCCCTTCCCCCCTCCACCCACCCTCTTCATCTTACAGAAGGGACTCTATAATGTTTCTTTAATTTGGGGAGGGATCACACATGTATTATTAAGGGAACATCAAAAATCTAAAAGAATTTTACCTAATTGATCACTTGATTTCATGTGAGGTGCTTGGAAGATTCTACGTTCACATCAGTTTGAGCATCAATTCAGGTTGAGAATCAATTATGGAGTGGTTTTTCTGAGGGTATCCACGAGCAGATGAAAATGACCACTTGATGTTCACTTGAAACTCCCTTTGCTTGTGCCAGCAACAACATGGTGAAAATATTTACAATTCAGATATGGGGGAAGACATGAGGTGCATGAATTTTAATGATTGGGAGAGCATCTGGCCATAAAAAATTTAATTCAAACTAAAAAAGTATTTTAGTATTTTAATACAACTTAGTGTACAGTTCCAAGATAGAATAGAAGGATAAAAAATCTCTATATTAGATGAAATCTAGTGGAAAAATTCAGACAAGATTCAATGACATCAACTTATAATAATAACATTGTCCACAACATCAATTCTGCTTACAGAAAATAAGGCCTCCATGTCAAAAAATATGAAATTTATGATGTAAAATCAGAACTTTAACTAAAATTTTGTGTTCTAAAAACCAAAATAGAGAATCCCTTTAAAAGATATATCTTTGAAGTGAGACCACCTCATCAATATCAATGAACAACATACTGGTTTCATGAAACTTATGGTTCACTAACCTACAATTAAAAATATAATTTCATGTTTGAATTTTGATCTTCAAAAATAAAAAATGATAAAACAATATTATATTTTATTTTATGAAATACTTCAGTAAAAAAACACTGGGATGTGGAATTTGTTCAAAAATATAATATACCATCAAGATCAGCATATCAGACCATCTGATGATGATCAGATTTTTGTAAATCTGAATTTATTTTGGTAACATCTAGTAGTTAACACCTTCAAACCTTGATATACAACATAAGAATTATTCTAATCTATGATTCAATTCCCCAAGGAAGGTCATAGAGTATTGTTTTCATAGAGTATAATCTATTTTTAGGAATGCAGTTGTGCAGAAAATGAAAATCATGGAACTATAGTCAGATCTAGAATCTTATCTGGATAACATCAAGGGGTGAAGTTATAGTCTTAGAAACACCATAAAAAAGGACCCTGACATCGCAACAATAAATGCATAGTTATGCTGGTTGGTCTTCTCCATATACTCCACAGATGCTGAAACATACGGATCAACATTTACCATTTCTAAATTTAATGTTGCTGTCATCCGAAAAAATTTAAAAATACCAGGAAAGAGGCACGAAGATTAGGAAGGATATATGACAATAATAAAGACAATAAATTGAATGAAATAAATCATACAGTATGAAAATTGGAGGTTGAGTTGAGTGTCTCTTGGAGTGTCTTGTAGTGTTGATGGAGGTAGGGTTACCTAATGCCTTCAATGGAAGCATCAGCGGCAACACATTGTATGTGATATATTTACCAAAATAGTCTCACAAATGTCCATTACAGAGTGCACTAAATCACATCTTGGATAACAGTGACTTGGAGCCTACACATTAAATGTATTTTACAGAAACCTTCAAATAAAATGGGAAATTACTCACATACAATTTAAAGTGGAAGGTGGAAAACATAAAAAACATTGAAAAAAAAGTAGAAACAAGAACCTGGTTTTTTTATGCTTCCAACAACAGTATGATTCGATATTCAACAGGTGTATGAGGTGATGTATAACTTTTTTCTGCCCAAAAAACAAAATAAAAATGTTATTAAATAGTCAAATAACTGATGTAAATAAAAGGAAAGAAAATGGAAAAGAATTTTTACGTTTCAAACCCTCGAACAGGGGCCGTTGTTAACCTATCCGCAGCTGGACAATTCTACCAGGTCAACCCCAGTCCATTTGCGTGTGTGGTCATCAGAGTAGGAACCACCTCATCTTGTTTCTATTGATTGTTGATTGTAGTTCCCATTGAACTTCAACTTGGGTGAAGTAAATACGATGTCCATAAAGACCTCTCAGTAGTTATTCCTGGTATGCACTCCCTTAGCATCAACTAGACTACTTAAGTGACTGTTCTTATACAATAATCAACCTAAAACCAAATGTTTAATGAGATATAAATACAGAAGTAGATTCATGTATATAAGATTTCATAAAGAAAAAATGTTAAATCCCTGAATTATTGGTCAAATACTACCCAAATAAGCATAATGAATAAACTGTTTAATCACGAACCGCAAACAAATAGTAAAAATGAAATATGGCATATCAATGTTTTTAATCCAGATAATTGTATTTACAAATTTATCAGGAATTTCAATATGGACAGCCACAGGAATGAATAATGAGAAAATAAACCTCTCAATATTACAGTTATAGTATGGTAATAAGAAATAAATGAACATTACAAAATGTTACCTTCGAGCAATTGGGCACATTAAGATTACATTTCCTTAAGAGTGCATTGTCAAATAGATTAGTCTTATGGATGGTAAAATTGGCGTCGTTGACCTGTCACCTGACTTTTGGAATAGTAAGTAGTGGCCATATTTTACCTATGATGGCTGGTAGGATTGAAGGATTCTTGTATTCATATAGCACATCTACTACACTGATATGTTAAGCATCATTCCTCATTGATAACAGAACAAATAATAGTTTATCTTGAATGGAAAATGAATGTAAAAAAATCAAAAGAATAATATAAATAAAATGATTGAAAGGAAAAGTATAAATAATTTTTCAATGTAATAAAATGTTTTCATTTTGTATATGTCAAGTTTTTTTATAACAAAAACATTTAAGAATCTATAAATGCATTTATAAGAAAGATCAAGATCTATATAGATGTAAAATTGCATTATCTTGGTAATCCATAGTTTCAAAAATAAAAAATAGCAATTCTTGTTAAACACTTTCCATAAAGCTATTAAATTAAAGGAACAGTAAAACTAATTATCAAAATACAGACCTGCATATCCAACAATTTATGTCCCTATACACACAAAGATGATCTAGATATTGAACCACACTAGAAAATTAAGATTTTAAAATTTATAATAAAATAAGAAGATTGGATGAGCTTACATACAAAGCAGTCCAGGAATACCAGGTAAAAAATTAAACTGAACCATTACTTATCCCTTAAAAACATTTTCTTCCATGTGATCCCATCTCCTGATGAACAAATGATTCAAAAAATAAAGTATGTATTTACACATTAAACCATATTGAAGAGAGGTAGAGACCAGAAAAATCTTCTAGGAAAAGTGTGAAAACAAATTTGGGGTGGCCTCTCTTGAAAAGGAAATCAATCTACAAACCAGTTGAGTAAGATAATCACAAATGATGATGAAAAAACACAATAAATTCTTCCAAGATGTGACTTTTCCTTCTCCAAACATATTCAACCCTTCTTTAAACCTATTCTAAATCCAAAAAACTATTTAATAAGTACATTAAACGTCATTAAACATCCTAGTAATCCAATCCCATATATTTTATTATCAATAATTATTATATCACCAACATTGTGTATGGTTCCCTTATATGTTCAACATCATCACATCAATATGCTGTCAATTTCTACTCATACTCTACCCATGTCTTCTATAAATACAAGAGGAAGGGAGATCTGAATAACCATCCCATGAAATTCAAATAATAGTACAACCTTAAAATCATAACATTGATGAAATAATATGGTATAAGATACCTGCGTGGATTGAAGCCAGGAGGAGGGCACCGCGGTGACAGGTCATCGGAGAGGAGGGCACCGCGGTGAGAGAGTTCTCTGGGGAGGAGGGTTCCACTGTGAGAGAGGTCGTCGGGAGGAGGGCACTGTGGTGAGAGAGTTTGTCGGAGAGGAGGGGTCCACTGTGAGGAGTGGTCGGGGAGGAGAGGTCGGGAAGGAGAAGTCATCAAGGAGGAGGGCGCCGCAGTGAAGAGAAATGTTGGGGAGGAGAAGTAGTCAGGGGAGGAGGGCACCGCGGTCAGGCGAGGTTGGAGAGGAGGGCACCATGGTCCGGCGAGTTAAGGCAGGAGGGCATCGCGGTCAGGCGAGGTCGAGGAGGAGAACTCGTTGGGAGGAGAAGAAGCCTGGAAGAGAAGAAGTCGGGAGGATCATTAGAGTAGCGAATCAGGGGACTCTGAAACCAAATTGGAAAACAAATGGTATAGCCACAGTTATTAAATTAAACCATGGAAATTATAAAGATATATCCATGGAGGAACAGATCATTCCTTGAGAAATATTTCGAGTCAATGAAGATTAAAATATCCTCCCTGATTTTGCAGGGACATCAATATAAGATATTAACCAGATTTCTTGAATCTGGTTTCTGACTCAGAATTAAATGTGAAGGAATGGTTCTGACAATGAAAGTATGTAATTTGAGACATGTCGCACCATGAATAAAGGTGTCACACTGTGACAAGAATTTTTCTAGATTCCTATATAAAAATGATCACATAACAATACAAATTAAGAGAGATACAAATGAGAATAGGAGAGACTAAAGTGAAAAGAGGGAGTTCTAGGTCAATACTAGAAGTAAAATGAATATTAAAATTGCAATAAACTTCTAATAACATGTATGTGGTTACTTAAAAAAGATTTATCTTGTGAATTGGTAAATTATAATAGAGTTAGGTGGGATGGAATGAGATCAACACACTTCCAGGAGCCAACACCATTAGAGTAAAAAACCTAATATCCCCATCATCTTCTAACTCTAAAACATCATTCCATAGAATTTTCCAATCGGAAAACATAATAAATTGAATAAAAAAACCAAGCAACAACTAAAGTACATCACCACCACCAACCAGAAGAAAATCCACACAAAGAAAGACAGATCAAACACACATGAGAATACAAATGCCTCCCTACTAAAGAATCAGTCCCACCCGAGGGTAAACAATATTGTACAACCTAAATCTTTTCTACTGAAAAACTACACCAACCAGGTGGTTCTTGTTGAACAGTCGGAGCACTTTGTTTTTAATCCAATGATGTATGATCTATTTTTAGGAGGTTTTCTAGTTTGAAGTTAAATAAAAAGAAATTGTTTTTTCTATAGAATTATCATATGGTGCTGAAGTTGATGCATGGGAAGTGGCACTCCATTTCTCAGATTTTCTAGTGAACACCAGTGTTCAATTTTTCCAAGATAGGGTTAAACTTTTTCATCCCAGTAATAAATTTGTGGTCAATGGACCCTTATCAAGCCTTGGTGGAACTGTTTATATTGAAAGTGTCCATGTTATAGAATATGAATGGTATTTATATTTTTACTTATCTTGTTTTTTTTAGTAACATAAACATTTCATCAACAAGTCCGATAATCGTATTTGTATTTTTGATTTATGGAAGGCATTTCATTTCCAGTGAGCTTCTTCATTCAACTGTTCATGTGGATATGTCACCCACATTCCTGATCTCAAATTCCAAAAATAACCATCCACTCATTTTAGTTTAAATAGAAATTATTGTTAGTTATCTAGCTGTGATCACAGTTTATAATTTTCAAATATTTTCATTTGAAAATTCTAGAATATTAGAGAAGTGATCAATTTTAATTATCCACAAACCCATCTTGAATCACACCATAATTATTAGTTCGTATTTTTTAGAATTGAAAAAAAAACACAAAATCATTCTAGTTATGTTTTAGATGTATCTTAAAGAAATTCATCTTTTCCTAAACAATTCTGCTTTGTAGTTTACCATTACAAAACTTCTTGTATCAACAAATTGACTCTTATGATTTTTCAAATGACTTGTGAATTCTTATCAATGAACCTTATGAATTTTCAAATGAATTTTTTGAATCAGTGTGGCTTCCTGCCTTTGTAAAAATTTCCATCTATGCATGTAGAATATGACTCATATGAAAATTTAGAGTTACTCATACGCACTACCACATCTTAGCCAAATTTCAGTCATTCTAACTTCCGAACCTTTGAAATCTATAATTTCTGAAAAATACACCGACACTTCTCACGCACATCATGAAAACATACCCTAATTGAAAAAAACCATTATTGAGAAAATCCCTAGTATCTAATAAGAAAAAGAACCTACAATGAAGTGAAGGTATATAGTTCTCCAGTTTCAAGTCCAGTCTTCTACTAAGGAATACTGACATCACCACCGTGCCTACCACTGTAACGACTTGCGTTGTTATGGGTTGGTGAAACTAAAAGAAATTGGACTTACTTGGATTTGGATCACAGAGGTAGTATTGTTGTATCGGAGGATAAAGATCACTGTAGAGGATGGGCCCTCATAGGAACCACGCACAGAGGAACGCCGAAAGGGGGATGGTGACTGCATCATTGGAGGAGAATCATCCTAAGGTGGGTGGCTGCATCAGAGGAGTAGAATGGAAGATGTTTTGGGTAACAGTTTCGAGCGATGAGGGTTGTAGGGAGTAGGGCAGAAAGGGAGGGAGGTGGAGATCACGAGCAGAGAGAAGGGCAGAAATGGGGTGGGGATCGCGAGCGCAGGGGTGGATGGTGGTGGGGGATCACGAGTGTATAGAAAGAACATAGGTAAAGCCATGGGTATTTTTTGACCTGTGGCATTACCTTAACCTATAGCCACAATTTTATTAAACCATGGCTATATAAATGTGGATAAATCTTCAATTTCAAGTAGTGATGAAAGCTCTAAATAAGGCACACCTTTCAACAAAATAATTTCTTAGTATCAATAACATCTCTTCAACATTTTATTTTCCTCCCAAAGTTTCACCAAATTTGGAATCACAACACAAGACATCTTCCCCCACACTTAAGTTCAACTAGATTATGCAATTTCACTTCAAGAGTAGGTTGGATAGGGAAACTTGGATTGTAATGTGGCTAACCTAACAAAATTTTCATAGCTTATAAGGGATTAAATTATTAAATGTTCAAGTTAGGACATTATAAAAATGATTCTTATGAAATATTGGCCTTAAAACCAAATAAATTCCCCATCTATTTAAAATTCAAGTACCTCAAATCCTGAAGTTTTAAGAAAAATAAACCAAATTCTGCTTAAATCAAGTATTCAACAAGTGGGGTGAATGTATCGAATATGAAAGATATGGTTCAAAATCATCACATGTAAGTGATTTCAATGATAAATACAATGAGATGTGGCATGGAATTCAAAAATTCTGAGTACTATTCCTAAAATTTCTAAATATTTTAACATGAAATAAAGTCACTTTCAACATTTATTTAAGCTCAGTTTCATGGAATACATTTTTTCACTCATAGAAATTGGTTTCAAAAATAGCATTGGTAATCATTTTAGCTCAAAATATTTAGAAACACGCAAAAATTTTAAAAACAATTTTTTTAACCAAAAATAAAATAGTAAATGAAAATCATAAACTATAAGGGTTCCCTCCCCCATAGTTAAATGATGCAGTGTCCTCAATGTATTCAATTAGGTTTAATATATAAGATGTGAATACTTGTACGTGGATGCCACATAATAGGAGCCCCGAGCTTGATGGGCCATATGGGCACAAGCGCATCTTCCTGAAAGCAAGAGGATGGCGACTAGCAGCGAGGGCCTAGGGTGTATCCATGGGAAGACTATTCCCTCATTATCAGAGTGTAGCACAGCAGATGGAATATAAATGTATAATAAATAGTGGAAGCAATATAATTAAATAGTGGAAGAAAACTAATGCAATAGATAAATTAAAATAATAATAACAGTATCAATTGGGAAATTAATGATGTAATGTCATGTCACTAGAAAACTGCAAAACATGGATTCAAGACAATAAGATTAACATGTTCCACAAGGTAAAGGAAAAAAAAGTCTACTCAACGCATCCTAAGATCCAACATGGTCATCTACTATCAAGCTCCATCATAAATAGCATGCAATCAAGTGTTTGAAGCCGTATGCTTCCCTTTTTCAACACCTGCAACCATGTAATCTACTCCGGGTACCAAACGACACCCGAAGAGGGTATGAGATAAATCTTAGTGGGAAACCACCAACTATGTCTATAACATCCAGCCTATGTAATGGAATATAGAAATGTGTAGTCATGCATATATAATGTAAAGAAAGAAATACAATATAACTAAATACAAAAGTACCTACTTCATCCCTCGGCTGGTGTCTGAACATGTAACCCGCTCATTTTATTATGTAATTACCATTTAATGTTAATAGGTCACATGAGGAATAACCAAAACTGACATCAAATTGAGATAGTATAAGTAGTGAAGGTACCATGATGCAACAAGGCAACCTGACAAGGATATCCAGTGAGGGAGTTTCAGGGTAATAACTAGGGTAACGTAAATCTCACGGAATGCAAACGTAGTATTATCTTAGTGTAGTTAAGGGGTATGAGTATAATAAAAGGATAATAATCCAAACCGTTCTAAAATAATGTGCCTACCAAGTCTAAGGTGATCGACCAAGGTAAAATGGGGCTAAGTAAGGACAGAGCACTATGGGCAATCACCATGGAACCTACTAGTCAACTCTAGATCCATGGAGTGTATCTGAGGAATCCTATAATAATGTAAAGGATGCTATGGTAGTATACCAAGTATCCAAGGAATAGACAAGAACCAGAGTCTAGGTGGAAAACCACCTAAGCAAATCATGTCCTTGAATTGGAATGGGATTCTTGAGTCCCAGGGTATTCTCCTCTCAGAATCCAAGTTGAGCTCAAGTCAGTCAATTTCTATTTGATATTGTAATCATGTAATAATTCATTTTGGTCCAAGTCTTGCCTTCCATTAGAGTGGATAGTTCAAGTAGAGTAGGAACAATTTATTTATTGGTCCAAGCCTTGTCTTCCATTAGTTTGGATATTCCAAGTAGCGTTGTAACCATTTTGTCAAGTCTTAATTAACCATTAAGGCATATTCAATTACACAGGTTCACTCCGATACCTTCCATTAATATGGAAAAGGGTCCTATAGACATGTGACCATTTTTCAATATCATTTGTTAAGGAAAAGTTATATACTTAGTATACATTCTATTTCACATTTCACATTTAATAATCATTTGGAAGCACTTACCTTTGGCAGGTCAAGTGGTGAGCATACATGATACATTCCATTATGTGATTATCTTTACTAAAAGTCATTTAATATGGATAGGCTCACCATTAAGAAGGTCAAACAAAGGCACACATGAATGGTGGCACAAACGTGCCGAAACACTGAAAACCCAAATGTGGCATAACCTTCAACATGGGGTGGATTGAGTTTTGGGTTTAACCACTAACAACTAATCACATATTTGGGAAGAGAGTACCCATATGATTCTAAAAATTATAATCTTGGCTTGTAAATTTAAGAAACAACTCCTGATGAAATCGGCAGGCCCCATACGAACATTCCAAAAACAACGAACATTATGGATAAGTTATAAATCACCCACCTTAGGGTTCTACGATCCTTATCCTCCAGTATTGGTCCTTGGTTTTCCTCAGATAAGAGTATATCTATGAAAAGGTGAAAAATTCTCACATGATGATACATAGGTCGAGAGCAAGAGAGAAGAAGAATGGCTAAAGAGGACTTGAGTACTTACTATTGCACATCCATCATGACGAATGAAAGATCAGTCAGATATAAGACGAAGGGGATCTCTTAATCCCTAGCTCTAGGCTTCAAAAAGATCCAAAATGAAAGGAAAATGGGTTAATCACCCTAGTTCTAGGATTATGGAGGAAGTATTAGGATTAATAGATTATTAAGGGACAACTGGAAATTTACCCAGAAATTTAGCCTACGCACGGTTTGTCAAACTGTGTGCAAACCTTGTGAGAAGGATCTGCCGGAATGGTTTGGAAACATAGTTTTATCAAACCATGTTCAATCCATTCACAGGTAAATGGAAAAAAGGGGCACCCACATGGTTAGGCCGCACATCCATTCTCCAACTGTGCGAGGTGGATCTATCTAATAAAACACCATCTACATGGTTTTCTGAACCATGCGCCAAGCCATTTGCCCCCAAAAAGATGGGTTCTAGGCTCTGAAGAAGCCACAAAAACCCTTAGAAACCTTTCTAACTCATTAGGCATCCATATTACATCCAAAGTAAAGATTTAGACTAAAAAATAAAGGATCCATACCTGAGTGAAAAACCGGATTCTTACAGTCTTCACCCCTTAAAAGAACTCCCCCCCCCCCTGAGTTCTCCTTCCAAGGGTAAAGAAACACTATCTGAGAACAAATCTATCCATCGGGCCCATACATCGTCTTAACTCTCCCAAGTCTCATCCTATACTCGTCCGTGCTACCATTGTACTCATATGAGAGGAAAAAACATGCCTTATAGAGACATCATGCTTCGGTCAATGATGTGTACTAGATACTCCTCAAAGGTAACATTGACATCTAACTCAACTTCACTGAGATCAAAAGTACGAGACATGTCTGCATGATATTAGGGAATCTGTGAGATGTGAAAGACGTTGTTCATGACATGGTACCTCAGAGATAGTAGCAACCGATAGGCTACCAGCCCAACTCACTCTAGAATTTCATATAGACCAATGTAACGAGGTGAAAACTTTCCCTACTTTCTTCACTATCTATGCCCTAGCCTGGGCTATGCCAGAAGGAAGAAATGATCAGGAACCTCAAACTCAAGAGGTCATCAATTGCAATCAGTATAAGATTTTTGTCTAGATTGAGCAGTATTCATACGCTTTCTGATCAGCTAAACCTATTCTGATGTCTCATGAACAAGATGAGGACCTAGTAGGGATGACTCACCTACCTATAGCCTACACAAGGGTGAATGGCATGGCCTACCATATAAGGCCTCAAAAGGATCCATCTGAGTCATCTCATAAAAGATGTTATTATAAGAGAACTCGATGAGAGGGATATGCTACTCCCAAGAACCACCAAAATCAAAGACACATGTTCGGAGCATATAATCTAGAACATGTATTGTCTGTTCCAGTTTTCCATTCGTCTAAGGGTGAAAAGATGTGCTTTGAATCACCTGAGTCCCCATACCTTTCTGCAACCCTTTCCAGAACCATGAAGTTAAATGGGAATCGCTATCTGAAACGATAGTACATGGAGCCCCATGTAGTTTTATGATCTCACAGACATACAGTCTTCCTAGTTAATCAAATGAGAAAGTCTCCCGAATAGGAATTAAGTGGGATGATTTTGTTAGTTAGTCAATGACTACCCAAATAGAATCGCAACCCCTCAGCGACCTTGTCAAGAGTACTACAAAATCCATACAAACATCATCCCATTTCCATTCTAGGACTAGAAGTGTCTGTAATAGGTCTATAGGTCTCTGATGGTCCGCCTTCACCTACTGACAGGTGGAACACCTAGTAATGAAGCATGAAATCTGACATTTCATTCTAGGCCACCAATACTGGTGTCACATATCTCAATACATCTTCAAGATTTCTGGATGGTCTTCCCACTAAGAATCATGGGACTCTTTCATCAGCTTCTCTCCCATATCTGCAGGAACCCAAATACATTCACATAGATACAGGACATCATCTCTGTCCACAGACTAATCTAAAGGTGGGTTATCTCCTGATATACTCTCATGAAGAACCAAACTATCAGGATCAGAAAACTGCCTACTCTTCACCTTCTCAAGGTGGGAAGAGGTAACTATTGATACTGAGAGGTAAAACATCTCTTTATTGTCATGAAACTCTATATGAAGTTAATAAAAGAGGGCCATTAACTTCCAATCATCATTGGATTTCTGTATGGTCTATGTTTGAGTTTTCTAACTCAGTGCATCTGCGACGACATTGCCCTTTCCAAGTGTATAGGCAAGCTCAAAATAAAACGATTGTAGATATTTGACCCATATCTTCTATCTGAGGTTCAAGTCACATTGAGAAAAGATATACTTGTGGGTCTTCTGATTTTTATACACAAAAAATCACTCACCCAACAGATAATGTCTCCAGTAATGTAAGGTATGGAAAAATGATGCTAAATCAAGGTCATGCATAGATTAATTTCTCTCGGGAGTCATCAACTATAGGGATATGCATGTAACAAATTTTTATTCCTACATCAAAACTTCTCCTAGGATAATTTCTGATGCATCACAGAAGACAATACAACCTTTACCATGTTCTAGAAGAATCATAATAGGTGCTAATACAAGACTCCCTTTAAACTCATGAAAGGATTTCTCACATGCTATTGACCATGTGAACTTGAAAACCTTCTTTTTAAGACTATTAAAAGGTTAATCAAGATAAAAAAAGGCTTTTATGAAACTCCTATAATATCCAGCAAGCCCTAATAAACTTCTGATATCAAACACGTTTTTGGGATGCTCCCTGGTAACTACAACTATAACCTTTTTAGGGTCAATAGATATTCCTAATTCTGAAATTATATGACCCTAGATGTTAACCTTATTGATCCAGAAGTCACACTTAGTAAGCTTGGAATAAATATGATGCTCTCCTAGTGTACTCAAAATGATCTCAATATGTTTGTCATGGTCGTTACGAATGTGAGAATACACCAAGATGTCATCCACAAAGACTATGAAAAAATAGTCCAAATAGGAGTGGAAAACCCTATTCATCAAATCTATGATAACAATAGGTGCGTTATTAAGAATGAATGGAATATCTAGATACTCATACAGACCATACCAGCTATATAAAGATTTACTAGGTATGTCTGATGGTCTGACTCCCACCTAATGATAACCTGGTCTCAGGCCGATCTTAGAGAACATATTTTCTCGTCAGAGCTGGTCAAAGAGATTATCTATTCGGGGAAGTGGATACCATTTCATCACCATAAGCCGGTTCAACCATCTATAATCCACAAATAAATGAAGAGTTTCATCCACCTTCTTAGTGAAAGCACGGGTGAAGCCCAAGAGGATGTACTATGATGTATAAATCCTTTGGACCCTAGGACCTCTATCTACCTCTTGAGATACTAAATCTTAGTAGATACCATCATGTATGGAGGAATGGGTACTGGAGCTACTCTTGGAACAAGCTCAATTGTAAACTCTATCCCTCTTTCAGGATGTAAGCCAAAAAATAATCGGGAAAGAGTTCCCTAAAACGATCAAATATTGGAGGGAAATGAGTTTGAAGCAAAACCTGATCCTCTAAGAAAATATTTTCAATATGGGAAGTCACTCCACCTAGCCCATGATACTTGAGTCCAACTCTCTCAGCCTAGACATCCAACTTAATTTTGAAAAGATAACTATTACCTTCTCGTGATGTAAAAGTGGCCCTATCTCGATATAAGTCTACAAAGGCATGATAGTGGACTAAATAGTCTATCCCAATAATGATATCAAAGCTCCTCCTATTTAGAACAGAGAGATTCAAAAAGAAAGGGTTACTACCAACCTCATGGTTACAATCCCTGCACTGGCCTATTCCCTCTGTCTATATTCCCACCGATGTATCGAGGGTCATTACACCATAGTGATATTGTATCTCAATTCCAAGAGTTTCCTTGATAGATACAAAATTAAAAGAGTTTGAAGAACCTATATCAAACAAAGAAGAAACAATAGTAGAGGCTATTGGAATAGTACCTCGTACTATAGATGGTCCCACAACATGATCTTCAAATATCAGTTGTAAAGTATGAAATTGACTTGGTCCATGGCCCTATGAAACATATGGACTACCATGGTCATGAATGCTCTGCTAGTGTTGTGGGTGATTAGGGGTTGGACAACCACAGCCACGACCTCCTCCTCAAATAGAGATTCCAGTGCTATTCCAACTCCCCGCCTGACACAACGGAAAAGAACTCGCTCCTTCAGGTGTAGTGGATACTAATCCTTTTCCACATGAAGTTGGTGTAAAGGTCCTATAAAAGCATTGAGGATCAACTATACGGTGGAAAGCCCGAAACTTCATATGGTCTCTATCACATTGGGGCTTCTTATGCCCCAGTGTTCCACACTAATGACACACCAAAGAGCTATAAATGTGGATACTTTGGCAACCACTAACCAAACGAAAAACTTCAAGGGAATTTTTCTTGCTAGTGGAAGAACTATTGGCCTGAAACGTCACTGGTACTTTAAACATGATACTCATGATGTCCCTCAGGTTACACTTAGTGATAAGGGTCTGATCAACTATTAATGAAAATGTAGGAAGGTGAAAGACATTCACCTGAGTTTGGATGGAGTATTGGATCCCATCCTCAAAACGTATAGCACACGAAAGCTCATCACCGACTAGAAGCAGTCAAAAGCATTGTAAATCAGTAAAACATGATGAATATTCAACAACAAACATAGAACCCTGATTTAGATGCATGAACTCTCTCTATCTGTAAGCTATCAGTGCTTGAGGAATGAACTAATCGTAGAAGGTATTCTGAAAGTGAACCCGTAACATGCCCTGATGACGACTGGCCTAGGTTGCCACATCCCACCAATGCTTGGATGAATCCTAAAGCATGTATGTAGAAATCTTGACTGTCTGCTCTGGTGGTGTTTCCAGATGCTCAAAGACAGACAGCATGGCCTCTAGCCAAGACTAAGTAGCCCGAGAACCGCCCTCCCCTGAAAAAGTAAGAGGATGATGTTGCTAGAACTTGTAGGTCATATTATCCATCGTAGGTGAAACCCATGGAGCAACATGCATAGACTACATCAGATGTTGGAAACTATCACAAACTTCATCCTCAATGCTCAGATCATGTACAATAGGTGGTGCATCAAGTTTCACTTCTGAAGGTAAGACTAGCAGCTCAGGGCCCACCATGTCTGGAGCATGGTCGTCACTACCCTCCTGGAAAATGACATGGGGACGTCATGGCAGAATTGGTCTACAAATGACAAGAAAACACCTTAGAACAAGTTTAGGAGCATAATATAGCATCACTTGTAAAATCTTAATGTATTAAAACTCACTACCCAGGGCATATTACCCCAAACTACCTACTTATTGGTAAGTGATCAAGTATAAGTTTCATATCATTTTGCAGTTAATTTCCAAGTTCACTCCTTTACCTTTCATAGAAATGACAAGGAGGGATAAGGATGTGAAACCAATTAATTTTAGATTTTAGGATTCACTTTATAATAGATATCCATTTTTGATGAATTCGTGCCCATACACCTATCACTAGAAATGACACCCACTTACTAAAAGAATAATTCCTCGACTTGGTAAATTACTCATCCCAGCCCATTAGGGCCAACACAACTCATGAATTGAGATAAGAAATCACTCAATCGAAGGCAATGTAATACATGTAAATGTAAACTATCACAACAACACTCATCAATCACAATATATCATGGAATGAAAAGTAGTGAAATGCACCTATATGGCATGGAAATATGCTTGACATGTGAACTCTAAGTGCCTATAATGATGCATGTAACAATCCCTGTTTCCCTCATATCATCGGGATAGGGATGAAATAAATATTCAAAAGAGTAATAATCAACAACCCCACATAGCATGTGTTTCACCCAATAGTGAAATAATATCAACTATAATAGGCAAAAGAAGAATAACAATTTTAATTTAGGAAACTTGGTTTTTACCCCAAATATGGGATCACGACTCCCAAGAACGACTTATGACCAAGTCCCAAGCATTCCAATTCTCTAATATATTGTCACTAAATAGTAAATCAAGAAAATAAACCACCACTAATACCAAATTGTGACGACCCGAAATCAGATTCCACTTAACAGGTGCCCCGAGCCCGGTGGGCCACATGGCCTCAAGCGCATCTTCCTGAACGCCAGAGGCTGCCGACTAGCAGCAAGGGCCTAGGTTGTGTTCATGGAAATAATATTCCTTCATTAGTAGAGTGTAACACAACAAAAGGAATATTAATGAATAATTAATAGTGGAATAAATATAATTAAACAGCGGAAACAAACTTATGAAATAGATAAACGAGAATAACAATAACTATATCAACTAGAAAAGTGATTATGTTATGTCATGTCACTAGAAAACTAGAAAACATGGATACAAGACAATAGGCATAACATGTTTCACAAGGTAAAAGAAAACAAATACTACTCAAAGAATCTTGAGATCCAACTTGGTCATCTACTATTAAGCTCCATCCTAAATAGCAAGCCATCAAGTGTTTGAAGTTGTATGATTCCTTTTTTCAACACCTAAAACCATGCAATCTACTCCAGGAATCAAAGGATGCCCGCATAGGGTGTGAGATAAATATCATTGGGCCACCACCAAAGGAGTCTATATCATCTGGCCTATGTAATGGAATATAGAAATGTTCATGTATGTATATATAAAGTAAATAAAGTTGTACAGTATAACTAAATACCCAATTACCTACTTCAGGCCTTGGCTGGTGTCTGAACATGTACCTAGTTTATTTTGTTATGTAATTACCATTTAATGTTAATAGGATACATGAGGCATAAAAAACCCTGACATCACCTCCATAGTATAAGTAATGATGGTCCCAAGGCTTAACAAGTCAACCTCATAAGTATATCCAGTGAAGGAGTTCTAAGGTAATATCCAAGGTAACATAAATCTCACGGAATGCAAACTCTGTAGTATCTGAGTCTAGCTAAGGGGTAAGAGTATGATCCAAAGAGCATAATCCTATGCATTCAACAATAAGAAACCTACCCAATCCAAGGTGATCGACCAAGGTAAAATAGGGCTAAAAAGATGAGAAGAGAATTTGGTAGGGTTTGGCTGAGCTTGAAGGATTAAATGGAGATAATATCAGGGGGATGAGGTGCCCTTTTATAAGAGAGGAAAGGGGATCTTTTGAAAACTCTAGAAAATATTAATTTATAATAAAATCAAACCCTACAAAAAGACCTCGAAAGTGTCCCAAATTAGAATAATATATGAGATAGGGTTGTAATATCATCATATAATAAATTTTGGACAACTTATTTTATCTATTTAAACCTTATCTTTTTAATTTACACTTAGTTATTATATTAAATTTTAATTTTGTTAATATCATTCTATATTATTAATTATTATAAATATTTATATATATGATGTTAATCATCCATAAATATGTATTTTAAGATTTTTTAGATCTTATAATAATCACTTTTTAATTTTAAATATTTTTTATGATTTTTAAAAAATTTAATAAAATGTTATTTTTATAAAATATCAATAGTGTCAATTTTAACACTATTTCTTTATTTGAATTTAAATAAAATCCTCAAAAAAGATAAATTCAAAAAAAAATTAATACACTGATAACATGTCATAGTCACCTAGAAAATTCGTGGATCACTTAAATTAGTTCATATGATATTTATTTTAAAATTTTTAAAACCATTTATTTGATATTTCTATTAACAAAATAATTTTTACTTCACTATTGTGTCATCATTAAATAATAATTAATTTTCATTATATATTTAATTTAATTATATTTCTAGCGACTATTTACTTTTGATGTTTTATGAATTTTATCACTAAATTAAAATTATTACACTTATAAGATATCAGAGGGTGACATGTTGTCACCTTCTTTTGTTTTAAAAATAATTACATCATTTTCATGGACAAAATTCCATGAAATGTATCTATTCTGACCCTTAGGTGATATGGGTCTACTTTTATTCATCGAATAGAATTTTGGCAGGTGTTAGGGTAATTTTATAATATTATATTTACCCTTAATTACTCGATTTACCATTAACTACGGTGATAAAAATAATTACCAAAGTTACTATTCATAATGCCCAAAAAATCAAAGTACCCCATTAACATAATTTAGAACAACTAATTCCATACATGGAATCCATTTTCAAAAATTCAATACTCTAAAGTTGTATTAATTAATTTAAAATTAATCCCATTGTTGAGAAAATGGGATTTAAAAGAAAAAACATTGAAAAAGATTGAAATGTTTTTAACTATGAATTCAATGTATAATTAATAATAATGAGATACATTATATTAAATGGTAAAAATAAATTCTATTAATAATTTAAAACAATTAAATATTATAATTTACCATATAAATTATCTCAATGAAAAAAAATATAGTTAAAATTTAACGTATTTTTACTATTCATAAAAATATGAATGTTATCAGAAAAATATCAATAATTTATCAAAAGAAAATATTTATATCAAGTTACCAAATAAGAAGTTTACTTTTTCAAATCTAACTTTTAAATGTGACCAAAACTTGATTTAAAATGGTTGCTCCATCAAAAGGCGACAAAATAGCATTTTTTTGAAAACTACTTTTTTTATCCGAAAAAAAGAATTTGTCCTTATATCATGTCTAGAAAAAAAATTATGGATAATACTATTCACAATGGCTAGTTTATATTCCATTAAATAATAATATTTTAATAGTAAATCTTTGTTTAGTGAAACTCGGTATAGCATACAACATAAGCTCTCGAGGAAGACAAGTTAGTATTACGTGTAGTGAAAGATTTTTTTGGTGTTGCATATAATATAATAAAAAATTATTTCATTTAAACATTGAGAAAAATCTATACTCGGTGTTTCATGAAATGAATTCTATCAAAAGAACCTGAATGTGTGTGCAACACATGGCATGAATAGTGTTGCATATACTGCATGCTAATACGGTGTTGCGTATAGAACAAGATAATCTTGGATTAGTGTACAACACAAGACATCAATGAAACTAAATAGAATCTATCTCGTAAAATATTGGCGTGTTACATTTGGAGGCCCTTAGAATGGGAGACTTCTAATGGAGGTCGCTATTGGGTTTCAATAGAGACCTCCATAGGCAGTGAGAGGGCTTAAAAAATTAGCACACCTTCCCCCACCCTGTATTACCTCATGCTCTCCCTCGAGTAACCCTACAATGATCATCCCCTCCCTCACTGCACCTCCTCTATCACACCACCTCCACCTCTGACCCACCATTGTCGCTCATCCTCTCCCTCACCACACCCAACTCTACCTCCAACTAACCTATTTCGCCCTTCCTCTCCCTCATCGTACTGCCTCTGGCTATCCTTCATCACCCTTCCTCTTCCTCACCACACCCACCTCCACCTATGTCTCATATATGCCTCATCCTCTCCCTCACTGTAGGTTCTGTCACCCTATCCCTTCCTGACTCCCCTCCTCACTTCTACCTCCGCCTCCCTCTCCCAATCTCCCTCTACTCACACCTGGACCGTTTCCACAACCAACCCAGAGCTGTACGCCACCCATCCACCCTCACCGCTACCGCTCCCTATGTCTCTTTGGCCCGCTGACTCCACCTCTAGATTCACGTGGTTCCATATTTGTCTCACTATCAGGTAATCCCTGATTTTAGTAATAGGGTTTTGATTTTGGGCACTTCCATCACAAATTGGAACTTCCATCCAAAATTGAATTTGGTAACTTCCATCACAAATTGGTTTTCTCCACTTCATTCAAAAATTATATTTGTTGATTTATTGGGAGGCATTATCTTAGATGCTAAGGTTTATAGTCCAAAATCAGTATTTGATGATTTTATTCATGTACCACATGCCCATAGAGGTTATTATATTTTTTTTCATTACTATGATTTAGAATTTTTCTTTCTATAGTTATAGTTGCTTTATATGTTTTGATTATAGTGTATCAAAATTTATGCATTATGATATCAGTGGATCATAGATTCCTTATTTTCCATGTTGGCTTGTTATTTTTTGTTATACCCTATAAAATATATTTTGTTTCTTAACTGATTGACTCCTCCACCAATCCAATCAAATGAGTGAAGTAATCCAATTATATATGGCCCACTACCTATCCAAATCTATAATATGAAGAACAATATATTGAAGGGAACCAATGATCATGTTTACTTGAGGGGAATATGATAAGTGTGTAAGGGAAGAGGAGCCATCAAAACAACCAACCAGTTTAACATCACAATTAAGAAACTTAGAGTGAAAATAGATTAATAACAAGAAAGATATATTCAAATCTAATGGGAAATATCACTGGAAATATCCACTTTAAAACAACATATAGGTTTATCAATTAAATAGTGTAAAGATATTTCAATTCATGAAAACATTGGAAAAAACAAAATGAAATTTCAATAAAAGAAATATAGGTAGTCATAATTTATAAAATATTTCTTTTTATAAAGGGTTCTATCCCCTTTATATGATTTACCATATACTCATATTAATATGAGTTTTAGTGACCTTTATCACCTCCTCCTCTTTCTTTGACCAGCATCCATGCGACTTTTTTGTTGTGGTTTTACCTAATTTAGTTATGAAAATTACATTAAGACTAAATTTTTATTAGGGGTGTGTGAATGTAAGAAACATTTTGACCTTCCCCCTTTAATGGAATATTTCTTAGCTAGAATGGATCAACCATATTTAAGAATAAGTCCTCTAATAGAATCATCAGCGGGGAACTGGAGTCTTTGGTGAAAGGATTTATGATAGATATGATATATTTTAGAAAAAATCGGTATAGTTTATTACATATAGAATCATAATAGATATATTAATTATGTATAATGTAATTATCCTATATTCTTCATTAATTATTAGATATTATAAGTAGCGGTAGGGATTTATTAAGCATCATGGGAAACAATATCTGTATGTCATCTCTAATTATTAAATTATAATTGGTGATATTGACATTTCATAGTTGGAAATAGACAGTTTTCATTACATGAAAACATTATGTCCATCATGTCATATAAATGATAGGATGTAATCAAATTTGATAATCCCACCACCTAAATAATGTAGTTTTCATAAAATATAATTCACTTCATGGATGCCATAGAGTAATATCTCCCCCAAAAAACCATTTTGGATTGGTGGCGATATAGATATTGAAATTGATGATAAAATTTTATTTCATTACATAGGGAATTTATAAATGATGATTGATATCCCTGTGTTGATTTTTGTTATGACAACCAATCAATATATTGGAATTAAAGATAGCATTATCCATTTTTGTTAATAAGATGTATCAATTATGTTCCATTTTTGAATGACAGTCAGTGGCATGAGATCATTATTGTCAGTGATATCTATTTTCATTGATTTTTTTGTCTTATAGATTGAAATATCATCTTGTAACTAGTTTATACATCCATATCTTTATGTACCCATGATACTAATTGGTGATGATATCACCATGTGCTCAAATAGAGTCTGCATCCAATTCAAACAACCCATTTAACAGAAATTATGATTGTAAGTTATTCATTACACAAATATTAATGGTGGATAAGGTATTCATTATATAACAATTTAGTGTAGATATTATGAGACTATTAAGAATCCAATAATAGTAATTGTTAACTATTTTATATATATGATTTGGCATAAATAAATAAATGTTATTAATCATAAAATTATAATGTAATCTAATGCGTCCTTCTCAAAATGAAAGAAAATATTAATTATTTTGATAACACCTCTCATGTGTGTGTACTTTTCTTATTAACACACTTGGAAAATGTGTTTTTTTATTTATGTAGAGATCTTTTGAAAATTATTTGAAAATTATGTGAAACTACTTTTAGGAATAAATCAATATTTAGGCTCTATTTGGTAGTACTTCTTGTAAACGTCTTAGAGTACATATCCATTTTGATAAAATTTATTGTGCAAGTTTTTTCAAATTTCATGAAAATGTGTTTCTTGAAAAAAAAAATCATGAGAATTTATTTATTTATATATTATAATTGAGGCAAAATTTTGTCTTTATATTTACTTATCCTTTAACTGTATATTCTGATTTCCTTACCTATTAAAAAGTGTAAAAAAATCCTCATTTCGTAAAAAAAATATCTTAGTTGAGTTTTGTTTTATATATTCATTTCATCAACATTTTAAATCAATTAAAAATATTACTTTTATCCAGACATGTTTTATAATCCTCTCAAAAAAATATTTATTCAAGTAAAGAAGAAGACTTTTAAAAATAAAATGAATAATTAATTAAATATATTCCAATGATCATGTCATTTGTGAATTGTTTTTTGTTTTGGATGAGTATGAATTTATTTCCCTGTGCAATTGGTTAGTATTTACATAAAATGTATTTTGTGATATGAAATTCTAAAAATGCATGCAATATGATGTCTTGTGTAAAGATTGATGCTTTTTGAACAGATACAAATATGGATAAGAGTTGGATTTATCTTCCAAATAGAACATCTATAGAATATTTTCAAGGAATTATGCAATTTATTTATTTAAATAGAGTATTTAAATGAGAAAATATATGTTTTCCACATAGAAAATGTGACAATAGATATCAATGCATATTTGGAGGCATGTGTGCATGCTTTCGATGATGTAAATGTGCAGCTGGTAGCTGAGCTTAGAGCACTACGAGAATATGTGGATCAGGGTGATAGTGCAATTGATCCTACGATGTAGGTTTATATGGAATTTATTTATTTATTTTTTATGAAATTAGTTAATATTACCTTTATAATTTTTATTCTTTGTAGGCCCCTTCCGTATCAGATGGATGTAGCAGCCATGGCCCCAGAAGAGGTATCATATTCAAGAGGCGTGTTTTGTATTTTCATTTTTGTTTCTCGTTTAAATTGATTGTCTCGATTTGTTTTTTTGTATATTTTAGAGTTAAAATTACATTTTTTCCATTTCTCTGGTCCTAGTTTATCATAGTTACCTTTAGGTAGCCTTTATTCAATCATAGTTTCCTGCTCTGTCACATAAACTTGTAGGATGGTACAAACAAACTAGGGAATATTCTCACTAAGCCCCACTAACTTCATCCCCAACCTTTATAATAGTATGTCCTTCACTTATTATCCCATGTAGGACCCCCTGACAAATATAAAAGACCAACCTCCACCTTCCACCCAGTCCGCTTCTCAGGATGCAGTATAATTTCATGGTCTGTATTTTTTTATTTTCTATCCTATCTTTTCCTATCCTACCTATCTTATAATATGTCATTGTGTGTGTCTACGTGTTTCATGTTTTTTTGTCTATATGTATCTCTTTTTTCTCTCTATATGATCAGCCTGTATGTATGTCTTTCTCTCTGTTCTTGTCTGTAGGAGTGTGTGTCTATATATCTACATGTTTTTCAATCTATATATCTATACATTTTACAACAAACCCATCTATCTATTTATCCATTTATTTGTTTTTCATCACACTATGTATGTTTAATGATCAATATTTTCACAAGAGGGTTTATCCATAGGTTTTTTTATTTCTTTTTCAGTCTACATGCCTTTCTAATGACATGTCTATCCAACCATCCATGTGACTTTTCATTGGTCTAATTTTCTATCATCATTATTTCTATTTATATATCAATACATTTTTCATTTTGTGTGTAAACATATTATTTTGTCTCTATTCATTCAAATTTTTATCAGTTTATGTGTGTAGTTTTTAACCCATCTATGTGTTGATATTTATTTTCTATGCAACATTTTTTTCAAGTTGTATTCAATTGTTCATTAGTTCCTTGGTCCATTTAACCATCCATATTCTTGTCCATCCATCTTCTTGTCTGTATGGGTTTCCATCCATCCATTCATTTCTTTAGTAATGTGTGTGAAATTAAAAGTCCAAGGAGATGTCATTAGACCCTCCATTAGGTATCTAAGAGGACTTAGGTACTAGTGATTTTGGATGTTTCTTATACTTCTCATCATTGTACAGATCATCTCCTTAACATCATTTGATGGATCATTATTGAACAACTTTTTTGACTCATTATATCATATATTTTTACTTTCTATGAAAGAGATGGTCATGGAAGATCTAATGATTTGGTAACATTGGGGGTTGTTGGTATTTTTTTTGGATTCCTAGTAACCCTCTTCCTTTGTGAAGGGTCAATCCCATAGTGACCTTGATATCACTACTCAGTAGTATCCCCTAAGGGTATAATGATATCCATGAGTAGGAAAGATATGTTCTTAGCCCTATAAAATCACTTGTTGAAGGAAGCTTGCTCATAGTATTAACTATTTTATGGTCCATCATCATCTACAGTCGCCACAACACTTTAAAATGTTTCTCCTTACCAATATCTATAAATATTTATATCACATTGAATGGCCCCAAAATATGAATAGAACCTTCCCAATATAGATATGTAGTAATAATTAGTGCATCTTCACCAACACTTTATCCAAGAGACTTATTAGATCCTATTCTATTAGCATAGTTTATATGATAAATGAACATGGCTTGAAACCACTGTGGGAGTCATAGATCAAGAGTAGGTAGTTTCTTGATTACATAACCCAGAATCTTATAAGATGAATTGGTGGAGGGATGTATGGATTGACATCCTAACCTCATTCTTCATAATAACCCTATTCCAACTCTATATAGAACGTGCCTTAAGACATATATTTATTCATTAAAGAGAACCCCATTTAATGTTTATATGTTTTATTAATCCCTTAAGGACCTTGAATGATTTCTATTAATGTCTCAAGGCTAGCATTGATTTTTCGATGGGGTTCCTTCCTCGTGGATTTCATGACTTCCCTTAACAATTCATGGACTAATGAGGTTGTTCACCTAATATCTCCCTACATAGCCTTTGTGAAGGTGGTATTTTCATACATGGCACCATAGATTGGTTCCCCGTAGACCCAGTTTGTATCCCATAAGATGATTCTTAATTTATGTTTTGTATGGTGGAATGTATTTTTCTATTTGATCTAGGGGATCAATAGTTATGGGATCAAGTTTATCATATAGGTGTTCATCAAGGATATCTTGATGGATTCATAAAGAGAGGCCACCTTTAGATCCTACATGAATTTAGTACATGTCCAATAGATCTAATATGTCTGAATCCATTCAATATTGATTCCACATCATAAGTTAAATATCTAATATTTTTCCATCATCACAATTGATCAGTAGTTGAGTGGGAAATATGGATGTATATATGTGTATTTGCGGCTCTGATATGTTTGTTTGGTTATCTCAGGAAGTTTTCTGGTGATGTAACACACATTCATGAGTGGATTACCCCAAATAGATTATGTTAATCTTTGAGGATATATTGGATCTTCTCAGATTATTATAATTAAAAAATTTAAGGGGAAAGATTATTAAAGGTCATTGGAAAATGATATACATCAACAGTCTATTCTATTATAGTTGAAGTATTGTGTGTTTCTCTTATAGTGAGTGTATCTTTCTGTGTGTTTGTGTATCTATCTTCCCATAAATTTGTCCATCCACTCATTTTTCTGTCACTTTTTATGTAATCTCATCCACTAGTTCATTTCTCTATCTATTCCTTCATCCCTCATTCATAAGCCTGTCTATCTATCCATTTGTCTATACATTGGTTTGATCAACTATGTTGGTGTAGTTGCATCCGTCCATAATATCTACAAGATGGACAATGAAAACACCCATGGAAAAGTGTATCTATATATTCAAAAGACTCTATATTTTCCACACTTCATCACACAACAAGGTAGTTTTAAACTTAATGCACAACTAGCTCTCATGATTACTCATGTAGCACATGTCTTTTATAATATCTAGAGGTAAATTCTAGTTTTGATTTATTTCATTTTATGTTCATATCATGACTCTTCCTCCTTAAATTACCCATCAGTTTTGTATATGATTTTTTAATGTTATCTTTGAATCATTGAATCACCCAACAATATTCATATATATCTACTTATTTTTATTGTTTAATAATTTTTTGTGTCTTATTAGTAGGTTGATTGTGGTTGATGATTGGAGATGAATTGAAGCTAGTTTGATTACTATTTTGGTCAGGATATCTGATTTTAATTTGTTATTTACAGGATGTTTGTTTTGTTTTTTTCTAGTTATAATATTTCATTTCAGTTTTTTTTCTGGTTATAATACTACATTTCAGTTGTTGGAATGCATGTTTTTTTTCAGACATTTTTTTGTTTTGGTTACTGCATTTCACCTATTGGAATGAAGGTTTTTTAAAAAAATATCAAGACTTGTGACCGCTTATAGTGGTCGCTATAGGTTTTTGTTCAGAAACCATTAGCGACTAGCAATGACAGTCGCTAAATCTATTTCTTTCAAATCATCAATGACTATATAGACGGTCACTAATATCTTTCACAGTGACTGCTACCACGGCCCGGTTAGGAAACCCTATAGTTACTGTATTTGTCCGTCACTAATGCCCAATTTCGACGAGGCAACTATGACCGCCAAAGGAGACCGAGTAGCGCTCCCTAAAGACTATTAGAAACCACTTTTGGCAGTCACTGATAATCGATTTTCTAGTAATGATATCATTATGACTACATTTTCTTCAGTCAACATATTTGCAATGGTTTTATCAGCTTTCTTTTGATTGCAACATTCCCTTGCAAAAGTCCCATCGTTTTCCATAGAAAAAGCATTCTCCTTTCCTCTTGGAAGGATTTTATTTCTTCGTGAATTGTTGAATTTTCTTTTTGAAATGTAAGCAAGAGTTTTGTTGTGCATTTCCCTCAATTATATTAATATTAGTATTGAATTGTAATGTAATACTCACATATCTCGATATGGATTCTTCTTCAATTCAAAGAAGCTTTTTTAATTTTTCTAAGGAAATATCATCACTCTTTTTACTAAGTTATTTTCCGTAATCTTTCCACATAGGTGATAATTTAGCAATAATTCCACCAAACCTAAATGTTTATGGTATATTACTCTTAAGGGAAATAAGTTTATTTGGTATAACTGGTAGCCCTTGAAATTTCTCCAACACCGGCTTGTTATAAACCATCACATAGTTTAGATACTTTGCAATAAGAAATTTATTAATACCTTTTTCCTCAGCTTTGTACTTGAACTTGAGTGCATCCCATATCTCTCGAATGGTCTTCATTTGGCGAAAATATTCATAAGTACAATTTGATAACGTGTTGAGAATATTTCCTCGGCAATAAAATTGATCGTCTTAACGTTTCATCCACATTTCCTGAATGTTCTCGACTTGAGTGAGATCAACGGGTGTACCGTCGGGATTTGAAGTGGGCTCCTCAGGAATGAGGGGAAGATTCGGTTCTTCTATGTAAAAAATCTTCAACACCGTAAGAAGAAACTTCATCCTATCATGCCACTAGGAGAAGTTATTTTCATCGAAACGGTCAAGTTTGATCATGTCTTGGTTATTAATTTGAGGGATTTGGAATCCATCTTCTAGGTTCTAACTTAGGTATCCACCCATTTTATTTTTTAAAAAAAATATTTAGGCAGATGAAGAAGAATGATTGAACATAGATACGTGAATTTAATTCACTATCCAAAAGGTTTTGATCCAACCCCACATTGATGTTGTAGAGTTGTCGATGGAAGATTCACTTGATAATTTCACCAAAATTTACGGAAAACTGAACACCAATTTTTGATTGCCTCACAGTATCGATGTTGGAAAAAATATCTAGAGAATTTTTGGGATTGAAGAATAATTAAACCAATAACCGATCTCATCGTCACTTATTTATAAAATGAAATCAGTGTAAATCACACCAGTTTGAGATTGTTATTTGATTTAAAAAACACCTTGGTTCGATCAAAACGAGATAACTATTGATAAAGGGCACCCATTCAGATTTAAAAAAAACAAAAACCAATAGTTATGACTAATCACGATTTTGTCTTTGTAATAAAATATTTTTTTTGTTTGGTTATATATATATATATAATAAATCATTTTACTAAATTGATATTTTTTTAAAACACTTTAAAATAATTTAGGCAAAAATATATTTTTAATGAAAGTTCCAATTCCCAAATGTTGTTTTTCGGTTTTAAATTATAAAATCGTGTTTAATTTTCATGCCAAATATTACTTGTGTTTTCTATTATTATTATTATGCAATTATTTTTTATGTGGGATGCTCATTTTGTTGGGCCTTAGTGTGTGGAGTTCTGTTCTGCTGGGCATGTTTATGGATTGGGGCCTGCGGCTGTTTTGAGGTATGCTTCATTCGGGATGTTCAGTCAGTCCTGCTTCATTGGCTAGCCTGACCTTCGTTGCATGCCATCGTGACAATCCGCCTATCTCGCCTTCCACCAGTTGTGTGGATCCTCTTCTGTTACGCCTATCAAGGTGTCGCCTCGGGTCTGCGGTGCCATTATTTTCTGCGGTGCGTGGGTGTTTTTTTGTGTGGTTCGTTGTCTTCAACCTATGAGTTCGAGAGCATTGAGAGAAGGTCCTTGTTGTTCTGAGATCCGCCGCCATCACATCACCATACTAACCCCGTTCCGGTGATCTCTAGTGGAGAACATGGATCCCATGAGTTTTGAGGAGACAATTTCAGAATCCAGAACTTCTGACCTCGGTGGAGCTATGTGTTCTTCGGTGCTTCATTGTTGTGATCCCACACTTTTCTTTCTTGTTTACATTTTATGATTTATGTTCTTTATTTCCTTGTTGGTTTGGTTCTCGATGACTGAGTGGCATGTGTGAGTATGTCCAGTTCAAGGGAGTTCTTCGCTTGCTCTGAGCTAAAGTTCATCAGGCTCTTGGGTTGACGAGGTCCCTGTTCTCAGATACCATTTGAGGCCTGCAAGCGTGGTCTGTCTTAACTGCTCTTCTCTTCTTGTATGTGTTATGTTTTCATTTATCATAATAAAAGGAATATTGTGGTGGTGTTCTTGCCATGGAGTATGAGAGGACGAGAAGCACCCACTCACTGTTCCTTACAATTTTAATTTACTCCAGGGACCCCCTTGTCAACACCAGTGCCGCACCCACTTGCTTTTCCCATCTCCTCTGGGCCCATATTTTGGATTATTTACAAAAATGTTTTACCACAATCGGTTAACATTTTGACCCAAAAAAAGAATTGTGATTAGAATTTCTTTTTTGGGTCATATTTAACTTAATTTAAGGTTAATGGAAAATTATTTTTATACAATAGTTGGGACAGTATGTCAGACTTATTTGATCTCCATAATTGAAAAATGATCACCATAATTCCAGAACGCTAGTGAAAGAGCCAAATTGCATTTCAATTATAATATCCAATGCCACTCAAGATCATCTAAATCATTAATAAAATGTGTCAGATTTATAGGGTCAAGAAATGAAGAGCATGCACCATCTATAATGAATGATCACATTTAAAATTACAACACTACTCGTAAATTCCATTTTTTATCAGCCTAAAAAAACACTGATAAAATTCACATTTATCAACACTGAGTTTAGTGTTGATAAATATCATCTTTTATCTATGCAACACAGCATTGATAAAAGTATTTCTCTACTGGTGCAGGGGTTTCCTCGATCTCCGCAGGGCGACGACAAGCTTCATAGGCACCAAAATTTTTCATTTGGGATGATTTTGTTCAAATAAATAATATTTAAACAGTAGCAATGTTTAATGAAATTCCGACTTGACTGACATGTTTACCGAGCGTCCATGCCAAAACAAACAACCAGTATAAACATTAGTTTAAAATAAACTTAATCATATAGTAGTAGATCAAACAAATGCAGAATGAAATCCAGAAACTGCAAAGGGTCTCTCGGTATACAAACGCCAAGAAAATGTGTTTATATTGTCTTGATGTTTTAATAAAATGATTTATAAGTCATTTTTGATGTGTAAGAATCTGTCTCACGTCAAATCAACATATGATGTGACCAGTATGACTCCAAATTCATATTTTTAGTTTAAATAGTCGTTTTAATAAAAAAGACACGGGACGTACTCAAAACAAAGCATTCACATTCGGATTGTTTTAATACTTTAGAACAATGGCCCTAAAGTCAATTTTGATGTGTAGGAATAATCCTCATATTAATCCAATGCACGGTGTGATCGATATGGCTCAATGTGTGTTTTTTTATTTAAAATTGACATTTTAGTTCAAAATAATATTAATATACTCAAAACCCAGCAAACATGTTCAAATTATTTTAATACGTTACAACAATAATCCACAAATAATTTGTGATTTGAAGTAATCAACCGCACCTCAATTCAATACACATCGTGCCCAGTATGACTCAATGTGTATGTTATGAGTTTAAAATTGACATTTTACTTCAAAACATGTGTCACTCACTGAAAATCAAGAAAATACACTCAATTTGTCTTCATACATTAGGATAATGATTCATGAGTCATTTTTGATATATAGAAATTAGTCTCATATACAACTGATATACGATTTGACCGATATAACTCAAAGTACGTGTTTTTAGTTTAAATTGACATTTTAGTAAAAAAGACATGTGACATACTCAAAACCGAGAAAACACATTTGTATAATTTTGATATATTAATAAAATGACCCTTAAGTCATTTTTGATGTGTAAGAATTAACTGTATGTCAATCCGATGCACGGTGTGACCGGTATGACTTCAAGTGTGATTTTTTATTTAAAATTAACATTTTAGTTCAAAACATGTGTCACATACTCAAAACCAAGAAAATAAATTTGGTTTGTGTTCATATTATAGGAAAATGATACAACTATCACAAAACTGGGATAGGGAAGCAGTGCCTTTTATCAACGATTAGCAAAAAACATTGATAAAGGAGTGGGCCTTTATCAGCGCTAATAATAGCACTGATAAAAGTTTAAAAAAATATTATGAATTTATATAAAATTATTATATTTATATTAAAAAATAATGTTTATTTGAATACATTGAATAAAAAAAATTTATAATAAATATATATTTTTCAATAATTCAAAAATATATATATAATGTTTTTATTGAAAAAAGTATTTCTAATATTATAATTAAATATATATATATATATATATATTTTAATTATTATAAGATTGTAATAAATTACATTAAATAATAAATATATTTATTAGATTTATTATATTTATTAGATTTATTAGTGATTTATTAGATTAATTTATTATATTTATTTGATTTGTTGGATTAATTAATTATGTTTATTATATTTTTTATATTTAATTTATTTATTTTATTTATTTTATTAATAAATATATAATACTTTTTAATATATTTATTTATAATTAAATGTATTGAATATATATGTGTTTTCCAATGAATTTGGTCAATGAAAATATTGATCATGAGTATATATATGTTATGTATCGTGCATATGAATGTTCATTTATACATTACATCACGTTGTCCATTAATGTGGTATGTTGATTAATTCATAATGTTACCCATATGAACAATATATGTTCTAAAAAATGAACTTATAAAATTACATTAAACAAATTTAAATAATAAATATATTTTATTATATTTTAAATGATATATATAAATACTTTTAGAATACATTTGTAATTATAATTATAACTCTATATATATATATAAATAATTATAAAATTATATATATAATATTATAATTTTTTTAATATATATATATAAATATATTAACAATTATATACAAATATTTATAAATATATACTATTTATAGTTATAATTATAAGTATATATATATATGTAAATAATTATAAAATTGTAACAAATATATTTATTATACTACTTATAAAGTTATAAATATATAATTAAATAGATATATTTATAAATATATACAAATATTTATAAATAAATACAAATAAATTTATATTTATTTAAATAATTATTTAATTGGTTGTGAAATTGTTCTGATAACGATGTCCTTTATCAGCGTTAATAAAGTGATGATAAAAGATATATTTATCAATGCTATAATTCTAGTGCAGATAAATAGGTCTTTTATCAGCGCTATAATTTGAGCGCTGATAAATAAGTCTTTTATCAACGATTTTTAAATGTTGATCAAGGTATGTTTTATCAGCACTTTTTATTTTAGCACTGATAAAATATAAATTTTCCAGTGTTTTTAACTAGTACTGATAAAGGTTACAGTGGGTTTTATAAAAAAAACTCTAACAGGCTCCTCCTCCCTCACACCCTTTCGAGCCTTCGTAGAAGCTAACCCATGAATCGTCAAGCCCTCCTCCTCCATGACCCCTCCTCCACTATGACCCCTCCTCCTCCGCCGCCGTCACCGCTGCCTCCTCCTCCTCCTCCATGGCCGCCGACTCATCCTCCTTTGTGGTCGCCTCCTCCTCCTCCTCCTCATCTTCTTCTTCCTCCTCCTCCTCTGCCTCCTTCTCCTCCTCCTCCTTGTGCGGCCCCTTGTCCACCTGACCTGCTCCAGCGCACCCTCTTCATCCACGACTATCCTAGAAGCCTCCTCTACATCGCACAGATTCCCCCCAGTGAGTCTCTATTGCAGTTTCCCTGGTTTCCATATGGTTCATAGGGTTTGGGGGAGTTTTTCACCTAATTGTTGGTATGTCATTGAATTTGTGGGGAGTTTTTCATCTAATTGTTGGTATATCATTGAGTTTTGGGGGAGTTATATATCTAATTGTGGGTATATCTGTTGAGTATGTTTGTTTACTCTTTGATTATTATTGTTTACTATTATTTATTATTTAACTTAGGTAGAGATGCTTGTTATATATATTTCATTCCCTTTCTTTTTTATTACCTCTGTTTATTTTTTATTTTCAATGTACAGCTCTTAATTTTCTTATCTATTTTATCATACAAAAGGGGGGAGAGAGATTCAAATTTGGGTTGAGTTTATTGGATTTGGTAATTATCAAATGGGTTGAATGTTTCCTTGCCACTCTGTCTATGTTTTGATAAATTCATATCCCCTCTCAATTTGATTATTTTTATTTTGATAATTACGTATTCCTCTCTTAGTTTATAGTTTATTATTCTTTATTATGGTGGATATTCTTATTAGATAAATATAAATCCTCTCTAAATTTATATGGTTATTCTATCACTTATGCTTCCACATGCACTTTCTACCTACATAGACCTATTCTAACTATTTATATTCTCATACATGCTACTTTTGGATAGTTCCAAACTTTATGCTCGGTCAGAAACCTCTATAATGGATAGCTTCTCTAGTAGTGTCTATCTTTAAGAGTTTGACAATATTTTTTCTTTATCATTTTTTCTTAAATTATAGAGTCTTGAGTAATATAATAGCAACAACCTTTAAATAAAAACATGTAGGACTATATCTCTACATTTTAAAATTCCCTTAGTAATATCCAAATATATTATATACTCCCCAAGGCATTTATTTTTCCTTTCCATCTAAATTGAATTGGAAGTAATCGATATTGCATCGATGGAAAAAGGTATATATTCAATCCTATTAATATTCACAATTCATCACACATAATAATGAATTTCTTGGTAACTCATATAATTGTGTTGACAAGATTGGCTCCCCAACCTACTTCTAAATTGTCCTTCTCTGTTATATATTAACATCAAGCTTATTGAAACTTCATGTTCATTAAAAAAATACTGAAAAAATGAATCTGGTCTCAATGACCACCTATTGGGATTATCAGATATAAAAAATAAACAAAAGAATAAAATAAATAATGGCTCTATTCCACCCCCAAACCTCACTTAGGTTATACCAGCACCCATCAATCTACACAGCCCGATTCTCACACTAGTCAAAAATTAGGAAATGTTCATGGGTTATTATAGTGGTTATAGACCAATTGAAAATGGATATAGTTTATATCCACTATTATGACACCCATGGGAGTTATCCCAGTTTCCATATCCCACCAGAAATATCCATAGTTAGATGCTCTAGTACCATAGACAATGATTTTGGATGAAGTCCCTATTATGGGGAACCAATAGCTAGAGATTGTAACCTTTTCCATATGGAATCAACCTCCATATGTGGATGATAGACATAGGTGTCTATAGCTATGGTTTATGAATGTGGTCATATAATTCGAAATATTAAACCAAATGATGAGATTTGATATCAAGACCACTTCTATAATTTATCTAATACTTTAACAATAAGATACAATGAACTATGTTTATAAATATATACATATATATATATATATATATATCTACATATATAAATATATGTTTGTGTGTGTTTATAATTTTTTATAACTATACTAATTATACTTTTGGAAAAGAAAAATGGTCATGGATTTCGGATCCTTTGGCAATAGTCTATATCAACTATGGTCATAGGTGTTATAGGAAAGCCCTGCCACCACTATATATATGGATCGTGTCCTTAGGACTTTTCCATTTCCTTCCCATGAAAAACATTCCATTGGCCATAGTCCATATCAACTCACACACCGGTTATGCCTCCATTAAAAGGTATGTGGCTTGGTTATGCTAACCTAACCAAAAAGCAGATCACTGGTTGTGCCTTGTCATTGGAAAAAGGCATATGTCTGGGATATGCCTCTAGGTGTGTAAAAGGAAAGGAATTTTTATTCATTCCTTGGTATGGGGAAAGATATATATTAAAGAGTTACACTCTCCTTCAAAAGTATGGTCGATCTAGTGCATGTTCATGATACACCGTTGTATTTTAATGAATAACCTAGGGTTCGTTTCGAAGGTGAAAGAGGGAAGTTGAACTGATTTTTCAAATGGAACCAGATTCCATGACATGGTGAATATTCTACATCATGGAGGTTGTTCTTGTGGCGTGGTTGGGGAACTACGATTTGGAAGATAGTATTTAGGGTTCTAGTTGTTTTGTAATAGTGGTGTCATGGTGTTTTGGTTGTCGTGTGAAGTCTTATAATGTGGAGTTCACACAGTTCTTCCAATTTTGGTATCATTTCACTGTGGAGGGTCTGAGATCTTAGAGGTTATGCTGTATTGATGACCAAGGCATCATAGTCCCTTTCCCCTAGATCATATGATCTCATTATTGACCGTGCAGGTGGATTATAGATTTGTTTTTACTAGGAACCATTATGGTGTGGCCATATCCTTTGTGTCGTAGTTCATTCTCATTTGGGACCCATTGTGGAATGGCCCTATGTGTTGGGTTGTGATGGATGTTTTCTTAGATTGCCTATGTCTTGTGGCATTACAGAGGGAATTTATAGTAGATGCATCACACAAGGAATATGTTTCAAGAGTTGTATGAAGGATTCATATAAGCTTCTGCACAGTTTTAAAGAAATATCATCTTAATGATGTTGAAGGGAAAATCAATCCTCACCCACCTCTTCTTTATGTGCACTTGATATCCCAAGGAGCATGGGATGCATTTAGCAGCCATTGTGCGGAGCAGAATTTTCAGGTACATTGTATCTGGTAATACATTGTTTGACGTTTCTTGTATTCATCACTGTAATTGACAGTTTTTTATTTATAAAATAGCAACTGAGTGATGAAAATAAGGAATGGGTATCAAAACTAGTGTACCCCTAATTTAATGCAAGGATGGGGTATGCTTCACTTGAGAAAAAATTGGTACATATTTTAAATCTACCGTAATACATTTATGTGACAAAAAACAACACCATAACCATGTTCCTATATTTATTTGAAGATTGATGAATCGAAATCGAAATCCACTTCCACCCCATTCCATGTGCTATGGAAGGAGGATCATGTAAATAAAGAGCGGATACTGATTGATGAAAACACAGAAAAAGTGTCGGAAACATGTGTAAGTATGACATAAAATAAATTCATTTTTCGTTAAATCACTATTACATAACAATGAAGAATTTTTTCCTAAATTTTCTATCAGATATGGTAAAAGGAATTAGCAACACCTACACCAGATACAAACATTCTTTTATCGGCCTTGAAGCAACCAGAACAGTATGGCTGCATCAGAGGTCTGGGTTTTGGGGTGACACCCCGAACAGATTTTTAGAAATAAAAACAAGAGGAGGATCAAACTGAGGAAATGAAAAAGATGAGAGAAACTATCACGAACCAGGATGGGTCGCCATCTGACCCGGTGCCCGACCCGGTCCGTGCCAAGGCCCGAAGGGTGTTCTTGATCCCCATGGGCTGACACAACTACATGGGTATGAAACATAACATGAGAACGATTTACCTGAAATAAAAGACAGAAAAACAACTAACTAGATAAATAAACTGAAACTAGAAATAGAAAACCAAACACGCCTTTAAACTATGAACATTTTTAAAGTCTACAACTGAAAACAATAATTAAGAAGAAAAGACGACAGTATAAACTAAAACTCTTACTCAAAACTCCTAGCAAAAGAGGGGCCACATCAACACCACTCTGAATGACAAGACCAACTACAACCTGAACCACCATCACTGATCACGATGTCACAACATGGAATACCCAAGAAACAAAGTCTACATACACCCAAAGGTGTATGTAGAGTGTGATCCAAAATCCCAATAGGATGTCACCCAATAAAAAGGTTCCACATATAAACATTAAATGAAAAATACATTTTCAGGCCAAATAAATCAAAGGACACCAAAGCTTAAACAACTTTTAAGAAACAATTTCTATAAGGACAACAATTTTAAAGAAAACAACTTAAATAAAAGAAAACACCCTTGCATAAAAGAAAAACTCAAACCTTCACAGAAACCCAAAAGCTGCATCGTATGTCGACGATGGGTGTATAATAGTCCAGGAGCACCAAAAGTGGGAGAGGCCCTAAAGGTACTAGAAAATGGAATGGGACCCTAAAACCTCATGTCTCAGTGAACAGTACAGGAATCACAACAAAATATGTTCTCGTGCACGAGTCACTAGACAAGGAAACACATCCATAACCTTGTGGTCTTCGATCATCATCCAATGTTTAGTTAGTGTTGTAATCGTCAATCCAGCTAAGTGAATCTGGGTCGGGGCCACTCCCGAATCACTAGCACGCTAGTCTAGTCCGCCCACCTAGTACCCAGACATCCCCTTTTGTGCTCAAGATGTTCCAACTTCGCATTTGATGTCAAAATCAAACAAATAAAACAAAAACGGTGTAACATAAACCCACCGCCATGCTTCCACATACATATAAAAACTTTTGACAAAGTAAACACGCCAAAAGACTTTACCCAACTCAATTAAAACAATTTCTGCATTGCAAATAATTGTTTATTTAAAACCTATTAAATTTTTATCGTTAATCATTTTTATCAAATCATATAAAATTATTTGTAAAAAAATTATTTAAAAAGAAACATAACATGACTTTAAGATACAAAACCAACTCAACCCTCTTTCATGACCAAGCACACCCAAAACAAGTTCCAAAAAATGTTTCACACCATTAATACAACTTAATAAACCATTTAATGATTTTATAAAAACAATGAAAAGGTGAAACCAAGCATTGTACACCAAAAATATTTTAAAACTTAATCTACATTACTTACACAATCAAATAAATCAACTACACAAATAAAAAAAATCATTCGAGTGATTAAACAAACCACTAAGAAAGTTTATCAATAAATTTTTTAAATGAGTCGCATGACTTTAAACACTAATGACTCACTCAAATCCTCATTTAAAAAAAACATATCAACTCCACGTCAAAACACGATCTGAAGCCTTTTCACAATTCAATAGTTAAATGCTCAATTTTTATAAAACATGATCAAATGTCACAATAAGGGTTTTTATAAAAAATGTGCCACATTACATATAAGAATGCTACTTAAAATCAAAACACATATAAAACTCATTCAAAAACTAACTTTGAACAACACAGGTTAATATAATAACACACTAAATTAATTAATCATGCAAATTAACTTATTAGATAATGTTTAAACGTGAAACCACCTACCTCAGGGTAAAAGAATTCACAAACATAGTGCGCAACGATCGTCGCCCACCAACCGCAACTCCAACAAAGTCCAAAAAGAACCTAATAAAAAACGTATTGGACCAATTATACCAAAATTGAACCAAAATCAATTCAAAACTTTAACTGCACTCAACCATGATTAAATAACTAGAAAACAATGAAAACGCACTTATAGTGGGGGTGCGGGAGGTCGGATGGAGGTCAACGGAGGCTTCCAGAGTTGCTCGAGGAGGTGCGGGGAGGCTGTCCAACAATGCGAAGGGGTGCGGGGCGGCCGGTGCGAGGTTGGCCAGTCGGCGGGGTCACCGGAAAAAGGGGAGGCGACGCCAGCAGGGGTCGGGAGATGCAGGGGAGGGAGGAAGAGGGTTGTCAACCAAAATTTTCCGGAAAAATAAGGGAGGCTGGTTGCCATGGGGGTGTGGCGCGAGCTGGCCAGCTAACCGGGGTGGCCGAACGGAGCAGGAGCAAGGGTTGTCGGGTTCTTCAGAGGGTGGCGGTGCGCCGGTGGAGAGGTTCAGTGAGGAGGCGAGAATAAAGAGAGCGGCGCAAAGAGGGGCAGCGGCTGGCGCGACAGAGGTCGTGCGGTCGGGTTGCGAGGGTGTGGTACGACAGATGAGGGGAGGGTAGTGTGGGGTGCCGCGGGGTGGCGAGCCAGCAACTGGTGGCGGAAGGGGAGGCGCTGGGGAGCGGCGCACGCTACCTCGACAAGGGAAAGCAGACAGTGTGATCGGGTTCCCAGGGGGGGGGAAGTGACGGGCAAAGGGGGTGAGGGGGATGCCCGAAAACCCTAGAGAAAAAAAAGAAAACCCAAAATAAAATGGAGTAAAAAAAATAAAATAAAAAGGTAAATGAAAAATAAAATCCATAATAATACTATTATTATTATTATTGTTATTAATATTCTTAAACTGGATCCTTGACAATAATAATATTATTATCATTAAGACACAATTCATTAAATTATTAACACATTCTTCTCATTTTATTTACTTATTTTTATTCTTCCACACATTTAATTTTATTTCATTATTATTATTAATTCATTTATTTAATTAGTTGACCATCGAGCAGGGTCATACGACGGACCTGATGAAGCTGCACGGCTTCACAACTATGCTTTACCTATGCATCGCTTGATGACAAGCCCCAAAAAACTCATCTAATTTTGTTTATTTATTATTAATTCCTTTTATTTAATTAGTTACACATTAGGCAGGAGAGCGGGGGACCAGGCGAGGTCGCCCGGCTTCGACAGCGGTGCGTTAAACACCATCAAGGCCGAAACACTTATTTATCAGCGCAAAAAGCGTGAAACCCACTTGAGGCTTGACACTCATTTCGTATAAAAAGAAAAAATAACAATTAGAAGCAGATAAAATTATAAGATAAAAAAATAAAGACTAGAAACATGACGCAGCGCAAAGTCTGAGTGTGACAATTCTACCCACCATAAAGCTTTCGGTCCCTAGAAATCCACAAATAGGGTTGATACTCAAAGAAGAAGTTGTTAACCCACTCAAGTTCAAAGAGGATCCCCAAAATCAACAAGCAAAAAGAGGCAAAAGTACCATGCTCAGAGAAATTTACTCAAAGACAACTTCATGAAATGCGTCAAAAGACATTCTGATATGTGCCGCCCGCCCCAAAGAGCTAGAATGCCTCCAATTGACTGATCGAGGAAGGGAACTCTCGTACCCACGAAAACCAACTTCACAAGCCGAAACACCTCAAGCACAATTAAACAAAAACCAAGCCATATTTAAAAATAGAAGAAAAATATCAACATGGGGAGGCCCGAGGGGATCCCCACCATTAGGAACTCACTAACGCTCGAGATGAGACTGGATAAATGACACGGGGAGGTTTGAGCAGACTCCTTGCCTTTAAATAATAGTCCAGTACCGATTCATTCAAGATACATTTGTGAGAGACCCGATGTGGGTCTCCTCACCATTGGAACTGACAGCAGATTCAAAACTTTAGAAATTCTCCTACGGGGGCCAAGCACCCCACCACAAGGGGCGGGGAGGGTCGGGCCCAACTAGCGGGCGTTAAAACCATGGCCAAGGACAGCCCAACATCTCCAAATCCATGGATGAGAATCATTAAAATTTGAAACTGTTTAGCCCAACAGAACACATAAAGACCACTAAAAGTGATTACATCTGGTGGGATGCAACCCTCAGGACTTTAAGGTGATGAGACGATCACACCACCTCATAGCCACGAGAAACCCCACACACCCAAATGGGTCGTTTAGAAAGGAACAATCACAGAAAACAATTTAAACCTCATTTACCTTCAATACCGATGACAGAAATATGGTTGGGGTCCCGTACACTCCCGGGGTTCCTGAACATGCACCAGCTTCACTCGGAGGCCTATGGATGGAGCCCTGATGTTTCAAGCATCTCCTAACTCACAGTCAGGTAACTAAGGCTCCTGAATGGAACTTCTCTTTTTGGTGTCAAACGCGACCACACTATAACTGAGTAAACACCAGCAAACACAACACATTATGACATCCAATTACTCTCACACTGAAAATTCACCAGAACGAGATATTAGATGGTCCACGCGCATCACCCCTTGTTACAATGAATGAGAACATGACAACAAAAATCATCACTGAGCATGATCGTTGTTGTTTAGAGAAATATTATGCTGAGAAAGGCATTAAACTGCGCCTTGAACAACACGTGATTCCTGAAAACGACCATAACAGCCTCGTACAATTGGGTCTGCCAAACTAGTAGCCTAACACAAACCTTTTCTTAAACGAAACAAACAAAAGACCAGAGGTCATTTAGAAAAAGAGACTGCACCAACAACTTTGGTTTGCTTCCTCCTTTTCCCCACTGGAGTCTCCTTTACCACTTCCAAACAACCGTTGACTATTAAAGGGACATCACGTTGCACGATGTCACCCAAACATGACCATTGCGGCCGATAAAAGCACTACAAGACTTTCAAAACATTGGTCAGCACCGATAACTCGGAACTGCCTTCACCATTCCTTTCCGGAATTCCTTTCACTATTTCAAGGGGGAACCTTCAGACGCAACAATGTCAAACTTCATACCTGACGGCTCAGACGACTAAAAGAGACCGAAACTCCCTTCAACTCCACTTTCATATGTCATCCCGTTGCGAGAGGATCCACTTAACCGAAAGGAAAAGGAAAAGACTTAGCACTATCACCCAAAAAGTGAGAGTACTTACTTTAATCAACTAGAGGGTCGGCCAATGGCGAACTATATGTGGCCGCATGTCATTCTCACATTAACTCTTTATTGGGGCATACACTAGCCAAGAAAGAGAACCATGGACCCAAACAAACAGGTCCAATGGCCAAGACATACAGTAAGAAAACACTAAACGTATAGGGAGAAGCACTGCAAGGGCTTCCCAAAACAATTTTCGAAAGAAACCATTAACTACACGTTTGCACACCAACTCACAAATAAGAATTCAAACTCATTACACAAATCAGTCAAAAGGGATTCTCAGCTCGAAACGCCTCACATCCAACCTTTCAAAAATACAAGTACACACCAAAAAATCACAAGTTATTTAAAAACACCTAATTTTTATTTTAACAAATCATTTTGAAAATAAGCAAAGCCAGTGGGTTGCACAAACACCAATGGTGTCCCAAGGGCCTCACACATGCATGTTCCCGTGCCACACCAGCACCCACCTCATAACCATCCAGGCACTCATCTGATCGTTCCATTAACCCTTTATCTTTCCATATACACTCATGCATGTGGTTTCCCATGAGAACACCAAGGATCAAAACCAAACCTTTCCTTTTGTTTCAAAACCAAAACATTCAACCCAAACTTTTCAAGCCTCATACCTCATTTTATTTTTAAAGTGCTTTATTTCAAAACACTTTCCAAAACATTTTCCAAGACCAAATCATTTTTACTTAAAAACCAAATGTCCAAAATTCCAAAACAAAGAAACGAGGAATGGAGCAAGAGAAAACTAGTGTCAGCAGGTGACTGGAACGTATGGTTGGCAGCCATACGCCAATCATTCAACCGCCACAGAGGGTATTCTGGGACAGCGTCCCCAGCACCGCATGGCTTGCCAGACCCTGCGAGCTCACTGGGACCACTGACCATACTCTCTTTTTCATTTCCCCTAAATGAAATTAACCACATCGACCAAAGGTTTAGACAAACCTCAACTTTCATTGGTAACTCGATTCCCACCATGAGGTGTGCTGGTCAGGCACCTTACTTGTAGCAAAGACGTTGAGTCCCGACAACCTTAACTCCAGTTTACCGTGACCCTATCCCAAAAGGAAACGACCCAAGAGAGGAAACCTTTCCCTCTAATACCATTTTTTCATGAACCAGGTCAGGTCTCCATCTGACCTGGTGCCCGACCCGGTCCGTGCCAAGGCCCGAAGGGCGTTTCCGATCCCCACAGGCTAGCACAAGTGCCCAAGTATCAAACATTACATGGGAACGATTTACCCGAAATAAAAGATAGAAAAAAACTAACCAGATAAATAAACTAAAACTAGAAATAGACAACCAAATACGCCTTTTAACTACGAACAAGTTTGAAGTCTACAACTCGAACCAATAACTAAAAAGAAAAGACGACAGCAGAAACTAAAACTCTTACTCAAACCTCCTGGAAAAAGAGGGGCCACATCAACACCAATCTGCATGACAAGACTAACTGCAACCTGAACCACCATCACTGAGCATGATGTCACAACCTGGAATACACAAGAAACAATGTCTACATACACCCAAAGGTGTCTCATGACGTTAAACACTAAAGACTCACTCAAATCCTCATTTGTGACAAAACACATATCAACACCACGTCAAAACATGATCCGAATCATTTGCACAATTCAATATAAAAATGCTCAATTTTTATAAAACATGATCAAATGTCACAATAATGGTTTTTATAAAAAATTCACCACATTTTATATAAGCATGCTACTTAAAATCAAAACACATATCAAACTCATTCAAAAACTAACTTCGCACAACACAGATTAATAGAATAACACACTAAATTAATTAATCAATAAAATTAACTTATCAGATAATGTTTAAACGCGTAACCACATACCTTGGTGTAGCAGACTTCACAAAAATGGTGTGTAACGATCGTATCCCACCAACCGAAACTCAAACAAAGTCCAAATTGAACCTAATAAAAAAACACAATGGACCAATTACACCAAAATTGAACCAAACTCAATTCAAAACTCTAACCGCACTCAACCATGATTAGACAACAAGAAAACATAGAAAACGTACTTACATCGAGGGTGAAGGATGTCGGTCATAGGTCGAAGGAGGCTACTGGAGTAGTGTGAGGAGGTGCGGGGAGTCTGTCCAGCAGCGCGAAGGGGTGTGAGGAGGCCGGTGCGAGGTTGGCTGGTTGGCGGGGTCTCCAGAAAAAGGGGAGGCGAACCCAGCAGGGGTCAGGAGACACGGTGGAGGGAGGAAGAGGGGTACCGGCCGGAATTTTCTGGACAAAGTAGGGTGGCCGGTTTCCATGGGGGTGCAGCGCGAGCTGGCCGGCTAACTGGGATGGCCGAACAAAGCAGGAGCAAGGGGCGTCGTGTTCATTGAAGGATGGTGCTGCGCCGGTGGAGAGGTCCAGTGAGGTAGCGGGAATAAGGGGAGTGGCACAAAGAGTGGCCATGGCTGGCGCGGCGGAGGTCGGGCTGCGAGGGTGCGGCGCGGCGGATGCAGGGAGGGCGGTACGGGGTGCCGCGGGGAGGCGAGCCAGCAACTGGTGGTGGAAGGGGAGGTGCTGGCGAGCGGTGCACACAGCCTGGGAAAGGGAAAGCAGACGGCGTGATCAGGTTCCTAGGGGGGAAACGCGATGGGCAAAGGGGGTGAGGGGGAGGTCCGAAAACCCTAGAGAAAAAAATAAAACCCAAAATAAAATAGAGTAAAAAAAATAAAATAAAAAGGAAAATAAAAAATAAAATCCATAATAATACTATTATTATTATTATTGTTATTAATATTCTTAAACTGGAACCTTGATAATAATAATATTATTATCATTAATACACAATTCATTAAATTATTAGCACATTCTTCTCATTTTATTTACTTATTTTTATTTTTCCACACATTTAATTTTATTTCATTGCTATTATTAATTCATTTATTTAATTAGTTGACCATCGAGCATGGTCATAATACGGACCTGGAAAAGCCGAATGACATCGCAATTATGCTTTTTCTGTGGGTTTCATGATGAAAAGCCCTAAAAAACTCATTTAATTTTGTTTATTTATTATTAATTCCTTTTATTTATTTAGTTATACATTAGGCAGGCGAGCAGGTGACCGAGTGAGGTCGCCCGGCTTCGACAGCGGCACGTCGAACACCATCAAGGCCAGAACACATATTTATCAGTGCAAAAAGCAGAAAACCCCATTCGGGCTCGACCCTCATTTCGTATAAAAAAGGAAAAATAATAATTAGAAGCAGATAAAATTATAAGATAAACAAAATAAAGATGAGAAACACAACACAACGCAAAGTCTGAGTGTGACAGAAACATTATCTATGTTCAAAGAATAATTATAATACCAGAGAGAGTTGATAGAAATTTTTATGGGGGAAGCAATGAGAAAAAACAACTTATGAACAACCTGTGCGTGAAGATCCCACCCCACCCCTACCAGTTTTGAGGCAAGACATTCCCCTAAAAAAATGACTTTGCTGAGGTAATCAATGTTCTAATAATTGTTTCTATGAAATGTGAATCAAATAGACACTGATAAATTTCCTGTACTGATATTATAAAGGGTGAAAATGATTCAGATTTATATCTATCAACTCCCACCTATCGCCTTGTAGCGAGGGCTATGGTGTTCAATATGCAAAACGACATGCTACACAACAGTCCATTTCCAACAGATCATGTCAGATTGTTGATTAATGTATCTCATGATCTGAGTGCCATGATACATGTTCTAAATGATTATGATGACATTCATACAGTCGAACAAGCTGTTGGAATATTCATCAGATGACTGTCAATTCTTGTAAAAAAACATGTCAATAAGGAGGTAATCATTTCCCATTTATTTTTCAAGATGAACCTTAAGCATTTAATGAAAAAAGGTCTGAACTGATGAATAATATTATAGAAAGACAAGTATAAGGGGGTGAAATGAAAGAATGGATCAAAACTATATCAAGGATCAACCAACTGATCGAAACGGTCTACTGAGAGCACCTTCACCCCACCCATTCTATATCCACATTTAATATCATTTTAGGCTTATGTGGATACAGAGTTGATAGACAAAAATACTCACACAATTGATTTTGAAAAAAACATGTATTGAGAGGAAGAATCAAATTAAATTAGTGGTGAAAATATAAATGAAATCCTCAAATATTAATGGCTAGGGGCCTCAGTTGTAAATGTATACATGAGGTATGTTTTTATGATTTGATTTTAAAAAAGGTGATATACTATGATAATTATGACTAAATACATTTCATATTTTTCACAGGAATATATATGAAAAACAGTTGAATGGATTTTTCCCTGAAAAAAAATTTGGACTTGTTAGTCCTCAGATCAACTCTTCAAAAGAAGAAATAAATTTAGATGAAGTGGGTGAAATATTGTCATCCCTGCTCAAATCGTTTGAAAAAAAAATTACGGATGACAGAATCTTTTTAATACCAATGATGTAGGGGTAAAACTATACAATTTAATCATATCAACTATATTTTCATTTCTTTCATTTCTTATTCCTTTTTTTGTTTTTAGGAAGCATAGGATGATTATTTCAGTCAATTTGGATACTCCGAAGATTTATGTTCTAGATTAAATGCATAGATATCCAACAAACTGAAAACGCATGATGGAATTTTTTAATTTCTAATATAGTAGATCAAAAATTCTGGAACACAACATCTAGTTATATAATTTATATTATCTTTTAATGATTATTCTATTATGATAGGGTGGTGGATCAATATCGTGTACTTCATGGAATGAATCTGAAGCCTAAGGAAAAGAAAGCCCATGAGATATAAAACTAGACAAGTATCCTGGTATATATAATAAAATTTCACTATCCAAACACATATCTAAACAAATTACTTATTTTTATTGATGTTTTTGCAGTTTACAAAACAAACAAATGAAAAAGACTATGGTTATTATGTTTATAAATTTATGAAAGAGATCGTATTTGATCAATAAACTAGTATCCCTGAAGAGATATTTTAGAAAATAATTACTATTTCGTTTAAAATATTAATTAATCCTTTGTGTATTTATATTTTTTCAGTACTACCATGACTATTGCAAAAACTCATATTCACAAGATGATATAGACGAAATAGTAATTATTTTCAATTGGGAGAACCAAATCCACCCGAACCAACATAAAATGATCTAACTCCCTACTGAAAATTTTAAATGGAGTCAAAAACACTGAAATAGCCAAATACATGAGGTGCGAGACAAGTAGTAACCATATAATCATACCTCAGATCAAAGTCGGAGGACTGAATCAATCTGAACCCCATTTCCCCCCCTTCGCAGAATATAATTACCCTTTGTCCACAGAAATAAGTAAAAAACCTAAGTGTACAATGAGATAAATATAATAAAATAAAAACTAAACTAAAACATAACTGTCTCCTATGAATATACACGTCATCGCCCAACATATAAGAACCACAATGACCCTTGGGTCAAATCATGTTCCTACAAGCAAGGGGGAAATAGATCCATGTTTCAAAATGATACTATAATATAGTACATTTCTATTAATTAACAATTATTCATCTTATTAATGTTATATAATTAGTTTGTCTTGAGTTTTAGCTTAATTGGGTTTTTTTCAATACAAGTTTTTATCCCACCTAATAATAAAAGTTTACTAGAGGACACAATTTCTAATCAAATAGAATATATCATAACAAAAAATGGAACCACACCTATTAAGAAGGTTGAACATGATAAGAAAGAATGTTTGATCATAATATATGATGAGTTATAAAATGATAAACCCAAAAAATGAAAAACATTGAGTGTTCTCTAATTGCTCAAGTGAATATGCAATTTTCAAACAATAATAAACATGTGAAAGAAGAGAAAAGTGGGCATAATGGCCTGGATATTTAAAAGAAAAGGTGTTAAAGCCATACCAATAACAACTAGTGGTATCATAATGAATCTGATTTGTTGCAACTAATATCAAGCCATGATTTAGTGAAAGCAATCTATTGTAAATAGGAGGTCATATTTGGAGAAACATAATCATGAAGAAATGGGGGAGTTAGAGATGGATTGAAATGGTTATTCAACATTATCTAAGATTAAAAAACCTATAGAGACTAGCTACACCCCCTACCCCACCCCTTTCCCCACTGCCCCACTACACCACCCCCCTCCCCTGCCCTGCAGACCCCCCTGCAGACCACCCCTACCATGCAGACCTCCCCACTTCACCCTGCCCCCTCCACCCACCCCCTCCCCCTGCCTTGAAGACCTCCCCCCTCCCCTCCCCCCTGCCCTACAGACATCCCCTTCCCCCTGCCCCTCCCCCTTCCCTAAACCCCCCTCCAGCCTGCCCCCTTCCCTCCTACACCCACCCCCTGCCCCTACCCCCTGCCCCCTCCCCCCCTCCACCCACCCCCTGCATCTTACAGAAGGGACTCTATAATGTTTTTGTAATCTGGGGAGGGATCACACATGTATGATTAAAGGAACATCAAAAATATAAAATAAGTTTACCTAATTGATCACTTTATTTCATGTGAGGTACTTGGAAGATTCAATGTTTACAACAGTTTGAGCATCAATTCGGGTTGAGAATCAATTATGGAGTGGTTTTTCTGAGGGTATCCACAAGCAGATGAAAATTACCACTTGATGTTCACTTGAAACTCCCTTTGGTTATGCCAGCAACAACATGGTGAAAATATTTACAGTTCAGATAAGGGGGAAGACATGAGGTGCATGAATTTTAATGATAGGGAGAGCATCTGGCCATAAAAAATTTAATTCAAACAAAAAAAGTATTTGAGTATTTTCAAAAAACATAGTGTACAGTTCCTAGATAGAATAGAAGCATACAAAATCTATATATTAGATGAAATCTGGTGAAAAAATTCAGACAAGATTCAATGACATCAACTTATAACAATAACATTGTCCACAACATCAATTTTTCTTACAGAAAATAAGGCCTCCATGTCAAAAAATATGAAATTTATGATATAAAATCAGAACTTGAACTAAGATTTTGTGTTCTAAAAACCCAAATAGAGAACCCCTTTAAAAGATATATCTTAGAAGTGAGACCACCTCATCAATATCAATGAACAACATACTGGTTTCATGAAACTTATGGTTCACTAACCTAGAATTAGAAATATAATGTCATGTTTGAATTTTGATCATCAAAAATACAAAATGATAAAAGGATGTTATATTTTATTTTAAGAAATAATTCAGTAAAAAAACACTGGGATGTGGAATTTGTTCAAAAATATAATATACCATCAAGATCATCATATCAGACCATCTGATGATGATCAGATTTTTGTAAATCTGAATTTATTTAGGTAACATCCAGTAGTTAAAACCTTCAAACCTTGATATACAACATAAGCATTATTCTAATCTATGATTCAATGTCCCAAGGAAGGTCATAGAGTATTGTTTTCATAGATTATAATCTATTGTTAGGAATGAAGTTGTGCAGAAAATGCGAATCATGGAACTGTAGTCAGATCTAGAATCTTATCTGGATAACATCAATGGGTGAAGTTATAGTCTTAGAAACACCATAAAAAATGGACCCTGACATCACAACAATAAATGCATGGTTAAGCTATTTGGTCTTATCCATATACTCTGTAGATGCTGAAACCTACGGATCAACAGTCACTATTTCTAAATTTAATGTTGTCATCATCCAAAACTATTTAAAAATACCAGGAAAGAGGCAAGAAGATTAGGAAGGAGATATGACAATAATAAAGACAATAAATTGAATGAAATAAATCATACAGTATGAAAATTGTAGGATGAGTTGAGTGTCTCTTGGAGTGTCTTGTAGTGTTGATGGAGGTAGGGTTACCTAATGCCTTCGATGGAAGCATCAACAGAAACACATTGTATGTGAGATATTTACCTAAATAGTCTCACAAATGTCCAATACAAAGTGCACTAAATCACATCTTGTATAATAGTGACCTGGAGCCTACACATTTAATTTATTTTATAGAAACCTTCAAATTAAATGGGAAATGACTCACATATAATTTAAAGAGGAAGGTGGAAAACATAAAAAACATTGAAAACAAAGTAGAAACAAGAACCTAGATGTTTTTTTTCCTTCCAACAATAGTATGATTCGATCTTCAACAGGTGTATGAGGTGATGTCCAGTTTTTTTATGCCCAAAAAACAAAAGAAAAATGTTATTAAATAGTAAAATAACTAATGGAAATAAAAGAAAAGATAATGGAAAAGAATTTTTAGGTTTCAAACCCTGAACATGGGCTGTTATAAACCTGTCCACAGCTGGATAGTTCCAGCAGGTCAACCCCAGTCCATTTGCGGGTGTGGTCATTAGAGTATGAACCACCTCATCTTGTTTCTATTGAGTGTTTATTGTAGTTCCCATTGAACATCAACTTGAGTGAAGTAAATACTATGTCCATCAAGACCTCTCAGTATTTATTCCCGGTATGCACCCCCTTAGCATCAACTAGACTACTTAAGTGACAGTTCTTATATAATAATCAACCTGAAACCAAATGTTTAATGGGATATAAATAAAGAAGTAGAGTCATGTATATAAGAGTACATAAAGAACAAATGTTAAATCCATGAATTATTGGTCTAATACTAGCCAAATAAGCATAATGAATGAACTGTTTAATCACGAACCATAAACAAATAGTAAAAATGAAATATAGTATATCAATGTTTTTAATCCAGATAATTGTATTTACAAATTTATCAATAATTTCAATATGGACAGCCATAGGAATGAATAATGAGAAAATACACCTCTCAACATTACAGTTGTAGTATGGTAATAATAAATAAATGAACATTCCAAAATGTTACCTTCGAGTAGTAGGGCGCATTAAGAGTACATTTCCTTAAGAGTACATTGGAAAATTTATTAGTATTATGGATGGTAAAATTGACGTCGTTGACCTGTCACCTGACTTTTGGAATAGTATGTAGTGGCCATATTTTACCAATGATGGCTGGTAGAATTGAAGGCTTCTTGTATTTATATAGCCCATCTACTACACTAATATGCTAAGCATCATTCCTCACTGATAATAGAACAAATAGCAGTTTATCTTGAAAGGAAAATGAATGCAAAAAAATCAAAAGAATAATATAAATAAAATGATTGAAAGGAAAAGTATAAATAATTTTTCAATGTTATAAAATGTTTTCATTTTGTATATGTCGAGTTTTTGTATAAAAAACATTTAAGAATCTATAAATGCATTTATAAGAAAGATCAAGATCCATATAGAAGTAAAACTGAATTATCTTGGTAATCCATAGTTTCAAAAATGAAAATTAGCAATTCATATTAAACACATTCCATAAAGCTATTAAATTAAAGGAACAATAAAACTAATTATCAAGATACAGACCTTCATATTCAACAATTTATGTCCCTATACACCCAAATATGATCTATATATTGAACCACACCAGACAATTAATATTTTAAAATTTATAATAAAATAAGAAGATTGGATGAGCTTACATACAAATTAGTCCAGGACGACCAGGTAAAAAATAAAATTGAACCATAACTTATCCATTAAAAAACATTTTATTCCCTGTGATCCCATCTCCTGATGAACGAATGATTCAAAAAATCAAGTATGGATTTACACATTAAACCATATTGAAGAGAGGTAGAGCCCATCAAAATCTTCTAGGAGAAGATTGAAAACAGATTGGGGTGGCCTCTCTTGAAAAGTAAATCGATCTACAAACCAGTTGAGTAAGATAATCACAAAGGATGATGAAAAAACACAATAAATTCTTCCAAGATGTGACTTTTCCTTCTCCAAACATATTCTAACCTACTTGAACATATTCTAAATCCAAAAAACTATTGAATAAGTATATTAAACAACATAAAACATCATAGTAATCCAATCCCATATATTTTATCATCAAAAATTCTTATATCACCATCATTGTGTATGGTTCCCTTATATGTTCAACATCATCACATCAAAATTCCATCAATTTCTACTCATACTCTACCCATGTATTCTATAAATACAAGAGGAAGGGAGATCTGAATAACCATCCCACGAAATTCAAATAATAGTACAACCTTAAAATCAGAACATTGATGAAATAATATGGTATAAGATACCTGCGTTGATTGAATCCAGGAGGAGGGCGCCGCGGTGACAGGTCATCGGAGAGGAGGGCGCCGCGGTGAGAGAGGTCTCTGGGGAGGAGGGTGCCACTGTGAGAGAGGTCTTTAGGAGGAGGTCATTGTGGTGAGAGGGTTCATTAGAGAGGAGGGTGTCGCAGTGAGGAGTGTTAAGGGATGAGAGGTTGGGAAGGAGAAGTCATCAGGGAGGAGGGCGTTGTAGTGAGGAGAAATGTTGGGGAGGAGAATTCTTCGGGGGAGGAGGGCACCGTGGTCAGGTGAGGTTGGAGAGGAGGGTGTCATGGTCAGGAGAGGTCAGGGAGGAGGGCGCCGCGGTCTGGTGAGGTTGGGGAGGAGAACTCGTCGGGAGGAGAAGAAGCCGGGAGGAGAAGATGTTGGGAGGATCATGAGAGTAGCGAATCGGGGGACTCTGAAACCAAATAAGAAAACACATGGTATAACCATGATTATTAAATTAAACCATTGAAATTAGAATGATATAGCCATGGAGGAAGAGATCATTCCTTGAGAAATATTTCAAGTCACTTAAGATTAAAATATCCTCCCTGATTTTGCAGGGACATAAATATAAGATATTAACCAAATTTCTTGAATCTGGTTTCTGACTCAGAATTAAATGTGAAGGAATGGGTCTCACAATGAAAGGATGTAATTTGAGACCTGTCGCACCATGAATAAAGGTGTCACACTATGAAAAAAAATTCTAGAGTCCTCTATAAAAATTATCACAGAACAATACAAATTAAGAGATATACAAATGAGAAGAGGAGAAAATAAAGTGATAAGAGGGAGTTCTAGTTCACTACTAAAAATAAAATGAATATTAAAATTGCAATAAACTTCTAATAACATGTATGTGGTTACTTGAAAAAGATTTAACTTGTGCATTGGTAAATTATAATAAAGTTTGGTGGGATGGAATGATATCAACACACTTACAGGAGCCAACACCATTAGAAGAAAAAAAACCTAACATCACCATCATCTTCTAACTCTAAAACATCATTCCATCGAATTTTCCAACTGAAAAACATAATAAATCAAATAAAAAACCAAACAGCACCTAAAGCACATCCCCACCACCATCCAAAAGAAAATACACAAAAAGAAAGACAGATCAAACACACATGAGAATACAAATGCCTCCCTTCTAAAGAATCAGGCCCACCCGAGGGTAAACAATGTGGTACAACCTAAATATTTTCTACTGAAAGACTACACCAACCAGGTGGTTCTTATTGAATAGCCAGAGCTCTTTGTTTTTAATCCAATGATGTATGATCTATTGTTAGGAGGTTTTCTGGTTTGAAGTTAAATAAAAAGAAAAAAAATTCTATAGAATTATCATCTTGTGTTAATCATCTGGTGCTAAAGTTGATGCATGGGAAGTGGATCCCCATTTCTCAGATTTTCTAGTGAACACCAGTTTTCAATTTTTCCAAGATTGGGTTAATCCTTTTCATCCCAGTAATAAATTTTTGGTCAATGGACCCTTGACAAGCCTTGGTGGAATATTTTATATTGAAAGTGTCCATGTTATAGAATATGACCGGTTTTTATATTTTTCCTTATCTTGTGTTTTTTAGTAACATAAACATTTCATCAACAAGTCAAATAATCATATTTGTATTTTTGATTTACGGAAGGCATTTCATCTCCAGTGAGCTTCTTCATTCAACTGTTCAGGTGGATATTATACCCACATTCCTGATCTCAAATTCCACAAATACCCATCCACTCATTTTAGTTTAAATAAAAATTATTGTTAGTTATCTAGCTGTGATCACAGTTTATAATTTTCAAATATTTTCATTTGAAAATTCCAGAATTTTAGAGAAGTGATATATTTTAATTATCCACAAACCCAGCTTGAATCACACCATAATAATTAGTTCGTGTTTTTTAGAATTGAAAAAAACACAACATCATTCTAGTTATGTTTTAGAAGTATCTTCAAGAAATTCATCTTTTCCTAAAAAATTCTGCTATGTATTTGACCCTTACAAAACATCTTGTATCAAAAAATTGACACTTATGATTTTTCAAATGACATGTGAATTCTTATCAATGAACCTTATGAATTTTCAAGTAAATTTTTTGAATTAGTGTGGATTCCTGCCTTTGCATACATTTCCGTCTGTGCATGTAGCATATGGCTCGTATGAAAAATTAGAGTTAGTTATATGCACTACCACATCTTAGCCAAATTTCGGTCATTCTAACTTCCGAAACTTTGAAATATATAATTTCTGAAAAATACACAGACACTTCTCATGCACATCATGAAAAAATACCCTAATAGACAAAAAACCATTATTGATAAAATCTTTAGTATCTAATAAGAAAAATAACCTACAATGAAGTGCAGGTATACAGTTCTCTAGTTTCATGTCTAGTCTTCAGCAAAGGAATACCAACATCGCCACCACGCATAACACTTTAACGACCTGCATTGTTATGGGTTGGTGAAACTAAAAGAAATTGGACTTACATGTATTTGGAGCAATGAGGTAGGATTGCTGTGTCAGAGGATAAAGATCACAGTAGAATATGGGCCTTGATCAGAACCATGCACAGAGGAATGCCGAAAGGGAGGTGGTGACTGCATCATCGGAGGAGAATCATCCCAAGGTGGGTGGTTCTATTTGAGGAGTAGAGTGGAAGATGTTTTGGGTAACAGCGCCGAGCGAGGAGGGTTGTAGGGAATAGGGCAGAAAGGGAGGGAGGTGGAGATCACGAGCGGAGAGCAGGGCATAAATGGGGTGGGGATCACGAGCGTACGTGAGGAAGGTGGTGGGGGATCACGAGCGTATAGAAAGAAGAGGGGTAAATCCACAGGTATTCTTTGACCCGTGGAATTACCTTAACCTATAGCCGCAATTTTATTAAACTGTGGCTATATAACTGTGGATAAATCTTCAATTTCTAGTAGTGATGAAAGCTCAAAATAAGGCTCAACTTTCGTCAAAATGATTTTTTAGTATCAATAACATCTCTTCAACATTTTATTTTCCTCCCAATGTTTCACCAAATGTGGTATCACAACACAAGACATCTTCCCCCACACTTAAGTTCAACTAGATTATGCAATTTCACTTCAAGAGTAGGTTGGATAGGTAAAATTGGATTGTAATGTGGCTAACCTAACAAAATGTTCATAGATTATAAGGGATTCAATGATTAAATTTTCATGGTAGGAAATTATAAAAACGATTCTTATGAAATATTGGACTTAAAACCAAATAAATTCCCCATCTATTTAAAATACAAGTACCTCAAATCCTCAAGTTTTAACAGAAATAAATAAAATTCTGCTTAAATCAAGAATTCAACAAGTGGGTGGAATGTATCGAATATGAAAGATATGGTTCAAAATCCTCACATGTAAGTGATTTCAATGATAAACACAATGAGATGTGGCATGGAATTCAAAAATTCTGAGTACTATTCAGGAAATTTCTAAAGATTTTAACATGAAATAAATTCATTATCAACATTCATTTAAGCTCACTTTCATGGAATACATTTTTTCACTCATAGACATGGGTTTCAAAAATAGAATTGATAATCATTTTAGCTCAAAAGATTTAGAAACACATAAAAATTTTAATTTTTTTAACCAAAAAGAAAATAGTAAATGAAAATCATAAACTCTAAGGGTTCCCTCCCCCACACTTAAATTATGCAGTGTCCTAAATGTATTCAATTAGATTTAATATATAATATGTGAAGTCTTGTACTTGGATTCCACATAATAGGTGCCCTAAGCTTGATGGGCCATATGGGTACAAGCGCATCTTCCTGAAAGCAAGAGGATGGCGACTAGCAGCGAGGGCCTAGGGTGTGTCCATGGGAAGACTATGCCCTCATTAGCAGAGTGTAGCACAATAGATGGAATATAAATGTATAATAAAAAGTGGAAGCAATATAATTAAATAGTGGAAGAAAACTAATGCAATAGATAAACAAGAATAACAATAACAGTATCAATTGGAAAATTGATGATGTAATGTCATGTTACTAGAAAACTGGAAAACATGGATTCAAGACAATAAGATTAACATGTTCCACAAGGTAAAAGAAAACAAAGACTACTCCAAGCATCATAAGATCCAACATGGTCATATAATATCAAGCTCCATCCTAAATAGAAATAAATCAAGTTTTTGAATCCATATGCTTCCCTTTTTCAACACCTGCAACCATGTAATCTACTCCGGGTACCAAACGACACCCGAAGAGGGTATGTGATAAATCTTAGTGGGAAACCACCAACTATGTCTATAACATCAGGCCTATGTAATGGAATATAGAAATGTGTAGTCATGCATATATAATGTAAAGAAAGAAATACAACATAACTAAATACCCAAGTACCTACTTCATCCCACGGCTGGTGTTTGAACATGTAACCCGCTCATTTTAGTATGTAATTACCATTTAATGTTAACAGGTCACATGAGGAATAGCCAACACTGACATCACATTGAGATAGTATAAGTAGTGAAGGTACCATGATGTAACAAGGCAACCTGACAAGGATATCCAGTGAGGGAGTTCTAGGGTAATAACCTGGGTAACGTAAATATCACGGAACGCGGACGTAGTAGTATCTTAGTGTACTTAAGGGGTATGAGTATAATCAAAGGATAATTATCCAAAGCATTCTACAATAATTTTCCTACCAAGTCCAGGGTTATCGACCAAGGTCAAATGGTGCTAAGCAAGGACAGAGCCCTATGGGATTTCACCATGGCACCTACTAGTCAACTCTAGATCCAAGGAGTGTATCTGAGGCATCCTATAATAATGTAAAGGATACTATGGTAGTATACCAAGCATCTAAGGAATATACAAGAACCTGAGTCTAGGTGGGAAACAACCTAAGCAAACCACGTCCTTGAATTGGAATGGGATTCTCGAGACCCAGGGTATTCTCCTCTCAGAATCCAAGTTGAGCTCAAGTCAGTAAATTTCTATTTGATATTGTAATCATTTAATAATTATATTTCGGTACATGTCTTGCCTTCCATTAGAGTGGATAGTTCAAGTAGAGTAGGAACCATTTATTTATTGTTCTAAGACTTTTCTTCCATTAGTTTGGACATGCTAAGTAGTGTTGTAACCATTTAGCCAAGTCTTAATTAACCATTAAGGCATATTCAATTACAGAGGTTCACTCTGCTACCTTCCATTAATATGGAAAAGGGTTCTATAGACATGTGACCATTTTTCAATCTCATTTGTTAAGGCCAAGTTATATACTTAGTATACTTTCCATTTCACATTTCACATTTAATAATGATTTGGAAGCACTTACCTTTGGCAGGTCAAGTGGTGAGCATACATGATACATGCCATTATGAAATTATCTTTACTAACAAGACATTTAATATGGATAGGCTCCCCATTAAGAAGGTCAAGCAAAGACACACCCTAACGGTGGCACAAACGTGCCGAAACACTGAAAACCCAAATGTGGCATAACTTTCAACGTGGGGTGGATTGTGTTTTGGGTTTAACCACTAACAACTAATCACATATTTGGTAAGAGAATACCCATATGATTCTAAAAATTATAATCATGGCATGTAAATTTAAGAAACGACTCTTGAAGAAATTGGTAGGCCCCATACGAACATCCCAAAAACAACAAACATCAGGGATAAGTTATTAATCACCCACCTTAGGGTTGTACGATCCTTCTACTCCAGTATTGGTCCTTGGTTTTCCTCAAATAAGAGTATATCTATGAAAAGGTGAAAAATTGTCACATGATGATACATAGGCCGAGAGAAAGAGATAAGAAGAATGGCTAAAGAGGACTTGAGTAATTACTATTGCGCATCCAACATGATGAATGAAAGATCTGTCGGATATAGGATGAAGGAGATCTCTTGATCCCTATATCTTTCCTTAAAAAAGATCCAAAATGAGAGGAAAAGGGGTTAATCACCCTAGTTCTTGTATTAGGGAGTAAGGAGTAGGATTAATAGATCATTAAGGGAAAACTGGATATTTACCCAGAAATTTAGCCTGCACACGGTTTGTCAAACCGTGTGCACACCTTGAAAGAAGGATCTGCCAAAATGGTTTGGAAATATAGTTTTATCAAACCATGTTCAATCCATTCACTGGTAACTGGGAAAAAGGGGTGCCCACAGGGTTAGGCTGCACATCCATGCGCCAACCGTGCAAGGTGGATCTATCTGATAAAACACCATCCGCATGGTTTTCTAAACCATGAGCCAAGCCATTTCCCCCCAAAAAGATGGGTTCTAGTCTCCGAAGAAGCCACAAACACCCATAGAAACTTTAATAACTCATTAGGAATCCACATTACGTCCAAAGTAAATATTTAGACTGAAAAAATAAAGGATCCATACCTGAGTGAAAAACCGGATTCTTACAGTCTTCACCCCTTAAAAGACCCCCCCCCCCTGAGTTCTCCTTCCAGGGGTAAAGAAACACTATCTGAGAACAAATATGGAAATTGGGCCCATACATCGGCTTAAATATCCCAATTCTCATCCTATACTCGACCGTTCTACCATTTCACTCGTATGAGAGGAAAAAACCTGCCTTATAGAGACATTGTGCTTCGGTCAATGATGTGTACTAGATACTCCTCGAAGGTAACATTGACATCTAACTCAACTTCCCTGAGATCAAAAGTTTGAGACATGTCTGCATGATATTGGGGAAGCTGTGAGATGTGAAATACATTGTTCATGACATGGTACCTCAGAGATAGTTGCAACCGATAGGCTACCAGCCCAACTCACTCTATAATTTCATATAGACCAATGTAATGAGTTGACAACTTTCCATGCTTTCTTCACTATCTATTCCCTAGCCTGGGCTATACCAAAAGGAAGAAATGATCCCCAACCTCAAACTCAGGAGTTCATCTATGGTGATCAACATATGATTTTTTCTAGATTGAGCAGTAGTCATACGCTTTCTAATCAGTTAAACCTGTTCTGAAGTCTCCTGAACGATATGAGGACCTAGTAGGGATGCCTCACCTGCCTATAGCCTACACAAGGGTGAATGGCATGGCCTACCATATAAGGCCTCAAAAGGATCCATTTGAATCATCTCCTAAAAGCTGTTATTATAATAGAACTCGATGAGAGGGATATGCTACTCCCAAGAACCACCAAAATCAAAGATACATGTTCGGAGCATATACTCTAGAATATTTATTGTCTATTCCAGTTTTCTGTTGGTCTAAGGGTGAAAAGATGTGCTTAGAATCCCCTGATTCCCCATACCATTCTGAAACCCTTTCCAGAACCGTGAAGTGAAATGGGAATCCCTATCTGAAATGATAGTACATGTAGCCCTATGTAGTTGTATGATCTCACAGATATATTGTCTTCCTAGTTAATCAAATGATAAAGTCTCCCGAATAGGTATGAAGTGGGATGATTTTGTTAGTCAGTCAATGACTACCCAAATAGAATCGCAACCCCTCAATGACCTTGACAAGAGGACTAAGAAATCCATAAAAACATCACCCCATTTCCATTATAGTACTGGAAGTGGCTGTAATAGGTCTACAGGTCTCTGGTGCTCCGCCTTCACCTACTAACAGGTGGAACACCTAGTAATGAAGCTCGAAATCTAACATTTCATTCTAGGCCACCAACTCTGGTGTCACATATCTCAATACATCTTCAAGATGTCTGGATGGTCTTACCACTAAGAATCATGGGACTCTTTCATCAACTTCTCTTCCGTATCTGCAAGAACCCAAATACATTCACATAGATAGAGGACATCATCTCTGTCCACAGACTAATCTGAAGGTGGGTTATCTCCTGATATACTCTCATGAAGAACCAAACTATCAGGATCTAAAATTTTCCTACTCTTCACCTTCTCAAGGTAGGAAGAGGTAACTGTTGAGGCTTATAGGTAAACCTTCTCTTGATTTTCTTGAAACTCTATATGAAGTTAATAAAAGAGGGCCATTAACTTCCAATCATCATTGGATTTTTTTATAGAGGAATGGACACTGGAGCTACTCTTGGAACAAGCCCAATTGTAAAATCTACCCCTCTCTTAGGATGTAAGCCAAAAAAATCATCAGGAAATAGTTCCCTAAAACGATCAACTACTGGAGAGAAATGAGTTTCAAGCAAACCCTGATCCTCTAAGAAAATATTTGCAATATGGAAAGTCACTCCACCTCACCCATGATACTTGAGTCCAACTCCCCCAGCCTGGACATCACACTTTCTTTTGAAAATATAACTACTACCTTCTGGTGATGTAAAAGAGACCCGATGTCGATATAATTCTACAAAGGCATGATAGTGGACTAACCAGTCTATCCCAAGAATGACTTCAAAGCTCCTTATATTGAGAACAAAGAGATTCAACAAGAAAGGGTTACTGCCAACCTCAAGGTTACAATCCCTGCACTGGCCTATTCCCTCTGTCTATATTCCCAATGATGTATTGAGGGTCATTACACCATAGTGATATTGTATCTCTAGTACAATAATTTCCTTGATAGATACAAAATTAAAAGAGTTTGAAGCACCTGTATCAAACAAATCAGAAACAATAGTAGAGGCCACTGGAATAGTACCTCGTACTATAGATGGCCCCACAACATGATCTTCAAATATCAATTGTAAATCATGAAATTGACTTGGACAATGGCCCTATGAAACATATGGACTACCATGGTCATGACTGATCTCCTGGTGTTGTGGGTGATTAGGGGTTGGACTACCACATCCATGACCTCCTCCTCAAATAGACTGGCCAGTGCTATTCCAACTCCCTGCCTGACACAACGGAAAAGAACTCGCTCCTTCAGGTGTAGTGGATACTAATCCTTTTCCACATGAAGTTTGTGTAAAGGTCCTATAAAAGCATTAAGGATGAACCATATCGTGGCAAGCCCAAAACATCATATGGTCTCTATCACATTGGGGATTATTATGCCCCAGTGTTCCACACTAATGACACACCATAGATCTATCAATGTGGATACTTTTCCTACCACTAACCTGGAGAAAAACTTCAAGGGAATGTTTCTTGCCAGTGGAAGAACTACTGGCCTGACATGTCACTGGTCCTTTAAACCTGATACTCATGATGTCCCTCAGGTTACACTTAGTGATAAGGGTATGATCAACTATTAAGGAAAATGTTGGAAGGTGAAAGACATTTACCTGAGTTTTGATGGCGTATTGGATCCCATCCTCAAAACGTATAGCACGCCAAAGCTCATCACCAACTAGAAGTAGTGAAAAGCGTTGTAAATCAGTGAAACAAGATGAATATTCAATAACTAACATAGAACCCTGATTGAGATTCATGAACTCCTTGGATGTGTAAGCTATCAGTGATCGAGGAATGAACTAATCGTAGAAGGTAGTCTGGAAGTTAACCCGTAACATGCCCTGATGATGACTGGCCTAGGTTGCCACATCCCACCAATGCTTGGCCGAATCCTGAAGCATGTATGTAGAAAGCATGACTGTCTACTCTGGTGGTGTTTACAAATGCTCAAATACAGACAACATGGCCTCTATCCAAGACTTAGTAGCCCGAGAACCGCCCTCCCCTGAAAAAGTAAGAGGATGATGCTGCTAGAACTTGCAGGTCAGATCAGCCATCGTAAGTGAAACCCATGGAGCAACAAGCATAGACTGCATCAAATGTTGGAAACTATCACGAACTTCATCCACAGTGATCAGATCAGGTACAACAGGTGGTGCATCAAGTGTCACTTTTGAAGGTAAGACTGGCAGCTCAGGGCCCACCATGTCTGGAGCATGGTCGTCACTACCCTCCTGGAAAATGACATGGGGACGTTATGGAAGAATTGTTCTACAAATGAAAAGAAAACACCTTAGAACAAGTTTTGGAGCATAAGACAATATCACTTGTAAAATATTAATGTATTAAAACTCACTACCCAAGGCATATTACCCCAAACTACCTACTAATCGGTAAGTGCTCAAGTATAAGTTTCATATCATTTTGCAGTTAATTTCCAGGTTCACTCCTTTACCTTTCATAGAAATGACAATGAGGGATAAGGATGTGCTACCAATTAATTTTAGATTTTAGGATTTACTTTATAATATATATCCATTTTCGATGAATTCATGCCCATACACCTATCACTAGAAACGACACCCACTTACTAAAAGCATAATGGCTCGACTTGGTAAATTACTCATCCTAGCCCATTAGGGCCAACACAAATCATGAATTGAGATAATAAATCACTAAATCAAAGGCAAATTAATACAAGTAAAAGTAAAATATCACAACAACACTCAACAATCACAAGTATATCAAGGAATGCAATGTAGTGAAATGCACCTATATGTCATGGAAATATGCTTGACATGTGAACTCTAGGTGCCTATAATGATGCATGGAACAATCCCCATTTCCCTCATATCATCGGGATAGGGATGAAATAAATATTCAAAAGAGCAATAATCAACAACACCACATGGAATTTCTTTCACCCAACAGTGAAATAATATCAACTATAATAGGCAAAATAAGAATAACAATTATAATTTAGGCATCTTGGTTTTTACCCTGAATATGGGTCCACGACTCCCAAGCACACCTTATAACCAAGTCCCAAGCATTAAAATTCTCCAATATATTGTAACTAAATAGTAAATCAAGAAAATAAACCACCACTAATACCAAATTGTGACGACCCGAACTCGGATTCCACTTAACAGGTGCCCCAAGCCCGGTGGGCCACATGGCCTCAAGCGCATCTTCCTAAATGCCAGAGGCTGACGACTAGTAGCAAGGGCCTAGGTTCTGTTCATGGGAAGAATATTCCTTAATTAGTAGAGTGTAACACAACAAAAGGAATATTAATGAATAATTAACAGTGGAAGAAATATAATTAAATAGCAGAAACTAACTGATGCAATAGATAAATGAGAATAACAATAACTGTATCAACTAGAAAAGTGATTATGTAATGTCATGTCACTAGAAAATAGAAAACATGGATACAATACAATAAGAATAACATGTTTCACAAGGTAAAAGAAAACAAAGACTACTCAAAGAATCCTGAGATCTAACTTCGTCATCTACTATTAAGCTCCATCCTAAACAGCAAGCAATAAAGTGTTTGAAGCTGTATGATTCCCATTGTCAACACCTGAAACCATGTAATCTACTCCAGGAACCAAATGATGCCTGTAGAGGGTGTGAGATAAATCTCAGTGGGACACCACCAAAGGTGTCTATAACATCCGGCTTGTGTAATAGAATATAGAAATGTGCATGTATGTATATATAAAGTAATGAAAGTGGTATAGTATAACTAAATACCCAATTACCTACTTCATCCCTTGGATGGTGTCTAAACATGTACATAGTTTATTTTGTTATGTAATTACCATTTAATGTTAATAGGATACATGAGGCATAAAAAACCCTGACATCACCTCCTGATAGTATAAGTAATGAAGGTTCCAAGGCGTAACAAGTAAACCGGATACATATATCCAGTGAAGGAGTTCCAAGGTAATAATCAAGGTAACATAAATCTCTCAGAATGCAAACTCTGTAGTATCTGAGTGTATCTAAGGGGTAAGAGTATAATCCAAAGAGCATAATCCTATGCATTCAACAATAAAAAGACTATCCAATCCAAGGTGATCGACCAAGGTAAAAAGGGCTAAGAAAGATGAGAAGAGAATTGGGTAGGATTTAGCTCATCTTGAAGGATTAAATGGAGATAATATGAGGGGGATGAGGTTCCCTTTTATAAGAGAGGAAAGCAGATCTTTTGAAAACTCTGAAAAATATTAATTTATAATAAAATCAAACCCTACAGAAAAACCTCAAAAGTGTCCCAAATTAGAATAATATATGAGATAGGGTTGTAATATCATCATACAATAAATTTTGGACAACTAATTTTATCTATTTAAAACATATCTTTTTTAATTTACAGTTAGTTATTATATTAAATTTTAATTTTGTTAATATCATTCTAAGTTCTTAATTGTTATAAATATTTATTTATATGGTGTTAATCAACATTAAATATTTATTTTAGGATTTTTTAGATCTTATAATAATCACTTTGTAATTTTAAATATTTTTTATGATTTTTAAATTTTTTAATAAAATGTAGTTTTTATAAAATATCAATAGTGTCGATTTTGACACTATTCATTTATTTGACTTTAAATAAAATCCTCAAAAAAGATAAATTAAAAAAAAAATTAATACACTGATAACATGTCATAGTCACCTAAAAAATTCGTGGATCACTTCAATTAGTTTATATGATATTTATTTTAATATTTTTAAAACCATTTATTTGATATTTCTATTAAAAAAATAAATTTTACTTCACTGTTGTGTCATCATTAATAATAATTAATTAATATCTAAAAATTATAAACAAATTTTCATTATATATTTAAATTAATTATATTTCTAATGACTATTTACTTTCGATGTCTTATGAATTTTATCACTAAATTAAAATTATTACACTTATAAGATATCAGAGAGTGAGATGTTGTCACCTTCTTTTGTTTTAAAAATTAATACAACATTTTCATGGACAAAATTCCATGAAATGTAACTATTCCGACCCTTAGGTGATATAGGTCAACTTTTATTCATCGAATTGAATTTTGGCAGGTGTTAGGGTAATTTTATAATATTATAATTACCCTTAATTACTCGATTTACCATTAACTACGGTGATAAAAATAATTACCAATGTTACTATTCATAATGCCCAAAAAATCAAATTACTCCATTAACATAATTTTGACCAACTAATTTCAAACCTAGAATCCATTTAACAAAATTGAAAACTCTTAAGTTGTATTAATTAATTTAAAATTAATCCTGTTGTTGAGAAAATGGGATTTAAAAGTTAAATCATTAAAAAAGATTGAAATGTTTTTACCTATGAATTCAATGTATAATTAATGATAATGAGATACATTATATTAAATGGTAAAAATAAATTCTATTAATAATTTAAAACAATTCAATATTATAATTTAACATTATAAATTATCTCAATGAAAAAGTTTTTTTTAGTTAAAATTTAAAGTATTTTAACTATTCATCAAAATATGAAAGTTATCATAAAATATCAAAAATTTATCAAAAGAAAATTTTTATATCACGTTTCCAAATAAGAAGTTTATTTTTTCAAATCTAACTTATAAATGTGACCAAAAATATATTTAAAATGGTTGCGCCATCAAAAGGTGACAAAATAGCATTTTTTTTAAAAATACTTTTTTTATCAGAAATAATGAACTTGTCCTTATATCTTGTCTAGAAAAATAAAAACAAATTATGGCTAATACTATTCACAATGGATAGTTTATATCCCATTAAATAATAATATTTTAATAGTATATCGTTGTTTAGTGAAACTCGGTATTGCGTACAACATAAGTTGTCGAGGAAGGTCTCTCTTGCTTGTAACGCAAGACAAGTTAGTATTACGTGTAGTGAAAGATTTATTTGGTGTTTCATATAATATAATAAAAAATTATTTCATTTATACATTGAAAAATATATATACTCGGTGTTGCATGAAATTAATTCTATCAAAATAACCGGAATGTGTGTGCAACACAAGGCATGAGTAGTGTTGCATATACTGCATGCTAATACAATGTTGCATATAGAACAAGCTAATATTGGAGTAGCATACAACACAAGACATCAATGAAACTATATAGAATCTATCTCATAAAATATTGGGGTGTTACATTTGGAGTCCCTTGGAATGGGAGACTTCTAATGGAGGTCGCTATTGGGTTTCAATAGAGACCTACATAGGCAGTGTGAGGGCTTAAAAAAATTAGCACACCTTCCCCCACCCTGTATTACCTCATGCTCTCCCTCGAGACACCCTACAATGCTCATCCCCTCCCTCACTGCACCACCTCTGTCACACCGTCTCCACCTTCGACTCACCATTGTCGCTCATCCTCTCCCTCGCCACACCCAACTCTGCTTCCAACTCACCTATTTTTTCCTTCCTCTCCCTCATCGTACTACCTCTGTCTATCCTTCATCACCCTTCCTCTTCCTCACCACACCCACCCCCACCTATGTCTCATCTATGCCTCACCATCTCCCTCACTGTAGGTTCTGGAACCCTATCCCTCTCTGACTCCCCTCCTAACTTCTACCTCTGCCTCCCTCTCCCCAACTCCCTCTACTCACACCTGGCCCGTTGCCACAACCAACCCATAGCCGCACGCCACCCATCCACCCTTACCGCTGCCACTCCCCATGTCTCTCTGGCCCTCCGACTCCACCTCTACATTCACTTGGTTCCATATTTGTCTCGCTATTAGTTAATCCCTGATTTTAGTTATAGGGTTTTGATTTTGGGCACTTCCATCACAAATTGGAACTTCCATCCAAAATTGAATTTGATAACTTTCATCACAAATTGGTTTTCTCCACTTCCTTCACAAATTATATTTGTTGATTTATTGGGAGGCATTATCTTATTTGCTAAGGTTGATAGTCCAAAATCGGTATTTGATGATTTTTTTCATGTACCACATGCCCAAAGAGGTTATTATATATTTTTTTCAATACTGTGATTTAGAATTTTTCTTTCTATAGTTATAGTTGATTTATATGTTTTGATTATACTGTATCAAAATTTATGCATTATGATATCAGTGGATCATAGATTCATTATTTTCCATGTTGGCTTGTTATGTTTTGTTATACCTTGTAAAATATATTTTGTTTCTTAACTGATTGAATCCTCCACCAATCCGATCAAATGAGTGAATTAATCCCATTATATATGGCCCACGACCTATCCAAATCTATAATATTAAGAACAATATATTGAAGGGAACCAATGATCATGTTTACTGGAGGAGAATATGATAAGTGTGTAAGGGAAGATGAGCCATCCAAACACCCAACCAGTTTAACATCACAATTAAGAAACTTAGAGTGAAAATAGATTAATAACAAGAAAGATATATTCAAATATAATCTGAAATATCACTTGAAATATCCAATTTAAAACAACATAGAGGTTTATCAATTAAATAGTGTATAGATATTTCAATGGAGGAAAACATAGGAAAAAACAAAATGAAATTTCAATAAAAAAAATATAGGTAGTCATAATTTATAAAATATTTCTTTTTATAAAGGGTTATCTCCCCTTTAAATGATTTACCATATACTCATATTAATATGAGGTTTAGTGACCTTTATCACCTCCTCCTCTTTCTTTGACCAGCATCCAAGCGACTTTTTTGTTAAGGTTTTACCTAATTTAGTTTTGAAACATACATTAAGACTAAATTTTTATCAGGGGTGTGTTAATGTAAGAATCATTTTGACCTTCCCCCCTTAATGGAATCTGTATTAGCTAGCATGGATCAACCATATTTAAGAATAAGTCATCTAATATAATCATCAGTGGGGAACTGGAGTCTTTGGTTAAAGGATTTATTATAGATATGATATATTTTAGAAAAATTCGGTATAGTTTATTACATATGGAATCATAATACATATAGTAATTATGTATAATTTAATTATCCTATATTCTTCATTAATTATTAGATATCATAAGTAGCAGTAGGGATTTCTTAAGCATCATGGGAAAAAATATGTGTATATCATCTCCAATAATTAAATTATAATTGGTGATAGTGACATTTCATAGTTGGAAATAGACAGTTTTCATTACATGAAAATATTATGTCCATCATGTCATATAAATGATAGGATGTAATCAAATATGATAATCCCACCACCTCAATAATTGAAAAATATATGTAGTTATCATAAAATATAATTCACTTTATGGATGCTATAGAGAAATATCTCCCCCAAAAAACCATTTTGGATTGGTGGTGATATAGATATTTAAATTGATGATAAAATTTTATTTCATTACATAGGGAATTCATAAATGATGTTTGATATCCCTGTGTTGATTTTTGTTATGACAACCCATCAATATATTGTAATTAATGATAGCATTATCCATCTTTGTTAATAAGATGTATCAATTATGTTCCATTGTTGAATGAAAGTCAGTGGCATGAGATCATTATTGTCTGTGATATCTATTTTCTTTGATTTTTTTTGTGTTATAGATTGAAATATCATCTTGTCACTAGTTTCTACATCCATATCTTTATGTACCCATGATACTAATTGGTGATGATATCACCCTGTGCTCAAATAGAGTCTGTATCCAATTCAAACAACCCATTTCACAGAAATTGTGATTGTAAGTTATTCATTACACAACTATTAATGGTGGATATGGTATTAATTATATAACTATTTAGGGTAGATATTAGGTGACTATTAAGAATACAATAAAATTAATTCTTAACTATGTTATATAGAGGATTTGGCATATATAAATAAATGTTATTAATCATAAAATTATAATGTAATCTAATTTTTCCTTCTCAAAATGATAGAAAATATTAATTGTTTTACTAACACCTCTCATGTGGATATACTTTTATTATTAACACACTTATAAAATGTGTTTTTTTATTTATGTATACTTCTTTTGAAAATTATTTGAAAATTATGTGAAACTACTTTTTGGAATAAATCAATATTTAGGCTCTATTTGGCGGTACTTCTTGAAAATGTCTTAGAGTACATATCCATTTTGATAAAATTTATTGTGCAAGTGTTTTCAAATTTCATGAAAATGTGTTTCTTGAAAAAAAATTCATGATAATTTATTTATTTATATATTATAATCGAGACAAAATTTAGTCTTTATATTTACTTATCCTTTAACTGTATATTCTGATTTCCTTACCTATAAAAAAGTGTAAAAAAATCCCCATTTTGTAAAAAACATATCTTAGTTGAGTTTTGTTTTATATATTCATTTCATAAACATTTTAATTTAATTAAAAATATTACTTTTATCCAGACATGTTTTAAAATCCTCTCAAAAAAATATTTAGTCAAGTAAAGAAGAAGCCTTTTAAAAATAAAATTAATAATTAATTAAATATATTGCAATGATCATGTAATTTGTGAATTGTTTTTTGTTTTGGATGAGTATGAATTTAAGTCCATGTGCAAGTTTAGTATTTATATAAAATTTATTTTGTGATATGAAATTCTAAAAATGCACGCAATATGATGTCTTGTGTAAACATTGATGCTTTTTGTACAGATACAAATATGGATAAGAGTTGGATTGATATTCTAAATAGAACATCTAGAGAATATTTTTAAGGCATTGTGCAATTTATTTATTTAAATATAGTATTTCAATGAGAAAATATATGTTTTCCACATAGAAAATGTGAAAATAGATATGAATGCATATGATATACTGTGAGAGAGCATGTTTTCTTGATTGGGGGTTTGAGAAATTATAAGAGTTGGACTCGTCATGGAAAAAACTATATTCATTGTCACCATATAGAAACTATTAATATGGCTATTGATGAGAGGACGATTAATCCTATGCATGAAATGCTTTCTGAAATGGCATGTGGGATAGCTCATGAAGGCATTAACATCTGGAATGTTATGACCGGTGAGATCAATCCATGCTCTGGTGTAGATCATGATTTATTGAAGTTTTATGAAATACTTGATGATGAAAAAATATAATTATATTATGGGTGTTGACATGTTAGAGGAATAAGCACTAGACCCACATCATTCTACAAATCCCTCTACGTCTGAGGGTTGAGGAATGCATGGTGGTAAATGTGTTTATTTCTTAATTATGAATTTAAAATATATACACACATATGTAAAATTATGTAGGAATTGTTTTCAATATTATAATACTCGATTTCTTCTTATTCTCATAAGAGAGGCCCAGGTCCTGGTATTTCTTCTTGGAATTCTGACACGACCCTTGATGTATCATTTGACGAGAGATATCATCCTATGGGATTGGGTACCACTACATTTATTCACACATTGGTTCATATCATATACAACCCACACATGTTTTCATTGACTACATTTGAATAGGCATCATTCCCCAAGGATACATTATATCAGTTGTTGAAGAAAGTTCAGGTAAGAGGATCATTTTAGTTTCTCGACTATATTTAAAAAATACTAACATGTGATAATTTTTTTTCTTAAATAGAATAATATGAGTGTGTGCCTAAATGAGTGTTGGCTAGTGTGTATATCCAAATTTTGTTAAATGTGTAAATATAATAAAGGTAGAATCAAGAGGGATCACTAGGTACCAAATGTGGGTGCCGTAGACATTCTGGATAAAGTCCTGAGAGGGGTTCTCCCATCTCAGTGGCCTGAGTTGTTTCATAATGGTCTATTGAGGATGAAATGGTGAGTCTATGTATTTTAGTTTATATATTTCGAATAATTTTTACCATTTTACATATTTGATATTTGAATTTATTGAATGTAAGAGGTGGTAGAATGTCATTCTGAAAATACTGCGTTGTAGGGACCACCTCACAGGCTTGGGACTCATCATGTGTCCCAGATTTGACATGATGTATTTATTATTCATTTTTTAAGTTTTATTATTTAATATATGTTTGTGTTTTTATTTTTATATTATTAATATATAGTTACAGGAGCAAGTTTCACCGGCTCGTGAAATGTCAGTGTGGATGACAACTGGTGATCGAAATGATCCGGAGGTTGCAGCTCTTATAGTAAGTTCTTGTACTAATTATAAATTATTACATAATTCTACATATAAATATATATTAATATTTACATGTTACATTGGATCAATTTTAGGTTCAGTTAGCATAGTTTCTAGAGGACCAATGACAAATTTCCATGCGATGGGATAAAATATTCAATCGCATTATTGTTCGTGGTGGACATGGCTACAGTTTGACCTATGAAATAGGGATTACCTATTTTTCAGTTTCACGCAGAGTAGCTGTGGATCTTGTTATTTCTGGGATGACATAGAATATGGCATATTTGGAGGCATGAGTTCATGCTTTAGAGGATGTAAATGTGCAGCTGGTAGCAGAGCTTAGAGTACTACGAGAATATGTGCATCAGGGTGATAGTGGAAGGGATCCTATGATGTAGGTTTATATGGAATTTATTTATTTATTTTTTATGAAATTAGTTAATATTACCTTTATAATTTTTATTTTTTGTAGGCCCCTTCCGCATCAGATAGATGTAGCAGCCATGGCCCCAGATGAGGCATCATATTCAAGAGGTGTGTTTTGTATTTTCTTTTTTGTTTCTCATTTAAATTGATTGTCTCACTTTGTTTTTTTTTTGTATATTTTAGAGTTAAAATTACATTTTTTCCATTTCTCTTGTCCTAGTTTGTCATAGTTACCTTTAGGTAGCCTTTATTCATTCATAGTTTCTTGCTCTGTCACATAAAATAGTAGGATGGCACAAATAAACTAGAGAATATTCTCACTAAGCCCCACTATCTTCATCCCCAAACTTTATAATAGTATGCCCTTCACTTATTCTCTCATGTAGGACCTCCTGACAAATATATGTGGTCAGAATGTATGCCCCATTCTAAAAGACCGACCTCCACCTTCCACCCAGTCCGCTTCTCAGGATACAGTATAATTTCATGGTCTGTATTTTTTTTATTTTCTATCCTATCTTTTCAAATTCTACCTATCTTATAGTATGTCATTATGTGTGTGTGCGTGTGTCATGTTGTTTTGGTCTATATGTATCTCTTTTTCCTGTCTATATGATCAGCTTGTATGTATGTCTTTCTCTCTGTGCTTTTCTGTAGGAGTGTGTGTCTATATATTTTCATGTTTTTTAATCTATAAATCTATCCATTTTACAACAAACCCATCTATCTATTTATCCATTTATTTGTTTTTCATCACACTGTGTGTCATGACCCGTCCTCGGGGCTCGTGTCGTGACTACCCCAAGCCCGCCTTCCATAGGCTAGGGGCTGGAGACTAGCACCAAAGGAGAAAATCCTGATAACTGGGAAGGCATTGCCTTTATAAATGTAAACAAAACACCACAGAGTACAAGAAGAAGTAAAACACTAAGTACAAAGAGAAGTGCTAAAAGGTAAATGGGCCAGAATACAAACCCAAATGAAAGTACAACAACAACTGAACAAAGTACAAAAGAAAAAGACAACAACTAGAAGAACGGAAGCGGCTCCTAGGTCGTCCTCCTCAGATCCTACCTGAAGGGTATGTACAGATGGCGTAGCTCCTGGATCGTCCACCACGGATCCTACCTGAAGGGTCGGTACAGATATCCTCTTAAATGCTCTCGCTCGTCAACCTCCTCCGAGTGTCGTCTCGCCATGAAGTCCACCTCCGGATACTGACTCGTCGTGTAGTCCACCTCCGGGTACTGTCCAATCCTCGAACATTCGGCCTCCTTCATCACTGCCCGTCGTTTGCAACCAACACAACGAGGTGCGGGCATAGCCAGTGCAGGGGTGAATATAACGATACTCAGTAGGGACCCCGAGACCCTCAAGGTCTCACTAAAAACCAACAATGATAACCACAAAGAAGATCTCAACAGATAACCTCTACTTAGGTATATACCATGCATATACCTAAGTTATCAAGAAAATCATCTCAATCATGAGGAAAACACCAAGATCATGAAATTAACAGATAACCACTACCCAGTAATATTCCCATACATATACATAAGTTATCAAGTGACCCATCTCAATCATGAGGTAAACACAAAGGTCAAAAGTCTCAGCTCAAACCAGAATTTTCATCATCGAAACCGTAACTGCTGAAGAGCCCCGCCTCTGGTGTGTACAGTGGTCCTGTCATGACTCTGAGGTACTGATCACTAACCTAAGACTGCTGAGGTACTCCTCCTGTCGAGTACTATGGGTCTGCTGCTACAACCCAGCGCTTCCCACCATGGGTCTGCCGCTACAACCAAACGCTCCCCCTCATATCCTAAAGAGGTACTCCTTCTGTTGAGTACCGCGGGTCTGCCGCTACAACCAAGCACTCCTCCGCCGTGGGTCTGCTGCTACAACCAAGCTCTCCCCACTGGGCTATCCGAAACACACCGAGTTGATCGGTCAAGCAGTCGTCAGGTCTCAGCCGGCTACACGGTCTTCGTACTCCGCACGCTCGTCTCCGGGAGGGTGTGCTCCATGAGATGCTGGTTGATACTACAAGTATCACAAAGTTCCATGAAGAAGTATCCCAATGGACCTCCTCGTCATAGGGGTCTCAACGCAATAGATGGCGCGTCAATCAGACTCCCGGTCTGTGAGTTATTAGACTTTTCGTCCCAGGGGCCCGATTGATTTCGTGAGCGAACCAACCCGGCCGTAACTCAACTGTACCCCAAACTCTCCTAGGGTATACTCATAGGGACCGTTTCTCAACGAGATCACCAACTCCACAAACGGTTCTTCAAACGGACTTCTGGTCTGAAAGATAACAACTTTTCCGTTCCAAGGGCCCGATTGGATTTCGGGTGCAATCCAACCCGACCACTAGCCAACTGCAACCAAAACACGGGCGAAGTATGCCAAAAGTTCTGTCTCAACAAGAGGAAATCAACGAGAGAGATGGCGCGTCAATCGGACGCCCGGTCTGTGAGTTATTGGCCTTTCGTTCGAGGGGCCCGGTTGGATTTCGTGAGTGAAACAACCCGACCACACTCCGACAGCATCCAAACCTCGAGCAGAGTAAGCCAAAAGATTTTCCTCACATAAAGGAATCCATCAAAGTCGACGGCACGTCAATCGGACGTCCGGATCTCGAGATATAAGCATTTCTGCTCCGAGGGCCCGGTTGGTTTCGTATCCGAACCAACCCGGCCGAACCCAAAGTATTCCAAAACCTTGAGTGCGATATACCGAAACGACCGTATCGTTCCAAGTATCGCTACGCAACTAACGGTGCGTCGATCGGAGGTCCTTAGTCCATGATATTGGCAAAATACCAAAGAGGGTCTGAAATCGGGGGGTCTGGGCCCGGACCGACCCGGCGCGACCCCCCCTGGGTCGGCCCGAACCGGGTCGACCCGACCCGGTCTGGTGCAACCCGGCCTGGCCAGGGCAGCCCGGCCCGGCGGGTCGGCTCGGCTCGACTCGGCCCGGCCGAGCGAAGGAACTGCGGCCCCCGCACGGGGGCCGCTTCGCAGCACCCGGACGCGGCATGCCTGACGCGTCCCGCCTCCCAGTTCCATGTGGCCACGGAACCGCCTGGCCGCCGCGGTGGGTTTTGCCGGAGGCGCGCCGGGCGCCGCTGCCGGCCGCCGCCTCCAGCGCCGCCGCGCCGGTGTAGGATTCTGCGGACCACCGGATGCGCTCCGGTGGTCCGTTTTACGTGCAGTCTTCGCCAGTGGTCTTCCCGGGACTCGACCTTCACTGCAAGGCCCTCAAATCGCCCTTGCGGCCCCGTTTGTCGTCGTCCGCCATTCCGCACACTAAGAATGAGAAAGAATGCGGTGGTTCGGACTTGTTTGTTGGTCCGCACCCACCGCGTTAGCGGTTTGAAACAACACCATAATATTTCCCATCAATTTGATAAACCCCGAACCGCAATAATAATCCACGGACCATCTTGTTAATTAGTTGGTCCGCGTTCATGCCTTGAAGGGAAACAAACATGGAGTATTATCATTTTCAACACAACCCCTACCTCAACGTCGTCGTCGGACGCGAGTTCGTCGCGGAATTGACCATCGCGGAAGAAAAGGATCGTCGCATCGCGGAAGGGAGAATCATCGGCATCAATCTCTGGGGGTCCGGCGTTCTTCGTCGCCCTTCATCTAAGGCCGGCGTTCTTCGCGTTCTTCGCATTCTTCGCATTCTTCGCGTTCTTCGCATAAGAAGGTGAAGATCTTTAGAGATTCTCCAAAGGTCTAACACAACAAGCCGATAATAAAAAAATTCCTCATCTTATTTTATTATCAACTGAAGAATTTGAAAAACAAGGATAAGTAACAAACAATTAATTCATAGAATTAATTGCAATGAACTAACCGCCCAATTAATAGGGGCGTTAAGAATTTAGAAAATATGTTAGTTGACTTTCGTTTAATAGGGGTTTTCACGGGTACGTTACTTAGCGGAAAAGAAACGGTGGGTCTTGTGCGGGCCGCACCTCACTAATATCCTACTAAGAGGGTAGGATATTTTGGGTTCCACCCTATCCGCTTCAACTTAGCCTAAGAGGCGTTAAGTCAAAATAAAATAATGTTTGTCGTACCACATTATTTTATTTCTTAACTTAAAGCCCAAAAATTTAAAAACCACACCCGAGCATAGACAACTCCAGAAGAAGAGTTTCTAAGCAATTATCGGCGTTGTGATTCCATCGATGCCCTCGGAATTTGATTCCGAGCACCGGTTCAAAAGTTAGAAAAACTCGCTCGTTCGTTCACTGAACGTACCCGAGCCCAAACTTCGGAAAATGATTCTGGGCACAACGGGCCTCGGAATCAGGTGCCGTTAGAAACTGCGTTCTTGTAAAATCTCAAAAAAAAATTATAAAAAAATTTCCCTTGAAATTTCCGGGTCTTTACATTACTCTCACCTCATCGCTTTACGTCCTCGTAAAGCTTTAATACAAACTAGGGTCACAAAAGTGGTACAAAGCACGCATCTGAGCCTTCCGCTCCCATGTGCTCACCCGGAGGTTCCCGTACTGCCAGAGAAAGTGCACCCGAGGAATAGATCATCCTTGTAGGATTCGCTCATGTCGATCCTCTATCCCCACTGGAACCTCTGTGAAAGACACCCCATCGCCATCGTCCAGCTCCTCATGGTCGATGATATGTGAAGGGTCGAGCATGTATCTCCTCAGTTGAGATACGTGGAAGTCTCCGTGCACCTGGTGAAAATGCGGTGGATGGGTCAAGCGGTAAACCACCCTGCCTACCCAGTTGAGGACCTAGAAAGGTCCGTTGAACCTCGGAGATAACTTGCCGCCTTGGCCACATCTCCATAAACCTCGTCGAGGTGAGACCCGTATAAGGACATGATCGTCATCCTCGAACTCTAGAGGTCTCCAATTCCTGTTAAAACTGGAAATCAAAACGACTGCCACCACGAGGGTAAGGTTGACCGACTCAAGAATGATCGGACACACCCTCCTATGCAAGAGTTTATCCTGTGCTGCCTGAGGTTTCCTTTTCTCCGACCAAGGAAAACCTATCCCGACGTCTTAGTTAAACCACAACCTTTTCGCCTAATACAGTCAATCCGTGTATGAACTATGGATCCAATCCATACTCAGACCAACGTCTTAAGGCCTCGACGCTGCTACCAAGAGATTCCAACCAAAACTCTCACCTCGAGGGTCTGACCATAATGTCGGCATAAGTGTGATTATCGAGTCTCCTCCCAAGGTATCTCCAGACGTGAGGGTCAAGTCTACGGTTTACCGGAAACTCTAGGTCTGGAACAAGATTTGTGAAAGCAAGGAATGATTCATATCGACGTCTGTTACTACAGCAGCTAGTAGTGGACACATACTATCCCTTGAATCAATTCTAGAGCCATTGGGTTACACTCTTTGACCGCAAGCAGCCGCACTCTTCCTCTACCCTCCAGCTCCCTGAGCCTGGCGGGGATGACTAAGGCGGGTGGTTGTAGCATGTTAAGATGTACACCACCTCATGCGGCTCTCCTAGATCTGCCTCCACGTCTGCTGCTCCGCAGACTCATCTCTCCTTTAAGCTTCCTCTTATTTAAACATTTAGCATGCCCGAGTCTCCAAGACTGGTGCCAGTTTCATGTTTCTTACTACACTGTGCAGTCTTCATCCGCTCTTGGATGACCTGGACCTCCTCTAGTCTCACAAGAGCTGCTATGATTTCTTCTTTGCCGATAAGAGAAATCTAGTCTCATCCCCTGGATTAACCACATTTCTTGCCTAATATAGTAAATCCCAACATGAATGATGCATTCATGCCATGGATGACGTCGTAAGGTCTCGATGTAACTACCAAGAGATCCAACTGTCACTCTCACCACCAAGGGTTGAGTCACACTGTCGGCATCAGTGTGAGGTCACTGGGTCTCCTCCAGTAGAAATCTCGAAAGTGAGGGTCAAGTCAACAGTCTTAACCAGGACCACTCAGTATCAACCAAAAAAAAGGACAGGAAAGCAAACATCACAAGATAAGTGTCTTTTTATTATTGCCGCTCATAGTACAATGACACGGATACAACAGCAACATGGAACTAGAAGTAAAAATGACGTATCCACTAGTTTCTCTCCTATCCACCTTCTCCCGGAGCTCTACTTCCATGTCCACTTCTCAGCTGTTGCTCAAGCACCCGCCACTGCTTCTGCCTCGGTGGCACCTCCAAAGCCTGCAGATCAACTGTACGAGGAGTCGGAGAGTCACGTGCCAGATGACCCTTCCCGCCGCATTCATAACACTTCCTGCTCCTCGTACGACTAGCTCTGGTCCTCTTGGACCTCTGCAACATCTGTCTACTGCCCACAGATGACTCAGCTACTGATCGAAAACCCTACGGCAAAGGCAGATGCTCCTGTACACGCTCGGGGTGTAGAGCTACTGACACAAACTCCACCCTGAAGAAGGTCTCGAAGTCTTCCCATGCGAAGGTCATCCCGTTGCAAAACTGGAAACAGTGGCTCCACCAGCTGCCTGCTACTTCCTGAAGAAGGATGGCAGCAAAAATCACTATGAATTCTGTTGGCGTCCCCACTAGCCTGAAGACTCTCACCACAGCCTCCAGCCAATCCTCAGCGGCCTATGGGTCCATCTCTCCCCAGAACCTGGGTGGCCTCTAGCACTAAAACTCATGCAGCGCACTCAAGTGGAGTGCATCGCCTACTGCTGGGGCTGGTGGCATCGGTGGCCCAACGTATGGTAGTACCACTGGTGCCTCCGCTGGTGCCTCAACTACAAGAGGGTCTGATACCGAAGCCTCGTCACTCGACAGGCTGTCAGTACGCACAGCTCTCTGGGCTCTATCTGGTCATCTTAGAAAAGGCATCCGGAAAGAAACAACGTGACACAGTCAAATGATTATACCTGGTGAGCGGACCTGGTTTGAGCTGATATTTAAATAAAACTTCTGGAAACACACATGCAATCAGTGTTTTCGTGCACAAAGTTGGAATTCAGTTGTCAGGGACCTGGTGTATGGATACGTCGGCCGCCCCCACCAACACTGGACTCCCTGAACTGAAGACCACACTCGGTACCCTTAACATTATTGCTTCACAGAAAGAAAATATCAGGGTTGTAATTCCTACGGTAGAACTAAATCCTCTGATAAAAATTTGTCACGACCCGTCCTTGGGGCCCGTGTCGTAACTACCCCAAGCCCTCCTTCCATAGGCCAGGGGCTGGAGACTAGCACCAAAGGCGAAAATCCTGATAACTGGGAAGGCATTGCCTTTATAAATGTAAACAAAACACCACAGAGTACAAGCGGAAGTAAAACACTAAGTACAAAGAGAAGTGCTGAAAGGTAAATGGGCCAGAATACAAACCCAAATGAAAGTACAACTACAACTGAACAAAGTACAATAGAAGAGGACAACAACTGGAAGAACAGAAGCGGCTCCTTGATCGTCCTCCTCGGATCCTACCTGAAGGGTAGGTACAGATGGCGTAGCTCCTGGATCGTCCACCACGGATCCTACCTGAAGGGTAGGTACAGATAGCCTCCACAATGCTCTCGCCCGTCAACCTCCTTTGAGTATCATCTCACCATGAAGTCCACCTCCGGATACTGACTCGTCGTGTAGTCCACCTCCGGGTACTGTCCAATCCTTGAACATTCGGCCTCCGTCAGCACTGCCCGTCGTCTGCAACCAACACAACGAGGTGCGGGCATAGCCCGTGCAAGGGTGAGTATAATGATACTCAGTAGGGACCGCGAGACCCTCAAGGTCTCACTAAAAACCAACAAGGATACCCACAAATAAGATCTCAATAGATAACCTCTACTTAGGCATATGCCATGCTTATACCTAAGTTATCAAGTAACTCATCTCAATCATGAGTAAAACACCAAGATCATGAAATTAACGGATAACCACTACCCAGGAATATGCCCATACATATACCTAAGTTATCAAGTGACCCATCTCAATCATGAGTTAAACACAAAGGTCAAAAGTCTCAGCTCAAACCAGGATTCTCATCATCGAAACCATAACTGCTGAAGAGCCCCGCCTCTGGAGTGTACAGTGGTCCTGTCACGACTTCGAGGTACTGCTCACTAACCTAAGACTGCTGAGGTACTCCTCCTGTCGAGTACTGTGGGTCTGTTGCTACAACCATGTGCTTCCCACCATGGGTCTGCCGCTACAACCAAGCGCTCCCCCTCATAGCCTCAAGAGGTACTCCTTCTGTTGAGTACCGCGGGTCTGCCGCTACAACCAAGAGCTCCTCCGCCGTGGGTCTACCGCTACAACCAAGCGCTCCACACTAGGATATCCTAAACACACCGAATCTATCGGTCAAGCAGTCATCAGGTCTCAGCCGGCTACACGGTCTCTGTACTCCGCACGCTCGTCTCTGGGAGGGTCCACACCATGAGCTGCTGTTCGATACTACAAGTATCACAAAGTTCCATGAAAAATTATCCCAAGGGACCGCCTCGTCATAGGGGTCTCAACGCAACAGACGGCGCGTCGATCAGACTCCCGGTCTGTGAGTTATTAGCCTTTTCGTCCCAGAGGACCGGTTGATTTCATGAGCGAACCAACCCAACCGTCACTCAACTGTACCCCGAACTATCCTAGGGTATATTCTAACGGACTGTTTCTCAACGAGATCATCAACTCCACTGACGGTTCGTCAAAAGGACGTCTGGTCTGAAAGATAACAGCTTTTCCGTTCCAAGGGCCCGGTTGGATTTCGTGAGCGAACCAACCCGGACGCACTCCGACGACATCCAAACCTCGAGCGGAGTAAGCCAAAAGATTCTTCTCACTTATAGGAATCCATCAAAGTCGACGACACGTCAATCGGACATCCGGAGCTCGAGATATAAGTGTTTCTGCTCCGAGGGCCCGATTGGTTTCGTATCCGAACCAACCTGGCTGAACACAAAGTATTCTAAAACCTTGAGTGCAATATACCGAAACGACCGTCTCATTCCAAGGATCTCTACGCAACTGATGGTGCGTCGATCGGAGGTCTATAGCCCAAGATATGGGAAAAAGACCAAAGAGGGTCTGAAAACGGGGGGTCTGGGCCCGGACCGACCCGGCCCGACCCCCCTGGGTCGGCCCGAACCGGGTCAACCCGTCCCGGGTCCGTATCTGACCCGGTTTGGTGCGACCCGGCCCGGACAGGGCGCGACCCGGCCCGGCGGGTTGGCTCGGCTCGGCTCGGCCCGACCGAGCGGCCGAGCGAAGGAACCGCGGCCCCCGTGCGGGGGCCGCACCGCAGCACCCGGACGCGGCATACCGGCCGCGTCCCGCCACCCGGTTCCGCGTGGCCGCAGAAACGCCTCGCCGCCGCGGCTGAAGTCGCGGAGGGTTTTTCCGGTGGCGCCGCCACGCCGGCGTGGCACGCCGTCGTGGGATTCCACGGACCACCGGACGCGCTCCGGTGGTGCATTTTACGTGTGGACTTCGCCAGTGGTCCTCCCGGGACCCGACCTTCACTACAAGGCCCTCAAATCGCCCTTGCGACTTCGTTTGTTGTCGTCCGCTGTTCCGCACACTATGAACGAGAAAGAATGCGGTGGTTCGGACTTGTTTGGTGGTCCGCACCCACCGCGTTAGCCGTTTGAAACAACACCATAATATTTCCCATCAATTTGATAAACCCCGAACCGCAATAATAATCCATGGACCCACTTGTTAATTAGTTGGTCGGCGTTCACGCCTTGAAGGGAAACAAACATGGAGTATTATCATTTTCAAAACAACCCCTACCTCAACGTCGTCGTCGGACGTGAGTTCGTTGCGGAATTGACCATCGCGGAAGAAAAGGATTGTCGCGTCGCGGAAGGGCGTCGCTGTCGCGCGGTACTCGGCGTCGCACAGACAAACTCTGAGGATCAAGAACATACAGATTTAATTATAACAATTAAATCCATGTTGATGTTATAATCCACATAGAATTAAAAGGACCACAATCCCCTAACTTGTCGTTGTCGATCGAAGATTGTCGCGGGGTTCGATCGTCACGGAAGAAGCGTTGTGGAGGGAGAATCGTCGGCATCAATCTCCAGGGGTCCGGCATTCTTCGTCGCCCTTCATCGGAGGTTGGCGTTCTTCGCGTTCTTCGCGTAGGAAGGTGAAGATCTTTAGATATTCTCGAAAGGTCTAACACAACAAGCCGATAATAAAATAAGTCCTCATCATATTTTATTATCAACTGAAGAATTTGAAAAACAAGGATAAGTAATGAACAATTAATTCATAGAATTAATTTCAACGAACTAACCGCCCAATTAATAGGGGCATTAAGAATTTAGAAAATGCGTCAGTTGACTTTCGTTTCATAGGGGTTTTCACGGGAGCGTTACTTAGCGGAAAAGAAACGGCGGAGCTCGTACAGGACCCACCTCACAAATATCCTACCAAGAGGGTAGGATTTTTTGGGTTCCACCCTATCCGCTTCAACTCAGCTTAAGAACCTTTAAGCGGCTTTAAGTAAAAATAAAATTAAGTTTGTCGTACCACATTATTTTATTTCTTAACTTAAAGCGCAAAGATTTAAAAACCAGACCCGAGCAAATGCAACTCTGGAAGAGGCGTTTCTAAGAAATTACTGGCACTGCGATTCCATCTGTGCCCTCGGAATTTGATTCCGAGCACTGGTTCAAAAGTTAGAAAAACTCTCTCGTTCGTTCACTGAACGTACCCGAGCCCAAACTTCGGAAAATGATTCTGGGCACACCGGGCATCCGAATCAGGCGCCGTCAGAAACTTCATTCTTGTAAAATCCCAAAGAAAATTTAGAAAAAAAATTCCCTTGAAATTTCTGGGTCTATACATTGTGTATGTTTAATGATCAATCTATTCACAAGAGGGTTTATCCATAGGTTTTTTTTGTTTCTTTGTCAGTCTACATGCCTTTCTAATGATATGTCTATCCATCCATCCATCGGACTTTTCATTGGTCTATTTTTCTATCATCATTATTTCTATTTTTATATCAATCCATTTTTCATTTTTTGTGTGTACATATTATTTTTTCTCTGTTCATTCAATTTTTTTATCAGTGTATGTGTCTACTTTTTTAACCCATATATGTGTCTATCTTCCTTTTCTATTCAACATTTTTTTTCAAGTTGTATTCAATTTTTCAATAGTTCCTTGGTCCATTTATCCATCCATATGCTTGTCCGTCCATCTTCCTATCTTTATGGTTTTCCATCCATCCATTCATTTCTTTAGTAATGTGTGTGAAATTAATAGTCCAAGGAGATGTCATTAGACCCTCCATTAGGTATCTAAGAAGACTTAGGTACTAGTGATTTTGGATGTTTCCTATGCTTCTCATCATTGGATAGATCCTCTCCTCAACATTATTTGATGGATCATTATAGAACAACTTTTTGACTCATTATATCATAGATTTTGAATTTCTATGAAGCAGATGGTCATAGATGATCTAATGATTTGGGAACATTGGGGTTGGTATATTATGTGGATTCCTAGTAACCCTCTCCTTTGTGAAGGGTCGATCCCATAGGGACCTTGATATCACTACTCAGTAGTATTCCTGTAACACCCCGAGATTTTATGAAAAATATTCTTTTTAATTTCATTAATGTCTTGTGTTATATGCTACACCAAAAGGAGCTTTCACAACACACATCTCTGACCTGTCTTGAATTACACGCAATCGCGACCTTCCATGATAGCATGTGTTGTACGCAACACCAAGTTTCGCTAAACAACGATATGCTATTAAGATATCATTAAAACTAGACGTTATGAATAGTAATAACCACTTTTTGAAATTTTGTAAATTTTATTTTTCAAAATGGACTTCATTTATGGATTCGGAATATCGAAATTATCTTAGGGTGAAATTTTGGTGATTTTCAGATAACTTTCATATTTTGATGAATAGTGAAATTTACAAAATTTTAATTAAAAAAAAACTTTTTCAATCGAAATAATTAATAGTGATAAATTATTAATTTTAGTGGTTTTAAAGTATATTTACAATTTAATACAATGTTGGTCATTGGATGTAATTTCACATTTAAACCAGTTATAAACAAGTGTCAATCTTTTGATAGTTATTATCTCTTAAAAACACGCTATTTGTTTTGACGACAGGAATTAATTTTTAAATTAATTAATGCAACTGATATGTTTTGAATTTGGTAAAATAGAAATCATTTTTGATTTCATAATATCAAATATAGCTTAGGCCTAAGTTTTGGTATTTTTCTGAAAACTTTCAATTTTTGATGAATAGTGAAACCACTAAGTGGTAGTTAAAAAAACTGAATTTTTCATAAAACTTAATTTTACCACTTCTGTGAGTGGAATTTAAAAATCCGAGAGACACGGTTGATGTCAGTAAGTAAAATGTGGTTCAATGAGATGAAAATAATTTTTGGTGAATAGTAACTTTTTACTTTTATTTACCACGGTTAAAAGTAAATAGGGTAATTAAGGGTAAAAAGGATATTATTATTAGCCTAACACATGTCCTAATTCTATTGGATAAGTTTAATTCGACCAAAAACAACCTTAGGAATAAAATATGACCATTTAGGCCCACTTGGATTAGATTAGGACATTTATTATTATTTAATTCAAAGAAGAGTTAAAAGAGTTAAAATCAAACTTTATTTACTAAAATATTTTTAATATAGGGTTATACATAAGATACATTCGATTATAAATATTCATTAGAAATATAAAACGATTTCCTATATAATGGTATTTTATTTGTAATTTTTAGACATTAAATAATTTAATTTATTTATGACACAACGATGATGCAGTAATTATCTTATTAATGAAATATTGACATAATTGATGTTATAAATACCCAAATAAATATAATTTTAGACTTTTTATGAATTCCACTAATTTTATAGGTTAATATGACATATTATTATTAATTTAGTTAAATTTTTTAGAACTTATCATTCTGTTATGATTTTCAAAAAAATCAATTACTAAATAGTGTCAAAATTGACATAAAATAGTTTTTAAAACAAATATTATATTATTAACTGTTATTTTATTCCTAAAAATCTAAGGTTCGGCCAAATGACTTAGATAAGGTTATATATATTAATAATAAACAACTTGGGGTTCTTTTGGCTTCTTATAGTATGTTTATTAACCTTATAGTGTAAGAACACAAGAAGACACGGTAAAAGTAAAATTATTTAACTTAATGTTAAATCTAAATGATAAGGTTAAAATAGAAACCTAAACTTGTCTAAATTCTATTGGATGAGAGGATTTCGACCCATCCCCACCTTAGCATCGAAATAAATCAATTTGGAGCTATTTAAAACCGAACTTGACTTTATAATAAAATAATATTTTTCGTTATTCCAAAGGTGCCCCTCTCCTCCCTTATAAAAGGACACCTCCTCCCTCTCTTCATCACACAACTTTGAGCCTTCCAGCTCGGCCAACCCCTGCCAAAATCTCTTCTCCACTTCCATATAAACATCCTAGAGGTTCTGGACTTCCTCAAAGACTAATTTTAGTGCCCTAAGAGGAGGTCTCAAAAAGGCGCTTTAAAGAAGAGGTAATTTCTGTTACCGATTCTTTCACCTTTATTTCTTCTTCCACTTCTTCTTATTAGGTTCTTTCATTATGAAGTAATAACATCAGTATCACTCATATACTGATATGTTATTATAAGTACGAAACAACTCTATTTCATCATCTATCCATCCTACGGAAAACGAAATCACCGCGCGTGCGTACGTACGGAATACCGTCTCCACGCCGTGGTGTAATCTGTTTTTTCACCAACACCTTACATGGATGGGTATTATGGTGTAAAGAATAACTATACATAGTTATTATAACATCATAATGATTCTGATATATTGTTTCATCCACTCCAATTCAATTCAATAATTATGGAAATGATATCATCGCTCGTGCGTACGTACGGACTACCGTCTCCACGACGCAATGAGATTCATTCTCCATGTTAACCATTTAAGAATGATTATAAAGTATATATAAGAAATAATAATGAAATATATGACATTATAAAGCTACTGGATTTATGTGTATATATATGTATTTCATCTAATTAATTCCACTCAATTCAATAATGAAACGGAAACAGCGTTCATACATACGTACGACCTACCGTCTCCATGAACGGTGTATTTCTTTCCATTTACTGATTTATTATATGTATGAATACTCTGAATATATATATATAAATCATGTTTTATATTCTGGAATTAAGTAATCATGATCTAACTAATCATATGAATAATTACAAGTCAAAACACGGACAACAAATGAAACAATTTTACCCAAAACGCTACTTTAACATGATTTTACAAAAGAACGGGTAAATTAAAGTCATAAGTGAACCATATATGATATCATAACAATTAGTATGATTCCGGAATAAGTCAATGACATTATTTAAATCATTATACAGGAGTTTCGGACACTTACGAAGCAAATCGGACCTAAGGTAAGGGAAATATCACAATCTCATTTTTATCCGAGATTGTTTATACTTTGAAATTTACTGGGGTGTATTTTATCATCCACATCCATGTTTCATCAATATGTAATATTATTTCCAACCACCTACTATTTTTTTTTAATCCAATTTTACCCTTCGGTGAGATTTTAGTAAAATATATGAAAGGAATCTTTTGTCATTTTTCGCACGAGTTACTTTTTTGACTTTTCCGACAAAAGTACGAGAAGAATGTTTTTTTAACTTATACGGCAAGAATGGACTTTTAAAACATTATTTACAAGAAGCTTCCTTTACAAGTTTTCAAGTTTATTTTTAATCAAATTCTTTTAGTTTAAAATTGTATGGCATGTTAAGAAAGGAAAAGTATTTTTGAATTAGAAAGGATATTTTCCTCAAGAATGAAGTTCAAGTGTTTTATCAAAATTATTTTCCATCTAAGATAATAATGGGTTCTGTTTTTATCCCTATTATTACATGGATTTGATTATTTTGTGATGGAAATATTTTTATGAATTCCTTTATCTTATATGAATTGTTTTATGATGTCATGTTGTTTAAGAATCCCATTTTTATTAAATGGGTTATGCTATGATGTATGGTTTATGATTTTGTGGCACACATAAGAATGGTATCATAATGAGATGGGTGGGACATATATCTCCCTCCAATGCATTGGGTAAAGATTTTATATCTCATGAGATAGACATGACTGAAACGGTAGGTTATACCGGTTCGGTGAAACAGGACTGAAACGAGGGTGACTCGGTTCAGAAAGGGACTTTGTCCACTAAGATAGTCTTGGCAATGAGTTTTGACTAACAAGAAATGATTCTCTATGATTATGTGTGTATGCCACAAAGTTTCATGTTTTAAGTTATGATTATTGGGGTTTACCTTTCACTACTATGATTTATCCCATGTTATGAAATTATGATTTATTTTGCAGGTTAAGATTTCCAAAAGTTATGTTCTTATGTATATGATGTGAATGACATTTATTTTGTTTACCCTTACTGAGCATTTGAGCTCACCCTTTTATATTTTCTTTTCCCCAGGATATAAAGAAAGGTTTTAGGTAAAAAAGAAGAAGATCTTTATGGGAGATGTTGAAGATCTTTCACCGCGATTAGAAGATTATATTCTGAGTTTCCAAAGACACTAAACTATTACGATCCTCATGTGTGTGTTTTTGTTATGTACTAAGTATTCCGCAAATGTAATGTAATGTCAATGTACGTTAAGCTTCGGGTCTCAACAGTTGGTATCAGAGGAAAGGTTTAGTCAACCTTTGGAAACTGGGATGCGAAAACGTTAGTGAGATCCCTAGAGATATTTCTAAGGTATTTCTAGGGATGTCCCTAAGGATAAGTATACGTATAGGATATGGTCCTAGAACTACGGTAACGATCTTATAATTTAACCTAAGATGTTAGATATTAAGGGTACTCCCCCTTTACTTTGTTGTTTTCCCTAGCATGATTTTTGTCTCTCACACTATTCTTTTTGGGTTTTAGACGATGGCTGGAACCCGAAGGAACTGTGTTGATCAATGAAATGGACAATGCAATGATTTTCCTCCTGAACAAACAAATGTTATGGGAGATGGAGTGCAAAATCTTATTGCTATAGTTACACAAGCTATGAATCATTCTGGACTTCCAAATGAGCAGAGAAGGGAACAATATTCTATTGAGTCCATCATGAGGCAACGTCCACCTTCTTTCAGTGGGACTTCCGATCCACTTGTTGCTGAACAATGGATCAGTACCACTGAAAAGATATTTTCAGTTCTTCAATGTTCTGAACATGATAAAGTCATCTTAGCAGTATATCGTTTGGAAGGTGAAGCTGATCAATGGTGGAATCTTATCAAGAATACGAGGCCAAGAGTTGAAATTGAGTCCATGGAATGGGACGAGTTCAAGAACTTGTTTTTCAGTAAGTACATCCATCGTATTCTTCGAACAAAGATGGAAAAGGAGTTTCTTGAGCTGAAGCAGAAGGGTGATGAATCTGTTGGTATATACGAAGTGAATTTTACAAGACTTGAAAGGTATGCATCTGGGATTATCATCCAACCTGAAAGTAAAGTTGATCGATTTTTCAGTGGCTTAAAACCAAGTCTTCGAAGGGAATTAGCTATAAGAGACTTTAGTAGCTATGAAGAAATTGTGCGTTGTGCTATCAAGGTAGAAATGGAAGTTGGTGTTACATATCCATCTCATGGTTTTGACAAGAAACGAAAGATGGAGTTCAAGGTGAAATCTCGGAATAATGGTGAAAAGAAGATGAATGTTTCCTTATGTACAAAGTGTGGAAAGAAGCATGGTGGAGATTGTCTTAAAGGGACTAGAAAATTTTTTAAGTGTGGAAAAAAAGGTCATCGAGTAGCTGAGTGTCGAAGTAATGGAAAAAGGGTTTCTAATGATGTGAATAAAGCAAACACTGCAGAGAACTCACCACCAACACTTCAATGCTTCAAGTGCAAGGAAATGGGGCATTATGCTAATAAATTCCCTAATCCAAGGGTTAGTGATGACCGACATGAGCGACCGCTTATGGAAAATGACAAAGGGAAGTCACATGCTATCACTATTGGCGATGTTGAATATGACAACGATGTGGTGGAATGATTAAGTGTTTATGTAATGGGATTCCAAAATAATGTTGTATCATGGAGTATTGGAATATTTATGTATTGTTCTAATGTGGTATTCAATTTGATTGAGATATTTTTGGAAATAAGATGATATGCGCATAATGAAGGGAAAACGAGAAAATGAAATGTTTAACAGTATTCATGAGCTCATGACTAATATAAGGGGAAGGTTATATCATGGTTTGAGTATATAGAATTTTTGGATTTTGGAATGTGGAAAGAGTTAACTTATGACAACGTTCATGTTTTCACTAAGGTTTAATGGGTATTCATTTTTTCAAGAGAATACATCATTAAGGTATTCACATGATTGGAATTTGACCAACAAGGTATATGGGGGATAAATGATGGTATTCACATGCTTGGTTGACGACATTTCAAGTTATCGTTTTCTTTATACTATGAGCTTGGACCGAAGTATTTTAGATAAGCCTAAAGATTGGAATGGATTATGTTAACCATAAGTTAGTATTTTTTTAAGGATAGAATTTTTTTTGATATTATTTATGTGATGTTATTGTAATGTAGTTTTAGAAAAAGGACAACCTGCAGGACGGGCGATAGCCCATCGCGTCGGACAAGGCTGTGGGAATCGAACCCACAACCGAAGTGCGACTGGCCTTTATCGCCTACCACTGGCCTACAGGAAGTTCCTGTTTAGTAGAAACTAGTTTTATTATATTAAGTCGTATGATATATGAAGTATAAGTCCATTTTAGGAACCATATATGATTAATCTCACTATAGAATGACTTATGTATATTTAATAACTTTTTCTAACCTTTTGTTTGAGACAGATGGAATGACCCATCATTCTATCACATGATCTGCTAACACTTCATGAATAACAAATTCAACTTCATTTATTTAAGAGATGAAGTGGAAATTGTTCAAGGAACGAACAACAGTGAGATTGTACCAAAATAAAGTAAGTATTTATTCTAATTCAAATTCTTCAACTTTAGGGAAACGATCTTGAAAACCAAAAATGTTGTCCTAGTGCTCTTATATCTGATTAATCAGATGGTACCTTAGATCGTCACAAATTTATGGATTTTTGATTGCTAGCTTTTCCATATCCATGTTCTCTACCACTCTCCATCAGAACATGATGGTTAGATTTCTCTTCCATATCCATATTTTCACCTATGTGGAAACCTAGTGATTAGTTTATTTGGGTAACCGTTACATTTCATACTTTTGTTTTTAAAGATTGGTTTTGGTATTCCTTTATACGATGTGGGTTTCGATTAAAGAAACTTTCGAATAGAAAACCATTTATAACCCGGACGAATTTCGAGGGCGAAATTCATTTTAAGGGGGGTAGAATGTAACACCCCGAAATTTTATGAAAAATATTCTTTTTAATTTAATTAATGTCTTGTGTTATATGCTACACCAAAACGAGCTTTCACAACACACATCTCTGACCTAGCTTTAATTACACGCAATCGTGACCTTCCACAATAGCGTGTGTTGTACACAACACTAAGTTTCGCTAAACAACGATATGCTATTAAGATATCATTAAAACTAGCCGTTATGAATAGTAATAACCACTTTTTGAAATTTTGTAAATTTTATTTTTCAAAATGGACTTCATTTATGGGTTCGGAATATCGAAATTAGCTTAGGGTGAAATTTTAGTGATTTTCGGATAACATTCATATTTTGATGAATAGTGAAAATTACTAAATTTTAATTAAAAACAACTTTTTCAATCGAAATAATTAATAGTGATAAATTATTAATTTGAGTGGTTTTAAAGTATATTTAGAATATATTTTTACAATTTAATACAATGTTGGTCATTGGATGTAATTTCACATTTAAACCAGTTATAAACAAGTGTCAATCTTTTGATAGTTATTATCTCTTAAAAACACGCTATTTGTTTTGACGATGGGAATTAATTTTTAAATTAATTAATTCAACTGATATGTTTTGAATTTGGTAAAATAGAAATCATTTTTGATTTCATAATATCAAATATAGCTTAGGCCTAATTTTTGGTATTTTTCTGAAAACTTTCATTTTTTTATGAATAGTGAAACCACTAAGTGGTAGTTAAAAAAACTGAATTTTTCATAAAACTTAATTTTACCGCTTCTGTGAGTGGAATTTCAGAAAAATCCGAGAGACACGGTTGATGTCAGTAAGTAAAATGTGGTTCAATGAGATGAAAATAATTTTTGGTGAATAGTAACTTTTTACTTTTATTAACCACGGTTAAAAGTAAATAGGGTAATTACGGGTAAAAATGATATTATTATTACCCTAACACATGTCCTAATTCTATTGTATAAGTGTAATTCGACCAAAAACAACCTTAGGAATAAAATATGACCATTTAGGCCCACTTGGTTTAGATTAGGACATTTATTATTATTTAATTCAAAGAAGAGTTAAAAGAGTTAAAATCAAACTTTATTTACTAAAACATTTTTAATATAGGGTTATACATAAGATAAATTCGATTATAAATATTCATTAGAAATCTAAAACGATTTCCTACATAATGGTATTTTATTTGTAATTTTTAGACATTAAATAATTTAATTTATTTATGACACAACGATGATGCAGTAATTATCTTATTAAGGAAATATTGACATAATTGATTTTATAAATACCCAAATAAATATAATTTGAGACTTTTTATGAATTACACTAATTTTATAGGATAATATGACATGTTATTATTAATTTAATTAACTTTTTTCGAACTTATCATTCTGTTATGATTTTCACAAAAATCAATTACTAAATAGTGTCAAAATTGACATAAAATAGTTTTTAAAACAAATATTATATTATTAATTGTTATTTTATTCCTAAAAATCTAAGGTTCGGCCAAATTACATAGATAAGGTTATATATATTAATAATAAACAACTTGGGGTTCGTTTGGCTTCTTATAGTATGTTTATTAACCTTATAGTGTAAGAACACAAGAAGATACGGTAAAAGTAAAATTATTTAACTTAATGTTAAATCTAAATGATAAGGTTAAAATAGGAACCTAAACTTGTCTAAATTATATTGGATGAGAGGATTTCGACCCATCCCCACCTTAGCCTCAAAATAAATCAATTTGGAGCTATTTAAAACCGAACTTGACTTTATAATAAAATAATATTTTTAGTTATTCCAAAGGTGCCCCTCTCCTCCCTTATAAAAGGACACCTCCTCCCTCTCTTCATCACACAACTTTGAGCCTTCCAGCTCGGCCAACCCCTGCCAAAGTATCTTCTCCACTTCCATATCAACATCCTAGAGGTTCTGGTCTTCCTCAAAGACCAATTTTAGTGCCCTAAGAGGAGGTCTCAAAAAGGAGCTTTAAAGAAGAGGTAATTTCTGTTACCGATTCTTTCACCTTTATTTCTTCTTCCACTTCTTCTTCTTAGGTTCTTTCATTATGAAGTAATAACATCAGTATCACTCATATACTGATATGTTATTATAAGTATGAAACAACCCTATTTCACCATATATCCATCCTACGGAAAACGAAATCCCTGTGCATGTGTACGTACGGAATACCGTCTCCACGCCGTGGTGTAATCTGTTTTTCCACCAACACCTTACATGGATGGGTATTATGGTGTAAAGAATAACTATACATAGTTATTATAACATCATAATTATTCTGATATATTGTATCATCCACTCCAATTAAATTCAATAATTATGGAAATGATATCATCGCTCGTGCGTACGTACGGACTACCGTCTCCATGACGCGATGAGATTCATTCTCCATTTTAACCATTTAAGAATGATTATAAAGTATATATAAGCAATAATAATGAAATATATGACATTATAAAGCTACTGGATTTATGTGTATATATATGTATGTCATCTACTTAATTCCACTCAATTCAATAAGGAAACGAAAACAGCGTTCATGCGTACGTACGGCCTACCGTCTCCATGAACGGTGTATTTCTTTCCATTTACTGATTTATTATATATATATATATTCTGAATATATATATATATATAAATCATGTTTTATATTCTGGAATTAAGTAATCATGATATAAGTAATCATATGAATAATTACAAGTCAAAACATGGACGACAAATGAAACAATTTTACCCAAAATGCTACTTTAACATGAGTTTACAAAAGAATGGGTAAAATAAAGTCATAAGTGAACCATATATGATATCATAACAATTAGTATGATTCTGGAATAAGTCAATGACATTATTTAAATCATTATACAAGAGGTTCGGACACTTATGAAGCAAATCGGACCTAAGGTAAGGGAAATATCACAATCTCATTTTTATCCGAGATTGTTTATACTTTGAAATTTACTGGGGTGTATTTTATCATCCACATCCATGTTTCATCAATATGTAAAATTATTTCCATCCACCTACTATTTTTTTTAAATCCAATTTTATCCTTCGGTGAGATTTTAGTAAAAGATATGAAAGGAATCTTTTGTCGTTTTTCGCACGAGGTACTTTTTTGACTTTTCCGACAAAAGTATGAGAAGGATGTTTTTTTTAACTTATACGGAATGAATGGATTTTTAAAACATTATTTCCAAGAATCTTCCTTTACAAGTTTTCAAGTTTATTTTTAATCAACTTCTTTTAGTTTAAAATTGTATGACATGTTAAGAAAGGAAAAGTATTTTTGAATTAGAAAGGATATTTTCCTCAAGAATAAAGTTCAAGTGTTTTATCAAAATTATTTTCCATATAAGATAATAAAGGGTTATGTTTTTATCCCTATTATTACATGGATTTGATTATGTTGTGATGGAAATATTTTTATGAATTCCTTTATCTTATATGAATTGTTTTATGATGTCATGTTGTTTAAGAATCCCATTTTTATTACATGGGTTATGCTATGATGTATGGTTTATGATTTTGTGGCACACATAAGAATGGTATCATTATGAGATGGGTGGGACCTATATCTTCCTCCAATGCATTGTGTAAAGATTTTATATCTCATGAGATAGACATGGCTGGAATGGTAGGTTATACCGGTTCAGTGAAACAGGACTGAAACGAGGGTGACTCGGTTTAGATCGGGACTTTGTCCACTAAGATAGTCTTGGTAAAGAGTCTTGACTAACAAGAAATGATTCTCTATGATTATCTGTGTATGCCACAAAGTTTCATGTTTTAAGTTATGATTATTGGGGTTTGCCTTTCACTACTATGATTTATCCCATGTTATGAAATTATGATTTCTTTTGCAGGTTAAGATTTCCAAAAGTTATGTTCTTATGTATATGATGTGAATGACATTTATTTTGTTTACCCTTACTGAGCATTTGAGCTCACCCTTTTATGTTTTCTTTTCACCAGGATATAAAGAAAGGTTTTAGGTAAAAAAAGATCTTTATGGGAGATGTTGAAGATCTTTCACCATGATTAGAAGATTATATTCTGAGTTTCCAAAGACACTAAACTATTACGATCCTCGTGTGTGTGTTTTTGTTATGTACTAAGTATTCCGCAAATGTAATGTAATGTCAATGTACGTTAAGCTTCGGGTCTCTACAATTCCCTAAGGGTATGATGATATCCAGGAGTAGTAAAGCAAGTTATTAGCTTTATAAAATCACTTGTTGAAGGAATATTTCTCACACTATTAACTGTTTTATGGTCCATCATCATCTAAAGTCGCCACAACACTTTAACATGTTTCTCCTTACCAATATCTATAAATATTTCTGTCACTTTGAATGGCCCCAAAATATGAATAGAACATTCCAAATATAGACATGTAGTAAGAATTAGTGAATCTTCACCAACACTTTATTCAAGAGACTTATAAGATCCTATTCTATTAGCATATTTTACATGATAAATGAACATGGCTTGAAACCATTGTGGGAGTCATAGATCAGGTGTAGGTATTTTCTTGATTGCATCACCCAGAATCTTATAATATGAATTGGTGGAGGGATTTCTGGATTGAAATCCTAACCCCATTCTTCATAATAACCCTATTCCAACTCTACATAGAATGTGCCTTGAGACACCTCTTTATTCATTAAAGAGAACCCCATTGAATGTTTATATGTTTTATTAATCCCGTAAGGACCTTGAATGATCTCTATTAATGTCTCAAAGCTATCATTGATTTGTCGATGGGGTTCATTTCATGTTGATTTCATGACTTCACTTAACAATTCATGGACTAATGAGGATATTCACCAAAGATCTCCATACATGGCCTTTTTTTAGGTGGTATTTTCATACATGGAACCATAGATTGGTTCCCCGTATACCTAGTTTGTTTCACATAAGATGATTCATAATTTATGTTCTTTAAGCTGGAATGTATTTGTCTATCTGATCTAGGGGATCAATAGTTATGGGATCAAGTTTATGTTATAGATGTACATCAAGGATATCTTGATGGATTCATAAATAAATGCCACCTTTAGGTCCTACATGAATTTAGTACATGTCCAATAGAGCTAATATGTCTAAATCCATTAAATCATGATTCCATCTCATAAGTTAAATATCTAATATTTTTCCATCATCGCAATTGATCAACAGTTTAGTGGGAAATATGGATGTATATATGTGTGTTTGTGGCTCTGATATGTTTGTTTGGCTGTCTAGGGAAGTTTTCTGGTGATGTAACACACATTCATGAGTGGATTACCCCAAATAGATTATGATAATCTTTGAGGATATGTTGGATCTTATTAGATTATTATAATAAAAAAATTGAAGGGGAAGGTTTATTCTAGGTCATTGGAAAATGATATACATCAACAGTCTATTCTATTATAGTTGAAGGATTGTGTGTTTCTCTCATAGTGAGTGTATCTGTGTGTGTGTGTGTGTGTGTGTATCTATCTTCCAATAATTTTGCCCATCCACTCATTTGTATATCACTTTTATGTAATCTCACCCACTAGTTCAATGGGCTCTGTATTCCATAATCCCTCATTCATAGGACAGTCTATCTATTCATCTGTCTTTACATTGGTTTGATCAACTGTGCTGGTGTAGTTGCATCCGTCCATAATATTTACATGATGGACAATGAAAACACCAATGGAAAAGTGTATCTATATATTCAAAAGACTCTATATTTTCAACACTTCTTCAAACAAAAATGTAGTTTTAAACTTAATGCACAACTAGATGTCATGATTACTCATGTAGAAAATGTCTTTTATAATATCTATAGGTAAATTCTGGTCTTGATTTATTTCATTTTATGTGCATATCATGACTCTTCCTCCTTAGATTGCCCATCAGGTTTGCATATGATTTTTTAATGTTAGATTTTATGCATTGAATCACCCAACAATATTCATATATATCTACTTATTTTTCTTGTTTAATATTTTTTTTGTGTCTTATTGGTATGTTGATTGTGGCTGATGATTAGAGATGAATTGAATCTAGTTTGATTTCTATTTTTTTCAGGATATATGATTTTAATTTGAATTTTGAAGGCTATTTGTTTTGTTTTGGTTAAGCATTTAACCTATTGGAATGCAGGTTTTTTTAAAAAAAAAATATCAAGACTTGCGACCGTTATGGGGGTCACTATATGTTTTTGTTCGGAAACCATTAGCGACTGCCAATGACTGTCACTAAATCTATTTATCTCAAATCATTAGTGGCTACATAGATAGTCTCTAATATCCTTTCTAGTGACTGCTACCACGTCTGGGTTAGAAAACCCTATAGTGATTGTCTTTAGTAGTCGCTAATGCCCAATATCGACGGGGCAACTGAGACCGCCAAAGGCGGCCGAGTAACGCTCCCTATAGACTATTAGAACCCACTTTTGGAGGTCACTAATAATCAATTTTCTAGTAATGATATCATTATGACTATATTTTCTTCTGTCAACATATTTGAAATGGGTTTATCCGCTTTCTTTTGATAGCTACAATCCCTTGCAAAAATCCCATCGTTTTCCATAGACAAAACATTCTCCTTTCCTCTTAGAAGGATTGTATTTCTTCTTGAATTCTTGAATTTTATTTTTGAAGTGTAAGTAAGAGTTTGGTTGTGTCTTTCCCTCAGTTGTATTAATATTGGTACTGAATTGTGAAGCCATACTCACATCTCTCCACAAGGATTCTTTTTCAATAAAAAGAAGCTTTTTTAAATTTTCTCAGGAAATATCATCACTCTTTTTAATAAGTTATTTTCCATAATCGTTCCACATAGGTGGTAATTTAGCAATAATTGCACCAACCTGAAATGTTTGTGGTATATTACTCGTAAGGGAAATAAGTTTATTTGGTATAACTGGTAGCACTTTAACTTGCTCTAACATCGTCCTGTTATCAACCATATCTTAGTTTAGATACTTTGCAATAACAAATTTATTGATACCTTTTTCCTCAGCTTTGTACTTGAACATGAGTGCATCCCATATCCCTCGAGTGGTCTTCATTTGGTGGAAATAGTCATAAGTACAATTTGATAATGTGTTGAGAATATGTCCTCGACAAAAAACTTGATCGTCTAAAAGTTTCTTCCTCATTACCTGAATGTTATCGACTTGAGTAACATCAACGAGTGTACCGTCGGGATTTGAAGTGGGCTCCTCAGGAATGAGGGGAAGATTCGGTTCCACTATGTAAAAAATCTTCAACACCATAAGAAGAAACTTCATCTTGTCGTGCCACTGGGAGAAGTTATCTTCATCTTTAAAACCACTCAATATAATAATTTATCACTATTAATTATTTTGATTAAAAAAGATGTTTTTAATTAAAATTTAGTAATTTTCACTATTCATCAAAATATAAATGTTATCTGAAAAGTTCCAAAATTTCACCCTAGGCTAAATTCGATATTCCAAATCAAAAAATGAAGTCCATTGTGAAAGATAAAATTTATAAAATTTCGAAAATTAGGTATTACTATTCATAACGGCTACTTTGAATGGTTGTGGTGTGTGTTAGAACTCGAAGTTGCGTACAACACACGCTACTGTATTATTCAAAGAGAATCATACCATGGAAGATTGGGGTGTTACATTCTCCCCTCCAAATAATTTCATCCTCAAAATTTCATATAATATCACTGTATAAAAAGACTCGAGTGATTCTTCATCATAAGTTCCTCGGGTTCCCACGTTGCCTCCTCCATCTTATGTTTTCTCCATATAACTTTTACCAGACGAGTCGTTCGGTTTCTCAGCACTTGTTCTCTTGTATCAAGAATCCTGACGAGCTCTTCACAATAAGACAGATCGGGTTCCAGTTCTAATTCCTCAAAGGTGATTACATGCGTTGGGTCAAGCATGTATTTTCTCAACCGTGATACGTGGAATACATCGTGAACTTTGGAGATACTTGGCGGCATTACCAAACGGTAAGCTACAGCCCCAATTCATTCTAGAATTTTGAAGGGTCCAATGTACATGGGACTCAATTTACCCTTCTTACCGAAACTTATAACTCCCTTCCATGGAGATACCTTCAAGAAAACATGATCTCCTACCTGAAATTCCAACTCCTTCCTTCGGTTGTCAGCATAGCTCTTCTGCCTACTTTGAGCTGCTTTGATGTGGTTTTGAAATACCTTCACCTTTTCCATCGTTTCCTCCACCTGTTCTGGGCCTACAAGTTTTCTTTCACCAATGTCATCCCAACAGGTTGGTGTGCGACATCTCTTTCCATATAACACTTCATATGGTTCCATCCAAATACTTGAATAGAAGCTATTATTATAGGAAAATTCTACCAGAGGTAAATATTGATCCCACATACCCTGAAAGTCAAGTGATCATGATCTCAACATGTCTTCTAAGGTTTGAATAGTTCATTCTGATTGCCCATCTATTTGAGCGTGGTAAGTAGTGCTCAAACGAAGTTCAGTATCCAAGGCCTTCTGAATACTTTTCCAGAATCTTGATGTAAAATGGGGATCACGATCTGAGACAATCGACAGGGGTACTCCATAAAGTCTCACAACTTCATTAATATATAGTCTTGTTAGACATTCAAGTGGTAGATCTTCTCTTATAGAAAGAAAATGCGCTGACTTCGTGAGATGATAAAAAATGACCCATATTGCCTCATTACTTCTAGGAGTCTTTGGTAGTCCCATGACAAAGTACATCGTAATATTATCCCATTTCCACTCAGGTATGGGAAGAGGTTTCAATACTCCACGAGGCAGTTTCCTTCCAGCTTTCACTTGTTGAAAAACCAAACATCTTGACACAAAATCAGCAATCTCCCTCTTCATGTTGTCCTACAAAAAATGTCCCTTTAAATCTATATACATTTTGGTGCTATCAGGGTGTATAGAGAAATTGGAACTATGAAAATCATCCAACAATTCCCTCTTTAAATCAGGTATACAGGGAACACAAAGTCTCCTCCCAAATTTCAAAATTCCATCTTCATACACAAAGTCACTCAATCTCCCATCATTCATAGCATTAATCTTCTTTTTCAACTCTTCATCATTGGCCTGAGAACACTTTATACTTTCTAGTAAAGATGGTTTGGAAACCATTTGAAAAAGTTTTGATGTTTCACCCTCCATGGTGATTCCCATATCCATCTTTACTAGATCCATGAAAATTGGATCCCTTTCCACTCTCATCATGTTCAAAACTCCATGATCTTTTCTACTCAAAGAATATGCAACCTTATTTTCCTTCCCTGGGTGGTAGTGTACCGTTCAATCATAATCCTTGAGTAATTCAAGTCATCGCCTTTTCCTCATATTGAGTTCTTTTTGTGAGAAAATATATTTCAAACTCTTGTGATCGGTATATATCTCACCTTTTTCACCATAGAGATAATGTCTCCATATCTTCAAGGCAAAGATTACAACAGCTAACTCGAGATCATGTGTAAGATAGTTCTGCTCATGAATTTTTAGTTGTTGTGATGCATAGGAAATAACCCTATCATTCTGTATAAGGACATAACCAAGTCCTTTCATCGATGCATCACTATAAATAACGAACCCATCATTCCCTGATGGTAGATTCAACATAGGATAATTGAATAATCTTCCCTTAAGTTATTCAAAACATTCTTCACACTCTTTTTTCCAGGCAAATTGAACCCCTTTACGTGTGAACTTCGTTAATGGGTTATCCAATCGGGCAAAATTCTGGACAAAACATCGATAATAACCTGCCAAACCAATAAAGCTGCATACCTCAGTTATACTCATCCATGCTGGCCATTATTGGATTGCATTAGTCTTATAAGGATCAATAGAAATTCTATCCTTAGAGAAAATATTTCTAAGAAAAGAAATCTTCTGATGCTAGAATTCACACTTGCTAAACTTCCCATATAATTCATGCCTTCTAAGAGTCTTTAATATAATGCGCAAGTGATTTTCATGATCTTAGTAGCTTTTGAAGTATACCAAGATATCATCAATAAATAACACTAAAAATCATCAAGATATTCCTTGAAAACTCTATTCATTAGATCCATGAATACAGAGGGTGCATTAGTCAATCCAAAAGGAATTACTGTAAACTCGTAATGCCCGTACCGTGTTCGAAATGCTGTCTTCAGAATGTATTCCTTCTTCACACACAACTTATGGTATCCAGATCGAAGGTCAATCTTTGAAAAGTATTGAGCTCCATGCAGTTGGTCAAATAAATCATCAATACGAGGTAGGGTATACTTGTTCTTTATTGTTATAGCATTGATCTCCTTGTAGTCAATGCAGAACCTCATAGATCCATCTTTCTTCTTAACAAAAAGGACAGGGGCTCCCCATGGAGATTCACTAGGGAGAATAAATCCTTTATTACTCAATTCCTCTAGTTGTTTCTTTAGTTCAACTAATTCCACGATGGCCATTCTATAAGGGGTCTTCGATATAGGCCTTGATCCATGAATTAAATCAATGGAAAACTCAACTTCTCAATCTGGAGGATGTCCAGGTAAATCTTCTGGAAACACATCTACATATTCTTTCACAATAGGTACATCCTCTATTTGAACATTCCTTTCCTCACCCTTAGTCATTTCATTCTCTTCCTCCCCAATAATTGAATTTAGTTGAGCTACTGGGGGTGGATCTAAATAATAATTAGGTGCTGACGATTCTGCTCTAAAAATAAGGTGTTCGTTATCATCATAATCAAAAATCATAACCTCCTTCTTCTTACAATAAATCATTCCATCATAGTCTTAAATCCAATCCATACTGAGGATTATATCAAACTCAATCATAGGTATAACAATGAGATCAGCGGAAAAGAACATTTTTGTGCTCTAATGGGGACTGAATCACAAAACTTTGTTGCAATGATACATCCCTTAGGAGTTTTGACTGAAAATTCTCTTGTTAAATAAAATTGGAAATATCTAATTTTCGTAGCAAACTAGGAAGATATGAAACAATGTGATGATCCAGAATCAAATAATGCATTTTCTAAACTTGAGGAAACCATTAAATTACCTACCACCACGTCTTTCGTAGATTCAACCTCAGCAGCAGTGATAGCATAAGATTGGCCATGATCCCTTGGCCTCTTCTGAGGTAAGTTCTCCTGACTCTTAGGACATTCATTTGCATAAGGTCCCATCTCTCTACAATAATATCATTCCACATTAACAACAACTTTATTTCCCTTGCAATCATGAGCTTGGTGGCCTTTTTCACCACACTTGTAACAGACTCTCATTCCCTTCAAGCAAGTACCAGGGTGTTTCTTCCCACATTTACTGTAGGACTGATATTCAACTTTTCCCTTATTCCCCTTATTTCCATTTCCATATTGATCAGAAGATCTCTTCTTTTCTTTCTTTGCTTTAAAGTAATAAGACTTAGAGAATTCCTTTTCCGTCTTGATAGCACACGAGACAATATCTTCGTACGATGAGAAGGTTTGTGAGACTAATGCTCGACGGAGAAATGGTTTTAACCCATAAAAGAAACGATCAATCTTACTTCTTGGGTTACGTATATAATCTGGAGCATGCCTCACTAACCTTGTAATGTTAGCCTTGTACATTGCGACATTTTCATCCTCCTTCTGCCTCAGACTAAGAAATTGCCTTTCCATATCTGCTCGATGGTCATGTGGAATGTATTTTTCTAAGAAAATTTTCTTAAACTCCATCCATTCTATACTTGATACTTCTTCATATTCCTTTGTGTTTTTAATCAGCGACCACCCTTGATCGGCATCTCTAGTGAGGCAGTAAACTGCCATGACAACCTTCTTCCTTTCGCTACTCCCCAAGGCGTGGAATATTTTCTCTAAGGAGTTTATCCATTTCTTAGCTACTAACGGATTTGTACCCCCATTAAATGTTGGTGGTTGTTGCCTCATGAAGCGGTCTAACATTGATCCTCCATGTTTTGGATTAGGTTGCTCCATATGAGTAAGGTTATTAATTATAACCTGAGTGAGTTTTCCCAGTATGGTAATAAGTTGATCAGCACCAGTTGTATCTCCAGCTCCTCAATAATTATCTTGAGCAGGAGGTAAATCCCTACATGGAGTGTTTGCATTGATACGGTTCACATTTCTCCCACTAGGCGCCATTTCTAAACAATGGCATAAACTAGTTTAGTTTATGAATCAAAATACATAATTCAATACTTGTAAAACACTTAACATAAATTGAACTGTAATCATAAAAATGTTTTCTTTGAGGAAGTATATATTCATAAACCCTTCATAATGGTTTTTAAATAAAATGAGAATTATCCTAAGCATATCCCTCGAGAGTGTCGTAACCAAGAGTGCAGCAAGGCCCATTGTCGTGCACCAGTTTCCGTTCGAGTCTAGCTCAAAGAGGTGTTTTCGGGTTTTACACCTAGGTACATATGTGCCAGAGCCGCCTCTACGTGCTCGTATCCAGATAGGGATGTATTTCTCAGAAAACTCACAAAATCTCTATAATACCAAAATTCTAGGAAGTTCTTCTATACTAATCCTAAAAGTCTATCTTTGGGCTATGTGCTCAAATCAGAGTTTATCTAAATCTAGCTTCCAAGGTTAGTACTAAACTGCCTCTGATACCAACTGTAACGCCCCGACCCCAGTTACTCAGAGTCGGCGCATTTTTGCATAACATTGGCATGATCACAAAAGATCAAGTCATGAAATTACGATTAGTTTAGTAGCCTTGGAAACACTAGATACATTCATAAATGTTACATTACATAATAAAGTGAAAATTCACAATAACATAGTCTCTAAAGTCTACACTTCTATCCCCTTCAAACTATCCCTATAGGTCAGTAATAAAATATTTCTTCACATCCTTGGAAAAATAAAACATTGAAAGCGGTGAGCTCAGATTCTCAGTAAGGATAACATTATAGCGGAAGCTTTCATAAATAAACATAAACATTTAATTCAATTTATAACTAAAACAAAATCCTTTTAAAATTGACCATCAACATAATATGGAAAAAGTAAAATGAAATAATGCCATTTACTTATTCACATGGATATTCTACTAGTCGAATAATCACATGCAATATCAATAACCATTTTCATAATGATGGAATGCATAATGCCAGACTATCATAACCACGTAGCCAAGGCCTCATTCCAAGACTACAAATAAGATTTTTTCAAGGCCACATGCCAAGACACTATTTTGTCTCATGAGACCTACCGATGGATCGAGGAGCTATAGCGGGATCCACCCGTCACTTATTAAGTCCAATGCATTCCTCATATGAATAGGTTTAAACATATCATAAACCATAACGTAATCTTATCACATAAAAAATACATAAAGAAAACATAAAATTTCCACATTACAATCACAAGATATCAATACAATACATTGATATAAAAAAACAATTTCAAAACCATTTTCAATACCAAAATAAAATAAAATTAAAACTTTGTATTTAATTTTCATTTAAAAAAAGTTTTAGCTTGAAGCCGAAACTCAAATAATGGCCACAGCGGTGGAGAAATCATTTTCACCGCATACGTACGACAAAAAAACATTCCCTTTTTTCGTTTAGTAAAACGATTCGTATAAAAAGATTCCTTTTGAATAAATGTAAAAGTCAAAGGTGTTTATACACCATGTAAAAGAAATTTGTGTATAAAATAAAATATGCCTCAATGAAAGGAGATTGAGACGAAGTCCCTTACAAAGAACATTTTTTTAATAAAATAGATCTATTATGTGTATTCACTATAAGTACACATAAATAAAGTACAAATACAAGATAGGATATAATAATATCATGACATAATTTGAAAGTAGGAGATTAACCCAAAGAAGGGAAATTGGGTTAAGAAGTTCCCTTACCTCGTGTCTGACTTGACTCGACCGTTCTTTAACCTCCTGAATAAAAAACTAGAGTTAATTTATAATTTCTTAAGAACCTTTTTAAAGTTGATTATTCCTTTTATATCACTTATTACCATGTTATTAACATTATGTAATTATTTTTTCTAATAACGGTCATTTTGTCGATCTTTGGTACTTGAGTCAAAAATAATCTTCTTATAATTACAAGTTGTTCACGTGGTAAAATATCCATTATATACATAATTATATTAATGATGTAGATATCATATATATCATATATATCCAGTATATAAATTCATTCATAATATTACTTAACATTTAGAGGTAAGAAATGAAATGCACCGGTCATGGAGACGGTAAGCCGTACGTACACATGAACACTACTTTCATTTCAATTTCATATTTAATGAAATGAAATAATAATTATATAAAGGTGTATTATAATTCCAGTATAATATCATATATAATATCATTTACTCCATCCTTTATATGTCCCACAAATGGCATTAACGATTCAAATCACTTTAAGGGGGCGGTAATCTGCACTTCCTAAAATGAAATTATCGTGTTTACCCATAATGGAAATCATAAAGGTATGCCATAAATGAGAAATAAATAAGCATAAAGAAAACATAAACATAATTTATATCATATATAGAAATAGTTTCATCTTAATGGCCACCATTAGATGTGTTAAAAGAATATTGAACAATCATCGTTTCATGAGGCAGTATTTCGCCACCCACAGAAACAGTTTGTTCTTTAACCATCAGATGGAGGTGTGTGTAAGTGTAAATAAAATAATTATCATAAAAACATCCTAGTATATTTTAGATACTAGTGTTATTACAAAATAAATTAATAAAAATATTTTAAGGTGTTGGAGAAGCAAAATAAAACAAAAGAACATAAGAGAAGACATTACCTTAAAATCGGGTAACTCTTTTTGATTTGATCCAAAGGCTTCCTTGGGAAGAATTATGCCAAAACTGAGGCTTCTACGAGTAAGAGGGGAATGTTGAGAGAGTATTTGGGCAGATTTTGGCCTATCAAAATGGATTTTATGGTGTGAATAAGGTTGTAGAGGTGGGGGCCTTTTATAAGAGGAGAGGAGGGGCACTCTTGGAAAGTCATGAAATGTTACATTAATATGAAATGAGTTTCGGAATTTAAAGGTCCCAAAATGATATATTTCGAGTATAAGGTGATAAGGGTTCGAAATATATTCATAAAATAGATTTTTTACATGTGTAAGTCTTATATTTTACATTATCTTTTCATTTTATTTAAATCGTTAATTAATGAGGTAATCGCTGCATCATCATGGTGTCATAGAAAATTTAATTTATTTAATGTCTAAAAATTATAAAAAAAAATATAATGATGTCGGAAATATTTTTATCTTTCCAATGAATATTTATAGTCATAGAGTCAACTTATATAACCCCATGTAATAATTTTTTTAGTAAAACAACATATGTTTGTGACAATTTTATTTTTACTTTAAATAAAAAGTTATTAATGTCATTTTCTTACCCAAGTGGCTCCATGGGGTCCCCAAGATGACCCATGGATTTTATTGGTCTGCCATGACTCATACAATATGTGTAGGACAAGTTTCAAAATATTTTCATATTTTTATAATATCATTTTTACCTTAAATTTCACTAATTACCTTTAATCGCGATTAATAAAACATAAAAGTTACTATTCACAAAAAAAATTATTTTAATCCCATTGAACCACATTTTACTACCTAATGACAACCATGTTTGTCGTATTTTTGAAAATCAAATCACAGAAGTGGTAAAGTTTCATTTACATGAAAAATTAGTTTTTAAACTACCACTTAGTGGTTTCACAATTCATAAAAAATTGAAGTTTTTCAGAAAAATACCAAAAATTCACCCTAAGCTATAATTGATATTATGAATTCAAAATGGTGTCTATTTTAAAAAATTACAAACATTTAATTTGCATTAATTAATTTTATAATTAATTCCCATTGTCAAAAAAAATAGAGTGTTTTTAAGAAACAATATCAATCAAAATATTGACAATTGTTTATGTCCAATTTCAAAGTGAAGTAATTTCTAATGACCACCATTGGATAAAATGGTAAAATTATATTCTAATTATACTTCAAAACCACTCAATAAAATAATTTATCGCTATTAATTATTTTGATTAAAAAAGTTTTTTTTAATTAAAATTTATTAATTTTTACTATTTATCAAAATACAAAACTTATCCGAAAAGTTCCAAAATTTCACCCTCGGCTAAATTCGATATTCCGAATCCAAAAATGAAGTCCATTTTGAAAGATAAAATTTATAAAATTTCAAAAAGTAGGTATTACTATTCATAACGGCTACTTTGAATGGTTGTGGTGTGTGCTATAACTCGATGTTGCGTACAGCACACACTACTGTATTATTCAAAGAGAAGCGTACCATGGAAGATCGGGGTGTTACATAATGAAAATGGAAAATTATCCTAGATCACATCTTGACGATTCACATACACATTATGTGGTGTTTGTTCATTCACTATGATGTGATGAATGGTGCACTAGGATAAGATAGTTTCTATATTCTTTTTAGGAAACTAAAGATCATTTAAGAGTAAGATAAATATTTCCCTATGATAGGCAGTTCATGACACTCCTAATTTAATGGAGAGAATCTGAAATAATATCATCTATTTTTTCCAATTGGATATTTCATCATTGAACAATTAAATGAATGTGTGAATGCAAAAAAATACCATCACATGGATTAGTAACTGAATGAAATTGTGTTGTGTGTTGTGGATTTGGTAGCCAATGTAAATCATGAATCTAGGTTTCATCACATGAAATCATGTTGTATTGGTAGCAATTTATATGTTCAATTTTTTTTTGTGAATCATGTGACCCAAATGTTGTTTGATTCTTCACCATATCATCAACATTATTTATTTAATTTAAAACCACATTATATGTATTTCCCATTTCATCATATTATAAATTAATATCCATTGAGGAGAAAGGACAGAGTATCAAAAAATTCATAAACATTCCTCAATTCCCTAAAATAGATCCAGACAACACAAATTATCTTTTAATATTCTTCCAAGAACTTTTAAAAAGGAACTTCACCTCAACTAAATTACCATTATCAAAATTACACTTCAAATAAATGCTCCAAGTGTGATACCTTGATTTTCACATCATGAATATAGCAATATGTAAACTCCTCAATCACCCACCCTTACATAACTTCACCAGAGATCCCTATGCCATAACTCTTACACTGCAATCTTCCTTACTCATTACATGATTCATGGGGAATATATATGGAAAAAACTCATTCACACCCTTCACTATATGGATGCATATAATTTTCCAACTTAGCTTTCCAAATTGATTCATCAATAACATGTTTTAAAAAATCACTAAACTCTTCATCTTCTACAAAAGTATAGACTAGTAATCTCATCAAAAATTGTATCCTATGTCCAACACTATCATATAAGTATGCCTATAGAACCCTTCATGAAAATAACCAAAAAATAAAAATTCTAAATATCTATCTGCTAATCAGCCCTACCATACCCCCATGTAGAATGAAACATCATAAAAATCCACCTATACACCTTAAACCTATATATACCAGTGAAAATGGATAGAAACTCACGAATATTGGACTCCAAAAACTAAACTAAACTCTCATAACCTCTCCATCACTCTTAACCTCTACCAAATAATACCACCAATTAAACAAAATATATAGTGGTCCTCTATTTATGCCTCTCTTTATGAATGGACATCGACATCATATTTTATTTTAAATAATGTATATTCCACTTACCGAGTATATGATAGTGAGGATATTTAATTGTTTATAGTGGAAAGAAACACTCAACATATTTTATTTTCATGAAAATATATCCCAATTATTACTAATGCTTTCTATGACTGTAGACATGTCAGAGGAACAAGCACTAGAACCACATCATTCTACAGAGCCCTCTACATGTGAGGGTTGAGGTATGCATGGATATAAATGTGTTTATTTTTTAATTATAAATTTAACATATATACACACATATATCAAATTTTTTTGGAAATTTTTTTCAATAGGATAATACTCGATCTCTTATTCTTCTCAAAAGAGAGGCCCTGGTCATGGTATTTCTTCTTGGAATTCCGACACGACCATTGATGTATCATTTGAGGAGAGATACCATCCTATGGGATTGGGTACCCCTACATTTATTTACACATTGGTTCATATCATACGCAACCCACACATGTTTTCATTGACTACATGTGAATGGGAGTCATTCCCCAATGATACATTATATTAGTTATCGAGGGAAGTTTAGGTAAGAGGATCATTTTAGTTTCTCAACTATGTTTAAAAAATACTAACATGTGATAATTTTTTTTATTAAATAGAATATTCTGAGTGTGTTCCTAAATGTTTTTTGGCTAGTGTTTATATAAAAATGTTGTTACATGTGTAAATATAATAAATGGAGAGTCAAGTGGGATCACTAGGTACCAAATGTGGGTGCTCCAGACATTCTGGATAACGTCCGGAGAGGGGCTCTCCCGTCTTAGTGGTGTGAGTTGTTTCATATTGTTCTATTGAGGCTGCAATGGAGAGTATATATATTTTATTTTATATATTTCTAATAATTTGTACCATTTTACATATTTGATATTTAAATTTATTGAATGTAAGAGGTGGTAGAACGTCATTCCGAAAATAATGCATTGTAGGGACCACCTCACAGGCTTGGGACTCATCATGTGTCCCAGATTTTACTTGATGTATTTATTATTCATTTTTTAAATTTTATAATTTAATATGGTTTTGTGTTTGTATTTTTACCTAATTAATATATAGTTACAGAAGCGAGGTACACAGACTGGTGAAATGTTAGTGTAGATGACAACTCATGATCGAAATGATCCGGGGGTTGCAGCTCTTATAGTAAGTTCTTGTACTAATTATAAATTATTAAACATGTCTACATATAAATATATTTTTATATTTACATGTTACATTGGATCAATTTTTGGTTGAGTTATCATAGTTTCTATAGGACCAATGACAAATTTCCATGCGAAGGGATTAAATATTCAATCGCATTATTGTTCGTGGTGGACATGGATACAGCTTGACCAATGAAATAAGGATTACTTATTTTTGGTTTCATGAACAATGGCTATGGATCTTTTTATTTCTGGAATGACATAGAATATGGTAGATTTGGAGGCATGAGTGCATTCTTTCGAGGGTGTAAATGTGCATCTGGTAGCTGAGCTTAGAGCACTACAGGAATATGTGCATCAGGGTGATAGTGCAAGTGATCATACGACGTAGGTTTATACTGAATTTATTTATTAAATTTTTATGAAATTAGTTAATATTATCTTTATAATTTTTATTTTTTGTAGGCCCCTTCCGCATCAGATAGATGTATCATCCATGGCCCCAGATGATGTTTCATATTCAAGAGGTTTGTTTTGTATTTTCTTTTTTGTTTCTCGTTTAAATTGATTTTTTCACATTTTTTTTTGTATATTTTAGGTATAAAACTACATTTCTTCCATTGCTATGTTGTTAGTTTTTCATAGTTACCTTTAGGTAGCCTTTAGTCATTCATAGTTTCTTTCTTTTTCACCTAAACTAGTAAGATGGTATGAACAAACTAGAGAATATTCCCACTAAGCCCCAATATCTTCATCCCTCCCCTTTTACAATAGTATGTCCTTCACTTAATCTCCCATGTATGACCCCCTGACAAATATATGTGGTCAGAATGTATGCCCCATTCTAAAATTCCAACCTCCACCTTCCACCTAGTCCTCTTCTCAGGATGTATTATAATTTCATGGTCTTTATTTTTTTATTTTTTATCCTATGTTTTCCTATCCTACCTATCTTATATTATGTAATTGTGTGTGTGTGCATGGGTCATGTTGTTTTTGTCTATATGTATCTCTTTTTTCTGTCTATATGATCAGCCTGTATGTATGTCTTTCTCTTTGTGCTTGTCTGTAGGAGTGTGTGTCTATATATCTACATGTTTTTCAATTTATATATCTATCCATTTTACAACAAACCCATCTATCTATTTATACATTTATTTGTTTTTCATCACACTGTGTATGTTTAATGATCAATCTATTCACAAGAGGGTTTATCTATAGGTTTTTTTGTTTCTTTGTCAGTCTAGAAGCCTTTCTAATGACATGTCTATCCATCCATCCATGTGACTTTTCATTGGTATATTTTTCTATCAACATTATTTCTATTTTTATATCAATCCATTTTTAATTTTTTGTGTGTGCATATTATTTTTTATCTATTCATTCAATTTTTTATCAGTGTATGTGTGTATTTTTTTAACCCATGTATGTGTATATCTTTCTTTTCTATTCAACATTTTTTTTGAAAGTTGTATTCAATTGTTCATTAGTTCCTTGGTCCATTTATCCATCCATCTGCGTGTCCATCCATCTTCCTATCTTTATGGGTTTCCATCCATCCATTCATTTCTTTATTAATGTGTGTGAAATTAATAGTCCAAGTAGATGTCATTAGACCCTCCACTAGGTATCTAAGAGGACTTAGGTACTAGTGATTTTGGATGTTTCCTATGCTTCTCATCATTGGATAGATCCTCTCCTCAACATCATTTGATGGATCATTATAGAACAAATTTTTGACTCATTATATCGTAGATTTTGACTTTCTATGAAGAAGATGGTCCTGGATGATCTAATGATTTGGGAACATTGGGGGTTGTTGGTATTTTATGTGGATTCCTAGTAACCCTATCCCATTGTGAATTTTTTATCCCATAATGACCTTAATATCACTACTAAGTAGTATTCCCTAAGGGTATGATGATATCCAGGAGTAGGAAAGCTATGTTCTTAGCCCTATAAAATCACTTGTTGAAGGAAGCATGCTCACAACATTAACTATTTTATGGTCCATCATCATCTACAGTCGCCACAACACTTTAAAATTTTTCTCCTTACCAATATATATAAATATTTACATCACTTTGAATGACTAAAAAATATTAATAGAACATTCTCAATGTAGACATGTAGTAAGAATTAGTGTATCTTCACCAAAAATTTATTCAAGAGACATATAAGATCATATTTTGTGAGCATTGTTTACATGATAAATGAACATGGCTTGAAAACATTGTGGGAGTCATAGATCAGTAGTTGGTAGTTTCTTGATTACATCACCCAGAATCTTATAAGATGAATTAGTGGAGGGATGTCGGGATTGACATCCTAACCCCACTATTTATAATAACCCTATTCCAACTCAATATACAACGTTCCTTCAGACACCTCATTATTCATTAAAGAGAACCCCATTGAATGTTTATATGTTTTATTAATCCCTTAAGGACCTTGAATGACTTATATTAATCTCTCAAAGATAGCATTGATTTGAAGATGGGGTTTCTTCCTCACGGATTTCATGAATTCCCTTAACAATTCATGGATTAATGAGGTTGTTCACTTAAGATCTCCCTACATAGCCTTTATGAAGGTGGGATTTTCATACATGGCACCATAGATTGGTTCCCCATAGACCCAGTTTGCATCCCATAAGATGATTCTTAATTTATGTTCTATAAAGTGGAATGTATTTGTCTATGTGATCTAGGGGATCAATAGTTATACGATCAAGTTTATGTTACATATGTACATCATGGATATCTTGATGGATTCATAAATGGAGGCCACCTTTAGCTCCTACTTGAATTTAGTACATGCCCAATAGAGATAATATGTCTAAATCAATTCAATCTTGATGCCACCTCATAAGTTAAATATCTAATATTTTTCCATCATCACAATTGATCAACAGTTGAGTGGGAAATATGGATCTATATATGTGTGTTTGCGGCTCTGATATGTTTGTTTGGCTGCCTAGGGAAGTTTTTTGGTGATGTAACACACATTCATGAGTGGATTACCCCAAATAGATTATGATAATCATTGAGGATATGTTGGATCTTCTCATATTATTATAATCAAAAAATTGAAGGGGAAGGTTTATTCTAGGTCATTGGAAAATTATATACATCAACAGTCTATTCTATTATAGTTGAAGGATTGTGTGTTTCTATCATAGTGACTGTATCTATGTGTGTGTGTGTGTATCTATCTTCCAATAAATTTGTCCATTAACTCATTTTTCAATCAATTTTTATGTAATCTCATGCACTAGTTCATTATTCTATTTATTCCTTCATCCCTCATTCAAAGGCATGTCTATCTATCCATCTGTCTATACATTGTTTTGATCAACTATGCTGGTGTAGTTGTATCCTTCCATAATATTTACAAGATGGACAATGAAAACATCCATGGAAAAGTGTATCTATATATTCAAAAGACTCTATATTTTCAACACTTCATCAAACAACAAGGTAGATTTAAACTTAATGCACATCTAGCTGTCATGATTACTCATGTAGCACTGCCTTTTATAATATCTAGAGGTAAATTCTGGTTTTGATTTATTTCATTTTATGTGTGTATCATGACTCTTCCTCCTTAGATTACCCATGAGGTCTGTATATGATTTTTTTAATGTTAGATTTGAAGCACTGAATCACCCAACAATATTAATATATATATCTACTCATTTTTCTTATTTAATATTTTTTTGTGTTTTATTGGTAGGTTGATTGTGGATGATTATTGGAGATGAATTGAAGCTAGTTTGATTGCTATTTTGGTCAGGATATTTGATTTTAAATTTTTATTTGCAGGTTGTTTCTTTTGTTTTTTTTTCTAGTTATAATATTTAATTTCAGTTTTTTTTCTGGTTATAATACTGCATTTATGTTGTTGGTATGCAAGATTTTTTTGCAGACTATTTTTTTTTGGTAACTTCATTTCACCTATTGGAATGTTGGTTTTTTTTAAAAATATCAAGACTTGCGACCGCTTATGGGGATTGCTATAGGTTTTTGTTCAGAACCCATTAGGGACTTGCAATGACATTTGCTAAATCTATTTCTTTCAAATCATCAACAGCTATATAGACATTCATTAATATCTTTCATAGTGACTACTACCATGGCCGGGTTAGGAAACCATATAGTGACTGTCTTTGGCCGTCGCTAATGCCCAATATCGACGGCGAAACTGCGACCGCCAAAGGCATCCGAGTAGCAGTCCCTAAAGACTATTAGAAACCACTTTTGGTCATTAATAATCGATTATCTTGTAATGATATCAGTATGACTATATTTTCTTCAGTCATCATATTTGAAATGAGTTTATCGACTTTATTTTGATTGCAACATTCCATTTCAAAAATTCCATCATTTTCCACAGACAAATCATTCTCATTTCCTCTTAGAAGGATTGTATTTCTTCTTGTCCTGCAAATCATTTTTTCCCATTTTTAAAAGCCGGATTATGGTTTCCCGGTACCCCAGCATACAACCGTAGACAGAAACATCTGGAACACAAACATCATCCCACGCAGACCAACCTAGAATTACACATCATAATAACCATAATCATATCTGCATCCCCTCCAAGAGTCATCTTCTCCAGTAGCTGACTCCCATTCTGGATGCCTCCAAAAGCATTCACTTTGAACCCGGCTCCTAAGCTGATCAAGAACAGATTTCTTTGGGAATGCCTTCTTGCCCACGCTCCCCTTTTTAAAGGCCAAAGTCACCTCATTATTATGCTTTGAGGAAGATCTAGTCCAAGTTTTATTTCTTCTTAAATTGTTTAGTTTTCTTTTTGAAATGTAAGTAAGAGTTTTGTTGTTTCTTTCCCTCAATTATATTAATATTGGTATTGAATTGTGAATCCATACTCACATCTCTCCACAAGGATTCTTTTTCAATGCGAAGATGCTTTTTCGATTTTTCTAAGGAAATATCATCACTCATTTTAACAAGTTATTTTCCATAATCTTTCCACAGAGGTGGTAATTTAGCAATAATTGCACCAACCTGAAATGTTTGTGGTATATTACTCTTAAGGGAAATAAGTTTATTTGGTATAACTGGTAGCACTTGAACTTGATCTAACATCGTCATGTTGTCAACCATCTCTTAGTTTAGATACTTTGCAATAAGAAATTTATTGATACCTTTTTCCTCAGCTTTGTACTTAGACTAGAGTGCATCCCATATCCCTCGAGTGGTCTTCATTTTGCGGAAATAGTCATAAGTACAAATTTAAAATGTGTTGAGAATATGTCCTTGACAAAAAACTTGACCGTCTTAATGTTTCTTCCTCATTACCTGAATGTTCTCGACTTGAGTAACATCAACGAGTTTACCGTCAGGATTTGAAGTGGGATCCTCAGGAATGAGGGGAAGATTTGGTTCCACTATGTAAAAAATCTTCAACACCATAAGAATAAACTTCATCTTGTCATGCCACTGGGAGAAGTTATTTTCATTGAAACGGTCATGTTTGATCATGTTTTGGTTTATCAATTTGAGGGATTTTGAATCCATCTTCTAGGTTCGGACTTAGGTATCCACTTGTTTGATTGTTGAAAAAAAATTATGTAGGCAGATCAAGAAGAATGATTGAACATAGATACGTGAATTTAATTCACTATCCAAAAGGGTTTGATCCACCCCCACATTGATGGTGTAGAGTTGTCGATGGAAGATTCACTTGATAGTTTCACCAAAATTTGGGGAAAACTGAACACCAATTTTCAATTGCCTCATAGTATTGATGTTGGAAAAAATATCTAGAGAATTTTGGGGATTGAAGAATAATTAAACCCATAATCGATCTCATCATCACTTATTTATAAAATTAAATCGGATAAGTATGAATTTAATTCCATGTGCAATTGTTTAGTATTTATATAAAATGTATTTTGTGATATGAAATTCTAAGAATGCATGCAATATGAAGTCTTGTGTAAACATTGATGCTTGTTGTACAGATACAAATATGGATAAGAGTTGGATTGATCTTCCAAATAGAACATCTAGAGAATATTTTTAAGGCATTATAAACTTTATTTATTTAAATAGAGTATTTCAATGAGAAAAAATATGTTTTCCACATAGAAAATCTGAAAATAGATATCAATGCATATGATATACTGTGAGAGAGCATGTTTTATTGATTGGGTTTTTGAAAAATTATAATAGTTGGACTCATCATGGAAAAAAATATATTCATTGTCACCATATAGAAACTATTCATATGGCTATTGATGAGAGGAAGATTAATCCTATACATGAAATGCTTACTGAAATGGCACGTGGGCTAGCTCATGAAGGCATTAACATCTGGAATGTTATGACCGGTGAGATCAATCTGTGCTCTGGTGTAGATCATGATTTATTGAAGTTTTATTAAATACTTGATGATGAAAAAATATAATTATATTATGGGTGTAGACAAGTTAGAGGAATAAGCACTAGACTCACATCATTCTGCAAATCCCTCTACGTCTGAGGGTTTAGGTATGCATGGTGGTAAATGTGTTTATTTCTTAATTATAAATTTAACATATATACACATATATGTCAAATTATGTAGGAATTTTTTTCAATAGGATAATACTTGATTTCTTCTTATTCTCATAAGAGAGGCCTAGGTCCTGGTATTTCTTCTTGGAATTCTGACACGACCCTTGATGTATCATTTGACGAGAGATATCATCCTATGGGATTGGGTACCCCTACATTTACTCACACATTGGTTCATATCATATGAAACCCGCACATGTTTTCATTGACTACATGTGAATAGGCATCATTCTCCAAGGATACATTATACCAGTTATTGAAGAAAGTTCAGGTAAGAGGATCATTTTAGTTTCTCGACTATATTTAAAAAATAATAATATGTGATAATTTTTTTCCTTAAATAGAATAATCTGAGTGTGTGCCTAAATTAGTTTTGTCCAGTGTTTATATCCAAATGTTGTTAAATGTGAAAAGATAATAAAGGGATAATCAAGAGGGATCACTAGGTACCAAATGTGGGTGTCGCAGACTTTCTGGATAAAGTTCTGAGAGGGGTTCTCCCATATCAGTGGCCTGAGTTGTTTCATATTGGTCTATTGAGCCTGAAATGGTGAGTCTATATATTTTATTTTATATATTTCGAATAATTTTTTCCATTTTACGTATTTGATATTTGAATTTATTGAATGCAAGAGGTGGTAGAATGTCATTCCGAAAATACTGCGTTGTAGGGACCACCTCACAGGCTTGGGACTCATCATGTGTCCAAGATTTGACATGATGTATTTATTATTCATTTTTTAAATTTTATTATTTAATATGGTTTTGTGTTTTTATTTTTATCTTATTAATATATAGTTATAGGAGCAAGTTTCACCAGCTCGTGAAATGTCAGTGTGGATGACATCTCATGATCGAAATGATCCAGAGGTTGCAGCTCTTATAGTAAGTTCTTGTAATAACTATAAATTATTACATAATTCTACATATAAATATATATTTTTATTTACATGTTACATTGGATCAATTTTAGGTTGAGTTATCATAGTTTCTGGAGGACCAATGACAAATTTCCATGCGAAGAGATAAAATATTCAATCGCATTGTTGTTCGTGGTGGACATGGCTACAGTTTGACCTATGAAATAGGGATTACTTATTTTTCAGTTTCACACATAGTAGTTGTGGATCTTGTTATTTCTGGGATGACATAGAAGATGGCATATTTGGAGGCATGAGTGTATGCTTTTGAGGATGTAAATGTGCAGCTGGTAGCAGAGCTTTGAGCACTATGAGAATATGTGCATCAGGGTGGTAGTGCAAGAGATCCTACGATGTAGGTTTATATAGAATATATTTATTTATTTTTTATGAAATTAGTTAATATTACCTTTGTAATTTTTATTTTTTGTAGGCCCCTTCCGCATCAGATGGATGTAACAGCCATGCCCCCAGATGAGGTATCATATTCAAGGGGTGTGTTTTGTATTTTATTTTTTTTTCTCGTTTAAATTGATTGTCTCACTTTGTTTTTTTTGTATATTTTAGAGTTAAAATTACATTTTTCCATTTCTCTGGTCCTAGTTTGTCATATTTACCTTTAGGTAGCCTTTATTCATTCATAGTTTCCTGCTCTGTCACCTAAACTAGTAGGATGGTACAAACAAACTAGAGAATATTCTCACTAAGCCCCACTATCTTCATACCCAACCTTTATAATAGTATGTCCTTCACTTATTCTCCCATGTAGGACCTCCTGACAAATATATGTGGTCAGAATTTATGCCCCATTCTAAAAGACCAACCTCCACCTTCCACCCAGTCCGCTTCTCAGGATACAGTATAATTTCATGGTATGTATTTTTTTATTTCCTATCCTATCTTTTAATATTCTACCTATCTTATAGTATGTCATTATGTGTGTGTGCGTGTGTCGTGTTGTTGTGGTCTATATGTATCTCTTTTTTCTGTCTATATGATCAGCTTGTATGTATGTCTTTCTCTCTGTGCTTGTCTGTAGGAGTGTGTGTCTATATATCTGCATGTTTTTAAATCTATATATCTATCCATTTTATAACAAACCCATCTATATATTTATCCATTTATTTGTTTTTCATCACACTGTGTATGTTTAATGATCAATCTATTCACAATAGGGTTTATCCATAGGTTTTGTTGTTTCTTTGTCAGTCTACATGCCTTTTTAACGACATGTCTATCCATCCATCCATGTGACTTTTCATTGGTCTATTTTTCTATCATCATTATTTCTATTTTTATATAAATCCATTTTTCATTTTTTTGTGTACATATTATTTTGTCTCTATTCATTCAATTTTTTTATCGGTGTATGTGTCTACTTTTTTAACCCATCTATGTGTCTTTCTCCCTTTTCTATTCAACATTTTTTTGCAAGTTGTATTCAATTGTTCAATAGTTCCTTGGTCCATTTATCCATCCATTTTCTTGTCCATCCATCTTCCTATCTTTATGGTTTTCCATCCATCCATTCATTTCTTTAGTAATGTGTGTGAAGATAATAGTCCAAGGATATGTCATTAGACCCTCCATTAGGTATAAAAGAGGACTTAGGTACTAGTGATTTTGGATGTTTCCTATGCTTCTCATAATTAGACAAATCCTCTCCTGAACATCATTTGATGGATCATTATAGAACAACTTTTTGACTCATTATATCATAGATTTTGAATTTCTAGGAAGCAGATGGTCATAGATGATCTAATGATTTGGGAACATTGGGGGTTGGTATATTATGTGGATTCCTAGTAACCCTCTCCCTTTGTGAAGGGTCGATCCCATAGTGACATTGATATCACTACTCAGTAGTATTCCCTAAGGGTATGATGATATCCAATAGTAGGAAAACAAGTTATTAGCTTTATAAAATCACTTGTTGAAGGAAGCTTGCTCACATTATTAACTGTTTTATAGTCCATCATCATCTAAAGTCGCCACAACACTTTAAAATGTTTCTCCTTACCAATATCTATAAATATTTCTGTCACTTTGAATGGCCCCAAAATATGAATAGAACATTCCCAATATAGACATGTAGTAAGAATTAGTGAATCTTCACCAACACTTTATTCAAGAGACTTATAAGATCCTATTCTATTAGAATATTTTACATGATAAATGAACATGGCTTGAAACTGTTGTGGGATTCATAGATCAAGAGTAGGCAGTTTCTTGATTACATCACCTAGAATCTTATGAGATGAATTGGTGGAGGGATGTCTGGATTGACATCCTAACCCCATTCATCATAATAACCCTATTCCAACTCTACATAGAACGTGCCTTGAGACACCTCTTTATTCATTAAAGAGAACCCCATTGAATGTTTATATGTTTTATTAATCCCGTAAGGACCTTGAATGATCTCTATTAATGTCTCAAAGATATCATTGATTTGTCTATGGGGTTCATTCCTCGTGGATTTCATGACTTCCCTTAACAATTCATGGACTAATGAGGATATTCACCAAAGATCTCCTTACATAGCCTTTGTGAAGGTGGGATTTTCATACATGGCACCATAGATTGGTTCCCCGTAGACCTAGTTTGCTTCACATAAGATGATTCTTAATTTATGTTCATTAAGGTGGAATGTATTTTTCTATGTGATCTAGTGGATCAATAGTTATGGGATCAAGTTTATGTTATATATGTATATCAAGGATATCTTGATGGATTCATAAATAAATGCCACCTTTATCTCCTACTTGAATTTAGTACATGTCCAATAGAGCTAATATGTCTAAATCCATTAAATCATGATGCCACCTCATAAGTTAAATATCTAATATTTTTCCATCATCGCAATTGATCAACAGTTTAGTGGGAAATATGGATGTATATATGTGTGTTTGCGGCTCTGATATGTTTGTTTGGCTGTCTAGGGATGTTTTCTGGTGACGTAACACACATTCATGAGTGGATTACCCAAAATATATTATGATAATTTTTTAGGATATGTTGGATCTTCTTAGATTATTATTATCAAAAAATTGAAGGGGAAGGTTTATTCTAGGTCATTGGAAAATGATATACATCAACAGTCTATTCTATTATAGTTGAAGGATTGTGTGTTTCTCTCAAAGTGAGTGTATCTGTGTGTGTGTGTGTGTATCTACCTACCCATAATTTTTTCCATACACTCATTTGTATATCACTTTTATGTAATCTCACCCACTAGTTCATTGGTCTCTGTATTCCTTCATCCCTCATTCATAGGCCAGTCTATCTATCCATCTGTCTATACATTGGTTTGATCAACTGTGCTGGTGTAGTTGCATCCATCCATAATATTTACAAGATGGACAATGAAAACACCCATGGAAAAGTGTATCTATATATTCAAAAGACTCTATATTTTCAACACTTCTTCAAACAAAAAGGTAGTTTTAAACATAATGCACAACTAGCTGTCATGATTACTCATGTAGCACATGTCTTTTATAATATCTAGAGGTAAATTCTAGTTTTGATTTATTTCATTTTATGTGCATATCATGACTCTTCCTCCTTAGATTACCCATCAGGTTTGCATATGATTATTTAATGTTAGCTTTTAAGCATTGAATCACCCAACAATATTCATATATATCTACTTATTTTTCATGTTTAATATTTTTTTTGTGTCTTATTGGTAGATTGATTGTGGCTGATGATTGTAGATGATTTGAAGATAGTTTGATTTCTATTTTGGTCAGGATATCTGATTTTAATTTTCTTTTTGAAGGCTATTTGTTTTGTTTTGGTTAATAATTTCACCGATTGGAATTCAGGTTTTTTTTAAAAAAATATCAAGACTTGCGACCGCTTATGGGTGTCACTATAGGTTTTTGTTCGGAAACCATTAGCGACTACCAATGACTGTCGCTAAATCTATTTATCTCAAATCATTAGTGGCTACATAGACAGTCGCTAATATCCTTTCTAGTGACGGCTACCACGTCTGGGTTAAGAAACCCTATAGTGATTGTCTTTGGTAGTCGCTAATGCCCAATATTGATGGGGCAACTGAGACCGCCAAAGGCGACCGACTAGCACTCTCTATAGACTATTAGAACCCACTTTTGGCGGTCACTAATAATCTATTTTCTAGTAATGATATCATTATGACTATATTTTCTTTAGTCTACATATTTGAAATGGGTTTATCAGCTTTCTTTTGATAGCTACAATCCCTTGCAAAAATCCCATCATTTTCTACAGACAAAGAATTCTCCTTTCTTCTTAGAAGGATTGTATTTCTTCATGAATTGTTGAATTTTCTTTTTGAAATGTAAGTAAGAGTTTGGTTGTGTCTTTACCTCGGTTGTATAAATATTCGTATTGAATTGTGAAGCCATACTCACATCTCTCCACAAGGATTCTTTTTCAATACGAAGAAGCTTTTTTAAATTTTCTAAGGAAATATCATCACTCTTTTTAATAAGTTATTTTCCACAACCTTTCCACATAGGTGGTAATTTAGAAATAATTTTACCAACCTGAAATGTTTGTGGTATATTACTCTTAGGGGAAATAAGTTTATTTGGTATAACTTGTATCACTTGAACTTGCTCCAACATCGTCCTGTTATCAACCATCTCTTAGTTTAGATACTTTGCAATAAGAAATTTATTGATACCTTTTTCCTCAACTTTGTACTTGAACTCGAGTGCATCCCATATTCCTCGAGTGGTCATCATTTGGCGGAAATAATCATAAGTACAATTTGATAATGTGTTGAGAATATGTCCTCGACAAAAAACATGATCGTCTTAATGTTTCTTCCTCATTACCTGAATGTTCTCGACTTCAGTAACATCAACGAGTGTACTATCGGGATTTGAAGTGGGATCCTCAGGAATGAGGGGAAGATTCGGTTACACTATGTAAAAAATCTTCAACACCATAAGAAGAAACTTCATCTTGTCGTGCCATTGGGAGAAGTTATTTTCATCGAAATAGTCAAGTTTGATCATGTTTTGGTTTATCAATTTTGAGGGATTTGGAATCCATCTTCTAGGTTCTTGATGGATTCATAAATGGAGGCCACCTTTAGCTCCTACTTGAATTTAGTACATGTCCAATAGATCTAATATGTCTAAATCCATTCAATCTTGATGCCACCTCATAAGTCAAATATCTAATATTTTTCCATCATCGCAATTGATCAACAGTTGAGTGGGAAATATGGATCTATATATGTGTGTTTGCGGCTCTGATATGTTTGTTTGGCTGCCTAGGGAAGTTTTCTGGTGATGTAACACACATTAATGAGTGGATTACCCCAAATAGATTATGATAATCATTGAGGATATGTTGGATCTTCTCAGATTATTATAATCAAAAAATTGAAGGGGAAGGTTTATTCTAGGTCATTGGAAAATTATATACATCAACAGTCTATTCTATTATAGTTGAAGGATTGTGTGTTTCTCTCATAGTGAGTGTATCTATGTGTGTGTGTGTGTGTGTATCTATCTTCCCATAAATTTGTCCATCCACTCATTTGTCAATCAATTTTTATGTAATCTCATCCACTAGTTCATTATTCTATCTATTCCTTCATCCCTCATTCAAAGGCATGTCTATCTATCCATCTGTCTATACATTGTTTTGATCAACTATGCTGGTGTAGTTGTATCCTCCCATAATATTTACAAGATGGACAATGAAAAAATCCATGGAAAAGTGTATCTATATATTCAAAAGACTCTATATTTTCAACACTTCATCAAACAACAAGGTAGATTTAAACTTAACGCACAGCTAGCTGTATATGAATTTTTTAATGTTAGCTTTGAAGCATTGAATCACCCAAAAATATTCATATATATCTACTTATTTTTCTTGTTTAATATTTTTTTTTTGCGTTTTATTGGTAGGTTGATTGTGGCTGATTATTGGAGATGAATTAAAGCTAGTTTGACTACTATTTTGGTCAGGATATCAGATTTTAAATTGTTATTTGCAGGCTGTTTCTTTTGTTTTTTTTTTCTAGTTATAATATTTAATTTGAGTTTTTTTCTGGTTATAATACTGCTTTTCTGTTGCTGGAATGCAAGATTTTTTTGCAGACTATTTTTTTTTGGTAACTGCATTTCTTTCATAGTGACTACTACCACGGCCGGGTTAGGAAACCCTATAGTGACTGTCTTTGGCCGTCGCTAATGCCCAATATCGACGGGGAAACTGCGACCGCCGAAGGCATCCGAGTAGCAGTCCCTAAAGACTATTAGAAACCTCTTTTGGTCATTAATAATTGATTATCTTGTAATGATATCATTATGACTATATCTCTCTTCAGTCATCATATTTTCAATGAGTTTATCAACTTTCTTTTGATTGCAACATTCCCTTTCAAAAATTCCATCATTTTCCACAGACAAATCATTCTCATTTCCTCTTAGAAGGATTGTATTTCTTCTTGGCCTTCAAATCATTTTTTTCCATTTTTAAAAGCCGGTTTATGGTTTCCCGGTACCCCAGCATACAACCACAGATAAAAACATCTGGAACACAAACATCAGTATATAAGTACAAATTTGAAATTAATGAAACCTTTTTATAAAAATAAATATGTATTTTATAAGTGAATTTATAATTTTTAAAAAATTAGTTTTAATTTATAAACCCATATTTTACATTTTAGAACTTAAGTTATATTTTTTAAAAAAAATTGTTATTTATACATTATACATTTATCATTTTAAAATTAATTTTTATCACCCTCCATGTATGGACGATTTTTTGTTATACGAAGGATAGCCAATTGATTAACCATTAGAGACGTCATTATTTAAATATGGTACACATAATACACATAACATGCACGCAGACGTCATTATTTAGATATGGGCGTCCCCGTAGTACACAAAATACACAAAACATGCTTGCAGATCAATCTGCTTATTTAGATGGCGATTTGGAGCAGGAGGAGGATGGGGCATTATTTGAGAGAGCGAGCAGCGCCTCCGCCGGGCCAGGCACTTTCCGTCCGGTTGTGGTATGGGGCCAAGAGCGATGCCAGCAAGTCGCGGTTGCAGTCGCATTGGCTCTGGCATTTTCCGCTGCAGGGGCGTCGCCTCCCTCCCGCATCGATCGTCGTTTGAAGCACCCAAGAAGAAGAAAGAGGAGCAGAGAGCAAGGTAGCAGACCAACACCTTCCCCATCTCAAACTTCAATACTCGCCTGCACTCCGCTACCCGGGGGACTGTGGGGGGTATAAATACCCTGCCCGCCCTTCACAAACCAAACAGTGTGCCCCCGGTTCCAGGGACCAAACTGCAACTTAACATTTACGATGGGCTTCCTTGCAAATTTAATTTACTTCACGGACCCTGTCCCCGTCACATTTTGGATTATTTCCAAAAAACTTTTACCATTATCGGTTAACATCTTGAACAAAACATACAACGTGATTAAAATTTCTTATTTGGGTAATATTTAATTTAATTTAAGATTAACGTCAAATTATTTTTATACAATAGCTCGGACCCGTTTGTCAGACTTGTTTGAACTCCAGAAATGAACAACGATCACCCTAATCCCAGAACGCTAGTGAAAGAGTCAAATTGCATTTCAATTATAATATCCTGTCACTCAACATTATCTAAATCATAAATAAAATGAGTAATATTTATAGGGTCCTGGAATGAAGAGCGTAAACCATATATAATGAATGCCCACATTTAAAATTATAATACTACTACGTGATAACACAACCACAAATCCGGGCAAGTGGTGCGCCGGCTTTTTATAGCGTTAAGCAGAAGGCGCCGATAAAAGTTTCACCTTTATCAGTGCCAGCTAAAATCACTGATAAAGATAATTTTTATCAGCTACAAAAAAAAAACACTGCTAAAGATGAAGCCTTTTTTCTGCGTTTTCTTAAATGATAAAGGGTATATTTAACAGTCCTATTCTTAGCGCATATAAAAGTTTTTGATAAAAAAATATTATTAATTTATATAAATTTAGTATATTTATAAAAAAATAATTTTTATTTATATACATTAAATAAAAAACACTTGTTTAAAATTAATATTTTTTTAATAATTCAAATATATATATAACGTTTAAAAAAATTTATAAGATTATAAATAAATATATATATTTAAATAATTATAAAATTATAATTTTTTTAAAATAATAAATATATTTATTATATTTATAATTATATATTTATAAATAAATATATATTTAAATAAATATATGCCTCCAATGAATTTGTTCAACAAACATATATATTAAGAGATAATTGTTGGGGGCGCCTCCTCCAATGGTGTCCATGCAGTTTCTAATTAAATTGGGTGAAGACCGTGTGAACTAATTCACACAAAGACACGATTTTAATGTGGGTCAAAGAAGCGTTTTTGTGGAGTTATGAATCTTAACGCCGACATTTTTCCTTATAGAAGGAGGCAGCTGCAAGCCTTTTGGACACACCAACATCCACAACACCAAGAGCAGAGCCCATTTGGTGCTCGTCTTTCATCAACAATCATTTTTCCTTTGCATTCGAGAGTTATACATTTCAAATCCCTTCCATTTTGGGTAGTCTCTATAGTGTATTTCTTCATTTTAGTGGACCCCCCATTCTGAAATAGGTCCCGTGGTTTTTCCCTCATTGGGTTTTCCACGTAAAAATTTCAGGTGTCAACCTTTATATTCTACCCATTTACTTTTGGGACGCTGCGCGTCCAATTTTATTTGGAGGGAAATATTTTATTTTTCCACTACACGTTCGATTTGATTTTGCTTGCACATTCGTCGCTTATTGTCTTTCCCAACATCTGGTATAAAAGGAATTGATTTTTATTTCATATTTATTATGGATGCCAATTATAGTCGCCTAATTTGTTGAATGGTACCAACTACCATATGTGGCGATTAAAAATGATGGATTTTCTTTTCGTCATGCGAATGCATCTTCTAATGTTTAGTACCCAGAAGCTATAAAAGATGTCAGATGAAGAATGAGAGTTCGAGCATGAGACCGTTTGTGGTTTCATTTTCCAATGGGGTGAAGACAACGTGATGAACAACATTGTCAACACCTCTCACGCCAGAACTTTGTAGGAGAAGCTCGAGACAACCTATACTTCCAAGACCGGAAACAATAAATTGTTTCTTCTCAAACAAATGAGAAATTTTAAAGTTGATCCTTAGGTCTGTAATCCTAATCAACGGGGCATGTGCCACCAAGAATGTTCATACCTATATATGCGTACATGAATAGTACAATACCTATACACCTATACATAAAAATGAATATTCATGAGTATGTGAAATAAATAACATAAAACAAATTTAAAGTTGATCCTTAGGTATGTATTCCCAATCTTCTGGACATCCTTTATAAGGGAATTGAGCAAGATGTCATACCACTCAAGTTGTGTATCATTAAGTTGATCTCGGGGTCCATAATCTCAAGAGACATGTGTCTACTTCAGCCAACGTTGGAAAAGTATTTGAGTAAGATATGTCACCATAGGGGGATACTTGTCCTACACCTATAGGTTCACCCATACTCACCTTCAATCATTATAATAACGGATTCAGTGGATGTACATCTCGAAATCCTGTAAATGGTCAGTGTGCTAGATGTCATGCTTCTCTGATCATCTGAATCCAATCTGATGTATGAGCCCTAAGTCTCGGTCCATAGGTGGCCATGACATTCAGACCTATGAAAATCCCTAAGGGTGTGAACCTTAGATGGTATGTAAGGATAACTCACTTGTGAGATTCCATTCCCACCCCTATTGTTCATAATAATGGAGATTGTAATCATCCATATCATCCAGAAGAGTGTAATCATTTTGGGTATCCAATGATGTGAAATGCCAATCTCAACGCCATGGTCAAGTAACCGATCCGGGAGAGCACAATCATTCCTATCCCTCGGGAGAGCATAATCATCCCTGAGTACAATCAGATCAAGGATAGCGTAATCATCGTCATCATATATCAACCAAATTATAGATCAATCATACTCATCACATGTGATAGCGTAATCACCAACAAGTATCCTTACTAGGGATTTTAATTCCCGTATATCATAATATTAGGCTCAACAGCCGAATTCCATGAAGCAGCTCTGTAAATCCCAACAATGTAATAATCAAATATAATGGCTCCACATCCAGATCCTAGGTAGTACCTCTAGGTATAAAAATAAACATATAAAGAAAACATGGCTCAGAATATGGATCCCAAGAAAAAATTTTGGGCATCCCAAAGAGAAATAAATGCACCTCGCGTCAAGATCCATAGCCACCAATAAGGAATCACCTCTGGTAATCATAACTACATTAACAATAACCAAGTGAAAGGTTAAAAAAGAGTGTGGGTGTCTAAAAACCTAGACCGAACACTACTTACATTTCCCCATGGGATTAAATGTTCGACATGGTATCTACGGTGACAACTACTACCATCTCTACCAAAACTCGACATACTAACTCAAGGTCAGTAAAACAACAAGGCACCCACCCCCGTCGGGCCTCGCACTTTCAGTCCGGTTGTGGTTTGTGGCGAAGTGTGATGCCAGCATGTTGCAGTCGCAGTCGCATTGGCTCTGGCATTTTCCGCTGTAGTGTTTGCGGGATGTGCCGCACCACCCCCACTGGCTGCAGCACTGCTTGTCGTGGCCGAGTTTACCGGGGGGCGTCGCGTACTCTCCGCATTGAGCTTTGTATTGGGGGTACTGCGGGTCTGCTTCATATTGGGTTGCACTCTAGTAGTCAGGGGATGCTTGGGGTACTGCGGGTCCGCTTCCTTAATTTTAATTTACTCCAGGGACCCCCTTGTCAAAAATGTTTTGGATTATTTACAAAAATGTTTTACCACAATCGGTTAACATTTTGACCCAAAAAAAAGAATCAGGATTAGAATTTCTTATTTGGGTATTATTTAATTTAATTTAAGGTTAACGGAAAATTATTTTTATACAATAGTTGGGATAGTATGTCTGACTTGTTTGATCTGCATAATTGAAAAACAATCACCATAAATCCAGAACGGTAGTGAAAGAGCCAAATTGCATTTCAATTATAATATCCAATGCCACTCAATATCATCTAAATAATAAATAAAATATGTCAGATTTATAGGTTCATGGAACGAAGAGCATGCACCATGTATAATGAATGATCACATTTAAAATTACTACACTACTCATAAATTCCATTTTTTATCAGCCTAAAAAAAACTCTGATAAAATTCACATTTATCAACACTAAGTTTAGTGTTGATAAATATCATCTATTATCAATGCAACACATCATTGATAAAATTCTTTCTCTACTGGTGCAGGGGTTTCCTCGATCTCCGCAGGGCGACGACAAGCTTCATAGGCACCAAAATTATTCATTTGGGATGATTTTGTTCAAATAAATAATATTTAAATAGTAGCAAAGTTTAATGAAATTTTGACTTGACCGACATGTTTACCGAGCGTCCATTCCAAAACAAACAAGCAGTATAAACATTAGTTTAAAATAAACTTAATCATATACCACAAAAACAGTTTTTCGCAGCGCCCCCCTTTATCAGCGCTTTTTTTAGCGCTGATAAAGGGTCGGCTTCAATAAAAAATTTAAAAATATATTAATATATTAATATATAAATATAGTTATATTGTTATATAAATATAATATATAATTTTTAAATATATTTTAGATAAGTATAAATGTACATTTACACTTATTATACTTAATATATAAGATATTTAGTGAAAATGACTTCTTAACAAATTAAAAAATATTTTTAATTAATATTTTGATAATCATTATGGAGTATTAGTCATTTAATAAAAATTTGAGGACTAAAAAAATTAAAAAAAATTAAAAAAAGATCCAAAATATGTTGAAAACGCAACTCAAACTTCAAACGGCCATAACTTTTGATCCGGGTGTCCGTTTGAGCTCTACCACATATCAAATCGAAGCCTGCGACGAGCTCTACGTCGTTATGACCAGGGTGAACCCTGGTCAAACGTTTTTTGAGGCCAAAAGAGGCCCAGAAGGCCTCCAAAACTGAGTTTTTTGTTGGGGTACCCAAATTTTTTAACATTTTGTGGATTTTAAAACTCGTTTAAGGAGGTATTATTGGCTTTTCTTGGTGGGGACTGTATTTATTCCAAGGTATTACATTCATATTGATATTATTTCTTTGAAATATCTTCTTTTTTTATAATGAACTGCTATTTATAGTCAAATATATAACTATATGTACATATTTTTATATATTCGCACCTAAAAATTAATTTTTTTAAATAAATAATTAAACATATTTACATATAAAATATATTAGCTTTATCTAAATAATAACTAATATCCATTTTATTTAAAATACCAATACATGAATATTTATATACCTATATATTAATCTAAATATATATATATATATATATTAATCTAACTATATATATATATTAATCTAACTATATATATATTAATCTAATAACTATATATATATTAATATAACTACATATATATATATTAGAATTACTATAAATATATATATTAATATCACCATAAATATATATATTAATATCACTATATATATATTAATATAACTATATAAATATATATTCATATAACTATATATATGTTAATATAACTATATATATGTTAATATAACTATATATAGGTTAATATAACTATATATAGGTTAATATAACTATATATATATATTAATATAAATATATATTACTATACGAATAAATATAACTATATATATATATATATATATATAGATATATATATTAATACCACTATATATATATTAATATTACTATATATATTATAATATAACTATATATATTAATATAAATATATATTACTATACGAATAAATATAACTAAATATATAAATATATTTATATAGAGATATCATGAATTGGAATGCAAATCAAAATAGAGTAGTGGTAAGGGCTTACGCGCGCAGGGGGAGGTCTCGAGTTCAAATCCTGGTAGAGGCAGGGGTGCGCGCGCATGAGGAATAATGGAGTAAGCACTGTTAAAAGGTGGAGGGGGGTGCGTGGGGTGCGTGGGGTGTTGTATAGAGGCCGAGAAGCACTGTAAGAGGGGGGGGGGGTTCAAGCGCTATAAAAGCCCCCCCGATTGGCAGTATTTTTTAATTTTTTTTGTTTTTTTTAATTTTTTTTAAAAAAATTTAACTTTTATCAGCGCTTTTTTAAAAGCACTGATAAAAGGGTCCTTTATCAGCGCTAAAACAAAAGCCCTGATAAAGGAAGGGCTGATATAGGCCCCCTTTATCAGGGCTAAAAAAGCGCTGATAAAGGGGTACTTTTATCAGCGCTTTTTTTAGCGCTGATAAAAGACCCCTTTTATCAGCGTTTTTTTTAGCGCTGATAAAGGGGTCCTATATCAGCGCTTTTCGGAGCGCTGATAAAGGGGACCCCCCTTTTATCTACACTGGATTTATCAACACTTTTCTAGCGCTGATAAAGGCCATTTTTAGCACTGATAAAGGCCGTGTTTATAGTAGTGATATAGTAGTAGATCAAACAAATGCAGAATGAAATCCAGAAACTGCAAAGGGTCTCTCGGTCTACAAACGCCAAGAAAACGTGTTTAGATTGTCTTGATGTTTTAATAAAATGATTCATAAGTCATTTTTGATGTGTAAGAATCAGTCTCACATCAAATCAACATACGATGTGACTAGTATGACTCCAAATTCATATTTTTAGTTTAAATATTCGTTTTAATAAAAAAGACATGGGACGTACTCAAAACAAATAATACACATTCGGATTGTTTTAATACTTTAGAACAATGTCCCTAAAGACATTTTTGATGTGTAGGAATAAACCTCAGATTAATCCAATGCACGATGTGATCGATATGACTCAATGTGTGTTTTTTATTTAAAATTAACATTTTAGTTCAAAACAATATTAATATACTCAAAACCCAGCAAACATGTTCAAATTATTTTGATACATTACAACAATAATCCAAAAATAATTTTTGATTTGAAGTAATCAACCACACCTCAATTCAATACACAATGTGCCCAGTATGACTCAATGTGTATGTTATGAGTTTAAAATTGAAATTTTACTTCAAAACATGTGTCACTCACTGAAAATCAAGAAAATACACTCGATTTGTCTTCATACATTAGGATAATGATTCATGAGTCATTTTTTATATATAGAAATTAGTCTCATATCAAACTGATATACGATTTGACCGATATAACTCAAAGTACGTGTTTTTAGTTTAAATTGAAATTTTAGTAAAAAAGACATGTGATATACTCAAAAGCGAGAAAACACATTTGTAAAATTTTGATATATTAGTAAAATGACCCTTAAGTCATTTTTGATGTGTAGGAATTAACTGTATGTCAATCCGATGCACGGTGTGACCGGTATGACTTCAAGTGTGACTTTTTATTTAAAATTAACATTTTTGTTCAAAACATGTGTCACATACTCAAAACCAAGAAAATACGTTTGGGTTGTTTTGATATTATAGGAAAATGATACAACTATCACAAAACTGGGATAGGGAAGCACTGCCTTTTATCAACGATTAGCAAAAAGCATTGATAAAGGGGTGTGAATTTATCAGCACTAATAATAGCACTGACAAAAAGTTCTTAATAAAAAATATTATGGATTTATATAAAATTATTATATTTATATTAAAAAATAATTTTTATTTGAATACATTGAATAAAACACAAATGTTTATAATAAATATATATTTTTTAATAATTCAAATATATATATATAATGTTTTTATTGAAAAAATTATTTCTAATATTATAATTAAATATATATATATATATATATATAATTTAATAATTATAAGATTATACTAAATTACATTAAATAATAAATATATTTATTAGAGTTATTATATTTATTATATTTATTATATTTATTAGTGATTAATTATATTAATTTAGTATATTTATTTGATTTATTGGATTAATTAATTATGTTTATTATATTGGTTATATTTAATTTATTTATTTTATTTATAAATATATAATACTTTTTAATATATTTCTTTATAATTAAAAGTGTTGAATATATATGTGTTTCCCAATGAATTTGGTCAATGAAAATATTGATCATGAGTATATATATGTTATGTATCGTGCATATGATTGTTCATTTATACATTACGTCACGCTGTCCACTAATGTGGTATGTTGATTAATTCATAATGTTACCCATATGAACTATATATGTTCTAAAAAATGTACTTATAAAATTACATTAAATACATTTAAATAATAAATATATTTTATTATATTATAAATGATATATATAAATACTTTTAGAATACATTTGTAATTATAATTGTAATTGTATATATATATAAATAATTATAAAATTATATATATAATATTATAATTTTATTAATATATATATAAATATATTAAAAATTATATACAAATATTTATAAATATATACTATTTGTAGTTATAATTATAACTATATATATATGTAAATAATTATAAAATTATAACAAATATTTTTATTATACTACTTATAAAGTTATAAATATATAATTAAATAGATATATTTATAAATATATTCAAATATTTATAAATAAATACAAATATTTATAAATATATACAATTAAATTTATATTTATTTAAATAATTATTTAATCGGTTGTGAAATTGTTCTGATAATGATGTCCTTTATCAGCACAAATAAAGGGCTGATAAAAGACATATTTATCAATGCTATAATTTTAGTGCAGATAAATAGGTCTTTTATCAGTTCTTTAATTTGAGCACTGATGAATAGGTCTTTTATCAACGATTTTTAAATGTTGATCAAGGTATGTTTTATCAGCATTTTTTATTTTAGCACTAATAAAATATACATTTACCAGTGTTTTTAACTAGTACTGATAAAGGTTCGAGTCGGTTTTATAAAAAAACTCTAACAGGCTCCTCCTCCCTCACACCCTTTCGAGCCTTCGCGGAAGCTGACCCATGCGTCGTCGAGCCCTCCTCCGCTGTGACCCCTCCTCCACCGTGACCCCTCCTCCTCCTCCGCCACCGCTGCCTCCTCCTCCTCCTTTATCACGATCCCTTCTCTACCGCGTCCCCTCCTCCTCCTCCTCCACTGTCATTGCTACCTCCCCCGCCGCTGCCTCCTCCTCCTCCTCCTCCTTGGCTGCTGACTCATCCTCTTTTGTTGTCTCCTCCTACTCCTCATCTTCTTCTTCCTCCTCCTCCTCCTATGCCTCCTTCTTCTCCTCCTCCTTATGTGGCCCCTTGTCCACCAGACCAGCTCCAGCACACCCTCTTCCTCCGCGACTATCCCGGAAGCCTCCTCTACATCGCACGGATTCCCCTCGGTGAGTCTCTATTGTGGTTTCCCTGGTTTCCATAGGGTGAATAGGGTTTGGGGGAGTTTTTCACCTAATTGTTGGTATGTCATTGAATTTTTTGGAAGTTTTTCATCTAATTGTTGGTATATCATTGAGTTTTGGGGGAGTTCTATATCTAATTGTGGGTATATCTATTGAGTATGTTTGTTTACTCTTTGATTATTATTGTTTACTGTTCTTTATTATTTAACTTAGGTGGATATGCTTGTTATATATATTTCATTCCCCTTCTTTTTTATTACCTCTGTTTATTTTTATTTTCAATGTACTGATCTTAATTTTCTTATCTATTTTTTCATACAAAAAGGGGGAGAGAGATTCCAATTTTGGTCGAGTATATTGGATTTCGTAATTATCAAATGGGTTGAATGGTTCCTTGCCACTCTGTCTATGTTTTGATAAATTCATATCCCCTCTCAATTTGATTATTTTTATTTTTATAATTACTTATTCCTCTCTCAGTTTATAGTTTATTATTCTTTATTATGGTGGAGATTCTTATTAGATAAATCTATATCCTCTCTAAATTCATATGGTTATTCTATCACTTATGCTTCCACATGCTCTTTCTACCTACATAGACCTATTCTAACTATTTATATTCTCATACATGCTACTTTTGGATATTTCCTAACTTTATGCTCGGTCAGCAACCTCTATAATGGATAGCTTCTCTAGTAGTGTCTATCTTTTAGAGTTGGACAATATTTTTTCTTTATCTTCTTTTCTTAAATTATAGAGTCTTGAGTAATATAATAGCAACAACCATTAAATAAAAACATGCAGGACTCATCTCTCTACATTTTAAAATTCCCTTAGTAATATCCAAATATATTATATACTCCCCAAGGCATTTATTTTTCCTTTCCATCTAAATTGAATTGGAAGTAATCAACATTGCATCGATGGAAAAAGTTATATCTTCAATCCTCTTAATATTCACAATTCATCACACATAATAATGAATTTCTTAGTAACTCATATAATTGTGTCGACAAGATTGGCTCCCCAACCTACTTCCAAATTGTCCTTCTCTGTTTTATATTAACATCAAGCTTATTAAAACATCATGTTCATTAAAAAAATACTAGAAAAAGGGATTTGGTCTCAATGACCACTTATTGGGATTATCAGATATAAAAAATAAAAAAAAGAATAAAATACATAATGGATCTATTCCACCCCCAAACCTCACTCAGGTTATACCAGCACCCATCAATCTACCCATCCCGATTCTCACACTAGTCGAAAATTAGGCAATATTCATGGGTTATGATATTGGTTATAGACCAATTGAAAAGGGATATAGTTTATATCCACTATTAGGACACCCATGGGAGTTATCCTAGTTTCCATATCCCACCAGCAATATCCATAGTTAGATGGTCCAGTACCATAGACAATGATTGTGGATGAAGTCCCTATTATGGGGAACCAATAGCCATGGATTGTAACCTTTTCCATAGGGAATCAACCACCATATATGGACCATAGACATAGGTGTCTATAGCTTTGGTTTATGAATGTGGTCATATAATTCGAAATATTAAACCAAATGATGAGATTTGATATCAAGACCACTTCTATAATTTATCTAAGACTTTAACAATAAGCTTCAATGAACTATCTTTATAAATATATAAATATACATATATATATATATATATCTACCTATATAAATATATGTTTGTGTGTGTGTATAATTTTTTATAACTATACTAATTATACTTTTGGAAAACAAAAATGGTCATGGATTTCGGAACCTTTGGCCATAGTCTATATCTACTATGGTCATAGGTGTTATAGGAAAGTCCTACGACCACTATATATATGGATCATGTCCTTAGGACTTTTCCATATCCTTCCCATGAAAAAAATTCCTTTGGCCATAGTCCATATCTACTCACACACCAGTTATACCTCCATTAAAAGGTATGAGGCTTGGTTCTCCTAACCTAACCAAAAAGATGATCACTGGTTGTGCCTTGTCATTGGAAAAAGGAATATGTCTGGGATATGCCTCTATGTGTGTAAAAGGAAAGTAATTTTTATTTATTCCTTGGTATGGGGAAATATAGATATTAAAGAGTTACACTCTCCTTCAAAAGTGTGGTCGATCTAGTGCATGTTCATGATACACCCTTGTATTTTAATGAATAACCTAGGGTTGGTTTCGAAGGTGAAAGAGGGAAGTAGAACTGATTTTTCAAATGGAACTACATTCCATGACATGGTGAATATTCTACATCGTGGAGGTTTTTCTTGTGGCGTGTTTGGGGAACTACGATTTGGAAGATAGTTTTTAGGGTTCTAGTTGTTTTGTAATAGTTGTGTCATGGTGTTTTGGTTATTGTGTGAAGTCTTATAATGTGGAGTTCACACAATTCATCTAATTTTGGTATCATTCCACTACGGAGGGTCTGAGAGATTAGAGGTTATGCAGTATTGATGACCAAGGCATCATAGTCCCTTTCCCCTAGATTATATGATCTCATTGCTGACCATGCACGTGGATTCTAGATGTGTTTTTACCAGGAACCATTATGCTGTGGCCATATCATTTGTGCCTTAGTTCTTTCTCATTTGGGACCCATTGTGGCATGGCCCTATGTGTTGGGTTGTGATGCATGTTTTCTCAGATTACCTATGTGTTGTGGCATTGCAGAGGGCATTTATAGTAGATGCATCGCACAAGGAATATGTTTTAAGAGTTGTATGAAGGATTCATATAAGCTTCTGCACAGTTTTAATAAAATATCATCTTGATGATGTTGAGGGGAAAATCAATCCTCACCCACCTCTTCTTTATGTGCACTTGATATCCCAAGGAGCATGGGATGCGTTTTGCAGCCATTGTGCGAAGTAGAGTTTTCAGGTACATTGTATTTGGTAATACATTGTTTGATGTTTCTTGTATTCATCACTGTAATTGACTGTTTTTTATTTATGAAATAGAAACTGAGTGATGACAATAACGAATGGGAATCAAAACTAGTGTACCCCTAATGTAATGCAGGGATGGGGTATACTTCACTTGAGAAAAAAATGGTACATATTTTAAATCTACTGTAATACTTTTATGTGACAAAAAACAACACCATAACCATGTTCCTATATTTATATGCAGACTGATGAATCGAAATCGAAATCCACTTCCATCCCATTCCATGTGTTATGGAAGGAGTATCATGTAAAAAAAGAGCGGATACTGAAAGATGAAAACACACAAAAAGTGTCGGAAACATGTGTAAGTATGACATAAAATAAATTTGTTTTGCTTTAAATCACTATTACATAACAATGAATACTTTTTCCTATATTTTTTATCAGACATAGTAAAAGGAATCAGCAACACCCACACCAGATACAGATATAATTTCAGTGGCCTTGAAGCAACCAGAACAGTATGGCCGCATCAGAGGTGTGGGTTTTGGGGTGACACCCTGAACAGATTTTCAGAAATAAAAACAAGCAGAGGATCAAAATGAGGAAATGAAAAAGATGAGAGAAACTATCACGAACCAGGCCGGGTCACCATCCGACCCGGCGCCCGACCCAGTCCGTGCCAAGGCCCAAAGGGCGTTCCTGATCCCCACAGGCTGGCACAAGTTCTTGGGTATCAAACATTACATGGGAATGATTTACCCAAAATAAAAGACAGAAAAACAACTAATCAGATAAATAAACTGAAACTAGAAATAGACAACCAAACACGCCTTTAAACTATGAAAATGTTTAAAGTCTACAACTCAAAGCAATAACTAAAAAGAAAAGACGACATTGGAAACTAAAAATCTTACTCAAACCTCCTGGAAAAAGAGGGGCCACATCAACACCACTCTGCATGACAAGACCAACTGCAATTTAAACCACCATCACTAAGCATGATGTCACAACATGGAATACAAAAGAAACAAAGTATACATACACCCAAAGGTGTATGTAGGGTGTGACCCAAAAGCCCAAAAGGAAGTCACCCAATAAAAAGGTTCCACATATAAACATTAAATGAAAAATACATTTGGAGGCTAAATAAATGAAAGGACACCAAAGCTTAAACAACTTTAAAGAAACAGTTTCTATAAGGACAACACTTTTAAAGAAAAAAACATAAATAAAAGAAAACACCCTTGCATAAAATAAAAACTCAAACCTTCACAAAAACCCAAAAGCTGCACCGTATGCCGACGATGGGTGTACAGTAGTCCAGGAGCACCAAAAGTGGGAGAGGCCCTAAAGGTACTAGAAAAAGGAATGGGACCCTAGAACCTCGCGTCTCAGTGAACAATACAGGAATCACAACAAAATATGTTCTTGTACATGAGCCACTAGACATGGAAACACATCCATAACCTAGTGGTCTCCGATCATCATCCAATGTCTAGTTAGTGTTGTAATCATCAATCCAGCTAAGTGAATCGGGGCCGGGGCCACTCCCAAATCACTAGCACGCTAGTCTAGTCCGCCCACCTAGTACCGAGGCATCCCCTTTTGTGCTCAAGATGTTCCAACTTCACATTTCATGTCAAAATCAAACAAATATAACAAAAAGGGTGTAACATAAACCCAACGCCACACTTCCACATACATAGAAAACCATTTGACAAAGTACGCACGCCAAAAGACTTTACCCAACTCAATTAAAACAATTTCTGCATTGCAAATAATTGTTTATTTAAAACATATTAAATTTTTCACGTTAATCATTTTTATCAAATCATATTAAATTATTTGTAAACAAATTATTCAAAAAGAAACATAACACGACTTTAAGACGCAAAACCAACTCAACCCTCTTTCATGACCAAGCACACCCAAAACAGGTTCCCAAAAATGTTTCACACCATTAATACAACTTAATAAACCATTTAATGATTTTATAAAAACAATGACAAGGTGACACCAAGCATTGTACACCAAAAATATTTTAAAACTTAATCTACATCACTTACAAAATCAAATAAATCAACTACACAAATAAAGAAACCATTATAGTGATTAAACAAACCACTAAGAAAGTTTATCAATAAATTTTAAAGATGTGTCGATGACTTTAAACACTAAAGAATCACTCAAATCCTCATTTGTGACAAAACACATATCAAATCCACGTCAAAACACGATTCGAAGCCTTTGCACAATTCAATAGTTAAATGATCAATTTTTATAAAACATGATCAAATGTCACAATAAGGGTTTTTATAAAAAATACACCACATTTCATATAAGCATGCTACTTAAAATCAAAACACACATAAAACTCATTCAAAAATGAACTTCACACAACACAGATTAATATAATAACACACTAAATTAATTAATCAAGAAAATTAACTTATCAGATAATGTTTAAACGTGGAACCACCTACCTCAGTCTAACAGACTTCACAAACATGGCGCGCAACGATCGTCTCCCACCAACCGCAACTCAAACAAAGTCCAAATAGAACCTAATAAAAAAACGCATCGGACCAATTATACCAAAATTGAACCAAACTCAATTCAAAACTCTAACCGCACTCAACCATGATTAAACAACAAGCAAAAAAGGAAAATGCACTTACAGCGGGGGTGCGGGAGATCGGTCGGAGCTCGACGGAGGCTTCCGGAGTTTCTCGAGGAGGTGCAAGGAGGATGTCCAGCCACGCGAAGGGGTGCAGGGCGGCCGGTGTGAGGTTGTCCAGTCAGCGCGGTTGCCGGAAAAATGGGAGGTGGTGCCAGCAGGGGTTAGGAGACGCGACGGAGGGAGGAAGAGGGGTGTCAGACAGAATTTTCCGGACAAAGAATGGAGTTCGGTTTCCATGGGGGTGCGTTGCGAGCTGGCCGGCTAACCGGGGTGGCCGAACGGAATAGGGGCAAGGGGTGTCGGGTTCGTCAGAGGGTGGTGCTGCACCGGTGGAGAGGTTCGGCGAGGAGGCGTGAATAAGGGGAGAGGCGAAAAGAGGGGTCGTGGCTGGCACGGTGGAGGTCGTTCGGTAGGGTTGGGAGGGTGCGGAACGGCAGATGAGGGGAGGGTGGTGCGGGGTGCCGCAGGATGGAGAGCCGGCAACTGGTGGTGGAAGGGGAGGTGCTGGCGAGCGGCGCACACAGCCTGGGCAAGGGAAAGCAGATGGCGCTATCGGGTTCCCGGGGGGGGGGGGGGGGGGGACGCCACGGGCAAAGGGGGTGATGGGGAGGTTCGAAAACCCTAGAGAAAAAAAGAAAACCCAAAATAAAATAGAGTAAAAAAAATAAAATAAAGAGGAAAATGAAAAATAAAATCCATAATAATACTACTACTACTATTATTATTGTTATTAATATTCTTAAACTGGAACCTTGACAATAATAATATTATTATCATTAAGAAACAATTCATTAAATTATTAACACATTATTCTCATTTTATTTACTTATTTTTATTCTTCCACACATTTAATTTTATTTCATTATTATTATTAATTAACTTATTTAAATATTTGACCATCGAGTAGGGTCATATGATGAACTTGGCAAAGCCGCACGGCTTCGCAATTATGCTTCACCCATACGTCGCATGATGAAAAGCCCCGAAAAACTCATCTAATTTTGTTTATTTATTATTAATTCCTTTTATTTAATTAGTTAGACATTAGGCAGGCGAGCGGGGGACTGAGCGAGGTCGTCCGGCTTAGACAGCGGCGCGTCGAACACCATCAAGTCCGAAACACATATTTATCAGTGCAAAAAGCCCGAAACCCAAGTTGGGCTCGACCATCATTTCGTATAAAAAGAAAAAATAATAATTAGAAGCAGATAAAATTATAAGATAAAAAAATAATGATTATAAACATGACGCAGCGCAAAGTCCAAGTGTGACAATTATCCCCACCATAAAGCTTTCCGTCCCCAGAAAGCCACAACTAGGGTTGAGACTCAAAGAAGAAGTTGTTACCCCACTCAAGTTCAAAAAGGATCCCCAAAATCAACAAGAGAAAAGAGGGAAAAACACTGTGCTCAGAGAAAGTGACTCAAAGACAACTTCAAGAAATGCGTCACAAGACATTCTGATATGTGTCGCCCACCCCAAAGAGCTAGAACGCCTCCAGTTGACTGATCGGGGAAGGGAACTCCCTCACCCACAGAAACCAACTTCACAAGCCGAAACACCTCAAGCACTATTAAACGAAAACCAAGCCATATTTAAAAACAGAAGAAAAAGATCAACATGGGGAGGCCCTAGGGGATCCCCACCATTAGGAACTCACTAACGCTCGAGATGAGACTGGATAAAAGAAACAGGGAGTTTCGAGCGGACTCCCCTCATTTAAGGAAAAGTCCATTACCGATTCATTCAAGAGACATTTGTGCGAGACCTGACGTGGGTCTCCTCACCATTGGAACTAACAGTAGATACAAAACTTTAGAAATTTTCTTACAGGGGCCAAGATCCCCACCGCAAGGGGCTGGGAGGTTCGGGCCCAACTACTGAGTGTTAAAACCACAGCCAGAGATAGACCAACATCACCAAATCCCTGGATGAGCATCATTCAAATTTGAAACCGTTTAACCCAACAGACCCCATAAAGATAACTAAAAGTGATTATATCCGGTGGGATGCAACCCTCAGGAATTTAAGGTGACGAGACGATCACGCCACCTCATAGCCACAAGAAACCCCACACACCCAAATGGGTCGTTCAGAAAGGTACAATCACAGAAAACAATTTAAAGCTCCTCCACCTTCAATACCGACGACAGAAATAAGGTTGGGGTCCCGTACACTCCCGGGGTTCCTGACCACACGCCAGCTTCACTCCGAGGCCTATGGATGGAGCCCTGATGTTTGAAGCATCTCCTGCCTCAAAGTCAGATATTAAAGACTCCTGAATAGAACTTCTCCTTTTGGTGTCACACGCGACCACACTACAACTGAGGCAACACCAGCAAACACAACACATTATGACATCCAATTACTCTCAAACTAAAAATTCACCAGAATGAGAGATTAGATAGTACACGCGCATCACCCCTTGTTACAATGAATGATAACATGACACCAAAAATCATCACCGAGCACAATCGTTGTTGTCGAGAGAAAAATTATGTTGATAAAGACATTAAATCGCACCTTGAACAACACGTGATTCTTGCAAACGACCATAGTAGCCTCGTACAACAGGGTCTGCCAAACTAGTAACCTAACACGAACCTTTTCTTAAACGAAACAAACCAAAGACCAGAGGTCATTTAGAAAAATAGACCGCACCAAAAACTTTGGGTTGCTTCCTCCTTTTCCCCACTGGAGTCTCCTTTACCACTTCCAAACAACCGTTGACTATCAAAGGGACCTCACACTGCAAGATGTCACCCAACCATGACCATTGCGGCCGATAAAAGCACTACAATCCTTTCAAGAAATTGGTCATCACCGATAACTCTGAACCACCTTCACCGTTCCTTTCCTGAATTCCTTTCACCGTTTCTAAGGGGAACCTTCAGACGCAACGATGTCAAACTTTATACCCGATGACTCAGATGACTCAAAGAGACCGAAACTCCCTTCAGCTCCCCTCACATATGTCATCCCGCAGTTAGAGGATCCACTTAACTGAAAGGAAAAGGAAAAGGCTTAGAACTATCACCCAAAAAGTGAGAGTACTTACTTTAATCAACTGGAGGGTCGGCCAATGGAGAACTATATGTGGCCGCATGTCATTTGCACATTTACTCTTTATTGGGGCGTACACTAGCCAAGAAGGAGAACCGTTGACCCAAACAAACTGGTCCAATGGCCAAGACATACAGTAAGCGAACACTAAACGTGTAGAGGAAAGCACTGCAAGGGCTTCCCGAAACAATTTTTTAAAGAAACCATTAACTACACGTTTCCACACCAACTCACGAATAATAATTCAAACTCATTACACAAATCAGTGAAAAGGGATTCTTAGCTCGAAACGCCTCACATCCAACCTTTCAAAAATACAAGTACACACCAAACAATCACAAGTTATTTAAAAACACCTAATTTTTCTGTTAACAAAACATTTTGAAAATAAGCAAAGCCAGTGGGTTGCACAAACACCAATGGTGTCCCATGGGCCTCGCACATGCATGTTCCTGTGCCACACCAGCACCCACCTCATAACCATCCAGGAACTCATCCGATCATTCCATTAACCCTTTCTCTTTCCATATACACTCATGCATGTGGTTTCCCATGAGAACACCAAGGATCAAAACCAAACCTTTCCATTTTTTTCAAAACCAAAACACCCAACCCACACTTTTCAAACATCATACCTCATTTTCTTTTTAAAGTGATTTATTTAAAAACACATTCCAAAACGTTTTCCAAGACCAAATCATTTTTACTTAAAAAACAAATTTCCAAAATTCCAAAACAAAGAAAAGAGGAATGGTGCAGGAGAAAACTAGTGTCAGCGGGTGACTGGAACGTATGGTTGGCAGCAATACGCCAATCATGCCACCGCCACAGAGGGCATTCTGGGACAGTGTCCCTGACACCGCATGGCTTTCCAAACCCTACGATATCACTGGGACCACTGACCCTACTCTCTTTTTCATTTCCCCTAAACTAAATTAACCACACTGACCAAAGGTTTAGACTAACATCACCATGCTTTGGTAACTCGAGTCCGACCACAAGGTGTGCTAGACATGCACCTTACTTGTAGCAAAGACGTCGAGTCCCGACAACCTTAACTCCAGTCTATCGTGACCCTATCCCAAAAGGAAACGACCCAAGAGAGCAAACCTTTCCCTCTGATATCATTTTGTCACGAACTAGGTCAGGTCGCCATCTGACCCGTCTCCCGACCCGGTCCGTGCCAAGGCCCGAAGGGCGTTCCCGATCCCCATGGGCTGGCACAAGTGCCTGGGTATCAAAAATTACATGGGAACAATTTACCTGAAATAAAAGATAGAAAAAAACTAACAAGATAAATAAACTGAAACTAGAAATAGACAACCAAATACACCTTTAAACTATGAACAGGTTTGAAGTCTACAACTCAAACCAATAACTAAAAAGAAAAGATGACATCGGAAACTAAAACTCTTACTCAAACCTCCTGGAAAAATAGGGGCCACATCAACACCAATCTGCATGACAAGACCAACTGCAACCTGAACCACCATCACTGAGCATGATGTCACAACATGGAATACACAAGAAACAAAGTCTATATACACCCAAAGGTGTATGTAGGGTGTGAGCCAAAAACCCAATAGGACTCCACCCAATAAAAAGGTTCAACATATAAACATTAAATGAAAAATACATTTTCAGGCTAAATAAATGAAAGGACACCAAAGCTTAAACAACTATAAAGAAAGAGTTTATATAAGGAAATCACTTTTAAAGAAAACAACTTAAATAAAAGAAAACACCCTTGCATAAAATAATAAATCAAACCTTCACCGAAACCCAAAAGCTGCACCGTATGCCGACGGTGGGTGTACAGTAGTCTAGGAGCACCAAAAGTGGGTGAGGCCCTAAAGGTACTAGAAAAAGGAATGGGACCCTAGAACCTCGCGTCTCGGTGAACAATACAGGAATCACAACAAAATATGTTCTTGTACATGAGCCACTAGACATGGAAACACATCCATAACCTAGTGGTCTCTGATCATCATCCAATGTTTAGTTAGTGTTGTAATCTTTAATCCAGCTAAGTGAATTTGGGCTGGGGCCACTCCTGAATCACTCGCACGCTAGTCTAGTCCACCCACCTAGTACCCAGGCATCCCCTTTTGTGATCAAGAGGTTCCAAATTCACATTTCATGTCAAACTCAAACAAATAAAACAAAAAGGGTCTAACAAAAACCCAACTCCACACTTCCACATACATAGAAAACCATTCGAAAAAGTACGCATGCCAAAAAACTTTACCCAAATCATTTAAAACAATTTATGAATTGCTAAAAATTGTTTAGTTAAAACATATTAAATTTTTATCATTAATAATTTTTATCAAGTAATATTAAATTCTTTTTAAACAAATTATTTAAAAAGAAACATAACAAGGCTTTATGAAGCAAAACCAACTCAACCCTCTTTCATGACCAAGCACACCCAAAACAGGTTCCCAAAAATGTTTCACACCATTAATACAACTTAATAAACCATTTAATGATTTTATAAAAACAATGACCAAGGTGACACAAAGAATTATACACCAAAAATCTTCTAAAACTTAATCTATATCACTTACACAATCAAATAAATCAAATACACAATTAAAGAAACCATTTCAGCAATTAAACAAACCACTAAGTAAGTTTATCAATAAATTTTAAAAATGTGTTGCATGACTTTAAACACTAAAGACTCACTCAAATCCTCATTTGTGACAAAACACATATCAACACCATGTCAAAACACAATCCGAAGAATTTGCACAATTCAATTGCTAAATGCTCAATTTTTATAAAACATGATCAAATGTCACAATAAGGGTTTTTATAAAAAATGCACCACATTTTATATAAGCATGCTACTTAAAATCAAAACACATATCAAAATCATTCAAAAAATAACTTCTCACAACAAAAATTCATAGAATAACACACTAAATTAATTAAGCAAGAAGATTAACTTATCAGATAATGTTTAAATGTGTAACCACATACCTCGGTGTAGAAGACTTCACAAAAATGGTGTGCAACGATCGTAGCCCACCAACCATAACTCAAAAAAAGTCAAAATAGAACCTAATAAAAAAACGCAACGGACCAATTATACCAAAATTGAACCAAACTCAATTAAAAACTCTAACCGCACTCAACCATTATTAAAAAACAAGAAAACAAGGAAAATGTACTTACAACAGGGGTGCGAGAGGCTGGTCGGAGGTTGACGGAGGCTGCCGGAGTTGCGCGAGGAGGTGCGGGGAGGCTGTCCAGCAGTGCGAAGGGGTGCAGGGCAGCTGGTGTGAGGTTGGCTGGTTGGAGGGGTCGCCAGAAAAAGGGGAGGTGGCGCCAGCATGGGTCGGGAGACACGATGGAGGGAGGAAGAGGGGTGCTGGCCAGAATTTTCTCGACAAAGAAGGGAGGCCGGTTGCCATGGGGGTGCAGCGCGAGCTGGCTGGCTAACCCGGGTGGCCGAACAGAGCAGAAGCAAGGGGCGTCGTCTTTGTCAGAGGGTGGTGTTGTGCCGGTGGAGAGGTCTGACGAGGTAGCGGGAATAAGGGGAGCGGTGCAAATTGGGGCCATGGATGGCGCAACGAAGGTCGGGCGGTCGGGATGCGAGGGTGCGGCGCGGCGGATGCGGGGAGGGCGGTACGGGGTGCCGGGGGTGGCGATCTGGCAACTGGTGGCAGAAGGGGAGGCGCTGGTGAGCGGCGCATGCGGCCTGGGCAAGGGAAAGCAGACGACGCGATCGGGTTCCCAGGGGGGGGGGAAACGCGACGGGCAAAGGGGGTGAGGGGGTGGTTCAAACACCCTAGAGAAAAAAAAAGAAAACCCAAAATAAACTGGGGTAAAAAAATAAAATAAAAAAGGAAAATCAAAAATAAAATCCATAATAATACTATTATTATTATTATTGTTATTAATATTCTTAAACTGGAACCTTGACAATAATAATATTATTATCATTAATACACAATTCATTAAATTATTAGCACATTCTTCTCATTTTATTTACTTATTTTTATTTTTCCAGACATTTAATTTTATTTAATTGTTATTATTAATTCACTTATTTAATTAATTAACCATCAATCAGGGTCATACGACAGACCTGGCGAAGCCGCATGACATCTCAATTAAGATTTTCCCATGCTTTTCATGATGAAAAGCCCTAAAAAACTCATTTAATTTTGTTTATTTATTATTAATTCCTTTTATTTAATTTGTAATACATTAGGCAGGCGAGTGGGGGACCGAGTGAGGTCGCCCAGCTTCGACAGCAGCGCGTCGAACACCATCAAGGCCAGAACACATATTTATTAGCACAAAAAGTGCGAAACCCCAGTCGGGCTCGACCCTCATTTCATATAAAAAAGAAAAAATAATAATTAGGAGCAGATAAAATTATAAGATAAAAAAAATAAATATTAGAAACATGACACATCGCAAAGTCCGAGTGTGACAGAAAAATTATCTATGTACAAAGAATAATTAAAATACCACAGAGAGTTGATAGAAATTTTTATGGGGGAAGCAAAGAGAAAAAACAACTTATGAACAACCAGTACGTGAAGATCCCACCCCACCCCCTACCTGTTTTGAGGCAATCCATTCCCCTAAAAAACATGAATTTGCTGAGGTAATTAATGTTCTAATAATTGTTTCTATGAAATGTGAATCCAATAGATACTGATACCTTTCCTGTGCTGATATTATATAGGGTGAAAATGATTTTGATTTATATCTATCAACTCCAACCTATCGCCTTGTAGCGAGGGCTATGGTGTTCAATATGCAAAACGACATGCTACACAACAAACCATTTCCAACAGATCATGTCATAGTGTTGATTAATGTATCTCATGATCTGAGTGTCATGATACATGTTCTAAATGATTATGATGACATTAATACAGTCGAACAAGCTGTTGGAATATTCATTGGATGACTGTCAATTCTTGTAAAAAAACATGTCGATAAGGAGGTATTAATTTCCAATTTATTTTTCAAGCTGAACCTTAAACATTTAATGAAAAAAGGTCTAAACTGATGAATAATATTATAGAATGACAAGTATAAGGGGGTTAAATGAAATATTGGATCAAAACTATATCAAGGATCAACCAACCGATTGAAACAATCTACTGAGAGCACCTTCACCCCACCCGTTCTATATCCACATTTAATATCATTATAGGCTCATGTGGATACAGAGTTGATAGACAAAAATACTCACACAATTGAATTTGAAAAAAATATTTATGGAGAGGAAGAATCAAATTACATTAGTGGTGAAAATATAAATGAAATCCTCAAATATGAATGGCTAGGGGCCTTAGTTGTAAATGTATACATGAGGTATGTTTTTATGATTTGATTTTAAAAAAACTGATATACTATGATAATTATGACTAAATAAAATTCATATTTCTCACAGGAATATATATGAAAAACAATTGAAGGGATTTTCCCATGAATTTTTTTTTGGACTTTTTAGTCCTCACATTAACTCTTCAAAAGAAGAAATAAATTCAAATAAAGTGGGTGAAATATTGTCATCCCTGCTCAAATCGTTTGAAAAAAAAATTATGGATGAAAAAATATTTTTTAATACCAATGATGTAGGGGTAAAACTATACAATTTAACCATATCAACTATATTTTCATTTCTTTCATTACTTATTACTTTTTGTGTTTTTAGGTAGCATAGGATGCTCATTGCGGTCAATTTGGATACTCTGAAGATTTATTTTCTAGATTAAAGGCATAGATATCCAACAAACCGACAATGCATGATGGAATTTTTTAATTTTTAATACAGTAGATTGAAAATTCTGGAAAAAACATCTATTTATATAATTTATATTATCTTTTAATGAGTATTCTATTATGATAGGGTGGTGCATCAATATCATCTACTTCATGGAATGAATCCAAAGCCTAAGGACAAGAATGCCCAGGAGATATAAAACTAGACAAGTATCCTGGTATATATAATAAAAATTCACTATCCAAACACATATCTAAACAAATTACTTATTTTTATTGATGTTTTTGCAGTTTCCAAAAAAAAAATGAAAACGACTATGGTTATTATGTTTATAAATTTATGAAAGAGATCACATTTCATCAATAAACTAGTATCCCTGAAGAGGTATTTTCAAAAATAATTACTATTTTGTTTAAAATATTAATTAATCCTTTGTGTATTTATATTTTTTCAGTACTACCATGACTGTCGCAAAAACTCATATTCACGAGATGATATAGACAAAATAGTAATTATTTTCAATTGGGGGAACCAAATCCACCCGAACCAACATGAAATGATCTAACACCCTACTGAAAACATAATATGGAGTCAGAAACACTGAAATCCACAAATACATGAGGTGCGAGACAAGTAGTAACCATATAATCATACCTTAGATCAAAGTCGGAGGACTGAATCAATCTGGACCACATTTTCCCCCCTTCGCAGAATATAATTACCCTTTTTCCACAAAACGAAGTAAAAGACCTATGTGGCCAATGCGATAAAGAAAATAAAATAAAAACTAAACTAAAACATACCTGTCTCCTATGACTATACACGTCACCGCCCAACATATAAGAACCAAAATGCCCCATGGGTCAAATCATGTTCCTGCAAGCAAGGGGGAAATAGATCCATGTTTTAAAATGATACTATAAAATAGTACATTCCTATTAATTAACAATTATTCTTCCTATTAATGGTATATAATTAGTTTGGATTGAGTTTCATCTTAATTTGTTTTTATTCGATACAAGTTTTTATCCCACCCAATAATAAAAGTTTACTAGAGGACACAATTTCTAATCAAATAGAATATATCATAACAAAAATTTGATCCACACCTATGAAGAAGGTTTAAAATGATAAGAAAGAATGTTTGATCATATAATCCAATGAGTTATAAAATAATAAAATAAAAAAATGAAAAAAATTTAGTGTTCTATAATTTCTCAAGTGAATATGCAATTTTCAAACAATAATAAACATGTGAAAGAAGAGAAAAGTGGACATAATGGCCTGGATTATTAAAAGAAAAAGTGCAAAATCAACAAAAATATCAACTAGTGGTTTCATAAAGAATATGATTTGTTACAACTAAAATCAAGCCATGATTTAGTGAAAAAAATCTGTTGTAAATATGAGGGAATATTTGGTGAAACCTAATCATGAAGAAATGGGGGAGTTAGAGATGGATTTTAATGGTTATTCAACCTTATCAAAGATTAAAGAAACCTATAGATACTAACTACACCCCCTACCCCACCCCTTGCCCCACTGCCCCACTTCCCCACTGCACCACCCCCTCCCCCTGCCCTGTAGACCCCCCTACAGACCCCCCTACCCTGAAGACCTCCCCACTCCACCCTGCCCCCTCCACCCACCCCCTTCCCCCTGCCCTGCAGACCTCCCCCCTGCCCTGCAGACCTCCCCCTCCCCCTCCCCCCTTCTCTACAGACATCCCCCTGCCCCCTGCTCCCTCCCCCTGCCCCCTAACCCCTCCACCCTGCCCCCTGCCCCTCCTCTACCCACCCCCTGCCCCTACCCCCTGCCCCCTCCCCCCCTCCACCCACCCCCTGCATCTTACAGAAGGGACTCTATAATGTTTTTGTAATATGAGGAGGGATAACACATCTATTATTAAAGGAACATCAAAAATCTAAAATAAGTTTACCTAATTGATCACTTGATTTCATGTGAGGTGCTTGGAAGATTCTACGTTCACATCAGTTTGAGCATCAATTCAGGTTGAGAATCAATTATGGAATGGTTTTTCTGAGGGTATCCACGAGAAGATGAAAATGACCACTTGAAACTCCCTTTGGTTGTGCCAGCAACAACATGGTGAAAATATTTACAATTCAAATAAGGGGGAAGACATGAGGTGCATGAATTTTAATGATTGGGAGAGCATCTGGCCATAAAAAATTTAATTCAATCTAAAAAAGTATTTTAGTATTTTCAAACAACTTAGTGTACAGTTCCTAGATAGAATATAAGCATAAAAAATCTCTATATTAGATGAAATCTAGTAGAAAAATTCAGACATGATTCAATGACATCAACTTATAATAATAACATTGTCCACAACATCAATTCTGCTTACGGAAAATAAGGCCTCCATGTCAAAAAATATGAAATTTATGATGTAAAATCAGAACTTGAACTAAACTTTTGTGTTCTAAAACCCAAATAGAGAACCACATTAAAAGATATATCTTAGAAGTGATACCACCTCATCAATATTAATGAACAACATACTGGTTTCATGAAACTTGTGGTTCACTAACCTGTAATTATAAATATAATGTCATGTTTGAATTTTGATCATCAAAAATATAAAATGATAAAACGATGTTATATTTTATTTTAAGAAATACTTCAGTAAAAAAACACTGGGATGTGGAATTTGTTCAAAAATATAATATACCATCAAGATCAGCATATCAGACCATCTGATGATGATCAGATTTTTGTAAATCTGAATTTATATAGGTAACATCCAGTATTTAACACCTTCAAACCATGATATACAACATAAGCATTATTCTAATCTATGATTCAATGCCCCAAGGAAGGTCATAGAGTATTGTTTTCATAATGTATAATCTATTTTTAGAAATGCAGTTGTGGAGAAAATGAAAATCATGGAACTGTAGTCAGATCTAGAATCTTATCTGGATAACATCAAGGGGTGAAGTTATAGTCTCAGAAACACCATAAAAAAGGACCCTAACATCGCAACAATAAATGCATGGTTATGTTGGTTGGTCTTCTCCATATACTCCGCATATTCTGAAAACTACGGATCAACATTCACCATTTCTAAATTTAATGTTGCTATCATCCGAAACAATTTAAAAATACCAGGAAAGAGGCACGAAGATTAGGAAAGAGATATGACAATAATAAAGACAATAAATTGAATGAAATAAATCATACAGTATGAAAATTGGAGGATGAGTTGAGTGTCTCTTGGAGTGGCTTGTAGTGTTGATGGAGGTAGGGTTACCTAATGCCTTCAATGGAAGCATCAGCGGAAACACATTGTATGTGATATATTTACCTAAATAGTCTCACAAATGTCCATTACAGAGTGCACTAAATCACATATTGGATAACAGTGACCTAGAGCCTACACATTAAATGTATTTTACAGAAACCTTAAAATTAAAGGGGAAATTACTCACATATAATTTAAAGAGGAAGGTGGAAAACATAAAAAACATTGAAAAAAAGTAGAAACAAGAACCTGGATGTTTTTTTATGCTTCCAACAAAAGTATTATTCGATCTTCAATAGGTGTATGAGGTGATGTACAACTTTTTTCTGCCCAGAAAACAAAATAAAAATGTTATTAAATAGTAAAATAACTGACGTAAATAAAAGAAAAGAAAATGGAAAAGAATTTTTAGGTTTCAAACCCCGAACAGGGGCCGTTGTTAATGTGATGACCCAGAATCTCTTGGTCCTTCCCTTTTCCAAAATCCAGTTCCTAAAGGGGTGGCATCTCGGTGAGACCGATCGGCGCGACCGATCGGTGAGACCGATCGGCATCACCCGGCCTTGTCGGGGTTTTTCCAGTGGCATTCCTCCTTGTGCAATTAGGGTTTTAAACCCTATTTTGACCTGTTTGATCGTGTTTTAAAGACCTGTAACGCGCATAAGAGTTTTAATTAAATACTTAATGAATTAATGAGTCGGTTTAAACCACACATCCCCCACACCTTACGCAGTTCAGTGTTTTTATCTCAACCGTCCGTGGCTCTTATAAACTAAGGGTTAGCCGTGGGTCCTCCTTTCCTCGATCACGGCTTTTCACAAACAGCTTCTGGTGCATCGGGCACGCCACATCGTTATCTGTAAGGTTTCGCGCCCGGCCTAAGCGTCGATCATCTATCAACAAGTAGGGAATTTATCCTTCGCCTCTCTCTTTTGTGTATCATGCGGGGTGGGCATGTTTATGTCCTGTAGAATTGGATAAACCATACCTAAATGAAGATAATGAACTGGATTCTATAAAGAAAGGGGGGATGTGATCGTTTATGTTGTTTATATTATGACCATCTTTCTAAGTTTTTCTGGCTTACGCGTTTCTGAAAATCGACGCCGTTGGTGGTCGTTGTTTGTATACTAATGAACCCCAGCTGATGTTTTAAATGGCTTGTTTGTGGTTGTGAACTCCTGCTGTTAAAAAGGCTACTGTTTAATCATGTACACCCAGCTAAGAGAATTGAAAGCCCCAGGATCAATCCTTCTGTGATAACCCCCGGTTAAAACACACGAAGATTGAAATCATGGAGTGTGTTAAGTTGTTTAAATCTGAAAATACCGGCATGGACCTTACTTGTGTTGATGGTGGTAGTTGGTTTTTTTCTTTTCGGGCCAATTGCTGGAAATGTGGGAGGGGATGGGATCCCCTATCTTATACTCTTGGTCGTTGTGTGAGTTTGGGGATTGGATCCCCTGCTGGTATGGATTTAGCGGTTGTGAGTTTTAAGACTGGGTGGGTACTTGTTTATATCACGAATTGGGGTGGGATCCTCTGTTGTTGAGAAACAGGTGTGGGTGTTATAGTTGATGCTTGACTGTTTACTTTCCTGGACTTGTGCCTATTATTGCTAGCTGTCCATTAGTGCTTAAACTTAATTAAACATTATCACTGAACTTGAACCAAGAATGGGACAAATGGGTTTTGTTGGCGAAAGTCGTGACTTGGGACTTGGACACAGTGGTGTTGTGTTCTGTAGGCTAGTTAGAAAAACCTAGGCTTTGGGTGAGTGCTTGTTACCTATATCTATACTTGTAGTTTTGTTTTTCTTATTCGCGCCCCATCCAAGTCGATCACTTAGTGCCGAACACCCCCATTTCATGGTGGAGGGTGTTTTTCCCAACACTATTCTTAGTGGATGGTTATTAGCTCCTTTTTTGCTCCCTTTCCCGGATAGCCCAAGTATCTTCGGGCAGGCTGTGATGGCCTGAGGTCCATTATTAGCCCCAGAACCTTCGGGCGGGGTAGTGTGGTGGTTGGCCAGGTGTGTGCCGCAGGTGGTTTCCCAAGTGTCTTCTGGATGAGGCCCAGGTGTCTTCGGGCATCGTAGTGGATCCTTTAGCCCAGGTGTCTTCGAGCGTGGTGGTGGTTGTTCTGGCCTAGGTGTTTGCAGGCATGGTTATGTGTGACAGTTGTGGCCCAGGTGTGTGCGGGCGGGATTCTTCAGTGGGACTGCGTGCAGTTGTGGCCCAGGTGTGTGCGGGCGGGATTCGGCAGTGGGACTGTGTGCGGTTGTGGCCCAGGTGTGTGCGGGCGAGTGTGGAAGTGGGACTGCGGTGTGAATGGCGGGATTGGTCCGATGCATAGGATGTCTCAACAACCAGTGGGAAAGTGGCGCGGGGTACCCAAACATCGATGTGCTATTATACTATATTACTTGACTTGCATTATTTGGGGAGTGTGCCTTGGTGAGGCTTGGGGGGATAGTTTACCTTGTTAGGTGTTTGGTTTACTTCTTTTCTCATGGGACTTTAGCACGTTTCCCCCACTTGTGCATGGGAGTCTTTGGTTTTCCCTATTGAGTGTACTTTTATGCTCACCCTACGTATATAAAACTGCTTTCAGGTTTCCAGGAGGACTTCGGGGATTGCGCAGGACCTTACTAGCTCGGATCCTTGGAGCAGTTGCAGTTGTCGTTTTCTTTCTTTGGTACTTACCTTTGTAGAAACCTTTTTCACCTTGTGGATTTTACTTTTGAAACATGCATGTGGGAATGGTTTACTTTTTGCTTTACTTTTCTTTCTACCTTGGTGTTGTTGGGTTTTATTCTTCTTATCTCTCGATCCTATAAAATAAAAAGGGTAATGCCTTCCATTTGTGTGAAATATCCATACCCTTGGAGCTAGTCGCCACTCTGGGACCTATTGAAGGTGGGTTTTGGGGGTCATTATCTCTCCTTCAACTTAAAGAAGGAGGGGCCTGGAAATCTGCTGACCCTTCACCCCTTTTGGTGAAGGCAGGTCGTGACAGAATGGTATCAGAGCTGATGGTTGAGAGATAGGATGGAGTCTGAAGTTAGGCACAATGAGTATTTCATGGGATGGTAAGGCAACAGTGTTGGGTGACCTCGGTGCATGAATTAGGCCAGGGAAGACTGGCTAGGACATGGGATTTTAGGGCCCCCCATGATCCGATGCAAGGACTCTAGACCTACCGAAAGACCAAGTGAGGCCACACTGATTGCAGGGAAGAGACCCTAGGAAAGGTACATGCATCATAATGACTTGTGTTCTTGTGTTTCTGGGATGTCTTGGGAATTAAGAATAAATTTAAAATTTTTGAGAAATTTTAAGAACGATATTCTGCACTACTTGGGCTTAGGAATTCCTTGTTTACCTTGAAGCTATAGAACCTAGAAGATGACCACGTGTGGTACAGGAGATCGAGGCCCCAGAGACTACTTTGGCCGATCGGCAGAGAGCTGATCGACAAGAAGAGGATGACCAGTGGCAGAAGACTCTTCGGGCCTTCCAGCGACAGACCCTCGAGACGTATGAGGGAAGCACCTCTGACATGAAGACTGAAGGCTGGCTAGAGGAGCTAGTAATAGCCTTCGGCCTGATTTGGGCCCCGACCGAGTACTGGGTCCCTCTGGCAGTCAGCCAGATGCGGGGAGCGGCGCGTCAATGGTGGACGCTTTACCCGGGGGAGAGGAGAGAGGCTGAGGTGGCATGGGCTGATTTCGAGAGGGAGTTCCGGGTGGAATTCCTCTCCTCGACGATGAAGGAAGAAAAGAGACAGTAGCTACTCTCCCTCCAACAAGATAGAATGTCCGTGAGGGAGCTAGGGATCAAGTTCAAGGACCTCCTAGGTTTTTCTCCGGACCTCTTTCCCGACGAGGAGTCTCAGGCAAGACATTTGGAGGAGGCTCTCCGACCCTCCCTCCAGTATGATGTTACTCCCTTTACCCTTCCGACATACTTGGAGGTCCAGAAGATGTCCTAAGTGGTGGAGAGGATGCACGCTCTAGGAGGTGTATCCCGAGAGGGGATCCAGCTGGGACCATCGAAGGGAAAGGTTGTCAGCACTAGGACTCCAGCATCAAGACCCTCCAGGTTCCGACCAGCAGGGAGTAGACCACAACAGTTTCAGTTTTGATCCCCAGGTCCTCGCCCTTTTCCTTCGAGCCTGGGACCACGGTGCTTCGTCTGTGGGAGCCCTGGACATCTCCAGAGTCAGTGCCCAGACCGGGTGTAGTACGACGGTGGCGGACAGCCCCAACACCCGCCCCAGCAGCAGCTTCCAGCCAGGCCTTTCCAGCAACAACAGCAGGGACAATGAGCTCCTGCTCCTCCGAGGGCAGACGTAGGAGGAGGAGGCTAACCTCAGGGCGCTCCTCAGGGACCCCGACCAGGGCGTGGTCGAGGAGGTGTCCGACAGCCGAGAGGCAGAGGAGTCAGGCGCGGACCACTACACACCACAGATGCAGTAGTTCTGGCAGGGCCGGAGGTTTTTCAAGGTACGATCAGTCTGTTTAGCACTCTTTCTTATGCCTTGTTCGATACCGGAGCTTCTCACTCTTTTGTTGCACCAAGTCTAGCCTGTGCCTTGGGTTTAGATGTAGAGAGACTTCCAGAGCCCCTGGTGTTGAGCAAACCAGTCGGAGGTCAGACCAACTTGTTGTTTGTTTGTCGAGGATGTAAACTGATGATAGGGCCACATCAGTCGGTTAGGGACCTTCTCCTGCTACAGATACAGCCATACGATGTCATCCTAGGCATCGACTGGCTATTCTCTATGTGTGCCATCATCGACTATTTCCGAATAAGGGTGGTTTTATCGGACTCGGAAGGTCGTCGTTTTACCTTCACCGGCGAGCGGAGCGGTCAGAAGGGCAACAGGCGGGAGGAACCCCTCATCTCCTTGTTGGCCGAGCTGACAGTGGAATAGATGCTGAGATGGTAGAAGTGCCAGAGATTGTCCGTGAGTTTATTGACATCTTTCCTGAGGAGGTGACGACTCTACCCCCTCGGCGTGATATCGAGTTCGGGATAGAACTACAGCCCGGTGCTCGTCCGATCTCGATGGCTCCTTACTGGATGGCACCTTCAGAGCTATGGGAGTTGCGGATCCAGATTGACGATCTGATGAAGAGAGGTTATGTTCGTCCAAGTGCATCACCGTGGTGTTCTCCGATCTTGTTCGCAAAGAAGGAATATGGTGGTCTCAGGTTGTGCATAGACTACAGGAGGCTGAATCAGGCGACGATCAAGAATCTCTACCCTCTTCCGAGGATAGACGATCTTTTCAACCAGCTGAAAGAGGTAGTATGGTTCTCGAAGATCGACCTGCGGTCTGGGTATCACCAGCTAAGAGTGAAGGAGTGCGACATCCCGAAGATGGCGTTCAGATGCAGGTATGGACACTTCGAGTTCGTAGTCATGCCCTTCGGCGTTATGAACGCCCCAGCTGTGTTCATGTGTCTTATGAACTCCATCTTCCGGGAGTACCTGGATCGGTTCGTAGTTGTGTTCATCGACGACATCCTGGTCTACTCTAGATCAGAGGAGGACCATGCGAAACACCTGAGGATGGTTTTGGAGGTCCTCCGACATCATCAGATCTATGGGAAGTTGTCGAAATGCAAGTTCTGGACATGAGAAGTGCACTTCCTCGAGCACGTGGTGTCCGAGCAGGGAGTGGCGGTAGACCCATCAAATGTTGAGGCAGTTATTTCTTGGGCAGCACCCAAGAATGTGACAGAATTCTGTAGTTTCCTTGGGCTGGCAGGTTACTATCGGAGGTTCGTACCCAACTTCTCCCGATTTGCAGCCCCTTAGACAACCCTGACCAAGAAAGACCTGGTTTTCGTGTGGAGCGAGCAGTGCGAGTCAGCCTTCAGCTATCTGAAGGAGAAGTTGGTCAATGACCCAGTGCTGAGATTTCCAGAAGAGGGGGCGGCTTATGAGGTGTTCTGTGATGCCTCAGGACAGGGCCACATATGTGTGTTGATGTAGTAACAAGGGGTGATCTCTTATGGGTCAAGGCAGCTACGCCCCCATGAGCGTAATTACGCCACCCACGACCTGGAGCTTGTAGCGGTTGTTTTTGTGCTAAAGATATAGCGGCACTACCTCATCCGAGAGCGCTTTATAGTCTTCACGGAACACAAAATCTTGAGGTATATCTTCTCCCAGCAGGACCTAAACTTGAGACAGCGGAGATGGGTGGAGTTCCTCCAGGATTATGACTTCGAGATCTCTTATACAGAGGGAAAGGGAAATGTGGTGGCTAATGCCTTGAGCAGGAGAATGCAGAAGGATGTGGTCCGAGAGTCGGCGAATGCCTGGAAGGCGATGGAGGAGTTAGCTGCTTTACACCTGGATGTGAGGATGGATAGCGGTAGAGGCTGCCTATATCAGATGATAGTGCAGTCATCTCTGTTTCAGCAAGTGGAGGAGTCTCAGTGGGGAGACCGAGAGTGTGAAGTGATGCGTGACCGAGTTGACCAGGGAAATGCTCCAGAAGGGTGGATAGAGGATGGTCAGAACCGGATGCTTTTCCAGGGAAGGTTGTTCATTCCGGAGGCGGTGCGTGGAAAGGTTCTTAGTGAGTTCCACAACTCACCCCTGGCAGTGCACCCAAGAGTTTCCAAGATGTACCAGGGACTGAAGAGGCAGTTTTTGTGGCCCGGAGTTAAGCGAGCAGTGGTAGAGTTTGTGACCAAGTGCTTAGTGTGTCAGCAAGTGAAGGCTGAACACCGAGTTCCAGGAGGCCTACTGCAGCCTCTAGATGTCCTCGAGTGGAAGTGGGATGACATCTCGATGGATTTCTTCACGGGACTACCCAAGGTCCAAGGGGGATACGACGCCATCTGGGTGGTAGTGGACAGGTTGACGAAATCGGCTCACTTCCTGGTGATCTGGGAGTCGAGTGCAGTGGATACCTTGGCATGAAGGTATGTGGACGAGGTGGTGCGGTTGCATGGAGTTTCGAGGTCCATAGTCTCGGATAGGGATGCACGGTTTACCTCGCGAGTCTGGAGAGGATTGCAGCATGCGTTTGGCACCCAGTTACGCCTTAGCACTGCTTTCCATCCCTAGACAGATGGACAAACAGAGCGCACCATCCAGACCTTGGAGGATATGCTATGGGCATGTGTTCTGGACTCAGGAGGATCATGGGTGCGACACTTTCCCCTGGTAGAGTTTGCTTACAATAATAGCTATCACTCTACCATCGGTATGACCCCATTTGAAGCCTTGTACGGGAGGCCATTCCGTTCACCTGTGTATTGGTCCGAAGTAGGAGAGGTAGGCATCCTTGGACCGGAGGTGGTGCAGAACACGACAGAGAAGGTTCAGCTCATACAGGAAAGGATGAAGGCAGCCCAGGACTGGAAGAAGTCGTATGCTGATACCAGGAGGAGGCCCTTGGAGTTTGAGGTTGGAGACCACGTGTTCTTGAAGGTCTCCCCTCGGCGTGGGCAGTGGAGGTTTGGAAAGGGGAGTAAGCTTTCTCCCAGGTTCATCGGACCCTTTAAAGTGTTGCGACGGGTCTGTGAGGTAGCCTATCAGCTAGCGTTACCACCATCGCTACTGAGGATACATGATGTCTTCCATGTGTCCCAGCTCCGTCGGTATCTGCATGACGATTCACATGTCCTTGATTGGGGTGAGCTGGACATCGAGGATGACATGAATTTTGTGGAGAGACCAGTGATGATTGAGGATTGCAAGGAAAAGGTGCTTCGTGGGCGAACCATTCCCATGGTTCGTGTGTTGTGGAGACATGGTGGGCTTGAGGAGAGTACATGGGAGAGGGAAGCACAGATGCGTACCCATTACCCAGAGTTGTTTTAAGTTTTGTTCCTTGTTGTGCCTGTTGTGGTAGAACGTTTTGTCTTTTGGCTATGAAATGTACTTGTTTTCTTCCTCTGGATGTGTGTGAAAAGCCTTGGCTATGGGGGAGGAGAGAACCCGACCCATAATCAAGATGCATTAAGGTGGATGCGATTAAACCCGTGAGGGAGAGTCAGTGCTGCCCAAAGCGGATAATATCTTGACATGGGGAAGGAGACTCCCCAACCCTCACATACCTGAGCAGTTTGACAAGATATTTTGCTTGGTTAGTGACAAGAAGGTGTTCTTAGTTAACAACAAGGTTCACTCTTAAGAGGTATCTTTTGAGGTGGTTGTTCGAATCCGCCCTTTCCTCCTGGGTTGTTTAAATTCTCGAGGACAAGAATAGTTTGAGAGGTATCTGATGTGATGACCCAGACTCTCTTGGTCCTTCCCTTTACCAAAATTTGGGTCCTAAAGGGGTGGCGTCTCGATGAGACCGATCGGCGAGACCGATCGGGGAGACCGATCGGCGCGACCGATCGGCGAGACCGATCAGTGAGACTGATCGGGGGGACCGGTCGGCGTGACCGATCGGTGAGACCAATCTGGGAGACTGATCGGTGAGACCGATCGGCGAGACCGATCGGGGAGACCGATCAGCGAGACCGATCGGTGAGACCGATCGGCGAGACCGATCGGTGAGACTGATCAGCATCACCCGACCTTGTCGGGGTTTTTCCAGTGGCATTCCTCCTTGTGTAATTAGGGTTTTAAACCCTATTTTGACCTGCTTGAGCATGTTTTAAAGACCCGTAATGAGCATAAGAGTTTTAATTAAATACTTAATAATTTAATGAGTCGGTTTAAACCACACGACCCCCGCGCCTTACGCGGTTCAACGTTTTTATCTCAACCGTCTGCGACTCTTATAAACTAAGGGTTAGTCGTGGGTCCTCCTTTTCTCGATCGCGGCTTTTCACAAACAGCTTCTGGTGCATCGGGCGCACCGCATCGTTATCCGTAAAGTTCCGCGCCCGGCCTAAGCGTCGATCATCTATCAACAAGTAGGGAATTTCTCCTTTGCCTCCCTCTTTTGTGTATCATGCGGGGTGGGCATGTTTCTGTTCTGTAGAATTGGATAAACCAGACCTAAATGAAGATAATGAACTAGATTCTATAAAGAAAGGGGGGCTGTGATCGTTGATGTTGTTTATATTATGACCATATTTCTGAGTTGTGCTGACATACACATTTCTGAAAATTGAGGCTGTTGGTGGTCGTTGTTTGTGTACTAATGAACCCCTGCTGATGTTTTAAATGGCTTGTTTGTGGTTGTGAACTCCTGCTGTTAAAAAGGATACTGGTTAATCACGTACACCCGGTTAAGTGAATTGAAATCCCCAGGATCAATCCTTCTATGATAACCCCCAGTTAAAACACACGAAGATTGAAATCATGGAGTGTGTTAAGTCATTTATATCTAAAAATACCAGCATGGCCCTAACTTGTGTTGATGGTGGTAGTTGGTTGTTTTCTTTTCGGGATGATTGCTAGAAATGTTGGAGGGGATGGGATCCCCTGTCTTATACTCTTGGTGGTTGTGTGAGTTTGGGGATGGGATCCTCTTCTGGTATGGATTCAGCGGTTGTGAGTTTTAAGACCGGGTGGGTACTTGTTTATATCATGAATTGGGGTGGGATCCTCTGTTGTTGAGAACCGGGTGTGGGTGTTATGGTTGATGCTTGACTTTTTACTTTCTTGGACTTGTTCCTATGCTTTCTAGTTGCCCAGTAGTGCTTAAACTTAATTAAACATTATCACTGAACTTGAAACAAGAACGAGAAAAATGGGTTTTGTTGGCGAAAGTCGTGACTTGGGACTTGGACGTAGTGGTGTTGTATTCTGTAGGCTGGTTAGAAAAACCTAGGCTTTGGGTGAGTGCTTGTTACATATATCTATACTTGTAGTTTTGTGTTTCTTATTCGTGCCCCATCCAAGTCGAGCACTTAGTGCCGAACACCCCCATTTCATGGGGGAGGGTATTTTTCCCAACACTATTCTTAGTGTCTGCTTATTAGCTCCTTTTCTGCTCCCTTTCCCGGATAGCCCAAGTATATTTGGGTAGGCTGTGATAGCCTGAGGTACATTATTAGCCCAAGAACCTTTGGGAGGGGTAGTGTGGTGGTTGGCCAGGTGTGTGCGGTAGGTGGTTTCCCAAGTGTCTTCGGGATGAGGCCCAGGTGTCTTCAGGCGTGGCAGTGGATCCTTTAGCCCATGTGTCTTCGGGTGTGGAGGTGGTTGTTCTGGACTAGGTGTTTGCAGGCGTGGTTATGTGTGACAGTTGTGGCCCAGTTGTGTGTGGGCGGGATTCAGTAGTGGGACTGCGTGCAGTTGTGGCCCAGGTGTGTGCGGGCGGGATTCGACAGTGGGACTGCGTGCGGTTGTGGCCCAGGTGTGTGTGGGCGGGTGTGGCAGTGGGACTATGGTGTGAATGGCGGGATTGGTCCGACGAGTAGGATTTCTCAATAACCAGTTGGAAAGTGGCGCGGGGTACCCAAACATCGATGTGATATTATACTATATTACTTGACTTTCATTATTTGGGGAGTGTGCCTTGGTGAGGCTTGGGTGGATAGTTTACCTTGTTAGGTGTTTGGTTTACTTCTTTTCTCACGGGAATTTAGAACGTTTCCCCTACTTATGCACGAGAGTCTTTGGTTTTCCCTATTGAGTGTACTTGTATGCTCACCCTACGTATATAAAACTACTTTCAGGTTTCTAGGAGGACTTCGGGAATCGCGCAGGACCTTACTAGCTCGGATCCTTGGAGCAGTTTCAGTTGTCCTTTTCTTTCTTTGTACTTACCTTTGTAGACACCTTTTTCACCTTGTGGATTTTACTTTTGAAACATGCATGTGGGAATGGTTTAATTTTGGCTTTACTTTTCTTTCTACCTTGGTGTTTTTGGGTTTTCTTCTTCTCATCTCTCGATCATATAAAATAAAAAGGGTAATGCCTTCCATTTGTGTGAAATTTCCATACCCTTGGTGCTAGTCGCCACTCCGGGACCTATTGAAGGCGGGTTTTGGGGGTCATTATCTCTCCTTCAACTTAAAGGACGGGCCTAGAAATCTGCTGACCCTTCCCCCCTTTTGGTGAAGGCGGGTCGTGACAGTTAACCTGTCCACAGTTGGACAGTTCCAGCAGGTCAAACCCAGTCCATTTGCGTGTGTGGTCATCAGAGTAGGAAGCACCTGATCTTGTTTCTACTGAGTGTTGATTGTAGTTCCCATTCAACTTCAACTTGAGTGAAGTAAATCCGATGTCCATAAAGACCTCTCAATAGTTATTCCTGGTATGCACTCCCTTAGCATCAACTAGACTACTTACGTGATAGTTCTTATACAATAATCAACCTGAAACCAAATGTTTAATGAGATATAAATATAGAAGTAGAGTCATGTATATAATATTTCATAAAGAAAAAATGTTAAATCCATGAATTATTGGTCTAATACTATCCAAATAAGCATAATGAATGAACTATTTAATCACGAACCACAAATAAATATTAAAAATGAAATATGGCATATCAATGTTTTTAATCCAGATAATTGTATTTACAAATTTATCAGGAATTTCAATAAGGACAGCCACATGAATGAATAATGAGAAAATAAACCTCTCAACATTACAGTTATAGTATGGTAATAAGAAATAAATTAACATTCCAAAATGTTACCTTTGAGCAGTAGGGCGCATTAAGAGTACATTTCCTTAAGAGTGAATTTTCAAATAGATTAGTCTTATGGATGGTAAAATTGACGTCGTTGACTTGTCACCTGACTTTTGGAATAGTAAGTAGTGGCCATATTTTACCTATGATGGCTGGTAGGATTGAAGGCTTCTTGTATTTATATAGCACATCTACTACACTAATATGTTAAGCATAATTACTCATTGATAACAGAACAAATAGCAGTTTATCTTGAATGGAAAATGAATGTAAAAATTCAAAAGAATAATATAAATAAAATGATTGAAAGGAAAAGTATAAATAAATTTTCAATGTTATAAAATGTTTTCATTTTTTATATGTCTAATTTTTGTTAAACAAAAACATTTACGAATCTATAAATGTATTTATAAGAAATATCAAGATCCATATAGAAGTAAAACTACATTATCTTGGTAATCCATAGTTTCAAAAATGAAAATTAGCAATTCATATTAAACACTTGCCATAAAGATATTAAATTAAATGAACACTAAAACTAATTATCAAAATACAGACCTTCATATCCAACAATTTATGTCCCTATACAAACAAAGATGATCTAGATATTGAACCGCACTAGACAATTAAGATTTTAAAATTTATAATAAAATAAGAAGATTGGATGAGCTTACATACAAAGCAGTCCAAGAATACCAGGTAAAAAATTAAACTGAACCATAACTTATCCTTTAAGAAACATTTTCTTCCATGTGATCCCATCTCCTGATGAACAAATGATTCAAAAAATAAAGTATTGATTTACACATTAAACCATATTGAAGAGAGGTAGAGCCCAGAAAAATCTTCTTGGAGATGCTTGAAAATAGATTGGGGGTGGCCTCTCTTGAAAAAGAAATAAATATTCAAACCAGTTGAGTAAGATAATCACAAAGGATGATGAAAAAACACAATAAATTCTTCCAAGACGTGACTTTTCCTTCTCCAAACATATTCAAACCTTATTGAACCTATTCTAAATCCAAAAAACTATTGAATAAGTACATTAAACGTCATAAAACATCCTATTAATCCAATCCAATATATTTTATTATCAATAATTCTAATATCACCATCATTGTGTATGGTTCCCTTATATGTTCAACATCATCACATCAATATTCCATCAATTTCTACTCATACTCTACCCATGTCTTCTATAAATACAAGAGGAAGGGAGATATGAATAACCAACCCATGAAATTCAAATAACAGTACAACCTTAAAATCATAACATTGATGAAATAATATGGTATAAGATACCTGTGTGGATTGAAGCTAGGAGGAAGGCGTCGCGGTGATAGGTCTTCGGAGAGGAGGGCACCACTGTGAGAGAGGTCTCTGGGGAGGAGGGTTCCACTGTGAGAGAGGTCGTCGGGAGGAGGGCGCTATGGTGAGAGAGTTAGTCAGAGAGGAGGGGGCCACTGTGATGAGTGGTCGGGGAGGAGAGGTCAGGAAGGAGAAGTCATCAGGGAGGAGGGCGCCGCAGTGAGGAGAAATGTTGGGGAGGAGAAGTAGTCGGGGGAGGAGGGCACCGCGGTCATGTGAGGTTGGAGAGGAGGGCGCCACGGTCAGGTGAGGTCATGCAGGAGGGCGCCACGGTTAGGCAAGGTCGTGGAGGAGAACTTGTTTGAAGGAGAAGAAGCCGGGAGGAGAAGAAGTCGGGAGGATCATGAGAGTAGGAATCGGGGGACTCTGAAACCAAATAGGAAAACATGTGGTATAGCCACAGTTATTAAATTAAACCCTGGAAATTAGAAAGATATATCCATGGAGGAATAGATCATTCCTTGAGAAATATTTCAAGTCAATGAAGATTAAAAGATCCTCTATGATTTTATAGGGACATCAATATAAGATATTAACCAGATTTCTTGAATCTGGTTTCTGACTCAGAATTAAATGTGAAGGAATGGGTCTCACAATGAAATGATGTAATTTGAGACCCGTCGCACCATGAATAAAGGTGTCACACTGTGACATGAATTTTTCTAGATTCCTATATAAAAATGATCACAAAACAATACAAATTAAGAGAGATACAAATGAGAAGAGGAGAGACTAAAGTGAAAAGAGGGAGTTCTAGGTCACTACTAGAAGTAAAATGAATATTAAAATTGCAATCAACTACTAATAACAAGTATGTGGTTACTTGAAAAAGATTTATCTTGTGAATTGGTAAATTATAATAGAGTTAGGTGGGATGGAATGAGATCAACACACTTCTAGGAGACAACACCATTAGAATAAAAAACCTAACATCCCCATCATCTTCTAACTCTAAAACATCATTCCATAGAATTTTCCAACCGGAAAACATAATAAATTGAATAAAAAAACCAAACAACACCTAAAGTACATCACTGCCACCAACCAGAAGAAAATACACACAAATAAAGATAGATCAAACACACATGGGAATACAAATGCCTCCCTACTAAAGAATCAGGCCCACCTAAGGGTAAACAATGTTGTACAACCTAAATCGTTTCTACTGAAAGACTACACCAACCAGGTGGTTCTTGTTGAATAGTCATAGCACTTTGTTTTTAAGCCAATGATGTATGATCTATTGTTAGGAGGTTTTCTGGTTTGAAGTTAAATAAAAAGAATTTTTTTTCTATAGAATTATCATCTTGTGTTAATCATCTGGTGCTGAAGTTGATGCCTGGGAAGTGGCTCCCCATTTCTCATATTTTCTAGTGAACACCAGAGTTCAATTTTTCCAAGATAGGGTTAACCTTTTTCATCCCAGTAATAAATTTGTGGCCAATGGACCCTTGTCAAGCCTTGGTAGAATTTTTTATATTGAAAGTGTCCATGTTATAGAATATGAATGGTATTTATATTTTTCCTTATCTTGTGTTTTTTAGTAACATAAACATTTCATCAACAAGTCAAATAATCGTATTTGTATTTTTGATTTATTGAAGGCATTTCATTTGCAGTGAGCTTCTTCATTCAACTGTTCATGTGGACATGTTACCCACATTCCTGATCTCAAATTCCACAAATACCCATCCTCTCATTTTAGTTTAAATAAAAATTATTGTTAGTTATCTATCTGTGATCACAATTTATAATTTTCAAATATTTTCATTTGAAAATTATATAATATTAGAGAAGTGATCTATTTTAATTATCAACAAACCCATATTGAATCCCACCATAATAATTAGTTCTTATCATTTAGAATTGAAAAAAAACACAAAATCATTCTAGTTATGTTTTAGATGTATCTTCAAGAAATTCATCTTTTCCTAAAAAATTCTGCTTTGTAGTTTACCCTTACAAAACTTCTTATATCAACAAATTGACTCTTATGATTTTTCAAATGACTTGTGAATTTTTATCAATGAACCTTATGAATTTTCAAATGAATTTTTTGAATCAGTGTGGCTTCCTACCTTTGCAAAAATTTCCATCTATGCATGTAGCATATGAATAGTATGAAAAATCAGAGTTACTCATATGCACTACCACATCTTATCCAAATTTCAGTCATTCTAACTTTCGAACCTTTGACATCTATAATTTCTGAAAAATTCACAGACACTTCTCACGCACATCATGAAAACATACCCTAATCGACAAAAAAACATTATTGAGAAAATCCCTAGTATCTAATAAGAAAAGGAACCTACAATGAAGTGAAGGTATACAATTCTCCAGTTTCAAGTCCAGTCTTCCGCTAAGGAATACCGACATCACCACCACACCTACCACTGTAACGACCTGCATTGTTATGGGTTGGTGAAACTAAAAGAAATTGGACTTACTTGGATTTGGAGCACAAAGGTAGGATTGCTGTGTCATAGGATAAAGATCACTGTAGAGGATGGGCCCTGATAGGAACCATGCATAGAGGAACGCTGAAAGGGAGGTGGTGACTGCATCATCAGAGGAGAATCATCCCAAGGTGGGTGGCTACATCAGAGGAGTAGAATGGAAGATGTTTTGGGTAACAATGTTGAGTGACGAGGGTTGCAGGGAGTAGGGAAGAAAGGGAGGGAGGTGGAGATCATGAGTTGAGAGAAGGGCAGAAATGGGGTGGGGATCGCGAGCGTAGGGGAGGATGGTGGTGGGGGATCATGAGTGTATAGAAAGAACAGGGGTAAAGCCATGGGTATTTTTTGACCTGTGGCATTACCTTAACCTATAACCACAATTTTATTAAACCATGGCTATATAACTGTGGATAAATCTTCAATTTCAAGTAGTGATGAAAGCTCTAAATAAGGCACAACATTCAACAATATGATTTTTTAGTATCAATAACATATCTTCAACATTTTATTTTCCTCCCAAAGTTTCACCAAATGTGGTATCACAACACAAGACATCTTCCCCCACACTTAAGTTCAACTAGATTATGCAATTTCACTTAAAGAGTAGGTTGGATAGGGAAACTTGGATTGTAATGTGGCTAGCCTAAATTATTTTTTATAGATTATAAGGGATTCAATGGTTAAATGTTCAAGGAAGGACATTGTACAAACGATTCTTATGAAATATTGGCCTTAAAACCAAAGAAATTCCCCATCTATTTAAAATTCAAGTACCTCAAATCCTCAAGTTTTAAGAGAAATAAATCAAATTCTGCTTAAATCAATTATTCAACAAGTGGGGTGAAGACTTGTACTTGGATGCCACATAATAGGAGCCCCAAGCTTGATGTTCCATATGGGCACAAGCGCATCTTCCTGAAAGCAGGAGGATGATGACTAGCAGTGAGGGCCTAGGGTGTGTCCATGGGAAGACTATTCCCTCATTATCAGAGTGTAGCATAGTGGATGGAATATAAATGTATAATAAACAGTGGAAGCAATATAATTAAATAGTGGAAGAAAACTAATGAAATAGATAAACAAGAATAACAATAACAGTATCAATTGGGAAATTGATGATGTAATGTCATGTCACTAGAAAACTACAAAACATGGATTCAAGACAATAAGATTAACATGTTCCACAAGGTAAAAGAAAACAAAGTCTACTCCAAGCATCCTGAGATCCAACATGGTCATCTACTATCAAGCTCCATCCTAAATAGAATGCAATCAAGTGTTTGAAGCCGTATGCTTCCCTTTTTCAACACCTGCAACCATGTAATCTACTCCGGGTACCAAACGACACCCGAAGAGGGTATGAGATAAGTCTTAGTGGGAAACCACCAACTATGTCTATAACATTCGGCCTATGTAATGGAATATAGAAATTTTTAGTCATGCATATATAATGTAAAGAAATAAATACAATATAACTAAATACCCAAGTACCTACTTCATCCCTCAGCTGGTGTCTGAACATGTAACCCGATCATTTTAGTATGTAATTACCATTTAATGTTAATAGGTCACATGAGGAATAACCAACACTGTAATCACATTGAGATAGTATAAGTAGTGAAGGTACCATGATGCAACAAGGAAACCTGACAAGGATATCCAGTGAGGGAGTTCCAGGGTAATAACCAGGGTAACGTAAATCTCACGGAACAGAAATGTAGTATTATCTTAGTGTAGTTAAGGGGTATGAGTATAATAAAAGGATAACAATCCAAACCATTCTAAAATAATGTGCCTACCAAGTCCAAGGTGATCGACCAAGGTAAAATGGGTCTAAGGAAGGACAGATCCCTATGGGCTTTCACCATGGAACCTACTAGTCAACTCTAGATCCATGGAGTGTATCTGAGGCATCCTATAATAATGTAAAGGACGCTATGGTAGTATACCAAGTATCCAAGGAATAGACAAGAACCAGAGTCTAGGTGGAAAACAACCTAATAAAACCATGTCCTTGAATTGGAATGAGATTCTTGAGTCCCAGGGTATTCTCCTCTCAGAATCCAAGTTTATCTCAAGTCAGTCAATTTCTATTTGATATTGTAATCATGTAATAATTCATTTTGGTCCAAGTCTTTCCTTCCATTAGACTGGATAGTTCAAGTAGAGTAGGAACCATTTATTTATTGGTCCAATCCTTGTCTTCCATTAGTTTGGATATTCCAAGTAGCGTTGTAACCATTTAGTCAAGTCTTAGTTAACCATTAAGGCATATTCAATTAGATAGGTTCACTCCGCTACCTTCCATTAATATGGAAAAGGGTGCTATAGACATGTGACCATTTTTCAATCTCATTTGTCAAGGCCAAGTTATATACTTAATATACATTCCATTTCACATTTCACATTTAATAATCATTTGGAAGCACTTACCTTTGGCAGGTCAAGTGGTGAGCATACATGATACATGCCATTATGAAATTCTCTTTACTACAAGTCATTTAATATGGATAGGCTCACCATTAAGAATGTCAAACAAAGGCACACATGAACGGTGGCACAAATGTTCTGAAACACTGAAAACCCAAATGTGGCATAACCTTCAACATGGGGTGGATTGAGTTTTGGGTTTAACCACTAACAACTAATCACATATTTGGGAAGAGAGTACCCATATGATTCTAAAAATTATAATCATGGCTTGTAAATTTAAGAAACAACTCCTGAAGAAATCGGCTGGCCCCATACGAACATCCCAAAAACAACGAACATTAGGGATAAGTTATAAATCACCCACCTTAGGGTTGCACGATCCTTATCCTCTAGTATGGGTCCTTGGTTTTCCTCAGATAAGAGTATATCTATGAAAAGGTGAAGAAATATCACATGATGATACGTAGGTCGAGATCAAGAGAGAAGAAGAATGGCTAAAGAGGACTTGAGTACTTACTATTGCGCATCCATCATGATGAATGGAAGATCAGTCGGATATAAGACGAAGGGGATCTCTTGATCCCTATCTCTAGCCTTCAAAAAGACCCAAAATGAGAGGAAAAGGGGTTAATCACCCTAGTTCTCGGATTAGGGCGGAAGGATTAGGATTAAAAGATCATTAAGGGAAAACTGGAAATTTACCCAGAAATTTAGCCTGCACATGGTTTGTCAAACTGTGTGCAAACCTTATGAGAAGGATCTGCCGAAATGGTTTGGGAACATAGTTTTATCAAACCATGTTCAATCCATTCACAAGTAAATGGGAAAAAGGGGCACCCACATGGTTAGGCCGCACATCCATGTGCCAACCGTGTGTGGTGGATCAATCTAATAAAACACCATCCTCACGGTTTTCTGAACCATGCACCAAGCCATTTCCCCCCAAAAATATGGGTTCTAGGCTCCGAAGAAGCCACAAACACCCTTAGAAACCTTACTAACTCATTAGGCATCCATATAACATCCAAAGTAAAGATTTCGATTAAAAAAATAAAGGATCCATACCTGAGTGAAAAGCTAGATTCTTATAGTCTTCACCCCTTAAATGAACTCCCCCCCTGAGTTCTCCTTCCAAGGGTAAAGAAGCACTATCTGAGAACAAATCTAGCCATTGGGCCCATACATCAGCTTAACTCTCCCAAGTCTCATCCTATACTCGCCCGTGCTACCATTGTACTCGTATGAGAGGAAAAAACATGCCTTATAGAGACATCGTGCTTCGGTCAATGATGTGTACTAGATACTCCTCAAAGGTAACATTGGCATCTAACTCAACTTCCCTGAGATCAAAAGTATGAGACATGTCTGCATGATATTGGGGAAGCTGTGAAATGTGAAAGATGTTGTTCATGACATGGTACCTCGGAGATAGTAGCAACTGATAGGCTACCAGCCCAACTCGCTCTAGAATTTCATATAGACCAACGTAACGAGGTGGAAACTTTCCCTGCTTTCTTCACTATCTATGCCCTAGCCTGGGCTATACTAGAAGGAAGAAATGATCCTGAAACTCAAACTCAAGAGGTCATCGATGGAAATCAGCATAAGATTTTTTTCTAGATTGAGCAGTATTGATATGCTTTCTGATCAGCTAAACCTGCTCTGAAGTCTCCTGAACGAGATGAGGACATAGTAGGGAATCCACACCTACCTATAGCCTACACAAGGGTGAATGGCATGGCCTACAATATAAGTCCTCAAAAGGATCCATCTGAATCATCTCCTAAAAGCTGTTATTATAAGACAACTCGATGAGAGGGATATGCTACTCCCAAGAACCACCAAAATCAAAGACACGTGTTCGGAGCATATAATCTAGAACATGTATTGTCTTTTCCAGTTTTCCATTGGTCTAAGGGTGAAAAGATGTGCTTAGAATCACCTGAGTCCCCATACAATTCTGCTACCCTTTCCAGAACCATGAAGTGAAATGCGAATCCCTATCTGAAACGATAGTACATGGATCCCCATGTAGTTTTATGATCTCACAGACATACATTCTTCCTAGTTAATCAAATGAGAAAGTCTCCTGAATAGGAATTAAGTGGGATGATTTTGTTAGCCAGTCAATGACTACCCAAATAGAATCGCAACCCCTCAGCGACCTTGGCAAGAGGGCTATGAAATCCATACAAACATCGTCCCATTTCCATTCTAGGACTAGAAGTGGATATAAAAGGTATATAGGTCTATGGTGCTCCGCCTTCACCTACTAACAGGTGGAACACCGAGTAATAAAGCCTGAAATCTGACGTTTCATTCTAGGCCACCAATACTGGTGTAACATATCTCAATACATCTTCAAGATTTCTGGATGGTCTTCCCACTAAGAATCATGGGACTCTTTCATCAGCTTCTCTCCCATATCTACAGGAACCCAAATACATTCACATAGATACAGGACATCATCTCTGTCCACAGACTAATCTGAAGGTGTGTTATCTCCTGATATACTCTCATGAAGAACCAAACTATCAGGATCTGAAAACTTCTTACTCGTCACCTTCTCAAGGTGGGAAGAGGTAATTGTTGATGCTGAGAGGTAAAACTTCTCTTTATTGTCATGAAAATCTATATGAAGTTAATAAAAGAGGTCCATTATCTTCCAATCATCATTGGATTTCTGTATGGACTATGTTTGAGTTTTCTAACTCAGTGCATCTGCGACGACATTTCCCTTTCCAAGTTTATAGGCAAGCTCAAAATAAAAGGATTGTAGATATTTGACCCATATCTTCTATCTGAGGTTCAAGTCACACTGAGAAAAGATATACTTGTGGGTCTTGTGATTTTTATACACAACAAATCACTCACCCAACAGATAATGTCTTCATTAATGTAAGGTATAGAAAAATGCTGCTAACTCAAGGTCATGCATAGATTAATTTCTCTTGGGAGTCATCAACTGTAGAGATATGCATGTAAGAAAATTTTTATTCCTACATCAAAACTTCTCCAAGGACAATTTCTGATGCATCACAGAAGACAATACAGCCTTTACCTTGTTCTAGAAGAATCATAATAGGTGCTAATACAAGACTCCCTTTAAACTCTTGAAAGGATTTCTCACATTCTATTGACCATGTGAACTTTAAAACCTTCTTTTTAAGACTATTAAAAGGTTAAGCAAGATAAAAAATCCTTTTATGAAACTCCTATAATATCCAGCAAGCCCTAAGAAACTCCTGATATCAAACATGTTTTTGGGATGCTCCCTGGTAACTACAACAGTAACCTTTTTAGGGTCAACATATATTTCTAATTCAGAAATTATATGACCCTAAAAGTTAACCTTATTGATCCAGAAGTCACACTTAGTAAGATTGGAATAAATATGATGCTCTCCTAGTGTACTAAAAATGATCTCAATATGTTTGTCATGGTCGTTATGAGTGTGAGAATACACCAAGATTTCATCCACAAAGACTATGAAAATATAGTCCAAATAGGAGTGGAAAAAACTATTCATCAAATCTATGATAACAACAGGTGCATTCTTATGAATGAATCGAATATCTAGATACTCATATAGACCATACCAGCTATATAAAGATGTACTAGGTATGTCTGATGGTCTGACTCGCACCTAATGATAACCTGGTCTCAGGCCGATCTTAGAGAACATATTTTCTCATCAGAGCTAGTCAAAGAGATCATCTATTCGGGGAATTGGATACCAGTTAATAAATATAAGCCGGTTCAACCATCTATAATCCAAAAATAAATGAAGAGTTTCATCTACCTTCTTGGTGAAAGCACGGGTGAAGCCCAAGAGGATGTACTATGATGTATAAATCCTTTGGCCCCTAGGTCCTCTATCTACCTCTTGAGATACTGATGCTCAGTAGATACCATCCTGAATGGAGGAATGGGCACTGGAGCTACTCTTGGAACAAGCTCAATTGTAACCTCTACCCCTCTTTCAGGATGTAAGCCAAAATATAATCGAGAAAGAGTTCCCTAAAACGATCAACTATTGGAGGGAAATGAGTTTGAAGCAAACCCTGATCCTCTAAGAAAATATTTTCAATATGGGAAGTCACTTCACCTAGCCCATGATACTTGAGTCCAACTCTATCAACCTAGACATCCCACTTAATTTTGAAAAGAAAACTATTACCTTCTAGTGATGTAAAAGCAGCCCTATATCGATATAAGTCTACAAAGGCATGATAGTGGACTAAACAGTCTATCCAAATAATGACATCAAATCTCCTCATATTGAGAACAAAGATATTCAAAAATAAAGGGTCACTAACAACCTCAAGGTTACAATCCCTGCACTGGCCTATTCCCACTGTCTGTATTCCCAACGATGTATCGAGGGTCATTACACCATAGTGATACTGTATCTCTAGTCCAAGAATTTCCTTGATAGATACAGAATTAAAAGAGATTGAAGCACCTGTATCAAACAAAGAAGAAACAATAGTAGAGGCTACTGGAATAGTACCTCGTACTATAGATGGTCCCACAACATGATCTTCAAATATCAGTTGTAAAGCATGAAATTGACTTGGTCCATGGCCCTATGAAACATATGAACTACCGTGGTCATGACTGCTCTGCTGGTGCTGCGGGTGATTAGGGGTTGGACTACCACAGCCATGACCTCCTCCTCAAATAGACCTTCTAGTGCTATTCCAACTCCCCGCCTGACACAATGGAAAAGAACTCGCTCCTTCACGTGTAGTGGATACTAATCCTTTTCCACATGAAGTTGGTGTAAAGGTCCTATAAAAGCATTGAGGATGAACCATATGGTGGAAAGCACGAAACTTCATATGGTCTCTATCACATTTGGGCTTCTTATGCCCCAGTGTTCCACACTAATGACACACCACATAGCTATCAATATGGATACTTTGGCAACCACTAACCTGACGAAAAAATTCAAGGGAATGTTTCTTGCCAGTGGAAGAACTACTGGCCTGACACGTCACTGGTCCTTTAAACATGATACTCATGATGTCCCTCAGGTTACACTTAGTGATAAGGGTCTGATCAACTATTAATGAAAATGTAGGAAGGTGAAAGACATTCACCTGAGTTTGGATGGAGTATTGGATTCCATCCTCAAAACGTATAGCACGTAAAAGATCATCACAGACTAGAAGCAGTCAAAAGCGTTGTAAATCAGTGAAACATGATGAATATTCAACAACAAAAATAGAACCCTGATTGAGATGCATGAACTCTCTGTATCTGTAAGCTATCAGTGCTCGAGGAATGAACTAATCGTAGAAGGTAGTCTAGAAGTGAACCCATAACATGCCCTGATGACGACTGGCCTGGGTTGCCACATCCCACCAATGCTTGGCTGAATCCTGAAGCATGTATGTATCAATCTTGACTGTCTACTCTGGTGGTGTTTCCAGATGCTCAAAGACAGACAACATGGCCTCTAGCCAAAACTAAGTAGCCCGAGAACCACCCTCCCCTGAAAAAGTAAGAGGATGATGCTGCTAGAACTTGTAGGTCAGATCAACCATCATAGGTGAAACCCAGGGAGCAACACGCATAGACCACATCAGATGTTGGAAACTATCACAAACTTCATCCTCAGTGCTCAGATCAGGTACAATAGGTGGTGCATCAAGAGTCACTTCTGAAGTTAAGACTAGTAGCTCAGGGCCCACCATGTCTGGAGCATGGTCGTCACTACCCTCCTGGAAAATGACATGGGGATGTCGTGGAAGAATTGGTCTACAAATGACAATAAAACACCTTAGAAAAAGTTTAGGAGCATAAGATAGCATCACTTGTAAAATCTTAATATATTAAAACTCACTACCCAAGGCATATTACCCCAAACTACCTACTTATCGGTAAGTGCTCAAGTATAAGTTTCATATCATTTTGCAGTTAATTTCCAGGTTCACTCCTTTACCTTTCATAATAATGACAAGGAGGGATAAGGATGTGCAACCTATTAATTTTAGATTTTAGGACTCACTTTATAATACATATCTATTTTCGATGAATTCGTGCCCATACACCTATCACTAGAAATGACACCCACTTACTAAAAGAATAATGGCTCGACTTGGTAAATTACTCATCCCAGCCCATTAGGGCCAACACAACTCATGATTTGAGATAAGAAATCACTCAATTGAAGGCAAAGTAATACAAGTAAAATTAAACTATCACAACAACACTCAACAATCACAAGCATATCAAGTAATGTAAAGTAGTGAAATGCACCTATAAGGCATGGCAATATGCTTAACATGTGAACTCTAGGTGCCTATAATGATTCATGTAACAATCCCCATTTCCCTCATATCATCGGGATAGGGATGAAATAAATATTCAAAAGATTAATAATCAACAACACCACATAGCATGTGTTTCACCCAACAGTGAAATAATATAAACTATAATAGGAAAAAGAAGAATAACAATTATAATTTAGGCAACTTGGTTTTTACCCCGAATATGGGTTCAGGACTCCCAAACACGGCTTATGACCAAGTCCCAAGCATTCCAATTCTCCAATATATTGTCACTAAATAGTAAATCAAGAAAATAAACCTCTACTAATACCAAATTGTGACGACCCGAAATCAGATTCCACTTAATAGGTGCCCCAATCCCGGTGGGCTACATGGCCTCAAGCGCATATTCCTGAACGCCAGAGGCTGCCGACTAGCAACAAGGGCCTAGGTTGTGTTCATGGGAAGAGAATTCCTTCATTAGTAGAGTGTAACACAACAAAAGGAATATTAATGAATAATTAACAATGGAAGAAATATAATTAAACAGCGGAAACAAACTGATGCAATAGATAAACGAGAATAACAATAACTGTATCAACTATAAAAGTGATTATGTAATGTCATGTCACTAGAAAACTAGAAAACATGGATACAAGACAATAGGAATAACATGTTTCACAAGGTAAAAGAAAACAAAGACTACTCAAAGAATCATGAGATCCAACTTGGTCATCTACTATTAAGCTCCATCCTAAACAATAAGCAATCAAGTGTTTGAAGATGTATGATTCCCTTTTTCAACACCTGAAACCATGTAATCTACTTCAGGAACCAAATGATGCCCACATAGGGTGTGAGATAAATATCATTGGGCCACCACCAAAGGTGTCTATAACATCCGGCCTATGTAATGGAATATAACAATGTTCATGTATGTATATATAAAGTAAAGAAATCAGTATAGTATAACTAAATACCCAATTACCTACTTCAGCCTTTGGCTGGTGTCTGAACATGTACCTAGTTTATTTTGTTATGTAATTACCAGTTAATGTTAATAGGATACATGAGGCATAAAAAACCCTGACATCACCTCTTGATAGTATAAGTAATGACGGTCCCAAGGCATAACAAGTCAACCTGATAAGTATATCCAGTGAAGGAGTTCCAAGGTAATAACCAAGGTAACATAAATCTCACGGAACACAAACTCTGTAGTATCTAAGTCTAGCGAAGGGGTAAGAGTATAATCCAAAGAGCATAATCTTATGCATTCAACAATAAGAAACAAACCCAATCCAAGGTGATAGACCAAGGTAAAACAGGGCTACGAAATATGAGAAGAGAATTTGTTAGGGTTTTGCTGAGCTTGAAGGATTAAATGGAGATAATATCAGGGGGATGAGGTGACCTTTTATAAGAGAGGAAAGGGGATCTTTTGAAAACTCTGAAAAATATTAATTTATAATAAAATCAGACCCTACAAAAAAACCTAGAAAGTGTCCAAAATTAGAATAATATATGAGATAGGGTTGTAATATCATCATACAATAAATTTTGGACAACTTATTTTATCTATTTAAACCTTATCTTTTTTATTTACACTTAGTTATTATATTAAATTTTAATTTTGTTAATATCATTCTAAATTATTAATTGTTATAAATATTTATATATATGGTGTTAATCATCCATAAATATGTATTTTATGATTTTTTAGATCTTATAATAATCAATTTTTAATTTAAATATTTTTATGATTTTTAAAAAAATTAATAAAATGTTATTTTTATAAAATATCAACAGTGTCGATTTTAACGCTATTTATTTATCTGACTTTAAATAAAATCCTCAAAAAAGATAAATTTAAAAAAATACACTAATAACATGTCATAGTCACCTAGAAAATTTGTGGATCACTTAAATTAGTTCATATGATATTTATTTTAATATTTTTAAAACCATTTATTTGATATTTCTATTAACAAAATAATTTTTACTTCACTATTGTGTCATCATTAATAATAATTAATTAATCTCTAAAAATTATAAATAAATTTTCTTTGTATATTTAATTTAATTATATTTCTAGAGACTATTTACTTTCTATGTTTTATGTATTTTATCACTAAATTAAAATTATTACACTTATAAGATATTAGAGGGTGACATGTTGTCACATTCTTTTGTTTTAAAAATAATTACATCATTTTCATGGACAAAATTCCATGAAATGTATCTATTCTGACCCTTAGGTGATATGGGTCTACTTTTATTCATCGAATAGAATTTTGGCAGGTGTTAGGGTAATTTTATTGTCACGACCCGACCCTACCCGGGCTTGAGCCGCAACTACCCCAAGCCCGCCTCCATAGGCTAGGGGATGGCGACCAGCACCGAAGGCACAACAACTCGGGGAGGCCTTTGCCTAATCACCTGTACAAACACACGTAGCACACTCAATGAAATAGTGCAGAGTAGAAGTAAAGACAAGAAATGAAAATGGAAAATGCTATATATAAACCACAAAGTGCATCGACCTCTACAAGTAGAAAGAAAGATGAAGGTACACTGAAAAGTAAAGGGGAAAAACACGCGCCCAATCAGAAAAGTGCCACAACCCGTCAACAGGTAAACAAAAAGAAATTTCTGACTGGTCTCCCACCTGGAACCCGGCTAGGACCACCGCACATGGTCCAAGCTCCCCAAGGTCCTATGCTCCACTGAAGTCATGCTCCACCTGTCCGTCGTCTGCAAGGGCACACCAAGTGCGGGAAAAGCCCAAGTAGGGGTGAGTATAAAAATACTCAGTAGGATACCCCGAAGGCTCGAGAGAGCAAAAAAGGAGGTACCGAAGGGTGAGCAGTAGAGAAAACAGGGGAAAGCAAAGAGAGTACAACAGAGAGCACAGTAAAGAGTCTAGCTCAACCCATCAGGAGAAAGGAAGTAGACTCATCCAGACACAAGGAGATGGAAACGGTGATAAGATGAACTTCCCGTCGAGTCTTCGCTGCCTATAGTAGGAGAGTAGACTCGTCCAACCAGGAGAAGCTAGTCACGGAAAGCACGTGGCATACCCCGCGCGTCTTCACCTCTCCTGGAAGGAGAGTTGACAAACCCAAGAAGTGGGTGCCGGAAACAAAGTATATACATATCTTTATGCTCAGCAAGAAGCCCGAACAACGTCGTAAGGGGATCTCCGTCCCATAGATCAGCCCAAGAAAAGAGTAGCCAACAGTCCTAGAAGTAACACCATCGATGCCCAGAACCCCGCACGTCTTCCCCAAACTGCAAGCCAAGGGCTCAAACACCACACCTTGACACTGCCCCCCAGTCGAGAGGTCTCGAAGTCGACATGATACCCCCTTCCCAGCCCTGCTGGAGGGTCCCTAGAAGTCAACGGGTTCCCACTACAGGGAGACCCGGAAAGTCGATGGGTGCCACACTGCCCAGTCCCGTAACAGGGTAATCCACTGGAGGGAGACCCGGATAAAGTCGGCGACGGGACCGCTGCCCAGCCCAGCTGGAGGTAACCCGGCATCGGGGACCACTTCCCAGCCCATCTGGAGGTAAGCCCAGCATCGGGGACCACTGCCCAGCCCTGCTGGAGGTAAGCTCGGCATCGGGGACCACTGCCCAGCCCAGCTGGAGGTAAGCCCGGCATCGGGGACCACTGCCCAGCCCAGCTGGAGGTAAGCCCAGAACTGCTCTGGCCATCCCTGCTGGATGGTACTACTCGGTGAACACCGCTGTACTGGCCATCCCTGCCAGATGGTAACCCTCTGGCGAGCCCAGCTCGAAACAACCTCAGCCCTGCTGGAAACAACCTCAGCCCTGCTGGAACAACCTCAGCCCTGCTGGAACAACCTCATCCCTGTAGGAACAACCTCATCCCTTTTGGAACAACCTCATCCCTGCTGGAACAACCTCATCCCTGCTGGAACAACCTCAGCCATACTGGAACAACCTCCTGGGTAGATGATCGGTGCCCGCGTAAAGTGTTGGTCACACTGAAACCACAAGCTCTACCAAGGAACATGGAGCAACGGGAGAAACTCCCCAGGCCCCACAAGGTGATCCCGCCCCAATCCGCTGAGTCACTGTCGAAGCGGACCGAGTCAACTCACCCTCGAAAGTGGGGAAAACACCCACACTGTACGAACACCCGTAGTCGCAGACGGTGTCACAGTCCGGTGAAAGGGCACAGTACTGAAACCCCTCACAGCCAAAGAAGCAGAGGAACCAAACCATCCCTGCCAGCCAAACCATCAAGAACAAGACCAGGGGGAGACCGCTCAACCCTACTGGTCAGACAAAAGAGAACCACTCCAGGGGAAACTCCACCCTGCTGGTCAAACAAACGAGCGCAGAGGGACCCTCTACGTCACGAGAGGTCAAGTATGAAAAATAGATCACAACACGCACGTGGGGCCCACACGACTTGTGGCCCCAATTCAACCTCAACTGAGCGCACAAACATCCTCAGGTACAAACAACCACACGTACCTCCAAGCGCTCCTGTATACTCCCGGAGTATACCTCATTCTAGCCCAAAGGCTATCGTGCACACGACACCCAGCGTCAACGAAAAGGCGTGACGTAATAACTCCACCTTAAAGCCCCAGGCACGACCAACCACAACTTGTGGACCATTTACATCACTCTCCCAAGAGTGCACGATCACACGCCAAGGGTCCGCTACAAACAAGGTAGGGCGAACCACCACTAGAGCACCTTCCATGCTTCCACATTTAATAAGATTCTGCAAGAGGCTCCACATAGCCAAATGGATCATACCGTTGTAATCCTCACGGAAAAACACATGAGATCGACTACTTACTCGCCTCAAATGGATATCCGATGAAAAAGTCCCCAACAACCCCTCACTACCCGAACGACGTCCCGTGATCCCGATCCTCGACCCTGAAAACAGTCGGGCGCATCGCACCATTGCAATCCCCTCGGGAAAACACGTCAAAAGCACTACCCACATGAGTGCAACAAATATCTAGATAAAAAGGTGCATTCCGACGCACCGCACACGAGCGATGCTTCGTGGAACCCGCATCCCGGTCCCGAAACTCAACGAACGGATCGTACTGTTGCGATCCTCTCGAAAAAGCACACAAGATGGACTATCCACTTTTCCAAAACGGTCGCCCGGTGATTAAGATGGAAAATCACCATCGACGCCCAAACGACCCCCGTGGGCCCCGCACCATCGTGCCGAATTACAGCGAGCAGACTGCGCCAATGTTATGCCCTCGGAAAAACACCCAACATCGACTGCTCGCACGCGCCGTACGGACGTCCGAGGAAAAAGCCGCTAAAAGCTGCACGCAACTCAAAAGACGGGCCATGAGGCCCATGCCTCAACTTCGGCCTCAATGCCTAGAACCACCCTGGAAAGCTCCGCCTCGGTGCCAGGGTCCCAACGCCACTGACGGCGTTTAAATCAGACGTCGTACGCGTCCGCGCCGTCCAAGACAAGGATCTTGGAAAAAACGCTCGACCACTTAAAGATGTGTCGCACCTTCGCGACCCCTCGTTTCAGGAATTAAAAATTCCTGAAACCATTTCAAAAGATCCGCCTCTATTCGAGGCCCGCGCCGCCATAGACGGCGTGCAAAACGGACGTCCGTAGCGAAAGCTACGGACGTCGGAAGTTAGAAGGGGGCAGGGGCCTTGGGCCGGACTGGCCCGGACCGGCCGACCCGCTGGGACTGCGGCCCAACCGCCTCCCATGAGGCCGCCTCGCCCGCGCACTATGCGGGCGCCTCTTCCACCGACCGGCTGACACGGCCGGTCGACTTTCCACACGGAGACCCGCGTCGCGCGAGTCTCTGTCCAGCCGCGGGGTCGCGCGCCTACGACCCCGCCCTCTCCTCTCGCCGGCTCCAGCATCCGGTGCCCTCAGCCGGCGAGCCGAGCCGTCCCGGACCGTGGAGGTGCCACCCAGCCGTCCGGATGGCCGGCCGGCCTTCCGCAGTCCCCGCTGCCGCGCCGTCGTCCCGGAACCACCGTCCGCCGCCTGTAACCACCGGAAAACCAGATTTCCGGCCGGATCTTCCCGGGACTGCCCCGGGCACCCCGGGACTCAGATTTTCAATCCGAGAAGAGCTTCGGAAACCTTAGAACATATCCTACACATCTGTAGGCTTAGATCGATTATTGGACAGCAATTCAACAATATAAATTGGGCTCAAATATGGCAGGAATTTGAAAACGAAAACGAAATAACTCCTACCTCGAAGGGCGTAGCCCGACGCTTCGTGTGCGGACCGTCTGAACCGCTGCACCTTTCCAGAGTTCACCTTGTCGGAGCTCTCCTCTCCAGAGGTGAAGGAGGGGGGTAGGGTTTGAGGAAGAAGAAGAAGAAGAAGAAGGGGGGGGGGTGTTTAAGTACAAATCACTTAAACGCCCGCCCGACTTCCCCAAACCCGAACTCCCGACAAGGTTGGGATTTAGCCTCCCCTAAGATAAAAACCACGCTCTGAGCACAACGGTGTTCTCAGAATTTTATTCCGAGACTCCGTTCAAAAGTTACTAGCCTTAGCGCCCGAGGTCTCCAAATTACAAAAATGCCCCTGGGGCCATTTTTCACAGACGGCCCGCGCCCGTGAATCTTATACCCCTCCTAGGATAAACGGCATGCTCCAAACTCAACGGTGCCCTCAGTTTTCCAATCCAAGTCACTGTTTAAGAGATACTAGCATTTCTCCATTAAACGAATAAATTAATTTATTAATTTATCCGTTTAACCTTCCGGAAGCGAGCGAGGGGTCCAAACATCCCACCCCGACATGTTTTATGTCATTAATAGGGTAAAAACCCCATTATGGACCCATCCATAATCTCGGATCTCTGATCTGAACCTCCGTTTAGGAGTTATCCCATTTATTTTGCGTTTCCAGTGTGAACGCACTGAAAGATTTAATTCCGACCACTCCGGAGATCGGAATCGCACGCCGTCTGAAGGCGCATCTCTGGAATATCATCAAGAATATTCCAAAGTATTTCGTTGAAAAAAACGGGTTCTTACATCATTCCCTCCATGATTTTCGTCCCCGAAAAGAAAAACTAGGGAGCAACATAGGGTACTAAGCCCTCACCTGGCTTCCTCATACCCAGAAGAACCCACGCACAGCTCTGCGTCACCGCACACGGACCAATGGATTGATACATTCATGCAAGGTCGGTCCATGCTGACGTCGTGCACCCACTCCAGACTTTGGGGTTAGGGCAAGGCGGTAGGGTACCTCGCCATCCCTTTGCACAGTCTCGAACAGCCCGAAGGCCCTCGGGGGTAGATCACCTCCCCGGTCAAACCTCTATGTCGCATGCCGTGACTGGAATAACCACCCGCACCTGAAACAAGGCCCGGTGATTCCCTCCTTCAGAATATCCATATAGTGAAACACCCAAGGATATCTGGTCATACAAGATTCCACAGTCGATGCTCTCTTACACGCTCCAAAGTCAAAGGAGTCAACACCATCGACTAAAGGAAAAGGTCTCACGCATTTTTCCTTACCAACACAGGGTTACACCTAACACCCTGCGTGACCTTGGTAACACCTAAAACAAGGAGCAGAAAGGAAAGGAGTTCACACATAGAGTCTAACAATTCGACTGCAAAAAGGTATAAGAGCTGTAGAGCGTACCTCTTATCACCTCATGCTCTATAGGATAATAGACATCCAAAGCTCGCGGCTGTCCTCGGTCCCAAATGTCCGCTCCTGGAGCCTGACGTGGACCACCTAGTGGTGATGGGAAGACCTCGTAACGTCATCCCCCACTACCAGCTCCTCCCGATCCTCTTCTAGAACCACCTCTCTGGGTACTACTCCGATCACGGCGCTACCTCTGTCGTGGTGGTGCGCCTGCTGCCTACCCGAAGCTCTCAGCAACTTGGGTCGGGCAGTCTCGTGCCAAGTGACCTATCCCGTCACAAGCATAGCACCGACTCTCTTTGGGTTGCACTAGTGCCCTCCGGCGCCACTGTGGTGTACGACCATGCCCCTGAGTCCGGTTGTCAGTAAGCCACCTGCGTCGAGGTTCTGCTTGCCGACGCCCACTAGCTGCGGCAGACGTCTCGACTCCAATGTGCCTGCTGCCACCACCAACACTAGAATGCGACAGGAATCCCTCTGTCACCAGTGCCTTCTCTAGCACCCAGGAATATGTGGAAATTACCAAGGGTACTATGAAAGCATGAATCTCTTGGCGGAGACCCTGCTCAAACTTCCGTGCTCAGAAGTTGTCGTCATGGACCAAGTCCGGGTAAAAGCGTGCACAGTCTGCAAAACTAGCCGCGTACTCGGCCACCGTCATCCCTCCTGCTGAAACTACAGGAAATCCTGAATCCGAACGGAGCGCAAATAGGAGGGGAAAAACTCCTCACGAAACAACAACTGAAATTCATCCCATGAAATTGATGACTCATCAAGAAACTGAGTCACTAGACTCCACCAACTCTGAGCTACTCCACGAAATAGGGTGGCTGCCAAAGCCACTCTCTGATCTGTCGGCATCTATACAAGCCTGAAAAGGCAAACCACTGCCTCGAGCCAAACCTCTACTGCCTGAGGGTCTGGCTCACCACTGAACCTCAGTGGTCTCTGCCGCTGGAACTCGCGGAGTGCGCTCAACCTGTGCTCATGCTCATCCTGCTCTGTTGAAACTGCATGATGCTCTACAGGTGGGGGTGCTACTACCGGCCCACCCAGAGAAAGGGGCTCGCATTATGGGTCCTGGACTGTGGCCTCGTAGCTCACAGGGTCGTCATCACGAACCAAAGCAGGTATCCTAGCTGGTTGTCCTCACGGAGACATCTTGAATATTATCAAGGAGTGTCGCAGTCAGATGAGCATATATGTATATACCAATAACAACGATGGGGAGCTGACTCAATAAGGACAGTCAAAGACTCAATCCTATGTGATGAACAAACAAATTTTCCCTACAACAAGTGTCTCAACATGCCGAGTCGACAAGAGGGTTATCAAGGTCCTGGTGAATGGATACGTCGGCCGCCGCACCATCACTGGACTCCCTGGCCTGAGAGCCGCTCTCGAGCCACGTTAACACTGTTGCCCTATATCCCAACCAATTCCTCTTTTAGGGATGTTCGCACAACATCCCAAGGAACGAACCACCTCTGATACAACTTCATCACAACCCGACCCTACCCGGCCTCGAGCCGCAACTACCCCAAGCCCGCCTCCATATGCCAGGGGCTGGCGACCAGCGCCGAAGGCACAACAACTCGGGGAGGCCTTTGCCTAAGCACCTGTACACACACACGCAGCACACTCAATGCAACGGTGCATAGTAAAAGTAAAGACAAGAAAAGAAAAGGGAAACTGCTATTTATAAACCACAAAGTGCATCGAACTCTACAATTACAATGAAAGCTAAAGGTACACTGAAATGTAAAGGGGCAAAACACGCGCCCAATCAGAAAAGTGCCACAACCCGATAATATGTAAAAAAAAGAAACAACCAACGGGTCTCCCACCTGGATCCCGGCTACGACTTCCGTATGTGGTCCAAGCTCCCCAAGATCCTACGCTCCACTGAAGTCATGCTCCACCTTTCCGTCATCTTCAAGGGCACACCAAGTGCGGGAAAAGCCCAAGCAGGGGTGAGTATAAAAATACTCAGTAGGATACCCCGAAGGCTCGAGGGAGCAACAAAAGGAGGTATCGAAGGGTGAGTAGTAGAGAAAAAGGGGAAAGCAATGAGAGTACCATAGAGAGTGCAGTAAAGAGTCTATCTCAACCCATCAGAAGAATGGAAGTAGACTCATCCAGACACAAGGAGCTGAAAACGGTGAGAATATGAACTTCCCGTCGAGTCTTAGCTACCTATTGTAGGAGAGTAGACTCGTCCAACCATGAGAAGCTAGCCACAGAAAGCACGTGGCATACCCCGCGCGTCTTCACCTCTCCTAGAAGGAGAGTAGCCAAACACAAGAAGTGGGTGCCGGAAACAAGGTATATACTTATCTTTATGCTCAGCAAAAAGCCTGAACAACATCATAAGGGGATCTTCGTCCCGTAGCTCAGCCCAAGAAAAGAGTAGCCAACAGTCCCAGAAGTAACACCATCGATGCCCAACATCCCGCATGTCTGCCCCGAACCGCATGCCAAGGGCTCAAACACCACACCTCGACACTATCCCGTAGTCGAGAGGTCTCGAAGTCGACATGCGACCCCCTTCCCAGCCCCGCTGGAGGGTCCCTGGAAGTCAATGGGTTCCCACTACAGGGAGACCCAGAAAGTCGATGGGTGCCACACTGCCCAGTCCCATAACAGGGTAATCCACTAGAGGGAGACCTGGCTAAAGTCAGCGACGGGACCACTGCCCAACCCAGCTGGAGGTAATCCAGCATCAGGGACCACTGCCCAGCCCAGCTGGAGGTAAGCCCGACATCGGGGACCACTGCCCAATCCAGCTGGAGGTAAGCCCGACATCGGGGACCACTGCCCAACCCAGCTAGAGGTAAGCTCGGAATCGGGGGCCACCGCCCTGCCCAGCTGGAGGTAAGCCCGGAACTGCTCTGGCCATCCTTGCTGGATGGTACTTCTCGGTGAACACCACTGTACTGGCCATCCCTGCCGGATGGTAACCCTCTAGCGAGCCCAGCTCGAAACAACATCAGCCCTGCTGGAAACAACCTCAGCCCTACTGGAACAACCTCAGCCCTTCTGGAACAACCTCAGCCCTGCTGGAACAACCTCAGCCCTGCTAGAACAACCTCAACCCTGCTCGAACAACCTCAACCCTGCTGGAATAACCTCAGCCCTACTGGAACAACCTCATCCCTGCTGGAACAACCTCCTGGGTAGAGGATTGGAGCCCACGTAAAGTGTTGGTCACACCGAAACCACAAGATCTACTAGGGAACACGGAGCAACGGGAGAAACTCCCCATGCCTCACAAGGCAATCCCGCTCCAACCCGTTGAGTCACTATCGAAGCAGACTGAGTCAACTCAGCCCAGAAAGTGGGGAAAACACCCACACTGTACGAACACCCGTAGTCGCAGACGGTGTCACAGTCCGGTGAAAGGGCACAGTACTGAAACCCCTCACAGCCGATGAAGCAGAGAAACCAAACCATCCTTGCCGTCCAAACCATCGAGAACAAGACCAGGGGGAGACCGCTCAACCCTACTGGTCAGACAAAAGAGCACCAGGCCAGGGGAAACTCCACCCTGCTGGTCAAAAAAATGAGCGCAGAGGGACCCTCTACGTCACGATAGGTCAAGTACGCAAAATAGATCACGACAAGCACGTGGGGCCCACATGACTTGTGGCCCCAAGTCAACCCCAACTGAGCGCACAAACATCCTCAGGTACAAACAACCACACGTACCTCCAAGCGCTCCTGTATACTCCTAAAGTATACCTCATTCCAGCCTAAAGGCTATCGTGCACACGACACCCAACGTCAATGGAAAGGCGTGATGTAACAACTCCACCTCAAAGGCCTAGGCACGGCCAACCACAACTTGTGGACCATTTACATCACTCTCCCAAGAGTGCACGATAACACGCCAAGGGTCCCCTACAAACAAGGTAGGGCGAACCACCACTAGAGCACCTTCCATGCTTCCACATTTAATAAGATCGCGCAAGAGGCTCCGCACAACCAAACGGATCGCACTGTTGTAATCCTCGCAGAAAAACACACGAGATCGACTACTTACTTGCCTCAAATGGATATCCGACGAAAAACACACCAACACCACCTCACTACCCAAACGACATCCCGTGATCCTGAGCCTCGACCCTGAAAACAGTCGGGCGCATTGCACCATTGTGATCCCCTCGGGAAAACACGTCAAAAGAACTACCCACATGAGTGAAACGGATATCCGGAGAAAAAGGTGCATTCCAGCGCACCGCACATGGGCGATGCTTCGTGGGACCCGCATCCCGGTCCTGAAACTCAACGAACAGATTGTACCGTTGCGAACCTCTCAAAAAAGAACACAAGATGGACTATCCACTTGTCCAAAACGGTCGCCCAGTGATTAAGATGGAAAATCACCGTCGACGGCCAAACGGCCCTCGAGGGCCCTGCACCATCGTGCGGAATTACAGCGGGCAGACTACACCAACGCGATGTCCTCGGAAAAACACCCAACATCGACTGCTCGAATGCCCTGTACGGACATCCGAGAAAAAAGCCGCTAAAAGCTGCACACAACTCAAAAGACGGGCCGTGGGGCCCACACCTCAACTTCGGCCTCAACTTCTGGAACTGCCCTGGAAAGATCCTCCTCAGTGCCAAGGTCCCAATGCCACTGAAGGTATTTAAATCAAACGTCGGACGCGTCCGAGCCGTCCAGGACAAGGATCTCGGAAAAAACGCTCGACCACTTAAAGATGTGTCTCGCCTCTGCGGCCCCTTATTTCTGGAATTAAAAATTCCCAAAACTATCTGAAAAGATTTGCCTCTGTGCCAGGCCCGCGCCGTCGCAGACGGGGTGCAAAACGGATGTCTGTAGCGAAAGCTACGGACGTCGGAAGTTAGAAGGGGGGGGGGACCCCCCTTGGGCCGGACCGGCCCGGACCGGCCGTTCCGCCCACAACCGGCCCGCTGAGACCACGGCCCAGACGCCTCCCGAGAGTCCGCCTCGCCCGTGCACTGCGCAGGCACCTCTTCTACCGACCGGCCGACACGGCCGGTCGGCTTTCCACACGGAGACCCGCGTCGCGCGGGTGTTTGTCTAGCCGCGGGGTCGCGTGCCTGCGACCCCGCCGTCTCCTCTCGCCGGCTCCCACAGCCAGTGCCCTCAGCCGGTGAGCCGAGCTGCCCTGCACCGTGGAGGTGCCGCCCAGCCGGACGGATGGCCGACTGGCCATCCCCCGTGCCCGCTGCCCCGCCGCCGTCCCGGAACCACCGTCCGCCGCCAGTAACCGCCGGAAAACCAGATTTCCGGCCGGAACTTCCCGGGACTGCCCCGGGCACCCCGGGACTCGGATGTTCGATCCTAGAGGAGCGTCGGAAACCATAGAACATATCCTACACATCTGAGGGCTTCGATCGATGATCGGACAGCAATTCGACAATATAAATTGGGCTCAAATATTGAGGGAATTTGAAAACGAAAACAAAATAACTCCTACCTCGAAGGGCGTAGCCCGACGCTTCGTGTGCGGACCGTCGGAACCGCTGCGCCTTGCTGGAGCTCACCTCGCCGGAGGTGAAGGAGGGGGGGGGAGGGTTTGAGGAAGAAGAAGAAGAAGAATATGGGGGTGGGGGTGTTTAAATACAAATCACTTAAACGCCCGCCCGACAGCCCCGAACCCGAACTCCCGACAGGGTCGGGATTTAGCCTCCCCTAGGATAAAAACCACGCTCTGAGCGCAACTGCGGTCTCAAAATTTTATTCCGAGACCCCGTTCAAAAGTTACTAATCTTAGCGCCTGAGGCCGCCAAATTACGAAAACGCCCCTGGGGCCATTTTTCACAGACGGCCCGTGCCCGCGAAACTTATACCCCTCCTAGGGTATAAGGCATGCTCCAAACTCAAAGGTGCCCTCGGTTTTCCAATCCAAGCCACCGTTTAAGAGATACTATCATTTCTCCATTAAACAAATAAATTAATTTATTAATTTATCCGTTTAACCTTCCGGAAGCGAGCGAGGGGTCCAAACATCCCGCGCCGACATGTTTTATGTTGTTCCTAGGGTAAAAACCCCATTCTAAACCAATCCATACTCCCGGATCTCTGATCTGAAGCTCTATTTAGGAGTTATCCCATTTATTTTGCGTTTCCAGTGTGAACGCACTAAAAGATTTAATTCCGGCCACTATGGGGCTCGGAATAGCACGCCGTCTGAAGGCGCTCCTCTGGAATATCATCAAGAATATTTCAAAGTATTTAGTATCAAAAACTGGGTTCTTACATTTATAATATTATATTTACCCTTAATTACTCGATTTACCATTAACTATAGTGATAAAAATAATTACGAAAGTTACTATTCATAATGCCCAAAAAATCAATGTACCCCATTAACATAATTTAGACCAAATAATTCCAAACATGGAATCCATTTTCAAAAATTCAAAACTCTAAAGTTGTATTAATTAATTTAAAATTAATCCCATTTTTGAGAAAATGGGATTTAAAAGATAAAGCATTGAAAAATATTGAAATGTTTTTACCTATGAATTCAATGTATAATTAATTATAATGAGATACATTATATTAAATGGTAAAAACAAATTCTATTAATAATTTAAAACAATTCAATATTATAATTTAACCATATAAATTATCTCAATGAAAAAAATATAGTTAAAATTTAACATATTTTTACTATTCATCAAAATATGAATGTTATCAGAAAAATATCAAAATTTATCAAAAGAAAATTTTTATATCACCTTTCCAAATAAGAAGTTTATTTTTTCAAATATAACTTATAAATGTGACCAAAACCTGATTTAAAATGGTTGCGCCATCAAAAGGCAACAAAATAGCATTTTTTTGAAAAATACTTTTTTTTATCCGAAAAAAGAACTTGTCCTTATATAATGTCTAGAAAAAAAAATTATGGATAATACTATTCACAATGACTAGTTTATATCCTGTTAAATAATAATATTTTAATAGTAAATAGTTGTTTAGTGAAACTCTGTATTGCGTAGAACATAAGCTCTCGAGGAAGGTCTCTCTTGCATGTAACGCAAGACAAGTTAGTATTACGTGTAGTGAAAGATTTATTTGGTGTTGCATATAATATAATAAAAAATTATTTCATTTATACATTGAGAAAAATATATACTTGGTGTTGCATGAAATGAATTCTATCAAAAGAACCTGAATGTGTGTGCAACACAAGGCATGAATAGTGTTGCATATACTGCATGCTAATACGGTGTTGTGTATAGCACAAGCTAATCTTGGAGTAGCGTACAACACAAGACATCAATGAAACTAAATAGAATATATCTCATAAAATATTGGGGTGTTACATTTGTAGGCCCTTGCAATGGGAGACTTCTAATGGAGATCGCTATTGGGTTTCAATAGAGACCTCCATAGGCAGTGAGAGGGCTTAAAAAATTAGCACCCCTTCCCCCACCCTGTATTACCTCATGCTCTCCCTCGAGAAACCCTACAATGCTCATCCCCTCCCTCACTGCACCACCTCTATCACACCACCTCCACCTCCAACTCACCATTGTCGCTCATACTCTCCTTCCCCACACCCAACTCTACCTCCAACTCACCTATTTCGCCCTTCCTCTCCCTCATCGTACTGCCTCTGGCTATCCTTCATCACCCTTCCTCTTCCTCACCACACCCACCTCCACCTATGTCTCATCTATGCCTCATCCTCTCCCTCACTGTAGGTTCTGGAACCCTATCTCTCCCTGACTCCCCTCCTCACTTCTACCTCCGCCTACCTCTCCCCAACTCCCTTTACTCACACCTGGCTCGTTGCCACAACCAACCCAGAGCCGCACGCCACCGATCCACCCTCACCGCTACCGCTCCTCGTGTCTCTCTGGCCCTTCGACTCCACCTCAACATCCACTTGGTTCCATATTTGTCTCGCTATCAGGTAATCCCTAATTTTAGTTATAGGGTTTTGATTTTGGGCACTTCCATCACAAATTGGAACTTCCATCCAAAATTGAATTTGGTAACTTCCATCGCAAATTGGTTTTCTCCACATCCTTCACCAATTATATTTGTTGATTTATTGGGAGGCATTATCTTAGTTGCTGAGGTTTATAGTCAAAAATCGGTATTTGATGATTTTTTTCATGTACCACATGCTCATAAAGGTTATTATATTTTTTTCATTAATGTGATTTATAATTTTTCTTTCTATAGTTATAGTTACTTTATATGTTTCGATTATAGTGTATCAAAATTTATGCATTATGATATCAGTGGATCATAGATTCCTTATTTTCCATGTTGGCTTGTTATTTTTTGTTATACCCTGTAAAATATATTTTGTTTCTTAACTGATTGACTCCTCCACCAATCCGATCAAATGAGTGAAGTAATCCCATTATATATGGACCACGACCTATCCAAATCAATAATATGAAGAACAATATATTGAAGGGAACCAATGATCATGATTACTGGAGGAGAATATGATAAGTGTGTAAGGGAAGAGGAGCCATTAAAACAACCAACCGGTTTAACATCACAATTAAGAAACATAGAGTGAAAATAGATTAATAACAAGAATGATATATTGAAATCTAATGGGAAATATCATTGGGAATATCCACTTTAAAACAACATATAGGTTTATCAATTAAATAGTGTAAAGATATTTCAATGGAGGAAAACATAGGAAAAAACAAAAATGAAATTTCAATAAAAGAAATACAGGTAGTCATAATTTATAAAATATTTCTTTTTATAAAGGGTTCTATCCCCTTTATATGATTTACCATATACTCATATTAATATGAGGTTTAGTGACCTTTATCACCTCCTCCTCTTTCTTTGACCAGCATCCATGCGACTTTTTTGTTAAGGTTTTACCTAATTTAGTTATGAAACTTTCATTAAGACTAAATTTTTATCAGGGGAGTGTGAATGTAAGAAACATTTTGACCTTCCCCCCTTAATGGAATATTTCTTAGCTATCATGGATCAAACATATTTAAGAATAAGTCCTCTAATAGAATCATCAGTAGGGAACTGGAGTCTTTGGTTAAATGATTTATGATAGATATGATATATTTTAGAAAAATTCGGTATAGTTTATTACATATGGAATCATAATAGATATATTAATTATGTGTAATTTAATTATCCTATATTCTTCATTAATTATTAGATATTATAAGTAGCGGTAGGGATTTATTAAGCATCATGGGAAACAATATGTGTATGTCATCTCCAATTATTAAATTATAATTAGTGATATTGACATTTCATAGTTGGAAATAGATAGTTTTCATTACATGAAAACATTATGTCCATCATGTCATATAAATGATAGGATGTAATCAAATGTGATAATCCCACCACCTAAATAATGTAGGTTTCATAAAATATAATTCACTTTATGGATGCTATAGAGTAATATCTCCCCCAAAAAACCATTTTGGATTGGTGGCGATATAGATATTGAAATTGATGATAAAATTTTATTTCATTACACAGGGAATTCATAAATGATGATTGATATCCCTGTGTTGATTTTTGTTACGACAACCCATCAATATATTGCAATTAAAGATAGCATTATCCATCTTTGTTAATAAGATGTATCAATTATGTTCCATTGTTGAATAACAGTCAGTGGCATGAGATCATTATTGTCTGTGATATCTATTTTCTTTGATTTTTTTGAGTTATAGATTGAAATATCATCTTGTCACTAGTTTCTACATCCATATATTTATGTACCCATGATACTAATTGGTGATGATATCACCATGTGCTCAAATAGAGTCTGCATCCAATTCAAACAACCCATTTAACAGAAATTATGATTGTAAGTTATTCACTACACAAATATTAATGGTGGATAAGGAATTCATTATATAACTATTTAGTGTAGATATTAGGTGACTATTAAGAATCCAATAAAAGTAATTATTAACTATTTTATATAGAGGATTTTTCATATATAAATAATGTTATTAATCATAAAATTATAATGTAATCTAACGCGTCCTTCCCAAAATGATAGAAAATATTAATTTTTTTGATGACACCTCTCATGTGGATGTACTTTTCTTATTAACACACTTGGAAAATGTGTTTTTTTATTTATGTAGAATTCTTTTGAAAATTATGTGAAACTACTTTTAGGAATAAATCAATATTTAGGCTCTATTTGGTAGTACTTCTTGAAAACGTCTTAGAGTACATATCCATTTTGATAAAATTTATTGTGAAAGTTTTTTCAAATTTCATGAAAATGTGTTTCTTGAAAAAAAAATCATGAGAATTTATTTATTTATGTATTATAATTGAGACAAAATTTTGTCTTTATATTTTCTTATCCTTTAACTAAATATTCTGATTTCCTTACCTATTAAAAAGTGTAAAAAAAATCCTCATTTCGTAAAAATAATATCTTAGTTGAGTTTTGTTTTATATATTCATTTCATCAACATTTTAATTCAATTAAAAATATTACTTTTATCCAGACATGTTTTATAATCCTCTCAAAAAAATATTTAGTCATGTAAAAAAGAATCCTTTTAAAAATAAAATGAATAATTAATTAAATATATTGCAATGATCATGTCATTTGTGAATTGTTTTTTGTTTTGGATGAGTATGAATTTAAGTCCATGTGCAATTGGTTAGTATTTATATAAAACGTATTTTGTGATATGAAATTCTAAAAATGCATGCAATATGAAGTCTTATATAAACATTGATGCTTTTTGTACAGATACAAATATGGATAAGAGTTGTATTGATCTTCCAAATAGAACATCTAGAGAATATTTTTAAGGAATTATAAAATTTATTTATTTAACTAGAGTATTTCAATGAGAAAACATATGTTTTCCACATAGAAAATGTGACAATAGATATCAATGCATATGATATACTGTGAGATAGCACGTTTTCTTGATTGGGTTTTTGAAAAATTATAAGAGTTGGACTCATCCTGGAAAAAAATATATTCATTGTCACCATATAGAAAATATTTATATGGCTATTGATGAGGTGAAGATTAATCCTATGCATGAAATGCTTACTGAAATGGCATGTGAGCTAGCTCATGAAGGGATTAACATCTTCAATGTTATCACCGGTGAGATCAATCCATGCTCTGGTGTTGATCATGATTTATTGAAGTTTTATGAAATACTTGATGATGAAAAAACAGAATTTTATTATGGGTGTAGACATGTTAGAGGAACAAGCACTAGACCCACATCATTCTGTAAATCCCTTTACGTCTGAGGGTTGAGGTATGCATGGTGGTAAATGTGTTTATTTCTTAATTATGAATTTAACATATATACACACATATGTCAAATTTTGTAGGAAATTTTTTCAATAGGATAATACTCAATTTCTTCTTATTCTCATAAGAGAGGCCCATGTCCTGGTATTTCTTCTAGGAATTCCGACACGACCCTTGATGTATCATTTAACGAGAGATACCATCCTATGGGATTGGGTACCCCTAAATTTATTCACACATTGGTTCGTATCATATGAAACCCACACATGTTTTCATTGACTACATGTTAATGGGAATCATTCCCCAAGGATACATTATATCAGTTATTGAAGAAAGTTCAGGTAAGAGGATCATTTTAGTTTCTCAACTATATTTAAAAAATACTAACATGTGATAATTTTTTTTCTTAAATAGAATAATCTGAGTGTGTGCCTAAATAAGTTTTGTCCAGTGTGTATATCCAATTTTTGTTAAATGTGTAAAGATAATAAAAGGAGAATCAAGATGGATCACTAGGTACTAAATGTGGGTGCCCCAAACATTCTGGATAAAGTCCCGAGAGGGGCTCTCCCATCTCAGTGGCCTGAGTTGTTTCATATTGGTCTATTGAGGCTGAAATAGTGAGTCTATATATTTTAGTTTATATATTTCTAATAATTTTTACCATTTTACATATTTGATATTTGAATTTATTGAATGTAAGAGGTGGTAGAATGTCATTCCGAAAATAGTGCGTTGTAGGGACCACCTCACAATCTTAGGACTCATCATGTTTCCTAGATTTGACATGATTTATTTATTATTAATTTTTTATATTTTATTATTTAATATGGTTTTTTTATATTTATCTTATTAATATATAGTTATAGGAGCATGTTTCACCGGCTCGTGAAATGTTAGTGTGGATGACAACTCATGATCGAAATGATCCGGAGGTTGCATCTCTTATAGTAAGTTCTTGTACTAATTATAAATGATTACATAATTCTACATATAAATATATATTTATATTTACATGTTACATTGGATCAATTTTAGGTTGAGTTAGCATAGTTTCTAGAGGATCAATGACAAATTTCCATGCGAAGGGATAAAATATTCAATCGCATTATTGTTCGTGGTGGACATGGCTACAGTTTGACCTATGAAATAAGGATTACATATTTTTTAGTTTCACGCATAGTGGGTATGGATCTTCTTATTTCTGGGATGACATAGAAGATGGATTATTTGGAGGCATTGGTGCATTCTTTTGAGGATGTAAATGTGCAGCTGGTAGCTGAGCTTAGAGCACTACGAGAATATGTGCATCAGGGTGATAGTGGAAGTGATCCTACGATGTAGGTTTATACAGAATTTATTTATTTATTTTTTATGAAATTAGTTAATATTACCTTTATAATTTTTATTCTTTGTAGGCCCCTTCCGTATCAGATGGATGTAGCAGCCATGGCCCCAGATGAGGTATCATATTTAAGAGGTGTGTTTTGTATTTTCTTTTTTGTTTCTCGTTTAAATTGATTGTCTCGATTTGTTTTTTTGTATATTTTAGAGTTAAAATTACATTTTTTCCATTTCTCTGGTCCTAGTTTGTCATAGTAACCTTTAGGTAGCCTTTATTCATTCATAGTTTCCTGCTCTGTCACCTAAACCAGTAGGATGGTACAAACAAACTAGAGAATATTCTCACTAAGCCGCACTATCTTCATCCCCAACCATTATATTAGTATTTCCTTCACTTATTCTCCCATGTAGGACCCCCTGACAAATATATGTGGTCAGAATGTATGCCCCATTCTAAAAGACCAACCTACACCTTCCACCCAGTCTGCTTCTCAGGATGCAGTATAATTTCATGGTCTTTATTTTTTTATTTTCTATCATATCTTTTCCTATCCTACCTATCTTATAATATGTCATTGTGTGTGTGTTCATGTTTCATGTTTTTTTATCTATATGTATCTCTTTTTTCTCTCTATATGATCAGCCTGTATGTATGTCTTTATCTCTGTTCTTGTCTGTAGGAGTGTGTGTCTATATATCTACATGTTTTTCAATCTATATATCTATCCATTTTACAAAAAACTCCACTACTGGAATGTGGGGTTTTCCCCACGCTTACATACCAACAGTTTCATAGAACCGTTGGTAAAGGATGGTTTACAGAAGGTTTTACCAATGGTTATAGTGAACCGTTGGTAATGATGTGTTTAAGGTGATTTTTACCAACGGTTCAATGAGAACCGTTGGAAAAAATGTGGCTGGGGAGGTTTGTACCAATGGTTTATTAAACCGTTGGTATAGGTGTGGTTGGGGAGCCATATACCAACGTTTTTTAAAAACCGTTGGCACAAGTTTCCCCCAAATTGCCAGCCGCGTGTCCTCTCCCCCATTCGGATACAGAACCCTGAACGAGAGCAGCAGCAGCCGATTTAGGCGATTTTGGAGCTCCTTCTGCCAGACCAGTTTGGATCTTCGACCTCCTTCAGGTTCCTCTTCTTATTTATCTAATATTTCAGTTTTTAGATTTATAGAATCATTACACTCATTGAAGACAGTATAATGAGACATAGGATTTTCACCACATGTGAGGATATGAATCCATGTGATGCATCAGTATCGAAATGAGAGGATTTACTAGTAGAGGCTACTTTGATCTTAAATCTCACTCTAGATCGCATGCCACCCTTCTCCATGTGGGTAGGTTTTACATAATAGATATTTCATGAACCATGGACATGTAATAAAACCTCATTGTTTGGAATAGGAACACACTGATTTCTCAATGTAATTATGGCATGGATGACACAACCACAACCCCCACATCAACAACATGATCAAACATCACTTATATATCTTCATTTATGATATTGAGATATTAAAACAATTCCAAAACTTGTTTTTGAATATGTCTATCACAAGTCACTGCTAGAGGGATGGTCCTGTAGAAATACTTCATGTTGACTATCCTTCCACATGGTTGAGACTCTATTGGGTCATGATCACATGAAATGTTCTTAATGCCCCCTCTTCCACACTGTTGTAGGAAAACTGAGACACCAGTACTTCAATCATGACCGTTACTCATCTCATAGGAATCCCCAAAAAAATCCTACCACATGATGTCGATATACTAGTTCAATAGTCTATAATTCTATCCTATTCTCTCATGACCTCCCTCAGCTTCTAATATATAAATAGTGTCTGCTTCATAATTTCAGTATTATAGGTCAATATTAACACTTCACCCATGGATCATACAACATTTCAATGACTTCCCTTAAAGTGTCTCTCGCACAATATCTCATCAAAAATGTACGTTGGTGAAAAATATCATAATTCGTATCTCAAAATTATAGGACATTTCATTCACACTTTAAACCAGGTCATTAAACACAAACTTCTCCTAAAACTAGAGATGTAATGGAATACAATCATAAAAACAACTAGTGACACTTCTTTTTTCCCACTAAAACTATTAATCTGGGTCGAGACTTAATTTAAAAATTCAATATTCAAATTCAGTTCGTTTTTATTTGATATTTCATTTTAACTTATACACATTAAATCATATTTCACAATTAATTTTAAATGTTTCTACTAATATTTCACTAAATTTATATTTAAATGGGACACCACCGACTGGACACACCGCTCACCTCCTTGGACACCCCGCCCACCCCCTGGACTCCCCCTACCCCATTGGACAACCTGACCACCCCCGCAGACAGCCCACCCACCTGGACACCCCGACCCCCTAGACACCCCCGACCCCCTGGACACCTCCAACACCCCAGATGGCCCCACAACCCCCTAGACACCCCGCACCCCCCTGGACACCCCGAACCCCCCTTGGACACCCTGTACCACCCCCGGACAGCCCGATCACCTCTTTGGACAGCCCGCCCACCCCCGGACAGCCCGCTCACCTCCTTGGACAGCCCACCCCCTGGACACCCTGTACCCCCCGGACAGCCCCACCCACCCCCTGGACACCCCGCTCACCTCCTTGGACAGCCCGCCCACCCCCTGGACACCACGAACCCTCCTTGGACAGCCCTCCCACCCCCTTGGACAGCCCGCACCCCCCTTGGACACCCTGTACCCTCCCAGATAGCTCGCTCACCTCCTTGGACAGCCCCCCCTGGACAGCCCGCTCACCTCCTTGGACTTCCCATCCCCTGGACACCCCTCTCACCTCCTTGGACAACCCCAACCACCCCCTGGACACCCCGCTCACCTCCTTGGAAAGCCCGCCCACCCCCTGGACACCCCTCACCCCCCTTGGACACCCTGTACCCCCCGGACAGCCCGCTCACCTCCTTGGACAGCCCACCCCCCCGGACATCCCGCTCACCTCCTTGGACAGCCCACCCCCTGGACACCCTGTACCCCCCCGGACAGCCCCACCCAACCCCTGGACACGCCGCTCACCTCCTTGGACAGCCTGCCCACCCCCATGGACTCCCCCTACCCCATTGGACAGCCTGACCACCCCCGCGGACAGCCCACCTACCTGGACACCCCGACCCCCCTAGACACCCCCGACCCCCTGGACACCTCCGACCCCCCGGATGGCCCCACCCCCCTAGACACCCCACACCCCTTACTGGGAAATCCTCAAATATAGGCATTAGAAATTATGTATCTTATTTTCTTATATACACTGTATTTTGTTGTATTTATTAATATGATTCTCATATAGAGTAATGTGTCAGTTATGATTTTATATAAAGTAAACAATTGTCATTTACCTAAATATTTTTTGATTATACTTAAATATTATTGAATTTCTTTGAAATGAATTATTGCAGTTTTTTTACAAAATGGATAGAAGTTGGATGTACGAAACTGATCGGATTTCAAGCGATTTTCAAAATAATTTGAACAACTTTCATGATTTTTCATTTGACAAGGCTTTGGATAGTGGTCGCATACATTGCCCATGTTTTAATTATGTTGGAAGACCTTGGTCGAGTCGTGACGCAGTTAGCTATCATATAACCAAATATGGTTTCCAAAAAAACTATTATGTGTGGTATCACAATGTAGATAAAATGGAATCTCAAAATGTTGATGATCCAAATGATAAGACTGAATTGGAGAGTTTGATATATGATCGGTTTCCATTTATTCGGTATCATGAGAAGGAAAGGATGTCCATCCAACAAGATTTTGATACAAGCACACATGATGCGTCCAATTAAAATGATGACGTTGATAGGGTAAAAAAATTGAATGATTCTGCGACGACTCCAGTATATCGGCAATGTGGTAAAATGAAAAAGTTGGAATTTTTAATCCGATTGTTTCATGGGAAAACTATGTATGGGATTTCAAATACTACAATTGATTACATTCTTACCTTCTTGAAGGACTTACTTCCAGATGATGCAGATATTCCCTCAAACCACTATATGGCATGGAAGTTAGTTGATGAACTTGGATTCTCAAAAAAAAAATTCATGTTTTCTCGAATGATTGCAGCTTATTTTGGGAGGAAACTGCTGAAAGAAATGATTTTATCAAATGTGGAACCTCCCAATGGAAGCCAAAAGATGATGGATCACCATCTCATGTGCCACAAAAAGTATTGTGGCACATTCCATTAATACCCAGATTACAGAACCTTTTCATGTCTAATGAAATATCCGAAAAAATGCGATGGCATGACACCGAGAGAAAAATGAATAATGAAGAGTTGGTTCACCCTGCAGATGGATTTTCATGGTAGAGATTTGATGCTCGATATCCTGAATTTGTAGCCGACGTGCGTAATGTGAGACTGGGTCTTTCATGTGAAGGTTTTAATCCATTTGGGAAGATGCTTACTTGGCATAGCACATGGCCGGTTTTCATACACATTTATAACCTTCCCCCTTGGTTGTGTATGAAAAATCCTTACACTTTCTTGAGTGTACTGATATCTGGCCCTTCTAATCCTGACAATGATATAGATGTATGCATGAAACCTTTAATAAAAGAGTTGAAACTTCTTTGGGATGTGGGTGTGCCCACATACGATGCATGTTCGAAAGATATATTTCAGATGCGTGCTGTGCTTATGTGGACGATCAATGATTTTCCTACTTATGCAATGATGTCTGGATGGACCACTAAAGGAAAATTGTCATGTCCTATTTGTATGAAGAATACTCGATCGAGAAGACTGAAATATCGTCATAGTTTTAGTTTTATGGGACACCGACGATTCTTGCCAATGAACCATCCATATAGAAACAATCGGCGAAGATTTGACAATACTATAGAAAATGACGCTCCACCTCAGCGTATGTCTGGAACTGATGTGCTTAATGAACTAAAAGATTTCAGTTATTCATTTGGGAAGGGTGTAATGAAATCTAGAAAGAGGAAAATGTTTCCAATGATACTTGTTACGATTGGAAAAAGAAAAGTATATTCTTTGAGTTGCCGTATTGGTCAACCAACTTGTTACGTCATTGCTTAGACGTAATGCACATTGAAAAGAATATATGTGAAATGTTGCTTTCGATTCTTCTAAATGTCAAGGGGAAGACAAAAGATGATTTACTATCTCAGCGTGACTTGGTAGATTTGGGGATCAGACCAGAATTGCATCCTGTCTGTATCAGTGAAAATAAATGGAAAGTTCCATGTGCTTCTAATGTGATGACACCTGCTGAAAAAAATAAATTTCTTGAAGTTCTAGAGACTATTAAAGTTCCTGATGGCTATTCAAGCAATATATCAAAACGGGTCAACAGAAAAGAGTTGAAGCTGAAATATTTGAAGAATCATGATTATCACATCCTTTTGCATGAGTTGATTCCAATAGAAATCCGTCATCTCTTGTCCAATAATGTTAGAGTCCCAGTTATTCGATTGTGCTATTTGTTTAGATATCTTTGTTCTAAGAGGCTATCCAAATCCTTCTTGCAAAAAATGTTGGCAGAGACACCATTAATTTTGTGGGAGTTAGAGAAAATATTCCCTCCATCATTTTTTTACATGCATGTTGCATCTGACTGTCCATCTTCCAACAGAAATACTTCTTGGAGGACCTGTTGCTTTCTATTGGATTTATCCAACTGAAAGAAACACATGCACATTGAAATCATATGTTTGGAACAGGAATTATCCCAAAGGTTCTATTGTGAACGGTTACATGGATCAAGAATATATGGATTTCTGTGCAATGTATTTGTCTGATCTTACTACGAGAGTAAACAGACCAATGAGAAATGAAGAAGAATAGTATGGGAAAATTGAACCCAGTTTTCCATCACTTCCTCAGACAGGAGGAATTCCGGGATCATATACAATGAAGACATTAAGCCTTGAAGAGCGAGAGATGGCACATCGCACAGTGTTGTTCAATTGTGATTTGTTCGATGAGTATATCAAGTAAGTAAATATTACATTTATCTCTTATCTTATCTCTTGTAATTTTAAATATTTGTCAAACTATTATTATTTTTATCTACAGAGAACATAAAGAATTGATATATAGAAAGCATTGTTCTTTATCTTTGAGAAGGAAAGAGACTTTTCATAGAAAAGGGTTTTCGGTTTGGTTGAAATTGAAGGTAAAAATATTTCTGTAATAACTAAATAAAAATAATATTTAATTAAGTTTACTATTTGTTTATATTTCAAGTATCGAGTTTGCCTGCTGACTCTGTTTCTGAGGAAACAAGAGCTTTGGCTTTTGGTCCTAATACCATGGTTCATGCTTGTAAATCACTTGTGATCAATGGATACAAATTTATTATCACTGAATGAGCAAGAAACATGAGAACACAGCATAATGGTGTTATGCTAATTGCCACAACAGACTGTTATGCCAGTTCATTGGATACTAGACCTCGTTCTGAAAATGTTTCTTATTATGGAGTTGTGGAGAAAATAATAATTTTGGATTATTACTCACATGGTCGAGTCACGATGATGAAATGTCAATGGTTTGATTCAATGATGAGGCAAGGCACCTTTATTGATGATTGTGGATTTAGAGTTATTGACATGACTCGCACTCTTGCCACCGATGAACCATATGTATTGGAATCAATGGTGAAATAAGTTTTTTATGTCAAAGATCATCGTCATCCTAAATTCGGTGTAATTATTGAAGTAAATCCCAGACATTTTTTTGATGATGGTGATGATGAAGTTGACACTATCCCTACTACAATTGGAAGCAATATGTTTATTACAAATGATGACGCCAATAACTCAATTGTCAGAGTTGATTGTGAACCTGAAGTTGTGGTGGGAAATATATAGAATCATACAGTTGTGTTATCACCTACATGTTTCACCTACATCATTCAGAGTGTGTATCCATGTTCTTACCTTCAAACCACCATAAATCTTCTTTTACCTTATGTTTATTATCAGAATAGTTTTTCTATATTTTTTTTGGGTTACACATTAGTTATCTATTTTTAATTACTTCCATATTTGTTTTCATTGCAGGAAATGACACCCATTGAAGAGAGGCGACGGAAAAAGATGATAGATAATAATCATCGCATGATACAGATGGGTGTTCCTCCACTCATACCTATTGTGAGTATTTTATTTAAAATATAAATATTTAAATAACTTATAATATCATGTGTTTACTTATGTGTTAAACTTTTTTTTAGGATCGACCCCCTAGATGAGAGATATCTGACGAGGAGCCTGATATTGCTCCCAGTAGAGTGGCTGGTGGTAGGAGGAGGGGTGGTGTCAGAGATGGACGATCATCTAGTGGGCCCGGTACTAAGGCCGGTGGTACGAGATCTCATGGGGTGAGAGTTAGACGATCCACCACCACAGACGTATCTTCTTCACCCCATTTTGATCCTGGTGTGTCTCCAGGGACACACGGGATGTTTAGGCCTCCGATGTTTACACTACCAGTTGGCCAGATGTCTATGCCATCATCTTTTGCTTCTGGTTCATTATCCCCGAGCTATTATATTCCACCTTCTTCGACTCCTAATGCGACACAGTATGCAGCTGAGGAGTGTACACTGAGGGACACTCTACCTATAAAGGATATTCCTTCAGTTTCTGCAAATCAAGTGACTCCCATTGATCCAACTACCATAGGTATATTTATCTGACTCTATCAAATTTTTATACCAAAATTTTCTTTTTTTATAACTTTTAATGATATTATTTTTCTTTAATAACATATTCATCTATAGATAGGAGGCGGGGGAGGGGGCGTACTTGCTTGCATGCAGTATGGAACCGCCAGACACAGTTGATGGTTGAATATAATGCTGATGGACAAATGATTGAGAAATCTGGGCAGGAATGTCGGGGTTTTTTGGCGACGCTAGCCAAATACTCCGATATCATTCCGGTCAGCCCTCTCTCTTGGAGACAGCTGCCACACGAAGTCAAAGATAACGCGTGGGCACAAATATGGGTAAAAAATCTATTGGATTTAATTTAGTATTTTGTTGTATTTATATGAACTAATCTATTGGGTTTCAGCTTTGGTTTAACTTCCCTGATGGCGAAGGTGCACGACCAGCACATTTAAAAGAGTTGGGAGAGCTTTGGAGAGCTTATAAGCATGACCTGTATATTGGCTGGTGTGAGAGGGTGGGCACAGATTTAGAGACTTTACCTATCGTGGATGACTTCCCGATAGAGCAATATCTCCAAATGATTACCCATTGGGCGACTGCCAAATTTAAGGTATTAATCTCATTTGAGGTATTTAAATCAGAGTTTTCATATTTTCCATTAATATAATCTTATTTATTATTAAACATTATTTAAGAATCTTCTAATAAAAACATAAAAAACATTGATTCAAAGCAATACCTCTATACTTTGGGCCGCACAACTATGTCAGATCATGAGAGACAGCTGGTACGATATAGTTGGTTATAATTTTTCTTTAGGACTTTCCCTTTTTATTATTTCCTACTTAAATTATGTGATTTATTGAATATTGAATATTTGATTATACCTGCACTTTATATTGTTTCAATGTCATTACATAAGAAAAAATTGAATATTGAAGGACGTATCCCTCGAGAAAAATTGTTTTACTCGAGTAGAAGAAAAAAAGATGGAACTGTGGTAAATGAATCAACCCAGGAAAAGATTGTATGTTTTAATTTGTTTATTTCAAAGTTTAATATCTATTTTGAAATTTATTAATCTATTAATATTTTTAACAGGCTACTTTAGAGGATCTTGATGCCCAGGAACCTGACAATTTTGGGCCACATGATCATTTATACCAAGTTTTAGGAGAGGAGCACTCTGGTCAAGTACGCTGCTGACCTGGTAAGAATATAGTCCCGACGAGATATTGGTCCTCTCCAGGTATCCATTCTAGTACGACTATTTTGGAATAGGTCAAAGTGCAAGCAAGAAAATCTGATAAAAGGGTCACAGAGTTGGATGTATAAGTTCAAACGAGGGACAAAGAATTTATGAAACTGATGAAAGCTTTATCTTCATCACTTCCACCAGAGGCTAGCGCGGCTTGTCAGACATTTATGTCATCGATGGGTGAATTATCCAATGCACCAGGCGACAGCTCTGGTGGCGATCGATATCATGACGTTCCTGGCGATGACGAGGATGCTGAAGAGGATGAGGGCGAGGAGGAGGATGAGGACGAGGGTGAGGATGGGGCTGAGGGCGAGGATGCCGAGGGTGAGGATGGGGATGAGGACGAGGATGAGGCCGACAATGAGCGAGGGGATGATGATGAGGATGATGACGAGGACAAAGATGGCGGCGAGGATGAGGTAGATGATGATAGTGGTGATGATGATGGTGATCAGGGGCAGATTGATCCATTTCATTTTTGAATTCTGTATAACTCTTTATTTTTGAACTTGGTTTTCCACTCCGAGGCCTTCCCCTGCTTCATAGGTGTAACGACCCAAAATTTTAAATAAATATTGTTTCCTAATTTTATGCGTTATTTTTATTACTCAACAAATGTTTTATTTGATAAACATGATTATAATTAGAATGAGACCATTGGTTTTGACTGTTATATGACCATCGGTCAATATGACCGCTATGAACAAAATGTTTTGATTATTATCTCTAAATATAATTAATCTTGGTTGATTATTATAGAAATAAGATTTGATGGCCTCACCTAGTAGTCATGGACCGATCGAAGCCCATCTAACAGAGCTTGGGAAGGAGGTAGCACCATTGGCCTTTGCTCTGGACCAAACCCAAGCCGAACTTCATCATGTGAAGCTAGAACGGAATCGCCTTCGCGAGGAGTTCAAACTGATAGAAATTACTACTCGGGCAATGTTGACCGAGCCGCCCCAAGATTCTATCACCCTAGCACACCTTACTCTTAGGTCCTATGCTGGTATTATAAGGGGCTACGTAATGAGACCGTAACTGCCTTGTGTAATCCTTGTTTTAAATAAAAATTGGGATTTCTGCTTATGATGAAGTTTATGAATTTTCAAATGACTGGATAAAAATAATATGCATATTTTTGATGAATTTTCAAAAGAATATTTTGAAAAAAAAATGTTTATGTAAACCTTAAATAACATAAAATGTGTAATGATTTTCGAAAAATGGTCTTCTACAATTATGTTCAGTACGAAATTTGGAGTCTAATAAGATCAACATGATTTTCGATGAATAGTAAATTATGAATAGTGATTTTATGATTAGGATTAGTAATATGACCAAATGGATTAGTAATCTCACTTAAAGAAAGTTTAAAAATAATCTAGGCACCTTGATTAAGTAATGTGATTCAATAAAATAGTTAAATAACGGTTTCATTAATTATTATTCAAGTATTAGTTTTTTCGGGTGAATAATATTTTTTAATTAAAAATTTAATTAAAAATAATTAGAAAATTATTTTTATAAAAATGACTTTATTTTTGAACTCAGAGCATCGATATTATGTTATGGTAATTTTTGGGGTTTTTTCTGAAAAAATGAATTTTCGATGAATAGTGTTTTTATTTAAAAATTAAATTAAAAATATTTAGAAAATTATTTTTAAAAAATGGATTTCATTTTTGAAATCAGAGCATTGATATTTGGTTAATATGAAATTTTGGGATTTTTCTGAGAAAGTTGAATTTTCAGTGAATAGTAAAAATACAGTTTTAGGGTTTCGGTATGTTTAATGACATCATAACTGTGTCATGATGATGTCATGAGTTTTTTTAAGGGTTGGCCGGCCAAGGGTGATGAATTATTGTTTTTGGGGCCCCATGTGACCTAACTCCATGATAAATGCCAAGGGAGAGCACATGGGTTTGAGAAAAGCACATGTGAGGTGTCCCTTGGTCATTAATGCCTTGTCCTCTCACTTTCCCTATAAATACCAAGCCCTCCTCTCATCCATTCAACTCCCCACACATTCCCAACGAATTTATGGTCTCGTTACTTCCCAAGGAGTCCTCCCAAGGTTCCCCCAAGCCCTCAAGGTCCCAACATTTGAGGTTTAAGAGTTACATTTTAAGGTAAGGGATCCGACCTCTCTCTTTCTTTTCAAGTAATCTCTTTTATGTCATTTCTTTTATACTCCATGTTCTTATGTTGGAGGATGTTATTTTATATTCATACTACTGCCTATTTCATGTTCATATGATGAGAGACCCCCCTTGCTCTCATCAATTCGTTTTAAGAATGTTTAAGTGGCGCCGTTAGGCTGCCGAATTTTTAAGGGATTCTTTCACCTTCCTCGTTTTCAAGTTCTATTTTCATTCAAGTCTTTCATGTTCCTTTTTATTATGTTGGGGTATGATCTCTAAATTTATCATACTGGACTCTTATGTTCATATGATGAGAGACCCCATTTGATCGCTTCAATTCAGTATTTTGAAGTTTTAAGTGGCACCGTTAGGCTGCCGAATTTTTAAGTGGTTCTTCACCCTTCTCGTTTTGAAGTTCTACTTTCATGTCAATTATTTCAAGTTACTTTTTGTTATATTGGGGTATGATCTCTATATCTATAATACTGGACTCTTATGTTCATATGATTAGAGACCCCATTTGATCGCTTCAATTCAGTATTTTTAAGTTTTAAGTGGCACCGTTAGGCTGCCGAATTTTTAAGTGGTTCTTCACCCTTCTCGTTTTGAAGTTCTACTTTCATGTCAATTCTTTCAAGTTCCTTTTTGTTATGTTGGGGAATTATCTATATATCCATCATACTGATCTCTTATTATCATATGATGAGAGACCCTATTTGATCTTGTCAAATCATTTTCTTTTGAAGTTAAGTGACGCCGTAAGGCTGCCGAATTTTCATAAGAGAAATCTAAACTTTTTTTTTTCTTGCATGTTTTTCATTTCAAATGGTATGTCCCTAAAATTTCATTACCATGTCCATATTTCCTTCTTATTCCTTCACCCTACTATTTTATGGATCATTTATGAGTGGGTGACCCATGTCCCCTCTTATTTCAATGTTTTCTAAAACCCCAAAACTTAGCCGTTATGCTGCAGAATTTTCCCCTCAAAATGCCTCTCTCTTTTCTCAAAAATTATTTTATGTTATAAAGTGAATACTCAAAGCTCTTATTTATACAAGGGTATTCACATATATATCAAAATGCTCCATTTTAAATTCTGGGATTTACATACATGAGACCCGCTTTCCCTTTCCGTGGGTTTAAGGTGACGTAAAGATCATGTCTTTAAAGCAGTTTTTAAAACGTTATGATTATGAAATGAAACCCATTTATTTTATGCTATGTGGGTTATTTATGAAATGTTTGATGATGATATATGTGGCTCACATGATAATAAAGGAAAATTTAAGGGTGCGCCCTGATAGCGCTCCAATGCATTGGGTAATGATGTAACCACTAGAGATTACAATTTTAACGATGCCTTGGTGAATAACCTTGGTAATTTTTAACGACACCTTGGGGATGGACCTTGGTGAAACGAAACGATTGTCAATATTAAATGTTGCAGCCACATCTTCAAGTTATGAAAAATGTTATTTTTATTATGATATGCCTCCTTATTTCATTTTCATGCATTAAAGTCCTTTTCATGACTTTATTGATGTATATCAAGTTCATTTGTAAAATGTTTCACTTGTTTCCCTTGCTGGGCCTTCTTCTCACCCTTCCTTTTGATGTATGTCCCCAGGTTATGAGATGCAGTAATGAGCCTAGGGTGAACATGAGGAGAAGCCTTTCAAGTGTTTAAGAAGAATGTTTTTTTTGTTTCATGTTTTATGTTCCTTGTTTCCAAGACACTAAACCTTAAAGATCCTCAGTTCCGTGTAATGGAATGAAAAGTTATGTTATAAAAAGACGGGATGCTATAGTTGGTATCGAAGGATGGTTTAGTTATTTGTGGAAATTAGGATATGAAAACTCTAGGAGGAACCCTATAGAAAAGTTTAATATAGGAAATCTTCCTGGTATTTTGGTGAGTATTGAGTAAGGGGTTGCCAGGAAAATACATCCCTGTCTGGATACAGGCAGGTAGAGGTGGCTCTGGCACAGATGTACATAGAGGTAAAACCCGAAAACACCGCTTTGAGCTAGACTCGAACGGGAAATGGTACACGACAACGGGCCTTGTTGCACTCTTGGTTACGACACTCCCGGGGGATATGCTTTGGTATATTCATAATCTTGGTATGAACCATTGTTAAAGGAACAAAGATAAAATAAAATAAAGGTTCACATAAGAATATATGATCATTCGTAACCTAGATGGGAACCTAGGAGATCACAAGTTAGGGTATACCTTTCATATACAAGTTATCCTTATATGCTTTCAGTTCCTTTTCATGATTATTAGCTAAGTACTTAAGCCCCTAATTATGCTTCTCTCCTTAGTTAATGGTGGGAAATGGAAGAACATGTTCCGACAACCAATGTGATAGGAAATGCGACAATTTTCGTATTAATATGACAGGGATGATTAGGGGATTAAAATATGATTATTATTTTGGAAGACGTTCATTATTTTGGGAACCATATTTGATCGAGGTAAATAGATTACTACGGTATTTTCATTGAGGAGTAAGGTTGACTTATATTTTGAAGAATCGATGAATTTAAGGTGAACTTATAGTAATTTAGGTTACTTAAGGGAATGACTAACCTATCTTGGGTAAAATATGTTTAGGTTAACTACTTTTTATAAGATGTTAGGAGTGGTTGATGTTGTCTGGAGATGAACAATGAAGTTGTTCTGGAAGACTATGTTATCAAATCCTTATTGTATTTGGGTTTCAATCTTAGTTTGGTTTGTTTTGAGGAATTTTAAGGACCGTTATTTATGGAATGGTCTATGATGAACTTTGGGTAGTACCATGGAACTTTGATGATTTAAAAGTAGTTTCCATTCCTATGGGATTCTTTCTTTTTGAAGAGTTGTTTTACCTTAACCTTTCTGTTTTTGGGATAATGTTTAAAGATAGAAGAAATAGATAGTTAATCTTTTGTAGATTATGTGATTCTATAGAAGATGATTCTTGTGCTTTTATGAGACCAAGTGTTTTTGAATTCTCATCATTTGGAGAAAAGATTAGTGTTGGTAGGGACTTGTTAAAGGATGAAACTCTACTTGAAGGTAGGTATATTTTCTTATGTTTTTGTTCTATATAGTAAATGAAATCCTCAAAATTATGAAAAGAAACATAAAACAAAAATGTTGTTGGTTTACATTTCCTACTAGGTAATCAAAGACCGTTTACACACATCTTAAGTTTGGGATTTTCTCATGGTTAACTTTCTCCTAATCATGTTCTCTATCACTCTCCCTCAGAACTTGACCCTTTGTTTTTTCCTCCATGTCCATGTTTTCCTACATGGAACCCTAGTGTGGGTTAACTCGGGTGACCTTTGTACTTCCCTTTCTTTCTTTTAAAGTAATAGTTTTACTGACCCCTTTTCCGATGTGGGACTTTCAATGAAATTTCAAAACCCAATTTTTAAAAAAATTGCGAGGACGCAATTTCTTAAGGGGGGAAGATTGTAACGACTCGAAATTTTAAATAAATATTGTTTCCTAATTTTATGCGTTATTTTTATTACTCAACAAATGTTTTATTTGATAAACATGATTAAAATTAGAATGAGACCATTGGTTTTGACTGTTATATGACCATCGGTCAATATGACCGCTATGAACAAAATGTTTTGATTATTGTCTCTATATATAAGTAATCTTGGTTGATTATTATAGAAAGAAGATTTGATGGCCTCACCTAGTAGTCATGGACCGATCGAAGCCCATCTAACAGAGCTTGGGAAGGAGGTAGCACCATTGGCCTTTGATCTGGACCAAACCCAAGCCGAACTTCATCATGTGAAGCTAGAACGGAATCGCCTTCGCGAGAAGTTCAAACTGATAGAAATTACTACTCGGGCAATGTTGACCGAGCCGCCCCCCTAGCACACCTTACTCTTAGGTCCTATGCTGGTATTATAAGGGGCTATGTAACGAGACCGTAACTGCCTTGTGTAATCCTTGTTTTAAATAAAAATTGGGATTTCTGCTTATGATGAAGTTTATGAATTTTCAAATGACTGGATAAAAATAGTATGCATATTTTTGATGAATTTTCAAAAGAATATTTTGAAAAAAAATGTTTATGTAAACCTTAAATAACTTAAAATGTGTAATGATTTTCGAAAAATGGTCTTCTACAATTATGTTCAGTACGAAATTTGGAGTCTAACAAGATCAACTTGATTTTCGATGAATAGTAAATTATGAATAGTGATTTTATGATTAGGATTAGTAATATGACCAAATGGATTAGTAATCTCACTTAAAGAAAGTTTTAAAATAATCTAAGCACCTTGATTAACTAATGTGATTCAATAAAATAGTTAAATAACGGTTTCATTAATTATTATTCAAGTATTAGTTTTTTCGGGTGAATAGTGTTTTTTAATTAAAAATTTAATTAAAAATAATTAGAAAATTATTTTTATAAAAATGACTTTATTTTTGAACTCAGAGCATCGATATTATGTTATGGTAATTTTTGGGGTTTTTTTCTGAAAAAATGAATTTTCGATGAATAGTGTTTTTATTTAAAAATTAAATTAAAAATATTTAGAAAATTATTTTTATAAAATGGATTTCATTTTTGAAATCAGAGCATTGATATTTGGTTAATATGAAATTTTGGGATTTTTCTGAGAAAGTTGAATTTTCAGTGAATAGTAAAAATACAGTTTTAGGGTTTCGGTATGTTTAATGACATCATAACTGTGTCATGATGATGTCATGAGTTTTTTTAAGGGTTGGACGGCCAAGGGTGATGAATTATTGTTTTGGGGGCCCCATGTGGCCTAACTCCATGATAAATGCCAAGGGAGAGCACATGGGTTTGAGAAAAGCACATGTGAGGTGTCCCTTGGTCATTAATGCCTTGTCCCCTCACTTTCCCTATAAATACCAAGCCCTCCTCTCATCCATTCAACTCCCCACTCATTCCCAACGAATTTCTGGTCTCATTACCTCCCAAGGAGTCCTCCCAAGGTTCCCCCAAGCCCTCAAGGTCCCAACCTTTGAGGTTTAAGAGTTACATTTTAAGGTAAGGGATCCGACCTCTCTCTTTCTTTTCAAGTAATCTCTTTTATGTCATTTCTTTTATACTCCATGTTCTTATGTTGGAGGATGTTATTTTATATTCATCCTACTGCCTATTTCATGTTCATATGATGAGAGACCCCCCTTGCTCTCATCAATTCGTTTTAAGAATGTTTAAGTGGCGCCGTTAGGCTGCCAAATTTTTAAGAGATTCTTTCACCTTCCTCGTTTTCAAGTTCTATTTTCATTCAAGTCTTTCATGTTCCTTTTTATTATGTTGGGGTATGATCTCTAAATTTATCATACTGGACTCTTATGTTCATATTATGAGAGAACCCATTTGATCGCTTCAATTCAGTATTTTGAAGTTTTAAGTGGCGCCGTTAGGCTGCCGAATTTTTAAGTGGTTCTTCACCCTTCTCGTTTTGAAGTTCTACTTTCATGTCAATTATTTCAAGTTCCTTTTTGTTATATTGGGGTATGATCTCTATATCTATCATACTGGACTCTTATGTTCATATGATGAGAGACCCCATTTGATCGCTTCAATTCAGTATTTTTAAGTTTTAAGTGGCGCCGTTTGGCTGCCGAATTTTTAAGTGGTTCTTCACCCTTCTCGTTTTGAAGTTCTACTTTCATGTCAATTCTTTCAAGTTCCTTTTTGTTATGTTGGGGAATTATCTATATATCCATCATACTGATCTCTTATTATCATATGATGGGGGACCCTATTTGATCTTGTCAAATCATTTTCTTTTGAAGTTAAGTGACGCCGTAAGGCTGCCGAATTTTCATAAGAGAAATCTAAACTTTTTTTTTTCTTCCATGTTTTTCATTTCAAATGGTATATCCCTAAAATTTCATTACCATGTCCATATGTCCTTCTTATTGCTTCACCCTACTGTTTTATGGATCATTTATGAGTGGGTGACCCATGTCCCCTCTTATTTCAATGTTTTCTAAAACCCTGAAACTTAGCCGTTATGCTGTAGAATTTTCCCCTCAAAATGCCTCTCTCTTTTCTCAAAAATTATTTTATGTTATAAAGTGAATACTCAAAGCTCTTATTTATACATGGGTATTCACATATATATCAAAATGTTCCATTTTAAATTCTGGGATTTACATACATGAGACCCGCTTTCCCTTTCCGTGGGTTTAAGGTGACGTAAAGATCATGTCTTTAAAGCAGTTTTTAAAACGTTATGATTATGAAATGAAACCCATTTATTTTATGCTATGTGGGTTATTTATGAAATGTTTGATGATGATATATGTGGCTCACATGATAATAAAGGAAAATTTAAGGGTGCGCCCTGATAGCGCTCCAATGCATTGGGTAATGATGTAACCACTAGAGATTACAATTTTAACGATGCCTTGGTGAATAACCTTGGTAATTTTTAACGACACCTTGGGGATGGACCTTGGTGAAACGAAACGATTGTCAATATTAAATGTTGCAGCCAAATCTTCAAGTTATGAAAAATGTTATTTTTATTATGATATGCCTCATGATTTCATTTTCATGCATTAAAGTCCTTTTCATGACTTTATTGATGTATATCAAGTTCATATGTAAAATGTTTCACTTGTTTCCCTTGCTGGGCCTTCTGCTCACCCTTCCTTTTGATGTATGTCCCCAGGTTATGAGATGCAGTAATGAGCCTAGCGTGAACATGAGGAGAAGCCTTTCAAGTGTTTAAGAAGAATGTTTTTTTTGTTTCATGTTTTATGTTCCTTGTTTCCAAGACACTAAACCTTAAAGATCCTCAGTTTCGTGTAATGGAATGAAAAGTTATGTTATAAAAAGACGGGATGCTATAATAGGGATGTTGTTATCATATCTCTTTTTTTCACTTGATTCTTATTGTATGATTAGTCTACTACCTAGACCTTTAGTATTACTTGGTATTGTGATTCCCTGTATGATAACTGGTTTTATAAGTTAATATGGACATCTTAATATTCAAAAACAATCACTCAAAATTAGGGGTGTCCATGGGCCGGGTCGGGTTGGGTCGGGTCATGGGTGTTCTAGGGCCTAAGGACATATTGTCATCCATAAGTAAGATTTAGGGCCTAAGGACATGACATGAAAAATTATGTGTTTTAGATCCATGGGTAATATTGGGGGTTCATTTTAAAAATAATAAAATGAGGGTTTTTGTGGTGGAAAATGATTTATTATGTGATGAATTACCTTGGTTAAAAAATATAAATAAGTGTGTGTCCTTTTGATTTTGATAAATGGATTTTAATGACAATGAAATATTGGTTAATTTCTTTGGTTAAAAAATTTATTTTTAACATTTTTATTCTCTATTTTATATATTTTCATTGATTAGGAATATAATTTACAAAAAAAAAATATCCAATTAATTATAATATTTATATGTACTAAATTGATTAATTTTTAGAAATTTTTATATTGTCATTTGTGACATGTACGAGTCAACCCCGCCTCAATCCGAGGGCCGGTGTGGCCGATACCACTAAAAATGTCTTTCTTTTGTCTAAAATGGATGCGCTTTTAATTAAAATATACGACATATGGAAAATCGACCAAACACATTCCTATTATATTGAAACTTTAGGAAAATGATCCATGGGTCATTTGTGACATGTATGAGTCAACCCCGCCTCAATCTGAGGGCCAGTGTGGCCGACACCACTCAAAGTGTCTCACTTTTCTTTGAAAGGGACAAAAGTTTAAGTAAAAACAACAACTGACATATGGGAAACAGACCAAACGCATTCGGATTCTGTTGATACTTTAGGAAAAGTATCCATGGGTCATTTGTGTCATGTACGATTCAACCCCGACTCAATCTGAGGCACGGTGTGGCCGGTACCACTCAAACTGTCTCACTTTTATTTGAAATGGACAAGATTTTAAGTGAAAACAACTACCGACATACGGAAAACCGACCAAATGAATTCGGATTCTATTTAAACATTAGGAAAACGATCCATGGGTCATTTGGGACGTGTATGAGTCAACCCCACCTCAATCCGAGGCGCGGTGTGGCCGACACCACTCAAAGTGTCTCACTTTTCTTCGAAATGGACAACAGTTTAAGTAAAAACAACAACTGACATACATGAAATGGACCAAACACATTCGGATTATGTTGATACTTTAGGACAAGTATCCATGGGACATTTTTGTCATTTACGAGTCAAACCCGCCTCAATCTAAGGCACGGTGTGTCCGGTACCACTCAAACTGTCTCACTTTTATTTGAAATGGACAGGATTTTAAGTGAAAACAACTACCGGCATATGGAAAACTGACCAAACGCATTTGGATTCTGTTGAAACTTTAGGAAAACGATACACGGGTCATTTGGGACGTGTACGAGTCAACCCCGCCTCAATCCAAGGGCCGGTGTGGCTGGTACCACTAAAAATGTCTTTCTTTTGTCTAAAATGGATGCGCTTTTAATTAAAATAAACGACATACGGAAAACCGACCAAAATCATTCATATTATGTTGAAACTTTAGGAAAACGATCCATGGGTCATTTGTGACATGTACGAGTCAACCCCACCTCAATCCGAGGGCTAGTGTGGCCGACACAACTCAAAGTGTCTCACTTATCTTTGAAATGGACAACAGTTTAAGTAAAAACAACAACTGACATACGGGAAACAGACCAAACGCATTCGGATTCTGTTGATACTTTAGGAAAAGTATCCATGGGTCATTTTTGTCGTTTACGAGTCAACCCCGCCTCAATCTGAGGCATGGTGTGGCCGGTACTAGTCAAACTATATCACTTTTATTTGAAATGGACAGGATTTTAAGTGAAAACAACTACCGGCATACTGAAAACCGACCAAACACATTCAGATTCTGTTGAAACTTTAGGAAAATGATCCATGGGTCATTTGTGACGTGTAAAAGTCAACCCCGCCTCAATCCGAGGGCCGGTGTGGCCAGTACCACTAAAAGTGTCTTTATTTTGTTTAAAATGAATGCTCTTTTAATTAAAATAAACGACATACGGAAAACCGACCAAACGCATTCAGATTGTGTTGATAATTTATGAAAACTATCCATGGTTCATTTTGGACATGTACGACTCAACCCCGCCTCAATAAGAGGCGCGGTGTGTCCAACACCACTCAAAGTGTCTCACTTTTCTTTGAAATGGACAACAGTTTAAGTAAAAACAACAACTGACATACGGGAAATGGACCAAACACATTCGGATTCTGTTGATACTTTAGGAAAAGTATCCATGGGTCATTTGTGTCATGTATGGGTCAACCCCGCCTCAATATGAGGAACGGTGTGGCCGATACCACTCAAACAGTCTCACTTTTATATGAAATGGACATGATTTTAAGTGAAAACAACTACCGGCATACGGAAAACTGACCAAACGCATTCGGATTCTGTTGAAACTTTAGGAAAACGATCCATAGATATTATTTCTATCTCCACCAAGAACCAAAATCATTGGTTTCTTTCAATCTAGTGGTCTAATATCACATTACGATCTTAATAAATCTTTATGTTTCTTATGCCCCATGTAACAGATCATTGATAGATCTGAGGCAAGCCAAATTTGTTTATTTCTCTCTTTTTGGTCATTATTTGGCTTGGAATCTCTAACTAATGATTTTTTATCATGTTTTATTCAGTCTCACATTATAATATTCACACATTCAGGTTTTATTCAGCTTCATAATGCATTTGATTATAGATTTTCTCATTACACCTCAACTGAAGGTTAATATCTTTAATAATGTGTAAATTATTTTTTCCAACTTTTATTTCTTGTATCAATTAGTTGTTCACATTCAATATATCATTAATTGTTAATATTACATTAAAATTATTTTATATAATATTTCATTCCAAGGAGTATTATTGAGTTGATAAGATATTGGATGTTGTGTGTTTCTACATTGTCATTTAGTTTAGTGAGTTAGGTTTTAAAATTAGTTTGCATTGATAATACAACATGTTCATTTTGGTTTTAAAATTAGTTTGCATTCATGTAATTTCATAACATGAGATGGTTTTGTAATGGGTTTTCATGAAAATGGATTTTTCATTTACATGAGCTGAAAAATCCATTTTCAAGTCTGTTTCATGTCTGTATGCAGGTGTACAGTGGAGGGGCTACTGGAGGGAGGGGGGCTACTGTGTGCAGTTCTGAAAAAACTCTATACAAACGGTTATAAACCGTTGGTATAAGGGTGCTCGGATTTTAGAAAAACACTATACCAATGGTTTTAAACCGTTGGTATAGGTGTCTGGATTTTTGGAAATCCAATACCAACGGTTTATAACCGTTGGTATAGGTGTTGCTGGAAAACCAATACCAACAGTTCTAAACCGTTGGTATAGGTTTTCCTGAAAATCACATTACCAACAGTTAAGACTTCCTCAAATTCATTACCAACGGTTATAAACCGTTGGTATACAATGGATTAAATTTATATAACCCATATACCAACGGTTTGGATCAAACCGTTGGTATAAGGCTTTCCCCACAGCTTACTAGACAACGGTTTGGAAAACCGTTGGTATAGGGTATACCAACGGTTTTCGAGCCTATGTATGTTTAATGATCAATCTTTTCACAAGAGGGTTTATCCATAGGTTTTTTTATTTCTTTTTCAGTCTACATGCCTTTCTAATGACATGTCTATCCAACCATCCATGTGACTTTTCATTGGTCTGTTTTTCTATCATAATTATTTCTATTTATATATCAATACATTTTTCATTTTGTGTGTAAACATATTATTTTTTCTCTATTCATTCAATTTTTTATCAGTTTATGTGTGTATTTTTTAACCCATCTATGTGTTTATATTTCATTTCTATTCAAAAATTTTTTCAAGTTGTATTCAATTGTTCATTAGTTCCTTGGTCCATTTATCCATCCATCTTCTTGTCCATACATCTTCTTATCTATATGGTTTTCCATCCATCCATTCATTTCTTTAGTAATGTGTGTGAAATTAAAAGTCCATTGAGATGTCATTAGACCCTCCATTAGGTATCTAAGAGGACTTAGGTACTAGTGATTTTGGATGTTTCTTATGCTTCTCATCATTGTACAGATCATCTCCTCAACATCATTTGATGGATCATTATAGAACAACTTTTTTGACTCATTATATCATATATTTTGACTTTCTATGAAGGATATGGTCATGGATGATCTAATGATTTGGGAACATTGGGGTTGTTGGTATTTTATTTGGATTCCTAGTAACCCTCTCCCTTTGTGAAAGGTCGATCCCATAGTGACCTTGATATCACTACTCAGTAGTATCCCCTAAGGGTATAATGATATCCATGAGTAGGAAATCTAAGTTCTTAGCCCTATATAATCACTTGTTGAAGGAAGCTTGCTCATAGTATTAACTATTTTATGGTCCATCATCATCTACAGTCGCCACAACACTTTAAAATGTTTCTCCTTACCAATATCTATAAATATTTCTATCACATTGAATGGCCCCAAAATATGAATAGAACCTTCCCAATATAGACATGTAGTAAGAATTGGTGCATCTTCACCAACACTTTATCCAAGAAACTTATTAGATCCTATTCTATTAGCATAGTTTATATGATAAATGAACATGGCTTCAATCCACTGCGGGAGTCATAGATCAAGAGTAGGGAGTTTCTTGATTACATAACCTAGAATCTTATAAGATGAATTGGTGGAGGGATGTATGGATTGAAATCCTAACCCCATTATTCATAATAACCCTATTCCAACTCTATATAGAACGTGCCTTGAGACATCTCTTTATTCATTAAATAGAACCCCATTGAATGTTTATATGTTTTATTAATCCCTTAAGGACCTTGAATGATTTCTGTTAATGTCTCAAAGCTAGCATTGATTTGTCGATGGGGTTCCTTCCTCAGGGATTTCATGACTTCCCTTAACAATTCATGGACTAATGAGGTTGTTCACCTAATATATCCCTACATAGCGTTTGTGAAGGTGGTATTTTCATACATGGCACCATAGATTGGTTCCCTGTAGACCCAGTTTGCATCCCATACGATGATTCTTAATTTATGTTCTGTATGGTGGAATGTATTTTTCTATGTGATCCAGGGGATCAATAGTTATGAGATCAAGTTTATGATATAGATGTTCATCAAGGATATCTTGATGGATTCATAAATAGATGCCACCTTTAGCTCCAACATCAATTTAGTACATGTCCAATAGAGCTAATATGTCTAAATCCATTCAATCTTGATGCCACATCATAAGTTAAATATCTAATATTTTTCCATCATCGCAATTTATCAGCAGTTGAGTGGGAAATATGGATGTATATATGTGTGTTTGTGGCTCTGATATGTTTGTTTGGTTATCTAGGGAAGTTTTCTGGTGATGTAACACACACTCATGAGTGGATTACCCCAAATAGATTATGATAATCTTTGAGGATATGTTGGATCTTCTCAGATTATTATAATCAAAAAATTGAAGGGGAAGGTTTATTAAAGGTCATTGGAAAATGATATACATCAATAGTCTATTCTATTATAGTTGATGGATTGTGTGTTTCTCTAATAGTGAGTGTATCTCTGTATGTGTTTGTGTATCTATCTTCCCATAAATTTTTCCATCCACTCATTTTTCTATCACTTTTTATGTAATCTCATCCCCTAGTTCATTGGTCTATCTATTCCTTCATCCCTCATTCATAAGAATGTCTATCTATCCATCTGTCTATACATTGGTTTGATCAACTATGCTGGTGTAGTTGCATCCGTCCATAATATCTACAAGATGGACAATGAAAACACCCATGGAAAAGTGTATCTATATATTCAAAAGACTATATTTTCCACACTTCATCAAACAACAAGGTAGTTTTAAACTTAATGCACTACTAGCTCTCATGATTACTCATGTAGCACAAGTCTTTTATAATATCTAGAGGTAAATTCTGTTTTTGATTTATTTCATTTTATGTGCATATCATGAATCTTCCTCCTTAGATTACCCATTAGGGTTGTATATGATTTTTTAATGTTATCTTTGAAGCGTTGAATCACCCAACAATATTCATATATATCTAATTATTTTTGTTGTTTAGTAATTTTTTTGTGTCTTAATAGTAGGTTGATTGTGGCTGATGATTGGAGATGAATTGAAGCTAGTTTGATTGCTATTTTGGTCAGGATATCTGATTTTAATTTGTTATTTACAGGTTATTTCTTTTGTTTTTTTCTAGTTATAATATTTCATTTCAGTTTTTTTTTCTGGTTATAATACTACATTTCAGTTGTTGGAATGCATGTTTTTTTTGCAGACAATTTTTTTATGTTTTGGTTACTGCATTTCACCTATTAGAATGAAGGTTTTTTTTAAAAAAATATCAAGACTTGCGACCGCTTATGGTGGTCGCTATAGGTTTTTGTTCAGAAACCATTAGCAACTGGAAATGAAAGTCACTAAATCTATTTATTTCAAATCATCAGTGACTATATATACGGTCACTAATATTTTTCATAGTGACTGCTACCACGGCCAGGTTAGGAAACCCTATAGTGACTGTATTTTTCCATCGCTAATGCCCAATATTGATGAGGCAACTGCGACCGCCAAATGCGACCGAGTAGAACTCCCTAAAGACTATTAGAAACCACTTTTGGCAGTCACTAATAATTTATTTTCTAGTAATTATATCATTATGACTATATTTTCTTCAGTCAACATATTTGCAATGGGTTTATCAACTTTCTTTTGATAGCAACATTCCATTGCATAAGTCCCATAGTTTTCCATAGAAAAAACATTCTCCTTTCCTCTTGGAAGGATTGTATTTCTTCTTGAATTGTTGAATTTTCTTTTTGAAATGTAAGCAAGAGTTTTGTTGTGCATTTCCCTCAATTATATTAATATTAGTATTGAATTGTAAAGTAATACTCACATATCTCGATATGGATTCTTCTTCAATACAAAGAAGCTTTTTTAATTTTTCTAAGGAAATATCATCACTCTTTTTAGTAAGTTATTTTCCGTAATCTTTCCACATAGGTGATAATTTATCAATAATTGCACCAACCCGAAATGTTTATGGTATATTACTCTTAAGGGAAATAAGTTTATTTGGTATAACTGGTAGCTCTTGAAATTTCTCCAACATCGGCTTGTTATCAACCATCACATAGTTTAGATACTTTGCAATAAGAAATTTATTGATACCTTTTTCCTCAGCTTTGTACTTGAACTCAAGTGCATCCCATATATCTTGAATGGTCTTCATTTGGCGGAAATAGTCATAAGTACAATTTGATAACGTGTTGAGAATATCTCCTCGACAAAAAACTTGATCGTCTTAACGTTTCATCCTCATTTCCTGAATGTTCTCGACTTGAGTGAGATCAACGGGTGTACCATCGGGATTTGAACTAGGCTCATCAGGAATGAGGGGAAGATTCAGTTCTGCTATGTAAAAAATCTTCAACACCATAAGAAGAAACTTCATCCTATCATGCCACTGGGAGAAGTTATTTTCATCGAAACGGTCAAGTTTGATCATGTCTTGGTTATTAATTTGAGGGATTTGGAATCCATCTTCTAGGTTCTAACTTAGGTATCCACCCATTTGATTGTTGTAAAAAAATATGTAGGCAGATGAAGAAGAATGATTGAACATAGATATGTGAATTTAATTTACTATCCAAAATGGTTTGATCCACCCCCACATTGATGGTGTAGAGTTGTCGATGGAAGCTTCACTTGATAATTTCACCAAAATTTGCAGAAAACTGAACACCGATTTCCGATTGCCTCACAATATCGAGGTTGGAAAAAATATCTTGAGAATTTTTGGGATTGAACAATAATTAAACCAATAATCGATCTCATTGTCACTTATTTATAAAATGAAATCGGTGTAAATCACACCAGTTTGAGATTGTTCTTTGATTCGAAGAACACCTTGGTTCTATCAAAACAAGATAGCTATTGATGAAGGGCACCCATTAAGATTAAAAAAAACCAAAAACCAATAGTTATGACTAATCACGATTTTGTATTTGTAATAATTTTTTTTGTTTGGTTATATATATATATAATAAATCATTTTACTAAAATTATATTTTTTAAAAAGACTTTAAAATAATTTAGGAAAAAATATATTTTTAATGAAAGTTACAATTCCCAAATGTTGTTTTTTGGTTTTAAATTATAAAATCATGTTTAGTTTTCATGCCAAATATTACGTGTGTTTTCTATTATTATTATGAAATTAGTTTTTATGTGGGATGCTCGTGTTGTTGGGCCTTAGTGTGTGGAGTTCTGTCCTGCTGGACAGGTTTATGGATTGGGGCCTGCGACTGTTTTGAGGTCTGCTTCTTTCAGGATGTTCACTCAGTCCAGCTTCATTGGCTAGCCTGACCTTCACTGCATGCCATCGTGATGATCCACCTATCTCACCTTCCACCAGTTGTGTGGCTCCTCTTCTATTACGCCTGTCATGGTGTCACCTCGGGTCTGTGGTGCCATTATTTGCTGTGGTGCGTGGGTGTTTTTGTGTGTGGTGTTGTTGTCTTCAACCTATGAGTTCGAGAGCATTGAGAGAAGGTCCTTGTTGTTCTAAGATACGCCGCCAGCACGTCACCATACTAACCCCGTTCCGGTGATCTCTATTGGAGAACATGGATCCCATGAGTTTTGAGGAGACCATTTCAGAATCCAGAACTTCTGACCTTGGCGGAGCTACATGCTCTTCAGTGCTTCATTATTTTGATCCCGCACTTTTCTTTCTTGTTTACATTTTGTGATTTATGTTCTTTATTTCCTTGTTGGTTTGGTTCTCGGTGACTGAGTGGTGTGCGTGAGTATGTCCAGTTCAAGGGATTTCTTCGCTTACTCTGAGCCAAAGTTCATCAGGCTCTTGGGTTGACGAGGTTCCTGTTCTCAGATACCATTTGAGGTCTGCAAGCGTCGTCTATCTTAACTACTCTTCTCTTCTTGTATGTGATATGTTTTCATTTATCATAACAAAAGGAAGATTGTGGTGGTGTTCTTTCCATGGAGTATGAGAGGGCGAGGAGTGCCCACTCGTTGTTCCTTACAATTTTAATTTACTCCAGGGACCCCCTTGTCAACACCAGCGCCACGCCCACTCGCTGTTCCCATCTCCTCTGGGCCCATATTTTGGATTATTTACAAATTTTTTTTACCACAATCGGTAATAATTTTGACCCAAAAAAAATAATAGTGATTATAATTTCTTATTTGGGTCATATTTAACTTAATTTAAGGTTAACGGAAAATTATTTTTATACAATAGTTGGGACAATATGTCAGACTTGTTTGATCTCTATAATTCCAGAATGCTAGTGATAGAGCCAAATTGCATTTCAACTATAATATCCAATGCCACTCAATATCATCTAAATCATAAATAAAATGTGTCAGATTTATAGGGTCATGGAATGAAGAGCATGCACCATGTATAATGAAGGATCACATTTTAAAATTAAAACACTACTCATAAATTCCATTTTTTATCAACCTAAAAAAATCTCTGATAAAATTCACATTTATCAACATTAAGTTTAGTGTTGATAAATATCATCTTTTATCTATGCAACAAAATATTGATAAAATTATTTCTCTACTGGTGTAGGGGTTTCCTCGATCTCCGCAGGACCACGACAAGCTTCATAGGCACCAAAATTTTTCATTTGGGATGATTTTTTTTCAAATAAATAATATTTAAACAGTAGCAAAGTTTAATGAAATTCCGACTTGACCGACATGTTTATCGAGTGTCCATGCCAAAACAAACAAGCAGTATAAACATTAGTTTAAAATAAAATTAATCATATAGTAGTAGATCAACCAAATGCAGAATGAAATACAGAAAATGCAAAGGGTCTCTCGGTCTACAAACGCCAAGAAAATGTGTTTAGATTGTCTTGATGTTTTAATAAAATGATTCATAAGTCATTTTTGATGTGTAAGAATCTATCTCACATCAAATCAACATATGATGTGACCATCAAGACTCCAAATTCATATTTTTAGTTTAAATCGTCGTTTTAGTAAAAAAGACACGGGACGTACTCAAAACAAAGCATACACATTCGAATTGTTTTAGTACTTTACAACAATGGACCTAAAGTCATTTTTGATGTGTAGGAATAAACCTTAGATTAATCCAATGCACGGTGTGATCGATATGACTGAAGTGTGTGTTTTTATTTAAAATTGACATTTTAGTTCAAAAAAATATTAATATACTCAAAACCCAGAAAACATGTTCAAATTATTTTAATACATTACAACAATAATCCAAAAATAATTGGTGATTTGAGGTAATCAACCGCACCTCAATTCAATACACATTGTGCCCGGTATGACTCAATGTGTATGTTATGAGTTTAAAATTGACATTTTTCTTCAAAACATGTGTCACTCACTAAAAATCAAGAAAATACACTCAATTTGTCTTGATGCATTAAGATAATGATTCATGAGTCATTTTTGATATATAGAAATTAGTCTCATATCAAATTGATATACGATTTGACCGATATAACTCAAAGTATGTGTTTTTAGTTTAAATTGACATTATAGTAAAAAACACATCTGACATACTCAAAACTGAGAAAACACATTTGTATAATTTTGATATATTAGTAAAATGACCCTTAAGTCATTTTTGATGTGTAAGAATTAACTGTATGTCAATCCGATGCATGGTGTGACCGGTATGACTTCAAGTGTGATTTTTTATTTAAAATTAACATTTTAGTTCAAAACATGTGTCACATACTCAAAACCAAGAAAATACGTTTGGGTTGTTTTGATATTATAGTAAAATTATACAACTATCACAAAACTGGGATAGGGAAGCACTGCCTTTTATCAACGATTAGTAAAAAAAATTGATAAAGGGGTGGGCCTTTATCAGTGCTAATAATAGAACTGATAAAAGTTTTTTTAAAAAAATATTATGAATTTATATAAAATTATTATATTTATATTAAAAAATAATGTTTATTTGAATACATTGAATAAAAAAATGTTTATAATAAATATATATTTTTCAATAATTCAAAAATATATATATAATGTTTTTCTTGAAAAAAGTATTTCTAATATTATAATTAAATATATATATATATATATATATATATATAAAATTTAATACTTATAAGATTATAATAAATTACATTAAATAATAAATATATTTATTAGATTTATTATATTTATAAGATTTATTAGTGATTTATTAGATTAATTAATTATATTTATTTGATTTGTAGGATTAATTAATTATGTTTATTATATTGGTTATATTTAATTTATTTAATTTATTTATTTTATTTATAAATATATAATACTTTTTAATATATTTATTTATAATTAAATGTATTGAATATATATGTGTTTTCCAATGAATTTGGTCAATGAAAATATTTATCATGAGTATATATATGTTATGTATCGTGCATATGAATGTTCATTTATACATTACGTCACGTTGTCCATTAATGTGTTATGTTGATTAATTCATAATGTTACCCATATGAACTATATATGTTCTAAAAAATGTACTTATAAAATTACATTAAATACATTTTAATAATAAATATATTTTATTATATTTTAAATGATATATATAAATACTTTTAGAATACATTTGTAATTATAATTATAATTATATATATATAAATAATTATAAAATTATATATATAATATTATAATTTTATTAATATATGTATAAATATATTAACAATTATTTACAAATATTTATAAATATATACTATTTATAGTTATAGTAATAAGTATATATATATGTAAATAATTTTAAAATTATAACAAATATATTTATTATACTACTTATAAAGTTATAAATATATAATTAAATAGATATATTTATAAATATATACAAATATTTATAAATAAAAACAAATATTTATAAATAAATTCAAATAAATTCATATTTATTTAAATAATTATTTAATTGGTTGGGAAATTGTTCTGATAACGATGTCCTTTATCAGCGCTAATAAAGTGATGATAAAAGATATATTTATCAATGCTATAATTCTAGTGCAGATAAATAGGTCTTTTATCAGCATTATAATGTGAGCGCTGATAAATAAGTCTTTTATCAATTATTTTTAAATGTTGATCAAGGTATGTTTTATCAGCATTTTTTATTTTAGCACTGATAAAATATACATTTACCAGTGTTTTTAACTAGTACTGATAAAGGTTCCAGTGGGTTTTATAAAAAAACTGTAACAGGCTCCTCCTCCCTCACACCCTTTCGAGCCTTCGCAGAAGCTGACCCATGCGTCGTCGAGCCCTCCTCCACCGTGACCCCTCCTCCACTGTGACCCCTCCTCCTCCTCCACCGCCGCTGCCTCCTCCTCCTCCTTCATCGCGACCCCTTCTCTACCGCATCCCCTCATTCTCCTCCTCCTCTGTCGCTGCTGCCTCCCCCGATGCTGCCTCCTCCTCCTCCTCCTCCTCCCTGGCCGCCGACTCATCCTCCTTTGTTGTCACCTCCTCCTCCTCATCGTCTTCTTCCTCCTCCTCCTCCTCTACCTCCTTCTCCTCCTCCTCCTTGTGCGGCCCCTTGTCCACCTGACCTGCTTTAGTGCACCCTCTTCATCCGCGACTATCCTGGAAGCCTCCTCTACATCGCACGGATTCCCCCCAGTGAGTCTCTATTGCAGTTTCCCTAGTTTCCATAGGGTTCATAGGGTTTGGGGGAGTTTTTCACCTAATTGTTGGTATGCCATTGAATTTTTGGGGAGTTTTTCATCTAATTGTTGGTATATCATTGAGTTTTGGGGGAGTTCTGTATATAATTGTGGGTATATCTATTGAGTATATTTGTTTACTCTTTGATTATTATTGTTTACTGTTCTTTATTATTTAACTTAGGTGGAGATTCTTGTTATATATATTTCATTCCCTTTTTTTATTACCTCTGTTTATTTTTATTTTCAATGTACTGCTCTTAATTTTCTTATCTATTTTATCATACAAAAAGGGGGAGAGAGATTCAAATTTGGGTCGAGTTTATTGGATTTGGTAATTATCAAATGGGTTGAATGGTTCCTTGCCACTCTGTCTATGTTTTGATAAATTCATATCCCCTCTCAATTTGATTATTTTTATTTTGATAATTACTTATTCCTCTATTAGTTTATAGTTTATTATTCTTTATTATGGTGGAGATTCTTATTAGATAAATCTACATCCTCTCTAAATTTATATGGCTATTCTATCACTTATGCTTCCACATGCACTTTCTACCTACATAGACCTATTCTAACTATTTATATTCTCATACATGATACTTTTGGATAGTTCCTAACTTTATGCTTGGTCGAAAACCTCTATAATGGATAGCTTCTCTAGTAGTGTCTATCTTTTAGAGTTGGAAAATATTTTTTCTTTATCTTCTTTTCTTAAATTATAGAGTCTTGAGTAATATAATAGCAACAACCTTTAAATAAAAACATGTAGGACTATATCTCTACATTTTAAAATTCCCTTAGTAATATCCAAATATATTATATACTCGCCAAGGCATTTATTTTTCCTTTCCATCTAAATTGAATTGGAAGTAATCGGCATTGCATCAATGGAAAAAGGTATATCTTCAATCCTATTAATATTCCCAATTCATCACACATAATAATGAATTTGTTTGTAACTAATATAATTGTGTCGACAAGATTGGCTCCCCAAACTACTTCTAAATTGTCCTTCTCTATAATATATTAACATCAAGCTTATTGAAACTTCATGTTCATTAAAAAAATACTGAAAAAAGGAATCTGGTCTCAATGAACACCTATTGGGATTATCAGATATAAAAAATAAACAAAAGAATAAATTAAATAATGGCTCTATTCCACCCCCAAACCTCACTCAGGTTATACCAGCACCCATCAATGTACCCAGCCCGATTATCACACTAGTCGAAAATTAGGAAATATTCATGGGTTATGATAGTGGTTATAGACCAATTAAAAATGGATATAGTTTATATCCACTATTAGGACACCCATGGGAGTTATCCTAGTTTCCATATCCCACCAGCAATATCCATTGTTATATGGTCTTGTACCATAGACAATGATTTTGGATGAAGTCCCTATTATGGGGAACCAATAGCCAGGGATTGTAACCTTTTCCATAGGTAATCAACCTCCATATGTGGGCCATAGACATAGGTGTCTATAGCTATGGTTTATGAATGCGGTCATATAATTTGAAATATTAAACCAAATGATGAGATTTGATATCAAGACCACTTCTATAATTTATCGAAGACTTTAAAAATAAGATACAATGAACTATATATATATATATATCTACATATATAAATATCTGTTTGTGTGTGTGTATAATTTTTTATAACTATAATAATTATACTTTTGGAAAAGTAAATTTGTCATGGATTTCAGAACCTTTGGCCATAGTCTATATCAACTATGGTCATAGGTGTTATAGGAAAGTCTTACCACCACTATATATATGGATCATGTCCTTAGGACTTTTCCATTTCCTTCCCATGAATAACATTCCTTTTTCCATAGTCCATATCAACTCACACACCGGTTATGCCTCCATTAAAAGGTATGTGTCTTGGTTATGCTAACCCAACCAAAAAGCAGATCACTGGTTGTGCCTTGTCATTGGAAAAAGGAATATGTCTGGGATATTCCTCTTGGTGTGTAAAAGGAAAGGAATTTTTATTCATTCCTTGTTATGGGGAAAGATATATATTAATGAGTTACACTCTCCTTCAAAAGTATGGTCTATATAGTGCATGTTCATGATACCCCCTTGTATTTTAATGAATAACCTAGGGTTGGTTTTGAAGGTGAAAGAGGGAAGTTGAACTGATTTTTCAAATGGAACCAGATTCCATGACATGGTGAATATTCTACATTGTGGAGGTTGTTCTTGTGGCGTGGTTGGGGAACTACAATTTGGAAGATAGTTTTTAGGGTTCTAGTTGTTTTATAATAGTGGTGTCATGGTGTTTTGGTTGTCGTGTGAAGTCTTATAATGTGGAGTTCACACAGTTCTTCCAATTTTGGTATCATTTCACTATCGAGGGTCTGAGATCTTAGAGGTTATGCTGTATTGATGACCAAGGCATCATAGTCCCTTTCCCCTAGATTATATGATCTCATTGTTGGCCGTGCAAGTGGATTCTAGATTTGTTTATACTAGGAACCATTACGGTGTGGCCATATCCTTTGTGTCGTAGTTCTTTCTCACTTGGGACCCATTGTGGAATGGCGCTATGTGTTGGGTTGTGATGCATGTTTTCTCAGATTGCCTATGTGTTGTGGCATTGCAGAGGGAATTTGTAGTAGATGCATCACACAAGGAATATGTTTTAAGAGTTGTATGAAGGATTCATATAAGCTTCTGCATAGTTTTAATGAAATATCATCTTAATGATGTTGAAGGGAAAATCAATCCTCACCCACCTCTTCTTTATGTGCACTTGATATCCCAAGGAACATGGGATGGATTTAGCAGCCACTGTGTGGAGCAGACTTTTCAGGTACATTGTATCTGGTAATACATTGTTTGACGTTTCTTGTATTCATCACTGTAATTGACAGTTTCTTATTTATAAAATAGCAACTGAGTGATGAAAATAAGGAATGGGCATAAAAACTAGTGTACCCCTAATTTAATGCAAGGATGGGGTATGCTTCACTTGAGAAAAAATTGGTACATATTTTAAATCTACTGTAATACTTTTATGTGACAAAAAACAACACCATAACCATGTTCCTATATTTATATGCATATTGATGAATCAAAATAGAAATCCACTTCCATCCCATTCCATGTGATATGGAAGGAGGATCACGTAAATAAAGAGCGGATACTGATTGATGAAAACACATTAAAAAGTGTCGGAAACATGTGTAAGTATGACATAAAATAAATTCATTTTGCTTTAAATCACTATTACATAACAATGAATATTTTTTTCCTATATTTTCTATCAGACATAGTAAAAGGAATTAGCATTACCTGTACCAGATACAGACATAATTTTAGCGTCCTTGAAGCAACCAGAACAGTATGGCCGCATCAGAGGTGTGGGTTTTGGGGTGACACCCCGAACTGATTTTTAGAAATAAAAACAAGAAGAGGATCAAACTGAGGAAATGAAAATGATGAGAGAAACTATCACGAACCAGGATGGGTCGCCATCCGACCCGGTGCCCAACCCAGTCTGTGCCAAGGCCCGAAGGGCGTTCCTGATCCCCATGGGCTGGCACAACTGCCCGGGTATCAAACATTACATGGGAACGATTTACCCAAAATAAAAGACAGAAAAACAACTAACCAGATAAATAAACTGAAACTAGAAATAGAGAACCAAACACAACTTTAAACTATGAACATGTTTAAAGTCTACAACTCAAAACAATAACTAAGATGAAAAGACGACAGTAGAAACTAAAACTCTTACTCAAACCTCCCGGCAAAAGAGGGGCCACATCAACACCACTCTGCATGACAAGACCAACTGAAACCTGAACCACCATCACTGAACACGATGTCACAACCTTGAATACCCAAGAAACAATGTCTACATACACCCAAAGGTGTATGTAGGGTGTGATCCCAAATCCCAATAGGACGTCACCCAATAAAAAGGTTCCACATATAAACATTAAATGAAAAATACATTTTCAGGCAAAATAAATGAAAGGACACCAAATCTTAAACAACTTTAAAGAAACAGTTTCTATAAGGACAACACTTTTAAAGAAAACAACTTAAATAAAAGAAAACACACTTTCATAAAAGAAAAACTCAAACCTTCACAGAAACCCAAAAGTTGCACCGTATGTCGACGATGGGTGTACAGTAGTCCAGGAGCACCAAAAGTGGGAGAGGCCCTAAAGGTACTAGAAAAAGGAATGGGACCCTAGAACCTCGTGTCTCGGTGAACAGTAACGGAATCACAACAAAATACGTTCTCATGCACGAGTCACTAGACAGGGCAACACATCCATAACCTAGTGGTCTCCGATCATCATCCAATGTTTAGTTAGTGTTGTAATCGTCAATCCAGCTAAGTGAATCTGGGCCGGGGCCACTCCCGAATCACTAGCACGCTAGTCTAGTCCGCCCACCTAGTACCCAGACATCCCCTGTTGTGCTCAAGATGTTCCAACTTCACATTTCATGTTAAACTCAAACAAATAAAACAAAAACGGTGTAACATAAACCCACCACCACACTTCCACATACATAGAAAATCATTTGACAAAGTACGCATGCTAAAAGACTTTACCCAACTCAAATAAAACAATTTCTGTATTTCAAATAATTGTTTATTTAAAACCTATTAAATTTTTATCATTAATCATTTTTATCAAATCATATTAAATTATTTGTAAAAAAATTATTTAAAAAGAAACATAACACGACTTTAAGACGCAAAACCAACTCAACCCTCTTTCAGGACCAAGCACACCCAAAACAGGTTCCCAAAAATGTTTCACACCATTAATACAACTTAATAAACCATTTCATGATTTTATAAAAACAATGACAAGGTGAAGCCAAACATTATACACCAAAAATATTTTAAAACTTAATCTACATCACTTACACAATCAAATAAATCAACTACACAAATAAAAAAATCATTCCAGTGATTAAACAAACCACTAAGAAACTTTATCAATAAATTTTAAAAATGTGTCGCATGACTTTAAACACTAAAGACACACTCAAATCCTCATTTGTGAAAAAACACATATCAAATCCACGTCAAAACACGATCTGAAGCCTTTTCACAATTCAATAGTTAAATGCTCAATTTTTATAAAACATGATCAAATGTCACAATAAGGGTTTTTATAAAAAATGCACCACATTTCATATAAGCATGCTACTTAAAATCAAAACACATATAAAACTAATTCAAAAACTAACTTCACACAACACAAGTTAATATAATAACACACTAAATTAATTAATCATGCAAATTAACTTATCAGATAATGTTTAAACGCGGAACCACCTACCTCAGTGTAAAAGAATTCACAAACATGGGGCGCAACGTTCGTCGCCCACCAATCGTAACTCAAACAAAGTCCAAATAGAACCTAATAAAAAAACTCATCAGACCAATTAAACCAAAATTGAACCAAACTCAATTCAAAACTTTAACTTAACTCAACCATGATTAAACAACTAGAAAACAAGGAAAATGCACTTATAGCGGGGGTGTGGGAGGTCGGCCGGAGGTCAACGGGGGCTTCTGGAGTTGCTCGAGGAGGTGAGGGGAGGCTGTCCAGCAATGCGAAGGGGTGCAGGGTGGCCGGTGCGAGGTTGGACGGTCGGTGGGGTCACCAGAAAGAGGGGATGCGACGCTAGCAGGGGTCGGGAGACGCGGGGGAGGGAGGAAGTGGGGTGTCGGCCGAAATTTTCTGGACAAAGCAGGGAGGCTGGTTGCCATGGGGGTGCGGCGCGAGCTGGCCGGATAACTGGGGTGGCCGAACGGAGTAGGAGCAAGGGGTGTCAGGTTCGTTAGAGGGTGGTGGTGCGCCGGTGGAGAGGTTCGGTGAGGAGGCGAGAATAAGGAGAGTAGCGAAAAGAGGGGTCGTGGCTGGCGCGATGGAGGTCGTGCGGTCGGGTTGCGAGGGTGGGGAACGACAGATGAGGGGAGGGCGGTGCGAGGTGCCACAGGGTGGAGAGCCGGCAACTGGTGGTGGAAGGGGAGGCACTGGCGAGCGGCGCACGCTGCCTGGGCAAGGGAAAGCAGACAGCGCGATCGGGTTCCCGGGGGGGGGGGGGGGGGCGACGGGCAAAGGGGGTGAGGGGGAGGTCCTAAAACCCTAGAGAAAAAAAGAAAACCCAAAATAAAATTTAGTAAATAAAATAAAATAAAAAGGAAAAATAAAAATAAAATCCATAATAATACTATTATTATTATTATTGTTATTAATATTCTTAAACTGGAACCTTGACAAAAATAATATTATTATCATTAACACACGATTCATTAAATTATTAACACATTCTTCTCATTTTATTTACTTATTTTTATTCTTCCACACATTTAATTTTATTTCATTATTATTATTAATTCATTTATTTAATTAGTTGACCATTGAGCAGGGCCATACGACTGACCTGGCAAAGCTACGCGGCTTCGAAACTATGCTTTACCTGTGCGTCGCTTGATGAGAAGCCCCAAAAAACTCATCTAATTTTGTTTATTTATTATTAATTCCTTTTATTTAATTAGTTACACATTAGGCAGGAGAGCGGGGGACCGGGTGAGGTCGCCCGACTTCGATAGCGGTGCGTCAAACACCATCAAGGCCGAAACACATATTTATCAACACAAAAGCACGAAACCCAAGTCAGGCTTGACACTCATTTCGTATAAAAAGAAAATAATAATAATTAGAAGCAGATAAAATTATAAGATGAAAAAATAAAGATTAGAAACATGACACAGCGCAAAGTCCGAGTGTGACAATTCTCCCCACCATAAAGCATTTGGTCCCTAGAAATCCACAACTAGGGTTGAGACTCAAAGAAGAAGTTGTTACCCCACTCAAGTTCAAAGAGGATCCCCAAAATAAACAAGAAAAAAGAGGCAAAATCACCGTGCTCAGAGGATGTGACTCAAAGAAAACTTCATGAAATGCATCAAAAGACATTCTGATATGTGTCGCCCGCCCGAAAGAGCTAGAATGCCTCCATTTGACTGATTGAGGAAGGGAACTCTCACACCCACGGAAACCAACTTCACAAGACGAAACACCTCAAGCACTATTAAACAAAAACCAATCCATATTTAAAAACAGAAGAAAAATATCAATATGGGGAGGCCTGAGGGGATCCCCACCATTAAGAACTCACTAATTCTCGAGATGAGACTGGATAAACGACACAGGGAGGTTTGAGAAGACTCACCTCCTTTAAAGAATAGTCCAGTACCGATTCATTCAAGAGAGATTTGTGCGAGACCCGTCATGGGTCTCCTCACCATTGGAACTGACAGCAGATACAAAAATTTAGAAATTTCCCTACGGGGGACAAGCACCCCACCACAAGGGGCGAGGAGGGTCAGGCCCAACTACCGGGCATTAAAACCACAGCCAGAGATATCCCAATATCTTCAAATCCCTGGATGAGCATCATTCAAATTTGAAACCGTTTAACCCAACCGACCCCATAAATACCACTAAAAGTGATTACATCTGGTGGGATGCAACCCTCAGGACTTTAAGGTGATGAGACGATCACGCCACCTCATATCCATGAGAAACCCCACACACCCAAACGGGTCATTCAGAAAGGAACAATCATAGAAAACAATTTAAACCTCCTTCACCTTCAATACCGACAACAGAAATATGGTTGGGGTCTCGTACACTCCCGGGGTTCCTGACCATGCACCAGCTTCACTTTGAGGCATATGGCTGGAGCCCTGATGTTTGAAGCATCTCCTTCATCACAGTCAGTTAATTAAGACTCCTGAATGGAACTTCTCCTTTTGGTGTCACACGCGACCACACTACAATTGAGGAAACACCATCAAACACAACACATTATGACATCCAATTACTCTCACACTGAAAATTCACCAGAACGAGATATTAGATGGTCCATGCGCATCACCCCTTGTTACAATTAATGAGAACATGACACCAAAAATCATCACCGAGCACGATCATTGTTGTCGAGAGAAAAATTATGCTGATAAAGACATTAAACCACGCCTTGAACAACACGTGATTCCTGAAAACGACCATAACAACCTCGTACAGTTGGGTCTGCCAAACTAGTATCCTAACACGAACCTTTTCTTAAATGAAACAAACCAAAGACCAGAGGTCATTTAGAAAAATAGACCGCACCAACAACTTTGGTTTGATTCCTCCTTTTCCCCACTGGAGTCTCCTTTACCACTTCCAAACAACCGTTGACTATCAATGGGACCTCATGCTGCAAGATGTCACCCAACCATGACCATTGTAGCCGATAAAAGCACTACAAGCCTTTCAAAACATTGGTCAGCACCGATAACTCTGAACTGCCTTCACCATTCCTTGCCGGAATTCCTTTCACCATTCCAAGGGGGAACCTTCAGATGCAACAATGTCAAACTTCATACCTGACGACTCAGAAGACTCAAAGAGACCAAAACTCCCTTCAGCTCCCCATGCATATATCATCCCGCTGCGAGAGGATCCACTTAACTGAAAGGAAAAGGAAAATACTTAGCACTATCACCCAAAAAGTGAGAGTAATTACTTTAATCAACTAGAGGGTCGGCCAATGGTGAACTATATGTGGCCGCATGTCATTCTCACATTAACTCTTTATTAGGGCGTACACTAGCCATGAAGGAGAACCGTGGACCCAAACAAACTGGTCCAATGGCCAAGGCATACAATAATCAAACACTAAACGTATAGGGAGAAGCACTGCAAGGGCTTCCGGAAACAATTTTCGAAAGAAACCATTAACTACATGTTTGCACACCAACTCATGAATAAGAATTCAAACTCATTAGACAAATCTGTCAAAAGGGATTCTCAGCTCGAAACGCCTCACATCCAACCTTTCAAAAATACAAGTACACACTAAACAATCACAGGTTATTTGAAAACACCTAATTTTTATTTTAACAAAACATTTTGAAAATAAGCAAAGCCAGTGGGTTGCACAAACACCAATGGTGTCCCAAGGGCCTCGCACATGCATGTTCCCGTGCCACACCAGCACCCACCTCATAACCATCCAGGCACTAATCCGATCGTTCCATTAACCCTTTATCTTTCCATATACACTCATGCATGTGGTTTCCCATGAGAACACCAAGGATCAAAACCAAACCTTTCCATTTGTTTCAAAACTAAAACATCCAACCCACACTTTTCAAGCCTCATACCTCATTTTCTTTTTAAAGTGCATTATTTCAAAACATTTTCCAAAACATTTTCCAAGACCAAATCATTTTTACTTAAAAACCAAATGTCCAAAATTCCAAAACAAAGAAACGAGGAATGGTTCAAGAGAAAACTAGTGTCAGTGGGTGACTGGAACGTATGGTTGGTAGCCATACGCCAATCATGCCACCACCACAGAGGGTATTCTGGGACAGAGTCCCCAGCACCGCATGGCTTGCCAGACCCTGCGAGCTCACTGGGACCACTGACCCTACTCTCTTTTTCATTTCCCCTAAATGAAATTAACCACACCGACCAAAGGTTTAGACAATCCTCAACTTTCTTTGGTGACTCGATTCCCACCACGAGGTGTGCTGGTCAGGAACCTTACTTGTAGCAAAGAAATTGAGTCCCAAAAACCTTAACTCCAGTCTACCATGACCCTATCCCAAAAGGAAACAACCCAAGAGAGGAAACCTTTCCCTCTGATACCATTTTGTCACGAAACAGGTCAGGTCGCTGTTTCCGACGCTTTCGCCGGGGCGTGCACGCATCCGTCTGTGGAGGAGGAGGACGCGCTGTGCTTGTGGCCCCGCGTTCCCGCTTTCCAAAGGCAGGCGACGTTCTCTCCTTATTCAGGGACGCCTTCTCCTTGATCGAAACGGGATGATGGGATGTCGGTTCTTCCTTGTGTGGATTCCTCCTCAGAACTCGTCACCTAGTCCGGGTCTCCCTCATAGATTTAATACGTAGTTCGTGAAACTCTTCCAAGTGCCATGTTTCCATGGATGCCGGTTAATTACACTACTTCTGTCGGGACATTCCAAAGGGTCCAGTCAGGGCAGAAACCTTCAGTCGGGGGAGTAGTCATGTTGAGGAATCAGTAGCGTGTCTGGATGCTAGGGAACCTGGCATGTCTGTCTATTATCCCTGGTCACAGGGCTTCTCGAGGGCGTGGAAGCCTGAGGCATCCCACATCAAGCGCGGGGAATTATATGTCATAGAAACATATCTGAGGTTTTCCTCAGCTTCTCGTGTTTAACACAGGGTACTCCGTGAGTTTAATGTCTAACGGAGACGGATCAACCCAACCAGAGCATTAGCTAGGATGGATCGGATTGAGGGATTCCCCTTGATGGGATGCCGATACCGGGGCCAGCCCATGGGTGGCTGTGAAGAGGAGCATACCAACATGGTCTCACTGAGATATGACGGTCCAGGCGAGAATCGGGATGGGTGATAGGTGGATGAATGGAGTGGAGGGGGAGTGAAATGGGACCATCGCAGGGGCGACAGTGAAGTTGGGCTTGAGCCTTGAAGAAGATTCCTACGTATCCCCACGGCAGGGAATCAAAGTCCGTGTAGTTCGGGATGGTGCCGGTAAACCGACATGAAGGTGGACCTTGGCCCGATGAATGTCGTCAGTGAACCAACGTGAAGGTGGACCTTGGTCCTATGGGCATCGTCACCATGCCTTGACATGGATCAAAGACCTCATAGTTCAAAGGGTTTCATCGGTGAAATGACGTGAAAGTAGACCCGTGGGTCCACTAGTGGTGGGCTTGAACCTTGGGAAGGTTTCCTACGTACCATGCCTTGACATGGATCAAAGTGCTCATAGTTCAAAGTATTGATGGAATACAGTTTAACGTTATGCGGGATGATAGTGAACCCTGACATGGATAAACGATGGGCGGTGGGTGTCGTTGAACCAATGTAATTGAGGGACCTTGGTCTGATGGGAGATGGGATTGAACCTCTGGGAGGATTCCTACATACCATGCCTTGACATGGATCAAAGTCCTCTTAGTTCAGGTTGAAAATGGGGACTTGGAACACCGACAAGTAGACGGTCTGGGCCAATGATTGTTGGGCCTGATCCTCAGGGAGGCTTCCTACGTACCATGCCTTGACACGGATCAAAGTCCTTGTAGTTCGTGTTGTGGAATACAGTTTCACGTCATGCGGGACGGGGGTGAACCGATGTGAATGAGGTCAGAATGATCAGATGGTGGGTTTGAACCTCGTAGAGGCTTCCTACGTACCATGCCTTGACATGGATCACAAACCTCGTAGTTCGGGTTAGTCACAACGGCTTGCCGTCGGACTAGGATGCAGTTTAAAGTCATGCTGGACGAAGGTAGAACTCGACGTGAATGATGATGGGTGGGCTTGAACCTCAGGAAGGCTTCCTACGTACCACACCATGACATGGATCAAAGACCTTGTAGTTCATATGGGGCTTTGTTGGAGAACCGACGTGAAGGTGGACCTTGGTCCAATTAGTGGTGGTCTTGAACCTCTAGAAGGATTCCTACGTACCATGCCTTTACATGGATCAAAGACCTCGTAGTTCATATGGGAATGGGTGTGCAGTTTAATGTCATGCGGGACAAGGGGGCATACATTTTAACGTCATACTGGACGAGGGCGAAACTCGACGTGAATGAACGACAGAGCAATGTGGCTTGAACCTCATGGAGGCTTCCTATGTACCATGCCTTGACATGGATCAAAGTCCTCATAGTTCAAATGGGTGGGGGTCAGGGTCGGTGCTCACTCTAAGCCCACGTGAGTCATGATCAGTGTGAGAAACAAGAGGTTGCAAGGACCTGATGATCACGTTGCGAAGGATGCGTCCGTGAGAAGCGAAGAGGGGCTTACGTGTTAGGCGGCCCATGGTGCTAGGACTTACTCCATGATGGAGGCCCAGAGTGCGACAAAGCGCAGAGAAAGAGGGATTTGGGACCAATGATTGGAGGTGCCTCGTTCCCTATCACACCCTCCACTGACCTTGGCAGTGGGGAAGTACGGAGATGCAGAGGTACAACCATCCATTGGGGAACTAGGGTCGCCCTTCTCTTATGAACATACGCCACTCCAATAAGGAGGATATAATCCCTTGTGGATGGGTGATTCCATTCCTGTGAAGACGAGTGGTGTAAAGAATGTTTGAGCTGGGGGTACCCTTCGTGAGAGGCACGAGGTCGGGTCACTGTTTAACATCATGTGTTGAGGACGTGGTGCTTGGCAGTTTAACGTCCTGCAGCTCGGACGAGGTGGGTTCACTCCGCACCCCTAGGAATTACATAACCGGTACCCTCTGGTCCTTGGGGAAGGGAAGGTACCAGTAAGGCCGTGGTCAAGGGGGGGGGTTGTGGAATGAACCATCAAGGGGTCCACGTTAGCATGGCTATGCGAAGAAGCAATAGCCGTTAGCGTGCCTATGCGAAGAAGCATTAGGTGAAGCAATGCTACGGGTGGTATTGTCCATGGGACTTTGAAATCACATCGTGCAAACGTGGAGGGTCGCATGGGAAGAGGAATTGCTAAGCAAAGGAGTGTGCTTCACGAGGTGGAGTGACTTGGACTTAGCATGGGGCATAGGTGTGAGTGGAAGGTGCTTTGCGAAGTGGAATAGTGTTCACAGAGCACTGCCTCGCGAAGAAGGGGTGCCTCACGAAGCAGGGTCCTGTGAAGCAGTGTGCTTCGCGATGTGTAGCGATCTTGCCTTAGCATAGGGATCACTAGTATAGGTTGGGTGTTTCGCAAAGCATAAACGCCCCGCAGCTACCCGGGTTCCCTTGGGAATCCCCTTCCTTCGCGAATGCCCTTGAGTTTCGCGAAGGGCATCCATCTCGGAAGAGGGCCTCAAAACGAGACCAAGAAAAGGCATCTCGTGAAGTAGAAGTGCCTCGCGGAGCTCATGATTCCCAGGGAAAAGAGTGCTTCGCGATTTGGGAGAGGAGAAGCCGAAAGGTCGGATTGTCCGTCCTCGGGACTCAGGGGGAGTTCAGTATTTATAGGCAAGGGGTGCTGCGAAGCAGAACTCACGTGCCGCCTCGGGTGCTTCGTGGCGCGCTTGCGAACGTCAACGTCGTCCGTGGAGGGTTACCGCCTCTGGAGCTTCACGACATGGTCGCGAACGTCAAATGCGTTCGCAGAGAGTTACTGCCTCTAGAGCTTCGCGGCGGTCTCGCGAACGTCAAATGCGTTTGTGGAGAATTACCGCCTCTAGAGCTTCACGGCGGGCTCGCGAACGTCAAATGCGTTTGCGGAGACTTACCGCCTCTGGAGCTTCGTGGTGGGCTAGTGAACGTCAAATGCGTTCATGGAGAATTACCGCCTCTGGAGCTTCATGAGGCCGCGATGATCGGGGCACTTCGCATCGGTGCTTCGCGTCGGTGCTTCGCGTTGGTGCTTCGCGAGGCAGCGCGCCGACCTTCTTTTTCGTCCCTCCCTTTCGTGCAATATTTTGGCGCCAACAAATGCCCCCCCTCAGACTTGGAGCCGTAGAGGTCGAAGGGTTGAAGTCTGAGGGAAAATCACCAAAATTGTCAGTGGTTCGCGATGCGACTACGTGAAGGGGCCCCGCGGTGCTCACCGGGGCCATGGATCCGGACACGCCGCGATGCTCCGCGCGGGTGAGGCGCGCCGCGATGCTCCGGGGTCGCCGCCTATAAATAGGGGGTTGAATTCTTTAGTCTTCACGTGACTTCCTTGTCTTTTTTCACTCTCGACTTCACAAATCTCCGCGTACTCCGCGATAGCCCTCCGCGAATTGAGCTTCGCGGCGAACCGCAGGTCTCCGACTCCGCGTCCGCGCCAAGTAAACTTCTGCTTGTCGGCCTCGGCCAGACTTCACGGCTTGGTCTCGCGACCAATCTTCGCGATCCGGCTTCGCGATTCAGCTTCGCGGTCTAGCTTCGCGATCCAGCTGAAAAACTTCTTTTCTGAGGGCCGAAATCAAAATGGCCCATCAAGAGGCTGTATTTGGGGTGCTTGTAGATGCTGCTCGTCGGGATGAGATGGACAACTATGCAGGCCTGAGGGAGATGGTACGAAGCCACTCGGACCACACTTCTTTGACAGATCTGCTATCGGAGGGTCAGAAGGATTATCCGCAGTGCAAGAAACTGCCATTGTACGACTTCGGGTTGAGGGATGACGTCTTCTTCCCGGAGGCGAGTAGGGACAAACCAGCTTGCTGGTTCAAGAGCACACCATGCCAGCACCAATGGTTTAGGGCGGCCGATGGTCATTCGTGGGAGGACTTCACACCTGTCACCGCTGACTTTCTCTTCAACCATTTGAACGATATTGACGGGAAGCCACTGCAACCGGAGACGTCCCCTCCCCTTTACCGCACCATGTTGAAGGCGGCTTTGCAGGATTCGAAGAAGGGATGGTCCGATGAGTGGGACCTGCGCCAGGGTGGCAACTTTACTGATGACTGGGCCTGGGCCTACTGGGTAGGCGCCTCATGCGAGGAGTTCGGGGCCGAGCTAAGGAGAGTGGGGTTGTATGAGGCGGCATGGGCCTCCCAATTCCACATTTACCAACCAAAGCAACTGATGCCGGAACTGCTGAGCAGATGGTCGTCTAGGACCAATACCTTTCACCTGCATCACGTGGAGGTGGGCATCATCCTGTGGGATGTCCACCATATTTCTGGGGTTCCGATATTGGGGGCCATGTATGACGAGTTCCTCCCCGTCATCAGTGCGTGGGAGGATATGGAGCAAATTCTGCGACTGGCGTCAGTGCTGATGGCACTCGTCCCTGGAGAGGACAAGGAGGCAGTGAGGGATGTCCACTTTAGGAGATGGTTCAAATGCTTCCGGAATTTCCTAGAAAATCGATAGTTCCCTCCGAGGCCTCGAACTTGTCCAAGGGCGGCCCAACAGGGCAAGGGGCACTCGTATTGGCGGGTCTTGGAGTACAACCAATGGAAGACTTGGGGTTTCAGTGTCAGCACTGAACAACAGCCGATAGTCAGGATGGAGGCATTCATCGCGGCTCTCATCTATGGTTGGATCCTACCGGTGAGGGATACAAGCATGGGGGTATGGCCCAACTCATTTATTATGGCGTCGATGATGGCCATGGGGCAGCAGATCAATCTGGGGATTCCAATTCTCACCAAACTATACAGAATGTTGCGGCACATTAGCAAGGGCAAGAAGCCACTAAGGATATGCAGGCCCTTCCACCTCCTGTATGGGTGGATCACAGTGCATATCCGGGGGATTTACGAGTATCCAAACCCCATTTTTCCACCGGGATCTAACTTCCACCCCTCCATCCTGAACGTGGTCGGGAGCTTCCCATTCAAACAAGTCGTTCCGATGGTACTGAATCGGGTGTGGAGGGAAGATGGGTTTAATTTCCATCCCTTCCAATTGCCGACGTGGATACATACTAATGACGGGCGGGGAACGGAAGAACATCGGGCTTACCTCTTGGCCTTTCGAGGTTGAGTTTTGGTGGCACAGATAGATCGTGAGCCACTCTGCGAACCATACACCCCGCATCGGTTTGCGAGGCAGTTCCGGTGCCTCCAGCGGCTGACCCCGCAGGTCTACTGGGAGGTTCATCACGAGGAGCACCCGTGTGTGATGAGGTAGCTGTGGATCATGTTCACATGGGAAGATGGGAAGATGCAGATTGCATTACCTCCATCCACCGCCGCTTTCGGATTAGTGAGGGAGTATGCCATTAGTTGGGAGGATGCTTACCCAGGGGAGATGCTGAAGCAACCAACTATTCGGGTTGGTGACGGTGGGCCTCCCCTATCTCGAGGTCGAGGTCGGAGGGAAGCTAGGGCCGCTCTCAGTAGCGGGGCTGCCATGGCTGCGAGACCCGCACCGGCCGAGGGTATGGCAGTAGTTGTGGATCTGGTGATTCCGGAAGAGCAGGGTCATCCAGAGGGGCAGCCACCAAGGGGATTTCGTAGGATATCCACTCAGGCTCTGGGGAAGCGGCTGCGTCATATCGACATGGCAGAGGATGCTGTCTTCCCGGAAGCCTGGGACATTTGGGATGTCAACCGGAAATTCCTCAGCCCACCTGAGATATGGGCACACTTGAATCGCCTCGGGATGGAATTGCCGGGCATAGGCCCAGTTCGGGCTGGATTCATGGCGTCTACGGCAGAGGCAGAACAATACCTGGACGAGCTGGAGGATTACGTCCACTCCAATGGTGTCCCTCGCCCAATGACATACCAGGTGAGGGTACTGTTGAATCAGACGGTCCCCCCACAGTTATCGGCTGCCGATCTGAGGGAGCGCTTACCCCTTCCGGAAGAATCAGAGGACTCCTCTCGGGAGGATGAGGCTAGAGGAGGGAGCCCGTTGGAGGAGGGCGAGGTCGGAGATCGAGGCTCAGATTCCGACGATTTCTCAGAGGCTCTCGAGGTAGAATTTCGAACTTCTTTCCTTACGATCCAGCCTTGGGTCACTATGAACTTCTCACTGATGTTTGAGCCATGCAGGAGGAACTTGTTCACAGGCCTCGTTCTCTCTCCTTGGCGGGTGATGATGCGGGACCTTCAGAACCCGCGCCTATGACTGCGTCCAGTTCCGCGTCTGGTGGGACCAAAGCACCCGAGGTGGCTCCTCTGGAATCTTCAAACCTTCCAACAGTATACGGAGGGCCTCATCTCGGGGTCCCGTTAGTACCGACTCAAGAGCAGCGCCAGGAGGTCGATCTCTGTAAGTCTCCTCTACCGGTCTCCTCGTTGTCACATGTAGACCATGCCAACTAACGTTTATGTCCCTCTCTGTCGTACAGTTCTTCGACTAGCATGGGATGCTGTGGCAATACTGGTTGGGATGTCTGGTGGCGTCCCTACTAGGGGCATGCTGGTGATGGTGGCGATAGTCCCCCCATCTCCTCAAGCTGCGACACACATCATCGATGGCGGGACCACCAGTAGGGCCGTACCCGAAGTCATTGAGGTGGACTCCAAGGAAGAGGATCAACCGGTCGGTCCCAGTCCTGTCGCGCCTGCTTCAGTGCTAGGTGTCGTACTGGATTCAACACCAGATGTAGATCTTGCCGAGGATTTCTTCCGGGAATATCCCGCGTACGAGCCTGCCAATCGTGCAGAATGGGATGAAACGGACTCCGACGAGGAAGACAGCAGCATAGTCCACTGCCGGTCGTGGAAGCTGACCACGCGCTTTATCAAAGACACTCCCCAAGTGCAATGGCTGGCCGAAATGGATAGACTCCGCTCGCGGTTGCGCGAACTGTGTGCTGGGGGAGTGGATGCCCAACTTCCTAACGCACACAACTGAGATCTTATGGCTGAGAAGATCCGGGAGCATGATCGTGGGCTCAGCGTGGGATGGCAGCGGAGGAAGGCGACCAGCATCAAGAAGCTCCAGGAGGCTGAAGGCGAGGTCCAACAGATGCACACCCAGGAAGACAAGCTTTCAGCCTATCTCAATGCACAATATGAGCTGGTCTCACGGTTGAAGGCCCAGCTGGTAGAGGCAGAAGAGAATATGAGGCAGACCTCTGGAAAGATGGCTGCCGTTCAAGCTAGCGTAGAGAGGGCCAAATCCAGGACTGACGAAATGCGCCCCGCCGCTACTGAGGAGGAGCGGGAGCTAAGTCAGCAGCAGCAAGCCTTGGATGCCACAAGTCAACGGGTGGCGGAGCTGTAACGCTCTTTTGAAGGGGTCAACCCGTCCATGGGGGGAGTCGACCCCCAGGTATTGTAACAAACCCAAAAACCTTTTATTGGTACTTTTGTGCTTCAATTTCTTCTTTCTTTTTTTTGAATGTCGTAGCGCGCACGATTTCCTCTGTTTGAATCACCTTGTTACATCCCTAAAATGTTTGTGGGACATTCGACGACAATTCCCCAAGCCCACGTGGGTTGAGCCCGATGTGAGAAATAGGAGATAGTTTCCATCTCATCCCACCTAACATAAGAGTGGGGATCATGCTCCGGGCATCCGGGATTCGGATTACCAGTCCGGATTTCTGAAATACGGGAGAGGCTTGATCGGAGAAGGAACTTCCAGGATAGCCGAATTACCGTTTCATCAGCGTGCTCTTATGCACGAACGGTGCAATGCCAGGGGTGCTGAGATCAGTCCAAACAGATGAAAATGGGATGTGTGAATCATGATACCCAAGATTCGGAACACTGTGGGGATGGAGTGACAATAAGGGAAAATTGTTAACCTTTGAGGAGAAGTGGTATCCTTACTGCGTTAGCCTGTAATGGGGGAAAACAAATGAGGGTTGACCATTGACCATGTTCGAAACACGGGACCATGTCACAAGTGTTGTCGATCAGTCCTTCAGGACGTTGGCCCAGGACAGTGGGCGGACCATAGGTCGACATCCATACTGTTAGGGGGTCCTTCCAGACATGACCCGTCTTCCAGAACGTTGGCCCAGGACAATAGGTGAGCCGATGCGGCATGAGACCAGGTCGTTAGGGGGGTCCCGTGATACATGAAAGGGGACGAGGGTCCGAATAAGGGGCACACAAAGCGTTGAATATGGAGGGATGGTTTGTCAGAATAGAATCCAGCACTTTGGTAGTTACACCACCGTGGTGGGAGTACACCATATGGGCACATTGTTTTGATCATGGATCATTCCTTCTTTCATACAAGGCCTTTTTGGCGAGGGGATCTTTCACTTCCCAATGGGATCTTGGGTCATCCTGAACTTGTTCAGGGTAGAACCGCGGTTTAGTGTCATTCGTTGAGGACACATGGACTCCTGTAGTTTAATGTCATATGATAGGATGCGGAATAAAAGGGAAGATCCCAGGGAACGTGTGGTGCGGTAGATATGAAACCGACGTGAATGAGGACTTGGAGTCCAAATCACACCACGTACTCCTGGAGGAAACTCTTCAGGTTGAGGGACCAAGAGTGAGGATTAAGCTGGGCCCGAAGCAGAGTGGTCGGGCGTTCCTACGTAAACCATGAGGATGGGAATCAAGCCATATGTAGTTCTGGAAGAACAGTTTAACGTCATACGGGATGAGGAGAAGCCTGGTCGTGTTGGTACATATCCTGCCAAAACTACTAAGCCCACATGAGTCGTGCTCAGTGTGGGAAACAACCAATAGTGGTGGGAATTTCCCGACACAGAAAGGGGCATGTTAGGGCAAAGGGACGCTTGATGAATACCGGAATAATGACACTAACATGATCATTTAGCACACCTAGATGCGCGAAGATAAAGAGCCGAGTATGATGGAATTCCACCTGAACATGAGGGAGTGGAATGGTGTGAATCATGGCACTCGAGATTCAGATCACGATGATGGCGGCGTGACGATGGAGGATAACTGCTGACCGTGTTCGCAACATAGCATCCTATCGCGTTAGCCTAGAATGGGGATAGACAAATGAGGGTTGACCATTGACCGTGTTCTAAACACGAGACCATGTCACAAATGTTGTCAAATATCCGTAGGGACGTTGGCCCGAAACAATTGGAGGGCCCATAGGTCCAGCATTCATGGAGATCCCTTAAGCCTAGTATCCATGTCATCCGGGGGTCCTTTTGGATGTGGAAGAGGATGAGGATCCAAATGGCAGGCTCACAAAGCATGGTCGTGGGACGAAGGGAATGTCCGCATGAAAGTCCCACACTTCGGGATCTTTGTCGAAACACATCTGAATACGACAATGAAATGTATTAGAGAGAGGGAGAAGATTCCTTTCCCTTGGGGAGATCTTAGTTTAGGGTCGTAGAATTCGGACCATGATGTGAGGATACATAAGAGGCACATGGTGCTATGAACAACCTCATGTGAATGAGGACGTAATCCCATATCACATCGCACGACCTCCTTGGGAGAGGCTTTAGGTCAAGGGACCAAAAGTGAAAGTTAGGTCGGGCCCAGGGGGAAGTGTCCGGGCGCTCCTACGTATCTCATAAGGATGAGAATCAAGCCTCACGTAGTTCTTGATGGAACTTAGACCATGAATGGGTAAAAGGAGCAGGGGACACATGGCATCAAGACCCGACGTGAAGGAGGACCTAAGTCCTACTTACCATGCGTTCTCTGGGGAAATGCTCGAGTCGAGGGACCGAACACAAAGGTTAGGCTGGGCCCGCGGGGAAGTGCCCGGGCGCTCCTATGTATCTCATAAGGATGAGAATCAAGCCTCACGTAGTTCTGGAAGGTGACATGGTAAGATACCAGTGCCGGGGGAAAAGGGGGAGTGCGGGCGTGGCCCTTGCACTAAAAGAAGCGGAATTTGATGAATCTTGTTTTTTCTTTAAGGTGAATGGTTTTTTTTGTGAAGCGACATGCCTAGAATAGTAGGTTGTGATTTCGCCACAAGGATCAAGCCGTGATGGGCGTTGATAAATGGAATGACACATGACCAATACCCAACGTGATGTCCTCTACAACGAGGTCACCACAATGCAGTGCCATTTTTCGTCGTGCGGCCAGGACGATAATGTCACAGTTTAGGGTCGTATGATAGGACCAAGCATGCATTTTATCGTCATGCAGCACAGACGTAGCAGAGATGATGCTAGGCAGGAAATGTGGCGCAGTGTTATAAAACACAATTGACAGAGACATGATCCCACATCAAATTTTATGCCAATCGGAGAGGGAGACCTTAGGCCGAGGGGCCTATATAGAGGTAAGAGGTGAAACAGGGAGAGAGACTGGTTCCCTAAATGGGCTGTGTACCCGAAGACAGGGCGTCTGGGTGGTCCTACGTATCCCATGAAGATGGTAATCAAGCCACACGTAGTTCTGAAGGGTGCCTTTTAATGTCACACTGGAAAAGGAATAGGAGGGATAAATCTCAGAACGGGGGTGTGCGTGGTGCAGCCATTGCAAACCCGGCATGAATGGGGACATAATCCCGCACTACGCCACACGGTCCCGTAGTCGGGGTCCGGAAGGCAGGACCAGAGAGGTGAATTTTCTAAACTCAAGCTGGACCCAAAGACAAGGGTCTGGGCATTCCTACATATCCTATCAAGATAGGAATCAAGATGAACGTAGTTCCAGATGATAATCTTAGTTTATGGTCTTAGAGCTTGGACCGTGATTGGTGACAACTTCCAGAGTACGAAAAGATGTCAACCCGATTCCTAAGCCCACGTGAGTTAAACTTGGTGTGGGAAACAAGGTGGGTATCCTCATTGAAATACATGGGGCAAGTCAAACAAGAGTTGGTAGAGCCCCGAAGGACACCTTTGACACGACTTGTTCCCCAAACGCGCGGACGTGCACAGAGGAAAAGTACCAAAAGTTCCGAGACTCCACTTGGACACGGTGAAGTGATGAAGGGTGTGAATTGTGCACCCGACATTTTGGGCGTAATGGGTTGGCGTGGCGATAGAGGAAAACTGTTAACCATGGTGGTGACGCAGCGTCCATATCGCGTTAGCCTGAGGTGGGAACAACAAACGAGCATCGACCGCTGACCATATTCGCAACGTGGGATTTTATCGATTTGTTGTCCAAAACCCTTGGGGGCGTTGGCCCAGAACAGTAGGAGAGCCCTTGGTCATAGTATCCAGGCCATTCTTGGGGGTCCCTCCGGGTGTGAAAGATGATGAAAGCCCTGATGCAGGGATACACAAAGCCTGGAAAGCGGGGTGCGGACGTGTCCGAGTAAAGCTTGGCATTCCAGGTAATAAACCAGAGTACTCTTAGGCACATCGGTGAACTGCGAAAAAGGGATCGATGAAACAGCTCAGGAGGGAGAGGTACATGGCGTGGTCATTACAAGATCGACGTGAATGAGAAAATAACCTCACGCCACACCATACACTCCTATAAGGGAGGACCTGGGTCGTGGCCCAGAAAGGCCAAGGGGCCTAATGGTTAGGCATTTGTCAGGAAGTCCTGAACTGCTTGCAGTTTAACGTCTTGCAATGAGGACGAGGGCCGGGGACCCAAGAAGGCCAAGGGGCCTGACGCTGGGCCTCATAAGAGGAGGCATACGGCATGGTACATGATCCCGACGTGAATGAGGACGTAGTCCCGTACCACACCGTACACCCTGGGTAAGAGGGGACCTGGGTCGGGGGGCACGAGAAGGCCAAGGGGCCTAAGGTCAGGCATTAGTCAGGAAGGCCTGACTGGTTTGCAGTTTAACGTCTTACATGAGGACGGGGGTCGGGGACCCGAGAAGACCAAGGGGCCTGAGGCTGGGCCTCGTAAAGGAAGGCGTACGACATGGTACATGATCCCGACGTGAATGAGGACGTAGTACTACACCACACCGTACACCCCTATAAGGGAGGACCTAGGCTGTGTCCCGGAAAGGCCAAGGGGCCTAAGGTCAGGCATCAGTCAGGAAGGCTTGACGGACCTGCAGTTTAACATCTTACATGAGGATGGGGGTCGGGGACCCAAGAAGGCCAAGGGGCCTGAGGCTGGGCCTCGTAAAGGAAGGCGTACGACATGGTACATGATCCCAGCGTGAATGAGGACGTAGTACCACACCACACCATACACCCCTATGGGGAATCAGGGCTGTGGGCCCGATCGCTAGCACCACCTGGGGGGAAGTTTGTCACTTCGGGATGGGGCAGAACGAATCATTGCACTCGACGTCTGGGACATCTCAAGGTGGACCCAAAGATCCAGGACACTGTTGACCATGTTCGAAATACAGCGTTCCTATGGTGACCCGATATGGGAGCAACAAATGAGCGTCAACCGCTGACCAAATTCGCAACGCGGGACTTTATAGATTTGTTGTCCAAAACCCTCGGGGGCGTTGGCCCGTAACGGTAGGAGAGCCCTTGGGCGTAGTATCCAGGTCGTTCTTGTGGGTCCCTCTGGGTGTGAAAGAATGATGGAATCCCAGTCAAGGAGTGGGTGAAGCATAGTTGTATCCATCCACGAAAGAGGCAAACATCTCCAGGGGGACGTGCAGCCGGGTTGAGGCTTACTCGATGTGAGTTGGGGAAAAAGTATGCACCCTGCCATATCTTGACCCGAGGGGGAGATTTTGGCTTTTGGGATGGGCCAACGTATGAAATGCCCGAGCGTTCCTATGTATCCCATTACGATGGGAATCAAGCATACATAGTTCTTAAAGGCCATGCAGTTTAGTGTCATGCGGTGAGGATGTGGGGGGATAGAAGAACGAGAGTGGGCAGATGGTGCGACGCTTACAATCCTTGTGCGAGAAGGGTCGTATGAGAGGGGCTAAGAAAGCCTTCCCCTCGCTACACAAGGAGCCTCCGAGGAAACTATTCCCAGGGGGGATAGTAGAAGAGAAAAAGCTTGGGGCTGGGCTCAAGGCGAGGTGTCCGAGCATTCCTACGTATCCCATGAAGATGGGAATTAAGCCACACGTAGTTCTTGAAATGCAGTTTAACATCATGCGGGATGAGGAGCATCTCATTTCGGGATATATAAGGTATGGCAAGTAATTCGACGTGAATGAGGACGTAGTCCCACACCATACCGTACAATCTCGTAAGAGGGTATGTCAGGGAAAACCAAGGGGCCTGGGGCCGGACCACGTTCAGGGAGACCTGACCAGCTTGCGGTTTAACGTCTCGCGGTGAAGACAGGGCTGTGAGCCCGAGGAGGCCAAGGGGCCTGAGGCTGAACCTCGGTCAAGAAGGCCTGACTAGCTTGCAGTTTAACATCTTGCAGTGAGGACGGGGGGCCAGGGGCCCAAGGAGGCCTAGGGGCCAGAGGCTGAGCCTTGGTCAGGAAGGCCTGACTCGCTTGCAGTTTAATGTCTTGCAGTAAGGACGGGGGGAGATCTTAGTTTAAAGTCATAGAGCTCGGACCATTTTGCAGTTTATCATCTTGCAGGATGAAGATGCAGTTTAAGGTCATGCAGGACCTTATAGTTTAGAGTCGTGTTGGACCATAATGTGCAGTTTAAGTTCATGCGGGACCGTTTCACAGTTTATCGTCTTGCAGGACGAAGATGCAGTTTAAGGTCGTGTGGGGCCATAATGTGTAGTTTAAGGTCACGCGGGACCATTTCACATTTTTATCGTCTTGCAGGACAAAGATGAAGTTTAAGGTCGTGAGGGACCATAATGTGCAATTTAAGGTCATGCGGGACCGTTTCACAATTTATCGTCTTGCAGGATGAAGATGCAGTTTAAGGTTGTGCGGGACCATCTTGCAATTTAGGGTCCTGCAGGACCCTTTTTCCCTAGGCAAAGTATCTCTTAAGGAACTTGGAATTGGTAGGAGGGGTTATACGCTCTCCATCCATGGTCACCAAGGAGTATTCTCCATTGGGGTAAACCTTATGGATGATATAAGGCCCTTCCCATTTGGGTTCTAATTTGGGTGGTTTCCTACCGAGAATCATTGGCGCTTGAAGGGTCAGTACTAGGTCACCTTTGTAGGAAAGAACGGAGACAAACCTTCTTGTTGAAGGCCCTCACTATCTTATCCTGATGCCTTTCCAAATTGTGCAGGGCACGAAGCCGGTTCTCATCCAGTGCTTCTAATTCGGCTAGACGGATCTCGGATACCTCATCTGATGTCTGTTGATCATAAACTGCAGTGCGTAACGATGGCAGCTGGATCTCAATGGGTAGGATGTCCTCAGCTCCATACACCAGGGAATATGGGGTCACCTGGGTAGAGTTGCGAGTCGTCTTACGATAAGCCCAGAGGGCATTGGGGAGCTTTTCCGGCCAACATTTCTTGTTCTGACCAATCATCTTCTACAGAATGTTAGAGAGGGTTTTGTTGAACACCTCGATCTGTCAGTTTTCCTGCTCGTGGTAGCGGGGGGTATGGTTCGACTAGATGTCGTACTTGGCATACAATTTCTTCATTTCAGCCGCTCGGAAGTTGGTGCCGTTATCAGTGAGGACGGCGTGAGGGACTCCAAACCGGTGGATAATGTTGGAGCTCAAAAAGTCAACGATGGAACGGACCTTGACCTCTTTGAGCGGAACTGCCTCTGCCCACTTGGAGAAGAAATCTGTAGCAGTCAGGATGAACCTATACTGGTGGGCTGTTGCTGGTGGATACGGTCCCACTACATCAAGTCCCCATACCGCAAATGGCCAAGAGTACTTGGTGGGGTGGAGGGGTTCTGGCGGCCGATGCAGGAAGTTGGTGTGAACATGGCACGCGTGGCATCTCTTGGCATACCCAATACAATCGTGGATCATAGAGGGCCAAAAGTACCCTAACCTCCAGATTTGATGGGATAGCTTCGGCCCAGCTTGATGGGTGCCATAGGAATTGGCGTGAACCTCTTGCATAACTTGAGGTATCTCTACTCATTGAATGCAACAGAGGAGGAAACCATCGAAACTCTGCTTATAAAGGATCTGTTCAAGACTGGGGCCGCTCTGGAGGGTAAATTACAGCACGCAGTGTCAGATTCGCTCGCGCTCGGCCCGGTCATCCGGGAGGCAACCATTTTGGAGGTACTCGACAAAAGGTTCCCTCCAGTCGGGAGTGGCTTCAACCACTGTTCCTGACGAACCCGAGACCCCTGTCATGTAGGGTCCGGCGGTGAGATGACCTACCCGCAGGCCATCATTGTACTCTTGGCTGACGGGGGCAATGACTCTCCGGTGTGCCACATGTATGATCAAATCATATTGCTCGGGTTCTGCGAGCGACGCGGCTAAGCCAGCCAAGGCGTCTGCTTGGCCGTTCTGCGACCATGGGACATGGGTAACCTCTAGTCGAGAAGAGAACTGGGCCATTAGGCGGAGGGTGTACTCCAGCAACGGTGCAAGCTCTGGCTTCCTAACAACGTAGTCGCCATTAACCTGTTTGATTACCAGCTCAGAATCTCCCTTCACATGTAGATGGGGCACATGGATCTCAAGGGCCAAATCGAGGCCGGTGATGAGAGCCTGGTACTCTGCCTCGTTGTTCGTACAGCCTTCTGACAACAGGAACGAGTATGGAAGGACGACCTACGCCTGGGTAATGAAGACAATACCCAGGCCCACTCTATTGAGCTTGGGATCGTTGAGCCTCCTACCAGTGGTGCTCCAGGAGGCGCCGTCGAAATGCATTTGCCAACACGAGACAACATTATTGACTAAAAGGATCATCTCATCAGGGAAATCTAGGTCCAGAGATTGATCCGCGGAGGTTGGATGGGCAGCCAAAAAGTCTTCCAACGCTTGTCCCTTAATGGCCTTCTGAGGTACGCACCTGATATCAAACTACTGGAGAATCACTGCCCACCGTGCTAGTCAGCCAGTCAGCATGGGGCGGTTAAGGATGTACTTCAGTGGGTCTACCCGGGAGGCCAATTGCACCTCATGGTGCTGCAGGTAATGTCACAACTTCTTCACGGAAAAGACGAGCGCAAGGAATCTCTTTTCTATAGGGGAGTATCTGACCTCCATATCGAGAAGCATACGACTCAAATAGTAGAGACTGTTCTCAGTACCCTCGTTATTCTTCTAGGCGAGTAGTGCACCGAGGGATCTTTCTAGGTCGGTCACATAAAGGACCAGCGGCTTTCCGGAGATGGGTGGCATCAAGACCAGAGGTTGGAGAAGATACTGCTTGATTTCCTCAAAGGCGGTTCGACACTCCTCATCCCATTCATAGGCAGTGCCCTTCTTCATGAGCTGGGAAAAGGGATTACACATGCCGGCCAGATTCGCGATGAATCGGCGTATATAGGCTAAGTGGCCTTGAAGGCCTTGAAGTTCCCTAATGTTGCTCAGGGGAGGCATTTGGCTGATGGCCTTGATCTTCTCCGGGTCGATCTCGATACATCGGTATCTGAAAACAAAGCCTAGAAACTTCTCGGAGGTGACCCCAAAGTCACACTTCAGCGGGTTCATCTTCAGGTGACGAGAACGGAGGAAACCGAACACTTTCTCAAGGTCTTTGAGATGGTCCTGGCGCTGACAAGATTTGACTACGAGGTCATCCACGTAGCATTCCACCAATGTCCCGAGAATCGGCTTGAATATGTGATGCATGGCCCTCTGATAAGTGGCACCTGCATTATTCAAACCGAATGGCATAACCTGGTAGCAAAAGGTACCTTGGGGAGCCCTGAAGGCAGTGGAATCCTCATCTTTGGGGGCCATCCGGATCTGGTTGTACTCGGAATATACATCCATGAAAGAGAGGGCTTGGAACCCGGCCATTACGTCAATCAATAACTCCATCACCAGGAGTGGGAATTCATCCTTTGGGCAGTGGCGATTAAGATCGGGGAAGTCGATGCAGACTCTGATCTGCCCATTCTTCTTCCTGACTGGCACAATGTTGGAAAGCCACTGGGGGTACTGGACTTCCTTAATGAAGTTGTATTTGATAAGGTTGTCAACTTCGGCCTCAACCATAGCACCATGAGAAGGGCGCATTTTCCTGGGGGGGCTGCTTAAACCCATGGTGTTTTGCCGGGAGGCCCAGACGGTGAACGGCTACCTGGGGATCTAGTCCTGGCATCTCGTTGTAACTCCAAGAAAACACATCACGGTGCTGTTTGAGGAAGTCTACGTACTGCTGCCGCTCCTCGGGGGACATGGATGCACTGATCAATGTGTGTTTCGGATCTGCCTTGCTACCAATGTTCACCTGTACCAGTTCATCAACTGTGGTAGAGACGTCATCTTCAAAGGCGGGGGGAGCATCCTCCAGGTCTTCCTCCCCACCCATGGGAGGATTTCCCGTGACGGGAGGTACTTCTGGGCTATCAAAGTCTGAGGGGCAGCTGGTGATGTCTTGGGCAGTAGCAGTCATCACATAGGGAGACTCACTTGCCATTGAGACCATAACAATGAAGGCAGTCGACCCTATCCCCTCTGGCCTTCAGCCTAAGGGGCCACGTTTGATAATATCAAAGCAGTGGTGACGTGTCGGCCTGAGTCAGTTAATTACAGCCCGGCGGAAGAGACACGTATGGCACACCGCCATTTCCATAAGCATGAAATTCTGGTACCGTACAGGGGTAGGGGGTTCCGGGATTACCTGAGCCTGGTTGATGTAGGAGTACGAGGTGATTTTCCACCGTCACTTGGACACGGGAACATGCCTTCCTTGCGTACCCGAAACAACAAAACATTGTCCCATGTCGGGGGTCGTGGCCTCCAACCAGTGGATCGGGAGGATGTAGGCATCATCCATGCTTGCCCAGGGATCACTTGTGACCAGGGCAGGTTCATCCTCACTTACTAGGATTTTCTTATCCTTAATTTTGTAATAACCCACATCCAGATAGCGGGCTTCACAAGAAGCGAAAGGGGACGCATCTCCTTGGAGCACGCCTACTCGACCGTTGAGTGAGTATTTGAGGCACTGGTGATACAACGAAGGGACCGCTGCATGCAGATGGAGCCATGGCCTACCCATCAATGCGTTGTAGGCGGTGTCCTGAGAGATGACCATGAACTCAGTGCTGGAAATTAAGCCACCAAACTGAGTCTTCAGGCAGATCTTTCCGAAAGGGGTTTGCTTGGTCCTGTCGTACCCATGGATTTTGAGGTCAGAGAGAGTTAAATCACCTTCAAACAGACACAACTTTCGCAACATCCGAGTCGGAATTAGATTGATTCTGGAACCCATGTTGACGAGGAAACGGCGGACTTCCACACCATTGAAGTGTCCAGTGATGTACAACGGGTGAATGTGCCCCTGTATAGGAGGGTCCTCATCTTCACTGGAGAATGAGATAACTGCCTGACATTCGGCGTTTTCAATTGTCTCGGTATGGAAGGCTTCTACAGCTGCTACCTCCGTCTGAAACTGGAGGGGGCTCATTAGGGCCTAGGAAAGTGCTTCGCGCATTTAAGATGATAGGCGAAGGGCCTCGAGGATAGAAAGCCTTGACGGAATGTCGGCCAGGTGCTTCAGGACATCATACTTTCGTGCCAAACGTGAACCTCTGCTTACAGGAGGTAGTTCGACATTTGGAGGCATAGCGGGTCCTACTGGTTGAACCGACGATCAGCTAGTACTGGGTACATCTTACTGCCTACTAGTAAAAGCCTGGAGAGTAGTCAACGGACTAGTATTGGGCAGCGGAGGCTGGACAGTAGCCGGGCAAGACTGACTGTGATACGAACGAGGCAGCTCTCCCTGATCTAGTAGCACGAACGACGGTGGAGGTAGAGCCGAGGGCGTTAGATGGGGTTGCGCGTGCTGAGCTCTGCGCTGAGCCTGATGCCTGGTCTCAGTAGCGTGCACAGCTTGGCCAAAAGTGCCCGCTGACGTACCTTGATGACCGGCGCGGTTGCGATTCCGCTGACGTTGACGTCGGCTGGGAACATTGGGGAGGTTCACCTGGCGTTCCCCCTCGTCGGGGGTCATATAGGGATTTACCAGCTCCACGGTGTTAACCAAAGCGTACCCCTGGATGCCGCTCGAGGAGTCATCCACCACTGGGCAGATTTTGGGAGGAATCCCCATTTCAGGGGGCATAAAGTCGCCGAGAGTGCGGGATGACGACGACAACGGCGGTGCGCATTGCTTCTTCTTTCTTCGCTGCTGCTTGCCCTTTTGGGAAGAGGTCGACTGTGAAGACGATGCGGGGGTACCAGCTACTTCTTCTGAAGGTTCCGGCTGCTTCAGGCGCGCCTGGATGATACCATGGGAACAGATGATGGTTTTTCGAGCCATACAGTCGTCGTATATCCGGGATCTGCGGCTGGGGACCTGATGCCACTCACCTTCGCTGTCGCTGCCGATCTCTGATCCTGCAAAGACACCTGCCACTTGTGCTGGTGTCGGGCCCAACATGAATATATTGTTATTGACTTGGTATTGAAGCCATTATTTAAACAGATAGATTTTCTTGAGGGTGTTCCCCAGAATCCGATGATAAGGGCAGTAGTTGGGGTGATCGGTGAGATTCGCTTCTACCGGACTTCTGCACTCAGGCAGACGCACAATCCCTTGCTCTAGAGCACTTCAGAAGTAGCCATGGACCTGATTTCCATTGAACGAATAAGTCTGGTGCCTTCTTTCTGGATAGGGGGCCCTGGGGGCCTGGCCCTGATGAGGGGCCGGAGGGGCTTGCTGAGGAGGCGGCGCCTGATTGCCTCACCTAGGCGGCAGTGGTGCATTGCGCGGGGGAACCTGTCGGTTCTGAGGCAGTCGCTGCTGGGAAGGAGCCTGTGCTTGAGGTGGAGGACCTCTGTGGGGTTACGGGGATGGTGCCACTGGCAGTAACTCCAGCTGCCTCATGGCTTCTATTTGGGCCACCGCGGTGGGTTCAGCCCTGGCGGTCCTCCTGGCCGGGATCATGGGGGGTAACAAACATGCCTGACTAGCCTGTTGCAGGGATTCCTCAAGGCGCTGAGCATTATCTGAAAAATCTCTGAACCCTCCAGGGTAGTTCTGGGTAATCAAGGAGGGTACCAGCTCTGTCTTGACGTTCCCCACACACATCGTCAGTAATTGCACCTGAGTCAGTGGCATATCGAGGGAATACGTAAGTCCCTTCCACCGAGCGATGAAATCTGCGACTCGCTCATCAGTCCTTTGCTTTCACTTGAAGAGGTCCGCAATGCTGGTCTTCCGCGTGGTGGAGCTGAACTGGTATAAGAACTGCCGGCGAAGATCCTCCCAACCAGTCACCGATCCGATAGGGAGCTGGATGTACTAGACGAATGTCGGACCTTCCAATGTCTGTACGAAACACCAGAGTTTGGCGGCTTCTTGCTGAGTCGGGGTCCCCAGCATGGGGCCACACCTGGAAGAAAAATGATCCAAGTGCTGTGGCGGGTCCCCTGTCCCGTTGAAAGGAGAGAAAGTGGGGTTCCCAAAACCCGGAGGTGCGGGCATATCATCCACCCACGCGGGATACGGCTTGCCATCCGGTGGGACCGCCACCTGCCACGTTTCCAACGCTTTGAGGCGGGCTGTGAGAGCCGCAATAAGATCATCCGGGTGTGGGTCCCTGTCTTGACGGGGATCCCTAACCACAAGTGCATTTCCAGGTTCATCGACATGGTAGACGGCTTCGACCGCTCGTGGATCAACTGGCGGAACGACCTGCGGGGCGACTGGGGGAACCCGGACTGGATTCTTCAGATTTCCCCGTCGCTTGGGAGGGTTTGGCGAGACGTATCGCGCCCTCTTGCCGTAAGTTCTGGCTTCCGCCCTGTCTATGGCAGTAGCATGATCAGGGTTTCCCGGAGGCATCTCTGTAACACCTCGAGCTTCCACGATACGCCTCTCTTTCAATAATGCAATAGCTTGCATTGTACGCAAGTTCGAGTTCTAACACACCGCAACTAATCAAAGTAGTCGTTTTGAATAGTAATAACCACCTTTTAAATTTATAGAAATTTTATATTTCAAAATGGACTTCATTTTTGTATTCCTAATATTGAAATTAGCCTATGTTGAATTTTTTGTAATTTTCCAAGAACGTCCAACTTTTTATGAATAGTGAAAAATACTTTAAAACAACTTTTTTAATCAATTTAATTTATTGTGATAAATTATACTATTTAGTGGTTTTAACGTATAATTAGAATATATTTTTACCATTTTATCCAATGGTGGTCATTAGAATTAATTTAACATTGAAATTGGACATAAACAATTGCCAATCTTTTGATATAAATTGTTTCTTAAAAACACGCTATTTGTCGTAACAGCGGGAATTAATTATAAAATTAATTAATGCAACTTATATGTTTGTAATTTTGTAAAATAGACATCATTTTTGAATTTGGAATATCAATTATAGCTTAGGGTGAAATTTTGGCCTTGTTCCGAAAAACTTCAATTTTTGATGAATAGTGAAACCACTAAGTGGTAGTTAAATAACTGATTTTTCATTTAAATGAAATATTACCACTTTTGTGATTTGATTTTCAAAAATCCGACATACATGGTTGTCATTAAGAAGTAAAATGTGGTTCAATGAGATCAAAATAATTTTTTGGTGAATAGTAACTTTTATGTTCTTAATCGCGATTAGAGGTAATTAGTGTAGTTTAAGGTAAAAATAATGTTTTAATAATATGAGATGAGCATGACACTTGTCCTACTCCAATTGGATGAGTCATGGCCGACCAAGACAACCCATGGGTCAACTTGGGGACCCCATGGATCCACTTTAGTTGGAAAATGACATTAATATATATTTATTTAATGTTAAAATTAAATTGGCACAAACATGAGTTGTTTTACTAAAACAATTTTTAAGTGGGGTTACACAAGTCCAAATTTTGATTATAAATATTCATTAGAAATCTAAAAAGATTTCCTACATCATAGTATTTTTTTTATATAATTTTTAGACATTAAATAAATTAAATTATTTATGACATCATGATGATGCAGCGATGACCTCATTATTTAACGATTTAAATAAAATGAGAAGATAATGCAAAATACAAGGCTTAAACTTGTCCAAATCCTATTGGATGAGGAGATTTCGAAACCTTATCACCTTAGCCTCGAATTATATAAGTGTGGGACCTTTAGAATCCGAAAAGCATTGTGAAATAATGTAACATTTCAATATTTCCAAAAGTGCCCCTCCTCTCCACTTATAAAAGGCCCCCACCTCTCCAACCTCATTTACACTTTCAAGCCATTTGGCTCGGCCAAACTCTGCCCAAATACTCTCCCAACTTCCCTATCTTACTCCTAGAAGCCTCAATTTGGGCAGAACTCTTCCCAAGGAAGCCTTTGGCTCAAATCAAAAAGAGTGACCCGATTTTGAGGTAATGTCTTCTCTAATGTTGTTTTGTTTTATTTTTCTTCTCCAACCCCCTAAACTCTTTTTATTAATTTCTTTTGTAACAAAAACAGTATCCTCAATATACTAGGATGTTGTTATAAGAATTATTCGAGCTACACTTACACACACCTACATCTAATGGTTAAAGAACATACGGTTTCTGTGGATGGCGAATTTCTGCCTCACGAAACGATGATTGTTCAACACTCATATAACACCTTAAAAGGTGGCCATTAAGATGTCACTATTTTTATATATGATATATAATATGTTTATGTTTTACTTATGCTTCTGTATTTCTCATTTATGGCATACTTTATGATTTCCATTATGGGTAAAACGCGATAATTTCATTTTAGGAAGTGCGGACTACCGCCCCCTCAAAGTGATTTGAATCGTTAATGCCATATGTGGGATGTATAAAGGATGAAGTAAATGGTATTATACACTATATTATACTGGAATTATATTATACATTTATATCATTGTGATTTAGTTCCATTAAATATGAAATTGAAATGAAAGTAGCGTTCATGCGTACGTACGGCTTACCGTCTCCATGAACGGTGCATTTCATTTCTTACCTCTAAATGTTACGTAATATTATAAATGAATGTATATACTGGATATATAAGATATATATGACATATAAATCATGAATATAATTCTGGATATAATGGATATTCTACCACATGAACAACTTGTAATTATAATAAGTTTATTGTTGACTCAAGTTACCAAAGATCGACAAAACGACCGTTATTAACTTAAATAATTACATAATGTTCATAACATTGTAATAAGTGATATAAAAAGGATAATGAAATTGAAAATGGTTCTTCATAAGGTAGATATTAACTCTAGTTTATTATTCAGGAGGTTAAAGAACGGTTGAGTCAAGTCGGACACAAGGTAAGGGAACTTCTTAACCCAACTTCCATTCTTTGGGTTAATCTCCTATTTTCAAATTATGTCATGATATTATTATGTCCTATCTTGTATTTGTACTTTCTTTATGTGTACTTATAGTGAATACACATAATAGATCTATTTTATTTCAAAAATGATCTTTGTAAGGACTTCATCTCAATCTCCTTTCATTGAGGCATATTTCGTTTTATACACAACTTTATTTTATACGGTTTATAAACCCCTTTGACTTTTACATTTATTCAAAAGGTTTTCTTTTATAATTATATGATTTTTAAATGATTTCAAAAAAGAGATATTTCTCTCCAATATATGAAATCCAGTGCAAATGTATACGTACTTAACGCAAGCTTAAAAATGTTTTCAGAAAACCCGACTCTCGAGTGTGGTAGACAGGAAGGGATTGGGAGTGGACCCATCATGGCCTGTAATTAGTCGAGCAGTCTCAGAATTAGTTATTTTGTTTTCAAAAGCTTGCATAATGTTTTCAGAAAAACACTGGAGTATATTTGAGCAATTTTAAACATAATTATCTTCTAAAAAAATTGTATCGGCAGGTCTCATGAGACAAACTAGTGTCTTGGCACGAGGCCTTGACAAAATCTTATTTGTGGTCTTGGCACGAGGCCTTGGCTACGTGGTTATGATAGTCTGGAATTATGCATTCCATCATTATGAAAGTGGTTATTGATATTGCATGTGATTATTCGACCAGTAGAATATCCATGTGAAGAAAGTAAATGGCATTATTTCATTTTACTTTTTCCATATTATGTTGAAGTTCATGTTTAAAAGGCTTTTGTTTTAATTATACATTGCCTTAAATGTTAATGTTTATTTATGAAAGCTTCCGCATTATTGTTATCCTTACTGAGCATTTGAGCTCACCCCTTTCAATGTTTTAATATTTTCCAGGATGTGAAGAAGTATTTTATGAATGACCTGCAGGGATAGTCAGAAGAGGAAATGAGTGTGGACTATGAAGACTTTGTTATTAGTTTTTCACTTTATGATGTAATGTAACATTTATGAATGTATCTAGTGTTTCCAAGGCTACTAAACTAATCGGTCTTTCGAGACTTGATCTTTTGTGATCATGCCAATGTTACGAAGTAATTCACCGACTCTGGGTAGATGGGGTCGGGGCGTTACAATCTCATCGGGGGTAACTTGTTCCTGCCCCTGCTACCCCGGCCTGGGATCACCATAGTCGGGTGGCCGCTCTGCAGCGCGCTCAGCCAAGAGTTCATCAACCATCCTCTTCTGCTCAGCAAGCTGCTGGCGCAACGTGGCCTTCTCGGGACCTTCGTCCGTTTTCTGCACATAGGAGGACGAGTCAGAGTGCTTGATAGTTCCTACGTGCTCCTTACCCTTGCTGGTGTTTCGACCGAGTACCAGTTACTCGGTGGGTACGGGGAGGCCTTGCAGGTTCCTCTGCTAATGGGTAACTCTCCTTGATGGGTCCAGCAGTGGCGGTACGCCCTCGGGGGGTAAGTCTCCATCAAGGAATTCAAGATCGTATTCCTTGTCCACTACGTTAGCCATGTGGACCGCGACCCCTCTCGAGGGCATGTCCTCGATGTCGCATAGCGAATTGGGCTGTCGTCGGATAGGGTCAAAGAGGAGAGTGGCATAGTGTCCCCAACCACAGACTTGCACATGGGGGGTAGCTTCCCTGATGATTCTGCGGAGTGCTTTGAAACTCTGAACGCATTTCCATTGAAGGGCGCTCTGGCGGCCTGGCGACTCAGGGTGCTGGTCCACAAGGAGTGCGGCTGCATCGATCAGGCGGCACTGCTCGCCGATTTCTTCGAAGTGCTCTCGACTTCTGGGGTACACAACCCATTCATAACGAAGGTGGAAGTGTGTCACCCATAGGGTTCGACAAAAGCACCCCACTTCTTCAGGGGTAAGAGAATCTGGTACGCGAAAATTCAGCACTACCGTCGGCCAGAACTTCTCCAGGAAGTAATCCGCTGCGAGAATACTCCAGAAGCTCCTGGGATCGGACTCAGGGTCTGGCCCTGTGTTGCCCCACTCGTCAACCGAGGGCGGCTGGGGGACCGGTAGTGGTACCGAGACGGACCTCTGGGATAGTAAGCTCGGCGGTGGAGAATAAGGCGAAGGAGCTGACTGGCCGCCGAATTCCGGGCCATCCTCCGAAGAGCAAGGTGACCTGTCCACGATGTCACGATACGATGGGCTGATAGCCACAGCTTCCGGCACAGGAATCACAGCTACCGGCGACCGGTCATGTCGTCGCTCTACCACTGTTGGCCCCCAAAATAACTCTCTGTGATCTCTGGTAGAGGTAGAGGGCACTTCTGGTGACAATGGCGGTGATTGCGCAGTCGAGACCTGCGGGATTCCCAAGATTTCTTACTCCTGGATGTACCTGCGGAGAGAGATGGGAATCTGGTGGACCTCATATTCCGGGAGAATGAGGATAACGCTTCTAGTTCCTGCCCCAGTCCTTGATATGGAGGAGCGGGGAGAAGGTTCCATTTCTGAGTCGCATTCCACTTCCGAGTCGGAGAAGCGGTCAGGTTTGATCTCCACCCGGGCCTTCCCAGGATTCTTCTTGTGGCGGCGATGACCCGCTCTCCTACCCCGGGGTGGCTCTTCGGGACAGGGTTCATCCCTATCAGGCAGTCTCGGGGCGGCGCTGGCACCGTGGCGGAGAGGGCCCCCACTCGAGATTGCCAAGGTGCGAGGGGCACCATGTCAAATGTCGAAGGGTACATGGGGAGGACCTCCATGAACAGCACCCATGTAGGCGGAGCCTCTGTTGGAATCGGCAGGAGCATGGGGAGGACCTCCATGGTTGATGCGGGCGGAGCGAGTCTGAACTTCACTCCTCGAGTTGCTGGGGCGAGGAGGACCTTCGCCGGTTGCAGAGAGGATGTAGGGAGGGGCCCCACGTTGGAGAAGGACCGGATGGACGGTGCCTTCAGATCGGCGGTCAGGGGCAGGAGGATGGACTCCATACCCTGTATAGTGGGTGCAGGAAAGGTTTCCGTGCCAAGCGTCACTGCCGCGGGGCAGGTCTTCCTTTGGGATGGGGGTAGCACGAGGCATACCTCCATGATGAACTTCGGAGTGGGGAAGTCCCACACTCTATGGAGTAGTGGTACTGGGAGGACCTCCGTACGGGGTGACATCACCGCGGGTTAGTTCGCGGCGATCACCACTCAGGCCTGCCACCCAGAGAGTCAACACAGCCTACCCATGGGGCGGTTGGGGTCTCGATCCTGGTTGGGTGAAGGAGTTCCCCTACTCAGTGTATGCAGGGGCTTCATGATGCACGTCGGCGGTGGCTCGGGCCACTGTAGCTGTCGACGTCGACGCTCCTGGGCGGGTGTCCTCAGCCCGGGCCCGGCACTGACGTCGGGTCAGGAGAGCTGGTGCAGGTGGTGCAGGGGCATGGCCTGCCTGCTCTTCCTGTGGAGTCGGACGACAGCGCTGACGCAACCGGACAGGAGCTCTCACCTGGAGCCCTTGGGTTGGGACCCTGAGCGGGTTGATCCGGACGACGCCCGCCTCTTCGGCGTAAGTTGAGGAGTCATCATGGAATTCCGGGGACAGGCTCTCGAAACGGTTGAACGTTGGGGTGGGGAGAAAGGGCTCCCTGCACGGCCTGTTAGGGCGGCGTTGACAGCGGGGCCTGGATGCCTCCAGGTCCAGGCATGCCATATCCCGAGTTGGGATGACCCCTTCCTCCTCGTACCTGCGCACGAGGTTGTTGATCACCCTTCGCTGGATGACCTCTGATGGGGAAAGGGGACGTGGGCGCCCCGTATTCCATGATGTGGCAGCCGTCATGGCGGTAGCGGTGCCATGTGGGGTGGTTGTGGCGATGTTGCCCCTGCCCCTGCGTAGGCTAGCGGGCGGTGATCGCGTCTCTGTAACAGCAAACTAGTTCCTGAGAAATGAAGGGATCAACTCATCAGTACCGAGATGGAAGAGGATTGACAACCAGTGCCCCAGCGTCCTTCCATTCTCCCCGTCTGTAAGAAGGAACCACGCCAACACGCTGCAGAACGGAGTGCCCCACGTTCTACTGCCCCGACTTCCGGTGAGTTTCACAACAGGCCCGCTATTTGCTTGGCGGGACCAGGTGCCAGATATCTGGATCCGGTGACATGTCAATATACTAGTGTCTTGAACGCTACTAATCTCCATATTGAGGAGAAGAATTTCACGTCGGGTTCACCATTTCTGTTTCCGACGCTTTCGTCGGGGTGCGCGCGCATCCGTCCATGGAGGAGGAGGACGCGCTGCGCTTGTGGCCCCGCGTTCCCGCTTTCCAATGGCGGGCGTCATTCGCTCCTTATTCAGGGACGCCCGATCCTTGATCGAAACGAGATGATGGGATGTCGGTTCTTCCTTGTGTGGATTCTTCCTCAGAACTCATCACCTAGTCCGGGTCTTCCTCATAGATTTAATACGTAGTTCGTGAAACGCTTCCCAGTGCCATATTTCCATGGACACCGGTTAATTACACTTCTTCTGTCGGGACATTCCAAAGGGTCCAATCAGGGAAGCAACCTTCAGTCGGGGGATTAGTCACATTGAGGCATTAGTAGCGTGTCTGGATGCTGGGGAACCTAGCATGTCTGTCTATTATCCCTGGTCATAGGTCTTCTCGAGGGCGTGGAATCCCGAGGCATCCCACATCGAGTGCGGGGAATTATATGTCATAGACACATATCTGAGGTTTTCCTCATCTTCCCGTGTTTAACACAGGGTACGCCATGAGTTCAACGTCTAGCAGAGACAGATCAACCCAACCGGAGCATTAGCTAGGATGGATCAGATTGAGGGATTCCCCTTGAATGGATGCCAATACGGGGCCAGCCCATGGGCGGCTGTGAAGAGGAGCGTACCGGCATGGTCTCACCAAGATATGACGGTCCAGGAGAGAATCGGGATGGGTGATAGGTGGATGAATGGAGTGGAGGGGGAGTGAAATGGGACCATCACAGGGGAGACAGTGAAGTTGGGATTGAGCCTTGAAAAAGATTCCTACGTATCCCCATGATAGGGAATCAAAGTCCACGTAGTTCGGGATGGTGCCGGTAAACCGACGAGAAGGTGGACCTTGGCCCGATGAATGTCGTCAGCGAACCAACGTGAAGGTGGACCTTGGTCCGATGGGCATCATCACCATGACTTGACATGGATCAAAGACCTCGTAGTTCAAAGGGTTTCATCGGTGAACCGACGTGAAAGTAGACCCGTGGGTCCACTAGTGGTGGGCTTGAACCTTGGGAAGGTTTCCTACGTACCATGCCTTGACATGGATCAAAGTCCTCGTAGTTCAAAGGATTGATGGAATACAGTTTAATGTCATGCAGGACGATAGTGAACCCTGACGTGGATAAACGACGGGTGGTGGGTGTCGGTGAACCGACGTAATTGAGGGACCTTGGTCCGATGGGAGATGGGCTTGAACCTCTGGGAGGATTCCTACATACCATGCCTTGACATGGATCAAAGTCCTCGCAGTTCAGGTTGAAAATGGGGACTTGGAACACCGACAAGGAGACGGTCTGGGCCAATGATTGTTGGGCCTGAACCTCGGGGAGGCTTCCTATGTACCATGCCATGACACAGATCAAAGTCCTCGTAGTTCGTGTTGTGGAATACAGTTTAATGTCATGCGGGATGGGGGGAACCAACGTGAATGAGGTTGGAACGACCAGATGATGGGTTTGAACCTCATAGAGGCTTCCTCGTACCATGCCTTGACATAGATCAAAGACCTCGTAGTTTGGGTTAGTCACAACGGCTTGCCGTCGGACTAGGATGCAGTTTAATGTCATGCTGGATGAAGGTAGAACTCGACGTGAATGATGATGGGTGGGCTTGAACCTCAGGAAGGCTTCCTACGTACCATTCCTTCACATGGATCAAAGACCTCGTAGTTCAGATGGGGCTTTTTCAGCGAACCGACATGAAGGTGGACCTTGGTCCAATGAGTGGTGGGCTTGAACCCCTAGAAGGCTTCCTACGTACCATGCCTTGACATGGATCAAAGACCTCGTAGTTCATATGAGAATGGGTGTGCAGTTTAATGTCATGCGGGACAGGGGGGGCATACAGTTTAACATCATTCTGGATGAGGGCGAAACTCGACATGAATGAACGACCGAGCATTGTGGCTTGAACCTCATAGAGGCTTCCTACATACCATGCCTTGACATGGATCAAAGTCCTCATAGTTCAAATGGGTGGGGGTCAGAGTCGGTGCTCATTCTAAGCTCACGTGAGTCATGCTCGGTGTGAGAAACAAGAGGTTGAAAGGACCTGATGATCACGTCGCGAAGGATGCGTCCGTGAGAAGCGAAGAGGGGCTTACGCGTTAGAGAACCCATGGTGCTGGGACTTACTTCTGGATGGAGGCCCAGAGTGCGACAAAGCGTAGCAAAAGAGGGATTTGGGACCAATGATGGGAGGTTCCTCGTTCCCTATCATGCCCTCCACTGACCTTGGTAGTGGGGAAGTACGGAGATGTAGAGGTGCAACCATCCGTTGGGGAACTAGGGTCACCCTTCTCCTATGAACATACGCCACTACAATAAGGAGGATATCATCCCTTGTGGATGGGTGATTCCATTCCCGTTGAGACGAGTGCTGTAAAGAATGTTCGAGATGGGGGGACCCTTCATGAGAGGCACGAGGTCGGGTCACAGTTTAACGTCATGTTTTGAGGACGTGGTGCTTGGTAGTTTAACGTCCTGCAGCTCGGACGAGGTGGGTTCACTCCGCACCCCTAGGACTTACATAACCGGTACCCTCTGGTCCTTGCGGAAGGGAAGGTACCAGTAAGGCCGTGGTCAAGGGGGGTTGTGGAACGAACCATAAAGGGGTCCACGTTAGCGTGGCTATGCGAAGAATCAATAGCTGTTAGCGTGCCTATGTGAAGAAACATTAGGCGAAGCAACGCTACGGATGGTATTGTCCATGGGACTTTGAAATCACATCATGCAAACCTGGAGGGTCGCACGGGAAGAGGAATTGCTAAGCGAAGGAGTGTGCTTCGCGAAGTGGAGTTCCTTGGCCTTAGCATGGGGCATAGGTGTGAGTGGAAGGTGCTTCGCGAAGTGGAACAGTGTTCGCGAAGCACTGCCTCACGAAGAAGGGGTGCCTCACGAAGTAGGGTCCTGCGAAGCAGTGTGCTTCGCGATGTGTAGTGATCCTGCCTTAGCATAGGGATCACTAGTACAGGTTGGGTGTTTCGCGAAGCATAAACGCTCTGCGGCTGCCCAGGCTCCCTTGGGAATCCCCTTCCTTCGCGAATTCCCTTGAGCTTCGCGAAGGGCATCCATCTCGAAAGAGGGGCTCAAAACGAGACCAAGCAAATGCGTCTCGTGAAGTAGAAGTACCTCGTGGAGCTCATGATTCCCGGGGCAATGAGTGCTTCGCGATTTGGGAGAGGAGAAGCAGAAAGGTCAGATTGTCCGTCCTTGGGACTCAGGGGGAGTCCAGTATTTATTGGCAAGGGGCACCGTGAAGCAGAACTCGCATGCCGCTTCAGGTGCTTCGCGGCGTGCTCGCGAACGTCAACGTCGTCCGCGGAGGGTTACCGCCTATGGAGCTTTGCGGCGCGGTCACGAACGTCAAATGCGTTCGTGGAGAGTTACCGCATCTGGAGCTTCGCGGCGGGATCGTGAAAGTCAAATCCGTTCGCAGAGAATTACCGCCTCTGGAGCTTCGTGGTGGGATCGCGAACGTCAAATGCGTTCGCGGAGACTTACCGACTCTGGAGCTTCGCGGCGGGCTCGCGAACGTCAAATGCGTTCGCGGAGAATTACCGCCTCTGGAGCTTCGTGAGGCCGCGATTATTGGGCGCTTCGCGTCGGTGCTTCGCGCCGGTGCTTCGCGTTGGTGCTTCGCGAGGCAGCACGCCGACATTCTTTTTTGTCCCCCCCTTTCGTGCAATATTTTGGTGCCAACAGTCGCCATCTGACACGGTGCCCGACCCGGTCCGTTCCAAGGCCCGAAGGGCATTCCCGATCCCCACAGGCTGGCACAAGTGCCCAAGTATCAAACATTACATGGGAACGATTTACCCAAAATAAAAGATAGAAAAAAACTAACCAGATAAATAAACTAAAACTAGAAACAAACAACCAAATACGCCTTTTAACTATGAAAAGTTTTGAAGTCTACAACTTGAACCAATAACTAAAAATAAAAGACGACAGCAGAAACTAAAACTCTTACTCAACCCTCCTGGAAAAAGAGGGGCCACATCAACACCAATCTTCATAACAAGACCACCTGCAACCTGAACCACCATCACTGAGCACGATGTCACAACCTGGAATACACAAGAAACAATGTCTACATACTCCCAAATGTGTCGCATGACTTTAAACACTAAAGACTCACTCAAATCCTAATTTGTGACAAAACACATATCAACACCACATCAAAACACGATCCGAAGCATTTGCACAATTCAATAGCTAAATGCTCAATTTTTATAAAACATGATCAAATGTCACAATAAGGGTTTTTATGAAAAATTCACCACATTTTATATAAGCATGCTACTTAAAATCAAAAAACATATCAAACTCATTCAAAAACTAACTTCGCATAACACAAATTAATAGAATAACACACTAAATTAATTAAGCAAGCAAATTAACTTATCAGATAATGTTTAAATGCGTAACCACAAACCTCGGTGTAGTAGACGTCACAAACTTGGTGTGTAACGATCGTATCCCACCAACCGAAACTCAAACAAAGTCCAAATAGAACCTAATAAAAAAACACAACAGACCAATTATACCAAAATTGAACCAAACTCAATTCAAAACTCTAACCACACTCAACCATGATTAAACAACAAGAAAAAAAGGAAAACGTACTTACAACGGGGGTGCGGGAGGCCGGTCGGAGGTTGAAGGAGGCTGCCGGAGTAGTGCGAGGAGGTGCGGGGAGTCTGTCCAGGAGCGCGAAGGGGTGCGGGGTGGTCGGTGCGAGGTTGGCTGGTTGGCGGGATCGCTAGAAAAAGGGGAGGCGACGCCAGCAGGGGTCAGGAGACGCGGTGGAGGGAGGAAGAGGGGTACCGGCCGGAATTTTCTGGACAAAGCAGAGAGGCCGGTTTCCATGGGGGTGCAGCGCGAGCTGGCCGGCTAACTGGGGTGGCCGAACAGAGAAGGATCAAGGGGCGTCATGTTCGTTGAAGGGTGGTTCTGCGCCGGTGGATAGGTCCGACGAGGTAGCGGGAATAAGGGGAGCGGCGCAAAGAGGGGTCATGGCTGGCGCGGCGGAGGTCGGGATGCGAGGGTGCGGTGCGGCAGATGCAGGGAGGGCGGTACGAGGTGCCGCGGGGAGGCGAGCCAGCAACTGGTGGTGGAAGGGGAGGCACTGGCGAGCGGCGCACGCGGCCCGGGAAAGGGAAAGCAGACGGCATGATCGGGTTCCTAGGGGGGAAACGCGACGGGCAAAGGGGGTGAGGGGGAGGTCCGAAAACCCTAGAGAAAAAAAGAAAACCCAAAATAAAATGGAGTAAAGAAAATAAAATAAAAAGGAAAATCAAAAAAAAATCCATAATAATACTATTATTATTATTATTGTTATTAATATTCTTAAACTGGAACCTTGACAATAATAATATTAATATCATTAATACACAATTCATTAAATTATTAGCACATTATTCTCATTTTATTTACTTATTTTTATTTTTTCACACATTTAATTTTATTTCATTGTTATTATTAATTCATTTATTTAATTAGTTGACCATCAAGCATGGTCATACTACAGACCTGAAGAAGCCTAATGACATCACAATTATGCTTTTTCCGTGGGTTGCATGATGAAAATACATGAAAAACTCATTTAATTTTGTTTATTTATTATTAATTCCTTTTATTTAATTAGTTATACATTAGGCAGGCGAGCGGTTGACCGAGTGAGGTCGCTCGGCTTCGACAGCGGCGTGTCGAACACCATCAAGACCAGAAGACATATTTATCAGCGCAAAAAGTGCAAAACCCCGGTCAGGCTCGACCCTCATTTCATATAAAAAAGAAAAAATAATAATTAGAAGCAAATAAAATTATAAGATAAAAAAAATAAAGATGAGAAACATGACACAACGCAAAGTTTGAGTGTGACAGAAACATTATCTATGTTCAAAGAAGAATTATAATACCAGAGAGAGTTGATAGAAATTTTTATGGGGGAAGAAAAGAGAAAAAACAACTTATGAGCAACCCGTGCATGAAGATCCCACCCCACCCCTACCAGTTTTGAGGCAAGCCATTCCCTTAAAAAACATTACTTTGCTAAGGTAATCAATGTTATAATAATTGTTTCTATGAAATGTGAATCCAATAGACACTGATAACTTTCCTGTACTGATATTATACAGGGTGAAAATGATTGTGATTTATATCTATCAACTCCCACCTATCGCCTTGTAGCGAGAGCTATGGTGTTCAATCTGCAAAACGACATGCTACACAACAGACCATTTCCAAAAGAACATGTCGGAGTGTTGATTAATGTATCTCATGATCTGAGTGCCATGATACATGTTCTAAATGATTATGATGACATTCATACAGTCGAACAAGCTGTTGGAATATTCATTAGATGGATGTCAATTCATGTAAAAAAACATGTCGATAAGGAGGTCTTCATTTCCCCTTTATTTTTCAAGATGAACCTTAAAAATTTAATGAAAAAGATCTGAACCGATGAATAATATTATAGAAAGACTAGTATAAGGGGGTGAAATGAAATATTGGATCAAAACTATATCAAGGATCAACCAACCAATTGAAACAATCTACTGAGAGCACCTTCACCCCACCCATTCTATATCCACATTTAATATAATTGTAGGCTCATGTGGATAAAGAGTTGATAGACAACAATACTCACACAATTGATTTTGAAAAAAATATGTATGGAGAGGAAGAATAAAATTACATTAGTGGTGAAAATATAAATGAAATACTCAAATATGAATGGCTAGGGGCCTCAGTTGTAAATGTATACATGAGGTATGTTTTTATGATTTGATTTTAAAAAAGCTGATATACTATGATAATTATGACTAAATACATTTCATATTTTTCACAGGAATATATATGAAAAACAATTGAAGGGATTTTTCCCTGAACAAAAATTTGGACTTGTTTTTCCTCACATCAACTCTTCTAAAGAAGAAATAAATTTAGATAAAGTGGGTGAAATATTGTCATCCCTGCTCAAATCATTTGAAAAAAAAATTACGGATGACAAAATCTTTTTAATACCAACGATGTAGTGGTAAAACTATATAATTTAATCATATCAACTATATTTTCATTTATTTCATTACTTATTCCTTTTTTTGTTTTTAGGTAGCATAGGATGCTTATTTCGGTCAATTTGGATACTCTGAAGATTTATTTTCTAGATTAAATGCTTAGATATACAACAAACCGACAACGCATGATGGAATTTTTTAATTTGTAATACAGTAGATCAAAAATTATGGAACAGAACATCTAGTTATATAATTTATATTATATTTTAATGAGTATTATATTATGATAGGGTGGTGCATAAATATCATCTACTTCATGGAATGAATCCGAAGCCTAAGGACAAGAAATCCCATGAGATATAAAACTAGACAAGTATCCTGGTATATATAATAAAATTTCATTATCCAAACGCTTATCTAAACAAATTACTTACTTTTATTGATTTTTTTTGCAGTTTACAAAACAAAAAAATGAAAAAGACTATGGTTATTATGTTTATAAATTTATGAAAGAGATCATATTTCATCAATAAAATAGTATCCCTGAAGAGGTATTTTTGAAAATAATTAATATTTCATTTAAAATATTAATTAATCCTTTGTGTATTTATATTTTTTCTGTACTACCATGACTGTCGCAAAAACTAATATTCACACTATGATATAGACGAAATAGTAATTATTTTCAATTGGGAGAACCAAATCCACCTGAACCAACATGAAATGATCTAACGCCCTACTGAAAACATAAAATGGAGTAAAAAACACTGAAATCCCCAAATAAATGAGGTGCGATACAAGTAGTAACCATATAATTACACCTCAGATCAAAGTCGGAGGACTGAATCAATCTGAACCCCATTTTCCCCCCTTCACAGAATATAATTACCCTTTGTCCACAGAAAGAAGTAAAAGACCTAAGTGTCCAATGAGATAAAGAAAATAAAATAAAAACTAAACTAAAACATACCTATCTCCTATGACTATACACGTCATCGCCCAACATATAAGAACCACAATGCCCCTTGGGTCAAATCAGGTTCCTGCAAGCAAGGGGGAAATATATCCATGTTTCAAAATGATACTATAATATAGTAAATTCCTATTAATTAACAATTATTCTTCCTATTAATGGTATATAATTAGTTTGGCTCGAGTTTTAGCTTAATTTGGTTGTGTTCGATACAAGTTTTTATCCCACCGAATAATAAAAGTTTACTAGAGGACAAAATTTCTAATCAAATAGAATACATCTTAACAAAAAATGGATCCACACCTATGAACAAGGTTGAACATGATAAGAAAGAATGTTTGATCATATAATCTGATGAGTTATAAAATGATAAACCAAAAAAATGAAAAACATTGAGTGTTCTCTAATTGCACAAGTGAATATGCAATTTTCAAACAATAATAAACATGTGAAAGAAGATAAAAGTGGACATAATGGCCTGGATTTTTAAAAGAAAAGGTGTTAAAGCCATACCAATAACAACTAGTGGTATCATAAAGAATCTAATTTGTTGAAACTAATATCAAGCCATGATTTAGTGAAAGCAGTCTATTGTAAATAGGAGGGCATATTTGGAGAAACATAATCATGAAGAAATGGGGGAGTTAGAGATGGATTGTAATGGTTATTCAACCTTATCTAAGATTAAAGAAACCTACAGAGACTAAATATACGCCCCTACCCCACCCATTTCCCCACTGCACCACCCCCTCCCCCTGCCCTGCAGACCCCCCCTGCAGACCACCCCTACCCTACAGACCTCCCCACTTCACCCTACCCCCTCCACCCACCCCCTCCCCCTTGTCCTGCAGACCTCCCCCCTCCCCCTGCCCTACAGACATCCCCCTTCCCCCTGCCCCTCCCCCTTCCCCCTACCCCCCTCCAGCCTGCCCCCTACCCTCCTCCACCCACCCCCTGCCCCCTTACCCCCTCCACCCACCCCCTGCATCTTACAGAAGGGACTCTATAATGTTTTTTCAATATGGGGAGGGATCACACATGTATGATTAAAGGAACATCAAAAATCTAAAATAAGTTTACCTAAATGATCACTTGATTTCATGTGAGGTGCTTGGAAGATTCTAAGTTCACACAGTTTGAGCATCAATTCAGGTTGAGAATCAATTATGGAGTGGTTTTTCTGAGGGTATCCACCAGTAGATGAAAATGACCACTTGGTGTTCACTTGAAACTCCCTTTGGTTGTGCCAGCAACAATATGGTGATAATCGTTACAATTCAGATAAGGGGGAAGACATGAAGTGCATGAATTTTAATGATAGGGAGAGCATCTAGCCATAAAAAATTTAATTCAAACCAAAAAAAGTATTTTAGTATTTTCAAACAACTTAGTGTACAGTTCCTAGATAGAATAGAAGCATATAAAATATCTATATTAGATGAAATCTGTTGGAAAAATTCAGACAATATTCAATGACATCAACTTATAACAATAACATTGTCCAAAACATCAATTCTGCTTACGGAAAATAAGGAATCCATGTCAAAAAATATGAAATTTATGATATAAAATCAGAACTTGAACTTAAATTTTGTGTTCTAAAAACCCAAATAGATAACCCCTTTAAAAGATATATCTTAGAAGTGAGACCACCTCATCAATATCAATGAACAACATACTGGTTTCATGAAACTTATGGTTCACTAACCTAGAATTAGAAATATAATGTCATGTTTGAATTTTGATCATCAAAAATACAAAATGATAAAACGATGTTATATTTTATTTTAAGAAATACTTCAGTAAAAAAGAACTGGGATGTGTAATTTGTTCAAAAATATAATATACCATCAAGATCATCATATCAGACCATCTGATGATGATAAGATTTTTGTAAATCTGAATTTATTTAGGTAACATCCAGTAGTTAACACCTTAAAAAATTGATATAAAACATAAGCATTGTTCTAATCTATGATTCAATGTCCCAAGGAAGGTCATAGAGTATTGTTTTCATAGAGTATAATCTATTGTTAGGAATGAAGTTGTGGAGAAAATGAAAATCATGGAACTGTAGTCAGATCTAGAATCTTATCTGGATAACATCAAGGGGTGAAGTTATAGTCTTAAAAACACCATAAAAAAGGACCCTAACATCGCAAAAATAAATGCATGGTTAAGCTATTTGGTCTTATACATATACTCCATAGATGCTGAAACCTACAGATCAACATTCACCATTTCTAAATTTAATGTTGTCATCATCTGAAACAATTTAAAAATACCAGGAAAGAGGCATGAATATTAGGAAGGAGATATGACAATAATAAAGATAATAAATTGAATGAAATAAATCATACAGTATGAAAATTGGAGGATGAGTTGAGTGTCTCTTGGAGTGGCTTGTAGTGTTGATGGAGGTATGGTTACCTAATGCCTTCGATGGAAACATCAGCGGAAACACATTGTATGTGAGATATTTACCTAAATAGTCTCACAAATGTCCAATATAGAGTGCACTAAATCTAATCTTGGATAACAGTGACCTGGAGCCTACACATTAAATGTATTTTATAGAAACCTTCAAATTAAATGGGAAATGACTCACATACAATTTAAAGAGGAAGGTCGAAAACATAAAAAACATTAAAAACAAAGTAGAAACAAGAACCTGTATGTTATTTTTGCTTCCAACAACAATATGATTCGATCTTCAACAGGTGTATGAGGTTATGTCCAGTTTTTTTCTACCCAAAAAACAAAAGAAAAATATTATTAAATAGTAAAATAACTAAAGGAAATAAAAGACAAGAAAATGGAAAAGAATTTTTAGGTTTCAAACCCCGAACAGGGGCTGTTGTAAAACTGTCCACAGTTGGATAGTTCCAACAGGTCAACCCCAGTCCATTTGAGGGTGTGGTCATCAGATTAGGAACCACCTCATCTTGTTTCTATTGAGTGTTTATTGTAGTTCCCATTGAACATCAACTTGAGTGATGTAAATACGATGTCCATCAATACCTATCAGTAGTCATTCCCAGCATGCACCCCCTTAGCATCAACTAGACTACTTAAGTGACAGTTCTTATACAATAATCAACCTGAACCCAAATGTTTAATGGGATATAAATACAGAAGTAGAGTCATGTATATAAGAGTTCATAAAGAACAAATGTTAAATCCATGAATTATTGGTCTAATACTTGCCAAATAAGCATAATGAATGAACTGTTTAATCGTGAACCACAAACAAATAGTAAAAATGAAATATAGCATATCAATGTTTTTAATCCAGATAATTGTATTTACAAATTTATCAGGAATTTCAATATGGACATCCATAGGAATTAATAATGAGAAAATACACCTCTCAACATTATAGTTGTAGTATGGTAATAAGAAATAAATTAACATTCCAAAATGTTATCTTCGAGCAGTAGGGCGCATTAAGAGTACATTTCCTTAAGAGTATATTGTCAAATAGATTAGTCTTATGGATGGTAAAATTGACACCGTTGACCTGTCACCTGACTTTTAGAATAGTAAGTAGTGGCCATACTTTACCTATGATGGATGGTAGGATTGAAGGCTTCTTATATTTATATAGCCCATATACTACACTAATATGCTAAGCATCATTCCTCACTGATAACAGAACAAATATCAGTTTATCCTGAAAGGAAAATGAATGCAAAAAAATCAAAAGAATAATATAAATAAATTGATTGAAAGGAAATGTATAAATAATTTTTCAATGTTATAAAATGTTTTCATTTTTTATATGTCGAGTTTTTGTATAAGAAACATTTAAGAATATATAAATTCATTTATAAGAAAGATCAAGATCCATATAGAAATAAAACTAAATTATCTTGGTAATCCATAGTTTCAAAAATAAAAATTAGCAATTCATATTAAACACTTTCCATAAAGCTATTAAATTAAAGGAACACTAAAACTAATTATCAAAATACAGACCTTCATATTCAACAATTTATGTCCCTATACACACAAAGATGATCTAGATATTGAACCTTACTAGGCAATTATGATTTTAAAATTTATAATAAAATAAGAAGATTGATGAGCTTAAATACAAAGTAGTCCAGGAATATCAGGTAAAAAATAAAATTGAACCATAACATATCCATTAAAAAACATTTTCTTTCATGTGATCCCATCTCCTGATGAACAAATGATTCAAAAAATCAAGTATGGATTTACACATTAAACCATATTGAAGAGAGGTAGAGCCCATCAAAATCTTCTAGGAGAAGAATGAAAACAGATTGTGGGTGGCCTCTCTTGAAAAGGAAATCGATCTACAAACCAGTTGAGTAAGATAATCACAAAGGATGATGAAAAAACACAATAAATTCTTCCAAGACGTGACTTTTCCTTCTCCAAACATATTCTAACCTTCTTGAACCTATTCTAAATACAAAAAACTATTGAATAATTATATTAAACAACATAAAACATCCTAGTAATCCAATCCCACATATTTTATTATCAAAAATTCTTATATCACCATCATTGTGTATGGTTCCCTTATATGTTCAACATCATCACATCAATATGCCGTCAATTTCTACTCATACTATACCCATGTATTCTATAAATACAAGAGGAAGGGAGATCTGAATAACCATCCAATGAAATTCAAATACTAGTACAACCTTAAAATCAGAACATTGATGAAATAATATGGTATAAGATACCTGCATTAATTGAAGCCAGGAAGAGGGCGCCACAGTGACAGGTTATCGGAGAGGAGGGCGAAACGGTGAGAGAGGTCTCTGGGGAGGAGGGTGCCACTACGAGAGAGGTCTTCATGAGGAGGTCACTGTGGTGAGAGGGTTCTTCAGAGAGGAGGGTGTCACGGTGAGGATTGGTCGGGGAGGATAGGTGAGGAAGGAGAAGTCATCAGGGAGGAGGGCACCGCAGTGAGGAGAAATGTTGGGGAGGAGAAGTCGTCGGGGTAGGAGGGTACCGCGGTCAGGCGAGGTTGGAGAGGAGTGTGTCATGGTCAGGCGAGGTCAGGGAGGAGGGCGCCGCGGTCTGGTGAGGTTGGGGAGGAGAACTCGTCAGGAGGAGAAGAAGTTGGGAGGATAAGATGTTGGCAGGATCATGAGAGTAGCGAATTGGGGGACTCTGAAACCAAATAGGAAAACACGTGGTATAACCACGATTATAAAATTAAACCATGGAAATTAGAAAGATATAGACTTGGAGGAACATATCCTTCCTTGAGAAATATTTCAAGTCACTGAAGATTAAAAGATCCTCCCTTATTTTGCAGAGACATAAATATAAGATATTAACCAAATTTCTTGAATCTGGTTTCTGACTCAGAATTAAATGTAAAGGAATGGGTCTCACAATGAAAGGATGTAATTGAGAACTGTCGCACCATGAATAAAGGTGTCACTCTATGACAAGAATTTTTCTAGAGACCTATATAAAAATGATCACATAATAATACAAATTAAGAGAGATACAAATGAGAAGAGGAGAGAATAAAGTGAAAAGAGGGAGTTCTAGGTCACTACTAGAAATAAAATGAATATTAAAATTGCAATCAACTTCTAATAACATGTATGTGGTTACTTGAAAAAGATTTAACTTGTGCATTGTTAAATTATAATAAAGTTAGGTGGGATGGAATGATATCAAAACACTTCCAGGAGCAAACACCATTAGAAGAAAAAACCTAACATCACCATCATCTTCTAACTCTAAAACATCATTACATAGAATTTTCCAACCGAAAAACATAATAAATCGAATAAAAAAACCAAAAACACCTAAAGCACATCACCACCACCAACCAAAAGAAAATCCACACAAAGAAAGACAAATAAAACACACATGAGAATACAAATGCCTCCCTTCTAAAGAATCAGGCCCACCCGAGGGTAAACAATGTGGTACAACCTAAATCTTTTCTACTGAAAGACTACACCAACCAGGTGATTCTGTTTGAATAGTCAGAGCTCTTTGTTTTTAATCGAATGATGTTTGATCTATTGTTAGGAGGTTTTCTGGTTTTAAGTTAAATAAAAAGAATTTTTTTTTCTATAGAATTATCATCTTGTGTTAATCATCTGGGGCTGAAGTTGATGCATGGGAAGTGGCTCCCCATTTCTCAGATTTTCTAGTGAACACCAGTGTTCAATTTTTCCAAGATAGGGTTAATATTTTTCATCCTAGTAATAAATTTGTGGTCAATGGACCCTTGTCAAGCCTTGGTGGAATTGTTTATATTGAAAGTTTCCATGTTATAGATTATGACTCGTTTTTATATTTTTCCTTATCTTGTGCTTTTTAGTAACATAAAATTTTCCTCAACAAGTTAAATAATCGTATTTGTATTTTTGATTTATGGAAGGCATTTCATCTACAGTGAGATTCTTCATTCAACTGTTCACGTGGATATGTTACCCACATTCCTGATCTCAAATTCCACAAATACCCATCCGCTCATTTTAGTTTAAATAAAAATTATTGTTAGTAATCTAGCTGTGATCACAATTTATAATTTTCAAATATTTTCATTTGAAAATTACAGAATATTAGAGAAGTGGTATATTTTAATTATCCACAAACCCAGCTTGAATCACACCATAATAATTAGTTCATATTTTTTAGAATTGAAAAAAACACAACATCATTCTAGGTATGTTTTAGATGTATCTTCAAGAAATTCATCTCTTCCTAAATAATTCTGCTCTGTAGTTGACCCTTACAAAACTTCTTGTATCAAAAAATTGACTCTTATGATTTTTCAAATGACTGGTGAATTCTTATCAATGAACCTTATGAATTTTCAAATGAATTTTTTGAATCAGTGTGGCTTCCTGCCTTTGCAATAAATTTCCGTCTGTGCATGTAGCATATGACTCGTATGAAAAATCAGAGTTACTTATTTTCACTACCACATCTTAGCCAAATTTTGGTCATTCTAACTTCCGAACCTTTGAAATCTATAATTTATGAAAAATACACCGACACATCTCATGCACATCATGAAAACATACCCTAATAGACAAAAAACCATTATTGGGAAAATCCTTAGTATCTAATAAGAAAAAGAACCTACAATGAAGTGCAGGTATACAGTTCTCTAGTTTCAAGTCCAGCCTTCAGCAAAGGAATACCAACATCACCACCACGCCTACCACTTTAACAACCTGCGTTGTTATGGGTTGGTGAAACTAAAAGAAATTGTACTTACTTGTATTTGGAGCACAGAGGTAGGATTGTTGTGTCGGAGGATAAAGATCACTATAGAGTATGGGCCTTGATAGGAACCACGCACATAGGAACGCCGAAAGGGAGGTGGTGACTGCATCATCGGAGGAGAATCATCCCAAGGTGGGTGGTTTTGTCAGAGGAGTAGAGTGGAAGATGTTTTGGGTAACAGCGCCGAGCGAGGAGGGTTGCAGGGAGTAGGGAAGAAAGGGATGGAGGTGGAGATCATGAGCAGAGAGCAGGGCATAAATGGGGTGGGTATCACGAGCGCACAGGAGGAAGGTGGTGGGGGATTGCGAGCGTATAGAAAGAACAGGGGTAAATCCACGAGTATTTTTTGACTCGTGGAATTACCTTAACCTATAGCCACAATTTTATTAAACCGTGGCTATATAACTGTGGATAAATCTTCAATTTATAGTAGTGATGAAAGATCCAAATGAGGCTCAACTTTCAACAAAATGATTTTTTAGTATCAATAACATCTCTTGAACATTTTATTTTCCTCCCAAAGTTTCACCAAATGTGGTATCACAACACAAGACATCTTCCCCCACACTTAAGTTCAACTAGATTATGCAATTTCACTTTAAGAGTAGGTTGGATAGGGAAAATTGGATTGTAATGTGGCTAACCTATCAAAATGTTCATAGCTTATAAGGGACTCAATGATTAAATGTTCAAGGTAGGAAATTATAAAAACGATTCTTATGAAATATTGGCCTTAAAACCAAATAAATTCCCCATCTATTTAAAATAAAAGTACCTCAAATCCTCAAGTTTTAACAGAAATAAATCAAATTCTGCTTAAATCAAGAATTCAACAAGTGGGTTGAATGTATCGAATATGAAAGATATAGTTAAAAATCCTCACATGTAAGTGATTTCAATGATAAAGACAATGAGATGTGGCATGGAATTCAAAAATTATGAGTACTATTCCTGAAATTTATAAAAATTTTAACATGAAATAAAGTCATTTTCAACATTCATTTAAGCTCAGTTTCAGGGAATAAATTTTTTCACTCATAGACATGGGCTTCAAAAATATCATTGATAATCATTTTAGCTCAAAAGATGTCGAAACACATAAAAAATTTTAAATTTTTTTTTAACCAAAATGAAAATAGTAAATGAAAATCATAAACTATAAGGGTTCCCTCGCCCACACTTAAATTATACAGTGTTCTCAATGTATTCAATTAGATTTAATATATAATATGTGAAGAATTGTACTTGGATTCCACATAATAGGTGACATGAGCTTGATGGGCCATATGGGAACAAGCGCATCTTCCTGAAAGCAAGAGGTTGGCGACTAGCAGCGAGGGCCTAGGGTGTGTCCATGGGAAGACTATGCCCTCATTAGAAGAGTGTAGCACAATGGATGGAATATAAATGTATAATAAAAAGTGGAAGCAATATAATTAAATTGTGGAAGAAAACTAATTCAATAGATAAACAAGAATAACAATAACAGTATCAATTGGAAAATTGATGTTGTAATGTCATGTCACTAGAAAACTGGAAAACATGGATTCAAGACAATAAGATTAACATGTTCCACAAGGTAAAAGAAAACAAAGACTACTCTAAGAATCCTAAGATCCAACATGGTCATCTACTATCAAGCTCCATCCTAAATAGCAAGCAATCAAGTGTTTGAATCCGTATGCTTCCCTTTTTCAACACCTGCAACCATGTAATCTACAACGGGTACCAAACGACACCCGAAGAGGGTATGAGATAAATCTTAGTGGGAAACCACCAACTATTTCTATAAAATCCAGCCTATGTAATGGAATATAGAAATGTGTAGTCATTCATATATAATGTAAAGAAAGAAATACAACATAACTAAATACCCAAGTACCTACTTCATCCCTCGACTGGTGTCTAAACATGTAACCCATTCATTTTAGTATGTAATTGCCATTTAATGTTAATACGTCACATGAGGAATAACCAACACTGACATCACATTGAGATAGTATAAGTAGTGACGGTACCATGATGTAACAAGGCAACCTGATAAGGATATCCAGTGAGGGAGTTCTAGGGTAATAACTTGGGTAACATAAATATCATGGAACGCAAATGTAGTAGTATCTTAGTGTAGTTAAGGGGTATGAGTATAATCAAAGGATAATAATCCAAATAATTATACAATAATGTGTCTACCAAGTCCAGGGTTATCGACCAAGGTCAAATGGGGATAAGAAAGGACAGAACCCTATGGGCTTTCACCATGGCACCTACTAGTCAACTATAGATCTAAGGATTGTATCTGAGGCATCCTATAATAATTTAAAGGATACTATGGTAGTATACCAAGAATCCAAGGAATATACAAGAACCTGGTTCTAGGTGGGCAACAACCTAAGCAAACCACATCCTTGAATTGGAATGGGATTCTCGAGACCCAGGGTATTCTCCTCTCAGAATCCAAGTTGAGCTCAAGTTAGTCAATTTCTATTTGATATTGTAATCATTTAATAATTCATTTTGGTCCAAGTCTTGCCTTCCATTTGAGAGGATAGTTCAAGTAGAGTAGGAACCATTTATTTATTGGTCCAAGCCTTGTCTTCCATTAGTTTGGATATGCCAAGTAGCGTTGTAACGATTTTGTCAAGTCTTAATTAACCATTAAGGCATATTCAATTACACAGGTTCACTCCGCTACCTTCCATTAATATGGAAAAGGGTCCTATAGACATGTGACCATTTTTCAATATCATTTGTTAAGGCCAAGTTATATACTTAGTATACATTCCATTTCACATTTCACATTTAATAATCATTTGGAAGCACTTAACTTTGGCAGGTCAAGTGGTGAGCATACATGATACATTCCATTATGAAATTATCTTTACTAACAAGTCATTTAATATGGAAAGACTCGCCTTTAATAAGGTCAAGAAAAGGCACACCCGAACGGTGGCACAAACGTGCCGAAACACTGAAAACCCAAATGTGGCATAACTTTCAACATGGGGTGGATTGAGTTTTGGGTTTAACCACTAACAACTAATCACATATTTGGTAATAGAATACCCATATGATTCTAAAAATTATAATCATGGCATGTAAATTTGAGAAATAAATCTTGAAGAAATTGGTAGGCCCCATACGAACATCCTAAAAACAACGAACATTAGGGATAAGTTATTAATCACCCACCTTAGGGTTGTACGATCCTTCTCCTCCAGTATCGGTCCTTGGTTTTCATCAGATAAAAGTATATCTATGAAAATGTGAAAAATTGTCACATGATGATACATAGGACGAGAGAAAGAGAGAAGAAGAATGGCTAAAGAGGACTTGAGTACTTACTATTGCTCATCCAACATGATGAATGGAAGATCAGTCGGATATAGGACGAAGGAGATCTCTTGATCCCTAGATCTAGCCTTCGAAAAGATCCAAAATGAGAATAAAAGGGGTTAATCACCCTAGTTCTCATATTAGGGAGGAAGGAGTAGGATTAATAGATCATTAAGAGAAAACTGGAAATTTGCCCAGAAATTTAGCCTGCACACTGTTTGTCAAACCATGTGCACACCTTGAAAGAAGGATCTGCCAGAATGGTTTGGAAACATAGTTTTATCAAACCATGTTCAATCCATTCACAGGTAACTGGAAAAAAGGGGAACCCATATGGTTAGGCCGCACATCCATGCGCCAACCGTGTGAGGTGGATCTATCTGATAAAACACCATCCGCACGGTTTTCTGAACCATGCTCCAAGCCATTTCCCCCCAAAAAGATGGGTTCTAGGCTCCGAAGAAGCCACAAAAACCCTTAGAAACTTTAATAACTCATTAGGCATCCACATTAAGTCCAAAGTAAAGATTTAGACTGAAAAAATAAAGGATCCATACCCGAGTGAAAAACCGGATTCTTACAGTCTTCACCCCTTAAAAGAACTCCCCCCCCCGAGTTCTCCTTCCAGGGGTAAAGAAACACTATCTGAGAACAAATATAGACATTGGTCCCATAAATAATTTTAACTCTCCCAATTATCATCCTATACTCGACCGTGCTACCATTTCACTCGTATGAGAGGAAAAAACATGCCTTATAGATACATCGTGCTTCGGTCAATGATGTGTACTAGATACTCCTCGAAGGTAACATTAACATCTAACTCAACTTATCTGAGATCAAAAGTATGAGACATGTCTGCATGATATTGGGGAAGCTGTGAGATGTGAAAGACGTTGTTCATGACATGGTACCTCGGAGATAGTAGCAATCGATAGGCTACCAGCCCAACTCACTCTAGAATTTCCTATAGACCAACGTAATGAGTTGACAACTTTCCAGGCTTTCTTCACTATCTATTCCCTAGCCTAGGCTATACAAAAAGGAATAAATGATCCCCAACCTCAAACTCAAGAGGTCATCGACGACGATCAACATATGATTTTTGTCTATATTGAACAGTAGTCATACACTTTATGATCAGCTAAACCTGTCCTGAAGTCTCCTGAACGAGATGAGGACCTAGTAGGGATTCCTCACCTGCCTATAGCCTACACAAGGGTGAATGGAATGGCCTACCATATAAGGCCTCAAAAGGATCCATTTGAATCATCTCCTAAAAGCTGTTATTGTAATAGAACTCGATGAGAGGGATATGCTACTCCCAAGAACCACCAAAATCAAAGACACATGTTCAGAGCATATACTCTAGAACATGTATTGTCTATTCCATTTTTCCATTGGTCTAAGGGTGAAAAGAAGTTCTTAGAATCACCTGAGTCCCCATAACTTTCTGAAACCCTTTCCAGAATCGTGAAGTGAAATGGGAATCCCTATCTGAAATGGCAGTACATGCAGCCCCATGTAGTTGTATGATCTCACAGAGATACAATCTTCCTAGTTAATAAAATGATAATATCTCCCGAATAGGAATGAAGTGGAATGATTTTATTAGTCAGTCAATGACTACCCAAATAGGATTGCAACCCCTCAATGACCTTGGCAAGAGGAATACAAAATCCATAAAAACATCATCCCATTTCCATTATAGTACTGGAAGTGGCTGTAATAGGTCTACAGGTCTCTAGTGCTCCTCCTTCACCTACTAACAGGTGGAACACCTAGTAATGAATCTTGAAATCTAACATTTCATTCTAGGCCACCAGTACTGGTGTCACATAACTCAATACATCTTCAAGATGTCTGGATGGTCTTCCCACTAAGAATCATGGGACTCTTTCATCAACTTCTCTCCCATATCTGCAAGAACCCAAATATGTTCACATAGACCGAGGACATCATCTCTATCCACAGACTAATTTGAATGTGGGTTATCTCCTGATATACTCTCATGAAGAACCAAACTATCAGTATCCAAAAATTGCCTACTCTTCACCTTCTCAAGGTGGGAAGAGGTAACTGTTGAGGCTGAGAGGTAAACCTTCTCTTGATTTTCATGAAACTCTATATGAAGTTAATAAAAGAGGGCCATTAACTTCCAATCATCATTGGATTTCTGTATAGTGGAATGGACACTGGAGCTACTCTTGGAACATGCTCAATTGTAAACTCTACCCCTCTCTTAGGATGTAAGCCAAAAAATCATCGGGAAATAGTTCCCTAAAACGATCAACTACTGGAGGGAAATGAGTTTAAAGAAAACCCTGATCCTCAAAGAAAATATTTACAATATGAACAGTCACTCCACCTCACCCATGATACTTGAGTCCAACTCTCTCATCCTGGACATCACACTTTATTTTGAAAATATAACTACTACCTTCTGGTGATGTTAAAGAGACCCTATGTCGATATAATTATATAATGGAATGATAGTGGACTAACCAGTCTATCCCAAGAATGACTTCAAAGCTCCTCATATTGAGAACAAAGAGATTCAACAAGAAAGGGTTACTGCCAACCTCAAGGTTACAATCCCTGCACAGGCCTATTACCTCTGTCTGTATTCCCAATGATGTATTGAGGTTCATTACACCATAGTGATATTGTATCTCTAGTCCAAGAATTTCCTTGATAGATACAAAATTAAAAGAGTTTGAAGCACCTGTATCAGACAATGAAGAAACAATAGTAGAGGCTACTGGAATAGTACCTCGTACTATAGATGGTCGCACAACATGATCTTCAAATATCAGTTGTAAATCATGAAATTGACTTGGACAGTGGCCCTGTGAAACATATGGACTACCATGGTTATGACTGCTCTCTTGGTGCTGCAGGTGATTAGGGGTTGGACTACCACATCCATGACCTCCTCCTCAAATAGACCAGCCAGTGCTATTCTAACTCCCCGCCTGAGACAACGGAAAAGAACTCGCTCCTTCAGGTGTAGTGGATACTAATCGTTTTCCACATGAAGTTGGTGTAAAGGTTCTATAAAAGCATTGAGGATGAACCATACGGTGGCAGGCCCAAAAATTCATATGGTCTCTATCACATTGGGGCTTCTTATGCCCCAGTATTCCACACTAATGACACACCATAGAGCTATTAATGTGGATACTTTGGCTACCACTAACCTGATGAAAAACTTCAAGGGAACGTTTCTTTCCAGTGGAAGAGCTACTGGCCTGACACGTCACTGGTCCTTTAAAACTGATACTCATGATGTCCCTCAGGTTACACTTAGTGATAAGGGTGTGATCAACTATTAAGGAAAATGTTGGAAGGTGAAAGACATTCACCTGAGTTTGGATGGCGTATTGGATCTCATCCTCAAAACGTATAGCACGCAAAAGCTCATCACCGACTATAAGTAGTGAAAAGGATTGTAAATTAGTGAAACATGATGAATATTCAATAACTAACATAGAACCCTGATTGAGATTCATGAACTCTTTGGATCTATAAGCTATCAGTGATCGAGGAATGAACTAATCATAGAAGGTGGTCTGGAAGTGAACCCGTAACATGCCCTGTTGATGACTGGCCTAGGTTTCCACATCCCACCAATGCTTGGCCGAATCCTGAAGCATGTATGTAGCAAGGTTGTCTATCTTCTCTGGTGGTGTTTCCAGATGCTCAAAGACAGACAACATGGCCTCTATCCAAGACTAAGTAGCCCGAGAACCTCCCTCCCTTGAAAAAGTAAGAGGATGATGCTGCTAGAACTTGCAGGTCAGATCAGCCATCGTAAGTGAAACCCATGGAGAAACATGCATAGACTATATTAGATGTTGGAAACTATCACGAACTTCATCCTCAGTGATCAGATCAGGTACAATAGGTGGTGTATCAAGTGTCACTTTTGAAGGTAAGACTGGCAGCTCCGTGCCCACTATGTCTGGAGCATGGTCGTCACTACCCTCCTGGAAAATGACACGGGGACGTCGTGGAAGAATTGGTCTAAAAATGACAAGAACACACCTTAGAAAAAGTTTTGGAGCATAACACAACATCACTTGTAAAATATTAATGTATTAAAACTCACTACCCAAGGCATATTACCCCAAACTACCTACTTATCGGTAAGTGCTGAAGTATAAGTTTCATATCATTTTGAAGTTAATTTCCAGGTTCACTCCTTTACCTTTAAAAGAAATGAAAAGGAGGGATAAGGATGTGAAACCAATTAATTTTAGATTTTAGGATTCACTTTATAATAGATATCCATTTTCGATGAATTCATTCCCATACACCTATCACTAGAAATGACACACACTTACTAAAAGCATAATGGCTCGACTTAGTAAATTACTCATCCCAGCCCATTAGGGCCAACACAACACACGAATTGAGATAAGAAATCACTCAATCGAAGGCAAAGTAATACAAGTAAAAGTTAACTATCACAAAAACACTCAACAATCACAATCATATCAAGGAATGCAATGTAGTGAAATGCACCTATATGTCATGGCAGTATGCTTGACATGTGAACTCTAGGTGCCTATAATGATGCATGTAACAATCCCCATTTCCCTCATATAATCGGGATAGGGATGAAATAAATATTCAAAAGAGTAATAATCAACAACACCACACATCATGTGTTTCACCCAACAGTGAAATAATATCAACTATAATAGGCAAAAGAAGAATAACAATTATAATTTAGGCAACTTGGTTTTTACCCCGAATATGGGTTCACGACTCCCAAGCACACCTTATGACCAAGTACCAAGCATTACAATTCTCCAATATATTGTCACTAAATAGTAAATCAAGAAAATAAACCACCACTAATACCAAATTGTGACGACCTGAACTCGGATTCCACTTAACAGGTGCCCTAAGCCTAGTGGGCCACATGGCCTCAAGAGCATCTTCCTAAATGCCAGAGGCTACCGACTAGTAGCAAGGGCCTAGGTTTTGTTCATGGGAAGAATATTCCTTAATTAATAGAGTGTAACACAACAAAAGGAATATTGATGAATAATTAATAGTGGAAGAAATATAATTAAACTACGGAAACTAACTGATGCGATTGATAAACGAGAATAACAATAACTGTATCAAGTAGAAAAGTGATTATGTAATGTCATGTCACTAGAAAATAGAAAACATGGATACAAGACAATATGAATAACATGTTTTACAAGGTAAAAGAAAACAAATACTACCCAAACAATCCTAAGATCTAACTTGGTCATCTACTATTAAGCTCTATCTTAAACAGCAAGCAATCAAGTGTTTGAAGCAGTATGATTCCCTTTGTCAACACTTGAAACCATGTAATCTACTCCAGGAACCTAATGATGCCCGTAGAGGGTGTGAGATAAATCTCAGTGGGACACCACCAAAGGTGTCTATAACATCCGACTTGTGTAATAGAATATAATAATGTGCATGTCTGTATATATAAAGTAAAGAAAGAAGTATAGTATAACTAAATACCCAATTACCTACTTCATCCCTTGGCTGGTGTCTGAACATGTACCTAGTTTATTTTGTTATGTAATTACCATTTAATGTTAATAGGATACATGAGGCATAAAAAACCCTGACATCACCTCCTGATAGTATAAGTAATGAAGGTACCAAGGCGTAACAAGTACACCTGATAAGTATATCCAGTGAAGGAGTTCCAAGGTAATAACAAAGGTAACATAAATCTCACAGAATTCAAACTCTGTAGTATCTGAGTGTATCTAAGGGGTAAGAGTATAATCCAAATAGCATAATCCTATGCATTAAACAATAAGAAACCTACCCAATCCAAGGTGATCGACCAAGGTAAAACAGGGCTAAAGAAAGATGAGAAGAGAATTGGGTAGGTTTTAGCTAATCTTGAAGGATTAATTGGAGATAATATGAGGGGGATGAGGTTCCCTTTTATAAGAGAGGAAAGCGGATCTTTTGAAAACTCTGAAAAATATTAATTTATAATAAAATCAAACTCTACAAAAAAACCTCAAAAGTGTCCCAAATTAGAATAATATATGAGATAGGGTTGTAATATCATCATACAATAAATTTTGGACAACTTATTTTATCTATTTAAAACTTATCTTTTTTAATTTACAGTAAGTTATTATATTAAATTTTAATTTTGTTAATATCATTCTAAGTTCTTAATTATTATAAATATTTATTTATTTGGTGTTAATCGGCCACAAATATGTTTTTTATGATTTTTTAGATCTTATAATAATCACCTTGTAATTTTAAATATTTTTTATGATTTTTAAAAAATTTAATAAAATGTTATTTTTATAAAATATCAATAGTGTCGATTTTGACACTATTCATTTATTTGACTTTAAATAAAATCTTCAAAAAAGATATATTCAAAAAATAATAATACATAGATAACATGTCATAGTCACCTAGAAAATTTGTGGATCACTTCAATTAGTTAATATGATATTTATTTTAATATTTTTAAAACCATTTATTTGATATTTCTATTAAAAAAATAATTTTTACTTCACTATTGTGTAATCGTTAATAATAATTAATTAATATTTAAAAATTATAAACAAATTTTAATTATATATTTAATTTAATTAAATTTCTAGTGACTATTTACTTTCGATGTTTTATGAATTTTATCACTAAATTAAAATTATTACACTTATAAGATATCAGAGAGTAAGATGTTGTCACCTTCTTTTGTTTTAAAAATTATTACATCATTTTCATGGAAAAAAATCCATGAAATGTATCTATTCCGACCCTTAGGTGATATGGGTCAACTTTTATTCATCGAATAGAATTTTGGCAGGTGTTAGGGTAATTTTATAATATTATAATTACCCTTAATTAATCGATTTACCATTAACTACGGTGATAAAAATAATTACCAATGTTACTATTCATAATGCCCAAAAAATCAAAGTACTCCATTAACATAATTTTGACCCACTAATTCCAAACATGGAATCCATTTTCCAAAATTAAAAACTCTTCAGTTGTATTAATTAATTTAAAATTAATCTCGTTGTTGAGAAAATGGGATTTAAAAGTTAAAACATTGAAAAAGATTGAAATGTTTTTACCTATGAATACAATGTATAATTAATGATAATGAGATAAATTATATTAAATGGTAAAAATAAATTCTATAAATAATTTAAAACAATTCAATATTATAATTAAACCATATAAATTATCTCAATGAAAAAAAAAATTAGCTAAAATTCAAAGTATTTTTACTATTCATCAAAATATGAAAGTTATCAGAAAAATATCTAAAATTTATCAAAAGAAAATTTTTATATCACGTTTCCAAATAAGAAGTTTATTTTTTCAAATATAACTTATAAATGTGACCAAAAATAGATTTAAAATGGTTGCGCCATCAAAAGGCGACAAAATAGCATTTTTTTTGAAAAATACTTTTTTTATCAGAAAAAATGAACTTGTCCTTATATCTTGTCTAGAAAAATAAAAACAAATTATGGATAATACTATTCACAATGTCTAGTTTATATCCCATTAAATAATAGTATTTTAATAGTATATCGTTGTTTAGTGAAACTCGGTATTGCGTACAACATAAGCTGTCGAGGACGGTCTCTCTTTCATGTAACGCAAGACAAGTTAGTTTTTTGTGTAGTGAAAGATTTATTTGGTGTTTCATATAATATAATAAAAAATTATTTCATTTATACATTGAAAAAAAATATACTCGGTGTTGCATGAAATTAATTCTATCAAAATAACCTGAATGTGTGTGCAACACAAGGCATGAATAGTGTTTCATAAACTGCATGCTAATACGGTGTTGCATATAGCACAAGCTAATCTTGGAGTAGCGTACAAAACAAGAAATCAATGAAACTAAATTTAATCTATCTCATAAAATATTGGGGTGTCACATTTGGAGGCCCTTGGAATGAGAGACTTCTAATGGAGGTCGCTATTGGGTTTCAATAGAGACCTCCATAGGCAGTGCGAGGGCTTAAAAAAATTAGCACACCTTCCCCCACCCTATATTACCTCATGCTATCCCTCGAGAAACCCTAAAATGCTCATCCCCTCCCTCACTTCACCACCTTTGTCACACCGTCTCCACCTCCGACTCACCATTGTCACTCATCCTCTCCCTCGCCACACCCAACTCTGCCTCCAACTCACCTATTTCGCCCTTCCTCTCCCTCATTGTACTGCCTATGGCTATCCTTCACCACCCTTCCTCTTCCTCACCACACCCACCTCCACCTATGTCTCATCTCTACCTCACCCTCTCCCTCACTGTAGGTTCTAGCACCCTATCCCTCCCTGACTCCCCTCCTCACTTCTACTTCCACCTCCCTCTCCCCAACTCCCTCTACTCACACCTGGCCCGTTGCCACAACCAACCCAGAGCCGCACGCCACCCATCCACCCTCACCGCTTCCTCTCCCCGTGTCTTTCTGGCCCTCCGACTCCACCTCTACATTCACTTGGTTCCATATTTGTCTCGCTATCAGGTAATCCCTGATTTTAGTTATAGGGTTTTGATTTTGGGCACTTCCATCACAAATTGGAACTTCCATCCAAAATTGAATTTGATAACTTCCATCACAAATTTCTTTTCTCCACTTCCTTCACAAATTATATTTGTTGATTTATTGGGAGGCATTATCTTAGTTGCTAAGGTTGATAGTCTAAAATCGGTATTTGATGATTTTTTTCATGTACCACATGCCTAAAGAGGTTATATTTTTTTTCATTACTGTGATTTAGCATTTTTCTTTATATAGTTATAGTTGCTTTATATGTTTTGAATATATTGTATCAAAATTTATGCATTATGATATCCGTGGATCAGAGATTCCTTATTTTCTATGTTGTCTTGTTATGTTTTGTTATACCCTGTAAAATATATTTTGTTTCTTAACTGACTGAATCCTCCACCAATCCGATCAAATCAGTGAATTAATCCCATTATATATGGCCCACGACCTATTAAAATCTATAATATTAATAACAATATATTGAAGGGAACCAATGATCATGTTTACTGGAGGAGAATATGATAAGTGTGTAAGGGAAGAGGAGCCATTAAAACACCCAACCAGTTTAACATCACAATTAAGAAACTTAGAGTGAAAATAGGTTAATAACAAGAAAGATATATTCAAATATAATGGGAAATATCACTTGAAATATCCATTTTAAAACAACATAGAGGTTTATCAATTAAATAGTGTAAAGATATTTCAATGGAGAAAAACATAAGAAAATACAAAATGGAATTTCATTAAAAGAAATATAGGTAGTCATAATTTTTAAAATATTTCTTTTTATAAAGGGTTCTATCCCCTTTAAATGATTTACCATATACTCATATTAATATGAGGTTTAGTGACCTTTATCACCTCCTCCTCTTTCTTTGACCAGCATCCATGTGACTTTTTTGTTAAGGTTTTACCTAATTTAGTTATGAAACTTACATTAAGACTAAATTTTTATCACAGGTGTGTGAATGTAAGAAACATTTTGACCTTCCCCCCTTAATGGAATCTTTATTAGCTATCATTGATCAACCATATTTAAGAATAAGTCCTCTAATAGAATCATCAGTGGGGAACTGGAGTCTTTGTTTAAAGGATTTATTATAGATATGATATATTTTAGAAAAATTCGGTATAGTTTATTACATATGGAATCATAAAAGATATAGTAATTAATTATAATTTAATTATCCTATATTCTTGATTAATTATTAGATATCATAAGTAGTGGTAGGGATTTCTTAATCATCATGGGAAAAAATATGTGTATGTCATCTCCAATAATTAAATTATAATTGGTGATAGTGACATTTCATAGTTGGAAATAGACAGTTTTCATTACATGAAAACATTATGTCCATCATGTCATATATATGATAGGATGTAATCAAATATGATAATCTCACCACCTCAATAATTGAAAAAGATATGTAGTTTTCATAAAATATAATTCACTTCATGGATGCTATAGAGTAATATCTCCCCCAAAAAACCATTTTGGATTAGTAGCGATATAGATATTGAAATTGATGATAAAATTTTATTTCATTACATAGGGAATTAATAAATGATGTTTGATATCCCTGTGTTGATTTTTGTTATGACAACCCATCATTATATTGGAATTAAAGATAACATTATCCATCTTTGTTAATAAGATGTATCAATTATGTTTCATTGTTGAATGAAAGTCAGTGGCATGAGATCATTATTGTCTGTGATATCTATTTTATTTGATTTTTATTGTGTTATAGATTGAAATATCATCTTGTCACTAGTTTCTACATCTATATCTTTATGTACCCATGATACTAATTGTTGATGATATCACCATGTTCTCAAATAGAGTTTTCATCCAATTCAAACAACCCATTTAACAGAAATTATGATTGTAAGTTATTCATTACGTAACTATTAATGGGGGATAAGGTATTAATTATATAACTATTTAGGGTAGATATTAGGTGATTATTAAGAATCCAATAAAAGTAATTTTTAACTATTTTATATAGAGGATTTGGCATATATAAATAAATGTTATTAATCATAAAATTATAATGTAATCTAATGTGTCCTTCTCAAAATGATAGAAAATATTAATTGTTTTACTAACACCTCTCATGTGGATGTACTTTTCTTATTAACACACTTAGAAAATGTGTTTTTTTATTTATGTATACTTATTTTTAAAATTATTTGAAAATTATGTGAAACTAATTTTTGGAATAAATCAATATTTAGGCTCTATTTGGTGGTACTTCTTGAAAACGTCTTAGAGTAAATATCCATTTTGATAAAATTTATTGTGCAAGTGTTTTAAAATTTCATGAAAATGTGTTTCTTGAAAAAAAATTCATGAGAATTTATTTATTTATATATTATAATCGAGACAAAATTTTGTCTTTATATTTACTTATCCTTTAACTGTATATTATGATTTCCTTACCTGTTAAAAAGTGTAAAAAAATCCTCATTTCATAAAAAAAATATCTTATTTGAGTTTTGTTTTATATATTCATTTCATAAACATTTTAATTCAATTAAAAATATTACTTTTATCTAGACATGTTTTATAATCCTCTCAAAAAAATATTTAGTCATGTAAAGAAGAATCCTTTTAAAAATAAAATTAATAATTAATTAAATTTATTGCATTGATCATGTAATTTGTGAATGGTTTTTTGTCTTGGATGAGTATGAATTTAATTCCATGTGAAATTGTTTAGTATTTATATAAAATGTATTTTGTGATATGAAATTCTAAAAATGCATGCAATATGATGTCTTGGGTAAACATTGATGCTTGTTGTACAGATACAAATATGGATAAGAGTTGGATTGATCTTCTAAATAGAACATCTAGAGAATATATTTAATGAATTATGCAATTTATTTATTTAAATAGAGTATTTCAATGAGAAAATATATGTTTTCCACATAGAAAATGTGAAAATATATATCAATGCATATGATATACTGTGAGAGAGCGTGTTTTCTTGATTGGGTTTTTGAAAAATTATAAGAGTTGGACTCATCATGGAAAAAACTATATTCATTGTCACCGTATAGAAACTATTCATATGGCTATTGATGAGAGGAAGATTAATCCTATGCATGAAATGCTTACTGAAATGGTATGTGGGCTAGGTCATGAAGGCATTAACATCTGGAATGTTATGACCGGTGAGATAAATCCATGCTCTGGTGTAGATCATGATTTATTGAAGTTTTATGAAATAATTTATGATGAAAAAATATAATTATATTATGGGTGTAGACATGTTAGAGGAATAAGCACTAGACCCACATCATTCTACAAATCCCTCTACGTCTGAGGGTTGAGGTATGCATGGTGGTAAATGTGTTTATTTCTTAATTATGAATTTAACATATATACACACATATGTCAAATTATGTAGGAATTTTTTTTCAATAGGATAAAACTCGATTTCTTCTTATTCTCATAAGAGAAGCCCAAGTCCTAGTATTTCTTCTTGGAATTCTGACATGACCATTGATGTATCATTTGATGAGAGATATCATCCTATGGGATTGGGTACCCCTACATTTATTCACACATTGGTTCATATCATATGCAACCCACACATGTTTTCATTAACTACATGTGAATAGGAATCATTCCCCAAGGATACATTGTATCAGTTATGGAAGAAAGTTTAGGTAAGAGGATCATTTTAGTTTCTCGACTATATTTAAAAAATACTAACATGTGATAATTTTTTTTCTTAAATAGAATAATCTTAGTGTGTGCCGAAATGAGTTTTGGCCAGTGTGTATATCCAAATGTTGTTAAATGTGTAAAGATAATAAAGTTAGAATCAAGAGGGATCACTAGGTACCAAATGTGGGTGCCGCAGACATTCTGGATAAAGTCCTGTGAGGGGTTCTCCCATCTCAGTGGCCTGAGTTGTTTCATATTTGTCTATTGAGGCTGAAATGGCGAGTCTATATATTTTAGTTTATATATTTCGAATAATTTTTACCATTTTACATATTTGATATTTGAATTTATTGAATGTTAGAGGTGGTAGAATGTCATTCCGAAAATATTGTGTTGTAGGGACCAACTCACATGCTTGGGACTCATCATGTGTCCCAGATTTGACATGATGTATTTATTATTCATTTTTTAAATTTTATTATTTAATATGGTTTTGTGTTTTTATTTTTATCTTATTAATATATAGTTACAGGAGAAAGTTTCACCGGCTTGTGAAATGTTAGTGTGGATGACAACTCGTGATCGAAATGATCCAGAGGTTGCAGATCTTATAGTATGTTCTTGTACTAATTATAAATTATTAAATAATTCTACATATAAATATATATTTATATTTACATGTTACATTGGATCAATTTTAGGTTGAGTTAGCATAGTTTCTAGAGGACCAATGACAAATTTCCATGAGAAGGGATAAAATATTCAATCGCATTATTGTTCATCGTGGAGATGGCTACAGTTTGACCTATGAAATAGGGATTACATATTTTTCAGTTTCACGCATAGTAGCTGTGGATATTGTTATTTCTGGGATGACATAGAATATGGCATATTTGGATGCATGAGTGCATTCTTTCGAGGATGTAAATGTGCAGCTGGTAGCAGAGCTTAGAGCAGTACGAGAATATGTGCATCAGGGTGATAGTGCACGGGATCCTACGATGTAGGTTTATACGGAATTTATTTATTTATTTTTTATTAAATTAATTAATATTACCTTTATAATTTTTATTTTTTGTAGGCCCCTTCCGCATCAGATGGATGCAGCAGCCATGGCCCCAGATGAGGTATCATATTCAAGAGGTTTATTTTGTATTTTCTTTTTTGTTTCTCATTTAAATTGATTGTCTCGCTTTGTTTTTTTGTATATTTTAGAGTTAAAATTACATTTTTTCCATTTCTCTGGTCCTAGTTTGTCATAGTTACCTTTAGGTAGCCTTTATTCATTCATAGTTTCCTGCTCTGTCACATAAACTAGTAGGATGGTACGAACAAACTAGAGAATATTCTCACTAAGCCCCACTATCTTCATCCCCAACCTTTATAATAGCATGTCCTTCACTTATTCTATCATGTAGGACCTCCTGAAAAATATATGTGGTTAGAATGTATTCCCCATTCTAAAAGACCAACCTCCACCTTCCACCCAGTCTGCTTCTCAGGATACAGTATAATTTCATGGTTTGTATTTTTTTATTTTATATCCTATATTTTCATATTCTACCTATCTTATAGTATGTAATTATGTGTGTGTGCGTGTGTCATGTTGTTTTGGTCTATATGTATCTCTTTTTCTATCTATATGATCAGCTTGTATGTATGTATTTTTCTCTGTGCTTGTATGTAGGAGTGTGTGTCTATATATCTGCATGTTTTTAAATCTATATATCTATCCATTTTACAACAAACCCATCTATCTATTTATCCATTTATTTGTTTTTCATCACACTGTGTATGTTTAATGATCAATCTATTCACAAGAGAGTTTATCCATAGGTTTTTTTTGTTTCTTTGTCAGTCTACATGACTTTCTAATGACATGTCTATCCATCCATCCATGTGACTTTTCATTGGTCTATTTTTCTATCATCATTATTTCTATTTTTATATCAATCCATTTTTCATTTTTTGTGTGTACATATTATTTTTTCTCTGTTCATTCAATTTTTTTATCAGTGTATGTGTCTACTTTTTTAACTCATCTATGTGTCTATCTTCCTTTTCTATTCAACATTTTTTTCAAGTTGTATTCAATTGTTCAATAGTTCCTTGTTCCATTTATCCATCCATCTGCTTGTCCATCCATCTTCCTATCTTTATGGTTTTCCATCCATCCATTCATTTCTTTAGTAATGTGTGTGAAATTAATAGTCCAAGGAGATGTCATTAGACCCTCCATTAGGTATCTATGAGGACTTAGGTACTAGTGATTTTGGATGTTTCCTATGCTTATCATCATTGGAAAGATCATCTCCTCAACATAATTTGATGGATCATTATAGAACAACTTTTTGACTCATTATATCATATATTTTGAATTTCTATGAAGCAGATGGTCATAGATGATCTAATGATTTGGGAACATTGGGGGTTGGTATATTATGTGGATTCCCAGTAACCCTCTCCCTTTGTGAAGGTTCGATCCCATAGTGACCTTGATATCACTACTCAGTAGTATTCCCTAAGGGTATGATGATATCCTGGAGTAGGAAAGAAAGTTATTAGCTTTATAAAATCACTTGTTGAAGGAAGCTTGCTCACAGTATTAACTTTTTTATAGTCCATCATCATCTAAAGTCACCACAAAACTTTAAAATGTTTCTCCTTACCAATATCTATAAATATTTCTTTCACTTTGAATGGCCCCAAAATATTAATAGAACATTCCCAAAATAGACATGTAGTAAGAATTAGTGAATCTTAACCAACACTTTATTCAAGAGACTTATAAGATCCTATTCTATTATCATATTTTACATGATAAATGAACATGGCTTGAAGCTGTTGTGGGATTCATAGATCAGGAGTAGGTAGTTTCATGATTACATCACCCAGAATCTTATAAGATGAATTGGTGGAGGGATGTTTGGATTGACATCCTAACCCCATTCTTCATAATAACCCTATTCCAACTCTACATAGAACGTGCCTTGAGACACCTCTTTATTCATTAAAGAGAACGCCATTGAATGTTTATATGTTTTATTAATCCCGTAAGGACCTTGAATGATCTCTATTAATGTCTCAAAGCTATCATTGATTTGTCGATGGGGTTCATTCCTCGTGGATTTCATGACTTCCCTTAACAATTCATGGACTAATGAGGATATTCATCAAAGATCTCCCTATATAGACTTTGTGAAGGTGGTATTTTCATACATGGCACCATAGATTGGTTCCCCGTATACCTAGTTTGCTTCACATAAGATGATTCTTAATTTATATTCTTTAAGGTGGAATATATTTGTCTATGTGATCTAGGGGATCAATAGTTATGGGATCAAGTTTATGTTATAGATGTACATCAAGGATATCTTGATGGATTCATAAATAAATGCCACCTTTAGCTCCTACTTGAATTTAGTACATGTCCAATAGAGCTAATATGTCAAAATACATTAAATCATGATGCCACCTCATAAGTTAAATATCTAATATTTTTTCATCATCGCAATTGATCAACAGTTTAGTGGGAAATATGGATATATATATATGTGTGTTTGCGGCTCTGATATGTTTGTTTGGCTGTCTAGGGAAGTTTTCTAGTGATGTAACACACATTCATGAGTGGATTATCCCAAATAGATTATGATAATCATTGAGGATATTTTGGATCTTCTTAGATTATTATAATCAAAAAATTGAAGGGGAAGGTTTATTCTAGGTCATTGGAAAATGATATACATCAACAATCTATTCTATTATAGTTGAAGGATTGTGTGTTTCTCTCATAGTGAGTGTATCTCTGTGTTTGTGTGTATCTATCTTCCAATAATTTTGTCCATCCACTCATTTGTATATCACTTTTATGTAATCTCACCCACTAGTTCATTGGTCTCTGTATTCCTTCATCCCTCATTCATAGGCCAGTCTATCTATCCATCTGTCTATACATTGGTTTGATCAACTATGCCAGTGTAGTTGCATCTGTCCATAATATTTACAAGATGGACAATGAAAACACCCATGGAAAAGTGTATCTATATATTCAAAAGACTCTATATTTTCAACACTTCTTCAAACAAAAAGGTAGTTTAAAACTTAATGCACAACTAGATGTCATGATTACTCATGTAGCACATGTCTTTTATAATATCTAGAGGTAAATTCTGGTTTTGATTTAATTCATTTTATGTGCATATCATGATTCTTACTCCTTAGATTACCCATCAGGTTTGCATATGATTTTTTAATGTTAACTTTTAAGCATTGAATCACCCAACAATATTCATATATATCTACTTATTTTTCTTGTTTAATATTTTTTTGTCTTATTGGTAGGTTGATTGTGGATGATGATTGGAGATGAATTGAATCTAGTTTGATTTCTATTTTGGTCAGGATATCTGATTTTAATTTTCTTTTTGAAGGCTATTTGTTTTGTTTTGGTTAATAATTTCACCTATTGGAATGCAGGTTTTTTTAAGAAAGAATATCAAGACTTGCGACCTCTTATGGGGGTCACTATAGGTTTTTGTTCGGAAACCATTAGCGACTGCCAATGACTATCGCTAAATATATTTATCTCAAATCATTAGCGGCTACATAGATGGTCACTAATATCCTTTCTAGTGACTGCTACCACATCTAGGTTAGAAAACCCTATAGTGATTGTCTTTAGTAGTCGCTAATGACCAATATCGACGGGGAAACTGAGACCGCCAAAGGCGAACGAGTAGCGCTCCCTATAGACTATTAGAACCCACTTTTGGCGGTCACTAATAATTGATTTTCTAGTAATGATATCATTATGACTATATTTTCTTTAGTCAAAAAATTTGAAATGGTTTTATCATCTTTTTTTTGATAGATAAAATCCCTTGAAAAAATACCATTGTTTTCCACAGACAAAGAAATCTCCTTTCCTCTTAGAAGGATTGTATTTCTTCTTTAATTGTTGAATTTTCTTTTTGAAATGTATGTAAGAGCTTGGTTGTGTCTTTCCCTCAGTTGTATTAATATTGGTACTGAATTGTGAATCTATACTCACATCTCTCCACAAGGATTCTTTTTCAATACAAAGAAGCTTTTTTAAATTTTCTACGGAAATATCATCACTCTTTTTAATAAGTTATTTTCCATAATCTTTCCACATAGGTGGTAATTTAGCAGTAATTGCACCAACCTGAAATGTTTGTGGTATATTACTCTTAAGGGAAATACGTTTATTTGGTATAACTGGTAGCACTTGAACTTTCTCTAACATCGTCCTGTTATCAACAGTCTCTTAGTTTAGATACTTTGCAATAAGAAATTTATTGATACCTTTTTCCTCAGCTTTGTACTTGAACTTGAGTGCATCCCATATCCCTTGAGTGGTCTTCATTTGGTGGAAATAGTCATAAGTACAATTTGATAATGTGTTGAGAATATGTCCTCGACAAAAAAATCGATTGTCTTAATGTTTCATCCTCATTACCTGAATGTTCTCGACTTGATTAACATCAACAAGTTTACCGTCAGGATTTGAAGTGGGCTCCTCAGGAATGAGGGGAAGATTCGTTTCCACTATGTAAAAAATCTTCAACACCATAAGAAGAAACTTCATCTTGTCGTGCCCCTGGGAGAAGTTATCTTCATCTTTAAAACCACTCAATATTATAATTTATCACTATTAATTATTTTGATTAAAAAAGTTGTTTTTAATTAAAATTTAGTAATTTTCACTATTAATCAAAATATAAAAGTTATCCGAAAAGTTCCAAAATTTCACCCTAGGCTAAATTCGATATTCCGAATCAAAAAATGGAGTCCATTTTGAAAGATAAAATTTATAAAATTTCGAAAAGTAGGTGTTAATATTCATAACGGCTACTTTGAATGGTTGTGGTGTGTGTTAGAACTCGATGTTGCGTACAACACATGCTACTATATTATTCAAAGAGAAGCATACCAAGGAAGATTGGGGTGTTACATTCTCCCCTCCAAATAATTTCATCCTCGAAATTTCATATAATATCACTGTATAAAAAGAATCGGGTGATTCTTCATCATAAGTTCCTCGGGTTCCCACGTTGCCTCCTCCATCTTATGGTTTCTCCATAGAACTTTTACCAGACGAGTCGTTTGGTTTTTTAGCACTTGTTCTCTTGTATCATGAATCCTGACGGGCTCTTCACAATAAGACAGATTGGTTTCCAGTTCTAATTCCTCATAGGTGAGTACATGCGTTGGGTCGGCATGTATTTTCTCAACCGTGATACGTGTAATACATCGTGAACTTTGGAGAGACTTGGCGGCATTTCCAAATGGTAATCTACAGCCCCAATTCATTCTAGAATTTCGAAGGGTCTAATGTACCTGGGACTCAATTTACACTTCTTACCGAAACTTATAACTCCCTTCCATGGAGATACCTTCAAGAAAACATGATCTCCTACCAGAAATTCCAACTCCTTCCTTCGGTTGTCAGCATAGATCTTCTGCCTACTTTGAGCTTCTTTGATGTGGTTTTGAAATACATTCAAATTTTCCATCGTTTCCTCCACCAGTTCTGGGCCTACAAGTTTTCTTTCACCAATGTCATCCCAACAGGTTGGTGTGTGACATCTCTTTCCATATAACGCTTCATATGGTGCCATCCGAATACTTGAATGGAAGCTATTGTTATAGTAAAATTCTACCAGAGGTAAATATTGATCCCACATACCATGAAAGTCAAGTGAGCATGATCTCAACATGTCTTCTAAGGTTTGAATAGTTCGTTCTGATTGTCCATCTGTTTGAGGGTGGTAAGCAGTGCTCAAACGAAGTTCAGTATCCGAGGCCTTCTGAATACTTTTCCAGAATCTTGATGTAAAATGGGGATCACGATCTGATACAATCGACAGGGGTAATCCATGAACTCTAAAAACTTCATTAATATATAGTCTTGCTAGACGTTCAAGTGGTAGATCTTCTCTTATAGCAAGAAAATGTGCTGACTTCGTGAGATGATAAAAAATGACCCATATTGCGTCATTCCTTCTAGGAGTCTTCGGTAGTCCCATGAAAAAGTACATCGTAATATTATCCCATTTCCACTCAGGTATGGGAAGAGGTTGCAATACTCCACCAGGCAGTTGGATTCCAGCATTCACTTGTTTAAAAACCATACATCTTGACACAAAATCAGCAATCTCCCTCTTCATGTTGTCCCACGAAAAATGTCCCTTTAAATCTATATAAATTTTGGTGCTCTCAGGGTGTATAGAGAAATTGGAACTATGAGAATCATCCAACAATTCCCTCTTTAAATCAGGTATATTGGGAACACAAAGTCTCCTCCCAAATTTCAAAATTCCATCTTCATACACAAAGTCACTCAATCGCCCATCATTTATAGCTTTAATCTTCTTTTTCAACTCTTCATCATCGGCATGAGAACACTTTATAATTTCTAGTAAAGTTGGTTTGGAAACCATTTGAAAAAATTTTGATGTTTCACCTTCCATGGTGATTTCCATATCCATCATTACTAGATCCATGAAAATTGGATCCCTTTCCACTCTCATCATGTTCAAAAATCCATGATCTTTTCTACTCAAAGAATCTGCAACCTTATTTGCCTTCCCTGGGTTGTAGTGTATAATGAAATCATAATCCTTGAGTAGTTGAAGCCATCGCCTTTGCCTCATGTTGAGTTCTTTTTGTGGGAAAATATATTTCAAACTCTCGTGATCGGTATATATCTCACCTTTTTCACCATAGAGATAATGTTTCCATATATTCAAGGAAAAGATTACAACAGCTAACTCGAGATCATGAGTAAGATAGTTATGGTCATGAATTTTTAGCTGTCGTGATGCATAGAAAATAACCCTATCATTCTGCATAAGGACACAACCAAGTCCATTAATCGATGCATCACTATAAATAACGAACCCATCATTCCCTGATGGTAGAGTCAGTATTGGAGAATTAAATAATATTCTCTTCAGTTCTTCAAAACATTATTCAAACTATTTTTCCAGACAAATTTAACCCCTTTATGTGTGAGCTTCATTAATGGGTTAGCCAATCTAGAAAAATTCTGGACAAAACGTTGATAATAACCTGCCAAACCAATAAAGCTGCATACCTCAGTTATACTCATCAGTGCTGGCCATTATTCGATTGCATTGGTCTTAGAAGGATCAAGAGAAATTCCATCCTTAGATACTATATGGCCAAGAAAAGAAATCTCCTGATTCCAGAATTCACACTTGCTAAACTTCCCATATAATTCATGCCTTCTAAGAGTCTTCAAGATAATGCGCAAGTGATTTTCACGATCTTAGTAGCTTTTAGAGTATACCAAGATATCATCAATAAATACCACTAAAAAATCATCAAGATATTCCTTGAAAACTCTATTCATTAGATCCATGAATACAGAGGGTGCATTAGTCAATCCAAAAGGCATTACTGTAAACTCGTAATGCCCGTACCGTGTTTGAAATGCTGTCTTCGGAATGTATTCCTTCTTCACACACAACTGATGGTATCCAGATCGAAGGTCAATCTTTGAAAATTATTGAGCTCCATGCAGTTGGCCAAATAAATCATCAATGCGAGGTAGGGTATACTTGTTATTTATTGTTATAGCATTGATCTCCTTGTAGTCAATGAACAACCTCATAGACCCATCTTTCTTCTTAACAAAAAGGACAGGGGCTCCCCATGGAGAAACACTAGGGTGAATAAATACCTTATTACTCAATTCCTCTAGTTGTTTCTTTAGTTCAACTAATTCCACGGTGGCCATTCTATAAGGGGTGTTCGATATAGGCCTTGATCTAGGAATTAAATCAATGGAAAACTCAACTTCTCGTTCTGGAGGATGTCGAGGTAAATCTTCTGGAAACACATCTACATATTCTTTCACAATAGGTACATCCCCTATTTGAACATTCCTTTCCACGCCCTTAGTCATTTAATTCTCTTCCCCCCCAATAATTGAATTTAGTTGAGCTATTGGGGTGGATCTAAATAAGAATTAGGTGCTGACGATTATGCTCTAAAAATAAGTTGTTCCTTATCATCATCATCATCAAAAATCGTAACCTCCTTCTTATTATAACAAATATTTTCATCATAGTCTTAAATCCAATCCATACTGAGGATTATATCAAACTCAATCATAGGTATGACAATGAGATCAGAAGATAAAGAACATTTATGTGCTCTAATGGGGACTGATTCACAAAACTTTGTTGCAATGATACTTCCCTTAGGAGTTTTGACTCACAATTCTCTTGTTAAATCAAATTGGAAATATCAAATTTTCTTAGCAAACTGGGAAGATATGAAACAATGTGATGATCTAGAATCAAATAATGCATTTTCTAAACTAGATGAAACCATTAAATTACCCGCCACCACGTCTTTCGGAGATTCAAACTCAGCAGCAGTGATAACATAAGCTTGGCCTTGATCCGTTGGCCTCTTCTGAGGTAAGTTCCCCTAACTCTTAGGACATTCATTTTCATACTGTCCCATCTATCTACAATTATAGAATTCCAAATTTAAAGCAACTTTATTTCCCTTGAAATCATGAGATTGGTGGCCTTTTTCACCACACTTGTAACAGACTCCCATTCCCTTCAAGCAAGTACCAAGGTGTTTCTTCCCACATTTACTACAGGACTGATATTCAACTTTTCCCTTCTTCCCCTTATTTACATTTCCAGATTGATCAGAAGATCTCTTCTTTTCTTGCTTTTCTTTAAAGTCAGAAGACTTAGAGAATTCATTTTCCATCTTGATAGCACAAGAGACAATATCTTCGTACGATGAGAAGGTTTGTGAGACTAATGCTCGACGGAGAAATGGTTTTAACCCATCAAAGAAACGATCAATCTTACTTCTGGGGTTACATATATAATACGGAGCATGCCTCACTAACCTTGTAAAGTTAGCCTCATACATTGCGACATTCTCATCCTCCTTCTACCTCAGACTAAGAAATTGCCTTTCCATATCTGCTCGATGGTCATGTGGATAGTATTTTTCTAAGAAAATTTTCTTAAAATCCATCCATTCTATACTTGATACTTCTTCATCTTTCTCTGTGTTTTGAATCTGTGACCACCCTTGATCGGCATCTCTAGTGAGGCAGTAAACTGCCATGACAACCTTCTCCCTTTCGCTACTCCCCAAGGCATGGAATATTTTCTCTAAGGAGTTTATCCATTTCTCATCTACTAACAGATTTGTACCCCCATTAAATATTGGTGGTTGTTTCCTCATGAAGCGGTCTAACATTGATCATCCATGTTGCGGATCAGGGTGCTCCATACGAGTAAGGTTATTATTTATAACCTGAGTGAGTTTTCCCAGTATGGTAATAAGTTGATCAGCACCACTTGTATCTCCAGCTCCACAATAATTATCTTGAGCAGGAGGGAAATCCCTATATGGAGTGTGTGCATTGATACGGTTCACATTTCTCCCACTAGGCGCCATTTCTAAACAATGGCATAAACTAGTTTAGTTTATGAATCAAAATACATAATTCAATACTTGTAAAATACTTAACATAAATTGAACTATAATCATAAAAATGTATTCTTTGAGGAAGTATATATTCATAAACCCTTCATAATGGTTTGTAAATAAAATGAGAATTATCCTAAGCATATCCCCCGAGAGTGTCATAACCAAGAGTGCAGCAAGGCCCATTGTCGTGCACCAATTCCCGTTCGAGTCTATCTCAAAGAGGAGTTTTCGGGTTTTACCCCTAGGTACATCTGTGCCAGAGCCGCCTCTACCTGCTCGTATCTAGATAGGGATGTATTTCTCAGAAAACTCACAAAATCTCTATAATACCAAAATTCTAGGAAGTTCTTCTATACTAATCCTCCAAGTCTATCTTTGGACTATGTGATCTAATCAGAGTTTATCTAAATCTAGCTTCCAAGGTTAGTACTAAACTGCCTCTGATACCAACTGTAACGCCCTGACCCCAGTTACTCAGAGTCGGTGCATTTTTGCGTAACATTGGCATGATCACAAAAGATCAAGTCTTGAAATTACGATTAGTTTAGTAGCCTTGGAAACACTAGATACATTCATAAATGTTACATTACATCATAAAGTGAAAAATCACAATAACATAGTCTCTAAAGTCCACACTTCTATCCCCTTCAAACTATCCCTATAGGTCAGTAATAAAATATTTCTTCACATCCTTGGAAAAATAAAACATTGAAAGCGGTGAACTCAGATTCTCAGTAAGGATAACAATATAGCGGAAGCTTTCATAAATGAACATAAAAATTTATGGCAATTTATAACTAAAACAAAAGCCTTTTAAACTTGAACTTCAACATAATATGGAAAAAGTAAAATGAAATAATTCCATTTACTTATTCACATGGATATTCTACTAGTTGAATAATCACATGCAATATCAATAACCATTTTCATAATGATGGAATGCATAATTCCAGACTATCATAACCACATATCCAAGGCCTCGTTCCAAGAATAAAAATAAGATTTTGTCAAGGCCTCGTGCCAAGACACTATTTTGTCTCATGAGACCTACCGATGCATCGAGGAGCTATAGCGGGCTCCACCCGTCACTTATTAAGTCTAATGCATTCCTCATATGAACAGGTTTAAACATATCATAAACCATAACATAATCTTATCACATAAAACATACATAAAGGAAACATAAAATTTCCACATTACAATCAAAAGATATCAATACAACACATTGATATAAAAAAAACACTTCCAAAACCATTTTCAGTGCCCAAATAAAATAAAATTAAAACTTTGTATTTAATTTTCATTTAAAAAAAGTTATAGCTTGAAGCCGAAACTCAAATAATGGTCACAGTGGTGGAGAAGTCATTGTCGCCGCATATGTACGACAAAAAAAAACATTCCTTTTTGTCGTTTAGTAAAACACTTCGTATAAAAAGATTCCTTTTGAATAAATGTAAAAGTCAATGGTGTTTATACACCATGTAAAAGAAAGTTGTGTATAAAATAAAATATGCCTCAATGAAAGGATATTGAGACGAAGTCCCTTACAAAGAACCTTTTTTTTAATAAAATATATCTATTATGTGTATTCACTATAAGTACACATAAAGAAAGTAAAAATAAAATATAGTATATAATAATATCATGACCGAATTTGAAAGTAGGAGATTAACCCAAAGAATGGAAATTGGGTTAAGAAGTTCCCTTACCTTGTGTCCGAGTTAACCCGACCGTTCTTTAACCTCCTGAATAATAAACTAGAGTTAATTTATAATTTTTTAAGAACCCTTTTTAAGTTTATTATTCCTTTTATATAACTTATTACCATGTTATTAACATTATGTAATTATTTATGTTAATAACGGTCGTTTTGTCGATCTTTGGTACTTGAGTCAAAAATAAACTTCTTATAATTACACGTTTTTCATGTGGTAAAATATCCATTATATCCATAATTATATTAATGATGTAGATATCATATATATCATATATATCCATTATATACATTCATTCATAATATTATGTAACATTTAGAGGTAAGAAATGAAATCCACCGGTCATGGAGACGGTAAGCCGTACGTACGCATGAACGCTACTTTCATTTCTATTTCGTATTTAATGGAATTAAATAATAATTATATAAAGGTGTATTATAATTCCAGTATAATATCATATATAATATCATTTACTCCGTCTTTTATATGTCCCACAAATGGCATTAACAATTCAAATCACTTTGAGGGGGCGGTAGTCCGCACTTCCTAAAATGAAATTATCGCGTTTACCCATAATGGAAATCATAAAGGTATGCCATAAATGAGAAATATAGAAGCATAAGTAAAACATAAACATAATATATATCATATATAGAAATAGTTTCATCTTAATGTCCACCATTATAGGTGTTAAAAGAATATTGAACAATCATCGTTTCGTGAGGCAGTATTTCGCCACCCACAGAAACAGTATGTTCTTTAACCATTAGACGGAGGTGTGAGTAAGTTTAAATCAAATAATTGTAATAAAAACATCCTAGTATATTTTATATACTGGTGTTGTTACAAAAAAAAGTAATAAAAATATTTTAAGGGGTTGGATAAGCAAAATAAAACAAAAGAACTTAAGAGAAGACATTACCTTAAAATCGGGTAACTCTTTTTGATTTGAGACAAAGGCTTCCTTGGGAAGAATTATTACCAAAGTGAGGCTTCTAGGAGTAATATAGGGATTTTTAGAGAGTATTTGGGCAGATTTTGGCCGAGACAAATGGATTTTATGGTGTGAATAAGGTGGTAGAGGTGGGGACCTTTTATAAGAGGAGAGGAGGGGCACTCTTGGAAAGTCATGAAATGTTACATTATTATGAAATGATTTTCGGATTTTAAAGGTCCCACAATGATATATTTTGAGTATAAGGTGATAAGGGTTCGAAATATACTCATCCAATAGGTTTTTTACAAGTGTAAGTCTTATATTTTACATTATCTTTTCATTTTAATTAAATCGTTAATTAATGAGGTAATCGCTGCATCATCATGGTGTCATAAAAAATTTAATTTATTTAATGTCTAAAAATTATAAAAAAAATATAATGATGTAGGAAATCTCTTTATATTTCTAATGAATATTTATAGCCGAAAAGTCAACTTATATAATCCCATATAATAATTGTTTTAGTAAAACAACACATGTTTGTGACAATTTTATTTTTACTTTAAATAAAACGTTATTAATGTCATTTTCATACCCAAGTGGCTCCATGGGGTCCCCAAGTTGACCCATGGATTTTATTGGTCGCCCATGACTCATCCAATATGTGTAGGACAAGTGTTAATATATTTTAATATTTTTATAATATCATTTTTACCTTAAATTTCACTAATTACCTTTAATCACGATTAATAATACTTAAAAGTTACTATTCAACAAAAAATTATTTTAATCCCATTGAACCACATTTTACTACCTAATGACAAACATGAATGTAGGATTTTTAAAAATCAAGTCACATAAGTGGTAGTGTCTCATTTACACGAAAAATTAGTTTTTAAACTACCACTTAGTGGTTTCACAATTCATCAAAAATTGAAGTTTTTCAGAAAAATACCAAAAATTCACCCTAAGCTATAATTAATATTTTGAATTAAAAAATGGTGTATATTTTAAAAAATTACAAACATATAAGTTGAATTAATTAATTTTATAATTAATTCGCATTTTCAAAACAAATAGCGTGTTTTTAAGAAACAATATCAATCAAAAGATTGAAAATTGTTTATGTCCAATTTCAAAGTGAAGTAATTTCTAATGACCACCATTGGATAAAATGGTAAAATTATATTCTAATTATACTTTAAAACCACTCAATATAATAATTTATCAATATTAATTATTTTTATTAAAAAGGTTGTTTTTAATTAAAATTTAGTAATTTTCACTATTCATCAAAATATAAAAGTTATCTGAAAAGTTCCAAAATTTCACCCTAGGCTAAATTAGATATTCCGAATATAAAAATGAAGTCCATTTTGAAAGATAAAATTTATAAAATTTCAAAAAGTAGGTATTACTATTCATAACCGCTACATTGAATGGTTGTGGTGTGTGTTAGAACTCGATGTTGCGTACAACACACGCTACTGTATTATTCAAGGAGAAGCGTACCGTGGAAGATTGGGGTGTTACATAATGAAAATGGAAAATTATCCTAGATCACATCTTGAGGATTCACATACACATTATGTGGTGTTTGTTCTATCACTATGATGTGATGAAGGGTGCACTGGGATAAGATAGTTTCTATATTCTTTTTAGGAAACTAAAGATCATTTAACAGTAAGATAGATATTTCCCACTAATAGGCAGTTCATGACACTCCTAATTTAATGGAGAGAATCAAAAATAATATCATCTATTTTTTCCAATTGGATATTTCATCATTGAACAATTAAATTAATGTGTGAATGCAAAAAAATACCATTACATGGATTAGTAACTGAATGAAATTGTGTTGTGTGTTGTGGCTTTGCTAGCCAATGTAAATCATGAATCTAGGTTTCATCACATGAAATCATGTTATATTGGTAGCAGTTTATATGTTCAATTTTTTTTGTGAATCATGTGACCCAAATGTTGTTTTATTATTCACCATATCACCAACATTATTTATTTCATTTAAAACCACATTATATGTATTTACCATTTCAACGTATAATAAATTAATATCCATTGAGATGTTTAGTAAAGAAAGGACAGAGTATCAAAAAATTCATAAACATTCCTCAATTCCCTAAAATAGCTCCAGACAACACAAATTAACTTTTAATATTCTTCCAAGAACTTTTAAAAAGTAACTTCACCTCAAATAAATTACCATTATCAAAATTACACTTCAAATAAATGATCCAAGTGTGGTAACTTGATTTTCACATCATGAATATAGCAATATGTAAACTCCTCAATCACCCACCCTTACGTAACTTCACCAGAGAACCCTATGCCACAACTCCCACACTTCAATCTTCCTTACTCATTACATGATTCAAGGGGAATATATATGGAAAAAATCATTCACACCCTTCACTATATGGATGCATATAATTTTCCAACTTATCTTTCCAAATTGATTCATCAATAAAATGTTTTCAAAAATCACTAAACTCTGCATCTTCTACAAAAGTATAGACTAGTAATCTCATAAAAAATTGTATCCTATGTCCAACAATATCTTATAAGTATGCCTGTAGAACCCTTCATGAAAATAACCAAAAAAATCCCAATTCTAAATATCTATCTGCTAATCAGCCCTACCATACCCCCTTGTATAATGAAACATCATAACAAACCACCTATACACCTTAAACCTATATATACCAGTGAAAATTGATAGAAACTCATGAATATTAGACTCAAAAAACTAAACTAAACTCTCATAACCTCTTCATCACTCTTAAAATACACCAAATAATACCACCAATTAAACAAAATGTATAGTGGTCCTCTATTTATGCCCCTCTTTATGAATGGACATCGACATCATATTTTATTTTAAATCATGTATATTCCACTTACCGAGTATATGATTGTGAGAATATTTAATTGTTTATAGTGGAAAGAAACACTCAAAATATTTTATTTTCATGAAAATATATCCCAATTATTACTAATGCTTTCTATGACTGTAGACATGTCAGAGGAACAAGTACTAGAACCACATCATTCTACAGAGCCCTCTACATCTGAGGGTTGAGGTATGCATGGATTTAAATGTGTTTATTTTTTAATTATGAATTTAACATATATACACACATATATCAAATTATTTAGGAAAATTTTTTCAATAAGATAATACTCGATCTCTTATTCTTCTCACAAGAGAGGACCTGGTCATGGTATTTCTTCTTGGAATTCTGACATGACCATTGATGTATCATTTGAGGAGAGATACCATCCTATGGGATTGGGAACCCCTACAATTATTCACACATTGGTTCATATCATACGCAACCCACACATGTTTTCATTGACTACATATGAATGGGAGTCATTCCCCAAGGATACATTATATTAGTTATCGAGGGAAGTTTAGGTAAGAGGATCATTTTAGTTTCTCAACTATGTTTAAAAAATACCAACATGTGATACTTTTTTTATTAAATATAATAATCTGAGTGCATTCCTAAATGTGTTTTTTCCAGTTTGTATATACAAATGTTGTTACATGTGTAAAGATAATAAAGGGAGAGTCATGTGGGATCACTAGGTACCAAATGTGGGTGCTCCAGACATTCTGGATAAAGTCCATGGAGGGGCTCTCCCATCTCAGTGGCGTGAGTTGTTTCATATTGTTCTATTGAGGCTGAAATGGAGAGTCTATATATTTTAGTTTATATATTTCTAATAATTTGTACCATTTTACATATTTTATATTTGAATTTATTGAATGTAAGAGGTGGTAGAACGTCATTCCGAAAGTAATGCATTGTATGGACCACCTCACAGGCTTGGGAATCATCATGTGTCCCGGATTTTACATGATGTATTTATTATTCTTTTTTTTTAAATTTTATAATTTAATATAGTTTTGTGTTTGTATTTTTATCTTATTAATATATAGTTACCGGAGCAAGGTGCACAGACTGGTGAAATGTCAGTGTGGATGACAACTCATGATCGAAATGATCCGGGGGTTGCAGCTCTTATAGTAAGTTATTATAGTAAGTTCTTGTGGTATGGGGCCAAGAGAGATTCCAGAAAGTCACGGTTTCAGTCACATTGGCTCTGGCATTTTCCGCTGCAGTATGAGCTGGTTGTGCCGCACCACCCCCACTCGCTGCAGCACCGCCTGTCGTTGCAGAGTTTACCATTATCGGTTAACATCTTGACCAAAACATACAACGTGATTAAAATTTATTATTTTGGTAATATTTAATTTAATTTAAGATTAACGTCAAATTATTTTTATACAATAGCTGGGACCCATTTGTCAGACTTGTTTGAACTCCAAAAATGAACAATGATCACCCTAATCCCAGAACGCTAGTGAAAGAGTCAAATTGGATTTCAATTATAATATCCTATGTCACTCAACATTATCTAAATAATACATAAAATGAGTAATATTTATAGGGTCCTGGAATGAAGAGCGTGCACCGTATATAATGAATGCCCACATTTAAAATTATAATACTACTACGTGATAACACTACCACAAATCCGAGAAAGTGGTGCACCGGTTTTTTATAGCGTTAATCAGAAGGCGCCGATAAACGTTTCACCTTTATCAGTGCCAGCTAAAATCACTGATAAAGATAATTTTTATCAGCTACAAAAAAAACACTGCTAAAGATGAAGCCTTTTTTCTGTGTTTTCTTAAATGATAAAGGGTATATTTAACAGTCCTATTCGTAGCGCATATAAATGTTTTTGATAAAAAAATATTATTAATTTATATAAATTTATTATATTTATAAAAAAATAATTTTTATTTATATACATTAAATAAAAAACACTTGTTTAAAATTAATATTTATTAAATAATTCAAATATGTATATATAATGTTTTAAAAAATTTATAAGATTATAAATAAATATATATTTTAATAATTATAAAATTATAATTTTTTTAAAATAATAAATATATTTATTACATTTATAATTTTATATTTATAAATAAATATATATTTAAATAAATATATTCCTCCAATGAATTTGTTCAATAAACATATATATTAAGAGATAATTGTTGGGGTCACCTCCTCTAATGGTGTCCATGCAGTTTCTAATTAAATTGGGTGAAGACCGTGTGAACTAATTCACACAAAGACACGATTTTAGTGTGGGTCAAAGAAGCGTTTTTGTGGAGTTACGAATCTTAACGCCGACATTTTTCCTTATAGAAGGAGGTAGCTGCAAGCCTTTTGGACACACCAACATCCACAGCACCAAGAGCAGAGCCCATTTGGTGTTCGTCTTTCATTAACAATCATTTTTCCTTTGCATTAGAGAGTTATACATTTCAAATCCCTTCCATTTTTGGGAAGTCTCTATAGTGTATTTCTTCATTTTAGTGGACCCCCCTTTCTGTACTAGGTCCCGTGGTTTTTCCATCATTGGGTTTTCCACGTAAAAATTTTGGGTGTCAACCTTTATATTCTACACATTTACTTCTGTGACGTTGCTTGTCCAATTTTATTTGGAGGGAAATATTTTATTTTTCCGCTACACGTTCGATTTGATTTTGTTTGCACATTCGTCGCTTATTGTCTTTCCCAACATCTGGTATAAAAGGAATTGATTTTTATTTCATATTTATTATGGATTCCAATTATAGTCTCCAAATTTGTTGAATGGTAACAACTACCATATGTGGCGATTAAAAATGATGGATTTTCTTTCCGTCATGCAAATGCATCTTCTAATGTTTAGTACCCAGAAGCTATAAAAGATGTCAGTTGAAGAATGAGAGTTCGAGCATGAGATGGTTTGTGGTTTCATTTTCCAATGGGATGAAGACAACGTGGTGAACAACATTGTCAACACCTCTCACGCCAGAACTTTGTAGGAGAAGCTCTAGACAACCTATACTTCCAAGACTGAAAACAATAAATTGTTTCTTCTCAAACAAATGAGGAATTTTAAAGTTGATCCTTAGGTCTGTAATCCTAATCAACTGGGCATGTGCAACCAAGAATTTTCATACCTATATATGTGTACATGAATAGTACAATACCTATACACCTATACATAAATATGAATATTCATGAGTATGTGAAATAAATAACATAAAACTAATTTAAAGTTGATCCTTAGGTCTGTATTCCCAATATTCTGGACATCCTTTATAAGCGAATTGAGCAAGATGTCATACCACTCAAGTTGTGTATCATTAAGTTGATCTCGGGGTCCATAATCTCAAGAGACATGTATCTACTTCAACCAACATTGGAAAAGTATTTGAGTAAGATATGTCACTATAGGGGGATACTTTTCCTACACCTAGGTTCACTCATACTCACCTTCAATCATTATAATAACGGATTCTGTGGATGTACATCTGGAAATACTGTAAATGGTCACTGTGCTAGATGTCATGCTTCTCTGATCATCTGAATCCAATCTGATGTATGAGCCCTAGGTCTCGCTCCATAGGTGGCCATGACATTCGGACCTATGAAAATCCCTAAGGGTGTGAACCTTAGATGGTATGTAAGGATAACTCACTTTTGAGATTCCATTCCCACCCCTATAGTTCATAATAATGGAGATTGTAATCATCCATATCATCCAGAAGAGTGTAATCATTTTGGGTATCCAATGATGTGAAATGCCAATCTCAACACCACGGTCAAGTAACCGATCAGGGAGAGCATAATCATTCCTATCCCTCGGGAGAGCATAATCATCCCTGAGTACAATCAGATCAAGGAGAGCATAATCATCATCATCATATATCAACTAAATTATAGATCAATCATAATCATCACATGTGATAGCGTAATCATCAACAAGTATCCTTACTAGGGATTTTAATTCCCATATATCATAATATTAGGCTCAACAGCCGAATTCCATGAAGCAGCTCTGTAAATCCCAACAATGTAATAATCAAATATAATGGCTCCACATCCAGATCCTAGGTAGTACCTCTAGGTATAAAAATAAACATATAAAGAAAACATGGCTCAGAATATGGATCCCAAGAAAAAATTTTGGGCATCCCAAAGAGAAATAAATGCACCTCGCGTCAAGATCCATAGCCACAAATAAGGAATCACCTCTGGTAATCATAAGTACATTAACAATAACCAAGTGAAAGGTTAAAAAAGAGTGTGGGTGTCTAAAAACCTATACCCAACACTACTTACATTTCCCAATGGGATTAAATATTCGACATGGTATCTACGGTGACAACTACTACCATCTCTACCAAAACCCGACATACTAACTCAAGGTCATTCAAACAACAAGGAACCCACCCCCGTCGGGCCTCGCACTTTCAGTCTGGTTGTGGTTTGGGGAGAAGTGTGATGCCAGCAAGTTGCAGTCGCAGTCGCATTGGCTCTAGCATTTTCCGCTGCAGTGTTCGCAGGATGTGCCACACCACCCCCACTGGCTGCAGCACTGCTTGTCATGTCCGAGTTTACCGGGGGGCGTCGCGTACTCTCCGCATTGAGCTTCGTATTGGGGGTACTGCGGGTCCGATTCGTATTGGGTTGCACTCTAGTATCCAGGGGATGCTTGGGGTACTACGGGTCTGCTTCCTTACAATTTTAATTTACTCCAGGGACCCCCTTGTCAAAGATGTTTTGGATTATTTACAAAAATGTTTTACCACAATCGGTTAACATTTTGACCCAAAAAAAGAATCGGGATTAGAATTTATTATTTGGGTATTATTTAATTTAATTTAAGGTTAATAGAAAATTATTTTTATACAATAGTTGGGACAGTATGTCTGACTTGTTTGATCTCCATAATTGAAAAACAATCACCATAATTCTAGAACGGTAGTGAAAGAACCAAATTGCATTTCAATTATAATATCCAATTCCACTCAATATCATCTAAATAATAAATAAAATGTGTCAGATTTATAGGTTCATGGAATGAAGAGCATGCACCATGTATAATGAATGATCGCATTTAAAATTACTACACTACTCATAAATTCCATTTTTTATCAGCCTAAAAAAACTCTGATAAAATTCACATTTATCAACACTAAGTTTAGTGTTGATAAATATCATCTTTTATTAATGCAACACAGCTTTTATTAAATTCTTTCTCTACTGGTGCAGGGGTTTCCTCGATCTCCGCAGGGCGACGACAAGCTTCATAGGCACCAAAATTATTCATTTGGGATGATTTTGTTCAAATAAATAATATTTAAACAGTAGAGAAGTTTAATGAAATTCCGACTTGACCGACATGTTTACTGAGCGTCCATTCCAAAAAAAACAAGCAGTATAAACATTAGTTTAAAATAAACTTAATCATATAGTAGTAGATCAAACAAATGCAGAATGAAATCCGGAAACTGCAAAGGGTCTCTCGGTCTACAAACGCCAAAAAAACATGTTTAGATTGTCTTGATGTTTTAATAAAATGATTCATAAGTCATTTTTGATGTGTAAGAATCAGTCTCACATCAAATCAACATATGATGTGACTATTATGACCCCAAATTCATATTTTTAGTTTAAATATTCGTTTTAATAAAAAAGACATTGGACGTACTAAAAACAAAGAATACACATTCGGATTGTTTTAATACTTTAGAACAATGTCCCTAAAGTAATTTTTGATGTGTAGGAATAAAACCCAGATTAATCCAATGCACGGTGTGGTCGATATGACTCAATGTGTGTTTTTTATTTAAAATTAACATTTTAGTTCAAAACAATATTAATATACTCAAAACCCATCAAACATGTTCAAATTATTTTGATACATTACAAAAATAACCCACAAATAATTTTTGATTTGAAGTAATCAACCACACCTCAATTCAGTACATAGCGTGTCCAGTATGACTCAATGAGTATGTTATGAGTTTAAAATTAAAATTTTACTTCAAAACATGTGTCACTCACTGAAAATCAATAAAATACACTCGATTTGTCTTCATACATTAGGATAATGATTCATGAGTCATTTTTTATATATAGAAATTAGTCTCATATCTAACTGATATACGATTTGACCGATATAAGTCAAAGTACATGTTTTTAGTTTAAATTGACATTTTAGTAAAAAAGACATGTGATATACTCAAAAGCGAGAAAACACGTTTGTATAATTTTGATATATTAGTAAAATGACCCTTAAGTCATTTTTGATGTGTAGGAATTAACTGTATGTCAATCCGATGCATGGTGTGACCGGTATGACTTTAAGTGTGAATTTTTATTTAAAATTAACATTTTAGTTCAAAACATGTGTCACATACTCAAAACCAAGAAAATATGTTTGGGTTGTTTTAATATTATAGGAAAATGATACAACTATCACAAAACTGGGATAGGGAAGCACTGCCTTTTATCAACGATTAGCAAAAAGCATTGATAAAGGGGTGGGCCTTTATCAGCGCTAATAATAGCACTGATAAAAAGTTTTTAATAAAAAATATTATGAATTTATATAAAATTATTATATTTATATTAAAAAATAATCTTTATTTGAATACATTGAATAAAAAACAAATGTTTATAATAAATATATATTTTTCAATAATTCAAAAATATATATATAATGTTTTTATTGAAAAAAGTATTTCTAATATTATAATTAAATATATATATATTTATATATAATTTAATAATTATAAGATTATACTAAATTACATTAAATAATAAATATATTTGTTAGATTTATTATATTTTTTATATATATTAGTGATTTATTATATTAATTTAGTATATTTATTTGATTTATTGGATTAATTAATTATGTTTATTTTATTGGTTATATTTAATTTAATTTAATTTATTAATTTTATTTAGTTTATTTATAAATATATAATACTTTTTAATATATTTCTTTATAATTAAAAGTATTGAATATATATGTGTTTCCCAATGAATTTGGTCAATGAAAATATTGATCATGAGTATATATATGTTATGTATCGTGCATATGATTGTTCAATTATACATTACGTCACGCTATCCATTAATGTGGTATGTTGATTAATTCATAATGTTACTCATATGAACTATATATGTCTTAAAAAATGTACTTATAAAATTACATTAAATAAATTTAAATAATAAATATATTTTATTATATTTTAAATGATATATATAAATACTTTTAGAATACATTTGTAATTATAATTATAATTGTATATATATATAAATAATTATGAAATTATATATATAATATTATAATTTTATTAATATATATATATAAATATATTAACAATTATATACAAATATTTATAAATATATACTATTTATAGTTATAATTATAACTATATTTATATATGTAAATAATTATAAAATTATAACAAATATTTTTATTATACTACTTATAAAGTTATAAATATATACTTAAATAGATATATTTATAAATATATACAAATATTTATAAATAAATACAAATATATATAAATATATACAAATAAATTTATATTTATTTAAATAAATATTTAATTGGTTGTGAGATTGTTCTGATAACGATGTCCTTTATCATCACAAATAAAGTGCTGATAAAAGACATATTTATCTATGCTATAATTTTAGTGCAGATAAATAGGTCTTTTATCAGTGCTTTAATTTGAGCGCTGATGAATAGGTCTTTTATCAATGATTTTTAAATGTTGATCAAGGTATGTTTTACCAGCATTTTTTATTTTAGCACTAATAAAATATACATTTACCAGTGTTTTTAACTAGTACTGATAAAGGTTCCATTGGGTTTTATAAAAAACTCTAACAGGATCCTCCTCCCTCAAACCCTTTCGAGCCATCGCGAAAGCTGACCCATGCATCGTCGAGCCCTCCTCCGCCGTGAACCCTCCTCCACCGTGACCCCTCCTCCTCCTCTACCGCCACTGCCTCCTCCTCCTCCTTCATCATGACCCATTCTCTACCGCGTCCCCTCCTCCTCCTCCTGCTCTGTCGTTGCTGCCTCCCCCGCCGCTGCCTCCTCCTCCTCCTCCTCCCTGGCTGCCGAGTCATCCTCTTTTGTTGTCGCCTCCTCCTCATATTCTTCTTCATCCTCCTCCTCCTCTGCCTCCTTCTTCTCCTCCTCCTTGTGTGGCCCCTTGTCCACCTGACCAGCTCCAGCACACCCTCTTCATCCGCGACTACCCTGGCAACCTCCTCTACATCGCACGGGTTCCCCCCGGTGAGTCTCTATTGAGGTTTCCCTGGTTTCCATAGGGTGCATAGGGTTTGGGGGAGTTTTTCACCTAATTGTTTGTATGTCATTGAATTATTTGGGAGTTTTTCATCTAATTGTTGGTATATCATTGAGTTTTGGGGGAGTTCTATATCTAATTGTGGGTATATCTATTGAGTATGTTTGTTTACTCTTTGATTATTATTGTTTACTGTTCTTTATTATTTAACTTAGGTGGATATGCTTGTTATATATATTTCATTCCCTTTGTTTTTTATTACCTCTGTTTATTTTTATTTTCAATGTACTGATCTTAATTTTCTTATCTATTTTTTCATACAAAAAGGGGGAGAGAGATTCAAATTTTGGCTGAGTTTATTGGATTTCGTAATTATCAAATGGGTTGAATGGTTCCTTCCCACTCTGTCTATGTTTTGATAAATTCATATCCCCTCTCAATTTGATTATTTTTATTTTGATAATTACTTATTCCTATCTCAGTTTATAGTTTATTATTCTTTATTATGGTGGAGATTCTTATTAGATAAATCTATATCCTCTCTAAATTCATATGGTTATTCTATCACTTATGATTCCACATGCTCTTTCTACCTACATAGACCTATCTAACTATTTATATTCTCATACATGCTACTTTTGGATAGTTCCTAACTTTATGCTCGGTCAGCAACCTCTATAATGGATTGCTTCTCTAGTAGTGTCTATCTTTTAGAGTTGGACAATATTTTTTCTTTATCTTATTTTCTTAAATTATAGAGTCTTGAGTAATATAATAGCAACAACCTTTAAATAAAAACATGTAGGACTCATCTCTCTACATTTTAAAATTCCCTTAGTAATATCCAAATATATTATATACTCCCCAAGGCATTTATTTTTCCTTTCCATCTAAATTGAATTGGAAGTAATCAAAATTGCATCGATGGAAAAAGGTATAACTTCAATCCTATTAATATTCACAATTCATCACAGATAATAATGAATTTCTTAGTAACTCATATAACTGTGTCAACAAGATTGGCTCCCCAACCTACTTCCAAATTTTCCTTCTCTGTTATATATTAACATCAAGCTTATTGAAACATCATGTTCATTAAAAAAATACTGGAAAAAGGGATTTGGTCTCAATGAACACCTATTGGGATTATCAGATATAAAAAATAAACAAAAGAATAAAATACATAATGGATCTATTCCACCCCCAAACCTCACTCAGGTTATACCAGCACCCTTCAATCTACCCAGCCCGATTCTCACACTAGTAAAAAATTAGGCAATATTCATGGGTTATGATATTGGTTATAGACCAATTGAAAATGGATATAGTTTATATCCACTATTAGGACACCCATGGGAGTTATCCTAGTTTCCATATCCCACCAGCAATATCCATAGTTAGATGGTCCAGTACCATAGACAATGATTGTGGATGAAGTCCCTATTATGGGGAACTAATAGCCATGGATTGTAACCTTTTCCATAGGGAATAAACCACCATATGTGGACCATAAACATAGGTGTCTATAGCTATGGTTTATGAATGTGGTCATATAATTCGAAATATTAAACCAAATGATGAGATTTGATATCAAGACCACTTCTATAATTTATCTAAGACTTTAACAATAAGCTTCAATGAACTATCTTTATGAATAAATAAATATATATATATATATATCTACATATATAAATATATGTTTGTGTGTGTGTATAATTTTTTATAACTATACTAATTATACTTTTGGAAAACAAAAATGGTTATGGATTTCGGAACCTTTGGCCATAGTATATATCTACTATGGTCATAGGTGTTATAGGAAAGTCCTACCACCACTATATAAATGAATCATGTCCTTAGGACTTTTCCATCTCCTTCCCATGAAAAAAATACCTTTGGCCATAGTCCATATCAACTCACACACCAGTTATACCTCCATTAAAAGGTATGTGGCTTGGTTATGCTAACCTAACCAAAAAGATGATCACTGGTTGTGCCTTGTCATTGGAAAAAGGAATATGTATGGGATATGCCTCTATGTGTGTAAAAGGAAAGGAATTTTTATTTATTCATTGGTATGCGGAAAGATAGATATTAAAGTGTTACACTCTCCTTCAAAAGTGTGGTCGATCTAGTGCATGTTCATGATACACCCTTGTATTTTAATGAATAACATAGGGTTGGTTTCGAAGGTGAAACGGGGAAGTTGAACTGATTTTTCAAATGGAACCAGATTCCATGACATGGTGAATATTCTACATCGTGGAGGTTTTTCTTGTGGCGTGTTTGGGGAAATACGATTTGGAAGATAATTTTTAGAGTTCTAGCTGTTTTGTAATAGTTGTGTCATGGTGTTTTGGTTATTGTGTGAAGTCTTATAATGTGGAGTTCACATAGTTCATCTAATTTTGATATCATTCCACTATGGAGGGTCTTATATCTTAGAGGTTATGCAGTATTGATGACCAAGGCATCATAGTCCCTTTCCCCTAGATTATATGATCTCATTGTTGACCATGAACGTGGATTCTAGATGTGTTTTTACCAGGAACCATTATGCTCTGGCCATATGCTTTGTGTCGTAGTTCATTCTCATTTGGGACCCATTGTGGCATGGCCCTATGTGTTGGGTTGTGATGCATTTTTTCTCAGATTACCTATGTGTTGTGGCATTGAAGAGGGCATTTATAGTAGATGCATCGCACAAGGAATATGTTTTAAGAGTTGTATGAAGGATTCATATAAGCTTCTGCACAGTTTTAATAAAATATCATCTAGATGATGTTGAGGGGAAAATCAATCATCACCCACCTCTTCTTTATGTTCACTTGATATCCCAAGGAGCATGGGATGCGTTTTGCAGCCATTGGGCGAAGCATACATTTCAGGTACATTGTATCTGGTTATACATTGTTTGACGTTCTTGTATTCATCACTGTAATTGATAGTTTTTTATTTATGAAATAGAAACTGAGTGATGAAAATAAAGAATGGGCATCAAAACTAGTGTACCCATAATTTAATGCAGGGATGGGGTATGCTTCACTTGAGAAAAAAATGGTACATATTTTAAATCTACTGTAATACTTTTATGTGACAAAAAACAACACCATAACCATGTTCATATATTTATATGCAGACTGATGAATCGAAATCGAAATCCACTTCCATAACATTCCATGTGTTATGGAAGGAGGATCATGTAAATAAAGAGTGGATACTGAAAGATGAAAACACACAAAAAGTGTCCGAAACATGTGTAAGTATGACATAAAATAAATTCGTTTTGCTTTAAATCACTATTACATAACAATGAATACTTTTTTCTTATATTTTCTATCAGACATAGTAAAAGGAATCACCAACACCCACACCAGATACAGACATACTTTCAGTGGCCTTGAAGAAACTAGAACAGTATGGCCGCATCAGAGGTGTGGGTTTTGGGGTGTCACCCTGAACAGATTTTCAGAAATAAAAACAAGCGGAGGATCAAAATGAGGAAATGAAAAAGATGAGAGAAACTATCACGAACCAGGCCAGGTCACCATCCGACCCGGCACCCGACCCAGTCTGTGCCAAGGCCCAAAGGGCGTTCCTGATCCCCACGGGCTGGCACAAGTTCCTGGGTATCAAACATTACATGGGAACGATTTACCCAAAATAAAAGACAGAAAAACAACTAACCAGATAAATAAACTGAATCTAGAAATAGACAACCAAACACACCTTTAAACTATGAAAATGTTTAAAGTCTACAACTCAAATCAATAAATAAAAAGAAAAGACAATAGCGGAAACTAAAAATCTTACTCAAACCTCCTAGAAAAATAGGGGCCACATCAACACCACTTTGCATGACAAGACCAACTGCAATTTAAACCACCATCACTGAGCATGATGTCACAACCTGGAATACAAAAGAAAAAAAGTCTACATACACCCAAAGGTGTATGTGTGGTGTGATCCAAAAGCCCAATAGGACGTCACCCAATAAAAAAGTTCCACATATAAACATTAAATGAAAAATACATTTGGAGGCTAAATAAATGAAAGGACACCAAAGCTTAAACAACTTTAAAGAAACGGTTTCTATAAGGACAACACGTTTAAAGAAAACAACTTAAATAAAAGAAAACACCCTTGCATAAAATAAAAACTCAAACCTTCATAAAAACCCAAAAGCTGCACCGTATGCCGACGATGGGTGTACAGTAGTCCAGGAGCACCAAAAGTGGGAGAGGTCCTAAAGGTACTAGAAAAAGGAATGGGACCCTAGAACCTCGCGTCTCGGTGAACAGTACAGGAATCACAACAAAAAATGTTCTCATGCACGAGCCACTAGACAAGGCAACACATCCATAACCTAGTGGTATCCGATCATCATACAATGTCTAGTTAGTGTTGTAATCGTTAATCCAGCTAAGTGAATCTGGGCCGGGGCCACTCCCGAATCACTAACACACTAGTCTAGTCTGCCCACCTAGTACCGAGGCATCCCCTTTTGTGCTCAAGATGTTCCAACATCACATTTCATGTCAAAATCAAACAAATATAACAAAAAGGGTGTAACATAAACCCAACGCCACACTTCCACATATATAGAAAACCATTTGACAAAGTACCCATGCCAAAAGACTTTACCCAACTCAATTAAAACAATTTCTGCATTTCAAATAATTGTTTATTTAAAACATATTAAATTTTTTTTGTTAATCATTTTTATCAAATCATATTAAATTATTTGTAAACAAATTATTCAAAAAGAAACATAACATGACTTTAAGACGAAAAACCAACTCAACCCTCTTTCATGACCAAGCACACCCAAAACAGGTTCCCAAAAATGTTTCACACCATTAATACAACTTAATAAACCATTTAATGATTTTATAAAAACCATGACAAGGTGACACCAAGCATTGTACACAAAAAATATTTTAAAACTTAATCTATATCACTTACACAATCAAATAAATCAACTACACAAATAAAGAAACCATTCCCGTGATTAAACAAACCACTAAGAAAGTTTATCAATAAATTTTAAAAATGTGTCGCATGACTTTAAACACTAAAGACTCACTCAAATCCTCATTTGTGAAAAAACACATATCAAATCCACGTCAAAACACGATCCGAAGCCTTTGCACAATTCAATAGTTAAATGATCAATTTTTATAATACATGATCAAATGTCACAATAAGGGTTTTTATAAAAAATGCACCACATTTCATATAAGCATGCTACTTAAAATCAAAACACATATAAAACTCATTCAAAAACGAACTTCGCATAACACAGATTAATATAATAACACAGTAAACTAATTAATCAAGAAAATTAACTTATTAGATAATGATTAAACGTGGAACCACCTACCTCAGTCTAATAGACTTCACAAACATGGTGTGCAACGATCGTCTCCCACCAACTGCAACTCAAACAAAGTCCAAATAGAACCTAATAAAAAAATGCATCGGACCAATTATACCAAAATTGAACCAAACTCAATTCAAAACTCTAACCGCACTCAACCATGATTAAACAACAAGCAAAAAAGGAAAACGCACTTACAGTGGGGGTGAGGGAGATCGGCCGGAGCTCGACGGAGGCATCCGGAGTTGCTTGATGAGGTGTGAGGAGGCTGTCCAGCAATGCGAAGGGGTGTGGGGCGGCCGGTGTGAGGTTGTCTGGTCAGCACGATTGCCGGAAAAAGGGGAGGCGGCGCCAGCAGGGGTCGGGAGATGCGGCGGAGGGAGGAAGAGGGGTGTTGGACGGAATTTTCCGGACAAAGAACGGAGGTCGGTTGCCATGGGGGTGCGGTGCAAGCTGGCCGGCTAATCGGGGTGGCCGAACGGATTAGGGGAAAGGGGTGTCGGGTTTGTCAGAGGGTGGTGCTGCACTGGTGGAGAGGTTCGGCGAGGAGGCGGGAATAAGGGGAGAGGCGCAAAGAGGGATCGCGGCTGGCACGGTGGAGGTCGTGCGGTAGGGTTGCGAGGGTGCGGCATAGCGGATGAGGGGAGGGCAGTGTGGGGTGCCGCGGGATGGAGAGCCGGCAACTAGTGGTGGAAGGGGAGGCGCTGGTGAGCGGCGCACGCAGCCTGGGCAAGGGAAAGTAGACGGTGCGATCGGGTTCTCAGGGGGGGGGGACGCCATGGGAAAAGGGTGTGAGGGGGAGGTTCTAAAACCCTAGAGAAAAAAAGAAAACCCAAAATAAAATGGAGTAAAAAAATAAAATAAAGAGGAAAATGAAAAATAAAATCCATAATAATACTATTATTATTATTGTTATTGTTATTAATATTCTTAAACTGGAACCTTGACAATAATAATATTATTATCATTAAGACAAAATTCATTAAATTATTAACACATTATTCTCATTTTATTTACTTATTTTTATTCTTCCACACATTTAATTTTATTTCATTATTATTATTAATTAATTTATTTAATTAGTTGACCATCGAGCAGGGTTATATGATGAACCTGGCGAAGCCGCACGGCTTCACAATTATGCTTCACCCATATGTCGCATGATGAAAAGCCCTGAAAAACTCATTTAATTTTGTTTATTTATTATTAATTCCTTTTATTTAATTAGTTAGACATTAGGCAGGCGAGCGAGGGACCGAGCGAGGTCGTCCGGCTTCGACAGCGGTGCATCGAACACCATCAAGGCCGAAACACATATTTATCAGCGCAAAAAGCCCAAAACCCAAGTCGGGCACGACCATCATTTCGTATAAAAAGAAAAAATAATAATTAGAAGCAGATAAAATTATAAGATAAAAAAATAAAGATTATAAACATGACGCAGCGCAAAGTCCGAGTGTGACAATTCTCCCCACCATAAAGCTCTCCGTCCCCGGAAAGCCACAACTAGGGTTGAGACTCAAAGAAGAAGTTGTTACCCCACTCAAGTTCAAAGAGGATCCCCAAAATCAAAAAGAGAAAAGAGGGAAAAGCATTGTGCTCAGAGAAAGTGACTCAAAGACAACTTCAAGAAATGCGTCACAAGACATTCTGATATGTGTCACCCACCCCAAAGAGCTAGAACGCCTTCAGTTGACTGATCGGGGAAGGGAACTCCCGCACCCACAGAAACCAACTTCACAAGCAGAAACCCCTCAAGCACTATTAAACGAAAACCAAGCCATATTTAAAAACAGAAGAAAACGATTACATGGGGAGTCCCGAGGGGAACCCCACCATTAGGAACTCACTAACGCTCGAGACGAGACTGGATAAACGACACAGGGAGTTTCGAGTGGACTCCCCTCATTTAAAGAAAATTCCATTACGAATTCATTCAAGAGACATTTGTGCGAGACCTAACGTGGGTCTCCTCACCATTGGAACTGACAGTAGATACAAACCTTTAGAAATTTTCCTACGGGGGCCAAGAGCCCCACCACAAGGGGCTGGGAGGGTCGGGCCCAACTACCGGGTGTTAAAACCACGGCCAGAGACAGACCAACATCTCCAAATCCCTGGATGAGCATCATTCAAATTTGAAATCGTTTAACCCAACAGACCCCATAAAGACAACTACAAGTGATTACATCCGGTGGGATGCAACCCTCAGGAATTTAAGGTGACGAGACGATCACGCCACCTCATAGACACGAGAAACCACACACACCCAACTGGGTCGTTCATAATGGAACAATCACAGAAAACAATTTAAAGCTCGTTCACCTTCAATACTGACGACATAAATAAGGTTGGGGTCCCGTACACTCCCGGGGTTCCTGACCATGCACCAGCTTCACTCCGAGGCCTATGGCTGGAGCCCTGATGTTTGAATCATCTCCTGCCTCACAGTCAGATATTGAAGACTCCTGAATAGAACTTCTCCTTTTGGTGTCACACGCGACCACACTACAACTGAGGAAACACCAGCAAACACAACACATTACGACATCCAATTACTCTCACACTAAAATTCACCAGAATGAGAGGTTAGATGGTACACGTGCATCACCCCTTGTTACAATGAATCATAACATGACACCACAATTCATCACCGAGCACAATCTTTGTTGTCGAGTGAAAAATTATGTTGAGAAAGACATTAAACCGAACCTTGAACAACACGCGATTCTTGCAAACGACCATAGCAGCCTCGTACAACTGGGTCTGCCAAACTAGTAACCTAACATGAACCTTTTCTTAAACGTAACAAACCAAAGACCAGAGGTCATTTAGAAAAATAGACCGCACCAACAACTTCGGGTTGCTTCCTCCTTTTCCCCACTGGAGTCTCCTTTACCACTTCCAAAAAACCATTGACTACCAAAGGGACCTCACACTGCAAGATGTCACCCAACCATGACCATTGCGGCCGATAAAAGCACTACAATACTTTCAAGAAATTGGTCACCACCGATAACTCTAAACCGCCTTCACCATTCCTTTCCGGAATTCCTTTCACCGTTTCAAGGGGGAACCTACAGATGCAACGATGTCAAACTTTATACCCGATGACTCAGATGACTCAAAGAGACCGAAACTCCCTTCAGATCCCCTCACATATGTCATCCCGCAGTGAGAGGATCCACTTAACCGAAAGGAAAAGGAAAAGACTTAGAACTATCACCCAAAAAGTGAGAGTACTTACATTAATCAATAGGAGGGTCAGCCAATGGAGAACTATATGTGGCCTCATGTCATTTGAACATTAACTCTTTATTGGGGCGTACACTAGCCAAGAAGGAGAACCGTTGACCCAATCAAACTGGTCCAATGGCCAAGACATACAGTAAGCGAACACTAAACGTGTAGGGGAAAGCACTGCAAGGGCTTCCCGAAATTTTTTTCTAAAGAAACCATTAACTACACGTTTCCACACCAACTCATGAATAAGAATTCAAACTCATTAAAGAAATGAGTCAAAAGGGATTCTTAGCTCAAAACGCCTCACATCCAACCTTTCAAAAATACAAGTACACACCAAACAATCACAAGTTATTTAAAAACACCTAATTTTTCTTTTAACAAAACATTTTGAAACTAACCAAAACCAGTGGGTTGCACAAACACCAATGGTGTACCATGGGCCTCACACATGTATGTTCCTGTGCCACACCAGCACCCACCTCATAACCATCCAGGAACTCATCCGATCGTTCCATTAACCCTTTCTCTTTCCATATACAATCATGCATGTGGTTTCCCATGAGAACACCAAGGATCAAAACCAAACCCTTCCATTTTTTTCAAAACCAAAACATCCAACCCACACTTTTCAAACATCATACCTCATTTTCTTTTTAAAGTGCTTTATTTCAAAACACATTCCAAAACGTTTTCCAAGACCAAATCATTTTTACTTAAAAACCAAATTTCCAAAATTCCAAAACAAAGAAAAGAGGAATGGTGAAAGAGAAAACTAGTGTCAGCAGGTGACTGGAACGTATGGTTGGCAACAATACGCCAATCATGCCCCCACCACAGAGGGTATTCTGGGATAGTGTCCCCAGCACCGCATGGCTTTCCAAACCCTACGAGCTCACTGGGACCACTGACCCTACTCTCTTTTTCATTTCACCTAAACGAAATTAACCACACTGACCAAAGGTTTAGAATAACCTCAACAATATTTGGTAACTCGAGTCCCACCACGAGGTGTGATAGACAGGAACCTTACTTGTAGTAAAGACGTCGAGTCCCGACAACCTTAACTCCAGTCTATCGTGACCCTATCCCAAAAGGAAACGACCCAAGAGAGCAAACCTTTCCCTATGATATCATTTTGCCACGAACTAGGTCAGGTCACCATCCGACCCGGCTCTCGACCCGGTCCGTGCCGAGGCCCGAAGGGTGTTCCCGATCCCCATGGGCTGGCACAAGTGCCCGGGTACCAAAAATTACATGGGAACGATTTACCTGAAATAAAAGATAGAAAAAAACTAACAAGATAAATAAACTGAAACTAGAAATAGACAACCAAATACGACTTTAAACTATGAACAGGTTTGAAGTCTACAACTCGAACCCATAACTAAAAAGAAAAGACGACAGCGGAAACTAAAACTCTTACTCAAACCTCCTAGAAAAAGAGGGGCCACATCAACACCAATTTGCATGACAAGACCAACTGCAACCTGAACCACCATCACTGAGCACGATGTCACAACATGGAATACACAAGAAACAAAGTCTACATACACCCAAAGGTGTATGTAGGGTGTAAGCCAAAAGCCCAATAGGACTTCACCCAATAAAAAGGTTCAACATATAAAAATTAAATGAAAAATACATTTTCAGGCTAAATAAATTAAAGGACACCAAAGCTTAAACAACTATAAAGAAAGAGTTTCTATAAGGAAATCAATTTTAAAGAAAACAACTTAAATAAAAGAAAACACCCTTGCATAAAAAAAAAACTCAAACCTTCACAGAAACCCAAAAGCTGCACCGTATGCCGATGGTGGGTGTACAACAGTCTAGGAGCACCAAAAGTTGGAGAGGCCCTAAAGGTACTAGAAAAATTAATGGGACCCTAGAACCTCACGTCTCGGTGAATAGTACCAGAATCACAAAAAAATACATTCTCGTGCACGAGCCACTAGACAGGGAAACACATCCATAACCTAGTGGTCTCTGATCATCATCCAATGTTTAGTTAGTGTTGCAATCGTTAATCCAGCTAAGTGAATTTGGGTCGGGGCCACTCCCGAATCACTAGCACGCTAGTCTACTCCGCCCACCTAGTACCCAGGCATCCCCTTTTGTGATCAAGAGGTTCCAACTTCAAATTTCATGTCAAACTCAAACAAATAAAACAAAAAGGGTGTAACAAAAACCCAACCCCACACTTCCACAAACATAGAAAACCATTCGAAAAAGTACGCACGCCAAAAAACTTTACCCAAATCATTTAAAACAATTTCTTCATTTCTAATAATTGTTTATTTAAAACATATTAAATTTTTATCATTAATAATTTTTATCAAGTAATATTAAATTCTTTGTAAACAAATTATTTAAAAAGAAACATAACAAGGCTTTAGGAAGAAAAACCAACTCGACCCTCTTTCATGACCAAGCACACAAAAAACAGGTTCCCAAGAATGTTTCACACCATTAATAAAACATAATAAACCATTTAATGATTTTATAAAATCAATGACCAAGGTGACACAAAGCATTGTACACCAAAAATCTTTTAAAACTTAATCTATATCACTTACACAATCAAATAAATCAAATACACAATTAAATAAACCATTCCAGCGATTAAACAAACCACTAAGTAAGTTTATCATTAATTTTAAAAATGTGCCGCATGACTTTAAACACTAAAGACTCACTCAAATCCTCATTTGTGACAAAACACATATCAACACCACGTCAAAACACAATCCGAAGCATTTTCACAATTCAATTGCTAAATGCTCAATTTTTATAAAACATGATCAAATGTCACAATAAGGGTTTTTATAAAAAATGCACCACATTTTATATAAGCATGCTACTTAAAATAAAAACACATATCAAACTCATTCAAAAACTAACTTCACACAACAAAAATTAATAGAATAACACACTAAATTAATTAAGAAAGAAAATTAACTTATCAGATAATGTTTAAATGCGTAACCACATACCTCGGTGTAGCAGAATTCACAAAAATGGTGTGCAACGATCGTAGCCCACCAACCTCAACTCAAACAAAGTCCAAATAGAACCTAATAAAAAAACGCAATGGACCAATTGTACCAAAATTGAACCAAACTCAATTAAAAAATCTTTCCACACTCAACCATTATTAAACAACAAGAAAAAAAAGGAAAATGTACTAAAAGCGGGGGTGCGGGAGGCTGGTCGGAGGTCGACGGAGGCTACCAGAGTTGCGCGAGGAGGTGCGGGGAGGCTGTCCAGTAGCGCGAAGGGGTGCGGGGCGGCCGGTGTGAGGTTGGCTGGTTGGAGGGGTCTCCAGAAAAAGGGGAGGCAGCACCATCATGGTTCGGGAGACGCGATGGAGGGAGGAAGAGGGGTGCTGGCCAGAATTTTCCGGAATAAGAAGGGAGTCCAGTTTCCATGGGGGTGCATCGCGAGCTGGCTGGCTAACCAGGTTGGCCGAACAGAGCAGAAGCAAGGGGCGTTGTGTTTGTCGGAGGGTGGTGTTGTGCCGGTGGAGATGTCCGACGAGGTAGTGGGAATAAGGGGAGCGGTGCAAATAGGGGACATGGATGGCGCGGCGAAGGTCGGGTGGTCGGGCTGCGAGGGTGCGGTGCGGCGGATGCGGGGAGGGAGGTATGGGGTGCCGTGAGGTGGCGAGCCGGCAACTGGTGGCGGAAGGGGAGGCGCTAGTGAGTGGCGCATGCGGCCTGGGCAAGGGAAAGCAGACGGCGCGATCGGGTTCCCAGGGGGGGGGGGAACACGACGGGCAAAGGGGGTGAGGGGGTGGTCCGAAAACCCTAGAGAAAAAAAAAAGAAAACCCAAAATAAAATGGGGTAAAAATATAAAATAAAAAGGAAAATCCAAAATAAAATCCATAATAATACTATTATTATTATTATTATTATTATTATTCTTAAACTGTAACCTTGACAATAATAATATTATTATCATTAATACACAATTCATTAAATTATTAGAACATTCTTCTCATTTTATTTACTTATTTTTATTTTTCCACACATTTAATTTTATTTCTTTGTTATTATTAATTCATTTATTTAATTAATTGACCATCGAGAAGGGTCATACGACGGACCTGGCGAAGCCACATGACATAGCAATTAAGCTTTTCCCGTGCGTTTCATGATGAAAATCCCTGAAAAACTCATTTAATTTTGTTTATTTATTATTAATTCCTTTTATTTAATTTGTTATACATTAGGCAGGCGAGCGGGGGACCGAGTGAGGTCACCCAGCTTTGAAAGCGGCACGTCGAACACCATCAATGCCAGAACACATATTTATTAGCGCAAAAAGTGCGAAACCCCAATCGGGCTCGACCCTCATTTGGTATAAAAAAGAAAAAATAATAATTAGTAGCAGAGAAAATTATAAGATAAAATTAATAAAGATTAGAAACATGACACATCGCAAAGTCCGTGTGTGACAGAAAAATTATCTATGTTCAAAGAAGAATTAAAATACCAGAGAGAGTTGATAGAAATTTTTATGGGGGAAGAAAAGAGAAAAAACAACTTATGAACAACCCGTACGTGAAGATCCCACCCCACCCCCTACCAATTTTTAGGCAATCCATTCCCCTAAAAAACATGACTTTCCTGAGGTAATCAATGTTCTAATAATTGTTTCTATGAAATGTGAATCCAATAGATACTGATACCTTTCTTGTGCTGATATTATATAGGGTGAAAATGATTGTGATTTATATCTATCAACTCCCACCTATCGCCTTGTAGTGAGGGCTATGGTGTTCAATATGAAAAACGACATGCTACACAATAGACCATTTCGAACAGATCATGTCAGAGTGTTGATTAATGTATCTCATGATCTGAGTGTCATGATACATGTTCTAAATGATTATGATGATATTCATATAGTCGAACAAGTTGTTGGAATATTCATCGGATGGCTGTCAATTCTTGTAAAAAAACATGTCGATAAGGAGGTATTAATTTCCAATTTATTTTTCAAGCTGAACCTTAAACATTTAATGAAAAAAGGTCTGAACTGATGAATAATATTATATAACGACAAGTATAAGTGGGTGAAATGAAATATTGGATCAAAACTATATCAAGGATCAACCAACCGATTGAAATAATCTACTGAGAGAAACTTCACCCCACCCGTTCTATATCCACATTTAATATCATTATAGGCACATGTGGATATAGATTTGATAGACAAAAATACTCACACAATTGATTTTGAAAAAAATATTTATAGAGAGGAAGAATCAAATTACATTAGTGGTGAAAATATAAATGAAATCCTCAAATATGAATGGATAGGGTCCTTAGTTGTAAATTTATACATGAGGTATGTTTTTATGATTTGATTTTAAAAAAACTGATATACTATGATAATTATGACTAACTAAAATTCATATTTTTCACAGGCATATATATGAAAAACAATTGAAGGGATTTTCCCATGAACAAAAATTTGGACTTGTTATTCGTCACATTAACTCTTCAAAAGAAGAAATAAATTCAGATAAAGTGGGTGAAATATTGTCATCCCTGCTCAAATCGTTTGAAAAAAAAATTATGGTTGAAAAAATCTTTTTAATACCAATGATGTAGGGGTAAAACTATACAATTTAATCACATCAACTATATTTTCATTTATTTCATTACTTATCCCTTTTTGTGTTTTTAGGTAGCATAGGATGCTCATTGCGGTCAATTTGGATACTCTGAAGATTTATTTTCAAGATTAAATGCATAGATATCCAACAAACCGACAACGCATGATGGAATTTTTTAATTTTTAATACAATATATTGAAAATTCAGGAAAAAACATCCAGTTATATAATTTATACTATTTTTTAATGAGTATTCTATTATGATAGGGTGGTGCATCAATATCGTCTACTTCATTGGATGAATCCAAAGCCTAAGGACAAGAATGCCCACGAGATATAAAACTAGACAAGTATCCTGGTATATATAATAAAATTTCACTATCCAAACACATATCTAAACAAATTACTTATTTTTATTGATGTTTTTGCAGTTTCCAAAAAAACAAATGAAAACAACTTGGGTTATTATGTTTATAAATTTATGAAAGAGATCATATTTCATTAATAAACTAGTATCCCTGGAGAGGTATTTTCGAAAATAATTACTATTTTGTTTAAAATATTAATTAATCATTTGTGTATTTATATTTTTACAGTAGTACCATGACTGTCGCAAAAACTCATATTTACGAGATGATATAGACAAAATAGTAATTATTTTCAATTGGGAGAACCAAATCCACCCGAACCAACATGAAATGATCTAACACCCTACTAAAAACATAATATGGAGTCAAAAACACTGAAATCCCCAAATACATGAGGTGCAAGACAAGTAGTAACCATATAATCATACCTCAGATCAAAGTCAGAGGACTGAATCAATCTGGACCACATTTTCCCCCCTTTGCAGAATATAATTACCCTTTGTCCACAAAAATAAATAAAAGACCTATGTGGCCAATGTGATAAATAAAATAAAATAAAAACTAAACTAAAAAAATACTTGTCTCCTATGACTATACACGTCACCGCCCAACATATAAGAACCAAAATGCCCCATGGGTCAAATCATGTTCTTGCAAGCAAGGGGGAAATAGATCCATGTTTCAAAATGATACTATAAAATAGTACATTCCCATTAATTAACATTTATTCTTCCTATTAATGGTATATAATTAGTTTGTCTTGAGTTTCAGCTTAATTTGGTTTTGTTCGATACAAGTTTTTATCCCACCCAATAATAAAAGTTTACTAGAGGACACTATTTCTAATCAAATAGAATATATCATAACAAAAATTCAATCCACACCTATGAAGAAGGTTGAAAATGATAAGAAAGAATGTTTGATCATATAATCTGATGAGTTATAAAATGATAAAATAAAAAAATAAAAAACATTTAGTGTTCTATAATTTCTCAAGTGAATATGAAATTTTCAAACAATAATAAACATGTGAAAGAAGAGAAAAGTGGACATAATGGCCTGGATTTTTAAAAGAAAAGGTTTTAAATCCATACCAATAACAACTAGTGGTATCATAAAGAATCTGATTTGTTGCAACTAAAATCAAGCCATCATTTAGTGAAAGAAATCTGTTGTAAATATGAAGGAATATTTGGAGAAACCTAATCATGAAGAAATGGGGGAGTTAGAGATGGATTTTAATGGTTATTCAACCTTATCGAAGATTAAAGAAACCTATAGATACTAACTAAACCCCCTACCCCACCCCTTGCCCCATTGCCCCACTGCACCACCCCCCACCCCCTGCCCTGTAAACCCCCCTGCCGACCACCCCTACCCTGCAGATCTCCCCACTCCACCCACCCCCTTCCCCCAGCCCTGCAGACCTCCCCCCAGCCCTGCAGACCTCCCCCTCTCCCTCCCCCTTCTCTACAGACATCCCCCTACCCCCTTCCCCCCTGCCCCATGCCCCCTACCCCCCTCCACCCTGCCCCCTGCCCTCCACCACCCACCCCCTGCCCCCTTCCCCCCTCCACCCACCCCCTGCATCTTACAGAGGGGAATCTATAATGTTTTTGTAATATGGGGAGGGATCACACATGTATGATTAGAGGAACATCAAAAATCTAAAATAAGTATACCTAATTGATCACTTGATTTCATGTGAGGTGCTTGGAAGTTTCTACGTTCACATCATTTTGAGCATCAATTCAGGTTGAGAATCAATTATGGAGTGGTTTTTCTGAGGGTATCCATGAGGAGATGAAAATGACCACTTGATGTTCACTTGAAACTCCCTTTGGTTGTGCCAGCAACAACATGGTGAAAATCTTTACAATTCAGATAAGGGGGAAGACATGAGGTGCGTGAATTTTAATGATTGGGAGAGAATCTGGTAATAAAAATTTAATTCAAACTAAAAAGTATTATAGTATTTTCAAACAACTTAGTGTACAGTTCCTAGATAGAATAGAAGCATAAAAAGTCTCTATATTAGATGAAATCTAGTAGAAAAATTCAGACAAGATTCAATGACATCAACTTATAATAATAAAATTGTCCACAACATCAATTCTGATTACGGAAAATAAGGCCTCCATGTCAAAAAATATGAAATTTATGATGTAAAATCAGACCTTGAACTAAACTTTTCTATTATAAAAACCCAATTAGAGAACCCCTTTAAAAGATATATCTTCGAAGTGAGACCACCTCATCAATATCAATGAAAAAAATACTGGTTTCATGAAACTTATGGTTCACTAACCTGCAATTAGGAATATAATGTCATGTTTGAATTTTGATCATCAAAAATACAAAATGATAAAATGATGTTATATTTTATTTTAAGAAATACTTCAGTAAAAAAACACTGGGATGTGGAATTTGTTCAAAAATATAATATACCATCAAGATCATCATATCAGACCATCTGATGATGATCGTATTTTTGTAAATCTGAATTTATTTAGGAACATCCAGTATTTAACACCTTCAAACCTTGATATACAACATAAGAATTATTCTAATATATGATTCAATGCCCCAAGGAAGGTCATAGAGTATTGTTTTCATAATGTATAATATATTGTCAGGAATGCAGTTGTACAGAAAATGAAAATCATGGAACTGTAGTTAGATCTAGAATCTTATCTGGATAACATCAAGGGGTGATGTTATAGTCTCAGAAACACCATAAAAAAGGACCCTGACATCGCAACAATAAATGCATAGTTATGCTGGTTGGTCTTCTCCATATACTCCACAGATGCTGAAACCTACGGATCAACATTCACCATTTCTAAATTTAATGTTGCTGTCATCCAAAACAATTTAAAAATACCAGGAAAGAGGCACGAAGATTAGGAAGGAGATATGAAAATAATAAATACAATAAATTGAATGAAATAAATCATACTGTATGAAAATTGGAGGATGAGTTGAGCGACTCTTGGAGTTTCTTGTAGTGTTAATGGAGGTAGGGTTACCTAATGCCTTCAATGGAAGCATCAGTGGCAACACATTGTATGTGATATATTTACCTAAATAGTCTCACAAATGTCCATTACAGAGTGCACTAAATCACATCTTGGATAACAGTGACCTGAAGCCTACACATTAAATGTATTTTACAGAAACCTTCAAATTAAATGAGAAATTACTCACATACAATTTAAAGAGGAGGGTAGAAAACATAAAAAACATTGAAAAAAAGTAGAAACAAGAACCTGGATGTTTTTTTTATGCTTCCATCAACAGTATGATTCGATCTTCAACAGGTGTATGAGGTGATGTACAACTTTTTTCTTGCCCAGAAAACAAAAGAAAAATGTTATTAAATAGTAAAATAACTGATGTAAATAAAAGAAATGAAAATGGAAAAGAATTTTTAGGTTTCAAACCCCGAACAGGGGCCGTTGTTAATGTGATGACCCAGACTCTCTTGGTCCTTCCCTTTGCCAAAATCCAGGTCCTAAAGGGGTGGCATCTTGGTGAGACCGATCGGCACGATCGATCGGTGAGACCGATTGGTGAGACCGATCGGCATCACCCGACCTTGTCGGGGTTTTTCCAGTGGCGTTCCTCCTTGCGAAATTTGGGTTTTAAACCCTATTTTGACCTGTTTGAGCGTGTTTTAAAGACTCGTAACGCGCATAAGAGTTTTAATTAAATACTTAATGAATTAATGAGTTGGTTTAAACCACACGACCCCCACTCCTTATGCGGTTCAGAGTTTCTATCTCAACCGTCCGCGGCTCTTGTAAACTAAGGGTTAGCCGTGGGTCCTCCTTTCCTCGATCGCGGATTTTCAAAAACAGGTTTTGGTGCATCGGGCGTTCCGTATCGTTATTTGTAAAGTTACGTTCCCGGCCTATGCGTCGATCATCTATCAACAAGTAGGGAATTTCTCATTCGCCTCTCTCTTTTGTGTATCATGCGGGGCAAGTGTGTTTCTATTCTGTAGAATTGGATAAACTAGACCTAAATGAAGATAATGAACTGGATTCTATAATGAAAGGGGGGATGTGATCGTTGATGTTTTTTATATTATGACCATCTTTCTAAGTTGTGATGGATTACGCGTTTCTGAAAATCGAGGCCGTTGGTGGTCGTTGTTTGTGTACTAATGAAACCCTGCTGATGTTTTAAATGGCTTGTTTGTGGTTGTGAACTCCTGCTATTAAAAAGGATACTGGTTAATCATGTACACCCGGCTAAGTGAATTGAACGCCCCAGGATCAATCCTTTTGTGATAACCCCCAGTTAAAACACACGAAGATTGAAATCATGGAGTGTGTTATGTCGTTTAAATCTAAAAATACCGGCATGGCCCTTACTTGTGTTGATGGAGGTAGTTGGTTGTTTTCTTTTCGGGCCGATTGATGGAAATGTGGGAGGGGATGGGATCCCCTGTTTTATACTCTTGGTGGTTGTGTGAGTATGGGGATGGGATCCCCTACTGGTATGGATTCGGCGGTTGTGAGTTTTAAGACTGGGTGGGTACTTGTTTGTATCACGAATTGGGGTGGGATCCTCTGTTGTTGAGAACCGGGTGTGGGCGTTATGGTTGATGCTTGACTGTTTACTTTCCTGGACTTGTGCCTATGCTTGCTAGTTGCCCAGTAGTTCTTAAACATAATTAAACATTATCACTGAACTTGAACCAAGAATTGGACAAATGGGCTTTGTTGGCGAAAGTCATGACTTGGGACTTGGACATAGTGGTGTTGTGTTCTGTAGGCTGGTTAGAAAAACCTAGGCTTTGGGTGAGTGCTTGTTACCTATATCTATACTTGTAGTTTTGTATTTCTTATTCGCGCCCCATACAAGTCGATCAATTAGTGCCGAACACCCCCATTTCATGGGGGAGGGTGTTTTTCACAACGCTATTCTTAGTGGCTGGTTATTAGCTCATTTTCTGCTCCATTTCCCGGATAGACCAAGTATCTTCGGGCAGGCTGTGATGGCCTGAGGTCCATTATTAGCCCATGAACCTTCGGGCGGGGTAGTGTGGTGGTTGGCCAGGTGTGTGCGGCAGGTGGTTTCCCAAGTGTCTTCGGGATGAGGCCCAGGTGTCTTCGGGCCTGGCAGTGGATCCTTTAGCCCAGGTGACTTCGGGCGTGGTGGTGGTTGTTCTGGCCTACGTGTTTGCAGGCATAGTTACGTGTGACAGTTGTGGCCCAGGTGTGTGTGGGCGGGATTCGGCAGTGGGACTGCGTGCAATTGTGGACCAGGTGTGTGCAGGCGGGATTCGGTAGTGGGAATGCGTGCGGTTGTGGCCCAGGTGTGTACGGGCGAGTGTGGAAGTGGGACTGCGGTGTGAATGGCGGGATTGGTCCGATGCAGAGGATGTTTCAATAACCAGTGGGAAAGTGGCGCGGGGTACCCAAACATCGATGTGCTATTATACTATATTACTTGACTTGCGTTATTTGGGGAGTGTGCCTTGGTGAGGCTTGGGTGGATTGTTTACCTTGTTAGGTGTTTGGTTTACTTCTTTTCTCATGGGACTTTAGCACATTTCCCCCACTTGTGCACGAGAGTCTTTGGTTTTCCCTATTGAGTGTACTTGTATGCTCACCCTACGTATATAAAACTGCTTTCAGGTTTCTAAGAGGACTTCGGGGATCGCGCAGGACCTTACTAGCTCGGATCCTTAGGGCCGTTGTAGTTTTCGTTTTCTTTCTTTGGTACTTACCTTTGTAGACACCTTTTGCACCTTGTGGATTTTACTTTTGAAACATGCATGTGGGAATGGTTTACTTTTGGCTTTACTTTTCTTTCTACCTTGGTGTTGTTGGGTTTTCTTCTTTTTATCTCTCGATCCTATAAAATAAAAAGGGTAATGCCTTCCATTTGTGTGAAATTTCCATACCCTTGGTGATAGTCACCACTCCAGGACCTATTGAAGGCAGGTTTCGGGGGTCATTATCTCTCCTTCAACTTAAAGAAGGACGGGCCTGGAAATCTGCTGACCCTTCCCCCCTTTTGGTGAAGGCGGGTCGTGACAGAATGGTATCAGAGCTGATGGTTGAGAGATAGGTTGGAGTCTGGAGTTAGGCAAAGTGAGTATTGCATGGGATGGTAAGGCAACAGTGTTGGGTGACCTCGGTGCGTGAATTAGGCTAGGTAAGACCGGCTAGGACACGGGATTTTAGGGCCCCCTGTGATCCGATGCAAGGACTCTGGACCTACCGAATGACCAAGTGAGGCCACACTGATTGCAGGGTAGAGACTCTAGGAAAGGTACATGAATCATAATGACTTGTGTTCTTACGTTTCTGGGATGTCTTGGGAATTAATAATAAATTTAAATTTTTGAGAAATTTTAAAACGATATTCTGCACTACTTGGGCATAGGCATTCCTTGTTTACCTTACAGATATGGACCCTAGAAGACGACCACATGTGGTACAGAAGATCAAGGCCCCAGATACTACTTTGTCCGATCGACAGAGAGCTGATCAACAAGAAGAGGACGACCAGTGGCAGAAGACGCTTCGGGCCTTACATCGACAGACCCTTGAGAAGTATGAGGGCAGCACCTCTGACATGAAGACAGAAGGCTAGCTAGAAGAGCTAGTAATAGCCTTAGGCCTGATTTGGGCCCCGACCGAGTACTGGGTCCCTCTAGCAGTTAGTCAGATGTGGGGAGCGGCGCGTCAGTGGTGGACGCTTTACCTGGGGGAGAGGAGAGAGGCTGAGGTGGCATGGGCTGATTTCGAGAGGGGGTTCCGGGCAGAATTCCTCTCCTTGACGATGAAGGCAGAAAAGTGACAGGAGCGACTCTCCCTCCAATAGGATAGTATGTCTGTGAGGGATCTAGGGATCAAGTTCAAGGAACTCCTAGGTTTTTCTCCGTACCTCTTTCCCGATGAGGAGTCTCGGGCAAGACATTTGCAGGAGGCTCTCCGACCCTCCCTCCAGTATGTTGTTACCCCCTTTACCCTTCTGACGTACTTGGAGGTCCAGAAGAAGTCCGAAGTGGTGGAGAGGATGAACGCTCTAGGAGGTGTATCCCGAGAGAGGATCTAGCTGGGACCATCGAAGGGAAAGGCCGTCAGCACCAGGCCTTCAGTGTCAAGAACCTCCAGGTTCCGACCAGTAGGGAGTAGACCACAACAGTTTCAGTTTCGATCCCTAGGTCCTCGCTCTTTTCCTTCGGGCCTGGGTCCACGGTGCTTTGTCTGTGGGATCCCTGGACATCTCCAGAGTCAGTGCCCGGATCGGGTGTAGTACGGCGGTGGCGGACAGCCCCAGCACCCACCCCAGCAGCAGCTTCCAGCCTGGCCTTTCCAGCAACATCAGTAGGGACAGTGAGCTCCCGCTCCTCTTAGGGAAGACGTAGGAGGAGGAGCCTGACCTCAGGGCACTCCTCAGGGCCCCCGACCCGGGCGTGGTCGAGGAGGTGTCCGATAGTCGAGAGGCAGAGGAGTCGGGCGCAGACAGCTACACACCGCAGAGGCAGCAGTTCCTGCAGGGCCGGAGTTTTTTCGAGGTACGATCAGTCTGTTTAGCACTCTTTCTTATGCCTTGTTCGATACCAGAGCTTTGCACTCTTTTGTTGCACCAAGTCTAGCCCGTTCCTTGGGTTTATATGAAGGGAGACTTCCAGATCCCCTTGTGTTGAGCACACCAGTCGGAGGTCAGACCAACTTGTTGTTTGTTTGTCGAGGATTTAGACTGATGATAGGGCCACATCAGTCGGTTAGGGAACTTCTCCTCCTATAGATACAGCCATACGATGTCATCCTAGGAATTGAATGGCTATTCTCTATGTGTGCCGTCATCGACTGTTTCCGAATAAGGGTGGTGTTCTCGGACTCGGACGGCTGTCATGTTACCTTCACCGGCGAGCAGAGCGGTCAGAAGGGCAACAGGTGGGAGGAACCGCTCCTCTCCTTGTTGTCTGAGCTGACAGTGGAATCAATAGATGCGGAGATAGTAGAAGTGCCATAGATTGTTCGTGAGTTTATGTAAATCATTCCTGAGGAGGTGACGACTCTACCCCCTCGGCGTGATATTGAGTTCAGGATAGAACTACAGCCCGATGCTCGTCCGATCTCAATGGCTCCTTACCGGATGGAACCTTCAGAGCTACGGGAGTTGCGGATCCAGATTGACGATCTGATGAAGAGAGGTTATGTTCAGACAAGTGTGTCACTGTGGGGTGCTCCGGTCTTGTTCGCAAAGAAGTAAGATGGTGGTCTCAGGTTGTGCATAGACTACATGAGGCTGAATTAGGTGACGATCAAGAATCGCTACCCTCTTCCGAGGATAAACGATCTTTTCGACCAGCTGAAAGGGGAAGGATGGTTCTCGAAGATCGACCTGTAGTCTGGGTATCACCAGCTAAGAGTGAAGGTGTGCGACATCCCGAAGACGGCGTTCAGATGCAGGTATGGACACTTCGAGTTCGTAGTCATGCCCTTCGGCGTTACGAACGCCCCAGCTGTGTCCATGTGGCTTATGAACTCCATCTTCCGGGAGTACCTGGATCGGTTCGTATTTGTGTTCATCGACGACATCCTGGTCTACTCTAGATCAGAGGAGGACCATGCGGAACACCTGAGGATGGTTTTGGAGGTCATACGACATCATCAAATCTATGGGAAGTTGTCGAAATGCAAGTTCTGTACACGAGAAGTGCGCTTCCTTGGGCACGTGGTGTCCGAGCAGGGAGTGGCGGTGGACCTGTCAAAAGTCGAGGCAGTTGTTTCTTGGGAAGCACCCAAGAATGTGGTAGAAGACCGTAGTTTCCTTGGGCTGGCAGGTAACTATCGGAGGTTTGTACCCAACTTCTCCCGAGTTGCGGCCCCTTTGACAACCCTGACCAAGAAAGACCAGGTTTTCGTGTTGAGCGAGCAGTGCGAGTCAGCCTTCAGCTATCTAAAGGAGAAGTTGGTCAGTTCCCCAGTGATAAGATTTCCTGAAGAGGGGGCGGCTTATGAGGTGTTCTGTGATGCCTCAAGACAGGGCCACAGATGTGTGTTGATTCAGAAACAAGGGGTGATCTCTTATGGGTCCAGGCAGCTACGCCCCCATGAGCGTAATTACGCCACCCACGACCTGGAGCATGTAGTGGTTGTTTTCGTGCAAATGTTATGGCGGCACTACCTCATCAGAGAGCACTTTATGGTCTTCACGGATCACAAAAGCTTGAGGTATATCTTCTCCCAGCGGGACCTAAACTTGAGCCAACGGAGATGGGTGGAGTTCCTCCAGGATTACGACTTTGAGATCTCTTATACTGAGGTCAAGGGAAATGTGGTGGCTGATGCCTTGAGCAGGAGGACGCAGAAGGATGTGGTCTGAGAGTCGGCAGACGCCTGGAAGGCGATGGAGGAGTTAGCTGCTTTACACCTAGACGCGAGGATGGATAGCGGCATAGGCTGCCTATATCAGATGATAGTGCAGTCATCTCTGTTTCAACAAGTGGATGAGTCTCAGTGGGGAGACCGAGAGTGCGAAGTGATGCATGACCGAGTTGACCAGGGAAATGCTCCAGAAGGGTGGATAGAGGATGGTCAGAACCAAATGCTTTTCTAGGGAAGGTTGTTTGTTCCGGAGGCGGTGCACGGCAAGGTTCTTAGTGAGTTCCACAACTCACCCCTGGCAGTGCACCCAGGATTTTCCAAGATGTACCAGGGACTGAAGAAGCAATTTTGGTGGCCCGGAGTTAAGCGAGCAGTGGCAGAGTTTGTGACCAAGTGCTTAGTGTGTCAGCATGTGAAGGTTGAACACCGAGTTCCAGGCGCCCTACTGCAGCCTCTAGATGTCCCCGAGTGGAAGTGGGATGACATCCCGATGGATTTCGTCATGGGACTACCCAAGGTCCAAGGGGGATACGACTCCATATGGGTGGTAGTGGACATGTTGATGAAATCGGCTCACTTCCTGGTGATCAAGGAGTCGAGTGCAGTGGATACCTTGGCACGAAGGTATGTGGATGAGGTGGTGCGGTTTCATGGAGTTCCGAGGTCCATAGTCTCGGATAGGGATGCCCGGTTTACCTCGCGAGTCTGGAGAGGATTGCAGCATGCGTTTGGCACCCAGTTAGGAATTATCACTTCTTTCCATCCCCAGACAGATGGACAAACATAGCACACCATCCAGAACATGGAGGATATGCTACAGGCATGTGTTCTAGACTCGGAAGGATCATGGGTGCGACACTTTCCCCTGGTAGAGTTCGCTTAAAACAATAGCTATCACTCTACCATCGGTATGGCCCCATTTGAAGCCTTGTACGGGAGGCCATTCCGTTCACCTGTGTGTTGGTCCGAAGTAGGAGAGGCATGCATCCTTGGACCGGAGGTGGTGCAGAACACGACAGAGAAGGTTCAGCTCATACGGGAAAGGATGAAGGCGGACCAAGACCGGAAGAAGTCGTATGCTGATACCAGGAGGAGGCACATGGAGTTTGAGGTTGGAGACCACGTGTTCTTGAAGGTCTCCCCTCGGCGTGGGCAGTGGAGGTTCGGCAAGGGGAGTAAGCTTTCTACCAGGTTCATCGGACCCTTCGAAGTGTTGCGACGGGTCGGTGAGGTAGCCTATCAGCTAGCATTACCACCACCGCTACTGAGGATACATGATGTCTTCCATGTGTCCCATCTCCGTCGGTATCTGCACGACGATTCACACGTCCTTGATTGGGGTGACCTGGACATCGAGGATGACATGACTTTTGTGGAGAGACCAGTGATGATTGAGGATCTCCAGGAAAAGGTGCATCGTGGGTGAACCATTCCCTTGGTTCGTGTGTTGTGGAGACATGGTGGGATTGAGGAGAGTACGTGGGAGAGGGAAGCACAGATGCGTACCCAATACCCAGTTTTGTTTTAAGTTTTGTTCCTTGTTGTGCCTGTTGTGGTAGAACGTTTTGTCTTTTGGCTATGAAATGTACTTGTTTTCTTCCTGTAGATGTGTGTGAAAAGCCCTGGATATGGGGGAGGAGAGAACCCTACCCATAATCAAGACATATTAAGTTGGATGCGATTAAACCCGTGAGGGCGAGTCAGTGCCGCCCAAAGCGGATAATATCTTGACATGGGGAAGGAGACTCCCCAACCCTCACATGCTTGGGCAGTTTGACATGATATGTTTCTTGGTTAGTGACAAGAAGGTGTTCTTATTAAACAACGAGGTTCACTCTTGAGAGGTATCTTTTGAGGTTGTTGTTCGAATCCGCCCTTTCCTCCTGGGTTGTTTAAATTCTCGAGGACAAGAATAGTTTGAGAGGTATCTGATGTGATGACCCAGACTCTCTTGGTCCTTCCCTTTGGCAAAATCCCAGTCCTAAAGGGGTGGCGTCTCGGTGAGACCGATCGGGGAGACCGACCGGCGAGACCGATCGGTGAGACCGATCGGCGTCACCTGGCATTGTCGAGGTTTTTCCAGTGGTGTTCCTCCTTGTGAAATTAGGGTTTTAAACCATATTTTGACCTGTTTGAGCGTGTTTTAAAGACCCGTAACGTGCACAAGAGTTTTAATTAAATACTTAATAAATTAATGAGTCGGTTTAAACCACACGACCCCCGTGCCTTACGTGGTTCAACGTTTTTATCTCAACCGTCTGTGGCTCATATAAACTAAGGGTTAGCCGTGAGTCCTCCTTTCCTCGATCGCGGATTTTCACAAACAGCTTCTGGTGCATCGGGCGCACCGCATCGTTATCCGTAAAGTTCTGCGCCTGGCCTAAGCGTCGATCATCTATCAACAAGTAGGGAATTTATCCTTTACCTCTCTCTTTTGTGTATCATGCGGGGTGGGCGTGTTTCTATTCTGTAGAATTGGATAAACCAGACCTAAATGAAGATAATGAACTAGATTCTATAAAGAAAGGGGGGATGTGATCGTTGATGTTGTTTATATTATGACCATCTTTCTGAGTTGTGTTGGCTTACGCGTTTCTGAAAATTGAGGCTGTTGGGGGTCGTTGTTTGTGTACTAATGAACCCCTGCTGATGTTTTAAATGGCTTGTTTGTGGTTGTGAACTCCTGCTGTTAAAAAGGATACTGGTTAATCACGTACACCTAGCTAAGTGAATTGAAAGCCCCAGGATCAATCCTTCAGTGATAACCCCTAGTTAAAACCCATAACGATTGAAATCATGGAGTGTGTTAATTCATTTAAATATGAAAATACCATAATGGCCCTAACTTGTGTTGATGGTGGTAGTTGGTTGTTTTCTTTTTGGGCTGATTGCTGGAAGTCTGGGAGGGGATGGGATCCCCTGTCTTATACTCTTGGTGGTTGTGTGAGTTTGGGGATGGGATCCCCTTCTGGTATGGATTCTGCGGTTGGGAGTATTAAGACGGGGTGGGTACTTGTTTATATCACGAATTTGGGTGGGATCCTCTATTGTTGAGAACCGAGTGTGGGCGTTATGGTTGATTCTTGACTTTTTACTTTCCTGGACTTGTGTCTATGCTTGCTTGTTTCCTAGTAGTGCTTAAATTTAATTAAACATTATCACTGAACTTGAAACAAGAATGGGACAAATGGTTTTTGTTGGCGAAAGTCGTGACATGGGACTTCGACGCAGTGGTGTTGTATTCTGTATGATGGTTAGAAAAACCTAGGCTTTGGGTGAGTGCTTGTTACATATATCTATACTTGTAGTTTTGTGTTTCTTATTCGCACCTCATCAAAGTAGAGAACTTAGTGCCGAAAACCCCCATTTCATGGGGGAGGGTGTTTTTCCCAACACTATTCTTAGTGGCTGGTTATTATCTCCTTTTCTGCTCCCTTTCCCGGATAGCCCAAGTATCTTCGGGGAGGCTGTGATGGCCTGAGGTCCATTATTAGCCCAAGAACCTTCGGGTGGTGTAGTGTGGTGGTTGGCCAGGTGTGTGCGGCAGGTGGTTTCCCAAGTGTCTTCGGGATGAGGCCCAGGTGTCTTCGGGCGTGGCAGTGGATCCTTTAGCCCATGTGTCTTCGGGCGTGGTGGTGGTTGTTCTGGCCTAGGTGTTTGCAGGCGTGGTTACGTGTGACAGTTGTGGCCCAGGTGTGTGCGGGCGGGATTTGGCAGTGGGACTGCGTGCAGTTGTGGCCCAGGTGTGTGCGGGTGGGATTCGGCAGTGGGACTGCTTGCGGTTGTGGCCTAGGTGTGTGCGGGCGGGTGTGGCAGTGGGACTACGGTGTGAATGGCGGGATTGGTCCTATGAGTAGGATGTCTCAATAACCAGTGGGAAAGTGGCGCGGGGTACCCAAACATCGATGTGCTATTATACTATATTACTTGACTTGCGTTATTTAGGGAGTGTACCTTGGTGAGGTTTGGGTGGATAGTTTACCTTGTTAGGTGTTTGGTTTACTTCTTTTCTCACGGGACATTAGCACGTTTCCCCCACTTATGCACGAGAGTATTTGGTTTTCCCTATTGAGTGTACTTGTATGCTCACCCTACGTATATAAAACTGCTTTCAGGTCTCCAGGAGGACTTCGGGGATCACACAGGACCTTGTTAGCTCGGATCCTTGGAGCAGTTTCAGTTGTCGTTTTCATTCTTTGGTACTTACCTTTGTAGACACCTTTTGCACATTGTGGCTTTTACTTTTGAAACATGCATGTGGTAATGGTTTACTTTTGGCTTTACATTTCTTTCTACCTTGGTGTTGTTGGGTTTTCTTCTTCTTATCTCTCGATACTATAAAATAAAAAGGGTAATGCCTTCTATTTTTGTGAAATTTCCATACCCTTGGTGCTAGTCACCACTCCGGGACCTATTGAAGGCTGGTTTTGGGGGTCATTATCTCTCCTTAAACATAAAGAAGGAAGGGCCTGGAAATCTGCTGACCCTTCCCCCCTTTTGGTGAAGGCGGGTCATGACAGTTAACCTATCCACAGCTGGACAGTTCCAGCAGGTCAACCCCAGTCCATTTGTGTGTGTGGTCATCAGAGTAGGAACCACCTCATCTTGTTTCTATTGAGTGTTGATTGTAGTTCCCATTCAACTTCAACTTGAGTGAAGTAAATGCAATGTCCATAAATACCTCTCAGTAGTTATTATTGGTATGCACTCCCTTAGAATCAACTAGACTACTTAAGTGACAGTTCTTATACAATAATCAACCTGAAACCAAATGTTTAATGAGATATAAATACAGAAGTAGAGTCATGTATATTATATTTCATAAAGAACAAATGTTAAATCCATGAATTATTGGTCTAATACTAGCCAAATAAGCATAATAAATGAACTGTTTAATCACGAACCACAAACAAATAGTATAAATGAAATATGGCATATCAATGTTTTTAATCCAGATAATTGTATTTACAAATTTATAAAGAATTTCAATATGGACAGCCACAGGAATGAATAATGAGAAAATAAACCTCTCAACATTACAGTTATAGTATGGTAATAAGAAATAAATTAACATTCCAAAATGTTACCTTCGAGCAGTAGGGTGCATTAAGAGTACATTTCCTTAAGAGTGCATTTTCAAATAGATTAGTCTTATGGATGGTAAAATTGACATCGTTGACCTATCACCTGTCTTTTGGAATAGTAAGTAGTGGCTATATTTTACCTATTATGGCTGGTAGGATTGAATCCTTCTTGTATTTATATAGCACATCTACTACACTAAAATGTTAAGCATCATTACTCATTGATAACAGAACAAATAACAGTTTATCTTGAATGGAAAATGAATGTAAAAAATCAAAAGAATAATATAAATAAAATTATTGAAAGGGAAAGTATAAATAATTTTTAAATGTTATAAAATGGTTTCATTTTGTATATGTCGAGTTTTTGTAAAACAAAAACATTTAAGAATCTATAAATGCATTTATAAGAAAGATCAAGATCCATATAGAAGTAAAAATACATTATCTTGGTAATCAATAGTTTCAAAAATGAAAATTAGCATTTCATATTAAACACATTCCATAAAGCTATTAAATTAAAGGAACACTGAAACTAATTATCAAAATACAGACCTTCATATCCAACAATTTATGTCCCTATACACACAAAGATGATCTAGATATTGAACCGCACTAGACAATTAAGATTTTAAAATTTATAATAAAATAAGAAGATTGGATGAGCTTACATACAAAGCAGTCCAGGAATACCAGGTAAAAAATTAAACTGAACCATAACTTATCCATTAAAAAAAATTCTTCCATGTGATCCCATCTCCTGATGAACAAAATATTCAAAAAATAAAGTATGGATTTACACATTAAACCATATTGAAGAGAGGTAAAGCCCAGAAAAATATTCTAGGAGAAGCTTGAAAACATATTGGGGGTGGCCTCTCTTGAAAAGGAAATCAATCTACAAACCAGTTGAGTAAGATAATCACAAAGGATGATGAAAAAACACAATAAATTCTTCCAAGACGTGACTTTTCCTTCTCCAAAGATATTCAAACCTTCTTGAACCTATTCTAAATCCAAAAAACTATTGAATAAGTACATTAAACATCATAAAACATCCTAGTAATCCAATCCAATATATTTTATTATCAATAATTCTAATATCACCATCATTGTGTATGGTTCCCTTATATGTTCAACATCATCACATCAATATGCCGTCAATTTCTACTCAAAATCTTCCCATGTCTTCTATAAACACAAGAGGAAGGGAGATCTGAATAACCATCCCATAAAATACAAATAAAAGTACAACCTTAAAATCATAACATTGATGAAATAATATGGTATAAGATACCTGCGTGGATTGAAGCCAGGGGGAGGGCGCCACGGTGACAGGTCATCAGAGAGGAGGGCGCCGCGATGAGAGAGGTCTCTGGGGAGGAGGGTTCCACTATGAGAGAGGTCGTCGGGAGGAGGGAGCTATGGTGAGAGAGTTTTTCGGAGAGGAGGGGGCCACTGTGAGGAGTGGTCGGGGAGGAGAGGTCCGGAAGGAGAAGTCATCGGGGAGGAGGGCGCTGCAGTGAGGAGAAATGTTGGGGAGGAGAAGTAGTCGGGGGAGGAAGGCACCGTGGTCAGGCGAGGTTGGAGAGGAGGGCGCCACGATCAGTCGAGGTCATTTAGGAGTGTGCCACAATTAGGTGAGGTCAGGGAGGAGAACTCGTTGGGAGGAGAAGAATCCGGGAGGAGAAGAAGTCGGGAGGATCATGAGAGTAGCGAATCGGGGGACTCTAAAACCAAATAGGAAAACCCGTGGTATAGCCACATTTATTAAATTAATCCATGGAAATTAGAAAGATATAGCCATGGAGGAATAGATCATTCCTTGAGAAAAATTCAAGTCAATGAAGATTAAAAGATCCTCCCTGATTTTTCAGGGACATCAATATAAGATATTAACCAGATTTCTTGAATCTGGTTTCTGACTCAGAATTAAATGTGAAGGAATGGGTCTCACAATGAAAGGATGTAATTTGAGACCTGTCGCACCATGAATAAAGGCGTCACACTATGACAATAATTTTTCTAGATTCCTATATAAAGATGATCACAGAACAATACAAATTAAGAGAGATAAAAATGAGAAGAGGAGAGACTAAAGTGAAAAGAGGGAGTTCTAGGTCACTACTAGAAGGAAAATGAATATTAAAATTGCAATCAACTTCTAATAACAAGTATGTGGTAACTTGAAAAAGATTTATCTTGTGAATTGGTAAATTATAATAGAGTTAGGTGGGATGGAATGAGATCAACACACTTCCAGGAGACAACACCATTAGAATAAAAAACCTAACATCCCCATCATCTTCTAACTCTAAAACATCATTCCATAGAATTTTCCAACCAGAAAACATAATAAATTGAATAAAAAAACCAAAAAAAAACCTAAAGTAAATCACCACCACCAACCAGAAGAAAATACACACAAAAAAGACAGATCAAACACACATGAGAATACAAATGCCTCCCTACTAAAGAATCAGGCCCACCCGAGTGTAAACAATGTTGTACAACCTAAATCTTTTCTACTAAAAGACTACACCAACCAGGTGGTTCTTGTTGAACAGTCAGAGCACTTTGTTTTTAATCCAATGATGTATGATCTATTGTTAGAAGGTTTTATGGTTTGAAGTTAAATAAAAAGAAACTATTTTTTTCTATAGAATTAGCATCTTGTGTTAATCATCTGGTGCTGAAGTTGATGCCTGGGAAGTGGCTCCTCATTTCTCAGATTTTCTAGTGAACACTAGAGTTCAATTTTTTCAAGATAGGGTTAACCTTTTTCATCCCAGTAATAAATTTGTGTCCAATGGACCCTGGTCAAGCCTTGGTGGAATTGTTTATATTGAAAGTGTCCATGTTATAGAATATGAATGGTATTTATATTTTTCCATATCTTGTGTTTTTTAGTAACATAAACATTTCATCAACAAGTCAGTTAATCGTATTTTTATTTTTGATTTATTGAAGGCATTTCATTTCCAGTGAGCTTCTTCATTCAACTATTCATGTGGATATGTTACCCACATTCCTGATCTCAAATTCCACAAATACCCATCCGCTCATTTTAGTTTAAATAAAAATTATTGTTAGTTATCTAGATGTGATCATAGTTTATAATTTTCAAATATTTTCATTTGAAAATTCTATAATATTAGAGAAGTGATCAATTTTAATTATCCACAAACCCATATTGAATCACACCATAATTATTAGTTTTTATTTTTTATAATTGAAAAAAAAACACATAATCATTCTAGTTATGTTTTAGATATATCTTAAAGAAATTCATCTTTTCCTAAAAAATTCTTCTTTGTAGTTTACCCTTACAAAACTTCTTGTATCAACAAATCGACTCTTATGATTTTTCAAATGACTGGTGAATTCTTATCAATGAACCTTATGAATTTTCAAATGAATTTTTTGAATCAGTGTGGCTTCCTACCTTTGCAATAAATTTCCGTCTGTGCATGTAGCATATGACTCGTATGAAAAATCAGAGTTACTTATTTGCACTACCACATCTTAGCCAAATTTCGGTCATTCTAACTTCCGAACCTTTGAAATCTATAATTTCTGAAAAATACACAGACACTTCTCATGCACATCATGAAAACATACCCTAATAGACAAAAAACCATTATTGGGAAAATCCTTAGTATCTAATAAGAAAAAGAACCTATAATGAAGTGCAGGTATACAGTTCTCTAGTTTCAAGTCCAGCCTTCAGCAAAGGAATACCAACATCACCACCACGCCTACCACTTTAACAACCTGCGTTGTTATGGGTTGGTGAAACTAAAAGAAATTGTACTTAATTGTATTTGTAGCACAGAGGTAGGATTGTTGTGTCGGAGGATAAAGATCACTGTAGAGTATGGGCCTTGATACGAACCACGCACATAGGAACGCCGAAAGGGAGGTGGTGACTGCATCATCAGAGGAGAATCATCCCAAGGTGGGTGGTTTTGTCAGAGGAGTAGAGTGGAAGATGTTTTGGGTAACAGCGCCGAGCGAGGAGGGTTGCAGGGAGTAGGGCAGAAAGGGATGGAGGTGGAGATCACGATCAGAGAGCAGGGCATAAATGGGGTGGGGATCACGAGCGCACAGGAGGAAGGTGGTGGGGGATTGCGAGTGTATAGAATGAACAGGGGTAAATCCACGAGTATTTTTTGACTCGTGGAATTACCTTAACCTATAGCCACAATTTTATTAAAACGTGGCTATATAACTGTGGATAAATCTTCAATTTCTAGTAGTGATGAAAGATCCAAATAAGGCTCAACTTTCAACAAAATGATTTTTTAGTATCAATAACATCTGTTGAACATTTTATTTTCCTCCCAAAGTTTCACCAAATGTGGTATCACAACACAAGACATCTTCCCCCACACTTAAGTTCAACTAGATTATGCAATTTCACTTTAAGAGTAGGTTGGATAGGGAAAATTGGATTGTAATGTGGCTAACCTAACAAAAAGTTCATAGCTTATAAGGGACTCAATGATTAAATGTTCAAGGTAGGAAATTATAAAAACGATTCTTATGAAATATTGGCCTTAAAACCAAATAAATTCCCCATCTATTTAAAATAAAAGTACGTCAAATCCTCAAGTTTTAACAGAAATAAATCAAATTCTGCTTAAATCAAGAATTCAACAAGTGGGTTGAATGTATCGAATATGAAAGATAATTAGTTCGTATCATTTAGAATTGAAAAAAAACACAAAATCATTCTAGTTATGTTTTAGATGTATCTTTAAGAAATTCCTCTTTTCCTAAAAAATTCTGCTTTGTAGTTTACCCTTACAAAACTCCTTGTATCAACAAATTGACTCTTATGATTTTTCAAATGACTTGTGAATTCTTATCAATGAACCTTATGAATTTTCAAATGAATTTTTTGAATCAGTGTGTCTTCCTGCCTTTGCAAAAATTTCCATCTATGCATGCGGCATATGAATCGTATGAAAAATCAGAGTTACTCATATGAACTACCACATCTTAGACAAATTTCAGTCATTCTATCTTCCGAACCTTTGAAATCTATAATTTCTGAAAAATACAAAGACACTTCTCATGCACATCATGAAAACATACCCTAATAGACAAAAAAACATTATTGAGAAAATCCCTAGTATCTAATAAGAAAAAGAACCTACAATGAAGTGTAGGTATACAATTCTCCAGTTTCAAGTTCAGTCTTCAGCTAAGGAATACCGACATCACCACCCCGCCTACCACTTTAACGACATGCGTTGTTATGGGTTGGTGAAACTAAACGAAATTGGACTTACTTGGATTTGGAGCACAGAGGTAGGATTGATGTGTTGAAGGATAAAGATCACTGTAGAGGATGGGCCCTAATAGGAACCACGCACAGAGGAACGCTGAAAGGGAGGTGGTGACTGCATCATCGAAGGAGAATCATCCCAAGGTGGGTGGATGCATCAGAGGAGTAGAATGGCAGATGTTTTGGGTAACAGTGTCGAGCTACGAGGGTTGCAGGGAGTAGGGCAGAAAGGGAGGGAGGTGGAGATCACGAGCAGAGAGAAGGGCAGAAATGGGGTGGGGATCGCGAGCACATGGGAGGATGGTGGTGGGGGATCACGAGTGTATAGAAAGAACATGGGTAAATCCATGGGTATTTTTTGACCTGTGGAATTACCTTAACCTATAGCCACAATTTTATTAAACCATGGCTATATAACTGTAGATAAATCTTCAATTTCAAGTAGTGATGAAAGCCTTAAATAAGGCACAACTTTCAACAAAATGATTTTTTAGTATCAATAACATCTCTTCAACATTTTATTTTCCTCCCAAAGTTTCACCAAATATGGTATCACAACACAAGACATCTTCCCCCACACTTAAGATCAACTAGATTATGCAATTTCACTTCAAGAGTAGGTTGGATAGGGAAACTTGGATTGTAATGTGGCTAACCTAACAAAATTTTCATAGCTTATAAGGGATTCAATGATTAAATGTTCAAGGTAGGACATTATACAAACGATTCTTATGAAATATTGGCCTTAAAACTAAAGAAATTCCCCATATATTTAAAATACAAGTACCTTAAATCCTCATGTTTTAAGAGAAATAAATCAAATTCTGCTTAAATCAAGTATTCAACATGTGGGGTGAAGACTTGTACTGGGATGCCACATAATAGGAGCCCCGAGCATGATGTGCCATATGGGCACAAGCGCATCTTCCTGAAAGCAAGAGGATGGCGACTAGCAGTGAGGGCCTAGGGTGTGTCTATGGGAAGACTATTCCCTCATTGTCAGAGTGTAGCACAGTGGATGGAATATAAATGTATAATAAACAGTGGAATAAATATAATTAAATAGTGGAAGAAAACTAATGCAATAGATAAACAATAATAACAATAAAAGTATCAATTGGGAAATTGATGATGTAATGTCATGTCACTAGAAAACTGCAAAACATGGATTCAAGACAATAAGATTAACATGTTCCACAAGGTAAAAGAAAACCATGTCTACTCCAAGCATCCTGATATCCAACATGGTCATCTACTATCAAGCTCCATCCTAAATAGCAAGAAATCAAGTGTTTGAAGCTGTATGATTCCCCTTTTCAACACCTGCAACCATGTAATCTACTCCCGGTACCAAACGACACCCGAAGGGGGTATGAGATAAATCTTAGTGGGAAACCACCAACTATGTCTAGAACATTCGGTCTATGTAATGGAATATAGAAATGTTTAGTCATGCATATATAATGTAAAGAAAGAAATACAATATAAATAAATACCCAGGTACCTACTTCATCCCTTGGTTGGTGTCTGAACATGTAACCCGCTCATTTTAGTATGTAATTACCATTTAATGTTAATAGGTCACATGAGGAATATCCAACACTGACATCACATTGAGATAGTATAAGTAGTGAATGTACCATGATGCAACAAGGCAACCTGACAAGTATATCCAGGGAGGGAGTTCCAGGGTAATAACCAGGGTAACGTAAATCTCACGGAACACAAACGTAGTATTATCTTAGTGTAGTTAAGGTGTATGAGTATAATAAAAGGATAATAATCCAAACCATTCTAAAATAATGTGCCTACTAAGTCCAAGGTGATCGACCAAGGTAAAATGGGTCTAAGTAATGACAGAGCCCTATGGGCTTTCACCACGGCACCTACTAGTCAACTCTAGATCCATGGAGTGTATCTGAGGTGTCCTATAATAATTTAAAGGATGCTATGGTAGTATACCAAGTATCCAAGGAATAGACAAGAACCAGATTCTAGGTGGAAAACAACCTAAGAAAACCACGTCCATGAATTGGAATGGGATTCTTGAGTCCTAGGGTATTCTCCTCTCAAAATCCAAGTTGATCTCAAGTTAGTCAATTTCTATTTTATATTGTAATCATGTAATAATTCATTTTGGTCTAAGTATTGCCTTCCATTATAGTGGATAGTTCAAGTAGAGTAGGAACCATTTATTTATTGGTCCAAGCCTTGTCTTTCATTAGTTTGGATATGCCAAGTAGCATTGTAACCATTTAGTCAAGTCTTAGTTAACCATTAAGGCATATTCAATTAGATAGGTTCACTCCTCTACCTTCTATTAATATGGAAAAGGGTGCTATAGACATGTGACCATTTTTCAATCTCATTTGTTAAAGCCAAGTTATATACTTAGTATACATTCCATTTCACATTTCACATTTAATAATCATTTGGAAGCACTTACCTTTGGCAGGTCAAGTGGTGAGCATACATGATACATTCAATTATGAAATTCTCTTTACTACAAGTCATTTAATATGGATAGGCTCACCATTAATAAAGTCAAACAAAGGCACACATGAACGGTGGCACAAATGTGTCGAAACATTGAAAACCCAAATGTGGCATAACCTTAACATGGGGTGGATTGAGTTTTGGGTTTAACCACTAACAACTAATCACATATTTGGGAAGATAGTACCCATATGATTCTAAAAATTATAATCATGGCTTGTAAATTTAAGAAACAACTCCTGAAGAAATCGGCAGGCCCCATACGAGCATCCCAAAAACAACGAACATTAGGGATAAGTTATAAATCACCCACCTTAGGGTTGCATGATCCTTATCCTCCAGTATTGGTCCTTGGTTTTACTCAGATAAGAGTATATCTATGAAAAGTTGAAAAAATCTCACATGATGATACATAGGTCGAGAGAAAGAGAGAAGAAGAATGGATAAAGAGGACTTGAGTACTTACTATTGAGCATCCATCCTGATGAATGGAAGATCAGTCAGATATAAGACGAAGGGGATCTCTTGATCCCTAGCTCTAGCCTTCAAAAAGATCCAAAATGAGAGGAAAAGGGGTTAATCACCCTAGATCTCGGATTAGGGAGGAAGGATTAGGATTAAAAGATCATTAAGGGAAAACTGGAAATTTACCCAGAAATTTAGCATGCACATGGTTTGTCAAACCGTGTGAAAACCTTACGAGAAGAATCTGCCGGAATGGTTTGGGAACATAGTTTTATCAAACCATGTTCAATCCATTCACAGGTAAATGGGAAAAAGGGGCACCCACATGGTTAGGTTGCACATCCATGCGCCAACCGTGTGAGGTGGATCTATCTAATAAAACACCATCCGCACGGTTTTCTGAACCATGCGCCAAGCCATTTCCCCCCCCCCCCAAAGATGGGTTCTAGGCTCCGAAGAAGCCACAAACACCCTTAGAAACCTTACTAACTCATTAGGAATCCATATTACATCCAAAGTAAAGATTTAGACTAAAAAAATAAAGGATCCATACCTGAGTGAAAAACTGGATTCTTACAGTCTTCACCCCTTAAAAGAACTCCCCCCCTGAGTTCTCCTTCCAAGGGTAAAGAAACACTATCTGAGAACAAATCTATCCACTGGTCCCATAAATCGGCTTAACTCTCCCAAGACTCATCATATACTCGACCGTGCTACCATTGTACTCGTATGAGAGAAAAAACATGCCTTATAGAGACATCGTTCTTCGGTCAATGATGTGTACTAGATACTCCTCAAAGGTAACATTGACTTCTAACTCAACTTCCCTGAGATCAAAAGTATGATACATGTCTGCATGATATTGGGGAAGCTGTGAAATGTGAAATACATTGTTCATGACATGGTACCTCGGAGATAATAGCAACCGATAGGCTACCAGCCCAACTCGCTCTAGAATTTCATATAGACCAACGTAACGAGGTGACAACTTTCCCTGCTTTCTTCACAATCTATGACCTAGCCTGGGCTATACTAGAAGGAAGAAATGATCCCGAACCTCAAACTCAAGAGGTCATCGACGGCAATCAGCATAAGATTTTTGTCTAGATTGAGCAGTATTCATATGCTTTCTGATCAGCTAAACCTGCTCTAAAGTCTCATGAACGAGATGAGGACCTAGTAGGGAACACAAGGGTGAATGGCATGGCCTATCATAAAAGTCCTCAAAAGGATCCATCTAAATCATCTCCTAAAAGCTGTTATTATAAGAAAACTCGATGAGAGGGATATGCTACTCCCAAGAACCACCAAAATCAAAGACATATGTTCGAAGAATATAATCTAGAACTTGTATTGTCTGTTCCAGTTTTCCATTGGTCTAAGGGTGAAAAGATGTGCTTATAATCACCTGAGTCCCCATACCATTCTGCAACCCTTTCCAGAACCGTGAAGTGAAATGGGAATCGCTATATGAAACGATAGTACATGGAGCCCCATGTAGTTTTATGATCTCACAGACATAAAGTCTTCCTAGTTAATCAAATGAGAAAGTCTCCCGAATAGGAATTAAGTGGGATGATTTTGTTAGTCAGTCAATGACTACCCAAAAAGAATCGCAACCCCTCAGCGACCTTGGCAAGAGGGCTATGAAATCCATAAAAACATCATCCCATTTCCATTCTAGGACTAGAAGTGGATGTAACAGGTCTATAGGTCTCCGGTGCTCTGCCTTCACCTACTGACAAGTGGAACACCTAGTAATGAAGCCTGAAATCTAACGTTTCATTCTAGGCCACCAATACTGGTGTGACATATCTCAATACATCTTCAAGATTTATGGATGGTCTTCCCACTAAGAATAATGGGACTCTTTCATCAGCTTCTCTCCCATATCTACAGGAACCCAAATACATTCACATAGATACAGGACATCATCTCTGTCCACAGAATAATCTGAAGGTGGGTTATCTCTTGAGATACTCTCATGAAGAACCAAACTATCAGAATCTGAAAACTTCCTACTCTTCACCTTCTCAAGGTTGGAAGAGGTAACTGTTGATGCTGAGAGGTAAAACATTTCTTTATTGTCATGAAACTCTATATGAATTTAATAAAAGAGGTCCATTAACTTCCAATCTTCATTGGATTTATGTATGTCCTATGTTTGAGTTTTCTAACTCAGTGCATCTGCGACGACATTGCCCTTTCCAAGTGTATAGGCAAGCTCAAAATAAAAGGATTGTAGATATTTGACCCATATCTTCTATCTGAGGTTCAAGTCACACTGAGAAAAGATATACTTGTGGGTCTTGTGATTTGTATACACAACAAATCACTCACCCAACAGATAATGTCTCTAGTAATGTAAGGTATGGAAAAATACTCTCTAGAGATATGCATGTAACAAATTTTTATTCCTACATCAAAACTTCTCCTAGTACAATTTCTGATGCATCACAGAAGACAATACAACCTTTACCTTGTTCTAGAAGAATCATAACAGGTGCTAATACAAGACTCCCTTTAAACACTTGAAAGGATTTCTCACATGATATTGACCATGTGAACATGAAAACCTTCTTTTTAAGACTATTAAAAGTTTAAGAAAGATAAAAAATCCTTTTATGAAACTCTTATAATATCCAGAAAGCCCTAATAAAATCCTGATATCAAACATGTTTTTGGGATGCTCCCTGGTAACTACAACAATAACCTTTTTAGGGTCAACATATATTCCTAATTCTGAAATTATATAACCCTAAAAGTTAACCTTATTGATCCAGAAGTCACACTTAGTATGCTTGGAATAAATATGATGCTCTCCTAGTGTACTCAAAATGATCTCAATATGTTTGTCATGGTCGTTACGAGTGTGAGAATACACCAAGATGTCATCCACAAAGACTATGAAAATATAGTCCAAATAGGAGTGGAAAACCCTATTCATCAAATCTATGATAACAATAGGTGAGTTCTTAAGAATTAATGGAATATCTAGATACTCATATAGACCATACCAGCTATATAAAGATGTAATAGGTATGTCTGATGGTCTGACTCGCACCTAATGATAACCTGGTCTCAGGCCGATCTTAGAGAACATATTTTCTCATCAGATCTAGTCAAAGAGATCATCTATTCAGGGAAGTGGATACCAGTTAATGACCATAAGCTAGTTCAACCATATATAATCCACAAATAAATGAAGAGTTTCATCTACCTTCTTGGTGAAAGCACGGGTGAAGCCCAAGAGGATGTACTATGATGTATAAATCCTTTGGCCCCTAGGTCCTCTATCTACATCTTGAGATACTGAAGCTCAATAGATACCATCCTGTATGGAGGAATGGGCACTGGAGCTACTCTTGGAACAAGCTCAATTGTAACCTCTACCCCTCTTTCAGGATCTAATCCAAAAAATAATCGTGAAAGAGTTCCCTAAAACGATCAACTATTAGAGGGAAATGAGTTTGAATCAAACCCTGATCCTCTAAGAAAATATTTGAAATATGGGAAGTTACTCCACCTAGCCCATGATACTTGAGTCCAACTCTCTCAACCTAGACTTCCCACTTAAATTTGAAAAGATAACTATTACCTTCTAGTGATGTAAAAGCATCCCTATGTCGATATAAGTCTAAAAAGGCATGATAGTGGACTAAACAGTCTATCCCAATAATGACATCAAATCTCCTCATATTGAGAACAAAGAGATTCAAAAATAAAGGGTTACTACCAACCTCAAGGTTACAATCCCTGCACTGGCCTATTCCCTCTGTCTGTATTCCCAATGATGTATCGAGGGTCATTACACCATAGTGATACTGTATCCCTTGTCCAAGAATTTCCTTGATTGATACAAAATTAAAAGAGATTGAAGCACCTGTATCAAACAAAGAAGAAACAGTAGCAGAGGCTACTAGAATAGTACCTCGTACTATAGATGGTCCCACAACATGATCTTCAAATATTAGTTGTAAAGCATGAAATTGACTTGGTCCATGGCCCTATGAAACATATGGACTACCATGGTCATGACTGCTCTGCTGGTGCTGCGGGTGATTAGGTTTTGGACTACCACAACCATGACCTCCTCCTCAAATAGACCTTCCAGTGCTATTCCAACTCCCCTCCTGAAACAATGGAAAAGAACTCGCTCCTTCAGGTGTAGTGGATACTAATCCTTTTCCACATGAAGTTGGTGTAAAGGTCCTATAAAAGCATTGAGGATGAACCATATGGTGGAAATACCGAAACTTCATATGGTCTCAATCACATTGGGGCTTCTTATGCCCCAGTGTTCCACACTAATGACACACCACATAGCTATCAATGTAGATACTTTGGAAACCACTAACCTGACGAAAAACTTCAAGGGAATGTTTCTTGCCAGTGGAAGAACTACTGGCCTGACACGTCACTGGTCCTTTAAACATGATACTCATGATGTCCCTCAGGTTACACTTAGTGATAAGGGTTTGATCAACTATTAATGAAAATGTAGGAAGGTGAAAGACATTCACCTGAGTTTGGATGGCGTATTGGATCCCATCCTCAAAATGTATATCACGTGAAAGCTCATCACCGACTAGAAGCAATCAAAAGCGTTGTAAATCAGTGAAACAAGATGAATATTCAACAACAAACATAGAACCCTGATTGAGATGCATGAAATCTATGTATCTTTAAGCTATCAGTGCTCGAGGAATGAACTAATCGTAGAAGGTAGTCTAGAAGTGAACCCGTAACATGCCCTGATGATGACTGGCCTGGGTTGCCACATCCCACCAATGCTTGGATGAATCCTGAAGCATGTATGTAGCAATCTTGACTATCTACTTTGGTGGTGTTTCCAGATGCTCAAAGATAGACAGGATGGCTTCTAGCCAAGACTAAGTAGCCTGAGAACCGCCCTCCCCTGAAAAAGTAAGAGGATGATGCTACTAGAACTTGTAGGTCAGATCAACCATCGTAGGTGAAACCCATGGAGCAACACGCATAGACTACATCAGATGTTGGAAACTATCACAAACATCATCCTCAGCGCTCAGATCAGGTACAATAGGTGGTGCATCAAGTGTCACTTCTGAAGTTAAGACTAGCAGCTCAGGGCCCACCATGTCTGGAGCATGGTCGTCACTACCCTCCTAGAAAATGACATGGGAACGTCGTGGTAGAATTGGTCTACAAATGACAAGAAAACACCTTAAAACACGTTTAGGAGCATAAGATAGCATCACTTGTAAAATCTTAATGTATTAAAACTCACTACCCAAGGCATATTACCCCAAACAACCTACATATCGGTAAGTGCTCAAGTATAAGTTTCATATCATTTTGCAGTTAATTTCCAGGTTCACTCCTTTACCTTTCATAGAAATGAAAAGGAGGGATAAGGATGTGCAACCTATTAATTTTAGATTTTAGGATTCACTTTATAATAGATATCCATTTTCAATGAATTCGTGCCCATACACCTATCACTAGAAATGATACCCACTTACTAAAAGAATAATGGCTCGACTTGGTAAATTACTCATCCCAGCCCATTAGGGCCAACACAAATCATGAGTTGAGATAAGAAATCACTCAATCAAAGGAAAAGTAATACAAGTAAAAGTAAATTATCACAACAACACTCAATAATCACAAGCATATCAATGAATGTAAAGTAGTGAAATGCACCTATATGGCATGGCAATATGCTTGACATGTGAACTCTAGGTGCCTATAATGATGCATGTAACCAACCCCATTTCCCTCATATCATCGGGATAGGGATGAAATAAATATTCAAAAGAGTAATAATCAAAAACACCACATAGCATGTGTTACACCAAACAGTAAAATAATATAAAATATAATAGGCAAAAGAAGAATAACAATTATAATTTAGGCAACTTAGTTTTTACCCCGAATATGGGTTCACGACTCCCAAGCACGGCTTATGAACAAGTCCCAAGCATTCCAATTCTCCAATATATTGTCACTAAATAGTAAATAAATAAAATAAACCACCACTAATACCAAATTATGACGACCCTAAATCGGATTCCACTTAACAGGTGCCCCGAGACCGGTGGGCCACATGGCCTCAAGCGCATCTTCCAGAACGCCAGAGGCTGCTGACTAGCAGCAAGGGCCTAGGTTGTGTTCATTGGAAGAATATTCCTTCATTAGTAGAGTGTAACACAAAAAAAAAGAATATTAATGAATAATTAATATTGGAAGAAATATAATTAAACATCAGAAACAAACTGATGCAATAGATAAATGAGAATAACAATAACTGTATCAACTATAAAAGTGATTATGTAATGTCATGTCACTAGAAAACTAGAAAACATGGATACAAGACAATAGGAATAACATGTTTCACAAGGTAAAAGAAAACAAAGACTACTCAAAGAACCCTGAGATCCCACTTGGTCATCTACTATTAAGCTCCATCCTAAACAGCAAGCAATCAAGTGTTTGAAGTTGTATGATTCCCTTTTTTAACACCTGAAACCATGTAATCTACTCCATGAACCAAATGATGCCCAAATAGGGTGTGAGATAAATATCATTGGGCCACCACCAAAGGTTTCTAAAACATCTGGCTTGTGTAATGGAATATAGCAATGTTCATGTATGTATATATAAAGTAATGAAATCAGTACAGTATAACTAAATACCCAATTACCTACTTCAGCCCTTGGCTGGTGTCTGAACATGTACCTAGTTTATTTTGTTATGTAATTACCATTTAATGTTAATAGGATACATGAGGCATAAAAAACCCTGACATCACCTCATGATAGTATAAGTAATGATGGTCCCAAGGCATAACAAGTCAACCTGATAAGTATATCCAGTGAAGGAGTTCCACGGTAATAACCAAGGTAACATAAATCTCACAGAACACAAACTCTGTAGTATCTGAGTCTAGCTAAGGGGTAAGAGTATAATCCAAAGAGAATAATCTTATGCATTCAACAATAAGAAAAAAACCCAATCCAAGGTGATCGACCAAGGTAAAACATGGCTAAGAAAGATGAGAAGAGAATTTGGTAGGGTTTGGCTGAGCTTGAAGGATTAAATGGAGATAATATCAGGGGGATGAGGTTCCCTTTTATAAGAGAGGAAAGGGGATCTTTTGAAAACTCTGAAAAATATTAATTTATAATAAAATCAAACCCTACCAAAAAACCTCGAAAGTGTCCAAAATTAGAATAATATATGAGATAGGGTTGTAATATCATCATACAATAAATTTTTGACAACTTATTTTATCTATTTAAACCTTATATTTTTAATTTACACTTAGTTATTATATTAAATTTTAATTTTGTTAATATCATTCTAAATTATTAATTCTTATAAATATTTATATATATGGTGTTAGTCAGCCATAAATATGTATTTTATGATTTTTTAGATCTTATAATAATCACTTTTTCATTTTAAATATTTTTATGATTTTTAAAAAATTTAATAAAATGTTATTTTTATAAAATATCAATTGTGTCGATTTTAACACTATTTATTTATTTGACTTTAAATAAAATCCTCAAAAAAGATAAATTCAAAAAAAAAATTTAATACACTGATAACATGTCATAGTCACCTAGAAAATTCGTGGATCACTTAAATTAGTTCATATGATATTTATTTTAATATTTTTAAAACCATTTATTTGATATTTCTATTAACAAAATAATTTTTACTTCACTATTGTGTCATCATTAATAATAATTAATTAATCTCTAAAAATTATAAATAAATTTTCATTATATATTTAATTTAATTATATTTCTAGCGACTATTTACTTTCGATGTTTTATGAATTTTATCACTAAATTAAAATTATTACACTTATAAGATATCAGAGGGTGACATGTTGTCACATTATTTTGTTTTAAAAATAATTACATCATTTTCATTGACAAAAGTCCATGAAATGTATCTATTCTGACCCTTAGGTGATATGGGTCTACTTTTATTCATCGAATAGAATTTTGGCAGGTGTTAGGGTAATTTTATTGTCACGACCCGACCGTACCCGGGCTCGAGCCGCAACTACCCCAAGCCCGCCTCCATAGGCTAGGGGCTGGCGACCATCACCAAAGGCACAACAACTCAGGGAGGCCTTTTTCTAAGCACCTATACACACACACAAAGCACACTCAATGCAACCGTGTAGAGTAAAAGTAAAGACAAGCAAAGAAAAGGGAAACTGCTATATATAAACCACAAAGTGCATCGACCTCTACAAGTATAAAGAAAGCTAAAGGTACAGTGAAAATTAATGGGGAAAAACATGCGCCCAATCAGAAAAGTGCCACAACCCGGCTACAGGTAAACAAAAAGAAATAGCTGACAGGTCTCCCACCTGGAACCCAGCTAGGACCACCGCACACGGTCTAAGCTCCCCAAGCTCCTACGCTCCACTGAAGTCATGCTCCACCTGTCCATCATCTGCAAGGGCACACCAAGTGCGGGCAAAGACCAAGTAAGGGTGAGTATAAAAATACTCAGTAGGATACCCCGAAGGCTCGAGGGAGAAAAAAAAGGAGGTACTGAAGGGTGAGAAGTAGAGAAAACAGGGGAAAGCAAAGAGAGTACAACAGAGAGTGCAGTAAAGAGTTCAGCTCAACCCATCAGGAGAAAGGAAGTAGACTCATGCAGACACAAGGAGATGGAAACGGTGAGAAGATGAACTTCCCGTCGAGTCTTCGCTACCTATAGTAGGAGAGTAGAATCGTCCAACCATGAGAAGCTAGACACGGAAAGCACGTGGCATACCCCTCGCGTCTTCGCCTCTCCTGGAAGGAGAGTAGCCAAACCCAAGAAGTGGCTGCCAGAAACAAGGTATATACATATCATTAGGCTCAGCAAGAAGCCCGAACAATGTCGTAAGGGGATCTCCGTCCCGTAGCTCAGCCCAAGAAAAGAGTAGCCAACAGTCCCAGAAGTAACACCATCGATGCCAAGCATCCCGCACGTCTTCCCCGAACCGCAATCCAAGTGCTCAAACACCACACCTCGACACTTCCCCGCAGTCGAGCGGTCTCGAAGTCAACAGGAGACCCCATGCCCAGCCCTGCTGGAGGGTCCCTAGACGTCAACGGGTTCCCAATATAGGGAGACCCAGAAAGTCGATGGGTGCCACACTGCCCAGTCATGTAACAGGGTAATCCACTAGAGGGCGACCTGGCTAAAGTCGGCGACGGGACCACTGCCCAGCCTAGCTGGAGGTTACTCGGCATTGGGGACCACTTCCCAGCCCAGCTGGAGGTAAGCCCGGCATCGGGGACCACTGCCCAGCCCAGTAGAAGGTAAGCTCGGCATCAGGGACCACTGCCCAGCCCAGCTGGAGGTAAGCCTGGCATCGGGGACCACTGCCCATCCCAGCTGGAGGTAAGCCCGAAACTGCTCTGGCCATCCCTGCTGGATGGTACTGCTCGGTGAACACCATTGTACTGGGCATCCCTTCCATATGGTATCCCTCTGGCGATCCCAGCTCGAAACAACCTCAGCCCTGCTGGAAAAACCTCATCCCTATAGGAACAACCTCATCCCTGCTGGAAGAACCTCAGCCCTGCTGGAACAACCTCAGCCCTCCTGGAACAACCTCCTGGGTAGAGGATCGGTGCCTGCGTAGAGTGTTGGTCACACTGAAACCACAAGCTCTACCAGGGAACACGGAGCAATGGGAGAAACTCCCTAGGCCTCACAAGGTGATCCCGCTCCAACCCGCTGAGTCACTGTCGAAGCAGACCGAGTCAACTCACCCCAAAAAGTAGGAAAAACACCCACGTTGTACGAACACCCGTAGTCGCAGACGGTGTCGCAGTCCGGCGAAAGGGCACAGAACTGAAACCCCTCACAGCCGAAGAAGCAGAGGAACCAAGCCATCCTTGACAGCTAAACCATCAAGAAAAAGACCAGGGGGAGACCGCTCAACCCTACTGGTCAGAAAAAAGAGCACCACGCCAGGGGAAACTCCACTCTACTGGTCAGAAAAAAGAGCGCAGAGGGACCCTCTACGTCACGAGAGGTCAAGTATGCAAAACAGATCACGACACGCACGTAGGGACCACACGACGTGTGGACCCAAGTCAACCCCAACTGAGCGCACAAACATCCTCAGGTACAAACAACCACACGTACCTCCAAGTGCTCCTGTATACTCCCAAAGTATACCTCATTCCAGCCCAAAGGCTATCATGAACATGACACCCAGCCTCAACACAAAGGCATGACGTAACAACTCCACCTCAAAGGCCCCGGAACGGCCAACCACAACTTGTGGACCATTTACATCACTCTCCCAAGAGTGCACGATCACACGCCAAGGGTTCGCTACAAACAAGGTAGGATGAACCACCACTGGAGCACCTTCCATGCTTCAACATTTAATAAGATCGCGCAAGAGTCTCCGCACAGCCAAACGGATCGGACATTTGTAATCCTCGTGGAAAAACACACGAGATCGACAACTTACTCGCCTCAAATGGATATCCGACGAAAAATTCACCAACACCGCCTCACTACCCGAACGGCATCCCGTGATCCCGAGCCTCGACCCCGAAAACAGTCGGGCGCATCGTACCATTGCGATCCCCTCAGGAAAACATGTCAAAAGCACTACCCACATGAGTGCAATGAATATCTGGAGAAAAAGGTGCATTCTGGCGCACCGCACACGAGCGATGCTTCGTGGAACCCACATCCCGGTCCCGAAACTCAACGAACAGATCATACCGTTGCTATCCTCTCGAAAAATCACACAAGATGGACTATCCACTTGTCCAAAACGGTTACCCAGTGATTAAGATGGAAAATCATCGCTGAAGCCCAAACGAACCTCATGGTCCCCGCACCATCGTGCAGAATTAAAGCGGGCAGACTGCGCCAACGTGATGCCCTCGGAAAAACACCCAACATCGACTACTCGCACGCGCCGTACGGACGTCCGAGGAAAAAGCTGCAAAAAGCTGCACACAGGTCCAAAGACGGGCCGTGGGGCCCACACCTCAACTTCAGCCTCAATGCTTGGAACTGACCTGGAAAGCTCCGCCTCGGTGCCAGGGTCCCAGAGCCACGGACGGCGTTTAAATCAGACGTCGTACGCGTCCGCGCCGTCCAAGACAAGGATCTCTGGAAAAACGCTCGACCACTTAAAGATGCGTCGCGCCTCCGAGGCCCCTCGTTTGGGGAATTAAAAATTCCCGAAACCATTTCAAAAGATCCGCCTCTGTGCCAGGCCCGCGCCGCCGTAGACAGCGCGCAAAACGGACGTCCGTAGCGAAAGCTACGGACGTTGGAAGTTAGAAGGGGGGGACCCCCCTTGGGCCGGACTGGCCCGGACCGGTCGGCCCACTGGGACTGCGAACCAGCCGCCTCTTGTGAGGCCACCTCACCCCCGCACCATGCGGGCTCCTCTTCCACTGACCGGCCGACACGGCCGGTCGGCTTTCCACACGGAGACTCGCGTCGCGCGGGTCTCTGTCTAGCCGCGGGGTCGCGCGTCTGCGTCCCCGCCGTCTCCTCTCGTCGGCTCCCGTAGCCGGTGCCCTCAGCCGGTGAGCCGAGCCGCCCCGCACCATGGAGGTGCCGCCCAGCCGTCCGGATGGCCGGCCGGCCTTCCACCACGCCCGCTTCCGCGCCGCAGTCCTCGAACCACCATCCGCCGCCAGTAACTGCCGGAAAACCAGATTTCCGTCTGGAACTTCCCGGGACTGCCCCGGGAACCCCGGGACTCGGATTTTCGATCCGAGAAGAGATTCGGAAACCTTAGAACATATCCTACACATCTGCGGGCTTCGATCGATGATTGGACAGAAATTCGACAATATAAATTGGGATCAAATATTGTGGGAATTTGAAAACGAAAATGAAATATCTCCTACCTCGAAGGGCGTAGCCCGATGCTTCGTGTGCGGATCGTCGGAACCGCTGCACCTCGCAGGAGTTCGCCTAACCGGATCTTGCCTCTCCGGAGGTGAAGGAGTGGGGTATGGTTTGAGGAAGGAGAAGAAGAAGAAGAAGGGGGGGGGTGTTTAAGTACAAATCCCTTAAACGCCCGCCCGACAGCCCCAAACCCGAACTCCCAACAGGGTCGGGATTTAGCCTCCCCTAGGATAAAAACCACTCTCTAAGCACAACGGCAGTCTCAGAATTTTATTCCGAGACCCCGTTAAAAAGTTACTAACCTTAGCGCCCGAGGCCACCAAATTACGAAAACGCCCCTGGGGCCATTTTTCACAGACGGCCCGTGCCCGCAAAACTTATACCCCTCTTAGGGTAAACGGCACGCTCCAAACTCAATGGTGCCCTCGGTTTTCCAATCCGAGCCACTGTTAAAGAGATACTAGTGTTTCTACATTAAACGAATAAATTAATTTATTTATTTATCCATTCAACCTTCTGGAAGCGAGCGAGGGGTCCAAACATCCCGCACCGACATGTTTTAGGTCGTTCCTAGGGTAAAACCCCATTCTGGACCCATACATACACTCAGATATCTGATCTGAAGCTCCGTTTAGGAGTTATCCCATTTATTTTGTGTTTCCAGTGTGAACGCACTGAAAGATTTAATTCCGGCCACTCCGGGGCTCGGAATCGCACGCCGTCTGAAGGCGCTACTCTGGAATATCATCAAGAATATTCCAAAGTCTTTTGTAGCAAAAACCGGGTTCTTACATCATTCCATCCTTCAAGATTTTTTTCCCCAAAAAGCAAAACTAGGGAGCAACACAGGGTACTAAGCCCTCACATGGCTTCCTCATACCCAGAAGAACCCACACACAGCTCTGCGTCACCGCACACGGACCAATGGATTGATCCATTCATGCGAGGTCGGTCCATGCTGGTGTCGTGCACCCACTCCAGACTTTGGGGTTAGGGCAAGGCAGTAGGGTACCTCTCCATCCCATTGCACGATCTTGAATGGCCTGAAGGCCCTCAGGGGTAGCTCACCTCCCCGGTCAAACCTCTACGTCTCATGTCGCGACTGGAATAACCACCCGCACCTGAAACAAGGCCCGGTGATTCCCTCCTTCAGAATATCCATATGGTGAAACACCCAAGGATATCTGGTCATACAATATTCCACATTCGATGCTCTCTTACACGCTCCAAAGGCAAAGGAGTCAACACCATCAACTAAAGGAAAAGGTCTCACACATTTTTCCTTACCAACACAGGGTTACACCTGATGCCCTGCGTCACCCTGGTAACACCTAAAACAAGGAGCAGGGAGGAAAGGAGTTCACACACAGAGTCTAACAATTCTACTGCAATAAGGTAGAAGAGTTGTAGAGCGTACCTCTTATCACCTCATGCTCTGCAGGATAATAGACATCCAAACCTCACGGCTGTCCTTGGTCCCAAATGTCAGCTCCTAGAGCCTGACGTGGACCACCTAGGGGTGATGGGAAGACCTCGTAACGTCGTCCCCCACTTCCAGCTCCTCCCGATCCTCTTCTAGAACCACCTCTCTGGGTACTAATCCAATCACGGCACTGCCTCTGTCGTGGTGGTGCGCCTACTGCCTACCCGAAGCTCTCAGCAACTCGGGTCGGGCAGTCTCGTGCCAAGTGACCTAGCCCGTCACAAGCATAGCACCAACTCTCTCTGGGCTTCACTAGTGCCCTCCGGCACCAATGTGGTGTACGAACATGCCCCTAAGTCCGGTTGTCAGTAAGCCACCTGTGTCGAGGTTCTGCTTGTCGACGCCCACTAGCTGCGGTAGACGTCTCGACTCCAACGTTCCTGCTGCCACCACCAACACTAGAACATGACAGGAAGCCCTCTGTCACCAGCGCCTGCTCTAGCACCCCGACATATGTGGAAATGCCCAAGGGTACTATGAAAGCATGAATCTCTCGGCGGAGACCCTGCTCATACTTCCGCGCTTGGAGGTTGTTGTCATGGACCAAGTCTGGGTAAAAGCGTGCACGGTTTACAAAACTAGCCGCGTACTCGGCCACTTTCATCCCTCCCTGCTGAAACTGTAGGAGCTCCTGAATCCGAACGTAGCGCAAGTAGGATGGGAAAAACTCCTCACGAAACAAAAACTGAAATTCGTCCCACGAAATTGACGACTCGTCAAGAAACTGAGTCACCAGACTCCACCAACTCCGAGCTACTCCACGAAATAGGGTGGCTGCCAAAGCCACTCTCTGATCTTTCGGCGTCTGCACAAGCATGAAAAGGCGAACCACTACCTCGATCCAAACCTCTACTGTCTGAGGGTCTGTCTCACCACTGAACCTCAGCGGTCTCTACCACTAGAACTCGCGGAGCGCGCTCAACCTGCGCTCAAGCTCAGCCTGCTTTGCTGAAACTGCCTGCTGCTCAACAGGTGGGGGTGCTACTAACAGCCCACCCGGAGAAAGGGGCTCACATGATGGGTCCTGGACTGTGGCCTCGTATCTCACAGGGTCATCGTCACGAACCAAAGCCGTTATCCTAGTTGGCTGTCCTCGCGGAGACATCCTGAATATTTTCAAGGAGTGCCACGATCAGATGAGCATATATGTATATACCAATAGCAACGATGTGGATCTGACTCAAGAAGGACAGTCAAAGACTCAATCCTATGTGATGCACAAACAAATTTTCCCTGCAAGAAGTGTCTCAACATGCCGAGTCGACATGTGGGTTATCAAGGTCCTAGTGAATGGATATGTCGGCCGCCGCACCATCACTGGACTCCCTGGCCTGAGAGCCGCTCTCGAGACACGTTAACATTGTTTCCCCATATCCCAGCCAATTCCTCTTTTAGGGATGTCCGCACAACGTCCCAAGGAACGAACCACCTCTGATACCACTTTGTCAAGACCCGACCCTACCCGGGCTCGAGCCGCAACTAGCCCAAGCATGCCTGCATAGGCCAGGGGCTGGCGACCAGCGCCGAAGGCACAAAAACTCGAGGAGGCCTTTGCCTAAGCACCTGTACACACACACGCAACACACTCAATGCAAAAGTGTAGAGTAAAAGTAATGAAAAGAAAAGAAAAGGGAAACTGCTATATATAAACCACAAAGTGCATCGACCTCTACAAGTACAAAGAAAGCTGAAGGTACACTGAATAGTAAGGAGGCAAAACACGCGCCCAATCAGAAAAGTGCCACAACCCGGCAACAGGTAAACAAAAAGAAACAGCTGATTGGTCTCCCACCTCGAACCCGGCTATGACTACCGCACGCTGTCCAATCTCCCCAAGCTCCTACGCTCCACTGATGTCACGCTCCACCTGTCCGTCGTCTGCAAGGGCACACCAAGTGCGGGAAAAGCCCATGCAGGAGTGAGTATAAAAATACTCAGTAGGATACCCCGAAGGCTCGAGGGAGCAACAAAAGGAGGTACTGAAGGGTGAGCAGTAGAGAAAAAGGGGAAAGCAAAGAGAGTACAATAGAGAGTGCAGTAAAGAGTCCAGATCAACCCATCAGGAGAAAGGAAGTAGACTCATCCAGACACAAAGAGCTGGAAACAGTGAGAAGATGAACTTCCCGTCGAATCTTCGCTACCTATAGTAGGAGAGTAGACTCGTCCAAACATGAGAATCTAGACACGGAAAGCACGTGGCATACCCCGCGCATCTTCGCCTCTCCTAGAAGGAGAGTAGACAAACCCAAGAAGTGGGTGCCGGAAACAAGGTTTATACATATCTTTATGCTCAGCAAAAAGCCCGAACAACGTCGTAAGGGGATCTCCGTCCCGTAGCTCAGCCCAAGAAAAGAGTAGCCAACAGTCCCTGAAGTAACACAATCGATGCCCAACATCCCACACGTCTGCCCCGAACCGCATGCCAAGGGATCAAACACCACACCTCGAAACTGCCCCGCAGTCGAGAGGTCTCGAAGTCGACAAGAGACCCCCTTCCCAGCCCCGCTGGAGGGTCCCTGGAAGTCAACGGGTTCCCACTACTGGGAGACCCGGAAAGTCGACGGGTGCCACACTGCCCAGTCCCATAACAGGGTAATCCACTAGAGGGCGACCCGGCTAAAGTCGGCTACGGGACCACTGCCCAACCTAGCTGGAGGTAACCCGGCATCGGGGACCACTGCCCAGCCCATCTAGAGGTAAGCCCGACATTGGGGACCACTGCCCAGTCCAGCTGGAGGTAAGCCCGGCATCAGGGACCACTGCCCAACCCAGCTGGGGCTAAGCCCGGCATCGGGGACCACCGCCCTGCCCAACTGGAGGTAAGCCCGGAACTGCTCTGGCCATCCCTGCTGGATGGTACTGCTCGGTGAACACCGCTGTACTGGCCATCCCTTCCGGATGGTAACCCTCTGGTGAGCCCAGCTCAAAACAACCTCAGCCCTGATGGAAAAAACCTCAGCCCTGCTGGAATAACCTCATCCCTTCTGGAACAACCTCATCCCTGCTAGAACAACCTCATCCTTGCTAGAACAACCTCAGCCCTACTCGAACAACCTCAGACCTACTGGAATTACCTCAGCCCTGCTGGAACAACCTCAGTCCTGCTGAAACAACCTCCTGGGTAGAGGATCGGTGCCCGTGTGAAGTGTTGGTCACACCAAAACCACAAGCTCTACCAGGGAACACGAAGCAACGAGAGAAACTCCCCAAGCCTCACAAGGCGATCCCTCTCCAACCCGCTGAGTCACTGTCGAAGCGGACCGAGTCAACTCACCCCATAAAGTGGGAAAAACACCCACACTATACGAACACCCGTAGTCACAGATGGTGTCGCAGTCCGGTGAAAGTGCACAATACTGAAACCCCTCATAGCCAATGAAGCAGAGAAACCAAACCATCCCTGCCGGCCAAACCATCGAGAACAAGACCTGGGGGAGACCGCTCAACCCTACTGGTTAGACAAAAGAGCACCAGTCCAGGGGAAACTCCACCCTGCTGGTCAAAAAAATGAGTGCAGAGGGACCCTCTATGTCGCGAGAGGTCAAGTACGCAAAACAGATCACAACACACACGTGGGTCCCACATGACGTGTGGCCCCAAGTCAACCCCAACTGTGCGCACAAACATCCTCAAGTACAAACAACCACACGCACCTCCAAGTGCTCCTATATACTCCCGGAGTATACCTCATTCTAGCCCAAAGGCTATCGTGCACATGAAACCCAGCGTCAACGGAAAGGCGTGATATAACAACTCCACCTCAAAGGCCCAGGCACGACCAACCACAACTTGTGGACCATTTACATCACTCTCCCAAGAGTGCACGATCACACGCCAAGGGTCCGCTGCAAACAAGGTAGGGCGAACCACCACTAGAGCACCTTCCATGCTTCCGCATTTCATAAGATCGCACAAGAGGCTCCGCACAGCCAAACGGATCACACCACTGTAATCCTCGTGGAAAAACACACGAGATCGACTACTTACTCGCCTCAAACGGATATTCGACGAAAAAGTCACCAACACCGCCTCACTACTCGAACGACGTCCAGTGATCCCGAGCCTCGACCCTGAAAATAGTCGGGCGCATCGCACCATTGTGATCCCCTCGGTAAAACACGTCAAAAGAACTATCCACATGGGTGCAACAGATATCCGGAGAAAAAGGTGCATTCCGGCGCACCGCACACGAGCGATGCTTCGTGGGACCCGCATCCCGCTCCCGAAACTCAATGAACGGATTGTACCGTTGCGATCCTCTCGAAAAAACACACAAGATGGACTATCCACTTGTCCAGAACGGTCGCCCGATGATTAAGATGGAAAATCACCGTCGACACCCAAACGACCCTCGTGGGCCCCACGCCATCGTGCGGAATTACACCGGGCAGACTGCGCCAACGCGATTTCCTCGAAAAAACACCCAACATCGACTGCTTGTACGCCCCGTACGGACGTCTGAGGAAAAGGACGCTAAAAGCTGCACGCAGCTCAAAAGACGGGTCGTGGGGCCCATGCCTCAAATTCAGCCTCAACGTCTGGAACCGCCCTGGAAAGATCCGCCTCGGTGCCAGGGTCCCAACGCCACTGACGGTGTTTAAATCGGACGTCGGACGCGTCCGCGCCGTCCAAAACAAGGATCTCGGGAAAAACGCTCGGCCACTTAAAGATGTGTCGCGCCTCCATGGACCCTCGTTTCGGGAATTAAAAATTCCTGAAACCATCTCAAAAGATCTGCCTCTGTGCCAGGCCCGCGCCGCCGTAGACAACGCGCAAAACGGACGTCCGAAGCGAAAGCTACGGACGTCGGAAGTTAGAAGGGGGGGACCCCCCTTGGGCCGGACCGGCCCGGACCGGCCGATCCGCCCACAGCCGGCCCGTTGGGACCGCGGCCCAGCCGCCTCCCACGAGGCCGCCTCCCCCACGCATCGTGCAGGAGCCTCTTCCACCGACCGGGCGACACGGCCGGTCGGCTTTCCACACGGAGACCCGCGTCGCGCGGGTCTCTGTCCAGCCACGGGGTCGCCCGCCTACGACCCCGCCGTCTCCTCTCGCCGGCTCCCGCAGCCGGTGCCCTCAGCCGGCGAGTTGGGCATCCATGCACCGTGAAGGTGCCGCCCAGCCGGCCGGATGGCCGGCCGGCCTTCCGCCGTGCCCGCTGCCGCGCCGTCATCCCGGAACCACCGTCCGCCGCCAGTAACCGCCGGAAAACCAGATTTCCGACCAGAACTTCCCGGGACTGCCCCGGGCTCCCCGGGACTTGGATGTTCGATCCGAGAAGAGAGTCGGAAACCTTAGAACATATCCTACACATCTGCGGGATTTGATCGATGATCGGACAGAAATTCGACAATATATATTGTGCTCAAATATTGCGGGAATTTGAAAATGAAAACAAAATAACTCCTACCTCGAAGGGTGTAGCCCGACACTTCGTGTGCGGACCGTCGGAACTGCTGCGCCTCGCTGGATTTCGCCTCGCCGGAGCTCGCCTCGCCGGAGGTGAAGGAGGGGGGAGGGTTTGAGGAAGAAGAAGAAGAAGAAGGGGGGGGGGGGGGGGTAGGGTTGTTTAAGTACAAATCACTTAAACGCCCGCCCGACAGCCCCGAACCCGAACTCCCGACAGGGTCAGGATTTAGCCTCCCCTAGGGTAAAAACCACGTTCTGAGCGCAACTTCGGTCTCAGAATTTTATTCCGAGACCCCGTTCAAAAGTTACTAACCTTAGCGCCCGAGGCCGCCAAATTATGAAAACGCCCCTGGGGCCATTTTTCACAGACGGCCCGCGCCCGCTAAACTTATACCCCTCCTAGGGTAAACGACATGCTCCGAACTCAATGGTGCCCTTATTTTTCCAATCCAAGTCAACATTTAAGAGATACTATCATTTCGCCATTAAACGAATAAATTAATTTATTAATTTATCCGTTTAACCTTCCAGAAGCGAGCGAGGGGTCCAAACATCCCGCGCCAACATGTTTTATGTTGTTCCTAGGGTAAACACCCCATTACGGACCGATCCATACACTCATATCTCTGATCTAAAGCTCCATTTAGGAGTTATCCCATTTATTTTACGTTTCCAGTGTGAACGCACTAAAAGATTTAATTCCGGCCACTCCGGGGCTCGGAATCGCACGCCGTCTGAAGGCGCTGCTCGAGAATATCATCAAGAATATTCCAAAGTCTTTCGTATCAAAAACTGGGTTCTTACATTTATAATATTATATTTACCCTTAATTACTCGATTTACCATTAACTACGGTGATAAAAATAATTACCAAAGTTACTATTCATAATGCCCAAAAAATCAAAGAACCCCATTAACATAATTTAGAACAACTAATTCCAAACATGGAATCCATTTTCAAAAATTCATAACTCTAATGTTTTATTAATTAATTTAAAATTAATCCCGTTGTTGAGAAAATGGGATTTAAAAGATAAAACATTAAAAAAGATTGAAATGTTTTTACCTATGAATTCAATGTATAATTAATTATAATGAGATAAATTATATTAAATGGTAAAAATAAATTATATTAATAATTTAAAACAATTCAATATTATAATTTATCCATATAAATTATCTCAATGAAAAAAATATAGTTAAAATTTAACGTATTTTTACTATTCATCAAAATATGAATGTTATCAGAAAAATATCAAAAATTTATCGAAAGAAAATTTTTATATCACGTTTCCAAATAAGAAGTTTATTTTTTCAAATCTATCTTATAAATGTGAAAAAAACCTGATTTAAAATGGTTGCGCCATCAAAAGGCGACAAAATAGCATTTTTTTGAAAAATAATTTTTTTTATCCGAAAAAAAGAACTTGTCCTTATATCATGTCTAGAAAAAAAATTATGGCTAATAATATTCACAATGGCTAGTTTATATCCTGTTAAATAATAATATTTTAATAGTAAATCGTTGTTTAGTGAAACTCTATATTGCGTACAATATAAGCTGTCGGGGAAGGTCTCTCTTGCATGTAACGCAAGACAAGTTAGTATTACGTGTAGTGAAAGATTTATTTGGTTTTTCATATAATATAATAAAAAATTATTTCATTTATACATTGAGAAAAATCTAAACTTGGTGTTGCATGAAATGAATTCTATCAAAAGAACCTGAATGTGTGTGCAACACAATGCATGAATAGTGTTTCATATACTGCATGCTAATACGGTGTTGCGTATAGAACAAGCTAATATTGGAGTAGTGTACAACACAAGACATCAATGAAACTAAATATAATATATCTCATAAAATATTGTGGTGTTACATTTGGAGGCCCTTGGAATGGGAGACTTCTAATAGCGACCGCTATTGGGTTTCAATAGAGACCTCCATATGTAGTGAGAGGGCTTAAAAAAATTAGCACACCTTCCCCCACCCTGTATTACCTCATGCTCTCCCTCGAGAAACCCTAAATTGCTCATCCCCTCCCTCACTGCACCACCTCTATCACACCGCCTCCACCTCCGACTCACCATTGTCGCTCATCCTCTCCCTCGCCACACCCAACTCTACCTCCAACTCACCTATTTCGCCATTCCTCTCCCTCATCATACTGCCTCTGGCTATCCTTCATCACCCTTCCTCTTCCTCACCACACCCACCTCCACCTATGTCTCATCTATGCCTCATCATCTCCCTCACTGTAGGTTCTAGCACCCTATCCCTCCCTGACTCCCCTCCTCACGTCTACCTCCGCCTCCCTCTCCCCAACTCCCTCTACTCACACCTGGATCGTTGCCACAACCAACCCAGAGCCACATGCCACCCATCCACCCTCACTGCTACAGCTCCCCGTGTCTCTCTGGCCATCCGACTCCACCTCTACATTCACTTGGTTCCATATTTGTCTCTCTATCAGGTAATCACTAATTTTAGTTATAGGGTTTTGATTTTGGGAACTTCCATCACAAATTGGAACTTCCATCCAAAATTTAATTTTGTAACTTCCATCACAAATTGGTTTTCTCCACTTCCTTCACAAATTTTATTTGTTGATTTATTGGGAGGCATTGTCTTAGTTGCTAAGGTTTATAGTCCAAAATCGGTATTTGATGATTTTTTTCATGTACCACATGCCCATAAAGGTTATTATATTTTTTTCATTACTGTGATTTAGAATTTTTCTTTCTATAGTTATAGTTACTTTATATGTTTTGATTATAGTGTATCAAAATTTATGAATTATGATATTAGTGGATCATAGATTCCTTATTTTCCATGTTGGCTTGTTATTTTTTGTTATACCCTGTAAAATATATTTTGTTTCTTAACTGATTGACTCCTCCACCAATCCGATCAAATGAGTGAAGTAATCCCATTATATATGGCCCACGACCTATCCAAATCTATAATATGAAGAACAATATATTGAAGTGAACCAATGATAATGTTTACTGGAGGAGAATATGATAAGTGTTTAAGGGAAGAGGATCCATCAAAACAACCAACCAGTTTAACATCACAATTAAGAAACATAGAGTGAAAATAGATTAATAACAAGAATGATATATTCAAATATAATGGGAAATATCACTAGAAATATCCACTTTAAAACAACATATAGGTTTATCAATTAAATAGTGTAAAGATATTTCAATGGAGGAAAACATAGGAAAAAACAAAATGAAATTTCAATAAAATAAATATAGGTAGTCATAATTTATAAAATATTTATTTTTATAAAGGGTTCTATCCCCTTTATATGATTTACCATATACTCATATTAATATGAGGTTTAGTGACCTTTATCACCTCCTCCTCTTTCTTTGACCAGCATCCATGCGACTTTTTTGTTAAGGTTTCACCTAATTTAGTTATGAAACTTACATTAAGACTAAATTTTTATCAGGGGAGTGTGAATGTAAGAAACATTTTGACCTTCCCCCCTTAATGGAATATTTATTAGCTAGCATGGATCAACCATATTTAAGAATAATTCCTCTAATAGAATCATCAGTGGGGAACTGGAGTCTTTCGTTAAAGGATTTATGATAGATATGATATATTTTAGAAAAATTCGGTAGAGTTTATTACATATGGAATCATAATAGATATATTAATTATGTATAATGTAATTATCATGTATTCTTCATTAATTATTAGATATTATATGTATCGGTAGGGATTTATTAAGCATCATGGGAAACAATATGTGTATGTCATCTCCAATTATTTAATTATAATTGGGGATATTGACATTTCATAGTTGGAAATAGATAGTTTTCATTACATGAAATCATTATGTCCATCATGTCATATAAATGATAGGATGTAATCAAATGTGATAATCCCACCACCTCAATAATGTAGTTTTCATAAAATATAATTCACTTCATGGATGCTATAGAGTAATATCTCCCCCAAAAAACCATTTTGGATTGGTGGCGATATAGATATTGAAATTGATGATAAAATTTTATTTCATTACATAGGGAATTCATAAATAATGATTGATATCCCTGTGTTGATTTTTGTTATGACAACCCATCAATATATTGCAATTAAAGATAGCATTATTCATCTTTGTTAATAAGATGTATCAATTATGTTCCATTGTTGAATGACAATCAGTGGAATGAGATCATTATTGTCTGTGATATCTATTTTCATTGATTTTTTTTGTGTTATAGATTGAAATATCATCTTGTCACTAGTTTCTATATCCACCTATTTATGTACCCATGATACTAATTGGTGATGATATCACCATGTGCTCAAATAGAGTTTGCATCCAATTCAAACAACCCATTTAACATAAATTATGATTGTAAGTTATTCATTACATAAATATTAATGGTGGATAAGGTATTAATTATATAACTATTTAGTGTAGATATTAGGTGACTATTAAGAATCCAATAAAAGTAATTGTTAACTATTTTATATAAAGGATTTGGAATATATAGATAAATGTTATTAATCAAAAAATTATAATATAATCTAATGTGTCCTTCTCAAAATGATAGAAAATATTAATTGTTTTGATGACACCTCTCATGTGGATGTACTTTTCTTATTAACACACTTGGAAAATGTGTTTTATTTATTTATGTAGACTTCTTTTGAAAATTATTTGAAAATTATGTGAAACTACTTTTAGGAATAAATCAATATTTAGGCTCTATTTGGTAGTACTTCTTGAAAACATCTTAGAGTACAAATCCATTTTGATAAAACTTATTGTGCAAGTTTTTTCGAATTTCATGAAAATGTGTTTCTTGAAAAAAAATCATGAGAAATTATTTATTTATATAATATAATTGAGACAAAATCTTGTCTTTATATTTACTTATCCTTTAAGTGAATATTCTGATTTCCTTACCTATTAAAAAGTGTAAAAAAATCCTCATTTCGTAAAAAAAATATCTTAGTTGAGTTTTGTTTTATATATTCATTTCATCAACATTTTAATTCAATTAAAAATACTACTTTTATCCAGACATGTTTTATAATCGTCTCAAAAAAATATTTAGTCAAGTAAAGAAGAAGCCTTTTAAAAATATAATGAATAATTAATTAAATATATTGCAATGATCATGTCATTTGTGAATTGTTTTTTGTTTTGGATGAGTATGAATTTAAGTCCATGTGCAATTGGTTAGTATTTATATAAAATGTATTTTGTGATATGAAATTCTAAAAATACATGCAATATGAAATCTTATATAAACATTGATGCTTTTTGTACAGATACAAATATAGAATAGAGTTGGAATGATCTTACAAATAGAACATCTAGAGAATATTTGTAAGGCATTATGAAATTTATTTATTTAACTAGAGTATTTCAATGAGAAAATATATGTTTTCCACATAGAAAATGTGACAATATATATCAATGCATATGATATACTGTGAGATAGCACGTTTTCTTGATTGGGTTTTTGAAAAATTATAAGAGTTGGACTCATAATGGGAAAAAAATATTCATTGTCACCATATAGAAAATATTCATATGGCTATTGATGAGGTGAAGATTAATCCTATGCATGAAATGCTTACTGAAATGGCATGTGAGATAGCTCATGAAGGGATTAACATCTAGAATGTTATGACCGGTGAGATCAATCCGTGCTCTGGTGTTGATCGTGATTTATTGAAGTTTTATAAAATACTTGATGATGAAAAAATATAATTATATCATGGGTGTATACATGTTAGAGGAACAACCACTAGACCCACATCATTCTGTAAATCCCTTTACGTCTGAGGGTTGAGGTATGCATGGTGGTAAATGTGTTTATTTCTTAATTATGAATTTAACATATATACACACATATGTCAAATTTTGTAGGAATTTTTTTCAATAGGATAATACTCGATTTCTTCTTATTCTCATAAGAGAGGCCCAGGTCCTGGTATTTTTTCTTGGAATTCCAACACGACCCTTGATGTATCATTTGACGAGAGATACCATCCTATGGGATTAGGTACCCCTACATTTATTCACACATTGGTTCATATCATATGCAACCCACACATGTTTTCATTGACTACATGTTAATGGGAATCATTCCCCAAGGATACATTATATCATTTATTGAAGAAAGTTCAGGTAAGAGGATCATTTTAGTTTCTCGACTATATTTAAAAAATACTAACATGTGATAATTTTTTTTCTTAAATAGAATAATCTGAGTGTGTGCCAAAATGAGTTTTGTCCAGTGTGTATATCCAAATGTTGTTAAATGTGTAAAGATAATAAAGGGAGAATCAAGATGGATCACTAGGTACTAAATGTGGGTGCCCCAGTCATTCTAGATAAAGTCCCGAGAGGGGCTCTCCCATCTTAGTGGCCTGAGATGTTTCATATTGGTCTATTGAGGCTGAAATGGTGAGTCTATATATTATAGTTTATATATTTCTAATAATTTTTACCATTTTACATATTTGATATTTGAATTTATTGAATGTAAGAGGTGGTAGAATGTCATTTTGAAAATAGTGTGTTGTAGGGACCACCTCACAATCTTAGGACTCATCATGTGTCCTAGATTTGACATGATTTATTTATTATTAATTTTTTATATTTTATTATTTAATATGGTTTTTTGTATTTTTATCTTATTAATATATAGTTATAGGAGCAAGTTTCACCGGCTTGTGAAATGTTAGTGTGGATGACAACTCATGATCGAAATGATCCGGAGGTTGCAGCTCTTATACTAAGTTCTTGTACTGATTATAAATTATTACATAATTCTACATTTAAATATATATTTATATTTACATGTTACATTGGATCAATTTTAGGTTGAGTTAGCATAGTTTCTAGAGGACCAATGACAAATTTCTATGCGAAGGGATAAAATATTCAATCGCATTATTGTTCGTGGTGGACATGGCTACAGTTTGACCTATGAAATAGGGATTACATATTTTTTAGTTTCACGCATAGTGGCTATGGATGTTGTTATTTCTGGGATGACATAGAAGATGGCATATTTGGAGGCATTGGTGCATGCTTTCGAGGATGTAAATGTGCAGCTGGTAGCTGAGCTTAGAGCACTACGAGAATATGTGCATCAGGGTGATAGTGCAAGTGATCCTACGATGTAGGTTTATACAGAATTTATTTATCTATTTTTAATGAAATTAGATAATATTACCTTTATAATTTTTATTCTTTGTAGGCCCCTTCCGTATTAGATGGATGTAGCAGCCATGGCCCTAGATGAGGTATCATATTCAAGAGGTGTGTTTTGTATTTTCTTTTTTTGTTTCTCGTTTAAATTGATTGTCTCGATTTGTTTTTTTTATATTTTAGAGTTAAAATTACATTTTTTCCATTTCTCTGGTCCTAGTTTGTCATAGTTACCTTTAGTTAGCCTTTACTCATTCATAGTTTCCCGCTCTGTCACCTAAACTAGTAGGATAGTATAAACAAACTAGATAATATTCTCACTAAGCCCCACTATCTTCATCCCCAACCTTTATAATAGTATGTCCTTCACTTATTCTCCCATGTAGGACCCCCTGAAAAATATATATGGTCAGAATGTATGCCCCATTCTAAAAGACCAACCTCCACCTTCCACCCAGTCCGCTTCTCAGGATGTAGTATAATTTCATGGTCTGTATTTTTTATTTTCTATCATATCTTTTCCTATCCTACCTATCTTATAATATGTCATTGTGTGTGTGTGCGTGTTTCATGTTTTTTTGTCTATATGTATCTCTTTTCTCTCTCTATATGATCAGACTGTATGTATGTCTTTCTCTCTGTTCTTGTATGTAGGAGTGTGTGTCTATATATCTACATGTTTTTCAATCTATATATCTATCCATTTTACAAAAACCCCACTACTGTAATGTGGGTTTTTCCCCACAGTTACATACCAACAGTTTCATAGAACCGTTGGTAAAGGATGGTTTACAGAAGGTTTTACCAACGGTTATAGTGAACCGTTGGTAATGATGTGTTTAAGGTGATTTTTACCAATGGTTCAATGAGAACCGTTGGAAAAAATGTGGCTGGGGAGGTTTGTACCAACGGTTTATTAAACTGTTGGTATAGGTGTGGTTGGGGAGCCATATACCAATGGTTTTTAAAAACCGTTGGCACAAGTTTCCCCCAAATTGCCAGCCGCGCGTCCTCTCCCCCATTCAGATACAGAACCCTAAATGGGAGCAGCAGCAGCCGATTTAGGCGATTTTGGAGCTCCTTCTGCTGGACCAGTTTGGATCTTCGACCTCCTTCAGGTTCCTCTTATTATTTATCTAATATTTCAGTTTTTAGATTTCTAGAATCATTACACTCATTGAAGACAGTATAATGAGACATAGTATTTTCACCACGTGTGAGGATATGAATCCATGTGATGCATCAGTATCAAAATGAGAGGATTTACTAGTAGAGGCTACTTTGATCTTACCTCTCACTCAAGATCGTATGCCACCCTTCTCCATGTGGGTAGGTTTTACATAATAGATATTTCATGAACCATGGACATGTAATAAAACCTCATTGTTTGGAATAGGAACACACTGATTTCTCAGTGTAATTATGGCATGGATGACACAACCACAACCACCACATCAAAAACATGATCAAACATCACTTATATATTTTCATTTATGATATTGAGCTATTAAAACAATTCCAAAACTTGTTTTTGAATATGTCTATCAAAAGTCACTGCTAGAGGGATGGTCCAGCAGAAACACTTCATGTTGACTATCCTTCCACATGGTTGAGACTCTATTGGGTCATGATTACATGAAATGTTCTTGTTGGGCAAAAATCCCTCAAGGTAACATTGCAGTATTTTTGGGTTGATTGTGTTTGTTGACAAAGCAGGTTTCCATGGAGAATTGTCGAGTTCCCGAGAAGTTGTTGACATTTCATGTTGACAAAGAACTATGACAAAGGAAAGGACGATCTGGAGGCGGTACAAAAGAGCAGTACAAGGTGGCGCCGTTTCCCAGTGTTTGCCAAATTTTTGGGGTCCAAAATTGGGAGTTTGGTGAGCATCGCGAAAAGTGGATTTCCATGAAGAGCGTAATTTAATATGGCAAAGGTATGAATTTCGCGAAGCTAGGATGCATGGTTTGGAAATCGCGAAGACCAGAAGAATGGAGGCGGTGATGCTTCGCGATTACGTCAAGCTTCGCAAACGGCAGAGACCGAAACGCATCGCGGTGGAGAAGGGCTTTGCGAGGGAGCTTCGCGGCGAAGGCGCGAGCCGCGAAGGTAAGTTGACGGTGATTCATCGCGACTACGTCAAGCTCCGCGAACGGAAGATTGCCGTGGAGCTTCGCGATTTGGACAGAATTCCGATAGAAACTTTGGAGCTTCGCGATTTGAGATGACGTGGCGTTGACTTCGCGTGGAAAGTTCGAGGGTCGGTGGAATCGCCTATAAATAGAGGCCGACCCCTTCAGGCGAAGTAGAGAGAATTTTCAGAGAAAATACTTTGCTCTCGATTTGCGAAGGTGGTTCGCGGAGCCAGTGTGCTTCGCGAAAGAGGTGCTTCGCGGCGGCTATTGTAGCTCCGCGAAACCTGCGAGCTCCGCGTTGGCTTACTTAGCTTCGCGAGGGTCGTTGCTTTGCGACGGCTTGAGCATCGCGAGAGTGCTTCGCGAAGGAGCTTCGCGAGTGAGCTTCGCGAAAAGGCAGGAGCTTCGCGAAGGCTTGTTTGAGCTTCGCGAAATTGGGAGCCTCGCATTGTAGGGTGCTTTGCGAAGGTCTTTCCAAAGGTTGTTTGCCCAGTGGATAGTGGCAAAAGGGTATTCATCTACGGGTGAAAGTTGAACTTCAACAGAGCATCTACATACAGAGAAAGATGCATTCATTCATGCAAATGAAGAGACCTACAGGTCTATAAACTGTGAGTGGATTCCATCCAAGAGCAGTGAGCTCAGGAAGAGGAAGAAGGTGATCCTCTCCACCGGCAGTGAGCCAGAGAGAGAGAAATTGGGAGTGACCCTTGGGAAAGCAGTGAGCTGACCCTAAACATTGTAAAGGCAGTGAGCCTGGGCATAGAAGTGATCTAGCCCGAACCTTGTAATCCACAGCTAGTGAAGATTAGTGGAATTTGGTACGACCGGCAACCTGTCGGCGTATGCTCCTTGGACGTAGCCCTTAGCGGTGAACCAAGTAAAATTTCTGTGTCCTGTGCTTGCTTTACATTCTATTTATATCGTGCAACAGGGAAAAGAGAGAAGAGTGTTTTGCTTAACAGCGAAACAAGATCAGAACAGGCATTAATTTTTAATTTGTCATACCCTGATTCACCCCCCCTCTCAGGGTATCCAGCCTAGTGGACCTAACAGTTCTTAATGACCCCTCTTCCACACTGTTGTAGGAAAACCGAGAAACCAGTACTTCAATCATGACCATTACTAATCTCATGGGAATCCTCAAAAAAATCCTACCACATGATGTCGGTATACTAGTTCAATAGTCTATAATTCTATCCTATTCTCCCATGACCTCCCTCATCTTCTAATATATAAATAGTGTCTGCTTCATAATTTCAGTATTATAGGTCAATATTAAGATATCATCCATGGATCATAAAACATTTCAATGACTTCCCTTAAAGTGTCTCTCTCACAATATCTCATCAAAAATGTACGTTGGTGAAAAATATCATAGTTCGCATCTCAAAATTAAAGGACATTTCATTCACACTTTAAACCAGGTCATTAAACACAAACTTCTCCTAAAACTAGAGATGTAATGGAATATATTCATAAAAACAACTAGTGATACTTCTTTTTTCCCACTAAAACTATTAATCTGGGTCGAGACTTAATTTAAACATTCAATATTCAAATTCAATTTGTTTTTATTTGATATTTCATTTTAACTTATACACTTTAAATCATATTTCACAATTAATTTTAAATGTTTCTACTAATATTTCACTAAATTTATATTTAAATGGGACCCCACCCCTTGGACACACCGCTCACCTCTTTGGACACCCCGCCCACCCCCTGGACTCCCCCTACCCCATTGGACATCCTGACCACCCCCGCGGACAGCCCGCCCACCTGGACACCCTGACCCCGCTGGACACCCCCCGACCCCCAGGACACCTCCAACCCCCCGGATGGCCCCACCACCCCCCTAGACACCCCGTACCCCCCTGGACACCCCACACCCCCCTTGGACACCCTGTACCACCCTTGGAAAACCTGCTCACCTCTTTGGACAGCCCGCCCACCCCCCAGACAGCCCGCTCACCTCCTTGGATAGCCCACCCCCTGGACACCCTGTACCCCCAGACAGCCCCACCCGCCCCCTGGACACCCCGCTCACCTCTTTGGACAGCCCGCCCACCCCCTTGGACATGCCGCACCCTCCTTGGATAGCCCGCCCACCCCCCTGGACACCCTGCACCCCCCTTGGACACCCTGTACCCTCCCGGACAGCCCGCTCACCTCCTTGGACAGCCCCCCCCCCCCCAGACAGCCTGCTCACCTCCTTGGACAGCCCACCCCCTGGACACACCTCTCACCTCCTTGGACAGCCCCACCCCCTGGACACCCCACTCACCTCCTTGGACAGCCCGCCCACCCCCTGGACACCCCGCACCCCCCTTGGACACCTTGTACCCCCCCGGACAGCCCGCTCACCTCCTTGGACAGCCCGCCCCCCCTGGACAGCCCACTCACCTCTTTGGACAGCCCACCCCCTGGACACCCTGTACCCCCCGGACAGCCCCCACCCAACCCCTGGACACCCCACTCACCTCCTTGGACATCCCTCCCACCCCCCTGGACCCCCTACCCCATTGGACAGCCTGACCACCCCGGCGGACAGCCTGCCCACCTGGATCCCCCTAGACACCCCCCGACCCCCTGGACACCTCCGACCCCCCGGACAACCCCACCCCCCTAGACACCCCGCACCCCTTACTGGAAAATCCTTGAATATAGGAATTATAAATTATGTATCTTATTTTCTTATATACATTGTATTTTGTTGTATTTCTTAATATGATTCTTATATAGAGTAATGTGTCAGTTATTCTTTTATATAAAGTAAACAATTGTCATTTACCTAAATATTTTTTTGATTATACTTCAATATCATTGAATTTCTTTGAAATGAATTATTGCAGTTTTTTTACAAAATGGAAAAAAGTTGGATGTACGAAACTGATCGGATTTCAACCCATTTTCAAAATAATTTGAACAACTTTCTAGATTTTGCATTTGACAAGGCTTCAGATAGTGGTCGCATACACTGCCCATGTTTTAATTGTGTTGGAAGACCTTGGTTGAGTCATGACGTAGTTAGCTATCATATAACCAAATATGGTTTCCAAACAAACTATTATGTGTGGTATCACAATGGTGAGAAAATGGAATCTCAAAATGTTGATGATCCAAGTGATAAGACTGAATTGGAGAGTTTGATATATGATCGGTTTCCATTTATTCGGTATCATGAGAAGGAAATGATGTCCAGCCAACAAGATTTCGATACAAGCACACATGATGTGTCCAATGAAAATGATGATGTTGATAGGGTAAAAAAATTGAATGATGCTGCGACGACTCCAGTATATCGGCAATGTGGTAAAATGAAAATGTTGGAATTTTTAATCCGATTGTTTCATGGGAAAACTATGTATGGGATTTCAAATACTTCAATTGATTACATTCTTACCTTCTTGAAGGACTTACTTCCAGATGATGCAGATATTCCCTCAAACCACTATATGGCATGGAAGTTAGCTGATGAACTTGGATTCTCAAAAAAAAATCATGCTTGCTCAAATGATTGCAGCTTATTTTGGGAGGAAACTGCTGAAAGAAATGATTGTATCAAATGTGGAACCTCCCGATGGAAGCCAAAAGATGATGTATCACCATCTCGTGTGCCACAAAATGTAATGTGGAACTTTCAATTGATACCTAGATTACAGAACCTTTTCATGTCTGATGAAATATCCGAAAAAATGCGATGGTATGACACCGAGAGAAAAAACGAATAATGAATAGTTGGTTCACCCTGCAGATGGATTTGCATGGCAGAGATTTAATTCTCAATATCCTGAATTTGCAGTCGACGTGCATAATGTGAGATTGGGTCTTTCATGTGACGGTTTTAATCTATTTGGGCAGATGCTTACTTCGCACAGCACATGGCCGGTTTTCATACACATTTATAACCTTCCCCCTTGGTTGTGTATGAAAAAGCCTTACACTTTCTTGAGTATACTGATATCTGGACCTTCTGATCCTGAAAATGATATAGATGTATACATGCATCCTTTAATAAAAGAGTTGAAACTTCTTTGGGATGTGGGTGTGCCCACATACGATGCGTGTTCTAAAGACATATTTCAGATGTGTGTTGCGCTTATGTGGACGATCAATGATTTTCCTGCTTATGCAATGATGTCTAGATGGAGCACTAAAGGAAAATTGTCATGTCCTGTTTGTATGAAGAATACTCGATCGAGAAGACTGAAATATCATCATAGTTTTAGTTTTATGGGACATCGACTATTCTTTCCAATGAACCATCCATATAGAAACAATCGTCGAAGATTTGACAATACTATAGAGAATGATGCTCCACCTCAGCGTATGTCTGGAACTGATGTTCTTAATGAATTAAAAGATTTCAGTTATTCATTTGGGAATGGTGTAATGAAATCTAGAAAGAGGAAAAATGTTTCCAATGATACTTAGTACAATTGGAAGAAGAAAAGTATATTCTTTGAGTTGCCGTATTGGTCAACCAACTTGTTACGTCATTTCTTAGACGTAATGCACATTGAAAAGAATATATGTGAAATGTTGCTTTGGATTATTCTAAATGTCAAGGGGAAGACAAAAGATGATTTACGATCTTGGCGTGACTTGGTAGATTGGGGGATCAGACCAGAATTGCATCCTGTCTGTATTAGTGAATATAAATGGCAAGTTCCATGTGCTTCTTATGTGATGACACCTACTGAAAAAAATCAATTTCTTGAAGTGCTAGAGACTATTAAAGTTCCTGATGTCTATTCAAGCAATATATCAAAACGGGTCAACAGAAAAGAGTTGAAGCTGAAATCTTTGAAGACTCATGATTATCACGTCCTTTTGCATGAGTTGATTCCAATAGCAATCCGTCATCTCTTGTCCAATAATGTTAGAGTCTCAGTTATTAGGTTGTGCTATTTGATTAGAGATCATTTTGCTAAGAGGCTATACAAATCCTTCTTGCAAAAACTGTTGGCAGAGACACCATTAATTTTGTGCGAGTTAGAGAAAATATTCCCTCCATCATTTTTTACATGCATGTTGCATCTGACTGTCCATCTTCCGACAGAAATACTTCTTGGAGTACCCGTTTCATTCCGTTGGTTGTATCCAACTGAAAGAAACATGTTCACATTGAAATCATATGTTCGGAACAGGAATTATCCCGAAGGTTCTATTGTGAATGGTTACTTGGCTCAAGAATGTATGTATTCTTGCACAATGTATTTGTCTGATCTTACTACGAGAGTAAATAGACCAATGAGAAATGAAGAAGAACAATATGGGAAAATTGAACCCAGTTTTCCATCACTTCCTCAGATAGGAGGAATTCCGAGATCATATACATTGATGACATTAAGCCTTGAAGAGCAAGAGATGGCACATCGCATAGTGTTGTTCAATTGTGATTTGTTCGATGAGTATATCAAGTAAGTAAATTGTACATTTATCTCTTATATTATCTCTTGTAATTTTAAATATTTGTTAAACTATTATTATTTTTATCTACAGAGATCATAAAGAATTGATATATAGAAAGCATCGTTCTTTATCTTTGAGAAGGAAAGAAACATTGCATAGCAAAGGGTTTTCTGCTTGGTTGAAATTGAAGGTAAAAATATTTCTGTAATAACTAAATAAAAATAATATTTAATTAATTGTAATATTTTTTTATATTTCAGGTATCGAGTTTTCCTGCTGAATCTGTTTCTGAGAAAACAAGAGCTTTGGCTTTTGTTCCTAATACCATGGTTCGTGCTTGTAAATCACTTGTGATCAATGGATACAAATTTATTATCACTAAACGAGAAAGAAACAAGAGAACACCGCATAATGGTGTTATGCTAACTGCCACAACAGACTATTATGCCAGTTCATCGGATACTAGACCTCGTTCTGAAAATGTTGCTTATTATGGAGTCGTGGATAAAGTAATAATTTTGGATTATTACTCACATGGTCGAGTCACGATGATGAAATGTCAATGGTTTGATTCAATTATGAGGCAAGGAACCTTTATTGATGATTGTGTATTTCGATTTATTGACATGACTCACACTCTTTCCACCGATGAACGATATGTATTAACATCAATGGTGAAACAAGTTTTTTATGTCAAAGATCATCGTCATCCTAAATTCGGTGTAATTATTGAAGTAAATCCTAGACATGTTTTTGATGATGGTGATGATGAAGTTGACACTATCCCTACTGCAATTGGAAGCAATCCGTTTATTACAAATGATGACGCCAATAACTCAATTGTCAGAGTTGATTGTGAACCTGAAGTTGTAGTGGGAAATATATAGAATCATACATTCGTGTTCTCACCTACATGTTTCACCTACATCATTCAGAGTGTGTATCCTTGTGCTTACCTTCAAACCACCATAAATCTTCTTTTACTTTATGTTTATTATCAGAATGGTTTTTCTATATTTTTTTTGGGTTACACATTAGTTATCTGTTTTTAATTACTTCCATGTTTGTTTTCATTGCAGGAAATGACATCCATTGAAGAGAGGTGATGGAAAAAGATAACAGATAATAATCATCGCATGATACAGATGGGTGTTCCTCCACTCTTCCCTGTTGTGAGTATTTTATTTAAAATATAAATATTTCAATAACCTATAATATCATGTGTTTACTTATGTGTTAAACTTTTTTTCAGGATCGACCCCCTAGACGAGAGATATCTGACGAGGAGCCTGATATTGCTCCCAGTAGAGTGGATGGTGGTAGGAGGAGGGGTGGTGTCAGAGATGGACGATCATCTAGTGCGCCCGGTACTGAGGCCGGTGGTATGAGAACTCATGGGGCGAGAGTTAGACGATCCACCGCCACAGACGTATCTTCTTCACCCCATTTTCATCCTGGTGTGTCTCCAGGGACACACGGGATATTCAGACCTCCGATGTTTACACTACCAGTTGGCCATATGTCTTTGCCATTATCTTTTGCTTCTAGTTCATTATCCCCGAGCTATTATATTCCACCTTCTTCGACTCCTGATGCGACACAGTATGCGGCTGAGGAGTTTACACTAAGGGAAACTCTACCTATACAGGATATTCCTTCAGCTTCTGCACATCCAGTGACGCCCATTGATCCGACTACCACAGGTATATTTATCTGACTCTATCCAATTTTTATACCAAAATTTATTTTATTATAACTTGTACTGATATTATTTTTCTTTAATAACATATTCATCAACAAATAGGAGGTGGGGGAGGGGGCGTACTCTCTTGCGTGTGGTATGGAACCGCCATACACAGTTGATGGTTGAATATAATGCTGATGGACAAATGATTGAGAAATATGGGCAGGAATATCGGGGTTTTTTAGCGACGCTAGCCAAATACTCCGATATCATTCCAGTTAGCCCTCTCTCTTGGAGACAACTGCCACACGAAGTCAAAGATAACATGTTATCACAAATATGGGTAAAAAATCTATTGGATTTAATGTAGTATTTTTCTGTATTTATATGAACTAATCTATTGGGTTTCAACTTCGGTTTAACTTCTCTGGTGGTGAAGGTGCACAACCAGCGCGTTTAAAAGAGTTGGGAGAGCTTTGGAGAGCTTATAAGCATGACCTGTATGTTGGCTAGTGTGAGAGGGTGGGAACAGATTTAGAGACGTTACCTATCATGGATGACTTTGTGATAGAGCAATATCGTCAAATGATTACCCATTGGGCGACTGCCAAATTTAAGGGATTAATCTCATATGAGGTATTTAAATCAGAGTTTTCATATTTTTCATTAATATAATCTTATTTATTATTAAACATTATTTAGGAATCTTCTGAGAAAAACAAAAAAAACATTGATTCAAAGCAATACCTCTATACTTTGGTCCGCACAACTATGTCAGATCATGAGAGACAGCTGGTACGATATAGTAGTTTATAATTTTTCTTTAGGACTTTCCCTTTTTATTATTTCCTACTTCAATTATGTGATTTATTGAATATTGAATATATGATTATACCTGCACTTTATATTGTTTCAATTTCATTACAGAAGCACAAATTGAATATTGAAGGACGTATCCCTCGAGCAAATTTTTTTTCTCGAGTAGAAGAAAAAAAGATGGAACTGCGGTAAATGAATCTACCCAAGAAAAGATTTTAAGTTTTAATTTGTTTATTGCAAAGTTTAATATCTATTTTCAAATTTATTAATCTATTGATATTTTTAACAGGATGCTTTAGAGGCTCTTGACGCCCAGGAGCCTGAAAATTTTGGGCCACACGATCATTTATATCAAGTTTTGGGAGAGGAGCACTCTGGTCGAGTACACTATCGACCTGATAAGAATATAGTCCCGATGAGGTATTGGTCCTCTCCAGGTATCCATTCTAGTATGACTGAGTTGGAACAAGTCAAAGGGAAAGCAAGACAATCTGATTAAAGGGTCACAGAGTTGGAAGTACATGTTCAAACGAGGGACAAAGAATTTATGAAATTGATGAAAGCTTTATCTTCATCACTTCCACCAGAGGCTAGCACGGCTTGTCAGACATTTATGTCGTCGATGGGTGCATTATCCAATGCACCAGGTGACAAATCTGGTGACGATCAAGATCATGACATTCCTGGAAATGACGAGGATGTTGAAGAGGACGAGGGCAAGGATGAGGATGAGGACGAGGGTGAGGATGGGGCCGAGGGAGAGGATGCCGAGGGTGAGGATGGGGCTAAGGACGAGGATCAGGTCGACGATGAGCAACAAGATGATGATGAGGATGATGACAAGGACATAGATGGTGGTGAGGATGAGGCAGATGATGATAGTGGTGATGATGATGGTGATCAGGGGCCGATTGATCCATTTCATTTTTGAATTCTGTATAACTCTTTATTTTTGAACCTGGTTTTCCACTCCGGGGTCTTCCTCTGCTTCATAGGGATGTTGTTATCATATCTATTTTTTGAACTTGATTCTTATTGTATGATTAGTCTACTACCTAGACCTTTAGTATTCCTTGGTACTGTGATTCCCTGTATGATATCTGGTTTGATAAGTTAATATGGACATTTTAATATTAAAAAACAATCACTCAAAATTAGGGGTGTCCATGGGCCGGGTCGGGTCGGGTCGGGTCATGGGTGTTCTAGGGCCTAAGGACATATGGTCATCCATAAGTAAGATTTACGGCCTAAGGATATGACATGAAAAATTATGTGTTTTAGATCCATGGGTTATATTGGGGGTTCATTTTAAAAATAATAAAATGATGGTTTTTGAGGTGGAAAATGATTTATTAGGTGATGAATTCCCTTAGTTAGAAAATATAAATAAGTGTGTGTATTTTTGATTTTGATAAATGGATTTTAATGATAATGAAATATTGTTTATTTCTTTGGTTAAAAAATTTATTTTTAACATTTTTATTCTCTATTTTATATATTTTCATTGATTAGGAATATAATTTACAAACAAAAAATATCCAATTACTTATAATATTTATATGTACTAAATTGATTAATTTTGAGAAATTTTTATATTGTCATTTTTGACGTGTACGAGTCAACCCCGCCTCAATCTGAGGGCCGGTGTGGCCGGTACCACTAAAAATGTCTTTCTTTTGTCTAAAATGGATGCGCTTTTAATTAAAATAAACGACATACGGAAAACTGACCAAACACATTCGGATTCTATTGAAACATTAGGAAAACGATCCATGGGTCATTTCTGACATGTACGAGTCAACCCTGCCTCAATTCAAGGGCCAGTGTGGCCGACACCACTCAAAGTGTCTCACTTTTCTTTGAAATGGACAACAGTTTAAGTAAAAACAACAACAGGCATACGGGAAACGGACCAAACGCATTCGGATTCTGTTGATACTTTAGAAAAAGTATCCATGGGTCATTTGTGTCGTGTAAGAGTCAACCCCGCCTCAATATGAGGCACGGTGTGGCCGGTACCACTCAAACTGTCTCACTTTTATTTGAAATGGACATGATTTTAAGTGAAAACAAATACCGGCATACAGAAAACCAACCAAACACATTCAGATTCTGTTGAAACTTTAGGAAAACGATCCATGGGTCATTTGTGATGTGTAAGAGTCAAACCCGCCTCAATCCGAGGCGTGGTGTGGCTGGAACTACTCAAAGTGTCTCGCTTTTCTTTGAAATGAACAACATTTTAAGTAAAAACAGCAACTGACATACGGGAAATGGACCAAACGCATTCAGATTCTGTTGATACTTTAGGAAAAGTATCCATGGGTCATTTTTGTCATGTAAGAGTCAACCCCGCCTCAATCTGAGGCACGGTGTGTCCGGTACCACTCAAACTGTCTCACTTTTATTTGAAATAGACATGATTTTAAGTGAAAACAACTATCGGCATACGGAAAACCGACCAAACGCATTCAGATTCTGTTGAATCATTAGGAAAACAATCCATGGGTCATTTTTGATGTGTACGAGTCAACTCTCCCTCAATCCGAGGGCCGGTGTGTCCAGTACCACTAAAAATGTCTTTCTTTTGTCTAAAATGGATGCACTTTTAATTAAAATAAATGACATATAGAAAACCGACCAAACGCATTAGGATTATGTTGACACTTTAGGAAAACGATCCATGGGTCATTTTTGATATGTAATAGCCAACCCCGCCTCAATCCGAGGACCAGTGTGGCCGACACCACTCAAAGTGTCTCACTTTTCTTTGAAATGGACATCAGTTTAAGTAAAAACAACAACTAACATATGGGAAATGGACCAAACGCATTCGGATTCTGTTGATACTTTAGGAAAAGTATCCATGGGTCATTTGTGTCGTGTACGAGTCAACCCCGCCTCAATCTGAGGTATGGTGTGGCCGGTACCAGTCAAACTGTCTCACTTTTATTTGAAATGGATAGGATTTTAAGTGAAAACAACTACCGGCATACGGAAAACTGACCAAACGCATTCGGATTCTATTGAAACATTAGGAAAACGATCCATGGATCATTTGTGACGTGTACAAGTCAACCCCGCCTCAATCCGAGGGCCGGTGTGGCCAGTACCACTAAAAGTGTCTTTCTTTTGTTTAAAATGAATGCGCTTTTAATTAAAATAAATGACATACGGAAAACTGACCAAACGCATTCGAATTGTGTTGATACTTTATAAAAACGATCCATGGGTCATTTGTGACGTGTACGAGTCAAACCCGCCTCAATCCGAGGTGTGGTGTGGCCGACACCACTCAAAGTGTCTCACTTTTCTTTGAAATGGACAACAGTTTAAGTAAAAACAACAACTGACATACGAGAAACGGACCAAACACATTCATATTCTGTTGATACTTTAGGAAAAGTATCCATGGGTCATTTGTGTCGTGTATGAGCCAACCCTGCCTCAATCTGAGGCACGGTTTGGCCAGTACCACTCAAATGGACTCACTTTTATTTGAAATGGACATGATTTTAAGTGAAAACAACTACCGACATACGGAAAACCGACCAAACACATTCATATTCTGTTGAAACTTTAAAAAAACGATCCATAGATCTTGTTTCTATCTCAACCAAGCACCAAAATAATTGGTTTCTTCAATCTAGTTGTCTAATATCACATTACGATCTTAATAAATCCTTATGTTTCATCGGCCCCATGTAACGGATCAATGATAGATCTAAAGCAAGCCAAATTTGTTTATTTCTCTCTTTTTGGTCATTATTTGGCATAAAGTCTCTAACTAATGATTTTTTATCATGTTTTATTCTGTCTCGCATTATAATATTTGCACATTCAGGTTTTATTCAGCTTCATAATGCATTTGATTATAGATTTTCTCATTACACCTCAACTGAAGGTTAATATCTTTAATAATGTGTAAATTATTTGTTCCAACTTTTATTTCTTGTATCAATTAGTTGTTCACATTAAATATATCATTACTTGTTAATATTACATTAAAATTATTTTATATAATATTTCATGCCAATGAGTATTATTGAGGTGATAAAATATTCGATGTTGTGTGCTTCTACATTGTCATTTAGTTTAGGGAGTTGGGTTTTAAAATTAGTTTGCATTGACAATACAACATGTCCATTTTGGTTTTAAAATTAGTTTGAATTCACGTAATTGCATAACATGAGATGGTTTTGTAATGGGCTTTCATGAAAATGGAGTTTTCATTTACATGAGCTGAAAAATCCATTTTCATGTCTGTTTCAAGTCTGTATGCAGGTGTACATCGGAGGGGCTACTGGAGGGAGGGGGGCTGCTATGTGCAGTTCTGGAAAAACACTATACCAACAGTTATAAACCGTTGGTATAAGGGTGCTCGGATTTTAGAAAAGCACTATACCAACGGTTTTAAACCTTTGGTATAGGTGTCTGGATTTTTGGAAATCCAATACCAACGGTTTATAACCATTGGTATAGGTGTTGCTGGAAAACCAATACCAACAGTTCTAAACCATTGGTATAGGTTTTCCTGAAAATCACATTACCAACGGTTCTAAACTGTTTGTATTAGACTTCCTCAAATTCATTACCAATGGTTATAAACCATTGGTATACAGTGGATTAAATTTATATAACCCATATACCAACGTTTTGGATCAAACCGTTGGTATAAGGCTTTCCTCACGGCTTACTAGCCAATGGTTTGGAAAACCGTTAGTATAGGGTAATCCAACAGTTTTTCAGCCTATGTATGTTTAATGATCAATCTTTTGACAAGAGGGTTTATCCATAGGTTTTTTTATTTCTTTTTCAGTCTACATGCCTTTCTAATGACATGTCTATCCAACCATCCATGTGACTTTTCATTGGTCTATTTTTCTATCATTATTATTTCTATTTATATATCAATACATTTTTCATTTTGTGTGTAAACATATTATTTTGTCTCTATTCATTCAATTTTTTATCAGTTTATGTGTGTATTTTTTAGCCCAGCTATGTGCTTATATTTCTTTTCTATTCAACATTTTTTTTCAAGTTTTATTCAATTGTTCATTAGTTCCTTGGTCCATTTATCCATCCATCTTCTTATCCATCCATCTTCTTATCAATATGTTTTTCCATCTATCCATTCATTTCTTTAGTAATGTGTGTTAAATTAAAAGTCCAAGGATATGTCATTAGACCCTCCATTAGGTATCTAAGAGGACTTAGGTACTAGTGATTTTGGATGTTTCTTATGCTTCTCACCATTGTACAGATCATCTCCTCAACATCATTTGATAGATCATTATAGAACAACTTTTTTGACTCATTATATCATATATTTTGACTTTCTATGAAGCAGATGGTCATGGATGATATAATGATTTGGGAACATTGGGGTTGTTGGTATTTTATTTGGATTCCTAGTAACCCTCTCCCTTTGTGAAAGGTCGATCCCATAGTGACCTTGATATCACCACTCAGTAGTATCCCCTAAGGGTATAATGATATCCATGAGTAGGAAAGCTAAGTTCTTAGCCCTATAAAATCACTTGTTGAAGGACACTTGCTCATAGTATTAACTGTTTTATGGTCCATCATCATCTACAGTCACCACAACACTTTAAAATGTTTCTCCTTACCAATATCTATAAATATTTCTATCACATTTAATGGCCCCAAAATATGAATAGAACCTTCCCAATATAGACATGTAGTAAGAATTGGTTCATCTTCACCAACACTTTATCAAAGAAACTTATTAGATCCTATTCTATTAGCATAGTTTATATGATAAATTAACATGGATTGAAACCACTGTGGGAGTCATAGATCAAGAGTAGGTAGTTTCTTGATTATATAACCCAGAATCTTATAAGATGAATTGGTGGAGGGATGTATGGATTGACATCCTAACCCCATTCTTCATAATAACCCTATTCCAACTCTATATAGAACGTGCCTTGAGACATCTCTTTATTCATTACTGAGAACCCCATTGAATGTTTATATGTTTTATTAATCCCTTAAGGACCTTGAATGATTTCTATTAATGTCTCAAAGCTAGCATTGATTTGTCTATGGGGTTCCTTCCTCATGGATTTCATGACTTCCCTTAACAATTCATGGACTAATGAGGTTGTTCACCTAATATCTCCCTACATAGCCTTTGTGAAGGTGGTATTTTCATACATGGAACCATAGATTGGTTCCCCGTAGACCCAGTTTGCATCCCATAAGATGATTCTTAATTTATGTTTTGTATGGTGGAATGTATTTTTCTATGTGATCTAGGGGATCAATAGTTAGGGGATCATGTTTATGATATAGATGTTCATCAAGGATATCTTGATGGATTCATAAATAGATGCCACCTTTAGCTCCTACATCAATTTAGTACATGTCCAATAGAGCTAATATGACTAAATCCATTCAATCTTGATGCCACATCATAAGTTAAATATCTAATATTTTTCCATCATCACAATTGATCAGCAGTTGAGTGGGAAATATGGATGTATATATGTGTGTTTGCGGCTCTGATATGTTTGTTTGGTTATCTAGGGATGTTTTCTGGTGATGTAACACACATTCATGAGTGGATTACCCCAAATAGATTATGATAATCTTGTTGGATATGTTGGATCCTGTAAGATTATTATAATAAAAAATTGAAGGGGAAGGTTTATTAAAGGTCATTGGAAAATGATATACATCAATAGTCTATTCTATTATAGTTGAAGGATTGTGTGTTTCTCTCATAGTGAGTGTATCTCTGTGTGTGTTTGTGTATCTATCTTCCCATAAATTTGTCCATCCACTCATTTTTCTATCACTTTTTATGTAATCTCATCCACTAGTTCATTGTTCTATCTATTCCTTCATCCCTCATTCATAAGCCTGTCTATACATTGGTTTGATCAACTATGCTGGTGTAGTTTCATCCGTCTATAATATCTACAACATGGACAATGAAAAAAACCATGGAAAAGTGTATCTATATATTCAAAAGACTCTATATTTTCCACACATCATCAAAAAACAAGGTGGTTTTAAACATAATGCACAACTAGCTCTCATGATTACTCATGTAGCACATGTCTTTTATAATATCTAGAGGTAAATTCTGGTTTTGATTTATTTCATTTTATGTGCATATCATGAATCTTCCTCCTTATATTACCCATCAGGTTTGTATATGATTTTTTAATGTTAGCTTTGATGCATTGAATCACCCAACAATATTCATATATATCTACTTATTTTTGTTGTTTAATAATTTCTTTATGTCTTATTAGTAGGTTGATTGTGGCTGATGATTGGAGATTAATTGAAGCTAGTTTGATTTCTATTTTGGTCAAGATATCTGATTTTATTTTGTTATTTACAGGCTATTTCTTTTGTTTTTTTCTAGTTATAATATTTCATTTTAGTTTTTTTTCTGGTTATAATACTGCATTTCAGTTGTTGGAATGCATGTTGTTTTTGCAGAAAGTTTTTTTGTTTTTGTTACTGCATTTCACCTATTGGAATGCAGGTTTTTTTTAAAAAAATATCAAGACTTGCGACCTCTTATGGTGGTCTCTATAGGTTTTTGTTCAGAAACCATTAGCGACTGGCAATGAATGTCGCTAAATCTATTTCTTTCAAATCATCAGTGACTATATAGACGGTCACTAATATCTTTCATAGTGACTGCTACCACAGCCAGGTTAGGAAACCCTATAGTGACTGTATTTCTCTGTCGCTAATGCCCAATATCGACAAGGCAACTGCGACCGCCAAAGGCAACCGAGTAGCGCTCCCTAAAGACTATTAGAAACCACTTTTGTCGGTCACTAATAATTGATTTTATAGTAATGATATCATTATGACTATATTTTCTTCAGTCAACATATTTTCAATGGTTTTATCAACTTTCTTTTGATAGAAACATTCCCATGCAAAAGTCCCATCGTTTCCACAGAAAAAGCATTCTCCTTTCCTCTTGGAAGGATTGTATTTATTCGTGAATTTTTGAATTTTCTTTTTGAAATGTAAGCAAGAGTTTTTTTGTGAATTTCCCTCAATTATATTAATATTAGTATTGAATTGTGAAGTAATACTCACATATCTCGATATGGATTCTTCTTCAATGCAAAGAATCGTTTTTAAATTTTATAAGGAAATATCATCACTCTTTTTACTAAGTTATTTTCTGTAATCTTTCGACATAGGTGATAATTTAGCAATAATTGCACCAACCCGAAATGTTTATGGTATATTACTCTTAACGTAAATAAGTTTATTTGGTATAACTGGTATCTCTTGAAATTTCTCAAACATCAGCTTGTTATCAACCATCACATAGTTTAGATACTTTGCAATAAGAAATTTATTGATACCTTTTTCCTTAGCTTTGTACTTGAACTCGAGTGCATCCCATATCCCTCGAATGGTCTTCATTTGGCGGAAATAGTCATAAGTACAATTTGATAACGTGTTGAGAATATGTCGTCAACAAAAAACTTGATCGTCTTTACGTTTCATCCTCATTTCCTGAATGTTCTCGACTTGAGTGAGTTCAACGGCTGTACCGTCAGGATTTGATCTGGGCTCCTCAGGAATGAGGGGAAGATTCAGTTCCTCTATGTAAAAAATCTTCAACACCATAAGAAGAAACATCATCCTGTCATGCCACTGGGAGAAGTTATTTTCATCGAAACGGTCAAGTTTGATCATGTATTGGTTATTAATTTGAGGGATTTGGAATCCATCTTCTAGGTTCTAACTTAGGTATCCACCCATTTGATTGTTGTAAAAAAATATGTAGGCAGATTAAGAAGAATGATTGAACATAGATACGTGAATTTAATTCACTATCCAAAAGGGTTTGATCCACCCCCACATTGATGGTGTAGAGTTGTCGATGGAAGCTTCACTTGATAATTTCACCAAAATTTGCGGAAAACTGAACACCAATTTTCGATTGACTCGCAATATCGAGGGTGGAAGAAATATCTAGATAATTTTTGGGATTGAAGAATAATTAAACCAATAATCGATCTCATCATCACTTATTTATAAAATGAAATCGGTGTAAATCACACCGGTTTGAGCTTTTTCTTCGATTCAAAGAACACCATGGTTCGATCAAAATGAGATAACTATTGATGAAGGGCACCCATTCAGATTTAAAAAAACCAAAAACCAACAGTTATGACTAATCATGATTTTGTCATTGTAATAAAATATTTTTTTGGTTTTATATATATATATAATAAAGCATTTTACTAAATTTATATTTTTTAAAAACACTTTAAAATAATTTAGGCAAAAATATATTTTTAATGAAAGTTCCAATTCCCAAATGTTGTTTTTCGGTTTTAAATTATAAAATCGTGTTTAGTTTTCATGCCAAATATTACGTGTGTTTTCTATTATTATTATGAAATTATTTTTTATGTGGGATGCTCATGTTGTTGGGACTTAGTGTGTGGAGTTCTGTTCTTCTAGGCATGTTTACGGATTGGGGCCTGCGGCTGTTTTGAGGTTTTCTTCTTTCGGGATGTTCACTCAGTCCTGCTTCATTAGATAGCCTGACCTTCACTGCATTCCATCGTGACGATCCACCTATCTCGCCTTCCACCAGTTGTGTGGCTCCTCTTCTGTTACGCCTGTCAAGGTGTCGCCTCGGGTCTGCAGTGCCATTATTTGCTGCGGTGCGTGGGTGTTTTTTGTGTGTGGTTTGTTGTCTTAAACCTATGAGTTCGAGAGCATTGAGAGAAGTTCCTTGTTGTTATGAGATCCGCCGCCATCACGTCACCATCCTAACCCCGTTCCGGTGATCTCTAGTGGAGAACTTGGATCCCATTAGTTTTGAGGAGACCATTTCAAGAACCAGAACTTCTGGCCTCGGCGGAGCTACGTGTTCTTCGGTGCTTCATTGTTGTGATCCCGCACTTTTCTTTCTTGTTTACATTTTGTGATTTATGTTCTTTATTTACTTGTTGGTTTGGTTCTCGGTGACTGAGTGGCGTGCGTGAGTATGTCCAGTTCAAGGAAGCTTTTCTCTTACTCTGAGCCAAAGTTCATTAGGCTCTTGGGTTGACGAGGTCCCTGTTCTCAGATACCATTTGAGGTCTGCAAGCATCGTCTATCTTAACTGCTCTTCTCTTCTTGTATGTGTTATGTTTTCATTTATCATAATAAAAGGAAGATTGTGGTGGTGTTCTTTCCATGGAATATGAGAGGGAGAGCAGTGCCCACTCGCTGTTCCTTACAATTTTAATTTAATCCAGGGACCCCCCTTGTCAACACCAGCGTCACGCCCACTCGCTGTTCCCGTCTCCTCTGGGCCCATATTTTGGATTATTTACAAAAAATGTTTTACCACAATCGGTTAACATTTTGACCCAAAAAAGAATATTTATTAGAATTTCTTATTTGGGTCATATTTAACTTTATTTAAGGTTAACGGAAAATTATTTTTATACAATAGTTGGGACAGTATGTCAGACTTGTTTGATCTCCATAATTGAAAAACGATCACCATAATTCCAGAACGCTAGTAAAAGAGCCAAATTGCATTTCAATTATAATATCCAATGCCACTCAATATAATCTAAATCATAAATAAAATGTGTCATATTTATAGGGTCATGGAATGAAGAGCATGCACCATGTATAATGAAGGATCACATTTAAAATGACAACACTACTCATAAATTCCTTTTTTTATCAACCTAAAAAAAACTCTGATAAAATTCACATTTATCAACACTAAGTTTAGTGTTGATAAATATAATCTTTTATTTATGCAAAACAGCATTGATAAAATTCTTTCTCTACTGCTGTAGGGGTTTCCTCGATCTCTGCAGGGCGACGACAAGCTTCATAGGCACCAAAATTTTTCATTTGGGATGATTTTGTTCAAATAAATAATATTTAAACAGTAGAAAAGTTTAATGAAATTCCGAATTGACCGACATGTTTACCGAGCGTCCATGCCAAAAAAAACAAGCAGTATAAACATTAGTTTAAAATAAACATAATCATATAGTAGTAGATCAAACAAATGCAGAATGAAATCCAGAAACTGCAAAGGGGCTCTCGGTCTACAAACACCAAGAAAACGTGTTTAGATTGTCTTGATGTTTTAATAAAATGATTCATAAGTCATTTTTGATGTGTAAGAATTTGTCTCCCATCAAATCAACATACGATGTGACCAGCATGACTCCAAATTCATATTTTTAGTTTAAATCGTCGTTTTAATAAAAAAGACATGGGACGTACTCAAAGCAAAGCATACACATTTGGATTGTTTTAATACTTTAGAACAATGGCCCTAAATTCATTTTTGATGTGTAGGAATAAACCTTAGATTAATCCAATGCACGGTGTGATCGATATGACTCAAGTGTTTTTTTATTTAAAATTGACATTTTAGTTCAAAACAATATTAATATACTCAAACCCCAGAAAACATGTTCAAATTATTTTTATACATTACAACAATAATCCACAAATAATTTGTGATTTGAAGTAATCAACCGCACCTCAATTCAATACACATGATGCCCAGTATGACTCAATGTGTATGTTATGAGTTTAAAATTGACATTTTACTTCAAAACATGTGTCACTCACTGAAAATCAAGAAAATACACTCAATTTTTCTTCATACATTAGGATAATGATTCATGAGTCATTTTTGATATATAGAAATTAGTCTCATATCAAACTGATATACGATTTGACCGATATAACTCAAAGTACGTGTTTTTAGTTTAAATTGACATTTTAGTAAAAAAGACATGTGACATACTCAAAACTGAGAAAACACATTTGTATAATTTTGATATATTAGTAAAATGACCCTTAAGTCATTTTTGATGTGTAAGAATTAATTGTATATCAATCCGATGCACGGTGTGACCAGTATGACTTCAAGTGTGATTTTTTATTTAAAATTAACATTTTAGTTCAAAACATGTGTCACATACTCAAAAACAAGAAAATACGTTTGGGTTGCTTTGATATTATAGGAAAATGATACAACTATCACAAAACTGGGATAGGGAAGCACTGCCTTTTATCAACGATTTGCAAAAAACATTCATAAAGGGGTGGACCTTTATTAGTGCTAATAATAGCACTGATAAAAGTTTTTAAAAAAAAATATTATGAATTTATATAATATTATTATATTTATATTAAAAAATAATTTTTATTTGAATACATTGAATAAAAAAAATGTTTATAATAAATATATATTTTTCAATAATTCTATAATATATATATAATGTTTTTCTCGAAAAAAGTATTTCTAATATTATAATTAAATATATATATATATATATATATATTTATAATTTAATAATTATAAGATTATAATAAATTACATTAAATAATAAATATATTTATTAGATTTATTAGATTTATTAGATTTATTAATGATTTATTAGATTAATTTATTATATTTATTTGATTTGTTGGATTAATTAATTATGTTTATTATATTGGTTATATTTATTATATTTATATTATTTATAAATATATAATAATTTTTAATATATTTATTTATAATTAAATGTATTTAATATATATGTGTTTTCCAATGAATTTGGTCAATGAAAATATTTATCATGAGTATATATATGTTATGTATCGTGCATATGAATGATCATTTATACATTACGTCACGTTGTCCATTAATGTGTATGTTTATTAATTCAAAATGTTACCCATATGAACTATATATGTTCTAAAAAATGTACTTATAAAATTACATTAAATACATTTAAATAATAAATATATTTTATTATATTTTAAATGATATATATAAATACTTTTAGAATACATTTGTAATTATAATTATAACTATATATATATATAAATAATTATAAATTTATATATATAATATTATAATTTTATTAATATATATATAAATATATTAACAATTATATACAAATATTTATAAATATATACTATTTATAGTTATTATTATAAGTAAATATATATATATATATAAATAATTATAAAATTATAACAAATATATTTATTATACTACTTATAAAGTTATAAATATATAATTAAATAGATATATTTATAAATATATACAAATATTTATAAATAAAAACAAATATTTATAAATAAATACAAATAAATTTATATTTATTTAAATAATTATTTAATTGGTTGTGAAATTGTTTCTGATAACGATGTCCTTTATCAGCGCTAATAAAGTGATTATAAAAGAAAAATTTATCAATGCTATAATTCTAGTGCAGATAAATAGGTGTTTTATCAGCGCTATAATTTGAGCGCTGATTAGTAAGTCTTTTATCAACGATTTTTAAATGTTGATCAAGGTATGTTTTATCAGCATTTTTTATTTTAGCACTGATAAAATATACATTTACCAGTGTTTTTAACTAGTACTCATAAAGGTTCCAGTGGGTTTTATAAAAAAACACTAACAGGCTCCTCCTCCCTCACACCCTTTCGAGCCTTCGCAGAAGCTGACCCATGCATCGCCGAGCCCTCCTCCATCGTGACCCCTCCTCCACTGTGACCCCTCCTCCTCATTCGTCACCGCTGCCTCCTCCTCCTCCTTCATCACGACCCCTTCTCTACCGCATCCCCTCCTCCTCCTCCTCCTCTGTCGCTGCTGCCTCCCCCACCGCTGCCTCCTCCTCCTCCTCCTCCTCCCTGGCCGCCTACTCATCCTCCTTTGTTGTCGCCTCCTCCTCCTCATCTTCTTCTTCTTTCTCCTCCTCTAACTCCTTCTCCTCCTCCTCCTTGTGCGGCCCCTTGTCCACCTGACCTTCTCCAGCGCACCCTCTTCATCTGCGACTATCCTGGCATCCTCCTCTACATCGCACAGATTCCCCCCAGTGAGTCTCTATTGCGGTTTACCTGGTTTCCATAGGGTTCATAGGGTTTGGGGGAGTTTTTCACCTAATTATTGGTATGCCATTGAATTTTTGGGGATTTTTTCATCTAATTGTTGGTATATCATTGAGTTTTGGGGGATTTCTATATCTAATTGTGGGTATATCTATTGAGTATGTTTGTTTACTCTTTGGTTATTATTGTTTACTGTTCTTTATTATTTAACTTAGGTGGAGATGCTTGCTATATATATTTCATTCCCTTTCTTTTTTATTACCTCTGTTTATTTTTATTTTCAATGTACTGCTCTTAATTTTCTTATCTATTTTATCATACAAAAAGGGGGAGAGAGATTCAAATTTGGGTCGAGTTTATTGGATTGGGTAATTATCAAATGGGTTGAATGGTTCCTTGCCACTCTGTCTACGTTTTGATAAATTCATATCCCCTCTCAATTTGATTATTTTTATTTTGATAATTACTTATTCCTCTCTTAGTTTATAGTTTATTATTCTTTATTATGGTGGAGATTCTTATTAGATAAATCTACATCCTCTCTAAATTTATATGGTTATTCTATCACTTATGCTTCCACATGCACTTTCTACCTACATAGACCTATTCTAACTATTTATATTCTCATACATGCTACTTTTGGATAGTTCCTAACTTTATGCTCGGTCGGCAACCTCTATAATGGATAGCTTCTCTATTAGTATCTATCTTTTAGAGTTGGACAATATTTTTTCTTTATCTTATTTTCTTAAATTATAGAGTCTTCAGTAATATAATAGAAACAACCATTAAATAAAAACATGTAGGACTATATCTCTACATTTTAAAATTCCCTTAGTAATATCCAAATATATTATATACTCCCCAAGGAATTTATTTTTCCTTTCCATCTTTATTGAATTTGAAGTAATCGGCATTTCATCGATGGAAAAAGGTATATCTTCAATCCTATTAATATTCACAATTCATCACACATAATAATGAATTTCTTAGTAACTCATTTAATTGTGTCGACAAGATTGGAACCCCAACCTACTTCTAAATTGTCCATCTCTGTTATATATTAACATCAAGCTTATTGAAACTTCATGTTCATTAAAAAAATATTGAAAAAAGGATTCTGGTCTCAATTACCACCTATTGGGATTATCAGATATAAAAAATAAACAAAAGAATAAAATAAATAATGGCTCTATTCCTCCCCCAAACCTCACTCATGTTATACCAGTACCCATCAATGTACCTAGCCCGATTCTCAAACTAGTCGAAAATTAGGAAATATTCATGGGTTAAGATAGTGGTTATAAACCAATTGAAAATGGATATAGTTTATATCCACTATTAGGACACCCATGGGAGTTATCCTAGTTTCCATATCCCACCATAAATATCCATAGTTAGATGGTCTAGTACCATAGACAATGATTTTGGATGAAGTCCCTATTATGGGGAACCAATAGCCAGGGATTGTAACATTTTCCATAGGGAATCAACCTCCATATGTGGACCATAGACATAGGTGTCTATAGCTATGGTTTATGAATGTGGTCATATAATTTGAAATATTAAACCAAAAGATGAGATTTGATATCAAGACCACTTCTATAATTTATCTAAGACTATAACAATAAGCTACAATGAACTATATTTATAAATATATATATATATATATCTACATATATAAATATATGTTTGTGTGTGTGTATAATTTTTTATAACTATAATAATTATACTTTTAGAAAAGAAAAATGCTCATGGATTTCAGAACCTTTGGCCACAGTCTATATCAACTATGGTCATAGGTGTTATAGGAAAGTCCTACCACCACTATATATATGGATCATGTCCTTAGTACTTTTCCATTTCCTTCCCATGAATAACATTCCTTTTCCCATAGTCCATATCAACTCACACACCGGTTATTCCTCCATTAAAAGGTATGTGTCTTGGTTATGCTAACCTAACCAAAAAGCATCTCACTGGTTGTGCCTTGTCATTGGAAAAAGGAATATGTCTGGGATATGCCTCCAGGTGTGTAAAAGGAAAGGAATTTTTATTCATTCCTTGGTATGGGGAAAGATATATATTAAAGAGTTACACTCTCCTACAAAAGTATGGTTGATATAGTGCATGTTCATGATACACCCTTGTATTTTAATGAATAACCTAGGGTTGGTTTCGAAGGTGAAAGAGGGAAGTTGAACTGATTTTTCAAATGGAACCAGATTCCATGACATGGTGAATATTCTACATTGTGGAGGTTGTTCTTGTGGCGTGGTTGGGGAACTACGATTTGGAAGTTAGTTTTTAGGGTTCTAGTTGTTTTGTAATAGTGGTGTCATGGTGTTTTGGTTGTCGTGTGAAGTCTTATAATGTGGAGTTCACACAGTTCTTCCAATTTTTGTATCATTTCACTGTGGAGGGTCTGAGAGCTTAGAGGGTATGCTGTATTGATGACCAAGGCATCATAGTCCCTTTCCCCTAGATTATATGATCTCATTGTTGACCGTGCAGGTGGATTCTAGATTTGTTTTTACCAGGAACCATTACGGTGTGGCCATATCCTTTGTGTCGTAGTTCCTTCTCATTTGGGACCCATTGTGGCATGGCCCTATGTGTTGGGTTGTGATGCATGTTTTCTCATATTGCCTATGTGTTGTGGAATTGCAGAGGGAATTTATTGTAGATGCATCGCACAAGGAATATGTTTTAAGAGTTGTATGAAGGATTCATATAAGCTTCTGCACAGTTTTAATGAAATATCATCTTAATGATATTGAAGGGAAAATCAATCCTCACCCACCACTTCTTTATGTGAACATTATATCTCATGGAACATGGGATGCATTTAACAGCCATTGTGTGGAGCAGACTTTTCAGGTACATTGTATCTGGTAATACATTGTTTGACGTTTCTTATATTCATCACTATAATTGACAGTTTTTTATTTATAAAATAGAAACTGAGTGATGAAAATAAGGAATGGTCATCAAAACTAGTGTACCCCTAATTTAATGTAAGGATGGGGTATACTTCACTTGAGAAAAAATTGGTACATATTTTAAATGTACCGTAATACTTTTATGTGACAAAAAACAACACCATAACCATGTTCCTATATTTATATATAGATTGATGAATCAAAATCGAAATCCACTTCCATCCCATTCCATGTGCTATGGAAGGAGGATCACGTAAATAAAGAGCAGATACTGATTGATGAAAACACAGAAAAAGTGTCGGAAACATGTGTAAGTATGACATAAAATAAATTCATTTTTCTTTAAATCACTATTACATAACAATGAATACTTTTTTCCTATATTTTCTATTAGACATAGTAAAAGGAATTAGCAACACCTGCACCAGATACAGACATACTTTTAGCGGCCTTGAAGCAACAAGAACAGTATGGCCGTATCAGAGGTGTGGGTTTTGGGGTGACACCCCGAACTGATTTTTAGAAATAAAAACAAGTGGAGGATCAAACTGAGGAAATGAAAAAGATGAGAGAAACTATCACGAACCAGGCTGGGTCACCATCCAACCCGGTGCCCAACCCGGTCTATGCCAAGGCCCGAAGGGCGTTCCGGATCCCCATGGACTGGCACAACTGACCGGGTATCAAACATTACATGGGAACGTTTTACCCGAAATAAAAGACAGAAAAACAACTAACCAGATAAATAAACTGAAACTAGAAATAGACAACCAAACACGCCTTTAAACTATGAACATGTTTAAATTCTACAATTCAAAACAATAACTAAGAAGAAAAGAGGACAACAAAAACTAAAACTCTTACTCAAACCTCCCGGCAAAAGAGGGGCCACATCAACACCACTCTGCATGACAAGACCAACTGCAACCTGAACCACCATCATTGATCACGATGTCACAACCTGGAATACCCAAGAAACAAATTCTACATACACCCAAAGGTGTATGTAGGGTGTGATCCAAAATCCCAATAGGACGTTACCCAATAAAAAGGTTCCACATATAAACATTAAATGAAAAAAACATTTGCAGGCAAAATAAATGAAAGGACACCAAAGCTTAAACAACTTTAAAGAAACAATTTCTATAAGGACAACACTTTTAAAGAAAACAACTTAAATAAAAGAAAACACCCTTGCATAAAAGAAAAAATGAAACATTCACAGAAACCCAAAAGCTGCCCCGTATGTCGACGATGGGTGTACAGTAGTCCAGGAGCACCCAAAGTGGGGGAGGCCCTAAAGGTACTAGAAAAAGGAATGGGACCCTAGAACCTCGTGCCTCAGTGAATAGTACCTGAATCACAACAAAATACGTTCTCATGCACTAGTCACTAGACAGGGCAACACATCCATAACCTATTGGTCTCCGATCATCATCCAATGTTTAGTTAGTGTTGTAATCGTCAATCCAGCTAAGTGAATCTGGGCTGGGGCCACTCTCAAATCACTATCACACTAGTCTAGTCCGCCCACCTAGTACCCTGACATCCCCTTTTGTGCTCAAGATGTTACAACTTCACATTTCATGTCAAACACAAACAAATAAAACAAAAACGGTGTAATATAAACCCACCGCCACACTTCCACATACATAGAAAACCATTTGACAAAGTACGCACGCCAAAAGACTTTACCCAACTCAATTAAAACAATTTCTGAATTTCAAATAATTGTTTATTTAAAACCTATTAAATTTTTATCGTTAATCATTTTTATCAAATCATAATAAATTATTTGTAAAAAAATTATTCAAAAAGAAACATAACACGACTTTAAGACGCAAAACCAACTCAACCCTCTTTCAGGACCAAGCACACCCAAAACAGGTTCCCAAAAATGTTTCACACCATTAATAAAACTTAATAAACCATTTAATGATTTTATAAAAACAATGACAAGGTGAAACCAAGCATTATACACCAAAAATATTTTAAAACTTAATCTACATCACTTACACAATCAAATAAATCAACTAAACAAATAAAAAAATCATTCCAGTGATTAAGCAAACCACTAAGAAATTTTATCAATAAATTTTAAAAATGTGTCGCATGACTTTAAACACTAAAGACACACACAAATCCTCATTTGTGAAAAAACACATATCAACTCCACGTCAAAACATGATCTGAAGCCTTTTCACAATTCAATAGTTAAATGCTCAATTTTTATAAAACATGATCAAATGTCACAATAAGGGTTTTTATAAAAAATGCACCACATTTCATATAAGCATGCTACTTAAAATCAAAACACATATAAAACTCATTCAAAAACTAACTTCACACAACACAGGTTAATATAATAACACACTAAATTAATTATTCATGAAAATTAACTTATCAGATAATGTTTAAACGTGGAACCACCTACCTCAGTGTAAAAGAATTCACAAAAATGGTGCGCAACGATCGTCGCCCACCAACCGTAACTTAAACAAAGTCCAAATAGAACCTATTAAAAAAAACACATCAGAACAATTATACCAAAATTGAGCCAAACTCAATTAAAAACTTTAACTGCACTCAACCATGATTAAACAACTAGAAAACAAGGAAAATGCACTTACAGCGGGGGGTGTGGGAGGTCGGCCGGAGGTCAACAGAGGCTTCTGGAGTTTCTCGAGGAGGTGAGGGGAGGCTGTCCAGGAATGCGAAGGGGTGCGGGGCGGCCGGCACGAGGTTGGCCGGTCGGCGGGGTCACTAGAAAAAGGGGATGCGACGCTAGAAGGGGTCGGGAGACGAGGGGGGGGGGGGGGGGGGGAGGGGTGGGGGGGGGGGAGGAAGTGGGGTGTCGGCCGAAATTTTATGGACAAAGCATGGAGGCTGGTTGCCATGGGGGTGCGGCGCGAGCTGGCCAGCTAACTGGGGTGGCCGAACGGAGTAGGAGCAAGGGGTGTCGGGTTCGTCAGAGGGTGGTGGTGTGCCAGTGGAGAGGTTCGGCGAGGAGGCGGGAATAAGGAGAGCAATGAAAAGAGGGGCCGCGGCTGGCGTGATGGAGGTTGTGCGGTCGGGTTGCGAGGTTGGGGCACGACGGATGAGGGGAGGGTGGTGCGGGGTGCCGCGGGGTGGCGAGCCGGCAACTGGTGGCGGAAGGGGAGGCGCTGGCGAGTGGCGCACGCTTCCTGGGCAAGGGAAAGCAGACAGCGCGATCGGGTTCCCGGGGGGGGGGGGGGGGAGCGACGGGCAAAGGGGGTGAGGGGGAGGTCCTAAAACCCTAGAGAAAAAAAGAAAACCCAAAATAAAATGGAGTAAAAAAATAAAGTAAAAAAGGAAAATGAAAAATAAAATCCATAATAATACTATTATTATTATTGCTGTTATTAATATTCATAAACTGGAACCTTGACAATAATAATGTTATTATCATTAAGACACAATTAATTAAATTATTAGCACATTCTTCTCATTTTATTTACTTATTTTTATTCTTCCACACATTTAATTTTATTTCATTATTATTATAAATTCATTTATTTAATTAGTTGACCATCGAGCATGGTCATACGACGGACCTGGCGAAGCTGCACGGCGTCGCAACTATGCTTCACCTGTGCGTCGCTTGATGAAAAGCCCCAAAAAACTCATCTAATTTTGTTTATTTATTATTAATTCCTTTTATTTAATTAGTTACACATTAGGCATGTGAGCGGGGGACCGGGCGAGCTTGCCCGGCTTTGACAGCGGCGCGTCAAACACCATCAAGGCCGAAACACATATTTATCAACACAAAAAGCGTGAAACCCAAGTCAGGCTTGACACTCATTTCGTATAAAAAGAAAAAATAATAATTAGAAGATGATAAAATTATAAGAAAAAAAATAAAGATTAGAAACATGACGCAGTGCAAAGTCCGAGTGTGACAATTCTCCCCTCCATAAAGCTTTCGGTCCCTAGAAAGCCACAACTAGGGTTGATACTCAAAGAAGAAGTTGTTACCCCACTCAAGTTCAAAGAGGATCCCCAAAATCAACAAGCGAAAAAAGGAAAAAGCACCGTGCTCAGAGAAAGTGACTCAAAGACAACTTCATGAAATGCGTCAAAAGACATTCTGATATGTGTCGCCCGCCCCAAAGAGCTAGAACGCCTCCATTTGACTGATCGAGGAGGGGAACTCTCGCACCCACAGAAACCAACTTCACAAGCCGAAACACCTCAAGCACTAATAAACAAAAACCAATCCATATTTAAAAACAGAAGAAAAAGATCAACATGGGGAGGCCCGAGGGGCTCCCCACCATTAGGAACTCACTAATACTCGAGACGAGACTGGATAAATGACACGGGGAGGTTTGAGTGGACTCCGCTCCTTTAAAGAATAGTCCAGTACCGAATCATTCAAGAGACATTTGTGAGAGACCCGTCGTGGGTCTCCTCACCATTGGAACTGACAGCAGATACAAAACTGTAGAAATTTTCCTACGGGGGCCAAGCACCCCACCACAAGGGGTGGCGAGGGTCGGGCCCAACTACCGGGCGTTAAAACCACGGCCAGAGACAGCCCAACATCCTCAAATCCCTGGATGAGCATCATTCAAATGTGAAACCGTTTAACCCAACATACCCCATAAAGACCACTAAAAGTGATTACATCTGGTGGGATGCAACCCTCAGGACTTTAAGGTGACTAGACGATCACGCCACCTCATAGCCACGAGAAACCCCATGCACCCAAGCGGGTCATTCAGAAAGGAACAATCATAGAAAACAATATAAACCTCCTTCACCTTCAATACCGACGACAGAAATAAGGTTGGGGTCCCGTACACTCCCGGGGTTCCTGACCATGCACCAGCTTCACTCTGAGGCCTATGGCTGGAGCCCTGATGTTTGAAGCATATCCTTCCTCACAGTTAGTTAATTAAGACTCCTGAATGGAACTTCTCCTTTTGGTGTCACACGCGACCACACTACAACTGAGGAAACACCAGAAAACACAACACATTATGACATCCAATTACTCTCACACTGAAAATTCACCAGAACGAGATATTAGATGGTCCACGCGCATCAACCCTTGTTACAATGAATGAGAACATGACACCAAAAATCATCACCAAGCACGATCGTTGTTATCGAGAGAAAAATTATGGTGAGAAAGACATTAAACCATGCCTTGAACAACATGCGATTCCTGAAAACGACCATAACAGCCTCGTACAATTGGGTCTGCCAAACTAGTAGCCTAACACGAACCTTTTCTTAAACGAAAAAAATCAAAGACAAGAGGTCATTTAGAAAAATAGACCGCACCAACAACTTTGGTTTGCTTCCTCCTTTTCCCCACTGGAGACTCCTTTACCACTTCCAAACGACCGTTGAATATCAAAGGGACCTCACGCTGCAAGATGTCACCCAACCATGACCATTGCAGCCGATAAAAGCACTACAAGCCTTTCAAAACATTGGTCAGCACCGATAACTTTGAACCGCCTTCACCATTCCTTGCTGGAATTCCTTTCACTATTTCAAGGGGGAACCTTCAGACGCAACAATGTCAAACTTCATACCTGATGACTCAGACGACTCAAAGAGACCGAAACTCCCTTCAGCTCCCCTTGCATATGTCATCCCGCTACGAGAGGATCCACTTAACTGAATGGAAAAGGAAAAGACTTAGCACTATCACCCAAAAAGTGAGAGTAATTACTTTAATCAACTATAGGGTCGGCCAATGGTGAACTATATGTGGCCGCATGTCATTCTCACATTAACTCTTTATTGGGGATTACACTAGCCAAGAAAGAGAACCATGGACCCAAAAAAACTGGTCCAATGGCCAATACATACAGTAAGAAAACACTAAACGTATAGGGAGAAGCACTGCAAGGGCTTCTAGAAACAATTTTCGAAAAAAACCATTAACTACACGTTTGCACACCAACTCACGAATAAGAATTCAAACTCATTACAAAAATCAGTCAAAAGGGATTGTCGGCTCGAAACGCCTCACATCCAACCTTTCAAAAATACAAGTACACACCAAACAATCAAAAGTTTTTTAAAAACACCTAATTTTTATTTTAACAAAACATTTTGAAAATAAGCAAAGCTAGTGGGTTGCACAAACACCAATGGTGCCCCAAGGGCCTCGCACATGCATGTTCCCGTGCCACACCAGCACCCACCTCATAACCATCCAGGCACTAATCTGATCATTCCATTAACCCTTTATCTTTCCATATACACTCATGCATTTGGTTTCCCATGAGAACACCAAGGATCAAAACCAAACCTTTCCATTTTTTTCAAAACCAAAACATCCAACCCACACTTTTCAAGCCTCATACCTCATTTTCTTTTTAAAGTTCTTTATTTCAAAACACTTTCCAAAACATTTTCCAAGACCAAATCATTTTTACTTAAAAACCAAATGTCCAAAATTCCAAAACAAAGAAATGAGGAATGGTGCAAGAGAAAACTAGTGTCAACAGGTGACTGGAACATATGGTTGGTAGCCATATGCCAATCATGACCCTGCCACAGAGGGTATTCTGGGATAGCTTCCCCAGCACCGCATGGCTTGCCAGACCCTGTGAGCTCACTGGGACCACTGAACATACTCTCTTTTTCATTTCCCTTAAATGAAATTAACCACACCGACCAAAGGTTTAGAAAAACCTCAACTTGATTTGGTAACTCGATTCCCACCACGAGGTGTGCTGGTCAGGCACCTTACTTGTAGAAAAGACATTGTGTCCCGACAACCTTAACTCCAGTCTACCGTGACCCTATCCCAAAAGTAAATGACCCAAGAGAGGAAAATTTTCCCTCTGATACCATTTTGTCATGAACTAGGTCAGGTCGCCATCTGACCCGGTGTCCGACCCGGTCCATGCCAAGGCCCGACGGGCATTCCCGATCCCCATAGGCTGGCACAAGTGCCCAAGTATCAAACATTACATGGGAACGATTTACCCGAAATAAATGATAGAAAAAAACTAACAAGATAAATAAACTGAAACTAGAAACAGACAACCAAATACCCCTTTTAACTATAAACAGGTTTGAAGTCTACAACTTGAACCAATAACTAAAAAGAAAAGATGACAGCAGAAACTAAAACGCTTACTCAAACCTCCTGGAAAAAGAGGGGCCACATCAACACCAATCTTCATGACAAGACCAACTGCAACATGAACCACCATTACTGAGCATGATGTCACAACCTGGAATACACAAGAAACAATGTCTACATACACCCAAAGGTGTCGCATGACTTTAAACACTAAAGACTCATTCAAATCTTCATTTGTGACAAAACACATATCAACACCACATCAAAACATGATCCAAAGCATTTGCACAAAATTTTTATAAAACCTGATCAAATGTCACAATAAGGGTTTTTATAAAAAAATTACCACATTTTATATAAGCCTGATACTTAAAATCAAAAAACATATCAAACTCATTCAAAAACTAACTTTGTACAACAAAAATTAATAGAATAATACACTAAATTAATTAAGAAAGCAAATTAACTTATCAGATAATGTTTAAACGCGTAGCCACATACCTCGGTGTAGTATAATTCACAAACATGGTGTGTAATGATCGTATCCCACCAACCGAAACTCAAACAAAGTCCAAATAGAACCTAATAAAAAATCACAACGGACCAATTATACCAAAATTTAACCAAACTCAATTCAAAACTCTAACCGCACTCAACCATGATTAAACAACAAGAAAACAAGGAAAACGTACTTACAGCGGGGGTGCGGGAGGCCGGTCAGAGGTCGAAGGAGGCTGTCGAAGTAGTGTGAGGAGGTGCGGGGAGTCTGTCCAGCAGCGTGAAGGGGTGCGGGGCAGTCGGTGCAAGGATGGCTGGTTGGCGGGATCGCCAGAAAAAGGGGAGGCAGTGCCAGCAGGGGTCAGGAGACACGGTGGAGGGAGGAAGAGGGGTGCCGGCCGGAATTTTTTGGACAAAGCAGGGAGGCTGGTTGCCATGGGGGTGCAGCGCGAGCTGGCTGGCTAACTGGGGTGGCCGAATAGAGAAGGAGAAAGGGGCATCGTGTTCGTTGAAGGGTGGAGGTGCGCCGGTGGAGAGGTCCGACGAGGTAGCGGGAATAAGGGGAGCGGCGCAAAGAGGGGCCATGGCTGGCGCGACGGTGGTCGGGCTGCGAGGGTGCGGTGCAGCGGATGCGGGGAGGGCAGTATGGGGTGCCGCGGGGAGGCAAGCCAGCAACTGGTGGTGGAAGGGGATGCGCTGGTGAGCGGCGCACACGGCCCGGGCAAGGGAAAGTAGACGGCGCGATCGGGTTCCCAGGGGGGAAACGAGATGGGAAAAGGGGGTGAGGGGGAGGTCCGAAAACCCTAGAGAAAAAAAGAAAACCCAAAATAAAATGGAATAAAAAAAATAAAATAAAAAGGAAAATAAAAAATAAAATCCATAATAATACTATTATTATTATTATTGTTATTAATATTCTTAAACTGGAACCTTGACAATAATAATATTATTATCATAATACACAATTCATTAAATTATTAGCACATTATTCTCATTTTATTTATTTATTTTTATTTTTCCACACATTTAATTTTATTTCATTGTTATTATTAATTCATTTATTTAATTAGTTGACCATCGAGCATGGTCATACTACGGACCTGAAGAAGCCGAATGACATCGCAATTATGCTTTTTCCGTGGGTTTCATGATGAAAAGCCCTGAAAAACTCGTTTAATTTTGTTTTTTATTATTATAAATTCCTTTTATTTAATTAGTTATACATTAGGCAGGCGAGCGGGTGACCGAGTGAGGTCGCCTGGCTTTGACAGCGGCGCGTCGAACACCATCAATGCCAGAACACATATTTATCAGCGCAAAAAGCGCGAAACCCTAGTCGGGCTTAACCCTCATTTCGTATAAAAATGAAAAAATAATAATTAGTAGTAGATAAAATTATAAGATAAAAAAATAAATATGAGAAACATGACACAACGCAAAGTCTGAGTGTGACAACAACATTATCTATGTTCAAAGAAGAATTATAACACCAGAGAGAGATGATAGAAATTTTTATGGGGGTAGCAAAGAGAAAAAACAACTTATGAACAACCCGTGCGTGAAGATCCCACCCCACCCCCACCAGTTTTGAGGCAAGCCATTCCCTTAAAAAACATGACTTTGCTGAGGTAATCAATGTTATAATAATTGTTTCTATGAAATGTGAATCCAATAGACACTGATAACTTTCCAATACAGATATTATACAGGGTGAAAATGATTGTGATTTATATCTGTCAACTCCCACCTATCGCCTTGTAGTGAGGGCTATGGTGTTCAATCTGCAAAACGACATGCTACACAACAGACCATTTCCAACAGATCATGTCGGAGTGTTGATTAATGTATCTCATCATATGAGTGCCATGATACATGTTCTAAATTATTATGATGATATTCATACAGTCGAACAAGCTATTGGAATATTCATCAGATGGCTGACAATTCTTGTAAAAAAACATGTCGATAAGGAGGTCTTCATTTCCCATTTATTTTTCAAGATGAACCTTAAAAATTTAACGAAAAAAGGTCTGAACCGATGAATAATATTATATAAAGACAAGTATAAGGGGGTGAAATGAAAGATTGGATCAAAACTATATCAAGGATCAACCAACCAATTGAAACAATCTACTGAGAGCACCTTCACCCCACCCATTCTATATCCACATTTAATATCATTGCAGGATCATGTGGATACAGAGTTGATAGAAAACAATACTCACACAATTGATTTTGAAAAAAATATGTATTGAGAGGAAGAATCAAATTACATTAGTGGTGAAAATATAAATGAAATCCTCAAATATGAATGGCTAGGGGCCTCAGTTGTAAATGTATACATGAGGTATGTTTTCATGATTTGATTTTAAAAAAGCTGATATACTATGATAATTATGACTAAATACATTTCATATTTTTCACAGGAATATATATGAAAAACAATTGAAGGGGTTTTTCCCTGAACAAAAATTTGGACTTGTTTGTCCTCACATCAACTCTTCAAAAGAAGAAATAAATTTAGGTAAAGTGTGTGAAATATTGTCATCCATGCTCAAATCATTTGAAAAACAAATTACGGATGACAAAATCTTTTTAATACCAACGATGTAGGGGTAAAACTATATAATTTAATCATATCAACTATATTTTCATTTATTTCATTACTTATTCCTTTTTGTATCTTTAGGTAGCATAGGATACTTATTTCGGTCAATTTGGATACTATGAAAATTTATTTTCTAGATTAAATGCATAGATATCCAACAAACTGACAATGCATGATGGAATTTTCTAATTTGTAATATAGTAGATCAAAAATTCTGGAACACAACATCTAGTTATATAATTTATAATATATTTTAATGAGTATTCTATTATGATAGGGTGGTGCATAAATATTGTCTACTTCATGGAATGAATCCGAAGCCTAAGGACAAGAAATCCCATGAGATATAAAACTAGACAAGTATCCTGGTATATATAATAAAATTTCACTATCCAAACACATATCTAAACAAATTACTTATTTTTATTTAAGTTTTTGCAGTTTACAAAACAAAAAAATGAAAAAGTCTATGGTTATTATGTTTATAAATTTATGAAATAGATCATATTTCATCAATAAACTAGTATCCTTGAAGAGGTATTTTTAAAAATAATTACTATTTCGTTTAAAATATTAATTAATCCTTTGTGTATTTATATTTTTTCAGTACTACCATGACTGTCGCAAAAAATAATATTCACAATATGATATAGACAAAATAGTAATTATTTTCAATTGGGAGAACCAAATCCACCCGAACCAACATGAAATGATCTAACGCCCTACTTAAAACATAAAATGGAGTCAAAAACACTTAAATCCCCAAATAACTGAGGTACGATACAAGTAGTAACCATATAATTATACCTCAGATCAAAGTCGGAGGACTGAATCAATCTGAACCCCATTTCCCCTCTTCGCAGAATATAATTACCCTTTGTCCACAGAAAGAAGTAAAAGACCTAAGTTTCCAATGAGATAAAGAAAATAAAATAAAAACTAAACTAAAACATACCTGTCTCCTATGACTATACATGTCATCACCCAACATATAATAACCACAATGCCCCTTGGGTCAAATCATGTTCCTTCAAGCATGGGGGAAATAGATCCATGTTTCAAAATGATACTATAATATAGTACATTCCTATTAATTATCAATTATTCTTCCTATTAATGGTATATAATTAGTTTGGCTTGAGTTTCAGCTTAATTTGGTTTTGTTCGATACAAGTTTTTATCCCACCCAATAATAAAAGTTTACTAGAGGACAAAATTTCTAATCAAATAGAATATATCATAACAAAAAATGGATCCACACCTATGAAGAAGGATGGACATGATAATAAAGAATATTTGATCATATAATCTGATGAGTTATAAAATGATAAACCAAAAAAATGAAAAACATTGAGTGTTCTCTAATTGCTCAAGTGAATATGAAATTTTCAAACAATAATAAACATGTGAAAGAAGATAAAAGCGGACATAATGGCCTGGATTTTTAAAAGAAAAGGTGTTAAAGCCATACCAATAACAACTAGTGGTATCATAAAGAATCTAATTTGTTGCAACTAATATCAAGCCATGATTTAGTGAAAGCAATCTGTTGTAAATAGGAGGGCATATTTGGAGAAACATAATCATGAAGAAATGGGGGAGTTAGAGATGGATTTTAATGGTTATTCAACCTTATCTAAGATTAAAGAAACCTATAGAGACTAACTACACCCCTCTACCCTACCCATTTCCCCACTGCCCCACTGCACCACCCCCATCCCCCTGCCCTGCAGACCCCCCTGCAGACCACCCCTACCCTACAGACCTCCCCACTTCACCCTGTCCCCTCCACCCACCCCCTCCCCCTGCCCTGCAGACCTCCCCCTCCCCCTCCCCCCCTGCCCTACAGACAACCCCCTTCCCCCTGCCCCCTGCCCCCTGCCCCCTACCCCCCTCCATCCTGCCCCCTGCCCTCCTCCACCCACCCCTTTCCCCTACCCCATGCCCCTTCCCCCCTCCACCCACCCCCTGCATCTTACAGAAGGGACTCTATAATGTTTTTGTAATCTGGGGAGGGATCACACATGTATGATTAAAGGAACATCAAAAATCTAAAATAAGTTTACCTAAATGATCACTTGATTTTATGTGAGGTTCTTGGAAGATTCTACGTTCACATCAGTTTGAGCATCAATTCAGGTTGAGAATCAATTTTGGAGTGGTTTTTCTGAGGGTACCCACGAGTAGATGAAAATGACCACTTGATGTTCACTTGAAACTCCCTTTGGTTGTGCCAGCAACAACATGGTGAAAATCGTTACAATTCAGATAAGGGGGAAGACATGAGGTGCATGAATTTTAATGGTAGGGAGAGCATCTAGCCATAAAAAATTTAATTCAAACCAAAAGAGTATTTTAGTATTTTCTAACAACATAGTGTACAGTTCCTAGATAGAATAGAAGCATACAAAATCTCTATATTAGATAAAATCTGGTGGAAAAATTCATACAAGATTCAATGACATCAACTTATAACAATAACATTGTCCACAACATCAATTCTTCTTACGGAAAATAAGGCCTCCATGTCAAAAAATATGAAATTTATGGTATCAAATCAGAACATGAACTAAAATTTTGTGTTCTAAAAACCCAAATAGAGAAGTGATACCACCTCATCAATATAAATGAACAACATACTGGTTTCATGAAACTTATGGTTCACTAACCTGGAATTAGAAATATAATGTCATGTTTGAATTTTGATCATCAAAAATACAAAATGATAAAATGATGTTATATTTTATTTTAAGAAATACTTCAGTAAAAAAACACTGGGATGTGGAATTTGTTCAAAAATATAATATACCATCAAGATCATCATATCAGACCATCTGATGATGATCAGATTTTTGTAAATCTGAATTTATTTAGGTAACATCCAGTAGTTAACACCTTCAAACCTTGATATACAACATAAGAATTGTTCTAATCTATGATTCAATGTCCCAAAGAAGGTCATAGAGTATTGTTTTCATAGAGTATAATCTATTGTTAGGAATGAATTTGTGGAGAAAATGAAAATCAAGGAACTGTAGTCAGATCTAGAATCTTATCTGGATAACATCAAGGGGTGAAGTTATAGTCTTAAAAACACCATAAAAAAGGACCCTAACATCGCAACAATAAATGCATGGTTAATATGTTCGGTCTTATCCATATACTCCGTAGATGCTGAAACCTACAGATCAACATTCACCATTTCTAAATTTAATGTTGTCGTCATCCGAAACAATTTAAAAATACCAGGAAAGAGGCATGAAGATTAGGAAGGAGATATGAAAATAATAAAGACAATAAATTGAATGAAATAAATCATACAGTATGAAAATTGGAGGATGAGTTGAGTGTCTCTTGGAGTGGCTTGTAGTGTTGATGGAGGTAAGGTTACCTAATGCCTTCGATGGAAGCATAAGTGACAACACATTGTATGTGAGATATTTACCTTAATAGTCTCACAAATGTCCAATATAGAGTGCACTAAATCACATCTTGGATAACAGTGAACTGGAGCCTACACATTAAATGTATTTTACAGAAACCTTCAAATTAAATGGTAAATGACTCACATACAATTTAATGAGGAAGGTGGAAAACATAAAAAACATTGAAAACAAAGTAGAAACAAGAACCTGGATGTTTTTTTTTGCTTCCAACAACATTATGATTCGATCTTCAACAGGTGTATGAGGTGATGTCCAGTTTTTTTCTACCCAAAAAGCAAAAGAAAAATGTTATTAAATAGTAAAATAACTAAAGGAAATAAAATAAAAGAAAGTGGAAAAGAATTTTTAGGTTTCAAACCCCGAACAGGGGCTGTTGTAAACCTGTCCATAGTTGGACAGTTCCAGCAGGTCAACCCCAGTCCATTTGCGAGTGTGGTAATCAGAGTAGGAACCACCTCATCTTGTTTCTATTGAGTGTTTATTGTAGTTCCCATTGAAAATCAACTTGAGTGATGTAAATATGATTTCCATCAAGACCTATCAGTAGTTATTCACGACATGCCCCCCCTTAGCATTAACTAGACTACTTAAGTGACAGTTCTTATACAATAATCAACCTGAACCCAAATGTTTAATGGGATATAAATACAGAAGTAGAGTCATGTATATAAGAGTTTATAAATAACAAATGTTAAATCCATGAATTATTGGTCTAATACTAGCCAAATAAGCATAAGGAATGAAATGTTTAATTGCGAACCAAAAACAAATAGTAAAAATGAAATATAGAATATCAAGGTTTTTAATCCAGATAATTGTATTTACAAATTTATCAGGAATTTCAATATGGACTGCCATAGGAATGAATAATTATAAAATACACCTCTCAACATTATAGTTGTAGTATGTTAATAAGAAATAAATGAACATTCCAAAATGTTACCTTCGATCAGTAGGGCGCATTAAGAGTACATTTCCTTAAGAGTACATCGTCAAATAGATTAGTCTTATGGATGGTAAAATTGACGTCGTTGCCCTGTCACCTGACTTTTGGAATAGTATGTAGTGGCCATATTTTACCTATGATGGCTGGTAGGATTGAAGGCTTCTTTTATTTATATAGCCCATATACTACACTAAGATGCTAAGCATCATTCCTCACTGATAACAAAAAAATAGCAGTTTATCCTGAAAGGAAAATGAATGCAAAAAAATCAAAAGAATAATATAAATAAAATGATTGAAAGGAAAAGTATAAATAATTTTTCAATGTTATAAAATGTTTTCATTTTGTATATGTCGAGTTTTTGTATAAAAAAACATTTAAGAATCTATAAATGCATTTATAAGAAAGATCAAGATCCATATAGAAGTAAAACTGAATTATCTTGGTAATCCATAGTTTCAAAAATGAAAATTAGCAATTCATATTAAACACTTTCCATAAAGCTATTAAATTAAAGGAACACTAAAACTAATTATCAAAATACAGACCTTCATATCCAACAATTTATGTCCCTATACACACAATGATGATCTAGATATTGAACCGCACTAGGCAATTATGATTTTAAAATTTATAATAAAATAAGAAGATTGGATGAGCTTACATACAAAGTAGTCCAGGAATACCAGGTAAAAAATAAAATTGAACCATAACTTATCCATTAAAAAACATTTTCTTTCATGTGATCCCATATCCTGATGAACAAATGATTCAAAAAATCAAGTATGGATTTACACATTAAACCACATTGAAGAGAGGTAGAGCCCATCAAAATATTCTAGGAGAATATTGAAAACAGATTGTGGGTGGCCTCTCTTGAAAAGGAAATCGATCTACAAACCAGTTGAGTAATATAATCACAAAGGATGATGAAAAAACACAATAAATTCTCCCAAGACGTGAATTTTCCTTCTCTAAACATATTCTAACCTTCTTGAACCTATTCTAAATCCAAAAAATTATTGAATAAGTATATTAAACAACATAAAACATCCTAGTAATCCAATCCCATATATTTTATTATAAGAATTATTATATCACCATCATTGTGTATGGTTCCCTTATATGTTCAACATCATCACATCAATATGTCGTCAATTTCTACTCATACTCTACCCATGTATTCTATAAATAAAAGAGGAAGGGAGATATGAATAACCATCCCATGAAATTCAAATACCAGTACAACCTTAAAATCAGAACATTGATGAAATAATATGGTATAATATACCTGCATTGATTGAAGCCAGGAGGAGGGAGCCGCGGTGACAGGTCATCGGAGAGGAGGGCGCAGCGGTGAGAGAGGTCTCTGGGGAGGAGGGTGCCACTATGAGAGAGGTCTTCGGGAGGAGGTCGCTGTGGTGAGAGGGTTCTTCGGAGAGGAGGGCTCCGCGGTGAGGAGTGGTCGGGGAGGATAGGTTAGGAAGGATAAGTCACCAGGGAGGAGGGCGCTGCAGTGAGGAGAAATGTTGGGGAGGAGAAGTCATCGGGGGAGGAGGGAACCGCAGTCAGGCGAGGTTGGAGAGGAGGGTTTCATGGTCAGGTGAGGTCGGGGAGGAAGGCACCGCGGTCTGGTGAGGTTGGGGAGGAGAACTCATCGAGAGGAGAAGAAGCTGGGAGGAGAAGATGTTGGGAGGATCATGAGAGTAGCGAATCGGGGGACTCTAAAACCAAATAGGAAAACACGTGGTATAACCACGATTATTAAATTAAACCATGGAAATTAGAAATATATAGCCATGGAGGAACAAATCATTCCTTGAGAAATATTTCAAGTCACTGAAGATTAAAATATCCTCCCTGATTTTGCAGTGACATAAATATAAGATATTAACCAAATTTCTTGAATCTGGTTTCTGACTCAAAATTAAATGTAAAGGAATGGGTCTCACAATGAAATGATGTAATTTGAGACCTGTCGCACCATGAATAAAGGTGTCACACTATGAAAAGAGTTTTTCTAGAGTCCTATATAAAAATGATCACAGAAAAATACAAATTAAGAGAGATACAAATGAGAAGAGGAGAGAATAAAGTGAAAAGAGGGAGTTCTAGGTCACTACTAGAAATAAAATGAATATTTAAATTGCAATAAACTTATAATAACATGTATGTGGTTACTTGAAAAAGATTTAACTTGTGCATTGGTAAATTATAATAATGTTAGGTGGGATGGAATGATATCAACACACTTCCAGGAGACAACACCATTAGAAGAAAAAACCTAACATCACCATCATCTTCTAACTCTAAAACATCATTCCATAGAATTTTCCAACCAAAAAACATAATAAATCGAATAAAAAAACCAAACAACACCTAAAGGACATCACCACCACCAACCAAAAGAAAATCCACACAAAGAAAGACATATCAAACACACATGAGAATACAAATGCCTCCCTTCTAAAGAATCAGGCCCACCTGAGGGTAAACAATGTGGTACAACCTAAATCTTTTCTACTGAAAGACTACCCCAACCAGGTGGTTCTGTTTGAAGAGTCAGAGCTCTTTGTTTTTAATCCAATGATGTATGATCTATTGTTAGGAGGTTTTCTGGTTTTAAGTTAAATAAAAAGAAAATTTTTTTCTATAGAATTATCTTCTTTTGTTAATCATCTGGTGCTGAAGTTGATGCATGGGAAGTGGCTCCCCATTTCTCATATTTTCTAGTGAACACTAGTGTTCAATTTTTCCAAGATAGGGTTAATATTTTTCATCCCAGTAATAAATTTGTGGTCAATGGAACCTTGTCAAGCCTTGTTGGAATTGTTTATATTGAAAGTTTCCATGTTATAGAATATGACTGGTTTTTATATTTTTCATTATCTTGTGTTTTTTAGTAACATAAACATTTCATCAACAAGTCAAATAATCGTATTTGTATTTTTTATTTATGGAATGCATTTAATCTCCAGTGAGATTCTTCATTCAACTGTTCACGTGGATATGTTACCCACATTCCTGATCTCAAATTCCAAAAATACCCATCCACTCATTTTAGTTTAAATAAAAATCATTGTTATTTATCTAGCTGTGATCACAATTTATAATTTTCAAGTATTTTCATTTGAAAATTCTAGAATATTAGAGAAGTGATATATTTTAATTATCCACAAACCCAGCTTGGATCACACCATAATAATTAGTTCATATTTTTTAGAATTGAAAAAAACACAACATCATTCTAGTTATGTTATAGATGTATCTTTAAGAAATTCATCTTTTCCTAAAAAATTCTGCTATGTAGTTGACCCTTACAAAACTTCTTGTATCAAAAAATTGACTCTTATGATTTTTCAAATGATTGGTGAATTCTTATCAATGAACCTTATGAATTTTCAAATGAATTTTTTGAATCAGTGTGGCTTCCTGCCTTTGCAAAAAATTTCCGTCTGTGCATGTAGCATATGACTCGTATGAAAAATCCGAGTTACTTATATGCACTACCACATCTTAGCCACATTTTGGTCATTCTAACTTCTGAACCTTTAAATCTATAATTTCTAAAAAAATACACAGAAACTTCTCATGAAAATCATGAAAACATACCCTAATAGAAAAAAACCATTATTGAGAAAATCCATTGTATCTAATAAGAAAAAGAGCCTACAATGAAGTGCAGGTATATAGTTCTCTAGTTTCAAGTCCAGTCTTCAGCAATGGAATACCAACATCACCACCACGCCTACCACATTAACGACTTGCATTGTTATGGGTTGGTGAAACTAAAAGAAATTTTACTTACTTGTATTTGGAGCACAGAGGTAGGATTGTTGTGTCGGAGGATAAAGATCACTGTAGAGTATGGGCCTTGATAGGAACCACGCACAGAGGAATGCCGAAAGGGAGGTGGTGACTGCATCATCGGAGGAGAATCATCCCAAGGTGGGTGGTTCTGTCAGAGGAGTAGAGTGGAAGATTTTTTGGGTAACAGCGCCGAGCGAGGAGGGTTGCAGGGAGTAGGGCAGAAAGGGAGGGAGGTGGAGATCACGAGTGGAGAGCAGGGCATAAATGGGGTGGGGATCATGAGCGCACGAGAGGAAGGTGGTGGGGGATCGCGAGTGTATAGAAAGAACAGGGGTAAAGCCATGGGTATTTTTTGACTCATGCAATTACCTTAACATATAGCCACAATTTTATTAAACTGTGGCTATATAACTATGGATAAATCTTCAATATCTAGTAGTGATGAAAGCTCAAAATAGGGATCAACTTTCAACAAAATGATTTTTTAGTATCAATAACATCTCATCAACATTTTATTTTCCTCCCAAAATTTCACCAAATGTGGTATCACAACACAAGACATCTTCCCCCACACTTAAGTTCAACTAGATTATGCAATTTCATTTCAAGAGTAGGTTGGATAGGGAAAATTGGATTGTAATGTGTCTAACCTAACAAAATGTTCATTGCTTATAAGGGATACAATGATTAAATGTTCAAGGTAGGAAATTATAAAAACGATTCTAATGAAATATTGGCCATAAAACCAAATAAATTTCCCATCTATTTAAAATAAAAGTACCTCAAATCCTCAAGTTTTAACAGAAATAAATCAAATTATGCTTAAATAAAGAATTCAAAAAGTGTGTTGAATGTATCGAATATGAATGATATAGTTCAAAATCCTCACATGTAAGTGATTTCAATGATAAAGACAATGAGATGTGGCATGTCATTCAAAAATTCTGAGTACTATTCATGAAATTTCTAAAGAATTTAACATGAAATAAAGTCATTTTCAACATTAATTTAAGCTCAGTTTCATGGAATAAATTTTTTCACTCATGGACATGGGTTTAAAAAATAGAATTGATAATCATTTTAGCTCAAAAGATTTAGAAACACATAAAAAAAATTTTAAAAAAATTTAACTAAAAAGAAAATAGTAAATGAAAATCATAAACTATAAGGGTTCTTACCCCCACACTTAAATTATGCAGTGTTCTAAATGTATTAAATTAGATTTAATATATAATATGTGAAGAATTGTACTTGGATTCCACATAATAGGTTCCATGAGCTTGATGGACCATATGGGCACAAGCGCATCTTCCTGAAAGCAAGAGGTTGGCGACTAGCAGCGAGGGCCTAGGGTGTGTCCATGGGAAGACTATGCCATCATTAGCAGAGTGTAGCATAGTGGATGGAATATAAATTTATAATAAAAAGTGGAAGCAATATAATTAAATAGTGGAAGAAAACTAATGCAATAGATAAACAAGAATAACAATAACAGTATCAATTGGAAAATTGATGCTGTAATGTCATGTCACTAGAAAACTGGAAAAAATGGATTCAAGAAAATAAGATTAACATGTTCCACAAGGTAAAAGAAAACAAAGACTACTCCAAGCATTCTAAGATCCAACATGGTCATCTACTATCAAGCTCCATCCTAAATAGCAAGAAATCAAGTGTTTGAAGCCATATGCTTCCCTTTTTCAACACCTGCAACCATGTAATCTACTCCGGGTACCAAACGACACCCGAAGAGGGTATGAGATAAATCTTAGTGGGAAACCACCAACTATGTCTATAAAATCCAACCTATGTAATGGAATATAGAAATGTGTAGTCATTCATATATAATGTAAATAAAGAAATAAAACATAACTAAATACCCAAGTACCTACTTCATCCCTCGGCTGGTGTCTGAACATGTAACCCGCTCATTTTAGTATGTAATTACCATTTAATGTTAATAGGTCACAAGAGGAATAACCAACACGGACATCACATTGAGATAGTATAAGTAGTGAAGGTACCATGATGTAACAAGGCAACCTGACAAGGATATCCAGTGAGGGAGTTATAGGGTAATAACCTGGGTAACGTAAATATCACGAAACGCAAACGTAGTAGTATCTTAGTGTAGTTAAGGGGTATGAGTATAATCAAAGGATAATAATCCAAATAATTCTACAATAATGTGCCTACCAAGTCCAGGGTGATCGACCAAGTTCAAATGGGGCTAAGCAAGGATAGAGCCCTATAGGCTTTCACTATGGCACCTACTAGTCAACTCTAGATCCAAGGAGTGTATCTGAGGCATCCTATAATAATGTAAAGGATACTATGGTAGTATACCAAGCATCCAACGAATATACAAGAACCTGAGCCTAGGTGGGAAACAACCTAAGCAAACCACATCCTTGAATTGGAATGGGATTCTCGAGACCCAGGGTATTCTCCTCTCAGAATCCAAGTTGAGCTCAAGTCAGTCAATTTCTATTTGATATTGTAATCATTTAATAATTCATTTTGGTCCAAGTCTTGCATTCCATTAGAGTGGATAGTTCAAGTAGAGTAGGAACCATTATTTATTGTTCTAATCCTTGTCTTCCATTAGTTTGGATATGCCAAGTAGTGTTGTAACCATTTAGTCAAGTCTTAATTAACCATTAAGTCATATTCAATTAGGGAGGTTCACTCCGCTACCTTCCATTAATATGGAAAAGGGTTCTATAGACATGGGACCATCTTTCAATCTCATTTATTAAGGCCAAGTTATATACTTAGTATACTTTCCATTTCACATTTCACATTTAATAATCATTTGGAAGCACTTTCCTTTGGCAGGTCAAGTGGTGAGCATACATGATACGTGCCATTATGAAATTCTCTTTACTAAAAAGTCATTTAATATGGATAGGCTCACCATTAAGAAGGTCAAGCAAAGACACACCCGAACGGTGGCACAAACGTGCTGAAACACTGAAAACCCAAATGTGGCATAACTTTCAACATGGGGTGGATTGAGTTTTGGGTTCAACCACTAACAACTAATCACATAATTGGTAAGAGAATACCCATATGATTCTAAAAATTATAATCAGGGCATGTAAATTTAAGAAAGGAATCATGATGAAATTGGTAGGCCCCATACGAACATCCCAAAAACAACGAACATTAGGGATAAGTTATTAATCACCCACCTTAGGGTTGTACGATCCTTCTCCTCCAGTATCGGTCCTTGGTTTTCCTCAGATAAGAGTATATCTATGAAAAGGTGAAAAATTGTCACATGATGATACATAGGATGAGAGAAAGAGAGAAGAAGAATGGCTAAAGAGGACTTGAGTATTTACTATTGCACATCCAACATGATGAATGGAAGATCAGTAGGATATAGGACGAAGGAGATCTCTTGATCCCTAGATCTAGCCTTCAAAAAGATCCAAAATAAGAGGAAAAGGGGTTAATCACCCTAGTTATCATATTAGGGAGGAAGGAGTAGGATTAATAGATCATTAAGGGAAACTGGAAATTTACCCATAAATTTAGCATGCACACGGTTTGTCAAACCGTGTGCACACCTTGAAAGAAGGATCTGCCAGAATGGTTTGGAAACATAGTTTTATCAAACCATGTTCAATCCATTCACAGGTAACTGGTAAAAAGGGGTGCCCACATGGTTAGGCCTCACATCCATGCGCCAACCGTGCGAGGTGGATCTATCTGATAAAACACCATCCGCACGGTTTTCTGAACCATGCTCCAAGCCATTTCCCCCCAAAAAGATGGGTTCTAGGCTCCGAAGAAGCCACAAACACCCTTAGAAACTTTAATAACTCATTATGCATCCACATTACGTCCAAAGTAAAGATTTAGACTAAAAAAATAAAGGATCCATACCTGATTGAAAAACCAGATTCTTACAGTCTTCACCCCTTAAATGAACTCCCCCCAAGTTCTCCTTCCAGGTGTAAAAAAACACTATCTTAGAAAAAATCTAGACATTGGGCCCATAGATCGGCTTAACTCTCCCAATTCTCATCCTATAGTCGACCGTGCTACCATTTCACTCGTATGAGAGGAAAAAACATGCCTTATAGAGACATCGTTCTTCGGTCAATGATGTGTACTAGATTATCCTCGAAGGTAACATTGACATCTAACTCAACTTCTCTGAGATCAAAAGTATGATACATGTCTGCATGATATAGGGGAAGTTGTGGGATGTGAAAAACTTTTTTCATGACATGGTACCTCAGAGATAGTAGCAACCGATAGGCTACCGGCCCAACTCACTCTAGAATTTCATATAGACCAACGTAATGAGTTGAAAACTTTCCATGATTTCTTCAATATCTATTACCTAGCCTGGGCTATACCAAAAGGAATAAACGATCCCCAACCTCAAACTCAAGAGGTCATCGACGGAGATAAAAATATAATTTTTGACTAGATTGAGCAGTAGTCATACACTTTCTGATCAGCTAAACCTGTTCTGAAGTCTCCTGAATGAGATGAGGACCTAGTAGGGATTCCTCACCTGCCTATAGCCTACACAAGGGTGAATGGCATGGCCTACCATATAAGGCCTCAAAAGGATCCATTTGAATCATCTCCTAAAATCTGTTATTATAATAGAACTCGATGAGAGGGATATGCTACTCCCAAGAACCACCAAAATCAAAGACACATGTTCGGATCATATCCTCTACAACATGTATTGTCTATTCCAGTTTTCTATTGGTCTAAGGGTGAAAATATGTGCTTAGAATCACCTGAGTCCCCATACCTTTCTGAAACCCTTTCCAGAATCGTGAAGTGAAATGGGAATCCCTATCTGAAACAATAGTACATGCATCCCCATGTATTTGTATGATCTCACCGAGATATAGTCTTCCTAGTTAATCAAATGATAAAGTCTCCCGAAGAGGAATGAAGTGGGATGATTTTGTTAGTCAGTCAATGACTACCCAAATAGAATTGCAACCCCTAAACGACCTTGGAAAGAGGAATACGAAATCCATAAAAACATCATCCCATTTCCATTATAGTACTGGAAGTGGCTGTAATAGGTCTACAGGTCTCTGGTGCTCCGCCTTCACCTACTAATAGGTGGAACACCTAGTATTGGAGCTCGAAATATTACATTTCATTCTAGGCCACCAATACTGGTGTCACATATCTCAATACATCTTCAAGATGTCTTGATGGTCTTCCCACTATGAATCATGGGACTCTTTCATCAACTTCTCTCCCATATCTGCAAGAACCCAAATATGTTCACATAGAAAGAGGACATCATCTCTGTCCACAGACTAATATGAAGGTGGGTTATCTCCTGATATACTCTCATGAAGAACCAAACTATCATGATCTAAAAATTTCCTACTCTTCACCTTCTCAAGGTGGGAAGAGGTAACTGTTGAGGCTAAGAGGTAAACCTTCTCTTGATTATCATGAAACCCTATATGAAGTTAATAAAAGAGGGCCATTAACTTCCAATCATCATTGGATTTCTGTATAATGGAATGGACACTGGAGCTGCTCTTGGAACAAGCTCAATTGTAAACTCTACCCCTCTCTTAGAATGTAAGCTAAAAAATCATCAGGAAATAGTTCCCTAAAACGATCAACTACTGGAGGGAAATGAGTTTCAAGAAAACCCTGATCCTCAAAGAAAATATTTTCAATATGAACCATCACTCCACCTCACCCATGATACTTGAGTCCAACTCTCTCAGCCTGGACATCACACTTTCTTTTGAAAATATAACTACTAACTTCTGGGGATGTTAAAGAGACCCTATGTCGATATAAGTCTACAAAGGAATGATAGTGGACTAACCAGTCTATCCCAAGAATGACTTCAAAGCTCCTCATATTGAGAACAAAGAGATTCAACAAGAAAGTGTTACTGCCAACTTTAAGTTACAATCCCTGCAGTGGCCTATTACCTCTGTCTGTATTCCCAACGATGTATTGAGGGTCATTACACCATAGTGATATTGTATCTCTAGTCCAAGAATTTCCTTGATAGATAAAAAATTAAAAGAGTTTGAACCACCTGTATCAAAAAAAGAAGAAACAATAGTAGAGGCTACTTGAATAGTACCTCGTACTATAGATGGTCGCACAACATGATCTACAAATATCAGTTGTAAATCATGAAATTGACTTGGACAATGGCCCTATGAAACATATGGACTACCATGGTCATGATTTCTCTCTTGGTGCTGCGGGTGATTAGGGGTTGGACTACCACATCCATGACCTCCTCCTCAAATAGACCAGCTAGTGCTATTCCAACTCCCCGCCTGACACAACGGAAAAGAACTTTCTCCTTCAGGTGTAGTGGATACTAATCCTTTTCCACGTGAAGTTGGTGTAAAGGTCCTATAAAAGCATTGAGGATGAACCATACAGTGGCAAGCCCAAAACTTCATATGGTCTCTATCACATTGGGGCTTCTTATTCCCTAGTACTCCACACTAATGACACACCATAGAGCTATCAATGTGGATACTTTGGCTACCACTAACCTGACGAAAAACTTCAAGGGAATGTTTCTTGCTAGTGGAAGAACTACTGGCCTGACACGTCCCTGGTCCTTTAAAACTGATACTCATGATTTCCCTCAGGTTACACTTAGTGATAAGGGTGTGATCAACTATTAAGGAAAATTTTGGAAGGTGAAAGACATTCACCTGAGTTTGGATGGCATATTGGATCCCATCCTCAAAACGTATAGCATGCAAAAGCTCATCACCGACTAGATGTAGTGAAAATCGTTTTAAATCAGTGAAACATGATGTATATTCAATAACTAACATAGAATACTGATTGAGATTCATGAACTCTTTGGATCTGTAAGCTATCAGTGATCGAGGAATGAACTAATCGTAGAAGGTGGTCTAGAAGTGAACTCGTGACATGCCCTGATGATGACTGGCCTAGGATGCCACATCCCACCAATGCATGGTCGAATCCTGAAGCATGTATGTTGCAATCTTGACTGTCTGCTCTGGTGGTGTTTCCAGATTCTCAATGACAGAAAACATGGCCTCTAGCCAAGACTAAGTAGCCTGAGAACCACCCTCCCCTGAAAAAGTAAGAGGATGATGCTGCTAGAACTTGTAGATCAGATCCGCCATCGTAAGTGAAACCCATCGAGAAACATGAATAGACTATATCAGATGTTGGAAACTATCACGAACTTCATCCTCAGTGATCAGATCAGGTACAATAGGTGTTGCATCAAGTGTCACTTTTGAAGGTAAGACTGGAAGCTCCGGGCCCACTATGTCTGGAGCATGGTTGTCACTACCCTCCTGGAAAATGACATGGGGACATCGTGGAATAATTGGTCTACAAATGACAAGAACACACCTTAGAACAAGTTTTGGAGCATAAGACAACATCACTTGTAAAATATTAATGTATTAAAACTCACTACCCAAGGCATATTACCCCAAACTACCTACTTATCGGTAAGTGCTGAAGTATAAGTTTCATATCATTTTGCAGTTAATTTTTATGTTCACTCCTTTACCTTTCATAGAAATGACAAGGAGGGATAAGGATGTGCAACCAATTAATTTTAGATTTTAGGATTCACTATATAATAGATATCCATTTTCAATGAATTCATGCCCATACACCTATCACTAGAAATGATACCCACTTACTAAAAGCATAATGGATCGACTTTGTAAATTACTCATCCCAGCCCATTAGGGCCAACACAACCCATGAATTGAGATAAGAAATCACTCAATCGAAGGAAAAGTAATACAAGTAAAAGTAAACTATCACAACAACACTCAACAATCACAAGCATATCAAGGAATGCAAAGTAGTGAAATGCACCTACATGGCATGGCAATATTCTTGACATGTGAACTCTAGGTTCCTATAATAATGCATGTAACAATCCCCATTTCCCTCATATCATCGGGATAAGGATGAAATAAATATTCAAAAGAGTAATAATCAACAACACCACACAGCATGTGTTTCACCCAATAGTGAAGTAATATCAACTATAATAGGAAAAAAAGAATAACAATTATAATTTAGGCAACTTGGTTTTTACCCCGAATATGGGTTCACGACTCCCAAGCATAACTTATGACCAAGTCCCAAGCATTACAATTCTCCAATATATTGTCACTAAATAGTAAATCAAGAAAATAAACCACCACTAATACCAAATTGTGACGACCCGAACTCTGATTCCACTTAACAGGTGCCCCAAGCCAGGTGGGCCACATGGCCTCAAGCGCATCTTCCTAAACGCCAGAGGCTGCCGACTAGTAGCAAGGGCATAGGTTGTGTTCATGGGAAGAATATTCCATAATTAGTAGAGTGTAACACAACAAAAGGAATATTAATGAATAATTAACAGTGGAAGAAATATAATTAAACAGTGGAAACTAACTGATGCAATAGATAAACGAGAATAACAATAACTGTATCAACTAGAAAAGTGATTATGTAATGTCAGGTCACTAGAAAATAGAAAACATGGATACAAGACAGTAGGAATGAAATGTTTCACAAGGTAAAAGAAAACAAAGACTACCCAAAGAATCCTAAGATCTAACTTGGTCATCTACTATTAAGCTCCATTCTAAACAGCAAGCAATCAAGTGTTTGAAGCTGTATGATTCCCTTTGCCAACACCTAAAACCATGTAGTCTACTCCAAGAACCAAATGATGCTCATAGAAGGTGTGAGATAAATCTCAGTGGGACACCACCAAAGGTGTCTATAACATCCGGCTTGTGTAATAGAATATAGTAATGTGCATTTCTGTATATATAAAGTAAAGAAAGCAGTATAGTATTACTAAATACCCAATTACATACTTCATCCCTTGGCTGGTGTCTGAACATGTACCTATTTTATTTTGTTATGTAATTACCATTTAATGTTAATAGGATACATGAGGAATAAAAAACCCAGACATCACCACCAGATAGTATAAGTAATGAAGGTACCAAGGCATAACAAGTAAACCTGATAAGTATATCCAGTGAAGGAGTTCCAAGGTAATAACAAAGGTAACATAAATCTCACAGAATGCAAACTCTTTAGTATCTGAGTGTATCCAAGGGGTAAGAGTATAATCCAAAGAGTATAATACTATGCAGTAAACAATACGAAACCTACCCAATCCAAGGTGATCGACCAAGGTAAAATAGGGCTAAGAAAGATGAGAAGAAAATTGGGTAGGGTTTAGCTGAGCTTTAAGGATTAAATGGAGATAATATGAGGGGGATGAGGTGCCCTTTTATAAGATAGGAAAGCGGATCTTTTGAAAACTCTGAAAAATATTAATTTATAATAAAATCAAACCCTACAAAAAAAACCTCGAAAGTGTCCCAAATTAGAATAATATATGAGATAGGGTTGTAATATCATCATACAATAAATTTTGGACAACTTATTTTATCTATTTAAAACTTGTCTTTTTTAATTTACAGTTAGTTATTATATTAAATTTTAATTTTGTTAATATCATTCTAAGTTCTTAATTGTTATAAATATTTATTTATATGGTGTTAATCAGCCATAAATATGTATTTTATGATTTTTTTAGATCTTATAATAATCACTTTGTAATTTTAAATATTTTTTATGATTTTTTAAAAATTTAATAAAATATTATTTTTATAAAATATCAATAGTGTCGATTTTGACACTATTCATTTATTTGACTTTATATAAAATCCTCAAAAAAGATAAATTCAAAAAAAATTAATACACAGATAACATGTCATAGTCACCTATAAAATTCATAGATCACTTCAATTATTTAATATGATATTTATTTTAATATTTTTAAAACCATTTATTTGATATTTCTATTAAAAAAATAATTTTTACTTCACTATTGTGTCATCATTAATAATAATTAATTAATATCTAAATATTATAAACAAATTTTAATTATATATTTAATTTAATTATATTTCTAGTGACTATTTACTTTCTATGTTTTATGAATTTTATCACTAAATTAAAATTATTACACTTAGAAGATATCAGAGAGTGAGATGTTGTCACCTTCTTTTGTTTTAAAAATTATTACATCATTTTCATGGACCAAATTCCATGAAATGTATCTATTCCGACCCTTAGGTGATATGGGTCAACTTTTATTCATCGAATAGAATTTTTTCAGGTGTTAGGGTAATTTTATAATATTATAATTACCCTTAATTACTCGATTTACCATTAACTATGGTGATAAAAATAATTACCAATGTTACTATTCATAATGCCCAAAAAATAAAAGTACTCCATTAACATAATTTTGAACAATTAATTCCAAAAATGGAATCCATTTTCCAAAATTGAAAACTCTTAAGTTGTATTAATTAATTTAAAATTAATCCCATTGATGAGAAATTGGGATTTAAAAGTTAAAACATTCAAAAAGATTGAAATGTTTTTACCTATGAATACAATGTATAATTAATGATAATGAGATACATTATATTAAATGGTAAAAATAAATTCTATTAATAATTTAAAACAATTAAATATTATAATTAAACCATATAAATTATCTCAATGAAAAAAAATTAGTTAAAATTTAAAGTATTTTTACTATTTATCAAAATATGAAAGTTATCAGAAAAATATCAAAAATTTATAAAAAGAAAATTTTTATATCAAGTTTCCAAATAAGAAGTTTATTTTTTCTAATATAACTTATAAATATGACCAGAAATAGATTTAAAATGGTTGCGCCATCAAAAGGCGACAAAATAGCATTTTTTTGAAAAATACTTTTTTTATCAGAAAAATGATCTTGTCCTTATATCTTGTCTAGAAAAATAAAAAAAATTATGGATAATACTATTCACAATGTCTAGTTTATATCCCATTAAATAAGAATATTTTAATAGTATATCATTGTTTAGTGAAACTCGGTATTGCGTACAACATAAGCTGTCGAGGAAGGTCTCTCTTGCATGTAACGCAAGACAAGTTAGTATTACGTGTAGTGAATGATTTATTTGGTGTTTCATATAATATAATAAAAAATTATTTCATTTATACATTGAAGAAAAAATATACTCGGTGTTGCATGAAATTAATTCTATCAAAACAACCTGAATGTGTGTGCAACACAAGGCATGAATAGTGTTGCATATACTGCATGCTAATACGGTGTTGCATATAGCACAAGCTAATCTTGGAGTAGCGTAAAAAACAAGAAATCAATGAAACTAAATAGAATCTATCTCATAAAATATTGGGGTGTTACATTTGGAGGCCCTTGGAATGGGAGACTTCTATTGGAGGTCGCTATTGGGTTTTAATAGAGACCTCCATAGGCAGTGCGGGGGCTTAAAAAAATTAGCACACCTTCCCCCACCCTATATTACCTCATGATATCCCTCAAGAAACCCTACAACGCTCATCCCCTCCCTCACTACACCACCTCTATCACACAGTCTCCACCTCTGACTCACTATTGTCGCTCATCCTCTCCCTCGCCACACCCAACTTTGCCTCCAACTCACCTATTTCGCCCTTCCTCTCCCTCATCATACTGCCTCTGGCTATCCATCACCACCCTTCCTCTTCCTCACCACACCCACCTCCACCTATGTCTCATCTCTGCCTCACCCTCTCCCTCACTGTAGGTTCTGGCACCCTATCCCTCCCTAACTCCCCCCCTCACTTCTACCTCAGCCTCCCTGTCCCCAACTCCCTCTACTCACACCTGGCCCGTTGCCACAACCAACCCAGATCCGCATGCCACCCATCCACCCTCACCGATGCCGCTCACCGTGTCTCTCTGGCCCTCCGACTCCACCTCTACATTCACTTGGTTCCATATTTGTCTCTCTATCAGGTAATCCCTGATTTTAGTTATAGGGTTTTGATTTTGGGAACTTCCATCACAAATTGGAACTTCCATCCTAAATTGAATTTGATAACTTCCATCACAAATTGGTTTTCTCCACTTCCTTCACAAATTATATCTGTTGATTTATTTGGAGTCATTATCCAAGTTTCTAAGGTTGATAGTCCAAAATCGGTATTTGATGATTTGTTTCATGTACCACATGCCCAAAGAGGTTATTATATTTTTTTTCATTACTGTGATTTAGCATTTTTCTTTCTATAGTTATAGTTGCTTTATATGTTTTGATTATAGTGTATCAAAATTTATGCATTATGATATCCGTGGATCATAGATTCCTTATTTTCCATGTTGGCTTGTTATGTTTTGTTATACCCTGTAAAATATATTTTGTTTCTTAACTGATTGAATCCTCCACCAATCCGATCAAATGAGTGAATTAATCCCATTATATATGGCCCACGACCTATCCAAATCTATAATATTAATAACAATATATTGAAGGGAACCAATGATCATGTTTACTGGAGGATAATATGATAAGTGTGTAAGGGAAGTGGAGCCATCAAAACACCCAACCAGTTTAACATCATAATTAAGAAACTTAGAGTGAAAATAGATTAACAACAAGAAAGATATATTCAAATCTCATGGGAAATATCACTTGAAATATCCACATTAAAACAACATAGTGGTTTATCAATTAAATAGTGTAAAGATATTTCAATGGAGGAAAACATAGGAAAAAACAAAATGAAATTTCATTAAAAGAAATATAGGTAGTCATAATTTATAAAATATTTCTTTTTATAAAGGGTTCTCGCCCCTTTAAATGATTTATCATATACTCATATTAATATGAGGTTTAGTGACCTTTATCACCTCCTCCTCTTTCTTTGACCAGCATCCATGTGACTTTTTTGTTAAGGTTTTACCTAATTAAGTTATGAAACTTACATTAAGACTAAATTTTTATCAGGGGTGTGTGAATGTAAGAAACATTTTGACCTTCCCCCCTTAATGTAATCTTTATTAGATATCATGGATCAACCATATTTAAGAATAAGTCCTCTAATAGAATCATCAGCGGGGAACTGGAGTCTTTGGTTAAAGGATTTATTATAGATATGATATATTTTAGAAAAATTCGGTATAGTTTATTACATATGGAATCATAATAGATATATTAATTATGTATAATGTAATTATCCTATATTCTTCATTAATTATTAGATATCATAAGTAGTGGTAGGGATTTCTTAAGCATCATGGGAAAAAATATGTTTATGTCATCTCCAATAATTAAATTATAATTTGTGATAGTGACATTTCATAGTTGGAAATAGACAGTTTTCATTACATGAAAACATTATGTCCATCATGTCATATAAATGATAGGATGTAATCAAATATGATAATCTCACCACCCCAATAATTGAAAAAGATATGTAGTTTTCATAAAATATAATTCACTTCATGGATGCTATAGAGTAATATCTCCCCCAAAAAACCATTTTGGATTGGTGGCGATATAGATATTGAAATTGATGATAAAATTTTATTTCATTACATAGGGAATTAATAAATGATGTTTGATATCCATGTGTTGATTTTTGTTATGACAACCCATCAATATATTGGAATTAAAGATAGCATTATCCATCTTTGTTAATAAGATGTATCAATTATGTTCCATTGTTGAATGAAAGTCAGTGGCGTGAGATCATTATTGTCTGTGATATCTATTTTATTTGATTTTTTTTGTGTTGTAGATTTAAATATCTTCTTTTAACTAGTTTCTAAATCCATATCTTTATGTACCCATGATACTAATTGGTGATGATATCACCATGTGCTCAAATAGAGTCTGCATCCAATTCAAAAAACCCATTTAACAGAAATTATGATTGTAAGTTATTCATTACACAACTATTAATGGTGGAAAAGGTATTAATTGTATAACTATTTAGGGTATATATTAGGTGACTCTTAATAATCCAATAAAAGTAATTGGTAACTATTTTATATAGAGGATTTGCCATATATAAATAAATATTATTAATCATTAAATTATAATGTAATCTAACGTGTCCTTCTCAAAATGATAGAAAATATTAATTGTTTTACTAACACCTCTCATGTGGATGTACTTTTCTTATTAACACACTTAGAAAATGTGTTTTTTTATTTATGTATACTTATTTTGAAAATTATTTGAAAATTATGTGAAACTAATTTTTGGAATAAATCAATATTTAGGCTCTATTTGGTGGTACTTCTTGAAAATGTCTTAGAGTACATATGCATTTTGATAAAATTTATTGTGCAAGTGTTTTCAAATTTCATGAAAATGTGTTTCTTGAAAAAAAAATTCATGAGAATTTATTTATTTATATATTATAATTGAGACAAAATTTTGTCTTTATATTTACTTATCCTTTAACTATATATTCTGATTTCTTTACCTATTAAAAAGTGTAAAAAATCCCCATTTCGTAAAAAAATATCTTAGTTGAGTTTTGTTTTATATATTCATTTCATAAACATTTTAATTCAATTAAAAATATTACTTTTATCCAAACATGTTTTATAATCCTCTCAAAAAAATATTTAGTCACGTAAAGAAGAAGCCTTTTAAAAATAAAATTAATAATTAATTAAATATATTGCAATGATCATGTAATTTGTGAATGGTTTTTTGTTTTGGATGAGTATGAATTTAATTCCATGTGCAATTGTTTAGTATTTATATAAAATGTATTTTTTGATATGAAATTCTAAAAATGCATGCAATATGATGTCTTGTGTAAACATTGATGCTTTTTGTATAGATACAAATATGGATAAGAGTTGGATTGATCTTCTAAATAGAACATCTAGAGAATATTTTAAGGCATTATGCAATTTATTTATTTAAATAGACTATTTCAATGAGAAAATATATGTTTTCCACATAGAAAATTTGAAAATAGATATCAATGCATATGATATACTGTGAGAGAGCATGTTTTCTTTATTGGGTTTTTGAGAAATTATAAGAGTTGGAATCATCATGGAAAAAACTATATTCATTGTCACCATATAGAAACTATTCATATGGCTATTGATGAGAGGACGATTAATCCTATGCATGAAATGCTTACTAAAATGGCATGTGGGCTAGCTCATGAAGGCATTAACATCTGGAATGTTATGATCGGTGAGATAAATCCATGCTCTGGTGTAGATCATGATTTATTGAAGTTTTATGAAATACTTGATGATGAAACAATATAATTATATTATGGGTGTAGACATGTTAGAGGAATAAGCACTAGACCCACATCATTCTGCAAATCCCTCTACGTATGAGGGTTGAGGTATGCATGGTGGTAAATGTGTTTATTTCTTAATTATGAATTTAACATATATACACACACATGTCAAATTATTTAGGATTTTTTTTCAATAGGATAATACTCGATTTCTTCTTATTCTCATAAGAGAGGCCCAAGTCCTTGTATTTCTTCTTGGAATTCCGAAACGACCCTTGATGTATCATTTGACGAGAGATATCATCCTATGGGATTGGGTACCCCTACATTTATTCACAAATTGGTTCATATCATATGAAACCCAAACATGTTTTCATTGACTACTTGTGAATAGGCATCATTCCCCAAGGATACATTATATCAGTTATTGAATAATGTTCAGGTAAGAGGATCATTTTAGTTTCTCGACTATATTTAAAAAATACTAACATGTGATAATTTCTTTTCTAAAATAGAATAATCTAAGTGTGTGCCTAAATGAGTTCTGTCCAGTGTGTATATCCAAATTTTGTTAAATGTGTAAATACAATAAAGGTAGAATGAAGAGGGATCACTAGGTTCCAAATGTGGGTGCCGCAGACATTCTGGATAAAGTCCTGAGAGGGGTTCTCCCATCTTAGTGGTCTGAGTTGTTTCATATTGTTCTATTGAGGCTGAAATGGCGAGTCTATATATTTTAGTTTATATATTTCGAATAATTTTTACCATTTTACATATTTGATATTTGAATTTATTGAATGTAAGAGGCGGTAGAATGTCATTCCGAAAATACTGTGTTGTAGGGACCACCTCACAGGCTTGGGACTCATCATGTGTCCCAGATTTGACATGATGTTTTTATTATTCATTTTTTAAATTTTATTATTTAATATGGTTTTTTGTTTTTATTTTTATCTTATTAATATATAGTTACAGGAGAAAGTTTCACCGGCTCGTGAAATGTCAGTGTGGATGACAACTTGTGATCGAAATGATCCGGAGGTTGCAGCTCTTATAGTAAGTTCTTGTACTAATTATAAATTATTAAATAATTCTACATATAAATATATATTTATATTTACATGTTACATTGGATCAATTTTAGGTTAGTTAGCATAGTTTCTAGAGGACCAATGACAAATTTCCATGCGAAGGGATAAAATATTCAATCGCATTATTGTTCGTGGTGGACATGGCTACAGTTTGACCTATGAAATAGGGATTACATATTTATCAGTTTCATTCATAGTAGTTGTGGATCTTGTTATTTTTGGGATGACATAGAAGATGGCATATTTGGAGGCATGAGTGCATGCTTTCAAGGATGTAAATGTGCAGCTGGTAGCAGAGCTTAGAGCACTACGAGAATATTTGCATCAGGGTGATAGTGTAAGGGATCCTACGATGTAGGTTTATACGGAATTTATTTATTTATTTTTTATTAAATTAGTTAATATTACCTTTATAATTTTTATTTTTTGTTGGCCCCTTCCGCATCAGATGGATGTAGCAGCCATGGCCCCAGATGAGTTATCATATTCAAGAGGTTTGTTTTGTGTTTTATTTTTTGTTTCTCGTTTAAATTGATTGTCTCACTTTGTTTTTTTTTTGTATATTTTAGAGTTAAAATTACATTTTTTCCATTTCTCTGGTCCTAGTTTGTCATAGTTACCTTTAGGTAGCCTTTATTCATTCATAGTTTCCTGCTCTGTCACATAAACTTGTAGGATGGTACAAACAAACTAGAGAATATTATCACAAAGCCCCACTATCTTCATCCCCAACCTTTATAATAGTATGTCCTTCACTTATTCTCTCATGTAGGACCTCTTGAAAAATATATGTGGTCATAATGTATGCCCCATTCTAAAAGACCAACCTCCACCTTCCACCTAGTCCGCTTCTCAGGATACAGTATAATTTCATGGTCTGTATTTTTTTTATTTTCTATCCTATCTTTTCATATTCTACCTATCTTATAGTATGTAATTATGTGTGTGTGTGTGTGTCATGTTGTTTTGGTCTATATGTATCTCTTTTTTCTGTCAATATTATCATCTTGTATGTATGTCTTTCTCTCTGTGCTTGTATGTAGGAGTGTGTGTCTATATATCTTCAAGTTTTTAAATCTATATATCTATCCATTTTACAAAAAACCCATCTATCTATTTATCCATTTATTTGTTTTTCATCACACTGTCTATTTTTAATGATCAATCTATTCACAAGAGGGTTTATCCATAGGTTTTTTTGTTTCTTTGTCAGTCTACATGCCTTTATAATGACAGGTCTATCCATCCATCCATGTGACTTTTCATTGGTCTATTTTTCTATCATCATTATTTATATTTTTATATCAATCCATTTTTCATTTTTTGTGTGTACATATTATTTTTTCTCTGTTCATTCAATTTTTTTATTAGTGTATGTGTCTACTTTTTTAACCCATCTTTGTGTCTATCTTCCTTTTCTATTCAACATTTTTTTGCAAGTTGTATTCAATTGTTCAATAGTTCCTTGGTCCATTTATCCATCCATCTGCTTGTCCATCCATCTTCCTATATTTACGGTTTTCCATCCATCCATTCATTTCTTTAGTAATGTGTGTAAAATTAATAGTCCCGGGAGATGTCATTAGACCCTCCATTAGGTATCTAAGATGACTTAGGTACTAGTGATTTTAGATGTTTCCTATGCTTCTCATTATTGGACAGATCCTCTCCTCAACATAATTTGATGGATCATTATAGAAAAATAGTTTGACTCATTATATCATATATTTTGAATTTCTATGAAGCAGATGGTCATAGATGATCTAATGATTTGGGAAAATTGGGGGTTGGTATATTATGTGGATTCCTAGTAACCCTCTCCCTTTGTGAAGGGTCGATCCCATAGTGACCTTGATATCACTACTCATTAGTATTCCCTAAGGGTATGATGATATTAAAGAGTAGGAAAGCAAGTTATTAGCTTTATAAAATCACTTGTTGAAGGAAGCTTGCTCATAGTATTAACTGTTTTATAGTCCATCATCATCTAAAGTCACCACAACACTTTAAAATGTTTCTCCTTACCAATATCTATAAATATTTCTGTCACTTTGAATGGACCTAAAATATGAATAGAACATTCCCAAAATAGACATGTAGTAAAAATTAGTGAATATTCACCAACACTTTATTCAAGTTACTTATAAGATCCTATTCTATTAGCATATTTTACATGATAAATGAACATGGCTTGAAACCATTGTGGGAGTCATAGATCAGGAGTAGGTAGTTTCTTGATTAAATCACCCAGAATCTTATAAGATGAATTGGTGGAGGGATGTCTGGATTGACATCCTAACCCCATTCTTCATAATAACCCTATTCCAACTCTACATAGAACGTGCCTTGAGACACCTCTTTATTCATTAAAGAGAACCCCATTGAATGTTTATATGTTTTATTAATCCCGTAAGGACCTTGAATGATCTCTATTAATGTCTCAAAGCTATCATTGATTTGTCTATGGGGTTCATTACTTGTGGATTTCATGACTTCCCTTAACAATTCACGGACTAATGAGGATATTCACCAAAGATCTCCCTATATAGCCTTTGTGAAGGTGGTATTTTCATACATGGAACCATAGATTGGTTCCCCGTATACCTAGTTTTCTTCACATAAGATGATTATTAATTTATATTCTTTAAGGTGGAATGTATTTGTCTATGTGATCTAGGGGATCAATAGTTATGGGATCAGGTTTATGTTATAGATGTACATCAAGGATATCTTGATGGATTCATAAATAAATTCCACCATTAGCTCCTACTTGATTTTAGTACATGTCCAATAGAGATAATATTTCTAAATCCATTAAATCATGATGCCTCCTCATAAGTTAAATATCTAATATTTTTACATCATCGCAATTGATCAACAGTTTAGTGGGAAATATGGATGTATATATGTGTGTTTGCGGCTCTGATATGTTTGTTTGGATGTCTAGGGAAGTTTTCTGGTGATGTAAGACACATTCATGAGTGGATTATCCCAAATAGATTATGATAATCTTTTAGGATATGTTTGATCTTCATAGATTATTATAATAAAAAAATTGAAGGGGAAGGTTTATTATAGGTCATTGGAAAATGATATACATCAACAGTCTATTCTATTATAGTTGAAGGATTGTGTGTTTCTCTCATAGTGAGTGTTTCTATCTGTGTGTGTGTGTGTATATATCTTCCAATAATTTTTCCCATCCACTCATTTGTATATCACTTTTATGTAATATCACCCACTAGTTCATTGGTCTCTATATTCCTTCATCCCTCATTCATAGGCCAGTCTATCTATCCATCTGTCTATACATTGGTTTGATCAACTGTGCCGGTGTAGTTGCATCCGTCCATAATATTTACAAGGTGTACAATGAAAACACCCATGGAAAAACGTATCTATATATTCAAAAGACTCTATATTTTCAACACTTCTGCAAAAAAAAAGGTCGTTTTAAACTTAATGCACAACTAGCTATCATGATTACTCATGTAGCACATGTCTTTTATAATATCTAGAGGTAAATTCTGGTTTTGATTTATTTCATTTTATGTGCATATCATGACTCTTCCTCCTTAGATTACCCATCAGGTTTTCATATGATTTTTTAATGTTAGCTTTTAAGCATTGAATCACCCAACAATGTTCATATATATCTACTTATTTTTATTGTTTAATATATTTTTTGTGTCTTATTGGTAGGTTGATTGTGGATGATGATTGGAGATGAATTGAATCTATTTTGATTTCTATTTTGGTCAGGATATCTAATTTTAATTTTCTTTTTGAAGGATATTTGTTTTGTTTTGGTTAAGCATTTCACCTATTGGAATGCAGGTTTTTTTTTAAAAAAATATCAAGACTTGCGACCGCTTATGGGGGTCACTATAGGTTCTTGTTCAGAAACCATTAGCGACTGCCAATGACTATCACTAAATCTATTTATCTCAAATCATTAGCGGCTACATAGACGGTCACTAATATCCTTTCTAGTGACTGCTACCACGTCTAGGTTAGGAAACCCTATAGTGATTGTCATTGGTAGTCGCTAATGCCCAATATCGACGGGGCAACTGAGACCGCCATAGGCGACCGAGTAGTGCTCCCTATAGACTTTTAGAACCCACTTTTGGCGGTCACTAATAATCGATTTTCTAGCAATGATATCATTATGACTATATTTTCTTTAGTCAAAATATTTGAAATGGGTTTATCATCTTTCTTTTGATAGCTAAAATCCCTTGAAAAAATCCCATCGTTTTCCACAGACAAAGCATTCTCCTTTCCTCTTAGAAGGATTTTATTTCTTCTTTAATTGTTGAATTTTCTTTCTGAAATGTAAGTAAGAGTTTGGTTGTTTCTTTCCCTCAGTTGTATTAATATTGGTACTGAATTGTGAAGCCATACTCACATCTCTCCACAAGGATTCTTTTTCAATACAAAGAAGCCTTTTTAAATTTTCTAAGGAAATATCATCACTCTTTTTAATAAGTTATTTTCCATAATCTTTCCACATAGGTGGTAATTTGGAAATAATTGCACCAACCTGAAATGTTTGTGGTGTATTACTCTTAAGAGAAATAAGTTTATTTGGTATAACTGGTAGCACTTGAACTTGCTCTAACATCGTCCTGTTATCAACCATCTCTTAGTTTATATACTTTGCAATAAGAAATTTATTGATACCTTTTTCCTCAACTTTGTACTTGAACTTGAGTGCATCCCATATCCCTTGAGTGGTCTTAATTTGGCGGAAATAGTCATAAGTACAATTTGATAATGTGTTGAGAATATGTCCTCAACAAAAAACTCAATTGTCTTAATGTTTCTTCCTCATTACCTGAATGTTCTCGACTTGAGTAACATCAACAAGTGTACCACCGGGATTTGAAGTGGGCTCCTCAGGAATGAGGGGAAGATTCGGTTCCACTATGTAAAAAATCATCAACACCATAAGAAGAAACTTCATCTTGTCATGCCACTGGGAGAAGTTATCTTCATCTTTAAAACCACTCAATATAATAATTTATCACTATTAATTATTTTGATTAAAAAAGTTTTTTTTAATTAAAATTCAGTAATTTTCACTATTCATCAAAATATAAAACTTATCTGAAAAGTTCCAAAATTTCACCCTAGGCTAAATTCGATATTCTGAATAAAAAAATGAAGTCCATTTTGAAAGATAAAATTTATAAAATTTCGAAAAGTATGTGTTACTATTCATAACGGCTACTTTGAATGGTTGTGGTGTGTGTTAGAACTCGATGTTGCGTACAACACACGCTACTGTATTATTCAAAGAGAAGTGTACCGTGAAAGATTGGGGTGTTAAATTCTCCCCTCCAAATAATTTCATCTTCGAAATTTCATATAATATCACTGTATAAAAAGGCTCGGGTGATTCTTCATCATAAGTTCATTGGGTTCCCATGTTGCCTCCTCCATCATATGGTTTCTCCATAGAACTTTTACTAGACGAGTCGTTCGGTTTCTCAGAACATGTTCTCTTGTATCAAGAATCCTGACAGGCTCTTTGCAATAAGACAGATCGGGTTCCAGTTCTAATTCCTCATAGGTGAGTACATGTGTTGGGTCGACATGTATTTTCTCAACCGTGATACGTGGAATACATCGTGAACTTTGGAGATACTTGGCGGCATTACCAAATGGTAAGATACAACCCCAATTCGTTCTAGAATTTCTAAGGGGCCGATGTACCAGGGACTCAATTTACCCTTCTTACCAAAACTTATAACTCCATTCCATGGAGATACCTTCAAGAAAACATGATATCCTACCTGAAATTACAACTCCTTCCTTCGGTTGTCAGCATAGCTCTTCTGCCTACTTTGAGCTGCTTTGATGTGGTTTTGAAATACCTTCACATTTTCCATCATTTCCTCCACCAGTTATGGGCCTACAAGTTTTCTTTCACCAATGTCATCCCAACAGGTTGGTGTGCGACATCTCTTTCCATATAACGCTTCATATGGTGCCATTAGAATACTTGAATGGAAGCTATTGTTATAGGAAAATTCTACCAGAGGAAAATATTGATCCCACATACCCTGAAAGTCAAGTGAGCCTGATCTCAACATGTCTTCTAAGGTTTGAATAGTTCATTCTGATTGTCCATCTGTTTGAGGGTGGTAAGCAGTGCTCAAACGAAGTTCAGTATCCGAGGCCTTCTGAATACTTTTCCAGAATCTTGATGTAAAATGGGGATCACGGTCTGATATAATCGATAGGGGTACTCCATGAAGTCTCACAACTTCATTAATATATAGTCATTCTAGATGTTCAAGTGGTAGATCTTCTCTTATAGCAAGAAAATGTGGTGACTTCGTGAGATGATAAAAAATGACCCATATTGTGTCATTCCTTCTAGTAGTCTTTGGTAGTCCCATGAAAAAGTACATTGTAATATTATCCAATTTCCACTCAGGTATGGGAAGAGGTTGCAATACTCCACCAGGCAGTTGCCTTCTAGATTTCACTTGTTGAAAAACCATACATCTTGACAAAAAATCAGCAATCTCCCTCTTCATGTTGTCCCACCAAAAATGTCCCTTTAAATCTATATACATTTTGGTGCTCTCAGGGTGTATAGAGAAATTGGAACTATGAGAATCATCCAACAATTCCCTCTTTAAATCAGGTATATCGGGAACACAAAGTCTCATCCCAAATTTCAAAATTCCATCTTCATACACAAAGTCACTCAATATCTCATCATTCGTAGCTTTAATCTTCTTTTTCAACTCTTCATCATCGACCTAAGAACGCTTTTTAATTTCTAGTAAATATGGTTTATAAACCATTTGAAATTTTTTTGATGTTTCACCCTCCATGGTAATTTCCATATCCATCTTTACTAGATCCATGAAAATTGGATCCCTTTCCACTCTCATCATGTTTAAAAATCCATGATATTTTCTACTCAAAGAATCTATAACCTTATTTTACTTCCCTGGGTGGTAGTGTATCGTGCAATCATAATCCTGGAGTAGTTAAATCCATCGCCTTTGCCTCATGTTGAGTTCTTTTTGTGGGAAAATATATTTCAAACTCTTGTGATCAGTATATATCTCACCTTTTTCACCATAGAGATAATGTCTCCATATCTTCAAGGCAAAGATTACAACAGCTAACTAGAGATCATGAGTAAGTTATTTCTGCTCACGAATTTTTAGCTGTCGTGATGCATAGGAAATAACCCTATCATTTTTCCTAAGGACACAACCAAGTCCTTTCATCGATGAATCCCTATAAATAACGAACCCATCATTCCCTGATGGTAGAGCCAATATAGGATCATTGACTAATCTTTTCTTCAGTTCTTCAAAACATTCTACACACTATTTTTTCCATACAAATTTAACCCCTTTATGTGTGAGCTTCGTTAATGGGTTAGCCAATCGGGAAAAATTCTGGAAAAAATGTCGATAATAACCTGCCAAACCAATAAAGATGCATACCTTAGTTATACTCATCAGTGCTGGCCATTATTCGATTGCATTGGTCTTAGAAGGATCAAAAGAAATTCCATCCTTAGAGACTATATGTCCAAGAAAAGAAATCTCCTGATGCCAGAATTCACACTTGCTAAACTTCCCATATAATTCATGCCTTCTAAGAGTCTTCAAGATAATGCGCAAGTGATTTTCATGATCTTAGTAGCTTTTGGAGTATACCAAGATATCATCAATAAATACCACTAAAAAATCATCATGATATTCCTTGAAAACTCTATTCATTATATCCATGAATATAGAGGGTGTATTAGTCAATCCAAAAGTCATTACTGTAAACTCATAATGCTCGTACCATGTTCGAAATGCTGTCTTCAGAATGTATTCCTTCTTCACACACAGCTGATGGTATCCAGATCAAAGGTCAATCTTTGAAAATTATCGAGCTCCATGCAGTTGGTCAAATAAATCATCAATGTGAGGTAGAGTATACTTGTTCTTTATTGTTATAGCATTGATCTCCTTGTAGTCAACGCACAACCTCATAGATCCATCTTTCTTCTTAACAAAAATGATAGGGGATCCCCATGGAGAACACTAGGGTGAATAAGTCCCTTATTACTCAATTCCTCTAGTTGTTTCTTTAGTTCAACTAATTCCATGGTGGCCATTCTATAAGGGGTCTTCGATATAGGCCTTGATCCAAAAATTAAATCAATGGAAAACTCAACTTCTCATTCTGGAGGATGTCTAGGTAAATCTTCTGGAAACTGATCTACATACTCTTTCACAATAGGTACATCCCCTATTTGAAAATTCCTTTCCTCACCCTTAGTCATTTAATTCTCTTCCTCCTCAATAATTGAATTTAGTTGAGCTACTAGGGGTGGATCTAAATAAGAATTAGGTGCTGACGATTCTACTCTAAAAATAAGGTGTTCCTTATCATCATCATCAAAAATCATAACTTCCTTCTTCTTACAATAAATCATTGCATCATTGTCGTAAATCCAATCCATACTAAGGATTATATCAGACTCAATCATAGGTATGACAATGAGATCAGCGGATAAAGAACATTTATGTGCTCTAATGGGGACTGATTCACAAAACTTTGTTACAATGATACTTCCCTTAGGAGTTTTGACTGACAATTCTCTTGTTAAATCAAATTGGAAATATCTAATTTTCTTAGCAAACTGGGAAGATATGAAACAATGTGATGATCTAGAATCATATAATGAATTTGCTAAACTTGAGTAAACCATTAAATTACCTGCCACCACGTCTTTCGGAGATTCAACCTCAGCAGCAGTGATAGCATAAGTTTTGCCTTGATCCCTTGGCCTCTTCTGAGGTAAGTTCCCCTAAATCTTAGGGCATTCATTTGCATAATGTCCCATCTCTCTATAATTATAGCATTCCACATTGAAATCAACTTTATTTCCCTTGAAATCATGAGATTGGTGGCCTTTTTCACCACACTTGTAACAGACTCCCATTCCCTTCAAGCAAGTACCAGGGTGTTTCTTCCAACATTTACTGCAGGACTGATATTCAACTTTTCCCTTCTTCCCCTTATTTCCATTTCCAGATTTATCAGAAGATCTCTTCTTTTCTTGCTTTGCTTTAAAGTCATAAGACATAGAGAATTACTTTTCCATCTTGATAGCACACAAGACAATATCTTCGTATGATGAGAAGGTTTGTGAGACTAATGCTCGACGGAGAAATGGTTTTAACCCAACAAAGAAACAATCAATATTACTTCTTGGGTTATGTATATAATATGGAGCATGCCTCACTAACCTTGTAAAGTTAGCCTCATACTTTGCGACATTCTCATCCTCCTTCTGCCTCAGACTAAAAAATTTCCTTTCCATATCTTCTCGATGGTCATGTGGAAAGTATTTTTCTATGAAAATTTCCTTAAACTCCATCCATTCCATACTTGATACTTCTTCATCTTCCTTTGGGTTTTGAATCAGCGAACACCCTTGATCGGCATCTCTAGTGAGGCAGTAAACTACCATGACAACCTTCTCCCTTTCGCTACTCCCCAAGGCATGTAATATTTTCTCTAAGGAGTTTATCCATTTCTCAGCTACTAATGGATTTGTACCCCCATTAAATATTGGTGGTTTTTGCCTCATGAAGCGGTATAACATTGATCCTCCATGTTGCGGATCAGGTTGCTCCGTATGAGTAAGGCTATTATTCATAACTTGAGTGAGTTGTCTCAGTATGGTAATAATTTGATCAGCACCAGTTGTATCTCCAGCTCCACAATAATTATCTTGAGCAGGAGGGCAATCCCTACACGGAGTGTGTGCATTGATACGGTTCACATTTATCCCACTAGGCTCCATTTCTAAACAATGGCATAAACTAGTATAGTTTATGAATCAAAATACATAATTCAATACTTGTAAAACACTTAACATAAATTGAACTATAATCATAAAAAAAATTTCTTTGAGGAAGTATATATTCATAAACCCTTCATAATGGTTTGTAAATAAAATGAGAATTATCCTAAGAATATCCCTCGAGAGTGTCATAACCAAGAGTGCAGCAAGGCCCATTGTCATGCACCAGTTCCCGTTCGATTCTAGCTCAAAGAGGTGTTTTCAGGTTTTACCCCAAGGTACATCTGTGCCAGAGCTGCCTCTACCTGCTCGTATCCAGATAGGGATGTATTTCTCGGAAAACTCACAAAATCTCTATAATACAAAAATTATAGGAAGTTATTCTATACTAATCCTCAAAGCCTATCTTTGGGCTATGTGCTCTAATAAGAGTTTATCTAAATCTAGCTTCCAAGGTTAGTACTAAACTTCCTCTGATACCAACTGTAACGCCCCGACCCCAGTTACTCAGAGTCAGTGCATTATTGAGTAACATTGGCATGATCACAAAAGATCAAGTCTTGAAATTAAGATTAGTTTAGTAGCCTTGGAAACACTAGATACATTCATAAATGTTACATTACATCATAAAGTGAAAAATCACAATAACATAGTCTCCAAAGTCCACACTTCTATCCCCTTCAAACTATCCCTATAGGTTCGTCTTAAAATATTTCTTCACATCCTTGGAACAATAAAACATTGAAAGCGGTGAGCTCAGATTCTCAGTAAGGATAACAATATAGCGGAAGATTTCATAAATAAACATAAACATTTAAGGCAATGTATAACTAAAACAAAAGCCTTTTAAACTTGAACTTCAACATAATATGGAAGTAAAATGAAATAATGTCATTTACTTATTCACATGGATATTCTACTAGTAGAATAATCACATGAAATATCAATAACCATTTTCATAATGATGTAATGCATAATGCCAGACTATCATAACCACATATCCAAGGCCTCGTTCCAAGACTAAAAATAATATTTTGTCAAGGCCTCATGCTAAGACACTATTTTGTCTCATGAGACCTACCGATGCATCGAGGAGCTATAGCGGACTCCACCCGTCACTTATTAAGTCCAATGCATTCCTCATATGAACAGGTTTAAACAAATCATAAACCATAACATAATCTTATCACATAAAACATACATAAAGGAAACATAACATTTACACATTACAGTCACAAGATATCAATACAACACATTGATATAAAAAAACACTTCCAAAACCATTTTCAATACCCAAATAAAAGAAAATTAAAACATTGTATTTAATTTTCATTTAAAAAAAGTTATTGCTTGAAGCCGAAACTCAAATAATGGTCACAGCGGTGGAGAAGTCATTGTCGCCACATACGTACGATAAAAAAAATTCCCTTTTTTCGTTTAGTAAAACGCTTCGTATAAAAAGATTCCTTTTGAATAAATGTAAAAGTCAAATGTGTTTATACACCATGTAAAAGAAAGTTGTGTATAAAATAAAATATGCCTCAATGAAAGGATATTGAGACGAAGTCCCTTACAAAGAACATTTTTTTAAGAAAATATATCTATTATGTGTATTCAATATAATTACACATAAAGAAAGTACAAATAAAATATACGATATAATAATATCATGACAGAATTTGAAAGTAGGAGATTAACCCAAAGAATGGAAATTGGGTTAAGAAGTTCCCTTACCTCGTGTCCGACTTGACTCGACCGTTCTTTAACCTCCTGATTAATAAACTAGAGTTAATTTATAATTTCTTAAGAACCTTTTTGAAGTTTATTATTCCTTTTATATCACTTATTACCATGTTATTAACACTATGTAATTATTTATGTTAATAACGGTCGTTTTGTCGATCTTTGGTACTTGAGTCAAAAATAAACATCCTATAATTACAAGTTGTTCATGTGGTAAAATATCCATTATATCCATAATTATATTAATTATTTAGATATCATATATATCATATATGTCCAGTATATACATTCATTCATAATATTACGTAACATTTAGAGGTAAGAAATGAAATGCACCAGTCATGGAGACGGTAATCCGTACGTACGCATGAACGCTACTTTCATTTCTATTTCATAATTATGGAATGAAATCATAATGATATAATGGTGTATTATAATTCCAGTATAATATCATATATAATATCATTTACTCCATCCTTTATACATCCCACAAATGGCATTAACGATTCAAATCACTTTGAGGGGGCGGTAGTCCGCACTTCCTAAAATGAAATTATCGCATTTACCCATAATGGAAATCATAAAGGTATGCCATAAATGAGAAATACAGAAGAATAAGGAAAACATAAACATAATATATATCATATATAGAAATAGTTTCATCTTAATGGCCACCATTAGATGTGTTAAAAGAATATTGAACAATCATCGTTTCATGAGGCAGTATTTCACCACCCACAGAAACAGTAAGTTCTTTAACCATTAGACGAAGGTGTGTGTAAGTTTAAATAAAATATTTATCATAAAAACATCATAGTATATTTTAGATACAGGTTTTGTTACAAAATAATGTAATAAAAAGATTTTAATGGGTTGGAGAATCAAAATAAAACAAAAGAACATAAGAGAAGACATTACCTTAAAATCGGGTAACTCTTTTTGATTTGAGCCAAAGGCTTCATTGGGAAGAATTATGCCCAATGTTAGGCTTCTAGGAGTAATAGAGGGATGTTGAGAGAGTATTTGGGCAGATTTTGGCCGATCCAAATTGATTTTATGGTGTGAATAAGGTGGTAGAGGTGGGGGCCTTTTATAAGAGGAGTGGAGGGACACTCTTGGAAAGTCATGAAATGTTACATTATTATGAAATGATTTTAGGATTTTAAAGTTCCCACAATGATATATTTAGATTATAAGGTGATAAGGGTTCTAAATATACTCATCCAATAGGTTTTTTACAAGTGTAAGTCTTATATTTTACATTATCTTTTCATTTTATTTAAATCGTTAATTAATGAGGTAATCACTGCATCATCATGGTGTCATAAAAAATTTATTTTATTTAATGTCTAAAAATTATAAAAAACTATAATGATGTAGGAAATCATTTTATATTTCCAATGAATATTTATAGTCTAAATTTGAACTTATATAACCCCATGTAGTAATTATTTTAGTAAAACAACACATGTTTGTGACAAATTTATTTTTACTTTAAATAAAAAGTTATTAATGTCATTTTCTTACCCAAGTGGCTCCATGGGGTCCCCAAGTTGACCCATGGATTGTCTTGGTCGGCCATGAATCATCCAATATGTGTAGGACAAGTGTCAAGATATTTTCATATTTTTATAATATCATTTTTACCATAAATTTCACTAATTACCTTTAGCCGCAATTAATAATACTTAAAAGTTACTATTCACCAAAAAATTATTTTAATCCCATTGAACCACATTTTACTACCTAATGACAACCATGTATGTCGGATTTTTTATATTCAAGTCACAGAAGTGGTAGTGTTTCATTTACACAAAAAATTAGTTTTTAAACTACCACTTAGTGGTTTCACAATTCATCACAAATTGAAGTTTTTCAGAAAAATACAAAAAATTCACCCTAAGATATAATTGATAATCTGAATTCAAAAATGGTGTCTATTTTAAAAAATTCTAAACATGTATGTTTCATTAATTAATTTTATAATTAATTCCCATTTTCAAAACAAATAGCTTGTTTTTAGAAAATAATATCAATCAAAATATTGACAATTGTTTATGTCCAATTTCAAAGTGAAGTAATTTATAATGACCACCATTGGATAAAATGGTAAAATTATATTATAATTATACTTTAAAACCACTCAATATAATAATTTATCGCTATTAAATATTTTGATTAAAAAAGTTGTTTTTAATTAAAATTTAGTAAATTTCACTATTCATCAAAATATAAAAGTTATCCGAAAAATTCCAAAATTTCACCCTAGGATAAATTCGATATTACAAATCTAAAAATGAAGTCCATTTTGAAATATAAAATTTATAAAATTTCAAAAAAGTAGGTATTACTATTCATAACGGCTACTTTGAATGGTTGTGGTGTGTGTTAGAACTCGAGGTTGCGTATAACACACGCTACTGTATTATTCAAAGAGAAGCGTACTGTGGAAGATTGGGGTGTTACATAACGAAAATGGAAAATTATCCTAGATCACATCTTGAGTATTCACATACACATTATGTGGTGTTTGTTCTTTCACTATGATGTGATAAAGGGTGCACTGGGATAAGATAGTTTCTATATTCTTTTTTGGAAACTAAAGATCATTTAACAGTAAGATAACTATTTACCATTGATAGGAAGTTCATGACACTCCTAATTTAATGGAGAGAATCAAAAATAATATCATCTATTTTTTCCAATTGGATATTTCATCATTGAACAATTAAATAATGTGTGAATGCAAAAAAATACCATCACATGGAATAGTAACTGAATGAAATTGTGTTGTGTGTTGTGGCTTTGCTAGCCAATGTAAATCATGAATCTAGGTTTCATCACATGAAATCATGTTGTAATGGTAGAAATTTATATGTTCAATTTTTTTTTGTGAATCATGTGACCCAAATGTTGTTTGATTCTTCATCGTATCACCAACATTATTTATTTCATTTAAAACCACATTATATGTATTTCCCATTTCCTCGTATAATAAATTAATATCCATTGAGATGTTTAGTATAGAAAGGACAGAGTATCAAAAAAATCATAAACATTCCTCAATTCCCTAAAATAGCTCCAGACAACACAAATTATCTTTTAATATTCTTCCAAGAAGTGATAAAAAGGAACTTCACCTCAACTAAATTACCATTATCAAAATTACAGATCAAATAAATGCTCCAAGTGTGGTACCTTGATTTTCACATCATGAATATAGCAATATGTAAACTCCTCAGTCACCCACCCTTACATAACTTCACCAGAGAACCCTATGCCATAACTCCCACACTTCAATCTTCCTTACTCATTACATGATTCAAGGGGACTATATATGGAAAAAACTCATTCACACCCTTCCCTATATGGATGCATATAATTTTCCAACTTAGCTTTCCAAATTGATTCATCAATAACATGTTTTAGAAAATCACTAAACTCTGCATCTTCTACAAATGTATAGACTAGTAATCTCATCAAAAAATTTATCCTATGTCCAACACTATCATATAAGTATGCCTATAGAACCCTTCATGAAAATAACCAAAAAAATCCCAATTCTAAATATCTATCTGCTAATCAGCCCTACCATACCCCCATGTAGAATGAAACATCATAAAAAACCACCTATACACCTTAAAACTATATATTCCAGTGAAAATGGATAGAAAATCATGAATATTAGACTCCAAAAACTAAACTAAACTCTCATAACCTCTTCATCACTCTTAAAATCCACCAAATAATACCACTAATTAAACAAAATGTATAGTGGTCCTCTATTTATGCCTCTCTTTATGAATGGAAATCGACATCATATTTTATTTTAAATCATGTATATTCCACTTACCGAGTATATGATAGTGAGGATATTTAATTGTTTATAGTGGAAAGAAACACTCAACATATTTTATTTTCATGAAAATATATCCCAATTATTATTAATGCTTTCTATGACTGTAGACATGTCAGAGGAACAAGCACTAGAACCACATCATTCTACAGATCCCTCTACGTCTGAGGGTTGAGGTATGCATGGATCTAAATGTGTTTATTTTTTAATTATGAATTTAACATATATACACACATATATCAAATTATTTAAGAATTTTTTTTCAATAGGATAATACTCTATCTATTATTCTTCTCATAAGAGAGGCCCTGGTCATGGTATTTCTTCTAGGAATTCTGACATGACCATTGATGTATCATTTGAGGAGAGATACCATCATATGGGATTGGGTACCCCTACATTTATTCACACATTGGTTCATATCATACGCAACCCACACATGTTTTCATTGACTACATGTGAATTGGAGTCATTCCCCAAGGATACATTATATTAGTTATCGAGGGAAGTTTAGGTAAGAGGATCATTTTAGTTTCTCAACTATGTTTAAAAAATACTAACATGTGATAATTTTTTTTATTAAATAGAATAATCTGAGTGTGTTCCTAAATGTGTTTTGTCCAGTGTGTATATACAAATGTTGTTACATGTGTAAAGATAATAAAGGGAGAGTCAAGTGGGATCACTAGGTACCAAATGTGGGTGCTCCAGACATTCTGGATAAAGTCCAGAGAGGGGCTCTCCCGTCTCAGTGGCGTGAGTTGTTTCATATTGTTCTATTGAGGCTGAAATGGAGAGTCTATATATTTTAGTTTATATATTTCTAATAATTTGTACCATTTTATATATTTTATATTTGAATTTATTGAATGTAAGAGGTGGTAGAACGTCATTCCGAAAATAATGCATTGTAGGGACCACCTCACAGGCTTGGGACTCATCATGTGTCCCAGATTTTACATGATGTATTTATTATTCTTTTTTTAAATTTTATAATTTAATATGGTTTTGTGTTTGTATTTTTATCTTATTAATATATAGTTACAGGATCAAGGTGCACAGACTGGTGAAATGTCAGTGTGGATGACAACTCATGATCGAAATGATCCAGGGGTTGCAGCTCTTATAGTAAGTTATTGTACTAATTATAAATTATTAAACACATCTAAATATAAATATATTTTTATATTTACATATTACATTGGATAAATTTCTGGTTGAGTTATCACAGTTTCTAGAGGGCCAATGATAAATTTCCATGCGAAGGGATTAAATATTCAATCGCATTATTGTTCGTGGTGGACATGGCTAATGCTTGTCCAATGAAATATGGATTACTTATTTTTTTCATTTCATGCACAGTGCCTATGGATCTTGTTATTTCTAGGATGACATAGAATATGGTAGATTTGGAGGCATGAGTGCATGCTTTCGAGGGTGTAAATGTGCAGCTGGTAGCTGAGCTTAGAGCACTACAGGAATATGTGCATCATGGTGATAGTGCAAGTGATCATACGACGTAGGTTTATACTGTATTTATTTATTTAATTTTTATGAAATTAGTTAATATTATCTTTATAGTTTTTATTTTTTGTAGGCCCCTTCCGCTTAAGATGAATGTAGAATCCATGGCACCAGATGACGTTTCATATTCAAGAGGTGTGTTTTGTATTTTCTTTTTTGTTTCTCATTTAAATTGATTATCTCACATTGGTTTTTTTTGTATATTTTAGGGATAAAACTACATTTTTTCCATTTCTCTGTTGTTAGTTTTTTATAGTTCCCTTTAGGTAGCCTTTAGTCATTCACAGTTTCCTGCTTTATCACCTAAACTAGTAAGATGATACGAACAAACTAGAGAATATTCCCACTAAGCCCCAATATCTTCATCCCTCCCCTTTTACAATATTATGTCCTTCACTTAATCTATCATGTAGGACCTCTGACAAATATATGTGGTCAGAATGTATTCCCCATTCTAAAAGACCAACCTCCACCTTCCACCTAGTCCTCTTCTCAGGATGTATTATAATTTCATGGTCTTTATTTTTTTATTTTCTATCCTATCTTTTCCTATCCTACCTATCTAATAGTATGTAATTGTGTGTGTGTTAATGTGTCATGTTGTTTTTGTCTATATGTATCTCTTTTTTCTATCTATATGATCAGCATGTACGTATTTCTTTCTCTTTGTGCTTGTCTGTAGGAGTGTGTGTCTATATATCTACATGTTTTTCAATTTATATATCTATCCATTTTACAACAAACCCATCTATCTATTTATACATTTATTTGTTTTTCATCACACTGTGAATGTTTAATGATAAATCTATTCACAAGAGGGTTTATCTATAGGTTTTTTTTGTTTCTTTGTTAGTCTGCAAGCCTTTCTAATGACATGTCTATCCATCCATCCATGTGACTTTTCATTGGTATATTTTTCTATGAACATTATTTCTATTTTTATATCAATCCATTTTTAATTTTTTTGTGTGTACATATTATTTGTTCTCTGTTCATTCAATTTTTTTATCAGTGTATGTGTGTATTTTTTTAACCCATCTATGTGTCTATCTTTATTTTCTATTCAACATTTTCTTTGCAAGTGGTAGTTAATTATTATTTAGTTCCTTGGTCTATTTATCCATCCATCTACTTGTCCATCCATCTTCCTATCTTTATGGGTTTACATCCATCCATTTATTTTTTTTAGTAATGTGTGTGAAATTAATAGTCCAAGGAGATGTCATTAGACCCTCCATTAGGTATCTAAGAGGACTTAGGTACTAGTGATTTTGGATGTTTCCTATGCTTATCATTGTTGGATAGATCCTCTCCTCAACATCATTTTATGGATCATTATAGAACAAATTTTTAACTCATTATATCGTAGATTTTTACTTTCTATGAAAAAGATGGTCCTGGATGATCTAATGATTTGGGAACATTGGGGGTTGTTGGTATTTTATGTGGATTCCTAGTAACCCTATCCCTTTGTGAATTTTTGATCCCATAATGACCTTAATATCACTACTCAGTAGTATTCCCTAAGGGTATGATGATATCCAAGAGTATGAAAACTATGTTCTTAGCCCTATAAAATCACTTGTTGAAGGAAGCCTACTCACAACATTAACTATTTTATGGTCCATCATCATCTACAGTCGCCACAACACTTTAAAATGTTTCTCCTTACCAATATATATAAATATTTATGTCACTTTGAATGACCCCAAAATATGAATAGAACATTCCCAATATAGACATGTCATAAGAATTAGTGAATCTTCACCAACACTTTATTCAAGAGACTTATAAGATCCTATTCTATTAGCATATTTTACATGATAAATGAACATGGCTTGAAACCGTTGTGGGAGTCATAGATCAGGAGTAGGTTGTTTCTTGATTAAATCACCCAAAATCTTATAAGATGAATTGGTGGAGGGATGTCTGGATTGACATCCTAACCCCATTCTTCATAATAACCCTATTCTAACTCTACATAGAACGTGCCTTGAGACACCTCTTTATTCATTAAAGAGAACCCCATTGAATGTTTCTATGTTTTATTAATCCCGTAAGGACCTTGAATGATCTCTATTAATGTCTCAAAGCTATCATTGATTTGTTGATAGGGTTAATTCCTCGTGGATTTCATGACTTCCCTTATCAATTCATGGACTAATGAGGATATTCACCAAAGATCTCCCTACATAGCCTTTGTGAAGGTGGGATTTTCATACATGGCACCATAGATTGGTTCCCCATAGACCTAGTTTGCTTCACATAAGATTATTCTTAATTTATGTTCTTTAAGGTGGAATGTATTTGTCTATGTGATCTAGGGGATCAATAGTTATGGGATCAAGTTTATGTTATAGATTTACATCAAGGATATCTTGATGGATTCATAAATAAATGCCACCTTTAGCTCCTACTTGAATTTAGTACATGTCCAATAAAGCTAATATGTCTAAATCCATTAAATCATGATGCCACCTCATAAGTTAAATATCTAATATTTTTCCATCATCGCAATTGATCAACAGTTTAGTGGGGAATATGGATGTATATATGTGTGTTTGCGGCTCTGATATGTTTGTTTAGTTGTCTAGGGAAGTTTTCTGGTGATGTAACACACATTCATGAGTGGATTACCCCAAATAGATTATGATAAAATTTTAGGATATGTTGGATCTTCTTAGATTATTATAATAAAAAAATTGAAGGGGAAGGTTTATTTTAGGTCAATGGAAAATGATATACATCAACAGTCTATTCTATTATAGTTGAAGGATTGTGTGTTTCTCTCAATGTGAGTGTATCTGTGTGTGTGTGTGTGTGTCTATATACCCATAAATTTGTCCACCCACTCATTTGTATATCACTTTTATGTAATCTCACCCACTAGTTCATTGGTCTCTGTATTCCTTCATCCCTCATTCATAGGCCAGTCTATCTATCCATCTGTCTATACATTGGTTTGATCAACTGTGCTGGTGTAGTTGCATCCGTCCATAATATTTACAATATGGACAATGAAAACACCCATGGAAAAGTGTATCTATATATTCAAAAGTCTCTATATTTTCAACACTTCTTCAAACAAAAAGTTAGTGCTAAACTTAATGCACAACTAGCTGTCATGATTACTCATGTAGCACATGTCTTTTATAATATATAGAGGTAAATTATGGTTTTGATTTATTTCATTTTATGTGCATATCATGAATCTTCCTCCTTATATTACCCATCAGGTTTGCATATGATTATTTAATGTTATCTTTTAAGCATTGAATCACCCAACAATATTCATATATATCTACTTATTTTTCATGTTTAATATTTTCTTTGTGTCTTATTGGTAGATTGATTGTGGCTGATGATTGGAGATGAATTGAAGCTAGTTTGATTTCTATTTTGGTCAGGATATCTGATTTTAATTTTCTTTTTGAAGGCTATTTGTTTTGTTTTGGTTAAGCATTTCACCTATTGGAATGCAGGTTTTTTTAAAAAAAATATCAAGACTTGCGACCTCTTATGGGGGTCACTATAGGTTTTTGTTCGGAAACCATTAGCGACTGCCAATGACTGTTGATAAATCTATTTATCTCAAATCATTAGCAGCTACATAGACAGTCGCTATTATCCTTTCTAGTGACTGCTACCACGTCTGGGTTAGGAAACCCTATAGTGATTGTCTTTGGTAGTCGCTAATGCCCAATATTGACGGGGCAACTGAGACCGCCAAAGGCGACCAAGTAGCGCTCCCTATAGACTATTAGAACCCACTTTTGGCCCGCCTGACCTCCGCTGCATGCCACCGTGACGATCCGTCAATCTCGCCACATCCTGACAGTTTGTGTTTCTTCGTATGCTTATCCATTGTCACTCGTCTTTTACGCCTGTCAAGGTGTCGCCTCGGGTCTGTGGTTCCATTATTTGTTGTTCTGGCGATCTCTAGTTGAGAGGGGTAGAGCAGCCCGGTTTGGAGAAGTAGAGGATGTTCTAAAAGGAGACGAACCAACGTCATTATTTAAATATGGTACACATAATACACATAACATGCACGCAGACGTCATTATTTAGATATGGGCATCCCCGTAGTACACAAAATACACAAAAGTAGAGGGAACCCCATGTAACCTCCGTCGGGCCTAGCACTTTCTGTCCGGTTGTGGTATGGGGCCAAGAGCGATGCCAGCAAATCGCGGTTGCAGTCGCATTGGCTCTAGCATTTTCCGCTGGCTGGTTGTGCCGCACCACCCCCACTCCCTGCAGCACCGCCCGTCGTTGCAGAGTTTACCATTATCGGGTAACATCTTGACCAAAACATACAACGTGATTAAAATTTCTTATTTAGGTAATATTTTATTTAATTTAAGATTAAAATCATATTATTTTTATAAAATAGATGGGACCCGTTTGTCAGACTTGTTTGAACTCCAGAAATGAACAACGATCACCCTAATCCCAGAACGCTAGTGAAAGAGTCAAATTTCATTTCAATTATAATATCCTATGTCACTCAACATTATCTAAATCATAAATAAAATGAGTAATATTTATAGGGTCCTAGAATGAAGAGCGTGCACCGTATATAATGAATGCCCACATTTAAAATTATAATACTACTACGTGATAACACTACCACAAATCCAGGCAAGTGGTGCGTCAGGTTTTTATAGCGTTAAGCAGAAGGCGCCGATAAAAGTTTCACCTTTATCAGTGCCAGCTAAAATCACAGATAAAGATAATTTTTATCAGCTACAAAAAAAAAACATTGCTAAAGATGAAGCCTTTTTTCTGCGTTTTCTTAAATGATAAAGGGTATATTTAACAGTCCTATTCTTAGCGTATATATATTTTTTTGATAAAATAATATTATTAATTTATATAAATTTAGTATATTTATAAAAAAATAATTTTTATTCATATACATTAAATAAAAAACACTTGTTTAAAATTAATAGTTTTTTAATAATTCAAATATATATATAATGTTTTAAAAAATTTATAAGATTATAAATAAATATATGTATTTAAATTATTATAAAATTATAATTTCTTTAAAATAATAAATATAGTTATTACATTTATAATTATATATTTATAAATATATATATATTTAAATAAATATATGCCTTCAATGAATTTGTTCAATAAACATATATATTAAGAGATAATTGTTGGGGGTGCCTCCTCCAATGGTGTCCATGCAGTTTCTAATTAAATTGGGTGAAGACCGTGTGAACTAATTCACACAAAGACACAATTTTAATGTGGGTAAAAGAAGCGTTTTTTTTGGAGTTATGAATCTTAATGCCGACATTTTTCCTTATAGAAGGAGGCAGCTGCAATCATTTTGGACACACCAACATCCACAACACCAAGAGCAGAGCCCATTTGGTGCTCGTCTTTCATCAACAATCATTTTTCCTTTGCATTTGAGAGTTATACATTTCAAATCCCTTCCATTTTGGGCAGTCTCTACAGTGTATTTCTTCATTTTAGTGGACCCCCCTTTCTGGACTAGGTCCCGTGGTTTTTCGCTCATTGGGTTTTCCACGTAAATATTTCAGGTGTCAACCTTTATATTCTACACATTTACTTTTGGGATGTTGCGCGTCCAATTTTATTTGGAGGGAAATATTTTATTTTTCCGCTACACGTTCGATTTGATTTTGTTTTCACATTCGTCGCTTATTGTCTTTCCCAACATATGGTATAAAAGGAATTGATTTTTATTTCATATTTATTATGGATACCAATTATAGTCGCCTAATTTGTTGAATGGTACCAACTACCATATGTGACAATTAAAAATGATGGATTTTCTTTTCGTCATGAAAATGCATCTTCTAATGTTTAGTACCCAGAAGATATAAAAGATGTCAGATGAAGAATGAGAGTTCGAGCATGAGATGGTTTGTGGTTTCATTTTCCAATGGGATGAAGACAACGTGATGAACAACATTTTCAACACCTCTCACGCCAGAACTTTGTAGGAGAAGCTCGAGACAACATATACTTCCAAGACCGGAAACAATAAATTGTTCCTTCTCAAACAAATGAGGAATTTTAAAGTTGATACTTAGGTCTGTAATCCTAATCAACTGGGCATGTGCCACCAAGAATGTTCATACCTATATATGCGTACATGAATAGTACAATACCTATACACCTATACATAAATATGAATATTCATGAGTATGTGAAATAAATAACATAAAACTAATTTAAAGTTGATCCTTAGGTCTGTATTCCCAATATTATTGATATACATTATAAAGGAATTGAGAAAGATGTCATACCACTCAAGTTGTGTATCATTAAGTTGATCACAGGGTCCATAATCTCAAGAGACATGTATCTACTTCAGCCAACGTTGGAAAAGTATTTGAGTAAGATATGTCACCATAGGGGGATACTTGTCCTACACCTAGGTTCACCCATACTCACCTTCAATCATTATAATAATGGATTCAGTGGATGTACATCTGGAAATCCTGTAAATGGTCACTATGCTAGATGTCATGCTTCTATGATCATATGAATCCAATCTGATGTATGAGCCCTAGGTATCGCTCCATAGGTGGCCATGACATTCAGACCTATGAAAATCCCTAAGGGTGTGAACCTTAGATGGTATGTAAGGATAACTCACTTGTGAGATTCCATTCCCACCCCTATAGTTCATAATAATGGAGATTGTAATCATCCATATCATCCAGAAGAGTGTAATCATTTTGGGTATCCAATGATTTGAAATGCCAATCTCAACGCCACGGTCATGTAACCGACCAGGGAGAGCATAATCATTCCTATCCCTCGGGAGAGCATAATCATCCCTGAGTACAATTAGATCAAGGAGAGCGTAATCATCGTCATAATATATCAACCAAATTATAGATCAATCATACTCATCACATGTGATAGCGTAATCATCAACAAGTATCCTTACAAGGGATTTTAATTCCCGTATATCATAATATTAGGCTCAACAGCCGAATTCCATGAACTAGCTCTGTAAATCCCAACAATGTAATAATCAAATATAATGGCTCCACATCCAGATCCTAGGTAGTACCTCTGGGTATAAAAATAAACATATAAAGATAACATGGCTCAGAATATGGATCCCAAGAAAACTTTTTGGGCATCCCAAAGAGAAATAAATGCACCTCGCGTCAAGATCCATAGCCACCAATAAGGAATCACCTCTGGTAATCATAACTACATTAACAATAACTAAGAGAAAGGTTATAAAAGAGTGTGGGTGTCTAAAAACCTAGACCCAACACTACTTACATTGCCCCAAGGGATTAAATGTTCGACATGGTATCTACGGTGACAACTACTACCATCTCTACCAAAACCCGACATACTAACTCAAGGTCAGTCAAACAACAAGGAACCCACCCCCTTCAGGCCTCGCACTTTCAGTCTAGTTGTGGTTTGGGGTGAAGTGTAATGCCAGCAAGTTGCAGTCACTGTCCTATTGGCTCTGGCATTTTCTGCTATAGTGTTCACGGGATGTGCCGCACCACCCCCACTGGCTGCAACACTGCTTGTTATGGCCGAGATTACTGGGGGGGAATCTCATACTCTCCGCATTGAGCTTCGTATTAGGGGTACTATGGGTCCACTTCCATACAATTTTAATTTACTCCGGGGACCCCCTTGTCAAAAATGTTTTGGATTATTTACAAAAATGTTTTTCCACAATCGGTTAACATTTTGACCCAAAAAAAGAATCGGGATTAGAATTTCTTATTTGGGTATTATTTAATTTAATTTAAGGTTAAAAAAAAATTATTTTTATACAATAGTTGGGACAGTATGTCTGACTTGTTTGATCTCCATAAGTGAAAAACAATCACTATAATTCCAGCACGGTAGTGAAAGATCCAAATTGCATTTCAATTATAATATCCAATGCCACTCAATATCATCTAAATAATAAATAAAATGTGTCAGATTTATAGGTTCATGGAATGAAGATCATGCACCATGTATAATGAATAATCAAATTTAAAATTACTACACTACTCATAAATTCCATTTTTTATCAGCCTAAAAAAACTCTAATAAAATTCACATTTATCAACACTAAGTTTAGTGTTGATAAATATCATCTTTTATCAATGGAACACAGCATTGATAAAAGTCTTTCTCTACAGGTGCAGGGGTTTCCACGATCTCTGTAGGGCAACGACAAGCTTCATAGGCACCAAAATTATTCATTTTGGATGATTTTGTCCAAATAAATAATATTTAAACAGTAGAAAAGTTTAATGAAATTCCGACTTGACCGACATGTTTACCGAGCGTCCATTCCAAAACAAACAAGCAGTATAAACATTAGTTTAAAATAAACTTAATCATAGAGTAGTAGATCAAAAAAATGTAGAATGAAATCCAGAAACTGCAAAGGGTCTCTCGGTCTACAAACGCCATGAAAATGTGTTTAGATTGTCTTGATGTTTTAATAAAATGATTCATAAGTCATTATTTATGTGTAAGAATCAGTCTCACATCAAATCAACATACGATGTGACTAGTATGACTCCAAATTCATATTTTTAGTTTAAATCTTCGTTTTAATAAAAAAGACATGGGACGTACTCAAAACAAATAATACACATTCAGATTGTTTTAATACTTTAGAAAAATGGCCCTAAAGTCATTTTTGATGTGTAGGAATAAACCTCAGATTAATCCAATGCACGGTGTGATAGATATGACTCAATGTGTGTTTTTTATTTTAAATTAAAATTTTAGTTCAAAACAATATTAATATACTCAAAACCCAGCAAACATGTTCAAATTATTTTGATACACTACAACAATAATCCACAAATAATTTTTGATTTGAAGTAATCAACTGCACCTCAATTCAATACACAACATGCCCAGTTTGACTCAATGTGTATGTTATGAGTTTAAAATTGACATCTTACTTCAAAACATGTGTCACTCACTAAAAATCAAGAAAATACACTCGATTTGTCTTCATACATTAGGATAATGATTCATGGGTCATTTTTTATATATAGAAATTAGTCTCATATCAAACTGATATACGATTTGACCGATATAACTCAAAGTACGTGTTTTTAGTTTAAATTGACATTTTAGTAAAAACGACATGTGACAAACTCAAAAGAGAGAAAACACATTTGTATAATTTTGATATATTAGTAAAATGACCCTTAAGTCATTTTTGATGTGTAGGAATTAACTCTATGTCAATCCGATGCACGGCGTAACCGGTATGACTTCAAGTGTGACTTTTTATTTAAAATTAACATTTTAGTTCAAAACATGTGTCACATACTCAAAACCAAGAAAATACGTTTGGGTTGTTTTGATATTATAGGAAAATGATACAACTATCACAAAACTGGGATAAGGAAGCGCTGCCTTTTATCAACGATTAGCAAAAAGCATTGATAAAGGGGTCAGCCTTTATTAACGCTAATAATAGCACTGATAAAAAGTTTTTAATAAAAATTATTATGAATTTTTATAAAATTATTATATTTATATTAAAAAATAATGTTTATTTGAATAAATTGAATAAAAAACAAATGTTTACAATAAATATATATTTTTTAGTAATTCAAAAATATATATATAATGTTTTTATCGAAAAAAGTATTTCTAATATTATAATTAAATATATATATATATATATAATTTAATAATTATTATATTATAATAAATTATATTAAATAATAAATAAATTTATTAGATTTATTATATTTATTATATATATTAGTGATTTATTATATTAATTAAGTATATTTATTTGATTTATTGGATTAATTAATTATGTTTATTATATTGGTTATATTTAATTTATTTATTTTATTTATTTTATTTATAAATATATAATAATTTTTAATATATTTCTTTATAATTAAAAGTATTGAATATATAGCAGTTTTCCAATGAATTTGGTCAATGAAAATATTGATCATGAGTATATATATGTTATGTATCATGCATATGATTGTTCATTTATACATTACGTCATGTTGTCCATTAATGTGGTATGTTGATTAATTCATAATGTTACCCATATGAACTATATATGTTCAAAAAAATTTACTTATAAAATTACATTAAATACATTTATATAATTGATATATTTTATTATATTTTAAATGATATATATAAATACTTTTAGAATAAATTTGTAATTATAATTATAATTGTATATATGTATAAATAATTATAAAATTATATATATAATATTATAATTTTATTAATATACATATAAATATATTAAAAATTATATAAATATATTTATAAATATATACTATTTATAGTTATAATTATAACTATATATATATATGTAAATAATTATAAAATTATAACAAATATTTTTATTATACTACTTATAAAGTTATAAATATATAATTAAATAGATATATTTATAAATATATACAAATATTTATAAATAAATACAAATATTTATAAATATATACAAATAAATTTATATTTATTTAAATAATTATTTAATTGGTTGTGAAATTGTTCTGATAACGATGTCCTTTATCAGCGCAAATAAAGTGCTGATAAAAGACATATTTATCAATGCTATAATTTTAGTGCAGATAAATAGGTCTTTTATCAGTGCTTTAATTTGAGCACTGATGAATAGGTATTTTATCAACGATTTTTAAATGTTGATCAAGGTATGTTTTATCAGCATTTTTTATTTTAGCACTAATAAAATATACATTTACCAGTGTTTTTAACTAGTACTGATAAAGGTTCTGGTGGGTTTTATAAAAAAACTCTAACAGGCTCCTCCTCCCTCACACCCTTTCGAGCCTTCGCGGAAGCTGACCCATGCGTCGTCGATCCCTCCTCCGTCATGACCCCTCCTCCACCGTGACCCCTCCTCCTTCACCGCTACTGCCTCCTCCTCCTCCTTCATCACGACCCCTTCTCTACCGCATCCCCTCCTCCTCCTCCTCCTCTGTCATTGCTGCCTCCCCCGCCACTGCCTCCTCCTCCTCCTCCTCCCCGGTCGCCGATTCATCCTCCTTTGTTGTCGCCGCCTCCTCATCATCATCATCTTCTTCCTCCTCCTCCTCTTCCTCCTTCTTCTCCTCCTCCTTGTGTGTCCCCTTGTCCACCCGACCTGCTCCAACGCACCCTCTTCATCCGCAACTATCCTGGCAGCCTCCTCTACATCGCACGGATTCCCACCGGTGAGTCGCTATTGCGGTTTCCCTGGTTTCCATAGGGTGCATAGGGTTTGGGGGAGTTTTTCACCTAATTGTTGGTATGTCATTGAATTTTTTGGGTGTTTTTCATCTAATTAATGGTATATCATTGAGTTTTGGGGGGGTTCTATATCTAATTGTGGGTATATCTATTGAGTATGTTTGTTTACTCTTTGATTATTATTGTTTACTATTATTTTTTATTTAACTTAGGTGGATATTCTTGTTATATATATTTCATTCCCTTTATTTTTTATTACCTCTGTTTATTTTTATTTTCAATGTACTACTCTTAATTTTCTTATCTATTTTTTCATACAAAAAGGGGGAGAGCGATTCAAATTTTGGTCGAGTTTATTGGATTTCGTAATTATCAAAGGGGTTGAATGGTTCCTTGCCACTCTGTCTATGTTTTGATAAATTCATATCCCCTCTCAATTTGATTATTTTTATTTTGATAATTACTTATTCCTCTCTCAGTTTATAGTTTATTATTCTTTATTATGGTGGAGATTCATATTAGATAAATCTATATCCTCTCTAAATTCATATGGTTATTCTATCACTTATGCTTCCACATGCTATTTCTACCTACATAGACCTATTCTAACTATTTATATTCTCATACATGCTACTTTTGGATAGTTCCTAACTTTATGCTCGGTCAGCAACCTCTATAATGAATAGCTTCTCTAGTAGTGTCTATCTTTTAGAGTTGGACAATATTTTTTCTTTATCTTCTTTTCTTAAATTATAGAGTCTTGAGTAATATAATAGAAACAAACTTTAAATAAAAACATGTATGACTCATCTCTCTACATTTTAAAATTCCCTTAGTAATAACAAAATATATTATATACTCCCCAAGGAATTTATTTTTCCTTTCCATCTAAATTGAATTGGAAGTAATCAGTATTTCATCAATGGAAAAAGGTATATCTTCAATCCTCTTAATATTCACAATTCATCACACATAATAATGAATTTCTTGTGGCATGTTTGGGGAACTAAGATTTGGAAGATAGTTTTTAGGGTTCTAGTTGTTTTGTAATAGTTGTGTCATGGTGTTTTGGTTGTTGTGTGAAGTCTTATAATGTGGAGTTCACACAGTTCTTCTAATTTTGGTATCATTCCACTATGGAGGGTCTGAGAGCTTAGAGGTTATGCAGTATTGATAACCAAGGCATCATAGTCCCTTTTCCCTAGATTATATGATCTCATTGTTGACCATGCACGTGGATTCTTGATGTGTTTTTACCAGGAACCATTATGGTGTGGCCATAACCTTTGTGTCGTAGTTCTTTCTCATTTGGGAACCATTGTGGCATGGACCTATGTGTTGGGTTGTGATGCATGTTTTCTCAGATTACCTGTGTGTTGTGGCATTGCAGAGGGCATTTATAGTAGATGCATCACACAAGGAATATGTTTTAAGAGTTGTATGAAGGATTCATATAAGCTTCTCCACAGTTTTAATAAAATATCATCTTAATGATGTTGAGGGGAAAATCAATCCTCACCCACCACTTCTTTATGTTCACTTGATATCCCAAGGAGCATGGGATGTGTTTTGCAGCCATTGTGCGAAGCAGACTTTTCAGGTACATTGTATCTGGTAATAAATTGTTTGACGTTTCTTGTATTCATCACTGTAATTGATAGTTTTTTATTTATGAAATAGAAACTGAGTGATGAAAATAACGAATGGGCATCAAAACTAGTGTACCCCTAATGTAATGCAGGGATGGGGCATGATTCACTTGAGAAAAAATTGGTACATATTTTAAATCTACCGTAATACTTTTATGTGACAAAAACAACACCATAACCATGTTCCTATATTTATATGCAGACTGATGAATCAAAATCGAAATCCACTTCCATCACATTCCATGTGTTATGGAAGGAGGATCATGTAAATAAAGAGCAGATACTAAAAGATGAAAGCACACAAAAAGTGTTGAAAACATGTGTAAGTACGACATAAAATAAATTCATTTTGCTTTAAATCACTATTACATAACAATGAATACTTTTTTCCTATATTTTCTATCAGACATATTAAAAGGAATCAGCAACACCCACACCAGATACAAACATACTTTCAGTAGCCTTGAAGCAACCAGAACAGTATGGCCGCATCAGAGGTGTGGGTTTTGGGGTGACACCCTGAATAGATTTTCAGAAAAAAAAACAAGCGGAGGATCAAAATGAGGAAATGAAAAAGATGAGAGAAACTATCACGAACCAGGCCGGGTCGCCATCCGATCCGGCGCCCGACCCAGTCTGTGCCAAGGCCCAAAGGGCGTTCCTCATCCCCATGGGCTGGCACAAGTGTCCGGGTATCAAACATTACATGGGAATGATTTACCCAAAATAAAAGACCGAAAAACAACTAACCAGATAAATAAACTGAAACTAGAAATAGACAACCAAACACGCCTTTAAACTATGAAAATGTTTAAAGTATACAACTCAAAGCAATAACTAAAAAGAAAATATGAGAGCGGAAACTAAAAATCTTACTCAAACCTCCTGGAAAAAGAGGGGCCACATCAACACCACTCTGTATGACAAGACCAACTGCAACCTAAACCACCATCACTGAGCATGATGTCACAACCTAGAATACACAAGAACCAAGGTCTACATACACCCAAAAGTGTATGTAGGGTGTGATCCAAAATCCCAATAGGACGTCACCCAATAAAAAGGTTCCACATATAAACATTAAATGAAAAATACATTTGTAGGCTAAATAAATGAAAGGACACCAAAGCTTAAACAACTTTAAAGAAACAGTTTCTATAAGGACAACACTTTTAAAGAAAACAACTTAAATAAAAGAAAACACCCTTGCATAAAAGAAAAACTCAAACCTTCACAAAAACCCAAAAGCTGCACCGTATGCCGACGATGGGTGTACAGTAGTCCAGGAGCACCAAAAGTGGGAGAGGATCTAAAGGTACTAGAAAAAGGAATGGGACCCTAGAACCTCGCGTCTCAATGAACAATACAATAATCACAACAAAATATGTTCTCGTGCACGAGCCACTAGACAGTGCAACACATCCATAATCTAGTGGTCTCGGATCACCATCCAATGTCTAGTTAGTGTTGTAATCGTCAATCCAGCTAAGTGAATCTAGGTCGGGGCCACTCCCAAATCACTAGCACGCTAGTCTAGTCCGGCCACCTAGTACCGAGGTATCCCCGTTTGTGCTCAAGATGTTCCAACTTCACATTTCATGTCAAAATCAAACAAATATGACAAAAAGGGTGTAACATAAACCCAACTCCACACTTCCACATACATAGAAAACCATTTGACAAAGTACGCACACCAAAATACTTTACCCAGCTTAATTAAAAAAATTTCTACATTGAAAATAATTGTTTATTTAAATCATATTAAATTTTCACATTAATCATTTTTATCAAATCATATAAAATTATTTGTAAACAAATTATTCAAAAAGAAACATAACATGACTTTAAGACGCAAAACCAACTCAACCCTCTTTAATGACCAAGCACACCCAAAACAGGTTCCCAAAAATGTTTCACACCATTAAGAGAACTTAATAAACCATTTAATGATTTTATAAAAACAATGAAAAGGTGACACCAAGCATTGTACACCAAAAATATTTTAAAACTTAATCTACATCACTTGCACAATCAAATAAATCAACTAAAAAAATAAAGAAACCATTCCAGTGATTAAACAAACCACTATGAATGTTTATCAATAAATTTTAAAAATGTGTCACATGACTTTAAACACTAAAGACTCACTCAAATCCTCATTTGTGAAAAAACACATATCAACTCCACGTCAAAACACGATCTAAAGCCTTTGCACAATTCAATAGTTAAATGCTCAATTTTTATAAAACATGATCAAATGTCACAATAAGGGTTTTTATAAAAAATGCACCACATTTCATATAAGCATGATACTTAAAATCAAAACACATATAAAAATCATTCAAAAAACGAACTTCGCACAACACAGATTAATATAATAACAGACTAAATCAATTAATCAAGCAAATTAACTTATCAGATAATGTTTAAATGCAGAACCACCTACCTCAGTGTAACAGACATCACAAACATGGTGCACAACAATCGTCGCCCACTAACCACAACTCAAACAAAGTCCAAATAGAACCTAATCAAAAAATGAATCGGACCAATTATAACAAAATTGAACCAAACTCAATTCAAAACTCTAACCGCACTCAACCATGATTAAACAACAAGCAAAAAAGGAAAATGCACTTACAGCGGGGGTGTAGGAGATCGGCCAGAGCTCGACGGAGGCTTCCAGAGTTGCTCGAGGAGGTGCGGGGAGTCTGTCCAGCAACGCGAAGGGGTGCGGGGCGGCCAGTGCGAGGTTGTCCGGTCAGCACGATTGCCGGAAAAAGGGGAGGCGGCACCAGTAGCGGTCGGGAGACGCGGTGGAGGGAGGAAGAGGGGTGTCGGACGGAATTTTCAGGACAAAGAAGGGAGCTCGGTTGCCATGGGGGTGCGGCGCGAGCTGGCCGGCTAACCGGGGTGGCCGAACGGAGTAGGAGCAAGGGGTGTCGGGTTTGTCATAGGGTGGTGCTGCACCGGTGGAGAGGTTCGGCGAGGAGGCGGGAAAAAGGGGAGAGCCGCAAAGAGGGATCACGACTGGCACGACGGAGGTCGTGCGGTAGGGTTGCGAGGGTGTGACACGACGGATGAGGGGAGGGCGGTGCGGGGTGCCGCGGGATGGAGAGCCAGCAACTGGTGGTGGAAAGGGAGGCACTGGCGAGCGGCGCATGCAGCCTGGGCAAGGGAAAGCAGACGGCGCGATCGGGTTCCCGGGGGGGGGGGGGGGGGAACGCCACGGGAAAATGGGGTGAGGGGGAGGTTCGAAAACCCTAGGGAAAAAATAAAACCCAAAATAAAATGGAGTAAAAAAAATAAAATAAAAAGGAAAATGAAAAATAAAATCCATAATAATACTATTATTATTCTTATTGTTATTAATATTCTTAAACTAGAACCTTGACAATAATAATATTATTATCATTAAGACACAATTCATTAAATTATTAACACATTATTCTCATTTTATTTACTTATTTTTATTCTTCCACACATTTAATTTTATTTCATTATTATTATTTATTAATTTATTTCATTAGTTGACCATCGAGAAGGGTCATACGATGGACCTGGAGAAGTCGCACGACTTCACAATTATGCTTCACCCATGCATCGCATGATGAAAAGCCCCGAAAAACTCATCTGATTTTCTTTATTTATTATTAATTCCTTTTATTTAATTAGTTAGACATTAGGCAGGTGAGCGGGGGACCGAGCGAGGTCGTCCGGGTTCGACAGCGGCGCGTCGAACACCATCCAGGCCGAAACACATATTTATCAGTGCAAAAAGCCCGAAACCCAAGTCGGGCTCGACCATCATTTCGTATAAAAAGAAAAAATAATAATTAGAAGCAGATAAAATTATAAGATAAAAAATTAATGATTAGAAACATGACGCAACACGAAGTCCAAGTGTGACAATTCTCCCCACCATAAAACTTTCCATCCCCATAAAGCCACAACTAGGGATGAGACTCAAAGAAGAAGTTGTTACCCCACTCAAGTTCAAAGAGGATCCCCAAAATCAATAAGTGAAAAGAGGGAAAAGCACCATGCTCAGAGAAAGTGACTCAAAGATAACTTCATGAAATGCGTCAAAAGACATTTTTATATGTGTCACCCGCCCCAAAGAGTTAGAAAGCCTCCAGTTGACTGATTGGGGAAGGGAACTCCCGCACCCACGAAAACCAACTTCACAAGTCGAAACACCTCAAGTACTATTAAACAGAAACTAAGCCATATTTAAAAACAGAAGAAAATGATCAACATGGGGAGGCCCGAGGGGATCCCCACTATTACTAACTCACTAACGCTTGAGACGAGACTGGATAAATGACACAGAGAGGTTTGAGCAGACTCCCCTCCTTTAAAGAAAAGTCCAGTACCGATTCATTCAAGAGACATTTGTGCGAGACTTGACGTGGGTCTCCTCACCATTGGAACTGACAGTAGATACAAAACTTTAGAAATTTTCCTACGGGGGCCAAGTGCCCAACCACAAGGGGCTGGGAGGGTCGGGCCCAACTACTGGGTGTTAAAACCATGGCCAGAGACAGACCAACATCTCTAAATCCTTGGATGAGCATTATTCAAATTTGAAACCGTTTAACCCAACAGACCCCATAAAGACAACTAAAAGTGATTACATCCGGTGGGATGCAACCCTCAGGACTTTAAGGTGACGAGACGATCACGCCACCCCATAGCCACGAGAAACCCCACTCACCCAAATGTTTCGTTCATAAAGGAACAATCACAGAAAACAATTTAATGCACCTTCACCTTCAATAACGATGACAGAAATAAGGTTGGGGTCCCATACACTCCCGGGGTTCCGGACCACATGCCAGATTCACTCCGAGGCCTATGGCTGGTGCCCTGATGTTTGAAGCATCTCCTTCCTCGCAGTCAGATATTGAATAATCCTGAATAAAACATCTCCTTTTGGTGTCACACGCGACCACACTACAATTGAGGCAACACCAGCAAACACAACACATTATGACATCCAATTACTCTCACACTAAAAATTCACCAGAATGAGAGATTATATGGTACACGCGCATCACCCCTTGTTATAATGATTGAGAAAATGAGACCACAAATCATCACCAAGCACAATCATTGTTGTCGAGAGAAAAATTATGTTGAGAAAGACATTAAACCGCACCTCGAACAACACATGATTCCTGCAAACGACCATAGCAGCCTCGTACAACTGGGTCTGCCAAACTAGTAACCTAACACAAACCTTTTTTTAAACGAAACAAACCAAAGACCAGAGGTCATTTAGAAAAATAGACCACACCATCAACTTCGGGTTGCTTCCTCCTTTTCCGCACTAGAGTCTCCTTTACCACTTCCGAACAACCATTGACTATCAAAGGGATCTCTCACTACAAGATGTCACCCAACCATGACCATTGCGGCCGATAAAAGCACTACAATCCTTTCAAGAAAATGGTCATCGCCGATAACTCTGAACCGCCTTCACCCTTGCTTTCAAGAATTACTTTCACCGTTTCGAGGGGGAACCTTCAGACACAACGATGTCAAACTTTATACCTGATGATTCAGATGACTCAAAGAGACCGAAACTCCCTTCAGCTCCCCTCACATATTTCATCCCGCTGTGAGAGGATCCACTTAACCGAAAGGAAAAGGAAAAGACATAGAACTATCACCCAAAAAGTGAGAGAACTTACTTTAATCAACTGGAGGTTCGGCCAATGGAGAACTATATGTGGCCGCATGTAATTTTCACATTAACTCTTTATTGGGGCGTACACTAGCCAAGAAGGAGAACCATTGAACCAAACTAACTAGTCCAATGGCCAAGACATACAGTAAGCGAACACTAAATGTGTAGGGGAAAGCACTGTAAGGGCTTCTCGAAACAATTTTCAAAAGAAACCATTAACTACACTTTTCCACACCAACTCATGAATAAGAATTCAAACTAATTACACAAATCAGTCAAAAGGGATTCTCAGCTCGAAACGCCTCACATCCAACCTTTCAAAAATACAAGTACACACCAAACAATCACAAGTTATTTAAAAACACCCAATTTTTCTTTTAACAAGAAATTTTGAAAATAAGCAAACCCAGTGGGTTGCAAAAACACCAATGGTGTCCCATGGGCCTCGCACATGCATGTTCTTATGCCACACCAGCACCCACCTCATAGCCATCCAGGAACCCATCCGATCAGTCCATTAACCCTTTCTCTTTCTATATACACTCATGCATGTGGTTTCCCATGAGAACACCAAGGATCAAAACCAAACCTTTCCATTTTTTTCAAAACCAAAACATCCAACCCACACTTTTCAAACATCATACCTCATTTTCTTTTTAATGTGATTTATTTCAAAACACATTCCAAAATGTTTTCCAAGACCAAATCATTTTTACTTAAAAACCAAATTTCCAAAATTCCAAAACAAAGAAACAAGGAATGGTGCAGGAGAAAACTAGTGTCAGCGGGTGACTGGAACGTATGGTTGGCAGCCATACGCCAATCATGCCACAGCCACAGAGGGTATTATGGGACAGTGTCCCCGGCACCGCATGGATTTCCAAACCCTACGAGCTCACTGGGACCACTGACCCTACTCTCTTTTTCATTTTCCATAAACGAAATTAACCACACCAACCAAAGGTTTAGACTAACCTCAACAAGCTTTGGTAACTCGAGTCCCACCACGAGGTGTTCTAGATAGGCACCTTACTTGTAGCAAAGATGTCGAGTCCCGAAAACCTTAACTCCAGTATATCGTGACCCTATCCCAAAAGGAAACGACCCAAGAGAGCAAACCTTTCCCTCTGATATCATTTTGTCATGAACTAGGTCAGGTCGCCATCCGACCTGGCTCCCAACCCGGTCCATGCCAAGGCCCGAAGGGCGTTCCCGATCCCCACGGGCTAGCACAAGTGCCCGGGTATCAAACATTACATGGGAAGGATTTACCCGAATGAAAAGACATAAAAAACTAACAAGATAAATAAACTGAAACTAGAAATAGACAACCAAATATGCCTTTAAACTATGAATAGGTTTGAAGTCTACAACTCAAACCAATAACTAGAAAGAAAAGATGACAGCGGAAACTAAAACTCTTACTCAAACCTCCTAGAAATAGAGGGGCCACATCAACACCAATCTGCATGAGAAGACCAAATGCAACCTAAACCACCATCAATGAGCATGATGTCACAACATGGAATACACAAGAAACAAAGTCTACATACACCCAAAGGTGTATGTAGGGTGTGAGCCAAAATCCCAATAGGACATCACCCAATAAAAAGGTTCAACATATAAAAATTAAATGAAAAATACATTTGCAGGCTAAATAAATGAGAGGACACCAAATATTAAACAACTATAAAGAAAGAGTTTCTATAAGGAAATCACTTTTAACAAAAACAACATAAATAAAAGAAAACACCCTTGTATAAATGAAAAACTCAAACCTTCACAGAAACCCAAAAGCTGCACCATATGCCGACGGTGGGTGTACAGTAGTCTAGGAGCACCAAAAGTGGGAGAGGCCCTAAAGGTACTAGAAAAATGAATGGGACCCTATAACCTCACGTCTCGGTGAACAGTACAAGAATCACAACAAAATACATTCTCGTGCACAAGACACTAGACAGGGAAACACATCCATAACCTAGTGGTCTCTAATCATCATCCAATGTTTAGTTAGTGTTGTAATCGTTAATCTAGCGAAGTGAATTTGGGCCGGGGCCACTCCCGAATCACTAGAACACTAGTCTAGTCCGCCCACCTAGTACCCAGGCATCCCCTTTTGTGATCAAGAGGTTTCAACTTCACATTTCATGTCAAACTCAAACAAATAAAACAAAAAGTGTGTAACATAAACCCAACTCCACACTTCGACATACATAGAAAACCATTCGACAAAGTACGCACGCCAAAAAACATTTCCCAAATCATTTAAAACAATTTCTGCATTCCTTATAATTGCTTATTTAAAACATATTAAATTCTTATCATTAATAATTTTTATCAAGTAATATTAAATTCTTTGTAAACAAATTATTTAAAAAGAAACATAACAAGGCTTTATGAAGCAAAACCAACTCAACCCTCTTTCATGACCATGCACACCCAAAACAGGTTCCCGAAAATGTTTCACACCATTAATACAACTTAATAAACCATTTAATGATTTTATAAAAACAAGGACCAAGGTGACACAAAGCATTGTACACCAAAAATCTTTTAAAAATTAATCTATATCACTTACACAATCAAATAAATCAAATACACAATTAAATAAACCATTCCAGCGATTAAACAAACCACTAAGAAAGTTTATCAATAAATTTTAAAAATGTGTCGCATGAATTTAAACACTAAAGACTCACTCAAATCCTCATTTGTGAAAAAACACATATCAACACCACGTGAAAACACAATCTGAAGCATTTTCACAATTCAATTTCTAAATGCTCAATCTTTATAAAACATGATCAAATGTCACAATAAGGGTTTTTATAAAAAATGCACCACATTTTACATAAGCATGCTACTTAAAATCAAAACACATATTAAACTCATTCAAAAACTAACTTCACACAACACAAATTAATATAATAACACACTAAATTAATTAAGTAAGAAAATTAACTTATCAGATAATTTTTAAACGCGTAACCACATACCTCGGTGTAGCAGACGTCACAAACATGGTGCGCAACGATCGTAGCCCACCAACCGCAACTCAATCAAAGTCCAAATAGAACCTAATAAAAAAACACAATGGAAAAATTATACAAAAATTGAACCAAACTCAATTAAAAACTCTAACCGCACTCAACCATTATTAAACAATAAGAAAACAAGGAAAATGTACTTGCAGCGGGGGTGCGGGAGGCTGGTCGGAGGTCGACAGAGGCTGCCGGAGTTGCGCGAAGAAGTGCGGGGAGGCTGTCCAGTAGCGCGAAGGGGTACGGGGCGGCCGGTGTGAGGTTGGCTGGTTGGAGGGGTCGCCATAAAAAGGGGAGGTGATGCCGGCATGGGTCAGGAGACGCGATGGAGGGAGGAAGAGGGGTGCTGGCCAGAATTTTCCGGACAAAGAAGGGAGGCTGGTTGCCATGGGGGTGCAGCGCGAGCTGGCTGGCTAACCGGGGTGGCCGAACAGAGCAGAAGAAAGGGGCATCGTGATCGTCAGAGGGTGGTGATGTGCTGGTGGAGAGGTCCAACGAGGTAGTGGGAATAAGGGGAGTGGCACAAATAGGGGCCATGGATGGCGCGGTGAAGGTCGGGCGGTCGGGCCGTCGGGCTGCGAGGGTGCGGTGCGATGGATGCGGGGAGGGTGGTAAGGGGTGCCGCGGGGTGGCGAGCCGGCAACTGGTGGCGAAAGGGGAGGTGCTGGTGAGCGGCGCATGCGGCCTGGGCAAGGGAAAGGAGACGGCGCGATCGGGTTCCCAGGGGGGGACGCGATGGGAAAAGGGGGTGAGGAGGTGGTCTGAAAACCCTAGAGAAAAAAAGAAAACCCAAAATAAAATGAGGTAAAAAAATAAAATAAAAAGGAAAATCAAAAATAAAATCCATAATAATACTATTATTATTATTATTGTTATTAATATTCTTAAACTGGAACCTTGGCAATAATAATATTATTATCATTAATACACAATTCATTAAATTATTAGCACATTATTCTCATTTTATTTACTTATTTTTATTTTTCCACACATTTAATTTTATTTCATTTTTATTATTAATTCATTTATTTAATTAATTTACCATCGAGAAGGGTCATACGACGGACCTAGCGAAGCCGCATGACATCGCAATTAAGCTTTTTCCGTGCGTTGCATGATGAAAAGCCCTGAAATACTCATTTAATTTTGTTTATTTATTATTAATTGCTTTTATTTAATTTGTTATACATTAGGCAGGTGAGCGGGGGACCGAGTGAGGTCGCCCAGCTGCGACAGTGGCGCGTCGAACACCATCAAGGCCAGAACACATATTTATTAGCGCAAAAAGCGCAAAACCCCAGTCGGGCTCGACCCTCATTTCGTATAAAAAAGAAAAAATAATAATTAGAAGCGGATAAAATTATAAGATAAAAAAAATATTAGAAACATGACACATCGCAAAGTCTGAATGTGACAGAAAAATTATCTATGTTCAAAGAAGAATTAAAATACCATAGAGAGTTGATAGAAATTTTTATGGGGGAAGCAATGAGAAGAAACAACTTATGAACAACCCGTACGTGAAGATACCACCCCACCCCTACCTGTTTTGGGGCAATCCATTCCCCTAAAAAACATGACTTTGCTGAGGTAATCAATGTTCTAATAATTGTTTCTATGAAATGTGAATCCAATATATACTAATACCTTTCCTGTGCTGATATTATATAGGGTGAAAATGATTGTGATTTATATCTATCAACTCCCACCTATCACCTTGTAGCGAGGTCTATGGTGTTCAATATGCAAAACGACATGCTACACAACAGACCATTTCCAACAGATCATGTCATAGTGTTGATTAATGTATCTCATGATCTGAGTGTCATGATACATGTTCTAAATGATTATGATGACATTCATACAGTCGAACAAGTTGTTGGAATATTCATCGGATGGCTTTCAATTCTTGTAAAAAAACATGTCGATAAGGAGGTATCAATTTCCAATTTATTTTTCAAGCTGAACCTTAAACATTTAATGAAAAAAGGTCCAAACTGATGAATAATATTATAGAATGACAAATATAAGGGGGGGAAATGAAATATTGGATCAAAACTATATCAAGGATCAACCAACCGATTAAAACAATCTACTGAGAGCACCTTCACCCCACCCATTCTATATCCACATTTAATATCATTATAGGCACATGTGGATAAAGAGTTGATAGAAAAAAATACTCACACAATTGATTTTGACAAAAATATTTATGGAGAGGAAGAATCAAATTACATTAGTGGTGAAAATATAAATGAAATCCTCAAATATGAATTGCTAGGGGCCTCAGTTGTAAATGTATACATGAGGTATGTTTTTATGATTTGATTTTAAAAAATCTGATATACTATGATAATTATGACTAAATAAATTTCATATTTTTCACAGGCATATATATGAAAAAAAATTGAAGGGATTTTCCCATGAACAAAAATTTGGACTTGTTAGTCCTCACATTAACTCTTCAAAAGAAGAAATAAATTCAGATAAAGTGGGTGAAATATTATCATCCTTGCTCAAATCGTTTGAAAAAAAAATTATGGATGAAAAAATCTTTTTAATACCAATGATGTAGGGGTAAAACTATAAAATTTAATCATATCAACTATATTTTCATTTCTTTCATTACTTATTCCTTTTTGGGTTTTTAGGTAGCATAGGATGCTCATTGCGGTCAATTTGGATACTCCGATGATTTATTTTCTAGATTAAAAGCATTCATATCCAACAAACCGACAACGCATGATGGAATTTTTTAATTTTTAATATAGTAGATTGAAAATTCTGGAAAAAACATCTAGTTATATAATTTATATTATCTTTTAATGAGTATTCTATTATGATAGGGTGGTGCATCAATATCGTCTACTTCATGGAATGAATCCAAAGCCTAAGGACAAGAATGCCCATGAGATATATAACTAGACAAGTATCCTGGTATATATAATAAAATTTCACAATGCAAACACATATCTAAACAAATTACTTATTTTTATTGATGTTTTTGTAGTTTCCAAAAAAACAAATGAAAATGACTTTGGTTATTATGTTTATAAATTTATGAAAGATATCGTATTTCATCAATAAACTAGTATCCCTAAAGAGGTATTTTCGAAAATAATTACTATTTTGTTTAAAATATTAATTAATCCTTTGTGTATTTATATTTTTTCAGTACTACAATGAGTGCTGTAAAAACTCATATTCACGAGATGATATAGACAAAATAGTAATTATTTTCAATTGGGAGAACCAAATCCACCCGAACCAACATGAAATGATCTAACGCCCTACTGAAAACATAATATGGAGTCAAAAACACTGAAATCCCCAAATACATGAGGTTCGAGACAAGTAGTAACCATATAATCATACCTCAGATCAAAGTTGGAGGACTGAATCAATCTGAACCACATTTCCCCCCCTTCACAGAATATAATTACCCTTTGTCCACAAAAGAAGTAAAAGACCTAAGTGGCCAATGCGATAAAGAAAATAAAATAAAAACTAAACTAAAACATACCTGTCTCCAATGACTATACACGTCACCGCCCAACATATAAGAACCAAAATGCCCCATGGGTCAAATCATGTTCCTGCAAGCAAGGGGGAAATAGATCCATGTTTCAAAATGATACTATAAAATAGTACATTCCGATTAATTAACAATTATTCTTCCTATTAATGGTATATAATTAGTTTGGCTCGAGTTTCAGCTTAATTTGGATTTGTTCGATACAAGTTTTTATCCCACCCAATAATAAAAGTTTACTAGAGGACACAATTTCTAATAAAATTGAATATATCATAACAAAAAATAAATCCACACCTATGAAGAAGGTTGAAAATGATAAGAAAGATTGTTTGAACATATAATCTGATGAGTTATAAAACGATAAAATAAAAAAACGAAAAACATTTAGTGTTCTATAATTTCTCAGGTGAATATGCAATTTTCAAACAATAATAAACATGTGAAAGAAGAGAAAAGTGGACATAATTGCCTGGATTTTTAAAAGAAAAGGTGTTAAATCCATACCAATCACAACTAGTGGTATCATAATGAATCTGATTTGTTGCAACAAAAATCAAGCCATGATTTAGTGAATGAAATCAGTTGTAAATATGAGGGAATATTTGGAGAAACCTAATCATGAAGAAATGGGGGATTTAGAGATGGATTTTAATGGTTATTAAACCTTATCAATGATTAAAGAAACCTATAGATACTAACTACACCCCTACCCCACCCCTTTCCCCACTGCCCCACTGCACCACCCCCCTCCCCTGCCCTGCAGACCCCCCTGCAGACCACCCCTACCCTGAAGACCTCCCCACTCCACCTTGCCCCTCCACCCACCCCCTTCCCCCTGCCCTGCAGACCTCCCCCTCCCCCTCCCCCCTTCTCTACAGACATCCCCCTGCCCCTGCCCCCTCCCCCTGCCCCTACCCCCCTGCACCCTGCCCCCTGCCCTCCTCCACCCACCCCCCTGCCCCTACCCCCTGCCCCCTTCCCCCCTCCACCCACCCCCTTCATCTTACAAAAGGGACTCTATAATGTTTTTGTAATCTGGGGAGGGATCACACATGTATGATTAAAGTAACATCAAAAATCTAAAATAAATTTACCTAATTGATCACTTGATTTCATGTGAGGTGCTTGGAAGATTCTACGTTCACATCAATTTGAGCATCAATTCAGGTTGAGAATCAATTATGGAGTGGTTAATCTGAGGGTATCCACGAGCAGATGAAAATGACCACTTGATGTTCACTTGAAACTCCCTTTGGTTTTGCCAGCAACAACATGGTGAAAATATTTACAATTCAGATATTGGGGAAGACATGAGGTGCATGAATTTTAATGATTGGGAGAGCAACTGGCCATAAAAAAATTAATTCAAACTAAAAAAGTATTTTAGTATTTTCAAACAACTTAGTGTACAGTTCCTAGATAGAATAGAAGCATAAAAAATCTCTATATTAGATGAAATATAGTAGTAAAATTCAGACAAGATTCAATGACATCAACATATAATAAAAACATTGTCCACAACATCAATTCTTCTTATGGAAACTAAGGCCTCTATGTCAAAAAAATATGAAATTTATGATGTAAAATCAGAACTTGAACTAAACTTTTTGTGTTCTAAAAACCCAAATAAAGAACCCCTTTAAAAGATATATCTTAGAAGTGAGACCACCTCATTAATATCAATAAACAACATACTGGTTTCATGAAACTTATGGTTCACTAACTTGAAATTAGAAATATAATGTCATGTTTGAATTTGGATCATCAAAAATACCAAATGATAAAATGATGTTATATTTTATTTTACGAAATACTTCAGTAAAAAAACATTGGGATGTGGAATTTGTTCAAAAATATAATATACCATCAAGATCAGCATATCAAACCATCTGATGATGATCAGATTTTTGTAAATCTGAATTTATTTAGGTAACATCCAGTAGTTAACACCTTCAAACCATGATATACAACATAAGAATTATTCTAATCTATGATTCAATTCCCCAAGGAAGGTCATAGAGTATTGTTTTCATAATGTATAATCTATTGTTAGGAATGAAGTTGTGCAGAAAATGAAAATCATGGAATTGTAGTCAGATCTAGATTGTTATCTGGATAACATCAAGGGGTGAAGTTGTAGTCTCAGAAACACCATAAAAAAGGACCCTGACATCGCAACAATAAATGCTTGGTTATACTGGTTGGTCTTCTCTATATACTCCGAAGATGCTGAAACCTACAGATCAACATTCACCATTTCTAAATTTAATTTTTCTGTCATCCGAAACAATTTAAAAATACTAGGAAATAGGCATGAAGATTAGGAAGGAGATATGACAATAATAAAGACAATAAATTGAATGAAATAAATCATACAGTATGAAAATTGGAGGATGAGTTGAGTGTCTCTTGGAGTGGCTTGTAGTGTTGACGGAGGTAGGGTTACCTAATGCCTTAAATGGAAGCATCAACGACAACACATTATATGTGATATATTTACCTAAATAGTCTCACAAATGTCCATTACAGAGTGCACTAAATCACATCTTGGATAACAGTGACCTGGAGCCTACACATTAAATGTATTTTACATAAACCTTCAAATTAAATGGGAAATTACTCACATACAATTTAAAGAGGAAGGTGGAAAACATAAAAAACATTGAAAAAAAGTAGAAACAAGAACCTGGATGTTTTCTTATGCTTCCAAAAACTGTATGATTCGATCTTCAACAGGTGTATGAGGTGATGTACAACTTTTTTCTGCCCAGAAAACAAAAGAAAAATGTTATTAAATAGTAAAACAACTGATGTAAATAAAAGAAAAGAAAATGGAAAAGAATTTTTAGGTTTCAAACCCCGAACAGGGGCTGTTGTTAATGTGATGACCCAAACTCTCTTGGTCCTTCCCTTTTCCAAAATCCGGGTCCTAAAGGGGTGGCATCTCGGTGAGACCGATCGGCACGACTGATCGGTGAGACCGATCGGTGAGACCGATAGGCGAGACCGATCGACGTCACCCGGCCTTGTCGGGGTTTTTCCAGTGGCGTTCCTCCTTGCGCAATTAGGGTTTTAAACCCTATTTTGACCTATTTGAGTGTGTTTTAAAGACCCGTAATGCGCATAAGATTTTTAATTAAATACTTAATGAATTAATGAGTCGGTTTAAACTACACGACCCCCGCGCCTTACGCAGTTCAACATTTTTATCTCAACCATCCGTGGCTCTTATAAACTAAGGGTTAGCTGTGGGTCCTCCTTTCCTCGATCGCGGCTTTTCACATACAGCTTCTGGTGCATCGGGTGAGCCGCATCGTTATCCATAAAGTTCCATTCCTAGCCTAAGCTTCGATCATCTATCAACATGTAGGGAATTTCTCCTTCACCTCTCTCTTTTGTGTATCATGTGAGGTGGGCGTGTTTCTGTTCTGTAGAATTGGATAAACCGGACCTAAATGAAGACAATGAACTGGATTCTATAAATAAAGGGGGGCTATGATCATTGATGTTGTTTATATTATGACCATCTTTCTGAGTTGTTCTGGCTTACGCGTTTCAGAAAATCGAGGCCGTTGGTGGTCGTTGTTTGTGTACTAATGAACCCCTGCTGATGTTTTAAATGGCTTGTTTGTGGTTGTGAACTCCTGCTGTTAAAAAGGATACTGGTTAATCATATACACCCGGCTAAGTGAATTGAAAGCCCCAGGATCAATCCTTCTGTGATAACCCCCGGTTAAAACACACGAAGATTGAAATCATGGAGTGTGTTAAGTCGTTTAAATCTGAAAATACCGGTATGGCCCTGACTTGTGTTGATGGTGGTAGTTGGTTGTTTTCTTTTCGGGCCGATTGTTGGAAATGTGGGAGGGGATGGGATCCCCTATCTTATACTCTTGGTGGTTGTGTGAGTTTGGGTATGGGATCCCCTTCTGGTATGGATTCGGCGGTTGTGAGTTTTAAGACCGGGTGGGTACTTGTTTATATCACGAATTGGGGTGGGATCCTCTGTTGTTGAGAACCGGGTGTGGGCGTTATGGTGATGCTTGACTGTTTACTTTCCAGGACTTGTGCCTATGATTTCTAGTTTCCCATTAGTGCTTAAACTTAATTAAACATTATCACTGAACTTGAAACAAGAATGGGACAAATGGGTTTTGTTGGCAAAAGTCGTGACTTGGTACTTGGACATAGTGGTGTTGTGTTCTGTAGGCTGGTTAGAAAAACCTAGGCTTTGGGTGAGTGCTTGTTACCTATATCTATACTTTTAGTTTTGTGTTTCTTATTTGCGCCCCATCCAAGTCGAGCACTTAGTGCCGAACACCCCCATTTCATGGGGGAGGGTGTTTTTCCCAACACTATTCTTAGTGGCTGGTTATTAACTCCTTTTTTGTTCCCTTTCCTGGATAGCCCAAGTATCTCCGGGAAGGCTGTGATGGCCTGAGGTCCATTATTATCCCAAGAACCTTCGGGTGGGGTAGTGTGGTGGTTGGCCAGGTGTGTGCGGCAGGTGGTTTCCCAAGTGTCTTCAGGATGAGGCCCAGGTGTCTTCGGGCGTGGCAGTGGATCCTTTAGCCCAGGTGTCTTCGGGCGTGGTGGTGGTTGTTCTGGCCTAGGTGTTTGTAGGCGTGGTTACGTGTGACAGTTGTGGCCCAGGTGTGTGCGGGCGGGATTCGGTAGTGGGACTGCGTGTAGTTGTGGCCCAGGTGTGTGCGGGTGGGATTCGGCAGTGGGACTATGTGCAGTTGTGGGCTAGGTGTGTGTGGGCGGGTGTGGCAGTGGGACTGTGATATGAATGGCGGGATTGGTCCAATGCGTAGGATGTCTCAATAACCAGTGGGAAAGTGGCACGGGGTACCCAAACATCGATGTGCTATTATACTATATTACTTGACTTGAATTATTTGTGGAGTGTGCCTTGGTGAGGCTTGGGTGGATAGTTTACCTTGTTAGGTGTTTGGTTTACTTCTTTTCTCACGGGACTTTAGAACGTTTCCCCCACTTGTGCACGAGAGTCTTTGGTTTTCCCTATTGAGTGTACTTGTATGCTCACCCTATGTATATAAAACTTCTTTCAGGTTTCTAGGAGGACTTCGGGGATCGCGCAGGACCTTACTAGCTCAGATCCTTGGAGCAGTTGCAATTGTCATTTTCTTTCTTTGGTACATACCTTTGTAGACACCTTTTTCACCTTGTGGCTTTTACTTTTGAAACATGCATGTGGTAAGGGTTTACTTTTGGATTTACTTTTCTTTCTACATTGGTGTTGTTGGGTTTTCTTCTTCTTATCTCTCGATCCTATAAAATAAAAAGGGTAATGCCTTCCATTTGTGTGAAATTTCAATACCCTTGGTTCTAGTCGCCACTCTGGGACCTATTGAAGGTGGGTTTCGGGGTTCATTATCTCTCCTTCGACTTAAAGAAGGACGGGCCTAGAAATCTGCTGACCCTTCCCCCCTTTTGGTGAAGGCGGTTCGTGATAGAATGGTATCAGAGCTGATGGTTGAGAGATAGGATGGAGTCTGGAATTAGGCACAGTGAGTATTGCATAAAATGGTAAGGCAACATTGTTGGGTGACCTCGGTGTGTGAATTAGGCCAGGGAAGACCGGCTAGGACATTGGATTTTAGGGCCCCCCGTGATCCGATGTAAGGACTCTGGACCTACCAAACGACCAAGTGAGTCCATGCTGATTGCAGGGTAGAGACCCTAGGAAAGGTACATGCATCATAATGACTTGTGTTCTTGTGTTTCTGGGATGTCTTGGGAATTAATAATAAATTTAAAATTTTTGAGAAATTTTAAGAACGATATTCTACACTACTTAGGCTTAGGCATTCCTTGTTTACCATGCAGCTATGGCACCTGGAAGACGACCACGTGTGGTACAGGTGATCGAGGCCCCAGAGACTACTTTGGCCGATCGGCAGAGAGCTGATCGACAAGAAGAGGATGACCAGTGGCAGAAGACTCTTCGGGCCTTCCAGCGACAGACCCTCGAGAAGTATGAGGGCAGAACCTCTAACATGAAGACAGAAGGCTGGCTAGAGGAGCTAGTAATAGCCTTCGGCCTGATTCGGGCCCCGACCGAGTACTGGGTCCCTCTGGCCGTCAGCCAGATGCGGGGATCGGCGCGTCAGTGGTGGACGCTTTACCTGGGGGAGAGGAGAGAGGCTGTGTTGGCATGGGCTGATTTCGAGAGGGAGTTCCGGGCGGAATTCCTCTCCTCGACGATGAAGGCAGAAAAGAGATAGGAGCTACTCTCCTTCCAATAGGGGAGTATGTCCGTGAGGGAGCTAGGGATCAAGTTCAAGGACCTCCTACGTTTTTCTCTGGACCTCTTTCCCGACAAGTCGTCTCGAGCAAGACATTTGGAGGAGGCTCTCCGACCCTCCCTCCAGTATGCTGTTACCCCCTTTACCCTTCCGATGTACTTGGAGGTCCAGAATAATGCCGAAGTGGTGGAGAGGATGCACGCTCTAGGAGGTGTATCCCGAGAGGGGATCCAGATGAGACCATCGAAGGGAAAGGCCGTCAGCACCAGGCCTCCAGCATCAGGACCCTCCAGGTTCCGACCAGCAGAGAGTAGACCACAGCAGTTTCAGTTTCGATCCCCAGGTCCTCGCCCTTTTCCTTCGGGCCCGGTACTGCGGTGCTTCATCTGTGGGAGCCCTGGAAATCTCCGGAGTCAGTGCCTGGACCGGGTGCAGTACGGCGGTGGCGGACAACCCTAGCACCCTCCCCAGCAGCAGCTTCCAGCCAGGCCTTTCCAGCAACAGCAGCAGGGACAGCGAGCTCCTGCTCCTCTGAGGTAAGATGTGGGAGGAGGAGGCCGACCTCAGGGAGCTCCTCCGGGACCTCGACCAGGGAATGGTCAAGGAGGAGGCCAAAAGCCGAGAGATAGAGGAGTCGGGCGCGGACAGCTACACACCGCAGAGGTAGCAGTTCCGGCAGGGCCGGAGGTTGTTCAAGGTACGATCAGTCTGTTTAGAACTCTTGCTTATGCCTTGTTTGATACCAGAGCTTTGCACTCTTTTGTTGCACCAAGTCTAGCCCGTGCCTTGGGTTTAGATGTGGAGAGACTTCCAGATCCCCTGGTGTTGAGCACACCAGTCGGAGGTCAGACCAACTTTTTGTTTGTTTGTCGAGGATGTAGAATGATGATAGGGTCACATCAGTCGGTTAGGTACCTTCTATTACTACAGATACAGCCATACGATGTCATCCTAGGCATCTACTGGATATTCTCTATGTGTTCCATCATTGACTGTTTCCGAAGAAGGGTGGTTTTCTCAGACTCGGGCGGCCGTCGTGTTATCTTCACTGGTGAGCGGAGCGGTCAGAAGGGAAACAGGTGGGAGGAAACCCTCTTATCCTTGTTGGCCGAGCTGATAGTGGAATCAATAGATGCTGAGATGGTAGAAGTTACAAAGATTGTCTATGAGTTTATGGAAATCATTCCTGAGGATGTGATGACTCTACCCCCTCGGCGTGATATCGAGTTCGGGATAGACCTACAGCCCGGTGCTCGTCCGATCTCGATGGCTCCTTACCGGATGGCACCTTCAGAACTACATGAGTTGCGGATCCAGATTGAAGATCTGATGAAGAGAGGTTATGTTCGGCCAAGTGCGTCACCGTGGGGTGCTCCGGTCTTGTTCGCAAAGAAGGCAGATGGTGGTCTCAGGTTTTGCATAGACTACAGGTGGCTAAATCAGGCAACGATCAAGAATCGTAACCCTCTTCTGAGGATAGACGATCTTTTCGACCGGCTGAAAGGGGCAGGATGGTTCTTGAATATCGACCTGCGGTTTGGGTATCACCAGCTAAGAGTGAAGGAGTGCGACATCCCGAAGATGGTGTTCAGATGTAGGTATGGACACTTCGAGTTCGTAGTCGTTCCCTTCGGCGTTACGAATGCCCTAGTTGTGTTCATGGGGACTATGAACTCCATCTTCCGGGAGTACCTAGATCGGTTCGTATTTGTGTTCATAGACGACATCCTGGTCTACTCTAGATCAAAGGAGGACCATGCGGAACACCTGAGGATGGTTTTGGAGGTCCTCTGACATCATCATCTCTATGGGAAGTTGTCGAAATGCATGTTATGGACACGAGAAGTGCGCTTCCTCGGGCACGTGGTGTCCGAGAAGGGAGTGGCAGTGGACCCATCAAAAGTTGAGGCAGTTGTTTCTTGGACAGCACCCAAGAATGTGGCAGAAGTCCATAGTTTCCTTGGGCTGTCAGGTTACTATCGGAGGTTCGTACCCAACTTCTCCCGATTTGTAGCCCCTTTGAAAACCCTGACCAAGAAATACTATGTTTTTGTGTGGAGCGAGTAGTGAGAGTCAGCCTTTAGCTATCTGAAGGAAAAGTTGGTCAGTGCCCCAGTGCTGAGATTTCCAGAAGAGGGGGCAGCTTATGAGGTGTTCTGTGTTGCCTCAAGACAGGGCCACAGATGTGTGTTGATGCAGTAACAAGGGGTGATCTCTTATGGGTCTAGGCAGCTATGACCCCATGAGCGTAATTACACCACCCACGACCTGGAGCGTGCAACGGTCATTTTCGCGCTAAAGTTATGGCGGCACTACCTCATCAGAGAGTGCTTTATGGTCTTCACGGATCACAAAATATTGAGGTATATCTTCTCCCAGCGGGACCTAAACTTGCGACAATGGAGATGGGTGAAGTTCCTCCAGGATTACAACTTTGAGATATCTTATACTAAGGGAAAGGGCAATGTGGTGGCCGATTCCTTGAGCAGGAGGACGCAGAAGGATGTGGTCCGAGAGTCGGAGGACGCCTGGAAGGTGATGGAGGAGTTAACTGCTTTACACCTGGATGTGAGGATGGATAGCAGTAGAGGATTCCTATATCAGATTATAGTGCAGTCATATCTATTTCAGTAAGTGGAGGAGTCTCAGTGGGGAGACCCAGAGTGCGAAGTGATGCATGACTGAGTTGACTAGGGAAATGCTCTCGAAGGGTGGATAAAGGTTGGTCAGAACCGGATGCTTTTCCAGGGAAGGTTGTTCGTTCTGGAGGCGGTGCACGACAAGTTTCTCAGTGAGTTGCACAACTCACCCCTGGCAGTGCACCAAGGAGATTCCAAGATGTACCAGGGACGGAAGAGGCAATTTTGGTGGCCCGGAGTTAAGCGAGCAGTGGCAGGGTTTCTGACAAAGTGCTTAGTGTGTCAGAAAGTGAAGGATGAACACCGAGTTCCAGGCGGCCTACTGCAGCCTCTATATGTCCCCGAGTGGAAGTGAGAGGAGATCTCGATGGATTTCGTCATGGGAATACCCAAGGTCCAAGGGGGATACGACGCCATCTGGGTGGTAGTGGACAGGTTGACGAAATCGGCTCACTTCCTGGCGATCAGGGAGTCGAGTGCAGTGGATACCATGGAACAAAGGTATGTGGATGAGGTTGTGAGGTTTCATGGAGTTCCGAGGTACATAGTCTCGGATAGGGACACACGGTTTACCTCACGAGTCTGGAGAGGATTGCAGCATGCGTTTGGCACCTAGTTACGCCTTAGCACTGCTTTCCATCCCCAGACAGATGGACAAACAGAGCGCACCATCCAGACCTTGGAGGATATTCTATGGGTATGTGTTCTAGACTCAGGAGGATCATGGGTGCGACACTTTCTCCTGGTAGAGTTCTCTTACAATAATAGATATCACTCTACAATCGGTATGGCCCCGTTTGAAGCCTTGTACGGGAGGCCATTCCGTTCACCTGTGTGTTGGGCCGAAGTAGGAGAGGCAGGCATCCTTGGACAAGAGGTGGTGCAGAACACGAAAGAGAAGGTTCATCTCATACAGGAATGGATGAAGGCGGCCCAGGACCAGCATAAGTCGTATGCTGATACCAGGAGGAGGCCCTTGGATTTTGAGGTTGGAGACCACGTGTTCTTGAAGGTCTCCCCTCGGCGTGGGCAGTGGAGGTTCGGAAAGGGGAGTAAGCTTTCTCCCAGGTTCATCGGACCCTTCGAAGTGTTGCGACGGGTCGGTGAGGTACCCTATCACCTAGTGTTACCACCATCGCTACTGAGGATACACGATGTCTTCCATGTGTCCCAGCTCCGTTGGTATCTGCATGACAATTCACACGTCCTTGATTGGGATGAGCTGGACATCAAGGACGACGTGACTTTTGTGGAGAAACCAGTGATGATCGAGGATCGCAAGGAAAAGGTTCTTCATGGGCGAACCATTCCCTTGGTTCATGTGTTGTGGAGACATGGTGGGCTTGAGGAGAGTACGTGGGAGAGGGAAGCATAGATGCGTACCCAGTACCCAGAGTTGTTTTAAGTTTTGTTCCTTGTTGTGCCTATTATGGTATAACGTTTTGTCTGTTGGCTATGAAATGCACTGGTTTTCTTCCTCTGGATGTGTGTGAAAAGCCCTGGAAATGGGGGAGGAGAGAACTCGACCCCTAATCAAGACACATTAAGGTGGATGCGATTAAACCCGTGAGGGTGAGTCAGTGCCGCCCAAAGCAGATAATATCTTGACATGGGGAAGGAGACTCCCCAAACCTCACATTCCTGGGCAGTTTGACATGATATGTTTCTTGGTTAGTGACAAGAAGGTGTTCTTAGTTAACAACGAGGTTCACTCTTGAGAGGTATATTTCAAGGTGGTTGTTCGGATCCGCCCTTTCCTCCTGGGTTGTTTAAATTCTCGAGGACGAGAATAGTTTGAGAGGTATCTGATGTGATGACCCAGACTCTCTTGGTCCTTCCCTTTTCCAAAATCTGGGTCCTAAAGGGGTGGCGTCTCGGTGAGACCGATCGGCGCGACCGATCGGTGAGACCGATCGGCATGACCTATTGGTGAGACCGATCGGCGCGACCGATCAGTGAGAACGATCGGCGCGACCGATCGGCGAGACCGATCGGAGAGACCGATCGGCAAGACCGATCGGAGAGACCGATCGGCGTCACCCGACCTTGTCGGGGTTTTTCCAGTGGCGTTCCTCCTTGCACAATTAGGGTTTTAAACCCTATTTTTACCTGTTTGAGCGTGTTTTGAGGACCTGTAACACACATAAGAGTTTTAATTAAATAATTAATGAATTAATGAGTCGGTTTAAACAACACGACCCCCGTGCCTTACACGGTTCAGAGTTTTTATCTCAACCGTCCGTGGGTCTTATAAACTAAGGGTTAGTCGTGGGTCCTCCTTTCCTCGATCGCGGCTTTTCACAAACAGCTTCTGGTGCATCAGGCGTGCCACATCATTATCTGTAAAGTTCCACGCCCGGCCTAAGCGTCGATCATCTATCAACAAGTAGGGAATTTATCCTTCGCCTCTCTCTTTTGTGTATCATGCGGGGCAGGTGTGTTTCTGTTCTGTAGAATTGGATAAACTAGACCTAAATGAAGATAATGAACTGGATTCTATAAAGAATGGGGGGCTATGATCGTTGATGTTGTTTATATTATGACCATCTTTCTGATTTGTGCTCGCTTGCACGTTTCTGAAAATCGAGGCCATCGGTGGTTGTTGTTTGTGTACTAATGAACCCCTGCTGATGTTTTAAATGGATTGTTTGTGGTTGTGAACTCCTGCTGTCAAAAAAGATACTGGTTAATCACGTACACCCGGATAAGTGAATTGAAAGCCCCATGATCAATCCTTCTGTGATAACCCCTGGTTAAAACACACGATGATTGAAATCAGGGAGTGTGTTAAGTCGTTTAAATCTGAAAATACCGGCATGGCCCTGACTTGTGTTGATGGTGGTAGTTGGTTGTTTTCTTTTCAGGCTGATTGCTGGAAATGAGGGAGGGGATGGGATCCCCTATCTTATAATCTTGGTGGTTGTGTGAGTTTGGGGATGGGATCCTCTGCTGGTATGGATTCGGCGGTTGTGAGTTTTAAGACCGGGTGGGTACTTGTTTATATCACAAATTGGGGTGGGATCCTCTGTTGTTGAGAATCAGGTGTGGGCGTTATGGTTGATTCTTGACTGTTTACTTTCCTAGACTTGTGCCTATGCTTGTTAGTTGCCCAGTAGTGCTTAAAATTAATTAATCATTATCACTAAAATTGAAACAAGAATGGGACAAATGGGTTTTGTTGGCGAAAGTCATGACTTGGGACTTAGACACAGTGGTGTTGTGTTCTGTAGGCTAGTTAGAAAAACCTAGGCTTTGGGTGATTGCTTGTTACCTATATTTATACTTGTAGTTTTGTGTTTCTTATTCGTTCCCCATCCATGTCGAGCAGTTAGTGCCGAGCACCCCCATTTCATGGGGGAGGGTGTTTTCCCCAACACTATTCTTAGTGGTTGGTTATTAGATCCTTTTCTGCTCCCTTTCCCGGATAGCCCAAGTAACTTTGGGTAGGCTGTGATGGATGGAGGTCCATTATTATCCCATGAACCTTCGGGTGGGGTAGTGTTATGGTTGGCCAAGTGTGCGCGACAGGTGGTTTCCCAAGTGTCTTCGGGATGAGGCCCAGGTGTCTTCGGGTGTGGCAGTGGATCCTTTAGCCCAGGTGTCTTCAGGTGTGGTGGTGGTTGTTCTGGCCTAGGTGTTTGCAGGCATGGTTATGTGTGACAGTTGTGGCCCAGGTGTGTGCGGGCGGGATTCGGCAGTGGGACTGCGTGCAATTGTGGCCAAGGTGTGTGCGGGCGAGATTCGGCAGTGGGACTGCGTGCGGTTGTGTCCCAGGTGTGTGCGGGCGGGTGTGGCAGTGGGACTACGGTGTGAATGACAGGATTGGTCCGATGCGTAGGATGTGTCAATAACCAGTGGGAAAGTGGCGCGGGGTACCCAAACATTGATGTGCTATTATACTATATTACTTGACTTGCGTTATTTGGGGAGTGTGCCTTGGTGAGGCTTGGGTGGATAGTTTACCTTGTTAGGTGTTTGGTTTACTTCTTTTCTCACGGGACATTAGCACGTTTCCCCCACTTGTGCACAAGAGTCTTTGGTGTTCCCTATTGAGTGTACTTGTATGCTCACCCAACGTATATAAAACTTATTTTAGGTTTCCAGGAGGACTTTGGGGATCACGCAGGACCTTACTTGCTCAGATCCTTGGAGCAGTTTCAGTTGTCATTTTCTTTATTTGGTACTTACCTTTGTAGACACCTTTTGCACCTTGTGGCTTTTACTTTTGAAACATGCATGTGGGAATGGTTTACTTTTGGCTTTACTTTTCTTTCTCCCTTGGTGTTGATGGGTTTTCTTCTTCTTATCGCTCGATCCTATAAAATAAAAAGGGTAATGCCTTCCATTTGTGTGAAATTTCCATACCCTTGGTGCTAATCGCCACTCCGAGACCTATTGAAGGCGGGTTTTGGGGGTCATTATCTCTCATTCAACTTAAATAAGGAAGGGCCTGACAATCTTCTGACCCTTCTCCCCTTTTGGTGAAGGCGGGTCGTGACAGTTAACCTATCCACAACTGGACAGTTCTAGCAGGTCAACCCCTGTCCATTTGTGTGTGTGGTCATCAGATTAGGAACCACCTCATCTTGTTTCTATTGAGTGTTGATTGTAGTTCCCATTCAACATCAACTTGAGTGAAGTAAATATGATGTCCATAAAGACCTCTCAGTAGTTATTCCTGGTATGCACTCCCTTTGCATCAACTAGACTACTTAAGTGACACTTCTTATACAATAATCAACCATGAAGCCAAATGTTTAATGAGATATAAATATAGAAGTAGAGTCATGTATATAATATTTCATAAAGAACAAATGTTAAATCCATGAATTATTGGTCTAATACTAGCCAAATAACCATAATGAATGAACTGTTTAATCATGAAACACAAACAAATAGTAAAAATAAAATATGGAATATCAATGTTTTTAATCCAGATAATTGTATTTACAAATTTATCAGGAATTTCAATATGGACAGCCATAGGAATGAATAATGAGAAAATAAACCTCTCAACATTACAGTTATAGTATGGTAATAACAAATAAATGAACATTACAAAATTTTACCTTCATGAAGTAGGGCGCATTAAGAGTACATTTCCTTAAGAGTGCATTGTCAAATAGATTAGTCTTATGGATGGTAAAATTGACGTCGTTGACCTGTCACCTGACTTTTGGAATAGTAAGTAGTGGCCATATTTTACCTATGATGGCTGGTAGGATTGAAGGCTTCTTGTATTTATATAGCACATCTACTACACTAATATGTTGAGCATAATTCCTCATTGATAATAGAACAAATAGAAGTTTATCTTGAATGGAAAATGAATGTAAAAAAATCAAAAGAATAATATAAATAAAATGATTGAAAGGAAAAGTATAAATAATTTTTCAATGATATAAAATGTTTTCATTTTGTATATGTCGAGTTTTTGTATAACAAAAACATTTAAGAATATACAAACGCATTTATAAGAAAGATCAAGATCCATATAGAAGTAAAACTGCATTATCTTGGTAATCCATAGTTTCAAAAATGAAAATTAGCCATTCATATTAAACACTTTCCATAAAGATATTAAATTAAAGGAACACTAAAAATAATTATCAAAATACAGACCTTCATATCCAACAATTTATGTCCCTATACACACAAAGATGATCTAGATATTGAACCACACTAGAGAATTAAGATTTTAACATTTATAATAAAATAAGAAGATTGGATGAACTTACATACAAAGCAGTCTAGGAATACCAGGTAAAAAATTAAACTGAACCATAAATTATCCATTTAAAAATATTTTCTTCCATGTGATCCCATCTCCTGATGAACAAATGATTCAAAAAATAAAGTATGGATTTACACATTAAACCATATTGAAGAGAGGTAGAGCCCAGAAAAATCTTCTAGGAGAAGCTTGAAAACAGATTGGGGGTGGCCTCTCTTAAAAAAGAAATCAATCTACAAACCAGTTGAGTAAGATAATCACAAAGGATGATGAAAAAACGCAATAAATTCTTCCAAGACGTGACTTTTCCTTCTCCAAACATATTCAAACCTTCTTGAACCTATTCTAAATGAAAAAAACTATTGAATAAGTACATTAAAAGTCAAAAAACATCCTAGTAATCCAATCCCATATATTTTATTATCAATAATTCTTATATCACCATCATTGTGTATGGTTCCCGTATATGTTCAACATCACCACATCAATATGCCGTCAATTTCTACTCATACTCTACCCATGTCTTCTATAAATACAAGAGGAAGGGAGATCTGAATAACCATCCCATGAAATTCAAATAACAGTACAACCTTAAAATCATAACATTGATGAAATAATATGGTATAAGATACCTGCATGGATTGAAGCCATGAGGAGGGCGCCGCGGTGACAGGTCATCAGAGAGGAGGGTGCCGCGGTGAGAGAGGTCTCTGGGGAGGAGGGTCCCACTGTGAAAGAGGTCATCAGGAGGAGGGCGCTATGGTGAGAGAGTTCGTCAGAGAGGAGGGGGCCACTGTGAGGAGTGGTCGAGGAGGAGAGGTCGGGAAGGAGAAGTCATCGGGGAGGAGGGTGCCGTAGTGAGGAGAAATGTTGGGGAGGAGAAGTCGTCGGGGGAGGAGGGCACCGCGGTCAGGCGAGGTTGGAGAGGAGGGAGCCACGGTCAGGCGAGGTCATGCAGGAGAGCACCACGGTTAGGCAAGGTCGGGGAGGAGAACTCGTTGGGAGGAGAAGAAGCCGAGAGGAGAAGAAGTCTGGAGGATCATGAGAGTAGCGAATCGGGGGACTCTGAAACCAAATAGGAAAACACATGGTATAGACACATTTATTAAATTAAACCATTGAAATTAGAAAGATATATCCATGGATGAATAGATCATTCCTTGAGAAATATTTCAAGTCAATGAAGATTAAAATATCCTCCCTGATTTTTCAGGGACATCAATATAAGATATTAACCAGATTTCTTGAATCTGGTTTCTGACTCAGAATTAAATGTGAAGTAATGGGTCTCACAATGAAAGGATGTAATTTGAGACCTGTCGCACCATGAATAAAGGTGTCACACTATGACAAGAATTTTTCTAGATTCCTATATAAAAATGATCACAGAAAAATACAAATTAATAGATATACAAATGAGAAGAGGAGAGACTAAAGTGAAAAGAGGGAGTTCTAGGTCACTACTAGAAGTAAAATGAATATTAAAATTGCAATCAACTTCTAATAACATGTATGTGGTTACTTGAAAAAGATTTATCTTGTGAATTGGTAAATTTTAATAGAGTTATGTGGGATGGAATGAGATCAACACACTTCTAGGAGACAACACCATTAGAATAAAAAACCTAACATACCCATCATCTTCTAACTCTAAAACATTATTCCATAGAATTTTCCAACCAGAAAACATAATAAATTGAATAAAAAACCAAACAACACCTAAATTACATCACCGCCACCAATCATAAGCAAATCCACACAAAGAAAGACAGATCAAACACACATGAGAATACAAATGCCTCCCTACTAAAGAATCAGGCCCACCCGAGGGTAAACAATGTTGTACAACCTAAATCTTTTCTACTGAAAGACTACACCAACCAGGTGGTTCTTGTTGAACAGTCAGAGCACTTTGTTTTTAAGCCAATGATGTATGATATATTGTTAGGAGGTTTTCTAGTTTGAAGTTAAATAAAAAGAAATTGTTCTTTTCTATAGAATTATCAACTTGTGTTAATCATCTGGTGCTAAATTTGATGCCTGGGAAGTGGGTCCCCATTTCTCATATTTTCTAGTGAACACCAGAGTTCAATTTTTCCAAGATAGGGTTAACATTTTTCATCCCAGTAATAAATTTGTGTTCAATGGACCCTTGTCAAGCCTTGGTGGAATTGTTTATATTAAAAGGGTCCATGTTATAGAATATGAATGGTATTTATATTTTTCCTTTTCTTGTGTTTTTTAGTAACATAAACATTTCATCAACAAGTCAGATAATCGTATTTGTATTTTTGATTTATGGAAGGCATTTCATTTCCAGTGAGCTTCTTCATTCAACTGTTCATGTGGATATGTTACCCACATTCCTTATCTCAAATTCCACAAATACCCATCATCTCATTTTAGTTTAAATAAAAATTATTGTTAGTTATCTAGCTGTGATCACAGTTTATAATTTTCAAATATTTTCATTTGAAAATTCTAGAATATTAGAGCTGTGATCTATTTTAATTATCCACAAACCCATATTGAATCACACCATAATAATTAGTTCTTATTTTTTAGAATTGAAAAAAAACACAAAATCATTCTAGTTATGTTTTAGATGTATCTTCAAGAAATTCATCTTTTCTTAAAAAATTCTTCTTTGTAGTTTACCCTTACAAAACTTCTTGTATCAACAAATTGACTCTTATGATTTTTCAAATGACTTGTGAATTCTTATCAATGAACCTTATGAATTTTAAAATGTATTTCTTGAATCATTGTAGCTTCCTGCCATTGCAAAAATTTCCATCTATGCATGTAGCATATGACTCGTATGACAAATCAGAGTTACTAATATACACTACCACATCTTATCCAAATTTCAGTCATTCTAACTTCCGAACGATTGAAATCTATAATTTCTGAAAAATACACAGACACTTCTCACGCACATCATGAAAACATACCCTAATTGACAAAAAAAAACATTATTGAGGAAATCCCTAGTATCTAATAAGAAAAATAACCTACAATGAAGTGTAGGTATACAATTCTCCAGTTTCAAGTCCAGTCTTCAGCTAAGGAATACCGACATCACCACCGAACCTACCACTGTAACGACCTATGTTGTTATGGGTTGGTGAAACTAAAAGAAATTGGACTTACTTGGATTTGGAGCACAGAGGTAGGATTACTGTGTCGGAGGATAAAGATCACTGTAGAGGATGGGCCCTGATAGGAACCATGCACAGAGGAACGCCGAAAGGGAGGTGGTGACTGCATCATCGGAGGAGAATCATCCCAAGGTGGGTGGATGCATCAGAGGAGTAGAATGGCAGATGTTTTGGGTAACAGTGTCGAGCGATGAGGGTTGCAGGGAGTAGGGTAGAAAGGGAGGGAGGTGGAGATCACGAGCAGAGAGAAGGGTAGAAATGGGGTGGGGATCGTGAGCGTCGGGGAGGATGGTGGTGGGGGATCATGAGTGTATAGAAAGAACAGGGGTAAATCCATGGGTATTCTTTGACCTGTGGAATTACCTTAACCTATAGACACAATTTTATTAAACCATGGATATATAACTATGGATAAATATTCAATTTCAAGTAGTGATGAATGCTCTAAATACGGAACAACTTTTAACAAAATGATTTTTTAGTATCAATAACATCTCTTCAACATTTTATTTTCCTCCCAATGTTTCACCAAATGTGGTATCACAACACTAGACATCTTCCCCCACACTTAATTTCAACTAGATTATGCAATTTCACTTCAAGAGTAGGTTGGATAGGGAAACTTGGATTGTAATTTGGCTAACCTAACAAAATTTTCACAACTTATAAGGGATTCAATGATTAAATGTTCAAGGTAGGACATTATAAAAATGATTATTATGAAATATTGGCCTTAAAACCAAATAAATTCCCCATCTATTTAAAATACAAGTACCTTAAATCCTCAAGTTTTAAGAGAAATAAATTAAATTATGTTTAAATCAAGTATTCAACAAGTGGGGTGAATGTATCGAATATGAAATATGTGGTTCAAAATCATCACATGTATGTGATTTGAATGATAAAGACAATGAGATGTGGAATGGAATTCAAAAAATCTGAATACTATTCATAAAATTTCTAAATATTTTAACATGAAATAAAGTCATTTTCAACATTCATTTAAGCTCAGTTTCATGGAATACATTTTTTCACTCATAGAAATGGGTTTCAAAAATAGCATTGGTAATCATTTTAGCTCAAAAGATTTAGAAACACACATAAATTTTAAAAACAATTTTTTAACGAAAACGAAAATAGTAAATGAAAATCATAAACTATAAGGGTTCCCTCACCCACACTTAAATGATGCAGTGTCCTCAATGTATTCAATTAGATTTAATATATAAGAGTTGAAGACTTGTACTTGGATTCCACATAATAGGAGCCTTGAGCTTGATGGGCCATATGGGCACAAGCGCATCTTCCTGAAAGCAAGAGGATGGCAACTAGTAGCGAGGGCCTAGGGTGTGTCCATGGAAAGACAATTCCCTCATTATCATAGTGTAGTATAGTGGATGGAATATAAATGTATAATAAATAGTGGAAGCAATATAATTAAATAGTGGAAGAAAACTAATGCAATAGATAAACAAGAATAACAATAACAGTATCAATTGGGAAATTGATGACGTAATGTCATGTCACTAGAAAACTACAAAACATGGATTCAAGACAACAAGATTAACATGTTCCACAAGGTAAAAGAAAACAAAGTCTCCTCCAAGAATCCTGAGATCCAACATGGTCATCTACTATCATGCTCCATCCTAAATAGCAAGCAATCAAGTGTTTGAAGCTGTATGATTCCCTTTTTCAACACCTGCAACAATGTAATCTACTCCGGGTACCAAACGACACCCCAAGAGGGTATGAGATAAATCTTAGTGGGAAAACACCAACTATGTCTATAACATTCGGCCTATGTAATGGAATATAGAAATGTTTAGTCATGCATATATAATGTAAAAAAGAAATACAATATAAATAAATACCCAAGTACCTACTTCATCCCTCGACTGGTGTCTGAACATGTAACCCGCTCATTTTAGTATGTAATTACCATTTAATGTTAATAGGTCACATGAGGAATAACCAACACTGACATCACATTGAGATAGTATAAGTAGTGAAGGTACCATGATGCAACAAGGCAACCTGACAAGGATATCCAGTGAAGGAGTTACAGGGTAATAACCAGGGTAACGTAAATCTCACAGAACGCAAACGTAGTATTATCTTAGTGTAGTTAAGGGGTATGCGTATAATAAAAGGATAATAATCCAAACCATTCTAAAATAATGTGCCTACCATGTCCAAGGTGATCGACCAAGGTAAAATGAGGCTAAGCATGGACAGAGCCCTATGGGCTTTCACCATGGCACCTACTAGTCAACTCTAGATCCATGGAGTGTATCTGAGGCATACTATAATAATGTAAAGGACGCTATGGTAGTATACCAAGTATCCAAGGAATATAAAAGAACCAGAGTCTAGGTGGAAAACAACCTAAGCAAACCACGTCCTTGAATTGGAATGGGATTCTTGAGTCCTAGGGTATTCTCCTCTCAGAATCCAAGTTGATCTCAAGTCAGTCAATTTCTATTTGATATTGAAATCATGTAATAATTCATTTTGGTCCAAGTCTTTCCTTCCATTAGAGTGGATAGTTCAAGTAGAGTAGGAACCATTTATTTATTGGTCCAAGCCTTGTCTTCCATTAGTTTGGATATGCCAAGTAGCATTGTAACCATTTAGTCAAGTCTTAGTTAACAATTAAGGCATATTCAATTTGATAGGTTCACTCCTCCACCTTCCATTAATATGGAAAAGGGTTCTATAGACATGTGACCATTTTTCAATCTCATTTGTTAAGGCCAAGTTATATACTTAGTAGACATTCCATTTCACATTTCACATTTAATAATCATTTGGAAGCACTTACCTTTGGCAGGTCAAGTGGTGAGCATACATGATACATTCCATTATGAAATTCTCTTTACTACAAGTCATTTAATATGGATAGGCTCGCCATTAAGAAGGTCAAACAAAGGCACACATGAACGGTGGCACAAACGTGCCAAAACACTGAAAACCCAAATGTGGCATAACCTTCAACATGGGGTGGATTGGGTTTTGGGTTTATCCACTAACACCTAATCACATATTTGGGAAGAGATTACGCATATGATTCTAAAAATTATAATCATGGCTTGTAAATTTAAGAAACAACTCCTGAAGAAATCAGCAGGCCCCATACGAACATCCCAAAAACAACGAACATTAGGGATAAGTTATAAATCACCCACCTTAGGGTTGTACGATCCTTCTTCTCCAGTATTGGTCCTTGTTTTTCCTCAGATAAGAGTATATCTATGAAAAGGTGAAAAATTCTCACATGATGATACATAGGTCAAGAGCAAGAGAGAATAAGAATGGCTAAAGAGGACTTGAGTGCTTACTATTGCGCATCCATCATGATGAATGGAAGATCAGTCGGATATAAGACGAAGGGGATCTCTTGATCCCTAGATCTAGCCTTCAAAAAGATCCAAAATGAGAGGAAAAGGGGTTAATCACCCTAGTTCTCGGATTAGGGAGGAAGGATTAGGATTAAATGATCATTAAGGGAAAACTGGAAATTTACCTAGAAATTTAGCCTGCACAGGGTTTGTCAAACCGTGTGCAAACCTTGCGAGAAGGATCTGCCAGAATGGTTTGGAAACATAGTTTTATAAAACCATGTTCAATCCATTCACAGGAAAATGGGAAAAGGGGGCACCCACATGGTTAGGCCGCATATCCATGTGCCAACCGTGCGAGGTGGATCTATCTAATAAAACACCATCCACACGGTTTTCTGAACCATGCGCCAAGCCATTTCCCCCAAAAAAAGATGGGTTCTAGGCTCCGAAGAAGCCACAAAATCCTTAGAAACCTTAAAAACTCATTAGGCATTCATATTACATCCAAAGTAAAGATTTAGACTAAAACAATAAAGGATCCATACCTGAGTGAAAAATCGGATTCTTACAGTCTTCACTCCTTAAAAGAACTCCCCCCCTGAGTTCTCCTTCCAAGGGTAAAGAAACACTATCTGAGAACAAATCTAGCCATTGGGCCCATACATCAGCTTAACTCTCCCAAGTCTCATCCAATACTCGACCGTGCTACCATTGTACTCGTATGAGAGGAAAAAACATGCCTTATAGAGACATCGTGCTTCGGTCAATGATGTGTACTAGATACTCCTCAAAGGTAACATTGACATCTAACTCAACTTCCCTGAGATCAAAAGTATGAGACATGTCTGCATGATATTGGGGAAGCTGTGAGATGTGAAAGACGTTGTTCATGACATGGTACCTCAGAGATAGTAGCAACCGAGAGGCTACTAGCCCAACTCGCTCTAGAATTTCATATAGACCAACGTAACGAGGTGAAAAATTTCCCTACTTTCTTCACTATCTATGCCCTAGCCTAGGATATACCAGAAGGAAGAAATGATACCAAACATCAAACTCAAGAGGTCATCGACGGAAATCAGCATAAGATTTTTTCTAGATTGAGCAGTATTCATATGCTTTCTGATCAGCTAAACATGTTCTGAAGTCTCTTGAACGAGATGAGGACCTAGTAGGGAAGCCTCACTTACCTATAGCCTACACAAGGGTGAATGGCATGGCCTACCATATAAGGCCTCAAAGGGATCCATCTAAATCATCTCTTAAAAGCTGTTGTTATAAGACAACTCGATGAGAGGGATATGATACTCCCAAGAACCACCAAAATCAAAGTCACATGTTCGGAGCATATAATCTAGAACATGTATTGTCTGTTCCATTTTTCCATTGGTCTAAGGGTGAAAAGATGTGCTTAGAATCACCTGAGTCCCCATACCATTGTGCAACCCTTTCCAGAACCGTGAAGTTAAATGGGAACCCCTATCTGAAACAATAGTACATGGAGCCCCATGTAGTTTTATGATCTCACAGACATACAGTCTTCCTAGTTAATCAAATGAGAAAGTCTCCCGAATAGGAATTAAGTGGGATGATTTTGTTAGTCAGTCAATGACTACCCAAATAGAATCGCAACCCCTCAGTGACCTTTGCAAGAGGGCTATGAAATCCATACAAACATCATCCCATTTCCATTCTAGGACTAGAAGTGGCTGTAACAGGTCTATAGGTCTCTGGTGCTCCGCCTTCACCTACTGATAGGTGGAACACCTAGTAATGAAGCCTGAAATCTGACATTTCATTCTAGGCCACCAATACTGGTGTCACATATCTCAATACATCTTCAAGATTTATGGATGGTCTTCCCACTAATAATCATGGGACTCTTTCATCATCTTCTCTCCCATATCCGCAGGAAACCAAATACATTCACATAGATACCGGACATCATCTCTGTCCACAGACTAATCTGAAGGTGGGTTATCTCCTGATATACTCTCATGAAGAACCAAACTATCATGATTTGAAAACTTTCTACTCTTCACCTTCTCAAGGTGGGAAGAGGTAACTGTTGATGCTAAGAGGTAAAACTTCACTTTATTGTCATGAAACTCTATATGAAGTTAATAAAAGAGGGCCATTACCTTCCAATCATCATTGGATTTCAGTATGGCCTATGTTTGAGTTTTCTAACTCAGTGCATCTGCGACGACATTGCCCTTTCCAAGTGTATATGCACACTCAAAATAAAAGGATTGTAGATATTTAACCCATATCTTCTATCTGAGGTTCAAGTCACACTGAGAAAAGATATACTTGTGGGTATTTTGATTTTTATACACAACAAATCACTCACCCAATAGATAATGTCTCCAGTGATGTAAGGTATGGAAAAATGCTGCTAACTCAAGGTCATGCATAGATTAATTTCTCTCGGGAGTCATCAACTGTAGAGATATGCATGTAACAAATTTTTATTCCTACATCAAAACTTCCCCTATGACAATTTATGATGCATCACAGAAGACAATACAACCTTTACCTTGTTCTAGAAGATTCATAATAGGTGCTAATACAAGACTCCCTTTAAACTTCTGAAAGGATTTCTCACATGCTATTGACCATGTGAACATGAAAACCTTCATTTTAATAATATTAAAAGGTTACGCAAGATAAAAAAATACTTTTATGAAACTGCTATAATATCCAACAATCCCTAACAAACTCCTGATATCAAACACGTTTTTGGGATGCTCCCTGGTAACTACAACAGTAACCTTTTTAGGGTCAACAGATATTCCTAATTCTAAAATTATATGACCCTAAAAGTTAACCTTATTGATCCAGAAGTCACACTTAGTAATCTTGGAATAAATATGATGCTCTCCTAGTGTACTCAAAATGATCTCAATATGTTTGTCATGGTCATTACGAGTGTGAGAATACACCAAGATGTCATCCACAAAGACTATGAAAAAAATAGTCCACATAGGAGTGGAAAACCCTATTCATCAAATCTATGATAACAACAGGTGCGTTCTTAAGAATGAATGGAATATATAGATACTCATATAGACCATACCATCTATATAAAGATGTACTAGGTATGTCTGATGGTCTGACTCGCACCTAATGATAACCTGGTCTCAGGCCGATCTTAGAGAACATATTTTCTCATCAGAGCTGGTCAAAGAGATCATCTATTCGGGGGAGTGGAAACCAGTTCATGACCATAAGCCGGTTCAACCATCTATAATCCACAAATAAATGAAAAGTTTCATCCACCTTCTTGGTGAAAGCATGGGTGAAGCCCAAGAGGATGTACTATGATGTATAAATCCTTTGGCCCCTAGGTCATCTATCCACCTCTTGAGATACTGAAGCTCAGTAGATACCATTCTGTATGGAGGAATGGGCACTAAATCTACTCTTTGAACAAGCTCAATTGTAACCTCTACCCCTCTTTCAGGATGTAAGCCAAAAAATAATCGAGAAAGAGTTCCCTAAAACGATCAACTATTGGAGGGAAATGAGTTTGAAGCAAACCCTGATCCTCTAAGAAAATATTTGCAATATGGGAAGTCACTACACCTTGCCCATGATACTTGAGACCAACTTTCTCATCCTAGACATCCCACTTAATTTTGAAAAGATAACTATTACCTTCTAGTGATGTAAAAGTGGCCCTATGACGTTATAAGTCTACAAAGGAATGATAGTGGACTAAACAATCTATCCCAATAATGACATCAAAGGTCCTCATATTGAGAAAAAAGAGATTCAAAAAGAAAGGGTTACTGCCAACCTCAAGGTTACAATCCCTGCACTAGCCTATTCCCTCTGTCTGTATTCCCAACGATGTATCGAGGGTCATTACACCATAGTGATACTGTATCTCTAGTCCAATAATTTCCTTGATAGATACAAAATTAAAAGAGTTTGAAGCACCTGTATCAAACAAAGAAGAAACAATAGTAGAGTCTACTGGAATAGTACCTCGTACTATAGATGGTCCCACAACATGATCTTCAAATATCAGTTGTAAAGCATGAAATTGACTTGGTCCATGGCCCTATGAAACAAATGGACTACCATGGTCATGAATGCTCTGCTGGTGCTGCGGGCGATTAGGGGTTGGACTACCACAGCCATGACCTCCTCCTCAAATAGACCTTCCAGTGCTCTTCCAACTCCCCGCCTGACACAATGGAAAAGAACTTTCTCCTTCAGGTGTAGTGGATACTAATCATTTTCCACATGAAGTTGGTGTAAAGGTCCTATAAAAGCATTGAGGATTAACAATAAAGTGGAAAGCCTGAAACTTCATATGGTCTCTATCATATTGGGGATTCTTATTCCCTAGTGTTCCACACTAATGACACACCACAGAGCTATCAATGTGGATACTTTGGCAACCACTAACCTGATGAAAAACTTCAAGGGAAAGTTTCTTTTCAGTTGAAGAACTACTGGCCTGACACGTCACTGGTCCCTTAAACGTGATACTCATGATGTCCCTCAGGTTACACTTAGTGATAAGGGTCTGATCAACTATTAATGAAAATTTATGAAGGTGAATGACATTCACCTGATTTTGGATGGCATATTGGATCCCATCCTCAAAATTTATAGACGCGAAATCTAATCACCGACTAGAAGCAGTCAAAGGCATTGTAAATTAGTGAAACATGATGAATATTCAACAACAAACAAAGAACTCTAATTGAGATGCATGAACTCTCTATATCTGTAAGCTATCAGTGCTCGTGGAATGAAATAATCGTAGAAGGTAGTCTAGAAGTGAACCCGTAACATGCCCTGATGACCACTGGCCTAGGTTGCCACATCCCACCAATGCTTGGCTGAATCATGAAGCATGTATGTAGCAATCTTTACTGTCTGCTCTGGTGGTGTTTCCAGATGCTCAAAGACAGATAGCATGACCTCTAGCCAATAATAAGTAGCCCGAGAACCGCCCTCCCCTGAAAAAGTAAGAGGATGATGCTTCTAGAACTTGTAGGTCAGATCAGCCATCATAGGTGAAACCCATGGAGCAACACGCATAGACTATGTCAGATGTTGGAAACTATCACAAACTTCAACCTCAGTGCTTAGATCAGGTACAATAGGTGGTGCATCAAGCGTCACTTCTGAAGGTAAGACGAGCAGCTCAGGTCCCACCATGTCTGGAGCATGGTCGTCACTACCCTACTGGAAAATGACATGGGGACGTCGTGGCATAATTGGTCTGTAAATGACAAGAAAACACCTTATAAAAAGTTTAGGAGCATAAGATATCATCACTTGTAAAATTGTAATGTATTAAAACTCACTACCCAAGGCATATTACCCCAAACTACCTACTTATTGGTAAGTGCTCAAGTATAAGTTTCATATCATTTTGCAGTTAATTTCCAGGTTTACTCCTTTACCTTTCATAGAAATGACAAGGATGGATTAGGATGTGCAACCAATTAATTTTAGATTTTAGGATTCACTTTATAATAGATATCCATTTTCGATGAATTCGTGCCCATACACCTATCACTAGAAATGACACCCACTTACTAAAAGAATAATGGCTCGACTTGGTAAATTACTCATCCCAGCCCATTAGCGCCAACACAACTCATGAATTGAGATAAGAAATCACTCAATCGAAGGAAAAGTAATACAAGTAAAAGTAACTATCACAACAACACTCAACAATCACAAGCATATCAAGGAATGTAAAGTAGTGAAATGCACCTATATGGCATGGAAATATGCTTGACATGTGAACTCTAGGTGCCTATAATGATGCATGTAACAATTTCCATTTCCCTCATATCATCGGGATAGGGATAAAATAAATATTCAAAAGAGTAATAATCAACAACGCCACATAGCATGTGTTTAACCCAACAGTGAAATAATATAAAATATAATAGGAAAAAGAAGAATAACAATTATAATTTAGGCAACTTGGTTTTTACCCCGAATATGGGTTCACGACTCCCAAGAACGGCTTATTACCAAGTCCCAAGCATTCCAATTCTCCAATATATTGTCACTAAATAGTAAATAAACAAAATAAACCACCACTAATACCAAATTGTGACGACCGGAAATCAGATTCCACTTAACAGGTGCCCCGAGCCCGGTGGGCCACATGACCTCAAGCGCATCTTCCTAAACGCCAGAGGCTACCGACTACCAGCAAGGGCCTAGGTTGTGTTCATGGGAAGAATATTCCTTCATTAGTAGAGTGTAACACAACAAAAGGAATATTAATGAATAATTAACAATGGAATAAATATAATTAAACAGCGGAAAAAAACTGATGCAATAGATAAACGAGAATAACAATAACTGTATCAACTAGAAAAGTGATTATGTAATGTCATGTCACTAGAAAACTAGAAAACATGGATACAAGACAATAGGAATAACATGCTTCACAAGGAAAAAGAAAACAAAGACTAATCAAAGAATCCTGAGATCCAACTTGTTCATCTACTATTAAGATCCATCCTAAAAAGCAAGCAATCAAGTGTTTGAAGTTGTATGATTCCCTTTTTCAACACCTAAAACCATGTAATCTACTCCAGGAACCAAATGATGCCGACATAGGGTGTGAGATAAATATCATTGGGCCACCACCAAACGTGTCTATAACATCCGGCCTGTGTAATGGAATATAGCAATGTTCATGTATGTATATATAAAGTAAACAAATCAGTACAGTATAACTAAATACCCAATTACCTACTTCAGGCCTTGGCTGGTGTCTAAACATGTACCTAGTTTATTTTGTTATGTAATTACCATTTAATGTTAATAGGATACATGAGGCATAAAAAACCCTAACATCACCTCCTGATAGTATAAGTAATGATGGTCTCAAGGCGTAACAATTCAACCTGATAAGTATATCCAGTGAAGGAGTTCCAAGGTAATAACCAAGGTAACATAAATCTCACGGAACACAAACTCTGTAGTATCTAAGTCTAGCTAAGGGGTAAGAGTACAATCCAAATAGCATAATCTTATGCATTCAATAATAAGAAACCTACCTAATCCAAGGTGATCGACCAAGGTAAAATAGGGATAAGAAATATGAGAAGAGAATTTGGTAGGGTTTGGCTGATCTTGAAGGATTAAATGGAGATAATATTAGTGGGATGAGGTGCCCTTTTATAAAAGAGGAAAGGGGATCTTTTGAAAACTCTTAAAAATATTAATTTATAATAAAATCAAACCCTACAAAAAACCTCCAAAGTGTCCCAAATTAGAATAATATATGAGATAGGGTTGTAATATCATCATACAATAAATTTTGGACATCTTATTTTATCTATTTAAACCTTATCTTTTTAATTTACACTTAGTTATTATATTAAATTATAATTTTGTTAATATCATTCTAAATTATTAATTGTTATAAATATTTATATATATGGGGTTAATCATCCATAAATATGTATTTTATGATTTTTTTGATCTTATAATAATCAATTTTTAATTTTAAATATTTTTTATGATTTTTAATAAATTTAATAAAATGTTATTTTTATAAAATATCAATAGTGTCGATTTTAACACTATTTATTTATTTGACTTTAAATAAAATCCTCAAAAAAGATAAATTCAAAAAAATATAATACACTGATAACATGTCATAGTCACCTAGAAAATTCGTGGATCACTTAAGTTAGTTCATATGAATTTTATTTTAATATTTTCAAAACCATTTATTTGATATTTCTATTAACAAAATAATTTTTACTTCACTATTGTGTCATCATTAATAATAATTAATTAATCTCTAAAAATTATAAATAAATTTTCATTATATATTCAATTTAATTATATTTCTAGTGACTATTTACTTTTGATGTTTTTTGAATTTTATCACAAAATTAAAATTATTACACTTATAAGATTTCAGAGGGTGACATCTTGTCACATTCTTTTGTTTTAAAAATAATTACATCATTTTCATGGACAAAATTCCATGAAATGTATCTATTCTGACCCTTAAGTGATATGGGTCTACTTTTATTCATCGAATAGAATTTTGGAAGGTGTTAGGGTAATTTTATTATCATGACCCGACCCTACCCGGGATCGAGCCGCAACTACCCCAAGCCCGCCTCCATAGGCCAGGGGCTGGAGACCAGCGCCGAAGGCACAACAACTCGGGGAGGCCTTTGCCTAAGCACCTGTACACACACACGCAGCACACTCAATACAACAGTGTAGAGTTAAAAATAAAGATAAGCAAAGAAAAGGGAAACTGCTATATATAGACCACAAAGTGAATCGACCTCTACAAGTACAAAGAAAGATGAAGGTACACTGAAAAGTAAAGGGGAAAAACACGTGCCCAATCAGAAAAGTGCCACAACTCGGCAACAGGTAAACAAAAAGAAACAGCTGACGGGTCTCCCACCTGGAACCCGGCTATGACCACCGCACACGGTCCAAGCTCCCCAAGCTCCTATGCTCCACTGAAGTCACGCTCCACCTGTCCGTCATCTGTAAGGGGACACCAAGTGCGGGCAAAGCCCAAGCAGGGGTGAGTATGAAAATACTCAGTAGGATACGCCGAAGGATCGAGGGAGAAACAAAAGGAGGTACTGAAGGGTGAGTAGTAGAGAAAACAAGGGAAATCAAAGATAGTACAACAGAGAGTGCAGTAAAGAGTCCAGCTCAACCCATCAGGAGAAAGGAAGTAGACTCATCCAGACACAAGGAGCTGGAAACGGTGAGAAGATGAACTTCCCGTCGAGTCTTCACTACCTATAGTAGGAGAGTAGACTCGTCCAACCATGAGAAGCTAGACACGGAAAGCACGTGGCATAACCCACGTGTCTTCGCCTCTCTTGGAAGGAGAGTAGCCAAACCCAAGAAGTGGGTGCTGGAAACAAGGTATATACATATCTTTATCCTCAGTAAGAAGCCTGAACAACGTCGTAAGGGGATATCCGTCTCGTAGCTCAACCCAAGATAAGAGTAGCCAACAGTCCCAGAAGTAACACCATCGATTCCCAACATCCCACACGTCTACCCCGAACCGCAAGCCATGGGCTCAAACACCACACCTCGACACTGCCCCGCAGTCGAGAGGTCTTGAAGTCGACAGGAGACCCCCTGCCCAGCCCCGCTGGAGGGTCCCTGGAAGTCAACGGGTTCCCACTATAGGGAGACATGGAAAGTTGATGGGTACCAGACTGCCCAGTCCTGTAACAGGTTAATCCACTGGAGGGAGACCCGGATAAAGTCGGCGACAAGACCACTGCCCTGCCCATCTGGAGGTAAGCCCGACATCGGGGACCACTGACCAGCCCAGCTAAAGGTAAGCCCAGCATCAGGGACCACTGCCCAGCCCAGCTGGAGGTAAGCTCGGCATCGGGGACCACTGCCCAGCCCAGCTGGAGGTAAGCCCAGAACTGCTCTGGCCATCCTTGCTGGATGGTACTGCTCGGTGAACACCGCTGTACTGGACATCCCTGCCGAACGGTAACCCTTTGGCGAGCCCAGCTCGAAACAACCTCAGCCCTACTGGAAACAACCTCAGCCCTACTGGAATAACCTCAGCCCTTTCGGAACAACCTCAGCCCTATATGAACAACCTCAGCCCTACTGGTACAACCTCAGCCCTGCTGGAACAACCTCAGCCCCAGTGGAACAACCTCAGCCCTGCCGGAACAACCTCCTGGGTAGAGGATCGGTGCCCACGTAATGTGTTGGTCACACCGAAACCACAAGCTCTACCAGGGAACATGGTGCAATGGGAGGAACTCACTAGGCCTCACAAGGCGATCCCGCTCCAACCCGCTGAGTCACTATCGAAGCGGACCGAGTCAACTCACCCCAGAAAGTGGGGAAAACACCCACACTGTATGAACACCCGTAGTCACAGACAGTGTCGCAGTCCGGTGAAAGGGAACAGTACTGAAACCCCTCACGGCCGAAGAAGCAGAGGAACCAAACCATCCATGCCGGCCAAACCATCGAGAACAAGACCAAGGGGAGACCGCTCAACCCTACTGGCCAGACAAAAGAGCACCGGGCCAGGGGAAACTCCACCCTGCTGGTCAGAAAAACTAGCGCAGAGGGACCCTCTACATCGCAACAGGTCAAGTATGCAAAACAGATCAAGACACGCACGTGGGGCCCACACGACGTGTGGCAGCAAGTCAACCCCAACTGAGCGCACAAACATCCTCAGGTACAAACAACCACACGTACCTCCAATCGCTCCTGTATACTCCCGGAGTATACCTCATTCCAGCCCAAAGGCTATCGTGCACACAGCACCCAGCGTCAACGCAATGGCGTGACGTAACAACTCCACCTCAAAGGACCAGGCATGGCCAACCACAACTTGTGGACCATTTACATCACTCTCCCAAGAGTGCACGATCACACGCCAAGGGTCCGCTACAAACAAGGTAGGGCGAACCACCACTGGAGCACCTTCCACGATTCCACATTTAATAAGATCATGCAAGAGGCTCTGCACAGCCAAACGGATCGCATCGTTGTAATCCTCGTGGAAAAACACACGAGATCGACTACTTACACGCCTCAAACAGATATCCGACAAAAAAGTCACCAACACTGCCTCACGCCCGAACGACGTCCTGTGATCCCGAGCCTCAACCCCAAAAATAGTCGGGCGTATCACACCATTGTGATCCCCTCGGGAAAACACGTCAAAATCACTACACACATGAGTGAAATGGATATCCAGAGAAAAAGGTGCGTTCTAGCGCACCGCACACGAGCGATGCTTCGTGGGAACCACATCCCGGTCCTGAAACTCAACGAACGGATCATACCGTTGCGATCCTCTTGAAAAAGCACACAAGATGGACTATCCACTTGTCCAAAATGGTCACCCGGTGATTAAGATGGAAAATCACCATCGACGCCCAAACGACCCTCTTGGGCCCTGCACCATCGTGCGGAATTGCAACGGTCAGACTGCGCCAACGTGATGCCCTTAGAAAAGCACCCAACATCGACTGCTCGCACGCCCCGTACGGACGTTCGAGGAAAAATCCGCTAAAAGCTGCATGCAGCTCAAAAGACGGGCCGTGGGGCCCACGCCGGAGCTTCGGCCTCAATGCCTGGAATCGCCGTATAATGCTTCGCCTTGGTGCCAGGGTCCTAATGCCACTGACGGAATTTAAATCGGATGTCGGACACGTCCGTGCCGTCCAAGACAAGGATCTCGTGAAAAACGCTCGACCAGTTAAAGATGTGTCGCACCTCCGCGACCCCTCGTTTCGGGAATTAAAAATTCCCGAAACCATTTCAAAAGATCCGCCTCTGTTCTAGGCCCACGTCGCTGCAGATGGCGCGCAAAACGGACGTCCGTAGTGAAAGCTATGGACGTCGGAAGTTAGAATGGGGGGACCCCCTTGGGCTGGACCGGCCCGGACCGGCCGGTCTGCCCACATCCGGCCCGCTGGGACTGCGGCCCAGCCGCCTCCCGCGAGGCCGCCTCGCCCGCGCGCCGTGCAGGTTCCTCTTCCACCGATCGGCCGACACGGCCGGTCGGCTTTCCACACGGTGGAGGTGCCGCCCCACACCGTGGAGGTGCCGCCCAGCCGGCCGGATGGCCAGCCGGCCTTCCGCTGCGCCGACTACCACGCCGGCTGCCGCGCCGCCGTCCTGGAACCACCGTCCGCCACCAGTAACCGCCGGAAAACCAAATTTCAGGCAGGAACTTCCAGGGACTTCCCCGGGCACCCTAGGACTTGGATTTTCAATCCGAGAAGAGCATCAGAAACCTTAGAACATATCCTACACATATGCGGGCTTCGATCGATGATTGGACATCAATTAGACAATATAAATTGGGCTCAAATATTTTGGTAATTTGAAAACGAAAACGAAATAACTACTACCTCGAAGGGCGTAGCCCGACGCTTCGTGTGCGGACCGTCGGAACCGCTGCACCTAGCCGGAGTTCGCCTCGCCGGATCTCACCTCGCCGGAGGTGAAGGAGGGGGGGGGGGGTTTGAGGAAGAAGAAGAACCCACGCACAGCTCTGCGTCACCGAAAACGGACCGAAGGATTGATCCTTTCATTCGAGGTCGGTCCATGCTGACGTCGTGCACCCACTCCAGACTTTGGGGTTAGGGCAAGGCGGTAGGGTACCTCACCATCCCTTTGCACGGTCTCGAATGGCCCGAAGGCCCTTGGGGGTAGCTCACCTCCCCTTTCAATCCTCTACGTTGCATGACGCGACTGGAATAACCACCTGCACCTGAAACAAGGCCCTGTGATTCCATCCTTCAGAATATCCATATGGTGAAACACCCAAGGATATCTGGTCATACAAGATTCCACAGTCGATGCTCTCTTACACGCTCCAAAGGCGAAGGAGTCAACACCATCGACTAAAGGAAAAGGTCTCACGCCTTTTTCCATACCAACACAGGGTTACACCTGACGCCCTACGTCACCCTGGTAACACCTAAAACAAGAAGCAGGGAGGAAAGGAGTTCACACATAGAGTCTAACAATTCTACAGCAAAAAGGTAGAAGATCTGTAGAGCGTACCTCTTATCACCTCATGCTCTGCAGGATAATAGATATCCAAAGCTCGCAGCTGTCCTCGGTCCCAAATGTCAGCTCCTGGAGCCTGACGTTGACCACCTAGTGGTGATGGGAAGACCTTGTAACGTCATCCCCCACTACCAGCTCCTCCCGCTCCTCTGATAGCACCACCTCTCTGGGTACTACTCCGATCACGACGCTGCCTCTGTCATGGTGGTGTGCCTGATGCCTGCCCGAAGCTCTCAGCAACTCGGGTCGGGAAGTCTCATTCCAAGTGACCTCACCCGTGCCAAGTGACCTCGCCAGTCACAAGCATAACACAGACTCTCCCTGGGCTGCACTAGCGCCCTTCGGCGCCACTGTGGTGTACAACCACGCCCCTGAGTCCGGTTGTCAGTAAGCCACCTGCGTCGAGGTTCTGCTTGCCGATGCCCACTAGCTGCGGTAGACGTCTCGACTCCAACGTGCCTGCTGCCATCACCAACACTAGAACGGGACAGGGTTCCCTCTGTCACCAGCGCCTGTTCTAGCACCCCGACATATGTGGAAATTCCCAAGGGTACTATGAAAGCACGAATCTCTCGGCAGAGACCCTGCTCAAACATCCGCGCTCGGAGGTTGTCGTCATGGACCAAGTCCGGGTAAAAGCGTGAAAGGTCTGCAAAACTAGCCGCATACTCAGCCACCGTCATCCCTCCCTGCTGAAACTGCAAGAGCTCCTGAATTCGAACGGAGCGCATGCAAGAGGGGAAAAACTCCTCACGAAACAACAACTGAAAGTCGTCCCACGAAATTGACGACTCGTCAAGAAACTGATTCACCAGACTCCACCAACGCCGAGCTGCTCCACGAAATAGGGTGGCTGCCAAAGCCACTCTCTGATCTGTCGGCGTCTGTACAAGCCTGAAAAGGCAAACCACTGCCTCGAGCCAAACATCTACTGCCTGAGGGTCTGGCTCACCACTGAACCTCAGCGGTCTCTGCTGCTAGAACTCGCGGAGCACGCTCAACCTGCGCTCAAGCTCAGCCTTCTCTGCTGAAACTGCCTACTGCTCAACAGGTGGGGGTGCTACTACCGACCCTCCCGGAGAAAGGGGCTCGCATGATGGGTCCTAGACTGTGGCCTCGTAGCTCACAGGGTCGTCATCACGAACCATATCTGGTATCCTGGCTGGCTGTCCTCGCGGAGAAATCCTGAAAATTATCATGGAGTGCTGCGGTCAAATGAGCATATATGTATATACCAATAGCAACTATGGGGAGCTGAATCAAGAAGGATAGTCAAAGACTCAATCCTATGTGATGCAAAAACAAATTTTCCCTACAACAAGTGTCTCAGCATGCCGAGTCCACAAGCGGGTTATCAAGGTCCTGGTGAATGGATACGTCGGCCGCCGCACCATCACTGGACTCCCTGGCCTAAGAGCCTCTCTCAAGAAACGTTAACACTATTGCCCTATATCCCAACCAATTCCTCTTTTAGGGACGTCCGCACAACATCCCAAGGAACGAACCACCTCTGATACCACTTTGTCACGACCCGACCCTACCCGGGCTCGAGCCGCAACTACCCCAAACCCACCTCCCTAGGCTAGGGGCTGGCAACCAGCGCCGAAGGCACAACAACTCGGGGAGGCCTTTGCCTAAGCACCTGTACACACACACACAACGCACACAATGTAACAGTGCAGAATAAAAGTAAAGACAAGAAAAGAAAAGGGAAACTGCTATATATAAACCACAAAGTGCATCGGCCTCTACAAGTACAAAGACAGATGAAGGTAAACTGAAATGTAAAGGGGCAAAACATGCGCCCAATCAGAAAAGTGCCACAACCCGGCAATAGGTAAACAAAAAGAACTAGCTGATGGGTCTCCCACCTGGAACCCAGCTACGACCACAACACACGGTCCAAGCTCCCCAATCTCCTACGCTCCACTGAAGTCACGCTCTACCTGTCCGTCCTATGCAAGGGCACACCAAGTGCGGGAAAAGACCAAGCATGGGTGAGTATAAAAATACTCAGTAGGATACCCCGAAGGCTCGAGGGAGCAACAAAAGGAGGAACCGAAGGGTGAGCGGTAGAGAAAATAGGGGAAAGCAAAGAGAGTACAACAGAGAGTGCAGTAAAGGGTCCAGCTCAACCCATCAGGAGAAAGGAAGTAGACTCATCCAGACACAAAGAGCTGGAAATGGTGAGAAGATGAACTTCCTATCGAGTCATCTCTACCTATAGTAGGAGAGTAGACTCGTCCAACCATGAGAAGCTAGACACGGAAAGCATGTGGCATACCCCGCACATCTTCGCCTCTCCTGGAAGGAGAGTATCCAAGCCCAAGAAGTGGGTGCCAGAAAAAAGGTATTTACATATCTTTATGATCAGCAAGAAGCCCGAAAAACATCGTAAGGGGATCTGCGTCCCGTAGCTCAGCCCAAGAAAAGAGTAGCCAACAGTCCCAGAAGTAACACCATCGATGCCCAGCATCCTGCACGTCTGCCCCGAACCGCAAGCCAAGGGCTCAAACACCACACCTCGACACTGCCCCGCAGTCAAGAGGTCTCGAAGTCGACAGGCGACCCCTACCCAGCCCTGCTGGAGGGTCCCTTGAAGTCAATGGGTTCCCACTACAGGGAGACCCGGAAAGTCGACGGGTGCAACACTGCCTAGTCCCGTAACAGGGTAATCCACTGGAGGGTGACCCATCTAAAGTCGGCGACGGGACCACTGCCCAGCCCAGATGGAGGTATCCCGACATCGAGGACCACTTCCCAGCCCAACTAGAGGTAATCCCGACATTGGGGACCACTGCCCAGCCTAGCTGGAGGTAAGCCCGACATCGGGGACCACTGACCAACCCAGCTGGAGGTAAGCCCGACATCGGGGACCACGGCCCTACCCAGCTAGAGGTAAGCCCAGAACTGCTCTGGCCATCCCTGCTGGATGGTACTGCTTGGTGAACACCGCTATACTGGCCATCCCTACCGGATGGTAACCCTCTGGCGAGCCCAGCTCGAAACAACCTCAACCCTGCTGGAAACAACCTCAGCCCAACTGGAACAACCTCAGCCCTGCTGGAACAACCTCAGCCCTGCTGGAACAACCTCAGCCCTGTTAGAACAACCTCAGCCCTGCTGGAACAACCTCAACCCTACTGGAACAACCTCAGCCCTGTTGGAACAACCTCATCCCTACTGGAACAACCTCCTGGGTAGTGGATCGGTGCCCGCGTAAAGTGATGGTCACACCGAAACCACAAGATCTACCAGGGAACACGGAGCAATGGGAGAAACTCCCCAGGCATCACAAGGGGATCCCGCTACAACCCATTGAGTCACTGCTGAAGTGGATCGAGTCAACTCACCCCAGAAAGTGGGGAAAACACCCACACTGTACGAACACCCGTAGTCACAGATGGTGTCTCAGTCCGGTGAAAGGGAACAGTACTGAAACCCCTCACAGCTGAAGAAGTAGAGGAACCAAACCATCCCTTCCGGCCAAACCATCGAGAACAAGACCAGGGGGATACCGCTCAACCCTACTAGTCAGACAAAAGATCACCAAGCCAGGGGAAACTCCACCCTGTTGGTCAAACAAACGAGCACAGAGGGACCCTCTACGTCGCGAGAGGTCAAGTATGCAAAACAGATCACCGAACGCACGTGGGGCCCACACGATGTGTGCCCCAAAGTCAATCCCAAGTGAGCACCCAAACATCCTCAGGTACAAACAACCACACGTACCTCCAAGCACTCCTGTGTACTCTGGGAGTATACCTCATTCCAGCCTAAAGGCTATCTTGCACACGGCACCCAGCGTCAACGCAAAGGTGTGACGTAACAACTCCACCTCAAAGGCCCTGACACATCCAACCACAACTTGTGGACCATTTACATCCCTCTCCCAAGAGTGCACGAACACACGCCAAGGGTCCGCTATAAACAAGGTAGGGCGAACCACCACTGGAGCACCTTCTATGCTTCCACATTTAATTAGATCGTGCAAGAGGCTCTGCACAGCCAAAAAGATCGCACCATTGTAATCCTCGTGGAAAAACACACAAGATCAACTACTTACTCGCCTCAAACGGATATCTGATGAAAAAGTCACCAATACCGCCTCACACCTGAACATCGTCCCGTGATCCCGAGCCCCGTCCCCGAAAACAGTCGGGCGCATTGCACCATTGCGATCCCCTCGGGAAAACACGTCGAAAGCACTACCCCCATGAGTGCAACAGATATCTGGAGAAAAAGGTGCATTCCGGCACACCGCACACGATCGATGCTTCGTGGGAGTCGCATCCTGGTCCCGAAACTCAACGAATGGATTGTACCGTTTTGATCCTCTCGTAAAATCACATAAGATGAACTATCCACTTGTCCAAAACGGTCGCCCAGTGATTAAGATGGAAAATCACCGTCGACGCCCAAATGGCCCTCGTGGGCCCTGCACCATCATGCGGAATTACAGCGGGCAGACTGCGCCAACGCGATGCCCTCGAAAAAACACCCAACATCGACTGTTCGCATGCCCCGTATGGACATCTGAGGAAAAAGCCGCTAAAATCTGCACACAGCTCAAAAGATGGGCCATGGGGCCCACGCCTCAACTTCGGCCACAATGCCTAGAACCACCCTGGAAAGATCCGCCTCGGTGCCAGGGTCCCAACGCCACTGACGGTGTCTAAATCGGACGTCGGACGCGTCCGCGCCGTCCAATACAAGGATCTCGGGAAAAATGCTCGACCATTTAAAGATGTGTCACGCCTCCGCAGCCCCTCGTTTCGGGAATTAAAAAATTACCGAAACCATCTCAAAAGATCCGTCTCTGTGCTAGGCCCGCGCCGCCGCAGACGGCACGCAAAACGGACATCCGTAGTGAAAGCTACGGACGTCAGAAGTTAGAAGGGGGGGGGGGGGGCCCTTGGCCGAACCGGCCCGGACCGGCTGGTCCGCCCATAGCCGCCCCCCTGGGACCATGGACCAACCGCCTCTCGTGAGGCCACCTCGCCCGCGCGCAGTGCGGGCACCTCTTCCACCGACAGGCCGACACGGCCGGTCGGCTTTCCACACGGAGACCCGCGTCGCGCGGGTCTCTGTCTAGCCGCGGGGTCGCGCGCCTGCGACCCCGCCGTTTCCTCTCACCGGCTCCCGAAGCTGGTGCCCTCAGCCGGTGAGCCAAGCCACCCCGCACCGTGGAGGTGCCGGCCGGCCTTCCTCCACACCCGCTGCCGCGCCGCCGTCCCGGAACCACCGTCCTCCGCCAGTAACTGCCGGAAAACCAGATTTTCGGCCGGAACTTCCCGGGACTGTCCCGAGCACCCCGGGACTCAGATTTTCGATCCGAGAAGAGCGTCAGAAACCTTAGAACAAATCCTACACATCTGAGGGCTTAGATCGATGATCAGACAGCAATTAGGCAATATAAATTGGGCTCAAATATTGCGGGAATTTGAAAAAGAAAAAGAAATAACTCCTACCTCGAAGGGCGTAGCCCGACGCTTCGTGTGCAGACCGTCGGAACCACTGCGCCTCCCCGGAGTTCGCCTTGCCGGAGCTCGCCTCGCCAGAGGTGAAGGAGGGGGGGGGGGTTTGAGGAAGAAGAAGAAGAAGAAGAAGGGGGGGGGGTGTTTAAGTACAAATCACTTAAACGCCCACCCGACAGCCCCGAACCCGAACTCCCGACAGGGTCAGGATTTAGCCTCCCCTAGGATAAAAACCATGCTTTGAGTGCAACGGAGGTCATAGAATTTTATTCTGAGACCCCGTTCAGAAGTTACTAATCTTAGCGCCCGAGTCCTCCAAATTACGAAAACGCCCCTGAGGCCATTTTTCACAGACAGCCCGCGCCCGCAAAACTTATACCCCTCCTAGGTTAAACTGCACACTCCAAACTCAATGGTGCCATCAGTTTTCCAATCCAAGGCACCGTTTAAGAGATACTAGCATTTCGGCATTAAACGAATAAATTAATTTATTAATTTATCCGTTTATCCTTCCGGAAGCAAGCGAGGGGTCCAAACATCCCGCGATGACATGTTTTATGTTGTTCCTAGGGTAAACACCCCATTTCGGGCCGATCCGTACACTCAGATCTATGATATGAAGCTCCGTTTAGTAGTTATCCCATTTATTTTGTGTTTCCAGTGTGAATGCACTGAAAGACTTAATTACAGCCACTCCAGGGCTCGGAATCGCACGCTGTCTGAAGGCGCTCCTCTGGAATATCATCAAGAATATTCCAAAGTCTTTCTTATCAAAAACCGAGTTCATACATTTATAATATTATATTTACCCTTAATTACTCGATTTACAATTAACTACGGTGATAAAAATAATTACCAAAGTTACTATTCATAATGCCCAAAAAATCAAAGTACCCCATTAACATAATTTAGACCAACTAATTCCAAACATGGAATCCATTTGCGAAAATTCAAAACTATAAGGTTGTATTAATTAATTTAAAATTAATCCCATTGTTGAGAAAATGGGATTTAAAAGATAAAACATTGAAAAAGATTGAAAGGTTTTTACCTATGAATTCAATGTATAATTAATTATAATGAGATACATTATATTAAATGGTAAAAATAAATTCTATTAATAATTTAAAACAATTCAATATTATAATTTAACCATATAAATTATCTCAATGAAAAAAATATAGTAAAAATTTAACGTATTTTTACTATTCCTCAAAATATGAATGTTATCAGAAAAATATCAAAAATTTATCGAAAGAAAGTTTTATATCACGTTTCCAAATAATAAGTTTATTTTTTCAAATCTATCTTATAAAATGTGACCAAAACCTGATTTAAAATGGTTGCGCCATCAAAAGGTGAAAAAATAGCATTTTTTTGAAAAATACTTTTTTTATCCGAAAAAAATAACTTTTCCTTATATCATGTCTAGAAAAAAAATTATGGATAATACTATTCACAATGGCTAGTTTATATCCCGTTAAATAATAATATTTTAATAGTAAATCGTTGTTTAGTGAAACTCGGTATTGTGTACAACATAAGCCGTCGAGGAAGGTCTCTCTTGCATGTAACTCAAGACAAGTTAGTATTACGTGTAGTGAAAGATTTATTTGGTGTTGCATATAATATAAAAAAAATTATTTCATTTATACATTGAGAAAAATCTATACTCGGTGTTGCATGAAATGAATTCTATCAAAAGAACCTGAATGTGTGTGCAACACAAGGCATGAATAGTGTTGCATATACTGCATGCTAATATGGTGTTGTGTATAGCACAAGCTAATCTTTTAGTAGCGTACAACACAATACATCAATGAAACTAAATAGAATCTATCTCATAAAATATTGGGGCGTTACATTTGGGGGACCTTGGAATGAGAGACTTCTAATGGTGGTCGCTATTGGGTTTCAATAGAGACCTCCATAGGTAGTGAGAGGGCTTAAAAAAATTAGCACACCTTCCCCCACCCTGTATTACCTCATGCTCTCCCTCGAGAAACCCTACAATTCTCATCCCCTCCCTCACTGCACCACCTCTATCACATCACATCCACCTCCGACTCACTATTGTCGCTCATCCTCTCCCTCTCCACACCCAACTCTACCTCCAACTCACCTATTTCACCCTTCCTCTCCCTCATCGTACTTCCTCTGGCTATCCTTCATCACCCTTCCTCTTCCTCACCACACCCACCTCCACCTATGTCTCATCTATGCCTCATCCTCTCCCTCACTGTAGGTTCTGGCACCCTATCCCACCCTGCCTCCCCTCCTCACTTCTACCTCTGCCTCCCTCTCCCCAACTCCCTCTACTCACACCTGGCCCATTGCCACAACCAACCCAGAGCCGCACGCCACCCATCCACCCTCACCGCTACCTCTCGCCGTGTCTCTCTGGCCCTCCAAATCCACCTCTACATTCACATGGTTCCATATTTGTCTCGCTATCAGGTAATCCCTGATTTTAGTTATAGGGTTTTGATTTTGGGCACTTCCATCACAAATTGGAACTTCCATCCAAAATTGAATTTGGTAACTTCCATCACAAATTGGTTTTCTCCACTTCCTTCACAAATTATATTTGTTGATTTATTGGGAGGAATTATCTTCGTTGCTAAGGTTTATAGTCCAAAATCGGTATTTGACGATTTTTTTCATGTACCACATGCCCATAAAGGTTTTTTTTTTCATTACTGTGATTTAGAATTTTTCTTTCTATAGTTATAGTTGCTTTATATGTTTTGATTATAGTGTATCAAAATTTATGCATTATGATATCAGTGGATCATAGATTCCTTATTTTCCATGTTGGCTTGTTATTTTTTGTTATACCCTGTAAAATATATTTTTTTTCTTAACTGATTGACTCCTCCACCAATCTGATCAAATGAGTGAAGTAATCCCATTATATATGGCCCACGACCTATCCAAATCTATAATATGAAGAACAATATATTGAAGGGAACCAATGATCATGTTTACTAGAGGAGAATATGATAAGTGTGTAAGGGAGGAGGAGCCATCAAAACTACCAACCAGTTTAACATCACAATTAAGAAAATTAGAGTGAAATTAGATTAATAACAAGAATGATATATTCAAATATAATGGGAAATATCATTGGAAATATCCACTTTAAAACAAAATAGAGGTTTATCAATTAAATAGTGTAAAGATATTTCAATGGAGGAAAACATAGGAAAAAACAAAATGAAATTTCAATAAAAGAAATATAGGTATTCATAATTTATAAAATATTTCTTTTTATAAAGGGTTCTATCCCCTTTATATGATTTACCATAAACTCATATGAATATGAGGTTTAGTGACCTTTATCACCTCATCCTCTTTCTTTGACCAGCATCCATGTGACTTTTTTTTAAGGTTTTACCTAATTTAGTTATGAAACTTACATTAAGACTAAATTTTTATCAGGGGTGTGTGAATGTAAGAAACATTTTGACCTTCCCCCTTAATGGAATATTTCTTAGCTAGCATGGATCAACCATATTTAAGAATAAGTCCTCTAATAGAATCATCAATGGGGAACTAGAGTCTTTGGTTAAAGGATTTATGATAGATATGATATATTTTAGAAATATTCAGTATAGTTTATTACATATGGAATCATAATAGATATATTAATTATGTATAATGTAATTATCCTATATTCTTTATTAATTATTAGATATTATAAGTAGCGGTAGGGATTTCTTAAGCATCATGGGAAACAATATGTGTATGTCATCTCCAATTATTAAATTATAATTGATGATATTGTCATTTCATAGTTGGAAATAGACAGTTTTCATTACATGAAAACATTATGTCCATCATGTCATATAAATGATAGGATGTAATCAAATGTGATAATCCCACCACCACAATAATGTATTTTTCATAAAATATAATTCACTTCCTGGATGCTATAGAGTAATATCTCCCCCAAAAAACCATTTTGGATTGGTGGCGATATAGATATTGAAATTGATGATAATATTTTATTTCATTACATAGGGAATTCATAAATGATGATTGATATCCCTGTGTTGATTTTTGTTATGAAAACCCATAAATATATTGCAATTAAAGATAGAATTATCCATCTTTGTTAATAAGATGTATCAATTATGTTCCATTGTTGAATGATAGTCAGTGGAATGAGATCATTATTGTCTGTGATATCTATTTTCGTTGATTTTTTTGTGTTATAGATTGAAATATCATCTTTTTACTAGTTTCTACATCCATATCATTATGTACCCATGATACTAATTGGTGATGATATCACCATGTGCTCAAATAGAATCTGCATCCAATTCAAACAACCCATTTAATAGAAATTATGATTGTATGTTATTCATTACACAAATATTAATGGTGGATAAGGTATTCATTATATAACTATTTAGTGTAGATATTAGGTGACTATTAATAATCCAATAAAAGTAATTGTTAACTATTTTATATAGAGGATTTGGCATATATAAATAAATGTTATTAATCATAAAATTATAATGTAATCTAATGTGTCCTTCTCAAAATGATAGAAAATATTAATTGTTTTTATAACACCTCTCATGTGGATGTACTTTTCTTATTAACACAATTGGAAAATGTGTTTCTTTATTTATGTAGACTTCATTTGAAAATTATTTGAAAATTATGTGAAACTACTTTTAGGAATAAATCAATATTTAGGCTCTATTTGGTAGTACTTCTTGAAAACGTCTTAGAGTACATATCCATTTTGATAAAATTTATTGTGCATGTTTTTTCAACTTACATGAAAATGTGTTTCTTGAAAAAAAAATCATGAGGATTTATTTATTTATATATTATAATTGAGACAAAACTTTGTCTTTATATTTACTTATCCTTTAACTGAATATTCTGATTTCCTTACCTATTAAAAAGTGTAAAAAAATCCTCATTTCGTAAAAAAAATATCTTAGTTGAGTTTTGTTTTATATATTCATTTCATCAACATTTTAATTCAATTAAAAATATTAATTTTTTCTAGACATGTTTTATAATCCTCTAAAAAAAATATTTAGTCATGTAAAGAAGAATCCTTTTAAAAATAAAATGAATAATTAATTAAATATATTGCAATGATCATGTCATTTGTGAATTGTTTATTTTGGATGAGTATGAATTTAAGTCCATGTGCAATTTTTTAGTATTTATATAAAATGTATTTTGTGATATGAAATTCTAAAAATTCATGCAATATGAAGTCTTGCGTAAACATTGATGCTTTTTGTACAGATACAAATATGGATAAGAGTTGGATTGATCTTCCAAATAGAACATCTAGAGAATATTTTTAAGGAATTATACAATTTATTTATTTAACTAGAGTATTTCAATGAGAAAATATATGTTTTCCACATAGAAAATGTGACAATAGATTTCAATGCATATGATATTCTGTGAGAGAGCACGTTTTCTTGATTGGGTTTTTGAAAAATTATAAGAGTTGGACTCATCATGGAAAAAAAATATTCATTGTCACCATATATAAAATATTCATATGGATATTGATGAGAGGAAGATTAATCCTATGCATGAAATGATTACTAAATTGGCATGTGATCAAGCTCATGAAGGTATTAACATCTAGAATGTTATGACCGGTGAGATCTATCTGTGCTCTGGTGTTGATCATGATTTATTGAAGTTTTATGAAATACTTGATGATGAAAAAAAAGAATTATATTATGGGTGTAGACATGTTAGAGGAACAAGCACTAGACCCACATCATTATGTAAATCCCTTTATGCCTGAGGGTTGAGGTATGCATGGTGGTAAATGTGTTTATTTCTTAATTATGAATTTAACATATATACACACATATGTCAAATTTTGTAGGAATTTTTTTCAATAGGATAATACTCGGTTTCTTCTTATTCTCATAAGATAGGCCTAGGTCCTGGTATTTATTCTTGGAATTCCAACATGACCCTTGATGTATCATTTGACGAGAGATACCATCCAACGGGATTGGGTACCCCTACATTTATTCACACATTGGTTCATATCATATGAAACCCACACATGTTTTCATTGACTACATGTTAATGGGCATCATTCCCCAAGGATACATTATATCAGTTATTGAAGAAAGTTCAGGTAAGAGGATCATTTTAGTTTCTCGACTATATTTAAAAAATACTAACATGTGATAATTTTTTTTCTTAAATAGAATAATCTGAGTGTGTGCCTAAATGAATTTTTCCAATGTGTATATCCAAATGTTTTTAAATGTGTTAAGATAATAGAGGGATAATCAAAATGGATCACTAGGTACTAAATATGGGTGCCCCATACATTCTGGATAACGTCCCGAGAGGGGCTCTCCCATCTCAGTGGCCTGAGTTGTTTCATATTGGTCTATTGAGGCTGAAATGGTGAGTCTATATATTTTAGTTTATATATTTCTAATAATTTTTACCATTTTACATATTTGATATTTGAATTTATTGAAAGTAAGAGGTGGTAGGATGTCATTCTGATAATAGTGCGTTGTAGGGACCACCTCACAGTCTTGGGACTCATCATGTGTCCTAGATTTGACATGATTTATTTATTATTAATTTTTTATATTTTATAATTTAATATGTTTTTTTTGTATTTTTATCTTATTAATATATAGTTATAGGAGCAAGTTTCACCGGCTCGTGAAATGTTAGTGTGGATGACAACTCATGATCGAAATGATCCGGAGGTTGTAGCTCTTATAGTAAGTTCTTGTACTAATTATAAATTATTACATAATTCTACATATAAATATATATTTATATTTACATGTTACATTGGATCAATTTTAGGTTGAGTTAGCCTTGTTTCTAGAGGACCAATGACAAATTTCCATAAGAAGGGATAAAATACTCATTCTCATTATTGTTCTTGGTGGACATGGCTATAGTTTGACCTATGAAATAAGGATTACATATTTTTTAGTTTCACGCATAGTGGATATGGATCTTGTTATTTCTGGGATGACATAGAAGATGGCATATTTGGAGGCATGGGTGCATGCTTTCGAGGATGTAAATGTGCAGCTGGTAGCTGAGCTTAGAGCACTACGAGAATATGTGCATCAGGGTGATAGTGCAAGTGATCCTATGATATAGGTTTATACGGAATTTATTTATTTATTTTTTATGAAATTAGTTAATATTACCTTTATAATTTTTATTCTTTGTAGGCCCCTTCCGTATCAGATGGATGTAGCAGCCATGGCCCCAGATGAGGTATCATATTCAAGAGGTGTGTTTTGTATTTTCTTTTTTGTTTCTCGTTTAAATTGATTGTCTCGATTTGTTTTTTTGTATATTTTAGAGTTAAAATTACATTTTTTCCATTTCTCTGGTCCTAGTTTGTCATAGTTACCTTTAGGTAGCCTTTATTCATTCATAGTTTCCTTCTCTTTCACCTAAACTAGTAGGGTGGTACAAACAAACTAGAGAATATTCTCACTAAGCCCCACTATCTTCATCCCCAACCTTTATAATAGTATGCCCTTCACTTATTCTCCCATGTAGGACCCCCCCGACAAATATATGTGGTCATAATGTATGCCCCATTCTAAAAGACCAGCCTCCACCTTCCACCCAGTCCGCTTCTCAGGATGCAGTATAATTTCATGGTCTGTATTTTTTTATTTTCTATCCTATCTTTTCCTATCCTACCTATCTTATAATATGTCATTGTGTGTGTGTGTGCGTGTTTCACGTTTTTTTGTCTATATTTATCTCTTTTTTCTCTCTATATGATCACCTTGTATGTATGTCTTTCTCTCTGTTCTTGTCTGTAGGAGTGTGTTTCTATATATCTACATGTTTTTCAATCTATATATCTATCCATTTTACAACAAACTCGTCTATCTATTTATCCATTTATTTGTTTTTCATCACACTATGTATGTTTAATGATCAATATTTTCACAATAGGTTTTATCAATAGGTTTTTTTATTTCTTTTTCAGTCTACATGCCTTTCTAATGAAATGTCTATCCAACCATCCATGTGACTTTTCATTGGTCTATTTTTCTATCATCATTATTTCTATATATATTTCAATACATTTTTCATTTTGTGTGTAAACATATTATTTTGTCTCTATTCATTCAATTTTTTATCAGTTTATGTGTGTATTTTTTAACACATCTATGTGTTTATATTTCTTCTCTATTCAACATTTTTTTCAAGTTGTATTCAATTGTTCATTAGTTCCTTTGTCCATTTATCCATCCATCTTCTTGTCCATCCATCTTCTTATCTGTATGGTTTTCCATCCATCCATTCATTTCTTTAGTAATGTGTATGAAATTAAAATTCCAAGGAGATGTCATTAGACCCTCCATTAGGTATCTAAGAGGACATAGGTACTAGTGATTTGGGATGTTTCTTATGCTTCTCATCATTGTACAGATCATCTCCTCAACATCATTTGATTGATCATTATAGAATAACTTTTTTGACTCATTATATCATATATTTTGACTTTCTATGAAGCAGATGGTCATGGATGATCTAATGATTTGGGAACATTGGGGGTTGTTGGTATTTTATTTGGATTCCTAGTAAGCCTCTCCCTTTGTGAAGGGCCGATCCCATAGTGACCTTGATATCACCACTCAGTAGTATCCCCTAAGGGTATAATGATATCCATGAGTAGGAAAGCTAAGTTCTTAGCCCTATAAAATCACTTGTTGAAGGAAGCTTGCTCATAGTATTAACTGTTTTATGGTCCATCATCATCTACAGTCACCACAACACTGTAAAATGTTTCTCCTTACCAATATCTATAAATATTTCTATCACATTGAATGTCCCCAACATATGAATAGATCCTTCCGAATATAGACATGTAGTAATAATTGGTGCATCTTCACCAACACTTTACCCAACAAACTTATTAGATCCTATTCTATTAGCATAGTTTATATGATAAATGAACATGGCTTGAAACCACTGTGGGAGTCATAGATCAAGAGTAGGTAGTTTCTTGATTACATAACCCAAAATCTTATAAGATGAATTGGTGGAGGGGTGTATGGATTGACATCCTAACCCCATTCTTCATAATAACCCTATTCCAACTCTATATAGAATGTGCCTTAAGACATCTCATTATTCATTAAAGAGAACCCCATTGAATGTTTAAATGTTTTATTAATCCCTTAAGGACCTTGAATGATTTCTATTAATGTCTCAAAGCTAGCATTGATTTGTCGATGGGGTTCCTTCCTCATGGATTTCATGACTTCCCTTAACAATTCATGGACTAATGAGGTTGTTCGCCTAATATCTCCCCACATAGCCTTTGTGAAGGTGGTATTTTCATACATGGCACCATAGATTTGTTCCCCGTAGACCCAGTTTGCATCCCATAATATGATTATTAATTTATGTTCTGCATGGTGGAATGAATTTTTCTATGGGATCTAGGGGACCAGTAGTTATGGGATCAAGTTTTGGATATAGACGTTCATCAAGGATATCTTGATGGATTCATAAATAGAGGCCACCATTAGCTCCTACATGAATATAGTACATGTCCAATAGAGCTAATATGTCTAAATCCATTCAATATTGATGCCACATCATAAGTTAAATATCTAATATTTTTCCATCATCACAATTGATCAACAGTTGAGTGGGAAATATGGATGTATATATGTGTGTTTGCGGCTTTGATATGATTTTTTGGTTATCTAGGGAAGTTTTCTGGGGATGTAACACACATTCATGAGTGGATTACCCCAAATATATTATGATAATCTTTGAGGATATGTTGGATCTTCTCAGATTATTATAATCAAAAAATTGAAGGGGATGGTTTATTAAAGGTCATTGGAAAATGATACACATCAACAGTCTATTCTGTTATAGTTGAAGGATTGTGTGTTTCTCTCATAGTGAGTGTATCTCTGTGTGTTTTTGTGTATCTATCTTCCCATAAATTTTTCCATCCACTCATTTTTCAATCACTTTTTATGTAATCTCATCCACTAGTTCATTTCTCTATCTATTCCTTCAACCCTCATTCATAAGCCTGTCTATCTATCCATCTGTCTATACATTGGTTTGATCAACTATGTTGGTGTAGTTGCATCCGTCCATAATATCTACAAGATGAAAAATGAAAACACCCATGGAAAAGTGTATCTATATATTCAAAAGACTCTATATTTTCCACACTTCATCAAACAACAAGGTAGTTTTAAACTTAATGCACAACTAGCTCTCATGATTACTCATGTAGAACATGTCTTTTATAATATCTAGAGGTAAATTCTGGTTTTGATTTATCTCATTTTATGTGCATATCATGAATCTTCCTCCTTAGATTACCCATTAGGTTTGTATATGATTTTTTAATGTTAGCTTTGAAGCATTGAATCACCCAACAATATTCATATATATCTACTTATTTTTGTTTTTTAATAATTTTTTTGTGTCTTATTAGTAGGTTGATTGTGGTTGATGATTGGAGATGAATTGAAGCTAGTTTTATTGCTATTTTGGTCAGGATATCTTATTTTAATTTGTTATTTACAGGCTGTTTTTTTGTTTTTTTCTAGTTATAATATTTCATTTCAGTTTTTTTAGTTATAATACTGTATTTCAGTTGTTGGAATGCATGTTTTTTTTGAAGAATTTTTTTTTTGTTTTGGTTACTGCATTTCACCTATTGGAATGCAGGTTTTTAAAAAAAATATCAAGACATGTGACCGCTTACGGTGGTCGCTATAGGTTTTTGTTCAGAAACCATTAGCGACCGGCAATGATAGTCACTGAATCTATTTCTTCCAAATCATCAGCGACTATATAGATGGTCACTAATATCTTTCATAGTGACTGCTACCACAGCCAGGTTAAGAAACCCTATAATGACTGTATTTTTCCGTCGCTAATGCCCAATATCGATTAGGCAACTGCGACCGCAATAGTCGACCGAGTAGAGCTCCCTAAAGACTATTATGATCCACTTTTGACAGTCACTAATAATCGATTTTCTAGTAATGATATCATTATGACTATATTTTCTTCAGTCAACATATTTGCAATGGGTTTATCAACTTTCTTTTGATAGCAACATTCCCTTACAAAAGTCCCATCGTTTTCCACATAAAAAGCATTCTCCTTTCCTCTTGGAAGGATTGTATTTCTTCATGAATTATTGAATTTTCTTTTTGAAATGTAAGCAAGAGTTTTGTTGTGCATTTACCTCAATTATATTAATATTAGTATTGAATTGTGATGTAATACTCACATATCTTGATATGGATTCTTCTTCAATGCAAAGAAGCTTTTTTAATTATTCTATGGAAATATCATCACTCTCTTTACTACGTTATTTTCCGTAATCTTTCCACATAGGTGATAATTTAGCAATAATTCCACCAACCCGAAATGTTTATGGTATATTACTCTTAAGGGAAATAAGTTTATTTGGTATAAATGGTATCTCTTAAAATTTCTCCAACACCGGCTTGTTATCAACCATCACATAGTTTAGATATTTTTCAATAAGAAATTTATTGATACCTTTTTCCTCAGCATTGTACTTGAACTGAAGTGCATCCCATATCTCTCGAATGGTCTTCATTTGGCGGAAATTTTCATAAGTACAATTTGATAACGTGTTGAGAATATGTCCTCGACAAAAAACTTGATCCTCTTAATGATTCATCCTCATTTCCTGAATGTTCTCGACTTGAGTGAGATCAACGGGTGTACCATCGGGATTTGAAGTGGGATCCTCAGGAATGAGGGGAAGATTCAGTTCCGCTATGTAAAAAATCTTCAACACCATAAGAAGAAACTTCATCCTGTCATGCCACTTGGAGAAGTTATTTTCATCGAAATGGTCAAGTTTGATCATGTCTTGGTTATTAATTTGAGGGATTTGGAATCCATCTTCTAGGTTCTAACTTATGTATCCACCCATTTGATTGTTGTAAAAAAATATGTAGGCAGATGAAGAAGAATGATTGAACATAGATACATGAATTTAATTCACTATACAAAAGGGTTTGATCCACCCCCACATTGATGGTGTAGAGTTGTCGATGGAAGCTTCACTTGATAATTTCACCAAAATTTGCGGAAAACTAAACACCAATTTTCGATTTCCTCGCAGTATCGATGTTGGAAAAAATATCTAGATAATTTTTGGGATTGAAGAATAATTAAACCAATAATAGATATCATCGTCACTTATTTATAAAATGAAATCGGTGTAAATCGCACCGGTTTGAGCTTGTTCTTTGATTCAAAGAACACCTTTGTTCGATCAAAACGAGATAACTATTGATGAAGGGCACCCATTCAGATTAAAAAAACCAAAAACCAACAGTTATGACTAATCACATTTTTGTCTTTGTAATAAAATATATTTTTTGTTTGTTTATATATATATATATAATAAATCATTTTACTAAATTTATATTTTTTAAAAACACTTTAAAATAATCTAGGAAAAAATATATTTTTAATGAATGTTCCAATTCCCAAATGTTGTTTTCGGTTTTAAATTATAAAATCGTGTTTAGTTTTCATGCCAAATATTACGTGTGTTTTCTATTATTATTATGAAATTATTTTTTATGTGGGATGCTCGTGTTGTTGGGCCTTAGTGTGTGGAGTTCTGTTCTGCTGGGCATGTTTATGGATTGGGGCCTGCGGCTGTTTTGAGGTCTGCTTCTTTCGGGATGTTCACTCAGTCCTGCTTTATTGGCCAGCCTCACCTTCGCTGCATGTCATCGTGACGATCTGCCTATCTTGCCTTCCACCAGTTGTGTGGTTCCTCTTCTGTTACGCCTGTCAAGGTGTCGCCTCGGGTCTGCGGTGCCATTATTTGCTGCAGTGCATGGGTGTTTTTTTGTGTGGTTCTTTGTCTTCAACCGTTGAGTTCGAGAGCATTGATAGAATTTCCTTTTTGTTCTGAGATCCGCCGCCAGCACGTCACCATCCTAAACCCGTTCTGGTGATCTCTAGTGGAGAACTTGGCTCCCATGAGTTTTGAGGAGACCATTTCAGAATCCATAACTTCTGACCTCAGTGGAGCTACGTGTTCTTCGGTGATTCATTGTTGTGATCCCGCACTTTTCTTTATTATTTACATTTTGTGATTTATGTTCATTATTTCCTTGTTGGTTTGGTTCTCGGTGACTGAGTGGCGTGCGTGAGTATGTCCAGTTCAAGGGAGTTCTTTGCTTACTCTGAGCCAAAGTTCAGCAGGCTCTTGGGTTAACGAGGTCCCTGTTCTCAGATACCATTTGAGGTCTGCAAGCGTGGTATGTCTTAACTTCTCTTATCTTCTTGTATGTGCTATGTTTTCATTTATCATAATAAAAGGAATATTGTGGTGGTGTTCTTGTCGTGGAGTATGAGAGGGCGAGCAGCTCCCACTCGCTGTTCCTTACAATTTGAATTTACTCCAGGGACCCCCTTGTCAACACCAGCGCCACGCCCACTCACTGTTCCCGTCTCCTCTGGGCCCATATTTTGGATTATTTACAAAATTGTTTTACAACAATCGGTTAACATTTTGACCCAAAAAAATAATCTTGATTAGAATTTCTTATTTGGGTCAAATTATTTTAATACATTACAACAATAATCCACAAATAATTTGTGATTTGATGTAATCAACCGCACCTCAATTCAATACACATCATGCCTAGTATGACTCAATGTGTATGTTATGAGTTTAAAATTGACATTTTACTTCAAAACATGTGTCACTCACTGAAAATCAAGAAAATACACTCAATTTGTCTTCATACATTAGGATAATGATTCATGATTCATTTTTGATATATAGAAATTAGTCTCATATCAAACTGATATATGATTTGACTGATATAACTCAAAGTACATGTTTTTAGTTTAAATTTACATTCTAGTAAAAAAGACATGTGACATACTCAAAACCGAGAAAACACATTTGTATAATTTTGATATATTAGTAAAATGACCCTTAAGTCATTTTTGATGTGTAAGAATTAATTGTATGTCAATTCGATGCACGATGTGACCGGTATGACTTCAAGTGTGATTTTTTATTTAAAATTAACATTTTAGTTCAAAACATGTGTCACATACTCAAAACCAAGAAAATACGTTTGGGTTGTTTTGATATTATAGGAAAATGATACAACTATCACAAAACTAGGATAGGGAAGCAATGCCTTTTATCAACGATTAGCAAAAAACATTGATAAAGGGGTGGGCCTTTATCAGCGCTAATAATAGCACTGATAAAAGTTTTTTAAAAAAATATTATGAATTTATATTAAAAAATAATGTTTATTTGAATACATTGAATAAAAAAAATGTTTATAATAAATATATATTTTTCTAAAATTCAAAAATATATATATAATGTTTTTATTGAAAAAAGTATTTCAAATATTATAATTAAATATATATATATATATATAATTTAATAATTATAAGACTATAATAAATTACATTAAATAATAAATATATTTATTAGATTTATTAGTGATTTATTAGATTAATTTATTATATTTATTTGATTTGTTGGATTAATTAATTATGTTTATTATATTGGTTATATTTAATTTATTTATTTTATTTATTTAATTCATAAATATATAATACTTTTTAATATATTTATTTATAATTAAATGTATTGAATATATATGTGTTTTCAATTGAATTTGGTCAATGAAAATATTGATCATGAGTTTATATATGTTATGTATCATCCATATGAATGTTCATTTATACATTACGTCACGTTTCCCATTAATGTGGTATGTTGATTAATTCATAATGTTACCCATATGAACTATATATGTTCTAAAAAATGTACTTATAAAATTATATTAAATACATTTAAATAATAAATATATTTTATTATATTTTAAATGATATATATAAATAATTTTAGAATACATTTGTAATTATAATTATAACTGTATATATATATAAATAATTATAAAATTATATATATAATATTATAATTTTATTAATATATATATATAAATATATTAACAATTATATACAAATATTTATAAATATATACTATTTATAGTTATAATTATAAGTATATATATATATATATGTAAATAATTATAAAATTATAACAAATATATTTATTATACTACTTATAAAGATATAAATATATAATTAAATAGATATATTTATAAATATATACAGATATTTATAAATAAATACAAATATGTATAAATAAATACAAATAAATTTATATTTATTTAAATAATTATTTAATTGGTTGTGAAATTGTTCTGATAACGATGTCCTTTATTAGCTCTAATAAAGTGATGATAAAAGATATATTTATCAATGCTATAATTCTAGTGAAGATAAATAGGTCTTTTATCAGCGCTATAATTTTAGCGCAGATAAATAAGTCTTTTATCAACGATTTTTAAATATTGATCAAGGTATGTTTTATCAGCATTTTTTATTTTAGCACTAATAAAATATACATTTACCATTGTTTTTAACTAGTACTAATAAAGGTTTCAGTGGGTTTTATAAAAAAACTCTAACAGACTCCTCCTCCCTCACACCCTTTTGAGCCTTCGCAGAAGCTGACCCATGTGTCGTCGAGCCCTCCTCCGCCATGACCCCTCCTCCACTATGATCCCACCTCCTCCTCCGCCGCCGCTGCCTCCTCCTCCTCCTCCTTCATCGTGACCCCTTCTCTACCGCATCCCCTCCTCCTCCTCCTCCTCTGTCACTGCTGCCTCCGCCGCCGCTGCCTCCTCCTCCTCCTCCTTCATCGTGACCCCTTCTCTACCGCATCCCCTCCTCCTCCTCCTCCTCCTCTGTCACTGCTGCCTCCCCCGCCGCTGCCTCCTCCTCCTCCTCCTCCTCCCTAGCCGCCGACTCATCTTCCTTTATTGTCGCCTCCTCCTCATCATCTTCATCTTCTTCCTACAGCTCCTCTACCTCCTTCTCCTCCTCCTCCTTGTGCGGCCCCTTGTCCACCTGACCTGCTCCAGCGCACCCTCTTCATCCGCGACTATCCTAGCAGCCTCCTCTACATCGCACGGATTCCCCCCAGTGAGTATCTATTGCGGTTTCCCTGGTTTCCATAGGGTTCATAGGGTTTGGGGGAGTTTTTCACCTAATTGTTGGTAATTCATTGAATTTTTTGGGAGTTTTTCATCTAATTGTTGGTATATCATTGAGTTTTGGGGGAGTTCTATATCTAATTGTGGGTATATCTATTGATTATGTTTCATTACTCTTTGATTATTAATGTTTACTGTTCTTTATTATTTAACTTAGGTGGAGATGCTTGTTATATATATTTCATTCCAATTCTTTATTATTACCTCTGTTTATTTTTATTTTCAATGTACTTCTCTTAATTTTCTTTTCTATTTTATCATACAAAAAGGGGGAGAGTGATTCAAATTTGGGTCGAGTTTATTGGATTTGGTAATTATCAAATGGGTTGAATGGTTCCTTTCCACTCTGTCTATGTTTTGATAAATTCATATCCCCTATCAATTTGATTATTTTTATTTTGATAATTACTTATTCCTCTCTTAGTTTATAGTTTATTATTCTTTATTATGGTGGAGATTCTTATTAGATAAATCTAAATCCTCTCTAAATTTATATGGTTATTCTATCACTTATGCTTCCACATGCACTTTCTACCTACATAGACCTATTCTAACTATTTATATTCTCATACATGGTACTTTTGGATAGTTCCTAACTTTATGCTCAGTCAGAAACCTCTATAATGGATAGATTCTCTAGTAGTGTCTATCTTTTAGAGTTGGAAAATATTTTTTCATTATCTTCTTTTCTTAAATTATAGAGTCTTGAGTAATATAATAGCAACAACCATTAAATAAAAACATGTAGGACTATATCTCTACATTTAAAAATTCCCTTAGTAATATCCAAATATATTATATACTCCCCAAGGCATTTATTTTTCCTTTCCATCTAAATTGAATTGGAAGTAGTCGGAATTGCATCGATAGAAAAAGGTATATCTTCAATCCTATAAATATTCACAATTCATCACACATAATAATGAATTTCTTAGTAACTCATATAATTGTGTCGACAATATTGGCTCCCCAACCTACTTCTAAATTTTCCTTCTCTGTTATATATTAACATCAAGATTATTGAAACTTTATGTTCATTAAAAAAATACAGAAAAAAGGAATTTGGTCTCAATTACCACCTATTGGGATTATCAGATATAAAAAATAAACAAAAGAATAAAATAAATAATGACTCTATTCCACCCCCAAACATCACTCAGGTTATACCATCACCCATCAATCTACCCATCCCGATTCTCACACTAGTCTAAAATTAGGAAATATTCATGGGTTATGATAGTGGTTATAGACCAATTGAAAATGGATATAGTTTATATCCACTATTAGGACACCCATGGGAGTTATCCCAGTTTCCATATCCCATTAGCAATATCCATAGTTAGATGGTCTAGTACCATAGACAATGATTTTGGATGAAGTCCCTATTATGGGGAACCAATAGCTAGGGATTGTAACCTTTTCCATGGGGAATCAACCTCCATATGTGGACCATAGACATAGGTCTCTATAGTTATGGTTTATGAATGTGGTCATATAATTTGAAATATTAAACCAAATGATGAGATTTGATATCAATACCACTTATATAATTTATCTAAGACTTTAACAATAAGCTACAATGAACTATATTTATAAATATATGCATATATATATATATATCTACATATATAAATATATGTTTGTGTGTGTGTATAATTTTTTATAACTATAATAATTATACTTTTGGAAAAGAAAAATGGTCATGGATTTGGGAACCTTTGGCCATAGTCTGTATCAACTATGGTCATAGGTGTTATAGGAAAGTCCTACCACCACTATATATATGGATCGTGTCCTTAGGAATTTTCTATTTCCTTCCCATGAAAAACATTCCTTTGTCCATTGTCCATATCAACTCACACACCGGTTATGGCTCCATTAAAAGGTATGTGGCTTGGTTATGCTAACCTAACCAAAAAGAAGATCACTAGTTGTGCCTTGTCATTGGAAAAGGCATATGTCTGGGATATGTTTCTAGGTGTGTAAAAGGAAAGGAATGTTTATTCATTCCTTGGTATGGGGAAAGATATATATTAAAGAGTTACACTCTCCTTCAAAAGTATGGTCGATCTAGTGCATGTTCATGATACACCCTCGTATTTTAATGAATAACCTAGGGTTGGTTTCGAAGGTGAAAGAGGGAAGTTGAACTGATTTTTCAAATGGAACCAGATTCCATGACATGGTGAATATTCTACATCGTGGAGGTTGTTCTTGTGGTGTGGTTGGGGAACTACGATTTGGAAGATAGTTTTTAGGGTTCTAGTTGTTTTGTAATAGTGGTGTCATGGTGTTTTGGTTGTCGTGTGAAGTCTTATAATGTGGAGTTCACACAGTTCTTCCAATTTTGGTATCATTTCACTGTGGAGGGTTTGAGAGCTTAGAGGTTATGTTGTATTGATGACCAAGGAATCATAGTCCCTTTCCCCTAGATTATATGATCCCATTGTTGACCGTGCAGGTGGATTCTATATTTGTTTTTACCAGGAACCATTATGGTGTGTCCATATCCTTTGGTTCGTAGTTCTTTCTCATTTGGGACCCATTGTGGCATGGCCCTATGTGTTGGGTTGTGATGCATGTTTTCTCAGATTGCCTATGTGTTGTGGCATTGCAGAGGGAATTTATAATAGATGCATCGCACAAGGAATATGTTTTAAGAGTTGTATGAAGGATTCATATAAGCTTCTGCACAGTTTTAACGAAATATCATCTTAATGATGTTGAAGCGAAATTAATCCTCACCCACCTCTTCTTTATGTGCACTTGATATCCCAAGGATCATGGGATGCGTTTAGCAGCCATTGTGTGGAGCAGACTTTTCAGGTACATTGTATCTTGTAATACATTGTTTGATGATTCTTGTCTTAATCACTGTAATTGAAAGTTTTTTATTTATAAAATAGAAACTGAGTGATGAAAATAAGGAATGGGCATCAAAACTAGTGTACCCCTAATTTAATGCAAGGATGGGGTATGCTTCACTTCAGAAAAAATTGGTACATATTTTAAATCTACCGTAATACTTTTATGTGAAAAATAACAACCCCATGACCATGTTCCTATATTTATATGAAGATTGATGAATCGAAATCGAAATCCACTTCCATCCCATTCCATGTTCTATGGAAGGAGGGTCACGTAAATAAAGAGCGGCTACTGATTGATGAAAACACAGAAAAAGTGTCGGAAACATGTGTAAGTATGACATAAAATAAATTCATTTTGCTTTAAATCACTATTACATAATAATGAATACATTTTTCCGATATTTTCTAACAGACATAGTAAAAGTAATTAGCAACAACTGCAATAGATACAGACATACTTTTAGCGGCCTTGAAGAAACCAGAACAGTATGGCCGCATCAGAGGTGTGGGTGTTGGGGTGACACCCCGAACTGATTTTTAGAAATAAAAACAAGCGGAGGAGGCGGGAATAAGGAGATCAGCGAAAAGAGGGGCCGCAGCTGGGGTGGCCGAATAGAGTAGGATCAAGGGGTGTCAGGTTCGTCAGAGGGTGGTGGTGCGCCGGTGGAGAGGTTCGGCGAGGAGGCGGGAATAAGGAGAGAAGCGAAAAGAGGGGCCGCAGCTGGCGTGATAGAGGTCGTGCGGTCGGGTTGCGAGGGTGGGGCACGACAGATGAGGGGAGGGTGGTGCGGGCTGCCGTAGGGTGGCGAGCGGGCAACTGGTGGCGGAAGGGGAGGCGCTGGCGAGCGGCGCACGCTGCCTGGGCAAGGGAAAGCAGACAGCGTGATCGGGTTCCTGGGGGGGGGGGGGGGTAGCGACGGGAAAAGGGGGTGTGGGGGAGGTCCTAAAACCCTAGAGAAAAAAAGAAAACCCAAAATAAAATGGAGTAAAAAAATAAAATAAAAATGAAAATAAAAAATAAAATCCATAATAATACTGTTATTATTATTATTGTTATTAATATTCTTAAACTGGAACCTTGACAATAATAATATTTTTATCATTTAGACACAATTCATTAATTTATTAACACATTCTTCTCATTTTATTTACTTATTTTTATTCTTCCAAACATTTAATTTTATTTCATTGTTATTATTAATTCATTTATTTAATTAGTTGACCATCGAGAAGGGTCATACAACGGACCTGGCGAAGCTGCACGGCTTTGCAACTATGCTTCACATGTGCATCGCTTGATGAAAAGCCCCAAAAAACTCATCTAATTTTATTTATTTATTATTAATTATTTTTATTTAATTAGTTTCACATTAGGCAGGAGAGCGGGGGACCGGGCGAGGTCGCCCAGCTTCGACAATGGCGCGTCAAACACCATCAAGGCCGAAACACATATTTATCAGCACAAAAAGCGTGAAACCCAAGTAAGGCTTGACACTCATTTCGTATAAAAAGAAAAAATAATAATTAGAAGCAGATAAAATTATAAGATAAAAAAATAAAGATTAGAGACATCACGCAGCACAATGTTCGAGTGTGACAATTCTCCACACCATATAGCTTTCGGTCCCTAGAAAGCCACAACTAGGGTTGAGACTCAAAGAAGAAGTTTTTACCCCACTCAGGTTCAAAGAGGATCCCCAAAATCAAAAAGCAAAAAGAGGCAAAAGCACCGTGCTCAAAGAAAGTGACTCAAAGACAACTTCATGAAATGTGTCAAAAGACATTTTGATATGTGTCTCCCGACCCAAAGAGCTAGAACGCCTCCATTTGACTGGTCGAGGAAGGGAACTCTCGCACCCATGAAAACCAACTTCACAAGCCGAAACACCTCAAGCACTATTAAACAAAAACCAATCCATATTTAAAAACAGAAGAAAAAGATAAACATGGGGAGGCCCGAGGGGCTCCCGACCATTAGGAACTCACTAATGCTCGAGACGAGACTAGATAAACGACACAGGGAGGTTTGAGCTGACTCCCCTCCTTTAAAGAATAGTCCAGTACCGATTCATTCAAGAGAAATTTGTGTGAGACCCGACGTGGGTCTCCTCACCATTGGAACTGACAGCAGATACAAAACATTATAAATTTTCCTACGGGGGCCAAGCACCCCACCACAATGGGCGGGGAGGGTCGGTCCCAACTACTGGGCGTTAAAACCACGGCCAGAGACAGCCCAACATCACCAAATCCCTGGATGAGCATCATTCAAATTTGAAACCGTTTAACCCAACAGACCCCATAAAGACCACTAAAAGTGATTACATCTGGTGGGATGCAACCCTCAGGACTTTAAGGTGATGAGATGATCACCCCACCTCATAGCCACGAGAAACCCCACGCACCCAAACGGGTCGTTCAGAAAGGAACAATCATAGAAAACAATTTAATCCTCCTTCACCTTCAATACCGACGACAAAAATAAGGTTGGGGTCCCGTACACTCCCGGGTTTCCTAACCACGCACTAGCTTCACTCTGAGGCCTATGGCTGGAGCCCTGATGTTTGAAGCATATCCTTCCTCACAGTTAGGTAATTAAGACTCCTGAATGGGTCTTCTCCTTTTGGTGTCACACGCGACCACACTACAACTGAGGAAACACCAGCAAACACAACACATTATGACATCCAATTACTCTCACACTGAAAATTCACCAGAACGAGATATTAGATGGTCCACTCGTATCACCCCTTGTTACAATGAATGAGAACATGACACCAAAAATAATCACTGAGCATGATCGTTGTTGTCAAGAAAAAAATTATTCTATGAAAGACATTAAACCACGCCTTGAACAACACGTGATTCCTGAAAACGACCATAGCAGCCTCATACAATTGGTTCTGCCAAACAAGTAGCCTAACACGAACCTTTTCTTAAACGAAACAAACCAAAGACCAGAGGTCATCTAGAAAAATAGACCGCACCAACAACTTTGGTTTGCTTCCTCCTTTTCCCCACTGGAGTCTCCTTTACCACTTCCAAACAACTGTTGACTATCAAAGGGACCTCACACTGCAAGATGTCACCCAACCATGACCATTGCGGCTGATAAAAGCACTAAAATCCTTTCAAAACATTGGTCAGAACTGATAACTCTGAACCGCCTTCACCATTCCTTGCCGGAATTCCTTTCACCATTTCAAGGGTGAACCTTTAGACGCAACAATGTCAAACTTCATACCTGAGGACTCAGACGACTCAAAGAGACCGAAACTCCCTTATGCTCCCCTTGTATATGTCATCCCGCTATGAGAGGATCCACTTAACCAAAAGGAAAAGGAAAAGACTTAGCACTATCACCCAAAAAGAGAGTGTAATTACTTTAATCAACTAGAGGGTCGGCCAATGGTGAACTATATGTGGCCACATGTCATTCTCACATTAACTCTTTATTGGGCCGTACACTAGCCAAGAAGGAGAACTGTGGACCCAAACAAACTGGTTCAATGGCCAAGAATTACATTAAGCAAACACTAAACGTATAGGGAGAAGCACTGCAAGGGCTTCCAGAAACAATTTTCGAAAGAAACCATTAACTACATGTTTTCACACCAACTCCAGAATAAGAATTCAAACTCATTACACAAATCTGTCAAAAGGGATTCTCGGCTCGAAACGCCTCACATCCAGCCTTTCAAAAATACAAGTACACACCAAACAATCACAAGTTATTTAAAAACACCTAATTTTTATTTTAACAAAACATTTTGAAAATAAGCAAAGCCAGTGGGTTGCACAAACACCAATGGTGTCCCAAGGGCCTCGCACATGCATGTTCCTATGCCACACCATCACCCACCTCATAACCATCCAGGCACTAATCCGATCATTCCATTAACCCTTTATCTTCCCATATACACTCATGCATGTGGTTTCCCATGAGAACACCAAGGATCAATACCAAACCTTTCCATTTTTTTCAAAACCAAAACATCCAACCCACACTTTTCAAGCCTCATACCTCATTTTCTTTTTAATGTGCTTTATTTCAAAACACTTTCCAAAACATTTTCCAAGACCAAATCATTTTTACTTAAAAACCAAATTTCCAAATTTCCAAAACAAAGAAACGAGGAATGGTTCAGGAGAAAATTAGTGTTAGCGAGTGACTGGAACGTATGGTTGGCAGCCATACACCAATCATGCCACCGCAACAGAGGGTATTCTGGGACAACATCACCAGCACCGCATGGCTTGCCAGACCCTACGAGCTCACTGGGACCACTGACCCTACTCTCTTTTTCATTTCCCCTAAATGAAATTAACCACACCGACCAAAGGTTTAGACAAACCTCAACTTGATTTTGTAACTCGATTCCCACCACGAGGTGTGCTGGTTAGGCACCTTACTTGTAGAAAGACAATGAGTCCCGACAACCTTAATTCCAGTCTACCGTGACCCTATCCCAAAAGGAAATGACCCCAAAGAGGAAACCTTTCCCTCTAATACCATTTTGTCACGAACCAGGTTAGGTAGCCATCTGACTCGGTGCCCGACCCAGTCCGTGCCAAGGCCCGAAGGGTGTTCCCGATCCCCACAGGCTGGCACAAGTTCCCATGTATCAAACATTACATGGGAACGATTTACCCGAAATAAAAGATAGAAAATAAATAACCAGATAAATAAACTGAAACTAGAAATAGACAACCAAATGCGCCTTTTAACTATGAACATGTTTGAAGTCTACAACTTGAACCAATAACTAAAAAGAAAAGACGACAGCAGAAACTAAAACTCTTACTCAAACCTCCTGGAAAAAGAGGGGCCACATCAACACCAATCTGCATGACAAGACCAACTGCAACCTGAACCACCATCACTGAGCACGATGTCACAACCTGGAATACACAAGAAACAAAGTCTACATACACCCAAAGTTGTCACATGGATTTAAACACTAAATACTCACTCAAATCCTCATTTGTGAAAAAACACATATCAACACCACGTCAAAACACGATCTGAAGCATTTTCACAATTCAATAGCTAAATGCTCAATTTTTATAAAACATGATAAAATGTCACAATAAGGGTTTTTATAAAAAATTCACCACATTTTATATAAGCATGCTACTTAAAATCAAAACACATATAAAACTCATTCAAAAACTAACATCGCACAACACAGATTAATAGAATAACACACTAAATTAATTATGCAAGAAAATTAACTTATTAGATAATGTTTTAACGCGTAACCACATACCTCAGTGTAGTAGACTTCACAAACATGGTGTGTAACGATCATATCCCACCAACCGAAACTCAAACAAAGTCCAAATAGAACCTAATAAAAAAACACAACTGACCAATTATACCAAAATTGAACCAAAATCAATTCAAAACTCTAACCGCACTCAACCGTGATTAAACAACAAGAAAAAAAGGAAAAAGTACTTACAACGGGGGTGTGGGAGGCCGGTTAGAGGTCGAAAGAGGCTGCCGGAGTAGTGCGAGGAGGTGCGGGGAGTCTGTCCAGCAGCGTGAAGGGGTGCGGGGCGGCCGGTGCGAGGTTGGCTGGTTGGCAGGGTCACCAGAAAAAGGGGAGGCGGCGCCAGTAGGGGTCAGGAGACGCGGTGGAGGGAGGAAGAGGGGTGTCGGCCGGAATTTTCTGGACAAAGAAGGGAGGCTGGTTTCCATGGGGGTGCAACGCGAGCTGGTCGGCTAACTGGGGTGGCCGAACAGAGCAGGAGTAAGGGGAGTCGTGTTTGTTGAAGGGTGGTGCTGCACCAGTGGAGAGGTCCGGCGAGGTAGCATGAATAAGGCGAGCGACGCAAAGAGGGTCCATGGCTGGCGCGGCGGAAGTCAGGCTACAAGGGTGCGGTGCGGTGGATGTGGGGAGGGCGGTACGAGGTGTCGCGGGGATGCGAGCCAGTAGCTGGTGGTGGAAGGGGAGGCGCTGGCGAGCGGCGCACGTGGCCTGGGCAAGGGAAAGCAGACGGCGCGATCAGGTTCCCAGGGGGGAAACGCGACGGGCAAAGGGGGTGAGGGGGAGGTCCGAAAACCCTAGAGAAAGAAATAAAACCCAAAATAAAATGGAGTAAAAAAAATAAAATAAAAAGGAAAATCAAAAATAATACCCATAATATTACTATTATTATTATTATTGTTATTAATATTCTTAAACTGGAACCTTGACAATAATAATATTATTATCATTAATACACAATTCATTAAATTATTACCACATTCTTATCATTTTATTTATTTATTTTTATTTTTTCACACATTTAATTTTATTTCATTGTTATTATTAATTGATTTATTTAATTAGTTGACCATCGAGCATGGTCATACTATAGACCTGACGAAGCCGAATGACATCGCAATTATACTTTTTCTGTGGGTTTCATGATGAAAAGCCCTGAAAAAATCATTTAATTTTGTTTAGTTATTATTAATTCCTTTTATTTAATTAGTTATACATTAGGTAGGCGAGCGGGTGACCGAGTGAGGTCGCCCAGCTTTGACAGTGGCGTGTTGAACACCATCAAGGCCAGAACACATATTTATCAGCACAAAAAGCGTGAAACCCCGGTCGGGCTCGACCCTCATTTCGTATAAAAAAGAAAAAATAATAATTAGAAGCAGATAAAATTATAAGATAAAAAAAATAAAGATGAGAAACATGACACAGTGCAAAGTCTGAGTGTGACAAAAACATTATCTATGTTCAAAGAGGAATTATAATACTAGAGAGTGTTGATAGAAATTTTTATGGGGGAAGCAAAGAGAAAAAAAAACTTATGAACAACCCATGCGTGAAGATCCCACCCCACCCCTACCAGTTTCGAGGCAAGCCATTCCCCTAAAAAACGTGACTTTGCTGAGGTAATCAATGTTGTAATAATTGTTTCTATGAAATGTGAATCCAATATACACTGATAACATTCCTGTACTGATATTATACAGGGTTAAAATGATTGTGATTTATATCTATCAACTCCCACCTATCGCCTTGTAGCGAGGGCTATGGTGTTCAATATGAAAAACGACATGCTACACAACAGACCATTTCCAACAGATCATGTTGGAGTGTTGATTAATGTATCTCAGGATCTGAGTGCCATGATACATGTTCTAAATTATTATGATGACATTCATACAGTCGAACAAGTTGTTGGAATATTCATCAGATGGCTGTCAATTCTTGTAAAAAAACATGTCGATAAGGAGGTATTCATTTCCCATTTATTTTTCAAGCTGAACCTTAAACATTTAATGAAAAAAGGTCTGAACCGATGAATAATATTTTAGAAAGACAAGTATAATGGGGTGAAATGAAATATTGGATCAAAACTATATCAAAGATCAACCAACCAATTAAAACAATCTACTGAGAGCACCTTCACCCCACCCGTTCTATATCCACATTTAATATCATTGTAGGCTCATGTGGATACAGAGTTGATAGACAACAATACTCACACAATTTAATTTGAAAAAAATATGTATGGAGAGGAAGAATCAAATTACATTAGTGGTGAAAATATAAATGAAATCCTCAAATATGAATGGCTAGGGGCCTCAGTTGTAAATGTATACATGATGTATGTTTTTATGGTTTGATTTTAAAAAAGATGATATACTATAATAATTATGACTAAATACATTTCATATTTTTCACAGGAATATATATGAAAAACAATTGAGGAGATTTTTCCCTAAACAAAAATTTGGTCTTGTTTGTCCTCACAACAACTCTTCAAGAGATGAAATAAATTTAGATAAAGTGGGTGAAATTTTGTCATCCCTGCTCAAATCGTTTGAAAAACAAATTACGGATGACAGAATATTTTTAATACCAACGATATAGGGGTAAAACTATACAATTTAATTATATCAACTATATTTTCATTTATTTCATTACTTATTCCTTTTTGTGTTTTTAGGTAGCATAGGATGCTTATTTCAGTCAATTTGGATACTCTGAAGATTTATTTTCTAGGTTAAATGTATAGATATACAACAAACCGAAAACTCATGATGGAATTTTTTAATTTGTAATACAGTAGATCAAAAATTATGGAACACAACATCTAGTTATATAATTTATATTATATTTTAATGAGTATTCTATTATGATAGGGTGGTGCATCAATATCGTCTACTTCATGGAATGAATCCGAAGCCTAAGGATAAAGAAGCCCATGAGATATAAAACTAGACAAGTATCATGGTATATATAATAAAATTTCACTATCCAAACACAAATCTAAACAAATTACTTATTTTTATTGATGTTTTTTCATTTTACAAAACAAACAAATGAAAAAGACTATGGTTATTATATTTATTAATTTATGAAAGAGATCATATTTCATCAATAAACTAGTATCCCTGAAGAGGTATTTTTGAAAATAATTACTACTTCGTTTAAAATATAATTAATCCTTTGTGTATTTATATTTTTTCAGTACTACCATGACTGTTGCAAAAACTAATATTCACAATATGATATAGACGAAATAGTAATTATTTTCAATTGGGAGAACCAAATCCACCCGAACCAACATGAAATGATCTAACGCCCTACTGAAAACATAAAATGGAGTCAAAAACGCTGAAATCCCCAAATACATGAGGTGCGAGACAAGTAGTAACCATATAATTATACCTCAGATCAAAGTCGGAGGACTGAATCAATCTGAACCCCATTTTCCACCCTTCACAGAATATAATTACCCTTTGTCCATAAAAAGAAGTAAAAGGCCTAAGTGTCCAATGAGATAAAGAAAATAAAATAAAAACTAAACTAAAACATACCTGTCTCCTATGACTATACACGTCATCGCCCAACATATATGAACCACAATGCCCCTTGGGTCAAATCATGTTCCTACAAGCAAGGGGAAATAGATCCATGTTTCAAAATGATACTATAATATAGTACATTCCTATTAATTAACAATTATTCTTCCTATTAATGGTATATAATTAGTTTAGCTTGAGTTTCAGCTTAATTTGGTTTTGTTCGATACAAGTTTTTATCCCACCCAAAAATAAAATTTTACTAGAGGACACAATTTCTAATCAAATAGAATATATCATAACAAAAAATGGATCCACACCTATGAAGAAGGTTGAACATGATAAGAAAGAATGTTTGATCATATAATCTGATGAGTTATAAAATGATAAACCAAAAAAATGAAAAACATTGAGTTTTCTCTAATTGATCAAGTGAATATGCATTTTTCAAACAATAATAAACATGTGAAAGAAGAGAAAAGTGGACATAATGGCCTGGATTTTTAAAAGAAAATGTGTTAAAGGCATACCAATAACAACTAGTGGTATCATAAAGAATCTTATTTGTTGCAACTAATATCAAGACATGATTTAGTGAAAGAAATCTGTTGTAAATAGGAGGGCATATTTGGAGAAACATAATCATGAAGAAATGGGGGAGCTAGAGATGGATTGTAATGGTTATTCAAACTTATATAAGATTAAAGAAACCTATAGAGACTAACTACACCCCCTACCCCACCCCTTTCCCCACTTCCCCACTGCACCACCCCCTCCCCCTGCCCTACAGACCCCCCTGCAGACCACCCCTACCCTGGAGACCTCCCCACTTCACCCTGCCCCTCCCCCCTGCCATGCAGACCTCCCCCCTCCCCCTCCACCCTGCCCAACAGACATCCCCCCTCCCCCTGCCCCCTCCCCCTACCCCCTACCTCCTCCAGCCTGCCCCATGCCCTCCTCCACCCACCCCCTGCCCCTACCCCTTACCCCCTTCCCCCCTCCACCCACCCCCCGCATCTTTCAGAAGGGACTCTATAATGTTTTTGTAGTCTGGGGAGGGATCACACATGTATGATTAAAGGAACATCAAAAATCTAGAATAAGTTTACCTAAATGATCACTTGATTTCATGTGAGGCGCTTGGAAGATTCTACGTTCACATCATTTTGAGCATCAATTCAGGTTGAGAATCAATTATGGAGTTGTTTTTCTGAGGGTATCCACAAGCAGATGAAAATGACCAGTTGATGTTCACTTGAAACACCCTTTGGTTGTGCCAGCAACAACATGGTGAAAATATTTACAATTCAGATAAGGGGGAAGACATGAGGTGCATGAATTTTAATGATAGAAAGAGAATCTATCCATAAAAAAATTAATTCAAACTAAAAAAGTATTTTAGTATTTTCAAAAAACTTAGTGTACAGTTCCTAGATAGAATAGAAGCATACAAAATCTCTATATTAGATGAAATCTAGTGGAAAAATTCAGGCAAGATTCAATGACATCAACTTATAACAATAACATTGTCCACAACATCAATTCTGATTACGGAAAATAAGGCCTCCATGTCAAAAAATATGAAATTTATGATATAAAATCAGAACATGAAATAAAATTTTGTGTTCTAAAAACCCAAATAAGGAACCCCTTTAAAAGATATATCTTAGAAGTGAGACCACCACATCAATATCAATGAAAAACATACTGGTTTCATGAAACTTATGGTTCACTAACCTGGAATTAGAAATATAATGTCATGTTTGAATTTTGATCATCAAAAATACAAAATGATAAAACGATGTTATATTTTATTTTAAGAAATACATTAGTAAAAAAACACTGGGATGTGGAATTTGTTCAAAAATATAATATACCATCAAGATCATCATATCAAACCATCTGATGATGATCAGATTTTTCTAAATCTGAATTTATTTAGGTAAAATCCAGTAGATAACACCTTCAAACCATGATATACAACATAAGCATTGTTCTAATCTATGATTCAATGTCCCAAGGAAGGTCATAGAGTATTTTTTTCATAGAGTATAATCTATTGTTAGGAATGAAGTTTTGGAGAAAATGAAAATCATGGAATTGTAGTCAGATCTAGAATCTTATCTGGATAACATCAAGGTGTGATGTTATAGTCTTAAAAACACCATAAAAAATGACCCTGAAATCGCAATAATAAATGCATGGTTAAGCTGTTTGGTTTTATTCATATACTTCATAGATGCTGAAACCTTCAGATCAACATTCACCATTTCTAAATTTAATGTTGTCATCATCCGAAACAATTTAAAAATACCAGGAAAGAGGCACGAAGATTAGGAAGGAGATATGACAATAATAAAGACAATAAATTGAATGAAATAAATCATACAGTATGAAAATTCGAGGATGAGTTGAGTGTCTCTTGGAGTGGCTTGTAGTGTTGATGGAGGTAAGGTTACCTAATGCCTTCGATGGAAGCATCGGAGGCAACACATTGTATGTGAGATATTTACCTAAATAGTCTCTCAAATTTCCAATATAGAGTGCACTAAATCACATCTTGGATAACAGTGACCTGGAGACTACACATTAAATGTATTTTACAGAAACCTTCAAATTAAATGGGAAATTACTCACATACAATTTAAAGAGGAAGGTGGAAAACATAAAAAACATTGAAAACAAAGTAGAAACAAGAACCTAGATGTTTTTTTTCTTCCAACAACAGTATGATTCGATCTTCAACAGGTGTATGAGGTGATGTCCTGTTTTTTTTTCTTCCCAAAAAACAAAAGAAAAATGTTATTAAATTGTAAAATAACAAAAGAAAATAAAAGAAAAGAAAATGGAAAAGAATTTTTGGGTTTCAAACCCCAAACAGGGGCTGTTGTAAACCTCTCCACAGCTGGATAGTTCCAGTAGGTCAACCCCAGTCCATTTGCGGGTGTGGTCATCAGAGTAGGAAGCACCGCATCTTGTTTCTATTGAGTGTTTATTGTAGTTCCCATTGAACATAAACTTGAGTGAAGTAAATACGATTTCCATCAATACCTATTAGTAGTTATTCCCGGTATGCACCCCCTTAGCATCAACTAGACTACTTATGTGACAGTTCTTATACAATAATCAACCTGAACCCAAATGTTTAATGGGATATAAATACAGAAGTAGAGTCATGTACATAAGAGTTCATAAAGAACAAATGTTAAATCCATGAATTATTGGTCTAATAATATCCAAATAAGAATAATGAATGATCTTTTTAATCACGAACCACAAAAAAATATTAAAAATGAAATATAGCATATCAATTTTTTTAATCCAGATAATTGTATTTACAAATTTACCAGGAATTTCAATATGGACAGCCATAGGAATGAATAATGAGAAAATACACCTCTCAACATTATAGTTGTAGTATGGTAATAAGAAATAAATGAACATTCCAAAATGTTACCTTCGAGTAGTAGGGAGCATTAAAAGTACATTTCCTTAAGAGTACATTGTCAAATAGATTAGTCTTATGGATGGTAAAATTGAAGTCGTTGACCTATCACCTGAGTTTTGGAATAGTAAGTAGTGGCCATATTTTACCTATGATGGATGGTAGGATTGATGGATTCTTGTATTTATATAGCCCATCTACTACACTAATATGATAAGCATCATTCCTCACTCATAACAGAACAAATAATAGTTTATCCTGAAAGGAAAATGAATGCAAAAAAATGAAAAGAATAATATAAATAAAATGATTGAAAGGAAAAGTATAAATAATTTTTCAATGTTATAAAATGTTTTCATTTTGTATACGTCGAGTTTTTGTATAAAAAAACATTTAAGAATCTATAAATTCATTTATAAGAAAGATCAAGATCCATATAGAAGTAAAACTGAATTATCTTGGTAATCCATAGTTTCAAAAATGAAAATTAGCAATTCATATTAAACACTTTCCATAAAGCTATTAAATTAAAGGAACACTAATACTAATTATCAAAATATAGACCTTCATAACCAACAATTTATGTCCCTATACACACAAATATGATCTAGATATTGAACCACACTAGACAATTATGATTTTAAAATTTATAATAAAATAAGAAGATTGGATGAGCTTACATACAAAGTAGTCCAGGAATACCAGGTAAAAAATATAATTGAACTATAACTTATCCATTAAAAAACATTTTCTTCAATGTGATCCCATCTCATGATGAACAAATGATTCAAAAAATCATGTATGGATTTACACATTAAACCATATTGAAGAGAGGTAGAGCCCATCAAAATATTCTAGGAGAAGATTGAAAACAGATTGGGGGTGGCCTCTCTTGAAAAGGAAATCGATCTACAAACCAGTTGAGTAAGATAATCACAAAGTATGATGATGAAACACAATAAATTCTTCCAAGACGTGACTTTTCCTTCTCCAAACATATTCTAACCTGCTTGAACCTATTCTAAATCCAAAAAAACTATTGAATAAGTATATTAAACAACATAAAACATCCTAGTAATCCAATCCAATATATTTTATTATAAAAAATTCTTATATCACCATCATTGTGTATGGTTCCCTTATATGTTCAACATCATCACATCAATATGCCGTTAATTTCTACTCATACTCTACCCATGTATTCTATAAATACAAGAGGAAGGGAGATCTGAATAAACATCCCATGAAATTCAAATAACAGTACAACCTTAAAATTAGAACATTGATGAAATAATATGGTATAAGATACCTGCGTTGATTGAAGCCAGGAGTAGGGCGTCGCGGTGACAGGTCATCGGAGAGGAGGGCGCCGCTATGAGAGAGGTATCTGGGGAGGAGGCTGCCACTGTGAGAGAGGTCTTCGGGAGGAGTTCGTTGTGGTGAGAGGGTTCGTCTGAGAGGAGGGCGCCGCGGTGAGGAGTGGTCGGGGAGGAGAGGTCAGGAAGGAGAAGTCGTTAGGGAGGAGGGTGCCGCATTGAGGAGAAATGTTGGGGAGGACAAGTCATCTGGGGAGGAGGGCACCGTGGTTTGGTGAGGTTGGAGAGGAGGGTGTCATGGTCAGGCAAGGTCATGGAGGAGGGCGCAGCGGTCTGGTGAGGTTGGGTAGGAGAACTCATCGGGAGGAGAAGAAGCCGGGAGGAGAAGATGTTGGGAGGGTCATGACAGTAGCGAATCGGGGGACTCTGAAATCAAATAGGAAAACACGTGGTATAACCACGATTATTAAATTAAACCATGGAAATTAGAAAGATATATCCATGGAAGAACAGATCATTCCTTGAGAAATATTTCAAGTCACTAAAGATTAAAAGATCCTCTCTGATTTTGCAGGGACATAAATATAAGATATTAACCAAATTTCTTGAATCTGGTTTCTTACTCAGAATTAAATGTGAAGGAATGGGTCTCACAATGAAAGGATGTAATTTTAGACTTCTTGCACCATGAATAAATGTGTCACACTGTGACAAGAATTTTTCTAGAGTCCAATATAAAAATGATCACAGAAAAATACAAATTAAGAGAGATACACATGAGAAGAGGAGAGAATAAAGTGAAAAGAGGGAGTTCTAGGTCACTACTAGAAATAAAATGAATATTAAAATTGCAATCAACATCTAATAACATGTATGTGGTTACTTGAAAAAGATTTAACTTGTGCATTGGTAAATTATAATAAAGTTAGGTGGGATGGAATGATATCAACACACTTTTAGGAGCCAACACCATTAGAAGAAAAAACCTAACATCACCATCATCTTCTAACTCTAAAACATCATTCCATAGAATTTTCGAACCGAAAAACCTAATAAATCAAATAAAAAAACCAAAAAACACCTAAAGCACATCACCACCACCAACCAAAAGAAAATCCACAAAAATAAAGACAGATCAAACACACATGAGAATACAAATGCCTCCCTTCTAAAGAATCAGGCCCACCTGAGGGTAAACAATGTGGTACAACCTAAATCTTTTCTACTGAAAGACTACACCAACCAGGTGGTTCTGGTTGAATAGTCAGAGCTCTTTGTTTTTAATCCAATGATGTATGATCTATTGTTATGAGGTTTTCTGTTTTGAAGTTAAATAAAAAGAAATTTTTTTCTATAGAATTATCATCTTGTGTTAATCATCTGGTGCTGAAGTTGATGCCTGGGAAGTGGCTCCCCATTTCTCTGATTTTCTAGTGAACACCAGTGTTCAATTTTTCCAAGATAGGGTTTATCTTTTTCATCCCAGTAATAAATTTTTGGTCAATGGACCCTTGTCAGACCTTTGTGAAATTGTTTGTATTGAAAGTGTCCATGTTATAGAATATGACTGGTTTTTATATTTTCCCTTATCTTATGTTTTTTAGTAACATAAACATTTCATCAACAAGTCAAATAATCCTATTTGTATTTTTGATTTATGGAAGGAATTTCATATCCAGTGAGCTTCTTCATTCAACTGTTCACGTGGATATGTTACCCACATTACTGATCTCAAATTCCACAAATACCCATCCGCTCATTTTAGTTTAAATAAAAATTATTGTTAGTTATCTAGCTATGATCACAGTTTATAATTTTCAAATATTTTCATTTGAAAATTCCAGAATATTAGAGAAGTGATATATTTTAATTATCCACAATCCCAGCTTGAATCACACCATAATAATTAGTTTGTATTTTTTATAATTGAAAAAAAACACAACATCATTCAAGTTAAGTTTTAGATGTATCTTCAAGAAATTCATCTTTTCCTAAAAAATTATGCTATGTAGTTGACCCTTACAAAACTTCTTGTATCAACAAATTGACTCTTATGATTGTTCAAATGACTGGTGAATTCTTATCAATGAACCTTATGAATTTCCAAATGAATTTTTTGAATCAGTGTGGCTTCTTGACTTTGCAAAAATTTCCGTCTGTGCATGTAGCATATGACTCGTATGAAAAATCAGAGTTACTTATATGCACTACCACATCTTAGACAAATTTTGTTCATTCTAACTTCCGAACCTTTGAAATCTATAATTTCTGAAAAATACATAGACACTTCTCATGCACATCATGAAAACATACCCTAATAGACAAAAAACCATTATTTAGAAAATCCTTAGTATCTAATAAGAAAAAGAACCTACAATGAAGTGCAGGTATACAGTTCACTAGTTTCAAGTCCAGTCTTCAGCAAAGGAATACCAACATCACCACCACGACAACCACTTTAACGGCCTACGTTGTTATGGGTTGGTGAAACTAAAATAAATTGTACTTACTTGTATTTGGAGCACAGATGTAGGATTGTTGTGTCGGAGGATAAAGATCACTGTAGAGTATGGGCCTTGATAGGAACCATGCACAGAGGAACGCCGAAAGGGAGGTGGTGACTGCATCATCGGAGAAGATTCATCCCAAGGTGGGTGGTTCTATCAGAGGAGTAGAGTGGAAGATATTTTGGGTAACAGCACCGAGCGAGGAGGGTTGCAGGGAGTAGGGCATAAAGGGAGGTAGGTGGAGATCACGAGCGGAGAGAAGGGCATAAATGGGGTGGGGATCGTGAGCGCATGGGAGGAAGGTGGTGGGGGATCGCGAGCGTATATAAAGAACAGGGGTAAAGCCACAAGTATTTTTTGACTCATGGAATTACCTTAACCTGTAGCCATAGTTTTATTAAACCGTGGCTATATAACTGTGGCTAAATCATCAATTTATAGTAGTGATGAAAGCTCCAAATATGGCTCAACTTTCAACAAAATGATTTTTTAGTATCAATAACATCTCTTCAACATTTTATTTTCCTCCCAATGTTTCACCAAATGTGGTATCACAACACAAGACATCCTCCCCCACACTTAAGTTCAACTAGATTATGCAATTTCACTTCAAGAGTAGGTTGGATAGGGAAAATTGGATTGTAATATGGCTAACCTAACAAAATGTTCACAGCTTATAAGGGATTCAATGATTAAATGTACAAGGTAGGAAATTATAAAAACGATTCTTATGAAATATTGGCCTTAAAACCAAATAAATTCCCCATCTATTTAAAATACATGTACCTCAAATCCTCAAGTTTTAACAGAAATAAATCAAATTCTGCTTAAATCAAGAATTTAAAAAGTGGGTTGAATGTATCGAATATGAATGATATGGTTCAAAATCCTCACATGTAAGTGATTTCAATGATAAATACAGTGAGATGTGGCATGGAATTCAAAAATTCTGAGTACTATTCATGAAATTTCTAAAGATTTTAACATGAAATAAAGTCATTTTCAACATTCATTTAAGCTCAGCTTCATGGAATACATTTTTTCACTCATAGATATGGGTTTCAAAAATAGCATTGATAATCATTTTAGCTCAAAAGATTTAGAAACACATAAAAATTTAAAAAAAATTAACCAAAAAGAAAATAGTAAATGAAAATCATAAACTATAAGGGTTCCCTCCCCCACACTTAAATTATGCAGTGTCCTCAATGTATTCAATTAGATTTAATATATAATATGTGAAGACTTGTACTTGGATTCCACATAATAGGTTCCCTGAGATTGATGGTCCATATGGGCACAAGCGCATCTTCCTGAAAGCAAGAGGTTGGCGACTAGCAGCGAGGGCCTAAGGTGTGTCCATGGGAAGACTATGCCCTCATTAGCAGAGTGTAGCACAGTGGATGGAATATAAATGTATAATAAAAAGTGGAAGCAATATAATTAAATAGTGGAAGAAAACTAATGCAATAGATAAACAAGAATAACAATAACAGTATCAATTGGAAAATTGATGCTGTAATGTCATGTCACTAGAAAACTAGAAAACATGGATTCAAGACAATAAGATTAACATGTTCCACAAGGTAAAAGAAAACAAATACTACTCCAAGAATCCTAATATCCAACACGGTTATCTACTATCAAGCTCCATCCTAAATAGCAAGCAATCAAGTGTTTGAAGCCGTATGATTCCCTTTTTCAACACCTGCAACCATGTAATCTACTCCGAGTACCAAACAACACCCGAAAAGGGTATGAGATAAATCTTAGTGGGAAACCACCAACTATGTCTATATCATCCGTCCTATGTAATGGAATATAGAAATGTGTAGTCATTCATATATAATGTAAAGAATGAAATACAACATAACTAAATACCCAAGTACATACTTCATCCCTCGGCTGGTGTCTGAACATGTAACCTGCTCATTTTAGTATGTAATTACCATTTAATGTTAATAGGTCACATGAGGAATAACCAACATTGACATCACATTGAGATAGTATAAGTAGTGAAGGTACCATGATGTAACAAGGCAACCTGGCAAGGATATCCAGTGAGGGAGTTCTAGGGTAATAACCTGGGTAACGTAAATATCACGGAACACAAATGTAGTAGTATTTTACTATAGTTAAGGGGTATGAGTATAATCAAAGGATAATAATCCAAATAATTCTACAATAATGTGCCTACCAAGTCCAGGGTGATCAACCAAGGTCAAATGGGGCTGTGCAATGACAGAGCCCTATGGGCATTCACCATGGCACCTACTAGTTAACTAGAGATCCAAGGAGTGTATCTGAGGCATCCTATAATAATGTAAAGGATACTATGGTAGTATACCAAGCATCCAAGGAATATACAAGAACCTATGTCTAGGTGGGAAACAACTTAATAAAACCACTTCCTTGAATTGGAATGGGATTCTCGAGACCCAGGGTATTCTCCTCTCAGAATCCAAGTTGATCTCAAGTCAGTCAATTTCTATTTTATATTGTAATCATTTAATAATTCATTTTGGTCCAAGTCCTTCCTTCCATTAGAGTGGATAGTTCAAGTAGAGTAGGAACCATTTATTTATTGTTCTAATCCTTGTCTTCCATTAGTTTGGATATGCCAAGTTGCATTGTAACCATTTAGTCAAGTCTTAATTAACCATGAAGGCATATTCAATTAGAGAGGTTCACTCCTCTACCTTCCATTAATATGGAAAAGGGTTATATATACATGTGACCATTTTTCAATCTCATTTGTTAAGGCCAAGTTATATACTTAGTATACTTTCCATTTCACATTTCACGTTTAATAATCATTTGGAAGCACTTTCCTTTGGCAGGTCAAGTGGTGAGCATACATGATACATTCCATTATCAAATTCTCTTTACTAACAAGTCATTTAATATGGATAGGCTCACCATTAATAAGTTCAAGCAAAGACACACCCGAACGGTGGCACAAACGTGCCGAAACACTGAAAACCCAAATGTGGCATAACTTTCAACATGGGGTGGATTGAGTTTTGGGTTTAACCACTAACAACTAATCACATATTTGTTAATAGAATACCCATATGATTCTAAAAATTATAATAATGGCATGTAAATTTAATAAATGACTCTTGAAGAAATTGGTAGGCCCCATACGAACATCCCAAAAATAATGAACATTAGGGATAAGTTATTAATCACCCACCTTAGGGTCGTACGATCCTTCTCCTCCAGTATCGGTCCTTGGTTTTCCTCAAATACGAGTATATCGATGAAAAGGTGAAAATTTGTCACATGATGATACATAGGACGAGAGAAAGAGAGAAGAAGAATGGCTAAAGAGGACTTGAGTACTTACTATTGCGCATCCAACATGATGAATGGATGATCAGTCGGATATAGGACGAAGGAGATCTCTTGATCCCTAGATCTAGCCTTCAAAAAGATCCAAAATTAGAGGAAAAGGGGTTAATCACCTTAGTTCTCGTATTAGGGGGGAAGGAGTAGGATTAATAGATCATTAAGGGAAAACTGGAAATTTACCCAGAAATTTGGCCTGCACACGGTTTGTCAAACCGTGTGCACACCTTGAAAGAAGGATCTGCCAGAATGGTTTGGAAACATAGTTTTATCAAACCATGTTCAATCCATTCATAGGTAACTGGGAAAAAGGGGCGCCCACATGGTTAGGCCGCACATCCATGCGCCAACCTTGCGAGGTGGATCTATCTGATAAAACACCATCCGCACGGTTTTCTGAACCATGCGCCAAGCCATTTCCCCCAAAAAGATGGGTTCTAGGCTCCGAAGAAGCCACAAAAACCCTTAGAAACTTTAATAACTCATTAGGCATCCACATTACGTCCAAAGTAATGATTTAGACTTAAAAAATAAAGGATCCATACCTGAGTGAAAAACCAGATTCTTACAGTCTTCACCCCTTAAAAGAACTCCCCCCCCCCCCCCCCCCGAGTTCTCCTTCCAGGGGTAAAGAAACACTATCTGAGAACAAATATGGACATTGGGCCCATACATCATCTTAACTCTCCCAATTCTCATCCTATACTCTACCGTGCTACCATTTCACTCGTATGAGAGGAAAAAACATGCCTTATAGAGACATCGTGCTTCGGTCAATGATGTGTACTAGATACTCCTCGAAGGTAACATTGACATCTAACTCAACTTCCCTGAGATCAAAAGTATGAGACATGTCTGCATGATATTGGGGAAGCTGTGAGATGTGAAAGACGTTGTTCATGACATGGTACCTTGGAGATAGTAGCAACCGATTGGCTACCAGCCCAACTCACTCTAGAATTTCATATAGACCAACGTAATGAGTTGAAAACTTTCCATGCTTTCTTCACTATCTATTCCCTATCCTGGGATATACCAAAAGGAATAAATGATCCCCAACCTCAAACTCAAGAGGTCATCGACGGCGATCAGCATATGATTTTTGTCTAGATTGGGCAGTAGTCATACGCTTTCTGATCAGCTAAACCTGTTCTGAAGTCTCCTGAACGAGATGAGGACCTAGTAGGGATGCCTTACCTGCCTATAGCCTACACAAGGGTGAATGGCATGTCCTACCATATAAGGCCTCAAAAGGATCCATTTGAATCATCTCCTAAAATCTTTTATTATAATAGAACTCGATGAGAGGGATATGATACTCCCAAGAACCACCAAAATCAAAGACACATGTTCGGAGCATATACTCTAGAACATGTATTGTCTATTCCAGTTTTCCATTGGTCTAAGGGTGAAAAGATGTGCTTAGAATCACCTAATCCCCCATACCTTTCTGAAACCCTTTCCAGAATTGTGAAGTGAAATGGGAATCCCTATCTGAAACGATAGTACATGCAGCCCCATATAGTTGTATGTTCTCACAGATATACAGTCTTCCTAGTTAATCAAATGATAAAGTCTCCCGAACAGAAATCATGTGGGATGATTTTTTTAGTCATTCAATGACTACCCAAATAGAATCTCAACCCCTCAACGACCTTGGAAGGAGGAATAAGAAATCCATAAAAACATCATCCCATTTCCATTATAGTACTGGAAGTGGCTATAATAGGTTTACAGGTCTCTGGTGCTCCGCCTTCACCTACTAACAGGTGGAACACCTAGTAATGAAGCTCAAAATATGACATTTCATTCTAGGCCACCAATACTAGTGTCACATATCTCAATACATCTTCAAGGTGTCTGGATGGACTTCCCACTAAGAATCATGGGACTCTTTCATCAACTTATCTCCAATATCTTCAACAACCCAAATACATTCACATAGACAGAGGACATCATCTCTGTCCACAGACTAATCTGAAGGTTGGTTATCTCCTAATATACTCTCATGAAGAACCAAACTATCAGGATCTAAAAATTTCCTACTCTTCACCTTCTCAAGGTGGTAAGAGGTAACTATTGAGGCTGAGAGGTAAACCTTATCTTGATTTTCATGAAAATCCATATGAAGTTAATAAAAGAGGTCCATTAACTTCCAATCATCATTGGATTTCTGTATAGAGGAATGGACACTGGAGCTACTCTTGGAACAAGCTCAATTGAAAACTCTACCCCTATCTTAGGATGTAAGCCAAAAAATCATTGGGAAATAGTTCCCTAAAACAATCAACTACTGGAGGGAAATGAGTTTCAAGAAAACCCTGATCCTCTATGAAAATATTTGCAATTTGAACAGTCACTCCACCTTTCCCATGATAATTGAGTCCAACTCTCTCAGCCTGGACATCACACTTTCTTTTGAAAATATAACTACTACCTTCTGGTGATGTAAAAGTGACCCTATGTCAATATAAGTCTACAAAGGCATGATAGTGGACTAACCAGTCTATCCCAAGAATGAATTCAAAGCTCCTCATATTGAGAACAAATAGATTCAACAAGAAAGGTTTACTGCTAACCTCAAGGTTAAAATCCCTGCACTGGCCTATTCCCTCTGTCTGTATTCCCAACGATGGATCGAGGGTCATTACACCATAGTGATACTGTATCTCTAGTCCAAGAATTTCCCTAATAGATACAAAATTAAAAGAGTTTGAAGCACCTGTATCAAAAAAAGTAGAAACAATAGTAGAGGAAACTGGAATAGTACCTCGTACTATAGATGGTCGCACAACATGATCTTCAAATATCAGTTGTAAATCATGAAATTGACTTGGACAATGGCCCTATGAAACATATGGACTACCATGGTCCTGGATTCTCTCCTGGTTATGTGAGTGATTCAGGGTTGGACTACCACATCCATGACCTCCTCCTCAAATAGACCAGCCAGTGCTATTCCAACTCCCCGCCTGACACAACGGAAAAGAACTCGCTCCTTCAGGTGTAGTGGATATTAATCCTCTTCCACATGAAGTTGGTTTAAAGGTCCTATAAAATCATTGAGGATGAACCATATGGTGGCAAGCCCAAAACTTCATATGGTCTTTATCACATTGAGGCTTCTTATGCCCCAGTATTCCACACTAATGACACACCATAGAGCTATCAATGTGGATACTTTGTTTACCACTATCCTGACGAAAAACTTCAAGGGAATGTTTCTTGCCAGTGTAAGAACTACTGGCCTAACACGTCACTGGTCCTTTAAAACTGATACTCATGATGTCCCTCAGGTTAAGCTTAGTGATAAGGGTATGATCAACTATTAAGGAAAATGTTGGAAGGTGAAAGACATTCACCTGAGTTTGGATGGAGTGTTGGATCCCATACTCAAAACGTGTAGAACGCCAAAGCTCATCACCGACTAGAAGCATTGAAAAGCGTTGTAAATTAGTTGAAACATGATGAATATTCAATAACTAACATAGAACAGTGATTGAGATTCCTGAACTCTCTAGATCTGTAAGCTATCAGTGATCGAGGAATGAACTAATCGTAGAAGGTAGTCTGGAAGTGAACCCGTAACATGCCCTGATGACGACTTGACTAGGTTGCCACATCCCACTAATGTTTGGCCAAATCCTGAAGCATGTATGTAGCTAGCTTGACTGTCTACTCTGGTGGTGTTTCCAGATGCTCAAAGACAGACAAAATGGCCTCTACCCAAGACTAAGTAGCCCGAGAACCGCCCTCCCTTGAAAAAGGAAGAGGATGATGCTGGTTGAACTTGCAGGTCAGATCAGCCATCGTACGTGAAACCCATGGAGCAACATGCATAGACTACATCAGATGTTGGAAACTATCACGAACTTCATCCTCAGTGATCAGATCAGGTACAATTGGTGGTGCATCAAGTGTCACTTTTGAAGGTAAGACTGGAAGCTCAGGGCCCACCATGTCTGGAGCATGGTCGTCACTACCTTCCTGGAAAATGACACGGGGACGTCATTGAATAATTGGTCTAAAAATGAAAATAACACGCCTTAGAACATGTTTTGGAGCATAAGACAACATCACTTGTAAAATATTAATGTATTAAAACTCACTACCCAAGGCATATTACCCCAAACTACCTACTTATAGGTAAGTGATGAAGTATAAGTTTCATATCATTTTGTAGTTAACTTCCAGGTTCACTCCTTCACCTTTCATATAAATGACAAGGAGGGATAAGGATGTGCAACCAATTAATTTTAGATTTTAGGATTCACTTTATAATAGATATCCATTTTCGATGAATTCATGCCCATACACCTATCACTAGAAATGACACCCACTTACTAAAAGCATAATGGCTCGACTTGGTAAATTACTCATCCCAGCCCATTAGGGCCAACACAACTCATGAATTGATATAAGAAATCACTCAATCGAAGGAAAATTAATACAAGTAAAAGTAAACTATCACAACAATACTCAACAATCACAAACATATCAAGGAATGAAAAGTAGTTAAATGCACCTATATGGCATGGCAATATGCTTGACATGTGAACTCTAGGTGCCTATAATGATGCATGTAACAATCCCCATTTCCCTTATATCATCAGGATAAGGATGAAATAAATATTCAAAAGGGTAATAATCAACAACACCACATAGCATGTGTTTCACCCAACCATGAAATAATATCAACTATAATAGGTAAAAGAGGAATAACAATTATAATTTAGGCAAATTGGTTTTTACCCCGAATATGGGTTCATGACTCCCAAGCACACCTTATGACCAAGTCCCAAGCATTACAATTGTCCAATATATTGTCACTAAATAGTAAATCAAGAAAATAAACCACCACTAATACCAAATTACGACGACCCGAACTCGGATTCCACTTAACAGGTGCCCTAAGCCCGGTGGGCCACATGGCCTCAAGCGCATCTTCCTAAACGCCAGAGGCTACCGACTAGTAGCAAGGGCCTAGGTTGTGTTCATGGGAAGAATATTCCTTAATTAGTAGAGTGTAACACAAAAAAAGTAATATTAATGAATAATTAAAAGTGGAAGAAATATAATTAAACATTCGAAACTAACTGATGCAATAGATAAACAAGAATAACAATAAATGTATCAACTAGAAAAGTGATTATTTAATGTTAGGTCACTAGAAAATAGAAAACATGGATACAAGATAATAGGAATAACATGTTTCACAAGGTAAAAGAAAACAAAGACTACCCAAAGAATCCTGAGATCTATCTTGGTCATCTACGATTAAGCTCCATACTAAACAGCAAGCAATCAAGTGTTTGAAGCTGTATAATTCCCTTTTTCAACACCTGAAACCATGTAATCTACTCCAGGAACCAAATGATGCCCGTATATGGTGTGAGATAAATCTCAGTGGGACACCACCAAAGGTGTCTATAACATTCGGCTTGTGTAATAGAATATAGTAATGTGCATGTATGTATATATAAAGTAAAGAAAGTAGTATAGTATAACTAAATAACCAATTACCTACTTCATCCCTTGGCTGGTGTCTGAACATGTACCTAGTTTATTTTGTTATGTAATTACCATTTAATGTTAATAGGATACATGAGGCATAAAAAACCCTGACATCACCTCCTGAAAGTATACGTAATGAAGGTACCAAGGCGTAACAAGTAAACCTGATAAGTATATCCAGTGAAGGAGTTCCAAGTTAATAACAAAGGTTACATAAATCTCACAGAATGCAAACTCTGTAGTATCTGAGTGTATCTAAGGGGTAAGAGTATAATCCAAAGAGCATAATCCTATGCATTAAACAATAAGAAACCTACCCAATCCAAGGTTATCGACCAAGGTAAAACAGGGCTAAGAAAGATGAGAATAAAATTGGGTAGGGTTTAGCTGAGCTTGAAGGATTAAATGGAGATAATATGAGGGGGATGAGGTTCCCTTTTATAAGAGAGGAAAGCAGATCTTTTGAAAACTCTGAAAAATATTAATTTATAATAAAATCAAACCCTACAAAAAAACCTCGAAAGTGTCCCAAATTAGAATAATATATGAGATAGGGTTGTAATATCATCATACAATAAATTTTGGACAACTTATTTTATCTATTTAAAACTTATCTTTTTTAATTTACAGTTAGTTATTATATTAAATTTTAATTTTGTTAATATCATTCTAAGTTCTTAATTGTTATAAATATTTATTTATATGGTGTTAATCGGCCATAAATATGTATTTTATGATTTTTTAGATATTATAATAATCACTTTGTAATTTTAAATATTTTTTATGATTTTTAAAAAATTTAATAAAATGTTATTTTTATAAAATATCAATAGTGTCGATTTTGACACTATTCATTTATTTGACTTTAAATAAAATCCTCAAAAAAGATAAATTAAAAAAAAATTAATACACAGATAACATGTCATAGTCACCTAGAAAATTTGTGGATCACTTCAATTAGTTAATATGATATTTATTTTAATATTTTTAAAACCATTTATTTGATATTTCTATTTAAAAAATAATTTTTACTTCACTATTGTGTCACCATTAATAATAATTAATTAATATCTAAAAATTATAAACAAATTTTCATTATATATTTAATTTAATTATATTTATAGTGACTAATTAATTTCGATGTTTTATGAATTTTATCACTAAAATAAAATTATTACACTTATAAGATATCAGAGAGTGAGATGTTGTCACCTTCTTTTATTTTAAAAATTATTACATCATTTTCATGGACAAAATTCCATGAAATGTATCTATTCTGACCCTCAGGTGATATGGGTGAACTTTTATTCATCGAATAAAATTTTGGCAGGTGTTAGGGTAATTTTATAATAATATAATTACCCTTAATTACTCGATTTACAATTAACTATGGTGATAAAAATAATTACCAATGTTAATATTCATAATGCCCAAAAAATCAAAGTACTCCATTAACATAATTTTGACCAACTAATTCCAAACATGGAATCCATTTTCCAAAATTAAAAACTCTTAAGTTGTATTAATTTATTTAAAACTAATCCCATTGTTGAGAAAATGGGATTTAAAAGTTAAAACATTGAAAAATATTGAAATGTTTTTACCTATGAATTCAATGTATAATTAATGATAATGAGATACATTATATTAAAAGGTAAAAATGATTTCTATTAATAATTTAAAACAATTCAATATTATAATTAAACCATATAAATTATCTCAATGAAAAAAGTTTTTTTAGTTAAAATTTAAAGTATTTTTACTACTCATCAAAATAGGAAAGTTATCAGAAAAATATAAAAAATTTATCAAAAGAGAATTTTTATATCAAGTTTTCAAATAATAAGTTTATTTTTTCAAATATAACTAATAAATGAGACCAAAAATAGATTTAAAATGGTTGCGCCATCAAAAGGCGACAAAATAGCATTTTTTTGAAAAATACTTTTTTTATCAGAAAAAATGAACTTGTCCTTATATATTGTCTAGAAAAATAAAAACAAATTATTTCTAATACTATTCACAATGTCTAGTTTATATCCCATTAAATATTAATATTTTAATAGTATATCGTTGTTTTGTAAAACTCGGTATTGCGTACAACATAAGATGTCGAGGATGGTCCCTCTTGCATGTAACTCAAGACAAGTTAGTATTACGTGTAGTGAAAGATTTATTTGGTGTTTCATATAATATAATAAAAAATTATTTCATTTATACATTGAAAAAAAAATACTCGGTGTTGCATGAATTTAATTCTATCAAAATAAGCTGAATGTGTGTGCAACACAAGGCATGAATAGTGTTGTATATACTGCATGCCAATACGGTGTTGCATATAGCACAAGCTAATCTTAGAGTAGCGTACAACACAAGACATCAATGAAACTAAATAGAATCTATCTCATAAAATATTGGGGTGTTACATTTGGATTCCCTTGGAATGGGAGACTTCTAATGGAGGTCGCTATTGGGTTTCAATAGAGACCTCCATAGGTAGTGCGAGGGCTTAAAAAAATTAGCACACCATCCCCCACCCTATATTACCTCATTCTATCCCTTGAGAAACCCTAAAACGCTCATCCCCTCCCTCACTGCACCACATCTGTCACACCATCTCCACCTCCGACTCACCATTGTCGTTCATCCTCTCCCTCGCCACACCCAACACTACCTCCAACTCACCTATTTTTCCCTTCCTCTCCCTCATCGTACTGCCTCTAGCTATCCTTCACCACCCTTCCTCTTCCTCACCACACCCTCCTACACCTATGTCTCATCTCTGCCTCACCCTCTCCCTCACTGTAGGTTCTAGCACCCTATCACTCCCTGACTCCCCTCCTCACTTCTACCTCCGCCTCCCTCTCCCCAACTCCCTCTACTCACACCTGGCCTGTTGCCACAACCAAACCAGAGCCGCACGCCATCCATCCACCCTCACCGTTGTCTCTCCCCGTGTCTCTCTGGCCCTCCGACTCCACCTCTACATTCACTTGGTTCCATATTTGTCTCGCTATCAGGTAATCCCTGATTTTAGTTATAGGGTTTTGATTTTGGGCACTTCCATCACAAATTGGAACTTCCATCCAAATTGAATTTGATAACTTCCATCACAAATTGGTTTTCTCCACTTCCTTCACAAATTATATTTGTTGATTTATTGGGAGGCATTATCTTAGTTGCTAAGGTTGATAGTCCAAAATCGTTATATGATGATTTTTTTCATGTACCACATGCCCAAAGAGGTTATTATATTTTTTTTCATTACTGTGATTTAGAATTTTTCTTTCTATAGTTATAGTTGCTTTATATGTTTTGATTATAGTGTATCAAAATTTATACATTATGATATCAGTGGATCATAGATTCCTTATTTTCCATGTTGTCTTGTTATGTTTTTTTATACCCTGTAAAATATATTTTGTTTCTTAACTGATTGAATCCTACACCAATCCGATCAAATGAGTGAATTAATCCCATTATATATGGCCCACGACCTATCCAAATCTATAATATTAAGAACAATATATTGAAGGGAACCAATTATCATGTTTACTAGAGGAGAATATGATAAGTGTGTAAGGGAAGAGGAGCCATCAAAACACCCAACCAGTTTAACAACACAATTAAGAAACATTGAGTCAAAATAGATTAATAACAAGAAAGATATATTCAAATATAATGGGAAATATCACTTGAAATATCCACTTTAAAACAACATCTATGTTTATCAATTAAATAGTGTAAGGATATTTCAATGGAGAAAAACATAGGAAAAAACAAAATAAAATTTCATTAAAAGAAATATAGGTAGTCATAATTTATAAATTATTTCTTTTTATAAAGGGTTATCTCCCCTTTAAATGATTTTCCATATACTCATATTAATATGAGGTTTAGTAACCTTTATCACCTCCTCCTCTTTCTTTGACCAGCATCCATGCGACTTTTTTGTTAAGGTTTTACCTAATTTACTTATGAAACTTACATTAAGACTAAATTTTTATCAGGGGTGTGTGAATGTATGAAACATTTTGACCTTCCCCCCTTAATGGAATGTTTATTAGCTAGCATGGATCAACCATATTTAAGAATAATCCCTCTAATAGAATCATCAGCGCGGAACTGGAGTCTTTGGTTAAAGGATTTATTATAGATATGATATATTTTAGAAAAATTCGGTATAGTTTATTACATATGGAATCATAATAGATATAGTAATTATGTATACTGTAATTATCCTATATTCTTCATTAATTATTAGATATCATAAGTAGCGGTAGGTATTTCTTAAGAATCATGGGAAAAAATATGTGTATGTCATCTCCAATAATTAAATTATAATTGGTGATAGTGACATTTCATAGTTGGAAATAGACAGTTTTCATTACATGAAAACATTATATACATCATGTCATATAAATGATAAGATGTAATCAAATATAATAATCCCACCACCTCAATAATTTCAAAAGATATGTATTTTTCATAAAATATAATTCACTTCATGGATGCTATAGAGTAATATCTCCCCCAAAAAAACATTTTGGATTGGTGGCGATATAGATATTGAAATTGATGATAAAATTTTATTTCATTACACAGGGAATTCATAAATGATGTTTGATATCCCTTTGTTGATTTTTGTTATGAAAACCCATCAATATATTTGAATTAATGATAGCATTATCCATCTTTGTTAATAAGATGTATCAATTATGTTCCATTGTCGAATGAAAGTCAGTGGCATGAGATCATTATTGTCTGTGATATCTATTTTCTTTGATTTTTTTTGTGTTATAGATTGAAATATCATCTTGTCACTAGTTTCTACATCCATATCTTTATGTACCCATGATACTAATTGGTGATGATATCACCATGTGCTCAAATAGAGTCTGCATCCAATTCAAACAACCCATTTAACATAAATTATGATTTTAAGTTATTCATTACACAACTATTAATGGTGGATAAGGTATTAATTATATAACTATTTAGGGTAGATATTAGGTGACTATTAAGAATCCAATAAAAGTAATTGTTAAATATTTTATATAAATGAATTGGCATATATAAATAAATTTTATTTATCATAAAATTATAATGTAATCTAATGTGTCCTTCTCAATATGATAGAAAATATTAATTGTTTTACTAACACCTCTCATGTGGATGTACTTTTCTTATTAACACACTTAGAAAATGTGTTTTTTTATTTATGTATACTTATTTTGAAAATTATATGAAAATTATGTGAAACTACTTTTTGGAATAAATCAATATTTTGGCTCTATTTAGTAGTACTTCTTGAAAATGTCTTAGAGTACATATCCATTTTGATAAAATTTATTGTGCAGGTGTTTTCAAATTTCATGAAAATGTGTTTCTTGAAAAAAAATTCATGAGAATTTAATTATTTATATATTATAATCAAGATAAAATTTTGTCTTTATATTTACTTATCCTTTAACTGTATATTCTGATATCCTTACATATTAAAAAGTGTAAAAAAAATCCTCATTTTGTAAAAAAAATATCTTAGTTGAGTTTTGTTTTATATATTCATTTCATGAACATTTTAATTCAATTAAAAATATTACTTTTATCCAGAATTGTTTTATAATCCTCTCAAAAAAATATTTAGTCATGTAAATAAGAAGCCTTTTAAAAACAAAATTAATAATTAATTAAATATATTTCAATGATCATGAAATTTGTAAATTGTTTTTTGTTTTGGATGAGTATGAATTTAAGTCCATGTGAAATTGTATAGTATTTATATAAAATGTATTTTGTGATATGAAATTCTAAAAATTCATGCAATATGATGTCTTGTGTAAACATTTATTCTTGTTGTACAGATACAAATATGGATAAGAGTTGGATTAATATTCTAAATAGAACATCTAGAGAATATTTTTAAGGCAATATGCAATTTATTTATTTAAATAGAGTATTTCAATGAGAAAATATATTTTTTCCACATAGAAAATGTGAAAATAGATATCAATGCATATGATATACTGTGAGAGATCATGTTTTCTTGATTGGGTTTTTGAAAAATTATAAGAGTTGGACTCATCATGGAAAAAACTATTTTCATTGTCACTATATAGAAACTATTCATATGGCTATTGATGAGAGGAAGATTAATCCTATGCATGAAATGCTTACTAAAATGGCATGTGGGCTAGCTCAGGAAGGCATTAACATCTGGAATGTTATGACTGGTGAGATCAATCCATGTTCTGTTGTAGATCATGATTTATTGATGTTTTATGAAATACTTGATGATGAAAAAATATAATTACATTATGGGTGTAGACATGTTATAGGAATAAGCACTAGACCCACATCATTCTGGAAATCCCTTTACGTCTGAGGGTTGAGGTATGCATGGTGGTAAATGTGTTTATTTATTAATTATGAATTTAACATATATACACACATATGTCAAATTATTTAGGAATATTTTTCAATAGGATAACACTTGATTTCTTCTTATTCTCATAAGAGAGGCCCAGGTCCTGGTATATCTTCTTGGAATTCTAACACGACCCTTGATGTATCATTTGACGAGATATATCATCCTATGGGATTGGGTACCCCTACATTTATTCACACATTGGTGCATATCATATGCAACCCACACATGTTTTCATTGACTACATGTGAATAGGCATCATTCCCCAAGGATACATTATATCAGTTATTGAAGAAAGTTCAGGTAAGAAGATCATTTTAGTTTCTCGTCTATATTTAAAAAATACTAACATGTGATAATTTTTTTTCTTAAATAGAATAATTTGAGTGTGTGCCTAAATGAGTTTTGGCCGGTGTGTATATCCAAATGTTGTTAAATGTGTAAAGATAATAAAGGGAGAATCAAGAGGGATCACTATGTACCAAATGTGGGTGCCGTAGACATTCTGGATAAAGTCCTGAGAGGGGTTCTCCCATCTCAGTGGCTTGAGTTGTTTCATATTGGTCTATTGAGGCTGAAATGGTGAGTCTATATATTTTAGTTTATATATTTCGAATAATTTTTACCATTTTACATATTTGATATTTGAATTTATTGAATGTAATAGGTGGTAGAATGTCATTCCGAAAATATTGCATTGTAGGGACCACCTCACAGGCTTGGGACTCATCATGTGTCCCAGATTTGACATGATGTATTTATTATTCATTTTTTAAATTTTATTATTTAATATGGTTTTGTGTTTTTATTTTTATATTATTAATATATAGTTACAGGAGAAAGATTCACTGGCTCGTGAAATGTCAGTGTGGATGACAACTCGTGATCGAAATGATCCGGAGGTTGCAGCTCTTATAGTAAGTTCCTATACTAATTATAAATTTTTAAATAATTATACATATAAATATATATTTATATTTACATGTTACATTGGATCAATTTTAGGTTTAGTTATCTTAGTTTCTAGAGGACCAATGACAAATTTACATGCAAAGGGATAAAATATTCAATCGCATTATTGTTCGTGGTGGACATGGCTATAGTTTGAACTATGAAATAGGGATTACATATTTTTCAGTTTCAAGCATAGTAGCTATGGAACTTGATATTTCTGGGATGACATAGAAGATGGAATATTTGGAGGCATGAGTGCATGCTTTCGAGGATGTAAATGTGCTGCTGGTAGCAGAGCTTAGAGCACTAAGAGAATATGTGCATCAGGGTGATAGTGCAGGGGATCCTAAGATGTAGATTTATACATAATTTATTTATTTATTTTTTATGAAATTAGTTCATATTACCCTTATAATTTTTATTTTTTGTAGTCCCCTTCCGCATCAGATGGATGTAGCAGCCATGGCCCCAGATGAGGTATCATATTCAATAGGTTTGTTTTGTATTTTCTTTTTTGTTTCTCATTTAAATTTATTGTCTCACTTTGTTTTTTTTTTGTATATTTTAGAGTTAAAATTACATTTTTTCCATTTCTCTGGTCCTAGTTTGTCATAGTTACCTTTAGGTAGCCTTTATTCATTCATAGTTTCCTGCTCTATCACATAAACTAGTAGGATGGTACAAAAAAACTAGAGAATATTCTCACTAAGCCCCACTATCTTCATCCCCAACCTTTATAATAGTATGTACTTCACTTATTCTCTCATGTAGGACCTCCTGAATAATATATGTGGTCAGAATGTATACCCCATTCTAAAAGACCAACCTCCACCTTCCACCCAGTCCGCTTCTCAGGATACAGTATAATTTCATGGTCTGTATTTTTTTATTTTATATCCTATCTTTTCATATTCTACCTATATTATAGTATGTAATTGTGTGTGTGTGCGTGTGTCATGTTGTTTTGGTCTATATGTATCTCTTTTTTCTGTCTATGTGATCAGCTTGTATGTATGTCTTTCTCTCTGTGCTTGTCTATAGGAGTGTGTGTCTATATATCTTCATGTTTTTAAATCTATATATCTAACCATTTTACAACAAACCCATATATCTATTTATCCATTTATTTGTTTTTCATCACACTATGTATGTTTAGTGATCAATCTATTCACAAGAGGGTTTATCCATAGTTTTTTTTATTTCTTTGTCAGTCTGCATGCCTTTCTAATGAAATGTCTATCCATCCATCCATGTGACTTTTCATTGGTCTATTTTTTTATCATCATTATTTCTATTTTTATATCAATCCATTTTTCATTTTTTGTGTGTACATATTATTTTTTCTCTGTTCATTCAATTTTTTTATCATTGTATGTGTCTACTTTTTTAACCCATCTATGTGTCTATCTTCCTTTTCTATTCAACATTTTTTGCAAGTTGTATTCAATTGTTCAATAGTTCCTTGGTCCATTTATGCATCCATCTTCTTGTCCATCCATCTTCCTATCTTTATGGTTTTCCATCCATCCATTCATTTCTTTAGTAATGTGTGTGAAATTAATAGTCCAAGGAGATGTCATTAGACCCTCCATTAGGTATCTAAGAGGACTTAGGTACTAGTGATTTTGGATGTTTCCTATGCTTCTCATCATTGGACAGATCCTCTCCTCAACATCATTTGATGGATCATTATAGAACAAATTTTTGACTCATTATATCATAGATTTTGAATTTCTATGAAGCAGATGGTCATAGATGATCTAATGATTTGGGAACATTGGGGTTGGTATATTATGTGGATTCCTAGTAACCATCTCCCTCTGTGAAGGGTCGATCCCATAGTGACCTTGATATAACTACTCAGTAGTATTCCATAAGGGTATGATGATATCCAGGAGTAGAAAAGCAAGTTATTAGCTTTATAAAATCACTTGTTGAAGGAAGCTTGCTCACAGTTTTAACTGTTTTATGGTCCATCATCATCTAAAGTCACCACAACACTTTAAAATGTTTCTCCTTACCAATATCTATAAATATTTCTTTCACTTTGAATGGCCCCAAAATATGAATAGAACATCCCCAATATTGAAATGTAGTAAGAATTAGAGAATATTCACCAACACTTTATTCAAGAGACTTATAAGATCCTATTCTATTAGCATATTTTACATGATAAATGAACATGGATTGAAACCGTTGTGGGAGTCATAGATCAGGAGTAGGTAGTTTCTTGATTACATCACCCAGAATCTTATAATATGAATTGGTGGAGGGATGTCTGGATTGACATCATAACCCCATTCTTCATAATAACCCTATTCCAACTCTATATAGAAAGTCCCTTGAGACACTTCTTTATTCATTAAAGAGAACCCCATTGAATGTTTATATGTTTTATTAATCCCATAAGGACCTTGAATGATCTCTATTAATGTCTCAAGGTTATCATTGATTTGTCGATGGGGTTCAATCCTCATGGATTTCATGACTTCCCTTAACAATTCATGGACTAATGAGGATATTCACCAAAGATCTGCCTATATAGCCTTTGTGAAGGTGGTATTTTCATACATGGCACCATAGATTGGTTCCCCATATACCTAGTTTGCTTCACATAAGATGATTATTAATTTATATTCTTTAAGGTGGAATGTATTTGTCTATGTGATCTAGGGGATCAATAGTTATGGGATCAAGTTTATGTTATAGATGTACATCAAGGATATCTTGATGGATTCATAAATAAATTCCACCTTTAGATCCTACTTGAATTTAGTACATGTCCAATAGAGCTAATGTGTCTGAATCCATTAAATCATGATGCCACCTCATAAGTTAAATATCTAATATTTTTCCATAATCGCAATTGATCAACAGTTTAGTGGGAAATATGGATGTATATATGTATGTTTGCGGCTGTGATATGTTTGTTTGGCTATCTAGGGATGTTTTCTGGTGATGTAACACACATTCATGAGTGGATTCCCCCAAATAGATTATGATAATATTTGAGGATATGTTGGATCTTCATAGATTATTATAATCAAAAAATTTAAGGGGAAGGTTTATTCTAGGTCATTGGAAAATGATATACATCAACAGTCTATTCTATTTTTGTTGAAGGATTATGTGTTTCTCTCATAGTGAGTGTATCTGGGTGTGTGTGTGTGTATCTATCTTCTAATAATTTTGTCCATCCACTCATTTGTATATCACTTTTATGTAATCTCACCCACTAGTTCATTGGTCTCTGTATTCCTTCATCCCTCATTCATAGGCAAGTCTATCTATCCATCTTCCTATACATTGGTTTAATCAACTATGCTGGTGTAGTTGCATCCGTCAATAATATTTACAAGATGGAAAATGAAAACACCCATGGAAAAGTGTATCTATATATTCAAAAGACTCTATATTTTCAACACTTCTTCAAACAAAAAGGTAGTTTTAAACTTAATGCACAACTAGATATCATGATTACTCATGTAGCACATGTCTTTTATAATATCTAGAGGTAAATTCTAGTTTTGATTTATTTAATTTTATGTGCATATCATGACACTTCCTCATTATATTACCCATTAGGTTTTCATATGATTTTTAATGTTAGATTTTAAGTATTGAATCACCCAACAATATTCATATATTTCTACTTATTTTTTTTGTTTAATATTTTTTTTGTGTCTTATTGGTAGGTTGATTGTGGCTGATGATTGGAGATGAATTGAATCTAGTTTGATTTCTATTTTGGTCAGGATATCTGATTTTAATTTTCTTTTTGAAGGCTATTTGTTATGTTTTGGTTATGAATTTCACCTATCGGAATGCAGGTTTTTTTTTAAAAATATCAAGACTTGCGACCGATTATGGGGCTCACTATAGGTTTTTGTTTGGAAACCATTAGCAACTGCCAATGACTATCGCTAAATCTATTTATCTCAAATAATTAGCAGCTACATAGATGGTCGCTAATATCCTTTCTAGTGACTGCTACCTCGTTTGGGTTAGGAAACCCTACAGTGACTGTCTTTGGTAGTCGCTAATGCCCAATATCGTCGGGGCAACTGAGACCTCCAAAGGCGACCGAGTAGTGCTCCCTATAGACTATTAGAACCCACTTTTATTGGTCACTAATAATTGATTTTCTAGTAATGATATCGTTATGAATATATTTTCTTTAGTCAACATATATGAAATGGGTTTATCAGCTTTCTTTTGATAGCTACAATCCCTTGAAAAAATCCCATCGTTTTCCCAAGACAAAGAATTCTCCTTTCCTCTTAGAAGGATTGTATTTCTTCTTTAATTGTTGAATTTTCTTTTTGAAAAGTAAGTAAGAGTTTGGTTGTGTCTTTCCCTCTGTTGTATTAATATTGGTACTGAATTGTGAATCCATACTCACATCTCTCCACAAGGATTCTTTTTCAATACAAAGAACATTTTTTAAATTTTCTAAGAAAATATCATCACTCTTTTTAATAAGTTATTTTCCATAATCTTTCCACATAGGTTGTAATTTAGCAATAATTTCACCAACCTGAAATGTTTTTGGTATATTACTCTTAAGGGAAATATGTTTATTTGGTATAACTGGTAGCACTTGAACTTGCTCTCACATCGTCCTTTTATCAACCATCTCTTAGTTTAGATACATTGCAATAAGAAATTTATTGATACCTTTTTCCTCAGCTTTGTACTTGAACCTGAGTGCATCCCATATCCCTTGAGTGGTCTTAATTTGGCGGAAATAGTCATAAGTACAATTTGATAATGTGTTGAGAATATGTCCTCGACAAAAAACTCGATCGTCTTAATGTTTCTTCCTCATTACCTGAATGTTCTCGACTTGAGTAACATCAACGAGTGTACCGTCGGGATTTGAAGTGGGCTCCTCAGGAATGAGGGGAAGATTCGGTTCCACTATGTAAAAAATCTTCAACAGCATAAGAAGAAACTTCATCTTTTCGTGCCACTGGGAGAAGTTATCTTCATCTTTAAAACCACTCAATATAATAATTTATCACTATTAATTATTTTGATTAAAAAGGTTTTTTTAATTAAAATTTAGTAATTTTCACTATTCATCAAAATATAAAAGTTATCCAAAAAGTTCCAAAATTTCACCCTATCCTAATTTAGATATTCCGAATCAAAAAATTAAGTCCATTTTGAAAGATAAAATTTATAAAATTTTGAAAAGTAGGTATTACTATTTATAGCGACTACTTTGAATAGTTGTGGTGTGTGTTAGAACTGGATGTTGCGTACAACACACGCTACTGTATTATTCAAAGAGAAGCGTACTGTGGAAGATTGGGGTGTTACATTCTCCCCTCCAAATATTTTCATCCTTGAAATTTCATATAATATCACTGTATAAAAAGACTCGGTTGATTCTTCATCATAAGTTCATCGGGTTCCCACGTTGCCTCCTCCATCTTATGGTTTCTCCATAGAACTTTTACCAGACGAGTCATTCGGTTTCTCAGAACTTGTTCTCTTGTATCAACATTCCTGATGGGCTCTTCGCAATAAGACAGATTGGGTTCCAGTTCTAATTCCTCATAGGTGAGTACATGTGTTGGGTTGGCATGTATTTTCTCAACCGGGATACATGGAATGCATCATGATCTTTGGAGAGACTTGGCGGAATTACCAAACAGTAAGCTACAGCCCCAATTCGTTCTAGAATTTCGAAGGGTTCGATGTACCTGGGACTCAATTTACCCTTCTTACCGAAACTTATAACTCCCTTCCATGGAGATACCTTCAAGAAAACATGATCTCCTACCTAAAATTCCAACTCCTTCTTTCGGTTGTCAGCATAGCTCTTCTGCCTACTTTGAGCTGCTTTGATGTGGTTTTGAAATACCTTCACCTTTTCCATAATTTCCTCCACTAGTTCTGGGCCCACAAGTTTTCTTTCACCAATGTCATCCCAACAGGTTGGTGTGCGACATCTCTTTCCATATAACGCTTCATATGGTGCCATTCGAATACTTGAATGGAAGCTATTGTTATAGGAAAATTCTACCAAAGGTAAATATTGATCCCACATACCCTAAAAGTCAAGTGAGCATGATCTAAACATGTCTTCTGAGGTTTGAATAGTTTGTTCTGATTGTCAATCTGTTTGAGGGTGGTAAGCAGTGCTCAAATGAAGTTAAGTATCCGAGGCCTTCTGAATACTTTTCCAGAATCTTGATGTAAAATGGGGATCACGATCTGATACAATTGACAGGGGTACTTCATGAAGTCTCACAACTTCATTAATATATAGCCTTTCTAGATGTTCAAGTGGTAGATCTTCTCTTATAGCAATAAAATGTGCTGACTTCGTGAGATGATAAAAAATGACCCATATTGCGTCATTCCTTCTAGGATTCTTTGGTAGTCCCATGACAAAGTACATCGTAATATTATCCCATTTCCACTCAGGTATGGGAAGAGGTTTCAATACTCCACCAGGCAGTGGCCTTCCAACTTTCACTTGTTGAAAAACCATACATCTTGACACAAAATCAGCAATCTTTCTCTTCATGTTGTCCCACCAAAAATGTCCCTTTAAATCTATATACATTTTGGTGCTCTCAGGGTGTATAGAGAAATTGGAACTATGAGAATCATCCAACAATTCCCTCTTTAAATCAGGTATATCGGGAACACAAAGTCTCCTCCCAAATTTCAAAATTACATCTTCATACACAAAGTCACTCAATTGTCCATCATTCATAGCTTTAATCTTCTTTTTCCACTCTTCATCTTCGGCCTGAGAACACTTTATACTTTCTATTAAAGATGGTTTGGAAACCATTTGAATTTTTTTTGATGTTTCACCCTCCATGGTGATTCCCATATCCATCTTTACTAGATCCTTGAAAATTGGATCCCTTTCCACTCTCATCATGTTCAAAACTCCATGATTTTTTCTACTCAAAGAATCTGCAACCTTATTTTCCTTCCCTGTGTGGTAGTGTATCGTGCAATCATAATCCTTGAGTAGTTCAAGCCATCGCCTTTGCCTCATGTTGAGTTCTTTTTGTGAGAAAATATATTTCAAACTCTTTTGATCGGTATATATCTCACCTTTTTCACCATAGAGATAATGTCTCCATATATTCAAGGAAAAGATTACAACAGCTAACTCGAGATCATGAGTAAGATAGTTCTGCTCATGAATTTTTAGTTGTCGTGATGCATAGGAAATAACCCTATCATTCTGCACAAGGACACAACGAAGTCCTTTCAGCGATGCATCACTATAAATAATGAACCCATTATTCCCTGATGGTATAGTCAATATAGGAGCATTGAATAATCTTCTCTCCAGTTCTTCAAAACATTCCTCACACTCTTTTTTCCAGACAAATTTAACCCCTTTATGTGTGAGCTTCGTTAATGGGTTAGCCAATCGGGAAAAATTCTGGACAAAAAGTCGATAATAACCTGCCAAACCAATAAAGCTGCATACCTCAGTTATACTCATCAGTGGTGGCCATTATTGGATTGAATTGGTCTTAGAAGGATCAACAGAAATTCCATCCTTAGAGACAATATGGCCAAGAAAAGAAATCTCCTGATGCTAGAATTCACACTTGATAAACTTCCCATATAATTCATGCCTTCTAAGAGTCTTCAAGATAATGCGTAAGTGATTTTCATGATCTTAGTAGCTTTTGGAGTATACCAAGATATCATCAATAAATACCACTAAAAAATCATCAAGATATTCCTTGAAAACTCTATTCATTAGATCCATGAATATAGAGGGTGCATTAGTCAATCCAAAAGGCATTAGTGTAAACTCGTAATGCCCGTATCGTGTTCGAAATGCTGTCTTCGGAATGTATTCCTTCTTCACACACAACTGATGGTATCCATATCGAAGGTAAATCTTTGAAAAGTATTGAGCTCCATGCAGTTGGTCCAATAAATCATCAATGTGAGGTAGGGTATACTTGTTCTTTTTTGTTATAGCATTGATCTCCTTATAGTCAACCCACAACCTCATAGATCCATCTTTCTTCTTTACAAAAAGGAAATGGGATCCCCATGGAGAAACACTAGGGTGAATAAATACCTTATTACTCAATTCCTCTAGTTGTTTATTTAGTTCAACTAATTCCATGGTGGGCATTCTATAAGGGGTCTTCGATATAGGCCTTGATCGAGGAATTAAATCAATGGAAAACTCAACCTCTCGTTCTGGAGGATGTCCAGGTAAATCTTTTGGAAACACATCTACATATTCTTTCACAATAGGTACATCCCCTATTTGAACATTCCTTTCCTCACCCTTAGTCATTTCATTCTCTTCCTCCCCAATAATTGAATTTAGTTGAGCTACTGGGGTTGGATCTAAATAAGAATTAGGTGCTGATGATTCTGCTCTAAAAATAAGGTGTTTCTTATCATCATCATCAAAAATAGTAACCTCATTCTTCTTACAATAAATCTTTGCATCATAGTCTTAAAGAAAATCCATACTGAGGATTATATCAAACTCAATCATAGCTATGACAATGAGATCAGCGGATAAAGTACATTTATGTGCTCTAATGGGGACTGATTCACAAAACTTTGTTGCAATGATACTTCCCTTAAGAGTTTTGACTGACAATTCTCTTGTTAAATCAAATTGGAAATATCTAATTTTCATAGAAAACTGGGAAGATATGAAACAATGTGATGATCCATAATCAAATAATGCATTTTCTAAACTTGAGGAAACCATTAAATTACCTGCCACCACGTCTTTCGGAGATTCAACCTCAACAGCAGTGATAGCATAAACTTGGCCTTGATCCCTTGGCCTCTTCTGAGGTAAGTTCCCCTGACGCTTAGGACATTCATTTGAATAATTTCCCATCTCTCTACAATTATAGCATTCCACATTTACAGGATCTTTATTTCCATTGCAATCATGAGATTGGTGGCCTTTTTTACCACACTTGTAACAGACTCCCATTCCCTTCAAGCAAGTACTAGGGTGTTTCTTCCCACATTTACTACAGGACTGATATTCAACTTTTCCCTTCTTCCCCTTATTTCCATTTCCATATTGATCAGAAGATCTCTTCTTTTCTTTCTTTTCTTTAAAGTCATAAGACTTAGAGAATTCCTTTTCCATCTTGATAGCACACGAGACAATATATTTGTACGATGAGAAGGTTTGTTAGACTAATGATCGACAGAGAAATGGTTTTAACCCATTAAAGAAATGATCAATCTTACTTCTTGGGTTATGTATATAATCTGGAGCATGCCTCGCTAACCTTGTAATGTTAGCCTCATACTTTGGGACATTCTCATCCTCTTTCTGCCTCAGACTAATAAATTGCCTTTCCATATCTGCTCGATAGTCATGTGGAAAGTATTTTTCTAAGAAAATTTCCTTAAACTCCATCCATTCCATACTTGATACTTCTTCATCTTCCTTTGTGTTTTGAATCAGCGACCACCATTGATCAGCATCTCCAGTGAGGTAGTAAACTGCCATGACAACATTCTCCCTTTCTCTACTCCCTAAGGCGTGGAATATTTTCTCTAAGAAGTTTATCCATTTCTCATCTACTAATGGATTTGTACCCCCATGAAATGTTGGTGGTTTTTGCCTCATGAAGTGGTCTAACATTGATCCTCCACGTTGCGGATCAGGGTGCTCCATATGAGTAAGGTTATTATTCATAACCTGAGTGAGTTGTCCTAGTATGGTAATAAGTTGATCAGCACCAGTTGTATCTCCAGCTCCACAATAATTAACTTGAACAGGAGGGAAATCCCTACACGGAGTGTGTGAATTGATGCAGTTTCCATTTCTCCCACTAGGCGCCATTTCTAAACAGTGGCATAAACTAGTTTAGTTTATGAATCAAAATACATAATTCAATACTTGTAAAACACTAAACATAAATTGAACTATAATCATAAAAAAATTTTCTTTGAGGAATTATATATTCATAAAATCTTCATAATGGTTTTTAAATAAAATGAGAATTATCCTAAGCATATCCCCCGAGAGTGTCGTAACCAAGAGTGCAGAAAGGCCCATTTTCGTGCACCAGTTCCCGTTAGAGTCTAGCTTAAAGCAGTGTTTTCAGGTTTTACCCCTAGGTACATCTGTGCCAGAGCCGCCTCTACCTGCTCGTATCCAGATAGGGATGTATTTCTCGGAAAACTCACAAAATATCTATAATACCAAAATTTTAGGAAGTTCTTCTATACTAATCCTCAAAGTCTATCTTTGGGATATGTTCTCTAATCAGAGTTTATCTAAATCTAGATTCCAAGGTTAGTACTAAACTTCCTTTGATACCAACTGTAATGCCCCGACCCTATTTACCCAGAGTCGGTGCATTATTGCGTAACATATTCATGATCACAAAAGATCAATTCTTGAAATTACGATTAGTTTAGTAGCCTTGGAAACACTAGATACATTCATAAATGTTACATTACATCACAAAGTGAAAAATCACAATAATATAGTCTCCAAATTCCACACTTCTATCCCCTTCAAACTATCCCTATAGGTCAGTCATAAAATATTTCTTCACATCCATGAAAAAATAAAACATTGAAAGCGGTGATCTCAGATTCTCAGTAAGGATAACAATATAGCGGAAGCTTTCATAAGTAAACATAAACATTTAAGGCAATGTATAACTAAAACAAAAGCATTTTAAACTTGAACTTCAACATAATATGGAAAAAGTAAAATGAAATAATGCCATTTACTTATTCACATGGATATTCTACTAGTCGAATAATCACATGCAATATCAATAACCATTTTCATAATGATGGAATGCATAATGCCAGACTATCATAACCACGTAGCCAAGGCCTCGTTCCAAGACTACAAATAAGATTCTATCAAGGCCTCATTCCAAGACACTATTTTGTCTCATGAGACCTACCGATGCATCGAGGAGCTATAGAGGGCTCCACCCATTACTTATTAAGTCCAATACATTCCTCATATTAACAGGTTTAAACATATCATAAACCATAACATTATCTTATCACATAAAACATACATAAAGGAAACATAAAATTTCCATTACAATCACAAGATATCAATACAACACATTGATATAAAAAAACACTTTCAAAACCATTTTCAATACCCAAATAAAATAAAATTAAAACTTTGTATTTAATTTTCATTTAAAAAAGTTATAGCTTGAAGCCGAAACTCAAATAATGGTCACAGTGGAGGAGAAGTCATTGTCGCCGCATATGTACGAAAAAAAAACATTCCCTTTTGCCGTTTAGTAAAATGCTTCATTTAAAAAAGATTCCTTTTGAATAAACGTAAAAGTCAAAGGTGTTTATACACCATGTAAAAGAATGTTGTGTATAAGATAAAATATGCCTCAATGAAAGGAGATAGAGACAATGTCCATTACAAAGAACATTTCTTTAATAAAATAGATCTATTATATGTATTCACTATAAGTACACATAAAGAAAGTACAAATACAAGATAGGATATAATAATATCATGACATAATTTGAAAGTTGGAGATTAACCCAAAGAATGGAAATTGGGTTAAGAAGTCCCCTTACCTCGTGTCCGACATGACTCGACCGTTCTTTAACCTCATGATTAATAAACTAGAGTTAATTTATAATTTCTTAAGAACATTTTTGAATTTTATTATTTCTTTATATCACTTATTACCATGTTATTAACATTATGTAATTATTTATGTTAATAACGGTCGTTTTGTCGATCTTTGGTACTTGAGTCAAAAATAAACTTCTTATAATTACAAGTTGTTCATGTGGTAAAATATCCATTATATCCATAATTATATTAATTATTTAGATATCATATATATCATATATATCTAGTATATACATTCATTCATAATATTACGTAACATTTAGAGGTAAGAAATGAAATGCACCGGTCATGGAGACGGTAAGCCGTACGTACGCATGAACGCTACTTTCATTTCTATTTCATATTTAATGGAATGAAATCATAATTATATAAAGTTGTACTATAATTAAAGTATAATATCATATATAATATCATTTACTACATCCTTTATACATCCCATAGATGGCATTAATGATTCAAATCACTTTGAGGGGGCGGTAGTCCGCACTTCCTAAAATGAAATTATCGCGTTTACCAATAATGGAAATCATAAACGTATGCCATAAATGATAAATAAAAAAGCATAAGGAAAACATAAACATAATATATAACAATATAGAAATAATTTCATCTTAATGGCCACCATTATAGGTGTTAAAAGAATATTGAACAATCATCGTTTCATGAGGCAGTATTTCGCCACCCACAGAAACAGTATGTTATTTTACCATTAGACGGAGGTGTGTGTAAGTGTAAATAAAATAATTATCATAAAAAAATCCTAGTATATTTTAGATACTGGTTCTGTTACAAAAGAAAGTAATAAAAATAATTTAAGTTGTTGGAGAAGCAAAATAAAATAAAAGAACATAAGAGAAGACATTACCTTAAAATCGGGTAACTCTTTTTGATTTGAGCCAAAGGCTTCCTTGGGAAGAATTCTGCCCAAATTGAGGCTTCTAGGAGTAATAGAAGGATTTTGATAGATTATTTGGGCAGATTTTGGCCGAGCCAAATGGATTTTATGGTGTGAATAAGGTGGTAGAGGTGGGGGCCTTTTATAAGAGGAGAGGAGGGGCACTCTTGGAAAGTCATGAAATGTTACATTATTATGAAATGATTTTCGGATTTTAAAGGTCCCAAAATGATATATTTCGAGTATAAGGTGATAAGGGTTCGAAAGATACTCATCCAATAGGTTTTTTACAAGTGTAAGTCTTATATTTTAGATTATCGTTTCATTTTATTTAAATCGTTAATTAATGAGGTAATTGCTGCATCATCATTGTGTCATAAAAAATTTAATTTATTTAATGTCTAAAAATTATAAAAAAATATATTGATGTAGTAAATAATTTTATCTTTACAATGAATATTTATATTTGAAACGTTATCTTATATAACCCCATGTAATAATTGTTTTAGTAAAACAACACATGTTTGTGACAATTTTATTTTTACTTTAAATAAAAAGTTATTAATGTCATTTTCTTACCCAAGTGGCTCCATGGGGTCCCCAAGTTGACCCATGGATTTTATTGGTCTTCCATGACTCATCCAATATGTGTAGGACAAGTGTCAATATATTTTCATATTTTTATAATATCATTTTTAGCTCAAATTTCACTAATTACCTTTAATCGCGATTAATAAAACTTAAAAGTTACTATTCACCAAAAAATTATTTTAATTCCATTGAACCAAATTTTACTACCTAATGAAAACCATGTATGTCGGATTTTTGAAAATCAAATCACAGATGTGGTAATGTTTCATTTACACGAAAAAATAGTTTTTAAACTACCACTTAGTGGTTTCACAATTCATCAAAAATTGATGTTTTTCTGAAAAATACAAAAAATTCACCCTAAGCTATAATTGATATTCTGAATTCAAAAATGGTGTCTATTTTACAAAATTCCAAACATTTAAGTTGCATTAATTAATTTTATAATTAATTCCCGTTGTCAAAACAAAGAGTGTGTTTTTAAGAAACAATATCAATCAAAAGATTGACAATTGTTTATGTCCAATTTCAAAGTGAAGTAATTTCTAATGACCACCATTGGATAAAATGGTAAAATTATATTCTAATTATACTTTAAAACCACTCAATATAATAATTTATCACTATTAATTATTTTTATTAAAAAAGTTTTTTTAATTAAAATTTAGTAGTTTTCACTATTCATCAAAATATAAAAGTTATCCAAAAAGTTCCAAAATTTCACCCTAGGCTATATTTGATATTTCGAATCTAAAAATGAAGTCCATTTTGAAAGATAAAATTAATAAAATTTCAAAAACTAGGTATTACTATTCATAACGGCTACTTTGAATGGTTGTGGTGTGTGTTAGAACTCGATGTTGCGTACAACACACGCTACTGTATTTTTCAAAGAGAAGTGTACCGTGGAAGATTGGGGTGTTACATAAAAAAAATGGGAAATTATCCTAGATCAAATCTTGAGGATTCACATACACATTATGTGGTGTTTGTTCTTTCACTATGATTTGATGAAGGGTGCACTGGGATAAGATAGTTCCTATAATCTTTTTAGGAAACTAAAGATCATTTAACAGTAAGATAAATATTTCCCATTGATAGGTAGTTCATGACACTCCTAATTTAATGGAGAGAATCAAAAATAATATCATCTATTTTTTACAATTGGATATTTCATCATTGACCAATTTAATTAATGTGTGAATGCAAAAAAATACCATCACATGGATTAGTAACTGAATTAAATTGTGTTGTGTGTTGTGGCTTTGCTAGCCAATTTAAATCATGAATCTAGGTTTCATCACATGAAATCATGTTGTATTGGTAGCAATTTATATGTTCAATTTTTTTTTGTGAATCATGTGACCCAAATGTTTTTTGATTCTTCACCATATCATCAACATTATTTATTTCATTTAAAACCACATTATATGTATTTACCATTTCATCGTATAATAAATTAATATCCAATGAGATGTTTAGTAAAGAAAGGACAGAGTATCAAAAAACTCATAAACATTCCTCAATTCCCTAAAATAGCTCCAGACATCACAAATTAACTTTTAATATTCTTCCAAGAAGTTATAAAAAGTAACTTCACCTCAACTAAATTACCGTTATCAAAATTACACTTCAAATAAATGCTCCAAGTGTGGTACCTTGATTTTCACATCATTAATATAGCAATATGTAAACTCGGCAATCACCCACCCTTGCATAACTTCACCAGAGAACCCTATGCCATAACTCCCACACTGCAATCTTCCTTACTCATTACATGATTCAAGGGGACTATATATGGAAAAAACTCATTCACACCCTTCACTATATAGATGCATATAATTTTCCAACTTATCTTTCCAAATTGATTCATCAATAACATGTTTTGAAAAATCACTAAACTCTGCATCTTCTACAAAAGTATAGACTAGTAATCTCATCAAAAATTGTATCCTATGTCCAACACTATCATATAAGTATGCCTATAGAACCCTTCATGAAAATAACCAAAAAAATCCAAATTCTAAATATCTATCTGCTAAACAGCCCTACCATACCCCCATGTATAATGAAACATCATAACAAACCACCTATACACCGTAAACCTATATATACCAGTGAAAATGGATAGAAACTCATGAATATTGGACTCCAAAAACTAATCTAAACTCTCATAACCTCTTCATCACTCTTAAACTCCACCAAATAATACCACCAATTAAACAAAATGTATAGTGGTCCACTATTTATGCCTCTCTTTATGAATGGACATCGACATCATATTTTTTTTAAATCATGTATATTCCACTTATCGAGTATATTATAATGAGGATATTGAATTGTTTATAGATGAAAGAAACACTCAAAATATTTTATTTTCATGAAAATATATCCCAATTATTACTAATGCTTTCTATGACTATAGACATGTCAGAGGAACAAGCACTAGAACCACATCATTCTACAGAGCCCTCTATGTCTGAGGGTTGAGGTATGCATGGATATAAATGTTTTTATTTTTTAATTATGAATTTAACATATATACACACATATATCAAATTAATTTGGAAATTTTTTTCGATATGATAATACTCGATCTCTTATTCTTCTCATAAGAGAGGCCCTGGTCATGGTATTTCTTCTTGGAATTCCGACAAGACCATTGATGTATCATTTGAGGAGAGATACCATACTATGGGATTGGGTACCCCTACATTTATTTACACATTGGTTCATATAATATGCAACCCACACATGTTTTCATTGACTACATGTGAATGGGAGTCATTCCCCAAGGATACCTTATATTAGTTATCGAGGGAAGTTTAGGTAAGAGGATCATTTTAGTTTCTCAACTATGTTTAAAAAATACTAACTTGTGATAATTTTTTTTATTAAATAGAATAATCTGAGTGTGTTCCTAAATGTTTTTTGGCTAGTGTGTATATAAAAATGTTGTTACATGTGTAAAGATAATAAAGGGAGAGTCAAGTGGGATCACTAGGTAATAAATGTGGGTGCTCCAGACATTCTGGATAAAGTCTGGAGAGGGGCTCTCCCATCGTAGTGGCGTGAGTTGTTTCATATTGTTCTATTGAGGCTGCAATGGAGAGTCTATATATTTTAGTTTATATATTTATAATAATTTTTACCATTTTACATATTTTATATTTTAATTTATTGAATGTAAGAGGTGGTAGAACGTCATTCCGGAATAATGCATTGTAGGGACCACCTCACAGGCTTGGGACTCATCATGTGTCCCAGATTTTACATGATGTATTTATTATTCATTTTATAAATTTTATAATTTAATATGGTTTGGTGTTTGTATTTTTATCTTATTAATATATAGTTACAGGAGCAAGGTGCGCCTACTGGTGAAATGTTAGTGTGGATGGAAGTTCATGATCGAAATGATCCGGGGGTTGCAGCTCTTATAGTAAGTTCGTGTACTAATTATAAATTATTAAACACGTCTATATATAAATATATTTTTATATTTTCACATTACATTGGATCAATTTTTGGTTCAGTTATCACAGTTTCTTGAGGACCGATGACAAATTTCCATGCGAAGGGATTAAATATTCAATCGCATTATTGTTCGTGGAGGACATGGCTACAGCTTGACCAATGAAATATGGATTAATTATTTTTTGGTTTCATGCACAATGACTAGGTATCTTGTTATTTATGGGATGGCATTGAATATGTTAGATTTGGAGTCATGAGTGCATGCTTTCGAGGGTGTAAATGTGCAGCTGGTAGCTGAGCTTAGAGCACTACAGGAATATGTGCATCAGGGTGATAGTTCAAGTAATCATACGACGTAGGTTTATACTGAATTTATTTATTTAATTTTTATGAAATTTGTTAATATTATCTTTATAGTTTTTATTTTTTATAGGCCCCTTCCACATCCGATGGATGTAGCATCCATGGCCCCAGATGACGTTTCATATTCAAGAGGTGTGTTTTTTATTTTCTTTTTTGTTTCTCATTTAAATTGATTGTCTCACATTGTTTTTTTTTGTATATTTTAGGGGTAAAACTACATTTTTTCCATTTCTCGGTTGTTAGTTTTTTATAGTTACCTTTAGGTAGCCTTTAGTCATTCATAGTTTCCTGTTTTGTCACCTAAACTAGTAAGATGGCATGAACAAACTGGAGAATATTCCCACTAATCCCCAATATCTTCATCCCTCCCCTTTTACAATAGTATTCCCTTGACTTAATCTCCCATGTAGTACCCCCTGACAAATATATGTGGTCAGAATGTATTCCACATTCTAAAAGACCAACCTCCACCTTTCACCTAGTCCTCTTCTCAGGATGTATTATAATTTCATGGTCTTTATTTTTTTATTTTCTATCATATCTTTTCCTATCCTACCTATCTTATAGTATGTAATTGTGTGTCTGTGCATGTGTCATGTTGTTTTTGTCTATATGTATCTCTTTTTTCTTTCTATATGATCAGCATGTACGTATGTCTTTCTCTCTATGCTTGCCTGTAGGAGTGTGTGTCTATATATCTACATGTTTTTCAGTTTATATATCTATCCATTTTACAAAAAACCCATCTATCTATTTATACATTTATTTGTTTTTCATCACACTTTGTATGTTTAATGATCAATCTATTCACAAGAGGGTTTATCTATAGGTTATTTTGTTTCTTTGTCAGTCTACAAGCCTTTCTAATGACATGTCTATCCATCAATCCATGTGACTTTTCATTGGTATATTTTTCTATCAAAATTATTTCTATTTTTATATCAATCCATTTTTAATTTTTTTTTGTGTACATATTAATTGTTCTCTGTTCATTCAATTTTTTTATCAGTGTATGTGTGTATTTTTTAAACCCATCTATGTGTCTATCTTTCTTTTCTATTCAAATTTTTTTTGCAAGTTGTATTCAATTGTTCATTAGTTCCTTGGTCTATTTATCCATCCATCTGCTTATCCATCCATCTTCCTATATTTATGGGTTTCCATCCATCCATTCATTTCTTTAGTAATGTGTGTAAAATTAATAGTCCAAGGAGATGTCATTAGACCCTCCATTAGGTATCTAAGAGGACTTAGGTACTAGTGATTTTGGATGTTTCCTATGCATCTCATCATTGGATACATCCTCTCCTTAACATCATTTGATGGATCATTATATAACAAATTTTTGACTCATTATATCGTAGATTTTGACTTTCTATGAAGAAAATGGTCCTGGATGATCTAATGATTTGGGAACATTGGGGGTTGTTGGTATTTTATGTGGATTCCTAGTAACCCTATCCCTTTGTGAATTCTTGATCCCATAATGACCTTAATATCACTACTCAGTAGTATTCCCTAAGGGTATGATGATATCCAGGAGTAGGAAAGCTATGTTCTTAGCCCTATAAAATCACTTGTTGAAGGAAGCCTGCTCGCAACATTAACTATTTTATGGTCCATCATCATCTACAGTCACCACAACACATTAAAATGTTTCTCCTTGCCAATATATATAAATATTTATGTCACTTTGAATGACCCCAAAATATTAATAGAACATTCCCAATATAGACACATAGTAATAATTAGTGTATCTTCACCAAAAATTTATTCAAGAGACATATACGATCATATTCTGTGAGCATTGTTTACATGATAAATGAACATGGCTTGAAACCATTGTGGGAGTCATAGATCAGTAGTAGGTAGTTTCTTGATTACATCACCCAGAATCTTATAAGATGAATTGGTGGAGGGATGTCGGGATTGACATCCTAACCCCATTCTTCATAATAACCCTATTCCAACTCAATATACAACGTTCCTTGAGACACCTCATTATTCATTAAAGAGAACCCCATTGAATTTTTATATGTTTTATTAATCCCTTAAGGACCTTGAATGATTTATATTAATCTCTCAAAGATAGCATTGATTTGTCGATGGGGTTTCTTTCTCATGGATTTCGTGAATTCCCTTAACAGTTCATGGATTAATGAGGCTGTTCACCTAAGATCCCCCTACATAGCCTTTGTGAAGGTGGGATTTTCATACATGGCACCATAGATTGGTTCCCCATAGACCCAGTTTTTATCCCATAATATGATTCTTAATTTATATTCTATAAAGTGGAATGTATTTGTCTATGTGATCTAGGGGATCAATAGTTATACGATCAAGTTTATGTTACAGATGTACATCATGGATATCTTGATGGATTCATAAATGGAGGCCACCTTTAGATCCTACTTGAATTTAGTACATGTCCAATTGAGATAATATGTCTAAATCCATTCAATCTTGATTCCACCTCACAAGTTAAATATCTAATATTTTTCCATCATCGCAATTGATCAACATTTGAGTGGGAAATATGGATCTATATATGTGTGTTTGCAGCTCTGATATGTTTGTTTGGCTGCCTAGGGAAGTTTTCTGGTGATGTAACACACATTCATGAGTGGATGACCCCAAATAGATTATGATAATCTTTGAGGATATGTTGGATCTTCTCAGATTATTATAATAAAAAAATTGAAGGGGATGGTTTATTCTAGGTCATTGAAAAATTATATACATCAACAGTCTATTCTATTATAGTTGAAGGATTGTGTGTTTCTCTCATAGTGAGTGTATCTATGTGTGTGTGTGTGTATCTATCTTCCCATAAATTTGTCCATCCACTCATTTGTCAATAAATTTTTATGTAATCTCATCCACTAGTTCATTATTCTATCTATTCCTTCATCCCTCATTCAAAGGCATGTCTATCTATCCATCTTTTTATACATTGTTTTGATCAACTATGCTGGTGTAGTTGTATCCTTACATAATATTTACAAGATGGACAATGAAAACATCCAAGGAAAAGTGTATCTATATATTCAAAAGACTCTATATTTTCAACACTTCATCAAACAACAAGGTAGTTTTAAACTTAATGCACAACTAGCAGTCATGATTACTCATGTAGCACTACCTTTTATAATATCTAGAGGTAAATTCTGGTTTTGATTTATTTCATTTTATGTGCATATGATGACTCATCCTCCTTAGATTACCCATGAGGTTCGTATATGATATTTTTAATGTTATCTTTGAAGCATTGAATCACCCAACAATATTCATATATATCTACTTATTTTTGTTGTTTAAGATTTTTTTTTCGTTTTATTGGTAGGTTGATTTTGGATGATTATTAGAGATGAATTGAAGCTAGTTTGATTGCTATTTTGGTCAGGATATCTGATTTTAAATTGTTATTTTCAGGATGTTTCTTTTGTTTTTTTTCTAGTTATAATATTTAATTTCAGTTTTTTCTGGTTATAATTCTGCATTTCTGTTGTTGGAATGCATGCTTTTTTTGCAGACTATTTTTTTTTTGTTTTGGTAACTACATTTCACCTATAGGAATGCAGGTTTTTTAAAAAAAATATCAAGACTTGCGACCACTTATGGGGATCGCTATAGGTTTTTGTTCAGAAACCATTAGGGACTGGCAATGATAGTTGATAAATCTATTTCTTTCAAATCATCAGAAGCTATATAGACGGTCATTAATATCTTTCATAGTGACTACTACCACGGCCGGGTTAGGAAACCCTATAGTGACTATCTTTGGCCGTCGCTAATCCCCAATATCAACGGGGAAACTGCGACCACCAAAGGCATCCGAGTAGTAGTCCATAAAGACTATTAGAAACCACTTTTGGTCATTAATAATCAATTATCTTGTAATGATATCATTATGACTATATTTTCTTCAGTCATCATATTTGCAATGAGTTTATCAAATTTCTTTAGATTGCAACATTCCCTTGCAAAAATTCCATCATTTTCCACAGACAAATCATTCTCATTTCCTCTTAGAAGGATTGTATTTCTTCTTGGCCTGCAAATCATTTTTTTCCATTTTTAAAAGTCGGTTTATGGTTTCCCGGTACCCCAGCATACAACCATTGATAGAAACATCTGGAACACAAACATTAGCCCACACAGACCAACCTAGAAATACACATCATAATAACCATAATCATCTCTGTATCCCCTCCAAGAGTCATCTTCTCTAGTAGCTGACTCCCATTCTAGATGCCTCCAAAAGCATTCACTTTGAACCCGGCTCCTAAGCTGATCAAGAACAGATTTCTCTGGGAATGCCTTCTTGCCCACGCTACCCTTTTTAAAGGCCAAAGTCACCTCATTATTCCGCTTTGAGGAAGATCTAGTCCAAGTTATATTTCTTCTTAAACTGTTTGGTTTTCTTTTTGAAATGTAAGTAAGAGTTTGGTTGTGTCTTTCCCTCAATTATATTAATATTGGTATTGAATTGTGAATCCATACTCACATATCTCTACAAGGATTATTTTTCAATGCGAAGATTCTTTTGCAATTTTTCTAAGGAAATATCATCACTCTTTTTAACAAGTTATTTTCCATAATCTTTCCACGTAGGTGGTAATTTAACAATAATTGCACCAACCTGAAATGTTTGTGGTATATTACTCTTAAGGGAAATAAGTTTATTTGGTATAACTGGTATCACTTGAACTTTCTCTAACATCGTCCTGTCATCAACCATCTCTTAGTTTAGATACTTTTCAATAAGAAATTTATTGATACCTTTTTACTCAGCTTTGTACTTGAACTCGAGTGCATCCCATATCCCTCGAGTGGTCTTCATTTGGTGGAAATAGTCATAAGTGCAATTTGAAAATGTGTTGAGAATATGTCCTTGACAAAAAACTTGATCGTCTTAATGTTTCTTCCTCATTACCTGAATGTTCTCGACTTGAGTAACATCAATGAGTGTACCATCGGGATTTGAAGTGGGCTCCTCAGGAATGATGGGAAGATTCGGTTCCACTATGTAAAAAATCTTCAACACCATAAGAAGAAACTTCATCTTGTCGTGCCACTGGGAGAAGTTATTTTCATCGAAACGGTCATGTTTGATCATGTTTTGGTTTATCAATTTGAGGGATTTGGAATCCATATTCTAGGTTTTGACTTAGGTATCCACTTGTTTGATTGTTATAAAAAAAATATAATTGTAAATGAATAAGAGTGATTGAACATAGATAGATGAATTTAATTCACTATCCAAAAGGGTTTTATCCACCCCCACATTGATGGTGTAGAGTTGTCGATGGAAGATTCACTTGATAGTTTCACCAAAATTTGGGGAAAACTGAACACCAATTTTCGATTGCCTCGCAGTATTGATGTTGGAAAAAATATCTTGAGAATTTTGGGGATTGAATAATAATTAAACCCATAATCGATCTCATCATCACTTATTTATAAAATGAAATCGGATGAGTATGAATTTAAGTCCATGTGCAATTGTTTAGTATTTATATAAAATGTATTTTGTGATATGAAATTCTAAAAATGCATGAAATATGAAGTCTTGTGTAAACATTTATGCTTGTTGTACAGATACAAATATGGATAAGAGTTGGATTGATCTTCCAAATATAACATCTAGAGAATATTTTTAAGGCATTATGCAATTTATTTATTTAAATAGAGTATTTCAATGTGAAAATATATGTTTTCCACATAGAAAATGTGAAAATAGATAACAATGCATATGATATACTGTGAGAGAGCACGTTTTATTGATTGGGTTTTTGAAAAATTATAAGAGTTGGACTCATCATGGAAAAAAATATATTCCTTATCACCATATAGAAACCATTCATATGGCTATTGATGAGAGGAAGATTAATCCTATGCATGAAATGCTTACTGAAATGGCACGTGGGATAGCTCATGAAGGCATTAACATCTGGAATGTTATGACCGGTGAGATCAATCCAGGCTCTGGTGTAGATCATGATTTATTGAAGTTTTATGAAATACTTGATGTTGAAAAAATATAATTATATTATGGGTGTAGACATGTTAGAGGAATACGCACTAGACCCACATCATTCTGCAAATCCCTCGACGTCTGAGGGTTGAGGTATGCATGGTGGTAAATGTGTTTATTTCTTAATTATGAATTTAACATATATACACACATATGTCAAATTATGTAGGAATTTTTTTCAATAGGATAATACTCGATTTCTTCTTATTCTCATAAGAGAGGCCTAGGTCCTGGTATTTCTTCTTGGAATTCTGACACGACCCTTGATGTATCATTTGATGAGAGATATCATCCTATGGGATTGGGTACCCCTACATTTATTCACACATTGGTTCATATCATATGTAACCCACACATGTTTTCATTGACTACATGTGAATAGGCATCATTCTCCAAGGATACATTATATCAGTTATTGAAGAAAGTTCACATAATAGGATCATTTTAGTTTCTCGACTATATTTAAAAAATAATAACATGTCATAATTTCTTTTCTTAAATAGAATAATATGATTGTGTTCCTAAATGAGTTTTGGCCAGTGTGTATACCCAAATGTTGTTAAATGTGTAAAGATAATAAAGGGAGAACCAAGAGGGATCACTAGGTACCAAATGTGGGTGCCGCAGACATTCTGGATAATGTTCCGAGAGGGGTTCTCCCATATCAGTGGCCTGAGTTGTTTCATATTGGTCTATTGAGGCTGAAATGGTGAGTCTATATATTTTAGTTTATATATTTAGAATAATTTTTACCCTTTTACCTATTTGATATTTGAATTTATTGAATGTAAGAGGTGGTAGAATGTCTTTCCGAAAATACTGCGTTGTAGGGACCACCTCACAGGCTTGGGACTCATCATGTGTCCCAAATTTCACATGATGTATTTATTATTCATTTTTTAAATTTTATTATTTAATATGGTTTTGTGTTTTTATTTTTATCTTATTAATATATAGTTACAGGAGCAAGTTTTATCGGCTCGTGAAATGTCAGTGTGGATGACAACTCATGATCGAAATGATCCGGAGGTTGCAGCTCTTATAGTAAGTTCTTGTACTAATTATAAATTATTACATAATTCTACATATAAATATATAGTTATATTTACATGTTACATTGGATCAATTTTAGGTTGAGTTAGCATAGTTTCTAGAGGACCAATGACAAATTTCTATGCGAAGGGATAAAATATTCAATCGCATTGTTGTTCGTGGTGGACATGGATACAGTTTGACCTATGAAATAGGGATTACATATTTTTCAGTTTCACGCATAGTAGCTGTGGATCTTGTTATTTCTGGGATGACATAGAAGATGGAATATTTGGAGGCATGACTGCATGCTTTCGGGAATGTAAATGTGCAGCTGGTAGCAGAGATTAGAGAACTACGAGAATATGTGCATCATGGTGATAGTGAAAGTGATCCTATGATGTAGGTTTATACAGAATTTATTTATTTATTTATTATGAAATTAGTTAATATTACCTTTATAATTTTTATTTTTTGTTGGCCCCTTCCGCATCAGATGGATGTAGCAGCCATGGCCCCAGATGAGGTATCATATTCAAGAGGTGTGTTTTGTATTTTATTTTTTGTTTCTCATTTAAATTGATTGTAGCACTTTGTTTTTTTATATTTTTGAGTTAAAATTACATTTTTTCCATTTCTATGGTCCTATTTTGTCATAGTTACCTTTAGGTAGCCTTTATTCATTCATAGTTTCCTGCTATGTCACCAAAACTAGTAGGATGGTACAAACAAACTAGAGAATATTCTCACTAAGCCCCACTATCTTCATCCCCAACCTTTATAATAGTATTTCCTTCACTTATTCTCCCATGTAGGACCTCCTGACAAATATATGTGGTCATAATGTATGCCCCATTCTAAAAGACCAACCTCCACCTTCCACCCAGTCCGCTTCTCAGGATACAGTAAAATTTCATGGTCTGTATTTTTTTTTTCTATCCTATCTTTTCATATTCTACCTATCTTATAGTATTTCATTATGTGTGTGTACGTGTGTCGTGTTGTTCTGGTCTATGTGTATCTCTTTATTCTGTCTATATGATCAGCTTGTATGTATGTCTTTCTCTCTGTGCTTGTCTGTAGGAGTGTGTGTCTATATATCTGCAAGTTTTTTAATCTATATATATATCCATTTTACAACAAACCCATCTATATATTTATCCACTTATTTGTTTTTCATCACACTGTGTATTTTTAATGATCAATCTATTCACCAGTGGTTTTATCCATAGGTTTTTTTGTTTCTTTGTCAGTCCACATGCCTTTCTAATGACATGTCTATCCATCCATCCATGTGACTTTTCATTGGTCTATTTTTCTATCATCATTATTTCTATTTTTATATCAATCCATTTTTCATTTTTGTGTGTACATATTATTTTGTCTCTGGTCATTAAATTTTTTTATTGGTGTTTGTGTCTACATTTTTAACCCATCTATGTGTCTATCTTCCTTTTATATTCAACATTTTTTTGCAAGTTGTATTCAATTGTTCAATAGTTCCTTGGTCCATTTATCCATCCATCTGCTTTTCCATCCATCTTCCTATCATTATGGTTTTCGATCCATCCATTCATTTCTTTATTAATGTGTGTGAAATTAATAGACCAAGGAGATGTCATTTGACCCTCCATTAGGTATCAAAGAGGACTTAGGCACTAGTGATTTTGGATGTTTCCTATGCTTCTCATCATTGGACAGATCCTCTCCTCAACATCATTTGATGGATCATTATAGAACAACTTTTTGACTCATTATATCATAGATTTTGAATTTCTATGAAGCATATGGTCATATATGATCTAATTATTTGGGAACATTAGGGGTTGGTATATTATGTGGATTACTAGTAACCCTCTCCCTTTGTGAATGGTCGATCCCATAGTGACCTTGATATCACTACTCAGTAGTATTCCCTAAGGGTATGATGATATCCAGGAGTAGGAAAGAATGTTATTAGCTTTATAAAATCACTTGTTGAAGGAAGCGTGCTCACAGTATTAACTGTTTTATGGTCCATCATCATCTAATGTCGCCACAACACTTTAAAATGTTTCTCCTTACCAATATCTATAAATATTTATGTCACTTTGAATGGCCCCAAAATATGAATAGAACATTCCCAATATAGACATGTAGTAAGAATTAGTGAATCTTCACTAACACTTTATTCAAGAGACTTATAAGATCCTATTCTATTAGCATATTTTACATGATAAATGAACATGGCTTGAAACCGTTGTGGGAGTCATAGATCAGGAGTAGGTAGTTTCTTGATTACATCACCTAGAATCTTGTAAGATGAATTGGTGGAGGGATGTCTGGATTGACATCCTAACCCCATTCTTCATAATAACCCTATTCCAACTCTACATAGAACATGCCTTGAGACACCTCTTTATTCATTAAAGAGAACCCCATTTAATGTTTATATGTTTTATTAATCCCGTAAGGACCTTGAATGATCTCTATTAATGTCTCACAGCTATCATTGATTTGTTGATGGGGTTCATTCCTCGTGGATTTCATGACTTCCCTTAAAAATTCATGGACTAATGAAGATATTCACCAAAGATCTCCCTATATATCCTTTTTTGTGGTTGTATATTCATACATGGAACCATAGATTGGTTCCCCATAGACCGATTTTGCTTCACATAAGATGGTTCTTAATTTATGTTCTTTAAGGTGGAATGTATTTGTCTATTTGATCTAGGGGATCAATAGTTATGGGATCAAGTTTATGTTATAGATGTACATCAAGGATATCTTAATGGATTCATAAATAAATGCCACCTCTAGCTCCAACTTGAATTTAGTACATGTCTAATAGAGCAAATATGTCTAAATCCATTCAATCTTGATTCCACCTCATAAGTTAAATATCTAATATTTTTCCATCCTCACAATTGATCAACTGTTGAGTGGGAAATATGGATCTATATATGTGTGTTTGCGGCTCTGATATGTTTGTTTGGCTGCCTAGGGAAGTTTTCTGGTGATGTAACACACATTCATGAGTGGATTACCCCAAATAGATTATGAAAATCTTTGAGGATATGTTGGATCTTCTCAGATTATTATAATAAAAAAATTGAAGGGGAAGGTTTATTCTAGGTCATTGGAAAATTATATACATCAACCGTCTATTCTATTATAGTTGAAGGATTGTGTGTTTCTCTCATATTGAGTGTATCTATGTGTGTGTGTGTGTGTCTATCTTCCCATAAATTTTTCCGTCCACTCATTTTTCAATCAATATTTATGTAATCTCATCCACTAGTTCATTATTCTATCTATTACTTCATCCTTCATTCAAAGGCATGTCTATCTATCAATCTTTCTATACATTGTTTTGATCAACTATGCTGGTGTAGTTGTATCCTTCCATAATATTTATAAGATGGAAAATGAAAAAATCCATGGAAAAGTGTATCTATATATCCAAAAGACTCTATATCATCAACACTTCATAAAACAACAAGGTAGTTTTAAACTTAATGCACAGCTAGCTGTCATGATTACTCATGTAGCACTGCCTTTTATAATATCTAGAGGTAAATTCTGGTTTTGATTTATTTCATTTTATGTGCATATCATGACTCTTCCTCCTTAGATTGCCCATCAGGTTTTCATATGATTATTTAATGTTAGATTTTAAGCATTGAATCACCCAACAATATTCATATATATCTACTTATTTTTCTGGTTTAATATTTTTTTGTGTCTTATTGGTAGATTGATTGTGGCTGATTATTGGAGATGAATTGAAGCTAGTTTGATTTCTATTTTGGTTAGGATATCTGATTTTAATTTTCTTTTTGAAGGCTATTTGTTTTGTTTTGGTTAAGAATTTCACCTATTCCAATGCAGGTTTTTTTTAAAATATCAAGACTTGCGACCACTTATGGGGGTCACTATAGGTTTTTGTTCGGAAACCATTAGCGTCTGCCAATGACTGTCGCTAAATTTATTTATCTCAAATCATTAGTGGCTACATGGACGGCCGCTAATATCCTTTCTAGTGACTGCTACCACGTCTGGGTTAGGAAACCCTATAGTGATTGTCTTTGGTAGTCGCTAATGGCCAATATTGACGGGGCAAATGAGACCGCCAAAGGCGACCGAGTAGCGCTCCCTATAGACTATTAGAACCCACTTTTGGTGGTCACTAATAATTGATTTTCTAGTAATGATATCATTATGACTATATTTTCTTTAGTCAACATATTTTAAATGGGTTTATGAGCTTTCTTTTGATAGCTACAATCCCTTGCGAAAATCCCATCATTTTCTATAGACAAAGCATTCTCCTTTCCTCTTAGAAGGATTGTATTTCTTCTTGAATTGTTGATTTTTCTTTTTGAAATGTAAGTAAGAGTTTGGTTGTGTCTTTCCCTCAGTTGTATTAATATTGGTATTGAATTGTGAAGCCATACTCACATCTCTCCACAAGGATTCTTTTTCAATACAAAGAAGCTTTTTTAAATTTTCTAAGGAAATATCATCACTCTTTTTAATAAGTTATTTTCCACAATCTTTCCACATAGGTGGTAATTTAGCAATAATTGCACCAACCTGAAATGTTTGTGGTATATTACTCTTATGGGAAATAATTTTATTTGGTATAACTTGTAGAACTTTAACTTGCTCCAACATCGTCCTGTTATCAACTATCTCTTAGTTTAGATACTTTGCAATAAGAAATTTATTGATACCTTTTCCCTCAACTTTGTACATTAACTCGAGTGCATCCCATATTCCTTGAGTGGTCTTCATTTGGTGGAAATAGTCATAAGTACAATTTGATAATGTGTTGAGAATATGTCCTCGACAAAAAACTTGATCGTCTTACTGTTTCTTCCTCATTACCTGAATGTTCTCGACTTGAGTAACATCAACGAGTGTACTGTTGGGATTTGAAGTGGGCTCATCAGGAATGAAATTGGCGTAAATCTCGTCGGTTTGAGCTTGTTGTTTGATTCAAATTACACATTGGTTCGACCAAAACGAGATAACTCTTGATGAGGGGCACCCATTCCAATTTCAAAAAAAAAACAAAAAACCAACTGTTATGGCTAATCACGATTTTGTCTTTGTAATAAAATATATTTTTTGTTTGGTTATATATATAATAAAACATTTTACTAAATTTATATTTTTTAAAAACACTTTAAAATAATTTAGCCAAATATATATTTTTAATAAAAGTTCCAATTCCCAAATGCTGTTTTTCGGTTTTAAATTATAAAATCCTGTTTAGTTTTCATGCAAAATATTACGTGTGTTTTCTATTATTATTATGCAATTGTTTTTTACGTGTGTTTTCTATTATTATTATAAAATTATTTGAGGTCTGCTTCATTCAGGGTGTTCACTCAGTCCCGCGTCGTTGGCCTGCCTGACCTCCGCTGCATGCCACCGTGACGATCTTCCTATCTCACCACATCCTGACAGTTTGAATTTCAATTATAATATCCTATGTCACTCAACATTATCTAAATCATAAATAAAATGAGTAATATTTATAGGGTCCTGGAATGAAGAGCGTGCACCCTATATAATGAATGCCCACATTTAAAATTATAAAACTACTACGTGATAACACTACCACAAATCCGGGCAAGTGGTGCACCAGCTTTTTATAGCATTAAGAATAAGACGTCGATAAAAGTTTCACCTTTATCAGTGCTAGCTAAAATCACCGATAAAGATAATTTTTATCAGCTACAAAAAAAAACACTGCTAAAGATGAAGCCTGTTTTCTGCATTTTATTAAATGATAAAGGGTATATTTAACAGTCCTATTCTTAGCGTATATAAACGTTTTTGAGAAAAAAATATTATTAATTTATATAAATTTAGTATATTTATAAAAAAATAATTTTTATTTATATACATTAAATAAAAAACACTTGTTTAAAATTAATATTTTCTTAATAATTCAAATATATATATAATGTTTTAAAAAAATTATAAGATTATAAATAAATATATATTTAAATAATTATAAAATTATAATTTTTTTAAAATAATAAATATATTTATTACATTTATAATTATATATTTATAAATAAATATATATTTAAATAAATATATGCCTCCAATGAATTTGTTCAATAAAGATATATATTAAGAGATAATTGTTGGGGGCGCCTCCTCCAATGGTGTCCATGCAGTTTCTAATTAAATTGGGTGAAGACCGTGTGAACTAATTCACAAAAAGACACGATTTTAATGTGGTTCAAAGAAGCGTTTTTGTGGAGTTATGAATCTTGACGCCGACATTTTTCCTTATAGAAGGAGGCAGCTGCAAGCCTTTTGGACACACCAACATCCACAACACCAAGAGTAGAGCCCATTTGGTGCTTGTCTTTCATCAACAATCATTTTTCCTTTGCATTAGAGAGTTATACATTTCAAATCCCTTCCATTTTTGGGCAGTCTCTACAGTGTATTTCTTCATTTTATTGGACCCCCCTTTCTGGACTAGGTCCAGTGGTTCTTCCCTCATTGGGTTTTCCACGTAAAAATTTCCAGTGTCAACCTTTATATTCTACACATTTACTTTTGGGACGTTGCGCATCCAATTTTATTTGGAGGGAAATATTTTATTTTTCCGCTACATGTTTGAGTTGATTTTGTTTGCACATTCGTCGCTTATTGTCTTTCCCAACATCTGGTATAAAAGGAATTGATTTTTATTTCATATTTATTATGGATGCCAATTATAGTCTCCTAATTTGTGGAATGGTACCAACTACCATATGTGGCGATTAAAAATGATGGATTTCTTTTCGTCATGCAAATGCATCTTCTAATGTTTAGTACCCAGAAGCTATAAAAGATGTCAGATGAAGAATGATTGTTCGAGCATGATATGGTTTGTGGTTTAATTTTCCAATGGGATGAAGACAACATGATGAACAACATTTTCAACACCTCTCACGCCAGAACTTTGTAGGAGAAGCTCAAGACAACCTATACTTCCAAGACCGGAAACAATAAATTGTTTCTTCTCAAACAAATGAGGAATTTTAAAGTTGATCCTTAGGTCTGTAATCCTAATCAACTGGGCATGTTCCACCAATAATTTTCATACCTATATATGCGTACATGAATAGTATAATACCTATACACCTATACATAAATATGAATATTCATGAGTATGTGAAATAAATAACATAAAACTAATTTAAAGATGATCCTTAGGTCTGTATTCCCAATCTTCTGGACATCCTTTATAAGGGAATTGAGCAAGATGTCATACCACTCAGGTTGTGTATCATTAAGTTGATCTCAGGGTCCATAATCTCAAGATACTTGTATCTACTTCAGCCAACGTTGGAAAATTATTTAAGTAAGATATGTCACCATAGGGGGATACTTGTCCTACACCTAGGTTCACCCATACTCACCTTCAATCATTAAAATAACGGATTCAGTGGATGTACATCTGGAAATCCTGTAAATGGTCATTGTGCTAGATGTCATGCTTCTCTGATCTTCTGAATCCAATCTGATGTATGAGCCCTAGGTCTCGGTCCATAGGTGGCCATGACATTTGGACCTATGAAAATCCCTAAGGGTGTGAACCTTATATGGTATGTAAGGATAACTCACATGTGAGATTCCATTCCCACCCCTATAGTTCATAATAATTGAGATTGTAATCATCCATATCATCCAGAAGAGTGTAATCATTTTGGGTATCCAATGATGTGAAATGCCAATCTCAACGCCATAGTCAAGTAACCGATCAGGGAGAGCATAATCATTCTTATCCCTTGGGAGAGCATAATCACCCCTGAGTACAATCAGATCAAGGAGAGTGTAATCATCACCATCATATATCAACCAAATTATAGATCAATCATACTCATCACATGTGATAGCATAATCATCAAAAATTATCCTTACTAGGGATTTTAATTACCGTATATCATAATATTAGGCTCAACAGCCGAATTCCATGAAGCAGCTCTGTAAATCCCAACAATGTAATAATCAAATATAATGGCTCCACATCCAGATCCTAGGTAGTACCTCTGGGTATAAAAATAAACATATAAAGATAACATGGCTCATAATATGGATCCCAAGAAAACTTTTTGGGCATCCCAGAGAGAAATAAATGCACCTCGCGTCAAGATCCATAGCCACCAATAAGGAGTCACCTCTGGTAATCATAACTACATTAACAATAACCAAGTGAAAGGTTATAAAAGAGTGTGGGTGTCTAAAAACCTAGACCCAACACTACTTACATTGCCCCATGGCATTAAATGTTCGACATGGTATCTACGGTGACAACTACTACCATCTCTACCAAAACCTGACATACTAACTCAAGGTCAGTCGAACAACAAGGCACCCACCCTCTTCGGGCCTCGCACTTTCAGTCCGGTTGTGGTTTGGGGAGAAGTGTGATGCCAGCAAGTTGCAGTCGCAGTCGCATTGGCTCTGGCATTTTCTGCTGTAGTGTTCACGGGATGTGCCGCACCACCCCCACTGGCTGCAGCACTGCTTGTCGTGGCCGAGTTTACCAGGGGCGTCGCGTACTCTCCGCATTGAGCTTCGTATTGTGGGTACTGCGGGTCCGCTTCCTTACAATTTTAATTTACTCCAGGGACCCCCTTGTCAAAAATGTTTTGGATTATTTACAAAAATGTTTTACCATAATCGGTTAACATTTTGACCCAAAAAAATAACCGGGATTAGAATTTCTTATTTGGGTATTATTTAATTTAATTTAACGTTAACGGAAATTTATTTTTATACAATAGTTGGGACAGTATGTCTGACTTGTTTGATCTCTATAATTGAAAAACAATCAGCATAATTCCAAAATGGTAGTGAAAGAGCCAAATTGCATTTCAATTATAATATCCAATGCCACTCAATATCATCTAAATAATAAATAAAATGTCTCAGATTTATAGGTTCATGGAATGAAGAGCATGCACCATGTATAACGAACGATCACATTTAAAATTACTACACTACTCATAAATTCCATTTTTTATCAGCCTAAAAAAACTCTAATAAAATTCACATTTATCAACACTATGTTTAGTGTTGATAAATATCAACTTTTATCATTGAAACACAACATTGATAAAAGTCTTTCTCTACTGGTGCAGGTGTTTCCTCGATCTCCGTAGGGAGACGACAAGCTTCATAGGCACCAAAATTATTCATTTGGGATGATTTAGTTCAAATAAATAATATTTAAACAGTAGAAAAGTTTAATGAAATTCCGACTTGACCGACATGTTTACCGAGCGTCCATTCCAAAACAAACAAGAAGTATAAACATTAGTTTAAAATAAACTTAATCATATTGTAGTAGATCAAACAAATGCAGAATGAAATCCGGAAAGTGCAAAGGGTATCTCGGTCTACAAACGCCAAGAAAACGTGTTTAGATTGTCTTGATGTTTTAATAAAATGATTCATAAGTCATTTTTGATGTGTAAGAATAAGTCTCACATCAAATCAACATACGATGTGACTAGTACGACTCCAAATTCATATTTTTAGTTTAAATCTTCATTTTAATAAAAAAGACATGGGACGTACTCAAAACAAAGAATACACATTCGGATTGTTTTAATACTTTAGAGCAATGGCCCTAAAGTCATTTTTGATGTGTAGGAATAAACCTCAGATTAATACAATGCATGGTGTGATCGATATGACTCAATTTTTTTTATTTAAAATTAACATTTTAGTTCAAAACAATATTAATATACTCAATACCCAGCAAACATGTTCAAATAATTTTGATACATTACAACAATAATCCACAAATAATTTTTGATTTGAAGTAATCAACCGCACCTCAATTCAATACACAACATGACCAGTATGACTCAATGTGTATGTTATGAGTTTAAAATTGACATTTTACTTCAAAACATGTGTCACTCACTGAAAATCAAGAAAATACACTCGATTTTTCTTCATACATTAGGATAATGATTCATGGGTCATTTTTTATATATAGAAATTAGTCTCATATCAAACTGATATACAATTTGACCGATATAACTCAAAGTACGTGTGTTTAGTTTAAATTGACATTTTAGTAAAAAAGACACGTGACATACTCAAAAGCGAGAAAACACATTTTTATAATTTTGATATATTAGTAAAATGACCCTTAATTCATGTTTGATGTGTAGGAATTAACTGAATGTCAATCCGATGCATGGTGTGACCGGTATGACTTCAAGTGTGAATTTTTATTTAAAATTAACATTTTAGTTCAAAACATGTGTCACATACTAAAAAAAAGAAAATATGTTTGGGTTGTTTTGATATTATAAGAAAATGATACAACTATCACAAAACTGGGATAGGGAAGCACTGCCTTTTATCAACGATTAGTAAAAAGCATTGATAAAGGGGTGGACCTTTATTAACGCTAATAATAGCACTGATAAAAAGTTTTTAATAAAAAATATTATGAATTTATATAAAATTATTATATTTATATTAAAAAATAATGTTTATTTGAATACATTGAATAAAAAACAAATTTTTATAATAAATATTTTTTTTAATAATTCACAAATATATATATATATATATATATAATGTTTTTATTAAAAAAAGTATTTCTAATATTATAATTATATATATATATATAATTTAATAATTATAAGATTATAATAAATTACATTAAATAATAAATATATTTATTAGATTTATTATATTTATTATATTTATTAGTGATTTATTATATTAATTTAGTACATTTATTTGATTTATTGTATTAATTAATTATTTTTATTATATTGGTTATATTTAATTTATTTATTTTGTTTATTTTATTTATTTTATTTATTTTATTTATTTTATTTATTTTATTTATTTTATTTATAAATATATAATACTTTTTAATATATTTATTTATAATTAAAAGTATTGAATATATATGTGTTTTCCAATGAATTTGGTCAATGAAAATATTGATCATGAGTATATATATGTTATGTATCGTGCCTATGATTGTTCATTTATACATTACGTCACGCTGTCCATTAATGTGGTATGTTGATTAATTCATAATGTTACCCATATGAACTATATATGTTCTAAAAAATGTACTTATAAAATTACATTAAATACATTTAAATAATAAATATATATTATTATATTTTAAATTATATATATAAATAATTTTAGAATACATTTGTAATTATAATTATAATTGTACATATATATAAATAATTATAAAATTATATATATAATATTATGATTTTATTAATATATATATAAATATATTAACAATTATATACAAATATTTATAAATATATACTATTTATAGTTATAATTATAACTATATATATATGTAAATAATTATAAAATTATAACAAATATTTTTATTATTCTACTTATAAAGTTATAAATATATAATTAAATAGATATATTTATAAGTATATACAAATATTTATAAATAAATACAAATATTTATAAATATATATAAATAAATTTATATTTATTTAAATAATTATTTAATTGGTTGTGGAATTGTTCTGATAACGATGTCCTTTATCAGCGCAAATAAAGTGCTGATAAAAGACATATTTATTAATGCTATAATTTTAGTGCAGATAAATAGGTCCTTTATCAGTGCTTTAATTTGAGCGCTGTGAATAGGTATTTTATCAACAATATTTAAATGTTGATCAAGGTATGTTTTATCAGCATTTTTTATTTTAGCACTAATAAAATATACATTTACCAGTGTTTTTAACTAGTACTGATAAAGGTTCCAGTGGGTTTTATAAAAAAACTCTAACAGGCTCCTCCTCCCTCACACCCTTTCGAGCCTTCGCGGAAGCTGACCCATGCGTCGTTGAGCCCTCCTCCGTCGTGACCCCTCCTCCACCATGACCCCTCATCCCCCTCCGCCGTCGCTGCCTCCTCCTCCTCCTTCATCACGACCCCTTCTCTACCGCGTCCCCTCCTCCTCCTCCTCCTCTGTCGTTGCTGCCTCCCTCGTCGCTGCCTCCTCCTCCTCCTCCTCCTCCCTGGCTGCCGACTCATCCTCCTTTGTTGTCGCCTCCTCGTCCTCATCTTCTTCTTCTTCCTCCTCCTCCTCTCCCTCCTCCTCCTCCTCCTCCTTGTGTGGCCCCTTGTCCAACTGACCTGCTCCAGCGCACCCTCTTCATCTGTGACTATCCTGGCAGCCTCCTCTACATCGCACGGATACCCCCCGGTGAGTCTCTATTGTGGTTTCCCTGGTTTCCATAGGGTGCATATGGTTTGGGGGAGTTTTTCACCTAATTGTTGGTATGTCATTGAATTTTTTGGGAGTTTTTCATCTAATTGTTGGTATATCATTGAGTTTTGGGGGTGTTCTATATCTAATTGTGGGTATATCTATTGAGTATGTTTGTTTACTCTTTGATTATTATTGTTTACTGTTCTTTATTATTTAACTTAGGTGGAGATGCTTGTTATATATATTTCATTCCCTTTATTTTTTATTACCTCTGTTTATTTTTATTTTCAATGTACTGCTCTTAATTTTCTTATCTATTTTTTCATACAAAAAGGGGGAGAGAGATTCAAATTTTGGTCGAGTTTCTTGGATTTCGTAATTATCAAATGGGTTGAATGGCTCCTTGCCACTCTGTCTATGTTTTGATAAATTCATATCCCCTCTCAATTTGATTATTTTTATTTTGATAATTACTTATTCCTCTCTCAGTTTATAGTTTATTATTCTTTATTATGGTGGAGATTCTTATTAGATAAATCTATATCCTCTCTAAATTCATATGTTTATTCTATCACTTATTCTTCCACATGCACTTTCTACCTACATAGACCTATTCTAACTATTTATATTCTCATACATGCTACTTTTGGATAGTTCCTAACTATATGCTCGGTCAGCAACCTCTATAATGGATAGCTTCTCTAGTAGTGTCTATCTTTTAGAGTTGGAAAATATTTTTTCTTTATCTTCTTTTCTTAAATTATAGAGTCTTGAGTAATATAATAGAAACAACCTTTAAATAAAAACATGTAGGACTCATCTCTCTACATTTTAAAATTCCCTTAGTAATATTCAAATATATTATATACTCCCCAAGGCATTTATTTTTCCTTTCCATCTAAATTAAATTGGAAGTAATCAACATTGCATCAATGGAAAAAGGTATATATTCAATCCTCTTAATATTCACAATTCATCACACATAATAATGAATTTCTTAGTAACTCATATAATTGTGTCGACAAGATTGGCTCCCCAACCTACTTCCAAATTGTCCTTCTCTGTTATATATTAACATGAAGCTTATTGAAACTTCATGTTCATTAAAAAAATACTGAAAAAAGGGATTTGGTCTCAATGACCACCTATTGGAATTATCAGATATAAAAAATAAACAAACGAATAAAATACATAAGGATCTATTCCACCCCCAAACCTCACTCAGGTTATACCAGCACCCATCAATCTACCCAGCCCGATTCTCACACTAGTTGAAAATTAGGAAATATTCATGGGTTATGATATTGGTTATATACCATTTGAAAATGGATATATTTTGTATCCACTATTAGGACACCCATGGGAGTTGTCCTAGTTTCCATATCCCACCAGCTATATCCATAGTTAGATGGTTTAGTACCATAGACAATGATTGTGAATGAAGTCCTTATTATGGGGAACCAATATCCATGGATTGTAACCTTTTCCATAGGGAATCAACCTCCATATGTGAACCATAGACATAGGTTTCTATAGCTATGGTTTATGAATGTGGTCATATAATTCGAAATATTAAACCAAATGATGAGATTTGATATCAAGACCACTTCTATAATTTATCTTTGACTTTAACAATAAACTTCAATGAACAATATTTATAAATATATACATATATATATATATATATCTACATATATAAATATATGTTTTTGTGTGTGTATAATTTTTTATAACTAAACTAATTATACTTTTGGAAAACAAAAATGGTCGTGTATTTCGGAACCTTTGGCCATAGTCTATATCTACTATGGTCATAGGTGTTATAGGAAAGTCCTACCACCACTATATATATGGATCATGTCCTGAGGAATTTTCCATCTCCTTCCCATGAAAAAAATTCCTTTTGCCATAGTCCATATCAACTCACACACCAGTTATACCTCCATTAAAAGGTATGTGGCTTTGTTATGCTAACCTAACCAAAAAGATGATCACTGGTTGTGCCTTATCATTGGAAAAAGGAACATGTCTGGGATATGCCTCTATGTGTGTAAAAGGAAAGAAATTTTTATTTATTCCTTGGTATGGGGAAAGAGAGATATTAAAGAGTTACACTCTCCTTCAACAGTGTGGTCGATCTAGTGCATGTTCATGATACACCCTTGTATTTAAATGAATAACCTAGGGTTGGTTTCCAAGGTGAAAGAGGGAAGTTGAACTGATTTTTCAAATAGAACCAGATTCCATGACATGGTGAATATTCTACATCGTGGAGTTTGTTCTTGTGGCGTGTTTGGGGATCTATGATTTGGAAGATAGTTTTTAGGGTTCTAGTTGTTTTGTAATAGTTGTGTCATGGTGTTTTGGTTGTTGTGTGAAGTCTTATAATGTGTAGTTCACACAGTTCTTCTAATTTTGGTATCATTCCACTATGGAGGGTCTGAGAGCTTAGAGGTTATGCAATATTGATGACCAAGGCATCATAGTCCCTTTCCCCTAGATTATATGATCTCATTGTTGACCATGCACATGGATTCTAGATGTGTTTTTACCAGGAACCATTATGGTGTGGCCATATCCTTTGTGTCATAGTTCTTTCTCATTTGGGAACCATTGTGGCATGGCCCCATGTGTTGGGTTGTGATGCATGTTTTCTCAGATTACCTGTGTGTTTTGGCATTGCAGAGGGCATTTATAGTAGATTCATCGCACAAGGAATATGTTTTAAGAGTTGTATGAAGGATTCATATAAGGTTCAGCACAGTTTTAAAAAAATATCATCTTAATGATGTTGAGGGGAAAATCAATCCCCACCCACCTCTTCTTTATGTGCACTTGATATCCCAAGGAGCATGGGATGCGTTTTGCAGCCATTGTGCGAAGCATACTTTTCATGTACATTGTATCTAGTAATACATTGTTTGACGTTTCTTCTATTCATCACTGTAATTGACAATTTTTTATTTATGAAATAGAAACCGAGTGATGAAAATAACGAATGGGCATCAAAACTAGTGTACCCCTAATGTAATGTAGGGATGGCGTATGCTTCACTTGAGAAAAAATTGGTACATATTTTAAATCTACCGTAATACTTTTATGTGACAAAAAACAACCCCATAACAATGTTCCTATATTTATATGCAGACTGATGAATCGAAATCGAAATCCACTTCCATCCCATTCCATGTGTTATGGAAGGAGGATCATGTAAATAAAGAGCGGATACTAAAAGATGAAAACACACAAAAAGTGTTGGAAACATGTGTAAGTACGACATAAAATAAATTCGTTTTGCTTTAAATCACTATTACATAACAATGAATACTTTTTTCCTATATTTTCTATCAGACATAGTAAAAGGAATCAACAACACCCACACCAGATACAGACATAATTTCAGCAGCCTTGAAGCAACCAGAACAGTATGGCCGCATCAGAGGTGTGGGTTTTGGGGTGACACCCTGAACAGATTTTCAGAAATAAAAACAAGCGGAGGATCAAAATGAGGAAATGAAAACGATGATAGAAACTATCACGAACCAGGCCGGGTCACCATCCGACCTGGTGCCCGACCCGGTCCGTGCCAAGGCCCAAAGGGCATTCCTGATCCCCATGGGATGGCACAAGTTTCCGGGTATCAAACATTACATGGGAATGATTTACCCAAAATAAAATACAGAAAAACAACTAACCAGATAAATAAACTGAAACTAGAAATAGACAACCAAACACGCCTTTAAACTATGAAAATGTTTAAAGCCTACAACTCAAAGCAATAACTAAAAAGAAAAGATGACAGCGGAAACTAAAAATCTTACTCAAACCTCCTGGAAAAAGAGGGGCCACATCAACACCACTCTGCATGACAAGACCAACTGCAACCTAAACCACCATCCGCGAGCACGATGTCACAACCTGGAATACACAAGAAACAAAGTCTACATACACCCAAATATGTATCTAGGGTGTGATCCAAAAGCCCAATAGGACGTCACCCAATAAAAAGGATCCACATATAAAAATTAAATTAAAAATACATTTGTAGGCTAAATAAATGAAAGGACACCAAAGCTTAAACAACTTTAAAGAAACAGTTTCTATAAGGACAATACTTTTAAAGAAAATAGCATAAATAAAAGAAAACACCCTTGCATAAAAGAAAAACTCAAACCTTCACAAAAACCAAAAAGCTGCACTGTATGCCAACGATGGGTGTACAGTAGTCCAGGAGCACCAAAAGTGGGAGAGGCCCTAAAGGTACTAGAAAATGGAATGGGACCCTATAACCTCGCGTCTCGGGGAAGAGTACATGAATCACAACAAAATATGTTCTCATGCACGAGCCACTAGACAGGGCAACACATCCATAACCTAGTGGTCTCCGATCATCATCCAATGTCTAGTTAGTGTTGTAATCGTCAATCCAGCTAAGTGAATCTGGGCCGGGGCCACTCTCGAATCACTAGCATGCTAGTCTAGTCCGCCCACCTAGTACCGAGGCATCCCCTTTTGTGCTCAAGATGTTCCAACTTCACATTTCATGTCAAAATCAAAAAAATATAACAAAAAGGGTGTAACATAAACCCAACTCCACACTTCCACATACATAGAAAACCATTTGACAAAGTACGCACGCGAAAAGACATTACCCAACTCAATTAAAACAATTTCTGCATTGAAAATAATTGTTTATTTGAAATATATTAAATTTTTTGTTTTAATCATTTTTATCAAATCGTATTAAATTATTTGTAAACAAATTATTCAAAAAGAAAAATAACACGACTTTAAGATGCAAAACCAACTCAACCCTCTTTCATGACCAAGCACACCCAAAACAAGTTCCCAAAAATGTTTCACACCATTAATACAACTTAATAAACCATTTAATGATTTTATAAAACCAATGACAAGGTGAAACCATGCACTGTACACCAAAAATATTTTAAAACATAATCTACATCAATTACACAATCAAATAAATCAACTACACAAATAAAGAAACCATTCTAGTGATTAAACCAACCACTAATAAAGTTTATCAATAAATTTTAAAAATGTGTCACATGACTTTAAACACTAAAGACTCACTCAAATCCTCATTTTTGAAAAAACACATATCAACTCCATGTCAAAACACGATCCAAATCCTTTGAACAATTCAATAGTTAAATGCTCAAAATTTATAAAACATGATCAAATGTCACAATAAGGGGTTTTATAAAAAATGAACCACATTTCATATAAGCATGATAGTTAAAATCAAAACACATATAAAAATCATTCAAAAACGAACTTCGCACAACACAGATTAATATAATAACACACTAAATTAATTAATCAAGCAAATTAACTTATCAGATAATGTTTAAACGCGGAACCACCTACCTCAGTGTAACATACTTCACAAACATGGTGTGCAACGATCGTCTCCCACCAACCGCAACTCAAACAACGTCCAAATAGAACCTAATAAAAAAATGCATCGGACCAATTATTCCAAAATTGAACCAAACTCAATTCAAAACTCTAACCGCACTGAAACATGATTAAACAACAAGAAAAAAAGGAAAACACACTTACAGCGGGGGTGCGGGAGATCGGCTGGAGCTCAACGGAGGCTTTCGGAGTTGCTCGAGGAGGTGCGGGGAGGCTGTCGAGCAACACGAAGGGGTGCGGAGCGGCCGATGCGAGGTTGTCCGGTCAGCGCGATTGCCAAAAAAAGTTGAGGCGGCGCCAACAGGGGTCGGGAGATGTGGCGGAGGGAGGAAGAGGGGTGTCAGACGGAATTTTCCGGACAAAGAAGGGAGGTCGGTTGCCATGGGGGTGCGGCGCAAGCTGGCCGGCTAACCGGGGTGGCCGAACAGAGCAGGAGCAAGGGGTTTCGGGTTCGTCAGAGGGAGGTCATGCGCTGGTGGAGAGGTTCGGCGAGGAGGCGGGAATAAGGGGAGAAGTGAAAAGAGGGGTCGCGGCTAGCATGGCGGAGGTCGTTCTGTAGGGTTGCGAGGGTGTGGCACAACGGATGAGGGGAGGGCGGTGCGGGGTGCCACGGGATGGAGAGCCGGAAACTGGTGGTTGAAGGGGAGGTGTTGGCAAGCGGCTCACACATCCTGGGAAAGGGAAAGCAGATGGCGCGATCGGGTTCCAAGGGGGGGGGGGAACGCCACGGGCAAAGGGGGTGAGGGGGAGGTTCGAAAACCATAGAGAAAAAAAGAAAACCCAAAATAAAATGGAGTAAAAAAATTAAAATAAAAAGGAAAATGAAAAATAAAATCCATAATAATACTATTATTATTATTATTGTTATTAATATTCTTAAACTAAAACCTTGACAATAATAATATTATTATCATTAAGACACAATTCATTAAATTATCAACACATTATTCCCATTTTATTTACTTATTTTTATTCTTCCACACATTTAATTTTATTTCATTATTATTATTAATTACTTAATTTAATTTGTTGGCCATCGAGCAGGGTCATACGATGGACCTAGCGAAGCCTCACGACTTTGCAATTATGCTTCACCCATGCGTCGCATGATGAAAAGCCCTGAAAAACTCATCTAATTTTGTTTATTTATTATTAATTCTTTTTATTTAATTAGTTAGACATTAGGCAGGCGAGCGGGGGACCGAGCGGGGTCGTCCGGCTTCGACAGCGGCGCGTCGAACACCATCCAGGCCGAAACACATATTTATCAGTGCAAAAAGCCCAAAACCCAAGTCGGGCTCGACCATCATTTCGTATAAAAAGAAAAAATAATAATTAGAAGCAGATAAAATTATAAGATAAAAAAATAAAGATTAGAAACATGACGCAGCGCAAAGTCCGAGTGTGACAATTCTCCCCACCATAAATATTTCTATCCCCAGAAAGCCACAAATAGGGTTGAGACTCAAAGAAGAAGTTGTTACCCCACTCAAGTTCAAAGAGGATCCCCAAAATCAACAAGCGAAAAGAGGGAAAAGCACCGTGCTCAGAGAAAGTGACTCAAAGACAACTTTATGAAATGCGTCAAAAGACATTCTGATATGTGCCGCCTGCCCCGAAGAGCTAGAATGCCTCCAGTTGACTGATCGGGGAAGGGAACTCCCGCACCCACGGAAAACAAATTCACAAGATGAAAAACCTCAAGCTCTATTAAAAGAAAACCAAGCCATATTTAAAAACAGAAAAAAAAAGATCAACATGGGGAGGCCCGAGGGGATCCCCACCATTAGGAACTCACTAACGCTCGAGACGAGACTAGATAAATGACACAGGGAGGTTTGAGCGGACTCCCCTTCTTTAAAGAAAAGTCCAGTACCGATTCATTCAAGAGACATTTGTGCGAGACCTGACGTGGGTCTCCTCACCATTGGAACTGACAGTAGATACAAAACTTTAGAAATTTTCCTACGGGGGCCAAGCGCCCCACCACAAGGGGCTGGGAGGGTCGGGCCCAACTACCGGGTGTTAAAACCACGGCCAGAGATTGACCAACATCTCCAAATCCCTGGATGAGCATCATTCATATTTAAAACTGTTTAACCCAACAGACCCCATAAAGACAACTAAAAGTGATTACATCTGGTGGGATGCAACCCTCAGGACTTTAAGGTGACGAGATGATCATGCCACCTCATAGACACGAGAAACCCCACACACCCAAATGGGTCGTTCAGAGAGGAACAATCACAGAATAAAATTTAAAGCTCCTTCAACTTCAATACCGACGTCAGAAATAAGGTTGGGGTGTCGTACACTCCTGGGGTTCCTGACCACGTGCCAGCATCACTCCGAGGCCTATGGCTAGAGCCCTGATGATTGAAGCATCTCCTGCCTTGCAGTCAGATATTGAAGACTCCTGAATAGAACTTCTCCTTTTGGTGTCACACGCGACGACACTACAACTGAGGAAACACTAGCAAACACAACACATTACGATATCCGATTACTCTCACACTAAAAATTCACAAGAATGAGAGATTAGATGGTACATGTGCATCACCCCTTGTTACAATGATTGATAAAATGACACCACAAATCATCACCGAGCACAATCGTTGTTGTCGAAAGATAAATTATGTTGAGATAGATATTAAACCGCACCTTGAACAACACGTGATTCCTGCCAACAACCATAGCAGCCTCGTACAACTGGGTCTGGCAAACTAGTAACCTAACACGAACCTTTTCTTAAACAAAACAAACCAAAGACCAGTAGTCATTTAGAAAAATAGACCGCACCAAAAACTTCGGGGTACTTCATCCTTTTCCCCACTGGAGTCTCCTTTACCACATCCAAACAAACGTTGACTATCAAAGGGACCTCACACTACAAGATGTCACCCAACCATGACCATTGCGGCCGATAAAAGAACTACAATCCTTTCAAGAAATTGGTCAGCACCGATAACTTTGAACCGCCTTCACCCTTCCATTCCGGAATTACGTTCACCGTTTCAAGGGGGAACCTTCAGACGCAACGATGTCAAACTTTATACCTGATGACTCAGACGACTCAAAGAGACAGAAACTCCCTTCAGCTCCCCTCACATATGTCATCACGCAGTGAGAGGATCCACTTAACCAAATGGAAAATGAAAATACTTAGAACTATCACCCCAAATGTGAGAGTACTTACTTTAATCAACTGGAGGGTAGGCCAATGGAGAACTATATGTGGCCACATGTCATTTTCACATTAAATCTTTATTGGGGCGTACACTAGCCAAGAAAGAGAACAGTTGACCGAAACAAACTGGTCCAATGGCCAAGACATACAGTAAGAGAACACTAAACGTGTAGGGGAAAGCACGACAAGGGCTTCCCGAAACAATTTTCGAAAGAAACCATTAACTACACGTTTCCACACCAACTCACGAATAAGAATTCAAACTCATTACACAAATCAGTCAAAAGGGATTCTCAGCTCAAAACGCCTCACATCCAACCTTTCAAAAATACAAGTACACACCAAACAATCACAAGTTATTTAAAAACACCTAATTTTTCTTTTAACAAAACATTTTGAAAATAAGAAAAGCCAGTGGGTTGCACAAACACCAATGGTGTCCCTTGGGCCTCGCACATGCATGTTTCTATGCCACACCAGCACCCACCTCATAACCATCTAGGAACACATCCGATCATTCCATTAACCCTTTATCTTTCGATATACACTCATGTATGTGGTTTCCCATGAGAACACCAAGGATCAAAACCAAACCTTTCCATTTTTTTCAAAACCAAAACATCCAACCCACACTTTTCAAACATCATACCTCATTTTCTTTTTAAAGTGATTTATTTCAAAACACATTCCAAAACGTTTTCCATGACCAAATCATTTTTACTTATAAACCAAATTTCCAAATTTCCAAAACAAAGAAATGAGGAATGGTGCAGGAGAAAACTAGTGTCAGCAGGTGACTGGAATGTAGGGTTGGAAGCCATACGCCAATCATGCCACCGCCACAGAGGGTATTTTGGGACAGTGTCCCTGGCACCGCATGGCTTTCCAAACCCTACGAGATCATTGGGACCACTGACCCTACTCTCGTTTTCATTTCCCCTAAACGAAATTAACCACACCGACCAATGGTTTAGACTAACCTCAACAAGCTTTGGTAACTCGAGTCCCACCATGAGGAGTGCAAGATAGGCACCTTACTTGTAGCAAAGACGTTGAGTCCCGACAACCTTAACTCCAGTCTATCGTGACCCTATCCCAAAAGGAAACGACCTAAGAGAGCAAACCTTTCCCTCTGATATCATTTTGTCATGAACTAGGTCAGGTCGCCATCTGACCCGGCTGCCGACCCAGTCCGTGCCAAGGCCCGAAGGGCATTCCCGATCCCCACTGGCTGGCACAAGTTCTCGGGTATCAAACATTAAATGAGAACGATTTACCCGAAATAAAAGATAGAAAAAAACTAACAAGATAAATAAACTGAAACAAGAAGTAGACAACCAAATATGCCTTTAAACTATGAAGAGGTTTGAAGTCTACAACTCGAACCAATAACTAAAAAGAAAAGACGACAGCGGAAACTAAAACTCTTACTCAAACCTCCTGGAAAAAGAGGGGCCACATCAACACCAATATGCATGAAAATACCAACTGAAACCTAAACCACCATCACTGAGCATGATGTCACAACATGGAATACACAAGAAACAAAGTCTAAATACACCCAAAGGTGTATGTAGGGTCTGAGCCAAAATCCTAATAGGACTTCACCCAATAAAAAGGTTCAACATTTAAACATTAAATGAAAAATACATTTGCAGGCTAAATAAATGAAAGGAAACCAAAGCTTAAACAACTATAAAGAAAGAGTTTCTATAAGGAAATCACTTTTAATGAAAACAACATAAATAAAAGAAAACACCCTTGCATAAAAGAAAAGCTCAAACCTTCATAGAAACCCAAAAGTTGCACCGTATACCGACGGTGGGTGTACAGTATTCTAGGAGCACCAAAAGTGGGAGAGGCTGTAAAGGTACTAGAAAAATGAATGGGACCCTAGAACCTCGCATCTCGGTGAACAGTACAAGAATCACAACAAAATACATTCTCGTGCACGAGCCACTAGACAGGGCAACACATCCATAACCTAGTGGTCTCTGATCATCATCCAATGTTTAGTTATTGTTGTAATCATTAATCCCGCTAAGTGAATTTGGGTCGGGGCCACTCCCGAATCACTAGCACACTAGTCTACTCTGCCCACCTAGTACCCAGGCATCCCCTTTGGTGATCAAGAGGTTCCAACTTCACATTTCATGTCAAACTCAAACAAATAAAACAAAAAGGGTGTAACATAAACCCAAATCCACACTTCCACATACATAGAAAACCATTCGACAAAGTACGCATGCCAAAAAACATTACCCAAATCATTTAAAACAATTTCTTCATTGCTAATAATTGTTTATTTAAAACATATTAAATTTTTATCGTTAATAATTTTTATCAAGTAATATTAAATTATTTGTAAACAAATTATTTTAAAAGAAACATAACAAGGCTTTATGAAGAAAAACCAACTCAACCCTATTTCATGACCAAGCACACCCAAAACAGGTTCCCAAAAATGTTTCACACCATTAATACAACTTAATAAACCATTTAATGATTTTATAAAAACAATGACCAAGGTGACACAAAGAATTGTACACCAAAAATATTTTAAAACATAATCTATATCACTTACACAATCAAATAAATCAAATACACAATTAAAGAAACCATTCCAATGATTAAACAAACCACTAAGAAAGTTTATCAATAAATTTTAAAAATGAGTCGCATGACTTTCAACACTAAAGACTCACTCAAATCCTCATTTGTGAAAAAACACATATCAACACCACGTAAAAACACAATCCGAAGCATTTTCACAATTCAATTTCTAAATGCTCAATTTTTATAAAACATTATCAAATGTCACAATAAAGGTTTTCATAAAAAATGCACCACATTTTATATAAGCATGCTACTTAAAATCAAAACACATATCAAACTAATTCAAAAACTAACTTCGCACAACATAAATTAATAGAATAACACACTAAATTAATTTAGCAAGAAAATTAACTTATCAGATAATGTTTAAACGTGTAACCACATACCTCGGTGTAGCAGACTTCACAAACATGGTGTGCAATGATCGTAGCCCACCAACCGCAACTCAAACAAAGTCCAAATAGAACCTAATAAAAAAACGCAACGGACCAATTATACCAAAATTGAACCAAACTCAATTAAAAACTCTAACCGCACTCAACCATTATTAAACAACAATAAAACAAGGAAAATGTACTTACAGCGTGGGTGCGGGAGGCTGGTCGGAGGTCGACGGAGGCTGCCGGAGTTGCGCGAGGAGGTGCGAGGAGGCTGTCCAGCAGTGCGAAGGGGTGCGGGGCGGCCGGTGTGAGGTTGGATGGTTGGAGGGGTCGCCAGAAAAAGGGGAGGTGGCGCCAGCATGGGTCAAGAGATGCGATGGAGGGGGGAAGAGGGGTACTGGCCAGAATTTTCCGGACAAATAAGGGAGGCCGGTTGCCATGGGGGTGCAGTGCGAGCTGGATGGCTAACCGGGGTGGCCGAACAGAGCAGAAGCAAGGGGAATCATGTTTGACTGAGGGTGATTTTGTGCCGGTGGAGAGGACCGATGAGGTAGCAGGAATAAGGGGAGCGGTGCAAATAGGGGCCATGGACTGCGCGGCGAAGGTCGGGCGGTCGGGCTGCGAGGGGTGCAATGAGATGGATGCGGGGAGGGCGGTAAGGGGTGTCGCAGGGTGGCGATCCGGCAACTGGTGGCAGAAGGGGAGGCGCTGGTGAGTGGTGCATGTGGCCTGGGAAAGGGAAAGCAGACGGCACGATCAGGTTCCCAGGGGGGGGAACGCGACGGGCAAAGGGGGTGAGGGGGTGGTCCAAAAACCCTAGAGAAAAAAAAGAAAACCCAAAATAAAATGGGGTAAAAAAATAAAATAAAAAGGAAAATCAAAAATAAAATCCATAATAATACTATTATTATTATTGTTGTTATTAATATTTTTAAACTAGAACATTGAGAATAATAATATTATTATCATTAATACACAATTCATTAAATTATTAGCACATTCTTCTCATTTTATTTAATTATTTTTATCTTTCCACACATTTAATTTTATTTCATTGTTATTAGTAATTCATTTATTTAGTTAATTGACCATCGAGCAGGTTCATATGACGGACATGGTGAAGCCGCATGACATCACAATTAAGCTTTTCCCATGCGCTGCATGATGAAAAGCCCTAAAAAACTCATTTAAATTTGTTTATTTATTATAAATTCCTTTTATTTAATTTTTTATACATTAGGCAGGCGAGCGGGGGACCGAGTGAGGTCTCCCAGCTTCGACAGTGGCGCGTCGAACACCATCAATTCCAGAACACATATTTATTAGCGCAAAAAGTTCAAAACCCTAGTCGGGCTCGACCCTCATTTCGTATAAAAAAGAAAAAATAATAATTAGAATCATATAAAATTATAAGATAAAAAAATAAAGATTAGAAACATGACACATCGCAAAGTCCGAGTGTGACAGAAAAATTATCTATGTTCAAAGAATAATTAAAATACCAGAGAGAGTTGATAGAAATTTGAATGGGGGAAGCAAAGAGAAAAAACAACTTATGAACAACCCGTATGTGAAGATACCACCCCACCCCCTACCTGTTTTGAGGCAATCCATTCCCCTAAAAAACATGACATTGCTGAGGTAATCAATGTTCTAATAATTGTTTCTATGAAATGTGAATCCAATAGAAACTGATAACTTTCCTGTGCTTATATTATATAGGGTGAAAATGATTGTGATTTATATCTATCAACTCCCACCTATCGCCTTGTAGCGAGGGCTATGGTGTTCAATATGCAAAACGACATGCTACACAACTGACCATTTCCAACAGATCATGTCAGAGTGTTGATTAATGTATCTCATGATCTGAGTGTCATGATACATGTTCTAAATGATTATGATGACATTCATACAGTCGAAAAAGCTGTTGGAATATTCATCGGATGGTTGTCAATTCTTGTAAAAAACATGTCGATAAGGAGGTATTAATTTCCAATTTATTTTTCAAGCTGAACCTTAAACATTTAAGGAAAAAAGGTCTGAACCGATGAATAATATTATAGAATGACAAGTATAAGGGGTGAAAAGAAATATTGGATCAAAACTATATCAAGGATCAACCAACCGATTGAAATAATCTACTGAGAGCACCTTCACCCCACTTGTTCTATATCCACATTTAATATCATTGTTGGCTCATATGGATACAGAGTTGATAGATAAAAATAGTCACACAATTGATTTTGAAAAAAATATTTATGGAGAGGATGAATCAAATTACATTAGTGGTGAAAATATAAATGAAATCCTAAAATATGAATAGCTAGGGGCCTCAGTTGTAAATGTATACATGAGGTATGTTTTTATGATTTGATTTTAAAAAAGCTGATATACTATGATAATTATGACTAAATAAATTTCATATTTTTCATTGGCATATATATGAAAAACAATTGAAGGGATTTTCCCATGAACAAAAATTTGGACTTGTCAGTCCTCACATTAACTCTTCAAAAGAAGAAATAAATTCAGATAAAGTGGGTGAAATATTGTCATCCCTGCTCAAATTGTTTGAAAAAAAATTTGGATTAACAAATATTTTTAATACCAATGATGTAGGGGTAAAACTATACAATTTAATCATATCAACTATATTTTCATTTCTTTCATTACTTATTCCTTTTTGTGTTTTTAGGTAGCCTAGGATGCTCATTGCGGTCAATTTGGATACTCCGAAGATTTGTTTTCTAGATTAAATGCATAGATATCCAACAAACCAACAACGCATGATGGAATTTTTTAATTTTTAATATAGTAGATTGAAAATTCTGGAAAAAAACATCTAGTTATATAATTTATATTATATTTTAATGAGTATTCTATTATGATAGGGTGGTGCATCAATATAATCTACTTCATGGAATGAATCCAAAGCCTAAGGACAAGAATGCTCATGAGATATAAAACTAGACAAGTATCCTGGTATATATAATAAAATTTCACTATAAAAACACATATCTAAACAAATTACTTATTTTTATTGATGTTTTTACAGTTTCCAAAAAAAACAAATGAAGAAGAGTTTGGTTATTATGTTTATAAATTTATGAAAGAGATCATGTTTCATCAATAAACTAGTATCCCTGAAGAGGTATTTTCGAAAATAATTACTATTTTGTTTAAAATATTAATTAATCCTTTGTGTATTTATATTTTTTCAGTACTACCATGACTGCCACAAAAACTCATATTCACGAGATGATATAGACAAAATAGTAATTATTTTCAATTGGGAGAACCAAATCCACCCGAACAAACATGAAATGATCTAACGGCCTACTGAAAACATAATATGGAATCAAAAACACTGAAATCCCCAAATACATGAGGTGCGGGACAAGTAGTAACCGTATAATCATACGTCAGATCAAAGTCAGAGGACTGAATCAATCTGAACCACATTTTCCCCCCTTCACAGAATATAATTACACTTTGTCCACAAAAATAATTAAAATCCCTAAGTGGCCAATGCAATAAAGAAAATAAAATAAAAACTAAACTAAAACAAACCTGTCTCCAAGGACTATACACATCACCGTCCAACATATAAGAACCAAAATTCCCCATGGGTCAAATCATGTTCCTGCAAGAAAGCGGGAAATAGATCCATGTTTCAAATTGATACTATAACATAGTACATTCCTATTAATTAACAATTATTCTTCCTATTAATGGTATATAATTAGTTTGGCTCGAGTTTCAGCTTAATTTGGTTTTGTTTGATATAAGTTTTTATCCCATCCAATAATAAAAGTTTTCTAGAGGACACAATTTCTAATCAAATAGAATATATCATAACAAAAATTCGATCCACACCTATGAAGAAGGTTGAAAATGATAAGAAAGAATGATTGATCATATAATCTGATGAGTTATAAAATGATAAAATAAAAAAACGAAAAAAATTTAGTGTTCTATAATTTATCAAGTGAATATGCAATTTTCAAACAATAATAAACATGTGAAAGTAGAGAAAAGTGGACATAATGGCCTGGATTTTTAAAAGAAAAGGTGTTAAATCCATACCAATAACAACTAGTGGTATCATAAAGAATCTGATTGGTTGAAACTAAAATCAAGCCATGATTTCGTGAAAGAAATCTGTTATAAATATGAGGGAATATTTGGAGAAACCTAATCATGAAGAAATGGGGGATTTAGAGATAGATTTTAATGGTTATTCAACCTTATCAATGATTAAAGAAACTTATAGATACTAACTACACCCCCTACCCCACCCCTTTCCCCACTGCCCCACTGCACCACCCCCTCCCCCTGCCTTGCAGACCCCCCTACAGACCACCCCTACCCTGAAGACCTCCCCACTCCACCCTTCCCCCTCCACCCACCCACTTCCCCCTACCCTGCAGACCTCCCCCCTGCCCTACAGACGTCCCCCTCCCCCTCCCCCCTTCTCTACAGACATCCCCCTGCCCCCTGCCCCCCTCCCCCTGCCCCCTACCCCCCCTCCACCCTGCCCCCTGCCCTCCTCCACCCACCCCCTTCCCCCTACCCCCCTGCCCCCTTCCCCCCTCTACCCACCCCCTGCATCTTACAAAAGAGACTCTACAATGTTTTTGTAATCTCAGGAGGGATCACACATGTATGATTAAAGGAACATAAAAACTCTAAAATAAGTTTACCTAATTGATCACTTGATTTCATGTGAGGTGCTTGGAAGATTCTACATTCACCTTAGTTTGAGCATCAATTCAGGTTGAGAATCAATTATGAAGTGGTTTTTCTGAGGGTATCCACAAGCAGATGAAAATGACCACTTAATTTTCACTTGAAACTCCCTTTGGTTGTGCCAGCAACAACATGGTGAAAATCTTTACAATTTAGATAAGGGGGAAGACATGAGGTGCATGAATTTTAATGATTGGGAGAGAATCTGGCCATAAAAAATTTAATTCAAACTAAAAAATTATTTTAGTATTTTCAAAAAACTTAGTGTACAGTTCCTAGATAGAATATAAGCATAAAAAATCTCTATATTAGATGAATTCTAGTAGTAAAATTCAGACAAGATTCAATCAAATCAACTTATAATAATAACATTGTCCACAACATCAATTCCGCTTATGGAAAATTAGGCCTCCATGTCAAAAAATATGAAATTTATGATGTAAAATCAGAACTTGAACTAAACTTTTGTGTTCCAAAAACCCAAATAGAGAACCCCTTTAAAAGATATATCTTAGAAGTGAGACCACCTCATCAATATCAATGAACAACATACTGGTTTCATGAAACTTATGGTTCACTGACCTGCAATTAGAAATATAATGTCATGTTTGAATTTGGATCATCAAAAATACTAAATGATAAAACAATTTTATATTTTATTTTAAGAAATACTTCAGTAAAAAAACTCTGGGATGTGGAATTTGTTCAAAAATATAATATACCATCAAGATCAGCATATCAGACCATCTAATGATGAACAGATTTTTGTAAATATGAATTTATTTAGGTAACATCCAGTAGTTAACACCTTCAAACCCTGATATACAACATCAGAATTATTCTAATCTATGATTCAATGCCCCAAGGAAGGTCATAGAGTATTTTTTTCATAATGTATAATCTATTGTTAGTAATGCAGTTGTGCAGAAAATAAAAATCATGGAACTGTATTCAGATCTAGAATCTTATCTGGATAACATCAAGGGGTGAAGTTATAGTCTCAGAAACACCATAAAAAAGTACCCTGACATCGCAACAATAAATGCATGGTTATGCTAGTTGGTCTTCTCCATATACTCCGCAGATGCTGAAACCTACGGATCAACATTCAACATTTCTAAATTTAATGTTGTTGTCATCCGAAACAATTTAAAAATACCAGGAAAGAGGCATGAAGATTAGAAAGGAGATATGACAATAATAAAGACAATAAATTGAATGAAATAAATCATACAGTATGAAAATTGGAGGATGAGTTGAGTGTCTCTTGGAGTGGCTTGTAGTGTTGATGGAGGTAGGGTTACATAATGCCTTCAATGGAAGCATCAACGGCAACACATTGTATGTGATATATTTACCTAAATAGTCTCACAAATGTCCATTACAGAGTGCACTAAATCACATCTTGGATAACAGTGACCTGGATCCTACACATTAAATGTATTTTACAGAAACCATCAAATTAAATGGGAAATTACTCACATACAATTTAAAGAGTAAGGTGGAAAACATAAAAAACATTGAAAAAAAAGTAGAAACAAGAACCTGGATGTTTGTTTATGCTTCCAAAAAACAGTATGATTCTATCTTCAACAGGTGTATGAGGTGATGTACAACTTTTTTCTACCCAGAAAACAAAATAAAAATGTTATTAAATAGTAAAAAAACAGATGTAAATAAAAGAAAAGAAAATGGAAAAGAATTTTTAGGTTTCAAATCCCGAACAGGGGCCATTGTTAATGTGATGACCCAGACTCTCTTGGTCCTTCCCTTTTCCAAAATTTGGGTCCAAAAGGGGTGGCGTCTCGGTGAGACCGATCGGCGCGACCGATCGGTGAGACCGATTGGTGAGACTGATCGGCGAGACCGATCGGTGAGACAGATCGGCGTCACCCAGCCTTGTCGGGGTTTTTCCAGTGGCGTTCCTCCTTGCGCAATTAGGGGTTTAAACCCTATTTTGACCTGTTTGAGTGTGTTTTAATGACCCGTAACGCGAATAATATTTTTAATTAAATAATTAATGAATTAATGAGTCGGTTTAAACCACACAACCCCCGCGCCTTACGCGGTTCAGCGTTTTTATCTCAACTGTTTGTGGCTCTTATAAACTAAGGGTTAGTCGTGGGTCCTCCTTTCCTCGATCGTGGATTTTCACAAACAGCTTCTTGTGCATCGAGCACGCCGCATCGTTATCCATAAATTTCCGCACCCGGCCTAAGCGTCGATCATCTATCAACAAGTAAGGAATTTCTCATCTGCCTCTCTCTTTTGTGTATCATGCGGGGTGGGCATGTTTCTGTTCTTTAGAATTGGATAAACTAGACCAGAATGGAGACAATGAACTGGATTCTATAAAGAAAGGTGTGCTATTATAATTCATGTTGTTTATATTATGACCGTCTTTCTGAGTTATGCTGGCTTACGTGTTTCTGAAAATCGAGGTCGTTGGTGGTCGTTGTTTGTGTTCTAATGAACCCCTGCTGATGTTTTAAATGGCTTGTTTGTGGTTGTTAACTCCTGCTGTTTAAATGGATACTGGTTAATCATGTACACTCGGCTAAGTGAATTGAAAGCCCCAGGATCAATCCTTCTGTGATAACCCTCGGTTAAAACACACAAAGATTGAAATCATGGAGTGTGTTAAGTCATTTAATTCTGAAAATACCAGCATGGCCCTGACTTGTGTTGATGGTGGTAGTTGGTTGTTTTCTTTTCGGGCCGATTGTTGGAAATGTGGGAGGGGATGTGATCCCATGTCTTATACTCTTGGTGGTTGTGTGAGTTTGGGGATGGGATCCCCTGCTGGTATGGATTCAGCGGTTGGGAGTTTTAAGACCGGGTGGGTACTTGTTTATATCACGAATTGAGGTGGGATCCTCTATTGTTGAGAACCAGGTGTGGGCGTTATGGTTAATGCTTGACTGTTTACTTTCCTAAACTAGTGCCTATGCTTTCTAGTTGACCAGTAGTGCTTAAAATTAATTAAACATTATCACTAAGCTTGAAACAAGAATGGGACAAATGGGTTTTGTAGGAGAAATTCGTGACTTGGGACTTGGACGCTGTGGTGTTGTGTTCTGTAGGATGGTTAGAAAAACCTAGGCTTTGGGTGAGTGCGTGTTACCTATATCAATACTTGTAGTTTTGTGTTTCTTATTCGCGCCTCATCCAAGTCACGCACTTAGTTCCGAACACCCCCATTTCATGGGGGAGGGTGTTTTTCCCAACACTATTCTTAGTGGCTGGTTATTAGCTCCTTTTCTTCTCCCTTTCCTGGATAGCCCAAGTATCTTCGGGCAGGCTGTGATGGCCTGAGGTCCATTATTAGCCCAAGAACCTTCGGGCGGGGTAGTGTGGTGGTCTGCCTGGTGTGTGCGGTAGGTGGTTTCACAAGTGTCTTCGGGATGAGGCCCATGTGTCTTCGGGCGTGCCAGTGGATCCTTTAGCCCAGCAGTCTTCGGGCGTGGTGGTGGTTGTTCTATCCTAGGTGTTTGCAGGCGTGGTTACATGTGATAGTTGTGGCCCAGGTGTGTGCGGGCGGGATTCGGCAGTGGGACTGCATGCAGTTGTGGCCCAGGTGTGTGCGGGCGGGATTCGGCAGTGGGACTGCGTGCGGTTGTGGCCCAGGTGTGTGTGGGCGGGTGTGGCAGTGGGACTACGGTGTGAATGGCGGGATTGTTCCGATGCGTATGATGTCTCAATAACCAGTGGGAAAGTGACACGGAGTACCCAAACATCGATGTGCTATTATACTATATTACTTGACTTGCATTATTTGGGGAGTGTGCCTTGGTGAGGCTTGGGTGGATAGTTTACCTTGTTAGGTGTTTGGTTTACTTCTTTTCTCACGGGACTTTAGCACGTTTCCCCCACTTGTGAACGAGAGTCTTTGGTATTCCCTATTGAGTGTACTTGTATGCTCACCCTACGTATATAAAACTGCTTTCAGGTTTCCAGGAGGACTTCAGGGATCGCGCAAGACCTTATTAGCTCGGATCCTTGGAGCAGTTGCTGTTGTCATTTTCTTTCTTTGGTACTTACCTTTGTAGACACAATTTGCACCTTGTGGCTTTTACTTTTGAAACATGCATGTGGTAATGGTTTAATTTTGGATTTACTTTTCTTTCTACCTTGGTGTTGTTGGGTTTTCTTCTTCTTATCTCTCGATCCTATAAAATAAAAAGGGTAATGCCTTCCATTTGTGTGAAATTTCAATACCCTTGGGGTTAGTTTCCACTCCGGGACCTATTGAAGGCGGGTTTCAGGGGTCATTATCTCTCCTTAAACTTAAAGAAGGACGGGCCTGGGAATCTGCTGACCCTTCCCCCCTTTTGGTGAAGGCGGGTCGTGACAGAATGGTATCAGAGCTGATGGTTGAGAGATAGGATGGAGTCTGGAGTTAGGAACAGTGAGTATTGCATGGGATGGTAAGGAAACAGTGTTGGGTGACCTCGGTGTGTGAATTAGGCCAGGGAAGACCGTCTAGGACACGGGATTTTAGGGCCCCCCGTGATCCGATGCAAGGACTCTGGAACTTCCAAATGACCAAGTGAGGATACACTGATTGCAGGGTAGAGACCCTAGGAAAGGTACATGCATCATAATGACTTGTGTTCTTGTGTTTCTGGGATGTATTGGTAATCAAGAATAAATTTAAAATTTTTGAGAAATTTTAAGAACGATATTCTGCACTACATAGGCTTAGGAATTCCTTGTTTACCTTGCAGCTATGGAACCTGGAAGACGACCGCGTGTGGTACAGGAGATCAAGGCCCCAGAGACTACTTTGGCCGATCGACAGAGAGATGATCGACAAGAAGAGGACGACCAGTGGCATAAGACTCTTCAGGCCTTCCAGCAACAGACCCTCAAGAAGTATGAGGGCAACACCTCGGACATGAAGACAGAAGGCTGTCTAGAGGAGCTAGTAATAGCCTTCGGCCTGATTCGGGCCCCGACCGAGTACTGGGTCCCTCTGGCCATCAGCCAGAAGCGGGGAACGGCGCGTCAGTGGTGGACACTTTACCTGGGTTAGAGGAGAGAGGCTGAGGTGGCATGGGATGATTTTTAGAGGGAGTTCCGGGCGGAATTCCTCTCCTCGACGATGAAGGTAGAAAAGGGACAGGAGCTACTCTCCCTCCAACAGTGGAGTATGTTCATGAGGGAGCTAGGGATCATGTTCAAGGACCTCATACGTTTTTCTCCGGACCGCTTTCCCGACGAGGAGTCTCGGGAAAGACATTTGGAGGAGGCTCTCTGACCCTCCCTCCAGTATGTTATTATCCCCTTTACCCTTCCAATGTACTTGGAGGTCCAGAAGAAGGACGAAGTGGTTGAGAGGATGCACGCTCTAGGAGGTGTATCTCAAGAGGGGATCCAGCTGGGACCATCAAAGGGAAAGGCCGTCAGCACCAGGCCCCCAATGTCAGGACCCTCCAGGTTCTGACCAGTAGGGAGTAGACCACAGCAGTTTCAGTTTCGATCCCCAGGTCCTCGCCCTTTTCCTTCGGGCCTGGGACCGCGATGCTTCGTCTGTGGGAGCCCTGGACATCTCCGGAGTCAGTGCCTGGACCGGGTGCAGTACGGCGGTGGCGGACAGCCCCAGCACCCGCCCAGCAGCAGCTTCCAGCCAGGCCTTTCCAGCAAAAGCAGTAGGGACAGCGAGCTCCCACTCTTCTGAGGGATGACGTGGGAGGAGGAGGCCGACCTCAGGGCCCTCCTTAGGGACCCTGACCAGGGCGTGGTCTAGGAGGTGGCCGACAGCCAAGAGGCAGAGGAGTCGGGTGCGGACAGCTACACACCGCAGAGGCAGTAGATTCGGCAGGGCCGGAGGTTGTTCGAGGTACGATCAGTCTATTTAGCACTCTTGCTTATGCCTTGTTCGATACCGGAGCTTCACACTCTTTTGTTGCACAAAGTCTAGCCCGTTCCACGGGTTTAGATGCAGAGAGACTTCCAGATCCCCTGGTGTTGAGCACACCAGTCGAAGGTCAGACCAACTTGTTGTTTGTTTTTCGAGGATGTAGACTGATGATAGGGCCACATCAGTCAGTTAGGGACCTTATCCTACTACAGATATAGCCATACGATGTCATCCTAGGCATCTACTAGCTATTCTCTGTGTGTGCCATCATTGACTATTTCCGAAGAAGGGTGGTGTTCTCAGACTCGGACGACCGTCGTGTTACCTTCACCGGTGAGCGGAGCGGTCAGAAGGGCAACAGGAGGGAGGAACCCCTCCTCTCCTTGTTGGCCGAGCTGATAGTGGAATCAATAGATGCTGAGATGGTAGAAGTTCCAGAGATTTTCCGTGAGTTTATGGAAATATTTCCTGAGGAGGTGATGACTCTACCCCCTCGGCGTGATATCGAGTTCGGGATAGACCTACAACCCGATGATCGTCCGATCTCGATGGCTCCTTACCGGATGGCACCTTCAGAGCTACGGGTGTTGCGGATCCAGATTGACGATCTGATGTAGAGAGGTTATGTTCGTCCATGTGTGTCACCGTGGGGTGCTCCGGTCTTGTTCTCAAAGAAGGCAGATGGTGGTCCCAGGTTGTGCATAGACTACAGGAGGCTGAATCAGGCGACGATCAAGAATCGCCACCCTCTTCCGAGGATAGAAAATCTTTTCGACCAGCTGAAAGGGGCAGGATGGTTCTCAAAGATCGACCTACGGTCCGGGTATCACCAGCTAAGAGTGAAGGAGTGTGACATCCCGAAGATGGCATTCAGATGCAGGTATAGACACTTCGAGTTCGTAGTCATGCTCTTTGGCATTACGAACACCCCAGCTGTGTTCATGGGGCTTATGAACTCCATCTTCCGGGAGTACCTGGATCGGTTCGTAGTTGTGTTCATCGACGACATCCTAGTCTACTCTTGAACAGAGTAGGACCATGCAAAACACTTGAGGACAGTTTTGGAGGTCCTATGACATCATCATCTCTATGGGAAGTTGTCGAAATGCATGTTCTGGACACGAGAAGTGTGCTTCCTCGGGCACGTGGTGTCCGAGCAGGGAGTGGCAGTAGACCCGTCAAAAGTTGAGGCAGTTGTTTCTTGGGTAACACCCAAGAATGTGGCAGAAGTCCGTAGTTTCCTTGGGCTCGTAGGTTACTATCGGAGGTTCGTACCCAACTCCTCCCGAGTTGCGGCCCCTTTGACAACCCTGACCAAGAAAGACCAGGTTTTCTTGTGGAGTGAGCAGTGCGAGTAAGCCTTCATCTATCTGAAAGAGAAGTTGGTCAGTGCCCCAGTGCTAAGATTTACAGAAGAGGGGGTGGCTTATGAGGTGTTCTGTAATGCCTCAAGATAGGGCCACGGATGTGTGTTGATGCAGTAACAAGGGGTGATCTCTTATGGGTTCAGGAAGCTACGCCCCCATGAGCGTAATTACGCCACCCACGGCCTGGAGCTTGCAGCGGTCATTTTCGCGCTAAAGTTATGGCGGCACTACCTCATTAGAGAGCGCTTTATGGTGTTCACGGATCACAAAATATTGAGGTATATATTCTCCCAGTGGGACCTAAACTTGCGACAACGGAGATGGGTGGAGTTCCTCCAGGATTACGACTTTGAGATATCTTATACCGAGGGAAAGGGCAATGTGGTGGCCGATGCCTTGAGCAGGAGGACGCAGAAGGATGTGGACCGAGAGTCGGAGGATGCCTGGAAGGTGATGGAGGAGTTAGCTGCTTTACACCTGGACGCGAGGATGGATAGCGGCAGAGGCTGCCTATATCAGATGATAGTACAGTCATCTCTGTTTCTGCAAGTGGAGGAGTCTCAGTGGGGAGACCCAGAGTGCGAAGTGATGCGTGACCGAGTTGACCAGGGAAATGCTCTGGAAGGGTGGATAGAGGATGGTCAGAACCAGATGCTTTTCCAGGGAAGGTTGTTCATTCCGGAGGCGGTGCACGGCCAGGTTCTCAATGAGTTCCACAACTCACCCCTGGTAGTGTACCCAAGAGTTTCCAAGATGTACCAGGGACTGAAGAGGCAGTTTTGGTGGCCAGAGTTAAGAGATCAGTGGCAGGGTTTGTGACCAAGTGCTTAGTGTGTCAGCAAGTGAAGGCTGAACACCATGTTCCAGGAAGCCTACTGCAGCCTCTAAATGTCCCCGAGTAGAAGTGGGAGGAAATCTCGATGGATTTCATCACGAGACTACCCAAGGTCCAAGGGGGATACGACGCCATCTGGGTGGTAGTGGACAGGTTGACGAAATGGGCTCACTTCCTAGAAATCAGGGAGTCGAGTGCAGTGGATACCTTGGCACGAATGTATGTGGATGAGGTGGTGCGGTTGCATGGAGTTTCGAGGTCCATAGTCTCGGATAGGGACGCATGGTTTACCTCACAAGTCTGGAGAGGATTGAAGCATGCGTTTAGCACCCAGTTACGCCTGAGCACTGCTTTCCATCCCCATAATGATGGAAAAATAGAGCGCACCATCCAGACCTTGGAGGATATGCTATGGGCATGTGTTCTGGACTCAGGAGGATCATGGGTGCGACACTTTCCTCTGGTAGAGTTCTCGTACAATAATAGCTATCACTCTACCATCATGATGGCCCCGTTTGAATCCTTGTACGGGAGGCCATGCCGTTCACCTATGTGTTGGGCCGAAGTAGGAGAGGCAGGCATCCTTGGACAGGAGGTGGTGCAGAACACGACAGAGAAGGTTCATCTCATACGGGAAAGGATGAAGGCGGCCCAGGACCGGCAGAAGTCATATTCTGATACCAGGAGGAGGCCCTTGGAGTTTGAGGTTGGAGACCAGGTGTTCTTGAAGGTCTCCCCTCGGCGTGGGCAGTGGAGGTTCGGCAAGGGGAGTAAGCTTTCTCCTAGGTTCATCAGACCCTTCGAAGTGTTGCTACAGGTCGGTGAGGTAGCCTATCAGCTAGCGTTACCACCACCGCTACTGAGGATACATGTTGTCTTCCATGTGTCTTAGCTCCGTCGTTATTTGCATGACGATTCACACGTCCTTGATTGGGTTGAGCTGGACATTGAGGACGATGTGACTTTTGTGGAGAGACTATTGATGATCGAGGATCGCAAGGAAAAGGTGCTTCGTGGGTGAACCATTCCCTTGGTTCATGTTTTGTGGAGACATGGTGGTCTTGAGGAGAGTACGTGGGTGAGGTAAGCACAGATGCGTACCCAGTACACAGAGTTGTTTTAAGTTTTGTTCCTTGTTGTGCTTGTTGTGGTAGAACGTTTTGTCTTTTGGCTATGAAATGTACTGGTTTTCTTCCTCTGGATGTGTGTGAAAAGCCCTGGCTATGGGGTAGGAGAGAACCCGACCCCTAATCAAGACGCATTAAGGTGGATGCGATTAAACCCGTGAGGGCGAGTCAGTGCCGCCCAAAGCGGCAAATATCTTGACATGCGGAAGGAGACTCCCCAACCATCACATGCCTGGGCAGTTTGACATGATATGTTGCTTGGTTAGTGACAAGAAGGTGTTCTTAGTTAACAACAAGGTTCACTCTTGAGAGGTATCTTTCAAGGTGGTTTTTCGGATCCGCCCTTTCCTCCTGGGTTGTTTAAATTCTCGAGGACGAGAATAGTTTGAGAGGTATCTGATGTGATAACCCAGACTCTCTTGGTCAATCCCTTTGCCAAAATCCGAGTCCTAAAGGGGTGGCGTCTCGGTGAGACCGATCGGAGAGACCGATTGGTGAGACCGATCGGAGAGACCGATCGGTGAGACCGATCGACGAGACCGATCGGTGAGACCGATCATCGAGACCGATCGGTGAGACCGATCGGCGGGACCTATCAGTGAAACCGATCGGCGCGACCTATCGATGAGACCGATCGGTGAGACCGATCGGCAAGACCGATCCGGGAGACCGATCGGAGAGACCGATCGAGGAGACCGATCGGCAAGACCGATCGGTGAGACCGATCGGCGTCACCCGGCCTTGTCGGGGTTTTTCTAGTGGCGTTCCTCCTTGCGCAATTAGGATTTTAAACCCTATTTTGACCTATTTGAGCATGTTTTAAAGACCCGTAATGTGCATAAGAGTTTTAATTAAATACATAATGAATTAATGAGTTGGTTTAAACCACACGACCCCCGCGCCTTATGCAGTTCAGCATTTTTATCTCAACCGCCCACGGGTCTTATAAACTAAGGGTTAGCCATGGGTCCTCCTTTCCTTGATCGCGGCATTTCACAAACATCTTCTGGTGCATCGGGCGCGCCACATCGTTATCCATAAAGTTCCATGCCCGGCCTAAGCATCGATTATCTATCAACAAGTAGGTAATTTCTCCTTCACCTCTCACTTTTGTGTATCATGCGGGGTGGGCGTGTTTCTGTTCTGTAGAATTGGATAAACCAGACCAAAATGAAGATAATGAACTGGATTCTCTAAAGAAAGGGGGGCTATGATCGTTTATTTTGTTTATATTATGACCATCTTTCTGAGTTGTGTTGGCTTACGCGTTTCTGAAAATCGAGGCCGTTGGTGGTCTTTGTTTGCGTACTAATGAACCCCTGCTGATCTTTTAAATGGCTTTTTTGTGGTTTTGAACTCCTGCTGTTAAAAAGGATACTAGTTAATCACGTACACCCGGCTAAGTGAATTGAAAGCCCCAGGATCAATCCTTCTGTGATAAACCCTGGTTAAAATACAGGAAGATTGAAATCATGGAGTGTGTTAAGTCATTTAAATCTGAAAATACCGGCATGACCCTGACTTGTGTTGATGGTGGTAGTTGGTTGTTTTCTTTTCGGGCTGATTGCTGGAAATGTGGGAGGGGATGGGATCCCCTGTCTTATACTCTTGGGGGCTGTGTGATTTTGGGTATGGGATCCCCTACTGGTATGGATTCGGTGGTTGTGAGTTTTATGACTGGGTGGGTACTTGTTTATATCATGAATTGGGGTGGGATCCTCTGTTGTTGAGAATCGGGTGTGGGCATTATGGTTGATGCTTGACTGTTTACTTTCCTAGACTTGTGCCTATGCTTTCTAGTTGCCCAGTAGTGCTTAAACTTAATTAAACATTATCACTGAACTTGAAACAAGAATGGGAAAAATGGGTTTTTTTGGCGAAAGTGGTGACTTGGGACTTGGACGCAGTGGTGTTGTGTTCTGTAGGCTGGTTAGAAAAACCTAGGCTTTGGGTGAGTGCTTTTTACCTATATCTATACTTGAAGTTTTGTGTTTCTTATTTGAGCCCCTTCCAAGTCGAGCACTTAGTGCCGAACACCCCCATTTCATGGGGGAGGGTGTTTTCCCAACACTATTCTCAGTGGCTGGTTATTAGCTCCTTTTCTTCTCCCTTCCCCAGATAGCCCAAGTATCTTCGGGTAGGATGTGATGGCCTGAGGTCCATTATTAGCCCAAGAACCTTCGGGCGGGGTAGTGTGGTGGTTGGCCAGCTGTGTGCGGCAGTTGGTTTCCCAAGTGTCGTTGGGATGAGGCCCAGGTGTCTTCGGGCATGGCAGTGGATCCTTTAGCCCAGGTGTCTTCGGGCATGGTGGTGGTTGTTCTGGCCTAGGTGTTTGCAGGCCTGGTTATTTGTGACAGTTGTGGCCTAGGTGTGTGCGGGCAGGATTCAGCAGTGGGACTGCGTGCAGTTGTGGTCCAGGTGTGTGCGGGCAGGATTCGGCAGTGGGAATGCATGCGGTTGTGGCCCAGGTGTGTGCGGGCGGGTGTGGCAGTGGGACTGCTGTGTGAATTGATGGATTGGTCCGATGCGTAGGATGTCTCAATAACCAGTGGGAATGTGGCGCGGGGTACCCAAACATTGATGTGATATTATACTATATTACTTGACTTGCGTTATTTGGGGAGTGTGCCTTGGTGAGGCTTGGGTGGATAGTTTACCTTGTTAGGTGTTTGGTTTACTTATTTTCTCACAGGACATTAGCACGTTTCCCCCACTTTTGCACGAGAGTCTTTGGTTTTCCCTATTGAGTGTACTTGTATGCTCACCCTACGTATATAAAACTGCTTTTAGGTTTCCAGGAGGACTTCGGGGATCGCGCAGGACCTTACTAGCTCGGATCCTTGGAGCAGTTTCAGTTGTTGTTTTCTTTCTTTGGTACTTACCTTTGTAGACACCTTTTTCACCTTGTGGATTTTACTTTTGAAACATTCATGTGGGAATGGTTTACTTTTGGCTTTACTTTTCTTTCTACCTTGGTTTTGTTGGGTTTTCTTCTTCTTATCTCTCAATCCTATAAAATAAAAAGGGTAATGCCTTCCATTTGTGTGAAATTTCCATACCCTTGATGCTAGTCGCCACTCCAGGACCTATTGAAGGCGGGTTTCAGGGGTCATTATCTCTCCTTCAACTTAAAGAAGGAAGGGCCTGACAATATGCTGACACTTCCCACCTTTTGGTGAAGGCGGGTCATGACAGTTAACCTGTCCACAGCTGGACAGTTCCAGCAGGTCAACCCCGGTCCATTTGCGTGTGTGGTCATCAGAGTAGGAACCACCTCATCTTGTTTCTATTGAGTGTTGATTTTAGTTCCCATTCAACATCAACTTGAGTGAAGTAAATACGATGCCCATAAAGGCCTCTCAGTAGTTATTCCTTGTATGTACTCCCTTTGCATCAACTATACTACTTAAGTGAAAGTTCTTATACAATAATCAACCTGAAACCAAATGTCTAATGAGATATAAATACAGAAGTAGAGTCATGTATATAATATTTCATAAAGAAAAAATGTTAAATCCATGAATTATTGGTCTAATACTAGCCAAATAATCATAATGAATGAACTATTTAATCACGAACCACAAACAAATAGTAAAAATGAAATATGGAATATCAATGTTTTTAATCCAGATAATTGTATTTACAAATTTATCAGGAATTTCAATATGGGCAGCCACAGAATGAATAATGAGAAAATAAACCTCTCAACATTAAAGTTACAGTATGGTAATAATAAATAAATGAACATTCCAAAATGTTACCTTCAAGCAGTAGGGCGCATTAAGAGTACATTTCCTTAAGAGTGCATTGTCAAATAGATTAGTCTTATGGATGGTAAAATTGACGTCGTTGACCTGTCACCTGACTTTTGGAATAGTATGTAGTGGCCATATTTTACCTATGATGGCTGGTAGGATTTAAGGCTTCTTGTATTTATATAGCACATCTAATACACTAATATGTTAATCATCATTCCTCATTGATAACAGAACAAATAGCAGTTTATCTTGAATGGAAAATGAATGTAAAAAAATCAAAAGAATAATATAAATAAAATGATTGAAAGGAAAAGTATAAATAATTTTTCAATGTTATAAAATGTTTTCATTTTGTATATGTCGAGTTTTTGTATAACAAAAACATTTAAGAATCTATAAACGCATTTATAAGAAAGGTCAAGATCCATATATAAGTAAAACTGCATTATCTTGGTAATCCATAGTTTCAAAAATGAAAATTAGCCATTCATATTAAACACTTTCCATAAAGATATTAAATTAAAGGAACACTAAAAATAATTATCAAAATACAGAACTTCATATCCAACAATTTATGTCCCTATACACACAAAGATTATCTCGATATTAAACTGCACTAGACAATTAAGATTTTAAAATATATAATAAAATAAAAAGATTGGATGAGCTTACATACAAAGCAGTCCCGGAATACCAGGTATAAAATTAATCTAAACCATAAATTATCCATTAAAAAACATTTTCTTCCATGTGATCCCATCTCTTGATGAACAAATGATTCAAAAAATAAAGTATGGATTTACACATTAAACCATATTGAAGACAGGTAGAGCCCAGAAAAATCTTCTAGGAGAAGCTTGAAAACAGATTGGGGGTGGCCTCTCTTGAAAAGGAAATCAATCTACAAACCAGTTGAGTAAGATAATCACAAAGGATGATGAAAAAACACAATAAATTCTACCAAGATGTGTCTTTTACTTCTCCAAACATATTCAAACCTTCTTGAACCTATTCTAAATCCCAAAAACTATTGAATAAGTAAATTAAACGTCATAAAACATCCTAGTAATCCAATCCCAGATATTTTATTATCAATAATTCTTATATCACCATCATTGTTTATGGTTCCCTTATATGTTCAACATCATCACATCAATATGCCGTCAATTTCGACTCATACTCTACCCATGTCTTCTATAAATACAAGAGGAAGGGAGATCTGAATAACCATACCATGAAATTCAAATAATAGTACATCCTTAAAATCATAACATTGATGAAATAATATGGTATAAGATACCTTCATGGATTGATGCCAGGAGGAGGGCGTCGTGGTGACAGGTCATCGGAGAGGAGGGCGCTATGGTGAGAGAGGTCTCTGGGGAGGAGGGTTCCACTGTGAGAGAGGTCGTCGGGAGGAGGGCGCTATGGTGAGAGAGTTAGTTGGAGAGGAGGGGGCCATTGTGAGGAGTGGTCGAGGAGGATAGGTCGGGAAGCAGAAGTCATCGGGGAGGAGGGCGCCGCAGTGAGGAGAAATGTTGGGGAGGAGAAGTCATCGGGGGAGGAGGGCACCGCGGTCAGGCGAGGTTGGAGAGGAGGGTGCCACGGTTAGGCGAGGTCATGCAGGAGGGCGCCACGGTCAGGCGAGGTCGGGGAGGAGAACTCGTTGGGAGGAGAAGAAGTCAGGAGGATCGTGAGAGTAGCGAATCGGGGGACTCTGAAACCAAATATGAAAACATGTGGTATAGCCACAGTTATTAAATTAAACCATGGAAATTAGAAAGATATAGCCATGGAAGAATATATCATTCCTTGAGAAATATTTGAAGTCAATGAAGATTAAAAGATCCTCCCTGATGTTGCAGGGACATAAATATAAGATATTAACCAGATTTCTTGAATCTGGTTTTTGACTCAGAATTAAATGTGAAGGAATGTGTCTCACAATGAAAGGATGTAATTTGAGACCTGTCGCACCATGAATAAAGGTGTCACACTGTGACAAGAATTTTTCTAGATTCCTATATAAAAATGATCACAGAACAATCCAAATTAATAGAGATAAAAATGAGAAGAGGAGAGACTAAAGTGAAAAGAGGGAGTTCTAGGTCACTACTAGAAGTAAAATGAATATTAAAATTGCAATCAACTTCTAATAAAATGTATGTGGTTACTTGAAAAAGATTTGTCTTGTGAATTGGTAAATTATAATAGAGTTAGGTGGGATGGAATGAGATCGACACACCTCCAGGAGACAACACCATTATAATAAAAAAACCTAACATCCCCATCATCTTCTAACTCTAAAACATCATTCCATAGAAGTTTACAACTGGAAAACATAATAAATTGAATAAAAACACCAAACAACACCTAAAGTACATCACCGCCACCAATCAGAAGAAAATCCACACAAATAAAGACAGATCAAACATACATGAGAATACAAATGCCTCCCTACTAAAGGCTCAGGCCCACCCGAGGGTAAACAATGTTGTACAACCTAAATCTTTTCTACTGAAAGACTACTCCAACCAGGTGGTTCATTTTGAACAGTCGGAGCACTTTGTTTTTAAGCTAATGATGTATGATCTATTGTTAGGAGGTTTTCTGGTTTCAAGTTAAATAAAAATAAATTGTTTTTTTCTATAGAATTATCATCTTGTGTTAATCATCTGGTGCTGAAGTTGATGCCTGGGAAGTGGCTCCCCATTTCTCCGATTTTCTAGTGAACACCAGAGTTCAATTTTTCCAAGATAGGGTTAACCCTTTTCATCCCAGTAATAAATTTGTGGTCAATGGACCCTTGCCAAGCCTTGGTGGAATTATTTACATTGAAAGTGTCCATGTTATAGAATATGAATGGTATTTATATTTTTCCTTATCTTGTGTTTTTTAGTAACATAAACATTTCATCAACAAGTCAGATAATCGTATTTGTATTTTTGCTTTATGGAAGGCATTTTATTTCCAGTGAGCTTCTTCATTCAACTATTCATGTGGATATGTTACCCAGATTCCTGATCTCAAATTCCACAAATACCCATCTCCTCATTTTAGTTTAAATAAAAATTATTGTTAGTTATCAAGTTGTGATCACAATTTATAATTTTCAAATATTTTCATTTGAAAATTCTAGAATATTAGAGAAGTGATCTACTTTAATTATCCACAAACCCATATTGAATCACACCATAATAATTAGTTCATATTTTTTAGAATTGAAAAAAAACACAAAATCATTCTAGTTATGTTTTAGATGTATTTTCAAGAAATTCATCTTTTCCTAAAAAATTCTGCTTTGTAGTTTACCCTTACAAAACTTCTTGTATCAACAAATTGACTCTTCTGATTTGTCAAATGACTTGTGAATTATTATCAATGAACCTTATGAATTTTCAAATGAATTTTTTGAATCAGTGTGGCTTCCTACCTTTGAATAAATTTCCATCTATGCATGTAGAATATGACTCGTATGAAAAATCAAAGTTACTCATATGCACTACCACATCTTAGCCAAATTTCAGTCATTTTAACATCTGAACCTTTGAAATCTATAATTTCTGAAAAATACACAGACACTTCTCACGCACATCATGAAAACATACCCTAATCGACAAAAAACCATTATTGAGAAAATCCCTAGTATCTAATAAGAAAAAGAACCTATAATGAAGTGCAGGTATACAATTCTCCAGTTTCAAGTCCAGTCTTCAGCTAAGGAATGCCGACATCACCACAACACCTACCACTGTAACGACCTACATTGTAATGGGTTGGTGAAACTAAAAGAAATTGGACTTACTTGTATTTGGAGCACAGAGGTAGGATTGCTGTGTCGGAGGATAAAAATCACTGTAGAGGATGGGCCCTGATAGGAACCACGCATAGAGGAACGCTGAAAGGGAGGTTGTGACTGCATCATCGGAGGAGAATCATCCCAAGGTGGGTGGCTGCATCAGAGGAGTAGAATGGAAGATGTTTTGGGTAATAGTGTCGAGCGATGAGAGTTGCAGGGAGTAGGGCCGAAAGGGAGGGAGGTGGAGATCACGAGCAGAGAGAAGGGAAAAAATGGGGTGGGGATCGCGAGCGCAGGGGAGGATGGTGGTGGGGGATCACGAGTGTATAGATAGAACAGGGGTAAAGCCATGGGTATTTTTTGACCTGTGGCATTACCTTAACCTATAACCACAATTTTATTAAACCATGGCTATATAACTGTGGGATAAATCTTCAATTTCAAGTAGTGATGAAATCTCTAAATAAGGGACAACTTTCAACAAAATTATTTTTTAGTATCAATAACATATCTTCAACATTTTATTTTCCACCAAAGTTTCACCAAATGTGGTATCACAACACTAGACATCTTTAACCACACTTAAGTTCAACTAGATTATGCAATTTCACTTCAAGAGTAGGTTGGATAGGGAAACATGGATTGTAATGTGGCTAACCTAACAAAATGTTCATAGCTTATAAGGGATTCAATGATTAAAAGTTCAAGGTAGGAAATTATAAAAATGATTCTTATGAAATATTGGCCTTAAAACCAAAGAAATTCCCCATCTATTTAAAATACAAGTACCTCAAATCCTCATGTTTTAAGAGAAATAGATCAAATTCTGTTTAAATCAAGTATTCAACATGTGGGGTGAATGTATCGAATATGAAAGATATGGTTCAAAATCATCACATTATTTGATTTCAATGATAAAGACAATGAGATGTGGCATGGAATTCAAAAATTCTGAGTACTATTCATGAAATTTCTAAATATTTTAACATTTAATAAAGTAATTTTCAACATTCATTTAAGATCAATTTCATGGAATACATTTTTTCACTCATAGAAATGGGTTTCAAAAATATCATTGGTAATCATTTTTAGCTCAAAAGATTTAGAAACACGCAAAAATTTTAAAAAAAAAAAATTTAACCAAAAAGAAAATAGTAAATGAAAATCATAAACTATAAGGGATCCCTCCCCCACACTTAAATGATGAAGTGTCCTCAATGTATTCAATTAGATTTAATATATAAGATGTGAAGACTTGTACTTGGATGCCACATAATAGGATCCCTGAGCTTGATGGGCCATATGGGCACAAGCGCATCTTCCTGAAAGCAAGAGGATGACGACTAGCAGCGAGGGGCCTAGGGTGTGTCCATGGGATGGACTATTCCCTCATTATGAGAGTGTAGAAATGTGGACGGAATATAAATGTATAATAAATAGTGGAATCAATATAATTAAATAGTGGAAGAAAACTAATGCAATAGATAAATAAGAATAACAATAACAGTATCAATTGGGAAATTGATGATGTAATGTCATGTCACTAGAAAACTGCAAAACATGGATTCAAGACAATAAGATTAACATGTTCCAAAAAGGTAAAAGAAAACAAAGTCTACTCCAAGCATCCTGAGATTCCAACATTGTCATCTACTATCAAGCTCCATCCTAAATAGCAAGCAATCAAGTGTTTGAAGCCGTATGCTTCCCTTTTTCAACACCTACAACAATGTAATCTACTCCGGGTACCAAACGACACCCGAAGAGGAGTATGAGATAAATCTTTGTGGGGAAACCACAAACTATGTCTATATCATTCTTCCTATGTAATGGAATATAGAAATGTTTAGTCTTGCATATATAATGTAAAGAAAGAAATACAATATAACTAAATACCCAAGTACCTAATTCATCCCTCGGCTGGTGTCTGAACATGTAACCCACTCATTTTAGTATGTAATTACCATTTAATGTTAATAGGTCACATGAGGAATAACCAACACTGACATCACATTGAGATAGTATAAGTAGTGAAGGTACCATGATGTAACAAGGCAACCTGACAAGGAAATCTAGTGAGGGAGTTCCAGGGTAATAACCAGGGTAACGTAAATCTCACGGAATGCAAACGTAGTATTATCATAGTGTATTTAAGGGGTATGAGTATAATAAAAGGATAATAATCCAAACCATTCTAAAATAATGTTCCTACCCAGTCCAAGGTGATCGACCAAGGTAAAATGGGGCTAAGCAAGGACAGAGCCCTATGGGATTTCACCATGGAACCTACTAGTCAACTCTAGATCCATGGAGTGTATCTGAGGCGTCCTATAATAATGTAAAGGACGCTATGGTAGTATACCAAGTATCCAAGGAATAGACAAGAACTAGAGTCTAGGTGGAAAACATCCTAAGTAAACCATGTCCTTGAATTGGAATGGGATTCTTGAGTCCTAGGGTATTCTCCTCTCAGAATCCAAGTTGATCTCAAGTCAGCCAATTTCTATTTGATATTGTAATCATGTAATAATTCATTTTGGTCCAAGCCTTTCCTTCTATTAGAGTGGATAGTTCAAGTAGAGTAGGAACCATTTATTTATTGGTCCAAGCCTTGTCTTCCATTAGTTTGGATATGCCAAGTAGCGTTGTAACCATTTAGTCAAGTCCTAGTTAACAATTAAGGCATATTCAATTAGATAGGTTCACTCCTCTACCTTCCATTAATATGGAAAATGGTGTTATAGACATGTGACCATTTTTTAATCTCATTTGTTAAGGCCAAGTTATATACTTAGTATACATTCCATTTCACATTTCACATTTAATAATCATTTGGAATCACTTACCTTTGGAAGGTCAAGTGGTGAGCATACATGATACATGCCATTATGAAATTCTCTTTACTACAAGTCATTTAATATGGATAGGCTCGCCATTAAGAAGGTCAAACAAATGCGCACATGAACGGTGGCACAAACATGCTGAAACACTAAAAACCCAAATGTGGCATAACCTTCAACCTGGGGTGGATTGAGTTTTGGGTTTAACAACTAACAAATAATCACATATTTGGGAAGAGAGTACCCATGTGATTCTAAAAATTATAATCATGGCTTGTAAATTTAAGAAACAACTCCTGAAGAAATTGGCAGGCCCCATACGAACATCGCAAAAACAACGAACATTAGGGATAAGTTATAAATCACCCACCTTAGGGTTGTACGATCCTTATCCTCCAGTATTGGTCCTTGTTTTTCCTCAGATAAGAGTATATATATGAAAAGGTGAAAAATTCTCACATGATGATACATAGGTAGAGAGAAAGAGAGAAGAATAATGGCTAAAGAGGACTTGAGTACTTACTATTGCACATCCATCATGATGAATGGAAGATCAGTCGGATATAAGACAAAGGGGATCTCTTGATCCCTAGCTCTAGCCTTCAAAAGGATCCAAAATGAGAGGAAAAGGGCTTAATCACCCTATTTCTTGGATTAGGGAGGAAGGATTAGGATTAAAAGATCATTAAGGGAAAACTGGAAATTTACCCAGAAATGTAGCCTGCACACGGTTTGTCAAACCGTGTGCAATCCTTCCGAGAAGGATCTGCTAGAATGGTTTTGAAACATAGTTTTATCAAACCATGTTCAATCCTTTCACAAGAAAATGGGAAAAAGGGTCACCAACATGGTTAGGCCGCACATCCATGTGCCAACCGTGTGAGGTGGATCTATCTAATAAAAAACCATCCACACAGTTTTCTGAACCATGCGCCAAGCCATTTCCCCCAAAAAAGATGGGTTCTAGGCTCTGAAGAAGCCACAAACTCCCTTAGAAACCTTACTAACTCATTAGGCATCCATATTACATCCAAAGTAAAGATTTAGACTAAACAAATAAAGGATCCATACCTGAGTAAAAAACCGGATTCTTACAGTCTTCACCCCTTAAAGGAACTCCCCCCCTGAGTTCTCCTTCCAAGGGTAAAGAAACACAGTCTGAGAACAAATCTAGCCATTGGGCCTATACATCGGCTTAACTCTCCCAAGTTTCATCCTATACTCGACCGTGCTACCATTGTACTCGTATGATAGGAAAAAACATGCCTTATAGAGACATCGTGCTTCGGTCAATGATGTGTACTAGATACTCCTCAAAGGTAGCATTGACATCAAACTCAACTTCCCTGAGATCAAAAGTATGAGACATGTTTGCATGATATTGGGGAAGTTGTGTGATGTGAAGGACGTTGTTCATGACATGGTACCTCGGAGATAGTAGCAACCAATAGGCTACCAGCCCAAATCGCTCTAGAATTTCATATAGACCAACATAATGAGGTGACAAATTTCCCTGCTTTCTTCACTATCTATGCCCTAGCATGGGCTATACCAGAAGGAAGAAATGATCCCAAACCTCAAACTCAAGAGGTCATCAACGGCAATCAGCATAAGATTTTTTTCTAGATTGAGCAGTATTCATATGCTTTCTGATCAGCTAAACCTGTTCTGAAGTCTCCTGAACGAGATGAGGACCTAGTAGGGAAGCCTCACTTGTCTATAGCCTACACAAGGGTGAATGGCATGGCCTACCATATAAGGCCTCAAAAGGATCCATCTAAATCATCTCCTAAAAGCTGTTATTATAAGAAAACTCGATGAGAGGGATATGCTACTCCCAAGAACCACCAAAATCAATGACACATGTTCGGAGAATATAATCTAGAACATGTATTGTCTATTCCAGTTTTCCATTGGTCTAAGGGTGAAAAGATGTTCTTAGAATCACCTGAGTCCCGATACCATTATGCAACCCTTTCCAGAAATGTAAAGTGAAATGGGAATCCCTATCTGAAACGATAGTACATGGAGCCCCATGTAGTTTTATGATCTCACAGACATACAGTCTTCCTAGTTAATCAAATGAGAAAGTCTCCCAAATAGGAATTAAGTGGGATGATTTTGTTAGTCAGTCAATGACTACCCAAATAGAATCGCAACCCCTCAGCGACCTTGGAAAGAGGGCTACGAAATCAATACAAACATCATCCCATTTCCATTCTAGGACTAGAAGTGGTTTTAACAGGTATATAGGTATCTGGTGCTCCGCCTTCACCTACTGACAGGTGGAACATCTAGTAATGAAGCCTAAAATCTGACGTTTCATTCTAGGCCACCAATACTGGTGTCACATATCTCAATATATCTTCATGATTTCTGGATGGTCTTCCCACTAAGAATCATGTGACTCTTTCATCAGCTTCTCTCCCATATCTGCAGGAACCCAAATACATTCACATAGATACAGGACATCATCTCTGTCCACAGACTAATCTGAAGGTGGGTTATCTCCTAATATACTCTCATGAAGATCCAAACTATTAGGATTTGAAAACATCCTACTCTTCACCTTCTCAAGGTGGGAAGAGGTAACTGTTGATGCTGAGCGGTAAAACTTCTCTTTATTGTCATGAAAATCTATATGATGTTAATAAAATAGGGCCATTAACATCCAATCATCATTGGATTTCTATATGGCCTATGTTTGAGTTTTCTAACTCAGTGCATCTACGACGACATTTCCCTTTCCAAGTGTATAGGCAAGCTCAAAATAAAAGGATTATAGATATTTGACCCATATCTTCTATCTGAGGTTAAAGTCACACTGTGAAAAGATATAGTTGTGGGTCTTGTGATTTGTATACACAACAAATCACTCACCCAACAGATAACGTCTCTAGTGATGTAATGTATGGAAAAATTCTACTAACTCAAGGTCATGCATAGATTAATTTCTCTCGGGAGTCAACAAATGTAGAGATATGCGTGTAACAAATTTTTATTCCTACATCAAAACATCCCCTAGGACTATTTCTGATGCATCACAGAAGACAATACAACCTTTACCTTGTTCTAGAAGAATCATAATAGGTGCTAATACAAGACTCCCTTTAAACTCCTGAAAGGATTTCTCACATGCTATTGACCAGGTGAACTTGAAAAACTTCTTTTTAAGACTATTAAAAGGTTAATCAAGATAAAAAAAATCCTTTTATGAAACTCCTATAATATCCAATAAGCCCTAAGAAACACCTGATATCAAACATGTTTTTGGGATGCTCCCTGGTAACTACAACAGTAACCTTTTTAGGGTCAACAGATATTTCTAATTCTGAAATTATATGACCCTAAAAGTTAACCTTATTGATCCAGAAGTCACACTTAGTAAGCTTGGAATAAATATGATGCTCTCCTAGTGTACTAAAAATGATCTCAATATGTTTGTCATGGTCGTTACGAGTGTAAGAATACACCAAGATGTCATCCACAATGACTATGAAAAAATATTCCAAATAGGAGTGGAAAACACTATTCATCAAATCTATGATAAAAAAAAGGTGTGTTCTTAAGAATGAATGGAATATCTAGATACTCATATAGACCATACCAGCTATATAAATATGTACTAGGTATGTCTGATGCTCTGACTCGCACCTAATAATAACCTGGTATCAGGCCGATCTTAGAGAACATATTTTCTCATCAGAGCTGGTCAAAGAGATCATCTATTCGGGGAAGTGGATACCAGTTCATGACCATAAGCCGGTTCAACCATCTATAATCCACAAATAAATGAAGAGTTTCATCCACCTTCTTGGTGAAAGCACGGGTGAAGCCCAGGAGGATGTACTATGATGTATAAATCTTTTGGCCCCTAGGTCCTCTATCTACCTCTTGAGATAATGAAGCTCAGTAGATACCATCCTGTATGGAGGAATGGGCACTAAATCTACTCTTGGAACAAGCTCAATTTTAACCTCTACCCCACTTTCAAAAAGTAAGCCAAAAAATAATCGGGAAAGAGTTCCCTAAAACGATCAACTACTGGAGGGAAATGAGTTTGAAGAAAACCCTGATCCTCTAAGAAAATATTTTCAATATGGGATGTCACTACACCTAGCCCATGATACTTGAGTCCAACTCTCTCAGCCTAGACATCCCACTTAATTTTGAAAACATAACTATTACCTTCTAGTGATGTAAAAGTGTCCCTATGTCGATATAAGTCTGCAAAGGCATGATAGTGGACTAAACAGTCTATCCCAATAATGACATCAAAGCTCCTCATATTGAGAACAAAGAGATTAAAAAAGAAAGGGTTACTACCAACCTCAAGGTTACAATCCCTGCACTGGCCTATTCCCTCTGTCTGTATTCCCAACGATGTATCGAGGGTTATTACACCATAGTGATACTGTATCCCTAGTCCAAGAATTTTCATGATAGATACAAAATTAAAAGAGTTTGAAGAACCTGTATCAAACAAAGAAGAAACAATAATAGAGGCTACTAGAATAGTACCTCGTACTATAGATGTTCCCACAACATGATCTTCAAATATCAGTTGTAAAGCATGAAATTGACTTGGTCCATGGCCCTATGAAACATATGGACTACCATGGTCATGACTGCTCTGCTGGTGTTGCGGGTGATTAGGGTTTGGACTACCACAACCATGATCTCCTCCTCAAATAGACCTTCCAGTGCTATTTCAACTCCCCGCCTGACACAATGGAAAAGAACTCGCTCCTTCAGGTGTAGTGGATACTAATCCTTTTCCACATGAAGTTGCTGTAAAGGTCCTATAAAAGAATTGATGATTAACCATATGGTGGAAAGCATGAAACTTCATATGATCTCTATCACATTGGGGCTTCTTATGCCCCAGTGTTCCACACTAATGACACACCATAGAGCTATCAATGTGGATACTTTGGCAACCACTAACCTGACGAAAAACTTCAAGGGAAAGTTTCTTTCCAGTGGAAGAACTACTGCCCTGACACGTCAGTAGTCCTTTAAACATGATACTCATGATGTCCATCAGGTTACACTTAGTGATAAGGGTCTGATAAACTATTAATGAAAATGTAGGAAGGTTAAAGACATTCACCAGAGTTTGGATGGTGTATTGGATCCCATCCTCAAAATGTATAGCACGCGAAAGCTCATCACCAACTAGAAGCAGTCAAAATCATTGTAAATCAGTGAAACATGATGAATATTCAACAAAAAACATAGAAACCTGATTGAGATGCATGAACTCTCTATATCTGTAAGCTATCAGTGCACGAGGAATGAACTAATCGTAGAAGGTAGTCTAGAAGTGAACCCGTAACATGCCCTGATGACGACTGGCCTAGGTTGCCACATCCCACCAATGCTTGGCTGAATCCTGAAGCATGTATGTATAAATCTTGACTGTCTGCTCTGGTGGGGTTTCCAGATGCTCAAAGACAGACAGCATGGCCTCTATCGAAGACTAAGTAGCCCGAGAACCGCCCTCCCCTGAAAAAGTAAGAGGATGATGCTGCTAGAACTTGTAGGTCAGATCAGCCATCGTAGGTGAATCCCATGGAGCAACACGCATAGACTACGTCAGATGTTGGAAACTATCACAAACTTCATCCACAGTGCTCAGATCAGGTACAATAGGTGGTACATCAACTGTCACTTCTGAAGGTAAGACTAGCAGCTCATGGCCCACCATGTCTAGAGCATGGTCGTCACTACCCTCATGGAAAATGACATGGGGACGTCGTGGCAGAATTGGTCTACAAATGACAAGAAAACACCTTATAACAAGTTTAGGAGCATAAGATAGCATCACTTGTAAAATCTTAATGTATTAAAACTCACTGCCCAAGGCATATTACCCCAAACTACATACTTATCGGTAAGTGCTCAAGTATAAGTTTCATATCATTTTGCAGTTAATTTCTAGGTTCACTCCTTTACCTTTCATAGAAATGACAAGGAGGGATAAGGATATGCAACCAATTAATTTTAGATTTTAGGATTCACTTTATAATAGATATCCATTTTCGATGAATTCGTTCCCATACACCTATCACAAGAAATGACACCCACTTACTAAAAGAATAATGGCTCGACTTGGTAAATTACTCTTCCCAGCCCATTAGGGACCACACAACTCATGAATTGAGATACGAAATCACTCAATTGAAGGCAAATTAATACAAGTAAAATTAAACTATCACAACAAAAATCAATAATCACAAGCATATCAAGGAATGTAAAGTAGTGAAATGAACCTATATGGCATGGAAATATGCTTGACATGTGAACTCTAGGTGCCTATAATGATTCATGTAACAATCCCCATTTCCCTCATATCATCAGGATAGGGATGAAATAAATATTCAAAAGAGTAATAATCAACAACACCACATAGCATGTGTTTCACCCAACAGTGAAATAATATAAACTATAATAGGAAAAAGAATAATAACAATTATAATTTAGGCATCTTGGTTTTTACCCTGAATATGGGTTCACGACTCCCAAGCACGACTTATGATCAAGTCCCAAGCATTCCAATTCTCCAATATATTGTCACTAAATATTAAATCAATAAAATAAACCACCACTAATACCAAATTGTGACGACCGGAAATCAGATTCCACTTAACAGGTGCCCCGAGCCCGGTGGGCCACATGGCCTCAAGCGCATCTTCCTGAACGCCAGAGGCTGCCGACTAGCAGCAAGGGCCTAGGTTGTGTTCATGGGAAGAATATTCCTTCATTAGTAGAGTGTAACACAACAAAAGTAATATTAATGAATAATTAAAAGTGGAAGAAATATAATTAAACAGCGGAAACAAACTGATGCAATAGATAAACGAGAATAACAATAATTGTATCAACTAGAAAAGTGATTATGTAATGTCATGTCACTAGAAAACTAGAAAACATGGATACAAGACAATAGGAATAACATGTTTCACATGGTAAAAGAAAACAAAGACTACTCAAAGAATCCTGAGATCCAACTTGGTCATCTACTATTAAGCTCTATCCTAAACAGCAAGCAATCAAGTGTTTGAAGTTGTATGATTCACTTTTTCAACACCCGAAACCATGTAATCTACTCCAGGAAGCAAATGATGCCCACATAGGGTGTGAGATAAATAACATTGGGCCACCACCAAAGGTTTCTATAATATCCGGCCTGTGTAATGGAATATAGCAATGTTCATGTATGTATATATAAAGTAAAGAAATCAGTACAATATAACTAAATACCCAATTACCTACTTCAGGCCTTGGCTGGTGTCTGAACATGTACCTATTTTATTTTGGTATGTAATTACCATTTAATTTTAATAGGATACATGAGGCATAAAAAAACCTGACATCACCTCCTGATAGTATAAGTAATGATGGTCCCAAGGTGTAACAAGTCAACCTGATAAGTATATCCTGTGAAGGAGTTACAAGGTAATAACCAAGGTAACACAAATCCCACGGAACACAAACTCTGTAGTATCTGAGTCTATCTAAGGGGTAAGAGTATAATCCAAAGAGCATAATCTTATGCATTCAACAATATGAAACCTACCCAATCCAAGGTGATCGACCAAGGTAAAATAGGGCTACGAAAGATGAGAAGAGAATTTGGTAGGGTTTGGCTGAGCTTGAAGGATTAAATGGAGATAATATCAAGAGGATGAGGTGCCCTTTTATAAGAGAGGAACGGGGATCTTTTGAAAACTCTGAAAAATATTAATTTATAATAAAATCAAACCCAACAAAAAAACCTTGAAATTGTCGCAAATTAGAATAATATATGAGATAGGGTTGTAATATAATCATACAATAAATTTTGGACAATTTATTTTATCTATTTAAACCTTATCTTTTTAATTTACACTTAGTTATTATATTAAATTTTAATTTTGTTAATATCATTCTAAATTATTAATTGTTATAAATATTTATATATATGGTGTTAATCAGCCATAAATATGTATTTTAGTATTTTATAGATCTTATAATAGCAAATTTTTAATTTTAAATATTTTTTATGTTTTTTAAAAAATTTAATAAAATGTTATTTTTATAAAATATCAACAGTGTCGATTTTAACACTATTTATTTATTTGACTTTAAATAAAATCCTCAAAAAAGATATATTCAAAAAAAAATTAATACACTGATAACATGTCATAGTCACCTAGAAAATTTGTGGATCACTTAAATTAGTTCATATGATTTTTATTTTAATATTTTTAAAACCATTTATTTGATATTTCTATTAACAAAATAATTTTTACTTCACTATTGTGTCATCATTAATAATAATTAATTAATCTCTAAAAATTATAAATAAATTTTCATTATATATTCAATTTAATTATATTTCTAGAGACTATTTACTTTCGATGTTTGTTGAATTTAATCACTAAATTAAAATTATTACACTTATAAGATTTCAGAAGGTGACATGTTGTCACATTCTTTTGTTTTAAAAATAATTACATCATTTTCATGGACAAAATTCCACGAAATGTATCTATTGTGACCCTTAGGTGATATGGGTCTACTTTTATTTATCGAATATAATTTTGGCATGTGTTAGGGTAATTTTATTGTCACGACCCTGCCCTACCCGGCTCGAGCCGCAACTACCCCAAGCCCGCCTCCATAGGCTAGGGGCTGGCGACTTGCGCCGAAGGCACAACAACTCAGGGAGGCCTTTGCCTAAGCACCTATACACACACACGCAGAACACTCAATGAAATAGTTCAGATTAAAAGTAAAGACAAGCAAAGAAAAGGGGAACTGCTATATATAAACCACAAAGTGCATCGACCTCTACAAGTACAATGAAAGCTGATGGTACATTGAAAAGTAAAGGGGAAAAACACGCGCCCAATCAGATAAATGCCACAACCCGGCAACAGGTAAACAAAAAGAAATAGCTGAAGGGTCTCCCACCTGGAACCCGGCTATGACAACCGCACACGGTCCAAGCTCCCCAAGCTCCTACGCTCCACTAAAGTCACGCTCCACCTGTCTGTCGTCTGCAAGGGCACACCAAGTACGGGCAAAGCCCAAGAAGGGGTGAGTATAAAAATACTCAGTAGGATACCCCGAAGGCTTGAGGGAGCAACAAAAGAAGGTACCGAAGGGTGAGCAGTAGAGAATACAGGGTAAAGAAAAGATAGTACAACAGAGAGTGCAGTAAAGAGTCCAGCTCAACCCATCAGGAGAAAGGAAGTAGACTCATCCAGACACAAGGAGCTGGAAACGGTGAGAAGATGAACTTCCCGTCGAGTCTTCGCTACCTATAGTAGGAGAGTAGACTCATCCAACCATGAGAAGCTAGGCACGAAAATCACGTGACATACCCATCGCGTCTTCGCCTCTCCAGGAAGGAGAGTAGCCAAACCCAAGAAGTGGGTTCCAGAAACAAGGTATATATATATCTTTATGCTCAGCAAGAAGCCCAAACAATGTCGTAAGGGGATCTCCATCCCGTAGCTCATCCAAAGAAAAGAGTAGCCAACAGTCCCAGAAGTAACACCATCGATGCCCAACATCCAGCACGTCTACCCCGAACCGCATGCCAAGGGCTCAAACACCACACCTCGACACTGCCCCGTAGTTGAGAGGTCTCGAAGTCGATAGGCAACCCCCTGCCCAGCCCCGCTGGAGGGTCCCTAGAAGTCAACGAGTTCCCACTACAGGGAGACCTGGAAAGTCGACGGGTGTCACACTGCCCAATCCCGTAATAGGGTAATCCACTGGAGGGCGACCCGGCTAAAGTCGGCGACGGGACCACTGCCCAACCCAGTTGGAGGTAACTCGGCATCGGGGACCACTGCCCAACCCAACTGGAGGTAAGCCCAGCATCGGCGACCACTACCCAGCCCAGCTGAAGGTAAGCCCGGCATCGGGGACCACTACCCAGCCCAGCTGGAGGTAAGACCGGAACTGTTCTGGCCATCCCTGCTAGATGGTACTGCTCGGTGAACACCACTGTACTGGCCATCCCTTCCGGATGGTAACCCTCTGGCGAGCCCAACTCGAAACAACCTCATCCCTGCTGGAAACAACCTCAGCCCTGCTGGAACAACCTCATCCCTGTTGGAAAAACCTCAGCCCTGGTGGAACAACCTCAGCCCTACTGGAACAACCTCAGCCCTGCTGGAACAACCTCAGCCCTACTGGAACAACCTCAGCCCTGCTGGAACAACCTCCTGGGTAGAGGATCGGTGCCCACGTAAAGTGTTGGTCACACTGAAACCAAAATCTCTACCAGGGAACACAGAGCAACGAGAGAAACTCCCCAGGCCTCACAATGCGATCCTGCTCCAACCCACTGAGTCACTGTCAAAGCGGACCGAGTCAACTCACCCCCGAAAGTGGGGAAAACACCCACATTGTACGAACACCCATAGTCGCAGACAGTGTCATAGTCCGGTAAAAGGGCACAGTACTGAAACCCCTCACAGCTGAAGAAGCAGAGGAACCAAACCATCCATGCCGACCAAACCATCATGAACAAGACTAGGGGGAGACCGCTCAACCCTACTGGTCAGACAAAAGAGCACCAGGCCAGGGGAAACTCCACCCTACTGGTCAAACAAACGAGCGTAGAGGGACCCTCTACGTTGCGAGAGGTCAAGTACGAAAAACAGATCACGACACGCACGTGGGGCCCACACGACGTGTGGCCCCAAGTCAACCCCAACTAAGCGCACAAATATCCTCAGGTACAAAAAACCACACGTACCTCCAAGCGCTCTTGTATACTCCCGGAGTATACCTCATTCCAGCCCAAGGCTATCTTGCACACGACACCCAGCGTCAACGCAATGGCGTGACGTAACAACTCCACCTCAAAGGCCCAACAACGTCCAACCACAACTTGTGGACCATTTCTATCACTCTCCCAAGAGTGCACGATCACACGCCAATGGTCCGCTATAAACAAGGAAAGGTGAACCACCACTGGAGCACCTTCCATGCTTCCACATTTAATAAGATCGTGTAAGAGGCTTCGCACAACCAAACAGATTGCACCATTGTAATCCTCATGGAAAAACACACGAGATCGACTAATTACTTGCCTCAAACGGATATCCGACGAAAAAGTCACCAACACCGCACGCCCGAACGGCATCCCGTGATCCCGAGCATCGACCCCGAAAACAGTCGGGCGCATCGCACCATTGCGATCCCCTCGGGGAAACACGTCAAAAGCACAACCCACATGAGTGCAACGGATATCCGGAGAAAAAGGTGCATTCCGACGCACTGCACACGAGCGATGCTTCGTGGGACCCGCATCCAGGTCCCAAAACTCAACGAACGGATCGTACCGTTGCGATCCTCTCGAAAAAGCAGACAAGATGGACTATCCACTTGTCCAAAACGGTCGCCCGGTGATTAAGATGGAAAATCATCGTCAACGCCCAAACGGCCCTCATGGGCCCCGCAGCATCGTGCGGAATTACAGCGGGCAGACTGCGCCAACACGATGCCCTTGGAGAAACACCCAACATCGACTGCTCGCACGCCCCGTACGGACGTCCGAGGAAAAATCCGCTAAAAGCTACACGCAGCTCAAAAGATGGGCCATGGGGCACATGCCTCAACTTCGGCCTCAACGCCTGGAACCGCCCTTGAAATCTCAGCCTCGGTGCCAGGGTCCCAACGCCACTGACGGCGTTTAAATCGGATGTTGGACGCGTCCGTGCCGTCCAAGACAAGGATCTCGGGAAAAACGCTCAACCACTTAAAGATGTGCCGTGCCTCCGCGGCCCCTCGTTTCGGGAATTTAAAATTCCCGAAACCATATCAAAATATCCACCTCTATTCCAGGCCCGCGCCACCGTAGACGGCGCGCAAAACGGACGTCCGTAGCGAAAGCTACAGACGTCAGAAGTTAGAAGGGGGGGACCCACCTTGGGCTGGACCGGCCCGGACCGGCCGGTCCGCCCATAGCCGGCCCACTGGGACTGAGGCCCAACCGCCTCCCGCGAGGCCGCCTCGCTCGCGCGACGCCCGGGCGCCTCTTCCATCGACCGGCCAACACGGCAGTTCGGCTTTCCACACGGAGACCCGCGTCGCGTGGGTCTTTATCCAGCCGTCGGGTCGCGCGCCTGCGACTCCGCCGTCTCCTCTTGCCGGCTCCCGCAGCCGGTGCCCTCAGCCGGCGAGACGAGCCACCCCGCACCGTGGAGGTGCCGCCCAGCCGGTCGGATGGCCGGCTGGCCTTCCGCTGTGCACGCTACCGCGCCGCCGTCCCAGAACCACCGTCTGCCGCAAGTAACAGCCGGAAAACCAGATTTCCGGCAGGAACGTCCCGGGACTACCCCAGGCACCCCGGGACTCGGATTTTCGATCCGAGAAGAGCGTCGGAAACCTTAGAACATATACTACACATCTGGGTGATTCTATCAATGATTGGACAGCAATTTGACAATATAAATTGGGATCAAATATTGCGGGAATTTGAAAACGAAAATGAAATAACTCCTACCTCGAAGGGCGTAGCCCGTCGCTTCGTGTGCGGACCGTCGGAACCGCTGCGCCTCGCCAGAGTTCGCCTCTCTGGATCTCGCCTCGATGAAGTTGAATGAGGGGGGGGGGAGGGTTTGAGGAAGAAGAAGAAGAAGAAGGGGGGGTGTTTAAGTACAAATCACTTAAACGCCCGCCCGACAGCCCCGAACCCGAACTCCCGATAGGGTCGAGATTTAGCCTCCCCTAGGCTAAAAACCACACTCTGTGCGCAATGGCGGTCTCAGAATTTTATTCCGAAACCCCATTCAAAAGTTACTAACCATAGAGCCCGAGGCCGCCAAATTAAGAAAACGCCCCTGGGGCCATTTTTCACAGACGGCCCGCGCCCGCGAAACTTATACCCCTCCTATGGTAAATGGAACGATCCAAACTCAACGGTGCCCTAGGATTTCCAATCCGAGCCACCGTTTAAGAGATACTAGCGTTTCTCCATTAAACGAATAAATTAATTTATCCATTTAACCTTCCGAAAGAGAGAGAGGGGTCCAAACATCTCGCGTCGACATGTTTTATGTCGTTCCTAGGGTAAACACCCCATTCCGGACCCATCCGTACACTCAGATCTCTGATCTGAAGCTCCGTTTAGGAGTTATTCCATTTATTTTGCATTTCTAGTGTGAACGCACTGAATGATTTAATTCTAGCCACTCCGGGGCTCGGAAATGCATGTCGTCTGAAGGCGCTGCTCTGGAATATCATCAAGAATATTCCAATGTCTTTCGTAGCAAAAACCGAGTTCGTACATCATTCCCTCATTCATGCTTTTCGTCCCCGAAAAGCAAAACTTGGGAGGAACACAGGGTACTAAGCCCTCACCTGGCTTCCTCATACCCAGAAGAACCCACGCACAGCTCTGCGTCACTGCACACGGACCAAGGATTGATCCGTTCATGCGAGGTCGGTCCATGCTGACGTCCTGCACCCACTCCAGACTTTGGGGTTAGGGTAAGGTGGTAGGGTACCTCGCCATCCCTTTTCACGGTCTCGAACGGCTCGAAGGGCCTCGGGGGTAGCTCACATCCCCGGTCAAACCTCTACGTCGCATGCCGCGACTAGAATAACCACCTGCACCTGAAACAAGGCCCGGTGATTTCATCCTTCAGAATATCCATATGGTGAAACACCCAAGGATATATGGTCATACACGATTCCACAGTCGATGCTATCTTACAGGCTCTGAAGGCGAAGGAGTCAACACCATTGAATAAAGTAAATGGTCTCACACCTTTTTCCTTACCAACACAGGGTTACACCTGACGCCCTGCATCACCCTGGTAACACCTAAATCAAGGAGCAGGGAGGAATGGAGTTCACACGCAGAGTCTAACAATTCTACTTCAAGAAGGTAGAAGATCTGTAGAGCGTACCTTTTATCACCTCATGCTCTGCAGGATAATAGACATGCAAAGCTCGCGGCTGTCCTCGGTCCCAAATGTCAGCTCCCGGAGCCTGACATGGACCACCTAGTGGTGATGGGAAGACCTCGTAACGTCGTACCCCACTACCAGCTCCTCCCACTCCTCTGCTAGCACCACCTCTCTGGGTACTACTCCGATCACAACACTGCCTCTGTCGTGGTGGTGTGCCTGCTGCCTGCCCGAAGCTCTCAGCAACTCGGGTCGGGCAGTCTCGTGCCAAGTGACCTCGCCCGTCACAAGCATAGCACCAACTCTCTCTGGTCTGCACTAGTTCCCTCCGGCACCACTGTGGTGCACGACCATGCCCCTGAGTCCAGTTGTCAGTAAGACACCTGCGTCAAGGTTCTACTTGCCGACGCCCACTAGTTGCGGCAGACGTCTCGACTCCAACGTGCCTGCTGCCATCACCAACACTAGAATGCGACAGGAAGCCCTCTGTCACCAGCGCCTACTCTAGTACCTAATTATATGTGGAAATTCCCAAGGGTACTATGAAAGCACGAATCTGTTGGCAGATACCCTGCTCAACCTTCTGCGCTCGGAGGTTGTCGTCATGGACCAAGTTCGGGTAAAAGCGTGCACGGTCTGCAAAACTAGCCGCGTACTCAGCCACTATCATCCCTCCCAGCTGAAACTGCAGGAGATCCTGAATTCGAACAGAGCGCAAGCAGGAGGGGCCAAACTCCTCACGAAACAACAACTGAAAGTCTTCCTATGAAATTGACGACTCGTCAAGAAACTGAGTCAACAGACTCCACCAACGCCGAGCTGCTCCATGAAATGGGGTGGCTGCCAAAGCCACTCTCTGATCTATCGGCGTCTACACAAGCCTGAAAAGGTGAACCACTGCCTCAAGCCAAACCTCTACTGCCTGAGGGACCGGCTCACCACTGATCCTCAGCGGTCTCTGCCGCTGGAACTCGCGGAGCGTGCTCAAGCTCAACCTGCTCTGCTGAAACTGCCTGCTGCTCAACAGGTGGGGGTGCTGCTACCGACCCACCCGGAGAAAGGGGCTTGTATGATGGGTCATGGACTGTGGCCTCATAGCTCACAGGGTCGTCATCACGAACCAAAGCTGGTATCCTGGCTGGCTGTCCTCACGGAGACATCCTGAAAATTATCAAGGAGTGCCGCTGTCAGATGAGCATATATGTATATACCAATAGCAATGATGGGGAGCTGACTCAAGAAGGACAGTCAAAGACTCAATCCTATGTGATGCACAAACAAATTTTCCCTACAACAAGTGTCTCAACATGTCGAGTCGACAAGCGGGTTATCAAGGTCCTGGTGAATGGATATGTCGGCCGCCGCACCATCACTGGACTCACTGGCCTGAGAGCCACTCTCGAGACACGTTAACACTATTTCCCTATATCCTAACCAATTCTTCTTTTAGTGATGTCCGCACAATGTCCCAAGGAACAAACCACCTCTGAAACCACTTTTTCACGACCCGACCCTACCCGGGATTGAGCCGCAACTACCCCAAACCTGCCTCCATAGGCTAGGGGCTAACGACCAGCGTCGATGGCACAACAACTCGGGGAGGCCTTTGCCTAAGCACCTGTACACACACACGCAGTACACTCAATGTAACAGTGCAGAGTAAAAGTAAAGGCAAGAAATGAAAAGAGAAACTGCTATATATAAACCACAAAGTGCATCGACCTCTACAAGTACAATGAAAGCTGAAGGTACACTGAAAAGTAAATGGGAAAAACACGCGCCCAATCAAAAAAGTGCCACAACCCAGCAACATGTAAACAAAAAGAAACAGCAAACAGGTCTCCCACCTGGAACCCGGCTACGACCAGCACATGCGGTCCAAGCTCCCCAAGCTCATACGCTTCAATGAAGTCACGATCCACCTGTCAGTCTTCTGCAAGGGCACACCAAGTGCGGGCAAAGCCCAAGCAAGGGTGAGTATAAAAATACGCAGTAGGATGCCCTGAAGGCTCGAGGGAGCAACAAAAGGAGGTACCGAAGGGTGAGCAGTAGAGCAAACAAGAGAAAGCAAAGAGAGTACAATAGAGAGTGCAGTAAAGAGTCCAGCACAACCCATCAGGAGAAAGGAAGTAGACTCATCCAGACACAAGGGGATGGAAACGGTGAGAAGATGAACTTCCTGTTGAGTCTTCACTACCTATAGTAGGAGAGTAGACTCGTCCAACAATGAGAAGATAGACACGGAAATCACGTGGCATACCCCGCGCGTCTTCGCCTCTCCTAGAAGGAGAGTAGCCAAACCCAAGAAGTGGTTGTCGGAAACAAGGTATATACATATCTTTATGCTCAGCAAGAAGCCCGAAAAATGTCGTAAGGGGATCTCTGTCTCGTAGATCAACCCAAGAAAAGAGTAGCCAACAGTCCCAGAAGTAACACCATTGATGCCCAGCATCCCGCACGTCTTCCCCGAACCGCAATCCAAGGGCTCAAACACCACACCTCGACACTACCCCACAGTCAAGAGGTCTCAAAGTCAAAAGGCGACCCCCTTCCCAGCCCCGCTGGAGGGTCCCTAGAAGTCAACGGGTTCCCACTACAGGGAGACCCGGAAAGTCGACGGGTGCCACACTGCCCAGTCCCGTAACATGGTAATCCACTAGAGGGCGACCCGGCTAAAGTCGACGATGGGACCACTGCCCATCCCAGATGGAGGTATCCTGGCATCGGGGACCACTTCCCAGCCCAGCTGGAGGTAAGCCCGGCATTGGGGACCACTGCCCAGCCCAGCTGGAGGTAAGCCCAGCATCGAGGACCACTGCCCAACCCAGCTGGAGGTAAGACCGACATCGGGGACCACTACCCTGCCCAGCTGGAGGTAAGCCCGAAACTGCTCTGGCCATCCCTGTTGGATGGTACTGCTTGGTGAACACCGCTGTACTTGCCATCCCTGCTAGATGGTAACCCTCTGGCGAGCCCAGCTCGAAACAACCTGAGCCCTGATGGAAACAACCTCAGCCCTGCTGGAACAACCTCAGCCCTGCTGAAACAACCTCAGCCCTGCTGGAACAACCACAACCCTGCTGGAACCACCTCAGCCCTGCTGGAATAACCTCAGCCCTACTGGAACAACCTCAGCCCTGTTAGAACAACCCCAGCCCTACTGGAACAACCTCCTAGTTAGAGGATTGGTGCCTGCGTAAAGTGTTGGTCGCACCGAAAACACAAGATCTACCAGGGAAGACAGATCAACGGGAGAAACTCCCCAGTCCACGCAAGGCGATCCCGCTCCAACCCGCTGAGTCACTGTTGAAGCAGACCGAGTCAACTCACCCCAGAAAGTGGGGAAAACACCCACACTGTACGAACACCCATAGTCGTAGACGGTGTCGCAGTCTGGTGAAAGGGCATAGTACTGAAACCCCTCACTGCCGAAGAAGCAGAGGAACCAAACCATCCCTGCCAGCCAAACCATCGAGAACAAGACCAGGGGGAGACCGCAAAACCCTACTGGTCTGACAAAAGAGCACCAGGCTAGGGGAAACTCTACCCTGCTGGTCAAACAAACGAGCGCAGAGGGACCCTCTACGTCGCAAGAGGTCAAGTATGCAAAACAGATCACGGTACGCACGTGGGGCCCACATGGCATGTGGCCCCAAGTCAACCCCAACTGAGCACACAAACATCCTCAGGTACAAACAACCACATGTACCTCCAAGCGCTCTTGTATACTCCCGGAGTATACCTCATTCCAGCCCAAAGGCTATCATGCACACGGCACCCAGCCTCAACGCAAAGGCGTGACATAACAACTCCACCTCAAACGCCCAGGCACATCCAACCACAACTTGTGTACCATTTACATCACTCTCCCAAGAGTGCACGATCACACGCCAAGGGTCCGCTACAAACAAGGTAGGGCGAACCACCTCTAGAGCACCTTCCATGCTTCCACATTTAATAAGATCGTGCAAGAGGCTCCGCACATCCAAACGGATCACACAGTTGTATTCCTCACGGAAAAACACACGAGATCGACTACTTACTCACTTCAAACGGATATCTGACGAAAAAGTCACCAACACCGCCTCACACCCAAACAACATCCCGTGATCCCGAGCCCCGACCCCGAAAACAGTCGGGCGCATCGCACCATTACGATCCCCTCTGGAAAACACGTCAAAATCACTACCAACATGATTGTAACGGATATCCGGAGAAAAAGGTGCATTCCGGCACACCGCACATGATAGATGCTTCGTGGGACCCGCATCCCGGTCTAGAAACTCAACGAATGGATTGTACCGTTGCGATCCTCTCGAAAAAGAACACAAGTTGAACTATCCACTTGTCCAAAACGTTCGCCCGATGATTAAGATTGTAAATTACCGTCGACGCCCAAATGGCCCTCGTGGGCCGCGCACCATCGTGCGGAATTATAGCGGGCAAACTGCACCAACGCGATGCCCTCGAAAAAACACCCAACATCGACTGCTCGCACGCCCCGTACGGACATCCGAGGAAAAAGCCGCTAAAAGCTGCACGCAGCTCAAAAGACGGGCCATGGGGCCCACGCCTCAACTTCGGACTCAATGCCTAGAACTTCCCTGGAAAGTTCCACCTTGGTGCCAGGGTCCCAACGCCACTGACGTTGTTTAAATCGGACGTCGGATGCGTCCGCGCCGTCCAAGACAAGGATTTTGGAAAAAACGCTCGACCACTTAAAGATGTGTCGCGCCACCGCGGCCCCTCGTTTCTGGAATTAAAAATTCCCGAAACCATCTAAAAAGATCCGCCTCTATTCCAGTCCCACGCCGCCGCAGACGGAACGCAAAACGGACGTCCGTAGTGAAATCTACAGACGTCGGAATTTAGAAGGGGGGGGGGGGACACCCCTTGGGCCGGACCGGCCCAGACCGGCCGGTCCGCCCACAACCGGCCCCGTGGGACCGCGGCCCAGCCGCCTCCCATGAGGCCACCTCACCCGCGCGCCACGCTGGTGCCTCTTCCAAAGACCGGTCGACACGGCCGGTCGGCTTTCCACACGGAGACCCACGTCGCGCGGGTCTCTATCCAGCCGTGGGGTTGGGCTCCTGCGACCCCGCCGTCTCCTCTCGCCGGCTCCTACAGCCGGTGCCCTCAGCCGGCGAGCCGAGCCGCCCCACACCGTGGAGGTACCACCCAGCCGGCCGGATGGCCGGCCGGCCATCCGCCGCGCCTGCTGCCGCGCCGCTGTCCCGGAACCACCGTCTGCCGCCAGTAACCGCTGGAAAACCAGATTTCCGGCCGGAACTTCCCAGGACTGCCCCGAGCACCCCATGACTCGGATTTTCGATCCGAGAAGAGCTTCAGAAACCTTACAACATATCCTACACATATGTGGTATTCTATCAATGATTGGACAGAAATTATACAATATAAATTGGGCTCAAATATTGCATGAATTTGAACACGAAAACGAAATAACTCCTACCTCGAAGGGCGTAGCCCGACGCTTCGTGTGCGGACCGTCGGAACCGCTGCGCCTCACCGGAGTCCGCCTCTCCGAAGCTCTCCTCTCTGGTTGTGAAGGATATGAGAGGGTTTGAGGAAGAAGAAGAAGAAGAAGGGGGGGTGTTTAAGTACAAATCACTTAAACGCCCGCCTGACAGCCCCGAACCCGAACTCCTGACAGGGTCGGGATTTAGCCTCCCCTAGGATAAAAACCATGCTCTGAGCGCAACATCGGTCTTGGAATTTTATTTCGAGACCCCGTTCAAAAGTTACTAACCTTAGCGCCAGAGGCCGCCAAATTACGAAAACGCCCCTGGAGCCATTTTTCATAGACGGCCCGCGCCCGCGAAACTTACACCCCTCCTAGGGTAAACGGCACGTTACGAACTCAACGGTGCCCTCGGTTTTCCAATCCAAGCCACCGTTTAATATATACTAGCATTTTTCCATTAAACGAATAAATTAATTTATTAATTTATCCGTTTAACCTTCCGAAAGAGAGCGAGGGGTCCAAACATCCGGCGCCGACATGTTTTATGTTGTTCCTAGGGTAAACACCCCATTCCGGACCGATCCGTACACTCGGATCTCTGATCTGAAGCTCTGTTTAGGAGTTATCCCATTTATTTTGCGTTTCCAGTGTGAATTCACTGAAAGATTTTATTCCGGCCACTCCGGGGCTCAGAATCGCACGCCTTCTGAAGGCGCTCCTCTGGAATATCATCAAGAATATTCCAAAGTCTTTGGTATCAAAAACCGGGTTCTTACATTTATAATATTATATTTACCCTTAATTAATCGATTTACCATTAACTACAGTGATAAAAATAATTACCAAAGTTACTATTCATAATGCCCAAAAAATCAAAGTACCCCCATTAACATAATTTAGACAAAATAATTCCAAACATGGAATCCATTTTCAAAAATTAAAAACTCTAAATTTGTATTAATTAATTTAAAATTAATCCCGTTGTTGAGAAAATGGGATTTAAAAGATAAAACATTGAAAAATATTGAAATGTTTTTACCTATGAATTCAATGTATAATTAATTATAATGAGATACATTATATTAAATGGTAAAAATAAATTCTATTAATAATTTAAAACAATTAAATATTATAATTTAACCATATAAATTATCTCAATGAAAAAAATATAGTTAAAATTTAACGTATTTTTACTATTCAACAAAATATGAATGTTATGAGAAAAATATCAAAAATTTATCGAAAGAAAATTTTTATATCACATTTCCAAATAAGAAGTTTATTTTTTCAAATCTAACTTATACATGTGACCAAAAACCTGATTTAAAATGGTTGCGCCATCAAAAGGCGACAAAATAGCATTTTTTTGAAAAATACTTTTTTTATCCGAAAAAATAACTTGTCCTTATATCATGTCTAGAAAAACAAATTATGGCTAATACTATTCACAATGGCTAGTTTATATCTCGTTAAATAATAATATTTTAATAGTAAATCGTTGTTTAGTGAAACTCAGTATTGCATACAACATAAGCTGTCGAGGAAGTTTTCTCTTGCATGTAACGCAAGACAAGTTAGTATTACGTGTAGTGAAAGATTTATTTGGTGTTGCATAATATAATAAAAAATTATTTCATTTATACATTGAGAAAAATCTATACTCGGTGTTGGATGAAATGAATTCTATCAAAAGAGCCTGAATGTGTGTGCAACACAAGGCATGAATAGTGTTGCATATACTGCATGCTAATACGGTGTTGCGTATAGCACAAGCTAATCTTGAAGTAGCGTACAACACAAGATATCTATGAAACTAAATATAATCTATCTCATAAAATATTGGGGTGTTACATTTGGATTCCCTTGGAATGGGAGACTTCTAATGGCGGTCGCTATTGGGTTTCAATAGAGACCTCCATAGGTAGTGAGAGGGCTTAAAAAAATTAGCACACCTTCCCCCACCCTGTATTACCTCATGCTCTCCCTCGAGAAACCCTACAATGCTCATCCCCTCCCTCACTGAACCGCCTCTATCACACCGCATCCACCTCCGACTCACCATTGTCACTCATCCTCTCCCTCACCACACCCAACTCTACCTCCAACTCACCTATTTCTCCCTTCCTCTCCCTCATCGTTTAATCACCCTTCATCTTCCTCACCACACCCACCTCCACCTATGTCTCATCTATGCCTCATCCTCTCCCTCACTGTAGGTTTTGGCACCCTATCCCTCCCTGACTCCCCTCGTCACTTATACCTCCGCCTCCCTCTCCCCAAATCCCTCTACTCACACATAGAATGTTTCCACAACCAACCCAGAGCTGCACGCCACCCATCCACCCTCACCGCTACCCCTCCCCATGTCTCTCTGGCCCTCCGACTCCACCTCTACATTCACTTGGTTCCATATTTGTCTCGCTATCAGGTAATCACTGATTTTAGTTATAGGGTTTTGATTTTGGGCACTTCCATCACAAATTGGAACTTCCATCCAAAATTGAATTTGGTAACTTTCATCACAAATTAGTTTTCTCCACTTCCTTCACAAATTATATTTGTTGATTTATTGGAAGGCATTATCTTCATTGTTAAGGTTTATAATCCAAAATTGGTATTTGAAGATTTTTTCATGTACCACATGCCCATAAAGGTTATTTTTTTCATTATTGTGATTTAGAATTTTTCTTTCTATAGTTATAGTTTCTTTATATGTTTTGATTATAGTGTATCAAAATTTATGCATTATGATATCAGTGGATCATAGATTCCTTATTTTCCATGTTGGCTTGTTATTTTTTGTTATACCCTATAAAATATATATTTTTTTCTTAACTGATTGACTCCTCCACCAATCCGATCAAATGAGTGAATTAAACCCATTATATATGGCCCACTACCTATCCAAATCTATAATATTAAGAACAATATATTGAAGGGAACCAATTATCATGTTTACTGGAGTAGAATATGATAAGTGTGTAAGGGAAGAGGAGCCGTCAAAACAACCAACCAGTTTAACAACACAATTAAGAAACTTAGAGTGAAAATCGATTAATAACAAGAATGATATATTCAAATCTAATCGGAAATATCACTGGAAATATCCACTTTAAAACAACATAGAAGATTATCAATTAAATAGTGTAAAGATATTTCAATGGAGGAAAACGTAGGAAAAAACAAAATGAAATTTCAATAAAAGAAATATAGGTATTCATAATTTATAAAATATTTCTTTTTATAAAGGGTTCTATCCCCTTTATATTATTTACCATATAATCATATTAATATAGGGTTTAGTGACCTTTATTACCTCATCCTCTTTCTTTGACCAGCATCCATGCGACTTTTTAGTTAATGTTTTACCGAATTTAGTTATGAAACTTACATTAAGACTAAATTTTTATCAGGGGTGTGTGAATGTAAGAATCATTTTGACCTTCCCCCCTTAATGGAATATTTCTTAGCTATCATGGATCAACCATATTTAAGAATAAGTCCTCTAATAGAATCATCAGCGGGGAACTAGGGTCTTTGGTTAAAGGATTTATGACAGATATGATATATATAAAAAAATTCGGTATAGTTTATTACATATGGAATCATAATAGATATATTAATTATGCATAATGTAATTATCCTATATTCTTCATTAATTATTAGATATTATAAGTAGTGTTAGGGATTTCTTAAGCATCATGGGAAACAATATGTGTATGTCATCTCCAATTATTAAATTATAATTGGTGACATTGACATTTCATAGTTGGGAATAGACAGTTTTCATTACATGAAAATATTATGTCCATCATGTCATATAAATGATAGGATGTAATCAAATGAGATAATCCCACCACCTCAATAATGTAGTTTTCATAAAATATAATTCACTCCATGGATGCTATAGAGTAATATCTCCCACAAAAAACCATTTTGGATTGGTGGCGATATAGATATTGAAATTGATGATAATATTTTATTTCATTACATAGGGAATTCATAAATGATTATTGATATCCCTGTGTTGATTTTTGTTATAAAAAACCCATCAATATATTGCAATTAAAGATATAATTATCCATCTTTGTTAATAAGATGTATCAATTATGTTTCATTGTTGAATGACAGTCAGTGGCATGAGATCATTATCGTCTGTGATATCTATTTTCTTTGATTTTTTTATGTTATAGACTGAAATATCATCTTGTCACTAGTTTCTACATCCATATCATTATGTACCCATGATACTAATTCGTGATGATATCACCATGTGCTCAAATAGAGTCTGCATCAAAGTCAAACAACCCATTTAATAGAAAGTATGATTGTAAGTTATTCATTACACAAATATTAATGGTGGATAAGGTATTCATTATATAACTATTTAGTGTAGATATTAGGTGACTATTAAGAACCTGATAAAAGTAATTTTTAACTATTTTATATAGAGGATTTGGCATATAAAAATAAATGTTATTAATCATAAAATTATAATGTAATCTAATGTGTCCTTCTCAAAATGATAGAAAATATTAATTGTTTTGATAACACCTCTCACATGGATGTACTTTTCTTATTAACACACTTGGAAAATGTGTTTATTTATTTATTTAGACTTCTTTTGAAAATTATTTGAAAATTACGTGAAACTAATTTTAGGAATAAATCAATATTTACGCTCTATTTGGTAATACTTCTTGAAAACGTCTTAGAGTACATATACATTTTGATAAAAATTATTGTGAAAGTTTTTTCAAATTTCATGAAAATGTGTTTCTTGAAAAAAAATCATGAGAATTTATTTATTTATATATTATAATTGAGAAGAAATTTTGTCTTTATATTTACTTATCATTTAACTGAATATTCTGATTTCCTTACCTATTAAAAAGTGTAAAAAATCCTCATTTCGTAAAAAAAATATCTTATTTGAGTTTTGTTTTATATATTCATTTCATCAACATTTTAATTCAATTAAAAATATTACTTCTATCCAGACATGTTTTATAATCCTCTCAAAAAAATATTTAGTCAAGTAAAGAAGAGGCCTTTTAAAAATAAAATGAATAATTAATTAAATATATTGCAATGATCATGTCATTTGTGAATTGTTTTTTGTTTTGGATGAGTATGAATTTAAGTCCATGTGCAATTGGTTAGTATTTATATAAAATGTATTTTGTGATATGAAATTATAAAAATGCATGCAATATGAAGTCTTGTGTAAACATTGATACTTTTTGTACAGATACAAATATGGATAAGAGTTGGATTGATCTTCTAAATAGAACATATAGAGAATATTATTAAGGCATTATGCAATTTATTTATTTAAATAGAGTATTTCAATGAGAAAATATATGTTTTCCACATAGAAAATGTGACAATAGATATCAATGCATATGATATACTGTGAGATAGCACGTTTTCTTGATTGGGTTTTTGAAAAATTATAAGAGTTGGACTCATCATGGAAAAAAAATATATTCATTGTCACCATATATAAAATATTCATATGGATATTGATGAGAGGAAGATTAATCCTATGGATGAAATGCTTACTAAAATGGCATGTGAGCTAGCTCATGAAGGGATTAACATCTATAATGTTATGACCGGTGATATCAATCCGCGCTCTGGTGTTGATCATGATTTATTGAAGTTTTATGAAATACATGATGATGAAAAAACAGAATTATATTATGGGTGTGGACATGTTAGAGGAACACGCACTAGACCCACATCATTATGTAAATCCCTTTACGCCTGAGGGTTGAGGTATGCATGGTGGTAAATGTGTTTATTTCATAATTATTAATTTAACATATATACACACATATGTCAAATTTTGTAAGAATTTTTTTCAATAGGATAATACTTGATTTCTTCTTATTCTCATAAGAGAGGCCCAAGTCCTGGTATTTCTTCTAGGAATTCTGACACGACCCTTAATATATCATTTGACGAGAGATACCATCCTACGGGATTGGGTACCCCTACATTTATTCACACATTGGTTCATATCATATGCAACCCATACATGTTTTCGTTGACTACATGTTAATGGGAATCATTCCCGAAGGATGCATTATATCAGTTATTGAAGAATGTTTAGGTAAGAGGATCATTTTAGTTTCTCGACTATATTTAAAAAATACTAACATGTGATAATTTTTTTTCTTAAATAGAATAATCTGAGTGTGTGCCTAAATGAATTTTTTCCAGTGTGTATATCCAAATGTTTTTAAATGTGTAAAGATAATAAAGGGAGAATCAAGATGGATCACTAGGTACTAAATGTGGGTGCCCCAGACATTCTAGATAAAGTCCCGAGAGGGGCTCTCCCATCCCAGTGGCCTGAGTTGTTTCATATTGGTCTATTGAGGCTGAAATGGTGAGTCTATATATTTTAGTTTATATATTTCTAATAATTTTTACCGTTTTACATATTTGATATTTGAATTTGTTGAATGTAAGAGTTGGTAGAATGTCATTCCGAAAATAATGCGTTGTAGGGACCACCTCACAGTCTTAGGACTCATCATGTGTCCTAGATTTGACATGATTTATTTATTATTAATTTTTTATATTTTATTATTTAATATGGTTTTTTTATTTTTATCTTATTAATATATAGTTATAGGAGCATGTTTCACCGGCTCGTGAAATGTTAGTGTGGATGACAACTCATGATCGAAATGATCCGGAGGTTGTAGCTCTTATAGTAAGTTCTTGTACTAATTATAAATTATTACATAATTCTACATATAAATATATATTTATATTTACATGTTACATTGGATCAATTTTAGGTTGAGTTAGCATTGTTTCTAGAGGACCATTGACAAATTTCCATGCGAAGGGATAAAATATTCAATCTCATTATTGTTCGTGGTGGACATGGCTACAGTTTGACCTATGAAATAGGGATTACATATTTTCTAGTTTCACACATAGTGGCTATGGATCTTGTTATTTCTGGGATGACATAGAATATGGCATATTTGGAGGCATGGGTGCATGCTTTCGAGGATGTAAATGTGCAGTTGGTAGCTGAGCTTAGAGCACTACGAGAATATGTGCATGAGGGTGATAGTGCAAGTGATCCTACGATGTAGGTTTATACAAAATCTAATTATTTATTTTTTATGAAATTAGTTAATACTACCTTTATAATTTTTATTCTTTGTAGGCCCCTTCCGTATCAGATGGATGTAGCAGCCATGGCCCCAGATGTGGTATCATATTCAAGAGGTGTGTTTGGTATTTTCTTTTTTGTTTCTCGTTTAAATTGATTGTATCGATTTGTTTTTTTGTATATTTTAGAGTTAAAATCACATTTTTTTTATTTCTCTGGTCCTAGTTTTTCATAGTTCCCTTTAGGTAGCCTTTATTCATTCATAGTTTCCTGCTCTGTCACCTAAACTAGTAGGATGGTACAAACAAACTAGAGAATATTCTCACTAAGCCCCACTATCTTCATCCCCAACCTTTATAATAGTATGTCCTTAACTTATTCTACCATGTAGGACCCCCTGACAAATATATGTGGTCATAATGTATACCCCATTCTAAAAGACCAACCTCCACCTTCCACCCAGTCTGCTTCTCAGGATGCAGTATAATTTAATGGTCTGTATTTTTTTATTTTCTATCATATCTTTTCCTATCCTACCTATCTTATAATATGTCATTATGTGTGTGTGCGTGTTTCATGTTTTTTTTGTCTATATGTATCTCTTTTTCCTCTCTATATGATCAGCCTGTATGTATGTCTTTCTCTCTGTTCTTGTCTGTAGGAGTGTGTGTCTATATATCTACATGTTTTTCAATCTATATATCTATCCATTTTACAAAAAACCTGTCTATATATTTATCCATTTATTTATTTTTCATCACACTATTTATGTTTAATGATCAATCTTTTCATAAGAGGGTTTATCAATAGGTTTTTTTATTTCTTTTTCAGTCTACATGCCTTTCTAATGACATGTCTATCCAACCATCCATGTGACTTTTCATTGGTCTATTTTTCTGTCATCATTATTTCTATTTATATATCAATACATTTTTCATTTTGTGTGTAATCAAATATTTTTGTCTCTATTCCTTCAATTTTTTATCAGTTTATGTGTGTATTTATTAACCCATCTATGTTTTTATATTTCATTTCCATTCAACATTTTTTTTCAAGTTGTATTCAATTGTTCATTAGTTCCTTGGTCCATTTATCCATCCATCTTCTTGTCCATCTGTCTTATTATCTGTATGGTTTTCCATCCATCCATTCATTTCTTTAGTAATGTGTATGAAATTAAAAGTCCAAGGAGATGTCATTAGACCCTCCATTAGGTATCTAAGAGGACTTAGGTAGTAGTGATTTTGGATGTTTCTTATGCTTCTCATCATTTTACAGATCATCTCCTCAACATCATTTGATTGATCATTATAGAACAACTTTTATGACTCATTATTTCATATATTTTGACTTTCTATGATGTTGATGGTCATGGATGATCTAATTATTTGGGAACATTGGGGGTTTTTGGTATTTTATTTGGATTCCTAGTAACCCTCTCCCTTTGTGAAGGGTCGATCCCATAGTGACTTTGATATCACTACTCAGTAGTATCCCCTAAGGGTATAATGATATCCATGAGTAGGAAAGCTAAGTTCTTAGCCGTATAAAATCACTTGTTGAAGGAAGATTGCTCATAGTATTAACTGTTTTATGGTCCATCATCATCTACAATCGCCACAACACTTTAAAATGTTTCTCCTTACCAATATCTATAAATATTTCTATCACATTTAATGGCCCCAAAATATGAATATAACCTTCCCAATATAGACATGTAGTAAGAATTGGTGCATCTTCACCAACACATTATCCAAGAAACTTATTAGATCCTATTCTATTAGCATAGTTTACATGATAAATGAACATGGCTTGAAACCACTGTGGGAGTCATAGATCAAGAGTAGGTAGTTTCTTGATTACATAACCCAGAATCTTATAAGATGAATTGGTGGAGGGATGTATGGATTGACATACTAAACCTATTCTTCATAATAACCCTATTCCAACTCTATATAGAAAGTGCCTTGAGACATCTCTTTATTCATTAAAGAGAACCCCATTTAATGTTTATATGTTTTATTAATACCTTAAGGACCTTGAATGATTTCTATTAATGTCTCAAAGCTAGCATTGATTTGTCGATGGGGTTCCTTCCTCATGGATTCCATGACTTCCATTAACAATTCATGGAATAATGAGTTTGTTCACCTAATATCTCCCTAAATATCCTTTGTGAAGGTGGTATTTTCATACATGGCACCATAGATTGGTTCCCCGTAGACCCAGTTTGCATCCCAAAAGATGATTCTTATTTTATGTTCTGTATGGTGGAATTTATTTTTCTATGTGATCTAGGGGATCAATAGTTATGGGATCAAGTTTATGATATAGATGTTCATCAAAGATATCTTGATGGATTCATAAATAGAGGCCACCTTTAGCTCCTACATGAATTTAGTACATGTCCAATAGAGCTAATATGTCTGAATCCATTCAATCTTGATGCCATATCATAAGTTAAATATCTAATATTTTTCCATCATCGCAATTGATCAGCAGTTGAGTGGGAAATATGGATGTATATATGTGTGTTTGCGGCTCTGATATGTTTGTTTGGTTATCTAGGGAAGTTTTCTGGTGATGTAACACACATTCATGAGTGGATTACCCCAAATATATTATGATAATCTTTGAGGATATGTTGGATCTTCTCAGATTATTATAATCAAAAAATTGAAGGGGAAGGTTTATTAAAGGTCATTGGAAAATGATATACATCAACAATCTATTCTATTATAGTTGAAGGATTGTGTGTTTCTCTCATAGTGAGTGTATCTCTGTGTGTGTTTGTGTATCTATCTTCCCATAAATTTGTCCATTCACTCATTTTTCTATCACTTTTTATGTAATCTCATCCACTAGTTCATTGGTCTATCTATTCCTTCAACTCTCATTCATAAGCATGTCTATCTATCCATCTGTCTATACATTGGTTTGATCAACTATGCTGGTGTAGTTGCATCCGTCCATAATATGTACAAGATGGACAATGAAAACACCCATGGAAAAGTGTATCTATATATTCAAAAGACTCTATATTTTCCACACTTCATCAAACAACAAGGTAGTTTTAAACTTAATGCACAATTATCTCTCATGATTACTCATGTAGAACATGTCTTTTATAATATATAGACGTAAATTCTGGTTTTGATTTATTTCATTTTATGTTCATATCATGAATCTTCCTCCTTAGATTACCCATCAGGTTTGTAAATGATTTTTTAATGTTAGCTTTGAAGCATTGAATCACCCAACAATATTCATATATATCTACTTATTTTTGTTGTTTAATATTTTTTTTGTGTCTTATTAGTAGTTTGATTGTGGCTGATGATTGGAGATGAATGGAAGCTAGTTTGATTGCTATTTTGGTCAGGATATCTGATTTTAATTTGTTATTTACATGCTATTTCTTTTGTTTTTTTCTAGTTATAATATTTCATTTCAGTTTTTTTTCTGGTTATAATACTTGATTTCAGTTGTTGGAATGCATGTTTTTTTTACAGACAATTTTTTTTTGTTTTGGTTACTGCATTTCACCTATTGGAATGCAGGTTTTTTAAAAAAAATATCAAGACTTTCAACCGCTTATGGTGGTCGCTATAGGTTTTTGTTCAGAAACCATTAGCGACCGGCAATGACAGTCGATAAATCTATTTCTTTCAAATCATCAGTGACTATATAGATGGTCACTAAATCTTTCATAGTGACTGCTACCACGACCAAGTTAGGAAACCCTATAGTGACTATATTTTTCCGTCGCTAATGCCCAATATCAACGAGGAAACTGCGACCGCCAAAGGCGACCGGGTAGCGCTCCCTAAATACTATTAGAAACCACTTTTGGTAGTCACTAATAATCGATTTTATAGTAATGATATCATTATGACTATATTTTCTTCAGTCAACATATTTTCAATGGGTTTATCAACTTTCTTTTGATAGGAACATTCCCTTGCAAAAGTCCCATCGTTTTCCACAGAAAAAGCATTATCCTTTCATCTTGGAAGGATTGTATTTCTTCATGAATTGTTGAATTTTCTTTTTGAAATGTAAGCAAGAGTTTTGTTGTGCATTTCCCTCAATTATATTAATATTAGTATTGAATTGTGAAGTAATACTCACACATATTGATATGGATTCTTCTTCAATGCAAAGAAGTATTTTTAATTTTTAAAAGGAAATATCATCACTCTTTTTACTAAGTTATTTTACGTAATCTTTCCACATAGGCAATAATTTAGCAATAATTCCACCAACCCGAAATTTTTATGGTATATTACTCTTAAGGTAAATAAGTTTATTTGGTATAACTGGTAGCTCTTGAAATTTCCCCAACACCGTCTTGTTATCAACCATCACATAGTTTAGATACTTTGCAACAAGAAATTTATTGATACCTTTTTTCCTCAGCATTGTACTTGAACTCGAGTGCATCCCATATCTCTCGAATAGTCTTCATTTTGGCGGAAATAGTCATAAGTACAACTTGATAACATGTTGAGAATATGTCCTCGACAAAAAACTTGATTGTCTTAACGTTTCATCCTCATTTACCGAATGTTCTCGACTTGAGTGAGATCAACGGTTGTACCGTCGGGATTTGAAGTGGGCTCCTCGGGAATGAGGGGAAGATTCGGTTCCGCTATGTAAAAAATCTTCAACACCATAAGAAGAAACTTCATCCTGTCATGCCACTGGGAGAAGTTATTTTCATCTAAAGTTTGATCATGTCTTGGTTATTAATTTGAGGGATTTGGAATCCATCTTCTAGGTTATAACTTAGGTATCCACCCATTTGATTGTTGTAAAAAAATAAGTAGGTAGATGAAGAAGAATGATTGAACATAGATATGTGAATTTAATTAACTATCCAAAAGTGTTTGATCCACCCACACATTGATGGTGTAGAGTTGTCATGGAAGCTTCACTTGATAATTTCACCAAAATTTGCGGAAAACTAAACACCAATTTTCGATTGCCTCGCAATATCGATGTTGGAAAAAATATCTAGAGAATTTTTGGGATTGAAGAATAATTAAACCAATAATCGATCTCATCGTCACTTATTTATAAAATGAAATTGGTGTAAATCTCACCGGTTTGAGCTTGTTCTTTGATTCAAAGAACACCTTGGTTCGATCAAAACAATATAACTATTGATGAATGGCACCCATTCAGATTAAAAAAACCAAAAACCAATAGTTATGACTAATCACGATTTTGTCTTTGTAAAAAAATATAATTTTTGTTTGGTTATATATATATATAATAAATCATTTTACTAAATCTATATTTTTTAAAATCACTTGAAAATAATTTAGGAAAAAATATATTTTTAATGAAAGTTCCAATTCCCAAATGTTGTTTTTTGGTTTTAAATTATAAAATCATGTTTAGTTTTCATGACAAATATTACGTGTGTTTTCTATTATTATTATGAAATTATTTTTGATGTTGGTTGCTCGTGTTGTTGGGCCTTAGTGTGTGGATTTTTGTTCTGCTGGGCATGTTTATGGATTGGGGCCTGTGGCTTTTTTGAGGTCTTCTTTTTTTGGGATGTTCACTCAGTCCTGCTTCATTTGCCAGCCTGAACTTCGCTGCATGCCATCGTGATGATCTGCCTATCTCGCCTTCCACCAGTTGTGTGGCTCGTCTTCTGTTACGCCTTTCAAGGTGTCGCCTTGGGTCTGCGGTGCCATTATTTCCTGCGGTGTGTGGGTGTTTTTTTGTGTGGTTCGTTGTCTTCAACCTATAAGTTCAAGAGCATTGAGAGAATGTCCTTGTTGTTCTAAGATCTTCTGCCAGCACGTCACCATCCTAACCCCGTTCTGGTGATCTCTAGTGGAGAACTTGGCTCCCATGAGTTTTGGGGAGACCATTTCAAAATCCAGAACTTCTGACCTTGGTGGAGCTATGTGTTCTTCGGTGCTTCATTTTTGTGATCCCGCAGTTTTCATTATTGTTTACATTTTGTGATTTATGTTCTTTATTTCCTTGTTGGTTTGGTTCTCGGTGACTAAGTGGCATGCGTGAGTATGTCTAGTTCAAGGGAGTTCTTCGCTTACTCTGAGCCAAAGTTCATCAGGCTCTTGGGTTGACGAGGTCCCTGTTCTCATATACCATTTGAGGTCTGAAAGCGTGGTTTGTCTTAACTGCTCTTCTATTCTTGTTTGTGCTATGTTTTCATTTATCATAATAAAAGGAAAATTGTGGTGGTGTTCTTGTCGTGGAGTATGAGAGGGCGAGCAGCACCCACTCGTTGTTCCTTACAATTTTAATTTAATCCAGGGACCCCCTTGTCAACACCAGCGCCGCGCCCACTCGTTGTTCCCATCTCCTCTAGGCCCATATTTTGGATTATTTACAAATTGTTTTTACCACAATCGGTTAACATTTTGACCCAAAAAAAGAATCATGATTAGAATTTCTTATTTGGGTCATATTTAACTTAATTTAAGGTTAATAGAAAATTATTTTTATACAATAGTTGGGATAGTATGTCAGACTTGTTTGATCTCCATAATTGAAAAACGATCACCATAATTCCAGAATGCTAGTGAAAGAGCCAAATTGCATTTCAATTATAATATCAAATGCCACTCAATATCATCTAAATCATAAATAAAATGTGTCAGATTTATAGGGTCATGGAATGAAGATCATGCACCATGTATAATGAAGGATCACATTTAAAATTACAATATTACTCATAAATTCCATTTTTTATCTGCTGAAAAAAACTCTGATAAAATTGTCATTTATCAACACTAAGTTTAGTTTTGATAAATATCATCTTTTATCTATGCAACACGGCATTGATAGAAGTCTTTCTCTACTAGTTCAGGGGTTTCCTCGATCTCCGCAGGGCGACGAAAAGCATCATAGGCACCAAAATTTTTCATTTGGGATGATTTTGTTCAAATAAACAATATTTAAATAGTAGAAAAGTTTAATAAAATTCTGACTTGACCGACATGTTTACCAAGCGTCCATGCCAAAACAAACAAGAAGTATAATCATTAGTTTAAAATAAACTTAATCATATAGTAGTAGATCAAACAAATGAAGAATGAAATCCAGAAACTACAAAGGGTCTCTCGGTCTACAAATGCCAAGAAAACGTGTTTAGATTGTCTTGATGTTTTAATAAAATGATTCATAAGTCATTTTGGATGTGTAAGAATTTGTCTCACATAAAATCAACATACGATGTGACCAATATGACTCCAAATTCATATTTTTAGTTTTAATCATCGTTTTAATAAAAAAGACACGGGACGTACTCAAAACAAAGCATACACAATCGGATTGTTTTAATACTTTAGAACAATGGCCCTAAAGTCATTTTTGATGTGTATGAATAAACTTCAGATTAATCCAATGCACGGTGTGATCGATATGACTCAATGTGTGTGTTTTTATTTAAAATTGACATTTTCGTTCAAAAAAATATTAATATACTCAAAACCCAGCAAACATGTTCAAATTATTTTAATACATTACAACAATAATCCAAAAATAATTTTTGATTTGAAGTAATCAACCGCACCTCAATTCAATACACATCGTTCCCAGTATGACTCAATGTGTATGTTATGAGTTTAAAATTGACATTTTACTTCAAAACATGTGTCACTCACTGAAAATCAAGAAAATACACTCAATTTGTCTTCATACATTAGGATAATGATTCATGAGTCATTTTTGATATATAGAAATTAGTCTCATATCAAACTGATATACGATTTGACCGATATAACTCAAAGTATGTGTTTTTAGTTTAAATTGAGATTTTAGTAAAAAAGACATGTGACATACTCAAAACCGAGGAAACACATTTTTATAATTTTGATATATTAGTAAAATGACCCTTAAGTCATTTTTGATGTGTAAGAATTAACTGTATGTCAATCTGATGCACGGTGTGACCGGTATGACTTCAAGTGTGATTTTTTATTTAAAATTAACATTTTAGTTCAAAACATGTGTCACATACTCAAAACTAAGAAAATACGTTTGGGTTGTTTTGATATTATAGGAAAATGATACAATTATCACAAAACTGGGATAGGGAAGCACTTCCATTTATCAACGATTAACAAAAAACATTGATAAAGGGGTGGGCCTTTATCAGCGCTAATAATAGCACTGATAAAAGTTTTTTAAAAAAATATTATGAATTTATATAAAATTATTATATTTATATTAAAAAATAATGTTTATTTGAATACATTGAATAAAAAAATGTTTATAATAAATATATATTTTTCAATAATTCAAAAATATATATATAATGTTTTTATTGAAAAAAGTATTTTTAATAATATAATTAAATATATATATATATATAATTAAATAATTATAAGATTATAATAAATTACATTAAATAATAAATATATTTATTAGATTTATTAGATTTATTAGATTTATTAGTGATTTATTAGATTAATTTATTATATTTATTTGATTTGTTGGATTAATTAATTATGTTTATTATATTGGTAATATTTAATTTATTTATTTTATTTATTTTATTTAAAAATATATAATACTTTTTAATATATTTATTTATAATTAAATGTATTGAATATATATGTGTTTTCCAATGAATTTGGTCAATGAAAATATTGATCATGAGTATATATATGTTATGTATCATGCATATGAATGTTCATTTATACATTATGTCACGTTGTCAATTAATTTGGTATGTTAATTAATTCATAATGTTACCCATATGAACTATATATGTTCCAAAAAATGTACTTATAAAATTACATTAAATATATTTAAATAATAAAAATATTTTATTATATTTTAAATGATATATATAAATACTTTTAGAATACATTTGTAATTATAATTATAACTGTATATATATATAAATAATTATAAAATTATATATATAATATTATATTTTTATTAATATATATATAAATATATTAACAATTATATACAAATATTTATAAATATATACTATTTATAGTTATAATTATAAGTATATATATATATGTAAATAATTATAAAATTATAACAAATATATTTATTATACTACTTATAAAGTTATAAATATATTATTAAATAGATATATTTATAAATATATACAAATATTTATAAATAAATACAAATATTTATAAATAAATACAAATAAATTTATATTTATTTATATAATTATATAATTGGTTGTGAAATTGTTATGATAACGATTTCCTTTATCAGAGCTAATAAAGTGATGATAAAAGATATATTTATTAATTATATAATTCTAGTGTAGATAAATAGGTCTTTTTTCAGCGCTATAATTTGAGCGCTAATAAATAAGTCTTTTATCAACGATTTTTAAATGTTGATCAAGGTATGTTTTATCAGCATTTTTTATTTTAGCACTGATAAAATATACATTTACCAGTGTTTTTAACCAGTACTGATAAAGGTTCCAGTGGGTTTTATAAAAAAACTCTAACAGACTCCTCCCTCACACCCTTTCGAGCCTTCGCAGAAGCTGACCCATGCGTCGTCGAGCCCTCCTCCGTCGTGACCCCTCCTCCACTGTGACCCCTCCTCCTCCTCCGCCACCGCTGCCTCCTCCTCCTCCTTCATCGTGACCCCTTCTCTACCGCATCCCCTCCTCCTCCTCCTCCTATGTTGCTGCTGCCTCCCCCGCTGTTGGCTCCTCCTCCTCCTCCTCCTCCCTGGCCGCCGACTCATCTTCCATTGTTGTCACGTCCTCCTCCTCATCTCCATCTTCTTCCTGCACCTCCTCTACCTCCTTCTCCTCCTCCTCCTTGTGCGGCCCCTTTTCCACCTGACATGCTCCAGTGCACCCTTTTCATCCACGACTATCCTGGAATCCTCCTCTACATCACACAAATTCCCCCCAGTGAGTCTCTATTGCGGTTTCCCTGGTTTCCATAGGGTTCATAGGGTTTGGGGGAGTTTTCACCTAATTGTTGGTATGTCATTGAATTTTTGGGGAGTTTTTCATCAAATTTTTGGTATATCATTGAGTTTTGGGGAAGTTCTATATCTAATTGTTCGTATATCTATTGATTATGTTTCTTTACTCTTTGATTATTATTGTTTATTGTTCTTTATTATTTAACTTAGGTGGAGATGCTTGTTATATATATTTCTTTCCCATTCTTTTATATTACCTCTGTTTATTTTTATTTTCAATGTACTGCTCTTGATTTTCTTATCTATTTTATCATTCAAAAATGGGGAGAGAGATTCAAATTTGGGTCGAGTTTATTTGATTTGGTAATTATCAAATGGGTTGAATAGTTCCTTGCCACTCTGTCTATGTTTTGATAAATTCATATCCCTCTCAATTTGATTATTTTTATTTTGATAATTACTTATTCCTCTCTTAGTTTATAGTTTATTATTCTTTATTATGGTGGAGATTCTTATTAGATAAATCTACATCCTCTCTAAATTTATATGGTTATTCTATCACTTATGCTTCCACATGCACTTTCTACCTACATAGACCTATTCTAACTATTTATATTCTCATACATGCTACTTTTGGATAGTTCCTAACTTTATGCTTGGTCGGCAACCTCTATAATGGATAGCTTCTCTAGTAGTGTCTATCTTTTAGAGTTGGACAATATTTTTTCTTTATCTTCTTTTCTTAAATTATAGAGTGTTGAGTAATATAATAGCAACAACCTTTAGATAGAAACATGTAGAACTATATCTCTACATTTAAAAATTCCCTTAGTAATATCCAAATATATTATATACTCCCCAAGGCATTTATTTTTCCTTTCTATCTAAATTGAATTGGAAGTAATTGGAATTACATCGATAGAAAGAGGTATATCTTCAATCCTATTAATATTCACAATTCATCACACATAATAATGAATTTCTTAGTAACTCATATAATTGTGTCGACAAGATTGGCTCCCCAACCTACTTCTAAATTGTCCTTATCTGTTATATATTAACATCAAGCTTATTGAAACTTCATGTTCATTAAAAAAATACTGAAAAAAAGGAATCTGGTCTCAATGACCACCTATTGGGATTATCAGATATAAAAAATAAACAAAAGATTAAAATAAATAATGGCTCTATTCCACCCCCAAACCTCACTCAGGTTATACCAGCACCCATCAATCTACCCATCCCGATTCTCACACTAGTCGAAAATTAGGAAATATTCGTGGGTTATGATAGTGGTTATAGACCAATTGAAAATGGATATAGTTTATATCCACTATTAGGAAACCCATGGGAGTTATCCCGGTTTCCATATCCCACCAGCAATATCCATAGTTAGATGGTCTAGTACCATAGAAAATGATTTTGGATGAAGTCCCTAATATGGGGAACCAATAGCCAGGGATTGTAACCTTTACCAGGAACCATTATTGTGTGGCCATATCCTTTGTGTCGTAGGTCTTTCTCATTTGGGACCCATTGTGGCATGACCCTATGTGTTGGGTTGTGATGCATGTTTTCTCAGATTGCCTATGTGTTGTGGCATTGTAGAGGGAATTTATAGTAGATGCATCACACAAGGAATATGTTTTAAGAGATGTATGAAGGATTCATATAAGCTTCTGCACAGTTTTAATGAAATATCATCTTAATGATGTTGAAGGTAAAATAAATCCTCACCCACCTCTTCTTTATGTGCACTTGATATCCCAAGGAGCATGGGATGCGTTTAGCAGCCATTGTGTGGAGCAGAATTTTCAGGTACATTGTATCTGGTAATACATTTTTTGACGTTTCTTGTATTCATCACTGTAATTGAATGTTTTTTATTTATAAAATAGCAACTGAGTGATGAAAATAAGGAATGGTCATCAAAACTAGTGTACCCCTAATTTAATGCAAGGATGGGGTATGCTTCACTTGAGAAAAAATTGGTACATATTTTAAATCTACCATAATACTTTTATGTGACAAAAAAAAACACCATAACCATGTTCCTATATTTATATGTAGATTGATGAATCGAAATCGAAATCCACTTCCATCCCTTTCCATGTGCTATGGAAGGAGGATCACGTAAATAAAGAGCAGATACTGATTGATGAAAACACAGAAAAAGTGTCGGAAACATGTGTAAGTATGACATAAAATAAATTCATTTTTCTTTAAATCACTATTACATAAAAATGAATACTTTTTTCCTATATTTTCTATCAGACATAGTAAAAGTAATTAGCAACACCTGCACCAGATACAAACATACTTTTAGCGACCTTGAAGCAACCAGAACAGTATGGCCGCATCAGAGGTGTGGGTTTTTGGGTGACACCCCGAACTGATTTTTAGAAATAAAAACAAGCGGAGGATCAAACTGAGGAATTGAAAAAGATTAGAGAAACTATCACTAACTAGGCTGGGTCACCATCTGACCCGGTGCCCGACCCGGTCTGTGCCAAGGCCCGAAGGGCGTTCCTGATCCCCATGGGCTGGCACAACTGCCCTGGTATCAAACATTACATGGGAACGATTTACCTGAAATAAAAGACAGAAAAAAAAACTAACCAAATAAATAAACTGAAACTAGAAATAGACAACCAAACAATCCTTTAAATTATGAACATGTTTAAAGTCTACAACTCAAAACAATAACTAAGAAGAAAAGACGACAGCAGAAACTAAAACTCTTACTCAAACCTCCCGGCAAAAGAGGTGCCACATCAACACCACTCTACATGAAAAGACCAACTACAACCTGAACCACCATCACTGAGCACAATGTCACAACCTGGAATACCCAAGAAACAAAGTTTACATACACCCAAAGGTGTATGTAGGGTGTGATCCAAAATCCCAATAGGGCGTCACCCAATAAAAAGGTTCCACATATAGTCATTAAATGAAAAATACATTTGCAGGCAAAATAAATGAAAGGAAACCAAAGCTTAAACAAATTTAAAGAAACAGTTTCTATAAGGACAACACTTTTAAAGAAAACAACTTAAATAAAAGAAAACACCCTTGCATAAAAGAAAAACTCAAACCTTCACAGAAACCAAAAAGTTTCACCGTTTGTCGACGATGGGTGTACAGTAGTCCAGGAGCACCAAAAGTGGGAGAGGCCCTAAAGGTACTAGAAAAAAGAATAGAACCCTAGAACCTCGTGTCTCGGTGAACAGTACAGGAATCACAACAAAATACATTCTCATGCACGATTCACTAGACAGGTAAACACATACATAACCTAGTGGTCTCCGATCATCATCCAATGTTTAGTTAGTGTTGTAATCGTCAATCCAGCTAAGTGAATCTGGGTCGGGGCCACTCCCGAATCACTAGCACGCTAGTCTAGTCCGCCCACCTAGTACCCAGACATCCCCTTTTGTTCTCAAGATGTTCCAACTTCACATTTCATGTCAAACTCAAACAAATAAAACAAAAACAGTGTAACATAAACCCACCGTCACACTTCCACATACATAGAAAACAATTTGACAAAGTACGCACGACAAAAGACTTTACCCAACTCAATTAAAACAATTTCTGCATTACAAATAATTGTTTATTTAAAACATGTTAAATTTTTATCGTTAATAATTTTTATCAAATAATATTAAATTATTTGTAAAAAATTATTTAAAAAGAAACATAATACGACTTTAAGACGCAAAACCAACTCAACCCTCTTTCATGACCAAGCACACCCAAAACAGGTTCCCAAAAATGTTTCACACCATTAATACAACTTAATAAACCATTCAATGATTTTATAAAAACAATGACAAGGTGAAACCAAGCATTGTACACCAAAAATCTTTTAAAACTTAATCTACATCACATACACAATCAAATAAATCAACTACAAAAATAAAAAAAAATTTCCAGTGATTAAAAAAACCACTATGAAAGTTTATCAATATATTTCAAAAATGTGTCGCATGACTTTAAACACTAAAGACACACTCAAATCCTCATTTTTGAAAAAACACATATCAAATCCACGTCAAAACACGATCTGAAGCCTTTTAACAATTCAATAGTTAAATGTTCAATTTTTATAAAACATGATCAAATGTCACAATAAGGGTTTTTATAAAAAATGAACCAAATTTCATATAATCATGCTACTTAAAATCAAAACACATATAAAACTCATTCAAAAACTAAAATCACACAACACAGGTTAATATAATAACACACTAAATTAATTAATCACGCAAATTACCTTATCAGATAATGTTTAAACACAGAACCACCTACCACAGTGTAAAAGAATGTACAAACATGGTGCGCAACAATCGTATCCCACCAACCGTAACTCAAACAAAGTCCAAAAAGAACCAAATAAAAAACGCATCAGACCAATTATACCAAAATTGAACCAAACTCAATTCAAAACTTTAACTGCACTCAACCATGATTAAACAACTAGCAAACAAGGAAAACGCACTTACAGCGGGGGTGCAGGAGGACGGACGGAGGTCAACGGAGGCTTCCGGAGTTGCTCGAGGAGGTGCAGGGAGGTTGTCCAACAATGCAAAGGGGTGCGGGGACGGCCGGTGCGAGGTTGGCTGGTCAGAGGGGTCACCGGAAAAAGGGGATGCAATGCCAGCAGGGGTTGGGAGACGTGGGGGAGGGAGGAAGTGGGGTGTCGGCCGAAATTTTCTGGACAAAGCAGGGAGGCTGGTTGCCATGGGGGTGCGGCGCGAGCTGGCCGGCTAACTGGGGTGGCCGAACGGAGTAGGGGAAAGGGGTGTCAGGTTCGTCAGAGGGTGGTGGTGCGCCGGTGGAGAGGTTCAGCGAGGAGGCGGGAATAAGGAGAGCAGTGAAAAGAGGGTCCGCGGCTGGCGCGATGGAGGTCGCGCGGTCGGGTTGCGAGGGTGGGGCACGACAGATGAGGGGAGGGCGGTGCGGGGTGCCGCGGGGTGGCGAGCTGGAAACTGGTGGCGAAAGGGGAGGCGCTGGCGAGCGGCGCACGTTGCCTGGGCAAGGGAAAGCAGAACACGCGATCGGGTTCATAGGGGGGGGGGGGGGGGGGGCAGCGACGGGCAATGGGGGTGAGGGGGAGGTCCTAAAACCCTATAGAAACAAAGAAAACCCAAAATAAAATGGAGTAAAAAATAATATAAAATGGAAAATCAAAAATAAAATCCATAATAATACTATTATTATTATTATTGTTATTAATATTCTTAAACTGGAACCTTGACAATAATAATATTATTATCATTAAGACACAATTAATTAAATTATTAACATATTCTTCTCATTTTATTTACTTATTTTTATTCTTCCACACATTTAATTTTATTTCATTATCATTATTAATTCATTTATTTAATTAGTTGACCATCGAGCAGGGTCATACGACAGACCTATCGAAGCTGCACAGCTTCGCAACTATGCTTCACCTGTGCGTCGCTTGATGAAAAGCCCCAAAAAAATTACATAATTTTGTTTATTTATTATTAATTCCTTTTATTTAATTAGTTACACATTAGGCAGGAGAGCGGGGGACCGGGCGAGGTCGCCCAGCTTTGACAGCGGCGCAACAAACCCCATCAAGGCCGAAACACATATTTATCAGCGCAAAAAGCATGAAACCCAAGTTAGGCTTGACACTCATTTCGTATAAAAAAAATTATAATTAGAAGCAGATAAAATTATAAGATAAAAAAATAATGATTAGAAACATGACGCAGCACAAAGTTCGAGTGTGACGATTCTCCCAACCATAAAGCTTTCGGTCCCTAGAAAGCCACAACTAGGGTTGAGACTCAAAGAAGAAGTTGATACCCCACTCAAGTTCAAAGAGGATCCCCAAAATCAACAAGAAAAAAGAGGCAAAATCACCGTGCTCAGAGAAAGTGACTCAAAGACAACTTCATGAAATGCGTCAAAAGACATTCTGATATGTGTCGCCCGCCCCAATGAGCTAGAACGCCTCCATTTTACTGGTCGAGGAAGGGAACTCTCACACCCACGGAAACCAACTTCACAAGCCGAAACACCTCAAGCACTATTAAACAAAAACCAATCCATATTTAAAAACAGAAGAAAAAGATGAACATGGGGAGGCCTGAGGGGCTCCCCACCATTAGGAACTCAATAATGCTCGAGACGAGACTGGATAAACGACACGAGGAGGTTTGAGTGGACTCCCCTCCTTTAAAGAATAGTCCAGTACCGATTCATTCAAGAGACATTTGTGCGAGACCCGACGTGGGTCTCCTCACCATTGGAACTGACAGTAGATACAAAACTTTAGAAATTTTCCTATGGGGGCCAAGCACCCCACCACAAGGGGCTGGGAGGGTCGGGCACAACTACCGGGCGTTAAAACCACGGCCAAAGACAGCCCAACATCCCCAAATCCCTGGAAGAGAATCATTCAAATTTGAAACCGTTTAACCCAACAGACCCCATAAAGACCCCTAAAAGTGATTACATCCGGTGGGAAGCAACCCTCAGGACTTTAAGGTGATGAGATGATCACGCCACCTCATAGCCACGAGAAACCCCACGCACCCAAACGGGTCGTTCAGAAAGAAACAATCATAGAAAACAATTTAAACCTCCTTCACCTTCAATACCGATGATAGAAATAAGGTTGGGGTCCCGTACACTCCCGGGGTTTCTGACCACGCACCAGCTTCACTCTGAGGCCTATGGCTGGAGCCCTGATGTTTGAAGCATCTCCTTCCTCACAGTCAGGTAATTAAGACCCCTGAATGGAACTTCTCCTTTTGGTGTCACACGAGACCACACTACAACTGAGGAAACACCAGCAAACACAACACATTATGACTTCCAATTACTCTCACACTGAAAACTCACCAGAACGAGATATTAGATTGTCCACGCGCATCACCCCTTGTTACAATGAATGAGAACATGACACCAAAAATCATCACCGAGCACGATCGTTGTTGTCGAGAGAAAAATTATGCTGATAAAGACATTAAACCACGCCTTGAACAACACGTGATTCCGGAAAACGACCATAGAAGCCTCGCACAATTGGGTCTGCCAAACTAGTTGCCTAACACTAACCTTTTCTTAAATGAAACAAACCAAAGACCAGAGGTCATTTAGAAAAATAGAATGCACCAACAAATTTGGTTTGCTTCCTCCTTTTCCCCACTGGAGTCTCCTTTACCACTTCCAAACAATTGTTGACTATCAAAGGGACCTCACACTGCAAGACGTCACCCAACCATGACCATTTCGGCCGATAAAATCACTACAAGCCTTTCAAAACATTGGTCAGCACCGATAACTTTGAATCGCCTTCACCATTCCTTTCCGTAATTCCTTTCACCATTTCAAGGGGGAACCTTTAGACGCAACAATGTCAAACTTCATACCTGACGACTCATACGACTCAAAGAGACCGAAACTCCCTTCAGCTCCCCTTGAATATGTCATCCCTCTGTGAGAGGATCCACTTAACCGAAAGGAAAAGGAAAATACTTAGCACTATCACCCAAAAAAGTGAGAGTAATTACTTTAATCAACTAGAGGGTCAGCCAATAACGAACTATATGTGGCCGCATGTCATTCTCACATTAACTCTTTATTGGGGCGTACACTAGCCAAGAAGGAGAACCGTGGACCCAAACAAACTGGTCCAATGGGCAAGACATACAGTAAGAAAACACTAAACGTATAGGGAGAAGCACTGCATGGGCTTCCAGAAACAATTTTCAAAATAAACCATTAACTACATGTTTGCACACCAACTAACGAATAAGAATTCAAACTCATTACACAAATCAGTCAAAAGGGATTCTCAGCTCGAAACGAATCACATCCAACCTTTCAAAAATACAAGTACACACCAAACAATCACAAGTTATTTGAAAACATCTATTTTTTATTTTAACAGAACATTTTGAAAATAAGCAAAGCCAGTGGGTTGCACAAACACCAATGGTGTCCCAAGGGCCTCGCACATGCATGTTCCTATGCCACACCAGCACCCACCTCATAACCATCCAGGAACTAATCCGATCGTTCCATTATCCCTTTATCTTTCCATATACACTCATGCATGTGGTTTCCCATGAGAACACCAAGGATCAAAACCAAACCTTTCCATTTGTTTCAAAACCAAAACATCCAACCCACACTTTTCAAGCCTCATACCTCATTTTCTTTTTAAAGTGCTTTATTTCAAAACACTTTCCAAAACATTTTCCAAGACAAAATCATTTTTAGTTAAAAACAAAATGTCCAAAATTCCAAAACAAAGAAATGAGGAATTGTGCAAGAGAAAACTAGTGTCAGCGGGTAACTGGAACGTATGGTTGGCAGCCATACGCCAATCATGCCACCGCCATAGAGGGTATTCTGGGACAGCGTCCCCAGCACCGCATGGCTTGCCAGACCCTGCGATCTCACTGGGACCACTGACCCTACTCTCTTTTTCATTTCCCCTAAATGAAATTAACCACACCGACCAATGGTTTAGACAAACCTCAACTTGCTTTGGTAACTCGATTCCCACCACGAGGTGTGCTGGTCAGGCACCTTACTTGTAGAAAATACATTGAGTCCCGACAACCTTAATTCCAGTCTACCGTGACCCTATCCCAAAAGGAAATGACCCAAGAGAGGAAACCTTTCCCTCTGATACCATTTTGTCACGAACCAGATCAGGTCGCCATCTGACCCGGTGCCCGACCCGGTCCGTGCCAAGGCCCGAAGGGTGTTCCCGATCCCCACAGGCTCGTACAAGTGCCCAAGTATCAAACATTACATGGGAACAATTTACCCAAAATAAAATATAGAAAAAAACTAACCAGATAAATAAACTAAAACTAGAAATAGACAACCAAATACACCTTTTTACTATGAACAGGTTTGAAGTCTACAACTTGAACCAATAACTAAAAAGAAAAGACGACAGCAAAAACTAAAATTCTTACTCAAAACTCCTGGAAAAAGAGAGTCCACATCAACACCAATCTGCATGACAAGACCAACTACAACCTGAACCACCATCACTGAGCACGATGTCACAACCTGGAATACACAAGAAACAAAGTCTACATACACCCAATGGTGTCACATGACTTTAAACATTGAAGTCTCACTCAAATCCTCATTTGTGACAAAACACATATCAACACCACGTCAAAACACGATCCGAAGCATTTGCACAATTCAATAGCTAAATGCTCAATTTTTATAAAACATGATAAAATGTCACAATAAGGGTTTTTATAAAAAATTCACCACATTTTATATAAGAATGCTACTTAAAATCAAAACACATATCAAAATTATTCAAAAACTAACTTCGCACAACACAGATTACTAGAATAACACACTAAATTAATTAAGCAAGAAAATCAACTTATCAGATAATGTTTAAATGCGTAACCACATACCTCGGTGTAGTAGACTTCACAAACATGGTGTGTAACGATCGTATCCCACCAACCGAAACTCAAACAAAGTCCAAATAGAACCTAATAAAAAAACACAACGGACCAATTAAACCAAAATTGAACCAAACTCATTTCAAAAATCTAACCGCACTCAACCATGATTAAAAAACAAGAAAACAAGGAAAACGTACTTACAGCGGGGGTGCGGGAGGCCGGTCAGAGGTTGAAGGAGGCTGCCGGAGATGTGCGAGGAGGTGCGGGGAGTCTGTACAGCAGCGCGAAGGGGTGCGGGGCGGCCAGTGCGAGGTTGGCTAGTTGGAGGGGTCGCCAGAAAAAGGGGAGGCGGCGCTAGCATGGGTCAGGAACCCGGTGGAGGGAAGAAGAGGGGTGCCGGCCGGAATTTTCTGGACAAAGCAGGGAGGCCGGTTTCCATGGGGGTGCAGCGCGAGCTGGCCGGCTAACTAGGGTGGCCGAACATAGCAGGAGTAAGGGGCGTCGTGTTCGTTGAAGGGTGGTGCTGCGCTGGTGGAGAGGTCCGGCGAGGTATCATAAATAAGGGGAGCGGCGCAAAGAGGGGCCATGGCTAGTGTGGAGGAGGTTGGGCTGTGAGGGTGTGGCGCGGCGGATGCGGGGAGGGCGGTACGGGGTGCTGCGGGGAGGCGAGACAACAACTGGTGGTGGAAGGGGAGGCGCTGGCGAGTGGAGCACGCAGCTTGGGCAAGGGAAATCAAACAGCGTGATCGGGTTCCCAGGGGGGAAACACGACGGGCAAAGGGGGTGAGGGGGAGGTCCGAAAATCCTAGAGAAAAAAAGAAAACCCAAAATAAAATGGAGTAAAAAATTAAAATAAAAAGGGAAATCAAAAATAAAATCCATAATAATAATACTATTATTATTATTATTGTTATTAATATTCTTAAACTAGAACCTTGACAATAATAATATTATTATCATTAATACACAATTCATTAAATTATTAGCACATTCTTCTCATTTTATTTACTTATTTTTATTTTTCCACACATTTAATTTTATTTCATTGTTATTATTAATTCATTTATTTAATTAGTTGACCATCGAGCATGGTCATACTACGGACCTGATGAAGCCGAATGACATCGCAATTATGCTTTTTCCGTGGGTTGCATGATGAAAATCCCTGAAAAACTCATTTAATTTTGTTTATTTATTATTAATTCCTTTTATTTAATTAGTTATACATTAGGCAGGCGAGCGGGTGACCGAGTGAGGTCACCCAGCTTCGACTGTGGCGCGTCGAACACCATCAAGACCAGAACACATATTTATCAGCGCAAAAATCGCGAAACCCCGGTCGGGCTCGACCCTCATTTCGTATAAAAAAGAAAAAATAATAATTAGAAGTAGATAAAATTATAAGATAAAAAAATAAAGATGAGAAACATGACACAACACAAAGTCTGAGTGTGACAGAAACATTATCTATTTTCAAAGAAGAATTATAATACGAGAGAGAGTTGATAGAAATTTTTATGGGGGAAGCAAAGAGAAAAAAAACATATGAACAACCCGTGCGTGAAGATCCCACCCCACCCCTACCAGTTTCAAGGCAAACCATTCCCCTAAAAAACATGACTTTGCTGAGGTAATCAATGTTATAATAATTGTTTCTATGAAATGTGAATCCAATAGACACTGATAACATTCCTGTACTGATAATATACAGGGTGAAAATGATTGTGATTTATATCTATCAACTCCCACCTATCGCCTTGTAGCGAGAGCTATGGTGTTCAATATGAAAAACGATATGCTACACAACAGACCATTTCCAACAGATCATGTCAGAGTGTTGATTAATGTATCTCATGATCTGAGTGCCATGATACATGTTCTAAATGATTATGATGACATTCATATAGTCGAACAAACTGTTAGAATATTCATCAGATGGCTGTCAATTCTTGTAAAAAACATGTCGATAAGGAGGTATTCATTTCCCATTTATTTTTCAAGCTGAACCTTAAACATTTAATGAAAAAAGGTCTGAACCGATGGATAATATTATAGAAAGACAAGTATAAGGGGGTGAAATGAATGATTGGATCAAAACTATATCAAGGATCAACAAAACAATTGAAACGGTCTACTAAGAGAACCTTCACACCACCCGTTCTATATCCACATTTAATATCATTGTAGGCTCATGTGGATAACGAGTTGATAGACAACAATACTCACACAATTGATTTTGAAAAAAATATGTATGCTGAGGAAGAATCAAATTACATTAGTGGTGAAAATATAAATGAAATCCTCAAATATTAATGGCTAGGGGCCTCAGTTGTAAATCTATACATGAGGTATGTTTTTATGATTTGATTTTAAAAAAGTTGATATACTATGATAATTATGACTAAATACATTTCATATTTTTCACAGGAATATATATGAAAAACAATTGAAGAAATTTTTCCCTGAACTAAAATTTGGACTTGTTTGTCCTCACATCAACTCTTCAAAAGAAGAAATTAATTTAGATAATGTGGGTGAAATATTGTCATCCCTGCTCAAATCGTTTGAAAAAAAAATTACAGATGATAGAATCTTTTTAATACCAATGATGTAGGGGTAAAACTATACAATTTAATCATATCAACTATATTTTCATTTCTTTCATTACTGATTCCTTTTTGTGTTTTTAGGTAGCATAGGATGCTTATTTCTGTCAATTTGGATAGTCTGAAGATTTATTTTCTAGATTAAATGCATAGATATCCAACAAACCGACAACGCATGATGGAATTTTTTAATTTGTAATACAGTAGATCAAAAATTCTGGAACACATCATCTAGTTATATAATTTATATTATATTTTAATGAGTATTCTATTATAATAGGGTGGTGCATAAATATCGTCTACTTCATGGAATGAATCTGAATCCTATGGACAAGAAAGCCCATGAGATATAAAACTAGACAAGTATCCTGATATATATAATAAAATTTCACTATCCAAACACATATCTAAAAAAATTACTTATTTTTATTGATGTTTTTTCATTTTACAAAACAAACAAATGAAAAAGACTATGGTTATTATGTTTATAAATTTATGAAAGAGATCGTATTTCATCAATATACTAGTATCCCTAAAGAAGTATTTTTGAAAATAATTACTATTTCGTTTAAAATATTAATTAATCCTTTGTGTATTTATATTTTTTCAGTACTACCATGACTGTCGCAAAAATTAATATTCATAATATGATATAGACAAAATAGTAATTATTTTCAATTGGGAGAACCAAATCCACCCAAACCAACATGAAATGATCTAACACCCTACTGAAGTCATAAAATTGTGTCAAAAACACTGAAATCCCCAAATACATGAGGTGCGAGACAAGTAGTGACCATATAATTATACCTCCGATCAAAGTCGGAGGACTGAATCAATCTGAACCCCATTTTCCCCCCTTTGCAGAATATAATTACCCTTTTTCCACAGAATGAAGTAAAAGACCTAAGTGTCCAATGAGATAAAGAAAATAAAATAAAAACTAAACTAAAACATACCTGTCTCATATGACTATACACGTCATCGCCCAACATATAAGAACCACAATGCCCCTTGGGTCAAATAATGTTCCTGCAAGCAAGGTGGAAATAGATCCATGTTTCAAAATGATACTATAATATAGTACATTCCTATTAATTAACAATTAATCTTCCTATTAATGGTATATAATTAGTTTGGATCGAGTTTCATCTTAATTTAGTTTTGTTCGATACAAGTTTTTATGTCACCCAATAATAAAAGTTTACTAGAGGACACAATTTCTAATCAAATAGAATATACCATAACAAAAAATGGATCCACACCTATGAAGAAGGTTGAACATGATAAGAAAGAATGTTTGATCATATAATATGATGAGTTATAAAATGATAAACTAAAAAAATGAAAAACATTGAGTGTTCTCTAATTGATCAAGTGAATATGCAATTTTCAAACAATAATAAACATGTGAAAGAAGAGAAAAGTGGGCATAATGGCCTGGATTTTTAAAAGAAAAGGTGTTAAAGCCATACCAATAACAACTAGTGGTATCATAAAGAATCTGATTTGTTGCATCTAATATCAAGCCATGATTTAGTGAAAGCAATCTATTGTAAATAGGAGGGCATATTTGGAGAAACATAATCATGAATAAATGGGGGATTTAGAGAAGGATTGTAATGGTTATTCAACCTTATCTAAGATTAAAGTAACCTATTGAGACTAACTACACCCCCTACCCCACCCCTTTCCCTACTGCCCCACTGCACCACCCCCTCCCCCTTCCCTACAGACCCCCCTGCAGACCACCCCTACCATGCAGACCACCCCACTTCACCCTGCCCCTCCACCCACCCCCTCCCCCCTGCCCTGCAGACCTCCCCCCTCCCCCTTCCCCCTGCCCTACAGACATCCCCCTTCCCCCTGTCCCCTCCCCCTGCACCTACCCCCTGCAGCCTGCCCCCTGCCCTCCTCCACCCACCCCCTGCCCCTACCCCCTGCCCCCTTCCCCCCTCCACCCAACCCATGCATCATACAGAAGGGACTCTATAATGTTTTTGTAGTCTGGGGAGGGATCACACATGTATGATTAAAGGAACATAAAAAATCTAAAATAAGTTTACCTAAATGATCACTTGATTTCATGTGAGGTGCTTGAAATATTCTACGTTCACATCATTTTGAGCATCAATTCAGGTCGAGAATCAATTATGGAGTGGTTTTTGTAAGGGTATCCACGAGCAGATGAAAATGACCACTTGATGTTCACTTGAAACACCCTTTGGTTGTGCCAGCAATAACATGGTGAAAATCATTACAATTCAGATAAGGGGGAAGACATGAGGTGGATTAATTTTAATGATAGGGAGAGCATCTAGCCATAAAAAATTTAATTCAAACTAAAAAAGTATTTTAGTATTTTCAAACAACTTAGTGTACAATTCCTAGATAGAATAGAAGCATACAATATCTCTATATTATATGAAATCTGGTGGAAAAATTCAGGCAAGATTCAATGACATAAACTTATAACAATAACATTGTCCAAAACATCAATTCGGTTTACAGAAAATAAGGCCTCCATGTCAAAAAATATGAAATTTATGATATAAAATCAGAACATGAACTAAAATTTTGTGTTCTAAAAACCCAAATAGAGGACACATTTAAAAGCTATATCTTAGAAGTGAGACCACCTCATCAATATCAATGAACAACAAACTGGTTTCATGAAACTTATGGTTCACTAACCGGGAATTAGAAATATAATGTCATGTTTGAATTTAGATCATCAAAAATACAAAATGATAAAACGATGTTATATTTTATTTTAAGAAATACTTCAGTAAAAAAACACTGGGATATGGAATTTGTTCAAAAATATAATATACCATCAAGATCATCATATCAGACCATCTGATGTTGATCAGATTTTTGTAAATCTGAATTTATTTAGGTAACATCCAGTAGTTAACACCTTCAAACCATGATATACAACATAAGAATTGTTCTAATCTATGATTCAATGTCCCAAGGAAGGTCATAGAGTATTGTTTTCATAGAGTATAATCTATTGTTAGGAATGAAGTTTTGGAGAAAATGAAAATCATGGAACTGTAGTCAGATCTAGAATCTTATCTGGATAACATCAAGGGGTGAAGTTATAGTCGTAAAAACACCATAAAAAAGGACCCTGACATCGCAATAATAAATGCATGGTAAAGCTGTTTGGTCTTATCCATATACTCTGTAGATGCTGAAACCTACAGATCAACATTCACCATTTCTAAATTTAATGTTGTCATCATCCGAAACAATTTAAAAATACCAGGAAAGAGGCACGGAGATTAGGAAGGTGATATGACAATAATAAAGACAATAAATTGAATGAAATAAATCATACAGTATGAAAATTGGAGGATGATTTGAGTGTCTCTTGGAGTGGCTTGTAGTGTTGATGGAGGTAAGGTTACCTAATGCCTTCGATGGAAGCATCAGCGACAACACATTGTATGTGAGATATTTACCTAAATAGTCTCACAAACGTCCAATATAGAGTGCACTAAATCACATCGTGGATAACAATGACCTGGAGCCTACACATTAAATGTATTTTACAGAAACCTTCAAACTAAATGGGAAATTACTCATATACAGTTTATAGAGGAAGGTGGAAAACATAAAAAACATTGAAAACAAAGTAGAAACAAGAACCTGGATGTTTTTTTGCTTCCAACAACAGTATGATTCGATCTTCAACAGGTTTATGAGGTGATGTCCAGTTTTTTTCTGCCCAAAAAACAAAAGAAAAATGTTATTAAATAGTAAAATAACTAATGGAAATAAAAGAAAAGAAAATGGAAAAGAATTTTTGGGTTTCAAACCCCGAACAGGGGCTGTTGTAAACCAGTCCACAGCTGGACTGCTCCAGCAGGTCAACCCCAGTCCATTTGCGGGTGTGGTCATCAGAGTAGGAACCACCTCATCTTGTTTCTATTGAGTGTTTATTGTAGTTCCCATTGAACATAAACTTGAGTGAAGTAAATATGATGTACATCAAGACCTATCAGTAGTTATTCCCGGTATGCACCCCCTTAGCATCAACTAGACTACTTAAGTGACAGTTCTTATACAATAATCAACCTAAACCCAAATGTTTAATGGGATATAAATACAGAATTAGAGTCATGTATATAAGAGTTCATAAAGAACAAATGTTAAATCCATGAATTATTGGTCTAATACTAGCCAAATAATCATAATGAATGAACTGTTTAATCACGAACCACAAACAAATAGTAAAAATGAAATATAGCATATCAATGTTTTTAATCCAGATAATTGTATTTATAAATTTATCAGGAATTTCAATATGGACAGCCATAGGAATGAATAATGTAAAAATACACCTCTCAACATTATAATTGTAGTATGGTAATAAGAAATAAATTAACATTCCAAAATGTTACCTTCGAGCAGTAGGGCGCATTAAGAGTACATTTCCTTAAGAGTACATTGTCAAATAGATTAGTCTTATGGATGGTAAAATTGACATCGTTGACCTGTCACCTGACTTTTGGAATAGTAAGTAATGGCCATATTTTACCTATAATGGCTGGTAGGATTGAAGGCCTCTTGTATTTATATAGCCCATCTACTACACTAATATGCTAAGAATCATTCCTCACTGATAAAAGAACAAATAACAGTTTGTCCTGAAAGGAAAATGAATGAAAAAAAATCAAAATAATAATATAAATTAAATGATTGAAAGGAAAAGTATAAATAATTTTTCAATGTTATAAAATGTTTTCATTTTGTATATGTCGAGTTTTTATATAAAAAACATTTAAGAATCTATAAATGCATTTATAAGAAAGATCAAGATCCATATAGAAGTAAAACTGAATTGTCTTTGTAATCCATAGTTTCAAAAATGAAAATTCGCAATTCATATTAAACACTTTCCATAAAGATATTAAATTAAAGGAACACTAAAACTAATTTTCAAAATATAGACCTTCATATCCAACAATTTATGTCCCTATACACACAAAGATGATCTAGATATTGAACCGCACTAGAAAATTATGATTTTAAAATTTATAATAAAATAAGAAGATTGGATGAGCTTAAAGACAAAGTAGTCCAGGAATACTAGGTAGAAAATAAAATTGAACCATAACTTATCCATTAAAAAACATTTTCTTCCATGTGATCCCATCTCATGATAAACAAATGATTCAAAAAATCAAGTATGGATTTACACATTAAACCATATTGAAGAGAGCTAGAGCCCATCAAAATCTTCGAGGAGAAGATTGAAAATCGATTGGGGGTGGCCTCTCTTGAAAAGGAAGTCGATCTACAAACCAGTTGAGTAAGATTACCACAAAGTATGATGAAAAAACACAATAAATTCTTCCAAGACGTGACTTTTTCTTCTCCAAACATATTTTAACCTGTTTGAACCTATTCTAAATCCAAAAAAACTATTGAATAAGTATATTAAACAACATAAAACATCCTATTAATCCAATCCCATATATTTTATTATCAAAAATTCTTATATCACCATCATTGTGTATGGTTCCCTTGAATGTTCAACATCATCACATCAATATGTTGTCAATTTCTACTCATACTCTACCCATGTATTCTATAAATACAAGAGGAAGGGAGATCTGAATAACCATCCCATGAAATTCAAATAACAGTACAACCATAAAATCAGAACATTGATGAAATAATATGGTATAAGATACCTGCGTTGATTGAAGCCCGGAGGAGGGCGCCGCGGTGACAGGTCATCGGAGAGGAGGGCACCGCGGTGAGAGAGGTCTCTGGGGAGGAGGGTTCCACTATGAGAGAGGTCTTCGGGAGGAGGTCGTTTTGGTGAGAAGTTTCGTCAGAGAGGAGGGCGCCGCGATGAGGAGTGTTCGGTGAGGATAGGTCGGGTTGGAGAAGTCGTCAGGGAGGAGGGCGCCGTAGTGAGGAGAAATGTTGGGGAGGAGAAGTCGTCGGGGGAGGAGGGAACCGCGGTCAGGTGAGGTTGGAGAGGACGGTGTCATGGTCAGGCGAGGTCAGGGAGGAGGGCGCCACAGTCTGGTGAGGTTGGGGAGGAGAACTCATCGGGAGGAGAAGAAGCCAGGAGGAGAAGATGTTGGGAGGATCAAGAGAGTAGCGAATCGGGGGACTCTGAAACCAAATAGGAAAACACGTGGTATAACCATGATTATTAAATTAAACCATGGAAATTAGAAAGATATATCCATGGAGAAACATATCATTCCTTGAGAAATATTTCAAGTCACTAAAGATTAAAAGATCCTCTCTGATTTTGCAGGGACATAAATATAAGATATTAACCAAATTTCTTGAATCTGGTTTCTTACTCAGAATTAAATGTGAAGGAATGGGTCTCACAATGAAAGGATGTAATTTGAGACTTTTCGCACCATGAATAAAGGTGTCACACTGTGACAAGAATTTTTCTAGAGTCCTATATAAAAATGATCACAGAACAATACAAATTAATATAGATACAAATGAGAAGAGGAGGGAATAAAGTGAAAAGAGGGAGTTCTAGGTCACTACTAGAAATAAAATGAATATTAAAATTGCAATCAACTTCTAATAACTTTTATGTGGTTACTTGAAAGAGATTTAACTTGTTCATTGGTAAATTATATTAAATTTAGGTGGGATGGAATGTTATCAACACACTTCCAGGAGCCAACACCATTAGAAGAAAAAACCTAACATCACCATCATCTTCTAACTCTAAAACATCATTCCATAGAATTTTCCAACTGAAAAACATAATAAATCAAATAAAAAACCAAACAACACCTAAAGAACATCACCATCACCAACCAAAAGAAACTCCACACAATGAAAGACAGATCAAACACACATGAGAATACAAATGCCTCCCTTCAAAAGAATCAGGCCCACCCAAGGGTAAACAATGTGGTACAACCTAAATCTTTTCTACTAAAAGACTACACCAACCAGGTGGTTCTGGTTGAATAGTTAGAGCTCTTTGTTTTTAATACAATGATGTATGATCTATTGTTAGGAGGTTTTCTGGTTTGAAGTTAAATAAAAATAAATTTTTTTTCTATAGAATTATCATATTGTGTTAACCATCAGGTGCTGATGTTGATGCATGGGAAGTGGCTCCCCATTTCTCAGATTTTCTAGTGAACACCTGTGTTCAATTTTTCCAAGATAGGGTTAATATTTTTCATCCCAGTAATAAATTTGTGGTCAATGGACCCTTGTCAAGCCTTGGTGGAATTGTTTATTTTGAATGTGTCCATGTTATAGAATATGGCTGGTTTTTATATTTTTCTTTATCTTGTGTTTTTTAGTAACATAAACATTTCATCAACAAGTCAAATAATCGTATTTGTATTTTTGATTTATGGAAGGCATTTCATCTCCAGTGAGCTTCTTCATTCAACTGTTCACGTGGATATGTTACCCATATTCCTGATCTCAAATTCCACAAATACCCATCCGCTCATTTTAGTTTAAATAAAAATTATTGTTAGTTATCTAGCTGTGATCACAGTTTATAATTTTCAAATATTTTCATTTGAAAATTCCAGAATATTAGAGAAGTGATATATTTTAATTATCCACAAACCCAGATTGAATCACACCATAATAATTAGTTCGTATTTTTTAGAATTGAAAAAAAACACAACATCATTCTAGTTATGTTTTAGATGTATCTTCAAGAAATTCATCTTTTCCTAAAAAATTCTACTATGTAGTTGACTCTAATAAAACTTCTTGTATCAACAAATTGACTTTTATGATTTTTCAAATGACTGGTGAATTCTTATCAATGAACCTTATGAATTTTCAAATGAATTTTTTGAATCAGTGTGGCTTCCTGCCTTTGCAAAAATTTCCGTCTGTGCATGTAGCATATGACTCGTATGAAAAATCAGAGTTACTTATATGCACTACCACATCTTAGCCAAATTTCGTTCATTATAACTTATGAACCATTGAAATCTATAATTTCTGAAAAATACACAGACACTTCTCATGCACATCATGAAAACATACCCTAATAGGCAAAAACCCATTATTGAGAAAATCCTTAGTATCTAATAAGAAAAAGAACCTACAATGAAGTGTAGGTATATAGTTCTCTAGTTTCAGGTCCAGTCTTCAGCAAAGGAATACCAACATCACCACCGTGCCTACCAATTTAACGACCTTCATTGTTATGGGTTGGGGAAACTAAAAGAAATTGTACTTACTTGTATTTGGAGCACAGAGGTAGGAATGTTGTGTCGGAGGAGAAAGATCACTGTAGAGTATGGGCCTTGATAGGAACTACGCATAGAGGAACGCCGAAATGGAGGTGGTGACTGCATCATCGGAGGAGATTCATCCCAAGGTGGGTGGTTCTGTCCGAGGAGCAGAGTGGATGATGTTTTGGGTAACAGCGCCGAGCGAGGAGGGTTGCAAGGAGTAGGGCAGAAAGGGAGGGAGGTGGAGATCACGAGCAGAGAGTAGAGCATAAATGGGGTGGGGATCGCGAGCGTATGGGAGGAAGGTGGTGGGGGATCACGAGCGTATATAAAGAACATGGGTAAATCCACGGGTATATTTTGACTCGTGGAATTACCTTAACCTATAGGCACAATTTTATTAAACCGTGTCTATATAACTGTGGCTAAATCTTTAATTTCTAGTAGTGAAGAAAGCTCCAAATAAGGATCAACTTTCAACAAATTTATTTTTTAATATCAATAACATCTCTTCAACATTATATTTTCCTCCCAAAGTTTCACCAAATTTAGTATCACAACACAAGACATATTCCCCCACACTTAAGTTCAACTAGATTATGCAATTTCACTTCAAGAGTAGGTTGGATAGGGAAAATTGGATTGTAATATGGCTAACCTAACAAAATGTTCACAGCTTATAAGGGATTCAATGATTAAATGTTCAAGGAAGGAAATTATAAAAACGATTCTTATGAAATATTGGCCTTAAAACCAAATAAATTCCCCATCTATTTAAAATAAAAGTACCTCAAATCCTCAAGTTTTAACAGAAATAAATCAATTTCTGCTTAAATCAAGAATTCAACAAGTGGGTTGAATGTATCGAATATGAAAGATATGGTTCAAAATCCTCAAATGTAAGTGATTTAAATGATAAAGACAATGAGATGTGGCATGGAATTCAAAAATTCTGAGTATTATTCATGAAATTTATAAATATTTTAACATGAAATAAAGTCATTTTCATGATTAATTTAAGCTCAGTTTCATGGAATACATTTTTTCACTCATAGACATGGGTTTCAAAAATAGCATTGATAATCATTTTAGCACAAAAGATTTAGAAACACATAAAAATTAAAAAAAAAATTAACCAAAAAGAAAATAGTAAATGAAAATCATAAACTATAAGGGTTCCCTCCCCCACACTTAAATTATGTAGTGTCCTCAATGTATTCAATTAGATTTAATATATAATATGTGAAGACTTGTACTTAGATTCCACATAATAGGTGCCCTGAGCTGGATGGGCCATATGGGCACAAGCGCATCTTCCTGAAAGCAAGAGGTTGGCGACTAGCAGCGAGGGCCTAGGGAGTGTCCATGGGAACATTGTTCCCTCATTAGCAGAGTGTAGCATAGTGGATGGAATATAAATGTATAATAAAAAGTGGAAGTAATATAATTAAATTGTGGAAGAAAACTAATGCAATAGATAAACCAGAATAACAATAACAGTATCAATTGGAAAATTGATGATGTAATGTCATGTCACTAGAAAACTGGAAAAAATGGATTCAAGACAATAAGATTAACATGTTCCACAAGGTAAAAGAAAACAAAGACTACTCCAAGCATCCTAAGATCCAACATGGTCATCTACTATCAAGCTCCATCCTAAATAGCAAGAAATCAAGTGTTTGAAGCTGTATGATTCCCTTTTTCAACACCTGCAACCATGTAATCTACTCCGGGTACCAAACAACACCTGAAGAGGGTATGAGATAAATCTTAGTGGGAAACCACCAACTATGTCTATATCATCCGGCCTATGTAATGTAATATAGAAATGTGTAGTCATGCATATATAATGTAAAGAAAGAAATACAACATAACTAAATACCCAAGTACCTACTTCATCCCTCGGCTGGTGTCTGAACATATAACCCTCTCATTTTAGTATGTAATTACCATTTAATGTTAATAGGTCACATGAGGAATAACCAACACTGACATCACATTGAGATAGTATAAGAAGTGAAGGTACCATGATGTAACAAGGCAACCTGACAAGGATATCCAGTGAGGGAGTTCTAGGGTAATAAACTGGGTAACGTAAATATCACGGAACACAAACGTAGTAGTGTCTTAGTGTAGTTAAGGGGTATGAGTATAATCAAAGGATAATAATCCAAATAATTCTACAATAATGTTCCTACCAAGTCCAGGGTGATCGACCAAGGTCAAATGGGGCTAAGCAATGACAGAGCCCTATGTGCTTTCACCATGGCACCTACTAGTCAACTCGAGGTCCAAGGAGTGTATCTGAGGAATCCTCTAATAATGTAAAGGATACTATGGTAGTATACCAAGAATCCAAGGAATATACAAGAACCTGAGTCTAGGTTGGAAATAACCTAAGCAAACCACATCCTTGAATTGGAATGGGATTCTCGAGACCTAGGGTATTCTCCTATCAGAATCCAAGTTGAGCTCAAGTCAGTCAATTTCTATTTGATATTGTAATCATTTAATAATTCATTTTGGTCCAAGTCTTGCCTTCCATTAGAGTGGATATTTCAAGTAGAGTAGGAACCATTTATTTATTGTTCTAAGCCTTGTCTTCCATTAGTTTGGATATGCCAAGTAGCATTGTAACCATTTAGTCAAGTCTTAATTAACCATTAAGGCATATTCAATTAGAGAGGTTCACTCCGCTACCTTCCATTAATATGGAAGAGGGTTCTATAGACATGTGACCATTTTTCAATCTCATTTGTTAAGGCCAAGTTATATACTTAGTATACTTTCCATTTCACATTTCACATTTAATAATCATTTGGAAGCACTTTCTTTTGGCAGGTCAAGTGGTGAGCATACATGATACATGCCATTATGAAATTCTCTTTACTAAAAAGTCATTTAATATGGACAGTATCACCATTAAGAAGGTCAAGCAAAGACACACCCGAACGGTGGCACAAACATGCAGAAACACTGAAAACCCAAATGTGGCATAACTTTCAACATGGGGTGGATTGAGTTTTGGGTTTAACCACTAACAAATAATCACATATTTGGTAAGAGAATACCCATATGATTCTAAAAATTATAATCATGGCATGTAAATTTAAGAAATGACTCTTGAAGAAATTGGTAGTCCCCATACGAACATCCCAAAAACAACAAACATTAGGGATAAGTTATTAATCACCCACCTTAGGGTTGTACGATCCTTGTCCTCCAGTATCGGTCCTTGGTTTTCCTCAGATAAGTGTATATCTATGAAAATGTGAAAAATTGTCACATGATGATACATAGGACGAGAGAAAGAGAGAAGAAGAATGGCTAAAGAGGACTTGAGTACTTACTATTTCGCGTCCAACATGATGAATGGAAGATCAGTCAGATATAGGACGAAGGAGATCTCTTGATCCCAAGATCTAGCCTTCAAAAATATCCAAAATGAGAGGAAAAGGGGTTAATCACCCATGTTCTTGTATTAGGGAGGAAGGAGTAGGATTAATAGATCATTAAGGGAAAACTAGAAATTTACCGAGAAATTTAGCCTGCACACGGTTTGTCAAACCGTGTGCACACCATGAAAGAAGGATCTGCCAGAATGGTTTGGAAACATAGTTTTATCAAACCATGTTCAATCCATTCACAGGTAACTGGGAAAAAGGTGCGCCCACATGGTTAGGCCGCACATCCATGCGCCAACCATGCGAGGTGGATCTATCTGATAAAACACCATCCTCACGGTTTTCTGAACCATGCGCCAAGCCATTTCCCCCCAAAAAGATGGGTTCTAGGCTCTGAAGAAGCCACAAACACCCTTATAAACATTAATAACTCATTAGGCATCCACATTACATCCAAAGTAAATATTTAGAATGAAAAAATAAAGGATCCAGACCTGAGTGAAAAACCGGATTCTTACAGTCTTCACCCCTTAAAAGAACTCCCCCCTGAGTTCTCCTTCCAGGGGTAAAGAAACACTATCTAAGAACAAATCTGGACATTGGGCCCATACATCAGCTTAACTCTCCCAATTCTCATCCTATACTCGAACGTGCTACCATTTCACTCATATGAGAGGAAAAAACATGACTTATAGAGACATCGTGCTTCGGTCAATGATGTGTACTAGATACTCCTCGAAGGTAACATTGTCATATAACTCAACTTCCCTGAGATCAAAAGTATGATACATGTCTGCATGATATTGGGGAAGCTTTGAGATGTGAAAGACGTTGTTCATGACATGGTACCTCGAAGATAGTAGCAACCGATAGGCTACCAGCCCAACTCACTCAAGAATTTCATATAGACCAACGTAATGAGTTGGCAACTTTCCATGCTTTCTTCACTATCTATTCCCTAGCCTGGGCTATACCAAAAGGAATAAATGATCCCCAAACTCAAACTCAAGAGGTCATCGACGGTGATCAACATATGATTTTTGTCTAGATTGAGCAGTAGTCATACGCTTTCTGATCAGCTAAACCTATTCTGAAGTCTCCTGAACGAGATGAGGACCTAGTAGGGATGCCTCACCTGCCTATAGCCTACACAAGGGTGAATGGCATGTCCTACCATATAAGGCCTCAAAATGATCCATTTGAATCATCTCCTAAAAGCTTTTATTATAATAGTACTCGATGAGAGGGATATGCTTCTCCCAAGAACCACCACATTCAAGGACACATGTTCGGAGCATATACTCTAGAACATGTATTGTCTATTCTAGTTTTCCATTGGTATAAGGGTGAAAAGATGTGCTTAGAGTCACCTGAGTCCCCATACCTTTCTGAAACCCTTTCCAGAATCGTGAAGTGAAATGGGAATCCCTATCTGAAATGATAGTACATGCAACCCCATGTAGTTGTATGATCTCACAGATATACAGTCTTCCTAGTTAATCAAATGATAAAGTCTCCCGAATAGGAATCAAGTGGGATGATTTGGTTAGTTAGTCAATGACTACCCAAATAGAATCACAACACCTCAACGACCTTGGAAAGAGGAATATGAAATCCATAAAAACATCATCCCATTTCCATTATAGTACTGTAAGTGGCTATAATAGTTCTACAGGTCTCTGGTGCTCTGCCATCACCTACTAACAGGTGGAACACCTAGTAATGAAGCTCAAAATCTGACATTTCATTCTAGGCCACCAATACTGTTGTCACATATCTCAATACATCTTCAAGATGTCTGGATGGACTTCCCACTAAGAATCATGGGACTCTTTCATCAACTTCTCTCCCATATCTACAAGAACCCAAATATGTTCACATAGACAGAGGACATCATCTCTGTCCACAGACTAATCAGAAGGTGGGTTTTCTCCTGATACACTCTCATGAAGACCCAAACTATCAGGATCTAAAAATTGCATACTCTTCACCTTCTCAAGGTGGGAAGTGGTAACTGTTGAGGCTGAGAGGTACACCTTCTCTTGATTTTCATGAAACTCTATATGAAGTTAATAAAAGAGGTCCATTAACTTCCAATCATCATTGGATTTATGTATAGTGGAATGGACACTGGAGCTACTCTTGGAACAAGATCAATTGTAAACTCTACCCCTCTCTTAGGATGTATGCCAAAAAATCATCGGGAAATAGTTCCCTAAAACGATCAACTACTGGAGGGAAATGAGTTTCAAGCAAACCCTGATCCCTTAAGAAAATATTTGCAATATGAACAGTCACTCCACCTCGCCCATGATACTTGACTCCAACTCTCTCAGCCTGGACATCACACTTTCTTTTAAAAATATAACCACTACCTTCTGGTTATGTAAAAGCGACCCTATGTCGATATAAGTCTACAAAGGAATGATAGTGTACTAACCAGTCTATCCCAAGAATGACTTCAAAGCTCCTCATATTGAGAACAAAGAGATTCAACAAGAAAGGTTTACTGCCAACCTCAAGGTTACAATCCCTGCACTGGCCTATTCCCTCTGTCTATATTCCCAATGATGTATCGAGGGTCATTACACCATAGTGATATTGTATCTCTAGTTAAAGAATTTCCTTAATAGATACAAAATTAAAAGAGTTTGAAGCACCTGTATCAAACAAAGCAGAAAAAATAGTAGAGGCTACTGGAATAGTACCTTGTACTATAGATGGTCGCACAACATGATCTTAAAATATCAGTTGTAAATCATGAAATTGACTTGGACAATGGGCCTATGAAACATATGGCCTACCAAGGTCCTGACTGCTCTCCTGGTGCTGTGAGTGATTAGGGGTTGGACTACCACATCCATGACCTCCCCCTAAAATAGACCAGCCAGTGCTATTCCAACTCCCCGCATGACACAACGGAAAAGAACTCACTCCTTCAGGTGTAGTGGATACTAATCCTCTTCCACATGAAGTTGGTGTAAAGGTCCTATAAAAGCATTGAGGATGAACCATATGGTGGCAAGACCAAAACATCATATGGTCTCTATCACATTGGGGCTTCTTATTCCCCATTATTCCACACTAATGACACACCATAGAGCTATCAATGTGGATACTTTGGCTACCATTAACCTGACGAAAAACTTCAAGGGAATGTTTCTTGCTAGTGGAAGAACTACTTTCCTAACATGTCACTGGTCCTTTAAAACTGATACTCATGATGTCCCTCAGGTTACACTTAGTGATAAGGGTATGATCAACTATTAAGGAAAATGTTGGGAGGTGAAAGACATTCACCTGAGTTTGGATGGCGTATTGGATCCCATCCTCAAAATGTATAGCACGCCAAAGCTATTTACCGACTAGAAGTAGTGAAAAGCATTGTAAATCAGTGAAACATGATGAATATTCAATAACTAACATATAACCCTGATTGAGAATCATGAACTCTCTAGATCTATAAGATATCAGTGATCGAGGAATGAACTAATCGTAGAAGGTAGTCTGGATGTGAACCTGTAACATGCCCTGATGATGACTTTCCTAGGTTGCCACATCCCACCAATGCTTGGCCGAATCCTGAAGCATGTATGTAGCAAGATTGACTGTCTACACTGGTGGTGTTTCTAGATGCTCAAATACAGACAACACGGCCTCTAGCCAAGACTAAGTAGCCTGAGAACCGTCCTCCCCTGAAAAAGTAAGAGGATGATGCTGCTAGAACTTGCAGGTCAGATCAGCCATCGTAAGTGAAACCCATGGAGCAACATGCATAGACTACATCAGATGTTGGAAACTATCACGAACTTCGTCCTCAGTGATCAGATCAGGTACAATAGGTGGTGCATCAAGTGTCACTTTTGAAGGTAAGACTGGCAGCTCAGGGCCCACCATGTCTGGAGCATGGTCTTCACTACCCTCCTGGAAAATGACATGGGGACGTCGTGGAAGAATTGGTCTAAAATGACAAGAACACGCCTTAGAACAAGTTTTGGAGCATAAGAAAACATCACTTGTAAAATATTATTGTATTAAAACTCACTACCCAAGGAATATTACCCCAAACTACCTACTTATCGGTAAGTGATGAAGTATAAGTTTCATATCATTTTGTAGTTAATTTCCAGGTTCACTCCTTTACCTTTCATAGAAATTACAAGGAGGGATAAGGATGTGCAACCAATTAATTTTAGATTTTAGGATTCACTTTATAATAGATATCCATTTTTGATGAATTCATGCCCATACACCTATCACTATAAATGACACCCACTTACTAAAAGCATAATGGCTTGACTTGGTAAATTACTCATCCCATCCCATTAGGGCCAACACAACTCATTAATTGAGATAAGAAATCACTCAATCGAAGGCAAAGTAATACAAGTAAAAGTAAACTATCACAATAACACTCAACAATCACAAGCATATCAAGGAATGAAAAGTAGTGAAATGCACCATTATGGCATGGAAATATGCTTGACATGTGAACTCTAGGTGCCTATAATGATGCATGTAACAATCCCCATTTCCCTCATATCATCGGGATAGGGATGAAATAAATATTCAAAAGGGTAATAATCAAAAACACCACACAGCATGTGTTTCACCCAACAGTGAAATAATATCAACTATAATAGGCAAAAGAATATTAACAATTATAATTTAGGAAACTTGGTTTTTACCCCGAATATGGGTTCACGACTCCCAAGAACACCTTATGACCAAGTCCCAAGCATTACAATTCTCCAATATATTGTCACTAAATAGTAAATCAAGAAAATAAACCACCACCAATACCAAATTGTGACGACCCGAACTCGGATTCCACTTAACGGGTGCCCCAAGCCCGGTGGGCCACATGGCCTCAAGCACATCTTCCTAACCACCAGAGGCTTCCGACTAGTAGCAAGGGCCTAGGTTGTGTTCATGGGAAGAATATTCCTTAATTAGTAGAGTGTAAAACAACAAAAGGAATATTAATGAATTATTAACAGTGGAAGAAATATAATTAAATAGCAGAAACTAACTGATGCAATAGATAAACAAGAATAACAATAACTGTATCAACTAGAAAAGTGATTATGTAATGTTAGGTCACTAGAAAATAGAAAACATGGATACAAGACAATAGGAATAACATGTTTCCAAAGGTAAAAGAAAAAAAAGACTACCTAAAGAATCCTGAGATCTAACTTGGTCATCTACTATTAAGCTCCATATTAAACAGCAAGCAATCAAGTGTTTGAAGCTGTACTATTTCCATTGTCAACACCTGAAACCATGTAATCTACTCCAGGAACCAAATGATGCCCATAGAAGGTGTGAGATAAATCTCAGTGGGACACCAACAAAGGTGTCTATAACATCCGGCTTGTGTAATAGAATATAGTAATGTGCATGTATGTATATATAAAGTAAAGAAAGCAGTATAGTATAACTAAATACCCAATTACCTACTTCATCCCTTGGATGGTGTCTGAACATGTACCTAGTTTATTTTCTTATGTAATTACCATTTAATGTTAATAGGATACATGAGGCATAAAAAACTCTCACATCGCCTCCTGATAGTATAAGTAATGAATGTACCAAGATGTAACAAGTAAACCTGATAAGTATATCCAGTGAAGGAGTTCCAAGGTAATTACAAAGGTAACATAAATCTCACAGAATGAAAACTCTGTAGTATCTGAGTGTATCTAAGGGGTAAGAGTATAATCCAAAGAGCATAATCCTATGCATTAAACAATAAGAAACCTAACCAATCCAAGGTGATCGTCCAAGGTAAAACAGGGCTAAGAAAGATGAGAAGAGAATTGGGTAGGGTTTAGCTAAGCTTGAAGGATTAAATGGAGATAATATGAGGGGGATGAGGTGCCCTTTTATAAGAGAGGAAAGCTGATCTTTTGAAAACTCTGAAAAATATTAATTTATAATAAAATAAAACTGTACGAAAAAACCTCGAAAGTGTCCCAAATTAGAATAATATATGAGATAGGGTTGTAATATCATCATACAATAAATTTTGGACATCTTATTTTATCTATTTAAAGCTTATCTTTTTTAATTTACAGTTAGTTATTATATTAAATTTTAATTTTTTTAATATCATTCTAAGTTCTTAATTGTTATAAATATTATTTATATGGTGTTAATCAACCATAAATATGTATTTTTTGATTTTTTAGATCTTATAATAATCAATTTGTAATTTTAAATATTTTTTATGATTTTTAAAAAATTTAATAAAATGTTATTTTTATAAAATATCAATAGTGTCGATTTTGACACTATTCATTTATTTGACTTTAAATAAAATCATCAAAAAAGATAAATTCAAAAAAAATTAATACACAGATAACTTTTCATAGTCACCTAGAAAATTCTTGGATCACTTCAATTAGTTAATATGATATTTATTTTAATATTTTTAAAACCATTTATTTGATATTTTTATTTAAAAAATAATTTTTACTTCACTATTGTGTCATCATTAATAATAATTAATTAATATCTAAAAATTATAAACAAATTTTCATTATATATTTAATTTAATTATATTTATAGAGACTATTTACTTTCGATGTTTTATGAATTTTATCACTAAATTAAAATTATTACACTTATAAGATATCAGAGAGTGAGATGTTGTCACCTTCTTTTGTTTTAAAAATTATTACATCATTTTCAGGGAAAAAATTCCACGAAATGTATCTATTCCGACCCTTAGGTGATATGGGTCAACTTTTATTCATCGAATAGAATTTTGGCAGGTGTTAGGGTAATTTTATAATATTATAATTACCCTTAATTACTCGATTTACCATTAACTACGGTGATAAAAATAAATACCAATGTTACTATTCATAATGCCCAAAAAATCAAAGTACTCCATTAACATAATTTTGACCAACTAATTCCAAACATGGAATCCATTTTCCAAAATTTAAAACTCTTAAGCTGTATTAATTAATTTAAAATTAATCCCGTTGTTGAGAAAATGGGATTTAAAAGTTAAAACATTAAAAATGATTGAAATGTTTTTACCTATGAATTCAATGTATAATTAATGATAATGAGATACATTATATTAAATGGTAAAAATAAATTCTATTAATAATTGAAAACAATTCAATATTATAATTAAACCATATAAAATATCTCAATGAAAAAAGTTTTTTTTAGTTAAAATTCAAAGTATTTTTATTATTCATCAAAATATGAAAGTTATCAGAAAAATATCAAAAATTTATCAAAAGAAAATTTTTATATCACGTTTCAAAATAAGAAGTTTATTTTTTAAAATATAACTTATAAATGTGACCAAAAATATATTTAAAATGGTTGTGCCATCAAAAGGCGACAAAATAGCATTTTTTGAAAAATACTTTTTTATCAGAAAAAATGAACTTGTCCTTATATCTTGTCTAGAAAAATAAAAACAAATTATGGTTAATAATATTCACAATGTCTAGTTTATATCCCATTAAATAATAATATTTTAATAGTATATCATTGTTTAGTGAAACTCGGTATTGCGTACAACATAAGCTGTCGAGGAAGGTCTCTCTTGCATGTAACGCAAGACAAGTTAGTATTACGTGTAGTGAAAGATTTATTTGGTGTTTCATATAATATAATAAAAAAATTATTTCATTTATACATTGAAAAAAAAATATACTCGGTGTTGCATGAAATTAATTCTATCAAAATAACCTGAATGTGTGTGGAACACAAGGCATGAATAGTGTTGCATATACTTCATGCTAATACAGTGTTGCATATAGCACAAGCTAATATTGGAGTAGCGTACAACACAAGACATCAATGAAACTAAATAGAATCTATCTCATAAAATATTGGGGTGTTACATTTGGAGGCCCTAGGAATGGGAGGCTTCTAATGGAGGTCACTATTGGGTTTCAATAGAGACCTCCATAGGCAGTGCGAGGGCTTAAAAAAATTAGCACACCTTCCCCCACCCTATATTACTTCATGATCTCCCTCGAGAAACCCTACAACGCTTATCCCCTCCATCACTGCACCACCTCTATCACATCGTCTCCACCTCCGACTCACCATTGTCGCTCATCCTCTCCCTCATCACACCCAACTCTGCCTCCAACTCACCTATTTCGCCCTTCCTCTCCCTCATCGTACTGCCTCTGGCTATCATTCATCACCCTTCCTCTTCCTCACCACACCCACCTACACCTATGTCTCATCTCTGCCTCACCCTCTCCCTCACTATAGGTTCTGGAACCCTATCCCTCCCTGACTCCCCTCCTCACTTCTACCTCCGCCTCCCTCTCCCCAACTCCCTCTACTCACACCTGGCCCATTGCCACAACCAAACCAGAGCCGCACGCCATCCATCCACCCTCACCGCTGCCGCTCCCCGTGTCTCTCTGGCCCTCCGAATCCACCTCTACATTCACTTGGTTCCATATTTGCCTCGCTATCAGGTAATCCCTGATTTTAGTTATAGGGTTTTGATTTTGGGCACTTCCATCACAAATTGGAACTTCCTTCCAAAATTGAATTTGATAACTTCCATCACAAATTGGTTTTCTCCACTTCCTTCACAAATTATATTTGTTGATTTATTGGGAGGTATTATCTTAGTTTCTATGGTTGATAGTCCAAAATCGGTATTTGATGATTTTGTTCATGTACCACATGCCCATAGAGGTTATTATATATTTTTTTTCATTACTGTGATTTAGCATTTTTCTTTCTATAGTTATAGTTTCTTTATATGTTTTGATTATAGTGTATCCAAATTTATGCATTATGATATCAGTGGATCATAGATTCCTTATTTTCCATGTTGGTTTGTTATGTTTTGTTATACCCTGTAAAATATATTTTGTTTCTTAACTGATTGAATCCTCCACCAATCCGATCAAATGAGTGAATTAATCACATTATATATGGCCCACGACCTTTCCAAATCTATAATATTAAGAACAATATATTGAAGGGAACCAATTATCATGTTTACTGGAGGAGAATATGATAAGTGTGTAAGGGAAGAGGAGCCATCAAAACACCCAACCAGTTTAACATCACAATTAAGAAATTTAGAGTGAAAATAGATTAATAACAAGAAAGATATATTCAAATATAATGGGAAATATCACTTGAAATATCCACTTTAAAACAACATAGATGTTTATCAATTAAATATTGTAAGGATATTTCAATGGAGGAAAACATAGGAAAAAACAAAATGAAATTTCATTAAAAGAAATATAGGTAGTCATAATTTATAAAATATTTCTTTTTATAAAGGGTTCTCTCCCCTTTAAATTATTTACCATATACTCATATTAATATGAGGTTTAGTGACCTTTATCACCTCCTCCTCTTTCTTTGACCAGCATCCATGCGACTTTTTTGTTAAGGTTTTACCTAATTTAGTTATGAAACTTACATTAAGACTAAATTTTTATCACGGGTGTGTGAATGTAAGAAACATTTTGACCTTCCCCCCTTAATGGAATCTTTATTAGCTATCATGGATCAACCATATTTAAGAATAAGTCCTCTAATAGAATCATCAGCGGGGAACTGGAGTCTTTGGTTAAAGGATTTATTATAGATATGATATATTTTAGAAAAATTCGGCATAGTTTATTACATATGGAATCATAATAGATATAGTAATTATGTATAATGTAATTATCCTATATTCTTCATTAATTATTAGATATCATAAGTAGCGGTAGGTATTTCTTAAGCATCATGGGAAAAAATATGTGTTTGTCATCTCCAATAATTAAATTATAATTGGTGATAGTGACTTTTCATAGTTGGAAATAGACAGTTTTCATTACATGAAAACATTATGTCCATCATGTCATATAAATGATAGGATGTAATCAAATATGATAATCCCACCACCTCAATAATTGCAAAAGATGTGTAGTTTTCATAAAATATAATTCACTTCATGGATGATATAGAGTAATATCTCCCCCAAAAAACCATTTTGGATTTGTGGCGATATAGATATTTAAATTGATGATCAAATTTCATTTCATTACATAGGGAATTCATAAATTATGTTTGATATCCCTGTGTTGATTTTTGTTATGAAAACCCATCAATATATTGGAATTAAAGATAGAATTATCCATCTTTGCTAATAAAATGTATCAATTATGTTCCGTTGTTGAATGAAAGTCAGTGGCATGAGATCATTATTGTCTGTGATATCTATTTTCTTTGATTTTTTTGGTGTTATAGATTGAAATATCATCTTGTCACTAGTTTCTACATCCATATCTTTATGTACCCATGATATTAATTGGTGATGATATCACCATGTGCTCAAATAGAGTCTGCATCTATTTCAAACAACCCATTTAACAGAAATTATGATTGTAAGTTATTCATTACACAACTATTAATGGCAGATAAGGTATTAATTATATAACTATTTAGGGTAGATATTAGGTGACTATTAAGAATGCAATAAAACTAATTGTTAACTATTTTATATAGAGGATTTGGCATATATAAATAAATGTTATTAATCATAAAATTATAATGTAATCAAATTTGTCCTTCTCAAAATGATAGAAAATATTAATTGTTTTACTAACACCTCTCATGTGGATGTACTTTTCTTATTAACACACTTAGAAAATGTGTTTTTTTATTTATGTATACTTATTTTGAAAATTATTTGAAAATTATGTGAAACTAATTTTTGGAATAAATCAATATTTAGGCTCTATTTGGTGGTACTTCATGAAAATGTCTTAGATTACATATCCATTTTGATAAAATTTATTGTGAAAGTGTTTTCAAATTTCATGAAAATGTGTTTCTTGAAAAAAAAAATCATGAGAATTTATTTATTTATATATTATAATAAAGACAAAATTTTCTCTTTATATTTACTTATCCTTTAACTGTATATTCTGATTTCCTTACCTATTAAAAAGTGTAAAAAAAATTCTCATTTCGTAAAAAAAATATCTTAGTTGAGTTTTTTATATATATTCATTTCATAAAAATTTTAATTCAATTTAAAATAATACTTTTATCCTGACTAGTTTTATAATCCTCTCAAAAAAATATTTCGTCAAGTAAGGAAGAAGCCTTTTAAAAATAAAATTAATAATTAATTAAATATATTTCAATGATCATGTAATTTTCAAATTGTTTTTTGTTTTGGATGAGTATGAATTTAAGTCCATGTGAAATTGTATAGTATTTATATAAAATGTATTTTGTGATATGAAATTCTAAAATTCATGCAATATGATGTCTTGTGTAAACATTGATGTTTTTTGTACAGATACAAATATGGATAAGAGTTGGATTGATCTTCTAAATAGAACATCTAGAGAATATTTTTAAGGAATTATGCAATTTATTTATTTAAATAGAGTATTTCAATGAGAAAATATATATTTTCCACATAGAAAATGTGAAAATAGATATCAATGCATATGATATACTGTGAGAGAGCATGTTTTCATGATTGGGTTTTTGAAAAATTATAAGAGTTGGACTCATCATGGAAAAAACTATATTCATTGTCACCATATAGAAACTATTCATATGGCTATTTATGAGAGGAAGATTAATCCTATGCATGAAATGCTTACTGAAATGGCATGTGGGGTAGCTCATGAAGGCATTAACATCTGGAATGTTATGACCGGTGAGATCAATCCATGCTCTGTTGTAGATCATGATTTATTGATGTTTTATGAAATACTTGATGAAAAAATATAATTATATTATGGGTGTAGACATGTTATAGGAATAAGCACTAGACCCACATCATTCTAAAAATCCCTCTACGTCTGAGGGTTGAGGTATGCATGGTGGTAAATGTGTTTATTTCTTAATTATGAATTTAACATATACACACACATATGTCAAATTATGTAGGAATTTTTTTGAATAGGATAACACTCGATTTCTTCTTATTCTCATAAGAGAGGCCCAGGTCATGGTATTTATTCATGGAATTCCGACATGACCCTTGATGTATCATTTGACGAGAGATATCATCCTATGGGATTGGGTACCCCTACATTTATTCACACATTGGATCATATCATATGAAAACCACACATGTTTTCATTAACTACATGTGAATAGGCATCATTCCCCAAGGATACATTATATCAGTTATTGAAGAAAGTTCAGGTAAGAGGGTCATTTTAGTTTCTCGAATATATTTAAAAAATACTAACATGTGATAATTTTTTTTCTTAAATAGAATAATCTGAGTGTGTGCCTAAATGAGTTTTGGCCAGTGTGTATATCCAAATGTTGTTAAATGTGTAAAGATAATAAAGGGAGAATCAAGAGGGATCACTAGGTACCAAATGTGGGTGCCGTAGACATTCTGGATAAAGTCCTGAGAGGGGTTCTCCCATCTCAGTGGCCTGAGTTGTTTCATATTGGTCTATTGAGGCTGAAATGGTGAGTCTATATATTTTAGTTTATATATTTGTAATAATTTTTACCATTTTACATATTTGATATTTGAATTTATTGAATGTAATAGGTGTTAGAATGTCATTCCGAAAATACTGCGTTGTAAGGACCACCTCACAGGCTTAGGACTCATCATGTGTCCCAGATTTGACATGATGTATTTATTATTCATTTTTTAAATTTTATTATTTAGTATGGTTTTGTGTTTTTATTTTTATCTTATTAATATATAGTTACAGGATAAAGTTTCACCGGCTCATGAAATGTCAGTGTGGATGACAACTCGTGATCGAAATGATCCGGAGGTTGCAGCTCTTATAGTTAGTTCTTGTACTAATTATAAATTATTAAATAATTCTACATATAAATATATATTTATATTTACATGTTACATTGGATCAATTTTAGGTTGAGTTAGCATAGTTTCTAGAGGACCAATGACAAATTTCCAAGCGAAGGGATAAAATATTCAATCACATTATTGTTCGTGGTGGACATGGCTACAGTTTGACCTATGAAATAGGGATTACATATTTTTCAGTTTCACTCATAGTAGTTATGGATCTTGTTATTTCTAGGATGACATAAAAGATGGAATATTTGGAGGCATGAGTTCATGCTTTCGAGGATGTAAATGTGCAGCTGGTGGCAGAGCATAGAGCACTACGAGAATATGTGCATCAAGGTGATAGTGCATGGGATCCTACAATGTAGGTTTATACGGAATTTATTTATTTATTTTTTATAAAATTAGTTAATATTACATTTATAATTTTTATTTTTTATAGGCCCCTTCCGCATCAGATGGATGTAGCAGCCATGGCCCCAGATGAGGTATCATATTCAAGAGGTTTGTTTTGTATTTTCTTTTTTGTTTCTCGTTTAAATTGATTGTCTCACTTTGTTTTTTTGTATATTTTAGAGTTAAAATTACATTTTTTCCATTTCTCTAGTCCTAGTTTGTCATCCATTAGGTAGCCTTTATTCATTCATAGTTTCCTGCTCTGTCACATAAACTAGTAGGATGGTACAAACAAACTAGAGAATATTCTCACTAAGCCCCATTATATTCATCCCCAACCTTTATAATAGTATGTACTTCACTTATTCTCTCATGTAGGACCTCCTGACAAATATTTGTGGTCAGAATGTATGCCCCATTCTAAAAGACCAACCTCCACCTTCCACCCAGTCCGCTTCTCAGGATACAGTATAATTTCATGGTCTGTATTTTTTTTATTTTCTATCCTATCTTTTCATATTCTACCTATCTTATAGTATGTCATTATGTGTGTGTTCATGTGTCATGTTGTTTTGGTCTATATGTATCTCTTTTTTCTGTCTATATGATCAGCTTGTATGTATGTCTTTCTCCCTGTGCTTGTCTGTAGGAGTGTGTGTCTATATATCTGCATGTTTTTAAATCTATATATCTATCCATTTTACAACAAACCCATCTATCTATTTATCCATTTATTTGTTTTTCATCACACTGTGTATGCTTAGTGATCAATCTATTCACAAGAGGGTTTATCCATAGGTTTTTTTTGTTTCTTTGTCAGTCTGCATGCCTTTCTAATGACATGTATATCCATCCATCCATGTGACTTTTCATTGCTCTATTTTTCTATCATCATTATTTCTATTTTTATATCAATCCATTTTTCATTTTTTGTGTGTACATATTATTTTTTCTCTATTCATTCAATTTTTTTATCAGTGTATGTGTCTACTTTTTTAACCCATCTATGTGTCTATCTTCCTTTTCTATTCAACATTTTTTTGCAAGTTGTATTCAATAGTTCAATAGTTCCTTGGTCCATTTATCCATCCATCTTCATTCCATCAATCTTCCTATCTTTATGGTTTTCTATCCATCCATTCATTTCTTTAGTAATGTGTGTGAAATTAATAGTCCAAGGAGATGTCATTAGACCCTCCATTAGGTATCTAAGAGGACTTAGGTACTTGTGATTTTGGATGTTTCCTATGCTTCTCATCATTGGACCGATCCTCTCCTCAACATCATTTTATGGATCATTATAGAACAACTTTTTGACTCATTATATCATAGATTTTGAATTTCATTGAAGAAGATGGTCATAGATGATCTAATGATTTGGGAACATTGGGGGTTGGTATATTATGTGGATTCCTAGTAACCCTCTCCCTTTGTGAAGGGTCGATCCCATAGTGACCTTGATATCAATACTCAGTGGTATTCCGTAAGGGTATGATGATATCTAGGAGTAGGAAAGCAAGTTATTAGCTTTATAAAATCACTTTTTGAAGGAAGATTGCTCACAGTATTAACTGTTTTATGTTCCATCATCATCTAAAGTCACCACAACACTTTGAAATGTTTCTCCTTAACAATATCTATAAATATTTCGGTCACTTTGAATCGCCCCAAAATATGAATAGAACATTCCCAATATAGACATGTAGTAAGAATTAGTGAATCTTCACCAACACTTTATTCAAGAGACTTATAAGATCCTATTCTATTAGCATATTTTACATGATAAATGAACATGGCCTGAAACTATTGTGGGAGTCATAGATCAGGATAGGTAGTTTCTTGATTAAATCACCCAGAATCTTATAAGATGAATTGGTGGAGGGATGTATGGATTGACATCCTAACCCCATTCTTCATAATAACTCTATTCCAACTCTACATAGAATGTGCCTTGAGACACTTCTTTATTCATTAAAGAGACCCCCATTGAATGATTATATGTTTTATTAATCCCGTAAGGACCTTGAATGATATCTATTAATGTCTCAAAGATATCATTGATTTGTCGATGGGGTTCATTCCTCGTGGATTTCATGACTTCCCTTAACAATTCATGGACTAATGAGGATATTCACTAAGGATCTCCCTATATAGCCTTTGTGAAGGTGGTATTTTCATACATGGCACTATAGATTGGTTCCCTGTATACCTAGTTTGCTTCACATAAGATGATTCTTAATTTATATTCTTTAAGGTGGAATGTATTTGTCTATGTGATCTAGGGGATCAATAGTTATGGGATCAGGTTTATGTTATAGATGTACATCAAGGATATCTTGATGGATTCATAAATAAATGCCACATTTAGATCCTACTTGAATTTAGTACATTTCCAATAGAGCTAATATGTCTAAATCCATTAAATCATGATGAAACCTCATAAGTTAAATATCTAATATTTTTCCATCATCGCAATTGATCAACAGTTTAGTGGGAATATGGATGTATATATGTGTGTTTGCGGCTCTGATATATTTGTTTGGCTGTCTAGGGAAGTTTTCTGGTGATGTAACACACATTCATGAGTGGATTACCCCAAATAGATTATGATAATATTTGAGGATATGTTGGATATTCTTAGATTATTATAATAAAAAAATTGAAGGGGAAGGTTTATTCTAGGTCATTTGAAAATGAAATACATCAAGAGTCTATTATATTATAGTTGAAGGATTGTGTGTTTCTCTCATAGTGAGTGTATATGTGTGTGTGTGTATCTATCTTCCAATAATTTTTTCCATCCACTCATTTTTATATCACTTTTATGTAATCTCACCCACTAGTTCATTGGTCTCTTTATTCCTTCATCCCTCATTCATAGGCTAATCTATCTATCCATCTGTCTATACATTGGTTTGATCAACTATGCTGTTGTAGTTGCATCCGTCCATAATATTTACAAGATGGACAATGAAAACACCCATGGAAAAGTGTATCTATATATTCAAAAGACTCTATATTTTCAACACTTCTTCAAACAAAAAGGTAGTTTTAAACTTAATGCACAACTAGCTGTCATGATTACTCATGTAGCACATGTCTTTTATAATATCTAGAGGTAAATTCTGGATTGGATTTATTTCATTTTTTGTGAATATCATGACTCTTCCTCCTTAGATTACCCATCAGGTTTGCATATGATTTTTTAATGCTAGCTTTTAAGCATTGAATCAACCAACAAGATTCATATATAACTACTTATTTTTCTTGTTTAATATTTTTTTGTGTCTTATTGGTAGGATGATTATGGCTGATGATTGGAGATGAATTGAATCTAGTTTTATTTCTATTTTGGTCAGGATATCTGATTTTAATTTTCTTTTTGAAGGTTATTTGTTGTGTTTTGGTTATGAATTTCACCTATTGAAATGCAGGTTTTAAAAAAAAAATTATCAAGACTTGCGACCGCTTATGGGGGTCACTATAGGTTTTTGTTTGGAAACCATTAGCGACTGAAAATGACTATCGCTAAATCTATTTATCTCAAATCATTAGCGGCTACATAGACGGTCGCTAATATCCTTTCTAGTGAATGATACCACGTCTGGGTTAGGAAATCCTATAGTGATTGTCTTTGGTAGTCACTAATGCCCAATATCGACGGGGCAACTGAGACCTCCAAAGGCGACCGAGTAGCGCTCCCTATAGACTATTAGAACCCACTTTTGGCGGTCACTAATAATCAATTTTCTAGTAATGATAGCATTATGACTATATTTTCTTTAGTCAACATATTTGAAATGGGTTTATCAGATTTCTTTTGATAGCTACAATCCCTTGAAAAAATTCCATCATTTTCCACAGACAAAGCATTCTCCTTTCCTATTAGAAGGATTGTATTTCTTCTTTAATTGTTGAATTTTCTTTTTGAAAAGTATGTAAGAGTTTGGTTGTGTCTTTCCCTTAGTTGTGTTAATATTGGTACTGAATTGTGAATCCATACTCACATCTCTCCACAAGGATTCTTTTTCAATATAAAAAATCTTTTTTAAATTTTCTAAGAAAATATCATCACTCTTTTTAATAATTTATTTTCCATAATCTTTCCACATAGGTGCTAATTTAGCAATAATTACACCAACCTGAAATGTTTGTGGTATATTACTCTTAAGTGAAATATGTTTATTTGGTATAACTGGTAGCACTTGAACTTGCTCAAACATCGTCCTGTTATCAACCATCTCTTAGTTTAGATACTTTGCAATAAGAAATTTATTGATACTTTTTTCCTCAGCTTTGTACTTGAACTTGAGTGCATCCTATATCCCTCGAGTGGTCTCCATTTGGCGGAAATAGTCATAAGTACAATTTGATAATGTGTTGAGAATATGTCCTCGACAAAAAACTCGATCGTCTTAATGTTTATTCCTCATTACCTGAATGCTCTCGACTTGAGTAACATCAACGAGTGTACCGTCGGGATTTGAAGTAGGCTCCTCAGGAATGAGGGGAAGATTCAGTTCCACTATGTAAAAAATCTTCAACACCATAAGAAGAAACTTCATCTTGTCGTGCCATAGGGAGAAGTTATCTTCATCTTTAAAACCACACAATATAATAATTTATCACTATTAATTATTTTGATTAAAAAAGTTGTTTTTAATTAAAATTTAGTAATTTTCACTGTTCATCAAAATATAAAAGTTACCCAAAAAGTTCCAAAATTTCACCCTAGTCTAAATTAGATATTCCGAATCAAAAAATGAAGTCCATTTTGGAAGATAAAATTTATAAAATTTCAAAAAGTAGGTATTAATATTCATAACAGCTACATTGAATGGTTGTGGTGTGTGTTAGAACTCGATGTTGCGTACAACACATGCTGTTGTATTATTCAAAGAGAAGCATACCGTGGAAGATTGGGGGGGTTACATTCTCCCCTCCAAATAATTTCATCCTCAGAATTTCATATAATATCACTGTATAAAAAGACTCGGGTGAATCTTCATCATAAGATCCTCGGGTTCCCACGTTGCCTCCTCCATCTTATGGTTTCTCCATAGAAATTTTACCAGACGAGTCGTTCGGTTTCTCAGCACTTGTTCTCTTGTATGAACATTCCTGACGGGCTCTTCGCAATAAGACAGATCAGGTTCCAGTTCTAATTCCTCTTAGGTGAGTACATGCGTTGGGTCGGCATGTATTTTCTCAACCGTGATACATGGAATACATCGTGAACTTTGGATAGACTTGGCGGCATTACCAAATGGTTAGGTACAGCCCCAATTCGTTCTAGAATTTCGAAGCATCCGATGTACCTGAGACTCAATTTACCTTTCTTACTGAATCTTATAACACCCTTCCATGGAGATACCTTCAAGAAAACATGATCTCCTACCTGAAATTCCAACTCCTTCCTTCGGTTTTCAGCAGAGCTCTTCTGCCTACTTTGAGCTTCTTTGATGTGGTTTTTAAATACCTTCACCTTTTCCATCGTTTCCTCCACCAGTTCTGGGCCTAGAAGTTTTCTTTCACCAATGTCATCCCAACAGGTTGGTGTGCAACATCCCTTTCCATATAACTCTTCATATGGTGCCATCTGAATACTTGAATGGAAGCTATTGTTATAGGAAAATTTTACCAGAGGTAAATATTGATCCCACATACCCTGAAAGTCAAGTGAGCATGATCGCAACATTTCTTCTAAGGTTTGAATAGTTCGTTATGATTGTCCATCTGTTTGACGGTGGTAAGCAGTGCTCAAATGAAGTTCAGTATCTGAGCCCTTCTGAATACTTTTCTAGAATCATGATGTAAAATGGGGATCACGATCTGATACAATCGACATGGGTACTCCATTAAGTCTCACAACTTCATTAATATATAGTCTTGCTAGACGTTAATGTGGTAGATCTTCTCTTATAGCAATAAAATGTGCTGAATTCGTGAGATGATAAAAAATTTCCCATATTGCGTCATTCCTTCTAGATGTATTTGGTAGTCCCATGACAAAGTACATCATAATATTATCCCATTTCCACTCAGGTATGGGAAGAGGTTGCAATACTCCACCAGGTAGTTTCCTTCCAGCTTTCACTTGTTGAAAAACCATACATCTTGACACAAAATCAGTAATCTCCCTCTTCATGTTGTCCCACCAAAAATGTCCCTTTAAATCTATATACATTTTGGTTCTCTCAGGGTGTATAGAGAAATTGGAACTATGAGAATCATCCAACAATTACCTCTTTAAATCATGTATATTGGGAACACAAAGTCTCCTCCCAAATTTCAAAATTCCATCTTCATACACAAAGTCACTCAATCACCCATCATTCATAGCTTTAATCTTCTTTTTCAACTCTTCATCATCGGCCTAAGAACACTTTATACTTTATAGTAAAGATGGTTTGGAAACCATTTGAAATTTTTTTGATGTTTCACCCTCCATGGTGATTCCCATATCCATCTTTACTAGATCCATGAAAATTGGATCCCTTTCCACTCTCATCATGTTAAAAACTCCATTATCTTTTCTACTCAAAGAATATGCAACCATATTTTCCTTCCCTGGGTGGTAGTGTATCGTGCAATCATAATCCTTGAGTAGTTCAAGCCATCTCTTTTGCCTCATGTTGAGTTCTTTTTGTGAGAAAATATATTTCAAACTCTTGTGATCGGTATATATCTCACCTTTTCACCATAGAGAAAATGTCTCCATATATTCAAGGCAAAGATTAAAACAGCTAACTTGAGATCATGAGTATGATAGTTCTACTCATGAATTTTTAGCTTTCGTGATGCATAGGAAATAACCCTATCATTCTGCATAAGGACACAACCAAGTCCTTTCATCGATGCATCACTATAAATAATGAACCCATCATTCCCTGATGGTAGAGTCAATATAGGAGCATTGAATAATCTTCTCTTCTGTTCTTAAAAACATTCTTCACACTCTTTTTTCTAGACAAATTTAACCCCTTTATGTGTGAGCTTCGTTAATGGGTTATCCAATCGGGAAAACTTCTGGAAAAAACGTCGATAATAACCTGCCAAACCAATAAAGCTGCATACCTCAGTTATACTCATCAGTGCTGGCCATTATTGGATTGCATTGGTCTTAGAAGGATCAATAGAAATTCCATCCTTAGAGACAATATGGTCAGGAAATGAAATCTCCTGATGCCAGAATTCACACTTGCTAAACTTCCCATATAATTCATGCCTTCTAAGAGTCTTCAAGATAATGCGCAAGTGATTTTCATGATCTTAGTAGCTTTTGGATTTTACCAAGATATCATCAATAAATACCACTAAAAAATCATCAAGATATTCCTTGAAAACTCTATTCATTACATCCATGAATACAGAGGGTGCATTAGTCAATCCAAAAGGCATTACTGTAAACTCGTAATGCCCGTACCGTGTTCGAAATGTTGTCTTCAGAATGTATTCCTTCATCACACACAACTGATGGTATCCAGATCAAAGGTCAATCTTTGAAAAGTATTGAGCTCCATGAAATTGGTCAAATAAATCATCAATACGAGGTAGGGTATACTTGTTCTTTATTGTTATAGCATTGATCTCCTTGTAGTCAACACACAACCTCATAGATCCATCTTTCTTCTTAACAAAAAGGACAGGGGATCCCCATGGAGAAACACTAGGGTGAATAAATCCCTTATTACTCAATTCCTCTAGTTGTTTCTTTAGTTCAACTAATTCCACGGTGGCTATTCTATAAGGGGTCTTCGATGGGCCTTGATCCAGGAATTAAATCAATGGAAAACTCAACTTCTCGTTCTGGAGGATGTCTAGGTAAATCTTCTGGAAACACATCTACATATTCTTTCACAATAGGTACATCCCCTATTTGAACATTCCTTTCCTCTCCCTTAGTCATTTCATTCTCTTCCTCCCTAATAATTGAATTTAGTTGAGATACTGGGGGTGGATCTAAATAAGAATTAGGTGCTAACGATTCTGCTCTAAAAATAAGGTGTCTCTTATCATCATCATCAAAAATTGTAACCTACTTCTTCTTACAATAAATCTTTGCATCATAGTCTTAAAGCCAATCCATACTGAGGATTATATCAAACTCAATCATAGGTATGGCAATGAGATCAGCGGATAAAGAAAATTTATGTGCTCTAATGGGAACTGATTCACAAAACATTGTTGCAATGATACTTACCATAGGAGTTTTTACTGACAATTACCTTGTTAAATCAAATTAATAATATCTAATTTTCTTAGCAAACTGGGAATATATGAAACAATGTGATGATCCAGAATCAAATAATGCATTTTCTAAACTTGAGGAAACCATTAAATTACCTGCCACCACATCTTTCGGAGATTCAACCTCAGCAGTAGTGATATCATAAACTTGGCCTTGATCCCTTGGCCTCTTATAAGGTAAGTTCCCCTGACGCTTAGGAAATTCATTTTCATAATGTCCCATCTCTCTAAAATTATAGCATTCCACATTGACAACAACTTTATTTCCCTTGCAATCATGAGATTGGTGGCCTTTTTCACCACACTTATAACAGACTCCCAATCCCTTCAAGCAAGTACTAGGGTGTTTCTTCCCACATTTACTGCAGGACTGATATTCAACTTTTCCATTATTCCCCTTATTTCCATTTCCAGATTGATTAGAAGATCTCTTCTTTTCTTGCTTTTCTTTAAAGTCATAAGACTTAGAGAATTCCTTTTCTATCTTGATAGCACACGAGACAATATCTTCATACGATGAGAAGGTTTGTGAGACTAATGCTCAACGGAGAAATGGTTTTAACCCATCAAAGAAATGATCAATCTTACTTCTTGGGTTACGTATATAATCTGGAGCATGCCTCGCTAACCTTGTAAAGTTAGCCTCATACTTTGCGAAATTCGCGTCCCTCTTCTGCCTCAGACTAAGAAATTGCATTTCCATATCAACTCGATGAACATGTGGAAAGTATTTTTCTAAGAAAATTTCCATAAACTCCATCCATTACATACTTGATACTTCTTCATCTTCCTTTGTGTTTTGAATCAGCGACAACCATTGATCGGCATCTCCAGTGAGGTAGTAAACTGCCATGACAACCTTCTCCCTTTCGCTACTCCCCATGGAGTGGAATATTTTCTCTAAGGAGTTTATCCATTTCGTAGCTACCAATGGATTTGTACCCCCATTAAATTTTGGTGGTTGTTGCCTCATGAAGCGTTCTAACATTGATCCTCCACGTTGCGGATCAGGGTGCTCCATAAGAGTAAGGTTATTATTGATAACCTGAGTGAGTTGTCCCATTATGGTAATAAGTTGATCAGCACCGGTTGTATCTCCAGCTCCACAATAATTATCTTGAGCAGGAGGGCAATCCCTACACGGAGTGTGTGCATTGTTACGGTTTCCATTTCTCCCACTAGGAGCCATTTCTAAACAATGGCATAAACTAGTTTAGTTTATGAATCAAAATACATAATTCAATAATTGTAAAACACTTAACATAAATTGAACTATAATCATAAAAATGTTTTCTTTGAGGAAATATATATTCACAAACCCTTCATAATGGTTTTTAAATAAAATGAGAATTATCCTAAGCATATCCCTCGAGAGTGTCGTAACCAAGAGTGCAGCAAGGCCCATTGTCGTGCACCAGTTCTCGTTCGAGTCTAGCTCAAAGCAATGTTTTCGAGTTTTACCCCTAGGTACATTTGTGCCAGATCCGCCTCTACCTGCTCGTATCCAGATAGGGATGTATTTCTCGGAAAACTCACAAAATATCTATAATACCAAAATTCTAGGAAGTTCTTATATACTAATCCTCAAAGTCTATCTTTGGGCTATGTGATCTAATCAGAGTTTATCTAAATCTAGCTTCTATAGTTAGTACTAAACTGCCTCTGATACCAACTGTAATGCCCCGACCCCAGTTACCCAGAGTCGGTGCATTATTGCGTAACATTGGCATGATCACAAAAGATCAATTCTTGAAATTACGATTAGTTTAGCAGCATTTGAAACACTAGATACATTCATAAATGTTAAATTACATCATAAAGTGAAAAATCACAATAACATAGTCTCCAAAGTCCACACTTTTATCCCCTTCCAACTATCCCTATAGGTCAGTCATAAAACATTTCTTCACATCCTTGTAAAAATAAAACATTGAAAGCGGTGATCTCAGATTCTCATTAAGGATAAAAATTTAGCGGAAGCTTTCATAAATAAACATAAACATTTAAGGCAATGTATAACTAAAACAAAAGCCTTTTAAACTTGAACTTCAACATAATATGGAAAACGTAAAATGAAATAATTCCATTTACTTATTCACATGGATATTCTACTAGTCGAATAATCACATGCAATATCAATAACCATTTTCATAATGATGTAATGCATAATGCCAGACTATCATAACCACGTAGCCAAGGCCTAATTCCAATACTACAAATAATATTTTGTCAAGGCCTCATGCCAAGACACTATTTTGTCTCATAAGAACTACCAATGCATCGAGGAGCTATATCGGGCTCCACCCGTCACTTATTAAGTCCAATGCATTCCTCATATGAACAGGTTTAACCATATCAAAAACCATAACATAATCATGTCACATAAAACATACATAAAGGAAACATAACATTTCCATTACAATCACAAGATATCAATACAACACATTGATATAAAAAAACACTTTCAAAACCATTTTCAATACCCAAATAAAAGAAAATTAAAACTTTGTATTTAATTTTCATTTAAAAAAAGTTATATCTTGAAGCTGAAACTCAAATAATGGTCACAGCGGAGGAGAAGTCATTGTCGCCGCATACGTATGAAAAAAAAATTCCCTTCTATCATTTAGTAAAATGCTTCATATAAAAAGATTCCTTTTGAGTAAACATAAAAGTCAAAGGTGTTTATACACCATGTAAAAGAAAGTTGTGTATAAAATAAAATATGCCTCAATGAAAGGAGATTGAGACGAAGTCCTTTACAAAAAATATTTTTTTAATAAAATAGATCTATTATGTGTATTCACTATAATTACACATAAATAAAGTACAAATACAAGATAGGATATAATAATATCATGACATAATTTGAAAGTATGAGATTAACCCAAATAATGGAAATTGGGTTAAGAAGTTCCCTTACCTCGTGTCTGACTTGACTCGACCGTTCTTTAACCTCCTGAATAATAAAATAGAGTTAATTTATAATTTCTTAAGAACCTTTTTGAAGATTATTATTCCTTTTATATCACTTATTACCATGTTATTAAAATTATTTAATTATTTATGTTAATAACGGCCATTTTGTCGATCTTTGGTACTTGAGTCAAAAATAAACTTCTTATAATTACAAGTTGTTCATGTGGTAAAATATCCATTATATCCATAATTATATTAATGATTTAGATATCATATATATCATATATATACATTATATACATTAATTCATAATATTATGTAACATTTAGACGTAAGAAATGAAATGCACCGGTCATAGAGACGGTAAGCCGTACGTACACATGAACGCTACTTTAATTTCTATTTCATATTTAATGGAAATAAATCATAATGACATAAAGGTGTATTATAATTCCATTAAAATATCATATATAATATCATTTACTCCATCCTTTATACGTCCCAGAAATGGCATTAATAATTCAAATCACTTTGAGGGGGCGGTAGTCCGCACTTCCTAAAATGAAATTATCGTGTTTACCAATAATGGAAATCATAAAGGTATTACATAAATGAGAAATACAGAAGCATAATGAAAAAATAAACATAACATATATAATATATAGAAATAGTGTCATCTTAATGGACACCATTAGAGGTGTTAAAAGAATATTTAACAATCATCGTTTTGTGAGGCAGTATTTCGCCACCCACAGAAACAGTATGTTATTTAACCATTAGACGGAGGTGTGTGTAAGTGTAAATCAAATAATTATCATAAAAACGTCCTAGTATATTTTATATACTGGTGTTGTTACAAAAGAAAGTAATAAAAATATTTTAAGGGGTTGGAGAAGCAAAATAAAACAAAAGAACATAAGAGAAGACATTACCTTAAAATCGGGTAACTCTTTTTGATTTGAGCCAAAGGCTTCCTTGGGAAGAATTCTGCCCAAAGTGAGGCTTCTAGGAGTAATAGAGGGATGTTGAGAGATTATTTGGGCAGATTTTGGCCAATCCAAATGAATTTTATGGTGTGAATAAGCTGATAGTGGTGGGGGCCTTTTATAAGAGGAGAGGAGGGGCACTCTTGGAAAGTCATGAAATGTTACATTATTATGAAATGATTTTCGGATTTTAAAGGTCCCAAAATGATATATTTCGAGTATAAGGTGACAAGGGTTCGAAATATACTCATAAAATAGGTTTTTTACAAGTGTAAGTCTTATATTTTACATTATCTTTTCATTTTATTTAAATCATTAATTAATTAGGTAATCGCTGCATCATCATGGTATCATAAAAAATTTAATTTATTTAATGTCTAAAAATTATAAAAAAATATAATGATGTAGGAAATATTTTAATCTTTAAAATTAATATTTATAGTCGAAAAGTTATCTTATATAACCCCATGTAATAATTGTTTTAGTAAAACAACACATGTTTGTGACAATTTTATTTTTTCTTTAAATAAAAAGTTATTAATGTCATTTTCATACCCAAGTGGCTCCATGGGGTCCCCAAGTTTACCCATGGATTTTCTTGGTCTGCCATGACTCATCCAATATGTTTAGGGCAAGTGTCAAGATATTTTCATATTTTTATAATATCATTTTTACCTTAAATTTCACTAATTACCTTTAATCGCGATTAATAAAACTTAAAAGTTACTATTCACCAAAAAATTAATTTAATCCCATTGAACAAAATTTTACTTCCTAATTACAACCATGTATGTCGGATTTTTGAAAATCAAATCACAGAAGTGGTAATGTTTCATTTACACGAAAAAATAGTTTTTAAACTACCACTTAGTGGTTTCACAATTCATCAAAAATTGAAGTTTTTCAGAAAAATACAAAAAAATCACCCTAAGCTATAATTGATATTCTGAATTAAAAAATGGTGTCTATATTAAAAAATTCCAAACATTTAAGTAGCATTAATTAATTTTATAATTAATTCCTGTTTTCAAAACAAATAGCGTGTTTTTAAGAAACAATATCAATCAAAAGATTGACAATTGTTTATGTCCAATTTCAAAGTGAAGTAATTTCTAATGACCACCATTGGATAAAATGGTAAAATTATATTCTAATTATACTTTAAAATCACTCAATATAATAATTTATCGCTATTAATTATTTTTATTAAAAAAGTTGTTTTTAATTAAAATTTTGTAATTTTCACTATTCATCAAAATATAAAAGTTATCCGAAAAGTTCCAACATTTCACCCTAGTCTAAATTCGATATTCTGAATCCAAAAATGAAGTCCATTTTGAAAGATAAAATTAATAAAATTTCAAAAACTAGGTATTACTATTCATAACGGCTACTTTGAATGGTTGTGGTGTGTGTTAGAACTCAATGTTTCGTACAACACACGCTACTGTATTATTCAAAGAGAAGTGTACCGTGGAAGATTGGGGTGTTACATAGCGAAAATGGAAAATTATCCTAGATCACATCTTGAGGATTCACATACACATTATGTGGTGTTTGTTCTTTCACTATGATGTGATGAAGGGTGCACTGGGATAAGATAGTTTCTATATTCTTTTTAGGAAACTAAAGATCATATAATAGTAAGATAAATATTTCCCATTGATAGGTAGTTCATGACACTCCTAATTTAATGGAGAGAATCAAAAATAATATCATCTATTTTTTCCAATTGGATATTTCATCATTGAACAATTAAATGAATGTGTGAATGCAAAAAAATACCATCACATGGATTAGTAACTAAATGAAATTGTGTTGTGTGTTGTGGCTTTGCTAGCCAATGTAAATCATGAATCTAGGTTTCATCACATGAAATCATGTTGTATTGGTAGCAATTTATATGTTCAATTTTTTTGTGAATCATGTGACCCAAATGTTGTTTGATTCTTCACCATATCATCAACATTATTTATTTCATTTAAAACCACATTATATGTATTTCCCATTTCATCGTATAATAAATTAATATCCATTGAGATGTTTAGTTAAGAAATGACAGAGTATCAAAAAATTCATAGAAATTCCTCAATACCATAAAATAGCTCCAGACAACACAAATTAACTTTTAATATTCTTCCAAGAAGTTATAAAAAGGAACTTCACCTCAACTAAATTACCATTATCAAAATTACACTTCAAATAAACGCTCCAAGTGTGGTACCTTGATTTTCACATCATGAATATAGCAATATGTAAACTCCTCAATCACCCACCCTTTCATAACTTCACCAGAGAACCCTATACCATAACTCCCACACTTCAATCTTCCTTACTCATTACATGATTCAAGGGGACTATATATGGAAAAACTCAATCACACACTTCACTATATGGATTCATATAATTTTCCAACTTATTTTTCTAAATTGATTCATCAATAACATGTTTTGAAAAATCACTAAACTATGAATCTTCTACAAAAGTATAGACTAGTAATCTCATCAAAAATTGTATCCTATGTCCAACACTATCATATAAGTATTCATATAGAACCCTTCATGAAAATAACCAAAAAAATCCAAATTCTAAATATCTATCTGCTAATCAGCCTTACCATACCCCCATGTAGAATGAAACATCATAAAAAATCACCTATACACCTTAAACCTATATATACCAGTGAAAATGGATAGAAACTCATGAATATTGGACTCCAAAAACTAAAATAAACTCTCATAACCTCTTCATCACTCTTAAACTCTACCAAATAATACCACCAATTAAACAAAATGTATATTGGTCCTCTATTTATGCCTCTCTTTATGAATGGACATCAACATCATATTATATTTTAAATCATGTATATTTCACTTACCGAGTATATGATTGTGAGGATATTTAATTGTTTATAGTGGAAAGAAACACTCAACATATTTTATTTTCATGAAAATATATCCCAATTATTACTAATGATTTCTATGACTGTAGACATGTCATAGGAACAAGCACTAGAACCACATCATTCTACAGAGCCCTCTATGTCTGAGGGTTGAGGTATGCATGGATCTAAATGTTTTTATTTTTTAATTATTTATTTAACATATATACACACATATATAAAATTATTTTGGAAATTTTTGTCAATAGGATAATACTTTATCTCTTATTCTTCTCATAAGAGAGGCCCTGGTCATGGTATTTCTTCTTGGAATTCCGACACAACCATTGATGTATCATTTGAGGAGAGATTCCATCCTATGGGATTGGGTACCCCTACATTTATTTACACATTGGTTCATATCATACGCAACCCACACATGTTTTCATTGACTACATGTGAATGGGAGTCATTCCCCAAGGATACATTATATTAGTTATCGAGGGAAGTTTAGGTAAGAGGATCATTTTATTTTCTCAACTATGTTTAAAAAATACTAACATGTGATAATTTTTTTTATTAAATAGAATAATCTGAGAGTGTGCCTAAATTTTTTTTGGCCAGTGTGTATATAAAAATGTTTTTACATGTGTAAAGATAATAAAGGGAGAGTCAAGTGGGATCACTAGGTACCAAATGTGGGTGCTCCAGATATTCTGGATAAAGTCTGGAGAGGGGCTCTCCCATCTTAGTGGCGTGAGTTGTTTCATATTGTTCTATTGAGGCTTCAATGGAGAGTCTATATATTTTAGTTTATATATTTCTAATAATTTTTACCATTTTACATATTTTATATTTGAATTTATTGAATGTAAGAGGTGGTATAACGTCATTCCGAAAATAATGCATTGTAGGGACCACCTCACAGGCTTGGGACTCATCATGTGTCCCAGATTTTACATGATGTATTTATTATTCATTTTTTAAATTTTATAATTTAATATGGTTTTGTGTTTGTATTTTTATCTTATTAATATATAGTTACAGGAGCAAGGTGCACAGACTGGTGAAATGTTAGTGTGGATGACAACTCATGATCGAAATGATCCGGGGGTTGCAGCTCTTATAGTAAGTTCTTGTACTAATTATAAATTATTAAACACGTCTACATATAAATATATTTTTATATTTACATATTACATTGGATATATTTTTGGTTGAGTTATCACAGTTTCTATAGGACCAATGACAAATTTCCATGCGAAGGGATTAAATATTCAATCGCATTATTGTTCGTGGTGGACATGGCTATAGCTTGACCAATGAAATATGGATTACTTATTTTTTGGTTTCATGCATAGTGGTTATGGATCTTGTTATTTCTGGGATGACATAGAATATGGTAGATTTGGAGGCATGAGTGCATGCTTTCGAGGGTGTAAATGTGCAGCTGGTAGCTGAGCTTAGAGCACTACAGGAATATGTGCATCAGGGTGATAGTGCAAGTGGTCATACAACATAGGTTTATACTGAATTTATTTATTTAATTTTTATGAAATTAGTTAATATTATCTTTATAGTTTTTATTTTTTGTAGGCCCCTTCCGCATCAGATGGATGTAGCATCCATGGCCCCAGATGACGTTTCATATTCAAGAGGTGTGTTTTTTATTTTATTTTTTGTTTCTTGTTTAAATTGATTGTATCACATTGTTTTATGTGTGCATATTTTAGGGATAAAACTACATTTTTTCCATTGCTCTATTGTTAGTTTTTTATTGTTACCTTTAGGTAGCCTTTAGTCATTCATAGTTTCCTGTTTTGTCACCTAAACTAGTAAGATGGTACGAACAAACTGGAGAATATTCCCACTAAGCCCCAATATCTTCATCCCTCCCCTTTTACAATAGTATTTCCTTGACTTAATCTCCCATGTAGGACCCCCTGACAAATATATGTGGTCAGAATGTATTCCCCATTCTAAAAGACCAACCTCCACCTTCCACCTAGTCCTCTTCTCAGGATGTATTATAATTTCATGGTCTTTATTTTTTTATTTTCTATCATATCTTTTCCTATCCTACCTATCTTATAGTATGTAATTGTGTGTGTGTGCATGTGTCATGTTGTTTTTGTCTATATGTATCTCTTTTTTCTGTCTATATGATCAGCCTGTATGTATGTCTTTCTCTCTGTGCTTTTCTGTAGGATTGTGTGTCTATATATCTACATGTTTTTCAATTTATATATCTATCCATTTAATAACAAACCCATCTATCTATTTATACATTTATTTGTTTTTCATCACACTGTGTATGTTTAATGATCAATCTATTCACAAGAGGGTTTATCTATAGGTTTTTTTTGTTTCTCTGTCAGTCTACAAGCCTTTCTAATGACATGTCTATCCATCCATCCATGTGAATTTTCATTGGTATATTTTTATATCAAAATTATTTCTATTTTTATATCAATCAATTTTTAATTTTTTGTGTGTACATATTATTTGTTCTCTTTTCATTCAATTTTTTTATCAGTGTATGTGTGTATTTTTTAACCCATCTAAGTGTCTATCATTCCTTTCTATTCAACATTTTTTTTACAAGTTTTATTCAATTGTTCATTAGTTCCTTGGTCTATTTATCCATCCATCTACTTGTCCATCCATCTTCCTATCTTTATGGGTTTCCATCCATTAATTTCTTTAGTAATGTGTGTGAAATTAATAGTCCAAGGAGATGTCATTAGACCCTACATTAGGTTTCTAAGAGGACTTAGGTACTAGTGATTTTGAATGTTTCCTATTCTTCTCATCATTGGATAGATCCTCTCCTCAACATCATTTTATGGATCATTATAGAACAAATTTTTGACTCATTATATCATAGATTTTGACTTTCTATGAAGAAGATGGTCTTGTATGATCTAATGATTTGGGAACATTGGGGGTTGTTGGTATTTTATGTGGATTCCTAGTAACCCTATCCCTTTGTGAATTTTTGATCCCATAATGACCTTAATATCACTACTCAGTAGTATTCCCTAATGGTATAATGATATCCAAGAGTAGGAAAGCTATGTTCTTAGCCCTATAAAATCACTTGTTGAAGGAAGCCTTCTCACAACATTAACTATTTTATGGTCCATCATCATCTACAGTCGCCACAACACTTTAAAATGTTTCTCCTTACAAATATATATAAATATTTATGTCACTTTGAATGACCCCAAAATATTAATAGAACATTACCAATATAGACATGTAGAAAGAATTAGTGTATCTTCAACAAAACATTATTCAAGAGACATATAAGATCATATTCTGTGAGCATTGTTTACATGATAAATGAACATGGCTTAAAACCATTGTGGGAGTCATAGATCAGTAGTAGGTAGTTTCTTGATTACATCACCAAGAATCTTATAAGATGAATTGGTGGAGGGATGTCGGGATTGACATCCTAACCCCATTCTTCATAATAACCCTATTCCAACTCAATATACAACGTTCTTTGAGACACCTCATTATTCATTAATGAGAACCCCATTGAATGTTTATATGTTTTATTAATCCCTTAAGGACCTTGAATGATTTATATTAATCTCCCAAAGATAGCATTGATTTGTCGATGGGGTTTCTTCCTCATGGATTTCATGAATTCCCTTAACAATTCATGGATTAATGAGGTTGTTCACCTAAGATCTCCCTACATAGCCTTTGTGAAGGTGGGATTTTCATACATGGCACCGTAGATTGGTTCCCCATAGACCCAGTTTGCATCCCATAAGATGATTTTTAATTTATGTCTTTCTCTCTGTGCTTGTCTATAGGAGTGTGTGTCTATATATCTACATGTTTTTAAATCTATATATCTATCCATTTTACAACAAACCCATCTATCTATTTATCCATTTATTTGTTTTCCATCACACGGTGTATGTTTAATGATCAATATATTCACAAGAGGGTTTATCCATAGGTTTTTTTGTTACTTTGTCAGTCTACATGCCTTTCTAATGACATGTCTATCCATCCATCCATGTGACTTTTCATTGGTCTATTTTTCTATCATCATTATTTCTATTTTTATATCAATCCATTTTTCATTTTTTGTGTGTACATATTATTTTGTCTATGTTCATTAAATTTTTTTATCGGTGTATGTGTCTACATTTTTAACCCATCTATGTGTCTATATTCTTTTTCTATTCAACATTTTTTTGCAAGTTGTATTCAATTGTTCAATAGTTCCTTGGTCCATTTATCCATCCATCTGCTTTTCCATCCATCTTCCTATCTTTATGGTTTTCCATCCATTCATTCATTTCTTTAGTAATGTGTGTGAAATTAATAGTCCAAGGAGATGTCATTAGACCCTCCATTAGGTATCAAAGAGGACTTAGGTACTAGTGATTTTGGATGTTTTCTATGCTTCTCATCATTGGAAAGACCCTCTCCTCAACATCATTTGATGGATCATTATAGAACAAATTTTTGACTCATTATATCATAGATTTTGAATTTCTATGAAGAAGATGGTCATAGATGATCTAATGATTTGGGAACATTGGGGGTTGGTATATTATGTGGATTCCTAGTAACCTTCTCCCTTTGTGAAGGGTTGATCCCATAATGACCTTGATATCACGACTCAGTAGTATTCCCTAAGGGTATGATGATATTCAGGAGTAGGAAAGCAATTTATTAGCTTTATAAAATCACTTGTTGAAAGAAGCGTGCCCACAATATTAACTGTTTTATGGTCCGTCATCATCTAAAGTCGCCACAACACTTTAAAATGTTTCTCCTTACCAATATCTATAAATATTTCTGTCACTTTGAATGGACCCAAAATATGAATAGAACATTCCCAATATAGACATGTAGTAAGAATTAGTGAATCTTCACCAACACTTTATTCAAGAGACTTATAATATCCTATTCTATTAGCTTATTTTACATGATAAAAGAACATGGATTGAAACCGTTGTGGGAGTCATAGATCGGGAGTAGGTAGTTTCTTGATTACATCACCCATAATATTATAAGATGAGTTGGTGGAGGGATGTCTGGATTGACATCCTAACCCCATTCTTCATAATAACCCTATTCCAACTCTACATAGAACGTGCCTTGAGACACCTCTTTATTCATTAAAGAGAACCCCATTGAATGTTTATATGTTTTATTAATCCCGTAAGGAACTTGAATGATCTCTATTAATGTCTCAAAGATATCATTGATTTTTCGATGGGGTTCATTCCTCGTGGATTTCATGACTTCCCTTAACAATTCATGGACTAATGAGGATATTCACCAAAGATCTCCCTACATATCCTTTGTTGTGGTGGGATTTTCATACATGGCACCATATATTGGTTCCCCGTAGACTGAGTCTTCTTCACATAAGATGATTCTTAATTTATGTTCTTTAAGGTGGAATGTATTTGTCTATGTGATCTAGGGGATCAATAGTTATGGGGTCAAGTTTATGTTATAGATGTACATCAAGGATATCTTGATGGATTCATAAATAAATGCCACCTCTAGCTCCTACTTGAATTTAGTACATGTCCAATAGAGCTAATATGTCTAAATCCATTCAATATTGATGCCACCTCATAAGTTAAATATCTAATATTTTTCCATCATCGCAATTGATCAACAATTGAGTGGGAAATATGGATCTATATATGTGTGTTTGCGGCTCTGATATGTTTGTTTGGCTGCCTAGGGAAGTTTTCTAGTGATGTAACACACATTCATGAGTGGATTACCCCAAATAGATTATGAAAATCTTTGAGGATATGTTGGATCTTCTCAGATTATTATAATCAAAAAATTAAAGGGGAAGGTTTATTCTAGGTCATTGGAAAATTATATACATCCACAGTCTATTCTATTATAGTTGAAGGATTGTGTGTTTCTCTCATAGTGAGTGTATCTATGTGTGTGTGTGTATCTATCTTCCCATAAATTTTTCCATCCACTCATTTGTCAATCAATTTTTATGTAATATCATCCACTAGTTCATTATTCTATCTATTCCTTCATCCATCATTCAAAGGCATGTCTATCTATCCATCTGTCTATACATTGTTTTAATCAACTATGCTAGTGTAGTTGTATCCTTCCATAATATTTACAAGATGGACTATGAAAACATCCATGGAAAAGTGTATCTATATATTCAAAAGACTCTATATTTTCAACACTTCATCAAACAACAAAGTAGTTTTAAACTTAATGAACAGCTAGCTATCATGACTACTCATATAGCACTGCCTTTTATAATATCTAGAGGTAAATTCTGGTTTTGATTTATTTCATTTTAGGTGCATATCATGACTCTTCCTCCTTAGATTACCCATCAGGTTTGTATATGATTATTTAATGATAGATTTTAAGCATTGAATCACCCAAAAATATTCATATATATCTACTTATTTTTCTTGTTTAATATTTTTTTGTGTCTTATTGGAAGATTGATTGTGGCTGATGATTGGAAATGAATTGAATCTAGTTTGATTTCTATTTTGGTCAGGATATCTAATTTTAATTTTCTTTTTGAAGGATATTTGTTTTCTTTTGGTTAAGCATTTCACCTATTGGAATGAAGGTTTTTTTTAAAAAATATCAAGACTTGCGACCGCTTATGGGGGTCACTATAGGTTTTTGTTCGGAAACCATTAGCGACTGCCAATGACTGTCGCTAAATCTATTTATCTCAAATCATTAGCGGCTACATAGACGGTCGCTAATATCCTTTCTAGTGACTGCTACCACGTCTGGGTTAGGAAACCCTATAGTGATTGTCTTTGGTAGTCGCTATGCCCAATATTGATGGGGCAACTGAGACCACCAAAGGCGACCGAGTAGCGCTCCCTATAGACTATTAGAATCCACTTTTGGTGGTCACTAATAATCGATTTTCTAGTAATGATATCATTATGACTATATTTTCTTTATTCAACATATTTGAAATGGGTTTATCAGCTTTCTTTTAATAGCTACAATCCCTTGCAAAAATCCCATCGTTTTCTACAGACAAAGAATTCTCCTTTCCTCTTAGAAGGATTGTATTTCTTCTTGAATTATTGAATTTTCTTTTTGAAATGTAAGTAAGAGTTTGGTTGTGTCTTTCCCTCAGTTGTATTAATATTGGTATTGAATTGTGAATCCATACTCACATCTCTCCAAAAGGATTCTTTTTCAATACAAAGAATATTTTTTAAATTTTATAAGGAAATATCATCACTCTTTTTAAGAAGTTATTTTCCACAATCATTCCACATAGGTTGTAATTTAGCAATAATTGCACCAACCTGAAATGTTTGTGGTATATTACCCTTAAGGGAAATAAGTTTATTTGGTATAACTTGTAGCACTTTAACTTGCTCCAACATCGTCCTGTTATCAACCATCTATTAGTTTAGATACTTTGCAATAAGAAATTTATTGATACCTTTTTCCTCAGCTTTGTACTTGAACTCGAGTGCATCCCATATCCCTCGAGTGGTCTTCATTTGGCGGAAATAGTCATAAGTACAATTTGATAATGTGTTGAGAATATGTCCTTGACAAAAAACTTGATCGTCTTAATGTTTCTTCCTCATTACCTGAATGTTCTCGACTTGAGTAACATCAATGAGTGTACCGTTGGGATTTGAAGTGGGCTCCTCAGGAATGAAATCGGTGTAAATCACATCGGTTTGAGCTTGTTGTTTGATTCAAAGAACACATTGGTTCGATCAAAATGAGATAACTCTTGATGAGGGGCACCCATTCAGATTTCAAAAAAAAAACAAAAAACCAATAGTTATGGCTAATCACGATTTTGTCTTTGTAATAAAATATATAAATTGTTTGGTTATATATATAATGAAACATTTTACTAAATTTATATTTTTTAAAAACACTTTAAAATAATTTATCCAAATATATATTTTTAATGAATGTTCCAATTCCCAAATGGTGTTTTTGGGTTTTAAATTATAAAATCATGTGTAGTTTTCATGCAAAATATTACGTGTGTTTTGTATTATTATTATACAATTGTTTTTTACGTGTGTTTTCTATTATTATTATAAAATTATTTGAGGTCTGCTTCATTCGGGGTGTTCACTCAGTCCTGCGTCGTTGGCCCGCCTGACCTCCGCTGCATGCCACCGTGACGATCTGCCTATCTCGCCACATCCTGACAGTTTGTGTTTCTTGGTATGTTTATCCATTGTCACTCGTCTGTTACGCCTGTCAAGGTGCTGCCTCGGGTCTGCGGTGCCATTATTTGCTGCGGTGCATGTGTGTTTTTATTGTGGTTCGTTTTCTTCAACCTATGAGTTCGAGAGCATTGAGAGTAGGTCCATGTTGTTCTGGTGATCTCTAGTTGAGAGGGGTAGAGCATCCCGGTTTGGAGAAGTAGAGGATGTTCTAAAAGGCGACGAACCCACGTCATTATTTAAATATGGTCCACATAATACACATAACATGCACACAGATGTCATTATTTAGATATGGGTGTCCCCATAGTACACAAAATACACAAAACATGCTTGCAGATCAATCTGCTTATTTAGATGGCGATTTGGAGCACGAGGAGGATGGGGCATTATTTGAGAGAGCGAGCAGTGCCTCCGCCGGGCCTGGAACTTTCAGTCTGGTTGTCGTATGGGGCCAAGAGCGATGCCAGCAAGTCTCGGTTGTAGTCACATTGGCTCTGGCATTTTCATCTGCAGTATGAGCTGGTTGTGCAAGCTAAAATCACTGATAAAGATAATTTTTATCAGCTACAAAAAAACATTGCTAAAGATGAAGCCTGTTTTCTGCGTTTTCTTAAATGATAAAGGGTATATTTAACAGTCCTATTCTTAGCGCATATAAAAGTTTTTGATAAAGAAATATTATTAATTTATATAAATTTAGTATATTTATAAAAAAATAATTTTTATTTACATATATTAAATAAAACACTTGTTTAAAATTAATATTTTTTTAATAATTCAAATATATATATAATGTTCTAAAAAATTTATAAGATTATAAATAATTATATATATTTAAATAATTATAAAATTATAATTTTTTTAAAATAATAAATATATTTATTACATTTATAATTATATATTTATAAATAAATATATATTTAAATAAATATATGCCTCCAATTAATTTGTTCAATAGACATATATATTAAGAGATAATTGTTGGGGGCGCCTCCTCCAATGGTGTCCATGTAGTTTCTAATTAAATTGGGTGAAGACCGTGTGAACTAATTCACACAAAGACACGATTTTAACGTGGGTCAAAGAAGCGTTTTTGTGGAGTTATGAATCTTAACCCCGACATTTTCCCTTATAGAAGGAGGCAGCTGCAAGCCTTTTGGACACAACAACATCCAAAACACCAAGAGAAGAGCCCATTTGGTGCTCGTATTTCATCAACAATCATTTTTCCTTTGCATTCAAGAGTTATACATTTCATATCCCTTCCATTTTTGGGAAGTCTCTACAGTGTATTTCTTCATTTTAGTGGACCCCCCTTTCTGGACTAGGTCCCGTGGTTTTTCCCTCATTGGGTTTTCCACGTAAAAATTTCCGGTGTCAACCTTTATATTCTACACATTTAATTTTGGGACGCTGTGCATCCAATTATATTTGGAGGGAAATATTTTATTTTTCCGCTACACGTTCGATTTGATTTTGTTTGCACATTCGTCGCTTATTGTCTTTCCCAACATCTGGTATAAAAGGAATTGATTTTTATTTCATATTTATTATGGATGCCAATTATAGTCGCCTAATTTGTTGAATGGTACCAACTACCATATGTGGTGATTAAAAATGATGGATTTTATTTTTTTCATGCAAATGCATCTTCTAATGTTTAGTACCCAGAAGCTATAAAAATGTCAGATGAAGAATGAGAGTTCGAGCATGAGATGGTTTGTGGTTTCATTTTCCAATTGGACAAAGACAACGTGATGAACAAAATTGTCATCACCTCTCACATCAGAACTTTGTAGGAGAAGCTCGAGACAACCTATACTTCCAAGACCGGAAACAATAAATTTTTTCTTCTCAAACAAATGAGGAATTTTAATGTTGATCCTTAGGTCTGTAATCCTAATCAACTGGGCAAGTTCCACCAAGAATGTTCATACCTATATATGCGTACATGAATAGTACAATACCTATACACCTATACATAAATATGAATATTCATGAGTATGTGAAATAAATAATATAAAACTAATTTAAAGTTGATCCTTAGGTATGTATTCCCAATCTTCTGGACATCCTTTATAAGGGAATTGAGCAAGATGTCATACCACTCAAGTTGTGTATCATTAAGTTGATCTCGGGGTCCATAATCTCATGAGATATGTATCTACTTCAGCCAACGCTGGAAAAGTATTTGAGTAAGATATGTCACCATAGGGGGATACTTGTCCTACACCTAGGTTCACCCATACTCACCTTCAATCATTATAATAACGGATTCAGTGGATGTGCATCTGGAAATCCTGTAAATGGTCACTGTGCTAGATGTCATGCTTCTCTAATCATCTTAATCAAATCTGATGTATGATCCCTAGGTCTCGGTCCATAGGTGGCCATGACATTCGGACCTATGATAATCCCTAAGGGTGTGAACCTTAGATGGTATGTAAGGATAACTCACTCATGAGATTCCATTCCCACCCCTATAGTTCATAATAATGGAGATTGTAATCATCCATATCATCCAGAAGAGTGTAATCATTTTGGGTATCCAATGATGTGAAATGCCAATCTCAATGCCATGGTCAAGTAACCGGTCAGGGAGAGCATAATCGTTCCTATCCCTCGGGAGAGAATAATCATCCCTGAGTACAATCAGATCAAGGAGAGCGTAATCATCATCATCATATATCAACCAAATTACAGATCAATCATGCTCATCCCATGTGATAGCATAATCATCAACAAGTATCCTTACTAGGGATTTTAATTCCCATATTCATAATATTAGGCTCAACAACCGAATTCCATGAAGCAGCTCTATAAATCCCAACAATGTAATAATAAAATATAATGGCTCCACATCCAGATCCTAGGTAGTACCTCTGGGTATAAAAATAAACATATAAAGATAACATGGCTCAGAATATGGATCCCAAGAATAATTTTTGGGCATCCCAAAGAGAAATAAATGAACCTCACATCAAGATCCATAGCCACCAATAAGGAATCACCTCTGGTAATCATAACTACATTAACAATAACCAAGTGAAAGGTTATAAAAGAGTGTGGGTGTCTAAAAACCTAGACCCAACACTAATTACATTACCCCATGGGATTAAATGTTCGACATGGTATCTACGGTGACAACTACTACAATCTCTACCAAAACCCGACATACTAACTCAAGGTCAGTCAAACAACAAGGCCCCCACCCCCGGCGGGCCTCACACTTTCAGTCTAGTTGTGGTTTGGGGCGAAGTGTGATGTCAGCAAGTTGCAGTCACAGTTGCATTGGCTCTGGCATTTTCTGTTGTAGTGTTCACGGGATGTGCCGCACCACCCCCACTGGCTGCAGCACTGCTTGTCGTGGCCGAGTTTACCGGGGGCGTCGTGTACTCTCCGCATTGAGCTTTGAATTGGGGGTACTGCGGGTCTGCTTCGTATTGGGTTGCACTCTAGTAGCCAGGGGATGCTTGGGGTACTATGAGTCCGCTTCCTTACAATTTTAATTTACTCTAGGGGCCCCCTTGTCAATAATGTTTTGGATTATTTACAAAAATGTTTTACCACAATTGGTTAACATTTTGACCCAAAAAAATAATCGGGATTAGAATTTCTTATTTGGGTATTATTTAATTTATTTTAAGGTTAACGGAAAATTATTTTTATACAATAGTTGGGACAGTATGTCTGGCTTGTTTGATCTCCATAATTGAAAAACAATCACCATAATTCCAAAACGGTAGTGAAAGAGCCAAATTGCATTTAAATTATAATATCCAATGCCACTCAATATCATCTAAATAATAAATAAAATGTGTCAGATTTATAGGTTCATGGAATGAAGAGCATGCACCATGTATAATGAATAATCACATTTAAAATTACTACACTACTCATAAATTCCATTTTTTATCAACCTAAAAAACTCTAATAAAATTCACATTTATCAACACTAAGTTTAGTGTTGATAAATATCATATTTTATCAATTCAACACAGCATTGATAAAAGTCTTTCTCTACTGGTGCAGGGGTTTCCTCGATCTCCGTAGGGCGATAACAAGCTTCATAGGCACCAAAATTATTCATTTGGGATGATTTTGTTCAAATAAATAATATTTAAATAGTAGCAAAGATTAATGAAATTCCGACTTGACCGACATGTTTACCAAGCATCCATTCCAAAACAAACAAGCAGTATAAACATTAGTTTAAAATAAACTTAATCATATAGTAGTAGATCAAACAAATGCAGAATGAAATCCGGAAACTGCAAAGGGTCTCTCGGTCTACAAACGCCAAGAAAACGTGTTTAGATTGTCTTTATGTTTTAATAAAATGATTCATAAGTCATTTTTGATTTGTAAGAATCAGTCTCACATCAAATCAACATACGATGTGACTAGTATGACTCCAAATTCATATTTTTAGTTTAAATCTTCATTTCAATAAAAAAGTCATGGGACGTACTCAAAACAAAGAATACACATTCGGATTGTTTTAATACATTATAAAAATGGCCCTAAAGTCATTTTTGATGTGTAGGAATAAACCTCAGATTAATCCAATGCACGGTGTGATCGATATGACTCAATGTGTGTTTTTTATTTAAAATTAACATTTTAGTTCAAAACAATATTAATATACTCAAAACCCAGTAAACATGTTCAAATTATTTTGATACATTACAACAATAATCCACAAATAATTTTTGATTTCAAGTAATCAACCGCACCTCAATTCAATACACAGCATGCCTAGTATGACTCAATGTGTATGTTATGAGTTTAAAATTTACATTTTACTTCAAAACATGTGTCACTCACTGAAAATCAAGAAAATACACTCGATTTGTCTTCATACATTAGGATAATGATTCATGAGTCATTTTTTATATATAGAAATTAGTCTCATATCAAACTGATATACAATTTGACCGATATAACTCAAAGTACATGTTTTTAGTTTAAATTGAAATTTTAGTAAAAAAGATTTGTGACATACTAAAAAGCGAGAAAACACATTTGTATAATTTTGATATATTAGTAAAATGACCCTTAAGTCATTTTTGATGTGTAGGAATTAACTGTATGTCAATCCGATGCACGGTGTGACCGGTATGACTTCAAGTGTGAATTTTTATTTAAAATTAACATTTTAGTTCAAAACATGTGTCACATACTGAAAACCAAGAAAATATGTTTGGGTTGTTTTGATATTATAGGAAAATGATACAACTATCACAAAACTGGGATAGGGAAGCGCTTCCTTTTATCAACGATTAGCAAAAAGCATTGATAAAGGGGTGTGCCTTTATTAACGCTAACAATAGCACTGATAAAAAGTTTTTAATAAAAAATATTATGAATTTATATAAAATTATTATATTTATATTAAAAAATAATTTTTATTTGAATACACTGAATAAAAACACAAATGTTTATAATAAATATATATTTTTTAATAATTCAAAAATATATATATAATGTTTTTATTAAAAAAAATATTTCTAATATTATAATTAAATATATATATATATATATATATAATTTATTAATTATAAGATTATAATAAATTACAATAAATAATAATTATATTTATTATATTTATTATATTTATTATACTTATTAGTGATTTATTATATTAATTTAGTATATTTATTTGATTTATAGGATTAATTAATTATGTTTATTATATTGGTTATATTTAATTTTTTTATTTTATTTATTTTATTTATTTTATTTATTTTATTTATTTTATTTATTTTATTTAAAAATATATAATACTTTTTAATATATTTCTTTATAATTAAATGTATTGAATATATATGTGTTTTCCAAGGAATTTGGTCATTGAAAATATTAATCATGAGTATATATATGTTATGTATCGTGCATATGATTGTTCATTTATACATTACATCACGCTGTCCATTAATGTGGTATGTTGATTAATTCATAATGTTACCCATATAAACTATATATGTTCTAAAAAATGTACTTATAAAATTACATTAAATACATTTAAATAATAAATATATTTTATTATATTTTAAATGATATATATAAATACTTTTAGAATATATTTGTAATTATAATTATAATTGTATATATATATAAATAATTATAAAATTATATATATATAATATTATAATTTTATTAATATATATATTAATATATTAACAATTATATACAAATATTTATAAATATACACTATTTATAGTTATAATTATAACTATATATATATATGTAAATAATTATAAAATTATAACAAATATTTTTATTATACTACTTATAATGTTATAAATATATAATTAAATAGATATATTTATAAATATATACAAATATTTATAATTAAATACAAATATTTATAAATATATACAAATAAATTTATATTTATTTAAATAATTATTTAATTGGTTGTGAAATTGTTCTCATAATGATGTCCTTTATCCGCGCAAATAAAGTGCTGATAAAAGACATATTTATCAATGCTATAATTTTAGTGCAGATAAATAGGTCTTTTATCAGTGCTTTAATTTGAGCACTGATGAATAGGTATTTTATCAACGATTTTTAAATTTTGATCAAGGTATGTTTTATCAGCATTTTTTATTTTAGCACTAATAAAATATACATTTACCAATGTTTTTAACTAGTACTGATAAAGGTTCCAGTGGGTTTTATAAAAAAAACTCTAACAGGCTCCTCCTCCCTCACACCTTTTCGAGCCTTCGCGGAAGCTGACCCATGCGTCATCGATCCCTCATTTGATGTGACCCCTCCTCCACCGTAACCCCTCCTCCTCCTCCTCCGCCGCTGCCTCCTCCTCCTCCTTCATCACGACCCCTTCTCTACCGCGTCCCCTCCTCCTCCTCCTCCTCTGTCGTTGCTGCCTCCCCCGCCGCTGCCTCCTCCTCCTCCTCCTCCCTAGCCGCCGACTCATCCTCCTTTGTTGTCGCCTCCTCCTCCTCATCTTCTTCTTCTTCCTCCTCCTCCTCTGCCTCCTTCTTCTCCTCCTCCTTGTGTGGCCCCCTGTCCACCTGAACTACTCCAGCGCACCCTCTTCATCCGCGACTATCCTAGAATCCTCCTCTACATCGCACAGATTCCCCCCGGTGAGTCTCTATTGTGGTTTCCCTAATTTCCATAGGGTACATAGGGTTTGGGGGAGTTTTTCACCTAATTGTTGGTATGTCATTGAATTTTTGGGAGTTTTTCATCTAATTGTGGGTATATCATTGAGTTTTGGGTGATTTCTATAACTAATTGTGGGTATATCTATTGAGTATGTTTGTTTACTCTTTGATTATTATTGTTTACTATTCTTTATTATTTAACTTAGGTGGAGATGCTTGTTATATATATTTCATTCCCTTTATTTTTTATTACCTCTGTTTATTTTTATTTTCAATGTACTGCTCTTAATTTTCTTATCTATTTTTTCATACCAAAATGGGGAGAGAGATTCAAATTTTGGTCGAGTTTATTGGATTTCGTAATTATCAAATGGGTTGAATGGTTCCTTGCCACTCTGTCTATGTTTTGATAAATTCATATCCCCTCTCAATTTGATTATTTTTATTTTGATAATTTCTTATTCCTCTCTTAGTTTATAGTTTATTATTCTTTATTATGGTGGAGATTCTTATTAGATAAATCTATATCCTCTCTAAATTCATATGGTTATTCTATCACTTATGCTTCCACATGCTCTTTCTACCTACATAGACCTATTCTAACTATTTATATTCTCATACATGATACTTTTGGATAGTTCCTAACTTTATGCTCGGTCAACAACCTCTATAATGGATAGCTTCTCTAGTAGTGTCTATCTTTTAGAGTTGGACAATATTTTTTCTTTATCTTCTTTTCATAAATTATAGAGTCTTGAGTAATATAATAGAAACAACCTTTAAATAAAAACATGTAGGGCTCATCTCTCTACATTTTAAAATTCCCTTAGTAGTATCCAAATATATTATATACTCCCCAAGGCATTTATTTTTCCATTCCATCTAAATTGAATTGTAAGTAATCAGCATTTTATCAATGGAAAAATGTATATCTTCAATCCTCTTAATATTCACAATTCATCACACATAATAATGAATTTCTTAGTAACTCATATAATTGTGACGACAAGATTGGCTCCCCAACCTACTTCCAAATTGTCCTTCTCTGTTATATATTAACAAGAAGCTTATTTAAACTTCATGTTCATTAAAAAAATACTGAAAAAAGGGATTTTGTCTCAATGACCACCTATTGGGATTATCAGATATAAAAAATAAACAGAAGAATAAAATACATAATGGATCTATTCCACCCCCAAACCTCACTCAGGTTATACCAGCACCCATCAATCTACCCATCCCGATTCTCACACTAGTTGAAAATTAGGAAATATTCCTGGGTTATGATATTGGTTATAGACCAATTGAAAATGGATATAGTTTACATCCACTATTAGGACACCCATGGGAGTTATCCTAGTTTCCATATCCCACCAGCAATATCCATAGTTAGATGGTCCAGTACCATAGACAATGATTCTGGATGAAGTCCCTATTATGGGGAACCAATAGCCATGGAGTGTATCCTTTTCCATAGGGAATCAACCTCCATATGTTGACCATAAACATAGGTGTCTATTGCTATGGTTTATGAATGTGGTCATATAATTCGAAATATTAAACCAAATGATGAGATTTTATATCAAGACCACTTCTATAATTTATCTATGACTTTAACAATAAACTTCAAAGAACTATCTTTATAAATATATACATATTATATATATATATATCTACATATATAAATATATGTTTGTTTGTGTGTATAATTTTTTATAACTATACTAATTATACTTTTGGAAAACAAAAATGGTCATGGATTTCGGATCCTTTGGCCATAGTCTATATCTACTATGGTCATAGGTGTTATAGGAAATTCCTACCACCACTATATATATGGATCATGTCCTTAGGACTTTTCCATCTCCTTCCCATGAAAAAAATTCCTTTGTCCATAGTCCATATCAACTCACACACCAGTTATACCTCCATTAAAAGGTATGTGGCTTGGTTATGCTAACCTAACCAAAAATATGATCACTGGTTGTGCCTTGTCATTGGAAAAAGGAATATGTCTGGGATATGCCTCTATGTGTGTAAAAGGAAAATAATTTTTATTTATTCCTTGGTATGGGGAAGGATAGATATTAAAGAGTTACACTCTCCTTCAAAAGTGTGGTCGTTCTAGTGCATGTTCATGATACACCCTTGTATTTTAATGAATAACCTAGGGTTGGTTTCCAAGGTGAAAGAGGGAAGTTGAACTGATTTTTCAAATAGAACCAGATTCCATGACATAGTGAATATTCTACATCGTGGAGGTTGTTCTTGTGGCATGTTTTGGGAACTAAGATTTGGAAGATAGTTTTTAGGGTTCTAGTTGTTTTGTAATAGTTGTATCATGGTGTTTTGGTTGTTGTGTGAAGTCTTATAATGTGGAGTTCACACTGTTCTTCTAATTTTGGTATCATTCCACTATGGAGGGTCTGAGAGATTAGAGGTTATGCAGTATTGATGACCAAGGAATCATAGTCCCTTTCCCCTAGATTATATGATCTCATTGTTGACCATTCACATGGATTCTAGATGTGTTTTTACCAGGAACCATTATGGTGTGGCCATATCCTTTGTGTCGTAGTTCTTTTGCATTTGGGAACCATTTTGGAATGGCCCTATGTGTTGGGTTGGGATGCATGTTTTCTCATATTACCTTTGTGTTGTGGCGTTGCAGAGGGCATTTATAGTAGATGCATCACACAAGGAATATGTTTTAAGAGTTGTATGAAGGATTCATATAAGCTTCTGCACAGTTTTAATAAAATATCATCTTAATGATGTTGAGGGGAAAATAAATCCTCACCCACCTCTTCTTTATGTGCACTTGATATCCCAAGGAGCATGGGATGCATTTTGCAGCCATTGTGCGAAGCATACTTTTCAGGTACATTGTTTCTGGTAATACATTGTTTGACGTTTCTTGTATTCATCACTGTAATTGACTGTTTTTTATTTATGAAATAGAAACCGAGTGATGAAAATAACGAATGGGCATCAAAACTAGTGTACTCTTAATGTAATGCAGGGATGGGGTATGCTTCACTTGAGAAAAAATTGGTACATATTTTAAATCTACCGTAATACTTTTATGTGACAAAAAACAACACCATAAACATGTTCCTATATTTATATGCAGACTGATGAATCGAAATCGAAATCCACTTCCATCCAATTCCATGTGTTATGGAAGGAGGATCATGTAAATAAAGAGCGGATACTGAAAGATGAAAACCCACAAAAAGTGTCAGAAACATGTGTAAGTACGACATAAAATAAATTCGTTTTTCTTTAAATCACTATTACATAACAATGAATAATATTTTCCTATATTTTCTATCAGACATAGTAAAAGGAATCAGCAACACCCACACTAGATACAGACATACTTTCAGCAGCCTTGAAGCAACCAGAATAGTATGACCGCATCAGAGGTGTGGGTTTTGGGGTGACACCCTGAACATATTTTAAGAAATAAAAACAAGCGGAGGATCAAAATGATGAAATGAAAAAGATGAGAGAAACTATCACGAACCAGGACGGGTCGCCATCCGACCCGGTGCCCGACCCGGTCCATGCCAAGGCCCAAAGGGCGTTCCTGATCCCCATGGGCTGGCACAAGTGCCTGGGTATCAAACATTACATTGGAAAGATTTACCCAAAATAAAAGACAGAAAAAAAATAACCAGATAAATAAACTGAAACTAGAATTAGACAACCAAACACGCCTTTAAACTTTGAAAATTTTTAAAGTCTACAACTCAAAGAAATAACTAAAAATAAAAGACGACAACGGAAACTAAAAATCTTACTCAAACCTCCTGGAAAAAGAGAGGCCACATCAACACCACTCTGCATGACAAGACCAACTGCAACCTAAACCACCATCACTGAGCACGATGTCACAACTTGGAATACACAAGAAACAATGTCTACATACACCCAAAGGTGTATATAGGGTGTGATCCAAAATCCCAATAGGACGTCACGCAATAAAAAGGTTCCACGTATAAAAATTAAATGAAAAATACATTTTTAGGCTAAATAAATGAAAGGACACCAAAGCTTAAACAACTTTAAAGAAACAGTTTCTATAAGGACAACACTTTTAAAGAAAACAACTTAAATAAAAGAAAACACCCTTGCTTAAAAGAAAAACTCAAACCTTCACACAAACCCAAAAGCTGCACCGGATGCCGACGATGGGGGTACAGTAGTCCAGGAGTACCAAAAGTGAGAGAGGCCCTAAAGGTACTAGAAAAAGGAATGGGACCCTAGAACCTCGCGTCTCGGTGAACAGTACAGTAATCACAAAAAAATATGTTCTCGTGCACGAGCCACTAGACAGGGAAACACATCCATAACCTAGTGGTCTCCGATCACCATCCAATGTCTAGTTAGTGTTGTAATCGTCAATCCAGCTAAGTGAATCTGGGCCGGGGCCACTCCCGAATCACTAGCACGCTAGTCTAGTCCGCCCACCTAGTACTGAGGCATCCACTTTTGTGATCAAGATGTTCCAACCTCACATTTCATGTCAAAATCAAACAAATATAACAAAAATGGTGTAACATAAACCCAATGCCACACTTCCACATACATAGAAAACCATTTGACAGAGTACGCATGCCAAAAGACTTTACCCAACTCAATTAAAACAATTTCTGCATTGCACATAATTTTTTATTTAAAACATATTAAATTTTTCGCGTTAATCATTTTTATCAAATCATATTAAATTATTTTTAAACAAATTATTCAAAAAGAAACATAACACGACTTTAAGATGCAAAACCAACTCAACCCTCTTTAATGACCAAGCACACCCAAAACAGGTTCCCAAAAATGTTTCACAACATTAATACAACTTAATAAACCATTTAATGATTTTATAAAAACAATGACAAGGTGACACCAAGCATTGTACACCAAAAATATTTTAAAACTTAATCTACATCACTTACACAATCAAATAAATCAACTACACAAATAAAGAAACCATTCCAGTGATTAAACAAACCACTAAGAAAGTTTATCAATAAATTTTAAAAATGTGTCACATGACTTTAAAAACTAAAGACTCACTCAAATCCTCATTTTAAAAAAAACACATATCAACTCCACGTCAAAACACGATCTGAAGCCTTTTCACAATTCAATAGTTAATTGCTCAATTTTTATAAAACACGATCAAATGTCACAATAAGGGTTTTTATAAAAAATGCACCACATTTCATACAAGCATGATACTTAAAATCAAAACACATATAAAACTCATTCAAAAACGAACTTCGCACAACACAGATTAATATAATAAAACACTAAATTAATTAGTCAATCAAATTAACTTATCAGATAATGTTTAAACGCAGAACCACCTTCCTCAGTGTAACAGACTTCACAAACATTATGCGCAACGATCATCGCCCACCAACCGCAACTCAAACAAAGTCGAAATAGAACCTAATAAATAAACGAATCAGACCAATTATACCAAAATTGAACCAAACTCAATTCAAAAATCTAACCCCACTCAACCATGATTAAACAACAAGCAAAAAAAGGAAAACTCACTTACAGCGGGGGTGTGGGAGATCGGCCGGAGCTCGACGGAGGCTTCTGGAGTTGCTCGAGGAGGTGCGGGGAGGCTGTCCAGCAACGCGAAGGGGTGCGGGGTGGCCGGTGCGAGGTTTTCTGGTCAGCGCGGTTGCCGGAAAAAGGGGAGGTGGCGCCAGAAGGGGTCGGGAGACGCGGCGGAGAGAGGAAGAGAGGTGTCAGATGGAATTTTCCAGACAAAGAAGGGAGGTCGGTTTCCATGGGGGTGCGGCGCAAGCTGGCCGACTAACCGGGGTGGCCGAACAGAGTAGGAGCATGGGGTGTCAGGTTCGTCAGAGGGTGGTGTTGCACCGGTGGAGAGGTTCGATGAGGAGGTGGGAATAAGGGGAGAGGCGCAAAGAGGGGTTGCGGCTGGAACGACGAAGGTCATGTGGTAGGGTTGCGAGGGTGCGGCACGACAGATGAGGGGAGGGCGGTGTAGGGTGCCGTGGGATGGAGAGCCGACAACTAGTGGTGGAAGGGGAGGTGCTGGCGAGCGGTGCACGCAGCCTGGGAAAGGGAAAGCAGACGACGCGACCGGGTTCCCAGGGGGGGGAACGCCACGGGCAAAGGGGGTGAGGGGGAGGTTCGAAAACCCTAGAGAAAAAAAGAAAAACCAAAATAAAATGGAGTAAAAAAAATAAAATAAAAAGGAAAATGAAAAATAAAATCCATAATAATACTATTATTATTATTATTGTAATTAATATTCTTAAACTGGAACCTTGACAATAATATTATTATTATCATTAAGACACAATTAATTAAATTATTAACACATTATTCTCATTTTATTTACTTATTTTTATTCTTCCACACATTTAATTTTATTTCATTATTATTATTAATTTATTTATTTAATTAGTTGACCATCGAGCAGGGTCATATGATGGACCTGGCGAAGCGGCATGGCTTCGCAATTATGCTTCACCCATGCGTCGCAAGATGAAAAGCCCCAAAAAACTCATCTATTTTTGTTTATTTATTATTAATTCATTTTATTTAATTAGTTAGACATTAGTTAGGCGAGCGGGGGACCGAGCAAGGTCGTTCGGCTTCGACAGCGGCGCGTCAAAGACCATCAAGGCCGAAACACATATTTATCAGTGCAAAAAGCCCGAAACCCAAGTCGGGCTCGACCATCATTTCGTATAAAAAGAAAAAATAATAATTAGAAGCAGATAAAATTATAAGATAAAAAAATAAAGATTAGAAACATGACACAGCGCAAAGTCCGAGTGTGACAATTCTCCCCACCATAAAGATTCCCGTCCCTAGAAATTTACAACTAGGGTTGAGGCTCAAAGAAGAAGTTGTTATCCCACTCAAGTTCTAAGAGGATCCCCAAAATCAACAAGCGAAAAGAGGGAAAAGCACCGTGCTCAGAGAAAGTGACTCAAAGACAACTTCATGAAATGCGTCAAAAGACATTCTGATATGTGTCGCCCACCCCAATGAGCTAGAACGCCTCCAATTGACTGATCGGGGAAGGGAGCTCCCGCACCCACAAAAACCAAATTCACAAGCCGAAACACCTCAAGAACTATTAAACGAAAACCAAGCCATATTTAAAAACAGAAGAATAAGATCAACATGGGGAGGCCCGAGGGGATCCCCACCATTAGGATCTCACTAACGCTCGAGACGAGACTGGTTAAACGACATAGGGAGGTTCGAGCGGACTCCCCTCCTTTAAAGAAAAGTCTAGTACCGATTCATTCAAGAGACATTTATGCGAGACCCGACGTGGGTCTCCTAACCATTGGAACTGACAGTAGATACAGAACTTTAGAAATTTTCCTATGGGGGCCAAGCGCCCCACCACAAGGGGCTGGGAGGGTTGGGCCCAAATACCGGGTGTTAAAACCACGACCAGAGATAGACCAACATCTCCAAATCCCTGGATGAGCATCATTAAAATTTGAAACCGTTTTACCCAACAGACCCCATAAAGACAACTAAAATTGATTACATCCGGTGGGATGCAACCCTCGGGACTTTAAGGTGACGAGACGATCACGCCACCTCATAGCCACGATAAACCCCACACACCCAAATGGGTCATTCAGAAAGGAACAATCCCAGAAAACAATTTAATGCTCCTTCACCTTCAATACCGACGACATAAATAAGGTTGGGGTCCCGTACACTCCCGGGGTTCCTGACCACGCACCAGCTTCACTCTGAGGCCTATGGCTGGTGCCCTGATGTTTGAAGCATCTCCTTCCTCGCAGTCAGATATTGAAGACTCCTGAATAGAACTTCTCCTTTTGGTGTCACACACGACCACACTACAACTGAGGCAACACCAGCAAACACAACACATTACGACATCCAATTAATCTCACACTAAAAATTCACCAGAATGAGATATTAGATGGTACACGCGCATCACCCCTAGTTACAATGATTGAGAACATGACACCACAAATCATCACCGAGAACAATCGTTGTTGTCGAGAGAAAAATTATGTTGAGAAAGACATTAAACCGCACCTTGAACAACATGTGATTCCTGCAAATGACCATAGCAGCCTCGTATAACTGGGTCTTCCAAACTAGTAACCTACCACGAACCTTTTCTTAAACAAAACAAACCAAAGACCAGATGTCATTTAGAAAAATAGTCTGCACCAACAACTTCGGGTTGCTTCCTCCTTTTCCCCACTGGAGTCTCCTTTACCACTTCCAAACAACCGTTGACTATCAAAGGGACCTCACACTGCAAGATGTCACCCAACCATGACCATTGAGGCCGATAAAAGCACTACAATCCTTTCAAGAAATTGGTCATCACCGATAACTCTGGACCGCCTTCACCCTTCCTTTCTGGAATTACTTTCACCGTTTCAAGGGGGAACCTTCAGACGCAACAATGTCAAACTTTATATCCGATGATTCAGATGACTCAAAGAGACCGAAACTCCCGTCAGCTCCCCTCACATATGTCATCCCGCAGTGAGAGGATCTACTTAACCGAAAGGAAAAGTAAAAGACTTAGACCTATCACCCAAAAAGTGAGAGTACTTACTTTAATCAACTAGATGGTCGGCCAATGGAGAACTATATGTGGCCGCATGTCATTTTCACATTAACTCTTTATTGGGGCGTACACTAGCCAAGAAGAAGAACCGTTGAACCAATCTAACTGGTCCAATGGCCAATACATACAGTAAGCGAACACTAAATGTGTAGGGGAAAGTACTGCAAGGGCTTCCCAAAACAATTTTCGAAAGAAACCATTAACTACATGTTTCCACACCAACTCACGAATAAGAATTCAAACTCATTACACAAATCAGTCAAAAGGGATTCTCAGCTCGAAACTCCTCACATCCAACCTTTCAAAAATACAAGTACACACCAAACAATCACAAGTTATTTAAAAACACCTAATTTTTCTTTTAACAAAACATTTTGAAAATAAGCAAAGCCAGTGGGTTGCACAAACACCAGTGGTGTCCCATGGGCCTCACACATTCATGTTCCTATGCCACACCAGCACCCACCTCATAGCCATCCAGGAACTCATCCGATCATTCCATTAACCCTTTCTCTTTCCATATACACTCATGCATGTGGTTTCCCATGAGAACACCAAGGATCAAAACCAAACCTTTCCATTTTTTTCAAAACCAAAACATCCAACCCACACTTTTCAAACATCATACCTCATTTTATTTTTAAAGTGATTTATTTCGAAACACATTCCAAAATGTTTACCAAGACCAAAACATTTTTACTTAAAAACCAAATTTCCAAAATTCCAAAACAATGAAACGAGAAATGGTGCAGGAGAAAACTAGTGTCAGTGGGTGACTGGAACGTATAGTTGGAAGCCATACGCCAATCATGCCACCACCACAGAGGGTATTCTGGGACAGTGTCCCCTACACCGCATGGCTTTCCAAACCCTACGAACTCACTAGGACCAATGACCCTACTCTCTTTTTCATTTCCCCTAAACTAAATTAACCACACCAACCAAAGGTTTAGACTAACCTCAACAAGATTTGGTAACTCGAGTCCCACCACGAGGTGTGCTAGATAGGCACCTTACTTGTATCAAAGACGTCGAGTCCCGAAAACCTTAACTCCAGTCTATCATGACCCTATCCCAAAAGGAAACAACCCAAGAGAGCAAAACTTTCCATCTGATATCATTTTGCCACAAACTAGGTCAGGTCGCCATCCGACCCGGCTCCCGACCCGGTCTGTACCAGGACCCAAAGGGCGTTCCCGATCCCCACGGGCTGGAACAAGTGCCCGGGTATCCAACATTACATGGGAACGATTTACCGGAAATAAAATATAGAAAAAAACTAACAAGATAAATAAACTGAAACTAGAAATAGACAACCAAATACGCCTTTAAAATATGAACAGGTTTGAAGTCTACAACTCGAACCAATAACTTAAAAGAAAAGACGACAGCAGAAACTAAAACTCATACTCAAACCTCTTGGAAAAAGAGGGGCCACATCAACAACAATCTGCATGACAAGATCAACTACAACCTGAACCACCATCACTGAGCACGATGTCACAACATGGAATACACAAGAAACAAAGTCTACATACACCCAAAGGTGTATGTAGGGTGTGAGCCAAAACCCCAATAGGACTTCACCCAATAAAAAGGTTCAACATAAAAACATTAAATGAAAAATACATTTGCAGGCTAAATAAATGAAAGGACACTAAAGCTTAAACAACTACAAAGAATGAGTTTCTATAAGGAAATCACTTTTAAAGAAAAAAAAATAAATAAAAGAAAACACCATTGCATAAAAGAAAATCTCAAACCTTCACAAAAACCCAAAAGCTGCACCGTATGCCGACGGTGGGTGTACAGTAGTCTAGGAGCACCAAAACTGGGAGAGTCTCTAAAGGTACTAGAAAAATGAATGGGACCCTAGAACCTCGCGTCTCGGTGAACAGTAAAAGAATCACAACAAAATACATTCTCATGCACGATCCACTAGAAAGGGGAACACATCCATAACCTAGTGGTCTCTGATCATCATTCAATGTTTATTTAGTGTTGTAATCGTTAATCCAGCTAAGTGAATTTGGGCCGGGGCCACTCCCGAATCACTAGCACACTAGTCTACTCCGCCCACCTAGTACCCATGCATCCCCTTTTGTGATCAAGAGGTTCCAACTTCACATTTCATGTCAAACTCAAACAAATAAAACAAAAAGGGTGTAACATAAACCCAACTCCACACTTCCACATACATAGAAAACTATTCGACAAAGTACGCACGCCAAAAAACATTACCCAAATCATTTAAAACAATTTCTACATTGCTAGTAATTGTTTATTTAAAACATATTAAATTTTTATCATTAATAAATTTTATCAAGTAATATTAAATTCTTTGTAAACAAATTATTTCAAAAGAAACATAACAAGGCTTTATGAAGCAAAACCAACTCAACCCTCTTTCCTGACCAAGCACACCCAAAACAGGTTCCCAAAAATGTTTCACACCATTAATAAAACTTAATAAACCATTTAATGATTTTATAAAAACAATGACCAAGGCGAAACAAAGCATTATAAACCAAAAATATTTTAAAACTTAATCTATATCACTTACACAATCAAATAAATCAAATACACAATTAAAGAAACCATTCCAGCGATTAAACAAACCACTAAGAAAGTTTATCAATAAATTTTAAAAATGTGTCGCATGACTTTGAACACTAAAGACTCGCTCAAATCCTCATTTGTGAAAAAACACATATCAACACCACGTCAAAACACAATACGAAGCATTTTCACAATTCAATTGCTAAATTCTCGATTTTTATAAAACATGATCAAATGTCACAATAAGGGTTTTTATAAAACATGCACCACATTTTATATAAGCATGCTACTTAAAATCAAAACACATATCAAACTCATTCAAAAACTAACTTCTCACAACAAAAATTAATAGAATAACACACTAAATTAATTAAGTAAGAAAATTAACTTATCAGATAATGTTTAAACGCGTAACCACATACCTCGGTGTAGCAGACTTCACAAACATGGTGCGCAACGATCGTAGCCCACCAACCGCAACTCATACAAAGTCCAAATAGAACCTAATAAAAAAACGCAATGGAAAAATTATACCGAAATTTAACCAAACTCAATTAAAAAATCTAACCACACTCAACCATTATTAAACAACAAGAAAACAAGGAAAATGTACTTACAACGGGGGTGCGGTAGGCTGGTCGGAGGTCGACGGAGGTTGCTAGAGTTGCGCGAAGAGGTGCGGGGAGGCTGTCCAGCACCACGAAGGGGTGCGGGGCAGCCAGTGTGAGGTTGGCTAGTTGGAGGGGTCACCAGAAAAAGGGGAGGTGGCGCCAGCATGGGTCGGGAGACGTGATGGAGGGAGGAAGAGGGGTGCTGGCCAGAATTTTCTGGACAAAGAAGGGAGGCTGGTTGCCATGGGGGTGCAGTGTGAGATGGCTGGCTAACCAGGGTGGCCGAACATAGTAGAAGCAAGGGGCGTCTTGTTCGTCAGAGGGTGGTGTTGTTCCGGCAGAGAGGTCCGATGAGGTAGCAGGAATGAGGGGAGCGGCGCAAATAGGGGCCATGGATGGCACGACGAAGGTCGGGCGGTCGGGCTGCGAGGGTGCGGTGCGATGGATGCGGGGAGGGCGGTAAGGTGTGTCGCGGGGTGGCGAGCCGAAAACTGGTGGCGAAAGGGGAGGCGCTGGTGAGCGGCGCATGCGGCCTGGGCAAGGGAAAGCAGACGGCGCGATCGGGTTCCTAGGGGGGGGGGAATGCGACGGGCAAAGGGGGTGAGGGGTGGTCCAAAAACCCTAGAGAAAAAAAAGAAAACCCAAAATAAAATGGGGTAAAATAATAATATAAAAAGGAAAATCAAAAATAAAATCCATAATAATACTATTATTATTATTATTGTTATTAATATTCTTAAACTGGAACCTTGACAATAATAATATTATTATCATTAATAAACAATTCATTAAATTATTAGCACATTCTTCTCATTTTATTTACTTATTTTTATTTTTCCACACATTTAATTTTATTTCATTGTTATTATTAATTCATTTATTTAATTAATTGACCATCGAGTAGGGTCATACGATGGACCTGGCGAAGCCGCATGACATCACAATTAAGCTTTTCCCATGCGTTGTATGATGAAAATCCCTGAAAAACTCATTTAATTTTGTTTATTTATTATTAATTCATTTTATTTAATTTGTTATACATTAGGCAGGCGAGCGGGGGACCGAGTGAGGTCGCCCAGCTTCGACAGTGGCGCATCGAACACCATCAAGGCCAGAAAACATATTTATTAGCGCAAAAAGTGCGAAACCCCAGTCCGGATCGACCCTCATTTCGTATAAAAAAGAAAAAATAATAATTAGAAGCAGATAAAATTATAAGATAAAAAAATAAAGATTAGAAACATGACACATCGCAAAGTCTGAGTGTGACAGAAAAATTATCTATGTTCAAAGAAGAATTAAAATACCAGAGAGAGTTGATAGAAATTTTTATGGGGGAAGCAAAGAGAAAAAACAACTTATGAACAACCCGTACGTGAAGATACCACCCCACCCCTACCTGTTTTGAGGCAATCCATTCCCCTAAAAAACATGACTTTGCTGAGGTAATCAATGTTCTAATAATTGTTCCTATGAAATGTGAATCCAATAGACACTGATACCTTTCCTATTCTGATATTATATAGGGTGAAAATGATTGTGATTTATATCTATCAACTCCCACCTATCGCCTTGTAGCGAGGGCTATGGTGTTCAATATGCAAAACAACATGCTACACAACAGAACATTTCCAACAGATCATGTCAGAGTGTTGATTAATGTATCTCATGATCTGAGTGTCATGATACATGTTCTAAATGATTATGATGAAATTCACACAGTCGAACAAGCTGTTGGAATATTCATCAGATGGCTGTCAATTCTTGTAAAAAAACATGTCGGTAAGGAGGTATTAATTTCCAATTTATTTTTCAAGATGAACCTTAAACATTTAATGAAAAACTGTCTGAACCGATGAATAATATTATATAATGAAAAGTATAATGGGGTGAAATGAAATATTGGATCAAAACTATATCAAGGATCAACCAACCGATTGAAAAAATCTACTGAGAGCACCTTCACCCCACTCGTTCTATATCCACATTTAATATCATTGTAGGCTCATGTGGATACTGTGTTGATAGAAAAAAATACTCACACAATTGATTTTGAAAAAAATATTTATGGAGAGCACCTTCCCCCCTTCTCTACAGACATCCCCCTGCCCCCCTCCCCCTGCCCCTACCCCCCTCCACCCTGCCCCCTACCCTCCTCCACCCACCCCCTGCCCCCTACCCCCTTCCCCCTTCCCCCCTCCACCCACCCCCTGCATCTTACAGAAGGGACTCTATAATGTTTTTGTAATCTGGGGAGGGATCACACATGTATGATTAAAGGAACATCAAAAATCTGAAATAAGTTTACCTAATTGATCACTTGATTTCATGTGAGGTGCTTGGAAGATTCTACGTTCACATCAGTTTGAGCATCAATTCAGGTTGAGAATCAATTATGGAGTGGTTTTTCTAAGGGAATCCACGAGCAGATGAAAATGACCACTTGATGTTCACTTGAAACTCCCTTTGGTTGTTCCAGCAACAATATGGTGAAAATATATACAATTCAGATAAGGGGGAAGACATGAGGTGCATGAATTTTAATGATTGGGAGAGAATCTGGCCATAAAAAAATTAATTCAAACTAAAAAAGTATTTTAGTATTTTCAAACAACTTAGTGTACAGTTCCAAGATAGAATAGAAGCATAAAAAATCTCTATATTAGATGAAATCTAGTAGTAAAATTCAGACAAGATTCAATGACATCAACTTATAATAATAACATTGTCCACAACATCAATTCTGCTTATGGAAAATAAGGCCTCCATGTCAAAAAATATGAAATTTATGATGTAAAATCAGAACTTGAACTAAACTTTCGTGTTCTAAAAACCCAAATAGAGAACCCCTTTAAAAGATATATCTTAGAAGTGAGACCACCTCATTAATATCAATGAACAACATACTGGTTTCATGAAACTTATGGTTCACTAACCTGCAATTAGAAATATAATGTCATGTTTGAATTTGGATCATCAAAAATACAAAATGATAAAACGACGTTATATTTTATTTTTAGAAATACTTCAGTAAAAAACACTGGGATGTGGAATTTGTTCAAAAATATAATATACCATCAAGATCAGCATATCATACCATCTGATGATGATCAGATTTTTGTAAATCTGAATTTATTTAGGTAACATCCAGTAGTTAACACCTTCAAACCTTGATATACAACATAATCGTTATTCTAATCTATGATTCAATGCCCCAAGGAAGGTCATAGAGTATTGTTTTCATAATGTATAATCTATTGTTAGGAATGCAGTTGTGCAGAAAATGAAAATCATGGAACTGTAGTCAGATCTAGAATCTTATCTGGATAACATCAAGGGGTGAAGTTATAGTCTCAGAAACACCATAGAAAAGGACCCTGACATTGCAACAATAAATGCATGGGTATGCTGGTTGGTCTTCTCCATATACTCCGCAGATGCTAAAACCTATGGATCAACATTCACCATTTCTAAATTTAATGTTGTTGTCATCCGAAATAATTTAAAAATACCAGGAAAGAGGCACGAAGATTAGGAAGGAGATATGAAAATAATAAAGACAATAAATTGAATGAAATAAATCATACAGTATGAAAATTAGAGGATGAGTTGAGTGTCTCTTGGAGTGGCTTGTAGTGTTGACGGAGGTAGGGTTACCTAATGCCTTCAATGGAAGCATTAGTGGCAACACATTTTATGTGATATATTTACCTAAATAGTCTCAAAAATTTCCATTACAGAGTGCACTAAATCACATCTTGGATAACAGTGACCTAGAGCCTACACATTAAATTTATTTTACAGAAACCTTCAAATTAAATGGGAAATTACTCACATACAATTTAAAGAGGAAGGTGTAAAACATAAAAAACATTGAAAAAAAAGTAGAAACATGAACCTGGATGTTTTTTTATGCTTCCAAAAACAGTATGATTTGATCTTCAACAGGTGTATGAGGTGATGTACAACTTTTTTCTGCCCAGAAAACAAAAGAAAAATGTTTTTAAATAGTAAAATAACTGATGTAAATAAAAGAAAAGAAAATGGAAATGAATTTTTAGGTTTCAGACCCTGAACAGGGGCCGTTGTTAATGTGATGACCTAGAATCTCTTGGTCCTTCCCTTTGGCAAAATCCAGGTCCTAAAGGGGTGGCGTCTCGGTGAGACCGATCGGCGAGACCGATCGGCGTCACCCGGCCTTGTCGGAGTTTTTCCAGTGGCATTCCTCCTTGCGCAATTAGGGGTTTAAACCCTATTTTGACCTGTTTGAGCGTGTTTTTAAGACCCGTAATGCGCATAAGAGTTTTAATTAAAAACTTAATGAATTAATGAGTCGGTTTAAACCACACGACCCCTGCGTCTTACGCGGTTCATCATTTTTATCTCAACCGTCCGTGGCTCTTATAAACTAAGTGTTAGCTGTGGATCATCCTTTCCTCGATCACGGATTTTCACAAACAGCTTCTGGTGCATCGGGCGCGCCACATCGTTATCCATAAATTTCCACGCCCGGCCTAAGCGTCGATCATCTATCAACAAGTAGGTAATTTCTCCTTCGCCTCTCTCTTTTGTTTATCATGCGGGGTGGGCGTGTTTCTGTTCTGTAGAATTGGATAAACCAGACCTAAATGAAGACAATGAACTGGATTCTATAAAGAAATGGGGGTTGTGATCGTTGATGTTGTTTATATTATGACCATCTTTTTGAGTTGTGCTGGATTACGCGTTTCTGAAAATCGAGGCCGTTTGTGGTCGTTGTTTGTGTACTAATGAACCCCTGCTGATGTTTTAAATGGCTTGTTTGTGGTTGTAAACTCATGCTGTTAAAAAGGATACTGGTTAATCATGTACACCCAGCTAATTGAATTGAAAGCCCCAGGATCAATCCTTCTGTGATAACCCCCAGTTAAAACACACGAAGATTGAAATCATGGACTGTGTTAAGTCATTTAAATCTTAAAATACTGGCATGGCCCTGACTTGTGTTGATGGTGGTAGTTGGTTGTTTTCTTTTCGGGCAGATTGCTGGAAATGTGGGAGGGGATGGGATCCCCTATCTTATACTCTTGGTGGTTGTTTGAGTTTGGGGATGGGATCCTCTGCTGGTATGGATTCGGCGGTTGTGAGTTTTAAGACCAGGTGGGTACTTGTTTATATCACGAATTGGGGTGGGATCCTCTGTTGTTGAGAACCGGGTGTGGGCGTTATGGTTGATGCTTGACTGTTAACTTTCCTGGACTTGTGCCTATGCTTGCTAGTTGCCCAGTAGTGCTTAAACTTAATTAAACATTATCACTGAACTTGAAACATGAATGGTACAAATGGGTTTTGTTGGTGAAAGTCGTGACTTGGGACTTGGATGCAGTGGTGTTGTGTTCTGTAGGCTGGTTAGAAAAACCTAGGCTTTGGTTTAGTGCTTGTTACCTATATCTATTCCTGTAGTTTTGTGTTTCTTATTCGCGCCCCATCCAAGTTGATCACTTAGTGCCGGACACCCCCATTTTAGTGGGGAGGGTGTTTTTCCCAACACTATTCTTAGTGGCTGGTTATTAGATCCTTTTCTGCTCCCTTTCCCGGATAGACCAAGTATCTTCGGGCAGGCTGTGATGGCCTGAGGTCCATTATTAGCACAAGAAACTTTGGGCATGGTAGTGTGGTGGTTGGCCAGGTGTGTGCGGCAGGTGGTTTCCCAAGTGTCTTCGGGATGAGGCCCATGTGTCTTCAGGCGTTGCAGTGGATCCTTTAGCCCAAGTGTCTTCGGGCGTGATGGTGGTTGTTCTGGCCTAGGTGTTTGGAGGCGTGGTTACGTGTGACAGTTGTGGCCCAGGTGTGTGTGGGCGGGATTCGGCAGTGGGACTGCGTGCAGTTGTGGCCCAGGTGTGTGCGGGCGGGATTCGGCAGTGGGACTGCGTGCGGTTGTGTCCCAGGTGTGTGTGGGCGTGTGTGGCAGTGGGACTGAGGTGTGAATGGCAGGATTGGTCCAATGCGTAGGATGTCTCAATAACCAGTGGGAAAGTGGCACGAGGTACCCAAACATCGATGTGCTATTATAATATATTACTTGACTTGCATTATTTGGGGAGTGTGCCTTGGTGAGGCTTGGGTGGATAGTTTAACTTTTTAGGTGTTTGGTTTACTTCTTTTCTCATGGGACTTTAGCACGTTCCCCCCACTTGTTCATGAGAGTCTTTGGTTTTACCTATTGAGTGTACTTTTATGCTCACCCTACGTATATAAAACTGCTTTCAGGTTTCCAGGAGGACTTCGGGGATCACGCAGGACCTTACTAGCTCGGATCCTTGGAGTAGTTGCAGTTATCGTTTTCTTTCTTTGGTACTTAACTTTGTAGACACCTTTTTCACTTTGTGGCTTTTACTTTTGAAACATTCATGTGGGAATGGTTTACTTTTGGCTTTACTTTTCTTTCTACCTTGGTGTTATTGGGTTTTCTTCTTCTTATCTCTCGATCCTATAAAATAAAAAGGGTAATGCCTTCCATTTGTGTGAAATTTCCATACCCTTGGTGCTAGTCGCCACTCCGGGACCTATTGAAGGCAGGTTTCGGAGGTCATTATCTATCCTTCAACTTAAATATGGAAGGGCCTGAAAATATGCTGACCCTTCCCCCCTTTTGGTGAAGGCGGGTCATGACAGAATGACATCAGAGCTGATGGTTGAGAGATAGGATGGAGTCTAGAGTTAGGCACAGTGAGTTTTGCATGGGATGGTAAGGCAACAGTGTTGGGTGACCTCGGTGCGTGAATTTGGCCAGGGAAGACCGGCTAGGACATGAGATTTTAGCCCCCCCCCCCCCCGTGATCTGATACAAGGACTCTGGACCTACCGAACTTCCATGTGAGGCCACGCTGATTGCAGGGTAGAGACCCTAGGAAAGGTACATGCATCATAATGACTTGTGCTCTTGTGTTTCTGGGATGTCTTGGGAATTAAGACTAAATTTAATATTTTTGATAAATTTTAAGAACAATATTCTTCACTACATAGGCTTAGGCATTCCTTGTTTACCTTACAGCTATGGCACCTGGAAGACGACCACGTGTGGTATAGGCGATCGAGGCCCTAGAGACTAATTTGGCCGATCGGCAGAGAGATGATCGACAAGAAGAGGACGACCAATGGCAGAAGACTCTTTGGGCCTTCCAGCGACAGACAGTCGAGAAGTATGAGGGAAGCACCTCTGACATGAAGACAGAAGGCTGGCTAGAGGATCTAGTAATAGCCTTCGGCCTGATTCGGGACCCGACCGAGTACTGGGTCCCTCTGGCCATCAGCAAGATGCTGGGAGCAGCGCGTCAGTGGTGGACGCTTTACCTGGGGGAGAGGAGAGAGGTTGAGGTGGCATGGGCTGATTTCAAGAGGGAGTTCCGGGCGGAATTCCTCTCCTTGACGATGAAGGCAAAAAAGAGACAGGAGATACTCTCCCTCCAATAGGGGAGTATGTTTGTGAGTGAGCTAGGGATCATGTTCAAGGACCTCCTACGTTTTTCTTCGGACCTATTTCCCGACGAGGAGTCTCTGGAAAGACGTTTGGAGGAGGCTCTCCGACCCTCCCTCCAGTATGTTGTTACACCCTTTACCCGTCCGACGTACTTGGAGGTCCAGAAGAAGGCCGAAGTGGTGGAGAGGATTCATGATCTAGGAGGTGTATCCCGAGAGGGGATCCAGCTGGGACCATCGAAGGGAAAGGTCGTCAGCACCAGTCCTCCAACGTCAGGACCCTCCACGTTCCGACCAGTAGGGAGTAGACCACAACAGTTTTAGTTTCGATCCCCAGGTGCTCGCCCTTTTCCTTCGGGCCCAGGACTGCAGTGCTTCTTCTGTAGGAGCCCTGGACATCTCCGGAGTCAGTTCCTGGACCGAGTGCGGTACAGCGGTGGCGGACAGCCCCAGCACCCACCCCAGCAGAATCTTCTAGTCAGGCCTTTCCAGCAACAGCAACAGGGACAGCGAGCTCCCGCTCCTCCGAGGGAAGACGTGGGAGGAGGAGGCCGACCTCAGGGAGCTTCTCAGGGACCCCGACCAGGGGGTGGTCGAGGAGGTGGCCGACAACCGAGAGGCAGAGGAGTCGGGCGCGGACAGCTACACACCGCAGAGGTAGCAGTTCCGACAGGGCCAGAGGTTGTTCGAGGAACAATTAGTCTGTTTAGAACTCTTGCTTATGACTTGTTTGATACTGGAGATTTGCACTCTTTTGTTGCACCAAGTCTAGCCCGTGCCTTGGGTTTTGATGTGGAGAGACTTCTAGAGCCCCAGGTGTTGAGCACACCAGTCAGAGGTCAGACCAACTTGTTGTTTGTTTCATGAGGATATAGACTGATGATAGGGCTACATCAGTCGGTTAGGGACCTTCTCCTGCTACAGATACAACCATACGATGTCATCCTAGGGATCGACTGGATATTCTCTATGTGTGCCATCATTTACTGTTTCCGAAGAAGGGTGGTGTTCTCGGACTCGGGCAGCCATCGTGTTACCTTCACCGGCGAGCGGAGCGGTCAGAAGGGAAACTGGCGGGAGGAACCCCTCCTCTCCTTGTTGGCCGAGATGACAGCGGAATCAATAGAAGATGAGATGGTTGAAGTTCCAAAGATTGTCCGTGAGTTTATGGAAATCTTTCCTGAGGAGGTGACGACTCTACCCCCTCGGCGTGATATCGAGTTCAGGATAGACCTACAGCCCGGTGCTCATCCGATCTCGATGGATCCTTACCGGACGACACCTTCAGAGCTACGGGAGTTGCGGATCCCGATTGATGATCTGATGAAGAGAGGTTATGTTCGGCCAAGTGTGTCACCGTGGGGTGCTCCGGTCTTGTTCGCAAAGAAGGAAGACGGTGGTCTCAGGTTGTGAATAGACTACAGGAGGCTGATTCAAGCGACGATCAAGAATCGCTACCCTCTTCCGAGGATAGACGATCTTTTCGACCAGCTGAAAGGGGCAGGATGGTTCTCAAAGATCGACCTGCAGTTTGGGTATCACCAGATAAGAGTGAAGGAGTGTGACATCCCGAAGACGGAGTTCAGATGCAGGTATGGACACTTCGAGTTCGTAGTCATTCCCTTCGGCGTTACAAATGCCCTAGCTGTGTTCATTGGGCATATGAACTCCATCTAACGGGAGTACCTGGATTGGTTCGTAGTTGTGTTCATTGACGACATCCTGGTGCACTCTAGATCAGAGGAGGACCATGCGGAACACCTGAGGATGGTTTTAGAGGTCCTCTGACATCATCAGCTCTATGGGAAGTTGTTGAAATGCATGTTATGGACACGAGAAGTGCGCTTCCTCGGGCACGTGGTGTCCGAGCAGGGAGTGGTGGTGGACCCGTTAAAAGTTGAGGCAGTTGTTTCTTGGGCAGCACCCAAGAATGTGGTAGAAGTCCGTAGTTTCCTTGGGCTGGCAGGTTACTATCGGAGGTTCGTACCCAACTTCTCCCGAGTTGTGGCCGCTTTGACAACCCTGACGAAGAAAGACCAGGTTTTCGTGTGGAGCGAGCAGTGCGAGTCAGCCTTTAGCTATCTGAAGGAGAAGTTGGTCAGTGCCCCAGTTCTGAGATTTCCAGAAGAGGGGGCGGATTATGAGGTGTTCTGTGATGCCTCAAGACAGGGCCACGGATGTGTGTTGATGCAGTAACAAGAGGTGATCTCTTATGGGTCCAGGCAGCTACGCCCCCATGAGCGTAATTACGCCACCCACGACCTGGAGCTTGCAGCGGTCGTTTTCGCGCTAAAGTTATTGCGACACAACCTCATCAGAGAGCGCTTTATGTTCTTCACGGATCACAAAATCTTGAGGTATATCTTCTCCCAGCGGGACCTAAACTTGCGACAACGGATATGGGTGGAGTTCCTCCAGGATTACGACTTTGAGATATCTTATACTGAGGAAAAGGGAAATGTGGTGGCCGATGCCTTGAGCAGGAGGACGCAGAAGGATGCGGTCTGAGAGTCGGAGGACGCCTAGAAGGTGATGGAGGAGTTATATGCTTTACACCTGGACACGAGGATGGATAGTAGCAGAGGCTTCCTATATTAGATGATAATGCAATCATCTCTGTTTCAGCAAGTGGAGGAGTCTCAGTGGGGAGACCCAGAGTGCGAAGTGATGCGTGACCGAGTTGACTAGGGAAATGATCCGGAAGGGTGGATAGAGGATGGTCAGAACCGGATGCTTTTCCAGGGAAGGTTGTTCGTTCCGGAGGCGGTTCGCAGCAAGGTTCTCAGTGAGTTCCACAACTCACCCCTGGCAGTGCACCCAAGAGATTCCAAGATGTACCAGGGACTGAAGAAGCAGTTTTGGTGGCCCGGAGTTAAGCAAGCAGTGGCAGGGTTTGTGACCAAGTGCATAGTGTGTCAGCAAGTGAAGGCTGAACACCGAGTTCCAGGAGGCCTACTGCAGCCTCTAGATGTCCCTGAGTAGAAGTGGGAGGAAATATTGATGTATTTAGTCACGGGACTACCCAAGGTCCAAGGGGGATACGACGCCATCTGGGTGGTAGTGGACATGTTGACGAAATCGGCTCACTTCCTGGAGATCAGGGAGTCGAGTGTGGTGGATACCTTGGCACGAAGGTATGTGGATGAGGTGGTGCAGTTGCATGGAGTTATGAGGTCCATAGTCTTGGATAGGGACGCATGGTTTACCTCGTGAGTCTGGAGAGGATTGCAGCATGCGTTTGGCACCCAGTTACGCCTTAGCACTGCTTTCCATCCCCAGACAGATGGACAAACAGAGCGCACCATCCAGGCCTTGGAGGATATGCTACGGGCATGTGTTCTGGACTCAGGAGGATCATGGGTGCGACACTTGCCCCTGGTAGAGTTCTCTTACAATAATAGCTATCACTATACCATCGGTATGGCCCCTTTTGAAGCCTTGTACGGGAGGCCATGCCGTTCACCTGTGTGTTGGGCCAAAGTGGGAGAGGCAGGCATCCTTGGACAGGAGGTGGTGCAGAACACGACAGAGAAGGTTCAGCTCATACGGGAAAGGATGAAGGTGGCCCCGGACCGGAAGAAGTCGTACGTTGATACCAGGAGGAGGCCCTTGGAGTTTTAGGTTGGAGACCACGTGTTCTTGAAGGTCTCCCCTCGGCGTGGGCAATGGAGGTTCGGCAAGGGGAGTAAGCTTTCTCCCAGGTTCATCGGACCCTTCAAAGTGTTGCGAAGGGTTGGTGAGGTAGCCTATCAGCTAGTGTTACCACCACCGCTACTGAGGATACATGATGTCTTCCATGTGTCCCAGCTCCTTCGGTATCTGCACGACGATTCACACGTCCTTGATTGGGGTGATCTGGACATCGAGGACAACGTGACTTTTGTGGAGAGAGCAGTGATGATCGAGGATTGCAAGGAAAAGGTGCTTTGTGGGTGAACCATTCCCTTGGTTCGTGTGTTGTGGAGACATGGTGGGCTTGAGGAGAGTACGTGGGAGAGGGAAGCACAGATGCGTACCCATTACCCAGAGTTGTTTTATGTTTTGTTCCTTGTTGTGCCTGTTGTGGTAGAATGTTTTGTCTTTTGGCTACGAAATGTACTGGTTTTCTTCCTCTAGATGTGTGTGAAAAGCCCTGGTTGTGGGGGAGGAGATAACCCGACCCGTAATGAAGACGCATTATGGTGGATGCGAATAAACCCGTGAGGGCGAGTCAGTGCCGCCCAAAGCGGATAATATCTTGACATGGGGAAGGAGACTGCCCAACCCTCACACGCCTGGGCAGTTTGACATGATATGTTGCTTGGTTAGTGACAAGAAGGTGTTCTTAGTTAACAACGAGGATCACTCTTGAGAGGTATCATTCAAGGTGGTTGTTCGGATCCGCCCTTTCCTCCTGGGTTGTTTAAATTCTCGATGACGAGAATAGTTTAAGAGGTATCTGATGTGATGACCCATACTCTCTTGGTCCTTACCTTTGCCAAAATCCGGGTCCTAAAGGGGTGGCATCTCGGTGAGACCAATCGGGGAGACCGAACGGCGAGACCGATCGGGGAGACCGATCGGTGAGACCGATCGACATGACCTATCAGTGAGACCGATCGACGAGACCAATCGGAGAGACCGATCAGGGAGACCAATCGGCGAGACGGATCAGGGAGACTGATCGGCGAGACCGATCGGTGAGACCGATCGACGAGACCGATCAGTGAGACTGATTGGCGTCACCCGGCCTTGTCGGGGTTTTTCCAGTGGCGTTCCTCCTTGCGCAATTAGGGTTTTAAACCCTATTTTGACCTATTTGAGGGTGTTTTAATGACCCTTAATGTGCATAAGAGTTTTAATTAAATACTTAATGAATTAATGAGTCGGTTTAAACCACACGACCCCCTACACCTTACGCGGTTCAGCGTTTTTATCTCAACAGTCCGCGGGTCTTATAAACTAAGGGTTAGCCGTGGGTCCTCCTTTCCTCGATCGCGGCATTTCACAAACAGCTTTTGGTGCATCGGGCGTGCCGCATCATTATCTGTAAAGTTCCATGCCCAGCCTAAGCGTCGATCATCTATCAACAAGTAGGGAATTTCTCCTTCACCTCTCTCTTTTGTGTATCATGCGGGGTGGGTGTGTTTCTGTTCTGTAGAATTGGATAAACCATACCTAAATGACGATAATGAACTGGATTCTATAAAGAAAGGGGGGTTGTGATCATTGATGTTGTTTATATTATGACCATCTTTGTGAGTTGTTCTGGCTTACTCGTTTCTGAAAATCGAGGCCGTTGGTGGTCATTGTTTGTGTACTAATGAACCCCTGCTGATGTTTTAAATGGCTTGTTTGTGGTTGTGAAATCCTGCTATTAAAAAGGATACTGGTTAATCACGTACACCCACCTAAGTGAATTGAAAGCCCCAGGATCAATCCTTCTGTGATAACCCCCGGTTAAAACACACGAAGATTGAAATCATGGAGTGTGTTAAGTCATTTAAATCTGAAAATACCGGCATGGCCCTGACTTGTGTTGATGGTGGTAGTTGGTTGTTTTCTTTTTGGGCTGATTGCTAGAAATGTTGGAGGGGATGGGATCCACTGTCTTATACTCTTGGTGGTTGTGTGAGTTTGGGGATGGTATCCCCTGCTGGTATGGATTCAGCAGTTGTGAGTTTTAAGACCGGGTAGCTACTTGTTTATATCACGAATTGGGGTGGGATCCTCTTTTTTTGAGAATCGGGTGTGGGCGTTATGGTTGATGCTTGACTGTTTACGTTCCTGGACTTGTGCCTATGCATGATAGTTGCCCAGTAGTGCTTAAACTTAAATAAACATTATCACTGAACTTGAAACAAGAATGGGAAAAATGGGTTTTGTTGGTGAAAGTCATTAGTTGGGACTTGGACGCAGTGGTGTTGTGTTCTGTAGGCTGGTTAGAAAAACCTAGGCTTTGGGTGAGTTCTTGTTACCTATATCTATACTTGTAGTTTTTTGTTTCTTATTCGCGCTCCATCCAAGTCGATCACTTAGTGAAGAACACCCCCATTTCATTGGGGAGGGTGTTTTTCCCAACACTATTCTTAGTGGCTGGTTATTAGCTCCTTTTCTGCTCCCTTTCCCAGATAGCCCAAGTATCTTCGGGTAGGCTGTGATGGGCTGAGGTCCATTATTAGCCCAAGATCCTTCAGGTGGGGTAGTGTGGTGGTTGTCCAGGTATGTGCGGCAGGTGGTTTCCCAGGTGTCTTCGGGATGAGGCACAGGTGTTTTCGGGTGTGACAGTGGATCCTTTAGCCCAGGTGTCTTCGGGCGTGGTGGTGGTTGTTCTGGACTAGGTGTTTGCATTTGTGGTTACTGGTGACAGTTGTGGCCCAGGTGTGTGCGGGCGGGATTCGGCAGTGGGACTGCGTGCAGTTGTGGCCCAGGTTTGTGCGGGCGGGATTCGACAGTGGGACTGCGTGCGGTTGTGGCCCAGGTGTGTGCGGCTAGGTGTGGCAGTGGGACTGCAGTGTGAATGGCAGGATTTGTCCGATGCGTAGGATGTCTCAATAACCAGTGGGAAAGTGGCGCGGGGTACCCAAACATCGATGTGCTATTATACTATATTACTTGACTTGCGTTATTTATGGAGTGTGCCTTGGTGAGGCTTGGGTGGATAGTTTACCTTGTTAGGTGTTTGGTTTACTTCTTTTCTCAAGGGACTTTAGAACGTTTCCCCCACTTGTGCATGAGAGTCTTTGGTATTCCCTATTGAGTGTACTTGTATGCTCACCCTACGTATATAAAACTGGTTTTAGGTTTCCAGGAGGACTTCGGGGATCGCGCAGGACCTTACTAGCTCGGATCCTTGGAGCAGTTTCAGTTGTCGTTTTCTTTCTTTGGTACTTACCTTTGTAGACACCTTTTGCACCTTGTGGCTTTTACATTTGAAACATGCATGTGGGAATGGTTTACTTTTGGCTTTACTTTTCATTCTACCTTGGTGTTGTTGGGTTTTCTTCTTCTTATCTCTCGATCCTATAAAATAAAAAGGGTAATGCCTTCCATTTGTGTGAAATTTCCATACCCTTGGTGCTAGTCGCCACTCCGGGACCTATTGAAGGCGGGTTTCGGGGGCCATTGTCTCTCCTTCATCTTAAAGAATGAAGGGCCGGGCAATCTGCTTACCCTTCCCCCCTTTTGGTGAAGGTGGGTCATGACAGTTAACCTATCCACAGCTGGACAGTTCCAGCAGGTCAACCCTGGTCCATTTGTGTGTGTGGTCATCAGAGTAGGAACCACCTCATCTTGTTTCTATTGAGTGTTGATTGTAGTTCCCATTCAAAATCAGCTTGAGTGAAGTAAATAAGATGTACATAAAGACCTCTCAGTAGTTATTCCTGGTATGCACTCCCTTTGCATCAACTAGACTACTTAAGTGACAGTTCTTATACAATAATCAACCTGAAACCAAATGTTTAAAGAGATATAAATACAGAAGTAGAGTCATGTATATAATATTTCATAAATAAAAAATGTTAAATCCATGAATTATTGGTCTAATACTAGCCAAATAATCATAATGAATGAACTGTTTAATCACGAACCACAAACAAATAGTAAAAATGAAATATGGCATATCAATGTTTTTAATCCAGATAATTGTATTTACAAATTTATCAGGAATTTCAATATGGACAGCCACATGAATTAATAATGAGAAAATAAACCTCTCAACATTACAGTTATAGTATGGTAATAAGAAATAAATGAACATTCCAAAATGTTACCTTCAAGAAGTAGGGCACATTAAGAGTACATTTCCTTAAGAGTGCATTGTCAAATAGATTAGTCTTATGGATGGTAAAATTGACGTCGTTGACCTGTCACCTAACTTTTGGAATAGTAAGTAGTGGCCATATTTTACCTATGATGGCTGGTAGGATTGAAGGATTCTTGTATTTATATAGCACATCTACTACACTAATATGTTAAGCATCATTCCTCATTGATAACAGAATAAATAGCAGTTTATCTTGAATGGAAAATGAATGTAAAAAAATCAAAAGAATAATATAAATAAAATGATTGAAAGGAAAAGTATAAACAATTTTTCAATGTTATAAAATGTTTTTATTTTGTATATGTCGATTTTTTGTATAAGAAAAACATTTAAGAATCTATAAACGCGTTTATAAGAAAGATCAAGATCCATATAGAAGTAAAACTGCATTATCTTGGTAATCCACAGTTTCAAAAATGAAAATTATCCATTCATACTAAACACTTTCCATAAAGATATTAAATTAGAGGAACACTAAAAATAATTATCAAAATAAAGACCTTCATATCCAACAATTTATGTCCCTATACACACAAAGATGATCTAGATATTGAACCACACTAGACAATTAAGATTTTAAAATTTATAATAAAATAAGAGGATTGGATGAGCTTACATACAAAGCAGTCCAGGAATACCAGGTAAAAAATTAAACTGAACCACAACTTATCCATTAGAAAACATTTACTTCCATGTGATCCCATCTCCTGATGAACAAATGATTCAAAAAATAAAGTATGGATTTACACATTAAACCATATTGAAGAGAGGTAGAGGCCAGAAAAATCTTCTAGGAGAAGATTGAAAATAGATTGGGGTTGGCCTCTCTTAAAAAGGAAATCAATCTACAAACCAGTTGAGTAAGATAATCACAAAGGATGATTAAAAAACACAATAAATTCTTCCAAGACGTGACTTTTCCTTCTCCAAACATATTCAAACCTTCTTGAACCTATTCTAAATGCAAAAAACTATTGAAAAAGTACATTAAACGTCATAAAAAATCCTAGTAATACAATCCCATATATTTTATTATCAATAATTCTTATATCACCATCATTTTGTATGGTTCCCTTATATGTTCAACATCATCACATCAATATGCCGTCAGTTTCTACTCATACTCTACCCATGTATTCTATAAATACAATAGGAAGGGAGATTTGAATAACCATCCCATGAAATTCAAATAACATTACAACCTTAAAATCATAACATTGATGAAATAATATGGTATAAGATACCTGCATGGATTGAAGCAAGGAGGAGGGCGCCGCGGTGACAAGTCATCGGAGAGGAGGGCGTCGCGGTGAGAGAGGTCTCTCTGGAGGAGGGTTCCACTGTGAGAGAGGTCATTGGGAGGAGGGTTCTCTAGTGAAAGAGTTCGTCGGAGAGGAGGGGGCCACTGTGAGGAGTGGTCGAGGAGGAGAGGTCGGGAAGGAGAAGTCATCGGGGAGGAGGGCACCGCAGTGAAGAGAAATGTTGGGGAGGAGAAGTCGTCAGGGGAGGAGGACACCGTGGTCAGGCGAGGTTGGAGAGGAGGGCTCCACGGTCAGGCGAGGTCATGTAAGAGGGCACCACGGTTAGGCAAGGTCGGGGAGGAGAACTCGTTGGGAGGAGAAGAAGCCGGGAGGAGAAGAAGTCGGGAGGATCATGAGAGTAGCGAATCGGGGGACTCTGAAACCAAATAGGAAAACACGTTGTATAGCCACAGTTATTAAATTAAACCATCGAAATTAGAAAGATATAGCCATGAAGGAATAGATCATTCCATGAGAAATATTTCAAGTAAATGAAGATTAAAATATCCTCCCTGATTTTGCAGGGACATCAATATAAGATATTAACCAGATTTCTTGAATCTGGTTTCTGACTCAGAATTAAATGTGAAGGAATGGGTCTCACAATGAAAGGATGTAATTTGAGACCTGTCACACCATGAATAAAGGTGTGACACTATGACAAGAATTTTTCTATATTCCTATATAAAAATGATCACAGAACAACAAAAATTAATAGTGATACAAATGAGAAGAGGAGAGGCTAAAGTGAAAAGAGGGAGTTCTAGGTCACTACTAGAAGTAAAATGAATATTAAAATTGCAATCAACTTCTAATAACATGTATGTGGTTACTTGAAAAAGATTTATCTTGTGAATTGGTAAATTATAATAGATTTAGGTGGGATGGAATGAGATCAACACACTTCCAGGAGACAACACCATTAGAATAAAAAACCTAACATCCCCATCGTCTTCTAACTCTAAAACATCATTCCATAGAATTTTCCAACCGGAAAACATAATAAATTGAATAAAAAAACCAAAAAACACCTAAAGTACATCACCGCCACCAATCAGAAGAAAATCCACACAAAGAAAGACAGATCAAACACACATGAGAATACAAATGCCTCCCAACTAAAGAATCAGGCCCACCCGAGGGTAAACAATGTTGTACAACCTAAATCTTTTCTATTGAAAGACTTCACCAACCAGGTGGTTCTTGTTGAACAGTCAGAGCAATTTGTTTTTATGCCAATGATGTATGATCTATTGTTAGGATGTTTTCTGGTTTTATGTTAAATAAAAAAAAATTGTTTTTTCAATAGAATTATCATCTTGTGTTAATCATCTGGTACTGAAGTTGATGCCTGGGAAGTGGCTCCCCATTTCTCAGATTTTCTAGTGAACACCAGAGTTCAATTTTTCCAAGATAGGGTTAACCTTTTTCATCCCAGTAATAAATTTGTGGTTAATGGACCCTGTTCAAGACTTGGTGGAATTTTTTATATTTAAAGTGTCCATGTTATGGAATATGAATGGTATTTATATTTTTCCTTATCTTGTGTTTTTTAGTAAAAAAAACATTTCATCAACAAGTCAGATAATCGTATTTGTATTTTTGATTTATGGAAGGCATTTCATTTCCAGTGAGTTTCTTCAATCAACTGTTCATGTGGATATTTTACCCACATACCTGATCTCAAATTCCACAAATATCCATCCACTCATTTTAGTTTAAATAAAAATTATTGTTAGTTATCTAGCTGTGATCACAGTTTATAATTTTCAAATATTTTCATTTGAAAATTCTAGAATATTAGAGAAGTGATCTATTTTAATTATCCACAAACCCATATTGAATCACACCATAATAATTAGTTCGTATTTTTTAGAATTGAAGAAAAAAAACAAAATCATTCTAGTTATGTTCTAGATGTATCTTCAAGAAATTCATCTTTTCCTATAAAATTCTTCTTTGTAGTTTACCCTTACAAAACTTCTTATATCAACAAATTGACTCTTATGATTTGTCAAATGACTTGTGAATTCTTATCAATTAACCTTATGAATTTTCAAATGAATTTTTTGAATCATTGTGGCTTCCTGCCTTTGCAAAAATTTCCATCTATGCATGTAGCATATGACTCGTATGAAAAATCAGAGTTACTCATATGCACTACCACATCTTAGCCAAATTTCAGTCATTCTAACTTCCAAACCATTGAAATCTATAATTTCTGAAAAATACACAGACACGTCTCACGCACATCATGAAAACAGACCCTAATCAGCAAAAAACCATTATTGAGAAAATCCCTAGTATCTAATAAGAAAAAGAACCTACAATGAAGTGCAGGTATACAATTCTCCAGTTTCAAGCCTATTCTTTAGCTAAAAAATACCGACATCACCACCTCAACTACCACTGTAACGACCTACGTTGTTATGGGTTCGTGAAACTAAAAGAAATTGGACTTACTTGGATTTGGAGCATAGAGGTAGGATTGCTATGTCGGAGGATAAAGATCACTGTATAGGATGGGCCTTGATTGGAACCACGCACAGAGGAACGCCAAAAGGGAGGTGGTGACTGCATCATCGGAGGAGAATCATCCCAGGGTGGGTGGCTGCATCAGAGGAGTAGAATGGCAGATGTTTTGGGTAACAGTGTCGAGCGACGAGGGTTGCAGGGAGAAGGGCAGAAAGGGAGGGAGGTGGAGATCACGAGCATAGTGAAGGGCAGAAATGAGGTGGGGATCTCAAGCGTAGGGGAGGATGGTGGTGGGGGATCACGAGTGTATAGAAAGAACAGGGGTAAATCCATGGGTATTTTTTGACCTGTGGAATTACCTTAACCTATAGCCACAATTTTATTAAACCATGGCTATATAACTGTGGATAAATCATCAATTTCAAGTAGTGATGAAAGCTCTAAATAAGGCACAACATTCAACAAAATGATTTTTTAGTATCAATAACATCTCTTCGACATTTTATTTTACTCCCAATGTTTCACAAAATGTGGTATCACAACACTAGACATCTTCCACCACACTTAAGTTCAACTAGATTATGCAATTTCACTTCAAGAGTAGGTTGGATAGGGAAATGTGGATTGTAATGTGGCTAACCTAACAAAATATTCATAGCTTATAAGGGATTCAATGATTAAATGTTCAAGGTAGGACATTATAAAAATTATTCTTATGAAATATTAGCCTTAAAACCAAAGGAATTCCCCATCTATTTAAAATAAAAGTACCTCAAATCGTCAAGTTTTAAGAGAAATAAATCAAATTCTGTTTAAATCAAGTATTCAACAAGTGGGGTGAATGTATATAATATGAAGGATATGGTTCAAAATCATCACATGTATGTGATTTAAATGAGAAAGACAATGAGATGTGGCATGGAATTCAAAAATTCTGAGTACTATTCATGAAATTTCTAAATATTTTAACATGAAATAAAGTCATTTTCAACATTCATTTAAGCTCAGTTTCATGGAATAAATTTTTTCACTCATAGAAATTGGTTTCAAAAATAGCATTGGTAATCATTTTAGCTCAAAAGATTTAGAAACACGCAAAAATTTTAAAAACAATTTTTTTAACCAAAAAGAAAATAGTAAATGAAAATCATAAACTATAAGGGTTCCCTCCCCACCACTTAAATGATGCGGTATCCTCAATGTATTCAATTAGATTTAATATATAAGATGTGAAGACTTGTACTTGGATGCCACATAATAGGATCCATGAGCATGATGGGTCATATGGGCACAAGCGCATCTTCCTGAAAGCAAGAGGATGGCGACTAGCAGCGAGGGCCTAGGGTGTGTCCATGGGAAGACTATTCCCTCATTATCAGAGTGTAGCACAGTGGATGGAATATAAATGTATAATAAATAGTGGAAGCAATATAATTAAATAGTGGAAGAAAACTATTTCAATAGATAAACAAGAATAACAATAACAACATCAATTGGGAAATTGATGATGTAATGTCATGTCACTAGAAAACTGCAAAACATGGATTCAATACAATAAGATTAACTTGTTCCACAAGGTAAAAGAAAACAAAGTCTACTACAATCATCTTGAGATCCAACATGGTCATCTACTATCATGCTCCATCCTAAATAGCAAGAAATCAAGTGTTTGAAGCCGTATGCTTCCCTTTTTCAACACCTACAACAATGTAATCTACTCTGGGTACCAAACGACACCCGAAGAGGGTATGAGATAAATCTTAGTGGGAAACCACCAACTATGTCTATAACATTCGGCCAATGTAATGGAATATAGAAATGTTTACTCATGCATATATAATGTAAAGAAAGAAATACAATATAACTAAATACCCAAGTACCTACTTCATCCCTCGGCTGGTGTCTGAACATGTAACCCGCTCATTTAATATGTAATTACCATTTAATGTTAATAGGTCACATGAGGAACAACCAACACTGACATCACATTGAGATAGTATAAGTAGTAAAGGTACCATGATGCAACAAGGCAACCTGACAAGGATATCCAGTGAGGGAGTTCCAGGGTAATAACCAGGGTAACGTAAATCTCACAGAACGCAAACGTAGTATTATCATAGTGTAGTTAAGGGGTATGAGTATAATTAAAGGATAATAATCCAAACCATTCTAAAATAATGTGCCTACCAAGTCCAAGGTGATCAACCAAGGTAAAATTGGGCTAAGAAAGGACAGAGCCCTATGGGCTTTCACCATGGCACCTACAAGTCAACTCAAGATCCATGGAGTGTATCTGAGGCGTCCTATAATAATGTAAGGGACGCTATGGTAGTATACCAAGTATCCAAGGAATAGACAAGTACCAGAGTCTAGGTGGAAAACAACCTAAGCAAACCACGTCCTTGAATTGGAATGGGATTCTTGAGTCCTAGGGTATTCTCCTCTCAGAATCCAAGTTGATCTCAAGTCAGTCAATTTCTATTTGATATTGTAATCATGTAATAATTCATTTTGGTCCAAGTCTTTCATTCCATTAGTGTGGATAGTTCAAGTAGAGTAGGAACCATTTATTTATTGGTCCAAGCCTTGTCTTCCATTAGTTTGGATATTCCAAGTAGCGTTGTAACCATTTAGTCAAGTCTTAGTTAACCATTAAGGAATATTCAATTAGATAGGTTCACTCAGCTACCTTCCATTAATATGGAAAAGGGTGCTATAGACATGTGACCATTTTTCAATCTCATTTGTTAATTCCAAGTTATATACTTAGTATACATTCCATTTCACATTTCACATTTAATAATCATTTGGAAGCACTTACCTTTGGCAGGTCAAGTGGTGAGCATACATGATACATGCCATTATGAAATTCTCTTTACTACACGTCATTTAATATGGATAGGATCTCCATTAAGAAGGTCAAACAAAGGCACACATGAACTGTGGCACAAACGTGCCGAATCACTGAAAACCCAAATGTGGCATAACCTTCAACATGGGGTGGATTGAGTTTTGGTTTTAACCACTAACAACTAGTCACATATTTGGGAATAGAGTACCCATATGACTCTAAAAATTATAATCATGGATTGTAAATTTATGAAACAACTCCTGAAGAAATCGGCAGGCCCCATAAGAACATCCCAAAAACAACGAACATTAGGGATAAGTTATAAATCACACACCTTAGGGTTGTACGATCCTTATCCTCCAGTATTGGTCCATGGTTTTCCTCAGATAAGATTATATCTATGAAAAGGTGAAAAATTCTCACATGATGATACATAGGTCGAGAGCAAGAGAGAAGAATAATGGCTAAAGAGGACTTGAGTACTTACTATTGCACATCCATCATGATGAATGGAAGATCAGTCGGATATAAGAAGAAGGGGATCACTTTATCCCTAGCTTTAGCCTTCAAAAAGATCAAAAATGAGAGGAAAATGGGTTAATCACCCCAGTTCTCGGATTACGGAGGAAGGATTAGGATTAAAAAATCATTAAGGTAAAACTGGAAATTTACCCAGAAATTTAGCCTGCACACAGTTTGTCAAACCGTGTGCAAACCTTGCGAGAAGGATCTGCCGGAATGGTTTGGAAACATAGTTTTATCAATCCATGTTCAATCCATTTACAGGAAAATGGGAAAAGGGGGAACCCACATGGTTAGGCCGCACATCCATGCACCAACCGTGCGAGGTGGATCTATCTAATAAAACACCATCCACACAGTTTTCTGAACCATGTGCCAAGCCATTTCCCCCAAAAAAGATGGGTTCTAGGCTCCGAAGAAGCCACAAACACCCTTAGAAACCTTACTAACTCATTAGGAATCCATATTACATCCAAATAAAATATTTCGACTACAAAAATAATGTATCCATACCTGAGTGAAAAATCGGATTCTTACAGTCTTCACCCCTAAAAAGAACTCCCCCCCCCCTAAGTTCTCCTTCCAAGGGTAAAGAAACACTGTCTGAGAACAAATCTAGCCATTGGGCCCATACATCGTCTTAACTCTCCCAAGCCTCATCCTATACTCGACCGTGCTACCATTGTACTCGTATGGGAGGTAAAAACATGCCTTATAGAGACATCGTGCTTCGGTCAATGATGTGTACTAGATACTCCTGAAAGGTAACATTGACATTTAACTCAACTTCCCTGAGATCAAAATTATGAGACATGTATGCATGATATTGGGGAAGCTGTGAGATGTGAAATACGTTGTTCATGACATGGTACCTCGGAGATAGTAGTAACAGATTGGTTACCAGCCCAACTCCCTCTAGAATTTCATATAGACCAACGTAACGAGGTGAAAACTTTCCCTGCTTTCTTCACTGTCTATGCCCTAGCCTGGGCTATAACAGAAGGAAGAAATGATCCCGAACCTCAAACTCAAGAGGTCATTGACGGCAATCAGCATAAGATTTTTTTCTAGATTGAGCAGTATTCATATGCTTTCTGATCAGCTAAACCTGTTCTGAAGTCTCCTGAACGATATGAGGACGTAGTAGGGAAGCCTCACCTGCCTATAGCCTATACAAGGGTGAATGGCATGGCCTACCATATAAGGCCTCAAAAGGATCCATCTAAATAAACTCTTAAAATCTGTTATTATAAGACAACTCAATGAGAGGGATATGCTACTCCCAAGAACCTCCAAAATCAAAGACACTTGTTCAGAGCATATAATGTAGAACATGTATTGTCTGTTCCAGTTTTCCATTGGTCTAAGGGTGAAAAGATGTGCTTAGAATCACCTGAGTCCCCATACCATTCTGAAACCCTTTCTAGAACCGTGAAGTGAAATGGGAATCCCTATCTGAAACGATAGTACATGGAGCCCCATGTAGTTTTATGATCTCACAGACATACAGTCTTCCTAGTTAATCAAATGAGAAATTACCCCAAATAGGAATTAAGTGGGATGATTTTGTTAGTCAGTCAATGACTACCCAAATAGAATCGCAACCCCTCAACGACCTTGGCAAGAGGGCTACGGAATCCATACAAACATCATCCCATTTCCATTCTAGGACTAGAAGTGGCTATAATAGGTCTATAGGTCTCTGGTGCTCCGCCTTCACCTACTGACAGGTGGAACACCTAGTAATGAAGCCTGAAATCTAACGTTTCATTTTAGGCCACCAATACTGGTGTCACATATCTCAATACATCTTCACGATTTCTGGATGATCTTCCCACTAAGAATCATGGGACTCTTTCATCAGCTTCTCTCCCATATCTGCAGGAACCCAAATACATTCACATAGATACAGGACATCATCTCTGTCCACAGACTAATCTAAAGGTGGGTTATCTGTTGATATACTCTCATGAAGAACAAAACTATCAGGATTTGAAAACTTCCTACTCTTCACCTTATCAAGGTGGGAAGAGGTAACTGTTGATGATGAGAGGTAAAAATGCTCTTTATTGTCATAAAACTCTATATGAAGTTAATAAAAGAGAGCCATTGACTTCTAATCATCATTGGATTTCTGTATGGATTATGTTTGAGTTTTCTAACTCAGTGCATCTGCGACGACATTGCCCTTTCCAAGTGTATATGAAAGCTCAAAATAAAAGGATTGCATATATTTGACCCATATCTTCTATCTGAGGTTCAAGTCACACTAAGAAAAGATATACTTGTGGGTCTTGTGATTTGTATATAGAACAAATCACTCACCCAACAGATAATGTCTCTAGTGATGTAAGGTATGGAAAAATGCTGCTAACTCAAGGTCATGCATAGATTAATTTCTCTCGGGTGTCATCAACTGTAGAGATATGCATGTAACAAATTTTTATTCCTACATCGAAACTTCCCCTAGGACAATTTCTGATGCATCACAGAAGACAATACAACCTTTACCTTGTTCTAGAAGAATCATAATAGGTGTTAATACAAGACTCCCTTTAAACACCTGAAAGGATTTCTCACATGCTATTGACCATGTGAACTTGAAAAACTTCTTTTTAAGAATATTAAAAGGTTAAGCAAGATAAAAAAATCCTTTTATGAAACTCCTATAATATCCAACAACCCTAAGAAACTCCTGATATCAAACAAATTTTTGGGATGCTCCCTGGTAACTACAACAGTAACATTTAAAGGGTCAACAGATATTCCTAATTCTGAAATTATATGACCCTAAAAGTTAACCTTATTGATCCAAAAGTCACACTTAGTAAGCTTGGAATAAATATGATGCTCTCCTAGTGTACTCAAAATGAACTCAATATGTTTATCATGGTCGTTACGAGTGTGAGAATACACCAAGATGTCATCCACAAAGACTATGAAAAAATAGTCCAAATAGGAGTGGAAAACCCTATTCATCCAATCTATGATAACAACAGGTGAGTTCTTAAGAATGAATGGAATATCTAGATACTCATATAGACCATACCAGCTATATAAAGATGTACTAGGTATGTCTGATGGTCTGACTCGCACCTAATGATAACCTGGTTTCAGGCCGATCTTAGAGAACATATTTTCTCATCAGAGCTGGTCAAAGAGATCATCTATTCGGGGAAGTGGATACCAGTTCATGACCATAATCCGGTTCAACCATCTATAATCCACAAATAAATGAAGAGTTTCATCCACCTTCTTGGTGAAAGCACGGGTGAAGCCCAAGAGGACGTACTATGATGTATAAATACTTTGGCCCCAATGTCCTCTATCTACCTATTGAGATACTGAATCTCAGAAGATACCATCCTGTATGGAGGAATGGGCACTAATGCTACTCTTGTAACAAGCTCAATTGTAACCTCTACCCCTCTTTCAGGATGTATGCCAAAAAATAATCAGGAAAGAGTTCCCTAAAACGATCAACTATTGGAGGGAAATGAGTTTGAAGAAAACCCTGATCCTCTAAGAAAATATTTGCAATATGGGAAGTCACTACACCAAGCCCATGATACTTGTGTCCAACTCTCTCAGCCTAGACATCCCACTTAATTTTTAAAAGATAACTATTACCTTCTAGTGATGTAAAAGCGGCCCTATGTTGATATAAGTCTACAATGGAATGATAGTGGACTAAACAGTATATCCCAATAATGACATCAAAGCTCCTCATATTGAGAAAAAATAGATTCAAAAAGAAAGGGCTACTACCATCCTCAAGGTTACAATCCTTGCACTGGCGTATTCCCTCTATCTGTATTCCCAACGATGTATTGAGGGTCATTACACCATAGTGATACTGTATCTCTAGTCTAAGAATTTACTTGATAGATACAAAATTAAAAGAGTTTGAAGAACCTGTATCAAACAAAGAAGAAAGAATAGTAGAGGCTACTGGAATAGTACCTCGTACTATAGATAGTCCAACAACATGATCTTCAAATATCAGTTGTAAAGCATGAAATTGACTTGGTCAATGGCCCTATGAAACATATGGACTACCATGGTCATGACTGCTCTGCTGGTGCTGCGGGTGATTAGGGGTTGGACTACCACATCCATGACCTCCTCCTCAAATAGACCTTCTAGTGCTATTCCAACTCCCCGCCTGACACAATGGAAAAGAACTCGCTCCTTCAGGTGTAGTGGATACTAATCCTTTTCCACATGAAGTTGGTGTAAAGGTCCTATAAAAGAATTGAGGATTAACCATACGGTGGCTATCCTGAAACTTCATATGGTCTCTATCACATTGGGGTTTCTTATGCCCCAGTGTTCCACACTAATGAAACACCACAGAGCTATCAATGTGGATACTTTGGCAACCACTAACCTGATGAAAAACTTCAAGGGAAAGTTTCTTGCCAGTGGAAGAACTACTGGCCTGACACGTCACTGGTCCCTTAAACATGATGCTCATGATGTCCCTCAGGTTACACTTAGTGATAAGGTTCTGATCAACTATTAATGAAAATGTAGAAAGGTGAAAGACATTCACCTGAATTTGGATGGCGTATTGGATCCCATCCTCAATACGTATAGCACGCGAAATCTCACCACCGACTAGAAGCAGTCAAAAGAATTGTAAATCAGTGAAACATGATGAATATTCAACAAAAAACATTGTACCCTGATTGAGATGCATGAACTCTCTATATCTGTAAGCAATCAGTGCTTGAGGAATGAACTAATCGTAGAAGGTAGTCTAGAAGTGAACCCGTAACATGCCCTGATGACGACTGACCTAGGTTGCCACATCCCACCAATGCTTGGCTGAATCCTGAAGCATGTATATAGAAATATTGACTGTCTGCTCTGGTGGTGTTTGTAGATTCTCAACGACAGACATCATGGCCTATAGCCAAGACTAAGTAGCCCGAGAACCGCCCTCCCCTGAAAAAGTAAGAGGATGATGCTGCTAGAACTTGTAGGTCAGATCAACCATCGTAGGTGAAACCCATGGAGCAACACGCATAGACTACGTCAGATGTTTGAAACTATCACAAACATCATCCTCAGTGCTCAGATCAGGTACAATAGTTGGTGTATCAAGTGTCACTTTTGAAGGTAAGACTAGCAGCTCAGGGCCCACCATGTCTGGAGCATGGTCGTCACTACCCTCTGGGTAAATGATATGGGGATGTTGTGGCAGAATTGGTCTACAAATGACAAGAAAACACCTTATAACAAGTTTAGGAGCATAAGATAACATCACTTGTAAAATCTTAATGTATTAAAACTCACTACCCAAGGCATATTACCCCAAACTACCTACTTATCGGTAAGTTCTCAAGTATAAGTTTCATATAATTTTGCAGTTAATTTCCAGGTTCACTCCATTACCTTTCATAGAAATGACAAGGAGGGATAAGGATGTGCAACCAATTAATTTTAGATTTAGGACTCACTTTATAATAGAAATCCATTTTTGATGAATTCGTTCCCATACACCTATCACTAGAAATGACACCCACGTACTAAAAGAATAATGGCTCGACTTGGAAAATTACTCATCCCAGCCCATTAGGGCCAACACAACCCATGAATTGAGATAAGAAATCACTCAATCGAAGGCAAAGTAATACAAGTAAAAGTAAACTATCACAACAACACTCAACAATCACAAGCATATCAAGGAATGTAAAGTAGTGAAATGCACCTATATGGAATGACAATATGCTTGACATGTGAACTCTAGGTGCCTATAATGATGCATGTAACAATCCCCATTTCCCTCATATCATCAGCATAGGGATGAAATAAATATTCAAAAGAGTAATAGTCAACAACACCACATAGCATGTGTTTCACCCAACAGTGAAATAATATAAACTATAATAGGCAAAATAAGAATAACAATTATAATTTAGGCAACTTGGTTTTTACCCCGAATATGGGTTCAAGACTCCCAAGCACGACTTATGACTAAGTCCCAAGCATTCCAATTCTCCAATATATTGTCACTAAATAGTAAATAAAGAAAATAAACCACCACTAATACCAAATTGTGACGACCGGAAATCGGATTCCACTTAACAGGTGCCCCGAGCCCGGTGGGCCACATGGCCTCAAGCGCATCTTCCTGAATGCCAGAGGCTTCCGACTAGCAGCAAGGGCCTAGGTTCTGTTCATGGGAAGAATATTCCTTCATTAGTAGAGTGTAACACAACAAAAGGAATATTAATTAATAATTAATAGTGGATGAAATATAATTAAACAGCGGAAAAAAACATACGCAATAGATAAACGAGAATAACAATAACTGTATCAACTAGAAAAATGATTATGTAATGTCATGTCACTAGAAAACTAGAAAACATGGATACAAGACAATAGTAATAACATGTTTCACAAGGTAAAAGAAAACAAAGAATACTCAAAGAATCCTGAGATCCAATTTGGTCATCTACTATTAAGCTCCATCCTAAACAGTAGGCAATCAAGTGTTTGAAGTTGTATGATTCCCTTTTTCAACACCTGAAACCATGTAATCTACTCCAGGAACCAAATGATTCCCACATAGGGTGTGAGATAAATATCATTGGGCCACCACCAAAGGTGTCTATAACACCCGGCATGTGTAATGGAATATAGAAATCTTCATGTATGTATATATACAGTAAAGAAATCAGTACAGTATAACTAAATACCCAATTACCTACTTCAAGCCTTGGCTGGTGTCTGAACATGTACCTAGTTTATTTTGTTATGTAATTACCATTTAATGTTAATAGGATACATGAGGCATAAAAAACCCTAACATCACCTCCTGATAGTATAAGTAATGATGGTCCCAAGGTCTAACAAGTCAACCTGATAAGTATATCCAGTGAAGGAGTTCCAAGGTAATAACCAAGGTAACATAAATCTCACGGAACACAAACTCTGTAGTATCTGAGTCTAGCTAAGGGGTAAGAGTATAATCCAAAGAGGATAATCTTTTGCATTCAACAATAAGAAACCTACCCAATCCAAGGTGATCGACCAAGGTAAAACAGGGCTAAGAAAGATGAGAAGAGAATTTGGTAGGGTTTGGCTGAGCTTGAAGGATTAAATGGAGATAATATTAGGGGGATGAGGTTCCCTTTTATAAGAGAGGAAAGGGGATCTTTTGAAAACTCTGAAAAATATTAATTTATAATAAAATCAAACCCAACAAAAAAACCTCGAAAGTGTCCCAAATTAGAATAATATATGAGATAGGGTTGTAATATCATCATACAATAAATTTTTGACAACTTATTTTATCTATTTAAACCTTATCTTTTTAATTTACACTTAGTTATTATATTGAATTTTAATTTTGTTAATATCATTCTAAATTATTAATTGTTATAAATATTTATATATATGGTGTTAATCAGCCATAAATATGTATATTATGATTTTTTAGATACTATAATAATCAACATTTAATTCTAAATATTTTTTTTGATTTTTATAAAAATTAATAAAATGTTATTTTTATAAAATATCAATAGTGTCGATTTTAACACTATTTATTTATTTGACTTTAAATAAAATCCTCAAAAAAGATAAATTCAAAAAAAAAATTAATACACTGATAACATGTCATAGTCACCTAGAAAATTCGTGGATCACTTAAATTAGTTCATATGATTTTTATTTTAATATTTTTAAAACCATTTATTTGATATTTCTATTAAAAAAATAATTTTTACTTCACTATTGTGTCATCATTAATAATAATTAATTAATATCTAAAAATTATAAATAAATTGTCAATATATATTCAATTTAATTATATTTCTAGTGATTATTTACTTTCGATGTTTTATGAATTTTATCACTAAATTAAAATTATTACACTTATAAGATTTCAGAGGGTGACATGTTGTCACATTCTTTTGTTTTAAAAATAATTACATTATTTTCATGGACAAAATTCCATGAAATATATCTATTCTGACCCTTAGGTGATATGGGTCTACTTTTATTCATCGAATATAATTTTGGCAGGTGTTAGGGTAATTTTATTATCACGACCCGACCCTACCCGGGCTCGAGCCACAACTACCCCAATCCCGCCTCCATAGGCCAGGGCCTGGCGACCAGTGCCGAAGGCACAACAACTCGAGGAGGCCTTTGCCTAAGCACCTGTACACACACACGCAGCACACTCAATGCAACATTGTAGAGTAAAAGTAAAGACCAACAAAGAAAATGTAAACTGCTATATATAAACCACAAAGTGAATCGACCTCTACAAGTACAAAGAAAGCTGAAGGTACACTGAAAAGTAAAGGGGCAAAACACGCGCCCAATCAGAAAAGTGCAACAACAAGGCAACAGGTAAACAAAAAGAAACAGCTGACGGGTCTCCCACCTGAAACCAGGCTATGACCACCGCACACGGTCCATGCTCCCCAAGCTCCTACGCTCCACTGAAGTCACGCTCCACCTGTCCGTCGTCTGCAAGGGAAAACCAGGTGCGGGAAAATCCCAAGCAGGGGTGAGTAAAAAAAATACTCAGTAGGATACCCCGAAGGCTCGAGGGAGCAACAAAAGGAGGTACCGAAGGGTGAGCAGTAGAGCAAACATGGGAAAACAAAGATAGTACAACAGAGAGTGCAGTAAAGAGTCCAGCTCAACCCATCAGAAGAAAGGAAGTAGACTCATCCATACACAAGGAGCTGGAAACGGTGAGAATATGAACTTCCCGTCGAGTCGTCGCTACCTATAGTAGGATAGTAGACTCATCCAACCATGAGAAGCTAGACACGGAAAGCACATGGCATACCCCGCGCGTCTTCGCCTCTCCTGGAAGGAGAGTAGCCAAACCCAAGAAGTGGGTGCCAGAAACATGGTATATACATATATTTATGCTCAGCAAGAAGCCCGAACAACGTCGTAAGGGGATCTTCGTCCCGTAGCTCAGCCCAAGATAAGAGTAGCCAACAGTCCCAGAAGTAACACCATCGATGCCCAACATCCCACACGTCTACCCCGAACTGCAAGCCAAGGGCTCAAACACCACACCTCGACACTGCCCCGCAGTCGAGAGGTCTCGAAGTCGACAGGCGACCCCCTGCCCAGTCCTGTTGGAGGGTCCTTGGAAGTCAACAGGTTCCCACTACAGGGAGACCCGGAAAGTCGACGGGTGCCACACTGCCCAGTCCCGTTACGTGGTAATCCACTAGAGGGTGACCCGGCTAAAGTCGGCGACGGGACCACTGCCCAGCCTCACTGGAGGTAACCCGGCATCGGGGACCACTGCCCAGCCCAGCTGGAGGTAAGCCCGACATCGGGGACCACTGCCCAGCCCAGCTGGAGGTATGCCCGGCATTGGGGACCACTGCCCAGCCCAGCTGGAGGTAAGCCCGGCATCGGGGACCACTGCCCAACCCAGTTGGAGGGAAGACCAGAATTGATCTATCCATCCCTGCTGGATGGTATTGCTCGGTGAACACCACTGTACTGGCCATCCCTGCCGGATGGTAACCGTCTGGAGAGCCCAGCTCGAAACAACCTCAACCCTGCTAGAAACAACCTCCGCCCTGCTCGAACAACCTCACCCCTTCTGGAACAACATTATCCCTGTAGTAACAACCTCATCCCTACTAGAACAACCTCAGCCCTACTGGAACAACCTCAGCCCTCCTGGAACAACCTAAGCCCTGCTGGAACAACCTCCTGGGTAGAGGATCGGTGCCCACGTAATGTGTTGGTCACACCGAAACCACAAGCTCTACTAGGGAACACGGAGCAATGGGGGGAACTCCCCAGGCCCCACAAGGCGATCCCGCTCCAACCCACTGAGTCACTGTCAAAGAAGACCGAGTCAACTCACCCTAGAAATTGGGGAAAACACCCACACTATATGAACACCCATAGTCGCAGACAGTGTCGCAGTCCGGTGAAAGGGCATAGTAATAAAACCCCTCACAGTCGAAGAAGCAGAGGACCCAAACCATACCTACCGGCCAAACCATCGAGAACAAGACCAGGGGGAGACCGCTCAACCCTACTGGTCAAACAAAAGAGCACTAGGCCAGAGGAAACTCCACCCTACTGGTCAAACAAACGAGCGCAGAGGGACCCTCTACGTCGCGAGAGGTCAAGTACGCAAAACAGATCACGACACACACATGGGGCCCACACGACGTGTGGCCCCAAGTCAACCCCAAATGAGCACACAAACATCCTCAGGTACAAACAACCACACGTACCTCCAAGCGCTCCTGTATACTCTGGGAGTATACCTTATTCCATCCCAAAGACTATCGTGCACACGACACCCAGTGTCAATGCAATTGCGTGACGTAACAACTCCACCTCAAAGGCCCAGGCACGTCCAACCACAACTTGTGGACCATTTACATCACTCTCCCAAGAGTGCACGATCACACGCCAAGGGTCCGCTATAAAGAAGGCAGGGCAAACCACCACTGGAGCACCTTCCATGCTTCCATATTTAATAAGATCGCGCAAGAGGATCCACACAGCCAAACGGATCGCACCGTTGTAATCCTCGTGGAAAAACACATGAGATCGACTACTTACTCACCTCAAACGGAAATCCGACGAAAAAGTCACCAACACCGCCTCACGCCCGAACGACGTCCCATGATCCCGAGCCTCGAACCCAAAAATAGTCGGGTGCATCGCACCATTGCGATCCCCTTGGGAAAACACGTCAAAAGCACTACCCACATGAGTGAAACGGATATCCAGAGAAAAAGGTGCATTTCGGCGCACCGCACATGAGCGATGCTTCGTGGGACCCACATCCCGGTCCGGAAACTCAACGAACGGATCGTACCGTTGTGATCCTCTCGAAAAAGCACACAAGATGGACTATCCACTTGTCCAAAAAGGTCGCCAGGTGATTAAGATGGAAAATCACCGTCGACGCCCAAACGACCCTCGTGGGCCCCGCACCATCGTGCGGAATTACAGTCGGTAGACTGCGCCAACCCGATGCCCTCGGAAAAACACCCAACATCGACTGCTCGCACGCCCCGTACGGACGTCCGAGGAAAAAGCCGCTAAAAGCTACACGCAGCTCAAAAGACGGGTCGTGGGTCCCACGCCTCAACTTTGGCCTCAACGCCTGGATCTGCACTAGAAAGCTCTGCCTCGGTGCCAGGGTCCCAACGCCACTGACGGCGTTTAAATCGGACGTCGGACGCGTCCGCGCCGTCCAAGACAAGGTTCTCAGGAAAAACGCTCGACCACTTAAAGATGTGTTGTGCCCCCATGGCCCCTCGTTTCGGGACTTATAAATTCCAGAAGCATTTGAAAAGATCCGTCTCTGTTCCAGGCCCGCGCCATCGCAGACGGCGCGCAAAACGGTCTTCTGTAGTGAAAGCTATGGACGTCGGAAATTAGAAGGGGGGGGGACCCCCCTTGGGCTGGACCGGCCCGGACCTGCCGGTCCGCCCACAGCCGGCCCGCTGGGACTATGGCCCAGCCGCCTCCCGTGAGGTCACCTCGCCCACGCGCTCCGCGGGCACCTCTTCCACCGACCGGCCGACACGGCCAGTCAACTTTCCACACGGAGACCCGCGTCGCGCGGGTCTCTGTCCAGTCGCGGGGTCGCGCGCCTGCGACCCCACCGTCTCCTCTCGCCGGCTCCCGTAGCCGGTGCCCTCACCCGGCGAGACGAGCCGCCCCGCACCGTGGAGGTGCCACCCAGCCGGCTGGATGACCGGCCGACCTTCCGCGGCGCCCGCTGCCGCGCCGCCGTCCCGGAACCACCGTCCGCCGCCAGTAACCGCCGGAAGACCAAATTTCCGGCAGGAACTTCCCGAGACTGCCCAGGGAACCACGGGACTCAGATTTTCGATCCGAGAAGAGCTTCAGAGACCTTAAAACTCATCCTACACATCTGCGGGCTTCGATCGATGATTGGATAGAAATTATACAATATAAATTGGGCTCAAATATTGCTGGAATTTGAAAACGAAAACGAAATAACACCTACCTCGAAGGGCGTAGCCCGACGCTTCGTGTGCGGACCGTCGGAACCCATGCGCCTCGGTGGAGTTCGCCTCGGCGGAGGTGAAGGAGGGGGGGGGGAGGGTTTGAGGAAGAATAGGAAGAAGAAGAAGGGGGGGGGTGTTTATGTACAAATCACTTAAACGCCCGCCCGACAGCCCCGAACCCGAACTCCCGACAGGGTCGAGATTTAGCCTCCCCTAGGCTAAAAACCACGCTCTGAGTGCAAAGGCGGTCTCATAATTTTATCCGAGACCCCGTTCAAAAGTTACTAACCTTAGCGCCCGAGGCTGCCAAATTATGAAAATGCCCCTGGGGCCATTTTTCACAGACAGCCCGCGCCCGTGAAACTTATACCCCTCCTAGGGTAAACGACACGCTCCGAACTCAACGGTGCCCTAGGTTTTACAATCCGAGCCACCGTTTAAGAGATACTATCATTTCTCCATTAAAAAAATAAATTAATTTATTAATTTATCTAATTAACCTTCCGGAAGCGAGCGAGGGGTCCAAACATCCCGCACCGACATGTTTTATGTCGTTCCTAGGGTAAACACCCCTTTCCGGACCCATCCGTACACTTGGATCTCTGATCTGAAGTTCCGTTTAGGAGTTATCCCATTTATTTTGCATTTCTAGTGTGAACGCACTGAAAGATTTAATTTCGGCCACTCTGGGGCTCGGAATCGCACGCCGTCTGAAGGCGCGGCCCTGGAATATCATCAAGAATATTACAAAGTCTTTCGTAGAAAAAACCGGGTTCTTACATCATTCCCTCCTTCATGATTTTTGTCCCCGAAAATCAAAACTAGGGAGGAACACAGGGTACTAAGCCCTCACCTGGATTCCTCATACCTAAAAGAACCCACGCACAGCTCTGCGTCACCGCACACGGACCAAAGGATTGATCCGTTCATGCGAGGTCAGTCCATGCTGACATCGTGAACCCACTACAGAATTTGGGGTTAGGGAAAGGCAGTAGGGTACCTCACCATCCCTTTCCACTATCTCGAACGACCCGAAGGCCCTCAGGGGTAGCTCACCTCCCCAGTCAAACCTCTACGTCGCATGTTCCGACTAGAATAACCAGCCGCACCTGAAACAAGGCCCGGTGATTCCATCCTTCAGAATATCCATATGGTTAAACACCCATGGATATCTAGTCATACAAGATTCCACATTCGATTCTCTCTTACACACTCCAAAGGCGAAGGAGTCAAAACCATCGACTAAAGGAAAAGGTCTCACGCCTTTTTCCTTACCAACACAGGGTTACACCTGACGCCCTGCGTCACCCTGGTAACACCTAAAACAAGGATCAGGGAGGAAAGGAGTTCACACACAGAGTCTAAAAATTCTACTGCAAAAAGGTAGAAGATCTGTAGAGTGTACCTCTTATCAACTCATGCTCTGCAAGATAATAGACATCCAAAGCTCGCGGCTCTCCTCGGTCCCAAATGTCAGCTCCCAGAGCCTGACGTGGACCACCTAGTGGTGATGGGAAGACCTCGTAACGTCGTCCCCCACTACCAGATCCTCCCGCTCCTCTGCTAGCACCACCTCTCTGGGTACTACTTCGATCACGATGTTGCCTCTATCATGGTTGTGCGCCTTCTGCCTGACCGATGCTCTCAGCAACTCGGGTCGGGCAGTCTCGTGCCAAGTGACCTCGCCCATCACAAGCATAGCACCGACTCTCTCTGGGCTGCACTAGTTCCCTCCGGCACCACTGTGGTGTACGACCACGCCCCTGAGTCCGGTTGTCAGTAAGCCACCTGTGTCGAGGTTCTACTTGCCGACACCCACTAGCTGCGGCAGACGTCTCGACTCCAACGTGCCTACTGCCAACTCCAACACTAGAACGCGACAGGAAGCCCTCTGTCACCAGCGCTTGTTCTAGAACCCTGGCATATGTGGAAATTCTCAAGGGTACTATGAAAGCAAGAATCTCTCGACAGAGACCCTGTTCAAACTTCCGCGCTCGGAGGATGTCGTCATGGACCAAGTCTGGGTAAAAGCGTGCACGGTCTGAAAAACTAGCTGCATACTCGGCCACCGTCATCCCTCCCTGCTGAAACTGCAGGAGCTCCTGAATCCGAACGGAGTGCAAGCAGGAGGAAAAAAACTCCTCACGAAACAAAAACTGAAATTCATCCCACGAAATTGATGACTCATCAAGAAACTGAGTCACCAGACTCCACCAACGCCGAGTTTCTCCACGAAATAGGGTGGCTACCAAAGCCACTCTCTGATCTGTCGGCATCTGCACAAGCCTGAAAAGGCAAACCACTGCCTCGAGCAAAACCTCTGCTGCCTGAGGGTCTGGCTCACCACTGAACCTCAGTGGTCTCTGCCTTTGGAACTCGCGGAGCACGCTCAACCTATGCTCAAGCTCAGCCTGCTCTGCTGAAACTGCCTGCTACTCAACAGGTGGGGGTGCTGCTACCGGCCCACCTGGAGAAAGGGGCTCGCATGATGGGTCATGGACTGTGGCCTCGTAGCTCACAGGGTCGTCGTCACGAACCAAAGCTAGTATCGTGGCTGGCTGTCCTCGCAGAGACATCCTGAAAGTTATCAAGGAGTGTTGCGGTCAGATGAGCATATATGTATATACCAATACCAACGATGGGGAGATGACTCAAGAAGGACAGTCAAAGACTCAATCCTATGTGATGCACAAAAAAATTGTCCCTACAACAAGTTTCTCAGCATGTCGAGTCGACAAGCGGGTTATCAAGGACCTGGAGAATGGATACGTCAGCCGCCACACCATCACTGGACTCCCTGGCCTGAGAGCCGCTCTCGAGACACGTTAACACTATTGCCCTATATCCCAACCAATTCCTCTTTTAGGGAAGTCCGCACAACATCCCAAGGAACGAACCACCTCTGATACCACTTTGTCACGAACCAACCCTACCCGGGCTTGAGCCGCAACTATCTCAAGCCCGCCTCCATAGGCCAGGGGCTGGCGTCCAGCGCCGAAGGCACAACAACTCGGGGAGGCCTTTTCCTAAGCACCTGTACACACACACGCATCACACTCAATGTAACAGTTCAAAGTAAAAGTAAAGACAAGCAAAGAAAAGGGAAAGTGATATATATAAACCACAAAGTGCATCGACCTCTACAAGTACAAAGAAAGATAAAGGTACACTGAAAAGTAAAGGGGCAAAACACGCGCCCAATCAGAAAAGTGCCACAACCCAGCAACAGGTAAACAAAAAGAAACAGCTGACGGGTCTCCCACCTGGAACCCGGCTACGACCACCACACGCGGTCCAAGCTCCCCAAGCTCATACGCTCCATTGAAGTCACGCTCCACTTGTCCGTCGTCTACAAGGGCACACCAAGTGCGGGCAAATCCCAAGCAGGGGTGAGTATAAAAATACTCAGTAGGATACCACGAACGCTCGAGGGAGCAACAAAAGGAGGTACCGAAGGGTGAGCAGTAGAGAAAATAGGGGAAAGAAAAGAAATCACAACAGAGAGTGCAGTAAAGAGTCCAGCTCAACCCATCAGGAGAAAGGAAGTAGACTTATCCAGACACAAGGAGCTGGAAACAGTGAGAAGATGAACTTCCTGTCGAGTCTTCGCTACCTATAATAGGAGAGTAGACTTGTCCAACCATGAGAACCTAGACATGAAAAGCACGTGGCATACCCCGCACGTCTTCGCCTCTCCTGGAAGGAGAGTATCCAAACCCAAGAAGTTGGTGCCGGAAACATGGTATATACATATCTTTATGCTCAGCAAGAAGCCCGAACAACGTCCTAAGGGGATATCCGTCCCGTAGCTCAGCCCAAGAAAAGAGTATCCAAAAGTCCCAGAAGTAACACCATCGATGCCCAGCATCCCGCACGTCTGCCCCGAACCGCAAGCCAAGGGCTCAAACACCACACCTCGATACTGCCCCGCAGTTGAGAGGTCTCAAAGTTGACAGGCGACCCCCTGCCCAGCCCCGCTGGAGGGTCCCTAGAAGTTAACGGGTTCCCACTACAGGGAGACCCGGAAAGTCGACGGGTGCCACACTGCCCAACCTCGTAACAGGGTAATCCACTGGAGGGTGACCCGGATAAAGTCAGCGACGAGACCACTTCCCAGCCCAGATGGAGGTATCCCGATATCGGGGACCACTTCCCAGCCCAGCTGGAGGTAAGCCCGGCATTGGGGACCACTGCCCAGCCCAGCTGGAGGTAAGCCCAGCATCAGGGACCACTGCCCAACCCAGCTAGAGGTGAGCCCGACATCGGGGACCACTGCCCTGCCCAGCTGGAGGTAAGCCCAGAACTGCTCTGGCCATCCCTGCTGGATGGTACTGCTCGGTGAACACCGTTGTATTGGCCATCCCTACCGGATGGTAACCCTCTGGTGAGCCCAGCTCGAAACAACCTCAGCCCTGCTGGAAACAACCTCAGCCCTGCTGGAACAACCTCAGCCCTGCAGGAACAACCTCAGCCCTACTAGAACATCCTCAGCCCTGCTGGAACAACCTCAGCCCTGCTGGAACAACCTCATCCCTGCTAGAACAACATCAACCCTGCTCGAACAACCTTAGCCCTGCCAGAACAACCTACTGGGTAAAGGATCGGTACCCATGTAAAGTGTTGGTCAAACCAAAACCACAAGATCTACCAGGGAACACGGAGCAATGGGAGAAACTCCCCAGTCATCACAAGGTGATCCCGTTCCAACCTGCTGAGTCACTGCCGAAGCGGACCGAGTCAACTCACCCCAAAAAGTGGGGAAAACACCCACATTGTACGAACACCCATAGTCGCAGACGGTGATGCAGTCCGGTGAAAGGCCACAGTACTGAAACCCCTCACAGCCGAAGAAGCAGAGGAACCAAACCATCCCTTCCGGCCAAACCATCGAGAACAAGACCAGGGGGAGACTGCTCAACCCTACTGGTCAGACAAAAGAGCACCAGGCCAGGGGAAACTCCACCCTGCTGGTCAAACAAACGAGCGCAGAGGGACCCTCTACGTCGCGAGAGGTCAAGTACGCAAAAAAGACCACGCCACGCACGTGGGGCCCACACGACGTGTGGCCCCAAGTCAACCGCAACTGAGTGCACAGACACCCTCAGGTACAAACAGCCACACGTACCTCCAAGCGCTCGTATATACTCCCGGAGTATACCTCATTTAAGCCCAAAGGCTATCGTGCACATGGCACCCAACATCAACGCAAAGGCGTGACGTAACAACTCCATGTCAAAGGCCCAGTATCGGACAACCAAAACTTGTGGACCATTTACATCACTCTCCCAAGAGTGTACGATCACATGCCAAGGGCCCGCTACAAACAAGGTAGGGTGAACCACCACTGGAGCACCTTCCATGATTCCACATTTAATAAGATCGTGCAAGAGGCTCTGCACAGCCAAACAGATCGCACCATTGTAATCCTCATGAAAAAACACACGAGATCGACTACTTACTCGCCTCAAACAGATATCCGACGAAAAAGTCACCAACACCGCCTCACACTCGAACATCGTCCCGTGATCCCGAGCCCCGACCCCGAAAACAATCGGGTGCATCGCACCATTGCGATCCCCTCGGGAAAACACGTCAAAATCACTACCCACATGAGTGCAACGGATATCCGGAGAAAAAGGTGCATTCCGGCGCACTGCACACGATCGATGATTCGTGGGACCCACATCCCGGTCCTGAAACTCAATGAATGGATTGTACCGTTGCGATTCTCTCAAAAAAGCACACAAGTTGAACTATCCACTTGTCCAAAATGGTTTCCCGATGATTAAGATGAAAATCACCGTCGACACCAAAATGGCCCTCATGGGCCCCGCACCATCGTGCAGAATTACAGCGGGCAGACTGCGCCAACGCGATGCCCTCAGAAAAACACACAACATTAACTGCTCGCACACCCTGTACAGACGTCCGAGGAAAAAGCCGCTAAAAGGTGCACGCAGCTCAAAAGACGGGCGTGGGGCCCACACCTCAACTTCGGCCTCAACGCCTAGAACTGCCCTAGAATGATCCGCCTCAGTGCCAGGGTCCCAACGCCACTGACGGTGTTTAAATCGGACGTCGGACGCGTCCGCGCCGTCCAAGACAAGGATCTCGGGAAAAACGCTCGACCACTTAAAGATGTGTCGCGCCTCCGCAGCCCCTTGTTTCTCGAATTAAAAATTTCTGAAACCATCTCAGAAGATCTGCCTCTGTGCCAATCCCAAGACGCCGCAGACGGAACGCAAAACGGACGTCCGTAGTGACAGCTACGGACATCGGAAGTTAGAAGGGGGGGGACCCCCCTTGGGCCGGACCGGCCTGGACCGGCCGGTCCGCCCACAGCCGACCCCCTGGGACTGCGGCCCAGCCGCCTCCCGCGAGCCTCCACGCCCGCACGCTGCGCGGGAGACTCTTCCATTAACCGGCCAACACGGCCGGTCGGCTTTCCACACGGAGACCTGCGTCGCATAGATCTCTGTCCAGCCGCGGGGTCGCGCGCCTGCGACCCCGCCGTCTCCTCTCGCCGGCTCCCGCAGCCGGTGCCCTCAGCCAGCGAGCCAAGCCGCCCTGCATCGTGGAGGTGCCGCCCAGCCGGCCGGATGGCCGGCCAGCCTTCCGCCATGCCCGCTGTCGCAACGCCATCCCGAAACCACCGTTCGCCGCCAGTAACCGCCGGAAAACCAGATTTTCGGCCGGAACATCCCGGGACTGCCCCGAGCACCCCGGGACTCGGATTTTTGATCCGAGAAGAGCATCGGAAACCTTAGAACATATCCTACATCTCTACGGCTTCTATATATGATTTTATAGCAATTCAAAAATATAAATTGGGCCCAAATATTGCGGGAATTTGAAAACGAAAACGAAATAACTCCTACCTCGAAGGGCGTAGCCCGACGCTTTGTGTGCGGACCGTCGGAACCGCTGCTCCTCGTCGGAGTTCACCTCGCCAGAGCTCGCCTCGCTGGAGGTGAAGTAGGGGGGAGGGTTTTAGGAAGAATAAGAAGAAGAAGAAGGGGGTGGGGGTGGGGGTGTTTAAGTACAGATCACTTAAACGCCCGCCCGATAGCCCCGAACACGAACTCCCGACAGGGTCAGGATTTAACCTCCCCTAGGCTAAAAACCACGCTTTGAGTGCAACGGCAGTATCTGAATTTTATTCCGAGACCCCATTCAAAAGTTACTAACCTTAGCACCCGAGGCCGCCAAATTACAAAAACGCCCCTGGGGCCATTTTTCACTGACGGCTCGCGCCCGCGAAACTTAAACCCATACTAGGGTAAACGGCACGCTCCGAACTCAATGGTGCCCTCGGTTTTCCAATCCAAGGCACTGTTTAAGAGATACTAGCATTTTTCCATTAAACGAATAAATTAATTTATTAATTTATCCGTTTAATCTTCCGGAAGCGAGCGAGGGGTCCAAACATCTTGCGCCGACATGTTTTATGTTCTTACTAGGGTAAACACCCCATTACGGACCGATCCGTACAATCAGATCTCTGATCTGAAGCTCCGTTTAGGAGTTATCCCATTTATTTTGCGTTTCCAGAGTGAATGCACTGAAAGATTTAATTCCAGCCACTCCAGGGCTCGAAATCGCACGCCGTCTGAAGGCGCTCCTCTGGAATATCATCAAGAATATTCCAAAGTCTTTCGTATCAAAAACCAGGTTCTTCAATTTATAATATTATATTTAACCTTAATTACTCGATTTACCATTAACTCCGATGATAAAAATAATTACCAAAGTTACTATTCATAATGCCCAAGAAATCAAAGTACCCCATTAACATAATTTAGACCAACTATTTCCAAACATGGAATCCATTTTCAAAAATTCAAAACTCTAAATTTGTATTAATTAATTTAAAATTAATCCCGTTGTTGAGAAAATGGGATTTAAAAGATAAAACATTGAAAAAGATTGAAATGTTTTTACCTATGAATTCAATGTATAATTAATTATAATGAGATACATTATATTAAATGGTAAAAATAAATTCTATTAATAATTTAAAACAATTAAATATTATAATTTAACAATATAAATTATCTCAATGAAAAAAATATAGTTAAAATTTATAGTATTTTTACTATTCATCAAAATATGAATGTTATCAGAAAAATATCAAAATTTTATCAAAAGAAAATTTTTATATCACGTTTCCAAATAAGATGTTTATTTTTTCAAATCTAACTTATAAATGTGACCAAAGCCTGATTTAAAATGGTTGCGCCATCAAAAGGCAACAAAATAACATTTTTTTGAAAAATACTTTTTTTATCCGAAAAAAAGAACTTGTCCTTATATCACGTCTAGAAAAACAATTATGGATAATACTATTCACAATGGCTAGTTTATATCCCGTTAAATAATAATATTTTAATAGTAAATCGTTGTTTAGTGAAACTCGGTATTACGTACAACATAAGCAGTCGAGGAAGCTCTCTCTTGCATGTAATGCAAGACAAGTTAGTATTACGTGTAGTGAAAGATTTATTTGGTGTTGTATATAATATAATAAAAAATTATTTCATTTATACATTGAGAAAAATCTATACTCGGTGTTGCATGAAATGAATTCTATCAAAAGAACCTGAATGTGTGTGCAATACAAGGCATGAATAGTGTTGCATATACTGCATGCTATTACGGTGTTGCGTATAGCACAAGCTAATCATGGAGTAGCGTACAACACAAGACATCAATTAAACTAAATAGAATCTATCTCATAAAATATTGGGGTGTTAAATTTAGAGGCCCTTGGAATGGGAGACTTCTAATGGCGGTCGCTATTGGGTTTCAATAAAGACCTCCATAGGTAGTCAGAGGGCTTAAAAAAATTAGCACACCTTCCCCCACCCTGTATTACCTCATGATCTCCCTCGAGAATCCATACAATGCTCATCCCCTCCCTCACTGCACCACCTCTATCACACCGCCTCAACCTCCAACTCACCATTGTCGCTCATCCTCTCCCTCACCACACCCAAATCTACCTCCAACTCACCTATTTCTCCCTTCCTCTCCCTCATCATACTGCCTCTGGCTATCCTTCATCACCCTTCCTCTTCCTCACCACACCCACATCCACCTATGTCTCATATATGCCTCATCCTCTCCCTCACTGTAGGTTCTGGCACCCTATCCCTCCCTGACTCCCCTCCTCACTTCTACCTCCACCTCCCTCTCCCCAACTCCCTCTACTCACACCTGGACCGTTGCCACAACCAACCCAGAGCCGCACGCCACCCATCCACCCTCACCGCTACCTCTCCCCATGTCTCTCTAGCCCTATGACTCCACCTCTACATTCACTTGCTTCCATATTTGTCTCGCTATCAGGTAATCCCTGATTTTAGTTATAGGGTTTTGATTTTGGGTACTTCCATCACAAATTGGAACTTCCATCCAAAATTGAATTTTGTAACTTCCATCACAAATTGGTTTTCTCCACTTCCTTCACAAATTATATTTGTTGATTTATTGGGAGGCATTATCTTCGTTGCTAAGGTTTATAGTCCAAAATCAGTATTTGACGATTTTTTTCATGTACCACATGCCCATAAAGGTTATTATTATTTTTTCATTACTTTGATTTAGAATTTTTTTTTCTATAGTTATAGTTGATTTATATGTTTTGATTATAGTGTATCAAAATTTATGCATTATGATATCAGTGGATCATAGATTCCTTATTTTCCATGTTGGCTTGTTATTTTTTGTTATACCCTGTAAAATATATTTTGTATCTTAACTGATTGACTCCTCCACCAATCTGATCAAATGAGTGAAGTAATCCCATTATATATGGCCCACGAACTATCCAAATCTATAATATTAAGAACAATATATTGAAGGGAACTAATGATCATGTTTACTGGAGGAGAATATGATAAGTGTGTAAGGGAAGAGGAGCCATCAAAACAACCAACCAGTTTAGCATCACAATTAAGAAACATAGAGTGAAAATAGATTAATAACAATAATGATATATTCAAATCTAATGTGAAATATCACTGGAAATATCCACTTTAAAACAACATAGAGGTTTATCAATTAAATAGTGTAAAGATATATCAATGGAATAAAAAAATAGGAAAAAACAAAATGAAATTTCAATAAAAGAAATATAGGTATTCATAATTTATAAAATATTTCTTTTTATAAAGGTTTTTATCCCCTTTATATGATTTACCATATACTCATATTAATATGAGTTTTAGTGACCTTTATCACCTCATCCTCTTTCTTTGACCAGCATCCATGCGACTTTTTTGTTAAGGTTTTACCTAATTTAGTTATGAAACGTACATTAAGACTAAATTTTTATCAGGGGTGTGTGAATGTAAGAAAAATTTTGACCTTCCCCCCTTAATGGAATATTTATTAGCTAGCATGGATCAACCATATTTAAGAATAAGTCCTCTAATAGAATCATCAGTGGGGAACTGGAGTCTTTGGTTAATGGATTTATGATAGATATGATATATTTGAGAAAAACTCGGTATAGTTTATTACATATGGAATCATAATAGATATATTAATTATGTATAATGTAATTATCCTATATTCTTCATTAATTATTAGATATTATAACTAGCAGTAGGGATTTCTTATGCATCATGGGAAACAATATGTGTATGTCATCTCCAATTATTAAATTATAATTAGTGATTTTCACATTTAATAGTTGGAAATAGACAATTTTCATTACATGAAAACATTATGTCCATCATGTCATATAAATGATAGGATATAATCAAATGTGATAATCCCACCACCTCGATAATGTAGTTTTCATAAAATATAATTCACTTCATAGATGCTATAGAGTAATATCTCTCCCAAAAAACTATTTTGGATTGGTGGCGATATAGATATTGAAATTGATGATAAAATTTTATTTCATTACATAGGGAATTCATAAATGATGATTGATATCCATGTGTTGATTTTTGTTATGACAACCCATCAATATATTGCAATTAAATATCACATTATCCATCTTTGTTAATAAGATGTATCAATTATGTTCCATTGTTGAATGACAGTCAGTGGCAGGAGATCATTATTTTCTGTGATATCTATTTTCTTTGATTTTTTTGTGTTATAGATTGAAATATCATCTTGTCACTAGTTTCTACATCCATATAATTATGTACCCATGATACTAATTGGTGATGATATCACCATGTGCTCAAATAGAGTCTATATCCAATTCAAACAACCCATTTAACAGAAATTATGACTGTAAGTTATTCATTACACAAATATTAATGGTGGATAAGGTATTCATTATATAATTATTTAGTGTAGATATTAGGTGACTATTAAGAATCCAATAAAAGTAATTGTTAACTATTTTATATAGAGTATTTGGCATATATAAATAAATGTTATTAATCATAAAATTATAATGTAATCTAATGTATCCTTCTAAAAATGATAGAAAATTTTAATTATTTTGATAACACCTCTCATGTGGGGTTACTTTTCTTATTAACACACTCGGAAAATGTGTTTTTTTATTTATGTAGACTTATTTTGAAAATTATTTGAAAATTATGTGAAACTACTTTTAGGAATAAATCAATATTTCGGCTCTATTTGGTTGTACTTCTTGAAAACGTCTTAGAATACATATCCATTTTGATAAAATTTATTGTGCAAGTTTTTTCAAATTTCATGAAAATGTGTTTCTTGAAAAAAAAATCATGAGAATTTATTTATTTATATATTATAATTGAGACAAAATTTTTTCTTTATATTTACTGATCCTTTAACTGAATATTCTGATTTCCTTACCTATTAAAAAGTGTAAAAAAATCCTCATATCATAAAAAAATATCTTAGTTGAGTTTTGTTTTATATATTAATTTCATCAAAATTTTAATTCAATTAAAAATATTACTTTTATCCAGACATGTTTTATAATCCTCTCAAAAAAATATTTAGTCAAGTAATGAAGAATCCTTTTAAAAATAAAATGAATAATTATTTAAATATATTGCAATGATCATGTCATTTGTGAATTGTTTTTTGTTTTCGATGAGTATGAATTTATGTCCATGTGAAATTGGTTAGTATTTATATAAAATGTATTTTGTGATATGAAATTCTAAAAATGCATGCAATATGAAGTCTTGTGTAAACATTGATGCTTTTTGTAAAGATACAAATATGGATAAGAGTTGGATGGATCTTCCAAATAGAACATCTAGAGAATATTTTTAAGGCATTATGCAATTTATTTATTTAACTAGAGTATTTCAATGAAAAAATATATGTTTTCCACATAGAAAATGTGACAATAGATATCAATGCATATGATATACTGTGAGATAGCACGTTTTCTTGATTGGGTTTTTGAAAAATTATAAGAGTTGGACTCATCATGGAAAAAAATATATTCATTGTCACCATATAGAAAATATTCATATGGATATTGATGAGAGGAAGATTAATCCTATGCATGATATGCTTACTAAAATGGCATGTGAGATAGCTCATGAAGGGATTAACATCTAGAATATTTTGACCGATGAGATCAATCTGTGCTCTGGTGGTGATCATGATTTATTGAAGTTTTATGAAATACTTGATGATGATAAAACAGAATTATATTATGGGTGTAGACATGTTAGAGGAACAAGCACTGGACCCACATCATTATGTAAATCCCTTTACGTATGAGGGTTGAGGTATGCATGGTGGTAAATGTGTTTATTTCTTAATTATGAATTTAACATATATACACACATATGTCAAATTTTTTAGGAATATTTTTCAATAGGATAATACTCGATTTCTTCTTATTCTCATAAGAGAGGCCCAGGTCCTGGTATTTCTTCTTGGAATTCCGACACGACCCTTGATGTATCATTTGACGAGAGATACCATCCTACGGGATTGGGTACCCCTACATTTATTCACACATTGGTTCATATCATATTCAACCCACATATATTTTCATTGACTACATGTTAACGGGCATCATTCCCCAAGGATACATTATATCAGTTATTGAAGAATGTTTAGGTAAGAGGGTCATTTTAGTTTCTTGAATATATTTAAAAAATACTAATATGTGATAATTTTTTTTCTTAAATAGAATAATCTGAGTGTGTGCCTAAATGAATTTTTCCCAGTGTGTATATCCAAATGTTTTTAAATGTGTAAAGATAATAAAGGGAGAATCAAGATGGATCACTAGGTACTAAATGTGGGTGCCCCAGACATTCTGGATAAAGTCCCGAGAGGGGATCTCCCATCTCAGTGGCCTGAGTTGTTTCATATTGGTCTATTGAGGCTGAAATGGTGAGTCTATATATTTTAGTTTATATATTTCTAATAATTTTTACCATTTTACATATTTGATATTTGAATTTATTGAATGTAAGAGGTGGTAGAATGTCATTCCGAAAATAGTGCGTTGTAGGGACCACCTCACAGTCTTGGGACTCATTATTTGTCCTAGATTTGACATGATTTATTTATTATTAATTTTTTATATATTATTATTTAATATGTTTTTTTGTATTTTTATCTTATTAATATATAGTTATAGGAGCAAGTTTCACCGGCTCGTGAAATGTTAGTGTGGATGACAACTCATGATCGAAATGATCCAGAGGTTGTAGCTCTTATAGTAAGTTCTTGTACTAATTATAAATTATTACATAATTCTACATATAAATATATATTTATATTTACATGTTACATTGGATCAATTTTAGGTTGAGTTAGCATTGTTTCTAGAGGACCAATGACAAATTTCCATGCGAAGGGATAAAATATTCAATCTCATTATTGTTCGTGGTGGACATGTCTACAGTTTGACCAATGAAATAGGGATTACATATTTTTTATTTTCATGCATAGTGGCTATGGATATTGTTATTTCTGGGGTGAAATAGAAGATGGCATATTTGGAAGTATGGGTGCATGCTTTTGAGGATGTAAATGTGCAGCTGGTAGCTGAGCTTAGAGCACTACGAGAATATGTGCATCAGGGTGATAATGCAAGTGATCCTACGATGTAGGTTTATAGAGAATTTATTTATTTATTTTTTATGAAATTAGTTAATATTACCTTTATAATTTTTATTCTTTGTAGGCCCCTTCCATATCAGATGGATGTAGCAGTCATGGCCCCAGATGAGGTATCATATTCAAGAGGTGTGTTTTTTATTTTATTTTTTGTTTCTCGTTTAAATTGATTGTCTCGATTTGTTTTTTTTTTGTATATTTTAGAGTTAAAATTAAATTTTTTCATTTCTATGGTCCTAGTTTGTCATAGTTACCTTTAGGTATCCTTTATTCATTCATAGTTTCCTGCTCTGTCACCTAAACTAGTAGGATGGTACAATCAAACTAGAGAATATTCTCACTAAGCCCCACTATCTTCATCCCCAACTTTTATAATAGTATTTCCTTCACTTATTCTCCCATGTAGGACCCCCTGACAAATATACGTGGTTAGAATATATGACCCATTCTAAAAGACCAACCTCCACCTTCCACCCAGTCTGCTTCTTAGGATGTAGTATAATTTCATGGTCTATATTTTTTTATTTTCTATCCTATATTTTCCTATCCTACCTATCTTATAATATGTCATTGTGTGTGTGTGTGTGTTTCATGTTTCTTTTGTCTATATGTATCTCTTTTTTCTCTCTATATGATCAGCCTGTATGTATGTCTTTCTCTATGTTCTTGTCTGTAGGAGTGTGTGTCTATATATCTACATGTTTTTCAATCTATATATCTATCCATTATACAACAAACTCGTCTATCTATTTATCCATTTATTTGTTTTTCATCACACTATGTATGTTTAATGATCAATCTTTTCACAAGTAGGTTTATCAATATGTTTTTTTATTTCTTTTTCAGTCGACATGCCTTTCTAATGACACGTCTATCCAACCATCCATGTGACTTTTCATTGTTCTATTTTTCTATCATCATTATTTCTATTTATATATCAATACATTTTTCATTTTGTGTGTAAACATATTATTTTGTCTCTATTAATTCAATTTTTTATTAGTTTATGTGTGTATTTTTTAACCCATCTATGTTTTTATATTTCTTTTCTATTCAACATTTTTTTCAAGTTGTATTCAATTGTTCATTAGTTCCTTGGTCCGTTTATCCATCCATCTTCTTGTCCATCCATCGTCTTATCTGTATGGTTTTCCATCCATCCATTCATTTCTTTAGTAATGGGTATGAAATTAAAAGTCCAAGGAGATGTCATTAGACCCTCCATTATGTATCTAAGAGGACTTAGGTACTAGTGATTTTGGATGTTTCTTATGCTTCTCATCATTTTACAGATCATCGCCTCAACATCATTTGATTGATCATTATAGAAAAGATTTTTCGACTCATTATATCATATATTTTGACTTTCTATGAAGCAGATGGTCATGGATCATCTAATGATTTGGGAACATTGAGGGTTGTTGGTATTTTATTTGGATTCCTAGTAACCCTATCCCTTTTTTGAAGGGTCGATCCCATAGTGACCTTGATATCACTACTCAGTCGTATCCCCTTAGGGTATAATGATATCCATGAGTAGTAAAGCTAAGTTCTTAGCCCTATAAAATCACTTGTTGAAGGAAGCTTGCTCATAGTATTAACTGTTTTATGGTCCATCGTCATCTACAGTCACCACAATACTTTAAAATGTTTCTCCATACCAATATCTATAAATATTTCTATCAGATTGAATGGCCCCAAAATATGAATAGAACCTTCCCAATATAGACATGTAGTAAGAATTGGTGCATCTTCACCAACACTTTATCCAAGAAACTTATTAGATCCTATTCTATTATCATAGTTTATATGATAAATTAACATGGCTTGAAACCACTATGGGAGTCATAGATCAAGAGTAGGTAGTTTCTTGATTACATAACCCAGAATCTTATAAGATGAAGTTGTGGAGGGATGTATGGATTGACATCCTAACCCCATTCTTCATAATAACCCTATTCCAACTCTATATAGAACGTTCCTTGAGACATCTCTTTATTCATTAAAGAGAACCCCATTGAATGTTTATATGTTTTATTAATCCCTTAAGGACCTTGAATGATTTCTATTAACGTCTCAAAGCTAGCATTGATTTGTCGATGGGGTTCCTTCCTCATGGATTTCATGACTTCCCTTAACAATTCATGGACTAATGAGATTGTTCACCTAATATCTCCCTACACAGCCTTTGTGAAGGTGGTATTTTCATACATGGAACCATAGATTGGTTCCCCGTAGACCCAATTTGCATCCCATAAGATGATTCTTAATTTATGTTCTTTATGGTGGAATGTATTTTACTATGTGATCTAGGGGATCAATAGTTATGGGATCAAGTTTATGATATATATGTTCATCAAGGATATCATGATGGATTCATAAATAGAGGCCACCTTTAGCTCCTACATGAATTTAGTAGATGTCCAATAGAGCTAATATGTCTAAATCCATTCAATCTTGATGCCACATCATAAGTTAAATATCTAATATTTTTCCATCATCGCAATTGATCAGCAGTTGAGTGGGAAATATGGATGTATATATGTGTGTTTGCGGCTCTGATATGTTTGTTTGGTTATCTAGGGAAGTTTTATGGTGATGTAACACACATTCATGAGTGGATTACCCCAAATATATTATGATAATCTTTGAGGATATGTTGGATCTTCTCAGATTATTATAATCAAAAAATTGAAGGGGAAGGTTTATTAAAGGTCATTGGAAAATGATATACATCAACAGTATATTCTATTATAGTTGAAGGATTGTGTGTTTCTCTCATAGTGAGTGTGTCTCTGTGTGTGTTTGTGTATCTATCTTCCCATAAATTTGTCCATCCACTCATTTTTATATCACATTTTATGTAATCTCATCCACTAGTTCATTGGTCTATCTATTCCTTCAACCCTCATTCATAAGCCTGTCTATCTATCTGTCTGTCTATACATTGGTTTGATCAACTATGTTGGTGTAGTTTCATCCGTCCATAATATCTACAAGATGGACAATGAAAACACCCATGGAAAAGTGTATCTATATTTTCAAAAGACTCTATATTTTCCACACTTCATCAAACAACAAGGTAGTTTTAAACTTAATGCACAACTAGCTCTCATGATTACTCATGTAGCACATGTCTTTTATAATATCTAGAGGTAAATTCTAGTTTTGATTTATTTCATTTTATGTGCATATCATGAATCTTCCTCATTAGATTACCCATCAGGTTTGTATATGATTTTTTAATGTTAGCTTTGAAGCATTTAATCACCCAACAATATTCATATATATCTACTTATTTTTTTTGTTTAATAATTTTTTTGTGTCTTATTAGTAGGTTGATTGTGGTTGATGATTGGAGATGAATTGAAGCTTGTTTTATTGATATTTTGGTCAGGATATCTGATTTTAATTTGATATTTATAGGCTGTTTCTTTTGCTTTTTTCTAGTTATAATATTTAATTTTAGTTTTTTTTTCTGGTTATAATACTGTATATCAGTTGTTGGAATGCATGTTTTTTTTGCAGACAATTTTTTTTTGTTTTGGTTACTGCATTTCACCTATTGGAATGCAGGTTTTTTAAAAAAAATATCAAGACTTGTGACCGCTTATGGTGGTCGCTATAGGTTTTTGTTCAGAAACCATTAGCGACCGGCAATGACAGTTGCTAAATCTATTTCTTTCAAATCATCAGTGACTATATAGATGGTCACTAATATCTTTCATAGTGACTGCTACCACGGCCAGGTTAGAAAACCCTATAGTGACAGTATTTTTCCGTCGCTAATGCCCAATATCGATGAGGCAACTGCGACCGCCAAAGGCGACCGAGTAGCGCTACCTAAAGACTATTAGAAACCACTTTTGGTAGTCACTAATAATCGATTTTCTAGTAATGATATCATTATGACTATATTTTCTTCAGTCAACATATTTGCAATGGGTTTATCATCTTTCTTTTGATAGCAACATTCCCTTGCAAAAGTCCCATCGTTTTCCACAGAAAAACCATTCTCCTTTCCTCTTGGAAGGATTGTATTTCTCCGTGAATTTCTGAATCTTCTTTTTGAAATGTAAGCAAGAGTTTTGTTGTGAATTTCCCTCAATTATATTAATATTAGTATTGAATTGTGATGTAATACTCACATATCTTGATATGGATTCTTCTTCAATGCAAAGAAGCTTTTTTAATTTTTCTAAGGAAATATCATCACTCTTTTTACTAAGTTATTTTCCGTAATCTTTCCACATAGGTGATAATTTAGCAATAATTCCACCAACCCGAAATGTTTATGGTATATTACTCTTAATGGAAATAGGTTTATTTGGTATAACTGGTAGCTCTTGAAATTTCTCCAACACCGGCTTGTTATTAACCATCACATAGTTTAGATACTTTGCAATAAGAAATTTATTGATACCTTTTTCCTCATCTTTGTACTTGAACTCGAGTGCATCCAATATCTCTCAAATGGTCTTTATTTGGCGGAAATAGTCATAAGTACAATTTGATAACGTGTTGAGAATATGTCCTAGACAAAAAAACTTGACCGTCTTAACGTTTCATCCTCATTTCCTAAATGTTCTTGAATTGAGTGAGATCAACGGGTGTACCGTCGGGATTTGAAGTGGGATCCTCATGAATGAGTGGAAGATTCGGTTCCGCTATGTAAAAAATCTTCAACACCATAAGAAGAAACTTCATCCTGTCATGCCACTGGGAGAAGTTATTTTCATCGAAACGGTCACGTTTGATCATGTCTTGGTTATTAATTTGAGGGATTTGGAATCCATCTTCTTGGTTCTAACATAGGTATCCACCCATTTGATTGTTGTAAAAAAATATGTAGGCAGATGAAGAATAATTATTGAACATAGATATGTGAATTTAATTCACTATCCAAAAGGGTTTGATCCACCCCCACATTGATGGTGTAGAGTTGTCGATGGAAGATCCACTTGATAATTTCACCAAAATTTGCGGAAAACTGAACACCAATTTTCGGCTGCCTCGCAGTATCGATGTTGGAAAAAATATCTAGAGAATTTTTGGGATTGAAGAATAATTAAACCAATAATCTATCTCATCATCACTTATTTATAAAATGAAATTGGTGTAAATCGCACCGGTTTGATCTTGTTCTTTGATTCAAATAACACCTTGGTTCGATCAAAACAAGATAACTATTAATGAAGGGAACCCATTCAGATTAAAAAAAAAACCAAAAACCAACAGTTATGACTAATCACGATTATATATTTGTAATAAAATATATTTTTTTTGGTTTTATATATATATATAATAATTCATTTTACTAAATTTATATTTTTTAAAGACACTTTAAAATAATCTTGGAAAAAATATATTTTTAATGAAACTTCCAATTCCCAAATGTTGTTTTTCGGTTTTAAATTATAAAATCGTGTTTAGTTTTCATGCCAAATATTACGTGTGTTTTCTATTATTATTATGCAATTATTTTTTATGTGGGATGCTCGTGTTGTTGGGCCTTAGTGTGTGGAGTTCAGTTCTGCTGGGCATGTTTATGGATTGGGGCCTACGGCTGTTTGGAGGTCTCCTTCTTTCGGGATGTTCACTCAGTCCTGCTTCATTGGCCAGCCTGACCTTCGCTGCATGCCATCGTGATGATCCGCCTATCACTCCTTCCACCAGTTGTGTGGCTCCTCTTCTGTTACGCCTATCAAGATGTCGGCTGAGGTATGCGGTGCCATTATTTGCTGTGGTGCGTGCATGTTTTTGTGTGTGGTTCGTTGTCTTCAACCTATGAGTTCGAGAGCATTGAGAGAATTTCCTTGTTTTTATGAGATCCGCCGCCATCACGTCACCATCCTAACCCCGTTCTGGTGATATCTAGTGGAGAACTTGGATCCCTTGAGTGTGGAGGAGACCATTTCAGAATCCAGAACTTCTCACCTCGATGGAGCTACGTGTTCTTTGGTGATTCATTGTTGTGATCCCACACTTTTCTTTATTTTTTACATTTTGTGATTTTTGTTCTTTATTTCCTTGTTGGTTTAGCTCTTGGTGACTGAGTGGCATGCGTGAGTATGTCCAGTTCGAGGGAGTTCTTCACATACTCTGAGCCAAAGTTCATCAGGCTCTTGGGTGGACGAGGTCCCTGTTCTCAGATACCATTTGAGTTCTACAAGCGTGGTCTATCTTAACTGCTCTTCTCTTCTTGTATGTGCTATGTTTTCATTTATCATAATAAAAGGAAGATTGTGGTGGTGTTCTTGTCGTGGGGTATGAGAGGGCAAGAAGCGCCCACTCGCCGTTCCTTACAATTTTAATTTACTCCAGGGACCCCCTTGTCAACACCAGCGCCATGCCCACTCGCTGTTCCCGTCTCCTCTGGGACCATATTTTGGATTATTTACAAATTTTTTTACCACAATCGGTTAACATTCTGACCCAAAAAAAGAATCGTGATTAGAATTTCTTATTTGGGTCATATTTAACTTAATTTAAGGTTAACGGAAAATTATTTTTATACAACAGTTGGGACAGTATGTCAGACTTGTTTGATCTCTATAATTGAAAAACGATCACCATAATTTCAGAATGCTAGTGAAAGATCCAAATTGCATTTCAATTATAATATCCAATGCCACTCAATATCATCTAAATCATAAATAAAATGTGTCAGATTTATAGGGTCATGGAATGAAGATCATGCACCATGTATAATGAAGGATCACATTTTAAATTATAACACTACTCATAAATTCCATTTTTTATCAGCCTAAAAAAACTCTGATAAAATTGACATTTATCAAAACTATGTTTAGTGTTGATAAATATCATCTTTTATCTATGCAACACGACATTGATAAAAGTCTTTCTCTACTGGTGCAGGGGTTTCCTCAACCTCCGCAGGGCGACGAAAAGCTTCATAGGCACCAAATTTTTTCATTTGGGATGATTTTGTTCAAATAAATAATATTTAAACAGTAGCAAAGTTTAATGAAATTCCGACTTGACCGACATGTTTACAGAGCGTCCATGCCAAAACAAACAAGCAGTATAAACATTAGTTTAAAATAAACTTAATCATATAGTAGTAGGTCAAACAAATGTAGAATGAAATCCAGAAACTGCAAAGGGTCTCTCGGTCTACAAACGCCAAGAAAACGTGTTTAGATTGTCTTGATGTTTTAATAAAATGATTCATAAGTAATTTTTGATGTGTAAGAATCCATCTCACATCAAATAAACATACGATGTGACCAATATGACTCCAAATTCATATTTTTAGTTTAAATCTTCGTTTTAATAAAAAAGACACGGGATGTACTCAAAACAAAGCATAAACATTCGGATAGTTTTAATACTTTAGAACAATGGCCCTAAAGTCATTTTTGATGTGTAGGAATAAATTTCAGATTAATCCAATGCACAGTGTGATCGATATGACTCAATGTGTGTTTATTTATTTAAAACTGACATTTTAGTTCAAAAAAATATTAATATACTCAAAACCCAGAAAACATGTTCAAATTATTTTAATACATTAAAACAATAATCCACAAATAATTTGTGATTTGAAGTAATCAACCACACCTCAATTCAATACACATCGTGCCCAGTATGACTCAATGTGTATGTTATGAGTTTAAAATTGACAATTTACTTCAAAACATGTGTCACTCACTGAAAATCAAGAAAATACACTCAATTTGTCTTCATACATTAGGATAATGATTCATGAGTCATTTTTGATATATAGAAATTAGTCTCATATCAAACTGATATACGATTTGACCGATATAACTCAAAGTACGTGTTTTTAGTTTAAATTGACATTTTAGTAAAAAAGACATGTGACATACTCAAAACCGAGAAAACACATTTGTATAATTTTGATATATTAGTAAAATGACCCTTAAGTCATTTTTGATGTGTAAGAATTAATTGTATGTCAATCAGATGCATGGTGTGACCGGTATGACTTCAAGTGTGATTTTTTATTTAAAATTAACATTTTAGTTCAAAACATGTGTCACATACTCAAAACTAAGAAAATACGTTTGGGTTGTTTTGATATTATAGGAAAATGATACAACTATCACAAAACTGGGATAGGGAAGCACTGCCTTTTATCAACAATTAGCAAAAAAACATTAATAAAGGGGTGGGCCTTTATCAGCGCTAATAATAGCACTGATAAAAGTTTTCTAAAAAAAATATTATTAATTTATATAAAATTATTATATTTATATTAAAAAATAATGTTTATTTGAATACATTTAATAAAAAAATGTTTTTAATAAATAGATATTTTTCAATAATTCAAAAATATATATATAATGTTTTTAATGAAAAAAGTATTTCTAATATTATAATTAAAAATATATATATATATAATTTAATAATTATAAGATTATAATAAATTACATTAAATAATAAATATATTTATTATATTTATTATATTTATTAGATTTATTAGTGATTTATTAGATTAATTTATTATATTTATTTGATTTGTGGGATTAATTAATTCTGTTTATTATATTGGTTATATTTAATTTATTTATTTTATTTATAAATATATAATACTTTTTAATATATTTATTTATAATTAAATTTATTGAATATATATGTGTTTTCCGTTGAATTTGGTCAATGAAAATATTGATCATGAGTTTATATATGTTATGTATTGAGCATATGAATGTTCATTTATACATTACGTCACGTTGTCCATTAATGTGGTATGTTGATTAATTCATAATGTTACCCATATGAACAATATATGTTCTAAAAAATGTACTTATAAAATTACATTAAATACATTTAAATAATAAATATATTTTATTATATTTAAAATGATATATATAAATACTTTTAGAATACATTTGTAATTATAATTATGACTGTATATATATATAAATAATTATAAAATTATATATATAATATTATAATTTATTAATATATATATAAATATATTAACAATTATATACAAATATTTATAAATATATACTATTTATAGTTATAATTATAAGTATATATATATATATGTAAATAATTATAAAATTATAACAAATATATTTATTATACTACTTATAAAGTTATAAATATATAATTAAATAGATATATTTATAAATATATACAAATATTTACAAATAAATACAAATATTTATAAATAAATACAAATAAATTTTTATTTATTTAAATAATTATTTAATTGGTTGTGAAATTGTTCTGATAACGATGTCCTTTATCAGTGCCAATAAAGTGACGATAAAAGACATATTTATCAATGTTATAATTCTAGTGCAAATAAATAGGTCTTTTATCAGTGCTATAATTTGAGTGCTGATAAATAAGTCTTTTATCAACGATTTTTAAATGTTGATCAATGTATGTTTTATCAGCATTTTTTATTTTAGCACTGATAAAATATACATTTACTAGTGTTTTTAACCAGTACTGATAAAGGTTCCAGTGGGTTTTATAAAAAAACTCTAACAGACTCCTCCTCCCTCACACCCTTTTGAGCCTTCATAGTAGCTGACCCATGCATCATCGAGCTCTCCTCCGTCGTGACCCCTCCTCTACTGTGACCCCTCCTCCTCCTCCGCCGCCACTGCCTCCTCCTCCTCCTTCATCCTGACCCCTTCTCTACCACATCCCCTCCTCCTCCTATGTCATTGCTGCCTCCCCCGTTGCTGCCCCCTCCTCCTCCTCTTCCTCCCTGGCCGCCGACTCATCTTCCTTTGTTGTCGCCTCCTCCTCCTCCTCATCTTCTTCTTCTTCCTGCACCTCCTCTACCTCCTTCTCCTCCTCCTCCTTGTGCGGCCCCTTGTCCACCTAACCTGCTCCAGTGCACCCTCTTCATCCGCAACTATCCTCGCAGCCACCTCTACATCGCACAGATTCCCCCCAGTGAGTCTCTATTGCGGTTTCCCTGGTTTCCATAGGGTTCATAGGGTTTGGGGGAGTTTTTCACCTAATTGAGGGTATGTCATTGAATTTTTGGGGAGTTTTTCATCTAATTGTTGGTATATAATTGAGTTTTGGGGGAGTTCTATATCTAATTGTCGGTATATCTATTGAGTATGTTTCTTACTCTTTGATTATTATTGTTTACTGTTCTTTATTATTTATCTTAGGTGGAGATGCTTGTTATATATATTTCATTCCCATTCTTTTTTATTACCTCTGTTTATTTTTATTTTCAATGTACTACTCGTAATTTTCTTATCTATTTTATCATACAAAAAGGGGGAGAGAGATTCAAATTTGGGTCGAGTTTATTAGATTTGGTAATTATCAAATGTGTTGAATGGTTCCTTGCCACTCTGTCTATGTTTTGATAAAATCATATCCCCTCTCAATTTGATTATTTTTATTTTGATAATTACTTATTCCTCACTTAGTTTATAGTTTATTATTCTTTATTATGGTGGAGATTCTTATTAGATAAATCTACATCCTCTCTAAATTTGTATGGTTACTCTATCACTTATGCTTCCACATGCACTTTCTACCTACATAGACCTATTCTAACTATTTATATTCTCATACATGCTACTTTTGGATAGTTCCGAACTTTATGCTCGGTCGGAAACCTCTATAATGGATAGCTTCTCTAGTAGTGTCTATCTTTTAGAGTTGGACAATATTTTTTCTTTATCTTCTTTTCTTAAATTATAGAGTCTTGAGTAATATAATAGCAACAACCTTTAAATAAAAACATGTAGGACTGTATCTCTACATTTAAAAATTCCCTTAATAATATCCAAATATATTATATACTCCCCAAGGCATTTATTTTTCCTTTCCATCTAAATTGAATTGGAAGTAATCGGAATTACATCAATAGAAAAAGGTATATCTTCAGTCCTATTAATATTTACAATTCATCACACATAATAATGAATTTCTTAGTAACTCATATAATTGTGTCGACAAGATTGGATCCCCAACCTACTTCTAAATTTTCCTTCTCTGTTATATATTAACATCAAGCTTACTGAAACTTCATGTTCATTAAAATAATACTGAAAAAAAGGAATCTGTTCTCAATGACCACCTATTGGGATTATCAGATATAAAAAATAAACAAAAGAATAAAATAAATAATGGCTCTATTCCACCCCCAAACATCACTCAGGTTATACCAGCACCCATCAATCTACCCATCCCGATTCTCACACTAGTCGAAAATTAGGAAATATTCATGGGTTATGATAGTGGTTATAGACCAATTGAAAATGGATATAGTTTATATCCACTATTAGGACACCCATGGGAGTTATCCCAGTTTCCATATCCTACAAGCAATATCCATAGTTAGATGGTCTAGTACCATAGACAGTGATTTTGGATGAAGTCCCTATTATGGGGAACCAATAGCCAGAGATTGTAACCTTTTCCATAGGGAATCAACCTCCATATGTGGACCATAGACATAGGTGTCAATAGCTATGGTTTATGAATGGGGTCGTATAATTTGAAATATTAAACCAAATGATGAGATTTGATATCAAGACCACTTCTATAATTTATCTAAGACTTTAACAATAAGCTACAATGACCTATATTTATAAATATATACATATATATATATATATCTACATATATAAATATATGGTTGTGTGTGTGTATAATTTTTTATAACTATAATAATTATACTTTTGGAAAAGAAAAATGGTCATGGATTTCAGAACCTTTGACCATATTCTATATCAACTATGGTCATAGGTGTTATAGGAAAGTCCTACCACCACTATATATATGGATCGTGTCCTTAGGACTTTTCCATTTCCTTCCCATAAAAAACACTCCTTTGGCCATAGTCCATATCAACTCACACACCGGTTATGCCTCCATTAAAAGGTATGTGGATTGGTTATGCTAACCTAACCAAAAAGAAGATCACTGGTTGTGCCTTGTCATTAGAAAAAGGTATATGTCTGGGATATGCCTCTAGGTGTGTAAAAGGAAAGGAATTTTTATTCATTCCTTGGTATGGGGAAAGATATATATTAAAGATTTACACTCTCCTTCAAAAGTATGGTTGATCTAGTACATGATCATGATACACCCTTGTATTTTAATGAATAACCTAGGGTTGGTTTCGAAGGTGAAAGAGGGATGTTGAACTGATTTTTCAAATGGAACCAGATTCCATGACTTGGTGAATATTCTACATCGCGGAGGTTGTTCTTGCGGACTGTTTGGGGAACTACAATTTGGAAGATAGTTTTTAGGGTTCTAGTTGTTTTGTAATAGTGGTTTCATGGTGTTTTGGTTGTCGTGTGAAGTATTATAATGTGGAGTTCACACCGTTCTTCCAATTTTGGTATCATTTCACTGTGGAGGGTTTCAGATCTTAGAGGTTATGTTGTATTGATGACCAAGGCATCATAGTCCCTTTCCCCAAGATTATATGATCTCATTGTTGACCGTGCAGGTGGATTCTAGAGTTATTTTTATGAGGAACCATTATGGTGTGGCCATATCCTTTGTGTCGTAGTTCTTTCTCATTTGGGACCCATTGTGGCATGGACCTATGTGTTGGGTTGTGATGCATGTTTTCTCAGATTGCTTATGTGTTGTGGCATTGCAGAGGGAATTTATAGTAGATGTATCGCACAAGGAATATGTTTTAAGAGTTGTATGAAGGATTCATATAAGATTCTTCACAGTTTTAACGAAATATCATCTTAATGATGTTGAAGGGAAAATCAATCCTCATCCGCCTCTTCTTTATGTGCACTTGATATCCCAAGGAGCATGGGATGCATTTAGCGGCCATTGTGTGGAGGAGACTTTTCAGGTACATTGTATCTAGTAATACATTGTTTGACGTTTCTTGTATTCATCACTGTAATTGAAAGTTTTTTATTTATAAAATAGCAACTGAGTGATGAGAATAAGGAATAGGTATCAAAACTAGTGTACCCCTAATTTAATGCAAGGATGGGGTATGCTTCACTTGAGAAAAAATTGGTACATATTTTAAATCTACCGTAATACTTTTATGTGACAAAAAACAACACCATAGCCATGTTCCTATATTTATATGCAGATTGATGAATCGAATATCAAAATACACTTCCATCCCATTCCATTTTCTATGGAAGGAGGATCACGTAAATAAAGAGCGGATACTGATTGATGAAAACACAGAAAAAGTGTCAGAAACATGTGTAAGTATGACATAAAATAAATTCATTTTGCTTTAAATCACTATTATATAACAATGAATACTTTTTCCCTATATTTTCTATCAGACAAAGTAAAAGTAATTAGCAACACCTACACCAGATACAGACATACTTTTAGTGGCCTTGAAGCAACCAGAATAGTATGGCCGCATCAGAGGTGTGGGTTTTGGGGTGACACCCCAAACTGATTTTTAGAAATAAAAACAAGTGGAGGATCAAACTGAGGAAATTCAAAAGAAGAGAGAAACTATGATGAACCAGGCTGGGTCACCATCCGACACGGTGCCCGACCCGGTCTGTTCCAAGGCCCGAAGGGCGTTCATGATCCCCATGGGATGGCACAACTGCCCGGGTATCAAACATTACATGGGAACGATTTACCCAAAATAAAAGACAGAAAAACAACTAACCAGATAAATAAACTGAAACTAGAAATAGACAACCAAACAAGACATTAAACTATGTACATGTTTAAAGTCTACAACTCAAAACAATAACTAAGAAGAAAATACGACAGCAGAAACTAAAACTCTTACTCAAACCTCCTGGCAAAAGAGGGGCCACATCAACACCACTCTGCATGACAAGACCAACTGCAACCTGAACCACCATAACTGAGCATGTTTTCAGAACCTGGAATACCCAAGAAACAAAGTCTACATACACCTAAAGGTGTATGTAGGGTGTGATCCAAAATCCCAATATGACGTCACCCAATAAAAATGTTCCACATATAATCATTAAAAAAATACATTTGCAGGAAAAATAAATTAAAGGACACCAAAGCTTAAACAACTTTAAAGAAACAGTTTCTATAAGGAAAACACTTTTAAAGAAAACAACTTAAATAAAAGAAAACACCCTAGCATAAAAGAAAAACTCAAACCTTCACAGAAACCCAAAAACTTCACCGTATGTCGACGATGGGTGTACAGTAGTCCAGGAGCACCAAAAGTGGGAGAGGCCCAAAAGGTACTAGAAAAAGGAATGGGACCCTAGAACCTCGTGTCTCAGTGAACAGTACAGGAATCACAACAAAATATATTCTCATGCACGAGTCACTAGACAAGGCAACACATCCATAACCTAGTGGTCTCTGATCATCATCCAATGTTTAGTTAGTGTTGTAATCGTCAATCCAACTAAGTGAATCTGGGTCGGGGCCACTCCCGAATCACTAGCACGCTAGTCTAGTCCGCTCACCTAGTACCCACACATCCCCTTTTGTGCTCAAGATGTTCCAACGTCACATTTCATGTTAAACTCAAAGAAATAAAACAAAAATGGTGTAACATAAACCCACCGCCACACTTCCACATACATAGAAAACCACTTGACAAAGTACGCACGCCAAAAGACTTTACCCAACTCAATTAAAACAATTTCTGCATTGCAAATAATTGTTTATTTAAAACCTATTAAATTTTTATCATTAATCATTTTTATCAAATCATATTAAATTATTTGTAAAAAAATTATTTAAAAAGAAACATAATACGACTTTAAGATGGAAAACCAACTCAACCCTCTTTCTTGACCAAGCACACCCAAAACAGGTTCCCAAAAATGTTTCACACCATTAATACAACTTAATAAACCATTTGATGATTTTATAAAAACACTTACAACGTGAAACCAAGCATTTTTCACCAAAACTTTTTTAAAACTTAATCTGCATCACTTACACAATCAAATAAATCAACTACACAAATAAAAAAATCATTCCAGTGATTAAACAAACCACTATGAAAGTTTATCAATAAATTTTAAAAATGTGTCGCATGACTTTAAACACTAAAGACACACTCAAATCCTCATTTGTGAAAAAACACATATCAACTCCACGTCAAAACATGATCTGAAGCCTTTTCAAAATTCAATAGTTAAATGCTCAATTTTTATAAAACTTGATCAAATGTCACAATAAGGGTTTTTATAAAAATTGCACCACATTTCATATAAGCATGCTACTTAAAATCAAAACACATATAAAACTCATTCAAAAAATAAATTCACACAACACAGGTTAATATAATAACACACTAAATTAATTAATCATGAAAATTACCTTTTCAGATAATGTTTAAACATGGAACCACCTACCTCAGTGTAAAAAAAATCACAAACATGGTGCGCAATGATCGTCGCCCACCAACCGTAACTCAAACAACGTCCAAATAGAACCTAATAAAAAAACGCATGAGACCAATTATACCAAAACTGAACCAAACTCAATTCAAAACTTTAACTGCACTCAACCATGATTAAACAACTAGAAAACAAGGAAAACACACTTACAGCGGGGGTGCGGGAGGCCGGCCGGAGGACAACGAAGGCTTCTGAAGTTTCTCGAGGAGGTACGGGGAGGCTGTCCAGCAATGCGAAGGGGTACGAGGAGGCCGGTGCGAGGTTGGATGATCGGCGGGGTCACCGGAAAAAGGGGATGTGATGCCAGCAGGGGTCGGGAGATGCGGGGGAGGGAGGAAGTGGGGTGTCGGCTGAAATTTTCTGGACAAAGTAGGGAGGCTGGTTGCCATGGGGGTGCGGCACGAGCTGGCCGGCTAACTGGGGTGTCCGAACAGAGCAGGGGAAAGGGGTGTTGGGTTCGTCAGAGGGTGGTGGTGCGCTGGTGGAGAGGTTCGGCGAGGAGGCGGGAATAAGGAGATCATCGAAAAGAGGGGCTGCGGCAGGCGCGATGGAGGTCGTGTGGTCGGGTTGTGAGGGTGGGGCACAACGGATGAGGGGAGGGCGGTGCGGGGTGCCGCAGGGTGGCGATCTGGCAACTGGTGGCGGAAGGGGAGGCGCTGGCGAGCGGCACACGCTGCCTGGGCAAGGGAAAGCAGACAGCGCGATCGGGTTCCTAGGGGGGGCAGCGATGGGCAAAGGGGGAGAGGGGGAGGTCCTAAAACCGTAGAGAAAAAAAAGAAAACCCAAAATAAAATGGAGTAAAAAAAATAATATAAAAAAGAAAATGAAATATAAAATCCATAATAATACTATTATTATTATTATTGTTATTAATATTCTTAAACTAGAACCATGACAATAATAATAATATTATCATTAAGACACAATTTATTAAATTATTAAAAAATTCTTCGCATTTTATTTACTTATTTTTATTCTTCCACACATTTAATTTTATTTCATTATTATTATTAATTCATTTATTTAATTAGTTGACCATCGAGCAGGGTTATACAACAGACCTGGCGAAGCTTCATGGCTTCGCAACTATGCTTCACTTTTTCATCACTTGATGAAAATCACCAAAAAACTCATCTAATTTTGTTTATTTATTATTAATTCCTTTTATTTAATTAGTTACACATTAGGCAGGAGAGCGGGGGACCGGGCGAGGTCACCCAGCTTCGACAGAGGCGCGTCAAGCACCATCAAGGCCGAAACACATATTTATCAGCACAAAAAGCATGAAACCCAAGTCAGGCTTGACACTCATTTCGTATAAAAAGAAAAAATAATAATTAGAAGAAGATAAAATTATAAGATAAAAAAATAATGATTAGAAACATGACGCATCGCAAATTTCGAGTGTGACAATTCTACCCACCATAAATCTTTCGGTCCTTAGAAAGCCACAACTAGGGTTGAGACTCAAAGAAGAAGTTGTTACCCCAATCAAGTTCAAAGAGGTTCCCCAAAACCAACAAGAGAAAATAGGAAAAAGCATCGTGCTCAGAGAAAGTGACTCAAAGACAACTTCATGAAATGCGTCAAAAGACATTCTGAAATGTGTTGCCCACCCCAAAGAGCTATAACTCCTCCATTTGACTAGTCGAGGAAGGGAACTCTCACACCCACGGAAACCAACTTCACAATAAGAAACACCTCAAGTGCTATTAAACAAAAACCAATCCATATTTAAAAACCGAAGAAAAAGATCAACACAGGGAGGCCAGAGGGGCTCCCCACCATTAGGAACTCACTAATGCTTGAGACGAGACTGGATAAACGACACAGGGAGGTTTGAGTGGACTCCCCTCCTTTAATGAATATTCCAGTACCGATTCATTCAAGAGACATTTGTGCGAGAACCGACGTGGGTCTCCTCACCATTGGAAATGAAAGCAGATACAAAACTTTATAAATTTTCCTATGGGGGCCAGGCACCCCACCACAATGGGCGGGGAGGGTCGGGCCCAACTACCGGGCATTAAAACCACGACCAGAGATAGCCCAACATCTCCAAATACCTAGATGACCATCATTCAAATTTGGAATCGTTTAACCCAACAAACCCCATAAAGACCACTAAAAGTGATTACATCCAGTGGGATGCAACCCTCAGGACTATAAGGTGACGAGACGATCATGCCACCTCATAGCCACAAGAAACCCCATGCACCCTAATGGGTCGTTCAGAAAGGATGAATCATAGAAAACAATTTAAACCTCCTTCACCTTCAATACCGACGACAGAAATAAGGTTGGGGTTCCGTACACTCCCGGGGTTCCTGACCACGCACCAGCTTCACTCTGAGGCCTATGGCTGGATCACTGATGTTTGAAGCATCTCCTTCCTCACAGTTAGGTAATTAAGACTCCTGAATGGAACTTCTCCTTTTGGTGTCACACGCGACCACACTACAACTGAGGAAACACCAGCAAACACAACACATTATGACATCCAATTACTCTCACACTGAAAATTCACTAGAACGAGATATTAGATGGTCCACACGCATCACCCCTTGTTACAATGAATGAGAACATGACACCAAAAATCATCACCGAGCACGATCGTTGTTGTCGAGAGAAAAATTATGCCGAGAAAGACATTAAACCACGCCTTGAACAACACGTGATTCCTGAAAACGACAATAGCAGCCTCGTACAATTGGTTCTGCCAAACTAGTAGCCTAACACGAACTTTTTCTTAAAGGAAACAAACCAAAGACCAGAGGTCATTTAGAAAAATAGACTGCACCAACAACTTTGGTTTGCTTCCTCTTTTTCCCCACTAGAGTCTCCTTTACCACTTCCAAACAACCGTCGACTATCAAAGGGACCTCACACTGCAAGATGTCACCCAACCATGACCATTGTGGCCGATAAAAGCACTACAAGCCTTTCAAAACATTGGTCAGCACCGTTAACTCTGAACCGCCTTCACCATTCCTTTCCGGAATTCCTTTCACCATTTCAAGGGGGAACCTTCAGACGCAACAATGTCAAACTTCATACCTGACGACTCAGACGACTCAAAGAGACCGAAACTCCCTTCAGCTCCCCTTGAACATGTCATCCCGCTGTGAGAGGATCCACTTAACCGAAAGGAAAAGGAAAAGACCTAGCATTATCACCCAAAAAGTGAGTGTAATTACTTTAATCTACTAGAGGGTCGGCCAATGGCGAACTATATGTGGCCGCATGTCATTCTCACATTAACTCTTTATTGGGGCATACACTAGACAAGAAGGAGAACCGTGGACCCAAACAAACTGGTCCAATGGCCAATACATACAGTAAGAAAACACTAAAAGTATAGGGAGAAGCACTGCAAGGGCTTCTAGAAACAATTTTCGAAAGAAACCATTAACTACACATTTGCACACCAACTCACGAATAAGAATTCAAACTCATTACACAAATCAGTCAAAAGGAATTCTCGACTCGAAACGCCTCACATCTAACCTTTCAAAAATACAAGTACACACCAAACAATCACAAGTTATTGAAAAATACCTAATTTTCATTTTAACAAAACATTTTGGAAATAAGCAAAGCCAGTGGGTTGCACAAACTCCAATGGTGTCCCAAGGGCCTCAAACATGCATGTTCCTATGCCACACCAGCACCCACCTCATAACCATCCAGGCACTAATCCGATCGTTACATTAACCCTTTATCTTTCCATATACACTCATGGATGTGGTTTCCCATGAGAACACCAAGGATAAAAACCAAACCTTTCCATTTGTTTCAAAACCAAAACATCCAACCCACACTTTTCAAGCCTCATACCTAATTTTCTTTTTAAAGTGCTTTATTTCAAAACACTTTCCAAAACATTTTCCAAGACCAAATCATTTTTACTTAAAAACCAAATTTCCAAAATTCCAAAACAAAGAAACGAGGAATGGTGCAAGAGAAAACTAGTGTCAGTGGGTGACTGGAACGTATGGTTGGCATCCATACGCCAATCATGCCACTGCCACAGAGGGTATTCTGGGACAGCGTCCCAAACACTGCATGGCTTGACAGACCCTGCGACCTCATTGGGACCACTAACCCTACTCTCTTTTTCAGGTCCTTTAAATGAAATTAACCACACCGGCCAAAGGTTTATAAAAACCTCAACTTTATTTGGTAACTTGATTCCCACCACGAGGTGTGCTGGTCAGGCACCTTACTTGTAGCAAAGACATTGAGTCCCGACAACCTTAATTCCAGTCTACTGTGACCCTATCCCAAAAGGAAACGACCCAAGAGAGGAAACCTTTCCCTCTGATACCATTTTGTCATGAACCAGGTCAGGTCGCCATCTGACCCGGTGCTCGACCCGGTCCGTTCCAAAGCCCGAAGGGTTTTCCCGATCCCCACAGGCTGGCACAAGTTCCCAAGTATCAAACATTACATTGGAATGATTTACCTGAAATAAAAGATAGAAAAAAACTAACCAGATAAATAAACTGAAACTAGAAATAGACAACCAAATACACATTTTAACTATGAACAGGTTTGAAGTCTACAACTTGAACCAATAACTAAAAAGAAAAGATGACAGAAGAAACTAAAACTCTTACTCAAACTTCCTGGCAAAAGAGGGGCCACATCAACCCCAATCTGCATGACAAGACCTACTGAAACCTGAACCACCATCACTGAGCACGATGTCACAACCTGGAATACACAAGAAACAAAGTCTACATACACCCAAAGGTGTCGCATGACTTTAAACACTAAAGACTCACTCAAATCCTCATTTGTGACAAAACACATATCAACACCACCTCAAAACACGATCCGAAGCATTTGCACAATTCAATAGCTAAATGCTCAATTTTTATAAAACATGATAAAATGTCACAATATGGGTTTTTATAAAAAATTCACCACATTTTATATAAGCATGCTACCTAAAATCAAAACACATATCAAACTCATTCAAAAACTAACTTTGCACAACACAGATTAATAGAATAACACACTAAATTAATTAAGCAAGAAAATTAACTTATTAGATAATGTTTAAACACGTAACCACATACCTCGGTGTAGTAGACTTCACAAACATGGTGTGTAACGATCGTATCCCACCAACCGAAACTCAAACAAAGTCCAAATAGAACCTAATAAAAAAACACAACTGACCAATTATACCAAAATTGAACCAAACTCAATTCAAAACTCTAACTGCACTCAACCATGATTAAACAACAAGAAAACAAGGAAAATGTTCTTACTGTGGGGGTGAGGGAGGCCGGTCAGAGGTTGAAGGAGGCTGCCAGAGTAGTGCGAGGAGGTGCGGGGAGTCTGTCCAGCAGCGCGAAGGGGTGTGGGGCGGCCTGTGTGAGGTTGGCTGGTTGGTGGGGTCGCTACAAAAAGGGGAGGCGGCGCCAGCAGGGGTTAGGAGACGCGGTGGAGGGAGGAAGAGGGGTGCCGGCCGGAATTTTCTGGACAAAGCAGGGAGGCCGGTTTCCATGGGGGTGCAGCACGAGCTAGCCGGCTAACTGGGGTGGCCAAACAGAGCAGTAGCAAGGGGCGTCGTGTTCGTTGAAGGGTGGTGCTGCGCCGGTGGAGAGGTCCAGCGAGGTAGCATGAATAAGGGGAGAGGCACAAAGAGGGGTCATGGCTGGCGCGGCGGAGGTCGGACTGCAAGGGTGCGGTGAAGTGGATGCGGGAAGGGAGGTATGGGGTGCCGCGGGGAGGCGATCCAGAAACTTGTGGTGGAAGGGGAGGCACTGGCGAGCGGCACACACGACCTGGGTAAGGGAAAGCAGATAGCATGATCGGGTTCCCAGGGGGGAAACACGATGGGAAAAGGGGGTGAGGGGGAGGTCCGAAAACCCTAGAGAAAAAAAGAAAACCCAAAATAAAATGGAGTAAAAAAATAAAATAAAAACGACAATTAAAAATAAAATCCATAATAATACAATTATTATTATTATTGTTATTAATATTCTTAAACTGGAACCTTGAAAATAATAATATTATTATCATTAATACACAATTCATTAAATTATTAGCATATACTTCTCATTTTATTTACTTATTTTTATTTTTCCACACATTTAAATTTATTTCATTGTTATTATTAATTCATTTATATAATTAGCTGACCATCGTGCATGGTCATACTATGGACCTGACGAAGCCGAATGACATCGCAATTATGCTTTTTCCGTGGGTTGCATGATGAAAAGCCCTGAAAAACTAATTTAATTTTGTTTATTTATTATTAATTCGTTTTATTTAATTAGTTATACATTAGGCAGGCGAGCGGGTGACTGAGAGAGGTCGCCCGGCTTCGACAGCAGCGCGTCGAACACCATCAAATCCAGAACACATATTTATCAGAACAAAAAGCGTGAAACCCCGGTCGGGCTCGACCCTCATTTCATATAAAAAAGAAAAAATAATAAATAGAAGCAGATAAAATTATAAGATAAAAAAATAAAGATGAGAAACATGACACAACACAAAGTCTGAGTGTGAAAGAAACATTATCTATGTTCAAAGAAGAATTATAATACCAGAGAGAGTTGATATAAATTTTTATGGGGGAAGAAAAGACAAAAAAAACTTATGAACAACCCGTGCGTGAAGATCCCACCCCACCCCTACCAGTTTCGAGGCAAGCCATTCCCCTAAAAAACATGAATTTGCTGAGGTAATCAATGTTATAATAATTGTTTCTATGAAATGTGAATCCAATAGACACTGATAACATTCCTGTACTAATATTATATAGGGTGAAAATGATTGTGATTTATATCTATCAACTCCCACCTATCGCCTTGTAGCGAGGTCTATGGTGTTCAATATGCAAAATGACATGCTACACAACAGACCATTTCCAACAGATCATGTCGGAGTGTAGATTAATGTATATCATAATCTGAGTGCCATGATACATGTTCTAAATGATTATGATGACATTCATACAGTCGAACAAGATGTTGGAATATTCATCAGATGGCTGTCAATTCTTGTAAAAAAACATGTCGATAAGGAGGTATTCATTTCCCATTTATTTTTCAAGCTGAACCTTAAACATTTAAGGAAAAAAGGTCTGAACCGATGAATAATATTATAGAAATACAATTATAATGGGGTGAAATGAAATATTGGATCAAAACTATATCAAGGATCAACCAACCAATTGAAATAATCTACTGAGAGCACATTCACCCCACCCGTTCTATATCCACATTTAATATCATTGTAGGCTCATGTGGATACAGAGTTGATAAACAACAATACTCACACAATTGATTTTGAAAAAAATATGTATGGAGAGGAAGAATCAAATTACATTAGTGGTGAAAATATAAATGAAATCCTCAAATATGAATGGCTAGGGGCCTTAGTTGTAAATGTATACATGAGGTACGTTTTTATGATTTGATTTTAAAAAAGCTGATATACTATGATAATTATGAATAAATAAATTTCATATTTTTCACAGGAATATATATGAAAAACCATTGAAGTGATTTTTCCCTGAACAAAAATTTGGACTTGTTTGTACTCACATCAACTCTTCAAAAGAAGAAATAAATTTAGATAAAGTGGGTGAAATATTGTCATCCCTGCTCAAATCGTTTGAAAAACAAATTACGAATGACAAAATCTTTTTAATACCAACGATGTAGGGGTAAAACTATACAATTTAATCATATCAACTATGTTTTCATTTCTTTCATTACTTATTCCTTTTTCTGTTTTTAGGTAGATAGGATGCTTATTTCAGTCAATTTGGATACTCTGAAGATTTTTTATCTAGATTAAATGCATAGATATCCAACAAACTGACAACGCATGATGGAATTTTTTAATTTTTAATACAGAAGATCAAAAATTCTGGAACACGACATCTTGTTATATAATTTATATTATATTTTAATGAGTATTATATTATGATAGGGTGGTGCATAAATATCGTCTACTTCATGGAATGAATCCGAAGCCTAAGGACAAGAAAGCCCATGAGATATAAAACTAGACAAGTATCCTGGTATATATAATAAAATTTCACTATCCAAACACATATCTAAACAAATTACTTATATCTATTGATATTTTTGCATTTTACAAAACAAAAAAATGAAAAAGACTATGGTTATTATGTTTATAAATTTATGAAATAGATCGTATTTCATCAATAAACTAGTATCCTTGAAGAGGTATTTTTGAAAATAATTACTATTTCGTTTAAAATATTAATTAATCCTTTGTGTATTTATATTTTTTCAGTACTACCATGACTGTCACAAAAACTAATATTCACAATATGATATAGACGAAATAGTAATTATTTTCAATTGGGAGAACCAAATCCACCCAAACCAACATGAAATGATCTAACACCCTACTAAAAACATAAAATGGAGTCAAAAACACTGAAATCCTCAAATACATGAGGTGCGAGACAAGTAGTAACCATATAATTATACCTCAGATCAAAGTCGGAGGACTGAATCAATCTGATCCCCATTTCCCCCCCTTCACAGAATATAATTACCCTTTGTCCACAGAAAGAAGTAAAAGGCCTAAGTTTCCAATGAGATAAAGAAAATAAAATAAAAACTAAACTAAAACATACCTATCTCCTATGACTATACACATCATCACCCAACATATAAGAACCACAATGCCCCTTGGGTCAAATCATGTTCCTGCAAGCAAGGGGAAATATATCCATGTTTCAAAATGATACTATAATATAGTACATTCCTATTGATTAACAATTATTCTTCCTATTAATGGTATATAATTAGTTTGGCTCAAGTTTCAGCTTAATTTGGTTTTGTTCGATACAAGTTTTTATCCCACCCAATAATAAAAGTTTACTAAAGGACACAATTTCTAATCAAATAGAATATATCATAAGAAAAAATGGATCCACACCTATAATGAAGGTTGAACAGGATAAGAAAGAATGTTTGATCATATAATCTGATGAGTTATAAAATGATAAAGCAAATAAATGAAAAACATTGAGTGTTCTCTAATTGATCAAGTGAATATGCAATTTTCAAACAATAATAAACATGTGAAAGAAGAGAAAAGTGGAAATAATGGCCTGGATTTTTAAAAGAAAAGGTGTTAAAGACAGACCAATAACAACTAGTGGTATCATAAAGAATCTGATTTGTTGCAACTAATATCAAGCCATGATTTAGTGAAAGCAATCTGTTGTAAATAGGAGGGCATATTTGGAGAAACCTAATCATGAAGAAATGGGGGAGTTAGAGATGGATTTTATTGGTTATTCAACCTTATCTAAGATTAAGGAAACCTATAGAGACTAACTACAGCCCCTACCCCACCCCTTTCCCCACTGCACCACCCCCTCCCCCTGCCCTACAGACCCCCCTGCAGACCACCCCTACCCTGCAGACCTCCCCACTTCACCCTGCCCCTCCACCCAACCCCTCCCCCCTATCCTGCAGACCGCCCCCTCCCCCTACCCCCTTCCCTACAGACATCCCCCTTCCCCTGCCCCCTCCCCCTGCCCCTACCTCTTCCAGCCTGCCCCCTGCCCTCCTCCACCCACCCCCTGCCCCTACCACCTGCCCCCTTCCCCCCTCCACCCACCCCCTGCATCTTACAGAAGGGACTCTATAATGTTTTTGTAGTCTGGAGAGGGATCACACATGTATGATTAAAGGAACATCAAAAATCTAAAATAAGTTTACCTAAATGATCACTTGATTTCATGTGAGGTTCTTGGAATATTCTACGTTCACATCATTTTGAGAATCAATTCAGGTTGAGAATCAATTATGGAGTGGTTTTTCTGAGGGTATCCACGAGCAGATGAAAATGACCACTTGATGTTCACTTGAAACACCCTTTGGTTGTGCCAGCAACAACATGGTGAAAATAATTACAATTCAGATAAGGGGGAAGACATGAGGTGCATGAATTTTAATGATAGGGAGAGCGTCTATCCATAAAAAATTTAATTCAAACTAAAAAAGTATTTTAGTATTTTCAAACAACTTAGTGTACAGTTCCTAGATAGAATAGAAGAATAAAAAATCTCTATATTAGATGAAATCTAGTGGAAAAATTCAGGCAAGATTCAATGACATCAACTTATAACAATAACATTGTCCTCAACATCAATTATGCTTACGGAAAATAAGGCCTCCATGTCAAAAAATATGAAATTTATGATATAAAATCAGAACTTGAACTAATATTTTGTGTTCTAAAAACCCAAATAGAGAACCCCTTTAAAATCTATATCTTAGAAGTGAGACCACCTCATCAATATCAATGAAAAACATACTGGTTTCATGAAACTTATGGTTCACTAACCTGGAATTAGAAATATAATGTCATGTTTCAATTTTTATACTCAAAAATACAAAATGATAAAACGATGTTAAATTTTATTTTAAGAAATACTTCAGTAAAAAACACTAGGATGTGGAATTTGTTCAAAAATATCATATACCATCAAGATCATCATATCAGACCATCTGATGATGATCAAATTTTTGTAAATCTGAATTTATTTAGGTAACATCCAGTAGTTAACACCTTCAAACCATGATATACAACATAAGAATTGTTCTAATCTATGATTCAATGTCCCAAGGAATGTCATAGAGTATTGTTTTCATAGATTATAATCTATTGTTAGGAATGATGTTTTGGAGAAAATGAAAATCATGGAACTATAGTCAGATCTAGAATCTTATCTGGATAACATCAAGGGGTGAAGTTATAGTCTTAAAAACACCATAAAAAAGGACCCTGGCATCGCAATAATAAATGCATGGTTAAGCTGTTTGGTCTTATCCATATACTCCATAGATGCTGAAACCTACAGATCAACATTCACCATTTCTTAATTTAATGTTGTCGTCATCCGAAACAATTTACAAATACTAGGAAAGAGGCACGAAGATTAGGAAGGAGATATTACAATAATAAAGACAATAAATTGAATAAAATAAATCATAGAGTATGAAAATTGGAGGATGAGTTGAGTGTCTTTTGGAGTGTCTTGTAGTGTTGATGGAGGTAAGGTTACCTAATGCCTTCGATGGAAGCATCAGCGGCAACACATTGTATGTGAGATAATTACCTAAATAGTCTCACAAAGGTCCAATATAGAGTGCACTAAATCACATCTTGGATAACAGTGACCTGGAGCCTACACATTAAATTTATTTTACAGAAACCTTCAAATTAAATGGGAAATTACTCACATACAATTTAAAGAGGAAGGTGGAAAACATAAAAAACATTGAAAACAAAGTAGAAACAAGAACCTGGATGTTTTTTTTTTCTTCCAAAAACAGTATGATTCGATCTTCAACAGGTGTATGAGGTGATGTCCAGTTTTTTTCTGCCCAAAAAACAAAAGAAAAATGTTATTAAATAGTAAAATAACTAAAGGAAATAAAAGAAAAGAAAATGGAAAAAAAATTTGGGTTTCAAACCCCGAACATGGGCTGTTGTAAACCTGTCCACAGCTGGACAGTTCCAGCAGGTCAACCCCAGTCCATTTGCGAGTGTGGTCATCAGAGTAGGAACCACCTCATCTTGTTTCTATTGAGTGTTTATTGTAGTTCCCATTGAACATCAACTTGAGTGAAGTAAATACGATGTCCATCATGACCTATCAGTAGTTATTCCCAGTATGCACCCCCTTAGCATCAACTAGACTTCTTAAGTGACAGTTCTTATATAATAATCAACCTAAACCCAAATGTTTAATGGGATATAAATACAGAAGTAGAGTCATGTACATAAGAGTTCATAAAGAACAAATGTTAAATCCATGAATTATTGGTCTAATACTAGCAAAATAAGCATAATGAATGAACTTTTTAATCACGAACCACAAACAAATAGTAAAAATGAAATATAGCATATCAATGTTTTTAATCCAGATAATTGTATTTACAAATTTATCAGGAATTTCAATATGGACAGCCATAGTAATGAATAATGAGAAAATACACCTCTCAACATTATAGTTGTAGTATGGTAATAAGAAATAAATGAACATTCCAAAATGTTACCTTCGAGTAGTAGGGTGCATTAGAAGTACATTTCCTTAAGAGTACATTGTCAAATAGATTAGTCTTATGGATGGTAAAATTGACGTCGTTGACCTGTCACCTAACTTTTGGAATAGTAAGTAGTGTCAATATTTTACCTATTATGGATGGTAGGATTGAAGGCTTCTTGTATTTATATAGCCCATCTGCTACACCAATATGCTAAGCATCATTCCTCACTGATAACAGAACAAATATCAATTTATCCTGAAAGGAAAATGAATGAAAAAAATCAAAAGAATAATATAAATAAAATGATTGAAAGGAAAAGTATAAATGAAATTTCAATGTTATAAAATGTTTTCATTTTGTATATGTCGAGTTTTTGTATAAAAAAACATTTAAGAATCTATAAATTCATTTATAAGAAATATCAAGATCCATATAGAAGTAAAACTGAATTATCTTGGTAATCCATAATTTCAAAAATGAAAATTAGCAATTCATATTAAACACTTTCCATAAATCTATTAAATTAAAGGAACACTAAAACTAATTATCAAAATACAGACCTTCATATCCAACAATTTATGTCCCTATACACACAAAGATGATCTAGATATTGAACCGCACTAGACAATTATGATTTTAAAATTTATAATAAAATAAGAAGATTGGATGTGCTTACATACAAAGTAGTCCAGCAATACCAGGTAAAAAAAAATTGAACCATAACTTATCCATTAAAAACATTTTCTTCCATGTGATCCCATCTCCTCATGAACAAATTATTCAAAAAATCAAGTATGGATTTACACATTAAACCATAATGAAGAGAGGTAGAGCCCATCAAAATCTTCAAGGAGAAGATTGAAAACAGATTTGGGGTGGCCTCTCTTGAAAAGGAAATTGATCTACAAACCAGTTGAGTAAGATAATAACAATGTATGATAAAAAAAGACAATAAATTATTCCAAGACGTGACTTTTCCTTCTCCAAACATATTCTAACCTGCTTGAACCTATTATAAATCCAAAAAAACTATTGAATAAGTATATTAAACAACATAAAACATCCTAGTAATCCAATCCCATATATTTTATTATAAAAAATTCTTATATCACCATCATTGTGTGTGGTTCCCTTATATTTTCAACATCATCACATCAATATGCCGTCAATTTCTACTCATACTCTACCCATGTATTCTATTAATACAAGAGGAATTAAGATCTTAATAACCATCCCATGAAATTCAAATAATATTACAACCTTAAAATCAGAACATTGATGAAATAATATTGTATAAGATACCTGCGTTGATTGAAGCTAGGAGGAGGGCGCCGCGGTGACAGGTCATCGGAGAGGAGGGCGCCGCGGTGAGAGAGGTCTCTGGGGAGGAGGGTGCCACTGTGAGAGAGTTCTTTGGGAGGAGTTCATTGTGGTGAGAGGGTTCGTCAGAGAGGAGGGCGTCACGGTGAGGAGTGGTCGGGGAGGAGAGGTCGGGAAGGAGAAGTCGTCAGGGAGGAGGGCGCCGTAGTGAGGAGAAATGTTGGGGAGGAGAAGTCATCGGGGGAGGAGGGCACCGTGGTCAGGTGAGGTTGGAGAGGAGGGTGTCATGGTCAGGCGAGGTCAGGGAGGAGGGATCCACGGTCGGGTGAGGTTGGGGAGGAGAACTCGTCGGAAGGAGAAGAAGCTGAGAGGAGAAGATGTTGGGAGGATCATGAGAGTAGTGAATCGAGGGGCTCTGAAACCAAATAGGCAAACACGTGGTATAACCACGATTATTAAATTAAACCATGTAAATTAGAAAGATATATCCATGGAAGAACAAATCATTCCTTGAGAAATATTTCAAGTCACTGAAGATTAAAAGATCCTCCCTGATTTTGCAGGGACATAAATATAAGATAATAACCAAATTTCTTGAATCTGGTTTCTTACTCAGAATTAAATGTGAAGGAATGGGTCTCAAAATGAAAGGATGTAATTTGAGACTTGTCGCACCATGAATAAAGGTGTCACACTATGATAAGAATTTTTCTAGAGTCCTATATAAAAATGATCATAGAACAATAAAAATTAAGAGAGATACAAATTAGAGGAGGAGAGAATAAAGTGAAAAGAGGGGGTTCTAGGTCACTACTAGAAAAAAAATTACTATTAAAATTGCAATCAACTTCTAATAACATGTATGTGGTTACTTGAAAAAGATTTAACTTGTGCATTGGTAAATTATAATAAAGTTAGGTGGGATGGAATGATATCAACACACTTCCAAGAGCCAACACCATTGGAAGAAAAAACCTAACATCACCATCATCTTCTAACTCTAAAACATTATTCCATTGAATTTTCCAACTGAAAAACATAATAAATCAATTAAAAAAACCAAACAACACCTAATGCACATAACCACCACCAACCAAAAGAAAATCCACACAAAGAAAGATAGATCAAATACACATGAGAATACAAATGCCTCCCTTCTAAAGAATCAGGCCCACCTGAGGGTAAACAATGCGGTACAACCTAAATCTTTTCTACTGAAAGACTACACCAACCAGATGGTTCTGGTTGAATAGTCAGAGCTCTTTGTTTTTAATCCAATGATGTATGATCTATTGTTAGGAGGTTTTTTGTTTTGAAAATAAATAAAAAGAAATTTTTTTTATAGAATTATCATCTTGTGTTAATCATCTGGTGCTGAAGTTGATGCATGGGAAGTGGCTCCCCATTTCTCATATTTTCTAGTGAACACCAGTGTTCAATTTTTCCAAGATAGGGTTAATCTTTTTCATCCTAGTAATAAATTTGTGGTCAATGGACCCTTGTCAATCCTTGGTGGAATTGTTTATATTGAATGTGTCCATGTTATAGAATATGACTGGTTTTAATATTTTTCTTTATCTTGTGTTTTTTAGTAACATAAACATTTCATCAACAAGTCAAGTAATCATTTTTTTTTATTTATGGAAGGCATTTTATCTGCAGTGAGCTTCTTCATTCAATTGATCACGTGGATATGTTACCCACATTCCTGATATCAAATTCCACAAATACCCATCTGCTCATTTTAGTTTAAATAAAAATTATTGTTAGTTATCTAGCTGTGATCACAGTTTATAATTTTCAAATATTTTCATTTGAAAATTCCAGAATATTAGAGAAGTGATATGTTTTAATTATCCACACACCCAGCTTGAATCACACCATAATAATTAGTTCGTATTTTTTATAATTGAAAAAAAACACATCATCATTCTAGTTATGTTTTAGATGTATCTTCAAAAAATTCATCTTTTCCTAAAAAATTCTGCTATGTAGTTGACCCTTACAAAACTTCTTGTATCAACAAATTGACTCTTATGATTTTTCAAATGACTGGTCAATTCTTATCAATGAACCTTATGAATTTTCAAATGAATTTTTTGAATCAGTGTGGCTTCCTTCCATTGCAAAAATTTCCGTCTGTCCATGTAGCATATGACTCGTATGAAAAATCAGAGTTACTTATATGCACTACCACATCTTAGCCAAATTTCGTTCATTCTAACTTCCGAACCATTGAAATCTATAATTTCTGAAAAATACATAGACACTTCTCATGCACATCATGAAAAAATACCCTAATAGACAAAAAACCATTATTGAGAAAATCCTCAGTATCTAATAAGAAAAAAAACCTACAATGAAGTGCAGGTATACAGTTCTCTAGTTTCAAGTCCAGTCTTCAGAAAAGGAATACCAACATCACCACCACGCCTACCACTTTAACGACCTGCGTTGTTATGGGTTGGTGAAACTAAAAGAAATTGTACTTACTTGTATTTGGAGCACAGATGTAGGATTGTTCTGTCGAAGGATAAATATCACTGTAGAGTATGGGCCTTGATAGGAACCACGCACAGAGGAATGCCGAAAGGGAGGTGGTGACTGCATCATCGGAGGAGATTCATCCCAAGGTGGGTGGTTCTATCAGAGGAGTATACTGGAAGATGTTTTGGGTAACAGCACCGAGCGAGGAGGGTTGCAGGGAGTAGGGCACAAAGGGAGGGAGGTGGAGATCACGAGCGGAGAGCAGGGCATAAATGGGGTGGGGATCGCGAGCACACGGGAGGAAGGTGGTGGGGGATCGCGAGTGTATATAAAGAACAGGGGTAAATCCACGGGTATTTTTTGACTCGTGGAATTACCTTAACCTATAGCCACAATTTTATTAAACCGTGGCTATATAACTGTGGCTAAATCTTCAATTTCTAGTAGTGATGAAAGCTCCAAATAAGGCTCAACTTTCAAAAAAATTATTTTTTAGTATCGATAACATCTCTTCAACATTTTATTTTCCTCCCAAAGTTTCAACAAATGTGGTATCACAACACAAGACATCTTCTCTCACACTTAAGTTCAACTAGATTATGGAATTTCACTTCAAGAGTAGGTTGGATAGGGAAAATTGGATTGTAATGTGGCTAAACTAACAAAATGTTCACATCTTATAAGGGATTCAATGATTAAATGTTCAAGGTAGGAAATTATAAAAATGATTCTTATGAAATATAGGCCATAAAACCAAATAAATTCCCCATCTATTTAAAATAAAAGTACCTCAAATCCCCAAGTTTTAACAGAAATAAATCAAATTCTGATTAAATCAAGAATTCAACAAGTGGGTTGAATGTATCGAATATGAAAGATATCGTTAAAAATACTCACATGTATGTGATTTCAATGATAAAGAAAATGAGATGTGGCATGGAATTCAAAATTTCTGAGTACTATTCATGAAATTTCTAAAGATTTTAACATGAAATGAAGTCATTTTCAACATTCATTTAAGCTCAGTTTCATGGAATACATTTTTTCACTCATAGACATGGGTTTCAAAAATAGCATTGATAATCATTTTAGCTCAAAAGATTTAGAAACACATAAAAATTTAAAAAAAAATTAACCAAAAAGAAAATAGTAAATGAAAATCATAAACTATAAGGGTTACCTCCCCCACACTAAAATTATATAGTTTCCTCAATGTATTAAATTAGATTTAATATATAATATGTGAAGACTTGTACTTGGATTCCATATAATAGGTGCCCTGAGATTGATGGGCCATATGGGCACAAGCGCATCTTCCTAAAAGGAAGAGGTTGGCGACTAGCAGCGAGGGCCTAGGGTGTGTCCATGGGAAGACTATGCCCTCATTAGAAGAGTGTAGCGTAGTGGATAGAATATAAATTTATAAAAAAAAGTGGAAGAAATATAATTAAATAGTTGAAGAAAACTAATGCAATAGATAAAAAATAATAACAATAACAGTATCAATTGGAAAATTGATGATGTAATGTCATGTCACTAGAAAACTGGAAAACATGAATTCAAGACATTAAGATTAACATGTTCCACAAGTTAAAAGAAAATAAAGACTACTCCAAGCATCCTAAGATCCAACATGGTCATCTACTATCAATCTCCATCCTAAATTACAAGCAATCAAGTGTTTGAAGCCGTATGATTCCCTTTTTCAACACCTGCAACCATGTATTCTACTCTGGGTACCAAGAGACACCCAAAGAGGGTATGAGATAAATCTTAGTGGGAAACCACCAACTATGTAAATATCATCCGGCCTATGTAATGGAATATAGAAATTTTTAGTCATGCATATATAATGTAAAGAAAGAAATACAACATAACTAAATACCCAAGTACCTACTTCATCCCTCGGCTGGTGTCTGAACATGTAACCCACTCATTTTAGTATGTAATTAACATTTAATGGTAATAGGTCACATGAGGAATAACCAACACTGACATCACATTGAGATAGTATAAGTAGTGAAGGTACCATGATGTAACAAGGCAACCTGACAAGGATATCCGGTGAGGGAGTTCTAGGGTAATAACATGGTTAACGTAAATATCACAGAACACAAACGTAGTAGTATCTTAGTCTAGTGAATGGTAATGAGTATAATAAAAGGATAATAATCCAAATAATTCTACAATAATGTGCCTACCAAGTCCAGGGTGATCGACCAAGGTCAAATGGGGTTAAGCAATGACAAAGCCCTATGGGCTTTCACCATGGCACCTACTAGTCAAATCGAGATCCAATGAGTGTATCTGAGGCATCCTATAATAATGTAAAGGATACTATGGTAGTATACCAAGCATCCAATGAATATACAAGAACCTGAGTCTAGGTGGGAAACAACCTAAGAAAACCACGTCCTTGAATTGGAATGGGATTCTCGAGACCCAAGGTATTCTCCTCTCAGAATCCAAGTTGAGCTCAAGTCAGTCAAATTCTATTTGATATTGTAATCATTTAATAAATCATTTTGGTCCAATTAATTCCTTCCATTAGAGTGGATAGATCAAGTAGAGTAGGAACCATTTATTTATTGTTCTAATCCTTGTCTTACATTAGTTTGGATATGCCATGTAGCGTTCTAACCATTTAGTCAAGTCTTAATTAACCATTAAGGAATATTCAATTAGAGAGGTTCACTCTGCTACCTTCCATTAATATGGAAAAGGGTTCTATAGACATGTGACCATTTTTCAATCTCATTTGTTAAGGCCAAGTTATATACTTAGTATACATTCCATTTCACATTTCACATTTAATAATCATTTGGAAGCACTTTCCTTTGGCAGGTCAAGTGCTGAGCATACATGATACATGCCATTATGAAATTCTCATTACTAACAAGTCATTTAATATGGATAGGCTCACCATTAAGAAGGTCAAGCAAAGACACACCCGAACGGTGGCACAAACGTGCTGAAACACTGAAAACCCAAATGTTGCATAACTTTCAACATGGGGTGGATTGAGTTTTGGGTTTAACCACTAACAACTAATCACATATTTGGTAAGAGAATACCCAAATGATTCTAAAAATTATAATCATGGCATGTAAATTTATGAAATGACTCTTGAAGAAATTGGTAGGCCCCGTAGGAACATCCCAAAAACAACGAACATTAGGGATAAATTATTAATCACCCACCTTAGGGTTGTAGGATCCTTCTCCTCCAGTATCGGTCCTTGGTTTTCCTCAGATAAGAGTATATCTATGAAAAGGTGAAAAATTTTCACATGATGATACATAGGACGAGAGAAAGAGAGAATAAGAATGGCTAAAGATGACTAGAGTACTTACTATTGTGCATCCAACATGATGAATGGAAGTTCAGTCGGATATAGGACGAAGGAGATCTCTTGATCCCTAGATTTAGCCTTCAAAAAGATCCAAAATGAGAGGGGAAGGGGTTAATCACCCTAGTTCTCGTATTAGGGTGGAAGGAGTAGGATTAATAGATCATTATGGGAAAACTGGAAATTTACCCAGAAATTTAGCTTGCACACGGTTTGTCAAACCGTGTGCACACCTTGAAAGAAGGATCTTCTAGAATGGTTTGGAAACATAGTTTTATCAAACCATGTTCACTCCATTCACAGGTAACTGGGAAAAAGGGGTGCCCACATGGTTAGGCCGCACATCCATGCGCCAACTATGCGAGGTGAATCTATCTAATAAAACACCATCTGCATGGTTTTCTGAACCATGCGCCAAGCCATTTCCCCCCCAAAAGATGGGTTCTAGGCTCTGAAGAAGCTACAAACACCCTTAGAAACTTTAATAACTCATTAGGCATCCACATTACGTCCAAAGTAATGATTTAGACTGAAAAAATAAAGGATCCATACCAGAGTGAAAAACTGGATTCTTACAGTCTTCACCCCTTAAAAGAACTCCCCCCCGAGTTCTCCTTCCAGGGGTAAAGAAACACTATCTGAGAACAAATCTGGACATTGGGCCCATACATCAGCTTAACTCTCTAAATTCTCATCCTATACTCAACCGTGCTACCATTTCACTCGTATGAGAGGAAAAAACATGCCTTATAGAGACATTGTGCTTCGGTCAATGATGTGTACTAGATACTCCTCGAAGGTAACATTGACATCTAACTCAACATCCCTGAGATAAAAAGTATGAGACATGTCTGCATGATATTGGGGAAGCTGTGAGATGTGAAAGACATTGTTCATGACATGGTACCTCGAAGATAGTAGCAACATATAGGCTGCCATCGCAACTCACTCTAGAATTTCATATAGACCAACGTAATGAGTTGAAAACATTCCATGCTTTCTTCACTATCTATTCCCTAGGCTGGGCTATACCAAAAGGAATAAATGATCATCAACATCAAACTCAAGAGGTCATCGACAATGATCAACATATGATTTTTGTCTAGATTGAGCAGTAGTCATACGCTTTCTGATAAGCTAAACCTATTCTGAAGTCTCCTGAACGAGATGAGGACCTAGTATGGATGCCTCACCTGCCAATAGCCTACACAAGGGTGAATGGCATGTCCTAACATATAAGGCCTCAAAAGGATCCATTTGAATCATCTCCTAAAAGATTTTATTATAATAGAACTCGATGAGAGGGATATGCTACTCCCAAGAACCACCAAAATCAAAGACACGTGTTCGGAGCATATACTCTAGAACATGTATTGTCTATTCCAGTTTTCCATTGGTCTAAGGGTGAAAAGATGTTCTTAGAATCACCTGAGTCCCCATACATTTCTGAAACCCTTTCTAGAATCGTGAAGTGAAATTGTAATCCCTATCTGAAATGATAGTACATGCATCCCCATGTAGTTGTATGATCTCACAGATATACAGTATTCCTAGGTAATCAAATGATAAAGTCTCCCGAATAGGAATCAAGTGGGATGATTTTGTTAGTCAGTCAATCAATACCCAAATAGAATCGCAACCCCTCAACGACCTTGGAAAGAGGAATACAAAATCCATAAAAACATCATCCCATTTCCATTATTGTACTGGAAGTGGCTATAATAGGTCTACAGGTCTCTGGTGCTCCGCCTTCACCTACTAACAGGTGGAACACCTAGTAATGAAGCTCAAAATCTGACATTTCATTCTAGGCCACCAATACTGGTGTCACATATCTCAATACATCTTCAAGATGTCTGGATGGACTTCCCACTAAGAATCATGGGACTCTTTCATCAACTTCTCTCCCATATCTGCAAGAACCCAAATACGTTCACATAGACAGAGGACATCATCTCTGTCCACAGACTAATCTGAATGTGGGTTATCTCCTGATATACTCTCATGAAGAACCAAACTATCAGGATCTAAAAATTGCCTACTCTTCACCTTCTCAAGGTGGGAAGAGGTAACTGTTGAGGCTGAGAGGTAAAACTTCTCTTGATTTTCATGAAACTCTATATGAAGTTAATAAAAGAGGGCCATTAACTTCCAATAATCATTGTATTTCTATATAGTGTAATGGACACTGGAGCTACTCTTGGAACAAGCACAATTGTAAACTCTACCCCTCTCTTAGGATGTAAGCCAAAAAATCATCAGGAAATAGTTCCCTAAAACGATCAACTACTAGAGGGAAATGAGTTTCAAGAAAACCCTGATCCTCTAAGAAAATATTTTCAATATGAACAGTCACACCACCTCGCCCATGATACTTGAGTCCAACTCTCTCAGCCTAGACATCACACATTCTTTTAAAAATATAACTACTACCTTCTGGTGATGTAAAAGTGACCCTATGTCGATATAAGTCTAAAAAGGAATGATAGTGGACTAACCAGTCTATCCCAAGAATGACTTCAAAGCTCCTCATATTGAGAAAAAAGAGATTCAACAAGAAAGGTTTACTGCCAACCTCAAGGTTACAATCCCTGCACTGGCCTATTCCCTCTGTCTGTATTCCCAACGATGTATCGAGGGTCATTACAACATAGTGATATTGTATCTCTAGTACAAGAATTTCCTTAATAGATACAAAATTAAAAGAGTTTGAAGCACATGTATCAAACAAAGTAGAAACAATAGTAGAGGCTACTGGAATAGTACCTCGTACTATAGATGGTCGCACAACATGATCTTCAAATATCAGTTGTAAATCATGAAATTGACTTGGACAATGGCCCTATGAAACATATGGACTACCATGGTCCTGACTGCTGTCTTGGTGCTGCGAGTTATTAGGGGTTGGAGTACCACATCCATGAACTCCTCCTCAAATAGACCAGCCAGTGCTATTCCAACTCCCCGCCTGACACAACAGAAAAGAACTCGCTCCTTCAGGTGTATTGGATATTAATCCTCTTCCACATGAAGTTGGTGTAAAGGTCCTATAAAAGCATTGAGGATGAACCATACGGTGGCAAGCCCAAAACATCATATGGTCTCTATCACATTGGGGCTTCTTATGCCCCAGTATTCCACACTAATGACACACCATAGAGCTATAAATGTGGATACTTTGTCTACCACTAACCTGACGAAAAACTTCAAGGGAATGTTTATTGCCATTGGAAGAGCTACTGGCCTGACACGTCACTGGTCCTTTAAAACTGATACTCATGATGTCCCTCAGGTTAAACATAGTGATAAGGGTATTATCAACTATTAAGGAAAATGTTCGAAGGTGAAATACATTCACCTGAGTTTGGATGGCATATTGGATCCCATCCTCAAAACGTATAGCACGCTAAAGCTCATCACCGACTAGAAGTAGTGAAAAGCATTGTAAATCAGTGAAACATGATGAATATTCAATAACTAACATAGAACCCTGATTGAGATTCATGAACTCTCTGGATCTGTAAGCTATCAGTGATATAGGAATGAACTAATCGTAGAAGGTAGTCTGGAAGTGAACCCGTAACATGCCCTGATGACGACTTTCCTAGGTTGCCACATCCAACCAATGCTTGGCCGAATCCTGAAGCATGTATGTAGAAAGCTTGACTGTCTGCTCTGGTGGTGTTTCCTGATGCTCAAAGACAGACAACATGTCCTCTATCCAAGACTAAGTAGCTCGAGAACTTCCCTCCCTTGAAAAAGTAAGAGGATGATGCTGCTAGAACTTGCAGGTCAGATCAGCCATCGTAAGGAAACCCATGGAGCAACATGCATAGACTACATCAGATGTTGGAAACTATCACGAACTTCATCCTCAGTTATCATATCAGGTACAATAGGTGGTGCATCAAGTGTCACTTTTGAAGGTAAGACTGGCAGCTCAGGGCCCACCATGTCTGGAGCATGGTCGTCACTACCCTCCTGGAAAATGACATGGGGACGTCGTGGAAGAATTGGTCTACCAATGACAAGAACACACCTTAGAAAAAGGTTTGGAGCAAAGACAACATCACTTGTAAAATATTAATGTATTAAAACTCGCTACCCAAGGCATATTACCCCAAACTACCTACTTATCGGTAAGTGATGAAGTATAAGTTTCATATCATTTTGTAGTTAATTTCCAGGTTCACTCATTTACCTTTCATAGAAATGACAAGGAGGGATAATGATGTGCAACAAATTAATTTTAGATTTTAGGATTCACTTTATAATAGATATCCATTTTCGATGAATTCATGCCCATACACCTATCACTAGAAATGATAACCACTTACTAAAAGCATAATGGCTCGACTTGGTAAATTACTCATCCCAGCCCATTAGGGCCAACACAACTCATGAATTGAGATAAGAAATCACTCAATCGAAGGCAAAGTAATACAAGTAAAAGTAAAACATCACAACAACAATCAACAATCACAAGCATATCAAGGTATTCAAAGTAGTGAAATGCACCTATATGGCATTGAAATATGCTTGAAATGTGAACTCTAGGTGCCTATAATGATTCATGTAACAATCCCCATTTGCCTCATATCATCGGGATAGGGATGAAATAAATATTCAAAAGGATAATAATCAACAACACCACACAGCATGTGTTTCACCCAAAAGTGAAATAATATCAACTATAATAGGCAAAAGAAGAATAACAATTATAATTTAGGCAACTTGGTTTTTACCCCGAATATGGGTCCATGACTCCCAAACACACCTTATTACCAAGTCCCAAGCATTACAATTATCCAATATATTGTCACTAAATAGTAAATCTATAAAATAAACCACCACTAATACCAAATTTTGACAACCAGAACTCAGATTCCACTTAACAGGTGCCCCAAGTTCGGTGGGCCACATGGCCTCAAGCGCATCTTCCTAAACGCCAGAGGCTGTCGAGTAGTAGCAAGGGCATAGGTTGTGTTCATGAGAAGAATATTCCTTAATTAGTAGAGTGTAACACAACAAAAGGAATATTAATGAATAATTAAGAGTGGAAGAAAAATAATTAAACAGCGGAAACTAACTGATGCAACAGATAAACAAGAATAACAATAAATGTATCAACTAGAAAAGTGATTATGTAATGCTAGGTCACTAGAAAATAGAAAACATGTATACAAGACAATAGGAATAACATGTTTCACAAGGTAAAAGAAAACAAAGACTACCCAAAGAATCCTGAGATCTAACTTGGTCATCTACTATTAAGCTCCACACTAAACAGCAAGCAATCAAGTGTTTGAAGCTGTATGATTCCGTTTTTCAACACCTGAAACCATGTAATCTACTCCAGGAACAAAATAATGCCCGTAGAGGGTGTGAGATAAATCTCAGTGGGACACCACCAAAGGTGTCTATAACATCCGGCTTGTGTAATAGAATATAGTAATGTGCATGTAGGTATATATAAAGTAAAGAAAGCAGTATAGTATAACTAAATACCCAATTACCTACTTCATCCCTTGGCTGGTGTCTGAACATGTACCTAATTTATTTTGTTATGTAATTACCATTTAATGTTAATAGGATACATGAGGCATAAAAAACCCTGACATCACTTCCTGATAGTATAAGTAATGAAGGTACCAAGGTGTAACAAGTAAACCTGATAAGTATATCCAGTGAAGAAGTTCCAAGGTAATAACAAAGCTAACATAAATCTCACAGAATGAAAAATCTGTAGTATCTGAGTGTGTCTAAGGGGTAAGAGTATAATCCAAAGAGCATAATCCTATGCATTAAACAATAAGAAACCTACCCAATCCAAGGTGATCTACCAAGGTAAAATAGGGCTAAGAAATATGAGAAGAGAATTGGGTAGGGTTTAGCTGAGCTTGAAGGATTAAATGGAGATAATATGAGGGGGATGAGGTGCCCTTTTATAAGAGAGTAAAGCAGATCTTTTGAAAACTCTGAAAAATATTAATTTATAATAAAATCAAACCCTACAAAAAAACATCGAAAGTGTCCCAAATTAGAATAATATATGAGATAGGGTTGTAGTATCATCATACAATAAATTTTGGACAACTTATTTTATCTATTTAAAACTTATATTTTTTAATTTACAGTTAGTTATTATATTAAATTTTAATTTTGTTAATATCATTCTATGTTCTTAATTCTTATAAATATTTATTTACATGGTGTTAATCGGCCATAAATATGTATTTTATGAATTTTTAGATATTATAATAATCACTTCGTAATTTTAAATATTTTTTATGATTTTTAAAAAATTTGATAAAATGTTATTTTTATAAAATATTAATAGTGTTGATTTTGACACTATTCATTTATTTGACTTTAAATAAAATCCTCAAAAAAGATAAATTCAAAAAAAAATTAATACACAGATTACATGTCATATTCACCTAGAAAATTCGTGGATCACTTCAATTAGTTAATATGATATATATTTTAATATTTTTAAAGCCATTTATTTGATATTTCTATTTAAAAAATAAATTTTTACTTCACTATTGTGTCATCATTAATAATAATTAATTAATATCTAAAAATTATAAACAAATTTTCATTATATATTTAATTATATTATATTTCTAGTGACTATTTACTTTCTATGTTTTATGAATTTTATCACTAAATTAAAATTATTACACTTATAAGATATTATAGAGTGAGATGTTGTCACCTTCTTTTGTTTTAAAAATTTTTACACCATTTTCATGGACAAAATTCCATGAAATGTATCTATTCCGACCCTTAGGTGATATGGGTCAACTTTTATTCATCGAATCGAATTTTGGCAGGTGTTAGGGTAATTTTATAATATTATAATTACCCTTAATTACTCGATTTACCATTAACTACGGTGATAAAAATAATTACCAATGTTACTATTCATAATGCCCAAAAAATCAAAGTACTCCATTAACATAATTTTGACCAACTAATTCCAAACATGGAATCCATTTTCCAAAATTGAAAACTCTTAAGTTGTATTAATTAATTTAAAATTAATCTCGTTGTTGAGAAAATGAGATTTAAAAGATAAAACATTGAAAAAGATTGAAATGTTTTTACCTATGAATTCAATGTATAATTAATGATAATGAGATACATTATATTAAATGGTAAAAATAAATTCTATTAATTATTTAAAACAATTCAATATTATAATTAAACCATATAAATTATCTCAATGAAAAAATTTTTTTTAGTTAAAATTTAATGTATTTTTACTATTCATCAAAATATGAAAGTTATCATAAAAATATCAAAAATTTATCAAAAGAAAATTTTTATATTACGTTTCCAAATAAGAAGTTTATTTTTTCAAATATAACTTATAAATGTGACCAAAAATCGATTTAAAATGGTTGCGCCATCAAAAGGCGACAAAATATCATTTTTTAGAGAAATACTTTTTTTCTCAGAAAAAATGAACTTGACCTTATATCATGTCTAGAAAAATAAAAACAAATTATGGATAATACTATTCACAATGTCTAGTTTATATCCCTTTAAATAATAATAATTTAATAGTATATCGTTGTTTAGTGAAACTCGGTATTGCGTACAACATAAGCTGTCGAGGAAGGTCTCTCTTGCATGTAACGCAAGACAAGTTAGTATTACATGTAGTGATAGATTTATTTGGTGTTTCATATAATATAATAAAAAATTATTTCATTTATACATTGAAAAACAATACTCGGTGTTGCATGAAATTAATTCTATCAAAATAACCTGAATGTGTGTGCAACACAAGGCATGAATAGTGTTGCATATACTGCATGCTAATACGGTGTTGCATATAGCACAAGCTAATCTTGGAGTAGCGTACAACACAAGACATCAATGAAACTAAATAGAATCTATCTCATAAAATATTGGGGTGTTACATTTGGAGGCCCTTGGAATGGGAGGCTTCTAATGGAGGTCGCTATTTGGTTTCAATAGAGACCTCCATAGGCAGTGCGAGGGATTAAAAAAATTAGCACACCTTCCCCAACCCTATATTACCTCATGCTCTCCCTCGAGAAACCCTACAACACTCATCCCCTCCCTCACTGCACCACCTCTATCACACCGTCTCCACCTCCGACTCACCATTGTTGCTCATCCTCTCCCACGCCACACCCAACTCTGCCTCCAAATCAACTATTTCTCCCTTCATCTCCCTCATCGTACTGCCTCTGGCTATCCTTCATCACCCTTCCTCTTCCTCACCACACCCACCTACACCTATGTCTCATCTCTGCCTCACCCTCTCCCTCACTGTAGGTTGTGGCACCCTATCCCTCCCTAACTCCCCTCCTCACTTCTACCTACGCCTCCCTCTCCCCAACTCCCTCTACTCACACCTGGCCCGTTGCCACAACCAACCAAGAGCCGCATGCCACCCATCCACCCTCACCGCTGCCGCTCCCCGTGTCTCTCTGGCCCTCCGACTCCACCTCTACATTCACTTGGTTCCATATTTATCTCACTATCAGGTAATCCCTGATTTTAGTTATAGGGTTTTGATTTTGGGCACTTCCATCACAAATTGGAACTTCCATCCAAAATTGAATTTGATAACTTCCATCACAAATTGGTTTTCTCCACTTCCTTCACAAATTATATTTGTTGATTTATTGGGAGGCATTATCTATGTTGCTAAGGTTGATAGTCCAAAATCGGTATTTGATGATTTTTTTCATGTACCACATGCCCAAAGAGGTTATTACGTTTTTTTTCATTAATGTGATTTAGCATTTTTCATTCTATAGTTATAGTTGCTTTATATGTTTTGATTATAGTGTATCAAAATTTATGCATTATGATATCAGTGGATCATATATTCCTTTTTTTCCATGTTGGCTTGTTATGTTTTGTTATACCCTGTAAAATATATTTTGTTTCTTAACTGATTGAATCCTCCACCAATCCGATCAAATGAGTGAATTAATACCATTATATATGGCCCACGACCAATCCAAATCTATAATATTAAGAACAATATATTGAAGGGAACCAATTATCATGTTTACTGGAGGAGAATATGATAAGTGTGTAAAGGAAGAGGAGCCATCAAAACACCCAACCAGTTTAACATCACAATTAAGAAACATAGAGTGAAAATAGATTAATAACAAGAAAGATATATTCAAATATAATGGGAAATATCACTTGAAATAACCACTTTAAAACAACATAGATGTTTATCAATTAAATAGTGTAAGGATATTTCAATGGAGAAAAACATAGGAAAAAACATAATGAAATTTCATTAAAAGAAATATAGGTAGTCATAATTTATAAAATATTTTTTTTATAAAGGGTTCTCTCCCCTTTAAATGATTTACCATATACTCATATTAATATGAGGTTTATTGATCTTTATCACCTCCTCCTCTTTCTTTGACCAGTATCCATGCGACTTTTTTGTTAAGGTTTTACCTAATTTAGTTATGAAACGTACATTAAGACTAAATTTTTATCAGGGGTGTGTGAATGTAAGAAACATTTTTACATTCCCCCATTCATGGAATGTTTATTAGCTAGCATGGATCAACCATATTTAAGAATAATTCCTCTAATAGAATCATCAGCAGGGAACTGGAGTGTTTGGTTAAAGGATTTATTATAGATATGATATATTTTAGAAAAATTTAGTGTAGTTTATTACATATGGAATCATAATAGATATAGTAATTATGTATAATGTAATTATCCAATATTCATAATTAATTATTAGATATCATAAGTAGCGGTAGGTATTTCTTAATCATCATGGGAAAAAATATGTGTATGTCCTCTCCAATAATTAAATTATAATTGGTGATAGTGACATTTCATAGTTGGAAATAGACAGTTTTAATTACATGAAGACATTATGTCCATCATGTCATATAAATGATAGTATGTAATCAAATATGATAATCCCACCACCTCAATAATTGCAAAAGATATGTATTTTTCATAAAATATAATTCACTTCATGGATACTGTAGAGTAATATCTCCCCCAAAAAACCATTTTGGATTGGTGGCGATATAGATAATGAAATTGATGATAAAATTTTATTTCATTACATAGGGAATCCATGAATTATGTTTGATATCCCTGTGTTGATTTTTGTTATGAAAACCCATCAATATATTGGAATTAAAGATAGCATTATCCATCTTTGTTAATAAGATGTATCAATTATGTTCCATTTTTGAATGAAAGTCAGTGGCATGAGATCATTATTGTCTGTGATATCTATTTTCTTTGATTTTTTTTGTGTTATAGATTGAAATATCATCTTGTCACTAGTTTCTACATCCATATCTTTATGTACCCATGATACTAATTGGTGATGATATCACCATGTGCTCAAATAGAGTCTGCATCCAATTCAAACAACCCATTTAACAGAAATTATGATTGTAAGTTATTCATTACACAACTATTAATGGTGGATAAGGTATTAATTATATAACTATTTAGGGTAGATATTAGGTGACTATTAATAATCCAATAAAAGTAATTGTTAACTATTTTATATAGAGGATTTGGCATATATAAATAAATGTTATTAATCATAAAATTATAATGTAACCTAATGTGTCCTTCTCAAAATGATAGAAAATAGTAATTGTTTTAATAACACCTCTCATGTGGATGTACTTTTCTTATTAAAACACTTATAAAATTTGTTTTTTTATTTATGTATACTTATTTTGAAAATTATTTGAAAATTATGTGAAACTACTTTTTGGAATAAATCAATATTTAGGCTCTATTTGGTGGTACTTCTTGAAAATGTCTTAGAGTACATATCCATTTTGATAAAATTTATTGTGCAAGTGTTTTCGAATTTCATGAAAATGTGTTTCTTGAAAAAAAATTCATGATAATTTATTTATTTATATATTATAATCAAGAAAAAATTTTGTCTTTATATTTACTTATCCTTTAACTGTATATTCTGATTTCCTTACCTATTAATGAGTGTAAAAAAATCCTCATTTCGTAAAAAAATATCTTAGTTGAGTTTTTTTTTTATATATTCATTTCATAAAAATTTTAATTCAATTAAAAATATTACTTTTTTCCAGACTTGTTTTATAATCCTCTCAAAAAAATATTTAGTCAAGTAAAGAAGAAGCCTTTTAAAAATAAAATTAATAATTAATTAAATATATTTCAATGATCATGTAATTTGTGAATTGTTTTTTTTTGATGAGTATGAATTTAAGTCCATGTGAAATTGTTTAGTATTTATATAAAATGTATTTTCTAATATGAAATTCTAAAAATGCATGCAATATGATGTCTTGTGTAAACATTGATGCTTGTAGTACAGATACAAATATAGATAAGAGTTGGATTGATCTTCTAAATAGATCATCTAGAGAATATTTTTAACGCATTATGCAATTTATTTATTTAAATAGAGCATTTCAATGAGAAAATATATGTTTTCCACATAGAAAATCTGAAAATAGATATCAATGCATATGATATACTGTGAGAGAGCATGTTTTCTTGATTGGGTTTTTGAAAAATTATAAGAGTTGGACTCATCATGGAAAAAACAATACTCATTGTCACCATATAGAAACTATTCATATGGTTATTGATGAGAGGAAGATTAATCCTATGCATGAAATGCTTACTGAAATGGCATGTGGGCTAGCTCATGAAGGCTTTAACATATGGAATGTTATGACCGGTGAGATCAATCCATGCTCTGTTGTAGATCATGATTTATTGAAGTATTATGAAATACTTGACGAAGAAAAAATATAATTATATTATGGGTGTAGACATGTTATAGGAATAAGCACTAGACCCACATCATTCTGCAAATCCCTCTACGTCTGAGGGTTGAAGTATTTATGGTGGTAAATGTGTTTATTTATTAATTATGAATTTAACATATATACACACATATGTAAAATTATGTAGGAATTTTTTTCAACAGGATAACACTCGATTTCTTCTTATTCTCATAAGAGTGGCCCAGGTCCTGGTATTTCTTCTTGGAATTCTGACAAGACCCTTGATGTATCATTTGACGAGAGATATCATCCTTTGGGATGGGGTACCCCTACATTTATTCACACATCGGTTCATATCATATGCAACCCACACATGTTTTCATTGACTACATGTGAATAGGCATCATTCCCCAAGGATACATTATATCAGTTATTGAAGAAAGTTCAGGTAAGAGGATCATTTTAGTTTCTCGACTATATTTAAAAAATACTAACATGTGATAATTTTTTTTCTTAAATAGAATAATCTGAGTGTGTGCCTAAATGAGTTTTGGCCAGTGTGTATATCCAAATGTTGTTAAATGTGTAAAGATAATAAAGGGAGAATCAAGAGGGATCACTAGGTACCAAATGTGGGTGTCGTAGACATTCTGGATAAAGTCCTGAGAGGGGTTCTCCCATCTCAGTGGCCTGAGTTGTTTCATATTGGTCTATCGAGGCTGAAATGGTGAGTCTATATATTTTAGTTTAAATATTTCGAATAATTTTTACCATTTTACATATTTTATATTTGAATTTATTGAATTTAATAGGTGGTATAATGTCATTCCAAAAATACTGCGTTGTAGGGACCACCTCACAGGCTTGGGACTCATCATGTGTCCCAGATTTGACATGATGTATTTATTATTCATTTCTTAAATTTTATTATTTAATATGGTTTTGTGTTTTTATTTTTATCTTATTAATATATAGTTACAGGAGAAAGTTTCACCGGCTCTTGAAATGTTAGTGTGGATGAAAACTCGTGATCGAAATGATCCGGAGGTTGCAGCTCTTATAGTAAGTTCTTGTAATAATTATAAATTATTAAATAATTCTATATATAAATATATATTTATATTTACATGTTACATTGGATCAATTTTAGGTTGAGTTAGCATAGTTTCTAGAGGACCAATGCCAAATTTCCATGCGAAGGGATAAAATATTCAATCGCATTATTGTTCGTGGTGGACATGGCTACAGTTTGACCTATGAAATAGGGATTACATATTTTTCAGTTTCACGCATAGTAGCTATGGATCTTGTTATTTCTGGGATGACATAAAAGATGTCATATTTGGAGGCATGATTGCATGCTTTCGAGGATGTAAATGTGCAGCTGGTAGCAGAGCTTAGAGCACTACGAGAATATGTGCATCAGGGTGATAGTGCAAGGGATCCTACGATGTAGGTTTATACGGAATTTATTTATTTTATTTTTATGAAATTAGTTAATATTACCTTTATAATTTTTATTTTTTGTACGCCACTTCCGCATCAGATGGATGTAGTATCCATGCCCCAGATGAGGTATCATATTCAATAGGTTTGTTTTGTATTTTCTTTTTTGTTTCTCATTTAAATTGATTGTCTCACTTTTTTTTTGTATATTTTAGAGTTAAAATTACATTTTTTCCATTTCTCTGGTCCTAGTTTGTCATAGTTACCTTTAGGTAGCCTTTATTCATTCATAGTTTCCTGCTCTGTCACATAAACTAGTAGGATGGTACAAACAAACTAGAGAATATTCTCACTAAGCCCCACTATCTTCATCCCCAACATTTATAATAGTATGTCCTTCACTTATTCTCTCAAGTAGGACCTCCTGATAAATATATGTGGTCAGAATGTATGCCCCATTCTAAAAGACCAACCTCCACCTTCCACCCAGTCCGCTTCTCAGGATATAGTATAATTTCATGGTCTGTATTTTTTTTATTTTCTATCCTATCTTTTCATATTCTACCTATCATATAGTATGTCATTATGTGTGTGTGTGTGTGTCATGTTGTTTTGGTCTATATGTATCTCTTTTTTCTGTCTATATGATTAGCTTGTATGTATGTCTTTCTCTCTGTGCTTGTCTGTAAGAGTGTGCGTCTATATATCTGCATGTTTTTAAATCTATATATCTATCCATTTTACAACAAACCCATCTATCTATTTATCCATTTATTTTCTTTTCATCACACTGTGTATGTTTAGTGATCAATCTATTCACAAGAGACTTTATCCATAGGTTTTTTTTGTTTCTTTGTCAGTCTGCATGCCTTTCTAATGACTTGTCTATCCATCCATCCATGTGACTTTTCATTGGTCTATTTTTTTTATCATCATTATATCTATTTTTATATCAATCCATTTTTCATTTTTTGTGTGTACATATTATTTTTTCTCTGTTCATTCAATTTTTTTATCAATGTATGTGTCTAATTTTTTAACCCATCTATGTGTCTATCTTCCTTTTCTATTCAACAATTTTTTGCAAGTTGTATTCAATTTTTCAATTGTTCCTTGGTCCATTTATCCATCCATCTACTTGTCCATCCATCTTCCAATCTTTATGGTTTTCCATCCATCCATTCATATCTTTAGTAATGTGTGCGAAATTAATAGTCCAAGGAGATGTCATTAGACCCTCCATTAGGTATCTAAGAGGACTTAGGTACTAGTGATTTTGGATGTTTCCTATGCTTCTCATCATTGGAAAGATCATCTCCTCAACATCATTTGATGGATCATTATAGAACAACTTTTTGACTCATTATATCATATATTTTGAATTTCTATGAAGTAGATGGTCATAGATGATCTAATGATTTCGGAACATTGGGGGTTGGTATATTATGTGGATTCCTAGTAACCCTCTCCCTTTGTGAAGGGTCGATCCCATAGTGACCTTGATATCACTACTCAATAGTATTCCCTAAGGGTATGATGATATCCAGGAGAAGGAAAGCAAGTTATTAGCTTTATAAAATCACTTGTTAAAGGAATCTTGATCACAGTATTAACTGTTTTATGGTCCATCATCATCTAAAGTCACCACAACACTTTAAAATGTTTCTCCTTTCCAATATCTATAAATATTTCTGTCACTTTGAATGGCCCCTAAATATGAATAGAACATTCCCAATATAGACATGTAGTAAGAATTAGTGAATCTTCACCAACACTTTATTCAAGAGACTTATAAGATCCTATTCTATTAGCATATTTCACATGATAAATGAACATGGCTTGAAACCGTTGTGAGAGTCATAGATTAGGAGTAGGTAGTTTCTTGATTACATCACCCAGAATCTTATAAGATGAATTGGTGGAGGGATGTCTGGATTGACATCCTAAACCCATTCTTCATAATAACCTTATTCCAACTCTACATATAACGTGCCTTCAGACACTTCTTTATTCATTAAAGAGAACCCCATTGAATGTTTATATGTTTTATTAATCCCATAAGGACCTTGAATGATCTCAATTAATGTCTCAAAGCTATCATTGATTTGTTGATGGGGTTTATTCCTTGTGGATTTCATGACTTCCCATAAAAATTCATGGACTAATGAGGATATTCACCAAAGTCTCCCTATATAGCCTTTGTGAAGGTGGTATATTCATACATGGCACCATAGATTGGTTCCCCGTATACCCAGTTTGCTTCACATAAGATGATTCTTAATTTATATTCTTTAAGGTGGAATGTATTTGTCTATGTGATCTAGTGGGTCAATAGTTATGGGATCAAGTTTATGTTATAGATGTACATCAAGGATATCTTGATGGATTCATAAATAAATGACACCTTTAGGTCCTACTTGAATTTATTACATGTCCTATAGAGATAATATGTCTAAATCCATTAAATCATGATGCCACCTCATAAGTTAAATATCTGATATTTTTCCATCATCACAATTGATCAACAGTTTAGTGGGAAATATGGATGTATATATGTGTGTTTGCGGCTCTGATGTGTTTGTTTGGCTATGTAGGGAAGTTTTCTGGTGATGTAACACACATTCATGAGTGGATTACCCCAAATAGATTATGATAATCTTTGAGGATATGGTGGATCTTCTTAGATTATTATAATCAAAAAATTGAAGGGGAAGGTTTATTATAGGTCATTAGAAAATGATATACATCAACAGTCTATTCTATTATAGTTGAAGGATTGTGTGTTTCTCTCATAGTGAGTGTATCTCTGTGTGTGTGTGTGTCTATCTTCTAATAATTTTGTCCATCCACTCATTTGTATATCACTTTTATGTAATCTCACCCACTAGTTCATTGGTCTCTATATTCCTTCATCCCTCATTCATAAGCCAGTCTATCTATCCATTTGTCTATACATTGGTTTGATCAACTGTGCTGGTGTAGTTGCATCCGTCCATAATATTTACAATATGGACAATGAAAACACCCATGGAAAAGTGTCTCTATACATTCAAAATACTCTATATTTTCAACACTTCTTCAAACAAAAAGGTAGTTTTAAACTTAATGGACAACTAGCTGTCATGATTACTCATGTAGCACATGTCTTTTATAATATCTAGAGGTAAATTTTGGTTTTGATTTATTTCATTTTATGTGCATATCAGGACTCTTCCTCCTTAGATTACCCATCAGGTTTGCATATGATTTTTTAATGTTAGCTTTTAAGAATTGAATCACCCAACAATATTCATATATATCAACTTATTTTTCTTCTTTAATATTTTTTTGGGTCTTATTGGTAGGTTGATTGTGTCTCATGATTGGAGATGAATTGAATCTAGTTTGATTTATATTTTGGTCAGGATATCTGATTTTAAATTTCTTTTTGAAGGATATTTGTTTTTTTTTTGTTTAAGCATTTCACCTATTGGAATGCAGGTTTAATTTTAAAAAAATATCAAGACTTGCGACCGCTTATGGGGGTCACTATAGGTTTTTGTTTGGAAACTATTAGCGACTGCCAATGACTGTCGCTAAATCTATTTATCTCAAATCATTAGAGGCTGCATAGACGGTCGCTAATATCCTTTCTAGTGACTTCTACCACTTCTAGGTTAGGAAACCCTATAGTGATTGTCTTTGGTAGTCGCTAATGCCCAATATCGACGGGGCAACTGAGACCTCCAAAGGCAACCGAGTAGCGCTCCCTATAGACTGTTTGAACCCACTTTTGGCGGTCACTAATAATCAATTTTCTAGTAATGATATCATTATGACTATATTTTCTTTAGTCAACATATTTGAAATGGGTTTTCAGCTTTCTTTTGATAGCTACAATCCCTTGAAAAAATCCCATCGTTTTCCACAGACAAAGCATTCTCCATTCCTCTTAGAAGGATTTTATTTCTTCTTTAATTGTTGAATTTTCTTTTTGAAAAGTAAGTAAGAATTTGGTTGTGTCTTTCCCTCAGTTTTATTAATATTGGTACTGAAATTTGAATCCATACTCACATCTCTCCACAAGGATTATTTTTCAATACAAATAATCTTTTTTAAATTTTCTATGAAAATATCATCACTCTTTTTAATAAGTTATTTTCCATAATATTTCCACATAGGTGGTAATTTAGAAATAATTGCACCCACCATGAAATGTTTGTGGTATATTACTATTAAGGGAAATAAGTTTATTTGGTACAACTGGTAGCACTTGAACTTGCTCTAACATCGTCCTGTTATCAACCATCTCTTAGTTTAGATACTTTGCAATAAGAAATTTATTGATACCTTTTTCCTCACCTTTGTACTTGAAATTGAGTGCATCCCATATCCCTCGAGTGGTCTTCATTTGGCGGAAATAGTCATAAGTACAACTTGATAATGTGTTGAGAATATGTCCTAAAAAAACTCAATTTTCTTAATGTTTTTCCTCATTACATGAATGTTCTCGACTTGAGTAACATCAATGAGTGTACCATCGGGATTTTATGTGGGCTCCTCAGGAATGAGGGGAATATTAGGTTCCACTATGTAAAAAATCTTCAACACCATAAGAAGAAACTTCATCTTGTCGTGCCACTGTTAGAAGTTATCTTCATCTTTAAAACCACTCAATATAATACTATTAATTATTTTGATTAAAAAAGTTGTTTTTAATTAAAATTTAGTAATTTTCACCATTCATCAAAATATAAAAGATATCTGAAAAGTTCCAAAATTTCACCCTAGGCTAAATTCGATATTCCGAATCAAAAAATGAAGTCCATTTTGAAAGATATAATTTATAAAATTTCGAAAAGTAGGTATTACTATTCATAACGGCTACTTTGAATGGTTGTGGTGTGTGTTAGAACTTGATGTTGTGTACAACACACGCTACTGTATTATTCAAAGAGAAGCGTACCGTGGAAGATTGGGGTGTTACATTCTCCCCTCCAAATAATTTCATCCTCGAAATTTCATATAATATCACTGTATAAAAAGACTCGGGTGATTCTTCATCATAAGTTCCTCGGGTTCCGACGTTGCCTCCTCCATCTTATGGTTTCTCCATAGAACTTTTACCAGACGAGTCGTTCGGTTTCGCAGCACTTGTTCTCTTGTATCAACATTCCTGACGGGCTCTTCGCAATAAGACAGATCGGGTTCCAGTTCTAATTCCTCATAGGTGAGTACATGCGTTGGGTCGGCATGTATTTTCTCAACCATGATACGTGGAATACATCATGAACTTTGGAGAGACTTGGCGGTATTACCAAATGGTAAGCTACAACCCCAATTCGTTCTAGAATTTCGAAGGGTCCGATGTACCTGGGACTAAATTTACCCTTCTTACTAAAACATATAACTCCCTTCCATGGAGATACCTTCAAGAAAACATGATCTCCTACCTGAAATTCCAACTCCTTCCTTCAGTTTTCAACATAGCTCTTCTGCCTACTTTGAGATGCTTTGATGTGGTTTTGAAATACCTTCACCTTTTCCATCATTTCCTCCACCAGTTCTGGGCCTACAAGTTTTCTTTCACCAATGTCCTCCCAACAGGTTGGTGTGCGACATCTCTTTCCATATAATGCTTCATATGGTGCCATCTGAATACTTTAATGGAAGCTATTGTTATAGGAAAATTCTACCAGAGGTAAATATTGATCCCACATACCCTGAAAGTCAAGTGAGCATGATCTCAACATGTCTTCTAAGGTTTGAATAGTTCATTCTGATTGTCCATCTGTTTGAGGGTGGTAAGAAGTGCTCAAATGAAGTTCAGTATCCGAGGCCTTCTGAATACTTTTCTAGAATCTTGATGTAAAATGGGGATCACGATCTGATACAATCGACAGGGGTACTCCATCAAGTCTCATAACATCATTAATATATAGTCTTGCTAGACGTTCAAGTTGTAGATCTTCTCTTATAGCAAGAAAATGTGCTGACTTTGTGAGATGATCAAAAATTACCCATATTTCATCATTCCTTCTAGGAGTCTTTGGTAGTCCCATGACAAAGAACATCGTAATATTATCCCATTTACACTCAGGTATGGGAAGAGGTTGCAATACTCCACCAGGCAGTTGCCTTCCAGCTTTCACTTGTTGAAAAACCATACATCTTGACACAAAATCAGCAATCTCCCTCTTCATGTTGTCCCACCAAAAATGTCCCTTTAAATCTATATACATTTTGGTGCTCTCAGGGTGTATAGGGAAATTGAAACTATGAGAATCATCCAACAATTCCCTCTTTAAATCAGGTATATCGGGAACACAAAGTCTCCTCCCAAATTTCAAAATTCCATCTTCATACACAAAGTCACTCAATTGCCCATCATTCATAGCTTTAATCTTCTTTTTCAACTCTTAATCATCGGCCTGAGAACACTTTATACTTTCTAGTAAAGATGGTTTGGAAACCATTTGAAATTTTTTTGATGTTTCACCCTCCATGGTGATTCCCATATCCATATTTACTAGATCCATGAAAATTGGATCCCTTTCCACTCTCATCATGTTCAAAACTCCATGATCTTTTCTACTCAAAGAATCTACAACCTTATTTTCCTTACCTGGGTGGTAGTGTATTGTGCAATCATAATCCTTGAGTAGTTCATGCCATCACCTTTGCCTCATGTTGAGTTCTTTTTGTGATAAAATATATTTCAAACTCTTGTGATCGGTATATATCTCACCTTTTTCACCATAGAGATAATGTCTCCATATATTCAAGGCAAAGATTACAACAGCTAACTCGAGATCATGAGTAAGATAGTTCTTCTCATGAATTTTTAGCTGTCGTTATGCATAGGAAATAACCCTATCATTCTGCATAAGGACACAACAAAGTCCTTTCATCGATACATCACTATAAATAACGAACCCATCATTCCCTGATGGTAGAGTCAATATAGGAGAATTGAATAATCTTCTCCTCAGTTCATCAAAACATTCTCCACACTCTTTTTTTTTCAGACAAATTTAACCCCTTTATGTGTGATCTTCGTTAATGGGTTAGCCAATCAGGCAAAATTCTGGACAAAACGTCGATAATAACCAGCCAAACCAATAAAGCTTCAGACCTCAGTTATACTCATCAGTGCTGGCCATTATTGGATTGCATTGTTCTTAGAAGGATCAACAGAAATTCCATACTTAGAGACAATATTTCCAAGAAAAGAAATATCCTGATGCCAGAATTCACACTTGCTAAACTTCCCATATAATTCATGCCTTCTAATAGTCTTCAAGATAATGCGCAAGTGATTTTCATGATCTTAGTAGCTTTTGGAATATACCAAGATATTATCTATAAATACCACTAAAAATCATCAAGATATTCCTTGAAAACTCTATTCATTATATCCATGAATACAGAGGGTGCATTAGTCAATCCAAAAGGCATTACTGTAAACTCGTAATGCCCGTACCGTGTTCGAAATGTTGTCTTCGGAATTTATTCCTTCTTCACAAACAACTGATGGTATCCAGATCGAATTTCAATCTTTGAAAAGTATTGATCTCCATGCAGTTGGTCAAATAAATCATCAATGCGAGGTAGGGTATACTTGTTCTTTATTGTTATAGCATTGATCTGTTAGTAGTCAATGCACAACCTCATAGATCCATCTTTCTTCTTAACAAAAATGACAGGGGCTCCCCATGGAGAAACACTAGGGTGAATAAATCCCTGATTACTCAATTCGTCTAGTTGTATCTTTAGTTCAACTAATTCCACGGTGGCCATTCTATATGGGTTCTTCGATATAGGCCTTGATCCAGGAATTAAATCAATGGAAAACTCAACTTCTCATTCTGGAGGATGTCCGGGTAATTCTTATGGAAACACATCTACATATTCTTTCACAATAGGTACATCCCCTATTTGAACATTCCTTTCCTCGCCCTTAGTCATTTCATTCTCTTCCTCCCCAATAATTGAATTTAGTTGAGCAACTGGGGGTGGATCTAAATACGAATTAGGTGTTGACGATTCTGATCTAAAAATAAGGTGTTTCTTAACATCATCATCAAAAATCGTAACCTCCTTCTTCTTACAATAAATCTTTGAATCATAGTATTAAAGCCAATACATACAGAGGATTATATCAAAATCAATAATATGTATGACAATGAGATCATCGGATAAAGAACATTTATGTGCTCTAATGGGGACTGATTCACAAAACATTGTTGCAATGATACTTCCCTTAGGAGTTTTGACTGAAAATTCTCTTGTTAAATCAAAAAGGAAATATCTAATTTTCTTAGAAAACTGGGAAGATATGAAACAATGTGATGATCCAGAATCAAATAATGCATTTTCTAAACTTGAGGAAACCATTAAATTGCCTTCCACCACGTCTTTCGGAGATTCAACCTCAGCAGCAGTGATAGCATAAACATGGCCTTGATCCCTTGGCCTCTTCTGAGGTAAGTTCCCCTGATGCTTAGGACATTCATTTGAATAATGTCCCATCTCTCTACCATTATAAAATTCCACATTGACAACAACTTTATTTCCCTTTCAATCATGAGATTGGTGGCCTTTTTCACTACACTTATAATAGACTCTCATTCCCTTCAAGAAAGTACTAGGGTGTTTCTTCCCACATTTACTGTAGGACTGATATTCAACTTTTCCCTTCTTCCCCTAATTTCCATTTCCAGATTGATAAGAAGATCTCTTATTTTCTTTCATTTCTTTAAATTCATAATACTTAGATAATTTCTTTTCCATATTGATAGCACACGAGACAATATCTTCGTAGGATGAGAAGGTTTGTGAGACTAATGATCGACGGAGAAATGGTTTTAACCCATCAAAGAAATGATCAATCTTACTTCTTGGGTTACGTGTATAATCTGGAGCATGCCTCTCTATCCTTGTAAAGTTAGCCTCATACTTTGCGGCATTCTCATCCTCCTTCTGCCTCAGACTAAGAAATTTCCTTTCCATATCTCCTCGATGGTCATGTAGAAAGTATTTTTCTAAGAAAATATCCTTAAACTCCATCCATTCCATACTTCATACTTCTTCATCTTCCTTTGTGTTTTGAATCAGCGACCACCAGTGATCGGCATCTCCAGTGAGGCAGTAAACTGCCATGACAACCTTCTCCCTTTCGCTACTCACCAAGGCATGGAATATTTTCTTTAAGGATTTTATCCATTTCTTAGCTACTAATGGATTTTTACCCCCATTAAATGTTGGTGGTTGTTTCCTCATGAAGCGGTCTAACATTGATCCTCCACGTTGCGGATCAGGGTGCTCCATACGAGTAAGGTTATTATTCATAACCTAAGTGAGTTGTCCCAGTATGGTAATAAGTTGATCAGCACCAGTTGTATCTCCAGCTCCACAATAATTATCTTGAGTAGTAGGGAAATCCCTACACGGAGTGTGTGCATTGATACGGTTTCCATTTCTCCCACTAGGCGCCATTTCTAAAAAGTGGCATAAACTAGTTTAGTTTATGAATCAAAATACATAATTCAATACTTGTAAAACACATAACATAAATTGAACTATAATCATAAAAATGTTTTCTTTGAGGAAATATATATTCATAAACCCTTCATAATGGTTTTTAAATAAAATGAGAATTATCCTAAGCATATCCCCCAAGTGTGTCGTAACCAAGAGTGCAGCAAGGCCCATTGTCGTGCACCAGTTCCCGTTCGAGTCTAGATCAAAGAAGTGTTTTCGTGTTTTACCCCTAGGTACATCTATGCCAGAGCCGCCTCTACCTGATCGTATCCAGATAGGGATGTATTTCTCAGAAAACTCACAAAATCTATATAATACCAAAATTCTAGGAAGTTATTCTATACTAATCCTCAAAGTTTATCTTTGGGCTATGTGCTCTAATCAGAGTTTATCTAAATCTAGCTTCCAAGGTTAGTACTAAACAGTCTCTGATACCAACTGTAATGCCCCGACCCCAGTTACCCAGAGTCGGTGCATTATTGCATAACATTGGCATGATCACAAAAGATCAATTCTTGAAATTACGATTAGTTTAGTAGCCTTGGAAACACTAGATACATTCATAAATGTTACATTACATCATAAAGTAAAAAATCACAATAACATAGTCTCCAAATTCCACAGTTCTATCCCCTTGAAACTATCCCTATAGGTCAGTCATAAAATATTTCTTCACATCCTTGGAAAAATAAAACCTTGAAAGCGGTGAGCTTAGATTCTCAGTAAGGGTAACAATATAGCAGAATCTTTCATAAATAAACATAAACATTTAAGGCAATGTATAACTAAAACAAAATCCTTTTAAACTTTAACTCAACATAATATGGAAAAAGTAAAATGAAATAATGTCATTTACTTATTCACATGGATATTCTACTAGTCGAATAATCACATGCAATATCAATAAACATTTTCATAATGATGGAATGCATAATGCCAGACTATCATAACCACGTAGCCAAGGCCTCGTTCCAAGACTACAAATAAGATTTTGTCAAGGCCTCTTGCCAAGACACTATTTTGTCTCATGAGACCTACCGATGCATCGAGGAGCTATAGCGGGCTCCACCCGTCACTTATTAAGTCCAATGCATTTCTCATATGAACAGGTTTAAACATATCATAAACCATAACATAATCTTATCACATAAAACATACATAAAGGAAACATAACATTTCCATTACAATCACAAGATATCAATACAACACATTGATATAAAAAAACACTTTAAAACTATTTTCAATACCCAAATAAAAGAAAATTAAAACTTTGTATTTAATTTTCATTTAAAAAAAGTAATAGCTTGAAGCCGAAACTCAAATAATGGTCACAGCGGAGGAGAAGTCATTGTTTCCGCATACGTACGAAAAAAAAACATTCCCTTTTGTCGTTTAGTAAAACGCTTCGTATAAAAATATTCCTTTTGAATAAATGTAAAAGTCAAAGGTGTTTATACACCATGTAAAAGAAAGTTGTGTATAAAATAAAATATGCCTCAATGAAAGAAGATTGAGACGAAGTCCTTTACAAAGAACATTTTTTTAATAAAATAGATCTATTATGTGTATTCACTATAAGTACACATAAAGAATGTACAAATACAAAAGAGTATATAATAATATCATGACATAATTTGAAAGTAGGAGATTAACCCAAAGAATGGAAATTGGGTTAAGAAGTTCCCTTACCTCGTGTCCGACTTGACTCGACCATTCATTAACCTCCTGAATAATAAACTAGAGTTAATTTATAATTTCTTAATAACCTTTTTGAAGTTTATTATTCCTTTTATATCACTTATTACCATTTTATTAACATTATGTAATTATTTATGTTAATAACAGTGGTTTTGTCGATCTTTGGTACTTGAGTCAAAAATAAACTTCTTATAATTACAAGTTATTCATGTGGTAAAATATCCATTATATCCATAATTATATTAATGATTTAGACATCATATATATCATATATATCCAGTATATACATTCATTCATAATATTACATAACATTTAGAGGTAATAAATGAAATGCACCAGTCATGGAGACGGTAAGCCGTACGTACGCATGAACGCTACTTTCATTTCTATTTCATATTTAATGGAATGAAATCATAATGATATAAAGGTGTATTATAATTCCAGTATAATATCATATATAATATCATTTACTCCATCCTTTATACGTTCCACAAATGGCAGTAACGATTCAAATCACTTTGAGGGGGCGGTAGTCCACACTTCCTAATATGAAATTATCGCGTTTACGAATAATGGAAATCATAAAGGTATGCCATAAATGAGAAATACAGAAGAATAAGGAAAACATAAACATAATATATATCATATATAGAAATAGTTTCATCTTAATGGCCACCATTAGAGGTGTTAAAAGAATATTGAACAATCATCGTTTCGTGAGGCAGTATTTCGCCACCCACAGAAACAGTATGTTCTTTAACCATTAGACGAAGGTGTGTGTAAGTGTAAATCAAATACTTATCATAAAAACATCCTATTATATTTTAGATAGTGGTGTTGTTAGAAAATAAAGTAATAAATATATTTTACGGGGTTGGAGAAGTAAAATAAAACAAAAGAACATAAGAGAATACATTACCTTAAAATCAGGTAACTCTTTTTGATTTGAGCCAAAGGCTTCCTTAGGAAGAAATATGCCCAAATTGAGGCTTCTAGGAGTAATAGAGGGATGTTGAGAGATTATTTGGGCAGATTTTGGCCAAGTAAAATGGATTTTATGGTGTGAATAAGGTGGTAGAGGTGGGGGCCTTTTATAAGGGGAGATGAGGGGCACTCTTGGGAAGTCATGAAATGTTACATTATTATGAAATGATTTTCGAATTTTAAAGGTCCCAAAATGATATATTTCGAGTATAAGGTGATAAGGGTTCTAAATATATTCATCCAATAGGTTTTTTACAAGTGTATGTCTTATATTTTACATCATCGTTTCATTTTATTTAAATCGTTAATTAATGAGGTAATCGCTGCATCATCATGGTGTCATAAAAAATTTAATTTATTTAATGTCTAAAAATTCTAAAAAAATATAATGATGTAGGAAATATTTTTATCTTTCCATTTAATATTTATATTCTAAAATTTGTCTTATATAACCCCATGTAATAATTGTTTTAGTAAAACAACACATGTTTTTGACAATTTTATTTTTACCTTAAATAAAAAGTTATTAATGTCATTTTCATACCCAAGTGGATCCATGGGGTCCCCAAGTTGACCAATGGATTGTCTTGGTCTGCCATGACTCATCCAATATGTGTAGGACAATTGTCAAGATATTTTCATATTTTTATAATATCATTTTTACTTTAAATTTCACTAATTACCTTTAATCGCGATTAATAAAACTTAAAAGTTACTATTCACCAAAAAATTATTTTAATCCCATTGAACAAAATTTTACTACCTAATGACAACCATGTATGTCGGATTTTTAAAAATCAAATCACAGAAGTGGTAATGTTTCATTTACATGAAAAATTAGTTTTTAAACTACCCCTTAGTGGTTTCACAATTAATCAAAAATTGATGTTTTTCAGAAAAATACAAAAAATTTACCCTAAGCTATAATTGATATTCTGAATTCAAAAATGGTGTCTATTTTATAAAATTACAAACATGTAAGTTGCATTAATTAATTTTATAATTAATTCCCGTTGTCAAAACAAATAGCGTGTTTTTAAGAAACAATATCAATCAAAAAATTGACAATTGTTTATGTCCAATTTCAAAGTGAAGTAATTTCTAATGACCACCATTGGATAAAATGGTAAAATTATATTATAATTATACTTTAAACCCACTCAATATAATAATTTATCACTATTAATTATTTTTATTAAATAAGTTGTTTTTAATTAAAATTTAGTAATTTTCACTATTCATCAAAATATAAAAGTTATCCGAAAAGTTCTAAAATTTTACCCTAGGATAAATTTGATATTCCGAATCCAAAAAATGAAGTCCATTTTGAAAGATAAAATTAATAAAATTTCAAAAAGTAGGTATTACTATTCATAACGGCTACTTTGAATGGTTGTGGTGTATGTTAGAACTCGATGTTGCGTATAACACACGCTACTGTATTATTCAAAGAGAAGCGTACCGTGGAAGATTGGGGTGTTACATAATGAAAATGGAAAATTATCCTAGGTCACATCTTAAGGATTCTCATAAACATTATGTGGTGTTTGTTCTTTCACTATGATGTGATGAAGGGTTCACTGGGATAAGATAGTTTCTATATACTTTTTAGGAAACTAAAGATCATTTAACAGTAAGATAAATATTTCCCATTAATAGGAAGTTCATGGAACTCCTAATTTAACGGAGAGAATAACAAATAATATCATTTATTTTTTCCAATTGGATATTTCATCATTGAACAATTAAATGAATGTGTGAATGCAAAAAAATAGCATCACATGGATTAGTAACTGAATGAAATTGTGTTGTGTGTTGTGGATTTTCTAGCTAATGTAAATCATGAATCTAGGTTTCAACACATGAAATCATGTTGTATTGGTAGCAATTTATATGCTCAATTTTTTTTGTGAATCATGTGACCCAAATGTTTTTTGATTCTTCACCATATCATAAACATTATTTTTTTCTTTTAAAACCACATTATATGTATTTCCCATTTCATCGTATAATAAATTAATATCCATTGAGATGTTTAGTAAAGAAAGGACATAGTATCAAAAAATTCATAAACATTCCTCAATTCCCTAAAATAGCTACAGACAACACAAATTAAATTTTAATATTCTTCCAAGAAGTTATAAAAAGGAACTTCACCTCAACTAAATTTCCATTATCAAAATTACACTTCAAATAAATGATCCAAGTGTGGTACCCTGATTTTCACATCATGAATATAGCAATATGTAAACTCCTCAATCACCCACCCTTACATAACTTCACCAGAGAACCCTATGCCATAACTCCCACACTACAATCTTCCTTACACATTACATGACTCTAGGGGACTATATATGGAAAAAACACATTCACACCCATCACTATATAGATGCATATAATTTTCAAACTTATCTTTCCAAATTGATTCATCAATAACATGTTTTGGAGAATCACTAAACTCTGCATCTTCTACAAAAGTATAGACTAGTAATCTCATCAAAAATTGTATCCTATGTCCAACGCTATCATATAAGTATGCCTATAGAACCCTTCATGAAAATAACCAAAAAAATCCAAATTCTAAATATCTATCTGCTAATCAGCCTTACCATACCCCCATGTAGAATGAAACATCATAACAAACCACCTATACACCTTAAACCTATATATACCAGTGAAAATGTATAGAAACTCCTGAATATTAGACTCCAAAAACTAAACTAAACTCTTATAACCTCTTCATCACTCTTAAACTCCACCAAATAATACCACCAATTAAACAAAATGTATAGTGGTCCTCTATTTATTCCTCTCTTTATGAATGGACATCGACATCATATTTTATTTTAAATCATGTATATTCCACTTACTGAGTATATGATAGTGAGGATATTTAATTGTTTATAGTGGAAATAAACACTCAAAATATTCTATTTTCATGAAAATATATCCCAATTATTACTAATGCTTTCTATGACTGTAGACATGTCAGAGGAACAAGCACTAGAACCACATCATTCTACAGAGCCCTCTATGTCTGAGGGTTGAGGTATGCATGGATCTAAATGTGTTTATTTTTTAATTATGAATTTAACATATATACACACATATATCAAATTATTTTGTAATTTTTTTCAATAGGATAACACTCGATCTCTTATTATTCTCATAAGAGAGGCCCTGGTCATGGTATTTCTTCTTGGAATTCCGACATGACCATTGATGTATCATTTTGAGGAGAGATTCCATCCTATGGGATTAGGTACCCCTACATTTATTTACACATTGGTTCATATCATATGCAACCCACACATGTTTTCATTGACTACATGTTAATGGGAGTCATTCCCCAAGGATACATTATATTAGTTATCGAGGGAAGTTTAGGTAAGAGGATCATTTTAGTTTCTCAACTATGTTTAAAAAATACTAACATGTGATAATTTTTTTATTAAATAGAATAATCTGAGTGTGTGCCTAAATGTGTTTTGGCCAGTGTGTATATAAAAATGTTGATACATGTGTAAAGATAATAAAGGGAGAGTCAAGTGGGATCACTAGGTACCAAATGTGGGTGCTCCAGACATTCTGGATAAAGTCCAGAGAGGGGCTCTCCCGTCTTAGTGGTGTGAGTTGTTTCATATTGTTCTATTGAGGCTGCAATGGAGAGTCTATATATTTTAGTTTATATATTTCTAATAATTTGTGTCATTTTACATATTTGATATTTGAATTTATTGAATGTAAGAGGTGGTAGAACGTCATTCTGAAAATAATGCATTGTAGGGACCACCTCACAGGCTTGGGACTCATCATGTGTCCCAGATTTTACATGATGTATTTATTATTCATTTTTTAAATTTTATAATTTAATATGGTTTTGTGTTTGTATTTTTTTCTTATTAATATGTAGTTACAGGAGCAAGGTGCACAGACTGGTGAAATGTTAGTGTGGATGACAACTCATGATCGAAATGATCCGGGGGTTGCAGCTCTTATAGTAAGTTATTTTACTAATTATAAATTATTAAACACGTCTACATATAAATATATTATTATATTTACATATTACATTGGATCAATTTTTGGTTGAGTTATCACAGTTTCTAGAGGACCAATGACAAATTTCCATTCGAAGGAATTAAATATTCAATCGCATTATTGTTCGTGGTGGACATGGCTACAGCTTGACCAATGAAATATGGATTACTTATTTTTTTGGTTTCATGCATAGTGGCTATGGATCTTGTTATTTATGGGATGACATAGAATATGGTAGATTTGGAGGCATGAGTGCATGCTTTCGAGGGTGTAAATGTGTAGCTGGTAGATGAGCTTAGAGCACTACATGAATATGTGCATCAGGATGATAGTGCAAGTGATCATATTCCATAGGTTTATACTGAATTTATTTATTTAATTTTTTTGAAATTATTTAATATTATCTTTATAGTTTTTATTTTTTTAGGCCCCTTCCGCATCAGATAGATGTAGCATCCATGGCCCCAGATGACGTTTCATATTCAAGAGGTGTGTTTTTTATTTTCTTTTTTGTTTCTCATTTAAATTGATTGTCTCACATTGTTTTTTTTGTATATTTTAGGGATAAAACTACATTTTTTCATTTCTCTGTTGTTATTTTTTTATAGTTACCTTTAGGTAGCCTTTAGTCATTCATAGTTTCCTGTTTTGTCACCTAAACTAGTAACATGGTACGAACAAACTGAAGAATATTCCCACTAAGCCCAAATATCTTCATCCCTCCCCTTTTAAAATAGCATGTACTTGACTTAATCTCCCATGTAGGACCCCCTGACAAATATATGTGGTCAGAATGTATTCCCCATTCTAAAAGACCAACCTCCACCTTCCACCTAGTCCTCTTCTCAAGATGTATTATAATTTCATGGTCTTTATTTTTTTATTTTCTATCCTATCTTTTCCTATCCTACCTATCTTATAGTATGTAATTCTGTGTGTGTGCAAGTGTCATGTTGTTTTTGTCTATATGTATCTCTTTTTTCTGTCTATATGATCAGCCTGTATGTAAGTCTTTCTCTCTGTGCTTGTCTGTAGGAGTGTGTGTCTATATATCTACATGTTTTTCAATTTATATATCTATCCATTTTAAAACAAACCCATCTATCTATTTATACAATTATTTGTTTTTCATCACACTGTGTATGTTTAATGATCAATCTATTCACAAGAGGGTTTATCTATAGGTTTTTTTTGTTTCTTTGTCAGTCTACAAGCCTTTCTAAAGACATGTCTATCCATCCATCCATGTGACTTTTCATTGGTATATTTTTCTATCAACATTATTTCTATTTCTATATCAATCCATTTTTAATTTTTTGTGTGTACATATTATTTGTTCTCTGTTCATTAAATTTTTTTATTAGTGTATGTGTGTATTTTTTTAACCCATATATGTGTCTGTCTTTCATTTATATTCAACATTTTTTTGCAAGTTGTATTCAATTTTTCATTAGTTCCTTGGTCCATTTATCCATCCATCTGCTTGTCCATCCATCTTCCTATCTTTATGGGTTTCCATCCATCCATTCATTTCTTTAGTAATGTGTGTGAAATTAATAGTCCAAGGAGATGTCATTATACCCTCCATTAGGTATCTAAGAGGACTTAGATACTAGTGATTTTGGATGTTTTCTATGCTTCTCATCATTGGATAGATCCTCTCCTCAACATCATTTGATGGATCATTATAGAACAAATTTTTGACTCATTATATCGTAGATTTTTACTTTCTATGAAGAAGATGGTCCTGGATGATCTAATGATTTGGGAACATTGGGGGTTGTTGGTATTTTATGTGGATTCCTAGTAACCATATCCCTTTGTGAATTCTTGTTCCCATAATGACCTTAATATCACTACTCAGTAGTATTCCCTAAGGGTATGATGATATCCAGGAGTAGGAAAGCTATGTTCTTAGCCCTATTAAATCACTTGTTGAAGAAAGCCTGCTCACAACATTAACTATTTTATGGTCCATCATCATCTACAGTCTCCACAACACTTTAAAATGTTTCTCCTTACCAATATATATAAATATTAATGTCACTTTGAATGTCCCCAAAATATTAATAGAACATTCCCAATATAGACACATAGTAAGAATTAGTGTATCTTCACCAAAACATTATTCAAGAGACATATAAGATCATATTCTGTGAGAATTGTTTACATGATAAATGAACATGACTTGAAACCATTGTGGGAGTCATAGATCAGTAGTAGGTAGTTTCTTGATTACATCACCCAGAATCTTATAAGATGAATTGGTGAAGGGATGTTGGGATTGATATCTTAACCTCATTCTTCATAATAACCGTATTCCAACTCAATATACAACGTTCCTTGAGACACCTAATTATTCATTAAAGAGAACCCCATTGAATGTTTTTATGTTTTATTAATCCCTTAAGGACCTTGAATGAATTATATTAATCTCTCAAAGATAGCATTGATTTTTTGATGGGGTTTCTTCCTCATAGATTTCATTAATTCCTTTAACAATTCATGGATTAATGAGGCTGTTCACCTAGGATCTCCCTACATAGCATTTGTGAAGGTGTGATTTTCATACATGGCACCATAGATTGGTTCCCCATAGACCCAGTTTGCATCCCATAAGATGATTCTTAATTTATGTTCTATAAAGTGGAATGTATTTGTCTATGTGATCTAGGGGATCAATAGTTATATGATCAAGTTTATGTTACATATGTACATCATGGATATCTTGATGGATTCATAAATGGAGGCCACCTTTAGCTCCTACTTGAATTTAGTACATTTCCAATAGAGATAATATGTCTAAATCCATTCAATCTTGATGCCACCTCATAAGTTAAATATCTAATATTTTTCCATCATCGCAATTGATCAACAGTTGAGTGGGAAATATGGATCTATATATGAGTGTTTGCGGCTCTGATATGTTTGTTTTGCTGCCTAGGGAAGTTTTCTGGTGATATAACGCACATTCATGAGTGGATTACCCCAAATAGATTATGATAATCTTTGAGGATATGTTGGATCTTCTCAGATTATTATAATCAAAAAATTGAAGGGGGAGGTTTATTCTAGGTCATTGGAAAATTATATACATCAACAGTCTATTCTATTATAGTTGAAGGATTGTGTGTTTCTCTCATAGTGAGTGTATCTATGTGTGTGTGTGTGTGTATCTATCATCCCATAAATTTTTCCATCCACTCATTTGTTAATCAATTTTTATGTAATCTCATCCACTAGTTCATTATTCTATCTATTCCTTCATCCCTCATTCAAAGGCATGTCTATCTATCCATCTGTCTATACATTTTTTTGATCAACTATGCTGGTGTAGTTGTATCCTTCCATAATATTTACAAGATGGACAATGAAAACATCCATGGAAAAGTGTATCTATATATTAAAAAGACTCTATATTTTCAACACTTCATCAAACAACAAGGTAGTTTTAAACTTAATGCACAGCTAGCTGTCATGATTACTCATGTAGAACTTCCTTTTATAATATCTAGAGTTAAATTCTGGTTTTGATTTATTTCATTTTATGTGCATATAATGACTCTTCCTCCTTAGATTACCCATGAGGTTTGTATATGATTTTTTAATGTTAGATTTGAAGCATTGAATCACCCAACAATATTCATATATATCTACTTATTTTTATTGTTTAATATTTTTTTTTTGCGTTTTATTGGTAGGTTGATTGTGGATGATTATTGGAGATGAAATGAAGATAGTTTGATTGCTATTTTGGTCAGGATATCTGATTTTAAATTGTTATTTGCAGGCTGTTTCTTTTGTTTTTTTCTAGTTATAATATTAAATTTCAGTTTTTTTATGGTTATAATTTTTTATTTATGTTGTTGGAACGCAAGATTTTTTTGCAGACTATTTTTTTTGTTTTGGTAACTGCATTTCACCTATAGGAATGTAGAGTATTTTAAAAAAATATCCAGACTTGCGACCGCTTATGGGGATCGCTATAGGTTTTTGTTCAGAAACCATTAGGGACTGGCAATGACAGTTGCTAAATCTATTTCTTTCAAATCATCAGCAGCTATATAGACGGTCATTAATATCTTTCATAGTTACTACTACCACGGCCGGGTTAGGAAACCCTATATTGACTGTCTTTGGCCGTCGCTAATGCCCAATATCGATGGGGAAACTGCGACCGCCAAAGGCATCCGAGTAGTAGTCCCTAAATACTATTAGAAACCACTTTTGGTCATTAATAATCGATTATCTTGTAATGATATCCTTATGACTATATTTTCTTCAGTAATCATATTTGCAATGAGTTTATCAAATTTCTTTTGATTGCAACATTCCCTTGCAAAAATTCCATCATTTTCCAAAGTCAAATCATTCTCATTTCCTCTTAGAAGGATTGTATTTCTTCTTGGCCTGCAAATCATTTTTTTCCATTTTTAAAAGTCGGTTTATGGTTTCCCGATACCCCAGCATGCAACCATAGACAGAAACATCTGGAACACAAATATCAGCCCACGCAGACCAACCTAGAATTACACATCATAATAACCATAATCATCTCTGCATCCCCTCCAAGATTCATCTTCTCCAGTAGCTGACACCCATTCTGGATTCCTCCAAAAGCATTCACTTTGAACCCGGCTCCTAATCTGATCAAGAACAGATTTCTCTAGGAATGCCTTCTTGCCCACGCTACCCTTTTTAAAGGCCAAAGTCACCTCATTATTCTGCTTTGAGGAAGATCTAGTCCAAGTTGTATTTCTTCTTGAATTGTTTAGTTTTCATTTTGAAATGTAAGTAAGAGTTTGGTTGTGTGTTTCCCTCAATTATATTAATATTGGTATTGAATTGTGAAGCCATACTCACATCTCTCCACAAGGATTCTTTTTCAATATGAAGATTCTTTTGCAACTTTTCTAAGGAAATATCATCACTCTTTTTAACAAGTTATTTTCCATAATCTTTCCACATAGGTGGTAATTTAGCAATAATTGCACCAACCTGAAATGTTTGTGGTATATTACTCTTAAGGGAAATAAGTTTATTTGGTATAACTTGTAGCACTTTAACTTGCTCCAACATCGTCCTGTTATCAACCATCTCTTAGTTTAGATACTTTGCAATAAGAAATTTATTGATACCTTTTTCCTCAACTTTGTACTTGAACTCGAGTGCATCCCATATCCCTCGAGTGGTCTTCATTTGGCCGAAATAGTCATAAGTACAATTTGATAATGTGTTGAGAATATGTCCTTGACAAAAAACTTGATCGTCTTAATGTTTCTTCCTCATTACCTAAATGTTCTCGACTTGAGTAACATCAACGAGTGTACCGTTGGGATTTAAAGTGGGCTCCTCAGGAATGAAATCGGCGTAAATCTCATCGGTTTGAGCTTGTTGTTTGATTCAAAGAACACATTGGTTCGATCAAAACAAGATAACTCTTGATGACGGGCACCCATTCAGATTTCAAAAAAAAACAAAAAACCAACAGTTATGGCTAATCACGATTTTGTCTTTGCGGGGTGTTCACTCAGTCCCACGTCGTTGGCCCACCTGACCTCCGCTGCATGCTACCGTGACGATCCCCCTATCTCGCCACATCCTGACAGTTTGTGTTTCTTGGTATGCTTATCCATTGTCGCTCGTCTGTTACGCCTATCAAGCTGTCGCCTCGGGTCTGCGGTGCCATTATTTTCTGCGGTGCGTGTGTGTTTTTTTTGTGTGTGGTTCGTTGTCTTCAACCTATGAGTTCGAGAGCAATGAGAGAAGGTCCTTGTTGTTATATGAAGGATAGCCAATTGATTAACCATAAGAGACGTCATTATTTAAATATGGTACACATAATACACATAACATGCACGTAGACGTCATTATTTAGATATGGGCGTCCCCGTAGTATACAAAATACACAAAACAATCCTGCAGATCAATCTTCTTATTTAGATGGCGATTTGGAGCACGAGGAGGATGGGACATTATTTGAGAGAGCGAGAAGCTCCTCCATCGGGCCTGGCACTTTCAGTCTGATTGTCGTATGGGGCCAAGAGCGATGCCAGCAAGTCGCGGTTGCAGTCGCATTGGCTCTGGCATTTTCCGCAGCAGTATGAGCTGGTTGTGCCGCACCACCCCCACTCACTGCAGCACCGCTCATCGTTGCAGAGTTTACCAGGGGGCGTCGCCTCCCTCCCACATCGATCGTCGTTTGAAGCACCCATGAAGAAGAAAGAGGAGAAGAGAGCAAGGTAGCAGACCAACACCTTCCCCATCTCACACTTCAATACTCGCCTGCACTCCGCTACCTGGGGGACTGTGGGGGGTATAAATACCCTTCCCAGCCTTCACAAACCAAACAATGTGCCCAAAGTTCTAGGGACCAAACTGAAACTTACCATTTACGATGGGCTTCCTTGCAAATTTAATTTACTTCACAGACCCTGTCCCCGTCTCCCGTGTGGCAACATTTTGGATTATTTCCAAAAACTTTTACCATTATCAGTTAAAATCTTGACCAAAACATAAAAAGTGATTAAAATTTCTTATTTGGGTAATATTTAATTTAATTTAATATTAACGTCATATTATTTTTATACAATAGCTGGGACCAGTTTTTCAGACTTGTTTGAACTCCAGAAATGAACAACGATCACCCTAATCCCAGAACGCTAGTGAAAGAGTCAAATTGCATTTCAATTATAATATCCTATGTCACTCAACATTATCTAAATCATAAATAAAATGAGTAATATTTATAGGGTCCTGGAATGATGAGCGTGCACCATATATAATGAATTCCCACATTTAAAATTATAATACTACTACGTGATAACACGACCACAAATCCGGGAAAGTGGTGCGCCGGCTTTTTATAGCGTTAAGCAGAAGACGCCGATAAAAGTTTCACCTTTATCAGTGCCAGCTAAAATCACTGATAAAGATAATTTTTATCAGCTACAAAAAAAACACTGCTAAATATGAAGCCTGTTTTATGCGTTTTCTTAAATGATAAAGGGTATATTTATGTACATTAAATAAAAAACAGTTTTTTAAAATTAATATTTTTTTAATAATTCAAATATATATATAATGTTTTAAAAAATTTATAAGATTATAAATAAATATATATATTTTAATAATTATAAAATTATAATTTTTTTAAAATAATAAATATATTTATCACATATATAATTATATATTTATAAATAAATATATATTTAAATAAATATATGTCTCTAATGAATTTGTTCAATAAACATATATATTAAGAGATAATTGTTGGGGGCACCTCCTCCAATGGTGTCCATGCAGTTTCTAATTAAATTGGGTGAAGACCGTGTGAACTAATTCACACAAAGACACGATTTTAATGTGGGTCAAAGAAGCGTTTTTGTGGAGTTATGAATCTTAACGCCAACATTTTTCCTTATAGGAGGAGGCAGATGCAAGCCTTTTGGACACACCAACATCCACAACACCAAGAGCAGAGCCCATTTGGTGCTCGTCTTTCATCAACAATCAATTTTCCTTTGCATCTGAGAGTTATACATTTCAAATCCCTTCCATTTTTGGGCAGTCTCTATAGTGTATTTCTTCATTTTAGTGGACCCCCCATTCTGGACTAGGTCCCGTGGTTTTTCCCTCATTGGGTTTTCCACGTAAAAATTTCCAGTGTCAACCTTTATATTCTACACATTTACTTTTGGGACGCTGCACATCCAATTTTATTTGGAGGGAAATATTTTATTTTTCCGCTACACGTTCGATTTGATTTTGTTTGCACATTCGTCGCTTATTGTCTTTCCCAACATCTGGTATAAAAAGAATTGATTTTTATTTCATATTTATTATGTATGCCAATTATAGTCGCCTAATTTGTTGAATGGTACCAACTACCATATGTGGCGATTAAAAATGATGGATTTTCTTTTCATCATGCAAATGTATCTTCTAATGTTTAGTACCCAGAAGCTACAAAAGATGTCAGATAAAGAATGAGAGTTCGAGCATGAGATGGTTTGTGGTTTCATTTGCCAATGGGATGAAGTCAACGTGATGAACAACATTGTCAACACCTCTCACGCTAGAACTTTGTAGGAGAAGCTCGAGACAACCTATACTTCCAAGACCGGAAACAATAAATTGTTTCTTCTCAAAAAAATGAGGAATTTTAAAGTTGATCCTTAGGTCTATAATCCAAATCAACTGGGCATGTGCCACCAAGAATGTTCATACATATATATGCGTACATGAATAGTAAAATACCTATACACCTATACATAAATATGAATATTCATGAGTATGTGAAATAAATAACATAAAACTAATTTAAAGTTGATCCTTAGGTATGTATTCCCAATCTTCTGGACATCCTTTATAAGGGAATTGAGCAAGATGTCATACCACTCAAGTTGTGTATCATTAAGTTGATCTCGGGGTCCATAATCTCAAGAGACATGTATCTACTTTAGCCAACGTTGGAAAAGTATTTGAGTAAGATATGTCACCATAGGGGGATATTTGTCCTACACCTAGGTTCACCCATACTCACCTTCAATCATTATAATAACGGATTCAGTGGATGTACATCTGGAAATCCTGTAAATGGTCACTATTCTAGATGTCATGCTTCTCTGATCATGTGAATCCAATCTGATGTATGGGCCCTAGGTCTCGGTCCATAGGTGGCCATGACATTCGGAATTATGAAAATCCCTAAGGGTGTGAACCTTAGATGGTATGTAAGGATAACTCACTTGTGAGATTCCATTCCCACCCCTATAGTTCATAATAATGGATATGGTAATCATCCATATCATCCAGAAGAGTGTAATCATTTTGGGTATCCAATGATGTGAAATGCGAATCTCAACGCCACGGTCAAGTAAGCGATCAGGGAGAGCATAATCATTCCTATCCCTCGGGAGAGCATAATCATCCCTGAGTACAATCAGATCAAGGAGAGTGTAATCATCATCAACATATATCAACCAAATTATAGATCAATCATACTCATCACATGTGATAGCGTAATCATCAACGAGTATCCTTACTAGGGATTTTAATTCCTGTATATCATAATATTAGGCTCGACAGCTGAATTCCATGAAGCAGCTCTGTAAATCCCAACAATGTAATAATCAATTATAAAGGATCCACATCCAGATCCTAGGTAGTACCTCTGGGTATAAAAATAAACATATAAAGTTAACATGGCTCAGAATATGGATCCCAAGAAGAATTTTTGGGCATCCCAAAGAGAAATAAATGCACCTCGCATCAATATCCATAGCCACCAATAAGGAATCACCTTTGGTAATCATAACTACATTAAAAATAACCAAGTGAAAGGTTAAAAAAGAGTGTGGGTGTCTAAAAACCTATATCCAACACAACTTACATTGCCACGTGGGATTAAATGTTCGACATGGTATCTATGGTGACAACTACTACCATCTCTACCAAAACCCGACATAATAACTCAAGGTCAGTCAAACAACAAGGCACCCACCCCCGCTGGGCCTCGCACTTTCAGTCCGATTGTGGTTAGGGGTGAAGTGCGATGCCAGAAAGTTACAGTCGCAGTCGCATTGGCTCTGGCATTTTCCGTTGCAGTGTTCGTGGGATGTGCCGCACCACCCCCACTGGCTGCAGCACTGCATGTCGTGGCCGAGTTTACCAGGGGGCATCGTGTACTCTCCACATTGAGCTTTGTATTGGGGGTACTGCGGGTCCGCTTCGTATTTGGTTGCACTCTAGTAGCCATGGGATGCTTGGGGTACTGCGGGTCCGCTTCCTTACAATTTTAATTTACTCCAGGGACCCCCTTTTCAAAAATGTTTTGGATTATGTAAATTTTTTTTTACCACAATCGGTTAACATTTTGACCCAAAAAAAAAGAATCGGGATTAGAATTTCTTATGTGGGTATTATTTAATTTAATTTAAGGTTAATGGAAAATTATTTTTATACAATAGTTGGGACAGTATTTCTGACTTGTTTGATCTCCATAATTGAAAAACAATCACCATAATTCCATAACGGTAGTGAACGAGACAAATTGCATTTCAATTATAATATCCAATGCCACTCAATATCATCTAAATAATAAATAAAATGTGTCAGATTTATAGGTTCATGGAATGAAGAGCATGAACCATGTATAATGAATGATCGCATTTAAAATTACTACACTACTCATAAATTACAATTTTTTCAGCCTAAAAAAAATCTGATAAAATTCACATTTATCCACACTAAGTTTAGTGTTGATAATTATCATCTTCTATCAATGCAACACAGCATTTATAAAAGTCTATCTCTACTAGTGCAGTGGTTTCCTCGATCTATACAGGGCGGTGACAAGCTTCATAGGCACCAAAATTATTCATTTGGGATGATTTTGTTCAAATAAATAATATTTAAACAGTAGCAATGTTTAATGAAATTCAGACTTGACCGACATGTTTACTGAGCATCCAATCCAAAACAAACAAGCAGTATAAACATTAGTTTAAAATAAACTTAATCATATAGTAGTAGATCAAACAAATGCAGAATGAAATTTGGAAACTGCAAAGGGTCTCTCGGTCTACAAACGCCAAGAAAACATGTTTATATTGTCTTGATGTTTTAATAAAATTATTCATAAGTCATTTTTGATGTGTAAGAATCAGTCTCACATCAAATCAACAGACGATGTGACTAGTATGACTCCAAATTCATATTTTTAGTTTAAATATTCTTTTTAATAAAAAAGACATGGGACGTACTCAAAACAAATAATACACATTCGGATTGTTTTAATACATTAGAACAATGGCCCTAAAGTCATTTTTTATGTGTAGGAATAAACCTCAGATTAATCCAATGCACGGTGTGATCGATATGACTCAATGTGTGTTTTTTATTTAAAATTAACATTTTAGTTCAAAACAATATTAATATACTCAAAACCAAGCAAACATGTTCAAATTATTTTGATACATTACAATAATAATCCACAAATAATTTGTGATTTGAATTAATCAACCGCACCTCAATTCAATAGACAGCGTGCCCAGTATGAATCAATGTGTATGTTATGAGTTTAAAATTGACATTTTACTTCAAAACATGTGTCACTCCCTGAAAATCAAGAAAATACACTCAATTTGTCTTCATACATTAGGATAATGATTCATGAGTCATTTTATATATATATATATTAAATTAGTCTCATATCAAACTGATATACGATTTGACCGATATAACTCGAAGTACGTATTTTTAGTTTAAATTGATATTTTAGTAAAAAAGTCATGTGACATACTCAAAAGCAAGAAAACACATTTGTATAATTTTGATATGTTAGTAAAATGAACCTTAAGTCCTTTTTGATGTGTAGGAATTAATTGTATGTCAATCAGATGCACGATGTGACCGGTATGACTTCAAGTGTGACTTTTTATTTAAAATTAACATTTTAGTTCAAAACATGTGTCACATACTCAAAACCAAGAAAATACATTTGGGTTGTTTTGATATTATAGGAAAATGATACACCTATCACAAAACTGGGATAGGGAAGCACTGCCTTTTTTCAACGATTAGCAAAAAGCATTGATAAAGGGGTGGGCCTTTATCAGCGCTAATAATAGCACTGATAAAAAGTTTTTAATAAAAAAATATTATGAATTTATATAAAATTATTATATTTATATTAAAAAATAATGTTTATTTGAATACATTGAATAAAAAAATGTTTATAATAAATGTATATTTTTTAATAATTAAAAAATATATATATAACGTTTTTATTGAAAAAAGTATTTCTAATATTATAATTAAATATATATATATATAATTTAATAATTATAAGATTATAATAAATTACATTAAATAATAAATATATTTATTAGATTTATTAGATTTATTATATTTATTAGTGATTTATTATATTAATTTAGTATATTTATTTGATTTATTGGATTAATTAATTATGTTTATTATAATGGTTATATTTAATTTATATATTTTATTTATTTTATTTATAAATATATAATACTTTTTAATATATTTATTTATAATTAATAGTATTGAATATATATGTGTTTTCCAATGAATTTGGTCAATGAAAATATTGATCATGAGTATATATATGTTATGTATCGTGCATATGATTGTTCATTTATACATTACGTCACGCTGTCCATTAATGTGGTATGTTGATTAATTCATAATATTAACCATATGAACTATATATGTTCTAAAAATGTACTTATAAAATTACATTAAATACATTTAAATAATAAATATATTTTATTATATTTTAAATGATATATATAAATACTTTTAGAATACATTTTAAATATAATTATAATTGTATATATATATAAATAATTATAAAATTATATATATAATATTATAATTTTATTAATATATATATAAATGTATTAACAATTATATATAGATATTTATAAATATATACTATTTATAGTTATAATTATAACTATATATATATGTAAATAATTATAAAATTATAACAAATATATTTATTATACTACTTATAATGTTATAAATATATAATTAAATAGATATATTTATAAATATATACAAATATTTATAAGTAAATAAAAATATTTATAAATATATACAAATAAATTTATATTTATTTAAATAATTATTTAATTGGTTGTGAAATTGTTCTGATAACGATGTCCTTTATCAGCGCTAATAAAGTGCTGATGAAAGACATATTTATCAATGCTATCATTTTAGTGCAGATAAATAGGTCTTTTATCAGCGCAGTAATTTGAGCGCTGATAAATAGGTCTTTTACCAGCGATTTTTAAATGTTGATCAAGGTATGTTTTAACAGCATTTTTTATTTTAGCACTTATAAAATATACATTTACCAGTGCTTTTAACTAGTACTGATAAAGGTTCCAGTGGGTTTTATAAAAAAACTCAAACAGGTTCCTCCTCCCTCACACCCTTTTGAGCCTACGCGGAAGCTGACCCATGCGTCGTCGAGCCCTCCTCCACCGTGACCCCTCCTCCACCGTGACCCCTCCTCCTCCTCCGTCGTTGCTGCCTCCTCCTCCTCCTTCGTCACAACCCCTTCTCTACCGCTTCCCTCATCCTCCTCCTCCTCCTCTGTCATTGCTGCCTCCCCTGCCGCTGCCTCCTCCTCCTCCTCCTCCTCCCTGGCCACCAACTCATCCTCCTTTGTTGTCGCCTCCTCCTCCTCATCTTCTTCTCCCTCCTCCTCCTCCTCTGCCTCCTTCTTCTTCTCCTGCTTTTGTGGCCCCTTTTCCACCTGACCTGCTCCAGCGCACCCTCTTCATCCGCGACTATCCTGGCAGCCTCCTCTACATCGCACGGATTCCCCCCGGTGAATCTCTATTGTGATTTCCCTAGTTTCCATAGGGTGCATAGGGTTTGGGGGAGTTTTTCACCTAATTGTTGGCATGTCATTGATTTTTTGGGGAGTTTTTCATCTAATTGTTGGTATATCATTGAGTTTTGGGGGAGTTCTATATCTAATTGTGGGTATATCTATTGAGTGTGTTTTTTACTATTTTATTATTATTGTTTACTATTCTTTATTATTTAACTTAGGTGGAGATGCTTGTTATATATATATCATTCCCTTTCTTTTTTATTACCTCTATTTATTTTTTTTCAATGTATTGTTCTTAATTTTCACATCTATTTTTTCATACCGAAAGGGGGAGAGAGATTCAAATTTTGGTCTAGTTTATTGGATTTCGTAATAATCAAATGGGTTGAATGGTTCCTTGCCACTCTGTCTATGTTTTGATAAATTCATATCCCCTATCAATTTGATTATTTTTATTTTGATAATTACTTATTCCTCTCTCAGTTTATAGTTTATTATTCTTTATTATGGTGGAGATTCTTATTAGATATATCTATATCCTCTCTTAATTCATATGTTTATTCTATCACTTATTCTTCCACATTCTCTTTCTACCTACATAGACCTATTCTAACTATTTATATTCTCAAACAAGCTACTTTTGGATAGTTCCTAAGTTTATGCTCGGTCAGCAACCTCTATAATGGATAGCTTCTCTAGTAGTGTCTATCTTTTAGAGTTGGACAATATTTTTTCTTTATCTTCTTTTCTTAAATTATCTAGTCTTGAGTAATATAATAGAAACAACCTTTAAATAAAAACATGTAGGACTCATCTCTCTACATTTTAAAATTCCCTTAGTAATATCCAAATATATTATATACTCCCCAAGGAATTTTTTTCCTTTCCATCTAAATTGAATTGGAAGTAATCAGCATTTCATCGATGGAAAAAGGTATATCTTCAATACTCTTAATATTCACAATTCATCACACATAATAATGAATTTATTAGTAACTCATATAATTGTGTCGACAAGATTGGCTCCCCAACATACTTCCAAATTGTCCTTCTCTGTTATATATTAACATCAAGCTTATTAAAACATCATGTTCATTAAAAAATACTAAAAAAAGGGATTTGGTTTCAATGACCACCTATTTGGATTATCAGATATAAAAAATAAACAAAATAATAAAATACATAATGGATCTATTCCACCCCCAAACCTCACTCAGGTTATACCTGCACCCATCAATCTACCCATCTCGATTCTCACACTAGTAGAAAATTAGGCAATATTCATGGGTTATGATATTGGTTATAGACCAATTGAAAATGGGTATAGTTTATATCCACTATTAGGATACCCATGGGAGTTATCCTAGTTTCCATATCCCACCAGCAATATCCATAGTTAGATAGTCCAGTACCATAGACAATGATTGTGGATGAAGTCCCTATTATGGGGAACCAATAGCCATGGATTGTAACCTTTTCCATAGGGAATCAACCTCCATATGTGGACCATAGACATAGGTGTCTATAGCTATGGTTTATGAATGTGGTCATATAATTCGAAATATTAAACCAAATGATGAGATTTGATATCAAGACCACTTCTATAATTTATCTAAGACTTTAACAATAAGCTTCAATGAAATATATTTATAAATATATATATATATATATATCTACCTAAATAAATATATGTTTGTGTGTGTGTATAATTTTTTAAAACTATACTAATTATACTTTTGGAAAAGAAAAATGGTCATGGATTTCAGAACCTTTGGCCATAGTCTATATCAACTATGGTCATAGGTGTTATAGGAAAGTCCTAGCACCACTATATATATGGATCATGTCCTTAGGACGTTTCCATCTCCTTCCCATGAAAAAAATTCCTTTGGCCATAGTCCATATCAACTCACACACCTGTTATACGTCCATTAAAAGGTATGTGGCTTGGTTATGCTAACCTAACCAAAAAGAAGATCACTGGTTGTGCCTTGTCATTGGAAAAAGGAATATGTCTGGGATATGCCTCTCGGTGTGTAAAAGGAAAGGACTTTTTATTCATTCCTTGGTATGGGGAAGGATATATATTAAAGTGTTACACTCTCCTTCAAAAGTGTGGTCGATCTAGTGCATGTTCATGATACACCCTTGTATTTTAATGAATAACCTAGGGTTGGTTTCGAAGGCGAAATAGGGAAGTTGAACTGATTTTTCAAATGGAACCAGATTCCATGACATGGTGAATATTCTACATCGTAGAGGTTGTTCTTATGGCGTGTTTTGGGAACTACGATTTGGAAGATAGTTTTTAGGGTTATAGTTGTTTTGTAATAGTTGTGTCATGGTGTTTTGGTTGTTGTGTGAAGTCTTATAATGTGGATTTCACACAGTTCTTCCAATTTTGGTATCATTTCACTGTGGAGGGTCTGAGAGCTTAGAGGTTTTGTAGTATTGATGACCAAGGCATCATAGTCCCTATCCCCTAGATTATATGATCTCATTGTTGACCATGCACGTGGATTCAAGATGTGTTTTTACCAGGAACCATTATGGTGTGGTCATATCCTTTGTGTCGTAGTTCTTTCTCATTTGGGACCCATTGTGGCATGGCCCAATGTGTTGGGTTGTGATGCATGTTTTCTCAGATTGCCTATGTATTGTGGCATTGTAGAGGGCATTTATAGTAGATGCATCACACAAGGAATATGTTTTAAGAGTTGTATGAAGGATTCATATAAGCTTCTGCACAGATTTAATGAAATATCATCTTAATGATGTTGAGGGGAAAATAAATCCTCACCCACCTCTTCTTTATGTGCACTTGATATCCCAAGGAGTATGGGATGTGTTTAGTAGCCGTTGTGTGAAGTAGACTTTTCAGGTACATTGTATCTGGTAATACATTGTTTGACGTTTCTTGTATTCATCACTGTAATTGACAGTTTTTTATTTATGAAATAGAAACTGAGTGATGAAAATAAAGAATGGGCATCAAAACTACTGTACCCCTAATGTAGTGCAGGGATAGGGTATGCTTCACTTGAGAAAAAATTGGTACATATTTTAAATCTACTGTAATACTTTTATGTGACAAAAAACAACACCATAACCATGTTTCTATATTTATATGTAGATTGATGAATCGAAATCGAAATCCACTTCCATCCCATTCCATGTGCTATGGAAGGAGGATCATGTAAATAAAGAGCAGATACTGATAGATGAAAACACACAAAAAGTGTCGGAAACATGTGTAAGTACGACATAAAATAAATTCGTTTTTCTTTAAATCACTATTACATAACAATGAATAATTTTTCCCATATTTTCATTAAGACATAGTAAAAGGAATCAGCAACACCCACACCAGATATAGACATACTTTCAGTGGCCTTGAAGTAACCAGAACAGTATGGCCGCATCAGAGGTGTGGGTTTTGGGGTGACACCTTGAACAAATTTTCAGAAATAAAAACAAGAGGAGGATCAAAATGAGGAAATGAAAAAAATGAGAGAAACTATCACGAACCAGGCCAGGTCTCCATCCGACCCGGCGACCGACCCAATCCGTTCTAAGACCCAAAGGGCGTTCCTGATCCCCACGGGCTGGCACAAGTGCCCGGGTATCAAACATTACATGGGAACGATTTAACCAAAATAAAAGACAGAAAAGCAACTAACCAGATAAATAAACTTAAACTAGAAATAGACAACCAAACACGCCTTTAAACTATGAAAATGTTTAAATTCTACAACTCAAAGCAATAACTAAAAAGAAAAGTCGACAACGAAAACTAAAAATCTCACTCAAACCTCTTGGAAAAAGAGGGGCCACATCAACACCACTCTGCATGACAAGACTAACTGCAACCTAAACCACCATCACTGAGCACGATGTCACAACCTGGAATACACAAGAAACAAAGTCTACATACACCCAAAGTCGTATGTAGGGTGTGATCCAAAAGCCCAATAGGACGTCACCCAATAAAAAGGTTCCACATATAAACATTAAATGAAAAATACATTTGCAGGTTAAATAAATGAAAGGACACCAAAGCTTAAACAAATTTAAAGAAAAATTTTCTATAAGGACAACACTTTAAAAGAAAACAACTTAAATAAAAGAAAACACACTTGTATAAAAGAAAAACTCAAACCTTCACAAAAACCCAAAAGCTGCATCTTATGCAGACGATGGGTGTACAGTAGTCCAGGAGCACCAAAAGTAGGAGAGGCCCTAAAGGTACTAGAAAAAGGAATGGGACCCTAGAACCTCGCGTCTCGGTGAACAGTACATGAATCACAACAAAATAAGTTCTCCGGCACGAGCCACTAGATAGGGCAACACATCCATAACCTAGTGGTCTCCGATCATCATCCAATGTTTAGTTAGTGTTGTAATCGCCAATCCAGCTAAGTGAATCTGGGCCAGGGCCACCCTGAATCACTAGCACGCTAGTCTAGTCCACCCACCTAGTACCGAGGCATCCCCTTTTGTGCTCAAGATGTTCCAACTTCACATTTCATGTCAAAATCAAAAAAATATAACAAAAAGGGTGTAACATAAACCCAACGCCACACTTCCACATACATAGAAAACCATTTGACAAAGTACGCACGCCAAAAGACTTTACCCAACTCAATTAAAACAATTTCTACATTGCAAATAATTTTTTATTTAAAACATATTAAATTTTTAGCGTTAATAATTTTTATCAAATCATATTAAATTATTTGTAAACAAATTATTCAAAAATAAACATAACACGACATTAAGATTCAAAACCAACTCAATCCTCTTTCATGACCAAGCACACCCAAAACAGGTTCCCAAAAATGTTTCACACCATTAATACAACTTAATAAACCATTTAATGATTTTATAAAAGCAATGACAAGGTGACACCAAGCATTGTACACCAAAAATATTTTAAAACTTAATCTACATCACTTACACAATCAAATAAATCAACTACACAAATAAAGAAACCATTCCAGTGATTAAACAAACCACTAAGAAAGATTATCAATAAATTTTAAAAATGTGTCACATGACTTTAAACACTAAAGACTAACTCAAATCCTCATTTGTGAAAAAACACATATCAACTCCACGTCAAAACATGATCTGAAGCCTTTGCTCAATTCAATAGTTAAATGCTCAATTTTTATAAAACATGATCAAATGTCACAATAAGGATTTTTATAAAAAATGCACCACATTTCATATAAGCATGCTACTTAAAATCAAAACACATATAAAACTCATTCAAAAACGAACTTCGCACAACACAGATTAATATAATAACACACTAAATTAATTAATCAAGCAAATTAACTTATCAGATAATGTTTAAACGGGGAACCACCTACCTCAGTGTAACAGACTTCACAAACATGGTGTGCAACGATCGTTTCCCACCAACTGCAACTCAAACAAAGTCCAAATAGAACCTAATAAAAAAACACATCGGACCAATTATACCAAAATTGAACCAAACTCAATTCAAAACTGTAACCGCACTCAACCATGATTAAACAACATGAAAAAAAGGAAAACGTATTTACAGTAGGGGTGTGGGAGATTGGTCGGAGCTCGACGGAGGCTTCCAGAGTTACTCGAGGAGGTGCGGGGAGGCTATCGAGCAACGCGAACGGGTGCGGGGCAGCCGGTACGAGGTTGGCCGGTCAATGGGGTTGCCGGAAAAAGGGGAGGCGGCGCCAGCAGGGTTCGGGAGACGCGGAGGAGGGAGGAAGAGGGCTGTCGGACGGAATTTTCCGAACAAAGCAGGGAGGTAGGTTGCCATGGGGGTGCGGTGCAAGATGGCCGGCTAACTGGGGTGGCTGAACGGAGCAGGATCAAGGGGTGTCGGGTTCGTCAGAGGGTGGTGCTGCGCCGATGGAGAGGTTCGGCGAGGAGGCAGGAATAAGGGGAGTGGCGCAAAGAGGGGTCGCGGCTGGCACGGTGGAGGTCGTGCGGTAGGGTTGCGAGGGTGCGACCCGACGGATGACGGGAGGGAGGTGCGGGGTTCCGCGGGATGGAGAGCCGGCAATTGGTGGTGGAAGGGGAGGCGCTGGTGAGCGGCGCACGCAGCCTGGGCAAGGGAAAGCAGACGGTGTGATCGAGTTCCCAGGGGGGGAACACCACGGGCAAAGGGGGTGAGGGGGAGGTCCGAAAACCCTAGGAAAAAAAAAAGAAAACCACAAATAAAATGGAGTAAAAAAAATAAAATAAAAAGGAAAATGAAAAATAAAATCCATAATAATACTATTATTATTATTATTGTTATTAATATTCTTAAACTGGAACCTTGACAATAATAATAATATTATCATTAAGACACAATTCATTAAATTATTAACACATTATTCTCATTTTATTTACTTATTTTTATTCTTCCACACATTTAATTTTATTTCATTATTATTATTAATTCATTTATTTAAATAGTTGGCCATTGAGTAGGGTCATACGACAGACATGGCGAAGCCGCAAGACTTCGCAATTATGCTTCACCCGTGAATCGCATGATGAAAAGCCCCGAAAAACTCATCTAATTTTGTTTATTTATTATTAATTCCTTTTATTTAATTAGTTAGACAATAGGCAGGTGAGCGGGGGACCGAGTGAGGTCGTCCAGCTTCGACAACGGCGCGTCAAACACCATCAAGGCTGAAACACATATTTATCAGCGCAAAAAGCACGAAACCCAAGTTAGGCTCGACCCTCATTTCGTATAAAAATAAAAAATAAAAATTAGAAGCAGATAAAATTATAAGATAACAAAATAAATATTAGAAACATGACGCAACGCAAAGTCCGAGTGTGACAATTCTCCCCACCATAAAGCTTTCCATCCCCGGAAATCCACAACTAGGGTTGAGACTCAAAGAAGAAGTTGTTACCCCACTCAAGTTCAAAGAGGATCCCCAAAACCAACAAGCGAAAAGAGGGAAAAGCACCGTGCTCAGAGAACGTGACTCAAAGACAACTTCATGAAATGCGTCAAAAGAAATTCTGATATGTGTCGCCCGCCCCAATGATCTAGAACGCCTCCATTTGACTGATCGAGGAAGGGAACTCCCGCACCCACGGAAACCAAATTCACAAGTCGAAACACCTCAAGAACTATTAAATGAAAACCAAGCCATATTTAAAAACAAAATAAAAATATCAACATGGGGAGGCCTGAGGGGCTCCCCACCATTAGGAACTCACTAACGCTCGTGACGAGACTCGATAAACGACACGGGGAGGTTTGAGCAGACTCCCCTCCTTTAAAGAAAAGTCCAGTACAGATTTATTCAAGAGACATTTGTGCGAGACCTGACGTGGTTCTCCTCACCATTGGAACTGACTGTAGATACAAAACTTTAGAAATTTTCCTACGGGGGCCAAGCGCCCCACCACAAGGGGCGGGGAGGGTCGGGCCCAACTACCGGGTGTTAAAACCACGTCCAGAGACATACCAACATCTCCAAATCCCTATATGAGAATCATTCAAATTTGAAACCGTTTAACCCAACAGACCCCATAAAGACAACTAAAAGTGATTACATCCCGTGGGATGAAACCCTCAGGGCTTTAAGGTGACGAGACGATCACGCCACCTCAGAGCCATGAGAAACCCCATGCACCCAAACGGGTCGTTCAGAAAGGAACAATCACAGAAAACAATTTAAACATCCTTCACCTTCAATACCGATGACAGAAATAAGGTTGGCGTCTCGTACACTCCCGGGGTTCCTGACCAAGCGCCAACTTCACTCTGAGGCCTATGGCTGGAGCCCTGATGTTTGAAGAATCTCCTGCCTGGCAGTCAGGTATTGAAGAATCCTGAATAGAACATCTCCTTTTGGTGTCACTCGCGACCACACTACAATTGAGGAAACACTAGAAAACACAACACATTATGACATCCAATTACTCTCACACTAAAAATTCACCAGAATTAGAGATTAGATGGTCCACGCGCATCACCCCTTGTTACAATGAATGAGAACATGACACCATAAATCTTCACCGAGCACGATCGTTGTTGTCGAGAGAAAAATTATGTTGATAAAGACATTAAACCGCGCCTTGACCAATACATGATTCCTGCAAACGACCATAGCAGCCTCGTACAACTAGGTCTGCCAAACTAGTAACCTAACACGAACCTTTTCTTAAACGAAACAAACCAAAGACCAGAGGTCATTTAGAAAAATAGGCCGCACCAACAACTTCGGGTTTCTTCCCCCTTTCCCCACTAGATTCTCCTTTACCACTTCAAAACAACCATTGACTATCAAAGGGACCTCACACTGCAAGATGACACCAAACCATGACCATTGCGGCTGATAAAAGCACTACAATCCTTTCAAGACATTGGTCATCACCGATAACTCTGAACCGCCTTCACCCTTCCTTTCCGGAATTCCTTTCACCGTTTCAAGGGGGAACCTTCAGACGCAACAATGTCAAACTTCATACCAGATGACTCAGACGTCTCAAAGAGACCGAAACTCCCTTCATCTCCCCTCACATATGTCATCCTGCTGTGAGTGGATCCACTTAACCGAAAGGAAAAGGAAAAGACTTAGAACTATCATCCAAAAAGTGAGAGTACTTACTTTAATCAACTGGAGGGTCGGCCAATGGCGAACTATATGTGGCCTCATGTCATTCGCACATTAACTCTTTATTGGGGCGTACACTAGCCCAGAAGGAGAACTGTTGACCCAAACAAACTGGTCTAATGTCCAAGACATACAGTAAAAGAACACTAAACATGTAGGGGGAAGCACTACAAGGGCTTCCCGAAACAATTTTTTAAAGAAACCATTAACTACACGTTTCCACACCAACTCACGAATAAGAATTCAAACTCATTACACAAATTAGTCAAAAGGGATTCTTAGCTCGAAACGGCTCACACCCAACCTTTCAAAAATAAAAGTACACACCAAACAATCACGAGTTATTTGAAAACACCTAATTTTTCTCTTAAAAAAACATTTTGAAAATAACCAAATCCAGTGGGTTGCACAAACACCAATGGTGTCCCATGGGCCTCACACATGCATGTTCTTGTGCCACACCAGCACCCACCTCATAACCATCAAGGCACTCATCTGATCATGCCATTAACCATTTCTCTTTCCATATACACTCATGCATGTGGTTTCCCATGAGAACACCAAGGATCAAAACCAAACCATTCCATTTTTTTCAAAACCAAAACATCCAACCCACACTTTTCAAACATCGTACCTCATTTTCTATTAAAAGTGATTTATTTCAAAACACATTCCAAAACGTTTTCCAAGACCAAATAATTTTTACATAAAAACCAAATGTCCAAAATTCCAAAACAAAGAAACGAGGAATGGTGCAGGAGAAAACTAGTGTCCGCGGGTGACTAGAACGTATGGTTGGAAACCATACGCCAATCACGCCACCACCACAGAGGGTATTCTGGGACAGTGTCCCCGGCACCGCATGGATTTCCAGACCCTACGAGCTCACTGGGACCACTGACCCTACTCTCTTTTTCATTTCCCATAAATGAGATTAACCACACCAACCAATGGTTTAGACATTCCTCACCTTGCTTTGGTAACTTGAGTCCCACCACGAGATGTGCTAGCCAGGAACCTTACTTGTAGCAAAGACGTAGAGTCCTGACAACCTTAACTTCAGTCTACCATGACCCTATCCCAAAAGGAAACAAACCAAGAGAGAAAACCTTTCCTTCTGATACCATTTTTTCATTAAATAGGTCAGGTCGCAATCCGACCCGGCGCCCGACCCGGTCCGTGCCAAGTCCCGAAGGGCGTTCCCGATCCCCACGGGCTGGCAATAGTGCCCGAGTATCAAACATTACATGGGAACAATTTACCTGAAATTAAAGATAGAAAAAAACTAACCAGATAAATAAAATGAAACTAGAAATAGACAACCAAATACGCCATTAAACTATGAATAGGTTTGAAGTCTACAACTCGAACCAATAACTAAAAAGAAAAGATGATAACATAAACTAAAACTCTTACTCAAACCTCCTGGAAAAAGAGGGGCCACATCAACACCAATCTGCATGACAAGACCAACTGCAACCTAAACCACCATCACTGAGCACGATGTCACAACTTGGAATACACACGAAACAAAGTCTACATATACCCAAAGGTGTATGTAGGGTGTGAGCCAAAATCCCAATAGGACTTCACCCAATAAAAAGGTTTAGCATATAAACATTAAATAAAAAATACATTTGCAGGCTAAATAAATGAAAGGACACCAAAGCATAAACAACTATAAAGAAAGAGTTTCTTTAAGGAAAATACTTTTAAAGAAAACAACTTAAATAAAAGAAAACACCCTTTCATAAAAGAAAAACTCAAACCTTCACAAAAACCCAAAATCTGCACCGTATGCCGACGGTGGGTGAACACTAGTCTAGGAGCACCAAAAGTGGGAGAGGCCCTAATGGTACTAAAAAATGAATGGGACCCTAGAACCTCATGTCTCGATGAACAGTACAAGAATCAAAACAAAATACATTCTCGTGCACGAGCCACTAGACATGGCAACACATCCATAACCTAGTGGTCTCTGATCATCATCCAATATTTAGTTAGTGTTGTAATCATTAATCCCACTAAGTGAATCTGGGTCGGGGTCACTCTTGAATCACTAGCACGCTAGTCTAGTCCGCCCACCTAGTACCTAGGCATCCCCTTTTGTGATCAAGAGGTTCCAACTTCACATTTTATGTCAAACTCAATCAAATAAAACAAAATGGGTGTAACATAAACCCAACTCCACACTTCCACATATATAGAAAACCATTCGACAAAGTACGCATGCCAAATGACATTACCCTACTCATTTAAAACAATTACAGCATTGCTGATAATTGTTTATTTAAAACATATTAAATTTTTATCATTAATAATTTTTATCAAATAATATTAAATTCTTTGTAAACAAATTATTTAAAAAGAAACATAACATGACTTTAAGAAGCAAAACCAACTCAACACTCGTTCATGACCTAGCACACCCAAAATAAGTTCCCAAAATTGTTTCACACCATTAATACAACTTAATAAACTATTTACTGATTTTATAAAAACAATGACCAAGGTGACACAAAGAATTGTACACCAAAAATCTTTTAAAACTTAATCTACATCACTTACAAAATCAAATAAATCAAATACACAATTAAAGAAACCATTCCAGCAATTAAACAAACCACTAAGAAAGATTATCAATAAATTTTAAAAATGGGTCGCATGACTTTAAACACTAAAGACTCAGTCAAATCCTCATTTGTGAAAAAACACAACTCAACACCACGTCAAAACACAATCTGAAGCATTTTCCCAATTCAATATCTAAATGCTCAATTTTTATAAAACATGATCAAATGTCACAATAAGGGTTTTTATAAAAAATGCACCAAATTTTATATAAGCATGCTACTTAAAATCAAAACACATATCAATCTCATTCAAAAACTAACTTCGCACAACAAAAATTAATAGAATAACACACTAAATTAATTATGCAAGAAAATTAATTTATCAGATAATGTTTTAATGCGTAAACACATACCTCAGTGTAGCAGACTTCACAAACATGGTGCGCAACGATCGTAGCCCACCAACCACAACTCAAACAAAGTCCAAATAGAACCTAATAAAAAAACGCAACGGACCAATTATACCAAAATTGAACCAAAATCAATTCAAAACTCTAACCGCACTCAACCATTATTAAACAACAAGAAAACAAGGAAAACGTACTTACAGCGGGGGTGCGGGAGGCTGGTCGGAGGTCGATGGAGGCTGATGGAGTTGCGTGAGGAGGTGCGGGGAGGATGTCCAGCAACACGATGGGGTGCGGGGAGGCCGGTGGGAGGTTGGCTGGTTGGAGGGGTCTCTAGAAAAAGGGGAGGCGGCACCAGCATGGGTCGGAAGACGCAATGGAGGGTGAAGAGGGGTGCCGGGTGGAATTTTCCGGACAAAGCAGGGAGGCCAGTTGCCATGGGGTTGCAGCGCGAGCTGGCTGGCTAACCAGGGTGGCTGAACAGAGCAGGAGCACGAGGCGTCGTGTTTTTTAGAGGGTGGTGTTGCGCCGGTGGAGAGGTCCGATGAGGTAATGGGAATAAGGGGAGTGGCGCAAATAGGGGCCATGGCTGGCGCGACGAAGGTCGGGTGGTCGGGCTGCGAGGGTGCGGCACGGCGAATGCGGGGAGGGTGGTACGGGGTGCCGCCGGGTGGCGATCCGGCAACTGGTGGCGGAAGGGGAGGCGCTGGTGAGCGGCGCACGTGGCCTGGGCAAGGGAAAGTAAACAGCGCGATAGGGTTCCCAGGGGGGAACACGACAGGCAAAGGGGGTGAGGGGGAGGTCCGAAAACCCTAGAGAAAAAAAACCCAAAATAAAATGGGGTAAAAAAATAAAATAAAAAGGAAAATCAAAAATTAAATCCATAATAATACTATTATTATTATTATTTTTATTAATATTCTTAAACTGGGACCTTGACAATAATAATATTATTATCATTAATACACAATTCTTTAAATTATTAGCACATTCTTCTCATTTTATTTACTAATTTTTATTTTTCCACACATTTTATTTTATTTCATTGTTATTATTAATTAATTTATTTAATTAGTTGACCATCGAGCAGGGTCATAAGACAGACCTGGCGAAGCCACATGACATCGCAATTAAGCTTTTCCCGTGCGTTTCATGATGAAAATCCTTGAAAATGCATTTAATTTTGTTTATTTATTATTAATTCCTTTTATTTAATTAGTTATACATTAGGCAGGCGAGCGGGAGACCGAGTGAGGTCACCCAGCTTCGATAGCGGCGCATCGAACACCATTAAGGCCGGAACACATATTTATTAGTGAAAAATGCACAAACCCCCAGTCGGGCTCGACCCTCATTTCGTATTAAAAAGAAAAAATAATAATTAGAAGAAGATAAAATTATAAGATAAAAAAAATAAAGATTAGAAAAATGAAACAACGCAAAGTCCGAGTGTGACAGAAACATTATCTATTTTCAAAGAAGAATTACAATACCAGAGAGAGTTGATAGAAATTTTTATGGGGGAAGAAAAGAGAAAAACAACTTATAAACAACCCGTGTGTGAAGATCCCACCCCACGCCTACCTATTTTAAGGCAATCCATTCCCCTAAAAACATGACTTTGCTGAGGTAATCAATATTCTAATAATTGTTTCTATGAAATGTGAATTTAATAGATACTGATACCTTTCCTATACTGATATTATATAGGGTGAAAATGATTGTGATTTATATGTATCAACTCCCACCTATCGCCTTGTAGCGAGGGATATGGTGTTCAATATGCAAAACGACATGCTACACAATAGACCATTTCCAACAGATCATGTCAGAGTGTTGATTAATGTATCTCATGATTTGAGTGTCATGATACATGTTCTAAATGATTATGATGACATTCATACAATCGAACAAGCTGTTGGAATATTCATCGGATGACTGTCAATTCTTGTAAAAAAATCTGTTGATAAGGAGGTATTCATTTCCAATTTATTTTTCAAGATGAACCTTAAAAATTTAATGAAAAAAGGTCTAAACCGATGAATAATATTATAGAACGACAAGTATAAGGGGGTGAAATGAAATATTGGATCAAAACTATATCAAGGATCAACCAACCGATTGAAACAATCTACTGAGAGCACCTTCACCCCACCCGTTCTATATCCACATTTAATATCATTGTAGGATCATGTGGATATAGAGTTGATAGACAAAAATACTCACACAATTTTTTTAAAAAAAATATTTATGGAGAGGAAGAATCAAATTACATTAGTGGTGAAAATATAAATGAAATCCTCAAATATGAATGGCTAGGGGCCTTAGTTGTAAATGTATACATGAGGTATGTTTTTATGATTTGATTTTAAAAAAGCTGATATACTATGATAATTATGACTAAATACATTTCATATTTTTCATAGGAATATATATGAAAAACAATTTAAGGTATTTTCCCATGAACAAAAATTTGGACTTGTTAGTCCTCACATCAACTCTTCAAAAGAAGAAATAAATTCATATAAAGTGGGTGAAATATTGTCATCCCTGCTCAAATCATTTGAAAAAAAATTACAGATGACAGAATCTTTTTAATACCAACGATGTAGGTGTAAAACAATACAATTTAATCATATCAACTATATTTTCATTTATTTCATTACTTATTCCTTTTTGTGTTTTTAGGTAGCATAGGATTCTCATTGCGGTCAATTTGGATACTCCAGAGATTTATTTTCTAGATTAAATGCATAGATATCCAACAAACTGACAACGCATGATGGAATTTTTTAATTTTTAATATAGTAGATCGAAAATTCTGAAACAAAACATCTAGTTATATAATTTATATTTTCTTTTAATGAGTATTCTATTATGATAGGGTGGTTCATCAATATCGTCTACTTCATGGAATGAATCCAAATCCTAAGGAAAAGAATACCCACGAGATATAAAACTAGACAAGTATCATGGAATATATAATAAAACTTCACTATCCAAACACATATCTAAACAAATTACTTATTTTTATTGATGTTTTTGCAGTTTCCAGAACAAAAAAATGAAAAATACTATGGTTATTATGTTTATAAATTTATGAAAGAGATCGTATTTCATCAATAAACTAGTATCCCTGAAGAGGTATTTTTGAAAATAATTACTATTTCGTTTAAAATATTAATTAATCCTTTGTGTATTTATATTTTTTCAGTACTACCATGACTGTCGCAAAAACTCATATTCACGAGACGATATAGACTAAATAGTAATTATTTTCAATTGGGAGAACCAAATCCACCCGAAACAACATGAAATGATCTAACGCCCTACTGAAAACAAAATATGGAGTCAAAAACACTGAAATCCCCAAATACATGAGGTGCAAGACAAGTAGTAACCATATAATCATACCTCAGATCAAAGTCAGAGGACTGAATCAATCTGAACCACATTTTCCCCCTTTCGCAAAATATAATTACCCTTTGTCCAAAAAAAATAAGTAAAAGACCTAAGTGGCCAATGCGATAAAGAAAATAAAAAAACTAAACTAAAACATACATGTCTCTTATGACTATACACGTCACCGCCCAACATATAAGAGCCACAATTCCCCATGGGTCAAATCATGTTCCTGCAAGCAAGGGGGAAATAGATCCATGTTTCAAAATGATACTATAAAATAGTACATTCTTATTAATTAACAATTATTCTTCCTATCAACGGTATATAATTATTTTGGCTCGAGTTTCAGCTTAATTTGGTTTTGTTCGATACCTGTTTTTATCCCACCCAATAATAAAAGTTTACTAGAGGACACAATTTATAATCAAATAGAATATATCATAAAAAAAATCGATCCACACCTATGAAAAAGGTTGAACATGATAAAAAATAATGTTTGATTATATAATCTAATGAGTTATAAAATTATAAACCAAAAAAAAATTTAGTGTTCTCTAATTCCTCAAGTGAATATGCAATTTTAAAACAATAATAAACATGTGAATGAAGAGAAAAGTGGACATAATGGCCTGGATTTTTAAAAGAAAAAGTGTTAAATCCATACCAATAACAACTAGTGGTATCATAAAGAATCTGATTTGTTGCAACTAAAATCAATCCATGATTTAGTGAAATAAATCTGTTGTAAATATGAGGGAATATTTGGGGAAGCCTAATCATGAAGAAATGGTGGATTTAGAGATGGATTTTAATGGTTATTCAACCTTATCTAAGATTAAAGAAACCTATAGAGACTAACTACACCCCCTACCCCACCCCTTGCCCCACTGCCCCACTGCACCACCCCCCTCCCCCTGCCCTGCAGACCCCTCTGCAGACCACCCCTACCCTGAAGACCTCCCCACTCCACCCTGCCCCCTCCACCCACCCCCTTCCCCCAGCCCTAAAGACCTCCCCCCTGCCCTGCAGACCTCCCCCTCCCCCTCCCCCCTTCCCTACAGACATCCCCCTGCCCCCTTCCCCCACCCCCTTCCCCCTACCCCCTCCACCCTGCCCCCTACCCTCCTACACCCACCCCCTGCCCCAACCCCCTGCCCCCTTCCCCCCTCCACCCACCCCCTGCATCTTACAGAACGGACTCTATAATGTTTTTGAAATCTCGGGAGGGATCACACATGTATGATTAAAGGAACAACAAAAATCTAAAATAAGTTTACCTAAATGATCACTTGATTTCATGTGAGGTTCTTGGAAGATTCTATGTTCACATCAGTTTGAGCATCAATTCAGGTTGAGAATCAATTATGGAGTGGTTTTTCTAAGGGTATCCACGAGCAGATGAAAATTACCACTTGATGTTCACTTGAAACACCCTTTGGTTGTGCCAGCAACAACATGGTGAAAATCTTTACAATTTAGATAAGGGGGGAAGACATGAGGTTCATGAATTTTAATGATTGGGAGAGAATCTGGCCATCAAAAATTTAATTCAAACTAAAAAAGTATTTTAGTATTTTCATACAACTTAGTGTAAAGTTCATAGATATAATAGAAGAATACAAAATCTTAATATTAAATGAATTCTGGTGAAAAAATTCAGACAAGATTCAATGACATCAACTTATAATAATAACATTGTCCATAACATCAATTCTGCTTACGGAAAATAAGGCATCCATGTCAATAAATATGAAATTTATGATGTAAAATCAGAACTTGAACTAAACTTTTGTGTTTTAAAAACCCAAATAGAGAACCCCTTTAAAAGCTTTATCTTTGAAGTGAGACCACCTCATCAATATCAATGAACAAAATTCTGGTTTCATGAAACTTATGGTTCACTAACCTGCAATTAGAAATATAATGTCATGTTTGAATTTTGATAATCAAAAATACAAAATGATAAAACGATTTTATATATTATTTTAAGAAATACTTCAGTAAAAAACACTGGGATGTGGAATTTGTTCAAAAATATAATATACCATCAAGATCAGCATATCAGACCATCTGATGATGATCATATTTTTGTAGATATGAATTTATTTAGGTAACATCCAATAGTTAACACCTTCAAACCTTGATATACAACATAAGCATTATTCTAATCTATGATTCAATGTCCCAAGGAAGGTTATAGAGTATTGTTTTCATAGAGTATAATCTATTGTTAGGAATGCAGTTGTGCAGAAAATGAAAATCATGGAACTGTAGTGAGATCTAGAATATTAATTGGATAACATCAAGGGGTGAAGTTATAGTCTCAGAAACACCATAAAAAAGGACCCTGACATCACAACAATAAATGCATGGTTATGTTGGTTGGTCTTCTCCATATACTCCGAAGATGCTGAAACCTACGGATCAACATTAACCATTTCTAAATTTAATGTTGCTGTCATCCGAAACAATTTAAAAATACCAGGAAAGAGGCACGAAGATTAGGAAGGAGATATGGCAATAATAAATACAATAAATTGAATGAAATAAATCATACAGTATGAAAATTGGAGGATGAGTTGAGTGTCTCTTGGAGTGGCTTGTAGTGTTGATGGAGGTAGGGTTACATAATGCCTTCGATGGAAGCATCAGTGGTAACACATTGTATGTGATATATTTACCTAAATAGTCTCACAGATGTCCATTATAGAGTGCACTAAGTCACATCTTTGATAACAATGACCTAGAGCCTACACATTAAATATATTTTACAGAAACCTTCAAATTAAATGGGAAATAACTCACATAAAATTTAAAAAGGAAGGTGGAAAACATAAAAAACATTGAAAATAAAATAGAAACAAGAACCTGTATGTTTTCTTATGCTTCCAACAACAGTATGATTCGATCTTCAACAAGTGTATGAGGTGATGTCCAGATTTTTTTTGCCCAGAAAACAAATGAAAAATGTTATTAAATAGTAAAATAACAGATGGAAATAAAAGAAAAGAAAATGGAAAAGAATTTTTAGGTTTCGGACCCCAAACAGGGGCCATTGTTAACATGTCCACAGCTAGACAGTTATAGCAGGTCAACCCCAGTCCATTTGCGTGTTTGGTCATCAGAGTATGAACCACCTCATCTTGTTTCTATTGAGTGTTGATTGTAGTTCCCATTTAACTTCAACTTGAGTGAAGTAAATATGATGTCCATCAAGACCTCTCAGTAGTTATTCCTGGTATGCACCCCCTTAGCATCAACTAGACTACTTAACTGACAGTTCTTATAAAATAATCAACCTAAACCCAAATGTTTAATGAGATATAAATACAGAAGTAGAGTCATGTATATAAGATTTCATAAAGAACAAATGTTAAATCCATGAATTTTTGGTCTAATACTAGCCAAATAAGCATAATGAATGAACTGTTTAATCCCGAACCACAAACAAATAGTAAAAATGAAATGCGGCATATCAATGTTTTTAATCTAGATAATTTTATTTACAAATTTATCAGGAATTTCAATATGGATAGCCACATGAATGAATAATGAGAAAATAAACCTCTCAACATTACAGTTATAGTATGGTAATAAGAAATAAATGAACATTACAAAATGTAACCTTCGAGCAGTAGGGCGCATTAAGATTACATTTCCTTAAGATTACATTGTCAAATAGATTAGTCTTATGGATGGTACAATTGACGTCGTTGACCTGTCACCTGACTTTTGGAATAGTAAGTAGTGGCCATATTTTACCTATGATGGCTGGTAGTATTGAAGGCTTCTTGTATTTATATAGCACATCTACTACACTAATATGTTAAGCATCATTCCTCATTGAAAACAGAACAAATAGCAATTTATCCTGAATGGAAAATGAATGTAAAAAAATAAAAAGAATAATATAAATACAATGATTGAAAGGAAAAGTATAAATAATTTTTCAATGTTATAAAATGTTTTCATTTTTTATATGTAGAGTTTTTGTATAACAAAAAAATTTAAGAATCTATAAATGCATTTATAAGAAAGATCAAGATCCATATAGAAGTAAAACTGCATTATCCTAGTAATCCATAGTTTCAAAAATGAAAATTAGCAATTCATATTAGACACTTGCCATAAAGCTATTAAATTAAAGGAACACTTAAACTAATTATCAAAATACAGACCTTCATATCCAACAATTTATGTCCCAATACACACAAAGATGATCTAGATATTGAACCGAACTAGACAATTATGATTTTAAAATTTATAATAAAATAAGAAGATTGGATGAGCTTACATACAAAGTAGTCCAGGAATACCAGGTAAAAAATTAAACTGAACCATAACTTATCCATTAAAAAACATTTTCTACCATGTGATCCCATTTCTTGATGAACAAATGATTCAAAAAATCAAGTATGGATTTACACATTAAACCATATTGAAGAGAGGTAGACCCCAGAAAACTCTTCTAGGAGAAGCTTGAAAACAGATTGGGGGTGGCCTCTCTTGAAAAGGAAATCAATCTACAAACCATTTGAGTAAGATAATCACAAAGGATGATGAAAAAACACAATAAATTATTCCAAGACGTGACTTTTCCTTCTCCAAACATATTAAAACCTTCTTGAACCTATTCTAAATCCAAAAAACTATTGAATAAGTACATTAAACATCATAAAACATCCTAGTAATCCAATCCCATATATTTTATTATCAATAATTCTTATATCACCATCAATGTGTATGGTTCCCTTATATGTTCAACATCATCACATCAATATGCCCTCAATTTCTACTCATACTCTACCCATGTCTATAAATACAAGAGGAAGGGAGATCTGAATAACCGTCCCATGAAATTCAAATAATAGTACAACTTCAAAATTAGAACATTGATGAAATAATATGGTATAAGATACCTGCATGGATAGAATCCAGGAGGAGGGCGTCGCGGTGACAAGTCATCATAGAGGAGGGCGCCGCGGTGAGAGAGGTCTCTGGGGAGGAGGGTTCCACTGTGAGAGAGGTCATCTGGAGGAGGGAGTTGTGGTGAGAGAGTTCGTCAGAGAGGATGGGCCACTATGAGGAGTGGTCTGAGAGGAGAGGTCGGTAAGGAGAAGTCATCGGGGAGGAGGGCGCCACAGTGAGGAGAAATGTTGGGGAGGAGAAGTCGTCGGGGGAGGTGGGCACTGCGGTCAGGCGAGGTTGGAGAGGTGGGTGCCACGGTCAGGAGAGGTTAGGGAGGAGGGCGTCGCGGTCAGGTGAGGTTGGGGAGGAGAACTCTTAGGGAGGAGAAGAAGCCGGGAGGAGAAGAAGTCGGGAGGATCATGAGAGTAGCGAATCGGGGGACTCTGAAACCAAATAGAAAAACACAGGTATAGCCACATTTATTAAATTAAACCATGGAAATTAGAAAGATATAGCCATGGAGGAACAGATCATTCCTTGAGAAATATTTCAATTCACTGAAGATTAAAAGATCCTCCCTGATTTTGCAGGGACATCAATATAAGATATTAACCAGATTTCATGAATCTGGTTTCTGACTCAGAATTAAATGTGAAGGAATGGGTCTCACAATGAAAGGATGTAATTTGAGACCTGTCGCACCATGAATAAAGGTGTCACGCTATGACAAGATTTTTTCTAGAGTCCTATATAAAAATGATCATAGAACAATACAAATTAAGAGAGATACAAATGAGATGAGGAGAGACTAAAGTGAAAAGAGGGAGTTCTAGGTCACTACTAGAAATAAAATGAATACTAAAATTGCAATAAACTTATAATTACATGAATGTGGTTACTTGAAAAAGATTTATCTTGTGCATTGGTAAATTATAATAGAGTTAGGTGGGATGGAATGAGATCAACACACTTCCAGGAGCCAACACCATTAGAAGAAAAAACCTAAAATCCCCATCATCTTCTAACTCTAAAACATCATTCCATAGAATTTTCCAACCCAAAAACATAATAAATTGAATAAAAAAACCAAAAAAACACCTAAATCACATCACCACCACCAACCAGAAGAAAATCCACGCAAATAAAGACTGATCAAACACACATGAGAATACAAATTCCTCCCTACTGAAGAATCAGGCCCACCCAAGGGTAAACAATGTTGTACAACCTAAATATTTTCTACTAAAAGACTGCACCAACCAGGTGGTTCTTGTTTAATAGTCAGAGCACATTGTTTTTAAGCAAATAATGTATGATCTATTGTTAAAATGTATTCTGGTTTGAAGTTAAATAAAAAGAAATTGATTTTTCTATAGAATTATCATCATGTGTTAATCATCTGGTGCTGAAGTTGATGCATGGGAAGTGGCTCCCCATTTCTCAAATTTTCTAGGGAACACCAGTGTTCAAATTTTCCAATACATGGTTAATATTTTTCATCCCAGTAAGAAATTGGTGGTCAATGGACCCTTGTCAAGCCTTGGTGGAATAGTTTATATTAAAAGTGTCCATGTTATATAATATGAATGGTATTTATATTTTTCTTATCTTGTATTTTTTAGTAACATAAAAATTTCATCAACATGTCAGATAATCGTATTTGTATTTTTGATTTATGGAAGGCATTTCATCTCTAGTGAGCTTCTTCATTCAACTGTTCACGTGGATATGTTACCCACATTCATGATCTCAATTTCAACAAATACCCATCCGCTCATTTTAGTTTAAATAAAAATTATTGTTAGTTATCTAGCTGTGACCACAGTTTATAATTTTCAAATATTTTCATTTGAAAATTCCAGAATATTAGAGAGGTGATATATTTTAATTATCCACAATCCCAGCTTGAATCACACCATAATAATTAGTTCATATTTTTTAAAATTGAAAAAAAACACAACATCATTCTAGGTATGTTTTAGATGTATCTTCAAGAAATTCATCTTTTCCTAAAAAATTATGCTATGTAGTTGACCCTTAAAAAACTTCTTGTATCAACAATTTGACTCTTATGATTTTTCAAATGACTGGTGAATTCTTATCAATGAACCTTATGAATTTTCAAATGATTTTTTGAATTATTGTGGCTTCCTGCCTTAGAAAAAATTTCCGTCTGTGCATGTAGCATATGACTCGTATGAAAAATCAGAGTTACTTATATGCACTACCACATCTTAGACAAATTTCGTTCATTCTAAATTCTGAACCTTTGAAATCTATAATTTTTGAAAAATACACAGACACTTCTCATGCACATCATGGAAACATACCCTAATAGACAAAAACCCATTATTGAGAAAAACTTTAGTATCTAATAAGAAAAATAACCTACAATGAAGTGTAGGTATACAGTTCTCTAGTTTCAAGTCCAGTCTTCAGCAAAGGAATACCAACATCACCACCACGCGTACCACTTTAACGACCTACGTTGTTATGGGTTGGTGAAACTAAAATAAATTGTACTTACTTCTATTTGGAGCACAGAGGTAGGATTATTGTGCCGGAGGATAAAGATCACTGTAGAGTATGGGCCTTGATAGGAACCACACACAGAGGAACATCGAAAGGGAGGTGGTTACTGCATCATCGGAGGAGATTCATCCCAAGGTGGTGGTTCTGTCAGAGGAGTAGAGTGGAAGATGTTTTGGGTAATAGTGTCGAGCGAGGAGGGTTGTAGGGAGTAGGGTAGAAAGGGAGGGAGGTGGAGATCACGAGCGGAGATCAGAGCATAAATGGGGTGGGGATCACGAGCGCACCGGAGGAAGGTGGTGGGGGATCGCGAGCGTATATAAAGAAAAGGGGTAAATCCATGGGTATTTTTTGACTCGTGGAATTACCTTAACCTATAGCCACAATTTTATTAAACCGTGGTTATATAACTGTGGCTAAATCTTCAATTTCCAGTAGTGATGAAAGCTCCAAATAAGGCACAAATTTCAACAAAATGATTTTTTAGTATTAATAAAATCTCTTAAACATTTTATTTTCCTCCCAATGTTTCACCAAATCTGGTATCACAACACAAGACATCTTCCCCCACACTTAAGTTTAACTAGATTATGCAATTTCACTTCAAGAGTAGGTTGGATAGGGAAACTTGGATTGTAATGTGGCTTACCTAACAAAATGTTCATAGCTTATAAGGGATTTAATGATTAAATGTTTAGGGTAGGAAATTATAAAAATGATTCTTATGAATTATTGGCCTTAAAACCAAATAAATTCCCCATCTATATAAAATACAAGTACCTTAAATCCTCAAGTTTTAACAGAAATAAATCAAATTCTGCTTAAATCAAGTATTCAACAAGTGGGGTAAATGTATCAAATATGAATGATATGGTTCAAAATCATCACATGTAAGTGATTTCAATGATAAAGACAATGAGATGTGGCATGGAATTCAAAAATTATGAGTACTATTCATGAAATTTCTAAATATTTTAACATGAAATAAAGTCATTTTCAACATTCATTTAAGCTTAGTTTCATGGAATAAATTTTTTCACTCATAGACATGGGTTTCAAAAATAGCATTGATAATCATTTTAGCTCAAAAGATTTAGAAACATGATAAATTTTTAAAAACAATTTTTTTAACCAAAATGAAAATGGTAAATGAAAATCTTAAACTATAAGGGTACCCTCCCCCACACTTAAATGATGTAGTTTCCTCAATGTATTCAATTTGATTTAATATATAAGATGTGAATACTTTTACTTGGATGCCACATAATAGGAGCCCCGAGATTGATGGGCCATATGGGCACAAGCACATCTTCCTGAAAGCAAGAGGATGGCGACTAGCAGCGAGGGCCTAGGGTGTGTCCATGGGGAGACTATGCCATCATTATCAGAGTGTAGCATAGTGGATGGAATATAAATGTATAATAAATAGTGGAAGAAATATAATTAAATAGTGGAAGAAAACTAATGCAATAGATAAACAAGAATAACAATAACAGTATTAATTGGGAAATTGATGATGTAATGTCATGTCACTAAAAAACTGGAAAACATGGATTCAAGACAATAAGATTAACATGTACAACAAGGTAAAAGAAAACAAAGACTACTCCAAGCATCCTGATATCCAACATGGTAATCTACTATCAAGCTTCATCCTAAATAGCAAGCAATCAAGTGTTTGAAGCCGTATGCTTCCCTTTTTCAACACCTGCAACCATGTAATCTAATCCGGGTACCAAATGACACCCAAAGAGGGTATGAGATAAATATTAGTGGGAAACCACCAACTATGTCTATAACATCCGAACTATGTAATGGAATATAGAAATGTGTAGTCATGCATATATAATGTAAAGAAAGAAATACAATATAACTAAATACCTAAGTACCTACTTCATCCCTCGGCTGGTGTCTGAACATGTAACCCGCTCATTTTAGTATGTAATTACCATTTAATGTTAATAGGTCACATGAGGAATATCCAACACTGACATCACATTGAGACAGTATCAATTGTGAAGGTACCATGATGTAACAAGGAAACCTGACAAGGATATCCAGTGAGGGAGTTCCAGGGTAATAACCAGGGTAACGTAAATCTCATGGAATGAAAACATAGTATTATTTTAGTGTAGTTAAGGGGTATGGGTATAATCAAAGGATAATAATCCAAATCATTATAAAATAATGTTCCTACCAAGTCCAAGGTGATCGACCAAGGTGAAATGGGGCTAAGCTAGGACAGAGCCCTATGGGCTTTCACCATGGCACCTAATAGTCAACTCTAGATCCATGGAGTGTATCTGAGGCATCCTATAATAATGTAAAGGACGCTATGGTAGTATACCAAGTTTCCAAGGAATAGACAAGATCCAGAGTCTAGGTGGAAAACAACCTAAGCAAACCACGTCCTTGAATTGGAATGGGATTCTGGAGTCCCAGGGTATTCTCCTCTCAGAATCCAAGTTGATCTCAAGTCATTCAATTTTTATTTGATATTATAATCATGTAATAATTCATTTTGGTCTATGTCTTGCCTTCCATTAGAGTGGATAGTTCAAGTAGGGTAGGAACCATTTATTTATTGGTCCAAGCCTTGTCTTCCATTAGTTTGGATATGCCAAGTAGCATTGTAACCATTTAGTCAAGTATTAATTAACCATTAAGGCATATTCAATTAGAGAGGTTCACTACTCTACCTTCCATTAATATGGAAAAGGGTTCTATAGACATGTGACCATTTTTCATTCTCATTTGTTAAGGCCAAGTTATATACTTAGTATACATTCCATTTAACATTTCACATTTAATAATCAATTGGAAGCACTTACCTTTGGCAGGTCAAGTGGTGAGCATACATGATACATTCCATTATGAAATTCTATTTACTAACAAGTCATTTAATATGGATAGGCTCACCATTAAGAAGGCCAAGCAAAGGCACACATGAACGGTGGCACAAATGTTCTGAAACACTGAAAACCCAAATGTGGCATAAACTTCAACATGGGGTGGATTGATTTTTGGGTTTAACCACTAACAACTAATCACATATTAGGGAAGAGAGTACCCATATGATTCTAAAAATTATAATCATGGATTGTAAATTTAAGAAACAACTCCTGAAGAAATCGGCATGCCCCATATGAACATCCCAAAAACAATGAACATTAGGGATAAGTTATAAATCACCCACCTTAGGGTTGTACGATCCTTATCCTCCAGTATTGGTCCTTGGTTTTCCTCAGATAAGAGTATACCTATAAAAAGGTGAAAAATTCTCACATGATGATACATAGGTCGAGAGCAAGAGAGAAGAAGAATGGCTAAAGAGGACTTGAGTACTTACTATTGCGCATCCAACATGATGAATGGAAGATCATTCAGATATAAGAAGAAGGAGATCTCTTGATCCGTAGCTCTAGCCTTCAAAAAGATCCAAAATGAGAGGAAAAGGGGTTAATCACCCTGGTTCTCAGATTAGGGAGGAAGGATTCGGATTAATAGATCATTAAGGGAAAACTGGAAATTTACCCAGAAATTTAGCCTGCACACGGTTTGTCAAAACGTGTGCAAACCTTGCGAGAAGGATCTGCCGGAATGGTTTGGAAAAATCGTTTTATCAAACCATGTTCAATCCATTCACAGGTAAATGGGAAAAAGGGGTGCCCACATGGTTAGGTCGCACATTCATGCGCCAACCGTGCAAGGTGGATCTATCTGATAAAACACCATCCGCACGGTTTTTTGAACCATGCGCCAAGCCATTTCCCACCAAAAAGATGGGTAATAGGCTCCGAAGAAGCCACAAACACCCTTAGAAACTTTACTAACTCATTAGGCCTCCATATTATGTCCAAAGTAGAGATTTAGACTAAAAAAATAAAGGATCCATACCTGAGTGAAAAACTGGATTCCTACAGTCTTCACCCATTAAAATAACTCCCCCCCTGAGTTCTCCTTCCAAGGGTAAAGAAACACTATCTGAGAACAAATCTAGCCATTGGGCCCGTACATCAGCTTAACTCTCCCAAGTCTCCTCCTATACTCGATCGTTCTACCATTGTACTCGTATGAGAGGAAAAAACATGACTTATAGAGACATCGTGCTTCGGTCAATGATGTGTACTAGATACTCCTCAAAGGTAAAATTGACATCTAACTCAACTTCCCTAAGATCAAAAGTATGAGACATGTCTGCATGATATTGGGTAAGCTGTGAGATGTGAAAGACGTTGTTCATGACATGGTACCTCGGAGATAGTAGCAACCGATATGCTGCTAGCCCAACTCGCTCTAGAATTTCATATAGACCAACGTAACGAGGTGACAACTTTCCCTGATTTCTTCACTATTTGTGCCCTAGCCTGGGCTATACCAGAAGGAAGAAATGATCCCCAAACTCAAACTCAAGAGGTCATCGACGGCGATCAACATATGTTTTTTGTCTATATTGAGCAGTATTCATACGCTTTTTGATCAGCTAAACCTGTTCTAAAGTCTCCTGAACGAGATGAGGACCTAGTAGGGATTCCTCACCTGCCTATAGCCTACACAAGGGTGAATGGCATGGCCTACCATATAAGGCCTCAAAAGGATCCATCTGAATCATCTCCTAACAGCTGTTATTATAAGAGAACTCTATGAGAGGGATATGCTACTCCCAAGAACCACCAAAATCAAAGACACATGTTTGGAGCATTTTATCTAGAACATGTATTGTCAGTTCCAGTTTTACATTGGTCTAAGGGTGAAAAGATGTGCTTAGAATCACCTGAGTCCCCAAACCTCTCTGCAACCCTTTCCAGAACCGTGAAGTGAAATGGGAATCCCTATTTGAAACGATAGTACATGGAGCCCCATGTACTTTTATGATCTCACAGACATACAGTCTTCCTAGTTAATCAAATGAGAAATTCTCCCAAATAGGAATTAAGTGGGATGATTTTGTTAGTCAGTCCCCAAATAGAAACGCAACCCCTCAGCGACCTTGGAAAGAGGACTACGAAATCCATACAAAAACATCATCCCATTTTCATTCTAGGACTAGTAGTGGATGTAACATGTCTATAGGTCTCTGGTGCTCTACCTTCACATACTGATAGGTGGAACACCTAGTAATGAAGCCTGAAATCTAATGCTTCATTCTAGGCCACCAATTCTGGTGTCACATATCTCAATACATCTTCAAGATTTCTGGATGGTCTTCCCACTAAGAATCATGGGAATCTTTCATCAGCTTCTCTCCCATATCTGCAGGAACCCAAATTCATTCACATAGATACAAGACATCATCTCTATCCACAGACTAATCTGAAGGTGGGTTATCTCCTGATATACTCTCATGAAGAACCAAACTATCAGGATCTGAAACTGCCTACTCTTCACCTTCTCAATGTGGGAAGAGGTAATTGTTGATGCTGAGAGGTAAAACTTCTCTTGATTGTCATGAAACTCTATATGAAGTTAATAAAAGAGGGCCATTAACTTCCAATCATCATTGGATTTCTGTATGGCCTATGTTTGAGTTTTCTAACTCAGTACATCTGCGACCACATTGCCCTATCCAAGTGTATAGGCAATCTAAAAATAAAAGGATTGTAGATATTTGACCCATATCTTCTATCCGAGGTTCAAGTCACACTGAGAAAAGATATACTTGTGGGTCTTGTGATTTGTATACACAACGAAGCACTCACCCAACAGATAATGTCTCCAGTAATGTAAGGTATGGAAAAATGCTGCTAACTCAAGGTCATGCATAGATTAATTTCTCTTGGGAGTCATCAACTGTTGAGATATGCATGTAAAAAAAATTTATTCCTACATCAAAACTTCTCCAAGGACAATTTCTGATGCATCACAGAAGACAATACAACCATTACCTTGTTCTAGAAGAATCATAATAGGTGCTAATACAAGACTCCCTTTAAACTCCTGAAAGGATTTATCACATGCTATTGACCATGTGAACTTGAAAAACTTCTTTTTAAGACTATTAAAAGGTTAAGAAAGATAAAAAAAGCCTTTTGTGAAACACCTATAATATCCAGAAAGCCCTAAGAAACTCCAGATATCAAACACGTTGTTCAGATGCTCCCTAGTAACTACAACAGTAACCTTTTTAGGGTCAACAAATATTCCTAATTCTGAAATTATATGACCTTAGAAGTTAACCTTTTTGATCCATAATTCACACTTAGTAAGCTTGGAATAAATATGATGCTCTCCTAGTGTACTCAAAATGATCTCAATATGTTTGTCATGGTCGTTACGAGTGTGAGAATACACCAAGATTTCATCCACAAAGACTATGAAAAAATAGTCCAAATAGGAGTGGAAAACCCTATTCATTAAATCTATGATAACAACAGGAGTTTTCTTAAGAATGAATGGAATATCTAGATACTCATACAGACCATACCAGCTATATAAAGATGTACTAGGTATGTCTGATGGTCTGACTCGCACCTAATGATAACCTGGTCTCAGGCCGATCTTAGAGAACCTCATTTCTTGTCAAAGCTGGTCAAAGGGATCATCTATTCGGAGAAGTGGATACCAGTTCATGACCATAAGCCGGTTCAACCATCTATAATCCACAAATAAATGATGAGTTTCATCCACATTCTTGGTGAAAGCATGGGTGAAGCCCAAGAGGATGTACTATGATGTATAAATCCTTTGGACCCTATGTCCTCTATCTACCTCTTGAGATACTGAAGCTCAGTAGATACCATCCTGTATGGAGGAATGGGCACTAGAGCTACTCTTGGAACAAGCTCAATTGTAAACTCTACCCCTCTTTTAGGATGTAAGCCAAAAAATAATCAGGAAAGAGTTCCCTAAAATGATCAACTACTGGAGGGAAATGAGTTTGAAGCAAACCTTGATCCTCTAATAAAATATTTGCAATATGGGCTGTTACCCCACCTAGCCCATGATACTTGAGTCCAACTCTCTCAGCCTAGGCATCCCACTTAATTTTGAAAAGATAACTATTACCTTCTGGTGATGTAAAAGCGGCCCTATGTCGATATAAGTCTACAAAGTCGTGATAGTGGACTAACCAGACTATCCCAAGAATGACATCAAAGATCCTCATATTGAGAACAAGGAGATTCAAAATGAAAGGGTTACTACCAACCTCCGTGTTACAATCCCTACACTAGCCTATTCCCTCTGTCTGTATTCCCAACGATGTATCGAGGGTCATTACACCATAGTGATACTATATCTCTAGTCCAAGAATTTCCTTAATAGATACAAAATTAAAAGATTTTGAAGCACCTGTATCAAATAAAGCAGAAACAATAGTAGAGGCTACTGGAATAGTACCTCGTACTATAGATGGTCCCACAACATGATCTTCAAATATCAGTTGTAAAGCATGAAATTGACTTGGTCCATGGCCCTATGAAACATATGGACTACCATGGTCATGACTGCTCTGCTGGTGCTGTGGGTGATTAGGTGTTGGACTACCATAGTCATGACCTCCTCCTCAAATAGACCTTCCTGTTCTATTCCAACTCCCCGCCTAACACAATGGAAAATAACTCACTCCTTCAGGTGTAGTGGATACTAATCCTTTTCCACATGAAGTTGGTGTAAAGGTACTATAAAATCATTGAGGATGAACCATACGGTGGCAAGCCCAAAACATTATATGGTCTCTATCACATTGGGGCTTCTTATGCCCCAGTGTTCCACACTAATGACACACCACAGAGCTATCAATGTAAATACTTTGGCTACCACTAACCTGATGAAAAACTTCAAGGGAATGATTCTTGCCAGTGGAAGAACTACTGGCCTAACACGTCACTGGTCCTTTAAACATGATACTCATGATGTCCCTCGTGTTACACTTAGGGATAAGGGTTTGATCAACTATTAATGAAAATTTAGGAAGGTTAAAGACATTCACCTGAGTTTGGATGGCGTATTGGATCCCATCCTCAAAACGTATAGCACACTAAATCTCATCACCGACTAGAAGTAGTCGAAAGCAATGTAAATCAGAGAAACATGATGAATATTCAATAACAAACATAGAACCCTAATTTAGATGTTTGAACTCTCTATATCTGTAAGCTATCAGAGCTCGAGGAATGAACTAATCGTAGAAGGTAGTCTAGAAGTGAACCTGTAACATGCCCTGATGACGACTAGACCAGGTTGCCACATCCCACCAATGCTTGGATGAATCCTGAAGCATGTATGTAGTAAGATTTATTGTCTGCTATGGTGGTGTTTCTAGATGCTCAAAGACAGACATCATGGCCTCTATCCAAGACTAAGTAGCCCGAGAACCGCCCTCCCCTAAAAAAGTAAGAGGATGATGCTGCTAGAACTTACAGGTCAGATCATCCATCATAGGTTAAACCCATGGAGAAACACGCATAGACTACATCAGATGTTGGAAACTATCAAGAACTTCATCCTCATTGCTCAGATTAGGTACAATAGGTGGTGCATCAAGTGTCACTTCTGAAGGTAAGACTAGCAGCTCAGGGCCCACCATGTCTGGGGCATGGTCGTCACTACCCTCCTGGAAAATGACATGGGGACGTCATGGCAGAATTGGTCTACAAATGACAAGAAAACACCTTAGAAAAAGTTTAGGATCATAAGATAGCATCACTTGTAAAATATTAATGTATTAAAACTCACTACCCAAGGCATATTACCCCAAACTACCTACTTATCGGTAAGTGCTCAAGTATAAGTTTCATATCATTTTGCATATAATTTCCAGGTTCAATCCTTTACCTTTCATATAAATGACAAGTAGGGATAAGGATGTGCAACCAATTAATTTTAGATTTTACAATTCACTTTATAATAGATATCCATTTTCGATGAATTCGTGCTCATACACCTATCACTAGTAATGAAACCCACTTACTAAAAGCATAATGGCTCGACTTGGTAAATTACTCATCCCAGCCCATTAGGTCCAACACAACTCATGAATTGAGATAATAAATCACTCAATCGAAGGAAAATTAATACATGTAAAAGTAAACTATCACAACAACAGTCAACAATCACAATCATATTAAGGAATTCAAAGTAGTGAAATGTACCTATATGGCATGGCAATATGCTTGACATGTGAACTCTAGGTGCCTATAATTATGCACGTAACAATCCCCATTTCCCTCATATCATTGGGATAGAGATGAAATAAATATTCAAATGAGTAATAATAAACAACACCACATAGCATGTTTTTCACCCAACAGTGAAATAATATCAACTATAATAGGAAAAAGAATAATAACAATTATAATTTAGGCAACTTGGTTTTTACCCCGAATATGGGTTCACAACTCCCAAGCACGGCTTATGACCAAGTCCCAAGAATTCCAATTCTCCAATATATTGTCACTAAATAGTAAATTATGAAAATAAACCACCACTAATACCAAATTGTGAAGACCCGAAATCAGATTCCACTTAACAGGTGCCCCGAGCCCGGTGGGCCACATGGGCTCAAGTGCATCTTCCTGAATGCCATAGGCTGCCGACTAGCAGCAAGGGCCTAGGTTGTGTTCATGGGAAGAATATTCCTTCATTAGTAGAGTGTAACACAACAAAAGGAATATTAAAGAATAATTAACAGTGGAAGAAATATAATCAAACAGCCGAAACAAATTGATGAAATAGATAAACAATAATAACAATAACTGTATCAACTAGAAAAGTGATTATGTAATGTCATGTAACTAGAAAACTAGAAAACATGGATACAAGACAATAGGTATAACATGTTTCACAAGGTAAAATAAAACAAATACTACTCAAATAATCCTAAGATCCAACTTGGTCATCTACTATTATGATCCATCCTAAACATCAAGCAATAAAGTGTTTGAATTTGTATGATTCCCTTTATCAACACCTGAAACCATGTAATCTACTCTCGGAACCAAATGATGCCCGCATAGGGTGTGAGATAAATCTCATTGGGCCACCACCAAAGGTGTCTATAACATCCGGCCTATGTAATGGAATATATCAATGTGCATGTATGTATATATAAAGTAAAGGAATAAGTAAAGTATAACTAAATACCCAATTACTTACTTCAACCCTTGGCTGGTGTCTGAACATGTACCTAGCTTATTTTGTTTTGTAATTACCATTTAATGTTAATAGGATACATGAGGCATAAAAAACCCCGACATCACCTCTTGATAGTATAAGTAATGAATGTCCAAAGGCATAACAAGTCAACCTGATAAGTATATCTAGTGAAGGAGTTCCAAGGTAATAACCAAGGTAACATAAATCTCATGGAACGCAAACTCTGTAGTATCTGAGTCTAGCTAAGGGGTAAGAGTATAATCCAAAGAGCATAATCCTATGCATTCAACAATAAGAAACCTACCCAATACAAGGTGATCAACCAAGGTAAAACAGGGCTAAGAAAGATGAGAAGAGAATTGGGTAGGGTTTGTCTAAGCTTGAAGGATTAAATGGAGATAATATCAGGGGGATGAGGTGCCCTTTTATAAGAGAGGAAAGGGGATCTTTTGAAAACTCTGAAAAATATTAATTTATAATAAAATAAAACCCTACAAAAAAACCTCGAAAGTGTCCCAAATTAGAATAATATATGAGATAGGGTTGTAATATCATCATACAATAAATTTTGGACAACTTATTTTATCTATTTAAACCTTATCTTTTTAATTTACACTTAGTTATTATATTAAATTTTAATTTTGTTAATATCATTCTAAATTATTAGTTGTTATAAATATTTATATATATGGTGTTAATCAGCCATAAATATGTATTTTATGATTTTTTAGATCTTTTAATAATCACTTTTTAATTTTAAATATTTTTTTACGATTTTTAAAAAATTTAATAAAATGTTATTTTTATAAAATATCAATAGTGTCGATTTTAACACTAATTATTTATTTGAAATTAAATAAAATCCTCAAAAAAGATAAATTCAAAAAAAAATTAATACAATGATAACATGTCATAGTCACCTAGAAAATTCGTGGATCACTTCAATTTGTTCATATGATATTTATTTTAATATTTTTAAAACTATTTATTTGATATTTCTATTAACAAAATAATTTTTAATTCACTATTGTGTCATCATTAATAATAATTAATTAATCTCTAAAAATTATAAATAAATTTTCATTATATATTTAATTCAATTATATTTTTATCGATAATTTACATTCATTGTTTTTTGAATTGTATCACTAAATTAAAATTATTACACTTATAAGATATCAGAGGGTGACATGTTGTCACCTTCTTTTTTTAAAAAAATAATTACATCATTTTCATGGACAAAATTCCATGAAATGTATCTATTCTGGCCCTTAGGTGATATGGGTCTACTTTTATTCATCGAATAGAATTTTTTCAGGTGTTAGGGTAATTTTATAATATTATATTTACCCTTAATTACTCGATTTACCATTAACTACGGTGATAAAAATAATTACCAAAGTTACTATTCATAATTCCCAAAAAATAAAAGTACCCCATTAACATAATTTAGACCAACTAATTCCAAACATGGAATCTATTTTCAAAAATACAAAACTCTAAAGTTGTATTAATTAATTTAAAATTAATCCTGTTGTTGAGAAAATGGGATTTAAAAGATAAAACATTGAAAAACATTGAAATGTTTTTATCTATGAATTCAATGTATAATTAATGATAATGAGGAACATTATATTAAATGGTAAAAATAAATTATATTAATAATTTAAAACAATTCAATATTATAATTTAACCATATAAATTATCTCAATGAAAAAAATATATAGTTAAAATTTAATGTATTTTTACTATTCATCAAAATATGAAAGTTATCAGAAAAATATCAAAAATTTATCGAAAGAAAATTTTTATATCACGTTTCCAAATAAAAAGTTTATTTTTTCAAATCTAACTTATAAATGTGACCAAAACTAGATTTAAAATGGTTGTGCCATCAAAAGGCGACAAAATATCATTTTTTTGAAAAATACTTTTTTATCCAAAAAAATGTACTTGTCCTTATATCATGTCTAGAAAAATAAAAAAAATTATGGCTACTACTATTCACAATGGCTAGTTTGTATCCCATTAAATAATAATATTTTAATAGTATATCGTTGTTTAGTGAAACTCGGTATTCTGTACAACATAAGTTGTCGAGGAAGGTATCTCTTGCATGTAACAGAAGACAATTTAGTATTACATGTAGTGAAAGATTTATTTGGTGTTTCATATAATATAATAAAAAATTATTTCATTTATACATTGAGAAAAATCTATACTCGGTGTTGCATGAAATGAATTATATCAAAAGAACCTGAATGTGTGTGCAACACAAGGCATGAATAGTGTTGCATATACTGCATGCTAATACGGTGTTGCAAATAGCACAAGATAATCTTGGAGTAGCGTACAACAGAAGACATCAATGAAACTAAATAGAATCTATCTCATAAAATATTGGGGTGTTACATTTGTAGGCCCTTGGAATGGGGGACTTCTAATGGCGGTCGCTATTGGGTTTCAATAGAGACATCCATAGGCAGTGAGAGGGCTTAAAAAATTAGCACACCTTCCCCCACCCTGTATTACCTCATGCTCTCCCTCGAGAAACCCTAAAATTATCATCCCCTCCCACACTGCACCACCTCTATCACACCGCCTCCACCTCCAACTCACCAATGTCGCTCATCCTCTCCCTCTCCACACCCAACTCTACCTCTAACTCACCTATTTCGCCCTTCCTCTCCCTCATCGTCCTGTCTCTGGCTATCCTTCATCACCCTTCCTCTTCCTCACCACACCCACCTCCACCTATGTCTCATCTATGCCTCATCCTATCTCTCACTGTAGGTTCTGGTACCCTATCCCTCCCTGACTCCCCTCCTCACTTATACCTCTGCCTCCCTCTCCCCAACTCCCTCTACTCACACCTGGCCCGTTGCCACAACCAACCCAGAGCCGCACGACACCCATCCACCCTCACCGCTACCACTCCCTGTGTCTCTCTGGCCCTTCGACTCCACCTCTACATTCACATGGTTCCATATTTGTCTCGCTATCAGGTAATCCCTGATTTTAGTTATAGGGTTTTGATTTTGGGAACTTCCATCACAAATTGGAACTTCCATCCAAAATTGAATTTGGTAACTTCCATCACAAATTGGTTTACTCCACTTCCTTCACAAATTATATTTGTTGATTTATTGGGAGGCATTATCTTAGTTGATAAGGTTTATATTCCAAAATTGGTATTCGATGATTTTTTTCATGTACCACATGCCCATAGAGGTTATTATATTTTTTTTTTCATTACTGTGATTTAGAATTTTTCTTTCTATAGTTATAGTTGCTTTATATGTTTTGATTATAGTGTATCAAAATTTATGCATTATGATATCAGTGGATCAAAGATTCCTTATTTTCCATGTTGGCTTGTTATTTTTTGTTATACCCTATAAAATATATTTTGTTTCTTAACTGATTGACTCATCCACCAATCCGATCAAATGAGTGAAGTAATCCCGTTATATATGGCCCACGACCTATCCAAATCTATAATATGAAGAAAAATATATTGAAGGGAACAAATGATCATGTTTAATGGAGGAGAATATCATAAGTGTGTAAGGGAAGAGGAGCCATCAAAACACCCAACCAGTTTAACATCACAATTAAGAAACTTAGAGTGAAAATAGATTAATAACAAGAAAGATATATTCAAATCTAATGGGAAATATCACTGGACATATCCACATTAAAACAAAATAGATGTTTATCAATTAAATAGTGTAAAGATATTTCAATGGAGGAAAACATAGGAAAAAACAAAATGAAATTTCATTAAAAGAAATATGGGTAGTCATAATTTATAAAATATTTCTTTTTATAAAGGGTTCTATCCCATTTATATTACTTACCATATACTCATATTAATATGAGGTTTAGTGACCTTTATCACCTCCTCCTCTTTCTTTGACCACCATCCATGTGACTTTTTTGTTAAGGTTTTACCTAATTTAGTTATGAAACTTACATTAAGACTAAATTTTTATCAGGGGTGTGTGAATGTAAGAAACATTTTGACCTTACCCCCTTAATAGAATCTTTCTTACCTAGCATTGATCAACCATATTTAAGAATAATTCCTCTAATAGAATCATCAGTGGGGAACTGGAGTCTTTGGTTATTGGATTTATGATAGATATGATATATTTTAGAAAAATTCGGTATAGTTTATTACATATAGAATCATAATAGAAATATTAATTATGTATAATGTAATTATCCTATATTATTCATTAATTATTATATATTATATATAACGGTATGAATTTCTTAAGCATCATGGGAAACAATATGTGTATGTCATCTCCAATTATTAAATTATAATTGGCGATATTGACATTTCATAGTTGGAAATAGACAGTTTTCATTACATGAAAACATTATGTCCATCATGTCATATAAATGATAGGATGTAATCAAAGGTGATAATCCCACCACCACAATAATGTAGTTTTCATAAAATATAATTCACTTCATGGATTCTATAGAGTAATATCTTCCCCAAAAAACCATTTTGGATTAGTGGCGATATAGATATGCAAATTGATGATAAAATTTTATTTCATTCCATAGGAAATTCAGAAATGATGATTGATATCCCTGTGTTGATTTTTGTTATGACAACCCATCAATATATTGGAATTAAATATATCATTATCCATCTTTGTTAATAAGATGTATCAATTATGTTCCATTGTTGAATGACAGTCAGTGGCATGAGATTATTATTGTCTGTGATATCTATTTTCATTGATTTTTTGTGTTATAGATTGAAATATCATCTTGTCACTAGTTTCTACATCCATATCTTAATGTACCCATGATACTAATTGGTGATGATATCACCATGTGCTCAAATAGATTCTGCATCCAATCCAAAGAACCCATTTAATAGAAATTATGATTGTAAGTTATTCATTATAGAAATATTAATGGTGGATAAGGTATTCATTATATAACTATTTAGTTTAGTTATTAGGTGACTATTAAGAATCCAATAAATGTAATTGTTAAATATTTTATATAGAGGATTTGGCATATATAAATAAATGTTATTAATCATAAAATTATAATGTAATCTAATGTGTCATTCTCAAAATGATAGAAAATATTAATTGTTTTGATAACACCTCTCATGTGGATGTACTTTTCTTATTAACACACTTGGAAAATATGTTTTTTTATTTATGTAGACTTCTTTTGAAAATTATTTGAAAATTATGTGAAACTACTTTTAGGAATAAATCAATATTTAGGCTCTATTTCGTAGTACTTCTTGAAAATTCCTTAGAGTACATATCCATTTTGATAAAATTTATTGTGCAAGTTTTTTCAAAATTCATGAAAATGTGTTTCTTGAAAAAAAAATCATGAGAATTTATTTATTTATATATTATAATTGAGACAAAATTTTGTCTTTATATTTACTTATCCATTAACTGTATATTCTGATTTCCTTACCTATTAAAAAGTGTAAAAAATCCTCATTTCGTAAAAAAATATCTTTGTTGAGTTTTGTTTTATATATTCATTTCATCAACATTTTAATTCAATTAAAAATATTACTTTTATCCAGACATGTTTTATAATCCTCTCAAAAAAATATTTAGTCATGTAAAGAAGAAGCCTTTTAAAAATAAAATGAATAATTAATTAAATATATTGCAATGATCATGTCATTTGTGAATTGTTTTTTTTGGATGAGTATGAATTTAAGTTCATGTGCAATTGGTTAGTATTTATATAAAATTTATTTTGTGATATGAAATTCTAAAAATGCATTCAATATGAAGTCTTTTGTAAACATTGATGCTTGTTGTACAGATACAAATATGGATAAGAGATGGATTGATCTTCTAAATAGAACATCTAGAGAATATTTTTAAGGCATTATGAAATTTATTTTTTTAACTAGAGTATTTAAATGTGAAAATATATGTTTTCCACATAGAAAATGTGACAATAGATATCAATGAATATGAAATTCTATGAGATATAACGTTTTCATGATTGGGTTTTTGAAAAATTATAAGATTTGGACTCATCATGGAAACAAATATATTCATTTTCACCATATAGAAAATATTCATATGGATATTGATGAGAGGAAGATTAATCCTATGCATGAAATGGTTACTGAAATGGCATGTGGGCTAGATCATGAAGGGATTAACATCTAGAATGTTATGACCGGTGAGATCAATCCACGCTCTGGTGTAGATAATGATTTATTGAAGTTTTATGAAATACTTGATGATGAAAAAATAGAATTATATTATGGGTGTAGACATGTTAGAGGAACAAGCACTAGACCCACATCCTTCTGCAAATCCCTCTACGTCTGAGGGTTGAGGTATTCATGGTGGTAAATGTGTTTATTTATTAATTATGAATTTAACATATATACACACATATGTCAAATTTTGTAGGAATTTTTTTCAATAGAATAATACTTTATTTCTACTTATTCTCATAAGAGAGGCCCAGGTCCTGGTATTTCTTCTTGGAATTCCGACATGACCCTTGATGTATCATTTGACGAGAGATACCATCATACGGGATTGGGTACCCCAACATTTATTCACACATTGGTTCATATCATATGCAACCCACGCATGTTTTCATTGACTACATGTTAATGGGCATCATTCCCCAAGGATACATTATATCAGTTATTGATGAAAGTTCAGGTAAGAGGATCATTTTAGTTTCTCGACTATATTTAAAAAATACTAACATGTGATAATTTTTTTCCTAAATAGAATAATCTGAGTGTGTGCCTAAATGAATTTTGGCCAGTGTTTATATCAAAATGTTGTTAAATGTGTAATGATAATAAAGGGAGAATCAAGATGGATCACTAGGTACCAAATGTGGGTGCCCCAGGCATTCTGGATAATGTCCCGAGAGGGGCTCTCCCATCTCAGTGGCATGAGTTGTTTCATATTGGACCTTTGAGGCTGAAATGGTGAGTCTATATATTTATTTTATATATTTCAAATAATTTTTACCATTTTAAATATTTGATATTTGAATTTATTGAATGTAAGAGGTGGTAGAATGTCATTCTGAAAATAGTGCGTCGTAGGGACCACCTCACAGTCTTGGGACTCATCATGTGTCCTAGATTTGACATGATGTATTTATTATTAATTTTTTATATTTTATTGTTTAATATGGTTTTGTGTTTGTATTTTTATCTGATTAATATATAGTTACAGGAGATAGTTTCACTGGCTCGTGAACTGTCAGTGTGGATGAAAACTCATGATCGAAATGATCTGGAGGTTGCAGCTCTTATAGTAAGTTCATGTACTAATTATAAATTATTACATAATTCTACATATAAATATATATTTATATTTAAATGTTACATTGAATCAATTTTAGGTTGAGTTAGCATAGTTTCTAGAGGACCAATGACAAATTTCCATGCGAAGGGATAAAATATTCAATCGTAGTATTGTTCGTGGTGGACATGGCTACAATTTGACCTATGAAATAGGGATTACATATTTTTTAGTTTCACTCATAGTGGATATGGATCTTGTTATTTCTGGAATGACATAGAAGATGTCATATTTTGAGGCATGAGTGCATGCTTTCGAGGATGTAAATGTGCAGCTGGTAGCTGAGCTTAGAGCACTACGAGAATATGTGAATCATGGTGATTGTGCAAGTGATCCTACGATGTAGGTTTATACGGAATTTATTTATTTATTTTTTATGAAATTAGTTAATATTTCCTTTATATTTTTTATTTTTTGTAGGCCCCTTCCGCATCAGATGGATGTAGCAGCCACGGCCCCAGATGAGGTATCATATTCAAGAGGTGTGTTTTGTATTTTCTTTTTTGTATCTCATTTAAATTTATTGTCTCAGTTTGTTTTTTTTTGTATATTTTAGAGTTAAAATTACATTTTTTCCATTTCTCTGGTCCTAGTTTTTCTTAGTTACCTTTAGGTAGCCTTTAGTCATTCATAGTTTCCTGCTCTGTCACCTAAACTAGTAGGATGGTACAAACAAAATAGAGAATATTCTCACTAAGCACCACTATCATCATCCTAAACCTTTATAATAGTATGTACTTCACTTATTCTCCCATGTAGGACCCCCTGACAAATATATGTGGTCAGAATGTATTCCCCATTCTAAAAGAACAACCTCCACCTTCCACCCAGTCCGCTTCTCAGGATGCAGTATAATTTCATGGTCGGTATTTTTTTATTTTCTATCCTATCTTTTCCTATCCTACCTATCTTATAATATTCCATTGTGTGTGTGTGAATGTTTCATGTTGTTTTTGTCTATATTTATCTCTTTTTTCTCTCTATATGATCAGCCTGTATATATTTCTTTCTCTCTATCCTTGTCTGTAGGAGTGTGTGTCTATATATCTACATCTTTTTCAATATATATATCTATCCATTTTACAACAAACCCATCTATCTATTTATCCATTTATTTGTTTTTCATCACACTATGTATGTTTAATGATCAATCTTTTCACAAGAGGGTTTATCCATAGGTTTTTTAATTTCTTTTTTAGTCTACATGCCTTTCTAATGACATGTCTATCCAACCATCCATGTGATTTTTCACTGGTCTATTTTTCTATCATCATTATTTCTATTTATATATCAATCCATTTTTCATTTTGTGTGTAAACATATTATTTTGTCTCTATTCATTCAATTTTATATCAGTTTATGTGTGTATTTTTTAACCCATCTATGTGTTTATATTTCTTTTCTATTCAACATTTTTTTGCAAGTTGTATTCAATTGTTCATTAGTTCCTTAGTACATTTATCCATCCATCTTATTGTCCATACATCTTCTTATCTATATGGTTTTCCATCCATCCATTCATTTCTTTAGTAATGTGTGTGAAATTAAAAGTCCATGGAGATGTCATTAGACCCTCCATTAGGTATCTAAGAGGACATAGGTACTAGTGATTTTGGATGTTTCTTATTCTTCTCATCATTGGACATATCCTCTCCTCAACATCATTTGATGGATAATTGTAGAACAACTTTTTTGACTCATTATATCATATATTTTGACATTCTATGAAGCAGATGGTCATGGATAATCTAATGATTTGGGAACATTGGGGGTTGTTGTTATTTTATTTGGATTTGTAGTAACCCTCTCCCTTTGTGAAGGGACGATCCCATAGTGACATTGATATCACTGCTCAGTAGTATCCCCTAATGGTATAATGATATCCATGAGTAGGAAAGCTAAGTTATTAACCCTATAAAATCACTTGTTGAAGGAAGCTTGCTCATAGTATTAACTGTTTTATGGTCCATCATCATCTATAGTCGCCAAAACACTTTAAAATGTTTCTCCTTACCAATATCTATAAATATTTCTATCACATTGAATGGCCCCAAAATATGAATAGAACCTTCCCAATATAGACATGTAGTAAGAATTGGTGCATCTTCACCAACACTTTATCCAAGAGACTTATTAGATCCTATTCTATTAGCATAGTTTATATGATAAATGAACATGGCTTGAAACCACTATGGGAGTCATAGATCAAGAGTACGTAGTTTCTTGATTACATCACCCAGAATCTTATAAGATGAATTGGTGGAGGGATGAATGGATTGACATCCTGGCCCCATTCTTCATAATAACCATATTCGAACTCTATATAGAATGTGCCTTGAGACATCTCTTTATTCATTAAAGAGAACCCCATTGAATGTTTATATGTTTAATTAATCCCTTTAGGACCTTGAATGATTTCTATTAATGTCTCAAAGCTAGCATTGATTTGTCAATGGGGTTCCTTCCTCATGGATTTCATGACTTCCCTTAACAATTCATGGAATAATGAGGCTGTTCACCTAATATCTCCCTACATAGCCTTTATGATGGTAGTATTTTCATACATGGAACCATAGATTGGTTCCCCGTAGACCCAGTTGGCATTACATAAGATGATTCATAATTTATGTTCTATATGGTGGAATGTATTTTTCTATGTGATCTATGGGATCAATAGTTATGGGATCATGTTTATGATATAGATGTTCATCAAGGATATCTTGATGTATTCCTAAATAGAGGCCACCTTTAGCTCCTACATGAATTTAGCACATGTACAATAGAGCTAAAATGTCTCAATCCATTCAATCCTGATGCCACATCATAAGTTAAATATCTAATATTTTTCCATCATCACAATTGATCAGCTGTTGACTGGGAAATATGGATGTATCTATGTGTGTTTGCAGCTCTGATATGTTTGTTTGGTTATCTAGGGAAGTTTTATGGTGATGTAACACACATTCATGAGTGGATTACCCCAAATAGATTATGATAATCTTTGAGGATATGTTGGATCTTCTCAGATTATTATAATAAAAAAATTGAAAGGGAAGGTTTATTCTAGGTCATTGGAAAATGATATACATCAACAGTCTATTCTATTATAGTTGAAGGATTGTGTGTTTCTCTCATAGTGAGTTCATCTCTATGTGTGTTTGTGTATCTATATTCCCATAAATTTGTCCACCCACTCATTTTTCTATCACTTTTTATTTAATTTCATCGACTAGTTCATTGGTCTATCTATTTCTTCATCCCTCATTCATAATCCTGTCAATCTATCCATCTGTCTATACATTGGTTTGATCAACTATGCTAGTGTAGTTGCATCCGTCCATAATATTTACAAGATGGACAATGAAAACACCCATGGAAAATTGTATCTATATATTCAAAAGACTCTATATTTTCCACACTTCATCAAACAACAAGGTAGTTTTAAACTTAATGCACAACTAGCTCTCATGATTAATCATGTAGCACATATCTTTTATAATATCTAGAGGTAAATTCTGGTTTTGATTTATTTCATTTTATGTGCATATCATGACTCTTCCTCCTTAGATTACCCATCAGGTTTGTATATGATTTTTTAATGTTAGCTTTGAAGCATTGAATCACCCAAAAATATTCATATATATCTACTTATTTTTATTGTTTAATATTTTTTTTTGTCTTATTAGTCAGTTGATTGTGGATGACGATTGGAGATGAATTGAAGCTAGTTTGATTGCTATTTTGGTCAGGATATCTGATTTTAATTTGTTATTTACAGGCTGTTTCTTTTGTTTTTTTTTCTAGTTATAATATTTCATTTTAGTTTTTTTTGTTATAATACTGCATTTCAGTTGTTGATATGCATGTTTTTTTTGCAGAATTTTTTTTTGTTTTGGTTACTGCATTTCACCTATTGGAATGCAGGTTTTTTTTAAAAAAAATATCATGACTTGCGACCGCTTATGGGGGTCGCTATAGGTTTTTGTTCAGAAACCATTAGTGACTGGCAATGACAGTCGCTAAATCTATTTCTTTCAATTCATCACCAGCTATATAGATGGTCACTAATATCTTTCATAGTGACTCCTACCACGGCCGGGTTAGGAAACCCTATAGTGACTGTATTTGTCCGTCACTAATGCCCAATATCGACGAGGAAACTGAGACTGCCAAAGGAGACCGATTAGCGCTCCATAAAGACTATTAGAAACCACTTTTGGTAGTCACTAATAATCGATTTTATAGTAATGATATCATTATGACTATATTTTCTTCAGTCAACATATTTTCAATGGGTTTATCAACTTTCTTTTGATAGCAACATTCCCTTGCAAAAGTCCCATCGTTTTCCAAAGAAAAAGCATTCTCCTTTCCTCTTGGAAGGATTGTATTTCTTCGTGAATTGTTGAATTTTCTTTTTGAAATGTAAGAAAGAGTTTTGTTGTGCATTTCCCTCAATTATATTAATATTATTATTGAATTGTGAAGTAATACTCACATATCTCGATATGGATTCTTCTTCAACACAAAGAAGCTTTTTTAATTTTTCTAAGGAAATATCATCACTCTTTTTACTAAGATATTTTCCATAATCTTTCCACATAGGTGATGATTTAGCAATAATTTCACCAACCCAAAATGTTTATGGTATATTACTCTTAATGGAAATAAGTTTATTTGGTATAACTGGTAGCTCTTGAAATTTCTCCAACACCAGCATGTTTTCAACCATCACATAGTTTAGATACTTTGCAATAAGAAATTTATTGATACCTTTTTCCTCAGCTTTGTAATTGAACTCGAGTGCATCCCATATCTCTCGAATGGACTTCATTTGGCGGAAATGGTCATAAGTACAATTTGATAATGTGTTGAGAATATGTCCTCGACAAAAAACATGATCTTATTAACGTTTCATCCTCATTTCTTGAATGTTCTCGACTTGAGTGAGATCAACGGGTGTACCATTGGGATTTGAAGTGGGCTCCTCAAGAATGAGGGGAAGATTCGGTTTCACTATGTAAAAAATATTCAACACTATAAGAAGAAACTTCATCCTGTCATGCCACTGGGAGAAGTTATTTTCATCGAAATGGTCAAGTTTGATCATGTCTTGGTTATTAATTTGAGGGATTTGGAATCCATCTTCTAGGTTCTGACTTAGGTATCCACCCATTTGATTGCTGTAAAAAAATATGTAGGCAGATGAAGAATAATTATTGAACATAGATACGTGAATTTAATTCAATATCCAAAAGGGTTTGATCCACCCCCATATTGATGGTGTAGAGTTGTCGATGGAAGCTTCACTTGATAATTTCACCAAAATTTGCGGAAAACTGAACACCAATTTTCGATTGCCTCGTAGTATCGATGTTGGAAAAAATATCAAGAGAATTTTTGGGATTGAAGAATAATTAAAACAGTAATCGATCTCATCATCACCTATTTATAAAATGAAATCGGTGTAAATCGCACCGGTTTGAGCTTGCTGTTTGATTCAAAGAACACCTTGGTTCGATCAAAACGAGATAACTATTGATGAAGGGTACCCATTCAGATTTAAAAAAAAAACCAAAAACCAACAGTTATTTGTTGCGGTGCGTGGGTGTTTTTTTGTGTGGTTTTCTGTCTTCAACCTATGAGTTCGAGAGAATTGAAAGAAGGTCCTTGTTGTTCTGAGATCCGCCTCCAGCACGTCACCATCCTAACCCCGTTCAGGTGATCTCTAGTGGAGAACATGGCTCCCATGAGTTTTGAGGAGACCATTTCAGAATCCAGAACTTCTGACCTCGGCGGAGCTATGTGTTCTTCGGTGCTTCATTGTTGTGATCCAAAACTTTTCTTTCTTGTTTACATTTTTTGTTTTATGTTCTTTATTTCCTTGTTGGTTTGGTTCTCGGTGACTGAGTGGCATAAGTGAGTATGTCCAGTTCAAGGGAGTTCTTCGCTTACTCGGAGCCAAAGTTCATCACTGGCTCTTGGGTTGACGAGGTCCCTGTTCTCAGATACCATTTGAGGTCTACAAGCGTGGTCTGTCTTAACTACTCTTCTCTTCTTGTATGTGCTATGTTTTCATTTATCATAATGAAAGGAAGATTGTGGTGGTGTTCTTGCCGTGGAGTATGAGAGGGCGAGCAGCGGCTCCGCCGGGCCTCGCACTTTCAGTCCGGTTGTCGTTTGGGGCAAAGTGCGATGCCAGCAAGTTGCAGTCGCAGTCGCATTGGCTCTGGCATTTTCTGTTGCAGTGTTCGCGGGATGTGCCGCACCACCCCCACTGGATGCAGCACTGCTTGTCGCGGGTCCGCTGAAGCGCCGAAGAAGAAGAAGAAAGTGGAGCAGAGAGCAAGGTAGCAGACCAACACCTTCGTCGTGCTGGGTTGCACTCTAGTATCCAGGGGATGCTGGAGGTATAAATACCCTGCCCAGCCTTCCAGGGACCAAACTCCAACTAAACATTTTCTATGGGCTTCCTTACAATTTTAGATTACTCCAGGGACCCCCTTGTCAACACCAGCGCCACACCCACTCGCTGTTCCCATCTCTGTGGGCCCATATTTTGGATTATTTACAAAAATGTTTTACCACAATCGGTTAAACTTTTGACACAAAAAAAGGAATCGTGATTAGAATTTCTTATTTTGGTCATATTTAACTTAATTTAAGGTTAACGGAAAATTATTTTTATACAATTGTTGGGACAGTATGTCAGACTTGTTTGATCTCCATAATTGAAAAACGATCACCATAATTCGAGAACGCTAGTGAAAGAGCCAAATTGCCCTTCAATTATAATATCCAATGCCACTCAATATCATCTAAATCATAAATAAAATGTGTCAGATTTATAGGGTCATTTAATGAAGAGCATGCACCATGTATAATGAATGATCACATTTAAAATTACAACACTACTCATAAATTCCATTTTTTATCAGCCTAAAAAAAACTCTGATAAAATTCACATTTATCAACACTAAGTTTAGTGTTGATAAATATCATCTTTTATCTATGCAACACATCATTGATAAAAGTCTTTCTCTACTGGTGCAGGGGTTTCCTCGATCTCCGTAGGGTGACGACAAGCTTCATAGGCACCAAATTGTTTCATTTGGGATGATTTTGATCAAATAAATAATATTTAAACAGTAGCAAAGTTTAATGAAATTATGACTTGACGGACATGTTTACCGAGCGTCCATGCCAAAACACACAAGTAGTATAAACATTAGTTTAAAATAAACTTAATTATATAATAGTAGATCAAACAAATTCATAATGAAATCCAGAAACAGAAAAGGGTCTCTCGGTCTACAAACGCCAAGAAAACGTGTTTAGATTGTCTTGATGTTTTAATAAAATGATTCATAAGTCATTTTTGATGTGTAAGAATCTGTCTCACAACAAATCAACATACGATATGACCAGTATGACTCCAAATTCATATTTTTAGTTTAAATCGTCATTTTAATAAAAAAGACACGGGACGTACTCAAAACAAAGCATACACAATCGGATTGTTTTAATACTTTAGAACAATGACCCTAAAGTCATTTTTGATGTGTAGGAATAAACTTCAGATTAATCCAATGCACGGTGTGATCTAAATGACTCAATGTGTGTTTTTTATTTAAAATTGACATTTTAGTTCAAAACAATATTAATATACTCAAAACCCACCAAACATGTTCAAATTATTTTGATACATTACAACAATAATCCACAAATAATTTTTGATTTGAAGTAATCAACCGCACCTCAATTCAATACACAACGTGCCCAGTATGACTCAATGTGTATGTTATGAGTTTAAAATTGACATTTTACTTCAAAACATGTGTCACTCACTAAAAATCAAGAAAATACACTCAATTTGTCTTCATACATTAGGATAATGATTCATGAGTCATTTTTGATATATAGAAATTAGTCTCATATCAAACTGATATATGATTTGACCGATATAACTCAAAGTACGTGTTTTTAGTTTAAATTGACATTTTAGTAAAAAAGACATGTGACAAACTCAAATCCGAGAAAACACATTTGTATAATTTTTATATGTTAGTAAAATGACCATTAAGTCATTTTTGATGTGTAGGAATTAACTGTATGTCAATCCGATGCACGGTGTGACCGGTATGACTTCAAGTGTGATTTTTTATTTAAAATTAACATTTTAGTTCAAAACATGTGTCACATACTCAAAACCAAGAAAATACATTTGGGTTGTTTTGATATTATAGTAAAATGATACAACTATCACAAAAATGGGATTGGGAAGCACTGCCTTTTATCAACGATTAGCAAAAAACATTGATAAATGGGTGGGCCTTTATCAGAGCTAATAATAGCACTGATAAAAGTTTTTTTAAAAAAATATTATGAATTTTTATAAAATTATTATATTTATATTAAAAAATAATGTTTATTTGAATACATTGAATAAAAAAATGTTTATAATAAATATTTACTTTTTAATAATTCAAAAACATATATATAATGTTTTTATTGAAAAAAGTATTTCTAATATTATAATTAAATAAATATATATATATATATATTTAATTTAATAATTATAAGATTATAATAAATTACATTAAATAATATATATATATATTTATTAGATTTATTATATTTATTAGATTTATTAGTGATTTATTAGATTAATTTATTATATTTATTTGATTTGTTGGATTAATTAATTATGTTTATTATATTGGTTATATTTAATTTATTTATTTTATTTATTTTATTTATAAATATATAATACTTTTTAATATATTTATTTATAATTAAAAGTATTGAATATATATGTGTTTTCATATGAATTTGGTCAATGAAAATATTGATCATGTGTATATATATGTTATGTATCGTGCATATGAATGTTCATTTATACATTACGTCACGTTGTCCATTAATGTGGTATGTTGATTAATTCATAATGTTACCCATATGAACTATATATGTTCTAAAAAATGTACTTACAAAATTACATTAAATGCATTTAAATAATAAATATATTTTATTATATTTTAAATGATATATATAAATAATTTTAGAATACATTTGTAATTATAATTATAAATGTATATATATATAAATAATAATAAAATTATATATATAATAATATAATATTATTAATATATATACAAATATATTAACAATTATATACAAATATTTATAAATATATACTATTTATAGTTATAATTATAAGTATATATATATATGTAAATAATTATAAAATTATAACAAATATATTTATTATACTACTTATAAAGTTATAAATATATAATTAAATAGATATATTTATAAATATATACAAATATTTATAAATAAATACAAATATTTATAAATAAATATAAATAAATTTATATTTATTTAAATAATTATTTAATTGGTTTTGAAATTGTTCTGATAACGATGTCCTTTATCAACGCTAATAAATTGATGATAAAAGACATATTTATCAATGCTATAATTCTAGTGCAGATAAATAGGTCTATTATCAGCGCTATAATTTGAGCGCTGATAAATAAGACTTTTATCAATGATTTTTAAATGTTGATCAAGGTATGTTTTATCAGCATTTTTTATTTTTGCACTGATAAAATGAACATTTACCAGTGTTTTTAACTAGTACTGATAAAGGTTCCAGTGGGTTTTATAAAAAAACTCTAACAGGCTCCTCTTCCCTCACACCCTTTCGAGCCTTCGCAGAAGCTAACCCATGCGTCGTCGATCCCTCCTCCGCTATGACCCCTCGTCCACTGTGCCCCCTCCTCCTCCTCCATCGCCGCTGCCTCCTCCTCCTTCATCGCGACCCCTTCTCTACCGCATCCCCTCCTCCTCATCCTCCTCTGTCGTTGCGGCCTCCCCCGCCGCTGCCTCCTCGTCCTCCCTGGCCGCCGAATCATCCTCCTTTGTTGTCGCCTCCTCCTCCTAATCTTCTTCTTCCTCCTCCTCCTCCTCTGCCTCCTTCTCCTCCTCCTCCTTGTGCGGCCCCTTGTCCACCTGACCTGTTCCAGCGCACCCTCTTCATCTGCGACTATCCTGGAAGCCTCCTCTACATCGCACGGATTCCCCCCGGTGAGTTTCTATTGTGGTTTCCCTAGTTTCCATAGGGTGCATAGGGTTTGGGGGAGTTTTTCACCTAATTGTTGGTATGTCATTGAATTTTTGGGGAGTGTTTCATCTAATTGATGATATATCATTGAGTTTTGGGGGAGTTCTATATCTAATTGTGGGTATATCTATTGAGTATGTTTGTTTACTCTTTGATTAGTATTGTTTGCTGTTATTTATTAATTAACTTAGGTGGAGATGCTTGTTATATATATTTCATTCCCTTTGTTTTTTTTAACTCTGTTTATTTTTATTTCAATGTACTACTCTTAATTTTATTATCTATTTCATCATACAAAACGGGGGAGAGAGATTCAAATTTTGGTCGACTTTATTGGATTTGGTAATTATCAAATGGGTTGAATGGTTCCTTTCCACTCTGTCTATGTTTTGATAAATTCATATCCCCTCTCAATTTGATTATTTTTATTTTGATAATTACTTATTCCTCTCTTAGTTTATAGTTTATTATTCTTTATTATGGTGGAGATTCTTATTAGATAAATCTACATCCTCTCTAAATTCATATGGTTATTCTATCACTTATGCTTCCACATGCACTTTCTACCTACATATACCTATTCTAACTATTTATATTCTCATACATGATACTTTTGGATAGTTCCTAACTTTATGCTCAGTAGGAAACCTCTATAATGGATAGCTTCTCTAGTAGTGTCTATCTTTTAAAGTTGGACTATATTTTTTCTTTATCTTCTTTTCTTAAATTATAGAGTCTTGAGTAATATAATAGCAACAACCTTTAAATAAAAACATGTTGGACTATATCTCCACATTTTAAAATTCCCTTAGTAATATCCAAATATATTATATAATCCCCAAGGAATTTATTTTTCCTTTCCATCTAAATTTAATTGGATTTAATCGGCATTGCATCGATGGAAAAAGGTCTATCTTCAATCCTCTTAATATTCACAATTCATCACACATAATAATTAATTTCTTAGTAACTCATATAATTGTGTTGACAAGATTGGCTCCCCAACCTACTTCTAAATTGTCCTTCTCTGTTATATATAAACATCAAGCATATTGAAACTTCATGTTCGTTAAATAAATACTGAAAAAAGGAATCTGGTCTCAATGACCACCTATTGGGATTATCATATATAAAAAATAAACAAAAGAATAAAATAAATAATGTCTCTATTCCACCCCCAAACCTCACTCAGGATATACCAGCACCCATCAATCTACCCAGCCCGATTCTCACACTAGTCGAAAATTAGGAAATATTCATGGGTTATGATAGTGGTTATAGACCAATTGAAAATGGATATCGTTTATATCCACTATTAGGACACCCATGGGAGTTATCTCAGTTTCCATATCCCACCAGCAACATCCATAGTTAGATGGTCTAGTACCATAGAAAATGATTGTGGATGAAGTCCCTATTATGGGGAACCAATTGCTAGGGATTGTAACCTTTTCCATAGGGAATCAACCTCCATATGTGGACCATAGACATAGGTGTCTGTAGCTATGGTTTATGAATGTGGTCATATAATTCGAAATATTAAACCAAATGACGAGATTTGATATCAAGACCACTTCTATAATTTATCTAAGTCTTTAACAATAAGCTACAATGAACTATCTTTGTAAATATATACATATATATATATATATCTACATATATAAATATATGTTTGTGTGTGTGTATAATTTTTTATAATTATACTAATTATACTTTTGGAAAAAAAATGGTCATGGATTTCGGAACCTTTGGCCATAGTCTATATCAACTATAGTCATAGGTGTTATTGGAAAGTCCTACCACCACTATATATATGGATCATGTCCTTAGGACTTTTCCATTTCCTTCCCATGAAAAACCTTCATTTTTCCATAGTCCATATCAACTCACACACCGGTTATAACTCCATTAAAAGGTATGTGGCTTGGTTATGCTAACCTAACCAAAAAGCAGATCACTGGTTGTGCCTTGTCATTGGAAAAAGGCATTTGTCTGAGATATGCCTCTAGGTGTGTAAAAGGAAAGGAATTTTTATTCATTCCTTGTTATGGGGAAAGATATATATTAAAAAGTTACACTCTTTTTCAAAAGTGTGGTCGATCTAGTGCATGTTCATGATACACCCTTGTATTTTATTGAATAACCTAGGGTTGGTTTCGAAGGTGAAAGAGAGAAGTTGAACTGATTTTTCAAATGGAACCAGATTCCATGACATGGTGAATATTCTACATCGTGGAGGTTGTTCTTGTGGCGTGGTTGGGGAAATACGATTTGGAAGATAGTTTTTAGGGTTCTAGTTGTTTTGTTATAGTGGTGTTATGGTGTTTTGGTTGTTGTGTGAAGTCTTATAATGTGGAGTTCACACAGTTCTTCAAATTATGGTATCATTTCACTATGGAGGGTCTGAGAGATTAGAGGTTATGCTATATTGATGACCAAGGCATCATAGTCCCATTCCCCTAGATTATATGATCTCATTGTTGACTGTGCACGTGGATTCAAGATTTGTTTTTACCAGGAACCATTATGGTGTGGCCATATCCTTTGTGTCGTAGTTCTTTATCATTTGGGACCCATTGTGGCATGGCCCTATGTGTTGGGTTGTGATGCATGTTTTCTCAGATTACCTATGTTTTTTGGCAATGCAGAGGGCATTTATAGTAGATGCATCGCACAAGGAATATGTTTTAAGAGTTGTATGAATGATTCATATAAGATTATGCACAGTTTTAATGAAATATCATCTTAATGATGTTAAAGGAAAAATCAATCCTCACCCACCTCTTCTTTATGTGCACTTGATATCCCAAGGAGCATGGGATGCATTTAGAAGCCGTTGTGCGGAACATACTTTTCAGGTACATTGTATCTGGTATTACATTGTTTGACGTTTCTTGTATTCATCACTGTAATTGATAGTTTTTTATTTATGAAATAACAACTGAGTGATGAAAACAAGGAATGGGCATCAAAACTAGTGTACTCCTAATATAATGCAATGATGGGGTATGCTTCACTTGAGAAAAAATTGGTACATATTTTAAATCTACCATAATACTTTTATGTGACAAAAAAACAACACCATAACCATGTTCCTATATTTATATGCAGGTTGATGAATCAAAATTGAAATCCACTTCCATCCCATTCCATGTGCTATGGAAGGAGGATCACGTAAATAAAGAGCGGATACTGATTGATGAAAACACAGAAAAAGTGTCAGAAACATGTGTAAGTACGACAAAAAATAAATTCATTTTGCTTTAAATAACTATTACATAACAATGAATACTTTTTCCCTGTATTTTCTATCAGATATAGTAAAAGGAATCAGCAACACCCGCACCAGATACATACATACTTTTAGCGGCCTTGAAGTAACCAGAATAGTATGGCCGCAGCAGAGGTATGGGTTTTGGGGTGACACCCCGAATAGATTTTTAGAAATAAAAACAAGCGGAGGATCAAACTGAGGAAATGAAAAAGATGAGAGAAACTATCATGAACCAGGTTGGGTCGCCATCCGACCCGGTGCCCGACCTGGTCCATGTCAAGGCCCAAAGGGCATTCCCAATCCCCATGTGCTGGCACAACTGCCCGGGTATCAAACATTACATGGGAACGATTTACCCAAAATAAAAGACAGAAAAACAACTAACCAGATAAATAAACTGAAACTGGAAATATACAACCAAACACGCCTTTAAACTATGAACATGTTTAAAGTCTAAAACTCAAGACAATAACTAAAAAGAAAAGATGACAACGGAAACTAAAACTCATACTCAAACCTCCCCACAAAAGAGGGGCCACATCAACACCAATCTGCATGACAAGACCAACTGCAACCTGAACCACCGTCACTGAGCACGATGTCACAACCTGGAATACACAATAAACAAATTCTACATACACCCAAAGGTGTATGTAGGGTGTGGTCCAAAATCCCAATAGGACGTCACCCAATAAAAAGGTTCCACATATAAACATTAAATGAAAAATAAATTTGCAGGAAAAATAAATGAAAGGACACAAAAGCTTAAACAACTTTAAAGAAACAATTTCTATAAGGACAACACTTTTAAAGAAAACAACTTAAGTAAATGAAAACAACCTTGCATAAAAGAAAAAATCAAAACTTCATAGAAACCCCAAAGTTGCACCGTATGTCGACGATGGGTGTACAGTAGTCCAGGATCACGAAAAGTGGGAGAGGCCCTAGAGGTACTAGAAAAAGGAATGGGACCCTAGAAACTCGCGTCTCGGTGAACAGTACAGGAATCACAACAAAATACATTCTCATGCATGAGCCACTAGATCGGAAAACACATCCATAACCTAGTGGTCTCTGATCATCATCCAATGTTTAGTTAGTGTTGTAATCATCAATCTAGCTAAGTGAATCTGGGCCGGGGCCACTCGTGAATCACTAGCACACTAGTCTAGTCCACCCACCTAGTACCCAGACATCCCCTTTTGTGATCAAGATGTTCCAACTTCACATTTCATGTCAAAATCAAACAAATAAAACAAAACGGTGTAACATAAACCCACCACCACACTTCAACATACATAGAAAAACATTTGAAAAAGTATGCACGCCAAAAGACTTTACCCAACTCAATTAAAACAATTTATGCATCGCAAATAATTGTTTATTTAAAACATATTAAATTTTTATCGTTAATCATTTTTATCAAATAGTATAAAATTATTTGTAAAAAAATTATTTAAAAAGAAACATAACATGACTTTAAGACGCAAAACCAACTCAACCCTCTTTCATGACCAAGCACACACAAAACAGGTTCCCAAAAATGTTTCACACCTAAATACAACTTAATAAACCATTTAATGATTTTATAAAAACAATGAAAAGGTGAAACCAAGAATTGTACACCAAAAATCTTTTAAAACTTAATCTACATCACTTACACAATCAAATAAATCAACTACACAAATAAAAAATCATTCTAGTGATTAAACAAACCACTAAGAAAGTTTATCAATAAATTTTAAAAATGTGCCGCATGACTTTAAACACTAAAGACTCACTCAAATCATCATTTGTGAAAAAACACATATCAAATCCACATCAAAACACGATCTGAAGCCTTTTCACAATTCAATTGTTAAATGCTCAATTTTTATAAAACATGATCAAATGTCACAATAAGGGTTTTTATAAAAAAATGCACCACATTTCATATAAGCATGCTACTTAAAATCAAAACACATATAAAACTCATTCAAAAACTAACTTCGCACAACACAGGCTAATATAATAACACACTAAATAAATTAAGCATGCAAATTAACTTATCAGATAATGTTTAAACACGGAACCACCTACCTCAGTGTAAAAGAATTCACAAACATGGTGCGCAACGATCGTCTCCCACCAACCACAACTCAAAAAAGTCCAAATAGAACCTCATAAAAAAAAACGCATCGGACCAATTATACCAAAATTGAAATAAACTCAATTCAAAACTTTAACTGCACTCAACCATGATTAAATTCAAGAAAATAAGGAAAACGCACTTACATAGAGGGTGTGGGAGGTCAGTTGGAGGTCGATGGAGGCTTCTGAAGTTACTCGAGGTGGTGCGGGGAGGCTGTCCAGCAATGTGAATGGGTGCGGGGTGGCCGGTGCGAGGTTGGATGGTCGGCGGGGTCACCGTAAAAAGGGGAAGCGGCTCCAGCAGGGGTCGGGAGATGCGGCGGAGTGAGGAAGAGGGGTGTCGGCCGGAATTTTCCGGACAAAGCAGGGAGGCCGGTTGCCATGGGGGTGCGGAATGAGCTGGTCGGCTAACCGGGGTGGCCGAACGGAGCAGAAGAAAGGGGTTTCGGGTTCGTCAGAGGGTGGTGGTGCGCCGATGGAGAGGTTCAGCAAGGAGGCGAGAATAAGGGGAGCAGCGCAAAGAGGGGTCGCGGCTGGCGCGATGGAGGTCGTGCGGTCAGGTTGCGAGGGTGGGGCACGGCGAATGAGGGGAGGGTAGTGCGGGGTTCTACGGGGTGGCGAGCCGGCAACTGGTGGTGGAAGGGGAGGCGCTGGCGAGCAGCACACACTGCCTGGGCAAGGGAAAGCAGACTGCGTGATTGGGTTCCCAGGGGGGGAAGCGACGGGCAAAGGGGGTGTGGGGGAGGTTCGAAAACCCTAGAGAAAAAAAGAAAACCTAAAATAAAATGGACTAAAAAAAATAAAATCAAAATGAAAATGAAAAATAAAATCCATAATAATATTGTTATTATTATTATTGTTATTAATATTCTTAAACTGGAACCTTGACAATAATAATTTTATTATCATTAAGACACAATTCATTAAATTATTAAGACATTCTTCTCATTTTATTTACTTATTTTTATTCTTCCACACATTTAATTTTATTTCATTATTATTATTAATTCATTTATTTAATTAGTTGACCATCGACCAGGGTCATACGATGGACCTGGCGAAGCTGCACGGCTTCGCAACTATGCTTCACCCGTGCGTCGCATGATGAAAAGCCCTAAAAAACTCATCTAATTTTTTTTATTTATTATTAATTCCTTTTATTTAATTAGTTACACATTAGGTAGGAGAGCGGGGGACCGGGCGAGGTTGCCCGTCTTCGACAGTGGCTCGTCTAACACCATCAAGGCCGAAACACATATTTATCTGCGCAAAAAGCACGAAACCCAAGTCAGGCTTGACACTAATTTCGTATAAAAAGAAAAAATAATAATTAGAAGAAGATAAAATTATAAGATAAAAAAATAAAGATTAGAAACATGACGCAGCGCAAAGTCCGAGTGTGACAATTGTCCCCACCATAATGCTTTCCATCCCTGGAAAGCCACAACTAGGGTTGAGACTCAAAGAAGAAGTTGCTACCCCACTCAAGTTCAAAGAGGATCCCCAAAATCAACAAGAAAAAAAAAATCCAAAAGCACCATGCTCAGAGAATGTGACTCAAAGATAACTTCATGAAATGTGTCAAAAGACATTCTGATATGTGTCGCCCGCCCAAAAGAGCTAGAACGCCTCCAGTTGACTGATCAAGGAAGGGAACTCTCGCACCCACGGAAACCAACTTCACAAGCTGAAACACCTCAAGCACTATTAAACGAAAACCAAGACATATTTATAAATAGAATAAAAAGATCAACATGGGGAGGCCCGAGGGGCTCCCCACCATTAGGAACTCACTAACGCTCGAGACGAGACTGGATAAACGACATGGGAAGGTTTGAGCAGACTCACCTCCTTTAAAGAATAGTCCAGTACCGATTCATTCAAGAGACAATTGTGCGAGACCCAACATGGGTCTCCTCACCATTGGAACTGACAGCAGATACAAAACTTTAGAAATTTTCCTACAGGGGCCAATCACCCCACCACAAGGGGAGGGGAGGGTCGGGCCCAACAACCGGGAATTAAAACCACGTCCAGAGACAGACCAAAATCTCCAAATCCCTGGATGAGCATCATTAAAATTTGAATCCGTTTAACCAAACAGACCCCATAAAGACCACTAAAAGTGATTACATCCGGTGGGATTCAACCCTTAGATATTTAAGGTGATGAGACGATCATGCCACCTCATAGCCACGAGAAACCCCACGCACCCAAACGGGTTGTTCAGAAAGGAACAATCAAAGAAAACAATTTAAACCTCCTTCACCTTCAATACCAATGACAAAAATAAGGTTGGGGTCCCATACACTCTCGGGGTTCTTGACCACCCGCCAGCTTCACTCTGAGGCCTATGGATGGAGCACTGATGTTTGAAGCATCTCCTACCTCGCAGTCAGGTAATGAAGACTCCTGAATGGAACTTCTCCTTTTGGTGCCACACGCGACCACACTACAACTGAGGCAACACCAGCAAACACAACACATTATGACATCCAATTACTCTCACACTGAAAATTCACCAGAACGAGAGATTAGATGGTCCACGCGCATCACCCCTTGTTACAATGAATGAGAACATGACACCAAAAATCATCACCGAGCTTGATCGTTGTTGTTGAGAGAAAAATTATGCTGAGAAAGACATTAAACTGCGCCTTGAACAACACGTGATTCCTACAAATGACCATAGCAGCCTCGTACAATTGGGTCTGCCAAACTAGTAGCCTAACATGAACCATTTCATAAACGAAACAAACCAAAGACCAGAGGTCATTTAGAAAAATATACCACACCAACAACTTTGGTTTTCTTCCTCCTTTTCCCCATTGGAGTCTCCTTTACCACTTCCAAACAACTGTTGACTATCAAAGGGACCTCACACTGCAAGATGTCACCCAACCATGACCATTACGGCCGTTAAAAGCACTACAAGCCTTTCAAAACATTGGTCAGCACCGATAACTCTGAACCACCTTCACCAATACTTTCCGGAATTCCTTTCACCATTTCAAGGGGGAACCTTCAGACGCAACAATGTCAAACTTCATACCTGACAACTCAGATGACTCAAAGAGATCGAAACTCCCTTCAGCTCCCCTTGCACATGTCATCCCGATGCGAGAGGATCCACTTAACCGAAATGAAAAGGAAAAGACTTAGCACTATCACCCAAAAAGTGAGAGTACTTACTTTAATAAACTAGAGGGTCGACCAATGGCGAACTATATGTGGTCGCATGTCATTCGCACATTAACTCTTTATTGGGGCGTACACTATCCAAGAAGGAGAACCGTGGACCCAAACAAACTGGTCCAATGGAAAAGAAATACATTAAGAAAACTCTAAACGTATAGGGATAAGCACTGCAAGGGATTCCAGAAATAATTTTCGAAAGAAACCATTAACTACACGTTTCCACACCAACTCACAAATAAGAATTCAAACTCATTACACAAATCAGTCAAAAGGGATTCTCGGCTCGAAAAGCCTCACAATCAACCTTTCAAAAATACAAGTACACACCAAACAATCACAAGTTATTTAAAACACTTAATTTTTATTTTAACAAAACATTTTGAAAATAAGAAAATCCAGTGGGTTGCACAAACACCAATGGTGTCCCATGGGCCTCGCACATGCATGTTCCCATGCCACACTAGCACCGACCTCATAACCATCCAGGCACTCATCCGATCATTCCATTAACCCTTTATCTTTCCATATACACTCATTCAAGTGGTTTCCCATGAGAGCACCAAGGATACAACCAAACCATTCCATTTTTTTCAAAACCAAAACATCCAACCCACACTTTTCAAGCCTCATACCTCATTTTATTCTTAAAGTGCTCAATTTCAAAACACTTTCCAAAACATTTTCCAAGACCAAATCATTTTTACTTAAAAACCAAATGTCCAAAATTCCAAAATAAAGAAAAAAGGAATGGTTCCGGAGAAAACTAGTGTTAGCGGGTGACTGGAACGTATGGTTGGCACCCATACGCCAATCATGCCACCGCCACAGAGGGTATTCTGGGACAACGTCCCCAGCACCGCATGGCTTCCCAGACCCTGCGAGCTCACTGGGACCACTGACCCTACTCTCTTTTTCATTTCCCCTAAACGAAATTAACCAAACCGACCAAAGGTTTAAACAAACATCAACTTGTTTTGGAAACTCGATTCCCACCATGAGGTGTGCTGGCCAGGCACCTTACTTGTAGCAAAGACGTCGAGAACCGACAACCTTAACTCCAGTCTACCGTGACCCTATCCCAAAAGGAAACGAACCAAGAGAGGAAACAGTTCCCTCTGATACCATTTTTTCATGAACCAGGTCAGGTCTCCATCCGACCCGATGCCCGACCCGGTCCGTGCCAAGGCCTGAAGGGCATTCCTGATCCCCACGGGCTGGAACAAGTGCCCGAGTATAAAACATTACATGGGAACGATTTTCATGAAATAAAATATAGAAAAAAACTAACCAGATAAATAAACTGAAACTAGAAATAGACAACCAAATATGCCTTTTAACTATGAAGAGGTTTGAAGTCTACAACTCAAACCAATAACTAAAAAGAAAAGACGACAGTAGAAACTAAAACTCTTACTGAAACCTCCGAGAAAAAGAGGGGCCACATCAACACCAATCTGCATGACAAGACCAACTGCAACCTAAACCACCATCACTGAGCATGATGTCACAAAATGGAATACATAAGAAACAAAGTCTACATACAGCCAAAGGTGTATGTAGGGTGTGATCCAAAAGCCCAATAGGACGTCACCCAATAAAAAGGTTCCACATATAAACATTAAATGAAAAATACATTTTCAGGATAAATAAATGAAAGGACACCTAAGCTTAAACAACTTTAAAGAAACAGTTTCTATAAGGAAATCACTTTTAATGAAAACAACTTAAATAAAAGAAAACACCCTTTCATAAAAAAAACTCAAACCTTCACAGAAACCCAAAAGCTACACCGTATGGCGATGGTGGGTGTACAGTAGTCTAGGAGCACCAAAAGTGGGAGATTCCCTAAATGTACTAGAAAAATGAATGGGACCCTAGAAACTCACATCTCGGTGAACAGTACAAGAATCACAACAAAATAAATTCTCATGGACGAGCCACTAGACAGGGAAACACATCCATAACCTAGTGGTCTCTGATCATCATCCAATGTTTAGTTAGTGTTGTAATCGTTAATCCAGCTAAGTGAATCTGGGCCGGTGCCACTCCCGAATCACTAGCATGCTAGTCTAGTCCTCCCACCTTGTACCCAGGCATCCCATTTTGTGATCAAGAGGTTCCAACTTCACATTTCATGTCAAACTGAAACAAATAAAACAAAAATTGTGTAACATAAACCCAACTCCACACTTCCAAATACATAGAAAACCATTTGACAAAGTACGCACACCAAAAGACTTTACCCAACTCATTTAAAACAATTTCTCCATTGCTAATTATTTTGTATTTAAAACATATTAAATTTTTATTGTTAATCATTTTTATCAAATCATATTAAATTCTATGTAAACAAATTATTTAAAAAGAAACATAACACAAATTTAAGAAGCAAAACCAACTCAACCCTCTTTCATGACCAAGCACACCCAAAATAGGTTCCCAAAAATGTTTCACACCATTAATACAACTTAATAAACCATTTAATGATTTTATAAAAACAATGACCAAGGTGGCACAAAGAATTGTTCACCAAAAATATTTTAAAACTTAATCTACATCACTTACACAATCAAATAAATGAAATACACAATTAAAGAAACCATTCCAGCGATTAAACAAACCACTAAGAATGTTTATCAATAAATTTTAAAAATGTGTCTCATGACTTTAAACACTAAAGACTCACCCAAATCCTCATTTGTGACAAAACACATATCAACACCACATCAAAACATGATCTGAAGCATTTGTACAATTCAATAGCTAAATGCTCAATTATTATAAAACATGATCAAATGTCACAATAAGGGTTTTTATAAAAAATTCACCACATTTTATATAAGCATTCTACTTAAAATCAAAACACATATCAAACTCATTCAAAAACTAACTTCGCACAACACAGATTAATAGAGTAACACACTAAATAAATTAAGCATGCAAATTAACTTATCAGATAATGTTTAAACACGTAACCACATACCTCGGTGTAGCAGACTTCACAAACATGGTGCGTAACGATCATATCCCACCAACCGCAACTCAAACAAAGTACAAATAGAACCTAATTAAAAAACACAATGGACCAATTATACCAAAATTGAACCAAACTCAATTCAAAACTCTAACCGCACTCAACCATGATAAAAAAATAATAAAACAAGGAAAAAATACATACAACAGGGGTGCGGGAGGCAGGTCAGAGGTCGACGGAGGCTGCCGGAGTACTGTGAGGAGGTGCGGGGAGTCTGTCCAGCGGCGCAAAATGGTGCGGGGCGGTCGGTGCGAGGTTGGCTGGTTGGAGGGGTCGCCAGAAAAAGGGGAGGCGGCGCCAGAAGGGTTCAGGAGATACGGTGGAGGGAGGAAGAGGGGTGTCGGCCAGAATTTTGTTGACAAAGCAGGGAGGCCGGTTGCCATGGGGGTGCAGCACGAGATGGACGGCTAACTGGGGTGTCCGAACAAAGAAGGAGCAAGGGGCATCATGTTCGTCGAAGGGGGGGGGGGGGGGGGGTTCGGCACCGGTGGAGAGGTCCGGCGAGGTAGCGGGAATAACCAGAGTGGCGGAAAGAGGGGCCATGGCTGGCGCGGTGGAGGTCGGGCAGCGAGGGTGCGACGCGGCGGATTGGGGGAGGGTGGTACGGGGTGCCGCGGGGCGGCGAGCCAGCAACTGGTGGCGGAAGGGGAGGTGCTGGCGAGCGGTGCACGTGTCCTGGGCAAGGGAAAGCAGACGACACGATCGGGTTCCCAGGGGGGAAAAACGACGGGAAAAGGGGGTGAGGGGAAGGTCCGAAACCCCTAGAGAAAAAAAGAAACCCCAAAATAAAATGGAGTAAAAAAAATTAAAAGGAAAATCAAAAATAAAATCCATAATAATACTATTATTATTATTATTGTTATTAATATTCTTAAAATGGAACCTTGACAATAATAATATTATTATCATTAATACACAATTCATTAAATTATTAGCACATTTTCTCATTTTATTTACTTATTTTTATTTTTCCACACATTTAATTTTATTTCATTCTTATTATTAATTCATTTATTTAATTAGTTGACCATCGAGCATGGTCATACGACGGACCTGGAAAAGCCTAATGACATCACCATTATTCTTTGCCCGTGGGTTGCATGGTGAAAAGCCCTGAAAAATTCATTTAATTTTGTTTATTTTTTATTAATTCCTTTTATTTAATTAGTTATACATTAGGCAGGTGAGCGGGTGACCGAGTGAGGTCGCCCGGCTTCGATAGCGGCGCGTCGAACACCATCAAGGACATAACACATATTTATAAGCGCAAAAAGCACGAAACCCTGGTTGGGATCGACCCTCATTTTGTATAAAAAAGAAAATAATAATAATTAGAAGCAGATAAAATTATAAGATAAAAAAATAAATATGAGAAACATGACACAAAGAAAAGTCTGAGTGTGACAGAAAAATTATCTATGTTCAATGAATAATTATAATACAATAGAGATTTGATAGAAATTTTTATGGGGGAAGCAAAGAGAAAAAACAACTTATTAACAACCCGTGCGTGAAGATCCCACCCCACCCCTACCAGTTTTGAGGTAAGCCATTCCCCTAAAAACATGACTTTGCTGAGGTAATCAATGTTCTAATAATTGTTTCTATGAAATGTGAATCCAATAGACACTGATAACTTTCCTGTAATGATATTATACTGGGTGAAAATGATTGTGATTTATATCTATCAACTCCTACCTATCGCCTTGTAGCGAGGGCTATGGTGTTCAATATGCAAAAAGAAATTCTACACGACAAACCATTTCCAACAGATCATGTCAGAGTGTTGATTAATGTATCTCATGATCTGATTGCCATGATACATGTTCTAAATGATTATGATGACATTCATACAGTCGAACACGCTGTTGGAATATTCATCAGATGGCTGTCAATTCTTGTAAAAAACATGTCAATAAGGAGGTATTCATTTCCAATTTATTTTTCAAGCTGAACCATAAACATTTAATGAAAAAAGGTATGAACCGATGAATAATATTATAGAAAGACAAGTATAAGGGGGTGAAATGAAAGATTGGATCAAAAATATACCAAGGATCAACCAACCGATTGAAACAATCTACTGAGAGCACCTTCACCCCACCCGTTCTATATCCACATTTAATATCATTGTAGGCTCATGTGGATACAGAGTTGATAGACAACAATACTCCCACAATTGTTTTTTTTAAAAATATGTATGGAGAGGAATAATCAAATTACATTAGTGGTGAAAATATAAATTAAATCCTCAAATATGAATGGCTAGGGGCCTCAGTTGTAAATGTATATATGAGGTATGTTTTTATGATTTGATTTTAAAAAATCTGATATACTATGATAATTATGACTAAATACATTTCATATTTTTCACAGGCATATATATGAAAAAAAAATTGAATGGATTTTCCCCTGAACAAAAATTTGGACTTGTTAGTACTCACATCAACTCTTCAAAAGAAGAAATAAATTCTGATAAAGTGGGTGAAATATTGTCATCCCTGCTCAAATCATTTTAAAAACAAATTATAGATGACATAATTTTTTTTAATACCAATGATGTAGGGGTAAAACAATACAATTTAATCATATCAACTATATTTTCATTTCTTTCATTACTTATTCCTTTTTGTGTTTTTAGGTAGCATAGGATTCTCATTTCGATCAATTTGGATACTCCGAAAATTTATTTTCAAGATTAAATGAATAGATATCGAACAAACCGACAACGCATGATGGAATTTTTTAATTTGTAATACATTAGATCAAAAATTCTGGAACAAAACATCTAGTTATATAATTTATATTATCTTTTAATGAGTATTCTATTATGATAGGGTGGTGCATCAATATCGTATACTTCATGGAATGAATCCAAAGCCTAAGGAAAAGAAAGCCCATGAGATATAAAACTAGACAAGTAACCTGGTATATATAATAAAATTTCACTATCCAAACACATATCTAAACAAATTACTTATTTTTATTGATGTTTTTTCAGTTTCCAAAACAAACAAATGAAAAAGACTATGGTTATTATGTTTATAAATTTATTAAAGAGATCGTATTTCATCAATAAACTAGTATCATTGAAGAGGTATTTTTGAAAATAATTACTATTTAATTTAAAATATTAATTAATCCTTTGTGTATTTATATTTTTTCAGTACTACCATGACAGTCGCAAAAACTCATATTCACAAGATGATATAGACGAAATAGTAATTATTTTCAATTGGGAGAACCAAATCCACCTGAACCAACATGAAATGATCTAACGCCCTACTGAAAACATAAAATGGTGTCAAAAACACTGAAATCCCCAAATACATGAGGTGTGAGACAACTAGTAACCAAATAATCATACCTCAGATTAAAGTCGGAGGACAAAATCAATCAGAACCCCATTTTCCCCCCTTTGCAGAATATAATTACCCTTTGTCCACAAAAAGAAGTAAAAGACCTAAGTGGCCAATGAGATAAAGAAAATAAAATAAAAACTAAACTAAAACATACCTGTCTCCTATGACTATATACCTCGTCGCCCAACATATAAGAACCACAATGCCCCATGGGTCAAATCATGTTCCTGCAAGTAAGGGGGAAATAGATCCATGTTTCAAAATGATACTATAAAATAGTAAATTCCTATTAATTAACAATTATTCTTCCAATTAATGGTATATAATTAGTTTGGCTTGAGTTTCAGCTTAATTTTGTTTTGTTCGATACAAGTTTTTATCCCACCCAACAATAAAAGTTTACTAGAGGACACAATTTCTAATCAAATAGAATATATCATAACAAAAAATGGATCCACACCTATGAAGAAGGTTGAACATGATAAGAAAGAATGTTTGATCATATAATCTGATGATTTATAAAATGATAAACCAAAAAAAATGGAAAACATTGAGTGTTCTCTAATTTCTCAAGTGAATATGAAATTTTCAAACAATAATAAACATGTGAAAGAAGAGAAAAGTGGACATAATGGCCTGAATTTTTAAAAGAAAAGGTGTTAAAGCCATACCAATAACAACTAGTGGTATCATAAAGAATCTGATTTGTTGCAACTAATATCAAGCCATGATTTAGTGAAAGTAATCTATTGTAAATAGGAGGTCATATTTGGAGAAAACTAATCATGAAGAAATGTGGGAGTTAGAGATGGATTGCAATGGTTATTCAACCTTATCTAAGATTATAGAAACCTATAGAGACTAACTACACCCCCTACCCCACTGCACCACCCCCCCTCCCCCTGCCCCTGCAGACCCCTCTACAGACCACCCCCACCCTGCAGACCTCCCCACTTCACCCTACCCCTCCACCCACCCCCTCCCCCCTGCCCTACAGCCCTTCCCCCTCTCCCTCCCCCTGCCCTAAAGACATCCCCCTGCCCCCTGCCCCTACCCCTTCCCCCTACCCCCTCCAGCCTGCCCCCTACCCTCCTCCACCCACCCCCTGCCCCTACCCCCTGCCCCCTTCCCCCCTCCACCCACCCCCTGCATCTTACAGAAGGGACTCTATAATGTTTTTTTAATCTGAGGAGGGATCACACTTGTATGATTAAAGGAAAATCAAAAATATAAAATAAGTTTACCTAAATGATCACTTGATTTCATGTGAGGTGCTTGGAAGATTCTACGTTCACATCGGTTTGAGCATCAATTTAGGTTGAGAATCAATTTTGGAGTGGTTTTTCTGAGGGTATCCACGAGCATATGAAAATGACCACTTGATGTTCACTTGAAACTCCCTTTGGTTGTGCCAGCAACAACATGGTGAAAATATTTACAATTCAGATAAGGGGGAAGACATGAGGTGCATGAATTTTAATGAAAGGGAGAGTATCTGGCCATAAAAATTTTAAATCAAACTAAAAATTATTTTAGTATTTTCAAACAACTTAGTGTATTGTTTCTAGATAGAATAGAAGCATAAAAAATCTCTATATTAGATTAAATCTGGTGAAAAATTTCAGACAAGATTCAATGACATCAACTTATAACAATAACATTTTCCACAACATCAATTCTGCTTACGGAAAATAAGGCCTCCATGTCAAATAATATGAAATTTATGATATGAAATCAGAACTTTAACTAAACTTTTGTGTTCAAAAAACCCAAATAGAGAACCCCTTTAAAAGTTATATCTTAGAAGTGAGACCACCTCATCAATATCAATGAACAACATATTGGTTTCATGAAACTTATGGTTCACTAACCTGGAATTAGAAATATAATGTCATGTTTGAATTTTGATCATAAAAAATACAAAACGATAAAATTATGTTATATTTTATTTTAAGAAATACTTCAGTAAAAAAACACTGGGATGTGGAATTTGTTCAACAATATAATATAACATCAAGATCATAATATCAGACCATCTGTTGATGATCAGATTTTTGTATATATGAATTTATTTAGGTAACATCTAGTAGTTAACACCTTCAAACCTTGATATAAAACATAATCATTTTTCTAATCAATGATTCAATGTCCCAAGGAAGGACATAGAGTATTGTTTTCATAGAGTATAATCTATTTTTATGAATGAAGTTGTGCAGAAAATGAAAATCATGGAACTGTAGTCAGATCTATAATCCTATCTGGATAATTTCAAGGGGTGAATTTATAGTCTTAGAAACACCATAAAAAAGGACCATGACATCGCAAAAATAAATGCATGGTTAAGCAGTTTGGTCTTCTCCATATACTCCGCAGATGCTGAAACCTACGGATCAACATTCACCATTTCTAAATTTAATGTTTTCGTCATCCGAAACAATTTAAAAATACCAGGAAAGAGGCACGAAGATTAGGAAGGAGATATGAAAATAATAAAGACAATAAATTGAATGAAATAAATCATACAGTATAAAAATTGGAGGATGAGTTGAGTGTCTCTTGGAGTGTCTTGTAGTGTTGATGGAGGTAGGGTTACCTAATGCCTTTGATGGAAGCATCAGCGGCAACACATTGTATGTGAGATATTTACCTAAATAGTCTCACAAATGTCCAATACAGAGTGCACTAAATCACATCTTAGACAACAATGACCTGGAGCCTACACATTAAATTTATTTTACAGAAACCTTCAAATTAAATGGGAAATGAATCGCATAAAATTTAAAGAGGAAGGTGGAAAATATAAAAAACATTGAAAACAAAGTAGAAACAAGAACCTTGATGTTTTTTTCTTCCAACAACAGTATGATTCGATCTTCAATAGGTTTATGAGGTGATGTCCTGTTTTTTTATGCCTAAAAAACAAAAGAAAAATGTTATTAAATAGTAAAATAACAAATGGAAATAAAATAAAATAAAATGGAAAATAATTTTTAGGTTTCAAACCCCGAACAGGGGCTGTTGTAAACCTGTCCACAGCTGGACAGTTCCAGCAGGTCAACCCCAGTCCATTTGTGGGTGTGGTCATCATAGTAGGAACCGCCTCATCTTGTTTCTATTGAGTGTTGATTGTAGTTCCCATTGAACATCAACTTGAGTGAAGTAAATACGATGTCCATCAAGACCTCTCAGTAGTTATTCCTAGTATGCACCCCCTTAGCATCAACTAGACTTCTTAAGTGACAGTTCTTATACAATAAATCAACCTGAACCCAAATGTTTAATGGGATATAAATACAGAAGTAGAGTCATGTTTATAAGAGTTCATAAAGAACAAATGTTAAATCCATGAATTATTGGTCTAATACTATCCAAATAAGCATAATGAATGAACTGTTTAATCGCAAACCACAAACAAATAGTAAAAATGAAATATAGCATATCCATGTTTTTAATCCAGATAATTGTATTTACAAATTTATCAGGAATTTAAATATGGAAATCCACAGGAATGAATAATGAGAAAATACACCTCTCAACATTACAGTTGTAGTATGGTAATAAGAAATAAATGATCATTCCAAAATTCTACCTTCGAGCAGTAGGGCGCATTAAGAGTACATTTCCTTAAGAGTACATTGTCAAATAGATTAGTCTTATGGATGTTAAAATTTACATCGTTGACCTGTCACCTGACTTTTGGAATAGTAAGTAGTGGCCATATTTTACCTATGATGGCTGGTAGGATTGAAGGCTTCATGTATTTATATAGTCCATCTACTACACTAATATGCTAAGCATCATTCCTCACTGATAGCAGAACAGATAGCAGTTTATCCAGAATGGAAAATGAATGAAAACAAATCAAAAGAATAATATAAATAAAATGATTAAAAGGAAATGTATAAATAATTTTTAAATGTTATAAAAAAATTTCATTTTGTATATGTCGAGTTTTTGTATAACAAAAACATTTAAGAATCTATAAATGCATTTATATGAAAGATCAAGATCCATATAGAAGTAAAACTACATTATCTTGGTAATCCATAGTTTCAAAAATGAAAATTAGAAATTCATATTAAACAATTTCCATAAAGCTATTAAATTAAAGGAACACTAAAACTAAATATCAAAATACAGACCTTCATATCCAACAATTTATGTCCCTATACACACAAAGATGATCTAGATATTTAACCGAACTAGACAATTAAGATTTTAAAATTTATAATAAAATAAGAAGATTGGATGAACTTATATACAAAGTAGTCCAGGAATACCGGGTAAAATATTAAACTGAACCATAACTTATCCATTAAAAAACATTTTATTCCATGTGATCCCATCTCCTGATGAACAAATGATTCAAAAAATCAAGTATGTATTTACACAATTTACCATATTTAAGAGAGGTAGAGCCCATCAAAATCTTCTAGGAGAAGCTTGAAAACAGATTGGGGGTGGCCTCTCTTGAAAAGGAAATTGATCTACAAACCAGTTGAGTAAGATAATCACAAAGGATGATGAAAAAACACAATAAATTCTTCCAAGACGTGACTTTTCCTTCTCCAAACATATTCAAACCTACTTGAACCTATTCTAAATCCAAAAAACTATTGAATAAGTACATTAAACTACATAAAACATCCTATTAATCAAATCCCATATATTTTATTATTAATAACTCTTGTATCACCATCATTGTGTATGGTTCCATTATATGTTCAACATCATCACATCAATATGCCGTCAATTTCTGCTCATACTCTACCCATGTCTTCTATAAATACAAGAGGAAGGGAGATCTGAATAACCATCCCATGAAATTCAAATAACAGTACAACCATAAAATCAGAACATTGATGAAATAATATGGTATAAGATTCCTGCGTTGATTGAAGCCAGGAGGAGGGCGCCGCGGTGACAGGTCATCGGGGAGGAGGGTGCCGCGGTGAGAGAGGTCTCTAGGGAGAAGGGTTCCACTGTGAGAGAGGTCGTCAGGAGGACGTCGCTGTGGTGAGAGGGTTCATCTGAGAGGAGGGCACCGCAGTGAGGAGTGGTCGGGGAGGAGAGGTCGGGAAGGAGAAGTCTTCAGGGAGGAGGGTGCCGCAGTGAGGAGAAATGTTGGGGAGGAGAAGTCGTTGGGGGAGGAGGGAACCGCAGTCAGGCGAGGTTGGAGAGGAGGGTTCCATGGTCAGGCAAGGTCAGGGAGGAGGGCGCTGCAGTCTGGTGAGGTCGGGGAGGAGAACTCGTTGGGAGGAGAAGAAGCCGGGAGGAGAAGATGTTGGGAGGATCATGAGAGTAGCGAATCGGGGGACTCTGAAACCAAATAGGAAAACATGTGGTATAACCACGATTATTAAATTAAACCATGGAAATCAGAAAGATATAGCCATGGAGGAACTGATCATTCCTTGAGAAATATTTCAAGTCACTGAAGATTAAAATATCCTCCCTGATTTTTCCAGGACATAAATATAAGATATTAACCAAATTTCTTGAATCTTGTTTCTGACTCAGAATTAAATGTGAAGGAATGGCGTCTCGCAATGAAAGAATGTATTTTGAGACCTATCACACCATGAATAAAGGTTTCACACTGTGACAAGAATTTTTCTAGATTCCTATATAAAAATGATCACAGAACAATACAAATTAATAGAGATACAAATGAGAAGAGGAGAGAATAAAGTGAAAAGAGGGAGTTCTAGGTCACTACTAGAAATAAAATTAATATTAAAATTGCAATCAACTTCTAATAACTAGTATGTGGTTAGTTGAAAAAGATTTAACTTGTGCATTGGTAAATTATAATAGAGTTAGGTGGGATGGAATGATATCAACACACTTCCAGGAGCCAACACCATGATAAGAAAAAACCTAACCTCACTATCATCTTCTAACTCTAAAACATCATTCCATAGAATTTTCCTACCGAAACACATAATAAATCGAATAAAAAAAAACAACACCTAAAGCACATCACCACCACCAACCAAAAGAAAATCCACACAAAGAAAGACAGATCAAACACACATGAGAATACAAATTCCTCCCTACTATAGAATCATGCCCACCCGAGGGTAAACAAAGTGGTACAACCTAAATCTTTTCTACTGAAAGACTACACCAACCAGGTGGTTCTTGTTGAACAGTCAGAGCTCTTTGTTTTTAATCCAATGATGTATGATATATTATTAGGAGGTTTTATGGTTTGAAGTTAAATAAAACGAAATGTTTTTTCTATAGAATTATTATCTTTTGTTAATCATCTGGTGCTGAAGTTGATGCATGGGAAGTGGCTCCCCATTTCTCAGATTTTCTATTGAACACCAGTGTTCAATTTTTCCAAGATAGGGTTAATATTTTTCGTCCCAGTAATATATTTGTGGTCAATGGACCCTTTTCAAGACTTGGTGGAATTGTTTCTATTGAAAGTGTCCACGTTATATAATATGATTGGTTTTTATATTTTTCCTTATCTTGTGTTTGTTAGTAACATAAACATTTCATCAACAAGTTAGATAATCGTATTTGTATTTTTGATTTATGGAAGGCATTTCATCTCCAGTGAGCTTCTTCATTCAACTGTTCACGTGGATATGTTACCCACATTCTTGATCTCAAATTCCACAAATACCCATCCGCTCATTTTAATTTAAATAAAAATTATTGTTAGTTATCTAGCTGTGATCACAGTTTATAATTTTCAAATATTTTCATTTGAAAATTATAGAATATTAGATAAGTGATATATTTTAATTATCCACAAACCTAGATTGAATCACACCATAATAATTCGTTCGTATTTTTTAGAATTGAAAAAAAAAACAAAACATCATTCTAGTTATGTTTTAGATGTATCTTCAAGAAATTCATCTTTTCTTATAAAACTATGCTATGTAGTTAACCCTTACAAAACTTATTGTATCAACAAATTGACTCTTATGATTTGTTAAATGACTTGTGAATTCTTATCAACGAACCTTATGAATTTTCAGATGAATTTTTTGAATCAGTGTGGCTTCCTTCCTTTGCAAAAATTTCCATCTGTGCATGTAGCATATGACTCGTAAAAAAAATCAGAGTTACTTATATGCACTACCACATCTTAGCCAAATTTTGGTCAATCTAACTTCCGAACCTTTGAAATCTATAATTTTTTAAAAATACAAAGACACTTCTCAAGCACATCATGAAAACATTCCATAATCTACAAAAAACCATTATTGAGAAAATCCTTAGTATCTAATAAGAAAAAGAACCTACAATGAAGTGCATGTATACAGTTCTCAAGTTTCAAGTCTAGTCATCAGCAAAGGAATACCATCATCGCCACTGCGCCTACCACTTTAATGGCCTGTGTTGTTATGGGTTGGTGAAACTAAAAGAAATTTCACTTACTTGTATTTGGAGAATAGAGGTAGGATTTTTGTGTTGGAGGATAAAGATCACGGTAGAAGATTGGCCTTGATAGGAACCATGCATAGAGGAATGCCGAAAGGGAGGTGGTGACAGCATCATCGGAGGAGAATCATCCCAAGGTGGGTGGTTGTGTCAGAGGAGTACAGTGGAAGATGTTATGGGTAACAATGCCGAGCGAGGAGGGTTGCAGGGAGTATGGCAAAAAGGGAGGGAGGTGGAGATCACGAGTGGAGAGCAGGGCATAAATGGGGTGGGGATTGCGAGCGCACAGGAGGAAGGTGGTGGGGGATCGTGAGCGTATAGAAATAACATGGGTAAAGCCACGGGTATTTTTTGACCCGTGGAATTACCTTAACCTATAGCCACAATTTTATTAAACCGTGGCTATATAACTGTGGCTAAAACTTCAATTTCTAGTAGTGATAAAAGCACCAAATAAGGCACAACTTTTAAAAAAATGATTTTTTAGTATCAATAAAATCTCTTCAACATTTTATTTTCCTCCCAAAGTTTCACCAAATGTGGTATCACAACACAAGACATCTTCCCCCACACTTAAGTTCAACTAGATTATGCAATTTCACTTCAAGAGTAGGTTGGATAGGGAAACTTGGATTGTAATGTGGCTAACCTAACAAAATGTTCATAGCTTATAAGGGATTCAAAGATTAAATGTTCAAGGTATGAAATTATAAAAATGATTCTTATGAAATATTGGCCTTAAAAACAAATAACTTCCCCATCTATTTAAAATACAATTACCTCAAATCCTCAAGTTTTAACAGAAATAAATAGAATTTTGCTTAATTGAAGAATTCAACAAGTGGGTTGAATGTATCGAATATGAAATATATATTTCAAAATCCTCACATGTAAGTGATTTCAATGATAAAGACAATGAGATGTGGCATGGAATTCAAAAATTCTGAGTACTATTCATGAAATTTCTAAATATTTTAACATGAAATAAAGTCATTTTCAACATTCATTTAAGCTCAGTTTCGTGGAATACATTTTTTCACTCATAGACATTGGTTTCAAAAATAGCATTTATAATCATTTTAGCTCAAAAGATTTAGAAACAAGTAAAAATTTTATAAACAATTTTTTTAACCAAAAAGAAAATAGTAAATGAAAATCATAAACTATAAGGGTTCCCTCCCCCACACTTAAATGATGCAGTGTCCTCAATGTATTCAATTAGATTTAATATATAATATGTGAAGACTTGTACTTGGATTCCACATAATAGGTTCCATGAGATTGATGGGCCATATGAGCACAAGCGCATCTTCCTAAAAGCAAGAGGTTGGCGACTAGCCGTGAGGGCCTAGGGTGTGTCCATGGGAAGACTATGACTTCATTAGTAGAGTGTAGCACAGTGGATGGAATATAAATGTATAATAAAAAGTGGAAGAAATATAATTAAATAGTGGAAGAAAACTAATGCAATAGATAAAGAAGAATAACAATAACAGTATCAATTAGAAAATTGATGCTGTAATGTCATGTCAGTAGAAAACTGGAAAACATGGATTCAAGACAATAAGATTAACATGTTCCACAAGGTAAAAGAAAACAAAGACTAATCCAAGCATCTTGAGATCCAACATGGTCATTTACTATCATGCTCCATCCTAAATAGCAAGCAATCAAGTGTTTGAAGCCGTATGCTTCCCTTTTTCAACACCTGTAACCATGTAATCTACTCTGGGTACCAAACGACACCCGAAGAGGGTATGAGATAAATCTTAGTGGGAAACCGCCAACTATGTCTATAACATCCGGCCTATGTAATGGAATATAGAAATGTGTAGTCATGCATATATAATGTAAAGAAAGAAATACAACATAACTAAATACCCAAGTACCTACTTCATCCCTCGGCTGGTGTCAGAACATGTAACCCGCTCATTTTAGTATGTAATTACCATTTAATGTTAATAGGTCACATGAGGAATAACCAACACTGACATCACATTGAGATAGTATAAGTAGTGAAGGTACCATGATGTAACAAGGCAACCTGACAAGGATATCCAGTGAGGGAGTTCCAGGGTAATAACCAGGGTAACGTAAATATCAGAGAATGCAAACGTAGTAGTATCTTAGTGTAGTTAAGGGGTATGATTATAATCAAAGGATAATAATCCAAATCATTCTACAATAACATGCCTACAATGTCCAAGGTGATCGACCAAGGTCAAATGGGGCTAAGCAAGGACGGATCCCTATGGGCTTTCACCATGGAACCTACTAGTCAACTATAGATCCAAGGAGTGTATCTGAGGCATCCTATAATATTGTAAAGGATGATATGGTAGTATAACAAGCATCCGAGGAATATAAAAGAACCTGAGTCTAGGGGGGAAACAAACTAAGAAAACCATGTCCTTGAATTGGAATGGGATTCTTGAGACCCAGGGTATTCTCCTCTCAGAATCCAAGTTGAGCTCAAGTCAGTCTATTTCTATTTGATATTGTAATCATGTAATAATTCATTTTGGTCCAAGTCTTTCCTTCCATTAGAGTGGATAGTTCAAGTAGATTAGGAACCATTTATTTTTTGTTCTAAGCCTTTTCTTCCATTAGTTTGGATATGCCAAGTAGCGTTGTAACCATTTAGTCAAGTTTTAATTAACCATTAAGGCATATTAAATTAGAGAGGTTCACTCCGCTACCTTCCATTAATATGGAAAAGGGTTCTATAGACATGTGACCATCTTTCAATCTCATTTGTTAAGGATATGTTATATCCTTAGTATACATTCCATTTCATATTTCACATTTAATAATCATTTGGAATCACTTACCTTTGGTACGTCAAGTGGTGAGAATACATGATACATGACATTATGAAATTCTCTTTACTAATAATTCATTTAATATGTATAGGATCACCATTAAGAAGGTCAAGTAAAGACACACCCGAACGGTGGCACAAACGTGCTAAAACACTGAAATCCCAAATGTGGCATAACTTTCAACATGGGGTGGATTTAGTTTTGGGTTTAACAACTAACAACTAATCACGTATTTGGTAATATAATACCCATATGATTCTAAAAATTATAATCATGGCATTTAAAATTAAGAAACGACTCCTGAAGAAATTGGCAGGCCCCATACGGACATCCCAAAAACAATGAACATTAGGGATAAGTTAAAAATCACCCACCTTAGGGTTGTACGATCCTCCTCCTTAAGTATTGGTCCTTGGTTTTCCTTAGATAAGAGTATATCTATGAAAAGGTGAAAAATTGTCACATGATGATACATAGGTCGAGAGAAAGAGAGAAGAAAAATGGCTAAAGAGGACTTGAGTACTTACTATTGCGCATCCAACAAGATGAATGGAAGATTAGTCGGATATAGGATGAAGGAGATCTCTTGATCCCTAGGTTTAGCCTTCAAAAAGATCCAAAATGAGAGGAAAAGGGGTTAATCACCCTAGTTCTCGGATTAGGGAGGAAGGATAAGGATTAATAGATCATTAAGGGAAAACTGGAAATTTACCCAGAAATTTAGCCTGCACACGGTTTGTCAACCCGTGTGAAAACCTTGAAGGAAGGATCTGTCAGAATGGTTTGGAAACATAATTTTATCAAACCATGTTCAATCCATTCATAGTTAACTAGGAAAAAGCGGCACACACATGGTTAGGCCGCACATCCATGCGCCAACCGTGCGAGGTGGATCTATCTGATAAAACACCATCCGTACGGTTTTCTGAACCAGGCGCCAAGCCATTCCCCCCAAAAAGATGGGTTCTCGGCTCCGAAGAATCCACAAAAACCCTTAGAAACTTTACTAACTCATTAGTCATCCATATTACGTCCAAAGTAAAGATTTAGACTGAAACAATAAAGGATCCATACCTGAGTGAAAAATCAGATTCTTACAGTCTTCACCCCTTAAAAGAACACCCCCCCCCCCGAGTTCTCCTTCAAAGGGTAAAAAAACACTATCTAAGAACAAATCTAGCCATTAGGCCCATACATCGGCTTAACTCTCCCAAGTCTCATCCTATACTCAATTGTGCTACCATTACACTTGTATGAGAGGAAAAAACATTCCTTATAGAGACATCGTGCTTCGGTCAATGATGTGTACTAGATACTCTTCGAAGGTAACATTGACATCTAACTCAACTTCCCTGAGATCAAAAGTATGAGACATGTCTGTATGATATTGGTGAAGCTGTGAGATTTGAAAGACGTTGTTCATGACATGGTACCTCGGAGATAGTAGCAACTGATAGGCTACCAGCCCAACTTGCTCTAGAATTTCATATAGACCAACGTAATGAGTTGACAACTTTCCATTATTTCTTCACTATCTATGCCCTAGACTAGGCTATACCAAAAGGAATAAATGATCCCCAACCTCAAACTCAATAGGTCATCGACGGCGATCATCATATGATTTTTTTCCATATTGAGCTGTAGTCATACGCTTTCTGATCAGCTGAACCTATTCTGAAGTCTCCTGAATGAGATGAGGACTTAGTAGGGATGCCTCACCTGCCTATAGCCTACACAAGGGTGAATGGCATGGACTACCATATAAGGCCTCAAAAGGATCCATCTGAATCATCTCCTAAAAGCTGTTATTATAAGAGAACTCGATGAGAGGGATATGCTACTCCCAAGAACCACCAAAATCAAAGACACATGTTCAGAGCATATACTCTAGAACATGTATTGTCTATTCCATTTTTCCATTGGTATAAGGTTTAAAATATGTTCTTAGAATCACCTGAGTCCCCATACCTTTCTAAAACACTTTCCAGAACCGTGAAGTGAAATGGGAATCCCTATCTGAAATGATAGTACATGGAGCCCCATGTAGTTGTATGATCTCACATACATACAGTCTTCATAGTTAATCAAATGATAAAGTCTTCTGAATAGGAATGAAGTGGAATTATTTTGTTAGTTAGTCAATGAATTCCCAAATAGAATCAAAACCCCTCAACAACCTTAGCAAGAGGACTACGAAATCCATAAAAACATCATCCCATTTCCATTATAGGACTGGAAGTGGCTGTAACAGGTCTACAGGTCTCTGGTACTCCACATTCACCTACTAAAATGTGGAACACCTAGTAATGAAGCCCGAAATCTGACATTTCATTCTAGGCCACCAATACTAGTGTCACATATCTCAATTAATCTTCAAGATGTCTGGATGGTCTTCCCACTAAGAATCATGGGACTCTTTCATCATCATCTCTCCCATATCTGCAGGAACCCAAATACGTTCACATAGATAGAGGACATCATCTCTGTCCACAGACTATTCTGAAGGTGGGTTATCTCCTAATATACTCTCATGAAGAACCAAACTATCAGGATCTAAAAATTGCCTACTCTTCACCTTCTCAAGGTGGGAAGAGGTAACTGTTGAGGCTGAGAGGTAAAACTTCTCTTGATTTTCATGAAACTCTATATGAAGTTAATAAAAGAGGGCCATTAACTTCCAATCAACATTGGATTTCTGTATGGAGGAATGGACACTAGAGCTACTCTTGGAACAAGCTCAATTGTAAACTCTACCCCTCTCTTCGGATGTAAGACAAAAAATCATCTGTAAATAGTTCCCTAAAATGATCAAATACTGGAGGGAAATGAGTTTGAAGCAAATCCTAATCCTCTAAGAAAATATTTGCAATATGGACAGTCACTCCACCTAGCCCACGATACTTGAGTCCAACTCTCTCAGCCTGGACATCACACTTTCTTTTGAAAATATAACTACTACCTTCTAGTGATGTAAAAGCGACCCTATGTCGATATAAGTCTACAAAGTCATGATAGTGGACTAACCAGTCTATCCCAATAATGAAATCAAAGCTCCTCATATTGAGAAAAAAGATATTCAACAAGAAAGGGTTACTGCCAACCTCAAGGTTACAATCCCTGCATCGGCCTATTCCCTCTGTCTGTATTCCCAACGATGTATCGAGGGTCATTACACCATAGTGATACTGTATCTCTAGTCCAAGAATTTCCTTGATAGATACAAAATTAAAAGAGTTTTAAGCACCTGTATCAAACAAAGGAGAAACAATAGTAGAGCCTACTGGAATAGTACCTCGTACTATAGATGGTCCCACAACATGATCTTCAAATATAAGTTGTAAATCATGAAATTAACTTGGACAATGGCCCTATAAAACATATAGACTACCATGGTCATGAATTCTCTACTGGTGCTGGGGGTGATTAGGGGTTGGACTACCACATCCATGACCTCCTCCTCAAATAGACCGGCCAGTGCTATTCCAACTCCCCGCCTGACACAACAGAAAAGAACTTGATACTTCAGGTGTAGTGGATACTAATCCTTTTCCATATGAAGTTGGTGTAAAGGTCCTATAAAATCATTGAGGATGAACCATACGGTGGAAAGCCCGAAACTTCATATGGTCTCTATCACATTGGGGCTTCTTATTCCCCAGTGTTCCACACTAATGACACACCACAGAGCTATTAATGTGGATACTTTGGCTACATCTAACCTGACGAAAAACATCAAGGGAATGTTTCTTGCCAGTGGAAGAACTACTGGCCTGACACGTCACTAGTCCTTTAAACCTGATACTCATGATGTCCCTCAGGTTACACTTAGTGATAAGGGTCTGATCAACTATTAAGAAAAATGTAGGAAGGTGAATGACATTCACCTGAGTTTGGATGGCGTGTTGGATCCCATCCTCAAAACGTATAGCATGCCAAAGCTCATCACCGACTAGAAGCAGTGAAAAGCTTTGTAAATCAGTGAAACATGATGAATATTCAATAACTAACATAGAACCCTGATTGAGATTCAGGAACTCTCTGGATCTGTAAGATATCAGTGCTCGAGGAATGAACTAATCGTAGAAGGTAGTCTAGAAGTGAACTCGTAACATGCCCTGATGACGACTGGCCTAGTTTTCCACATCCCACCAATGATTGGCCGAATCCTAAAGCATGTATGTAGCAAGCTTGACTGTCTACTTGGGTGGTGTTTCTAGATGCTCAATGACAGACAACATGGCCTCTAGCCAAGACTAAGTAGCCTAAGAACTGCCCACCCCTGAAAAAGTAATAGGATGATGCAGCTAGAACTTGCAGGTCAGATCAGCCATCTTAAGTCAAACCCATGGAGCAACATGCATAGACTACATCAGATGTTGGAAACTATCACAAACTTCATCCTCAGTGATCAGATCAGGTAAAATAGGTGGTGCATCAAGTTTCACTTCTGAAGGTAAGACTGGCAGCTCAGGGCCCACCATGTCTAGAGCATGGTCATCACTACCCTCATAGAAAATTACATGGGGATGTTGTGGCAGAATTGGTCTATAAATGACAAGAACACACATTAGAACAAGTTTTGGAGCATAAGATAGCATCACTTGTAAAATCTTAATGTATTAAAACTCACTACCCAAGGCATATTACCGCAAACTACCTACTTATCGGTAAGTGCTGAAGTATAAGTTTCATATCATTTTGTAGTTAATTTCGAGGTTTACTCCTTTACCTTTCATAGAAATGAAAAGGATGGATAAGGATGTGAAACCAATTAATTTTAGATTTTAGGATTCACTTTATAATAGATATACATTTTCGATGAATTCGTGCCCATACACTTATCACTAGAAACGACACCCACTTACAAAAAGCATAATGGCTCAACTTGGAAAATTACTCATCCCAGCCCATTAGGGCCAACACAACTCATGAATTGAGATAATAAATCACTCAATCGAAGGCAAAGTAATACAAGTAAAAGTAAACTATCACAACAACACTCAACAATCACAAGCATATCAAGGAATGCAAAGTAGTGAAATGCACCTATATGGCATGGCAATATGCTTGACATGTGAACTCTAGGTGCCCATAATGATGCATGTAACAATCCCCATTTCCCTCATATCATTGGGATAGGGATGAAATAAATATCCAAAAGAGTAATAATCAACAACACCACACAACATGTGTTTCACCCAATAGTGAAATAATATCAACTATAATAGGAAAAAGAAGAATAACAGTTATAATTTAGGAAACTTGGTTTTTACCCTGAATATGGGTTCACGACTCCCAATCACAACTTATGACCAAGTCCCAAGAATTCCAGTTCTCCAATATATTGTCACTAAATATTAAATCAAGAAAATAAACCACCACTAATACCAAATTGTGACGACCTGAACTCGGATTCCACTTAACAGGTGCCCCAAACCCGGTGGGCCACATGGCCTCAAGCGCATCTTCCTAAATGCTAGAGGCTGCTGACTAGTGGCAAGGGCCTAGGTTGTGTTCATGGGAATAATGTTCCTTAATTAGTAGAGTGTAACACAACAAAAGGAATATTAATGAATAATTAATAGTGGAAGAAATATAATTAAACAGCGGAAACAAACTGATGCAATAGATAAACGAGAATAACAATAACTGTATCAACTAGAAAAGTGATTATGTAATGTCATGTCACTAGAAAATAGAAAACATGGATACAAGACAATAGGAATAACATGTTTCACATGGTAAAAGATAACAAAGACTACTCAAAGAATCCTGAGATCTAACTTGGTCATGTACTATTAAGCTCCATCCTAAAAAGCAAGTAATCAAGTGTTTGAAGCTGTATGATTCCCTTTGTCAAAACCTAAAACCATGTAATCTACTCTAGGAACCAAATGATTCCCGTAGAGGGTGTGAGATAAATCTCATTGGGACACCACCAAAGGTGTCTATAACATCCGACCTGTGTAATAGAATATAGCAATGTGCATGTATGTATATATAAATTAAAGAAAGCAGTATAGTATAACTAAATACCCAATTACCTACTTCATCCCTTGGATGGTGTCTGAACATGTACCTAGTTTATTTTGTTATGTAATTACCATTTAACGTTAATAGGATACATGAGGCATAAAAAACCCTAACATCACCTCCTGATAGTATAAGTTCTGAAGGTCCCAAGGTGTAACAAGTAAACCTGATAAGTATATACAGTGAAGGAGTTCCAAGGTAATAACCAAGGTAACATAAATCTCACAAAACACAAACTCTGTAGTATCTTAGTGTATCTAAGGGGTAAGAGTATAATCCAAAGAGCATAATCCTATGCATTAAACAATAAGAAACCTACCCAATCCATGGTGATCGACCAAGGTAAAACAGGGCTAAGAAAGATGAGAAGAGAATTGGGTAGGGTTTGGCAGAGCTTGAAGGATTAAATTGAGATAATATGAGGGGGATGAGGTGCCCTTTTATAAGAAAGGAATGGGGATCTTTTGAAAACTCTTAAAAATACTAATTTATAATTAAATCAAACACTAAAAAAATCCTCGAAAGTGTCACAATTTAGAATAATATTAGAGATAGGGTGGTAATATCATCATACAATAAATTTTGGACAACTTATTTTATCAATTTAAAACATATCTTTTTAATTTACACTTAGTTATTATATTAAATTTTAATTTTGTTAATATCATTCTAAGTTCTTAATTGTTATAAATATTTATTTATATGGTGTAAATCGGCCATAAATATGTATTTTATTAATATTTAGATCTTATAATAATAACTTTGTAATTTAAAATATTTTTTATGATTTTCAATTTTTTTAATAAAATGTAATTTTTATGAAATATCAATAGTGTAGATTTTGACACTATTCATTTATTTGACTTTAAATAAAATCCTCAAAAAAGATAAATTCAAAAAAAAACTAATACCCTGATAACATGTCATAGTCACCTAGAAAATTCATGGATCACTTCAATTAGTTCATATGATATTTATTTTAATATTCTTAAAACCATTTATTTGATATTTCTATTAAAAAAATAATTTTTACTTCTCTATTGTGTCATCATTAATAATAATTAATTATTATCTAAAAACAATAAACTAATTTTCATTATATATTTAATTTTATTTTATTTCTATTGACTATTTACTTTCAATGTTTTATGAATTTTATCACTAAATTAAAATTATTACACTTATAAGATATCAGAGAGTGAGATGTTGTCACCTTCTTTTGTTTTAAAAATAATTACATCATTTTCATGGAACAAATTCCATGAAATGTATCTATTCTGACCCTTAGGTGATATTGGTCAACTTTTATTCATCGAATAGAATTTTGGCAAGTGTTAGGGTAATTTTATAATATTATATTTACCCTTAATTACTCGATTTACCATTAACTACGGTGATAAAAATATTTACCAATGTTACTATTCATAATGCCCAAAAAATCAAAGTACTCTATTAACATAATTTTGACCAAATAATTCCAAACATGGAATCCATTTTCTAAAATTCAAAACTCTTAAGTTGTATTAATTAATTTGAAATTAATCGTGTTGTTGAGAAAATGGGATTTAAAAGTTAAAACATTGAATAATATTGAAATGTTTTTATCTATGAATTCAATTTATAATTAATTATAATGAGGTACATTATATTAAATGGTAAAAATAAATTCTATTAATAATTTAAAACAATTCAATATTATAATTTAACAACATAAATTATCTCAATGAAAAAAAAATTTAGTTAAAATTTAACGTATTTTTACTATTCATCATAATATGAAAGTTATCAAAAAAATATAAAAAATTTATCTAAAGAAAATTTTAATATCACGTTTCCAATTAAGAAGTTTATTTTTTCAAATCTAACTTATTAATGTGACCAAAACTATATTTAAAATGGATGCGCCATCAAAAGGCAACAAAATAGCATTTTTTTAAAAAATTATTTTTTTATCCGAAAAAATGAACTTGTCCTTATATCGTGTCTAGAAAAATAAAAACAAATTATGGCTAATAATATTCACAATGGCTAGTTTATATCCCATTAAATAATAATATTTTAATAGTATATCGTTGTTTAGTGAAACTCGGTATTGCGTATAACATAATATGTCGAGGAAGGTCTCTCTTGCATGTAATGCAAGACAAGTTAGTATTATGTGTAGTGAAATATTTATTTGGTGTTTCATATAATATAATAAAAAATTATTTAATTTATACATTTAAAAAAATCTATACTCGGTGTTGCATGAAATGAATTCTATCAAAAGAACATGAATGTGTGTGCAACACAAGGCATGAATAGTGTTGCATATACTGCATGCTAATACTGTGTTGCATATAGCACAAGCTAATCTTTGAGTAGAATACAAAAAAAGACATTAATGAAACTAAATAGAATCTATATCATAAAATATTTGTGTGTTACATTTGGAGGCCCTTGGAATGGGAGACTTCTAATGGAGGTCGCTATTGGGTTTCAATAGAGACCTCCATAGGCAGTGCGAGGGCTTAAAAAAATTAGCACACCTTCCCCCACCCTGTATTACCTCATGCTCTACCTAGAGAAAATCTACAACACTCATCCCCTCCCACACTGCACCACCTCTGTCACATCGCCTCCACCTCCAACTCGCCATTGTCACTCATGCTCTCCCTCGCCACACCCAACTCAGCCTCCAACTCACCTATTTCTCCCTTCCTCTCCCTTATCGTACTGCCTCTGGATATCCTTCATCACCCTTCCTCTTCCTCACCACACCCACCTCCACCTATGTCTCATCTCTGCCTCATCCTCTCCCTCACTGTAGGTTCTGGCACCCTATCCCTCCCTGACTCCCCTCCTCACTTCTACCTCTGCCTCCCTCTCCCCAACTCCCTCTACTCACACCTGGCCCATTGCCACAACCAACCCAGAGCCGCACGCCACGCATCCACCCTCACCGCTGCCACTCCCCATGTCTCTCTGGCCCTCCGACTCCACCTCTACATTCAATTGGTTCCATATTTGTCTCGACATCAGGTAATCCCTGAATTTAGTTATAGTGTTTTGATTTTGGGCACTTCCATCACAAATTGGAACTTCCATCCAAAATTGAATTTGATAACATCCATCACAAATTTGTTTTCTCCACTTCCTTCACAAATTATATTTGTTGATTTATTGGGAGGAATTATCTTAGTTGCTAAGGTTGATAGTCCAAAATCGGTATTTGATGATTTTTTTCATGTACCACATGCCCAAAGAGGTTATTATATATTTTTTTCATTACTGTGATTTTGAATTTTTATTTCTATAGTTATAGTTTCTTTATATGTTTTGATTATAGTGTACCAAAATTTATGCATTATGATATCAGTGGATCATAGATTCCTTATTTTCCATGTTGGCTTGTTATGTTTTGTTATACCCTGTAAAATATATTTTGTTTCTTAACTGATTGACTCCTCCACCAATCTGATCAAATGAGTGAAGTAATCCCATTATATATGGCCCACAACCTATCCAAATCTATAATATTAATAACAATACATTGAAGGGAACCAATGATCATGTTTACTGGATGAGAATATGATAAGTGTGTAAGGGAAGAGGAGCCATCAAAACACCCAACCAGTTTAACATCACAATTAAGAAACTTAGAGTGAAAATAGATTAATAAAAAGAAAGATATATTCAAATCTAATGGAAAATATCACTTGAAATATCCACTTTAAAACAACATAGGGGTTTATCAATTAAATAGGATAAATATATTTCAATGGAGGAAAACATAGGAAAAAACAAAATGAAATTTCAATAAAAGAAATATAGGTAGCCATAATTTATAAAATATTTCTTTTTATAAAGTGTTCTCTCCCCTTTAAATGATTTACCATATACTCATATTAATATGAGGTTTAGTGACCTTTATCACCTCCTCCTCTTTCTTTGACCAGAATCCATACAACTTTTTTGTTAAGGTTTTACCTAATTTAGTTATGAAACATTCATTAAGACTAAATTTTTATCAGGGGTGTGTGAATGTAAGAAACATTTTGACCTTCCCCCTTAATGGAATCATTATTAGCTAGCATGGATCAACAATATTTAAGAATAATTCCTCTAATAGAATCATCAGCGGGGAACTGGAGACTTTGGTTAATGGATTTATTATAGATATGATATATTTTAGAAAAATTCGGTATAGTTTATTACATATGGAATCATAATAGACATATTAATTATGTATAATGTAATTATCCTATATTCTTCATTAATTATTGGATATCATAAGTAGCGATAGGTATTTCTTAAGCATCATGGGAAAAAATATGTGTATGTCATCTCCAATAATTAAATTATAATTGGTGATAGTGACATTTCATAGTTGGAAATAGACAGTTTTCATTACATGAAAACATTATGTCCATCATTTCATATAAATGATAGGATGTAATCAAATGTGATAATTCCACCACCTCAATAATTTCAAGAGATATGTAGTTTTCATAAAATATAATTCACTTCATGGATGCTATAGAGTAATATCTCCCCCAAAAAACCTTTTGGATTGGTGGCTATATAGATATTGAAATTGATGATAAAATTTTATTTCATTGCATAGGGAATTCATAAATTATGTTTGGTATCCCTATGTCGATTTTTTTATGAAAACCCATCAATATATTGGAATTAAAGATAGCATTATCCATCTTTGTTAATAAGATGTATCAATTAAGTTCCATTGTTGAACGAAAGTCAGTGGCATGAGATCATTATTTTCTGTGATATCTATTTTCTTTGTTTTTTTGTGTGTTATAGATTGAAATATCATCTTGTCACTAGTTTCTACACCCATATCTTTATGTACCCATGATACTAATTGGTGATGATATCACCATGTGCTCAAATAGAGTCTTCATCCTATTCAAACAACCCATTTAACAGAAATTATGATTGTAAGTTATTCATTACACAACTATTAATGGTGGATAAGGTATTAATTATATAACTATTTAGGGTAGATATTAGGTGACTATTAAGAATCCAATAAAAGTAATTGTAAAATATTTTATATAAAGGATTTGGCATATATAAATAAATTTTATTAATCATAAAATTATAATGTAATATAATGTGTCCTTCTCAAAATGATAGAAAATATTAATTGTTTTAAAAATACCTCTCATGTGGATGTACTTTTCTTATTAACACACTTGGAAAATGTGTTTTTTTATTAATGTTGACTTATTTTGAAAATTATTTGAAAATTATGTGAAACTACTTTTAGGAATAAATCAATATTTAGGCTCTATTTGGTGGTACTTCTTGAAAATGTCTTAGAGTACATATCCATTTTGATAAAATTTATTGTGAAAGTGTTTTCAAATTACATGAAAATGTGTTTCTTGAAAAAAAAATTCATGAGAATTTATTTATTTATATATTATAATCGAGAAAATTTTTTTGTCTTTATATTTACTTATCCTTTAACAGTATATTCTGATTTCCTTACCTATTAAAAAGTGTAAAAAAATCCCCATTTTGTAAAAAAAATATCTTAGTTGAGTTTTGTTTTATATATTCATTTAATAAAAATTTTAATTCAATTAAAAATATTACTTTTATCCAGACATGTTTTATAATCCTCTCAAAAAATTATTTAGTCAAGTAAAGAATAATCCTTTTAAAAATAAAATTAATAATTAATTAAATATATTGCAATGATCATGTAATTTGTGAATTGTTTTTTGTTATGTATTAGTATGAATTTAAGTCCATGTGCAACTGTTTAGTATTTTTATAAAATGTATTTTGTGATATGAAATTATAAAAATGCATGCAATATGAATTCTTGTGTAAACATTGATGCTTTTTGTATAGATACAAATATGGATAAGAGTTGGATTTGTCTTCCAAATAGAACATCTAGATAATATTTTTAAGTAATTATGCAATTTATTTATTTAAATAGAGTATTTCAATGAGAAAATATATTTTTTCCACATAGAAAATGTGAAAATAGATATCAATGCATATGATATACTGTGAGAGAGCACGTTTTATTGATTGGGTTTTTGAAAAATTATAAGAGTTGGAATCATCATGGAAAAAAATATATTCATTGTCACCATATAGAAACTATTCATATGGCTATTGATGATAGTAAGATTAATCCTATGCATGAAATGCATACTGAAATGGCATGTGGGCTAGCTCATGAAGTCATTAACATCTGGAATGTTATGACCGATGAGATCAATCTGTGCTCTGGTGTAGAACCTGATTTATTCATGTTTTATGAAATACTTGATGATGAAAAAATATAATTATATTATGGGTGTAGACATGTTAGAGGAATAAGCACTAGACCCACATCATTCTGCAAATCCCTCTACGTCTGAGGGTTGAGGTATGCATGGTGGTAAATGTTTTTATTTCTTAATTATGAATTTAACATATATACACACATATGTCAAATTATGTAGGAATTTTTTTCAATAGGATAATACTTGATTTCTTCTTATTCTCACAAGAGAGGCCCAGGTCATGTTATTTCTTCTTGGAATTCTGACACGACCCTTGATGTATCATTTGACGAGAGATATCATCCTATGGGATTAGGTACCCCTACATTTATTCACACATTGGTTCATATCATATGCAACCCACACATGTTTTCATTGACTACATGTTAATAGGATTCATTCCCCAAGGATACATTACATCAGTTATTGAATAAATTTCAGGTAAGAGGATCATTTTAGTTTCTCGACTATGTTTAAAAAATACTAACATGTGATAATTTTTTTTCTTAAATAGAATAATCTGAGTATGTGCCTAAATGAGTTTTGGCCAGTGTGTATATCCAAATGTTGTTAAATGTTTAAAGATAATAAAGGGATAATCAAGAGGGATCACTAGGTATCAAATGTGGGTGCCGCAGACATTCTGGATAAAGTCCCGAGAGGGGTTCTCCCATCACAGTGGCCTGAGTTGTTTCATATTGGTATATTGAGGCTGAAATGGTGAGTCTATATATTTTAGTTTATATATTTCGAATAATTTTTACCATTTTACATATTTGATATTTGAATTTATTGAATGTACGAGGTGGTAGAATGTCATTCCGAAAATACTGCGTTGTAGGGACCACCTCACAGGCTAGGGACTCATCATGTGTCCATATTTGACATAATGTTTTTATTATTCATTTTTTAAATTTTATTATTTAATATGGTTTTGTGTTTTTATTTTTGTCTTATTAATATATAGTTACAGGAGAAAGTTTCACCGGATCGTGAAATTTTAGTGTGGATGACAACTCATGATCGAAATGATCCGAAGGTTGCTGCTCTTATAGTAAGTTCTTGTACTAATTATAAATTATTACATAATTATAAATATAAATATATATTTATATTTACATGTTTCATTGGATCAATTTTAGGTTGAGTTATCATAGTTTCTAGAGGACCAATGACAAATTTCCATGCGAAGGGATAAAATATTCAATCGCATTATTGTTCGTGGTGGACATGGCTACAGTTTGACCTATGAAATAGGGATTACATATTTTTCAGTTTCACACATAGTAGATATAGATCTTGTTATTTCTGGGATGACATAGAAGATGGCATATTTGGAGGCATGAGTGCATTCTTTCGAGGATGTAAATGTGCAGCTGGTAGCAGAGCTTAGAGCACTACGAGAATATGTGCATCAGGGTGATAGTGCAAGTGATCCTACGATGTAGGTTTATACGGAATTTATTTATTTATATTTTTTGAAATTAGTTAATATTACCTTTATAATTTTTATTTTTTGTAGGCCCCTTCCGCATCAGATATATGTAGCATCCATGGCCCTAGATGAGGTATCATATTTAAGAGGTGTGTTTTGTATTTTCTTTTTTGTTTCTCATTTAAATTGATTGCCTCACATTGTTTTTTTGTATATTTTAGAGTTAAAATTACATTTTTTCCATTTCTCTGGTCCTAGTTTGTCATAGTTACCTTTAGGTAACCTTTATTCATTCATAGTTTCCTGCTCTGTCACCTAAACTAGTAGGATGGTATAAACAAACTAGAGAATATTCTCACTAATCCCCACTATCTTCATCCCCAAACTTTATAATAGTATGTCCTTCACTTATTCTCCCTTGTAGGACCTCCTGAAAAATATATGTGGTCAGAATGTATGCCCCATTCTAAAAGACCAACCTCCACCTTCCACCCAGTCCGCTTCTCAGGATACAGTATAATTTCATGGTCTGTATTTTTTTTATTTTCTATCCTATATTTTCATATTCTACCAATCTTATAGTATGTCATTATGTGTGTGTGTGTGTTATGTTGTTTTGGTCTATATGTATCTCTTTTTTCTGTCTATATGATCAACTTGTATGTATGTCTTTCTCTATGTGCTTGTCTGTAGGAGTGTGTGTCTATATATCTGCATGTTTTTAAATATATATATCTATCCATTTTACAACAAACAAATCTATCTATTTATTCATTTATTTGTTTTTCATCACACTGTGTATGTTTAATGATCAATCTATTCACAAGAGGGTTTATCTATAGGTTTTTTTTTCTTTGTCAGTCTACATGCCTTTCTAATGACATGTCTATCCATCCATCCATGTGACTTTTCATTGGTCTATTTTTCGGTCATCATTATTTCTATTTTTATATCAATCCATTTTTCATTTTTTGTGTGTACATATTATTTTGACTCTGTTCATTCAATTTTTTTATCAGTGCATGTGTCTAATTTTTTAACCCATCTATGTGTATATCTTCCATTTCTATTCAATTTTTTTTTCAAGTTGTATTCAATTGTTCAATAGTTCCTTGGACCATTTATCCATCCATCTTCTTGTCCATCCATCTTCCTATATTTATGGCTTTCCATCCATCCATTCATTTCTTTAGTAATGTGTGTGAAACTAATAGTCTAAGGAGACGTCATTAGACCCTCCATTAGGTATCTAAGAGGACATAGGTACTAGTGATTTTGGATGTTTCCTATGCTTCTCATCATTGGACAGATCCTTTCCTCAACATCATTTGAGAGATCATTATAGACCAACTTTTTGACTCATTATATCATAGATTTTGAATTTCTATGAAGGAGATGGTCATATATGATCTAATGATTTGGGAACATTGGGGGTTGGTATATTATCTGGATTCCTAGAAACCCTCTCCCTTTGTGAAGGGTCGATCCCATAGTGACCTTGATATCAATACTCAGTAGAATTCTCTAAGGGTATGATGATATCTAGGATTAGGAATGAAAGTTATTAGATTTATAAAATTACTTGTTGAAGGAAGATTGCTCACAGTATTAACTGTTTTATGGTCCATCATCATCTAAAGTCACCACAACACTTTAAAATGTTTATCCTTTCCAATATCTATAAATATTTCTGTCACTTTGAATGGCCCCAAAATATGAATAGAACATTCCCAATATAGACATGTAGTAAGAATTAGTGAATCTTCACCAACACTTTATTGAAGAGACTTATAAGATCCTATTCTATTAGCATATTTTACATGATAAATGAGCATGGCTTGAAACCGTTGTGGGAGTCATAGATCAGGAGTAGGTAGTTTCTTGATTACATCACCCAGAATCTTATAAGATGAATTGGTGGAGGGATGTCTGGATTGACATCCTAACCCCATTATTCATAATAACCCTATTCCAACTCTACATAGAACGTGCCTTGAGACACCTCTTTATTCATTAAAGTCAACCCATTGAATGTTTATATGTTTTATTAATCCCGTAAGGACCTTGAATGATCTCTATTAATGTATCAAAGCTATCATTGATTTGTCGATGGGGTTCATTCCTCGTGGATTTCATGACTTCCCTTAACAATTCATTGACTAATGGGGATATTCACTAAAGATCTCCCTACATATCCTTTTTTTGTGGTGGTATTTTCATACATGGCACCATAGATTGGTTCCCCGTAGACCTAGTTTGCTTCACATAAGATGATTCTTAATTTATGTTCTTTAAGGTGGAATGTATTTGTCTATGTGATCTAGGGGATCAATAGTTATGGGATTAAGTTTATGTTATAGATGTACATAAAGGATATTTTGATGGATTCAGAAATAAATGCCACCTTTAGCTTCTACTTGAATTTAGTACATGTCTAATAGAGCTAATATGTCTAAATCCATTAAATCATGATTCCACCTCATAAGTTAAATATCTAATATTTTTCCATCATTGAAATTGATCAATAGTTTAGTGGGAAATATGGATGTATATATGTGTGTTTGCGGCTATGATATGTTTGTTTGGCTGTCTAGGGAAGTTTTCTGGTGATGTAACACGCATTCATGAGTGGATTACCCCAAATAGATTATGATAATATTTGAGGATATGTTGGATCTTCTTAGATTATTATAATCAAAAAAATGAAGGGGACGGTTTATTCTAGGTCATTGGAAAATGATATACATCAACAGTCTATTCTAGTATAGTTGAAGGATTGTGTGTTTCTCTCGTAGTGAGTGTATCTCTCTGTGTGTGTGTGTATCTATCTTCCCATAATTTTGTCCATCCACTCATTTGTATATCACTTTTATGTAATCTCACCCACTAGTTCATTGGTCTCTGTATTCCATCATCCCTCATTCATAGGCCAGTCTATCTATCCATCTGTCTATACATTGGTTTGATCAATTGTGCTGGTGTAGTTGCATCCGTCCATAATATTTACAAGATGGACAATGAAAACACCCATGGAAAAGTGTATCTATATATTCAAAAGAATCTATATTTTCAACACGTCTTCAAACAAAAAGGTAGTTTTATACTTAATGCACAACTAGCTGTAATGATTACTCATGTAGCACATGTCTTTTATAATATCTAGAGGTAAATTATGGTTTTCATTTATTTCATTTTATGTGCATATCATGACTCTTCCTCCTTAGATTACCCATCAGGTTTTCATATGATTATTTAATGTTAGCTTTTAATCATTGAATCACCCAACAATATTCATATATATCTACTTATTTTTCTTGATTAATATTTTTTTGTGTCTTATTGGTAGATTGATTGTGGCTGATGATTGGAGATGAATTGAAGCTAGTTTGATTTCTATTTTGGTCAGGATATCTGATTTTAATTTTCTTTTTGAAGGCTATTTGTTTTGTTTTGGTTAAGAATTTCACCTATTGGAATGCAGGTTTTTTTAAAAAAATATCAAGACTTGCAACCGCTTATGGGGATCACTGTAGGTTTTTTTTCAGAAACCATTAGCCACTTCCAATGACTGTCGCTAAATCTATTTATCTCAAATCATTTGTGGCTACATAGACAGTCACTAATATCCTTTCTAGTGACTTCTACCACGTCTGGGTTAGGAAACCCTATAGTGATTGTCTTTGGTAGTCGCTAATGCCCAATATTGACGGGGCAACTGAGACCGCCAAAGGTGACCAAGTAGCGCTCCCTATAGACTATTGGAACCCACTTTTGGCGGTCACTAATAATAGATTTTCTAGTAATGATATCATTATGACTATATTTTCTTTAGTCAACATATTTTAAATGGGTTTATCAGCTTTCTTTTGATAGCTACAATCCCTTGAAAAAATCCCATCGTTTTCTACAGACAAAGCATTCTCCTTTCCTCTAGAAGGATTGTATTTCTTCTTGAATTGTTGAATTTTCGTTTTGAAATGTAAGTAAGAGTTTGGTTGTGTCTTTCCCTCAGTTGTATTAATATTGGTAATGAATTGTGAAGCCATACTCACATCTCTCCACAAGGATTATTTTTCAATACAAAGAATCTTTTTTAAATTTTCTAAGGAAATATCATCACTCTTTTTAATAAGTTATTTTCCACAATATTTACACATAGGTGGTAATTTAGCAATAATTTTACCAACCTGAAATGTTTGTAGTATATTACTCTTAAGGGAAATAAGTTTATTTGGTTTAACTTGTAGCACTTGAACTTGCTCCAACATCGTCCTGTTATCAACCATCTCTTAGTTTAGATACTTTGCAATAAGAAATTTATTGATACCTTTTTGCTCAACTTTGTACTTGAACTCAAGTGCATCCCATATTCCTCGAGTGGCCTTCATTTGGAAGAAATAATCATAAGTAAAATTTGATAATGTGTTGAGAATATGTCCTCGACAAAAAACTTGACCGTCTTAATGTTTCTTCCTCATTACCTGAATGTTCTCGAATTGAGTAACATCAACGAGTGTACTGTCGGGATTTGAAGTGGGCTCCTCAGGAATGAGGGGAAGATTCGGTTCCACTATGTAAAAAATCTTCAAAACCATAAGAAGAAACTTCATCTTGTCGTGCCATTGGGAGAAGTTATTTTCATCGAAACAGTCAAGTTTGATCATGTTTTGGTTTATCAATTTTGAGGGATTTAGAATCCATCTTCTAGGTTCTTGATGGATTCATAAATGGAGGCCACCTTTAGCTCCTACTTGAATTTAGTACATGTTCAATAGAGCTAATATGTCTAAATCAATTCAATCTTGATGCCACCTCATAAGTTAAATATCTAATATTTTTCCATCATCGCAATTGATCAACAGTTGAGGGGGAAATATGGATCTATATATGTGTGTTTGCGGATCTGATATGTTTGTTTGGCTGTCTAGGGAAGTTTTCTGGTGATGTCACAAACATTCATGAGTGGATTACCCCAAATAGATTATGATAATCTTTGAGGATATGTTGGATCTTCTCATATTATTATAATCAAAAAATTGAAGGGGAAGGTTTATTCAAGGTCATTGGAAAATTATATACATCAACAGTCTATTCTATTATAGTTTAAGGATTGTGTGTTTCTCTCATAGTGAGTGTATCTATGTGTGTGTGTGTGTATCTATCTTCCCATAAATTTGTCCATCCACTCATTTGTCAATCAATTTTTATGTAATCTCATCCACTAGTTCATTATTCTATCTATTCCTTCATCCCTCATTCAAAGGAATGTCTATCTATCCATCTGTCTAAACATTGTTTTGATCAACTATGCTGGTGTAGTTGTATCCTTACATAATATTTACAAGATTGACAATGAAAATATCCATGGAAATCTTGTATCTATATATTCAAAAGACTCTATATTTTCTGCACTTCATCAAACAACAAGGTAGTTTTAAACTTAATGCATAGCTAGGTGTCATGATTACTTATGTAGCACTACCTTTTATAATATCTAGAGGTAAATTCGGGTTTTGATTTATTTCATTTTATGTACATATCATGACTCTTCCTCCTTAGATTACCCATGAGGTTTGTATATGATTTTTTTAATGTTAGCTTTGAAGCATTGAATCACCCAAAAATATTCATATATATCTACTTATTTTTCTTGTTTAATATTTTTTTGCGTTTTATTGGTAGGTTGATTATGGCTGATTATTGGAGATGAATTGAAGCTAGTTTGATTGCTATTTTGGTCAGGATATTAGATTTTAAATTGTTATTTGCAGGCTGTTTCTTTTGTTTTTTTTCTAGATATAATATTTAATTTCAGTTTTTTTTCAGGTTATAATACTGCATTTCTGTTGTTGGAATGCAAGCTTTTTTTGCGGACTATTTTTTTTGTTTTTGTAACTGCATTTCACCTATTGGAATGCATGTTTTTTAAAAAAATATCAAGACTTGCGACCACTTATGGGGATCGCTATAGGTTTTTGTTCAGAAACCATTAGGGACTGGCAATGACAATTGCTAAATCTATTTCTTTCAAATCATCATTAGCTATATAGATGGTCATTAATATCTTTCATAGTGACTACTACCACGGCCGGGTTAGGAAACCCTATAGTGACTGTCTTTGGCCGTCGCTAATGCCCAATATCGATGGGGAAACTGCGACCGCCAAAGGCATCTGAGTAGCAGTCCCTAATGACTATTAGAAACCACTTTTGGTCATTAATAATCGATTATCTTGTAATGATATCATTATGACTATATTTTTCTTCAATAATCATATTTGAAATGAGTTTATCAACTTTCTTTTGATTGCAACATTCCCTTGAAAAAATTCCATCATCTTCCACAGAAAAGTCATTCTCATTTCCTCTTAGAAGGATTGTATTTCTTCTTGTCCTAGAAATCAATTTTTTTCCATTTTTAAAAGCCGGTTTATGGTTTCCCGGTACCCCAGCATACAACCACAGACAGAAACATCTGGAACACAAACATCAGCCCACGCAGACCAACATAGAATTACACATCATAATAACCATAATCATCTCTGCATCCCCTGCAAGAGTCATCTTCTCCAGTAGCTGACTCCCATTCTGGATGCCTCCAAAAGCTTTCCCTTTGAACCCAGCTCCTAAGCAGATCAAGAACAGATTTCTCTGGGAATGCCTTCTTTCCCACACTACCCTTTGTAATGTCCAAAGTCACCTCATTATTCCACTTTGAGGAAGATCTAGTCCAAGTTGTATTTCTTCTTGAATTTTTTAGTTTTATTTTTGAAATGTAAGTAAGAGTTTGGTTATGTATTTCCCTCAAGTATATTAATATTGCTATTGAATTGTGAAGCCATACTCACATCTCTCCACAAGTATTCTTTTTCAATGCGAAGATGCTTTTGCAATTTTTCTACGGAAATACCATCACTCTTTTTAACAAGTTATTTTCCATAATCTTTCCACAGAGGTGGTAATTTAGCAATAATTGAACCAACCTGAAATGTTTGTGGTATATTACTCTTAATGGAAATATGTTTATTTGGTATATCTTATAGCACTTGAACATGCTCCAACATCGTCCTGTTATCAACCATCTCTTAGTTTAGAAACTTTTCAATAAGAAATTTATTGATACCTTTTTCCTCAACTTTGTACTTGAACTCGAGTGCATCCGATATCCCTCAAGTGGTCTTCATTTGGCGTAAATAGTCATAAGTACAGTTTGATAATGTGTTGAGAATATGTCCTCGACAAAAAACTTGATCGTCTTAATGTTTCTTCTTCATTACCTGAATGTTCTCGACTTGAGTAACATCAACGAGTGTACCGTTGGGATTTGAAGTGGGCTCCTCAGGAATGAAATCGGCGTAAATCGCATCGGTTTGAGCTTTTTGTTTGATTCAAATAACACATTGGTTCGATCAAAACGAGATAACTCTTTATGAGGGGCACCCATTCAGATTTCAAAAAAAAAACAAAAAACCAACAGTTATGGCTAATCATGATTTTGTCTTTGTAATAAAATATATTTTTTTTGGTTATATATATAATAAAACATTTTACTAAATTTATATTTTTTCAAAACACTTTAAAATAATTTAGCCAAATATATATTTTTAATGAAAGTTCCAATTCCCAAATGTTGTTTTTCGGTTTTAGATTATAAAATCCTGTTTAGTTTTCATTCAAAATATTACGTTTGTTTTCTATTATTATTATGCAATTGTTTTTTACGTGTGTTTTCTATTATTATTATAAAATTATTTGAGGTCTGCTTCATTCGGGGTGTTCACTCAGTCCCGCACCGTTGGCCCGCCTGACCTCCGTTGTATGCCACCGTGACGATCCGCCTATCTCGCCACATCCTGACAGTTTGGGTAATATTTAATTTAATTTAAGATTAACATCAAATTATTTTTATACAGTAGCTGGGACCCGTTTTTCAGACTTGTTTGAACTCTAGAAATGAACAACGATCACCCTAATCCCAGAACGCTAGTGAAAGAGTCAAATTGCATTTCAATTATAATATCCAATGTCACTCAACATTATCTAAATCATAAATAAAATGAGTAATATTTATAGGGTCCTGGAATGATGAGCGTTCACCATATATAATGAATGCCCACATTTAAAATTATAATACTACTACGTGATAACACGACCACAAATCCGGGCAAGTGGTGCGCTGGCTTTTTATAGCATTAAGCAGAAGATGCCGATAAAAGTTTCACCTTTATCAGTGCCAGCTAAAATCACTGATAAAGATAATTTTTATCAGCTACAAAAAAACACTGCTAAAGATGAAGCATGCTTTCTGCGTTTTCTTAAATGATAAAGGGTATATTTAACAGTCCTATTCTTAGCGCATATAAAAGTTTTTGTTAAAAAATATTATTAATTTATATAAATTTAGTATATTTATAAAAAAATAATTTATATTTATACACATTAAATAAAAAACACTTGTTTAAAATTAATATTTTTTTAATAATTCAAATATATATATAATGTTTTAAAAAAATTATAAGATTATAAATAAATATATTTATTTAAATAATTATAAAATTATAATTTTTTTATAATAATAAATATATTTATTATATTTATAATTATATATTTATAAATAAATATTTATTTAAATAAATATATGCCTCCAATGAATTTGTTCAATAAACATATATATTAAGAGATAATTGTTGGGGGCACCTCCTCCAATGGTGTCCATACAGTTTTTAATTAAATTGGGTGAAGACCTTGTGAACTAATTCACACAAAGACACGATTTTAATGTGGGTCAAAGAAGCATTTTTTTGGAGTTATGAATCTTAATGCCGACATTTTTCCTTATAGAAGGAGGCTGCTGCAAGCCTTTTAGACACACCAACATCCACAACACCAAGAGCGGAGCCCATTTGGTGATCGTCTTTCATCAACAATCATTTTTCCTTTGCATCCGAGAGTTATACATTTCAAATCCCTTCCATTTTTGGGCAGTCTCTACAGTGTATTTCTTCATTTTAGTGGACCCCCCTTTCTGGACTAGGTCCCTTGGTTTTTCCCTCATTGGGATTTCCATGTAAAAATTTCCGGTGTCAACCTTTATATTCTACACATTTACTTTTGGAGCGCTGCGCATCCAATTTTATTTGGAGGGAAATATTTTATTTTTCCGCTACACGTTCGATTTGATTTTGTTTGCACATTCGTCGCTTATTGTCTTTCCCAACATCTAGTATAAAAGGAATTGATTTTTATTTCATATTAATTATGGATTCCAATTATAGTCGCCTAATTTGTTGAATGGTACCAACTACCATATGTGGCGATTAAAAATGATGGATTTTCTTTTCATCATGCAAATGCATCTTCTAATGTTTAGTACCCAGAAGCTATAAAAGATGTCAGATGAAGAATGAGAGTTCGAGCATGAGATGGTCTGTGGTTTCATTTTCCAATGGGACCAAGACAACGTGATGAACAACATTGTCAATACCTCTCACGCCAGAACTTTGTAGGAGAAGCTCGAGACAACCTATACTTCCAAGACCGGAAACAATAATTTGTTTCTTCTCAAAAAAATGAGGAATTTTAAAGTTGATCCTTAGGTCTGTAATCCTAATCAACTTGGAATGTGCCACCAAGAATGTTCATACCCATATATGCGTACATGAATAGTACAATACCTATACACCTATACATAAATATGAATATTCATGAGTATGTGAAATAAATAACATGAAAATAATTTAAAGTTGATCCTTAGGTCTGTATTCCCAATCTTCTGGACATCCTTTATAAGGGAATTGAGCAAGATTTCATACCACTCAAGTTGTGTATCATTAAGTTGATCTCGGGGTCCATAATCTCAAGAGACATGTATCTACTTCAGCCAACGTTGGAAAAGTATTTCAGTAAGATATGTCACCATAGGGGGATACTTGTCCTACACCTAGGTTCACCCATACTCACCTTCAATCATTATAATAATGGATTCAGTGGATGTACATATGGAAATCCTGTAAATGGTCACTGTGCTAGATGTCATTCTTCTCTGATCATCTGAATCCAATCTGATGTATGCGCCCTAGGTCTCGGTCCATAGGTGGCCATGACATTAGGACCTATGAAAATCCCTAAGGGTGTGAACCTTAGATGGTATGTAAGGATAAATCACTAGTGAGATTCCATTCCCACCCCTATAGTTCATAATAATGGAGATTGTAATCATCCATATCATCCATAAGAGTGTAATCATTTTGGGTATCCAATGATGTGAAATGCCAATCTCAACGCCACGGTCAAGTAACCGATCAGGGAGAGCATAATCATTCCTATCCCTCGGGAGAGCATAATCATCTGTGAGTACAATCAGATCAAGGAGAGCGTAATCATCGTCATCATATATCAACCAAATTATAGATCAATCATACTCATCAAATGTGATAGTGTAATCATCAACAAGTATCCTTACTAGGGATTTTAATTCCCGTATATCATAATATTAGGCTCAACAGCCGAATTCCATGAAGCAGCTCTGTAAATCCCAACAATGTAATAATCAAATATAAAGGCTCCACATCCAGATCCTAGGTAGTACCTCTGGGTATAAAAATAAACATATAAAGATAACATGGCTCAGAATATGGAGCCCAAGAAGAATTTCTGGGCATCCCAAAGAGAAATAAATGCACCTCGCGTCCAGATCCATAGCCACCAATAAAGAATCACCTCTGGTAATCATAACTACATTAACAATAACCAAGTGAAAGGTTAAAAAAGAGTGTGGGTGTCTAAAAACCTAGACCCAACACTACTTACATTTCCCCATGGGATTAAATGTTCGACATGGTATCTACAGTGACAACTACTACCATCTCTACCAAAACCCAACATACAAACTCAAGGTCAGTCAAACAACAAGGCACCCACCCCCACTGGGCCTCGCACTTTCAGTCCGGTTGTGGTTTGGGGCGAAGTGCGATGCCAACAAGTTACAGTCGCAGTCGCATTGGCTCTGGCATTTTCTGCTGTAGTGTTCGCGGGATGTGCCGCACCACCCCCACTGGCTGCAGCACTGCTTTTCGTGGTCGAGTTTACCGGGGGCGTCGCGTACTCTCCACATTGAGCTTCATATTGGGGGTACTGCGGGTCCGCTTCGTATTGGGTTGCACTCTAGTAGCCAGGGGATGCTTGGGGTACTACGGGTCCGCTTCCTTACCATTTTAATTTACTCCAGGGACCCCCTTGTCAAAAATGTTTTGGATTATTTACAAAAATGTTTTACCACAATCGTTTAACATTTTGACCCAAAAAAAGAATCGGGATTAGAATTTCTTATTTGGTCATTATTTAATTTAATTTATGGTTAACAGAAAATTATTTTTATTCAATAGTTGGGACAGTATGTCTGACTTGTTTGATCTCCATAATTGAAAAACAATCACCATAATTCCAGAACGGTAGTGAAAGAGCCAAATTTCATTTCAATTATAATATCCAATGCCTCTCAATATCATCTAAATAATAAATAAAATGTGTCAGATTTATAGGTTCATGGAATGAAGAGCATGCACCATGTATAATGAATGATCACATTTAAAATTACTACACTACTCATAAATTCCATTTTTTATCAGCCTAAAAAAACTCTGATAAAATTCACATTTATCAACACTATGTTTGGTGTTGATAAATATCATCTTTTATCAATGCAACACAGCATTGATAAAAGTCGTTCTCTACTGGTGCAGGGATTTCCTTGATCTCTACAGGACGACGACAAGCTTCATAGGCACCAAAATTATTCATTTGGGATGATTTTGTTCAAATAAATAATATTTAAATAGTAGCAAGGTTTAATGAAATTCTGACTTGACCGACATTTTTACCGAGCGTCCATTCCAAAAAAACAAGTAGTATAAACATTAGTTTAAAATAAACATAATCCTATAGTAGTAGATCAAACAAATGCAAAATGAAATCCGGAAACTACAAAGGGTCTCTCGGTCTAAAAACGCCATGAAAACGTGTTTAGATTGTCTTGATGTTTTAATAAAATGATTCATAAGTCATTTTTGATGTGTAAGAATCAGTCTCACATCAAATCAACATACGATGTGACTAGTATGACTCCAAATTCATATTTTTAGTTTAAATCGTCGTTTTAATAAAAAAGATATGGGATGTACTCAAAACAATGAATACACATTCGGATTGTTTTAATACGTTAGAACAATGGCCATAAAGTCATTTTTGATGTGTAGGAATAAACCTCAGATTAATCCAATGCATGGTGTGATCGATATGACTCAATGTGTGTTTTTTATTTAAAATTAACATTTTAGTTCAAAACAATATTAATATACACAAAACCCAGCAAACATGTTCAAATTATTTTGATACATTACAATAATAATCCACAAATAATTTGTGATTTGAAGTAATCAACCGCACCTCAATTCAATACACAGTGTGCCCAGTATGACTCAATGTGTATGTTATGAGTTTAAAATTGACATTTTACTTCAAAACATGTGTCACTCACTGAAAATCAAGAAAATACACTCGATTTTTCTTCATACATTAGGATAATGATTCATGAGTCATTTTTTATATATAGAAATTAGTCTCATATCAAACTGATATACGAATTGACCGATATAACTCAAGGTACGTGTTTTTAGTTTAAATTGACATTTTAGTAAAAAAGACATGTGACATACTCAAAAGCAAGAAAAAACATTTGTATAATTTTGATATATTAGTAAAATGACCCTTAAGTCATTTTTGATGTGTAGGAATTAACTGTATGTCAATCCGATGCACGGTGTGACCGGTATGACTTCAAGTGTTACTTTTTATTTAAAATTAAAATTTTTGGTGAAAACATGTGTCACATAATCAAAACCAAGAAAATACATTTGGGTTGTTTTGATATTATAGGAAAATGATACAACTATCACAAAACTGGGATATGGAAGTGCTGCCTTTTATCAACGATTAGCAAAAAGCATTGATAAAGGGGTGGGCCTTTATCAGCGCTAATAATAGCACTGATAAAATGTTTTTAATAAAAAATATTATGAATTTATATAAAATTATTATATTTATATTAAAAAATAATGTTTATTTGAATACATAGAATAAAAAACAAATGTTTATAATAAATATATATTTTTTAATAATTCAAAAATATATATATAATGTTTTTATTGAAAAAAGTATTTCTAATATTATAATTAAATATATATATATATATATATATATATAATTTAATAATTATAAGATTATAATAAATTACATTAAATAATAAATATATTTATTAGATTTATTAGATTTATTATATTTATTAGTGATTTATTATATTAATTTAGTATATTTATTTGATTTATTGAATTAATTAATTATGTTTATTATATTGGTTATATTTAATTTATTTAATTTATTTATTTAATTTAATTTATTTATTTTATTTATAAATATATAATAATTTTTTATATATTTATTTATAATTAAAAGTATGGAATATATATGTGTTTCCCAATGAATTTGGTCAATGAAAATATTGATCATGAGTATATATATGTTATGTATCGTGCATATGATTGTTCATTTATACATTACGTCACGCTGTCCATTAATGTGGCATGTTGATTAATTCATATTGTTACCCAGATGAACTATATATGTTCTAAAAAATGTACTTATAAAATTACATTAAATACATTTAAATAATAAATATATTTTTTTATATTTTAAATGATATATATAAATACTTTTAGAATACATTTTTAATTATATTTATAATTGTATATATAAATAAATAATTATAAAATTATATATATAATATTATAATTTTATTAATATATATATAAATATATTAACAATTATATACAAATATTTATAAATATATACTATTTAGAGTTATAATTATAATTATATATATATGTAAATAATTATAAAATTATAACAAATATATTTATTATACTACTTATAATGTTATAAATATATAATTAAATAGATATATTTATAAATATATACAAATATTTATAAATAAATACAAATATTTATAAATATATACAAATAAATTTATATTTATTTAAATAATTATTTAATTGGTTGTGAAATTGTTCTGATAACGATGTCCTTTATCAGTGCTAATAAAGTGCTGATAAAAGACCTTTTTATCAATGCTATCATTTTAGTGCAGATAAATAGGTCTTTTATCAGCGCTATAATTTGAGCGCTGATAAATTGGTCTTTTATCAGCGATTTTTAAATGTTGATCATGGTATGTTTTATCAGCATTTTTTATTTTAGCACTTATAAAATATACAGTTACCAGTGTTTTTAACTAGTACTGATAAAGGTTCCAGTGGGTTTTATAAAAAAACTCTAACAGGTTCCTCCTCCCTCACACCCTTTCGAGCCTTCGTGGAAGCTGACCCATGCGTCGTCGAGCCCTCCTCCACCATGACCCCTCCTCAACCGTGACCCCTCCTCCTCCTCCACCGCCGCTACCTCCTCCTCCTCCTTCATCACGACCCCTTCTCTACCGCGTCCCCTCCTCCTCCTCCCCCTCTGTCGTGGTTGCCTCCCCCGCCGCTGCCTCCTCCTCCTCCTCCTCCTCCCTGGCCGCCATCTCATCCTCCTTTTTTGTCGCCTCCTCCTCCTCCTCATCTTCTTCTTCTTCCTCCTCCTCCTCTACCTCCTTCTTCTCCTCCTCCTTGTGTGGCCCCTTTTCCACCTGACCTGCTCCAGCGCACCCTCTTCATCCGCAACTATCCTGGCAGCCTCCTCTGCATCGCACGGATTCCCCCGGTGAGTCTCTATTGTGGTTTCCCTGGTTTCCATAGGGTGCATAGGGTTTGGGGGAGTTTTTCACGTAATTGTTGGTATGCCATTGAATTTTTTGGGAGTTTTTCATCTAATTGTCGGTATATCATTGAGTTTTGGGGGAGTTCTATATCTAATTGTGGGTGTATCTATTGAGTATGTTTGTTTACTCTTTGATTATTATTGTTTACTGTTCTTTATTATTTAACTTAGGTGGAGATGCTTGTTATATATATTTCATTCCCTTTCTTTTTTATTACCTCTGTCTATTTTTATTTTCAATGTACTGATCTTATTTTTCTTATCTATTTTTTCATACAAAAAGGGGGAGAGAGATTCAAATTTTGGTCGAGTTTATTGGATTTCGTAATTATCAAATGGGTTGAATAGTTCCTTTCCACTCTGTCTATGTTTTGATAAATTCATATCCCCTCTCAATTTGATTATTTTTATTTTGATAATTACTTATTCCTCCCTCAGTTTATATTTTATTATTATTTATTATTGTGGATATTCTTATTAGATAAATCTATATCCTCTCTAAATTCATATGGTTATTCTATCACTTATGCTTCCACATGCTCTTTCTACCTATATAGACCTATTCTAACTATTTATATTCTCATATATGCTACTTTTGGATAGTTCCTAACTTTATGCTCAGTCAGAAACCTCTATAATGGATAGCTTCTCTAGTAGTGTCTATCTTTTAGAGTTGGAATTTTTTTTTCTTTATCTTCTTTTCTTAAACTATAGAGTCTTCAGTAATATAATAGAAACAACCTTTAAATAAAAACATGTAGGACTCATCTCTCTACATTTTAAAATTCCCTTAGTAATATCCAAATATATTATATACTCCCCAAGGCATTTATTTTTCCTTTCCATCTAAATTGAATTGGAAGTAATCAGAATTGCATCGTTGGAAAAAGGTATAACTTGAATCCGCTTAATATTCACAATTCATCACACATAATAATGAATTTCTTAGTAACTCATATAATTGTGTCAACAAGATTGGCTCCCCAACCTACTTCCAAATTGTCCTTCTCTGTCATATATTAACATCAAGCTTATTGAAACATCATGTTCATTAAAAAAATACTGAAAAAAGGGATTTGGTCTCGATGACCACCTATTGGGATTATCAGATATAAAAAATAAACAAAAGAATAAAATACATAATGGATCTATTCCACCCCCAAACCTCACTCAGGTTATACCAGCACCCATCAATCTACCCATCCTGATTCTCACACTAGTTGAAAATTAGGCAATATTCATGGGTTATGATATTGGTTATAGACCAATTGAAAATGGATATAGTTTATATCCACTATTAGGACACCCATGGGAGTTATCCTAGTTTCCATATCCCACCAGCAATATCCATAGTTAGATGGTCCAGTACCATAGACAATGATTGTGGATGAAGTCCCTATTATGGGGAACCAATAGCCATGGATTGTAACCTTTTCCATAGGGAATCAACCTCCATATGTGGACCATAGAAATAGGTTTCTATAGATATAGTTTATGAATGTGGTCATATAATTCGAAATATTAAACCAAATGATGAGATTTGATATCAAGACCACTTCTATAATTTATCTAAGACTTTAACAATAAGCTTCAATGAACTGTCTTTATAAATATATACATATATATATATATATATATCTACATATATAAATATATGTTTGTGTGTGTGTATAATTTTTTATAACTATACTAATTATACTTTTGGAAAACAAAAATGGTCATGGATTTCGGAACCTTTGGCCATAGTCTATATCTCCTATGGTCATAGGTGTTATAGGAAAGTCCTACCACCACTATATATATGGATCATTTCCTTAGGACTTTTCCATCTCCTTCCCATGAAAAAAATTCCTTTGGCCATTGTCCATATCAACTCACACACCAGTTATACCTCCATTAAAAGTTATGTGGCTTGGTTATGCTAACCTAACCAAAAAGATGATCACTGGTTGTGCCTTGTCAGTGGAAAAAGGAATATGTCTGGGATATGCCTCTATGTGTGTAAAAGGAAAGGATTTTTTAATTATTCCTTGGTATGAGGAAAGATAGATATTAAAGAGTTACACTCTCCTTAAAAAGTGTGGTCGATCTAGTGCGTGTTCATGATACACCCTTGTATTTTAATGAATAACCTAGGGTTGGTTTTGAAGGTGAAAGAGGGAAGTTGAACTGATTTTTCAAATGGAACCAGATTCCATGACATGGTGAATATTCTACATCGAGGAGGTTGTTCTTGTGGCGTGTTTGGGGAACTAAGATTTGGAAGACAGTTTTTAGGGTTCTAGTTGTTTTGTAATAGTTGTGTCATGGTGTTTTGGTTGTTGTGTGAAGTCTTATAATGTGGAGTTCACACAGTTCTTCGAATTTTGGTATCATTCCACTATGGAGGGTTTGAGAGCTTAGAGGTTATGCAGTATTAATGACCAAGGAATCATAGTCTCTTTCCCCTAGATTATATGATCTCATTGTTGACCGTGCACATGGATTATAGATGTGTTTTTACCAGGAACCATTATGGTGTGGCCATATCCTTTGTGTCGTAGTTCATTCTTATTTGGGACCCATTGTGGCATGGCCCTATGTGTTGGGTTGTGATGCATGTTTTCTCAGATTACCTATGTGTTGTGGCATTGCAGAGGGCATTTATAGTAGATGCATCACACAAGGAATATGTTTTAAGAGTTGTATGAAGGATTCATATAAGCTTCTGAACAGTTTTAATAAAATATCATCTTAATGATGTTGAGGGGAAAATCAATCCTCACCCACCTCTTCTTTATGTGGACTTGATATCCCAAGGACCATGGGATGCGTTTTGCAGCCATTGTGCGTAGCAGAATTTTTAGGTATATTGTGTCTGGTAATACATTGTTTGGCGTTTCTTGTATTCATCACTGTAATTGACAGTTTTTTATTTATGAAATAGAAACTGAGTGATGAAAATAACGAACGGGCATCAAAACTAGTGTGCCCCTAATGTAATGTAGGGATGGGGTATGCTTCACTTGAGAAAAAATTGGTACATATTTTAAATCTACCGTAATAATTTTATGTGAAAAAAAACAACAACATAACCATGTTCCTATATTTATATGCAGACTGATGAATCGAAATCGAAATCCACTTCCATCCCATTCCATGTGTTATGTAAGGAGGATCATGTAAATAAAGAGCGGATACTGAAAGATGAAAACACACAAAAAGTGTCGGAAACATGTGTAAGTATGGCATAAAATAAATTCATTTTTCTTTAAATCACTATTACATAACAATGAATACTTTTTTCCTATATTTTCTATCAGACATAGTAAAAGGAATCAGCAACACCCACACCAGATACAGACATACTTTCAGCGGCCTTGAAGCAACCAGAACAGTATGGCCGCATCAGAGGTGTGGGTTTTGGGGTGACACCCTGAACAGATTTTAAGAAATAAAAACAAGTAGAGGATCAAAATGAGGAAATGAAAAAGATGAGAGAAACTATCACGAACCAGGCCAGGTCGCCATCTGACCCGGCGCCCGACCTGGTCCGTGCCAAGGCCCAAAGAGCCATCCGGATCCCCATGGGCTGGCACAAGTGCCCGGGTGTCAAACATTACATGGGAATGATTTGCCCAAAATAAAAGACAGAAAAACAACTGACCAAATAAATAAACTGAAACTAGAAATAGACAACCAAACACGCCTTTAAACTATGAAAATGTTTAAAGTCTACAACTCAAAGAAATAACTAAACAGAAAAGACGACAGCGGAAACTAAAAATCTTACTCAAACCACCTGGAAACAGAGGGGCTACATCAACACCACTCTGCATGACAAGACCAACTGCAACCTAAACCACCATCACTGAGCAGGATGTCACAACCTGGAATACACAAGAAACAAAGTCTACATACACCCAAAGGTGTATGTAGGGTGTGATCCAAAAGCCCAATAGGATGTCACCCAATAAAAAGGTTCCACATATAAACATTAAATGAAAAATACATTTGTATGCTAAATAAATGAAAGGACACCAAATATTAAACAACTTTAAAGAAATAGTTTCTATAAGGACAACACTTTTAAAGAAAACAACTTAAAAAAAAGAAAACACCCTTGCATAAAAGAAAAACTCAAACCTTCACAAAAACCCAAAAGCTTCACCGTATGCTGACGATGGGTGTACAGTAGTCGAGGAGCACCAAAAGTGGGAGAGGCCCTAAAGGTACTAGAAAAAGGAATGGGACCCTAGAACCTCACCTCTCGTTGAAGAGTGCAGGAATCACAACAAAATATGTTCTTGTGCACGGGCCACTAGACAGGGAATCACATCCATAAACTAGTGGTCTCCGATCATTATCCAATGTCTAGTTAGTGTTGTAATCGTCAATCCAGCTAAGTGAATCTAGGTCGGGGCCACTCCCGAATCACTTGCACGCTAGTCTAGTCCGCCCACCTAGTACCGAGGTATCCCCTTTTGTGCTCAATATGTTCCAACTTCACATTTCATGTCAAAATAAAACAAATATAACAAAAAGGGTGTAACATAAACCCAACTCCACACTTCCACATACATAGAAAACCATTTGACAAAGTACGCACGCCAAAAGACTTTACCCAACTCAATTAAAACAATTTCTGCATTGCAAATAATTGTTTATTTAAAACAAATTAAATTTTTAGCGTTAATCATTTTTATCAAATCATATTAAATTATTTGTAAACAAATTATTCAAAAAGAAACATAACACGACTTTAAGACGCAAAAACCAACTGAACCCTCTTTCATGACCAAGCACACCCAAAACAGGTTCCCAAAAATGTCTCACACCATTAATACAACTTAATAAACCATTTAATGATTTTATAAAAACAATGACAAGGTGACACCAAGCATTGTACACCAAAAATATTTTAATACATAATCTAAATCACTTACACAATCAAATAAATCAACTACACAAATAAAGAAACCATTCCAGTGATTAAACAAACCACTAAGAAAGTTTATCAATAAATTTTAAAAATGTGTCGCATGAATTTAAACACTAAAGACTCACTAAAATACTCATTTGTGACAAAACACATATCAAATCCACATCAAAACACGATCTGAAGCCTTTGCACAATTCAATAGTTAAATGCTCAATTTTTATAAAACATGATAAATGTCACAATAAGGGTTTTTATAAAAAATGCACCACATTTCATATAAGCATGCTACTTAAAATAAAAACACATATAAAACTCATTCAAAAACGAACTTCGCACAACACAGATTAATATAATAACACACTAAATTAATTAATCAAGAAAATTAACTTACCAGATAATTTTTAAATGTGGAACCACCTACCTCAGTGTAACAGACTTCACAAACATGGTGTGCAACGATCGTCGCCCACCAACCGCAACTCAAACAAAGTCCAAATAGAACCTAATAAAAAAACGTATCAGACCAATTATACCAAAATTGAACCAAACTCAATTCAAAACTCTAACCGCACTCAACCATGACTAAACAACATGAAAAAAAAGGAAAATGCACTTACAGCGGGGGTACGGGAGATCGGCCAGAGCTCGACGGAGGCTTCCGGAGTTGCCCGAGGAGGTGCGGGGAGGCTGTCGAGCAACGCGAAGGGGTGCGGGGTGGCCAGTGCGAGGTTGTCCGGTCAGCGAGGTTGCCGGAAAAAGGGGAGGTGGCGCCAGCAGGGGTGGGGAGACACGGCGGAGGGAGGAAGAGGGGTGTCAGACGGAATTGTCCGGACAAAAAAGGGAGGTCGGTTGCCATGGGGGTGCGGCGTGAGCTGGCCGGCTAACCGGGGTGGCCGAACAGAGCAGGAGCAAGGGGTGTCGGGTTCGTCAGAGGGTGGTGCTGCGCCTGTGGAGAGGTTCGGCGAGGAGGCAGGAATAAAGGGAGAGGCGCAAAGAGGGGTCGTGGCTGGCACGGTAGAGGTCGTGCGGTAGGGTTGCGAGGGTGCGGCACGATGGATGAGGGGAGGGTGGTGCGGGGTGCCGCGGGATGGAGAGCCGGCAACTGGTGGTGGAAGGGGAGGCGTTGGCGAGCGGCACACGCAGCCTGGGCAAGGGAAAGCAGACGACCCGATTGGGTTCCCAGGGGGGGAATGCCACGGGCAAAGGGGGTGAGGGGGAGGTTCGAAAACCCTAGAGAAAAAAAAGAAAACCCTAAATAAAATGGAGTAAAAAAAATAAAATTAAATTTAAAATGAAAAATAAAATCCATAATAATAATAATATTATTATTATTGTTATTAATATTCTTAAACTGGAACCCTGACAATAATAATATTATTATCATTATGACACAATTCATTAAATTATTAACACATTATTCTCATTTTATTTACATATTTTTATTCTTCCACACATTTAATTTTATTTCATTATTATTATTAATTTATTTATTTAATTAGTTGACCATCGAGTAGGGTCATACGATGGACCTGCCGAAGCCGCACAACTTCGCAATTATGCTTCACCCATGCATCACATGATGAAAAGCCCCGAAAAACTCATCTAATTTTGTTTATTTATTATTAATTCCTCTTATTTAATTAGTTAGTCATTAGGCAGGTGAGCGGGGGATTGAGAGAGGTCGTCCGGCTTCGACAGCGGCGCGTCGAACACCATCAAGGCCGAAACACATATTTATCAGCGCAAAAAGCCTAAAACCCAAGTCGGGCTCGACCATCATTTCGTATAAAAATAAAAAATAATAATTAGAAGCAGATAAAATTATAAGATAAAAAAATAAATATTAGAAACATGACGCAATGCAAAGTCCGAGTGTGACAATTCTCCCCACCATAAAACTTTCCATCCCCGGAAAGCCACAACTAGGCTTGAGACTCAAAGAAGAAGTTGTTACCCCACTCAAGTTGAAAGAGGATCCCCAAAATCAATAAGCGAAAAGAGGGAAAAGCACTATGATCAGAGAAAGTGACTCAAAGACAACTTGACGAAATGCATCAAAAGACATTCTGATATGTGTCGCCCACCCCAAAGAGATAGAACGCCTCCAGTTGACTGATCGGGGAAGGGAACTCCCACACCCACGGAAACCAACATCACAAGTCAAAACACCTCAAGCACTATTAAACGAAAACCAAGCCATATTTAAAAACATAATAAAATGATCAACATGGGGAGTCCCAAGGGGATCCCCACCATTAGGAACTCACTAACGCTCGAGACGAGTCTGGATAAACAAAACAGGGAGCTTTGAGCGGACTCCCCTCCTTTAAAGAAAAGTCCAGTACTAATTCATTCAAGAGGCATTTGTGCGAGACCTGACGTGGGTCTCCTCACCATTGGAACTGACAGTAGATACAAAACTTTAGAAATTTTCCTACGGGGGCCAAGCGCCCCACCACAAGGGGTGAGGAGGGTCGGGCCCAACTACCGGGTGTCAAAACCACGGCCAGTGATAGACCAACATCTCCAAATCCCTGGATGAGAATCATTCAAATTTGAAAACATTTAACAAAATAGACCCCATAAAGACAACTAAAAGTGATTACATCCGGTGGGATGCAACCCTCAGGACTTTAAGGTGACGAGACGATCACGCCACCTCATATCCACGAGAAACCCCACACCCCCAAATGGGTCGTTCAGAAAGGAACAATCACAGAAAACAATTTAAAGCTCCCTCACCTTCAATACCGACGAGAGAAATAAGGTTAGGGTCTCGTACACTCCCGGGGTTCCTGACCATGCGCCAGCTTCACTCCGAGGCCTATGGCTGGAGCCCTAATGTTTGAAGCATCTCCTGCCTCACAGTCAGATATTGAAGACTCCTAAATAGAACTTCTCCTTTTGGTGTCACACGCGACCACACTACAACTGAGGCAACACCAGCAAACACAACACATTACGACATCCAATTACTCTCACACTAAAAATTCACCAGAATGAGAGATTAGATGGTCCACGCGCATCACCCCTTGTTATAATGAATGAGAACATGACACCACAAATCATCACCGATCACGATCATTGTTGTCGAGAGTAAAATTATGTTGAGAAAGAAATTAAACCACACCTTCAATAACACGTGATTCCTGCAAATGACCATAGAAGCCTCGTACAACTGGGTCTTCCAAACTAGTAACCTAACACGAACCTTTTCTTAAACGAAACAAACCAAAGACCAGAGGTCATTTATAAAAATAGAACGCACCAATAACTTCGGGTTGCTTCCTCCTTTTCCCCACTGGAGTCTCCTTTACCAATTCCAAAGAGCCGTTGACTATCAAAGGGACCTCACACTGCAAGATGTCACCCAACCATGACCATTGCAGCCGATAAAAGTACTACAATTCTTTCAAGAAATTGGTCATCACCGATAACTCTGAACCTCTTTCACCCTTCCTTTCCGGAATTCCTTTCACCATTTCAAGGGGGAACCTTCAGACGCAATGATGTCAAACTTTATACCCGATGACTCAGACGACTCAAAGAGACCGAAACTCCCTTCAGCTCCCCTCACATATGTCATCCCACAGTGAGAGGATCCACTTAACCGAAAGGAAAAGGAAAAGACTTAGAACTATCACCCAAAAAGTGAGAGTACTTACTTTAATCGACTGGAGGGTCGGCCAATGGAGAACTATATGTGGCCGCATGTCATTCTCACATTAACTCTTTATTGGGGCGTACACTAGCCAAGAAGGAGAACCGTTGACCCAAAAAACAGGTCCAATGGCCAAGACATACAGTAAGCGAACACTAAACGTGTAGGGGAAAGCACTGCAAGGGCTTCCCGAAACAATTTTCCAAAGAAACAATTAACTACACGTTTCCACACCAACTCATGAATAAGAATTCAAACTCATTACACAAATCACTCAAAAGGGATTCTCAGCTCGAAAAGCCTCACATATAACCTTTCAAAAATACAAGTACACACCAAACAATCACAAGTTATTTAAAAACACCTAATTTTTCTTTTAACAAAAAATTTTGAAAATAAGAAAAGCCAGTGGGTTGCACAAACACCAATGGTATCCCATGGGCCTCGCACATGCATGTTCCTGTGCCACACCAGCACCCACCTCATAACCATCCAGGAACTCATCCGATCGTGCCATTAACCCATTCTATTTCCATATACACTCATGCATGTGGTTTCCCATGAGAACACCAAGGATCAAAACCAAACCATTCCATTTTTTTCAAAACCAAAACATCCAACCCACACTTTTCAAACATCATACCTCATTTTCTTTTTTAAAGTGTTTATTTCAAAACACATTCCAAAACGTTTTCCAAGACGAAATCATTTTTACTTAAAAACCAAATTTCTAAAATTTCAAAACAATGAAACGAGGAATGGTGTAGTAGAAAACTAGTGTCAGCGGGTGACTGGAACGTATGGTTGGCAGCCATATTCCAATCACGCCACCGCCATAGTGGGTATTCTGGGACAGTGTCCCCGGCACCGCATGGCTTTCCAAACCCTACGAGCTCACTGGGAACACTGACCCTACTCTCTTTTTCATTTCCCCTAAACGAAATTAACCACACCGACCAAAGGTTTAAACTAACCTCAACTTTCTTTGGTAACTCGAGTCCCACCATGTGGTGTGCTAGACAGGCACCTTACTTGTAGAAAAGATGTCGAGTCCCGAAAACCTTAACTCCAGTCTATCGTGACCCTTTCCCAAAAGGAAATGACCCATGAGAGCAAAACTTTCCCTGTGATATCATTTTGTCATGAACTAGGTCAGGTCGCCATCTGACACGGCTCCCGACCCGGTCCGTTCCAAGGCCCAACGGGCGTTCCCAATCCCCACGGACTGGCACAAGTGCCCGGGTATCAAACATTACATGGGAACAATTTACACAAAATAAAAGATAGAAAAAAACTAACAAGATAAATAAACTGAAACAAGAAATAGACAACCAAATAAACCTTTGAACTATGATCAGGTTTGAAGTCTACAACTCGAACCAATAACTAAAAAGAAAAGATGACAGCGGAAACTAAAACTCTTAATCAAACCTCCTGGAAAAAGAGGGGCCACATCAACACCAATTTGCATGACAAGACCAACTGCAACCTGAACCACCCTCACTGAGCACGATGTCACAACATGGAATACACAAGAAACAAAGTGTACATACACCCAAAGGTGTATGTAGGGTGTGAGCCAAAAGCCCAATAGTACTTCACCCAATAAAAAGGTTCAAAATATAAACACTAAATGAAAAATAAATTTTCAGGCTAAATAAATGAAAGGACACCAAAGCTTAAACAACTATAAAGAAAGAGTTTCTATAAGGAAATAACTTTTAAAGAAAACTACTTAAATAAAAGAAAACACCCTTGCATAAAAGAAAAACTCAAACCTTCATAGAAACCCAAAAGATGCACCGTATGCCGATGGTGGGTATAGTATCCCACCTCTTTATCACATAAACATTCATTACATTTTACAAAACCGAGGATCTTTAAGGTTTAGTGTCTTGGAAACCAGGAACTTTAAACATGAAAACATAAAACATTCTTCTAAAACACTTGAAAGGCTTCTCCTAAAGTTCATCCTAGTTTCATTACTGCATCACATAACCTGGGAGAATACATCAAAAGAAAGGGTGAGCAAAAAGCCCAGTAAGGAAAACAAGAGAAACATTTTACATGTGAACTTGAGATACTTCAATAAGGTCATGAAAAATAACTTTAAGGCATGAGAATGAAATAAGGAGGCATATCATAATAAAAATAACATTTTTCATAACTTGAAAATGTGGCTACATCATTTAACATAGAAAATCATGAACATATCACCAAGGTCCATCCCCAACATTTCATTTGAAAATTACCAAGGTTATTCACCAAGGTATCGTGAAAATTGTAATCTCTAGTGGTTACATCATTACCCAATGCATTGGAGCGCTATCAGGGCGCACCCTTAAATTTTCATTTATTATCATGTGAGACACATATATCATCATCAAAATTTTCATAAATAACCCATATAGCATAAAATAAATGGGGTTCATTTCATAATCATAACGTTTTAAAAACTGGTTTAAAGACATGATCTTTACATCACTTTAAAACCCACAGAAAAGGAAGGTGGGTCTCATGTATGTAAATCCCAGAATTTAAAATAGAACATTTTGGTATATATGTGAATACCCCTTTAGAAAAAAGAGATTTTAGTATTCAATTAATAATATAAAAGAACATTAGAAAAATAGAGAGACATTTTGAGACGGAAATTCTGCAGCATAACGGCTACGTTACGAGGTTTTAGAAGACATTAAAAAGAGAGGTAAAATGGGTCAAACATTCATAAATGACCCATAAAATATTATATGGACAGAATAAGAAGGATACATGATCATGGTAATGAAATTTCATGGACATACCATTTTAAATGAAAAACATGGAAGGAAGACAAAAATTAGATTTGTCTTATGAACGTTCGGCAGCCAAACGACGCCACTTAAAACTTCAAAATACTGAATTGAAGAGATCAAATGGGGTCTCTCATCATATGAACATAAGATTCTAGTATGATAGATATAGATATCATACCCCAACATAACAAAAAGGAACTTGAAATAATTGACATGAAAGTAGAACTTCAAAATGATAAGGGTGAAGAACCACTTAAAAATTTGGCAGCCTAACGGTGCCACTTAAAACTTCAAAATACTGAATTGAAGAGATCAAATGGGGTCTCTCATCATATGAACACAAGAGTCCAGTATGATAGATATTGAGATAATACCCCAACATAACAAAAAGGAACTTGAAATAATTTAAATAAAAGTAGAACTTCAAAACGAGAAGGGTGAAGAACCACTTAAAAATTCGGCAGCCTAACGGCGCCACTTAAAACTTCAAAATACTGAATTGAAGAGATCAAATGGGGTATCTCATCATATGAACATAAGATTCCAGTATGATATATATAGAGATCATACCCCAACATAACAAAAAGGAACTTGAAATAATTGACATGAAAGTAGAACTTCAAAACGAGAAGGGTGAAGAACCACTTAAAAATTCGGCAGCCTAAAGGCGCCACTTAAAACTTCAAAATACTGAATTGAAGAGATCAAATGGGGTCTCTCATCATATGATCATAAAAGATCAGTATGTTAAATTTATAGATCATACCCCAACATAATAAAAAGGAACTTGAAATACTTTACATGAAAATAGATCTTGAAAAATGAGAAGGGAGAAAGAATCTGTTACAAAAATTCCGGCAGCCTAACGGCGCCACATAAAACTTCATAAAAAGAAATAATGAGAGTAAGAGGGGATCTATCATTATATGAAAATGAAAAGGGCAGTAAGAGGAGTATAAAAGAACATCCTCCAACATATGATCAAGGAGCATAAAAGGAATGACATAAAAGAGATTACTTGAAATGAAAGAGAGAGGTCGGATCCCTTACCTTAAAACATAACTCTTAAAACTCAATGGCTGGGACCTTGAGGGCTCAGGGGCACCATGGGAGGACTCCTTGGGAGGTAATAAGACCAGAACATCGTTGGGGGGAGAGTGGGGAGTCGAATGGATGAGAGGATGGCTTGGTATTTATAGGGAAAGTGAGGGGACAAGGCATTAATGGCAAAGGGACACCACATTAGTGATTTTTGGAAAAACCATGGGTTTTCCCATGGTATTTTCCCATGGTATTGGCCACTTGGGACTCCTCATACCTTATCTCACTATTCATAATTCGAACATATTGATTACAAACTTAATACATCATTTAATGATGTCATTAAACACCCGTAACGTAAAAACTGTATTTTCACTATTCATCGAAAATTCAACATTCTCAGAATAATCCCAAAATTTCACCTTAACCAAATATCAACACTCTGATTAAAAATATGGACTCCATTTTTTAAAAATAATTTTCTAAATATTTTTAATTTAATTTTTAAATAAAAACACTATTCACCTAAAATTCATTTTTTTTAGAAAAAACCCCAAAAATTACCATAGCATAATATCGGTGCTCTGAGTTCAAAAATGAAATCCGTTTTATAAAAATAATTATCTAAATATTTTTAATTAAATTTTTAAATAAAAAACACTATTCACCCGAAAAAACTAATACTTGAATAATAATTTATGAAACCGTTATTTAACCATTTTATTGAATCACATTACTTAATCAAGGTGCCTAGATTATATTAATACTTTCTTTAAGTGAGATTACTAATCCATTTGGACACATTAATAATCCTAACAATAAAATCACTATTCATAATTTACTATTCATCAAAAATTAAGTTGATCTTATTAGACTCTAAATTCCGTACTGAACATAATTGTAGAAGACCATTTTTCGAAAATCATTACACATTTTTAATTATTTAAGGTTTACACAACCATTTTTAAAATATCCTTTTTCTAAAATTCATCAAAAATATGCATACTATATTTATCCGGTCATTTGAATATTCATAAACTTCATCATAAGAAGAAATCCCAATTTTTATTTAAAATAAAGGATTACACAAGGCAGTTACGGTCTCCTTACATAGCCCCTTATCACACCAGCATAGGACCTAAGTGTAAGGTGTGCTAAGGTGAGAGAATCCGAGAGAGGCTCGGCCAACATCGCACGAGTAGTAATTTCTATCAGTTTGAACTTCTCACGAAGGCGATCCCGTTATAGCTTTATACGATGAAGTTCAGCTTGGGTTTGGTCCAGAGCAAAGCCCAGTGGTGCTACCTCCTTCCCAAGTTCTGTTAGATGGGCTTCGATTGCTCCAAGACTACTGGATGAGGCCATCGAATCTTTTTTCTATATTAATTAACCAAGATTACTTGTATTTAGAGACAATACTCAAAACATTTAGTTTCTAGTGGTCATATTGACCAATGGTCATATAACAGTCAAAAACCAACAGTATCATTTTAATTATACTCATGTTATCAAATGAAACATTTTTGTTGAGTATAAAAAAATAAAATAACACATAAAATTAGGAAACAAGATTTATTCAAAATTTCGGGTTGTTACAGTCTTCCCCCCTTAAGAAATTGCATCCTCACAATTTTTTAAAATTAGGTTTTGAAATTTCATTGAAAGTCCCACATCGGAAAAGGAGTCAGTAAAACTATTACTTTAAAAAAAAGAAAGGGAAGTACGAAGGTCACCCAAGTTAGCCCACACTAGGATTCCATGTAGGAAAACATGGACATGGAGGAGAAAACAAAGGGTCAAGTTCTGAGGGAGAGTGACAGAGAACATGATTAGGAGAATGTTAACCATAAGAAAATCCCAAAATTATGATGTGTGTAAACGATCTTTGATTACCTAGTAGGAAACGTAAACCAACAACGTTTTTGTTTTATGTTCCTTTTAATAATTTTGAGGAATTCATTTACAACATAGAATAATAACATAAGTAAATATATCTACCTTCATGTAGAGTTTCACCCTTTAATAAGTTTCTACCAAAACTAATCTTTTCTCCCAAATGATGAGCATTCAAAGCTACTTGGTCTCATCAAAACACAAGAATCATCTTCTAGAGAATCACATAATCCACAAAAGATTAACTATCTATTTCTTCTATCTTTAAAAATTATCCCAAAAACAGAAAGGGTAAGGTTAAACAACTATTCAAAAAGGAAGAATACCATAGGAATGGAAACAAATTTTAAATCTTCAATGTTCCATGGTAATACTCAAAGTTCATCATAGACCATCCCATAAATAACGGTCCTTAAAATTCTTTAAAATAAACCAAACTAAGATTGAAACCCAAATACAAGAAGGATTTGATAACATAGTCTTACAAAATAAACTTCATTGTTCATCACCAACCAACATCAACCACTCCTAACATCTTATAATAATATTATCTAAACTAAATGTATTTTACCCAAGATAGGTTAATCATTCCCATAAGTAACCTAAATTACTATAAGTCCACCATAAATTCATCGATTCTTCAAAATATAAGTCAACCTTACTCCTCAATGAAAATACCATAGTAATCTATTTACCTCGATCATATAGGGTCCCTAAAATAGTGAACGTATTCCCAAACAATAATCATCTTTTAATCCCCTAATCACCTCTGTCATATTAATACGACACTCGTCACATTTCCTATCACATTGGTTTTTGGGACATATTCTTCCATTTCCCTCCATTAACTATGAAAAGAAACTATAATTAGGGGCTTATTTAGTTAGCTAATAATCATGAAAAGGAAACTTTAATCATAAAAGGATAAAGTTGTAGAATAAAAGTATATCCTAACTTGTGATCCCCTAGGTTCCAATCTAGGTTATCCATGATCATATATTCTTATGTGAATATTTATTTTGTTTTATCCTTGTTCCTTTAATAATGGTTCATACTAAGCTTATGGATATACCAAAGCATATCCCCGGGGAGTGTCGTAACCAAGAGTGCAGCAAGCCCCGTTGTCGTGTACCAGTTCCCGTTCGAGTCTAGCTAAAAGCGGCGTTTTCAGGTTTTACCCCTATGTACATCTGTGCTAGAGCCACCTCTACCTGCTCGTATCCAGACAGGGATGTATTTGCTTGGAAACCCCTTACTCAATACTCACCAAAATACCAGGAATATTTCTTATATTTAAACTTTTCTATAGGGTTATTCATAGATTTTTCATATCCTAATTTCCACAAATAACTAAACCATCTTTTGATACCAACTATATCATCCCGCCTCTTTATCACATAAACTTTGATTACATTTTACAAAACCGAGGATCTTTAAGGTTTAGTGTCTTGGAAACCAGGAACTTTAAACATGAAAACATAGAACATTCTTCTAAAACACTTGAAAGGCTTCTCCTCATGTTCATCCTAGGTTCATTACTGCCTCACATAACCTGGGTGCATACATCAAAAGAAAGGGTGAGCAAAAAGCCCAGTAAGGAAAACAAGAGAAACATTTTACATGTGAACTTGAGATACTTCAATGAGGTCATGAAAAAGAACTTTAAGGAATGAGAATGAAATAAGGAGGCATATCATAATAAAAATAACATTTTTAATAACTTGAAAATGTGGCTACATCATTTAACATATACAATCATGAACATATCACCAAGGTCCATCCCCAAGGTGTCATTTGAAAATTACCAAGGTTATTCACCAAGGTATCGTGAAAATTGTAATCTCTAGTGGTTATATCATTACCCAATGCATTGGAGTGCTATCAGGGCGCACCCTTAAATTTTCCTTTATTATCATGTGAGACACATATATCATCATCAAACATTTCATAAATAACCCATATAGCATAAAATAAATGGGTTTCATTTCATAATCATAACGTTTTAAAAACTTCTTTAAAGACATGATCTTTACATCACTTTAAAACCCACAGAAAAGGAAGGTGGGTCTCATGTATGTAAATCCCAGAATTTAAAATAGAAAATTTTGGTATATATGTGAATAACCCTTTATAAAAAAGAGCTTTTAGTATTAACTTAATAATATAAAAGAACTTTAGAAAAAGAGAGAGACATTTTGAGACGGAAATTCTGCAGCATAACGGCTATGTTACGAGGTTTTAGAAGACATTAAAAAGAGAGGTAAAATGGGTCAAACATTCATAAATGACCCATAAAATAGTATATGGACAGAATAATAAGGATAAATGATCATGGTAATGAAATATCAAGGACATACCATTTGAAATGAAAAACATGGAAGGAAGACAAAAATTAGATTTCTCTTATGAAAGTTCGGCAGCCTAACGACGCCACTAAAAACGTCAAAATACTGAAATGAAGAGATCAAATGGGGTATCTCATCATATGAACATAAGAGTCCAGTATGATATATATATAGATCATACCCCAACATAACAAAAAGGAACTTGAAATAATTTACATGAAAGTAGAACTTCAAAACGAGGAGGGTGAAGAACCACTTAAAAATTCGGCAGCCTAACGACGCCACTTAAAACATCAAAATACTGAATTGAAGAGATAAAATGGGGTCTCTAATCATATGAACATAAGAGTACAGTATTATAGATATTGAGATAATACCCCAACATAACAAAAAGGAACTTGAAATAATTGACATGAAAGTAAAACTTCAAAATGAGAAGGGTGAAGAACCACTTAAAAATTCAGCAGCCTAACCACGCCACTTAAAACTTCAAAATACTGAATTGAAGATATCAAATGGGGTCTCTCATCATATGAACATAAGAGTACAGTATGATAGATATAGATATCATACCCCAATATAACAAAAACAAACTTGAAATAATTGACATGAAAGTAGAACTTCAAAACGAGAAGGGTGAAGAACCACTTAAAACTTCGGCAGCCTAAAGGCGCCACTTAAAACTTCAAAATACTGAATTGAAGAGATCAAATGGGGTCTCTCATCATATGATCATAAAAGATCAGTATGATAAATTTATATATCATACCCCAACATAATAAAAAGGAACTTGAAATACTTTACATGAAAATAGATCTTGAAAAATGAGAAGGGAGAAAGAATCCGTTACAAAATTTCGGCAGCCTAACGACGCCACTTAAAAATTCATAAAACGAAATAATGAGAGTAAGAGGGGATCTCTCATTATATGAACATGAAAAGGGATGTAAGAGGAGTATAAAAGAACATCCTCCAACATAAGAATATGGAGCATAAAAGGAATGACATAAAAGATATTACTTGAAATGAAAGAGAGAGGTCGGATCCCTTACCTTAAAACATAACTCTTAAAACTCAATGGTTGGGACCTTGAGGGCTTGGGGGAACCATGGGAGGACTCCTTGGGAGGTAATGAGACCCGAACTTCGTTGGGGGAGAGTGGGGAGTCGAATGGATGAGAGGATGGCTTGGTATTTATAGGGAAAGTGAGGGGACAAGGCATTAATGGAAAAGGGACACCTCATTAGTGGTTTTTCGCAAAACCATGGGTTTTCCCATGGTATTTGCCCATGGTATTGGCCATTTGGTACACCTCATACCTTATCTCACTATTCATAATTCGAACATATTGATTACAAACTTAATACATCATTTAATGATGTCATTAAACACCTGTAACTTAAAAACTGTATTTTCACTATTCATCGAAAATTCAACTTTCTCAGAATAATCCCAAAATTTCACCTTAACCAAATATCAACGCTCTGATTACACATATGGACTCCATTTTATAAAAATAATTTTCTAAATATTTTTAATTTAATTTTTAAATAAAAACACTATTCACCGAAAATTCATTTTTTTCAGAAAAAACCCCAAAATTTACCATAGCATAATATTGGTGCTCTGAGTTCAAAAATGAAATCCGTTTTATAAAAATAATTATCTAAATATTTTTAATTAAATTTTTAAAGAAAAAACACTATTCACTGGAAAAAACTAATACTTGAATAATAATTTATGAAACCGTTATTTAAACATTTTATTGAATCACCTTACTTAATCAAGGTGCCTAGATTATATTAATACTTTCTTTAAGTGAGATTACTAATCCATTTGGACACATTACTAGTTCTAATCATAAAATCACTATTCATAATTTACTATTCATCAAAAATTAAGTTGATATTATTACTCTAAATTTCGTACTGAACATAATTGTAAAAGACCATTTTTCAAAAATCATTACACATTTTTAATTATTTAAGGTTTACACAACCATTTTTAAAATATCCTTTTTCTAAAATTCATCAAAAATATGCATACTATGTTTATCCGGTCATTTGAAAATTCATAAACATCATCATAAGAAGAAATCCCGATTTTTATTTAAAATAAAGGATTACACAAGGTAGTTACGGTCTCCTTACATAGCCCCTTATCACACCAGCATAGGACCTAAGTGTAAGGTGTGCTAAGGTGAGAGAATCCGAGGGAGGCTCGGCCAACATCGCACGAGTAGTAATTTCTATCAGTTTGAACTTCTCGTGAAGGCGATCCCGTTCTAGCTTTGTACGATGAAGTTCAGCATGGGTTTGGTCCAGAGCAAAGCCCAGTAGTGCTACCTCCTTCCCAAGTTCTGTTAGATGGGATTCGATTGGTCCAAGACTACTGGATGAGGCCATCGAATCTTCTTTCTATATTAATTAACCAAGATTACTTGTATTTAGAGACAATAATCAAAATGTTTAGTTTCTAGTGGCCATATTGACCAATGGTCATATAACAGTCAAGAACCAACAGTATCATTTTAATTATAGTCATGTTATCAAATGAAACATTTTTGTTGAGTATAAAAAAATAAAATAACACATAAAATTAGGAAACAAGATTTATTCAAAATTTCGGGTTGTTACAGTGGGTGTAAAGTAGTCTAGGAGCACCAAAAGTGGGAGAGGCCCTAAAGGTACTAGAAAAATGATGGGACCCTAGAACCTCGCGTCTCTGTGAACAGTACAAGAATCACAACAAAATACATTCTCGTGCATGAGCCACTAGACAGGGATACACATCCACAACCTAGTGGTCTCTGATCATCATCCAATGTTTAGTTAGTGTTGTAATCGTTAATTCAGCTAAGTGAATTTGGGTCGGGGCCACTCCCGAATCACTAGCACACTAGTCTAGTCCGCCCACCTAGTACCCAGGCATCCCCTTTTGTGATCAAGAGGTTCCAACTTCACTTTTCATGTCAAAATCAAACAAATAAAACAAAAAGGGTGTAACATAAACCCAACTCCACACTTCCACATACATAGAAAACCATTCGACAAAGTACGCACGCCAAAAAACTTTACCCAACTCATTTAAAACAATTTCTGCATTGCTAATAATTGTTTATTTAAAACATATTAAATTTTTATCGTTAATAATTTTTATCAAGTAATATTAAATTCTTTGTAAACAAATTATTTAATAAGAAACATAACACGACTTTATGAAGAAAAACCAACTCAACCCTCTTTCATGACCAAGCACACCCAAAACAGGTTCCCAAAAATGTTTCACACCATTAATACAGCTTAATAAACCATTTAATGATTTTATAAAAACAATGACCAAGGTGACCCAAAGCATTGTACACCAAAAATCTTTTAAAACTTAATCTATATCACTTACAAAATAAAATAAATCAAATACACAATTAAAGAAACCATTCCAGCGATTAAAAAAACAACTCAGAATGTTTATCAATAAATTTTAAAAATATGTCACATGACTTTAAACACTAAAGACTCACTCAAATCGTCATTTGTGACAAAACACATATCAACACCACGTCAAAACACAATCCGAAGCATTTTCACAATTCAATTTCTAAATGCTCAATTTTTATAAAACATGATCAAATGTCACAATAAGGGTTTTTATAAAAAATGCACCACATTTTATATAAGCATGCTACTTATAATCAAAACACATATCAAACTCATTCAAAAACTAACTTCGCACAACACAAATTAATATAATAACACACTAAGTTAATTAAGAAAGAAAATTAACTTATCAGATAATGTTTAAACACGTAACCACATACCTCAGTGTAGCAGACTTCACAAACATGGTGCGCAACGATCGTAGCCCACCAACCACAACTCAAACAAAGTCCAAATAGAACCTAATAAAAAAATGCAACGGACCAATTATACCAAAATTTAACCAAACTCAATTAAAAACTCTAACCTCACTCAACCATTATTAAACAACAAGAAAACAAAAAAAATGTACTTACAGTGGGGGTGTGGGATGCTGGTCGGAGGTCGATGGAGGCTGTCGGAGTTGCGCGAGGAGGTGCGGGGAGGCTGTCCAGCAGCGTGAAGGGGTGCAGGGCAGCCGGTGTGAGGTTGGCTGGTTGGAGGGGTCGCCAGAAAAAGGGGAGGCGGCGCCAGCATGGGCCAGGAGACGCGATGGAGGGAGGAAGAGGGGTGATGACCAGAATTTTCCGGACAAAGAAGGGAGGTTGGTTGCCATGGGGGTGCAGCGCGAGCTGGTTGGCTAACCGGGGTGGCCGAATAGAGTAGAAGCAAGGGGCGTTGTGTTCGTCGTAGGGTGGTGTTGTGCCAGTGGAGAGTGTTGGGCGGAGAAGAGAAGAAGTGATGGAAAGAGGGGGGGGGGGTGAATTGCCTTTTTTAAAAAAATAATTAACAATTTAAAATCAAAGTTAAAAGTGCAGTGGAAATAAAAGAGGCAAGACACAAAACATGATAACGGAGTTCGGCTTAAACCAAAGCCTACGTCTCTGCTCCCAACTCAACCGTTGAGAGATTTACTACCGCTTGCTTTTTAATGGTTTTAGCAAGAAACCCAATAGACTTTAAGGTTAGTCTAGTACCTATTACAGCTTGCTTTTATTGGTTGAGCAAGAACCCACTTTCTTTCAATGGTTGAGCAAGAACCCACTAGCCTTCTTACAGGTGAAGGCTAGATCACCTTTGATTCAAGCCTTTTAAAAGGGAAGGCTTGACTAACCTCTTCACACCTTGAAGGTGGTGTGAAAACCCAAAAGAGAGGATGAGAGAAAGAGTTGGGGGTTTGTAGGCACAAACCCAATTTGATGCTCAAAATAAATAAATAATGAAAAACTGTAATGGGAGAAGCCTTGGGCGCCAAAGGATTGATGAAGTTGACGAAGAGCTCTCCCAAGCTTCTTTGATGGTGCTCCTTGGATGTAGAAGTGAGTTGGAGCAATTGAGGGTTCCTTGAGGGAATGCGCCGGAGGTTCGCCAAATGATCAAAAATGTGTCCGTGGGCTTCCTTTTTTTCACTTGAGTTCCGGGGCTTCCTAGTCCTTTATTTATAGAGGGGGAACCCTCAAATGGCCTTTGGGAGGCTTTGGAGCCGTTGGAGAGGCCTTCGGAGCCGTTGGGAGTCAAGTGGACAAGCCTGGTCAAAGCCCAACAGCTAGTTTGACTGGCTCCACCGGCTGACCGGTGCTTGGCCACCGGTTGGCCGGTGCTTTGAAAAAGGGAGAGGGATCGGGCTCAGGCACCACCGGCTGGCCGGTGAGGAGGCCACCGGTTGGCTGGTGCTGAGGCAGTGGCTGATACTATTTGTCTGGGTTCCACCGGCTGACCGGTGATGGGACACCGGTTGGCCGGTGGTCTGGACAGAAATGATGCCTTCTGTCCAGGCCTCCATCGGCTGGCCGGTGGTCTTCCACCGGTTGGCCGGTGGACTGAAAATCAGTCCACTTTGGCTTCTTTCTTTCTTGGCCCAATTCCTTGGCCACCTGAAATCATGCCTATCATCCAAAAACACTTAAAACAATATTAGATAAAGAAGAGAGTGATTGTGATCATGAAAATTAAACCTCGAGGGGTACGAGAGGTACAACAATCTCCCCCTATTTTGATGATCACAATCACCAAAACAAACAATGTAAAAATGAAATGAGAGGCATGCTTTAAAGGATAAATTGAAAATTAAAGCAAAGCATGAGAGAAAGATTTCTCCCCCAATCAACCAAGAATTTCTCCCCCATTGTGATTATCAAAATAGCATGGGGCATAAAACTTGATTGAGGGAAACGTTGAAAAACGAGATAGAGAATTTAAACCAATTGAAATTTTTGAAATTTGAATTGAAAGTTTTGAATTGAAAGATTTTTGAATTGAAAATTTTGAATTGAAAGTTTTGAATCGAAAATTTTGAATTGAGAATTTTGAATTGAAATCAAAAAGGCTTAAACGATCCTAACTCCCCCTAAATAAAAACAACAAATCACCGGGGAGAGGATTTTAAAACCGAGACAAATTTTGGTCCGGAGAGACTCGCTAAAAGGGATTTTTCAATCCAAACTTGTCTTGTGGCGGGTCTTCTACTATAAAATTCATCATTAAAGAAAATAGTTTTGGGCCTTCCATACCGGGCATTTTTGCAATCGCACTCATAAATTAAGTGCCCGTGTTTTTTGCAATAATTACAAAATTTAAATTGGGAGCTCCCCCTTAAAAAATAGTTGGAGCATGGGAAGAGGAAGCTTGCTTGGAATAGCCAAGCCCTTCGGTGGTTCTAGATATGCATTGGGAACCTAGCAATTTGGTCAAATTTTGTTCCCCTTGGGTGAACTTAGCAAAGGATTCCCTTAAATCTTTGATTGTTGATTCCATAGAATCAACATCGGGAAGGTTTTGGACCTTGAGGGACAAGTCTTCCTTCTCTTTGAGAAGTTGTTCTTTTTCGGAAGAAAGTTTTTTGAAATTCTTTTTTAAAGCAACAAATTTGGAAGAAAGTTCTTGAAAACCTTCCTCCAATTGATCTCTCGCATGTTGGAGATCCTCATAAGATAAATGATTGAAAGAATTTGAAGAACTAGAGGATGAGGAGTCGGAAGAGGTTACCTCATGAAATTCCATTAGGCATTTTTTACCGTTGTCACTTGAGGAGGAGGAGGAGGAGGATGTGGAGCTATCACTCCATGTGGCCTTGAAAGCCTTCTTCTTTTCCTTTTTCTTGGCCTTTTTCTTGTTGAGTGGACAATTGGGCATGTAATGGCCTTTCTTGCCACACCCGTAACATGTTACCTCGGGCTCGGATTTTTTGTCGTGTTTTTCCTTTCGAGCCTTGCAGGATTTCTTCTTCTTGTTCTTCTTCATGAATTTGTGCATCTTGCGGGCAAGGTTCTCCATTTCGGAATCGCCGCTTGAAGAGGAAGATGATGAGGAGGATGAGCTTTCTTCTTGTTGAACTTTGAAAGCGATGTTCTTTGGAACTTTGATTGGTTTGCCTTCCTTTTCAGCTTTCCTCCTCATGGTGATCTCGTAGGTCATGAGGGATCCGATGAGTTCTTCGACCGGCATGTTCTTGATGTCTTTTGCTTCTTGGATTGTCGTGACTTTCGGTGCCCATGTGCTTGGTAGGATTCAAAGGATCTTCTTGACCATTGTTTCTGCAGACACGTCATCACCAAGAGATTTTCTAACATTGCAAAGGTTAGTAAAACGTGTAAACATTTCAGAAATAGATTCATGTGGGTGCATGGTGAAAGACTCAAAATCTTGACGGTACATGTCCAATCGAGTATCCTTGACTTTGTTGGTCCCCTCATGGGTAACCTCCAAAAGTTTCCAGATTTCATGTGATGAGGTGCATGTGGAAACTCGATTGAACTCATTACGATCAAGGCCGCAATGTAGAGCGTTCAGGGCTTTGCCATCAAGCTCGAAATTTTTAATATTGGCTTGAGTCCATTTGGATTCATCGGGAGAGGAGAGAGAATAACCATGCATGACAATTTTATAAATAGGGTATCCAATGCTTCTAAGAAAAGTGGTCATGCGGGTTTTCCAATAGGTGTAGTCGGTTCCATCAAAGAATGGAGCACGACCCAAAGAATAGCCTTCGGGGGCGAAAGAAGTTGAATCCATCACAATGGATCTTAAATTTGAAACCGGTAAAGGTATTACTCAAATTTTCCCTCTGATACCAATTGTTGGGCGGAGAAGAGAAGAAGTGATGTCAAGAGGGGGGGGGGTGAATTGCCTTTTTAAAAAAATAATTAACAATTTAAAATCAAAGTTAAAAGTGCAGTGGAAATAAAAGAGGCAAGACACAAAACTTAATAACGGAGTTCAGCTTAAACCAAAGCCTACGTCTCCGCTCCCAACTCAACCGTTGAGAGATTTACTACCGCTTGATTTTTAATGGTTTTAGCAAGAAACCCACTAGACTTTAAGGTTAGTCTAGTACCTATTACAGCTTGCTTTTATTGGTTGAGCAAGAACCCACTTGCTTTCAATGGTTGAGCAAGAACCCACTAGCCTTCTTACAGGTGAAGGCTAGCTCACCTTTGATTCAAGCCTTTTAAAAGGGAAGGCTTGACTAACCTCTTCACACCTTGAAGGTGGTGTGAAAACCCAAAAGAGAGGATGAGAGAAAGAGTTGGGGGTTTGTAGGCACAAACCCAATTTGATGCTCAAAATAAATAAATAATGAAAAATCGTAATGGGAGAAGCCTTAGGCGCCAAAGGATTGATGAAGTTGATGAAGAGCTCTCCCAATCTTCTTTGATGGTGCTCCTTGGATGTAGAAGTGAGTAGGAGCAATTGAGGGTTCCTTGAGGGAATGCGCCGGAGGTTCGCCAAATGATCAAAAATGTGTCTGTGGGCTTCCTTTTTTTCAATTGAGTTCCGGGGCTTCCTAGTCCTTTATTTATAGAGGGGGAACCCTCAAATGGCCTTTGGGAGGCTTCGGAGCCATTGGAGAGGCCTTCGGAGCCGTTGGGAGTCAAGTGGACAAGCCTAGTCAAAGCCCAACAGCTAGTTTGACTGGCTCCACCGGCTGACCGGTGCTTGGCCACCGGTTGGCCGGTGCTTTGAAAAAGGGAGAGGGCTCGGGCTCAGGCACCACCGGCTGGATGGTGAGGAGGCCACCGGTTGGCCGGTGCTGAGGCAGTGGCTGATACTATTTGTCTGGGTTCCACCGGCTGGCCGGTGGTGGGACACCGGTTGGCCGATGGTCTGGACAGAAATGATGCCTTCTGTCCAGGCCTCCATCGGCTGGCCGGTGGTCTTCCACCGGTTGGCCGGTGGACTGAAAATCAGTCCACTTTGGCTTCTTGCTTTCTTGGCCCAATTCCTTGGCCACCTGAAATCATGCCTATCATCCAAAAACACTTAAAACAATATTAGATAAAGAAGAGAGTGATTGTGATCATGAAAAATAAACCTCGAGGGGTACGAGAGGTACAACAGAGAGGTCCGGCAAGGTAGCGGGAATAAGGGGAGCGGCGCAAATAGAGGCCATGGATGGCGCGGTGAAGGTCGGGTGGTCGGGCTGCGAGGGTGCGGCGTGGCGGATACGGGGAGGGCAGTACGGGGTGCCGCAGGGTGGCGAGCCGGCAACTGGTGGCGGAAGGGGAGGCGCTGGTGAGCGGTGCATGTGGCCTGGGCAAGGGAAAGTAGACGGCGCGATCAGGTTCCCAGGGCGGGGGGAACGCAACGGGAAAAGGGGGTGAGGGGGTGGTCCGAAAACCCTAGAAAAAAAATAAAACTCAAAATAAAATGGGGTAAAAAAAATAAAATAGAAAGGAAAATCAAAAATAAAATCCATAATAATACAACTATTATTATTATTGTTATTAATATTCTTAAACTGTAACCATGACAATAATAATATTATTATCATTAATAAACAATTCATTAAATTATTAGCACATTCTTCTCATTTTATTTACTTATTTTTATTTTTCCGCACATTTAATTTTATTTCATTGTTATTATTAATTCATTTATTTAATTAATTGACCATCGAGCATGGTCATACTGTGGACCTGGCGAAGCCGCATGACATCGCAATTAAGCTTTTCCCGTGCGTTGCATGATGAAAAGCCCAGAAAAACTCATTTAATTTTGTTTATTTATTATTAATTCCTTTTATTTAATTTGTTATACATTAGGCAGGCGAGCGGGGGACTGAGTGAGGTCGCCCAGCTTCGAGAGCGGTGCGTCGAACACCATCAAGGCCAGAACACATATTTATTAGCACAAAAACACAAAACCCCAGTCGGGCTCGACCCTCATTTCGTATAAAAAAGAAAAAATAATAATTATAAGCAGATAAAATTATAAGATAAAAAAATAAATATTAGAAACATGACACATCGCAAAGTCCGAGTGTGACAGAAAAATTATCTATGTTCAAAGAATAATTAAAATACAATAGAGAGTTGATAGAAATTTTTATGGGAGAAGCAAAGAGAAAAAACAACTTATGAACAACCCGTACATGAAGATCCCACCCCACCCCTACCTGTTTTGAGGCAATCCATTCCCCTAAAAAACATGACTTTTCTGAGGTAATCAATGTTCTAATAATTGTTTCTATGAAATGTGAATCCAATTGATACTGATACATTTCCTGTGCTGATATTATATGTGGTGAAAATGATTGTGATTTATATCTATCAACTCCCACCTATCGCCTTGTAGCGAGGGTTATGGTGTTCAATATGCAAAACGACATGCTACACAACAGACCATTTCCAACAGATCATGTCAGAGTGTTGATTAATGTATCTCATGATCTGAGTTTCATGATACATGTTCTAAATGACTATGATGACATTCATACAGTCGAACAAGCTGTTGGAATATTCATTGGATGGCTGTCAATTCCCGTAAAAAACATGTCGATAAGGAGGTATTAATTTCCAATTTATTATTCAAGATGAACCTTAAACATTTAATGAAAAAATGTCTGAGCCGATGAATAATATTATAGAATGACAAGTATAAGGGGGTGAAATTAAATATTGGATCAAAACTATATCATGGATCAACCAACCGATTCAAACCATCTACTAAGAGCACCTTCACCCCACTCATTCTATATCCACATTTAATATCATTGTAGGCTCATGTGGATACATAGTTGATAGAAAAAAATACTCACAAAAATGATTTTGAAAAAAATATTTATGGAGAGGAAGAATCAAATTACATTAATGGTGAAAATATAAATGAAATCCTCAAATATGAATGGCTTTGGGCCTCAGTTGTAAATGTATACATGAGGTATGTTTTTATGATTTGATTTTAAAAAATCTGATATACAATGATAATTATGACTAAATAAATTTCATATTTTTCACAGGAATATATATGAAAAACAGTTGAATGGATTTTCCCACGAACAAAAATTTGGACTTGTTAGTCCTCACATTAACTCTTCAAAAGAAGAAATAAATTCAGATAAAGTGGGTGAAATATTGTCATCCCTGCTCAAATCGTTTGAAAAAAAAAATTATGGATGAAAAAATCTTTTTAATACCAATGATGTAGGGGTAAAACTATGCAATTTATTCATATCAACTATATTTTCATCTCTTTCATTACTTATTCCTTTTTGTGTTTTTAGGTAGCATAGGATGCTCATTGCGGTCAATTTGGATACTCCGAAGATTTATTTTCTAGATTAAATGCATAGATATCCAAAAAACCGACAACGCGTGATGGAATTTTTTAATTTTTAATACAGTAGATTGAAAATTATGGAAAAAATATCTAGTTATATAATTTATATTATCTTTTAATGAGTATTCTATTATGATAGGGTGGTGCATCAATATCGTCTACTTCATGGAATGAATCCAAAGCCTAAGGACAAGAATTCCGAAGAGATATAAAACTAGACAAGTATCCTGGTATATATAATAAAATTTCACTATCCAAACACATATCTAAACAAATTATTTATTTTTATTGATGTTTTCGTAGTTTCCAAAAAAAAAACAAATGAAAACGACTATGGTTATTATGTTTATAAATTTATGAAAGAGATCGTATTTCATCAATAAACTATTATCCCTGAAGAGGTATTTTCGAAAATAATTACTATTTTGTTTAAAATATTAATTAATCCTTTGTGTATTTATATTTTTTCATTACTACCATGATTGTCGCAAAAACTCATATTCACAAGATGATATAGACAAAATAGTAATTATTTTCAATTGGGAGAACCAAATCCACCCGAACCAACATGAAATGATCTAACTCCCTACTGAAAACATTATATGGAGTCAAAAACATTGAAATCCCCAAATACATGAGGTGCGAGACAATTAGTAACCATATAATCATACCTCAGATCAATGTCGGAGGACTGAATCAATCTGAACCACATTTTTCCCCTTCGCAGAATATAATTACCCTTTGTCCAAAAAAATAAGTAAAAGACCTAAGTGGCCAATTCGATAAAGAAAATAAAATAAAAACTAAACTAAAACATACATGTCTCCTATGACTATACACATCACTGCCCAACATATAAGAACCAAAATTCCCCATGGGTCAAATCATGTTCCTGCAATAAAGGGGGAAATAGATCCATGTTTCAAAATGATACTATAAAATAGTACATTTCTATTAATCAACAATTATTCTTCCTATTAATGGTATATAATTAGTTTGGCTCGAGTTTCATCTTAATTTGGTTTTGTTCGATACAAGTTTTTATCCCACCCAATAATAAAAGATTACTAGAGGACACAATTTCTAATCAAATAGAATATATCATTACAAAAATTTGATCCACACCTATGAAGAAGGTTGAAAATGATAAGAAATAATGTTTGATCATATAATCTGATGAGTTATAAAATGATAAAATAAAAAAAAGAAAAACATTTAGTGTTCTATAATTGCTCAAGTGAATATGCAATTTTAAAAAAATAATAAACATGTGAAAGAAGAGGAAAGTGGACATAATGGCCTAGATTTTTAAAAGAAAAGTTGTTAAATCCATACCAATAACAACTTGTGGTATCATAAAGAATCTGATTTGTTGCAAATAAAATCAAGCCATGATTTAGTGAAATAAATCTTGTTGTAAATATGAGGGAATATTTAGAGAAACCAAATCATAATGAAATGGGGGAGTTAGAGATGGATTTTAATGGTTATTAAACCTTATTAAAGATTAAGAAAACCTATAGATACTAACTACACCCCCTACCCCACCCCTTGCCCCACTGGCCCACTACACCACCCCCCCTCCCCCTGCCCTACAGACCCCCCTGCAGACCACCCCTACCCTACAGACCTCCCCACTCCACCCTGCCCCCTCCACCCACCCCCTTCCCCCTGCCCTGTAGACCTCCCCCCTGCCCAGCAGACCTCCCCCTTCCCCTCCCCCCTTCTCTACAAATATCCCACTGCCCCCTGCCCCCCTCCCCCTTCCCCCTACCCCCCTCCACCCTGCCTCCTGCCATCCTCCACCCACCCCCTGCCCCTACCCCCTGCCCTCTGCCCCCTTCCCCCCTCCACCCACCCCCTTCATCTTACAGAAGGGACTCTATAATGTTTTTGTAATATGGGGAGGGATCACACATGTATGATTAAAGGAACATCAAAATATAAAATAAGTTTACCTAATTGATCACTTGATTTCATGTGAGGTTCTTGGAAGATTCTACATTCACATCAGTTTGAGCATCAATTCAGGTTGAGAATCAATTATGGAGTGGTTTTTCTGAGGGTATCCATGAGCAGATGAAAATGACCTCTTGATGTTCACTTGAAACTCCCTTTGGTTGTGCCATCAACAACATGGTGAAAATCTTTACAATTCAGATAAGGGGGAAGACATGAGGTGCATGAATTTTAATGATTGGGAGAGAATCTCGCCATAAAAAATTTAATTCAAACTAAAAAAGTATTTTAGTATTTTCAAACAACTTAGTGTACAGTTCCTAGATAGAATATAAGCATAAAAAATCTATATATTAGATGAAATATAGTAGAAAAATTCAGACAAGATTCAATGACATCAACTTATAATAATAACATTGTCCACACCATCAATTCTGTTTACGGAAAATAAGGCCTCCATGTCAAAAAATATAAAATTTATGATGTAAAATCAGAACTTGAACTAAACTTTTGTGTTCTAAAAACCCAAATATAGAACCCCTTTAAAAGATATATCATAGAAGTGAGACCACCTCATCAATATCAATGAACAACATACTGTTTTCATGAGACTTATGGTTCACTAACCTGAAATTAGAAATATAATGTCATGTTTGAATATTGATCATCAAAAATACAAAATTTTAAAACGATGTTATATTTTATTTTAAGAAATACTTTAGTAAAAAAAACACTGGGATGTGGAATTTGTTCAAAAATATAATATACAATCAAGATCAGCATATCAGACCATCGGATGATGATCAGATTTTTGTAAATCTGAATTTTTTAGGTAACATCCAGTAGTTAACACCTTCAAACCTTGATATACAACATAAGAATTATTATAATCTATGATTTAATGACCCATGGAAGGTAATAGAGTATTGTTTTCATAATGTATAATCTATTGTTAGGAATGCAGTTGTGTAGAAAATGAAAATCATGGAACTATAGTCAGATCTAGAATCTTATCTGGATAACATCAAGGGTTGAAGTTATAGTCTCAGAAACACCATAAAAAAGGACCCTAACATCACAACAATAAATGCATGGTTATGCTGGTTGGTCTTCTCCATATACTCCGCAGATGCTGAAACCTACAGATCAAAATTCTCCATTTCTAAATTTAGTGTTTCTATCATCCGAAACAATTTAAAAATACCATGAAAGAGGCATGAAGATTAGGAAGGAGATATGACAATAATAAAGACAATAAAATGAATGAAATAAATCATACAGTATGAAAATTGGAGGATGAGTTGAGTGTCTCTTGGAGTGGCTTGTAGTGTTGATGGAGGTAGGGTTACCTAATGCCTTCAATGGAAGCATCAGCGGAAACACATTGTATGTGATATATTTACCTAAATAGTCTCACAAATGTCCATTACAGAGTGAACTAAATCACATCTTGGATAACAGTGACCTCGAGCCTACACATTAAATTTATTTTACAGAAACCTTCAAATTAAATGGGAAATTACTCACATATAATTTAAAGAGGAAAATGGAAAACATAAAAAACATTGAAAAAAAAGTAGAAACAAGAACCTGGATGTTTTTTATGCTTCCAACAATAGTATGATTCGATCTTCAACAGGTGTATGAGGTGATGTACAACTTATTTCTTCCCAGAAAACAAAAGAAAAATGTTATTAAATAGTAAAATAACTGATGTAAATAAAAGAAAAGAAAATGGAAAAGAATTTTGAGGTTTCAAACCCCGAACAGGGGCCGTTGTTAATGTGATGACCCATACTATCTTGGTCCTTCCCTTTGCCAAAATCCGGGTCCTAAAGGGGTGGCGTCTCGGTGAGACCGATCGGCGTCACCCGGCCTTGTCGGGGTTTTTCTAGTGGTGTTCCTCCTTGCACAATTAGGGTTTTAAACCCTATTTTGACATGTTTGAGGGTGTTTTAAAGACCCATAACGCACATAAGAGTTTTAATTAAATACATAATGAATTAATGAGTCAGTTTAAACCACACGGGCCCTGCGCCTTACGCGGTTCAACATTTTTATCTCAACCGTCCGCGGCTCTTATAAACTAAGGGTTAGCCGTGGGTCCTCCATTCCTCGATCGTGGAATTTCACAAACAGCTTCTGGTGCATCGGGCACGCCGCATCATTATCTGTAAAGTTCCGCGCCCAGCCTAAGCATCGATCATCTATCAACAAGTAGGGAATTTCTCCTTCGCCTCTCTCTTTTGTGTATCATGCGGGGTGGGTGTGTTTCTGTTCTATAGAATTGGATAAACTTGACCTAAATGAAGATAATGAACTAGATTCTATAAAGAAAGGGGGGATGTGATAGTTGATGTTGTTTATATTATGACCATCTTTCTGAGTTGTGATGGCTTACGCGTTTCTGAAAATTGAGGCCGTTGGTGGTCATTGTTTGTGTACTAATGAACCCCTGCTGATGTTTTAAATGGATTGTTTGTGGTTGTAATCTCCTACTGTTAAAAAGGAAACTGGTTAATCATGTACACCCAGCTAAGTGAATTGAAAGCCCCAGGATCAATCCTTCTGTGATAAACCCCGGTTAAAACACACAATGATTGAAATCATTGAGTGTGTTAAGTCATTTAAATCTGAAAATACCGGCATGGCCCTGACTTGTGTTGATGGTGGTAGTTGGTTGTTTTCTTTTAGGGCCAATTGATCGAAATGTGGGAGGGGATGGGATCCCCGGTCTTATACTCTTGGTGGTTGTGTGAGTTTAGGGATGGGATCCCCTGCTGGTATGGATTCAGAGGCTGTGATTTTTAAGACCAGGTGGGTACTTGTTTATATCACGAATTAGGGTGGGATCCTCTGTTGTTGAGAACCGGGTGTGAGCGTTGTGGTTGATGCTTGACTTTTTACTTTCCTGGACTTGTGCCTATGCTTTCTAGTTTCCTAGTAGTGCTTAAACTTAATTAAACATTATCACTGAACTTGAAACAAGAATGGGACAAATGGGTTTTGTTGGCGAAAGTCGTGACTTGGGACTTGGACGCAGTGGTGTTGTGTTCTGTAGGCTTGTTAGAAAAACCTAGTCTTTGGGTGAGTGCTTGATACCTATATCTATACTTGTAGTTTTTTTTTCTTATTCGTGCCCCATCCCAGTCGAGAACTTAGTGCCGAACACCCCCATTTCATAAGGGAGGGTGTTTTTCCCAACACTATTCTTAGTGGCTGGTTATTAGCTCCTTTTCTGCCCCCTTTCCTGGATAGCCCAAGTATCTTCAGGCAGGCTGTGATGGCCTGAGGTCCATTATTAGCCCAAGAACCTTCGGGCGGGGTAGTGTGGTGGTTGGCTAGGTGTGTGCGGCAGGTGGATTCCCAAGAGTCTTCGGGATGAGTCCCAGGTGTCTTCGGGCGTGGCAGTGGATCCTTTAGCCTAGGTGTCTTCGGGCGTGGTGGTGGTTGTTCCGGACTAGGTGTTTGCAGGCATGGTTAAGTGTGACTGTTGTGGCCCAGGTGTGTGCGGGCGGGATTCGGCAGTGGGACTGCGTGCAGTTGTGGCCCAGGTGTGTGCAGGCGGGATTCGGCAGTGGGACTGCGTGCGGTTGTGGCCCGGGTGTGGCAGTGGGACTGCAGTGTGAATGACGGGATTCGTCTGATGTATAAGATGTCTCAATAACCAGTGGGAAAGTGGTGCGGGGTACCCAAACATCGATGTGCTATTATACTATATTACTTGACTTGCATTATTTGGGGAGTGTGCCCTGGTGAGGCTTGGGTGGATAGTTTACCTTCTTAGGTGTTTGGTTTACATCTTTTATCACAGGACGTTAGCACGTTTCCCCAACTTGTGCACGAGAGTCTTTGGTTTTCCCTATTGAGTGTCCTTGTATGCTCACCATACGTATATAAAAATACTTTCAAGTTTCCAGGAGGACTTCGGGGATCACGCAGGACCTTACTAGCTTGGATCCTTGGAGCAGTTGCAGTTTTCGTTTTCTTTCTTTGGTACTTACCTTTCTAGACACCTTTTGCACCTTGTGGATTTTACTTTTGAAACATGCATGTGGTAATGGTTTACTTTTGGCTTTACTTTTCTTTCTACCTTGGTGTTGTTCAGTTTTCTTCTTCTTATCTCTCGATCCTATAAAATAAAAAGGGTAATGCCTTCCATTTGTGTGAAATTTCCATACCCTTGGTGCTAGTCGCCACTCCGAGACCTATTGAAGGTGGGTTTCGGGGGTCATTATCTCTCCTTCAACTTAAAGAAGGAAGGGCCTAGCAATCTGCTGACCCTTCCCACCTTTTGGTGAAGGCGGGTCGTGACAGTTAACCTGTCCACAACTAGACAGTTCCAGCAGGTCAACCCCACCTCATCTTGTTTCTATTGAGTGTTGATTGTAGTTCTCAGTCAACTTTAACTTGAGTAAAGTAAATACGATGTCCATAAAGACCTCTTAGTAGTTATTCCTGGTATGCACTCCCTTAACATCAACTAGACTACTTAAGTTATAGTTCTTATACAATAATCAACCTGAAACCAAATGTTTAATGAGATATAAATACAGAAGTAGAGTCACGTATATAATATTTCATAAAGAACAAATGTTAAATCCATGAATTATTGGTATAATACTAGAAAAATAAGCATAATGAATGAACTGTTTAATCACGAACCACAAACAAATAGTAAAAATGAAATATGGCATATCAATGTTTTTAATCCAGATAATTGTATTTACAAATTTATCAGGAATTTCAATATGGACAGCCACAGGAATGAATAATGAGAAAATAAACCTCTCAATATTATAGTTATAGTATGGTAATAAGAAATAAATGAACATTCTAAAATGTTACCTTCGAGTTGTAGGGCGCATTAAGAGTAAATTTCCATAAGAATGCACTGTCAAATAGATTAGTCTTATGGATGGTAAAATTGACATCGTTGACCTGTCACCTGACTTTTGGAATAGTAAGTAGTGGCCATATTTTACCTATGATGGCTGGTAGGATTGAAGGATTCTTGTATTTATATAGCACATCTACTACACTAATATGATAAGCATCATTACTCATTTATAACAGAACAAATAATAGTTTATCTTGAATTGAAAATGAATGTAAAAAAATCAGAAGAATAATATAAATAAAATGATTGAAAGGAAAAGTATAAATAATTTTTCAATGTTATAAAATTTTTTCATTTTTTATATGTCGAGTTTTTGTATAACAAAAACATTTAAGAATCTACAAATGCATTTATAAGAAATATCAATATCCATATAGAAGTAAAACTGCATTATCTTGGTAATCCATAGTTGCAAAAATAAAAATTAGCAATTCATATTAAACACTTTCCATAAATCTATTAAATTAAAGGAACACTAAAACTAATTATCAAAATACAGACCTTCATATCCAACAATTTATGTCCCTATACACACAAAGATGATCTAGATATTGAACAGCACTAGACAATTAAGATTTTAAAATTTATAATAAAATAAGAAGATTGGATGAGCTTACATACAAAGCAATCCAGGAATACAAGGTAAAAAATTAAACTAAACCATAACTTATCCATTAAAAACATTTTCTTCCATGTGATCCCATCTCCTGATGAACAAATGATTCAAAAAATAAAGTATGGATTTACACATTAAACCATATTGAAGAGAGGTAGAGCCCAGAAAAATCTTCTAGGAGAAGCTTGAAAACAGATTGGGGGTGGCCTCTCTTGAAAAGGAAATCAATCTACAAACCAGTTGAGTAAGATAATCACAAAGGATGATGAAAAAACACAATAAATTCTTCCAAGACGTGACTTTTCCTTCTCCAAACATATTCAAACCTTATTGAACCTATTCTAAATCCAAAAAACTATTGAATAAGTACATTAAACGTCATAAAACATCCTAGTAATACAATCCCATATATTTTATTATCAATAATTATTATATCACCATCATTGTGCATGGTTCCCATATATGTTCAACATCATCACATCAATATGCCGTTAATTTCTACTCATACTCTACCCATGTCTTCTATAAATACAAGAGGAAGGGAGATCTGAATAATCATCCCATGAAATTCAAATAATAGTACAACCTTAAAATCATAACATTGATGAAATAATATGGTATAAGACACCTGCGTGGATTGAAGCCAGGAGGAGGGCACCGCGGTGACAGGTCATCGGAGAGGAGGGCACCGCGGTGAGAGAGGTCTCTAGGGAGGAGGGTTCCACTGTGAGAGAGGTCGTCGGGAGGAGGGCGCTATGGTGAGAGAGTTTGTCAGAGAGGAGGGGGCCACTATAAGGAGTGGTCGGGGAGGAGAGGTCGGGAAGGGGAATTCATCAGGGAGGAGGAAACCGCAGTGAGGAAAAATGTTGGGGAGGAGAAGTCGTCGGGGGATGAGGGCACCGCGGTCTGGCAAGGTTGGAGAGGAGGGCACCACGGTCAGGCGAGGTCATGCAGGAGGGCGCCATAGTCAGGCGAGGTCGGGGAGGAGAACTCATTTGGAGTAGAAGAATCCGGGAAGAGAAGAAGTCGGGAGGATCATGAGATTAGCGAATCATGGGACTCTGAAACTAATTAGGAAAACACATGGTATAGCCAGAATTATTAAATTAAACCATGGAAATTAGAAAGATATATCCATGGAGGAACAGATCATTCCTTGAGAAATATTTCAAGTCAATGAAGATTAAAAGATCCTCCCGGATTTTGCAGGGACATCAATTTAAGATATTAACCAGATTTCTTGAATCTAGTCTCTGACTCAGAATTAAATGTGAAGGAATGGGTCTCACAATGAAAGGATGTAATTTGAGACCAGTCGCACCGTGAATAAAGGTGTCACACTGTGAAAATATTTTTTTTAGATTCCTGTATAAAAATGATCAAATAACAATACAAATTAAGAGAGATACAAATGAGAAGAGGAGAGACAAAAGTGAAAAGAGGGAGTTCTAGGTCACTACTAGAAGTAAAATGAATATTAAAATTACAATCAACTTCTAATAACATTTATGTGGTTACTTGAAAAAGATTTATCTTGTGAATTGGTAAATTATAATAGAGTTAGGTGGGATGGAATGAGATCAACACACTTCCAGGAGACAACACCATTAGAATAAAAAACCTAACATCCCCACCATCTTCTAACTCTAAAACATCATTCCATAGAATTTTCCAACCGGAAAACATAATAAATTGAAAAAAAACCAAACAACACTTAAAGTACATCACCAACACCAACCAGAAGAAAATCCACACAAAAAAATACAGATCAAACACACATGAGAATACAAATGCCTCCCTACTAAAGAATCAGGCCCACCCGAGGGTAAATAATGTTGTACAACCTAAATCTTTTCTATTGAAAGACTACACCAACCAGGTGGTTCTTGTTGAATAGTCAGAGCACTTTGTTTTTAATCCAATGATGTATGATCTATTTTTAGGATGTTTTCTGGTTTGAAGTTAAATAAAAAGAAATTGTTTTTTTCTATAGAATTATCATCTTGTGTTAATCATCTGGTGCTGAAGTTGATGCCTGGGAAGTGGCTCCCCATTTCTCAGATTTTCTAGTGAACACCAGTGTTCAATTTTTCCAAGATAGGGTTAACCTTTTTCATCCCAGTAATAAATTTGTGGTCAATGGACCCTTGTCAAGACTTGGTGGAATTTTGTATATTGAAAGTGTCCATGTTATAGAATATGAATGGTATTTATATTTTTCCTTATCTTGTGTTTTTTAGTAACATAAACATTTCATCAACAAGTCAGATAATCGTATTTGTATTTTTTATTTATGGAAGGAATTTCATTTCCAGTGAGCTTCTTAATTCAACTTTTCATGTAGATATGTTACCCACATTTCTGATCTCAAATTCCACAAATACCCATCCACTCATTTTAGTTTAAATAAAAATTATTGTTAGTTATCTATTTGTGATCACAGTTTATAATTTTCAAATATTTTCATTTGAAAATTCTAGAATATTAGAGAAGTGATCTATTTTTATTATCCTCAAACCCATATTTAATCACACCATAATAATTAGTTCGTATTTTTTATAATTGAAAAAAAACACAAAATCATTCTAGTTATGTTTTAGATGTATCTTCAAGAAATTCATCTTTTCCTAAAAAATTCTGCTTTGTAGTTTACCCTTACAAAACTTCTTGTATCAATAAATTGACTCTTATGATTTTTCAAAATGACTTGTGAATTCTTATCAATGAACCTTATGAATTTTCAAATGATTTTTTTGAATTAGTGTGGCTTCCTGCCTTTGCAAAAATTTCCATCTATGCATGTATCATATGACTCGTATAAAAAATCAGAGTTACTCATATGCACTACCACATCTTAGCCAAATTTCAGGCATTCTAACTTCTGAACCTTTGAAATCTATAATTTCTGAAAAATACACAGACACTTCTCACGCACATCATGAAAACATACCCTAATCGACAAAAAACCATTATTGAGAAAATCCCTAGTATCTAATAAGAAAATGAACCGACAATGATGTGCAGGTATACAATTCTCTAGTTTCAAGTCTAGTCTTCAGCTAAGGAATACCAACATCACCACCGCGCCTACCAATGTAACGACCTGCGTTGTTATGGGTTGGTGAAACTAACAAAAATTGGACTTACTTGGATTTGGAGCACAAAGGTAGGATTGTTGTGTCGGAGGATAATGATCACTGTAGAGGATGGTCCCTGATAGGAAGCACGCACAGAGGAACGCCGAAAGGGAGGTGGTGACTGCATCATCGGAGGAGAATCATCCCAAGGTGGGTGGCTGCATCATAGGAGTAGAATGTCAGATGTTTTGGGTAATAGTTTTGAGCGACGAGGGTTGCAGGGAGTAGGGCAGAAAGGGAGGGAGGTGGATATCACGAGCAGAGATAAGGGAAGAAATGGGGTGGGGATCGCGAGTGCAGGGGAGGATGGTGGTGGGGGGTCACGAGTGTATAGAAAGAACAAGGGTAAATCCATGGGTATTTTTTGACCTGTGGCATTACCTTAACCTATAGCCACAATTTTATTAAACCATGGCTATATAACTGTGGATAAATCTTCAATTTCAAGTAGTGATGAAAGCTCTAAATAAGGCACAACCTTCAACAAAATTATTTTTTAGTATCAATAACATCTCTTGAACATTTTATTTTCCTCCCAAAGTTTCACCAAATGTGGTATCACAACACAAGACATCTTCCCCCACACTTAAGTTAAACTAAATTATGCAATTTCACTTCAAGAGTAGGTTGGACAGGTAAACCTGGATTGTAATGTGGCTAATGTAACAAAATTTTCATAGCTTATAAGGGATTAAATGATTAAATGTTCAAGGTAGGATATTATAAAAACGATTCTTATGAAATATTGGCCTTAAAACCAAAGAAATTCCCCATCTATTTAAAATACAAGTACCTCAAATCCTCAAGTTTTAAGAGAAATAAATCAAATTCGACTTAAATCAAGTATTCAACAAGTGGGGTGAATGTATCAAATATGAAAGATATGGTTCAAAATCATCACATGTAAGTGATTTCAATGATAAAGAAAATGAGATGTGGCATGGAATTCAAAAATTTTGGGTACTATTCATGAAATTTCTAAATATTTTAACATGAAATAAAGTCATTTTCAACATTCATTTAAGCAATGTTTCATGGAATACATTTTTTCACTCATAGAAATGGGTTTCAAAAATAGCATTGGTAATCATTTTAGCTCAAAAGATTTAGAAACACGCAAAAATTTTAAAAACAATTTTTTTTAACCAAAAAGAAAATAGTAAATGAAAATCATAAACTATAAGGGTTCCCTCCCCCACACATAAATGATGTAGTTTCCTCAATGTATTCCATTAGATTTAATATATAATATGTGAAGACTTGTTCTTGGATGCCACATAATAGGATCCCCGAGATTGATGGGCCATATGGGATAAGCGCATCTTCCTGAAAGCAAGAGGATGGCGACTAGCAGTGAGGGCCTAGGGTGTGTCCATGGGAATAATATTCCCTCATTATCAGAGTGTAACACAGTGGATGGAATATAAATGTATAATAAACAATGGAAGCACTATAATGAAATAGTGGAAGAAAACTAATGCAATAGATAAACAAGAATAACAATAACAGTAACAATTGGGAAATTGATGATGTAATGTCATGTCATTAGAAAACTGCAAAACATGGATTCAAGACAATAAGATTAACATGTTCCACAAGGTAAAAGAAAACAAAGTCTACTACAAGCATCCTGAGATCCAACATGGTCATCTACTATCAAGCTCCATCCTAAATAGCAAGCAATAAAGTGTTTGAAGCCGTATGCTTCCCTTTTTCAACACCTGCAACCATTTAATCTACTACGGGTACCAAACGACACCCGAAGATGGTATGAGATAAATCTTAGTGGGAAACCACCAACTATGTCTATAACATCCAGCCCATGTAATGGAATATGGAAATGTTTAGTCATGCATATATATTGTAAAGAAAGAAATACAATATAACTAAATACCCAAGTACCTACTTCATCCCTAGGCTGGTGTCTGAACATGTAACCCGCTCATTTTAGTATGTAATTACCATTTAATGTTAATAGGTCCCATGTGGAATAACCAACACTGACATCACATTGAGATAGTATAAGTAGTGAAGGTACCATGATGCAAAAAGGAAACCTGACAAGGATATCCAGTGAGGGAGTTCCAGGGTAATAACCAGGGTAATGTAAATCTCACGGAATGCAAACGTAGTATTATCTTAGTGTAGTTAAGGGGTATGAATATAATAAAAGGATAATAATCCAAACCATTCTAAAATAATGTGCCTACCAAGTCCAAGGTGATCGAACAAGGCAAAATGGGGATAAGCAAGGACAGAGCCCTATGGGCTTTCACCATGGCACCTACTAGTCAACTCTAGATCCTTGGAGTGTATCTGAGGCATCCTATAATAATGTGAAGGATGCTATGGTAGTATACCAAGTATCCAAGGAATAGACAAGAACCAGAGTCTAGGTGGAAAACAACCTAAGGAAACCACGTCCTTGAATTGGAATGGGATTCTTGAGTCCCAGGGTATTCTCCTCTCAGAATCCAAGTCGATCTCAAGTCAGTCAATTTCTATTTGATATTGTAATCATGTAATAATTCATTTTGGTCCAAGACTTTCCTTCCATTAGAGTGGATAGTTCAAGTAGAGTAGGAACCATTTATTTATTGGTCCAAGCCTTGTCTTCCATTAGTTTGGATATGGCAAGTAGCGTTGTAACCATTTAGTCAAGTCTTAGTTAACCATTAATGCATATTCAATTAGATAGGTTCACTCTGCTACCTTCCATTAATATGGAAAAGGGTGATATAGAAATGTGACCATTTTTCAATCTCATTTGTTAAGGCCAAGTTATATACTTAGTATACATTCCATTCCACATTTTCATATTTAATAATCATTTCGAAGCACTTACCTTTGGCAGGTCAAGTGGTGAGCATACATGATACATGCTATTAAGAAATTCTCTTTACTACAAGTCATTTAATATGGATAGGCTCACCATTAAGAATGTCAAACAAAGGCACACATGAACGGTGGCACAAACGTGCCGAAACACTGAAAACCCAAATGTGGCATAACCTTCAACATGGGGTGGATTGAGTTTTGGGTTTAACCACTAACAACTAATCACATATTTTGGAAGAGATTACCCCTATGATTCTAAAAATTATAATCATGGCTTGTAAATTTAAGAAACAACTCCTGAAGAAATCGGCAGGCCCCATACAAACATCCCAAAAACAACGAACATTAGGGATAAGTTATAAATCACCCACCTTAGGGTTGTACGATCCTTATCCTCCAGTATTGGTCCTTGGTTTTCCTCAGATAAGAGTATATCTGTGAAAAGGTGAAAAAATCTCACATGATGATACATAGGTCGAGAGAAAGAGAGAAGAAGAATGGCTAAAGAGGACTTGAGAACTTACTATTACGCATCCATCATGATGAATGGAAGATTATTCGGATATAAGATGAAGGGGATCTCTTGATCCCTAGCTCTAGCCTTCAAAAAGATCCAAAATGAGAGGAAAAGGGGTTAATCACCCTAGTTCCCAGATTAGGCAGGGAGGATTAGGATTAAAAGATCATTAAGGGAAAACTGGAAATTTACCCAGAAATTAAGCATGCACACGGTTTGTCAAACCGTGTGCAAACCTTGCGAGAAGGATCTGCCGGAATGGTTTGGAAACATAGTTTTATCAAAACATTTTCAATCCATTCACAGGTAAATGGGAAAAATGGGCACCCACATGGTTAGGCCGCACATCCATGCGCCAATAGTGTGAGGTGGATCTATCTAATAAAACACCATCCGCACTATTTTCTGAACCATGTGCCAAGCCATTTCCCCCCAAAAAGATGGGTTCTAGACTCCGAAGAAGCCAAAAACACCCTTAGAAACCTTACTAACTCATTAGGCATCCATATTACATCCAAAGTAATGATTTAGACTAAAAAAATAAAGGATCCATGTCTGTGTGAAAAACTGGATTCTTACAGTCTTCAACCCTTAAAAGAACTCCCCCCCTAAGTTCTCCTTCCAAGGGAAAAGAAACACTATCTGAGAAAAAATCTAGCCATTGGGACCATACGTCGGCTTAACTCTCCCAAGTCTCATCCTATACTCGACCGTGGTACCATTGTACTCGTATGAGAGGGAAAAACATGCCTTATAGAGACATCATGCTTCGGTCAATGATGTGTACTAGATACTCCTCAAAGGTAAAATTGACATCAACCTCAACTTCCCTGAGATCGAAAGTATGAGACATGTATGCATGATATTGGGGAAGCAGTGAGATGTGAAAGACGTTGTTCATGACATGGTACCTCGGAGATAGTAGCAACCGATAGGCTACCAGCCCAACTCGCTCTAGAATTTCATATAGACCAACGTAACGAAGTGAAAACTTTCCCTGCTTTCTTCACTATATATGCCCTAGCCTGGGCTATACCAGAGGGAAGAAATGATCCTGAACCTCAAACTCAAGAGGTCATCGACGGAAATCAGCATAATATTTTTTTCTAGATTGAACAGTATTCATATTCTTTTTGATCAGCTAAACCTGTTTTGAAGTCTCCTGAACGAGATGAGGACCTAGTAGGGATGCCTCACATGCCTATACCCTACACAAGGGTGAATGGAATGGCCTACCATATAAGGACTCAAAAGGATCCTTCTAAATCATCTCCTAAAAGCTTTAATTATAAGACTACTCGATGAGAGGGATATGATACTCCCAAGAACCACCAAAATCAAAGACACATGTTCGGAGCATATAATCTAGAACATGTATTGCCTCTTCCAGTTTTCCATTGGTCTAACAGTGAAAAGATGTTCTTAAAATCACCTGAGTCCCCATACCATTCTGCAACCCTTTTCAGAACCGTGAAGTGAAATGGGAATCCCTATCTGAAACAATAGTACATGGAGCCCCATGTAGTTTTATGATCTCACAGACATACAGTCTTCCTAGTTAATCAAATGAGAAAGTCTCCCAAATAGGAATTAAGTGGGATGATTTTGTTAGTCAGTCAATGACTACCCAAATAGAATCGCAACCCCTCAGCGACCTTGGCAAGAGGGCTACGAAATCCATACAAACATCATCCCATTTCCATTCTCGGTCTAGAAGTGGTTGTAACAGGTCTATAGGTATCTGGTGCACCGCCTTCACCTACTGATAGGTGGAACACCTAGTAATGAAGCCTGAAATCTGAAGTTTTATTCTAGGCCACCAATACTGGTGTCACATATCTCAATACATCTTCAATATTTCTGGATGGTCTTCCCACTAAAAATCATGGGACTCTTTAATCAGCTTCTCTCCCATATCTGTAGGAACCCAAATAGATTCACATAGATACAGGACATCATCTCTGACCACATACTAATCTGAAGGTGGGTTATCTCCTGATATACTCTCATGAAGAACCAAACTATCAGGATCTGAAAACTGCCTACTCTTCACCTTCTCAAGGTGGGAAGAGGTAACTGTTGATGCTGAGAGGTAAAACTTCTCTTTATTGTCATGAAACTCTATATGAAGTCAGTAAAAGAGGGCCATTAACTACCAATCATCATTGGATTTCTGTATGGCCTATGTTTGAGTTTTCTAACTCAGTGCATCTATGACGACATTGCCCTTTCCAAGTGTATAGGCAAGCTCAAAATAAAAGGATTGTAGATATTTGACCCATATCTTATATCTGAGGTTCAAGTCACACTGAGAAAAGATATACTTGTGGGTCTTGTGATTTGTATACACAAAAAATCACTCACCCAACAGATAATGTCTCCAGTAATGTAAGTTATGGAAAAATGCTGCTAACTCAAGGTCATGCATAGATTAATTTCTATCGGGAGTCATCAACTGTAGAGATATGCATGTAACAAATTTTTATTCCTACATCAAAACTTCTCCTAGGACAATTTCTGATGCATCACGGAAGACAATACAACCTTTACCTTGTTCTAGAAGAATAATAATAGGTTCTAATACAAGACTCCCTTTAAACTCCTGAAAGGATTTCTCACATGCTATTGACCATGTGAACTTGAAAACCTTCTTTTTAAGACTATTAAAAGGTTAAGGAAGATAAAAAACCCCTTTATGAAACTCCTATAATATCCAGTAAGCCCTAAGAAACTCCTGATATCAAACACGTTTTTGGGATTCTCCCTGGTAACTAAAACAGTAACCTTTTTAGGGTCAACAGATATTAGTCATTCTTAAATTATATGACCCTAGAAGTTAACCTTATTGATCAAGAAGTCACACTTAGTAATCTTGGAATAAATATTAAGCTCTCTTAGTGTACTCAAAATGAACTCAATATGTTTGTCATGGTCATTACGAGTGTGAGAATACACCAAGATGTCATCCACAAAGACTATGAAAAAATAGTCCAAATAGGAGTGGAAAAACCTATTCATCAAATCTATGATAAGAACAGGTGTGCTATTAAGAATTAATGGAATATCTAGATACTCATAAAGACCATACCAGCTATATAAAGATGTACTAGGTATGTCTGATGTCCTGACTCGCACCTAATGATAACCTGATCTCAGGCCGATCTTAGAGAACATATTTTCTCATCAGAGCTAGTCAAAGAGATCATCTATTCAGGGAAGTGGATAAAATTTCATGACCATAAGTGGGTTTAACCATCTATAATCCACAAATAAATGAAGAGTTTTATCCACCTTCTTAGTGAAAGCATGGGTGAATCCCAAGAGGATGTACTATGATGTATAAATCCTTTGGCCCCTAGGTCTTCTATCTACCTCTTGAGATACTGAAGCTCAGTAGATACCATCCTGTATGGAGGAATGGGAACTGGAGCTACACTTGGAACAAGCTCAATTGTATCCTCTACCCCTCTTTCAGGATATAAGCCAAAAAATAATCAGGAAAGAGTTCCCTAAAACGATCAACTATTGGAGGGAAATGAGTTTGAAGCAAACCCTGATCCTCTATGAAAATATTTGAAATATGGGAAGTCACTCTACCTAGCCCATGATACTTGAGTCCAACTCTCTTAGCCTAGACATCCCACTTAATTTTGAAAAGATAAATATTACCTTCTAATGATGTAAAAGCGGCCCTATGTCGATATAAGTCTAAAAAGGCATGATAGTAGACTAAATAGTCTATCCCAATAATGACATCAAAGCTCCTCATATTGAGAACAAAGAGATTCAAAAATAAAGGGTTACTACCAACCTCAAGGTTACAATCCCTGCACTGGCCTATTCCCTCTGTCTATATTCCCAACGATGTATCAAAGGTCATTACACCATAGTGATATTGTATCTCTAGTCCAAGTATTTCTTTGATAGATACAAAATTAAAAGAGTTTGAAGCACCTGTATCAAACAAAGAAGAAATAATAGTAGAGGCTACTGGAATAGTACTTCGTAATTTAAATAGTCCCACAACATGATCATGAAATATCAGTTGTAATGCATGAAATTGACTTGGTCCATGACCCTATGAAACATATGGACTACCATGGTCGTGACTTCTCTGCTGGTGCTGCGGGTGATTAGGGGTTGGACTACCACAACCATGACCTCCTCCTCAAATAGACCTTCCAGTGCTATTCCAACTCTCCGCCTGACACAATGGAAAAGAACTCGCTCCTTCAGGTGTAGTGGATACTAATCCTTTTCCACATGAAGTTGGTGTAAAGGTCCTATAAAAGAATTGAGGATGAACCATATGGTGGCAAGACCGAAACATCATATGGTATCTATCACATTGGGGCTTCTTATTCCCCAGTTTTCCACACTAATGACACACCACAGATCTATCAATGTGGATACTTTTGCAACCACTTACCTGACGAAAAACATCAAGGGAATGTTTCTTGCTAGTGGAAGAACTACTGGCCTGACACGTCACTGGTCCTTTAAACATGATACTCATGATGTCCCTCAGGTTAAACTTAGTGATAAGGGTCTAATAAACTATTAATGAAAATGTAGGAAGTTGAAAGACATTCACCTGAGTTTGGATGGCATATTGGATCCCATCCTCAAAACATATAGCACGCGAAATCTCATCACCGACTAGAAGCAGTAAAAAGGGTTGTAAATCAGTGAAACATGATGAATATTGAACAACAAACATAGAACCCTGATTGAGATGCATGAACTCTCTGTATCTGTAAGCTATCAGTGCTCGAGGAATAAACTAATCATAGAAGGTAGTCTAGAAGTGAACCCGTAACATGCCCTGATGATGACTGGCCTAGTTTGCCACATCCCACCAATGCTTGGCTGAATCCTAAAGCATGTATGTAGCAATCTTGACTGTCTACTCTGGTGGTGTTTCCAGATGCTCAAAGACAGACAGCATGGCCTCTATCCAAGACTAAGTAGCCCGAGAACCGCCCTCCCCTGAAAAAGTAAGAGGATGATGCTGCTAGAACTTGTAGGTCAGATCCGCCATCGTAGGTGAAACCCATGGAGCAACACGCATAGACTACATCAGATTTTGGAAACTATCATAAACTTCATCCTCAGTGCTAAGATCAGGTACAATATCTGGTGCATCAAGTGTAACTTCTGAAGGTAAGACTATTAACTCCGGGCCCACCATGTCTGGAGCATTGTCGTCACTACCCTCTTGGAAAATGACATGGGGACGTCGTGGCAGAATTGGTCTAAAAATGACAAGAAAACACCTTAGAACAAGTTTAGGAGCATAAGATTGAATCACTTATAAAATCTTAATGTATTAAAACTCACTACCCAAGGCATATTACCCCAAACTACCTACTTATTGGTAAGTTCTCAAGTATAAGTTTCATAACATTTTGTAGTTAATTTCCAGGTTCACTCCTTTACCTTTCATAGAAATGACAAGGAGGGATAAGGATGTGCAACCAATTAATTTTAGATTTTAGGATTCACTTTATAATAGATATCCATTTTTGATGAATTCGTGCCCATACACCTATCACTAGAAATGAAACCCACTTACTAAAAGAATAATTGCTCGACTTGGTAAATTACACATCCCAGCCCATTAGGGCCAACACAACTCATGAATTGAGATAAGAAATCACTCAATCGAAGGAAAATTAATACAAGTAAAAGTAAACTATCACAACAACACTCAACAATCACAAGAATATCAAGGAATGTAAAGTATTGAAATGCACCTATATGGAATGTCAATATGCTTGACATGTGAACTCTAGGTGCCTATAATGATGCATGTAACAATCCCCATTTCCCTCATATAATCGGGATAGGGATGAAATAAATATTCAAAAGAGTAATAATCAACAACACCACATAGCATGTGTTTCACCCAACAGTGAAATAATATCAACTATAATAGGAAAAAGAAGAATAACAATTATAATTTAGGCAACTTGGTTTTTACCCCGAATATGGGTTCACGACTCCCAAACACGGCTTATGACCAAGTCCCAAGCATTCCAATTCTCCAATATATGGTCACTAAATAGTAAATAAAAAAAATAAACCACCACTAATACCAAATTGTGACAACCCAAAATCGGATTCCACTTAACTGGTGCCCCGAGCCCAGTGGGCCACATGGCCTCAAGCGCATCTTCCTGAATGCCAGAGGCTGCCGACTAGAAACAAGGGCCTAGGTTGTGTTCATGGGAATAATATTCCTTCATTAGTAGAGTGTAACACAACAAAAGGAATATTAATGAATAATTAACAGGGGAAGAAATATAATTAAACAGCGGAAACAAACTGATGCAATAGATAAACGAGAATAACAATAACTGTATCAACTAGAAATGTGATTATGTAATGTCATGTCACTAGAAAACTAGAAAACACGGATAAAATAAAATAGTAATAACATGTTTCACAAGGTAAAAGAAAACAAAGACTACTAAAATAATCCTGAGATCCAACGTGGTCATCTACTATTAAGCTCCATCCTAAACAGCAAGAAATCAAGTGTTTGAAGTTGTATGATTCCCTTTTTCAACACCTGAAACCATGTAATCTACTCCAGGAACCAAATGATGCCCACATAGGGTGTGAGATAAATATCATTGGGCCACCATCAAAGGTTTCTATAACTTCCATCCTGTGTAATGGAATATAGCAATGTTCATGTATGTATATATAAGGTAAAGAAAGCAGAACAGTATAACTAAATACCCAATTACCTACTTCAGCCCTTGGCTGGTGTCTGAACATATACCTAGTTTATTTTGTTATGTAATTAACATTTAATGTTAATAGGATATATGAGGCATAAAAAACCCTGACATCACCTCCTGATAGTATATGTAATGATGTTCCCAAGGCATAACAAGTCAACCTGATAAGTATATCCAGTGAAGGAGTTCCAAGGTAATAACCAAGGTAATATAAATCTCACGAAACACAAACTCTGTAGTATCTGAGTCTAGCTAAGGGGTAAGAGTATAATCCAAAGAGCATAATCCTATGCATTCAATAATAAGAAACCTACCCAATCCAAGGTGATCGACCAAGGTAAAACAGGGCTAAGAAAGATGAGAAGAGAATTTGGTAGGGTTTGGCTGAGCTTGAAGGATTAAATGGAGATAATATCAGGGGGATGAGGTGCCCTTTTATAAGAGAGGAAAGGGGATCTTTTGAAAACTCTGAAAAATATTAATTTATAATAAAATCAAACCCTAAAAAAAACCTCGAATGTGTCCCAAATTAGAATAATATATGAGATAGGGTTGTAATATCATCATACAATAAATTTTGGACAACTTATTTTTTCTATTTAAACCTTATCTTTTTAATTTACACTTAGTTATTATATTAAATTTTAATTTTTCTAATATCATTCTAAATTATTAATTGTTATAAATATTTATATATATGGTGTTAATCAGCCATAAATATGTATTTTAATATTTTTTAGATCTTATAATAATCAATTTTTAATTTTAAATATTTTTTATGATTTTCAAAAAAATTAATAAAATGTTATTTTTATAAAATATCAATAGTGTCGATTTTAACACTATTTATTTATTTGAATTAAAATAAAATCATCAAAAAAGATAAATTCAAAAAAAAATTAATACACTGATAACATGTCATAGTCACCTATAAAATTCGTGGATCACTTAAATTAGTTCATATGATATTTATTTTATTATTTTTAAAACCATTTATTTGATATTTCTATTAACAATATAATTTTTACTTCACTATTGTGTCATCATTAATAATAATTAATTAATCTCTAAAAATTATAAATAAAATTTCATTATATATTTAATTTAATTATATTCCTAGCGACTATTTACTTTCGATGTTTTATAAATTTTATCACTAAATTAAAATTATTACACTTATAAGATATCAGAGGGTGACATGTTGTCACCTTCTTTTGTTTTAAAAATAATTACATCATTTTCATGGACCAAATTCCATGAAATGTATCTATTCGGACCCTTAGGTGATATGGGTCTACTTTTATTCGTCGAATATAATTTTGGCAGGTGTTAGGGTAATTTTATTATCACGACCCGACCCTACCCGGGCTCGATCCGCAACTACCCCAAGCCCGCCTCCATTGGCCAGGGGTTGGCGACCAGCGCCGAAGGCACAACAACTCAGGGATGCCTTTGCCTAAGCACCTGTACACACACACACAGCACACTCAATGCAACAGTGTAGAGTAAAAGTAAAGACAAGAAAAGAAAAATGAAACTACTATATATAAACCACAAAGTGCATCGAGCTCTACAAGTACAAAGAAAGCTGAAGGTACACTGAAAAGTGAATGGGCAAAACACGCGCCCAATCAGAAAAGTGCCACAACCCGGCAACAGGTAAACAAAAAGAAACAGCTGACGGGTCTCCCACCTGGAACCTGGCTATGACCACTGCACATGGTCCAAGCTCCCCAAGCTCCTACGCTCCACTGAAGTCACGCTCCACCTGTCTGTCGTCTTCAAGGGCACACCAAGTGCGGGCAAAGCCCAAGCATGGGTTAGTATAAAAATACCCAGTAGGATACACCGAAGGCTTGAGGGAGCAACAAAAGGAAGTACTGAAGGGTGAGCAGTAGAGAAAAAAGAGGAAAACAAAGAGAGTACAATAGAGAGTGTAGTAAAGAGTCCAGCTCAACCCATCAGGAGAAAGGAAGTAGACACATCCAGACACAAGGAGTTGGAAACGGTGAGAAGATGAACTTCCCGTCGAGTCTTCGCTACCTATACTAGGAGAGTAGACTCGTCCAACCATGAGAAGCTAGACACGGAAAGCACGTGGCATACCCCGCGTTTCTTCGCCTCTCCTGGAACGAGAGTAGCCAAACCCAAGAAGTGGGTGCCAGAAACAAGGTATATACATATCTTTATTCTCAGCAAGAAGACCGAACAACATCGTAAGGGGATCTCCTTCCCGTAGCTCAGCCCAAGAAAAGAGTAGCAAATAGTCCCAGAATTAACACCATCGATGCCCAGCATCCCGCACGTCTACCCCGAACCGCAAGCCAAGGGCTCAAACACCACACCTCGAAACTGCCTTGCAGTCGAGAGGTCTCAAAGTCGACAGGAGACCCCCTGCCTAGCCCCGCTGGAGGGTCCCTGGAAGTCAACGGGTTCCCACTACAGGGAGACCCGGAAAGTCGACGGGTGCCACACTGCCCAGTCCCGTGACAGGGTAATCCACTGGAGGGCGACCCGGCTAAAGTCGGCGATGGGACCACTGCCCAGCCCAGCTGGAGGTAACCCGGCATCGGGGACCACTGCCCAGCCCAGTTGGAGGTAAGCCCGTCATCGGGGACCACTGCCTAGCAAAGCTGGAGGTAAGCCCGGCATCAGGGACCACTTCCCAGCCCAGCTGGAGGTAAGCCCGGCATCGGGGACCACTGCCCAGCCCAGCTAGAGGTAAGCCCAGAACTGCTCTGGCCATCCCTGCTGGATGGTACTTCTTGGTGAACACCGTTGTACTGGCCATCCCTGCCGGATGGTAACCCTCTAGCGAGCCCAGTTCGGAACAACCTCAGCCTTGCTGGAAACAACCTCAGCCCTGCTGGAACAACCTCAGCCCTGCTGGAACAACCTCATACCTATAGGAACAACCTCATCCCTGCTGGAACAACCTCATCCCTACTGGAACAACCTCAGCCCTACTGGAACAACATCAGCCCTTCTGGAACACCCTCTTGGGTAGAGGATCGGTGCCCGCGTAAAGTGGTGGTCACACCGAAACCACAAGCTCTACCAGGGAACACGGAGCAATGGGAGAAACTCCCCAGGCCTCACAAGGCGATACCTCTCCAATCCGCTGAGTCACTGTCGAAGTGGACCGAGTCAACTCACCCCAGAAAGTGGGGAAAACACCCACACTGTACGAACACCCATAGTCGCAGATGGTGTCACAGTCCGGTGAAAGGGCATAGTACTGAAAACCCTCATAGCTGAAGAAGCATAAGAACCAAACCATCCCTACCGGCCAAACCATCGTGAACAAGACTAGGAGGAGACCGATCAACCCTACTGGTCAGACAAAAGAGCACCAGGCCATGGGAAACTCCACCCTGCTGGTCAAAAAAATGAGCGCAGAGGGACCCTCTATGTCATGAGAGGTCAAGTACGCAAAACAGATCACAGCACGCACGTGGGTCCCACATGATGTGTGGCTCCAAGTCAACCCCAACTGAGCGCACAAACATCCTCAGGTACAAACAACCACACGTACCTCCAAGCGCTCCTGTATACTCCTGGAGTTTACCTCATTCCAGCTCAAAGGCTATCGTGCACACGACACCCAGCATAAACGCAAAGGTGTGACGTAACAACTCCATCTCAAAGGCCCGAGAATGGCCAACCACAACTTGTGGACCATTTACATCACTCTCCCAAGATTGCACGATCACACGCCAAGGGTCCGCTACAAACAAGGTAGGGTGAACCACCACTGGAGCACCTTCCATGCTTCCACATTTAATAAGATCGCAAAAGAGACTCAACACATCCAAACAGATCACACCATTGTAATCCTCATGGAAAAACACATGAGATCGACTACTTACTCGCCTCAAATGGATATCCGACGAAAAAGTCACCAACACCGCCTCACGCCCGAACGACGTCCCGTGATCCCGAGCCTCGACCCCGAAAACAGTCGGGCGCATCACACCATTGCGTTCCCCTTGGGAAAACACATCAAAAGAACTACCCACATGAGTGCAACGGATATCCTAAGAAAAAGGTGCATTTCGGCGCACCGCACATGAGCGATGCGTCGTGGGACCTGCATCCCGGTCCCAAAACTCAATGAACAGATCGTACCGTTGCGATCCTCTCGAAAAAGCTCACAAGATGGACTATCCACTTGTCCAAAACGGTCGCCCGGTGATTAAGATGGAAAATCACCGTCGACGCCCAAACGGCCCTCATGGGCCCCGCACCATCGTGCGGAATTACAGCGGGAATACTGCGCCAATGCGATTCCCTCAGAAAAACACCCAACATCGACTGCTCGCACGCCCTATATGGAAGTCTGAGGAAAAAGCCTCTAAAAGCTGCACGCAGCTCAAAAGACGGGTCGTGGGGCCCACGCCTCAACTTCGGCCTCAACGCATGTAACTGCAATGGAAAGCTCCGCCTCAGTTCCAGGGTCCCAATGCCACTGACGTCGTTTAAATCGGACGTCGGACGCGTCCACGCCGTCCAAGACAAGGATGTCGGGAAAAACGCTCGACCACTTAAAGATGTGTCGCGCCTCTGCGGTTCCTCGTTTCGGGAATTAAAAATTTCCAAAACCATTTCAAAAGATCCACTTCTGTGCCAAGACCGCGCTTCCACAGACGGCGTGCAAAACGGACGTCCGTAGCGAAAGCTACGGACGTCGGAATTTAGAAGGGGGGGGGACACCCCTTGGGCCGGACCGGCCTGGACCGGCTGGTCCACCCACAGCCGGCCTGCTGGGACCGCGCGCCAGCCGCCTCCCGCGAGGCCGCCTCGCCCGCGCGCCGCACGGGTGCCTCTTCCACCGACCAGCCGACACGGCCGGTCGGCTTTCCACACGGAGACCCGCGTCGCGCGGGTCTCTGTCCAGCCGCGGGGTCGCGCGCCTGGGACCCCGCCGTCTCCTCTCGCCGGCTCCCATAGCCGGTGCCCTCAGCCAGCAAGCCGAGCTGCCCTGCACCATGGAGGTTCCGCCCAGCCGGCCGGATGGCCGGCCGGCCTTCCGCCACGCCCGCTGCCGTGCCGCCATCCCGGAACCACCGTCCGCCTCTAGTAACCGCCGGAAAACCAGATTTTCGGCCGGAACTTCTCGGGACTGCCCCGGGCACCCCGGGACTCGGATTTTCGATCCGAGAAGAGCGTTGGAAACCGTAGAACATATCCTACACATTTGCGGGCTTCGATCGATGATCAGACAGAAATTAGACAATATAAATTGGGGACAAATATTGAGGGAATTTGAAAACGAAAACGAAATAACTCCTACCTCGAAGGGCGTAGCCCAACGCTTGGTGTGCGGACCGTCGGAACCGCTGCGCCTCGCCGGAGTTCGCCTCGCCGGAGTTCGCCTCGCCGGATCTCTCCTCGCCGGAGGTGAAGGAGGGGGGGAGGGTTTGAGGAAGAAGAAGAAGAAGAAGAAGGGGGGGTGTTTAAGTACAAATCACTTAAACACCCGCCCGACAGCCCCGAACTCGAACTCCCGACAGGGTCGGGATTTAGCCTCCCCTAGGTTAAAAATCACGCTCTGAGCGCAAAGGCGTTCTCGGAATTTTATTCCGAGACCCCGTTCAAAAGTTACTAACCTTAGCGCCTGAGGCCGCCAAATTACGAAAACGCCCTTGGGGCCATTTTTCACAGACGGCCCGTGCCCGCGAAACTTATACCCCTCCTAGGGTAAACGGCATGCTCCGAACTCAACGGTGCCCTCGGTTTTCCAATCCGATCCACCATTTAAGAGATACTAGCGTTTCTCCATTAAACGAATAAATTAATTTATTAATTTATCCGTTTAACCTTCCGGAAGTGAGCGAGGGGTCCAAACATCCCGCGCTGACATGTTTTATGTCGTTCTTAGGGTAAAACCCACATTCCGGACCCACCCGTACACTTGGATCTCTTATCGGAAGCTCCATTTAGGATTTATCCCATTTATTTTGCAGTTCCAGTGTGAACACACTGAAAGATTTAATTCCTGCCACTCCGGGGCTCGGAATCACATGCCTTCTGATGGCGCTGCTCTGGAATATTATCAAGAATATTCCATAGTCTTTCATAGAAAAAACCAGGTTCTTACATCATTCCCTCCTTCATGCTTTTCTTCCCCGAAAAGACAAACTAGGGAGCAACACAGGGTACTAAGCCCTCACCTGGCTTCCTCATACCCAAAAGAACCCACACACAGCTCTGTGTCCCCCCACATGGACCAAAGGATTGATCCGTTCATGCGAGGTCGGTCCATGCTGACGTCGTGCATCCACTCCAGACTTTGGGGTTAGGGAAAGGCGGTAGGGTACCTCGCCATCCCTTTGCATGGTCTCGAACGGCCCGAAGGCCCTCAGGGGTAGCTCACCTCCCCGGTCAAACATCTATGTCGTATGCCGCGACTGGAATAACCACCCACACCTGAAACAAGGCCCGGTGATTCCCTCCTTCAGAATATTTATATGGTGAAACACCCAAGGATATCTGGTCATACAAGATTCCACAGTCGATGCTCTCTTACACGCTCCAATGGCGAAGGAGTCAACACCATCAACTAAAAGAAAAGGTCTCATGCCTTTTTCCTTACCAACACAGGGTTAAACCTGACGCCCTGCGTCACCCTGGTAACACCTCAAACAAGGAGCAGGGAGGAAAGGAGTTCGCACACAGAGTCTAAAAATTCTAATGCAAACAGGTAGAAGAGCTGTAGAGAGTACCTCTTATCACCTCATTATCTGCAGGATAATAGATATCCAAAGCTCGCGGTTGTCCTTGGTCCCAAATGTCAACTCCCGGAGCCTGACGTGGACCACCTAGTGGTGATGGGAAGACCTCGTAACGTCATCCCCCACTACCATATCCTCCCGATCCTCTTCTAGAACCACCTCTCTGGGTACTACTCCGATCAAGGCGATGCCTCTGTCGTGGTGGTGTGCCTGCTGCCTGCCCGAAGCTATCAGCAACTCGGGTCGGGCAGTCCCGTTCCAAGTGACCTTGCCCGTCACAAGCATAGAACTGACTCTCTCTGGGCTGCACTAGTGCCCTACGGCGCCACTTTGGTGTAAGACCACGCCCCTAAGTCCGGTTGTCAGTAAGCCACCTGCGTTGAGGTTCTGATCACCGACGCCCACTAGCTGCGGCAGACGTCTCGACTCCAACGTGCCTACTACCACCACCAACACTAGAACGCGACAGGAAACCCTCTGTCACCAGCGCCTGCTCTAGCACCCCGGCATATGTGGAAATGCCCAAGGGTACTATGAAAGCACGAATCTCTTGGTGGAGACCCTGCTCAAACTTCTGCGCTCGGAGGTTGTCGTCATGGACCAAGTTCGGGTAAAAGCGTGCATGATCTGCAAAACTTGCCGCGTACTCGGCCACCGTCATCCCTCCCTACTGAAACTGCAGGAGCTCTTGAATCCGAATGGAGTACAAGAAGGAGGGAAAAAACTCCTCATGAAACAAAAACTGAATGTCGGCCCACGAAAGTCAAAACTCGTCGAGAAACTGAGTCACCAGACTCCACCAACGCTGAGCTGCTCCACGAAAAGGGGTGGCTTCCAAAGCCACTCTCTGATCTGTCGGCGTCCGCGCAAGCCTGAAAAGGTGAACCACTGCCTCGAGCCAAACCTCTGCTGCCTTAGGGTCTGGCTCACCACTGAACCTCAGCGGTCTCTGCCGCTGGAACTCGCGGAGCGTGCTCAGCCTGCGCTCAAGCTCAGCCTGCTCTGCTGAAACTGCCTGCTGCTCAACAGGTGGCTGTGCTGCTACCGGCCCACCTGGAGAAAGGGGCTCGCATGATGGGTCCTGGACTGTGGCCTCATAGCTCACAGGGTCGTCATCACGAACCAAAGCTGGTATCCTGGCTGGCTGTCCCCGCAGAGACATCCTGAAAATTATCAAGGAGTGTCGCTGTCAGATGAGCATATATGTATATACCAATAGAAACGATGGGGAGCTGACTCAAGAAGGACAGTCAAAGACTCAATCCTATGTGATGCACATAAAATTTTTACATGCAACAAGTTTCTCAGCATTCCGAGTCGAAAAGCGGGTTATCAAGTTCCTGGTGAATGGATACATTGGCCGCCACACCATCACTGGACTCCCTGGCCTGAGATCCGCTCTCGAGACACGTTAACATCGTTGCCCTATATCCCAACCAATTCCTCTTTTAGGGACGTCCACACAACGTCCCAAAGAATGAACCACCTCTGATACCACTTTGTCACGACCCAACCATACCTGGGCTCGAGCCGCAACTACCCCAAGCCCGCCTCCATAGGCCAGGGGCTGGCGACCAGCGCCGAAGGCACAAAAACTCAGTGAGGCCTTTTCCTAAGCACATGTACACACACACGCAGCACACTCAATGCAACAGTGCAGAGTAAAAGTAAATACAAGAAAAGAAAAGGGAAACTGATATATATAAACCAAAAAGTGCATCGACCTCTACAAGTACAAAGAAAGCTGAAGGTACACTGAAAAGTAAAGGGGAAAAAATCGCCCAATAATAAAAGAGACATAACCCGGAAACAGGTAAACAAAAAGAAACAGCTGACGGGTCTCCCACCTGGAACCCGGCTATGACCACCGTATGCGGTCCAAGCTCCTCAAGCTCCTAAGCTCCACTGACGTCACTCTCCACCTGTCCGTCGTCTGCAAGGGCACACCAAGTGTGGGCAAAGCCCAAGATTGGGTGAGTATAAAAATACTCAGTAGGATACCCCAAAGGCTCGAGGGAGCAACAAAAGGAGGTACCGAAGGGTGAGCAGTAAAGAAAACAGGGGAAAGAAAAGAGAGTACAAAAGAGAGTGCAGTAAAGATTCTATCTCAACCCATCATGAGAAAGGAAGTAGACTTATCCAGACATAAGGAGATGGAGATGGTGAGAAGATGAACTTACCGTCGAGTCTTCGCTACCTATAGTAGGAGAGTAGACTCGTCCAACCATGAGAAGCTAGACACGGAAATCACGTGGCATACCCCACACGTCTTCGCCTCTCCTGGAAGAAGATTAGCCAAACCCAAGAAGTGGGTGCCGGATACAAGGTATATACATATCATTATGCTCAACAAGAATCCCGAACAACATCATAAGGGGATCTCCGTCCCATAGCTCAGCCCAAGAAAAGAGTAGCCAACAGTCCCAAAAGTAACACCATCGATGCCCAGAATCCCGCACGTCTGCCCTGAACCGCAAGCCAAGGGCTCAAACACCACACCTCGACACTGCCCCGCAGTCGACAGGTCTCAAAGTCGACAGGTGACCCCCTGCCCAGCCCCGCTGGAGGGTCCCTCGAAGTCAACGGGTTCCCACTACAGGGAGACCTGAAAAGTCGAAGGGTGCCACACGGCCCAGTCCTGTAACAGGGTAATCCACTGGAGGGAGACCCGGATAAAGTCGGCGACTAGACCACTGCCCAGCCCAGCTAGAGGTAACCCGACATCGGGGACCACGGCCCAGCCCAGCTGGAGGTAAGCCCGACATTGGGGACCACCTCCCAGCCCACCAGGAGGTAAGCCCGGCATCAGGGACCACTGCCCCAACCAGCTGGACGTAAGCCCGACATCGGGGACCACTGCCCAGCCCAACTGGAGGTAAGCCCGGAACTGCTCTTTCCATCCCTGCTGGATGGTACTGATCAGTGAACACCGATGTACTGGCTATCCCTTCCGGATGGTAACCCTCTGGCGAGCCCAACTCGAAACAACCTCAGCCCTGATGGAAACAACCTCAACCCTACTGGAACAACCTCAGCCCTGCTGGAAAAACCTCAGCCCTACTGGAACAACCTCAGCCCTACTGGAACAATGTCAGCCCTGCTGGAACAACCTCAGCCCTGCTGGAACAACCTCAGCCCTGCTAGAACAACCTCATCCCTGCCGGAACAACCTCCTGGGTAGAGGATCGGTGCCCGCGTAAAGTGTTTGTCAAACCGAAACCACAAGCTCTACCAGGGAACACGGAGCAATGGGAGAAACTCCCCAGGCCTCACAAGGCGATCCCGCTCCAACCCGCTGAGTCACTATCGAAGCAGAATGGGTCAACTCACCCTAGAAAGTGGGGAAAACACCCACACTTTACGAACACCCGTTGCCGCAGACGATGTCACAGTCCGGTGAAAGGGCACAGTACTGAAACCCCTCACAGCCGAAGAAGCAGTGGAACCAAACCATCCATGCCGGCCAAACCATCGAGAACAAGACCAGGGGATACCACTCAACCCTACTGGTCAGACAAAAGAGCACCAGGCCAGGGGAAACTCCACCCTGCTTGTCAAACAAACGAGCATAGAGGGACCCTCTACGTCATGAGAGGTCAAGTACGCAAAATAGATCACGGCACGCACGTGGGGCCCACATGACGTGTGGCCCCAAGTCAACCCCAACTGAGCGCACAAACATCCTTAGGTACAAACAACCACACGTACCTCCAAGCGCTCTTGTATACTTCCGAAGTATACCTCATTCCAGCCCAAAGGCTATAGTGCACACGGCACCCAACGTCAATGCAAAGGCGTGACGTAACAACTCCACCTCAAAGGCCCAGGCACGACCAACCAAAACTTTTGGACCATTTACATCACTCTCCCAAGAGTGCACGATCACAGGCCAAGGGTCCGCTACAAACAAGGTAGGGCGAACCACCAATGGAGCACCTTCCATGCTTCCACATTTAATAAGATCGTGCAAGAAGCTCCGCACAGCCAAATGGATCACATCGTTGTAATCCTCGCGGGAAAACTCACGAGATCCACTACATACTTGCCTCAAATGGATATCCGACGAAAAAATCACCAACAACGCCTCACACCCGAACGACGTCCCGTGATCCTGAGCCTCGACCCCGAAAATAGTCTGACGCATCGCACCATTGCGATTCCCTCGGGAAAACACATCAAAATCACTACCCACATGAGTGCAACAGATATCCAGAGAAAAAGGTGCATTCCGGCGCACCGCACAAAAGCGATGCTTCGTGGGACCCGTATCCCAGTCCCAAAACTCAACGAATGGATCATACCATTGTGATCCTCTCGAAAAAGCACACAAGATGGACTATCCACTTGTCCAAAACGGACACCCGGTGATTAAGATGTAAAATCACCGTCGACGCCCAAACGACCCATGTGGGCTCTGCACCGTCGTGCGGATTTACAGCGGGCAAATAGCACCAACGCGATGCCCTCGAAAAAACACCCAACATCGACTGCTCGTACGCCCCATACGGACGTCCGAGGAAAAAGCCGCAAAAAGTTGCACGCAGCTCAAAAGACGGGCCGTGGGGCCCACGCCTCAAATTCGGCCTCAATGCCTGGAACCGCCCTGGAATGCTCCGCCTCGGTTCCAGGGTCCCAACACCACTGACAGTGTTTAAATCGGACGTCGGACGCGTTCGCGCCGTCCAAGACAAGGATCTCGGAAAAAACGCTCGACCACATAAAGATGTGTCGCGCCTCCGCGGCCCCTCATTTCAGGAATTAAAAATTCCCAAAACCACCTCAAAAGATCCGCCTCTATGACAGGCCCACGCCGCTGCAGACCGCGCACAAAACGGACGTCCGTAGCGAAAGCTACGGACGTCCGAATTTAGAAGGGGGGGGGGGGACCCCCCATGGGCCGGACCGGCCCGGACCGGCCAGTCCGCCCACAGCCGGCCCGCTGGGACCGCGGCGCAGCCGCCTCCCGCTAGGCCGCCTCACCCGCGCGCTGCATGGGCACCTCTTCTACCGACCGGCCGACATGGCCGGTCGGCCTTCCACATGGAGACCCGCGTCACGCGGGTCTCTGTCCAGCCGCGGGGTCGCGCGCCTGCGACCCCACCGTCTCCTTTCGCCGGCTCCCGCAGCCGGTGCCCTCAGGCGGCGAGCCGATCCGGCCCGCACCGTGGAGGTGCCGCCCAGCCGGCTGGAGGGCCGGGCGGCCTTCCGCCGCACCCGCTCCAGCGCGGCCATCCCGGAACCACCGTCCGCCACCAGTAACCGCCGGAAAACCAGATTTCCGGCCAGAACTTCCCGGGACTGCCCCGGGCACCCCGGGACTCGGATTTTTGATCCGAGAAGAGCATCGAGAAACCATAGAACATATCCTACACATCTGCGGGCCTCAATCGAAAATCAGACAACAATTCAACAACATAAATTGGGATCAAATATTGTAGGAATTTGAAAACGAAAACGAAATAACTCCTACCTCGAAGGGAGTAGCCCGACGCTTCGTGTGCGGACCGTCGGAACCGCTGCGCCTCGCCGGAGTTCGCCTCGCCGGAGTTCGCCTCGCCGGAGCTCGCCTCGCCGGATCTCGCCTCGCCGGAGCTCGCCTCATCGAAGGTGAAGGAGGGGGGGAGGTTTGAGGAAGAAGAAGAAGAAGAAGAAGGGGGGTGGGGGTGTTTAAGTACAAATCACTTAAACGCCCGCCCGACAGCCCCGAACCCGAACTCCCGACAGGGTCGGGATTTAGCTTCCCCTAGGATAAAAACCACGCTATGAGTGAAATGGCGGTCTCATAATTTTATTCTGATACCCCGTTCAAAATTTACTAACCTTAGCGCCCGAGGCCGCCAAATTACAAAAACGCCCCTGGGGCCATTTTTCAAAGACGGCCCGCACCCGCGAAACTTATACCCCTCCAAGGGTAAACGACACGCTCTGAACTCAACGGTGCCCTTGATTTTCCAATCCAAACCACCGTTTAAGAGATACTAGCATTTCTCCATAAAACGAATAAATTAATTTATTAATTTATCCGTTTAACCTTCCGGAAGAGAGCGAGGGGTCCAAACATCCCGCGCGGACATGTTTTATGTTGTTCCTAGGGTAAAAACCCCATTACGGACTCATCCATACACTCGGATCTCTAATCTGAAGCTCCGTTAAGGAGTTATCCCATTTATTTTGCATTTCCAGTGTGAACGCACTGAGAGATTTAATTCCGGCCACTCCGGGGCTCGGAATCGCACGCCGTCTAAAGGCGCTACTCTAGAATATAATCAAGAATATTCCAAAGTCTTTCATAGAGAAAACCAGGTTCTTACATTTATAATATTATATTTACCCTTAATTACTCGATTTACCCTTAACTACGGTGACAAAAATAATTACCAAATTTACTATTCATAATGCCCAAAAAATCAAAGTACCCCATTAAAATAACTTAGACCAACTAATTACAAACATGGAATCCATTTTCAAAAATTCAAAACTCTAAAGTTGTATTAATTAATTTAAAATTAATCCCGTTGTTGAGAAAATGGGATTTAAAAGATAAAACATTGAAAAAATTGAAATGTTTTTACCTATTAATTCAATGTATAATTAATTATAATGAGATACATTATATTAAATGGTAAAAATAAATTCTATTAATAATTTAAAACAATTCAATATTATAATTTAAACATATAAATTATCTCAATGAAAAAAAAAATATAGTTAAAATTTAACATATTTTTACTATTCATCAAAATATGAATGTTATCAGAAAAATATCAAAAATTTATCAAAAGAAAATTTTTATATCACGTTTCCAAATAAGAAGTTTATTTTTTCAAATCTAACTTATAAATGTGACCAAAACCTGATTTAAAATGGTTGCACCATCAAAAGGCGAAAAAATAGCATTTTTTTGAAAAATACTTTATTTATACGAAAAAAGAACTTGTCCTTATATCATGTCCAGAAAAAAAATTATGGATAATACTATTCACAATGGCTAGTTTATATCCTGTTAAATAATAATATTTTAATAGTAAATCATTGTTTAGTGAAACTTGGTATTGCGTACAACATAGCTGTCGAGGAAGGTCTCTCTTACATGTAACGCAAGACAAGTTAGTATTACATGTAGTGATAGAATTATTTGGTGTTGCATATAATATAATAAAAAACTATTTCATTTATACATTGAGAAAAATCTATACTCGATGGTGCATGAAATGAATTCTATCAAAAGAACCTGAATGTGTGTGCAACACAAGCCATGAATAGTGTTGCATATACTCCATGCTAATACGGTGTTGCGTATAGCACAAGCTAATCTTGGAGTATCGTACAACACAAGACATCAATGACCAGCAGGGTGGAGTTTCCCCAGGCCTCACAAGGTGATCCCGCTCCAACCTGCTGAGTCACTGTCGAAGCGGACCGAGTCAACTCACCCCAAAAAGTGGGGAAAACACCCACACTGTACGAACACCCGTAGTCGCAGACAGTGACGAAGTCCAGTGAAAGGACATAGTATTGAAACCCCTCACAGCCGAAGAAGCATAGGAACCAAACAATCCGTGTCGGCCAAACCATCGAGAACAAGACCAGGCGGAGACCGCTCAACCCTACTGGTCAGACAAAAGAGCACCAGGCCAGGGGAAACTCCACCCTGCTGGTCAAACAAACGAGTGCAGAGGGACCCTCTACGTCGCGAGAGGTCAAGTACGCAAAAAAGATCACGGCACGCACATGGGGCCCACACGACGTGTGGCCCCAAGTCAACCCCAACTGAGCGCACAAACATCCTCAGGTACAAACAACCACACGTACCTCCAAGCGCTCCTATATACTCTCGGAGTATACCTCATTCCAGCCCAAAGGCTATCGTGCACACGGCACCCAGTGTCAACGCAAAGACGTGACGTAACAACTCCCCCTCAAAGGCCCAGGAACGGACAACCACAACTTGTGGACCATTTAAATAACTCTCCCAAGAGTTCACGATCACACGCCAAGGGCCTGCTACAAATAAGGTAGGGCGAACCACCACTGGAGCACCTTCCATGATTCCACATTTAATAAGATCACGCAAGAGGCTCCGCACAGCCAAACAGATTGCACCGTTGTAATCCTCGCGGAAAAACACACGAGATCGACTACTTACTCGCCTCAAACGGATATGCGACGAAAAAGTCACCAACACCGCCTCACACTTGAACATCGTCATGTGATCCCGAGCCCCGACCCCGAAAACAGTCGGGCATATCGCACCACTGCGATCCCCTCGGGAAAACACGTCAAAAGCAATACCCACATGAGTGCAACAGATATCTGGAGAAAAAGGTGCATTCTGGCGCACCGCACACGATCGATGCTTCGTGGGACCCACATCCTGGTCCCGAAACTCAATGAATGGATTATACCGTTGCGATTCTCTCAAAAAAGCACACAAGTTGAACTATCCACTTGTCCAAAATGGTCGCCCGGTGATTAAGATGAAAATCAACGTCGACACCCAGATGGCCCTCATGGTCCCCACACCATCGTGCGTAATTACAGCGGGCAGACTGCGCCAATGCGATGCCCTCAGAAAAACACCCAACATCAACTGCTCGTACGCCCCGTACAGACGTCCGAGGAAAAAGCCACTAAAAGGTGCACGCAGCTCAAAAGACGGGCCGTGGGGCCCACACCTCAACTTCGGCCTCAATTCCTAGAACCTCCCTGGAAAGCTCCGCCTCGGTGCCAGGGTCCCAATGCCACTGACGGTGTTTAAATCGGACGTCAGACGCGTCCGCGCCGTCCAAGACAAGGATCTCGGAAAAAACGCTCGACCAATTAAAGATGTGTCGCGCCTCAGCTGCCCCTCGTTTCTGGAATTAAAAATTCCCTAAACCATCTCAAAAGGTCTGCCTCTGTGCCAAACCCAAGCTTCCGCAGACGGCACGCAAAACGGACGTCTGTAGTGAAAGCTACGGACATCGGAAGTTAGAAGGGGGGGACCCCCCTTGGGCCGGACCGGCAGGGACCGGCCGGTCCGCCCACAACCGGCCCCCTGGGACTGCGGCCCAGCCGCCTCCCGCGAGCTGCCACGCCCGGGCGCCGAGCGGGTGCCTCTTGCATCGACCGGCCGAAATGGCCGGTCGGCTTTCCACACAGAGATCCGCATCGCGCGGGTCTCTGTCCAGCCGCGGGGTCGCACGCCTGCGACCCCGCCGTCTCCTCCCGCCGGCTCCCGCAGCCGGTGCCCTCAGCCAGCGAGCCGAGTCGCCCCGCACCGTGGAGGTGCCGCCCAGCCGGCCGGATGGCCGGCCGGCCTTCCGCCATGCCCGCTGTCGCACCGTCGTCCCGGAACCAACGTCCGCCACCAGTAACCGCCGGAAAACCAGATTTCCGGCCGGAACTTCCCGGGACTGGCCCGAGCACCCAGGGACTCGGATTTTTGATCCGAGAAGAGCTTCAGAAACCTTAAAACATATCCTACACATCTGCGGCTTCGATATATTATTGTACATCAATTAGAAAATATAAATTGGGCCCAAATATTGCGGGAATTTGTAAACGAAAACGAAATAACTCCTACCTCGAAGGGCGTAGCCCGACGCTTTGTGTGCGGACCGTCGGAACCGCTGCGCCTCGTCAGAGTTCACCTCGCCGGAGCTCGCCTCGCTGGAGGTGAAGTAGGGGGGGAGGTTTTTAGGAAGAATAAGAAGAAGAAGAAGAAGGGGGGGTGGGGGTGTTTAAGTACAAATCACTTAAACACCCGCCCTATAGCCCCGAACCCGAACTCCCGACAGGGTTGGGATTTAGCCTCCCCTAGGCTAAAAACCACGCTTTGAGCGCAACGGCGGACTCAAAATTTTATTCTAAGACCCCGTTCAAGAGTTACCAACCTTAGCGCCCGAGGCCGCCAAATTACAAAAACGCCCCTGGGGCCATTTTTCACAGACGGCCCGCGCCCACGAAACTTATACCCCTCCTAGGGAAAACGGCACACTCCACACTCAATGGAGCCCTCGGTTTTCCAATCCAAGCCACCGTTTAAGAGATACTATCATTTCGCCATTAAACGAATAAATTTATTTATTAATTTATCCGTTTAATCTTCCGGAAGCGAGCGACAGGTCCAAACATCTCGTGCCAACATGTTTTATGTTCTTCCTAGGGTAAACACCCCATTACAGACTGATCCATACAATCAGATCTCTGATCTGAAGCTCCGTTTAGGAGTTATCCCATTTATTTTGCGTTTCCAGTGTGAATGTACTGAAAGATTTAATTCCGGCCACTCTAGGGCTCGGAATCGCACGCCATCTGAAGGCGCTCCTCTGGAATATCATCAAGAATATTCCAAAGTCATTCGTATCAAAATCTGGGTTCTAACATTTATAATATTATATTTACCCTTAGTTACTCGATTTACCATTAACTCCGATGATAAAAATAATTACCAATGTTACTATTCATAATGCCCAAAAAATCAAAGTACCCCATTAACATAATTTAGACCAACTAATTCCAAACATGGAATCCATTTTCAAAAATTCAAAACTCTAAAGTTGTATTAATTAATTTAAAATTAATCCCGTTGTTGAGAAAATGGGATTTAAAAGATAAAACATTGAAAAAGATTGAAATGTTTTTACCTATGAATTCAATGTATAATTAATTCTAATGAGATAAATTATATTAAATGGTAAAAATAAATTCTATTAATAATTTAAAACAATTAAATATTATAATTTAACCATATAAATTATCTCAATGAAAAAAAATATAGTTAAAATTTAAAGTATTTTTACTATTCATCAAAATATGAATGTTATCAGAAAAATATCAAAAATTTATCGAAAGAAAATTTTTATATCACGTTTCCAAAGAAGATGTTTATTTTTTAAAATCTAACTAATAAATGTGACCAAAACCTGATTTAAAATGGTTGCGCCATCAAAAGGCGACAAAATAGCATTTTCTTGAAAAATACTTTTTTTATCCGAAAAAAAGAACTTGTCCTTATATCATGGCTAGAAAAAAAAATTATGTATAATACTATTCACTATGGCTAGTTTATATCCCGTTAAATAATAATATTTTAATAGTAAATCGTTGTTTAGTGAAACTCGGTATTATGTACAACATAAGCTGTCGAGGAAGGTCTCTCTTGCATGTAATGCAAGACAAGTTAGTATTACGTGTAGTGAAAGATTTATTTGGTGTTTCATATAATATAATAAAAAATTATTTCATTTATACATTGAGAAAAATCTATACTCAGTGTTGCATGAAATTAATTCTATCAAAAGAACCTGAATGTGTGTGCAATACAAGGCATGAATAGTGTTGCATATACTGCATGCTAATACGGTGTTGCATATAGCACAAGCTAATCATGGAGTTGCGTACAACCCAAGACATCAATGAAACTAAATAGAATCTATCTCATAAAATATTGGGGTGTTACATTTGGAGGCCCTTGGAATGGGATACTTCTAATGGCGGTCGCTATTGGGTTTCAATAGAGACCTCCATAGGTAGTCATAGGGCTTAAAAAAATTAGTACACCTTCCCCCACCCTGTATTACCTCATGCTCTCCCTCGAGAAACCCTACAATGCTCATCCCCTCCCTCACTGCACCACCTCTATCACACCGCCTCCACCTCCGACTCACCATTGTCGCTCATCCTCTCCCTCGCCACTCCCAAATCTACCTCCAACTCACCTATTTCTCCCTTCCTCTCCCTCATCATTCTGCCTCTGGCTATCCTTCATCACCCTTCCTCTTCCTCACCAAACCCACATCCACCTATGTCTCATCTATGCCTCATCCTCTCCCTCACTGTAGGTTCTGGCACCCTATCCCTCCCTGACTCCCCTACTCACTTCTACCTCCACCTCCCTCTCCCCAACTCCCTCTACTCACACCTGGCCCGTTGCCACAACCAACCCAGATCCGCACACCACACATCCACCCTCACCGCTATCTCTCCCCACGTCTCTGTAGCCCTCCGACTCCACCTCTACATTCACTTGGTTCCATATTTGTCTCGCTATCAGGTAATCCCTGATTTTAGTTATAGGGTTTTGATTTTGGGCACTTCCATCACAAATTGGAACTTCCATCCAAAATTGAATTTGGTAACTTCCATCACAAATTGGTTTTCTCCACTTCCTTCACAAATTATATTTGTTGATTTATTGGGAGGCATTATCTTCGTTGCTATGGTTTATAGTCCAAAATCGGTATTTGACAATTTTTTTCATGTACCACATGCCCATAAAGGTTATTATTATTTTTTCATTACTTTGATTTAGAATTTTTCTTTCTATAGTTATAGTTGCTTTATATTTTTTGATTATAGTGTATCAAAATTTATGCATTACGATATCAGTGGATCATAGATTCCTTATTTTCCATGTTGGCTTGTTATTTTTTGTTATACCCTGTAAAATATATTTTTTTTCTTAACTGATTGACTCCTCCACCAATCTGATCAAATGAGTGAAGTAATCCCATTATATATGGCCCACGAACTATCCAAATCTATAATATGAAGAACAATATATTGAAGGGAACCAATGATCATGTTTACTGGAGGAGAATATGATAAGTGTGTAAGGGAATAGGAGCCATCAAAGCAACCAACCCGTTTGACATCACAATTAAGAAACTTAGAGTGAAAATAGATTAATAACAAGAATGATATATTCAAATCTAATGGGAAATATCACTGGAAATATCCACTTTAAAACAACATAGAGGTTTATCAATTAAATAGTGTAAATATATTTGAATGGAGGAAAACATAGGAAAAAACAAAATGAAATTTCAATAAAAGAAATATAGGTATTCATAATTTATAAAATATTTCTTTTTATAAAGGGTTATATCCCCTTTATATGATTTACCATATACTCATATTAATATGAGGTTTATTTACCTTTATCACCTCATCTTCTTTCTTTGACCAGCATCCATGAGACTTTTTTGTTAAGGTTTTACCTAATTTAGTTATGAAACTTACATTAAGACTAAATTTTTATCATGGGTGTGTGAATGTAAGAAACATTTTGACCTTCCCCCCTTAATGGAATATTTCTTTGCTATCATGGATCAACCATATTTAAGAATAAGTCCTCTAATAGAATCATCAGTGGGGAACTGGAGTCTTTGGTTAAAGGATTTATGATAGATATGATATATTTTAGAAAAATTCGGTATAGTTTACTACATGTGGAACCATAATAGATATATTAATTATGTATAATGTAATTATCCTATATTCTTCATTAATTGTTAGATATTATAAGTAGCGGTAGGGATTTCTTAAGCATCATGGGAAACAATATGTGTATGTCATCTCCAATTATTAAATTATAATTGGTGATATTAAAATTTCATAGTTGGAAATAGACAATTTTCATTACATGAAAACATTATGTCCATCATGTCATATAAATGATAGGATATAATCAAATGTGATAATCCCACCACCTCGATAATGTAGTTTTCATAAAATATAATTCACTTCATGGATTCTATAGAGTAATATCTCCCCCAAAAAACCATTTTGGATTGGTGGTGATATAGATATTGAAATTGATGATAAAATTTTATTTCATTACATAGGGAATTCATAAATGATGATTGATATACCTGTGTTGATTTTTGTTATGACAACCCATCAATATATTGCAATTAAAGATCGCATTATCCATCTTTGTTAATAAGATGTATCAATTATGTTCCATTGTTGAATGATAGTCAGTGGCATGAGATCTTTATTGTCTATGATATCTATTTTCTTTGATTTTTTGGTGTTATAGATTGAAATATCATCTTGTCACTAGTTTCTACATCCATATCATTATGTACCCATGATACTAATTGGTGATGATATCACCATGTGCTCAAATAGAGTCTGCATCCAATTCAAACAACCCATTTAACAGAAATTATGATTGTAAGTTATTCATTACAAAAATATTAATGGTGGATAAGGTATTCATTATATAATTATTTAGTTTAGATATTAGGTGACTATTAATAATCCAATAAAAGTAATTGTTAACTATTTTATATAGAGGATTTGGAATATATAAATAAATGTTATTAATCATAAAATTATAATGTAATCTAATGTGTCCTTCTCAAAATGATAGAAAATATTAATTGTTTTGATAACACCTCTCATGTGGATGTACTTTTCTTATTAACACACTTGGAAAATGTGTTTATTTATTTATGTAGACTTATTTTGAAAATTATTTGAAAATTATGTAAAAATACTTTTAGGAATAAATCAATATTTAGGCTCTATTTGGTAGCACTTCTTGAAAACGTCTTAGAGTACATATCCATTTTGATAAAATTTATTGTGCAAGTTTTTTCAAATTTCATGAAAATGTGTCTCTTGAAAAAAAATCATGAGAATTTATTTATTTATATATTATAATTGAGACAAAATTTTGTCTTTATATTTACTTATCCTTTAACTGAATATTCTGATTTCCTTACCTATTAAAAAGTGTAAAAAAATCCTCATACCATAAAAAAAATATCTTAGTTGAGTTTTGTTTTATATATTCATTTCATCAAAATTTTAATTCAATTAAAAATATTACTTTTATCCAGACATGTTTTATAATCCTCTCAAAAAAAATATTTAGTCAAGTAAAGAAGAATCCTTTTAAAAATAAAATGAATAATTAATTAAATATATTGCAATGATCATGTCATTTGTGAATTGTTTTTTGTTTTGGATGAGTATGAATTTAAGTCCATGTGAAATTGGTTAGTATTTATATAAAATGTATTTTGTGATATGAAATTCTAAAAATGCATGCAATATGAAGTCTTGTGTAAACATTGATGCATTTTGTACAGATACAAATATGGATAAGAGTTGGATTGATCTTCCAAATATAACATCTAGAGAATATTTTTAATGCATTATGAAATTTATTTATTTAACAAGAGTATTTCAATGATAAAATATATGTTTTCCACATAGAAAATGTGACAATAGATATCAATGCATATGATATATTGTGAGATAGCACATTTTCTTGATTGGGTTTTTGAAAAATTATATGAGTTGGAATCATCATGGAAAAAAATATATTCATTATCACCATATAGAAAATATTCATATGGATATTGATGAAAGGAAGATTAATCCTATGCATGATATGCTTACTAAAATGGCATGTGAGATAGCTCATGAAGGGATTAACATCTAGAATGTTTTGACCGGTGAGATCAATCCGTGCTCTGGTGTTGATCATGATTTATTGAAGTTTTATGAAATACTTGATGATGATAAAACATAATTATATTATGGGTGTAGACATGTTAGAGGAACAAGCACTAGACCCACATCATTATGTAAATCCCTTTACGTATGAGGGTTGAGGTATGGATGGTGGTAAATGTGTTTATTTCTTAATTATGAATTTAACATATATACACACATATGTCAAATTTTGTAGGAATTTTTTTCAATAGGATAATACTCGATTTCTTCTTATTCTCATAAGAGAGGCCCGGGTCCTGGTATTTATTCTTGGAATTCCGACACGACCCTTGATGTATCATTTGACGAGAGATACCATCCTATGGGATTGGGTACCCCCTATATTTATTCACACATTGGTTCATATCATATTCAACCCACACATGTTTTCATTGACTACATGTTAATGGGCATCGTTCCCCAAGGATACATTATATCAGTTATTGACGAAAGTTCAGGTAAGAGGGTCATTCTAGTTTCTTGACTATATTTAAAAAATACTAATATGGGATAATATTTTTTCTTAAATAGAATAATCTGAGTGTGTGACTAAATGAATTTTTTCTAGTTTGTATATCCAAATTTTTTTAAATGTGTAAAGATAATAAAGGGAGAATCAAGATGGATCACTAGGTACTAAATGTGGGTGCCCCAGACATTCTGGATAAATTCCCGAGAGGGGATCTCCCATCTCAGTGGCCTGAGTTGTTTCATATTGGTCTATTGAGGCTAAAATGGTGAGTCTATATATTTTAGTTTATATATTTCTAATAATTTTTACCATTTTACATATTTTATATTTGAATTTATTGAATGTAAGAGGTGGTAGAATGTCATTCCGAAAATAGTGTGTTGTAGGGACCACCTCACAGTCTTGGGACTCATCATGTGTCCTAGATTTGACATGATTTATTTATTATTAATTTTTATATTTTATTATTTAATATGTTTTTTTGTATTTTTATCTTATTAATATATAGTTATAGGAGCAAGTTTCAACGGCTCGTGAAATGTTAGTGTGGATGACAACTCATGATCGAAATGATCCATAGGTTGTAGCTCTTATAGTAAGTTCTTGTACTAATTATAAATTATTACATAATTCTACATATAAATATATATTAATATTTACATGTTACATTGGATCAATTTTAGGTTGAGTTAGCATTGTTTCTAGAGGACCAATGACAAATTTCCATGCGAAGGGATAAAATATTCAATCTCATTATTGTTCATGGTGGACATGGCTACAGTTTGACCTATGAAATTGGGATTACATATTTTTTAGTTTCATGCATAGTGGCTATGGATCTTGTTATTTCTAGGATGACTTAGAAGATGGCATATTTGGAGGCTTGGGTGCATGCTTTTGAGGATGTAAATGTGCAGCTGGTAGCTGAGCTTAGAGCACTACGAGAATATGTGCATCATGGTGATAGTGCAAGTGATCCTATGATGTAGGTTTATACAGAATTTATTTAATTATTTTTTATTAAATTAGTTAATATTACCTTTATAATTTTTATTCTTTGTAGGCCCCTTCCGTATCAAATGGATGTTGCAGCCATGGCCCCAGATGAGGTATCATATTCAAGAGGTGTGTTTTGTATTTTATTTTTTGTTTCTCGTTTAAATTGATTGTCTCGATTTGTTTTTTTTTTGTATATTTTAGAGTTAAAATTACATTTTTTTTCCATTTCTCTGGTCCTAGTTTGTCATAGTTACCTTTAGGTAGCCTTTATTCATTCATAGTTTCATTCTCTGTCACCTAAACTAGTAGGATGGTACAAACAAACTAGAGAATATTCTCACTAAGCCCCACAATCTTCATCCCCAACTTTAATAATAGTATGTCCTTAACTTATTCTCCCATTTAGGCCCCCCTAACAAATATATGTGGTCAGAATGTATGCCCCATTCTAAAAGACCAACCTCCACCTTCCACCCAGTCCGCTTCTCAAGATGCAGTATAATTTCATGGTCTGTATTTTTTTATTTTTTATCATATCTTTTCTTATCCTACCTATATTATAATATGTCATTGTGTGTGTGTGTGTTTCATGTTTTTTTGTCTATATCTATCTCTTTTTTCTCTCTATATGATCATCCTGTATGTATGTCTTTCTCTCTGTTCTTGTCTGTAGGAGTGTGTGTCTATATATCTACATGTTTTTCAATCTATATATCTATCCATTTTACAGAAAACCCGTCTATCTATTTATCCATTTATTTTTTTTTCATCACACTATGTATGTTTAATGATCAATCTTTTCACAATAGGGTTTATCTATAGGTTTTTTTATTTCTTTTGCAGTCTACATGCCTTTATAATGACATGTCTATCCAACCATCCATGTGACTTTTCATTGGCCTATTTTTCTATCATCATTATTTCTATTTATATATCAATTCATTTTTCATTTTGTGTGTAAACATATTATTTTGTCTCTATGAATTCAATTTTTTATCAGTTTATGTGTGTATTTTTTAACCCATCTATGTGTTTATATTTATTTTTTATTCATATTTTTTTTTCAAGTTGTATTCAATTGTTCATTAGTTCCTTAGTCCATTTATCCATCCATCTTCTTTTCCATCCATCTTCTTATCTGTATGGTTTTCCATCCATCCATTTCTTTTCTTTAGTAATGTGTGTGAAATTAAAAGTCCAAGGAGATGTCATTAGACCCTCCATTAGGTATCTAAGAGGACTTAGGTACTAGTGATTTTGGATGTTTCTTATACTTCTCATCATTGTACAGATCATCTCCTCAACATCATTTGATGGATCATTATAGAAAAACTTTTTTGACTCATTATATCATATATTTTGACTTTCTATGAAGCAGATGGTCATGGATGATCTAATGATTTGGGAACATTGGGGGTTGTTGGTATTTTAATTAGATTCCTAGTAACCCTCTCCCTTTGTGAAGGGTCGATCCCATAGTGACCTTGATATCACTACTCAGTAGTATCCCCTAAGGGTATAATGATATCCATGAGTAGGAAAGCTAAGTTCTTAGCCCTTTAAAATCAATTGTTGAAGGAAGGTTGCTCATAGTATTAACAGTTTTATGGTCCATCATCATCTACATTCGCCACAACACTTTATAATGTTTCTCCTTACCAATATCTATAAATATTTCTATCACATTGAATGGCCCCAAAATATGAATAGAACCTTCCCAATATAGACATGTAGTAAGAATTGGTGCATCTTCACCAACACTTTATCCATGAAACTTATTAGATCCTATTCTATTAGCATAGTTTATATGATAAATGAACATGGCTTGAAACCACTGTGGGAGTCATAGATCAAGAGTAGGTAGTTTCTTGATTACATAACCTAGAATCTTATAAGATGAATTGGTGGAGGGATGTATGGATTGACATCCTAACCCCATTCTTCATAATAACCCTATTCCAACTCTATATAGAAAGTGCCTTGAGACATCTCTTTATTCATTAAAGAGAACCCCATTGAATGTTTATATGTTTTATTAATCCCTTAAGGACCTTGAATGATTTCTATTAATGTCTCAAAGCTAGCATTGATTTGTCGATGGGGTTCCTTCCTCATGGATTTCATGACTTCCCTTAACAATTCATGGACTAATGAGGTTTTTCACCTAATATCTCCCTACATAGCCTTTGTGAAGGTGGTATTTTAATACATGGCACCATATATTGGTTCCCCGTAGACCCAGTTTGCATCCCATAAGATGATTCTTAATTTATGTTCTGTATGGTGGAATTTATTTTTCTATGTGATCAAGGGGATCAATAGTTATGGGATCAAGTTTATGATATAGATGTTCACCAAGGATATCTTGATGGATTCATAAATAGAGGCCACCTTTAGCTCCTAAATGAATTTAGTACATGTCCAATGGAGATAATATGTCAAAATCCATTCAATCTTGATTCCACATCATAAGTTAAATATCTAATATTTTTCCATCATCGTAATTGATCAGCAGTTGAGTGGGAAATATGGACGTATATATGTGTGTTTGCGGCTCTGATATGTTTGTTTGGTTATCTAGGGAAGTTTTTTGGTGATGTAACACACATTCATGAGTGGATTACCCCAAATAGATTATGACAATCTTTGAGGATATGTTGGATCTTCTCAGATTATTATAATCAAAAAATTGAAGGGGAAGGTTTATTAAAGGTCATTGGAAAATGATATACATCAACAGTCTATTCTATTATAGTTGAAGGATTGTGTGTTTCTCTCATAGTGAGTGTATCTCTGTGTGTGTTTGTGTATCTATCTTCCCATAAATTTGTCCATCCACTCATTTTTCTATCACTTTTTATGTGATCTCATCCACCAGTTCATTGGTCTATCTATTCCTTCATCCCTCATTCATAAGCCTGTCTATCTATCCATCTGTCTATACATGGGTTCGATCAACTATGCTGGTGTAGTTTCATCTGTCCATAATATCTACAAGATGGACAATGAAAACACCCATGGAAAAGTGTATCTATATATTCAAAATACTCTATATTTTCCACACTTCATCAAACAACAAGGTAGTTTTAAACTTAATGCACAACTAGCTCTCATGATTACTCATGTAGCACATGTATTTTTTAATATCTAATGGTAAATTCTGGTTTTGATTTATTTCATTTTATGTGCATATCATGAATCTGCATCCTTAGATTACCCATCAGGTTTGTAAATGATTTTTTAATGTTAGCTTTGAAGCATTGAATCACCCAAAAATATTCATATATATCTACTTATTTTTTTTTGTTTAATAGATTTTTGTGTCTTATTAGTAGGTTGATTGTGGCTGATGATTGGAGATGAATTGAAGCTAGTTTGATTGCTATTTTGGTCAGGATATCTGATTTTAATTTGTTATTTAGTGGCTGTTTCTTTTGTTTTTTTCTAGTTATAATATTTCATTTCAGTTTTTTTTCTGGTTATAATACTGCATTTCAGTTGTTGGAATGCATGTTTTTTTTTGCAGACAATTTTTTTTTGTTTTGGTTACTACATTTCCCCTATTGGAATGCAGGTTTTTTTTAAAAAAATATCAAGACTTGCGATCACTTATGGTGGTCTCTATAGGTTTTTGTTCAGAAACCATTAGCGACTGGCAATGAAACTCACTAAATCTATTTCTTTCAAATCATCAGAGACTATACAGACAGTCACTAATATCTTTCATAGTGACTGCTACCACGGCCAGGTTAGGAAAACCTATAGTGACGGTGTTTTTCTGTCGCTAATGCCCAATATTGACGAGGCAACTGTGACTGCCAAAGGCGACCAAGTGGTGCTCCCTAAAGACTATTGGAAACCCCTTTTGGCAGTCACTAATAATCGATTTTCTAGTAATGATATCATTATTACTATATTTTCTTCAGTCAACATATTTGCAATGGGTTTATCAACTTTCTTTTGATAGCAACATTCCCTTGAAAAAGTCCCATCGTTTTCCACAGAAAAAAAATTCTCCTTTCCTCTTGGAACGATTGTATTTATTCTTGAATTGTTGAATTTTATTTTTGAAATGTAAGCAAGAGTTTTTTTGTGCATTTCCCTCAATTATATTAATATTAGTATTGAATTGTGAAGTAATACTCACATATCTCGATATAGATTCTTCTTCAATGAAAAGAATCATTTTTAATTTTTCTAAGGAAATATCATCACTCTTTTTACTAAGTTATTTTCCGTAATCTTTCCACATAGGTGATAATTTAGCAATAATTGCACCAACCCGAAATGTTTATGGTATATTACTCTTAAGGGAAATAAGTTTATTTGGTACAATTGGTAGCTCTTGAAATTTCTCCAACACCGGCTTGTTATCAACCATCGCATAGTTTAGATACTTTGCAATAAGAAATTTATTGATAACGTTTTCCTCAGCTTTGTACTTGAACTCGAGTGCATCCCATATCTCTCGAATGGTCTTCATTTGGCAGAAATAGTCATAAGTACAATTTGATAACGTGTTGAGAATATTTCCTCGACAAAAAACTTAATCGTCTTAACGTTTCATCCTCATTTCTTGAATGTTCTCGACTTGAGTGAGATCAACGGGTGTACCGTTGGGATTTGAAGTTGTCTCCTCAGGAATAAGGGGATGATTCGGTTATGCTATGTAAAAAATATTCAACACCATAAGAAGAAACTTCATCATGTCAATCCGATGCACGGTGTGACCGGTATGACTTCAAGTGTGATTTTTTATTTAAAATTAACATTTTAGTTCAAAATATGTGTCACATACTCAAAAAAAAGAAAATACATTTTGGTTTTTTTTGATATTATAGTAAAATGATACAATTATCACAAAACCCGGATAGGGAAGCATTTCCTTTTATCAACGATTAGAAAAACACATTGATAAAGGGGTGGGCCTTTATCAGCGCTAATAATAGAACTGATAAAAGTTTTTTCCAAAAAAAATTATGAATTTATATAAAATTATTATATTTATATTAAAAAATAATGTTTATTTGAATACATTGAATAAAAAAAATGTTTATAATAAATATATATTTTTAAATAATTCAAAAATATATATATAATGTTTTTATTGAAAAAAGTATTTCTAATATTATAATTAAATATATATATATAATTTAATAATTATAAGATTATAATAAATTACATTAAATAATAAATATATTTATTAGATGTATTATATTTATTAGATTTATTAGTGATTTATTAGATTAATTTATTATATTTATTTGATTTTTTGGATTAATTAATTATGTTTATTATATTGGATATATTTAATTTATTTATTTTATTTATTTTACTTATAAATATATAGTACTTTTTAAAATATTTTTTTATTATTAAATGTATTGAATATATATGTGTTTTCTAATGAATTTGGTCAATGAAAATATTGATCATGAGTATATATATGTTATGCATCATGCATATGAATGTTCATTTATACATTACGTCACGGTTTCCATTAATGTGGTATGTTGATTAATTCATAATGTTACCCATATGAACTATATATGTTCTAAAAATGTACTTATAAAATTACATTAAATACATTTAAATAATAAATATATTTTATTATATTTTAAATGATATATATAAATACTTTTAGAATACATTTGTAATTATAATTATAACTGTATATATATATAAATAATTATAAAATTATATATATAATATTATAATTTTATGAATATATATATAAATATATTAACAATTATATACAAATATTTATAAATATATACTATTTATAGTTATAATTATAAGTATATATATATGTAAATAATTATAAAATTATAACAAATATATTTATTATACTACTTATAAAGTTATAAATATATAATTAAATAGATATATTTATAAATATATACAAATATTTATAAATAAACACAAATATTTATAAATAAATAAAAATAAATTTATTTTTATTTAAATAATTATTTAATTGGTTGTGAAATTGTTCTGATAATGATGTCCTTTATTAGCACTAATAAAGTGATGAGAAAAGACATATTTTTCAATGCTATAATTCTAGTGCAGATAAATACGTCTTTTATTAGTGCTATAATTTGAGCGCTGATAAATAAGTCTTTTATCAATGATTTTTAAATGTTGATCAAGGTATGTTTTATCATTTTTTTTATTTTAGAACTGATAAAATATACATTTACCAGTGTTTTTAACTAGTACTGATAAAGGATCCAGTGGGTTTAATAAAAAACTCTAACAGGCTCCTCCACCCTCACACCCTTTCGAGCCTTCGCAGAAGCTGACCCATGCGTCGTTGAGCCCTCCTCCGCTGTGACCCCTCCTCCTCTGTGACCCCTCCTCCTCCTCCACCACCGCTTCCTCCTCCTCCTCCTTCATCGCGTCCCCTTCTCTACCGCATCCCCTCCTCCTCCTCCTCCTTTGTCGCTACTGACTCCCCCGCCGTTGCCTCCTCCTCCTCCTCCTCCTCCTCCCTGGCCGCCGACTCATCCTCCTTTGTTGTCACCTCCTCCTCCACATCTTCTTCTTCTTCCTCCTCCTCCTCTACCTCATTCTCCTCCTCCTCCTTGTGCGGCCCCTTGTCCACCTGACCTGCTTCAGTGCACCCTCTTCATCCGCGACTATCCTGGCAGCCTCCTCTACATCGCACGGATTCCCCCCAGTGAGTCTCTATTGCGGTTTCCCTAGTTTCCATAGGGTTCATAGGGTTTGGGGGAGTTTTTCACCTAATTGTTGGTATGCCATTGAATTTTTGGGGAGTTTTTCATCTAATTGTTGGTATATCATTGAGTTTTGGGGGAGTTCTATATCTAATTGTGGGTATATCTATTGAGTATGTTTGTTTAATCTTTGATTATTATTGTTTACTGTTCTTTATTATTTAACTTAGGTGGAGATTCTTGTTATATATATTTCATTCCCTTTTTTTATTACCTCTATTTATTTTTATTTTCAATGTACTGCTCTTAATTTTCTTATCTATTTTATCATACAAAAAGGGGGAGAGAGATTCAAATTTGGGTCGAGTTTATTGGATTTGGTAATTATCAAATGGGTTGAAGGGTTCCTTGCCACTCTGTCTATGTTTTGATAAATTCATATCCCCTCTCAATTTGATTATTTTTCTTTTGATAATTACTTATTCCTCTATTAGTTTATAGTTTATTATTCTTTATTATGGTGGAGATTCTTATTAGATAAATCTACATCCTCTCTAAATTTATATGGTTATTCTATCACTTATGCTTCCACATGCACTTTCTACCTACATAGACCTATTCTAATTATTTATATTCTCATACATGATACTTTTGGATAGTTCCTAACTTTATGCTTGGTCAAAAACCTCTATAATGGATAGCTTCTCTAGTAGTGTCTATCTTTTAGAGTTGGAAAATATTTTTTCTTTATCTTCTTTTCGTAAATTATAGAGTCTTGAGTAATATAATAGCAACAACCTTCAAATAAAAACATGTAGGACTATATCTCTACATTTTAAAATTCCCTTAGTAATGTCCAAATATATTATATACTCCCCAAGGCATTTATTTTTCCTTTCCATCTAAATTGAATTGGAAATAATTGGTATTGCATCGATGGAAAAAGGTATATCTTCAATCCTATTAATATTCACAATTAATCACACATAATAGGTGTCTATAGCTATGGTTTATGAATGTGGTCATATAATTTGAAATATTAAACCAAATGATGAGATTTGATATCAAGACCACTTCTATAATTTATCTAAGACTTTAACAGTAGGCTACAATGATCTATATTTATAAATATATACATATATATATATATCTACATATATAAATATATGTTTGTGTTTGTGTAAAATTTTTTATAACTATAATAATTATACATTTGGAAAAGAAAAATGGTCATGGATTTCGAAACCTTTGGCCATAGTCTATATCAACTATGGTCATAGGTGTTATAGGAAAGTCCTACCACCACTATATATATGGATCGTGTCCTTAGGACTTTTCCATTTCTTTCCCATGAAAAACATTCCTTTGTCCATAGTCCATATCAACTCACACACCGGTTATGCCTCCATTAAAAGGTATGTGGCTTGGTTATTCTAACCGAACCAAAAAGCAGATCACTGGTTGTGCCTTGTCATTGAAAAAAGGCATATGTCTGAGATATGCCTCTAGGTGTGTAAAAGGAAAGGAATTTTTATTCATTCCTTGGTATGGGGAAAGATATATATTAAATAGTTACACTCTCCTTCAAAAGTATGGTCGATCTTGTGCATGTTCATGATACACCCTTGTATTTTAATGAATAACCTAGGGTTGGTTTCCAAGGTGAAAGAGGGAAGTTGAACTGATTTTTCAAATGGAACCAGATTCCATGACATGGTGGATATTCTACATCGTGGAGGTTGTTCTTGTGGCGTGGTTGGGGAACTATGATTTGGAAGATAGTTTTTAGGGTTCTAGTTGTTTTGTAATAGTGGTGTCATGGTGTTTTGGTTGTCGTGTGAAGTCTTATAATGTGGAGTTCACACAGTTCTTCCAATTTTGGTATCATTTCACTGTGGAGGGTCTGAGAGCTTAGAGGTTATGTTGTATTGATGAACAAGGCATCATAGTCCCTTTCCCCTAGATTATATGATCTCATTGTTGACCGTGCTGGTGGATTCTATATTTTTTTTACCAGGAACCATTATGGTGTGGCCATATCCTTTTTGTCGTAGTTCTTTCTCATTTGGGACCCATTGTGGCATGGCCCTATGTGTTGGGTTGTGATGCATGTTTTCTCATATTGCCTATGTGTTGTGGAATTTCATAGGGAATTTATAGTAGATGCATCGCACAATAAATATGTTTTAAGAGTTGTATGAAGGATTCGTATAAGCTTCTGCACAGTTTTAACGAAATATCATCTTAATGATGTTGAAGGGAAAATCAATCCTCACCCACCTCTTCTTTATGTGCACTTGATATCCCAAGGAGCATGGGATGCATTTAGCAGCCATTGTGTGGAGCAGACTTTTCAGGTACATTGTATCTGGTAATACATTGTTTGATGTTTCTTGTATTCATCACTGTAATTGACAGTTTTTTATTTATAAAATAGCAACTGAGTGATGAAAATAAAGAATGGGCATCAAAACTAGTGTACCCCTAATTTAATGCAAGGATGGGGTATGCTTCACTTGAGAAAAAAATTGGTACATATTTTAAATCTACCGTAATAATTTTATGTGACAAAAAACAACACCATAACAATGTTCCTATATTTATATGCAGATTGATGAATCAAAATCGAAATCCACTTCCATCTAATTCCATGTTCTATAGAAGGAGGATCACGTAAATAAAGAGCGGATATTAATTGATGAAAACATAGAAAAAGTGTCAGAAACATTGTAAGTATGACATAAAATAAATTCATTTTGATTTAAATCACTATTACATAACAATGAATACTTTTTCCCTATATTTTCTATCAGACATAGTAAAAGGAATGAGCAACACCTGCACCAGATACATACATACTTTTAGCGGCCTTGAAGCAACCAGAACAGTATGGCCGCATCAGAGGTGTGGGTTTTGGGGAGACACCCCGAACTGATTTTTAGAAATAAAAACAAGTAGAGGATCAAACTGAGGAAATGAAAAAGATGAGAGAAACTATCACGAACTAGGCTGGGTCGCCATCCGACCCGATGCCCAACCTGGTCTGTGACAAGGCCCAAAGGGCGTTCCTGATCCCCATGGGCTGGCACAATTGCCTGGGTATCAAACATTACATGGGAAGAATTTACCCAAAATAAAAGACAGAAAAACAACTAACCAGATAAATAAACTGAAACTAGAAATAGACAACCAAACACGCCTTTAAACTATGAACATGTTTAAAGTCTACAACTCAAAACAACAACTAAGAAGAAAAGACGACAACAGAAACTAAAACTCTTACTCAAACCTCCTGGAAAAAGAGGGGCCACATCAACACCACTTTGTATGACAAGACCAACTGCAACCTGAACCACCATCACTGAGCACGATTTCACAACCTGTAATACCCAAGAAACAAAGTCTACATACACCCAAAGGTGTATGTAGGGTGTGATCCAAAATCCCAATAGGACGTCACCCAATAAAAAGGTTCCACATATAAACATTAAATGAAAAATAAATTTGCAGGAAAAATAAATGAAAGGACACCAAAGCTTAAACAACTTTAAAGAGACAGTTTCTATAAGGACAACACTTTTAAAGAAAACAACTTAAATAAAAGAAAACACCCTTGCATAAAAGAAAAACTCAAACCTTCAGAGAAACCCAAAAGCTACACCGTATGTCGACGATGGGTGTACAGTAGTCCAGGAGCACCAAAAGTGGGAGAGGCCCTAAAGGTACTAGAAAAAGGAATGGGACTCTAGAACCTCGTGTCTCGGTGAACAGTACAGGAATCACAACAAAATACTTTCTCGTGCACGAGTCACTAGACAGGGAAACACATCCATAAACTAGTGGTCTCCGATCATCATCCAATGTTTAGTTAGTGTTGTAATCGTCAATCCAGATAAGTGAATCTGGGCCGGGGCCACTCCCAAATCACTAGCACGCTAGTCTAGTCCGCCAACCTAGTACCCAGACATCCCCTTTTGTGCTCAAGATGTTCCAACTTCACATTTCATGTCAAACTCAAAAAAATAAAACAAAAACGGTGTAACATAAACCCACCGCCACACTTCAACATACATAGAAAACCATTTGACAAAGTATGCACGCCAAAAGACTTTACCTAACTCAATTAAAACAATTTCTGCGTTGCAAATAATTGTTTATTTAAAACCTATTAAATTTTTATCGTTAATCATTTTTATCAAATCATATTAAATTATTTGATAGAAATTTATTTAAAAAGAAACATAACACGACTTTAAGACGCAAAACCAACTCAACCCTCTTTCATGACCATGCACACCCAAAACAGGTTCCCAAAAATGTTTCACACCATTAATAAGACTTAATAAACCATTTAATGATTTTATAAAAACAATGACAAGGTGAAACAAAGCATTGTACACCAAAAATCTTTTAAAAATTAATCTACATCACTTACACAATCAAATAAATCAACTACACAAATAAAAAAATCATTCCAGTGATTAAACAAACCACTAAGAAAGTTTATCAATAAATTTTAAAAATGGGTCGCATGACTTTAAACACTAAAGACACACTCAAATCCTAATTTGTGTAAAAACACATATCAAATCCACGTCAAAACACGATCTGAAGCCTTTTCACAATTCAATAGTTAAATGCTCAATTTTTATAAAACATGATCAAATGTCACAATAAGGGTGTTTATAAAAAATGCACCAAATTTCATATAAGCATGCTACTTAAAATCAAAACACATATAAAACTCATTCAAAAACTAACTTCACACAACAAAGGTTAATATAATAACACACTAAATTAATTAATCATGCAAATTAACTTATCAGATAATGTTTAAATGTGGAACCACCTACCTCAGTGTAAAAGAATTCAGAAACATGGTGCGCAACGATCGTCACCCACCAACCGTAACTCAAACAAAGTCCAAATAGAACCTAATAAAAAAACGCATCAGACCAATTATACCAAAATTGAACCAAACTCAATTCAAAACATTAACCGCACTGAACCATGATTAAACAACTAGAAAACAAGGAAATAACACTTACAGCGGGGGTGCGGGAGGTCGGCCGGAGGTCAACGGAGGCTTCCGGAGTTGCTCGAGGAGGTGCGAGGAGGTTGTCCAGTAATGCGAAGGGGTGCGGGGTGGCCGGTGCGTGGTTGGCCAGTCGGCGAGGTCACCGAAAAAAGGGGATGTGACGCTAAAAGGGGTCGGGAGATGCGGGGGAGGGGGGAAGTGGGGTTTCGGCCGAAATTTTCTGGGCAAAGCAGGGAGGCCGGTTGCCATGGGGGTGCGACGCGCGCTAGCTGGATAACTGGGGTGGCTGAATAGAGCAGGAGCAAGGGGTGTCGGGTTCGTCAGAGGGTGGTGGTGCACCGGTGGAGAGGTTTGGCGAGGAGGCGGGAATTAGGAGAGCAGAGAAAAGAGGGGCCGCGGCTGGCGCGATAGAGGTCGTGCGGTCGGGTTGCGAGGGTGGGGCACGGCGGATGAGGGGAGGGCGGTGCAGGGTGTCGCGGGGTGGCGAGCTAGCAACTGGTGGCGGAAGGGGTGGCGCTGGCGAGCGGTGCACGCTGCCTGGGCAAGGGAAAGCAGACAGCGCGATCGGGTTCCCAGGGGGGGGAAGCGACGGGCAAAGGGGGTGAAAGGGAGGTCCTAAAACCCTAGAGAAAAAAAAGAAAGCCCAAAATAAAATGGAGTAAAAAAAATAAAATAAAAAGGAAAATGAAAAATAAAATCCATAATAATACTATTATTATTATTATTGTTATTAATATTCTTAAACTGGATCCTTGAAAATAATAATATTATTATCATTAAGACACAATTCATTAAATTATTAACACATTATTCTCATTTTATTTACTTATTTTTATTCTTACACACATTTAATTTTATTTCATTTTTATTATTAATTAATTTATTTAATTAGTTGACCATCGAGCAGGGTCATACGACGGACCTGGCGAAGCTGCATGGCTTCACAACTATGCTTCACCTATGCACCGCTTGATGAAAAGCCCCAAAAAAACTCATCTAATTTTGTTTATTTATTATTAATTCCATTTATTTAATTAGTTACACATTAGGTAGGAGAGCGGGGGACTGGGCGAGGTCGCCCGACTTCGACAGTGGCGCGTCAAACACCATCAAGGACGAAACACATATTTATCCGCGCAAAAAGCGCGAAACCCAAGTCAGGCTTGAAACTCATTTCGTATAAAAAGAAAAAATAATAATTAGAAGAAGATAAAATTATAAGATAAAAAAATAAAGATTAGAAACATGACGCAACGCAAAGTCCGAGTGTGAAAATTCTCCCCACCATAAAGATTTCGGTCCTTAGAAAGCCACAACTAGGGTTGAGACTCAAAGAAGAAGTTGTTACCCCACTCAAGTTCAAAGAGGATCCCCAAAATCAACAAGCGAAAAGAGGCAAAAGAACCGTGATCAGAGAAAGTGACTCAAAGACAACTTCATGAAATGTGTCAAAAGACATTCTGATATGTGTCACTATACCCAAAGATCTAGAACACCTCCATTTGACTGATCGAGGAAGGGAGCTCTCGCACCCACGAAAACCAACTTCACAAGCTGAAACACCTCAAGCACTATTAAAAAAACCAATCCATATTTAAAAATAGAATAAAAAGATCAACATGGGGAGGCCCGAGGGGCTACCCACCATTAGGAACTCACTGATGCTCGAGACAAGACTGGATAAACGACACAGGGAGGTTTGAGCGGACTCCCCTACTTTAAAGAATAGTCCAGTACCGATTCATTCAAGAGACATTTGTGCGAGACCCGATGTGGGTCTCCTCACCATTGGAAATGACATCAGATACAAAACTTTAGAAATTTTCCTATGGGGGCCAAGCACCCCACCACAAGGGGCGGGGAGGGTCGGGCCCAACTATTGGGCGTTAAAACCACGGCCAGAGACATCCCAATATCTCCAAATCCCTGGATGAGCATCATTCAAATTTGAAACCGTTTAACCCAACAGACCCCATAAAGACCACTAAAAGTGATTACATCCAGTTGGATGCAACCCTCAGGACATTAAGGCGACGAGACGATCACGCCACCTCATAGCCACGAGAAACCCCACGCACCCAAACGGGTCGTTCAGAACGGAACAATCATAGAAAACAATTTAAACCTCCTTCACCTTAAATACCGACGATAGAAATAAGGTTGGGGTCCCATACACTCCTGGGGTTCTTGACCACACACCGGCTTCACTCTGAGGCCTATGGCTGGAGCCCTGATGTTTGAAGAATCTCCTTCCTCACAGTCAGGTAATTAAGACTCCTGAATGGAACTTCTCCTTTTGGTGTCACACGCGACCACACTACAATTGAGGAAACACCAGCAAACACAACACATTATGACATCCAATTACTCTCACACTGAAAATTCACCAGAACGAGATATTAATGGTCCACGCGCATCACCCCTTGTTACAATGAATGAGAACATGACACCAAAAATCATCACTAAGCACGGTCATTGTTATCGAGAGAAAAATTATGCTGATAAAGACATTAAACCACGCCTTGAACAACACGTGATTCCTGAAAACGACCATAGCAGCCTCATACAATTGGGTCTACCAAACTAGTAGCCTAACACGAACCTTTTGTTAAACGAAAAAAACCAAAGACCAGAGGTCATTTAGAAAAATAGACCACACCAACAACTTTGGTTTGCTTCCTCCTTTTCCCCACTGGAGTCTCCTTTACCACTTCCAAACAACCGTTGACTATCAAAGGGACCTCACGCTGCAAGATGTCACCCAACCATGACCATTGCGGCCGATAAAAGCACTACAAGCCTTTCAAAACATTGGTCAGCACTGATAACTCTGAACCACCTTCACCATTCTGTGCCGGAATTCCTTTCACCATTTCAAGGGGGAACCTTCAGACGCAATAATGTCAAACTTCATACCTGACGACTCAGACGACTCAAAAAGACCGAAACTCCCTTCATCTCCCCTTGCATATGTCATCCCGCTGCGAGAGGATCCACTTAACCGAAAGGAAAAGGAAAATACTTTGCACTCTCACCCCAAAAGTGAGAGTAATTACTTTAATCAACTAGAGGGTCGGCCAATGGCGAACTATATGTGGCCGCATGTCATTCTCACATTAACTCATTATTGGGGCGTACACTAGCCATGAAGGAGAACCATGGACCCAAACAAACTGGTCCAATGGCCAAGACATACAGTAAGCAAACACTAAACCTATAGGGAGAAGCACTGCAAGGGCTTCCAGAAACAATTATCGAAAGAAACCATTAACTACACATTTGCACACCAACTCACGAATAAGAATTAAAACTCATTACACAAATCAGTCAAAAGGGATTCTCGGCTCGAAACGCCTCACATCCAACCTTTCAAAAATACAAGTACACACCAAAAAATCACAAGTTATTTAAAAAGACCTAATTATTATTTTATGAAAACATTTTGAAAATAAGCATTGCCAGTGGGTTGCACAAACACCAATGGTGTCCCAAGGGCCTCGCACATGCATGTTCCCATGCCACACCAGCACCCACCTCATAACCATCCATGCACTAATCCGATCGTTCCAGTAACCCTTTATCATTCCATATACACTCATGCATGTGGTTTCCCATGAGAACACCAAGGATCAAAACCAAACCTTTCCATTTGTTTCAAAACCAAAACATCCAACCCACACTTTTTATGCCTCATACCTCATTTTCTTTTTAAAGTGATTTATTTCAAAACACTTTCCAAAACATTTTCCAAGACCAAATCATTTTTAATTAAAAACTAAATGTCCAAAATTCCAAAACAAAGAAACGAGTAATGGTGCAAGAGAAAACTAGTGTCAGCGGGTGACTGGAACGTATGGTTGGCAGCCATACGCCAATCATGCCACCGCCATAGAGGGTATTCTGGGACAACGTCCCCAGCACCGCATGGCTTGCCAGACCCTACGAGCTCACTGGGACCACTGACCCTACTCTCTTTTTAATTTCCCCTAAATGAAATTAACCACACTGACCAATGGTTTAGACAAACCTCAACTTGCTTTGGTAACTCGATTCCCACCACGAGGTGTGCTGGTCAGCCACCATACTTGTAGCAAAGACATCGAGTCTCGACAACCTTAACTCCAGTCTACCGTGACCCTATCCTAAAAGGAAATGACCCAAGAGAGGAAACCTTTCCCTCTGATACCATTTTGTCATGAACCAGGTCAGGTCGCCATCTGACCCGGTGCCCGACCCGGTCCGTTCCAAGGCCAGAAGTGTGTTCCCGATCCCCACAGGCTGGTACAAGTGCCCAAGTATCAAACATTGCATGGGAACGATTTACCCGAAATAAAAGATAGAAAAAAACTAACCAGATAAATAAACTGAAACTAGAAACAGACAACCAAATACGCCTTTTAACAATGAACAGGTTTGAAGTCTACATCTTGAACCAATAACTAAAAAGAAAAGACGACAGCAGAATCTAAAACCCTTACTCAAACCTCCTGGAAAAAGAGGGGCCACATCAACACCAATCTGCATGACAAGACCAACTGCAACCTGAACCACCACCACTGAGCACGATGTCACAACCTGGAATACACAAGAAACAAAGTCTACATACACCCAAAGGTGTCGCATGACTTTAAACACTAAAGACTCACTCAAATCCTCATTTGTGACAAAACACATATTAACACCACGTCAAAACACGATTCAAAGCATTTGCACAATTCAATAGCTAAATGCAAAATTTTTATAAAACATGATCAAATGTCACAATAAGGGTTTTTATAAAAAATTCACCACATTTTATATAAGCATGCTACTTAAAATCAAAACACATATAAAACTCATTCAAAAACTAACTTCGCACAACACAGATTAATAGAATAACACACTAAATTAATTAAGCAAGAAAATTAACTTATCAAATAATGTTTAAACCCGTAACCACATACCTCGGTGTACCAGACTTCACAAACATGGTGTGTAACGATCGTATCCCACCAACCGAAACTCAAACAAAGTCCAAATAGAACCTAATAAAAAACACAACAGACCAATTATACCAAAATTGAACCAAAATCAATTCAAAACTCTAACCGCACTCAACCATGACTAAACAACAGGAATACAAGGAAAACGTACATACAGCGGGGGTACGGGAGGCAGGTCAGAGGTCGAAGGAGGATACCGGAGTAGTGTGAGGAGGTGCGGGGAGTCTGTCCAGCAGCGCGAAGGGGTGCGGGGTGGCCGATGCGAGGTTGGATGGTTGGCGGGGTTGCCAGAAAAAGGGAAGGCGGCTTCAGCAGGGGTCAGGAGATGCGGTGGAGGGAGGAAGAGGGGTGCCGACCGGAATTTTCTGGACAAAGCAGGGAGGCTGGTTGCCATGGGGGTGCAGCGTGAGCTGGCCGGCAAATTGGGGTGGCCAAAAAGGGAAAGAACAAGGGGTGTCGTGTTCGTTGAAGGGTGGTGCTGCGCCGGTGGAGAGGTCCGGTGAGGTAGCGGGAATAAGGGGAGCGGCGCAAAGAGGGGCCATGGCTGGCGCGACGGAGGTCGAGCTGCGAGGGTGCGGCGCGGCGTATGCGGGGAGGGCGGTACAGGGTGCCGCGGGGAGGCGAGCCAGCAACTGGTGGTTGAAGGGGAGGCGCTGGTGAGTGGCGCACGCGGCCTGGGAAAGGGAAAGCAGACGGCGTGATCGGGTTCCGAGGGGGGAAACGCGGCGGGCAAAGGGGGTGAGGGGGAGGTCCGAAAATCCTAGAGAAAAAAAGAAAACCCAAAATAAAATGGAGTAAAAAAAATAAAATAAAAAGGAAAATCAAAAATAAAATCCATAATAATACTATTATTATTATTATTGTTATTAATATTCTTAAACTGGAACCTTGACAATAATAATATTATTATCATTAATACAAAATTCATTAAATTATTAGCACATTCTTCTATTTTTATTTACTTATTTTTATTTTTACACACATTTAATTTTATTTCATTGTTATTATTATTTAATTTATTTAATTAGTTGACCATCGAGCATGGTCATACTACGGACCTGACGAAGCTGAATGACATCACAATTAGGCATTTTCTGTGGGTTGCATGATGAAAATCCCTAAAAAAAACTCATTTAATTTTGTTTATTTATTATTAATTCATTTTATTTAATTAGTTATACATTAGGCAGGTGAGCGGGTGACCGAGTGAGGTCGCCCGACTTCGACAACGGCACATCGAACACCATCAAGGCCAGAACAGATATTTATCAGCACAAAAAGCGTGAAACCCCGGTCGGGCTCGACCCTCATTTCGTATAAAAAAGAAAAAATAATAATTAGAAGCAGATAAAATTATAAGATAAAAAAAATAAAGTTGAGAAACATGACACAATGCAAAGTATGAGTGTGACAGAAACATTATCTATGTTCAAAGAATAAATATAATACCACAGAGAGTTGATAGAAATTTTTATGGAGGAAGCAAATAGAAAAAAAACTTATGAACAACCCGTGCGTGAAGATCCCACCCCACCCCTACTAGTTTCGAGGCAAGCCATTCCCGTAAAAAACATGACTTTGCTGAGGTAAGCAATGTTATAATAATTGTTTCTATGAAATGTGAATCCAATAGACACTGATAACTTTCCTGTACTGATATTATACAGGGTGAAAATGATTGTGATTTATATCTATCAACTCCCACCTATCGCCTTATAGCGAGGGCTATGGTGTTCAATATGCAAAACGACATGCTACACAACATACCATTTCCAACAGATCATTTCGGAGTGTTGATTAATGTATCTCATGATCTGAGTGCCATGATACATGTTCTAAATGATTATGATGACATTCATATAGTCGAACAAGCTGTTGGAATATTCATCAAATGTCTGTCAATTCTTGTAAAAAACATGTCGATAAGGAGGTATTCAATTACCATTTATTTTTCAAGCTGAACCTTAAACATTTAATGAAAAAAGGTCTGAACCAATGAATAATATTATAGAAAGACACGTATAAGGGGGTGAAATGAAATAATGGATCAAAACTATATCAAGGATCAACCAACCAATTGAAACAATCTACTGAGAGCACCTTCACCCCACCCGTTCTATATCCACATTTAATATCATTGTAGGCTCATGTGGATATAGAGTTGATAGACAACAATACTCACACAATTGATTATGAAAAAAATATGTATGGAGAGGAAGAATCAAATTACATTAGTGGTGAAAATATAAATGAAATCCTAAAATATGAAGGGCTAGGGGCCTCAGTTGTAAATGTATACATGAGGTATGTTTTTATGATTTGATTTTAAAAAAGCTGATATACTATGATAATTATGACTAAATACATTTCATATTTTTCACAGGAATATATATGAAAAACAATTGAAGGTATTTTTCCCCGAACAAAAATTTGGACTTGTTTATCCTCACATCAACTCTTCAAAAGAAGATATAAATTTAGATAAAGTGGGTGAAATATTGTCATCCCTGCTCAAATCGTTTGAAAATCAAATTATGGATGATAGAATCTTTTTAATACCAATGATGTAGGGGTAAAACTATACAATTTAATCATATCAACTATATTTCTATTTCTTTCATTACTTATTCCTTTTTGTGTTTTTAGGTATTATAGGATGCTTATTTCGGTCAATTTGGATACTCCGAAGATTTATTTTCTAGATTAAATGCATATATATCCAACAAACTGACAACGCATGATGGAATTTTTTAATTTGCAATAATGTAGATCAAAAATTATGGAACACAACATCTAGTTATATAATTTATATTATCTTTTAATTAGTATTCTATAATGATAGGGTGGTGCATAAATATCGTCTACTTCATGGAATGAATACGAAGCCTAAGGACAAGAAATCCCATGAGATATCAAACTAGACAAGTATCCTGGTATATATAATAAAATTTCACCATCCAAACACATATCTAAACAAATTACTTATTTTTATTGATGTTTTTGCAGTTTACAAAACAAAGAAATGAAAAAGGCTATGGTTATTATGTTTATAAATTTATGAAAGAGATCGTATTTCATCAATAAACAAGTATCCCTGAAGAGGTATTTTTGAAAATAATTACTATTTCATTTAAAATATTAATTAATCCTTTCTGTATTTATATTCTTTCAGTACTACCATGACTGTCTCAAAAACTCATATTCACAAGATGATATAGACGAAATAGTTATTATTTTCAATTGGGAGAACCAAATCCACCCGAACTAACATGAAATGATCTAACACCCTACTGAAAACATAAAATGGAGTCAAAAACACTGAAATCCCCAAATACATGAGGTGCGAGACAAGCAGTAACCATGTAATTATACCTCAGATCATAGTCAGAGGACTGAATCAATCTGAACCCCATTTTCCCCCGTTTGCAGAATATAATTACCCTTTGTCCACAGAAAGAAGTAAAAGTCCTAAGTGTCCAATGAGAAAAAGAAAATAAACTAAAAACTAAACTAAAACATACCTATCTCCTATGAATATACACGTCATTTCCCAACATATAAGAACCACAATTCCCCTTGGGTCAAATCATGTTCCTGCAAGAAAGGGGGGAATAGATCCATTTTTCAAAATGATACTATAATATAGTACATTCCTATTAATTAACAATTATTCTTCCTATTAATGGTATATAATTAGTTTGTCTTGAGTTTCATCTTAATTTGGTTTTGTTCGATACAAGTTTTTATCCCACCCAATAATAAATGTTTACTAGAGGACATAATTTCTAATCAAATAGAATATATCATAACAAAAAATGGATCCACACCTATGAAGAAGGTTGAACATGATAAGAAAAAATGTTTGATCGTATAATCTGATGAGTTATAAAATGATAAACCAAAAAAATGAAAAACATTGAGTGTTCTATAATTACTCAAGTGAATATGCAATTTTCAAACAATAATAAACATGTGAAAGAAGAGAAAAGTGGACATAATGGCCAGGATTTTTAAAATAAAAGGTGATAAATCCATACCAATAACAACTAGTGGTATCATAAATAATCTGATTTGTTGCAACTAATATCAAGCCATGATTTAGTGAAATAAATCTGTTGTAAATAGGAGGGAATATTTGGAGAAACATAATTATGAAGAAATGGGGGAGTTAGAGATGGATTTTAATGGTTATTCAACCTTGTCTAAGATTAAAGAAACCAATATAGACTAACTACACCCCCTACCCCACCCCTTGCCCCACTGCCCCACTGCACCACCCCCTCCCCCTACCCTGCAGACCCCCCTGTAGACCACCCCTACCCTGCAGACCTCCCCACTTTACCCTGCCCCCTCCACCCACCAACTCCACCTGCCCTGCAGACCCCCCCCCCCTACCCCCCTGCCCTACAGACATCCCCCTTCCCCCTGCCCCCTCCCCCTGCCCCCTACCCCCCTCCAGCCTGCCCTCTGCCCTCCTCCACCCACCCCCTGCCCCTACCCCCTGCCCCCTTCCCCCCTCCACCCACCCCCTGCATCTTACAGAAGGGACATTATAATGTTTTTGTAATCTGGGGAGGGATCACACAAGTATGATTAAAGGAACATCAAAAATCTAAAATACGTTTACCTAAATTATCACTTGATTTCATGTGAGGTGCTTGGAATATTCTATGTTCACATCAGTTTGAGCATCAATTTAGGTTGAGAATCAATTATGGAGTGGTTTTTCTGAGGGTATCCACGAGAAGATAAAAATGACCACTTGATGTTCACTTGAAACTCCCTTTGGTTGTGCCAGCAACAACATGGTAAAAATCTTTACAATTCAGATAAGGGGGAAGACATGAGGTTCATGAATTTTAATGATAGGGAGAGCATCTAGACATAAAAAATTTAATTGAAACTAAAAAAGTATTTTAGTATTTTCAAACAACTTAGTGTATAGTTCCTAGATAGAATAGAAGCATAAAAAATCTATATATTAGATGAAATCTGGTGGAAAAATTCAGACAAGATTCAATGACATCAACTTTTAACAATAACATTGTCCACAACATCAATTCGGCTTACGGAAAATAAGGCCTCCATGTCAAAAAGTATGAAATTTATGATATAAAATCAGAACTTGAACTAAAATTTTGTGTTCTAAAAACCCAAATAGAGAACCCCTTTAAAATCTATATCATAGAAGTGAGACCACCTCATCAATATCAATGAACAACATACTGGTTTCATGAAACTTATGGTTCACTAACCTAGAATTAGAAATATAATGTCATGTTTGAATTTTGATCAACAAAAATAAAAAATGATAAAACGATGTTATATTTTATTTTAAGAAATAATTCAGTAAAAAAACACTGGGATGTGGAATTTGTTCAAAAATATAATATACCATCAAGATCATCATATCATACCATCTGATGATGATCATATTTTTGTAAATATGAATTTATTTAGGTAACATCCAGAAGTTAACACCTTCAAACCTTGATATACAACATAAGCATTGTTCTAATCTATGATTAAATGTCCCAAGGAAGGTCATAGAGTATTCTTTTCATAGAGTATAATCTATTGTTAGGAATGAAGTTGTGCAGAAAATGAAAATCATGGAACTGTAGTCAGATCTAGAATCTTATCTGGATAACATCAAGGGGTGATGTTATAGTCTTAAAAACACCATAAAAAAAGGACCCTGACATCGCAAAAATAAATTCATGGTTAAGCTATTTGGTCTTATCCATATACTCTATAGATACTGAAACCTATAGATCAACATTCACCATTTCTAAATTTAATGTTGTCGTCATCCGAAACAATTTAAAAATACCAGGAAAGAGGCACGAAGATTAGGAAGGAGATATGACAATAATAAAGACAATATATTGAATGAAATAAATCATACAGTATGAAAATTGGAGGATGAGTTGAGTGTCTCTTGGAGTGGCTTGTAGTGTTGATGGAGTTAAGGTTACCTAATGCCTTTGATGGATTAATCAGCGGAAACACATTGTATGTGAGATATTTACCTAAATAGTCTCACAAATGTCCAATACAGAGTGCACTAAATCACATCTTGGATAATAGTGACTTGGAGCCTACACATTAAATGTATTTTACAGAAACCTTCAAATTAAATGGGAAATGACTGACATACAATTTAAAGAGGAAGGTGGAAAACATTAAAAACATTGAAAAAAAAGTAGAAACAAGAACCTGGATGTTTTTTTTTGCTTCCAACAATAGTATGATTCGATCTTCAACAGGTGTAAGAGGTGATGTACATTCTTTTCTACCCAAAAAACAAAAGAAAAATGTTATTAAATAGTAAAATAACTAAAGGAAATAAAATACAAGAAAATGGAAAAGAATTTTTAGGTTTCAAACCCCGAACAGGGGCTGTTGTAAACCTGTCCACAGCTGGACAGTTCCAGCAGGTCAACCCCAGTCCATTTGCGGGTGTGGTCATCAGAGTAGGAACCACCTCGTCTTGTTTCTATTGAGTGTTTGTTGTACTTGACATTGAACATCAACTTGAGTGAAGTAAATACGATGTCCATCAAGACCTATCAGTAGTTATTCGTGGTATGCACCCCCTTAGCATCAACTAGACTACTTAAGTGAAAGTTCTTATACAATAATCAACCAGAACCCAAATGCTTAATAGGATATAAATACAGAAGTAGAGTCATGTATATAAGTGTTCATAAAGAAAAAATGTTAAATCCATGAATTATTGGTCTAATACTAGCCAAATAATCATAATGAATGAACTATTTAATCACGAACCACAACCAAATAGTAAAAATGAAATATAGCATATCAATGTTTTTAATCCAGATAATTGTATTTAAAAATTTATCTGGAATTTCAATATGGATAGCCATAGGAATGAATAATGAGAAAATAAACCACTCAACATTATTGTTGTAGTATGGTAATAAGAAATAAATGAACATTCAAAAATGTTACCTTTGAGCAGTAGGGTGCATTAAGAGTACATTTCCTTAAGAGTACATTGTCAAATAGATTAGTCTTATGGATGGAAAAATTGACGTCGTTGACCTGTCACCTGACATATGGAATAGTAAGTAGTGGCCATATTTTACCTATGATGGCTGGTAGTATTGAAGGCTTCTAGTATTTATATATCTCATCTACTACACTAATATGCTAAGAATCATTCCTCACTGATAACAGAACAAATAGCAGTTTATCCTGAAAGGAAAATGAATGCAAAAAAATCAAAAGAATAATATAAATAAAATGATTGAAAGGAAAAGTATAAATAATTTTTCAATGTTATAAAATGTTTTCATTTTGTATTTGTCGAGTTTTTGTATGAAAAAAACATTTAAGAATCTATAAATGCATTTATAAGAAAGACCAAGATCCATATAGAAGTAAAACTAAATTATCTTGGTAATCCATAGTTTCACAAATGAAAAATAGCAATTCATATTAAACACTTTCCATAAAGCAATTAAATTAAAGGAACACTAAAACTAATTATCAAAATACAGACCTTCATATCCAATAATTTATGTCCCTATACACACAAAGATGATCTAGATATTGAACCGCACTAGACAATTAAGATTTTAAAATTTATAACAAAATAAGAAGATTGGATGAGCTAACATACAAAGTAGTCTAGGAATACCAGGTAAAAAATAAAATTGAACCGTAACTTATCCATTAAAAAACATTTTCTTCCATGTGATCCCATCTCCTGAAGAACAAATTATTCAAAAAATCAAGTATGGATTTACACATTAAACCATATTGATGAGAGGTAGAGCCCATCAAAATCTTCTAGGAGAAGATTTAAAACAGATTTGGGGTGTCCTCTCTTGAAAAGGAAATCTATCTACAAACCAGTTGAGTAAGATAATAACAATGGATGATGAAAAAACACAATAAATTCTTCCAAGACGTGACTTTTCCTTCTCCAAACATATTCTATCCTGCTTGAACCTATTCTAAATCCAAAAAACTATTGAATAAGTATATTAGACAACATAAAACATCCTAGTAATACAATCCCATATATTTTATTATAAAAAATTCTTATATCACCATCATTGTGTATGGTTCCCTTATATGTTCAACCTCATCACATCAATATGTCGTCAATTTCTACTCATACTCTACCCATGTATTCTATAAATACAAGAGGAAGGGAGATCTGAATAACCATCCCATGAAATTCAAATAACAATACAACCTTAAAATCATAACATTGATGAAATAATATGGTATAAGATACCTGCGTTGATTGAAGCCAGGAGGAGGACGCCGCGGTGATAGGTCATTGGAGAGGAGGGCACCGCGGTGAGAGAGGTCTCTAGGGAGGAGGGTTCCACTATGAGAGAGGTATTCGGGAGGAGGTCTCTGTGGTGAGAGGGTTCGTCGGAGAGGAGGGCGTCGTGGTGAGGAGTGGTCGGGGAGGAGAGGTCGGGAAGGAGAAGTCGTCAGGGAGGAGGGCACCGCAGTGAGGAGAAATGTTGGGGAGGAGAAGTCGTTGGGGGAGGAGGGCACCACGGTCATGCTTGGCTGAAGAGGAGGGTGTCATGGTCGGGCGAGGTCAGGGAGGAGGGCGCCGCGGTCTGTTGAGGTTGGGGAGGAGAACTCGTCGGCAGGAGAAGAAGCCGGGAGGAGAAGATGTTGGGAGGATCATGAGAGTAGCGAATCAGGGGACTCTGAAACCAAATAGGAAAACACGTTGTATAACCACAATTATTAAATTAAACCATGGAAATTAGAAAGATATAGACATTGAGGAACAGATCATTCCTTGAGAAATATTTCAAGTCACTGAAGATTAAAAGATCCTCCCTGATTTTGCAGGGACAAAAATATAAGATGTTAACCAAATTTCTTGAATCTGGTTTCTAACTCAGAATTAAATGTGAAGGAATGGGTCTCACAATGAAAGGATGTAATTTGAGACCTATCGCACAATGAATAAAGGTGTCACAATGTGACAAGAATTTTTCTAGAGTCCTATATAAAAATGATCATAGAACAATACAAATTAAGAGAGATGCAAATGAGAAGAGGAGAGAATAATGTGAAAAGAGGGAGTTCTAGGTCACTAATAGAAATAAAATGAATATTAAAATTGCAATAAACTTCTATTAACATGTATGTGGTTACTTGAAAAAGATTTAACTTGTGCATTGGTAAATTATAATACAGTTAGGTGGGATGGAATGATATCAACACACTCCCAGAATCCAACACCATTAGAAGAAAAAACCTAACATCACTATCATCTTCTAACTCTAAAACATCATTCCATAGAATTTTCCAACCGAAAAACATAATAAATTGAATAAAAAAACCAAACAACACCGAAAGCACATCACCACCACCAAACAAAAGAAAATCCACACAAAGAAAGACAGATCAAACACACATGAGAATACAAATGCCTCCCTTATAAAGAATCAGGCACACCCGAGGGTAAACAATGTGGTACAACCTAAATCAACCTAAATCTTTTCTACTGAAAGACTAAACCAACCAGGTGGTTCTGGTTGAATAGTCAGATCTCTTTGTTTTTAATCCAATGATGTATGATCTATTGTTAGGAGGTTTTCTGGTTTGAAGTTAAATAAAATGAATTTTTTTTTCTATAGAATTATCATCTTGTGTTAATCATCTGGTGCTAAAGTTGATGCATGGGAAGTGGCTCCCCATTTCTCAGATTTTCTAGTGAACACCAGTGTTCAATTTTTCCAAGATAGGGTTATTTTTTTTCATCCCAGTAATAAATTTGTGGTCAATGGACCCCTATCAAGACTTGGTGGAATTGTTTATATTGAAAGTGTCCATGTTATAGAATATGGCTGGTTTTTATATTTTTCCTTATCTTGTGTTTTTTAGTAACATAAACATTTCATCAACAAGTTAAATAATCATATTTGTTTTTATGATTTATGGAAGGCATTTCATCTCCAGTGAGATTATTCATTCAACTGTTCACGTGGATATGTTACCCACATTCCTGATCTCAAATTCCATAAATACCCATCCACTCATTTTAGTTTAAATAAAAATTATTGTTAGTTATCTAGTTGTGATCACAGTTTATAATTTTCAAATATTTTCATTTGAAAATTCCAGAATATTAGAGAAGTGATATATTTTAATTATCCACAAACCCAGCTTGAATCACACCATAATAATTAGTTTGTATTTTTTAGAATTAAAAAAAACACAACATCATTCTAGTTAGTTTTTATATGTATCTTCAAGAAATTCATCTTTTCCTAAAAAATTATGCTATGTAGTTGACCCTTACAAAACTTCTTATATCAACAAATTGACTCTTATGATTTTTCAAATGACTTGTGAATTCTTATCAATGAACCTGATGAATTTTCAAATGAATTTTTTGAATCAGTGTGGCTTCCTGCCTTTGCAAAAATTTCCATATGTGCATGTAGCATATGACTCGTATGAAAAATCAGAGTTACTTATATGCACTACCACATCTTATCCAAATTTAGGTCAATCTAACTTCCGAACCTTTGAAATCTATAATTTCAGAAAAATACATAGACACTTCTCATGCACATCATGAAAACATACCCTAATAGACAAAAAACCTTTATTGAGAAAATCCATAGTATCTAATAATAAAAAGAACCTACAATGAAGTTCAGGTATACAGTTCTCTAGTTTCAAGTCCAGTCTTCAGCAAAGGAATACCAACATCACCACCACACATTCCACTTTAACGACCCGCGTTGTTATGGGTTGGTGAAACTAAAAGAAATTGTACTTACTTGTATTTGGAGCACAGAGGTAGGATTGTTTTGTCAGAGGATAAAGATCATAGTAGATTAAGGGCCTTGATAGGAACCACGCATAGAAGAACACCGAAAGGGAGGTGGTGACTGCATCATCGGAGGAGAATCATCCCAAGGTGGGTGGTTCTGTCAGAGGAGTAGAGTGGAAGATGTTTTGGGTAACAGCGCTGAGTGAGGAGGGTTGCAGGGAGTAGGGCAGAAAGGGAGGGAGGTGGAGATCACGGGTGGATAGCAGGGTATAAATGGGGTGGGGATCGCGAGCACATGGGAGGAAGGTGGTGGGGGATCGAGAGCGTATAGAATGAACAGGGGTAAATCCACGGGTATTTTTTGACCTGTGGAATTACCTTAACCTATAGCCACAATTTTATTAAACCGTGGCTATATAACTGTGGCTAAATATTCAATTTCTAGTAGTTATGAACTCTCCAAATAAGTCTCAACTTTCACCAAAATGATTTTTTAGTATCAATAACATCTCTTAAACATTTTATTTTCCTCCCAAAGTTTCACCAAATGTGGTATCACAACACAAGACATCTTCCACAACACTTAAGTTCAACTAGATTATGCAATTTCACTTCAAGAGTAGGTTGGATAGGGAAAATTGGATTGTAATGTGGCTAACCTAACAAAATGTTCATAGCTTATAATGGATTCAATGATTAAATGTTCAAGGTAGGAAATTATAAAAACAATTCTTATGAAATATTGGCCTTAAAACCAAATAAATTCCCCATCTATTTAAAATACAAGTACCGCAAATCCTCATGTTTTAACAGAAATAAATCAAATTCTGCTTAAATAAAGAATTCAACAAGTGGGTTGAATGTATCGAATATGAAATATATGGTTCAAAATACTCACATGTAAGTGATTTCAATGGTAAAGACAATGAGATGTGGCATGGAATTCAAAAATTCTGAGTACTATTCATGAAATTTCTAAAGATTTTAACATGAAATAATGTCATTTTCAACATTCATTTAAGCTCAGTTTCATGGAATACATTTTTTCAATCATAGACATGGGTTTCAAAAATAGCATTGATAATCATTTTAGCTCAAAATATTTAGAAACACATAAAAAAAATTTTAAAAATTATTAACCAAAAAGAAAATAGTAAATGAAAATCATAAACTATAAGGGTTCCCTCCCCCACACTTAAATTATGCAGTGTCCTCAATGTATTCAATTAGATTTAATATATAATATGTGAATACTTGTACTTGGATTCCACATAATAGGTGCCCTAATCTTGATGAGCCATATGGGCACAAGCGCATCTTCATGAAAGCAAGAGTTTGGCGACTAGCAGTGAGGGCCTAGGGTGTGTCCACGGGAAGACTATGCCCTCATTAGCAGAGTGTAGCATTGTAGATGGAATATAAATGTATAATAAAAAGTGGAAGCAATATAATTAAATAGTGGAAGAAAACTAATGCAATAGATAAACAAGAATAACAATAATAGTATCAATTGGAAAATTGATGCTGTAATGTCATGTCACTAGAAAACTAGAAAACATGGATTCAAGACAATAAGATTAACATGTTCCACAAGGTAAAAGAAAACAAAGACTACTCCAATCATCCTAAGATCCAACATGGTCACTACTATCAAGCTCCATCCTAAATAGCAAGCAATCAAGTGTTTGAAGCCGTATGCTTCCCTTTTTCAACACCTGCAACCATGTAATCTACTCCGGATACCAAACAACACCCGAAGAGGGTATGAGATAAATCTTAGTGGAAAACCACCAACTATATCTATAACATCCAGCCTATGTAATGGAATATAGAAATGTGTAGTCATGCATATATAATATAAAGAAATAAATACAACATAACTAAATACCCAAGTACCTACTTCATCCCTCGGCTGGTGTCTGAACATGTAACCCACTCATTTTAGTATGTAATTACCATTTAATGTTAATAGGTCACATGAGGAATAACCAACACAGATATCAAATTGAGATAGTATAAGTAGTGATGGTACCATGATGTAACAAGGCACCCTGACAAGGATATCTAGTGAGGGAGTTCTAGGGTAATAACCTGGGTAACGTAAATATCACGGAACGCAAACGTAGTAGTATCTTAGTGTAGTTAAGGGGTATGAGTATAATCAAAGGATAATAATCCAAATAATTCTACAATAATGTGCCTACCAAGTCCAGGGTGATTGACCAAGGTCAAATGGGGCTAAGAAAGGACAGAGCCCTATGGGATTTCACCATGGCACCTACTAGTCAACTCTAGATCCAAGGAGTGTATCTAAGGCATCCTATAATATTGTAAAGGATACTATGGTAGTATACCAAGCATCCAAGGAATATACAAGAACCTGAGTCTAGGTGGGAAACAACCTAAGAAAACCACGTCCTTGAATTGGAATGGGATTCTCGAGACCCAGGGTATTCTCCTCTCAGAATCCATGTTGAGCTCATGTCAGTAAATTTCTATTTGATATTGTAATCATTTAATAACTCATTTTGGTCCAAGTCATTCCTTCCATTATAGTGGATAGTTCAAGTAGAGTAGGAACCATTTATTTATTGTTCTAAGCCTTGTCTTCCATTAGTTTAGATATGCCAAGTAGCATTGTAACCATTTAGTCAAGTCTTAATTAACCATTAAGGCATATTCAATTAGATAGGTTCACTCCGCTACCTTCCATTAATATGGAAAAGGGTTCTATAGACATGTGACCATTTTTCAATCTCATTTGTTAAGGCCAAGTTATATACTTAATATACTTTCCATTTCAGATTTCACATTTAATAATCATTTGGAAGCAATTTTCTTTTGCAGGTCAAGTGGTGAGCATACATGATACATTCCATTATGAAATTATCTTTACTAACAAGTCATTTAATATGGATAGGCTCACCATTAAGAAGGTCAAGCAAAGACACACCCGAATGGTGGCACAGACGTGCCGAAACACTAAAAACCCAAATGTGGCATAACTTTCAACATGGGGTGGATTGAGTTTTGGGTTTAACCACTAACAACTAATCACATATTTGGTAAGAGAATACCCATATGATTCAAAAAATTATAATCATTGCATGTAAATTTAAGAAACGACTCTTGAAGAAATTGGTAGGCCCCATACGAACATCCCAAAAACAACGAACATTAGGGATAAGTTACTAATCACCCACCTTGGGGTTGTACGATCCTTCTCCTACAGTATCGGTCCTTGTTTTTCCTCAGATAAGAGTATATCTATTAAAAGGTGAAAAATTGTCACATGATGATACGTCGGACGAGAGAAAGAGAGAAGAATAATGGCTAAAGAGGACTTGAGTACTTACTATTCCATATCCAACATGATGAATGGAAGATAAGTCGGATATAGGAAGAAGGAGATCTCTTGATACCTAGATCTAGCCTTCAAAAAGATCCAAAATGAGAGGAAAAGTGGTTAATCACCCTAGTTGTCGTATAAGGGAGGAAGGATTAGGATTAGTAGATCATTAAGGGAAAACTGGAAATTTACCCAGAAATTTAGCCTGCACATGGTTTGTCAAACCGTGTGCACACCTTGAAAGAAGAATCTGACAGAATGGTTTGGAAACAGAGTTTTATCAAACAATGTTCAATCCATTCACAGGTAACTAGGAAAAAGTGGATCCCACATGGTTAGGCCGCACATCCATGCGCCAACCATGCGAGGTGGATCTATCTGATAAAACACCATCCACACGGTTTTCGAAACCATGCGCCAAGCCATTTCCCCACAAAAAGATGGGTTCTAGGCTCCGAAGAAACCATATAAAACCCTTAGAAACTTTAATAACTCATTAGGCATCCACATTACGTCCAAAGTAAAGATTTAGACTGAAAAAATAAAGGATCCATACCTGAGTGAAAAACCGGATTCTTACAGTCTTCACCCCTTAAAAGACCCCCCCCCCCCCCCCGAGTTCTCCTTCTAGGGGTAAAGAAACACTATCTGAGAACAAATCTGGACTTTGGGCCCATACATCAGCTTAACTCTCCCAATTCTCATCCTATACTCGACCGTGCTACCATTTCACTCGTATGGGAGGAAAAAACATGCCTTATAGAGACATCGTGCTTCGGTCAATGATGTGTACTAGATACTCCTCAAAGGTAACATTGACATCTAACTCAACTTCCCTGAGATCAAAAGTATGAGACATGTCTTCATGATATTGGGGAAGCTGTGAGATGTGAAAGACGTTGTTCATGACATGGTACCTCAGAGATAGTAGCAACCGATAGGCTACCAGCCCAACTCACTCTAGAATTTCATATAGACCAACGTAATGAGTTGACAACATTCCATTCTTTCTTCACTATCTATTCCCTAGCCTGGGCTATACCAAAAGGAAGAAATGATCCCCAACCGCAAACTCAAGAGGTCATCGACGACGATCAGCATATGATTTTTGTCTAGATTGAGAAGTAGTCATACGCTTTCTGATCATCTAAACCTATTCTGAATTCTCCTGAACGAGATGAGGACCTAGTAGGGATGCCTCACCTACCTATAGCCTACACATGGGTGAATGTCATGGCCTACCATATAAGGCCTCAAAAGTATCCATTTGAATCATCTCCTAAAAGCTGTTATTATAATAGAACTCTATGAGAGGGTTATGATACTCCCAAGAACCGCAAAAATCAAAGACACATGTTCGGAGCACATACTCTAGAACATGTATTGTCTATTCCAGTTTTACATTGGTCTAATGGTGAAAATATTTGCTTAGAATCACCTGAGTCCCCATACATTTCTAAAACCCTTTCTAGAATCGTGAATTGAAATGGGAATCCCTATCTGAAATGATAGTACATGCAACCCCATGTAGTTGTATGATCTCACAGATATACAGTCTTCCTAGTTAATCAAATGATAAAGTCTCCTGAATAGGAATGAAGTGGGATGATTTTGTTAGTCAGTCAATGACTACCCAAATAGAATCGCAACCCCTCAATGACCTTTTCAAGAGGAATACGATATCCATAAAAACATCATCCCATTACCATTATAGTACTGGAAGTGGTTGTAATAGGTCTACAGGTCTCTGGGGCTCCGCCTTCACCTACTAACAGGTGGAACACCTAGTAATGAAGCTCGAAATCTGACATTTCATTCTAGGCCACCAATACTAGTGTCACATATCTCAATACATCTTCAAGATGTCTGGATGGTCTTCCCACTATGAATCATGGGAATCTTTCATCAAATTCTCTCCCATATCTACAAGAACCAAAATATGTTCACATAGACAGAGGACATCATCTCTATCCATAGACTAATCTGAAGGTGGGTTATCTCCTCATATACTCTCATGAAGAACCAAACTATCAGGATCGAAAAATTTCCCACTCTTCACCTTCTCAAGGTGGGAAGAGGTAACTGTTGAGGCTTAGAGGTAAACCTTATCTTGATTTTCATGAAACTCTATATGAAGTTAATAAAAGAGGGCCATTAACTTCCAATCATCATTGGATTACTGTATAGTGGAATAGACACTAGATCTACTCTTGGAACAAGCTCAGTTGTAAACTCTACCCCTCTCTTAGGATGTAATCCAAAAAGTCATTGGGAAATAGTTCCCTAAAACGATCAACTACTGGAGGGAAATGAGTTTCAACCATACCCTGATCCTCTAAGAAAATATTTGAAATATGAACAGTCACTCCACCTCGCCCATGATACTTGAGTCCAACTCTCTCAGTCTGGACATCACACTTTCTTTTGAAAATATAACTACTACCTTCTGGTGATGTAAAAGCGACCCTATGTCGATATAAGTCTACAAAGGCATGATAGTGGACTAACCAGTCTATCCCAAGAATGACTTCAAAGCTCCTTATATTGAGAACAAAGATATTCAACAAGCAAGGGTTACTGCCAACCTCAAGGTTACAATCCCTGCACTGGCCTATTCACTCTGTTTGTATTCCCAACGATGTATCGAGGGTCATTACACCATAGTGATACTGTATCTCTAGTCCAAGAATTTCCTTGATAAATAAAAAATTAAATGAGTTTCAAGCACCTGTATCAAACAAAGCAGAAACAATAGTAGAGGCTACTGGAATAGTACCTCATACCATAGATGGTCGCACAACATGATCTTCAAATATCAGTTGTAAATCATGAAATTGACTTGGACAATGGCCCTATGAAACATATGGACTACCATGGTCATGACTGCTCTCCTGGTGATGCGGGTGATTAGGGGTTGGACTACCACATCCATGACCTCCTCCTCAAATAGACTAGCCAGTGCTATTCCAACTCCCTGCCTAAAACAACGGAAAAGAGCTCTCTCCTTCAGGTGTAGTGGATACTAATCCTTTTCCACATGAAGTTGGTGTAAAGGTCCTATAAAAGCATTTAGGATGAACCATACGGTGGCAAGCCCAAAACTTCATATAGTCTCTATCACATTGGGGCTTATTATGCCCCAGTGTTCCACACTAATGATACACCATAGAGCTATCAATGTGGATACTTTGGCTACCACTAACCTGACGAAAAACTTCAAGGGAATGTTTCTTGCCAGTGGAAGAACTACTGGCCTGACACGTCACTGGTCCTTTAAAACTGATACACATGATGTCCCTCATGTTACACTTAGTGATAAGGTTATGATCAACTATCAAGGAAAATGTTGGAAGGTGAAAGACATTCAACTAAGTTTGGATGGCGTATTGGATCCCATCCTCAAAACGTATAGCACGCCAAAGCTCATCACCTACTAGAAGCAATGAAAAGCGTTGTAAATCAGTGAAACATGATGAATATTCAATAACTAACATAGAACCCTGATTGAGATTCATGAACTATCTGGATCAGTAAGCTATCAGTGATCGAGGAATGAAATAATCGTAGAAGGTAGTCTGGAAGTGAACCCGTAACATGCCCTGATGACGACTGGCCTAGGTTGCCACATCCCACCAATGCTTGGCCGAATCCTGAAGCATGTTTGTAGCAAGCTTGACTATCTGCTCTGGTGGTGTTTCTAGATGCTCAAAGACAGACAACATTGCCTCTAGCCAAGACTAAGTAGCCCAAGAACCGCCCTCCCCTGAAAAAGTAAGAGGATGATGCTGCTAGAACTTGCAGGTCAGATTAGCCATCATAAGTGAAACCCATGGAGCAACATGCATAGACTACATCAGATGTTGGAAACTATCACTAATTTCATTATCAGTGATCAGATCAGGTACAATAGGTGGTGCATCAAGTGTCACTTTTGAAGGTAAGACTGGCAGCTCAGGGCCCACCATGTCTGGAGCATGGTCGTCACTACCCTCCTGGAAAATGACATGGGGACGTCGTGGATGAATTGGTCTACAAATGACAAGAACACACCTTAGAACATGTTTTTTATCATAAGACAACATCACTGGTAAATTATTAATGTATTAAAACTCACTACCCAAGGCATATTACCCCAAACTACCTACTTATCGGTAAGTGTTGAAGTATAAGTTTCATATCATTTTGCAGTTTATTTCTAGGTTCACTCCTTTACCTTTCGTAGAAATGAAAAGGAGGGATAAGGATGTGCAACCAATTAATTTTAGATTTTAGGATTCACTTTATAATAGATATCCATTTTTGATGAATTCATGCCAATACACCTGTCACTAGAAATGACACCCACTTACTAAAAGTATAATGGCTTGACATGGTAGATTACTCATCCCAGTCCATTAGAGCCAACACAACTCATGAATTGAGATAAGAAATCACTCAATCGAAGGCAAAGTAATACAAGTAAAAGTAAACTATCAGAACAACACTCAACAATCACAAGCATATTAAGGAATGCAAAGTAGTGAAATGCACCTATATGGAATGGCAATATGCTTGACATGTGAGCTCTATGTGCCTATAATGATGCATGTTACAATCCCCATTTCCCTCATATCATCGGGATAGGGATGAAATAAATATTCAAAAGTGTAATAATCAACAACACCACACAGCATGTGTTTCACCCAACAGTGAAATAATATCAACTATAATAGGCAAAAGAAGAATAACAATTATAATTTAGGCAACTTGGTTTTTACCTCGAATATGGGTTCACGACTCCCAAGCACACCTTATGACCAAGTCCCAAGCATTAAAATTCTCCAATATATTGTCACTAAATAGTAAATCAAGAAAATAAACCACCACTAATACCAAATTGTGACGACCCGAACTCGGATTCCACTTAACAGGTGCCCCAAGCCCGGTGGGCCACATGGCCTCAAGCGCATCTTCCTAAACGCCAGAGGCTTCTGACTAGTAGCAAGGGCCTAGGTTGTGTTCATGGGAATAATAATCCTTAATTTGTAGAGTGTAACACAACAAAAGGAATATTAATGAATAATTAACAGTGGAAGAAATATAATTAAACAACAGAAACTAACTGATGCAATAGATAAACAAGAATAACAATAATTGTATCAACTAGAAAAGTGATTATGTAATGTCAGGTCACTAGAAAATAGAAAACACGGATACAAGACAATTGGAATAACATGTTACACAAGGTAAAAGAAAACAAAGACTACCCAAAGAATCCTGAGATCTAACTTGGTCATCTACTATTAAGATCCATCCTAAACAGCAGGCAATCAAGTGTTTGAAGCTGTATGATTCCCTTTGTCAACACCTGAAACCATGTAATCTACTCTAGGAACCAAATGATGCCCGTAGAGGGTGTGAGATAAATCTCATTGGGACACCACTAAAGGTGTCTATAACATCCGGCTTGTGTAATAGAATATAGCGATATGCATGTATGTATATATAAAGTAAAGAAACCAGTATAGTATAACTAAATACCCAATTACCTACTTCATCCCTTGGCTTTTGTCTGAACATGTACCTAGTTTAATTTGTTATGTAATTACCATTTAATGTTAATAGGATACATGAGGCATAAAAAACCCTGACATCACCTCCTGATAGAATAAGTAATGAAGGTAACAAGGTGTAACAAGTAAACCTGATAAGTATATCCAATGAAGGAGTTCCAAGGTAATAACAAAGGTAACATAAATCTCACAGAATGAAAACTCTGTAGTATCTGAGTGTATCTAAGGGGTAAGAGTATAATCCAAAGAGCATAATCCTATTCATTAAACAATAAGAAACCTACCCAATCCAAGGTTATCGACCAAGGTAAAACAGGGCTAAGTAAGATGAGAAGGGAACTGGGTAGGGTTCAGCTGAGCTTGAAGGATTAAATGGAGATAATATGAGGGGGATGAGGTGCCCTTTTATAAGAGTGGAAAGCGGATCTTTTGAAAACTCTTAAAAATATTAATTTATAATAAAATCAAACCCTACAAAAAAATCTCGAACGTGTCCCAAATTAGAATAATATATGAGATAGGGTTGTAATATCATCATAAAATAAATTTTGGACAACTTATTTTATCTATTTAAAACTTATCTTTTTTAATTTACAGTTAGTTATTATATTAAATTTTAATTTTGTTAACATCATTCTAAGTTCTTAATTGTTGTAAATATTTATTTATATGGTGTTAATCGGCCACAAATATGTATTTTATGATTTTTTAGATATTATAATAATCACTTTGTAATTTTAAATATTTTTTATGATTTTTAAAAAAATTAATAAAATGTTATTTTTATAAAATATCAATAGTGTCGATTTTGACACTATTCATTTATTTGACTTTAAATACAATCCTCAAAACAGATAAATTCAAAAAAAATTAATACACAGATAACATGTCATAGTCACCTAGAAAATTCGTGGATCACATCAATTAGTTAATATGATATTTATTTTAATATTTTTAAAACCATTTATTTGATATTTCTTTTAAAAAAATAATTTTTACTTCACTATTGTGTCATCATTAATAATAATTAATTAATATCTAAAAATTATAAACAAATTTTCATTATATATTTAATTTAATTATATTTCTAGTGACTATTTACTTTCGATGTTTTATGAATTTTATCACTAAATTAAAATTATTACACTTATAAGATACCAGAGAGTGAGATGTTGTCACCTTCTTTTGTTTTAAAAATTATTACATCATTTTCATGGAAAAAATTACATGAAATGTTTCTATTCCGACCCTTAGGTGATATGGGTCAACTTTTATTCATCGAATAGAATTTTGGTAGGTGTTAGGGTAATTTTATAATATTATAATTACCCTTAATTAGTCGATTTACCATTAACTACGGTGATAAAAATAATTACCAATGTTACTATTCATAATGCCCAAAAAATAAAAGTACTCCATTAACATAATTTTTACCAACTAATTCCAAACATGGAATCTATTTTCCAAAATTGAAAACTCTTAATTTGTATTAAATAATTTAAAATTAATCTCATTGTTGAGAAAATGGGATTTAAAAGTTAAAACATTGAAAAAGATTGAAATGTTTTTACCTATGAATTCAATGTATAATTAATGATAATGAGATACATTATATTAAATGGTAAAAATAAATTCTATTAATAATTTTAAAAAATTCAATATTATAATTAAACTATATAAATTATCTCAATGAAAAAAGTTTTTTTTAGTAAAAATTTAAAGTATTTTTACTATTCATCAAAATATGAAAGTTATCAGAAAAATATCAAAATTTTATCAAAAGAAAATTTTTATATCATGTTTCCAAATAAGAAGTTTATTTTTTCAAATATAACTTATAAATGTGACAAAATATAGATTTAAAATGGTTGCGCCATCAAAAGGTGACAAAATAGCATTTTTTTGAAAAATACTTTTTTTATCAGAAAAAATGAACTTGTCTTTATATCATGTCTATAAAAATAAAAACAAATTATGGATAATACTATTCACAATGTCAAGTTTATATCCCATTAAATAATAATATTTTAATAGTATATCGTTGTTTAGTTAAACTCGGTATTGCGTACAACATAAGCTGTCGAGGAAGGTCTCTCTTGCATATAACGCAAGACAAGTTAGTATTATGTGTAGTGAAAGATTTATTTGGTGTTTCATATAATATAATAAAAAATTATTTCATTTATACATTGAAAAAAATATATACTCTGTGTTTCATGAAATTAATTCTATCAAAATAACCCGAATGTGTGTGCAACACAAGGCACGAATAGTGTTGCATATATTTCATGCTAATACGGTGTTGCATATAGCACAATCTAATCTTGGAGTAGCGTACAACACAAGACATCAATGAAACTAAATAGAATCTATCTCATAAAATATTGGGGTGTTACATTTGGAGGCCCTTGGAATGGGATACTTCTAATGGAGGTCGCTATTGGGTTTCAATAGAGACCTCCATAGGCAATGCGAGGGCTTAAAAAAATTAGCACACCTTCCCCCACCCTATATTACCTCATGCTCTCCCTTGAGAAACCCTACAACGCTCATCCCCTCCCTCATTGCACCACCTCTGTCACACCGTCTCCACCTCCGACTCACCATTGTCGCTCATCCTCTCCCTCGCCACACCCAACTCTACCTCCAACTCACCTATTTCGCCCTTCCTCTCCCTCATCGTACTGCCTCTGGTTATCCTTCATCACCCTTCCTCTTCCTCACCACAACCACCTCCACCTATGTCTCATCTCTAGCTCACCCTCTCCCTCACTGTAGGTTCTAGCACCCTATCCCTCCCTGACTCCCCTCCTCACTTCTACCTCCTCCTCCCTCTCCCCAACTCCCTCTACTCACACCTAGCCCGTTGCCACAACCAACCCAGAGCCGCACGCCACCCATCCACCCTCACCGCTGCCACTCCCCACATCTCTCTGGCCCTCCGACTCCACCTCTACATTCACTTGGTTCCATATTTGACTCGCTATCAGGTAATCCCTGATTTTAGTTATAGGGGTTTGATTTTGGGCACTTCCATCACAAATTGGAACTTCCATCCAAAATTGAATTTGATAACTTCCATCACAAATTGGTTTTCTCCACTTCCTTCACAAATTATATTTGTTGATTTATTGGGAGGCATTATCTTAGTTGCTAAGGTTGATAGTCCAAAATCCGTATTTGATGATTTTTTTCATGTACCACATGCCCAAAGAGGTTATTATATATTTTTTTTATTACTGTGATTTAGAATTTTTCTTTATATAGTTATAGTTACTTTATATGTTTTGATTATAGTGTATCAAAATTTATGCATTATGATATCAGTGGATCATAGATTCCTTATTTTCCATGTTGGCTTGTTATGTTTTGTTATACCCTATAAAATATATTTTGTTTCATAACTGATTGAATCCTCCACCAATCCGATCAAATGAGTGAATTAATCCCATTATATACGGCCCACGACCTATCCAAATCTATAATATTAAGAACAATATATTGAAGGGAACCAATGATCATGTTTACTGGAGGAGAATATTATAAGTGTGTAAGGGAAGAGGAGCCATCAAAACCCCCAACCAATTTAACATCACAATTAAGAAACTTAGAGTGAAAATAGATTAATAAAAAGAAAGATATATTGAAATATAATGTGAAATATCACTTGAAGTATCCACTTTAAAACAACATAGAGGTTTATCAAATAAATAGTGTAACGATATTTCAATGGAGGAAAACATAGGAAAAAACAAAATGAAATTTCAATAAAAGAAATATAGGTAGTCATAATTTATTAAATATTTCTTTTTATAAAGGGTTCTCTCCCCTTTAAATGATTTACCATATACTCAAATTAATATGAGGTTTAGTGACCTTTATCACCTCCTCCTCTTTCTTTGACCAGCATCCATGCGAATTTTTTGTTAAGGTTTTACCTAATTTAGTTATGAAACTTACATTAAGACTAAATTTTTATCAGGGGTGTGTGAATGTAAGAAACATTTTGACCTTACCACCTTAATGGAATCTTTATTAGCTAGCATGGATCAACCATATTTAAGAATAAGTCCTCTAATAGAATCATCAGTGGGGAACTGGAGTCTTTGGTTAAAAGATTTATTATAGATATGGTATATTCTAGAAAAATTCAGTATAGTTTATTACATATGGAATCATAATAGATATAGTAATTATGTATAATGTAATTATCCTATATTCTTCATTAATTATTTTATATAATAAGTAGTGGTAGGGATTTCTTAATCATCATGGGAAAAAATATGTCTATGTCATCTCCAATAATTAAATTATAATTGGTGATAGTGACATTTCATAGTTGGAAATAGACAGTTTTCATTACATGAAAACATTATGTCCATCATGTCATATAAATGATAGGATGTAATCAAATATGATAATCCCACCACCTCAATAATTGAAAAAGATATGTAGTTTTCATAAAATATAATTCACTTCATGGATGCTATAGAGTAATATCTCCCCCGAAAAACCATTTTGGATTAGTGGCGATATAGATATTGAAATTGATGATAAAATTTTATTTCATTACATAGGGAATTCATAAATGATGTTTGATATCCCTGTGTTGATTTTTGTTATGACAACCCATCAATATATTGCAATTAAAGGTATACTAATCCATCTGTGTTAATAAGAGGTATCAATTTTGTTCCATTATTGAATGAAATTCAGTGGCATGAGATCATTGTTGTCTGTGATATCTATTTTCTTTGATTTTTTTTGTGTTATAGATTGAAATATAATCTTGTCACTAGTTTCTACATCCATATCTTTTTCTAACCATGATACTAATTGGTGATGATATCACCATGTGCTCAAATAGAGTCTGCATCCAATTCAAACAACCCATTTAACAAAAATTATGATTGTAAGTTATTCATTACACAACTATTAATGGTGGATAAGGTATTAATTATATAACTATTTAGGGTAGATATTAGGTGACTATTAAGAATCCAATAAAAGTAATTGTTAACTATTTTATATAAAGGATTTGGCATATGTAAATAAATGTTATTAATCATAAAATTATAATGTAATCTAATGTGTCCTTCTCAAAATGATAGAAAATATTAATTGTTTTACTTACACCTCTCATTTGGATGTACTGTTCTTATTAACACACTTAGAAAATGTGTTTTTTTATTTATGTATACTTATTTTGAAAATTATTTGAAAATTATGTGAAACTACTTTTTGGAATAAATCAATATTTAGGCTCTATTTGGTGGTACTTCTTGAAAATGTCTTAGAGTACGTATCCATTTTGACAAAAAATTTTGTGCATGTGTTTTCAAATTTCATGAAAATTTGTTTCTTGAAAAAAAAATTCCTGAGAATTTATTTATTTATTTATTATAATCGAGAAAAAATTTTGACTTTATATTTACTTATCCTTTAACTGTATATTCTGATTTCCTTACCTATTAAAAAGTGTAAAAAAAATTATCATTTCGTAAAAAAAATATCTTAGTTGAGTTTTGTTTTATATATTCATTTCATAAACATTTTAATTCAATTAAAAATATTACTTTTATCCAGACATGTTTTATAATCCTCTCAAAAAAATATTTAGTCATGTAAAGAAGAAGTCTTTTAAAAATATAATTAATAATTAATAAAATATATTGAAATGATCATGTAATTTGTGATTTTTTTTTGGATGATTATGAATTTAAGTCAATGTGCAATTGTTTAGTATTTATATAAAATGTATTTTGTGATATGAAATTCTAAAAATGAATGCAATATGATGTCTTGTGTAAACATTGATGCTTGTTGTACAAATACAAATATGGAGAAGAGTTGGATTGATCTTCTAAATAGAACATCTAGAGAATATTTTTAAGGAATTATGCAATTTATTTATTTAAATAGAGTATTTCAATGAGAAAATATATGTTTTCCACAAAGAAAATGTGAAAATAGATATCAATGCATACGATATACTGTGAGAGAGCATGTTTTCTTGATTGGGTTTTTGAAAAATTATAAGAGTTGGAATCATCATGAAAAAAACTATATTCATTATCACCCTATAAAAACTATTCATATGGCTATTTATGAGAGGAAGATTAATACTATGTATGAAATGCTTACTGAAATGGCATGTGGGCTAGCTCATGAAGGCATTAACATCTGGAATTTTATGACTGGTGAGATCAATCCATGCTCTGGTGTAGATCATGATTTATTGAAGTTTTATGAAATACTTGATGATGAAAAAATATAATTATATTATGAGTGTAGACATGTTAGAGGAATAAGCACTAGACCCACATCATTCTGCAAATCCCTCTACGTCTGAGGGTTGAGGTATGCATGGTGGTAAATGTGTTTATTTCTTAATTATAAATTTAACATATATAAACACATATGTCAAATTATGTAGGAATTTTTTTCAATAGGATAATACTCTATTTCTTCTTGTTCTCATAAGAGAGGCCCAAGTCCTGGTATTTTTTCTTGGAATTCTGACACGACCATTGATGTATCATTTGACGAGAGATATCATCCTATGGGATTGGGTACCCCTAAATTTATTCACACATTAGTTCATATCATATGCAACCCGCACATGTTTTCATTGACTACATGTGAATAGGCATCATTCCCCAAGTATACATTATATTTTTTATTGAAGAAAGTTTAGGTAAGAGGATCATTTTAGTTTCTCGACTATATTTAAAAAATAATAACATGTGATAATTTTATTTCTTAATTAGAATAATCAGAGTGTGTGCCTAAATGAGTTTTGTCCAGTGTGTATATCCAAATGTTGTTAAATGTGTAAAGATAATAAAGGGAGAATCAAGAGGGATCACTAGGTACCAAATGTGGGTGCCGCAGACATTCTGGATAAAGTCCTGAGAGGGGTTCTCCCATCTTAGTGGCTTAAGTTGTTTCATATTGGTATATTGAGGATGAAATGGTGAGTCTATATATTTTAGTTTATATATTTCGAATAATTTTTACCATTTTACATATTTGATATTTGAATTTATTGAATGTAAGAGGTGGTAGAATGTCATTCCGAAAATACCACGTTGTAGGGACCACCTCACAGGCTTGGGACTCATCATGTGTCCCAGATTTGACATGATGTATTTATTATTCATTTTTTAAATTTTATTATTTAATATGGTTTTGTGTTTTTATTTTTATCTTATTAATATATAGTTACAGGAGCAAGTTTCACCGGCTCGTGAAATGTTAGTGTGGATGACAAATCATGATCGAAATGATCCGGAGGTTGCAGCTCTTATAGTAAGTTCTTGTACTAATTATAAATTATTAAATAATTCTACATATGAATATATATTTATATTTACATGTTACATTGGATCAATTTTAGGTTGAGTTAGCATAGTTTCTAGAGGACTAATGACAAATTTCCATGCGAAGGGATAAAATATTCAATCGCATTATTATTCGTGGTGGACATGGCTACAGTTTGACCTATGAAATAGGGATTAAATATTTTTTAGTTTCACGCATAGTAGCTTTGGATCTTGTTATTTTTGGGATGACATAGAAGATGTCATATTTGGAGGCATGAGTGCATGCTTTCAAGGATGTAAATGTGCAACTGGTAGCCGAGCTTAGAGCACTACGAGAATATGTGCATCAGGGTGATAGTGCAAGGGATCCTACGATGTAGGTTTATACGGAATTTATTTATTTATTTTTTATGAAATTAGTTAATATTACCTTTATAATTTTTATTTTTTGTAGGCCCCTTCCACATCATATGGATGTAGCATCCATGGCCCCAGATGAGGTATCATATTCAAGAGGTGTGTTTTGTATTTTCTTTTTTGTTTCTCGTTTAAATTGATTGTCTCACTTTGTTTTTTTTTTGTATATTTTAGAGTAAAAATTACATTTTTTCCATTTCTCAGGTCCTAGTTTGTCATAGTTACCTTTAGGTAGCCTTTATTCATTCATAGTTTCCTGCTCTGTGACATAAACTAGTAGGATGGTACAAACAAACTAGAAAATATTCTCACTAAGCCCCACTATCTTCATCCCCAACCTTTATAATAGTATGTCCTTCACTTATTCTCTCATGTAGGACCTCCTAACAAATATATGTGGTCAGAATGTATGCCCCATTCTAAAAGACCAACCTCCACCTTTCACCCAGTCCGCTTCTCAGGATACAGTATAATTTCATGGTCTGTATTTTTTTTATTTTCTATCCAATATTTTCATATTCTATCTATCTTATAGTATGTCATTATGTTTGTGTGCGTGTGTCATATTGTTTTGGTCTATATGTATCTCTTTTTTCTGTCCATATGATCAGCTTGTATGTATGTCTTTCTCTCTGTTCTTGTCTGTGGGAGTGTGTGTCTATATATCTGCATGTTTTTAAATCTATATATCTATCCATTTTACAACAAACCCATCTATCTATTTATCCATTTATTTGTTTTTCATCACACTGTGTATGTTTAATGATCAATCTATTCACAAGAGGGTTTATCCATAGGTTTTTTTGTTTCTTTGTCAGTCTACATGCCTTTCTAATGACATGTCTATCCATCCATCCATGTGACTTTTCATTGGTCTATTTTTATATCATCATTATTTCTATTTTTATATCAATCCATTTTTCATTTTTTGTGTGTACATATTATTTTTTCTCTGTTCATTCATGTTTTTTATCCGTGTATGTGTTTACTTTTTTAACCCATCTATGTGTCTATCTTCCTTTTCTATTCAACATTTTTTCGCAAGTTGTATTCAATTGTTCAATAGTTCCTTGGTCCATTTATCAATCCATCTTCTTGTCCATCCATCTTCCTATCTTTATGGTTTTCCATCCTTCTATTCATTTCTTTAGTAATGTGTGTGAAATTAATAGTCCTAGGATATGTCATTAGACCCTCCATTAGGTATCTAAGAGGACTTAGGTACTAGTGATTTTGGATGTTTCCTATGCTTCTCATCATTGGACAGATCCTCTCCTCAACATCATTTTATGGATCATTATAGAACAAATTTTTGACTCATTATATCATAGATTTTGAATTTCTACGAAGCAGATGGTCATAGATGATCTAATTATTTGGGAACATTGGGGGTTGGTATATTATGAGGATTCCTAGTAACCCTCTCCCTTTGTGAAGGGTTGATCCCATAGTGACCTTGATATCACTACTCAGTTGTATTCCCTAAGGGTATGATGATATCCAGGAGTAGGAAAGAATGTTATTAGCTTTATAAAATCACTTTTTGAAGGAAGCTTGCTCACAATATTAACTGTTTTATGGTCCATCGTCATCTAAAGTCACCACAACACTTTAAAATGTTTCTCCTTACCAATATCTATAAATATTTATGTCACTTTGAATGGCCCCAAAATATGAATAGAACATTCCCAATATAGACATGTAGTACGAATTAGTGAATCTTCACCAACACATTATTCATGAGACTTATAAGATCCTATTTTGTTAGCATATTTTACATGATAAATGAACATGGATTGAAACCATTGTGGGAGTCATAGATCAGGAGTAGGTAGTTTCTTGATTACATCACCCAGAATATTATAAGATGAATTGGTGGAGGGATGTCTGGATTGACATCCTAACCCCATTCATCATAATAACCCTATTCCAACTCTACATAGAACGTGCCTTGAGACACCTATTTATTCATTAAAGAGAACCCCATTGAATGTTCATATGTTTTATTAATCCCGTAAGGACCTTGAATGATCTCTATTAATGCCTCAAATCTATCATTGATTTGTCGACAGGGTTCATTCCTCATGGATTTCATGACTTCCCTTAACAATTCATGGACTAATGAGGATATTCACCAAAGATCTCCCTATATATCCTTTGTGGAGGTGGTATTTTCATACATGGAACCATAGATTGGTTCCCCGTATACCTAGTTTTCTTCACATAAGATGATTCTAAATTTATATTCTTTAAGGTGGAATTTATTTGTCTATGTGATCTAGGGGATCAATAGTTATGGGATCAAGTTTATGTTATAGATGTACATCAAGGATATCTTGATGGATTCATAAATAAATTCCACCTTTAGCTCCTACTTGAATTTAGTACATATCCAATAGAGCTAATATGTCTAAATCCATTAAATCATGATTCCACCTCATAAGTTAAATATCTAATATTTTTCCATCATCGCAATTGATCAACAGTTTAGTAGGAAATATGGATGTATATATGTGTGTTTGCGGCTCTGATATGTTTATTTGGATGTCTGGGGAAGTTTTCTGGTGATGTAACACACATTCATGAGTGGATTACCACAAATAGATTATGATAATATTTGTGGATATGTTGGATATTCTTAGATTATTATAATAAAAAAATTGAAGGGGGAGGTTTATTCTAGGTCATTGGAAAATGATATACATAAACAGTCTATTCTATTATAGTTGAAGGATTGTGTGTTTCTCTCATAGTGAGTGTATATGTGTGTGTGTTTGTATCTATCTTCCAATAATTTTCTCCGTCCACTCATTTGTATATCACTTTTATGTAATCTCACCCACTAGTTCATTGGTCTCTGTATTCCTTCATCCCTCATTCATAGGCCAGTCTATCTATCTATCTGTCTATACATTGGTTTGATCAACTGTGCTGGTGTAGTTGCATCCGTCCATAATATTTACAAGATGGACAATGAAAACACCCATGGAAAAGTGAATCTATATATTCAAAAGACTCTATATTTTCAACACTTATTAAAAAAGGTAGTTTTAAACTTAATGCACAACTAGCTGTCATGATTACTCATGTAGCACATGTCTTTTATAATATCTAGAGGTAAATTATGGTTTTGATTTTTTTCATTTTATGTTCATATCATGAATCTTCCTCCTTAGATTACCCATCAGGTTTGCATATGATTTTTTAATGTTATCTTTTAAGCATTGAATCACCCAACAATATTCATATATATCTACTTATTTTTCATGTTTAATATTTTATTGTGTCTTATTGGTAGGTTGATTGTGGCTGATGATTGGAGATGAATTGAATCTAGATTGATTTCTATTTTGGTCATGATATCTGATTTTAATTTTCTTTTTGAAAGCTATTTGTTTTGTTTTGGTTAAGCATTTCACCTATTGGAATGCAGGTTTTTTTTTAAAAATATCAAGACTTGCGACCGCTTATGGGGGTCACTATAGGTTTTTGTTCGGAAACCATTAGCGACTGCCAATGACTGTCGCTAAATCTATTTATCTCAAATCATTAGCGGCTACATAGACGGTCGCTAATATCCTTTCTAGTGACTGATACCATGTCTGGGTTAGGAAACCCTATAGTGATTGTCTTTGGTAGTCACTAATGCCCAATATAGACGGGGCAACTGAGACCGCCAAAGGCGACCGAGTAGCGCTCCCTATAGACTATTAGAACCCACTTTTGGCAGTCACTAATAATAGATTTTCTAGTAATGATATCATTATGACTATATTTTCATTAGTCAACATATTTGAAATGGGTTTATCAACTTTCTTTTGATAGCTACAATCCATTGAAAAAGTACCATTGTTTTCCACAGATAAAGCATTATCCTTTCCTCTTAGAAGGATTGCATTTCTTCTTTAATTGTTGAATTTTCTTTTTGATATGTAAGTAAGAGTTTGGTTATGTCTTTCCCTCAGTTGTATTAATATTGGTACTGAATTGTGAATCCATACTCACATCTCTCCACAAGGATTCTTTTTCAATACAAAGAAGCTTTTTTAAATTTTCTAAGGAAATATCATCACTCTTTTTAATAAGTTATTTTCCATAATCTTTCCACATAGGTGGTAATTTAGCAATAATTGCACCAACATGAAATGTTTGTGGTATATTAATCTTAAGGGAAATAAGTTTATTTGGTATAACTGGTAGCACTTGAACTTTCTCTAACATCATCCTGTTATCAACCATCTCTTAGTTTAGATACTTTGCAATAAGAAATTTATTGATACCTTTTTCCTCAACTTTTTACTTGAACTTGAGTGCATCCCATATCCCTCGAGTGGTCTTCATGTGGAAGAAATAGTCATAATTACAATTTGATAATGTGTTGAGAATATTTCCTCGACAAAAAACTCGATCGTCTTAATCTTTCTTCCTCATTACCTGAATGTTCTCGACTTGAGTAACATCAACGAGTGTACCGTCGGGATTTGAAGTGGGCTCCTCAGGAATGAGGGGAAGATTCGGTTCAACTATGTAAAAAATATTCAACACCATAAGAAGAAACTTCATCTTGTCGTTCCACTGGGAGAAGTTATCTTCTTCTTTAAAACCACTCAATATAATAATTTATCACTATTAATTATTTTGATTAAAAAAGTTGTTTTTAATAAAAATTTAGTACTTTTCACTGTTCATCAAAATATAAAAGTTATCTGAAAAGTTCCAAAATTTCACCCTAGGCTAAATTTGATATTCCGAATCAAAAAATGAAGTCCATTTTGAAAGATAAAATTTATAATATTTAGAAAAGTAGGTATTACTATTCATAACAGCTACTTTGAATGGTTGTGGTGTGTGTTAGAACTTGATGTTACATACAACACACGCTACTGTATTATTCAAAGAGAAGCGTACCATGGAAGATTGGGGTGTTACATTCTCCCCTCCAAATAATTTCATCCTCGAAATTTCATATAATATCACTGTATAAAAAGACTCGGGTGATTCTTCATCATAAGATCCTCGGGTTCCCACGTTGCCTCCTCCATCTTATGGTTTCTCTATTGAACTTTTACCAGACGAGTCATTCGGTTTCTCAGCACTTGTTCTCTTGTATCAAGAATCCTGACGGAATTTTCGCAACAAGACAGATCGGGTTCCAGTTCTAATTCCTCATAGGTGAGTACATGCATTGGTTCAGCATGTATTTTCTCAACTGTGATACATGGAATACATCGTAAACTTTGGAGAGACTTGGCGGCATTACAAAACGGTAAGCTACAGCCCCTATTCGTTCTAGAATTTTGAAGGGTCCTATGTACCTGGGACTCAATTTACCCTTCTTACCAAAACTTATAACTCCCTTCCATGGAAATAACTTCAAGAAAACATGATCTCTTACTTGAAATTCCAACTCCTTCATTCGGTTGTCAGCATAGCTCTTCTGCCTACTTTGAGCTGCTTTGATGTGGTTTTGAAATACCTTCACCTTTTCCATCATTTCCTCCACCAGTTCTGTGCCTACAAGTTTTATTTCACAAATGTCATCCCAACAGGTTGGTGTGCGACATCTCTTTCCATATAACGCTTCATATGGTGTCATCCGAATACTTGAATGGAAGCTATTGTTATAGGAAAATTCTACCGAAGGTAAATATTGATCCCACATACCCTAAAAGTCAAGTGAACATGATCTCAACATGTCTTCTAAGGTTTGAATAGTTCATTCTGATTATCCATCTATTTGAGGGTTGTAAGCAGTGCTCAAACGAAGTTCAGTATCTGAGGCCTTCTGAATAATTTTCCAGAATCTTGATGTAAAATGGGGATCACGATATGAGACAATCGACAAGGGTACTAAATGAAGTCTCACAACTTCATTAATATATATTCTTTCTATACGTTCAAGTGGTAGATCTTCTCTTATAGCAATAAAATGTGCTGACTTCGTGAGATGGTCAAAAAATGACCCATATTGCGTCATTCCTTCTAGGAGTCTTTGGTAGTCCCATGAAAAAGTACATCGTAATATTATCCCATTTCCACTCAGGTATGGGAAGAGGTTGCAATACTCCCCCAGGCAGTTGCCTTCCAGCTTTCACTTGTTGAAAAACCATACATCTTGACACAAAATCATTAATCTCCCTCTTCATGTTGTCCCACCAAAAATGTCCCTTTAAATCTATATACATTTTGGTTCTCTCAGGGTGTATAGAGAAATTGGAACTATGAGAATCATCCAACAATTCCCTCTTTAAATAAGGTATATCAGGAACACAAAGTCTCCTCCCAAATTTCAAAATTCCATCTTAATACACAAAGTCACTAAATCTCCCATCATTCATAGCTTTAATCTTCTTTTTCAACTCTTCATCATCGGCCTGAGAACACTTTATACTTTCTAGTAAAGATGGTTGGGAAACCATTTGAATTTTTTTTGATGTTTCACCCTCCATGGTGATTCCCATATCCATCTTTACCAGATCCATGAAAATTGGATCCCTTTCCACTCTCATCATGTTCAAAACTCCATGATCTTTTTACTCAAAGAATCTGCAGCCTTATTTGCCTTCCCTGGGTGGTAGTGTATCGTGCAATCATAATCCTTAAGTAGTTCAAGCCATCGCATTTGCCTCATGTTGAGTTATTTTGTGAGAAAATATATTTCAAACTCTTGTGATCGGTATATATCTCACCTTTATCACCATAGAGATAATGTCTCCATATCTTCAAGGCACAGATTACAACAGCTAACTCGAGATCATGAGTAAGATAGTTCTGGTCATGAATTTTTAGCTATCGTGATGCATAGGAAATAACCCTATCATTCTTCATAAGGACACAACCAAGTCCTTTCATCGACGCATCACTATAAATAACGAACCCATCATTCCCTGATGGTAGAGTCAATATAGGAGCATTGACTAATATTCTATTCAGTTATTCAAAACATTATTCAAACTCTTTTTTCCAGAAAAATTTAACCCCTTTATGTGTGAGCTTCATTAATGGGTTAGCCAATCGGGCAAAATTCTGGATAAAACGTCGATAATAACCTTCCAAACCAATAAAGATGCATACCTCAGTTATACTCATCAGTTCTGGACATTATTGGATTGCATTGGTCTTAGAAGGATCAACAGAAATTCAATCCTTAGAGACAATATGGCCAAGAAAAGAAATCTCCTAATGCCAGAATTCACACTTGCTAAGCTTCCCATATAATTCATGCCTTCTAAGAGTCTTCAAGATAATGTGCAAGCGATTTTCATGAACATAGTAGCTTTTGGAGTATACCAAGATATAATAAATAAATAAAACTAAAAATCATCAAGATATTCCTTGAAAACTCTATTCATTAGATCCATGAATACATAGGGTGCATTAGTCAATCCAAAAGGCATTACTTTAAACTCGTAATGCCCGTACCGTGTTCGAAATGCTATCTTCGGAATGTATTCCTTCTTCATACACAACTGATGGTATCCAGATCGAAGTTCAATCTTTGAAAAGTATTGAGATCCATGTAGTTGGTCAAATAAATCATCAATGCGAGGTAGGGTATACTTGTTCTTTAATGTTATAGCATTGATCTCCTTGTAGTCAATGCACAACCTCATAGATCCGTCTTTCTTCTTAACAAAAAGGACAGGGGATCCCCATGGAGAAACACTAGTGTGAATAAATACCTTATTACTCAATTCCTATAGTTGTTTCTTTAGTTCAACTAATTCCACGGTGGCCATTCTATAAGGGGTCTTCGATATAGGCCTTGATCCAGGAATTAAATAAATGGAAAAATCAACTTCTCGTTCTGAAGGATGTCCAAGTAAATCTTCTGGAAACACATCTACATATTCTTTCACAATATGTACATCCGCTATTAGAACATTCCTTTCCTCTCCCTTAGTCATTTCATTCTCTTCCTCCCCAATAATTGAATTTAGTTGAGCTACTGGGGGTGGATCTAAATAAGAATTATGTGCTGACGATTCTACTCTAAAAATAAGGTGTTCCTTATCATCATCATCAAAAATCGTAACCTTCTTCTTCTTACAATAAATCTTTGCATCATAGTCTTAAATCCAATACATAATGAGGATTATATCAAACTCAATCATAGGTATGACAATGAGATCAGTGGATAAAGAACATTTATGTGCTCTAATGGGGACTGATTCACAAAACATTGTTGCAATGATACTTCCCTTAGGAGTTTTGACTGACAATTCTCTTGTTAAATCAAATTGGAAATATCTAATTTTCTTAGAAAACTTGGAAGATATGAAACAATGTGATGATCTAGAATCAAATAATGCATTTGCTAAACTTGAGGAAAACATTAAATTACCTGCCACCACGTCTTTCGGAGATTCAACCTCAGCAGTAGTGATAGCAGAAGCTTGGCCTTGATCCCTTGGCCTCTTCTGAGGTAAGTTCCCCTGACTCTTAGGACATTCATTTGAATAATGTCCCATATCTCTACAATTATAGCATTCCACATTGACAGCAACTTTATTTCCCTTGCAATCATGAGATTGGTGGCCTTTTTCAACACACTAGTAACAGACTCACATTCCCTTCAAGCAAGTACCAGGGTGTTTCTTCCCACATTTACTACAGGACTGATATTCAACTTTTCCCTTCTTCCCATTATTTCCATTTCCAGATTGATCAGAAGATCTCTTCTTTTCTTGATTTTCTTTAAAGTCATAAGACATAGAGAATTCCTTTTCCATCATGATAGCACACAAGACAATATATATGTACGATGAGAAGGTTTGTGAGACTAATGCTCAATGGATAAATGGTTTTAAACCATCAAAGAAATGATCAATCTTACTTCTTGGGTTACGTATATAATCTAGAGCATGCCTTGCTAACCTTGTAAAGTTAGCCTCATACTTTGCGACATTCTCATCCTCCTTCTGCCTCAGACTAAGAAATTGCCTTTCCATATCTGCTCGATGGTCATGTGGAAAGTATTTTTCTAATAAAATTTCATTGAACTCCATCCATTCCATACATGATACTTCTTCATCTTCCTTTGTGTTTTGAATTAGAAACCACCATTGATCGGCATCTCCAGTGAGGCAGTAAACTGCCATGACAACCTTCTCCCTTTCGCTACTCCCCAAGGCGTGGAATATTTTCTCTAAGGAGTTTATCCATTTCTCAACTACTAATGGATTTGTACCCCAATTAAATGTTGGTGGTTGTTGCCTCATGAAGCGGTCTAACATTGATCCTCCACGTTTTGGATCAGGGTGCTCCATACGAGTAAGGTTATTATTCATAACCTGAGTGAGTTGTCCCAGTATGGTAATAAGTTAATCAGCACCAGTTGTATCTCCAGCTCCATAATAATTATCTTGAGCAGGAGGGAAATCCCTACACGGAGTGTCTGTATTGATACGGTTTCCATTTCTCCCACTAGGCGCCATTTCTAAACAATGGCATAAACTAGTTTAGTTTATTAATCAAAATACATAATTCAATACTTGTAAAACACATAACATAAATTGAACTATAATTATAAAAATGTTTTCTTTGAGGAAGTATGTATTCATAAACCCTTCATAATGGTTTTAAATAAAATGAGAATTATCCTAACCATATCCCCTGAGAGTGTCATAACCAAGAGTGCATCAAAGCCCATTGTCATGCACTAGTTCCCGTTCGAGTCTAGCTGAAAGTAGTGTTTTTGGGTTTTACCCTCAGGTACATCTGTGCCAGAGCCGCCTCTACCTGCTCGTATCCAGATAGGGATGTATTTCTCAGAAAACTCAAAAAATCTCTATAATACCAAAATTATAGGAAGTTATTCTATACTAATCCTCAAAGTCTATCTTTGGGCTATGTTCTATAATCAGAGTTTATCTAAATCTAGCTTCCAAGGCTAGTATTAAAATGCCTCTGATACTAACTGTAACGCCCCGACCCCAGTTACCCAGAGTCGGTGAATTATTTCATAACATTGGCATGATCACAAAAGATCAAGTCTTGAAATTACGATTAGTTTAGTAGCCTTGGAAACACTAGATACATTCATAAATGTTACCTTACATCATAAAGTGAAAAATCACAATAACATAGTCTCCAAAGTCCACACTTCTATCCCCTTCAAACTAACCCTATAGGTCAGTAATAAAATATTTCTTCACATCCTTGGAAAAATAAAACATTGAAAGTAGTGAGCTCAGATTCTCAGTAAGGATAACAATATAGCGGAAGCTTTCATTGATAAACATAAACATTTAAGGCAATGTATAACTAAAAAAAGCCTTTTAAACTTGAACTTCAACATAATATGGAAAAAGTAAAATGAAATAATGCCATTTACTGATTCACATGGATATTCTACTAGTTGAATAATCACATGCAATATCAATAACCATTTTCATAATGATGGAATGCATAATGCCAGACTATCATAACCACGTATCCAAGGCCTCGTTCCAATACTAAAAATAATATTTTGTCAAGGCCTTGTGCCACGACACTATTTTGTCTCATGAGACCTACCGATGCATCAAGGAGCTATAGTGGGCTCCACCCGTCACTTATTAAGTCCAATGCATTCCTCATATGAACAGGTTTAAACATATCATAAACCATAACATAATCTTGTCACATTAAACATACATAAAGGAAACATAAAATTTCCACATTACAATCACAAGATATCAATACAACACACTGATATAAAAAACCCTTTCCAAACCATTTTCAATACCCAAATAAAAGAAAATTAAAACTTTATATTTAATTTTCATTTAAAAAATGTTATAACTTGAAGCCGAAACTCAAATAGTGGTCATAGCGTCGGAGAAGTCATTTTCGCCGCATACGTATGACAAAAAAACATTCCCTTTTTTAGTTTAGTAAAACTCTTCCCATAAAAATATTCATTTTGAATAAATGTAAAATTCAAAGGTGTTTATACACCATGTAAAAGAAAGTTGTGTATAAAATAAAATATGCCTCAATGAAAGGAGATTGAGATGAAGTCCCTTAAAAAGAACATTATTTTTAATAAAATAGATCTATTATTTGTATTAACTATAAGTACACATAAAGAAAGTACAAATACAAGATATGATATAATAATATCATGACATAATTTGAAAGTATGAGATTAACCCAAAAAATGGAAATTGGGTTAAGAAGTTCCCTTACCTCGTGTCCGACTTGGCTCGACCGTTCTTTAACCTCCTGAATAATAAACTAGAGATAATTTATAACTTTTTAAGAACCATTTTTAAGTTTATTATTCCTTTTATATCACTTATTACCATGTTATTAACATTATGTAATTATTTATGTTAATAACGGTCGTTTTGTCGATCTTTGGTACTTGAGTCAAAAATAAACTTCTTATAATTACAAGTTGTTCATGTGGTAAAATATCCATTATATCCATAATTATATTAATGATGTAGATATCATATATAACATATATATCCAGTATATACATTCATTCATAATATTACATAACATTTAGAGGTATGAAATGAAATGCATCGGTCATGGAGACGGTAAGCCGTACGTACGCATGAACGCTACTTTCATTTCTATTTTGTATTTAATGGAATGAAATAATAATGATATAAAGGTGTATTATAATTCCAGTATAATATCACATATAATATCATTTACTCCATCCTTTATACGTCCCACAAATGGCATTAACGATTCAAATCACTTTGAGGGGGCGGTAGTCCGCACTTCCTAAAATGAAATTATCGCGTTTACCCATAATGGAAATCATAAAGGTATGCCATAAATGAGAAATACAGAAGCATAAGGAAAACATAATCATAATATATATCATATATAGAAATAGTTTCATCTTAATGGGCACCATTATAGGTGTTAAAAGAATATTGAACAATCATCGTTTCGTGAGGCAGTATTTCGCCACCCATAGAAACAGTATGTTCTTTAACCATTAGACGGAGGTGTGTGTAAGTATAAATCAAATACTTATCATAAAAACATCATAGTATATTTTATATACTGGTTTTGTTAAAAAAGAAAGTAATAAAAATATTTTAAGGGGTTGGAGAAGAAAAATAAAACAAAAGAACATAAGAGAAGACATTACCTTAAAATCGGGTAACTCTTTTTGATTTGAGCCAAAGGCTTACTTGGGAAGAATTATTCCTAAGTTGAGGCTTATAGAAGTAAGATAGGGATGTTGAGAGAGTATTTAGGCAGATTTTGGCCGAGCCAAATTGATTTTATGGTGTGAATAAGGTGGTAGAAGTGGGGGCCTTTTATAAGAGGAGAGGAGGGGCACTCTTGGAATGTCGTGAAATGTTACATTATTATGAAATGATTTTCGGATTTTAAAGGTCCCACAATGATATATTTCGAGTATAAGGTGATAAGGGTTCTAAATATACTCATCAAATAGGTTTTTTACAAGTTTTTGTCTTATATTTTACATTATCTTTTCATTTTATTTAAATCGTTAATTAATGAGGTAATCGCTGCATCATCATGGTGTCATAAAATATTTAATTTATTTAATTTCTAAAAATTATAAAAAAAATATAATGATGTAAGAAATATTTTTATCTTTCCAATGAATATTTTTAGTCTAAAATTTAACTTATATAACCCTATGTAATAATTGTTTTAGTAAAACAACACATGTTTGTGACAATTTTATTTTTACATTAAATAAAAAGTTATTAATGTCATTTTCTTACCCAAGTGGATCCATGGGGTCCCCAAGTTGACCCATGGATTGTATTGGTCTTCCATGACTCATAAAATATGTTTAGGACAAGTTTCAAGATATTTTCATATTTTTATAATATCATTTTTACATTAAATTTCACTAATTACCTTTAATCGCGATTAATAAAACTTAAAATTTATTGTTCACCAAAAAATTATTTTAATCTCATTGAACCACATTTTACTACCTAATTACAACCATGTATGTCTTATTTTTGAAAATCAAATCATAGAAGTGGTAATGTTTCATTTACATGAAAAATTAGTTTTTAAACTACCACTTAGTGGTTTCACAATTCATCAAAAATTGAAGATTTTCTAAAAAATACCAAAAATTCACCCTAAGCTATAATTGATATTCAGAATTCAAAAATGGTGTCTATTTTAAAAAATTCAAAACATGTAAGTTGCATTAATTAATTTTATAATTAATTACCGTTGTCAAAACAAATAGCGAGTTTTTAAGAAACAATATCAATCAAAAGATTGACAATTGTTTATGTCCAATTTCAAAGTGAAGTAATTTCTAATGACCACCATTGGATAAAATGGTAAAATTATATTCTAATTATACTTTAAAACCACTCAATATAATAATTTATCGCTATTAATTATTTTGATTAAAAAAGTTGTTTTTAATTAAAATTTAGTAATTTTCACTATTCATCAAAATATAGAAGTTATCCGATAAGTTCCAAAATTTCACCCTAGGCTAAATTCGATATTCTGAATCCAAAAATGAAGTCCATTTTGAAAGATAAAATTTATAAAATTTCAAAAAGTAGGTATTATTATTCATAACAGCTACTTTGAATGGTTGTGGTGTGTGTTAGAACTCGATGTTGCGTATAACACACGCTACTGTATTATTCAAAGAGAAGCGTACCGTGGAAGATTGGGGTGTTACATAACGAAAATGAAAAATTATCCTAGATCACATCTTGAGTATTAAAATACACATTATGTGGTGTTTGTTCTTTCACTATGATGTGATGAAGGGTGCACTGGGATAAGATAGTTTCTATATTCTTTTTAGGAAACTAAAGATCATTTAATAGTAAGATAAATATTTCCCATTGATAGGCAGTTCATGACACTCCTAATTTAATGGAGAGAATCAAAAATAATATCATCTATTTTTTCCAATTGGATATTTCATCATTGATCAATTAAATGAATCTGTGAATGCAAAAAAATACCCTCACATGGATTAGTAACTGAATGAAATTGTGTTGTGTGTTGTGGATTTGCTAGCCAATGTAAATCATGAATCTAGGTTTCATCACATAAAATCATGTTGTATTGGTAGCAATTTATATGTTCAATTTTTTTTTGTGAATCATGTGACCCAAATTTTGTTTGATTCTTCACCATATCATCTACATTATTTATTTCATTTAAAACCACATTATATGTATTTCCCATTTCATCGTATAATAAATTAATATCCATTGATATGTTTAGTAAAGAAAGGACAGAGTATCAAAAAATTCATAAACATTCCTCAATTCCCTAAAATAGCTCTAGACAACACAAATTAACTTTTAATATTCTTCCAAGAAGTTATAAAAAGGAACTTCACCTCAAATAAATTACCATTATCAAAATCACACTTCAAATAAATGCTACAAGTGTGGTACCTTGATTTTCACATCATGAATATAGCAATATGTAAACTCCTCAATCACCCACCCTTACATAACTTCACCAGAGAACCCTATGCCATAACTCCCACACTACAATCTTCCTTACTCATTACATGATTCAAGGGGACTATAAATGGAAAAAACTCATTCACACCCTTCACTATATGGATGCATATAATTTTCCAACTTAGCTTTCCAAATTGATTCATCAATAACATGTTTTGAAAAATCACTAAACTCTGCATCTTCTACAAAAGTATAGACTAGTAATCTCACCAAAAATTGTATCATATGTCCAACACTATCATATAATTATGCCAATAGAACCCTTAATGAAAATAACCAAAAAAATCCAAATTCTAAATATCTATCTGCTAATCAGCCCTACCATACCCTCATGTAGAACGAAACATCATAACAAGCCACCTATACAACTTAAACCTATATATACCAGTGAAAATGGATAGAAACTCATGAATATTAGACTCCAAAAACTAAACTAAACTCTCATAAACTCTTCATCACTCTTAAAATCCACCAAATAATACCACCAATTAAACAAAATGTATAGTGGTCCTCTATTTATTCCTCTCTTTATGAATGGACATCGACATCATATTTTATTTTAAATCATGTATATTCCACTTACTGAGTATATGATAGTGAGGATATTTAATTTTTTATAGTGGAAAGAAACAGTCAAAATATTTTATTTTCATGAAAATATATCCCAATTATTACTAATGCTTTCTATGACTTTAGACATGTTAGAGGAACATGCACTAGAACCACGTCATTTTACAGAGCCCTCTACATTTGAGGGTTGAGGTATGCATGGATCTAAATATGTTTATTTTTTAATTATGAATTTAACATATATACACACATATATCAAATTATTTAGGAGATATTTTTCCATAGGATAATACTCGATGTGTTATTCTTCTCATAAGAGAGGCCCTGTTCATGGTATTTCTTCTTGGAATTCTGACACGACCATTAATGTATCATTTGAGGAGAGATATCATCCTATGGGATTGGGTACCCCTACATTTATTCTCACATTGGTTCATATCATACGCAACCCACACATTTTTTCATTGACTACATGTGAATGGGAGTCATTCCCCAAGGATACATTATATTAGTTATCGAGGGAAGTTTAGTTAAGAGGATCATTTTAGTTTCTCAACTATGTTTAAAAAATACTAACATGTGATAATTTTTTTTATTAAATAGAATAATCTGAGTGTGTGCCTAAATGTGTTTTGGCCAGTGTCTATATACAAATTTTGTTACATGTGTAAAGATAATAAAGGGAGAGTCAAGTGGGATCACTACATACCAAATGTGGGTGCTCCAGACATTCTGGATAAAGTCCGGAGAGGGGCTCTCCCGTCTTAGTCGCGTGAGTTATTTCATATTGTTCTATTGAGGCTGAAATGGAGAGTCTATATATTTTAGTTTATATATTTCTAATAATTTGTACCATTTTACATATTTGATATTTGAATTTATTGAATGTAAGAGGTGGTAGAACATCATTCCGAAAATAATGCATTGTAGGGACCACCTCACAGGCTTGGGACTCATCATGTGTCCCAGATTTTACATGATGTATTTATTTTTCATTTTTTAAATTTTATAATTTAATATGGTTTTGTGTTTGTATTTTTATATTATTAATATATAGTTGTAGGAGCAAGGTGCACAGAATGGTGAAATGTAAGTGTGGATGACAACTCGTGATCGAAATGATCCGGGGGTTTCAGCTCTTATAGTATGTTCTTGTACTAATTATAAATTATTAAACACGTCTACATATAAATATATTTTTTATATTTACATATTACATTGGATCAATTTTTGGTTGAGTTATCACAGTTTCTAGAGGACCAATGACAAATTTCCATGCAAAGGGATTAAATATTCAATCGCATTATTGTTCGTGGTGGACATGGCTACAGCTTGACCAATGAAATATGGATTACATATTTTTTGGTTTCATGCACAGTGGCTATGGATCTTGTTATTTTTGGGATGACATATAATATGGTAGATTTGGAGGCATGAGTGCATGCTTTTGAGGGAGTAAATGTGCAGCTGGTATCTGAGCTTAGAGCACTATAGGATTATGTGCATCAGGGTGATAGTGAAAGTGATCATATGACATTGGTTTATACTGAATTTATTTATTTAATTTTTATGAAATTAGTTAATATTTTCTTTATATTTTTTATTTTTTGTTGGACCCTTCCGCATCAGATGGATGTAGCATCCATGGCCCCAGATTAGGTTTCATATTCAAGAGGTGTGTTTTGTATTTTCATTTTTGTTTCTCGTTTAAATTGATTGTCTGACATTGTTTTTTTTTTGTATATTTTAGGGATAAAACTACATTTTTTCCATTGCTCTATTGTTAGTTTTTTATAGTTACCTTTAGGTATCCTTTATCCATTCATAGTTTCCTGCTTTTTCACCTAAACTAGTAAGATGGTACGAACACACTGGAGAATATTCCCACTAAGCCCCAATATCTTCATCCCTACCCTTTTACAATAGTATGTCCTTCACTTAATCTCCCATGTAGGACCCCCTAACAAATATATGTGGTCAAAATGTATGCCCCATTATAAAAGACTAACCTCCACCTTCCACCTAGTCCTCTTCTCAAGATGTATTATAATTTCATGGTCTTTATTTTTTTATTTTCTATCCTATCTTTTCCTATCCTACCTATCTTATAGTATGTAATTTTGTGTGTGTGCATGTGTCATGTTGTTTTTGTCTATATGTATCTCTTTTTTATGTCTATATGATCAGCCTGTATGTATGTCTTTCTCTCTGTGCTTGTCTGTAGAAGTGTGTGTCTATATATCTACATGTTTTTCAATTTATATATCTATCCATTTTAAAAAAACCCATCTATCTATTTATAAATTTATTTGTTTTTCATCACACTGTGTATGTTTAATGATCAGTCTATTCACAAGAGGGTTTATCTATAGGTTTTTTTTGTTTCTTTGTCAGTCTACAAGACTTTATAATGGCTTGTCTATCCATCCATCCGTGTGACTTTTCATTGGTATATTTTTCTATCAACATTATTTCTATTTTTATATCAATCTATTTTTAATTTTTTGTGTGTACATATTATTTGTTCTCTGTTCATTCAATTTTTTTATTAGTGTATGTGTGTATTTTTTTAACCCATCTATGTGTCTATCTTTCTTTTCTATTCAACATTTTTTTTGCAAGTTGTATTCAATTGTTCATTAGTTCCTTGGTCCATTTATCCATCCATCTTCTTGTCCATCCATCTTCCTATCTTTATGGGTTTCCATCCATCCATTCATTTCTTTAGTAATGTGTGTGAAATTAATAGTCCAAGGAGATGTCATTAGACCCTCCATTAGGTATCTAAGAGGACTTAGGTACTAGTGATTTTCGATGTTTCCTATGCTTCTCATCATTGGATAGATCCTCTCCTCAACATCATTTTATGGATCATTATAGAACAAATTTTTGACTCATTATATCGTAGATTTTGACTTTCTATGAAGAAGATAGTCCTGGATGATCTAATGATTTGGGAACATTGGGGGTTGTTGGTATTTTATGTGGATTCCTAGTAACCCTATCCCTTTGTGAATTTTTGATCCCATAATGACCTTAATATCACTACTCATTAGTATTCCCTAAGGGTATGATGATATCCAGGAGTAGGAAAGCTATGTTTTTAGCCCTATAAAATCACTTGTTGAAGGAAGCCTGCTCACAACATTAACTATTTTATGGTCCATCATCATCTACAGTCGCCACAACACTTTAAAATGTTTCTCCTTACCAATATATATAAATATTTATTTTACTTTGAATGACCCCAAAATATTAATAGAAAATTCCCAATATAGACATGTAGTAAGAATTAGTGTATCTTCACCAAAACTTTATTCAAGAGACATATAAGATCATATTCTGTGAGCATTTTTTACATGATAAATGAACATGGCTTGAAACCATTGTGGAAGTCATAGATCAGTAGTAGGTAGTTTCTTGATTACATTACCCAGAATCTTATAAGATGAATTGGTGGAGGGATGTCAGGATTGACATCCTAACCCCATTCTTCATAATAACCCTATTCCAACTCTATATACAACGTTCCTTGAGACAACTCTTTATTCATTAAAGAGAACCCCATTGAATGTTTATATGTTTTATTAATCCCTTAAGGACCTTGAATGATTTATATTAATCTCTCAAATATAGCATTGATTTGTCGATGGGGTTTCTTCCTCATGGATTTCATGAATTTCCTTAACAATTCATGGATTAATGAGGCTGTTCACCTAAGATCTCCCTACATAGCCTTTGTGAAGGTGGTATTTTCATACATGGCACCATATATTGGTTCCCCATAGACCCAGTTTGAATCCCATAAGATGATTCTTAATTTATGTTTTATAAAGTGGAATGTATTTGTCTATGTTATCTAGTGGATCAATAGTTATACGATCAAGTTTATGTTATAGATGTAGATCATGGATGTCTTGATGGATTCTTAAATGGAGGCCACCTTTAGCTCCTACTTGAATTTAGTACATGTCCAATAGTGCTAATATGTCTAAATCCATTCAATCTTGATGACACCTCATATGTTAAATATCTAATATTTTTCCATCATCACAATTTATCAACAGTTGAGTGGGAAATATGGATCTATATATGTGTGTTTGCGGCTCTGATATGTTTGTTTGGATGCCTAGGGAAGTTTTCTGGTGATGTAACACACATTCATGAGTGGATTACCCCAAATATATTATGATAATCTTTGAGGATATGTTGGATCTTCTCAGATTATTATAATCAAAAAATTGAAGGGGAAGGTTTATTCTAGGTCATTGGAAAATTATATACATCAACAGTCTATTCTATTATAGTTGAAGGATTATGTGTTTCTCTCATAGTGAGTGTATCTATGTGTGTGTGTGTATCTATCTTCCCATAAATTTTTCCATCCACTCATTTGTCAATCAATTTTTATGTAATCTCATCCACAATTCATTATTCTATATATTCCTTCATCCCTCATTCAAAGGCATGTCTATCTATCGATCTGTCTATACATTGTTTTGATCAACTATATTGGTGTAGTTGTATCCTTCCATAATATTTACAAGATGGACAATGAAAACATCCCTGGAAATGTGTATCTATATATTCAAAAGACTCTATATTTTCAACACTTCATCAAACAACAAGGTAGTTTTAAACTTAATACAGAGCTAGCTGTCATGATTACTCATGTAGCACTGCCTTTTATAATATCTAGAGGTAAATTCTGGTTTATATTTATTTCATTTTATGTGCATATCATGACTCTTCCTCCTTAGATTACCCATGAGGTTTGTATATGATTTTTTAAAGGTTATATTTGAAGCATTGAATCACCCAAAAATATTCATATATATCTACTTATTTTTCTTGTTTAATATTTTTTTGCGTTTTATTGGTAGGTTGATTGTGGCTGATTATTGGAGATAAATTGAAGCTAGTTTGATTTCTATTTTGGTCAGGATATCAGATTTTAAATTGTTATTTGGAGGCTGTTTCTTTTTTTTCTAGTTATAATATTTAATTTCAGTTTTTTTTCTGGTTATAATACTGCATTTCTATTGTTGGAATGAAAGCTTTTTTTGAAGACTATTTTTTTTTGTTTTCGTAACTGCATTTCACCTATTGGAATGCAGGTTTTTTTGAAAAAATATCAAGACTTGTGATCGCTTATGGGGATCGCTATAGGTTTTTGTTCAGAAACCATTAGGGACTGGCAATGAAAGTTGCTAAATCTATTTCTTTCAAATCATCAGCAACTATATAGATGGTCATTAATATCTTTCATAGTGACTACTACCAAGGCTGGGTTAGGAAACCCTATAGTGACTGTCTTTGGCCGTTGCTAATGCCCAATATCGACGGGGAAACTGTGACCGCCAAAGGAATCCTAGTAGCAGTCCCTAAAGACTATTAGAAACCACTTTTGGTCATTAATAATCGATTATCTTGTAATGATATCATTATGACTATATTTTATTTAGTCATCATATTTGCAATGAGTTTATCAACTTTCTTTTGATTGCAACATTCCCTTGCAAAAATTCCATCATTTTCCACAGACAAATCATTCTCATTTCCTCTTAGAAGGATTGTATTTCTTCTTGGCCTGCAAATCATTTTTTTCCATTTTTAAAAGCTGGTTTATGGTTTCCCGGTACCCCAGCATACAACCACAAACAGAAACATCTAGAACACAAACATTAGCACACGCAGACCAACATAAAATTACACATCATAATAACCATAATCATCTCCGCATCCCCTCGAAGAGTCATCTTCTCCGGTAGCTGACTCCCATTCTGGATGCCTCCAAAAGCTTTCACTTTGAACCCGCCTCCTAAGCTGATCATGAACAAATTTCTCTGGGAATGCCTTATTGCCCACGCTACCCTTTTTAAAGGCCAAAGTCACCTCATTATTCCGCCGGGCCTGGCACTTTAAGTCTGGTTGTCGTATGGGGCCATGAGCGATGCCAGCAAGTCGCGGTTGCAGTCGCATTGGCTCTGGAATTTTCCGTTGCAGTATGAGCTGGTTGTGCCGCACCACCCCCACTCGCTGCAGCACTGCCCGTCGTTGCTGAGTTTACCGGGGGGCATCGCCTCCCTCCCATATCGTTCGTCGTTTGAAGCACCCACGAAGAAGAAAGAGGAGCAGAGAGCAAGGTAGCAGACCAACACCTTCCCCATCTCACACTTCAATACTCGCCTGCACTCCGCTACCCGGGGGACGTGGGGGGTATAAATACCCTGCCCGCCCTTCAAAAACCAAACAGTGTGCCCCCGGTTCCAGGGACCAAACTGTAACTTATCATTTATGATGGGATTCCTTGCAAATTTAATTTACTTCACGGACCCTGTCCCCGTCTCCCGTGTGGCAACATTTTGGATTATTTCCAAAAACTATTACCATTATCGGTTAACATCTTGACCAAAACATACAACGTGATTAAAATTTCTTATTTCGGTAATATTTAATTTAATTTAAGATTAACGTCATATTATTTTTATAAAATAGCTGGGACCAGTTTGTCAGACTTGTTTGAACTCCAGAAATGAACAACGATCACCCTAATCCCAGAATGCTAGTGAAAGAGTCAAATTGCATTTCAATTATAATATCCTATGTCACTCAACATTTATATTCTACACATTTACTTTCGGGATGCTGCGCGTCAAATTTTATTTGGAGGGAAATATTTTATTTTTCCGCTACACGTTCGATTTGATTTTGTTTGCACATTCGTCGCTTATTGTCTTTCCCAACATCTGGTATAAAAGGAATTTATTTTTATTTCATATTTATTATGGATGCCAATTATAGTCGCCTAATTTGTTGAATGGTACCAACTACCATATGTGGCGATTAAAAATGATGGATTTTCTTTTCGTCATGCAAATGCATCTTTTAATGTTTAGTAACCAAAAGCTATAAAAGATGTCAGATGAAGAATGAGAGTTCGAGCATGAGATGGTTTGAGGTTTCATTTGCCAATGGGATGAAGACAACATGATGAAAAACATTGTCAACACCTCTCATGCCAGAACTTTGTAGGAGAAGATCGAGACAACCTATACTTCCAAGACCGGAAACAATAAATTGTTTCTTCTCAAACAAATTAGGAATTTTAAAGTTGATCCTTAGGTCTGTAATCCTAATCAACTGGTCATGTGCCACCAAGAATGTTTATACCTATATATGCGTACATGAATAGTACAATACCTATACACCTATACATAAATATGAATATTCATGAGTATGTGAAATAAATAACATAAAACTAATTTAAAGTTGATCCGTAGGTCTGTATTCCCAATCTTCTGGACATCCTTTATAAGGGAATTGAGCAAGATGTCATACCACTCAAGTTGTGTATCATTAAGTTGATCTCGGGGTCCATAATCTCAAGAGACATGTATCTACTTCAGCCAATGTTGGAAAAGTATTTGAGTAAGATATGTCACCATAGGGGGATACTTGTCCTACACCTAGGTTCACCCATACTCACCTTCAATCATTATAATAACGGATTCAGTGGATGTACATCTAGAAATCCTGTAAATGGTCACTGTGCTAGATGTCATGCTTCTCTGATCATCTGAATTCAATCTGATGTATGAGCCCTAGGTCACGGTCCATAGGTGGCCATGACATTCGGACCTATGAAAATCCCTAAGGGTGTGAACCTTAGATGGTATGTAAGGATAACTCACTCGTGAGATTCCATTCCCACCCCTATAGTTCATAATAATGGAGATTGTAATCATCCATATCATCCAGAAGAGTGTAATCATTTTGGGTATCCAATGATGTGAAATGCCAATCTCAACGCCACGGTCATGTAACCGATCAGGGAGAGCATAGTCATTCCTATCCCTCGGGAGAGCATAATCATCCCTGAGTACAATCAGATCAAGGAGATCGTAATCATCATCATCATATATCAACCAAATTATACATCAATAATACTCATCACATGTGATAGCGTAATCGTCAACAAGTATCCTTATTAGGGATTTTAATTCCCGTATATCATAATATTAGGCTCAACAGCCGAATTCCATGAAGCAACTCTGTAAATCCCAACAATATAATAATCAAATATAATGGCTCCACATCCTGATCCTAAGTAGTACCTCTTGGTATAAAAATAAACATATAAAGATAATATGGCTCAGAATATGGATCCTAAGAAAAAATTTTGGGCATCCCAAAGAGAAATAAATGCACCTCGTGTCAATATCCATAGCCACCAATAAGGAATCACCTCTGGTAATCATAACTACATTAACAATAACCAAGTGAAATGTTAAAAAAGAGAGTGGGTGTCTAAAAACCTAGACCCAATGCTACATACATTGCCCCATGGGATTAAATGTTCGACATGGTATCTACGGTGACAACTACTACCATCTATACCAAAAACCAACATACTAACTCAAGGTCTATCAAACAACAAGGCACCCACCGCCGTCGGGACTTGCACTTTCAGTCCGGTTGTGGTTTGGGGCGAAGTGTGATGCCAGCAAGTTGAAGTCATAGTCGCATTGGCTCTAGCATTTTCTGCTGTAGTGTTCACAGGATGTGCCGCACCACCCCCCTGGCTGCAGCACTGCTTGTCGTGGCCGAGTTTACCGGGGGGCGTCGCGTACTCTCCGCATTGAGCTTCGTATTGGGGGTACTACGGGTCCGCTTCATATTAGGTTTCACTCTAGTAGCCAAGGGATTCTTGGGGTACTGCGGGTCCGCTTCCTTACAATTTTAATTTATACCAGGGACCCCCTTGTCAAAAATGTTTTGGATTATTTACAAAAACGTTTTACCACAATCGGTTAACATTTTGACCCAAAAAAAGAATCGGGATTAGAATTTCTTATTTGGGTATTATTTAATTTAATTTAAGTTTAACGGAAAATTATTTTTATACAATAGTTGGGACAGTATGTCTGACTTGTTTGATCTCCATAATTGAAAAACAATCACCATAATTCTAGAATGGTAGTGAAGGAGCCAAATTGCATTTCAATTATAATATCCAATGCCACTCAATATCATCTAAATAATAAATAAAATGTGTCAGATTTATAGGTTCATGGAATGAAGAGCATGCACCATGTATAATGAATTATCACATTTAAAATTACTACACTACTCATAAATTCCATTTTTTATCAGCCTAAAAAAACTCTAATAAAATTCACATTTATCAACATTGAGTTTAGTGTTGACAAATATCATCTTTTTTCAATGAAACACAGCATTGATAAAAGTCTTTCTCTACTAGTGCAGGGGTTTCCTCGATCTCCGTAGGGCGACGACAAGCTTCATAGGCACCAAAATTATTCATTTGGGATGATTTTGTTCAAATAAATAATATTTAAACAGTAGCAAAGTTTAATGAAATTCTGACTTGACCGACATGTTTACTGAGCGTCCATTCCAAAACAAACAAGCAGTACAAACATTAGTTTAAAATAAACATAATCATATTGTAGTAGATCAAACAAATGCAGAATGAAATCCGGAAACTGCAAAGGGTCTCTCGGTCTACAAATGCCAAGAAAACGTGTTTAGATTGTCTTGATGTTTTAATAAAATGATTCATAAGTCATTTTTGATGTGTAAGAATCAGTCTCACATCAAATCAACATACGATGTGACTAGTATGACTCCAAATTCATATTTTTATTTTAAATCTTCGTTTTAATAAAAAAAGACATGGGACGTACTCAAAACAAATAATACATTCGGATTGTTTTAATACTTTAGAACAATGGCCCTAAAGTCATTTTTGATGTGTAGGAATAAACCTCAGATTAATCCAATGCACAGTGTGATCGATATGACTCAATGTGTATTTTTTATTTAAAATTAACATTTTAGTTCAAAACAATATTAATATACTCAAAACCCAGCAAACATGTTCAAATTATTTTGATACATTATAACAATAATCCACAAATAATTTTTGATATGAAGTAATCAACCGCACCTCAATTCAATACACAACATGCCCAGTATGACTCAATGTGTATGTTATGAGTTTAAAATTGACATTTTACTTCAAAACATGTGTCACTCACTGAAAATCAGGAAAATAAACTCGATTTATCTTCATACATTAGGATACTAATTCATGAGTCATTTTTTATATATAGAAATTAGTCTCATATCAAACTGATATACGCTTTGACCGATATAACTCAAAGTACGTGTTTTTAGTTTAAATTGACATTTTAGTAAAAAAGACATGTGACATACTCAAAAGCGAGAAAACACATTTGTATGATTTTGATATATTAGTAAAATGACCCTTAAGTCATTTTTGATGTGTAGGAATTAATTGTATGTCAATCTGATGCACGGTGTGACCGGTATGACTTCAACTGTGACTTTTTATTTAAAATTAACATTTTAGTTCAAAACATGTGTCACATAATCCAAACCAAGAAAATGAGTTTGGGTTGTTTTGATATTATAGGAAAATGATACAACTATCACAAAACTGGGATAGGGAAGCGCTGCCTTTTATCAACGATTAGCAAAAAGCATTGATAAAGGGGTGGGCCTTTATTAACGATAATAATAGCACTGATAAAAAGTTTTTAATAAAAAATATTATGAATTTATATAAAAATATTATATTTATATTAAAAAATAATGTTTATTTGAATACATTGAATAAAAAACAAATGTTTATAATAAATATATATTTTTTAATAATTCAAAAATATATATATAATGTTTTTATTGAAAAAAGTATTTCTAATATTATAATTATATATATATATATATATTTTAATAATTATAAGATTATAATAAATTACATTAAATAATAAATATATTTATTAGATTTATTATATTTATTATATTTATTAGTGATTTATTATATTAATTTAGTATATTTATTTGATTTATTGGATTAATTAATTATGTTTATTATATTGGTAATATTTAATTTATTTATTTTATTTATTTTATTTATTTTATTTATAAATATATAATACTTTTTAATATATTTCTTTATAATTAAAAGTATTGAATATATATGTGTTTTCCAATGAATTTGGTCAATGAAAATATTGATCATGAGTATATATATGTTATGAATCATGCATATGATTGTTCATTTATACATTACGTCACACTGTCCATTAATGTGGTATGTTGATTAATTCATAATGTTACCCATATGAACTATATATGTTCTAAAAAATGTACTTATAAAATTACATTAAATACATTTAAATAATAAATATATTTTATTATATGTTAAATGATATATATAAATACTTTTAGAATACATTTGTAATTATAATTATAATTGTATATATATATAAATAATTATAAAATTATATATATATTATTAAAATTTTATTAATATATATATAAATATATTAACAATTATATACAAATATTTATAAATATATACTATTTATAGTTATAATTATAACTATATATACATATGTAAATAATTATAAAATTAAAACAAATATTTTTATTATACTACTTATAAAGTTATAAATATATAATTAAATAGATATATTTATAAATATATACAAATATTTATAAATAAATAAAATATTTATAAATATATACAAATAAATTTATATTTATTTAAATAATTATTTAATTGGTTGTGAAATTGTTCTGATAACGATGTCCTTTATCAGCACAAATAAAGTGCTGATAAAAGACATATTTATCAATGCTATAATTTTAGTGCAGATAAATAGGTCTTTTATCAGTGCTTTAATTTGAGCGCTGATGAATAGGTATTTTCTCAACGATTTTTAAATGTTGATCAAGGTATGTTTTATCAGCATTTTTTATTTTAGCACTAATAAAATATACATTTACCAGTGTTTTTAACTAGTACTGATAAAGGTTCCAGTGGGTTTTATAAAAAAAACTCTAACAGGCACCTCCTCCCTCACACCCTTTCGAGCCTTCGCGGAAGCTGACCCATGCGTCGTCGAGCCCTCCTCCGCCGTGACCCCTCCTCCACCGTGACCCCTCCTCCTCCTCCGCCGCCACTGCCTCCTCCTCCTCCTTCATCACAACCCCTTCTCTACCACGTCCCCTCCTCCTCCTCCTCCTCTGTCGTTGCTACCTCCCCCGCCGCTGCCTCGTCGTCCTCCTCCTCCTCCCTGGTCGCCGACTCATCCTCCTTTGTTGTGGCCTCCTCCTCATCCTCTTCTTCTTCCTCCTCCTCCTATGCCTCCTTCTTCTCCTACTCCTTGTATGGCCCCATGTCCACCTGACCTGCTCCAGCACACCCTCTTCATCTGCGACTATCCTGGCAGCCTCCTCTACATCGCACGGATTCCCCCCGGTGAGTCTCTATTGTGGTTTCCCTGGTTTCCATAGGGTGCATAGGGTTTGGGGGAGTTTTTCACCTAATTGTTGGTATGTCATTGAATTTTTTGGGATTTTTTCATCTAATTGTTGGTATATCATTGAGTTTTGGGGGAGTTCTATATCTAATTGTGGGTATATCTGTTGAGTATGTTTGTTTACTGTTTGATTATTATTGTTTACTGTTCATTATTATTTAACTTAGGTGGAGATGCTTGTTATATATATTTCATTCCCTTTATTTTTTTATTACCTCTGTTTATTTTTATTTTCAATGTACTGCTCTTAATTTTCTTATCTATTTTTTCATACAAAAAGGGGGAGAGAGATTCAAATTTTGGTCGAGTTTATTGGATTTCGTAATTATCAAGTGGGTTGAATGGCTCCTTGCCACTCTATCTATGTTTTGATAAATTCATATCCCCTCTCAATTTGATTATTTTTATTTTGATAATTACTTATTCCTCTCTCAGTTTATAGTTTATTATTCTTTATTATGGTGGAGATTCTTATTAGATAAATCTATATCCTCTCTAAATTCATATGGTTATTCTATCACTTATGCTTCCACATGCTCTTTCTACCTACATAGACCTATTCTAACTATTTATATTCTCATACATGCTACTTTTGGATAGTTCCTAACTTTATGCTCAGTCAGCAACCTCTGTAATGTATAGCTTCTCTAGTAGTGTCTATCTTTTAGAGTTGGACAATATTTTTTCTTTATCTTCTTTTCTTAAATTATAGAGTCTTGAGTAATATAATAGAAACAACCTTTAAATAAAAACATGTAGGACTCATCTCTATACATTTTAAAATTCCCTTAGTAATATCCAAATATATTATATACTCCCCAAGGCATTTATTTTTCCTTTCCATCTAAATTGAATTGGAAGTAATCAGCATTGCATCAATGGAAAAAGTTATATCTTCAATCATCTTAATATTCACAATTCATCACACATAATAATGAATTACTTAGTAACTCATATAATTGTGTCGACAAGATTGGCTCCCCAACCTACTTCCAAATTGTCCTTCTCTGTTATATATTAACATGAAGCTTATTGAAACTTCATGTTCGTTAAAAAAATATTGAAAAAAGGGATTTGGTCTCAATGACCACCTATTGGGATTATCATATATAAAAAATAAACAAAAGGATAAAATACATAATGGATCTATTCCACCCCCAAACCTCGCTCAGGTTATACCAGCACCCATCAATCTACCCAGCCCGATTCTCACACTAGTTGAAAATTAGGAAACATTCATGGGTTATGATATTGGTTATAGACCAATTGAAAATGGATATAGTTTATATCCACTATTAGGACACCCATGGGAGTTATCCTAGTTTCCATATCCCACCAGCAATATACATAGTTAGATGGTCTAATACCATAGACAATGATTGTGGATGAAGTCCCTATTATGGGGAACCAATATCCGAGGATTGTAACATTTTCCATAGGGAATCAACCTCCATATGTGGACCATAGACATAGGTGTCTATAGCTATGGTTTATGAATGTGGTCATATAATTCGAAATATTAAACCAAATGATGAGATTTGATATCAAGATCACTTCTATAATTTATCTATGACTTTAACAATAAACTTCAATGAACTATCTTTATAAATATATACATATATATATATATATATCTACATATATAAATATATGTTTGTGTGTGTGTATAATTTTTTATAACAATACTAATTATACTTTTGGAAAACAAAAATGATCATGGATTTCGGAACCTTTGGCCATAGTCTGTATCTACTATGGTCATAGGTGTTATAGGAAAGTCCTACCACCACTATATATATGGATCATGTCCTTAGGACTTTTCCATCTCCTTCCCATGAAAAAAGTTCCTTTGTCCATAGTCCATATCAACTCAGACACCAGTTATACCTCCATTAAAAGATATGTGGCTTGGTTATGCTAACCTAACCAAAAAGATGATCACTGGTTGTGCCTTGTCATTGGAAAAAGGAATATGTCTGGGATATGCCTCTATGTGTGTAAGAGGAAAGGAGTTTTTATTTATTCCTTGGTATGGGGAAAGATATATATTAAAGAGTTACACTCTCCTTCAAAAGTGTGGTCAATCTAGTGCATGTTCATGATACACCCTTGTATTTTAATGAATAACCTAGGGTTGGTTTCCAAGGTGAAAGAGGGAAGTTGAACTGATTTTTCAAATAGAACCAGATTCCATGACATGGTGAATATTCTACATCGTGGAGGTTGTTCTTGTGGCGTGTTTGGGGAACTAATATTTGGAAGATAGTTTTTAGGGTTCTAGTTGTTTTGTAATAGTTGTGTCATGGTGTTTTGGTTGTTGTGTGAAGTCTAATAATGTGGAGTTCACACAGTTCTTCTAATTTTGGTATCATTCCACTATGGAGGGTTTGAGAGCTTAGAGGTTATGCAGTATTGATGAACAAGGCATCATAGTCCCTTTCCCCTAGATTATATGATCTCATTGTTGACCATGCATGTGGATTCTAGATGTGTTTTTACCAAGAACCATTATGGTGTGGCCATATCCTTTGTGTCGTAGTTCTTTCTTATTTGGGAACCATTGTGGCATGGCCCTATGTGTTGGGTTGTGATGCATGTTTTCTCAGATTACCTGTGTGTTGTGGCATTGCAGAGGGAATTTATAGTAGATGCATCACACAAGGAATATGTTTTAAGAGTTGTATGAAGAATTCATATAAGCTTCTGCACAGTTTTAATAAAATATCATCTTAATGATGTTGAGGGGAAAATCAATCCTCACCCACCTCTTATTTATGTGAACTTGATATCCCAAGGAGCATAGGATGCGTTTTGCAGCCATTGGGCGAAGCAGACTTTTCAGGTATATTGTATCTGGTAATACATTGTTTGACGTTTCTTGTATTCATCACTGTAATTGATAGTTTTTTATTTATGAAATAGAAACTGAGTGATGAAAATAACGAATGGGAATCAGAACTAGTGTACCCCTAATGTAATACAGGGATGGGGTATGCTTCACTTGAGAAAAAATTGGTACATATTTTAAATCTACCGTAATACTTTTATGTGACAAAAAACAACACCATAACCATGTTCCTATATTTATATGCAGACTGATGAATCGAAATCAAAATCCACTTCCATCCCATTCCATGTGTTATGGAAGGAGGATCATGTAAATAAAGAGCGGATACTGAAAGATGAAAACACATGAAAAGTGTTGGAAACATGTGTAAGTACGACATAAAATAAATTCGTTTTGCTTTAAATCACTATTACATAACAATGAATACTTTTTTCCTATATTTTCTATCAAACATAGTAAAAGGAATCAGCAACACCCACACCAAATATAGACATACTTCCAGCAGCCTTGAAGCAACCAGAACAGTATGGCCACATCAGAGGTGTGGGTTTTGGGGTGACACCCTGAACAGATTTTCAGAAATAAAAACAAGCAGAGGATCAAAATGAGGAAATGAAAAGGATGAGAGAAACTATCACGAACCAGGCCGGGTCGCCATCCAACCTGGCGCCCGACCCGGTCCGTGCCAAGGCCCAATGGGCGTTCCGGATCCCCATGGGCTGGCACAAGTGTCCGGGTATCAAACATTACATGGGAATGATTTACCCAAAATAAAAGACAGAAAAACAACTAACCAGATAAATAAACTGAAACTAGGAATAGACAACCAAACACGCCTTTAAACTATGAAAATGTTTAAAGTATACAACTCAAAAAAATAACTAAAAAGAAAAGACGACAGCAGAAACTAAAAATATTACTCAAACCTCCTGAAAAAATAGGGGCCACATCAACACCAATCTGCATGACAAGACCAACTGCAACCTAAACCACCATCACCGAGCACGATGTCACAACCTGGAATACACAAGAAACAACGTCTACATACACCCAAAGGTGTATGTAGGGTGTGATCCAAAAGCCCAATAAGACGTCACCCAATAAAAAGGTTCCACATATAAACATTAAATGAAAAATACATTTTTAGGCTGAATAAATGAAAGGACACCAAAGCTTAAACAACTTTAAAGAAACAGTTTCTATAAGGACAACACTTTTAATGAAAACAACTTAAATAAAAGAAAACTTCCTTGCATAAAAGAAAAAATCAAACCTTCACAAAAACCAAAAAGCTGCACCGTATGCCGATGATGGGTGTACAGTAGTCCAAGAGCACCAAAAGTGGGAGAGGCCCTAAAGGTACTAGAAAGAGGAATGGGACCCTAGAACCTCGCGTCTCGATGAACAGTACAGGAATCACAACAAAATATGTTCTCGTGCATGAGCCACTAGACAGGGAATCACATCCATAACCTTGTGGTCTCCGATCATCATCCAATGTCTAGTTAGTGTTGTAATCATCAATCCAGCTAAGTGAATCTGGGCCGGGGCCACTCCCAAATCACTAGCACGCTAGTCTAGTCCGCCCACCTAGTGCAGAGACATCCCCTTTTGTGCTCAAGATGTTCCAAATTCACATTTCATGTCAAAATCAAACAAATATAACAAAAAGGGTGTAACATAAACCCAACGCCACACTGCCACATATCTAGAAAACCATTTGACAAAGTACGTACGCCAAAAGTCTTTACCCAACTCAATTAAAACAATTTCTGCATTGCAAATAATTGTTTATTTAAAACATATTAAATTTTTCGCGTTAATAATTTTTATCAAATCATATTAAATTATTTGTAAACAAATTATTCAAAAAGAAACATAAAACGACTTTAAGATGCAAAACCAACTAAACCCTCTTTCATGACCAAGGACACCCAAACAGGTTCCCAAAAATGTTTCACACCATTAATACAACTTAATAAACCATTTAATGATTTTATAAAAACAATGACAAGGTGACACCAAGCATTGAACACCAAAAATATTTTAAAACTTAATCTACATCACTTACAAAATCAAATAAATCAACTACACAAATAAAGAAACCATTCTAGTGATTAAACAAACCACTAAGAAAGTTTATCAATAAATTTTAAAAATGTGTCACATGACTTTAAACACTAAAGACTCACTCAAATCCTCATTTGTGAAAAAACACATATCAACTCCACATCAAAACACGATCTGAAGCCTTTGCACAATTCAATAGTTAAATGCTCAATTTTTATAAAACACGATCAAATGTCACAATAAGGGTTTTATAAAAAATGCACCACATTTCATATAAGCATGATACTTAAAATAAAAACACATATAAAACTCATTCAAAAATGAAATTCGCACAACACAGATTAATATAATGAAACACTAAATTAATTAATCAAGCAAATTAACTTATCAGATTATGTTTAAATGCGGAACCACCTACCTCAGTGTAACAGACTTCACAAATATGGTGCGCAACGATCGTCGCCCACCAACCGCAACTCAAACAAAGTCCAAATAGAACCTAATAAAAAAACGCATCGGACCAATTATACCAAAATTGAACCAAACTCAATTAAAAACTCTAACTGCACTCAACCATGATTAAAAAACAAGCAGAAAAGGAAAATGCACTTAGAGCGGGGGTGCGGGAGATCGACCGGAGCTTGACGGAGGCTTCCGGAGTTGCTCGAGGAGGTGCCGGGAGGCTTTCCAGTAACGCGAAGGGGTGTGGGGCGGCCGATGCGAGGTTGTCCGGTCAGCGCGGTTGCCGGTAAAAGGGGAGGCGGCACCAGCAGGGGTCGGGAGACGCAGCGGAGGGAGGAAGAGGGGTGTCGGACAGAATTTTCCGGACAAAGAATAGAGGTCGGTTGCCATTGGGGTATGGCGTGAGCTGGCCGGCTAACCGGGGTGGCCGAACGGAGCACGAGCAAGGGGTGTCAGGTTCGTCAGAGGGTGGTGTTGCGCCGGTGGAGAGGTTCGGCGAGGAGGCGGGAATAAGGGGAGAGGCGCAAAGAGGGGTCGTGGCTGGCACGGCAGAGGTCGTGCGTTAGGGTTGCGAGGGTGCGGCACGATGGATGAGGGGAGGGTGGTGCGGGGTGCCGCGGGATGGAGAGCCGGCAACTGGTGGTGGAAGGGGAGGCGCTGGCGAGCGGCGCAGGCAGCCTGGGCAAGGGAAAGCAGACGACCCGATTGGGTTCCCAGGGGGGGAACGCCACGGGCAAAGGGGGTGAGGGGGAGGTTCGAAAACCCTAGAGAAAAAAAGAAAACCCAAAATAAAATGGAGTAAATAAAATAAAATAAAAAGGAAAATGAAATATAAAATCCATAATAATTCTATTATTATTATTATTGTTATTAATATTCTTAAACTGGAACCTTGACAATAATAATATTATTATCATTAAGACACAATTCATTAAATTATTAACACATTATTCTCATTTTATTTACTTATTTTTATTCTTCCACACATTTAATTTTATTTCATTATTATTATTAATTAATTAATTTAAATAGTTGTCCATCGAGCAGGGTCATAAGATGGACCTGCCGAAGCCGCATGGCTTCGCAATTATGCTTCACCCATGCGTCGCATGATGAAAAGCCCTGAAAAACTCATCTAATTTTGTTTATTTATTATTAATTCCTTTTATTAAATTAGTTTGACATTAGGCAGGTGAGCGGGGGACCGAGCGAGGTTGTCCAGCTTTGACAGCGGCGCGTCGAACACCATCAAGGTCGAAACACATATTTATCAGCGCAGAAAGCCCGAAACCCAAGTCGGGCTCGACCATCATTTCGTATAAAAAGAAAAAATAATAATTAGAAGCAGATAAAATTATAAGATAAAAAAATAAAGATTAGAAACATGATGCAGCGCAAAGTCCGTGTGTGACAATTCTCCCCACCATAAAGCTTTCCATCCCCAGAAAGCCACAACTAGGGTTGAGACTCAAAGAAGAAGTTGTTACCCCACTCAAGTTCAAAGAGGATCCCCAAAATCAACAAGAGAAAAGAGGGAAAAGCACCGTGCTCAGAGAAAGTGACTCAAAGACAACTTCATAAAATGTGTCAAAAGACATTCTGATATGTGTCGCCCGCCCCAAAGAGCTAGAACGCCTCCAGTTGACTGATCGGGGAAGGGAACTCCCACACCCACGGAAACCAACATCACAAGCCGAAACACCTCAAGCACTATTAAACGAAAACCAAGCCATATTTTAAAAATAGAAGAAAAAGATCCACATGGGGAGGCCCGAGGGGATCCCCGCCATTAGGAACTCACTAACGCTCGAGACGAGACTGGATAAAAGACACAGGAAGGTTCGAGCAGACTCCCCTCCGTTAAAGAAAAGTCCAGTACCGATTCATTCAAGAGACATTTGTGCGAGACCTGACGTGGGTATCCTCACCATTGGAACTGTCAGCAGATACAAAAATTTAGAAATTTTCCTACGGGGGCCAAACGCCCCACCACAAGGGGCTGGGAGGGTCGGGCCCAACTACCAGGTGTTAAAACCACGGCCAGAGACAGACCAATATCTCCAAATCCCTGGATGAGCATCATTCAAATTTGAAACCGTTTAACCCAACAGACCCCATAAAGACAACTAAAAGTGATTACATCTGGTGGGATGCAAACCTCAGGACTTTAAGGTGACAAGACGATCACGACACCTCATAGCCACGAGAAACCCCACAAACCCCAATGGGTCGTTCAGAAAGGAACAATCACAGAAAAAAATTTAAAGCCCCTTCACCTTCAATACCGACGACAGAAATAAGGTTGGGGTCCCGTACACTCCCGGGGTTCCTGACCATGCGCCAGATTCACTCCGAGGCCTATGGATGGAGCCCTGATGTTTGAAGCATCTCCTGCCTCGCAGTCAGATATTGAAGACTCCTGAAAAAAACTTCTCCTTTTGGTGTCACACGCGACCACACTACAACTGAGGCAACACTAGCAAACACAACACATTATGACATCCAATTACTCTCACACTAAAAATTAACCAGAATGAGAGATTAGATCGTACACGCGCATCACCCCCTGTTACAATGATTGAGAACATGACACCACAAATCATCACCGAGCACAATCGTTGTTGTCGAGAGAAAAATTATGCTGAGAAAGACATTAAACCGCACCTTGAACAACACGCGATTCCTGCAAACGACCATAGAAGCCTCGTACAACTGGGTCTGCCAAACTAGTAACCTAACACAAAACTTTTCATAAATGAAACAAACCAAAGACCAGAGGTCATTTATAAAAATAGACCACACCAACAACTTCGGGTTGCTTCCTCCTTTTCCCCACTGGAGTCTCCTTTACCACTTCCAAACAACTGTTGACTATCAAAGGGACCTCAAACTGCAAGATGTCACCCAACCATGACCATTGCGGCCGATAAAAGCACTACAATCCTTTCAAGAAATTGGTCATCCCCGATAACTCTGAACTGCCTTAACCCTTCCTTTCGAGAATTACTTTCACCGTTTCAAGGGGGAACCTTCAGACGCAATGATGTCAAACTTTATACCTGATGACTCAGACGACTCAAAGAGACCGAAACTCCCTTTAGCTCCCCTCACATATTTCATCCCGCAGTGAGAGGATCCACTTAACCGAAAGGAAAAGGAAAAGACTTAGAACTATCACCCAAAAAGTGAGAGTACTTACTTTAATCAACTGGAGGGTAGGCCAATGGAGGACTATTTGTGGCCACATGTCATTTTCACAGTAACTCTTTATTGGGGCGTACACTAGCCAAGAAGGAGAACCATTGACCCAAACAAACTGGTCCAATGGCCAAGACATACAGTAAGCGAACCAAAAACGTGTAGGGGAAAGCACTGCAAGGGCTTCCCGAAACAATTTTCGAAAGAAACCATTAACTACATGTTTCCACACCAACTCACGAATAAGAATTCAAACTCATTACACAAATCAGTCAAAAGGGATTCTCAGCTCAAAACGCCTCACATCCAACCTTTCAAAAATACAAGTACACACCAAATAATAAAAAGTAATTTAAAAACACCTAATTCTTCTTTTAACAAAACATTTTGAAAATATGCAAAGCCAGTGGGTTGCACAAACACCAATGGTGTCCCATGGGCATCACACATGCTTGTTCCTATGCCACACCAGCACCCACCTCATAACCATCCAGGAACTCATTCGATCGTTCCATTAACCCTTTCTCTTTCCATTTACACTCATGCATGTGGTTTCCCATGAGAACACCAAGGATCAAAACCATACCTTTCCATTTTTTTCAAAACCAAAACATCCAACCCACACTTTTCAAACATCATACCTCATTTTCTTTTTAAAGTGCTTTATTTCAAAACACATTCCAAAACGTTTTCCAAGACCAAATCATTTTTACTTGAAAACCAAATTTCTAAAATTCCAAAACAAAGAAATGAGGAATGGTGTAGGAGAAAACTAGTGTCAGCGGGTGACTGGAACGTATGGTTGGCATCCATACGCCAATCATGCCACCGCCACAGAGGGTATTCTGGGACAGTGTCCCCGGTACCGCATGGCTTTCCAAACCCTACGAGCTCACTGGGACCACTGACCCTACTCTCTTTTTCATTTCCCCTAAACGAAATTAACCACACCGACCAAAGGTTTAGACTAACCTCAACAAGATTTGGTAACTCGAGTCCCACCACGAGGTGTGCTAGATAGGCACCTTACTTGTAGCAAAGACGTTGAGTCCCGACAACCTTAACTCCAGTCTATCGTGACCCTATCCCAAAAGGAAACGACCCAAGAGAGAAAACCTTTCCCTCTGATATCATTTTGTCACGAACTCGGTCAGGTCGCCATCCAACCCGGCTCCCGACCCGGTCCGTGCCAAGGCCCAAAGGGCGTTCCCGATTCCACGGGATGACACAAGTGCCCGGGTATCAAAAATTACATGGGAACGATTTATCCGAAATAAAAGATAGAAAAAACTAACAAGATAAATAAACTGAAACTAGAAATAGACAACCAAATACACATTTAAACTATGAACAATTTTGAAGTCTACAACTCGAACCAATTACTAAAAAGAAAAGACGATAACGGAAACTAAAACTCTTACTCAAACCTCCTGGAAAAAGAGGGGCCACATCAACACCAATCTGCATGACAAGACCAACTGTAACCTGAACCACCATCACTGAACACAATGTCACAACATGGAATACACAAGAAACAAAGTCTACATACACCCAATGGTGTTTGTAGGGTGTGAGCCAAAAGCCCAATAGGACTTCACCAAATAAAAAGGTTCAACATATAAACATTAAATGAAAAATACATTTGTAGGCTAAATAAATGAAAGGAAACCAAAGCTTAAACAAATATAAACAAATAGTTTCTATAATGAAATCACTTTTAAAGAAAACAACATAAATAAAAGAAAACACCCTTGCATAAAAGAAAAACTCAAACCTTCACAGAAACCCAAAAGCTGCACTGTATGCCGACGGTGGGTGTACAGTAGTCTAGGAGCACCAAAAGTGGGAGAGGCCCTAAAGGTACTAGAAAATTGAATGGGGCCCTAGAACCTCGCGTCTCGGTGAACAATACAAGAATAACAACAAAATACATTCTCCTGCATGAGCCACTAGACAGGGCAACACATCCATAACCTAGTGGTCTTTGATCATCATCCAATGTTTAGTTAGTGTTGTAATCGTTAATCCAGCTATGTGAATTTGAGTTGGGGCCACTCCTGAATCACTAGCACACTAGTCTAGTCCGCCCACCTAGTACCCAGGCATCCCCTTTTGTGATCAAGAGGTTCCAACTTCACATTTCATGTCAAACTCAAACAAATAAAACAAAAAGGGTGTAACATAAACCCAACTCCACACTTCCACATACATAGAAAACCATTCGACAAAGTACGCATGCCAAAAAACATTACCCAAATCATTTAAAACAATTTCTGCATTGCTAATAATTTTTTATTTAAAACATATTAAATTTTTATCGTTAATAATTTTTATCAAGTAATATTAAATTATTTGTAAACAAATTATTAAAAAAGAATCATAACAAGGCTTTATGAAGAAAAACCAACTCAACCCTCTTTCTTGACCAAGCACACCCAAAATAGGTTCCCAAAAATGTTTCACACCATTAATACAACTTAATAAACCATTTAATTATTTTATAAAAACAATGGCCAAGGTGACACAAAGAATTGTACACCAAAATGATTTTAAAACTTAATCTATGTCACTTACACAATCAAATAAATCAAATACACAATTAAATAAACCATTCCAGTGATTAAACAAACCACTAAGAAAGTTTATCAATAAATTTTAAAAATGTGTCGCATGACTTTAAACACTAAAGACTCAATCAAATCCTCATTTGGGAAAAACACATATCAACACCACGTCAAAACACAATCTGAAGCATTTTCACAATTCAATTGCTAAATGCTCAGTTTTTATAAAACATGATCAAATGTCACAATAAAGGTTTCTATAAAAAATGCACCACATTTTATATAAGCTTGATACTTAAAATCAAACACATATCAAACTCATTCAAAAACTAACTTCACACAACAGAAATTAATAGAATAACACACTAAATTAATTAATCAAGAAAATTAACTTATCAGATAATGTTTAAACATGTAACCACATACCTCGGTGTAACAGACTTCACAAACATGGTGCGCAACGATCGTAGCCCACCAACCGCAACTCAAACAAAGTCCAAATAGAACCTAATAAAAAAACGCAACGGGCCAATTATACCAAAATTAAACCAAACTCAATAAATAACTCTAACCGCACTCAACCATTATTAAACAAAAAGAAAACAAGGAAAATGTACTTACAGTGGGGGTGCGGGAGGCTGGTCGGAGGTCGACGGAGGCTGCCGGAGTTGCGCGAGGAGGTTTGGGAGGCTGTCCAGCAGCGTGAAGGGGTACATGGTGGCCTGTGTGAGGTTGGCTAGTTGGAGGGGTCGCCATAAAAAGGGAAGGCGGCGCCAGCATGGGTTGGGAGACGCGATGGAGGGAGGAAGAGGGGTGCTGGCCAGAATTTTCCGGACAAAGAAGGGAGGATGGTTGCCATGGGGGTGCAGTGCGAGCTGGCTGGCTAACCGGGGTGGCCGAACAGAGCAGAAGCAAGGGGCGTCGTGTTCGTCGGAGGGTGGTGTTGTGCCGGTGGAGAGGTCTGACAAGGTAGCAGGAATAAGGGGAGCGACGCAAATAGGGGCCATGGATGGCGCGACGAAGGTCGGGCGGTCAGGCGGTCGGGCTGCGAGGGTGCGGTGCGATGGATGCGGGGAGGGCGGTAAGGGGTGCCGCGGGGTGGCGAGCTGGCAAATGGTGGCGGAAGGGGAGGCACTGGTGAGCGGCGCATGCGGCCTGGGCAAGGGAAAACAGACGGTGCGATCGGGTTCCCAGGGGGGGGAACACGATGGGAAAAGGGGGTGGTCCGAAAACCCTAGAGAAAAAAAAGAAAACCCAAAATAAAATGGGGTAAAAAAATAAATTTAAAAAGGAAAATAAAAAATAAAATCCATAATAATACTATTATTATTATTATTTTTATTAATATTCTTAAACTGGAACCTTGACAATAATAATATTATTATCATTAATACACAATTCATTAAATTATTAGTACATTATTCTCATTTTATTTACTTATTTATATTTTTCCACAGATTTAATTTTATTTCATTGTTATTATTAATTCATTTATTTAATTAATTGACCATCGAGAAGGGTCATACGACAGACCTAGAGAAGCCGCATGACATCACAATTAAGCTTTTCCCGTGCGTTTCATGATGAAAATCCCTGAAAAACTCATTTAATTTTGTTTATTTATTATTAATTCCTTTTATTTAATTTGTTATACATTAGGCAGGCGAGCGGGGGGACCGAGTGAGGTCACCCAGCTTCGACAGTGGCGCGTCGAACACCATCAAGTCCAGAACACATATTTATTAACGCACAAAGCGCGAAACCCCAGTCGGGCTCGACCCTCATTTCGTATAAAAAAGAAAAAATAATAATTAGAAGCATATAAAATTATAAGATAAAAAAATAAAGATTAGAAACATGACACATCGCAAAGTCCGAGTGTGACAGAAAAAGTATCTATGTTCAAAGAAGAATTAAAATACCAGAGAGAGTTGATAGAAATTTTTATGGGGGAAGCAAAGAGAAAAAACAACTTATGAACAACCCGTACGTGAAGATACCACCCCACCCCCTACCTGTTTTGAGGCAATCCATTCCCCTAAAAAACATGACTTTGCTGAGGTAATCAATGTTCTAATAATTGTTTCTATTAAATGTGAATCCAATAGATACTGATACCTTTCCTGTGCTGATATTATATAGGGTGAAAATGATTATGATTTATATCTATCAACTCCCACCTATCGCCTTGTAGCGAGGGCTATGGTGTTCAATATGCAAAACCACATGCTACACCACAGACCATTTCCAACAGATCATGTCAGAGTGTTGATTAATGTATCTCATGATCTGAGTGTCATGATACATGTTCTAAATTATTATGAAGACATTCATACAGTCGAACAAGCTGTCAGAATATTTATCGGATGGCTGTTAATTCTTGTAAAAAAACATGCCGATAAGGAGATATTAATTTCCAATTTATTTTTCAAGCTGAACCTTAAACATTTAATAAAAAAAGGTCTGAACCGATGAATAATATTATAGAATGACAAGTATAAGGGGTGAAATGAAATATTGGATCAAAACTATATCAAGGATCAACCAACTGATTGAAACAATCTACTGAGAGAACCTTCACCCCACCCGTTTAATATCCACATTTAATATCATTGTAGGATCATGTGGATACAGAGTTGACAGACAAAAATACTCACACAATTGATTTTGAAAAAAATATTTATGTAGAGGAAGAAACAAATTACATTAGTGGTGAAAATATAAATGAAATCCTCAAATATGAATGTCTAGGGGCCTCAGTTGTAAATGTATACATGAGGTATGTTTTTATGATTTGATTTTAAAAAATCTGATATACTATGATAATTATGACTAAATAAATTTCATATTTTTCACAGGCATATATATGAAAAACAATTGAAGTTATTTTACCATGAACAAACATTTGGACTTGTTAGTCCTCACATTAACTTTTCAAAAGAAGAAATAAATTCAGATAAAGTGGGTGAAATATTGTCATCCCTGCTCAAATCGTTTGAAAAAATAATTATGGATGAAAAAATATTTTTAATACCAATGATGTAGGGGTAAAACTATATAATTTAATCATATCAACTATATTTTCATTTCTTTCATTACTTATTCCTTTTTGTGTTTTTAGGTAGCATAGGATGCTCGTTGCGGGAAATTTGGATACTCTGAAGATTTATTTTCTTGATTAAATGCATAGATATCCGACAAACTGACAACGCATGATGGAATTTTTTAATTTTTAATACAGTAGATTGAAAATTCTGGAAAATAACATGTAGTTATGTAATTTATATTATCTTTTAATGAGTATTCTATTATGATAGGGCGGTGCATCAATATCGTCTACTTCATGGAATGAATCTAAAGCCTAAGGACCAGAATGCCCATGAGATATAAAACTAGACAAGTATCCTGGTATATATAATAAAATTTCACAATGAAAACACATATCTAAACAAATTACTTATTTTTATTGATGTTTTTGCAGTTTCCAAAAAAACAAATGAAAATGACTTTGGTTATTATGTTTATAAATTTATGAAAGAGATTGTATTTCATCAATAAACTGGTATCCCTAAAGAGGTATTTTCGAAAATAATTACTATTTTGTTTAAAATATTAATTAATCCTTTGTGTATTTATATTTTTTTAGTACTACCATGACTGCCGCAAAAAAATCATATTCACGAGATGATATAGACAAAATAGTAATTATTTTCAATTGGGAGAACCAAATCCACCCGAACCAACATTAAATGATCTAACGCCCTACTAAAAACATAAAATGGAGTCAAAAACACTGAAATCCTCAAATACAAGAGGTGAAAGACAAGTAGTAACCATATAATTATACCTCAGATCAAAGTCATAGGACTGAATCAATCTGAACCCCATTTTCCCCCCTTCGCAGAATATAATTACCCTTTGTCCACAGAAAGAAGTAAAAGACCTAAGTGTCCAATGAGATAAAGAAAATAAAATAAAAACTAAACTAAAACATACCTGTATCCTATGACTATACATGTCATCGCCCAACATATAAGAACCACAATTCCCCTTGGGTCAAATCAAGTTCCAGCAACCAAGGGGGAAATAGATCCATGTTTCAAAATGAAACTATAAAATAGTACATTCCTATTAATTAACAATTCTTCTTCCTATTAATGGTATATAATTAGTTTGGCTCTAGTTTTAGCTTAATTTGGTTTTGTTTGATACTAGTTTTTATCCCACCCAATAATAAAAGTTTATTAGAGGACACAATTTCTAATCAAATAGAAAATATCATAACAAAAATTCGATCCACACCTATAAAGAAGGTTGAAAATGATAAGAAAGAATGTTTGATCATATAATCTGATGAGTTATAAAATGATAAAATAAAAAAACGAAAAACATTTAGTGTTCTATAATTTCTCAATTGAATATGCAATTTTCAAACAATAATAAACATGTGAAAGAAGAGAAAAGTGGACATAATGGCCTGGATTTTTAAAAGAAAAGGTGTTAAATCCATACCAATAACAACTAGTGGTATCATAAAGAATCTGATTTGTTGCAACTAAAATCAATCCATGATTTAGTGAAAGAAATCTATTGTAAATATGAGGGAATATTTGGAGAAACCTAATCATGAAGAAATGGGGGAGTTAGAGATGGATTTTAATGGTTATTCAACCTTATAAATGATTAAAGAAACCTATAGATACTAACTACACACCCTACCCCACCCCTTGCCCCACTGCCCCACTGCACCACCCCCCTCCCCCTGCCCTGCAGACCCCCCTGCAGACCACCCCTACCCTGAAGACCTCCCCACTCCACCCTGCCCCCTCCACCCACCCCCTTCCCCCTGCCCTGCAGACCTCCCCCTCCCCCTCTCCCATTCTCTACAGACATCCCCCTGCCCCCTGCCCCCCTCCCCCTGCCCCCTACCCCCCTCCACCCTGCCCCCTGCCCTCCTCCACCCACCCCCTTCCCCCTACCCCCTGCCCCCTTCCCCCCTCCACCCACCCCCTGCATCTTACAGAAGGGACTCTATAATGTTTTTGTAATCTGGGGAGGGATCACACATGTATGATTAAAGGAACATCAAAAATCTAAAATATGTTTACCTAATTGATCACTTGATTTCATGTGAGGTGCTTGGAAGATTCTACGTTCACATCAATTTGAGCATCAATTCAGGTTAAGAATCAATTATGGAGTGGTTTTTCTGAGAGTATCCACGTGAAGATGAAAATGACCACTTGATGTTCACTTGAAACTCCATTTAGTTGTTCCATCAACAACATGGTGAAAATATTTACAATTTAGATAAGGGGGAAGACATGAGGTGCATGAATTTTAATGATTGGGAGAGCATCTGGCCATAAAAAAAATTAATTCAAACTAAAAAAGTATTTTAGTATTTTCAAAGAACTTAGTGTACAGTTCCTAGATAGAATAGAAGCATAAAAAATCTCTATATTACATGAAATGTAGTAGTAAAATACAAACAAGATTCAATGACATCAACTTATAATAATAACATTGTCCACAACATCAATTCTTCTTACAGAAAATAAGGCCTCCATGTCAAAAAATATGAAATTTATGATGTAAAATCAGAACTTGAACTAAACTTCTGTGTTCTAAAAACCCAAATAGAGAACCCCTTTAAAAGATATATCTTAGAAGTGAGACCATCTCATCAATATCAATGAACAACATACTAGTTTCATGAAACTTATGGTTCACTAACCTGCAATTAGAAATATAATGTCATGTTTGAATTTGGATCATCAAAAATACAAAATGATAAAATGAAGTTATATTTTATTTTAAGAAATACTTCAGTAAAAAAACTCTGGGATGTGGAATTTGTTCAAAAATATAATATACCATCAAGATCAGCATATCAGACCATCTGATGATGATCAGATTTTTGTAAATCTGAATTTATTTAGGAAACATCCAGTAGTTAACACCTTCAAACCTTGATATACAACATAATCATTATTCAAATCTATGATTCAATGCCCCAAGGAAGGTCATAAAGTATTGTTTTCATAATGTATAATCTATTGTTAGGAATGCAGTTGTACAGAAAATGAAAATCATGGAATTGTAGTTAGATCTAGAATCTTATCTGGATAACATCAAGGGGTGATGTTATAGTCTCAGAAACACCATAAAAAAGGACCCTGACATCGCAACAATAAATGAATGGTTATGCTGGTTGGTCTTCTCCATATACTCCGCAGATGATGAAACCTACGGATCAACATTCACCATTTCTAAATTTAATGTTGCTGTCATCCGAAACAATTTAAAAATACCAGGAAAGAGGCACGAAGATTAGGAAGGAGATATGAAAATAATAATGACAATAAATTGAATGAAATAAATCATACAGTGTGAAAATTGGAGTATGAGTTGAGTTTCTCTTGGAGCGGCTTGTAGTGTTGATGGAGGTAGGGTTACCTAATTCCTTCAATGGAAGCATCAGCGGCAACACATTGTATGTGATATATTTACCTAAATAGTCTCACAAATGTCCATTACAGAGTGAACTAAGTCACATCTTGGATAACAGTGACCTGGAGCCTACACATTAAATGTATTTTACAGAAACCTTCAAATTAAATGGGAAATTACTCACATACAATTTAAAGAGGAAGGTGGAAAACATAAAAAACATTGAAAACAAGTAGAAACAAGAACCTGGATGTTTTTTTATGCTTCCAAAAATATTATGATTCGATCTTCAACAAGTGTATGAGGTGATGTACAACTTTTTTCTGCCCAGAAAACAAAAGAAAAATGTTATTAAATAGTAAAATAACTGATGTAAATAAAAGAAAAGAAAATGGAAAAGAATGTTTAGGTTTCAAACCCCGAACAGGGGCCGTTGTTAATGTGATGACCCAGAATCTCTTGGTCCTTCCCTTTTCCAAAATCCGGGTCCTAAAGGGGTGGCGTCGTGGTGAGACCGATTGGCGTCACCCATCCTTGTCGGGGTTTTTCCAGTGGCATTCCTCCTTGGGAAATTAGGGTTTTAAACCCTATTTTGACCTGTTTGAGCGTGTTTTAAAGACCCGTAACACGCATAAGAGTTTTAATTAAATACCTAATGAATTAATGAGTCGGTTTAAACCATGTGACCCCCGTGCCTTATGTGGTTCAGCGTTTTTATCTCAACCATCCGTGGCTTTTATAAACTAAGGGTTAGCCGTGGGTCCTCCTTTCCTCGATCGCGGATTTTCACAAATAGCTTCTGGTGCATCGGGCGCGCCGCATCGTTATCCAAAAAAGTTCTGCGCCCAGCCTAAGCGTCGATCATCTATCAACAAGTTGGGAATTTATCCTTCGCCTCTCTCTTTTGTGTATCATGCGGGGTATGCATGTTTCTATTCTATAGAATTGGATAAACCAGACCTAAATGAAGACAATGAACTGGATTCTATAAAGAAATGGGGGCTGTGATCATTCAAGTTGTTTATATTATGACCATCTTTCTGAGTTGTGTTGGCTTACGCATTTCTGAAAATTGAGGCCGTTGGTGGTCATTGTTTGTGTACTAATGAACCCCTACTGATGTTTTAAATGGCTTGTTTGTGGTTGTGAACTCCTGCTGTTAAAAAGGATACTGGTTAATCATGTACACCCGGATAAGTGAATTGATAGCCCCAGGATCAATCCTTCTGTGATAACCCCCGGTTAAAACACACGAAGATTGAAATCATGGAGTGTGTTAAGTCATTTAAATCTGAAAATACCGGCATGGCCCTGACTTGTGTTGATGGTGGTAGTTGGTTGTTTTCTTTTTGGGCCAATTGTTGGAAATGTGGGAGGGGATGGGATCCCTTGTCTTATACTCTTGGTGGTTGTTTGTTTTTGGGGATGTGATCCCCTACTGGTATGGATTCGGTGGTTGTGAGTTTTAAGACCGGGTGGGTACTTGTTTATATCACGAATTGGGGTGGGATCCTCTGTTGTTGAGAACCAGGTGTGGGCGTTATGGTTGATTCTTAACTTTTTACTTTCCTAGACTTGTGCCTATGCTTTATAGTTGCCTAGTAGTGATTATACTTAATTAAACATTATCAATGAACTTGAAACATGAATGGGACAAATGGTTTTTGTTGGGGAAAGTCATGACTTGGGACTTGGACGCAGTGGTGTTGTGTTCTGTAGGCTGGTTAGAAAAACATAGGCTTTGGGTGAGTTCTTGTTACCTATATCTATACTTGTAGTTTTGTGTTTCTTATTCGCACCCCATCCAAGTCGATCACTTAGTGTCGAACACCCCCATTTCATGGAGGAGGGTGTTTTTCCCAACACAATTCTTAGTGGCTGGTTATTAGCTCCTTTTCTGCACCCTTTCCCGGATAGCCCAAGTATCTTCGGGCAGGCTGTGATGGCCTGAGGTCCATTATTAGCCCAAGAACCTTCGGGTGGGGTAGTGTGGTGGTTGGAAAGGTGTGTGCGGCAGGTGGTTTCCCAAGTGTCTTCAGGATGAGGCCCAGGTGTCTTCGGGCATGGAAGTTGATCCTTTAGCCCAGGCGTCTTCGGGCGTGGTGGTGGTTGTTATGGCCTAGGTGTTTCTAGGCGTGGTTACGTGTGACATTTGTGGCCCAGGTGTGTGTGGGTGGGATTCGGCAGTGGGAATGCGTGCAGTTGTGGCCCAGGTGTGTGCGGGCGGGATTCGGCAGTGGGACTGCGTGCGGTTGTGGCCCAGGTGTGTGCGGGTGGGTGTGGCAGTGGGACTGCGGTGTGATGGCGGGATTGGTCCGATGCGTATGATGTCTCAATAACCAGTGGGAAAGTGGCGCGGGGTACCCAAACATCGATGTGCTATTATACTATATTACTTGACTTGGATTATTTGGGGAGTGTGCCTTGGTGAGGGTTGGGTGGATAGTTTACCTTGTTAGGTGTTTGGTTTACTTATTTTCTCATGGGACTTTAGCACGTTTCCCCCACTTGTGCACGAGAGTCTTTGGTTTTCCCTATTTAGTGTACTTGTATGCTCACCCTACATATATAAAACTGCTTTCAGGTTTCTAGGAGGACTTCGGGGATCGCGCAGGACCTTACTAGCTCGGATCCTTGGAGCAGTTGCAGTTGTCGTTTTCTTTCTTTGGTACTTACCTTTGTAGACACCTTTTGCACCTTGTGGCTTTTACTTTTGAAACATGCATGTGGGAATGGTTTAATTTTGGCTTTACTTTTCTTTCTAACTTGGTGTTGTTGGGTTTTCTTCTTCTTATCTCTCGATCCTATAAAATAAAAAGGGTAATGTCTTCCATTTGTGTGAAATTTCCATACCCTTGGTGCTAGTCTCCACTCTGGGACCTATTGAAGGCGGGTTTCGGGGGTCATTATCTCTCCTTCAACATAAAGAAGGATGGGCCTGGAAATCTACTGACCCTTCCCCCCTTTTGGTGAAGGTGGGTCGTGACAGAATGGTATCAGAGCTAATGGTTGAGAGACAAGATGGAGTCTGTAGTTAGGCATAGTGAGTATTGCATGGTATGGTAAGGCAACAGTGTTGGGTGACCTCGGTGTGTGAATTATTCCAGGGAAGACCGGCTAGGACACGGGATTTTAGGGCCCCCTGTGATCTGATGCAAGGACTCTGGACCTACTGAATGACCAAGTGAGGCCACACTGATTGCAGGGTAGAGACCCTAGGAATGGTACATGCATCATAATGACTTGTGTTCTTGTGTTTCTGGGATGTCTTGGGAATTAAGAATAAATTTAAAATTTTTGATAAATTTTAAGAACGATATTATGAACTACTTAGGCTTAGGAATTCCTTGTTTACCTTGCAACTATGGAACCTGGAAGACGACCACATGTGGTACAGGCGATCGAGGCCCTAGAAACTACTTTGGCCAATCGTCAGAGAGTTGATTGACAAGAAGAGGACGACAAGTGGTAGAAGACTCTTCGGTCCTTCCAGCGACAGACCCTCGAGAAGTATGAGGGCATCACCTCTGACATGAAGACAGAAGGCTGGCTAGAAGAGCTAGTAATAGCCTTCGGCCTGATTCGGGCCTCGAACGAGTACTGGGTCCCTCTGGCCGTCATCCAGATGTGGGGAGCGGTGCGTCAGTGGTGGACACTTTACCTGGGGGAGAGGAGAGAGGCTGAGGTGGCATGGGCTGATTTCGAGAGGGAGTTCCGGGCGGAATTCCTCTCCTTGACGATGAAGGCAGAAAAGAGACAGGAGCTACTCTCCCTCCAACAGGGGAGTATGTCTGTGCGAGAGCTAGGGATCAAGTTCAAGGACCTCCTACGTTTTTCTCCAGACCTCTTTTCCGATGAGGAGTCTCGGGCAAGACGTTTGGAGGAGGCTCTCCGACCCTCCCTCTAGTATGTTGTTAACCCTTTACCCTTCCGACGTACTTGGAGTTCCAGAAGAAGGCCGAAGTGGTGGAGAGGATGCACGCTCTAGGAGGTGTATCCCAAGAGGGGATCCAGTTGGGACCATCGAAGGGAAAGGCCGTCAGCACTAGGCCTCTAGCGTCAGGACCCTCCAGGTTCTGGCCAGGAGGGAGTAGACCACAACAGTTTTAGTTTCGATCCCTAGGTCCTCGCCCTTTTCATTCGGGCCCGGGACCGCGGTTCTTCATCTGTGGGAGCCCTGGACATCTTCGGAGTCAGTTCCTGGACCGGGTGCAGTACGGCGGTGGCGGACAGCCCCAACACCCGCCCCAGCAACAGCTTCCAGCCAGGCCTTTCCAGAAACAGCAACAGGGACAGCGAGCTCCCGCTCCTCCGAGGGAAGATGTGGGAGGAGGAGGCCGACCTCAGGGCACTCCTCAGGGACCCCGACCAGGGCATGGTAGAGGAGGTGGCCGATAGTCTAGAGGCAGAGGAGTCGGGCGCGGACAGCTACACACCGCAGAGGCAGCTGTTCCAGCAGGGTCGGAGGTTGTTCGAGGTACGATCAGTCTGTTTAGCACTCTTGCTTATTCCTCGTTCGATACTGGATCTTCGCACTCTTTTGTTGCACCATGCCTAGCCCGTACCTTGGGTTTAGATGCGGAGAGACTTCCAGATCCCCTGGTGTTGAGCACACCAGTCGGAGGTCAGACCAACTTGTTGTTTGTTTGTCGAGGATGTAGACTGATGATACGGGCACATCAGTCGGTTAGGGACCTTCTCCTGCTATAGATAGAGCCATACGATGTCATCCTAGGCATCGACTAGCTATTCTCTGTGTGTGCCATCATTGACTATTTCCGAAGAAGGGTGGTGTTCTCGGACTCGGACGGTCGTCGTGTTACCGTCACCGGCGAGCAGAGCGGTCAGAAGGGCAACAGGCGGGAGCAACCCCTCCTCTCCTTGTTGGCCGAGCTGACAGTGGAATCAATAGATGCTAAGATGGTAGAAGTTACAGTGATTCTCCGTGAGTTTATGGAAATCTTTCCTGAGGAGGTGACGAATCTACCCCCTCGGCGTGATATCGAGTTCGGGATAGACCTACAGCCCGATGCTTGTCCGATCTCGATGGCTCCTTACCGGATGGCACCTTCAAAGCTACGAGAGTTGCGGATCCAGATTAACGATCTGATAAAGAGAGTTTATGTTTGGCCATGTGCGTTACAATGGGGTGCTCTGGTATTGTTCGCAAAGAAGGCAGATGGTGGTCTCAGGTTGTGCATAGACTACAGGAGGCTGAATCAGGAGACGATCAAGAATCGCTACCCTCTTCCGAGGATAGACGATCTTTTCGACCAACTGAAAGGGGAAGGATAATTCTCAAAGATCGACCTGCGGTCTGGGTATCACTAGCTAAGAGTGAAGGAGTGAGACATCCCGAAGACAGAGTTCAGATGCAGGTATGGACACTTCGAGTTCGAAGTAATTCCCTTCAGCGTTACGAACGCCCTAGCTGTGTTCATGGGGCTTATGAACTCCATCTTCTGGGAGTACCTGGATCGGTTCATAGTTGTGTTCATCGACGACATCCTGGTCTACTCTAGATCAGAGGATGACCATGCGGAACACCTGAGGACGGTTTTGGAGGTCCTCCAACATCATCAGCTCTATGGGAAGTTGTCGAAATGCAAGTTATGGACACGAGAAGTGCACTTCCTCGGGCACGTGGTGTTCGAGCAGGGAGTGGCGGCGGACCCGTCAAAAGATGAGGCAGTTGTTTCTTGGGCAGCACCCACGAATGTGGTATAAGTCCATAGTTTCCTTAGGCTGGCAGGTTACTATTGGAGGTGCGTACCCAACTTCTCCCGAGTTGCGGCCCCTTTGACTACCCTGACCAAGAAAGACCAGGTTTTCATGTGGAGCGAGCAGTGTGAGTCAGCCTTCAGCTATCTGAAGGAGAAGTTGGTCAGTGCCCCAATGCTGAGATTTCCAGAAGAGGGGGCGGCTTATGAGGTGTTCTGTGATGCCTCAAGACAGGGCCACAAATGTGTGTTGATGCAGTAACAAGGGGTGATCTCTTATGGATCCAGGCAGCTATGCCCCCATGAGTGTAATTATGCCACTCATGACCTGGAGCTTGCAGTGGTCGTTTTCGCGCTAAAGTTATGGCGGAACTACCTCATCAGAGAGTGCTTTATGGTCTTCACGGATCACAAAATCTTGAGGTATATCTTCTCCCAATGGGACCTAAACTTGCGATAATGGATATGGGTGGAGTTCCTCCAGGATTATGACTTTGAGATATCTTATACTGAGGGAAAGGGCAATGTGGTGGCCGATGCCTTGAGCAGGAGGACGTAGAAGGATGTGGTCCGAGAGTCAGGGGACGCCTGGAAGGTGATGGAGGAGTTAGCTACTTTACACCTGGACGCGAGGATGGATAGCAGCAGAGGCTGACTATATCAGATGATAGTGTAGTCATCTCTGTTTCAGCAAGTGGAGGAGTCTCAGTGGGGAGACCCAGAGTGTGAAGTGATGCGTGACCGAGTTGACCAGGGAAATGCTCCGAAAGGGTGGATAGAGGATGGTCAGAACCGGATGCTTCTCCAGGGAAGGTTGTTCGTTACGGAGGCGATGCGTGGCAAGGTTCTCAGTGAGTTCCACAAATCACCCCTGGCAGTGAACCCAGGAGTTTCCAAGATGTAACATGGACTGAAGAGGCAGTTTTGGTGGCCCGGAGTTAAGCGAGCAGTGGCAGGGTCTGTGACCAAGTGCTTTGTGTATCAGCAAGTGAAGGCTGAACACCGAGTTCCAGGCGGCCTACTGCAGCCTCTAGATGTCCCCGAGTGGAAGTGGGAGGACATCTTGATGGATTTCGTCATGGGACTACCCAAGGTCCAAGGGGGATACGACGCCATCTGGGTGGTAGTGGACAGGTTGACGAAATCGGCTCACTTCCTGGCGATCAGGGAGTCGAGTGCAGTGGATACCTTGGCACGAAGGTATGTGGATGAGGTGGTGCAGTTGCATGGAGTTCTGAGGTCCATAGTCTCGGATAGTGACTCACAGTTTACCTCGCGAGTTTGGAGAGGATTGAAGCATGTGTTTAGCACCCAGTTACGCCTTAGCACTGCTTTCCATCCCCAGACAGATGGACAAACAGAGCGCACCATCCAGACCTTGGAGGATATGCTACGTGCATGTGTTTTGGACTCAGGAGGATCATGGGTGTGACAATTTCCCCGGGTAGAGTTCGCTTACAATAATATCTATCACTCTACCATCGATATGGCCCCATTTAAAGCCTTGTACAGGAGGCCATGCCATTCACCTGTGTGTTGGGCCGAAGTAGGAGAGGCAGGCATCCTTGGACAGGAGGTGGTGCAGAACACGACAGAGAAGGTTCAACTAATACGGGAAAGGATGAAGGTGGCCCAGGACCGACAAAATTCGTATGCTGATACCAGGAGGAGGCCCTTGGAGTTTGAGGCTGGAGACCACGTGTTCTTGAAGGTCTCCCCTCGGCGTGGGCAGTGGAGGTTCAGCAAGGGGAGTAAGCTTTCTCCCAGGTTCATCGGACCCTTCTAAGTGTTGCTACGGGTCAGTTAGGTAGCCTATCAGCTAGCATTACCACCACCGCTACTGAGGATACATGATGTCTTCCATGTGTCCCAGCTCCGTCGGTATCTCCATGACGATTCACACGTCCTTGATTGGGGTGAGCTGGACATCGAGGATGAAAAGACTTTTGTGGAGAGAATAGTGATGATCGAGGATCGCAAGGAAAAGGTGCTTCATGGGCGAACCATTTCCTTGGTTCGTGTGTTGTGGAGACATGGTGGTCTTGAGGAGAGTATGTGGGAGAGGGAAGCACAGATGTGTACCGAGTACCTAGAGTTGTTTTAAGTTTTGTTCCTTGTTGTGCCTATTGTGGTAGAACGTTTTGTCTTTTGGCTATGAAATGTACTGGTTTTCTTCCTCTGGATGTGTGTGAAAAGCCCTGGCTATGGGGGAGGAGAGAACCCGACCCCTAATCAAGACGCATTAATGTGGATGCGATTAAACCCTTGAGGGCGAGTCAGTGCCGCCCAAAGCGGATAATATCTTGACATGGGGAAGGAGACACCCCAACCCTCACATGCCTGGGTAGTTTGACATGATATGTTGCTTGGTTCGTGACAAGAAGGTGTTCTTAGTTAACAATGAGGTTCACTCTTGAGAGGTATCTTTCAAGGTGGTTGTTCGGATCCGCCCTTTCCTCCTGGGTTGTTTAAATTCTCGAGGACGAGAATAGTTTGAGAGGTATCTGATGTGATGACCCAGACTCTCTTGGTCCTTCCCTTTGCCAAAATCTGAGTCCTAAAGGGGTGGCGTCTCGGTAAGACCGATCGGCGAGACCGATCAGCGAGACCAATCGGCGAGACCGATCAGTGAGACCGATCAGCGAGACCAATTGGGGAGACCGATCGGTGAGACCGATCGGTGAGACCGATCGGTGTCATCTGGCTTTGTCGGGGTTTTTCAAGTGGCGTTCCTCCTTGTGCAATTAGGGTTTTAAACCCTATTTTTACCTGTTTGAGAGTGTTTTAAAGACCCGTAACACGCATAAGAGTTTTAATTAAATACATAATGAATTAATGAGTCGGTTTAAACCACACAACCCCCGTGCCTTACGCGGTTCAGCGTTTTTATCTCAACCGTTCGTGGGTCTTATAAACTAAGGGTTAGTCGTAGATCCTCCTTTCCTCGATCGCGGCTTTTCACAAACAACTTCTGGTGCATCGGGCGCGCCACATAGTTATCCGTAAAGTTCCACGCCCGGCCTAAGCGTCGATCATCTATCAACAAGTAGGTAATTTCTCATTCTCCTCTCTCTTTTGTGTATCATGCGGGGTGGGCGTGTTTCTGTTCTATAGAATTGGATAAACCAGACCTAAATGAAGATAATGAACTGGATTCTATAATGAAAGGGGGGCTGTGATCGTTGATGTTGTTTATATTATGACCATCTTTCTGAGTTGTGCTGGCTGACGCGTTTCTGAAAATCGAGGTCGTTGGTGGTCATTGTTTGTGTACTAATGAACCCCTGCTGATGTTTTAAATGGATTGTTTGTGGTTGTGAACTCCTACTGTTAAAAAGGATACTGGTTAATCATGTACACCCGGCTAAGTGAATTGAAAGCCCCAGGATCAATCCTTCTGTGATAACCCCCGGTTAAAACACACGAAGATTTATATCATGGAGTGTGTTAAGTCATTTAAATCTGAAAATACTGGCATGGCCCTGACTTTTGTTGATGGTGGTAGTTGGTTGTTTTCTTTTCGGGCTGATTGCTAGAAATGTGGGAGGGGATGGGATCCCCTGTCTTATACTCTTGGTGGTTGTGTGAGTTTGGGGATGGGATCCCCTACTTCTATGGATTCAGCGGTTGTGAGTATTAAGACTGGGTGGGTACTTGTTTATATCATGAATTGGGGTGGGATCCTCTATTGTTGAGAATCAGGTGTGGGCGTTATGGTTGATGCTTGACTGTTTACTTTCCTGGACTTGTGCCTATTCTTGCTAGTTTCCCATTAGTTCTTAAACATAATTAAACATTATCACTGAACTTGAAACAAGAATGGTAAAAATGGGTTTTGTTGGCGAAAGTCATGACTTGGGACTTGGACGCAGTGGTGTTGTGTTCTGTAGGCTGGTTAGAAAAACCTAGGCTTTGGGTGAGTGCTTGTTACCTATATCTATACTTTTAGTTTTGTGTTTATTTTTCGCGACCCATCTAAGTCGAGCACTTAGTGCTGAACACCCCAATTTCATGGGGGAGGGTGTTTTTCCCAACACTATTCTTAGTGGATGGTTATTAGCTCCTTTTCTGCTCCCTTTCCCAGATATCCCAAGTATCTTCGGGTAGGATTTGATGGCCTGAGGTCCATTATTAGACCAAGAACCTTCGGGCAGGGTAGTGTGGTGGTTGGACAGGTGTGTGCGGCAGGTGGTCTCCCAAGTGTCTTCGGGATGAGGCCCAGGTGTCTTCGGGCGTGGCAGTGGATCCTTTATCCCATGTGTCTTCGGGCGTGATGGTGTTTGTTCTGGCCTAGGTGTTTGCAGGCGTGGTTACGTGTGAAAGTTATGGCCCAGGTGTGTGCGGGAAGGATTCGGCAGTGGGACTGCGTGCAGTTGTGGCCCAGGTGTGTGCGGGCAGGTGTGGCAGTGGGACTGCGGTGTGAATGGCGGGATTGGTCTGATGCGTAGGATGTCTCAATAACCAGTGGGAAAGTGGCACGGGGTACCCAAACATTGATGTGATATTATACTATATTACTTAACTTGCGTTATTTGGGGAGTGTGCCATGGCGAGGCTTGGGTGGATAGTTTACCATGTTAGATTTTTGGTTTACTTCTTTTCTCACGAGACTTTAGCACGTTTCCCCAACATGTGCACGAGAGTCTTTGTTTTTCCCTATTGAGTGTACTTGTATGCTCACCCTACGTATATAAAACTACTTTTAGGTTTACAGGAGGACTTCGGGGATCACATAGGACCTTACTAGCTTGGATCCTTGGAGCAGTTTTAGTTGTCGTTTTCTTTCTTTGGTACTTACCTTTGTAGACACCTTTTGCACCTTCTGGCTTTTACTTTTGAAACACGCATGTGGGAATGGTTTACTTTTGGCTTTACTTTTCTTTCTACCCTGGTTTTGTTGGGTTTTCTTCTTCTTATCTCTCGATCCTATAAAATAAAAAGGGTAATACCTTCCATTTGTGTGAAATTTCCATACCCTTGGTGCTAGTCGCCACTCTGGGACCTATTGAAGGCGGGTTTTGGGGGTCATTATCTCTCCTTCAACTTAAAGAAGGATGGGCCTGGCAATATGCTGACCCTTCCCCCCTTTTGGTGAAGGCGAGTCGTGACAGTTAACCTGTCCACAGCTGGATAGTTCCAGTTGGTCAACCGTAGTCCATTTGTGTGTCTGGTCATCAAAGTAGGAACCACCACATCTTGTTTCTATTGAGTGTTGATTGTAGATCCCATTAAAAATCAACTTGAGTGAAGTAAATACGAAGTCCATAAAGGCCTCTCAGTAGTTATTCCTGGTATGCACTCCCTTTGCATCAACAAGATTACTTAAGTGACAGTTCTTATACAATAATCAACCTGAAACCAAATGTTTAATGAGATATAAATACAGAAGTAGAGTCATGTATATAATATTTCATAAATAAAAAATGTTAAATCCATGAATTATTGGTCTAATACTAGCCAAATAATCATAATGAATGAGCTGTTTAATCACGAACCACAAACAAATAGTAAAAATGAAATATGGCATATCAATGTTTTTAATCCAGATAATTGTATTTACAAATTTATCAGGAATTTCAATATGGACAGCCACAGGAATGAATAATGAGAAAATAAACCTCTCAACATTACAGTTATAGTATGGTAATAAGAAATAAATGAACATTCCAAAATGTTACCTTCAAGTAGTAGGGCACATTAAGAGTACATTTCCTTAAGAGTGCATTGTCAAATAGATTAGTCTTATGGATGGTAAAATTGACGTCATTGACCTGTCACCTGAATTTTGGAATAGTAAGTAGTGGCCATATTTTACCTATGATGGTTAGTAGGATTAAAGGATTCTTGTATTTATATAGCACATCTAATACACTATTATTTTAAGCATCATTCCTCATTGAAAACAGAACAAATAGCAGTTTATCTTGAATGGAAAATGAATGTAAAAAAATGAAAAGAATAATATAAATAAAATGATTGAAAGGAAAAGTATAAATAATTTTTCAATGTTATAAAATGTTTTGATTTTGTATATGTTGAGTTTTTGTATAACAAAAACATTTAAGAATCTATAAACGCATTTATAAGAAAGATCAAGATCCATATATAAGTAAAACTGCATTATCTTGGTAATCCATAGTTTCAAAAATGAAAATTAGCAATTCATATTAAACACTTGCCATAAATATATTAAATTAAAGGAACACTAAAAATAATTATCAAAATATAGATCTTCATATCCAACAATTTATGTCCCTATACACACAAAGATGATCTAGATATTGAACCACACTAGACAATTAAGATTTTAAAATTTATAATAAAACAAGAAGATTGGATGAGCTTACATACAAAGAAGTCCAGGAATACCAGGTAAAAAATTAAACTGAACCATAACTTATCCATTAAAAACATTTTCTTCCATGTGATCCCATCTCCTGATGAAAAAATGATTCAAAAAATAAAGTATGGATTTACACATTAAACCATATTGAAGAGAGGTAGAGCCCAGAAAAATATTCTAGGAGAAGCTTGAAAACAGATTGGGGGTGGCCTCTCTTGAAAAGGAAATCAATCTACAAACCAGTTGAGTAAGATAATCACAAAGGATGATGAAAAAACACAATAAATTCTTCCAAGACGTGACTTTTCCTTCTCGAAACATATTCAATCCTTCCTGAACCTATTCTAAATCTAAAAAACTATTGAATAAGTACATTAAACGTCATAAAACATCCTAGTAATCCAATCCCATATATTTTATTATCAATAATTCTTATATCACCATCATTGTGTATGGTTCCCTTATATGTTGAACATCATCACATCAATATACCATCAATTTCTACTCATACTCTACCCATGTCTTCTATAAATACAGGAGTAAGGGAGATCTGAATAGCCATCCCATGAAATTCATATAACATTATAACCTTAAAATCATAACATTGATGAAATAATATGGTATAAGATACCTTCATGGATTGAAGCCAGGAGGAGGGCATCGCGGTGACAGGTCATCGGAGAGGAGGGCGCCACGGTGAGAGAGGTCTCTAGGGAGGAGGGTTCCACTGTGAGAGAGGTCGTCGGGAGGAGGGCGCTATGGTGAGAGAGTTCGTTGGAGAGGAGGGGGCCACAGTGAGGAGTGGTCGAGGAGGAGAGGTTGGGAAGGAGAATTCATTGGGGAGGAGGGCGCCGCAGTGAGGAGAAATGTTGGGGAGGAGAAGTTGTCGGGGGAGGAGGGCACCGCGGTCAGGCGAGGTTGGAGAGGAGGGCGCCACGGTCAGGCGAGGTCATGCAGGAGGGCGCCACGGTCAGGCGAGGTCGGGGAGGAGAACTCATTTGGAGGAGAAGAAGCTGGGAGGAGAAGAAGTCGGGAGGATCATGAGAGTAGCGAATCGGGGGACTTTGAATCCAAATAGGAAAACACGTGGTATAGCCACAGTTATTAAATTAAACCATGGAAATTAAAAAGATATATCCATGGAGGAATAAATCATTCCTTGAGAAATATTTCAAGTCAATGAAGATTAAAAGATCCTCCCTGATTTTGCAGGGACATCAATATAAGATATTAACCAGATTTCTTGAATCTGGTTTCTGACTCAGAATTAAATGTGATGGAATGGGTCTCACAATGAAAGGATGTAATTTGAGACCTGTCGCACCATGAATAAAGGTGTCACACTATGACAAGAATTTTTCTAGATTCCTATATAAAAATGATCACAGAACAATACAAATTAATAGAGATACAAATGAGAAGAGGAGAGACTAAAGTGAAAAGAGGGAGTTCTAGGTCACTACTAGAAGTAAAATGAATATTAAAATTGCAATCAACTTCTAATAACATGTATGTGGTTACTTGAAAATGATTTATCTTGTGAATTGGAAAATTATAATAGAGTTAGGTGGGATGGAATGAGATCAACACACTTCCAGGAGACAACACCATTAGAATAAAAAACCTTACATCCCCATCATCTTCTAACTCTAAAACATCATTCCATAGAATTTTCCAACTGGAAAACATAATAAATTGAATAAAAAAACCAAACAACACCTGGAGTACATCACCACCACCAATCATAAGAAAATCCACACAATGAAAGACAGATCAAACACACATGAGAATACAAATGCCTCCCTACTAAAGAATCAGGCCCACCCGAGGGTAAACAATGTTGTACAACCTAAATCTTTTCTACTGAAAGACTACACCAACCAGGTGGTTCTTGTTGAACAGTCAAAGCACTTTGTTTTTAATCCAATGATGTATGATACATTGTTAGGAGGTTTTCTGTTTTGAAGTTAAATAAAAAGAAATTGTTTTTTTTCTATAGAATTATCATCTTTTGTTAATCATCTGGTGCTGAAGTTGATGCTTGGGAAGTGGCTCCCCATTTCTCAGATTTTCTAGTGAACACCAGGGTTCAATTTTTCTAAGATAGGGTTAACCTTTTTCATCCCAGTAATAAATTTTTGGTCAATGGAACCCTGTCAGGCCTTGGTGGAATTTTTTATATTGAAAGTGTCCATGTTATAGAATATGAATGGTATTTATATTTTTCCTTATCTTGTGTTTTTTAGTAACATAAACATTTCATCAACAAGTCAGATAATAGTATTTGTATTTTTGATTTATGGAAGGCAATTCATTTCCAGTGAGCTTCTTCATTCAACTATTCATGTGGATATGTTACCCACATTCCTGATCTCAAATTCTACAAATACCCATCCGCTCATTTTAGTTTAAATAAAAATTATTGTTAGTTATCTAGCTGTGATCACAGTTTATAATTTTCAAATATTTTCATTTGAAAATTCTAGAATATTAGAGAAGTGATCTATTTTAATTATCCACAAACCCATATTGAATCACACCATAATAATTAGTTCATATTTTTTAGAATTGAAAAAAAAACACAAAATCATTCTAGTTATGTTTTAGATGTATCTTCAAGAAATTCATCTTTTCCTAAAAAATTCTCCTTTGTAGTTTACCCTTACAAAACTTCTTGTATCAACAAATTGACTCTTATGATTTTTCAAATGACTTGTGAATTCTTATCAATGAACCTTATGAATTTCCAAATGAATTTTTTGAATCAGTGTGGCTTCCTGACTTTGCAAAAATTTCCATCTCTGCATATAGCATATGAATCGTATGAAAAATCAGAGTTACTCATATGCACTACCACATCTTAGCCAAATTTCAGTCATTATAACTTCCAAACCTTTGAAATCTATAATTTCTAAAAAATACACAGACACTTCTCATGCACATCATGAAAACATACCCAAATCAACCAAATACCATTATTGGGAAAATACCTAGTATCTAATAAGAAAAAGAACCTACAATGACGTGCAGGTATACAATTCTCCAGTTTCAAGTCCAGTATTCAGCTAAGGAATACCGACATCACCACTGCGCCTACCACTATAACGACATGTTTTGTTATGGGTTGGTGAAACTAAAAGAAATTGGACTTACTTGGATTTGAATCACAGAGGTAGGATTGTTGTGTCGGAGGATAAAGATCACTGTAGAGGATGGTCCCTGATAGGAACCACGCACAGAGGAACGCCGAAAGGGAGGTGGTGACTGCATCATCGGAGGAGAATCATCCCAAGGTGGGTGGCTGCATCTGAGGAGTAGAATGGAATATGTTTTGGGTAATAGTGTCGAGCGACGATAGTTGCAGGGAGTAGGGCAGAAAGGGAGGGAGGTGGAGATCACGAGCAGAGAGAAGGGCAGAAATGGGGTGGGGATCGCGAACGTAGGGGGGGATGGTGGTGGGGGATCACGAGTGTATAGAAAGAAAAAGGGTAAAGCCATGGGTATTTTTTGACCTATGTCATTACCTTAACCTATAGCCACAATTTTATTAAACCATGGCTATATAACTGTGGATAAATCTTCAATTTCAAGTAGTGATGAAAGCTCTAAATAAGGCACAACTTTCAAAAAATTGAATTTTTAGTATCAATAACATCTCTTCAACATGTTATTTTCCTCCCAAAGTTTCACCAAATGTGGTATCACAAAACTAGACATCTTCCCCCACACTTAAGTTCAACTAGATTATGCAATTTCACTTCAAGAGTAGGTTGGATAGGGAAACTTGGATTGTAATGTTGCTAACCTAACAAAATTTTCATAGCTTATAAGGGATTCAATGATTAAATGTTCACGATAGGACATTATAAAAATGATTCTTATGAAATATTGGCCTTAAAACCAAAGAAATTCCCCATATATTTAAAATACAAGTACCTCAAATCCTCAAGTTTTAAGAGAAATAAATCAAATTCTGTTTAAATCAAGTATTCAACAAGTGCGGTGAATGTATCGAATATGAAAGATATGGTTCAAAATCATCACATGTATGTGATTTCAATGATAAAGACAATGATATGTGGCATGGAATTCAAAAATTCTGAGTACTATTCATGAAATTTCTAAATATTTTAACATGAGATAAAGTCATTTTCAACATTCATTTAAGCTCAATTTCATGGAATACATTTTTTCACTCATAGAAATGGGTTTCAAAAATATAATTGGTAATCAATTTTGCTCAAAAGAATTAGAAACACGCAAAAATTTTAAAAACAATTTTTTTAACAAAAAAGAAAATATTAAATGAAAAATCATAAACTATAAGGGTTCCCTCCCCCACACATAAATGATGATGTGTCGTCAATGTATTCAATTAGATTTAATATATAAGATGTGAAGACTTATACTTGGATGCCACATAATAGGAGCCCTGATCTTGATGGTCCATATGGGCACAAGCGCATCTTCCTGAAAGCAAGAGGATGGCGACTAGCAGCGAAGGCCTAGGGTGTGTCCATGGGAAGAATATTACCTCATTATCAGAGTGTAGCATAGTGGATGGAATATAAATGTATAACAAATAGTGGAAGCAATATAATTAAATAGTGGAAGAAAACTAATGCAATAGATAAACAAGAATAACAATAACAGTATCAATTGGGATATTGATGATGTAATGCCATGTCACTAGAAAACTGCAAAACATGGATTCAAGACAATAAGATTAACATGTTCCACAAGGTAAAAGAAAACAAAGTCTACTCCAAGCACCCTGATATCCATCATGGTCATCTACTATCAAGATCCATCCGAAATAGCAAGCAATCAAGTGTTTGAAGCCGTATGCTTCCCTTTTTCAACACCTGCAACAATGTAATCTACTCCGGGTACCAAACGACACCCGAAGAGGGTATGAGATAAATCCTTGTGGGAAACCACCAACTATGTCTATAACATTCGGCCTATGTAATGCAATATAGAAATGTTTAGTCATGCATATATAATGTAATGAAATAAATACAATATAACTAAATACCCAAGTACCTACTTCATCCCTCGGCTGGTGTCTAAACATGTAACCATCTCATTTTAGTATGTAATTACCATTTAATGTTAATAGGTCACATGAGGAATAACCAACACTAACATCACATTGATATAGTATAAGTAGTGAAGGTACCATGATGCAACATGGCAACCTGACAAGGATATCCAGTGAGGGAGTTCCAGGGTAATAACCAGGGTAATGTAAATCTCACGGAATGCAAACGTAGTATTATCTTAGTAAAGTTAATGGGTATGAGTATAATAAAAGTATAATAATCCAAACCATTCTAAAATAATGTGCCTACCAAGCCCAAGGTGATTGACCACGGTAAAAAGGGGCTAAGCAAGGACAGAGCCCTATGGGCTTTCACCATGGCACCTACTAGTCAACTGTAGATCCATGGAGTGTATCTGAGGTGTCCTATAATAATGTAAAGGACGCTATCATAGAATACCAAGTATCCAAGGAATAGACAAGAACCTGATTCTAGGTGGAAAACAACCTAAGAAAACCACGTCCTTGAATTGGAATGGGATTCTTGAGTCCTAGGGTATTCTCCTCTCAGAATCCAAGTTGATCTCAAGTCAGTCAATTTCTATCGATATTGTAATCATGTAATAATTCATTTTGGTCCAAGTCTTTCCTTCCATTAGAGTGGATAATTCAAGTAGAGTAGGAACCATTTATTTATTGGTCCAAGCCTTGTCTTCCATTAGTTTGGATATGCCAAGTAGCATTGTAACCATTTAGTCAAGTCTTAGTTAACCATTAAGGCATATTCAATTAGATAGGTTCACTCCGCTACCATCCATTAATATGGAAAAGGGTGCTATAGACATGTGACCATTTTTCAATCTCATTTGTTAAGGCCAAGTTATATACTTAGTATACATTCCATTTCACATTTTACATTTAATAATCATTTGGATGCACTTACCTTTGGCAGGTCAAGTGGTGAGCATACATGATACATGCCATTATGAAATTCTCTTTACTACAAGTCATTTAATATGGATAGGCTCGCCATTAAGAAGGTCAAACAAAGGCACACATGAACGGTGGCACAAACGTGCCGAAACACTGAAAACCCAAATGTGGCATAACCTTCAACATGGGGTGGATTGAGTTTTGGGTTTAACCACTAACAACTAATCACATATTTGGGAAGAGAGTACCCATATGATTCTAAAAATTATAATCATGGCTTGTAAATTTAAGAAACAACTCCTGAAGAAATCGGTAGGCCCCATACAAACATCCCAAAAACAACGAACATTAGGGATAAGTTGTAAATCACCCACCTTAGGGTTGTACGATCCTTATCCTCCAGTATTGGTCCTTGGTTTTCCTCATATAAGAGAATATCTATGAAAAGGTGAAAAATTCTCACATGATGATACATAGGTCGAGAGAAAGAGAGAAGAAGAATGGCTGAAGAGGACTTGAGTACTTACTATTGTGCATCCATCATGATGAATTGAAGATCAATCGGATATAAGACGAAGGGGATCTCTTGATCCCTAGCTCTAGCCTTCAAAAAGATCCAAAATGAAAGGAAAAGGGGTTAATCACCCTAGTTCTCAGATTAGGGAGGAAGGATTAGGATTAAAAGATCATTAAGGGAAAACTGGAAATTTACCCAGAAATTTAGCCTGCACACGGTTTGTCAAACCGTGTGCAAACCTTGAGAGAAAGATCTGATGGAATGGTTTGGAAACATAGTTTTATCAAACCATGTTCAATCCATTCACAGGAAAATGGGAAAAAGGGGCACCCACATGGTTAGGCTGCACATCCACGCGCCAACTGTGAGAGGTGGATCTATCTAATAAAACACCATCCACACGGTTTTCTGAACCATGCTCCATGCCATTTCCCCCAAAAAAGATGGGTTCTAGGATCTGAAGAAGCCACAAACACCCTTAGAAACCTTACTAACTCGTTATTCATCCATATTACATCCATAGTAAAGATTTATACTAAAAAAATAAAGGATCCATACCTGAGTGAAAAACCCGAATTCTTACAGTCTTCACCCCTTAAAAGAACTCCCCCCCCGAGTTCTCCTTCCAAGGGTAGAGAAACACTATCTGAGAACAAATCTAGCCATTGGGACCATACATCATCTTAAATCTCCCAAGTCTCATCCTATACTCGACCGTGCTACCATTGTACTCGTATGAGTGGGAAAAACATGCCTTATAGAGACATCATGCTTCGGTCAATGATGTGTACTAGATACTCCTCAAAGGTATCATTGGCATCTAACTCAACTTCCCTGAGATCAAAAGTATGAGACATGTCTGCATGATATTGGGGAAGCTGTGAGATGTGAAAGACGTTGTTCATGACATGGTACCTCGGAGATAGTAGAAACTGATAGGCTACCAGCCCAACTCGCTCTAGAATTTCATATAGACCAACGTAACGAGGTGAAAACTTTCCCTGCTTTCTTCACTATCTATGACCTAGCCTGGGCTATACCAGAAGGAAGAAATGATCCTGAACCTCATACTCAAGAGGTCATCGATGGCAATCAGCATAAGATTTTTTTCTAGATTGAGCAGTATTCATATGCTTTCTGATCAGCTAAACCTGTTCTGAAGTCTCCTGAACGAGATGAGGACCTAGTAGGGAAGCCTCACCTGCCTATAGCCTACAAAAGGGTGAATGGAATGGCCTACCATATAAGTCCTCAAAAGGATCCATCTAAATCATCTCCTAAAAGCTGTTATTATAAGACAACTCGATGAGAGGGATATGCTACTCCCAAGATCCACCAAAATCAAAGACACATGTTCGGAGCATATAATCTAGAACATGTATTGTCTGTTCCAGTTTTCCATTGGTCCAAGGGTGAAAATATGTGCTTAGAATCACCTGAGTACCCATACCATTCTGCAACCCTTTCCAGAACCGTGAAGTGAAATGGGAATCCCTATCTCAAACGATAGTACATGGAGCCCCATGTAGTTTTATGATCTCACAGACATACAGTCTTCCTAGTTAATCAAATGAGAAAGTCTCCCGAATAGGAATTAAGTGGGATGATATTGTTAGTCAGTCAATGAATACCCAAAGAGAATCGCAACCCCTCAGCGACCTTGGCAAGAGGGCCACGAAATCAATAAAAACATCATCCCATTTCCATTCTAGGACTAGAAGTGGTTGTAACATATCTATAGGTATCCGGTGCTCCGCCTTCACCTACTGACAGGTGGAACACCTAGTAATGAAGCCTGAAATCTGAGGTTCCATTCTAGGCCACCAATACTGGTGTCACATATCTCAATACATCTTCAAGATTTATGGATGGTCTTCCCACTAATAATCATGGGACTCTTTCATCAGCTTCTCTCCCATATCTACAGGAACCCAAATACATTCACATAGATACATGACATCATCTATGTCCACAGACTAATCTGATGGTGGGTTATCACCTAATATACTCTCATGAAGAACCAAACTATCAGGATTTGAAAACTTCCTACTCTTCACCTTCTCAAGGTGGGAAGAGGTAACTGTTGATGCTGAGAGGTAAAACTTATCTTTATTGTCATGAAACTCTATATGATGTTAATAAAATAGGTCCATTAACTTCCAATCATCATTGGATTTATGTATGGCCTATGTTTGAGTTTTCTAACTCAGTGCATCTACAACGACATTGCCCTTTCCAAGTGTATATGCAAGCTCAAAATAAAAGGATTGTAGATATTTGACCCATATCTTCTATCTGAGGTTCAAGTCACACTGAGAAAAGATATATTTGTGGGTCTTGTGATTTGTATACACAACAAATCACTCACCCAACAGATAATGTCTCCAGTGATGTAAGGTATGGAAAAATGCTGCTAGCTCAAGGTCATGCATAGATTAATTTCTATCGGGAGTCATCAACTGTAGAGATATGCGTGTAAAATTTTTTTATTCCTACATCAAAACTTCCCCTAGGACAATTTATGATGCATCACAGAAGACAATAAAACCTTTACCTCGTTCTAGAAGAATCATAATAGGTGCTAATACAAGACTCCCTTTAAACTCCTGAAAGGATTTCTCACATGCTATTGACCATGTGAACATGAAAACCTTCTTTTTAAGACTATTAAAAGGTTAAGAAAGATAAAAAAAATCCTTTTATGAAACTCCTATAATATCCAACAAGCCCTAAGAAACTCTTGATATCAAACACGTTTTTGGGATGCTCCCTGGTAACTACAACAGTAACCTTTTTAGGGTCAACAGATATTCCTAATTCTGAAATTATATGACCCTAAAATTTAACCTTATTGATCCATAAGTCACACTTAGTAAGCTTGGAATAAATATGAAGCTCTCCTAGTGTACTCAAAATGATCTCAATATGTTTGTCATGGTCGTTACGAGTGTGAGAATACACCAAGATGTTATCCACAAAGACTATGAAAAAATAGTCCAAATAGGAGTGGAAAACCCTATTCATCAAATCTATGATAACAACAGGTGTGTTCTTAAGAATTAATGGAATATCTAGATACTCATATAGACCATACCGACTATATAAAGATATACTAGGTATGTATGATGGTCTGACTCGAACCTAATGATAACCTAGTCTCAGGCTGATCTTAGAGAACATATTTTCTCATCAGAGCTGGTCAAAGAGATCATCTATTCGGGGAAGTGGATACCATTTCATGACCATAAGCCGGTTCAACCATCTATAATCCACAAATAAATGAAGAGTTTCATCCACCTTCTTGGTGAAAGCACGGGTGAAGCCCAAGAGGATGTACTATGATGTATAAATCCTTTAGCCCCTAGGTCCTCTATCTACCTCCTAAGATACTGAAGCTCAGTAGATACCATCCTGTATGGAGGAATGGGCACTAAAGCTACTCTTAGAACAAGCTCAATTGTAACCTCTACCCCTCTTTCAGGATGTAAGCCAAAAAATAATCGGGAAAGAGTTCCCTAAAACGATCCACTATTGGAGGGAAATGAGTTTGAAGAAAACACTGATCCTATAAGAAAATATTTGAAATATGGGAAGTCACTACACCTAGCCCATGATACATGATTCCAACTATCTCAGCCTAGACATCCCACTTAATTTTGAAAAGATAACTATTACCTTCTAGTGATGTAAAAGCGGCCCTATGTCGATATAAGTCTGCAAAGGCATGATAGTGGACTAAACAGTCTATCCAAATAATGACATCAAATCTCCTCATATTGAGAACAAAGAGATTCAAAAAGAAAGGGTTACTACCAACCTCAAGGTTATAATCCCTGCACTGGACTATTCCCTCTGTCTATATTCCCAACGATGTATTGAGGGTCATTACACCATAGTGATACTGTATCTCTAGTCCAAGAATTTCCTTGATAGATGAAAAATTAAAAGAGTTTGAAGCACCTGTATCAAACAAATAAGAAACAATAGTATAGGCTAATGGAATAGTACCTCGTAGTATAGATGGTCCCACAACATGATCTTCAAATATCAGTTGTAAAGCATGAAATTGTCTTGGTCCATGGCCCTATGAAACATATGGACTACCATGGTCATGACTGCTCTACTGGTGCTGCGGGTGATTAGGGGTTGGACTACCACAGCCATGAAATCCTCGTCAAATAGACCTTCCAGTGCTATTCCAACTACCCACCTGACACAATGGAAAAGAACTCGCTCCTTCAGGTGTAGTGGATACTAATCATTTTCTGTATGAATTTGGTGTAAAGGTCCTATAAAACCATTGAGGATTAACCATACGGTGGCAAGACCAAAACATCATATGGTCTCTAACACATCGAGGCTTCTTATGCCCCAGTGTTCCACACTAATGACACACCACAGAGCTATCAATGTGGATACTTTGGTAACCACTAACCTGACGAAATACTTCAAGGGAATGTTTCTTTCCAGTGGAAGAACTACTGGCCTGACACGTCACTAGTCCTTTAAACATGATACTCATGATTCCCCTCAGGTTACACTTAGTGATAAGGGTCTGATCAACTATTAATGAAAATTTAGGAAGGTGAAAGACATTCACCTGAGTTTGGATGGAGTATTGGATCCCATCCTCAAAACATATAGCACGCGAAAGCTCATCACCGACTAGAAGCAGTCAAAAGCATTGTAAATCAGTGAAACATGATGAATATTCAACAACAAACATAGAACCCTGATTGAGATGCATGAACTCTTTGTATTTGAAAGCTATCAGTGCTCGATGAATGAACTAATCGTAGAAGGTAGTCTAGAAGTGAACCCGTAACATGCCCTGATGACGACTGGCCTAGGTTGCCACATCCCACCAATGCTTGGCAGAATCCTGAAGCATGTATGTAACAATATTGACTGTCTGCTATGGTGGTGTTTCCAGATTCTCAAAGACAGATAGCATGGCCTGTATCCAAGACTAAGTAGCCCAAGAACCACCCTCCCCTGAAAAAGTGAGAGTATGATGCTGCTAGAACTTGTAGGTCAGATCAGCCATTGTAGGTGAAACCCATGGAGAAACACGCATAGACTACACCAGATGTTGGAAACTATCACAAACTTCATCCTTAGTGCTCAGATTAGGTACAATAGGTGGTTCATCAAGTGTCACTTCTGAAGGTAAGACTAGCAGCTCAGGGCCCACCATGTCTGGAGCATGGTCGTCACTACCCTCCTGGAAAATGACATGGGGATGTCATGGCAGAATTGGTCTAAAAATGAAAATAAAACACCTTATTACAAGTTTAGGAGCATAAGATAGAATCACTTGTAAAATCTTAATGTATTAAAACTCACTACCCAAGGCATATTATCCCAAACTACCTACTAATCGGTAAGTGCTCAAGTATAAGTTTCATATCATTTTGCAGTTAATTTCCAGGTTCACTCCTTTACCTTTCATAGAAATGAAAAGGAGGGATAAAGATGTGCAACCAATTAATTTTAGATTTAGGATTCACTTTATAATAGATATCCTTTTTCGAAGAATTCATGCCCATACACCTATCACTAGAAATGACACCCACTCACTAAAAGAATAATGGCTCGACTTGGTAAATTACTCATCCCAGCCCATTAGGGCCAACACAACTCATGAATTGAGATAAGAAATCACTCAATCGAAGGAAAAGTAATACAAGTAAAAGTAAACTATCACAACAACACTCAAAAATCACAAGCATATCAAGGAATGTAAAGTAGTGATATGCACCTATATGGAATGGCAATATGCTTGACATGTGAACTCTAGGTGCCTATAATGATGCATGTAACAATCCCCATTTCCCTCATATCATTGGGATAGGGATGAAATAAATATTCAAAAGAGTAATAATCAACAACACCACATAGCATGTGTTTCACCCAACAGTGAAATAATATAAACTATAATAGGCAAAAGAAGAATAACAATTATAATTTAGGCAACTTGGTTTTTACCCCAAATATGGGTTCACGACTCCCAAGCACGACTTATGACCAAGTCCCAAGCATTCCAATTCTCCAATATATTGTCACTAAATAGTAAATAAAGAAAATAAACCACCACCAATACCAAATTATGAAGATCGGAAATCGGATTACACTTAACAGGTGCCCCGAGCCCGGTGGGCCACATGGCCTCAAGCGCATCTTCCTGAACGCCAGAGGCTGCCGACTAGTTGCAAGGGACTAGGTTGTGTTCATGGGAAGAATATTCCATCATTAGTAGAGTGTAACACAACAAAAGGAATATTAATTAATAGTTAATAGTGGAAGAAATATAATTAAACAAAAGAAACAAACTGATGCAATAGATAAATGAGAATAACAAAAACTGTATCAACTAGAAAAGTGATTATGTAATGTCATGTCACTAGAAAACTAGAAAACGTGGATACAAGACAATAGGAATAACATGTTTCACAAGGTAAAAGAAAACAAAGACTACTCAAAGAATCCTGAGATCCAACTTGGTCATCTACTATTAAGCTCTATCCTAAACAGCAACCAATCAAGTGTTTGAAGTTGTATGATTCCCTTTTTCAACACCTGAGACCATGTAATCTACTCCAGGAACCAAATGATGCCCACATAGGGTGTGAGATAAATATCATTGGGCCACCACCAAAGGTGTCTATAACATCTGTCCTATGTAATGGAATATAGAAATGTTCATGTATGTATATATAAAGTAAAGAAATCAGTACAGTATAACTAAATACCCAATTACCTACTTCAGGCCTTGGCCGGTGGCTGAACATGTACCTAGTTTATTTTGTTATGTAATTACCATTTAATGTTAATAGGATACATGAGGCATAAAAACCCTGACATCACCTCATGATAGTATAAGTAATGATGGTCCCAAGGCATAACAAGTCAACCTGATAAGTATATCCAGTGAAGGAGTTCCATGGTAATAACCAAGGTAACATAAATCTCATGGAACCCAAACTCTGTAGTATCTGAGTCTAGCTATGGGGTAAGAGTATAATCCAAAGAGAATAATCTTATGCATTCAACAATAAGAAACCTACCAATTCCAAGGTGATCGACCAAGGTAAAACAGGGCTAAAAAAGATGAGAAGAGAATTTGGTAGGGTTTGGCTGAGCTTGAATGATTAAATGGAGATAATATCAGGGGGATGAGGTGCCCTTTTATAAGAGAGGAACAAGGATCTTTTGAAAACTCTGAAAAATATTAATTTATAATAAAATCAAACCCTACAAAAAAACCTTGAAAGTGTCCCAAATTAGAATAATATATGAGATAGGGTTGTAATATCATCATACAATAAATTTTGGACAACTTATTTTATCTATTTAAACCTTATCTTTTTAATTTACACTTAGTTATTATATTAAATATTAATTTTGTTAATATCATTCTAAATTATTAATTGTTATAAATATTTATATATATGGTGTTAATCAGCCATAAATATGTATTTTATGATTTTTTAGATCTTATAATAATCACTTTTTAAATTTAAATATTTTTTATGATTTTTAAAAAAATTATTAAAATGTTATTTTTATAAAATATTAATAGTGTCGATTTTAACACTATTTATTTAGTTGACTTTAAATAAAATCCTCAAAAAAGATAAATTAAAAAAAATTAATACACTGATAACATGTCATAGTCACCTAGAAAATTCGTGGATCACTTAAATTAGTTCATATGATTTTTATTTTAAAATTTTTAATACCATTTATTTGATATTTCTATTAACAAAATAATTTTTACATCACTATTGTGTCATCATTAATTATAATTAATTAATATCTAAAAATTATAAATAAGTTTTCATTATATATTCAATTTAATTATATTTCTAGAGACTATTTACTTTCGATGTTTTATGAATTTTATCACTAAATTAAAATTATTACACTTATAAGATTTCAGAGGGTGACATGTTGTCACATTCTTTTGGTTTAAAAATAATTAAATCATTTTCAAGGACAAAATTCCATGAAATGTATCTATTCTAACCCTTAGGTGATATGGGTCTACTTTTATTCATCGAATATAATTTTGACAGGTGTTAGGGTAATTTTATTGTCACGAGCCGACCCTACCCGTGCTCGAGCCGCAACTACCCCATGCCCGCCTCCATAGGCCAGGGGCTGGCGACCAGTGCCGAAGGCACAACAACTCGGGGAGGCCTTTGCCTAAGCACCTGTACACACACACGCAACACACTCAATGCAACAGTGCAGAGTAAAAGTAAAGACAAGCAAAGAAAAGGGAAACTGCTATATATAAACCACAAAGTGCATCGACATCTACAAGTACAAAGAAAGCTGAAAGTACACTGAAAAGTAAAGGGAAAAAATACGCGCCCAATCAGAAAAGTGCCACAACCCAGAAACAGGTAAACAAAAAGAAACAGCTGACGGGTCTCCCACTTGGAACCCGGCTATGACCACCGCACACGGTCCAAGCTCCCCAAGCTCCTACACTCTACTGAAGTCACGCTCCACCTGTCCGTCGTCTTCAAGGGCACACCATGTGCGGGAAAAGCCCAAACATGGGTGAGTATAAAAATACTCAGTAGGATACCCCGAAGGCTCGAGGGAGCAACAAAAGGAGGTACTGAAGGGTGAACAGTAGAGAAAACAGGGGAAGGCAAAGATAGTACAATAGAGAGTGCAGTAAGAGTCCATCTCAACCCATAAAGAGAAAGGAAGTAGACTCATCCAGACACAAGGAGGTGGAAACAGTGAGAATATGAACTTCCCGTCGAGTCTTCGCTCCCTATAGTAGGAGAGTAGACTCATCCAACCATGAGAAGCTAGACACGTAAAGCATGTGGCATACCCTGCGCGTCTTCGCCTCTCCTGGAAGGAGAGTAGCCAAACCCAAGAAGTGGGTGCCGAAAATAAGGTATATACATATCTTTATGCTCAGCAAGAAGCCCGAACAACATCGTAAGGGAATCTCCATCCCGTAGCTTAGCCGAAGAAAAGAGTAGCCAACAGTCTCAGAAGTAACACCATCGATGCCCAACATCCCACACGTCTACCCCGAACTGCAAGCCAGGGGCACAAACACCACACCTCGACACTGCCCCGCAGTCGAGAGGTCTCGAAGTCGACAGGCGACCCCCTGCCCAGCCCCGCTGGAGGGTCCCTGGAAGTCAATAGGTTCCCACTATAGGGAGACCCGGAAAGTCGACGGGTGCCACACTGCCCAGTCCCATAACAGGGTGATCCACTGGAGGGCTACCCGACTAAAGTCGGCGACGGGACCACTGCCCAGCCCAGCTGGAGGTAACCCAGCATCGGGGACCACTACCCAGCCCACCTGGAGGTAAGCCCAGCATCGGGGACCACTGCCCAGTCCAGCTGGAGGTAAGCCCGAAATCAGGGACCACTGCCCAGCCCAACTGGAGGTAAGCCCGGCATCAGGGACCACTACCCAGTCCAGCTGGAGGTAAGCCCGGAACTGCTCTGGCCATCCCTGCTGGATGGTACTGCTCGGTGAACACTGCTGTACTGGCCATCCCTACCGGATGGTAACCCTCTGGAAAGCCCAGCTCGAAACAACCTCAGCACTGCTAGAAACAACCTCAGCCCTGCTGGAACAACCTCATCCCTATTGGAACAACCTCAGCCCTGTAGGAACAACCTCAAACCTACTGGAACAACCTCAACCCTGCTGGAACAACCTCAGTCCTGGTGGAACAACCTCATCCCTACTGGAACAACCTCCTGGGTAGAGGATCAGTGCCCACGTAAAGTGTCAGTCACACCGAAACCACAAGCTCTACCAGGGAACTCGGAGCAATGGGAGAAACTCCCCATGCCTCACATGGCGATCCCGCTCCAACTCGCTGAGTCACTGTCGAAGCGGACCGAGTCAACTCACCCCAGAAAGTGGGGAAAACACCCACACTGTACGAACACTCGTAGTCGCAGACAGTGTCGCAGTCCGGTGAAAGGGCACAGTACTGAAACCCCTCACAGATGAAGAAGCAGAGGAAACAAACCATCCCTGCAGGCCAAACCATCGAGAACAAGACAGGGGGAGACCGCTCAACCCTACTGGTCAGACAAAAGAGCACCAGGCCAGTGGAAACTCCACCCTACTGGTCAAACAAACGAGCGCAGAGGGACCCTCTACGTCGCGAGAGGTCAAGTACGCAAAAAAGACCACGACACGCACGTGGGGCCCACATGACGTGTTCCCCAAAGTCAACCCCAACTGAGCGCACAAACATCCTCTGGTACAAACAACCACACGTACCTCCAAGCACTCCTGTATACTCCCGGAGTATACCTCATTCCAGCCCGAAGGCTATCGTGCACACGACACCCAGTGTCAACGCAATTTCGTGACGTAACAACTCCACCTCAAAGGCCCAGGTACGTCCATCCACAACTTGTGGACCATTTACATCACTCTCCCAAGAGTGCACGATCACACACCAAGGGTCCGCTATACACAAGTCAGGGAGAACCACCACTAGAGCACCTTCCATGCTTCCACATTTAATAAGATCACGCAAGAGGCTCCGCAAAACCAAACGGATCACACCGTTATAATCCTTTCAAAAAAACACACGATATCGACTACTTACTCGCCTCAAACAGATATCCGACGAAAAAGCCACCAACACCACCTCACGCCCGAATGACGTCCCATGATCCCGAGCCTCGACCCCGAAAACAGTCGGGCGCATCGCACCATTGCGATCCCTTTGGGAAAACACGTCAAAAGCACTACCCACATGAGTGCAAAGGATATCAGGAGAAAAAGGTGCATTCCGACGCACCGCACACAAGCGCTGCTTCGTGGGACCTATATCCCGGTCCCAAAACACAACGAATGGATCGTACCTTTGCGATCCTCTCGAAAAAGCACATAAGATGGACTATCCACTTGTCCAAAACAGTCGCCCGGTGATTAAGACGGAAAATCACTGTCGACGCCCAAACGACCCTCATGGGCCCCGCACCATTGTGATGTATTACAGCGGGCAGACTGCGCCAATGCGATGCCCTCGGAAAAACACCCAACATCGACTGCTTGCACGCCCCGTACGGACGTCCGAGGAAAAAGCCGCTAAAAGCTGCACGCAACTCAAAAGACGGGCCGTGGGGACCACGCCTCAAATTCGGCCTCAACACCTGGAACCGCCATCAAAAGCTCCGTCTTGGTGCCAGGGTCCTAACACCACTGGAGGCGTTTAAATCGGACGTCGGACGCGTCCGCGCCGTCCAAGACAAGGATCTCGGGAGAAACGCTCGACCACTTAAAGATGTGTCGCACCTCCGCGGCCCCTTATTTGGAGAATTAAAAATTCCAGAAACCATTTCAAAAGATACACCTCTGTTCCAGGCCCACGCCGCCGTAGACGACGCACAAAACGGACGTCCGTAGCAAAAGCTACGGACGTCAGAAGTTAGAAGGGGGGGACCCCCCTTGGGCTGGACCGGCCCGGACCGGCCGGTCGGCCCACAGCCGGCCCGCTGGGACTGCGGCCCAGCCACCTACCATGAGGCCTCCTTGCCCGAACGCCGCACGGGAGCCTCTTCCACTGATAGGCCACCACGGCCGGTCGGCTTTCCACACGGAGACCCGCGTCGCGCGGGTCTCTGTCCAGCCGCGGGGTCGCGCGCCTGCGACCCCGCCGTCTCCTCTCGCCGGCTCCCGCAGCCGGTTCCCTCAGCCGGCAAGACGAGCCACCCCGCACCGTGGAGGTGCCGCCCAGCCAGACAGATGGCCGGCCGGCCTTCCACTGCGCCCGCTGTCGCGCTGCCATCCCGGAACCACCGTCCGCCGCCAGTAACCGCCGGAAAACCAGATTTCCGGCAGGAACTTCCCGGGACTACCCCGGGCACCCGGGGACTCAGATTTTCGATCCGAGAAGAGCGTTGGAAACCTTAGAACATATCCTACACATCTGCGGGCTTCGATCGATTATTTTACCGAAATTAGACAATATAAATTGGGCTTAAATATTGTGGGAATTTGAAAACGAAAACAAAATAACTCCTACCTCGAAGGGCGTAGCCCGACGCTTCGTGTGCGGACCGTCGGAACCGCTGTGCCTCGCCAGAGTTCACCTCGCCGGAGCTCGCCTCACCGGAGGTGAAGGAGGGGCGGGGGTTTGAGGAAGAAGAAGAAGAAGAAGAAGGGGTGGGGGTGTTTAAGTACAAATCACTTAAACGCCCGCCCGATAGCCCCGAACCCGAACTCCTGACAGGGTCGGGATTTAGCCTCCCCTAGGCTAAAAACCACGCTCTTAGTGCAACGGAATTCTCGGAATTTTATTCCGAGACCCCGTTCAAAAGTTACTAACCTTAGCGCCTGAGGCCGCTAAATTACGAAAATACCCCTGGGGCCTTTTTTCACAGACGGCCCGCGTCTGCGAAACTTTTACCCCTCCTAGGGTAAACGGAATGCTCCGAACTCAACAGTGCCCTCAGTTTTCTAATCCAAGCCACCGTTTAAGAGATACTAGTGTCTCTCCATTAAACTAATAAATTAATTTATTAATTTATACGTTTAACCTTCCGGAAGCGAGCGAGGGGACCAAACATCCCGCGCCGACATGTTTTATGTCGTTCCTTGGGTAAACACCCCATTTTGGACCCATCCGTACACTCAAATCTCTGATCTGAAGCTCCGTTTAGGAGTTATCCGATTTATTTTGCGTTTCTAGTGTGAACGCACTGAAAGATTTAATTCCGGCCACTCCGGGGCTCAGAATCGCACGCCGTCTGAAGGCGCTGCTCTAGAAAATCATCAAGAATATTCCAAAGTCTTTAGTATCAAAAACTGGGTTCTTACATCATTCCCTCCTACATGATTTTCATCCCCGAAAAGCAAAATTAGGGAGCAACACAGGGTACTAAGCCCTCACCTGGCTTCCACATACCCAGAAGAACCCACGCACAGCTCTGCGTCACTGCACACGGACCACAAGATTGATCCGTTCATGCGAGGTCAGTCCATGCTGATGTCGTGCACCCACTCCAGACTTTGGGGTTAGGGAAAGGCGGTATGGTACCTCACCATCCCTTTGCACGGTCTCGAACAGCCCGAAGCCCCTCAAGGGTAGCTCACCTCCCCGGTCAAACCTCTACGTCACATGTCGCGACTGGAATAACCACCCGCACCTGAAACAAGGCCCGATTATTCCATCCTTCAGAATATACATATGGTGAAACACCCAAGGATATCTGGTCATACAAGATTCCACAATCGATGCTCTCTTACATGCTCCAAAGGTGAAGGAGTCAACACCATCGACTAAATGAAAATGTCTCATGCCTTTTTCCTTACCAACACAGGGTTACACCTGACGCCCTGCGTCACCCTGGTAACACCTAAAACAAGGAACAGGGAGGAAAGGAGTTCACACATAGATTCTAACAATTCTACTACAAAAAGGTAGAAGATATGTAGAGCATACCTCTTATCACCTCATGCTCTTCAGGATAATAGACATCCAAAGATCGCGGTTGTCCTCGGTCCCAAATGTCAGCTCCCGGAGCCTGACGTGGACCACCTAGTGGTGATGAGAAGTCCTCGTAACGTCATCCCCCACTACCAGCTCCTCCCGCTCCTCTGCTAGCACCACCTCTCTGGGTACTACTCTGATCACGAAGCTGCCTCTGTCGTGGTGGTGCGCCTGCTGCCTGCCTGAAGCTCTCAGTAACTCGGGTTGGGTAGTCTCGTGCCAAGTGACCTCGCTCGTCAAAAGAATAGCACCGACTCTCTCTGGGCTACACTAGTGACCTCCGGCGCCACTGTGGTGTACGACCATGCCCCTGAGTCCGGTTGTCAGTAAGCCACATGCGTCGAGGTTCTGCTTGCCGACACCCACTAGCTGCGGCAGACGTCTCGACTCCAACGTGCCTGCTGCCATCACCAACACTAGAACGTGACGGGAATCCCTCTGTCACCAGCGCCTGCTCTAGCACCCCGGAATATGTGGAAATTCCCAAGGGTACTATGAAAGCACGAATCTCTCGTCAGAGACCCTGCTCAAACTTCCACGCTCGGAGGTTGTCGTCATGGACCATGTCCGGGTAAAAGTGTGCACGGTCTGCAAAACTAGCCGCGTACTCGGCCACCGTCATCTCTCCCTGCTGAAACTGCAGGAGCTCCTGAATCCGAATGGAGCGCAAGCAGGAGGGGCAGAACTCCTCATGAAACAACAACTGAAAGTCGTCCCACGAAATTGGGGACTCATCAAGAAACTGAGTCACCAGACTCCACCAACGCCGAGCTGCTCCACGAAATAGGGTGGCTGCCAAAGCCACTCTCTGATGTGGCGGGGTCTGCACAAGCCTGAAAAGGCGAACCACTGCCTCGAGCCAAAACTATGCTGCTTGAGGGTCTGGATCACCACTGAACCTCAGCGGTCTCTGTCGCTGGAACTCGCAGAGCGCGCTCAACCTGCGCTCAAGCTCAGCCTGCTCTGCTGAAACTGCCTGCTGCTCAACAGGTGGGGGTGCTGCTACCGACCCACCCAGAGAAAGGGGCTCGCAGGATGGGTCCTGGACTGTGGCCTCGTAGCTCACAGGGTCATCGTCACGAACCAAAACTGGTATCCTGGCTGGCTGTCCTCACTGATACATCCTGAAAATTATCAAGGAGTGCCGCGGTCAGATGAGTATATATATATATACCAATAGCAACGATGGGGAGCTGACTCAAGAAGTACAGTCAAATACTCAATCCTATGTGATGCACAAACAAATTTTCCCTGCAACATGTGTCTCAGCATTTCGAGTCGACAAGTGGGTTATCAAGGTCCTGGTGAATGGATACATCGGCCACTACACCATCACTGGACTCCCTGGCCTAAGAGCCGCTCTCGATACACGTTAACAGTATTGCCCTATATCCCAACCAATTCCTCTTTTAGGGACGTCCACACAACGTCCCAAGGAACGAACCACCTCTAATACCACTTTGTCACGACCCGACCCTACCCAGGCTCAAGCCGAAACTACCCCAAGCCTACCTCCATAGGCCAGGGGCTGGCGACCAGCGCCGAAGGCACAACAACTCGGGGAGGCCTTTTCCTATGCACTTGTACACACACACGCAACACACTCAATGAAACAGTGTAGAGTAAAAGTAAAGACAAGCAATGAAAAGGGAAACTGCTATATATAAACCACAAAGTGCATCGACCTCTACAAGTACAAATAAAGATGAAGGTACACTGAAAAGTAAAGGGGCAAAACACGCGCCCAATCAGAAAAGTGCCACAACCCGGAAACAGGTAAACAAAAAGAAATAGCTGACGGGTCTCCTACTTGGAACCCGGATAAAACCACCACACGTGGTCCAAGATACCCAAGCTCCTACGCTCCACTGAAGTCACGCTCCACCTGTCCGTCGTCTACAAGGGAACACCGAGTGTAGGCAAAGCCCAATCAGGGGTGAGTATAAAAATACTCAGTAGGATACCCCGAAGGCTTGAGGGAGCAAAAAAAGGAGGTACCGAAGGGTGATCAGTAGAGAAAACAGGGGAAAGCAAAGAGATTACAACATAGAGTGCAGTAAAGAGTCTATCTCAACCCATTAGGAGAAAGGAAGTAGACTCATCCAGACACAAGGGGCTAGAAACGGTGAGAAGATGAACTTCCCGTCGAGTCTTCACTACCTATAGTAGGAGAGTAGACTCGTCCAACCATGAGAAGCTAGACACGGAAAGCACATGGCATACCCCGTGCATCTTCACCTCTCCTGGATGGAGAGTAGCCAAACCCATGAAGTGGGTGCCGGAAACAAGGTATATACATATCTTTATGCTCAGCAAGAAGCCCGAACAACGTCGTAAGGGGATCTCCATCCCGTAGCTCATCCCAAGAAAAGAGTATCCAACAGTCCTGGAAGTAACACCATCGATGCCCATCATCCCACACGTCTGCCCCAAACCGCAAGCCAAGGGCTCAAAAACCACACCTCGACACTACCCTGCAGTCGAGAGGTCTTGAAGTCGACAGGCCACCCCCTGCCCAGCCCCGCTGGAGGGTCCCTGGAAGTCAACGGGTTCCCACTACAGGGAGACCCAGAAAGTCGATGGGTGACACACTGCCCAGTCCCATAACGGGGTAATCCACTGGAGGGAGACCCAGCTAAAGTCGGTGACGAGACCACTGCCCAGCCCAGATGGAGGTATCCCGGCATCGTGGACCACTGCCCAGCCCAGCTGGAGGTAAGCCCGACATTGGGGACCACTTCCCAGCCTAGCTGGAGGTAAGCCCAGCATCGAGGACCACTGCCCAACCCAGCTGGAGGTAAGCCCGACATCGGGGACCACTGCCCTGCCCAACTGGAGGTAAGCCTGGAACTGCTCGGGCCATCCCTACTGGATGGTACTACTCGGTGAACACCGCTGTACTGGCCATCCCTGCCGGATGGTAGCCCTCTGGCGAGCCCAGCTCGAAACAACCTCATTTCTACTGGAAACAACCTCAGCCCTGCTGGAACAACCTCAGCCCTGCTGGAACAACCTCATCCCTGCTAGAACAACCTCAGCCCTGCTGGAACAACCTTATCCCTGCTAGAACAACCTCAGTCCTGCTGGAACAATATCAACCTTGCTGGAAAAACCTCAGCCCTGCTGGAAAAACCTCCTGGGTAGAGGATCAGTGCCCGCGTAAAGTGTTGGTCACACCAAAACCACAATCTCTACCAGGGAACACGGAGCAACAAGAGAAACTCCCCAGGCCTCACAAGGAGATCCCGCTCCAACCCGCTGAGTCACTGCCGAAGAGGAACGAGTAAACTCACCACAGAAAGTGGGGAAAACACCCACACTGTACGAACACCCATAGTCGCAGACGGTTTCGCAGTACGGTGAAAGGGAACAGTACTGAAACCCCTCACAACCGAAGAATCAGAGGAACCAAACCATCCATGCCGGCCAAACCATCAAGAACAAGACAAGGGAGAGACCTCTAAACCCTACTGGTCAGACAAAAGAGCACCAGGCCAGGGGAAACTCCACCCTGCTGGTCAAAAAAACGAGCGCAGAGCGACCTTCTACGTCGTGAGAGGTCAAGTACGAAAAATAGATCACAACACGCATGTGGGGCCCACACAACGTGTGGCCCCAAGTCATCCACAAATGAGCGCACAAACATCCTCAGGTACAAACAACCACATGTACCTCCATGCGCTCTTGTATACTCCTGGAGTATACCTCATTCCAGCCCAAAGGCTATCGTGCACACGGCACCTAGCGTCAACGCAAAGGCATGACTTAACAACTCCACCTCAAAGGCCCAGGAACGGCCAACCTACACTTTTGGACCATTTACATCACTCTCCCAAGAGTGCACAATCACACGCCAAGGGTCCGCTACAAACAAGGTAGGGCGAACCACCACTGGAGCACCATCCATGCTTCCACATTTAATAAGATCACGCAAGAGGCTCCTCATAGCCAAACGGATTGCACCGTTGTAATCATCGTGAAAAAACACACGATATCAACTACTTACTCACCTCAAACGGATATCCGACGAAAAATTCACCAACACCGCCTCACACCCGAACAACGTCCTGTGATCCCGAGCCCCGACCCCGAAAACAGTCGGGCGCATCGCACCATTGCGATCCCCTCGGGAAAAAACGTCAAAAGCACTACCCAAATGAGTGCAACAGATATCCGGAGAAAAAGGTGCATTCCGGTGCACCGCACACGATCGATGCTTCGTGGGACCTGCATCCCAGTCCCGAAACTCAACGAATGTATTGTACCGTCGCGATCCTCTCGAAAAAGCACACAAGTTGAACAATCCACTTTTCCAAAAAGGTCGCCCGATGATTAAGATGGAAAATCACCGTCGACGCCCAAATGACCCTCGTGGGCCCCACACCATCGTGCGGAATTACAGCGGGCCGACTGCGCCAACGCGATGCCCCTGGAAAAACACCGAACATCGACTGCTCGCACACCCCATACGGACGTCCGAAGAAAAAGCCGCTAAAAGCTGCACGCAGCTCAAAAGACGGGTCGTGGGGCCCATGCCTCAACATCGGCCTCAATGCCTAGAACTGCCCTGGAAAGCTCCTCTTCAGTGCCAGGGTCCCAACGCCACTAACGATGTTTAAATCAGACGTCGGAAGCGTCCGCGCCGTCCAAGACAAGGATATCGGAAAAAACGCTCGACCACTTAAAGATGTGTCGCACCTCCGCGGCCCCTCGTTTTGGGAATTAAAAATTCCTAAAACCATCTCAAAAGATCTTCCTCTGTGCCAGGCCTGCGCCGCCATAGACGACACACAAAACGGATGTCCGTAGTGAATGCTACGGACGTCGGAAGTTAGAAGGGGGGGGGGGGGGGGCTTGGGCCGGACCGGCCTGGACCGGCCGGTCCGCCCACAGCCGGCCCCGTGGGACCGCGGCCCAGCCACCTCCTATGAGGCCGCCTCGCCCGCGCTCCGCGTGGGTGCCTCTTCCACCGACCGGCCGACACGGCCGGTCGGATTTCCACAAGGAGACCCGCGTCGCGCGGGTCTCTGTCCAGCCGTGGGGTCGCGCGCCAGCGACCCCGCCGGCTCCTGCAGCCGGTTCCCTCAGCCAGCAAGCCGAGCTGCCCCGCACCGTGGAGGTACCGCCCAGCAGGATGGATGGCCGGCTGGCCTTTCACCGCGCCCACTTCCGTGTTGCCGTTTCGGAACCACCGTCCGCCTCCAGTAACCGCCGGAAAACTAGATTTCTGGCCGGAACTTCCCGGGACTGCCCCGAGCACCCCGAGACTCGGTTTATCGATCTGAGAATAGCGTCAGAAACCGTAGAACATATCCTACACATCTTCGGGATTCAATCAATTATCAGACAGAAATTAAACAATATAAATTGGGCTCAAATATTGCGGGAATTTGAAAACGAAAACGAAATAACTCCTACCTCGAAGGGCGTAGCCTGACGCTTCCTGTGCGGACCGTCGGAACCGCTGCGCCTCGCCGGAGTTTGCCTCGCCAGAGCATGCCTCGTCGGAGGTGAAGGAGGGGTGGGGGGGTTTAGGAAGGCGAAGAAGAAGAAGAAGGAGGGGGGTGGGTGGGGGTGTTTAAGTACAAATCACTTAAATGTCCGCCCGACAGCCCCGAACCCGAACTCCTGATAGGGTCGGTATTTAGCCTCCCCTAGGCTAAAAAACATGCTCTGAGCGTAATGGAAATCTTGGAATTTTATTCCGAGAACCCGTTCAAAAGTTACAAACCTTAGCGCCTGAGGCTGCCAAATTACGAAAACGCCCCTGGGGCCATTTTTCACAGACGGCCCGCACCCGCGAAAATTATACCCCTCCTAGGGTAAACGGCACGCTTCGAACTCAATAGTGCCCTCAGTTTTCCAATCCAAGCCACCGTTTAAGAGATACTAGCATTTTGCCATTAAACGAATAAACTAATTTATTAATTTATCCGTTTGACCTTCCGGAAGCGAGCGAGGGGTCCAAACATCCAGCGTCGACATGTTTTATGTTGTTCCTAGGGTAAAAACCCCATTCAGGACCGATCAGTACACTTGGATCTCTGATCTGAAGCTCCGTTTAGGAGTTATCCCATTTATTTTGCGTTTCCAGTGTGAATGCACTGAAATACTTAATTCTGGCCACTCCGGGGCTCGGAATCGCATGCCGTCTGAAGGCGCTCCTCTGGAATATCATCAAGAATATTCAAAAGCCTTTCGTATCAAAAACCAGGTTCTTTAATTTATAATATTATATTTACCCTTAATTACTCGATTTACCATTAACTAAGGTGATAAAAATAATTACCAAAGTTACTATTCATAATGCCCAAAAAATAAAAGTACCCCATTAACATAATTTAGACCAACTAATTCCAAACATGGAATCCATTTTCGAATATTAAAAACTCTAAAGTTGTATTAATTAATTTAAAATTAATCTCGTTGTTGAGAAAATGGGATTTAAAAGATAAAACATTGAAAAAGATTGAAATTTTTTTACCTATGAATTCAATGTATAATTAATTATAATGAAATACATTATATTAAATGGTAAAAATAAATTCTATTAGTAATTTAAAACAATTAAATATTATAATTTAACCATATAAATTATCTCAATGAAAAAAATATAGTTAAAATTTAACGTATTTTTACTATTCATCAAAATATGAATGTTATCAGAAAAATATCAAAAATTTATCGAAAGAAAATTTTTATATCACGTTTCCAAATAAGAAGTTTATTTTTTCAAATATAACTTATAAATGTGACCAAAACCTGATTTAAAATGGTTGCACCATCAAAAGGCGACAAAATAGCATTTTTTTGAAAAATATTTTTTTTATCCGAAAAAAAGTACTTGTCCTTATATCATGTCTAGAAAAAAAATTATGGCTAATACTATTCACAATGGATAGTTTATATCCCATTAAATAATAATGTTTTAATAGTAAATCATTGTTTAGTGAAATTCGGTATTGCGTACAACATAAGCTGTCGAGGAAGGTCTCTCTTGCATGTAACGCAAGACAAGTTAGTATTACGTGTAGTGAAAGATTTATTTGGTGTTGCATATAATATAATAAAAAATTATTTCATTTATACATTGAGAAAAATATATACTCGGTGTTGTATGAAATGAATTCTATCAAAAGAACCTGAATGTGTGTGCAACATAAGGCATGAATAGTGTTGCATATACTGCATGCTAATACGGTGTTGCGTATAGCACAAGCTAATCTTGGAGTAGCGTAAAACACAAGACATCAATGAAACTAAATAGAATCTATCTCAAAAAATATTGGGGTGTTACATTTGGAGGCCCTTGGAATGGGATACTTCTAATGGCGGTTGCTATTGGGTTTCAATAGAGACCTCCATAGGTAGTGAGAGGGCTTAAAAAAATTAGCACACCTTCCCCCACCCTGTATTACCTCATGCTATCCCTCAAGAAACCCTACAATGATCATCCCCTCCCTCACTGAACCGCCTATATCACACCGCATCCACCTCCGACTCACCATTGTCGCTCATCCTCTCCCTCGCCACACCCAACTCAGCCTCTAACTCACCTATTTCGCCCTTCCTCTCCCTCATCGTACTGCCTCTGGCTATCCTTCATCACCCTTCCTCTTCCTCACCACACCCACCTCCACCTATGTCTCATCTATGCCTCATCCTCTCCCTCACTGTAGGTTCTGGAACCCTATCCCTCCCTGACTCCCCTCCTCACTTCTACCTCCGCCTCCCTCTCCCCAACTCCCTCTACTCACACCTGTCCCGTTGCCACAACCAACCCAGAGCTGCACGCCACCCATCCACCCTCACCGCTACCACTCCCCGTGTCTCTCTGGCCCTCCGACTCCACCTCTACATTCACTTGGTTCCATATTTGTCTCGCTATCAGGTAATCCCTGATTTTAGTTATAGGGTTTTGATTTTGGGCACTTCGATCAGAAATTGTATCTTCCATCCAAAATTGAATTTGGTAACTTCCATCACAAATTGGTTTTCTCCACTTCCTTCACAAATTATATTTGTTGATTTATTGGGAGGCATTATCTTCGTTGCTAAGGATTATAGTCCAAAATCGGTATTTGATGATTTTTTCATGTACCACATGCCCATAAAAGTTATTTTTTTTTCATTACTGTGATTTAGAATTTTTCTTTCTATAGTTATAGTTGCTTTATATGTTTTGATTATAGTGTATCAAAATTTATGCATTATGATATCAGTGGATCAAAGATTCCTTATTTTCCATGTTGGCTTGTTATTTTTTGTTATACCCCGTAAAATATATTTTGTTTCTTAACAGATTGACTCCTCCCCCAGTCTGATCAAATGAGTGAATTAATTCCATTATATATGGCCCACGACCTATCAAAATCTATAATATGAAGAACAATATATTGAATGGAACCAATGATCATGTTTACTGGAGGAGAATATGATAAGTGTGTAAGGGAAGAGGAGCCATCAAAACAACCAACCAGTTTAACATCACAATTAAGAAAATTAGAGTGAAAATAGATTAATAACAATAATGATATATTCAAATCTAATGGGAAATATCACTGGAAATATCCACTTTAAAACAACATATAGGTTTATCAATTAAATAGTGTAAAGATATTTCAATGGAGGAAAACATAGGAAAAAACAAAATGAAATTTCAATAAAAGAAATATTGGTATTCATAATTTATAAAATATTTATTTTTATAACGGGTTCTATCCCCTTTATATGATTTACCATATAATCATATTAATATGAGGTTTAGTGACCTTTATCACCTCATCCTCTTTCTTTGACCAGCATCCATGCGACTTTTTTGTTAAGGTTTTACCTAATTTAGTTATGAAGCTTACATTAAGACTAAATTTGTATCAGGGGTGTGTGAATATAAGAAACATTTTGACCTTCCCCCCTTAATGGAATATTTATTAGCTAGCATGGATCAACCATATTTAAGAATAAGTCCTCTAATAGAATCATCAGTGGGGAACTAGAGTCTTTGGTTAAAGGATTAATGATAGATATGATATATTTTAGAAAAATTTGGTATAGTTTATTACATATGGAATCATAATAGATATATTAATTATTTATAATGTAATTATACTATATTATTCATTAATTATTATATATTATAAGTAGCGGTAGGGATTTCTTAAGCATCATGGGAAACAATATGTGTATGTCATCTCCAATTATTAAATTATAATTGCTGATATTGACATTTCATAGTTGGAAATAGACAGTTTTCATTACATGAAAACATTATGTCCATCATGTCATAAAAATTATAGGATGTAATCAAATTTGATAATCCCACCACCTCAAGAATGTAGTTTTCATAAAATATAATTCACTTCATGGATGCTATAGAGTAATATCTCCCCCAAAAAACCATTTTGGATTGGTGGCGATATAGATATTGAAATTGATGATAAAATTTTATTTCATTGCATAGGGAATTCATAAATGATGATTGATATCCCTGTGTTGATTTTTGTTACGACAACCCATCAATATATTGCAATTAAAGATAGCATTATCCATCTTTGTTAATAAGATGTATCAATTATTTTCCATTGTTGAATGACAGTCAGTGGCATGAGATCATTATTGTCTGTGATATCTATTTTCTTTGATTTTTTTGTGTTATAGATTGAAATATCATCTTGTCACTAGTTTCTACATCCATATAATTATGTAACCATGATACTAATTGGTGATGATATCACCATGTTCTCAAATAGAGTCTGCATCCAATTCAAACAACCCATTTACCAGAAATTATGATTTTAAGTTATTCATTACACAAATATTAATGGTGGATAAGGTATTAATTATATAACTATTTAGTGTAGATATTAGGTGACTATTAAGAATCCAATAAAAGTAATTGTTAACTATTTTATATAGAGGATTTTTCATATATAAATAAATGTTATTAATCATAAAATTATAATGTAATCTAATGTGTCCTTCTCAAAATGATAGAAAATATTAATTGTTTTGATAACACCTCTCACGTGGATGTACTTTTCTTATTAACACACTTGGAAAATGTGTTTTTTTATATATGTAGACTTCTTTTGAAAATTATTTGAAAATTATGTGAAACTACTTTTAGGAATAAATCAATATTTAGGGTCTATTTGGTAGTACTTCTTGAAAATGACTTAGAGTACATATCCATTTTGATAAAATTTATTGTAAAGTTTTTTCAAATTTTATGAAAATATGTTTCTAGAAAAAAAATCATGAGAATTTATTTATTTATATATTATAATTGAGACAAAATGTTGTCTTTATATTTACTTATCCTTTAACTGAATATTCTGATTTCCTTACCTATTAAAAAGTGTAAAAAAAATCCTCATTTCGTAAAAAAAATATCTTAGTTGAGTTTTGTTTTATATATTCATTTCATCAACATTTTAATTCAATTTAAAATATTACTTTTATCTAGAAATTTTTTATAATCCTCTCAAAAAAATATTTAGTCAAGTAAAGAAGAAGCCTTTTAAAAATAAAATGAATAATTAAATAAATATATTGCAATGATCATGTCATTTGTGAATTTTTTTTTGGATGAGTATGAATTTAATTCCATGTGCAATTGGTTAGTATTTATATAAAATGTATTTTGTGATATGAAATTCTAATAATGCATGCAATATGAAGTCTTGTGTAAACATCGATGCTTTTTGTACAGATAAAAATATGGATAAGAGTTGGATTGATCTTCCAAATAGAACATCTAGAGAATATTTTTAAGACATTATTCAATTTATTTATTTAACTAGAGTATTTCAATGAGAAAATATATGTTTTCCACATAGAAAATGCGACAATAGATATCAATGAATATGATATACTGTGAGATGGCACGTTTTCTTGATTGGGTTATTGAAAAATTATAAGAGTTGGACTCATCATGGAAAAAATATATTCATTGTCACCATATAGAAAATATTCATATGGATATTGATGAGAGGAAGATTAATCCTATGCATGAAATTCTTATTAAAATGGAATGTGAGCTAGCTCATGAAGGGATTAACATCTAGAATGTTATGACTGGTGAGATCAATCCGCGCTCTGGTGTAGATCATGATTTATTAAAGTTTTATGAAATACTTGATGATGAAAAAAAAGAATTATATTATGGGTGTAGACATGTTAGAGGAACAAGTACTAGACCCACATCATTATGTAAATCCCTTTACGCCTGAGGGTTGAGGTATTCATGGTGGTAAATGTGTTTATTTCTTAATTATGAATTTAACATATATACACACATATGTCAAATTTTGTAGGAATTTTTTTCAATAGGATAATACTCAATTTCTTCTTATTCTCATAAGAGAGGCCCAGGTCCTGGTATTTCTTCTTGGAATTCCGACACGACCCTTGATGTATCATTTAACGAGAGATACCATCCTACGGGATTGGGTACCCCTACATTTATTCACACATTGGTTCATATCATATGAAACCCACACATGTTTTCATTGACTACATGTTAATGGGAAACATTCCCCAAGGATACATTATATCAGTTATTGAAGAAAGTTCAGGTAAGAGGATCATTTTAGTTTCTCGACTATATTTAAAAAATACTAACATGTGATAATTTTTTTTCTTAAATATAATAATCTGAGTGTGTGCCTAAATGAATTTTTTCCAGTGTGTATATAAAAATATTTTTAAATGTGTAATGATAATAAAGGGAGAATCAAGATGGATCACTAGATACTAAATGTGCGTGCCCCAGACATTCTGGATAAATCCTGAGAGGGGCTCTCCCATCTCAGTGGCCTGAGTTGTTTCATATTTGTCTATTGAGGCTGAAATGGTGAGTCTATATATTTTAGTTTATTTATTTCTAATAATTTTTACCATTTTACATATTTGATATTTGAATTTATTGAATGTAAGAGGTGGTAGAATGTCATTCCGAAAATAGTGCGTTGTAGGGACCACCTCACAGTCTTGGGACTCATCATGTGTCCTAGATTGGAAATGATTTATTTAATATTAATTTTTTATATTTTATTATTTAATATGGTTTTTTTTGTATTTTTATCTTATTAATATATAGTTATAGGAGCAAGTTTCACCGGCTCGTGAAATATTAGTGTGGATGACAACTCATGATCGAAATGATCCGGAGGTTGTAGTTCTTATAGTAAGTTCTTGTACTAATTATAAATTATTACATAATTCTACATATACATATATATTTATATTTACATGTTACATTGGATCAATTTTATGTAGAGTTAGCATTGTTTCCAGAGGACCAATGACAAATTTCCATGCGAAGGGATAAAATATTCAATCTCATTATTGTTCGTGGTGGACATGGCTACAGTTTGACCTATGAAATAGGGATTACATATTTTTTAGTTTCAAGCATAGTGTATATGGATCTTGTTATTTATGGGATTCATAGAAGATGGAATATTTGGAGGCATGGGTGCATGCTTTCGAGGATGTAAATGTGCAGCTGGTAGCTGAGCTTAGAGCACTACGAGAATATGCGCATCCAGGTGATAGTGCAAGTGATCCTACGATGTAGGTTTATAAGGAATTTATTTATTTATTTTTTATGATATTAGTTAATATTACCTTTATAATTTTTATTCTTTGTAGGCCCCTTCCGTATCAGATGGATGTAGTAGCCATGGCCCCAGATGAGGTATCATATTCAAGAGGTGTGTTTTGTATTTTCTTTTTTGTTTCTCATTTAAATTGATTGTCTCGATTTGTTTTTTTTGTATATTTTAGAGTTAAAATTACATTTTTTCCATTTCTCTGGTCCTAGTTTTTCATAGTTACCTTTAGGTAGCCTTTATTCATTCATAGTTTCCTGCTCTGTCACCTAAACTAGTAGGATGGTACAAACAAACTAGTGAATATTCTCACTAAGCCCCAATATCTTCATCCCCAACCTTTATAATAGTATGTCCTTCACTTATTCTCCCATGTAGGACCGCCTAACAAATATATGTGGTCAGAATGTATGCCCCATTCTAAAAGACCAACCTCCACCTTCCACCCAGTCCGCTTCTCAGGATGCAGTACAATTTCATTGTCTATATTTTTTTATTTTCTATCCTATCTTTTCCTATCCTACCTATCTTATAATATGTCATTGTGTGTGTGTGCGTGTTTCATGTTTTTTTGTCTATATGTATCTCTTTTCTCTCTCTATATGATCAGCCTGTATGTATGACTTTCTCTATGTTCTTGTCTATAGGAGTGTGTGTCTATATATCTACATGTTTTTCTATCTATATATCTATCCATTTTACAACAAACCCGTCTATCTATTTATCCATTTATTTGTTTTTCATCACACTATGTATGTTTAATGATCAATCTTTTCATAAGAGGGTTTATCAATAGGTTTTTTTATTTCTTTTTCAATCTACATGCCTTTATAATGACATGTCTATCCAACCATCCATGTGACTTTTCATTGGTCTATTTTTCTGTCATCATTATTTCGACTTATATATCAATACATTTTTCATTTTGGGTGTAAACATATTATTTTGTCTCTATTCAGTCAATTTTTTATCAGTTTATGTGTGTAATTTTTAACCCATATATGTGTTTATATTTATTTTCTATTCAACATTTTTTTTAAATTTTTATTCCTTTGTTCATTAGTTCCTTGGTCCATTTATCCATCCAGCTTCTTTTCCATCCATCTTCTTATCTGTATGGTTTTCCATACATCCATTCATTTTTTTAGTAATGTGTATGAAATTAAAAGTCCAAGGAGATGTCATTAGACCCTCCATTAGGTATCTAAGAGGACTTAGGTACTAGTGATTTTGGATGTTTCTTATGCTTCTCATCATTGTACAGCTCATCTCCTCAACATCATTTGATTGATCATTATAGAAAAAAAATTTTGACTCATTATATTATATATTTTGACTTTATATGAAGCAGATGGTCATGGATGATCTAATGATTTGGGAACATTGGGGGTTGTTGGTATTTTATTTGGATTCCTAGTAACCCTCTCCCTTTGTGAAGGGTCGATCCCATAGTGACCTTGATATCACTACTCAGTAGTATCCTCTAAGGGTATAATGATATCCATGAGTAGGAAGGCTAAGTTCATAGACATATAAAATCACTTATTGAAGGAAGCTTGCTCCTTGTATTAACTGTTTTATGGTCCATCATCATCTACAGTCGCCACAACACTTTAAAATGATTCTCCTTACCAATATCTATAAATATTTCTATCACATTGAATAGCCCCAAAATATGAATAGAACCTTCCCAATATAGACATGTAGTAATAATTGGTGCATCTTCACCAACACTTTATCCAAGAAACTTATTAGATCCTATTCTTTAGAATAGTTTATATGATCAATGAACATGGCTTGAAACCACTATGGGAGTCATAGATCAAGAGTAAGTAGTTTCTTGATTACATAACCCAGAATCTTATAAGATGAATTGGTGGAGGGATGTATGGATTGACATCCTAACCCCATTATTCATAATAAACCTATTCCAACTCTATATAGAATGTTCCTTGAGACATCTCTTTATTCATTAAAGAGAACCCCGTTGAATGTTTATATGTTTTATTAATCCCTTAAGGACCTTGAATGATTTCTATTAATGTCTCAAAGCTAGAATTGATTTGTCGATGGGGTTCTTTCCTCATAGATTTCATGACTTCCCTTAACAATTCATGGACTAATGAGGTTGTTCACCGAATATCTCCCTACATATCCTTTGTGATGGTGGTATTTTCATACATGGAACCATAGATTGGTTCCCCATAGACCCAGTTTGCATCCCATAAGATGATTCTTAATTTATGTTCTGTAAGGTGGAATGTATTTTTATATGTGATCTAGGGGATCAATAGTTATGAGATCAAGTTTATGATATATATGTTCATCAAGGTTATCTTGATGGATTCATAAATAGAGGCCACCTTTAGCTCCTACATGAATTTAGTACATGTCCAATAGAGCTAATATGTATAAATCCATTCAATCTTAATGCCACATCATAAGTTAAATATCGAATATTTTTCCATCATCGCAATTGATCAGCAGTTGAGTGGGAAATATGGATGTATATATTTGTGTTTGAGGCTCTGATATGTTTGTTTGGTTATCTAGGGAAGTTTTCTGGTGATGTAACACACATTCAATAGTGGATTACCCCAAATAGATTATGATAATATTTGAGGATATGTTGGATCTTCTCAGATTATTATAATCAAAAAATTGAAGGGGAAGGTTTATTAAAGATCATTGGAAAATGATATACATTAGCAGTATATTCTATTATAGTTGAAGGATTGTGTGTTTCTCTCATAGTGAGTGTATCTTAGTGTGTGTTTGTGTATCTATCTTCCCATAAATTTGTCCATCCACTCATTTTTCTATCACTTTTTATGTAATCTCATCCACTAGTTCATTGGTCTATCTATTCCTTCAACCCTCATTCATAAGCCTATCTATCTATCCATCTGTCTATACATTGGTTTGATCAACTATGCTGGTGTAGTTGCATCCGTCTATAATATCTACAAGATGGAAAATGAGAACACCCATGGAAAAGTGTTTCTATATATTCAAAAGACTCTATATTTTCCACACTTCATCAAACAACAAGGTAGTTTTAAAATTAATGCACAACTAGCTCTCATGATTACTCATGTAGCACATGTATTTTATAATATCTAGAGGTAAATTCTAGTTTTGATTTATTTCATTTTATGTGCATATCAGGAGTCTTCCTCCTTAGATTACCCATCAGGTTTGTATATGATTTTTTAATGTTAGATTTGAAGCATTGAATCACCCAACAATATTCATATATATCTACTTATTGTTGTTGTTTAATAATTTTTTTGTGTCTTATTAGTAGGTTGATTGTGGATGATGATTGGAGATGAATTGAAGCTAGTTTGATTGATATTTGATCCAGATATCTGATTTTAATATGTTATTTACAGGCTGTTTCTTTTGTTTTTTTCCTAGTTATAATATTTTATTTAATTTTTATTCTGGTTATAATATTGCATTTCAGTTTTTGTAATGCATTTTTTTTTTGTAGACAATTTTTTTTGTTTTGTTTACTGCATTTCACCTATTGGAATGCAGGTTTTTTTAAAAAAATATCAAGACTTGCGACCGCTTATGGCGGTCGCTAAAGGTTTTTGTTCAGAAACCATTAGCGACTGGCAATGACAGTCGCTAAATCTATTTCTTTCAAATCATAAGAGACTATATAGATGGTCACTAATATCTTTCATAGTGACTTCTACCACGGCTAGGTTAGGAAACCCTATAGTGACTGTATTTTTCCGTCGCTAATGCCCAATATCGACGAGGAAACTGCGACCGCCAAAGGCGACCGAGTAGCGCTCCCTAAAGACTATTAGAAACCACTTTTGGCAGTCACGAATAATCGATTTTCTAGTAATGATATAATTATGACTATATTTTCTTCAGTCAACATATTTGCAATGGGTTTATCAACTTTCTTTTGATAGCAACATTCCCTTGCAAATGTCCCATTGTTTTCCACAGAAAAAGCATTCTCCTTTCCTCTTGGAAGGATTGTATTTCTTCATGAATTGTTGAATTTTCTTTTTGAAATGTATGCAAGAGTTTTTTTGTGCATTTCCCTCAATTATATTAATATTAGTAATGAATTGTGAAGTAATACTCACATATCTTGATATGGATTCTTCTTCAATGCAAATAAGCTTTTTTAATTTTTCTACGGAAATATCATCACTCTTTTTATTAAGTTATTTTTCGTAATCGTTCCACATAGGTGTTAATTTAGCAATAATTCCACCAACCCGAAATGTTTATGGTATATTACTCTTAAGGGAAATAAGTTTATTTGGTATAACTGGTAGCTCTTGAAATTTCTCCAACACCGGCTTGTTATCAACCATCACATAGTTTAGATACTTTGTAATAAGAAATTTATTGATACCTTTTTCCTTAGCTTTGTAATTGAACTCTAGTGCATCCCATATCTCTCGAATGGTCTTCATTTGGCGTAAATAGTCATAAGTAAAATTTGATAACATGTTGAGAATAAGTCCTCGACAAAAAACTTGATCGTCTTAACGTTTCATCCTCATTTCCTAAATGTTCTCGACTTGAGTGAGATCAACGGGTGTACCGTCGGGAATTGAAGTGGGCTCCTCAGGAATGAGGGGAAGATTCGGTTCCTCTATGTAAAAAATCATCAACACCATAAGAAGAAACTTCATCCTGTCATGCCACTGGGAGAAGTTATTTTCATCGAAATGGTCAAGTTTGATCAAGTCTTGGTTATTAATTTGAGGGATTTGGAATCCATCTTCTAGGTTCTAACTTAGGTATCCACCCATTTGATTATTGTAAAAAAATATGTAGGAATATGAAGAAGAATTATTGAACATAGATACGTGAATTTAATTCACTATCCAAAAGGGTTTGATCCACCCCCACAATGATGGTGTAGAGTTGTCGATGGAGGCTTCACTTAATAATTTCACCAAAATTTGCGAAAAACTGAACACCAATTTTCGATTGCCTCACAGTATCGATGTTGGAAAAAATATCTAGAGAATTTTTGGGATTTATGAATAATTAAACCAATAATCGATCTCATCGTCACTTATTTATAAAATGAAATCTGTGTAAATCGCACCGGTTTGAGCTTGTTCTTTGATTTAAATAACACCTTAGTTCGATCAAAATGAGATAACTATTGATGAAGGGCACCCATTCAGATTTAAAAAAAAAACAAAAACCAACAGTTATGACTAATCCCCATTTTGTCTTTGTAATAAAATATATTTTTTGTTTCGTTATATATATATATATATAATAATTTATTTTACTAAAATTATAATTTTTAAAAACACTTTAAAATAATCTAGGAAAAAATATATTTTTAATGAAAGTTCCAATTTCCAAATGTTGTTTTTCGGTTTTAAATTATAAAATCGTGTTTAGTTTTCATGCCAAATATTACATGTGTTTTCTATTATTATTATGAAATTATTTTTTATGTGGGATGCTCGTGTTGCTGGGCCTTAGTGTGTGGAGTTCTGTTCTGCTGGGCATGTTTATGGATTGGGGCCTGCTGCTGTTTTGAGGTCTACTTTTTTCGGGATGTTCACTAAGTCCTACTTCATTGGCCAGCCTGACCTTCGATGCATGCCATCGTGACGATCAGCCTATCTCGCCTTCCACCAGTTGTGTGTCTCCTCTTCTGTTACGCCTGTCAAGGTGTCGCCTCGGGTCTGTGGTGCCATTATTTACTACGGTGCGTGGGTGTTTTTTTTTGTGGTTCGTTGTCTTCAACCTATGAGTTCAAGAGCATTGAGAGAATGTCCTTGTTGTTCTGAGATCCGCCGCTAGCACATCACTATCCTAACCCCATTCTGGTGATCTCTAGTGGAGAACTTGGATCCCATGAGTTTTGAGGAGACCATTTCAGAATCCAGAACTTCTGACCTCGGTGGAGTTACGTGTTCTTCGGTGCTTCATTGTTGTGATCCCACACTTTTCTTTATTGTTTACATTTTGTGATTTATGTTCTTTATTTCCTTGTTGGTTTGGTTCTCGGTGACTGAGTGGCGTGCGTGAGTATGTCCAGTTCAAGGGAGTTCACCGCTTACTCTGAGCCAAAGTTCATCAGGCTCTTGGGTTGATGAGGTCCCTGTTCTCATATACCATTTGAGGTCTGCAAGCGTGGTCTGTCTTAACTGCTCTTCTCTTCTTGTATTGGCTATGTTTTTATTTATCATAATAAAAGGAAGATTGTGGTGGTGTTCTTTTTGTGGAGTATGAGAGGGCGAGTAGCGCACACTCACTGTTCCTTACAATTTTAATTTACTCCAGGGACCCCCTTGTCAACACCAGCACCGTGCCCACTCGATGTTCCTGTCTCCTCTAGGCCCATATTTTGGATTATTTAAAAATTTATTTTACCAAAATCGGTTAACATTTTGACCCAAAAAAAGAATCTTGATTAGAATTTATTATTTGGGTCATATTTAACTTAATTTAAGGTTAACGCAAAATTATTTTTATACAATAGTTGGGACAGTATGTCAGACTTGTTTGATCTCCATAATTGAAAAACGATCACCATAATTCCAGAACGCTAGTGAAAGAGCCAAATTGCATTTCAATTATAATATCAAATGACACTAAATATCATCAAAATCATAAATAAAATGTGTCAGATTTATAGGGTCATGGAATGAAGATCATGAACCATGTATAATGAAGGATCACATTTAAAATTACAACACTACTCATAAATTCCATTTTTTATCAGCCTAAAAAAAACTCTGATAAAATTGACATTTATCAACTCTAAGTTTAGTGTTGATAAATATCATCTTTTATCTATGCAACACGACATTGATAAAAGTCTTTCTCTACTAGTGAAGGGGTTTCCTCGATCTCCGCAGGGCGACGACAAGCTTCATTGGCACCAAATTTTTTCATTTGGGATGATTTTGTTCAAATAAATAATATTTAAACAGTATCAAAGTTTAATGAAATTCTGACTTGACCGACATGTATACCGAGCGTCCATGCCAAAAAAAGCAAGCAGTATAAACATTAGTTTAAAATAAACTTAATCATATAGTAGTAGATCAAACAAATTGTAACACCCCGAGCTTCCACGATACGCTTCTCATTCAATAATGCAATAACTTGCATTGTATGCAACTTCGAGTTCTAAAACACCGCGACTAATCAAAGTAGCCGTTATGAATAGTAATAACAACTTTTTGAAATTATAGAAATTTTATATTTGAAAATGGACTTCATTTTTGTATTCGTAATATCGAAATTATCCAAAGTTTAATTTTTTGTAATTTTCTGAGAACTTCCAATTTTTTATGAATAGTGAAAAATACTTAAAACAACTTTTTAATCAAAATAATTTATTGTGATAAATTATACTATTTAGTGGTTTTATGGTATAATTAGAATATATTTTTACCATTTTATCCAATGGTGGTCATTAGAATTAATTTAACATTGAAATTGGACATAAACAATTGCCAATCTTTTGATATAAATTGTTTCTTAAAAACACGCTATTTGTCGTAACAGCGGGAATTAATTATAAAATTAATTAATGCAACTTATATGTTTGGAATTTTGTAAAATAGACTTCATTTTTGAATTTGGAATATCAATTATAGCTTAGGGTGAAATTTTGGCCTTGTTCTGAAAAACTTCAATTTTTGATGAATAGTGAAACCACTAAGTGGTAGTTAAATAACTGATTTTTCGTTTAAATGAAATATTACCACTTCTGTGATTTGATTTTCAAAAATCCGACATAAATGGTTGTCATTAATAAGTAAAATTTGGTTCAATGAGATTAAAATATTTTTTTGGTGAATAGTAACTTTTAAGTTCTTAATCGCGATTAGAGGTAATTAGTGTAGTTTAAGGTACAAATAATGTTTTAATAATATGAGATGAGCATGAAACTTGTCCTACTACTATTGGATGAGTAATGGCCGACCAAGACAACCCATGGGTCAACTTTGGGACCCCATGGAGCCACTTTAGTTGGAAAATGACATTAATATATATTTATTTAATGTTAAAATTAAATTGACACAAACATGAGTTATTTTACTAAAACAGTTTTTAAGTGGAGTTACACAGGTCCAAATTTTGTCTATAAATATTCATTAGAAATCTAAAAAGATTTCCTACATCATAGTAGTTTTTTTATAATTTTTAGACATTAAATAAATTAAATTATTTATGACATCATTATGATGCAGCGATGACCTCATAATTTAACGATTTTAATAATATGAAAAGATAATGTAAAATACAAGGCTTACACTTGTCCAAAGCCTATTGGATGAAGCGATTTCGAAACCTTATCACCTTAGACTCGAATTATATAAGTGTGGGACCTTTATAATCCGAAAAGCATTGTGAAATAATGTAACATTTCAATCTTTCCAAAAGTGCCCCTCCTCTCCACTTATAAAAGGCCCCCACCTCTCCCACCTCATTTACACTTTCAAGCCATTTCGCTCAGCCAAACTCTGCCCAAATACTCTCCCAACTTCCCCCTCTTACTCCTAGAAGCCTTACTTTGGGCAGAACTCTTCCCAAGGAAGCCTTTGGCTCAAATCAAAAAGAGTTACCCGATTTTGAGGTAATGTCTTCTCTAATGTTGTTTTGTTTTATTTTTCTTCTCCAACCCCCTAAACTCTTTTTATTCATTTCTTTTGTAACAACACCAGTATCCTAAATATACTAGGATGTTGTTATAAGAATTATTCGAGCTACACTTACACACACCTACATCTAATGGTTAAATAACATACAGTTTCTGTGGATGGTGAATTTCTGCCTCACGAAACGATGATTGTTCAACACTCATATAACTCCTTCAAAGGTGGCCATTAAGATGTCACTATTTTTATATATGATATATAATATGTTTATGTTTTACTTATGCTTCTGTATTTCTCATTTATGGCATACTTTATGATTTCCATTATGGGTAAAACGCGATAATTTCATTTTAGGAAGTGCGGACTACCGCCCCCTCAAAGTGATTTGAATCGTTAATGCCATATGTGGGATGTATAAAGGATGGAGTAAATGGTATTATACACTATATTATACTGGAATTATATTATACATTTATATCATTATGATTTAGTGCCATTAAATATGAAATTGAAATGAAAGTAGCATTAATGCGTACGTACGGCTTACCATCTCCATGAACGGTGCATTTCATTTCTTACCTCTAAATGTTACATAATATTATGAATGAATGTATATACTGGATATATAAGATATATATGAAATCTAAATCATGAATATAATTCTAGATATAATGTATATTCTACCACATGAACAACTTGTAATTATAAGAAGTTTATTGTTGACTCAAGTTACCAAAGATCGACAAAACGATCGTTATTAACTTGAATAATTACATAATATTCATAACATTGTAATAAGTGATATAAAAAGGATAATGAAATTGAAAATGGTTCTTAATAAGGTAGATATTAACTCTAGTTTATTATTCAGGAGGTTAAAGAACGGTTGAGTCAAGTCGGAGACAAGGTAAGGGAACTTCTTAACCCAACTTCCATTCTTTGGGTTAATCTCCTACTTTCAAATTATGTCATGATATTATTATGTCGTATATTGTATTTATACTTTCTTTATGTGTACATTTAGTGAGTACACATAATAGATATATTTTATTTTAAAATTATCTTTTTAATGGACTTCGTCTCAATCTCCATTCATTGAGGCATATTTTGTTTTATACACAAATTTCTTTTATACAGTGAATAAACCCCTTTGACATTTACGTTTATTCAAAAGGAATCTTTTTTATATGAAGCGTTTTGATAAATGACAAAAGGGAATGTTTTAATTTCTGTACTTATGCGGCGACAACGACTTCTCTGCCGCCGTGACCATTATTTGAGTTTCGGCTTCCTCAACAAGCCATCATTTTTTTAATGAAAAATAAATACAAAGTTTTAACTTTCTTTTATTTTGGTATTGAAAATGGTTTTGAAAGCGTTTTTATTATATCAATGTGTTGTATTGATATCTTGTGATTGAAATGTGGAAATGTTATGTTTCCTTTATGCATGTTTTATGTGATACGATTATGTTATGGTTTATGATATGTTTAAACCTATTCATATGAGGAATGTATTGGACTTAATAAGTGACGGGTGGAGCCCGCTATAGCTCCTCGATGCATCGGTAGGTCTCATGAGACAACTATACGTGGAATTGGCCGAGGCCATTTCCCAATTTGATTTATGGTTTTGGCCGAGGCCTTAATCATTTTAGACGTCTTGGACGGGGCCTTGAAAAAATGTTTCAGAATGTCCGGCATTATACATTCCCTCATTATGAAAGTGGTTATTGATATTGCATGTGATTATTCGACCAGTAGAATATCCATGTGAAGAAGTGAATGGAATTATCTCATTTTACTTTTTCCATATTATGTTTAAGTTCAAGTTTAAAAGGATTTTGTTTTAGTTATACATTGCCTTAAATGTTAATGTTTATTTATGAAAGCTTCCGCTATATTGTTAACCTTACTGAGCATCTGAGCTCACCCCTTTCAATGTTTTAATATTTTTCCAGGATGTGAAGAAGTATTTTATGAATGACCTACAGGGGTAGTCAGAAAGGGATATGATTGTGGACTATGAATACCATGTTATTGTAGTTTGTTTACTTTTTGATGTAATGAAAGACTTATGAATGTATCTAGTGTTTCCAAGGCCACTAAACTAATTGGTCTTTCAAGACTTGATCTTTTGTGATCATGCCAATGTTACGAAGTAATGCACCGACTCTGGGTAGCTGGGGTCGGGGTGTTACAGTTGGTATCAGAGGAAGTTTAGTACAAACCTTGGAAGCTAGATTTAGATAAACTCTGATTAGATCACGTAGACCTAAGATGGACTTTGAGGATTAGTATAGAAGAACTTCCTAGAATTTTGGTATTGTAGAGATTTTGTGAGTTTTCCGAGCAATACATCCCTGTCTGGATACGAGCAGGTAGAGGCGGCTCTGGCACAGATGTTCCTAGGGGTAAAACCCGAAAACACCGCTTTGAGCTAGACTCGAACGGGAACTGGTGCACGACAACGGGCCTTGCTGCACTCTTGGTTACGACACTCCCGGGGGATATTCTTAGGATAATTCTCATTTTCTTTACAAACCACTATGAAGGGTCATGAGTATATACTTCCTCAAAGGAAACATTTCTTTTTTATGATTATGGATTATATCCATAAATAGTTCAATTTATGTAAAGTATTTTACAAATATGGAATTATGTATTTTATTTCATAAACTAATCTAGTTTATGCCATTGTTTAGAAATGGCGCCTAGTGGAAGGAATGGAAACCGTATCAATGCACGCACTCCGTGTAGGGATTGCCCTCCTGCTCAAGATAATTATGGTGGAGCTAGTGATACAACTGGTGCTGATCAGCTTCTCACCGTACTGGGACAACTCACGCAGGTTATGAATAATAACCTTACTCGTATGGAGCACCCTGATCCGCAACGTGGAGGATCAATGCTAGATCGTTTCATTAGGCAACAACCACCAACCTTCAATGGGAGTACAAATCCTATAGTAGCTGAGCAATGGATAAATTCCTTAGAGAAAATATTCCATGCCTTGGGGAGTAGTGAAAGGGAGAAGGTTGTCATGGCAGTTTACCGCCTCACTAGAGATGCCAATCAGTGGTGGTCGCTGATTCAAAACACAAAGGAAGATGATGATGTATCGAATATGGAATGGAGGGAGTTAAAAGAGCTTTTCTTAGAAAAATACTTTCCTCGTGACCATCGAGCAGATATGGAAAGGCAATTTCTGAGTCTGAGGCATAGGGAGGATGAGAATGTCGCAAAGTATGAGGCTAACTTTACAAGGTTAGAGAGGCATACTTCCGATTATATACGTAACCCAAGGAGTAAGATTGATCATTTCTTTGATGGGTTAAAACCATTTCTCCGTCGAGATTTAGTATCACAATCCTTCTCATCATATGAAGATATTGTCTCGTGTGCTATCAAGACAGAAAAGAAATTTTCTAAGTCTTATGACAACAAAGTAAAGCAAGAGAAGAAGAGAACGGTGGAACAAGAGACAGATAAAGGGAAAAAGGGAAAGAAGGATTTTCCATTATGTGATAATTGTGGGAAGAATCACCCTGGTACGTGCCTAAAAGGAATGGGAGTTTGTTATAAATGTGGAGAAAAGGGTCACCAGGCTCGTGATTGCAAGGGAAAGAAAGAGGCTGTCAAAGTTGAATGCTACAATTGTAGGGAAATGGGGCATTATGAAAATGAATGTCCTAAGAGTCAAGGAAACTTACCTCAGAAAAGGCCAAGGGATCAAGGCCAATCTTATGCTGTGACTACAGTTGAAGCGGAATAATTAATGTATTGGTGCTTTTGGACTCAAGGATTATATTCTGGTTATAAGAATAATGTGATATATATATATGGATTGTACTGCAGTACTTGTTGATTTCAGTAAGGTTTTAATATGATTAAGGTAATCATATTTTTAGTATGTGACAATAAGAGAAACTTTTCTTTGTTTGGGGAATCTGATGTTACAATTGATTTTGGAATTTAGAGACCTTTTAGAGAAAGTCTGGACAGAGGTATTTTGGATAACTATTAAGGTTGGAATGGATTAAGTTGAACCATGGATAGTATTGTTTAAGGTTAAAAATTTATGAAGATTATTTTTGAATACTATAATACTATAGTTTTAGGAAAAGGACAACCTGCAGGGTGGGGCATAACCCGTCGCGTCGGACAAAGCTGCAGGAATCGAACCCACAATCATAGTGCGACAGGCCTTTATTTCCTACCACTAGCCTACAGGAAGTCCCTGGTTAATACAAAATAATTTTACTAATCTAAATGGTATGTGTTAACATTTGGAACCTTATACAATTAGTTTAAGTATAATATTTTTGAGTTCTATTATATTTTTGAGTGAAAGATGAGTTGATGGTTGAAACTCTAACTGTCAAGCATAAATATATATATACCTATCTCTTATTCAATGAATAAATTAATTCTTAAACTTTAGTAAAGGGACATTAAAACAAAAAATGTGTTATCCTAATACCTTATGTCTTGTTGAACTGATGATATTTTAAATCAACATAGATTGAAGGCTTTGAGGCCCTCAATTTGACAGTTGATTGTGATTGATGACCTCAATCACTCCCTACAAATATTTACGTTTTTCCTCTAATTATATGTCGTTAATTGCCACCAATGTTCTCCTAATCGAGATCATAATTGGGTGGTGACTTTTTCATTTTCCCTTCCCTCTTATTAAAGCTAAATTTTATTAATCATATTTCTGATGTGGGTTTTCCTCAAAGGTATTTTCTCTTTTCAACCTTTTATTTTCAAAGAAAAATTTCAAATTGCGAGGACGCAATTTATTGAAGGAGGGGAGAATGTAACACCCCTAGCTTCCACGATACGCTTCTCATTCAATAATGCAATAACTTGCATTGTATGCAACTTCGAGTTCTAAAACACCGTGACTAATCAAATTAGCCGTTATGAATAGTAATAACCACCTTTTGAAATTATAGAAATTTTATATTTCAAAATGGACTTCATTTTTGTATACGTAATATCGAAATTATCCAAAGTTGAATTTTTTGTAATTTTCTGAGAACTTCCAATTTTTTATGAAAAGTGAAAAATACTTAAAACAACTTTTTAATAAAAATAATTTATTGTGATAAATTATACTATTTAGTGGTTTAAAGGTATAATTAGAATATATTTTTACCATTTTATCCAATGGTGGTCATTAGAATTAATTTAACATTGAAATTGGACATAAACAATTGCCAATCTTTTGATATAAATTGTTTCTTAAAAACACGCTATTTGTCGGAACAGCGGGAATTAATTATAAAATTAATTAATGTAACTTATATGTTTGTAATTTTTTAAAATAGACATCATTTTTGAATTCGGAATATCAATTATAGCTTAGGGTGAAATTTTGGCCTTGTTCTGAAAAACTTCAATTTTTGATGAATAGTGAAACCACTAAGTGGTAGTTAAATAACTGATTTTTCGTTTAAATGAAATATTACCACTTCTGTGATTTGATTTTCAAAAATCCGACATACATGGTTTTCATTAAGAAGTAAAATGTGGTTCAATGAGATTAAAATATTTTTTTGGTGAATAGTAACTTTTAAGTTCTTAATCGCGATTAGAGGTAATTAGTGTAGTTTAAGGTACAAATAATGTTTTAATAATATGAGATGAGAATGAAACTTATACTACTCCTATTGGATGAGTAACGGCCGACCAATACAACCCATGGGTCAACTTTGGGACCCCATGGAGCCACTTTAGTTGGAAAATGACATTAATATATATTTATTTAATGTTAAAATTAAATTGACACAAACATGAGTTATTTTACTAAAACAGTTTTTAAGTGGGGTTACACAGGTCCAAATTTTGACTATAAATATTCATTAGAAATCTAAAAAGATTTACTACATCATAGTAGTTTTTTTATAATTTTTAGACATTAAATAAATTAAATTATTTATGACATCCTTATGATGCAGCGATGACCTCATAATTTAACGATTTTAATAATATGAAAAGATAATGTAAAATCCAAGGCTTACACTTGTCCAAAGCCTATTGGATGAAGATATTTCGAAACCTTATCACCTTATCCTCGAATTATATAAGTGTGGGACCTTTATAATCCGAAAAGCATTGTGAAATAATGTAACATTTCAATCTTTCCAAAAGTGCCCCTCCTCTCCACTTATAAAAGGCCCCCACCTCTCCCACCTCATTTACACTTTCAAGCCATTTGGATCGGCCAACCTCTCCCCAAATACTCTCCCAACTTCCCCCTCTTACTCCTAGAAGCCTTACTTTGGGCAGAACTCTTCCCAAGGAAGCCTTTGGCTCAAATCAAAAAGAGTTACCCGATTTTGAGGTAATGTCTTCTCTAATGTTGTTTTGTTTTATTTTTCTTCTCCAACCCCCTAAACTCTTTTTATTCATTTATTTTGTAACAACACCAGTATCCTCAATATACTAGGATGTTGTTATAATAAGTATTCGAGCTACACTTACACACACCTACATATAATGGTTAAATAACATACGGTTTCTGTGGATGGAGAATTTCTGCCTCACGAAACGATGATTGTTCAACACTCATATAACACCTTCAAAGGTGGACATTAAGATGTAACTATTTTTATATATGATATATAATATGTTTATGTTTTACTTATGCTTCTGTATTTCTCATTTATGGCATACTTTATGATTTCCATTATGGGTAAAACGCGATAATTTCATTTTAGGAAGTGCGGACTACCGCCCCCTCAAAATGATTTGAATCGTTAATGCCATATGTGGGATGTATAAAGGATGGAGTAAATGTTATTATACACTATATTATACTGGAATTATATTATACATTTATATCATTATGATTTAGTGCCATTAAATAGGAAATTGAAATGAAAGTAGCGTTAATGCGTACGTACGACTTACCATCTCCATGAACGGTGCATTTCATTTCTTACCTCTAAATGTTACGTAATATTATGAATGAATGTATATACTGGATATATAAGATATATATGACATCTAAATCATGAATATAATTCTGGATATAATGTATATTCTACCACATGAACAACTTGTAATTATAAGAAGTTTATTGTTGACTCAAGTTACGAAAGATCGACAAAACGATCGTTATTAACTGGAATAATTACATAATATTCATAACATTGTAATAAGTGATATAAAAAGGATAATGAAATTGAAAATGGTTCTTAATAAGGTAGATATTAACTCTAGTTTATTATTCATGAGGTTAAAGAACGGTTGAGTCAAGTCGGACACAAGGTAAGGGAACTTCTTAACCCAACTTCCATTCTTTGGGTTAATCTCCTACTTTCAAATTATGTCATGATATTATTATGTCGTATATTTTATTTATACTTTCTTTATGTGTTCATATAGTGAGTACACATAATAGATATATTTTATTTAAAAATGATATTTTTAATGGACTTCGTCTCAATCTCCATTCATTGAGGCATATTTTGTTTTACACACAAATTTCTTTTATACAGTGTATAAACCCCTTTGACTTTTACGTTTATTCAAAAGGAATCTTTTTTATATGAAGCGTTTTGATAAACGACAATAGGGAATGTTTTTATTTCTGTACTTATGCGGCGACAACGACTTCTCCGCCGCCGTGACCATTATTTGAGTTTCGGCTTCCTCAACAAGCCATCATTTTTTTTAATGAAAAATAAATACAAAGTTTTAACTTTCTTTTATTTTGGTATTGAAAATGGTTTTGAAAGCATTTTTATTATATCAATGTGTTGTATTGATATCTTGTGATTGAAATGTGGAAATGTTATGTTTCCTTTATGCATGTTTTATGTGATACGATTATGTTATGGTTTATGATATGTTTAAACCTATTCATATGAGGAATGTATTGGACTTAATAAGTGACGGGTGGAGCCCGCTATAGCTCCTCGATGCATCGGTAGGTCTCATGAGACAACTAGACGTGGAATTGGCCGAGGCCATTTCCCAATTTGATTTATGGTTTTGGCCGAGGCCTTAATCATTTTAGACATCTTGGCCGAGGCCTTGACAAAATGTTTCAGAATGTCCGGCATTATACATTCCCTCATTATGGAAGTGGTTATTGATATTGCATGTGATTATTCGACCAGTAGAATATCCATGTGAAGAAGTGAATGAAATTATCTCATTTTACTTTTTCCATATTATGTTTAAGTTCAAGTTTAAAAGGCTTTTGTTTTAGTTATACATTGCCTTAAATGTTAATGTTTATTTATGAAAGCTTCCGCTATATTGTTAACCTTACTGAGCATCTGAGCTCACCCCTTTCAATGTTTTAATATTTTTCCAGGATGTGAAGAAGTATTTTATGAATGTCCTACAGGGGTAGTCAGAAAGGGATATGATTGTGGACTATGAAGACCATGTTATTGTAGTTTGTTTACTTTTTGATGTAATGAAAGACTTATGAATGTATCTAGTATTTCCAAGGCTACTAAACTAATTGGTCTTTCGAGACTTGATCTTTTGTGATCATGCCAATGTTACGAAGTAATGCACCGACTCTGGGTAGCTGGGGTCAGGGTGTTACACAAATGCAGAATGAAATCTAGAAACTGCAAAGGGTCTCTCGGTTTAAAAATGCCAAGAAAACGTGTTTAGATTATCTTGATGTTTTAATAAAATGATTCATAAGTCATTTGATGATGTGTAAGAATCTGTCTCACATCAAATCAACATACGATGTGACCAATATGACTTCAAATTCATATTTTTTGTTTTAATCACCGTTTTAATAAAAAAGACACAGGATGTACTCAAAACAAAGCATACACATTAGAATTGTTTTAATACTTTAGAAAAATGGCCCTAAAGTCATTTTTGATGTGTTGGAATAAACATCAGATTAATCCAAAGCACGGTGTGATCGATATGACTCAATGTGTGTTTTTTTATTTAAAATTTACATTTTAGTTCAAAACAATATTAATATACTCAAAACCCAGCAAACATGTTAAAATTATTTTAATACATTACAAAAATAATCCACAAATAATTTGTGATTTGAAGTAATCAACCACACCTCAATTCAATACACATCGTGCCTAGTATGACTCAATGTGTATGTTATGAGTTTAAAATTCACATTTTACTTCAAAACATGTGTCACTCACTGAAAATCAAGAAAATACACTCAATTTGTCTTCATACATTAGGATAATGATTCATGAGTCATTTTTGATATATAGAAATTAGTCTCATATCAAACTGATATACGATTTGACCGATATAACTCAAAGTACGTGTTTTTAGTTTAAATTGACTTTTTAGTAAAAAAGACATGTGACATACTCAAAATCGAGAAAACACATTTGTATAATTATGATATATTAGTAAAATGACCATTAAGTCATTTTTGATGTGTAAGAATTCACTGTATGTCAATCCGATTCACGGTGTGGCCGGTATGACTTCAAGTGTGATTTTTTATTTAAAATTAACATTTTAGTTCAAAACATGTGTCACATACTCAAAACCAAGAAAATACGTTTGGGTTGTTTTGATATTATAGGAAAATGATACAACTATCACAAAACTGGGATAGGGAAGCACTGCCTTTTATCAACGATTAGCAAAAAACATTGATAAAGGGGTGGGCCTTTATCAGCGCTAATAATAGCACTGATAAATTTTTTAAAAAAATATTATGAATTTATATAAAATTATTATATTAATATTAAAAAATAATGTTTATTTGAATACATTGAATAAAAAAATGTTTATAAGAAATATATATTTTTCAATAATTCAAAAATATATATATAATGTTTTTATTGAAAAAAGTATTTCTAATATTATAATAATATATATATATATATATAATTTAATAATTATAAGATTATAATAAATTACATTAAAAAATAAATATATTTATTAGATTTATTAGATTTATTAGATTTATTAGTGATTTATTAGATTAATTTATTATATTTATTTGATTTGTTGGATTAATTAATTGTGTTTATTATATTGGTTATATTTAATTTATTTATTTTATTTATTTTATTTATAAATATATATTACTTTTTAATATATTTATTTATAATTAAATGTATTGAATATATGTGTGTTTTCCAATGAATTTGGTCAATGAAAATATTGATCATGAGTATATATATGTTATGTATTGTGCATATGAATGTTCATTTATACATTACGTCATGTTGTCCATTAATGTGGTATGTTGATTAATTCATAATGTTACCCATATGAACTATATATGTTCTAAAAAATGTACTTATAAAATTACATTAAATACATTTAAATAATAAATATATTTTATTATATTTTAAATGATATATATAAATATTTTTAGAATACATTTGTAATTATAATTATAACTGTATATATATATAAATAATTATTAAATTATATATATAAAATTATAATTTTATAAATATATATATATAAATATATTAACAATTATATACACATATTTATAAATATATACTATTTATAGTTATAATTATAAGTATATATATATATATGTAAATAATTATAAAATTATAACAAATATATTTACTATACTACTTATAAAGTTATAAATATATAATTAAATAGATATATTTATAAATATATACAAATATTTATAAATAAATACAAATAAATTTATATTTATTTAAATAATTATTTAATTGGTTGTGAAATTGTTCTAATAACGATTTCCTTTATCAAAACTAATAAAGTGATGATAAAATACATATTTATCAATGCTATAATTCTAGTGCAGATAAATAGGTCTTTTATGAGCACTATAATTTGAGCGCTGATAAATAAGTCTTTTATTAACGATTTTTAAATATTGATCAAGGTATGTTTTATCAACATTTTTTAGTTTAGCACTGATAAAATATAAATTTACCAGTGTTTTTAACCAGTACTGATAAAGGTTACAATGGGTTTTATAAAAAAACTCTAACAGACTCATCCTCCATCACACCCTTTCGAGCCTTCGCAGAAGCTGACCCATGCATCGTCGAGCCCTCCTCTGCCATGACCCCTCCTCCTCCCCCGCCACTGCTGCCTCCTCCTCCTCCTTCATCGTGACCCCTTCTCTACCGCATCCCCTCCTCCTCCTCCTCCTCTGTCGCTGCTGCCTCCCCCGCCGCTGCCTCCTCCTCCTCCTCCTCCTCCCTGGCCACCGACTCATCTTCCTTTGTTGTCGCCTCCTCCTCCTCCTCATCTTCTTCTTCCTGCACCACCTCTACCTCCTTCTCCTCCTCCTCCTTGTGCGGCCCCTTGTCCACCTGACCTGCTCCAGCGCACCCTCTTCATCCGCGACTATCCTGGCAGCCTCCTCTATATCGCACGGATTCCCCCCAGTGAGTCTCTATTGCGGTTTCCCTAGTTTCCATAGGGTTAAAAGGGGTTGGGGGAGCTTTTCACCTAATTGTTGGTATGTAATTGAATTTTTTGGGAGTTTTTCATCTAATTGTTGGTATATCATTGAGTTTTGGGGGAGTTCTATATCTAATTGTGGGTATATCTATTAAGTATGTTTCTTTACTCTTTGATTATTATTGTTTACTGTTCTTTACTATTTAACTTAGATGGAGATGCTTGCTATATATATTTCATTCCCATTCTTTTTTATTACCTTTGTTTATTTTTATTTTCAATGTACTGCTCTTAATTTTCTTATCTATTTTATCATACAAAAAGGGGGAGAGAGATTCAAATTTGGGTCGAGTTTATTGGATTTGGTAATTATCAAATGGGTTGAATGGTTCCTTGCCACTTTGTCTATGTTTTGATAAATTCATATCCCCTATCAATTTTTCTTATTTTTATTTTGATAATTACTTATTCCTCACTTGGTTTATAGTTTATTATTCTTTATTATGGTGGAGATTCTTATTAGATAAATCTACATCCTCTCTAAATTTATATGGTTATTCTATCACTTATGCTTCCACATGCACTTTCTACCTACATAGACCTATTCTATCTATTTATATTCTCATAAATGCTACTTTTGGATAGTTCCTAACTTTATGCTCGGCCAACAACCTCTATAATGGATAGCTTCTCTAGTAGTGTCTATCTTTTAGAGTTGGACAATATTTTTTCGTTATCTTCTTTTCATAAATTATAGAGTCTTGAGTAATATAATAGCAACAACCTTTAAATAAAAACATGTAGGACTATATCTCTACATTTAAAAATTCCCTTAGTAATATCCAAATATATTATATACTCCCCAATGCATTTATTTTTCCTTTCCATCTAAATTGAATTGGAAGTAATCAGCATTGCATCGATAGAAAAAGGTATATCATCAATCCTATTAATATTCACAATTCATCACACATAATAATGAATTTCTTAGTAACTCATGTAATTGTGTCGACAAGATTGGCTCCCCAACCTACTTCTAAATTGTCCTTCTCTGTTATATATTTACATCAAGCTTATTGAAACCTCATGTTCATTAAAAAAATACTGAAAAAAGGAATCTAGTCTCAATGACCACCTATTAGGATTATCAGATATAAAAAATAAACAAAATAATAAAATAAATAATGGCTCTATTCCACCCCCAAACCTCACTCAGGTTATACCAGCACCCATCAATCTACCCATCCTGATTCTCACACTAGTCGAAAATTAGGAAATATTCATGGGTTATGATAGTGGTTATAGACAAATTTAAAATGGATATAGTTTATATCCACTATTAGGACACCACTGGGAGTTATCCCAGTTTCCCACCATCAATATCCATAGTTAGATGGTTTAGTACCATAGACAATGATTTTGGATGAAGTCCCTATTATGGTGAACCAATATCTAGGGATTGTAACCTTTTCCATAGGGAATCAACCTCCATATGTGGACCATAGACATTGGTGTCTATAGCTATGGTTTATGAATGTGGTCATATAATTTGAAATATTAAACCAATGATGAGATTTGATATCAAGACCACTTCTAAAATTTATCTAAGACTTTAACAATAAGCTACAATGAACTATATTTATAAATATATACATATATATATATATCTACATATATAAATATATGTTTGTGTGTGTGTATAATTTTTTATAACTATTATAATTATACTTTTGGAAAAGAAAAATGGTCATGGATTTCGGAACCTTTGGCCATAGTCTATATCAACTATGGTCATAGGTGTTATAGGAAAGTCCTACCACCACTATATATATGGATCGTGTCCTTAGTAATTTTCTATTTCCTTCCCATGAAAAATATTCCTTTGTCCATTGTCCATATCAACTCACACACCGGTTATGGCTCCATTAAAAGGTATGTGGCTTGGTTATGCTAACCTAACCAAAAAGCAGATCACTAGTTGTGCCTTGTCATTGGAAAAGGCATATGTCTGGGATATGCTTCTAGGTGTGTAAAAGGAAAGGAATGTTTATTCATTCCATGGTATGGGGAAAGATATATATTAAAGAGTTACACTCTCCTTCAAAAGTATGGTCGATCTAGTGAATGTTCATGATACACCCTCGTATTTTAATGAATAACCTAGGGTTGGTTTCGAAGGTGAAAGAGGGAAGTTGAACTGATTTTTCAAATGGAACCAGATTCCATGACATGGTGAATATTCTACATCGTGGAGTTTTTTCTTGTGGCATGGTTGGGGAACTACGATTTGGAAGATAGTTTTTAGGGTTCTAGTTGTTTTGTAATAGTGGTGTCATGGTGTTTTGGTTGTCATGTGAAGTCTTATAATGTGGAGTTCACACAGTTCTTCCAATTTTGGTATCATTTCACTGTGGAGGGTTTGACAGCTTAGAGGTTATGTTGTATTGATGACCAAGGCATCATAGTCCCTTTCCCCTAGATTATATGATCTCATTGTTGACCGTGCAGTTGGATTCTAGATTTGTTTTTACCCGGAACCATTATGGTGTGGCCATATCCTTTGTGTCGTAGTTCTTTCTCATTTGGGACCCATTGTGGCATGGCCCTATGTGTTGGGTTGTGATGCATGTTTTCTCAGACTGCCTATGTGTTGTGGCATTGCATAGGGAATTTATAGTAGATGCATCGCACAAGGAATATGTTTTAAGAGTTGTATGAAGGATTCATATAAGCTTCTGCACAGTTTTAACGAAATATCATATTAATGATGTTGAAGGGAAAATCAATCCTCACCACCTCTTCTTTATGTGCACTTGATATACCAAAGAGCATGGGATGCGTTTAGCAGCCATTGTGTGGAAAAGACTTTTCAGGTACATTGTATCTGGTAATACATTGTTTGACGTTTCTTGTATTCATCACTGTAATTGAATGTTTTTTATTTATAAAATAGCAACTGAGTGATGAAAAAAAGGAATGGGCATAAAAAGTAGTGTACCCCTAATTTAATGCAAGGATGGGGTATGCTTCACTTGAGAAAAAATTGGTACATATTTTAAATTTACCGTAATACTTTTATGTGACAAAAAACAACACCATAACCATGTTCTTATATTTATATGTAGATTGATGAATCGAAATCGAAATCCACTTCCATCCCATTACATGTTCTATAGAATGAGGATCACGTAAATAAAGAGCGAATACTGATTGATGAAAACACAGAAAAAGTGTTAGAAACATGTGTAAGTATGACATAAAATAAATTCATTTTTCTATAAATCACTATTACATAACAATGAATACTTTTTTCCTACATTTTCTATTAGAAATAGTAAAAGTAATTAGCAACACCTGCACCAGAGACAGACATACTTTTAGCAGCCTTGAAGCAACCAAAACAGTATGGCCACATCAGAGGTGTGGGTTTTGGGGTGACACCCCAAACTGATTTTTAGAAATAAAAACAAGCAGAGGGTCAAACTGAGGAAATGAAAAAGATGAGAGAAACTATCACGAACCAGGCTGGGTCACCATCCGACCCGGTGCCCGAACCAGTCTGTGCCAAGGCCCGAAGGGCGTTCCTGATCCCCATGGGCTGGCACAACTGCCCGGGTATCAAACATTACATGGGAAAGATTTAACCAAAATAAAAGACAGAAAAACAACTAACCAGATAAATAAACGGAAACTATAAATAGACAACCAAACAGGCCTTCAAACTATGAACATGTTTAAAGTCTACAAATCAATACAATAACTAAGAATAAAATATGACAGCAGAAACTAAAAATCTTACTCAAACCTCCCGGAAAAAGAGGGGCCACATCAACACCACTCTGCATGGCAAGACCAACTGCAACCTGAACCACCATCACTGAGCACGATGCCACAACCTGGAATACCCAAGAAACAAAGTCTATATACACCCAAAGGTGTATGTAGGGTGTGATCCAAAATCCCAATAGGACGTCACCCAATAAAAAGGTTCTACATATAAACATTAAATGAAAAATAAAATTGCATGCAAAATAAATGAAAGGATGCCAAAGCTTAAACAACTTTAAAGAAACAGTTTCTATAGTGACAACACTTTTAAAGAAAACAACTTAAATAAAAGAAAACACCCTTGCATAAAAGAAAAACTCAAACCTTCACAGAAACCAAAAAGTTGCACCGTATGTCGACGATGGGTGTACAGTAGTCTAGGAGCACCAAAATTGGGAGAGGCCCTAAAGGTACTAGAAAAAGGAATGGGACCCTAGAACCTCGTGTCATGGTTAACAGTACAGGAATCACAACAAAATACGTTCTCATGGACGAGTCACTAGACAGGGCAACACATCCATAACCTAGTGGTCTCCGATCATCATCCAATGTTTAGTTAGTGTTGTAATCGTCAGTCCAGCTAAGTGAATCTGGGCTGGGGCCACTCTTGAATCACTAGCACGCTAGTCTAGTCCGCCCACCTAGTACCCAGCCATCCCCTTTTGTGCTCAAGATGTTCCAACTTCACATTTCATGTCAAACTCAAACAAATAAAACAAAAACGGTGTAACAGAAACCCACCTCCACACTTCCACATACATAGAAAACCATTTGACAAAGTATACACGCCAACAGACGTTACCAAACTCAATTAAAACAATTTCTGCATTGAAAATAACTGTTCATTTAAAACCTATTAAATTTTTATCATTAATAATTTTTATCAAATCATATTAAATTATTTGTAAAAAAATAATTTAAAAAGAAACATAATACGAATTTCAGACGCAAAACCAACTCAACCCTCTTTCATGACCAAGCACACCTAAAACAGGTTCCCAAAAATGTTCCACACCATTAATACAACTTAATAAACCATTTAATGATTTGATAAAAACAATGACAAGGAGAAACCAAGCATTGTACACCAAAAATCTTTTAAAACTTAATCTACATCACTTACACTATCAAATAAATCAACTACACAAATAAAAAAATCATTCCAGTGATTAAACAAACCACTAATAAAGTTTATCAATAAATTTTAAAAATGTGTCGCATGACTTTAAACACTAAAGACACACTAAAATCCTCATTTGTGAAAAAACACATATCAACTCTATGTCAAAACATGATCTGAAGCCTTTTCACAATTAAATAGTTAAATGCTCAATTTTTATAAAACATGATCAAATGTCACAATAAGGGTTTTTATAAAAAATGAACCACATTTCATATAAGCATGCTACTTAAAATCAAAACACATATAAAACTCATTCAAAAACTAAATTCACACAACTCAGGTTAATATAATGACACAATAAATTAATTAATCATGCAAATTACCTTATAAGATAATGTTTAAACACAGAACCACCTACCTCAGTGTAAAAGAATTTACAAACATGGTGCGCAACGATCGTCACCCACCAACCGTAACTCAAACAAAGTCCAAATAGAACCTAATAAAAAAACGCATCAGACCAATTATACCAAAACTGAACCAAACTCAATTCAAAACATTAACTGCACTCAACCATGATTAAACAACTAGCAAACAAGGAAAACACACTTACAGCGGGGGTGCGGGAGGTCGGCCGGAGGTCAACGGAGGCTTCTGGAGTTGCTCGAGGAGGTGCGGGGAGGCTATCCAACAATGCGAAGGGGTGCGGGGTGGCCGGTGGGAGGTTGGACGGTTGGCGGGGTCACCGGAAAAAGGGAATGCGATTCCAGCAGGGATCGGGAGACGCGGGGGAGGGAGGAATTGGGGTGTCGGCCAAAATGTTCTGGACAAAGCAGGAAGGCCGGTTTCCATGGGGGTGTGGCGCGAGCTGGCCGGATAACTGGGGTGGCCGAACGGAGTAGGAGAAAGGGGTGTTGGGTTCGTCAGAGGGTGGTGGTGCACTGGTGGAGAGGTTTGGCGAGGAGGCTGGAATAAGGAGAGCAGCGAAAAGAGGGGCCGCGGCTGGCGCGATGGAGGTCGTGTGGTCGGGTTGCGAGGGTGGGGAACAACGGATGAGGGGAGGGCAGTGCGGGGTGTCGTGCGGTGGTGAGCTGGCAACTGGTGGCGGAAGGGGAGGCGCTGGCGAGCGGCGCACGCTGCCTGGGCAAGGGAAAGCAGACAGCGCGATCAGGTTCCTAGGGGGGGGGGCGCAGCGACGGGAAAAGGGGGTGAGGGGGAGGTCCTAAAACCCTAGAGAAAAAAAGAAAACCCATAATAAAATGGAGTAAAAAAAATAATATAAAAAGGAAAATGAAAAATAAAATCCATAATAATACTATTATTATTATTATTGTTATTAATATTCTTAAACATGGACCTTGACAATAATAATATTATTATCATTAAGACACAATTCATTAAATTATTAACACATTCTTCTCATTTTTTACTTATTTTTATTCTTCCACACATTTAATTTTATTTCATTATTATTATTAATTCATTTATTTAATTAGTTGACCATCGAGCAGGGTCATACGACGGACCTGGCGAAGCTGCACGGCTTCGCAACTACGCTTCACCTATGCGTCGCTTGATGAAAAGCCCCAAAAAACTCATCTAATTTTGTTTATTTATTATTAATTCCTTTTATTTAATTAGTTACACATTAGGCAGGAGAGCGGGGGACCGGGCGAGGTCGCCCAGCTTCGGCAGCGGCCCGTCAAACACCATCAAGGCCGAAACACATATTTATCAGCGCAAAAAGCGCGAATCCCAAGTCAGGCTTGACACTCATTTCGTATAAAAAGAAAAAATAATAATTAGAAACAGATAAAATTATAAGATAAATAAATAAATATTAGAAACATGACGCAGCGCAAAGTTCGACTGTGACAATTCTCCCCACCATAAAGCTTTCGGTCCCTAGAAATCCACAACATGGGGTGAGACTCAAAGAAGAAGTTGTTACCCCACTCAAGTTCAAAGAGGATCCCCAAAATCAACACGCGAAAAGAGGCAAAAGCATCATGCTCAGAGAAAGTGACTCAAAGGCAACTTCATGAAATGCGTCAAAAGACATTCGGATATGTGTCGCCCGCCCCAAAGAGCTAGAACGCCTCCATTTGACTGGTCGTGGAAGGGAACTCTCGCACCCACGGAAACCAACTTCACAAGACGAAACACCTCAACCACTATTAAAAAAACCAATCCATATTTAAAAACAGAAGAAAAAGATCAACATGGGGAGGCCCAAGGGGCTCCCCACCATTAAGAACTCACTAATTCTCGAGACGAGACTGGATAAACGACATAGAGAGGTTTGAGCGGACTCCCCTCCTTTAAAGAATAGTCCAGTACCGATTCATTCAAGAGACATTTGTGTGAGACCCGATGTGGGTCTCCTCACCATTGGAACTGACAGTAGATACAAAACTTTAGAAGTTTTCATACAGGGGCCAAGCACCCCACCACAAGGGGCTGCGAGGGTCGGGCCCAACTACCGGGCGTTAAAACCACGACCAGAGACAGACCAACATCTCCAAATCCCTGGATTAACATCATTCAAATTTGAAACGGTTTAACCCAACAGACCCCATAAAGACCCCTAAAAGTGATTACATCCGGTGGGATGCAACCCTCAGGACATTAAGGTGACGAGATGATCACGCCACCTCATAGCCATGAGAAACCCCACGCACCCAAACGGGTCGTTCAGAAAGGAACAATCATATAAAACAATTTAAACCTCCTTCACCTTCAATACCAACGACAGAAATAAGGTTGGGGTCTCATACACTCCCGGGGTTCCTGAACACGCACCAGCTTCACTCTGAGGCCTATGGCTGGAGTCCTGATGTTTGACGCATATCCTTCTCACAGTCAGGTAATTAAGACTCCTGAATGGAACTTCTCCTTTTGGTGTCACATGCGACCACACTACAACTGAGGAAACACCAACAATCACAACACATTATGACATCCAATTACTCTCACACAGAAAATTCACCAGAACGAGATATTAGATGGTCCACGCGCATCACCCCTTGTTACAATGAATGAGAACATGACACCAAAAATGATCACCGAGCATGATCGTTGTTGTCGAGAGAAAAATTATGCTGAGAAAGACATTAAACCACGCCTTGAACAACACGTGATTCCTAAAAATGACCATAGCAGCCTCATATAATTGGGTCTACCAAACTAGTATCCTAACACGAACATTTTCTTAAACGAAACAGACCAAAGACCAGAGGTCATTTAGAAAAATAGACCACACCAACAACTTTGGTTTGCTTCCTCCTTTTCCCCACTGGAGTCTCCTTTACCACTTCCAAACAACCGTTGACTATCAAAGGGACCTCACACTGCAGGATGTCACCCAACCATGACAATTGCGGCTAATAAAATCACTAAAATCCTTTCAAAACATTGGTCAGCACCGATAACTCTGAACCGCCTTCACCATTCCTTGCCGGAATTCCTTTCACCCTTTCAAGGGGGAACCTTCAGATGCAACAATGTCAAACTTCATACCTGACGACTCAGACGACTCAAAGAGACTGAAACTCCCTTCATCTCCCCTTGCATATGTCATCCCGTTGTGAGAGGATCCACTTAACCGAAAGGAAAAGGAAAATACTTAGCACTATCACCAAAAAAGTGAGAGTAATTACTTTAATCAACTATAGGGTCGGCCAATGGCGAACTATATGTGGCCGCATGTCATTCTCACATTAACTCCTTATTGGGGCGTACACTAGCCCAGAAGGAGAACCGTGGACCCAAACAAATTGGTCCAATGGCCAAGACATACAGTAAGAAAACACTAAATGTATAGGGAGAAGCACTGCAAGGGCTTCCAGAAACAATTTTCGAAAGAAACCATTAACTACACGTTTGCACACCAACTCACGAATAAGTATTCAAACTCATTACAAAAATCAGTCAAAAGGGATTCTCGGCTCGAAACACCTCACATCCAACCTTTGAAAAATACAAGTACACACCAAACAATCACAAGTTATTTAAAAAAACCTAATTTTTATTTTAACATAACATTTTGAAAATAATCAAAGCCACTGGGTTACACAAACACTAATGGTGTCCCAAGGGCCTCGCACATACATGTTCCTATGCCACACCAGCACCCACCTCATAACCATCTAGGCACTAATCCGATCATTCCATTAACCCTTTATCTTTCCATATACACTCATGCATGTGGTTTCCCATGAGAACACCAAGGATCAAAACCAAACCTTTCCATTTGTTTCAAAACCAAAACATCCAACCCACACTTTTCAAGCCTCATACCTCATTTTATTTTTAAAGTGCTTTATTTCAAAACACATTCCAAAAACATTTTCCAAGACCAAATCATTTTTACTTAAAAAAAATGTCAAAAATTCCAAAACAAAGAAACGAGGAATGGTTGAAGAGAAAACTAGTGTCAGCTGGTGACTGGAACGTATGGTTGGCAGCCATACGCCAATCATGCCACCGCCACAGAGGGTATTCTAGGACAGCGTCCCTAGCACCGCATGGCTTGCCATACCCTGCGAACTCACTGGGACCACTGACCCTACTCTCTTTTTCATTTCCTCTAAATGAAATTAACCACACCGACCAAAGGTTTAGACAAACCTCAACTTGCTTTGGTAACTCGATTCCCACCACGAGGTGTGCTAGTCAGGAACCTTACATGTAGCAATGACATTGAGTCCCAACAACCTTAATTCTAGTCTACCGTGACCCTATCCCAAAAGGATACGACCCAAGAGAGGAAACCTTTCCCTCTGATACCATTTTGTCACGAACCAGGTCAGGTCTCCATCTGACCCGATGCCTGACCCGGTTCGTGCCAAGGCCCGAAGGGTGTTCCCGATCCCCAAAGGCTGGCACAAGTGCCCAAGTATCAAACATTACATGGGAACGATTAACCCGAAATAAAAGATAGAAAAAAACTAACTAGATAAATAAACTGAAACTAGAAATAGACAACCAAATACGCCTTTTAACTATGAACAGGTTTGAAGTCTACAACTTGAACCAATAACTAAAAATAAAAGACGATAACAGAAGCTAAAAATCTTACTCAAACCTCCTAGGAAAAGAGGGGCCACATCAACACCAATATGCATGACAAGACCAACTGCAACCTGAACCACCATCACTAAGCACGATGTCACAACCTGGAATACACAAGACACAAAGTCTACATACACCCAAAGGTGTCACATGACTTTAAACACTAAAGACTCACTCAAATCCTCATTTGTGAAAAAACACATATCAACACCACGTCAAAACACGATCCGAAGCATTTGCAAAATTCGATAGCTAAATGATCAATTTTTATAAAACATGATAAAATGTCACAATAAGGGTTTTTATAAAAAATTCACCACATTTTATATAGGCATGCTACTTAAAATCAAAACACATATCAAACTCATTCAAAAACTAACTTCGCACGACACAGATTAATAGAATAACACAATAAATTAATTAAGCAAGAAAATTAACTTATCAGATAATGTTTAAATGCGTAACCACATACCTCGGTGTAGTAGAATTCACAAACATGGTGTGTAACGATCGTATCCCACCAACCAAAACTCAAACAAAGTCCAAATAAAACCTAATAAAAAAACAAAACGGACCAATTATACCAAAATTGAACCAAACTCAATTCAAAACTCTAACCGCACTCAACCATGATTAAAAAACAAGAAAACAAGGAAAATGTACTTACATCGGGGGTGTGGGAGGCCGGTCAGAGGTCGAAGGAGGCTGCCGGAGTAGTGTGAGGAGGTGCGGGGAGTCTGTCTAGCAGTGAGAAGGGGTGCGGGGAGGCCGGTGCGAGGTTGGCTGGTTGGCGGGGTCGCCATAAAAAGAGGAGGCGGCGCCAGCAGGGGTCAGGAGACGCGGTGGAGGGAGGAAGAGGGGTGCCGGCCGGAATTTTCTGGAAAAAGTAGGGAGGCCGGTTTCCATGGGGGTGAAGCGCGAGTTGGCCAGATAACTGGGGTGGCCGAACAGAGCAGGAGCAAGGGGCGTCGTGTTCGTTGAAGGGTGGTTCTGCACCGGTGGAGAGGTCCGGCGAGGTAGCATTAATAAGGGGAATGACGCAAAGAGGAGCCATGGTTGGCGCGACGGAGGTCAGGCTGCGAGGGTGCGGCGCGGCAGATGTGGGGAGGGCAGTACGAGGTGCCGCGGGGAGGTGAGCCAGCAACTGGTGGTGGAAGGGGAGGCGCTGGCGAGCAGCGTACGCGGCCTGGGCAAGGGAAAGTAGATGGCACGATCGGGTTCCCAGGGGGGAAATGCGATGGGAAAAGGGGGTGAGGGGGAGGTCCGAAAACCCTAGAGAAAAAAAGAAAACCCAAAATAAAATGGAGTAAAAAAATAAAATAAAAAGGAAAATCAAAAATAAAATCCATAATAATACTATTATTATTATTATTGTTATTAATATTCTTAAAATGGAACCTTGACAATAATAATATTATTATCCTTAATACACAATTCTTTAAATTATTAGCACATTCTTCTCATTTTATTTACTTATTTTTATTTTTTCACACATTTAATTTTATTTCATTGTTATTATTAATTCATGTATTTAATTAGTTGACCATCGAGCATGGTCATACAATGGACCTGATGAAGCCGAATGACATCGTAATTATGTTTTTTCCGTGGGTTGTATGATGAAAAGCCCTAAAAAACTCATTTAATTTTGTTTATTTATTATTAATTCCTTTTATTTAATTAGTTATACATTAGGCAGGTGAGCGGGTGACCGAGTGAGGTCACCCGACTTCGAAAGGGGCGCGTCGAACACCATCAAGGCCAGAACACATATTTATCAACGCAAAAAGCGTGAAACCCCGATCGAGATCGACCCTCATTTTGTATAAAAAAGAAAAAATAATAATTAGAAGCAGATAAAATTATTAGATAAAAAAAATAAAGATGAGAAACATGACACATCGCAAAGTCTGAGTGTGACAGAAACATTATCTATGTTCACAGAAGAATTATTATACCAGAGAGAGTTGATAGAAATTTTTATGGGGGAAGTAAAGAGAAAAAACAACTTATGAACAACCCGTGCGTGAATATCACACCCCACCCCTACCAGTTTCAAGGAAAGCAATTCCCCTAAAAAACATGACTTTGCTGAGGTAATCAATGTTATAATAATTGTTTCTATGAAATGTGAATCCAATAGACACTGATAACATTCCTGTACTGATATTATATAGGGTGAAAATTATTGTGATTTATATCTATCAACTCCCAACCATCGCCTTGTAGCGAGGGCTATGGTGTTCAATATGCAAAACGACATGCTACACAACAGACCATTTCCAAAAGATTATGTCGGAGTGTTGATTAATGTATCTCATGATCTGAGTTCCATGATACATGTTCTAAATGATTATGATGACATTCATATAGTCGAACAAGCTGTTGGAATATTCATCAGATGGCTGTCAATTCTTGTAAAAAACATGTCGATAAGGAGGTATTCATTTCCCATTTATTTTTCACGCTGAACCTTAAACACTTAATGAAAAAAGGTATGAACTGATGAATAATATTATATAAAGACAAGTATAATGGGGTGAAATGAAATATTGTATCAAAACTATATCAAGGATCAACCAACCAATTGAAACAATCTACTGAGAGCACCTTCACTCCACCCATTCTATATCCACATTTATAATCATTGTAGGCTCATGTGGATATAGAGTTGATAGACAACAATACTCACACAAATGATTTTGAAAAAAATATGTATGGAAGGGAAGAATCAAATTACATTAGTGGTGAAAATATAAATGAAATACTCAAATATTAATGGATAGGGGCCTCAGTTGTAAATGTATACATGAGGTATGTTTTTAGGATTTGATTTTAAAAAAGATGATATACTATGATAATTATAACTAAATACATTTCATACTTTTCTCAGGAATATATATGAAAAACAATTGAAGGGATTTTTCCCTAAACAAAAACTTGGACTTGTTTGTCCTCACATCAACTCTTCAAAAGAAGAAATAAATTTAGATAATGTGGGTGAAATATTGTCATCCCTGCTCAAATCGTTTGAAAAACAAATTCCGGATGACATAATCTTTTTAATACCAATGATGTAGGGGTAAAACTATACAATTTAATCATATCAACTATATTTTCATTTCCTTCATTACTTATTCCTTTTTGAGTTTTTAGGTAGCATATGATGCTTATTTCGGTCAATTTGGATACTCTAAAGATATATTTTCTAGATTAAATGCATAGATATCCAACAAACCAACAACACATGATGGAATTTTTTAATTTGAAATATAGTAGATCAAAAATTCTGGAACACAACATCTAGTTATATAATTTATATTATATTTTAATGAGTATTATATTATGATAGGGTGGTGTATAAATATCGTCTACTTCATGGAATGAATCTGAAACCTAAGGACAAGAAAGTCCATGAGATATAAAACTAGACAAGGATCCTTGTATATATAATAAAATTTCACTATCCAAACACATATCTAAACAAATTACTTATTTTTATTGATGTTTTTTCATTTTAAAAAACAAACAAATTAAAAAGACTATGGTTATTATGTTTATAAATTTATGAAAGAGATCATATTTCATCAATAAACTAGTATCCCTGAAGAGGTATTTATGAAAATAATTACTATTTCGTTTAAAATATTAATTAATCCTTTGTGTATTTATATTTTTTTAGTACTACCATGACTGTCGCAAAAACTAATATTCACAATATGATATAGACGAAATAGTAATTATTTTCAATTGGGAGAACCAAACCCACCTGAACCAACATGAAATGATCTAATGCCCTACTAAAAACATAAAATGGAGTAAAAAACACTGAAATCCCCAAATACATGAGGTGTGAGACAAGTAGTAACCATATAATTATACCTCAGATCAAAGTCAGAGGACTAAATCAATCTGAACCCCATTTTCCCCCCTTCACAGAATATAATTACCCTTTGTCCACAGAAATAAGTAAAAGACCTAAGTTTCCAATGAGATAAAGAAAATAAAATAAAAACTAAACTAAAACATACCTGTCACCTATGACTATACACGTCATCGCCCAACATATAAGAACCACAATGCCCCTTGGGTCAAATCATGTTCCTGTAAGAAAGGGGGAAATAGATCCATGTTTCAAAATGATACTATAATATAGTACATTCCTATTAATTAACAATTATTCTTCCTATTAATGGTATATAATTAGTTTGGCTCGAGTTTCAGCTTAATTTGGTTTTTTTCGATACAAGAATTTATGCCACCTAATAATAAAAGTTCACTAGAGGACACAATTTCTAATCAAATAGAATATATCATAACAAAAAATGGATCCACACCTATGAAGAAGGTTGAAAATGATCGAAAAGAATGTTTGATCATATAATCTGATGAGTTATAAAATGATAAACCAAAAAAATGAAAAACATTGAGTGTTCTCTAATTGATCAAGTGAATATGCAAATTTCAAACAATAATAAACATGTGAAAGAAGAGGAAAGTGGACATAATGGCCTGGATTTTTAAAAGAAAAGGTGTTAATGCCATACCAATAACAACTAGTGGTATCATAAAGAATCTGATTTGTTGTAACTAATATCAAGCCATGATTTAGTGAAAGTAATCTGTTGTAAATAGTAAGGAATATTTGGAGAAACATAATCATGAAGAAATGGGGGAGTTAGGGATGGATTTTAATGGTTATTCAACCTTATCTAAGACTAAAGAAACCTATAGAGACTAACTACACCCCCCTACCCCACCCCTTTCCCCACTGCCCCACTACACCACCCCCTCCCCCTGCCCTACAGACCCCCCCTGCAGACCACCCCTACCCTGCAGACCTTCCCACTTCACCCTACCCCTCCACCCACCCCCTCCCCCCTGCCCTGCAGACCTCCCCCCTCCCCCTCCCCCTGCCCTACAGACATCCCCCTTCCCCCTGCCCCCTGCCCCTGCCCCCTACCCCCTCCAGCCAGCCCCCATCCCTCCTCCACCCACCCCTGCCCCTACCCCCAGCCCCCTTCCCCTCTCCACCCACCCCCTGCATCTTACAGAAGGGACTCTATAATGTTTTTGTAGTCTGGGGAGGGATCACACATGTATGATTAAAGGAACATAAAAAATATAAAATAAGTTTACCTAAATGATCACCTGATTTCATGTGAGGTGCTTGGAAGATTCTACGTTCACATCAGTTTGAGCATCAATTCAGGTTGAGAATCAATTATGGAGTGGTTTTTCTAAGGGTATCCACGAGTAGATGAAAATGACCACTTGATGTTCACTTGAAACACCCTTTGGTTGTGCTAGCAACAACATGGTGAAAATATTTACAATTCAGATAATGGGAAAGACATGAGGTGCATGAATTTTAATGATAGGAAGAGCATCTAGCCATAAAAAATTTAATGCAAACTAAAAAATTATTTTAGTATTTTCAAAAAACTTAGTGTATAGTTCCTAGATAGAATAGAAGCATACAAAATCTCTATATTTGATGAAATCTGGTGAAAAAATTCAGGCAAGATTCAATGACATCAACTTATAACAATAACATTGTCCACAACAACAATTCTTCTTATGGAAGATAAGGCCTCCATGTCAAAAAATATGAAATTTATGATATAAAATCAGAACTTGAACTAAAATTTTGTGTTCTAAAAACCCAAATAGAGAACCCCTTTAAAAGATATATCTTAGAAGTGAGACCACCTCATCAATATCAATGAACAACATACTGGTTTCATGAAACTTATGGTTCACTAACCTGGAATTAGAAATATAATGTTATGTTTGAATTTTGATCATAAAAAATATAAAATGATAAAACGATGTTATATTTTATTTTCAGAAATACTTCAGTAAAAAAACACTGGGATGTGGACTTTGTTCAAAAATATAATATACCATCAAGATCATCATATCAGACCATCTGATGATGATCAGATTTTTGTAAATCTGAATTTATTTAGGTAACATCCAGTAGATAACACCTTAAAACCCTGATATACAACATAAGCATTGTTTTAACCTATGATTCAATGTACCAAGGAAGGTCATAGAGTATTTTTTTTCATAGAGTATAATCTATTGTTAGGAATGAAGTTTTAGAGAAAATGAAAATAATGGAACTGTAGTCAGATCTAGAATCTTATCTGGATAACATCAAGGGATGAAGTTATGGTCTTAAAAACACCATAAAAAAGGAACCTGACATCACAACAATAAATGCATGGTTAAGCTGTTTGGCCTTATCCATATACTCCATAGATTATGAAACCTACAGATCAACATTCACCATTTCTAAATTTAATGTTGTCTTCATCCAAAAAAATTTAAAAATACCAGGAAAGAGGCACGAAGATTAGGAAGGAGATATGACAATAATAAAGACCATAAATTGAATGAAATAAATCATACAGTATGAAGATTGGAGGATGAGTTGAGCGACTCTTGTAGTGGCTTGTAGTGTTGATGGAGGTAAGGTTACCTAATGCCTTCGATGGAAGCATCATCTGCAACACATTGTATGTGAGATATTTACCTAAATAGTCTCACAAATGTCCAATATAGAGTCCACTAAATCACATCTTGGATAACAGTGACTTGGAACCTACACAGTAAATGTATTTTACAGAAACCATCAAATTAAATGGGAAATTACTCACATACAATTTAATGAGGAAGGTGGAAAACATAAAAAACATTGAAAACAAAGTAGAAACAAGAACCTGGATGTTTTTTTTCTTCCAACAATAGTATGATTCGATCTTCAACAGGTGTACGAGGTGATGTACAGTTTTTTTCTGCCCAAAAAACAAAATAAAAATGTTATTAAATAGTAAAATAACTAAACGAAAGAAAAGAAAAGAAAATGGAATAGAATTTTTGGGTTTCAAACCCCGAATAAGGGCTGTTGTAAACCTGTCCACAGCTGGACAGTTCCAGCAGGTCAACCCCAGTCCATTTCCGAGTGTGGTCATCAGAGTAGGAACCACCTCATCTTGTTTCTATTGAGTGTTTATTGTAGTTGCCGTTGAACATCAACTTTAGTGAAGTAAATACGATGTTCATCAAGACCTATCAGTAGTTATTCCCGATATGCACCCCCTTAGCATCAACTAGACTACTTGAGTGACAGTTCTTATACAATAATCAACCTGAACCCAAATGTTTAATGGGATATAAATACAGAATTAGAGTCATGTATATAAGATTTCATAAAGAACAAATGTTAAATCCATGAATTATTGGTCTAATAAGAGCCAAATAAGCATAATGAATGAACTTTTTAATCGCGAACCACAAACAAATAGTAAAAATGAAATATAGCATATCAATGTTTTTAATCCAGATAATTGTATTTACAAATTTATCAGGAATTTCAATATGGACAACCATAGGAATGAATAATGATAAAATACACCTCTCAACATTATAGTTGTAGTATGGTAATAAGAAATAAATGAACATTCCAAAATGTTACCTTCGAGCAGTAGGGCGCATTAAGAGTACATTTCCTTAAGAGTACATTGTCAAATAGATTAGTCTTATGGATGGTAAAATTGACGTCGTTGACCTGTCACCTAACTTTTGGAATAGTAAGTAGTGGCCATATTTTACCTATGATGGCTAGTATGATTGAAGGCTTCTTGTATTTATATAGGCCATCTACTACACTAATATGCTAAGCATCATTCCTCACTGATAACAGAAAAAATAGCAGCTTATCCGGAAAGGAAAATGAATGCAAAAAAAATCAAAAGAATAATATAAATAAAATGATTGAAAGGAAAAGTATAAATAATTTTTCAATGTTATAAAATGTTTTCATTTTTTATATGTCGAGTTTTTGTATAAAAAAACATTTAAGAATCTATTAATGCATTTATAAGAAAGATCAAGATCCATATAGAAGTAAAACTGAATTATCTTGGTAATCCATAGTTTCAAAAATGAAAATTAGCAATTCATATTAAACACTTTCCATAAAGCTATTAAATTAAAGGAACACTAAAACTAATTATCAAAATACAGACCTTCATATCCAACAATTTATGTCCCTATACACACAAAGATGATCTAGATATTGAACCACACTAGACAATTTTGATTTTAAAATTTATAATAAAATAAGAAGATTGGATGAGCTTACATACAAAGTAGTCCAGGAATACCAGGTAAAAAATAAAATTGAACCATAAATTATCCATTAAAAATAATTTTCTTCCATGTGATCCCATCTCCATATGAACAAATGATTCAAAAAATCAAGTATGTATTTACACATTAAACCATATTGAAGAGTGGTAGAGCCCATCAAAATCTTCTAGGAGAAGATTGAAAACAGATTGGTGGTGGCCTCTCTTGAAAAGGAAATCGATCTACGAACCAGTTGAGTAAGATAATCACAACGTATGATGAAAAAACACAATAAATTCATCCAAGACGTGACTTTTCCTTCTCCAGACATATTCTAACCTTCTTGAATCTATTCTAAATCCAAAAAAAACTGTTGAATAAGTATATTAAACAAAATAAAGCATCCTAGTAATCCAATCCCATATATTTTATTATAAATTATTCTTATATCAACATCATTGTGTATGGTTCCCTTATATGTTCAACATCATCACATCAATATACCATCAATTTCTACTCATACTCTACCCATGTATTCTATAAATACAAGAGGAAGGGAGATATGAATAATCATCCCATGAAATTCAAATAACAGTACAACCTTAAAATCAGAACATTGATGAAATAATATGGTATAAGATACCTGCGTTGATTGAAGCTAGGAGGAGGGCGCCGCGGTGACAGGTCATCGGAGACGAGGGCGCTGCGGTGAGAGAGGTCTCTGGGGAGGAGGGTGCCACTGTGAGAGAGTTCTTCGGGAGGAGGTCGTTGTGGTAAGAGGGTTCGTCAGAGAGGAGGGAGCCTCGGTGAGGAGTGGCCGAGGAGGAGATGTCGGGAAGGAGAAGTTGTCATGGAGGAGGGTGCCGTAGTGAGGAGAAATGTTGGGGAGGAGAAGTCGTCGGGGGAGGAGGGCACCGCGGTCAGGTTAGGTTGGAGAAGAGGGTGTCATGGTCAGGTGAGGTCAGGGAGGAGGGCGCCACAGTCTGGTGAGGTTGGGGAGGAGAACTCGTCGGGAGGAGAAGAAGCTGGGAGGAGAAGATGTTGGGAGGATCATGAGAGTAGCGAATCAGGGGACTCTGAAACCAAATAGGAAAACATGTGGTATAACCACGATTATTAAATTAAACCATAGAAATTAGAAATATATAGCCATGGAGGAACTGATCATTCCTTGAGAAATATTTCAAGTCACTGAAGATTAAAATATCCTCCCTGATTTTACAGGGACATAAATATAAGATATTAACCAAATATCTTGAATCTGGTTTCTTACTCTGAATTAAATGTGAAGTAATGGGTCTCACAATGAAAGGATGTAATTTGAGACTTGTCACACCATGAATAAAGGTGTGACACTGTGAAAAGAATTTTTCTAGAGTCCTATATAAAAATGATCACAGAACAATACAAATTAAGAGAGATAAAAATGAGAAGAGGAGAGAATAATGTGAAAAGAGGGAGTTCTAGGTCACTACTAGAAATAAAATGAATATTAAAATTTCAATCAACTTCTAATAACATTTATGTGGTTACTTGAAAAAGATTTAACTTGTGCATTGGTAAATTATAATAAAGTTAGGTGGGATGGAATGAAATCAACACACTTCAAGGAGCCAACACCATTAGAATAAAAAACCTAACATCACCATCATCTTCTAACTCTTAAACATTATTCCGTAGAATTTTCTAACTGAAAACATATTAAATTGAATAAAAAAACCAAACAACACCTACAGCACATAACCACCACCAACCAAAAGAAACTCCACACAAAGAAAGACAGATCAAACACACATGAGAATACAAATTCCTCCCTTCTAAATAATCAGGCCCACCCGAGGGTAAACAATGTGGTACAACCTAAATCTTTTCTACTGAAAGACTACAACAACCAGGTGGTTTTGGTTGAATAGTCAGAGCTCTTTGTTTTTAATCCAATGATGTATGATCCATTGTTAGGAGGTTTTTTGGTTTGAAGTTAAATAAAAAGAAAATTTTTTTTCTATAGAATTATCAACTTGTGTTAAGCATCTGGTGCTGAAGTTGATGCATGGGAAGCGGCTCCCCATTTCTCAGATTTTATAGTGAACACGAGTGTTCAATTTTTCCAAGATAGGGTTAATATTTTTCATCCAAGTAATAAATTTGTGGTCAACAGACCCTTTTCAAGACTTGGTGTAATTGTTTATATTGAAAGTGTCCATGTTATAGAATATGACTGGTTTTTATATTTTTCCTTATCATGTGTTTTTTAGTAACATAAACATTTCATCAACAAGTCAAATAATCGTATTTGTGTTTTTTGATTTATGGAAGGAATTTCATCTCCAGTGAGCTTCTTCATTCAACTGTTCACGTGGATATGTTACCCACATTCCTGATCTCAAATTCCATAAATACCCATCCTCTCATTTTAGTTTAAATAAAAATTATTGTTAGTTATCTAGCTGTGATCACAGTTTATAATTTTCAAATATTTTCATTTGAAAATTCCTGAATATTAGAGAAGTGATATATTTTAATTATACACAAACCCAGCTTGAATCAAACCATAATAATTAGTTTGTATTTTTTAGAATTGAAAAACACACAACATCATTCTAGTTATGTTTTAGATGTATCTTCAAGAAATTTATCTTTTCCTAAAAAATTCTGCTATGTAGTTGACCCTTACAAAACTTCTTGTATCAACAAATTGACTCTTATGATTTTTCAAATGACTGGTGAATTATTATCAATGAACCTTATGAATTTTCAAATGAGTTTTTTGAATCAGTGTGGCTTCCTGACTTTGCAAAAATTTTCGTTTGTGCATGTAGCATATGACTCGTATGAAAAATCAGAGTTACTTATATGCACTACCACATCTTATCCAAATTTTGTTCATTCTAACTTCCGAACCTTTGAAATCTATAATTTCTGAAAAATACACAGACACTTCTCATGCACATCATGAAAACATACCCTAATAGACAAAAAACTGTTATTGAAAAAATCCTTAGTATCTAATAAGAAAAAGAACCTACAATGAAGTGCAGGTATATAGTTTTCTAGTTTCAAGTCCAGTATTCAGCAAAGGAATACCAACATCACCACCATACCTACCACTTTAACAACCTGCGTTGTTATGGGTTGGTGAAACTAAAAGAAATCGTAATTACTTTTATTTGGAGCACAAACGTAGGATTTTTGTGTCGGAGGATAAAGATCACTATAGAGTATGGGCCTTGATAGAAACCACGCAAAGAGGAACGCCGAAAGGGAGGTGGTGACTACATCATCGGAGGATATTCATCCGAAGGTGGGTGGTTCTGTCAGAGGAGTAGAGTGGAAGATGTTTTGGGTAACAGCGATGAGCAAGGAGGGTTGCAGGGAGTAGGGCAGAAAGGGAGGGAGGTGGAGATCACGAGCGGAGAGCAGGGCATAAATGGGGTGGGGATCGCGAGCGCATGAGAGGAAGGTGGTGGGGGATTGCGAGCGTATATAAAGAACAGGTGTAAAGCCATGGGTATAAGTAGTGAAGGTACCATGATGCAACAAGGCAACCTGACAAGGATATCCAGTGAGGGAGTTCTAGGGTAATAACCTGGGTAACATAAATATCACGGAACACAAACGTAGTAGTATCTTAGTGTAGTTAAGGGGTATGAGTATAATCAAAGGATAATAATCCAAATAATTCTACAATAATGTGCCTACCAAGTCCAGGGTGATCAACCAAGGTCAAATGGGGCTAAGCAATGATAGAGCCCTATGGGCTTTCACCATGGCACCTACTAGTCAACTTGAGATCCAAGGAGTGTATCTGAGGCATCCTATAATAATGTAAAGGATACTATGGTAGTATACCAAGCATCCAAGGAATATACAAGAACCTGAGTATAGGTGGGAAACAACCTATGCAAACCACGTCCTTGAATTGGAATGGGATTCTCGAGACCAAGGGTATTCTCCTCTCAGAATCCATGTTGAGCTCAATTCAGTCAATTTCTATTTGATATTGTAATCATTTAATAATTCATTTTGGTCCAAGTCTTGCCTTCCATTAGTGTGGATAGTTCAAGTAGAGTAGGAACCATTTATTTATTATTCTAATCCTTGTCTTCCATTAGTTTGGATATGCCAAGTAGCGTTGTAACCATTTAGTCAAGTCCTAATTAACCATTAAGGCATATTCAATTAGAGAGGTTCACTTCGCTACCTTCCATTAATATGGAAAAGGGTTATATAGACATGTGACCATTTTTCAATCTCATTTCTTAAGTCCAAGTTATATACTTAGTATACTTTCCATTTCACATTTCACATTTAATAATCATTTGGAAGCACTTTCCTTTGGCAGGTCATGTGGTGAGCATACATGATACATGCCATTATGAAATTCTCTTTACTAACCAGTCATTTAATATGGATAGGCTCACCATTAAGAAGGTCAAGCAATGACACACCCAAACGGTGGCACAAACGTGCCAAAACACTGAAAACCCAAATGTGGCATAAATTTCAACATGGGGTGGATTGAGTTTTGGGTTTAACCACTAACAACTATTCACATATTTGGTAAGATAATACCCATATGATTCTAAAAATTATAATCATGGAATGTAAATGTAAGAAACGAATCTTGAAGAAATTGGTAGGCCCCATACGAACATCCCCAAAACAACGAACATTAGGGATAAGTTATTAATCACCCACCTTAGTGTTGTACGATCCTTTCCTCCAGTATCGGTCCTTGGTTTTCCTCAGATATGAGTATATCTATGAAAAGGTGAAAAATTGACGCATGATGATACATAGGATGAGAGAAAGGGAGAAGAAGAATGGCTAAAGAGGACTTGAGTACTTACTATTGCGCATCCAACATGATGAATGGATGATCAGTCGGATATAGGACGAAAGAGATATCATGATCCCTAGATCTAGCCTTCAAAAAGATCCAAAATGAGAGGAAAAGGGGTTAATCACCCTAGTTCTTGTATTAGGGAGGAAGGAGTAGGATTAATAGATCATTAAGGGAAAACTGGAAATTTACCCAGGAATTTAGGCTGCACACGGTTTGTCAAACCGTGTGCACACCTTGAAAGAAGGATTTTCCAGAATGATTTGGAAACATAGTTTTATCAAACCATGTTCAATCCATTCATAGGTAACTGGGAAAAAGGGGCTCCCACATGGTTAGGCCGCACATCCATGCGCCAACCGTGCAAGGTGGATCTATCTGATAAAACACCATCCGCACGGTTTTCTGAACCATGCACCAAGCCATTTCCCCCCCAAAATATGGGTTCTAGGCTCCGAAGAAGCCACAAACACCCTTATAATCTTTAATAACTCATTAGGCATCCACATTACGTCCAAAGTAAAGATTTAGACTGAAAAAATAAAGGATCCATTCCTGAGTGAAAAACCGGATTCTTACAGTCTTCACCCCTTAAAAGAACACCCCCCGAATTCTCCTTCTAGGGGTAAAGAAACACCATCTAAGAATAAATCTGGACATGGGGCCCATACATCATCTTAACTCTCCCAATTCTCATCTTATACTCGACCGTGATACCATTTCACTCGTATGAGAGGGAAAACATGCCTTATAGAGACATCGTGCTTCGGTCAATGATGTGTACTAGATACTCCTCAAAGGTAACATTGACATATAACTCAACTTCCCTGAGATCAAAAGTATGAGACATGTCTTCATGATATTGGGGAAGCTGTGAGATGTGAAAGATGTTGTTCATGACATGGTACCTCAGAGATAATAGCAACTGATAGGCTACCAACCCAACTCACTCTAGAATTTCATATAGACCAACGTAATGAGTTGACAACTTTCCATGCTTTCTTCACTATCTATTCCCTATCCTGGGCTATACCAAAAGGAATAAAGGATCCCCAACCTCAAACTCTAGAGGTCATCGAAGGCGATCGGCATATGATTTTTGTCTAGATTGAGCAGTATTCATACGCTTTCTGATCAGCTAAACCTGTTCTGATGTCTCTTGAACGAGATGAGGACCTTGTAGGGATGCCTCACCTGCCTATAGCCTACACAAGGGTGAATGGAATGTCCTACCATATAAGGCCTCAAAAGGATACATTTGAATCATCTCCTAAAATCTTTTATTATAATAGAACTTGATAAGAGGGATATGCTACTCCCAAGAACCACCAAAATCAAAGACGCATGTTCGGAGCATATACTCTAGAACATGTATTGTCTATTCCAATTTTCCATTGGTCTAAGGGTGAAAAGATGTGCTTAGAATCACCTGAGTCCCCATACCTTTCTGAAACCCTTTCCAGAATCGTGAAGTGAAATGGGAATCCCTATCTCAAACGATAGTACATGCAGCCCCATGTTGTTGTATGATCTCACAGATATATAGTCATCCTATTTAATCAAATGACAAAGTCTCCCAAATAGGAATCAAGTGGGATGATTTTGTTTGTCAGTCAATGACTACCCAAATAGAATCGCAACCCCTCAACGACCTTGGCAAGAGGAATACGAAATCCATAAAAACATCATCCCATTTCCATTATAGTACTGGAAGTGGTTATAATAGGTCTACAGGTCTCTGGTGCTCTGCCTTCACCTACTAACAGGTGGAACACCTAGTAATGAAGCTCAAAATCTGAAATTTCATTCTAGGCCACCAATACTGGTGTCACATATCTCAATACATCTTCAAGATGTCTGGATGGACTTCCCACTAAGAATCATGGGACTCTTTCATCAACTTCTCTCCCATATCTGCAAGAACCCAAATACGTTCACATAGACAGAGGACATCATCTCTGTCCACAGACTAATCTGAAGGTGGGTTATCTCCTGATATACTCTCATGAAGAACCAAACTATCAGGATCTAAAAATTTCCTACTCTTCACCTTCTCAAGGTGGGAAGAGGTAACTGTTGAGGCTGAGAGGTAAACCTTCTTTTGATTTTCATGAAACTCTTTATGAAGTTAATAAAAACGGGCCATTAACTTCCAATTATCATTGGATTTCTGTATAGTGGAATGGAAACTGGAGCTACTCTTCGAACAAGATCAGTTATAAACTCTACCCCTCTCTTAGGATGTAAGCCAAAAAATCATCGGGAAATAGTTCCCTAAAATGATCAACTACTGGAAGGAAATGAGTTTCAAGAAAACCCTGATCCTCTAAGAAAATATTAGCAATATGAACAGTCACTCCACCTCGCCCATGATACTTGAGTCCAACTCTCTCAGCCTGGACATCACACTTTCTTTTAAAAATATAACTACTACCTTCTGGTGATGTAAAAGAGACCCTATGTCGATATAAGTCTAAAAAGGAATGATACTGGACTAACCAATCTATCCCATGAATGACTTCAAAGCTCCTCATATTGAGAACAAAGAGATTCAACAAGAAAGGATTACTGCCAACCTCAAGGTTACAATCCATGCACTGGCCTATTCCCTCTATCTGTATTCCCAATGATGTATCGTGGGTCATTACACCATAGTATTATTGTATCTGTAGTCCAAGAATTTCCTTAATAGATACAAAATTAAAAGAGTTTGAATCACCTGTATCATACAAAGAAGAAACAATAGTAGAGGCTACTGGAATAGTACCTGGTACTATAGATGGTCGCACAACATGATCTTCAAATATCAGTTGTAAATCATGAAATTGACTTGGACAATGGCCCTATGAAACATATGGACTACCATGGTCTTGAATGCTAACCTGGTGCTGCGAGTGATTAGGGGTTGGACTACCACATCCATGACCTCCTCCTCAAATAGACCAGCCAGTGCTATTCCAACTCCCTGCCTGACAGAACGGAAAAGAACTCGCTCCTTTAGGTGTAGTGGATACTAATCCTCTTCCACATGAAGTTGGTGTGAAGGTCCTATAAAATCATTGAGGATAAACCATACTGTGGAAAGCCCAAAACTTCATATGGTCTCTATCACATTAGGACTTCTTATGCCCCACTATTCCACACTAATGACACACCATAGAGCTATCAATGTGGATACTTTGGCTACCACTAACATGAAGAAAAACTTCAAGGGAATGTTTCTTGCCAGTGGAAGAACTACTGGCCTGACACGTCACTGGTCCTTTAAAACTGATACTCATGATTTCCCTCAGGTTAAACTTAGTGATAAGGGTATGATCAACTATTAAGAAAATTTTTGGAAGGTGAAAGACATTCACCTGAGTTGGGATGGCATATTGGATCCCATCGTCAAAACGTATAGCACGCCAAAGATCATCACCGACTAGAAGCAGTGAAAAGCATTGTAAATCAGTGAAACATGATGAATATTCAATAACTAACATAGAACCCTGATTGAGATTCATGAACTCTCTGGATCTGTAAGCTATCATAGATCGAGGAATGAACTAATCGTAGAAGGTAGTCTGGAAGTGAACCCGTAACATGCCCTGATGAAGACTTGCCTAGGTTGCCACATCCCACCAATTCTTGGCCGAATCATGAAGCATGTATGTAGAAAGATTGACTGTCTGCTCTGGTGGTGTTTCCAGATGCTCAAAGATAGAAAACATGGCCTCTAGCCAAGACTAAGTAGCCCGAGAACCGCCCTCCACTGAAAAAGTAAGAGGATGATGCTGCTAGAACTTGCAGGTCAGATCAGCCATCGTAAGTGAAACCCATGGAGAAACATGCATAGAATATATCAGATGTTGGAAACTATCACGAACTTCATCCTCAGTGACCAGATCAGGTACAATAGGTGGTGCATCAAGTGTCACTTTTGAAGGTAAGACTGGCAGCTCAGGGCCCGCCATGTCTGGAGCATGGTCGTCACTACCCTCCTAGAAAATGACATGGGGACATCGTGGAAGAATTGGTCTACAAATGACAAGAACACGCCTTAGAACAAGTTTTGGAGCATAAGAAAACATCACTTGTAAAATATTAATGTATTAAAACTCACTACCCAAGGCATATTACCCCAAACTACCTACTTATCGGTATTTGCGGAAGTATAAGTTTCATATCATTTTGTAGTTAATTTCCAGGTTCACTCCTTTACCTTTCATAGAAATGAAAAGGAGGGATAAGGATATGCAACCAATTAATTTTAGATTTTAGGATTCACTTTATAATAGATATCCATTTTCGATGAATTCATGCCCATACACCTTTCACTAGAAATGACACCCACTTACCAAAAGCATAATGGCTCGACTTGGTAAATTACTCATCCCAGCCCATTAGGGCCAACAGAAATCCTGAATTGAGATAAGAAATCACTCAATCGAAGGAAAAGTAATATAAGTAAAAGTAAACTATCACAACAACAATCAATAATCACAAGCATATCAAGGAATGCAAAGTAGTCAAATGAACCTATATGGCATGGCAATATGCTTGACATGTGAACTCTAGGTGCCTATAATGATGCATGTAACAATCCCCATTTCCCTCTTATCATCGGGATATGTATGAAATAAATATTCAAAAGGGTAATAATCAACAACACCACACAGCATGTGTTTCACCCAACAGTGAAATAATATCAACTATAATAGGAAAAAGAAGAATAACAATTATAATTTAGGAAACTTGGTTTTTACCCCGAATATGGGTTCACGACTCCCAAGCACACCTTATGACCAAGTCCCAAGCATTACAATTCTCCAATATATTGTCACTAAAGAGTAAATCAAGAAAATAAACCACCACTAATACCAAATTGTGACGACCCGAACTCGGATTCCACTTAACAGGTGCCTCAAGCCCGGTGGGACACATGGCCTCAAACGCATATTCCTAAATGCCAGAGGCTGCCAACTAGTAGTAAGGGCCTATGTTGTGTTCATGGGAGGAATATTCCTTAATTAGTAGAGTGTAACACAACAAAAGGAATATTAATGAATAATTAACAGTGGAAGAAATATAATTAAACAGTGGAAACTAGCTGATGGAATAGATAAACAAGAATAACAATAACTGTATCAACTAGAAAAGTGAATATGTAATGTTTGGTCACTAGAAAATAGAAAACATGGATACAAGAAAATAGGAATAACATGTTTCACAAGGTAAAAGAAAAAAAAGACTACCCAAAGAATCCTGAGATCTAACTTGGTCATCTACTATTAAGCTCCATACTAAACAGCAATCAATCAAGTGTTTGAAGCTGTATGATTCCCTTTGTCAACACCTGAAACCATGTAATCTACTCCAGTAACCAAATGATGCCTGTAGAGGGTGTGAGATAAATCTCAGTGGGACACCACCAAAGGTGTCTATAACATCTGGATTGTGTAATAGAATATAGTAATGTGCATGTATGTATATATAAAGTAAAGAAAGCAGTTTATTATAACTAAATACCCAATTACCTACTTTATCCCTTGGCTGGTGTCTGAACATGTACCTAGTTTATTTTGTTATGTAATTACCATTTAATGTTAATAGGATACATGAGGCCTAAAAAACCCTAACATCACCTCTTGATAGTATAAGTAATGAAGGTACCAAGGCGTAACAAGTAAACCTAATAAGTATATCCAGTGAAGGAGTTCCAAGGTAATAACAAAGGTAACATAAATCTCACAGAATGCAAACTCTGTAGTATCTGAGTGTATCTAAGTGATAAGAGTATAATCCAAAGAGTATAATCCAATGCATTAAACAATAAGAAACATACCCAATCCAAGGTGATCGACTAAGGTAAAACCGGGCTAAGAAAGATGAGAAGAGAATTGGGCAGGGTTTAGCTGAGCTTGAAGGATTAAATTGAGATAATAAGAGGGGGATGAGGTGCCCTTTTATAAGAGAGGAAATCAGATCTTTTGAAAATTCTGAAAAATATTAATTTATAATAAAATAAAACCCTACAAAAAAACCTTCAATGTGTCGCAAATTAGAATAATATATGAAATAGGTTTGTAATATCATCATACAATAAATTTTGGACAACTTATTTTATCTATTTAAAACTTATCTTTTTTAATTTATAGTTATTTATTATATTAAATTTTAATTTTGTTAATATCATTCTACGTTCTTAATTGTTATAAATATTATTTATATGGTGTTAATCGGACATAAATATGTATTTTATGATTTTTTAGATTTTATAATAATCACTTTGTAATTTTAAATATTTTTTATGATTTTTAAAAAATTTAATAAAATGTTATTTTTATAAAATATTAATAGTGTCGATTTTGACACTATTCATTTATTTGACATTAAATAAAATACTCAAAAAAGATAAATTAAAAAAAATTAATACACAGATAACATGTCATTTTCACCAAGAAAATTCATGGATCACTTCAATTAGTTAATATGATATTTATTTTAATATTTTTAAAACCATTTATTTGATATTTCTATTTAAAAAATAATTTTTTCTTCACTATTGTGTCATCATTAATAATAATTAATTAATATCTAAAAATTATAAATAAATTTTCATTATATATTTAATTTAATTATATTTCTAGTGACTATTTACTTTCGATGTTTTATGAATTTTATCACTAAATTAAAATTATTACACTTATAAGATATCAGAGAGTGAGATGTTGTCACCTTCTTTTGTTTTAAAAATTATTACATCATTTTCATGGACAAAATTCCATGAAATGTATCTATTCCGACCCTTAGGTGATATGGGTAAACTTTTATTCATCGAATAGAATTTTGGTAGGTGTTAGGGTAATTTTATAATATTATAATTACCCTTAATTACTCGATTTACCATTAACTACGGTGATAAAAATAATTACCAATTTTACTATTCATAATGCCCAAAAAATCAAATTACTCCATTAACATAATTTTTACCAACTAATTCCAAACATGGAATCCATTTTCCAAAATTCAAAACTCTTAAGATGTATTAATTAATTTAAAATTAATCCCGTTGTTGAGAAAATGGGATTTAAAAGTTAAAACATTGAAAAAGATTGAAATGTATTTACCTATGAATTCAATGTATAATTAATGATAATGAGATACATTATATTAAATGTTAAAAATAAATTCTATTAATAATTTAAAACAATTCAATATTATAATTAAACCATATAAATTATCTCAATGAAAAAAAAAATTAGTTAAAATTTAAAGTATTTGTACTATTCATGAAAATATGAAAGTTATCAGAAAAATATCAAAAATTTATCAAACAAAAATTTTTATATCACTTTTACAAATAAGAAGTTTATTTTTTCAAATATAACTTATAAATGTGACCAAAAATAGATTTAAAATGGTTGCGCCATCAAAAGGCGACAAAATAGCATTTTTTTGAAAAATACTTTTTTTATCAGAAAAAATTTACTTGTCCTTATATATTTTCTAGAAAAATAAAAACAAATTATGTATAATACTATTCACAATGTCTAGTTTATATCCCATTAAATAATAATATTTTAATAGTATATCGTTGTTTAGTGAAACTCGGTAATGCGTACAACATAAGCTGTCGAGGAAGGTCTCTCTTGCATGTAACGCAAGACAAGTTAGTATTACGTTTAGTGAAAGATTTATTTGGTGTTTCATATAATATAATAAAAAATTATTTCATTTATACATTGAAAAAAATATACTCGGTGTTTCATGAAATTAATTCTATCAAAATAACCTGAATGTGTGTGCAACACAAGGCATGAATAGTGTTGCATATACTGCATGCTAATACGGTGTTGCATATAGCACAAGCTAATCTTGGAGTAGTGTACAACACAAGACATCAATGAAACTAAATAGAATATATCTCATAAAATATTGGGGTGTTACATTTGGAGGCCCTTGGAATGGGAGACTTCTAATGGAGGTCGCTATTGGGTTTCAATAGAGACCTTTATAGGTAGTGAGAGGGCTTAAAAAAATTATCACACCTTCCCCCACCCTATATTACCTCATAATCTCCCTCGATAAACCCTACAACGCTCATCCCCTCCCTCACTGCACCACCTCTGTCACATCGTCTCCACCTCCGACTCACATTGTCGCTCATCCTCTCCCTCGCCACACCCAACTCTGCCTCCAACTCACCTATTTCGCCCTTCCTCTCCCTCATCGTACTACCTCTGGCTATCCTTCATCACCCTTCCTCTTCCTCACCACACCCACCTACACCTATGTCTCATCTCTGCCTCACCCTCTCCCTCACTGTAGGTTCTGGCACCCTATCCCTCCCTGACTCCCCTCCTCTCTTCTGCCTCCGCCTCCCTCTCCCCAACTCCCTCTACTCACACCTGGCCAATTTCCACAACCAACCCAGAGCCGCACGCCACCCGTCCACCCCCACCACTGCCGCTCCCCGTGTCTCTCTGGCCCTCCGACTCCACCTATACCTTCACTTGGTTCCATATTTGTCTCGCTATCAGGTAATCCTTGATTTTAGTTATAGGGTTTTGATTTTGGGTACTTCCATCACAAATTGGAACTTCCATCCAAAATTGAATTTGATAACTTCCATCACAAATTGGTTTTCTCCACTTACTTCACAAATTATATTTGTTGATTTATTGGGAGGCATTATCTTAGTTGCTAAGGTTGATAGTCCAAAATCGGTATTTGATGATTTTTTTCATGTACCACATGCCCAAAGAGGTTATTATATATTTTTTCATTACTGTGATTTAGCATTTTTCTTTCTATAGTTATAGTTGATTTATATGTTTTGATTATAGTGTATGAAAATTTATGCATTATGATATTAGTGGATCATAGATTCCTTATTTTCCATGTTGGCTTGTTATGTTTTGTTATACCCTGTAAAATATTTTTTGTTTCTTAACTGATTGAATCCTCCACCAATCCGATCAAATGAGTGAATTAATCCCATTATATATGGCCCACGACCTATCCAAATATATAATATTAAGAACAATATATTGAAGGGAACCAATTATCATGTTTACTGGAGGAGAATATGATAAGTGTGTAAGGGAAGAGGAGCCATCAAAACACCCAACCAGTTTAACATCACAATTAAGAAATTTAGATTGAAAATAGATTAATAACAAGAAAGATATATTCAAATCTAATGGGAAATATCACTGGAAATATCCACTTTGAAACAACATAGAGGTTTGTCAATTAAATAGTGTAAGGATATTTCATTGGAGGAAAACATAGGAAAAAAAAAATGAAATTTCATTAAAAGAAATATAGGTAGCCATAATTTATAAAATATTTCTTTTTATAAAGGGTTCTCTCCCCTTTAAATGATTTACCATATACTCATATTAATATGAGGTTTAGTGACCTTTATCACCTCCTCCTCTTTCTTTGAACAGCATCCATGCGACTTTTTTGTTAAGGTTTTACCAAATTTAGTTATGAAACTTACATTAAGACTAAATTTTTATCAGGGGTGTGTGAATGTAAGAAACATATTGACCTTCCCCCCTTAATTGAATCTTTATTAGCTAGAATGGATCAACCATATATAAGAATAAGTCCTCTAATAGAATCATCAGCGGGGAACTAGAGTCTTTGGTTAAAGGATTTATTATAGATATGATATATTTTAGAAAAATTCGGTATAGTTTATTACATATGGAATCATAATAGATATAGTAATTATGTATAATGTAATTATCCTATATTCTTCATTAATTATTAGATATCATAAGTAGCGGTAGGTCTTTCTTAATAATCATGGGAAAAAATATGTGTATGTCATCTCCAATAATTAAATTATAATTGGTGATAGTGACATTTCATAGTTGGAAATAGACAGTTTTCATTACATGAAAATATTATGTCCATAATGTCATATAAATGATAGGATGTAATCAAATATGATAATCCCACCACCTCAATAATTGAAAAAGATATTAAGTTTTCATAAAATATAATTCACTTCGTGGATGCTATAGAGTAATAACTCCCCCAAAAATCCATTTTGGATTGATGGCGATATAGATATTGAAATTGATGATAAAATTTTATTTCATTACATATGGAATTCATAAATGATGTTTGATATCCATGTGTTGATTTTTGTAATGAAAACCCATCAATATATTGGAATTAAAGATAGCATTATCCATCTTTGTTAATAAGATGTATCAATTATGTTCCATTGATGAATGAAAATCAGTGGCATGAGATCATTATTTTCTGTGATATCTATTTTCTTTGATTGTTTGTGTGTTATAGATTGAAATATCATCTTGTCACAAGTTTTTACAACCATATCTTTATGTACCCATGACACTAATTGGTGATGATATCACCATGTTCTCAAATAGAGTCTGCATCCAATTCAAACAACCCATTTAACAGAAATTATGATTGTAAGTTATTCATTACACAACTATTAATGGTGGATAAGGTATTAATTATATAACAATGTAGGGTAGATATTAGGTGACTATTAAGAATCTAATAAAAGTAATTGTTAACTATTTTATATAGAGGATTTGGCATATATAAATAAATGTTATTAATCATAAAATTATAATGTAATCTAATGTGTCCTTCTCAAAATGATAGAAAATATTAATTGTTTTACTAACACCTCTCATGTGGATGTACTTTTCTTATTAACGCACTTAAAAAATGTGTTTTTTTATTTATGTATACTTATTTTGAAAATTATTTGAAAATTTTGTGAAACTACTTTTTGGAATAAATCAATATTTAGGCTCTATTTGGTGGTACTTCTTGAAAATGTCTTAGAGTACATATCCATTTTGATAAAATTTATTGTGCAAGTGTTTTCAAATTTCATGAAAATGTGTTTCTTGAAAAAAAAATTCATGAGAATTTATTTATTTATATATTATAATCGAGACAAAATTTTGTCTTTATATTTACTTATCCTTTAACTATATATTCTGATTTCCTTACCTATTAAAAAGTGTAAAAAAAATCCTCATTTCGTAAAAAAAATATCTTAGTTTAGTTTTTTATTATATATTCATTTCATAAACATTTTAATTCAATTAAAAATATTACTTTTATTCAGACTTGTTTTATAATCCTCTCAAAAAAATATTTAGTCAAGTAAAGAAGAAGCCTTTTAAATATAAAATTAATAATTAATTAAATATATTTCAATGATCATGTAATTTGTGATTTTTTTTTTGTTTTGGATGAGTATGAATTTATGTCCATGTGTAATTGTTTAGTATTTATATAAAATGTATTTTGTGATATGAAATTCTAAAAATGTATGCAATATGATGTCTTGTGTAAACATTGATGCTTGTTTTACAGATACAAATATGGATAAGAGTTGGATTGATCTTCTAAATAGAACATCTAGAGAATATTTTTAAGGCATTATGCAATTTATTTATTTAAATAGAGTATTTCAATGAGAAAATGAATGTTTTCCACATAGAAAATGTGAAAATAGATATCAATTCATATGATATACTATGAGAGAGCACGTTTTCTTGATTGGGTTTTTGAAAAATTATAAGAGTTGGACTCATCATGGAAAAAACTATATTCATTGTCACAATATAGAAACTATTCATATGGCTATTGATGAGAGGAAGATTAATCCTATGCATGAAATGCTTACTGAAATGGCATGTGGGCTAGCTCATGAAGGCATTAACATCTAGAATGTTATGACTGGTGAGATCAATCCATGATCTGTTGTAGATCATGATTTATTGATGTTTTATGAAATACTTGATGATGAAAAAATACAATTATATTATGGGTGTAGACATGTTATAGGAATAAGCACTAGACCCACATCATTCTACAAATCCCTCTATGTCTGAGGGTTGAGGTATGCATGGTGGTAAATGTGTTTATTTCTTAATTATGAATTTAACATATATACACATATGTCAAATTATGTAGGAATTTTTTTCAATAGGATAACACACGATTTCTTCTTATTCTCACAAGAGAGGCACAGGTCCTGGTATTTTTCTTGGAATACCGACACGACCCTTGATGTATCATTTGACGAGAGATATCATCCTATGGGATTGGGTACCCCTACATTTATTCACACATTGGTTCATATCATATGAAACCCACACATGTTTTCATTGACTACATGTGAATAGGCATCATTCCCCAAGGATACATTATATCAGTTATTGAAGAATGTTCAGGTAAGAGGATCATTTTAGTTTCTCGACTATATTTAAAAAATAAAAACATGTGATAATTTTTTTACTTAAATAGAATAATCTGAGTGTGTTCCTAAATGAGTTTTGGCCAGTGTGTATATCCAAATTCTGTTAAATGTGTAAAGATAATAAAGGGAGAATCAAGAGGGATCACTAGGTACCAAATGTGGGTGCCGCAGACATTCTGGATAAAGTCCTGAGAGGGGTTCTCCCATCTCAGTGGCCTGAGTTGTTTCATATTGGTCTATTGAGGATGAAATGGTGAGTCTATATATTTTAGTTTATATATTTCGAATAATTTTTACCATTTTACATATTTGATATTTTAATTTATTGAATGTAAGAGGTGTTAGAAAGTCATTCTGAAAATACTGCGTTGTAGGGACCACCTCACAGGCTTTGGACTCATCATGTGTCCCAGATTTGACATGATGTATTTATTATTCATTTTTTAAATTTTATTATTTAATATGGTTTTGTGTTTTTATTTTTATCTTATTAATATATAGTTACAGGAGAAAGTTTCACCGGCTCGTGAAATGTCAGTGTGGATGACAACTCGTGATCGAAATGATCTAGAGGTTGCAGATCTTATAGTAAGTTCTTGTACTAATTATAAATTATTAAATAATTATACATATAAATATATATTTATATTTACATGTTACATTGGATGAATTTTAGGTTGAGTTAGCATAGTTTATAGAGGACCAATGACAAATTTCCATGCGAAGGGATAAAATATTCAATCACATTATTGTTCGTGGAGGACATGGCTACAGTTTGACCTATGAAATATGGATTACATATTTTTCAGTTTCACGCATAGTAGATGTGGATCTTGTTATTTCTGGGATGACATTGGAGATGGAATATTTGGAGGCATGAGTTCATGCTTTCGAGGATGTAAATGTGCAGCTGGTAGCAGAGCTTAGAGAACTACAAGAATATGTCAATCAGGGTGATAGTGCAAGGGATCCTACGATGTAGGATTATAAGGGATTTATTTATTTTTTATGAAATTAGTTAATATTACCTTTATAATTTTTATTTTTTGTAGGACCCTTCCGCATCAGATGGATGTAGCAGCCATGGCCCCAGATGAGGTATCATATTCAAGAGGTTTGTTTTGTATTTTATTTTTTGTTTCTCGTTTAAATTGATTGTCTCACTTTGTTTTTTTTGTATATTTTAGAGTTAAAATTAAATTTTTTCCATTTCTCTAGTCCTAGTTTGTCATAGTTACCTTTAGGTAGCCTTTATTCATTCATAGTTTCCTGCTCTATCACATAAACTAGTAGGATGGTACAAAAAAACTAGAGAATATTCTCACTAAGCCCCACTATCTTCATCCCCACCCTTTTTAATAGTATGTCCTTCACTTATTCTCTCATGTTGGACCTCCTGAAAAATATATGTGGTCAGAATGTATGCCCCATTCTAAAAGACCAACCTGCACCTTCCACCCAGTCCGCTTCTCAGGATACAGTATAATTTCATGGTCTGTATTTTTTTTGTTTTCAATCCTATCTTTTCATATTCTACCTATCTTATAGTATGTCATTATGTGTGTGTGAGTGTGTCATGTTGTTTTCGTCTATATGCATCTCTTTTTTTTGTCTATATGATCAGCTTGTATGTATGTCTTTCTCTCTGTGCTTGTCTGTAAGAGTGTGTGTCTATATATCTGCATGTTTTTAAATCTATATATCTATCCATTTTACAACAAAACCATCTATATATTTATCCATTTATTTGTTTTTCATCTCACTATGTATGTTTAGTGATCAATCTATTCACAAGAGGGTTTATCCATAGGTTTTTTTGTTTCTTTGTCAGTTTTCATGCCTTTCTAATGACATTTCTATCCATCCATCCATGTGACTTTTCTTTGGTCTATTTTTCTATCATAATTATTTCTATTTTTATATCAATCCATTTTTCATTTTTTGTGTGTACATATTATTTTTTCCCTGTTCATTCAATTTTTTTATCAGTGTATGTGTCTACTTTTTTAACCCATCTATGTGTCTATCTTCCTTTTCTATTCAAAATTTTTTGCAAGTTGTATTCAATTGTTCAATAGTTCCTTGGTCCATTTATCCATCCATCTGCTTGTCCGTCCATCTTCCTATCTTTATGGTTTTCCATCCATCCATTCATTTCTTTAGTAATGTGTGTGAAATTAATAGTCCAAGGAGATGTCATTATAACCTCCATTAGGTATCTAAGAGGACTTAGGTACTACTGATTTTGGATGTTTCATATGCTTCTCATCATTGGATAGATCCTATCCTCAACATCATCTGATGGATCATTATAGAACAAATTTTTGACTCATTATATCATAGATTTTGAATTTCTATGAAGCAGATGGTCATAGATGATCTAATGATTTGGGAACATTGGGGATTGGTATATTATGTGGATTCCTAGTAACCCTCTCCCTTTGTGAAGGGTCGATCCCATAGTGACCTTGATATCACTACTCAGTAGTATTCCCTAATTGTATGATGATATCCAGGAGTAGGAAAGAAAGTTATTAGCTTTATAAAATCACTTGTTGAAGGAAGCTTGCTCACATTATTAACTGTTTTATGGTCCATCATCATCTAAAGTCACCACAACACTTTAAAATGTTTCTCCTTACCAATATCTATAAATATTTCTGTCACTCTGAATGTCCCCAAAATATGAATAGAACATTCCCAATATAGACATGTATTAAGAATTAGTGAATCTTCACCAACACTTTATTCAAGAGACTTATAAGATCCTATTCTATTAGCATATTTTACACGATAAATGAACATGGCTTGAAACCGTTGTGGGAGTCATAGATCAGGAGTAGGTAGTTTCTTGATTACATCACCTAGAATATTATAAGATGAATTGGTGGAGGGATGTCTGGATTGACATCCTAACCCCATTATTCAAAATAACCCTATTCCAACTCTACATAGAACATTCCTTGAGACACTTCTTTATTCATTAAAGAGAACCCCATTGAATGTTTATATGTTTTATTAATCTCGTAAGGACCTTGAATGATCTCTATTAATGTCTCAAAGCTATCATTGATTTGTCGATGGGGTTCATTCCTCGTGGATTTCATGACTTACCTTAACAATTCATGGACTAATGAGGATATTCACCAAAGATCTCCCTATATAGCCTTTGTGAAGGTGGCATTTTCATACATGGCACCATAGATTGGTTCCCCGTATACCTAGTTTTCTTCACATAAGATGATTCTTAATTTATATTCTTTAAGGTAGAATGTATTTGTCTGTGTGATCTAGGGGATCAATAGTTATGGGATCAAGTTTATGTTATAGATGTACATCAAGGATATCTTGATGGATTCATAAATAAATGCCACCTTTAGCTCCTACTTGAATTTTGTACATGTCCAATAGAGCTTATATGTCTAAATCCATGAAATCATGATGCCACCTCATAAGTTAAATATCTACTATTTTTCCATCATCACAATTGATCAACAGTTTAGTGGGAAATATGGATGTATATATGTGTGTTTGCAGCTCTGATATGTTTGTTTGGCTGTCTAGGGAAGTTTTCTGGTGATGTAACACACATTCATGAGTGGATTACCCCAAATATATTATGATAATCTTTGAGGATATGTTGGATATTCATAGATTATTATAATCAAAAAATTGAAGGGGAAGGTTTATTCTAGGTCATTGGAAAATGATATACATCAACAGTATATTCTATTATAGTTGAAGGATAGTGTGTTTCTCTCATAGTGAGTGTATCTCCGTGTGTGTGTGTATCTATCTTCCAATAATTTTGTCCATCCACTCATTTGTATATCACTTTTATGTAATCCCACCCACTAGTTCATTGGTATCTTTATTCCTTCATCCCTCATTCATAGGCCAGTCTATCTATCCATCTGTCTATACATTGGTTTGATCAACTGTGCTGGTGTAGTTGCATCCGTCCATAATATTTACAAGATGGACAATGAAAACACCCATGGAAAAGTGTATCTATATATTCAAAAGACTCTATATTTTCAACACTTCTTCAAACAAAAAGTTAGTTTTAAACTTAATGCACAACTAGCTGTCATGATTACTCATTTAGCACATGTCTTTTATAATATCTAGAGGTAAATTCTGGTTTTGATTTATTTCATTTTATGTGCATATCATGACTCTTCCTCCTTAGATTACCCAACAGGTTTGCATATGATTTTTTAATGTTAGCTTTTAAGCATTGAATCACCCAAAAATATTCACATATATCTACTTATTTTTCTTGTTTAATATTTTTTTGTCTTATTGGTAGGTTGATTATGGCTGATGATTGGAGATGAATTGAATCTAGTTTGATTTCTATTTTGGTCAGGATATCTGATTTTAATTTGACTTTTGAAGGCTATTTGATTTGTTTTGGTTAAGAATTTCACCTATTGGAATGCATGTTTTTTTTTAAAAAAATATCAAGACTTGCGACCGCTTATGGGGGTCACTATAGGTTTTTTTTCAGAAACCATTAGCGACTGCCAATGACTATCACTAAATCTATTTATCTCAAATCATTAGCGGCTACATATACTGTCGCTAATATCCTTTCTAGTGACTGCTACCATGTCTGGGTTAGGAAACCCTATAGTGATTGTATTTGGTAGTCGCTAATGCCCAATATCGATGGGGCAACTGAGACCTCCAAAGGCGACTGGGTAGTGCTCCCTATAGACTATTAGAACCCACTTTTGGCGGTCACTAATAATCGATTTTCTAGTAATGATATCATTATGACTATATTTTCTTTAGTCAACATATTTGAAATGGGTTTATCAGATTTCTTTTGATAGCTACAATCCCTTGAAAAAATCCCATCGTTTTCCATAGACAAAGCATTCTCCTTTCCTCTTAGAAGGATTGTATTTCTTCTTTAATTGTTGAATTTTCTTTTTGAAAAGTAATTAAGAGTTTGGTTGTGTCTTTCCCTCAGTTGTATTAATATTGGTACTGAATTGTGAATCCATACTCACATCTCTCCACAAGGATTATTTTTCAATACAAAGAAGCTTTTTTAAATTTTATAAGAAAATATCATCACTATTTTTAATAAGTTATTTTCCATAATCTTTCCACATAGGTGGTAATTTAGCAATAATTGCACCAACCTGAAATGTTTTTTGTATATTACTCTTAAGGGAAATAAGTTTATTTGGTATAACTGGCAGCACTTTAACTTTCTCTAACATCATCCTATTATCAACCATCTCTTAGTTTAGATACTTTGCAATAAGAAATTTATTGATACCTTTTCCCTCAGCTTTGTACTTGAACTTGAGTGCATCCCATATCCCTCGAGTGGTCTTCATTTGGCGGAAATATTCATAAGTACAATTTGATAATGTGTTGAGAAAATTTCCTCGACAAAAAACACGATCGTCTTAATGTTTCTTCCTCATTACCCGAATGTTCTCGACTTGAGTAACATCAACGAGTGTACCGTCAGGATTTGAAGTGGGCTCCTCAGGAATGAGGGGAAGATTCGGTTCCACTATGTAAAAAATCTGCAACACCATAAGAAGAAAATTCATCTTGTCATGCCACTGGGAGATGTTATCTTCATCTTTAAAACCACTCAATATAATAATTTATCACTATTAATTATTTTGATTTAAAAAGTTGTTTTTAATTAAAATTTAGTAATTTTCACTATTTATCAAAATATAAAAGTTATCCGAAAAGTTCCAAAATTTCACCCTAGGATAAATTCGATATTCCAAATCAAAAAATGAAGTCCATTTTTAAAGATAAAATTTATAAAATTTCGAAAAGTAGGTACTACTATTCATAACAGCTACTTTGAATGGTTGTGGTGTGTGTTAGAACTCGATGTTGCGTACAACACACACTACTGTATTATTCAAAGAGAAGCGTACCGTGGAAGATTGGGGTGTTACATTCTCCACTCCAAATAATTTCATCCTCGAAATTTCATATAATATCACTGTATAAAAAGACTCGGGTGATTCTTCATCATAAGTTCCTCGGGTTCCCACGTTGCCTCCTCCATCTTATGGTTTCTCCATAGAACTTTTACCAGACGAGTCGTTCGGTTTCTCAGCACTTGTTCTCTTGTATCAACATTCCTGACGGGCTCTTCGTAATAAGACAGATCCGGTTCCAGTTCTAATTCCTCATATGTGAGTTCATGCGTTGGGTCAGCATGTATTTTCTCAACCGTGATACGTGGAATACATCTTGAACTTTGGAGAGACTTGGTGGCATTACCAAACGGTAAGCTACAACCCCAATTCATTCTAGAATTTCGAAGGGTCTGATGTACCTGGGACTCAATTTACCCTTCTTACCAAAACTTATAACTCCCTTTCATGGAGATACCTTCAAGAAAACATGATCTCCTACCTGAAATTCCAACTCCTTCCTTCGGTTTTCAGCATAGATCTTCTGCCTACTTTGAGCTGCTTTGATGTGGTTTTGAAATACCTTCACCTTTTCCATCGTTTCCTCCACCAGTTCTGGGCCTACAAGTTTTCTTTAACCAATGTCATCCCAACAGGTTGGTGTGGGACATCAATTTCCATATAACGCTTCATATGGTGCCATCCGAATACTTGAATGGAAGCTATTGTTATAGTAAAATTCTACCAGGGTAAATATTGATCCCACAAACCCTGAAAGTCAAGTGAGCATGATCTCAACATGTCTTATAAGGTTTTAATAGTTCGTTCTGATTGTCCATCTGTTAGAGGGTGGTAAGCAGTGCTCAAATGAAGTTCATTATCCGAGGCCTTCTGAATACTTTTCCAGAATCTTGATGTAAAATGGGGATCACGATCTGATACAATCGACAGGGGTACTCCATGAAGTCTCACAACTTCATTAATATATAGTCTTGCTATACGTTCAAGTGATAGATCTTCTCTTATAGCAAGAAAATGTGCTGACTTCGTGACATGATACAAAATGACCCATAATGCGTCATTCCTTCTAGGAGTCTTTAGTAGTCCCATGACAAAGTACATCGTAATATTATCCCATTTCCACTCAGGTATGGGAAGAGGTTTCAATACTCCACCAGGCAGTTGCCTTCCAGCTTTCACTTGTTGAAAAACAATACATCTTCACACAAAATCAGTAATCTCCATCTTTATGTTGTCCCACCAAAAATGTCCCTTTAAATCTATATACATTTTGGTGCTCTCAGGGTGTATAGAGAAATTGGAACTATGAGAATCATACAACAATTCCCTCTTTAAATTAGGTATATCAGGAACACAAAGTCTCCTCCCAAATTTCAAAATTCCATCTTCATACACAATGTCACTCAATAGCCCATCATTCATAGCTTTAATCTTCTTTTTCAAATATTCATCATCGACCTGAGAACACTTTATACTTTCTAGTAAAGATGGTTTGGAAACCATTTGAAAAAATTTTGATGTTTCACCCTCCATGGTGATTCCCATATCCATCTTTACTAGATCCATGAAAATTGGATCCCTTTACACTCTCATCATGTTCAAAACTCCATGATCTTTTCTACTCAAAGAATCTGCAACCTTATTTTCCTTCCCTGGGTGGTAGTGTATCGTTCAATCATAATCCTTGAGTAGTTCAAGCCATTGCCTTTGCCTCATGTTGAGTTCTTTTTGTGAGAAAATATATTTCAAACTCTTGTGATCGGTATATATCTCACCTTTTTAACCATAGAGATAATGTCTCCATATATTCAAGGAAAAGATTACAACAACTAACTTGAGATCATGAGTAAGATAGTTCTACTCATGAATTTTTAGCTGTCGTGATGTATAGGAAATAACCCTATAATTCTGCATAAGGACACAACCAAGTCCTTTAATCGATGCATCACTATAAATAACGAATCCATCATTCCCTGATGGTAGAGTCAATATAGGAGCATTGAATAATCTTCTCTTCAGTTCTTGAAAACATTTTTCACACACTTTTTTCCAGACTAATTTAACCCCTTTATGTGTGAGCTTCATTAATGGGTTAGCCAATCGGCCAAAAATCTGGACAAAACGTCGATAATAACCTGCCAAACCAATAAAGTTGCATACCTCAGTTATACTCATCAGTGCTGGACATTATTGGATTGCATTGTTCTTAGAATAATCAACAGAAATTCCATCCTTAGAGACAATATGGCCAAGAAAAGAAATCTCTTGATGCCAGAATTCACACTTGCTAAACTTCCCATATAATTCATGCCTTCTAAGAGACTTCAAGATAATGCGCAAGTGATTTTCATGATCTTAGTATATTTTAGAGTATACCAAGATATCATTAATAAATACCACTAAAAAATCATCAAGATATTCCTTGAAAACTATATTCATTAGATCCATGAATACATAGGGTGCATTAGTCAATCCAAAAGGCATTATTGTAAACTCGTAATGCCCGTACCGTGTTCGAAATGCTGTCTTCGGAATGTATTCCTTCTTCACACACAACAGATGGTATCCAGATCGAAGGATAATCTTTGAAATGTATTGAGCTCCATGCAGTTGGTCAAATAAATCATCAATGCGAGGTAGGGTATACTTGTTCATTATTGTTATAGCATTGATCTCCTTGTAGTCAACGCACAACCTCATAGATCCATCTTTCTTCTTAACAAAAAGGACAGGGGCTCCCCATAGAGAAACACTATGGTGAATAAATACCTTATTACTCAATTCCTCTAGTTTTTTCTTTAGTTCAACTAATTCCACAGTGGCCATTCTATAAGGGGTCTTCGATATAGGCCTTGATCCAGGAATTAAATCAATGGAAAACTCAACTTCTCGTTCTGGAGGATGTCCATGTCAATCTTCTAGAAACACATCTACATATTCTTTCACAATAGGTACATCCCCTATTTGAACATTCCTTTCCTCTCCCTTAGTCATTTAATTCTCTTCCTCCCCAATAATTGAATTTAGTTGAGCTACTGGGGGTGGATCTAAATAAGAATTAGGTGCTGACGATTCTGCTCTAAAAATAAGTTGTTTCTTATCATCATCATCAAAAATCGTAACCTCCTTCTTCTTACAATAAATATTTGCATCATAGTCTTAAAGACAATCCATACTGAGGATTATATCAAACTCAATCATAGGTATGACAATGAGATCAGCAGATAAAGAACATTTATGTGCTCTAATGGGTACTGATTCACAAAACATTGTTGCAATGATACTTCCCTTAGGAGTTTTGAATGACAATTCTCTTGTTAAATCAAATTAGAAATATCTAATTTTCTTAGCAAAATAGGAAGATATGGAACAATGTGATGATCCAGAATCAAATAATGCATTTTCTAAACTTGAGGAAACCATTAAATTACCTACCACCACGTCTTTTAAAGATTCAACCTCAGCAGCAGTGATAACATAAACTTGGCCTTGATCCCTTGGCCTCTTCTGAGGTAAGTTCCCCTGACTCTTAGGAAATTCATTTGCATAGTGTCCCATCTCTCTACAATTATATAATTACACATTGACAACAACTTTATATCACTTGCAATCATGAGATTTATGGCCTTTTTCACGACACTTGTAACAGACTCACATTCCCTTCAAGCAAGTACTACTGTGTTTCTTCCCACATTTACTGCAGGACTGATATTCAACTTTTACCTTTTCCCCCTTATTTCTATTTCTAGATTGATCAGAAGATATATTCTTTTCTTTATTTTTATTAAAGTCATAAGACTTAGAGAATTCCTTTTCCATCTTGATAACACACTAGAAAATATCTTCGTACGATGAGAAGGTTTGTGAGACTAATGCTCGACGGAGAAATGGTTTTAAACCATCAAAGAAACAATCAATCTTAATTATTGGGTTACGTATATAATCTGGAGCATGCCTCGCTAACCTTGTAAAGTTAGCCTCATACTTTGCGACATTCTCATCCTCCTTCTGCCTCAGACTAAGAAATTGCCTTTCCATATCTGCTCGATGGTCATGTGGAAAGTATTTTTCTAATAAAATTTCCTTAAACTGCATCCATTCCATACTTGATACTTCTTAATCTTCCTTTGTGTTTTGAATCAGCGACCACCATTGATCGGCATCTCTAGTGAGGCAGTAAACTACCATGACAACGTTCTCCCTTTTGCTACTCCCCAAGGCGTGGAATATGTGCTCAAAGAAGTTTATCCATTTCTCAGCTACTAATGGATTTGTACCCCCATTAAATTTTGGTGGTTGTTGCCTCATGAAGCGGTCTAACATTGATCCTCCACATTATAGATCAGGGTGCTTCATACGAGTAAGGTTATTATTCATAACCTAAGTGAGTTGTCCTAGTATGGTAATAAGTTGATCAGAACCAGTTGTATCTCCAGCTCCACAATAATTATCTTGAGTAGGAGGGCAATCCCTACACAGAGTGTGTGCATTGATACAGTTTCTATTTCTCCCACTAGGTGCCATTTCTAAACAATGGCATAAACTAGTTTAGTTTATGAATCAAAATACATAATTCAATACTTGTAAAACACTTAACATAAATTGAACTATAATCATAAAAATGTTTTCTTTCAGGAAATATTTATTCATAAACCCTTCATAGTGGTTTTTAAATAAAATGAGAATTATCCTAAACATATCCCCCGAGAGTGTCGTAACCAAGAGTGCAGCAAGGCCCATTGTCGTGCACCAGTTCCTGTTCGAGTCTAGCTCAAAGTAGTGTTTTCGGGTTTTACCCCTAGGTACATTTGTGCCAGAGCCGCCTCTACCTTCTCGTATCCAGATAGGGATGTATTTCTCAGAAAACTCACAAAATCTCTATAATACCAAAATTATAGGAAGTTCTTATATACTAATACTCAAAGTATATATTTGGGCTATGTGCTCTAAACAAAGTTTATCTAAATCTAGATTCCAAGGTTAGTACTAAACTACCTCTGATACCAACTTTAACATCCCAACCCCAGTTACCCAGAGTCGGTGCATTATTGCGTAACATTGGAATGATCACAAAAGATCAATTCTTGAAATTACGATTAGTTTAGTAGCCTTGGAAACACTAGATACATTCATAAATGTTACATCACATCATAAAGTGAAAAATCACAATAACATAGTCTCCAAAGTCCACACTTCTATCCCCTTCAAACTATCCCTATAGGTCAGTCATAAAATATTTTTTTCACATCCTTGGAAAAATAAAACATTGAAAGCGGTGAGCTCAGATTCTCAATAAGGATAACAATATAGCGAAATCTTTCATAAATAAATATAAACATTTAAGGTAATGTATAACTAAAACAAAAGTCTTCTAAACATGAACATCAACATAATATGGAAAAAGTAAAATGAAATAATGCCATTTACTTATTCACATGGATATTCTACTAGTCGAATAATCACATGCAATATCAATAACCATTTTCATAATGATGGGATGCATAATGCCAGACTATCATAACCACGTATCCAAGGCATTTTTCCAAGACTACAAATATGATTTTGTCAAGGCCTTGTGCCAAGACACTATTTTGTCTCATGAGACCTACCGATGCATCGTGGAGCTATAGCGGGCTCCACCCGTCACTTATTAAGTCCAATGCATTCCTCATATGAACAGGTTTAAACATATCATAAACCATAACATAATCTTATCACATAAAACATACATAAAGGAAATATAACATTTCCATTACAATCACAAGATATCAATACAACACATTGATATAAAAAAAACACTTTCAAACCCATTTTCAATACACAAATAAAAGAAAATTAAAACTTTGTATTTAATTTTCATTTAAAAAAAGTTATAGCTTGAAGCCGAAACTCAAATAATGGTCACAGTGGAGGAGAAGTCATTGTCGCCGCATAGGTAAGAAAAAAAAAACATTCCATTTTGTCGATTATTAAAATGCTTCGTATAAAAATTTTCCTTTTGAATAAACATAAAATTCAAAGGTGTTATAAACCATGTAAAAGAAAGTTGTGTATAAAATAAAATATGCCTCAATGAAAGGAGATCGAGACGAAGTCCTTTACAAAGAACATTTTTTTAATAAAATAGATCTATTATGTGTATTCAATATAATTACACATAATGAAATTACAAATAAAATATAGGATATAATAATATCATGACATAATTTGAAATTAGGATATTAACCCAAAGAATGGAAATCGGGTTAAGAAGTTCCCTTACCTCGTGTCCGACTTGACTCGACTGTGATTTAACCTCCTGAATAATAAACTAGAGTTAATTTATAATTTCTTAAGAACCTTTTTGAAGTTTATTATTCCTTTTATATCACTTATTACCATGTTATTAACATTATGTAATTATTTATGTTAATAACGGTCATTTTGTCGATCTTTGGTACTTGAGTCAAAAATAAACTTCTTATAATTACAAGTTGTTCATGTCGTAAAATATCCATTATATCCATAATTATATTAATGATTTAGATATCATATGTATCATATATATCCATTATATACATTCATTCATAATATTACATAACATTTAGAGGTAAGAAATGAAATGCACCGGTCATGGAGACGGTAAGCCGTACGTACGCATGAACGCTACTTTCATTTCTATTTCATATTTAATGGAATGAAATAATAATTATATAAAGGTGTATTATAATTCCAGTATAATATCATATATAATATCATTTACACCATCCTTTATACGTCCCAAACATGGCATTAACGATTCAAATCACTTTGAGGGGGCGGTAGTCCGCACTTCCTAAAATGAAATTATCGCGTTTACCAATAATGGAAATCATAAAGGTATGCCATAAATGAGAAATACAGAAGCATAAGGAAAAAATAAACATAATATATATCATATATAGAAATAGCGTCATCTTAATGGCCACCATTAGAGGTGTTAAAAGAATATTGAACAATCATCGTTTCGTGAGGCAGTATTTCGCCACCCACAGAAACAGTAGGTTATTTAACCATTAGACAGAGGTGTGTGTAAGTGTAAATCAAATAAATATCATAAAAACATCCTAGTATATTTTAGATACTGGTGTTGTTACAAAATAAAGTAATAAAAATATTTTAAGGGGTTGGAGAAGCAAAATAAAACAAAAGAACATAAGAGAAGACATTACCTTAAAATCGGGTAACTCTTTTTGATTTGAGCCAAAGGCTTCCTTGGGAAGAATTATGCCCAAAGTGAGGCTTATAAGAGTAATAGAGGGATGTTGAGAGATTATTTGGGCAGATTTTGGCCGAGCCAAATGGATTTTATGGTGTGAATAAGGTGGTAGAGGTGGGGGCCTTTTATAAGAGGAGAGGAGGGCCACTCTTGGAAAGTCATGAAATGTTACATTATTATGAAATGATTTTAGGATTTTAAAGGTCCCAAAATGATATATTTCGAGTATAAGGTGATAAGGGTTCGAAATATACTCATACAATAGGTTTTTTACAAGTTTAAGTCTTATATTTTAAATTATCTTTTCATTTTATTTAAATAGTTAATTAATGAGGTAATCGCTGCATCATCATGGTGTCATAAAAAATTTAATTAATTTAATGTCTAAAAATTATAAAAAAATATAATGATGTAGGAAATATTTTAATCTTTCCAATGAATATTTATAGTCGAAAATTTATCTTATATAACCCCATGTAATAATTGTTTTAGTAAAACAACACATGTTTGTGACAATTTAATTTTTACTTTAAATAAAAAGTTATTAATTCCATTTTCTTACCCAAGTGGCTCCTTGGGGTCCCCAAGTTGACCCATGTATTGTTTTGGTCTTCCATGACTCATCCAATATGTGTAGTACAAGTGCAAAGATATTTTCATATTTTTATAAAATCATTTTTACCTTAAATTTCACTAATTACCTTTAATCGCGATTAATAAAACTTAAAAGTTACTATTCATCAAAAAATTATTTTAATCCCATTGAACAACATTTTACTATCGAATGAAAACCATGTATGTCGGATTTTGGAAAATAAAATCACATAAGTGGTAATGTTTCATTTACACGAAAAATTAGTTTTTAAACTACCACTTAAAGGTTTCAAAATTTATAAAAAATTGAAGTTTTTCAGAAAAATACAAAAAATTCACCCTAAGCTATAATTGATATTCTGAATTCAAAAATGGTGTCTATTTTACAAAATTCCAAAAATTTAAGTAGCATTAATTAATTTTATAATTAACTCCCGTTGTCAAAACAAATAGCGTGTTTTTAAGAAACAATATCAATCAAAAGATTGACAATTGTTTGTGTCCAATTTCAAAGTGAATTAATTTCTAATGACCACCATTGGATAAAATGGTAAAATTATATTCCAATTATACATTAAAACCACTAAATATAATAATTCATTGCTATTAATTATTTTGATTAAAAAAGTTGTTTTTAATTAAAATTTAGTAATTTTCACTATTCACCAAAATATAAAAGTTATCCGAAAAGTTCCAAAATTTCACCCTAGGCTAAATTCGATATTCCGAATCCAAAAATGAAGTCCATTTTGAACGATAAAAATAATAAAATTTCAAAAAGTAGGTATTACTATTCATAACGGCTACTTTGAATGGTTGTGGTGTGTGTTAGAACTCAATGTTGCGTATAACACACGCTACTGTATTATTCAAAGAGAAGCGTACCGTGGAAGATTGGGGTGTTATATAAAGAAAATGGAAAATTATCCTAGATCACATCTTGAGGATTCACATACACATTATGTGGTGTTTTTTCTTTTACTATGATGTGATGAAGGGTGCACTGGGAAAAGATAGTTTCTATATTCTTTTTAGGAAACTAGTGATCATTTAACAGTAAGATAAATATTTCCCATTGATAGGCAGTTCATGACACTCCTAATTTAAAGGAGAGAATCAAAAATAAAATCATCTATTTTTTCCAATTGGATATTTCATCATTGAACAATTAAATGAATGTGTGAATGCAAAAAAATACCATCACATGGATTAGTAACTGAATGAAATTGTGTTGTGTGTTGTGGCTTTGCTAGCCAATGTAAATCATGAATCTAGGTTTCATCACATGAAATCATGTTGTATTGGTAGCAATTTATATGTTCAATTTTTTTTTGTGAATCATGTGACCCAAATGTTGTTTGATTCTTCACCATATCATCAACATTATTTATTTCATTTAACACCACATTATATGTATTTCCCATTTCATTGTATAATAAATTAATATCCATTGAGATGTTTAGTAAAGAAAGGACAGAGTATCAATAAATTCATAAACATTCCTTAATTCCCTAAAATAGCTCCAGACAACACAAATTAACTTTTAATATTCTTCCAAGCAGTTATAAAAAGGAACTTCACCTCAACTAAATTACCATTATCAAAATTACACTTCAAATAAATGCTCCAAGTGTGGTACCTTGATTTTCACATCATGAATATAGCAATATGTAAACTCCTCAATCACCCACCCATACATAACTTCACCAGAGAACCCTATGCCAAAACTCCCACACTGCAATCTTCCTTACTCATTACATGATTCAAGGGGACTATATATGGAAAAAACTCATTCACACCCTTCACTATATGGATGCATATAATTTTTCAACTTATCTTTCCAAATTGATTCATCAATAACATGTTTTGAAAAATCACTAAACTCTGCATCTTCTACAAAAGTATAGACTAGTAATCTCATAAAAAATTGTATCCTATGTCCAACACTATCATATAAGTTTTCCTATAGAACCCTTCATGAAAATAACCAAAAAAATATAAATTCTAAATATATATCTGCTAATCAGCCCTACCATACCCCCATATAGAATGAAACATCATAACAAACCACCTATACACATTAAACCTATATATACTAGTGAAAATGGATAGAAACTCCTGAATATTGGACTCCAAAAACTAAACTAAACTCTCATAACCTCTTCATCACTCTTAAACTCCACCAAATAATACCACCAATTAAACAAAATGTATAGTGGTCCTCTATTTATGCCTCTCTTTATGAATGGACATCGACATCATATTTTATTTTAAATCATGTATATTCCACTTACCGAGTATAAGATAGTGAGGATATTTAATTGTTTATAGTGGAAAGAAACACTCAACATATTTTATTTTCCTGAGAATATATCCCAATTATTACTAATGCTTTCTATGACTGTAGACATGTCATAGGAACAACTACTAGAACCATATCATTCTACAAAGCCCTCTATGTCTAAGGGTTGAGGTATGCATGGATCTAAATGTTTTTATTTTTTAATTATGAATTTTACTTATATACACACATATATCAAATTATTTTGGAATTTTTTTTCAATAGGATAATACTCGATCTCTTATTCTTCTCATAAGAGAGGCCCTGGTCATGGAATTTCTTCTTGGAATTCCAACACGACCATTGATGTATCATTGGAGGAGAGATACCATCCTATGGGATTGGGTACCCCTACATTTATTTACACATTGGTTCATATCATACGCAACCCACACATGTTTTTATTGACTACATGTGAATGGGAGTCATTCCCCAAGGATACATTATATTAGTTATTGAGGGAAGTTTAGGTAAGAGGATCATTTTTGTTTCTCAACTATGTGTAAAAAATACTAACATGTGATAATTTTTTTTATTAAATAGAATAATCTGAGTGTGCGCCTAAATGTGTTTTGGCCAGTGTGTATATAAAAATGTTGTTACATGTGTAAAGATAATAAAGGGAGAGTCAAGTGGGATCACTAGGTACCAAATGTGGGTGCTCCAGACATTCTGGATAAAGTCCGGAGAGGGGCTCTCCCATCTTAGTGGCGTGAGCTGTTTGATATTGTTCTATTGAGGCTGCAATGGAGAGTCAATATATTTTAGTTTATATATTTCTAATAATTTGTACCATTTTACTTATTTGTTATTCGAATTTATTAAATGTAAGAGGTGGTAGAACGTCATTCCGAAAATAATGCATTGTAGGGACCACCTTTCAGGCTTGGGACTCATCATGTGTCCCGAATTTTACATGATGTATTTATTATTCATTTTTTAAATTTTATAATTTAATATGGTTTTGGGTTTGTATTTTTATCTTATTAATATATAGTTACAGGAGCAAGGTGGACAGATTGGTGAAATGTTAGTGTGGATGACAACTCATGATCGAAATGATCCGGGGGTTGCAGCTCTTATAGTAAGTTCTTGTACTAATTATAAATTATTAAACACATCTACATATAAATATATTTTTATATTTACATATTACATTGGATCAATTTTTGGTTGAGTTATCACAGTTTCTAGAGGACCAATGACAAATTTCCATGCGAAGGGATTAAATATTCAATCGCATTATTGTTCGTGGTAGACATGGCTACAACAAGACCAATAAAATATGGATTAATTATTTTTTGGTTTCATGCATAATGGCTATGGATCTTGTCATTTCTGAGATGACATAGAATATGTCATATTTGGAGGCATGAGTTCATGGTTTCGAGGATGTAAATGTGCAGCTGGTAGCAGAGCTTAGAGCACTAAGAGAATATGTGCATCCGGGTGATAGTGCAAGTGATCCTACGATGTAGGTTTATACAAAATTTATTTATTTCTTTTTTATGAAATTAGTTAATATTACCTTTATAGTTTTTATTTTTTGTAGGCCCCTTCCGCATTAGATAGATGTAGCAGCCATGGCCCCAGATGAGGTATCATATTCAAGAGGTGTGTTTTGTATTTTATTTTTTGTGTCTCGTTTAAATTGATTGTATCAATTTGTTTTTTTGTATATTTTAGGGTTAAAATTACATTTTTTCCATTTCCCTGGTCCTAGTTTGTCATAGTTACCTTTAGGTAGCCTTTATTCGTTCATAGTTTCCTGCTCTGTCACCTAAACTAGTAGGATGGTACAAACAAACTAGAGAATATTCTCACTAAGCCCCACTATCTTCATCCCCAACCTTTATAATAGTATGTCCTTCACTTATTCTCCCATATAGGACCTCCTGAAAAATATATGTGGTCAGAATGTATGCCCCATTCTAAAAGACCAACGTCCACCTTCCACCCTGTCTGCTTCTCAGGATATAGTATAATTTCATGGTCTTTATTTTTTTTATTTTCTATCCTATCTTTTTATATTATACCTATCTTATAGTATGTCATTATGTGTGTGTGCGTGTGTCGTGTTGTTTTGGTCTATATGTATCTCTTTTTTTCTGTCTATATGATCATCTTGTATGTATGTCTTTCTCTCTGTGATTGTCTGTAGGAGTGTGTGTCTATATATCTGAATGTTTTTAAAAATATATATCTATCCATTTTACAAAAAACCCATCTATCTATTTATCCATTTATTTGTTTTTCATCACACTGTGTATGTTTAGTGATCAATCTTATCACAAGAGGGTTTATCCATAGGTTTTTTTGTTTCTTTGTCAGTCTACATGCCTTTCTAATGACATGTCTATCCATCCATCCATGTGACTTTTCATTGATCTATTTTTCTATCGTCATTATTTCTATTTTTATATCAATCCATTTTTCATTTTTTGTGTGTACATATTATTTTGTCTCTGTTCATTCAATTTTTTTATCGGTGTATGTGTCTACATTTTTAACCCATCTATGTGTCTATCTTCCTTTTCTATTCAACATTTTTTTTCAAGTTGTATTCAATTGTTCAATAGTTCCTTGGTCCATTTATCCATCCATCTTCTTTTCAATCCATCTTCCTATCTTTATTGTTTTCCATCCATCCATTCATTTCTTTAGTAATGTGTGTGAAATTAATAGTCCAAGGAGATGTCATTAGACCCTCCATTAGGTATCAAAGAGGACTTAGGTACTAGTGATTTTGGATGTTTCCTATGCTTCTCATCATTGGACAGATCCTTTCCTCAACATCATTTGATGGATCATTATAGAACAACTTTTTGACTCATTATATCATAGATTTTTAATTTCTATGAAGCAGATAGTCATAGATGATCTAATGATTTGGGAACATTGGGGGTTGGTATATTATGTGGATTCCTAGTAACCCTCTCCCTTTGTGAAGGGTCGATCCCATAGTGACCTTGATATCACTACTCACTAGTATTCCCTAAGGGTATGATGATATCCAGGAGTAGGAAAGAAAGTTATTAGCTTTATAAAATCACTTGTTGAAGGAAGATTGCTCACAGTATTAACTGTTTTATGGTCCATCATCATCTAAAGTCCCCACACCACTTTAAAATGTTTCTCCTTACCAATATCTATAAATATTTCTGTCACTTTGAATGGCCCCAAAATATGAATAGAACATTCCCAATATAGACATGCAGTAAGAATTAGTTAATCTTCACCAAAAATTTATTCAAGAGACTTATAAGATCCTATTCTATTAGAATATTTTACATGATAAATGAACATGGCTTGAAACCGTTGTGGGAGTCATAGATCAGGAGTAGGTAGTTTCTTGATTACATCACCCAGAATCTTATAAGATGAATTGGTAGAGGGATGTCTGGATTGACATACTAACCCCATTCTTCATAATAACCCTATTCCAACTCTACATAGAACGTGCCTTGATACACCTCTTTATTCATTAAAGATAACCCCATTGAATGTGTATATGTTTTATTAATACCGTAAGGACCTTGAATGATATCTATTAATGTCTCAAATCTATCATTGATTTGTCGATGGGGTTCATTCCTCGTGGATTTCATGACTTCCCTTAACAATTCATGGACTAATGAGGATGTACACCAAAGATCTCCCTACATATCCTTTGTTGTGGTGGGATTTTCATACATGGCACCATAGATTTGTTCCCCGTAGACATAGTTTTCTTCACATAAGATGATTCTTAATTTATGTTCTTTAAGGTTGAATGTATTTGTCTATGTGATCTAGGGGATCAATAGTTATGGGATCAAGTTGATGTTATAGATGTACATCAAGGATATCTTGATGGATTCATAAATAAATGCCACCTCTATCTCCTACTTTAATTTAGTACATGCCCAATAGAGCTAATATGGATGTATATATGTGTGTTTGTGGCTGTGATATGTTTGTTTGGCTATCTAGGGAAGTTTTCTGGTGATGTAACACACATTCATTAGTGGATTACCCCAAATAGATTATGATAATATTTGAGGATATGATGGATCTTATTAGATTATTATAATCAAAAAATTGAAGGGGGAGGTTTATTCTAGGTCTTTGGAAAATGATATACATCCACATTCTATTCTAGTATAGTTTAAGGATTGTGTGTTTCTCTCATAGTGAGTGTATCTGTGTGTGTGTGTGTGTCTATCTTCCCATAATTTTGTCCATCCACTCATTTGTATATATCTTTTATGTAATCTCACCCACTAGTTCATTGGTCTCGGTATTCCTTCATCCCTCATTCATAGGCTAGTCTATATATCCATCTGTCTATACATTGGTTTGATCAACTGTGCTGGTGTAGTTGCATCCGTCCATAATATTTAAAAGATGGACAATGAAAACACCCATGGAAAATTGTATCTATATATTCAAAAGACTCTATATTTTCAACACGTCTTCAAACAAAAGGTAGTTTTAATCTTGATGCAAAACTAGCTGTCATGATTACTCATGTAGCACATGTCTTTTATAATATCTAGAGGTAAATTCTGGTTTAGATTTATTTCATTTTATGTGCATATCATGACTCTTACTCCTTATATTACCCATCAGGTTTTCATATGATTATTTAATGTTAGTTATTAAGCATTGAATCACCCAACAATATTCATATATATCTACTTATTTTTCTTGTTTAATATATTTTTTGTGTATTATTGGTAGATTGATTGTGGCTGATGATTGGAGATGAATTGAAGCTAGTTTGATTTCTATTTTGGTCAGGATATCTGATTTTAATTTCTTTTCGGAAACCATTTGCGACTGCCAATGAATGTCGCTAAATCTATTTATCTCAAATCATTAGCGGCTATATAGATGGTCACTAAGGTCCTTTCTAGTTACTTCTACCACGTCTGGGATAGGAATCCCTATAGTGATTGTCCTTGGTAGTCGCTAATGACCAATATTGACGGGGCAACTGAGACCGCCAAAGGTGACCGAGTAACTCTCCCTATAGACTATTAGAACCCACTTTTTACAGTCACTAATAATCGATTTTCTAGTAATGATATCATTATGACTATATTTTCTTTATTCAAAATATTTGAAATGGGTTTATCAGCTTTCTTTTGATATCTACAATACCTTGCAAAAATCCCATCGTTTTCTACAGACAAAGCATTCTCCTTTCCTCTTAGAAGGATTGTATTTCTTCTTGAATTGTTGAATTTTCTTTTTGAAATGTAAGTAAGAGTTTGGTTGTGTCTTTCCCTCAGTTTTATTAATATTGGTATTGAATTGTGAAGCCACACTCATTATTTAGATATGGGCGTCCCCGTAGTACAAAAAATACACAAAACATGCTTGCAGATCAATCTACTTATTTAGATGGCGATTTGGAGGACGAGGAGGATGGGGCATTATTTGAGAGTGCGATCAGCGCCTCCGCCGAGCCTGGCACTTTTAGTCCGGTTGTCGTATGGGGCCAAGAGCGATTCCAGCAAATCGTGGTTGCAGTCGCATTGGCTCTGGCATTTTCCGCTGCAGTATGAGCTGGTTTTTCCGCACCACCCCCACTCGCTGCAGCACCGCCCGTCGTTGTAGAGTTTACCGGGGGGCGTCGCCTCCCTCCCGCATCGATCTTCGTTTGAAGCACCCAAGAAGAAGAAAGAGGAGTAGAGAGCAAGGCAGCTGACCAACAGCTTCCCCATCTCACACTTCAATACTCGGCTACACTCCGCTACACGGGGGACTATGGGGGGTATAAATACCATGCCCGACCTTCACAAACCAAACAGTGTGCCCCCGGTTCTAGGGACCAAACTTCAACTTAACATTTACGATGTGATTCCTTACAAATTTAATTTACTTCACAGACCCTGTCCCCGTCTCCCGTGTGGCAACATTTTGGATTATTTCTAAATTGTTTTACCATTATCGGTTAAAATCTTGACCAAAACATACAACGTGATTAAAATTTCTTATTTGGGTAATATTTAATTTAATTTAAGATTAACGTCAAATTATTTTTATACAATAGCTGGGACCAGTTTTTCAGACTTGTTTGAACTCCAGAAATGAACAACGATCACCCTAATCCCAGAACGCTAGTGAAAGAGTCAAATTTCATTTCAATTATAATATCCTATGTCACTCAACATTATCTAAATCATAAATAAAATGAGAAATATTTATAGGGTCTTGGAATGAAGAGCGTGCACCATATATAATGAATGCCCACATTTAAAATTATAATACTACTATGTGATAACACTACCACAAATCCGGGCAAGTGGTGCGCTGACTTTTTATAGCGTTAAGCAGAAGACGTCGATAAAAGTTTCACCTTTATCAGTGCCAGCTAAAATCCCTGATAAAGATAATTTTTATCAGCTACAAAAAAACACTGCTAAAGATGAAGCCTGTTTTCTGCGTTTTCTTAAATGATAAAGGGTATATTTAACAGTCCTATTCTTAGCACATATAAAAGTTTTTGATAAAAAAATATTATTAATTAATATAAATTTAGTATATTTATAAAAAATAATTTTTATTTATATACATTAAATAAAAAATAATTGTTTAAAATTAATATTGTTTTAATAATTCAAATATATATATAATGTTTTAAAAAGATTATAAGATTATAAATAAATATATTTATTTAAATAATTATAAAATCATATTTTTTTTAAAATAATAAATATATTTATTACATTTATAATTATATATTTATAAATAAATATATATTTAAATAAATATATGCCTCCAATGAATTTGTTCAATAAACATATATATTAAGAGATAATTGTTGGGGGCACCTCCTCCAATGCTGTCCATGATGTTTCTAATTAAATTGGCTGAAGACCGTGTGAACTAATTCACACAAAGACACTATTTTAATGTGGGTCAAAGAAGCGTTTTTGTGGAGTTATGAATCTTAACACCGACATTTTTCATTATAGAAGGAGGCAGCTGCAAGCCTTTTGGACACACCAACATCCACAACACCAAGAGCAGAGCCCATTTGGTGCTCCTCTTTCATCAACAATCATTTTTCCTTTGCATTCGAGAGTTATACATTTCAAATCCCTTCCATTTTTGGGCAGTCTCTACAGTGTATTTCTTTATTTTAGTGGACCCCCCTTTCTGGACTAGGTCCCATGGTTTTTCCCTCATTGGGTTTTCCACGTAAAAATTTCCGGTGTCAACCTTTATATTCTACACATTTACTTTTGGGACGCTGCGCATCCAATTTTATTTGGAGGGAAATATTTTATTTTTCCGCTACACGTTCGATTTGATTTTGTTTGCACATTCATCGCTTATTGTCTTTCCCAACATCTGGTATAAAAGGAATTGTTTTTTATTTCATATTTATTATGGATGACAATTATGGTCGCCTAATTTATTGAATGGTACCAACTACCATATGTGCAATTAAAAATGATGGATTTTCTTTTCGTCATGCAAATGCATATTCTAATGTTTAGTACCGAGAAGCTATAAAAGATGACAGATAAAGAATGAGAGTTCGAGCATGAGATGGTTTGTGGTTTCATTTGCCAATGGGACGAAGACAACGTGATGAAAAACATTGTCAACACCTCTCACGCTAGAATTTTGTAGGAGAAGCTCGAGACAACATATACTTCCAAGACCGGACACAATAAATTGTTTCTTCTCAAACAAATGAGGAATTTTAAAGTTGATCCTTAGGTCTGTAATCCTAATCAACTGGGAATGTGCCACCAAGAATGTTCATACCTATATATGCATACATGAATATTACAATACCTATACACCTATACATAAATATGAATATTCAGAGTATGTAAAATAAATAACATAAAACTAATTTAAAGTTGATCCTTAGGTCTTTATTCCCAATCTTCTGGACATCCTTTATAAGGGAATTGAGCAAGATGTCATACCACTCAAGTTGTGTATCATTAACTTGATCTCGGGGTCCATAATCTCAAGAGACATGTATCTACTTCAGCCAACGTTGGAAAAGTATTTGAGTAAGATATGTCACCATAGGAGGATACTTGTCCAACACCTAGGTTCACCCATACTCACCTTCAATCATTATAATAACGGATTCAGTGGATGTACATCTGGAAATCCTGTAAATGGTCACTGTGCTAGATGTCATGCTTCTCTGATCATCTGAATCCAATCTGATTTATGATCCCTAGGTCTCGGTCCATAGGTGGCCATGACATTCGGACCTAGGAAAATCCCTAAGGGTGTGAACCTTAGATGGTATGTAAGGATAACTCACTTGTGAGATTCCATTCCCACCCCTATAGTTCATAATAATTGAGATTGTAGTCATCCATATCATCCAGAAGACTATAATCATTTTGGGTATCCAATGATGTGAAATGCCAATCTCAACGCCACGGTCATGTAACCGATCAGGGAGAGCATAATCATTCCTATCCCTCGGGAGAGCATAATCATCCCTGAGTACAATCAGATCAAGGAGAGCGTAATCATCGTCATCATATATCAACCAAATTATAGATCAATCATACTCATCACATGAGATAGCATAATCATCAACAAGTATCCTTACTAGGGATTTTAATTCCCGTATATCATAATATTAGGCTCAACAACCGAATTCCATGAACCAGCTCTGTAAATCCCAACAATGTAATAATCAAATATAAAGGCTCCACATCCATATCCTAGGTAGTACCTCTGGGTATAAAAATAAACATATAAAGATAACATGGCTCAGAATATGGATCCCAAGAAAAATTTTTGGGCATCCCAAAGAGAAATAAATGCACCTCCCATCAAGATCCATAGCCACCAATAAGGAATCACCTCTGGTAATCATAACTACATTAACAATAACCAAGTGAAAGGTTAAAAAAGAGTGTGGGTCTCTAAAAACCTAGACCCAACACTACTTACATTGCCCCATGGGATTAAATGTTCGACATGGTATCTATGGTGAAAATTACTACCATCTCTACCAAAACCCGACATACTAACTCAAGGTCAGTCAAACAACAAGGCACCCACTAGGTCCCTCACATCAACACTAAAGAGGAATCCTAATTTGGATCCTCTAGGTATAATCACTAGTGAAGGAATCCTACATGGTATCCTTAGCTGTTAAGTAAAAAGGAGGAATCCTACAAGGGATCCTCTAACATAAAACAAGATAGAAGCATCCTACAAAGGATCCTTGAAATAACACATAGGTGAAGGATTACTATATGGGACACTCAAAAAATGTATAATAAATTAAAGGCATCCTACATAGGATCCTCAAAATGTTAAACTAGTAAAGGGATCCTACAAGGGACTCCCTAAGTCATCATGTAAGAAAATGCACCCCTTAGGGGATCCTTGGTACAGAAAGAAGATAGAGGCATCCTATATGGAATCCACTAGGTCAAAACGTAAACAGTGGAATCCTATTGGGGATCCATGATAAAAACTCATCTCACAACCCCACAGGCCATAAGGGAACATCTCACAAGGGAGACTTCCTTGAAAGAAAATATATGAAGTCATCAGTTATGATAGATATCTCATGGATCATCTCAGAAATTATCTCACTCTCATAAGATACTAGACTCAATTACTGTAGGAAGAACCTATCTATTTTAGTTAAAAGTCCAAAACTCCCATTATGAGTACTTATAATAGTCTAAAAGTTCCACCATTGTAATCTACATGAAAAGATACTCAGAATGGAATAATCTTGGGTCCAATTACAACTCATGGATGAAAATATATGAAAACCCCAAAAGTGTTACAAGGGTATAGGACACTGCGTGTCACCATGAGTACACAGTGGGTACTCCCAAAGCCCCACCTGCACATATATTCTTTCCAGACATGGAGTGTAAACACCCATGTACCCAACATGTAAGGTGGGTACACAATATGTACCTGACACAAGGAACCTTCCTGTGTCCCTTAAATGGCATGTCCATGTACTTGGCCTGGCCGTGTACTTTTACACGGGGTCTGGATGTGTACTCTACATGGCCATGTACCCCTACATGGGTTTCCTGGCTGGGTACTGGGCTACATAGTTGAGTACCAGTACAAGGTGTATACACTATGTACATGATGTGTACATAGAAAACATCATCTTCCCTAAACAGGAAGAACACGTGATGTGTCTTCTTAGACAACACATCATGTAGATGGGTTTTCCCAAATAGAAAACCCTCAAAACGCCTGAAATCTCCATTATCACGCCCAAATAAATAGAATGGTCGACTATGATCCATAAGAAAGAATAATCGATTATAAAAACTTGAAAACCACAAATATATGGGGGGTTTATTGTAAACATTTAAAATGGCCTACTTTTGGGTGAAAATCATTAAAGATTCTCTAATTTCCGTGTTCCACAGTTGTCGTACAATGATCCATCATGTCAAGAGATTCATGATGGTACCACTTTATTTCCCTATATCTTTTTATCTAACCCTCTCCATTTCTCTCTTAGGTAACACAATGGTGGATCACCCTTTCCATATATGGGAGAAGCCCGAAGGAAAAGAAGAAAATAAGAGGAAAAAGAAAAGAAAAAAAGGAAAAGAAAAAGGGGGCCTCAGATGCCCAACCCAATTTTATGCTGTGCCTAGGAAAAACACCTCGCTCCAGACTCAACAATGGAGACAAAATCTAAATATGGTGCTCAGTTCAAAAGATATGACAAAAAGAACCAACATGAATAATTTAATATTTAATTTATTAAATGTTAAATATTAATTATTCTTCAAAAATTTGAACATCTTTTAAATCCATCCAACTCCAATCCTAAGGTAAACAGCCTTTTATAAGACCAAAGGAGTGGTCAGAAAAATTATAAGAGATCATCTTCTATGGGGAAATACCATTTTACCACTTAAAATCATCTGAAATCAAATTAATGAACCATAATAAATGTCATTATTTAGATATGGGAATTCATGTAATACACATAACATTCATGGAGACATGAATATGGTTATTTAGACTGCGATTGTGCACATAAGGGATGGTGCAGATCCGGCTTAGGATACTATTTTGGAGAGCAAGTAGCGGCTTATCTGGAACATTATCATCTCTGATTCCCTTTGAAACAGGAGGATATAAATCCTGACATAGAATTTTTTAAATTTTTTTTCATACTCATATTTTTGATCCCAAATAAATATTGGGATCACACCCTTGTTAAAAAATTTGTTATATATAAATAATATTTTATTTATATATATTTATAAATATATTTATATGAAATTTAAATTTAAATTTTTTATCTGATTATTAATTCGGGAGTGTTCACATGATATTTTTGTTGGAGTTGGTTCCTTAGAACCAACTTCTTTGAACTTTATGATATTTTGTATTCATGGTTTTAAATAGTAATAAACTACTTATCAAATCATAATTGTTCTTTTGTGTGACATTGTATGTGATAATATCCCAATAGTAGTTGTCACACTAAAAGGTCATAGTAATTCCCCGCTATGATTATAACCTATAAGTACTATGAAACTATTCTAAAATATATGTTATATAGTCAGATGATATCATTTGAAGGACAAAAATGACACCGACTATCATTGGTGGAGACTCGTATGATTTTGAGGCACCTTCTCATGAGGTACACCCATGGTAATATCAAGTATTATATTATGAGAACGAGACCCGACAGTTATAAATCCACATTTATATGTGTCATTGGATGTTAATATCTACGGACATGTGTATTGTACCTTAGAGTTTAATATTATTATTAATGAGTATTATGAGTCATTTAATTTTATGTATTGATTAAACTATGAGGAATGATGTTTGTACCGAGGTAGGATATGTTTGGTATGTCGTGAGTAATAATGTAATAATGAATATTGAGAGAAAGGATTTATCCCTTATGTTCATTAATGGATGTTAATATCCCAGGTCCTTTTATTAAAATGATATGGCAAAAACAAATCCATGGACCTCATGTTCTATAGGCGAGTTCTATTTCTGGGAAGTTAAAGAAAGTGATATTGAGCATATAGGTTGATGGAACTTGCATGAAACATGCTAAATTAGATATATTGTGATAAAGGGGTTATATAACACAATAAGTGTCTTTATGTGGCAACATGTTGTTTCAACATTGACTTCTTTCTCTATGGGTGCCTTGGCATATTTCTAAAAGGTAACCTTGGACATTAGGCTTCTTCACCTAATGCCACTGAAAAAGAGGCCTATAGGGTCACATGCTTAGTGTATCCATAATCTCTATTAAATAATATATTGTTATCTATTATTTTATAGGTTGAATAAATATTATTATAGTATATGGTTTAATAATTATTCATGTATGCTTGATTTCATTTATTTCATCACTAGTTAATTGAGAGAATATATTTTGTGTGAAATAATTAATAAATATTTATTTACTATTTAGTGAATATAATATTTATTTATTTATTGTAGAATACTGTATTTATATTTATTTAATAAATAAATACAAATTTTTCAAGGCCCGATAAATATTTTGGGGGAATGACAGACTGAGTTTTATGGTTCGGTGAGAAATAATAAATATTCAATATTATTTAATTAAATAACATTTTATTATAATTTTCTTTTTATGTGCATGTAATTAAATATTATTATTATTATTATTTGACATGGGTTTTTTCTAGGATTAAATAAAAAATCAAGGGCACTTGTGTAATTATTTTATTTTAACCCTAGAAATATATCAACCCAATTTTAATATTTTTCATAAGTGCCAATTTAATTGTGCACAATGGATTTGGAGAGAACCTATCAAGCATGGAGAGATTTATTCTCTAATAATTCTCTCAAGAAAGAAGTGTGATCCTCCTCTACTGGATCAAGAAGAATGCTTTGGAAGTGGTTCTTGAGGTGATCAAAGGTGGGCGACACAAGCACACAGATATTCGGTGCTAGCACCCAAAGTCTCCATCGACGATGTCTGGAGATTCATGGAACACGTGTGGATCACCACTAGAAGAAATCTATGCTTGGTTACTATAACATAGTGATAGTGAACTGCAAATCTGTCTCTAGACACATCAATGAAGAAATAATTCCTTATTGGTAATTCATATTTATTTAAATTAATTATAAATAATATGTGTTGATCTACTCTCACTTGGTTCCAGTGTTCTATCCCTTTCTTATTATTTGATTAAGTTTCATTTATCACGGCATTCATCCTCACATAGATCTCTGATGGGTTGTTGATCATGGAAAAAATAAAAGTTAGGAAACCCCCATTCCCACGCTTCTACTGGACCCGTAACCTACAAGTGGTATCAGATCTAAGTACATAATTATTTATAATTATTTAAATATCATTGCTGATTTACACATTTTAATTTAGTTTTTCAATTCTTGTTTAGTCATTATTTTAATCCAAATTTTGAAATCTTTTTCTTACTCCCTTGTTTCTTGCAGATCTAATCAATACGTTTATTTTTATGATCAAAATAAACATGTGGAACACACCCAGAGGTTCCAAGGGTTCTATTTGGACAACACCATACTACACACCATGTAACTGGAGTTACACATTGTATAGTCATGTTCAATTCATCAATACTAATTCAGAAATCAATTCAAGATCATGAATTAATTAATGCATTAATTACACCATTAATTCATTTCATGCTAAATAGAATTAAATGGCACACGATCGGCCTTACTACATTCTGTGTGTCCCATTGGATACGATATATAATCCCTTTGGGTCAGAGACGGGCTGTGTATTCCATACCCAACCTACACGACCGGAGACCATCTAATATGGTGTCAACACTGCATGTGGACCATTGGACACACTGTGTACTCCAAAATTTCTAAGGTATTCTTCACATGCTTTGTCCTTAGGCATGTACATCAGATAGATGGTGAGAGTTGTTCATGCCATGTAGATAAGATCTACATGTCATGTAATTATACCAAATTATGTAGATTTAGAATTTAGTTATTTTTCTATGTAAACCTTGAGACATGTCCTTGCGTGTGGTCATAAATATAATACACACCATGTGATAGGTTTTAATATAAATAAATATTAAAATTTTCAATTAATATATGTGAAATGTTATGATATGCATATTATGTATGATTCATATTACAAGTTTTTACTCGACAATTATTGAAGCATTACACATGACCAAAAAAACATGTAATTTGTGTAATCATCCATGAATTAATCAGAGTGAAAGTACATGATAATTATTGTATTCAATTTTTCATAAGATTAAAATAGTATAAGAGTATAATATATATTTGGTGTATTCGGACGAGAATTCATTATGTTGTCTCCAAGGTACATTTATGTACACAGCTAATTTTAAATAAATTTATTTATTTTGTTTAAAATTATAATTAATGATAACATCAATGGAATTTTTATGCGAATTAAGATAAAATCATTGATTAATTAAAGAGAATAATTAATCAATTTGAGTGTGATTTATCTTAAATAATAATAATTAAGAATTTAATTCTAGTTTTATTAAATGTATAATTAATTTCATGCATATGGTTGATCATGAGCTAAATTAGACCTTTGGTATGTGATTGGTTTCATTTAATTTATTATAAAATTAAATTATTGGATTTCATGCCTTGTCTCCTCATTATTATATAGGTCCTTCATGCCCATGGTTTATTTTATGTAAACCCCCTTTTTCCCTCACTTGTGTGTGAGTAAATGGCATATGTAATAGATAGAGCTCCCAATCTAGTATATGCAGTTAAAGTTCAGATCTGAGTAAAAACCAATCCATGGATATACATAGGTGGATAGGTGGAAAGCTGATACACAAACATTAATTGGTTCAAGGTATTTTCCCCCTAGTTCAACAGTTAGTTTATCAACCGATAGATAAAGTAACCACTAGTAATAGATCATGATCATACCATTTTAATATTTTATTTTTATCAGTTTCATTGTTATTTCATTAAGGATATCTTGTCGCGATCATATAATTAATGAATTAATAATCATGATAGATAGAACTAAAATAAACCAGCTTATAAGTAAATATTATCTAAGACATGGTTAATTGCTCATGTAAGCTCACTTAATATTAACAAGCATGTGATAAAGATAATAATTTGAAATTTGAACATAAAAGTTGAAAATACCTCAATAAAATATTAAGCAAGTATAGCCTTCCAATACTTCGGTTAGAATCGAACCATAGTTCAAAGTGCTTGACCAGCCAAAGATGGGGTGCTTGCAATTATCAGGGAATCTTAGGTTGAGGTTTTGGGTTGAATTAACTTAATTGACATCAATGGTTGAATGGAAAAGCAGGACTTGGTGTAATTGAGAGGAAAAGGTTGAGGAAATACAAATTAAGGATTTAAAGATTGGAAAGTCCACTCAACGGATCTAGGAACTATGACTTAATACATTTGGAATTTGGAACTCCATACTAAAACCTTTCAAGTTACTTGACCAACCAATGTTTGGGTAATGAGAATGATAATACGGATCCTTTCCACTGGAATGTCTAAGAAAAAATATATCATGAAGCCAATGGTGAGGGTTGTTGTGTTTTGATAAAATAGTGGGTGATTAATAGATATAATATTTATTTATTTTTATAAATTTTATCAGATAATGTAATAAATCTTTGCATATCTTAATTATAAAAACTGCCTTAAAATGACTTAAAATATATCATTGTGATCCATACATGAGAAGTAAAACCTTATCACCAACACAAATTTCCTAGAGTGGAAAATTTACCTACATGTCTCCCTTATCCATGAAAGGAAACTATATATGTATAAAGAACCTTCTCAAGTTGCTCTCGGAAATGAGGTAAGTGATGAATAGCTATCTCTCTATGAGAAATATATGAATGATGCTAAATATTTTTAGTGTATCATGTTTTCATCCATGTCCAATGAGATTTTGAAGAAACATGAGGATATGTATGTCTATATCATGATGTCTCACATTTTGGGTTTTTATCAAGAGAATGTTAGACAAGAGAGGTATGAGATCTCTAATATATTGTTCATAACTAATCATGGAAAGTCTACACCATCTAGGACTCATGTAGTCAATCCTAGCATCTAAATTTAATGCCTGAACATCTTAGGGATTAAATTCCTAGACTAGTTGCATACAAATATCAAACTTTCATCACTTCCTAAGACCTTCAACAACTTTATTGTTAATTACAATATGTGAAATAATGAGAAGTGTCTTTTAAAACATCTTAATTTAATTCTCCAAGTGGATAAGGACATGGGGTGTGTCAAACATGTAGTCCATAAGGTGAATAAGAAAAGGAAGAAAAAGGCAAAGGGTCTCAAGACTTATAAACAGTCTAAATCTCCCAAGCACCATCCTTCCAAGAAGAAAAATATCTAGAGGTAGGGAAAGGAAAAGGAGGAAGTATGTTTTTCATGTGGCAAGTTAGGACACTAGAATAAGAATTTCACCCATAAGAAAGGGGAAGCTAAAGATACATTCATTATTGAGTATAATCTTTCAATATCTACACATTGGGTGTTAGATATAGTTTTTGGGGCTCACATCTATATCCAAATACAAGAACCAAGTATATTTTGAAAGATTTACAAATGGGAGGTGGATCTGATAGCTACCAAGGTAGTGAGGATGGATTCCCCATCCATTGGTGACTATCGCCATTAATTTTATATGGTGATGATTTTGGTTTTAATAGATTGTTATTATGTACCTACAGTTACCAAGAACATAATTTTTGTGTCATGTTTAGGTACAAATGATTTTATTTAAAAAAATTTTAAATAAAAGTTGTTTCGTTTATAATAAAAAAAATATGTTATGGTATGGAACATTTAAATAATGGTATTTATTTATGAAATTAAAAAAACTAAGTGTTGGAAATCAATAATGAATCATGTTCACATGAATCATAAAACACCATGCTGGGGAATCATCATCTCAGTCATGTAAAAGAGAAGCATTTGAAAAAGATCTGTCAAGATTGGTATTTAGACTCTTCTGAGCTAAAACCACTTGATAGATGTCATGATTGTTTATAAGGAAAAATTAATAAACCATGATTCAGTTGACAAGGTGAAATGGTCATAAATATTTTGATATTGGTACACACTAATGTCTTTTGACCATTTCCCATAAAATCCAAAGGTGTATATTCTTACTTTATAACTTTTAATGATGAATTGAGTAAATATGGATTTATCTACTTAATGAGGTATAAGTCTAAGTCCTTTGAGAAATTAAATGAAATCAAGAATGAAGTAGGAAATAAACATGGTAAGAAGATAAATAATCTTTGATCATATTGAGGTGGTGAATATCTTAACCAAGAGTTTGCCGACATTTTAAGATATTTGTGATTCTATCTCAACCCACACCACCTTACACACTACAATAGAATGGTGTTATTGAAAGAAGGAACCATACCTTTATAGACATGGTAAGGTCGATGATGAGTCATATAGATCTTCCATTATCCTTTTAGGGATATGAATTACAAACTGTGTCATACACATTAAACCAAGTGACAACTAAAGAAAAAACATGAAATTCCGTTCAAGCTATGGAGTAGAAAGAAATTTTTTTTGTAACATACACATGTATGGGTTTAAGAGGAATTGGTTAAGGCCTTATTAGGTAAAAAAATAGCACCACGGGGCACAAAGTGTCTCTTTATAAGATATCCCAAGGAATCAAACAGATACTACCTATACAACTCCTCAGGCAAAAAATTATTGTCTCTTGGAAATCCATCTTTATTATGAGGTAGAACGACCTTGAAAAGTATAGTGGTAGAATGATAGACTTTGATAAAGTAGATGCTTAATATAAATATGAGTTGGTATAGGAAAACATTCCATAGGTCCACGTAGAAGAAGTAGTTCATTAAAAACAATTACTGCATAGGAGTGTAAGAGAGGTAAGAGAACTAGAGAAATATGGTTTTATATTCATTGAACATGGTTACTCTTTGTTGGTTGAAAATGATGAATCTATCTTCTACATAGTGGAAGTAGAGAGATTAGAAGTTGCACGATTATTGGAATCCATGAATTCTGAAATGGATTCCATGTATTAGAACCATGTTTGGGTTCTGTTTGAGGTTCCAGTTGATGTAAATCCTATCGGATGAAGATGGGTATTCAAGAGGAAACTGGACATGGAAGGTAAATTAAGTTCCTATAAAAAATGTAAAGTGGTTGAAGAGTTTAAAAAGCATGAAGTAATTGACTACAATGAAACCTTTTCACTAGTTTCTATGTTTATATACATTAGAATTATACTTGCTATAGAATCTTACCATGATTATGATATTTGGAAGATAGATTTCAAAACTACATTCCTTAGTGAGAGCCTTCATAAAGATGTTTATATGACACAACCAGAAGGGTTGGTGACTCTTGGTGATGACAAGTAGATATTTAAGTTGTAGAGATCGATTTATGGTTTGATATAAGTATCCAAGTCATTGAACATTTGATTCAATGAATCCATAGTAGAATTTGGTTTCATTAAGAATGAATGTAAGCCAGGTTTTTATTAGAGGATTATTGGATATGTGGTCGTTATACTAGTAGTATATGTTGATGATATATTACTTATTGGAAATGGCATATCAGTCATTCAATTTGTTAAGGACTGTCTGAATAAGTGCTTCTCCTTGAAGGACTTAGGTGAAGTAGCTTACATTCTAGGGATCAAGATCATTCAGGATATATCCAAGAGGATTATTGGTCAAATTCAATGTACATATATTGACCATACACTAAAGAAATTTAGTATAGAACAATCCAAAATGTTATTAGTTCCATTTTCACATGGAATACATATTTCTAAGAAAATGTGTCCTCAAACACAACAAGAGAAAGAGAGAATGAGTAAGATCCCATACACTTCAGTGATAGGATCAATCATGTATGTCATGTTATTTACTAGACTTGATGTTGCCTATGTGTTGATCATGTTAGTTAAATAACAAGAAAATCTTTTATAATATCATTGGACTACTATTAGGATATAATTAATTATCTAATAATAACTAAATATATATTCTTATTATATGGAGGAGATGGGGAGTAGGTCATCAGGGGTTATACTGATTCTGGTTTTTAGACATATTAGAATGATTTGAATTCACATTAAGGATATGTTTTTTGTCTCAATGGAGGAACAATGAGCCGAAAGAATTCAAAGAATCTATTTGTCGTTGATTCTACAACAAATTCCAAGTATATAGTAGCTTCTGATGTAGCTAAAGAATTATTTTGGACTCATAACTTTTTTTAGGATCTTGATGTGGTACCTCTCATTAAATACCCTATCACATTATATTGTGATAGTACTGTAGTGGTGGCTCTTGAAAAAGAGCTAATTTCATACCAAAAAACAAAGAACATTCTCTAGAAGTATCACCTCTTGAGGGATTTCTATAAGAGTAGTTAATTTAAAGTGATAAGATTACCCGTGGAAGAGAATGTGGCAGACCCCTTGACTAAAAACATATCTCAGTAGAAGTATGAGTATCATGTGAGAGCTAGTGGACTGAAGGTTATTATTAGTTGTCTCTATTGTAAGTGGGAGTCTATTGGAGTTAGTTCCCCAGAAAAAAATTCTACATACTTTATGATAACTTTTATTCATTGTTTTTAATATTTATAAACTACACAACACATCATGATTATTCTTCTACATGAAATTGTATGTGATAATGTCCCGAGAGTAGTTGTCGCACTAAAAGGTCATAGTGGTTCCCCACTATGATGAGAACCCGAAAGTACTGTGACACAATTCTTAAATATATTTTCTATAGCCAGATGATATTATTTTATGGATACAAATGGTACATGCTATTAGGGGTGGAGACTTATAGGACTTTTAGGCACCTTCTCATGGTTTACTCCCTTGGTAATATCCAACAAGATTTTGAGAATGAGACCTGATATTAGGAAATCCATATTTATATGTGTCGATGTTCCTATATGAGTACATGTGAATTCATACATAGATATTGTTATTATTATTATTGACTATTATGAGTCATTTACTTTGATGTATTGAAGAAAAATGTGACGACATATGTTTGCGGTGAGTTAGGATACGTTGGGTGCATCATGAGTAATATTAAATTAATGAATAATATGAGAATGGATTTATCTCTTCTTTTCATTAGTGGAAATTAATATCTGAGGAACTTTTAAGGAAATTATATAGCCTAAATAAATCAATGTCAATGGTGTTCTATAGGCATGTTCTATTTCCAGAAAAGTCAAAGAAAGAGATATTGAGCATATAGGTTGATGGAACTAGCATGAAACCTACTTGATTAGAGATATTGTGATAAAAGTATTGTATTAAACTGTAAGCGTTCATATGTGGTGACATGTCATTGTGTCATTAACTTCTTTCTCTATGGGTGACTTGGTGTGTTACTAGACGCTAACCATGGACATTAGGATCCTTCACCTAATGCCACTGAGAAATAGGCCTAGAGGGTCACACACTATGTGTAATAAAAATCTTAGTTAAATAATATATTATTATTTATTATTTAACAAGTTTATTAAATATAATTCTCATAATTGGTTTAATAATTATTCATGTATACTTGATTGGATTTACTTAAACACTAGTTAGTCAGGTGAATATATTATGAATGAAATATTTAATAAATATTTATTTTCTATATATTGAATATAATATTTAGTTATTTATTGGTGAATAATTCAGTGATATTTATCTAACAAATAAATTGAAATTATTCAAGGCCCCATAAATATTATGGAGGAATGGAGGATCGAGTTTTATGGTTCAGTGAAAAATAATAAATATTGAATATTACTTAATTAAATAATATTTAATTATAATTCACATGTTAAGAACATGTCATGAAATAATAATAATAATAATAATAATATATGAAATGTAGTTTTTCTAGGATTAAATAAAATAATCAAAGCCACTTGTGGAATTCTTTTATTTTAACCCTACTAATATAAATACTCAGTTATGTTATTTTTCTCAAGAGCCATTCAGTTGTGCACAATGGATTTGGAGAAAACCTATCAAGCCTAGAGATATCTATTATCCAATAATGCTCTCAAGAATGGAGAGAAATGCTCCTACATCAAATCAAGGATAATTCTTTGGAATCATTTCTTGAGATGATCAAAGGTGGATGACACAAGCACAAGGATTTTATGTGCTAGAACCCATAGACTCATTCGGTGGCGTCTGAAGATTCATGGGACACCTATGGATCACCTCTAGAGGAAATATAAACTTGGTTTCTACAACACAATAATGGTACACTACATATCTGTCTCCAGACATATCAATGATGAAATAATTCATTAATGGTAATTCTTATCAAAATAAAATTAATTATAAACAATATGTGTTGATCTCGTCTCCCTTGGATCTAGAATTATATCCCTTTTATGTTCATTAATTCAATTATGTTGATCATGAAATTAATTGATACATATATCTTGGATTTATCATTGATCGTGGAAAAAAGAAAATTTGGGTATCCCCCTTCATGTGCTTCTACTGCGCCCGAAACCTATAATTTTTATAACCCGAACCCTGTCCGAACCCGATTTCGAGGTTCCCAACCAAAAAAATATTTAAAAATATTTATTTATCTATATAGTTATATTAAAAAATTTTAAATAAATATTTATGTTTTTATATATAATTATATTTATAAATTTTTATTTATTTAATTATAAATCGATTAATAATTAAATATATATATATATATATATATATTCATAAATAAGTATGTATTCCTAAAAAAAATATATATTTATAATTATATAATTATTGATATATATTTATAAATATATATATATATATTAAATATTGGGGGTAAAATTTCAACAGAACACACACACAAGGTTGGAGACGGAGAGGTTTTCCATCTCAAACATCACTGATGGGTTGCACTTCGTTAGGTGGGGGAAGGTGGGTGTATAAATACAGTGGCCCGACTTCCATTGACCAAACTCCAAGAAAACTTTTACGATTCTATTTTTTACAAGTTTAATTTACATTAGGGTCCTGGTTTTCATGACTAGCTATGCTCCCACACGATGTCCCCATTGCCTCTAGGACAAATATTTTGGATTATTTAGAAATACTTATTTCGTTATCACTTAAAATTTTCACCAAAACATAGAATGTGATTAAAACATATTACTTTGGTCATAATTAATTTAATATAATATTAATGTTAAATTATTTGTATACAATATCTATGACCAGTATGTCATAGTCATTTTAACTCCAAAAATGCAAAAGGATCACCATAATCTGAGAAGACCGAGTGAAAGGGTCAAATTTTATTTCAATTATTAAATCTAATGTCACTCAATATCATCTAAATCATAAATAAAATGATTCATATTTATAGGGTTATGGAATGAAGAGAATTAATCCTATATAATGAATGCCCTCATTGAAAATTATGACACTACTACATGATAATCCTTTATCACGAGAAAAAATAATTTTGACAAAGTATGATTTTTATCATCTTTAAAAAAATATGATAAATTTCACATTTATCATTGCTATGTTTAGTGTTTATAAATTCTAACATTTATTAATGTAATATATAATTGGTAAAATTATTCCTCAATTACTATAGAAGTGTCTTTTATCAATTTAAAATTGATATTTTAGTTCAAAAAATGTGTCACTCATTAAAAATAGATCAAACATGGTTAGATTTTCTTGATAATTTTGGAAAATTATTCATAAGTCATTTTTATGTGTATAAATTATTCTCACATAAAACCAACACATGATGTGACCAGTATGACTCAAAGCGTCCATTATCAGTTTAAAATTGAAATTTTAGTTCAAAATGTGTGCCACTCACTGAAAACTGAACAAACATGATCCCATTATGTTGATAGTTTAGGAAATTGATTCATAAGTCATTTGTGACATATAGGAATTAGAATCACAGCAAACCAATATATGATGAGGTCGATATGACTCAAAGTGTGTGTTTTCAGTTTAAAATGAAATTTTAGTAAAAAACACAAGTGACATTATCATAACTGAGAAAACACATTCAAATTGTTTTGATAAGTTAGGATAATTATTCATATGTAATTTGTGACATGTAAGAATTAGTCACACCTCAATCTAAGGCATTGTGTGACTGGTATGACTCCAATAGTGACTTTTTATTTAAAATTAACATTTTAGTAGAAAACACAGGTGATCTACTCAAAACCATACAAACACATACATATTAACTTAATACTTTGGTATAATGGTCCATAAGTCATCTGTGACATGTAGTAACCAGCTGTATTTCAATATGACACACGGTGTACCTAGTATGACTCAAAGTGGTTGTTATTAGTTTCAAAATGACATCGTAGTTCAAAACTTGTGTCACTCACTAAAAATCCAGAAAAAGAACTCAAATTTTCATGATAATTTAGGGAAACTATTTATAGGTCATTTGTGACATATAGGAATTAGTCTCATGTCAAACCGATACACGATGTGATCGGTATGAATAAAAGTATGTGTTTCACGTTTAAAATAGGATTTTATTAAAAACACAAGTGATATACTCAAAATCAAGAAAAAAATTTCAGATTGTTTTGATACTTTAGGAAAATGACCCATAAGTCATTTGTGATGTGTAGGAATCAGCCACACCTTGATCTGATAGATGGTGTGACCAAAAAGAGTCAAAGTGTCCCACTACGGGAAACTAACAATAATCTAATGGATATATACCCACAGTTTAGATAAACTGTGGGTATATATTGTCTAACCAAACCTATACACACAGTTTTAAAAAACTATTATTATATTTTGAGCTATACCAATGGTTTTTTAAAAACCAATGTTATATCCCAATTAATTAGGAATCCTTGCTTGGCCTCCTCCTCCCCCTCCTCATTTGAACCCTAGTTCCCATATCCCACCAGCTTTAAGAAATAATAGAGGCCACCTCCGCTCCTCAAAGAAATTTTGGAACCCCCTCCCCTCTTTAGGAAATATTACACCTATTCGAAATTGTTCTTTTTACATTTCTGACAGTTTTTTCTGTTGGGATATTTGAGAGGTAAGATTTATTTCCCTCTTATTTCTTCTCTTGTCTTCTCCAGCGTCTAGGTGTTCATTATCTCATAATTCTTCAAGTATGGTTACGACATGTTATGATTATTCCATTTTTTCCAAAAATATGGATTTTTTTTGTGTCAAAAATGGATTCCATGACATAAATGTTTTTTATTTGATGTGTTTCCTTAGGGTTTTTTGGAAAATAAAATATATTTTTAATACTATTTGGAATTTTCATACAAAGAATGTCATAGCCTTTTAAAAGGTATTTCGAGACTGGTTATTTTTAACATGTGATGTATAGGGTAGGTTTTGATATTAAACTAGTTATAAATGTTATCAAATAGAAATAGACTATTATAAGATATTTTTAGAAGGTAATTAGTTTTAATATGACGATACAATAGTGTTTTCAAAAAACTTATGTCGGTAGATATATTTATAAAATATATTGGTGATTTACAAAAGTAGATTCTTTATCATGATGGGGATTTATCCCATTAGTGGGTGGTTTAAAATTATTTAAAATTTTTTATTTTTTGTACTTAATCAAGGTGGTTATTTTTTGAATGATTTTTGAAACACGTTTCCTCTTTGGTGGGTTAATTCATGGTATTTATCACTTTTTTTAACTCATTGAATAAGGGGGTCCACAATTTTTAAAATATTGATATTTTAAAATCATTTTTATTATTTTGGAGAGTGGTTTGATTTAGGGGGAGTGACCAAGTTGTGTTGATTTCTCATGTTGATTTATTATAGGCCTCACAAATGGTCTATTGTGAAGATAAAGTACTTGTATTTGGGGGTCATTCCACCTTCTAGTTTTAACACTTCACTAGAACCGAATACAATTTCATGTGATATATTATCTTCTCTATCTTTTATCATGGATATTTCTTTAGAGGTGATATCTAGTGAGAATGTATATAGACAATATAGTTCAGGAGGTTCAAACTGTCATCATAGTCTTGATAGTTGGATTGGTGAGGGTTGATTTTCAACGATACTTAAATGTGTGCTTCATTTTTGGAAACACTTCTATGAGTATGCCTTGATTTTTACTTATGATATGCCTTATTATTTGTTGGTATGTATAGTATAGTATTCTATAATGGTCACTTACATCATGTATTGTATTCAATTTAGTATCCTATTAGTGTTATTCAATTTCCTCTACACTATGCTTTTAATTTGTATTTGTATTTGGATATAATTGTAATTATGGTTTTCCTTATTGATTGGAACATACATTTTTTCCCTCTAATAGAATGTATAGATGCTGGATATGTTATATTGGTCAAATTTCAATTGAGTTTTAAGATAATTTGAAAAAAAAATTGGATTTTGAAGTTAACAATTCTTCAGATGGAGGTCATATACAATTTCTATGGAATAATTGTGTTGGAAGAACATGGTTAAGCTGAGAAAATGTTATCTTTCATATAATAAAACTTAGATTTAAAAAAACTATTATGTTCAATATCACAATGGAGAGACAATACCATATTCTACTATTCACGAATTGAAAAGAAAGAAGTGGCATAGAGAATTAGATAGTTGAATGGTTTCCATTTGTGCATCATCACGAGAGAGATAGTATGTCAGTGAAAGAAGGCAATGATATCAATACACACGAGTAAAATAATGAAGATGATAACGTTGATAAAATGAAAATTTTAATGGATGATTCTAGAACTCTAGTATATCAGGAATGTACTAAAATGAAAAAGTTAAAATTTTTAATGTGGTTATATCCTGGAAAAACCATGTATGGAATTTCTAATACCTCTATTGATTATATTCTTATCTTTTTCAGAACGTTCTTCCTAATGGTGTATATATTCCCTTAAATCATTACACGTTATGAAAGTTAATTAAGAATGTCATATTTTCTACTAATAAAATTTATGCTTATCTGAAATATTTCAATTTATTTTGGGAAGAAAAAGAAGGCCTTAATGACTGTAAAGTATGTGGTACATCTCAATGGAAGTAAAATATAGATGAAACACCATATCATGTCCCAGAGAAAGTCATGTGACCCCTTCCATTAATTCCAAGGGTTTACAATTTTTTCCTGTCAATAGAAATATCATTCAATATTCTAGGGCATGATATTGATATTAAGAATGCCATAATTTATTTTTATTTTATTTTTAAAGAACACCATCATTATGTTTTAATTTAATATTTAATTGGCGGAGATTTATTGTATTTGGGTTTTCAATATTGAAATCATGTTTTGTTTTCATGCAATTTTTTTTTGTGTTTTTCTGTTATTATTATGCAATTATTTTTTATGTGGGCTGCTTCTGTTGTTGCAACCCAATCAAAACAGTTCATTCATTATTATTATTATTTATAAATATATTATGACATGATAAATATCATTATTTAGATATGGGCATCCCTAAAGTACACAAAATACACACAACATTCATGGAGAAGAATATACTTATTTAGATGGAGATTAGGCACTTGAGGAGGATGGGGAATTATTTTGAAAGAGTGAGAAGCAGCTCCTCTGGCCCTCAAAATTTCAGTTCGGTTGTCGTTTGGGGCCAAGAGTGATGCCAGCAAGTCGCGGTCATAGTCGCATTGGCTTTGGCATTTTCCAGAACGCTAGTGAAAGATCCAAATTGCATTTCGCCTTGTATAATGAATGGTCACCATAATTTAATTTAAGATTAACAGAAAATTATTTTTATTTGGGTCATATTAAATTTAATTTAAGATTAACGTAATATTATTATTATACAATAGTTGGGACAACATGTCAGACTTGTTTGATCTCCATAATTGAAAAATGATTACCATAATTCTAGAATGCTAGTGAAAGAGACAAATTGCATTTCCATTATAATATCCAATGACACTCAATATCATCTAAATCATCAATAAAATGTGTCAGATTTATAGAGTCATGGAATGAAGTGCATTCAACATGTATAATTAATGATCACATTTAAAATTATAACACTACTTATAAATTCCATTTTTTATCAGCCTAAAAAAAATTCTGGTAAAATTCACATTTATCAACACTAAGTTTAGTGTTGATAAATATAATATTTTATCAATTCAACATAGCATTGATAAAAGTATTTTCCAACTGGTGCAGGGGTTTCCTCGATCCCCGCAGGGCGACGACAAGCTTCGTAGGCACCAAAATTATTCATTGGGGATGATTTCGTTCAAATAAAAAATATTTAAACAACAGCGAAGTTTAATGAAATTCCAACATGACCAATTTGTTTACCGAGCGTCCATGCCAAAAAAATAGGAAATATAAAAATTAGTTTAAAATAAACTTAATCATATAGTAGCATATCAAACAAATGCAGAATGAAATATAGAACCTGCAAAGGGTCTCTCGGTTTACAAATGCCAGGAAAATGTGTTTAGATTTTCTTGATATTTTAATAAAATGATTCATAAGTCATTTTTGATGTGTAATAATCAGTCTCACATCAAATCAACATACGATGTGACCGGTATGACTCCAAATTCATATTTTTAGTTTAAACTGACATTTTAATAAAAAAGACATGCGACATACTCAAAACAAAGAAAACACATTCGGATTATTTTAATACTTTAGAACAATGGCCCTAAAGTCATTTTCATGTGTAGGAATAAACCTCAGATTAATCCAATGCACGGTGTGATCGATGTGACTCAATGTGTGTTTTTTATTTAAAATTGACATTTTAGTTCAAAAAAATATGAATATACTCAAAACCCAGCAAACAAGTTCAAATTATTTTGATACATTGCAACAATAATCCACAAATAATTTGTGATGTGAACTAATCAACTGTAGCTCAATTCAATACACAATGTGACTAGTATGACTCAATGTGTATGTTATGAGTTTAAAATTGACATTTTACTTCAAAACATGTTTCACTCACTGAAAATCAAGAAAATACACTCAATTTGTCTTCATACATTAGGATAATGATTCCTAAGTCATTTTTGATATATAATAATTAGTCTCATATCAAACTGATATACGATTTGACAGATATAACTCAATGTACGTGTTTTTATTTTAAATTAACAATTTAGTAAAAAAGACACATGACATACTCAAAACCGAGAAAAGACATTTGTATAATTTTGATATATTAGTAAAATGACCCTTATGTCATTTTTGATGTGTAGGAATTAACTGTATGTCAATCTGATACACGGTGTGACCAGTATGACTTCAAGTGTGACTTTTTATTTAAAATTAAAATTTTATTTCAAAACAAGTGTCACATACTCAAAACCATGAAAATACGTTTGGGTTGTTTTGATATTATAAGAAATTGATACAACTGTCACAGAACTGGGATAGGGAAGCACTGCCTTTTATCAGCGATTACAAAGAAGCATTGATAAAGGGGTGGGCCTTTATCAGCGCTAATAATAGCACTGATAAAAGTTTTTTTAAAAAATATTATGAATTTATATAAAATTATTATATTTATATTCAAAAATAATGTTTATTTGTATACATTGAATAAAAAACAAATTTTTATAATAAATATATATTTTTTAATAATTCAAAAATATATATATAATGTTTTTATTAAAAAAAGTATTTCTAATATTATAAATATATATATATAATTTAATAATTATAAGATTATAATAAATTACATTAAATAATAAATATATTTATTATATTTTTAATAATTTTTTATTGATTTATTAGATTAATTTATTATATTTATTTTATTTATTGGATTAATTAATTATATTAATTATATTGGTTATATGTAATATATTTATTTTATTTATTTTATTTATAAGTATATAATAATTTTTAATATAGTTGTTTATAATTAAAATTATTGAATATATATTTGTTTTCCAATGAATTTGGTCGATGAAAATATTGTTTATGAGTATATATACATGGTAGGTCCGGAGCAGGGGAACAAAGGGAAGAAAATATGCAGACGCGGAGGCTCGAAACCAGGGCCTCCTCAGCTCACCACCACAGGTACAGCAAGGGTGAAACCACTGAACTGCACCCTATGGGGCATGTCATGAGTATATATATGTTATGTATCATGCATATGAATGTTCATTTATACATTACGTCACATTGTCCATTAATGTGGTATGTTTATTAATTCATAATATTACCCATATGAACTATATATGTTCTAAAAAATGTACTTATAAAATTACTTTAAATAAATTAAAATAATAAATATATTTTATTATATTTTAAATGATATATATAAATACTTTTAGAATACCTTTGTAATTATAATTATAAATATATATATATAATTATAAAATTATATATATAATACTATAATTTTATTAATAAATATATATAAATATATTAACAATTATATACAAATATTTATAAATATATACTATTTATAGTTATAATTATAACTATATATATATGTAAAAAAATATAAAATTATAAAAAATATATTTATTATACTACTTATAAAGTTATAAATATATAATTAAATAGATATATTTATAAATATATACAAATTTTTATAAATAAATACAAATAAATTTATATTTATTTAAATAATTATTTACTTGGTTGTGAAATTGTTCTGATAACGATGTCCTTTATCAGCGCTAATAAAGTGCTTATAAAAGGAATGTTTATCAATTCTATAATTTTAGTGCAGATAAATAGGTATTTTATCAGCGATATAATTTGAGCGCTGATAAATAGGTCTTTTATCAACGATTTTTAAACGCTGATCAAGGTATGTTTTATCAGTATTTTTTATTTTAGAACTGATAAAATATACATTTACCAACGTTTTTAACTAGTACTGATAAAGGTTCCAGTGGGATTTATAAAAAAACTATAACATGCTCCTCCTCCCTCACACCCTTTCGAGCCTTTGCAGAAGCTGACCCATGCGTCGTCGAGCCCTCCTCCGTTGTGACCCCTCCTCCACTGTGACCCCTCCTCCTCCTCCGCCGCCGCTACATCCTCACCCTCCTTCGTCACGACCCATTTTCTACTGCATCCCCTCCTCCTCCTCCTCCTCCTCCATCGCTGCTACGTCCCCCGCTACTACCTCCTCCTCCTCCTCCTCTTCCTCCCTGGCCGCCGACTCATCCTCCTCTGTTGTCACCTCCTCCTCCTCCTCTACCTCCTTCTCCTCCTCCTCCTTGTGCGGACCCTTGTCCTCCTGACCAGCTCCAGCGCACCCTCCACTTCTGTGACTATCCTGGAAGCCTCCTCTACTTCACATGGATTTCCCCCGGTGAGTCTCTATTGCGGTTTCCCTAGTTTCCATAGGGTGCATCGTGTTTGGAGGGGGTTTTCACCTAATTGTTGGTATGTCATAGAGTTTTTGGGGAGTATTTCATCTAATTGTTGGTATATCACTGAGTTTTGGGGGAATTCTTTATCTAATTGTGGGTATATCTATTGAGTATGTTTGTATACTCTTTGATTATTATTGTTTACTATTCTTTATTATTTAACATAGGTGGAGATGATTGTTATATATATTCCATTCCCTTACTTTTTTATTACCTATGCTTATTTTTATTTTCAATGTACTGGTCTTAATTTTATTATCTATTTTATCATAAAAAAAAGGGGGAGATAGATTCAAATTTTGTCCGAGTTTATTGGATTTAGTAATTATCAAATGGGTTGAAGGGTTCCTTGCCACTCTGTCTATGTTTTGATAAATTCATATCCCCTATCAATTTGATTATTTTTATTTTGATAATTACTTATTCCTCTCTTACTTTATAGTTTATTATTCATTATTATTGTGGTGATTCTTATTAGATAAGTCTATATCCTCTCTAAATTCATATGGTTATTCTATCACTTCTGCTTCCACATTCTCTTTCTACCTACATAGACCTATTCTAACTATTTATATTCTCATACATGATACTTTTGGATAGATCCTAACTTTATGCTCGGTCAGAAACCTCTATAATGGATAGATTCTCTAGTAGTGTCTACCTTTTAGAGTTGTACAATATTTTAGATTTATCTTCTTTTCTTAAATTATAGAGTCTTGAGTAATATAATAGCAACAACCTTTAAAGAAAAACATGTAGGACTCATCTATCTACGTTTTAAAATTCCCTTAGTAATATCCAAATATATTATATACTCTCCAAGGCATTTATTTTTTCTTTCCATCTAAATTGAATCGGAAGTAATCGGCCTTACATCCATGGAAAAAGGTATATCTTCAATCCTATTAATATTCACAATTCATCACACATAATATTGAATTTCCTAGTAACTCTTATACTTGTGTCGACAAGATTGGATCCCCAACCTACTTCAAAATTGTCCTTCTCTGTTATATATTAACATCATGCTTATTGAAACACCATTTTCATTAAAAAAATACTGAAAAAAGGAATTTGGTCTCAATGAAAACCTCTTGGGATTATCAGATATAAAAAATAAACAAAAGAATAAAATACATAATGGCTCTATTCCACCCCCAAACCTCACTCAGGTTATACCAGCACCCATCAATCTACCCAGCCCGATTCTCACACTAGTTGAAAATTAGGCAATAGTCATGGTTTCTGTAATGACCCGAAATTTTGAATAAATCTTGTTTCCTAATTTTATGTGTTATTTGATTTTATTTTTATACTCAACAAAAATGTATCATTTGATAACATGAGTATAATTAAAATGATACCATTGGTTTTTGACTGTTATATGACCATTGGTCAATATGACCGCTGGAAACTCAACCTTTTGATTATTGTCTCTAAATACAAGTAATCATGGTTAATTATTATAGAAAGAAGATTCGATGGCCTCACCTAGTAGTCTTGGACCGATCGAAGCCCATCTAACAGAGCTTGGGAAGGAGGTAGCACCATTGGGATTTGCTCTGGACCAAACCCAAGCCGAACTTCATCATGTGAATCTAGAACGGAATCGCCTTCACGAGAAGTTCAAACTGATAGAAATTACCACTCGGGCAATGTTGACTGAGCCGCCCCAAGATTCTATCACCCTAGCACACCTTACTCTTAGGTCCTATGCTGGTATTATAAGGGGCTATGTAACGAGACCGTAACTGCCTTGTGTAATCCTTGTTTTAAATAAAAATTGGGATTTCTTCTTATGATGAAGTTTATGAATTTTGAAATGACCGGATAAATATAGTATGCATATTTTTGATGAATTTTAGAAAAAGGATATTTTAAAAATGGTTGTGTAAACCTTAAATAATTAAAAATGTGTAATTATTTTCAAAAAATGGTCTTCTATAATTATGTTCAGTACAAAATTTAGAGTCTAATAAGATCAACTTAATTTTTGATGAATAGTAAATTATGAATAGTGATTTTATGATTAGGATTAGTAATATGACCAAATGGATTAGTAATCTAACTTAAAGAAAGTTTTAAAATAATCTAGGCACCTTGATTAAGTAATGTGATTCAATAAAATGGTTAAATAACGGTTTCATAAATTATTATTCAAGTATTAGTTTTTCCAGGTGAATAGTGTTTTTTTAATTAAAAATTTAATTAAAAATAATTAGAAAATTATTTTTATAAAAAGGACTTTATTTTTGAACTCAGAGCATCGATATTATGTTATGGTAATTTTTGGGGATTTTTCTGAAAAAAATGAATTTTCGATGAATAGTGTTTTTATTTAAAAATTAAATTAAAAATATTTAGAAAATTATTTTTATAAAATGGATTTCATATTTTAAAATCAGAGCATTGATATTTGGTTGAGGTGAAATTTTGGGATTTTTCTGAGAAAGTTGAATTTTCAGTGAATAGTAAAAATGCAGTTTTAGGGTTTCGGTATGTTTAATGACATCATAGCTGTGTCATGATGATGTCATGAGTTATTTTAAGGGTTGGCCGGCCAAGGGTGATGAATTATTGTTTTGGGGGCCCCATGTGGCCTAACTCCATGATAAATGCCAAGGGAGAGCACATGGGTTTGAGAAAAGCACATGTGAGGTGTCCTTTGGCCATTAATGCCTTGTCCCCTCACTTTCCCTATAAATACCAAGCCCTCCTCTCATCTTTTCGACTCCAAAACCATCCTCAACGAAGTTCCGGTCTCCTTACCTCCCAAGGAGTCCTCCCAAGGTGCCCCCAAGCACTCAAGGTCCCAACCTTTGAGTTTTAAGAGTTACATTTTAAGGTAAGGGATCCGACCTCTCTCTTTCATTTCAAGTAATCTCTTTTATGTCATTCCTTTTATGCTACATGTTCTTATGATGGAGGATGTTATTTTATACCCCTCTTACTGCCCTTTTTATGTTAATATAATTAGAGATCCCCTCTTACTCTCATTATTTCGTTTTATGATGTTTTAAGTGGCGCCGTTAGGCTGCCGGATTTTTAGTGGTTCTTCACCCTTCTCGTTTTGAAATTCTACTTTCATGTCAATTATTTCAAGTTCCTTTTTGTTATGTTGGGGTATGATCTCTATATATATCATACTGGACTCTTATGTTCATATGATGAGAGACCCCATTTGATCTCTTCAATTCAGTATTTTGAAGTTTTAAGTGGCGCCGTTAGGCTGCCGAATTTTTAGTGGTTCTTCACCCTTCTCATTTTGAAATTCTACTTTCATGTCAATTATTTCAAGTTCCTTTTTGTTATGTTGGGGTGTGATCTCTATATATATAATACTGTACTCTTATGTTCATATGATGAGAGACCCCATTTGATCTCTTCAATTCAGTATTTTGATGTTTTAAGTGGCGTCGTTAGGCTGCCGAATTTTTAAGTGGTTCTTCACCCTTCTCATTTTGAAGTTCTACTTTCATGTCAATTCTTTCAAGTTCCTTTTTGTTATGTTGGGGTATGATCTCTATATCTATCATACTGTACTCTTATGTTCATATGATGAGAGACCCCATTTTATCTCTTTAATTCAGTATTTTGAAGTTTTAAGTGTCGCCGTTAGGCTGCCGAAATTTTTAGGGGATTCCCTCACCCTTCTCATTCTTTTCAAAGTTCTACTATCATGTCAAGTATTTCAAGTTCCTTTTTAATTATGTTGGGGAATTATCTCTATATCTATCATACTGAAATCTTATGTTCACATGATTAGATACCCTATTTGATCTTTTCAAATCATTTTTGTTGAAGTTTAAGTAACGCCGTTAGGCTGCCGAACTTTCATAAGAGAAATCTAGTTTTTGTCTTCCTTCCATGTTTTTCATTTCAAATGGTATGTCCTTGAAATTTCATTACCATGATCATGTATCATTCTTATTCTGTCCATCTACTTTTTTATGGGTCATTTATGAATGTTTGACCCATTTTCCCTCTCTTTTTAATGTCTTCTAAAATGTCGCAACATAGCCGTTATGCTGCAGAATTTCCGTCTCAAAATGTCTCTCTCTTTTTCTAAAGTTCTTTTATATTATTAAGTGAATACTAAAAGCTCTTTCTTCTAAAGGGTTATTCATATATATACCAAAATTTATATTTTAAATTCTGGGATTTACATACATGAGACCCACCTTCCTTTTCTGTAGGTTTTAAAGTGACGTAAAGATCATGTCTTTGAAGAAGTTTTTAAAACGTTATGATTATGAAATGAAACCAATTTATTTTATGCTATGTGGGTTATTTATGAAATGTTTGATGATGATATATGTGGCTCACATGATAATAAAGGAAAATTTAAGGGTGCACCCTGATAGTGCTCCAATGCATTGGGTAAAGACTTAATCTCTAGAGATGACCATTTTAACGACGCCTTGGTGAATAACCTTGGTAATTTTTAACGACACCTTGGGGATGGACCTTGGTGAAACGAAACGATTGTCAATATTAAATGTTGTAGCCACATATTCATGTTATGAAAAATGTTATTTTTTTTATTATGATGTGTCTCATGATTTCTTTATCACGCCTTAAAGTTCTTTTCATGTCCTTATTGAAGTATCTCAAGTTCACTTGTAAAATGTTTCTCTTGTTTCCCTTACTGGGCCTTCTGCTCACCCTTTCTTTTGATGTATGTTCCCAGGTTATGAGATGCAGTAATGAACCTAGGATGAACTTGAGGAGAATCCTTTCAAGTGTTTAAGAAGAATGTTTTTTTTGTTTCATTTATTATGTTCCTGGTTTCCAAGACACTAAACCTTAAAGATCCTCGGTTTTGTCTAATGTAATGAAAGATTATGTTATAAAAAGGCGGGATGCTATAGTTGGTATCAAAGCATGGTTTAGTTATTTGTGGAAATTAGGATATGAAAACTCTAGGAAGAACCCTATAGAAAAGTTTAAATATAGGAAATCTTCCTGGTATTTTGGTGAGTATTGAGTGAGGGGTTTCCAAGCAAATACATCCCTGTCTGGATACGAGTAGGTAGAGGTGTCTCTGGCACAGATGTACATAGGGGTAAAACCTAAAAACACCGCTTTGAGCTAGACTCGAACGGGAACTGGTACATGACAACGGGCCTTGCTGCACTCTTGGTTACGACACTCCCGGGGGATATGTTTTGGTAAATTCATAAGCTTAGTATGAACCATTGTTAAAGGAACAAAGATAAAATAAAATACAGATTCACATAAGAATATATGATCATGGATAACCTAGAAGGGAACCTAGGGGATCACAAGTTAGGGTATACTTTACTTCTACATGTTATCCTTAGATGCTTTAAGTTTCTTTTCATGATTATTGGCTAATTATTTAAGCCCCTAATTAGAGCTTCTTTTCTTAGTTAATGGCGGGAAATGGAAGAACATGTCCCAACAACCAATGTGATAGCAAATGCTACGATTGCCGTATTAATACGACAGAGATGATTAGGGGATTAAAAGATTATTATTATTTTGGAAGACTTTCACTATTTTGAGGGCCCAATATGATCGAGGTAAATAGATTACTACGGTATTTTCATTGAGGAGTATGGTTGAATTATATTTTGAAGAATCAATGAACTTAAGGTGGACTTATAGTAATTTAGGTTACTTATGGGAATGATTAACCTATTTTGGGTAAAATATGTTTAGGTTAGCAACATTTGTTATAAGATGTTAGGTGTGGTTGATGTTGTTTGGAGATGAACAATGAAGTTTATTTTGGAAGACTATGTTATCAAATCCCTCTTGTATTTGGGTTTCAATCTTAGTTTGGTTTATTTTGAGGAATTTTAAGGACTGTTATTTATGGGATGGTCTATGATGAACTTTGGGTAGTACCATGGAACTTTGAAGATTTAAAAATAGTTTCCCTTCCTATGGGATTCTTTCTTTTTGAAGATTTGTTTTACCTTACCCTTTCTGTTTTGGGATAATGTTTAAAGATAGAAGAAATAGATAGTTAATCTTTTGTGGAGTATGTGATTCTCTAGAAGATGATTATTGTGTTTTTATGAGACCAAGTAGTTTTGAATTCTCAACATTTGGAGAAAAGATTAGTTTTGGTAGAAACTTATTAAAGGATGAAACTCTACATGAAGGTAGGTATATTTTCTTATGTTTTTGTTCTATGTAGTAAATGAATTCCTCAAAATTATGAAAAGGAACGTAAAACAAAAACGTTGTTGGTTTACGTTTCCTACTAGGTAATCAATGACCTTTTACACACATCATAAGTTTGGGATTTTCTTATGGTTAACTTTCTCCTAATCATGTTCTCTATCACTCTCCCCCAGAACTTGACCCTTTGTTTTTCTTCCATGTCCATGTTTTCCTACATGGAATCCCAGTGTGGGATAACTCGGGTGACCTTTGTACTTCACTTTATTTCTTTTAAAGTAATAGTTTTACTGACTCCTTTTCCGATGTGGGACTTTCAGTGAAATTTCAAAACCTAATTTTTAAAAATTGCGAGGACGCAATTTCATAAGGGGGGAAGATTGTAACGACCCGAAATTTTGAATAAATCTTGTTTCCTAATTTTATGTGTTATTTGATTTTATTTTTATACTCAAAAAAAATGTTTCATTTGATAACATGAGTATAATTAAAATGATACCATTGGTTTTTGACTGTTATATGACCATTGGTCAATATGACCGCTGGAAACTCAACCTTTTGATTATTGTCTCTAAATACAAGTAATCTTGGTTAATTATTATAGAAAGAAGATTCGATGGCCTCACCTAGTAGTCTTGGACCGATCGAAGCCCATCTAACAAATCTTGGGAAGGAGGTAGCACCATTGGGCTTTGCTCTGGACCAAACCCAAGCCGAACTTCATCATGTGAAGCTAGAATGGAATCGCCTTCGCGAGAAGTTCAAACTGATAGAAATTACTACTCGGGCAATGTTGACTGAGCCGCCCCAAGATTCTATCACCCTAGCACACCTTACTCTTAGGTCCTATGCTGGTATTATAAGGGGCTATGTAACGAGACCGTAACTGCCTTGTGTAATCCTTGTTTTAAATAAAAATTGGGATTTCTTCTTATGATGAAGTTTATGAATTTTGAAATGACCGGATAAATATAGTATGCATATTTTTGATGAATTTTAGAAAAAGGATATTTTAAAAATGGTTGTGTAAACCTTAAATAATTAAAAACGTGTAATTATTTTCAAAAAATGGTCTTCTATAATTATGTTCAGTACGAAATTTAGATTCTAATAAGATCAACTTAATTTTTGATGAATAGTAAATTATGAATAGTGATTTTATGATTAGGATTAGTAATATGACCAAATGGATTAGTAATCTAACATAAAGAAAGTTTTAAAATAATCTAGGCACCTTGATTAAGTAATGTGATTCAATAAAATGGTTAAATAACAGTTTCATAAATTATTATTCAAGTATTAGTTTTTCCGGGTGAATAGTGTTTTTTTAAAATAAAAATTTAATTAAAAATAATTATAAAATTATTTTTATAAAAAGGACTTTATTTTTGAACTCAGAGCATCGATATTATGTTATGGTAATTTTTGGGGATTTTTCTGAAAAAAATGAATTTTTGATGAATAGTGTTTTTATTTAAAAATTAAATTAAAAATATTTAGAAAATTATTTTTATAAAATGGATTTCATTTTTGAAATAAGAGCATTGATATTTGGTTGAGGTGAAATTTTGGGATTTTTCTGAGAAAGTTGAATTTTCAGTGAATAGTAAAAATGCAGTTTTAGGGTTTCGGTATGTTTAATGACATCATAGCTGTGTCATGATGATGTCATGAGTTATTTTAAGGGTTGGCTGGTCAAGGGTGATGAATTACTGTTTTGGGGGCCCCATGTGGCCTAACTCCATGATAAATGCCAAGGGAGAGCACATGGGTTTGAGAAAAGCACATGTGAGGTGTCCTTTGGCCATTAATGCCTTGTCCCCTCACTTTCCCTATAAATACCAAGCCCTCCTCTCATCTTTTCGACTCCAAAACCATCCTCAACGAAGTTCGGGTCTCCTTACCTCCCAAGGAGTCCTCCCAAGGTGCCCCCAAGCACTCAAGGTCCCAACCTTTGAGTTTTAAGAGTTACATTTTAAGGTAAGGGATCCGACCTCTCTCTTTCATTTCAAGTAATCTCTTTTATGTCATTCCTTTTATGCTACATGTTCTTATGTTGGAGGATGTTCTTTTATACCCCTCTTACTGCCCTTTTCATGTTAATATAATGAGATATCCCCTCTTACTCTCATTATTTCTTTTTATGAAGTTTTAAGTGGCGCCGTTAGGCTGCCGAATTTTTAGTGGTTCTTCACCCTTCTCGTTTTGAAATTCTACTTTCATGTAAATTATTTCAAGTTCCTTTTTGTTATGTTGGGGTATGATATCTATATATATCATAATGGACTCTTATGTTCATATGATGAGAGACCCCATTTGATCTCTTCAATTCAGTATTTTGAAGTTTTAAGTGGCGCCGTTAGGCTGCCGAATTTTTAGTGGTTCTTCACCCTTCTCGTTTTGAAATTCTACTTTCATGTCAATTATTTCAAGTTCCTTTTTGTTATGTTGGGGTATGATATCTATATATATAATATTGGACTCTTATGTTAATATGATGAGAGACCCCATTTGATCTCTTCAATTCAGTATTTTGATGTTTTAAGTGGCGTCGTTAGGCTGCCGAATTTTTAAGTGGTTCTTCACCCTTCTCATTTTGAAGTTCTACTTTCTTGTCAATTCTTTCAAGTTACTTTTTGTTATGTTGGGGTATGATCTCTATATCTATCATACTGTACTCTTATGTTCATATGATGAGAGACCCCATTTTATCTCTTTAATTCAGTATTTTGAAGTTTTAAGTGTCGCCGTTAGGCTGCCGAAATTTTTAGGGGATTCCCTCACCCTTCTCATTCTTTTCAAAGTTCTACTATCATGTCAAGTATTTCAAGTTCCTTTTTAATTATGTTGGGGAATTATCTCTATATCTATCATACTGAACTCTTATGTTCACATGATTAGAGACCCTATTTGATCTTTTCAAATCATTTTTGTTGAAGTTTAAGTAACGCCGTTAGGCTGCCGAACTTTCATAAGAGAAATCTAATTGTTGTCTTCCTTCCATGTTTTTCATTTCAAATGGTATGTCCTTGAAATTTCATTACCATGATCATGTATCATTCTTATTCTGTCCATCTACTGTTTTATGGGTCATTTATGAATGTTTGACCCATTTTCCCTCTCTTTTTAATGTCTTCTAAAATGTCGCAACATAGCCGTTATGCTGCAGAATTTCTGTCTCAAAATGTCTCTCTCTTTTTCTAAAGTTCTTTTATATTATTAAGTGAATACTAAAAGCTCTTTCTTCTAAAGGGTTATTCATATATATACCAAAATTTATATTTTAAATTCTGGGATTTACATACATGAGACCCACCTTCCTTTTCTGTAGGTTTTAAAGTGACGTAAAGATCATGTGTTTAAAGAAGTTTTTAAAACGTTATGATTATGAAAGGAAACCAATTTATTTTATGCTATGTGGGTTATTTATGAAATGTTTGATGATGATATATGTGGCTCACATGATAATAAAGGCAAATTTAAGGGTGCTCCCTGATAGCGCTCCAATGCATTGAGTAAAGACTTAATCTCTAGAGATGACCATTTTAACGACGCCTTGGTGAATAACCTTGGTAATTTTTAACGACACCTTGGGGATTGACCTTGGTGAAACGAAACGATTGTCAATATTAAATGTTTTAGCCACATCTTCAAGTTATGAAAAATGTTATTTTTTTTATTATGATGTGTCTCATGATTTCTTTATCATTCCTTAAAGTTCTTTTCATGTCCTTATTGAAGTATCTCAAGTTCACTTGTAAAATGTTTCTCTTGTTTCCCTTACTGGGCCTTCTGCTCACCCTTTCTTTTGATGTATGTTCCCAGGTTATGAGATGCAGTAATGAACCTAGGATGAACTTGAGGAGAATCCTTTCAAGTGTTTAAGAAGATTTTTTTTGTTTCATTTATTATGTTCCTGGTTTCCAAGACACTAAACCTTAAAGATCCTCGGTTTTGTCTAATGTAATGAAAGTTTATGTTATAAAAAGGCGGGATGCTATAGTTTCTGAGAGTGGTTATAGACCAATTGAAATGGATATAGTTTATATCCACTATTAGAACACCCATGGGTGTTATCCCAGTTTCCATATCCCACCAGCTATATCCATAGTCATATGGTCTAGTACCATAGACAATGATTGTGGATGAACTCCCTATTATGGGGAACCAATAGCCATTGGTTGTAACCTTTTCCATAGGGAATCAAATTCCATAGGTGGACCGTAGACATAGGTGTCTATATCTATGGTTTATGAATGTGGTCATATAATTCGAAATATTAATCCAAATAATGAGATTTGAGATCAAGAATACTTCTATAATTTATCTAAGACTTTAACAATAAGCTAAAGTGAACGATCTTTATAAATATATACACATATTTATATATATATCTACATATATAAATATATCTTTGTGTGTGTGTATAATTTTTTATAACTATACTAATTATACTTTTGGAAAAGAAAAATGGTCATGGATTTCGGAACCTTTGGCCATAGTCTATATCAACTATGGTCATATGTGTTATAGGAAAGTCCTACCACCACTATATATATGGATCGTGTCCTTAGTACTTTTCCATTTCCATCCCATGAAAAAAATTCCTTTGGCCATAGTCCATATCAACTCACACACTGGTTATACCTCCATTAAAAGGGATGTGGCTTGGTTATGCTAACCTAACCAAAAAGCAGATCACTGGTTGTGCCTTGTCATTGGAAAAATGAATATGTCTGGGATATGCCTCTAGGTGTGTAAAAGGAAAGGAATTTTTATTAATTGCTTAGTATTGTGAAAGATAGATATTAAAGAGTTACACACTCCTTCAAAAGTGTGGTCGATCTAGTGCATGTTCATGATACACCCTTGTATTTTAATGAATAACCTAGGGTTGGTTTCGAAGGTGAAAGAGGGAAGTTGAACTGATTTTTCAAATGGAACCAGATTCCATGACATGGTGAATATTCTACATTGTGTAGGTTTTTCTTGTGGTGTGGTTGGGGAACTACGATGTGTAAGATATTTTTTAGGGTTCTAGTTGTTTTTTAATAGTTGTGTCATGGTGTTTTGGTTGTTGTGTGAAGTCTTATAATGTGGAGTTCACACAGTTCTTCCAATTTTTGTATCATTTTACTGTGTAGGGTCTGAGGTCTTAGAGGTTATACTGTATTGATGACCAAGGAATCATAGTCCCTTTCCCCAAGATTATATGACCTCATTTTTGACCGTGCACGTGGATTCTAGATGTGTTATTACCAGGAACCATTGTGGTGTGGCCATATCCTTTGTGTTGTAGTTCTTTCTCATTTGGGACCCATTGTGGCATGGCCCTATGTGTTGGGTTGAGATGCATGTTTTCTCAGATTGACTAAGTGTTGTGGCATTGTAGATGAAATTTATAATAGATTCATCGCACAAGGAATATGTATTAAGATTTGTAGGAAGGATTCAGATAGGCTTCCGCATAGTTTTAACAAAATATCATCTTAATTATTTTGAAGTTAAAATCAATATTCACCCACCTCTTCTTTATGTTCACTTGATATCCCATGGAGCATGGGATGCATTTAGCAGCCGTCGTGCAGAGCAGACTTTTCAGGTACATTGTATCTTGTAATACATTATTTGATGTTGCTTGTATTTATCACATTAATTGATAGTTTTTTATTTATGAAATAGCAACTGAGTGATGAAAATAAGGAATGGGAATCAAAACTAGTGTACCCCTAATGTAATTCAAGGATGGGGTATGCCTCACTTGTGAAAAAAAATGGTACATATTTTAAATCTACCGTAATACTTTTATGTGACAAAAAACAACCCCATAACCATGTTACTATATTTATATGCAGATTGATGAATCAAAATTGAAATCCACTTCCATCCCATTCCATGTACAATGGAAGGAGGATCATGTAAATAAAGAGTAGATACTGATAGATGAAGACACACAAAGAGTGTTGGAAACATGTGTAAGTAAAACATAAAATATTTTTTTTTCTTTAAATCACTATTACGTAACAATGAATATTTTTTTCCTATATTTTCTATCATACATAGTAAAAGGAATTAGAAACACCCGCACTAGATACAAACATAATTTTAGCGGACTTGAAGCAACCATAGTAGTATGGCCACATCAAAGTGGTGGGTTTTGGGGTGACACCCCAAACAGATTTTTAGATATAAAAACAAGAAGAGGATCAAACTAAGGAAATGAAAAATATGAGAGAAACATTATCTATGTTCAAATAATAATTACAATACCAGAGAGAGTTGATAGAAATTTTTATGGGGGAATCAAAGAGAAAAACAACCTATGAACAACCCCTACGTGAAGATCCCGCCCCACCACCTACTAGTTTTGAGGCGAGCCATTCCCCTAAAAAACATGACTTTGCTAAGGTAATCAATGTTCTAATAATTGTTTCTATGAAATTTGAATCAAATAGACACTGATACCTTTCCTGTACTGATATTATAAAGGGTGAAAATGATTGTGATTTATATCTATCAACTCCCACCTATCGCCTTGTAGCGAGGGCTACGCTGTTCAATATGCAGAACGACATGCTACACAACAGACCATTTCCAACATATCATTTTAGAGTGTTGATTAATGTATCTCATGATATGAGTGCCATGATACATGTTCTAAATGATTATAATGACATTCATACAGTCAGGCAAGCTGTTAGAATATTCATCATATGGCTGTCAATTCTTGTAAAAAACATGTCGATAAGGAGGTATTCATTTCCAATTTATTTTTCAAGATTCACCTTAAACATTTAATGAAAAAGGTCCGAACCAATGAATGATATTATAGAACGACAAGAATAAGGGGGTGAAATGAAAAATTAGATCAAAACTATATCAAGGATCAACTAACCGATTGAAACAATCTACTGAGATCACCTTCACCCCACCCATTCTATATCCACATTTAATATCATTGTAGGATCATGTGGATATAGAGTTGATAGAAAACAATACACACAAAATTGATTTTGAAAAAAATATGTATGGAGAGGAATAATCAAATTACATTAGTGGTGAAAATGTAAATTAAATCCTCAAATATGAATGGGTAGGTGCCTCAGTTGTAAATGTATACATGAGGTATGTTTTTATGATTTTATTTTAAAAAAGCTGACATAATATGATAATTATGACTAAATACATTTCATATTATTCTCAGGAATATATATGAAAAAAAATTGAAGTGATTTTACCGTGAATTTTTTTTGGACTTGTTAGTCCTCACATCAACTCTTCAAAAGAAGAAATAAATTCATATAAAGAGGGTGAAATATTGTCATCCCTGCTCAAATTGTTTGAAAAAAAATTACGGATGATAGACTCTTTTTAATACCAATGATGCAGGGGTAAAACTCTACAATTTAATCATATCAACTATATTTTCATTTCATTCATTATTTATTCCCTCTTGTGTTTTTAGGTAGCATAGGATGCTCATTGCGGTCAATTTGGATACTCCAAAGATTTATTTTCTGGATTCAATGCATATATATCCAACAAACCAACAATGCATGATGGAATTTTTTAATTTGTAATATAGTAGATCCAAATTTTTTTAACAAAACATCTATTAATATAATTTATATTATCTTTTAATGAGGATTCTATTAGGATAGAGTGGTTCATCAATATCATCTACTTCATGGAATGAATCTAAATCCTAAGGACAAGAATGCCCATGAGATATAAAACTAGGCAAGTATCCTGCTATATATAATAAAAGTCCACTATCAAAACACATATCTAAACAAATTACTTTTTTTATCGATGTTTTTGCAGTTTCCAAAACAAAAAAATGAAAAAGACTGTGGTTATTATGTTTATAAATTTATGAAAGAGATCATATTTCATCAATAAACTAGTATCCCTGAAGAGGCATTTTTGAAAATAATTACTATTTCTTTTAAAATAATAATTAATCCTTTGTGTATTTATAATTTTTTAGTACTAACCTGACTGTTGCAAAAACTCATATTCACAAGATGATATAGACGAAATAGTAATTATTTTCGATTGGGAGAACCAAATCCACCTGAACCCACATGAAATGATCCAACGCCCTATTGAAAACCTAATATGGAGTCAAAAACACTGAAATCCCCAAATACATGAGGTGTGAGACAAGTAGTAACCATATAATCATACCTTGGATCAAATCTGGAGGACTGAATCAATATGTACCCCATTTTCCCCCCTTCGCAGAATATAATTACCCTTTTCCATAGAAAGAAGTAAAAGACCTAAGTGGCCAATGTAATAAATAAAATAAAATAAAAACTAAACTAAAACATACTTGTCTCCTATGACTATATAGGTCACTACCCAACATATAAGAACCACAATGCCCCATGGGTCAAATCATGTCCTTGAAATCAAGAGGGAAATAGATCCATGTTTCAAAATGATACTATAAAATATTATATTCTTATTAATTAAAAATTATTCTTCATATTAATTGTATATAATTAGTTTGGCTCGAGTTTCAGCTTAATTTGGTTTTGTTGGATACAAGTTTTTATCCCACCCGATAATAAATGTTTACAATAGGACACAATTTCTAATCAAATAGAATATATCATAACAAAAAATGGATCCACACTTATGAAGAAGGATTAACATGATGATTAATAATGTTTGATCATATAATCTAATGAGTTATAAAATGATAAACCAAAAAAATGAAAAACATTGAGAGTTCTCTAATTTCTCAAGTGAATATGCAATTTTCAAACAATAATAAACATGTGAAAGAAGAGAAAAGTGGACATAATGGATTGTATTTTTAATAGATAAGGTTTTAAAGCCATACCAATGACAACTAGTGGTATCATACTGAATCTGATTTGTTGTAACTAATATCAATCCATGATTTAGTGAAATCAATCTCTTGTAAATTGGAGGGCATATGTAGAGAAACCTAATCATGAAGAAATGGGGGAGTTAGAGGTGCATTGTAATGGTTATTCAAACTTATCTAAGATTAAAGAAACATATAGAGACTATCTACACCCCCAACCCACCAGCCTTTCCCCACTGCCCCACTGCCCCACCCCCTCCCCCTGCCCTGCAGACCCCCCTACAGACCACCCCTACCCTGTAGACCTCCCCACTCCACCCAACCTCCAGCACCCACCCCCTCCCCCTTCCCTACAGACCTCCCCTTCCCTACAGACCTCCCCCTACCCTATAGACCTCCCCCTCCCCTCCCCTCCCCGCCCCCTCCCCCTCCCCCTCCCCCTCCCCCTACCCCCCCTGCCCTACAAACATCCCCCTGCCCCCTGCCCCTCCCCCTGCCCCCTACCCCCCTCCACCCTGCCCCTCCACCCTCCTCCACCCACCCCCTGCCCCCTGCCCCCTGCCCCCCTCCATCCACCCCCTGCATCTTACAGAAGGGCCTCTATAATGTTTCTGTAATCTAGGGAGGGATCACACATGTATGATTAAAGGAACATCAAAAATCTAAAATACGATTACATAAATGATCAATTGATTTCATGTGAGGTTCCTGGAATATTCTACGTTCACATCAATTTTAGTATCAATTCTGGTTGAGAATCAATTATGGAGTGGTTTTTCTAATGGTATCCACGAGCAGATGAAAATGACAACTTGATTTCCACATCAAACTCCCTTTGGTTGTGCCAGCAACAACATGGTGGATCTCTTTACACTTCAGAGAAGGGGGAATACATGAGGTGCATGAATTTTAATGATAGGGAGAGAAACTAGCCATAAAAAATTTAATTCAAACTAAAAAAGTATTTTAGTATTTTCAAACAGGTTAGTGTATAGTTCCTAGATAGAATAGAAGCATAGAAAATATCTGTATTAGATAAAATCTCGTGGAAAAATTCAGACAAGATTCAATGACATCAACTTATAATAATAACATTGTACACAACATCAATTCTGCTTACAGAAAATAAGGCCTCTATGTCAAAAAATATGAAATTTATGATATAAACTCAGAACTTGAACTAAAATTTTGTGTTCTAAAAACCCAAATAGTGAACCCCTTTGAAAGATATATTTTATAAGTGAGACCACCTCGTCAATATCAATGAATTCCATACTGGTATCATGAATCTTATAGTTCACTAACCTACAATTAGAAATATAATGTCATGGTTTAATTTTGATCATCAAAAATACAAAATGATAAAATGATGTTATATTTCATTTTAAGAAATACATCAGTAAAAAAACACTGGGATGTTTAATTTGTTCAAATATATAATATTACATCAAGATTAGCATATCAGAATATCTGATGATGATCATATTTTAGTAAATATGAATTTAATTAGGTAACAGCCAGTAGTTAACACCTTTAAACCATGATATACAACATAAGCATTATTCTAATCTATGATGCAATGTCACAAGACAGGTCATAGAGTATCATTTTCATAGATTATAATCTATTGTTAAGAATGTAGATGTGCAAAAAATGAAAATCCTAGAACTGTAGTCAGATCTGGAATCTTAACTTGATAACATCAAGGGGTGAAGTTATTGTCTCAGAAACACCATCAGAAAAGTCCCCTAACATCGCAACAATAAATGCATGGTTAAGCTGGTTGGTCTTCTCCATATACTTCGTAGATGAAGAAACCTACGTATCAACATTCACCATTTCTAAATTTAATGTTACCATCATCCAAAACAATTTAAAAATACCAGGAAGAGGCACAAAGATTAGGAAGGTGATATGACAATAATAAAGATAATAAATTGAATGAAATAAATCATACAGTATAAAAATTTGAGGATGAGTTTAGTGTCTCTTGGAGAGGCTTGTAGTGTTGAATGAGGTAGGGTAACCTAATTCCTTCGATGGAAGCATCATCGGAAACACATTGTATGTGAGATATTTACCTAAATAGTCTCACAAATGTCCATTATAGAGTGCACTAAATCACATCTTTGATAACAGTGACCTAGAGCCTACACATTAAATGTATTTTACAGAAACCTTCAAATTAAATGAGAAATGTATCACATACAATTTAAAGAGGAAGGTGGAAAACATAAAAAACATTGAAAACAAAGTAGAAACAAGAACCTAGATTTTTGTTTATGCTTCCAACAACAGTATGATTTGATCTTCAATAGGTGCATGAGGTGATGTCCACCTTTTTTTCTGCCCAGAAAACAGAATAAAAATGTTATTAAATAGTAAAATAACTAAAGGAAATAAAATAAAAGAAAAGGGAAAAGAATTTTTAGGTTTCAATCCCCGAACAGAGGATTTTTTAACTTGTCCATAGCTGGACAGTTCCAGTAGGTCAACCCCAGTCCATTTGCAGGTGTGGTCATCAGAGTAGGAACCACCTCATCTTGTTTCTGTTGAGTGTTGATTGAAGTTCCCCTTCAACTTCAACTTGAGTGAAGTCAATACGATGTCCATCAAGACCTCTCAGTAGTTATTCCCAGTATGCACCGCCTTAGTATCAACTAGACTACTTAAGTGAAGTTCTTATACAATAGTAAACCTGAACCCAAATGTTTTATGAGATATAAAATATAAGTAGAGTCATGTATATAAGATTTCATAAATAAAAAATGTTAAAGCCATGAATTACTGGTCTAATACTATCCAAATAAGCACAATGAATGAATTGTTTAATCACAAACCACAAACAAATAGTAAAAATAAAATATGGCATATCAAAGTTTTTAATCCAGATAATTGTATTTACAAATTTATCAGGAATTTCTATATGGAAAACCACAGGAATGAAGAATGAGATAATACACCTCTCAACATTACAGTTGTAGTATAGTAATAAGAAATAAATGAACATTCCAAAATGTTACAGTCGAGCAGTAGGACGCATTAAGAGTACATTTCCTTAAGAGTACATTGTCAAATAGATTAGTCTTGTGGATGGTAAAATTGACGTCGTTGGCCTGTCACCTGACCTTTGGAATAGTAAGTAGTGGCCATATTTTACCTATGATGGCTGGTAGGATTAGAGGCTTCTTGTATTTATATAGCCCATCTATTACACTAATATTCTAAGCATAATTCCTCATTGATAACAGAACAAATAGCAGTTTATCCTGAATGGAAAATGAATATAATAAAATAAAAATAAGAATATAAATAAAATGATTTAATGGAAAAGTATAAATAATTTTTCTATGTTATAAAGTGTTTTCATTTTGTATATTTCGAGTTTTTGTATAACAAAAACATTTAAGAATCTATAAATGCATTTATAAGAAAGATCAAGATCCATATAGAAGTAAACCTGCATTACCTTGGTAATCCATAGTTTCAAAAATAAAAATTACAAATTCATATTAAACACATGCCATAAAGCTATTAAATTAAAGGAACACTAAAACTAATTATCAAAATATAGACCTTCATATCCTATAATTGATGTCCCTATACACACAAAGATGATCTAGATATTGAACCACACTAGAAAATAAAGATTTTAAGATTATTAATAATATAAGAAGATTGGATGAGCTTACATACAAAGCAGTCCAGAAATACCAGGTAAAACATTAAACTGAACCATAACTTATCCATTAAAAAACATTTTCTTCCATGTGATCCCATCTCCTGATGAACAAATGATTCAAAAAATCAAGTATGTATTTACACATTAAACCATAATGAAGAGAGGTAGAGCCCCACAAAATCTTCTAGGAGAAGCTTGACAACAGATCAGGGGTGTCCTCTCTTGAAAAGGGAATCGATCTATAAACCAGTTGAGTAAGATAATCACAAAGGATGATGAAAAAACACAATAAATGCTTCCAGTACTTGACTTTTCCTTCTCTAAAAATCTGCAAACCTACTTGAACCTTTTATAAATCCAAAAACTAGTGAATAAGTACATTAAACAACATAAAATATCCTAGGACTCCAATCCCATATATTTTATTATCAATAATTCTTATATCACCATCATTGTGTATGGTTCTATTATATGTTCAACATCATCACATCAATATTACTTCAATTTATACTCATACTCTACCCACTTCATCTATAAACACAAGAGGAAGGGAGATCTGAATAACCATCCCATGAAATTAAAATAATAGTACAACCTTAAAATCAGAACATTGATGAAATAATATGGTATAAGATACCTGTGTTGATTGGAATCCAGGAGGAGGGCACCGCAGTGAGAGGTCATCAAAGAGGAGGGAGCAGCTGTGAGAGAGTCTCCGGGGAGGAGGGCGCCCCTGTGAGAGAGTTCGTCGGGAGGAGGGCGCTGCGGTGAGAGAGTTTTTCTGAGAGGAGGGTATCGCGGTGAGGATAGGTCGGGGAGGAGAGGTCGGGAAGGAGATGTCTTTGGGGAGGAGGGCTCCACGGTGAGAAGAAAACGTCGGGGAGGAGAAGTAGTTTGGGGAGGAGGGTGTCGCGGTCAGGTGAGGTCAGGGAAGAGGGCGCTACAGTCAGGAGAGGTCAGGGAGGAGAACTCGTCGGGAGGAGAAGAAGCTGGGAGGAGAAGAAGTCGGGAGGAGCACGAGAGTAGCGAATCGGGGGAGCTTCATACCAAATAGGAAAACACGTGGTATAGCCACAATTATTAAATTAAACCGTGGAAATTAGAAATATATAGCCATAGAGGAACAGATCATTCCTTGAGAATGATTTCAAGTCATTGAAGATTAAAAGATCCTCTAGGATTTTCTAGGGACATAATTATAAGATATTAACCAGATTTCTTTAATCTGGTTTTTGAATCAGAATTAAATGTGAAGGAATGGGTCTCACAATGAAAGGATGTAATTTAAGACATGTCGCACTATGAATAAAGGTGTCACACTGTGACAAGAACGTTTCTAGAGTCCTATATAAAAATGATCACAGAACAATAAAAAAGGACGAGAGATACAATTGACAAGAGGAGAGACTAAAGTGAAAATAAGGAGTTCTAGGTCACTACTGGAAATAAAATGAATATTAAAATTGCAATCAACTTCCAATAACATGTATGTGGTTACTTGAAAAAGATTTATCTTGTGCATTGGTAAATTCTAATAGAGTTAGGTGGGATGGAATGAGATCAACACACTTCCATGATCCAACACCATTAGAAGAAATAACCTAACATCACCATCATCTTCTAAATCTAAAACATAATTCCAATGAATTTTCCAACCAAAAAACATAATAAATCGAATGAAAAAACCAAAAAACACCTAAACCACATCACCAACACAAACCAAAAGAAAATCCACACAAATAAAGGCTAATCAAACACATATGAGAATATGAATGCCCTCCTACTAAAGAATCAGTCCCACACATGGGTAAACAATGTTGTACAACCTAAATCTTTTCTACTCAAAGACAATACTAACTAGGTGGTTCTTATTGAATAGTCTGAGCACTTTGTTTTTAAGCCAATGATATATGAGCTATTGTTAGGAGGTTTTTTGGTTTGAAATTAAATAAAAAGAAAATCTTTTTTCTTTTCTATAGAATTATCATCCCGTGTTAATCATCTAGTGCCGAATTTGATTCATGGGAAGTGGATCCCCATTTCATAGATTTTCTAGTGAACACTAGTGTTCAATTTTTCCAAGATAGGCTTAATATTTTTCATCCTAGTAATAAATTTGTGCTCAATGGACCCATATAAATCCTTGGTGGAATTGTTTATCTTGAAAGTTCCCATGTTATAGAATATTACTGGTATTTATATTTTTCCTTATCTTGGGTTTTTTAGTAATATAATCATTTCATCAACAATTCGGATAATCGTATTTGTATTTTTGATTTATGGAATGCATTTCATCTCCAGTGAGATTCCTCATTCAACTGTTCACGTGGATCTGTTACCCACATTCTGGATCTCAAATTCCACAAATAACCATCTGCTCATTTTAGTTTAAATAAAAATTATTTTAAGTTATCTAGCTGTGATCACAATTTATAATTTTCAAATATTTTTTTTGAAAATTTCAAAATATTAGGGAAGTGATCTATTATAATTATCCACAAACCCAGATTGAATCACACCATAATCATTAGTTTTTATTTTTTAGAATTGAACAACAACACAACATCATTCTAGTTATGTTTTAGATGTATCTTCAGGAAATTCATCTTTTCCTAAAAAATTCTTCAATGTAGTTGACCCTTACAAAACTTCTTGTATAAAAAAATTGACTCTTATGATTTGTCAAATGACTTGTTAATTCATATCAATGACCCTTATGAATTTTCAAATGGCTTTTATGAATCAGTGTGGCCTCCTTCCTTGGAAAAAATTTCCTTCTATGCATGCAGCATATGACTTCTAAGAAAAATCAGAGTTACTCATACACACTACCACATCTTAGCAAAATTTTAGTTATTATAACTTCCAATCATTTGAAATATATAATTTCTGAGAAATAAACAGAAACTTCTCATGAACATCATGAAAACATACCCTAATCGATGAAAAAACATTATTGAGAAAATCCCTAGTATCTAATAAGAAAATGAACCTACAATGAAGTACATGTATGAAGTTCTCTAGTTTCAAGTCCAGTCTTCAGCTAAGGAATACCAACATCACCACCATGCCTACCATTGTAATGACCTGCGTTGTTATGGGTTGGTGAAACTAAAAGAAATTGGACTTACTTGGATCTGGAGAACAGAGGTAAGATTGCTGTGTTAGAGGATAAATATCGCTGCAGAGGATGGGCCTCTATAGGAACCACACATAGAGGAACACCGACAGGGAGGTGGGTGACTGCATCATCGGAGGAGAATCATTCCATGGCGGGTGGATTCATCAGAGGATTAGAATGGAATATGTTTTGGGTGACAGTGCCGAGCGAGGAGGGTTGCCGAGAGTAGGGCAGAAAGGGAGGGAGGTGGAGATCATGAGCGGAGATCAGGGCAGAAAAGGGGTGGGGATCGCGAGCACATGGGAGGAAGGTGGTGGGGGATCGCGAGCGTATAGAAATAACAGGGGTAAAGCCACATGTATTTTTTGATCCGTGGCATTAAATTAAGATATAGACACAACTTTATTAAACTGTGGCTATATAACTGTGGCGAAATATTCAATTTATAGTAATGATGAAAGCTCCAAATAAGGAACAACTTTCAACAAAATGATTTTTTAGTAGAAAGAACATATCTTCAACATTTTATTTTCCTCCCAAAGTTTCACCAAATGTGGTATCACAACACAAGACAGCATCCTCCACACTTAAGTTAAACTAGATTATGCAATTTCACTTCATGAACAGGTTGGATAGGGAAAATTGGATTGTAATGTGGATGAACTAACAAAATGTTCATAGCTTATAAGGGATTCAATGATTAAATGTTCATGGTAGGAAATTATAAAAATGATTCTTATGAAATATTGTCCTTAAAACCAAAGAAATTCTCCATCTATTTAAAACACAGGTACCTCAAATCTTCAAGTTTTAATAGAAATAAATCAAATTCTGATTAAATCAAGCATTCAACAAGTGGGGTAAATGTAAATAATATGAACGTTTTGGTTAAAAATCCTCACATGTAAGTGATTTCAATGACAAATACAATGAGATGTGGCATGGAATTCAAAAATTCTGAGTACTATTCATGAAATTTCTAAATATTTTAACATGAAATAAAGTCATTTTCAACATTCATTTAAGCTCAGTTTCATGGAATAAATTGTTTCACTCATAGACATGGGTTTCAAAAATAGAATTGATAATCATTTTAGCTCAAAATATTTAGAAACACAGAAAAATTTTAAAAACAATTTTTTTAACCAAAAAGAAAATAGTAAATGAAAATCATAAACTATAAGGGTTCCCTCCCCCACACTTAAATGTTAAAGTGTACTCAATGTATTCAATTAGATTTAATATATAAGATATGAAGACTTGTACTTGGATGCCACATAACTGGTGACCCAATCCTGATGGGCCATGTGGGCACAAGCGCATCTTCCTGAAAGCAAGAGGTTGGTGACTAGCAGTGAGGACCTAGGGTGTGTCCATGGGAAGACAATGCCCTCATTAGCAGAGTGTAGCACATTGGATGGAATATAAATATATAATAAACAGTTGAAGCAATATAATTAAACAGTGGATGCAAACTAATGCAATAGATAAACAATAATGACAATAACTGTATCAATTGGAAAATTGATGCTGTAATGTCACGCCACTAGAAAACTGGAAAACATAGATTCAAGACAATAAGCATAACATGTTCCACAAGGTAAAGAAAACAAAGACTACTCCAAGCATCTTGAGATCCAACATGGTAATCTACTATCAAGCTCCATCCTAAATAGAAAGAAATCAATTGTTTGAAGCCGTATGCTTCCCTTTTTTAACACCTGCAACCATGTAATCTACTCTGGGTACCAAACAGAACCCGAAGAGGGTATGAGATAAATATTAGTGGGAAACCACCAATGATGTCTATAACATCATACATGTGTAATGGAATATAGAAATGTGTAGTCATTCATTTATAATGCAATGAAAGAAATACAATATAACTAAATACCCAAGTACCTACTTCATCCCTCGGCTGGTGTCTGAACGTGTATCCCGCTCATTTTAGTATGTAATTACCATTTAATGTTAATAGGTCATGTGAGGCATAGCCAAAACTGACATCACATTGTGATAGTATATGTAGTGAAGGTACCATGATGTAACAAGGCAACCTAACAAGGATATCCAGTGAGGGAGTTCCAGGGTAATAACCAAGGTAACGTAAATCTCACAGAATGCAAACGTAGTAGTATCTTAGTGTTGCTAAGGTGTATGAGTATAATCAAAGGATCATAATCCATAGCATTCTACAATAACATGCCTACCATGTCCAAGGTGATCGACTAAGGTAAAATGGGGCTAATCAAGGACAGGGCCCTATGGGCTTTCACCATGGCACCTACTAGTCAACTCTAGACCAATGAGTGTATCTGAGGCATCCTATAATAATTTAAAGGACCCTATGGTAGTATACCAAGCATCCAAGGAGTAGACAAGAACCAGAGTCTAGGTGGGAAACATCCTAAGAAAACCACGTCCTTGAATTAGAATGGGATTCCTGAGACCCAGGGTATTCTTCTCTCAAAATCCATGGTGAGCTCAAGTCAGTCCATTCCTATTTGATATTTTAATCATGTAATAATTCATTTTGGTCCATGTCTTGCCTTCCATTAGAGTGGATAGTTCAAGTATAATAGAAACCATTTATTTATTGGTCCAACGCTTGTCTTCCATTAGTGTGGATATTCCATGTATAGTTGTAACCTAGTCAAGTCTTAATTAACCATTAAGGCATATTCAATTAGATGGGTTCACTATTCTACCTTCCATTAATATGGAAAAGGGTTCTATAGACATGTGACCATTTTTCAATCTCATTTGTTATGGCAAAGATATATACTTAATATACTTTCCATTTCACATTTCACATTTAATAATCATTTGTAATCACCTACCTTAGGTAGGTCAAGTGGTGAGCATACATGATACATTCCATTATGAAATTCTCATTACTAAAAAGTCATTTAATATTGATAGGCTCACCATTAATAAGTTCAAGCAAAGGCACACCTGAATGGTGGCACAAACATGCCGAAACACAGAAAACCCAAATGTGGCATAACCTTCAACATGGGGTGGATTGAGTTTTGGGTATAACCACTAAAAACTAATCACATATTTGGGAAGATAATACCCATATGATTCTAAAAATTATAATCATGTAATGTAAAATTTAGAAATAATTTTTGAAGAAATTGGCTGGCCCCATACAAACATTCCAAAAAACAACGAACATTAGGGATAACTTATAAATCACCCACCTTAGGGTCGTATGATCCTTCTCCTCCAGTATCGGTCCTTAATTTTCCTCAGATAAGAGTATATCTATTGAAAGGTGAAAAATGCTCACATGACGATACATAGGTCGAGAGCAAGAGAGAAGAAGAATGGCTAAATAGGACTTGAGTACTTACTGTTGCGCATCCAACATGATGAATGGAAGATTAGTCGGATATCGGACAAAAGTGATCTCTTGATCCCTAGCTCTAGCCATCAAAAAGATCGAAAATGAGATGAAAAGGGGTTAATCCACCTAGTTCTCAGATTAGGGAGGAAGGAGTAGGATTAATAGATCATTAAGGGAAAACTGGAAATTTACCCAGAAATTTAGCCTGCACACGGTTTGTCAAACCGTGTGCAAACCTTGCGAGAAGGATCTGCCGGAATGGTTTGGAAACATCATTTTATCAAACCATGTTCAGTCCATTCACATGTAACATGGAAAAAGGGGCGGCCACACGGTTAGGCCACACAACCGTGCACCAACTGTGCGAGGAGGATCTATCTGATAAAACACCATCCGCACGGTTTTCTAAACCATGCTCCAAGCCATTTTCCCCAAAAAAATACGGGTTCTAGGCTCCGAAGAAGCCACAAACACCCTCAAAACCTTTACTAACTCAGTAGGCATCTATATTACGTCCAAAGTAAAGATTTAGACCAAAAAACTAAAGGATCCATACCTGAGTGAAAAAATAGATTCGTACAGTCTTCACCCCTTAAAAGAACTCCCCCCCCGAGTTCTCCTTCCAAGGGAAAAGAAACTCTATCTGAGAACAAATCTGGACATTGGGCCCATACATCGACTTAACTCCCCCAATTCTCATCCTGTACTCGACCGGGCTTCCATTACACCCGTATGATATGGAAAAACATGCCTTATAGAGACATCATGCTTCAGTCAATGTTGTGTACTAGATACTCCTCAAAGGTAGCACTGACATCTAACTCAACTTCCCTGAGATCAAAAGTATGAGACATGTCTGCATGTTATTATGGAAGATGTGAGATGTGAAAGACGTTGTTCATGACACAGTACCTCGGAGATAGTAGCAACCGATAGGCTACCAGCCCAACTCCCTCTAGAATTTCATATAGACCAACGTAACAAGGTGACAACTTTCCATGATTTCTTAACTATCTATGCCCTATCCTAGGCTATACGAGAAGGAAGAAATGATCCCTAAACTCAAACTCAAGAGGTCATCAACGACGATCAACATAAGATTTTTTTCTAGATTGAGCAGTAGTCATACGCTTTCTGATCAGCTAAACATGTTCTGAAGTCTCCTGAATGAGACGAGGACCTAGTAGGGATGCCTCACCTGCCTCTAGACTACACAAGGGTTAATGGCATGGCGTAACATATAAAGCCTCAAAAGGATCCTTCTGAATCATCTCCTAAAAGCTGTTATTATAAGAGAACTCGATGAGAGGGATATGCTACTCCCATGAACCGCCAAAATCAAAGACACATGCTCAGAGCATATCCACTAGAACATGTATTGTCTGTTCCAGTTTTCCATCGGTCTAATGGTGAAAAGATGTGCTTAGAATCACCTGAGTCCCCATACCATTCTGCAGCCCTTTCCAGAGCCGTGAAGCGAAACAGGAATCCCTATCTGAAACTATAGTACATGGAGCCCCATGTAGTTGTATGATCTCACAGACATACAGTCTTTCTAGTTAATCAAATGAGAAAGTCTCTCGAATAGAAATAAAGTGAGATGATTTTGTTAGTCAGTCAATGACTACCCAAATAGAATCGAAACCCCTCAGAAACCTAGGAAAGAGGAATACAAAATCCATACAAACATCATCAAATTTCCATTCTAGGACTGGAAGTGGTTGTAATAGGTCTATAGGCCTCTGGTGCTCCTCCTTCACCTGCTGACAGGTGGAACACCTGAGGAAGAAGCCTGCATTATGATGTTTCATTCTAGGCCACCAATACTGGTGTCACATATCTCAATACATCTTCAAGATTCCTGGATGGTCTGCCCACTAAGAATCGTGTGACTCTTTCATCAACTCTTCTCCCATATCGGCAGGAACCCAAATACGTTCACATAGATACAAGACATCATCTCTGTCCACAGACAAATATGAAGGTGGGTTATCTCCTGATATAATCTCATGAAGAACCAAACTATCAGGATCTGAAAACTGTCTACTCTTCACCTTCTCAAGGTGGTAATAGGCAACTGTTGAGGCTGAGAGGTAAAACCTCTCTGGATTGACATGAAACTCTATATGATGTTCATAAAAGAGGGCCATTAACTTCCAATCATCATTGGATTTCTATATGGCCTATGTTTCAGTTTTCTAACTCATTGCATCTGCGACCACATTGCCCTATCCAAGTGTATAGGAAATCTCAAAATCAATGGATTGTAGATATTGGACCCATATCTGATATCTGACGTTAAATTCACACTGAGAAAAGATATACTTGTGGATCTTGTGATTTGTATACACATAAAAGTGCTCACCCAACATATAATGTCTCCAGTAATGTAAGTTATGGAAAACTGCTGCTAACTCGAGGTCATGAATTGAGTAATTTATCTCGGGAGTCGTCAAATGTAGAGATCTGCATGCAAAATTTTTTTACTCCTACATCAACACTTCTCCTAGGAAAATTTCTGATGCCTCTCAGAAGACAATACAACCTTTACCTTGTTCTAGAAGAATCATAATAGGTGCTGATACAAGACTCCCTTTAAACTCCTAAAAGGATTTCTCACATGCTATTGACCATGTGAACTTGAAATGCTTCTTTGTAAGACCAGTAAAAGGTGATGAAAGACAAGAAAAGCCTTGTATGAAACTTCTATAATATCCATCAAGCCCTAAGAAACTCTTGATATCAAACACATTTTTGGGATTATCCCAGGTAACAACAACAGTAACCTTTTTTTGGGTCAACAGATATTAATAATTCTGAAATTATATGACCCTAGAATTTAACCTTATTGATCTAGAAGTCACACTTAGTAAGCTTGTCATAAATATGATGCTCTCCTAGTGTACTCAAAATGATCTCAAGATGTTTTTCATGGTCATTAGGAGTGTGAGAATACACCAAGATGTCATCAAAAAAGACCATGAAAAAATAGTCCAAATAGGAGTGGAAAACCCTATTCATAAACTCTATGATAACAACAGGTGCGTTATTAAGAATGAATGGAATATCCAGATACTCATACAGACCATACCAGCTACATAAAGATGTAATAGGGATGTATGATTGTTTGAATCGTACCTAATGATAACCTGGTCTCAAGTCGATCATAGAGAACATCTTTTCTCCTCGGAGCTGGTCAAAGAGATCATCTATTCGGGGAAGTCCAGTTCTTGACCATAAGCTGGTTCAACCATCTATAATCCACAAATAAATGAAGAGTTCCATCCACCTTCTTGGTGAAAAGCACAGGTGATCCCCAAGAGGATGTACTATGATGTATAAATCCTTTGGCCACTAGTTCCTCTATCTACCTCATGAGGTTATGAAGCTCAGTAGATACTATCCTGTATGGAGGAATAGACACTAGAGATTCTCTTGGAACAAGATCAATTGTAAACTCTACCCCTATCTTAGGGTGTAAGACCAAAAATCATCGGGAAAGAGTTCCATAAAATGGTCAACTACTGGAGGTAAATGAGTTTTAAGAAAACCATGATCCTCTAAGAAAATATTTGCAATATGGGAGGTCACTCCACCTAGCCCATGATACTTGAGTCCAAATCTCTCATCCTGGATACCCCACTTACTTTTGAAAAGATAACTATTACCTTATGGTGATGTAAAAGAGACCCTATGTCGATATAAGTCTAAAAAGGATTGATAGTGGAATAATCAGTCCATCCCAAGAATGAAATCAAAGCTCCTCATATTGAGAACAAATAGATTCTACAAGAAAAAGTTACTGCCAACCTCAAGGTTACAATCCCTGCACTGGCATATTCCCTATGTCTGTATTCCCAACGATGTATCGAGGGTCATTACACCATAGTGACACAGTATCTCTAGTCCAAGAATTTTCATGATAGATAAAAAATTAAAAGAGTTTGAAGCACCTATATCAAACAAAGAATAATCAATAGTAGAGGCTACTGGAATAGTACCTCGTACTATAAATGGTCCCACAACATGATCTTCACATATCAGTTGTAAAGCATGAAATTGACTTGGTCGATGGCCCTATGAAACATATGGACTACCATGATCATGACTGCTCTGCTGGTGCTGCGGGGATTAGGGGTTGGACAACCATATCCATGACCTCCTCCTCAAATAAACCTGCCAGTGCTATTCCAACTCCCCGCCTGACACAATGGAAAAGAACTCGCTCCTTAAGGTGTAGTGGATACTGATCCTTTTCCACATGAATTTGGTGTAAAGGTCCTATAAAATCATTGAGGATGGCCCATACAGTGGAAATCCCAACACTCCATAGGGTCTCTATCACATTTGGGATTCTTATGCCCCAGTGTTACACACTAATGACACACCACAAAGCTATCAACATGGATACCTTGGATAACACTAACCTGACGAAAAACTTCAAGGGAATGTTTCTTGCCACTGGAAGAACTACTGGCCAGACACGACATTGGTCCTTTTAACCTGATACTCATGATGTCCCTTAGGTTACACATATTGATAAGGGTCTGATCAACTATTAAGGAAAATGTAGGAAGGTGAAATACATTCACTTGAGTTTGGATGGCGTATTGGAGCCCATCCTCAAAACGTATAGCACGAAAAATCTCATCACCTACTAGAAGCAGTTAAAAGCGTTTTAAATCAGTGAAACATGATGAATATTCAATGACCGACATTGAAACCTGATTGAGATGAATTAACTCTCTAGATCTATAAGCTATCAGTGCTCGAGTAATGAACTAATCATAGAAGGTAGTCTGGAAGTGAACCCATAACATGCCCTGATGATGACTGGCCTAGGTTGCCACATCCCACAAATTCTTGGCCGAATCTCAAAGCATGTATGTAGAAATCTTGATTGTCTGCTCTGGTGGTGTTTCCAGATGCTCAATGAAGGATAGCATGGCCCTTATCCAAGAATAAGTAGCCCGAGAACCTCCGTCCCCTAAAAAAGTAAGAGGATAATGCTTCCAGAACATGCGAGTCAGATCCTCCATCGTAGGTGCAACCCATGGAGCACCATGCATAGACTTCATCATATGTGGGAAACTATCTCAAACTTGATCCTCAGTGCTTAGATAAGGTACAATAGGTGGTTCCTCAAGTGGAACTTCTGAAGGTAAGACTGGAAGCTCAGGGCCCACCATGTCTGGAGCATGGTCATCACTACCCTCTTGGAAAACGAAATGGGGACGTTGTGGCTGAATTGGTATAAAAATGACAAGAACAAACCTTAGAACAAGCATAGGAGCATAATATAACATCACTAGAAAAATCTTAATGAATTAAAACTCACTACCCAGGGCATATTACCCCAAACTACCTACTTATCGGTAAGTGCTCAAGTATATGTTTCATATCATTTTGCAGTTAATTTCCATGTTCACTCCTTTACCTTTCATAGACATGAAAATTAGGGATAAGGATGTGAAACCAATTAATTTTAGATTTTAGGATTCACTTTATAATAGATATCCATTTTCGATGAATTCATGCCCATACACCTATCACTAGAAATGAAACCCACTTATTTAAAGCACAATGGCTCAACTCGGTAAATTACTCATCCCAGCCCATTAGGGCCAACACAACTCATGAATTGAGATAAGAAATCAATCAATTGTAGGCAAAGTAATACAAGTAAAAGTAAACTATCGCAACAACAATCAACAATCACAATCATATCAAGGAATGCAAAGTAGTGAAATGCACCTATATAGCATGGAAATATGCTTGACATGTAAACTCTAGGTTCCTATAATGATGAATGTAACAATCCCCCTTTCCCCCATATCATCGGGATATGGATGAAATAAATTCTAAAAAGAGTAATAATCAATAACACCACACAGCATGTGTTTCACCCATCAATGAAATAATATCAACTATAATAGGCAAAAGAAGAATAACAATTATAATTTAGGCAACTTGGTTTTTACACCGAATATGGGTTTATGACTCCCAAGCACAACTTATGACCATGTACCAAGAATTCCAATTCTCCAATATATTGTCACTAAATAGTAAATCAAGAAAATAAACCACCACTAATACCAAATTGGGATGACTCGAACTCATATTCCACTTAACAGGTTCCCCAAGCCTGGTGGGACACATGGCCTCAAGCGCATCTTCCCGAACACCAGAGGCTTCTGACTAGAAGCAGGGGCCTAGGGTGTGTTCATGGGAAGAATATTCCTTCATTAGAAGAGTGTAACACAAAAAAAGTAATATTAATGAATACTTAATGGTGGAAGAAATATAATTAAAAAGAGGAAACAAACTGATGCAATGGAAAAATGAGAATAACAATAACTGTATCAACTATAAAAGTGTTGATGTAATTTCATGTCACTAGAAAACATGGATACAAGACAATAGGCATAACATGTTTCACAAGGTAAAATAAAAAAAAGACTACTCAAAGAATCCTGAGATCCAACTTGGTCATCTACTATTAAGCTCCATCCTAAACAAAAAGCAATCAAGTGTTTGAAGCTATATGATTCCATTTTTCAATACCTGAATCCATGTAATATACTCCAGGAACCAAATGATGCCCAAAGAGGGTGTGATATAATTATAAGTGGGCTACCACCAATGGTTTATATAACATCCGGCCTGTGTAATGGAATATAGCAATGTGCATGTATTTATATATAAAGTAAAGAAAGCAATACAGTATAACTAAATACCCAGTTACCTGCTTCAGCCCTTGGCGGGTGTCTGAACATGTAACTTGTTTATTTTGTTAAGTAATTACAATTTAATGTTAATAGGATACATGAGGCATAGAAACCCCTGATATATCCTCCTCATAGTATAAGTAATGAAGGTCCCAAGGCATAATAAGTCAACCTGATAAGTATATCCAGTGAGGGAGTTCCAAGGTAAAAACTAAGGTAACATAAATCTCACGGAATGCAAACTCTAAAGTATCTGAGTCTAGCTAATGGGTAAGAGTATAATCCAAAGAGCATAATCCTATGCATTCATCAATAAGAAACCTACCCAGTCCAAGGTGATCGACCAAGGTAAAATAGGGATAAGAAAGATAATAAGAGAATTGGGTAGGGTTTGACTGAGCTTGAAGGATTAAATGGAGAGAATAGGAGGGGGATGAGGTGCCCTTTTATAAGAGAGGAAAGGGGCTCTTTTGAAAACTCTCAAAAATATTAATTTATAATAAAATCAATCCTTAAAAAAGAACCACTAATGTGTTCCAAATTAGAATAATATATGAGATAGGGTTGTAATATCATCATAAAATAAATTTTGGACAACTTAGGTTATCTATTTAATCCTTATTTTTTAATTTACACTTAGTTATTCTATTAAATTTTAATTTTTTTAATATCATTATAAATGGTTAATTGTTATAAATATTTATATATATGGTGTTAATCGGCCATAAATATGTATTTTATGATTGTTTAGATCTTATAATAATCACTTTGTAATTTTAAATATTTTTTATGATTTTTAAAAAATTTAATAAAATGTTATTTTTATAAAATATCAATAGTGTCGATTTTGACACTATTCATTTATTTGACTTCAAATAAAATAATCAAAAAAGATAAATTCAAAAAAAAATTAATACAACGATAACATGTCATAGTCACGTAGAAAATTCGTGGATCACTTCAATTAGTTCATATGATATTTATTTTAATATTTTTAAAACCATTTATTTGATATTTCTATTAACAAAATAATTTGAACTTCACTATTGTGTCATCATTAATAATAATTAATTAATGTCTTAAAATTATAAATAAAATTCCATTATATATTGAATTTAATTATATTTCTAGTGAATATGTACTTTCGTTGTTTTATGAAGTTTATCACTAAATTAAAATTATTACACTTATAAGATATCAGAGAGTGAAATGTTGTCACCTTCTTTTGTTTTAAAAACAATTACATCATTTTCATGGAAAAAATTCCATAAAATGTATCTATTCCAACCCTTAGGTGATATGGGTCGACTTTTATTCATCCAATATAATTTCGGTAGGTGTTAGGGTAATTTTATAATATTTTATTTACCCTTAATTACTCGATTTACCATTAAATATGGTGATATAAATAATTACCAAAGTTACTATTCAGAATGCCCAAAAAATCAAAGTACCCCATTAACATAATTTAGACCAACTAATTCCAAACATGGAATCTATTTTCCAAAATTCAAAACACTTAAGTTGTATTAATTAATTTAAAATTAATCCCATTGTTGAGAAAATGGGTTTTAAAAGTTAAAACATTAAAAATGATTGAAATGTTTTTACCTATGAATTCAATGTATAATTAATGATAATGAGATAAATTATATTAAATGGTAAAAATAAAATATATTAATAATTTTAAAAAAATTAATATTATAATTTATCCATATAAATTATCTCTATGAAAAAAGTTTTTTTAGTTAAAATTTAGCGTATTATTACGATTCATCAAAATATGAAAGTTATCAGAAAAATATCAAAAATTTAACTAAAGAAAATTTTTATATCAAGTTTCCAAATAATAAGTTTATTTTTTCAAATCTAACTTATAAATGTGACAAAAACTATATTTTAAATTGTTGCGCCATCAAAAGGCGACAAAATAGAATTTTCTTTAAAAATACTTTTTTTATCCGAAAAAATGAACTTGTCCTTATATCATGTCAAGAAAAATAAAAAAATTTATGGATAATACTATTCACAATGGCTAGTTTATATACCATTAGATAATAATATTTTAATAGTATATCGTTGTTCAGTGAAACTCGGTATTGCGTACAACATAAGTTGTTGAGGAAGGTCGCTCTTGCGTGTAACGCAAGACAAGTTAGTATTACATGTAGTGAAAGATTAATTTGGTGTTGCGTATAATATAATAAAAATAATTTCATTTATACATTGAAAAAAATCTATACTCGGTGTTTCATGAAATGAATTTTATCAAAAGAACCTACAAGTGTGTGCAACACAAGCAATGAATAGTGTTGCATATACTGCATGCTAATACGGTGTTGTGTAGAGCACATGCTAATCCTGGAGTAACATAAAACAAAATACATCAATGAAATTAAATATAATCTATCTCATAAAATATTGGGGTGTTACATTTTGAGGCCCTTGGAAGGGAAGACTTCTAATGGCCATCGCTATTGGGTTTCAATAGAGACCTCCATAGGCAGTGAGAGGGCTTAAAAAAATTAGAACACCTTCCCCCACCCTGTTTTACCTCATGCTCTCCCACAAGAAACCCTACAACGCTTATCCCCTCCCTCACTGCACCACCTATGTCACACCGCCTCCACCTCTGACTCACCATTGTTGCTCATCCTCTCCCTCGCCACACCCAACTCTGTCTCCAACTCACCTATTTCACCCTTCCTCTCCCTCATCACACTGCCTCTGGCTATCCTTTGTCACCCATCCTCTTCCTCACCACACCCACCTCCACCTATGTCTCATCTCTGCCTCATCCTCTCCCTCACTGTAGGCTCTAGCACCTTATCCCTCCCTGACTCCCCTCATCACTTCTACCTCTGCCTCCCTCTCCCCAACTCCCTCTACTCACACCTGACCCATTGCCACAATCAACCCAGAGCCGCACGCCACCCATCCACCCTCACCGCTGCCACTCCCGGTGTCTCTCTATCCCTCCGACTCCACCTCTAAATTCACTTGGTTCCGGATATGTCTCTCTATTAGGTAATCCCTGATTTCAGTTATAGGGTTTTGATTTTGGGCACTTCCATCACAAATTGGCACTTCCATCCAAAATTGAATTTGGTAAATTCCATCACAAATTGGTTTTTTCCACTTCCTTCACAAATTATATTTGTTGATTTATTGGGATGCATTATCTTAGTTTCTAAGGTTTCTAGTCCAAAATTGGTATTTGATGATTATTTTCGTGTACCACATGCCCATAGAGATTATTATATTTTGTTTCATTATTGTAATTTAGCATTTTTATTTCTATAGTTATAGTTGCTTTATATGTTTTGATTTTAGTGTATCAAAATTTATGCATTATTATATTAGTGGATCATAGATTCCTTATTTTCCATGTTGTCTTGTTATGTTTTATTATACCTAGTAAAATATATTTTGTTTCTTAACTGATTGACTCCTCCACCAATCTGATCAAATGAGTGAAGTAATCCCATTATATATGGCCCATGACCTATCCAAATCTATAATATGAAGAACAATATATTGAAGGGAACCAATGATCATATTTATTGGAGGAGAATATGATAAGTGTGTAAGGGAATAGGATCCATCAAAACACCCAACCAGTTTAACATCATAATTAAGCAACTTAGAGTGAAAATAGATTAATAAGAAGAAATATATATTCAAATATAATGGGAAATATCACTGGAAATATCCACTTTAAAACAAAATTGAGGTTTATCAATTAAATAGTGTAAAGATATTTCAATGGAGGAAAACATAGGAAAAAACAAAATGAAATTTCAATAAAGGATATATAGGTAGTCATAATTCATAAAATATTTCTTTTTATAAATTGTTTTCTCCCCTTTATATTATTTACCATCTACTCATATTATTATGTGGTTTAGTGACCTTTATCACCTCTTCTTCTTTCTTTGACCAGCATCCATGTGACTTTTTTGTTAAGGTTTTACACAATTTAGTTATAAAACTTTCATTAAGACTAAATTTTTATCAGGGGTGTGTGAATGTAAGAAACATTTTGACCTTCCCCCCTTAATGTAATCTTTCTTAGCTAGCATGGATCAACCATATTTAAGAATCAGTCATCTTAAAGAATCATAAGTGGGGAAATTGAGTCTTTGGTTAAAGGATTTATGATAGATATGATATATTTTTGAAATATTCTGTATATTTTATTATATATAGAATCAAAATAGAGATATTACTTATGTATAATGTAATTATCCTATATTATTAATTAATTATTATATATCATAAGTAGCAGTAGGTATTTCATAAGCATCATGGGAAACAATATGTGTATGTTATCTCCAATAATTAAATTATAATCGGTGATTTTGACATTTCGTAGTTGGAAATAGACAGTTTTCATTACATGAAAACATTATGTCCATCATGTCATATAAATGATAGGATGTAATAAAATGTGATAATCACACCACCTCAATCATAGAAAGAGATATGTTGTTTTCATAAAATATAATTCACTTCATGGATGCTATAGAGTAATATCTCCCCCAAAAAACCATTTTGGATTGGTGGCGATATAGATATTAAAATTGATGATAAAATTTTATTTCAATGCATAGGGAATTCATAAATGATGATTGATATCCCTGTGTTTATTTTTGTTTCCTCAACCCATCAATATATTGGAATTAAATATAGGATTATACAACTTTTTTAATAAGATGTATCAATTATGTTCCATAGTTGAATGACAGTCAGTGGAATGGGATCATTATTGTCTGTGATATCTATTTTCTTTGATTTTTTTTGTGTTATATATTGAAATATCATCTTTTCACTAGTTTTTACATGCATATCTTTATGTACCGATGATACTAATTGGTGATGATATCACCATGTGCACAAATAGAGTCTGAATCCAGTTCAAACAACCCATTTAACAGAAATTATGATTGTAAGTTATTCATTACACAACTATTAATGGTGGATAAGGTATTCATTATATAACTATTCAGTGTAGATATTAGGTGACTATTAAGAATCAAATAAATGTAACTATAGACTATTTTATATAGAGGATTTGGAACATATAAATAAATGTTATTAATCCTAAAATTATAATATAATCTAATGTGTCCTTCTCAAAATGATAGAAAATGTTAATTGTTTTGATAAAACCTATCATGTGGATGTACTTTTCTTATTAACACACATGGAAAATGTGTTTTTTTTATTTAAGTAGACTTATTTTGAAACTTAAATTCAAATTATGTGAAACTAATTTTAGGATTAAATCAATATTTAGGCTCTATTTGGTAGTACGTCTTGAAAACATCTTAGAGTACATATCCATTTTGATAAAATTTATTGTGAATGTGTTTTCAAATTTCATGAAAATGTGTTACTTGAAAAAAAATTCATGAGAATTTATTTATTTATATATTAAAATCAAGACAAAATGTTGTCTTTATATTTACTTATCCTTTAACTGTATATTCTGATTTCCTTACCTATTAAAAAGTGTAACAAAAAATCCTCATTTCGTAAAAAAATATAATTGTTGAGTTTTGTTTTATAAATTCATTTCATCCAAATTTTATTTCAATTAAAAATATTTCTTTTATCCCGACATGTTTTATAATCCTCTCAAAAAATATTTATTCAAGTAAAGAAGATGCCTTTTAAAAATAAAATTAATAATTAATTAAATATTTTTCAATGATCATGTCATTTGTGAATTGTTTTTTGTTTTTTATGAGTATGTATTTAAGTCCATGTTCAATTGGTTAGTATTTATATAAAATGTATTTTGGGATATAAAATTCTAAAAATGCACGCAATATGAAGTCTTGTGTAAACGTTGATGCTTTTTTTATAGATACAAATATGGATAAGAGTTGGATTGATCTTCCAAATAGAACCTCTAGAGAATATTTTTAAGGAATTATGCAACTTATTTTTTTAAATAGAGTATTTCAATGATAAAATATATATTTTCCACATAGAAAATGTGAAAATAGATATCAATTAATATGATATACCGTGAGAGAGCACATTTTCTCGATTGGGTTTTTGAAAAATTATAAGAGTTGGACTTGTCATGGAAAAAAATATATTCATTGTCCCCATATAGAAACTAGTCATATGGCTATTGATGAGAGGAAAAATAATCCTATGAATGAAATGCTTACTGAAATGGCATGTGGGCTGGCTCATGAGGGCATTAACATCTGGAATGTTAAGACCGGTGAGGTCAATCCACGCTCTGGTGTAGATCATGATTTATTGAAGTTTTATGAAATTATTGATGATGAAAAAATAGAATTATATTTTCAGTGTACTACTTACAATATATTGTCTTTTAACATGGATTTTTTTCACTTGAATACTTTGAATTAGTGGTCAGATACATCGTATGACATGTTGTTGGTACGATTAAAAAAAGAACATCCTCATGATACTAAGATTCCCGAGTCATATTACCAAGCACATAAGTTTACTGACAACTTAGGTATCACATATGAGACTATAGATGCATGTGTAAACAACTATATTCTATCTAGAAATGAAGATGTGCATTTGGATAATTGTACGATCTGTTACTCTTCCAGGTGGAAGGATAACATGGGAAATCAGACTAATCAAAGTCTGACTGTGAAACAGGGGGAACTTATTGGCATAAAGTAAATGTGTTACATTACAGTGAAGCTAAGGTTGAAAATATTATTTATCTCATCTAATGTTTCTCATTTAATGAGATGGAATGTTGAAATAAATAATAAAATTGATATGCTAACTCACCCGGTAGACACTCTTGCTTGGAAAAATTTCGATCAAAGACACCCTGACATTGTGAAAGATGGTCGTAATGTCCGATTGGGATAGGAATTATACGATTTCAATTCATTCAGGTCTATGGTTGGTGCAACCCATATCCCATGGCCTATAGTTTTTCTTCTGTATAATCTTCTTCTATGGCTTTTTATGAAACAATAATTTCTATTTCTTTCCACTCTTATTGATTGAATTGAATGTCTTGGGGATAAGATTTATGTTTACCTTCTTCCATTAATTGATGAGTTGAATGAATTTTGGGGTGATGGTGTGATGACTTACAACTATGAAACAAATGAAATATTCAAATTATTGTCAACAATCAATGAATTCCCAGCTTATGAAAATTTTTCAGTACGGAGTACAAAAGGGGAATTTTCTTAACCTTGCTGCAATAAAATAAAAAATTATACATGGATTAGAAATTGTAAAAAGTGGACATATAATGGACATAGACATTTTCTTCCCCCTTAGAACAGGCTCAGAAAGGACAGAGTGGCATTTTATGGTTCTAGATAATTCATGCCAGCACAAAAGGTCATGACAGGAGTAGAAATATTATCATATATTGAGGAAGAAAACATCCACATGGTATATGAATTTTAGGATTTGGTGTCTCATACATTACCCAATATTCATGGTGCAGTTAGGTAATGCCGTCAAAATTGGAATAAGAAAAGTTTTTTTTAATCTCCACTACTAGAAAACTAAAATTCTAAGGCATAATATGGATGTCATGCACATTGAAATTTTTTTTTGATAATATATTATGGACCATTTTAGGTGTTATTGGAAAATCAAAGGACTATGTCAATTCACTATGTGATTTAGAAGAAATGGGTTTAGGGAAACAATTGAATTTACAGTTGGGTGAGGGAAACAAGGCATACATTCCTACTGCACAGAATATGATGAGAAAAAAAGATATCGATATATTTCTTTCCATTTTAAAGATGCTCAAGGGGCCTAATGGTTACTCTTCTAATATTTCCAAGTGTGTGTATGTGATAAGTAGGGAATTTCAAGGGATGAAAAGTCATGACTATCACATAATACTTCATTAGTCGATTCCAATCTCAATTTGTGATTTTTTATCACCAAATGTTGTTAAATAGTTGATTGAGATGAGTAATTTTTTTAGAATTTTTTTTAAGAAATCCAAGAATAGATGATTTAAAGATTTTGTTGGACAAAATTCTACTTGTGTTTTGTTACTTGGAGAAACTATTTCCACCATATTTTTTCAATGTTATGTTTCACTTGACAGTGCACTTAACCGATGAAGTAATGACTATTGGTCCAATTCAATTTAGGAGGATGTATCCTATTGAGAGATATGTGAATATATTGAAATAATTTTTATGTAAGATAGCTCATCCAGAGCCATCAATAACCAATGGGTATTTGATGGATGAGTGTACTAATTTTTGTATATAATATCATAAGAATGTTGAAACAAAATAACATAAGGCCTATGAGATTCCTGATAGTCTAGTTAGATTAGGAACAATATTTGATATGGACAACATCATGTGGACATGTGCTCATATATATATCTTAATCCATTAGTTACACCATTGATGCATTAAGTTTTTTATCATTTTTTGTATAACTTTTACATGTTCTATTTTTATATATAAATATGATCATTTAAACATGTCATAATCAGTTGCTGGAAACACATTAATGAGTTAAAAAAAGATGTCTTGTGTGAGTGATTATCAAATTCAACAGTACCATTATGCTTCATTTCATGATTGGTTAAATGATTTGGTATGTATAAATGTATTTTCATTATAATTGAAGTATAATAATAATTTCTTTCTGAATAACATATTATTGAAATATGTGAAATATATAGGTCCATAACCTGTGTGATTTAGTTGTCCCTACACTAATTGAAGAATTCAACCAACTAGTTGAGGGTCTACCTATAATATATTCTCATTACAAATCATTAGATGCTAATGGATTTTGGATTCACATTAAAGATGTCAATGACAAATGAGTAGCAGCAAACAGTGGAATTGGTTGTCCATCTATTGATTCTGGATATTACTACGGTCAATTGAAAGCTATTATTGATGTTATATACATGAAAGGGTTGAAATACATATTGCTAAAGTGTGATTAGGATGATCAAGTATTTGGAAGTGAAGTCGATCAATATTAGTTTACATTGGTGAATTTTAACAACATGTTATATAGAGATGAATGAGCTAGTCAAGAACCTTTCATTTTTTCATCACAAGAAGAACAAGTTTTCTTCATTACCATGATATCTAATCCTAATTTTAATGTTTCTATGAAAATATCAAGGTGAGGAGTTTTTTTAATTGAATGAGATGAACTCAAGACTATTGCCTTTTTTTCATAACAACTTGATCAACACACTATAGTTCAACATGAAGAAGATATTCATTAGGTTAGAGAGAACGTTGAAAGAGAAACAATTGTTTTACATGTTTAATAAAATGTATGATTGTTTTCAGTTGTTTTAGTGCTTCCCATTTTTTCTCACCAATATATATTTGATCAAAACAGTTATTTCTTTGAATAACATTTACTAATTATTATTTTAATTCATTGATGATTTTTTAAATATTTCTAATTGTTTTCCTATTGTTGGTGCGGTTTGAAACTCATGATGGTCCTTTGGTTGGATCCAACCATTGATGTTGATTTTCCTATATTACTATAAACTTGTCCCCCTGTTTCTGCAACATATTCTTTGTTATAAAGTTAACGTAAGACATTCCGTGCACTACACATTATGTAACAGATTAACATAATGTCACATTACCCTCCACATTATGATAACAACTTATACAAATGTTTATTAGAGAACACAAAATTATGTTATCATATAATTTATTTTAAATTAGGTAAAAACCATTTTTGACGTTTATAAAACATGTTCTTAAAACAATTAATCAAACATGATGATATACTAAATAAGTAGTATCTAAAATAACTGGTGGGATTTAGGATATCAATATATTCTATAACCCCAATCAACAGCTGCTATCCAAAGTAGAATCAAATCAAACCATGGTAGGTTAAAAATATATAAAATAGACGAACATAACAGACCTATAATTTTAAAACCATGAAATCATTGTTTTCATTGAATTATTAGGTATTCTAAAGGGAAAATTATCCTAGATCATATCTTGAGGATTCACATACACAGTATGTGGTGTAAGTTCTTTCACCATGATGTGATGAAGGGTGCACTGGGATAAGATAGTTTCTATATTCCTTTTATGTAACTAAATATCATTAAACACTAAGATAAATAATTCCCATTAATAGGAAGTTCATGACACTCCTAATTTAATGGAGAGAATCGGAATTAATATCATCTCTTTTTTCCAATTGGATATTTCATCAGTGAACAATTAAATGAATGCGTGCATGCAAAAAAAACCATCACATGGATTAGTAAATGAATGAAATTGTGTTGTGTGTTACGGATATGCTATCCAATGTAAATCATGAATCGGGGTTTCTCACATGAAATGATGTTGTGTTGGTTGCAATGTATATGTTCAATTTTTTTTTGAATCATGTGACCCAAATGTAGTTTTCTTTTTCACCATAGCATCTACATTATTTCTTTCATTTAAAACCACATTATATGTATTTCCCATTTCATCACATAATAAATTAATATCCATTAAGACATTAAGAGAAGAAAGGATAGAGTATCAAAAAATTCATAAACATACCTCAATTCCCTAAAATAGCTCCATAAAACACAAATTAACTTTCAATATTCTTCCATGAACATTTAAAAATGAACTTCACCTCAACTAAATTACCATGACCAACATTACACTTCAAATAAATGCTCCAAGTGCGGTACCTTGATATTCAAAACCTTAATACAACAATATGTAAACTCCCCAATCACCTACCCTTAAACAACATTACCATAGAACCCCATGCCATAACTCCCACACTGCAATCTTCCTTATTCATTACATGATCCAAGGGGACCAGATATGGAAAAAACACATCCACTCCCTTCATTATATGGATTCATATAATTTTCCAACTTAGCTTTCCAAATTGATTGATCAATCACATGTTTTGAAAAATCACTGAACTCTACATCTTCTATAAAAGTATAGACTAGTAATCTCAACAAAAATTGTAACCTATGTCCAAGACTATCATATAAGTAGACTTATAGAACCCTTCATGCAAATAACAAAAAAATACAAATGCTAAATATCTATCTACTAATCAGCCCTACCATACCCCCAAGTAGAATGAAACATCATAAAAACCACATATACACCTTGGAACAATATATACCAGTGAAAATGGATAGAAACTCATGAATATTGGAATCCAAAAACTAAACTAAAATCTCGTAACCTCTTCATAACTCTTTACCTCCACCAAATAATACCACCAATTAAACAAAATGTATAGCGGTCCTCTATTTATGCCTCTCTTTATGAATGGACATTGACATCATATTTTATTTTAAAGAATGGATATTCCATTTATCGCGTATATGATAGTGAGGATATTTAATTGTTTGTAGTGGAAGGAAACACTCAACATATTTTATTTTCATGCATATATATCCCAATTATTACTAATGCTTTCTATGACTGTAGACATGCTAGAAGAACAAGCACTAGACCCACATCATTCTGAAAAGCCCTCTATATCTGAGGGTTAAGGTATGCATGGTTGTAAATGTGTTTATTTCTTAATTATGCATTTAACATATATACGCACATATGTAAAATTATGAAGACATTTTTTTTCAATAGGATAATACTCGATTTCTTCTTCTTCTCATAAGAGAGGCCCTGGTCCTGGTATTTCTTCTTGGAATTCCGACACGACCCTTGATGTATCATTTGATGAGAGATAACATCCTATGGGATTGGGTACCCCTACATTTATACACACATTGGTTCATATAATACAAAACCCACACATGTTTTCATTGACTACATATGAATGGGAATCATTCCCCAAGGATACATTATATCAGTTATTGAGGGAAGTTCATGTAAGAGAATCATTTTAGTTTCTCAACTATATTCAAAAAATACTAACATGTGAGTTTTTTTTTCTGAAACAGAATAATATGAGTGTGTGACTAAATGAGTTTTGGCTAGTGTGTATATCCAAATGTTTCTAAATGTGTAAAGATAATAAAGGGAGAATCAAGAGGGATCACTAGGTACCAAATGTTGGTGGCCCAAACATTCTGGATAAAGTCCCAGGAGGGGCTCTCCCATCTTAGTGGCCTGATTTGTTTCATATTGGTCTATTTTTGTTGAAATGGTGAGTCTATATATTTTATTTTATATATTTCGAATAATTTTTACCATTTTAGATATTTTATATTTTAATTTATTGAATGTAAGAGGTGGTAGAATGCCATTCCAAAAATAGTGCGTTGTAGGGACCACCTCACAGGCTTGAGACTCATCATGTGTCCTAGATTTTACATGATGTATTTATTATTCATTTTTTAAATTTTATTATTTAATATGGTTTTGTGTTTGTATTTTTATCTTATTAATATATAGTTACAGGAGCAATGTAACAGCCCAAGATTTTATAAAAAAATATTCTTTTTAATTTTATTAATGTCTTGTGTTGTACGCTACACCAAAAGGAGCTTGCACAACACACATCCTTGACTTGACTTGCATTACACGCAATCGCGACCTTCCTCGATAGCGTGTGTAGTACGCAATACCGAGTTTCACTAAACAACGATATGCTATAAAAATATTATTAAAACTAGCCGTTATGAATAGTAATAACCACTTTTTGAAATCCAGTAAATCTTATTTTTCAAAATGAACTTTATTTTTGGATTCGGAGTATCGAATTTAGCCTAAGGTGAAATTTTGGTACTTTTCGGATAACTTTCATATTCTGATGAATAGTGAAAATTACTAAATTATAATTAAAAACAACTTTTTTAATCGAAATAATTAATAGTGATAAATCATTAATTTGAGTGGTTTTAAAGTATATTTAGAATATATTTTTACAATTTAATACAATGTTGGTCATTGGATGTAGTTTCACATTTAAACTAGACATAAACAAGTGTCAATCTTTTGATAGATATTGTTTCTTAAAAACACGCTATTTGTTTTAACAGCGGGATTTAATTATAAAATTAATTAATGCAACTTTTATGTTATGAATTTGGTAAAATAGACTTCATTTTTGAATTTGGAATATGAAATATAGCTTGGGATGAAATTTTGGCATTGTTCTGAAAAACATCAATTTTTGATGAATAGTGAAACTACTAAGTGGTAGGTTAAAAACTGAATTTTGCATAAAACTTAATTTTACCACTTCTGTGAATGGAATTTCGAAAATCCGAGAGACACGGTTAATATCAAGGACTAAAATGTGGTTCAATGAGATGAAAATAATTTTTGGTGAATAGTTACTTTTTACTTTTTTTTACCACGGTTAAAGGTAAATAGGGTAATTAAGGGTTAAAATGATATTAATATTACCCTAACACATGTCCTAATCCTATTGGACAAGTGTATTTCGACCAAAAACAAACTTAGGAATAAAATATGACCATTTAGGCCCACTTGGGTTAGATTAGGACATTTATTATTAATTTATTTAAAGAAGGGTTAAAAGAGTTAAAATCAAAGTGTATTTACTAAAACATTTTTAATATGGTGTTATACATACGATAAATTTGACTATAAATATTCATTAGAAAGATAAAACGATTTCCTACATGATGGTATTTTATTTGTAATTTTTAGACATCAAATACGTTAATTTATTTACGACACAAAGATGATGCAGTAATTATCTTATTAATGAAATATTGACATAATTGATGTTATAAACACCAAACTAAATATAATTTGAGACTTTTTATGAATTCCACTAATTTTATAGGTTACTATGATATATTAGTATTGATTTAATCAACTTGGTTCGAACATATAATGCTGTTATGACTTTCACAAAAATCATGTATCAAATAGTGTCAAAATTGACACAAAATAGTTTTTAAATCAAATATTATATTATTAATTGTTATTTTATTCCTAAAAATCTAAGGTTCGGCCAAATGACTTAGCTAAGGATATATATATTAATAATAAACAATTTGGGGTTCGTTTGGCATGTTATAGTAAGTTTATTAACCATATAGTGAAAGAAAACAAAAAGACATGGTAAAAGTTAAATTATTTAACTTAGAGTTAAATTTAATTGATAAGGTTAAAATAATGTCCTAAACTTGTCTAAATTCTATTGGTTGATAGGATTTCGACCCCTCATCATCTTAGCTTCGAAATAAGACCCTTTGGAACCATTATAAACCGATTTTGACTTTAATATAAAATAATATTTTGAGATATTCCTAAGGTGCCCCTCTCCTCCCTTATAAAAGGACACCTCCTCCCCCTCCTCCTCACACCAATTTGAGCACTCAAGATCGGACAAACCCTGCCAAAATCCCTTATCCACTTACCTAGAAACATCCTAGAGGTTCTGGTCTTCCTCAAAGACCAATTCTAGTGCCCTAAGAGGAGGTCTCAAAGAGGCACTTCAAAGAAGAGGTAATTACCGTTACCAAATCTTTCATCTTTATTTCTTCTTCCACTTCTTCTTCTTAGGTTGTTTCATTATGAAGTAATAACATCAGTATCACTCATATACTGATATGTTATTATAAGTATGAAACAACCCTATTTCACCATCTATCCATCCTACGGAAAAAGAAATCACCGCGCGTGCGTACGTACGGAATACCGTCTCCACACCGTGGTGTAATCTATTTTCCACCACCACCTTACATGGATGGGTATAATGGTGTAAAGAATAACTATACATAGTTATTACAACATCATATTGATTCTGATATATTGTATAATACACTCCAATTCAATTCAATATTTATAGAAATGATATCATCGCTCGTGCGTACGTACGGAATACCGTCTCCACGACGCGATGAGATTCATTCTCCATGTTAACCATTTAAGAATGATTATAATGTATATATAAGAAATAATAATGAAATATATGACATTATAAAGCTACTGGATTTATGTATATATATACATATGTATGTCATCTACTTACTTCCATTTCAAGACAATAAGGAAAGAAAAACAACGTTCATGCGTACGTACGGACTACCGTCTCCATGAACGGTGTTTTTTCATTTTATTTATCTATCTATTATATATATATATACTGAATATATATGATATATAAATCATATTTTATATTCTGGAAGTAAGTAAATCATGATATAAGTAATAATGATGTCAAGAACAACAAGTCAAAACACCTACGATAAATTAAACGATTTTACCCAAAACGCTTCTTTAACATGGAATTTACAAAAGAACGGGTAATATAATGTCATAAGTGAACCATATATGATATAATAACAATGAATATGATTCTGTAATAAGTCAATGACATTATTTAAATCATTATACAGGAGGTTCGGACACTTACAAAGCAAGTCGGACCTAAGGTAAGGGAAATATCACAATCTCATTTTTATCCGAGATTGTTTATTCGTAAGTAATTACTGGGGTGTATTTTATCATCCACATCCATGTTCCCTCAATATGTAATATTGTTTCCATCCACTTGCAATAGTTTAAATCCAATTTTACCCTTAGGTGAGTTTTTAGTAAAGAATATGAAAGGAATCTTTTGTCGTTTTTCCGTACGAGGTACTTTTTGACTTTTCCGACAAAAGTACGAAGAATGTTTTTTTTACTTATACGGCATGAATGGATTTTTAAAAAATTACTTCAAAGAAGCTTCCTTTACATGTTTTAAAGTTTATTTTTAATCAACTTCTTTTATTTTAATGATTTATGACATGTTATGAAAGGAAAAATGTTTTTGAAGAAGAAAGGATATTTTCCTCAAGAATGGAGTTCAAGTGTTTTATCAAAATTATTTTCCATCTAAGATAATAAAGGGTTATATTTTTATCCCTATTATTACATTGATTTGATCATGTTGTGATGGAATTATTTTTATGAACTCCTTTATCTTATATGAATTTATTTATGATGTCATGATGTTTCAAGAATCCCATTTTTGTTACTTGTGTTATGCGATGATGTATGTTTTATGATTATGTGGCACACATAAGAAAGGATTCATTATAAGATGGGTGGGACCTATATCTCCCTCCAAGGCATTGGGTAAAGATTTTATATCTCATGAGATAGACATGGCTGAAATGGTAGGTTATACCGGTTCAGTGAAACAGGACTGAAACGAGGGTTACTCGATTCAGAAAGGGACTTTGTCCACTAAGATAGTCTTGGCAATGAGTCATGACTAACAAGAAATGATTTTCTATGATTATGTGTGCATGACACAAAGTTTCAAGTTTCATGTTATGATTATGGGGATATTATTTTCACTTCTATGATTTATTCCATGTTATGATATTATGAGCTCTTTTGCAGGTTAAGATTTCCAAAAGCTATGTTCTTATGTATATGATGTGATTGATATTTCTTTTGTTTACCCTTACTGAGCATTTGAGCTCACCCTTTTATGTTTTCTTTTCCCCAGGATATAAAGAAAGGTTTTTAGGTAAAAAAAAGGAAGATCTTTATGAGAGATATTGAAGATCTTTCACCACGATTAGAAGATTTTATTCCGAGTTTCCAAAGACACTAAACTATTACGATCCTTGTGTGTGTGTTTTGTTATGTACTAAGTATTCCGCAAAAGTAATGTAATGTTCATGTACTATAAGCTTCGGGTCTCTACAGTTGGTATCAGAGGAAAGGTTTAGTCAACCTTTGGAAACTAGGATGTGAGAACTTTAGTGAGATCCCTAGAGATATTTCTAAGGTATGTCTAGGGATGTCTCTAAGGTTAAGTATACGTATAGGTTATAGTCCTAGAATTGCGCTAACGATCTTCGAATTTAACCTAATATGCTAGATATTGAGGGTACTAACCTTTTATTATGTTGTTTTCCCTAGCATGATTTTTGCCTCTCACACTATTCTTTTTGGGTTTTAGACGATGGCTGGAACCCGAAGGAACCGTGTTGATCAATGCAATGGACAATGCAATGATTGCCCTCCTGAACAAACAAATGTTATGGGAGATGGAGTGCAAAATCTTATTGCTATACTTACACAAGCTATGAATCATTCTGGACTTCCAAATGAGCAGAGAAGGGAGCAATATTCTATTCAGTCCTTCATGAGGCAACGTCCACCTTCTTTCAGTGGGTCTTCTGATCCACTTGTGGCTGAACAATGGATCAGTACTACTGAAAAGATATTTTCAGTTCTTCAATGTTCTGAACATGATAAAGTCATCTTAGCAGTATATCGTTTGGAAGGTGAAGCTGATCAATGGTGGAATCTTATCAAGAATATGAGTCCAAGAGATGAAATTGAGTCCATGGAATGGGACGTGTTCAAGAACTTGTTTTTCAGTAAGTACTTCCCTCGTATTCTTTGAACAAAGATGGAGAAATAATTTCTTGAACTGAAGCAAAGGGACGATGAATCTGTTGGTACCTATGAAGTAAATTTTACAAGACTTGCAAGGTATGCTTCTGGAATTATCATCCAACCTGAAAGTAAAGTTGATCGATTTTTCTGTGGCTTAAAACCAAGTCTTCGAAGGTCATTAGCTCTAAGAGACTTCAGTAGCTATGAAGAAATTGTGCGTTGTGCTATCAAGGTAGAAATGGAAGTTGGTGTTACATATCCATCTCATGGTTTTGACAATAAACGAAAGATGGAGTTCAAGGAGAAATCTCAGAATAATGGTGAAAAGAAGATGAATGTTTCCTTATGCACAAAGTGTGGAAAGAAGCATGGTGGGGATTGTCTAAAAGGGACTAGAAAATGTTTTAAGTGTGGAAAAGAAGGTCATCGAGCAGCTGAGTGTCGAAGTAATGGAAAAAGGGTTTCTAATGATGTGAATAAAGCAAACACTGCAGAGAACGCACCGCCAACACTTCAATGATTCAAGTGCAAGGAAATGGGGCATTATGCTAATAATTGCCCTAATCCAAGGGTTAGTGATGATAAACATGAGCAACCACTGAAGGCAAAGGACAAAGGGAAATCACATGCGATCACTATTGGCAATGTTGAATATGACAACGATGTGGTGGAATGATTAAGTGTTTATGTAATGGGATTTCAAAATAATGTTATATCATTGAGTAATGCAATATTTATTGATGTGGTATTCAAAGTGATTGAGATATTTTTTGGAAATAAGATGATATGCGCATAATGAAGACGAGAAAATGAAATGTTTAATAGTATTCATGAGCTCATGATTGATATAAGGACTAAGTGATATCATGGTTTGAGTATATAGAATTTTGAGGATTTTGGTATGTGGAAAGTGTTAACTTTTAACTGCACTCATGTTTTCACTAAGGTATTCATGAGAATACACGATTAAGGACTTTGAATGTTTGGAATGTGACCAACAAGACATATCTTATGATATGTGGGGATCAACGACAGTATTAAATCTCTGGTAATCGTTGTCACTATATTATGAGAGTGGACTGCAGTATTATGTATAAGCCTAAAGATTAGACTGGATTATGTTGGACATAAGTTAGTATTGTTTAACGATAGAAGTTTTTTCGATATTATTGATGGGATGTTATAGTAATATAGTTTTATAAAAAGGACAACCTGCAGGACGGGTGACAGCCCATCGCTTCGGACAAGGCTGTGGGAATCGAACCCACAACCGAAGTGCGACTGGCCTTTATCGCCTACCACTGACCTACAGGAAGTCCCTGTTTAGTAGAAACTAGTTTTATTATATTAAGCAGTATGATATATGAAGTATAAGTCCATTTTAGGAACTATATATGATTAATCTCACTATAGAATGACTTATGTATATTTAATAACTTTTGCTTACCTTTTGTTTGAGACAGATGGAATGACCCGTCATTCTATCCCATGATCTGCTAACACTTCACGAATAACAAATTCAACTTCATTTATTTAAGAGATGAAGTGGAAATTGTTCAAGGCACGAACAACAGTGATATTGTATCAAAATAAAGTAAGTATTTATTCTAATTCAAATTTTCAACTTTAGGGAAATGATCTTGAAAACCAAAAATGTTGTCCTAGTGATCTTATACCTGATGAATTAGATGGTACCTTAGATCGTCACAAATTTATGGATTTTTGATTACTGGATTTTCCATAGCCATGTTCTCTACCACTCTCCATCAGAACATGATGGTTAGATTTCTCTTCCATATCCATATTTTCACCTATGTGGAAACCCAGTGATTGGTTCATTTGGGTAATCGTTACATTTCATACTTTAGTTTTTAAAGCCAAGTTTTGGTATTCCCTTTTACGATGTGGGTTTCTATTAAAGAAACTTTCAAATAGTAAACCATTTATAACCCCAACGAATTTCGAGGTCGGAATTCATTTTAAGGGGGGTAGAATGTAACAGCCCAAGATTTTATAAAAAAATATTCTTTTTAATTTTATTAATGTCTTGTGTTGTACGCTACACCAAAAGGAGCTTGCACAACACACATCCTTGACTTGACTTGCATTACACGCAATCGCGACCTTCCTCGATAGCGTGTGTAGTACGCAATACCGAGTTTCACTAAACAACGATATGCTATAAAAATATTATTAAAACTAGCCGTTATGAATAGTAATAACCACTTTTTGAAATCCAGTAAATCTTATTTTTCAAAATTAACTTTATTATTGGATTCGGAGTATCGAATTTAGCCTAAGGTGAAATTTTGGTACTTTTCGGATAACTTTCATATTCTGATGAATAGTGAAAATTACTAAATTATAATTAAAAACAACTTTTTTAATCGAAATAATTAATAGTGATAAATCATTAATTTGAGTGGTTTTAAAGTATATTTAGAATATATTTTTACAATTTAATACAATGTTGGTCATTGGATGTAGTTTCACATTTAAACTAGACATAAACAAGTGTCAATCTTTTGATAGATATTGTTTCTTAAAAACACGCTATTTGTTTTAACAGCGGGATTTAATTATAAAATTAATTAATGCAACTTTTATGTTATGAATTTGGTAAAATAGACTTCATTTTTGAATTTGGAATATGAAATATAGCTTGGGATGAAATTTTGGCATTGTTCTGAAAAACATCAATTTTTGATGAATAGTGAAACTACTAAGTGGTAGGTTAAAAACTGAATTTTGCATAAAACTTAATTTTACCGCTTCTGTGAGTGGAATTTCAAAAATCCGAGAGACACGGTTAATATCAAGGACTAAAATGTGGTTCAATTAGATGAAAATAATTTTTGGTGAATAGTAACTTTTTACTTTTTTTTACCACGGTTAAAGGTAAATAGGGTAATTAAGGGTAAAAATGATATTAATATTACCCTAACACATGTCCTAATCCTATTGGACAAGTGTATTTCGACCAAAAACAAACTTAGGAATAAAATATGACCATTTAGGCCCACTTGGGTTAGATTAGGACATTTATTATTAATTTATTTAAAGAAGGGTTAAAAGAGTTAAAATCAAAGTTTATTTACTAAAACATTTTTAATATGGTGTTATACATACGATAAATTTGACTATAAATATTCATTAGAAAGCTAAAAAGAGTTCCTACATGATGGTATTTTATTTGTAATTTTTAGACATCAAATACGTTAATTTATTTATGACACAAAGATGATGCAGTAATTATCTTATTAATGAAATATTGACATAATTGATGTTATAAACACCAAACTAAATATAATTTGAGACTTTTTATGAATTCCACTAATTTTATAGGTTACTATGATATATTAGTATTGATTTAATCAACTTGGTTCGAACATATAATTCTGTTATGACTTTCACAAAAATCATGTATCAAATAGTGTCAAAATTGACACAAAATAGTTTTTAAATCAAATATTATATTATTAATTGTTATTTTATTCCTAAAAATCTCAGGATCGGCCAAATGACTTAGCTAAGGATATATATATTAATAATAAACAATTTGGGGTTCGTTTGGCATGTTATAGTAAGATTATTAACCATATAGTGAAAGAAAACAATAAGACATGGTAAAAGTTAAATTATTTAACTTAGAGTTAAATTTAATTGATAAGGTTAAAATAATGTCCCAAACTTGTCTAAATTCTATTGGTTGATAGGATTTCGACCCCTCCTCATCTTAGCTTCGAAATAAGACCCTTTGGAACCATTATAAACCTATTTTGACTTTAATATAAAATAATATTTTGAGATATTCCTAAGGTGCCCCTCTCCTCCCTTATAAAAGGACACCTCCTCCCCCTCCTCCTCACACCAATTTGAGCACTCAAGCTCGGCCAACCCCTGCCAAAATCTCTTATCCACTTCCCTAGCAACATCCTAGAGGTTCTGGTATTCCTCAAAGACCAATTCTAGTGCCCTAAGAGGAGGTCTCAAAGAGGCACTTCAAAGAAGAGGTAATTACCGTTACCAAATCTTTCATCTTTATTTCTTCTTCCACTTCTTCTTATTAGGTTGTTTCATTATGAAGTAATAACATCAGTATCACTCATATACTGATATGTTATTATAAGTATGAAACAACCCTATTTCACCATCTATCCATCCTACGGAAAAATAAATCACCGCGCGTGCGTACGTACGGAATACCGTCTCCACGCCGTGGTGTAATCTATTTTCCACCACCACCTTACATGGATGGGTATAATGGTGTAAAGAATAACTATACATAGTTATTACAACATCATATTGATTCTTATATATTGTATAATACACTCCAATTCAATTCAATATTTATAGAAATGATATCATCGATCGTGCGTACGTACGGAATACCGTCTCCACGACGCGATGAGATTCATTCTCCATGTTAACCATTTAAGAATGATTATAATGTATATATAAGAAATAATAATGAAATATATGACATTATAAAGCTACTGGATTTATGTATATATATACATATTTATGTCATCTACTTACTTCCATTTCAAGACAATAAGGAAAGAAAAACAGCGTTCATGCGTACGTACGGACTACCGTCTCCATGAACGGTGTTTTTTCATTTTATTTATCTATCTATTATATATATATATACTGAATATATATGATATATAAATCATATTTTATATTCTGGAAGTAAGTAAATCATGATATAAGTAATAATGATGTCAAGAACAACAAGTCAAAACACCTACGATAAATTAAACGATTTTACCCAAAACGCTTCTTTAACATGGAATTTACAAAAGAACGGGTAATATAATGTCATAAGTGAACCATATATGATATAATAACAATGAATATGATTCTGTAATAAGTCAATGACATTATTTAAATCATTATACAGGAGGTTCGGACACTTACAAAGCAAGTCGGACCTAAGGTAAGGGAAATATCACAATCTCATTTTTATCCGAGATTGTTTATTCGTAAGTAATTACTGGGGTGTATTTTATCATCCACATCCATGTTCCCTCAATATGTAATATTGTTTCCATCCACTTGCAATAGTTTAAATCCAATTTTACCCTTAGGTGAGTTTTTAGTAAAGAATATGAAAGGAATCTTTTGTCGTTTTTCCGTACGAGGTACTTTTTGACTTTTCCGACAAAAGTACGAAGAATGTTTTTTTTACTTATACGGCATGAATGGATTTTTAAAAAATTACTTCAAAGAAGCTTCCTTTACATGTTTTAAAGTTTATTTTTAATCAACTTCTTTTATTTTAATGATTTATGACATGTTATGAAAGGAAAAATGTTTTTGAAGAAGAAAGGATATTTTCCTCAAGAATGGAGTTCAAGTGTTTTATCAAAATTATTTTCCATCTAAGATAATAAAGGGTTATATTTTTATCCCTATTATTACATTGATTTGATCATGTTGTGATGGAATTATTTTTATGAACTCCTTTATCTTATATGAATTTATTTATGATGTCATGATGTTTCAAGAATCCCATTTTTGTTACTTGTGTTATGCGATGATGTATGTTTTATGATTATGTGGCACACATAAGAAAGGATTCATTATAAGATGGGTGGGACCTATATCTCCCTCCAATGCATTGGGTAAAGATTTTATATCTCATGAGATAGACATGGCTGAAATGGTAGGTTATACCGGTTCAGTGAAACAGGACTGAAACAAGGGTTACTCGATTCAGAAAGGGACTTTGTCCACTAAGATAGTCTTGGCAATGAGTCATGACTAACAAGAAATGATTTTCTATGATTATGTGTGCATTCCACAAAGTTTCAAGTTTCATGTTATGATTATGGGGATATTATTTTCACTTCTATGATTTATTCCATGTTATGATATTATGAGCTCTTTTGCAGGTTAAGATTTCCAAAAGCTATGTTCTTATGTATATGATGTGATTGATATTTCTTTTGTTTACCCTTACTGAGCATTTGAGCTCACCCTTTTATGTTTTATTTTTCCCAGGATATAAAGAAAGGTTTTTAGGTAAAAAAAGGAAGATCTTTATGAGAGATATTGAAGATCTTTCACCACGATTAGAAGATTTTATTCCGAGTTTCCAAAGACACTAAACTATTACAATCCTTGTGTGTGTGTTTTGTTATGTACTAAGTATTCCGCAAAAGTAATGTAATGTTCATGTACTATAAGCTTCGGGTCTCTACAAGCAAGGTGCACCGGCGGGTGAAATGTAAATGTGGATGAAAACTCATGATCGAAATGATCTGGAGGGTGCAGATCTTATAGTAAGTTCTTGTACTATTTATAAATTATTACATACGTCTACATATAAATATATATTTATATTTACATATTACATTGGATCAATTTTAGGTTGAGTTAGCACAGTTTCTAGAGGACCAATGACAAATTTCCATGCAAATGGATGAAATATTCAATCACATTATTTTTCATGGTGGACATGGCTACAATTTGACCTATGAAATAGGGATTACATATTTTTCAGTTTCACGCATAGTGGCTATGGATATTTTTATTTCTGGGATGACATAGACGATGGCACATTTGGAGGCATGAGTGCATACTTTCGAGTATGTAAATGTGCAGCTGGTAGTTGAGCTTAGAGCACTATGAGAATATGTACATCGGGGTGATAGTGCAAGTGATCCTACGATGTATGTTTATACGGAATTTATTTATTTATTTTTTATGAAATTAGTTAATATTATCTTAATAATTTTTATTTTTTATATGCCCCTTCCGCATCATATTGATGTAGCAGCCATGGCCCCAGATGACGTATCATATTCAAGAGGAGTGTTTTGTATTTTCTATTTTGTTTCTCGTTTAAATTGATTGTCTCACATTGTTTTTTTGTATATTTTAGGGTTAAAACTACATTTTTTCCATTTCCCTGGTCCTAGTTTGTCATAGTTACCTTTAGGTATCCATTTCCATTCATAGTTTCCTGCTCTGTCACCTAAACTAGTAGGATGGTACAAACAAACTGGAGAATATTCTAACGAAGCCCCACTATCTTCATCCCCCCCTTTTATAATAGTATGTCCTTCACTTATTCTCCCATGTAGGACCCCTTGACAAATATATGTGGTCAGAATGTATGCCCCATTCTAAAATTCCAACCTCCACCTTCCACCTAGTCCGCTTCTCAGGATGCTGTATAATTTCATAGTCTGTATTTTTTTATTTTCTATCCTATCTTTTCCTATTCTACCTATCTTATAGTATGTCATTGTGTGTGTGTGTGTGTCTTGTTTTTTTTGTCTATATCTATCTCTTTTTTCTATCTATATGATCTGCTTGTATGTATGTCTTTATCTCTGTGCTTGTCTGTATGAGTGTGTGTCTACATATCTGCATGTTTTTCAATCTATATATCTATCCATTTTACAACAAACCCATTTATCTATTTATCCATTTATTTATTTTTTCATCACACTGTGTATGTTTAATGATCAATATGTTCACAAGAGGGTTTATCCATAGGTGTTTTTTTGTTTCTTTATCAGTTTACATGCCTTTTTAATGACATGTCTATTTATCCATCCATGTGACTTTTCATTGGTCTATTTTTCTATCATCATTATTTCTATTTTTATATTAATATTTTTTTAATTTTTTGTGTGTAAATATTATTTTGTCTCTGTTCATTCAATTTTTTTATCAGTGTATGTGTGTATTTTTTTAACCCATCTATGTGTCTATCTTTCTTTTCTATTCATCATTTTTTTGCAAGTTGTATTCAATTTTTCAATTGTTCCTTGGTCCATTTTTCCATACATCTTCTTGTCGATCCATATTTCTATCTATATGGTTTTCCATCAATCCATTCATATCTTTAGTAATGTGTGTGAAATTAATAGTCCAAGGATATTTAATTAATCCCTACATTAGGTATCTAAGAGGACATAGGTACTAGTGATTTTGGATGTTTTCTATTCTTCTCATCATTGGACAGATCCTCTCCTCAACATCATTTGATGTATCATTATAGAATATATTTTTGACTCATTATGTCATAGATTTTGACTTTCTATGAAGCATATGGTCATGGATGATCTAATGATTTGGGAAACTTGGGGGTTGTTGCTATTTTATGTGGATTCCTAGTAACCCTCTCCCTTTGTGAAGGGTTGATCCATTAGTGACCTTGATATCACTACTTAGTAGTATTCCCAATGGGTATGATGATATCCAGGAGTAGTAAAGATATGTTCTTAGCCCTATAAAATCACTTGTAGAAGGAATCTTGCTCACGTTATTAACATTATTATGGTCCATCATCATCTAAAGTTTCCATAACAATTTAAAATGTTTCTCCTTACCAATAACTATAAATATTTCTGTCACTTTGAATGGCCCCAAAATATGAATAAAACCTTCCCAATATTGGCATGTGGTAAGAATTAGTGCATCTTCACCAACACTTTATTCAAGAGACTTATAAGATCCTATTAGCATAGTTTACATGATAAATGAACATGGCTTGAAACCGTTGTGGGGGTCATAGATCAAGAGTAGGTAGTTTCTTGATTACATCACCCAGAATATTATAAGATGAATTGGTGGAGGGATGTCTGGATTGACATCCTAACCCCATTCTTCATAATAACCCTATTCCAAATCTACATAGAACGTGCCTTGAGACACCTCTTTATTCATTAAATTTAACCCCATTTAATTTTTATATGTTTTATTAATCCCATAAGGACCTTGAATGATTTCTATTAATGTCTCAAAGCTAGCATTGATCTATCGATGGGGTTTCTTCCTCGTGGATTTCATAAATTCCCTTAAAAATTCATGGACTAATGAGGCTGTTCACCAAAGATCTCCCACATAGCCTTTGTGAAGGTGGGATGTTCATACATGGCACCATAGATTGGTTCCCTGTAGACTCAGTTTGCTTCCCATAAGATGATTCATAATTTATGTTCTGTAAGGTAGAATGTATTTTTCTATGTGATCTAGGGGATCAATATTTATGAGATCAAATTTATTCTATAGATGTACATCTAGGATATCTTGATGGATTCATAAATAGAGGCCACCCTTAGCTCCTACATGAATTTAGTACATGTCCTATAGTGCTAATATGTCTAAATCCATTCAATCCTAATGCCACCTGATAAGTTAAATATCTAATATTTTTCCATCATCGCTATTTATCAACAGTTGAGTGGGAAATATGGATGTATATATGTGTGTTTGCGGCTCTGATATGTTTGTTTGGCTTTCTAGGGAAGTTTTCTGGTGATGTAGCACACATTCATGATTGGATTACCCCAAATAGATTATGATAATCTTGGAGGATATGTTTGATATTATTAGCTTATTATAATCAAAAAATTGAAGGGAAAGGTTTATTATAGGTCCATGGAAAATGACATACATCAATAGTCTATTCTATTATAGTTGAAGGATTTTGTGTTTCTCTCATAGGGAGTGTATCTGTGTGTGTGTGTATCTGTATTCCCATAAGTTTTTCCATCCACTCATTTGTCTGTCACTTTTTATGTAATCTCATCCACTAGTTCATTGGTCTATCTATTCCTTCATCCCTTATTCATAGGCCAGTCTGTCTATCCATCTGTCTATGCATTGGTTTGATCAATTGTGATGGTATAGTTTCATCCTTCTATAATATTTACAATATGGACAATGAAAACACCCATGGAAAAGTGTATCTATATATTCAGAAGACTCTATATTATCAACACTTCATCAAGCAAAAAGGTAGTTTTAAACTTAATGCACAACTAGTTGTCATGATTACTCATGTAGCACATGTCTTTTATAATATCTATAGGTAAATTATGGTTTTGATTTATTTCATTTTGTGTGCATATCAGACTCTCCCACCTTAGTTTACCCATCATGTTTGCATATGATTTTTCTAATGTTATCTTTGAAGCATTGAATCACCCAACAATATTCATATATATCTAATTTTTCTTGTTTAATATTTTTTTGTGTCTTATTGGTAGGTTGATTGTGGATGATGATTGGAGATGAATTGAAGCTATTTTGATTTCTATTTTGTTCAGGATATCGGATTTTAATTTGTTTTTTGTAGGATTTTTTTTTGTTTTGGTTATGCATTTCACTTATTGGAATGCAAGTTTTTTTAAAAAAATATCAAGACTTGTCACCGCTTATGGTGGTCACTATAGGTTTTTGTTCGGAAACCATTAGCGACTTCCAATAACAGTCGCTAAATCTATTTATCTCAAATCATTAGTGGCTACATAGACGGTCGCTAATATCCTTTATAGCGACTGCTACAATTTCTGGGTTAGGAAACCCTATAGTGATTGTCTTTGGGAGTCACTAATGCCCAATATTGATGGGGCAACTGAGACCGCCAAAGGAGACCGAGTAGCACTCCCTAAAGACTATTAGAAACCACTTTTGGCGGTCACTAATAATCGATTTTCTAGTAATGATATCATTAGGACTATATTTTCTTCAGTCAACATATTTGAAATTGGTTTATCAGCTTTCTTTTGATAGCTAAATTCCCTTGCAAAAATCTTATCATTTTCCACAGACAAAGAATTCTTCGTTCCTCTTGGAAGGATTGTATTTCATCGTGAATTGTTGAATTGTTTTTTTTAATTTAAGGAAGAGTTTTGTTGTGAGTTTCCCTTACTTATGTTGATATTGGTATTGAATTGTGAAGTCATACTCACATATCTCGACATGGATTCTTTTTCAATACAATGAATATTTTTTAATTTTTTTAAGTAAATATCATCACTCTTTTTATTTAGTTATTTTCCATAATCTTTCCACATAGGTGGTAACTTAGAAATAATTGCACCAGCCTGAAATATTTATGGTATATTACTCTTAAGGGAAATAAGTTTATTTGGTATAACTGGTAGCTCATGAAATTGCTCCAACATCAGCTTGTTATCAACCATCTCATATTTTAGATACTTTGGAATAAGAAATTTATTGATACCTTCTTCCTCAGATTTGTACTTGAACTCGAGTGCATCCCATATCTCTCGAGTGGTATTCATTTGGAGGAAATAGTCATAAGTACAATTTGATAATGTGTTAAGAATATGTCCTCAACAAAAAACATGATCATCTTAATGTTTCTTCCTCATTACATGAATGTTCTCGACTTGAGTACCATCAACGAGTGTACCATCGGTATTTGAAGTGGGATCCTTAGGAATGAGGTGAAGATTCGGTTCCACTATTTAAAAAATCTTCAACACCATAAGAAGAAACTTCATCTTTTCGTGCCACTAGGAGACGTTATTTTATTCAAAACGGTCAAGTTTTATCATGTTTTGGTTTATCAATTTGAGGGATTTGGAATCCATATTCTAGGTTTTGACTTAGGTATCCACCCATTTGATTATTGCAAAAAAATATGTAGGAAGATGGAGAAGAATGATTGAACATAGATATGTAAATTTAATTCACTATCGAAAAGGGTTTGATCCACCCCCACATTGATGGTGTAGAGTTGTCGATGGATGCTTCACTTGATAGTTCCACCAAAATTTGGGAAAAACCGAACACCAATTTTCAATTGCCTCACTGTATTGTTGTTGGAAAAAATATCTAGAGAATTTTTGGGATTGAAGAATAATTAAACCAATAATCGATCTCACCATCACTTATTTATAAAATGAAATCGGTGTAAATCACACCGGTTTGATATTGTTGTTTGATTCAAATAATACATTGGTTCGATAAAAATGAGATAACTCTTGATGAGGGCACCCATTCATATTAAAAAAAACAAAAAACCAATAGTTATGGCTAATCAAGATTTTGTCTTTGTAATAAAATATATTTTTTGGTTATATATATATCATAAATTATTTTACTAAATTTAGAGTTTTTAAAAACACTATAAAATAATTTAGCCAAATATATATTTTTAATGGAAGTTCCAATTCCCAAATTTTGTTTTTTGGTTTGAAATTATAAAATCATGTTTAGTTTTCATGAAAAATATTATGTGTGTTTTATATTATTTTTATGAAATTATTTTTTATGTGGGATGCTTGTGTTGTTGGGACTTAGTGTGTGGAGTTCTGTTCTGCTGGTCATGTTTATGGATTGGGGCCCGTGTCTGTTTTGAGGACTACTTCATTCGGGCTATTCCCTCAGCCCTGCTTCGTTGGCCTGCCTGACCTCCGCTGCATGCCACCGTGATGATCCACATATCTCGCCACATCCTGATAGATTGTGAATTGTGATATGGCGATCCTAGTTCGCTGATTTGTGTTTCTTGGTATGCTTATCCATGGTCATTCGTTTATCCTCTTTATTTATGAATAAATTATGACATGAAAAATAATATTATTTAGATATGGGCATCCTCGAAGTACACAAAATACACACAACATGCATGAAGATGAATCTGCTTATTTAGATTGCGATTGGGCACATGAGGAGGATGGGGAATTATTTGAGAGAGCGAGCAGTGGCTCCGCCAGCCCTCACTCCTTTCTGCATTGAGCGTCCTGTGAAGTTCCCAAGAAGAATAAATAGGAACAAAAAGCAAGGTAGCAGACCAAAGCCCTCATCACTGCTCACTTCCACTCCGGTTACCCCTGGACAACCACCCCCACCCTCCTAGACTGACCTTGGAACCCACCATCCCAGAACATGGACACCCCCAAGACCCTGGACACCCCTCCAGACGCTGGACAGCCCAGACCTCCACTCCCCTGGATAGCCATCCCCCACCCTCCTGGACAGACCCTGGAACCCCCCCCAGAACCTGGACACCCCCAGACCCCCCAGTCCTGCCCCCTGCCTGTTTCCCCTCCCCCTACCCCTTCTAGCCCCCACTTGCACCCTCATACCAGCCCCCACTTGCACCCCCTAACAGTCCCCTCCCCCGTCCAATTTCCCCCTTCCCCTTCCAGTCCCCTCCAAATTAAATTATACACGAAAGATACTTACATAATAAGAATTAAAGAAATCCGAATATAAAAAAAAAACAAATAACTGCACTTACATGAGTCTCCCTATAATACAAACTATCAAAGAAGTTTGGAACCATCTCAAAAGTACCTACAACACAAGGTAGAACATATTAGTGATCATCCCCTAAAATTATGGTAAAACAAAACATCATAGAATATTCACAAAGAATCTAAATCAATAAAAAATAATAGTGAAGCCCCCCTACTGGACCCCCTTGGACAACTCCCCCCCCACTATTGGACCCCCCAAAAAGAAGCCCCCCTGGACCCCCCAGGACCCCCTAGATAGCAGCCCCCCTACTAAACCCCCTGGACAGAATCCCCCCCTAATAGACCCCCCTGAACAGCTGCCCCCCCTGCTGGACCCCCATGAACAGCGACCCCCTACTGGACCCCCTGGATAGTCCCCCTACACATCCCTTGCACAACCCTTTCCCCCTTGCACCCCCTGAACAACAGACACCCCCACACACATCCCTTGCACCCCTTGCTCACACCCCTTGCACCCCCTTTCACCCCACAGTTGGACCCCCTTACACACCCCCTTTCACCCCCACCCCTCTTGTGTGCCCAGTTATATGGAGATGTATATGTGTGTGTTGTGGTTCTTCCTGGTTTCAAGTTGGGTGGATTGGGTCCACTCAGGTGGAGGGGTGTATGTTCGTAGGGAGTGGTATGTAGGTTACTTTGGATGTTTCTTAAGGTTGAGGCTGGGAGATGCTGGGTTTATCCAATAGAGACTTACAATGATTCTCATAGTGGGGTTATAGGTTTTTTGTGGAGGATTTAAGATGTGGGGTTGTGAGTTTCGTGTTGCTGTTTGGAATTATAGTACCTTTGAAGATGGGTTTCAGCTGAGGGTGTTACTGTATGGATTTTTCTACATGGTTTAATACAAGATACACTTACATGGTGCATGGTGCTAGTTGGTTTGTGATTTCTAATATGGTTGGTAACATGTTTTGGGTGCATAGTGGTTGGATTTCGGGTGTTTCTTGTTTGTTTTGGATTACTATTGTAGGATTCTGGTTCTCTCGACTATCTAGTGTGGTGGATATAGTTTGGGTTGGGTCTTCAGGTGGTGATTTGGAGTAAGTTCAGTTGGATTGTGCTCGATTTCCCCATCTTTTGTGTTCTGATTATTGATGGTATAGGGATTTCTATGGTGGATGTTCTAAAATTCCCTTGAGATGCTGGATGCTGGAGGATGGGAGGAATTTTTCTGGTATATGGGTGGTTCTATTTCTAGGGTGGGTGCATGTTGACTACTTGGTAGGTCTAGAGGTGTTGGATTCAGGGTGGGTATTAGCTCACATTTGGATTAGGGACTGCTTGGGGATTCTTTAGGTTGTATGATGGGTTAGGTGTGGGTGATTCAGGGAACTTCAGATGGATGGTACTAGTTTACTTCTGGTTTTTTAGACTTTATTATGGTGGGGTGGTCCATTTTGATGAAATATGTTCAGATGGTGATGGATGGGGCCCGATGGTGGTATGGGATGATTTGGTTTCTAGCTAAAATTTTTGGTATTGAGTCTACTATAGGTGCTTATTGTGGTTGGATCTGGTGTGTTTTAGGGTTCTTGTGCAAGTATTTGTTGGTTTAGTGGGCATTAGTTGGTGTGGTTGTCTATAGGTCTTTCACTCTAGGCTTTGTTGGGATATGGATGATGGTCTGGTTGGTTGATGTTGGCTGCAGGGATGGGGTTTCAGTGGTTCTATTTCTTTGGATAAAGCTAGAATTTTGATTGGGTGATGGATTTGGGAACTTGTGGATGGGTGGGTGGGTGTGTGTGGGTTTGTGGTTGTGAGTGAATTCATGAATGTGTGCGTGTTGTTGGTTTCTATCATTTGTGACTAATTTTCTTTGTGTTTTTATATTTCTCCGTAGCCACCATGTTTCCTTGGTTATATTTACCCTAGGAGTGCTTGTTGGATTTGTTCTTGGGAGCTTCTGCAATTCCTTCTAATGGTTTGTAAGTGGTGCATATGATGGGATCTTCTATCCAGGAGCAAAGGGAGAAGGAGGAGGCAAGAAAACATTCCAGCCGTCACCCCGCCGGCAGAAATTGTGATTAGTCAGTCTCAACATTGATCACACGACTCATGGAAACTATCACTGCAAATCTCCACGAGGTTTCTTCCTAGAGAAGGGCCAAATCATGGCATTACCACAGCGTGACCGCAGCGTGAACGCAGCGTGTTGGTCCAGTCCAGTGACATCCGCAGGGAAGAATCTTTCGGCCAGGAGCGAAGGGAGAAAGAGGAGGCGAGGCAACATTCTGGTCGTTGCCCCACCAGCAAAATTGTGATTAGTCAGTCTCAACATTGATCACAAGACTCATTGAATGATATAACTTTGAACTGCCGCATGGTGTCATCCTAGAGTAGGGCCAAATCACGGCATCACCACGGTGTGACCGTGGCATGACCACGACGTGACCGCAGCATGACCACGGCATGACCGCGGCATGACCGCGACATGTTGTCCTATTCCAGTGACATTCGCGGGGCAACATCTTCCGGCCAGGAGTCAAAGGAGCGGGAGGAGGTGGGGCAACATTCCAGTCGTCGCCCCACTGACAGAAATTGTGATTAGTCAGTCTCAAAATTTATCACAAGACTCATGGAATACTATCACTGTGAACAGCCGCGTGGGGTCATCCTGGAGCAGGGCGAAATCCCAGCGTGACCGCGAATTTACCACTGTGTGACTGCGGAGTGACCACAACATGATCGCAGTGTGACCGTGGTGTGTTGGCCCGATCCAGTGACATCCGTGGGGCAGCATCTGCTAGCCAGGAGCGAAGAGAGCAGGAGGAGGCAGGTCAAAATTCCGACCATCGCCCTGCTGGCAGATGATAGAACAGATCAACTATTTAATATGCTATAACAAGGGATCTCTAGATAAAGGTTTTATCAAGAAGCACAATGACGTAAAGTCTAATGGAAAATAAAACTATGAAAAATAATCACACACCCTACACAAACCATTTACAAATTCATTCATTTTTCCTAAACATGGATATTTTATTTATAATATTCAAAGCATGAAATTGAGTGTCATGGTCAAGGAATATGCCTACTCGGGCAATGTCATTTGAGTTAAATGAGTATGATAATCCAATTTATATTATTCAAAGAAAACAAAACCTAACTAGCGAGAAAACAAACACCAACAAGGTGTATATAAAAGACTCAAACCAAATCGAAACATGATACAAAAAACTATCACTACTCTTTGGTTTAGAAGACAGCGCACCTCCGTTGGAGGGGTTTTATTATAAAATCATTACATTGATTTTTCCCACGATTCATTTAATTATATTTAACATTTATTCTAAAACTCATTCAGCCCAAATCAAATGCAATAATTTAAGCAACTAGATCAACATAACTATCACTGTGAGTTTTCACAGACATCGCACCTCCGTTGGAGGGGTTTTATTATAAAAACATGTCTTTATTTATCAAATGAAACAATTATTTTAAAGAAAACTTATTCAAGATATGGAAATCAATATAATTGATCATAATAAAGAAATAATCTCAATTCAATTTAAAGCATTCTTGAATTAAAGAGGCTAGAAGAGGGATCCTACCTCATGGTGGAACCAAACCGTCCACTTTGGTTCTTGGAGCTTTCTAACTAAAAGTTATTGCTCCCCCACTAGGTATACACACCTTCACACACATCCAAGGATGCTTATCCCCTATGCACACACCCAAATGGCCATGAGCATGTGCAAGGGGATCCTTGCACATATGCTTATATGCATATACCTGTCTTCACTCACCTGTGTATGCATTAATATATATATATATATACATGGGAACACATAGCCCCATAATCATTTCCATGGTTGACTATACATGTAATGGGGTAACCCACATACATATACTTTCTTACCTATGCACACGCAGATGAGTCGCCCTTAATGTGGCTACTCGAAACCAACGAGCATGGATCAAGACACTACAAAAAGGATTTTAGGAACTTTAAAACGCATAAAGGATGATACATAACCAGTGAGAAACCAACCAACAACATTAAAGTCTTTCCTCGATTGGGGGAACTGAATCCACATGAACCAACATGAAATGAACCAATGCCCTACTGAAAACATAATATGGAGTAAAAAACATTGAAATCCCCAAATACCTGAGGTTTGAGACAAATAGTAACCATATAATCATACCTCGTATCAAAGCTGGAGGACTGAATCAATATGAACCCCATTTTCACCCCCTTCACAAAATATAATTACTCTTTGTCCATAGAATGAAGTAAAAGACCTAAGTGGCCAATGTGATAAAGAATGTTGGGCAAAAATCCCTCAAGGTATCATTAAATCATTTTTGAGGTGATTGTGTTTGTTGAAAAAGTGGACATCTGTGTTGTGATTGTTGACAAAGCAAACCATGACGTACAAATTTGTTGACAAAGGGGATTTCACACTACTGGAAATGGGGTCTTTCCCAATGGTTCAGAACCATTGGGAAAGCCTGCAGAACCGTCGGTATATGTTATACCAACAGTTTTGCAAACCGTAGGGAAGTAAGCCGTTGGAAAAACCTATCCCAACGGTTTACAAAGAACCGTTGGTATAGGTTAGTAAAATTAACCTATTCCAATGGTTTGGCCTACTATTGGCATAAGTTTTACAAATGGTTTACACAAAACCATTGGTAAAACTAAGGAAATCTACTCTTTCCCAACGGTTTCTAAACCGTTGGGAATGGTGTTTTTCAATGGTTCTCATTGAACCGTTGGAAAAAAAATCCCTAGAATCCTTTCCCAACAGTTTTTAAACATTTGGGAAAGGGTTTTTACCAATGGTCCGAAGCCTATTACAGCGGTTTGAATCCGTTGTCATAGGCTATGCTGTGCAAATTTCACATCAGCCTGCAATTTTCACAGCAGCCTCTAATGATGTCCATTCCACTCATTTCCAATTACTATACCTGCAATAAAAAACTAAGACATACATATAAAAAACAAATTCATACAAATTTAAAAAATAATGCTTTCATGAACTATACACACCCGGAATTAAATCATAATTCATAATGTAATTATAAACATACACAATTGATTTAGAATTCAATTTAAAATTTATATAACAATTATATGTGGAATCTAGAATTCAATTCATAATAGAATACATAAATTTTTTAATTATCAATTATCAATAAAATACATAAAAAACTGAATAAGGGTTAATAGAATCTGAAAATATTTGTTCGGTTTTTTGTATACTAGTTGTCTTTACTAAAAATGATGTCCATTTTAAACAAAATACATACACATAGAGTGATACCGGCAACATCGTTCCTTGAATTGAGGTGGGGTTGAATCGTACACGTTACATATGACCCATGGATCATTTTCTTAAAGTGTCAACATATTCTGAAAGTGTTTGGTCAGTTTTCCGTAGGCCAGTTATTGTTTTCAATTAAAATGTTGTTCATTTCAAAAACAATGAGACACTTTGAGTTGTTCCAGCCACACCATTACTCACATTAAGGCGGGGTTAACTCATACACGTCACATATGACTCATTTATCATTTTTATAAAGTTTCAACAAATTCAGAATGTGTTTGGTTAGTTTTCTATATTCCAGTAGTGGTTTTCAATTAAAATGTTTTCCATTTCAAATAAATGTGAGACACTTTGAGTGGTTCCGGCCACACCGGGCCTTGGATTGAGGCATGGTTTACTCTTTCACATCAAATATGACTAATATATCGTGTTCCTAATGTTTCAATTGAATCTAAATGCGTTTGGTCAGCTTTCCATATGTCAGTTGTTGTTTTCACTTAAAATGATGTCCTTTTGAAACAAAAGAGAGACACTTTGAGTGGTTTCGGCCACACCGCACCTCAGATTGAGGCTATGTTGACTCTTACAAAATACATATGACCAATGAATAGTTTTACTAAAGTTTCAATAGAATACGAATGCGTTTGGTTGGTTTTCTGTATGCTAGTTGTAATTTTCACTTAAAATGTTGTCCATTTCAAATAAAACAGAGACACTTTGAGTTGTACCGGCCACACTGCACCAATAATTTAGGCGTGGTTGACTCTTAGACATCAAATATGACCCATGAATCGTTTTCCTAATGTTTCAATGGAATTCAAATGTGTTTGGTCAGTTTTCGGTATATCAGTTGTTGTTTTCACTTAAAATGATGTCCATTTTAAACAAAAGAAAGACACTTTGAGTGGTGCCAGCCACACCATACCTCATATTGAAGTGGTGTTGACTTGTAAATGTCACATATGACCCATGTATCTTTTTCCTAAAGAATCAACACATTCAAAATGCGTTTGGTCTATTTTCTGTATGTCAGTTGTTGTTTTCACTTAAAATGTTGTTCATTTCAAAAAAAATGATACACTTTGAGTTGTTTTGGTCACACCATGCCCTAGATTAAGGTAGGGTTGCCTTTTACATGTCTCATATGACCCATTGATCATTTTGATAAACTTTCAACACATTCCAAATGCTTTTGGTCAGTTTTCTGTATGTAAGTAGTTGTTCTTAATTAAAATGTTGTCCATTTCAAATAAATGTGATACACTTTGAGTGGTGCGGGCCACACCAGGCCTCGTATTGAGGTGTAGTTGACTCTTACATGTAAAATATGACCCATGAATCATTTTTCTATAGTATTAATATAATCCGAATGCATTTGATCAGTTTTCTGTATGCCAGTTGTTATTTTCACTTAAAATCTTGTCCATTTTAAACAAAAGAGACACAATTAGAGTGATATCGGCCACAATGGGCCTCAAATTGAGGCAGAGTTGACTCTTTAGAATCACATATGACCCATGGATCGTTTTAATAACGTTTCAATAGAATCTGAATGCGTTTGATTTGTTTTATATATGTCATTTATTGTTTTCACTTAAAATTATGTCTATTTTAAACGAAAGAGAGATACTTTGAGTGGTGCTGGACACAACATGCCTCGGATTGAGGAAGGGTTGACTCATAAACATAAAAAATGAACCATGGATCTTTTTTCTAAAGTTTCAATAGAATCCTAATGTGTTTGGTTAGTTTTCCATTTGTCAGTTGTTGTTTTCACATAAAATGAAGTCCATTTTAAACTAAAGAGAGATACTTTGAGTGGTGCCTACCTCACAACACCTCAGATTAAGGCGAGGTTGACTCTTGCACATAAAAAATGACCCATGTATCGTTTTCATAATGTTTCAATAGAATCTAAATGCGTTTGTTTGGTTTTTCGTATTCCAGTTGTCATTTTCACTTAAAATGATGTCCATTTTAAACAAAAGAGAGACACTTTGAGTGGTACCAGCCACACCGCACCTCTGATTGAGGCGAGGTTGACTCGTACACATCACATATAACCCATGGATCATTTTCTTAAAGCATTAACACATTATGAATGCGTTTGGTTGGTTTTCCGTAATTCAGTTGTTGTTTTCACATAAAATGTTGTTCATTTAAAAAAAACAGAGAGACACTTTGAGTGATACTGGACACACCACTCCTCTTATTAAAATGGGGTTTACTTTTATACATCACATATGACAGATGGATCATTGTTATAATGTATCAACATAATCTGAATGCATTTGTTTGATTTTTTGTATGCTAGTTGTTCTTTTCACTTAAAATATTATCCATTTTAAACAAAAGAGACACAGTTTGAGTGCTATCGGACACACCGAGCCTTGGATTGAGGCAAGGATGACTCATACACGTCAATTATGACCCACGGATCGTTTTCCTAATGTTTCAACAGAATCTAAATGCTTTTGATAGATTTTAGGTATGTCATTTATTGTTTTCACCTAAAATGAAGTCCATTTTAAACGAAAGAGAGACACTTTGAGTGGTGCCGGCCAGACAGTGCCTCATATTGAGGCGGGGTTGACTCATAAAAATTAAAAATGACCCATGGATCATTTTTCTAAAGGTTCAATAGAATCCGAATGTGTTTGGATGGTTTTATGTATGTCAGTTGTTGTTTTCACTTAAAATGAAGTCCATTTTAAACTAAAGAGTGACACTTTGAGTGGTGTCGGCCACACCGTGCCTCAGATTGAGTCGAGGTTAACTCGTACACAAAAAAAATTACCCATGGATCGTTTTCCTAATGTTTCAATAGAATATGAATGTGTTTGTTTAGTTTTTCGTATGTCATTTGTTGTTTTCACTTAAAATGTTTTCCATTTCAAATAAAAGTGAGACACTTGGTGTGGTGGCGGCCACACTGAGCCTCTGATTGAGGCGTGTTTGACTCATACATCGGAAAAATGACCCATGTATATTTTTTCTCAAGTATCAATAAAATCTGATTACGTTTTATCAGTTTTCCGAATGCTAGTTGTACTTTTAAATTAAAATGTTGTCCATTTCAAATAAAACTGATACAGTTTGAGTGGTACCAGCCACACCGGACCTCAGATTGAGTTTTGGTTGACTCAAACATGTCACATATGACCCATGGATCGTTTTTCTATAGTTTCAATGGAATATGAATTCATTTGTTCAGTTTTCTGTATGTAATTTATTGTTTTCACTTAAAATGAAGTCAATTTTAAATGAAAAAGAGACACATTGAGTGGTTCCAGCCACACCATGCATCAGATTGAGTAAGGGTTAACTCATACACATCACATATGACCCATGGATAATTTTCCTAAAGCATCAACACATTCCGAATGCATTTGGTCTATTTTTTGTATGTCAGTTGTTATTTCCACTTAAAAATGTTGTCCATTTAACAAAAATAGAGACACTTAGAGTGATACCGGCCACACCGCGCCTCATATTGAGGTGGAGTTGACTCGTATATGTCATATATGATAGATGGATCGTTGTGATAATGTATCAATAGAATCTGAAGGTGTTTGGTCGGTTTTTACTATGCCAGTTGTTGTTTTCACTTAAAATCTTGTCCATTTTAAATAGAAGAGACATAGTTAGAGTGATATTAGACACACCAAGGCTCGTATTGAGGCGGGGTTGACTCGTAAACATCAAATATGACCCATGGATTATTTTCTTGAAGTTTTAATGGAATCCGAATGCATTTGGTCAGGTTTTCCTATGTCATTTATAGTTTTCACTTAAAATGAAGTCCATTTTAAACGAAAGAGAGAAACATAGAGTGATACCGGCCACACCACGCCTCGGATTGAGGCGGGGTTGACTCGTATACGTCACATATGACAGATGGATCGTTGTTCTAAAGTATAAATAGAATCCGAATGTGTTTGGTCAGTTTTCCGTATGCCAGTTGTTATTTTCACTTAAAATCCTGTCCATTTTAAACAAAAGTGACATAGTTAGAGTTCTATCAGCCACACTGAGCTTCGGATTGAGGTGAAGTTGACCCTTACACATCCCAATTGACGCATGGATCATTTTGATAAATTATCAACACAATTTGAATCAGTTTGGATTGTTTTTTGTATGCTAGTTGTTTTGACATAAAATGATGTCCATTTTTATTAAAAGTGATACAGCTTGAGTGGTACCAGCCAAACCAGCCCTCGGATTGAGATGGGGTTTACTCATACACATCACATATGACACATGGATCATTTTCCTAATGTTTCAACAGAATCAGAATGCATTTTTCGGTTTTCCGTATGGCAGTTGTTGTTTTCACTTAAAATGATGTGCATTTTAAGGAAAAGAGAGTCATTTTGAGTGGTGCCGGCCACACCGCTCCTCGGATTGAGGTGGGGTTAACTCATAAAAATCACACTTGACTCATGGATATTTTTCCTAAATTATCAATAGAATACGAATGCTTTTGTTCAGTTTTTCGTATGCCAGCTGTTGTTTTCACTTAAAATGATGTCCATTTTAAACATTAGAGATACACTTTGAGTGGTGTTAGCCCCACCGTACCTCAGATTTGGGCAGACTTGCTTTCCAAGTGTCTCACATAGTAGACCTGGTATCACTTGAGGAATGGTATTACCATCGTGCAAAACAGACATGTCCTCTATTTATCTCCAATGGAACCAATATCACTCATGAGTAATAGAAACCATCCTGGTAGCCCTCAACAGGAATCGAAAGAATACATCCAAAAATTTCAAGTCTAAATTCCTTGACCATGAAGAGTCTATCCATGACTCTTTAACATGTAACCCATGTCTTATCCTAACAATTGACAAGTTAGCCAAATCAAACAAGGCACAATTCACATAACATGGAGAATGTACAACAAGGCTTTGTATTAAAATTAAATCATGTCATCACATTCATTTGATGAGCATGAGCTAATAAGTTTACCAAGACATTCATATAGTTCAAGACATACATAAATGGACTAATCCTAAATAACATTTCATGACCAGAGAAATAAAAAAAAGGCATGTGAAATTAACATGCCTAAATTTACATATCATCCATGAGGTATAACATTTAATCAAATTGTAATAGCTATTTACATAAGTCATACGAGTCTCATTCACTTTCATACACAGTGGTACAAAAGGAAAATGTTATTCATGTCTGGGGGGCTGTCAGGGGTCCAAGGAGGAGGGTGGGGGGATGTCCGGGGGGTTGTCCGGGGTCCAGGGAGGATGGTGGGGGGGGGGGGGGGCTGTTCGGGGGGATGTTCGGGGTCCAAGGAGGAGAGTGGGGGGCTGTCTAGGGGGCTGCCCAGGGGCTATCCGAGGACCAAGGTTTAATTTCATAATGTATAGACAAAAAAATTTATTGGCCAAGAAGGACAAATAAATTATAGGCATTTTTTAAAAAAATCTGAGATTAATAATAAAGTATGCCAATGATAACAACATTACTAAATTAAACTTGAAACTTATCAAACATTTTTATAGATATATACACATGCCAGCATGGCTAGTGAAAAGAACTCCACCCTCATAAAATTGAGTATTGGCCAAGAAGGACACATAATATACAACATACAATGAGAACCGTATTTAATTGACCCTAATGTTATATTAGTACAGTCATCATGGGGGATATGGAATATATGATCCTCGATAACTGATGAATTAAAAATATCCTCTTCCATATGTTGGACACTATCTAAGGTAATAAATCATGGGAGGATGGGTATACATAATTCATTTTATTACATGCTAGTGAGAATTAAGGCTTGAATTAATGACATGAGTTCACTGATTAAATGAGGGTAGAGGTTGTATGTGTTGTGTAAATAGAATGATTAAATAAGGGTATAGGTTGCATACACTGTGCATGGTTGGTGAGTCTCAGACTATTTAGAAACTAAAATTAATTCCAATCATAGGTATCAATAAGAAACATCAGCATCAAAAGAAACTCCAAATAAAAAAAGAACTAAAAACATCAAACACATCAAGAATTCACTACTATGCATGATTTATCCACATGTTTAGCACTAATTATGTGCCTTAATCATGAACCACCTATAAAGATCCTAGTTTTAACCAATAAACATATAATATCCCCCATGATCACTATATGACTTAACAATAATAGGTAAATATCTCAAAATATCTTTAAAAAACTCATTAATAGGCTCAAAAATAAAATTATAATCTTGATCCAAGAATGGAATCTATATCACAACAAATTCTCACACACCGGTTATCTCATGTGTTACTAAATACCAAACATAGTCACATAACAAGTGTACTATAACAAAATACATGACACAAGCCTTATTTAAAAAATTCCCATTTTAATAAATCACTTTCCTCAAGATTAAATCATTTCTGAAATATATTTCGAAATCCATTTTAAATAATAAAATCCCATTGATCATTTTTAACAAATATTTAGAGTATTCTCAAGGCACCCCCATTGGAAAAAATCACATTATATTCCCAATTTCCACACCAAACCATTGAAAACAACTAACATGGGAAAATCATCAACCACAAATAACTTCACTAGAATTTAAAAAAACATAAACCAAATGTGTTATAGAATTTAATGTTATGTTAGGGGAAATGAGATTAAATAGAGACAACTACATCATAAATGGTTCCAACATCATAACTTTTGATTAAAACCACCCATAATAGGAAGGGGAATGCCTCATACACCTAATCCCTTATAAAAGAAACCAAATCCCCAATTAAAAACAATAAGTTTGTACAACACAGAATTTAAGGTTTCCACCTTCAATAAAATGGATAAATATGTAAGAGAAGTGGAAAATGAGAAATAAGACATGAAGATTTGGACTTATCCCATCTAACCTGGTGGGGGAGTCTCAGTTGATTTGGTGGAGGTTCACCTGGGGCGTGCGTGGGGGCTTCTGCAAATTGGGGGAGAACTAGCGAATGCAGGCACATCTGCTTGATTTTTCTGCAATTTTGGGGAACTTTTCCCAACGGTTTTTAAAAACCATTGGGAAAAGATTACCTTTACCAATGGTTTGTATAAACTATTGGTAAAAGGAGAAGCCTATGAAGATTTCCAAAAGTTTTATACAAACCGTTGGGAAATCATCACTTATCTCAACCATTACCAATGTTTTGATGAAACCATTGGTAAAGGTCTCCAATACCAACGGTTTTGATGAATTGTTGGTATAAGAGCGTTCGGAGAACACAAATGTCTAGTAGTGTCATGGTGGCATGTTGAGTTCAAGGGTTGTGGTTAACTATCCTTGATTGATTCAAGATTTTCGACAAAGGAATGGATGATCTGGAGGTGGTACAAAAAGAGAAAATACAAGGTGGTGCCATTTTCCAGTGTTTGCGAAAATTTTGGGCCTGAAAATCGACAAATGGAGAAAATTGGTTTTGGAAAAGGGACTTGTGCATCATTGTCTTAAAGGAGAGTAAACTTGCGTGCCATATTTTTTTCAAGATCATAACATCAAAATACGGCAAAGGGATAAGGGGCGCCAAAGTTTTAGAGTTGGTCGCGCAAGTGACTTGCGTGGAAGAGACCTACACCCCAATACTTGCGCACCGAGGGGAGACATTCACGCCGTCATGAAGGGTGTCCAACTACCTATAAATAGAGGTCAACCACTCCTAATTTGGAGAAGAGTTAAACAGTTAGGGAAAATGAGAGCTACCATTGTGCAGGTCTGGTGGTCGCGCAAGTGGTGTTGTGGTCCCACAAGTAGAAGTTGCACGCTAGTTGATTGATGCGCGTCCAAAGTGGTTTGGGTTAGAAAGTAAGGGAGGGGTCCAAGATTTGATTTGAAGAAGGGGGTGTCACACAAGTGGTTTGGATACACTTGCGCACCAGGTTTTGAAGAAGCACGACAGTAGATGGTTGCACGCCAAAATTGGTTTGGGCGTAAAAGGGTGTGAGTCACGCAATTTTGAGTTGCAGAAGCTAGTGTCGCGCAAGTGGTTGATGTGAAATTACACGCCAATTTTAACTTTCATGCTGAGACTTGCGCACCGGCTTGGAGAAGGGTTCCAAGTATGGTTGAAGCATGGCAGTGATTGAGGGCTACGTGGAAGCTGGAAGATTGCCCAATACATTTGGTGCAAAGTGAGATTCATCCACGGGTAAAAGTTGGAATTCAACAGAGAATATACTTACAACAGAGGATGTATTAATTAGTGATAATGAAGAGACCTGCAGGTCTATAAAATATGAGTGGATCCATTCCAGATCAGTGAGCCAAGGAAGAGGAAGAAGGTGATCCTCTCCACCGGCAGTGATCCAGAGAGAGAGAGAGAGGGAGTGACCCTTGGGAAACCAGGGAGCTGACCCTAAATATTGTAAAGGTAGTGATCCTGGGAATAGAAGTGATCTATCCCAAACTTTTTATAGAGATGTGATATTTAGTGGATTTATTACAACATCACATTGTCATTATATGCTCCTTGGATGTAGCCCAGTGAGGGTGAACCATGTAAAAATCTCCGTGTCTACCTGCTTGCTTTCCTGAATTGCATTTAAAGCATCATCACCAGATAAAGAAGAAAAGAAGTGGTCAAAATAAACACACACGTTCAAATATAGTGAACCTTGTAATAAAGAGGTCATGATCTAGTGGGGCAGGAATAATTTTGAAAAAAATATCCATACCCTGATTCACCCCCCCCCTCTCAGGGTATATAGGCCCCTATTGGTCCTAACAAAGAAAATAAAATAAAAAATAAACTAAAACATACATGTCTCCTATGACTATACACGTCACCTCCCAAAATATAAGAACCACAATGCCACATGGGTTAAATCATGTTATTTCAAGCAAGGTGGAAATAGATCCATGTATCAAAATGATACTATCAAATAGTAAATTCTTATTAATTAATAATTATTCGTTTTATTAATGGTATATAATTAGTTTGGCTCGAGTTTCATCTTAATTTAGTTTTTTTCGATACAAGTTTTTATCCCACCTGATAATAAAAGTTTACAAGAGGACAAAATTTATAATCAAGTAGGATATATCATAACAAAAAATGGATCCACACCTATGAAGAATGCTGAATATGATAAGAAAGAATTTTTGATCATATAGTCTGATGAGTTATAAAAGGATAAACCAAAAAAATGAAAAACATTGAGAGTTCTCTAATTGATCATGTGAATATGCAATTTTTAAACAATAATAAACATGTGAAAGAAGATTAAAGTAGACATAATGGCCTTACTTTTTAAAATAAAAGGTGTTAAATCCATACCAATAACAACTATTGGCATCATACAAAATCTCACTTGTTGCAACTAATATCAAGCCATGATTTAGTGAAATCAATCTGTTGTAAATAGAAGGGAATATTTGGAGAAACCTTATCATGAATAAATGGGGTAGTTAGAGATGGATTTTAATGGCTATTGAACCTTATCTAAGATTAAAGAAACCTATAGAGACTAACTACACCCCCTACCCCACCCCCTTTCCCTACTGCCCTACTGCCCCACTGCCCCACCCCCATCCCCCTGCCCAGCAGACCCCCCCTGCAGACCACCGCCCTACCCTATAGACCTCCCCACTTCACCCTGCCCCCTCCACCCAACCCCCTCCCCCTTCCCTGCAGACCTCCCCCTCCCCTGAAGAACTGCCCCTCCCCCTCCCCCCTACCCTACAGATATCTTCCCTGCCCCTGCCCCATCCCCGTACCCCCTGCCCCCTCCACCCTGGCCCTTGCCCCCTCCACCCACCCCCTACATCTAACAGAAGGGCCACTATAATGTTTTTGTAATATGGAGAGGGATCACACATGTATGATTAAAGGAACATCAAAAATCTAAAATATGTTTACCTGAATGATCACTTGATTTCATGTGCGGTGCTTGGAAGATTCGGCAGTCACATCAGTTTGAGAATCAATTCAGGCTGAGAATCAATTATGGAGTGGTTTTTCTGAGCGTATCCATGAGCAGATGAAAATGACCACTTGATTTTCACTTAAAACTCCGTTTGGTTGTTCCAACAACAATATGGTGGAGTTCATTACAATTTTTAGAAGGGGAAAGACATGAGGTGCATGAATTTCAATGATATAGAGAGCATCTGGCCATAAAAAAATTAATTCAAATTAAAAAAGTATTTTAGTATTTTCAAACAGCTTAGTGTACAGTTCCTAGATAGAATAGAAGCATAAAAATCTCTATATTAGATGAAATATGGTGGAAAAATTAAGTCAAGATTCAATGACATCAACTTATAATAATAACAATGTCTAAAACATCAATTCTTCTTATGGAAAATAAGGACTCCTTGTAAAAAAATATGAAATTTATGATATAAAATCAGAACTTGAACTAGAAATTTCTGTTCTAAAAACCCAAATAGAGAATCCCATTAAAATATATATCTTAGAAGTGAGACCACCCCATCAATATAAATGAACAACATACTGGTTTCATGAAACTTATGGTTCACTAACCTGAAATTAGAAATGTAATGTCATATTTGAATTTTGATCATCAAAAATAAAAAATAATAAAACGATGTTATGTTTAATTTTAAGAAATAATTCGGTAAAAAAACACTGGGATGTGGAATTTGTTCAAAAACATAATATACCATCAAGATCAGCATATCAGACCATTTAATGATGATCTGATTTTAGTAAATCAGAATTTATTTAGGTAACATCCAATAGCTAACCCCTTCAAACAATGATATACAATATAGGCATTGTTCTAATATATTATTCAATGTTAGAAGGCAGGTCATAGAGTATTGTTATCATAGAGTATAATCTATTTTTAGGAATGTAGTTGTGAAGAAAATAAAAATCATGGAACTATAGTCAGATCTGGAATCTTATCCTGATAACATCAAGGGGTGAAGTTATAGTCTGAAAAACACCATCAGAAAAGGCCCCCAACATCGCAACAACAAATGCATGGTTAAGGTAGTTGGTCTTCTCTATATACTTCGCAGACACCGAATCCTACAGATCAAAATTCACCATTTCTTAATTTAATGTTACCATCATCCGAATCAATTTAAAAATACCAAGAAAGAGGCACGAAAATCAGGATGGAGATATGATGATAATAAAGACAATAAATTGAATGAAATAAATCATACAGTATGAAAATTGGAGGATGAGTTGAGTGTCTCTTGGAGGGGCTTGTAGTGTTGGTTGAGGTAGGGTTATCTAATATCTTTGATGGAAGCATCAGCTGCAACACATTGTATGTGAGATATTTACCTAAATAGTCTCACAAATGTCCATTACAGAGTACAATAAATCACATCTTGGATAACAGTGACATGGAGCCTACACATTAAATGTATTTTATAGAATCCTTCAAATTAAATGGGCAATGTCTCACCTAAAATTTATAGAGGAAGGTGGAAAACATAAAAAACATTGAAAACAAAGTAGAAACATGAACCTGGATGTTTGTTTATGCTTCCAACAATAGTATGATTCGATCTTCAATAGGTGCATGAGGTACTGTCCAACTTTTTTTTATACCCAGAAAATAGAATAAAAATGTTATTAAATTGTAAAATAACTAAAAGAGATAAAATAAAATAAAAGGGAAAATAATTTTTATGTTTCAAACCCCGAACAGGGGCTGTTGTTAACCTGTCCATATCTCGACAGTTCTAGCAGGTCAACCCCAGTCCATTTATGGGTGTGGTTATTAGAGTAGGAACCACCTCATCTTGTTTTTATTGAGTGTTGATTGCAGTTCCCCTTGAACTTCAACTTGATTGAAGTGAATACGATGTCCATAAAGACCTCTCAATAGCTCTTCTTAGTATTCACCCCATTAGCATCGACTGGACTACTTAAGTGAGAGTTCTTATACAATAATTGACCTGAACCCAAATGTTTAATGAGATATAACATAGAAGCAGAGTCATGTATATAAGAGTTCATAAAGAACAAATGTTAATGCCATGATTTATTGGTCTAATACCATCCAAATAAGCATAATAAATGAACTGTTTAATCTTGAACCACAAAAAAAAATACTAAAAATGAATTATGGCATATCAAAGCTTTTATTCCAGATAATGGTATTTACATATTTATCAGGACTTTCAATATGGATATCCACATGAATGAATAATGAGAAAATACACCTCTCAACATTATATTTTTAGTACGGTAATAAGAATTAAATGAACATGCCAAAATGTTACCTTCTAGCAGTAGGGAGCATTAAGAGTACATTGTCTTACGAAAACATTGTCAAATAGATTAGTCTTATGGATGGTAAAATTGATGTCGTTGACTTGTGACCTAACTTTTGGAATAGTAAGTAGTGGACATATTTTACCTATAATGGCTGGTAGGATTGAAGTCTTCATGTATTTATATAGCCCATATATTACATTAATATACTATGAATCATTCCTCATTGATAACAGAACTTATATCAGTTTATCCTGAATGGAAAATTAATGTAAATAAATAAAAAGAATAATATAAATAAAATGATTTAAAGGAAAATTATAAATAATTTTTTATGTTATAAAATGTTTTCATTTTTTATATGCCTAGTTTTTGTATAAAAAACATTTAAGAATCTATAAATACATTTATAAGAAAGATCAAGATCCATATTGAAGTAAAACTGCATTATCTTGGTAATCCATAGTTTCAAAAATGAAAATTAGCAATTCATATTGAACACTTTCAATAAAGGTATTAAATTAAAGGAACACTAAAACTAATTATCAAAATACAGACCTTCATATCCAACAATTTATGCCATTATACACACAAAGATGATCTAGATATTGAACTGCACTAGAAAATTAGGATATTAAAATTTCTAATAATATAAGAAGATTGGATGAGCTTACATAAAATGAAATCCATGAATAATAGCTAAAACATTAAACTCAACCATAACTTATCCATTAAAAAACATGTTATTCCATGTGATCACATATCCTAATGGTAAAATTGACGTCGTTGACCTGTGACCTGCCTTTTGGAATAGTATGTAGTGGACATATTTCAAGTCACTAAAGATTAAAGATCCTCCCAGATTTTGCAGGGAAATAAATATAAGATATTAACCAGATTTCTTGAATCTGGTTTCTAACAAAGAATTAAATGTGAAGGAATGGGTCCCATAATGAAAGGATGTAATTTGAGACATGTCGCACCATGAATAAAGGTGTCACACAGTAATATGAATTTTTCTAGAGTCCTATAAAAAAATGATCACAGAACAATACAAAGGAAGAGATATACAAATGAGAAGAGGAGAGACTAAAGTGAAAATAGGGAGTTCTAGGTAACTACTGGAAATAAAATAAATATTAAAATTGAAATCATGTTCCAATAACATGTATGTGGTTACTTGAAAAAGATTTATCTTGTGCATTGGTAAATTCTAATAGAGTTAGGTGGAATGGAATGAGATCGACACACTTATAAGAGCCAAAAACATTAGAAGAAAAAACCTAACATCATCATCATCTTCTAACTCTAAAACATCATTCCATAGAATTTTCCAACCGAAAAACATAATAAATCAAATAAAAAAACCAAACAAAACCTAAATCACAACACCACCACCAACTAGAAGAAACTCCACACAAAGAAAGACTGATCAAACACACATGAGAATACAAATGCCTCCCTAATAAAGAATCAGGCCCACCAGAGGGTAAACAATGTCATATAACCAAAATCTTTTCTACTCAAAGACTACACTAACCAGGTCATTCTTGTTGACCAGTCTGAGCACTTTGTTTTTAAGCCAATGATGTATGATCTATTATTAGGAGGTTTTCTGGTTTGATGTAAAATAAAAAGAAATTATTTTTTATTTTATATAGAATTATCACCCTGTGTTAATCATCTGGTGCCAAAGTTGATGCATGGGAAGTGGATCCCCATTTCTCAGATTTGTTAGCGAACACTAGTGTTCAAATTTTCCAAGACCGGGTTAATATTTTTCATCCCAGTAAAAATTTTGCGCTCAATAGACCCATGTCAAGCCTGGGTGAAATTGTTTATCTTTAAAGTGGCCATGTTATATAATATGACTGGTATTTATATTTTTCCTTATCTTGTGTTTTTAGTAACAAAAACATTTCATCAACAAGTCAGATAATCATATTTCTATTTTTGTTTTATGGAAAGAATTTCATCTCCTGTGAGCTTCCTCATTCAACTGTTCATGTGGATCTGTTACCCACATTCCAAATCTCAAATTCCACAATTACCCATCTGCCCATTTTAGTTTAAATAAAAATTAATGTTAATTATCTAGATGTGATCACAGTTCATAATTTTCAAATATTCTCATTTGAAAATTATAGAATATTAGAGAAGTGATCTATTTTAATTATCCACAAACCCAGCTTGAATCACACCATAATCATTAGTTCGTAGTTTTTAGAATTGAAAAACAACACAATATCATTATAGTTATGTTTTAGAAGTATCTTTAGGAAATTCATCTTTTCCTAAAAAATTCTGCTATGTAGTTGACCCTTACAAAACTTCATGTATCAACAAAATGACTCTGATGATTTTTCTAATGAATTGTGAATTATTATCAGTGACCCTTATTAATTTTCAAATGACTTTTATGAATTAGTGTGGTTCTTGCCTTTGCAAAAATTTTAGTCTGTGCATGCAGTGTATGACTCGTATGGAAAATCAGAGTTACTCATACAGACTAGCACATCTTAGCCAAATTTTAGTCATTCTAACTTTCGGACCATTGAAATCTTTAATTTCTGAAAAATACATAGAAACCTCTCACGCACATCATGAAAATGTACCCTAATTGACAAAAAACTATTTTTGAGAAAATCCCTAGTATCTAATAAGAAAAAGAACCTTAAATGAAGTGCAGGTATGCAGTTTTCTAGTTTCCAGTCCACTCTTCATCCAAGGAATACCAACATCACCACCATCCATAATACTGTAACAACCCGCGTCATTATGGGTTGGTGAAAGTAAATGAAATTGGACTTACTTGGATCTGGAGAACAGAGGTAGGATTTCTGTGTCGGAGGATGATGATCGCTGTAGAGGATGGGCCTCGATAGGAACCACCTGCAGAGGAATGCCGAAGGGGAGGTGTGTGACTGCATCATCGGAGGAGAATCATCCCAAGGTGGGTGGCTGTGTCAGAGGTGTAGAATGAAAGAAGTTTTGGGTGAAAACGCCAAGTGAGGAGGGTTACAGGGAGTAGGGATGAAAGGTAGGGATGTAGAGATCACGAGTAGAGAGTAGGGTAGAAATGGGGTGGGGATCACGAGCGCATGAGAGGAAGGTGGTGGGGGATCGCGAGTGTGTAGAAAGAACAGGGGTAAAGCCACATGTATTTTCTGACCCATGGAATTACCTTAACCTATAGCCACAATTTTATTAAACTGTGGCTATATAAGTGTGGCTAAATCTTCAATTTATATTAGTGATGAAAGCTCCAAATACGGCAAAAATTTCCACAAAATGATTTGTTTGTAGAAAGAATATCTCTTCAACATTTTATTTTCCTCCCAATGTTTCACCAAATGTGGTATCACAACACAAGACAACTTCTCCCACACTTAAGTTCAAATATATTATGCAATGTTACTTCAAGAGAAGGTTAGATAGGGAAAATTGTATTGTAATGTGGCTAACCTAAAAAAATGTTCATAGCTTATAAGGGATTCAAGGATTAAATGATTAAGGTAGGACATTATAAAAATGATTCTTATGAAATATTGGCCTTAAAACTAAAGAAATTCCCCATCCATTTAAAATACAAGTACCTGAAATCCTCAAGTTTTAATAGAAATAAATCAAATTATGGTTAAATCAAGCATTCAATAAGTGTGGTGAATGTAATGAATTCGAAAGATATGGTTAAAAATCCTCACATGTATGTGATTTCAATGATAAAGACAATGAGATGTGGCATGAAATTACAAAATTATGAGAACTATTCATGTAATTTCTATAGCTTTTAGCATGAAATAAAGTCATTTTCAACATTCATTTAAGCTCAATTTCATGGATTAAATTGGTTCACTCATAGACATGGGTTTCGAAAATATCATTGATAATCATTTTAGCTCAAAAGATTTAGAAACACAAAAAAAATTTAAAAACAAAATTTTTAACCAAAATGAAAATAGTAAATGAAAATAATAAACTATATGTGTTCCCTCCCCCAAACAAAAATGATGCAGTGTCCTCAATGTATTCTGTTAGATTTAATATGTAAGATGTGAATACATAGACTTGGATGCCACATAATAGGTTCCCTAAGCCTGATGGGCTATATGGGCTCAACCGCATCTTCCTGAAAGCAAGAGGTTGCCGACTTGCAGCGAGGGCCTAGGGTGTGTCCATGGGAAGACTATTCCCTCATTATCAGAGTGTATCACAGTGGATGGAATAGAAATGTATAATAAACAATGGAAGAAATATAATTAAACAGTGGAAGAACACTAATGTAATATATAAACAAGAATAACAAGAACTGTATCAATTGGAAAATTGATGATGTAATGTCATGTCACTAGAAAACTAGAAAACATGGATTAAAGACAATAAGCATAACATGTTCCACAAGGTAAAAGAAAACAAAGACTACTCCATGCATCCTGAGATCCAACACTATCATCTAATATCAAGATCCATCCTAAATGTCATGAAATCAAGTGTTTGAAGCAGTATGCTTCCCTTTTTTAACACCTTCAACCATGTAATCTACTCCAGGTACCAAATGGTACCCGAAGAGGGTATGAGACAAATCTTAGTGGGAAACCACCAATGATGTCTATAACATTCGGCCCGTGTAATAGAATATAGAAATGTGTTGGCATGCATATATAATGTAATGAAAGAAATTCAATATAACTAAATACCCAAGTACCAACTTCAGCCCTCGGCTAGTGTCTAGACATGTAACCCGTTCATTTTATTATGTAATTACCATTTAATGTTAATAGGTCATGTGAGGAATAGCCAACACTGATATGACATTGTGATAGTAGAAGTAGTGGAGGTTCCATGATGTAACAAGGAATCCTGACAAGGATATCCAGTGAGGGAGTTCCAGGGTAATAACCAAGGTAATTTAAATCTCAAGGAACATAAACTTAGTAGTATCTTATTGTATCTAAGGGGTATGAGTATAATCCAAGGATCATAATCCAAATCACTCCACAATAACGTGCCTACCAAGTCCAAGGTGATCTACTAAGGTAAAATGGGGCTAAGAAAGAATAGGTCCCTATGGGATTTCAACATGGCGCCTACTAGTCAACTCTAGATCCAAGGAGTGTATCTGAGGCATCCTATAATAGTATAAAGGACCCTATGGTAGTATACCAAGCATCCAATTAATAGACAAGAACTAGAGTATAGGTGGGTATCAACCTAAGAAAACTGCATCCTTGCATTGGAACGAGATTCCCGAGACCCAGGGTATTCTCCTCTCAAAATCCAAGGTGATCTCAAGTCAGTCCATTCCTATTTGATATTGTAATCATGTAATAAATCCTTTTGGTCCATGTATTTCCTTCCATTAGAGTGGATAGTTCAAGTAGATTCTCAACCATTTATTTATTGGTCCAAGCCTTGTCTTCCATTAGTGTGGACATGCCAAGTAGCATTGTAACCATTAATTCAAGTCTTAATTAACCATTAAGGGATATTTAATTAGAGAGGTTCACTCTAATACCTTCCATTAACATTGAAAGGGGTGCTCCAGACAAGTGACCATTATTCAATCTCATTTGTTAAGGCCATGTTATATACTTAGTATTCTTTCCTTTCCACATTTCACATTTTACATTTAACAATCATTTGGAAGCACTTACCTTAGGAAGGTCAAGTGGTGATCACACATGATACATGCCATTATGAAATTCTATATACCAACAAGTCATTTAATATGGAAAGGCTCACCTTTAAGAAGTTGAAGAAAACACACACATGAATGGTGGCACAAACGTGCCGAAACACTAAAAACCCAAATGTGGCATAACCATAAACATGGGATGGATTGATTTGTGGGTTTGACCACTAACAACTAATCACATATTTGGGAAGATAATACCCATATGATTTTAAAATGTATAATCATGGAATTTAAATTTATGAAACTACTCCTGAAGAAATCAGTAGGCCCCATACGAACATTCCAAAAACAACAAACATTAGGGATAAGTTATAAATCACCCACCATAGGGTTGTACGATCCTTCTCCTCTTGTATTGGTTCTTGATTTTCCATAGATAAGAGTATATCTAGGAAAAGGTGAAAAATTCTCACATGATGATACATAGGTCGAGAGCAAGAGAGAAGAAGAATGGCTAAAGAGGACTTGGGTACTTACTGTTGCGCATCCAACATGATGAATGGAAGATCAGTCGAATATCGGACGAAGGAGATATTTTGATCCCTAGATCTTGCCTTCAAATAGATCCAAAATGAGATGAAAATCAGTTAATACCCCTTGTTCTCGGATTAGGGAGGACAAATTATGATTAATAGAAAATTAAGTGAAAACAAGAAATTTACCCTGAAATTTAGCCTGCACACGGTTTGTCAAACAGTGTGCACACCTTATGAGAAGGATCTACCGGAATGGATTGGAAACATAGTTTTATCACACCATGTTCAATCCATTCACAGATAACTGGGAAAAAGGGGATCTCACACAGTTAGGCCGCACGGCCTTGTGCCAACCGTGCGAGGTGGATCTGTCTGAAAAAACACCATTCACATGGTTTGATGAACCATGCGGCAAGTCATTTCCCCCCCAAAAAGATGGATTATAGGATCCGAAGAAACCCCAAACACCCTCAGAACCTTTAATAAATCATTAGGCATCCATATTACATACAAACTAATGATTTAGACTAAAAAAATAAAGGATCGATACCTAAGTGAAAAACATGATACTTATAGTCTTCACCCCTTAAAATAACCCCCCCCCCCCCCGAGTTCTACTTCTAAGGGTAAAGAAACACTATCTGAGAAAAACTCTGGCCATTGGGCCCGTACATCGGCTTACCTCTCCCATGTCTCATCCCGTACTCGACCGTGCTTCCATTGCACCCGTATGAGAGGAAAAAATGCCTTAAAGAGACATCGTACTTCGGTCAATGATGCGTACTGGATACTCCTCAAAGGTAGAAATAAAATCTAACTCAACTTCCCCGAGATCAAAAGATTGAGACATTTCAACATGATATTGGGGAAGATCTGAGACGTGAAAGATGTTGTTCATGACATGGTACCTCAGAGATAGTAGAAACCGATAGGCTAACATCCCAACTCGCTCTATAATTTCATATAGAACAACGTAATGAGGTGACAACTTTCCCTGCTTTCTTAACTATCTATGACCTTGCCTGGCCTATACCAGAAGGAAGAAATGATCCCCAAACTCAAACTCAAGAGGTCATTTATGGGGACCAACATATGATTTTTTGCTAGATTGAGCAGTAGTCATACACATTCTGATCATCTAAACCTGTTCTGAAGTCTCCTGAACGAGACGAGGACCTAGTTTGGATGCCTAACCCGCCTCTAGCCTACAAAAGGGTAAACGGCATGGCCTACCATATACGGCCTCAAAAGGTTCCATATGATTCATATCCTAAAAGATTTATGTTATAAGAGAACTCAAAGAGAGGGATACGCTTCTCCCAAGAACCTCCAAAATCAAATACAAATGCTCATAGCATATCCTACAGAACATGTATTGTCTGTTCCAATTTTCCATCGGTCTAAGGGTGAAAAGATGTGCTTAGAATCACCTGAGTCCCCATACCTTTCTGCAACCCTTTACAGAACTGTGAAGTGAAACAAGAATCCCTATCTGAAATGATAGTACATGGAACCCCATGTAGTTGTATGATCTCACAGACATACAGTCTTCCAAGTTAATAAAATGGCAAAGCCTCTTGAATAGGAATGATGTTGGATGCTTTTATTAGTCAATCAATGACTACCCAAATAGAATCTCTACCCCTCAGTGACCTATACAAGATGACTACGAAATCTATTGAAACATCATCCAATTTCCATTCTTGGACTAGAAGTGGATGTAACAAGTCTACAGCTCTCTGGTGATCCTCCTTCACCTGCTGACTGGTGGAACACCTAGTGATGAATCATGGAATCTGACGTTTCATTCTAGGGCACCAATACGGGTTTCACATATCTCAATACATCTTCAAGATGCCTGAATGGTCTGCCCACTATGAATCATGGAACTCTTTCATCAACTCCTTTCTCATATCTGCAGGAACCCAAATTTGTTCACGTAGATATAGGACATAATCTCTATCCATAGACTAATCTGAAGGTGGGTTAAGTCCTAACATACTCCCATGAAGAACCAAAGTATCAAGATCTGAAAACTGCCTACACATCACCTTCTCAAGGTGGGAAGAGGTAACTGTTGAGGCTGAGAGGTAAAACATCTCTTTATTATCATGAAACTCTATATGAATTTCATAAAATAGGGCCATTAACTTCCAATCATCATTGGATTTCTATACGGCCTATGTTTGAGTTTTATAACTCAGTACATCTACGACCAAATTTACCTTTCCAGGTGTATAGGAAAACTCAAAATCAAAGGATTGTAGATATTTGACCCATATCTGCTATCTGAGGTTCAAGTCACACTGAGAAAAAATATACTGGTGGTTCTTGTGATTTGTATACACAACAAAGTGCTCACCCAAAAGATAATGTCTCGAGAAATGTAAGATATGGAAAACTACTGCTAGCTCGAGGTCATGAATCGAGTAATTGTTCTCAGGAGTCTTCAAATGAAGAGATCTCCATGCAATTTTTTTTTATTCCTACATCAACACTTCTCCAAGAACAATTTCTGATGCATCACATAAGACAATACAACCTTTACCTGGTTCTATAAGAATCAGAATAGGTGCTGATACAAGACTTCCTTTAAACTCTTGAAAGGATTTCTCACATGCTATTGAACATGTGAACCTGAAACCCTTCTTTGTAAGACCAGTAAAAGGTGAATCAAGAGACGAAAAGCCATGTATGAAACTACTATAATATTCAAAAAGAACTAAGAAACTCCTGATATAAAACAAGTTTTTGGGATGCTCCGAGGTAACTACAAAAGTAACCTTTTCAGGGTCAACAGATATTCCTAATTCTGAAATTATATGACCCTAGATGTTAACCTTATTTATCCATTAGTCAAACTTATTATTCTTGGAATAATCATGATGCTCTCCTAGTGTACTCAAAATGATCTCAAGATGTTAGGCATGGTCGTTACGAGTGTGAGAAAACACCAAGATGTCATCCAAAAAGACTATGAAAAAATTGTCCAAATAGGAGGGGAAAACCCTATTCATAAAATCTATGATAATAGTAGGTGCGTTCTTAAGAATGAGTGGAATAACCAGATACTCATACAGACCATACCATCTATGTAAAGATGTACTAGGTATGTCTGATGGTCTGACTTGAACCGAATGACAACCTGGTCTCAGACCGATCTTAGAGAACATATTTTCTCCTCAGAGCTGGTCAAGGAGATCATATTTTTGGGGAAGTGGACAATAGTTCTTGACCATAAGCTAGTTCAACCTTCTATAATCCAAAAATAAATGAAGTGTTCCATCCACCTTCCTGGTTAAAAGCATGGGAGAAACCCAAGAGGATGTACTCTGATGTATAAATCCATTGTCCCCTAGGTCCTCTATCCACCTCTTAATATCCTGAAGCTCAGTAGATACCATATTTTACGGAGGAATGGACACTGGATATTCTCTTGGAACAAGCTCAATTATAAACTCAACCTCTCTCTTAGGATGTAATCCAAAAAATCATCAGGAAAGAGTTCCCTAAAATGACCAACTACAAAAGGGAAATGAGTTTAAAGCAAACCCTGATCCTCTAAGAAAATATTTTCAATCTTGGTGGTCACTCCTCATAGCCCATGATACTTGAGTCTAACTCTCTCATCCTGTACATCCCACTCACTTTTGAAAAGATAACTACTACCTTCTGGTGATGTAAAAGTGACCCTATTTCTATATAAGTCTAAAAAGGCACGATAGTGGACAAACCAATCCATCCCAAGAATGAAATAAAATCTCCTCATATTAAGAACAAAGAGATTTTACAAGAAATGGTTATTTCCAACCTCAAGGATACAATCCATGCACTGGCGTATTCCCTCTATCTGTATTCCCAATGATGCATCGAGGGTCATTACACAATAGTGATACTGTATATCTAGTCCATGAATTTCCATGATAGATACAAAATTAAAAGAGTTTGAAGAACCTGTATCAAACAAATCAAAAACAATAATAAAGGCTACTGGAATAGTACCTCGTACTATAGATTGTCCCACAACATGATCATCAAATATCTATTATAAAGCATGAAACTGACTTGGTCCATGGCCTTATGCAACATATAGAATACCATGATCATGACTGATCTACTTGTGTTGTGGGTGATTAGGGGTTGAACTACCACAACCATGAACTGCTCCCTAGATATACCTGCCAGTGCTATTCCAACTCCCCGATAGACACAATGCAAAATAACTCGCTCCTTTAGGTGTATTGGATACTGATCCTTTTCCAAATGAATTTGGTGTAAAGGTCATATAAAAGCATTGAATATGACCGATACGGTGGCAAGACTGACACTCCATAGGGTCTCTATCACATTAGGGATTCTTATTCCCCGGTGTTACACACTAATGACACACCACAAAGCTATCAAAGTGTACACTCTGGCTACCACTAACCTGGAGAAAAACATCAAGGGAATGTTTCTTGCCACTTGAAGAACTACTGGCCTGACACGAAACTATTCCTTTACACCTAATACTCATGCCGTCCTTCAGGTTACAGATAGTGATAAGGGTCTGATCAACTATTAAAGAAAATAAAGTAAGGTTACATACATTCACCTGAGTTTGGATGGCATATTGGATCCCATCCTCAAAACATATAGCACGTGAAAGCTCATCACCGACTAGAAGCAGTGAAAAGCATTGAAAATCAGTGAAACATTATGAATATTCCATAACTAACATAGAAACCTGAATGAGATGCATGAACTCTCGGGATCTATAAGCTATCAGTTCTCGAGGAACGAACTAACTGTAGAAGGCAGTCTGGAAGTGAACCCATAACATGCCCTGATGACCACTGGCCTAGGTAGCCACATCCCACCAATGCTTGGATGAATACTGAAGCATGTATGTAACAATCATGACTGTCTGATCTAGTGCTATTTCCAGATGATAAAAGACAAACATCATGGCCTCTATCCAAGACTAAGTAGTCTGAGAACAGCCCTCCCCTGAAAAATTAAGAGGATGATGCTGCTAGAACTGCGGGTCAGATCAGCCATCATAGAATAAACCCATGGAGCACCATGCATAGACTAAATCAGATGTTGGAAACTATCATGGAATTGAGAATCAATGCTCAGATCCGGTACAATAGGTGGTGCCTCAAGTGGCACTTCTGAAGGTAATACTGGCTGCTCAGGGCCCACCATGTCTGGAGCATGGTCGTCACCACCCTCCTAGCGAACGACATGGGGACATCATGGTAGAATTGGTCTAAAAATGCCAAGAAAACACCTTAGAAAAATCTTATGCGCATAAGATAGAATCACTAGTAAAATCCTAATGTATTAAAACTCACTACCCAAGGCATATTACCCCAAAATACCTTCTTATTGGTAAGTGATCAAGTACAATTTTCATATCATTTTGAAGTTAATTTTCTAGTTCACTCTTTTACCTTTCATAAATAAGACAAGGAGGGATAAGGATGTGCAACCAATTAATTTTAGATTTTAGGATTCACTTTATAATAGATAGCCATTTTCGACAAATTCGTGTCCATACACCTATCACTTAAAACGACTCCCACTTACTTAAAGCATAATGGCTCGACTTGGTAAATTACTCATCCCAACACATTAGAGCCCACATAACTCTTGAATTGAGTTATTAAATCCCTCAATTGAATGAAAAGTAATACAAGTAAAAGTAAACTATTACAACAACACTAAAAAATAAAAAGAATATCAAGGAATAGAATGTAGTGAAATACACCTATATGGCATGGAAGTATGCTTGACATGTGAACTCTAGGTTCTTATAATGATACATGTAACAATCCCCCTTTCCCTCGTATCATCGGGATAGGGATGAAATAAATTCTAAAAAGAGTAATAATCAACAACACCACAAAACATGTGATTCACCCAATAATGAAATAATATCAACTATAATCGGAAAAAGAAGAATAACAATTATTATTTAGCCAACTTGGTTTTTACCCCGAATATGGGTTCATGACTCCCAAGCATGGCTTATGACCATGTCCCAAGAATTCCAATTCTCCAATATATTGTCACTAAATATTAAATCAAGAAAATAAACCACCACTAATACTAAATTGTGGCAACCTGACCTCAAACTCCACTTAACAAGTGCCCCGATCCCGGTGTGCCACATTGCCTCAAGTGCATTATCCCGAACGCTAGAGGCTTCTGATTAGCAGAAAGGGCCTAGGGTGTGTTCATGGGTAGAATATTCCTTCATTAGTAGAGTGTAGAACAACAGAAGGAATGTTAATGAATAATTAATAGTGGAAGAAATATAATTAAACATCGGAAACAAACTGATGCAATAGATAAATGAGAATAATAATAACCGTAACAACTAGAAAGTGATGATGTAATGTCATGTCACTAGAAAACTAGAATACATGGATACAAGACAATAGGCATAACAAGTCTCACAAGGTAAAAGAAAAAAAGACTACTCAAAGCATCCTGAGATCCAACTTGGTCATATAATATTAAGATCTATCCTAAACAGTAAGAAATCAAGTGTTTGAAGTTGTAAGATTCCCTTTGTCAACACCTAAAACCATGTAATCTACTCCAGGAACCAAATGATGCCCGTAGAGGGTGTGCGATAAATCTCAATGGGACACCACCAAAGGTGTCTACAACATCCGGCCTATGTAATAGAATATATCAATGTGCATTTATGTATATATAAAGTAAAGAAATCAGAACAATATAACTAAATACCCAATTACTTGCTTCAGCCCTCGGCTGGTGTCTAAACATGTTGCCAGTTTATTTTGTTAGGTAATTACCATTTAACGTTAATAGGATACATGAGGCATAGAAAACCCTGACATCACCTCCTCATAGTATAAGTAATGAAGGTCCCAAGGCATAACAAGTCAACCTGATAAGTATATCTAGTGAGGGAGTTCAAAGGTAATAACCAAGGTAACATAAATCTCACAGATCATAAACTCGGTAGTATCTGAGTCTAGCTAAGGGGTAAGAGTATAATCCAGAGAGCATAATCCTATGCGTTCAACAATAAGAAACCTACCCAGTCCAAGATGATCGACCAAGGTAAAACAGGGCTAAGAAAGTTGAGAAGAGAAATGGGTAGGGTTTGGCCGAGCTTGAAGGCTTAAATGGAGAGAATAGGAGGGGGGTGAGGTGCCCTTTTATAAGAGAGGAAAGTCACTATTTTAGAAACTCTCAAAAATATTAATTAATAATAAAATCCAACCCTACAAAAAAACCTATAAATTGTCCCAAATTAGAAGAATATATGAGATAGGGTTGTAATATCATTATATAATAAATGTTGGACTAATTATTTTATCAATTTAAACCTTATCTTTTTTAATTTATACTTAGTTATTCTATTAAATTTTAATTTTGTTAATATCATTCTAAATGATTAATTGTTATATATATATATATGGTGTTAATCGGCCATAAATATATATTTTATGATTGTTTATATCTTATAATTATCACTTTTTAATTTTCAATATATTTTATGATTTTTAAAAAATTTAATAAAATGTTATTTTTATAAAATATCAATAGTGTCGATTTTGACACTATTCATTTATTTGACTTTAAATAAAATCCTCAAAAAAGATAAATTCAAAAAATATATTTAATACACTAATAACATTCCATATTCACCTATAAAATTAGTGGATCACTTCAATTAGTTTATATGATATTTGTTTTAATATTTTTAAAACCATTTATTTGATATTTCTATTAACAAAATAATTTTTATATCACTATTGTATCATCATTAATAATAATTAATTAATATCTAAAAATTATAAATAAATTTACATTATGTAGTTAATTTAATTATATTTCTAGTGAATTTTTACTTTAAATGTTTTATGACGTTTATCACTAAATTAAAATTATTACACTTATAAGATATCAGAGAGTGACATGTTGTCACCTTCTTTTGTTTTAAAAATAATTACATCATTTTCATGGAAAAAATTCCATGAAATGTATCTATTACGACCATTAGGTGATATGGGTCTACTTTTATTCATCCAATAGAATTTCGGCAGGTGTTTGGGTAATTTTATAATATTATATTTACCCTTAATTACTCGATTTACCTTTAACTATGGTGATAAAAATAATTATCAAAGTTACTATTCATAATGCCCAAAAAATAAAAGTACCCCATTAAAAAAATTTAGAAGAACTAATTCCAAACATGGAATCCATTTTACAAAATTCAAAACTCTTAATTTTTAGTAATTAATTTAAAATTAATCCTATTGTTGAGAAAATGGGTTTTAAAAGTTAAAACATTGAAAAAGATTGAAATGTTTTTACCCATGAATTCAATGTAAAATTAATGATAATGAGATAAATTATATTAAATAGGAAAAATAAATTATATTAATACTTTAAAACAATTCAATATTATAATTTAACCACATAAATTATCTCAATGAAAGAAGTTGTTTTTAGTTAAAATTCATCGTATTTTTACTATTCATCAAAATATGAAAGTTATCAGAAAAATATAAAACATTTATCGAAAGAAAGTTTTTATATCATGTTTCTAAATAAGAAGTTTATTTTTTCAAATTTAACTTATAAATGTGACAAAAACTATATTTAAAATGGTTGCGCTATCAAAAGGCGACAAAATAGCATTTTTTGACAAATTCTTTTTTTATCTGAAAAAATGAACTTGTCCTTATATCATGTCTAGAAAAATAAAAAAAAATTATGGCTAATACTATTCACAATGGCTAGTTTATATCCCGTCAAATAATAATATTTTAATAGTATATCGTTGTTTAGTGAAACTCGGTATTGCATACAACATAAGCTGTTGAGGAAGGTCGCTCTTGTGTGTAACGCAAGACATGTTAGTATTACATGTAGTGCCAGAATCATTTGTTGTTTCATATAATATAATCAAAAATTATTTCATTTATATATTGAAAAAAATCTATATTCGGTGTTGCATGAAATTAATTCTATCAAAAGAACCTGTAAGTGTGTCCAACACAAGGCATGAATAGTGTTGCATATACTGCAAGCTAATACAGTGTTGCATATAACACAAGCTAATATTGGAGTAGTGTACATTACAAGAAATAAATGAAATTAAATAGAATATATATCATAAAATATTGCGGTGTTACATTTGGAGGCCCTTGGAATGGGAGACTTCTGATGGCGGTCACTATTGGGTTTCAATAGAGACATCCATAGGTAGTGAGAGGGCTTTAAAAAATTAACACACCATCCCCCACCCTATATTACATCATGATCTGCCTCGAAAAACCCTACAACGCTCATCCCCTCCCTCACTTCCCCACCTCTGTCACACCGCCTCCACCTCTGACTCTCCATTGTTGCTCATCCTCTCCCTCACCACACCCAACTCTACCTCCATCTCACCTATTTCACCCTTACTCTCCCTCATCGCACTGCATCTGGCTATCCTTCATCGCCCGTCCTCTCCCTCACCACACCCACCTCCACCTATGGCTCATCTCTGCCTCATCCTCTCCCTCACTGTAGGCTCTGGCACCCTATCCCTCCCTGACTCCCCTCCTCACTTCTACCTCCGGCTCCCTCTCCCCAACTACCTCTACATGCACCTGGCCGATTTCCACAACCAACCCAGAGCCACACACCACCCATCCACCCTCACCACTATTGCTCCCCATGTCTCTATGGCCCTCCGACTCCACCTCTACATTCACTTGGTTCCAGATTTGTCTCGCTAGCAGGTAATCCCTGATTTCAGTTATTGGGTTTTGATTTTGGGAACTTCCATCACAAATTGGCACTTCCATCCAAAATTGAATTTGGTAACTTCAATCACAAATTGTTTTTTTACACTTCCTTCACAAATTATATTTGTTGATTTATTGGGAGGAATTATCTCAGTTGCTAAGTTTGGTAGTCCAAAATTGGCATTTGATGATTTTTTTCATGTGCCACATGCACATAAAGGTTATTATATTTTGTTTCATTATTGTGATTTAGCATTTTTCATTCTATAGTTATAGTTGATTTATATGTTTTTATTATAGTGCATCAAAATTTATGCATTATGATATTAGTGGATCATTGATTCCTTATTTTCCATGTTGTCTTGTTATGTTTTATTATACCCAGTAAAATATGTTTTGTTTCTTAACTGATGAATCCCCCACAAATCCGATAAAATGAGTGAAGTAATCCCGTTATATATGGACCATGACCTATCCAAATATATGATATGAAGAACAATATATTGATGCGAACCAATGATAATGTTTACTGGAGGAGAATATGATAAGTGTGTAAGGGAAGAGGAGCCATCAAAACACCCAACCAGTTTAACATCAAAAATAGGAAACTTAGAGTGAAAATAGATTAATAACAAGAAAAATATATTCAAATATAAAGGGAAATATCATTGTAAATATTCACTTTAAAAAAACATTGAGTTTTATCAATTAAATAGTGTAAAGATATTCCAATGGATGAAAACAAATGAAAAAACAAAATGAAATTTCAATAAAAGAAATATAGGTTATCATAATTTATAAAATATTTCTTTTTATAATGGGGTATCTCACCTTTATATGATTTAACATCTATTCATTTTAATATGAGTTTTATTGACCTTTATCACCTCCTCCTATTTCTTTGACCAGCATCCATGCGACTTTTTTGTTAAGGTTTTACCTTATTTAGTTATGAAACTTACATTAAGACTAATTTTTTCTAATGGGTGTGTGAATGTAAGAAAAATTTTGACCTTACCCCCTTAATGGAATCTTTATTAGCTATCATGGATCAACCATATTAAATAATCATTCTTATTATAGAATCATCAGCAGGGAACTAGAGTCTTTGGATAAAGGATTTCTGATAGATATGATATATTTTAGAAAAATTCTGTATAGTTTATTATATTTGGAATCATAATAGAGACATTAATTATGTATATTGTAATTATTATATATTCTTAATTAATTATTATATATCATAAGTAGCGGTAGGTATTTCATAATCATCATGGGTAACAATATGTGTTTCTCATCTACTATAATTAAATTATAATTGGTGATATTGACACTTCATAGTTGGAAATATGCGGTTTTCATTACATGAAAACATATTGTCCATCATGTCATATATATGATAGGATGTAATCAAATGAGATAATCCAACCACCTCAATCATTTCATGAGATATGTAGCTTTCATAAAATATAATTCACTTCATGGATTCTATAGAGTAATATCTCCCCCAAAAAACCATTTTGGATTGGTGGCGATATAGATATTGAAATTGATGATAAAATTTTATTTCAATGCATAGGGAATTCATAAATGATGATTGATATCCCTGTGTTGATTTTTGTTACCACAACCCATCAATATGTTGGAATGAAAGCTAGAATTATCCATCTTTGTTAATAAGATGTATCCATTATGTTCCATTGTTGAATGACAATCAGTGGCATGGGATCATTATTGTCTATGATATCTATTTTCTTTGAATTATTTGTGTGTTATAGATTGAAATATCATCTTGTGACTAGTTTCTACATTCATATCTTTTCGTACCCATAATACTAATTGGTGATGATATCACCATGTGCTCAAATAGAGTCTTCATCTAATTAAAACAACCAATTTAATAGAAATTATGATTGTAAGTTATTCATTACACAACTATTAATGGTGGATATGGTATTCATTATATAACTATTTAGTGTATATATTAGGTGACTATTAATAATACAATAAAATTAATTGTTAACTATATTATATAGAGGATTTGGAACATATAAATAAATGTTATTAATCATAAAATTATAATGTAATCTAATGTGTCCTTCTCAAACCGATAGAAAATATTAATTGTTTTGATAACACCTCTCATGTGGATGTACTTTTCTTATTAACACACTTGGAAAATGTGTTTCTATTACTTAAGTAGACTTCTATTGAATCTTATATGAAAATAATGTGAAACTAATTTTAGGAATAAATCAATATTTAGGCTCTATTTGGTAGTAATTATTAAAAACATCTTAGAGTACATATCCATTTTGATAAAATTTATTGCAAAAGTGTTTTAAAATTTCATGAAAATGTGTTTCTTGAAAAAAAATCATGATAATTTGTTTACTTATATATTATAATCAAAACAAAATGTTGTCTGTATATTTACTTATCCTTTAACTGTATATTTTGATTTCCTTACCTATTAAAAAGTGTAACAAAAAAATCCTCATTTCGTAAAAAAAATATCTTAGTTGAGTTTTGTTTTATATATTCATTTCATCAAAATTTTTATTCAATTAAAAATATTTTTTTTATAAATACAGGTTTTATAATCTTCTCAAAAAAATATTTAGTCAAGTAAAGAAGAAGCCTTTTAAAAATAAAATGAATAATTAATTAAATATATTTCAATGATCATGTCATTTGTGAATTGTTTTCTATTTTGGATGAGTATGAATTTATGTCCATATGAAATTGGTTAGTATTTATATAAAATGTTTTTTGTGATATGAAATTCTAAAAATGCATACAATATAATGTCTTGTGTAAACATTGATGCTTTTTGTACAGATAAATATATGGATAAGAGTTGGATTGATCTTCCAAATAGGACATCTAGAGAAATTTTTTAAGGAATTATGAATTTTTTTTATTTAACTAGAGGATTTCAATGAGAAAATATTTGATTTCCACATAGAAAATGTTAAAATAGATATCAATTCATATGATATACCGTGAGAGAGCACATTTTCTTCATTGGGTTTTTGAAAAATTATAAGAGTTGGACTCATCATAGAAAAAAATATATTCATTACCACCATATAGAAACTATTGAGATGGATATTGATGAGAGGAAGACTAATACTATTTATGAAATTCTTACTGAAATGGCATGTGGGCTAGCTCATGAAGGCATTAACATCTAGAATGTTAAGAATGGTAGGATCAATTCGTGTTATGGTGTAGATCATGATTTATTGATGTTTTATGAAATACATGATGAAGAAAAAATAGAATTATATTTTGGGTGTACTAAATAAAATAAATTTCCTTTTAACATAGAGTTTTTTTACTTGAAGACTTTGAATCAGTGGTCAGATACATCATTCGACATGTTGTTGGTGCGATTGAAAAAAGAACATCCTCATGATACTAAGACTCCTGAGTCATATTACCAAGCTCATAAGTTTACTGAGAACTTAGGTTTCACATATGAGACTATAGATGCATGTGTAAACAACTGTATTCTATATAGAAATGAAAATGTGCATTTAAATAATTGTACGATCTGATACTCTTCCATGTGAAAGGATAACATGGGAAATCAAACTAATCAATGTTAGACTGCGAAATAGGGGGAACCTATTTCCATAACGTAAATGTGTTACTTTATACTATATCTAAGGTTGAAAATATTATTTATCTCATCCAAATTATCTCAATTAATGAGATGTAATGTGGAAATAAATAAGAAAATTGATATGATAACTCACCTGGTAGTCACTCTTGCTTGAAACAATTTCGATCAAAGACACCCTGACATTGCGAAAGATAGTCATAATTTCCGATTGGGATAGGAAGTAGATGGTCTCAATCCATTCAGGTCTATGGTTGGTACAACTCATATCCCATGTCCTATAGTTTTTGTTTTGTATAATCTTCCTCTATGGGTTTGTATGAAACAATAATTTCTATTTATTTCCACTCTTATTGATGGACTTGAATGTCCAGGGGATAAGATTGATGTTTAAATTATTCCATTAATTGATGACTTGAATTAATTTTGGGGTGATGGTGTGATAACCTACAATAGTGAGATGAATGAAATATTCAAATTATTGTGAATAATCATTGAATTCCCATCTTATGCAAATTTTTCAGGTTGGAGTACAAAAGTGTAATTTTCTTTACCTTCCTGCAATAAAAGTATAAAATAATACATGGAATACGCATTGTAAAAAGTGGACATATAATGTCCATAGAAATTTTATTCCCCCTCAAAACAGGCTCAGAAAGGACAGAGTGGCATTTGATGGTTCTAGAGAATTCATGACAGCACAAAAGGTCATCATAGGAGTTGAAATTTTATCATATATTAGGGAAGAAAACATCCACATGGTATATGAATTTTAGGATTTGGTGTCTCATCCATTACCCAATATTCATGGTGCAGTTAGGTAATGCAGTCAAAATTGGATGAAGAAACGTTTTTTAATCTCCACTACTAGAAAACTAACATTCTAAGGAATAATATAGATTTCATGCACATTGAAAGAATGTTTGTGATAATATATTATGGACCATTTTTGGTGTTAGTGGAAAATCAAAGGACTATGTCAACTCACTATGTGATTTAGATGAAATGGGTTTAGGGAAACAATTACATTTACAGTTGGGTGAGGGAAACAAGGAATACATGCCTACTGCATAGAATATGATGAGGAAAAAAGAGATCGATATATTTCTTTCCATTTTGTAGATGCTCAAGGTTCCTGATGGTTACTCTTCTAAAATTTCCATGTTTTGGAATGTGATGAGTAGGGAATTGCAAGGGTTGAAAAGTCGTGACAATCACATACTACTTCAGTAGTTGATTACAATCTCAATTTTTGATTGTTTATCACCCAATGGTGTTCAATAGTTGATTGAGATGAGTAATTTTTTTAGAATTTTTTTAAGAAATCCAAGAAAGGATGATTTGAAAATTTTGTAGGATAGAATTGTACTTGTGTTTTTTGTTACTTTGAGAAACTATTTCCACCATATTTTTTCAATGTTATGGTTCACTTGATAGTGCACTTAACCGATGAAGTAATGACTATTGGTCCAATTCAATTTAGGTGGATGTATCCTATTGATCAATATCTGAATATATTGAAACAATTCGTATGTAACATAGCTCATCCGGATCCATCAATAACCAAAGGTTATTTGATGGATGAGTGTACTACTTTTTTTGTAGAATATCATAAGAATGTTGAAAAAAATAACACAAGACCTCTCAGATTCATGATACTCTAGTTAGAGTAGGAACAATATCTAATATGGACAACATCATGTGGATACATGCTCATAGATATATATTGTTCAATAATCCATTAGTTGCACCATTGATGCAGTATGTGTCCTATCACTTTTTTTTATAACTTTTACATGTTCTATTTATATATATAAATTTGATCATTTAAACATGTCGAAATCAATTACTGGAAACACATTAATGAGTTAAAAGAAAATATGTCTCGTGTTAGTGATTATCAAATTCAAAAGTCCCATTACGTATCATTTCATGATTGGTTCAAGGATTTGGTATGTATAAATGTATTTTCCTTATGATTGAAGTATACTAATAATTTCTTTCTGAATAACTTATTACTGAAATATGTGAAATATATAGGTCCATAACCTATGTGATTTAGTTGGACCAACCCTAATTGATGAATTAAACTAACTAGTTGAGGGTCTATATGTAACAGCTTCTCACAAAGCTTTAGATGTAATGGATTTTTCTTTCACATTAAATATTCCAATGAAAAATGAGTAGCACAAAACAGTGGAATTAGTTGTCCATCTATTGATTCTAGTTATTACTATGGTCAATTGAAATCTATAATTGAAGTTATATACATGAACGGGTTGAAATACATATTGTTAAAGTGTGATTATGTTGATCCTGTCTTTGGAAGTGAAGTCGATCAATATTAGTTTACATTGGTGAATTTTTACAAAATGTTATATAGAGATGAATGAGTTAGTAAAGAACCTTTCGTTTTTTCATCACAGGTAGAACATGTTTTCTTCATTACCTTGCTATCTAATCCTAATTGGAAAGTTTCTATGAAAATATCAAGGTAAGGAGTGATTTTAATTGAATGAGATGAACTTGAGACAGTTTCCTTTGTTTCACAACAACTTGATCAACACACCATAGTTAAACATGAAGAAGATATTAATTGTGTTAGAGAGAACATTGAAGGGGAAACAGTTGATTTACTTGTTTAATGAAAGTAATGATTGTTTTCAGTTGTTTTAGTGCTTCCCTTATTTTTCTCACCAATATATATTTGATCAAAACATTTATTTCTTGGAATAAATTTTACTAATTTTCATTTTATTCATTCGTGATTTTTTTAAATATTGCTAATTGTTTTCCTTTTTGTTGGTATTGTTTGGAACTCAGGATGGTCCTTTGGTTGGGTCCAACCATTGATGATGATTTTCCCATATTAATATAAATATGTGCCCCTGTTACAGAAACATAGGCTATGTTAGAAGGTTAAAGTAAGACATTCCTTGAACTGCACATTATGTAAACAAATTAACATAATGTCACATTGCAATCCAAATTATGATAAAAAAATATAAAAATGTTTATTAGAGAACACCAAATTATGTTATCGTATAATTTATTTTAAATTAGGGAAAAACCATGTTTTACGTTTATAAAACATGTTCTTAATAAAATTAATCAAACATGATGATATACTAAATAAGTAGTATCCAAAAAAACTTGTGGGATTTATGAGATCAATAAATTCTATAACCCCAGTCAACAGCTGCAATCCAGAGTAGAATCCAATCAAACCATGGTAGGTTAAATATACATAAAATTCATGAAAATAACAGAACCTAATATGTAAAAACCATGAAATCATTATTTTCATTGATTTACTAGGTAATCTAAAGTGAAAATTATCCATGATCATATCTTGAGGATTCACATACACATTATGTTGTGTAATTTCTTTCACTATGATATGATGAAGGGTGCACTGGGATAAGATAGTTTCTATATTCTTTTTAGGAAACTAAATATCATTAAAAACTATTATAAATATTTCCCACTATTAGGAAGCTCATAACACTCCTAATTTAATGGAGAGAATCAGAAATAATATCATCTATTTTTTCTAATTGGATATTTCATCATTGAACAATTAAATGAATGTGTTCATGAAAAAAAATACCATCACATGGATTAGTTACTGAATGAAATTGTGTTGTGTGTTATGGATATGCTAGCCAATGTAAATCATGAATCCATGATTCTCACATGAAATAATGTTTTGTTGGTAGCAATGTATATGTTCAATTTCTTTTTTGTGAATCATGTGACCCAAATGTTGTTTTCTTCTTCACCATAGAATCAACCTTATTTCTTTCATTTAAAACACCATTATATGTATTTCCCAATTCATCATATAATAAATTAATATCCATTAATACTTTTAGTGAATAAAGGATATAGTATCAAAATATTCATAAACATACCTCAATTCCCTAAAATAGCTCCAGAAAACACAAATTAACTTTAAATATTCTTCCAACAACTTTCAAAAATGAACTTCACCTTAACTAAATTACAATGACCAACATTACACTACAAATAAATTCTCCAAGTGTTGTACCTTTATTTTCACAACATGAATACAAGAATATGCAAACTCCTCAATCACCCACCCTTATACAACTTCACCATATAACCCTATGACATAACTCACACACTACAATCTTCCTTATTAATTACATTATTCATGGCGAATAGATTTGGAAAAAACTCATTCACTCCCTTCACTATATAGATGCATATAATTTTCCAACTTAGCTTTCCAAATTGATTGATCAATCACATGTTTTGAAAAATCACTAAACTCTGCATCTTCTACAAAAGTATAGACTAGTAATCTCATAAAAAATTATAACCTACGTCCAACCCTATCATATAATTAGGACTATATAACCCTTCATGAAAATTACCAAAAAAAATCCAAATGCTAATTATCTATATGCTAATCATCCCTACCATACCCCCTTGTAGAATGAAACATCATAACAAACCACCTATACACCTTGAACCTGTATATACCAGTGAAAGTGGATAGAAACTCATGAATATTGGACTCCAAAAAACTAAACTAAAATTTCATAACCTCTTAATCACTCTTTAACTTTACCAAATAATACCACCAATTAAACAAAATGTATAGCGGTCCTATATTTATGCCTCTCTTTATGAATGGACATTGACATCGTATTTTATTTTAAATCATGTATATTCCACTTATCGAGAATATGATAGTGATGATATTTAATTGTTTATAGTGGAAATAAACACTCAACATATTTTATTTTCATGAATATATATCTTAATTATTACAAATTATTTCTATGACTATAGACATGTTAGAGGAACAAGCACTAGACACACATCATTCTGCAGAGCCCTCTACGTCTGAGGGTTGAGGTATGCATGGTGGTAAATGTGTTTATTTTTTAATTATGAATTTAACATATATACACACATATGTCAAATTTTATAGTTAATTTTTTTCAATAGGATAATACTCTATCTATTCTTCTTCTCATAAGAGAGGCCCCGGTCATGATATTTTTTCTTGGAATTCCGACACGACCCTTGATGTATCATTTGACGAGAGATACCATCCTATGGGATTGGGTACCCCTATATTTATTCACACATTGGTTCATATCATATGAAACCCACACATGTTTTCATTTACTACATGGGAATGGGAATCATTCCACAAGGATACATTATATCAACTATCAAGGGAAGTTCAGGTAAGAGTATTATTTTATTTTCTCGACTATGTTTAAAAAATACTAACATGTGATAATTTCTTTCTTCAATAGAATAATCTAAGTGTGTGACTAAATGAGTTTTGGCTAGTGTTTATGTCCAAATGTTGTTAAATGTGTAAAGATAATTAAGCGAGAATCAAGAGGGATCACTAGTTACCAAATTTGGGTGCCCCAGACATTCTGTATAATGTCCTGAGAGGGGCTCTCCCATCTCAGTGGCATGAGTTGTTTCATATTGGTCTATTGATGCTAAAATGGTGAGTCTATATATTTTAGTTTATATATTTCAAATAATTTGTACCATTTTACATATTTGATATTTGAATTTATTAAATCTTAGAGGTGGTAGAATGTCATTCCGGAAATAGTGCGTTGTAGGGACCACCTCAGAGGCTTGGGACACATCATGTGTCCCAGATTTGACATGATTTATTTATTATTCATTTTTTAAATTTTATTATTTAATATGGTTTTGTATTTGTATTTTTATCTTATTAATATATAGTTATAGAATCTTGGTGCCCCGACTGGTGAAATGTCAGTGTGGATGACAACTCATGATCGAAATGATCCGGAGGTTCCAGCTCTTATAGTAAGTTCTTGTACTAATTTTAAATTATTACATACATCTAAATTTAAATATATATTTATATATATATTTACATATTACATTGGATCAATTTTAGGTTGATTTAGCATAGTTTCTATAGGACCAATGACGAATTTTTATACGAAGGGATGAAATATTCAATCGCATTATTGTTCATTGTGGACATGGCTACAGTTTGACCTATGAAAAATGGATTAGTTATTTTTTAGTATCATGCACGGTGGATATGGATCTTTTTACTTCTGGGATGATATAGAAGATGGAAAATTTGGAGGCATGAGTGCATGCTTTTGAGGATGTAAATGTGTAGCCGGTAGCTGAGCTTAGAGAACTACGAGAACATGTGCATGTGGAAGATAGTGAAAGTGATCCTATGATGTAGGTTTATAATGAATTTATTTATTTATTTTTTATGAAATTAGTTAATATTATCTTTATATTTTTAATTTTTGGTAGGCCCCTTCCGCGTCAGATGGATGTAGCAGCCATGTCCCCAGATGACGTACCATATTCAAGAGGTATGTTTTGTATTTTCATTTTTTTTCTCGTTTAAATTAACTGTCTCACTTTGTTTTTTTTATATTTTATGGTTAAAACTACATTTTTCCATTTATCTAGTCCTATTTTTTCATATTTAACTTTTTGTATCCATTAGTAATTCATAGTTTCCTGCTATGTCACCTAAACTAGTAGGGTGGTACAAACAAACTAGAGAATATTCTCACTAAGCCCCACATTCATCATCCCTCCACTTTTATAATAGTATGTCCTTCACTTATTCTCCCATGTAGGACCCCCTGACAAATATATGTGGTCAAAATGTATGCCCCATTCTAAAAGACCAACCTCCACCTTCCACCCAGTCCGCTTCTCAAGATGCAGTATTATTTCATGGTCGGTATTTTTTTTATTTTCTATCCTATCTTTTCCTATCCTACCTATCTTATAGTATGTCATTGTTTGTGTATTCATGTTGATTTTGTCTATATTTATCACTTTTTTCTTTCTATATGATCAGCCTGTATGTATGTCTTTCTCTATATGCTTGTCTGTATGAGTGTGTGTCTATATATCATCATGTTTTTTAATCTATATATCTATCCATTTTACAACAAACCCATCTATATATTTATCCATTTATTTGTTTTTCATTACATTGTGTATGTTTAATGATCAATCTGTTCACAAGAGGGTTTATCCATAGGTTTTTTTCTTTCTTTATCAGTCTAAATGCCTTTATAATTACATGTCTATCCATCCATCCAGGTGACTTTTCATTGGTCTATTTTTCTATCATCATTATTTCTATTTTTATATCAATCCATTTTTCAATTTTTTGTGTGTACGTATTATTTTTTCTCTATTCATTCAATTTTTTTAATAGTGTATGTGTGTATTTTTTTTAACACATCTATGTGTCTATCTTCCTTTTCTATTCAACATTTTTTTTGCAAGTTGTATTCAATTTTTTCTTAGTTCCTTGGACCATTTATCCATCCATCTGCTTTTCCATCCATCTTCCTATCTGTATGGTTTTCCATCCATCCATTCATTTATTTAGTAATGTGAGTGAAATTAATAGTCCTAGGAGATGTCATTTGACCCTCCATTAGGTATCTAATAGGACTTTGGTACTAGTAATTTTGGATGTTTCCCATGCTTCTCATCATTGGACAGATCCTCTCCTCAACATCATTTGATGGATCAGTGTAGAACAACTTTTTGACTCATTATATCATAGATTTTTTACTTTCTATGAAGCAGATGGTCATGGATGATCTAATGATTTGGGAACATTGGGGGTTGTTGGTATTTTATGTGGATTCCTAGTAACCATCTCCCTTTGTGAAGGTTCGATCACATAGTGACCTTGATATCACTACTCAGTAGTATTACCTAAGGGTATGATGATATCCAGGAGTAGGAAAGCTAAGTTCTTAGCCCTATAAAATCACTTGTTGAATGAAGCTTGCACACAATATTAACTGTTTTATGGTCCATCATCATCTACAATCGCCACAACACATTAAAATGTTTCTCCTTAACAATATCTGTAAATATTTCTATCACTTTGAATGGCCCCAAAATATGAATAGAACCTTCCCAATATAGACATGTAGTAAGAATTAGTGCATCTTTACCAACACTTTATTCAAGAGACTTATAAGATCCTATTATATTAGCATTGTTTACATGATAAATTAACATGGATTGAAACCATTGTGGGAGTCATAGATTAGGAGTATGTAGTTTCTTGATTACATCACCCATAATCTTATAAGATGAATTGGTGGAGGGATGTCTTGATTGACATCCTAACCCCATTCTTAATAATAACCCTATTCCAACTCTATATAGAATGTTCCTTGAGACACATCTTTATTCCTTAAAGGGAACCCCATTGAATGTTTATATGTTTTATTAATCCCATAAGGACCTTGAATGATATCTATTAATGTCTCAATGTTATCCTTGATTTGTCGATGGGGTTCCTTCCTTGTGGATTTCATGACTTCCTTTAACAATTCATGCACTAATGAGGTTTTTCACCAAAGATCTCCCTACATATCCTTTGTGAAGGTGGGATTTTCATACATGGCACCATAGATTGGTTCCTCGTAGACCCAGTTTTCATCCCATAAGATGATTCTTAATTTATGTTCTATAATGTGGAATGTATTTTTCTATGTGATCTAGGGGATCAATAGTTATGGGATCAAGTTTATGTTATAGATGTACATCAAGTATATCTTGATGGATTCATAAATGGAGGCCACCTTTAGCTCTCACTTGAATTTAGTACATGTCCAATAGAGCTAATATGTATAAATACATTAAATCCTAATTCCACCTCATAAGTTAAATATCTAATATTTTTCTATCATCGCAATTGATCAACAATTGAGTGGGAAATATGGATGTATATATGTGTGTTTGCAGCTCTGATATGTTTGTTTGACTGCCTAGGGAAGTTTTCTGGTGATGTAACACACATTCATGACTGGATTACCCCAAATAGATTATGATAATATTTGAGGATATGTTGGATCTTCTTAAGTTATTATAATCAAAAAATTGAAGGGGAAGGTTTATTCTAGGTCATTGGAAAATGATATACATCAATAGTCTATTCTATTATAGTTGAAGGATTGTGTGTTTCTCTCATAGTGAGTGTATCTGTGTGTGTGTGTGTGTCTATATTCCCATATATTTGTCCATCCACTCATTTGTCTATCACATTTTATGTAATCTCATCCACTAGTTCATTGGTCTATCTATTCCTTCATCCCTCATTCATAGGACTGTATATCTATCCATCTGTCTATACATTGGTTTGATCAACTATGTTGGTGTAGTTGCATCCATCTGTCTATAAATAATAATGCATATTATCTACTGGAATTGTCAGGGGATTTCAAACCTTGGAACACTTAATGTTTTGACGCATTTTATTTTTACCCATCGTCGTAGGCTGATTGCCATTGCTGAACCCAAAGTTAACTTTGCCCCTAAATTCACGTATCTGTTTAACCTTGGTTTCTCTTTCTTGGGTGCTTGTAACAATGGTTATGTGGACTCTCTTAGGATTTTCTATCACTCCTCTCTGCAAAATGTCAACATATTTAGTCTCTCTGCTCATTCTTTATGATGAGATTACTACCTTGATAACACTCACATCTTCAATACCTTTATTTATGCCAAAAATAATTACCTTGATCAAAGATCTCTTTGGAAGGAGATTTCTGACAGTAGTACCAAGATTCAAGATCCCTGGGTATTGGTTGGGGACTTTAATGCTATTTTTTCACCCTCTGAAAAAATTGGCCACTCCTTCTTCTCTATCTCCACCAGAGAATTTAAAGCTTCCATAGAAGGCAACAATCTCATTGAGATTAACCTTACTAGTGCTCAATTCACTTGGTACAGACATCACTACAATCTCGTGGTGGCGAGTAATCTTGATAGAGCTTTCACTAATGAGTCGTCTCTTGATAAGTATAACCAGATCTTGTGTGCCACCATTACTAAACTTTCTTCTGATCATCATATGATCTTAGCCAGCTTTCCTAAAAACTATCAGAAACCTTCTTTTCCTTTCATATTTAATTTGGCCTAGTCTTCGGACTCGGACTGTGTCTCTCTTATCAATTCTTCCTGGACTAATATGAGAAATCAAAATGATTCCTTTTCATGCACCACTAAGCTGAAAACCCTTAAAAACATTCTCAAAAAGTGGTGCGCTGATAAAACTGCTTTAATTGACAAAGATATCCAATATTTGGAAAAGGATTTGTCTCTCATTCAAAATAATAACACTTTATCCAGTTTAAATTATGACCCCCAGGATGAAATCAACATCTCTACTAAATTGATCTCTTTTCTAAACTTTAAAGATAACTTAAAGAAGAAAAATTTCAAAACTAAATGGCTCAATAATGGGGATAGAAACACCAAATTTTACAAATCTCTTCAACAGATTAGGAAAGCTTGTAAGCCTCTCTATTTCTTAAGAGTTGAGGGTAATCTCATCGATTCTGAGGAACAGATTGCTAATCATGTTGTTTCCTACTTCATTGACATTTTCAATGGTCCTAACATCAACAAAGATATCCTACCAAACATTATTCCATGCATGGTTACTTCTGAGGATAACTATCTACTCAACTGCATCCCCCTTGATTCCGAGATTAAGGACACTGTCTTTGGTCTACATCCAGAGAGTGCCCCGGGTCCTGATGGATTCAACAATGGTTTCTATAAAAAACATTGGGATGTCCTTCAAAATGATGTCTGTAATTTAGTAAAATCTTTCTTTTAAAAAGGGGTTCTCCCCCATTATCTCAACTCTCAATTCCTCATGTTAATTTCTAAAGTTAATAATGATGATGAAATTCACCTCTCCCATCCCATTTCCCTCTTAAATTCTCTATTTAAAATTATTACTAAGATCCTTGATAATAGTATTTCTAATATTAGAAACAAAATTTTCTCCTGGAACTAGTTTGGCTTCATTAAAGGCAGATCTATACAAGATTGTATTTGCCTCGCCTCAGAATCCACTAATTTATTGAACAGAAATACTAGAGGTGAGAATATTTCTCTTAAGTTGGACATCACTAAGGCCTTCGATACGATTGACTGGACCTTCATTTTTAAGGTCCTCTCCAGTTTTGGCTTCAATGATTCATTTATCAATAAAATTAAAATAATCTTCAACTCATCCAATATCTCTATTCTTATTAATGGATCACCTAAGGGATATTTCAAATGCTCCAAGGGTGTTAGACAGGGTGACCCGCTCTCTACTATCATTTTTTCTATCACTGAAGACTCTCGTTGTAGACTGCTCTCCCTCAATGTTGATGGAGACAGAATCAAACAAATCATTTCTTCTATAAATCTTAATGCTCCCTCTCACCTACTCTACGCTGATGATATTATTTTCTTCCTTCAGGGAGACAAAAAAAATGTTAATAACCATAAATCCATCATTTCTCACTACGAGGAGGTTTCTGTCCAATGCATTAACTAGAAAAAATATTTCATCTACTTCTGTAAAAACTTCCCCTCTTATAGGAAAACTCATATCACCAATGTCTTAGGGGTTAAGGAAGGATCCATCCCTTTTACTTATCTTGGTGTCCCCCTTTTCTGGGGTCGACCCAAAGCTTGTTTTTTTCTTAGCATCGTTGATCAAATTCAAAAGCAATTTTCTTCCTGTAAAGGTAAATCCCTTTCAATGCTTGGGAGAATTTGCCTTGCTAAATACACTATTGTATCTAAGCTAGTCTACTCCATGATGGTCTAAAAATGGCCTTTGGGGCTGATAAAAAGATTAAATACAGCTATATGAAATTTCATCTGGAGTGGAAGCACTCTGAAAAGGAAATTGGTAATGGTATCTTGGGCCACTTGCTGTAAACCTATTGAAAATGGAGGAATTGGTATTAAGAATCTTAAAATCTTTAATGAGGCCCTTCAGGCCAAACTCACATGGTCCCTCATTCATAATAACTCTCATTCCATGAGATTTCTCAAAAAATGATTCCTTGATAATCTTAAGTCTGGTTCTTCTATTTACATGACTTCTTCTATATGGCCATCGATCAAAGATTCTTTTCACTCTATCTTGGAAAATTCTAGATGGCTTGTTAGTAAGAAGTTTTCTTTAAAATTTTGGTTTGATAACTGGACTGGCTACCCTCTCATTTCTGATATGGCTAATACCTTTTCCCATAATCCCCCAAACTGCTCTATTAGGGAGATGATCAATTCCACTGATTCTCAACTTCTGAATCCTATCAAGGGGATTGTGGATAATTGTTATTTCACTTCCAATGAGGATCTCCTTGTTTTGGAACCTGCTCATAATGGCCTGTTAGACTCTAAATTTTTTTATCGCTATCATTTCCCTAATGAGGATGAAAATTTTAATTGGGTGTCCAATTTCAGTAATGCCTGGATCAAGCCTTCTCATCTTACTCTTATGTGGCGTATTGCACATCAAAAAATTCCAACTGATGTTTTCCTACAATCTTATGGCTTTAATCTTTCCTCTAAATGTAGATTATGAAATCCGCATTTTGAGGACATCAATCATCTTTTTTTATCTTGTCACACTGCTATGGATCTTTGGCATTACATCTTTGACCTTTTTGGATGCAGATGTCTTTTAGATACATTTATTTTCTCTCAACTGAAAAGAACGTTGGAATTCCCAAGATCTCCCTAAATCAAGAATCTCTTTCTTTCTGCTGTTTCTGAGCTTCTGCATATACTATGGTATGGTAGAAATGATTATTTTTTCAACAATAACTCTTTTAATATTAATACAGGTAAAATGGGGATTTTGTTGGCTATAAAGGAAGTGGCGACGATTGAAAAATAATGTTGTGACAATTATGTCATATATTTTTAAACCCTTCGTCGAATTAGTGTCAAAGGTATCTTCCTAAAGCCATGCTACACTATTGAAGTTTTCGGGCAGGCACCTCCTCCGGGATGGATTGAGGTAAATGTGGATGGAGCTTCAAAGGGAAATCCTGGACTTGCTGGATGCGGAGGAATTTTCAGAGACCATCAGGACCAGAGCCCCAGATGTTTCTTTGGAAGCTGCGGAAATGCTTCTGTGCTGGAGGCAGAAATTCTTGCTACCATTCATGACGTCTCCTATGAAAAGATTTTCAACTAGAAGAATATCTGGATCGAGAGAAACTCCACCACTATTGTGCAAGCCATCTAGAAGGGTGATGTCCATCTTGCATGGTCTCTCACCCTCAGATGGATGGACGGCCTTGCTGCGCTCAATGAACTCAACTTTATTGCCACTCATACCTATCAGGAGGCTGATATGATCACTGATGGTCTTGCCAACATGGGAGTCTCTCATGAGATCACTTGGAATAATGAACTCCCACCAGAGTTGATTCCTTATTTTATTAAGGACTCTATAAAATTTCCCTCTTTCCGTCTATTGTAACTTGTTTGTGCCTCTTTCTATTTGAATAATGCTCTATGTTCTGGTCTTTTGACCAGAACCCACTTTAAAAAAATCATTAATAGAAGGTTGGATAGGGAATCTTGGATTGTAATGTGGCTAACCTAACCGACTGTTCATAGCTTCTAAGATATTCAAGGATTAAATGATCAAGGTAGTCCATTACAAAAAGGATTCTTATGAAATAGTGGCCTTAAAACCAAAGAAATTCCTCACCTACTTAAAACCCAAGTACCTCAAATCCTTATGTTTTATCAGAAATAAATCAAATTATGGTTAAATCAAGCATTCAAAAAGTGAGGTGAATGTAAATAATATGAATTCAATGGTTCATGATCCTCACATTTAAGTGATTTAAATGATAAATACAATGAGGTGTGGCATGGGATTCAAAAATTCCGAGTAACTTTCATGAAATTTATAAATATTTGAACATCAAATAAAGTCATTTTCAGTATTCATTTAAGCTTAGCTTCATGAAATAAATTGTTTCACTCTTAGACATGGGTTTCAAAAATTATATTAACAATTATTTTAGCTCAAAATATTCATAAACATAAAAAAAAATTTAAATTTTTTTTTTAACAGAAAGAAAAATAGTAAATGAAAATCCTAAACTATAAGGGTTCCCTCCCCCACACTTAAATTATGTAGTGTCCTAAATGAATTCAATTAGATTTAATATTTAATTTTTGATGACTTGGACCCAGATTCCACTTAACAGGTTCCCTAAGACTGATGCTCCACAAAGCCTCAAGCATATATTCTTGAAAACGAAATTCTATAGACAAGCATCGAGGGCCTAGGGTGTGTCTGTGGGAAGACTATGCCCTCATTAGAAGTGTGTATCATAGTGTAATGAATTTAAATATATAATAAACAGTGGATGAAATATAATTAAATAGCGGAAGCAAACTGATGCAATAGATAAACAAGAATAGCAATAATTGTATCAATTGGAAAATTAATGATGTAACGACATGTCACAAGAAAACTGGAAAACATGGATACAAGACAATATGAATAACAGGTTCCAAAAGTTAAATGAAAACAAAGACTACTCCAAGAATCCTAATATCCAACTCGGTCGTCTACTATCATGCTCCATCCTAAAAAACAAGTAATCAAGTATTTGAGGCCGTATGCCTCCCTTTCTCAACACCTACAACTATGTAATCTACTCCGAGTACCAAACGGTGCCTAGAGAGTGTATGAGATAAATCTCAGTGGGCCACCACCAATGGTGTATATAACATCTGGCCCATGTAATGGAACATAGAAATGTGTAGGCAGGCATATATAAAGTAAAGAAAGAAATAGAATATAATTAAATACCCAAGTAACTGCTTCAGCCCTCAGCTGGTGTCTGTATATGTAACCAGTTCATTTTAGTATGTAATTACCATTTAATGTTAATAGGTCACACGAGGCATAGCCAACCCTGACATCACCTCATGATAGTATAAGTAGTGAAGGTACAAATATTTTATAGGGAAACCTAACAAGGATATCCAGTGAGGGAGTTACAGGTTAATAACCAAGGTAACGTAATTTTCGTGGAACACTAACGTAGTGTTATCTGAGTGTAGCTAAGGGGTAATATTGTAATCAATAGAGAGTAATCCAAGGCATTCCAAAATAAGGTGCCTACCCATTCCAAGGTGATCAACCAAGGTAAAATGGGGCTATGCAAGGACAGGGCACTATGAGCTTTCACCATGGAACCTACTAGTCAACTCTTGATCCAAGGAGTGTATCTGAGGTATCCTATAATAATGTAATGGACCCTCTCGTAGTATACCAAGAATCAAATGAATATACAAGAACTGGAGTGTAGGTGGGTATCAACATAAGAAAACCACATCCTTGAACTGGAATGGGGTTCCCAAGACCTAGGGTATTCACCTCTCTAAATCCAAGGCAAGCTTAAGTTAGTCCATTCCTATTTGATATTATAATCATGTAATAATTCATTTTGGTCCAATTCTTGTCTTCCATTAGAGTGGATAGGTCAAGTAGAGTTGCAACCATTTATTTATTGGTCCAAGCCTTTTCTTCCATTAGGGTGGATATGCCAAGTAGAATTGCAACCAATTAATCAAGTTTTAATTAACCATTAAGGAATATTCAATTAGAGAGGTTCACTCTGCTGCCTTCTATTAACATGGAAAGGGGTTCGATATACACGTGACCCTTATTCAGTCTCATTTTTTAATGCCATGTTATATTCTTAATATAATTTCCATTTCACATTTCAAATTTCATAATCATTTTAAACCACATACCTTAAGTGGGTCAAGTGGTGAGAATACATGGTACATGGCATTATGCAATTATTTTCACTAATCATTCATTTAATATGGAAATGATCACTTTTAATAAGGTCAAGAAAAGGCACACCCGAATGGTGGGTGAAACATGCCAAAACACTAAAACCCCAAATGTGGCATAACCATTAACATGGGGTTGATTGAGTTGTGGGAGTGACCGCTAACAACTAATCATATATTTTGAAAGATCACACCCATAAAATTATCACAAGTATAATCATGGAATGTAAATTTAATAAACTCCCAATGAAAACAACCGGCCCCACACGAACATTCTTAAAACAATTAACTTTTGGGATAAGTTATATACCACCCACTATAGGGTTGTATGATCCTTATCCTCTAGTATTGGTCCTTGATTTTCATCGTATTGGAGTAGATCTATGAAAAGTTGAAAAAATCTCACATGATGATACCTAATTTAAGATAAATAGAGAAGAAGAACTGCTAAAGAGGACTTGAGTACTTATCATTGCGCATCCAACGTGATGAATAAAAGATTGATTGGATGTCGAATGAAGAAGATCTCCTGATCCCTATCTCAAGCCTTCAAAAAGCTCCAAAATGAGATTAAAATGGGTTAATCTCATTGGTTCACGGATTAGTGAGGAAGGAGGAGGATTAATAAATCATTAAGGGAAAAAATGGAAATTTAACCCGAAATTTAGCCTGGGAAAGGTTTGTCCACACAATTTGTCAAACCGTGCGGAAATCTTATGTGAAGGCTATACGAAAAAGGTTTTGTAGTACATTTTGATCAAACTATGTGCAATCATGCATGAGTAAATGGGAAAAGGGGGAACTCACACAGTTAGGTTACACAGCTAAGCACCAACCGTGCGAGGTGGCTCTGTCTGAAAAAACACCATCAGCAAGGTTTTCCAAACCGTGTACCAAGACATTTCCCCCCAAAAAGATGGGTTCTAAGCTCCAAACAGTCCCTTGACATTCTCAGAACCTTTACAAAATCATTAGGCATCCATATTAGGTCCAAAGTAATGATTTAGACTGAAAAATTAAAGGATCCATACCTGAGTAAAAAACCAGATTCTTATAGTCTTTCCCCCTTAAAAGAACATCCCCCCGAGTTCTCCTTCCAAGGGTAAAGAAACATTGTCAAAGAACAACTCTGGAAATTGGACCTTTACATTGGATTCCCTCCACCAAGACTCATTATATACTCAAACTTGCTTCCATAACACCCATATGAGAGGGAACAACTTTCCTTAGAGAGCATCTGTTCTTCGGTCAATGATGCGAACTGGATACTCCTCAAAGGTAGCATCAAATTCTAACTAAACATCCTCGAGATTAGAAGTATGAGACATGCCAGCATGACATTGGCTATGTTGTGAGACATGAAAGATGTCATGTATGAAACGGTACCTCTAAGATAGTAACAACTGATAGGCTACCAGCTTGACTCTCTCTGTAATTTCAAACAGATCGACGTAACGAGGCAACAACTTTCCCTACATCCTTAACTGTCTATGCCCTAGCCTAGGAAATACCATAAATAAGACATGATCCGAAACCTCAACCTAAAGAGGTCATCGATGGTGATCGGCATAAGATTTTTGTCTAGATTGATCAGTAGTCAGATGATTTCTGATCAGCTAAAACTATTCTGAAGTCTCCTGAACAAGACGAGGACCTATAAGGGTTACCTCACCTGCATCTAGCCTGTACAAGGGTGAATGGAATGTCCTACCATATAAGGCGTCAAAAGGATCCAGCTGAATCTTCTTCTAAAAACTATTATTATAAGAGGACTCCGCAAGAGGGATAAGCTTCTCCCAAGAACATCCGAAATCAAGGACACATTCTTGGAAAATATAATCTAGTACCTATATTTTCTGTTCCAATTTTCCTTCCATCTAAGAGGGAAAATATTTGCTTCGAATCACCTGAGTACCTATAGATTTTTGCAACCCTTTCCAAAATTGTTAAGTGAAATGAGAATCCCTATCGGAAAAGATATTATATGGAACCCCATGTAGTCGTATGATCTCTTAGACATACAGTCTTCCCAGTTTATCATTAAGAAAGTCTCCCGAATTGGAATGAAGTGGGATGATTTTGTTAGTTGGTAAATGACTAACCAGAAAGAATTACTACCCCTCAGAAACCTAGGTATTCTGACTATGAAATCCATAGAAACATATTTCCATTTCGTTTCTTTGACTGGGACTAGTTGTAACAAGTCTGCTGGTCTCTAGTGCTCTGCCTTCACCAACTGACAGGTGGAACACCTAGTGATGAAGCCTGCAATCTAACGTTTCATTCTAGGCCACAAATACTGGAATCACATATCTCAGTACATATTTGATATTCCTGGATGAACATCCCACTAAGAAGCAAGGGACTCTTTAATCAAATCCTCTGTTATATCTAATGGTACCCAAATACGTCCATGTAGATGCAGGACATTGTCTTTATCTGCAGACCAATCCGAAGGTGGGTTATCTCCTGATATACTCTAATGGAGAACCAAACCATTAGGATATGTAAACTACCCACTCTTCACCTTCTCAAGGAGGTAAGAGGTAACTATTGAGGCAGAGAGGTAAAAATTATATTTATTGTCATGAATCTCTATATAATGTTTAGAAAGAATAGCCATTAACTTCCATTCATCATTGGCTTTCTGTATGGCTTGTTTTTGAGTTTTCCAACTCAGTGCATCAGTGACCACATTACCCTTTCCAGGTGTATAGTCAAGCCCAAAATCCAAGGACTATAGATATTTGACCCATATCCTCTATCTGGGGTTCAAGTCACACTGATAAATTATATACTTGTGGCTCTTGTGATCTGTATACACCACAAAGTGCTCACCCAATAGATAATGTCTCTAGAAACGTAAGGCATGGACAACTACTGCTAAATCGAGTTCATGTGTTAGGTAATTTCCCTAGTGAGTTTTCAACTTCTGATATCCGCATGTAATGACTTTGTCTTTCTATATAAACACTGATCCCAGGGAAATGTATGATGCATCAAAGAAGATGATATAACCTTTAGCAAGTTCTGGAAGCATCAGAATAGGTACTGACACAAGCCTACCTTTATACATCTGAAAATATTTCTTACATGCTTTTGACCATGTGAACTTGCACCCTACTTTGTATGACCTGAAAGAGGTGCAATAATACAATGAAAGTCTTGTATGAAACACCTGTAATATCTTTCAATTCCTACAAAAATATTAATATCAAATATGTTTTCGGTATTCTTCTAGGAAACTGTATAACTAAAATTTTTAGGGTCAACAGATACACCTAATTCTAAAATTACATGTCTCAAATAAGTGAACCTTTTTTATCCAATTCCCCATACAGTATCCCACCCACTGAAGACCCCTCCCTGCAGTAGCCCACCTCCCTACATAGCCCCCCTGCAGTAGCCCACCCCCCTTAAGACCCCTCCATCATAGACACTGGACACCCCCAACCTACATAAACCCCCTCCCCTGGACAGCCCCTCCCCTGGACATCCCCCCCTGCAAAGTACCCCCCCACCCCGTGGATATACCCTAGACCCCCACCCCCCCAGAAAGACCATGGACACCCCCCAGACAGAGCATGAAAACCCCCCAGATCCTGGACACCCCCCAGACAGACACTGGACACCCTCCGGACAGACCCTGGACACCCCCCAGACACCCCCGGACCCTGAACACCCCCAGACCCTAGATAGATCTCCTTGGATAGGCTGTACCTCCACTCCCCTGAACAGCCACCCCCACCCACCTGGATAGAGCCTGGACCCCCCCCCCCCCAACAGAACCTGGACACCCCCATACCCCCTAGACTCTAGAAACCCCCCAAACCCTGGAAAGATCCCCCTGGACAGCCCAGACCTCCACTCCCCAAGACAGCCACCCCCTAACCCTCCTGGACAGACCCTGTACCCACTAGAACCTGGACACCCCCCATAGAACCCCCCAGTCCTGCCCCCCCCCCCCCCCACCCACTGCTTGTTTCCCCTCCCCCTACCCCTACTATCCCCCACTTTTAACCCCTACCAACCCCCACTTACACCCCCAAGATAGACCATGGACACCCCCAGACCCTGGACCCCCAGACCCTAGACAGACCCCCCTGGATAGCCCAGACCTCCACTCCCATGGAAAGCCCCCCCCCCCACCCTTATGGATAGACCCTAGAACCCCCCTAGACACTGGATACCCCCCAGACCCTGGACACCCCCAGAGCCTGGGAAGATCCCCCTGGACAGCCCAGACCTCCACTCCCCTGGACAGCCACCCCCACCCTCCTGGATAGACACTGGAACCCCCCCCCAGAACCTGGACACCCCCCAGTCCTGCCCCTACCTGTTTACCCTCCCCCTACCCCTTCCATCCCCCACTTTCACCCTCCTAATATCCCCCACTTGCACCCTTTACCAGTCCCCCCTGCCAGTTTCCCCCCCTTCCCCTACCAGTCCCCTCCAAATTAAATTATACATGAAATCTACATACATAATAAGAATTAAACAAATCCAAATATAAAAAAACACATAACTGCACTTACATGGGTCTCCCTATAATAAAAACTATCAATGAAGTTTGGAACAATCTCAAAAGTACCTACAACACAAGGTAGAACATAGCAGTGCTCATCCCCTAAAATTATGGCAAAACAAAACATCTTAGAATATTCACAATGAATATAACTCAATAAACAATAATGGTGAAGCCCCCCCCCCCCCCTGGACAGTAACCCACCCAACTGGTGGACCGCCCTGGACAACAGCCCCTCTACAGGACCCCCCTAGACAGCATCCCCCCCAGGACAACATCCCCCCAGCTGAACCCCCTTGGACAGAAACCCCCCTTCTGGACCCCCCTGAACAGCAACCCCCCTACTGTACCCCCCTGAACAGCTTCCCCCCTACTGGACCCCCTAGATAGAAGCCCCCTACACATCCCTTGCACACCCCTTACTTCCTCCTTGAACACCCTGGACAGAATCCACCCCCACATGTCACATGAACCCCTGGCACACACCCCCTTGAACCCCCTTGCACCCCCTTCTAGACCCCCCTTACACACCCCCCTTGAACCCCCCTATTGTGTGGCTAGTTATATGGAGGTGTATAGGTGTGTGTTGTGATTATTCCTGGTTTTAGGGTGGGAGGGGAAGGGCTACTCATGTGGAGGGGTGTATGTTCGTAGGGAGTGGTATGTAGGTTACTTTGGATGCTTCTTATGGTTGAGGCTGGGAGATGCTGGGTTTATCCAGTAGAGACATACAGATATTCTCATAGTGGGGTTATAAGTTTCTTGTGAATTATTTAGGATGTGGGGTTGTGAGTTTCCTTTTGTATTTTGGAATTATAGGACCTTTGAAGATGGGTTTCATATGGGGGTGTTTCTGTTTGGATTTTCTACATAGTGTAGTACAAGATACACATACATGGTGCATGGTGCTGGTTGGTTTGTGATTTCTACTATGGTTGGTAACATGTTTTGGGTGCGTATGGGTTGGATTTATGGTGTTCTTTCTTTGTTTTGGATTATTTTTTCATTATTCTAGTTCTTTTGATTGTCTGGTGTGGGGGATATAGTTTGGGTTGGGTCTCCATGTGGTGATTTGGAGTATGTTCTGTTGGCTTGTGCTCAGTTTCTCTATCTTGTGTATTCTGGTTATTGATGGTGTAGGGATCTCTATGGTGGATGTTCTAAAATTCTCTTGAGATGTTGGATGCTGTAGGTTGGGAGGCATGTTTCTGGTAGATGGGTGGTTCTCTTTCTAGGGTGGGTGCATGTTGACTACTTGGTGGGTCTAGAGGTGTTGGATTCAGGGTGGGTATTAGCTCACATTTGGATTAGGGACTGCTTGGGGATTCATTAGGTTATATGATGGGTTAGGTGTGGGTAATGAGGGGAACTTCAAATTGATGGTACTAGTTGACTGCTGGTTTTTTTGAATTTCTTATCGTGGGGTGGTTCATTTTGATGCAAGGTATTCAGATGGTGATGGATGGGGCCCGATGGTGGTCAGGGGATTATTTGGATTCTTGCTAATATTTTTGGTGTTGTGTCTACTATAGGTGCTTATTGTGGTTGTATCTGGTGTGGTTTAGGTTTCTTTTTCAAGTAGGTGTTGGTGTAGTGGACATTAGTTGGCATGGTTTTCTATAGGTCTTTCACTCTAGACATTGTTTGGATAGGGATGCTGGTCTAGTTGGTTGACATTGGCTGGGGTGCTGGGGGTTTAGTGGTTCTATTTCTTTGTATAAATCTAGACTTTTGGATGGGTGATGGATTTTGGAAACTTGTGGGTGGGTGGGTGTGTGGGTGTGTGTGGGTGGGTGGTTGTGAGTGATTTCATGAATGTGTGTGTGTTGTTGGTTTCTATCATTTGTGACTACTTCTTTTGGGTTTTTATATTTCTCCTTTAGCCACCTTGTTTCCTTGGTTATACATCCCCTAGGAGTGATTGTTGGTTTTGTGCTTGGGAGATTCTATGATTCCTTTTGCTGGTTTGTCAGTGGTGCATATACTGGGATATTTCGGCCAAGAGCAAAGGGAGCAGGAGGAGGTGAGGCAACATTCCGGCCATCACCCCACTGGCAGAAATTGTGATTAGTCAGTCTGAACATTGATCACAAGACTCATGGAAAACTATCACTGCGAATCGCTACGGGGTGTCATCCTGGAGCACGGAAAAATCACGGTATTACCGTAGTATGAACGCTGCGTGACCACTGTGTGACCGCGGCGTGACCTGGATGTGACCGCAGCGTGTTTCCCCAGTCCAGTGACATCTTCGGGGCATCATCATCCGGTCAGGAGTGAAGGAAGTGAGAGGAGGTGGGGCAACATTCCAGTTGTCGCCCCGCTGGTAGAAATAGGGATTAGTCAGTCTCAACATTGATCACAAGAATCATAGAATACTATCACTATGAACTTCCCACAAGGTGTCATCCTGGAGCAGGGCCAAATCATGTCATTATCGCGGCATGATCGTGGTGTGACCGCGACGTGACCGCGGCGTGACCGAGGCATTACCGCAGCATGACCGCGGCAGGACCACAATGTGATCGGGTCGTGACCGTGGCATGTTGGCCCGGTCCAGTAACATCCGAGGGGAAGCATATTCTGGCCAGGAGAGAAGGGAGCAGGAGGAGGCGGGGCAACATTCTGGTCATCACCCCACCGGCAGAAATTGTGATTAGTCAGTCTCAACATTGATCACAAGACTCATGAAATACTATCACTGCGAACTGCCGCTGGGTTTCGTCCTGGAGTAGGGCCAAATCACGGCGTGACTGCGGCGTTACCATGGCATGACCGTGGCGTGACCGCGGCGTGTTGGCCTAGTCCAGTGACATCTGTGGGGTGGAATATGCTGGCCAGGAGCGAAGGGAGCAGGAGGAGGCATGTCAACATTCCGACCATCGCCCCGCCGAAAAATGATAGAATAGATCAACTATTTAGTATGGTATAACAAGGGATCACCATAAAATGTTGTAGCAAGCAGCACAATAATGCAACGTCTATAGGGAAACAAAACAACGGAAAGGAATGACACAACCTATACAATCCTTTTACAAATTCATTAACTTTTCCTAAACATGGAAATTTAATTTATAATATTCAAAGCATGAAAAGGAGTGTCATGGTAAAGGAATATGCCTACTCAGGAAATTTCATTTTAGTTAAATGAGCATGATAAGCCAATTTATATTATTCAAAGAAAACAAAAACTAACTAGACATAAAACAAACACCAACAAGAGGCATATGAAAGACTCAAACCAAATCTAAACATAATAAAAATAACTATCAGTACTCTTTGTTTTAGAAGACAGAGCACCTCCGTTGGAGGGGTTTTATTATAAAATCATGGCATTGCTTTATCAAATGATTCATTTAAATATATTTAACATTTATTCTAAAACTCATTTAACACAAATCAAATGCAATAATATAAGAAACTAGATAAAAATAACTATCCTTGTGAGTTTTTGAAGATAGTGAAACACCTTTGGAGGGGTTTTATTATTAAAACATGACTTTATTTATCAAATGAAACAATTATATTAATGAACACTTATTCAAGATATGAAATTCAATACAATTAAGCAGAATTAAGAAAGAAGCTAAATTCAATTTAAAGCATTATTGAATTAAAGAGGCTAGAAGAGGGATCCTACCTCAAGGTGGAACCAAACCGTCCACTTAGGCTCTTGGAGCTTTCTAACTAAAATTTTTTTCTCCCCTACTAGGTATATTCACCTTCACACACAAGCAAGGATGCCTAGCCCCTGTGGACACACCCACATGGCCATGAGCATGTGAAAGGGGATCCTTGCACATATTCTTATATGCATATATCAGTCTCCACTCACCTGCATATGCATATATATATATATATATATACATGGGAACACATATCCCCATACATGCATAATCACTTCCATGGTTGACTATACATGTAACGGGGGAGCCCACATACATATAATTTCATACCTATGAACACGCAGGCGAGTCACCCTTAACTTGGGTACTCAAAACCAATGAGCAGGGATCAAATCACTACACAAAGGATATTAGGAACATTAAAACACATAAAGGATGATGCATAACCAGTGAGAAACCAAACAACAACATTAAAGCCTTACCTCGATTGGGAGAAACAAATCCCACCGAACCAACATGAAATGATACAACGCCCTACTAAAAACATAATATGGAGTCAAAAACAATAAAATACCCAAATATATTAGGTGAGAGACAAGTAGTAACCATATAATCATACCTCGAGTCAAAGCCGGAGGACTGAATCAATCTGAACTCCATTTTCCCCCCTTTGTATAATATAATTATCCTTTGTCCACAGAAATAAGTAAAAGACCTAAGTGGCCAATGCGATAAAGAAAATAAAATAAAAACTAAACTAAAACATACCTGTCTCTTGTGACTATACACATCACCACCCAACATATAAGAACAACAATGCCCCATGGGTCAAATCATGTTCCTACAAGCAAGGGCGAAATAGATCCATGTTTAAAAATGATACAATCAAATATTATATTCCTATTAATTACCAATAATTCTTCATGTTAATGGTATATAATTAGTTTGGCTCTAGTTTCAATTTAATTTGGTTTTTTTCGATACAAGTTTTTAACCCACCCCATAATAAAAGTTTCATAGAGGACACAATTTATAATCAAGTAGAACATATCATAATAAAAAATGGATCCACACCTATGATGAAGGTTGAAAATGATAAGAACGAATTTTTGATCAAATAGTCTAATGAGTTATAAAAGGATAAACCAAAAAACCGAAAAACATTGAGAGTTCTCTAATTGATCAAGTGAATATGCAATTTTCAAACAATAATAAACATGTGAAAGAAGATAAAAGTGGAAATAATGGCCTGAATTTTTAAAATAAAAGGTGTCAAATCCATACCAATAACAACTAGTGGTATCATACAAAATATTATTTGTTGAAACTAATATCAAGCCATGATTTAGTGAAATTAATCTATTGTAAATAGGAGGGCATATTTGGAGAAACCTAATCACAAAGAAATGGGGGAGATAGAGATGGATTTTAATGGTTATTCATCCCTATATAAGATTAAATAAACCTATAGAGACTAACTACACCCCCTGACCCACCCCCTTTCCCCACTACCCCACTTCCCCACCCCTCCCCATTACCCTACAGAACCTCTTGCAGACCACCCCCTGCCCTGCAGACCTCCCCACTCCACCCTGCCCCCTCCACCCACCCCCCCTCACCCTACCCTGCAGACCTCCCACCTCCCCCTCCCCCTTCCCTGCATACACCCCCACCCCCACCCCTACCCCCCTACCCCCTTCCCCTCTCCGCCCCGCCCCCTCCACCATGCCCCCTTCCCCCTCCACCCTACCCCCTGCCCCCTGACCCCTACCCACTCCACCCACCCCCTGCCCCCTGCCCCCTACCCCCTACCCCCCTCCACCCACGCCCTGCATCATAAAGAAGGGAATCTATCATGTTTTGGTAATCTGTGGAGGGATCACACATGTATGATTAATGGAAAATCAAAAATATAAAATAAGTTTACCTGAACGATCACTTAATTTCATGTAAGGTTCTTGGATGATTCTGTGTTCACATCAATTTGAGCATCAATTCAGGTTGGGAATCAATTATGGAGTGGTTTTTATAAGGGTATCCATGAGAAGATGAAAATGACAACTTGATTTTTTACTTAGAACTCCCTTTGGTTGTGCAAGCAACAACATGGTAGAGTTTTTTACAATTCAGAGATGGGGGAATACATGAGGAGCATGAATTTTAATGATAGGGAGAGCATCTGGCCATAAATAAATTAATTCAAATTAAGAAAGTATTTTAGTATTTTCAAACAGCTTAGTGTATAGTTCCTAGATAGAATAGAAGCATAAAAAATCTTTATATTAGATGAAATATAGTGTTATAATTCAGAAAATATTCAATGAAATCAACTTATAATAATAACATTGTCCACAAAATCAATTTTTCTTATGGAAAATAAGGCCTCCATGTCAAAAAATATGAAATTTATGATCTAAAATCATAACTTGAACTAAAATCTTGTGTTCTAAAAACTCAAATAGAGAACCCCTTTAAAAGATATATCTTATAAGTGAGACCACCCCATCAATATCAATGAACACCAAACTAGTTTCATGAAACTTATTGTTCACTAACCTGCAATTAGAAATATAATGTCATGTTTGAATTTTGATCATAAAAAATAAAAAAAATGATAAAATGATGTTATATTTCATTTTAAGAAATACATCAGCAAAAAAACACCGGGATGCAGCATTTGTTCAAAAATATAATATACTATCAAGATCATCATATTAGACCATCTGATGATGATCAGATTTTAGTAAATCTGAGTTTATTTTTTTAATATCCAGTAGTTAACACCTTCAAACCTTGATATAAAACATAAGATTTGTTCTAATCTATGCTTCAAATGTCACAAGGAAGGTCATAGAGTATTGTTTTCATAGATTATAATCTATTTTTAGGAATGCAGTTGTGTAAAAAATTAAAATCATGGAACTATATTCAGATCTAGAATCTTATCTTGATAACATCAAGGGGTAAAGTTATAGTCTGAGAAACACCATCGTAAAAGGCCCCCGACATCTCAACAATTAATGCAAGGTTAAGCTGGTTGGTCTTCTCCATATACTCCACAGATGCTGAAACCTACAAATCAGAATTCACCATTTCTAAATTTAATGTTACCATCATCAGAAATAATTTAAAAATACCAAGAAAGAGGCACAAAGATCAGGAAGGAGATATGAAAATAATAAAGAAAATTAATTGAATGAAATAAATCGTACATTATGAAAATTGGATGATTAGTTGAGTGTCTCTTGGAGGGGCTTGTAGCGTTGATGGATGTAGGGTTACCTAATGCCTTCGATGGAAGCATCCACATAAACACATTGTATGTGAGATATTTACCTAAATAGTCTCACAAATGTCCATTACAGATTGCACTAAATCACATCATGGATAATAGTGACCTGAAGCCTACACATTAAATGTATTTAACAGAAAACTTCAAGTTAAATGGGCAATGTATTACATACAATTTATAGAGGAAGGTGGAAAACATAAAAAACATTGAAAATAATGTAGAAACATGAACCTGGATGTTTGTTTATGCTTCCAAAAAAAGTATGATTTGATCTTCAATAGGAGCATGAGGTGATCCTATAAGACACAAGAAAAATGTTATTAAATATTAAAATAACTAAAGGAAATAAAAGAAAAGAAAAGGGAAAAGAATTTTTAGGTTTCATACCCCGGACAAGGGCTATTGTTAACCTGTCCACAACTGGACAGTTCCAGAGTGGTCAACCCCAGTCCATTTGCGGGCGTGGTCATTAGAGTAGGAACCACCTCATCTTTTTTCTATTTACTTTTGATTGTAGTTCCTCATGAAAATCAACATGAGTGAAGTCAATACAATGTCCATCAAGACCTCTCCGTATCTCTACCTCGTATGCACCCCCTTAGCATCAACCAAAAAACTTAAGTGACAATTCTAATACAATAATCAACCTGAATCCAAATGTTTAATGAGATATAACATAGAAGAAGAGTCATGTATATAAGAGTTCATAAATAACAAATGTTAAATCCATGGATTATTGGTCTAATACTAGCCAAATAAGCATAATGAATGAACTGTTTAATCACGAACCATAAACAAATAGTAAAAATTAAATATGGAATATCATATCTTTTAATCCAGATAATAGTATTTACATATTTATCAGGAATTTCAGTATGGACAGCCACATGAATGAATAATGAGAAAATACACCTCTCAACATTATAGTTTTAGTATGGTAATAAGAAATAAATTAACATGCCAAAATGTTACCTTCAAGAAGTAGGGCACATTAAGATTACATTTACTTAAGAGTACATTTTCAAATATATTAGTCTTATGGATGGTAAAAATGACGTTGTCGACCTGTGACCTGCTTTTTGGAATAGTAAGTAGTGGCCATATTTTACCTACGATGGCAGGTAGTATTGAAGACTTCTTTTATTTATATATCCCATCTATTACACTAATATGCTAAGCATCATTACTCTTTGATAATAGAACAAATATCAGTTTATCCTGAATGGAAAATGAATGTAAATAAATAAAAAGAATAATATAAATAAAATTATTTAAAGGAAAAGTATAAATAATATTTCTATGTTAGAAAATGTTTTCATTTTTTATATGTTGAGTTTCTTTGTAAGGACCCATAAAATTCAAGGAAACTTTTTTCTTAATTTTCTTTGGAATTTTACGAGAACACAGTTTCTGACGGCACTTGATTCCGAGGCCCGGTGAGCCTGGAATTTCTCTCCGAAGTTTAGCTCGGGTACATTCAGTGAACGAACGAGCGACAATTCCTATCTTTTGAACCAGTGCTCGGAATCGAATTCAGAGGGCACTGATGGAACCGCAGCACCGATAATTGCTTAGGAACACCTGTTCCGAAGTTGCGTTTTCATGAGAGAAGACGATAAAAATTATGGAAGTTTAATTTATAATTTAACTACAATTTATATTTTTCATTAAGTGGTTTAAGGCTTTGGATGGAAGTTGGGTAACTACCCAACTTCCCAAGAGAGTTTATGAGGGTGGTGGGGCCCACAAGAACCCCACCCCTTCATATTCTTAAACCCCCTCAACTCACCATTATTTGTTGACAACTTATGTTTTAATTAAGTGAGTTAAGTGTGGATGTTTGAATTTCAAACTCTTGAAATTCAAAAGTTATGTTATGTTAATAAAATAAGAGGTGAGCTTATTTTATTTGGGGTTGGAAAATTGTGGTGGAGTTTTTGGGAGAAAAGACTAAGGACTTGAGGAACTTCTTCATCTTTGATGAAGAAAGAAAAAACACATCGGTCTCTAACGAAGAACGCTGAGTTCTCAGAAACCGATTACACGAAACCGTGTACCGCGACGCTGACGCGACTTCCTCCTTCCGCGATGTCTCATTCCACGACGGTTTTTCCACAATGAATCCTCGTTCGAGGAACCTCCGTTCAAGCTCGCATGAGCTAGGGGTTATTTTATTTTATTTTTTTTTTCGTGAATACAACTTTGACGTTCTTCGTGTAATAAGACCAAATGCTATCGATTAACGAGAGGGGGGCCGGACCGCACAAACACGGCCGAACCTCCTCCTTTATCTTTGTTGGTTCTTTTGTGGATTGGAACGGAATGGTGTGGTGCCGATGCACCACATGGAATCATTCGGTAAAGAATGCGAGGCACCGTCGCGCCGCACTGTGAAATCGAACAAGGACGCGACGCCATCGAGCCGCGTCGAAGAGAACCAAAGACACTGAGGCTGGAGTGGGGTCGCGGTGGAGGGGCGCGACACCATTGAGCCGTGCCGGAAGAACCAAGATGAGGTCGGTTCCAGGCTGCGGCTGAGCAGGGTGACCGGCGGCCGGTTCCGGGCCGCCGGTGTCGGAGCAGGGAGGGGACCGACCGTCGCCGGTCCCGTGGTGGTAGAAACCAGCCGGTCGGGGCAGGCTAGCCAGACAAGAGGAAGCTGGGGGTTCAAACCCCCGGCCGTCCAGTAAAACGACCACCATTGAAGGGGGGACGCGGTTACAACCAGGGGGCAGGCACCCCCCCCCCCCCCACGCCAAATGGCTCAGCCGTTTGGCCGAGCGCCTGGCCAGCACGCTGGGCGCGCTGTGCCCAGGCCAGGCCGGCTGCCTGGCCAGTCCGCCAGGCCGGATCGCGCCCAAGCGGGCCGGACCCGGACCCAGTTCGGGTCGACCCCGGGGGTATCGGGACGGGTCGGACCGGGCCCTAACCCCTTAATACCGAATCTTTTCTGGTTGGACGCCCATAACTTGTGCTACAGGCCTCCGATCGATGCACCGTCAGTTGAGATGCGATCCTTATATCGAGAAGGTTGTTTTGGTATACCGCGCTCAAGGTTTCGGAATACTTTGGGTTCAGCCAGGTTGGTTCTTACACGAAACCAACCGGGCCCTCAGAGCGGAAACGCTCATATCTTAAGCTCCGGATGTCCGATTGACGTGTCGTAGACTTTGTTGGATTCCTCTAAGTGAGACGTATCTTTTGGCTTACTCTGCCTGAGGTTTGGACGCAGGTGGAGTACGGTCGTGTTGGTTTTTCCTTAAAAACAAACCCGGACCCTTGGACGAAAAAGCCAATAACTCTCAGACCGGGCATCCGATTGACGTGCCGTGTACGACGTTGAGTTCCTGTTGACGAAGCGGAACTTTTGGATACATTAAATCTGGACTATGTGTCAGTTGATGTATCATCCTCACGGCTCGTGGAGCGGACCCTCCCGAACGAGCTTGCTGTGTGCGGGAACCCTAGTGCTGGCTGCGTTTGCGACTATGAGGATGACGAAGACTGTAGAGAGATCCTCAATGGATTTAACAATGATGACTACAGTACTCAGCAATCCTACGTGGATCATTTCTACCGATCCTGTGTGGGTCTTTGCGAGGGTTAGTTACCTATCGATCCTGTGTGGGTCAGACACTTCCTCGGTCATTGCGGGGGTTAGTTACCTATCGATCCTGTGTGGGTCATACCCTTCCTGGGTCATTGGGGTGGTTAGTACCTATCGATCCTTTGTGGGTCCGACGACTTAGATGAATCAATGGATATATCTGATCATCTCTATCGTCATACGAAGAAGTATACCTATGTGAGATGAATCCTGTTTGCTTTCCTTTGTGGATGGTGTTGTGCTATCCTGTGTGGATTTACGTTTTGCTTTCCTTTGTGGACTGGGTTGTACTTGGGTTCGGATGTTGGAGCAGAACGAGAATTGATGACTTATGTATATGTATGGGCATATACCTAAGTAGTGTCAGATGTTACATCGTGATTTTATATTTCCTTTGTGGATTATCCTTTGTGGATTCTGGGAGACCTTCGGGGGTCTCGGGGTCCCTACTGAGTAGCTTATACTCACCCCTGAACGGGCTATGCCCGCACTATGTTGTGTTGGTTGTAGATGACGGACAACGCTGATCGTGGTTGAGGCTTGCAGAGAAGGATGGTACCTGGAGGTGGACCACTGGACGAGACGTACTCGGAGCAGTCGGCTGGACCCGAGGAGAAGAGGAGGCTATCTGTTCTCACCCTTCAAGAGGGATTTCTAGTGGACTGCTCGACGTTCCGGCTTTACTTTACAGTTTCTGTTTTTATCTTCTATTTGTACTTTACTTTCAGTTTGGGTTTGTATACTGGCCCACTTACTTTTCCGCACTTACTCATGTACGAGCTTTTACATAGCGTTTACTTCTACTGATTATTTTCTCTGTGATGTTTGTTTACTTTACAAAGGCAATGCCTTCCCTTTTTACCGGGATTTACGCCTTGGTGCTAGTCACCAGCCCCTCGCCTATGGAAGGCAGGCTTGGGGTAGTCACGACATGGGCCCCGAGGACGGGTCGTGACAAATTGGTATTAGAGGAGTTCAGTTCTACCACAGAACTTGGGACTATGATATTTTTCTATGTGAAGAAATAGTGTTAAGCCTATTGGATGTGGTTATCAGTCCAGGGAGTCCAGTGTTGGTGCGGCGGCCGACGTATCCGTACACCAGGACCCTGACTTCTGATTTCTGACTTAATGCATGAAAACATTGATTGTATGTGTGTTTCAAGTTTTCTTTGTGATTACTTTGTGTCAGCTCACTAGGTATACTGTTCTGATCATGGTTCACCTGTATCCTTTTTAGGATGGCCCCATGACGACAGCTAGCTAGGGTTCCGAGAGTTGTGCGTGATGACAGCCCACTGAGCGATGAGGCCTCGGTGCATGGCCCTTTTTCAGGAGAGGTACCGGCGGTAGCTCTACCCGCCGAGCCACCGATGCTTCCAGCCCCATCCGCCGACGATGCACGTCACCTTAGTGCACTGCATGAGTTCCAGCGCCAGCGACCTCCCAGGTTCCACGGGGAGACGGGCCCCCAGGCAGCCGAGGACTGGCTGGAGGTAGTGCTGAGAGTTTTCAGGTTAGTGAGGACACCAGCAGACCTCATTGTGATCCTCACAGTGAGCCTACTGCACGCAGCAACAGGAAGATGGTGGAGCTTGATGCTCCTGGTGCACGATGAGGCATATCTCATCTGGACGGACTTTTAGAGACTCTTCGGTTCGGAGTTCGTCCCAGCCACCCTCCACGCGGTGCACATACAGTAGCTTCTTCAGCTACGGCAGGGAAGCTTGACAGTCGCCCAGTACTCGGCGAGATTTACCGATCTCTCGCACTACTCGACCGACATGGTACGAGACCCATTCTTCCGAGCCTGGACATTTGAGCAGGGATTGAGGCATGAGATCAGGGTATCACTGATCTCCCTCAGCATTCCGACTCAGACAGGAGTACTGGAGGGAGCTCTCCTCATCGAGATCTTTCTTGCTGAGTCTACACCAGCGGCGAGACTTACCACAGGGCGACACGTGGTGGAGTCTTCTGCAGCCGGCAGTAGACAGATGTCGCAGAGGTCCAAGCGGGCCAGGCCAACGGGAAGACGACCACAGGATACTGGCTTGGAGGTGTGGGGCACACGCAGCAGAACCAGTCTTACGAGTGGAATACAGTGCTATGCATGCGGCGGGCAGGGCCACATGGCTCGTGGATGCCCGACCCGCCATGCAGAGGAGCAACAGATGGTTGAGGAACAACCTAGGAAGAGGCAGAGGTTCGACAGTGGCGGTCCGCAGGGAGAAGGAAGACAAGGCAGAGGAGCTGGCCGAGCAGCAGGTGGTGGGAGACGCTTTGAGGCTCTACCACCACCACCACCAGGAGGTCCACCCTGACCTCAGGGGAGAGCACTGCTTCAGGAAGCTGAAGCCTATGATCATGGAGCTCCGGAAGCAGGTGGAAAAGTGCGGGACTAGCTCTATGCATAGAGGCCCTTGCCCATAATGCCTCTGGCTTCTTTGTTTGTGTTTCCTTGTGTCCTTGTATTTTGAGTTGAAGTAATAAAAGACGCTTGAAATAGTGATGTTTTCTCTCTTGTCTTTTGTTTTTTAATACTAAGAGGTGCTGGTTAAAAATTGTTGACTTGACCCTCACTTGTGATATTCATACTAGAGGAGACCCAGTGACCACACACTGATGCCGACAGTGTGACTCAACCTTTGGAGGCGAGAGTAACAGTTGGATCTCTTGGTAGCAGCGTCGAGGCCTTACGACGTCATCCATGCCATGAATTAACTAATCATGACGGGATTGACTATATTAGGCAAGTAATGTGGTTCATCCAGGGGATGAGACCAGATTTCCCTTTTCGGCAAAGGAGAAATCATTTCAGCTTTGCATAACGTTAAAGAGAAAGGGGAAACCCTTCGTGTGGTCAGAAAGATGTCAGCAGAGCTTCCAGGAGCTGAGACAGAGTTTGACCAGTGCCCCTAGAGGCGTGGATAGAGATGGAGCAGCCTTCCTTCAGTCTCTCACAGTCACCCCTCCACTACTGCAGCGGGTCAGAGAGGCACAGCGTGGGGACACTGACTGTGAGATGCTGAGTGAACAAATATCCTCAGGATGGGCACCTGATGGTTTCTCCTTGGAGCAGAGAACACCGATCTTTTCAGAGGACGTACCTTGGTACCAGTTTCATTACGAGAGGAAGTGCTGAGAGAGTTTCACACTTCTCCTTTGGCGGTACATCCTGGAGTGGCGAAGATGTACCAGGATCTCATACGACAACACTGGTGGCCGGGCATGAAGAAGGTTGTGGCAGAGTTCGTTTCTCGATGCCTCACCTACCAACAGGTGAAGGTAGAGCACCAGGTACCAGCAGGCATGGTACAGCCTTTGGAGGTCCTGGAGTGGAAGTGGGACGACATATCTATGGACTTTGTGACTGGACTTCCACACACTTCTAGAGGTCACGACTCCATTTGGGTGATTGTTGACCGACTCACCAAGTCGGCACACTTCTTACCCATCAGACAGCAGGGCTCAGTGGAGAGCATGGGACGACTTTACGTTCAAGAGACTGTGCGGCTTCATGGTGTGCCATCATCTATCGTCTCCGATCGAGATGCTCACTTTACTTCCCGGCTTTGGAAGGGGTTGCAGGAGGCGTTCGGGACGTAGCTACGTCTGAGAACAGCCTTTCACCCTCAGACGGATGGTCAGACGGAGAAGACCATCCAGACTCTCGAGGACATGCTATGCACATGTTTTCTCCACCATCGGGATGGAACCATACGAGGCACTGTACGACCGACCTTGCAGATCACTTTTTTGCTAGACAGACCCTGGGGAGTCATCACTTGTGGGACTGGAGATGGTCTAGGCCACGTCAGAGAAGGTCCAGGTCATCCAGGAACGGATGAGGACAGCTCAGAGCCGACAGATGTCTTATGCTGATAGGAGGTGGAGGCCACTAGAGTTCGAGGATGGCGACCACGTCTTCTTGTGTGTCTCACCTCGGCAAGGATTACAGAGATTTGGACGAGGTGGCGAGTTGTCTCCATGCTTAATCGGACCCTTCCAAGTCCTCAGCAAGATCGACAAGGTGGCTTATCGCCTGGCTCTACCACCTCAGTTGCATCGAGTGCACGACGTCTTCCACGTATCTCAGCTGAGGAGATACGTGCCTGACCCGACGCATATCATTGACCATGGGGAGCTAGCCGTTGATGATGTGGAGACTTTTACGGAGGTCCCAGTGGAGATCGAGGATCGATAGGGGCAGGTCCTACGTGGATGGTCGATTCCTCTAGTGCGCTTCAAATGGCAGCACGGTAACCTCCAGGAGAACACTTGGGAGCGGGAGGCTCAGATGCGTGCTCAATACCCACATTTGTTTCCCTAGTCTTTGATGTATCTTTACGGGGACGTAAATCCCTGAGGTGAGAGTAATTTAAAGACCCGTAAAATTCAAGGAAATTTTTTTCTTATTTTCTTTGGGATTTTACAAGAACGCAGTTTCTAACGGAAATTGATTCCGAGGCCTGGTGAGCCTGGAATTTCTATCCGAAATTTTACTCGGGAATATTCAGTGAATGAACGAGCAGGAATTCCTATCTTTTGAAACGTTGCTCGGAATCGAATTCCGAGGGCACTGATAGAACCGCAGTTGTGGTAATTGCTTAGGAACACCTGTTCCGGAGTTGCGTTTTCACGAGAGAAGATGATAAAAATTGTGGAAGTTTAATTTATAATTTAACTACAATTTTTATTTTTCTATAAGTGGTTTATGGCTTTGGGTGGAAGTTGGGTAACTACCCAACTTCCCAAGAGAGGTTATGAGGGTGGTGGGGCCCACAAGAACCCCACCCCTTCATATTCTTAAACCCCCTCAACTCACCATTAATTTTTGACAACTTATGTTTTAATTAAGTGAGTTAAGTGTGGATGTTTGAATTTCAAACTCTTGAAATTCAAAAGTTATGTTATGTTAATAAAATAATTGTTGAGATTATTTTCTTTGGGTTTGGAACCTTGTGGTGGAGTTTTTGGGAGAAAAGACTAAGGACTTGAGGAACTTCTTCATCTTTGACGAAGAACACGAAAACACATCGGTCTCCGACGAAGAACGCCAAGTTCTCGGAAACTGATTACGCAACGCCATGTACCGCGACGCCGACGCGACATCCTCCTTCCGCGACGTCTCTTTCCGTGACGGTTTTTCCAAGACGAATCCTCGTTCAACGAACCTCCGTTCATGCTCGCACGAGGTAGGGGTTTGTTTATTTTATTTTTGATTCGTGAATACTACTTTGACGTTCTTCGTGTAATAAGACGAAATGCTATCGATTAACGAGAGGGGGGCCGGACCACACAAACACGACCAACCCACCTCCTCCATCCTTGTTGGTTCTTTTGTGGATTGGAACGGAATGGTGTGGTGCCGACGCACCACGTGAAATCGTGTGGTAAAGAATGCGAGGCGCCGTCGCGCCGCGCCGTGAAATCGAACAAGGATGGGACGTCGTCGCGCCGCGTCGAAGAGAACTGAAGACACCTTTGCCGGAGCGGAGCCGCGACAGAGGGGCACGGCGCCGTCGCGCCGCACCGGATGAACCAAGCCGAAGTCGGTTCCGGGCAGCGGCTGAGCAGGGTGACCGGCGGCCGGTTCCGGGCCGCCGGTGTCGGAGCAGGGAGGGGACCGGCTGACACCGATCTCGTGGTGGCAGAAACCTGCCGACCGGACAAGAGGAAGTTGGGGGTTTAAACCCCAGGCCGGCCAGCAAAACGGCCCCCATTAAAAGGGGATCGCGGTTACAACAAGGGGGGCAGGCGCCCCCGCCCCCCCACGCCAAACGGCTCAGCCGTTTGGCCGAGCGCCTGGCCAGCGTGCTGGGTGCACTGTGCCCAGGCCGGGATATGCCCAAGCGGGCCGGACCCGAACCCGGTTCAGGTCAAACCGGTTCTGGTCGACCCCGGGGGTATCGGGCCGGGTCGGACCGGGCCCGAACCCCTTAATACCGAATCTTTTCGGGTCGGACTCCCATAACATGTGCTATGGGAATCCGATCAACGCACCGTCAGTTGCGATGCGATCCTTGGATCAAGGCGGTCGTTTTGGTATACCTCACTCAAGGTTTCGGAATAATTTGGGTTTGGCCGGGTTTGTTCGTACACGAAACCAACCGGGCCCTCGGAGCGGAAACGCTCATATCTTAAGCTACGGACGTTCGATTGACATTCCGTCGACTTTGTTGGATTCCTCTATGTGAGACGGATCTTTTGGCTTATTCCGCCCGAGGTTTGGACATAGGTGGAGTACGGTCTGGTTGGTTTTTCCTTAAAAACCAACCGGGCCCCTGGGACTAAAAATCCAATAACTCTCAGACCGGGCGTCCGATTGACGTGCCGTCTGCGACGTTGAGTTCCTGTTGACGATGCGGAAATTTTGGATACATCAACTCTGGACTATGTGTCAGTTGATGTATCAGCCTGACGGCTCGTGGAGCGGACCCTCCCAAACGAGCTTGCTGTGTGTGAGAACCCTAGTGCTGGCTGCGTTTGCGACTGTGACGACGACGATGACTGTACAGAGATCCTCAATGGATTCGACGGCGACGACTACAACACTCAGAGATCCTACGTGGATCAGTGCTACTGATCCTGTGTGGGTTCGATCTTGTGTGGGTTAGCGCTCAGCGGTTCTGTGTGAGCCAGCGCCTACAGATCCTGTGTGGGTCCGATCCTGTGTGGGTCTTTGCGGGGGTTAGTTACCTATCGATCATGTGTGGGTCAGACCCTTCCTGGGTCATTGCGGGGGTTAGTTACCTATCGATCCTGTGTGGGTCAGACCCTTCTTGGGTCATTGTGGAGGTTAGTACCTATCGATCTTTTGTGGGTCCGACGACTTAGATGAATCAGTGGATATATCTGATCATCTCAATCATCATACGAAGAAGTATACCTGTGTGAGCTGAATCCTGTTTGTTTTCCTTTGTGGATTGTGTTGTTCTATCCTGTGTGGATTTATGTTTTTATTTCTTGTGTGGACTGGGTTGTACTTGGGTTCGGATGTTGGAGCTGAATGAGAATTGATGACTTAGGTATATGTATGGGAATATACCTAAGCAATGTCGGATGTTTCTTCGTGATTGTATCTTTCCTTTGTGAATTATCCTTTGTGGATTCTGGGAGACCTTCAGGGGTCTCGGGGTCCCTACTAAGTAGCTTATACTCACCCCTGCACGGGCTATGCCCGCACAACGTTGTGTTAGTTGCAGACGACGGACAACACTGATTGTGGTTGAGGCTTGCGGAGCAGGACGGTACCTGGAGGTGGACCACTGGACGGGATGTACTCAGAGCGGTCGGCTGGATTCGAGGAGCATAGGAGGCTATCTGTTCCTATCCTTCAGGAGGGATTTCTACTGGACATCTTGGTGTTGCGGATTTACTTTACAGTTTTTGTTTTCCCCTTCCAGTTGTACTTTACTTTCAGTTTGGGTTTGTATACTGGCCCACTTACTTTTCTGCACTTACTCTTGTACCAGCTTTTACTTAGTATTTACTTCTACTGCTTGTTTGCTCTGTGGTGTTTGTTTACTTTACAAAGGCAATGCCTTTACTTTTTACTGGGATTTATGCCTTGGTGCTAGTCGCCAGCCCCTGGCCTATGGAAGGCGGGCTTGGGGTAGTCACGACACGGGCCCCGAGGACGGGTCGTGACATTCTGTATAACAAAACCATTTAAGAGTCTATAAATGCATTTATTAGAAAGATCAAGAACCATATAGAAGTAAAACTGCATTATCATGGTAATCCATATTTTCAGAAATGAAAATTAGCAATTCATATTGAACACTTTCCATAAAGCTATTAAATTAAAGGAACACTAAAAATAATTATCAAAATACAGACCTTCATATCCAATAATTTATGTCCCTATACACACAAAGATGATCTAGATATTGAAATGCACTATAAAATTAAGATTTTAAAATTTCTAATAAAATAAGATGATTGGATGAGCTTATATACAAAGCATTCAAGAAATACCAGGTAAAACATTATACCGAACCATCACATATCCATTAAAAAACATATTCTTCCATGTGATCCCATCTCCTGATGAACAAACGATTCAAAAAAGCACATATGGATTTACAAATTAAACCATAATGAAGAAAGGTATAGCCCTGCAAACTCCTCTAGGAGAAGATTGACAATAGATCGAGGTGGCCTCTCTTGAAAAGGAAATCGATCTACAAACTAGTTGAGTAAGATAATCACAAAGGATGATGAAAAAACACAATAAATTCTTCCAAGACATGACTTTTCCTTCTCCAAACATCTTCATACCTGCTTGAACCTATTCTAAATCCCAATAACTATTTAATTAGTACATTAAACATCTTAAAACATCCTAGGACTCCAATACCATATATTTTATTATCAATAATTCATATATCACCATCATTGTGTATGGCTCCCTTATATGTTCAACATCATCACAAAAATATGCCTTCAATTTCTACTCATACTCTACCCATGTCTTCTATAAATATAAGAGGAAGGTAGATCTAAATAACCATCACATGAATTTCAAATAATAGTACAACCTTAAAATCAGATCATTGATGGAATAATATGGTATAAAATACCTGCGTTGATTGGATGCCAGGAGGAGGGCGCTGCGGTGAGAGGTCGTCGGAGAGGAGGGCGCTGCGATGAGGAGAGGTCAGGGAGGAGAGGATTGGAAGGAGAAGTCATCTGGGAGGAGGGCGCCACAGTGAGGAGAAAACGTTGGGGAGGAGAAGTCATTGGGGGAGGAGGGCACCATGGTCAAGTGAGGTCGGGGAGGAAGGAGTCACAGTCATGTGAGGTCAGGGAGGATAACTTTTCAGGAGGCTAAGAAGCCGGGAGGAGAAGAATTCAGGAGGAGCGCGAGAGTAGAGAATTGGGGGACCCTGATACCAAATAGGAAAACACGTGGTATAGCCACAATTATTAAATTATACCATGGAAATTAGAAAAATATATCCATGAAGGAACAGATCATTCATTGATAATGATTTCAATTCACTGAATATTAAAAGATCCTCCTAGATTTTGCAGGGACATAAATATAAGATATTAACTATCTTTCTTGAATCTGGTTTCTGACTGAGAATTACATGTGAAGGAATAGATCTCACAATGATAGGATGTAATTTGAGACATGTCGCACCATGATTAATGGTGTCACACTGTGACAAAAAATTTTCTAGAGTCCTATATAAAAATGATCATAGAATAATACAAAGGAAGAGAGATACAAAGGAGAAGAGGAGAGACTGAAGGGAAAAGAGGGAGTTCTATGTCACTACTAGAAATAAAATGAATATTAGAAATGCAATCAACTACTAATAACATATATGTGGTTACTTTAAAAATATTTATCGTGTGCATTGGTAAATTATAATAGAGTTAGGTGGGATGCAATGAGATCAACAAACTTCCAGGATCCAACACCATTAGAATAAAAAACCTAACATCACCATCATCTTCTAACTCTAAAACATCATTCCATAGAATTTTCCAACTAAAAAACATAATAAATCGAATAAAAAAACCAAAACACACCTAAAGCACATCACCACCACCAACAAGAAGAAACTACACAGAAAGAAAGACTGATCAAACACACATCAGAATACCAATGCCTCCCTACTAAATAATCAGGCCCACCTGAGGGTAAACAATGTTGTACAACATAAATATTTTCTACTCAAAGACTACACCAACCAGGTGGTTCTTGATGACTAGTCTGAGCACTTTTTTTAAGCCAATGATGTATGAGCTATTGTTAGGAGGTTTTCTGGTTTGATGTTATATAAAAAGGAAATTGTTTTTATTTTCTATAGAATTACCATCCAGTTATAATAATCTGGTGCCAAATTTCATTCATGGGAAGTGGCTCCCCATTTCTCAGATTTTCTAGCGAACACCATGGTTCAATTTTTCCAAGTCAGGGTTAATATTTTTCATCCCAGTAATAAATTTGTTCTCAACGGAACCTTGTCAATCCTTGGTGTAATTGTTTATCTTGAAAGTTCTCATGTTATAGAATATGACTGGTATTTATATTTTTCTTTATCTTCTGTTTTTTAGTAACATAAACATTTCATCAACAAGTCATATAATCATATTTTTTTTATTTATGGAAAGCATTTCATCTCCTATGAGCTTCCTCATTTAACTGTTCACGTGGATCTGTTACCCACATTCCTGTTCTCAAATTCCAAAAATACGCATCTGCTCAGTTTAGTTTAAATAAAAATTATTGTTAGTTATCTAGCTTTGATCACAGTTTTTAATTTTCAAATATTTTCATTTGAAAATTCCATAATATTAGAGAAGTGATCTATTTTAATTATCCAAAATCCCGTCTTGAATCACACCACAATCAGTAGTTCAAATTTTTTAGAATTGGAAAACAACACAACATTATTCTAGTAATGTTTTAGAAGTATCTTCAGAAAATTCATCTTTTCTTAAAAAGTTTTGCTACGTAGTTGACCCTTACAAAACATCCTGTATCAACAAATTGACTATTATGATGTGTCAAATGACTTGGGAATTCATTTCAATGACCCTTATGAATTTTCAAATGACTTTTACGAATCAGTGTGGCTTCCTTCCTTTGCAAAAATTTCAGTCTGTGCATGCAGCATACGACTCGTTTGAAAAATCAGAGTTACTCATACACACTTCCATATCTTAGCCAAATTTCCGTCATTCTAACTTTGGGACCTTTCAAATCTGTAATTTCTGAAAAATACACAGCAACTTCTTACGTAAATCATGAAAACATACCCTAATTGACAACAAACCATTACTGAGAAAATCCCTAGTATCTAATAATAAAAATAACCTACAATGATGTGCAGGTATGAAGTTCTCCAGTTTCGAGTCACTCTTTAGCTAAAAAATACCAACATCGCCACCGCGCCTAACACTGTAATGACCTGCGTCATTATGGGTTGGTGAAACTGAAAGAAATCAGACATACTTGGATCTGGATCATGGAGGTAGGATTTATCTTTTAGAGGATGACGATCATTGCAAAGAATAGGCCTTGATAGGAACCACGCACAGAGGAATGACGGTAGGGAGGTGGGTGACTTTATCATCAGAGGAGAATCATCCTAAGGTGGGTGGCTGCATCGGAGGAGTAGAATAGAAGAAGTTTTGGGTGACAGTGCCGAGTGAGGAGGGTTGTAGTGAGTTTGGTAGAAAGGGAGGGAGGTGGAGATCATGAGCGGAGAGCAGGGCAGAAATGGTGTGGGGATTACGAGTGCACAGGAGGAAGGTGGTGTGGGATTGTGAGTGTATAGAAAAAACAGGGGTAAATCCACGGGTTCTTTTTGACCAGTGGCGTTACCTTAACCTATAGCCACAATTTTATTAAACTGTGGATATATAAGTGTGGCTAAATCATCAATTTCTAGTAGTGATGAAAGCACCAAATAAGGCACAACATTCAACAAAATGATTTTTTTAGTAACAAGAACATCTCTTCAACATTTTATTTTCCTCCCAAAGTTTCTTCAAATGTGGTATCACAACACAAGATAGCATCCCCCACACATAAGTTCCACTAGTTTATGCAATTTTACTTCAAGATCAGGTTGGATAGGGAAACATGGATTGTAATGTGGCTAACCTAACAAAATGTTCATAGCTTATAAGGGATTCAATGATTAAATGTTCAAGGTAGGACATTATAAAAATGATTCTTATGAAATATTGGCATTAAATATAAAGAAATTCCCCATCCATTTAAAACACAAGTACCTCAAATACTCATGTTTTAATAAGAATAAATCAAATTCTTCTTAAATAAAGAATTCAATAAGTGGGGTGAATGTAAGGAATATGAAATATATGGTTCAAAATCCTCACATTTATGTGATTTCAATGATAAAGACAATGACATGTGGCATGGAATTCCAAAATTCCGAGCACTATTTGTTGGAACCATGGCTACTCTAGGCATGAATTGGAGTATGATTTGTGTTTGTTGTCAATCCTCAGTGGATGTTCATAATGTGTACCAACAATGTGATCGTACAGTTCCAGCAGACAACAGTATTGAAGGTGGAACTATTTCCCAGTGTTTGCCAAATGTTTTGGCCTCCAAATCGGAAAATGAATACATGGATTGTTGGTAAAAGATGGAAGGTGAAAAGAGGAAGTGGTGTGTAAAAAATAAAGTCTCCACGTGAAATATGTAAGTTGGGCGTGAAAAATAGGGGGATATGAAAAATAGGGGATCGAGGTTTTTCACGCAAACAGTGTTTCAGAATCCGAACGTTGAAAAATGGAAAAGGCATGGGCTACGCGAAAAATCTGATGGTGTGCACAAAAAACAATTCATGTGTGAAAGATTACGCGCCTGATGAGAAGTTTTCGCGCCACATGTGGTTTTGATAATGAGGGTCTCAGACGCCTTTAAATAAGAGCTGAACCCCCTCATTCTGCACAGCTGAAGACTTTAAGAAGATCTGAGGGCTGATGCGCGAAAAATGATCGAGTAAAGGGGCTTGCACGAAATGTTTTGGATAGAAAGGAAAATTCCGGGATGCGTGAAAAAGGCAGAGTTGTGCATAAAAAGTGGGGTTTCACGTAAAAGATTATGTTGCGTGAAAAAGGGTGTTGTGGTGCGAAATATTTTCCCACCCGAAAAAGTAAATTTTGCGTGCAATATGAAGGTTTTGCGTGCAAAGAGTTGGTGTTGCATGAAATTGTCATTGAAGCCTCTCTGCACGTTCTGTTTATCCAGTTCAGTGTCTTTGTGCATTCTAGTGCATCAATTCTGGACATAGATGCTAACAGAGTCTCGGGATATGTAGAGACAAAGACTTCAATGCAAATCTATTGAAGAGACCTTCACGTCTATAAACTGAGTGTGACATCACCAAGGGCAGTGAGCCAGGGGGAGTCAACGAGAGTGACCCGAGGAAAGGAGTGAGCAATCCCTAAACCTTTGTAAAGGCAGTGAGCCTGGGACAGAGTGACTGTTCTCGAACCATTGTAGTCCAAAACTAGTGAAGATTAGTGTAATTTGGTACGACCAAAAACATGTCGGTGTATGCTCCTTGGACGTAGCCCTTAGTGGTGAACCAAGTAAAAATTGTTGTGTCATCTCTTTGCATGTGAATGTTTCATTGCTGATAATATTCATCATACAGGTTAAACCACTTCCTACCAACGTGGGAACAAGATACTTGTTTTTTAAAAGAAAAAGTTTACACCCTGATTCACCCCTCCCCTCTCAGGGTGTCCCCGGGTCCTACAAGTGGTATCAGAGGGAGGTTACTGGTGTTTAATATGTCCTTTGTCATCATGGAGAATGCAGTCAATGTCAGGGGAGTCCCTATATTCGATGGAAGTAATTTTCAAATTTGGAAGAACCGAATGAGATCTCATCTAAGATCCCTTGGAATGGAAGTTTTGTTTTCCACTGTGCAAGGTATAAATGTCACTAATCTAACAGGGCAGGCTATGACTGAAGCAGATTGGGAAATTCTTGATGCAGATTCTAAAGGAAAAAATGCACTCACCGCAGCCCTTTATGATTAGATCTATCTAATGGTAATGAGTTTCAACTCAGCTAAATCCATGTGGGATAAACTCAAAAATATTTATGAAGGAGATATCAAAATGAAGGAGGAAAAATTAAAAGTCCTGCACAATCGGTTTGATGATCTGATGATGCATCCAGATGAGAATGCAGACTCATTCTTCAATCAAATTACTGAAGTGGTTGGAGAAATTCTAGGTCTTAGTGAAGAAATCAAAGAAATTGATATAGTAAGTAAAATATTAAGAAGACTTCCACCCTTGTATAAATGCATAGTTGTCAGCTCTTGAGGAAAGAGATATTTCCAAACATTCTCTAGATGATCTACTAATCAGCTTGGTGGCATATGAAATGAGAGTCTAACTAGAGGATTCTACGAGTCGTGTGAGAAAGGAAATGGCGTTCAAGGACATTTATAAACTGAAAATTTCTAAATATAGTAGCGGTGAAGATGACGAAGAAAAATAAATTCTTTCTCTCATTGCAAAGATGTTCCAGAAGGGAAAAGGGAAATTTAAAGGGAAGTTACCTCTCACATGTATTTGTTGTCGAAAAGTTGGGCACATTGCCTCTCAGTGTTTAAGAAAGATAAATGATGATGATATTGAATATGAGAACATCGAGAAGCCTCGAAAAAGATTTTTCAAAAACAGAGACTTCAAATCTGGAAAGAAAATATAGAGGAAGAGTTTTGTCTCTGAAGAGGAAGATGTGGATACTAAATTTTGTAAAGAAGAAGAACCCAAATTTAAAATGGGAAAGCATGCTTCGATGATGGCTATAGTTGAGAATTCAGAACCCTTTATCAATAAAGACATAAATAATCAGATTACTTCTAATGGTGATTCAAAGAATCAAGTTAAGGATGTTGTTTCCAATCTTCAGAATAAATGTAAGAGATGTAATAAGTGGATGGAAATGGTGGAAGAATCATCAGAATATGATGATGAGCTTGAAGCAGATATTGAATGACTAGAAGAACTAGTGAGAGTTTAGTCTTCAATCCTTGAAAGCACATATGATGTTGTGGCTCTAAAGATTAAAATTGAAGAACAAGAAAAGGTCATAAATGAACTTTCATCCATACTGGAAGAGAATTCCAAGACTGTTGAGGGACTTGAGGAAGAAGTTGTTACTCTTAGAGGTAAAATTGCATGTCAATCGACGACAAGTGAGGGAAAGAAGAAAATTCATTTAGGAAGATTCTCAGATGAAGAATTACTAGAAAGATCTACGTGTGGTTCAGATGGGGTTGGTAAAATCTTAAATTATCAAAGACCCGCTTGCATGGGAAAGAGTGGAATTGGTTGTGAAGCTGAGACATCAACTTCTGGAAGTAAAGAGAGCCAAAAGAACGACAATATGAAAGTTGGACATGATAAAACATTACCTGAAATGATGAAAATGAAACCCTCAATCCAAACTAAATGAAAAACTGAAAATTTTCCTCAAACATTTAGAAATGATAGGTAGTTCAACTATTCTCCCAAGGAAGAAGGAATGAGGAGAAATTCAAGTGAAAAATCATTTCCTCTCATGAAAGGTCATTTCTGTGGTTATCTGGGCCATATCATGTCATAATGCAAAGAGGAAAAGAGCTACATGAATGGGGAAGATATAGGAAGTCAACAAAGAAGATTGATTTCATATCCTCCATCTTATATAATAAATAGATTCTATGGTTACTGTTTTAACTGTTTTAACGTTGGCCATAAATCTATGTATTGAAGGAAGAGGAATGACAAGAGAAATTCATACAACACTCAAAGACGGGTTAATTTTCATCCTCCTGATGATGTTGTTCACACAAATAGTTTTTCCCCTCTGGAAGAAGATTATGGGTGTGAAGAATCAGATTATGTGGAAGAAAGTATTAAAAGGCCATCAGTATCCTATGATCAATCCAATATCTCATGGAAAGAAAAGAAGATGATCGAGAAATCCAATCATGTAGAAGTATCCCCCAAAGCGACAAAGAGAAGCAGCACCTGGATCCTTGATAGAGGATGCTCGTCCCATATGACGGGAAATGCTAACCTTTTGAAGAACATTGAAATGATGGTTGATGGAATACTACAGTTCAATAATGATGGTGCTTTGAAGATTAAAGGTAGTGGGAATACTGCTCTCGCCAATGGGGAGCTAAAGAAGACTGAAGTTCTTTATGTGGACAGTCTACACCACAATCTCCTCAGTGTAAGTCAACTCTGTGACTCAGGGCTCATTGTAACCTTCAATCAAAAAGGCTGCACTATAAAAGGAAAAATAGGGAATTATATTATAAAAGGCTGTAGAACAGATGGAAACTTATATCAGGACGATGAAAAATAGGGAATTCTCTTCCCCGAGCCTGATGGTCCATATGGCCTCAAGCGCATCTTCCTGAATGCAAGAGGTTTCCAACTAGCTATGAGGGCCTAGGGTGTGTCTATGGGAAGACTATTCCCTCATTATCAGAGTGTATCAATGTGGATGGAATATAAATGTATAATAAATAATGGAAGAAATATAATTAAATAGTGGAAGCAAACTAATGAAATAGATTAACAAGAATAACAATAACTGCATCAATTGTAAAATTGATGCTGTAATGTCATGTCACTAGAAAACTGGAAAACATGGATTCAAGATAATAAGCATAACATGTTCCACAAGGTAAAAGAAAACAAAGACTACTCCAAGAATTGTGAGATCCAACACGGTCATCTACTAACAAGATCCATCCAAAATAAGAATCAATCAAGTGTTTGAAGCAATATGATTCTTTATTTCAACACCTACAACCATTTAATCTACATCGGGTAACAAACGACACCTGAAGATAGTATGAGATAAATCTTAGTGGGAAACCACCAACGATTTCTATAACATTCAGCCCATGTAATGGAATATAGAAATGTGTAGGCATGCATATATAATGTAATAAAAGAAATACAATATAACTAAATACTCAAGTACCTACTCCAGCCCTCGGCTGGTGTTTGAACATGTAACCCGTTAATTTTAGTATGTAATTACCATTTAAGGGGAATGATTATAATCAAAGTATTATAATCCAAATCATTCCAAAATAATGTGCCTACTAAGTCCAAGGTGATTGACTAAGGTAAAATGGGGCTAAGCAAGGACAGGGTCCTAAGGGCTTTCACCATGGGACCTACTAGTAAACTCTAGATCCAAAGAGTGTATTTGAGGAATCCTATAATAATATAATGGACCATACGGTAGTATACCTAGAATCCAAGGAATAGACAATAACCAAAGTCTAGGTGGGTATCAACCTAAGAAAACCACGTCCTTGAATTGGAATGGGATTCCCGAGACCCAGGGTATTCTCCTCTCAGAATTAAAGGTGAGCTCAAGTCAGTCCATTCCTATTTGATATTATAATATGTAATAATTCATTTTGGTCCATGTCATGCCTTCCATTAGAGTGGATAATTCAAGTAGAGTTGCAAACATTTATTTATTGGTCGAAGCCTTGTCTTCCATTAGTTTGGATATGCCATGTAGCGTTGTAACCATTTTGTCAAGTCTTATTTAACCATTAAGGCATATTCAATTAAAGAGGTTCACTCTACTACATTCCATTAACATGGAAAGGGGTGCTACAGACATGTGACCATTATTCAATATCATTTGTTAAGGCCATGTTATATACATAGTATACTTTCCATTTCACATTTCACATTAAATAATCATTTGAAAGCACTTACCTTAGCTAGGAAAAGTGGTGAGTATACATGATACATTCCATTAGGAAATTATCTTTACTAAGAAGTCATTTAATATGGAAAGGATCACCTTTAATAAGGTCAAGCAATGACACACCCGAACGGTGGCACAAACGTGGCGAAATACTGAAAACCCAAATGTGGCATAACCTTAAACATGGGTTGGATTGAGTTGTGCGTTTGAATGGTAACAAATAATCACATATTTATGAAAATAATACCCATATTATTCTAAAAATAATAATCATGGCATGCAATTTTAAGAAACGACTCCTGATGAAATCGGCAGGACCCATACGAACATTCCAAAAACAACGAACATTAGGGATAAGCTATAAATCATCCACCTTAGGGTTGTATGATCCTTCTCCTCTAGTATTGGTCCCTGATTTTCCTCAGAAAAGAGTATATATATGAAAAGGTGAAAAATTATCACCTGAAAATACATAGGTCGAGAGCAAGAGAGAATAATAATGGCTAAAGTGGACTTGAGTACTTACTGTTGCACATCCAACATGATGAATGGAAGATCAGTCAGATATCGGACGAAGGAGATATATTGATCCCTAGCTCTAGCCTTCAAAAAGATACAAAATGAGAGGAAAAGGGCTTAATCTCCCTAGTTATCAGATTAGGGTGGAAGGAGTAGGATTAATAGGTCGTTAAGGGAAAACTGTAAATTTACCCAGAAATTTAGCTTGCACACAGTTTGTCAAACAGTGTGCTAACCTTATGAGAAAGATCTGCCGGAATGGTTTGGAAACATAGTTTTATCAAAACATGTTCAATCCATTCACAGGTAATTGGGAAAAAGGGGATATCACATGGTTAGGCCGCACAGCCGTGCGCTAACCATGCGAGGTGGATCTGTCTGAAAAAACACCATCCGCACGGTTTGTCGAACCCTGCGCCAAGACACCCCCCCCAAAGATGGGTTCTAGGCTCCGAAGAATCCCCAAACAACCTCACAACATTTAATAACTCGTTATGCATACATATTATGTCCAAAGTAATGATTTAGACAGAAAAAATAATGGATCCATTCTTGAGTGAAAAACGGGATTCTTACAGTCTTCACCCCTTAAAAGAACTCCCTCCCCCGACTTCTCCATCCACGGGTAAAGAAACACTATCTGTGAACAAATCTAGCCATTGGGCCTCTACATCAGCTTACCTCTCCTAAGTATCATCCAGTACTCGACCGTGCTTCCATTACACCAGTATGAGAGGGAAAAATGTGCCTTAGAGAGACATCATGATTCGGTTAATGATGCGTACTAGATACTCCTCAAATGTAACATTGACATATAACTCAACTTCCCAGAGATCAAAAGTATGAGACATGTTATCATGATATTGGGGAATCTGTGAGAGATGATAGATGTTGTTCATGACACGGTACCTCGGAGATAGTTTCAACCGATAGGCTACCAGCCCAACTCGCTCTAGAATTTCATATAGACCAACGTAATGTGGTGACAACTTTCCCTGCATTCTTGACTATCTATGCCATAGATTAGGCTATACAAGAAGGAAGAAACGATACCCAAACTCAAACTCAAGAGGTCATCGATGGTGATTAGAATACGATTTTTTTCTATATTGAGTAGTATTCATACACTTTCTGATCAGGTAAACATGTTTTGAAGTCTCCTGAATGAGAAAAGAACCTAGTATGGATTTCTCACCTGCCTCTAGCCTACACAAGGGTGAACGACATGGCCTACCATATAAGGCCTCAATAGGATCCATATGAATCATCTCCTAAAAGCTGTTATTCTAAGAGAACACGACGAGAGGGATATGCTTCTCCCAAGAACTACCAAAATCAAAGACACATGCTCAGAGCATATCCTCTAGAACGTGTATTTCCTATTCTAATTTTCCATCGGTCTAAGGGTGAAAATATGTGCTTAGAATCACCTAAGTTCCCATACCTTTCAACAACCCTTTCCAGAACCGTGAAGTGAAACATGAATCCCTATCTGAAATGATAGTACATGGAACCCCATGTACTTGTATGATCTCACAAACATATAGTCTTCATAGTTAATCAAATGAGAAAGTATCCCGAATAGGAATGAAGTGGGATGATTTTGTTAGTTGGTCAATGAATATCTAAATAGAATCTCTACCCCTCAACGACCTATGCAAGGGGACTATGAAATCCATAGAAACATAATCCCATTTCCATTCCAGGACTAGAAGTGGTTGTGAAAAGTCTACAGGTCTCTAGTGCTCCGCCTTCACCTACTGACAGGTGGAACACTTAGTGATGAAGCCTTCAATTTGACGTTTCATTCTAGGCCACCAATACTGCTGTCACATATCTCTATACATATTCAAGATGCTTGGATGTTCTTCCCACTAAGAGTCATGGGACTCTTTCATCAACTCCTCTCTCATATCTGTAGGAACCCAAATACATTCACGTAGATGTAGGATTCCATCTCTTTCCACAGAAAAATCTGATGGTGGGTTATCTTCTGATATACTCTCATGAAGAACCAAACTATCAAGATCTAAAAACTGCCTACTCTTCAACTTCTCAAGGTGGGAAGAGGTAACTGTTGAGGTTGAGAGGTAAAAAATACCTAGATTTTCATGAAACTCTATATTAAGTTCAAAAAATAGGGTCATTAACTTCCAATCATCATTGGATTTCTGTACGGCCTATGTTTGAGTTTTCTAACTCAATGCATCTACGACCACATTGCCCTTTATAGGTGTATATGAAAGCTCAAAATCAAAATATTGTATATTTTTTATCCATATCTTCTATATGAGGTTCAAGTCACACTGAGAAATGATATACCTGTTGCTGTTGTTATTTGTATACACAACAAAGAGCTCACTCATGAGATAATGTCTCCAACAATGTAAGGTATGGAAAACTGCTGCTAGCTCGAGGTCATGCATCGAGTGATTTCCCTTGGGAGTCATAAATTGTTGAGATCTACATGAAATTTTTTTTATTCCTTCATCAACACGTCTCCTAGGAAAATTTATGCTGCATCAAAGAAGAAAATATAACCATTACCTGGTTCTAGAAGAATCAAAATTGGTTCTGATACAATACTCACTTTAAACTCCAAAAAGGATTTCTCACATGATATTCATCATGTGAAATTCACACCCTTCTTTGTAAGAATAGAAAAAAGTGAAGCAAGACAAGAAAATCCTTGTATGAAACTCCAGTAGTATCTGTAAATTCCTAAGAAACTCCTGATATCATACAAATTTTTGGGATGCTCCCAAGTAACTACAATATTAACCTTTTCCGGGTCAACAAATATTCATAATTCTGAAATTATATGACCCTAGAAGTTAACCTTATTGATCCAGAAGTCACACTTTGTAAGTTTTTCATAAATATGATACTCTCATAGTGTACTCAAAGTGATCTCATGATGTTTGGCATGGTCATTACGAGTGTGAGAATACACCAAGATGTCATCCACAAGGACTATGCAAACATAGTCCAAATAGGAGTGGAAAACCCTATTCATCAAATCTATGATAACAGAAGGTGAATTCATAAGAATTAATGGAATAACCAGATACTCATACAGACCATACTAGCTATGTAAAGATGTAATAAGTATGTCTGATGGTCTGACTTGTACCTAATGATAACCTGGTTTCAGGCCGATCTTAGAGAACATATTTTTCCTCAGAGCTGGTCAAAGAGATCTTCTATTCGGGGAAGTGTATACTATTTCTTGACCATATGTTGGTTCAACCTTCTATAATTCACAAATAAATGAAGATTTCCATCCACCATCTTGGTGAAAAGAATGGGTGAACCCCAAGAAGATTTACTATGATGTATAAATCTTTTTTCTCCTAGGTCCTCTATCTACCTCTTAAGATCCTGATTCTCTATAGATACCATCTTGTATGGAGGAATGGACACTAGATCTGCTCTTAGAACAAGATCAATTGTAAACTCAACCTCTCTATTAGAATGTAAGCTAAAAAATCATCAATAAAGAGTTCCCTAAAAAGATCAACTACTAGAGGGAAATGAGTTTGAAGAAAACCCTGATCCTATAAGAAAATATTTGCAATATAGGTGGTCACTCCACCTAGCCCATGATACTTGAGTCCAACTCTCTCATCCTGGACATCCCACTCACTTTTGAAAATATAACTACTGCCTTCTGGTGGTGTAAAAGAGACCCTATGTCAATAGAAGTCTACAAAGGGATGATAGTGGACTAACCAGTCCATCCCAAGAATGAAATCAATTCTCCTCATATTGAGAACAAAGAGAATCCACAAGAAAGGGTTACTGCCAAAATCAAGGTTACAATCCTTGCACTGGCATATTCCCTCTGTCCGTATTCTCAAAGATGTATTGAGGGTCATTACACCATAGTGATACTGTATATCTAGTCCAAGAATATCCATGATAGTTACAAAATTAAAAGAGTTTGAATCACCTATATCAAGAGAAGAAAAAAAAATATTAGAGGCTACTATAATAGTATCTCATACTGCAGATGGTCCCGCAACATGATCTTTAAATATCAGTTGTAAAGCATGAAACTGACTTGGTCCATGGCACTATGAAACATATAGACTACAATAATCATGAATGATCTGCTGGTTCTGTGGGTGATGAGGAGTTGGACTACCACAACCATGACCTCATCCTCAAATAGACCTACCAGTGTTATTCCAACTCCCCACCTGACACAACCTCAAAGAACTTGCTCCTTCAGGTGTAGTGGATACTAATCCTTTTCCAAATGAAGTTGGTGTAATGGTCCTATAAAATCTTTGGAGATGACCCAAATGGTGGAAAGCCCGACACTCCATACGTTCTCTATCACATTGGGGATTCTTATGCCCCAGTGTTACACACTAATGAAACAAAACATAGCTATCAAGGTGGAGACTATAGCTACCACATACCTGACGAAAAACATCAAGGGAATGTTTCTTGCCACTAGAGGAACTACTGTACTGACATGACACTGGTCGTTTAAACCTGATACTCATGCTTCCCCTCAGGTTACACATAGTGATAAGGGTCTGATCAACTATTAAATAAAATGTAGGAGGGTGAAAGACATTCACCTAAGTTTGGATGGCTTATTGGAGCCCATCCTCAAAACGTATACACGCAAAAGCCCATCACTAACTAAAAGCAGTGAAAAGTATTGTAAATCCGTGAAACATGATGAATATTCCATAACTGACATAGAACCCTAATTGAGATGCATGAACTCTTTGGATCTGTAAGCTATTAGTTCCCAAGGAATGAACTAATCATAGAAGGCAGTCTGGAAGTGAACCCATAACATGCCATGATGATGACTGGCCTAGGTAGCCACATCACACTAATACTTGGCCATATCCTAAAGCATGTATGTAGCAAGCTTGAATGTCTTATTTGGTGGTGTTTACAGATGCTCAGAGATAGATATCTTGGCCTCTAACCAACACTATGTAGCCCAAGAACCACCCTCCCCTGAAAAAGTAAGAGGATGATGCTTCTAGAACATCCGGGTCAGATTAGCCAACGTATGTGCAACCCTTGGAGCACCATACATAGAATACATCAGATATTGGAAACTATCCCAAACATGACCATCGGTGCTTGTATTAGGTACAATATGTGGTGCCTCATGTGGAACTTCTGTAGGTAAGACTGGCATCTCAGGGCCCACCATGTCTGGAGCATGGTCGTCACCACCCTCCTGGAGAACGACATGGGGATGTCGTGGTAGAATTGGTCTACAAATGACAAGAAAACACCTTAGAAAAAGATTAGGAGCATATTATATAATCACTAGTAAAATCTTAATGTATTAAAACTCACTACCTAAGGAATATTACCCCAAACTACCTACTTATCAGTAAGTGCTCAAGTATAAGTTTCATATCATTTTGCAGTTAATTTCCAAGTTCACTCCTTTACCTTTAATAGACATGAAAAGGAGGGATAAGGATGTGCAACCAATTAATTTTAGATTTTAGGATTCAGTTTATAATAGATATCCATTTTTGATGAATTCATGCCCATACACCAATCACTAGAAATGACACCCACTTACTTAAAGCATAATGGATGGACTTGGTAAATTACTCATCCCAACCCATTAGGGCCCACAAAACTCATGAATTGAGATAAGAAAGCACTCAATCAAAGGAAAAGTAAAAAGGTAAAAGTAAACTATCAAAACAACACTCAACAATCACAAGAATATCAAGGAATGAAAAGTAGAGAAATGCACCTATATAGCATGGAAATATGCTTGACTTGTGAACTCTAGGAGCCTATAATGATGCATGTAACAATTCACCTTTCCATAATATCATCAGGATAGGGATGAAATAAATTCTCAAAAGAGTAATAATCAGAAATGCCACACAACATGTGTTTTACCCAATAGTGAAATAATATCAACTATAATAGGAAAAAGAAGAATAACAATTATAATTAAGGCAACTTGGTTTTTACCCTGAATATGGGTTCACAACTCCCAAGCATAACTTATGAGCAAGTCCCAAGCATTCCAATTCTCCAATATATTGTCACTAAATAGTAAATCAAGAAAATAAACCACCACTAATACCAAATTGGGATGACTCGAACTCGGATTCCACTTAACAGGTGCCCCGAGCCTGGTGGGCCACATGGCCTCAAGAACATCTTCTCGAATTCCAGAGGCTTCCAACTAGCAGCAAGGGCCTAGGGTGTGTTCATGGGAAGAATATTCCTTCATTAGTAGAGTGTATCACAACAAAAGGAATATTAATGAATAATTAATAGTGGAAGAAATATAATTAAACAGCGGGAAAAACTGATACAATATATAAATGAGAATAAAAATAACTGTATCAACTAGAAAAGTGATGATGTAATGTCATGTCACTAGAAAACTATAAAACATGGATACAAGACAATAGGAATAACATGTTTCACAAGGTAAAATAAAACAAATACTACTCAAAGAATCCTGAGATCCAACTTGGTCATCTACTGCTAAGATCCATCCTAAACAACAAGCAATCAAGTGTTTGAATCTGTATGATTCCCTTTATCAACACCTAAAACCATGTAATATACTCCAGGAACCAAATGATGCCCTCAGAGGGTGTGAGATAAATATCAGTGGGCCACCATCAAAGGTGTCTATAACATCTGGCATGTGTAATGGAATATAGAAATGTGGTTGTATGTATATATTAAGTAATGAAAGCAGTACAATATAACTAAATACCCAATTACCTGCTTCAGCCCTTAGCTAGTCTCTGAACATGTATCCAGTTTATTTTGTTACGTAATTACCATTTAATGTTAATAGGATACATGAGGCATAGAAAACCCTGACATCACCTCTTGATAGTATAAGTAATGAAGGTCCCAAGGCTTCACAATTCAACAAGATAAGTATATCAAGTGATAGATTTCCAAGGTAATAACCAAGGTAACTTAAATCTCATGGAAAGAAAACTCAGTAGTTTTTGATTCTAACTAAGGGGTTAAGTTTACAATCCAAATAGCATAATCCTATGCATTCAACAATAAGAAACCTACCCAGTCCAAGGTGATTGAACAAGGTAAAATAGGGCTAAGAAAGTTGAGAAGATAAATTTTTAGGGTTTGGCCGAGCTTTAAGGCATAAATGGAGAGAATAGGAGGGGATGAGGTGCCCTTTTATACGAGAGGAAAGGGGCTCTTTTGGAACCTCTCAAAAATATTAATTTATAATAAAATAAAACCCTACACAAAAACCTCAAAAGTGTACAAAATTAGAAGAATATAAGAGATAGGGTTTTAATATCATCATACAATAAATTTTGGACAACTTATTTTATCAATTTAAACCTTATCTTTTTAATTTACACTTAGTTATTCTATTGAATTTTAATTTTGTTAATATCATTATAAATGCTTAATTGTTATAAATATTTATATATATGGTGTTAATCAGCCATAAATATGTATTTTATGATTGTTTAGATCTTATAGTTATCACTTTGTAATTTTCAATATTTTTTATGATTTTTAAAAAATGTAATAAAATTTTATTTTTATAAAATATCAATAGTGTCAATTTTGAAACTATTCATTTATTTGACTTTAAATAAAATCCTCAAAAAATATAAATTAAAAAAAAATAATTAATACACTGATAACATTTCATAGTCACCTATAAAATTAGCAGATCACATCAATTAGTTCATATGATATTTATTTTAATATTTTTAAAACCATTTATTTGATATTTCTATTAACAAAATAATTTTTACATCACTATTGTATCATCATTATTAATAATTAATTAATCTCTAAAAATTAAGAATAAATTTAAATTATGTATTTAATTTAATTATATTTATATTGAATATTTACTTTTGATGTTCTATTATGTTTGTCACTAAAATAAATTATTCCACTTATAAGATATCAGAGAGTGACATGTTGTCACCTTCTTTTGTTTTAAAAATAATTACATCATTTTTGAGGACAAAATTCCATGAAATGTATCTCTTCCGACCCTTAGGTGATATGGTTTTACTTTTATTCATCCAATAGAATTTTGGCAGGTGTTAGGGTAATTTTATAACATTCTATTTATCCTTAATTACTCGATTTACCTTTAACTATGGTGATAAAAATAATTACCAAAGTTACTATTCATGATGCCCAAAAAATCAACGTACCCCATTAACATAATTTAGACCAACTAATTCCAAATATGGAATCAATTTACAAAAATTCAAAACTCTTAAGTTGTATTAATTAATTTAAAATTAATCATGTTGTTGAGAAAATGGTTGTTAAAAGGTAAAACATTGAAAAAAAATGAAATGTTTTTACTTATGAATTTAATGTAAAATTAATGATAATGAGATAAATTATATTAAATGGTAAAAATAAATTTTATTAATACTTTAAATCAATTCAATAATATAATTTAACCACATAAATTATCTCAATGAGAAAAGTTGTTTTTGGTTAAAATTTAACCTATTTTTACTATTAATCAAAATATGAATGTTATCAGAAAAATATAAAAAATTTATCCAAAGAAAATTTTTATATAATATTACCAAATAAGAATTTTATTTGTTTCAAATATAACTTATAAATGTGATAAAAAATATATTTAAAATGGTTTCTCTATTAAAAGGCGGAAAATAGCATTTTTTTGATAAATACTTTTTCTATCAGAAAAAATGAACCTGTCCTTATATCATGTCTAGAAAAATAAAAATAAAAATATGTCTAATACTATTCACAATATTTAGTTTATATCGCATTAAATAATAATATTTTAATAGTATATCGTTGTTTAGTGAAACTCAGTATTGCGTACAACATAAGTTGTCGAGGAAGGTCGCTCTTGCGTGTAACGCAGGACAAGTTAGTATTACATGTAGTGAAAGATTCATTTGGTGTTTCATATAATATAATAAAAAATTATTTCATTTATACATTGAAAAATATATATATTCGGTGTTGCATGAAATGAATTTTATCAAAATAACTTGAAAGTGTGTGCAACACAAGCCATGAATAGTGTTGCATATACTGCAAGCTAATATGGTGTTTCCTATAGCACATGATAATATTGGAGTAATATAAAACACAAGAAATCAATGAAATTAAATATAATCTATCTCACTAAATATTGGGGTGTTACATTTGGAGGCCCTTGGAATGGGAGACTTCTAATGGCGGTCGATGTTGGGTTTTAATAGAGACCTCCATAGGCAGTGAGAGGGCTTAAAAAAATTAGCACACCATCACCCACCCTGTATTACCTCATACTCTCCCTCGATAAATCCAACAAAACTCACCCCCTCCCTCACTGCACAACCTCTGTCACACTGCCTCCACCACAGAATCATCATTGTCACTCATCCTCTCCCTCACCAAACCTAACTATGCCTCAAACTCACCTATTTCACCCTTCATCTCCCTCATCGCACTGCCTCTGGCTATCCTTCATCACCCATCCTCTCCCTCACCACACCCACCTCCACCTATGGCTCATCTCTACCTCATCCTCTCCCTCACTGTAGGCTCTAGAACCCTATCCCTCCCTGACTCCCCTCCTCACCTCTAACACTGCCTCCCTCTCCCCAACTCCCTCTACTCACACCTGAACCATTGCCACAACCAACCCAAAGCTGCATACCACCCATCCACCCTCACCGTTGCTGCTCCTTGTGTCTCTCTGGCCCTATGACTCCACCTCTACATTCACATGGGTATGGATTTGTGTCTCTATCAGGTAATATCTGATCTCAGTTATAGGGTTTTGATTTTGGGAACTTCCATCACAAATTGGCAGTTCCATCCAAAATTGAATTTGTTAACTTCCATCACAAATTGGGTTTTTTCACTTCCTTCACAAATTATATTTGTTGATTTATTGGGAGTCATTATCTTAGTTTCTAAGGTTGATAGTCCAAAATTGGTATATGATGATTTTTTTCATGTTCCGCATGCCCATAGAGGTTATTATATTATGTTTCATTATTGTGATTTAGAATTTTTCTTTCCATAGTTATAGTTTCATTATATGTTTTGATTATAGTGTATCAAAATTTATGCATTATTATATTAGAGTATCGTAGATTCCTTATTTTTCATGTTGGCTAGTTATGTTTTGTTATACCTAGTAAAATATATTTTGTTTATTAACTGATTGACTCTTCCATGAATCTGATCAAATGAGTGATGTTATCACATTATATATGGCCCACAACCTATCCAAATATAAAATATGAAGAACAATATTTTTAAGGGAACCAATGATCATGTTTACTGGAGGAGGATATGATAAGTGTGTAACAAGAGAGGAGCCATCAAAAAACCCAACCAGTTTAACATAAAAATTAAGCAACTTAGAGTGAAAATAGAATAAAAACAAGAAAGATATATTCAAATATAAAGGGAAATATCATTGGAATTATCCACTTTAAAACAACATTAAGGTTTATCAATTAAATAGTGTAAAGATATTTCTATGGAGGAAAACATAGGAAAAAAATTAAATTTCAATAAAATAAATATAGGTAGTCATAATTTATAAAATATTTCTTTTTATAAAGGGTTATTTACCCTTTATATGGTTTACCATCTACCCATATTAATATGTGGTTTAGTTACATTTATCACCTCCTCTTCTTTCTTCGACTAGTATCCATGTGACTTCTTTGTTAAGGTTTTACATAATTTAGTTATGAATCTTAAATTAAGATGAAATTTTTCTCAAGGGTGTGTGAATGTAAGAATATTGTTGACCTTACCCCCTTAATGGAATCTTTCTTAGCTAGCATGGATCAACCATATTTAAGAATAATTCTTCTAATAGAATCATCAGCGGGGAACTGGAGTCCTTGGGTAAAGGATTTATGATAGATATGATATATTTTATAAAAATTCAGTATAATGTATTATATATGTAATCATAAGAGAGATATTAATCATGTATAATGTAATTATCTTATATTCTTCATTAATTATTAGATATCATAAGTAGCAGAAGTGATTTTTTAAGCATCATGGGAAACAATAAGTGTATGTCATCTCCAATAATTAAATTATAATTGGTGATATTTACATTTCATAGTTGGATTAACATTTACTAATTATTCTTTTTATTCATTGGGTTAGAGAGAACATTAAAGGGGAAACAGTTGATTTACATGTTTAATGAAAGGTATTATTGTTTTCAGATGTTTTAGTGCATACCATTTTTTCTCACCAATATATATTTGATCAAAAAATTTATCTCTTGGAAAAACATTTACTAATTATTCTTTTTATTAATTCATGATTTTTTAAATATTTCTAATTGTTTTCTTATTGTTGGTGTTGTCTGTAACTCATGATAGTCCTTTGTTTGGGTCCTACCATTGATGTTGATTTTCACATATTACTATAAACGTTTCCCCCTATTTCTACAACATAGGCTATGTTAGAAGGTTAATATAATACATTCCTTGCACTTCACATTATGTAAATAGATTAACATAATGTCACATTACACTCCACATTATGATAACAACTTATAAAAAATTTTATTAGAGAAAAAAAATTATGTTATGGTATAATGTATTTTAAATTAGGGAAAACCCATTTTTGACGTTTATAAAACATGTTCTTAAAAAAATCAAACATGATGATATACTAAATAAGTAGTATCTAAAATAACTTGTGGGATTTAGGAGATAAATATATTCTATAACCCCAATAAACAGTTGAAATCCAAAGTAGAATCCAATCAAACCATGTTAGGCTAAATATACATAAAATTGAAGAACATAACATACCAATAATGTAAAAACCATGAAATAATTATTTTCATTGAATTATTAGGTAATATAAAGGGAAAATTATCCTAGATCACATCTTGAGGATTCACATACACATTATGTGGTGTATGTTCTTTCACTATGATGTGATGAAGGGTGCACTAGGATAAGATAGTTTCTATATTCTTTTTAAGAAACTAAAGATCATTAAACACTAAGATAAGTATTTCTCATTAATAGGTAGTTCATGAAACTCCTAATTTAATAGAGAGAATCAGAAATAATATCATATATTTTTTCCAATTGGATATTTTATCATTGAACAATTAAATGAATGTGTGCTTTCAAAAAAAGACCATCACATGGATTAGTAAGTGAATGAACTAGTGTTGTGTGTTATGGATATTCTATAGAATGTAAATCATAAATCCAGGTTTCTCACAAGAAGTCATGTTGTGTTGGTAGCAATGTATAGTTTCAATTTGTTTTTTTGTGAGTCATGTGACCAAAATGTTGTTTTCTTCTTCACCATAGCATCAACATTATTTCCTTATTTTAAAACCACATTATCTGTATTTCCCATTTCATCGTATAATAAATTAAGATCTATTAAGACATTTAGTGAAGAAAGGACAGAGTATCAACAAATTCATAAACATACCTCAATTCCCTAAAATATCTCCAGACAACACAAATTAAATTTCAATATTCTTCCAAGAACTTTTAAAAATGACGTTCACCTCATCTAAATTACCATGACCAACATTACAATTCAAATAAATGCTCCAAGTGTGGTACCTTGATTTTCAAAACATGAATAAAAAAACATGTAAACTCCTCAATCACCCACCCTTACACAACTTTACCAGAGAACACTATGCAATAACTCCCACACTGTAATCTTCATTATTCATTACACGATTCAAGGGGACTAGATATGGAAAAAACTCATTCACTTTCTTCACTATATGGATGCATATAATTTTCCAACATAGCTTTCCAAATTGATTAATCAATCACATGTTTTGAAAAATCACTAAACTCTGCATCTTCTATAAAAGTATATACTAGTAATCTCATTAAAAATTGTAACCTACGTCCAACACTATCATATAAGTAGGCCTATGGAACCCTTCATGAAAATAACCAAAAAAATGCAAATCCTAAATATCTATCTGCTAATCAGCCCTACCATAACCCCATGTAGAATGAAACATCATAACAAACCACCAATACACCTTGAACATATATATACCAGTGAAAATGGATAGAAACTCATGAAGATTGGTATCCAAAAACTAAACTAAAATCTATTAACCTCTTCATCACGCTTCAAATCCACCAAATAATACCTCCAATTAAACAAAATGTATAACCGTCCTCTATTTATGCCCCTCTTAATGAATGAACATTGGCATCATATTTTTTTTAAAGAATGTATATTCCAATTATCGAGTATATGATAGTGAGGATATTTAATTTTTTATAGTGTAAATAAACACTCAAAATATTTTATTTTCATGCATATATATCCCAATTATTACTAATGTTTTCAATGACTGTAGACATTTCAGAGGAACAAGAACTAGACCCACATCATTCTACAGAGCCCTCTACGTCTAAGGGTTGAGGTATGAATGGATTTAAATGTGTTTATTTTTTAATTATGAATTTAACATATATGCACATATGTCAAATTATGTTGGAAATTTTTTCAATTGGATAATACTCGATCTCTTCTTATTCTCATGAGAGAGTCCCTGGTCATGATATTTCTTCTTGGAAATCTGACGCGACCCTTGATGTATCACTTGACGAGAGATACCATTATATGGGATTGGGTACCCCTACATTTATTCACACATTGGTTCATATCATACGAAACCCACACATGTTTTCATTGACTACATGTCAATGGGAGTCATTCCCCAAGGATACATTATATTAGTTATCGAGGGACGTTCAGGTAAGAGTATCATTTTAGTTTCTCGACCATGTTTAAAAAAATTCAAACATGTGATAATTTTTTTATTAAATAGAGTAATCTGATTGTGTTCCTAAATGATTTTTGTCTAGTGTGTATATCTAAATGTTGTTAAATGTGTAAAGATAATAAAGGGAGAATCAATAGGGATCACTAGGTACCAAATGTGGGTTCCCTAGAAATTCTGGATAAAGTCCTGAGAGGGGCTCTCTCATCTCAATGGCATGAGTTGTTTCATATTTGTATATTGAAGCTGCAATGGTGAGTCTATATATTTTAGTTTATATATTTCTAATAATTTTTACCATTTAACATATTTTATATTTGAATTTATTGAATGTGTGAGGTGGTATAATGTCATTCCGAAAATAGTACGTTGTAGGGACCACCTCATAGGCTTGAAGCTCATCATGTGTCCCATATTTGACATGATGTATTTATTATTCATTTTTAAAATTTTATTATTTAATATGGTTTTTTGTTTTTATTTTTATCATATTAATATATATTTAAAGGTGGTTGGTGCACCGATTAGTGAAATGTCAGTGTGGATGACAACTCATGATCAAAATGATCTGAAGGTTGCATCTCATATAGTATGTTCTTTTACTAATTATAAATTATTACATTTGTCTACATATAAATATATATTTACATTTACATATTACTTTGGATCAATTTTAGGTTTAGTTAGCACAATTTCTAGAGTACCAATGACAAATTTCCATGAGAATGGATGAATTATTCAATCGCATTATTGTTCATGGTGGACATGGATACAATTTGACCTATGAAATAGGGATTAATTATTTTTTTAGTTTCACACAGAGTGGCTATGGATCTCGTTATTTCTGGGATTACATAGCAGATGTCAGATTTTGAGGCATGAGTGCATGCTTTCGAGGATGTAAATGTGCTGCTGGTAGCTGAGCTTAGAGCACTACGAGAATATGTGCATCTGGGTGATACTGCAAGTGATCCTATGACGTAGGTTTATACTGAATTTATTTATTTATTTATTATTAAATTAGTTAATATTATCTTTATAATTTATATTTTTTTTAGTCCCCTTCTGCATCAGATGGATGTAGCAGCCATGGCCCTAGATGATATATCATATTCAAGAGGTGTGTTTTGTATTTTCTTTTTTTTTACATTTAAATTTATAGCCTCACTTTGTTTTTTTTGTATATTTTAGGGTTAAAACTACATTTTATCATTTCTATGGTCCTAGTCTATCAATGTTAGATTTACGTAGACAATACCCATTCATATATTCCTGCTCAGTCACCTAAACTACTAGGATGGTACGAACAAACTGGATAATATTCTAACTAAGCCCCACTATCTTCATCCCTCACCTTCTATAATATTATGTCCTTCACTTATTCTCCCATATATGACCCCCTAAACAAATATATGTGGTCAGGATGTATGCCCCATTCTAAAAGACCATCCTCCACCTTCCACCCTGTCTGCTTCTCAGGATGTAGTATAATTTCATGGTCAGTATTTTATTATTTTCTATCCTATATTTTCCTATCCTACCTATCTTATAGTATGTCATTGTGTGTGTGTGTGTCATGTTGTTTTTGTCTATATGTATTTCTTTTTTTCCCTATATGATCATCCTGTATGTTTGTCTCTCTCTATGTGCTTGTCTGTAGGAGTGTGTGTCTATATATCTGCATGTTTTTCAATCAATATATCTATCCATTTTACAAAAAATCCATCAATATATTTATCCATTTATTTTTTTTCATCACACTATGTATGTTTAATGATCAATATGTTCACAAGAGTGTTTATACATAGGTTTTTGTATTTGTTTCTCAATCTACATGCCTTTCTAACAACATGTCTATCCATCCATCCATGTGACTTTTTAGTGGTCTATTTTTCTATAATCATTATTTCTATTTTATATCAATCCATTATTCATATTTTGTGTTTACATATTATTTTGTCTCTGTTCATTCAATTTTTTTTATCAGTGTATGTGTGTATTTCTTAAACCCATTTATGTGTCAATCTTTCTTTTCTATTCAACATTTTTGTAGGTTGTATTCAATTGTTCATTAGTCCCTTGGTCCATTAATCCATCCATCTTCTTGTACATCCATCTTCCTATCTGTATGGTTTTACATCCATCAAATCATTTCTTTAGTAATGTGTGTGAAATTAACAGTCCAAGGAGATGTCATTAGACCCTCTATTAGGTTTCTAATAGGACTTAGGTACTAGTGATTTTGGATGTTTCCTATGTTTCTCATCATTGTACAGATCCTCTCCTCAACATCATTTGATGGATCATTATAGAACAACTTTTTGAGTCATTATATCATAGATTTTTAATTTCTATGAAGTAGATGGACATGGATGATCTAATTATTTGGGAACATTGGGGGTTGTTGGTATTTTATGTGGATTTCCAGTAACCCTCTCCCTTTGTGAAGGTTCGATCCCATAGTGACCTTGATATCACTACTCGGTAGTATTCCCTAAGGGTATGATGATATCCAGGAGTAGGAAATATAGGTTCTTAACCCTATAAAATCACTTGTTGATGGAAGCTTGCTCACAATATTAACTATTTTATATTCCATCATCATCTACAGTTGCCAAAACACATTAAAATGTTTCTCCTTACCAATATCTATAAATATTTCTGTCACATTGAATGACCCCAAAATATGAATAGAACCTTCCCAATATAGACATGTAGTAAGAATTAGTGCATCTTCACCAACACTTTATTCAGGAGACTTATAATATCTAATTCTATTAGCAATGTTTACATGATAAATGAACAATGCTTGAAAATGTTGTGGGAGTCATAGATCAGGAGTAGGTAGTTTCTTGATTACATCACCAAGAATCTTATAAGATTAATTGGTGGAGGGAAGTCTGGATTTACATCCTAACCACATTCTTCATAATAACCCTATTCCAACTCTATATAGAACATGTCTTGAGACACCTCTTTATTCATTAAAGAGAACCCCATTGACTGTTTATAGGTTTCATTAATCCCGTTAGGACCTTGAATGATTTCTATTAATGTCTCAAAGCTAGAATTGGTTTGTCGATGGGGTTCCTTCCTTGTGGATTTCATGACATCCCTCAACAATTCATGAACTAATGAGGATGTTCACCAAAGATCTCCCTACATAGCCATTGTGAAGGTGGTATTTTCATACAAGGAACCACAGATTGGTTCCCCGTAGACCTAGTTTGCATCCCATAAGATGATTCTTAATTTATGTTCTATAATGTGGAATGTGTAACACCCCAAGGTTTTGAAAATAAATATTGAATTCAATTTTATAAACACAACTTTGTCTCTTCTATGTTTTGAATTTCGAAAAATGTTCATCTAGAGTTGTGTTCAGTAAGTCATTTGGAGTCTGATAGAACAAACATGATTTTCGGGTGAATAGAAACATACCCTTATGAATATTAATATGAATAGTAATATACCCCTTGAATAGTAAATAATAATATTATTTTATTTTCTTAAGGAAATATGATAATGGGATCTTAATTAATTTTTCAATGTCACATAAAACTAATTGCACTTCAAGATTGTTATTTTTTGAATTAACTATGACCTTATATAAAAATTAAATTAATAATATTTAGAAAATTATTTTTGAAAAATGGATTTCACTTTTAAATTCTACACGTCAAAAAATGGTAGGGGTGAATTTTTTGGATTTTTCTGAAATTCTAGAATTTTTGATGAATAGTGAAATACGATAAAATACCGTATAGTAAAATTATCATTTAAATACACTAATTATGATATCATATGTGATGTAAGGCCACTTGGTTCGAACTAAAATGACATTATTACTATTAGGGGTCACATGAAACAATACTATTGGTTGTCTTGAGGGAAATAAAAAAATAATGAATTAAATATTCAAAATTTACCCCTCTCCTCCACTATAAAAAACCCTCACCACTCCCTCTTCTGTTAAATACTCTAAGCTTTTAATCTCCTCAATGTTATGCCCAATTACCCTTCCCTAGTCTCTCCCCATTTACAAGAAGCTTTTGGTCTTTCCAAAAGACCAAAACCCCTTCCCTTAAGGAGTTTCTCAAGGAGGTTATTTCAAGAGGTAAAGTACCCTTCTTTTTCATTTGATTTCATTTCAATTTATCTTTTTTTGTTATCCTCTCCTCACCTCCTCTATCCAAATTATCATGATAACTATATTAACTTCTTTATACTGGATTTATATCATTTTAATGGAAGAACCGTCATAAATATTCTTACTCCCTCCCTCTTATTTTATAAACGAAATCGACATCCATGAGGTTCCGATTTATAACCTTTCTGGACGATGAAGTTTCGTTCTTCGATTTATTCTTCATTACTGGGCATGAAACCATATTCATGGTTGAAACAGAATATAATATATGTTTTATAACCTAATTAATATTCCGGAACCAGAATATGTACATATAATTATGTTATATGAAAAAACTATTTCATAATATTCCAAATACCGCCGAATAATCGAAGTGGTGGTCATCTATTGATTCATCCTCATTACATGTAACCAAATTATAGAAATGGAAATTAACAATTCTGGATGTTCATAAATAATATTTAATTTCAATTCTGGAGATTTACATCCATTCCACCTCATTACTTAAAGGAAATTGAACCGAATATGAAAATAAAGGAAACAAACATTCCAGAACGATGAAATTCAATACAATAACATGTCAATAAATACATAAATTAACTAACTAGAATTATGGTAATCTAAATACATGTATAATAGGTTCTGAAATAAGTTATTATCAAGTATAATTTCATATTTCACGAGCTTAAGTACAAGAGCGTAACACGTTTGGAGTTAAGGTAATAGTTTTTTCACCCGAACATCCATTTTCATTCAGGATACATTCATTGTATTATTACCTCAATGAAATTATTATGTATTGTTATGTACTCATCATATATTCTGTGTGAGTATCATATATATGTGTACAAACCAGATCCCTTCCCTATTTTATGGATATTTACACATTTTTAAAAGGAACAATCAATGTATTTTCCAAAATACAATCCTGATCCAAGGGAATTTCTCAAATTCTTTCCTATTTTGAAGGGCACTCTATGATCAGTTTTTGGAAACCTTTATCTTTATAAAATCTCTCATTTTATTATGAAAATAATATCTTACCTCACTTCTGGTTTTATACAAATATTTTTCCAAAAGAACTATTCTTTTCAAAATAAAAGAGTATTTATCTCAAGAATTGCTTAACAATTTTAAAATAGTGTTTTCGTGTAATTCAACACTGTTGTTGATTCAATGGTATTATAGGGTTTAATAATTTATTATGTAATCTACCATATTTTATTTTACTTTTTATGACTAACTCAATTTTGGATGATCTTTCCTAAAACCATTCACCATATTATTCCGAATGGTTAGTGTTTTTGTTCAATAATTGGGGAAAGTTTGTTACATTTCATATGATAGTTTCAATATGAATGTATATGTTGTTTATGTTTATCCCCGCTCATATGAGGAATTAATTGGACTTATTATGTGATGTGTGGGGCCCTATATAGCCCCTCGATGCATCAGTAGGTCTCATGAGACTACTAGACGAGGAATTGTCCAAGGCCTTTCCCATTGTGATATGGATTTTGGATGAGGCCTTAATCATTAGACGTCTTTGCCGAGGCCTTGGAAAAATGTTTCAGAATCTCCGACATTATGCATTCCATCATTATGAGTTGACCAATTGATATTGCATGTTGTTATTCAACTAGTAGAATACCCATGTTTATGTTTTATTATGGAATTATTTACTCAGCTCATATTCCTGCCATAATGTGTTCATGTTTATTATTAAAGGCATGTGTTTTCAATTATTCACCATGTCTAATGTTTATATTATTTTCTGTTTTATTACTTACTCTTACTGATAATTTTAGATCACCCTTTTCTTATGTTTTATTTTCTCGGAAGATGAATAATTATTTTATGAATGACATCCAAGCATAATCTAGGAGATGTGATGACTCTAGTGGAGTAAATTAGCGTTGTTTTTCTTTTCCTTATATAAAGTTGAACTTATGTATGTATCTTGTTTACAATAATAATAAATTACATGGTCCTTCGAGATTCGTATTCCTTGAATGTACGCCAATGTAATCAAATTAGGCACCAAGTCCGGGCAATTGGGGTCAGGTTCTTATAGTTGGTATCGGAGGAATTTTAGTAGAATACTTGGAAACTAGATTTAGAAAACATAGAATTTGGGAAGAGTCCCTAAGTTAGTATTTTAGGATATACATACAATAAAGTCCTAGTAATTCAGTAAGGAATAGATTATGGAGGTCTTTCAAGCAATACATCCCTATCTGGATATGAGCAGGTAGAGGCGGCTCTGGCATAGATGTATCTAGGGATAAAACCCGAAAACACTACTCCAATCTAAAATTGAACAGGAACTGGTGCATGAAAACGGGCCTTGCTGCACTCTTGGTTATGACACTCCCATGGGATATGCTTAAGATAATTCACATTTTCTTTACAGGTCATTATGAAGGATTGAAATGTAAAATATTCCTCAAAGAAACCATATTTGTGAATATGGGATTATCCACGCGTATGATCTCAATTTTTCTGAGTATTTTTAAGTTAATATTATACATTATGATTCATAACCTAATCTAGTGTATTCCATTATCTAGATATGGAACCTAGTGGACTGAATGGAAATCACACGAATTCACGTGTCCCCTGTAGGGATTTTCCTATAACGCATGATAATGATGTTGGCTCTGGTGTTGTGACTGGTGCTGAGAAACTCATAAATATACTGGGACTACTTACTCAGGTTATGAATAATAACCTTACCCATATGGAGCATCCAGATCCACCACATGGAGGATTAATGCTAGATCGCTTTATACAACAACAACCTCAATCATTTAACAGGACTACCAACCCGTTTGTAGCAAAGCAGTTGATATGTTTCCTTGAGAAGATATTTCTTGCCTTGGGATGTAATGAAAGAGGGAAGGTTGTCATAGAAGTTTATCGTCTATCAGGAGATGTGTATTAGTGGTGTCCATTAATACAAAACACAAAGGAGGAGGAAGAGATAGAAGAGATGGAATAGAGGTATCTTAAGGAAATCTTTATAGAAAAAAATATTTCCCTTATGAGCAGCGAGCAGATATGGAGTGAAAATTCTTGAATCTGAGGCAGAAGGAAGATGAGAATGTTTCAAGGTATGAATCTAACTTCACAAGATTAGAAAGACATGTTGTAGACTATATACAAAATCCAAGGAGAAAAATTGATCGATTCTTTGATGCCCTAAATCCATTCCTCCGGCGAGCACTGGTCTCCCAATGTTTTTCACCATATGAGGATATAGTTTCATGTGCCATCAAGACAAAAAAAGAATTTTCTTAAGTCTTATGACTTTAAGGGAATGCAATAAAAGAATAGGTCGGCTGAAAGCCCTGGGAAAGGAAATAAGGAAAAATGGAAGAAGGAAAGAGTTGAATTGCCACCATGCGACAATTGTGGAAGGAAACACCCTGGTGAGTTCTTAAAAGGACAAGAAGTATGCTAAAAATGTTGTTAGAGAGGCCATCTTACTGTTGATTGCAAGGGGACAAAGGAATCAAATGATGTTCGATGCTATAGTTTTCAGGAGATGGGACACTATGCTAATGATTGTCCAAAACATCAAGGAAATATACAACACAAAAAGACCAAGGGATTAGGGACAAGCTTATGCAATCACAACTACAAAGGTTGAAGTTCCTAATGATGTGGTGGCAGATACTTTAATTGTTTCCTCATGTTTATCTAATGCTTTATTTGATTCTGTATCATCGCATTGTTTCATATCTTCCAAATTTTCTTTGAAAATTAGATGTTTCCAATTTGATTTAACAATGGAGTTGTCAGTCAAAACTCCTAAGGCAAGTATCATTGCTACAAAGTTCTACGAATCAGTTCTCATTAAGGCATATAAAGTTTCTTTATCTGCTGATCTTATCGTCATACCCATGATAGAATTTGATATAATCCTCGGTATGGATTGGCTTCCGGACCAAAATGAAAAAATTTATTGTAAGAAGAAGGAGGTTAGGATTTTTGATAACGATGATAAAGAACACCTTATCTTACAATAGAATCGTCACCACATGATTATCACCTAGATCCACCCCTAGTAGCTCAACTAAATTCAATTATTGGGGAGGAAGATAATGAAATAATTTTGGGCAAAGAAAGGAATGTTCAAATTGAGGATGTACCTATTGTGAGATAATATGTTGATGTGTTTCCTGAAGATTTACCTATACATCCTCCAGAACGAGAAATTGAGTTTTCCATTGATTTAATTTCTTGTTCAAGGCCCCTATCGAAGAACCCTTATAGAATGGCCACTGTGTAATTAGTGGAACTAAAGAAACAACTAGAGGAATTGAGTAATAAGGGATTTATTCTCCCTAGTGTTTCTCCATAGGGAGCCCCTGTCCTTTTTTTAAGAAGAAAGATGGATCTATGCGGTTATGTATCGACTACAGGGAGATCAATGCTATAACAATAAAGAAAAAGTATCCCCTACCTCGCGTTGATGATTTATTTGACCAACTACATGGAGCTCAATACTTCTAAAAGATTGACCTTCAATCTGGATATCATCAGTTGTGTGTGAAGAAGAAAGGATTTTCGAAAATAGCATTTGAAACCAGGTATGGGCATTACAAGTTTACAGTGATGCCTTTTGGATTGACTAATGCACCGTTTATCTTCATGGATCTAATGAATAGAGTTTTCAAGGAATATCTCGATGATTTTGTAGTGGTATTTATTGATGATATCTTGGTATACTCCAAAAGCTACGAAGATCATGGAAATCACTTGTGCATTATCCTAAAGACTCTTAGAATACATGAATTATATGGGAAGTTTTGCAAGTGTGAATTCTGGATTTAGGAGATTTCTTTTCTTCGCTATATTTTCACTAAGGATCGAATCCTAGTTGATCCTGTGAAGACAAAGGCAATCCAATATTGGCCCACACCAACAAACATAACTGAGGTATGTTGTTTTATTGGCTTAGCAGGTTATTATCGGCGTTTCGTGCAGAATTTTGCCCGACTGGCTAACCCACTAATGAAACTCACATGTAAAGGGGTTAAATTTGTTTGGAAAAAATATTTTGAGGAATGTTTCGAAGAAATGAAGAGAATATTAGTCAATACTCATATATTGACTCTACCATTGGGGAATGACGGGTTTGTTATCTATCGTGATGCTTTAAAGAAAGGACTTGGTTGTGTCCTTATAGAAAATGATAGGGTTATTGCTTATGCATCACAATAACTAAAAATTCATGAGCAAAAATATCCTACTCATGATCTTGAGTTACCTGCTGTAATATTTGCTTTAAAGATATGGAGACATTATCTCTATGGTGAAAAATGTGAGATTTATACTGATCACAAGAGTTTGAAGTATATTTTCTCACAGAAAGAACTCAACATGAGGTAAAGGAGATGGCTTGAACTACTCAAGGATTATTATTTCATGATACACTACCACTCGGGGAAGGAAAATAAGGTGGAAAATGCCTTGAGCAGAAAGGATCTTGGAGTTTTAAGCAAGATGATAGTTGAAAGGGATCCTATTTTCATGGATCTAGTAAAGATGGATATGGGAATGACCATGGAAGGTGAAACATCAATGATTTTTTAAATGGTTTCAAAACCATATTTACTAGAAAGGGTAAAAAAAATTTAGTCTGATTATGGGGAGTTTCAAAAGAAAATTAAAGTGGTTAATGATGGGAGATTGAGTGACTTTGTATATGAAGATGGAATATTGAAATTCTGGAAGAGACTTTGTGTTCCCGATATACCTGATCTAAAAAGGGAATTGATGGGTGATGCTCATAGTTACAATTTCTCTATACACCATGGAAGCACTATGATGTATAGTGATTTGAAGGAAAATTTTTTGTGGGACAACCTGAAGAGGGATATTGTTGATTTTGTGTCAAGACGTATGGTTTGTCAACAAGTGGATGTTGGAAGGCAACAGCCTGGAGGAGTATTGCAACCTCTTCCCATACCTAAGTGTAAATGGGATAATATCACAATGGACTTTGTCATGGGACTACCAAAGAATCCTCGAAGGAATGATGAAATATGGGTCATTATTGATCATCTTACCAAGTCAGCACATTTTCATTATATAAGAGAAGATATGCTACTTGAACGTCTAGCAAGACTATATGTTAATGAAGAAGTGAGACATCATGGAGTACCCCTATCGATTGTTTCTGATCGTGATACACATTTTACATCAAGATTATAGAAAATTATTCAGAAGGCCCTAGATACTGATCTTAGTTTGAGCACTGCCTACCACCCACAAACAGATGGACAATCGGAACGGACAATTCAAACATTGGAAGACATGTTGAGGTCTTGTTCACTTTATTTTCAAGGCATGTGGGATCAGTATTTACATCTCATAGAATTTTCCTATAACAATTGATTCCATTCAAGTATACAGATGGCACCCTATGAAGCATTATATGAGAGGCGACGTTGTACACCAACTTGCTGGGATGATGTTGGTGAAAGAAATCTCGTGGGCCCTTAACATGTTAAAGAAACAATGGGAAATGTGAAGATTATCCAGAACCATATCAAAATAGCTCAAAGTAGGCAAAAGAGCAATGCTAATAACCGAAGGATGGATTTAGAGTTTCAAAGAAGGTGATCAAGTTTTCTTAAAGGTATATCTATAGAAGGGTATTATATGATTCGGTAAGAAGGGAAAATTAAGTCCCATGTACATCGGAACATTTGAAATTTTGGCCCGAATTGGAGCCACCATGTCTCTCCAAGGTTCACAATGTGTTCCACGTGTCAATGTTAAGAAAGTACATGCCAGACCCAACACATGTACTCACTTATGAAGAAGTGGAACTTATGCCTGATCTATCTTAATGTGAAGTGTCTATTAGGATTATTTATACTAGAGAACAAGTATTGAGAAATCAGACGACTCGACTGTTAAAGGTTCTATGGAGGAACCATAAGATGGAGGAAACAACATGGGAGCCTGAGGAGCATATGTTAAAGACATACCCGAATCATTTTAGGTAATATTATATGAATTTCGAGGATGATATTTTTGTAAGTAGGGGAGAATGTAACACCCCAATGTTTTGAAAATAAATATAGAATGCAATTTTATAAACACAACTTTTCCACTTCTATGTCTTGAATTTTGAAAAATGGTCATCTAGAGTTGTGTTCAGTAAGTCATTTGGAGTCTGATAGAACAAACTTGATTTTTGGTGAATAGTAACATACCTTTATGAATAGTAATATGAATAGTAATATTCCCCTTGAATAGTAAAAATGATATTATTTTATTTTCTTAAGGAAATATGATAATGGGATCTTAAATAATTTTTCAATGTAACATAAAACTAATTGCACTTCAAGATTGTTGTTTTTAGAATTAACAATGACCTTATTTAACAATTAAATTAATAATATTTGGAAAATTATTTCTGAAAAATGGATTTCACTTTTGAGTTATACACGTTGAAAAATGGAATGGGTGAATTTTTGTGATTTTTCTGAAATTCTTGAATTTTTAATGAATAGTGAAATACGATAAAATACCGTATATAAAAATTATCAGTTAAATACACTAATTATGACATCATATGTGATGTAAGGCTACTTGGTTCGAACTAACATTCCAATATTACTATTAGGGGTCACATGAAACAACAATATTGGTTTTCTTGAGGGAAATAATAAAATAATGAATTAAATATTCAAAATTTACTCCTCTCCTCCACTATAAAATCCGCTCACCACTCCCTCTTCACTTCAATCCTCTAAGCCTTGAATCTCCTCAATGTTCTTCCCCATTACCCTTACCTAGTATCTCCCCAAGTCCAAGAAGCTTTTTTTCTTTCCAAAAGACCAAAACCCCTTCCCTTAAAGAGTTTCTCAAGGAGGTTATTTCAAGAGGCAAAATACCCTTCTTTTTCATTTGGTTTCATTTCTATTTACCTTCTTTTGTTATCCTATCCTAAACTATTCTGTCAAAATGATCATGATAACTATATTAAAATATATATAATGGATTTATATCATTTGAATGGAAGAACCACCATTAATATTCTTACTCCCTCCCTTTTATTTTATAAACAAAATCGACATCCATGAGGTTCTGATTTATAACCTTCCTGGATGACGAAGTTTAGTTCTTTGATTTATTCAACATTACTGGTCATAAAACCATATTCATTTTTGAACTAGACTATAAAATATTCTGTTATAACCTAATTAATATTCAGAAACCATAATATGTACATATAATTAAGTTATATGACAAAACTAGTTCATACTATTCCAAATACCGCCGAATAATCGAAGTGGTGGTCATCTAATGATTCATCCTCATTACATGTAACCAAATGATAGAAATGTAAATTAACAATTCCAGATGTTCATAAATAATATTTAATTTCAATTCTGGAGATTTACATCAATTCCACTTCATAACTTACAATCAAGCGAACCGAATATGAAAATAAAGGAAACAAACACTCCAGAACGACGAAATTCAATACAATAACTTGTCAATAAAGACATAAATGAACTAACCATAATTATGTTAAGATAAATACATGTATAATAGGTTATGAAATAATTTATTAACAAGTATAGTTTCATATTCCAGGAGCTTATGTACAAGATCGGAACACGTTTGGAGTTAAGGTAAGGGTTTTTCCACCCGAACTTCCATTTTCATTCGGGATACTTTCATTGTCTAATTACCTCAATGAAATTATTATTTATTGTTTTTGTACACATAATATATTATGTGTGAGTATCATATATATGTGTACAAACCAGAACCCTTTGTTATTTTATGGATATTTACACATTTTTAAATGAACTTTCAAAGTTGTTTCCAAAATACAATCCCGATCCAAGAGAATTTCTCAAATTCTTTCCTATTTTCTAGGGAACTCTATGATCTATTTTTGGAAACCATTATCTTTATAAAATAACTCATTTTATTATAAAAATAATATCTTACCTCACTTCTGGTTTTATACAAAGATTTTTCCAAAAAAAACTCTTCCTTTCAAAATAAAAGAGTATTTATCTCAAGAATTTCTTAATGATTTTATAAGAGTGTTGTCATCTAATTCAACACTTTTGTTGATTCCATGGTATTATTGGGTTTAATAATTTATGAATTCATATACCATATTTTATCTAACTGTTTACGACTAACTCTATTGTGGATGATCTGTCCTAAAACCATTCACTATATTATTCTGAATGGTTAGTGTTTATGTTCAATAATTGGGGAAACTTTCTTAAGTTTCATATGATAGTTTTAATATGAATGTATATGTTGTTTATGTTTATCACCACTCATATTTGGAATCCATTGGACTTATTATGTGATGGGTGGGGCCCACAATAGATCCAAGATTCATCGATAGGTCTCATGAGAAAACTATATGAGGAATTGGATGAGGCCTTTCCCAATGTGATATGGATTTTGGCTGAGGCCTTAATAATTAGACGTCATGGCCGAGGCCTTGAAATAATGTTTCAGAATGTCCAACATTATGAATTCTATCATTATGAGTTCAGATATTGATATTTCATGTGGTTATTCGACTAGTAGAATACCCATGGTTATGTTTTATTATGGCATTATTTACTCCTATCATATTCCTGCCATAATGTGTCCAATTTTATTATTAAAGAGATGTGTTTTCAATTATTCACTTTTTATAATGTTAATATTATTTTCCGTTGTATTTCTTACTCTTACTGAGAATTTGATCCCACCTCTTTTTTTGTTTCATTTTCTCAGGAGATGAAGAACTATTTTATGAATGACTTGCAAGAATTATCTAGGAGATGTGATGACTCTAGTGGAATAAATTAGTGTTGTTTTTCCTTTCCTTATTTAAAGTTGAACTTATGTATATATCTTGTTTCCAATAATACTAAACTACTTAGTTCTTCAGGATTCGTATTCCTTGTATGTTTTCCAACGTAATCAAATAAGGCACCAACTCTGGGCAACTGGGGTCTGGTTCTTATAGAATGTATTTGTCTATGTGATCTAGGGGGTAAATAGTTATGGGATCATGTTTATGTTATAGATTTAAGACAATGATATCATGATGGATTCATAAATAGATTCCACCATTTTCTCATACTTGAATTTATTATGTTTCCAATAAATCTAATATGTCTAAATCCTTTCAATCCTGATGACACCTCATATGTTAAATATCTAATATTTTTCCATCACCGCAATTTATCAACAATTGAGTGGTAAATATGGATGTATATATGTGTGTTTGTGGCTCTGATATGTTTGTTTGGCTGTCTAGGGAATTTTTCTGGTGATGTAACACACATTCATGAGTGGATTACCCCAAATATATCATGATAATTTTTTAGGATATGTTGGATCTTCTCAGATTATTATAATCAAAAAAATTTAAGGGGAAAGGTTTATTCTAGGTCATTGGAAAATGATATGCATCAATAGTCTATTCTATTATAGTTGAAGGATAGTGTGTTTCTCTCATATTGAGTGTATCTCTCTCTCTCTGTGAGTGTGTATATCTTCCCATAAATTTGTCCATCCACTCATTTGTCTCTCACTTTTTATGTAATCTCATACACTAGTTCATTGGTCTATCTATTCCTTCATCCCTCATTCATAGTCCAGTCTATCTATCCATATTTCTATACATTGGTTTGATCAAATATTTTGGTGTAGTTGCATACGTCTATAATATTTACAAGATTGAAAATGAAAACACCCATGGAAAAGTGTATCTTTATATTCAAATGACCTTATATGTTCAACACTTCATCAAACAAGAAGGTAGTTTTAAACATACTGCACAACTATCTGTCATGATTACTCATGTAGCACATGTCTTTTATAATATCTAGAGGTAAATTATGGTTTTATTTATTTCATTCTATGTGCATATCATGAATCTTCCTCCTTATATTACCCATTAGGTTTGTAAGTGATTTTCTTAATGTTAGCTTTGAAGCATTGAATCACCCAACAATATTCGTATATATCTACTTATTTTTATTGTTTAATGTTTTTTCGTGTCTTATTGGTAGGTTGATTGTGGCTGCTGATTGGATATGAATTGAAGCTAGTTTGATTTCTATTTTAGTCAGGATATCTGATTTTAATTTGTTTTTTGCAGGTTATTTTTTTTGTTTTGCTTATGAATTTCACCTATTGGAATGCAGGTTTTTTTAAAATATCAAGACTTGTGATCGCTTATGGAGGACACTATAGGTTTTTGTTTGGAAACCATTAGTGACTGTAAATGACAGTCACTAAATCTATTTATCTAAAATTATTAGCGGCTACATATACGGTTGCTAATATCCTTTCTAGTGACTGCTACCACGTCTGGGTTAGGAAACCCTATAGGGATTGTCTTTGGTAGTCGCTAATGCCCAATATCGACGGGGCAACTGCGACTGCCAAAAAAGACCGAGTAGCGCTCCCTAAAAACTATTAGAAACCACTTTTGGTGGTAACTAATAATCAATTTTCTAGTAATGATATCATTATTACTATATTTTCTTTAGTCAATATATTTTCAATGGGATTATCAAATTTCTTTTGATAGCAACATTCCCTTGAAAAATTCCCATCGTTTTCCAAAGAAAATTCATTCTCCTTTCCTATTGGAAGGATTGTATTTCTTCGTGAATTGTTGAATTTTCTTTTTGAAATGTAAGAAAGAGTTTCGTTGTGAATTTACCTCATTTATATTAATATTTGTATTGAATTGTGAATTCATACTCACGACTCTCGACCTGGATTATTCTTCAATGCAAAGAAGCTTTTTTAATTTTTTTGAGGAAATATCATCACTCTTTTTAATAAGTTATTTTCCATAATCTTTCCACATAGGTGGTAATTTAGAAATAATTGCACCATCCTGAAATGTTTATGGTATATTACTCTTAAGGGAAATAATTTTATTTGGTATAACTGGTAGCTCTTTAAATTGCTCCAAAACCAGCTTGTTATCAACCATCTCATAGTTCAGATACATTTCAATAAGAAATTTATTGATACCTTCTTCCTCAGCTTTGTACATGGACTTGAGTGCATTCCATATCTCTCGAGTGGTCTTAATTTGGAAGAAATAATCATAAGGGCAATTTTATAATGTGTTTAGAATATGTTCTCAACAAAAAAATTGATCATCTTAAAGTTTCTTCCTCATTACCTGAATGCTGTCGACTTGAGTAACATCAAGGGGTGTACCATCGAGATTTGAAGTGGGCTCCTCAGGAATGAGGGGATGATTTAGTTCCACAGTGTAAAAAATCTTTAACACCTTATGTAGAAACTTCATCTTGTCATGCCACTGGAATAAGTTATTTTCATCGAAACGGTCAAGTTTGATCATGTCTTGGTTTATCAATTTGAGGGATTTGGAATCCATCTTCTATGTTCTGACTTAGTTATCCACCCGTTTTATTGTTGTAAAAAAATATGTAGGCAGATCAAGAAGAATGATTGAACATAGATACATAAATTTAATTCACTATCCAAAAGGGTTTGATCCACCCCCCACATTGATGGTGTAGAGTTGTTGATGGAAGCTTCACTTGACAGTTTCACCAAAATTTTGGGAAAACTGAACACCGATTTTCGATTTCCTTATAGTATTGATGTTGGAAAAAATATCTAGAGAATTTTTGGGATTGAAGAATAAGTAAACCTTTAATCTATATCATCATCACTTATTTATAAAATGAAATAGGCATAAATCTAACTTGTTTGAGCTTGTTGTTTGATTAAAAGAACACATTGGTTCAGTCGAAATGAGATAACTCTTGATGGGGGGAAACCATTTTGATTAAAACAAAACAAAAAACCAACAGTTATGACTTATCACATTTTTTTGTTTTTAATAAAATATTTTGTTTGGTTTGGTTATATATATATATATAATAAAACATTTTACTAAATTTATAATTTTTAAAAACACTTTAAAATAATGTAGCCAAATTTATATTTTTAATGAATGTTCCAATTCCCAAATGTTGTTTTTAAGTTTTAAATTATAAAATCGTGTTTAGTTTTCAAGGAAAATATTACGTGTGTTTTCTATTATTATTTTGAAATTATTTTTTATGTGGGATGCTTGTGTTGTTGAGACTTTGTGTGTGGAGTTCTATTCTGTTGGGCGTGTTTATGGATTGGGGCTCATGGATGTTTTGAGGTCTGCTTCATTCAGGATGTTCACTTAGTCCTACTTCATTGGCTCGCCTGACCTCCGCTGCATGCCACCATGAAGATCCTCCTATCTCGCCACATCTTGACAGTTTGTGAATTGTGATACGGTGATCCTAGTTCCCTTATTTGTGTTTCCTGGTATGCTTATCCATTGTCGCTCATTTATCCTCAGCCATGAACGTGTCCCTGATAATTATGTATCTCTTTTCACCACCTTGATTTCTTGATCCTTCGTCTCACCTTCCACCTGTTGTGTGGCTCCTCGTCTATTACACCTGTCAAGGTGTCACATCGGGTCTTTGGTGCCATTATTTATTATGGTGTGTGGGTGTTTTTTGTGTGTGGTTCATTATCTTCAACCTATGAGTTCGAGAGAATTGAGAGAATGTACTTGTTGTTCTATGATCCGCTGCCAGCACGTCACCATCCTAACCCCATTCCGGTGATCTCTATTGGAGAACTTGTCTCTCATGAGTTTTGTTTCTTAACTGATTTACTCCTCCACAAATCCAATCAAATGAGTGAAGTAATCCCATTATATATAGCCCATGATCTATCCAAATCTATAATGCGAAGAACAATATATTGAAGGGAACCAATGATCATGTTTACTAGAGGATAATATGATAAGTCTGTAAGGTAAGAGGAGCCATCAAAATACCCAACTAGTTTAACTTCATAATTAAGAAACCTAAAGTGAAAATAGATTAATAAAAAGAAAGATATATTAAAATCTAAAGGTAAATATCACTATAAATATCCACTATAAAAAACATTATGGTTTATCCACTAGATATTGTAAAGATATTTCAATGGAAGAAAACATAGGAAAAAAACAAAATGAAATTTCAATAAAAGAAAGAAAGGTAGTAATAATTTATACAGTATTTATTTTTATAAAGCATTCTATCCCCTTTATATGATTTACCATCTACTTATATTAAAATGGGGTTTAGTGAACTTTATCACCTCCTCCTCTTTCTTATACCAACATCCTTGTGACTTTTTTTGTTATGGTTTTACCTAATTTAGTTATGAAACATACGTTAAGACTAAATTTTTCTCTTGTTTGTGTGAATGTATGAAACGTTTTTACCTTCCCTCCTTTATGGGATCATTATTAGCTGGCATGGATCGACTATATTTAATAATCATTCCTCTTATAGAATCATCAACGGGTCACTGGAGTCTTTGGTTAAAGGGTTTATGATAGATATGATATATTTTAGAGAAATTTTGTATAGTTTATTATATATGGAATAAAAATAGAGATATTAATTAGGTATAATGTAATTATCCTATATTCATCATTAATTAGTATATATCATAAGTAGCAGCAGGAATTTCTTGAGCATCATGGGAAAAAATATGTGTATGTCATCTCCAATAATTAAATTATAATTGGCGATATTGACATTTCATAGTAGGAAATTTATAGTTCTCTTTACATGAAATCCTCATGTCCATCATGTCATTCAAATGATAGGATGTAATAAAATGTGATAATCCCACCTCCTCATTCATTAAAAGAGATATGTTTTTTTTCATAAAATATAATTCACTTCATGGATTCTATAGAGTAATATCTCCCCTAAAAAACCATTTTGGATTGGTGGTGATATAGATATTGAAATTGATGATAAAATTTTATTTCATTTCAAAGGGAATTCATAAATTATGATTGATATACCCGTGTTGATTTTTGTTACCACAACACATCAATATGTGTGAATTAAATCTATCATTATCCATCTTAGATAATAAGATGTATCTATTGTATTCCATAGTTGAATTACAATCACTGGCATGGGATTATTATTTTCTGTGATGTCTATTTTAATTGATTTGTTTTGTGTTATAGATTGAAATATCATCTTGTCACTAGTTTCTACATCCATATCTTTATGTACACATAATATTAATTGGTGGTGACATCACAATGTCCTCAAATAGAGTCTACATCCAATTCAAGCAACACATTTAACAGAATTTATGATTGTATGTTATTCATTACACAACTATTAATGGTTGATAATGTATTCAGTATATAACTATTTAGTGTAGATATTAGGTGACTATTAAGAATCCAACGAAAGTAATTGTTTACTATTTTATATACAGGATATGGCACATATAAATAAATGATATTAATCATAAAATTATAATGTAATCTAATGTGCCCTTCTAAAAAATAAAGAAAATATTAATTGTTTTGATAACCCCTCACATGTGGATGTACTTTTCTTATTAACACACTTGGAAAATGTGTTTCTGTTATTTAAGTAGACTTATTTTGAAACTTATATGCAAATTACGTGAAACTAATTTTAGTAATAAATCAATATTTAGGCTCTATTTGGTAGTACTTTTTAAAAATATCTTAGAGTACAAATCCATTTTTATAATGTATTTTGTGCAAGTGTTTTAAAAATTCATGAAAATGTATTTCTTGAAAAAAATTCATGAAAATTTATTTATTTATATATTATAATCAAGACATAATGTTTTCTTTTTATTTAATTGTCCTTTAACTATATATTTTCATTTCCTTACTGATTAAAAACTCTAACAAAAAAGTCATCATTTCGTAACAAAAAAATATCTTAGTTGAGTTTTATTTTATATATTCATTTCATCAACATTTTAATTATATTAAAATTATTTTTCTTATCCAGACGTGTTTTATAAGCCTCTCAATAAAATATTTATTCAAGTAATAAATATGTCTTTTAAAAATAAAATGAATAACTAATTAATTATATAGCAATGTTCATATCTTTTGTGAATTGTTTTTTTTGTTTCTGATGAGTATGAATTTAAGTCCATATGCAATTGGTTAGTATTTATATAAAATGTATTTTGTTATATGAAATTCTGAAAATGCACACAATATGAAGCCTTGTGTAAACGTTGCTTCTTGTTGTACAGATACTGATATGGATAAGAGTTGGATTGATCTTCCAAATAGAACATATTGAGAATATTTTTAAGGCATTATGCAATTTATTTACCTAACTAGAAGATTTCAATGTGAAAATATCTGTTTTCCATGTATAAAATGTGAAAATAGATATAAATTCATATCATTTACTATGAGATAGCACCTATTCTTAAATGGGTTTTTATAAAATTATTATAGTTGGACTCGTTGTGGATAAAAATATATTCATTGTCACAAAATAGAAACTATTAAGATGGATGTTTATGATAGTAAGACTAATCCTATGCATGAAATGATTACTGAAATGGCACGTGGGCTTGCTTATGAAGGCATTAACATATGTAATGTTAAGACCAGTGAGATCAATCCGTGCTCGGATGTAGATATTGATTTGTTGCAGTTTTATGAAATACTTAATGATGAAAAATTAGAATTATATTTTGGGTGTACTAATTATAGTAAATCATCTTTTATCATGTAGTTTTTCACTTGATGACTTTGAATCAGTGGTCAAATAAATCATTCGACATGTAATTGGTGCGATTGAAAAAGTATGTCCTGCTGATGCTAAGATTCTTGAGTTATATTACCAAGATCATAAGTTTACCGAGAACTTAGGTTTCACATTTGAGAATATATATGCATGTGTAAAAACATTATTCTATATAGCATTAAGAATGGCCATTTGGATAATTGTACGATCTGTTACTCTTCCCGGAGGAAATATGACAAGGGAAATCAGACTAATCAAATTCAGACTGCGAAACAGAGGAAATTGATTTCGATAAAGTAAATGTGTTACTTTCCACTGAATTTAAGGTTTAAAATATTATTTATGTCATCTAAAGTTTCTCATTTAATGGGATGGAATGTGGATAGAAATAAGGAAATTTATATGCTAACTCACTCAAAGGAAACTCTTGTTTGGAAACAATTCGATCAAAGACACCCTGACATTGCTAAAGATAGTTGTAATGTCCGATTGGGATAGGAAGTAGACGATTTCAATCCATTCAGGTCTATAGATGGTGAAATTAATAGCCCATAGCCTATGGTTATTGTTTCGTATAATCTTCCTCTATGGATTTGTATGAAACAAAAATTTCTATTACTTTCCACTCTTATTAATAGACCTGAATATCTAGGGGATTAGATTGATGTTTACCTTCTTCCATTAATTGATGAGTTGAATGAATTTTGGGGTGATGGTGTGATGACATAAGACTGTGAAACAAATGAAATATTCAAATTATTGTGAACAATCAATGAATTCTCAGCTTATGCAAGTTTTTCAGGTTGGAGTACAAAATGGGAATTTTATTTCCCTTACTGCAATAAAAGTAAAAATTATACATGGCTTAAGCTGTGTAAAAAGTGGACATATAATGGCCATAGACATTTTATTCCCCCTCACCACAGGCTTGGAATGGACGGAGTGGCATTTGATGGTTCTATAGAATTCAAGCCAACATAAAAGGTCATGACTGGAGTAGATATATTTTCATAGATTGAGGAAGAAAACATCTACATGGTATATGAATTTTAGGATTTGAAATCTCATCCATTACCCAATATTCGTGGTGCAGTTAGGTAGTGCAGTCAAAATTGGATGAATAAAAGTTTTTTTATTGTCCACTATTCGATAAGTAACATTATAAGGCATAATTTCGATGTCATGCACATTGAAAAAAATGTTTTTGATAATATATTATAGACCATTTTAGGTGTTAGTGGAAAATCAAAGGATCATTTCAATTCACTATCTGGTTTAGAAGAAATGGGTTTAGGGAAACAATTGAATTTATAGTTGGTTGAGGGAAACAAGGAATACATGCCTAATGCACAGAATATGGTGAGAAAAAAAGAGAATGATATATTTCTTTCCATTTTGAAGATGTTCAAGGTGCCTGATGGTTACTCTTCTAATATTTCCATGTGTGTGAATGTGATGAGTAGGAGACTGCAAGGGTTGAAAAGTCATGACTATCACATACTACATCAGTATTTGATTCCAATCTCAATGTGTGATTGTTTATCACCCAATTTTGTTCAACATTTTATTAAGATGAGTAATTTTTTTAGAATTTTTTATGAAATAAAAGAATGGATGATTTAACAAATTTGGAGGACAGAATTGTACTTTCATTTTGTTACATGGAGAAACAATTTCCACCATATTTTTTCAATGTTTTATTTCAATTGAAACTGCACTTTACCAATGAAGTAATGACTATTAGTCCAATTCAATTTAGGTGGATGTATCCTATTGAGAAATATCTGAATACATTGAAACGATTCGTACATAACATAGCTCATCTAGAGCCATAAAAAACCAATGGTTATTTGATGGATGTGTTTACTATTTTTTTGTGCAGAATATCTTATAGATTTTGAAACAAAATTGTAACAGCCCAAGATTTTATAAAAAATATTCTTTTTAATTTTATTAATGTCTTGTGTTGTACGCTACACCAAAAGGAGCTTGCACAACACGCATCCTTGACTTGCCTTGCATTACACGCAATCGCGACCTTCCTCGATAGCGTGTGTAGTACGCAATAACGAGTTTCACTAAACAGCGATATGCTATTAAAATGTTATTAAAACTAGCTGTTATGAATAGTAATAACCACTTTTTAAAATTCTGTATATCTTATTTTTCAAAATGAACTTCATTTTTGGATTCGGAGTATCGAATTTAGCCTAAGGTGAAATTTTGGTACATTTCGGATAACTTTCATATTCTGATGAATAGTGAAAATTACTAAATTATAATTAAAAAACAACTTTTTTAATCGAAATAATTAATAGTGATAAATTATTAATTGGAGTAGTTTGAAAGAATATTTAGAAAATATTTTTACAATTTAATACAATGTTATTCATTGGATGTAATTGCACATTTAAACCAGACATAAACAAGTGTGAATCTTTTGATAGATATTGTTTCTTAAAAACACGCTATTTGTTTTAATAGCGGGATTTAATTATAAAATTAATTTATGCAACTTCTATGTTATGAATTTGGTAAAATAGACTTCATTTTTGAATTCGGAATATGAAATATAGCTTAGGATGAAATTTTGGCATTTTTCTGAAAACCTTCATTTTTTGATGAATAGTGAAACTACTAAGTGGCAGTTAAAAAACTGAATTTTTCATAAAACTTAATTTTACCGCTTCTGTGAATGGAATTTCAAAAATACGAGAGACACGGTTGATGTCAGTATGTAAAATGTGGTTCAATGAGATGAAAATAATTTTTGGTGAATAGTAACTTTTTACTTTTATTTACCACGGTTAAAAGTAAATAGGGTAATTAAGGGTAAGAATGATATCAATATTACCCTAACACATGTCCTAATTCTATTGGACAAGTGTATCTCGACCAAAAACAACCTTAAGTGTAAAATATTATCATTGAGGCCCACTTGGATTAGATTTGGACATTTATTATTATTTAATTCAAAGAAGAGTTAAAAGAGTTAAAATCAAAGTTTATTCACTAAAACATTTTTAATATGGGGTTATACATAAGATAAATTCGACTATAAATATTCATTAGAAAGATAAAACGATTTCCTACATAATGATATTTTATTTATAATTTTTAGACTTTAAATAAATTAATTTATTTATGACACAACGATGATGCAGTAATTACCCTTTTAAGGAAATATTAACATAATTTATGTTATAAATACTCAAATGAATGTAATTTGAGACTTTTTATGAATTCCACTAATTTTCTAGGTTACTATGATATATTAGTGTTGATTTAAGAAACTTGGTTCGAACATATAATTCTGTTATGACTTTCACAAAAATCATATATCAAATAGTGTCAAAATTGACACAAAATAGTTTTTAAATCAAATATTATATTATTAATTGTTATTTTATTCCTAAAAATCTAAGGTTCGGCCAAATGACTTAGATAAGGATATATATATTAATAATAAACAATTTGGGGTTCGTTTGGCATGTTATAGTATGTGTATTAACCATATAGTGAAAGAAAACAAAAAGACACGGTAAAAGTTAAATTATTTAACTTAGAGTTAAATCTAATTGATAAGGTTAAAATAATAACCTAAACTTGTCTAAATCCTATTGGTTGATAGGATTTCGACCCATCCCCACTTTATCTTCGAAATAAGACCCTTTGTAACCATTATAAACCGATTTTTACTTTAATATAAAATAATATTTTGAGATATTCCTAAGGTGCCCCTCTCCTCCCTTATAAAAGGGCACCTCCTCCCCCTCCTCCTCACACCAATTTGAGCACTCAAGCTCGGCCAACCCCTGCCAAAATCTCTTATCCACTTTCCTAGAAACATCCTAGAGGTTCTGGTCTTCCTCAAAGACCAATTTTAGTTCCCTAAGAGGAGGTCTCCAAAAGGCGCTTCAAAGAAGAGGTAATTACCGTTACCAATTCTTTCATCTTTATTTCTTCTTCCACTTATTCTTATTAGGTTGTTTCATTATGAAGTAATAACATCAGTATCACTCATATACTTATATGTTATTATAAGTATGAAACAACCCTATTTCACCATCTATCTATCCTACGGAAAGAGAAATCACCGCGCGTGCGTACGTACGGAATACCGTCTCCACGCCGTGGTGTAATCTATTTTCCACCACCACCTTACATGGATGGGTATAATGGTGTAAAGAATAACTATACATAGTTATTAAAACATCATATTTATTCTGATATATTGTATAATCCACTCCAATTCAGTTCAATATTTATGTAAATGATATCATCGCTCGTGCGTACGTACGGACTACCGTCTCCACGACGCGATGAGATTCATTCTCCATGTTAACCATTTAAGAATGATTATAAAGTATATATAAGAAATAATAATGAAATATATGACATTATAAAGTTACTGGATTTATGTATATATATATATATGTATTTCATCTACTTACTTCCATTTCAAGACAATAAGGAAAGTAAAACAGCGTTCATGCGTACGTACGGACTACCGTCTCCATGAACGGTGTTTTTCATTTTATTTATCTATCTATTATATATATATACTGAATATATATGATATATAAATCATATTTTATATTCTTGAAGTAAGTAGATCATGATATAAGTAATAATGATGTCAAGAACAACAAGTCAAAACACCTACGATAAATGAAACGATTTTACCCAAAACGCTTCTTTAACATGGAATTTACAAAAGAACGGGTAATATAATGTCATAAGTGAACCATATATGATATCATAACAATGAATATGATTCTGGAATAAGTCAATAACATGATTTAAATCATTATACAGGAGGTTTGGACACTTACAAAGCAAGTCGGACATAAGGTAAGGGAAATATCACAATCTCATTTTTATCCGAGATTGTTTATTCGTAAGTAATTACTGGGGTGTATTTTATCATCCACATCCATGTTTCATCAATATGTAATATTATTTCCATCCACCTACAATTGTTTAAATCCATTTTTACCCTTCGGTTAGTTTTTAGTAAAACAAATGAAAGGAATCTTTGTCGTTTTTCGTACGAGGTACTTTTTGACTTTTCCGACAAAAGTACGAGAAGAATGTTTTTTTAACTTATAAGGCATGAATGGATTTCTAAAACATTATTTCCAAGAAGTTTCCTTTACATATTTTTAAGTTTATTTTAAATCAACTTCTTTTATTTTATAATTGTACGACATGTTAAGAAAGGAAAAGTATTTTTGAAGCAGAAAGGATATTTTCCTCAAGAATGAAGTTCAAGTATTTTATCAAAATTATTTTCCATCTAAGATAATAAAAGGGTTCTGTTTTTATCCCTATTATTACATTGGTTTGATTATGTTGTGATGGAAATATTTTTTATGAATTCCTTTATCTTATATGAATTGATTTATGATGTCATGATGTTTCAAGAATCCCATTTTTGTTACATGTGTTATGCGATGATGTATGATTATGTGGCACACATAAGAAAGGATTCATTATAAGATGGGTGGGACCTATATCTCCCTCCAATGCATTGGGTAAAGATTTTATATCTCATGAGATAGACATGGCTGAAATGGTAGGTTATACCGGTTCAGTAAAACAGGACTGAAACGAGGGTTACTCGATTCAGAAAGGGACTTTGTCCACTAAGATAGTCTTGGAAATTAGTCTTGACTAACAAGAAATGATTATCTATGATTATGTGTGTATGCCACAAAGTTTCATGTTTTAAGTTATGATTATTGGGATTACTTTTTCACTGCCATGATTTATCCCATGATTATGAAATTATGCTCTCTTTTGCAGGTTATGATTTCCAAAATGCTATGTTCTTATGAATATGATGAGATTGATATTTGTTTTGTTTACCCTTACTGAGCATTTGAGCTCACCCTTTTATGTTTTCTTTTCCCCAGGATATAAAGAAAGGTTTTAGGTAAAAAAAAGGAGGAAGATCTTTATGGGAGATTTTGAAGATCTTTCACCACGATTAGAAGATTATAGTCCGAGTTTCCAAAGACACTAAACTATTACGGTCCTTGTGTGTGTGTTTTTGTAATGTACTAAGTATTCCGCAAAAGTAATGTAATGTCAATGTACGTCAAGATACGGGTCTCTACAGTTGGTATCAGAGGAAAGGTTCAGTCAACCTTTGGAAACTAGGATGCGAAAACGTTAGTGAGATCCCTAGAGATATTTCTAAGGTATGTCTAGGGATGTCTCTAAGGTTAAGTATACGTATAGGTTATAGTCCTAGAATTTCTCTAACGATCTTAAAATTTAACCTAAGATGTTAGATATTGAGGGTACTACCCCTTTATTATGTTGTTTTCCCTAGCATGATTTTTGCCTCTCACACTATTCTTTTGGGGTTTTAGACGATGGCTGGAACCCAAAGGAACCGTGTTGATCAATGCAATGGACAATGCAATGATTGTCCCCCTGAGCAACCAAACGATATGGGAGCTGGAATGCAAAATCTTGTAGCCATGCTCACACAACTTTCTCAAGCTATGAATCATGCAGGACTTCCAAACGAGCAAAGGAAGGAGCAACATTCTGTTGAATCCTTCATGAGGAAACATCCGCCTTCTTTCAGTGGGTCTACTGATCCATTAGTTGCTGAACAATGGATTAGTACTACTGAAAAGATATTTTCAGTTCTTCAATGTTCTGATCATGATAAAGTCATCTTAGCAGTATATCGTTTGGAAGGTGAAGCTGATCAATGGTGGAATCTTATTAAGAATACGAGGCAAAGAGATGAAATTGATTCCATGGAATGGGATGAGTTCAAGAACTTGTTTTTCAGTAAGTACTTCCCTCGTATTCTTCGAACGAAGATGGAGAAGGAGTTTCTTGAACTAAAGCAAAAGGATGATGAATCTGTTGGTATATACGAAGCGAATTTTACAAGACTTGCAAGGTATGCATCTGGCATTATCATCCAACCTGAAAGTAAAGTTGATCGATTTTTCAGTGGCTTAAAACCAAGTCTTCGAAGGGAATTAGCTATAAGAGACTTCAGTAGCTATGAAGAAATTGTGCGTTGTGCTATCAAGGTAGAAATGGAAGTTGGTGTTACATATCCATCTCATGGTTTTGACAAGAAACGAAAGATGGAGTTCAAGGAGAAATCTCAGAATAATGGTGAAAAGAAGATGAATGTTTCCTTATGCACAAAGTGTGGAAAGAAGCATGGTGGAGATTGTCTTAAAGGGACTAGAAAATGTTTTAAGTGTGGAAAAGAAGGTCATCGAGCAGCTGAGTGTCGAAGTAATGGAAAAAGGGATTCTAATGAAGTGAATAAAGCAAACACTGCAGAGAACGCACAACCAACACTTCAATGCTTCAAGTGCAAGGAGATGGGACATTATGCCAATAAATGCTCTAATCCAAGGGTTAGTGGTGATCGACATGAGCAACCGCTTAAGGCAAAGGAAAAAGGGAAGTCACATGCGATCACTATTGGCAATGTTGAATATGACAACGATGTGGTGGAATGATTAAGTTTTTATGTAATGGGATTCCAAAATAATGTTGTATCATGGAATATTGGAATATTTATGTATTGGTCTAATGTGGTATTCAAAGTGATTGAGATATTATGCGCATAATGAAGGAAAAACGAGAAAATGAAATGTTTAACAGTATTCATGAGCTCATGATTGATATAAGGACTAAGTGATATCATGGTTTGAGTATATAGAATTTTGAGGATTTTGGTATGTGGAAAGTGTTAACTTTTAACTGCATTCAAGTTTTCACTAAGGTTCAATGGGTATTCAAGAGAGTACAAGATTAAGGCCTTTGAATGTTTGGAATGTGTCCAACAAGATATATCTTATCATATATGGGGATCAACGATGGTATTAAATCTCTGGTAATCGTTTTCACTATGTTATGAGAATGGACTGCAGTATTATGGATAGGACTAAAGATTGGAATGGATTATGTTGGACATAAGTTAGTATTGTTTAAGGATAGAAGTTTTTTCGATATTATTTATGGGATGTTATAGTAATATAGTTTTAGAAAAAGGACAACCTGCAGGACGGACGACAGCCCATCGCTTCGGACAAGGCTGTGGGAATCGAACCCACAACCGAAGTGCGACTGGCCTTTATCGCCTACCACTGGCCTATAGGAAGTCCCTGTTTAGTAGAAACTAGTTTTATTATATTAAGCAGTATGATATATGAAGTATAAGTCCATTTTAGGAACTATATATGATTAATCTCACTATAGATCGACTTATGTATATAATTTTTTCTAACCTTTTGTTTGAGACAGATGGAATGACCCGTCATTCTATCACATGATCTGCTAACACTTCACGAATAACAAATTCAACTTCATTTATTTAAGAGATGAAGTGGAAATTGTTCTAGGCACGAACAATAGTGAGATTGTACCAAAATAAATAAAGTATTTATTCCAATTCAAATTTTCAACTTTAGGGAAATGATCTTGAAAACCAAAAAAATGTTGTCCTAGTGATCTTATACCTGATGAATCGGATGGTACCTTAGATTGTCACAAATTTATGGATTTGTGATTATTGGCTTTTCCATAGCCATGTTCTCTACCACTCTTCATCAGAACATGATGGTTAGACTTCTCTTCCATATCCATATTTTCACCTATGTGGAAACCCAATGATTAGTTTATTTGGGTAACCGTTACGTTTCATACTTTTGTTTTTAAAGATTGGTTTTGATATTCCTTTTTACGATGTGAGTTTCTATTAAAGAAACTTTCAAATAGTAAACCATTTATAACCCCGACGAATTTCAAGGGCGAAATTCATTTTAAGGGGGGTAGAATGTAACAGCCCAAGATTTTATAAAAAATATTCTTTTTAATTTTATTTATGTCTTGTGTTGTACGCTACACCGAAAGGAGCTTGCACAACACGCATCCTTGACTTGCCTTTCATTACACGCAATCGCGACCTTCCTCGATAGCGTGTGTAGTACGCAATAACGAGTTTCACTAAACAACGATATGCTATTAAAATGTTATTAAAACTAGCCGTTATGAATAGTAATAACCACTTTTTAAAATTATGTAAATCTTATTTTTCAAAATGAACTTCATTTTTGGATTCGGAGTATCGAATTTAGCCTAAGGTGAAATTTTGGTACATTTCGGATAACTTTCATATTCTGATGAATAGTGAAAATTACTAAATTATAATTAAAAAACAACTTTTTTAATCGAAATAATTAATAGTGATAAATTATTAATTGGAGTAGTTTGAAAGTATATTTAGAATATATTTTTACAATTTAATACAATGTTGTTCATTGGATGTAATCGCACATTTAAACCAGACATAAACAAGTGTCAATCTTTTGATAGATATTGTTTCTTAAAAACACGCTATTTGTTTTAACAGCGGGATTTAATTATAAAATTAATTAATTCAACTTCTATGTTATGAATTTGGTAAAATATACTTCACTTTTGAATTCGGAATATGAAATATATCTTAGGATGAAATTTTGGCATTTTTCTGAAAACCTTCATTTTTTGATGAATAGTGAAACTACTAAGTGGTAGTTAAAAAACTGAATTTTTCATAAAACATAATTTTACCGCTTCTGTGAATGGAATTTCAAAAATCCGAGAGACACGGTTGATGTATGTAAGTAAAATGTGGTTCAGTGAGATGAAAATAATTTTTGGTGAATAGTAACTTTTTACTTTTATTTACCACAGTTAAAAGTAAATAGGGTAATTAAGGGTAAGAATGATATTAATATTACCCTAACACATGTCCTAATTTTATTGGACAAGTGTATCTCGACCAAAAACAACCTTAAGTGTAAAATATTATCATTTAGTCCCACTTGGATTAGATTAGGACATTTATTATTATTTAATTCAAAGAATAGTTAAAAGAGTTAAAATCAAAGTTTATTCACTAAACCATTTTTAATATGGGGTTATACATAAGATAAATTCGACTATAAATATTCATTAGAAAGTTAAAAAGATTTCCTACATAATGATATTTTATTTATAATTTTTAGACTTTAAATAAATTAATTTATTTATGACACAACGATGATGCAGTAATTACCCTTTTAAGAAAATATTAACATAATTGATGTTATAAATACTCAAATGAATGTAATTTGAGACTTTTTATGAATTACACTAATTTTCTAGGTTACTATGATATATTAGTGTTGATTTAATCAACTTTGTTCGAACATATAATTCTGTTATGACTTTCACAAAAATCATATATCAAATAGTGTCAAAATTGACACAAAATAGTTTTTAAATCTAATATTATATTATTAATTGTTATTTTATTCCTAAAAATCTAAGGTTCGTCCAAATGACTTATATAAGGATATATATATTAATAATAAACAATTTGGGGTTCGTTTGGCATGTTATAGTAAATGTATTAACCATATAGTGAAAGAAAACAAAAAGACACAGTAAAAGTTAAATTATTTAACTTAGAGTTAAATCTAATTGATAATGTTAAAATAATAACCTAAACTTGTCTAAATCCTATTGGATGATAGGATTTCTACCCACCCCCACATTAGCTTCGAAATAAGACCCTTTGGAACCATTATAAACCGATTTTTTACTTTAATATAAAATAATATTTTGAGATATTCCTAAGGTGCCCTTCTCCTCCCTTATAAAAGGGCACCTCCTCCCCCTCCTCCTCACACCAATTTGAGCACTCAAGCTCGGCCAACCCCTGCCAAAATCTCTTCTCCACTTCCCTAGAAACATCCTAGAGGTTCTGGTCTTCCTCAAAGACCAATTTTAGTTCTCTAAGAGGAGGTCTCCAAAAGGCGCTTCAAAGAAGAGGTAATTACCGTTACCAATTCTTTCATCTTTATTTCTTCTTCCACTTCTTCTTCTTAGGTTGTTTCATTATGAAGTAATACCATCAGTATCACTCATATACTGATATGTTATTATAAGTATGAAACAACCCTATTTCACCATCTATCTATCCTACGGAAAAAGAAATCACCGCGCGTGCGTACGTACGGAATACCGTCTCCACGCCGTGGTGTAATCTATTTTCCACCACCACCTTACATGGATGGGTATAATGGTGTAAAGAATAACTATACATAGTTATTAAAACATCATATTGATTCTGATATATTGTATAATCCACTCCAATTCAGTTCAATATTTATGGAAATGATATCATCGCTCGTGCGTACGTACGGACTACCGTCTCCACAACGCGATGAGATTCATTCTCTATGTTAACCATTTAAGAATGATTATAAAGTATATATAAGAAATAATAATGAAATATATGACATTATAAAGTTACTGGATTTATGTATATATATATATATATATGTATGTCATCTACTTACTTCCATTTCAAGACAATAAGGAAAGTAAAACAGCGTTCATGCGTACGTACGGACTACCGTCTCCATGAACGGTGTTTTTAATTTTATTTATCTATCTATTATATATATATATATACTGAATATATATGATATATAAATCATTTTTTATATTCTGGAAGTAAGTAGATCATGATATAAGTAATAATGATGTCAAGAACAACAAGTCAAAACACCTACGATAAATGAAACGATTTTACCCAAAACGCTTCTTTAACATGGAATTTACAAAAGAACGGGTAATATAATGCCATAAGTGAACCATATATGATATCATAACAATGAATATGATTCTGGAATAAGTCAATAACATGATTTAAATCATTATACAGGAGGTTCGGACACTTACAAAGCAAGTCGGACATAAGGTAAGGGAAATATCACAATCTCATTTTTATCCGAGATTGTTTATTCGTAATTAGTTACTGAGGTGTATTTTATCATCCACATCCATGTTTCATCAATATGTAATATTATTTCCATCCACCTACAATTGTTTAAATCCATTTTTACCCTTCGGTGAGTTTTTAGTAAAAGAAATGAAAGGAATCTTTGTCGTTTTTCGTACGAGGTACTTTTTGACTTTTCCGACAAAAGTACGAGAAGAATGTTTTTTTTAACTTATACGGCATGAATGGATTTCTAAAACATTATTTCCAAGAAGTTTCCTTTACATGTTTTTAAGTTTATTTTAAATCAACTTCTTTTATTTTATAATTGTACGACATGTTAAGAAAGGAAAAGTATTTTTGAAGCCGAAAGGATATTTTCCTCAAGAATGAAGTTCAAGTATTTTATCAAAATTATTTTCAATCTAAGATAATAAAAGGGTTCTGTTTTTATCCCTATTATTACATTGGTTTGATTATGTTGTGATGGAAATATTTTTTATGAATTCCTTTATCTTATATAAATTGATTTATGATGTCATGATGTTTCAAGAATCCCATTTTTGTTACATGTGTTATGCGATGATGTATGATTATGTGGCACACATAAGAAAGGATTCATTATAAGATGGGTGGGACCTATATCTCCCTCCAATGCATTGGGTAAAGATTTTATATCTCATGAGATAGACATGGCTGAAATGGTAGGTTATACCGGTTCAGTAAAACAGGACTGAAACGAGGGTTACTCGATTCAGAAAGGGACTTTGTCCACTAAGATAGTCTTGGCAATTAGTCTTGACTAACAAGAAATGATTCTCTATGATTATGTGTGTATGCCACAAAGTTTCATGTTTTAAGTTATGATTATTGGGATTACTTTTTCACTTCCATGATTTATCCCATGATTATTAAATTATGCTCTCTTTTGCAGGTTATGATTTCCAAAATGCTATGTTCTTATGAATATGATGTGATTGATATTTATTTTGTTTACCCTTACTGTGCATTTGAGCTCACCCTTTTATGTTTTCTTTTCCCCAGGATATAAAGAAAGGTTTTAGGTAAAAAAAAGGAGGAAGATCTTTATGGGAGATTTTGAAGATCTTTCACCACGATTAGAAGATTATAGTCCGAGTTTCCAAAGACACTAAACTATTACGGTCCTTGTGTGTGTGTTTTTGTAATGTACTAAGTATTCCGAAAAAGTAATGTAATGTCAATGTACGTCAAGATATGGGTCTCTACAAAAATAGCATAAGACCTATTAGATTCATGGTAGTATAGTTGGAGTAGGAACAATATTTGATATGGAAAATATCATGTGGATACAAGCTCATCGATATATCTTGTTCAATAATCCATTAGTTGCACCATTTATATAGTAAGTGTCTTATCACTTTTATTATATAACTTTTACATTTTCTATTGTGTATACAAAGATGATCGTTTAAACATGTCCTTATTAATTTGAGGAAACACATTAATGTCTTAAAAGAAATGATGTCTCATGTGAGTGAATATCAAATTCAACAGTCCCTTTATGCATCATTTCATGATTGGTTCAATGATTTTGTACATATAAATGTATTTTAATTATGATTTAAGTACAATAATATTTTCTTTCTGAATAACTTTTTATTAAAATATGTGAAATATATAGGTCCATAACCAGTGGTATTTAGGTGACCCTACACTAATTGAAGAATTCAGGCAACTAGTTGAGGGTCCATCTATAACAACTTCCCGTTACAAAGATTTTTATTCTAATGGATTTTGGTTTCAAAATAAAGACCTCAATGAAAAATGAGTAGCACAAAACAATGGAATTGGTTGTCCTTCTATTGATTTTGGTTATTACTAAGGTCAATGAAAAGATATCATTGAAGTTATATAATCGAACGGGTTGAAATACATATTGTTAAAGTGTGATTAGGTTGATCCAGTCTATGGAAGTGAATTTGATCAATATTAGTTTACATTGGTGAATTTTAATGACATGTTATATAGAGATGAATGAGTTAGTAAAGAACATTTCATTATGTCCTCACAAAAATAAAACATTTTCTTCATTAACTTTCCATCTAATACGAATTGGAAAGTTTCTATGAAAATATCAAGGTGAGGAGTGTTTGTAATTGAATTAAATGAACTCAAGACTGTTTCCTCTGTTTCACAAAAACTTGATAAACACATCATAGTTCAACATGAAGAAGATATTCATTGGGATAGATAGAACGTTGAAATAGAAATGGTTGATTTACATGTTTAATGAAAGGTATGATTGCTTTTAAAAGTTTTAGTGCTTCCCATATTTTATCACCAATATATATTTGATCAAAACATTTATTTCATAGAATAACATTTACTAATTATTCTTTTTATTCATTCATGATTATTTTGGTTTCAAATACTGCTATTTGTTTTCCTGCTGTTGGTGTTGTTTGGAACCCATGTTGGTCCTATGGTTGGGTCCTACAATTGATGGTGATTTCCCACAATTACTATAAACGTTTCACCCTATTGCTACATCATATGATATGTTAGAAGGTTAATGTAAGACATTCCTTGCGCTGCACATTATGTAAATAGATTAACATACTATCACATTGCACTCCACATTATGATAACAACTTATAAAAATGTTTATTAGAGAACACAAAATTATGTTATCGTATAATGTATTTTAAATCAGGGAAACACCATTTTGGTCATTTATAAAACATGTTCTTAAAATAATTAATCCAACATGATGATATATTAATTAAGTAGTATATAAAATAACTAGTGGGATTTTGGAGATCATTATATTCTATAACCCCAATCAACAACTGTAATCCAAAGTAGAATCCAATCAAACCATGGTAGGTTAAATATACATAAAATTTAATAATATAGAATACCTATAATGTAAAAACCATGAAATATTTCTTTTTCATTTTAGGATTAGGTAATCTAAAAGAGAAAATTACCCTAGATGACATCTTGAGGATCACATACACATTATGTGGTGTATGTTATTTCACTATGATGTGATGAAGGGTGTACTGGGAGAAGATAGATTATATATTCATTTTAGGAAACATAATATCATTCAACACTAAGATAAATATTTCAAATTAATAGGCAGTTCATGACACTCCTAATTTAATGGGGAGAATTATAAATAATAACATCTATTTTTTCCAATTGGATATTTCATCAATGAACAATTAAATGAATGCTTTCATTCAATAAAAAGACCATAACATGGATTAGTAACTGAAGGAAATAGTTTTGTGTGTTGTGACTATGCTAGCCAATTTAAATCATGAATCATGGGTTCATCGCATGAAATCATGTTGTGTTGGTAGTAATTTATATATTCAATTTTTTTTTGTGAATCATGTGACCCAAATGTTGTTTGTTTCTTCACTATAGAATCTACATTATTTCTTTCATTTAAAACCACATCATCTATAATTCTCATTTCATTGTATAATAAATTAATATCCCCTAATACATCTAGTAAATAAATTATAGAGTATCAAATAATTTATAAAATACCTCCATTCCCTAAAATAGCTCAAGACAACACAAATTAACTTTCAATATTATTCCAAAAACTTCTACAATTGAACTTCACCTCAACTAAATTACCATGACCAAAATTACACTTCAAATAAATCCTCCAAGTGTGGTACCATGATTTTCATAACATGAATACAATAATATGTAAAGTCCTAAATCACCCACCCTTACAAAACTTCACCAGAGAACCATATGCCATAACTACCACACTGAAATATTCCTTATTCATTCCATGATTCAAGGGGACTAGATATGTAAATAACTCATTCACTCCCTTAACTATATGGATTCATATAATTTCCCAACTTATCCTTCCAAATTTATTGATCAATCACATGTTTTGAAAAATTACTAATCTTTGAATCTGCTAAAAAAGAATAGACTAGTAATTTCATCAACAATTGTAACTGACATCCAACACTATCATATAAGTATTCCTATATAACCATTCATGCTAATAACCAAAAAACCAAATGCCAAATAACTATCTGCTAAATATCCCTACCATACCCCCATGTATAATGAAGCATCATAACAAACCACCTATTAAATTTGAACCTATATATACCAATTAAAATGGGTATAAAATCATGACGATTGGACTCTAAAAACTACACTAAACACTCATAACCTCTTCATAACACTTCAAATCCAACTAATAATACCTCCAATTAAACAAAATGTATAGTGGTCCTATATTTATGCCTCTCTTTATGAATGGACATTAAAATAATATTTTATTTTAAAGCGTGTTTATTCCTCTTGTAGAGTATATGATAGTGACAATATTTAATTGTTTACAGTTCAAAGAAACATTCATCAAATTTTATTTTCATGTATATATATATCCCAATTATTAAAATTTTTTTCTATGACTGTAGACATGTCAGGGGAACATGCACTAGATCCATATCATTCTGCAAAGCCCTCTACATTTGAGGGTTGAGGTATGAATGGATGTAAATGTGTTTATTTTTTAATTAGGAATTAAACATATATATGCACATCTATCTAACAATGTAGATTTTTTTTCAATAGGATAAGACTCGATCTCTTCTTCTTCTCATAAGAGAGGCCCTGGTTGTGGTCTTTCTTCAAGGAATTCTGACACGACCCTTGATGTATCATTTGATGAGAGATACCATCATATGGGATTGGGTACCCCTACATTTATTCAAATGTAAGTTCATATCATACACAACCCACACAAGTTTTCATTGACTACATGTGAATGTTCTTCATTCCCATAAGATACATTATATCGGTTAACGAGGGATGTTCAAGTAAGAGGATAATTTTAGTTTCTCAACTATATTTATGAAATACTAACATGTGATAATTTATTTTCTTAAATATAATAATCTGAGTGAGTTCCCAAATGATTTTTGGACATTCTGTATGTACAAATGTTGTTAAATGTCTAAAGATAATAAAGGGAGAGTCAAAATGGATCACTAGGTACCAAATGTGGGTTCCCTAGATATTCTGGATAATGTCGGGAGAGGGGATCTCCCATGTTATTGGTGTGAGTTAGTTTCATATTGGTTTACTGAGGCTACATTGGTGAGTCAATATATTTTGGATTATATATTTCTATGATTTTATACCATTTTACATGTTTGATATTTGAATTTATTGAATGTAAGAGGTGGTAGAATGTAATTCTGAAAATAGTGCGTTGTAGGGACCTCCACACAGGCTTGGGACTCGTCATGTGTCCCATATTCAAAATGATGTTTCTATTATTAATTTCATAAAATTTGTTATTTAATATGGTTTTTTGTTTATATTTTTATCTTATTAATATATAGTTACAGGAGCAAGGTGCATCAACTGATGAAATGTCAGTGTGGATGACGACTCATGATCGAAATGATCCGGAGGTTGTAGCTCTGATAGTAAGTTCTTGTACTAATTATAAATTATTAAATTCATATATATATAAATATATATTTATATTCTCATTTTACATAGTCTCAATTTTAGGTTGAGTTAGCACAGTTTCCAGAAGACCAATGACACATTTCAATGCGAAGGGATGAAATATTCAATCTCATTATTGTTCGTGGTGGACATGGCTATAGTTTTACCTATGAAATAGGGATTCCTTGTTTTGTAGATTCACGCATAGAGTCTAGGGATATTTTTATTTCTAGGATGAAATAATAGATGACATATTTGGAGGCATGAGTGTGTGCTTTCGAGGATGTAAATGTAACACCCCAAGATTTCATAGTGTGTTATTTCTTCAAAATAATTCAATAACTTGCACTACACGCAACACCGAGTTCAAGCGCACCATGACTTACCAAACAAGCCGTCAAAAAAAGTTATGAATAGTATTAACTAAATTTTAAACTTTATATAATCCTTATAATTTTAGAATCCATATTATGAGTTTCTTAGACATAATGTAAGAACAAATTCATCTTCAGTATTGTAGTTTTACCAACTTTTAATAGTGAACCCTTTTTAAATAAAATATTTTAATCTTTTTGACTAAATGGGGACATCAAAAAATTTAAAATAAAACATCCCAAGCTTCCACGGTACGCTTTCCTTTGAATAAAACAGTAGCGTGTGTTGTACGCAACTTCGAGTTTTAACACACACCACAACCGATCAAACTAGCCGTTATGAATAGTAATACTTAATTTTTTGAAATTAAATATATTTTATATTTCAAAATGGACTTCATTTTTGGATTCGGAATATCAAATTTAGCCTAAGGTGAAATTTTGGTACTTTTCGGATAACTTTCATATTTTGATGAATAGTAAAAATTACTAAATTTTAATTAAAAACATCTTTTTTAATCAAAATAATTAATAGTGATAAATTATGAATTTGAGTGGTTTTAAAGTATATTTAGAATATATTTTTACCATTTAACATAATTTTGGTCATTGGACATAATTTTACAATTAAACCGAACATAAACAAGTGTCAATCTTTTGATAGTTATTATCTCTTAAAAACACGCTTTTTGTTTTGACAGCGGGAATTAATTTTAAATTAATTTCTTCCACTTCTGTGTTTTGAATTTAGAAAAATGGATTCCATATTTGGAATCAGGATGTTCAAATTGTGTAAATAGGTATCTTTTATTTTTAGACATTTTGAATAATTACTGCGGTAAATATTTTATTTACCATGGTTAAGGGTAAATCCGGTAAATAAGGGTTAAAAAATAATATTATAATAATACTAAATTACCATAAAACGTGTCTTAACCCTATTGGTTGATACATGGTCGACCATGGGAATCTTTGGGTCAATTTTGGGACCCCATTGATCCACTTGTAAGGGAAAATGACACTTTATTTTAATTAAGTTAAAATGAATACAAAAATGGCATAATCTTACATCTTTTAAAAGAACAATTTTTACATAGGGTTATACATGTTGGATTTTCGATTATAAATATTCATTAGAAAGCTAAAACGATTTCCTACATAATGATATTTTATTTATAATTTTTAGACATCAAATAATTTAAATTATTAATGACACAATAGTGATGCAATGTTTACCTCATTAATAAATCATTTAAATAAATAAGATTATAATGATTAAAATATTATCTAAAACCTGTCCAATTCTTATTGGTTGATGTTATTTAGAATATGAGTCATCGTATCTTCGACCTCAATGATTTTTGGACCATTATAAACCGAATATAATTATATTATAAAGTTATACTTTCACTCTTTCCTAAAGAGCCCCTCCTCTCCCTTATAAAAGGAGACCACTTCTACTCATTCCTCACACCTCTCAAGCCACTTGGCTCGTCCAAACTCTGACCAACTAAGCTCCCCACACCCCTCTCCTCCTCCTTGAAGCTTCCCCTTAGGCAGAAAGCATTTCAAGAAGTCCTTTGGTTCCAACCAAAGTGAGTTACCTAAATTAAAGGTAACTTTTTCACTTAAATTATTTTCAATTATTTTGCTTCTCCAACCCCCAAAATCTTTTTATTTCCTTTCTTTTGTAACAACACCAGTATCCACAATATACTAGGATGTTGTTATAATAAGGATTCAAACTACACATTCACACAACTCCATCTAATGGATGGTGAACATAATGTTTCTGTGGATGGCAAACTAACGCCTCACGAAACGATGATTGTTCAAATACATCTTACCGCCTCTCATGGTGGCCATTAGGATGGCACTGTAATTAAATATGATATTAATGATATATATTTTATATATAAGCTTCTGTAATTCCATTTTATTTCATACAATTATTCGTTTCATGTTGTATATACATACGATAATTTCATTTGAGGAAGTGCGGACTACCGCCCCCTTAAAATGATATGACTCGTTCATACCACACATGGAACGTATAAAGGATGGTGTTAATGAACTTAAGTAACATATATAGAATATTATATTTTACTGTAATAGTAATATACCTATGTATCATTTGGATTCGATTCTTTTAAAATAAAAATTAAATGGAAGTAGCATTCGTGCGTACGTACGGACTACCGTCTCCACGAACGCGATGAGATTCATTCTCCATCGTATCCATTCAAGTATAATTATCATTTGATGATTTAAAAATGATGTTTATGTACTTGATACCATTCTGGATATGAATAATATACATCTCATTAATAACGAATATGGCTCACATAACAAAGAATATAAAGTAAAATGAACCCGTTAACACCTGAAATGACGATAATTCTAAGATATTATTAACAAATCAATGTTAAAAGAACATATATGATATCATATTAAAGTAACTGATTCTTGTATTATTAAATAACAATTATTTCACCATTATACAGGAGGTAAACCTACCATCGACCAAGGAAAAAGTACAAAGTAAGGGATTCTCTTATCTCACTTTCAATTCCGTGAGATTTCCATTGTTCGCTACTAAATTATTGAAAGTGGTGTATTGTGTACTTCAATTTGATATATATTATCATGATTCACTTTATATTCATGTTATTCTGTAAATCATTTGGTGGTTATTAACTTTTGGCCATGCGACTCAGTTGATTAACGTGGTAAGGGGTTTCTTGTCTCACTTTTAATTCCGTGAGAATTCCATTGATCACCACTTAATTATTGCATGTGGTGTATGTGTACTACCCATGATTGTATTCATTGTGTAATATACTTTATTTTATGGGTATTTACATCATCAAGGTATGATCTTTCTTTCATGGGTTTTTGTTTCTTATGTTACCTAATCAATAAGGGAATTTGAGATTTCAATTTCCACTCATTTGGCTTTACGCATATTTCATTGATTATATTACCCCAAGATTATGTGTGGAATCACTATTCATTTGATTATGTCATAATTTCCACTCCCCTTCCTGTGTATATACTTTTGATACACATAATAACTCCATTGAAAATTCTCAAGTCATTGATATGAATTTGATAAGAGTAATTTTAACTCTTTCACCATTTGTTGAGTTAAACATCCAATTCGTTGGTGTTGTTTTTACAGGAATATGTGTGAATATACGTTGATTGTTTTACACTGAATATCCAATCATATTTAGTGTATTTATATTTTTCACACATAATTATGTTGTTGATTTATCCTTAACCTAAGGATATGGCCTTTATGAGAGATTTCATCTCAACATACATTCCATTGAGACTTCTTTGTTGATATACACCAAATCACTTTTATGTGGTGTATATAATGTAATTTGACATAGTATGTCATGAATTCCCTTTATTCTCATGATATTACAAAGTTTTGATTACCTCAATTATTTTCATTCAAGTGTCTCTCTTTTGGTTAGAATCTCTAACTAAAATACCATTTTTAAATGTTTTAAAGACTTATTCATCTAAATCTTTCTCATTAATGTCCATGTTTTAAAAATGGTTTTAAGGATTTATTTATATGGACATTATAGTTTAGAAATTAAAAATCCTTTTAAAAGGTTTCAAAATGGTATGGGACACTTTGATTCAAAAATCTATTTTTAAATGGCTTCTTGACAAATAGTGTGATTTTAAATGTTTTCATGAAAAGGGGGATATTTCTCTCAAATAGTTTTGATGATTATTTTCATCTATGTCAACATCCTTCATTATTCATGACTGAGGTTAATGTGATACAATACAATCTTCCATATTGTATCAAATGAGTTATATTTGACTGTGGATGTTCTATTTTTATACCATTCATGGTTTGTGGTTAAAGTATTGACATTTCGTATGCTAGTTTTAATACGAATGTTTATTTTATGCTTAAACCTATTCATATGAGGAATGCATTGGACTTAATAAGTGACGGGTGGAGCCCGCTATAGCTCCTCGATGCATCGGTAGGTCTCATGAGACAAACTAGTGTCTTGGCACAAGGCCTTGGCAAAATCTTATTTGTAGTCTTGGCACGAGGCCTTGGCTATGTGGTTATGATAGTCTGGCATTATGCATTCCATCATTATGAAAGTGGTTATTGATATTGCATGTGATTATTCGACTAGTAGAATATCCATGTGAGTAAGTAAATGGCATTATTTCATTTTATTTATGCCATACCATGTTGAAAGTTCAAGTTTCAAAGGCTTTTGTTTTAGTTATAAATTGCCTTAAGTGTTTATGATTATTTATGAAAGCTTCTGCTATAATGTTATCCTTACTGAGCATCCGAGCTCACCCCTTTCAATGTTTTATTTTTTTTTCAGGATTATGAAGAAGTAATTTATGAATGACCTGTAGGGATAGTATGAGGGGATATGAAGACAAGATGTTTTTTTATGATGTAATGTAAAAATTTATGGATGTATCTAGTTATTCCAAGGCTACTAAACTAATCGGTCTTTCGAGACTTGATCTTTCTCATGATCCTGCCAATGTTATGTAATAATGCACTGACTCTGGGTAACTAGGGTCGGGGCGTTACAGTTGGTATCAGAGGAAGTTTAGTACAAACCTTGGTAGCTAGATTTAGATAAACTCTGATTAGAGCACGTAGACCTAAGATGAACTTTGAGGATTAGTATAAAAGAACTTCCTATAATTTTGGTATTGTAGAGATTTTGTGAGTTTTCCGAGCAATACATCCCTGTCTGGATACGAGTAGGTAGAGGCAGCTCTGGCACAGATGTACCTAGGGGTAAAACCCGAAAACACCGCTTTAAGCTAGACTCGAATGGGAACTGGTGCACGACAACGGGCCTTGCTGCACTCTTGGTTACGACACTCCCGGGGGATATGCTTAGGATAATTTACATTTTCTTTACAAACCGGTTTAAGTAATATATACATAAGATGAGAGTAAATGACCTTGGTTAATCCTAATATGTTTCAAATTGAGAATATGGTAACATTTTAATCTCTAAATGATTTTACGACTACTATTACTCACACAATGCTTTCTGGTTTTAGTCAATGGCTGGATTCCAAGGAAGTCATAGTGACTTTGAGAATGATGTACAAGGTGGGAACGGTGGTGGAAATGAGCAACAAAATGGAATGTTGATAGGCGTAAAAGATATCGTCTTTATGCCAAATCAGTTTTCCAAAAATATGATCAACAACATATATATTAACCAACTCCCAGACTCAACAAGGAAGAGAAAGGTGATAAATGATAAGATCTCCAGCAATGGAGACCATGGAGAAAAGAAAACTCAATTTTCATCATGCAGGAATTGTGGAAAGAGACACCCAGGAAAGTGTCTCAATGGGACAACGAAATGTTTTACGTGCAGGAAGGAAGGACATAAAGTGAAGAATTGCCGAAGAAAAATGAAGAGTACTATGGAAGAAGATAAAAATGGTCCCAAGAGTCCATTTACAGTCATTTGCCGTAAATGTAGGGGACCTGGCCATTACCTGAGTGAATGTCCTATTTTATAGGATATTTTCTTGCTCAAAGAAGAAGCTATGTGGAAATAAATGGTTGGAGAAAATTTTAAAAAGTATTAGCACTCCTTGTTGATGGGTTTACTTTGGAATAATTTTCTCTTGTATTTGTAACCCCTCAGTTTTCCATGTGAGAATGATATTTGAGGAATAATTGTCTCTTCTCTTGTGGATATAGGTATAAATAACCATTTGGTTTTATATGATCATTGGGGTTTGAGAAAATGATAAGTTATTATAATTTGGTATGAAAATGAAAAGTATGATATAGCATTTGTGGTTAAATTATGTTATTTTGAAAAATTTATCTCATTTCGGTAATATTATAGAATATAGTTTTTGAAAAAGGACAACACGTAGACTGTGTGACAACCCGTCGCGTCGGACAAAGCTGTGGGAATCAAACCCACAACCAAAGTGCGATTGGGATTTATCGCCTACCACTGGACTACGTGAAGTCCCTGGTTAGTATGACTATTTTTTTTGTTAAATGATTTTATTGATCAATAATAATATGATTTGGGTTCTTATGTCTTATCAAATGAATACCCTTGGTATAGGAAAATGATTTGGTGATTAAGTGATAAATGTTATTTTGGAAGATGTTCGTTTTGTTAGGAACACTATATGCCCAAGGAAAATAGAATACAATGAGGTTTCATTTGTAGAGTAATGGTGGATTTTTATCTACATTTTTATTCTTGATTTATAGTGATTTGGGTTATTTATGGAAATGATTAACCTATAATAGAGAATATGTGATGATGTTAATTACTTTTAAGTATGTGACTTTAAGAGTATTTGATGTCATTTGGAGATACAATGTAACATGGGAGACTACATAATCAAATTCTTCTATGTTTTGGGTTTCAATATTAGTTTGGATTATATTAATGTATTTTAAGGACAATTGGTTATTGAATGGTATCTATTTAACTTTGGGGTATTGTTGGTTTAATTTTATAAATTAAGATTAGTGCATATTTATCTCAATGAATATCCTTTTGGGGGATCATTAGATCATTCACTAACCATTTTGGTTTTGATTAATCTTCAAAGACAATGTAAATATATGGTTTATCCTGGATGGATCATGTGATTCTATAGAAGTTTATTCTAGCTCTTCCAGTGTGACCAAGTCTTCTTGAATACTCATCGTTTAAAAAAAATTGAGTTAGTGGTGGAAATTTATTAAAGAATGAAAATCTACTTAAAATTTAAGTATATCTAATAATGTTCTTAGTCAATATCATAAATGAATTCCTCTTCCTTATGTAATGTAACTTTAAAAAAAAATGTTGTCCTAGATGGTACCTTAAATCATCACTAATTTATGGCTTTGGGATTGTTGTCCTTTTCATAGCCATGTTCTCTACCACTCTCCATCAGATAATTGATGGTTAGATTTCTCCTCCATATCCATATTTTCCTACATGGAACCCTAGTATGTGTTATTTTCGGTAATATTCATACTTTCCACTCTTTATTTTAAATAGAGGCCTCATTAATTCATTTTTCGATGTGGGATTTCAACTAAGATAATTTGAAATGTCAAAAATGTGTGATCCCAATACCCTATATTTTGTTGAACCGATGGTACTTCAAATCATCATAGATTGATGAGTTTAAGGACCTCAATTTTATACTTGTTTGTGATTGATGACCTCAACCACTACCTATAAATATTTACGTTTTTCCTCCAATTATATGTCTCTAATTGCCACCAATGTTCTCCTAATCGAGATCATAATTTCGTGGTGACCCTTTCATTTCTCTTTTCCTCATATTAAGACTAAATTTTAGTAAACCAATTTCCGATGTGGGTTTTCCCACAAGTATATTTTCTATTTTCAACCTTTTATTTTCGAAGAACAATTTCAAATTGCGAGGACGCAATTTATTGAAGGAGGGGAGAATGTAACACCCCAAGATTTCATAGTGTGTTATTTCTTCAAAATAATTCAATAACATGCACTACACGCAACACCGAGTTCAAGTGCACCATGACTTACCAAACAATCCGTTCAAAAAAATTTATGAATAGTATTAACTAAATTTTAAACTTTATATAATCCTTATAATTTTAGAATCCATATTATGAGTTTCTTAGACATAATGTAAGAACAAATTCATCTTCAGTATTGTAGTTTTACCATCTTTTAATAGTGAACCCTTTTTAAATAAAATATTTTAAGCTTTTTGACTAAATGGGGACATCAAAAAATTTAAAATAAAACATCCCAAGCTTCCACGGTACGCTTTCCTTTGAATAAAACAGTAGCGTGTGTTGTACGCAACTTCGAGTTTTAACACACACCACAACCGATCAAACTAGCCGTTATGAATAGTAATACTTAATTTTTTGAAATTAAATATATTTTATATTTCAAAATGGACTTCATTTTTGGATTCGGAATATCAAATTTAGCCTAAGGTGAAATTTTGGTACATTTCGGATAACTTTCATATTTTGATGAATAGTAAAAATTACTAAATTTTAATTAAAAACAACTTTTTTAATCAAAATAATTAATAGTGATAAATTATGAATTTGAGTGGTTTTAAAGTATATTTAGAATATATTTTTACCATTTAACATAATTTTGGTCATTGGACATAATTTTACAATTAAACTGAACATAAACAAGTGTCAATCTTTTGATAGTTATTATCTCTTAAAAACACGCTTTTTGTTTTGACAGCGGGAATTAATTTTAAATTAATTTCTGCCACTTCTGTGTTTTGAATTTAGAAAAATGGATTCCATATTTGGAATCAGGATGTTCAAATTGTGTAAATAGGTATCTTTTATTTTTAGACATTTTGAATAATTACTGCGGTAAATATTTTATTTACCATGGTTAAGGGTAAATCCGGTAAATAAGGGTTAAAAAATAATATTATAATAATACTAAATTACCCTAAAACGTGTCTTAACCCTATTGGTTGATACATGGTCGACCATGGGCATCTTTGGGTCAATTTTGGGACCCCATTGATCCACTTGTAAGTGATAATGACACTTTATTTTAATTAAGTTAAAATGAATACAAAAATGGCATAATCTTACATCTTTTAAAAGAACAATTTTTACATAGGGTTATACATGTTGGATTTTCGATTATAAATATTCATTAGAAAGATAAAAATATTTCCTACATAATGATATTTTATTTATAATTTTTAGACATCAAATAATTTAAATTATTAATGACACAATAATGATGCAATGTTTACCTCATTAATAAATCATTTAAATAAATAAGATTATAATGATTAAAATATTATCTAAAACCTGTCCAATTATTATTGGTTGATGTTATTTAGAATATGAGTCATCTTATCTTCGACCTCAATGATTTTTGGACCATTATAAACCGAATATAATTATATTATAAAGTAATACTGTCACTCTTTCCTAAAGAGCCCCTCCTCTCCCTTATAAAAGGAGACCACTTATACTCATTCCTCACACCTCTCAAGCCACTTCGCTCGTCCAAACTCTGCCCAACTAAGCTCCCCACATCCCTCTCCTCCTCCTTGAAGCTTCCCCTTAGGCAGAAAGCATTTCAAGAAGTCCTTTGGTTCCAACCAAAGTGAGTTACCTAAATTAAAGGTAACTTTTTCTCTTAAATTATTTTCAATTATTTTGCTTCTCCAACCCCCAAACTCTTTTTATTTCCTTTCTTTTGTAACAACACCAGTATCCAAAATATACTAGGATGTTGTTATAAGAAGGATTAAAACTACACATTCACACAACTCCATCTAATGGATGATGAACATAATGTTTCTGTGGATGGCAAACTAACGCCTCACGAAACGATGATTGTTCAAATACATCTTACCGCCTCTCATGGTGGCCATTAGGATGGAACTGTAATTAAATATGATATTAATGATATATATTTTATATATAATCTTCTTTAATTCCATTTTATTTCATACAATTATTCGTTTCATGTTGTATATACATACGATAATTTCATTTGAGGAAGTGCGGACTACCGCCCCCTTAAAATGATATGACTCGTTCATACCACACATGGAACGTATAAAGGATGGTGTTAATGAACTTAAGTAACATATATAGAATATTATATTTTACTGGAATAGTAATATACCTATGTATCATTTGGATTCGATTCTTTTAAAATAAAAATTAAATGGAAGTAGCATTCGTGCGTACGTACGGACTACCGTCTCCACGAACGCGATGAGATTCATTCTCCATCGTATCCATTCAAGTATAATTATCATTTGATGATTTAAAAATGATGTTTATGTACTTGATACCATTCTTGATATGAATAATATACATCCCATTAATAACGAATATGGCTCACATAACAAAGAATATAAAGTAAAATGAACCCGTTAACACCTGAAATGACGATAATTCTAAGATATTATTAACAAATCAATGTTAAAAGATCATATATGATATCATATTAAAGTAACTGATTCTTGTATTATTAAATAACAATTATTTCACCATTATACAGGAGGTAAACCTACCATCGACCAAGGAAAAAGTACAAAGTAAGGGATTCTCTTATCTCACTTTCAATTCCGTGAGATTTCCATTGTTCGCTACTAAAGTATTGAAAGTGGTGTATTGTGTACTTCAATTTGATATATATTATCATGATTCACTTTATATTCATGTTATTCTGTAAATCATTTGGTGGTTATTAACTTTTGGCCATGCGACTCAGTTGATTAACGTGGTAAGGGGTTTCTTGTCTCACTTTTAATTCCGTGAGAATTCCATTGATCACCACTTAATTATTGCATGCGGTGTATGTGTACTACCCATGATTGTATTCATTGTGTAATATACTTTATTTTATGGGTATTTACATCATCAAGGTATGATCTTTCTTTCATGGGTGTTTGTTTCTTAAGTTACCTAATCAATAAGGGAATTTGAGATTTCAATTTCCACTCATTTGGCTTTACGCATATTTCATTGATTATATTACCCCAAGATTATGTGTGGAATCACTATTCATTTGATTATGTCATAATTTCCACTCCCCTTCCTGTGGATATACTTTTGATACACATAATCACTCCATTGAAAATTCTCAAGTCATTGATATGAATTTGATAAGAGTAATTTTAACTCTTTCACCATTTGTTGAGTTAAACATCCAATTCGTTGGTGTTGTTTTTACAGGAATATGTGTGAATATACTTTGATTGTTTTACACTGAATATCCAATCATATTTAGTGTATTTATATTTTTCACACATAATTATGTTGTTGATTTATCCTTAACCTAAGGATATGGCCTTTATGAGAGATTTCATCTCAACTTACATTCCATTGAGACTTCTTTGTTGATATACACCAAATCACTTTTATGTGGTGTATATAATGTACTTTGACATAGTATGTCATGAATTCCCTTTATTCTCATGATATTACAAAGTTTTGATTACCTCAATTATTTTCATTCAAGTGTCTCTCTTTTGGTTAGAATCTCTAACTAAAATACCATTTTTAAATGTTTTAAAGACTTATTCATCTAAATCTTTCTCATTAATGTCCATGTTTTAAAAATGGTTTTAAGGATTTATTTATATGGATATTAAAGTTTAGAAATTAAAAATCCTTTTAAAAGGTTTCAAAGTGGTATGGGACACTTTGATTCAAAAATCTATTTTTAAATGGCTTCTTGACAAATAGTGTGACTTTTAAATGTTTTCAAGAAAAGGGGGATATTTCTCTCAAATAGTTTTGATGATTATTTTCATCTATGTCAACATCCTTCATTATTCATGATTGAGGTTAATGTGATACAATACAATCTTCCATATTGTATCAAATGAGTTATATTTGACTGTGGATGTTCTATTTTTATACCATTCATGGTTTGTGGTTAAAGTATTGACATTTCGTATGCTAGTTTTAATACGAATGTTTATTTTATGCTTAAACCTATTCATATGAGGAATGCATTGGACTTAATAAGTGACGGGTGGAGCCCGCTATAGCTCCTCGATGCATCGGTAGGTCTCATGAGACAAACTAGTGTCTTGGCACAAGGCCTTGGCAAAATCTTATTTGTAGTCTTGGCAAGAGGCCTTAGCTATGTGGTTATGATAGTCTGGCATTATGCATTCCATCATTATGAAAGTGGTTATTGATATTGCATGTGATTATTCGACTAGTAGAATATCCATGTGAGTAAGTAAATGGCATTATTTCATTTTATTTATGCCATACCATGTTGAAAGTTCAAGTTTCAAAGGCTTTTGTTTTAGTTATAAATTGCCTTAAGTGTTTATGATTATTTATGAAAGCTTCTGCTATAATGTTATCCTTACTGAGCATCCGAGCTCACCCCTTTCAATGTTTTATTTTTTTTTCCAGGATTATGAAGAAGTAATTTATGAATGATCTGTAGGGATAGTATGAGGGGATATGAAGACAAGATGTTTTTTTATGATGTAATGTAAAAATTTATGGATGTATCTAGTTATTCCAGGGCTACTAAACTAATCGGTCTTTCGAGACTTGATCTTTCTCATGATCATGCCAATGTTATGTAATAATGCACCGACTCTGGGTAACTAGGGTCGGGGCGTTACATAAATGTACAACTGGTAGCTGAGTTTAGAGAAATACGGGAATATGTGCATCTGGGTGATAGTGCAAGTGATCCAATGGCGTAAATTTATACTAAATTTATTTATTAATTTTTTATGAAATTAGTTAATATTATATTTATAATTTTTTTTATTTGGCCAATTCCGCATAAGATGAATGTAGCAGCCATGGCCCCAGATGACACATCATATTCAACATGTGTGTTTTGTTTTATCTTTTTGTTTCTTGTTTAAATTGATTGTCTCACATTGTTTTTTTTTTGTATCTTTTAGGGGTAAAACTACATTTTTAACATTTCTGTGGTTCTAGTTTGTCATAGTTACATTTAGGAAGCCTTTAGTCATTCATAGTTTCCAGCTCTCTCACCTAAACTATTATGATGGTATGAAAAAACTGATGAATATTCTTAGTAAGCCCCACTATCTTCATCCCTCCCCTTTTGTAATAGTATATCCTTCACTTATTCTCCCGTGTAGGACCCCCTAACAAATATATGTTCTCAGAATCTACGCCCCATTCTAAATGACCAACCTCCACCTTCCACCCAGTCAGCTTCTCAGGATGTAGTATAATTTCATGGTATGTATTTTTTTATTTTCTATCCTATATTTTCTTATCCAACTTGTATTATAATATTTCATTGTGTTTGTGTTTGTAAAGTTGTTTTTGTCTATTTGTATCTCTTTTTGTGTCTATATGACCAGCCTGTATGTATGTCTTTCTCTCTATGTTTGATTGTAGGAGTGTGTGTCTATATATCTGCATGCTTTCCAATCTATATATCTATCCATTTTACAAAAAATCCATCTATCTATTGATCCATTTATTTTTTTATCATCACATGGTTTATATTTAATGATCAAAAAATTCAAAATAGGGTTTATCTATAGGTTTTTTGTTTCTTGGTTTGTCTACATGCCTTTATAATGAAATTTCTATCCATCCATCCATGTGACTTTCCATTGGTCTATTTTTCTATCGTCATTATTTCTAATTTTACATCAACCCATTTTTCATTTTTTGTCTGTACATATTTTTTTTCTATTCATTCAATTTTTTTATCAGTGTAAGTGTGTATTTATTTTACCCATCTATGTTTATGTCTTTCTTTTCTATTCAACATTTTTTTTCAAGTTGTGTTTTCAATTGTTCATTAGTTCATTGGTCCATTTATCAATCCATCCTATTGTCCATCCATGTATAAACCCGGATCTTCGTTTCAAGTATGTTTTTCCTTTTCTGGTCGTTTTTGAGGAAAGAGGAGAATCTGGAAATTTTCAAAGTACATGTCGTGTACTTTATAAGTACACGTTGTGTACTTCGATGTCGTGCAAGCCAGTGTGCTGGCCGTGCCTGGGCCACACACACGGTGTGTAGGGGCGATGTGGAGGATACTTAAAGTAGAGTACAAAAAATCCTAGTACATGTCGTGTACCCTAGAAGTACACACCATGTACTTTCTTTTTTTTCCATTAATTGGACTGGGGTCGTGCCTAATTGACACAATCATCTTCTTCTCCAGGTTCTTCGACTGAGAGCGACCCATACGGCTGTGAAAATCCTCTGATCCCAAGATCCTCCATCCATTCTCTGAATCGACTGTCGTCGATTGCATTGGAATCACAGTGGTGAGCTCTTCCTTCTTCTTGAGTTTCACTCCATGATTTTCACTCTTTCTCGAGATATCGTGGGTTGAACATTTTGTGTGTTTTTATAGATCTACAAAATTCACCATAGAATCGATCCCCATGGTTCATGTATATTGATCTCCTAGCATCAAGATAGGTGGTTTGGGACTTACCTTTCAATTTCTTTGAGTTTTATGTGAAAATTTCCACCAATACCCATGAACGGGGTATTGCGTGTTTACCGTTTTCCCCTTGTTGCTTTACAACCTTCCTTGTATGCTTTTTTAGAGGTAATTTGATCATTTATGATGATAATTGTTGTGCTTGGATGTTTTTCCAAAGCCATGTTCTATTTACGACCTTTGGGTCTTGTTAGCCTTGGCCGTTATACCTGTTTTCCATGCCTTGTGACTGTAGTATGGAATGATATTATTGACATACTTGTTATTCTGCAGACTGGATAGACAAGTAGCTCTATAGGTGTGCTTTGGCCTTATAGCATTATTATGGAATGACTAGCACGAGACTGTGAGAACCTGGTGCTATAGACTACAAGCGACAGTCTGAGTGAGCTTCCTAGAGAGTCTTGGACATTATAGACTACAGGAGGGTAGACCGAGTGAGCTTCCTCAGAGAGTCTTGGACATTATAGAATACATGCGATAGACCGAGTAAGATTCCCAGAGTGTCTTGGGTATTATAGACTATAAGAGGTTAGATCGAGTGAGCTTCCTCAGAGAGTCTTTACTTGTTTGAGATTCCTTAAACCATTCCAGGATAGAGGAGTAATTGATTGAGTAAGCTTCCTCAGAGAGTCTGTGATAGACCTGAGACTATAGGATGAATTGACCGAGTGTGCTTTCTTGGAGGGTTTCTAGACCTTGGGGCTATAAGAGGGTTAGACCACGTGATCTTCCTTAGAGATTCCTTGACTACCCTAGACTATAAGGTGAATTGACTGAGTGAGCTTCCCCATAGAGTCTTATAATTTTGTATGACCATACTAGAGGGGTTAGGATGAGTGCACTTCCCATAGGGTTGTTGGTACTTCTTGGATATGACCAGAGGGGTTGGCTACGAGTACTTCCCAAAGGGGTTCCTGTTGTGGTTATCTGTTTGCATCACTACTGCTTATTGTTCTGTGGATTGATTACTATTGCATATCATCCTATTACTTTTTACTGATTACGGGATGTTGTTTACTATTACTGTCTACTGGTTTCTATACTATTACGTGCCATATGATCACTGACTGTTAGGAACAAATCTTCTGGTGGTTGCCTCCTGGGATTTTGTCTAACACCCTATTTGGGACATGCTTTTGGGCCCAAGAAGTCTATGCTATTGCAGTTATAGACAAGGGAAATCTCCCTTCGACTTCAGGTACTTGATAGCTTTAGGGCAGGAGAGCATGTGACCAAGCTTAGGCTTGTGATGTTGCAGAGCTGTTTATCTTTTCTTTTGTACTTTGGTTTAGTACTGTATTCAGCATTGCGATTTTTTTGGCTTCTTTCCTAGACATGTCAAGCATTATTTCATTTATATATGTGCTCTAGTTGTTTATTGTTTTAGTCTTCCACTGTTCACTTGTGTATGGATTGATTACTACTTCCTCTATTGTTTATTATTTCTCTTTTTTGTTGTGTAATCTGCTAATGAGGGCATAGTTTCCCCACTATCACACCCAAGGCCCTTGCTGCTAGTTGGTAGCCTCTTGCATTTGGGAAAATGCGCTTATGTCCATGTGACCAACCGGGTACGGGGCGCCTCTAGGTGTCTCCCGGAACCAAGATGTTACAAAGTGGTATCAAAGGAGGTTCTTTTATCTTGATTTACTTTTTGGATCCTTTAGCAAGGGATATTACGGATTCAGTACTTGGTAATAAGCTGTACTTGGGTGTAGCTAAACCGTGTACCAGGAAAAGCAAATCTACCTCGTTTATTGTAGTTTTATGGTTATGAGATTGTATGGTTGATATGATATTACCTTTAGTGACTCACATGATTTGTGTTGTTATTGTTGTTGTTATTGCGGTTCTATTTCTGTCACAACCTGATGAGATGAGGGTATGCCATCACATGAATCATATAGGCACTCGTTAGAAATCACATTCCATGCATTCTTCCCGTGCCATCTAGTGTGCATTAGATATTTTATGTTGTTGTGATAGACGTTCTGTACATTAGGCATGCTGTTGTGATAGATTATTTTATAGAATCCCTATAGTTGGATAGAGAAATTGTTTGTATTATACCTTGCATAAAGGAACACCAAATTTTGGTTCTTGAGGTGTTATGAGCCCTCATTAATCAGAACATGGTGGATCATTGACTTGTTTCTCATGTATATGACTTATATAAGATGCCAATATTTGATTTGCGGGGAGTATGGGCCCTCACGGATCAGAATTTGGCACCTCCATGTTTTTTTCAGTGCTTTCTGGGCATCAGTGCAGTTTCTGAGCTACTGTCCTGAAAAACCCAGAATACTTGGCGTGTACTTTATTTATACACACCATGTAGTTTTAAATTGTGTCACTAACTGGGCGAGAAGAAACACGAGGTTGTGAAATGTCTTTAGGAACACGCCTTGTACGGTAGGTACATGCCGTGTAGTAGTCAACCGTGTAGTTGGCCGTGTATCTAACAAAAAGGGTCTTTGAACCTTGTCTAGTACACACCATGTCCATAGTGAACACGCCGTGTAGTCTAGGGTTAAAAGGACCGTGTGGGTTAGTCGTGTAAAGAGACTCAGGTAGGGGATTGCAGTTCAAGTGCATGTCGTCTGTGGGGATAACACGCCACGTAGTCTGGGGTGTTACACGACCAGCTGTGGAAGAAGTACACGCCCATGTGAATGACCTTAAGAAACAAACCGTTTATTTTTTATACATTCCGTTTAGTCGTGTTTAGAAAAAATTGAATGTTTCTCTCTCTTGTTCCTGTCTTGTACTCTAGTGTTCTCAGTCTTTGACAATCCTGATCTAAGGTGTGCTTTTGATCTTTAAGAGCTATGGCTCTGAGAAATCATTCGGTTGTACATCAACTACCAGATGGTGACCAGACACCAGATATGGCCGATCAAGGACCACCTATAGACCCTCCTGTTGTGCCAACCTTGGAACCAGAAGTTATACCCATTGCATGTGCCGATGCACGGTTTAGAGAGGACTTCCTGAGTATGATGCAAACCTTTCATGGTGCCCCGTATCCAGCCCCGTCGATGGTCGAGTTGATGTGGGTTTTCCAGCAACAGTATCCTCCTACATTCTCAGGTGATGGGGGACCCCAGGCTGCAGAGTCATGGTTAGAGGCCACACTGATGATCTTCGAGCATCTAGAGATACCTCCAGAGAAAAGGGTAAAGCTAGATACTTATATGCTACGAGACACTTCCAAGAGGTGTTGAGAGGTGATCTCACAGTCAGGGCTCCAACATAGTATGACTTGGGATGAGTTTTAGCACATATTCTAAGATTACTTTTATCTGGATACCTTGAGGACTGACCGAGTCTAGGAGTTTATGAGTCTGAAGTAGGGTACTCTTTCTGTAATGGAGTACTCATCACACATTACTGAGCTGCAACGATTCATGCTTATCCCAGGAGGTGATGATTTGTTCCTTAAGTGTAAGTTGGAGGATTGTCTGAGGAACAAAATATTCTCGTAGGTGAACATATTTAGGTTGAATTCAATATCTTCTATCGTCAACCAGGCGCTGATCCCAGAGTGCAATCTGAGGGATTCTGGGGCAGTGAGCCAGGGCAGTTCGACCTCCAGATCTAGTGTTCCTCCTTCTGATAGTAGGAAGTGTCGTAGGGAGCTCTCTCAAGGAGATCATAGTCGGTGGAGTGCATCTTCTGGTAGCCAGGTAGTATGCTACTAGTGTGGGAGGAGTGGGCATACTAGGACTCAGTGCTAGAGAGACCCGATGGAGTGTCGATCTTGTAGAAAGATGGGACATCTTTAGCATTTTTGTTAGATCTTCTCGCCTACAACTGGTGATAGGGGTTCTTCTATGACCCCGCATACAGGAGATGTATCACCAGTTTCTCACTAGTCTGGGAACTAGATTTCTTCCGGCCGTTCGGGCTGAGGTGTAGGTCGTGGTCGTGGTGTTCAGTCAACAGGATACCAGTGACAACAAAGTGGATTAGCTCAGAGTGGTTATCCAGGGGCATAGGGCCACGGTACATGCCAGACATTAGTCGTGGAGCAGACTTATTAGGAGCAGGATCCCGACCCTTCCACAGTTTCAGGTATGATCTTAGTGGCCTCAGTTTTATCTTCAACACTTTTTGATACTGGTGGTACGCATAGATTTGTCTCTGTTGTTGTTGTGGAGAGACATGGGCTTTGTATCTTTTCATCTACCAGTACATTGACTCTATAGACACTGTTGGGGACCAGACTGGTTGATGTACGTCAGTGCAGAGAGTGTCCTCTTGAGGTTTCATGGTGTCACTTCTCATGGAACCTATATGTCCTAGAGATGACAGGCTATGATGTCATTCTCAATATGGACTGGTTAGTTCCCTTCCAGGCATTCCTCGATTGATATCGCTGCAGGGTGAGTTCTGTATCACCCGAGGGTGGATCTTTTCTTCATAGAGGCGAGTGGGATGTCCAGGCGGGTAGAGATGGACCCGAGCATCATGGTCTAGGAGGAGTTATAGCCCAGATTTCCGGTCTTTATCTAGAAGACTAGGGGACTTCACAGTTATACTTTCCTCCACTGGTGGATCGTTTTTGGGATGTCATTCAAGAGGACATTTCAGGTTTTCCTCCAATGGTGGATCATTTCAGGGGTGGAATTCAGTCACCCACAATTACACAACTTCACCAGAGGACCCTATTCCATAACTCCCACCCTACAATCTTCCTTATTCATTGCATGATTCAAGGGGACTAGATTTGGAAATAACTCATTCACTCCCTTCACTATATGGATTCGTATAATATTACATCTTAGATTTCCAAATTGATTGATCAATCACATGTTTTAAAAAATCACTAAACTCTGAATATTCTACAAAAGTATAGATTAGTAATCTCATCAAAAATTGTAACCTACGTCCAAAACTAGCATATAAGTAGGCCTATAGAACCCTTCATGCAAATGACCAAAAAATTCCAAATGCTAAATATCTATATGATAATCATCCCTACCATAACCCCATGTAGAATAAAACATCATAACAATCCACCAATACACATTGAAAATATATATACTAGTGAAAATGGATAGAAACTCAGGAAGATTGGACTCCAAAAATTAAACTAAAATCTCATAACCTCTTCATCACTCTTCAACTCCACCAAATAATACCACCAATTAAACAAAATTTATAGTGGTCCTCTATTTATGCCTCTCTTTATGAATGGACATTGACATCATATTTTATTTTAAATAATGTATATTCCACTTATCGAGTATATGATAGTGAGGATAATTAATTGTTTATAGTGGAAATAAACACTCAACATATTTTATTTTCAGGCATATATATCCCAATTATTACTAATGCTTTCTATGACTGTAGACATGTCAAAGGAACAAGCACAAGACCCACATCATTCTGTAGAGCCGTCTACGTATGAGGGTTGCAGTATTCAAGGATGTAAATGTGTTTATTTTTAATTATGAATTTAACATATATACATAGATATGTCAAATTATGTAAAAAAAAATTTCAATAGGATAATACTCGATCTCTTATTCTTCTCATAAGAGGGGCCTTGTTCATGGTATTTATTCTTGGAATTCTAACATGACACTTGACGTATCATTTGACAAGAGATACCATCCAATGGGATTGGGTACCCCTAAATTTATTAACACATTGGTTAATATCATACACAACCCACACATGTTTTCATTGACTAAATGTGAATGGGAGTCGTTCCCCAAGTATACATTATATCAGTTATCGAGGGAAGTTCAGGTAAGAGGATCACTTTAGTTTCTCAACTATGTTTAAAAAATACTAACATGTGATAATTTTTCATCTTAAATAGAATAATCTGAGTGTGTTCCTAAATGATTTTTGGCAAGTGTTTATATACAAATTTTGTTAAATGTGTAAAGATATTAAAGGGAGAGTCAAGTGGGATCACTAGGCACCAAATGTGGGTGCCCCAGACATTCTGGATAAAGTCCCAAGAGGGGCTCTCCCGTCTCAGTGGCACGAGTGGCTTCATATTGGTCTATTCAGGCTACAATGGCGAGTATATATATTTTACTTTATATATTTCGAATAATTTTACCATTTTACATATTTGATATTTGAATTTATTGAATGTAAGAGGTGGTAGAATTTCATTATAAAAATAGTGCGTTGTAGGGACCACCTCACCGGCTTGGGACTCATCATGTGTCCCAGATATGACACGATGTATTTACTATTCATTTTTTAAATTATATTATTTAATATGGTTTTGTGTTTGTGTTTTTATCTTATTAATATATTGTTACAGGAGCAAGGTGCACTGACTGGTGAAATGTTAGTGTGGACGACATGTCATGATCGAAATGATCCAGAGGTTGCAGCTCTTATAGTACGTTCTTGTACTAATTATAAATTATTACATACGTCTATATATAAATATATATTTAGATTTAAATATTACATTGGATCCATTTTAGGATGAGTAAGCACTGTTTTTAGAGGACCAATGACAAATTTCCATATGAAGGGATAAAATATTCAATAGCGTTATTGTTCATGGTGGACATGGCTACAGTTTGACCTATGAAATAAGGATTACTTATTTTTTAGTTTCATGCATAGTGGCTACGGATCATGTTATTTCTGGGATTATATAGATGATGTCAGATTTGGAGGCATGAATGCAGGATTTCGAGGATGTAAATGTGCAGCTTGTAGCTGAGCTTAGAGCACTACGAGAATATGTACATCAGAATGATAGTGCAAGTGATCATACGAAGTAGGTTTATACTGAATTTATTTATTTATTTTTTATGAAATTAGTTAATATTATCTTTATAATTTTTATTTTTTGTAGTCCCCTTCTGCATCAGATGGATGTAACAGCCATGTACCTAGATGACGTATCATATTCAAGAGGTGTGTTTTGTAATTTCTTTTATCTTTCTCGTTTACATTGATTGTCTCACTTTGTTTTGTTTTTGTATATTTTAGGGTTAAAACTACATTTTTCCATTACTTTGATCCTAGTTTGTCATAGTTACCTTTAGGTATCCTTTAGTCACTAATGTAACAACCCGAGATTTTATGAGAAGTATTGTTTTTAATTTATTTAATGTCTTGTATTGTATGATACACCAAGATTATCTTGCGCTATACGCAACACCGTATTAGCTTTCAGTATATGCAACACAATTCTTGGATCGTGTTATACACAATTTCATGTTCATTTGATAGATGTTATTCTACGCAACATTGAGTGTATATATTTATATTCAATGTATAAATGAAATATGGTTGGATTCTATTATACGCAACAACAAAGGATTCTTGCACTACAAACAACCCTGACTTTTCTTTCATTACACGCAATCATGACCTTCCTCGATAGCTTGTGTCATACACAATACAAAGTTTCACTAAACAACGATATGCTATTAAAATATTATTAAAACTAGCAGTTATGAATAGTAATATCGACTTTTTGAAATTTTTCAAATTTTATTTTTCAAAAAGGACTTCAGTTTTGGATTTGGAATATCGAAATTAGCATAGGGTGAAATTTTGGTATTTTTCTGAAAACTTTCAATTTTTGATGAATAGTGAAATCACTGAGTTACTATTTAAAAACAGACATTTTATTTAAATAATTATTTATTTTATTTAAATTTATTTTCGGTCAAAATTGTTACATAATACCTATATAAGTTCAATGCAATTCATTATAGTCATTTTATAATAATTTTAGATATATAAAAATTTTATTGAACTTTTCACCGTTTTTACCCACCTCCTAGGAGAATTTCCAAATTCACATAAAACATAATTTTAACACTTTTGTGAGTGGAATTTAGAAAATCCAAGAGGCACGGTTAATATAAAGGACTAAAATGTGATTCAATGAGATGAAAATATTTTTTGGTGAATAGTAACTTTTTACTTTTTTTTGCCACGGTTAATGGTAAATACGGTAATTAAGGGTAAAAATGATATTATTATTACCCTAACACATGTCATAATTATATTGGATAAGTTTAATTCGACCAAAAACCACCTTAGGAATAAAATATGACCATTTAGGCACACTTGGATTAGATTAGGGCATTTATTATTAATTTATTTAAAGAAGGGTTAAAAATGTTAAAATCAAAGTTTAATAACTAAATCATTTTTTATATTGGGTTATACATAAGATAAATTAGGCTATAAATATTCATTATAAAGATAAAAATATTTCCTACATAATGGTAATTTATTTGTAATTTTTAGACTTAATATAATTTAATTTATTTATGACACAATGATGATGTAGTAATTATCTTATTAATGACATATTGACATAATTGATGTTATAAATACCCAAATAAATGTAATTTGAGACTTTTTATGAATTACAATACTTTTAGATGTTAATATGACATGTTATTATTGATTTAATCAACTTTTTAGAACTAATCATTCTGTTATGATTTTCACAAAAATCAATTACCAAATAGTTTCAAAAGTGACATAAAATAGTTTAAAAAAAATATATTATATGATTAATTGTTATTATATTCCTAAAAATATATGGTCCGACCAAGATACTTATATCATGATAGGTGTATCATTAATGAACCACTAGGTGGTCTCTTGGATGTATATGGTAAGTTTATTAACTATATAATATAAAAATACAAAGAGACATGGTAAATGTCAATCTAATTAACTAAGAGTTAAAACTAAAATATAAGGTTAATATAATGACCTAAACATTTCTAAATTCTATTGGATGAGAGGATTTCAAACCATCCCCACCTTAGCCTCTAAATAAATCAATTTGGATATATTAAAAACCGAATATGACTTTATAATAAAATAATATTTTTAGCTTTTCCAAAGGTGCCCCTCTCCTCCCTTATAAAAGGGCACCTCATCCCTCTCTTCCTCACACCATTTTGAGTTTTAAAGAACAGCCAAACCCTGCCAAATTCTCTTCTCCACTTCCATAGAAACATCCTATAGGTTATGGTTTTCTTCAAAGACCAATTTTAGTGCCCTAAGAGGAGGTCTCAAAGAGGCGCTTCAAAGAAGCGGTAATGTCCATTACCGATTCTTTCAACTTTATTTCTTCTTCCACTTATTCTTATTTAGTTTTTTCATTATGAAGTAATAAAATCAGTATAACTCATATAATGATATTTTGTTATAAGTATTAAATAATCCTATTTCACCATTTATCCATCCTACGGAAAACCAAATCACCACACGTGCGTACGTACGGAATACCGTCTCCACGCCATGGTGAAATCTATTTTTCCTCCAACACCTTACAAGGATGGGTATAATGGTGTAAATAATAACTATACATAGTTATTATAACATCATACTGATTCTGATATATTGTACCATCCAATCCAATTCAATTCAATAATTATGGGAACAATATCATCGCTCGTGCGTACGTACGGACTACCGTCTCCACGACGCGATGAGATTCATTCTCAATGATTAACCATTCATGATTGATTATAAAGTATATATAATAAGTAAGCATGAAATATATGACATAATAATGATACTGGATTTATGTATATATATATAAGTATGTCATCTATTTAATTCCATTCTATTCAATAAGGAAACGAAAAAAACGTTCATGCATACGTACGGCCTACCGTCTCCATTAACGGTGTATTTCATTCCATTTATCGATCTGTTATATATATGTATATTATGAATATATATTATATATAAATCTTGTTTTAAATTCTGGATGTAAGTAATCATGATCTAAGTAATCATATGAATAATTACAAGTCGAAACACAGACGACAAATGAAACAATTTTACCCAAAACACTCTTTAACATGGAATTTACAAAAGAATGGGTAGTATAAAGTCATAAGTGAACCATATATGATATCATAACAATGAATATGATTATGTATTAAGTCAATGAAATTACTTAAATCATTATACAGGAGGATCAGAAATGTAGGAAGCATATCAGACCTAAGGTAAGGGATAATTTTTCAAATCTCATTTTTATCCTAGATTGCTTATTCGTAAGTATTTACTGGGGTTATTACTATCATCCATGTCCATGTTTTATAAAAGTTTATTCACATATGTTTAAAGTACTATTTACCAATTTTGACTTTTACCCCATGGTATGGAAGGAATTTTCTTTTATTTACCCTATAAGGTACTTTTTTACTTCTTCGACAAAAGTACGAGAAGAATGTTTTTTAACGTATACGACCTGAAAGGATTTTTACAGTTTTAAAAAGCCTTATTTTTATGAAGCTTACTCCAAAATATTTCATAACTATTTTCAAAAAAATCCTTTTCTTTTAAAATTTCATGAAATTTTGTGAAAAGAAAATGATTTTGAAGAAAAAAGGATATTTTCCTCAAGAATTCATTTCAAGTGTTTTATCAAAACCATTTTCATCTAAGATTACATTATTTCACATGTGTATGTTTCAAGTATCATGTATCCATGATTTACATGGTTTCACTTATCTTATGATGAAATGATATACATTTTTTTTATATATGGATTATGTTATGATGGGATGATGTTTATGAAACCCATTTTTATTCTTTGGGTTATGATGAATGATTTATGTTTATGTTGTGGCACAAGTAAGAATGATTTCATTATGAGATTGGTGGGAACTATATCTCAATCTACTGCATTGGGTAAAGATTATGTATATCATGAGATAGACATGTATTAAACGGTAAGTTAATCCAGTTCAGTGATATAGGACTGGATCGAGGAGTGAAATCGATTCAGAAAGGTACTTTGTCCACTAAGATGGTCTTGGCAGCAATGCCTTGGCTACTATAGAAATCATAACAAGTGTTGGATAGTTTCCAAAATTACATGTTTTATTCCCATGGTATTTTATCTTGATTGATGTTCCTTTATGATAAATGCATTACTTACATCCAAGATTTATGTCTTTGCTCGAGGTTTTAAGGATTAGATTTCATGTTCATGTTTTTGCTTTCAAATGTTTATGGATTGTTTTATGTTCTCTAAGATTTCCCTTACTGAGAATTTGAGCTCACCCTTCTTATGTTTTATTTTCACCAGGAAATAAATAAAGGTTTTAGGTAAGGAAACCAAAAGGGGAAGATCATTATGGGAGATGTTGAAGATCTTCCAACATGATTAGATGTTTATATTCCGAGTTTCCAAAGACACTAAACTATTACAATCCTTGTGTGTCTATTTTTTTTATGTATTAAGTATTCCGCAAAAGTAATGTATTGTCCATGTACATCAAGATTTGGGTCTCTACAGTTGGTATCAGAGGAAAGGTTTATTTAACCTTTGAAAACTAGGATGCGAAAACATTAGTGAGATCCCTAGAGATATTTCTAAGGAATGTCTAGGGAGGTCCCTAAGGATAAGTATACGTATAGGTTATAATCCTAGAATTATGGTAACGATCTTAGAAATAAGCCTAACATGTTAGATGTCTAAGGTACTCCCCCTGATTATGTTATTTTCCTTTTATAATTTTTTCCTCTCATAGAATTATTTTTGTGTTTTAGTCAATGGAGGGAACCAGAAGGAATTTAGTTAACATTGAATCCAATGGACAAATTGGTGACTATGAGAAAATAAATTGTGTAATGCCTAGAGAGAAAGATAATGTGATTATGCCGAATCAGTCATCGTGATATATGATTAACAAGGTGAAATTTAGTGGTATGCCTAATTCATCAAATAAGAGGAAGATAGACTTTATGCATGTTCTCATATTGAGGAGCATAAACAAAGGAATATTGAGATTTATAAATAAGGGAAGAAGAACCTTGAGGAATACCTCAAATGGAGGGACATTTGTTTTCTGTCTGTAGAAATGGGTCATAGAGTGACAGACTGCTATGGAGTTCAATGTCTTATTTGCGGAGAACATGGGAATTACCCAACTCAATGCCCTGACCTAAAAAGTTACTTCTAAATCAAGGAAAGACTTATTCCATGACAATCATTGAAGAATATGGATTGAAGTGTTTATGTATTGGTATTCGTGAATAATGTTGTTGAGGTTCTTTTATGGTGTATTAGAATATTTTTGTATTAGTTTATTGTGGTTTCAAATAATTTTATGGTACCGATAACCATGAAAAGTGATTCAAATATTTTGGAAAGCAGATGATATGCACATAATGAAGGGATAAGGAAAAAATTAAATGTTTGATAGTATTCATGAGCTCATGACTGATATAAAGGGATGGTTCTATCATGGTTTGAGTATACATAATTTTTGGATTTTGGAATGTGGAAAGAGTTACATTTTGACAGCATTCATGTTTTCACTAAGGTATAATGGGTATTCATTTTTCAAGAGAATACATGATTAATGTATTCACATGATTGGAATGTGACCAAAAAGATATATGGGGGATAAATGATGGTATTCACATGCTTGGTTGATGACATTTCAAGTAATCATTTTCTTTATACAATTAGGTTGGACTGAAGTATATTAGATAATGATTGGAAAGGATTATGTTGGACATAAGTTAGTATTGTTTAAGGATAGAACTTTTTTCCCATATTATTGATGGGATGTTATTGTAATGTAGTTTTAGAAAAAGGAAAACCTGCAGGATGGGCGACAGCCCATTGCGTCGAACAAGGCTGTGGGAATCGAACCCACAACTGAAGTGCGACTGGCCTTTATTTCCTACCACTGGCCTACAGGATGTCCCTGTTTAGTAGAAACTAGTTTTATTATATTAAGTAGTATGATATATGAAGTATAAGTCCATTTTAGGAACCATATATGATTAGTCTCACTATAGATCAACTTATGTATATTTAATAACATTTTCTATCCTTTTGTTTGAGACAGATGGAATGACCCGTCATCCAATCACATGATCTTCTAACACTTCAGTAATAACATATTCTACTTCATTTCATTTAGAGGTGAAGTGTAAATTGTTCAAGGCATGAACAACAGTGAGATTTTACCAAAATAAAGTAAGTATTTATTCTAATTCAAATTCTGCAACTTTAGGGAAATGATCATGAAAACAAAAAATGTTGTCCTAGTGCCCTTATATCCAATGAATTAGATGGTACCCTAGATCATCACAAATTTGTGGCTTTGTGATTGTTGGATTTTTCATAGCCATGTTCTCTACCACTCTCCATCAGAACATGATGGTTAGATTTCTCTTCCATATCCATATTTTCACCTATGTTCTCCTATGTGGAAACCCAGAGATTAGTTAATTTGGGTAACAGTTATATTTCATACTTTAGTATTTAAAGTCAAGTTTTGGTATTCTTTTTTACGATGTGGGTTTCCAATAAAAAGACTTTCAAGTAGAAAACCATTTATAATCCCGATGAATTTCGAAGACGAAATTCATTTTAAGGTGGGTAGAATGTAACAACCCGAGATTTTATGAGAAGTATTATTTTTAATTTATTTAATGTCTTTGTTTCTATGCTACACCAAGATTATCTTGCACTATACAGAACACCATATTAGCTTTCAGTATACGCAACACAATTCTTGGATCGTGTTATACACAATTTCAAGTTCATTTGATAGAAGTTGTTCTACGCAACATTGAGTGTGTATATATATTAAATGTATAAATGAAATATGGTTGGATTCTATTATACGCAACAAAAAAGGAGTCTTTCACTACATGAAACCCTGACTTGGATTTCATTATACATAATCGCGACCTTCCTCGATAGCTTGCGTCATACGTAATACCGAGTTTCACCAAACAACGATATGCTATTAAAATATTATTAAAACTAGCCGTTATGAATAGTAATACCCACTTTTTGAAATTTTGAAAATTTTATTTTTCAAAATGGACTTCATTTTTGGATTATGAATATCAAAATTATCCTAGGGTGAAATTTTGGTATTTTTCTGAAAACTTTCAATTTTTGATGAATAGTGAAAACACCGGGTCACTATTTAAAAACCGACATTTTATTTAAACAATTATTTATTTTAATTAAATTTATTTTAGGTAAAAATTGATACATAATACCTATATAAGCTTAATTCAATTCATTGGAGTCATTTTATAATTATTTTTGATATATAAAAATTTTATTGAATTTTTCACTGTCTTTTACCCACCTCCTATTATAATTTCCAAATTCAAATAAAACTTAATTTTACCGCTTCTATGAGTAGAATTTCAAAAATCCGAGAGACATGGTTAATATCAAGGACTAATATGTGGTTCAATGAGATGAAGACAATTTTTGGTGAATAGTAACTTTTTACTTTTTTTTACCATGGTTAAAAGTAAATACGGTAATTTTGGGTAAAAATGATATTATTATTACCCTAAAACGTGTTATAATTCTATTAGATAAGTGTAATTCGACCAAAAACAACCTTAGTAATAAAATATGACCATTTAGGCCCACTTGGATTGGATTAGGACATTTATTATTAATTTATTTAAAGAAGGGTTAAAATAGGTAAAATCAATGTTTAATAAATAAATAATTTTTAATATAGGGTTATACATAAGATAAATTCGACTATAAATATTCATTAGAAATATAAAAAACTTTCCTACATAATGGTATTTTATTTGTAATTTTTAGACTTAAAATAAGTTAATTTATTTATGACACAATGATGATGCAGTAATTATCTTATTAATGTAATATTGACATAGTTGATGTTATAAATACCCAAATAAATGTAATTTGAGACTTTCTATGAATTAAAATAATTTTATATGTTAATATGACATGTTAGTATTGATTTAATTAACATTATTCGAACTAATCATTCTGTTATGATTTTCACAAAAATCAATTACCAAATAGTGTTAAAATTGACATAAAATAGTTTTTAAACCAAATATTATATTACTAATTATTATTATTTTCCTAAAAATATAAGGTCCGGCCAAGATACTTATATAATGATAGGTGTATCATTAATGGACCACTTGGGGGTATCTTGGACGTATATTGTATGTTTATTAACTATATAATATAAAAATACAACGTGAAATGGTAAATGTCAATCTAATTAACTAAGAGTTAAAACTAAAATATAATGTTAATATAATGACCTAAACTTGTCTAAATTCTATTTTATGAGAGGATTTCTACCCATACCCACCTTATATTCGAAATAACTCAATTTGGAGCTATTAAAAACCGAATATGACTTTATAATAAAAAATATTTTTAGCTTTTCCGAAGGTGCCCCTCTCCTCCCTTATAAAAGGGAACCTCCTCCCTCTCTTCCTCACACCACTTTGAGAATTAAAGCTATGAAAAACCCTGACAAATTCTCTTATCCACTTTCATAGAAACATCCTAGAGGTTCTGGTTTTATTAAAAGACCAATTTTATTGCCCTAAGAGGAGGTCTCAAAGAGGCGCTTCAAAGAAGCGGTAATGTCCATTACCGATTCTTTCAACTTTATTTCTTCTTCCACTACTTCTTCTTTAGTTGTTTCATTATGAAGTAATAACATCAGTATAACTCATATACTGATATGTTATTATAAGTATTAAACAACCCTATTTCACCATCTATCCAACCTACGGAAAATGAAGTCACCACGCGTGCGTACGTACAGAATACCGTCTCCACGCCGTGGTGAAATATGTTTTTCCACCAACACCTTACATGGATGGGTATAATGGTGTAATGAATAACTATACATAGTTATTAAAACATCATACTAATTCTGATATATTGTATCATCAACTCCAATTAAATTCAATAATTATGGGAACGATATCATCGCTCGTGCGTATGTACGGACTACCGTCTCCACGACGCGATGAGATTCATTCTCAATGATTAACCATTCATGATTGATTATAAAGAATATATAATAAGTAATAATGAAATATATGACATAATAATGATACTGGATTTATATATATATATATATATGTTTGTCATCTGTTTAATTCCATTTAATTCAATAAGGAAACGAAAACAGCGTTCATGCGTACGTACGACCTACCGTCTCCATGAACGGTGTATTTCATTCCATTTATCGATCTATTATATATATGTATATTCGGAATATATATTATATATAAATAATTTTTTACATACTGGATGTAATTAATCATGATCTAAGTAATCATATGAATAATTACAAGTCAAAAAACGGACGACAAATGAAACGATTTTACCAAAAATGCTCTTTAACATGGAATTTACAAAAGAACGGGTAATATAAAGTCATAAGTGAACCATATATGTTATAATAACAATGAATATGATTATATAATAAGTAAATGAAATTATTTAAATCATTATACAGGAGGTTCGGAAATGTATGAAGTATATCGGACCTAAGGTAAGAGATAATTTTTCAAATCTCATTTTTATCTGAGATTGCTTATTCGTAAGTATTTACTGGGTTTATTGCTATCAACCATGTCCATGTTTTATAAAAGTTTATTCATGTATGTTTCAATTCCTTTTTACTCATTTTGACTTTTACTCCATGGTATGGAAGGAATATTTCTTTTATTTACCCTACAAGGTACTTTTTGACTTTTCCGACAAAAGTATGAGAAGAATGTTTTTTTAACGTATACTACAAGAAAGGATTTTTACAGTTTTATAAAGCCTTATTTTCATGAATCTTCCTCCAAAATATTTCATGACTATTTTCAACAAAATCCTGTTCTTTTAAAATTGCATGTCATTTTGTGAAAAGAAATTGATTTTGAAGAAAAAAGGATATTTTCCTCAAGAATTCATTTCAAGTGTTTCATCAAAACCATTTTCATCTAAGATGACATTATTTCACATGTTTGTGTTTCAAGTATAATGTCTCTATGATTTAAATGGTTTTACATTTCTTATGATGAAATGATATCCATTTTTTTATATATGGATTATGTTATGATGGGATGATGTTTATGAAACCCATTTTTATTCTTTGGGTTATGATGAATGATTTATGTTTATGTTGTGTCATAAGTAAGAATGATTTCATTATGAGATTGGTGGGACCTATATCTCTCTCCAATGCATTGGGTAAAGATTATATATCTCATGAGATAGACATGGCTGAAACGGTAAGTTAATCCAGTTCAGTGATACTTGACTGGATCGAGGTTTGAACTCGATTCAGAAAGGGACTTTGTCCACTAAGATGGTCTTGGAAGCAATGCCTTGTCTACTATAGAAATCATAAAAAGTACTGGATAGTTTCCAAAATTACATGTTTTATTCCCATGCGATTTTATCGTGATTGATGTTCCTTCATGATAAAGGCCTTACTTACATCCAAGATTTATGTCTTTGCTCGAGGTTTTAAGGATTAGATTTCATGTTCATATTTTTGCATTAAAATGTTTATGGATTGTTTTATGTTCTCTATGTTTTCCCTTACTGAGAATTTGAGCACACCCTTTTTATGTTTTATTTTCCCCAGGAAATAAAGAAATGTTTTCGGTAAGGAAACAAAAATGGGAAGATCATTATGGGAGATGTTGAAGATCTTTCAACCTAATTAGATGATTTTATTCCGAGTTTCCAAAGACACTAAACTATTACGATACTTGCGTGTCTATTTTTGTTATGTATTAAGTATTCCACAAAAGTAATGTATTGTCCATGTACGTCAAGCTTTGGGTCTCTACAGTTGTTATCAGAGGAAAGGTTTAGTTAACCTTTGGAAACTAGGATGCCAAAACATTAGTGAGATCCCTAGAGATATTTCTAAGGTTTTTCTAGGGATGTCCCTAAGGATAAATATACGTGTAGGTTATAATCCTCGAATTATGGTAATTATCATAGAATTAAACCTAAGATGTTAGATGTCTAAGGTACTCCCCCTTGATTATTTTATTTTCCTTGTATGATTTTTTCCTCTCATAGAATTCTTTTTGTGTTTTAGTCAATGGAGGGATCCAGAAGGAATTCGGTTAACATTGAATCCAATGGACAAATTGGTGACTATGAGCAACAAAATTGTGTAATGCCTAGAGAGAAAGATATTGTGATTATGCCGAATCAGTCATCGCGATATATGATTAACAAGGTGAAATTTAGTGTTATGCCTAATTCATCAAATAAGAGGAAGATAGACTTTTATGCATGTTCGCATGTTGAGGAGAATAAATAAAGGAAGATTTAGATTTCTAAAGAAGGGAAGAAGAACCTTATGGAATACCTCAAATGGAGGGACAGATGTTGTCTGTGTGGAGAAAAGGGCCATAGAGTGACAGACTGTTATGGAGTTCAATGTCTTATTTGTGGAGAACATGGGCATTACCCAACTCAATGCCCTGACCTAAAAAGTTACATCTAAATCAAGGAAGGACATATTCCATGACAATCATCGAAGAAGATGGATTGAAGTGTTTATGTATTGGTATTCATAAAAAATGTTGTTGAGGTTCTTTTATGGTGTATTAGAATATTTTTGTATTATTCTATTGTGGTTTTCAATAATTTTATGGTACCGGTAACCATAAAAAGTGATTCAAATATTTTGGAAAGCAGATGATATGAGCATAATGAAGGGATAAGGAAAAAAATTAAATGTTTGATAGTATTCATGAGCTCATGACTGATATAAGGAGAAGGTTATATCATGGTTTCAGAATATAGAATTTTTGGATTTTGGAATGTGGAAAGAGTTAAATTTTGACCGCATTCATGTTTTCACTATGGTTTAACGGGTAATAATTTTTCAAGAGAATACATTATTAAGGTATTCACATGATTAGAATGTGACCAAAAAGATATATGGGGGATAAATGATGTTATTCACATGCTTGGTTGATGAAATTTCAAGTAATAATTTTCTTTATACTATGTGCTTGGACCGAAGTATTTTAGATAATGATTGGAATGGATTATGTTGGACATAAGTTAGTATTGTTTAAGGATAGAATTTTTTTCCATATTATTGATGGGATGTTATAGTAATGTAGTTTTAGAAAAAGGAAAACCTGTAGGATGGGTGACAACCCATCGCGTCGGACAAGGCTGTGGGAATCGATCCCACAACCGAAGTGCGACTGGCCTTTATCGCCTACCACTGGCCTACAGGAAGTCCCTATTTAGTAGAAACTAGTTTTATTATATTAAGTAGTATGATATATGAAGTATAAGTCCATTTTAGGAACCATATATGATTAATCTCACTATAGATCGACTTATGTATATTTAATAACTTTTTCTAACCTTTTGTTTGAGACAGATGGAATGACCCGTCATTCTATCACATGATCTGCTAACACTTCACGAATAACAAATTCAAATTCATTTCTTTAAGAGATGAAGTGTAAATTGTTCAAGGCACGAACAACAATCAGATTGTACCAAAATAAAGTAAGTATTTATACTAATTCAAATTGTTCAACTTTAGGGAAATGATCTTGAAAACCAAAATTGTTGTCCAAGTGCCCTTATATCCGATGAATTAGCTGGTACCTGAGATCATCACAAATTTATGGCTTTGTGATTGTTGGCTTTTTCGTAGCCATGTTCTCTACCACTCTCCATCAGAACATGATGGTTTGATTTCTCTTCCATATCCATATTTTCACCCGTGTTATCCTATGTGGAAACCCAATGATTAGTTAATTTGGTTAACCGTTACATTTCATACTTTAGTATTTAAAGTCAAGTTTTGGTATTCCTTTTTACGATGTGGGTTTCCATTAAAAAACATTCAATTAGAAAACCATTTATAATCCTGACAAATTTTGAGGACGAAATTCATTTTAAGGGGGGTAGAATGTAACAACCCGAGATTTTAAGAGAAGTATTATTTTTAATTTATTTAATGTCTTGTCTTATATGCTACAGCAAGATTATCTTGCACTATACGCAACACCGTATTAGCTTTCAGTATACGCAACACAATTCTTGGATCGTGTTATACAAAATTTCAAGTTCATTTGATATAAGTTATTCTACGCAACATTGAGTGTATATATATATATATTCAATGTATAAATGAAATATAGTTGGATTCTATTATACGCAACAACAAAGGAGTCTTTCACTACACGCATCCCTGAATTGGCTTTCATTACATGCAATCACGACCTTCCTCAATATCTTGCGTCGTACGCAATACCGAGTTTCACTAAACAACGATATGCTATTAAAATATTATTAAAACTAGCCGTTATGAATAGTAATACCAACTTTTTTAAATTTTGAAAATTTTATTTTTCAAAATGGACTTCATTTTTGGATTCGGAATATCGAAATTAGCCTAGGGTGAAATTTTGGTATTTTTCTGAAAACTTTCAATTTTTTATGAATAGTGAAAACACCGGGTTACTATTTAAAACCGACTTTTTATTTAAATAATTATTTATTTTATTTAAATTTATTTTAGGAAAAAATTTATACATAATACCTATATATGTTCAATTCAATTCATTGGAGTCATTTTATAATAATTTTAGATATATATAAATTTTATTGAACTTTTCACCGTCTTTTACCCACCTCCTAGGAGAATTTCCAAATTCACATAAAACATAATTTTACCACTTTTGTGAGCAGATTTTCGAAAATCCGAGAGACATGGTTAATATCATGTACTAAAATGTTGTTCAATGAGATGAGAATAATTTTTAGTGAATAGTAACTTTTTACTTTTTTTTCACAGTTAAAAGTAAATACGGTAATTAAGGGTGTAAATGATATTATTTTTACCCTAAAAATGTCCTAATTCTATTGGATAAGTGTAATTCGACCGAAAACAGCATTATGAATAAAATATGACCATTTAGGCCCACATGGATTAGATTAGGACATTTATTATTAATTTATTTAAAGAAGGGTTAAAATAGTTAAAATCAATGTTTAATAACTAAATAATTTTTCATATAGGGTTATACATAAGATAAATTCTACTATAAATATTCATTAGAAAGATAAAAAGATTTCCTACATAATGGTATTTTATTTGTAATTTTTATACTTAAAATAATTTAATTTATTTATGACACAATGATGATGCAACAATTATATTATTAATCAAATATTGACATAATTGATGTTATAAATACCCAAATAAATGTAATTTCAGACTTTTTATGAATTAAAATAATTTTATATGTTAATATGACATGTTACTATTGATTTAATTAACTGTTTTAGAACTAATAATTCTGTTATTATTTTCACAAAAATCAATTACCAAATAGTGTCAAAATTGACATAAAATAGTTTTTAAAACAAATATTATATTATTAATTGTTATTATATTTCTAGAAATCTATGGTTTGGCCAAGATACTTATATAATGATAGTTGTATCATTAATGGACCTCTTGGGGGCTCTTGGATGCATATGGTATGTTTATTAACTATATAATATAAAAATAAAAAGTGACATGGTAAATGTCAATCTAATTAACTAAGAGTTAAAACTAAACGATAAGGATAATATAATGACCTAAACTTGTCTAAATTCTATTGGATTAAAGTATTTAGACCCATCACCAGCTTAGCTTAGAAATAAATCAATTTGGATCTATTAAAAACCGAATATGACTTTATAATAAAATAATATTTTTAGTTTTTCCAAAGGTGCCCCTATCCTCTCTTATAAAAGGGCACCTCCTCCCTCTCTTCCTCACACCACTTTGAGCCTTAGAGCTCGTCCAAACCCTGATAAATTATGTTCTCCACTTCCATAGAAACATTAGAGAGGTTCTGGTATTCTTAAAAGACCAATTTTAGTGCCTAGGAGGAGGTCTCAAAGAGGCGCTTCAAAGAAGAGGTAATGTCCATTACTGATTCTTTCAACTTTATTTCTTCTTACACTTCTTAATAATTAGTTGTTTCATTACGAAGTAATAACATCAGTATAACTCAAATACTGATATGTTATTATATGTATGAAACAACCCTATTTCACCATATATCCGTCCTACGGAAAACAAAATCACCACGCGTGCGTATGTATGGAATACCGTCTCCACACCGTGGTGAAATCTGTTTTTCCACCAACACCTTACATGGATGGGTATAATGGTGTAAAGAATAACTATACATAGTTATTACAAAATCATAATAATTCTGATATATTGTTTCATCCACTCGAATTCAATTCAATAATTATGGGAACGATATCATCGCTCGTGCGTACGTACGGACTACCGTCTCCATGACGTGATGAGATTCATTCTCAATGATTAACCATTCATGATTGATTATAAAGTGTATATAATAAGTAATCATGAAATATATTACATAATAATGATACTGGATTTATGTATATATATATGTATGTCATATATTTAATTCCATTCAATTCAACAAGGAAACGAAAACAGCGTTCATGCGTACGTACGACCTACCGTCTCCATGAACGGTGTATTTCATTCCATTTGTCGATCTATTATATATATGCATATTATGAATATATATTATATATAAATCATGTTTTACATACTGGATGTATGTAATCAGCATCTACGTAATCATATGAATAATTACAAGTCTAAACACGGACGACAAATGAAACAATTTTACCAAAAATGCTCTTTAACATGGAATTTACAAAATAACAGGAAATATGAAGTCATAAGTGAACCATATATGTTATCATAACAATTAATATGATTCTATAATAAGTAAATGAAATTATTTAAATCATTATACAGGAGGTTCGGAAACGTATGAAGCATATCAGACCTATGGTAAGGGATAATTTTTCAAATCTCATTTTTATCTGGGATTGCTTATTCGTAAGTATTTACTGGGGTTATTTCTATCATCCATGTCCATGTTTTATAAAAGTTTATTCATGTATGTTTAAATTAATTTTTACCCATTTTCACTTTTACCCCATGGTATGGAAGGAATCTTTCTTTTATTTACCCTACAAGGTACTTTTTGACTTTTCTGACAAAAGTACGAGAAGAATGTTTTTTAACGTATATGACATGAAAGGATTTTTACAGTTTTATAAAGCCTTATTTTCATGAATATTCCTCCAAAATATTTCATGACTATTTCAACAAAATCCCATTCTTTTAAAATTGCATGAAATTTTGTGAAAATAAATTGATTTTGAAGAAAAAAGGATATTTTCCTCAAGAATTCATTTCAAGTGTTTCATCAAAACCATTTTCATATAAGATGAAATTATTTCACATGTGTATGTTTCATGTATCATGTCTCTATGATTTACATGGTTTTACTTTTCTTATGATGAAATGATATCCATTTTTTTATATATGGATTATGTTATGATGGGATGATGTTTATGAAACTGATTTTTATTCTTTGGGTTATGATGAATGATTTATGTTTATGTTGTGGAATAAGTAAGAATAATTTCATTATGAGATTGGTGGGACCTATTTCTATCTCTAGTGCATTGTGTAATGATTATATATCTCATGAGATATACATGTCTGAAACGGTAAGTTAATCCAGTTCAGTGATACTTGACTGGATCGAGGAGTGAACTCGATTCAGAAAGGGACTTTTTCCACTAAGATGGTCTTGGAAGCAATGCCTTGGATACTATAGAAATCATAACAAGTGCTGGATGGTTTCCACAATTACATGTTTTATTCCCATGCTATTTTATCATGATTGATGTTCCTTTATGATAAATGCCTTACTTCCTTCCAAGATTTATGTCTTTTCTCGAGGTTTTAAGATTTAGATTTCATGTTTATATTTTTCCTTTCAAATGTTTATGTATTTTTTTATGTTCTCTATGATTTCCCATACTGAGCATTTGATCTCACCCTTTTTATGTTTTATTTTCCCCAGGAAAAAAAAGAATGGTTTTCGGTAAGGCAACAAAAAGGGGAAGATCATTATGGGAGATGTTGAAGATCTTTCAACATGATTAGATGTTTATATTTCTAGTTTCCAAAGACACTAAACTATTATGATCCTTGTGTGTCTATTTTTGTTATGTATTAAGTATTCCATAAAAGTAATGTATTTTCCATGTATGTCAAGCTTTGGATCTCTACAGTTGGTATCAGAGGAATGGTTTAGTTAACCTTTGGAAACTAGGATGCGAAAACGTTAGTGAGATCCCTAGAGATATTTCTAAGTTATTTCTAGGGATGTACCTAAGGATAAGTATACGTATAGGTTATAATCCTAGAATTAAGGTAATGATCATAGAATTAAACCTAAGATGTTAGATGTCTAAGGTACCCCCCCTTGATTATGTTATTTTCCTTGTATGATTTTTGCATCTCATAGAATTCTTTTTGTGTTTTAGTCAATGGATGGAACCAGAAGTAATTCGGTTAACATTGAATCCAATGGAAAAATTGGTGACTATGAGAAAAAAAATTGAGTAATGCCTAGAGAGAAAGATATTTTGATTATGCCGAATCAATCATCGCGATATATGATTAACAAGGTGAAATTTAGTGGTATGCCTAATTCATCAAATAAGAGGAAGATAGACTTTTATGCATGTTCCCATGTTGAGGAGCATAAATAAAGGAAGATTTATATTTCTAAAGAAGGGAAGAAGAACCTTGAGGAATACCTCAAATGGAGGGACAGATGTTGTCTATGTGGAGAAAATGGACATAGAGTGAGAGACTGTTATGGAGTTCAATGTCTTATTTGTGGAGAACATGGGCATTACCCAACTCAATTCCCTGACTTAAAAAGTTACATCTAAATCAAGGAAGGACTTATTCCATGAAAATCATTGAAGAGGATGGATTTAAGTGTTTATGTATTGGTATTCAAGAATAATGTTGTTGGGGTTCTGTTATGGTGTATTAGAATATTTTTGTATTAGTCTATTGTGGTTTTATATAATTTTATGGTACCTGTAACCATGAAAAGTGATTCAAATATTTTGGAAAGCAGATGATATGCGCATAATGGAGGGATAAGGAAAAAAAATTAAATGTTTGATAGTATTCATGAGCTCATGACTGATATATGGAGAAGGTTATATCATGGTTTCAGTATATAGAAATTTTGGATTTTGGAATGTGGAAAGAGTTAAATTTTGACAACATTCATGTTTTCTATAAGGTTTAATGGGTATTAATTTTTCAAGAGAATACATTATTAAGGTATTCACATGATTAGAATGTGACCAAAAATATATATGGGGGATAAATGATGGTATTCACATGCTTGGTTGATGAAATTTCAAGTAATCGTTTTCTTTATACTATGATCTTGGACCGAAGTATTTCAGATAACAATTGGAATGGATTATGTTGGACATAAGTTAGTATTGTTTAAGGATATAAATTTTTTTCCATATTAGTGATGGGATGTAATAGTAATGTAGTTTTAGAAAAAGGACAACCTGCAGGATGGGCGACAACCCATCGCGTCGGACAAGGCTGTGGGAATCGAACCCACAACCGAAGTGTGACTGGCCTTTATCGCCTACCATTGGCCTACATGAAGTCCCTGTTTAGTAGAAACTAGTTTTATTATTTTAATTAGTATGATATATGAAGTATAAGTCCAGTTTAGGAACCATATATGAATAATCTCACTATAGATCAACTTATGTATATTTAATAACTTTTTCTAACCTTTTTTTTGAGACAGATGGAATGACCCGTCATTCTATCACATGATCTGATAACACTTCACAAATGACAAATTCAACTTAATTTCTTTAAGATATGAAGTGTAAATTGTTCAAGGCACGAACAACAGTGAGATTGTACCAAAATAAAGTAAGTATTTATTCTAATTCTAATTCTTCGACTTTAGGGAAATGATATTGAAAACCAAAATTGTTGTCCTAGGGCCCTTATATCTGATGAATTAGATGGTACCTGAGATCATCACAAATTTATGGCTTTGTGATTATTGGATTTTTCATAGCCATGTTCTCTACCACTCTCCATCAGAACATGACGGTTAGATTTCTCTTCCATATCCATATTTTCACCTATGTTCTCCTATGTTGAAACCGAGTGATTAGTTAATTTGGGTAACCGTTACATTTCATACTTTAGTATTTAAAGTCAAGTTTTGGTATTTCTTTTTACGTTGTGGGTTTCCATTAAAAAAACTTTCAATTAGAAAACCATTTATAATCCCGACGAATTTTGAGGACGAAATTCATTTTAAGGGGGGTAGAATGTAACAACCCGAGATTTTATGTGAAGTATTATTTTTAATTTATTTAATGTATTGTCTTGTAAGCTACACCAAGATTATATTGCACTATATGAAACACCGTATTAGCTTTCAGTATACGCAACAGAATTATTGGATCGTGTTATACACAGTTTCAAGTTCATTTGATAGATGTTATTCTACACAAAATTGAGTGTATATATATATATATAAATTCAATGTAAAATGAAATATAGTTGGATTATATTATACGCAACAACAAAGAAGTCTTGCACTACACGCAACCCTGACATGGCTTTCATTACACGGAATCACGACCTTCCTCGATAGCTTGCGTCATACGCAATACCGAGTTTCACTAAACAATGATATGCTATTAAAATATTATTAAAACTAGCCGTTATGAATAGTAATACCCACTTTTTGAAATTTTGAAAATTTTATTTTTCAAAATGGACTTCATTTTTGGATTCGGAATATCGAAATTAGCCTAGGGTGAAATTATGGTATTTTTCTGAAAACTTTCAATTTTTTATGAATAGTGAAAACACTGGGTTACTATTTAAAAACAGACTTTTTATTTAAATAATTATTCATTTTATTTATATTTATTTTAGGTAAAAATTTATACATATACCTATGTAAGTTCAATTCAATTCATTGGAGTCATTTTATAATAATTTTAGATATATAAAAATTTTATTGAACTTTTCACCGTCTTTTACCCACCTCCTAGGAGAATTTCCAAATTCACATAAAACATAATTTTACCGCTTCTAGGAGCGGAATTTCGAAAATCCGAGAGACACAGTTAATATCAAGTACTAAAATGTGGTTCAATGAGATGAAAATAATTTTTAGTGAATAGTAACTTTTTACTTTTTTTAACCACGGTTAAAAGTAAATACGGTAATTATGGGTAAAAATGATATTATTTTTACCCTAACACATGTCCTAATTCTATTGGATAATTTTAATTCGACCAAAAACAACCTTAGGAATAAATTATGACCATTTAGGCCCACATGGATTATATTAGGACATTTATTATTAATTTATTTAAAGAAGGGTTAAAATAGTTAAAATCAAAGTTTAATAACTAAATCATTTTTAATATAGGGATATAAATAAGATAAATTCTACTATATATATTCATTATAAAGACAAAAAGATTTCCTACATAATGGTATTTTATTTGTAATTTTTAGACTTAAAATAATTTAATTTATTTATGACACAATGATGATGCATCAATTATCTTATTAATGAAATATTGACATAATTGATGTTATAAATACTCAAATAAATGTAATTTGAGACTTTAAATCAATTAAAATAATTTTATATGTTAATATGACATGTTAGTATTGATTTAATTAACTTTTTTAGAACTAATCATTCTGTTATTCTTTTCAAAAAAATCTATTACAAAATAGTGTCAAAATTGACATAAAATAGTTTTTAAAAGAAATATTATTTTATTAAATGTTATTATATTCCTAAAAATCTACGGTTCGGACAAGATACTTATATAATGATAGTTGTATCATTAATGGACCACTTGGTGGTTCTTGGATGTAAATGGTATGTTTATTAACTATATAATATAAAAATTAAAAGTGACACGGTAAATGTCAATCTAATTAACTAAGAGTTAAAACTAAAAGATAAGGTTAATATAATGACCTAAACCTGTCTAAATTCAATTGGATGAGATTATTTCGACCCATACCCAGCATAGATTAGAAATAAATCAATTTGGAGTTATTAAAAAAAGAATATGACTTTATAATAAAATAATATTTTTAATTTATCCAAAGGTGCCCCTCTCCTCTCTTATAAAAGGGAACCTCCTCCCTCTCATCCTCACACCACTTTGAGCCTTCATGCTCGTAGAACCCCTAAAAAATTCTGTTCTCCACTTCCATAGAAACATTATAGAGGTTTTGGTCTTCTTTAGAGACCAATTTTAGTGCCTTAAGAGGAGGTCTCAAAGAGGCGCTTCAAAGAACATGTAATGTCCATTACCGATTCTTTCAACTTTATTTCTTCTTACACTTCTTCATCTTTAGTTGTTTCATTATGAAGTAATAACATCAGTATAACTCATATACTGATATGTTATTATATGTATGAAACAACCCTATTTCACCATATATCCATCCTACGGAAAATTAATCACCACGCGTGCGTACGTACGGAATACCATCTCCACGCCGTGGTGAAATCTGTTTTTCCACCAACACCTTATATGGATGGGTATAATGGTGTAAATAATAACTATATATATTTATTATAACATCATACTGATTCTGATATATTTTACCATCCACTCCAATTCAATTCAATAATTATGGGAATGATACCATCGCTCGTGCGTACGTACGGACTACCGTCTCCACGACGCGATGAGATTTATTCTCAATGTTTAACCATTCATGAATGATTGTAAAGTATATATAATAAGTAATCATGAAATATATGACATAATAATGATACTGGATTTATTTATATATATATGTATGTCATCTATTTAATTCCATTCAATTCAATAAGGAAACGAAAACATCGTTCATGCGTACGTACGACCTACCATCTCCATGGGCGGTGTATTTCATTCCATTTATCGATCTATTATATATATGTATATTCTGAATATATATTATATATAAATCATGTTTTACATTCTGTATGTAAGTAATCATGATCTAAGTAATCATATGAATAATTACAAGTCAAAACACGGACGGCAAATGAAACGATTTTACCCAAAACGCTCTTTAACATAGATTTTACAAAAGAACGGGTAATATAAAGTCATAAGTGAACCATTTATGATATCGTAACAATAAAAATGATTCTTTAATAATTCAATGAAATTATTTAAATCATTATACAGGAGGTTTGGAAATGTATGAAGCATATCGGATCAAAGGTAAAGGATAATTCTGCAAATCACATTTTTATCCGAGATTGCTTATTCGTAAGTATTTACTGGGGTCATTTCTATCATCCATGTCCATGTTTTATAAAAGTGTATTAATGTATGTTTAAAGTCATTTTTACCCATTTTGACTTTTACCCCATGGTATGGAAGGAATCATTCTTTTATTTACCCTATAAGTTACTTTTCGACTTTTCTGACAAAAGGACGAGAAAAATGTTTTTTTAACGTATACAACATGAAAGGATATTTATGGTTTTATAAAGCATTATTTTCATGAAGCTTACTCCAAATAATTTCATGACTATTTTCAACATAATCCTTTTATTTTAAAATTTCACGAAATTTGTGAAAATAAAATGATTTTGAAGAAAAAAGGATATTTTCCTCAAGAATTCATTTCAAGTGTTTTATCAAACCATTTTCATCTAAGATGACATTATTTCACATGTGTATGTTTAAAGTATCACGTCTCTATGATTTACATGATTTAACTTTTCTTATGATGAAATGATATCCATTTTTTTATATATGGATTATGTTATGATGGGATGATGTTTATGAAGCCCATTTTTATTCTTTGGGTTATGATGAATGATTTATGTTTATGTTGAGGCACAAGTAAGAATGATTTCATTATCAGATGGGTGGGACCTATATCTTCCTCCAATGCATTGGGTAAAGATTATATATCTCATGAGATAGACATGGCTAAAACGGTAAGTTAATCCAGTTCAGTGATACAGGACTGGATCAAGGAGTGAACTCGATTCAGAAAGGGACTTTTTCCACTAAGATGGTCTTGGAAGCAATTCATTGGATACTATGGAAATCATAAGAAGTGATGGATTGTTGCCACAATTACATGTTTTATTCCCATGCTATTTTATCATGATTGATGTTCGTTTATGATTAATGCCTTACTTACTTCCAAGATTTATGTATTTTCTAGAGGTTTTAAGGATTAGATTTCATGTTCAAGTTTTTGCTTTCAAATGTTTATGGATTGTTTTATTTTCTCTATGTTGGCCCTTACTAAGCATTTGAGCTCACCATTTTTATGTTTTATTTTTCCCTAGAAATAACGAAGGGTTTTAGGCAAGGAAACAAAAAGGGAAGATCTTTATGGGAGATGTTGTAGATCTTTCAGCATGATTAGATGTTTATATTCCGAGTTTAAAAAGACACTAAACTATTATGATCCATGTGTGTCTGTTTTTGTTTTGTATTATGTATTCCGCAAAAGTAATGTATTTTCCATGTACATCAAGCTTCGGGTCTCTACAACTAAGCCCCACTATCTTTACCCCCCCTTTTATAATAGTATGTCATTCACATATTCTCCCATGTAGGACCCCATGAAAAATATATGTGCTCAAAATGTATGCCCCATTCTAAAAGACCTACCTCCACCTTCAACCCAATCCAATTCTCAGGATGTAGTATAATTTCATGGTCAGAATGTTTTTTATTTTATATCCCATCTTTTCCTATCCTACCTATCTTATAGTATGTCATTGTGTGTGTGTGCGTGTGTCATGTTGTTTTTGTCTATATGTATCTCTTTATTCTGTCTATATGATCAACCTGTATATATGTCTTTCTCTCTGTGCTTTTCTATAGGAGTGTCTGTCTATATATCTACATGTTTCTAAATCTATATATCTATCCATTTTACAACAAAATCTATCTATTTATCCATTTATTTGTTTTTCATCACACAATGTATGTTTAATGATCAATATATTCACAAGAGGGTTTATCCATAGGTTTTTTTATTTCTTTTTCAGTCTACATGCCTTTCTAATGACATGTCTATCTATCTATCTCTGCCACTTTTCATTGGTCTATTTTTCTATCATCATTATTTATATTTTTAAATCAATCCATTTTTCATTTTTTGTGTGTACATATTATTTTGTCTCTTTTCATTCAATTTTTTATCAGTGTATGTGCGTATTTTTTTAACCCATCTATGTTTCTATCTTTCTTTTCTATTCAACAATTTTTTGCAAGTTGTATTAAATTGTTCATTAGTTCCTTGGTCCATTTATCCATCCATATGCTTGTCCATCCATCTTCCTATATATATGGTTTTCCATCTATCCATTCATTTCATTAGTAATGTGTGTGAAATTAATAGTCCAAGGAGATGTCATTAGACCCTCCATTAGGTATCTAAGAGGACTTAGGTACTAGTGATTTTGGATGTTTCTTATGCTTCTCATCATTAGACAGATCCTCTCCTCAACATCATTTGATAGATCATTATAGAACAACAGTTTGACTCATTATATCATAGATTATGGCTTTCTATGAAGCATATGGTTATGGATGATCTAATGATTTGGGAATATTGGGGGTTGTTGGTATTTTATGTCGATTCCCAGTAACCCTATCCCTTTATGATGGGTCGATCCCATAGTGACCTTGATATCACTACTCAGTAGTATTCCCTAAGGGTATGATGATATCCAGGAGTAGGAAAGATATGTTCTTAGCCCTATAAAATCACTTTTTGAAGGAAGTTTTCTCACATCATAAACTGTTTTATGGTCCATCATCATCTATAGTCACCACAACACTTTAAAATTTTTCTCCTTACCAATATCTATAAATATTTCTTTCACTTTGAAAATCCCAAAAATATGAATAGAACCTTCCCAATATAGACATGTAGTAAGAATTGGTGCATCTTCACCCACAAATTATTCAAGAGACTTATAAGATCCTATTCTATTAGCATAGTTTACATGATAAATGAACATGGCTTGAAACCGTTGTGGGAGTCATAGATCAAGAGTAGGTAGTTTCTTGATTACATCACCCAGAATCTTATAAGATGAATTGGTGGAGGGATGTATGGATTGATAAACTAACCCCATTATTCATAATAACTCTATTCCAACTATATATATAACGTTCCTTAAAACACCTCTTTATTTATTAAAGAGAAGCACATTGAATGTTTATATGTTTTATTAATCCCATAAGGACCTTGAATGATTTCTTTTAATGTCTCAAAGCTAGAATTTATTTGTCGATGGGGTTCCTTCCTCATTGATTTCATGACTTCCCTTAACAATTCATGGACTAATGAGGCCGTTCACCTAAGATCTCCCTACATAGCCTTTGTGAAGGTGGGATTTTCATACATGGCACCATAGATTGGTTCCTCGTAGACCCTATTTTTATCCAATAAGATGATTATTATGTTATGTTATTTAATGTGGAATTTATTTTTCTACGTGATCTAGGGGATCAATAGTTATGGGATCATGTTTATGTTATAGGTGTACATGAGGGATATCTTGATGGATTCATAAATTGAGGCCACCTTTAGATCCTAGTTGAATTTAGTACATGTACAATAGAGCTAATATGTCTAAATACATTCAATCCTGATGCCACCTCATAAGTTAAATATCTAATATTTTTCCATCATCACAATTGATCAACATTTGAGTGGAAAATATGGATGTATATATGTGTGTTTGCAGCTCTGATACGTTTGTTTGGCTATTTAGAGAAGTTTTCTGGTGATGTAACACACATTCATGAGGGTATTACCCCAAATAGATTATGATAATCGTTGAGGATATGTTGGATCTTCTATGATTATTATAATAAAAAAATTGAAGGGGTTGGTTTATTCTAGGTCATTAGAAAATGATATACATCAACAGTCTATTCTATTATAGTTTAAGGATTGTGTGTTTCTCTAATAGTGAGTGTATTTGTGTGCGTGTGTGTCTCTATCTTCCCATAAATTTGTCTATCCACTCATTTGTCTATCACTTTTTATGTAATCTCATCCACTAGTTTTTTGGTCTATCTATTCCTTCATCCCTCATTCATAGGCCTGTCTATCTATCCATATGTCTATGCATTGGATTGATCAACTATGCTAGTGTGGTTTCATCCGTCCATAATATTTACAAAATGGACAATGAAAACACCCATGTAAAAGTTTATCTTTATAATCAAAAGACTCTATATTTTCAACACTTCATCAAACAACAAGGTAGTTTTAAACTTATTGCACAACTAGCTGTCATGATTACTCATGTAGCACATGTCTTTTATAATATCTAGAGGTAAATTATGGTTTTGATTTATTTAATTTTATGTGCATATCATGAATCTTCCTCCTTAGATTACCCATCAGGTTTGTATATGATTTTTTTTAATGTTAGCTTTGATTCATTGAATCACCCAACAATATTCATATATATCTTCTTATTTTTATTGTTTAATATATTTTTTGTCTTATTGGTAGGTGGATTGTGAATGATGATTGGAGATGAATTGAATCCAGTTTGATTGCTATTTTGGTTAGGATATCTGATATTAATTTGTTATTTGCATGCTGTTTCTTTTGTTTTTTTTCTTGTTATAATATTTCATTTCAGTTATTTTTTCTGGTTATAATACTGAATTTCAGTTATTGGAATGCATGTATTTTTGAAGACTATTTTTTTGGTTACTGCATTTCACCTATTAGAAAGCAGGTTTTTAAAAAGAATGTCATGACTTGTAACCGCTTATGGTGGTCTCTATTGGTTTTTGTTCAGAAACCATTAGAGACTGGCAAAGACAGTCACTAAATCTATTTCTTTCAAATCATCAGTGGCTATATAGACATTCACTAATATCTTTCATAGTGACTACCACCACGGCTGGGTTAGGAAACCCTATAGTGACTCTCTTTCACCGTCGCTAATTCCCAATATCGACGGGGAAACTGTGACCGCCAATTGCATCCCAGTAGTGGTCCCTAAAGACTATTAAAAACCACTTTTGGTGGTCATTAATAATATATTTTCTAGTAATGATATCATTATTACTATATTTTCTCCATTCATCATATTTGCAATGATTTTATCAAAATTCTTTTGATTGCAACACTCCCTTACAAAAATTCCATCATTTTCTACAGAAAAATCATTCTCATTTCCTATTAGGAGGATTGTATTTCTTCTTGAATTGTCTAACTTTCTTTTTGAATTGTAAGTAAGAATTTGGTTGTGTCTTTCCATCAATTATATTAATATTGGTATTGATGTTTGAAACCATTACCGGCACACGATGGGTGACATTCATGCTAGGTGAATATTGGTAGACTTATGGTTTTTGGTTTTATGAAAATCTGCGCACCCTACATAAAGGTTAAGGGTAGTTAGTAATTTTTTTTGAAAGAACACCATCATTATGTTTTATTTTAATATTTAAAGGATCGAGATTTTTTGTTTTTGGGTTTTCAATATTTAAATCATGTTTTGTTTTCATTCAAAATATTTTGTGTGTTTTTTGTGTGTTTTTCTGTTATTATTATGCAATTTTCTTTGTGGGATTCTTGTGTTGTTGCAACCCAATAAAAACAATTCAATGTTTTTTATTATTATTTATGAATAAATTAAGACATGATAAATATCATTATTAAGATATGGGTATCCATGTAGTACACAAAATGCACACAACATACATGCAGATCAATCTACTTATTTAGATGGTGATTGGGCGCATGAGGAGGATAGGGCATTATTTGAGAGAGCGAGCAGTGGCTCGACCATCCCTCGCACTTTTAGTCTGGTTGTTGTTTGGGGCCAAGGGTGATGCCAGCAAGTTACAGTCGCGGTATCACTTTCAATACTTGGCTGCACTCCGCTACCCTGGGGACTGCGGGACTGGTCAACAAAGTAGTGAAAATGCTGAGTAAAAAGCATTCCATTCTCCATCCTTTGGTAGGCCTTCTTGGACCAGTCAATAATGTAGTGAACAAATCTAAAAAATGTCTCCTGCACTAACCTTGTGATTAGAAGTTTGCACACACCCTTGAGGACCCCATTTATGCACTCCACTATATTTGTGGTCATATACCCATATCTCATGCCACCATCATATGCCAATGAACATTTTTCCTTTGAAATTTGCATCATATATTCATATACATCCTCATTAACATTTTTAATCTCTTCAAGATGTCAATCAAACCGTTATTTTTGGGGTTCATATGCGGAAACCATAAGATAATAATGTATTAAAATGGATATTAAATTTTGTTAAAAAAAAATAAGTTTAGAAAACCATACCCAACTTGAGGATTTCCTTCTTTATGGCTTCATCTATAAAATTCTTATGAACATTACTTGCAATATATCTAATGCTATAAAGATGATAAGTATTCAGCTCAATAAAAGAAACCACATCACTACTCACGAACTCTATAATTAATTGATGATGATCATATATCAGACACACACCCTCTTTTTGCGTGACATGAACACGTACACATGCCAAAAACCAGCTCCATCATTCAAAATTTCCTTTTTCAACAATAGAAAAAGCGAGTGGCAGAAGAGTGTGATTAGCATCCTGTGTGGCATTAATTATTAGAACACCTGTATACTTTCCAAAAAGGAATGTCCCATCTACTTGAATAAATTGTTTACAATAGGGTAAGGCAGAAATGCACGGTCTGAATGCCCAAAAAAACCTATTGAACTTCACCTTTGACCGATCAACTCGATGATTCTGGGAAACATACTCAACACTATCCAAATGATAAACAATATGATTATGGAGAGAAAAAAATTCCATAATCTATGGAAACATCCCATAAGACTCATCCCAGTCACTATCAAATTTTACTATGGATTTCTATTTTGCATTCAAAGATTTGTTTTATGATATCTTATAGTTATAAAACTATTGAATTCTTTCCTAAACAAGGGAAAAAAGAACATCCTGACATGTTTGTATCATCTCAAAAATAACAGTAGATATATACTCTGCATCAAGGGAAGAGTGATCTTGTGCCAAGCTGGGATGCAAACAAGTGTGTGGGCCTTCTAATTTTTCTATCTTCCAACATCTATAATATTTATCAAATATTGCTCTTAATCAAAATTTACATTCTAATACTATTTTTCACAACAATTGAGATATTTGGTCTTCTTTTACTCATCAATCAAAAATGTGAAATGTCGCTCAATGTGATATTGCTTTATCACATTTTTCATGGATAGTTTACTTTCGAACTCCTGCCCAACATATATGGAATTATAATTTGATGCATGCTTATTCCCTATAATGCCAGGGAATTAAGAAGTTGGTGTAATGACATCCCAATCAACATGTTGTTCACAAGAAATTCCTTCAACTAAGGAACTCCAAACTGAAGGTTGATTACCACTAACTAGTGGATGTAGTGGAGGTCTATCTCTCAAAGGAACCTTAGAAGTTTCATTCCCAACCACTTCATCTCTTGATGACTCCCCAGATTCTTCTTCCTCAGATAAACTTTCATGCACTGTATCAGCACACAAAGGGATGCCATCTACATTTCCTACCAAATTTTGATCATCTTCTTCATAACATTCTTCCATAGGAGTCATATGAGGAGGAGGCAATGAATAAGACTGTTGTGAAGGACCAGCTTATATAGAGCTCACAAAGCATGGTTCTGTAGTAATCGATCGCACCACATCAGTATCAGAAATGACAACAAATAATTCCATCAAACCATTAATACACTATTTCCTGAATAACAGAGAATCCTCCATCCAATCCTCATCATCGACTATAGGGTACTCGTTGTGCCATAGACGCTCTTGATATTGAAGATTTTGGTATCTCATTGATGTGATTGCTTGTTCAACCCTCAGTTTTAACCGAATATGAATCTTATTATGAACTACATCCAATTTCAAACAACCATGGAGATTTACCACTCTCAAAGGTGGCACACTGTAGCTAAAACCATGCTCGGTATAAATTACCTCACCGTTGCAATATATTTGTGCAGACATAATTACCTATAAAAAAATAATTTAAAAAATATTATATACTACATAAAAATTTTAAATTAATTAATTTTGTTTCGAATAATTTATTATTTTGGGAGTTTTTTATGTATTGATTTGTCAATGTTAAGGCATAGTGATTGTGATATTATCACAAAATGAAATTTAATATAACGTTTCAAAAAGTTTAATTACTTATGAATATATAATCATGACTTCATCTTGAGACTTACAATTATTTTATCATTATATGATAAAATAACCACAACCTATGGGTGGAATCCTATCTATATTGTCAAATATTTCACCAACCTCCAATCTCCTGTCAAACAGCAACACCTCCTCTCAAACGAGTTCTCGAATGCCTCTTCATGGACACCTCTTCAGGGAAGCTTGTTCAAGACACCCCTTTGAGGCCATCTGTCTTTTAATTACAAATTTACTCACATGATTGTGGTCTAGGGGTATGAAATAAATAAATTTTTTTAAGCGTATACGCTGGTCCTTACACTTAATGAGAGATGACTCCCAGGTCATCAATGCATAAAAAATGAAATTATTACAAATTGAATAACCACATAAACAAAATAAAACATGCAATTTCAATTATTCATGGTCGGTCATCTCAAGATCAGTCATTACAAATACCATGTTTTTTGGTATAATTATTAAATAATCCATATTATATAACTTTATCTATTACTAAATGAAATATATATTTAATTCTACACCTCTTTTCCAAAAATTTAACTTCATTTATATATATATATATATATAATTATTTATAACATTTAATAAATTTTATTATACCTAATATAATTGAGATATACATAATAAACACTTTTGGTATTTTAAATTTTATGAAATTGTAATGTTTTTTGGCCATTATTCTACTTTTCAAAATATAATTAAATATATTTTCTAGTTTATTGATTAAAAATATTATTACTAGTAAATAAAAGTAATATAATTTACACTTACATCAAAACCATTCATTAAAATAATCATCTCTAATATAAATTACTTTTCCTAAACATTCAACATTTTAGACATAACATAAAACATTCAATATTCAGACAACAAACATTCAAAAAATTAAATCATACAAACATTCAAAATCCAAAAAATTAAATCATACAAAACATTACACATCATGAATAACATATGAAATAAATAAATAATACACCCAATTAAACATAAAAATGAAATAAATAAACACAATTGAAACAATTAAAATGTTAAATAGAAATTTTATCTCAATAAAAGAAGAAAATATTTTTTTAGAAATAATTTCTTGTAGGGCTTCGCAACAAATTTCAGAAGAGGAAAATGGTTTTTGAGGGGCGTACCCCTAATTTTATAAACTTTCTTAGGGGGATGTGTGAACCCCATTCACAAATCATTCAGCTGGTCTGTGAAGGATGCATGAACGGGGTTCACGCATCCCTTTCGCAGCTCAGATACATGAACGCCGTTCACACATCCTTCCGTGGAAAAGGATGCGTGAATGATGTTCAGACATCCCAGACCCCATTTAAAAAATACCGGATCCCTGATCCCATTTACAGATTTTTTTTATAAAACCCAAAAACAATTGCTCGTCACAGTCGCACTTTCAATACTCAGCTGCACTCCGCAAACTGGGGTACTACGGGGGTATAAATACCCTGCTCGGGCTTCTCAAACCAAACATTGTGCCCCATGTTCCAGGGACCAAAATACAACTAAACAGTCACGATGGGCTTCCTTTCAAATTTAATTTACTTCAGGGACCGTGTCCCCATCTCCCATGTGGTCATAATTAATTTAATTTAACATTAACGTCAAATTATTTTTTAGAGAATAGTTGGGACTAGTATGTCAGACTTGTTTGAACTCCATAAATGAACAACCATCACCCTAATCCCAGAATTCTAGTGAAGGAGTCAAATTTCATTTCAATTATAATATCCAATGTCACTCAACATCATCTAAATCATTAATAAAATGAGTAATATTTATAGGGTCATGGATTGAAGAACATGAACCATATATAATGAATGCCCATATTTAAAATTTGAATTCTATTACATGATAAAACTACCACAAATCCGGGCAAGAGATGAACTGGCTTTTTATAGTGTTAAGCAGAAAGCCCCGATAAAAGTTTCACCTTTATCAGTGCTAGCTAAAATCACTACTAAAGATAATTTTTATTAGAAATAAAAAATCATTGATACAGATAAAGACTTTAACTACGTTTTTTAAATGATAAAGGGTATATTTATCCATCCTACTCTTAGTGCATATAAAAGTTTTTGATAAAAAAAGATTATTAATTTATATAAATTTTTTATATTTATATAAAAAATAATTGTTATTTAAATGCATTAATTAAAAAACACTTGTTTAAAATTAATATTTCTTTAATAATTCAAAAATATATATAATTTTAAAAAAATTTATAATATTATAAATAAATATATATATTTAAATATTTATAAAATTATAAAAATTTTAAAATATTAAATATATTTATTACATTTATAATTATATATTTGTAAATAAATATATATTTAAATAAATATATTGCTCCAATGAATTTGTCCAATAAACATATATATTAAGAGATAATTGTTGGGGTGCCTCCTCCAATGGTGCCCATGTAGTTTATAATTAAATTGGGTGAAGACCATGTGAATTAACTCACCCAAAGACATGATTTTAAATGAGTCAATGAAGCATTTTTTTGGAGTTATGAATCTTAACGCAAACATTTTTCCTTATAAAAGGAGGTTTCTGCAAGACTATTAGACACACCAACATCCACAACACCAAGAGTAGAGCCCATTTAGTGCCTGTCTTTCATCAATGATCATTTTCCATTTGCATTCGAGAGTTATACATTTGAAATCCCTTCCATTTTTGGGAAGTCTCTACAGTGTACTTCTTCATTTTAGTGGACCCCCCATTCTAGACTAGGACCCGTGGTTTTTCCCTCATTGGGTTTTCCACATAAAAATTCCCGGTGTAATCCTTTATATTCTGCACATTTACTTTTGGGTCGTTGCACATCCAATTTTATTTAGAGGGAAATATTTTATTTTTCCGCTACACGTTCAATTTGATATTGTTTGCACGTTTTTCTCTTATTGTCTTTCCCAAAATCTGGTATAAAAGGAATTGATTTTTACTTCATATTTATAATGGAAGCCAATTATAGTCGGATAATTTTTCTTATGGTACCGACTACCAAATGTGGCGACTAAAAATGAAGGATTTTCTTTTTGTCAAGTGAATGAATCTTCCGGTGTTTAGTACCTAGAAGATATAAAGGATGTCAGATGAAGAATGAGAGTTTGAGCACGAGATGGTTTGTGGTTTAATTCAACAATGGGATGAAGACAACGTGATGAAAATCATTGTCAACACCTCTCTTTCCAGAACATTGCACGAGAAGCTCAAAACAACCTATACTTACAAGACAAGAAACAATAAATTGTTTCATCTCAAACAAATGATGAATTTTGGGTATAAAGAAGATACATCTATTTCATAATATTTGAGTGAATATCAGGGAATTTTTTTATCATTTTACTAGTATGTGTATCAATTCTGAAGATGAAGTGTTTGCTCTATTGTTGCTTAACACTTTACCCAATTCTGGGGATAATTTACATGTTACTCTAATCGGTTCTGCTCCTAATGGTTCTGTGAAATTTAGTTTTGTTAGGTCTGTAGTTTTAAATGAAGAGTCCAAGAGATGTACTTAAGATAAATCCTCTTCATAGCTTATAGTCACAGAGAACAGGGGAAGAAGTATAGACAAGGGACAGAGCATTCAAGGTAAGAGTAAAGGTAGAAGAAAATCCAGTTCAAAGAAAATACATTTTGAATGTCATCATTATGGTAAGAAGGGACATGTTAAGAAGTTTTGTTATCTACTAAAAAAAACTAGAATGAAGGAAACTTCGTAGATGAAGAATGGGGATGAAGATGATCATGTCGTCTCCGCTATAGGGGGTGATATTTTTATTGTTTATGACTCCATTAATATCACTTCTGAAGATTCTTGCTGGGTTGTTGATAGTGGTGCATGTTTTCATGTGACATCTCTCACATTCCTATCATGGGGTGTGGAAAAAAATTATTTACTATGTTAAAATATAGGATAGTGGTTAACCTAGGTTCTCTCCAGAGAGAAATACTCAACAATCATGTTTTTAACATCAAAAATAGATAATGAAGTGGTGGTTTTTTTTAAATGATTAATTATGATCAAAAAATAATGGAAGAAATTATGTAAAATATTGAAATCAAATAGAAAAATCATCTGACTAAAAATAGTTATATGAATTGGTTGATCAGGTAGAGGTGGATATTCCAATTGAAATGTTCGCATAGTTCTGATTAATTCAATCCTCTTCTATTAAGCCAATTAAAATGAGATTCCACAATCGATTCCTCTCAAATCTTTGGTCAATCGTGTTGGTGAGAGTAAACCTTAACAAAATATTATTTTTTTGTATACTCTCATTCATTTTTTTAATGAGTTTCAGAGAATATCCTCAATTGATTTAGGCAATTCCCGATCGGGTCTTGTTTATCCCAGACAATTTTGAATATGCACTACAACTCTCACACATACTAACAATCTCCAAGTACTACACCACTAAGACCTAATATATTACATCATATATAGAGTATAACCGAGTAGGGGAGGTAATTTTCAGTAAACAAATAAATAATAACATCAAAATATAAAATCAAATACAATCTCACAAGATAATATAACCTATTATTATGAATTGAAACCAACTTCACGGAATATAGAAAACATTTTATAACATTATGCGCATGAACTCAAAAATCAAAAAATGGAAAACCTAACCTTCCCTAATCACTCATAATATTTACCCCACCATGATAAGGGTAATTTATAAGAACAAGGAAGAGGAATATGTTACAAAACTAAAAGAAAGAAAAGAGGTAAAAAAGAATAACAAATAAAATATCCTCCAGAATTGTTCCGCCATATGTTTAGATTCGGTTATCCCACCATATGGTTGAATCAAACCATGGTACCTTCTTATAGGACGTAAGAAATGGGGTTGGATAGATATACTTGAAATTTCATATCATTTGTCTTAGTTTGAAGGAAGTTGTGTCCGAAATAAAAGACCTGACTTTTTTATGCCCGCCAAACACTATTCCACAAACCCTACTTCGTCTGGTTCAAAAGAGGACTTATTGAAATAATTTCTCCTTGAAATTTAATATGAAAAATAATTTTATAGTTATATTTCTAACAAAGTTAGAATCATCCCATTTGGTGGATGATTTCCAAATATATGATTCTTTGAATGAGGTAAGGTCTATTCTGCTGGCCAAAATAAGTGCTCACATAGTCTGATTTTTTTGGGTTTGTATAAATTATAATGGGATCATATCCTAGAATAATAATTTGTAGCCATGAAACATGGAATCCTAAAAAAATGAATCTCATAAATTGGATACATATTTTAAAAGTTATGCGTGAAATACAGAGGTGAATGAAAACTGTTAAATTTACAGAATTAACCAGTTTGGACATTTAAGCTGAAAACTCACCAAAAATCATAAAATGATAAAAGTGAGAAAAAATTTAATAATTTATAGGTACTAAATAATTTAAAACACATGAATAATAGTTAATATATTATCTCTATCAATTCCCCTACACATAGCACTTGGACTTCTAGACAAGTAAACATCAAAATCAAATCAAATAAAATTTTAAACACATATCCATGGGATCCAAGGACATATGTTTATCATGAGGAATTTTCAAGGTTTTTATGTGACTTTAGGTTGGTAGGATTTATATGTGAAAACTTTTGAGGTTGAGTGAGTAGGGATTGGCTCTTTTTTAAGAAAAATCGCATTATTCTAATTTTTAGTCAAGTATGGTCTCCTCCTCAATCAAGTTAGAATCAATTCATCTTCATCAGCAAGAAAAATCAATAAAATTTCAAACCATTCATTATTTTACTTGAAAAATTTTCAATCATATCAAAAACAATTTTTCTTGAATGCTCCAGATAGGCACAACTTAATTTTTTCCATTGTAATCTCCAGAAAGGCACAACTTCTCATACATGAACTACTGGAAATTAGGATTATATCCATGGTTTAAAACCATGGCTATAGGTAATAGCAACTATTTGAGGAACCATGACTAAGTTTGGTCTAGCTATAGGCCTAGAATTATAGCCACGGTTTGGAACTGTGGCTATAGTTCTAGTGCCACGGTTCAAACCATGGCTATAAGTATACATCCATGGTTCAAACCATGGTAATATCTATATATTCACGGTTTAGAATCGTGGCTCTACTCTAGGAGGGACACAGTTTATTTCCACAGTTAGAAACCATTCCATTAAACATTTATCCATGGTTTGGAACCATTGGAATATACCTATATCCACAGTTAGAAACTGTGTCTAGAGGGTATGAAAAAATATAAAAAAGCCCCCACCCCCTACACAGCCGCCCTGCAGTATCCCACCCCCTGCAGACCCCTCTCTACTAGACACTGGACACCCCCACCCTACATAAACCCCCCTCCCATAGAGAGCCCCTCCCCCTAGACATCCCCCCAGCAAATCCCCCCTCTTGGATATACCCTAGAAACCCCCCTAGACAGACCCTAGACACCCCCCAGACCTGAGACACCCCCTAGACAGACCCTAGACACCCCACAGACAGACCCTGGACACCCCCAAGATAGATCTTGGACACCCCCAACACCCCTGAGACCCTAGACACCCCCCGGACCATGGAAAGATCCCCCTGGACCACCCAGACCTCTAATCCCTTGGACAGCCCCCCCCCCCCACCATCCTGGATAGACACTAGAACCCCCCCCCCCCCCTCCAGAACCTGGACACCCCCCATACCCCCCAGACCCTGTCCAGATCCCCCTGGATAGCCCAGACAACCACTCCCTTGGACAGCCACCCCACCCTCCTGGACAGACCCCGTAACCCTCCCCTAGAACATGGACAACCCCTCAGCCCCCTAGTCCTGCCCCCCCCCCCCCCTCCACACACACACCCTTCCCATTTCTCCTCCCCCTGCCCTGCCAGCCCCCACTTACACCACCTACCTACCCCACATTCACCCCCGGACAGACCCTGGACACCCCCTAGACCCTGGACATCCCATCAGACCCTGGATAGATCCCCCTGGATAGCCCATACCTCCACTCCCCTAGACAACCACCCCCACCCTCATAGATATACCCTGGACCCCCCCCAAAGCCTGGACACCCCCATACCCCCAGACCCTAGACACCCCTAGACCATGCAATGATCTCCCTGGATATCCCAGACCTCCACTCCCCTGTATAGCCACCCCCACCCTCCTGGAGAGACACTGGACACCCCCCCAAACCTGGAAACCCACCCAGATCCCCCACCCTGTCTGTTTCCCCTTGCCCTACCCCTGCCAACCCCCACTTGCACCCTCCTACCAGCCCCCACTTGCACCCTCATACCAGCCCCCACTTTCACCCCCCTTACCAGTTTCCCCCTGCCAGTCCCCTCCAAATTAATGTATACATGAAATCTACTTACATAATAATAATTAGACAAATCCAAATATAAAAAAACACATAACTGGACTTACACGAGTCTCCCTATCAGACAAACTATTAAAGAAGTCTGGAACTAGCTCAAAAGTTCCTACAACACAAGGTAGAACACATTTTTGCTCATCACCTAATATTATGGTAAAACAAAACATCTTAGAATATTCACAATGAATATAACTCAATAAATAAGAATAATGCAGCCCCCCTGCTGGACCCCCCTGGGCAGCATCCCCCCCTGCTAGACCCCCCTGTACATCAGCCCCTCTGGACAGAAACCCCCCCTGCTGGACCCCCTGAACAGCTGCCCACCCTGCTGGACCCCCCTGAACATCTGCCCCCCCTATTGGACCCCCCTGGACAACAGACCCCCTTACACATCCCTTTCACACCCCTTTCCCACCTTGATCCCCCTGGACAACAGTCACCCCCCACATCCCTTTTACCCATTTCACACACCCCCTTTCACCCCACTTTCACCCTTACTGGACCCCCCTTTCACACACCCCTTGCACCCCCCTCTTTTGTGGCTCATTATATGGAGGTGTATAGGTGTGTGTTGTGGTTCTTCTTGGTTTCAGGTTGAGAGGGGAGGGGCTACTCAGGTGGAGGGGTGTATGTTTGTAGGGAGTGGTATGCAGGTTACATTGGATGCTTCATAAGGTTGAGGCTGGGAGATGATGAGTTTATCCAATAGATACTTACAGAGATTCTCATAGTGGGGATATAGGTTTCTTGTGGAGGATTTAGGAGGTGGGGTTGTGAGTTTCGTGTTGCATTTTGGAATTATAGGACCATTAAAGATGGGTTTCAACTGGGGGTGTTGCTGTTTGGATTTTTCTACATGGTGTAGTATAGGATACACTTACATGGTGCATGGTGCTGGTTGGTTTTTGATTTCTACAATGGTTGGTAACATGTTTTGGGTTCATAGGGGTTGGCTTTCTGGAGTTTCTTATTTTTTTGGATTACTATTGTAGGCTTCTGGTTCTCTCAATTTTCTAGTGTGGTGGATATAGTTTGATGTGGGTCTTCAAGTGGTGGTTTGGAGTAAGTTCAGTTGGCTTGTTCATGGTTTCCCTATCTTGTGTATTCTGGTTGTTGATGGTGTAGGGATTTCCATGGTAGATATTCTAAAATTCCCTTGAGATTCTGGAAGTTACAGGTTGGGAGGAATGTTTCTGGTATATGGCTGGTTCTCTTTCAAGGGTGGGTGCATGTTGACTACTTCGTGGGTCTAGAGGTGTTGGATTCAAGGTGGGTATCAGCTCACCTTTGTATTAGGGACTGGTTGGGGATTCTATAGGTTGTATGATGGGTTCGGTGTGGGTGATGCGGGGAACTTCGGATGGATGGTACTAGTTGAGTACTAGTTTTGTAGACTTTCTTATAGTGGGGTGATCCATTTTGATGCAAGGTGTTCAGATGGCGATGGATGGGGCCAAATGGTGGTATGGGGATGATTTGGTTTCTAGCTAATATTTTGGGTTTTGTGTCTACTATAGGTTCTTATTGTGGTTGGATCTAGTGTGGTTTAGGGTTCTTGTGCAAGTAGGTGTTGGTGTAGTGGACATTAGTTGGCATGGTTTTCTAGAGGTCTTTCACTCTAAGATTTGTTTGGATAGGGATGTTGGTTTGGTTGGTTGATGATGGCTGTGGGGATGGGGGGTTCAATGGTTCTATTTATTGGGATAAATCTAGACTTTTGGGTGTGTGATGGATTTTGGAAACTTGTGGGTGGGTGGGTGGGTGGTTGTGGCTGGGTGGCAGTGCGTGATTTCATGAATGTGTGTGTTGTTGTTTTTTTATCATTTGTGACTAATTCCTTTTGGGTTTTTATATTTCTACTTTAGCCTCCATGTTTCCTTTGTTATACTTCCCCTAGGAGTGCTTGTTGGTTTTGTGCTTGGGAGATTCTATTATTCCTTCTGCTGGATTGTAAGTGGTGCATATGTTGGGATCTTCCGTACATGAGAGAAGGGAGAAGGAGGAGGTGGGGTAACATTCCGGTCATCACCCCACCGGCAGAAATTGTGATTATTTAGTCTCAACATTGACCACAAGGCTCATGGAAAACTATCACTATGAATCACCGTGGTGTATCATCCTGGAGTAGGGCCAAATCACGACATTACTGCGTTGTGAACACGGCGTGACCATGACTTGTTGTCCTGGTCCAGCGACATCCACGGGGAAGAATCTTCCGGCCAAGAGCAAAGGGAGCAGGAGGAGGCAGGGCAACATTCTGGTCATAACCACGCCGATAGAAATTGTGATTAGTCAGTCTCAACATTGATCACAAGACTCATAGAATACTATCACTACGAACCACTGCGGGGTGTCGTCCAGGAGTAGGGCCAGAATCGTGGAATTAATGTGGTGTGACCATGGCGTGACCGTGACATGACCACAGTGTGACCATGGCGTGACGGTGGCATGACCGTAGTGTGACCGCGGCTTGTTGGACCGGTCCAGCGAAATCTGTGGGGCAGTATCTTCCGGCCAGGAGTGAAGGGAGCAGGAGTTGGTGGGGCAACATTCTGGTCATCTCCCCACCGACAGAAATTGTGACTAGTCAGTCTCAACATTGATCACAAGACTCAGGAAATAGTATCACTATGAACCTCTGTGGGGTGTCATCCTGGAGCAGGTCAAAATCACGGTGTGACCGCAGCCTGACCGCGGTGTGTTGGCTCGGTCCAGAGACATTCGCATGGCATCATCTTCCATCCAGGAGCGAAGGGAGCAGGAGGAGGTGGGTCAACATTCCGACCATCTCCCCACCGACAGATGATAGAACAGATCAACTATTTAATATGCTATAATAAGGGATCACCAGAGATGGTTATAGTGAGCAGTACAATGATACAATGTATAAAGGGAAACAAAACGACAGAAAATAATCACACACCCTACACAAACCATTTAAAAATTCATTCAATTTTCCTAAACATAGGAATTTTATTTATAATATTCAAAGCGTGAAAAGGATTTTCATGGTCAAGGCATATGCCTACTCAGGGTTCTTGTATTTTTAAAAATGGGTCTTGGATTCATGAACAGAGTTCATGCATTCTTCCACATCAAAGGATGCGTTAATGGGGTTCACTCATCAATTCCCCCACTGAAGATGCATGAATCCCATTCACGCATCCTCCTGAGAGAAGGCTTTCATGAACGGGGTTCTCGCATCCAACAGACAGCTTAAATATTTCTCAATATTTATAAATATTAATTAAAAAGTAATACTCTTAAAGTAAAAATTAAGAAATATTAAGAAATACCAATAAAAAATAGAGAATATAGAAATAATGTTAATAATTATTAATAATTATTCATGAATAAGAGATATTCATTAAATAATTTTTAGTTGGTATTTTTGTTGCACTGTTTGATTTTGGAAATAATGTCGTCCTCTACCAACTGATCATGATACCTCATGAAACAATAACTTATGCACTTATCATCAAGGGTAATCCAAATTTATTTCAGGATGAAGATATTAAATGTGATATGTATATTTTATTAGAATAATCAACCTAAAACTCATTCACTAACTTTAACAAATAGATCAAAAATATTCAAATGCAAAAAAGAAGGATAAGTGGCCTTTGAGCACATACATACTTGAAATTTACGTATATCTTTGATTAATTGAATTACAACCTCTTCTTATTCAGTTTATTTTTTGTTAAAAGAGGAAGAGGGATTTAGAAAAACATTCCTCTTTTAATAACATGATCTTCATGAACATTCTACAGTAATTTGGTTTGATTCTAATGAATATACTAATTTTGGAAGTAATTTCATATTTTTCTTTTATCTCCCCCTCAAGGGAAACACTCATAAACTTCTTTATAATGGTGAATTTTTCCAATAATGGTTTTCAAGATGTTCTAATACAGAGAATACATTATAATTTATCTTCGTCTTATGAATGTAGAGATTTGAAAACTTATATAAATTCATCAGGGATGATCATCTTCAATACATATTTTTCCGGATACCAAAACATGATCTCACCATGATGAAGTTATATAATATCCAAAGAGGCTCTTATGAGAAACATTGTGAGCAAGCCTATGAATCCTAGCGTGGATATTCATTGTAATTTCAATTAACATAATTTTTTTTTGAATGGATTGAGTATTCTCTAACATATATTGAGAAAGATATAATTCTAGCATCTATCACCCACTCACATCATCCCAACATGTTTTAGTTATACATCTATTTCTATAAAGATCCTCATATGGTTCCATTTGTATTCTAGAGTGGAAACTGTTATCATATATGAATTCCACTAATAAATGTTGTCGATCACAATATCCCTTGAAGTGGATCAAGAAATATATTATCTGATCTTCAAGCCTATGAATGATCCTTTTAGACTTACTATTATTTTAATTGTGGTAAGTTGTTCAAATCTCATTTTTGTATCTAAAACTTGTTAAATAATTCCCAAAAACATCATAGAGATCCTTGGGTCTCTATAAGATATAATATAAAGATTTAATCCATGTAAACTTACCTCTTTATTTATATATTGGTATGTTGATATAGTGTGAAATACTATCAAATAGTAATGAAGTAAGAAATCATTGTAAGTTGATAAACTATAAAAAGAATGGAATTATTTATAATGTTGGTCTTTATAAGACCTATGATTAATTACATGGTGATGTTTTATATTTTAATGGATAATAGTTTAATCATCCTATTTTACCTCTTTCATTCATCTTTTGATTACTGTAAAACTAATATTTGAGATGCATACTAAATAATCTCACTCTTTAGGTTGTCCCATCGAAAATGATCTTTGAGATCCCTATACGTCTATTTCATTATAGGGAAAGTATATAATGATAATATTTGTGTGTTATTAGATTTTTTTTAAAACATATAGATGATGTTTTGGATATTTTTGGTTATGTTTGTTAAAAAATAATGTTGAAAATGTTCCAGACTGGAAAATATTGTGGGGTATTATAGAACTAAATGATTCAGAGAAGTTTAAAGTCTATTTGAGACGATTTTTAAGGGTTTAAAATATATGTAATAATTCTCAATCATATAATGAAGAAAAAATGTAATATAGAAAAAATTAAATAATTTAATTTCATAAACTGAGTAGTGTTCAAGAACAAAGGTGATACCGTTTACTGGTGTGAAAAGGGTTGCATGAAGATTGTGTACCAGAAGAAATTGTTTCCTATTATAAATTCCGAATATGTATCTTCTCAAAATTGGCCAAATGAACTTCTAATTCATATTTTAGTTATTCTAATCTTCAATCATAATCATATATAGTGTACAAATATCTATTATTCATTCAAATTCTTCTTCATGCAATTTAATTTCTGTAAACAAATAATCGTGGTCCATGATATTATAGGATTTTACATCAAATTTTAAATCATTGAGATCAATAATATTTTTCAATATTTCTTCAAGTTCATGAATCTTTTCATCCATAATATATTTGATTTCAAAATAATTAATATAATTAATATTAATTAATTAATTTAATAATATTATTTATTTTATATATATATATATTGGTAGATAATATGATAACAGTAAGACACTCATTAAAAAAAGAATAGAAGTCTATAAATGATAACAGTAAGGCACATACAAAATGTATCATAAATCAAATTGAAACATAATCTATGCCTCTGGCATGGATGCTCCTCTGTCCCACATCCAGGAATATATTGGATGCGCCCATACCAAGTCTTTCTATGTCTGTGCTCTGGCGTACAATGCACATCCTCATCGACAGCCACCTCCACATCCTCCTATGTGACAGGAAGTGGATGTATAGTCTCACCGCCTGTACCCTGGACCACATCTAAGGATAGTGGAAGCTGGCTGGAACTCTCCCCAACAGAGGATGTAGATGGATGCTCTGCTGCGGATGAATATAATATAGCATTGATCTTAATCCAGTCATCGTCTGTATGTACCTGTGGTTGTGCCTGAGAAGCTGGAGAAGAATCTGACTAATCATGTTGAACACCCTCCTCCAATAGAACAATAGTATGTGGCCGAGCAATCTAGACACCCTCCTCCTATGGAACACCATCATCCATAATCGGGTCTTCACCCCCAGGTACATCTATGTGAGGCTAAGAAGGCTCCTCAGCCTCTGCAGAAGGTGGTGGATCAATGAAAATTCCATGATAAATCTCATCCATCGATGGAAGCAGTTGTTCCACAAGGGTGTGAAAATATGCCGAGTCAAAGGAAGCTCTCTCTACTGGATCAGACATATGAAGTATATGAAAAATACGAGCATCCTATGAAAACAAATTCTGTTGTTAACTAATATGAATAAGAAATCTTTTGAACATTGAAAGAAAGAATGCATACCAACTCATGAAAGCCTCGTCCGTGCCGTTTTAGAAATCTGACTCGGGAACTGATGTACCGGGCTTCATAATCCATCTCATCTGTCAAATGAAAATGTACGGTCCCTACCCCTCACAACATCAACTCACGTTGTCTGTCCCATAACACAAAATATCTGGCATGGTAGCTCCTGCAATCAAAATCCCTCTTCCCTGACATCTTCAGGGAATGCAATGAATCCAACTGACTGGGCGGGTCAGGAACTGGCTGAAGGAATCCAAACTACCTCATAACCCTATTTGTCTGATGCAACTTGACTATTTGAAAATGAATCAGTGGAACCCTGCAGGAGCCGATAGCAAGCATCGTTGTACATTACGACGACAGACTCTGAAGGATAACATCTGTATATGGCATCCATGTAATCTGATAGTTAAAATGAATGATCAATTAAAAAATGAATTTATGTATAGTGAAGAGTAAAGATTTAACAATAAAAATACTAATCACTTACATAGTATGGTCAAATGCTGTCTAAGATAGGTCTGTAGGCATGAACATCATGTCTGGGAGAATCTAAATGTCGATGCGCCTGACTCCACCTGTAGATAACTTTTTTATTTTTACATTTCACAATATAATCTTATAAAATTAAGATAGATATTAGAAGTAATTAATAACATACCAAAAACCATGTGGAGCCTCTGCTACAATATCAACGGGTAATGGCGCACGGGCATGTGGAGCTAAACGAGGGATGTGCTCGCATACCCACATCTGCTGAAGAACCATGTATCTTTTGATCTACACCTTATCGATGCGACATGCACTTCATAGGGACCTGTATTTATATTCTAGGCAGGAAGACTCCCAGCTATACTGGCCTGCTTAGTCCAAATCCTCCAAAAAAGATAAATACATTAGGTGCACAAAAGTAGTAGAGTGGTCAACAAAAAGTGTTCCACCTATTAGTCTCAAAATATATGCGCATGCAAATCGCAACATGGTGATGTCATCAGCATCATCTGGTAAATGTGTGAAGTGCTATTTTAACCAAGGAATCCGCAATCTACCACCGACGATGGTCCTACCATCAATTTGGACCTCTATGCCTAGTAGTATATGAACAAGCTCAGGCAAATCTGATGGAACTCAGCCTATCAGAGCAGGTCCGTCGATAGGGAGGCCCAACATAACGGACACATCCTATAACGTAATAGTCATCTCCCCTCCCTAAAATAGAATATATGTGACTCTAGACTCCATCTCTCTACTAGTGCGGCAATGAGATGATGATCAAGAAATGCGAAGTCACACATCACAACTCCATAGAATCCAGCTCGACGAAGATGGGGGACGATAGTGGGAGGTTGTGCTGTATGATGGAAATAGTGAGATCTACGTACACTCAAGGAAGGCATAGTAAATCCCTCTAAAATCAGCCGTGACACATGAGTATCCTGAGATGTAAGCAATGGAAAACCTGTCATCTGCATACATGATATAATCATTACTTTTTAATATTGAATTGAATAAAAATTGTAAACTTTTATTTTAAAAAATCTACCACAAGAAAAATAAGGTAACAAATAAAACAACAGTGATGAAAAACCTGCATTAAAGATGTGGAAGCATGATATATTCATTTTCATTCGGTGTTTATTTTATTATAAGTTTTTGTATCATTAAATTCTTTATGAAAAAACCCAAAAACGAGACAAACCAAAATTCAATCATCTCATAAATGGAGAAGGTCATAAATAAAAGGATTCAATAACAAATCATTCACATATGAAACAACATATACATATTAATGATATGGTACACAGAATCGATCTTGGATGATGAGATATGGAACTCTGTCCTACCACTTGGGGACATCTCTTATGAGTATGTCCTTCTGCGTGATAAATACTTCATCATATTCTCCCTCCTTGTTGCAACAGCCAATCCATCTCATTTCTGATGTGAGTTGACTTCGGTCTTCCTCGAGTTCACAACCTGGGAGCATGAAGACAATAATTTTAAAAATGATATACATTGAAAAAATCATAAATGAAACCGAAACCAACTTATGAAAACCTGGAAATATCAGGGATGATGGTCGGTTGATCAGCAGGCAATGTGATAGAATGGAAGTCACCAACTGGCATCCAAGAATCACTATAACAGTTAACCAAAGTGCTCATGTGATACATCCGGTCAAAATATGGATCCCATGATATATTTACCAAAGCGCAAGATGTGATAACATGTACACATGGATATCTCAATGCCTGAAAGCTACCACAATCACAGTACAAGTTGTCCAACATCACGACAAACACTCCACCAATAGTGCATATACCCTAGTCATAGCATTGTCTTACCAGAATGCTCCTCTTTTCCCTGTCAAAGTCTATAAAATTCCATCTTGAAGCCTCATTCTTTATCCAGTCAATATCACTTAGAAAATGATGTGTAAAATTATTCCTTTCTCCATCCTCTGATAGGCCTTTTGAGACCGGTCAACAAAGTATTGAACACATATAAAACATGTCTCTTTCACTAACCCTATGAATGGGGGTTTTTGCACACCCTTGAGGACCCCATTTATGCACTCCACTATATTATTGGTCATATGCCCATATCTCATGCCACCATCGTATGCTAATGACCATTTTCCTTTGAAATTTTCATCATATATCCATATACATCCACATTAATAGTTCGATTCTCTTCAAGATTTCAATCAAACATTTCTTGTTGGGGTTCCTATGTGGAAACCATAAGATAATAGTGTATTAAAATGGATATTAATTTTTTTTAGAAAAACAAGTTTTGAAAACCATAACCAACTTGAGGATTTCCTTCTTTATAGCCTCATCTCTAAAATGCTTATGAACATTACTTGAAATAAGTGTAATTCAATAACGATGATAAGCCTTCCGCTCTATCCAAGAAGCCCCATCACTAATGGAAGTCTCTATAATCGCTTGATGATGATCAGATATCAGACACACGCCCTGTTTTTGTGTGACATGAACACATACACATGCCAAAAACCAGCTCCAGCATTCAAAATTTTATTTTTCAACAATAGAAAAAGAAAGTGGTAGAGGAGCACGATTACCATCCTGTGTGGCAGAAATGAGTAGAACACATGTATACTTTCCAAAAAGGAATGTGCGATCTACCTGAATAAATTGTTTACAATAGGGAAAGGCAGAAATTCACGGTCTGAATGCCCGAAAAAGCCTATTGAACTTCACCATTGACCGATCAACTCGATGATTTTGGGATACATACTCAACACTGTCCAAATGATAAACAATCTGATTATTGAGAGACAAAAATTCCATAAGTTGTGGAAACATCTCATAAGACTCATCCCAATCACCATACACATTTACAATTGCTTTATGTTTTTCATTCCAACATTATTTTATGATATACTATAGTTATAAAACTGATGAATTCTTTCTTGAACAAGGGAAATAGGAACATCCTGACATGTTCATATCATCTCACAAATAATAGTAGATATAAAATCTGCATCAAGGGAAGAGTGATCTGGTGCCAAGATGGGATGTAGACAAGTGTGCGGGCCTTCTAATTCGGTTATCTTCCAACATCCATAATATTTATCAAATATTTATCTTAATTAAAATTTACATTCTAAACCATATTTTTCACAACGAATGAGATATTTGGTCTTCTTTGAATCATCAACCACAAAAGTGAAATGTCGCTCAATGTGGTATTTCTTTATCACATTTTTCATGGCCAGTTTACTTTTGAACTCTTACCCAATATATATGGCATTATCATTTGATGCAGGCCTATTCCCTATAATACCAGGGAATTCAGAAGCTGGTGTAATAACATCTCAATCAAAATATTGTTCACGAGACATTCCTTCAACTAAGGAACTCAAAACTAAAGGGTTATTACCACTAACTGGTGGATGTAGTGGATGTCAATATTTCAAAGGAACCTCATCAGGTTCATTCCCAACCACATCATCTCCTGTTGAATCCGCAAATTCTTCTTCCTCAGATAAACATTCATTCACTATATCAGCACACAATAGGATTTCATTTAAATTTCCTTCCAAATTTTGATCATCTTCTTCATAACATTCTTCCACAGGATTCATATGAGGATGAGGAAATGAATAAGACTGTTGTGAAGGACCATCTTCTACAGAGCTCACAAAGCATGTTTCTGTAGTAATCGATCGCACCACATCAATATCAGAATTGACAACAAATAATTCCATCAAACCATTAATACACGGTTGCCGGAATAATAGAGAATCCTCCATCCAATCATCATCACTGACTATAGGGTGCTCGCTGTGCCATAGATGCTCATGATATTGAAGATGTCGGTTTCTAATTGAAGTGACTGCTTGTTCAGCCCTCAGTTTTAACCAACTATGAATCTTATTACGAGCTGCATCCAATGTCATACAACCATGGAGAGTTACCACTCTGGTAGGTGGCACACTGTAGCAAAAACCCTACTCGGTATAAATTACCTCACTGTTGCAATATATTTGCGCAGACATAATTACATATAAAAAGTAATTTAAAAAATATTATATACTACATTAAAATTTTACATTATTTAATTCGGTTTTGAATAATTTGTTATCTTGAGACTTTTTTATGTATTGATTTATCACTGTTAAGGTATAGTGATTGTGAAATTATCACAAAAGAAAATTTAATATAATGTTTCATAAAGTCTAATTACTTATGAATATATAATCATGACTTGATCTTGAGAGTTACGGTTAGTTTATCATTATCTGATAAAATAACCACAACATGTGGGTGGACTCCTATCTCAGTTATCAAATATTTCATCAACCGCCAATCTCTTGTCAAATAGCAATCCCTCCTCTCGAACGAGTTCTCAAATGCCTCTTCGTGGACACCTCTTCGGGGAATCCTATTCTAGGACACCTTTTCGGGGGCGTCTGTCTTTTAATTAAAATTTACTCACATGCATGTGAGGGGGTCTACGGGTATGAAATACATAAACTTTTTTAAGTGGAAATGCAGGTCCTTACACTTACTAATAGATGACTCCTACGTCATCAATGCAGAAAAAATTTAATTATTACAAATTGAATAACCACATACACAAAATAAAACATGCAATTTCAATTATGCATGGTCGGTCATCTCAAGATCAGTCATCACTCATACCATGTTTTTGGGTATAATTATTATGTTATCCATATTATATAACTTTATCTATTACTAAATGAAATGTATATTAAATACTACACCTCTTTTAAAAAAATTTAACATCATGTGTATATATATATATAAATATTAATAACATTTATTAAATTTTATTATAACTAATATAATTGAGATATACATAACAAACACTTTTGTTATTTTAAATTTAATGAAATTGTAATGTTTTTTTGTCCATTCTTCTACTTTCCAAAATATTTGTAAATATATTTTCTACTTTATTGATTAAAAATATTATTACTAGTAAATAAAAGTAATATAATTTACAATTGCATCAAAACCATTCATTAAAAATAAACTTATCCAACATAAATTACTTTTACTAAACATTCAACATTTTAGACACAACATAAAAATTCAATATTCAGACAACAAACATTCAAAAAATAAAATCATACAAACATTCAAAATCCAAAAAATTAAATCTTACAAAACATTACACATCATTCATAACATATGAATTAAATAAATCATACACACAATTAAACATAGAAATGAAATAAAAAAACACAATTAAAACAATTAAAATGTCAAATAGAAATTTTACCTCTATAAAAGCAGGAAATATTTGTTGAGAAAGAATTTTTGCAGGGCTTCACAACCAAATATAGCGGAGAAAAATGGTTTTTGAGGGGGGGGGGACCCCTCCTTTTATAATCATTCTCGGTGGGATGCGTGAACCCCGTTCACGCATCCTTTAGTTGGTCTACGAAGGATGCATGAACGGGGTTCACGCATCCCTATCGCGGCTCGGATCCGTGAACGTCGTTCACACATCCTTCCGTGGCAAAGGATGTGTGAATGATGTTCACGTATCCCAAAACCAATTATAAAAATACCGGAACCCGGATCCCCTTTCCCAATTTTTTTTATAAAACCATAAAAAATTACTCGTCGTAGTCGCACTTTCAATAATCGGCTGCACTCCGCTACCCGGGGGACTGCAGGGCTATAAATACCCTGCCCGGGCTTCTCAAACCAAACACTGTGACCTGGGTTCCAGAGACCAAACTAAATATAAACATTTACGATGGGATTCCTTTCAAATTTAATTTACACCAGAGACCTTGTCCCCACCTCCTGTGTGGTCTTAATTAATTTAATTCAAAATTAACGTCAAATTATTCTTTATAGAATAGCTGGGTCCAATATGTCAGACTTGTTTGAACTCCATAAATGAACAACCATCACCCTAATCCCAGAACTCTAGTGAATGAGTCAAATTGCATTTCAATTATTATATCCAATGTAACTCAACATCATCTAAATCATAAATAAAATGTGTAATATTTATAGGGTCATGGATTAAAGGGCATGCACCAAATATAATGAATGCCCATATTTAAAATTATAATACTACTACGTGATAACACCACAACAAATCCAGGAAAAAGATGCACTAGCTTTTTACAATGTTAAGCAGAAAGCACCGATAAAAGTTTCACATTTATCAGTGCCAGCTAAAATCACTGATAAAGATAATTTTTATTAGTAATAAAAAAACACTGATAAAGATGATGCCTTTAACTGTGTTTTTTAAATGATAAAGGGTATATTTATCCATCCTATTCTTAGCGCATATAAGAACTTTTTGATAAAAAAATATTATTAATTTATATAAATTTTTTATATTTATATAAAAAATAATGTTTATTTATATGCATTAATTAAAAAACACTTGTTCAAAATTAATATTTTTTTAACAATTCAAATATATATATAATGTTTTAAAAGAATTAAAAGATTATAAATAAATAAATATATTTAAATATTTATAAAAGTATACATTTTTTAAAATATTAAATATATTTATTACATTTATAATTATATAATTATAAATAAATATATGGCGACAATTAATTTGTTCAATAAACATATATATTAAGAGATAATTGTTGTGGGTGCCTCCTCCAATGGTGCCCGTGCAATTTCTAATTAAATTGGATGAATACCGTGTGAATTAATTCATGCAAAGACACTATTTTAACACGGGTTAAAGAAGTGTTTTTGTGGAGTCATGAATCTTATCACAGACATTTATCCTTATAAAAGGAGGCATTTGAAAGATTTTAGACACACCAAAATCCACAACACTAAGAGCAAAGCCCATTTGGTTCTCCACTTTCATCAACGATCATTTTTCTTTTGCATTAGAGAGTTATAAATTTGAAATACCTTCAATTTTTGGGCAGTCTCTACAGTGTACTTCTTCATTTTAGTGGAACCCCCTTTCTGGACCAGGTCTCGTGGCTTTTCCCTCATTGGGGTTTCCATATAAAAATTTCCTGTGTCAACCTTTATAATCTACACATTTACTTTTGGGTTGCTGTGCATCCAATTTTATTTAGAGGGAAAGATTTTATTTTTCCGCTACACGTTCACTTTGATTTTGTTTTCATGTTCATCGCTTATTGTATTTCCCAACATCTGGTATAAAAGGAATTGATTTTTATTTCATATTAATTATGGATGCCAATTATAGTTGGATAATTTGTTAAGTGGTACCAACTACCATATGTGGAGACTAAAAATAAAGGATTTTCTTTTTTTCCATGTGAATGAATCTTATAGTGTTTGCTACCCAGAAGCTATAAAGGATGTCAGATGAAGAATGAGAGTTTGATCATGAGATGGTCTATGGTTTAATTCACCAATGGTATGAAGACAACATGATGAAAATCATTTTTCAACACCTCTCATGACAGAACATTGTAGGAGAATCTCAAGACAACCTATTCTTGAAATACAGGAAACAATAAATTGTTTCTTCTAAAAAATGATGAATTTTGGGTTTAAAGAAGATACTTAAATTTTAGACTATTTTGGTGAATATCAGTGAATTTTTGATCAGTTGTCTAGTATGTGTATCAATTCTAAATATGATATTTTAGCTCTTTTTTTCTTAACACTTTACCCAATTCTAGGGATAATTTACGTGTTACTCTAACCGATAAGAATCATAATGGTACTATGAAATTTAGTTTTGTTAAATTTATAGTTTTAAATGAAGAGGACAAGAGACGTAATTAGGATAAATCCTCTTCATATCTTTTTGTCACAGAGAACAGGGGAAGAAGTCTAGATTACAGATAGAGCGGTCAAGGTTAGATCAAAGGTAGAAGAAAATCCAGTTCAATGAAAATACATTTTCAATGTCATAATTATAGTAAGAAGGGACATGTTAAGAAGTTTTTTTATCCAGTGAAAAAAAACTAGAATAAAGGAAACTTTTCAGATGAAGAATGGAGATGAAGATGATCATGTCACCGCCACTACAGGGGGTGATCTTGTTATTGTTTATGACTCCATTGTTATCACTTCAGACGATTCTTGCTGGGTTGTTGACAGTGGTGCATGTTTTCATGTGACATCTGACACATTCCTATTATGGGGTGTGGGAAAAAATTTATTTACTAAGTTAAAATACATTATATTGGTTAACATAGGTTCTCTCTAGAGAGAAGTGCTCAATATTCATGTTTTTAACTTCAAAATTAGATGATGAAGTGGTGGTTGTTTTTTAAATGATTAATTATGAACAAAAAAATAAAGGAATAAATTATGTAAAAGATTGAAATCAAATTGTAAAATATTGTGACTGAAAATATTTATATGAATTGGGTGATGAGGTAGAGGTCGATATTCCAATTGAAACTTTCGCATAGTTCTGATTAATTCAATCCTCTTCTGTTAAGATGATTAAAGTGAGATTCCACAATCACTTCCTCTGACATCTTTGGTCAACAGTGTTGGTGAGAGTAAACCTTAACAACATATTTTTTTATAATCTCATTCATTTTGTGAATTATTTACAGAGAATATCCTCAATTTATTTAGGCAATTCCCGATCGGGTGATGTTTATCCCAGACAATCTTGAATATGCACTCCAACTCTCACACGTACTAACAATCTCCAAGTAGTACACCACTAAGACTTAATCTATTCCATCACATATATACTAGAACCGAGTGGAGGAGGTAATTTTCATTAAACAAATCAATAATAAAAAACAAAATATAAAATCAAATACAATCGCACAAGATAATATAACCTATTATTATGAATTGAAACCAACTTCACAGAATAGAGAAAACATTTTATAACATTAAGCGCATGAACTGAAAAATTATAAAATGGAAAACCTAACCTCACACAATCACTCATAAGATTTACCCTACCATGATAAGGTTAATTTATAATAATGAGGTGGAAGAATATGTTACAAAACTAAAAGAAAGAAAAGAGGTAAAAAAGAATAACAAAAAAATATCTTCCAGAATCATTCCACCATATGTTTTTCTTTGGTTCTCCCATAATATGGTCGAATCACACCATGGTCCATTCTTATAGGATGTGATAAATGGGATTGGGTATTTATCCCTGAAATTTCAGATCATTTGGCTTAGTTTGAAGGATGTTGTGTCCAAAATACTAGACCTGACTTTTTTATGCCAGCCAAACAATATTCCACCAACCCTAAATTGTCTGGTTCAAGGGAGACCTTAATGAAATAATTTCTCCATGAAATTTAATATGAAACATAATTGTAGAGTTATATTTCTAAAATAGCTGGAATCACCCCATTTGGTGGATGATATCCCACGATATGATTCTTTTAATGAGGTGAGGTTTATTCTGCTGGCCAAAATAAGTGTTCCCATGATTTGATTTTTTTTTGTTTGTAAGAATTTATAATGGGATCACGACCTCGAATAATAAGTTTTATCCTCGAAACATTTATTCCTAAAAAAATTAATCAAATAAATTGGATACATATTTTTAAATTTATGCGTGAAATACAGAGGTGAACAAAAACTGTTAAATTTACAGAATTAACCAGTTTTGACATTTAAGATCAAAGCTCACCAAAAATCATAAAATGATAAAAATATACTCACATTGATTAATTTATAGGTATTAAATCATTTAAAACACATGAATAATTTTGAATATATTATCTCTATCAATTGCCCCACACATAGCACTTCGACTTCTGGACAAGTAAACATCAAAATCAAATCAATGAAAATTTCAAGTACATATCCATGGGATCCAAGGTCATATGTTTATCATGAGGAATGTTCAAGTTTTTTATGTGGAATTAGGTTGGTAGGATTTAGATGTGAAAAATTTGGAGGCTGAATGAGGATTTCTTTTCTATTTTTGAAGAAAAATTGCATTATTCTAATTTTTACTCATGTATGGTCTCCTCCTCAATCCAGTTATAATCAATTCAGCTTCATCAGCATGAAAATTCAATAAAATTTCACACCATTATTAAATTTATTTGAAAATGTTGCAGTCATATCAAACATTATTTTTCTTGAATGCTCAAGATAGGAACAACTTTCTTTTTTTCATTGGAAGCTCCAGAAAGGCACAACATCTCATACATGCACTAATTGAAATTTGGGCTATAGCCACTGTTTGAGGAACCGTGGCTATGTTTGGTGTGGCTATAGGCCTAGAATTATAGCCATAGTTTGGAATAGTGGCTCTAGGTCTAGAGCCACGATTCAAACCGTAGCTCTAGGTATACAGCCATGGTTCTAACCATGGTAATATATCTATAGCCATAGTTTAGAATCGTGTATCTACTAGAGGAGGGACATAGTTTATTTCTATAGTTAGAAACCATTCCATTAGTCCTTTATCCATGGTTTGTAACTGTGGTAATAGACCTCTATCCATGGTTAGAAACTGTGGCTATAGGGTCTGAAAAACAATAAAAAATCCCCCACCCCTGCACATCCCCCCTGCAGACCCCTCACTGCTGGACACTGGACATCCCCACCCTACATAACCCCCCCCCCACCCCAGACCCTAGACCCTCCCTATATAGACCCTGGAAACCCCCCGACAGACCTTATACACCCCCCATACCCTGGACACCCCCCCAGACAGACCCTGGACACCCCCCAGACAGACCCTGGACACCCCCTAAACCCTAGAAAGATCCCCCTTGACAGCCCAAACCTCCACTCCCCTGGACATCCACCTCCCACCCTCCTGGATAGACCTTGGACCCCCCCCCCAACCTAGACACACCCAATACCCCCCATACCATGGACACCCCCCCAAACCCTGGCCAGATCCCCTTGGATAGGCCAGACCACCACTCCCCTGGAAAGAAACCCCCCACCCTCCTGGACAGACCCTAGAACCCCCCAAAACCTGGACACCCCCAGACCCCCCCCCCATTCCTACCCCCCTGCACACACACACCCTTCCTGTTTCCCCTCCCCCTGCCCCTGCCTGCCCCCACTTGCACTCCCTACCAGCCCCCACTTTCACCCCTAGATAGACCCTGGACACCCCCTGAGACCCTGGAAAGATCCCACTAGATAGACCAGACCTCCACTCCCCTGGAAAACCACCCCCACCCTTCTAGAAATACCCTGGAACCCCCCAGAACCTGGACACCCCCCAGACCCTGGACACCCCCAAACCTGAGACGGATCCCCCTGGACATCCCAAACCTCCACTCCCCTCGATAGCCAGCCCCACCCTCCATGAGAGACCCTGGACCCCCCCACCCAGAACCAGGACACCCCCCAGACCCCCTCAGTCCCCCACCCTGCCCGTTTCCCTTCCCCACTACCCCTGCTAGCCCCCACTTGCACCTACCTACCAGCCCCCACTTGCACCCTCCTACCAGCCCCCACTTTCACCCCCTACAAGTTTCCCCCTGGAATTCCCCTCCAAATTAAATTATACAGAAAAGATACTTAAATAATTTGAAATAAAAAAATCCAAATTTAAAAAAACACATAACTGCACTTATATGAGTCTCCCTATACGAAAAATTATCAAATAAGTTTATAACTAGCTCAAAAGTACCTGCAACACAATGTAGAACATAGTAGTTCTCATCCCCTAAAATTATGGTAAAACAAAACATATTATAATATTCACAAAGAATATTACTCAATTTACATGTAATTTTCTTCTTTGTGTGTGTGCCGCTTTTGCAGTTGTACCCAATTTTTAATATAACTCAATAAACAAGAATAATGAAACCTCCCTGCTGGACCCCCCTGGGAAGCACCCCCCCCCCCCCCCCCCCCGCCCTGGACCCCCTGGATAGAGACGCCCCCCCTGATGAACCCCCTAGACAGAAACCCCCTGCTGGACCCACTAAACATCTACCCCCCCCCCTGTTGGACCCCCCCTGAACAACTACCCCTCCTCATGGACCCCCCTGTACAGCAGCCACCCCCCACACACATCCCTTTCACCCATTTCACACAAACCCTTGCACCACCCTTGCACCCCCTAATGTACCCCCTTACACACACCCCTTGCCCCCACACCCCCTCTTGTGTGGATAGTTATATGCAGGTTTATAGGTGTGTGTTGTGGTTCTTCCTTGTTTCAGGTTGGGAGGGGAGGGGCTACTTAGGTGGAGGGGTGTATGTTCATAGGGAGTGGTATGCATGTTACATTGGATGCTTCTTAAGGTTGAGGCTGGGAGATGCTGGGTTTATCCAATAGATACTTACAAATATTCTCATAGAGGGGTTATAGGTTTCTTGTGGAGGATTTAGGAGGTGGGGTTGTGAGTTTCGTGTTGCTTTTTGGTACTATAGGACCTTTGAAGATGGGTTCTAGCTGGGGGTTTTTCTATTTGTATTTTTCTACATGGTGTAGTACAAGATACACTTACATGGTGCATGGTGCTGGTTGGTTTTTGATTTCTACTATGGTTGGTAACATGTTTACGGTTCATAGGGGTGGGATTTCTGGAGTTTCTTCTTTGTTTTGGATTACTATTGTAGGCTTCTGGTTCTCTAGATTTTATAGTGTGGTGGATATAGTTTAGGGTGGGTCTTCAGGTGGTGTTTTGGAGTATGTTCAGTTGGTTTGTGCTCGGTTTCCCCATCTTGTGTATTCTGGTTGTTCAATGTGTAGGGATTTCCATGGTCGATGTTCTAAAATTCCCTTGAGATGATGGATGCTACAGGTTGGGAGGCATGTTTCTGGTAGATGGGTGGTTATCCTTCATGGGTGGGTGCATGTTGACTACATGGTGGGTCTAGAGGTGTTGGATTCAGGGTGGGTATTAGCCCACATTTGGTTGAGGGACTTCCTGGGGATTCTTTAGGTTATATGATGGGTTAGGTGTGGGAGATGTGGGGAACATCTGATGGATGGTACTAGTTGACTGCTGGTTTTTTAGACTTTCATATGGTGGGGTGGTCCATTTTGATGCAAGGTGTTCAGATGGCGATAGATGGGGCCAAATGGTGGTCTGGGGATGACTTGGTTTCTAGCTAATATTGTGGGTGTTGTGTCTACTATAGGTTCTTATTGTGGATGGATTTTGTGCGGTTTAGGGTTCTTGTGTAGGTAGGTGTTTGTGTAGTGGCCATTAGTTGGCATGGTTTTCTAGAAGTCTTTCACTCTATGCTTTGTTTGGATATGGATGCTAGTCTGGTTGGTTGATGTTGGCTATGGGGCTAGGGGTTCAGTGGTTATATTTCTCTGGATAAAGCTAGAATTTTGGATGGGTGATGGATTTTGGAAATTTGTGTGTCGGTGTGTGTGGGTGGGTGGTTGTGCGTGATTTCATGAATGTGTGTGTGTTGTTGGTTTCTATAATTTGTGACATCTTCTTTTTGGGTTTTTATATTTCTCCTTTAGCCGCCCTATTTCCTTTGTTATACTTACCATAGGAGTTCTTGTTGGTTTTGTGCTTGGGAGCTTATGTGATTCCTTCTACTGGATTGTAAGTGGGGCATATGCTGGGATCTTCAGGCAATGAGTGAAGGGAGCAGGAGGAGGCGGGGAAACATTCCAGTCATCACACCACCGTCAGAAATTATGATTAGTTAGTCTCGACATTGATCACAATACGAACACAAAACTATCACTGTGAATCGTCGCGTCATGTCGTCCTGGAGCAGGGCCAAATCACAGCATTACAGCGGTGTGACCGCGACGTGTTGGCCCGGTCCAGTGACATCTGTGGGGAAACATCTTCCATCCAAAAGCGAAGGGAGCAGGAGGAGGAGGGGCAACATTCTAGTCATCACCCTGTCGACCGAAATTGTGATTAGTCAGTCTCAATATTGATCACAAGACTCATAGAACACTATCACTGTGAACCACCATGGGGTGTCATCCTGGAGCAGGGTCAAATCACGGTGTGACCACGGCGTGACCGCAGCGTGACCATGGTGTGACCGCGGCGTGACTGCGGCGTGATCGTGGCGTGACCTCGGCGTGACCACGGCATCACCGCGGCATGTTTTCCCGGTCCAGTGAAATCGGTGTAGCAGCATCTTCCGACCAGGAGCGAAGGGAGTGGGAGGAGGTGGGGAAACATTCTGTTCGTCACTCTGCCGGTAGAAATTGTGATTAGTCAGTCTCAACAGTGTTCACAAGATTCATGGAATACTATCACTGCAAACCTTCGTGGGGTGTCATCCTGGAGCAGGGCCAAACCACGACATGACTGTGGCCTGACTACGTCGTGACCGTGGTGTGTTGGCCCAGTCCAGCGACATCTGCGGGGCAACATCTGCCGGCTAGGAGCGAAGGGAGCAGGAGGAGGTGGGTCAACATTCCGACCGTCGCCCCTTCAGCCGATGATAGAACAGATGAACTATTTAATATGCTATAACAAGGGATCACAAGAGAAGGTTGTAGAGAGAAACACAATGACGAAATGTCTAAAGGGAAACAAAATGATAGAAAAGAATCACACACCCTATACAAACCATTTACAAATTCATTCACTTTTCCTAAACATGGAAATTTTATTTATAATATTCAAATCGTGAAAATGAGTTTCATGGTCAAGGCATATGCCTACTCGGGCAATGTCATTTGAGTTAAACAAGTATGATAAGACAATTTATATTATTCAAAGAAAACAAAAAATAACTAACCACAAAACAAACACCAACAAGAGGCATATGAAAGACTCAAACCAAATCTAAACATGATACAAATAACAATCACTACTCTTTGGTTTGGAAGACAGAGTAGCTCCATTGGAGGGGGTTTATAATAAAATCATGGCATTGATTTATCAGACGATTCATTTAATTATATTTAACATTTATTGTAAAACTCATTTAGAACAAATAAAATGAAATAATTTAAGAAACTAGATCAACATAACTATCACTATGAGTTTTCAAAGACAGCGCACCTCAGTTGGAGGGGTTTTATTATAAAAACATGACATCATTTATCAAATGAAACAATTATATTAAAGATCACTTATTCAAGATATGAAATTCAATATAATTAAGCATAATTAGGAAAGAATCTAAATTTAATTTAAAGAATTCTGGAATTAAAGAGGCTAGAAGGGGGATCCTACCTCAAGGTGAAACCAAACCATCTACTTTATCTCTTGGAGATTTCTATCTAAAATATTTTTCTCCCCCACTGGGTATACGCACCTTCACACACATGAAAGGACAACTAGCCCCTATACACACACCCACATGGCCATGAGCATGTGCAAGGATATGCTTGCACATATTCTTATATGCATATACCAGTCTCCACTAAACTGTGTATGCATTTATATATATATACATGGGCACACATAGCCCCATACGTGCATAATCACTGCCATGGTTGACTATACACATAACGGGGGAACCCACATACATATACTTTCTTACCTATGCACACGTAGGAGAGTCTCCATTAACTTGGATACTCGAAACCAACGAGCAGGGATCAACGCACTACACAATGGATTTTAGGAACATTAAAACACATAAAGGATGATACATAGCCAGAGAGAAACCAACCAACAACATTAAAGCCTTAACTCGATTGGGAGAAAAAAATCCACCCAAACCAACACGAAATGATCCAACGCTCCACTGAAAACATGATATGGAGTCAAAAACACTAAAATACCCAAATACACGAGGTGCGAGACATGTAGTAACCATATAATCATACCTCGGATCAAATCCGGAGGACTGAATCAATCTGAACCTCATTTTCCCCCCTTCACAGAATATAATTACCCTTTTTCCACAGAAAGAAGTAAAAGACCTATGTGGCCAATGCGGTAATGAAAATAAAATAAAAACTAACCTAAAACATACCCATCCCCTGTGACTATACACATCACCTCCCAACATATAAGAACCACAATGCCCCATGGGTCAAATCTTGTTCTTGCAAGCAAGGGGGAAATAGATCCATGTTTTAAAATGATACTTTCAAATAGTGCATTCCTATTAATCAACAATTATTCTTTCTTTTAATGGTATATAATTAGTTTGGCACAATTTTCAACTTAATTTGGTTTTGTTCGTTACAAGTTTTTATCCCACTCGATAATACAAGTTTACAAGAGGACACAATTTCAAATCAAATAGAATATATCATAACAAAAAATGGATCCAAACCTATGAATAATCTTGAACATGATAATAAAGAATGTTTGATCATACAGTCTAATGAGTTATAAAAGGATAAACCAAAAAAACGAATAACATTGAGATTTCTCTAATTTTTCAAGTGAATATGAAATTTTCAAACAATAATAAACATGTGAAAGAAGGGAAAAGTGGACATAATGGCCAGGCTTTTTAAATGAAAAGGTTTTAAAGCCATACCAATAATAACTAGTGGTATAATTCAAAATCTGATTTGTTGCAACTAATATCAAGACATGATTTAGTGAAAGAAATCTGTTGTAAATAGGAGGGTATATTTGGAGAAACCTAATCATGAAGAAATTGGGGAGTCATATATGGATTGTAATGGTTATTCAACCTTTTCTAAGATTAAAGAAACCTGTAGAGACTAACTACACCCCCTTCCCGACCCCCTTGCCCCACTACCCCACTGCCCCACCCCCCTCCCCACTACCCTGCAGACCCCCTGCAGACCACCCCCTGCCCTGCAGACCTCCCCACTCCACCCTGCCCCCTCCACCCACCCCCTCCCCCCACCCCGAAGACCTCCCCCTTCCCTACAGATCTCCCCCTCCCCCTCCCCACATTCCCTACAGACATCCCCCCCCTGCCCCTGCCCCCCACCCCCTGCCCTCTATGCCCTCCATCCTAACCCCTGCCCCCCTGCCCCCATCCACCCATTCCCTTACCCCTACCCCTACCCCCTTCCCCCCTCCACCCACCCCCTGCATCTTACAGAAGGGCCTCTATATTTTTTTTTGTAATCTGGGGAGTGATCACACATGTATGATTAAAGGAACATCAAAAATCTAAAATAAGTTTACCTGAACGATCACTTGATTTCACGTGAGGTGCTTGGAAGATTATGCATTCACATCAGTTTGAGCATCAATTCAGGTTGAGAATCAATTATCATGTGGTTTTTCTGAGGGTATCCCCAAGCAGAAGAAAATGACCACTTGATGTTCACTTCAAACTCCATTTGGTTGTTCCAACAACAACATGGTGGAGTTCATTACAATTCATAGAAGGGGGAAGACATGATGTGCATGAATTTTAATGATAGGGAGAGAATCTGGCCATAAAAAATTTAATTCAAATTAAAAAAGTATTGTAGTATTTTCAAACAGCATAGTGTACAGTTCCTATATAGAATAGAAGCATACAAAATCTCTATATTAGATGAAATATGGAGGAAAAATTCAGACAAGATTCAATGAAATCAACATATAATAATAACATTGTCCATAACATCAATTCTATTTATGGAAAATAAGTCCTCCATGTAAGAAAAATATGAAATTTAGGATATAAAATCAGAACATGAACAAAACTATTGTGTTCTAAAAATCAAAATAGAGAACCCCTTTAGAAGCTATATCTTAGAAGTGATACCACCTCATTAGTATCAATGAACATCATACTGGTTTCATGAAACTTATGGTTCACTAACCTGCAATTAGAAATATCATGACATGTTTGAATTTTGATCATCAAAAATACATATTGATAAAATGATGTTATTTTTCATTTTAAGAAATACTTCAGTAAAAAAACACTGGGATGTGACATTTGTTCAAAAATATAACATACCATCAAGATCAGCATATCAGGCCATCTGATGATGTTCAGATTCTAGTAAATATGAATTTATTTAGGTAACAACCAGTAGTTAACACATTCAAACCTTGATATAAAACATAAGCATTGTTCTAATCTTTGTTTCAATGTCACAAGGCAGGTCATAGAGTATAATCTATTGTTAGGAATGCAGTTTTATAGAAACTGAAAATGATGGAACTATAGTCAGATCTGGAATCTTATCATTATAACATCAAGGGGTGAAGTTATATTATGAGAAACACCATCAGAAAAGGCAACCGACATTGCAATAATAAATTCATGGTTAAGCAGGTTGGTCTTTTCCATATACTCCGCAGATGCAGAAACCTATAGATCAACATTCACAATTTCTAAATTTAATGTTACTATCATCTAAAACAATTTAAAAATACCAATAAAGAGGCATGAAGTTTGGGAATGAGATATGACTATAATGAAAACAATAAATTGAATGAAATAAATCACACATCATGAAAATTGTAGGATGAGTTGAGTGTCTCTTGGAGCAGCATGTAGTGTTAATGGAGGAAGGGTTACCTAATGCCTTTGATGGAAGCATCAATGGAAACACATTGTATGTGAGATATTTACCTAAATAGTCTCACAAATGTCCATTATAGAGTGCACTAAATCACATCTTGGATAACAGTGACCTGGAGCCTGCACATTAAATGTATTTTACAGAAACCTTCAAATTAAATGGGCAATATCTCATGTACAATTTAAAGAGGAAGGTGGAAAACATAAAAAACATTGAAAAAAAGTAGAAACATGAACCTGGATGTTTTTTATGCTTTCAACAACTGTATGATTCGATCTTCAACAGGTGCATGAGGTGTTGTCCAGCTTTTTTTCTGCCCATAAAACACAAGAAAAATATTATTAAATAGTAAAATAACTAAAGGAAATAAAATAAATGAAAAGGGAAAAGAATTTTTAGGTTTCGAACCCTGAACAGGGGCTGCTGTTAACCTGACCACAGCTGGACAGTTCCAGCAGGTCAACCCTAGTCCATTTGTGTGTGTGGTCATCAGTGTAGGAACCACATCATCTTGTTTTTATTGAGTTTTGATTGTAGTTCCCCTTGAACTTCAACTTGAGTGAACCCAATACGATTTCCATCAATACCTCTCAGTAGCTCTTCCCGGTATGCACCCCCTTAACATCAACCAGACTATTGAAGTGACAGTTCTTATATAATAATCTACCTGAACCAAAATGATTAATGAGATATAACACAAAATCAGAGTCATGTATATAATATTTCAAAAAGAAAAAATGTTAAAGACATGAATTATTGGTCTAATACCAGCCAAATAAGCATAATGAATGAACATTTTAATCGCGAACCACAAACAAATAGTAAAAATGAAATAAGGCATATCAAAGTTTTTAATCCAGATAATGGTATTTACATCTTTATCAGGAATTTCAATATGGACAACCACATGAATGAATAATGATAAAATACACATCTCAAAATTACAGTTATAGTATGGTAATAAGAAATAAATGAACATGCCAAAATTTTACCTTCAAGCAGTAGGTCACATTAAGAGTACATTGCCTTAAGAGTACATTGTCAAATAGATTAGACTTATGGATGGTAAAATTGACGTCGTTGAACTGTCACTTGCCTTTTGGAATAGTAATTAGTGGCCATATTTTACCTTTGATGGCTAGTAGGATTGAAGGATTCTTGTATTTATATAGCCCAACTATTACACTAATATGCTAAGCATCAATCCCCATTGATAACAGAAAAAATAGCAGTTTATCCTGAATGGAAAATGAATGTAAATAAATAAAAAGAATAATATAAATTAAATGATTTAAAGGAAAAGTATAAAGAATTGTTCAATGTTATAATTTTTTTTCATTTTTTATATGTCTATTTTTTGTATAACAACGACCTTTATGAATCTATAAATGCATTTATAAGAAATATCAAGATCCATATAGAAGTAAAACTACATTATCTTGGTAATCCATAGTTTCACAAATTAATATTAGAAATTCATATTGAACACTTCCATAAAGCTATTAAATTAAAGGAACACTAAAACTAATTATCAAAATACAGACCTTCATATCCAACAATTTATGTCCCTATACACAAAAATATGATCTAGATATTGAACCTCACTAGAAAATAGAGATTTTCAAATTTCTAATAAAATAAGAAGATTGGATGAGCTTACATACAAAGCAGTCTTGGAATACCAGGTAAAACATTAAACATAACCATCACTTATCCATTAATAAACATGTTCTTACATGTGATCCCCTCTCCGGATGAACAAATGATTCAAAAAAGCATGTATGGATTTACACATTAAACCATAATGAAGAGAGGTATAGGCCAAAAAAATCTTCTAGGAGAATCTTGAAAAATGATCGAGGTGTCCTCTCTTGAAATGTAAATCGATCTACAAACCAGTTGGGTAAGATAATCGCAAAGCATGATGAAAAAACACAATAAATGCTTTCAATATGTGACTTTTCCTTCTCCAAACATCTTCAAACCTTCTTGAACCTCTTCTAAACCCAAAAAACTATTGAATGAGTACATTAAACATCATAAAACATCCTAGGACTCCAATCCCATATATTTTATTATCAATAATTATTATATCACCATCACTGTGTATGGTTCCCTTATATGTTCAACATTATCACATCAATATGCCTTCAATTTCTACTCATACTCTACCCATGTCTTCTATAAATACAAGAGTAAGGGAGATCTAAATAACCATCACATGAAATTCAAATAACAATACAACCTTAAAATCAAAAAATTGATGAAATAATATGGTATAAAATACCTGCGTTGATTGGAAGCAAAGAGGAGGGCGTTGCAGTGACAGGTCGTCGGAGAGGAGGGCGCCGCAGAGAGAGAGGTCTTCGGGGAGGGGGTGCCTCTGTGAGAGAGGTCGTCGGGAGGAGGGCACCGCAGTGAGAGAGTTCGTCGGAGAGGAGGGTGTCGTGGTGAGGAGAGGTCGGGGAGGAGTGTTCGGGAAGGATAAGTCATCAGGGAGGAGGGTGACATGGTGAGGAGAAAACATTGGGGAGGAGAAGTCATCGGGGGAGGAGGGCACCACGGTTAGGCGAGGTTGGGGAGGAGGGCGCCCCACTCAGGCGAGGCTGAGGAGGGGAACTCGTCGGGAGGAGAAGAAGCCGGGAGGAGAAGAAGTCAGGAGGAGCACGAGAGTAGCGAATCGGGGGACCCAGATACCAAATAGGAAAACATGCGATATAACCATGGTTATTAAATTAAACTGTGGAAATTAGAAAGATATATCCATGGAGTAACAAATCATTCTTGGAGAAATATTTCAAGTCACTGAAGATTAAAATATCCTCCTTAATTTTGTAGGGACATAAATATAAGATATTAACCAGATTTCTTGAATCTAGTTTCTGAATCAGAATTAAATGTGAAGGAACAAGTCTCACAATGAAAGGATGTAATTTGAGACATGTCACACCATGAATTAAGGTGTCACACTGTGAGAAGAATTTTTCTATAGTCCTATATAAAAATGATCACACAACAATACAAAGGAAGAGAGATACAAAGGAGAAGAGGATAGACTAAAGTGAAAATAGGGAGTTATAGGTCACTACTGGAAATAAAATGAATATTAAAAATGAAATCAACTACTAATAACATGTATGTGGATACATGAAAAAGATTTATCTCGTGCATTGGTAAATTCTAATAGAGTTATGTCGGATGGAATGAGATCAACACACTTCCAGGATCCAACACCATTAGAAGAAAAAACCTAACATCACCATCATCTTCTAACTCTAAAACATCATTCCATAGAATTTTCCAACCGAAAAACATAATAAATAGAATAAAAAAACCAAACAACACCTAAAGCACATCACCACCACCAACAAGAAGAAGAAACTCCACACAAACAAAGACTAATCAAACACACATGGGAATACAAATACCTTCTTACTAATGAATCATGCCAACCTGAGGGAAAACAATGTTGTACAACCTAAATCTTTTCTACTCAAAGACTACACCAACCAGGTGGTTCTTGTTGACCAGTCTCAGCACTTTGTTTTTAAGCCAGTGATGAATGAGCTATTTTTAGGAGGTTTGCTGGTTTGAAGTTAAATAAAATGAAACTGTTTTTTCATTTCTATAGAATTATCATCCCATGATAATCATATGGTGATGATGTTGATGCATGGGAAGTGGCTCCCCATTTCTTAGATTTGCTAGCGAACACCAGTGTTCAATTTTACCAAGGCAGGGTTATTCTTTTTCATCCTAGTAATTAATTTGTGCTCAATGGTCCCATGTCATGCCTTGGTGGAATTGTTTTTCTTGAAAGTGTCCATGTTATAGAATATGACTAGTATATATATTTTTCCTTATCTTGTGTTTTTTAGTAACATAAACAATTCATCAACAAGTCAGATAAACGTATTTGTATTTTTGATTTATGGAAACCATTTCATCAATTGTGAGATTCCCCATTCAACTGTTCACATGGATCTGTTACCCACATTCCTGATCTCAAATTCCACAAATACCCATCCGTTCATTTCAGTTTAAATAAAAATTATTGTTAGTTATCTAGATGTGATCACAGTTTATAATTTTAAAATATTTTCATTTGAAAATTCCTGAATATTAGAGAAGTGATCTATTTTAATTATCCACAAACCCCTCTTTAATCACACCATAATCATTAGTTACTATTTTTTAGAATTAAAAATCAACACTACATCATTCTAGATAATTTTTAGAAGTATCTTCATAAAATTCACCTTTTCCTACAAAATTCTGCAATGTAGTTGACCCCTACAAAACATCCTTTATCAACAAATTGACTCTTATGATTTGTCAAATGATCTGTGAATTCTTATCAATGACCCTTATTAATTTTCAAATGAATTTTACAAATTAGTGTGGCTTCCTACCTTTGCAAAAATTTCATTCTGTGCATGTAAGATATGATTTGTATGAAAAATCAGAGTTACTCATACACACTACCAAATCTTAGCCAAATTTCAGTCATTCTAACTTCCGGACCATTGAAATATGTAATTTCTGAAAAATACCCAGAAACTTCTCACGCACATCATGAAAACATACCCTAATCGACAACAAACCATTATTGAGAAAATCCCTAGTATCATATAAGAAAAAGAACCTACAATGAAGTGCATGTATGCAGTTCTCGAGTTTCAAGTCCACCCTTCATCTAAAGAACACCAACATCGCCACCGTTCCTAACACTGTAAAGACCTGTGTCATTATGGGTTGGTGAAACTAAGAGAAATTAAACTTACTTGGATCTGGATCACGGAGGTAGGATTGTTGTGTTGGAGGATGAAGATCGATGTAGATGATGGGCCTCAATAGGAACCATGCGCAGAGGAACGCTGATGGGGAGGTGGGTGACTGTATCATCGGAGGAGAATCGTCCCAAGGTGGGTGGCTACGTCATAGGAGTAGAATGTAAGATGTTTCGGGTGACAGCGCTGAGCGAGGAGGGTTGTAGGGAGTAGGGTTGAATGGGAGGGAGGTGGAGATCACGAGCGGAGAGTAGGGCTGAAATGGGGTGGGGATCCCGAGCGCACGAGGGGAAGGTGGTTGGGGATCGCGAGCATATAGAAATAATAGGGGTAATGCCACAGGTATTTTTTGACCTGGGGAATTACCATATCCTATAGCCACAATTTTATTAAACCATGGCTAAATAAGTGTGGATAAATCTTCAATTTCTAGTAGTGATTAAAGCACTAAATAAGGCACAACTTTAAACAAAATGATTTTTTAGTAGCAAGAAAATATCTTCAATATTTTATTTTCCTCCCAACGTTTCACCAAATGTGGTATCACAACATAAGGCAGCTTCCCCAACACATAAGATCAACTAGATTATGCAATTTCACTTCAAGAGAAAGTTGGATAGGGAAACATGGATTGTAATGTGGCTAACCTAACAAAATGTTCATATATTATAATGGATTCAAGGATTAAATGTTCAAGGTAAGACATTAAAAAAATAATTCTTATGAAATATTGGTCTTAAAACCAAATAAATTCCCCATCCATTTAAAACAAAAGTACCTCAAATCCTCAAGTTTTAACAGAAATAAATCAAATTATGGTTAAATCAAGCATTCAAGAAGTGGGGTGAATGTAAGTAATATGAAATATATGGTTCAAAATACTCACATGTAAGTGATTTCAATGATAAAGACAATGAGATGTGGAATAGAATTCAAAAATTATGAGTAATATTCCTGAAATTTCTAAAGAATTTAACATGAAATAAAGTCATCTTCAACATTTATTTAAGCTTAGTTTCATGGAAAAAAAATACACTCATATACATGGGTTTCAAAAATATCATTGATAATCATTTTAGCACAAAATATTTAGAAACACACAAAAATTTTAAAAACAATTTTTTTAACCAAAAAGAAAATAGTAAATGAAAATCATAAACTATAAGCATTCCCTCCCCCACAATTAAAAGATGTAGTGTCCACAATGTATTCAATTATATTTAATATGTAAGTTGTGAAGACTTGGACTTGGATGCCACATAATAGGTGCCCCGAGCCTGATGGGCCATATGGGCTCAAGCGCATCATCCTAAAAGCAAGATGTTTCTGACTAGCAGCGAGGGCCTAGGGTGTGTGAATGGGAAGACTATGCCCTCATTAGCAGAGTCTAGCACAGTGGATGGAATATAAATGTATAATAAACAGTGGAAAAAATATAATTAAATAGTGGAATCAAACTAATGAAATAGATAAACTAGAATAAAAAAATATTATAAATTGGAAAATTGATGTTGTAATGTCATGCCACTAGAAAACTGGGAAACATGGATTCAAGAAAATAAGCATAACATGTTTCTCAATGTGAAAGAAAAAAAATACTACTCGAAGCTTACTGAGATCCAACAGGGCCATCTACTATCAAGCTCCATACTAAATAGTAATCAATCAACTGTTTGAAGCCGTATGCTTCCCTTTTTCAACACCTGCAACCATGTAATCTACTCCGGGTACCAAAAGGCACCTGAAGTGGGTATGTGATAAATCATAGTGGGAAACCACCAAATATTTCTATAACATCAAGACCATGTAATGGTATATATAAATGTGCAGGCATGCATATATAATGTAAAGAAAGAAATACAATATAACTAAATACCCAAGTACCTACTTCAGCCCTCGCCTGGTCTCTGAACATGTAACCCATTAATTTTAGTATGTAATTACCATTTAATGTTAATAGGTCATGCGAGGCATTGAAAACACTGACATCAAATTATGATAGTATAAGTAGTTATGGTACCATGGTGTTATAAGGCAACCTGACAAGGATATACAGTGTGGGAGTTCTAGGGTAATAACCAAGGTAACATAAATCTCACGGAATTCAAAATTAGTAGTATCTTACTTTAGCTAAGGGGTATGAGTATAATCAAATGATCATAATCCAAATCATTCTACAATAATGTGCCTACCAAGTCCAAGGTGATCGACCAAGTTAAAATGGGGCTAAGCAAGGACAGGGCCCTATGGGCTTTCCCCATGGCACCCACTAGTCAACTCTAGATCCAAGGAGTGTATCTGAGGCAACCTATAATAATGTAAAGGACCCTACAGTAGTATACCAAGCATCCAAGGAATAGACAAGAACCAGAGTCTAGGTGGGTATCAACCTAAGCAAACCACATCCTAGAATTAGAATGGGATTCACGAGTCACAGGGTATTCCCCTCTCAGAATCCAAGGTGAGCTCAAGTCAGTCCATTACTATTTGATATTGTAATCATTTAATAATTTATTTTAGTCCAATTCATTCCTTCCATTAGAGTGTATAGTTCAATTAGAGTTGCAACCATATATTTATTTTTCCAAGCCTTGTCTTCCACTAGTGTGGATATGCCAAGTAGCATTGTAACTATTTAGTAAAGTCTTAATTAACTATTAATCCATATTCAATTAGAGAGGTTCACTATGTTACCTTCCATTAACATGGAAAGGGTGATACATACATGTGACCATTATTCTATCTCATTTGTTAAGGCCAAGTTATATACTTAGTATACTTTTGATTTCACATTTCACATTTAATAGTCATTTGGAAGCACTTACCATAGGCAGGTCAAGTGGTGAGCATACATGATACATTCCATTATGAAATTATCTTTACTAATAAGTCATTTAATATGGAAAGGCTCACCTTTATGAAGTTCAAGCAAAGTCACACCCGAACAATGGCACAAACGTGCCGAAACACTAAAAACCCAAATGTGGCATAACCATCAACATGGGGTGGATTGAGTTGTGGGTTTGAACGCTAACAACTAATCACATATTTGGGATGATAATACCCATATTATTATAAAAAGTATAATTATGTCATTTAAATTTATGAAACGACTCCTGATGAAATCGGCAGGCCCCATACGAACCTTCCAAAAATATCAAACATTAGGGATAAGTTATAAATCACCCATCTTAGGGTTGTATGATCCTTATCCTCTAGTATTAGTCCTTGATTTTACTTAGATAAGATTATATCTATGAAAAGGTGAAAATTTCTCACATGACGATACATAGGTCGAGAGCAAGAGAGAAGAAGAATGGCTAAAGAGGACATGAGTACTTACTGTTGTGTATCCAACATGATGAATGGAAGATCAGTCAGATATTGGACGAAGGAGATATCTTGATCCCTAGATCTAGCCTTAATAAAGCTCCAAAATGAGAGGAAAAGTGGTTAATCCCCCAAGTTCTCATATTTGGGAGGAAGGAGTAGGATTAATAGATCATTAAGGGAAATCGGGAAATTTACCCAGAAATTTAGCCTGCACACGGTTTCTCAAACTGTGTGAAAACCTTGCAAGAAGGATCTATCAGAAAGGTTTGGAAACATAGTTTAATAAAACCATGTTCAATCCATTCACTAGTAACTGGGAAAAAGGGGTGCTAACTTGGTTAGGCCGCACAACCATGTGCCAACCGTTCGAGGTGGATCTGTCTAAAAAAACACCATCCACACGGTTTGCCGAACCATGCACCAAGCCATTTCTCCTAAAAAAGATGGGTTCTAGGCTCCGAAGAATCCCCAAACACCCTTATAACCTTTAATAACTCATTAGGAATTCATATTATGTCCAATGTAATGATTTAGTCCGAAAAAATAAAGGATCTATACTTGAGTGAAAAACTGGATTCCTATAGTCTTCACCCCTTAAAAGAACTCCCCCCCTGAGTTCTCCTTCCAAGGGTAAAGAAACACTATCTGAGAACAAGTATGGACATTGGGCCTGTACATCGTCTTACCTCTCCCAAGTCTTGTACTTTACTCGACCGTGCTGCCATTGCACCCATATGAGAGGGAAAAACATGCCTTAGAGAGACATTGTGCTTCGGTCAATGATGTGTACTAGATACACATCAAAAGTAGCATTGACATATAACTCAAATTCCCTGAGATCAAAAGTATGAGACATGTCAATATGATATTGGGGAATCTATGAGACATGAAACACGTTGTTCATGACATGGTACCTTGGAGATAGTAGCAACCGATAGGGTACCAACCCAATTCGCTCTAGAATTTCATATAGATCAACATAACAAGTTGACAACATTCCCTACATTCTTAAATATCTATGCCCTAACCCTGGATATACCAGAAGGAAGAAATGATCCCTAAAATCAAACTCAAGAGGTTATCGATGGTGATCAGCATAAGATTTTTGTCTAGATTGAGAAGTACTCATACACAATCTGATCAGCTAAACATGTTCTGAAGTATGCTGAATGAGACGAGGACCTAGTAGGGTTGCCTCACCTTTCTCTAGCCTACACAAGGGTAAACGACATGGCCTACCGTATAAGGAATCAAAAGGATCCATCAGAATCATCTCTTAAAATCTGTTATTATAAGAGAACTCAACGAGAGGGATATTATTCGCCTTCACTTGCTGATAGGTGGAAAACCTAGTGATGAAGCCTGCAATCTTAGGTTTCATTCTAGGACACCAATACAGGTGTCACATATCTCAATACATCTTCAAGATGCCTGGATTTTCTGCCCACTAAGAATCATGGGACCCTTTCATCAACTCCTCACTCATATCTATAGGAACCCAAATATGTTCACTTAGATGTAGGACATCATCTCTATCCATAGACTAATCTGAAGGTGGGTTTTCTCCTGATATACTCTCATGAAGAACCAAACAATCAGGATCTAAAAAAAATCCTACTTTTCACCTTATTAAGGTGGGAAGAGGAAACTATTGAGGCTTAGAGGTAAAACTTCCCTTGATTTCCATGCAACTCTATATGAAGTTAATAAAAGTGGTCCATTAACTTCCAATCATCATTGGATTTCTATAGGGCTTATGTTTGAGTTTTCTAACTCAGTGCATCTGCGACCTAATTTCCCATTCTAGGTGTACAGGCAAGCTCAAAATCAAAGGATTGTAGATATTTGACCCATATCTTCTATCTGAGGTTCAAGTCACACTGAGAAAAGATATTCCCGTGGATCCTATGATTTGTATACACAACAAAGTGCTCAACCAACAGTTAATGTCTCCATCAATCTAAGGTATAGAAAACTGTTGCTAGCTCGAGGTCATGCATCAAGTAATTTATCCTAGGAGTCGTCAACTGCCGAGATATTCATGAAATTCTTTTTATTCCTACATCAAAACTTCTCCTAGGACAATTTCTGATGCATCACAGAAGACTATAAAACCGTTACCAGGTTATAGAAGAATCAGAATAGGTGTTGATACAAGACTCCCTTTAAACTTCTGAAAGGATTTCTCACATGCTATTGAACATGTGAACGTGACACCCTTCTTTGTAAGACCAGTAAAAGGTGAAGCAAGAGAATAAAAGACTTTTATGAAACTCCTTTAATATCTAGCAAGCCCTAAGAAACTCCTGATATCAAACATGTTTTTGGGATGATCCAAGGTAACTACAACAGTTACCTTTTCAGGGTCAACTGATATTCCTAATTATGAGATTATATGACCCTGAAGTTAACCTTATTGATCCAGAAGTCACACTTAGTGAGATTGGAATAAATATGAGGCTCTCATAGTGTACTCAAAACGATCTCAAGATGTTTTTCATGGTCGTTATGAGTGTGAGAATACACCATGATTTCATCCACAAAGACTATTAAAAAATAGTCAAAATAGGAGTGGAAACCCCTATTCATCAAATCTATGATAACATGAAGTGAGTTCTTAACAATGAATGGAATAACCAGATACTCATACAGAGCATACCAGCTACGTAAATATGTACTAGGTATGTATGATGGTTTGAATCACACCTAATGATGACCTGGTCTTAGGCCGATCTTAGAGAACATCTTTTCTCCTCAGAGTTGGTCAAAGAGATCGTCTATTCATGGAAGTGGATTCCATTTCTTGACCGTAAGCTGGTTAAAACTTCTATAATCCACAAACAAATGAAGTGTTACATCCACCTTCTTGGTGAAAAGCATGGGTGAACCCCAAGAGGGTGTACTATGATGTATAAATCCTTTGGCCCCTAGGTCCCCTATCAACCTTTTGAGAACCTAAAGTTTAGTAGATACCATTCTGTATGGATGAATGGACACTGGAGTTGCACTTGGAACAATCTCAATTGTAAACTCTGCCTCTCTGTAAGGATGTACGCCAAAAAATCACCAGGAATGAGTTCCCTAAAACGATCAACTACCGGAGGGAATTGAGTTTGTAACGAACCATGATCCTCTAAGAAAATATTGGCAATCTGGGTGGTCACTCCACCCAGCCAAAGATACTTGAGTCTAACTCTCTCAGCCTGGACATCCCACTCACTTTGGAAACAATAACTACTACCTTCTGGTGATGTAAAATCAACACTATGTCGATAGATGTCTACAAAGGCATGATAGTGTACTAACCAGTCCATCCCAAAAATTACATCAATGATCCTCATATTGAGAACAAAGAAATTCCACAAGAAACCTTAATGTTACAATCCCTGCACTGGCGTATTCCCTCTGTCTGTATTCCCAACGATGTATCGGGGGTCATTACACCATAGTGAAACTGTATCTCAAGTCCAAGAATTTATGTGATAGATACAAAATTAAAAGAGTTTGAAACACCTGTATCAAACAAAGTAGAAACAATTGTACAATATACTAGGATAGTACTTAATACTATAGATGGTCCCACAACATGATCATCAAATATCAGTTGTAAAGCATGAAACTGACTTGGTCCATGGCCCTATGTAACATATGAACTACCATGATCATGACTGCCCTGCTGGTGCTGCGGGTGATTAGGGGTTGGACTACCACAGCCATGAACTCCTCCTCAAATAGACATGCCACTACTATTCCAACTCCCCAACTGACACAATGAAAAAGAACTTTCTCTTTCTGGTGTAGTAGACACTGATCCTTTTCCACATGAATTTGGTGTAAAGGTCCTATAAAAGCATTGAAGATGACCCATACAGTGGAAATCCCGACACTCCATAGGGTATCTATCACATTGGAGATTCTTATACATCAGTGTTCCACACTAATGAAAAACCACAAAGCTATCAAAGTGGATACTCTGGCTACAAATTACCTGAAGAAAAACATCATGTGAATGTTTCTTGCCATTGGAAGAACTACTAGCCTAACACGAAACTAGTCCTTTAAACCGGATAATCATGTCGTCCCTCATGTAACACTTAGTTATAAGGGTCTGATCAACTATTAAAGAATATTTAGGAAGGTGAAAGACATTCACCTGAGTTTGGATGGTGTATTGGATCCCATCCTCAAAATGAATATCTCACAGAAGCTCATCACCGACTAGAATTAGAGAAAAGCATTGTAAATCAGTGAAACATGATAAATATTCCATAACTCACATAGAACCCTGATTAAGATGCATTTACTCTATGGATATGTAACCTATTTGTGCGCGAGGAATTAACTAATCATAGAAGGCAGTCTGGAAGTGAACCCATAACATGCCCTGATGATGACTGGCCTAGGTAGCCACAACCCACCAATAATTGGCCGATATCTGAAGCATGTATGTAGCAAGCATGACTGTCTACTCTGGTGGTGTTTCTAGATGCTCAAAGACAGACAACATGGGCTCTATCCAAGACTAAGTAGCCTGAGAACCGCCCTCCCCTAAAAAAGTAAGAGGATTATGCTGCTAGAACTTTCAGGTTAGATCAGCCATCGTAGGTGAAACCCATAAAGCACCATGCATAGACTACATCAAATGTTGGAAACTATCCCAGACTTTAGCATCAGTTCTCGGATTAGGCACAATAGGTTTTTCCTCAAGTGGAACTTCTGAAAGTAAGACTGGTAGCTGATGGACCACCATGTCTGGAGCATTGTCGTCACCACCCTCCTGGTGAATGACATTGGGACGTCGTGGCATAATTGGTCTAAAAATTCCAAGCACACACCTTAAAAAAGCTTAGGAGCATAAGATAACATCACTAGTAAAATATTAATGTATTAAAACTCACTACCCAAGGAATATTACACAAAAATACTTATTTATCGGTAAGTGATCAAGTATAAGTTTCATATCATTTTGCAGTTAATTTCCAGGTTCACTCCATTACCTTTCATAGACATGACAAGGATGGATAAGGATGTGCAACCAATTAATTTAATATTTTAGGATTAAAATTATAATAGATATCCATATTCTATGAATTCATTCCCATACACCTATCACTAGAAACGACACCCACACACATAAATCATAATGGCTCGACTTGGTAAATAACTTATACCAACCCATTAGGGACCACACAAATCATGAATTGAGATAAGAAATCACTCAATAGAAGGAAAAGTAATACAAGTAAAAGAAAACTATCACCATTATACTAAACAATCACAAGCATATCAAGGAATGAAAAGTAGTGAAATGAACCTATATGGCATGGCAATATGCTTGATATATGAACTCTAGGTGCCTAGAATGATGCATGTAACAATACCCCTTTCCCTCAAGAAATCTTGATAGGGATGAAAAAAATTCTCAAAAGAGTAATAATCAACAACACCACAAAGCATGTGTTTCACCCAACAGTGAAACAATATCAACTATAATAGGAAAAGAAGAATAACAATTATAATTTAGAAAACATAGTTTTTACCCAGAATATGGGTTCACGACTCCCAAGCATGGCTTATAACCAAGTCCCAAGCATTCCAATTCCCCAATACATTTTCACTAAAAAAAAAAAAAAAAAAATAAACCACCACTAAAAAAAATTTGACGAACCAAACTCGGATTCCACTTAACAGGTGCCCCGAGCCCGGTGGGCCACATGGCCTCAAGCGCATCTTCCTAAATGCCAGAGGCTTCAGACTAGCAGAAGGGGCCTAGGGTGTGTTTATAGGAAGAATATTCCTTTATTAAGAGATTTTAGCACAACAAAATGAAAATTAATGCATGATTATCAATGGAAGAAGTACAATTAAATAGCATAAACAAACTGATGAAATAGATAAATGAGAATAGCAATAACTGTATCAACTAGAAAAGTGATGATGAAATGTCATGTCACTAGAAAAATAGAAAAAATGGATACAAGACAACATGAATAACATGTTTCCCAAGGCAAAAGTAAACAAAGACTACTCAAAGCATCCCAAGATCCAACTTGGTCATCTACTATTAAGATCCATCCTAAACAACAAGAAATCAAGTGTTTGAAGCTGTATGATTCCATTTGTCAACACCTGAAACCATGTAACTTACTCCAGGAACCAAATGATGCCCACAAATGGTGTTAGATAAATCTTAGTGGGCCACCTCCAAAGGTGTCTATAACATCAGCCCTATGTAATGGAATATAACAATGTGCATGTAAGTATATATAAAGTAAAGAAAGAATTACAATATAACTAAATACCTAATTCCCTGCTTCATCCCTCAGCTACTATCTTAACTTGTAGCTAGTTTATTATGTTAAGTAGTTACCATTTAATGTTAATAGGATACATGATGCATAGAAACCCCTGCCATCATGTCTTGATAGTATAAGTAATTAAGGTCCCAAGGCATAACAAGTCAACCTGATAAATATATCCAGTGAGTGAGTTCCAAGGTAATAACCAAGGTAACATAAATCTCATTGAACACAAACTCTGTAGTATCTGAGTCTAGTTAAGGGGTGAGAGTATAATCCAAAGAGAATAATCATATGCATTCAAAAAAAGAAACCAACCCAGTCAAAGGTGATCAACCAAGGTAAAACAAGGTGAAGAAAGTTGAAATGAGAAATGGGTAGGTATTGGCTGAGCTTAATGGCTTTAATGGAGAGAATATGTGGGGGATGAGGTGCCCTTTTATAAGAGAGGAAAGAGGATCTTTTGGAAACTCTCAAAAATATTAATTTATAATAAAATCAAACCCTACACAAACACCTCAAAATTTTCCCAAATGAAAAGAATATATGATATAGGGTTGTAATATCATCATACAATAAATTTTGGACAACTTATTTTATCAATTTAAACCTTATATTTTTAATTTACACTTCGTTATTCTATTAAATTTTAATTTTGTTAATATCATTCTGAAGGCTTAATTGTTGTAAATATTTATATATATGGTGTTATTCGGCCATAGATATGTATTTAATGATTTTTTAGATATTATAATTATCACTTTGTAATTTTAAATATTTTTTATGATTTTTAAAAAATTTAATAAAATGTTATTTTTATAAAATATCAATAGTGTCGATTTTGACACTATTCATTTATTTGACTTTAATTAAAATCCTAAAAGAAAAAATTCCAAAAATAAATATTTAATACATTAATAACATTTCACATTCACCTATAAAATTTTTAGATCACTTCAATTAGTTCATATCATATTTATTTTAATATTTTTAAAACCATTTATTTGATATTTCTATTAACAAAATAATTTTTACATCACTATTGTGTCGTCATTAATAATAAATAGTTAATCTTTAAAAATTATAAATAGATTCACATTATGTATATAATTTAATTATATTTATAGTGACTATTTAATTTCGATGTTTTATGATGTTTATCACTAAATTAAAATTTTTACACTTATAAGATATCAGAGAGTGACATGTTGTCACCTTCTATTGTTTTAAAAATAATTACATAATTTTCATTGAAAAAATTCCATGAAATGTATCTATTCTAACAATTAGGTGATATGGTTCGACTTGTATTCATCCAATAGTATTTTGGCAGGTGTTAGGGTAATTTTATAATATTATATTTACCCTTAATTACTAGTTTAACCATTAACGATGATGATAAAAATAATTAACAATGTTACCATTCATAACGCCCAAAAAATCAAAGTACCCCATTAACATAATTTAGACCAAGTAATTACAATAATGGAATCCATTTTCCAAAATTTGAAACTCTTAATTTGTATTAATTAATTTAAAATTAATCCCGTTGTTGAGAAAATGGGTTTTAAAAGTTAAAACATTGAAAAAGATTGAAGTGTTTTTACCAATGAATTCAATGTAAAAATAATGATAATGAGATAAATTATATTAAATGGTAAAAATAAATTCTATTAATACTTTAAAACAATTCAATATTATAATTTAACCATATAAATTATCTCAATGAAAAAAGTTGTTTTTAGTTAAAATTTAGCGTATTTTTACTATTCATCAAAATATGAAAGTTATCAGAAAAATATCAAAAATTTATCCAAAGAAAATTTTTATATCATTTTTCCAAATAAGGAGTTTATTTTTTCAAATATAACTTATAAATGTCATAAAAACTAGATTTAAAATTGTTGCACCATCAAATGGCGACAAAATAGCAATTTTTCTGAAAAATAATTTTTTTATCCGAAAAAATGAACTTTTCATTATATCATGTCTAGAAAAATAAAAATAAAATTAAGGATAATACTATTCACAATGTCTAGTTTATATCCCGTGAAATAATAATATTTTAATAGTATATCGTTTTTTAGTGAAACACGGTATTGTGTACAACATAAGCTATCAAGGAAGGTCTCTCTTGCATGTAATGCAAGAAATGTTAGTATTATGTGTAGTGAAAGATTCATTTGGTGTTTCATATAATATAATCAAAAATTATTTTATTTATACATTGAAAAAAATCTATACTCGGTGTTGCATGAAATGAATTCTATCAAAAGAACCTGAAAGTGTGTGCAACACAAGCCATGTATAGTGTTTCATATACTGCAAAGCTAATACGGTGTTGCATATAGCACAAGATAATCTTGGAGTAGTGTAAAACACAAGACATCAATGAAATTAAATTGAATCTATCGCATAAAATATTGGGGTGTTACATATGGAGGCCCTTGGAATGGGAGACTTCTAATGGAAGTATTTATTGGGTTTCAATAGAGACCTCCATAGGTAGTTAGAGGGATTAAAAAAATTAGCACACCTTCCCCCACCCTGTATTATCTCATGATCTCTCTCGAGAAACCCTATAACTCCCGTCCCCTCCCTCACTGCACCACCTCTGTCACACCGCATCCACCTCCGACTCACAATTGTCGCTCATCCTCTCCCTCGCCACACCCGACTATACCTCCAACTCACCTATTTCGCCCTTCCTCTCCCTCATTGCACTGCATCTGGCTATCCTTTATCGCCCTTCCTCACCCTCACCACACCCACCTCCACCTACGGCTCATCTCTGCCTTGTCCTCTCCCTCACTGTAGGCTCTGGCACCCTATCCCTCTCTGACTCCCCTCATCACTTCTACCTTCGCCTCCCTCTCCCCAAATACCTCTACTCTCACCTAGCCTGTTACCACTACCAACCCAGAGCCGCATTCCACCCATCCACCCTCACAACTGCCGCTCCCCGTGTCTCTCTGTCCCTCCGACTCCACCTCTACATTCACATGGTTCCGGATTTATCTTGCTATCAGGTAATCCATGATTTCAGTTATAGGGTTTTGATTTTGGGCACTCCCATCACAGATTGGCAATTCCATCCAAAAATGAATTTTGTAACTTCCATCAAAAATTGTTTTTTTACACTTCCTTCACCAATTATATTTGTTTATTTATTGGGAGGCATTATCTTAGTTTCTAAGGTTGATAGACCAAAATTAGTATTTGTTGATGTTTTTTCATGTACCACATGCCCATAGAGGTTATTATATTTTGTTTCATTATTGTGATTTAGCATTTTTAATTCTATAGTTATAGTTTCTTTATATGTATTGATTATAGTGTATCAAAATTTATGCATTATTATATTAGTGTATCATAGATTCCTTATTTTCCATGTTGCCTTGTTATGTTTTATTATACCCAGTAAAATATATTTTGTTTCTCAACTGATTGACTCATCCACCAATCAGATCAAATGAGTGAAGTAATCCCATTATATATGACCCATGACCTATTCAATTCTATAATATGAAGAACAATATATTGAAGGGAACCAATCATAATGTTTACTGGAGGAGAATATGATAAGTGTGTAAGGGAAGAGGAGCCATCAAAACACCCAACCAGTTTAACATCACAATTAAGAAACATAGAGTGAAAATAGATTTATAACAAGAAATATATATTCAAATATAAATAGAAATATTACTGGAAATATCCACTTTAAAACAACATTGAGGTTTATCAATTAAATAGTGTAAAGATATTTCAATGGAGGAAAACATAGGAAAAAACAAAAAGAAATTTCAATAAAATAAATATAGGTAGTAAAAATTTATAAAATATTTATTTTTATAAAGGGTTCTCTCCCTTTTATATGATTTACCATCTACTAATATTAATATGAGGTTTAGTGACCTTTATCACTTCTTCCTTTTTCTTCGACCAGCATCCATGTGACTTTTTTGGTTAAGGTTTTACCTAATTTAGTTATGAAAATTACATTAAGACTAAATTTTTCTCATGGGTATGTGAATGTAATAAACGTTTTGACCTTACCTTCTTGATGGAATCTTTTTTATCTAGCATGGATCAACCATATTTAAGAATAATTACTATTATAGAACCATCAGTGGGGAACTAGAGTTTTTGGTTAAAGGATGTATGATATATATGATATATTTTAGAAAAATTCTCTATAGTTTTTTTATATAGAATCATAATAGAGATGTTAATTATTTATGTTGTAATTATCCTATATTTTACATTTATTATTAGATATCATAAGTAGCGGTAGGGATTTCTTAAGCATCACAGGAATCAATATGTGTATGTCATGTCCAGTAATTAAATTATAATTGGTGATATTGACATTTCATAGTTGGAAATAGACAGTTTTCATTACATGAAAACATTATGTCCATCATGTCATATAAATGATAGGATGCAATAAAATTTGATAATCCCACCACCTCAATCATTGAAAGAGATATGTAGTTTTCATAAAATATAATTTACTTCATAGATTCTATAGAGTAATTTCTCCCCCATAAAACCATTTTGGATTGGGGACGATATAAATATTGAAATTGATGATAAAATTTTATTTAATTGCATAGGGAATTCATAAATGATGATTGATATCCCCATGTTGATTTCGGTAACTGCAACCCATAAATATGATGGAATTAAAGCCATCATTATCCATCTTGGTTAATAATATGTATCCATTATGTTCCATAGTTGAATGACAGTTAGTGGAATGGGATCATTATTGTTTGTGATATCTATTCTATTTGATTGTTTTTGTGTTATATATTAAAATATCATCTTGTCACTAGTTTGAACATCCATATCTCTATGTAACCATAATAATAATTGGTGATGATATCACCATGGGCTCAAATAGAGTCTGCATCCAATTCGAACAACCCATTTAACAGAAATTATGATTGTAAGTTATTAATTACAAAACTATTAATGGTGGATAAGGAATTCATTATAAAACTATTTAGTGTTGATATTAGGTGACTATTAAGAATACAATAAAGGTAATTATTAACTATTTTATATAGAGGATTTTTCACCTATAAATAAATGTTATTTATCATAGAATTATAATGTAATCTAATGTGTCCTTCTCATAATGATAGAAAATATTAATAGTTTTCATAACACCTCTCATGTGGATATACTTTTCTTATTAACACACTTGGAAAATGTGTTTATGTTATTTAAGTAGACTTATTTTGAAACTAATATCAAAATTATGTGAAACTACTTTTAAGAATAAATCAATATTTAGGCTTTATTTGGTATTACTTCTTAAAAAAATCTTAGAGTACATATCTATTTTAATAAAAGTTAATGTGAAAGTGTTTTCAAATTTCATGAAAATGTGTTTCTTGAAAACAAATACATGAGAATTTATTTATTTATATATTATAATCGAGACCTAATGTTGTATTTATATTTAGTTATCCTTTAACTGTATATTCTGATTTCCATACCTATTGAAAAGTGTAATAAAAAATCCTCATTTCGTAACCAAAAAATATCTTAGTTGATTTTTATTTTATATATTCATTTAATCAACATTTTAATTCAATTAAAAATATTTCTTTTATCCAGACATGTCTTATAATCCTCTCAAAAAATATTTAGTCATGTAAAGAAGATGCCTTTTAAAAATTAAATATATTGAAATGATCATGTCATTAGTGAATTGTTTTTTTTGGATGAGTATGAATTTAATTCCATATGAAATTGGTTAGTATTTATATAAAATGTATTTTGTGATATGAAATTCTAAAAATGCATGAAATATGAACTCATGTGTAAATGCTGTTTCTTGTTGTACAAATAAAAATATGGATAAAAGTTTGATTGATCTTCCAAATAGAACATCTAGAGAATATTTTTAAGGCATTATGCAATTTATATATTTAACTAGAGGATTTCAATGAGAAAATAACTATTTTCCATATAGAAAATCTGAAAATAGATATCAATTCATATGATATACCGTGAGAGAGCACTTTTTCTTGATTGGGTTTTTGAAAAATTATAAGAGTTGGACTCATCATAGAAAAAATATATATTCATTGTCACCATATAGAAACTATTCAGATGGCTATTGATGAGAGGAAGACTAATCCTATGCATGAAATACTTACTGAAATGGAATTTGGGCTAGATCATGAAAGCATTAACATCTTGAATGTTAAGACTGGTGAGATCAATCCACGCTCTAGTGTAGATCATGATTTGTTGAAGTTTTATAAAATACTTGATGATGAAAAAATATAATTATATTTTGGGTGTAATAATTAGAGTATATTGTCTTTTATCATGGAGTTTTTTCACTTGAAGACTTTGAATCATTGGTTAGATACACCATTCGACATGTTGTTGGTGCGATTGAAAAAAGAACATCCTGATGATTCTAAGATTCCTGATTCATATTACCAAGCTCATAAGTTCACTATGAACATAGGTTTCACATATGAGACTATAGATGCATGTGTAATCAAATTTATTCTTTGTAGAAATGAAAATGTGCGTTTGGATAATTTTATGATCTGTTAATCTTCCCGGTGGAAGGATAACATGGGAAATCAGACAAATCAAAGTTAGACTGTGAAACAGGGGGAACTGATTGCCATAAATTAAATGTGTTACATTCCAATTATGATAAGGTTAAAAATACTATTTATCTCATCTAAAGTTTCTCAATTAATGAGATGGAATGTGGAAAGAAATAAGAAAATTGATAAGCTAACTCACCCGATAGACACTCTTACTTGGAAAAATTTCGATCAAAGACACCATAACTTTGTGGAAGATAGTCGTAATGTCTGATTAGGATAGGATATAGACAATTTCAATCCATTCAAGTCTATGGTTGGTGCAACTCATATCCCATGGCATATAGTTTTTTTCATGTATATTCTTTCTCTATGGATTTGTATGAGACAATAATTTCTATTTCTTTCCACTCTTATTGATGGTACTGAATGTCCAGGGGATAAGATTTATGTTAAAATTATTCAATTAATTTATGAGTTGAAGGAAGTTTTGGCTGATGGTGTGATGACTTACAACTATGAAACGAATGAAATATTCAAATTATTGTGAACAATCAATGAATTCCCAGCTTATGCAAATTTTTCAGTTTGGAGTACAAGAGGGGAATTTTCTTTACCTTGTTGTAATAAAATTAAAAATTACACATGGATTAAGTATTTTAAAAATTGGACATATAATGTCCATAGACATTTTCTTCGCCCTCAGCACAGGCTCAGAAAGGACAAAGTGGCATTTGATGGTTCTAGAGAATTCATGACACCACAAAAGGTAATGAAAGGAGTAGAAATATTATAATATATTGAGGAAGAAAACATCCACATGGTATATGAATTTTAGGATTTTATGTCTCATCCATTACCGAATATTCGTGGTGTAGTCAGGTAATGTAGTCAAAATTGGAAGAAGAAATGTTTTTTTAATCTCTACTACTAGAAAACTAATATTCTAAGGCAGAATCTGGATGTCATGCACATTGAAAAAAATGTTTGTGATAATATATTATGGAACATTTTAGGTGTTAGTGGAAAATAAAAGGACTATGTCAATGCACTATGTAATTGAGAATAAATGGGTTTAGGGAAACAATTGCATTTATAGTTGGGTGAGGGAAACAAGGCATACATTCCTATTGCACAGAATATGATGAGAAAAAAAAAGAGATCGATATATTTCAATCCATTTTGAAGATGCTCATGGTTCTTGATGGTTAATATTCTAATATTTGAAAGTGTGTGAATCTGATGAGTAGGTAATTGAATGGGTTGAAAAGTCATGACTATCACATACTACTTCAGTAGTTGATTCGAATCTAAATTTGTGATTGTTTTTCACCCAGTGTTGTTCAATAGTTGATTGAGATGATTAATTTTTTTAGAATTTTTTTTCCAAAATCCTAGATAGTATGATTTAAAAAAATTTCAAGACAAAATTGTACTTGTGTTTTGTTACATGGAGAAACTATTTCCACCATATTCTTTCAATGTTATGGTTCACTTGACAGTGCACTTAACCGATTATGTAATGACTATTGGTCCAATTCAATTTAGGTGGATGTATCCTATTGAGAGATATATGAATATATTGAAATGATTCATATGTAACATAGCTCATCCGGAGCCATCAATAACCAATGGTTATTTGATGGATGAGTGTACTACTTTTTGTGTAGAATTTCATAAGAATGTTGAAACAAAATAACATAAGACCTCTCAAATTCATGAAAGTTTAGTTAGCGTAGAAACAATATCTGATATGGACAACATCATGTGGACACAAGCTCAATGATATATCTTGTTCAATAATCCATTAGTTTCACCATTGATGTAGTAAGTGTCTTATCACTTTTTTGTATAAATTTTACATGTTCTGTTTGTATATATAAAGATGATCATTTAAACATGTCGTAATCAATTGCTAGAAACACATTAATGAGTTAAAATAAAAGATGTCTCTTGTGAGTGATTATCAAATTCAATAGTCCCATTATGTATCATTTCATGATTTGTTCAAGGATTTGGTACGTATGAATGTATTTTCATTTTGATTGAAGTATAATAATAATTTCGTTCCGTATAACTTATTTTTCAAATATGTGAAATATATAGGTCCATAACTTGTGTGATTTAGTTGGCCCTACACTAATTAAAGAATTCAACCCACTATTTGAGGGTCCATCTATAACAGCTTCTCATTACAATGGATTAGATGCTAACAAATATTTTTTCACATTAAAGACATCAATGAAAAATGAGTAGCACAAAACAGTGGAATTGGTTGTCTATCTATTGATTCTGTTTATTACTTCATTCAATTGAAAGATATCATTGATGTTATATAGACGAATGGGTTGAAATAAATATTGTTAATGTGTGATTAGGTTGATCCAGTCTATGGAAGTGAAGTCGATCAATATTAGTTTAGATTGGTGAATTTTAACAACATGTTATATAGAGATGAATGAGTTAGTAAAGAAATATTCAATTTGTCATCACAAGAAGAACAAGTTTTCTTCATTACCTTGCTATCTAATCCAAATTGGAAATTTTCTATGAAAATATCAAGATGATGAGTGTTTTTAATTGAATGAGATGAACTCGAGACTGTTGCCTTTGTTTCACAACAACTTGATCAACACACCATTGTTCAACGTGAAGAATATACTCATTGGTTTAGAGAGAACGTTGAAGGGGAAACCATTGATTTACATGTTAAATGAAAGGTATGATTGTTTTAAGATGTTTTAGTGCTTCCCATTCTTTCTCACCAATATATATTTGATCAAGAAATTTATTTCATGGAATAAAATTTACAAATTATTCATTTTATTCATTTATGATTTTTTTTAAATGTTGCTAATTTTTTTCCTATTGTTGGTGTTGTTTGGAACTCATGACGGTCCTTTGGTCGGGTCCTACCATAGATGTTGATTCTCCCATATTACTATAAACGTGTCCCCCTATTCCTACAACAAAGGATATGTTATATGGTTAACGTAAGACATGCCCTGCACTGCACATTATGTAAAAAGATTAACATAATGTCATATTGCACTCTACATTATGACAATGACTCATAAAAATGTTTATTAGAGAACAAAAAATTATGTTATCATATAATTTATTTTAAATTAGGTAAAAACCATTTTGACGTTTATAAAACATGTTCTCAAAACAATTAATCAAACATGATGATATACTAAATAAGTATTATCTAAAATAACTAGTTGGATTTAGGAGATCAATATATTCTATAACCCCAATCAACAGCTGCAATCCAAAGTAGAATCCAATAAAACCATTATAGGTTAAATATACATTAAATTTATGAACATAACATACCTATAATGTAAAAACCATGAAATCATTATTTTAATTGAATTATTTGGTAATCTCAAGGAAAAATAATCCTAGATCAAATATTGAGGATTCACAAAAGCATTCTGTGGTGTAAGTTCTTTCACTATGATGTGATGAAGGGTGCACTGGGATAAGATAGTTTCTATATTCTTTTTTGGAATCTAATGATAATTAACCACTAAGATAAATATTTCCAATTAATAGGAAGTTCATGACACTTCTAATTTAATGGAGAGAATCAGAAATAATATCATCTATTTTTTTCAATTGGATATTTCATCATTGAACAATTTAATGAATGTGTTCATGAAAAAAACCATCACATGGATTAGTAATTTAATGAAATTGTGTTGGGTGTTGTGGCTATGATAGCCAATGTAAATCATGAATCCAGGTTTCATCACATGAAATCATGTTGTGTTGGTAGAAATGTATATGTTCAATTTGTTTTTTGTGAATCATGTGACCCAAATGTTGTTTGCTTATTCACCATAGAATCAACATTATTTCATTCATTTAAAACCAAATTATATATTTTTCCCTTTTCATAATATAATAAATTAATATACATTAAGACGTTTAGTGAAGAAAGGATAGAGCGTCAAAAAATTCATAAACATACCTCAATTCTCTAAAATAGCTCTAGACAACACAAATTAACATTCAATATTCTTCCAAGAACTTTTAAAAATGAGATTCACCTCAACTAAATTACCATGACCAACATTACACATCATATAAATTCTCCAAGTGTGGTAACATGATTTTCACAACATGAATACAACAATATATAAACTCCTCAATCACCCACCCTTACACAACTTCACCAGAGAACCCTATGCCATAACTCCCACACTGCAATATTCCTTATGAATTTCATGATTCAAGGGGACTAGATATGGAAAAAACTCATTCACTCCCTTCACTATATAGATGCATATAATTTTCCAACTTAGCATTCCAAATTGATTGATAAATCACATGTTTTGAAAAATCACTAAATTCTACATCTTCTTGAAATGTATAGACTTGTAATCTCATCAAAAATTGTAACCTATGTCCAACACTATCATATATGTAGGCCTATAAAACCTTTCATTAAAATAACCAAAAAAATACAAATGCTAAATATATATCTGCTAATCAGCCCAACCATACCCCCAGGTCGAATGAATCATCATAAAAAATAACCTATACACCTTGAACCTATATATACCAGTGAAAATGGATAGAAACTCATGAATATTAGACTCAAAAAACTAAACTAAAATCTCATAACCTCTTATCACTTTTCAACTCCACCAAATAATACCACCAATTAAACAAAATTTATAGCAGTCCTATATTTTTTCCTCTCTTTATGAATGGACATTGACATGAGATTTTATTTTAAAGAATGTATATTTCACTTATCGAGTATATGAATGTGAGGATTTTTAATTGTTTATATTGTAAATAAACACTCAAAAAATTTTATTTTCTTGCATATATACCCAAATTATTACTAATTCTTTCTATGACTGTAGACATGTTAGAGGAACAAGCACTAGACCCACATCATTCTTCAGATCCCTCTACGTCTGAGGGTTGAGGTATGCATGGATGTAAATGTGTTTATTTTTTAATTATTCATTTAACTTATATACGCACACATGTCAAATTATGTAGGATTTTTTTTTCAATAGGATAATACTTGATCTCTTCTTATTCTCATAATAGAGGCCCTGGTCATGGTATTTCTTCTTGGAATTCTGATACGACCCTTGATGTATCATTTGACAAGAGATACCATCCTATGGGAATCGGTACCCCAATATTTACTCACACATTGGTTCATATCATACGCAACCCACACATGTTTTCATTGACTACAAGTGAATGGTCGTTATTCCGCAAGGATACATTATATCAGTTATCTAGGGATGTTCAGGTAAGAGGATCATTTTAGTTTCTCAACTATGTTTAAAAAATTCTAACATGTGATAATTTTTTTTCCTAAATATAATAATCTGAGTCTGTACCTAAATGATTTTTGGGTATTGTGTATATCCAAATGTTTTTAAATGTGTAAATATAATAAAGGGAGAATCAAGAGGGATCACTAGGTACCAAATGTTGGTGCCCCAGACATTCTGGATAAAGTCCCAAGAGGGGTTCTCCCGTCTCAGTGGCGTGAGTTATTTCATATTGGTCTATTGAGTCTCCAATGGTGAGTCTATATATTTCAAATAAATATTTCAAATAATTTTTACCATTTTACATATTTGATATTTTAATTTATTGAATGTAAGAGGTGTTAGAATGTCATTCCGAAAATAGTGCATTGTAGGGACCACCTCACAGGCTTGGGACTCATCATGTGTCCCAGATTTTACATGAGGTATTTATTATTAATTTTTTAAATTTTATTATTTAATATGGTTGTGTGTTTGTATTTTTATCTTATTAATATATAGTTAGAGGAGAAAGGTGCGCGGACTGGTGAAATGTCAGCATGGATGACAACTCATGATTGAAATGATCCATAGGTTGCAGCTCTTAAATTATGTTCGTGTACTAATTATAAATTATTACATACATCTACAAATAAAAATATATTTATATTTACATATTAGATTGGATCAATTTTATGTTGAGTTAGTACAATTTCTAGAGGACCAATGACAAATTTCAATGCGAAGGGATGAAATATTCAATCACATTATTGTTCATGGTGGACATGTCTACAGTTCGCCCTTTGAAATAGGGATTACTTATTTTTTTAGTTTCACGCACAGTGTTTATGGATCTTGTTATTTCTGGGATGACATAGGAGATGACAGATTTGGAGGCATGATTGCATGCTATCGAGGATGTAAATGTGCAGTTGGTAGCTGAGCATAGAGAACTATGAGAATATGTGCATCAGGGTGATAGTGAAAGTGATCCTACGATGTAGGTTTATACAGAAATTATTTATTTATTTTTTATAAAATTAGTTAATATTATTTTTATTATTTGTATTTTTTTAGGCCCCTTCTACATCAAATGGATGTAGCAGCCATGGCCCCAGATGACGTATCTTATTAAAGAGCTGTGATTTGTATTTTCTTTCTTTTTTCTCGTTTAAATTGATTGTCTCACTTTTTTTTGTATATTTTAGGGTCAAAACTACATTTTTTCTATTGCCCTGGTCCTAGTTTGTCAAAGTTGCCTTTTGGTAGCCTTTATTCATTCATATTTTCCTGCTCTGTCACCTAAACTAGTAGGATGGTACGAACAAACTGGAGAATATTCTCACTAAGCCCCACTATATTCATCCCTCCCATTTTAAAATAGTATGTACTTCACTTATTATCCCATGTAGGACCCCCTGACAAATATATGTGGTCAGGATGTATGCCCTATTCTAAAAGACTAACCTCCACCTTCCACCCAGTCTGCTTCTCAGGATGTAGTATAATCTCATGGTATGTATTTTTTATTTTCTATCCTATATTTTCCTATCCTACCTATCTTATATTATGTAAATGTGTGTGTGCGTGTGTCATGTTGTTTTTTTCTATATGTATCGATTTTTTCTGTCTATATGATCAGCCTTTATGTATGTCTTTCTCTCTGTGCTTGTCTGTAGGAGTGTGTGTCTATATATCTACATTTTTTCAATCTATAAATCTATCCATTTTAAAACAAACCCATCTATATATTAATCCATTTATTTGTTTTTCATCACACTGTGTATGTTTAATGATCAATCTATTCACAAGAGGGTTTATCCATAGGTTTTTTTGTTTCTTTTTCAATCAACATGACTTTATAATGACATGTATATCCATACATCCATGTGACTTTTCATTGTTCTATTTTTCTATCATCATTATTTCTATTTTTATATCAATCCATTTTTCATTTTTTGTGTGTTCATATTATTTTGTCTCTGTTCATTCAATTTTTTTATCAGTGTATCTGTGTATTTTTTTAACCCATCTATGTGTCTCTCTTTCTTTTCACTTCAAAATTTTTTCGCAAGTTGTATTCAACTATTCATTAGTTCCTTGGTCCATTTATACATCCATCTACTTGTCCATCCATCTTCCTATCTGTATGGGTTTCCATACATCCATTCATTTCTATTGTAATGTGTGTGAAATTAATTGTCCAAGGAGATGTCATTAGACCCTCTATTAGGTATCTAAGAGGACTTAGGTACTGGTGATTTTGGATGTTTCATATGCTTCTCATCATTGGACAGATCCTCTCCTCAACATCATTTGATGGAACATTACAGAACAACTTTTTGACTCATTATATTATAGATTTTAACTTTCTATGAACCAGATGGTCCTGGATGATCTAATGATTTGGGACCATTGGGGGTTGTTGGTATTTTATGTGGATTCCTAGTAACCCTCTCCCTTTGTGAAGGGTCGATCCCATAAGGACCTTGATATCACTACTCAGTAGTATTTCCAATGGGTATGATGATATCAAGGAGTTGGAAAGCTATGTTATTTGACCTATAAAATCACTTGTTGAAGGAAGCTTGCTCACAATATTAACTATTTTATGGTCCATCATCATCTATTGTCACCACAACACTTTAAAATATTTCTCCTTACCAATATCTATAAATATTTATGTCACTTTGAATGGACCCAAAATATGAATAGAACCTTCCCAATATAGACATGTAGTAAAAATTATCGAATCTTCACCAAAACATTATTCAAGAGACTTATAAGATCCTATTCTATTAGCATAGTTTACATGATAAATGAACATGGCTTGAAACCATTGTGGGAGTCATAGATCAGGACTATGTAGTTTCCTGATTACATTACCCAGAATCTTATAAGATGAATTAGTGGATGGATGTATTGATTGACATCCTAACCCAATTCTTCATAATAACCCTATTCCAACTCTATGTATAATGTTCCTTGAGACACCTCTTTAGTCATTAAAGAGAACCCCATTGAATGTTTACATGTTTTGTTAATCCTGTAAGGACCTTGGATGATTTCTATTAATGTCTCAAAGCTAGCATTGATTTGTTGATGGGGTTCCTTACTCATGGATTTCATGAATTACCTTAACAATTCATGGACTAATGAGGCTGTTCACCTAAGATATCTCTACATAGAGTTTGTGAATGTGAGATTTTCATACATGGCACCATAGATTGGTTCCTCATAGACCCAGTTTTCATCCTATATGATGATTATTAATTTATTTTCTAAAAGGTGGAATGTATTTGTCTATGTGATCTAGGGGATCTATAGTTATGGGATGAAGTTTATTTTATATATTTACATCAAGGATATCATGATAGATTCATAAATGGAGGCCACCTTTATCTCCTACAGGAATTTAGTACATGTCAAATAGAGATCATATGTATAAATCCATTCAATCCTGATGACACCTCATAAGTTAAATATCTAATATTTTTCCACCATCTTAATTGATCAACAGTTGAGTGGGAAATATGGATGTATATATGTGTGTTTTCGGATCTAATATGTTGGTTTGGTAGCCTAGGAAAGTTTTCTGGTGATGTAACACACATTCATGAGTGGATTACCCCAAATAGATTATGATAATTATTGAGGATATGTTGGATCTTTTAAGATTATTATAATAAAAAAATTGAAGGGGAAGGTTTATTCTAGGTCATTGTAAAATGATATAAATCCATAGTCTATTCAATTATAGTTGAAGGATTGTGTGTTTCTCTCATAGTGAGTGTATCTCTCTCTGTGTGTGTGTGTATCTATCTTCCCATAAATTTGTCCATCCACTCATTTGCCTATCACTTTTTATGTATTCTCATCCACTAGTTCATTGGTCTATCTATTCCTTCATCCCTCATTCATAGGTTTGTCTATCTATCCATCTGTCTATAATTTGGTTTGATCAACTATGATGGTGTAGTGGAATCTATCCATAATATTTACAAGATGGACAATGAAAACACCCATGGAAAAGTGTATCTATATATTCAAAAGACTCTATATTTTCAACACTTCCTCGAACAAAAATGTAGTTTTAAACTTAATGCACAGCTAGCTGTAATGATTACTCATGTAGCACATGTATTTAATAATATCTAGAGGTAAATTATGGTTTTGAGTTATTTTATTTTATGTTCATATCATGAATCTTTCTCCTTAGATTACCCATCAGGTTTGTATATGATTTTTTAATGTTAGATTTGAAGCATTGAATCACCCAACAATATTCATATATATCTACATATTTTTCTTGTTTAATATGTTTTTGTGTCTTATTGGTAGTTTGATTGTAGCTGATGATTGGAGATGAATTGAAGCTAGTTTGATTTCTATTTTGGTCAGGATATCTGATTTTAATTTGTTATTTGTAGGCTGTTTCTTTTGTTTTTTTTCTAGTTATAATATTTCATTTTAGTTTTTTTCAGGTTATAATACTGCATTTCAGTTGTTGGAATGCATGTTTTTTTTGCAGATTTTTTTTGTTTTGGTTACTGCATTTCACCTATTGGAATGCAGGTTTTTTAAAAAAAAATTCAAGACTTTTGATCGCTTATGGTGGTCACTATAGGGTTTTGTTCAGAAACCATTAGAGACTGGAAATGACAGTTGCTAAATATATTTCTTTCAAATCATCAGCATCTATATAGACGGTCACTAATATCTTTCATAGTTACTGCTACCACAGTCGGGATAGGAAACCCTATAGTAACTGTCTTTGGCCGTCGCTAATGCCCAATATCGACGGGGAAACTACGACCGCCAAAGGCATCCGAGTAGCAGTCCCTAAAGACTATTTGAAACCACTTTTGGAGGTCATTAATAATTGATTTTCTAGTAATGATATCATTATGACTATATTTTCTTTAGTCATCATATTTTCAATGAGTTTATCACCTTTATTTTGATTACAACACTCCCTTGCAAAAATTCAATCATTTTCCATAGACAAATCATTCTCATTTCCTCTTAGAAGGATTGTATTTCCTATTGAATTGTTTAATTTTTTTGAAATGTAATTAAGAGTTTGGTTGCATATTTCCCTCAATTATATTAATATTGGTATTGAATTGTGAATTTATTACCGACATGTGGTAGGTGATATTCATGGTGGGTGAATATTGGAAGACTTAGGGTTTTTCGTTTTAAGAAAATCTTCCCACCCTACTTACTGGATAAGTGTAGTTAGTATTTATTTTTATTTTATTTTGAAATAACACCATAAGATTGAATTATTTTATTATTTAATTTGTGGAGATTTGTTGTTTTTGGGTTTTCAATATTAAAATCATGTTTTGTTTTCATGAAAAATATTTTGTGTGTTTTTATGTTATTATTATGCAATTATTTTTTGTGTGGGAATCTTGTGTTGTTGCAACCCAATAAAAATAGTTAATTAGTTATTATTATTATTTATGAATAAATTATGACATGTTAAATATCATTATTTATATATGGGTGTCCCCGTAGTACACAAAATACACACAACATTCATGGCGAGTGTTTTTTTTACATTTTTAAAATTTTTTTGCAAAAAACGGTTAGGGTGAAAATATTTTCAAAATGCACCACAAAGGTGGAATCCATGATGCCGCCTTTGCATTTCCAGTGAAAGGTGGCATCACGACTTCCGCCTTTGCACTGCCGGAGTGGATCACTAACGTGGCGAAGGCAGCACCTGTGGTGCCGCCTTTCACCTGGCATCATGGAGAATGGCGGCACCACGGGTGCCGCCTTTGCCTCTACGCCCTATAAAAGGGAAGCCCCCTCCCCTTCTACTCACTACCAAACACCCATTTACCTCTCATTTTCTCTCTTTTTCGGAAAATTTGTTGTTTGAAATTTTTGGATAGCTTTTAGAGGTATGGTTTTTAATTTAATGTTTTTTATTTCGTTGAATTGTTTTTAGTTAAATATTTTTGTAAATTTAATGTTTTTTATTTAGTTTAATTATTTATAGTTAAATATTTTAATTCTTTAGTAGTTTAGTTAGTTTTAATTTTTTTTGTTTATTAGATTGTTTAATTAGTTATATATATTTTGGAATTATAATTATCATTAGTGTAAATTAATTTAGGATTCATTTAATAAATTTAGTATAGCAAAAATACTATGTAATCTAAGCAATCAAATCCTTGTCTGGATACAAACAAGTGAATGTGGCTCTGGCACATATGTACCTAGTGGAAAAACTCGAAAACACCATTTTGAGCTAGACTAGAACGAGAACTGGTGCACGACCACGGGCCTTGCTGCATTCCGGTTAGACACACCCCAGGGATATGCTTAGGATATGCATATTTCTTTATAAACAACTAAAATATCTAATAAAATAAATTATAAATTCATAATTTAGTAATGATGTCGATAGTTATTATTAGAAATGATTAATTTGAAACTAATTAATAAATAACATAGAGTTAAAAATAAAACTACAGTTCAAATGATATTAAATAACATAAACAACATGGAATTAAAAAACAACTTGGATATAAAAAATCTTGGAGTTAAAAAAACATGGAGTTAAAAAACAACATGGAGTGAAGGTGAAAAAATAAATAACATGGATAAAAAATATAAATAACATAGAGTTAAAATATAAATAACATGGAGTTAAAATATAAATAACATAGAGTTAAAAAATAAATAACAACGTGTTTCGAGATTCTGGATTTAATTGAAGTGAATTCGATATCAAAATTTCAGAAAACCCATGTGACAACGGGTTTTCTGAAATTTTGATATCCAATTCCCTCCAATAAAGGTGAGAAGCTCGATACAAGACGTTATTTATTTTTTAACTTGATGTTATTTAAATTTTAACTCTATTATGTTATTGAATATATAATTAATAATTTAGTAAGTAAGAACTAATTATTGAAGAATGATTACCTAATTAAAAAGTGTACTAAGAAATATCCTAGTTTATGATATAAGATATTTTAAAATTTAAGTTTCATAAAGATTGTATAGTTTATAAGTAATAGTTATTATTTGAACGTGAGGTAAAATCCAACTTATTTTTAATAAGTAGTTTAATTACATATTCAATGTATAAAATCCAACTTATATTGGTAACCATCATTATGAATGTCACTTACATTATCAAAATCTTTATCAGAAAACTTTTTTACATAGAGAGTAATGTTTTCCTATGTGTACTTCTATGGGGAGGTTATTCAAACTGAGCAAAGAGCTTCTTACAGTACACAACAAATAACAGTGGTTAATACAACTGATTGTGTAACCCTAACTGACCTTCAAGATATAATTCACGACTCATTAAATCTAGGAACTAATCAAAAGATCAAGTCCATGAGTTATAGACATTTGTAGTTCCCGTCAAGATTGTGGAATCTAGATTGTCCATTGGTTGATGATGCGCAATGGATCCAAACAATTAATTTGTTTTCTCAATGGTCGGATGGTAACATGATGGAGTTATATGTTGATGTTTCTACTGTACAACATCAACATCCAATTTTACCAAGACGTATACTTACAAGAGTCATTGAAGATAGTCTGCCCCATGAAGTTGAGTCTATTCCAAATGATGCAGAAGAGGACAACCTACTTGATCTCCCAGATATACATGTTAACCCGACATCTGGTGAGGAGTTTCATAATAACGAAATAGATGGTGATAATAGTAATGATGAGGAAGAAACAACAGATGTTTTGAGAAATGTATTAGTTGTACAGCTGGCTTGACCTAAAATAAATCATGCACCGCTCTTTGCATCTTGGTTAGAAGCAATAACACTTGTGACTAAATTTGAAGGTAATGTTCTCAAACTGGGAACTGAGTTTCCTGGAGTTATACGATATAGTTTTCGTGAGATGGACCAAACATTATATGTTGGAAGGAACTTTCCAAGTAAAGATGCATTAAAAAGTAAGCTAAAGAGATTTCAAATTGAGAGGCACTGTAGCTATGTAGTTTACGAATCAGATGGTAGAAAATATGTCATACGGTGTGAGAAGTATGGGGATGATTGTAGATTTTGATTGAGGGTAATTCTGGACATTTCATTTGGAGGTTGGAGATTCTCAAGGATTGAGGCAGCTCATACTTGCACTCAGCCAAGCTTGACACAAGATCATACTTCATTGGATACAGAATTTGTTTCATCCATTATTGTTGAGATGATTAGGAAATTTCAAGATTTCTTGACAGCCCTTGTGAAAGAGAGTATAAAATAGGCATTTTGTTATAATATTTTTATTCCATCTTGATACAAATAAATATGTGTCTCATGATAACAGACTTGATCCATCTCTTGTTCAATTTCATCGATTGTTTTGGGTATTCCTCCAATGTATCTTCTCATTTCATTTTATCAAGCACTTCATTCAGATTGATGGAACATTTCTATATGGAAAATACAAGGGCATATTGTTAATTGCAACAACCCAATATGGAAACCATTCACCTCTTCCACTTGCCTTTTCCATTATAGAGAAAGAAAATTATGAATCATGGAGTTGGTTTTTGGCATGTATCAACAACCATTTCCCCAACAATCGGGGTGTTTGTTTGATATATGATCGGCATCGAGCAATTAATGAAGAAATAAATGCAGATATTGATAATGGAGTTACCCAAATGTACATCACCGGTTCTGCATTAGACACATTTCTAGAAACTTGCATAAAAAATTCCACAACGAACCGATGAAGAAGGCAATAACCAGACTTGGTACGCATTGTATTTGTTATTTTTTTTGTATTTCAACGTAATGATAAATTCAAAATATGTTAAATATCATCTATTCTGTGTAGAATATGAGTCAAATCAATGACAATTTGAAGAAAATTTCGAACATATCTGTTAGGTCAATGAAGAAGTTTACGATTATATGATGTGAATTCGAAAAGAAAAATGGGCATTGGCATATGATGGGGGGAAGAGGTATAGACACATAACCACCAACATTGTAGAGTTCATCAATGGTGTCTTCAATGGGCTTCACAAGATACCTATAACTTCCCTAGTTCAAGAGACATTATATCGTTGAGTGATGTAGTTTGTTGATAGAGAAAAACTAGCATCAGATAGAATACTTCAGGGGCTAAAGTACAGAAGACATTTTCAATGAGATATTGAAAATAATATTGAAGAAGCTTCTGTTTATTAAGTATGCCTATTTCGACGAGAACATTCTCGATTTGAAGTTCAAGAGAAGGCGAACCCCATCACAAATATCATTGGTGAAAAAATGGTGGTATTACTAGAAATGAGGAAATGCCAATGTGGAAACATTCAGGCCTTACGGTTTCCATGCTCACACGTCATCACAACATGTGCCTCTATTAACATATCATTGGAAGCATATGTTGATCCATTGTACCAGATGAACACCATTATTAACTTTTATGTTGCACCATGGATACCTATTGTTGAGATTCATTATTTTCCAGTGCCCGAAGGTTAGCCGATAGTGGTAATTTATATGAATCGGTTGCGTCCCAATGGGACACCGAAGGCCAGCAGGATGCGAAATAAGATAGACTGGCCCCACGAATAAAGACAGAATTTGAGATTCACCATATGTCGTCATGATGGTCATAATCATAAAATATTCCCTAACATTGTTGGGTCGATTTCACACTCTAATCCACAATGATGCGTTGTCTTTATTGGGAGATTCTCATATTGCAAATTTTATGTTTTTATCTCTTCTTATTACCTCGGTTTTCTGACCCCCAATACTAAAAATCAAAATAGTAAACCTAAAGAAATCTTTTTTATACCATAATCCTAACATTATAAACCATAATCCTGAAAATATTTTCTCAAATCATTAACATAAACCGTAAAATGTTAAAAAAATCCGAAATCCTAGATACAAAAGGAAAAATGTTAAACACTAATCTCTAAATCCTAAAATCAAAAAGATTAACCCTAATCACAAAAAAATCTTCCCATTACATCTGTTTTCAAAACATTATGTGATTGATAAAATAATCATGAAACATACAATCATGTGGACAATCATATATAAATTATAAATCGTATACTTTTCTAAAACATCTATATAACATAGACAAATGATTTAAATAGAAAAATATATAAAACCATATCTTACAAAACCCCCAATTCTAGGTAAAAGAATATCTTAACAAACTTCAGTATTATGATTTGAAAAACATGGAGATAGAACCCTTTTTTTGGTAAAAAACATCATAAAACTTTGTGAATAATCATTTGTTTATGTGCGTATGAATGAAACCATACTACTCAGTCCGCTGGCTACCCATTGTTTATAGGTTATGATAGAGGGTGGTCCAGATTGATTAATCAGGGAGCATCGAGCGCACCAATTTCATCACACGGAGCCTCCTCCTGCCATTATACTATACATTTGTCGTGCTGGCTTCTTTAGTATTGCGGTATCAGATTTTACATTTTTAGACCATCACTTGCTAGCTACACTCGTGGAGAGATGGATACCAGAGACACACACATTCCACCTACCTGAGCAAGTGGTGACCATCGCCCTCAAGGATGTGGTTGTGATTCTTGGTCTTCCTATCCAGGGGATACCCATTATTGGATCCACTCGGGCATCTTGGACCGACCTTACTTAGCGCTTGTTAGGCATTGACATTTTTTCTGATCGTAGTGCTACTGATGGACCATCGATATTCATGCATTGGATAGAGACAAATATTCCACTTTTACCTAATGATTCTGATGAGAAGACGATGATGTGTTATGAACATGCCTAAATATTACAGCTTATTGGTTGGACCATGTGTACGAATCCTTCAGGGATGCACGAGTACATGATGTATCTACCCCTACTAGAGGACTTTGATCGACCAAGGACGTACAGTTGGGGATCCGTTTGCTTGGCATACACATACAGAGCATTATGTAGGATACCCAACAGGTGGCGCACAGGTCTCAGGGGATGCGTCATCCTTATTCAGATGTGGGCACGTGAGCCCGTCCCCGCATTCTACCCTAATCTTGTTGGTCCGCTAGTCAAGATGGAAGTGCTGTATGATGCTCTACGTGGATGCTGGTTTGATCACTCATTTCTATCAGTTTATGATGCTACTACAAGTTATTGACATTAATTTCTTATTATTTATCACTATCGATGTTCTATTTTATAGGTGGTGTCAACGACACACTTTCAATGCGGTTCCGAGACACGATTTGGCCATATATCGGCTCGAGTTAGACTTTATCTTACCCCATCAGGTATGTATATACAATATATAACTGTCTAAAAAATTTAATAATAGCATCATTGTTTTAGTTAAGAGTTTTTCTATCAAGGTTAATATGTTATTTCAGATTTCATGGGTTCCATACTGGTCTGTTATAGACCAGTTGCCTACATACTACACGGTTGGTCTTGACGATGTTATGGTTATAGTTCCACTTATTAACTTTCATGTTGTTGAGTGGCACCATCCAGATAGAGTAATGCACCATTTTATCTTGACTCAGCAGATTCCATTACCACCGAGGCAGACAGATCAGCTTCATGGGAAGAAGCTGATAGGGAGGCTGGATGATGACTGGCGTCGAGTACATACTGTATTTCTCGACTGTTGGCACAGACGCGTAGAGTTTCATATCTAGGGAGTTCCTATGATGCAGTTCTCTCTTTAAGTGTAGCACGAGTATGAGACATGGTATAGACTGAAGTCTATACTGTATCTTACCCGATTCGAAAGAGAGATGAATATGATTGTAAGCCAATTAAATTATATTACTATGTTTATTGAGTTATTTTCTAATTCATTTTTAATCTATTTACAGGAGAGTCACATAGATAGTCTTATTAATATGAGTGGTGGGGCTGAGGATAGAGTCTTCAACTGGAAAGTCGTTCATGCTCAAGCGTTGGTGTTGAGGTCATCTATCGATGAATTTGCTGAGAGCCTCTACTAGCATCCTACCCTGAGACAATAGGTTCCTACTGCAGAGGAAGTTCCTGCAGTAGCTGCTGGTGCTAAGGACCCACAACCACGATGACATAGACAGTGTCATCCGGCACGTCAGGCCTCACCAATTCCACAGGCAGAGGTCATCCCTCTAGTAGTCCAGTCTGAGCCGATGCCGGATGTTCCTCAGCTGTCATGGGATCCATCTTTTTTGACGGGATATCCTCAGTTTTCTCCATCATGGGGTCCATATGGAGTGCAACCTTTGGGTCCGGAGTCATCGCATTCATGGGGTCCAGACCCATCACGGAGTTGGGTTATAGTTCTATATATGATTTGTTCCCCACTTCGATAATGTCAGGTCCTTCTACCATCAGATTGGGAGAAGTATCAGGAGGGCAATACGAGGTGGAGTTGACATTCTCTCACACTAGAACAGAGGTGGAGGATATGCCATTCAATGTTCTAGTGCCTGAGTATCAGCCCTCTCCAGGTCATCAGGATCCCCAAATATATTTCCACGGACGTCCTATTATTATACCACCATGTGGGACATGATCTCCTCACCGTAGACATAAACATCGATTGTTTATGTTCACTTATATGTTTTATGTGTATGGGAATGAAAAATAATTTATAAGCATTCAAAACCGCCTACCTGAATGTTAAAAATGATTCAAGTAAGTCACTTTGAAAGACTATAGAATATAAACCATAAGACCAATATAAGCGAAATTTGAAAAATTGATTAAACATATAAGAAATTGTTGAAAACAAAAATCATTTCATAAAAAATGTTAATGAAATATAATTTATAAGAATTCAAAACCACCTACTTGAAACATAAAAAGTATTCAAGTATGTGACTTTGAAAGACTATAAAATATAAACCATAAGACCTATATAAATGAATCATTAACCATTGATTAAACATATAATAAATTGTTGAAAATAAAAATCATTTCATAAAAAATGTTCATGAAAAATAATTTATATACTTTCAAAACTGTCTACTTCAAACAAAAAATTTCTAAACTACGTGACTTTGAAAGACTATAAAATATAATCCATAAGACCAATATAAAATAAACATCAAACAATGATTAAACATATCAGAGTCAACCCCGCATCAATGTGATGAACGGTGTCGCTAGTATCACATACATCTATAATCTTTGATGAATGAGAACATGTTATATCTTCTTTTATGGGACAATGAAATCCATTCATCCACCCGCCATGTCCATATCCATATCAACATCTAGCAGCATAAGGGTATGGTGAAAGATATGCCACATGAAATGATCATTTGTTCCCATTCCTGTAAATACCAACCCCTTAAACACCGCCATGCATCCAACAATTATAATTTCTTCTACAATTGTCACCCCATTTCCCCATGCTCAGTTGATCATATGAAAACACCAATGATTCCACATAGCCCATCGAACTCTTCATCAACAAATCTTTATCCTTTATCATTTTCAAAAGGCTACTGTAAGACCTCCTTGATCTATCCATTCCAAACACTCACATACAAGTATACTATAAAAATAAAAACCAAAATTTTTTCATGAAATATGGATGTGTATATGTGTGTTTGCGGCTCTGATATGTTTGTTTGGATATTTAGGGAAGTTTTCTGGTGATGTAACAGACATTCGTGAGTGGATTAACCTAAATAGATTATGATAATATTTGAGGATATGTTGGATCTTCTATGATTATTGTAATAAAAAAATTTAAGGGGAAGGTTTATTATAGGTCATTAGAAAATGATATACATCAACATTCTATTCTATTATAGTTAATGGATTGTGTGTTTCTCTCATAGTGAGTGTATTTGTGTGTGTGTGTGTGTCTATCTATCTTCCTATAAATATGTCCATCCACTCATTTGTCTATCACTTTTTATGTAATATCATCCAATAGTTCATTGGTCTATCTATTCCTTCATCCCTCATTCACAGGCCTATCTATCTATCCATCTGTCTATACATTGGTTTGATCAGCTATGCTGGTGTAGTTACATCCGTCCATAATATTTACAAGATGGACAATGAAAACACCAATGGAAAAGTGTATCTATATATTCAAAATACTCTATATTTTCAACACTTCATCAAACAATAAGGTAGTTTTGAAATATTATGGACAGCTAGCTGTCATGATTACTCATGTAGCACATGTATTTTATATTATCTTTGGGTAAATTATGGTTTTGATTTATTTCATTTTATGTGAATATCATGACTCTTCCTCCTTAGATTACCCATCAAGTTTGTATATGATTTTTATAATGTTATCTTTGAAGCATTGAGTCACCCAAAAATATTCATATATATATATACTTATTTTTCTTGTTTAATATTTTTTTGTGTCTTATTGGTAGGTTGATTATGGCTGATGATTGGAGATGAATTGGAGATAGTTTGATTGATATTTTGGTCAGGATATCTGATTTTAATTTGTTATTTTCAGGCTGTTTCTTTTGTTTCTTTTCTAGTTATAATATTTCATTTATGTTTTTTTTCTTGTTATAATACTGCATTTTAGTTGTTGGAATTCAAGTATTTTTTGCAGGCTATTTTTTTTGTTTTGGTTACTTCATTTCACCTATTAGAATACAGGTTATTTTTAAAAAAAATGTCAAGACGTGCGACCACTTATGGTGGTCGCTATATGTTTTTGTTCAGAAAACACTAGCGACTGGCAATGATAGTCGCTAAATTTGTTTCGTTCAAATCATCAGCGGCTATATAGACGGTCACTAATATCTGTCATAGTGACTGCTACGACGACCGGGTTAGGAATCCCTATAGTGACTATATTTGGCCATCGCTAATGCCCAACACTACTACAATCATGAACATTAGTGGCCTCCAAAATCCATCGCTAAAGGTCTATAGCGGCCGCCTAGCGTCCGCCAAGTGGCGGCCACTTTTGCCCCGACGTTGTTGCTATTAACAACTACCACTTGGTGGATGCAGTAGGAAAGTTGGGATAGGCTTTAGCAGCTACCATTTGGTTGCCGTTGTAGCCCAGACCTTTAGCAGCCACCTAATGGGGGCCTCTAATAGTGGCGATGGAAACACCTGGCGACCGCTATATGCTATCCCTTTAGCGGAATCCAAATGGTGGCCGCTATAGATTTTAATTTTTTTAAAAAAATTTCAATTACACAATAATATATACCCAAATAAATCAAACCAGTCATCTTACAATCTCTAAATCCATCATCAAATATAATTGCATAACAAAATTTAATAACAAAATTAATACCGAATAAAACCTAGAAAACAAATAATTGAGTCAAATTAACATATTTCAATTCGAACTTACAGTAACAGATCTAAAGTATTTGATTTTGAAAATATATTCATAATTTTGATTACCGTTTTAAAATTTTCAAATCCATAATTCTATGGTTCTAATTAGATTGTTGCATGATTCTTTCAGGTCAATCCGAGGTCATCCGCTATAAATTTGACCGTTAGATGCCCGTTTTGGCCGTTTATGACACCAGAACTGCATTCTCGGTCACTGTGGGCACACAGAACGTCCCATTGATGTCTCTTGTGCTTGACCACTTGAAAATTCACTCACCCGTATTTTTCATCTAATTTCAGGCCATTCCAACTTCGTTCCGCCCGTTTGGATCCCCCACGCGCGTTTATGAAGCGCCCGCAGCACTTAAAACACGCATATTGAGTCGTAACGCGCAAAATGCACATCTGATTGATGTTCCGTCTGCACGTACATGTCATGAATAATAATTAGATTGTTTCAAGGTGGTTTTAGGTCAATACGAGGACGTCCTATATGAATTTGACCGTTAATTGCCCGTTTTGGCCGTTTATGACACCAGAACTGCGTTCTCGGTCACCGCAGGCACACAACACGTCCGATTGACCTTCCATCTACTCGACCACTTCAAAATTCAGTCAACCGTATTTTTTGTATGATTTCAGGCCATTCCGACTTCGTTCGGCCCACTTGGACCCCCCCCCCACGTGTTTCAGAAGCGCACACAACACTTAAAAACACATAATGAGCCGTACCGCGCAAACTGCACATCCGATTGACATTTCGTCTATGAGTACACATCAAAAATAATAATTAGAATGTTTCACGATGGTTTCAGGTCAATCCGAGGTATTTCTCTATGAATTTGACCGTTAGACACTAGTTTTGGCCGTTTATGACACCATAGCTGCGTTCTCGGTCACCACGGGAACACGACACATCTGCTTGACGTGCCCTCTGCTCGACCACTTCACAATTCACTCACCCATATTTTTTGTCTGATTTCCAGACATTCCGACATCGTTCGGCCCGTTTGGACCCCCCCAGACATGTTTATGAAGCGCAGACAGCACTTAAAACACGCATATTGAGTCGTACCATGGAAACCACACGTCCAATTGACATTACTTCTACGCGTACACGTCACGAATAATTATTAGATTGTTGCACAGTGGTTTCAGGTCAATCCGAGGTCATCTGCTATGAATTTGACCGTTAGATGCCTGTTTTGGTCGTTTACGACACCAGAACTGCGTTCTAGGTCACCGTAGGCACACAGCACATCCGATTGACTTGTTGTCTATTCTACCACACCACAATTCACTCAATCTTTTTTTTCGTCTGATTTTAGGCCATTCTGACTTTGTTCGTCCTGTTTGGATGCCCCACACGTGTTTATAAAGAGCGCACATCACTTAAAACACACATATTGAGCTGTACCATGCAAACCGCATGTCCGACTGAGATTCCTTCTACGATTAAATGTCACGAATAATAATTATATTGTTTCACGGTGGTTTCAGGTCAATCTGAGGTCGTACGCTATGAATTGGACCGTTAGACGCCCGTTTTGGCCGTTTATGACACCAGAACTGCGTTCTCGGTCACCATGGGCACACGGTACGTTCGATTGACATGTCGTCTACTCAAAAAATCACAATTCACTCACCCGTTTTTTTCGTCTGATTTCAGGCCATTTCGATTACGTTCTCCCCATTTGGACCCCCCACGCATGTTTATGAAGCACACACACCACTTAAAACATGCATATTGAGCCGTACCCCACAAACCGCATGTCTGATTGATGTGTCGTCAACGCGTACACATCACAAATAATAATTAGATCATTGCACAATGGTTTCAGGTCAATCTGAGGTCGTCCACTATGAATTTGACCGTTAGACGCCCGTTTTTGCCATTAATGACACCAGAACTACCTTCTCGGTCACCGTGGGCACATGGCATGTCCGATTGACGTGTCTTCTGCTCGACCACTTCACAATTCAGTCACTCATATTTTTCTTCTGATTTCATGCCGTTTCGGCATTTTTCGGCCCGTTTGGACCCCCCACGCACGTTTATGAAGCGCGCGCAGCACATAAAAAAACACATATTGAGCCGTACCGCACAAAATGCGCATCCAATTGACGTTTCGTCTCTGCGTACATGTCACAAATAATAATTAGAATGTTTCAAGGTGGTTTCTGGTCAATATGATGTTTTCCTCTTTGAATTTGTCCATTAGACGCCCGTTTTGGTCGTTTGTGACACCAGAACTGCGTTCTCGGTCACCGCGGGTGCACGACATGTCCAATTGACGTGACGTCTACTCGAACACTTCAAAATTCACTCACCCGTATTTTTATTCTGATTTCATACCATTCTGACTTTGTTCGGCCCGTTTGGACCCCCCCCCCCACACACGTTTGTGAAGCGCGCACACCACTTAAAACACGCATATTGAGCTGTACCACGCAAACCGCACGTCCGATTGACGTTCAGTCTTTTCATAAACGTCAAAAATAAAAATTATATTGTTTCACGGTGGTTTCAGGTCATTCCGAGGTCATCTTTTATGAATTTGACCATTAGACGCCAGTTTTGGCAATTTATGACACTAGAACTGCGTTCTCGATAACCGCGGGCACACGACACGTCCGATTGACGTACTGTCCAATCGAACACTTCACAATTCACTCACCCGTATTTTTCGTCTGATTTCAGGCCATTCCGACATAGTTTGGCCCATTTGGACCCCCCCACGGGCATTTATGAAGCGCGTGTAGCACTTAAGACACACATATTGAGCCGTTCTGTGCAAACCGCATGTCCGATTGATGTTCCTTCTATGCATACACATAGAGAATAATAATTATATTGTTTCACAATGGTTTTAGGTCAATACGAGGTTTTCCGCTATGATTTTGACTGTTAGACACCTGTTTGGTCCATTTATGACACCAAAACTGTGTTCTCAGTCACCGCGGGCACATGGCACGTCCGATTGATGTGCCGCCTACTCAACCACTTAACAATTCACTCACCCATATTTTTAGTCTGATCTCAGGACATTCTGATTTCGTTCTGCCCGTTTAGACCCCCAGGCACGTTTATGAAGCCCACACACCACTTAAAACACACATATTGAGATGTACCACGCAAACTACATGTCTGATTGAAATTCCATATGCACGTACACATTGCGAATAATAAATAGATATTTTCACGATTGTTTCAGGTCAATCCAAGGTCGTCCTCTATGAATTTGACTATTAAACGCCCGTTTTGGCCGTTTATGACACCAGAACTGCGTTCTCAGTCACCGTGGGCACACAGAACGTCCGATTGATATTCCGTCTACTCTACCACTTCAAAATTCACTCACCCATAGTTTTCTTCAGATTTTTGGTCATTCTGACTTCTTTCATCCTGTTTAGACCCCCACGCGCGTTTATGAAGCGCACACAGCACTTAAAAAATGCATATTGAGCCGTACCGTGCAAACCGCACGTCCGATTGACGTGACTTATACGTGTACAAGTCAAGAATTAAAATTTAAATGTTGTGTGGTGTCTTCAGGTCAATATGAGGTCGTCCGCTTTGAATTTGACCGTTAGATGCCCGTTTTGGCTGTTTATGACACCAGAACTGCTTTCTCGGTCACCGCGGGCACACGACACGTCTGATTGACGTGCCGTCTGCTCGACCACTTCACAATTCACTCACCCATATTTTTCTTTTGATTTTAGGCCATTACAACTTCATTTGGCCTGTTTGGACCCCCCCAAGCATGGTTATGAATTGCGCGCAGCACTTAAACACACATATTGAGCCGTATCGCCCAAACCGCACGTCCAAATGACGTGTCGTCGGCGCCTACACGTCACAAATAATAATTCGATTATTGCATGGTGTATTCAGGTCACAAATACTAAAACAAAATAATCTAGATAAAAAATGAAAATTATATTCATCAAGGATATAAAAACTTCTAGAGAATTCATCAACACAAATGAAATTACCTCATGCATGGGGTTCATTCTCATATGGATCACCAATATCACTACAATTTCCACCAGCTGTATTCGGAGCCTACAATATATATCAATATTACGTATCTTAAACATATCAATAAAAGTCAACCGGATTATGGTCTGTTTTATTTTTTACCTTTGGAGCCACTTTTTGCGTCATCATATCATCGATACGTGATGACATTTGTGACAACCTCTCCTCATACTCTACAGGTAACTGTTAAAACTGTGCTTCAAAATTTCACTGCATATCCTACATAGAAGCATCTATCTCAGCCTGTGTGCACATCCCTGACTCTCTTCATGCACCCATCACATCTATTCTGACAACTACACATCATGGGACACCACTTCCATTAGTCAAAGAATAACCATGACTATCACGCCCACGACATGGTGAAATATTTCATCTCTATGCACAGTACTACGACGTTGCTCCTCTGGAAACTTTGCTAACTGAGCGTCAAACTCAGCTTGTAGCATATAATGAATCAATGAACAAATATGAATAATTTAAATAAAATAAAAATACATTTATTAGTAAATAATTTTCTTACTATAACACCGGCAACATCGAGATCACCCGCCCTACGAGTCCTCATCCATATGGACATCTGATTGATTGGATCACCGCGTTGGTGTAACTATAACAAAGAGCTTCACCATATTATACTAAAATATTTTTAAAATTTGAATGGAATATTGAATTCTAAACTTACATCATGTCTGAGCTGTGACACATGTCGAGTGCCAAGTCTGGACGGCATGCCCTGCATCGCCTGATTACGTGAATGAAGAGCAGACTCGGTATACATTCAACGTATTTACTTAATAGTCATTTGAAAAATTAGTCATTTATATATTAAATATCATAAATCTTACCATCTCTGCCTCACTGAACCCAAACACAACCAAATCCTTCCACTATGTAGGAAGAATGGCCGAAGGGAATCCTTGTAGAATGTCTGGAACACCTGCAAATGGTGTCTAGTGATCTCTCTTAACCCTTGATTTGTAATCCATCCATAATTTTCAGCATTTGGACATACATACAGCCCGAAACTCATCTGGAAAGGATGTCAAATTATCCTATTAAAAAAAACTTGTCAGTAGGTGGGACAACAATAATAACAATATCATGAAAAATTAAACATTGAATTTACCTGAACCTCCCACCATAATCTGTCCATCGTATCCTGGGGAAAATAACTCCAGTCACGAGTCATCATAGGGAATCTGTGTGAGTCTCGTATCATATGCCCAAACTGATGACTCAATGCAGTAGCACCATCTCAAACTGGATGAAATGTGTCGTCAAATAACACATCCAATCGGGCACCAGAGTTCCAGGGTCGAACCCCGCTACTAGGACCCCTGCGTCTGCTGGAAGAAGCACTATATCCTGATAAACATAAATTCATAATTCAATTACAATATAAATTAATGAATAGAAATATTTAGGGAAATATACATAAAAAATTACAATCAATTAATTTAGAAAAATGAAAACATTCATACCAACAACATCAGGTGAACCACTATGACCACCCTGTGACATACCTACATTAAAAGAAATTATAGTTAAATCAAGAAATTTTTATACATATATTTTTTTTAAAGGTTGGGGCCGAAGCCTTAATTTATTATTTAAAATCAAATAAATCCTTAGACTGGGTAGAGGGAGACCCATTACATAGCTCGAAGGCCTAAGGCCAAGTGTCATGAATACAAGGCATGAAATCCCATTTGAATTGGCCAAAGGACCCCTTGGTGAACAGTACAACTATAATACCCATGCTGCTACAGTACCTGCTACAGTACCACCACTGCTAGTGTATCTGCTACAGTCCCTCCGCCGCAACAGTGCTGCCGCTGCTACAGTATTGCTACAGTACTGCTACAGTACCTGAAAAATTTTCCCCTGCCTGGATTTGATCCTAGGTCTTTTGGATTCCAAGAAGGAGCCTGCACCACTAGGGTACATGCTCGTTGGCATTTTTTATAAATATATAACTCATAAATATTTTTACAAATAATAAATGGGGATATAATTACAATTTTCACTAATCATGAAATTCTATCGTATCTCCTTCAACTGTATCTCTAGCCCGTTGTATATCTTCATCTCGTACAACTACCATTGTTTGGTCAAGTGTTTGATCTGGAAATGTGACAACTTCAGGTTCCTCTTGGTCAATCAGAAAACCCCTCTTCTAGACCTTTTCACAACAACATTCCAATCAGAATCAATGCCGACAAAGTAAACATGTTCTTCCCACGATGTCACTATAAAGGCCTCATTGCTAACTCGGTCATCTTTATATAGCATATTGTTAAAGTTTACTAATGTAAATTTGAAGTTATCAACTTTCATTCCATGAACTGGATCGACCCAATCACACCTTAACAATATGTGTTTTATGCCACGACCATAAATAACCTCAGTAATATCTCTCAACAATCCATAATAATAACCCTCACCAACAAAGGAACAACCAACACAACTATTTTGTGTGACTCGATTCATGACAACATCACTAATACAAAATGGAAATCCATTAGCATCTAAAGACTTGTAGCGACGAGCTGTTATAAATGGACCATCAGCTAGTTGGTTGCCTTCTTCACTCACATGATGAGTTAAATCACGTAACTTTTGAATCTGCAAATTTCACATATATAGTCTAAAGGACAAAGGATTGTGAAAATGCAACTAAGTTGCACTATAAAAATATTAAATCTATTATACATACATGTGTCTTTAACCACTCATGAAATGTGTTGAAATGATGTTTTTGGATTTGATAGTTAGTTGCACAGGGCCTTTTACATTTCAACTCAGTGATATGCATCCAAAATCACAAAACAATATAAGGAAAGAAATAAAATAAATATAGAAACAAAATACACATCAACTATGAAACTTACTATATCAATGGAATAACTGATGGAGTTCTGAACAACACATATCAATGAGCTTGAACCCACTCGTCGTTCCACATATCAAATGTTATTCCTTCTCCAATTGGACCCTCGTCATTCTGGGACGGTTTATCTATCTTTGTTTTAACCTCATCAATAAATGAAGCACAGAAATTAGTACACTCATCCATTAAATATCCCTTGGAAATTAAGGATTCTGGACGAGCTTTGTTGCGCACATACTGTTTCAATGTATTTAAGTATCGCTCTATTGGATACATCCACCTGAATTGAACAAGACCACCAAAAATGACTTCACCAGTTAAAGGCATGGTCAAGTGAAGCATGAAATCAAAAAAAGGCGGTGGAAAGAGTTTTTATAGCTGACATAGTGCAAGTAAAATATTATCCTGTAGCTTTTTCAAATCTCTCATGCGATGATTCCTAGAACAGAGCTGTCTGAAAAAAATTAGAAACTCCAATCAACGGCTCAAAAACCTGGGAAGGTAAGCAATCATGAACTACTATAGGAATTAACTGTTGAAGCGGAATATGATTATTGTGACTTTTCAATTCCTGTAATGTCATGCTCATCATATTCACACGCTTCGAAATATTAGAGCAATATCCATCTGGAACCTTAACAGTCTTCAAAAGTGATAGAAATGTTTGTTCCTCTTTTTTACTCATCGTTTACTATATAGCGGGAATGTATGCCTGATTACCATCCCCCAACTATAAATGCAAAGGTTTTCTCAATCCCATTTCTTGCAAATCACGTCAAGCATTAGCACTATCCTTTTATTTCCCATTGACGCTTACAATGGTGTACAAAATATTATCACATACATTTTTTTCAATGTGCATCACTTCCAAATTATGTCTTAAAATATTATATTTCCAAAAAGGCAATTAAAAAAAATACTTCGTTTCTTCCAATTATGACTTCGCTGTCTATTTGCAGCAGGAATATAAGGCAATACAGGAACCAATAAATCTTGAAAATCATACATTGTACGAAGGTTTTCTTGATCATGTGGTGCAAAAATTTCAACCCTAGATAGTATTTGTGGTGATGGGTCATACTCTCTATTCCCATAAAATGATACATAGTCTTTTCTGAACCTATGCAATGGAGGAAGAAAGAATCTGTGACCAAGATATGACCACTTTATACAGTGCTTAAGAAATATAGATTTCTTACTCTTATTACAACAAGGGAAAGAAAATTCTCATTTGTTACTCCCACCTGATAAGATAACATACACTGGGAAATCCTTAATTATCCATAACAAAGCTGCCTGAAGTCTAAACATTTCATTAGCTGCTGATTCAATGTTCATTACCCCATTGGCCCAAAATTCTTGCAGCTCATCAATCAAAGGTTTCATATAAACATCGATTTTATCACCAGGTCCTCTCCGTCCATCAATTATAATTGACAGTAACAAAAAGGTTGATTCATACATACCCATGGGGGAATGTTGTATGGAACAAATACCACTGGTCATATACTATGTGTCACACCAACCATGAACCTAAATGGGTTAAAACCATCTGCTTCCAAACCCAGTCGAATATTACGATCATCTCGAGAAAAGTCTAGGTGTCTTTGATCAATCTCTTTCCATGCCAGAGAATCTATCGGGTGAGTTAATTTATCATCATCTTTCTTTCTCTCTGAATGCCAAGTCATCAATTTATAAATTTTAGTGGACAAGAAGAATCTCTTCAGTCTCAATTTTAGTGGAAAATAACGCATCTGTTTAGCGGAAACTTGTTTCCCTTTATTCAAGACTCTCCCAAGAATAATCAGACTACCTTGATTAATCTCATTGGTCTTCCACCTTGATGTATAGCAAAGAGTACAATTATTTAATTGCATATTATATTTTATGAACAACTTACAATTATTGCGACACACATCAATTGTATCATACGTAAAACCAAGATCATCGGTCAACTTTCAAGCTTGATAGAATGACTCAGGAATCATTGCTCCAGCAGGGAGTAACTTCTTAAATAATACCAGCAACATGTCAAATGAGGTGTTTCACCACTGGTTCAAGGCATTGAGGTTTAACAATTAAATGATGAATGAAAGTTTACTAAATTTAGTGCATCCATGATATGATTCAGTACACGCATCTTCAATATTTTCAAAGAATTTCAATGCTTCTCCATCTGTAGAAGAACGAGGATTACTCAATATGACATCATCATTTACGACATTACTTTCTTCAGATTGAAACTGACGCATCATATCACTGAGCATTACGTTCATCAGATCAACTATTCTCGAATCAACATTCATATGAATACTTTTTGAGCAATGAAATGAATCAAAATCTTCTCCATGACGTGTCTATGTCTTATAGTTTTTCAAAAACCAATTTAAAAACAAATTTTCTCTAACACTATCTCATTTGAAGTGATATCTATTTGCACATTTTCTGCATGGACAACTAATCATATCGCTTGGAAATATGTTGGTGAAATCCATAAATCTCTTAATCCCCTCATAATATTCAGTTGAAAATCTATCTTGGATATCAATCCAGATCCTATCCATATCTGTATTTAATAAAAATAAAAAGTGAAATATCTTATTTAAATTCTAAAAAAACACATATCATTAAAATTTAAAAAACAAATATGAAGGACAAATAACATTACATGCGGACGAATCGATTATGGGTAACGGGGTGTGACTCGATTGTGAATCCATGACGGTGCAGTGACTTGATGATAGTGGTTCGACGACCGGACTTGAAAGGAGAAGAACTGTTGGCCGAAGCGTGGGAGGGTTCTACACGGTGGGGCACAATGGACCGGGAGGGTCCAATGGAGGTAGGAGGACTTGCCGGAGGGATGCAATGGGTCCGGGAGGGGACGGCGACGGCAGGACTATCCAAAGGTGTAGCGCGGAGGCAGGGGGTGGGGGTTGCTGGGTCGCGGGGGTATCGATGTCACGGGGGCACAGCGCGGAGGAAAGGCGTGGGGGGTCGCCGGGGTTTAGGGTGCCACAGCACGAAGGCAACGGGGTGGGGGTCGCCGGGGGCTGTCAGGGTCACCGGGAGGTCCGAGGTCAGGGGTCGGGGTCGCTGGGGTTCGGTGTCACCGGGGTCGCCAGAGGTCGGGGGTCGGGGTCGCTGGGGGTCAGGTAGGGGTCACCCGGGGTCTGGGAGGGGTCGTCGGGGGTCGGGATCGTCGGGGGTCGGGGTCGCCGGGTCGAGGGGTCGGGGTCACCGGGGGTCATGGTCGCGAGGTCGGGGAGGGGTGGTCACAGGGTCGGGGAGGGGAAAATTAGGTTTTTAGATATTAAAGTGCATCGACCACCATTTGGAAACTGCTGTTAATATTATTAGCTGCCACCAATTGGCTACCGCTAAAATTCCCCCGCCTCGAAAACCAGAAATTCTAGTAGTGCAATATCAATGGGGAAAACTGCGACCACCAAAGGCATCAGAGTAGCGAACTCTAAAGACTATTAGATACCACTTTTGGTGGTCATTAAATATCTATTTTATATTAATGATATCATTATGACTGTATTATCTTCATTCATCATATTTTCTATGAGTTTATCAACTTTCTTTTGATTGCAAAACTCTCTTGAAAAAATTCCATCATTTTCCACAGACAAATCATTCTCATTTATTCTCAGATAGCATTTGAGGTCCACAAGTGTGGTATGTCTTTACTTATCTTCTCTTCTTATATGTGCTATGTTTTCATTTTTCATAATAAAAGGAAGATTGTGGTGGTGTTCTTGCCATGGAGTATGAAATTTGCAGTATGGGTAGAACATGTTCCATTACCAACACGTGTTGGGTGATATTCATGTTGGGGGAATATTGCTAGACTTACGGTTTTTCGTTTTAAGAAAATCATCCCACCCTACTTACAGGTTTAGTGTAGTTAGTATTTATTTATTTATTTTTTGCAAGAACACAATCAGTTTTGTTTTATTTTAATATTTAATAGGTGGAGATTTGTTGTTTTTGGGTTTTCAAGAATAAAATCATGTTTTGTTTTCAGTCTGGTTGTCATTTGGGGCCAAGTGTGATGCCAGAAAGTTGCAGTTGCAGTCGCACTTTCCGCTGTAGTGTGCATGGGATGTGCCGCACCACCCCCACTGGCTGCAGCACTGCTTGTCGTGGAAGAATTTTCCAGGGGGCGTCGCGTCCTCCCCGGGGGATAGCGGGGGTATAAATACCCTGCCCGGGCTTCTCAAACCAAATATTGTGCCCCGGGATCCAAGGACCAAACTGCAACTAAAAATTTATGATGGGCTTCTTGCAAATTTAATTTACTTCATTGATTGTCTCCCCATCTCCAGTGTGGCAACATTTTGGATTATTTACAAAAACTTTTACCATTATTGGTTAGTATTTTGACCAAAACATACAACGTGATTAAAATTTCTTATTTGGGTCATAAATAATTTAATTTAACATTAACATCAAATTATTTTTATAGAATAGCTGGGACCAGTGTGTGAGACTTGTTTGAACTCCAAAAATGAACAATGATCACCCTAATCCCAGAATTCTAGTGAAAGTGTCAAATTGCATTTCAATTATAATATCCAATGTCACTCAAAATCATCTAAATCATAAATTAAATGAGTAATTTTTATAGGGTCATGGATTGAAGAGCATGAACCATATATAATGAATTCCCACATTTAAAATTATAATACTACTACGTGATAACACTACCACAAATCTGGGCAAGGGATGCACCGACTTTTTACAGCGTTAAGCAGAAAGCGCCGATAAAAGTTTCACCTTTATCAGTGCCAACTAAAATCACTGATAAAGATATTTTTTATTTCCAATAAAAAAACACTGATAAAGATGAATCCTTTAACTGCATTTTTTTAAATGATAAAGGGTATATTCATCAGTCCTATTCTTAGCGCATATAAAATTTTTTGATAAAAAATTATTATTAATTTATATAAATTTGTTATATTTATATAAAAAATAATGTTTATTTATATGCATTAATTAAAAAACACTTTTTTAAAATTAATATTTTTTAAATAATTCAAATATATATTTATATAATCTTTTAAAAAAAATATAATATTGTAAATAAATAATTATATTTAAATATTTATAAATTTTTAAATTTTTTACAATAATAAATATATTTACTACATTTATAATTATATATTCTTAAATAAATATATATTTAAATAAATATATGGTTCCAATGAATTTGTTCAATAAACATATATATTAAGAGATAATTGTTGGGGGCACCTCCTCCAATGGTGCATGTTCAGTTTCTACTTAAATTGGGTGAAGACTGTGTGAAATAATTCATGCAAAGACATGATTCTAACACGGGTCAAAGAAGAATTTTTTGGAGTAATGAATCTTAACACATGCATTTTTCCTTATAAAAGGTGGCAGCTGCAAGACTTTTGGACTCACCAACATCCACAACACTAAGATCAGAGCCCATTTGGTGCTCGTCTTTCATCAACGATCATTTTTCCTTTACATTCATGAGTTATACATTTGAAATCCCTTCTATTTTTGGGAAGTCTCTATAGTGTACTTATTAATTTTAGTGGACCCGCCTTTCAGGACTAGGTCCCGTGGTTTTTCCCTTATTGGGTTTTCCACGTAAAAATTTCTGGTGTCAACCTTTATATTCTGCACATTTACTTTTGCGTCGCTATGCTTCAAATTTTATTTGGAGGGAAAGATTTTATTTTTCTTCTACGCGTTCGCTTTGATTTTGTTTGCATGTTTGTCGCTTAATGTCTTTCCCAACATCTGGTATAAAAGGAATTGATTTTTATTTCATATTTATTATGGAATCCAATTATAGACGGATAATTTGTTGAATGGTACCAACTACCATATGTGGCGACTAAAAATGATGGATTTTCATTTTTTCAAGCGAATGCATCGTCTTGTGTTTAGTACCCAGAAGCAATAAAGGATGTCAGATGAATAATGAGAGTTCGATCATGAGATGGTTTGTGGTTTCATTCACCAATGGGATGACGATAACATGATGAACAACATTGTCAACACCTCTCACACCAGAACATTATAGGAGAAGCTCGGGACAACATATACTTCCAAGACAGGAAATAATAAATTATTTCTTCTCAAAAAAATGATGAATTTTGGGTATAAAAAAGATACGTCTATTTCAGACTATTTGAGGGAATATCGAGGAATTTTTTATTTGTTGTCTAGTATTGGTAACAATTATAAAGATGAGGTTTTGGCTCTTTTGTTGCTTAACTCTTTACCCAATTCTGTGAGAATTTACGTGTTACTCTAACCGGTTCTGCTCCTAATGGTGCTGTGAAATTTATTTTTGTTAATTCTATAGTTTTAAATAATGAGGACATGAAATGTACTTAGGTGAAATCCTCTTTATAGCTTCTAGTAACAGAGAACAGGGGAAGAAATGAAGACTAGGGACATAACAATAATGATAAAAGAAAAGGTAGCAGTAAATCAAGTTCAAAGAAAATATGTTTTTAATGTCATCATTATGGTAAGAAGGGACATGTTAAGAAGTTTTTATATGAGATGAAAAACAAAACTAGAATGAAGTAAACTTCACAGATGAAGAATGTCGATGAAGATGATCATGTCGCCGCCACTATAGGGGTGATCTTGTTATTTTTTATGACTCTATTAATATCACTTCTGATGATTTTGGCTGGGTTGTTGACAGTTGTGCATGTTTTCATGTGACATCTGACACATGTCTATCATGGGGAGTGGAAAAAATTAATTTACTAAGTTAAAATATAATATAGTGGTAAACATAGGTTATCTCCAGGGAGAAGCGCTCAACAATCATGTTTTTTCTTCAAAATTTGATAATAAAGTGGTGGTTATTTTTTAAATGATTAATTATGAACAAAAACTAAAGGAAGAAATAATGTTAAAGAATGAAATCAAAATGGAAAATCATGTGTCTGAAAATAGTTATATGAATTGGGTGATCAGGTAGAGGTCCATATTCCAATTTAAATGTTCACATAGTTCTGATTAATTCAATCCTCTTCTGTTAAGCCGATTAAAGTGATATTCCACAATCGATTCCTCCCACATATTTGGTCAACAATGTTGGTGAGTGTAAAACATAACACCATATTATTTTTTTTATACTCTCATTCATTTTGAAAATGTGTTACAGAGAATATCCTCAATTGATTTAGTCAATTCATGATCGGGTCTTGTTTATCCCAGAAAATCTTGAATATGCACTACAACTCTGACTTGTACTAATGATCGCCAAGTACATCACCAATAATCCCTGATCAATTCCATCGTATATAGACCATAACCGAGTGGAGGAGGTAATTATAAATAAAACAAATCAATAACAACAACAAAATATAAAATCAAATACAATTGCACAAGATAATATAACCTGTTATTATGAATTGAAACCAACTTCACAGAATAAAGAAAACATTTTATAACATTATTCTCATGAACTCAAACACCAGAAAATAGAAAACCCGAACTTCCCCAATCACTCAAAAGATTTACACCACCATGATAAGTGTAATTTATAAGAATGAGGAAGAAGAATACGTTACAAAAATAAAAGATAGAAAAGAGATAAAAAAGAGTAACAGAAAAAGTATCATCCAGAATCGTTCCACGGGGTGTTTAGCTTTTGTTCTCCCATAATATGGTTGAATCACACCATGGTCCCTTATTATAGGATGTGAGAAATGGGGTTGGATAGATATCCTTGAAATTTCAGATCATTTTTCTTAGTTTTAATGAAGTTGTGTCCAAAATACTAGACCTGACTTTTTTATGCCTGCCAAACACTATTCCACTAACCCTACATTGTCTGGTTCAAGGAAGGCCATAATGAAATCATTTCTCCCTGCAATTTAATATGTAAAATAATTGTAGAGTTAGATTTCCAACATATCTAGAATCAACCCATTTGGTGGCCGATATCCCAAGATATGATTCATTGAATGAGGTAAGGTCCATTCTGCTGGAAAAAATAAGTGTTCACATTGTTTGATTTTTTTGGGTTTGTAGGAATTCTAATGGGATCACATCCTAGAATAATAAGTTGTAGCCATGAAAAATTTAATCCAAAAAAAACAAATCTCATAAATTTGATACATATTTTAAGGGTTATGTATGAAATACAGAGGTGAACGAAAACTGTTAAATTTATAGAATTAACCAGTTTTGGAATTTAAGTTCAAAACTCACCAAAAATCATAAAATGATACAAATAAGCTCACATTGATTAATTTATAGGTATTAAATCATTTAAAACACTTGAATAATGCTTAATATATTATCTCTATCAATTCCCCCACTCTTAGAACTTAGATTTCTGGATAAGTAAACATCAAAATAAAATCAAAGAAAATTTAAAACACATATCCATGGGATCCAAGGACATATGTTTATCAATAGGACTTGTCAATGTTTTTCTATGGGTTTAGGTTGGTAGGATTTAGATGTGAAAAATTTGAAGGCTGAATGAGGAGGGCTTGGCGCTTTTTGAAGAAAAATTGCATTATTCTAATTTTTACTTAAGTATGGTCTCCTCCTCGATCCAGTTAGAATCAAGTAATATCCATCAGCATGAAAAATAAATGAAATTTCACACCGTTTTATAATTTTAGTTGAAAAAGATTCAACCATATAAAAAATGTCTTTTCGTGAATGCTCCAGATAGGCACAACTTTCATTTTTTCATTGGAATCTACAGAAAGTCACAACTTCTCATACATGCACTACTGGAAATTCGGGCTATAACCAAGATTTAAAACCATGGATATAGGTCTTCTAATTGTCGCTATAGGTAATAGCCCCAGTTTAAGGAACCATGGATATGTTTGGTGTGGCTATAGGCCTACAATTATAGCCACAGTTTGGAACTGTGGCTATAGGTATAGAGTCACGGTTCAAACCATGGCTATAGGTATACAGCCACGGTTCTAACCGTGGTAATATCATTATAGCCATGGTTTAGAACCCTGGCTATACTAGAGGAGGGACACAGTTTATTGCCATGGTTAGAAAACCTGGAATTAGACCTTTAGCCATGGTTTTTAACTATGGAAATAGACCTATATCCACCGTTAGAAACTGTGGCTATAGGGTCTGAAAAATAATAAAAGAAGCCCCACACCCCCTGCACAGCCCCCCCCCCCTGCAGTAGCCCATCCCCCTACAGACCGCTCCCTCTTGGACACTAGACCCCCCACCCTACATAAACCCCCATCCCCTGGACAGCCCCCTCCCCCTTGGACAACCCCCCTGCAAAGCCCCCCACCTGGACAGACCCTAGATACACCCCCCCCCCCCCCCGCACAGACAGACCCTAGACACCCCAGACCCTGGACACCCCCCAGAAAGACCATGGACACCCCCTGGACAGACCCTGGACCCCCCCAGCCCCCCAGACCTTGGACACCCCCCTAGATAGACCCTGGACAACCCGGACAGACCCTGGACACCCCCAGACCCAGGACAGATCCCCCTGGATAGCCCAGAACTCCACTCCCCTTGACAACCCCCACCCCCTGCCTACTGGATAGACCATGAACCCCCATAGAACCTAGACACCCCCCATTCCCCCCATACCCTCAACACCCCCAGTCCCTGGTTAGATCCCCCAGGACAGCCCAGACCTCCACTCCCCTGGACAGCCACCCCCACCCTCCTGGACAGACCCTAGAACCCCCCCCCCCCCCACCAGAACGTGGACACCCCCAGTCTTGCCCCCCCCACCCTGCCTGTTTCCCCTCCCCTCTGCCCCGACCAACCCCTACTTTCACCTCCCAACCAGCCCCCACTTGCACCCCCCGGACAGACCCTAGACACCACTCAGACCCTAGACACCCCCTAGACCCTGGAAAACCCCCTTTGGACAGCCAAGACCTCCACTCCCTGGGACACCCAATGTAACAACCCGAAATTTTGAATAAATCTCGTTTCCTAATTTTATGTGTTATTTTATTTTTTATACTCAACAAAAATGTTTCATTTGATAGCATGAGTATAATTAAAATGATACTGTTGGTTTTTGACTGTTATATGACCATTGGTCAATATGACCACTAGAAACTAAACGTTTTGATTATTGTCTCTAAATACAAGTAATCTTGGTTAATTAATATAGAAAGAAGATTCGATGGCCTCATCCAGTAGTCTTGGACCAATCGAAGCCCATCTAACAGAACTTGGGTAGGAGGTAGCACCACTGGGTTTTGCACTGGACCAAACCCAATCTGAACTTCATTGTATAAAGCTAGAACGGGATCGCCTTCGCGAGAAGTTCAAACTGATAGAAATTATTACTCGTGCGATGTTGGCCGAGCCTCCCTCGGATTCTCTCACCTTAGCACACCTTACACTTAGGTCATATGCTGGTGTGATAAGGGGCTATGTAAGGAGACCGTAACTGCCTTGTGTAATCCTTTATTTTAAATAAAAATTGGGATTTCTTCTTATGATGAAGTTTATGAATTTTCAAATGACCGGATAAATATAGTATGCATATTTTTGATGAATTTTAGAAAAAGGATATTTTAAAAATGGTTTTGTAAACCTTAAATAATTAAAAATGTGTAATGATTTTTGAAAAATGGTCTTCTACAATTATGTTCAGTACAAAATTTAGAGTCTAATAAAATCAACTTAATTTTTGATGAATAGTAAATTATGAATAGTGATTTTATGATTAGGATTAGTAATGTGTCCAAATGGATTAGTAATCTCACTTAAAGAAAGTATTAATATAATCTAGGCACCTTGATTATGTAATGTGATTCAGTAAAATGGTTAAATAACGGTTTCATAAATTATTATTCAAGTATTAGTTTTTTCGGGTGAATAGTGTTTTTTATTTAAAAATTTAATTAAAAATATTTATATAATTATTTTTATAAAACAGATTTCATTTTTGAACTCAGAGCACCGATATTATGCTATAGTAATTTTTGGGGTTTTTTCAGAAAAAAATTAATTTTCAGTGAATTGTGTTTTTATTTAAAAATTAAATTAAAAATATTTAGAAAATTATTTTTATAAAATGGAGTCCATATTTGTAATCAGAGTGTTGATATTTGGTTAAGGTGAAATTTTGGGATTATTCTGAGAAAGTTGAATTTTCGATGAATAGTGAAAATACAGTTTTTAAGTTACGAGTGTTTAATGACATCATTAAATGATGTATTAAGTTTGTAATAAATATGTTCGAATTATGAATAGTGAGATAAGGTATGAGGTGTCCCAAGTGGCCAATACCATTGACAAATACCATGGGCAAACCGATGGTTTTGCCAAAAACCACTAATGAGGTGTCCCTTTGCCATTAATGCCTTGTCCCCTCACTTTCCCTATAAATACCAAGCCATCCTCTCATCCATTCGACTCCCCACTCTCCCCCAACGAATTTATGGTCTCATTAACTCCCAAGGAGTCCTCCCATGGTTCCCCCAAGCCCTCAAGGTCCCAACCATTGAGTTTTATGAGTTATGTTTTAAGGTAAGGGATCCGATCTCTCTCTTTCTTTCCAAGAAATCTCTTTTATGTAATTTCTTTTATGCTCCATGTTATTATGTTAAAGGGTGTCCATTAATACTCCTCTTACTGCCCTTTTCATTTTCAAATAATGAGAGATCCCCTCTTACTCTCATTATTTCGTTTTATGAAGTTTTACGTGGCGCTGTTAGGCTGCCGAAATTTTTGTAACAGATTCTTTCTCCCTTCTCTTTTTTTTCAAGATCTATTTTCATGTAAAGTATTTCAAGTTCCTTTTTATTATGTTGGGGTATGATATATAAATTTATCATACTGATATTTTATGATCATATTATGAGATACCCCATTTGATCTCTTCAATTCAGTATTTTGAAGTTTTAAGTGGCGCCGTTAGGCTGCCGAAATTTTAAGTGGTTCTTCACCCTTCTCGTTTTGAAGTTCTACTTTCATGTCAATTATTTCAAGTTCCATTTTGTTATGTTGGGGTATGATCTCTATATCTATCATACTGGAATATTATGTTCATATGATTAGAGACCCCATTTGATATCTTCAATTCAGTATTTTGAAGTTTTAAGTGGCGCCGTTAGGCTGCCGAATTTTTAAGTGGTTCTTCACCCTTCTCGTTTTGAAGTTCTACTTTCATGTCAATTATTTCAAGTTCCTTTTTGTTATTTTGGGGTATTATCTCAATATCTATCATACTGGACTATTATTTTCATATGATGAGAGACCCCATTTGATCTATTCAATTCAGAATTTTGATGTTTTAAGTGGCACCGTTAGGTTGCCGAATTTTTAAGTGGTTCTTCACCCATCTCGTTTTGAAGATCTACTTTCATGTCAATTATTTCAAGTTCCTTTTTGCTATGTTGGGGTATGATCTCTATATCTATCATATTGTACTCTTATGTTCATATGATGAGAGACCCAATTTTATCTCTTCAATTCAGTGTTTTGATGTTTTAAGTGGCGCCGTTAGGCTGCCGGATTTTTAAGTGGTTCTTCACCCTTCTCGTTTTGAAGTTCTACTTTCATGTCAATTATTTCAAGTTACTTTTTTTTATGTTGGGGTATTATCTCAATATCTATCATACTTGACTCTTATTTTCATATGATGAGAGAACCCATTTGATCTCTTCAATTCAATATTTTGATGTTTTAAGTGGCGCCGTTAGGCGGCCGAATTTTTAAGTGGTTCTTCACCCTTCTCGTTTTGAAGTTCTACTTTCATGTCAATTATTTAAAGTTACTTTTTGTTATGTTTGGGTATGATATCTATATATATCATACTGGACTCTTATGTTCATATGATGAGAGACCCCATTTGATCTCTTCAATTCAGTATTTTGAATTTTTAAGTGGCGTCGTTAGGCTGCCGAACTTTCATAAGAGAAATCTATTTTTTGTCTTCCTTCCATGTTTTTCATTTCAAATGGTATGTCCTTGAAATTTCATTACCATGATCATGTATCCTTCTTATTCTGTCCATCTACTATTTTATGGGTCATTTATGAATGTTTGAACCATTTTACCTCTCTTTTTAATGTCTTCTAAAACCTCGTAACATAGCCGTTATGCTGCAGAATTTCCGTCTCAAAATGTCTCTCTCTTTTTCTAAAGTTCTTTTATATTATTAAGTGAATACTAAAAGCTCTTTTTTCTAAATGGGTATTCAGATATATACCAAAATGTTCTATTTTAAATTCTGGGATTTACATACATGAGACCCACCTTCCTTTTCTGTGGGTTTTAATGTGATGTAAAGACCATGTCTTTAAAGCAGTTTTTAAAACGTTATGATTATGAAATGAAACCCATTTATTTTATGCTATATGGGTTATTTATGAAATTTTTTATGATTATATATGTGGATCACATGATAATAAAGGAAAATTTAAGGGTGCTCCCTGATAGCGCTCCAATCCATTGGGTAATGATGTAACCACTAGAGATTACAATTTTCACGATACCTTGGTGAATAACCTTAGTAATTTTCAAATGACACCTTGGGGATGGACCTTGGTGATATGTTCATGATTGTCTATGTTAAATGATGTAGCCACATTTTCAAGTTATGAAAAATGTTATTTTTATTATGATATGCCTCCTTATTTCATTCTCATGCCTTAATGTTCTTTTTCATGACCTTATTGAAGTATCTCAAGTTCACATGTAAAATGTTTCTCTTGTTTTCCTTACTGGGCTTTTTGCTCACCCTTTCTTTTGATGTATGCTCCCAGGTTATGTGATGCAGTAATGAATCTAGGATGAACATGAGGAGATGCCTTTCAAGTGTTTTAGAAGAATGTTTTATGTTTTCATGTTTAAAGTTCCTGGTTTCCATGACACTAAACCTTAAAGATCCTCGGTTTTGTAAAATGTAATGAAAGTTTATGTGATAAAGAGGCAGGATGCTATAGTTGGTATCAAAGGATGGTTTAGTTATTTGTGGAAATTATGATATGAAAAATCTATGAAGAACCATATAGATAAGTTTAAATATAGGAAATCTTCCTGGTATTTTGGTGAGTATTGAGTAAGGGGTTTCCAAGAAAATACATCCCTGTCTGGATACGAGCAGGTAGAGGTGGCTCTGGAACAGATGTACATAGGGGTAAAACCTGAAAACACTGCTTTGAGCTAGACTCGATTGGGAACTGGTACACGACAACGGGCCTTGCTGCACTCTTGGTTACGGCACTCCCGGGGGATATGCTTTGGTAAATCCATAAGCTTAGTATAAACCATTATTAAAGGAACAAGGATAAAACAAAATAAAGATTCACATAAGAATATATGATCATGTATAACCTAGATTGGAACCTAGGGGATCACAAGTTAGTATATACTTTTATTCTACATGTTTATCCTTTTATGCATAAATTTTCCTTTTCATGATTATTAGCTAAGTAAATAAGCCCCTAATAATAGTTTTTTTCTTAGTTAATGGTGGGAAATGGAAGAACATGTCCCAAAAACCAATGTGATAGGAAATGTGACGAGTGTCGTATTAATATGACAGAGGTGATTAGGAGATTAAAAGATGATTATTGTTTTGGAATACGTTCACTATTTTAGGGACCCTATATGATCGAGGTAAATAGATTACTACAGTATTTTCATTGAGGAGTAAGTTTGACTTATATTTTGAAGAATCGATGAATTTATGGTGGACTTATAGTAATTTAGGTTACTTATGGGAATGATTAACCTATCTTGGGTAAAAATATGTTTAGTTTAGATAATTTTGTTATAAGTTGTTAGGAGTGGTTGATGTTGTTTGGGGATGAACAATGGAGTTTATTTTGTAAGACTATGTTATCAAATCCTTCTTGTATTTGGGTTTCAATCTTAGTTTGGTTTATTTTGAAGAATTTTAAGGACCGTTATTTAATGGATAGTCTATGATGAACTTTGGGTATTACCATGGAACGTTGAAGATTTAAATTTTTTTTCTATTCCTATGGTATTCTTCCTTTTTGAAGAGTTGTTTAACCTTACCCTTTCTATTTTTGAGATAATGTTTAAAGATAGAAGAAATAGATAGTTAATCTTTTGTGGATTATGTGATTCTCTAGAAGATGATTCTTGTGTTTTGATGAGACCAAGTAGCTTTGAATGCTCATCGTTTGGGAGAAAAGATTAGTTTTGGTAGAAACTTATTAAAGGGTGAAACTCTACATGAAGGTAGATATATTTCCTTATGTTTTTGTTCTATGTTGTAAATGAATTCCTCAAAATTATGAAAAGGAACGTAAAACAAAAACGTTGTTGGTTTAAGTTTCCTACTAGGTAATCAAAGATCGTTTATACACATCATAAGTTTGGGATTTTCTTGTGGTTAACTTTCTCCTAATCATGTTCTCTGTCACTCTCCCTCAGAAATTGACCCTTTGTTTTCTCCTCCATGTCCATGTTTTCCTACATGGAATCCTAGTGTGGGCTAACTCGGGTGACCTTCGTACTTCCCTTTCTTTTTTTTAAAGTAATAGTTTTACTGACTCCTTTTCCGATGTGGGAGTTTCAATGAAATTTAAAAACCTAATTTTAAAAAATTACGAGGATTCAATTTCTTAAGGGGAGAAGATTGTAACAACCCGAAATTTTGAATAAATCTTGTTTCCTAATTTTATGTGTTATTTTATTTTTTATACTCAACAAAAATGTTTCATTTGATAACATGAGTATAATTAAAATGATACTGTTGGTTTTTGACTGTTATTTGACCATTGGTCAATATGACCACTAGAAACTAAACGTTTTGATTATTGTCTCTAAATACAAGTAATTATGGTTAATTAATATAGAAAGAAGATTCGATGGCTTCATCCAGTAGTCTTGGACCAATCGAAGCCCATCTAACAGAACTTGGGAAGGAGGTAGCACCACTGGGCTTTGTTTTGGACCAAACCCAAGCTGAACATCATCGTATAAAGCTAAAATGGGATCGACTTCGCGAGAAGTTCAAACTAATAGAAATTACTACTCGTGCGATGTTGGCCGAGCCTCCCTCGGATTCTCTCACCTTAACACACATTACACTTAGGTCATATGCTGGTGTGATAAGGGGATATGTAAGGAGACCGTAACTACCTTGTGTAATCCTTTATTTTAAATAAAAATTGGGATTTCTTCTTATGATGAAGTTTATGAATTTTCAAATGACCGGATAAATATAGTATGCATATTTTTGATGAATTTTAGAAAAAGGATATTTTAAAATGGTTGTGTAAACCTTAAATAATTAAAAATGTGTAATGATTTTCGAAAAATGGTCTTCTACAATTATGTTCAGTATGAAATTGAGAGTCTAATAAGATCAACTTAATTTTTGATGAATAGTAAATTATGAATAGTGATTTTATGATTAGGATTAGTAATTTGTCCAAATGGATTAGTAATCTCACTTAAAGAAAGTATTAATATAATCTAGGCACCTTGATTAAGTAATGTGATTCAATAAAATGGTTAAATAACAGATTCATAAATTATTATTCAAGTATTAGTTTTTTCGGGTGAATAGTGTTTTTATTTAAAAATTCAATTAAAAATATTTAGATAATTTTTTTTATAAAACGGATTTCATTTTTGAACTCAGAGCACCGATATTATGCTATGGTAATTTTTGGGGTTTTTTCTGAAAAAAATGAATTTTCGGTGAATAGTGTTTTTATTTAAAAGTTAAATTAAAAATATTTAGAAAATTATTTTTATAAAATGGAGTCCATATTTGTAATCAGAGCGTTGATATTTGGTTAAGGTGAAATTTTGGGATTATTCTGAGAAAGTTGAATTTTCGATGAATGGTGAAAATACAGTTTTTAAGTTACGGGTGTTTAATCAAATCATTAAATGATGTATTAAGTTTGTAATCAATATATTAGAATTATGAATAGTGATATAAGGTATGAGGTGTCCCAAGTGGCCAATACCATGGGCAAATACCATGGGCAAACCCATGGTTTTTCCAAAAACCACTAATGTGGTGTCCCTTTGCCATTAATGCCTTGTCCCCTCACTTTCCCTATAAATACCAAGCCATCCTCTCATCCATTGGACTCCCCACTCTCCCCCAACGAAGTTCTGGTCTCATTACCTCCCAAGGAGTCCTCCCATGGTTTCCCCAAGCCCTCATGGTCCCAACCATTGAGTTTTAAGAGTTATGTTTTAAGGTAAGGGATCCGATCTCTCTCTTTCTTTCCATGAAATCTCTTTTATGTAATTTCTTTTATGCTCCATGTTCTTATATTAAAGGTTGTACTTTTATACTCCTCTTACTACCCTTTTCATGTTCACATAATGATATATCCTCTCTTACTCTCATTATTTCGTTTTACGAAGTTTTACGTGGCGCCGTTAGGCTACCGAAATTTTTGTAACGGATTCTTTCTCCCTTCTCTTTTTTTTTTCAAGATCTATTTTCATGTAAAGTATTTCAAGTTCTTTTTTATTATGTTGGGGTATGATCTCTAAATTTATCATACTTATCTTTTATGATCATATGATGAGAGACCCCATTTGATCTCTTCAATTCAGTATTTTGATGTTTTAAGTGGCGCCGTTAGGCTGCCGAAATTTTAAGTGGTTCTTCACCCTTCTCGTTTTGAAGTTCTACTTTCATGTCAATTATTTAAAGTTACTTTTAGTTATGTTGGAGTATGATCTCTATATCAATCATACTGGAATCTTATGTTCATATGATGAGAGAACCCATTTTATCTATTCAATTCAGTATTTTGAAGTTTTAAGTGGCGCCGTTAGGCTGCCGAAATTTTAAGTGGTTCTTCACCCTTATCGTTTTGAAGTTCTACTTTCATGTCAATTATTTCAAGTTCCATTTTGTTATGTTGGGGTATGATCTCTATATCTATAATACTGGACTCTTATGTTCATATGATGAGAGACCCCATTTGATCTCTTCAATTCAGTATTTTGATGTTTTAAGTGGCGCCGTTAGGCTGCCGAATTTTTAAGTGGTTCTTCACCCTTCTCGTTTTGACGTTCTACTTTCATGTCAATTATTTCAAGATCCTTTTTATTATGTTGGTGTATTATCTCAATATCTATCATACTGTACTCTTATGTTCATATGATGAGAGACCCCATTTGATCTCTTCAATTCAGTATTTTGAAGTTTTAAGTGGCACCGTTAGGCTGCCGAATTTTTAAGTGGTTCTTCACCTTTCTCGTTTTGAAGTTCTACTTTCATGTCAATTATTTCAAGTTCCTTTTTGTTATGTTGGGGTATGATATCTAAATATATCATACTGGACTATTATGTTCATATGATTAGAGACCCCATTTGATCTCTTCAATTCAGTATTTTGATGTTTTAAGTGGCGTCGTTAGGCTGCCGAACATTCATAAGAGAAATCTAATTTTTGTCTTCCTTCCATGTTTTTCATTTCAAATGGTATTTCCTTGAAATTTCATTACCATGATCATGTATCCTTCTTTTTCTGTCCATATACTATTTAATGGGTCATTTATGAATGTTTGACCCATTTTACCTCTCTTTTTAATGTCTTCTAAAACCTTGTAACATAGCCGTTATGCTGCAGAATTTCCGTCTCAAAATGTCTCTCTCTTTTTCTAAAGTTCTTTTGTATTATTAAGTGAATACTAAAAGCTCTTTTTTCTAAATGGGTATTCAGATATATACCAAAATGTTCTATTTTAAATTCTGGGATTTACATACATGAGACCCACCTTCCTTTTCTGTGGGTTTTAATGTGATGTAAAGACCATGTCTTTAAAGCAGTTTTTAAAACGTTATGATTATGAAATGAAACCCATTTATTTTATGCTATATGGGTTATTTATGAAATGTTTTATGATTATATATGTGGATCACATGATAATAAAGGCAAATTTAAGGGTGTGCCCTGATAGCGCTCCAATCCATTGGGTAATGATGTAACCACTAGAGATTACAATTTTCACGATACCTTCGTGAATAACCTTGGTAATTTTCAAATGACACCTTGGGGATGGACCTTGGTGATATGTTAATGATTTTCTATGTTAAATTATTTATCCACATTTTCAAGTTATGAAAAATGTTATTTTTATTATGATATGCCTCCGTATTTCATTCTCATGCCTTAAAGTTCTTTTTCATGACCTTATTGAAGTATCTCAAGTTCACATGTAAAATGTTTCTCTTGTTTTCCTTACTGGGCTTTTTGCTCACCCTTTATTTTGATGTATGCTCCTAGGTTATGTGATGTAGTAATGAATCTAGGATGAACATGAGGAGAAGCCTTTCAAGTGTTTTAGAAGAATGTTTTATGTTTTCATGTTTAAAGTTCCTGGTTTCCAAGACACTAAACCTTAAAGATCCTCGGTTTTGTAAAATGTAATGAAAGTTTATGTGATAAAGAGGCAGGATGCTATACCCAACCCCAACCTCCTGGACAGACCCAAGAACCCCCTAGAACCTGGACACCCCCCAGACCCTGGACACCCCCCAGAACCTAGACAGATCCCCCTGGATAGCCCAGAACTCAACTCCCCTGGACAGCTACCCCCCTCCTAGACAGACACTAGACCCCCCATAACATGGAAACCACCCAGAGCCCCCAGTCCTGCCCCCCACCCACCCTACCCATTTCCCCTCCCCCACCCCTGCCAGCCCCCACTTGCACCCTCCTACCGTCCCCCACTTGCACCCTCCTACCAGCCCCCACTTTCACCCCCAACCAGTCCCCCCTGCTGGTTTCCAACTTTACCCCTGTCAGTCCCCTCCAAATTAAATTATACATGATAGATACATACATAATAAGAATCAAAAAATCCAAATATAAAAAAACACATTACTGCACTTACATGAGTCTACCTATAAGACAAACTATCAAAGAAGTCTAGAACCAGCTCAAATGTACCTACAACACAAGGTATAACATAGTAGTACTCATTCCCTAAAATCATGGTAAAATAAAACATCATAGAATATTCACAAAGAATATAACTCAATAATCAAGAATAATGTAGCCCCCTGCTGGACCCCCTGGATAGCAGCTCCCTCCCCACTACTGGACCCCCCTGGACAGCATCCCCCCCTGCTGGACACCCTGGACAACAGCCCTGCCGTCCTGGACCCCCCTGGACAGTAGCCCGCCTGCTGAACCCCCCTAGACAGAACCCCCCATGCTGGACCCCCCTGAACAGCCGCCCCCCATGCTGGACCCCCTCGACAGCCCCCCCCCCCCTTACACCTCCCTTGCTCACCCCCTTTCCCCCCTTGCACCCCCTTGCACTCCCATGCTAGACCCCCCTTACACACACCCCTTTCACCCTCCCTCTTATGTGGTTAGTTGCATGGAGGTGTATAGGTGTGTGTTGTGGTTCTTCCTGGTTTCAGGTTGGGAGGGGAGGGGCTACTCAGGTGGAGGGGTGTATGTTCATAGGGAGTGGTATGAAAGTTACTTTTGATGGATCTTATGGTTGAGGTTGGGAGATTCTAGGTTTACCCAACAGAGACATACAGATATTCTCATAGTGGGGTTATAGGTTTCTTGTGGAGGATTTATGAGGTGGGGTTGTGAGTTTCGTGTTGCTATTTTCAATTATAATCCCTTTGAAGATGGGCTTCAGCTGGGGGTGTTTCTATTTGGATTTTTCTACATGGTGTAGTATAGGATACACTTACATGGTTCATGGTGTTGGTTGGTTTGTGATTTCTAATATGGTTGGTAACATGTTTTGGGTGCATAGGGGTTGAATTTCTGGTGTTTCTTATTTGCTTTCGATTACTATTATAGGCTTCTGGTTCTCTCGATTGTCTAGTGTGGTGGATATAGTTTGGGGTGGGTCTTCAGGAGGTGGTTTGGAGTAAGTTCAGTTGGCTTGTGCTCGGTTTCCCCATCTTGTGTATTCTAGTTGTTAATAGTGTAGGGATTTCCATGGTGGATGTTCTAAAATTCCCTTGAGATGCTAGATGCTGCAGGTTGGGAGGCATGTTTCTGGTAGATGGGTGGTTCTCTTTCTAGGGTGGGTGCATGTTGACTACTTGGTGGGTCTACAGGTGGTAGATTCAGGGTGGGTATTAGCTCACATTTGGATCAGGGACTACTTGGGGATTCTTTAAATTGTATGATGGGTTAGGTGTGGGTGATGTAGGGATCTTTGGATGGATGGTACTAGTTTACTGCTGGTTTCTTATACTTTCTTATGGTGGGGTGGTCCATTTTGATTCATGTTGTTCAGATGGTGATGGATGGGGCCAGATGGTGGTCTAAGGATGATTTGGTTTCTAGCTAATATTTTGGGAGTTGTGTCTACCATTGGTGCTTATTGTTGTTGGATCTGTTGTGGTTTAGGGTTCTTATGCAAGTAGGTGTTGGTTTTGTGGCCATTAGATGGCATGTTTTTCAAGAGTTATTTCACTCTAGGCTTTGTTTGGATAGGGATGATAGTCTGGTTGGTAGATGTTGGCTGCGGGGCTGGGGGTTCAGTGGTTCTGTTTCAATGGATAAAGCTAGACTTTGGGTGGGTGATGGATTTTGGAAACATGTGTGTGTGTGTGTGGGTGGGTGTGTGTGGCTGGGTGGTTGTGAGTGATTTCATGTTTGTGTGTGTGTTCTTGGTTTCTATCATTTGTGACTACTTCTTTTTGGGTTTTTATATTTCTCCTTTAACCGCCTTGTTTCCTAGGTTATACTTCCCATAGGAGTTCTTGTTGGTTTTGTGCTTGGGAGATTCTGTGATTCCTTCTTCGGGATGGTAAGTGGTTCATATGATTGGATCTTCTGGCCAAGAGTAAAGGGAGATGAAGGAGGAGGGGAAACATTCTGGTTGTCACCCCACAGGCAGAAATTATTATTAGTCAGTTTCAACATTGATCACAAGAGTCATGGAAAACTATCACTGTGAATCACCGCCGAGTGTCGTCCTCGAGCAGGGCCAAATCATGGCATTACCGCGGCGTGACCGTGGCATGACTGCGTCATGTTGGCTCGGTCCAGAGACATCTACGGGGTAGCATCTTCCGACCAGGAGAGAAGGGAGTGGAAGGAGGCAGTGAAACATTCTGGTCATCACCCCGCTGGCAAAAATTGTGATTAGTCAGTCTCAAAATTGATCACAAACCTTATAGAATACTATCACTACGAACTGCCATGGGGTGTTGTCCTTGAGAAGGTCCAAATCACGACATTACTATGGCATGACCGTGGCCTGTTGGCTCACTCCAACAAAATCTGTGGGGAAACATCATCCAGCTCGAAGCAAAGGGTGCGGGAGGAGTCGGGGTAACATTCTGGTCATCGCCCCGTCGACAAAAATTGTGATTAGTCAGTCTCAGTATTGATCAAAAGACTCATGGAATAAAATCCCTGAAAACCGCCGTAGGATGTCATCCTGGAGCATAGCCAAATCACGGTGTGATAGCGGCGTTACCGTGGTGTGTCCATGACCTAACCGCGGTGTCACCGCGGCCTGTTGGCCCGGTCCAGCGACATCTGTGGGGTAGCATATGCCGACCAAGAGAGAAGGGAGTAGGAGGAGGTGGGTCAACATTCCAACCGTCTCCCCGCTAGTAGAGGATAGAACAGATCAACTATTTAATATTCTATAACAAGGGATCTCCATAGAAGGTTGTAGTGAGCAGAACAATGGCGCAACGTCTAAGGGAAAAAAATGACAGAAAAGAATCAAACACCCTAAAAAAACCGTTTACAAATTCATTCACTTTTCCTAAACAGGGAAATTTTATTTATAATATTCAATTCGTGAAAAGGAGTGTCATGGTCAAGGCATATGCCTACTCAGGAAATGTCATTTGAGTTAAACGAGTATGAGAAGACAATTTATATTATTCAAAGAAAACAAAAACTAACTAGCCACAAAACAAACCCCAATGAGAGGCATATGAAAGACTCATACCAAATCTAAACATGATACAAATAACTATCATTACTCTTTGGTTTAGAAGATAGCGCACCTCCGTTGGAGGGGTTTTATTATAAAATCATGGCATTTCTTAATCACAGGATTCATTTAATTATATTTAACATTTATTATAAAACTCATTCAGCACAACTCAAATGCAATAATTTAAGCAACTAGATCAACATAACTATCACTGTGAGTTTTCGCAGACAGCACACTTCAGTTGGAGGGGTTTTATTATAAAAAAGGACTATTTATCAAATGAAACAATTATATTAAATAACATATATTCAAGATGGGTAATTCAATATAATTAATCAGAATTAAGAAATAATCTAAATTCATTTTAAAGCATTCTAGAATTAAAGAGGCTAGAAGAGGGATCCTACCTCAAGGTGGAACCAAACCATCCACTTCGTCTCTTGGAGCTTTCTAACTAAAAGTTGTTTCTCCCCCACTGGGTATAGGCACCTTCACACACATGCAAGGACACCTAGACCCTATGCACACACCCATATGGCCATGAGAATGTGCAAGGGATCCTTGCACATATGCTTATATGCATATATCAGTCCCCACTCACCTGCGTATGCATTTATATATATATATATATATATATATATATATATATATTTGGGCACACATAGCCCCATATCTGCATAATAACTGCCATGGTTGACTATACACGTAACAGAGGAACCCTCAAACATATACTTTTGTACTTATGAACACACGAGCTAGTCTCCCTTAACATGGCTACTCAAAACCAATGAGCATGGTTCAACACACTTCAGAAAGGATATTAGGAACATTAAAACACATAAAGGATGCTACAAAACCAGTGAGAAACCACAAAATGGCATTAAAGCCTTACCTCGATTGGGAGACCCAAATCTACCCAAACCATCACGAAATGATCCAACGCCCTACTAAAAACATAATATGGAGTCAAAACACTAAAATCCCCAAATAAATGAGGTGTGAGACAAGTATTAACCATATAATAATACCTCAGATCAAAGCCGAAGGACTGAATCAATATGAACCTCATTATCCCCCTTCGTAGAATATAATTACCCTTTGTCCACAAAAAGAAGTAAAAGAACTAAGTGGATAAGGCGGTAAAAAAAATAAAATAAAAACTAAACTAAAACATATCCATCTCCTGTGGGTATACACATCACTGCCCAACATATAAAAACCACAATGCCCCATGGGTCAAATCATGTTCCTGCAAGCAAGGGGGAAATAGATCGATGTTTGAAAATGACACTATCAAATAGTACATTCCTATTAATGAACAATTATTCTTCATGTTAATGGTATAGAATTAGTTTGGCACGAGTTTCAGTTTAATTTGGTTTTGTTTGATACAAGTTTTTATCCCAATTGATAATAAATGTTTACTAGAGGACACAATTTCTAATAAAATAGAATATATCATAACAAAAAATTGATCCACACCTATGAAGAAGGTCGAACATAATAAGAAAGAATGTTTGATCATATAGTCTGATGAGTTATTAAAGGATGAAACAAAAAAATGAAAAACATTGAGAGTTCTCTAATTGCTCATGTGAATATGCAATTTTCAAACAATAATAAACATGTGAAAGTAGAAAGAAGTGGACATAATGGCCTGGATTTTTAAAGGAAAAAGTGTTAAAGCCATACCAATAACAACTAGTGGTATCATACAAAATCTAATTTGTGGAAACTAATATCAAGCCACGATTTAGTAAAAGAAATCTTTTGTAAATAGGATGGAATATTTGGAGAAACATAATCATGAATAAATGGGGGAGTTAGAGATGGATTGTAATTGTTATTCAACCTTATTTAATATTAAAGAAACATATAGAGACTAACTACACCCCTTACCCCTGCCCCACCCCTCCCCCTGCCCTGTAAACCCCCCTGTAGACCACCCCCCTGCCCTACAGACCTCCCCCTGCCCGGCAGACTTCCCCCCTCCCCCCTGCCCCCTACCCTCCAGACATCCCCCCTGCCCCCTGCCCATCTCCACCCTTCCCCTGCCCCCCTCCACCCACCCCCTACCCCTACCCCCTTCCCCCCTCCACCCACCCCCAGCATCTTACAGAAGGGCCTCTATAATTTTTTTGTAATCTGGGGAGGGATCAAACATGTATGATTAAAGGAATATCAAAAAACTAGAATATGTTTACCTGAACGATCATTTGATTTCATGTGAGGTGCTTGTAAGATTCTGTGTTCACATCGGTTTGAGCATCAATTCAGGTTGAGAATCAATTATGGAGTGGTTTTTCTGAGGGTATCCACAAGGAGAAGAAAATGACCAATTGTTGTTCACTTCAAACTCCCTTTGGTTGTGCAGACAACAACATGGTGGAGTTATTTACAATTCAGAGAAGGGGGGAGACATGAGGTGAAAGAATTTTAATGATAGGGAGAGCATCTGGCCCTAAAAAATTTAATTCAAATTAAAAACGTTTCGTAGTATTTTCAAATAGCTTAGTGTATAGTTCCTATATTGAATAGAAGCATACAAAATATCTATATTAGATGAAATTTGGAGGACAAATTCAGATAAGATTCAATGACATCAACTTATAATAATAACAATTTCCATAACATCAATTCTACTTATGGAAAATAAGGACTCCATGTCAAAAAATATGAAATTTAGGATATAAAATGAGAACTTGAACTAAACATTAGTGTTCTGAAAACCCAAATAGAGAACCCCTTTAAAAGCTATATCTTAGAAGTGATACCACCTCATCAATATCAATGTACAAAATACTGGATTCATGAAACTTATGGTTCACTAACCTACAAATAGAAAAATAATGACATGTTTGAATTTTGATCATAAAAAAAATGATAAAATGATGTTATATTTTATTTTATGAAATAATTCAGTAAAAAACCATAGGATGTGGAATTTGTTCAAAAATATAATATACCATCCAGATCATCAAATCAGACCGTCTGATGATGATCAGATTTTAGTAAATGTGAATTAATTTAGGTAACAACCAGTAGTTAACACCTTTAAACCTTGATATACAACATAATCATTGTTCTAATATATGATTCAATGTCACAAGTCAGGTCGTAGAGTTCTGTTTTCATAGAGTATAATCTATTATTTGGAATGTAGTTGTGCAGAAAATGAAAATCGTGGAAATAAATCTAGATCTGGAATCTTATCTTGATAATATTAAGGGGTGAAGTTATAGTTTGAGAAATGCCATTGGAAAAGGCCCCCGACATCGCAACAATAAATGCAAGGTTAAGCTGGTGGGTCTTCTCCATATAATCTGCAGACTCCAAAACCTACGGATCAACATTCACCATTTCTAAATTTAATGTCATTGTCATCTGAAATAATTTAAAAATACCAAGAAATAGGCACGAAGATCAGGAAAGAGATATGACAATAATAAAGACAATAAATTGAATGAAATAAATCATACATTATAAAAATTGGAGGATGATTTGAGTGTCTTATGGAGCGGCTTGCAGTGTTGATGGAGGTAGGGTTACCTAATGCATTTTATGGAAGCATCAGCAAAAACACATTTTATGAGAGATATTTACCTAAATAGTCTCACAAATGTCCATTACAGTGTGCACTAAATCACATCTTGGATAACAGTGACCTGGATCCTTCACATTAAATGTATTTTACAGAAACCATCAAATTAAATGGGAGATGTCTCACATAAAATTTATAGAGGAAGGTGGAAAACATAAAAAAACATTGAAAACAAAGTAGAAACATGAACCTGGATGTTTGTTTATGCTTCAAACAACAGTATGATTCAATCTTCAACAAGTGCATGAGGTGATGTCCAACTTTTTTTCTACCCAGAAAACACAAGAAAAATGTTATTAGATAGTAAAATAACTAAAGTAAATTAAAGAATGGAAAAGGGAAAAGAATTTTTAGGTTTCAAACCCCAAATAGGGGCTGTTGTTAACCTGTCCACAGTTGGACAGTTCCAGCAGGTCAACCCCATTTCATTTTCATGTGTGGTTATCAGAGTAGGAACCACATAATCATATTTCTATTGAGTTTTAATTGTATATCCCCTTGAAATTCAACTTCAGTGAAGTCAATACGATGTCCATCATAACCTCTCAGTAGCTCTTCCTAGTATTCACCCCCTTAGCATCAACCAGACTACTTATGTGACAGTTCTTATACAATAATCAACCTGAACCCAAATGTTTAATGAGATATACCATAGAAGCAGAGTCATGTATATAAGAGTTCATAAAAAAATGTTAAAGCCATGAAATATTGGTATAATACCAGAAAAATAAGCATAATGAATGAACTTTTTAATCGCGAACCACAAACAAATAGTAAAAATGAAATATGGAATATCAAAATTTTTAATCCTGATAATGGTATTTACATATTTATCAGGAATTTCAATATGGACAATCACAAGAATGAAAAATGAGAAAATACTCCTCTCAACATTACAGTTGTAGTATGGTAATAAGAAATAAATGAACATTCCAAAATGTTACCTTCGAGAAGTCGGGTGCATTAAGAGTACATTGACTTAAGAGTACATTGTCAAATAGATTAGTATTATGGATAGAAAGATTGACGTCGTTGACCTGCCACCTGCCTTTTGGAATAGTATGTAGTGGCCATATTTTACCTGTGATGGCCAGTATGATTGAAGGTTTCTTGTCTTTATATAGCCCAACTATTACACTAATATGCTAAGCATCATTTCTCATTGATAACAGAACAAAAACCAGTTTATCCTGAATGTAAAATGAATGTAAATAAATAAAAAGAATAATATAAATAAAATGATTTAAAGGAAAAGTATAAATAAATTTTCTACGTTATACAATGTTTTCATTTTTTATATGTTGAGTTTTTGTATAACAAAAAAATTTAGGAATCTAAAAATTCATTTATAAGAAAGCTCAAGATCCATATAGAAGTAAAACCGCATTATCTTGGTAATATATAGTTTCAAAAACGAAAATTAGCAATTAATATTGAACACATTCCATAAAGATATTAAATTAAAGGAACACTAAAACTAATTATAAAAATACAGACCTTTATATCCAACAATTTATGTCCCTATACACACAAATATGATCTAGATATTGAACTGCACTGGAAAATTATGAATTTAAAATTTCTAATAATATAAAAAGATTGGATGAGCTTACATACAAAGAAGTCGAGGAATACCAGGTAAAACATTAAACTGAACCATCACTTATCCATTAAAAAACATGTTATTCCATGTGATCACATATCCTAATGAAAAAATGATTCAAAAAAGCATGTATGGATTTACACATTAAACCATAATGAAGAGTGGTAAAGCCCAGAAAAATCTTCTATAAGAAGCTTGACTATAGATCGGGGTGGCCTCTCTTGAAATGAAAATCGATCAACAAACCAGTTGAGAAGGATAATCACAAAGGATGATGAAAAAACACAACAAAGGCTTCCTGGACGTGACTTTTCCTTCTCCAAACATCTTCAAACCTTCTTAAACCTATTCTAAATCCAAAAAAGTATTGAATAAGTACATTAAAAATTAAAAAACATCCTTGGACTCTCATCCCATATATTTTATTATGAATAATTCTTATATCACCATCACTGTGTATGGTTCCCTTATATGTTAAACATCATCACATCAATATGCCATCAATTTCTACTCATAATCTACCCATGTCTTCTATAAATACAAGTGTAAGGGAGATCTAAATCACCATCACATGAAATTCAAATAACAGTACAACCTTAAAATCAGAACATTGATGAAATAATATGGAATAAAATACCTGCGTTGATTGGAAGCTAGGAGGAGGGCATCGTGGTGAAAGGTCATCGGAGAGGACAGATCCGCAGTGAGAGAGGTCTCTGGGGAGGAGGGTGCCACTGTTAAAGAGGTCGTCAGGAGGACGGCGGTACGGTGAGAGAGTTTGTTAGAGAGGAGGGCACCGTGGTGAGGAGAGGTCGGGGAGGAGAGGTTGAGAAGGAGACATCGTCTGGGAGGAGGGAACCGTGGTGAGGAGAAAATGTTGGGGAGGAGAAGTTGTAAGGGGAGGAGGGTGCCACAGTCAGGTATGGTCGGGGAGGATGGCACCCCAGTCAAGAGGGGTTAGGGAGAACTCATCGGGAGGAGAAGAAGTCAGGAGGAGGAGAAGTCGGGAGGAGCGTGATAGTAGTGAATCGAGGGACACTGATACCAAATAGTAAAATATGTGGTATAACCACGATTATTAAATTAAACCGTGGAAATTAGAAAGATATATCCATGGAGGAACATATCATTCCTTGAGAATGATTTCAATTCACAAAATATTAAAAGATCCTCCCTAATTTTCCAGGGACATAAATTTAAGATATTAACCAGATTTATTAAATCTGTTTTCTAACTCAGAATTAAATGTGAAGGAATATGTCTCACAATGAAAGGATGTAATTTGAGACATGTGGCACCTTGAATAAAGGTGTCACACTATGATAAAAAACTTTCTACAGTCCTATATGAAAATGATCACAGAACAATACAAAGGAAGAGAGATACAAAGGAGAAGAGGAGAGAATAAAGTGAAAAGAGGGAGTTCTAGGTCACTACTGGAAATAAAATTAATAATAAAAATTCAATAAACTACTAATAACATGTATGTGGTTACTTGAAAAAGATTTATCTTGTGCATTGGTAAATTCTAATAGAGTTTGGTGGGATGGAATGAGATCAACACACTTCCAAGAGCCAACACCATTAGAAGAAAAAACCTAACATCACCATCATCTTCTAACTCTAAAACATCATTCCATAGAATTTTCCAACCAAAAAACATAATAAATTGAATAAAAAACCAAACAACACCTAAACCACATCACCACCACCAACAAGAGGAAAATCCACACAAAGAAAGACTAATCAATCACACATGAGAATACCAATGCCTCCCTACTAAATAATCAGGCCCACCTGAGGGTAAATAATGTTGTACAACCTAAATATTTTCTAATCAAAAACTACACCAACATGGTGGTTCCAGTTGACTAGTCTGAACACATTGTTTTTAATCCAATGATATATGAGATATTGTTAGGAGGTTTTCTGGTTTGATGTTAAATAAAAAGAAACTATTTTTTCTTTTCTATAGAATTATCATCATGTGTTAATCATCTGGCGCCGAAGTTGATGCATGGGAAGTGGATCCGCATTTCTCATATTTTCTAGTGAACTCCAATGTTCTATTTTTCCAAGACAAGGTTAATATTTTTCATCCTAGTAATAAATTTGTGCTCCATGGACCCATGTCAAGCCTTGGTGGAATTGTTTATCTTGAAAGTGTCCATGTTATAGAATATGACTGGTATTTATATTTTTCATTATCTTGTTTTTTAGTAACATAAACATTTCATCAACAAATCAGATAATCGTATTTGTATTTTACATTTATGGAAATAATTTCATCTCTTGTGATCTTCCTCATTAAACTGTTTGCGTGGATTTGTTACCCACATTCCTGATCCCAAATTCCATAAATACCCATCCACTCATTTTAGTTTAAATAAAAATTATTGTCAGTTATCTAGCTGTGATCAAAATTTATAATTTTCAAATATTTTCATTTTAAAATTCCAGAATATTAGATAAGTGATCTATTTTAATTATCCAAAAACATAGCTTGAATAACACCATAATAATTAGTTTGTATATTTTATAATTTAAAAACAACACAACATCCTTCTAGTTATGTTTTAGAAGTATCTTCAAGAAATTAATCTTTTCCTAAAAAATTCTGCTATGTAGTTGACCCTTACAAAACTTCCTGTATAAAAAAATTGACTCTTATGAATTTTCAAATGACATGTGAATTCTTATCAATGACCCTTATGAATTTTTAAATGACTTTTACGAATCAGTGTGGCTTCCTTCCTTTGAAACAATTTAAGTCTATGCATGCAGCATATGACTCGTATGAAAAATCATAGTTACTCATACGCACTACCATAGCTTAGCCAAATTTCAGTCATTCTAACCTCCGAACCTTTGAAATCTGTAATTTATGAAAAATAAACAGTAGCTTCTCACGCACATGATGGAAACATACCCTAATCAACAAAAAACCATTTTTGAGAAAATCCCTAGTATCTAATAAGATAAAGAACCTACAGTGATGTGCAGGTATGCAATTCTCCAGTTTCAAGTCCACTCTTCAGCTAAGAAATACCAACATCACCACCGTTCCTAACACTGTAATGAACCGCGTTGTTATGGCTAGGTGAAACTAAAAGAAATCTTACATACATGGATTTGGAGCATGGAGGTAGGATTGTTGTGTCAGAGGATGAATATCGCTGGAGAGGATGGGCCTTAATAGAAACCACGCATAGAGGAGCGCTAACGGGGAGGTGGGTGACTACATCATCGGAGGCGAATCGTCCCATGGTTGGTGGCTACATCGGAGGAGTATAATGGCAGAACTTTTGGGTGACAACATCGAGCAAGGAGGGTTGCAGGGAGTACGGAAGAAAGGGAGGGAGGTGGAGATCACGAGCGGAGAGAAAGGAAGAAATGGGGTGGGGATCGCGAGTACATAGGAGGAAGGTGGTGGGGGATCGTGAGTGTATATAAAGAACATGGGTAAAGCCATGGGTATTTTTTGACCAGTGGCGTTACTTTATCCTATAGCCATAATGTTATTAAACCATGGCTATATAAGTGTGGCTAAATCTTCAATTTCTAGTTGTGACGAAAGATTCAAATAAGGAAAACCTTTCAACAAAATGATTTTTTAGTAGCAAGAACATCTCGTCAACATTTTATTTTCCTCCCAAAGTTTCACCAAACGTGGTATCACAACACAAGACAGCTTCCCCCACACTTAAGTTCAACTAGATTATGAAATTTCACTTCAAGAGCAGGTTGGATAGGGAAACTTGGATTTTAATGTGGCTAACCTAAAAAACTTTTCATAGCTTATAAGGGATTCAAGGATTGAATGTTCAAGTTATGAAATTATAAAAATGATTCTTTTGAAATATTGGACTTAAATCCAAAGAAATTCCCCATCCATTTAAAACACAAGTACCTCAAATCCTCAAGTTTTAACAGAAATAAATCTAATTCTGGTTAAATCAAGCATTCAAGAAGTGGGGTCATTTTGAAGAATATGAAAGATATGGGTCAAAATCCTCACATGTATGTGATTTCAATGATAAAGACAATGAGATGTGGCATGGAATTCAAGAATTCTGAGTACTATTCATGAAATTTATAATGATTTTAACATGAAATAAAGTCATTTTTAACATACATTTAAGCTCAGTTTCATGGAATAAATTATTTCAATCACATACATGGGTTTCAAAAATAGAATTGATATTCATTTTAGTTCAAAATATTTAGAAACACAGAAAAATTTTAAAAACAATTTTTTTAACCAAAAAGAAAATAGTAACTATAAATCATAAACTATAAGTGTTCCCTCCCCCACGCTTAAATAATGCAGTTTCCTCAATGTATTCAATTATATTTAATATGTAAGATGTGAAGACTTGGACTTGGATGCCACATAATAGGTGCCCCGAGCCTGATGGGCCATTTGGGCTTAGGCGCATCTTCTTAAAATCAAGAGGTTTCCGACAAGTTGCACGGGCCTAGGGTGTGTCCATGGGAAGACTATGCCCTCATTAGTAGAGTGTAGCATAGTGGATGGAATATAAATGTATAATAAACAGTGGAAGAAATATAATTAAACAGTGGAAGAAAACTAATGCAATAGATAAAAAAGAATAACAATATTTGTATCAATTGGAAAATTGATGTTATAATGTCATGTCACTAGAAAACTAGAAAACATGAATTCAAGACAATAAGCATAACATGTTCCACAAGGTTAAAGAAAACAAAGACTACTCTAAGCATCTTGAGATCCAACACGGTCATCTACTATCAAGCTCCATCCTAAATAGAAGGCAATCAAGTGTTTTAAGTCATATGTTTCCCTTTTTCAACACCTGCAACCATGTAATCTACTTCGGGTACCAAACGGCACCCGAAGAGGGTATGAGATAAATCTTAGTGGGAAACCACCAATGATGTCTATAACATCCGACCCGTGTAATGGAATATATAAATTTGTAGGGATGGAAATATAATGTCAAGAAAGAAATACAATATATCTAAACACCCATGTACCTACTTCTTCCCTTTCCTGGTGTAGCTGAGGGGTGTGAGTATAATCAAAGGATCATAATCTAAAGAATTCCACAATAACATGCCTACCAAGTCCACAGTGAACGACCAAGGTAAAATGGGTCAAAGAAAGGACATGACCCTATGGGATTTCACCATGGAACCTACTAGTCAACACAAGATCCCAGGAGTGTATCAGAGGCATCCTATAATAATGTAAAGGACCATATAGTAGTATAAGATGCATCCAAGGAATTGACAAGAACCAGAGTCTAGGTGGGTATCAACCTAAGCGAACCGTGTCCCTGAATTGGAATGGAATTCGTGAGACCCAGGGTATTATCCTCTCATAATCCAAGGTGATATCAAGTCAGTCCATTCCTATTTGATATTGTAATCATGTAATAATTCATTTTTGTCCAAGTCATGCCTTCCATTTGAGTGGATAGTTCAAGTAGAGTTGCAACCATTTATTTATTGGTCAAAGCCTTGGATTCCATTAGTGTTGATATTCCAAGTAGCATTGTCACCATTTAGTCAAGTCTTAATTAACCATTAAGTCATATTCAATTAGATAGGTTCACTTCTCTACCTTCCATTAACATGGAAAGGGTTGCTACAAAAAAGTGGCCATTATTCAATCTCATTTGTGAAGGCCAAGTTATATACATAGTACACTTTTCATTTCACATTTCACATTTAATAATAATTTGGAAGCACTTACCTTAGGCAGGTCAAGTGGTGAGCATAAATTATACATGCCATTATGAAATTCTCTTTATTAACAAGTCATTTAATAAGGAAGGACTCACCTTTAAGAAGGTCATCAAAAGGCACACCCGAACGGTGGCACAAATGTGTTGAAACACTGAAAACCCAAATGTGGAATAACCTTCAACATGGGGAGGATTGCATTTTGGGTTTGGCCTCTAACAACTAATCACATATTTGGGAAAAAAATACCCATATTATTATAAAAAGTATAATCATGACATGTTAATTTAAGAAATGTCACCTGAAGAAATTGGCAGGCCCCATACAAACATTCTAAAAATAACGAACATTAGATATAAGTTATAAATCACCCACCTTAGGGTTTTACGATCCTTCTCCTCCAGTATTGGTCATTGATATTCCTCAAATAAGTGTATATCTATGAAAAGGTTAAAAATTCTCACATGACGATACATAGGTCAAGGGAAAGGGAGAAGAAGAATGGCTAAAGTGGACTTGAGTACTTACTATTGTGCATCCAACATGATGAATGGAAGTTCAGTCAGATATCAGACGAAGGAGATCTCATGATCCCAAGATCTAGCCTTCAAAAAGCTCTAAAATGAGTGGAAACGGTGTTAATCCCCCTAGTTCTCGGATTTGGGAGGAAGGAGTAGTATTAATAGATCATTAAGGCAAAAATGGAAATTTACCCAGAAATTTATCCTGCACACGGTTTGTCAAACCATTTTAAAACCTTGCGATAAGGATCTTCATGAATGGTTTGGAAACATAGTTTTATCAAACCATGTTCAATCCATTCAAAAGTAACTGGGAAAAAGGGGCGCTCACATGGTTAGGTTGCACAGCCGTGTGCCAACCGTGCGAGGTGGATCTGTCTGAAAAAACATCATCCACATGGTTTTCCGAACCATGCACCAATCCATTTCCCCCCCAAAAAGATGGGTTCGAGGCTCCGATGAAGCCCCAAACACCCTCAGAACCTTCTATAACATGTTATGTATCCACATTACATCCAAAGAAAATATTTATACCGAAAAAATAAAGGATCCATACTTGAGTGAAAAACTGGATTCTTACAGTCTTCACCCCTTAAAAGAACTCCTCCTAGAGTTCTCCTTCCAAGGGTAAAGAAACACTATCTGAGAAAAACTCTGGAAATTGGGCCCATACATCGGCTTACCTCTCCCATTTCTCATATTGTACTCGACCATGATGCCATTGCACTCATATGAGAAGGAAAAACATGCTTTGATAGACATTGTGCTTCAGTCAATGATGCGTACTATATACTCCTAAAAGGTAGCATTGACATCTAACTCAACTTCCCTAAGATCAAAAGTATGAGACATGTAATCATGATATTGGGGAAGCTGTGAGACATAAAAGATGTTGTCCAGGACATGGTACCTCAGAGATAGTAGCAACTGATAGGCTACCATCCCAAATCTCTCAAGAAATTCATATAGACCAATGTAACGATGTGACAACATTCCCTGTTTCTTAACTATCTATGCCCTAGATTGGGCTATACCAGAAGGAAGAAATGATCCCCAACCTCATACTCAATAGGTCATCGATGGTGATCAACATAATATTTTTGTCCAGATGGAGCAGTAGTCATACGCTTTCTGATCAGCTAAACCTGTTCTGAAGTCTCCTGAACGAGGCGAGGACCTAGTGGGGATGACTCACCTGTCTCTAGCCTACACAAGGGTGAACGACATGGCCTACCATATAAAGCCTCAAAAGGATCCATCTGAATCATCTTCTAAAATCTATTATTATAAGTGAACTTGACGGGAGGGATATGCTTCCCCTAAGAACCACCAAAATCAAAGACACATGCTTAGAGCATATCCTCTAGAACATGTATTGTCTATTCTAATTTTCCTTCGGTCTAAGGGTGAAAAGATGTTCTTAGAATCACTAGAGTCCCCATACCTTTCTATAACCCTTTCTAGAACCAGGAAGTGAAACAAGAATCCCTATCTGAAACGATAGTACATGGAACCCCATGTAGTTGTATGATCTCATAGACATACAGTATTCCTAGTTAATCAAATGAGAAAATCTCCCTAATAGGAATGAAGTGGAATGATTTTTTCAGTCGGTCAATGACTACCCAAATAGAATCACTACCCCTCAGAAACATATTCTAGAGGACTACATAATCCATAAAAACTTCACCCATTTCCATTCCAGGACTGGAAGTGGCAATAACAAGTCTACAAGTATCTAGTGCTCTGCCTTCACCTGCTGATAGGTGGAAAACCTAGTGAGGAAGCCTGTAATATGATGTTTCATTCTAGGCCACCAATACTGGTGTCACATATCTCAATACATCTTCAAGATGCCTGGATGGTCTTCCCACTAAGAATCATGGGACTCTTTCATCAACTCCACTCTCATATATGCAGGAAACCAAATACATTCACATAGATGCAGGACATCATCTCTGTCCATAGACTAATTTGAAGGTGGGTTATCTCCTGATATACTCCCATGAAGAACTAAACTATGAAGATCTGAAAACTACCTACTCATCACCTTTTCAAGGTGGGAAGAGGTAACTATTGAGGATGAGAGGTAAAAGTTATCTTGATTGTCAGGAAACAATATATGATGTTTATAAAAGAGGTCCATTAACTTCCAATCATCATTGGATTTCTGTATGGCCTATGTTTGAGTTTTCTAACTTAGTGTATCTGTGATCACATGGCCCTTTCCAGGTGTATTGGCAATCTCAAAATCAAAGGATTGTAGATATTTGACCCATATCTGCTATTTGAGGTTCAAGTCACACTGAGAAAAGATATACTTGTGGCTCTTGTGATTTTTATACATAGCAAAGTGATCACCCAACAGATAATGTCTCAAGCAATGTAAAGTATGAAAAACTACTACTAGCTTGAGGTCATGCATCGAGTAATTTCTGTCAGGAGTCATCAACTTCCGAGATCTGCATGAATTTTTTTTATTCTTACATCAACAATTCTCCTATGACAATTTCTGAGGCATCGTAGAAGACAATGCATTCTTTACCTGGTTCTAGAAGAATCATAATAGGTGCGAATACAAGACTCCCTTTAAACTCCAAAAAGGATTTATCACATGCTATTGACCATGTGAACATGGCACCCTTCATTGTAAGACTAGTAAAAGGTGAAGCAAGACAAGAAAAGTCTTGTATGAAACTCTTGTAATATCCAACAAGCCCTAAGAAACTCATGATATCAAACATATTTTTGGGATGCACCCAGGTAACTACAACAATAACCTTTTTAGGGTCAACAGATATTCCTAATTCTGAAATTTTATGACCCTAGAAGTTAACCTTATTCATCCAAAAGTCACACTTAGTAAGCTTGGCATAAATATGATTCTCTCCAAGTGTACTCAAAATGGTATCAAGATGTTTGTCATGGTCTTTACGAGTGTGAGAATAAACCAATATGTCATCCACAAAGAATATGAAAAAATAGTCCAAATAGGAGTGGAAAACCCCATTCATCAAATCTATGATAACCGTAGGTGCGTTCCTAAGAATGAATGGAATAACCAGATGCACATACAGACTATACCAGCTATATAAAAGTGTACTAGGTATGTCTGATGGTCTGACTCACACCTAATGATAACATGGTCTCAGGCCGATCATAGAGAACATATTTTCTCCTCGGATCTGGTCAAAGATATCATCTATTCGGGGAAGAGGATACCATTTCCTGACCATAAGCTGGTTCAAACATCTATAATCCACAAATAAATGAAGAGTTTCGTTCAACTTCTTGGTGAAAAGCATGGGTGAACCCCAAGAGGATGTACAATGATGTATAAATCCTCTGTCCCCTAGGCCCACTATCTATCTCTTGAGATCCCAAAGCTCAGTAAATACCATCATGTATGGAAGAATGGACACTGGAGCTGCTCTTGGAACAAGCTCAATTGTAAACTCTACCTATCTCTTAGGATGTAAGCTAAAAAATAATCGGGAAATAATTCCCTAAAACGATCAACTACTGGAGGGAAATGAATTTGAAGAAAACCCTGATCCTCTAAGAAAATTTTCCATTTGGGAGGTCACTCCACCTAACCCATGATACCCGAGTACAACTCTCCAAGCCTGGACATCCCACTCACTTTTGAAAAGATCACTACTGAATTCTAGTGATATAAAAGCGACCCTATGTCAATAGAAGTCTACAATGGCATTATAGTGGACTAAATAGTCCATACCAAGAATGACATCAAAGCTCCTCATATTGAGAACAAAGAGATTCCACAAGAAAGGGTTACTGCCAGCCTTAAGGTTACAATCCCTGCACTGGCGTATTCCCTCTGTCTGTAATCCAAATGATGTATCGAGGGTCATTACACCATAGTGATATTGTATCTCTAGTCCAAGAATTTCCATGATAGACACAAAATTAAAAGAGTATGAAGCACCTATATCAAACAAAGCAGAAACAATATTAGAGGCTACTGGAATAGTACCCCGTACTTTAGATGGACCTGAAACATGATCTTCAAATATCAGTTGTAAAGCATGAAACTGACATGCTCTATGTCCCTATGAAACATATGGACTACCATGATCATGACTACTCTGTTAGTACAGCGGGTGATTAGGGTTTAGACTACCACAACCATGATCTCCTCCTCAAATAGACATTCTAGTGCAATTCCAACTCCCCGCCTGACACAACGCAAAAGAACTCTCTCTTTTAGGTATAGTGGATACTGATCCTTTTTCAGATGAAGTTGGTGTAAAGGTCCTATAATACCATTGAAGATGACCCACACAGTGGAATTCCTGACACTCCATAGGGTCTCTATCACTTTGTGTCTTTTTATTACACGATTTTCCACAGTAATGACACACCACAGAGCTACTAAAGTGGATACTCTAGCTACCACTAACCTGACAAAAAACATTAGGGGAATGTTTCTTTCCACTAGAAGAACTACTGGCCTAACGTGACACTGGTCCTTTAAACCTGATACTCATGTCGTCCATCAGGTTAGACTTAGTGATAAGGGTATGATCAACTATTAAATAATGTTTTGGAAGGTGAAATACATTCATATGAGTTTGGATGGCGTATTGGAGCCCATCCTCAAAATGTATAGCACACAAAAGCTCATCACTGACTAGAATCCTGGAAAAGCATTATAAATCAGTGAAACATGATGAATATTCCATAACTAACATAGAACCCTGATTTAGATGCTTTAATTATCTAGATCTATTTGTTATTAGTTCTCGAGGAATGAACTAACCGTAGAAGGCAGTCTTTAAGTGAACCCATAACATTCCCTGACAATGACTGGCCTAGGTTGCCACATCCCACCAATGCTGGTCTGAATCCCGAACCATGTTTGTAGAAAGAGTGACTATCTACTCTGGTGGAGTTTCCATATGCTCAATGATAGGCAACATGGCCTCTAGCCAAGACTAAGTAGCCTGAGAACTGCCCTCCCCTAAAAAAGTAAGAGGACGATGCTGATAGAACTTTTGGGTCAGATCCACCATCATAGGTGAAACCCATGGAGCACCATGCATAGACTATATAAAATTTTAAAAACTATCCCGGACTTGAGAATCAGTTCTCAGATCCGGTACAATAGTTGGTGCCTCAAGTGGCACTTCTGAAGTTAAGACTGGCAGCTTAGGGACCACCATATGTAGAGCATGGTCATCACCATCCTCCAAGAAAACGACATGGGGACGTCATGGAATAATTGGTCTACAAATTCCAAGCACACACCTTAGAACAAGCTTATGATCATATGATATCATCACAAGTAAAATCTTAATGTATTAAAACTCACTACCCAAGGCATATTACCCCAAACTACCTACTTATCGGTATGTTCTCAAGTATAAGTTTCATATCATTTTGCAGTTAATTTCTAGGTTCACTCCTTTACCTTTAATAGACATGAAAAAGTGGGATAATGATGTACAACCAATTAATTTCAGATTTTAGGATTCACTTTATAATAGATCGCCATTTACAATGAATTTGTGCCCATACACCTATCACTAGAAATGACACCCACTTACTTAAAGCATAATGGCTCAACTTGGTAAATTACTCATCCCAACCCATTAGTACCCACAAAACTCATGAATTGAGATAAGAAATCACTCAATCTATGGCAAATTAATACAAGTAAAAGTAAACTATCGCAACAACAGTCAACAATCACAAGAATATTAAGGAATTCAAAGTAGTGAAATGCACCTATATGGCATGGAAATATGCTTGACATGTGAACTCTAGGTGCCTATAGTGGTGCATGTAACAATCCCCATTTCCCTCATATCATCGGGATGGGGATGAAATAAATTCTCAAAAGATTAATAATCAACAACACCACAGAACATGTGTTTCACCAAACAGTGAAACAATATCAACTATAATAGGCAAAAGAAGAATAACAATTATAATTTAGGAAACATGGTTTTTACCCTGAATATGGGTTCATGTCTCCCAAGAATGGCTTATGACCAAATCCCAAGAATTCAAATTCTCCAATATATTGTCACTAAATTGTAAATCAAGAAAATAAACCACCACTAATAAAAAATTGTGACGAACCGAACTCGGATTCCACTTAACAGGTGCCCCGAGCCCGGTGGGCCACATGGCCTCAAACGCATCTTCCCGAACGCCAGAGGCTTCCGACTAGCAGCAAGGGCCTAGAGTGTGTTCATGGAAAGAATATTCTGTCATTAGTAGAGTGTAGCACAACAAAAGAAATATTAATGAATAATTAATAGTGGTAGAAATATAATTAAATAGTGGAAACAAATTGATGCAATAGATAAATGAGAATAACAATAACTGTGTCAAATAGAAAAGTTATGATGTAATTTCATGTCATTAGAAAACTAGAAAACATGGATACAAGACAATTGGCATAACTTGTTTCCCAAGGTAAATGAAAACAAAGAATACTCAAAGCACCCCAAGATCCAACTTGTTCAGCTACTATTAAGATCCATCCTAAATCGCAAGCAATCATGAGTTTGAAGCTGTATGATTCCCTTTGTCAACTCCTGAAACCATGTAATGTACTCCAGGAACCAAATGATGCCCGCAAAGGGGGTGAGATAAATCTCAGTGGGCCACCACCAAAGGTGTCTATAACATTTGACCTATGTAATGGAATATAACAATGTGAATTTATGTATATATAAAGTAAATAAATAAGTACAATATAATTAAATACCCAATTACCTTCTTCAGCCCTCAACTAGTGTCTGAACATGTAGCCAGTTTATTTTGTTAAGTAATTACCATTTAATGTTAATAGGATACTTGAGGCATAGAAAACCATAACATCACCACCTGATAATATAAGTAATGAAGTCCCCAAGGTGTAACAACTCAACCTGATAAGTATATCTAGTGAGGGTGTTCAAAGGTAATAACCAGGGTAACATAAATCTCCCTGAACGCAAACTCTGTAGTTTCTGAGTCTAGCTAAGGGGTAAGAGTATAATCCAAAGACCATAATCCCATGAATTCAACAATAAGAAATCTACCCAGTCCAAGGTGATCGACCAAGGTAAAACAGGGCTAAGAAAGTCGAGAAGAGAAATGGGTAGGGTTTGGCCGATCGTGAAGGCTTAAATGGAGAGAATATGAGGGGGATGAGGTTCCCTTTTATAAGAGAGGAAAGGGGCTCTTTTGGAAAATCTCAAAAATATTAATTTATAATAAAATCAAACCTGACAAAAAAACCTTGAATGTTTCCAAAATTAGAAGAATATATGATATAGGGTTGTAATATCATCATACAATAAATGTGGGAAAACTTATTTTCTCAATTTAAACCTTATCTTTTTAATTTACACTTAGTTATTCTGTTAAATTTTAATTTTCTTAATATCATTCTAAATGATTAATTGTTATAAATATTTATATATATGGTGTTAATTGGCCATAAATATGTATTTTATGATTTTTTAGATCTTATAATTATCACATTGTAATTTTAAATATTTTTTTTTTATTTTTTAAAAATTTAATAAAATGTTATTTTTATAAAATATCAATTGTGTCGATTTTGACACTATTCATTTATTTGACATTAAATAAAATCCCCAAAAAAATTAAAAATAATATTTAATACATTGATAACATGTCATAGTAACCTATAAAATTCATGGATCACTTCAATTAGTTCATATGCTATTTATTTTAATATTTTTAAAACCATTTATTTGATATTTATATTAACAAAATAATTTTTAAATCAATATTGTGTCATCATTAATAATAATTAATTAATCTATAAAAATTATAAATAAATTTACATTATGTAGTTAATTTAATTATATTTCTAGTGACTATTTAATTTAGATGTTTTATGAATTTTATCACTAAATTAAAATTATTACACTTATAAGATATCAGAGAGTGACATGATGTCACCTTCTTTTGTTTTAAAAATAATTACATCATTTTCATGGAAAAAATTCAATGAAATGTATCTATTCCGACCCTTAGGTGATATAGGCCAATTTTAATTCATCCAGTAGAATTTTGTTAGGTGTTAGGGTAATTTTATAATATTATATTTACCCTTGATTACTCGATTTACCTTTAACTATGGTGATAAAAATAATTACCAAAGTTACTATTCATAAAGCCCAAAAAATCGAAGTTCCCCATTAACATAATTTAGACCAACTAATTCCAAACATGGAATCCATTTTCTGAAATTCAAAACTCTTAAGTTGTAGTAATTAATTTAAATTTAATCTCATTGTTGAGAAACTGGGCTTTAAAAGTTAGAACATTGAAAAAGTATGGAATGTATTTACCAATGAGTTCAATGTAAAATTAATGATAATGAGATACGTTATAATAAATAGCAAAAATAAATACTATTAATACATTAAAATGATTCAATATTATAATTTAACCATATAAATTATCACAATGAAAAAAGTTGTTTTTAGTTAAAATTTAGCGTATTTTTACTATTAATCAACGTATGAAAGTTATCAGAAAAATATCAAAAATTTATCCAAATTTTTTTTATATCACGTTTCTAAATAAGAAGTTTATATTTTTCAAATCTAACTTATAAATGTGGAAAAAAATAGATTTAAAATGGTTGCTCCATCAAAAGGCGACAAAATAGCATTTTTTTTAAAAATACTTTTTTTTCTGAAAAAAATGAACTTGTCCTTATATCATGTCTAGAAAAATAAAAATAAAAATATAGATAATACTATTCATAATGGATAGTTATATCCTGTTAAATAAAAATGTTTTAATAGTATATCAATTTTTAGTGAAACTCAGTATTGCGTACAACATAAGATGTTGAGGAAGGTCACTCTTGCGTGTAACACAAGAGAAGTTAGGATTACGTGTAGTGCAAGATTAATTTGGTGTTGCATATAATATAATCAAAAATTATTTCATTTATAAATTAAAAAAATCTATACTCGGTGTTGCATGAAATGAATTCTATCAAATGAACCTGAATGTGTGTACAACACAAGCCATGAATAGTGTTGCATATAATGCATGCTAATATGGTGTTGCGTGTAGAACAAGCTAATCGTGGAGTAGGGTACAGCACAAGACATCAGTGAAATTAAATAGAATCTATCTCATAAAATATTGGGGTGTTACATTTGGAGGCCCTTGGAATGAGAGACATCTAATGGCGGTCGCTATTGGGATTCAATAGAGACCTCTATAGGCAGTGAGAGGGCTTAAAAAATTATCACACCATCCCCCACCCTGTTTACCTCATGTTGTCCCTCGAGAAACCCTAAAACTCTCATCCCCTCCATCACTGCACCACCACTATCACACCGCCTCCACCTCCGACTCACCATTATCTCTCATCCTCTCCCTCACCACACCCAACTCTGCCTCCAACTCACCTATTTTTCCCTTCCTGTCCCTCATCGCACTGCCTCTGGCTATCCTTCGTCGCCCATCCTCTCCCTCACCACACCCACCTCCACCTATGGATCATCTATTCCTTGTCCTCTCCCTCACTATAGCATGTGGCACCCTATCCCTCCCTGAACCCCCTCCTCACTTCTACCTTCGCCTCCCTCTTACCAACTCCCTCTACTCGCACCTGGCCCATTGCCACAACCAACCCAGAGCCGCACTCCACCCATCCAACCTCACCGCTGTCGATCCCCTTGTCTCTCTGGCCCTCCGACTCCACCTCTACATTCACTGGGTTTCATTTTTGTGTTGCTAATTGGTAATCCTTGATTTCAGTTATAGGGTTTTGATTTTGGGCACTTCCATCACAAATGGGCACGTCCATCCAAAATTGAATTTGGTAAATTCCATCACAAATTGGTTTTTTCCACTTCCTTCACAAATTATATATGTCGATTTATTGGGAGGCATTATCTTAGTTGCTAAGGTTGATAGTGAAAAATTGGTATTTGATGATCTTTTCATGTACCACATTCCCATATAGGTTATTATATGTTATTTCATTATTGTGATTTAGAATTTTACATTCTATAGTTATAGTTTCTTTATATTATTTGATTACAGCATATCAAAATTTATGCATTATGATATTAGTGGATCATAGATTCCGGATTTTCCATGTTGGCTTATTATGTTTTATTATACCCAGTAAAATATATTTTGTTTCTTAACTGATTGAATCCTCCACCAATCCGATCAAATGAGTGAAGTAATACCATTATAATGTCCCATGACCTATCCAAATCTATAATATGAAGCACAATATATTGGAGGGAACCAATGATCATGTTTACTGGAGGAGAATATGATAAGTGTGTATGTAACAACCCGAGATTTTATGAAAAATATTCTTTTTAATTTCATTAATGTCTTGTGTTATACGCTACACCAAAAGGAACTTTCACAACACACATCTCTGACTTGGCTTGAATTACACGCAATCGCGACCTTCCACGATAGCGTGTGTTGTACGCAACACCAAGTTTCGCTAAAAAACGATATGCTATTAAGATATTATTAAAACTAGCCGTTATGAATAGTAATAACCACTTTTTGAAATTTTGTAAATTGTATTTTTCAAAATGGACTTCATTTAGGGATTCGGAGTATCGAATTTAGCCTAAGGTGAAATTTTGGTACTTTTCAGATAACTTTCATACTCTGATGAATAGTGAAAATTAATAAATTTTAATTAAAAACAACTTTTTTAATCGAAATAATCAATAGTGATAAATTATTATTTTGAGTGGTTTTAAAGTATATTTAGAATATATTTTTAAAATTTAATACAATGTTGGTCATTGAATGTAATTTCACATTTAAACCAGACATAATCAAGTGTCAATCTTTTGATAGATATTGTTTCTTAAAAACACGCTATTTGTTTTAACAGCGGGATTTAATTATAAAATTAATTAATGCAACTTATATGTCATGAATTTTGTAAAATAGACTTCATTTTTGAATTTGGAATATGAAATATATCTTAGGATGAAATTTTGGCATTGTTCTGAAAAACATCAATTTTTGATGAATAGTGAAACTACTAAGTGGTAGTTAAAAAACTGAATTTTTCATAAAACTTAATTTTACCGCTTCTGTGAATGGAATTTCAAAAATCAGAGAGACACGGTTGATGTCAGTAAGTAAAATGTGGTTCAATGAGATGAAAATAATTTTTGGTGAATAGTAACTTTTTACTTTTATTTACCACAGTTAAAAGTAAATAGGGTAATTAAGGGTAAAAGGATATTAATATTACGCTAACACATGTCCTAATTCTATTGGACAAGTGTATCTCGACCAAAAACAACCTTAAGTGTAAAATATTATCATTTAGTCCCACTTGGATTAGATTAGGACATTTATTATTATTTAATTCAAAGAAGAGTTAAAAGAGTTAAAATCAAAGTATATTTACTAAAACATTTTGAATATAGGGTTGTACATAAGATAAATTCGATTGTAAATATTCATTAGAAATCTAAAAAGATTTCGTAAATGATGGTATTTTATTTGTAATTTTTATACATCAAATAATTTAATTTATTTATGACACAAAGATGATGCAGTAATTATCTTATTAATGAAATATTGACATAATTGATATTATAAATACCAAAATAAATGTAATTTAAGACTTTTTAGGAATTCCACTAATTTTCTAGGTTACTATGATATATTAGTGTTGATTTAATCAACTTGGTTCGAACATATAATTCTGTTATGACTTTCACAAATATAATATATCAAATAGTGTCAAAATTGACACAAAATAGTTTTTAAATCAAATATTATATTATTAATTGTTATTTTATTCCTAAAAATATAAGGTTCGGCCAAATGACTTATATAAGGATATATATATTAATAATAAACAATTTGGGGTTCGTTTGGCATGTTATAGTAAGTTTATTAACCATATAGTGTAAGAAAACAAAAAGACACGGTAAAAGTTAAATTATTTAACTTAGAGTTAAATCTAAGTGATAAGGTTAAAATAATAACCTAAACTTGTCTAAATCCTATTGACTGATAGTATTTCTACCCATCCCCACTTTACCTTCGAAATAAGACCCTTTTAATCATTATAAACCGATTTTGACTTTAATATAAAATAATATTTTGAGATATTCCTAAGGTGCCCCTCTCCTCCCTTATAAAAGGACACCTTCTCCCCCTCCTCCTCACACCAATTTGAGCACTCAAGCTCGGCCAACCCCAGCCAAAATCTCTTCTCCACTTCCCTAGAAACATCCTAGAGGTTCTGGTCTTCCTCAAAGACCAATTTTAGTGCCCTAAGTGGAGGTCTCAAAGAGGCGTTTCAAAGAAGAGTTAATTACCGTTACCAATTCTTTCATCTTTATTTATTCTTCCACTTCTTCTTCTTAGGTTGTTTTATTATGAATTAATAACATCAGAATCACTAATATACTGATATGTTATTATAAGTATGAAACAACCATATTTCACTATCTTTCCATCCTATGGAAAAAGAAATCACCGCGCGTGCGTACGTACGGAATACCGTCTCCACGCCGTGGTGTAATCTATTTTCCATCACCACCTTACATGGATGGGTATAATGGTGTAAAGAATAACTATACAACATCATATTGATTCTGATATATTTTATAATCCACTCCAATTCAATTCAATATTTATGGAAATGATATCATCGCTCGTGCGTACGTACGGACTACCATCTCCACGACGCGATGAGATTCATTCTCCATGTTAACCATTTAAGAATGATTACAAAGTATATACAAGAAATAATAATGAAATATATGACATTATAATGCTACTGGATTTATGTATATATATATATATGTATGTCATCTACTTACTTCCATTCAAGATAATAAGGAAAGGAAAACAGCGTTCATGCGTACGTACGGACTACCGTCTCCATGAACGGTGTTTTTCATTTCATTTATCTATCTATTATATATATATATATACTGAATATATATGACATATAAATCATATTTTATATTCTGTAAGTAATTAAATCATGATATAAGTAATAATAATGTCAAGAACAACAAGTCAAAACACCTACGATAAATGAAACGATTTTACCCAAAACGCTTCTTTAACATGGAATTTACAAAAGAACGGGTAATATAATGTCATAAGTGAACCATATATGATATCATAAAAATGAATATGATTCTTTAATAAGTCAATGACATTATTTAAATCATTATACAGGAGGTTCGGACACATACGAAGCAAATCGGACCTAAGGTAAGGAAAATATCACAATCTCATTTTTATCCGAGATTGTTTATTCGTAAGTATTTAATGGGGTGTATTTTATCATCCACATCCATGTTTCATAAATATTTAATATTATTTCCATCCACCTACAATTGTTTAAATCCATTTTTATCCTTCGGTGAGCATTTAGTAAAAGAAATGAGAGGAATCTTTTGTCGTTTTTCGTACGAGGTACTTTTTGACTTTTCCGACAAAAGTACGAGAATAATGTTTTTTTAACTTATACGGCAAGAATGGATTTTTAAAACATTATTTCCAAGAATATTCCTTTATAAGTTTTCATGTTTATTTTTAATAAATTTCTTTTAGTTTATAATTGTATGACATGTTATGAAAAGAAAAGTTTTTTTTGAAGAAGAAAGGATATTTTCCTCAAGAATGGAGTTCAAGTGTTTTATCAAAATTATTTTCCATATAAGATAATAAAGGGTTCTGTTTTAATCCCTATTATTACATTGATTTGATCATGTTGTGATGGAATTATTTTTATGAATTCCTTTATCTTATATGAATTGACTTATGATGTCATGATGTTTAAGATTCCCATTTGTATTACATGGGTTATGCAATGATGTATGGTTTATGATTTTGTGGCACACATAAGAATGGTATCATTATGAGATGGGTGGGACCTATATCTCCCTCCAATGAATAGGGTAAAGATTTTATATCTCATGAGATAGACAGGGCTGGAATGGTAGGTTATACCGGTTCAGTGAAACATGACTGAAACGAGGGTTACTCGATTCAGAAAGCGACTTTGTCCACTAAGATAGTCTTGGAAATGAGTCTTGACTAACAAGAAATGATTCTCTATGATTATGTGTGAATGCCACAAAGTTTCATGTTTTAAGTTATGATTATTGTGATTACATTTCACTGCCATGATTTACCCCATGTTATGAAATTATGCTCTCTTTTGCAGGTTAAGATTTCCAAAAGTTATGTTCTTATGAATATGATGTGATTGATTTTTCTTTTGTTTACCCTTACTGAGCATTTGAGCTCACCCTTTTATGTTTTCTTTTCCCTAGGATATAAAGAAAGGTTTTAGGTAAAAAAAGGGAAGATCTTTATGGGAGATATTGAAGATCTTTCACCACGATTAGAAGATTACGTTCCGAGTTTCCAAAGACACTAAACTATTACGATCCTTGTGTGTGTGTTTTTGTTATGTACTAAGTATTCCGCAAATGTAATGTAATTTCAATGTACGTCAATCTTAGGGTCTCTACAGTTGGTATCAGAGGAAAGGTTTAGTCAACCTTTGGAAACTAGGATGCGAAAACGTTAGTGAGATCCCTAGAGATATTTCAACGGTATGTCTAGGGAAGTCCCTAAGGTTAAGTATACGTATAGGTTATAGTACTAGAACTACGCTAACGATCATAGAATTAAACCTAAGATGTTAGATATCGAAGGTACTCCCCCTTTATTATGTTGTTTTCCCAAGCATGATTTTTGCCTCTCACACTATTCTTTTTGGGTTTTAGACGATGGCTGGAACCCGAAGGAACCGTGTTGATCAATGCAATGGACAATGCAATGATTGTCCTCCTGAACAATCAAATGTTATGGGATATGGAGTGAAAAATATTATTGCTATACTTACACAAGCTATGAATTATTCTGGACTTCCAAATGAGCAGAGAAGGGAACAATATTCTATTGAGACCTTCATGAGGCAACGTCCACCTTCTTTCAGTGGGTCTTCTGATCCACTTGTTGCTGAACAATGGATCAGTACCACTGAAAAGATATTTTCAGTTCTTCAATGTTCTGAACATGATAAAGTCATCTTAGTAGTATATCGTTTGGAAGGTGAAGATGATCAATGGTGGAATCTTATCAAGAATACAAGGCAAAGAGATGGAATTGAGTCCATGGAATGGGACGAGTTCAAGAACTTATTTTTCAATAAGTACTTCCCTCGTATTCTTCGAACAAAGATAGAGAAGGAGTTTCTTGAACTAAAGCAAAAGGATGATGAATCTGTTGGTATATACAAAGCGAATTTTACAAGACTTGCAAGGTATGCATCTGGAATTATCATCCAACCTGAAAGTAAAGTTGATCGATTTTTCAGTGGCTTAAAACCAAGTCTTCGAAGGGCATTAGCTATAAGAGACTTCAGTAGCTATGAAGAAATTGTGCGTTGTGCTATCAAGGTAGAAATGGAAGTTGGTGTTACATATCCATCTCATGGTTTTGACAAGAAACGAAAGATGGAGTTCAAGGAGAAATCATAGAATAATGGTGAAAAGAAGATGAATGTTTCCTTATGCACAAAGTGTGGAAAGAAGCATGGTGGAGATTGTCTTAAAGGGACTAGAAAATGTTTTATGTGTGGAAAAGAAGGTCATCGAGCAGCTGAGTGTCGAAGTAATGGAAAAAGGGTTTCTAATGATGTGAATAAAGCAAACACTGCAGAGAACGCACCACCAACACTTCAATGCTTCAAGTGTAAGTAAATGGGGTATTATGCAAATAAATGCCCTAATCCAAGGGTTAGTGATGATCAACACGAGCAACCACTGAAGGCAAAGGACAAAGGGAAGTCACATGCGATCACTATTGGCAATGTTGAATATGACAACGATGTGGTGGAATGATTAAGTGTTTATGTAATGGGATTCCAAAATAATGTTTTATCATTGATTATTGCAATATTTATTGATGTGGTATTCAAAGTGATTGAGATATGTTTTGGAAATAAGATGATATGCGCATAATGAAGGGAAAACGAGAAAATGAAATGTTTAATAGTATTCATGAGCTCATGATTGATATAAGGACTAAGTGATATCATGGTTTGAGTATATAGAATTTTGAGGATTTTGGTATGTGGAAAGTGTTAACTTTTAACTGCATTCACGTTTTCACTAAGGTTCAATGGGTATTCAAGAGAATACATGATTAAGGCCTTTGAATGTTTGGAATGTGACCAACAAGATATATCTTATGATATATGGGGATCAACGATGGTATTAATGAGAGTGGACTGCAGTATTATGAATAAGCCTAAAGATTGGAATGGATTATGTTGGACATAAGTTATTATTGTTTAAGGATAGAATTTGTTTTTCGATATTATAGTAATATAGTTTTAGAAAAAGGAAAACCTGCAGGACGGGCGACAACCCATCGCTTCGGACAAGGCTGTGGGAATCGAACCCACAACTGAAGTGCGACTGGCCTTTATCGCCTACCACTGGCCTACAGGGAGTCCCTATTTAGTAGAAACTAGTTTTATTATATTGAGCAGTATGATATATGAAGTATAAGTCCATTTTAGGAACCATATATGATTAATCTCACTATAGATCGACTTATGTAAATAATTTTTGCTAACCTTTTGTTTGAGACAGATGGAATGACCCGTCATTCTATCACATGATCTGCTAACACTTCACAAATAACAAATTCAACTTCATTTATTTAAGAGATGAAGTGGAAATTGTTCAAGGCACAAACAACAGTGAGATTGTACCAAAATAAAGTAAGTATTTATTCTAATGCAAATTTTCAACTTTAGGGAAATGATCTTGAAAACCAAAAATGTCGTCCTAGTGATCTTATACCTGATGAATCAGATGGTACTTTATATCATCACAAATCTATGGATTTGCGATTACTGGATTTTCCATAGCCATGTTCTCTACCACTCTCCATCAGAACATGATGGTTAGATTTCTCTTCCATATCCATATTTTCACCTATGTGGAAACCCAGTGATTAGTTTATTTGGGTAACCATTACGTTTCATACTTTCGTTTTTAAAGATTGGTTATGATATTCATTTTTACGATGTGGGTTTATAATAAAGAAACATTCGAATAGTAAACCATTTATAACCCCGATGAATTTCGAGGGTGAAATTCATTTTAAGGGGGGTAGAATGTAACAGCCCGAGATTTTATGAAAAATATTCTTTTTAATTTCATTAATGTGTTGTGTTATACGCTACACCAAAAGGATGTTTCACAACACACATCTCTGACTTGGCTTGAATTACACGCAATCGCGACCTTCCACGATAGCGGGTGTTGTACGCAACACCAAGTTTCGCTAAAAAATGATATGCTATTAAGATATTATTAAAACTAGCCGTTATGAATAGTAATAACCACTTTTTGAAATTTTGTAAATTGTATTTTTCAAAATGGACTTCATTTAGGGGTTCAGAGTATCGAATTTAGCCTAAGGTGAAATTTTGGTACTTTTCGGATAACTTTCATATTCTGATGAATAGTGAAAATTACTAAATTTTAATTAAAAACAACTTTTTTAATCGAAATAATTAATAGTGATAAATTATTAATTTGAGTGGTTTTAAAGCATATTTAGAATTTATTTTTACAATTTAATACAATTTTGGTCATTGAATGTAATTTCACATTTAAACCAGACATAATCAAGTGTCAATCTTTTGATAGATATTGTTTCTTAAAAACACGCTATTTGTTTTAACAGCGGGATTTAATTATAAAATTAATTAATGCAACTTCTATGTTATGAATTTTGTAAAATATACTTCATTTTTCAATTTGGAATATGAAATATAGCTTAGGATGAAATTTTGGCATTGTTCTGAAAAACATCATTTTTTGATTAATAGTGAAAATACTAAGTGGTAGTTAAAAAACTGAATTTTTCATAAAACATAATTTTACCGCTTCTGTGAATGAAATTTCAAAAATCCGAGAGACACGGTTGATGTCAGTAAGTAAAATGTGGTTCAATGAGATGAAAATAATTATTGGTGAATAGTTACTTTTTACTTTTATTTACCACGGTTAAAAGTAAATAGGGTAATTAAGGGTAAGAATGATATTAATATTACCCTAACACATGTCCTAATTCTATTGGACAAGTGTATCTCGACCAAAAACAACCTTAAGTGTAAATTATTATCATTTAGGCCCACTTGGATTAGATTAGGACATTTATTATTATTTAATTCAAAGAAGAGTTAAAAGAGTTATAATCAAAGTATATTTACTAAAACATTCTTAATATAGGGTTGTACATAGGATAAATTCGATTGTAAATATTAATTAGAAAGCTAAAAAGATTTCCGAAATGATGGTATTTTATTTGTAATTTTTATACATCAAATAATTTAATTTATTTATGACACAAAGATGACGCAGTAATTATCTTATTAATTAAATATTGACATAATTGATATTATAAATACCAAAATAAATGTAATTTAAGACTTTTTATGATTTCCACTAATTTTCTAGGTTACTATGATATATTAGTGTTGATTTAATCAACTTTCTTCGAACATATACGTCTGTTATGACTTTCACAAAAATCATATATCAAATAGTGTCAAAATTGACACAAAATAGTTTTTAAATCAAATATTATATTATTAATTGTTATTTTATTCCTAAAAATCTATGGTTCGGCCAAATGACTTAGATAATGATATATATATTAATAATAAACAATTTGGGGTTCGTTTGGCATGTTATAGTAAGTGTATTAACCATATAGTGTAAGAAAATAAAAAGACACGGTAAAAGTTAAATTATTTAACTTAGAGTTAAATCTAAGTGATAAGGTTAAAATAATAACCTAAACTTGTCTAAATCCTATTGGTTGATAGGCGTTCGACCCATCCCCACTTTACCTTCGAAATAAGACCCTTTGGAATCATTATAAACCGATTTTGACTTTAATATAAAATAATATTTTGAGATATTCCTAAGGTTCCCCTCTCCTCCCTTATAAAAGGACACCTCCCCCCCCCCCTCCTCCTCACACCAATTTTAGCACTCAAGGTCGGCCAAACCTTGACAAAATCTCTTCTCCACTTCCCTAGAAACATCCTAGAGGTTCTGGTCTTCCTCAAAGACCAATTTTAGTGCCCTAAGAGGAGGTCTCAAAGAGGCGCTTCAAAGAAGAGGTAATTACCGTTACCAATTCTTTCATCTTTATTTCTTCTTCCACTTCTTCTTATTAGGTTGTTTCATTATGAAGTAATAACATCAGTATCAATCATATACTGATATGTTATTATAAGTATGAAACAGCCCTATTTCACAATCTATCCATCCTACGGAAAAAGAAATCACCGCGCGTGCGTACGTACGGAATACCGTCTCCACGCCGTGGTGTAATCAATTTTCCATCACCACCTTACATGGATGGGTATAATTGTGTAAATAATAACTATACCACATCATATTGATTCTGATATATTGTATAATCCACTCCAATTCAATTCAATATTTATGTAAATGATATCATCGCTCGTGCGTACGTACGGACTACCGTCTCCACGACGTGATGAGATTCATTCTCCATGTTAACCATTTTAGAATGATTTCAAAGTATATATAAGAAATAATAATGAAATATATGACATTATAAAGCAACTGGATTTATGTATATATATATATATATGTATGTCATCTACTTACTTCCATTCAAGACAATAAGGAATGGAAAACAGCGTTCATGCGTACGTACGGACTACCGTCTCCATGAACGGTGTTTTTCATTTCATTTATCTATCTATTATATATATATATATACTGAATATATATGATATATAAATCATATTTTATATTCTGGAAGTATTTAAATCATTATATAAGTAATAATAATGTCAAGAACAACAAGTCAAAACACCTACGATAAATGAAACGATTTTACCCAAAACGCTTCTTTAACATGGAATTTACAAAAGAACGGGTAATATAATGTCATAAGTGAACCATATATGATATCATAACAATGAATATGATTCTGTAATAAGTCAATGACATTATTTAAATCATTGTACAGGAGGTTCGGACACATACGAAGAAAATCAGACCTAAGGTAAGGGAAATATCACAATCTCATTTTTATCTGAGATTGTTTATTCGTAAGTATTTACTGGGGTGTATTTTATCATCCACATCCATGTTTCATAAATATGTAATATTATTTCCATCCACCTAAAATTGTTTAAATCCATTTTTACCCTTCGGAGAGTTTTTAGTAAATGAAATGAAAGGAATCTTTTGTCGTTTTTCGTACGAGGTACTTTTTCACTTTTCCGACAAAAGTACGAGAAGAATGTTTTTTTAACTTATACGGCAAGAATGGATTTTTAAAACATTATTTCCAAGAATCTTACTTTATAAGTTTTCAAGTTTATTTTTAATCAATTTCTTTTAGTTTATAATTGTATGACATGTTATGAAATGAAAAGTGTTTTTGATGAAGAAAGGATATTTTCCTCAAGAATGGAGTTCAAGTGTTTTATCAAAATTATTTTCCATATAAGATAATAAAGGGTTCTGTTTTTATCCCTATTATTACATTGATTTGATCATGTTGTGATGGAATTATTTTTATGAATTCCTTTATCTTATATGAATTGATTTATGATGTCATGATGTTTAACATTCCCATTTGTATTACATGGGTTATGCAATGATGTATGGTTTATGATTTTGTGGCACACATAAGAATGGTATAATTATGAGATGGGTGGGAACTATATCTCCCTCCAATGCATTGGGTAAAGATTTTATATCTCATGAGATAGACAGGGCTGGAACGGTAGGTTATACCAGTTCAGTGGAACATGACTGAAACGAGGGTTACTCGATTCAGAAAGGGACTTTGTCCACTAAGATAGTCTTGGCAATGAGTCTTGACTAACAAGAAATGACTCTCTATGATTATGTGTGAATGCCACAAAGTTTCATGTTTTAAGTTATGATTATTGTGATTACATTTCACTACCATGATTTACCCCATGTTATGAAATTATGCTCTCTTTTGCAGGTTAAGATTTCCAAAAGTTATGTTCTTATGAATATGATGTGATTGATTTTTCTTTTGTTTACCCTTACTGAGCATTTGAGCTCACCCTTTTATGTTTTCTTTTCCGCAGGATATAATGAATGGTTTTAGGTAAAAAAAGGGAAGATCTTTATGGGAGATATTGAAGATCTTTCACCACGATTAGAAGATTACGTTCCGAGTTTCCAAAGACACTAAACTATTACGATCCTTGTGTGTGTGTTTTTGTTATGTACTAAGTATTCCGCAAATGTAATGTAATTTCAATGTACGTCAAGCATCGGGTCTCTACAGTGTAAGGGAAGTGGAGCCATCAAAACACCCAACCAGTTTAACATCCCAATTAATAAAATTAGAGTGAAAATAGATTAATAACAAGAATGATATATTCAAATATAAAGGGAAATATCACTGGAAATACCCACATTAAAAAAACATTGAGGTTTATCAATTAAATAGTGTAAAGATATTTCAATGGAAGAAAACATAGGAAAAAACAAAATGAAATTTCAATAAAAGTAATATAGGTATTCATAATTTATAAAATATTTCATTTTATAAAGGGTTCTCTCCCCTTTATATGATTTACCATCTACTCATATTAATATGAGGATTAGTGACCTTTATCACCTCCTCCTCTTTCATTGACCATCATCCATGCGACTTTTTTGTTAAGGTTTTACATAATTTAGTTATGAAACTTACATTTAGAATAAAATTTTCTCATGGGTGTGTGAATGTAAGAAATATTTTGAACTTCCCTCCTTAATGGAATATTTCTTAGCTAGCATGGATCAATAATATTTAAGAATCATTCCTCTTATTGAATCATCAGCAGGGAACTGGAGTCTTTGGTTAAAGTATTTGTGATAGATATGACATATTTTAGAAAAATTCTGTATAGTTTATTATATATTGAATCATAATTGTAACACCCCAAATATTTCAAACCTTATAAATGACAATTGTGCGTTTAGTGCCAATAAAGTTTTCTCCTTAAATCAAACGAAAAGTAAAAGATAAACCACATAACTTCTTCTTTAAGGACGTAACACTAGAGTATCTTACAACATTATGAGGTTACAAGGAAAGAACAGTAACCTAAAATACCCACCAACAACCCTATTATGATTACTGGAAGACCTCTCCCAACAAAGGGAATTCCAAGTAAACGATATGGGTCTTTAGCATCTTCCATAACAAACATCAGAACGACCAAGGCCACTACGGCCGTACTGGGCACCAAAAGACTGACTTGAACCATCTTCTCCAATTTCTTTTTCAACTACATTGAGTTTAGGACACCCCGAGACCAGGTTTTATAGAATACTTATCTGACCGTTAGACACCAACAACTATAATTATAGCTGTTGTCTCCTCGATGATCCAATATTTTTTAATGTTTTAGTTTAAAATAGAAACGTTGATGTTATGAGTTGAATACCCCAAAAGGATCAAAATGGTTAATTATGTTATTTTCTTTAATGTTTAAATGATAACAACAATAAAAATGATAATATAACTAATTTATTGTTTTTTTTCCAAAATGTGAAGTATATATGTGTGTATCAGATTTTAATTATATGAAAATTCTATTATAAACTTATAATGAATAACAGTGACAATTAATATTATTTTTTCCCACTGTTAATATTCACGCTTTAATTTGAACAAATAAATATTTAATCTAACACATGAAAGACTATATCGAATTTAGTTGGGTTTTAAATTTTTTTTTGGTTTACGAAAATATGTGTATAATATCATGGATTATGTCACTCTTTATGTTAAATATATTATAAATACCTTTAAGTTAAATATATGTAATACAAATTTTTTATAATTTTATCTTATTATATATTATGGTTTTGAAATTATGAAATTTGTGGAGTTAAATAATCAATTTTTTTAACAACATTAATATATATAGATCCTTACATATAATTATATATTATGATAATTGATTTATATAATTAAATAAAGAAAAAAATGATAATATGTTTTATAATATATTAGTTAGATAGGGGTTTATAGTTTGAATTATATGTGTATTTATACCCATTTACTTATCCTATGATAATAATATTAGATTTATAATTTTTTATGTTAATAACAATAATGATACTATAATAGGAGTAATAAAAGAATAAAATAATGAAAATAATATTAGGATAAAAACGATAAAACCGAGGCCACGTTTATTTAAAAAACCACATCACTAAGGACCGTCCGATCCAGCACAACACATCACTGCCATCCAAGATCATATATGATATCGCGTCGACTTCGACAGTCCAATCAACTACGATTTAATCCAGGCCGTCTGATTTTTTTTCGAATCTCTTCTTCCCCATGTTCTTCTTCTTCTTCTCCCCACTCTGCACTAGTGAACCTACCATGCCATTTTCTCTTATTTTTCCCTCGTTTCCTAGGCCGGTAGTGGACCCATCCTCACCCCCCTCTTTCTCCAAATTTGGACCCGCTCTTTTAATACCCGGCCTCGAATCCCTCGACGCCTCTTCATGCTAAGTTGTTTTTTTAACACCGGAGACTTTTATGAGAAATATTTTGTTTTTATGTTATATAAATCATCAAAGTAATCTTTCACTACACACAACACTATCTTGTCTTTCTTTAGACGCAATCACGACCTTCCTCGATAGCTTGCATCGTACGTAATATCGAGTTTCACTAAACAATGATATTCTATTAAAATATTATTTAAAATAGCGGTTATGAATAGTAATACCCACTTTTTGGAAATTTTTAAATTTCATCTTTCAAAATGGACTTCATTTTTGGATTCAGAATATCGAAATTATCCTAGGGTGAAATTTTTGTATTTTTCTGAAAACTTTCAATTTGGGATGAATAGTGAAAATAGTGGGTTTCTATTTAAAAACCAAATTTTTATTTAATTTATTATTTATTTTATTGAAATTTATATTAGGTCAAAATTGATACATAACACCTATATAAGTTCAATGTAATTCATTGGAGTCATTTTATAAAAATTTTAGATATATAAAAATTTTATTGAACTTTTCACAGTCTTTTACCCACCTCATAGGAGAATTTAAAAATTTAAATAAAACGTAATTTCACTGATTCTGTGAGTGGAATTTTGAAAATCCGAGAGACACGGTTAATATCAAGGACTAAAATGTTGTTCAATGAGATGAAAATAATTTTTGGTGATTAGTAACTTTTTACTTTTTTTACCACGGTTATAAGTAAATAGGGTAATTAAGGGTAAAAGTGTTATTATTATTACCCTAACACATGTCCTAATTCTATTGGATATGTTTAATTCGACCAAAAACAACGTTAGGAATAAAATATGACCATTTAGGCCCACTTGGATTAGATTAGGACATTTATTATTAATTTATTTAATGAAGGGTTAAAATTGTTAAAATCAATGTTTAATAACTAAATCATTTTTAATATAAGTTTATACATAGGAAAAATTATACTATAAATATTCGTTATAAAGATAATAAGATTTCCAAAATAATGGTATTTTATTTATAATTTTTAGACTTAAAATAATTTAATTTATTTATGACACAATGATGATACAGTAATTATCTTATTAATGAAATATTGACATAATTGATGTTATAAATACACAAATAAATGTAATTTGAGACTTTTTATGAATTCCAATAATATTATATGTTAATATTAAATGTTATTATTGATTTAATTAACTTTTTTGAACTAATAATTCTGTTATGATTTTCACAAAAATCAATTACCAAATAGTGTCAAAATTGACATAAAATAGTTTTTAAAACAAATATTGTTTTATTAATTGTCATTAAATTCCTAAAAATTTAAGGGTCAGAAAAGATACTTATATCATGATAGGTGTATCGTAAATGGACCACTTGGGGGTCGGTTGGATGTATATGGTAAGGTAATTAAATATATAATATAAAAATGCTAAGTGACATGGTAAATGTGAATCTAATTAACTAAGAGTTAAAAATAAAAGATAAGGTTAATATAATGACCTAAACTTGATAAAATTCTATTGAATGAGAGGATTGAGACCCATCCCCACATTATATTATAAATAAATTAATTTGGAGCTATTGAAAACCGAATATGACTTTATAATAAAATAATATTTTAAGTTTTTCCAATGGTGCCCGTCTCTTCCCTTAAAAAAGGGCACCTCCTCCCTCTATTCCTCGCACAACTTTGAGCATTTAAGCTTCTCCAACCCCTACCAAATTCTCTTCTCCACTTCCCTATAAACATCCTAGAGGTCCTGGTCTTTTTCAAAGTCCAATTTTAGTGTCCTAAGAGGCAGTCTCAAAGAGGCACTTTAAAGAAGAGGTAATGTCCGTCGCCGATTCTTTCAACTTTATTTCTTCTTCCACTTATTATTCTTTAGTTGTTTCATTATTAAGTAATAACATAAGTATCACTCATTTACTGATATGTTATTATAAGTACAAAATAACCATATTTCACTATATATCTATCCTACAGAAAATGAAATCACCGCACGTGTGTACGTACAGAATACCGTCTCCACGCCGTGGTGTAATCTATTTTCTACCACCACCTTACTTGGATGGTTATAATGGTGTAAAGAATAAATTTATATGATTAAATTAATGTGATATTGATTCTGAAATAGTATACATACACTCCAATACAATTCCACGATCATGGGAACGATATCATCGCTCGTGCGTACGTACGGAATACCGTCTCCACGATGTGATGCGACTCGTTCTACATGATATTCATTGCATAATGATTTTATAAATGAAATGAAATGAATGAATGAATATGATATATAATACACTAATAACATTCTGGAAATGAGGTATCTATAACCTAAAAAGAAGAATAATAATTTATTCGACAAAACACACATAAGAACAAAAAGTAATAAACACCCGAATAACAAGTAGCAATGAAATATTACTAATAAGAAGCTAGGAATATGACCATATATGATATCCTAACAAAGATTATGGTTCTGGAATATTTCAATGAAATTATTTAAATCATTATACAAGAGGTTCGGACACTTACAAAGCAGATTGGACCTAAGGTAAGGGAAAATCTCACAATCTCATTTTTATCTGAGATTGTTTATACTTCAGAATTTACTAGGGAATATTTATCATCCACATCCATGTTTCCTAAATTTGTAATATTATTTCCATCCACCTACATTTACTTAAATAAAATTTTACCCATTGGTGAGTTTTTAGTAAAAGATATGAAATGAATCTTTTGTCATTTTTAGTACGATGTACTTTTTGACTTTTCCGACCAATGTACGAGAAGAATGTTTTTTAACTTATACGACATGAATGGATTTTTAGAACATTATTTCCATGAAGCTTCCATTAAAAGTTTTCAATTGTATTTTTAATCAACTTGTTTTAGTTCAAAATTATATGACATGTTAAGAAAGGAAAATGTTTTTGAAGTAGAAATTATATTTTCCTCAACAATGGAGTTCAAGTGTTTTATCAAATTTATTTTCCATCTATGATAATATAGGGTTCTGTTTATATCCTTATTTTTACATTAATTTGATTATGTTATGATGAGATTATTTTTACGATATCCTTTTATGGATTATATTACGATGACGTGATGTTTAAGAATCCCATTTTTATTACATGGGTTATGCTATGATGTATGGTTTATGATTTTGTGGCACACATAATAATGGAATCATTATGAGATGGGTGGGACCTATATCTCCCTCCAATTCATTGGCTAAATATTTATATCTCATAAGATAGACATGGCTGGAACAGCAGGTTAATCCAGTTCAGTGAAACAGGACTGAAACGAGGAGTGAACTCGGTTCAGAAATGGACTTCTTCCTCTAAGATAGTCTTGGATATGAGTCTTCACTACTAAGAAATAATTCTCTATGATTATGTGTGTATGACAATAATAATCATGTTTTATGTTATGATTATTGGAATTACATTTCACTTCTATGATTTATCCCATGTTATGATCTCTTTTTCTGGATAAGATTTTCAAAATGTTATGTTCTTATGATTATTATATGTGTGATATTTCTTTTGTTTTCCCTTAATGAGCATTTGAGCTCACCATTTTGTATTTTTTCGATTCCCCAGGTCAGAAAGAAGGATATTAAGTAGGATATTCCAAAAAAGGGACTCTAGATATGATGAAATAAATGGGAGACAGCATATATTATTTATGAACCATTTGTTTATGTTTCCCAGTTTCTAAAGACACTATACCTATACAGTCCTTTCATGGTTTTGTTATATGTTGTAATAAGTGTGCTTCAATTTTGAAGTATTAACAATGTATGTAATGTATGGGTCGTTATAGTTGGTATCAGAGGAAAGGTATAGTCAACCTTTGGAAACTAGGATGTGAAAGCCTTAGTAAGAACCCTAAGGATTAGTCTAAGCATAGAAGACAATCTTAGTGTTTTAGAAATGGCCATGAAAAACCTATGATAAGACCTTAAGTGTGAAATTTTATTCTTGATTATATGGTTTTCCTATTATAATTAGTGTTTCTCACTCTATTCTTCTTGGTTTTAGTCAATGGTTGGGACCCGATGGAACCGTGTTAATGCAGAATGTGACGGGAAATGAAATGATTGTCCTCCTGAGAAACCAAACGTTATGGGAGCTGGAATGAAAAATCTTGTAGCCATGCTCACAGAACTTTCTCAAGCTATGAATCATGTAGGACTTCCGAACCAGCAATTTATGGAGAAATATTCTGTTGAATCCTTCATGAGGCAGCACCAACCTTCATTCAGCGGGTCTTCTGATCCATTAGTTGTTGAACAATGGATTAGTACTACTAAAAAGATATTTTCAGTTATTCAATGTTCTGAACATGATATAGTCATCTTAGTAGTGTATCGTTTCGAAAGAGATGCTGATCAATGGAGGAATCATATCAAGAATACGAGGCAAAGAGATGATATTGTTTCCATGGAATGGGACCCGTTCAAGAACTTATTTTTCAATAAGTACTTCCCTCGTATTGTTCTAAAAAATATGGAGAAGGAGTTTCTTGAACTGAAGAAAAAGGATGATGAATCTCTTGGTACCAATGAAGAAAACTTTATAAGACTTGCAAGGTACGCTTCTGGTATTATTATCCAACCGGAGAGTAAGATCAATCGATTCTTTAGTGGCTTAAAACCAAGTCTTCGAAGGGCATTAGCAATAAGGGACTTCAATAGTTACAAGGAAATTGTTCGATGTGCTCTCAAGGTTGAGATGGATATTGGACTAACCCATCAGTCATATGGGTATGATAAGAAGAGGAAAATGGAATTCAAAGGAAAATATAAAGAGCACAATGAAAAAAATATGAGATTTCCCTTATGCTCAAAGTGTGGAAATAAACATGGAGGGAGTTGTCTTAAAGGGAAAAATAAATGTTTCAAATTTGGAAAGGAAGGTCATCGGGCATTTGAATGCCGCAATGATGGGAGTAAGATTTCTAGTGATGCGAACAAATAAAAGGCTACACAGGGTGAACCTCCTACACATCAATGTTACAAGTTCAACGAAATGGGGCATTATGCCAATCAATTCTCTAATCCAAGGGTTGTTGATGAAGATCGATATCAACAAACTCTTAAAGCTAAAGACAAAGGAAATTCACATGCAATGTCTATCAGCGATGTGGAGTACGATAACGATGTGGTGAAAGGTACAATTACCATCCACTCTAAAGTAGAAAATGTTTTATTTGATTTTGGATCCACCCGATCTTTTATTTATAATGAATTTTCTAAGGGTATCGTCGTATTACCTCAACAATTACATGTTGAGTTAGCTGTGACAACCCCTAATGGCAGAATAGTCACAACAAAAGTTTATAATTATTCTTTGATTGATGTTTGTGGGAAAGAGCTTCCTGAAAATCTTGTGATCCTTCCTATAGTAGAATTTGATGTGATTCTTGGCATGAATTGGATTTCTTTATATGGAGCTTATATCAATTTCCAAAGAAGGGAAGTCAAATTTCATATTCCAGATCAATCTATGATCATCTATCGATGCAAGGATGAACATAACCTTCCTGTGGAAATTTCTTCCATCTAATGGGTCTTGATTCCACTAAATGAAGGTTATTTATCTCAAATGGTTGGTGAGAAACTCATGATTAAGAATATTACCATTGTACGGGAGTTTGACGATGTATTTCCAGAGGAATTTCTAGGTCTTCCACCAAATCGTGAAGTCGAGTTTTCAATAGAACTCATACCGGGTGCTTTGCCTATTTGAAAGACACCTTATAGAATGGAACCAATTGAGTTGCAGGAATTGAAGGAGCAACTCCAAGAGAATATTGATAAGTGATTCATACGCCCTAGTGTGTCACCTTGGGGAGGACATGTTCTGTTTGTTAAGAAGAAAGATGGATCAGTGAGACACTGCATTGATTATCGAGAACTTAACAAGATAACTATCAAGAACAAATATCCTCTCCCGCGCATTGATGACTTATTTGACCAACTACGCAGAGCTCAATACTTTTCCAAGATTGATATTCATTCAGGGTATCATCAATTAAGGGTCAAAAGGGAGGATATACCAAAGACAGATTTCCGTACAAGGTATGGAAACTATGAATTTATAGTGATGCCATTTGGTCTTACTAATGCCCCTGCTATCTTCATGGATCTGATGAATAGAGTCTTTAGAGACTATCTTGATCAGTTTGTGGTAGTCTTTATAGACGATATTCTTGTATATTCAAAGAGAAAGGAAGGACATGAAGATCACTTGAGAATTATACTGAAGACCCTGAGAAAGGGGAATATTTATGCCAAATTTACCAACTGTGAATTTTCGCTTAAAAAAGTTACATTTTTGGGTCACATTATCTCAATAGAGGGGATATCTATGGATCCAGCAAAAATAGAGGTTATTGAAAGATGGTCGAGACCAACAACAGTAACCGAGATCCGAAGTTTTCTTGGTTTGGCTGGATATTATCGATGTTTTGTGAATGATTTATCAAGATTATCTAATCCACTCACCATGTTGACTTGGAAAGGAGTTATGTTTGTTTGGATGGAGGAATGTGAAAAGAATTTCAAGGAGTTGAAAAGAAGGTTATCCAGTGCACCTGTGCTCACACTGCCTTGTAGTAAAGAAAGGTTTGTGATCTATAGTGATGCATCCAAGAAGGGTTTGGGGTGTGTTCTCATGCAAAAAGATATGGTGATAGCTTATGCCTCACGACAGCTGAAAATCCATGAGCAAAATTACCCAACTCCAGATTTGGAGTTAGTTTCGGTAATCTTTGCATTAAATATTTTGAGGAATTATCTTTATGGAGAAAGGTGTGATATTTATACTGATGATAAAAGTTTAATGTATATTTTCACACAAAAGGAGCTGAATATGCACCAAATAAGATGGTTGGAGCTGATTAAGGATTACGACTGCTCAATTCATTACCACCCTGGGAAAGCAAACAAGGTGGTAGATGCATTAAGTCGACAAGACCATGCCCGTTTATCCATGATGAGGATCACGAATGATACAATATTTATGGATTTAAAAAGGATGGATCTTGGAATTATAATGGAACGGAAAAAATTGTATCTTTCTCAAATGAATGTTCAACCATATATACATGTGACGATTAATGAGGCACAGAAAGAAGATGTAGAGTTACAAAAGAAGGTGAGAAATGTTCCTGAATTCAACCTTGATTGTGATGGGATAATAATGTTTAGGAATCGGGTTTGTGTTCCTCCCATCCCAGAATTAATGAAGGAGCTACTAGATGAGGCTCATAGTTCTTCCTTCTCTATGCATCCTGGAAGCACGAAGATGTATAGGGACATGAAAGAGTACATCTGGTGGGATGGCGTGAAAAGAGATGTTGCTGAATATGTCTCTCGATTCTTGGTTTGTCAGCAAGTGAAAGATGAGAGACAGAAGTCTAAGGGGATGTTACAACCATTTCCCATACCTGAATGGAAATGGGAAAACATCACTATGGACGTTGTCACCGGACTTCCTAAAACATCCAAAGGAAATAATGCTATCTAGGTCATAGTTGATCGTCTTACAAAGTCTGCACAATTCATTGCTATTAGAGAGGATTTCTCTTTGGATCATCTTTCCAGGATATATGTAAAGGATGTGGTAAGATTGCATAGAGTACCACTTTCCATTAGATCTGATCGGGATTTGAGGTTTACCTCGATGTTCTGGCGAAGTCTTCAGCGTACTCTGGATACAGAGTTGAGTTTCAGCACTACATATCATCCTCAGAGAGATGGTCAGTCTGAGGGAACAATTCAAACTCTAGAAGAGATGTTAAGAGCATGCTATATGGATTTCAAAGGTGGTTGGGATCAACATCTGCCTTTGGTGGAATTTTCTTATAATAATAGCTTTCACTCCAGTATTCAGATGGATCCTTATGAAGCTCTCTATGGAAAGAAATACCGGACTCCAACTTGCTGGGATAAAGTTGGGGAATGAAAGATATTAGGACCTGATCTTGTTGATGAGATGGCAGAAAAGGTTTGATCTATTCAACAACACATAAGAGCATCTCAATGTCAACAGAACAGTTATGCTAATAACCGAAGAAAAAAGGACTAGAGTTTTAAGTGGGTGATAAAGTGTTCTTATGAATATCTCCCTGGAAGAGGGTCATGATATTTGGAAAGAAGGGAAAGTTGAGCCCCGGATATATCGGTCCTTTTGAAATTCTGCATCATGTTGGGAAGGTTGCTTATCGATTGGTGCTTCCACTGAATCTCTCTCATGTTCACGATGTGTTCCATGTATCTCTCCTGAGAAAGTACATACCTGATCCTTCACATGTACTCATATCAGAATTTGTACCACTGGAGAAAGATCTTTCTTATGAAGAACAGCCGATAGAGATTCTGGATCGTAGCAAAAAATTCCTACGGAACAAGACCACTCGCTTGGTGAATGTTTTATGGAGGAACCAAAAATTAGAAGAAGCTACATGGGAGCTTGAGGATATGATGAGGGAGAGGTATCCTCATCTTTTTGTTACAAAGTGACGAATTTCGAGGGAGAAATTCATTTTTAGGGGGGTAGAATGTAACACCCGAGACTTTTATGAGAAATATTTTGTTTTTATATTATATAAATCATCAAAGGAATATTTCACTACACACAACACTATCTTGGCTTTCTTTACATGCAATCGTGACCTTCCTCAATAGCTTGTGTCGTAGGCAATACAGAGTTTCACTAAACAACGATATGCTATTAAAATATTATTAAAACTAGTCGTTATGAATAGTAATATCCACTTTTTGGAATTTTGTAAATATCATCTTTCACAATGGACTTCATTTTTGGATTCAGAATATCGAAATTAGCCTAGGGTGAAATTTTTGTATTTTTCTGAAAACTTTTTATTTTGGATGAATAGTGAAAACACTAGGTTACTATTTAAAACCTGACTTTTTATTTAATTAATTATTTGTTTTATTTAAATTTATTTTAGATCAAAATTTATACATAACACCTATATAAGTTCAATTTAATTTATTGGAGTCATTTTATAATAATTTTAGATATATAAAAATTTTATTGAACTTTTCACCGTCTTTTACCCACCTCCTAGGAGAATTTTCAAATTTACATAAAACATAATTTTACCGCTTCTGTGAGTGGAATTTTAAAAATACGAGATACACGGTTAATATCAAGGACTAAAATGTGGTTCAATTTGATAAAAATAATATTTGGTGAATAGTAACTATTTCCTTTTTTTACCACGGTTAAAAGTAAATAGGGTAACTAAGGGTAAAAGTGTTATTATTATTACCCTAAAACATGTCCTAATTCTATTGGATAAGTGTAATTCGACCAAAAACAACCTTAGGAATAAAATATGACCATTTAGGCCCACTTGGTTTAGATTAGGACATTTATTAATAATTTATTTAAAGAAGGGTTAAAATAGTTAAAATCAAAGTTTAATAAATAAATCATTTTTAATATAAGGTTATACATAAGAAAAATTCTACTATAAATATTCATTAGAAATCTAAAAAGATTTCCTACATAATGGTATTTTATTTATAACATTTAGACTTAAAATAATTTAATTTATTTATGACACAATGATGATGCAGTAATTATCTTATTAATGAAATATTGATATAATTGATGTTATAAATACCCAAATAAATGTAATTTGAGACTTTTTATGAATCCCAATAATTTTCTATGTTAATATGACATGTTAGTATTGATTTACGTAACTTTTTTAGAACTAATAATTCAGTTATGATTTTCAAAAAAAATCTATTACCAAATAGTTTCACAATTGACATAAAATAGTTTTTAAAACAAATATTATATTATTAATTGTTATTATATTAATAAATATCTAAGGATCGGCCAGGATACTTATATCATGGTAGGTGTATCATTAATGGACCACTTGGGGGTCTCTTGGATGTATATGGTAAGTTTATTAACTATATAATATAAAAATACAAAGTGACATGGTAAATGTCAATCTAATTAACTAAGAGTTAAAACTAAAAGATAAGGTTATTATAATGAAATAAACTTGTCTAAATTATATTGGATGAAAGGATTGAAACCCATACCCACCTTATATTCGTAATAAATAAATGTGGAGCTATTAAAAACCGAATATGAATTTATAATAAAATAATAGTTTTTGTTTTTCCAAAGGTGCCCCTCTCCTCCCTTATAAAAGGGAACCTCCTCCCTCTCTTCCTCACACCACTTTGAGCCTTCAAGCTTGGCCGACCCCTGAAATATTATCTTCTAAAATTTCATATAAACATCCTAGAGGTCCTGGTATTATTCAAAGACCAATTTTAGTGCCCTAAGATGAGGTCTCAAAGAGGCACTTCAAAGAAGAGGTAATGTCTATCACCGATTCTTTTAACTTTATTTCTTCTTACAGTTCTTCTTATTTTGTTGTTTCATCATAAAGTAATAACATCAGTATCACTCATATACTGATATTTTATTATATGTATGAAAAAACCCTAGTTCACCATCTATCCATCCTACAGAAAACGAAATCACCGTGCGTGTGTACGTACGGAATACCGTCTCCACACCGTGGTGTAATTTATTTTCCACCACCACCTTACATGGATGGGTATAATGGTGTAAAGAAAAAATTTATATGATTATTGTAAATTTATATTTATTCTTAAATAGTATACATACACTCCAATACAATTCCATGATCTTGGGAACGATATCATCGCTCATGCGTACGTACGGAATACCGTCTGCACGATGTGGTGCGACTCGTTCTACATGATATTCATTGCATAATGATTTTATAAATGAATTCAATGAATTAATATGATATATATTACACTAATAACATTATGTAAATGTGGTACCTATAACCTAAAAAGAATAATAAGAATTATTCGACAAAACACGCATAAGAACAAAAAGTAATAAAAACCCGAATAACAAGTAACAATGAAATATTACTAATAAGAAGCTAGAAATATGACCATATATGATATCATAACAATGAGTATGATTCTGGGATAAGTCAATTCCATTATTTAAATCATTATACAGGAGTTTCGGAAACTTATGAAACAAATCAGACCTAAGGTAAGGGAAAATCTCACAATCTCATTTTTATCCGAGATTGTTTATAATTCAGAATTTACTGGGGAATATTTATCATCCACATCCATGTTTCCTCAATATGTAATATTATTTCCATCCACCTAAATTTTTTTTAAATCCAATTTTACCCATTGGTGAGTTTTTAGAAAAATATATGAAAGGAATCTTTTGTCGTTTTTAGTACGAGGTCATTTTGACTTTTCCAGCCAAAGTACGAGAAAAATGTTTTTTTAACTTATATGAAATGAATGGATTTTTAGAAAATTATTTCCACAAAGATTCCTTTACAAGTTTGAATTTTTATTTTTAATCAACTTCTTTTAGTTCAATATTATATGACATGTTAAGAAAATAAAATGTTTTTGAAGTAGAAAGGATATTTTTCTCAAGAATGGAGTTCAAGTGTTTTATCAAAATTATTTTCCATCTATGATAATATAGGGTTCTGTTTATATCCCTATTTTTACATTGATTTGATTATTATATGATGGAATTATTTTTACGATATCCTTTTATGGATTATGTTATGATGACGTGATGTTTAAGAATCCCATTTTTATTACATGGGTTATGCTATGATGTATGGTTTATGATTTTGTGGAACAAATAAGAATGGTATAATTATGAGATGGGTGGGAACTATATATCCATCCAATGAATTGGGTAAAGATTTATATCTCATGATATAGACATGGCTGGAACGGCAGGTTAATCTGGTTTAGTGAAACATGACTGAAATGAGGAGTGAACTCGGTTCAGAAATGGACTTTGTCCTCTAAGATAGTCTTGGCTATGAATCTTGACTACTATGAAATGATTCTCTATGATTATGTGTGTGTGAAACAAATCTTCATGTTTTATGTTATTATTATTGGAATTACATTTCACTTCTATGATTTATCCCATTTTATGATCTCTTTTGTAGGATAAGATTTTCAAAATGTTATGTTCTTAGGAATATGATATGTGTGATATTTCTTTCGTTTACCCTTACTGAGAATTTGAGCTCACCCTTTTGTATGTTTTCTTTTCCCCAGTTTAAGAATAAGGATATTACGTAGGATATGCCAAAAAAGGGACTGCAGATATGATGAAATAAATGGGAGACAATGTAGATGATTTATGAACCAGTTGTTTATGTTTCCCAGTTTCTAAAGACACTATACCTATACGGTCTTTTCATGGTTTTGTTATATGTTTTAATAAGTTTGCTTCAATTTTGAAGTACTAACAATGTATGTAATTTATGGGTTGTTATAGTTTTTTTAAAAACCGTGAGTTGCACCGAAGCATGGGGGCGGTTCCTTCATGTTTCTCTCCAGCGCCATCGAGACCACTTGCTCCTTCTCCTCCTCTCCAAGCCGGTAAGGGAGCTACATTTGGTCTCAGATGATTTATTCTTATTTGGCTTTGAATAAATACATAAATATATATATAGATATGTGTATATACAATGAACCTTTTCTATACTGCAGTCATCCTTCACCATTCTTTTTAAAAAAATGGTGACCAGGTTCTAGTATGGTGATCTTTAATTGGGTTGAAGGTTTGGTTCTTTTTAGTTTCGTTTTACAAATTGTGTTATACATACTTCTATATATATATATATGTATATATATATATGTATATATATATATATTTAATTTTAGAACATGCATGTTTATCTCAAATCCACTCTTTTTCTGAGGGAATTTTCCATGGGTTATCCACTCATGTATTTATGTAAAATTTATGTTTGAAGGATTTCATTCTTTTTATATACAATATGTGTAATCGGGTGTTTAGGTATTTACATATATATATATTCCCACCTTCAAATCAATTTTCTAAGATTTCTTATTATTTCATTATTGTATACTAGGGTTTATGTACCAAGATAGGTTATTATGAATCTACAAGTCCATTATGTAAACTTTATATGTGAATATAACCAAATAATTATATGTTTATGTATTTTTATTACAAATTAATTACGGTGTTTATGAAATGAAAACTCCTCTATAGATAATAATTTAGATGCAAACAAGGTTTTGGGATCCAAGTGAATCTATGTTATGATATAAAATTATTTTCTTATATAGTTATAAATATACGGTTTCATGGAAAATGCACCTTATATGTTTTAGTTTTAATCAAATAAGTGGTTATTGGTTAGAGGTATTCTATTCTTAAGGAAATCTAATGGAACTTGATTAAATTATGTAAAAATCCATATATACACTTCGCGTATATAAATGGTTATGTAAAATTTATTTATAGGTTTATTTTCTAAAACCCTGTTTCAATTAATAATTATTAGGACTTAGTTTATACTTTGATACATGTATGATTTTAATAATTTTGGTGGTTTCTAATCCAATATGTATGTTGCAACAATGAATTTGCTTAATCTGAAAAATTATTCTGACATGTACCCTCACTGTAATTTATACTTTAAAAGAGTGGCTTCGACATGTTTTAAAGAAATGAATTATGAATTTATGGGTTTATGTTATCAGGTTGTAACCATTTATTATTCGATGTTAATCCTGCTGTAGTGATTATTAGTGGTTAATCTTGTTATGGTTAAATGGAAAGTTTCAAAGTCATGTTTATCACAATAATTAATAGAAAGTATTTTCCTTAAGTGTATCTTTTTAATCTATGCATGTCGCGGCCTAATACGATGCATCCATTGTATATAGTCATTTTCACAAGTATTTAAATAATTTCTAAACCACTAGCACTTTATCAGCATATTTGAAAGATAATGCATGGACCCCTTGGATGTTTTCCCTTATGAATTTTTTTGTTCTGTGCGTCACTGATATATAACACATTTTATTATTCATGTACTACTTATCATGAAGAATGTATTTCCTTAGTAGTTTCCATATCTTACCTTGTTTGATATACCTAGAATGATGATAACCAAATAACAATTAATGAATCTAATAAACCGTTATTTGGTAGTGGTATGGGACAACCCAAATAACATCACACTAAAATTGGGTATCCAAAGTGGCATGTGATGCCTTGGATATCTAGACCCTAAGACATATGAGGAACGTATTGGACTACCGGGTTGAGTTCCGATTAAAAGAAATCCCTCCAAGTTGGGGACTGGTTAAAGTAAGCACTCCAGGTTAGGGACTAGTGAAAGTAAGAATTCCAGGTTGGAGACCGGTAAAAGTAAGCTCCACGATGCATCAAATGTTCTCATGAGACAGTTTATGTGGGTATTTACCCTTAGGTCAAGTAACAAGGCCTTGACATCGAGACATGAGTCCAATGTTATTTCTCTCCTCACTATGACTTAATATAAGTGATCAACCATGGGGTTTTCCGACTAGTAGGTTATCCCTGGATCAGATCCTTTTGTGTGTATAGAAGAATTAATGGAATGACTTGATATGTATTAGGAGTATTGGCCTTGATCCTTTTAATAACAGCTTTATATTATTTCATGTGATAAGATATGGATATGACGATCACGATAAGTGCACCAGTCATGTTCATTATTTCAGCATTTTCGATTATGTATTATGCACTCAGAACTGCCCTCCTAGTAGCATTCTTTAACCTGCATGTTGGTTAATGGTTATACAAGAATTTTACCTCCCTGTTTGGAACTTCATACTTTGATAATGATTAGATGTTATGTTATCAGTTTTCTTTATTTAAAGATATTTAGTTTTCCAATGTTTCAATTCTATTTTCATGTGTATTATTCTCTTTTTAGTAAAGAAATACTATTTTCAAGATGTTTTTAAAACCCCTTACTGGGCATACATTTCTCACCCTACATTTATGTTTTAAAATTTTTCAGGTGTGGGTTTTTACTATAGAAGTCTTTCAGAAGCAGCTGGTTTCCCAGAACCTAATCCTTGCGATCCTCTAAAAATATGGGAGAAGATGTAATACTTGTGAATGTATATAATGATTTTTTAGTACGTCATGTCCCATAAGGAACCCGGGAATTGGGGGCCTTATAGTTGGTATCTGAGGATAGGTTTAGAAGACTCAAAAAAACTAGGTAGTATGAAAATATAACCATGATTGACTATGTAAATATGTTGTAACTTTCAGATGGATGATGGAAATGTACCTACCAATCTTCTGTCAGTACCCACTGAGACCCTAGAGACCATTGTGTCTCTAGCTAGCCAAGATAAATTTCCTAATTAAGCCCATATTTTCATGTCATGCAAACACCTGTAGGATGTGTCAAACTCACCTAGGGTGCATAGTCTACACCAGGGTTTGGGAATGGATTACCTCCTTATGATGACGACCCAATTTCCCACATATTAATGATGGGGAAGGTACCATGAGGGAATTTTCCGAATATTCCCGGAAGGTGAAGGATTTTGTACTATGATCCTTAACCCTCTTCAAGAAGCTGGTACTGCCGGAGACCTCCGAGCGGCCTACCTTTGTCAGATTTTGAACTATGGATTCTGGGAACAGTTGATGGACTTCGGGATGCTAGAAAATGAGTCCACCCGTCTTTTTTACAAGAAACAAGTATATTTTGACGTTTCCCAACTCCATACCCCTTATGATACCCTCGTAAGACATTACAGGTTTCCCCGTGAGTTTAACCCTATCTATTCAGCCTGCATTTGGTTTGAGGAGTCACAGAGTTTCTCTTCCATACGTGGAGTTCGTGTAGCAGGTCGTCATGGGAAACTCAGACTTTGATGTATCAACTTTTGTGTTATTGAAATTTTATATGTTTTCCGTTTCTGTCTTTACCTTATTAGAACTATTTAGTGATTTATCATGAATGTATTTCTCAAATGGTTGGACAAACAAACATCTCGTCCCTACCTGATGAGATAATAGAAGAGATTTTAATCAGAACATGCACTGTGGACTACCCATCTTTCCTTCACCTGCGAGGATCTTGTCAACACCTGCATGACTTGTCGAACTATCCTAAGATACTTCGTTCATGTCGAGGGAATGACCGTGCATTCCATCTCATCACCTTTTCCCAACTCCCATGATATAGGCGAAGGGGGAGATATTATGAAGGTCTTTTTCAGTGTTTTACTCGGGTGCAAAATTTTTCCGCCAGAGCATGTTTCCCTATAGATTCCCAAGATGGAAACCACAGTGCAACATTTATGTTTCAAATTTTAGATATCATTTTATTCAATCACATCACCCCCATTGAGTACCTCGAGCATGATGTAGTCTGGTGGGTCATCAGGGAATTTTTTCATTCGGACATTTCCGAGATTTTTACCGCACGAGCCTACCTGTGGAAGCCTGCATGTAGAACACATGAGCAAGAGTTCTAGAATTATTGATCAAGGTGTATCTGGGCTAGTGAAGCTGAGGAACTAAGTATCAACTTGAGTATTCCATTGACTGAACCAAAACTTCCATTTTGGTGATGTTGACCGTTTGAGGTTTTCCTTTTCCAGTTTATGAGTCGAATTGCAGGGACAAAATTTTGTTAGTGGGGGAATAATGTAACACCCCGAATATTTCAAACATTATAAATGAAAATTGTGTGTTTAGTGACAATAAAGTTTTCTCCTTAAATCAAATGAAAACTAAAAGATAAAACAAATAACTTCTTATTTTAGAACTTAACACTAGAGTGTCTTACAACATTCTGAGGTTACAAGGAAAGCCCACTGACCTAAAATACCCACCAACAACCCTATTATGGATATTGGAAGACCGCTCAAAACAATGAAAATTCCGAGTAAATGATAGGGGTATTTAGCATCCGCCATAACAAAAATCAGAACTCCCAATGCCACTGCGGCTATACTGAGCACCAAAGAAATGACTTGAACCATCTTCTCCAATTTCTTCTTCAACTACCTTGAGTTTAGGACACCCCGAGACCAGGTTTAATAGAACACCTATCAGACCGTTAGACACCAACGACTATAATTATAGTTGTTGGCTCCCCGATAATCCATTGTCTTTTAATTTTTTAGTTTCAAATAGAAACATTGAAGTTAAGAGTTGAATAACCCAAAAAGGTTCAAAATGATTAATTATGTTATTTTCTTTAATGTTTAAATGAAGACAATAATAAAAATGATAATATAACTAATTTATTGTCTGTTTTCCAAAATGTGAATTATATATGTGTATCAGATTTGAATTATATGAAAATTTTATTATAAAATTATAATGCATAACAGTGAGAATTAATATTATTTTTATTCCACTATAATATTAATGCTTTAATTTGACCAAATAAATATTAAATCTAACACATGAAATACTATATCGAATTTAGTTGGGTTTTACATTTTTTTTGGTTTCTGAAAATATGTGTATAAACTCATGGATTATGTCAATATTTAAGTTAAATATATTATACATTCCTTTAAGTTAAATATATGTAATAGAAATGTTTTATAATTTGATTTATTATAATTAATAGTTTTGAAATTATGACATTAATGGTGTTAAATAATCATTTTTTTAACAACATTAATAAATATTGATCCTTACATGTAATTATAGATTAAGATAATTGATTTATATAATTAAATAATGAAAAAAATGATAATATGTTTTATAATATATTAGTTAGATAGGGGTTAATAGTTTGACGTATATGTGTATTTATAACCCTTGACTTATCTTAAGATAATAAAATTAGATTAATAATTTTTTATGTTAATAACAATAACGAAACTATAATAGGATTAATAAAAGAATAAAATAACGAAAATAATATTAGGATAAAAACAATAAAACCGAGGCTGTGTTTTTTTTAAAACACTACATCACTACGGACCGTCTGTTCCAACACAATGAATCCCAGCCATCCAAGATCATTTATGATATCGCGTCGACTTCGTCCATCCAATTGAATCCGGTTTAGTCTAGGCTATCTGATTTTTTTTTCCAGATCTCTTCTTCCTCGCATTCTTCTTCATCTTCTCCCCGCTCTGCACTTGTGAACCTACCATGCCATTTTCTCTTCTTTTTATCTCCATTCCTAGGCCGGAAGTGGACCCATCCTCACCCCCCTCTTTCCACAAAGATGGCGCTTCTCTTTTAATACCCGATCTCTGATCCCTCAACGCCTCTTCACGCTAGGTTGTTTTTTTAAACCTTGAGTTTCACCGAAGCAAGGGGGCGGTTCCTTCATCTTTCTCTCCAGTGTCGTCGAGATCACATTCTCCTTCTCCTCCTCTCCAAGACGGTAAGGGAGATCCGTTTGGTCTCGGATGTTTTATTCTTGTCCGTCTTTGAATATATACATAAATATATATAGATATGTGTGTATATATCAACCCTTTTCTATACTGCAGTCATCCTCCACCCTTCATTTTTTTTAAAATGGTGATCGGGTTCTAGTATGGTGATCTTTAATTGGGTTGAAGGTTTGGTCCTTTTTAGTTTCTTTTTACAGATTGTGTTATACATACTGCTATATATATATATATATATATAATTTTAGAACGTGCATGTTTATCTCAAATCCTCCCTTTTTCAGAGGGGATTGTCTATGGGTTATCCACACATGTATTTATGTAATGTTTATCTTTGAAGGATTTCTTTCTTTTTATATACAAAATGTGTAATCAGGTGTTTAGGTATTTACATATATACATATTCCCACATTCAAATCTATTTTCTTAGATTTTCTATTATTCATTAATGTATACTAGGGTTTATGTACCTAGATTGGTTATTATGAATCTACAAATCCATTATGTAAACTTTATATGTGTATATAACCAAATACTTGTATGTTTATGTATTTTTATTACAAATTATTTATGGTGTTTATGAAATGAAAACCCCTCTATAGATAATAATTTAGATGCAATCTAGGTTTTGGTATCTAAGTGAATCTATGTTATAATATCAAATCATTTTTTATATAGTTATAAACATACGGTTTCATGGATAATTCACCTTATATATTTTAGTTTTAATCAAATAAGTGGTTATTGGTTAGAGGTATTCTAATCTTAATGAAATTTAATGGACCTTGATTAAATTATGTAAAAACCCATATACACACTTCGTGTATATATATGGTTATGTAAAATGTATTCATAGGTTTATTTTCCAAAACCATATTTCAATTAATAATTATCAAGACTTAGTTTATACTTTGATACATGTAAGAATTTAATAATTTTGGTGGTTGCTAAGCCAATATGTATGTTGCACCAATGAATTTGCTTAATCTGTGAAATTATTTTGACATGTACCCTCACTATAATTTATACTTTAAAAGAGTGGCATCAGCATGTTTTAAAGAAATGAATTATGAATTAATGGGTTTATGTTATCAGGTTGTAACCATTTATTATTCGATGTTAATCATGCTGCAGTGATTATTAGAGGTTAATATTGTTATGGTTAAATTGATAGTTTCAGAGTCATGTTTATCATAATAATTAATGTCAAATATTTATTTAAGTGTATCTTTTTAATCTATGCATATCACGGCCTAGTCTGATGCATCCATTGTAAATATTCCTTTTCATGTGTATTTAAATAATGGATAACACCAACACTTTATCAGCATATTTGAAAGATAATGCATGTGACAACTTGGAAGTTTTCCTTATGAATTATTTTGGTGTGTGCGTCACTGATATATAACACATTGTATTATGCATGTACCACTTGTCTTCAATCAAGTATTTAATTAGTAGTTTCCATATCATACCTTGTGTGTTATACCTAGAATGATGATCACCAAATAATAATTAATGAATCTAATAACCCGTTATTTGGGAGTGGTATGAGACACCCCAAATAACATCACTCTAAAATTGGGTATCCAAAGCAGTATGTGACGCCTTGGATACCTAGCCCCTATGAAATATAAGGAACGTATTAGACCGCCTGGATGGGGTCCGGTTAATAGAAATCCCTCCAAGTTGGGGACTGGTTAAAGTAAGCCCTCTTGGTTAAGGACTGGTAAAAGTAAGCCCTCCGGGTTGGAGACCGGTAAAAATAAGATTCACGATGCATCGAAAGATCTCATGGGACAGTTTTTGTGGGTATTTACCCTTAGGTCAAGGAACGAGGCATTGACATAGAGACATGAGTCCATAGTTATGATTTTACTCACTATGACTTAATATAAGTTTTCAACCATGGGGTTTTCCGACTAGTAGGTTATCCCTGGTTCAGAGCCTTTTGTGTGTACAGAAGAATTAATGGAATGACATGATATGTATCAGGAGTATGGGCCTTGACACTTTTAAAAGCATCATTATCTGATTTCATGCGATAAGATATGGATATGACCATCATGATAAGTGAACTAGTCATGTTCATTATTTCAGCATTTTTGATTATGTCTTATGCACTTAGAACTTCCCTGCTAGTAGCATTCTTTACCCTGCATGTTGGTTAATGGTTATACAAGCATTTTACCTCCCTATTTGGAATTGCGTACTATGATCATGATTAGATGTTATGTTATCAGTTTTTTTTATTTCAAGATATTTATTTTTCCAATGTTTTAGTTCTATTTTCAAGTGTTTTATTCTCTTTTTAGTAAAGAAATACTATTTTCAAGATGTTTTTAAAACACCTTCCTGGGAATACTTTGCTCACCCTACGTGTATGTTTTAAAATTTTTCGGGTGTGGGTTTTTACTATATAATTCTTTCAGAAGCAGCTAGTTTCCAAGACCCTGAACCTCGTGATCCTCTGTAAATAATGTACATGATGAAATACATGTGAATGTATGTAATGAAGTTTTATTACGTCATGTCCCAAAAGGCACCCGAGAATCGGGGGCCTTACAATAATAAAGATATTAATTATGTATAATGTAATTATCCTATATTCTTCATTAATTATTAGATAGCATAAGTAGTGGTAGGGATTTCATAAGAATCATGGGAAACAATATGTGTATGTCATCTCCAATAATTAAAATACAATTGGTGATATTGACATTTCATAGTTGGAAATAGATAGTTTTTATTACATGAAAACATTATGTCCATCATGTCATATAAATGATAGTATGTAATCAAATGTGATAATCCCACCACCACAATCATTGCAAGAGATATGTAGTTTTAATAAAATATAATTTACTTCATGGATTCTATAGAGTAATATCTCACCCAAAAAACCATTTTGGATTGGTGGCAATAAAGATATTGATATTGATGATAAAATTTTATTTCATTGCCTAGGAAATTCATAAATGATGATTGATATCCCCGTGTTGATTTTGGTTACCGCAACCCATTAATATGTTGAAATTAAAGCTATCATTATCCATCTTTGTTAATAAGATGTATCCATTATGTTCCAAATTTGAATAACAGTATGTGGTATGGGATCATTATTATATGTGATATCTATTTTCTATGATTTTGTGTGTGTTATAAATTGAAATATCATCTTGTCACTAGTTTCTACGTCCATATCATTATGTACCCATGATACTAATTGGTGATGATATCACCATGTGCTCATATAGAGTTTGCATCCAATTCAAACAACCCATTTAACAGAAATTTTGATGGAAAGTTATTCATTACACAACTATTAATGGTGGATAAGGTATTCATTATATAACTATTTAGTGTATATATTAGGTTTTTATTAAGAATCCAATAAAAGTAATTGTTAACTATTTTATATTGGGGATTTGGAACATATAAATAAGTGTTATTAATCATAAAATTATAATGTAATATAATGTGTCCTTCTCAAAATGATAGAAAATATTAATTATTTTGATAAAATCTCTCATGTGGATGCATTTTTATTATTAACACACTTGGAAAATTGGTTTCTATTATTTAAGTAGACTTCTTTAGAAATTTATATACAAATTATGTGGAACTACTTTGAGGAATAAATAAATATTTAGGCTCTATTTGGTAGTACTTCTTAAAAACATCTTAGAGTACATGTCCATTTTTATAAAATTTATTGTGCAAGTGTTTTCAAATTTCATGAAAATGTGTTTCTTGAAAAAAAGAATCATGAGAATTTATATATTTATATATTATAATCGAGACAAAATGTTGTCTTTATATTTACTTATCCTTTAACTATATATTCTGATTTCCTTACCCATTAAAAAGTGTAACAAAAAATACTCATTTCGTAACAAAAAAAATATATTAGTTGAGTTTTATTTTATATATTCATTTCATAAACATTTTAATTCAATTAAAATTTTTGTTTTACCCAGATATGTTTTATAATCCTCTCAAAAAATATTTAGTCAAGTAAAGAAGAAGCCATTTAAAAATAAAATTAATAGTTAATTAAATATATTGCAATGATCATGTCATTAGTGAATTGTTTTTTTTGTTTTGGATGAGTATGAATTTAAGTTCATATGCAATTGGTTAGTATTTATGTAAAATGCATTTTGTGAAATGAAATTCTAAAAATTCATGCAATATAAATACTTGTGCAAATGTTGCTTCTTGTTTTACAAATAAAAATATGGATAAGAGTTGGATTGATCTTCCAAATATAACGTCTAGAGAATATTTTTAAGGCATTATACAATTTATTTATTTAACTAGAGGATTTCAATGAGAACATATTTTTTTCCATATAGAAAATCTGAAAATAGATATCAATTCATATGATATACTGTGAGAGAGCACATTTTCATGATTGGGTTTTTGAAAAATTATAAGAGTTGGACTCGTCATGGAAAAAAAATATTCATTATCACCATATAAAAACTATTCAGATGGCTATTTATGAGAGGAATACTAATCCTATGCGTGAAATGCTTACTAAAATGGCATGTGGGCTAGCTCATGAAGGCATTAACATCTCGAATGTTAATACCGGTGAGATCAATCCGCACTCTAGTTTAGATCAGGATTTGTTGATTTTTTATGAAATAAATGATGGTGAAAAAATACAATTATATTTTGAGTGTAATAATTATAGTAAATTGTCTTTTTTCATGGAGCTTTTTTACTTGAAGACTTTGAATCAGAGGTCAGATACATCGTTCGACATGTTGTTGGTGTGATTGAATAAATAACTTCCTGATGATACTATGATTCATGAGTCATATTACCAAGCTCATAAGTTTACTAAGAACATGGGTTTCACATATGAGACAATGGATTCATGTGTAAAAAATTGTATTCTATGTAGAAATGAAAATGTGCATTTGGATAATTGTATGATCTGTTACTCTTCTAGGTGGAAGGATAACATGGGAAATCAGACTAATCAAAGTTAGACTGCGAAACAGTGGGAACTGATTCCCATTAAGTAAATGTGTTACTTTCCACTGAAGCTATGGTTGAAAATATTATTTATCTCATCTAAATTTTCTCTATTAATGAGATGGAATGTGGACAGAAATAAGAAAATTGATATACTAACTCACTCGGTAAGTACTCTTACTAGGAAAAATTTCAATCAAAGAAACCCTGACATTGTGAAAGATAGTAATAATATCTGATTGGGATAGGTTGTAGACGGTTTCAATCCATTCAGGTCTATGGTTGGTGAAACTCATATCCCATGGCCTATAGTTTTTGTTTGGTATAATCTTCCTCTATGGATTTGTATGAAACAATAATTTCTATTTCCTTCTTCTCTTATTGATGGATGTGAATATCCAGGGGATAAGATTGATGTTTACCTTCTTCCATTAATTGATGATTTGAATGAATTTTGGGGTGATGGTGTAATGACATACAACTGTGAAACGAATGAAATATTCAAATTATTGTGAACAATCAACTAATTCCTAGCTTATGAAATTTTTTCATGTTGGAGTACAAAAGTGTAATTTTGAATACCTTTTTGTAATTAAAGTAAAAATTATACATGGATTAAGCATTGTAAAAAGTGGACATATAATGGCCATAGAAATTTTCTTCTCCCTCAGCACAGGCTCAAAAAGGAAAGAGTGGCATTTGATAGTTCTAAAGAATTCATGCAAGCACAAAATGTCATGACAGGAGTAGAAATATTATCCTAGATTGAGGAAGAAAACATCCACATGGTATATGAATTTTAGGATTTGTTGTATCATCCATTAACAAATATTCGTGGTGTGGATAGGTAATGTAGTCAAAATTGGAAGAAGAAAAGTTTTTTTAATCTCCACTAATAGAAAACTAACATTATATGGCATAATCTGGATGTCATGCACATTGGAAAAAATGTTTGTGAAAATATATTATGGACCATTTTAGGTGTTAGTGGAAAATCAAAGGACTATGTCAATTCACTATGAGATTTAGAAGAAATGGGTTTAGGGGAACAATTGTATTTATAGTTGGGTGAGGGGAACAAGACATACATGCCTACTACACATAATATGATGAGAAAAAAAAGATATCTATATATTTATTTCCATTTTGAAGATGCTCAAGGTTCTTGATTGTTACTCTTATAATATTTTCAAGTGTGTGAATGTGATGAGTAGGGAATTTAAAGGGTTGAAAAGTCATGACTGTCACATACTACTTTAGTAGTTGATTCCAATCTCAATTTGTAATTGTTTATCACCCAATGTTGTTCAATAGTTGATTGAGATGAGTAATTTTTTTAGAATTTTTTTAAGAAATCCAAGAATGTATGATTTAAAAATTTTGTAGGATAGAATTGTACTTGTGTTTTGTTACTTGGAGAAACTATTTCCACCATATTTTATAAATGTTATGGTTCACTTGACAATGCACTTAACTGATGAAGTAATGACTATTCGTCCAATTAAATTTAGGTTGATGTATCCTATTGAGTGATATCTGAATATATTGAAATGATTCGTATGTAAGATATCTCATCAAGAGCCATCAATAACCAATGGTTATTTGATGGATGAGTGTACAACTTTTTGTGTAGAAAATCATACTAATGTTGAAACAAAATAATATAAGACCTCCCAGATTGATGATAGTCTAGTTAGATTTGGAACAATATCCGATATGGAAAACATCATGTGGATACATGTTCATAGATATATCTTGTTCAATAATCCATTAGTTTCACTGTTGATGCAGTAAGTGTATTATCAATTTTTTGTATAACTTTTACATGTTCTGTTTGTATATATAAAGATGATCATTTAAACATGTCATAATCAATTCCTGGAACCACATTAATTAGTTAAAAGAAAAGATATCTCGTGTGAGTGATTATAAAATTCAAGAGTCCCATTATGCATAATTTCATGATTGGTTCAACGATTTGGTACGTATAAATGTATTTTCATTATGATTGATGTATAACAATAATTTCATTCTGAATAACTTATTATTGAAATATGTAAAATATATAGATCCATAACCTGTGTGATTTAGTTGTCCTTACACTAATTGAATAATTCAACCAACTACTTGAGGGTCCATCTATAACAGCTTCTCATTACAAATCTCTAGATGCTAACTGATTTTGGTTTCACATTGAAGACGTCAATGACAGATGAGTAGCACAAAATAGTGGAATAGGTTGTCCATCTATTGATTCTGGTTATTGCTACAGTCAATTGAAATATATCATTGAAGTTATATACATGAACGGGTTGAAATAAATATTGTTATAGTGTGATTAGGTTGATCTGGTATTTGGAAGTGAAGTCGATCAATATTCGTTTACATTGGTGAACTTTAATAACATGTTATATAGAGATGAATGAGTTAGTAAAGAACCTATCATTTCTTTCTTCACAATAATAACAAGTTTTCTTCATTACCATGCTATCTAATCCGAATTGGAATGTTTCTATGAATATATCAAGGTGAGGAGTGGTTTTAATTTAATGATATGAAATTGATACTGTTGCCTTTGTTTCGCAACAACTTGATCAACACACCATTGTTCAACATGAAGAAGATATTTATTGGGTTAGAGAGAACGTTGAAGGGGAAACTGTTGATTTACATGTTTAATGAAATTTATGATTGTTTTCATATGTTTTAGTGATTCCAATTTTTTCTCACCAATATATATTTGATCAAAACATTTATTTCTTGGAATAACATTTACTAATAATTATTTTTATTCATTCATGACTTTTTTTAAATATTTCTAACTATTTTCCTGTTGTTGGTGTTGTTTGGAACTCCTGATGGTCTTTTGGTTGGGTCCTACCATTGATGTTGATTTTACCATATTACTATAAACGTGTCCCCCTATTGCTACAACATAGGCTATGTTACAATGTTAATGCAAGACATGCCTTGCACTGTACATTATGTAAATAGATTAACCTAATGTCACATTGCACTCCACATTATGATAACAACTTATAAAAATGTTTATTAGAGAACACAAAATTATGTTATCGTATAATGTATTATAAATTAGGGAAATTTTTTTTTTGACATTTATAAAATATGTTCTTCAAAAAATTAATCAAACATGATGATATACTAAATAAGTAGTATCTAAAATAACTGTTGGGATTTATGAGATCAATATATTCTATAACCCCAATCAATAGCTGCAATCCAAAGTAGAATCCAATCAAACCATGGTAGGTTAAATATACATAAATTGATGAACATAACATACCTATAATGTAAAAACCATGAAATCATTCTTTTCATTGAATTATTAGGAAATATAATGGGAAAATTATCCAAGATCACATCATGAGGATTCACATACACATTATGCGGTGTAAGATATTTCACTATGATGTGATGAAGGGTGCATTGGGATAATATAGTTTCTATATTATTTTTAGGAAACTAAAGATCATTAAACACTAAGATAAATATTACCCATTAATAGGCAGTTCATGACACTTCTCATTTAATGGAGAGAATCAGAAATAATATCATGTATTTTTTTCAATTGGATATTTCATCATTGAACAATTAAATGAATGTGCGCATGAAATAAAAGACCATCACATGGATTATTAACTTAATGAAATTGTGTGGTGTGTTGTGGCTATGCTATCCAATGTAAATCAAGAATCCATGTTTCATCACATGAAATCATATTGTGTTGGTATAAATGTATATGTTCAATTTGTTTTTTGTGAATCATGTGACCCAAATATTGTTTGCTTCTTCACCATAGCATCAACATTATTTATTTCATTTAAAACCAAATTATATGTATTTCCCATTTAATTGTATAATAAATTACTATCTATTAAGACATTTAGTGAAGAAAGGATAGAGTATCAAAAAATTCATAAACATACCTCAATTCCCTAAAATAGCTCCAGAAAACACAAATTAACTTTCAATATTCTTCCACGAACTTTTAAAAATGAACGTCACCTCAACTAAATTACCAGGACCAACAGTACAATTCAAATAAATGCTCTAAGTGTGGTACCTTGATTTTCACAACATGAATACAACAATATGTAAACTCCTCAATCACCCACACTTACACAACTTCACCAGAGAAACCTATGCCATAACCCCCACACCACAATCTTCCTTATTCATTACATGATTCAAGGGGACTAGATATAGAAAAAACTCATTCACTCCCTTCACTATATGGATGCATATAATTTTACAACTTAGCTTTCCAAACTGATTGATCAATCACACATTTTAAAAAATCACTAACCTCTGCATCTTCTACAAAAGTACAGACTAGTAATCTCATAAAAAATTGCAACCTACGTCCCACACTATCATATAAGTAGGCCTATAGACAAAAAACCAAAAAAATACAAATGATAAATATCTATCTGCTAATCATCCCTACCATACCCCAATATAGACTAAAACATCATAACAAACAACCTATAAACCTTGAACCTATATATACCAATGAAAATGGATAGAAACTCATGAATATTGGACTCCAAAAACTAAACTAAACTCTCATACCATCTTCATCACTCTTCAACTCCACAAAATAATACCACAAATTAAACAAAATATATAGCGGTCCTCTATTTATGCCCCTCTTTATGAATATACATTAACATCATATTTTATTTTAAAGCATGTATATTCCACTTATCGAGTATATGATAGTGAGGATATTTAATTGTTTATAGTGGAAAGAAACACTCATAATATTTTATTTTCATGCATATATATACCAATTATTACTAATTCTTTCCATGACTGTAGACATGTCATAGGAACAAGCACTAGACCCACATCATTCTGCAGATCCCTCTATATTAAGGGTTGAGGTATTCATGGATGTAAATGTGTTTATTTTTTAATTATGCATTTAACAAATATATGCACATATGTAAAATTATGAAGGAAATTTTTTTCAATAGGAAAATACTCGATCTCTTCTTCTTCTCATAAGAGAGGCCCTGTTCATGTTATTTCTTCTGGGAATTCCGACATGACCCTTGATGTACCGTTTGATGAGAGATGCCATCCTATGGGATTGGGTAGCCCTAAATTAATTCACACATCGTTTCATATCAAAGGAAACCCACACATATTTTCATTGACTACATGTGAATGGCTGCCATTACCCAAGGACACAATATATCAATTATCAAGGGAACTTCATGTAAAAGGATCATTTTAGCTTCTCGACTATGTTTAAAAAATACTAACATGTGATAATTTTTTTCTTAAATATAATAATCACAGTGTGTGCCTAAATGTGTTTTGGCCAGTGTATATACCCAAATGTTGTTAAATGTGTAAAGATAATAAAGGGAGAGTCAAGTGGGATCATTAGGTACCAAATGGGGGTACCCCAGACTTTCTCAATAATGTCCCAAGAGGGGCTCTCCCATCTCAGTGGCGTGAGTTGTTTCATAGTGGACTATTGAGGATGAAATGATGAGTCTATATATTTTAGTTTATATATTTCTAATAATTTTTACCATTTTACATTTTTGATATTTGAATTTATTGAATGTAAGAGGTGATAGAATGTCATTCCGAAAATAGTGTGTTGTAGGGACCACCTCACAGGCTTGGGACTCATCATGTGCCCTATATTTGACATGATGTATTTATTATTCATTTTTTAAATTTTACTCTTTAATATGGTTTTGTGTTGGTATTTTTATCTTATTAATATATAGTTACAGGAGCAAGGTGCACCGACTGGTGAAATGTCAGTGTGGATGACAACTCATGATTGAAATGATCCAGAGGTTGCAGCTCTTATAGTAAGTTCGTGTAATAATTATAAATTATTACATAATTCTAAATATAAATATATATTTATATTTACATATTACATAGGATCAATTTTAGATTGAGTTAGCACAGTTTCTAGAGGACCAATGACAAATTTCCATGCGAAGGGATGAAATATTCAATTTCATTATTGTTCGTGGTGGACATGGATATTGTTTGACCTATGAAATAGGGATTAATTATTTTTTTAGTTTCACTCATAGTGGCTATGTATATTATTATTTCTGGGACTACATAGAAGATGATAGATTTGGAGGCATGAGTTCATGCTTTTGAGGATGTAAATGTGAAGCTGGTAGTGAGCTTAGAGCACTACATGAATATGTGCATTAGGGTGATAGTGGAAGTGATCCTACATCGTAGGATTATACTGAATTTATTTATTTATTTTTTATGAAATTAGTTAATATTATCTTTATAATTTTTATTTTTTGTAGGCCCCTTCTGCATCAGATGGATATAGCATCCATGGCCCCTTATGACATATCATATACAAGAGGTGTGTTTTGTATTTTCTTTTTTGTTTCTCATTTAAATTGATTGTCTCACTTTGTTTTTTTTGTATATTTTAGGGTAAAAACTAATTTTTTTCCATTTACCTGGTCCTAGTTTTTCATAGTTACCTTTAGGTAGCCTTTAGTTATTCATAGATTCCAACTCTATCACCTAAACTAGTAGGATGGTTCGACCAAACGGGAGAATATTCTCACTAAGCCCCACTTTCTTCATCCCTCCACTTTTATAATAGTATGTACATCACTTCTTCTCCCATGTAGGACCCCCTAAAAAATATATGTGGTCAGAATTTATGCCCCATTCTAAAAGACCAACCTCCACCTTCCACCCAGTTCACATCTCAGGATGCAGTATAATTTCATGGTTTGTATTTTTTTATTTTCAATCCAACTTGTCTTATAATTTGTCATTGTGTGTGTGTGTGTGTGTCATGATGTTTTTGTCTATATTTATCTCTTTTTTTTTCTATATGATCAGCCTGTATGTATGTCTTTCCCTCTGTGCTTGTCTGTAGGAGTCTGTGTCTATATATCTGCATGTTTTTCAATCTATATATCTATCCATTTTAAAACAAATCGATCTATCTATTTATCCATTTATTTATTTTTCATCACACTGTGTATGTTTAATGATCGATATGTTCACAAGAGGGTTTATCCATAGGTTTTTTTCTTTTTCAGTCTACATGCCTTTCTAATGACATGATAATCCATCCATTTGACTTTTCATTGGTCTATTTTTCTATCATCATTATTTATATTTTTATATCAATCCAATTTTAATTTTTTGTCTGTATGTATTATTTTTTCTCTGTTCAATCAATTTTTTTATCAGTGTATGTGTGTATTTTTTAACCCATCTATGTGTCTGTCTTTCTTTTCTATTTATCATTTTTTGCAAGTTGTATTCAATTGTTCATTAGTTACTTGGTCCATTTATCAATCCATATGCTTTTCCATCCATCTACTTATCTATATGGTTTTCCATCCATCCATTCATTTATTTAGTAATGTGTGAGAAATTAATAGTCCAAGGAGATGTCATTAGACCCTCCATTAGGTTTCTATGAGGACTTAGGTACTAGTGATTTTGGATATTTCCTATGCTTCTCATCATTAGACCAGTCCTCTTATCAACGTCACTTGATGGATCATTATAGAACAACTATTTGACTCATTATATCATAGATTTTAACTTTCTATGAAGCATATGGTCATGGATTATCTAATGATTTGGGAACATTAGGGGTTTTTGGTATTTTATATGGATTACTATTAACCCTCTCCCTTTATGAAGGGTCGATCCCATAGTGACCTTGATATCACTACTCAGTAGTATTCCCTAATGGTATGATGATATCCATAAGTAGTAAAGATAAGTTCTTAGCCCTATAAAATCACTTGATGAAGGAAGATTGCTCACATAATTAACTGTTTTATAGTCCATCATCATCTACAGTCGCCACAACACATTAAAATGTACTCCTCACCAATATCTATAAATATTCTGTCACTTTGAATGGCCCCAAAATATGAATAGAACCTTCCCAATAGAGACATGTAGTAAAAATTAGTGCATCTTTACCAACCCTTTATTCAAGAGACTTATATGATCATATTCTATTAACATAGTTTACATAATAAATGAACATGGCTTGAAACCGCTGTGGGAGTCATAAATCAAGAGTAGGTAGTTTCTTGATTACATCACCCAGAATCTTAAAAGATGAATTGGTGGAGGGATGTCTGGATTTACATCCTAACCCCATTCTTCATAATAACCCAATTCCAACTCTATATATAACATGCCTTGAGACACCACATTATTCATTAAAGAGAACCCCATTGAAGGTTTACATGTTTTATAAATCTCGTAAGGACTTAGAATGATTTCTATTAATGTCTCAAAGCAAGAATTGATTTTTTGACGGGGTTCCATCCTCCTGGATTTCATGACTTACCTTAACAATTCATGGACAAATGAGGTTGTTCACCTAAGATCTCCCTAAATAGATTTTGTGAAGGTGGTATTTTCATACATGGAACCATATATGGGTTCCTCGTAGACCCAGTTTTCATTCCAGAATATGATTCTTAATTTATATTTTGTAAGGTGGAATGTATTTGTCTATGGGATCTAGTGTAGTTTCTGGGCGCTGCGGAAGCACGTTGGTGGGAGTGCCTAAATTTAATTTTCTCTTTAAACAACATTCAAACCAAGATTCATCACGATATAAAATGTATGATCTTCAGAATAGAACGAAGAATGAAAAACTAAAGAGGGAGTCCCAGAACCATAGAGAAAGTATCATCATCTGTTGGTTATAATTAATTTAATTAATTCACAATAATTACGTTGGTGGAATTATTTCATTGTTTATGTCTCCGGTAACGATCTATTGTGATCCGTCATTGTGTCATAGAATCCAAGTGTAGGATTACTCTAGCGGTGATCCACATGTGCTCCACGTATATCTGGATGTCACTAAAGGGATCTCTGGGTACTGGCACAGAAGAACCTTCACTTGTGATGTCCGCCTTCGATTGCCTTGATCCGATGGAGGAGGATCTCTCTCGGTCTTGAGATCGTTCTTGGATGAAGTAGTTCTTTCGGCCTTGAATGAATTCTCTAGAATTGTTGTGCACAACGATTGGGGAAAAGTGTTGGGATTTTGAGGATATTTATAATTGGGTTTGAGGTTATACAGTTATGACAATAAATAAACACGTTACACATTTTATTTATTTCATTAACTCTTATTGAAAACCCCGATGTCGAATTATTAATTCCTTGACATGCACCCATGCTGATTATAATAAATATCATTTAATAAAACAATATTACATCCTAAAAATCTCGACTGAAAAACTATATGGAGTGTAATCATTAATACTCGACGTGTACTCGTTTTTCATAAAACTACATGGAGTGTATATTTAATATACAAGGCGTGTACTTTTATTTCCCCTTTTCCTTTATTTCCTCCACCAAATTTATTATTCCTTGAGTAATGGATTTTTATTTGTTAAATAAATGTAACTGCATTACTCGCTAATAAATATATATTATTTCTCCCACAATATATTCTCTCGAATAACTAGTGTCGAAATAAATGCAATCAGGCATCCTTAAATAATTATCAATCCACAATCGAGAATAATATTTATTTAACTTGTTAAATTAAAATTTAACTGAGATACATGGGCACACTTAGTGTGTGACCCTCTAGGCCCCTTTCTCAGTGGAATTAGGTAGATCCTTCCTAATGTCCAAGGTTATCATCTAGCTACACGCCAAGGCACCCATAGAGAAAGAAGTTAACGTTGCAATGATGTGTCACCTCCTACGAATGTTTACCATGTAATATAATCCACTTTTCACGATATATCGAATCAAGCGGGTTGCATGATAGTGTCATCAACCCATGTGCTCGATTATTCATTCTTTGACTTTTGGGAATTGAACTCACCCATAACATACCATGTCCATGGATTTATTTAGGCTATATCAATTTCATCAAAGGGCTTGAGATATCTACTTCCGCTATGGAACAGAAGGGACAAAACTTTTCTCGCATTATCTATTAATGCAGTATTACTCATGATGCACCCAACATATCCAACCTTGCTGTGAATAGTGTGTTGTCACTGTTTCCCTCAATACATCTATGTGCATGAGCTATAATACCCATTAATAGTAATCTTAAAGTCCATGGAACAATACACATGTTTGCAGATAGGAACATCCAATGACACTATAAAATATGGATATCCTACTGGCGGGTCTCGTTCTCATAATATCCTCCTGGATATTACCAAGGGAACAAACCCTGAGAAGGTGGATCAATGTTTTATGAGTCCTCACCCCTAATGGACTGTATTATTTGTGTCCCTCAAATAACATCATCCGGCCATAGAACATATATTCAAGAACAGTGTTATGGAACTTCTGTGTTCTCATCATAGTAGGGATCCGCTATGACCCATTAATACAAGAGCTGGCCTTTGGACAATATCACATGAATTGTCATGAAGAATAACAATCAAGATGTGATAAGGTATTTTTAAATGAATAGAGTACAAATTTGTTGGTTCTAGGCTACCAACTCCAATAGACTCCCACATGGGCTAGAGCCAACTGCTAACAACCTTTAAACCTCGAGATCTCACATGATATTCAGGCTTCTAGTGAGATAGGCCTTTAGTCATGGGGTCTGCCACGTTCTCTTCTATGGACACTCATCTCATGGCAACTTCACCCCTCAGATTGAAATCCATCATGATATGATACTTCCGGAGTATGTTCTTTGTCAGTTGATGTGACCTTGGTTCTTTTAGAAGATCCACCACTGTAGTATTATCACAATACAATGTGAACGAGTCTATAATGCTATGCACCACATCAAGATCTTGGAGAAAGTTCCGAATCCAAATGGCTTCTTTGGCAGCATCAGAAGCATCTATATATTCAGACTTCGCTGTAGAATTGGTGACAACTGGCTTCTTTGAACTCTTCTAGCTCACAACTCCTCCATTGAGATAGAAAACATATCTAGATTGTGACTTCAGATCGTTTTGACCTATCTGAAAACCATCATCAGCATACACTCTGAGGAAAAGATCCTCGTCTCCTCCATACACCAGGAAGATATCCTTTGTTCTTCTTAGATACTTAAGGAATGTCTGAACTGCAGTCCAATGTTGTTCTCCTTGATCTGCTTGATATTTTCCTACCATGCTCAGTGCATAGGCAACATCAAGCCTGGTATATAACATGGAATACATGATGGATCCAATAGCTTAAGCATATAGGATCTTACTCATTTTATCTTTCTACTGTAGTGTCCGTGGACACATTTTCATAGAAATTTGTAGGCCATGTGACACTAGAACTAATCCCTTCTTGGATTGTTCCATTCTAAATCTCTTTAGTATCTGGTCAATGTATGTACCCTGACGTAGTCCAAGAAGCCTCTTGGAACTATCATGAATGATCTTGATCCTTAGAATATAGGCTGCTTCAACCAAGTCCTTCAGGGAGAAACACCTTTTTAACCTGTCCTTAACTATTTGTAAGACTGGTATATCATTTCCCATAAGCAATATGCCGTCAACATATACTACTAGGATAACGATCTCATTCCCATTAAACCTCTTATAAACACATGGGTCACATTCATTCTAAATGAACCCAAATTTCTTTATGGCTTCATCAAATTGAATTTTCAATGACTTGGATGCTTTCTTTAATCCATAAATGGATTTCTGCAACTTGAAAACCCGTTTGGATTCATCTGGTGTCACAAACCCTTCTGGTTTTGTCATATAGACATCTTCTTGAAGGTTCCCGTTATGGAATGTTGTTTTGACATCCATTTTCCAAATCACGTAGTCATGGTAAGGTGTTATGGAAAGTATAATTCTTATGGATTTAAACATGGAAACTGGCGAGAAGGTTTCATCATAGTCAATTCCTTGATGTTGTCTAAATCCTTTAGCCACTAGCATTTCTTTATAGGTGGTAACTTGACCTTCTAGGTCCAGTTTACTCATGAATACCAATTTGCATCCAATATGATTTACATCAATTGGCTCATTGACCAGAGCCCAGACATGGTTCTGATACCTGGAATCCATATAAGAATTCATATCTTCTATCCATCTTGTAGCTTCTTATATTTCTACTGCTTCCTTGTAAGAGATAGGTTCATCATTATCCAACAATAATGATTCACCATCCTTAGTGACTGGGAAACCAAATCTCTCTGGTTCCCTCACCTCTCTTGAGATCCTACACAGTACTTGTGTTTCTGGAACCTCTTCCACAGGGACCTGTGGAACTTGTTCCTGTACCAACTCCTGTGTATCTGGAGCATCAACATCATCCAAGTCAATCTTCCTCCCACTATCCGTTTTTAGGATGTGCTCCCTCTCATGAAAGACGACTTGTCTGGAAAAAAGAACTTTCTTGTCTGAAGGGTTATATAGGTAATATCCTTTTGTTTCCTTGGGATATCCTATAAAGATACACTTCATGCCCTAGGGTGATAGTTTGTTGCCTGATAAGGCCTTAACAAATTCCTCGCATACCCATACACATGTGTATGAAAAAATGGGATTCTTTCCATTCCATAACTTGGAGGGAATTACATTTTCCGCCTTAGTTGGAACTCAGTTTAATGTGTATATTTTAGTTTATAATGCATATCCCGAAATGGATAATGGAAGATCTACATGACTCACCATCGACCTCACCATGTCCAACAAGGTGTGGTTCCTCCTTTCACTAACACCATTACAATGTAGTGTATAAGGAGGAGTGAGCTGAGATAAAATCTTAGTCTCTTGTAAAAGATGGATGAACTCTTGGTTTAGATATTCTCCACCCCGATCCGATCAAAGTTTCTCTATATTCATACCAAGCTGATTCTCTACTTCATTCTTGAATTCCTTAAATTTCTATAAGGACTCTGACTTATACCTTATTAAGTAGACATAGAAATATCTACTTAAAGCATTAGTAAAAGTAATGAAGTAAGAATATCCACCTCTAGATTCTACTAGAAATGGTCCACATACATCCGTGTACACCGATCCTAGATGATTTGTGGCCCTTTCACCATTTCCACTGAAAGGCAGCTCGGTCATTTTACCTTGTAATCAAGCGTGACATCTATCAAGTGGTTTTAGCTCAGTAGAGTATAAATAGCCATCTTGGCTGAGCTTTGTCAAGCATTTATCGTTTACATGACCGATATGGTGATGCCACAACTGGGTGATGTATGATTCATGTGAGTTTGTTTCATTATCAATTTCCAACACTTAGTTTTCATAATTTAATTGATACAAACCATTATTTAAATCTGACATACCATAACATACATTGTTCTTAATAAAGAGACAACCCTTATTTCCAAACATGAAAATAAATACATCCTAATCCAAAGAAGATACAGAAATTATGTTCTTGGTAACACTAGGCACATAATAACAGTTATGAAAAACAAAAATCATCCCAGTCAGCAATGAGAGGTGGTAATTGCCAATAGCCAATACAGCCAGCCTTGCATCATTGGAAGCTTGAATATCCACCTCTCCTCTGGTAATCTTTAAAAATCTACATGGTTCCTGCATTTGAATACAGATGTGAGCCCCACAAGCTGTATCTAATACCCAATGTGTAGAAATAGAAAGATTACACACGATAATGAACACAACTTTAGCATCCCCTTGCTTATGGGTACAATTCCTCTTCTAGTGGACTTGCTTGCCACATGGAAAACACACCGCCTCATGTTCCTTTCCCTGCCTCTGGATCTTCCCCTTCTTGGAAGGATGACGCTCGGGGGACTCATACCATTTATAAGTCTTTGACCCATTTTCCTTGTCCTTCCTTTTCTTATTCATCATAAGCACTGCGGGTTTTTCACGCCCCATATCCTTATCTACCTAGATAATTAAGGTCAGAAGTTAAGATAGACTCTTCTCATTATTTCTCATGTTGTAGTTGACAATAATGCTTTAGAAGGCCTTGGGAAGTGATGATAGAATGATATCTATACGCAACTCATCTGGGAACATAATCCCTAAGATGTCCAGGCTTTCAATGTAGCCAACGAGCTTGACTATATGAGGCCCATCTGTAACAGACTCTCCAAGCATAGTTGTAAACAAAGCGTTGTATATCTCATATCTCTCCTACCTCACCTTCTCTTGGTAGAGATCCTTAAGGTGATATATTATGCTATACGCATCCATGTTTTCATGTTGCTTCAAGAGCTTATTAGACAAGGATGATAGCATGAAACACTGTAAATCTATGGCATCATCCGTGTGATTCATGTAGAGAGATAGTTCCTCATCACTGGCCTCCTTTCCAGGCGCAACTGGAATAGACTCTTCTTGGACATACAATTTCCTTTCATGGCGAAGGATGACGCGTAAACTCTTCTGCCACTCAAGGAAATTGGTGCCGGTGAGAAGGGTTTCATTCTCAAGTATGTTTCAAAATGATATGCTTGAAGTCATTTTTCTTGTCATTTATACAAATTAAGATGAGAAATGGTTTAGTACTTTATTATAAAATTGTGAAAAATAAATAAATTAATACTTATTAGTCTCCCACTATTTTATCGAAATCCAATATCCCTCATCATTGACTTCAGAATATTCTGTTGCCTGTATATTCTAGTGGCAAGGATCCATATTGTCCTTCGCATTACCCCGAATAGGGGTTTTCAAGAAACATGAACGATTTTAGGTAGGCATTCAAAATGCCAACTGCATTAACTCACAGCTCCTTGACCGCAGAGTGGACTCCCCGATCCTGAAATACTTTTATTTTGGATTTCCTCAACCTTTGCCTCTTGGTCACACCAAGTCCTGCTATGGTAGTTAACCCTTGATGTGATCCAAGTCAAGTCAACCCAAAATCTTGAATTATATTTCTCCGATAATTGAAAGCACCCCAACTAGGGTTGGTCATGCACTTGGAACTATGGTTCAATTCTAACCAAGATTATGGAAGGCTATACTGAATTAATATTTCTTTGAGGGATTTTATCCTTATACATAATTTGTCATTTTATTATCTGTGATAACATGATTATTAATAATAAGTGGGATATACTTAAGTGATTAACTATGTCTACGAAAATAATTACACATAAGCCAATATTTATTTTAGTTCCATCTTTTATGCTTGTTTAATTAATTAATTGTGTGATCGTGACAACACACCCACAATAAATATACCATGAAACTCATAGAAATAAAATAAATGGAATGATCATGATCTTGTTCTATTGGTTAGTTTATCTAGCGGTTGATAAACTAACCCAATAACTTGGGGAGAAACACCTTGAACCTTCTAGGTTCGTGTTTACAGCTTTCCACATGTCTACCTTTGTATCTCCTTGGATTGGTTTCGCCATTGAACCTGACTTGAGCCACCTCCACTATCTTGGGAGCTCCATCCATTACATATACATTTATCTCACACACAGGTTAGGGGTAAAATAGATTTGTACATAACAGAATCCTTGGGCATGCATTCCCTACATATTAATGAGGAGAGGGCTCACAGGACAAAATTTTTTATTTTAAATACATAAATTAAACAAACCATTCACATACAATGGTCATGGTCTAGCTCATGATAATCCATACTTGCAATGATATTTACGCATAAATAAAACTAGAATTGAATTCTTTAATCGTTCTTGTTTATGATAAATCACTTTCGAATCAATTAATTATCTTTAATTAATCAATCCTTTTATCATAAACCTTTTTTTTGAATTTCCTTGAGATTCTCATCCATCATACTTTTAAATACATTAAAAGTATCCTTGTACGTAACTTTTACCTTGGAGGCAACCCGGTGAATTCCCGTTCATTACACATATGTTAAATTAAACACATATATATAAAAAACCAATCACGTGTTGTTCCTCAGCTTTACACCTGAACCATGGTACATGTCTCAAGGGTTTGTATAATATAATAATAAACTTTAATAAATCTGGGTAATTTGGGGAGTACACGGTGTGTACTTTTCTTCTCCGTCCATCCGAAGTACACGCCCGAGGACATGGTGTGTTAATGTACTTCGGAAATTTTCAGAGTACACGACTTGTTCATTGGGACACACACCGTGTAGTTTCCGCATTACACGGTTTCCAGCAGAGAATGTTGTGTATGGGGTACATGGTCTAACCCTATCCCAAAGGGACTACATACCATGTTCTGTTGGACCACACAATGTCTAATCTAGAAACTATGTGCCACCTGTTCCTGGTCAACTCACGGTGTCATAAATGACTTAGATAGGATCAATAAATGGCCTGATTTGGCCGACCAATCTGATGCATGAACCTAGACTACACGACATGTACTTCCGAATACATGACATATATTTTCGTGTTGTATAGCCCGACACATTTGGCTCCTCCAGATGAGATCCTCTATTTTATTTTAATAAAAATTAAAATAAAATATTGTTTCTATATGTTGAATGAGAAATGATAGAGGAGGAACAGATCTCGAGATTCAGATTTAAAGAAAGATTAAATTTAATTAAAACAATTAAATTCTTAAATTATTAAATCACTAACTAAAAACTAAATTATTATAATCAATGATATGACCACTCTGATACAACTTGTAGGTTTCGGGCGCAGTGGAAGCGCGTTGGTGGGAGTGCCCAACATTAATTTTAGCGTTAAACAACATTCAAATTGAGATCTATCACGATATAAAATGTCAGATCTTCATAATAGATCGAAGAATGAAAAACTAAAGAGGGAGTCCCGGAACCATAGAGATAAGATCATCATATGTTGGTTATAATTAATTTAATTAATTCACAATAATTAACTTGGTGGAATTCTTTCTTTGTTGATGTCTATCTGGTGTGATATGTCGCTTCATCATAGAATCCAAGTGTAGGATTCCTCTAGCGGTGATCCACACATGCTCCACGTATCTATGGATATCACTGAAGGGATCTCCGAGCGCTATCATGGAAGAACCTTCACTTTCGATGTCCTCCTTAGATTTCCTACATCGAATTGGGGAGGATCTCTCTCGGTCATGAGAGCGTTCTTGGAGGAAGTAGTTCTTTCGGCCTTGAAAGAATTCTCCAGAATTGTTGTGCACAATGATTGGGGAAAATTGTTGGAGTTGTGAGGATATTTTTAATCAGGTTTGAGGTTATAGAGTTATGAAAATAAATAAATGTGTTATGCATTTTATTTATTTCATTAACTCTTATTGAAATCCCCCATGTCGAATTATTAATTCCTTGACATGGACCCATGCTGATTAAAATAAACATCATTTAATAAAACACTATTACATCCTCAAAATCCTGAGTGGAAAAACTACACTACGTGTAATCATTAATACACGACATGTAATCGTTTACCATAAAACTACATGGTGTGTGTATTTAAAATACATGACGTGTAATTTTATTTTCCATTTTCCTTTATTTCCTCCACCACATTTATTAGTCCTTGAGTAATGGCTATTTATTTGTTAAATAAATGTAACTGCATTACTCTCTGTTAAATATATATTATTTCACACAAAATATATTCTCTCGAATAACTAGTGTCAAAATAAATGCAATCAGGCATCCTTAAATAATTATTAAACCACAGTCGATAATAATATTTGTTTAACTTATTAAATTATTATTTAACTGAGATACATGGACACACTTAGTGTGTGACCCTCTTGGCCTCTTTCTCAGTGGAATTAGGTGGAGCCTGCCTAAAGTCCAAGGTTAACGTCTAGAAACACGCCAAGGCACCCATATAGAAAGAAGATAACATCGTAATGATGTGTCACCTCCTATGAATGCTTACTGTGTAATATAATCCCTTTGTCACGATATACCGAATCAAGTGGCTTTCATGCTAGTGTCACCAACCCATGTGCTCGATTATTCTTTCTTTGACTTTCCATAATTGAACTCTCCCATACCTTACCATGGAAATGGATTTATTTAGGCTATATAAATTCCATCAAGGGGCCTGAGATATCTACTTCTGTTATGGAACCAAATGGAAAAATCCTTTCTCGCATTATCAATTAATTCAGTACTACTCGTGACACACCCAATGTATCCTACCTCACTATGAACAATGTTTCATCAATGTTTTCATCAATACATATAAGTTCGAGAGTTGTAATACCCATTAATAATAATATTAATGTCTATGGACCAATACACACGTCCGTATATAGGAATATCCTCTGACACTACGAAATGTGGATTTCCTACTGGAGGGTATCCTTCTCATAATATCCTCTTGAATATTACCAAGGGCGCACCCCACGAGAAGATGCCTCAAAGTTTTATAATTCTTCACCCCTAATGGCCTGTATTATTTGTTTCCCTCAAATAACATCATCCTGCCATAGAACATATATTCAAGAACAATGTTATGGAACATTCGGGTTCTCATCATAGCACGGATCTGCTACGGCCCTTTAATGCAACGGCTATCCTTAGGACATTATCACATGTATTGTCACATAGAAGAACAATCAAGATGTGATAAGGTATTTATTAATGAATAATGTAAAATGTATTTGGTTCTAGGCCACCAACTCCAACATCTAGGGTATCAATAGTTATGGGATCAGGTTTATGTTATAGATGTACATCAAGGATATCTTGATGGATTCATAAATGGACGCCACCTTTAGCTTCTACTTGAATTTAGTACATATCTAATAGATCTAATATGTTTTAATCCACTAAATCATGATTCCACCTCATAAGTTAAATATTTAATATTTTTCAATCATCACAATTGATCAATAGTTGAGTGGGAAATATGGATGTATATATGTTTGTTTGCAACTCTGATATGTTTGTTTGAATGTCTAGGGATGTTTTTTGGTGATGTAACACACATTCATGATTGGATTACCCCAAAAAGATTATGATAATCTTTGAGGATATGTTGGGTCTTCTCAGGTTACTATAATCAAAAAATTAAAGGGGAAGGTTTATTTTAGGTCATTGGAAAATGATATACATCAACAGTCCATTCTATTATAGTTGAAGGATTTTGTGTTTCTCTAATAGTGAGTATATCTGTGTGTGTGTGTGTGTGTGTGTGTGTGTGTATCTTCCCATAAATTTTTCCATCCACTCATTTTCCTATCACTTTTTATGTAATCTCATCCACTAGTTCATTAGTCTATCTATTCCTTCATCCCTCATTCATAGGCCTGTCTATCTATCCGTCTGTCTATAAATTGGTTTAATCAACTATGTTGGTGTAGTTGAATCCGTCCATAATATTTACAAGATGGAAAATGAAATCACCCATGGAAAAGTGTATCTATATATTCAAAAGACTCTATATTTTCAACACTTAATCAAAAATCAAGGAAGTTTTAAACTTAATGCACAGCTACCTAAATGTCAATATTTAGAAATGGGCGTCCCTGAAGTTCACAAAATACACACAACATGCATGAAGATGAATCTACTTATTTAGATGGCGATTGGGCGCATGAGGAGGAGGGGGAATTATTTTAGAGAGAGAGTAGGGGCTCCGCTGGCCCTCGCACTTTCAGTCAGGTTGTCGTTTGGGGCCAAGAGCGATGCCAGTAAGTCGCAGTTGTACTAGAATTGGCTCTGGAATTTTCTACTGTAGTATGCTTGGGTTGTGTCGCACCACCCCCACTCGTTGCAACACAGCCCATCAGGGAAGATTTTACTGGGGGGCGTCACGTCCCTCCCATATCGATCGTCCTGTGAAGCACCCAAGAAGAAGAAAGAGGAGCATAGAGCAAGGTAACAGACCAATAACTTCCCCATATCACACTTTAAAACTTGGCTGCACTCTGCTACCCAGGTGACTGCGGGGGTATAAATACCCGGCCCGAGCTTCTCAAACCAAACACTGTGCCCCGGGTTCTAGGGACCAAACTACAACTAAACATTTAAGATGGGCTTCCCTTCAAATTTAATTTACTTCAGGGACTGTGTACCCTTCTCCCGTGTGGAAACATTTTTGATTATTTACAAAAAAAATTACCATTAACTGTTAGATTTTTACCAAAACATACAACGTGATTAAAATTTCTTATTTGGGTCATAATTAATTTAATTTAACATTTACGTCAAATTAATTTTACAGAATAGCTGGGACTATTATGTCAGACTTGTTTGAACTCTAGAAATGAACAACAATCATTCTCATCCTAGAATGCTAGTGAAAGAGTCAAATTTCATTTCAATTATAATATCCAATGTCACTCAAAATCATCTAAATCATAAATAAAATTAGTAATGTTTATAGGGTCATAGATTGAAGAGTATGTGAAATATATAATGAATTCCCACATTTAAAATTATAATACTACTACGTGATTACACTACCACAAATCCGGGCAAGAGATGCACTAGCTTATTACAACGTTAAGCAGAAAGCGCTGATAAAAGTGTCACCTTTATCAATGCCAGCTAAAATCACTAATAAAGATATTTTTAATTCGTAATAAAAAAACACTGATAAAGATGTAGCCTTTAACTATGTTTTTTTAAATGATAAAGGGTACATTTGTCAGTCCTATTCTTAGCGCATATAATAGTTTTTGATAAAAAAATATTATGAATTTATATAAATTTGTTATATTTGTATAAAAAATAATGTTTATTTATATGAATTAATAAAAAAACACTTTTTTAAATTTTATAATTTTTTAATAATTCAAATATATATATATATAATTTTTTAAAAACATTATAAGATTATAAATAAATTAATATATTTAAATAATTATAATATAAGAAATTTTTTAAAATAATAAATATATTTATTACATTTATAATTATATATTTATAAATAAATATATATGTTTAAATAAATATATAGTTCCAATGAATTTGATCAGTAAACATATTTATTAAGAGATAATAGTTGGGGGCGCCTCCTCCAATGGTGCCCATGCAGTTTCTAATAAAATTGGGTGAAGACCGTGTGAATTAATTCATGCAAAGACACGATTTTAACGCGGGTCAAAGAAGCATTTTTATGGAGTTATGAATCTTAACGCAGACATTTTTCCTTATAAAAGGGGGTAGCTGCAGGACTTTTGGACTCACCAACATCCACAATACCAAGATCAGAGCCCATTTGGTGCTCATATTTTTTCAACGATCATTTTTCCTTTGCATTCGAGAGTTTTAAATTTGAAATACCGTCCATTTTCAGGAAGTCTCTACAGTGTAATTCTGCATTTTAGTGGACCCACCTTTCTAGACTAGGTCCCGTGGTTTTTCCCTCATTGAGTTTTCCATGTAAAAATTCCTGGTGTCAAACTTTATATTCTGCACATTTACTTTTGGGTCGATGCACGTCCAATTTTATTTGGAGGGAATGATTTTATTTTTCAGCTACACGTTCGCTTTGATTTGGTTTGCATGTTTGTCGCTTATTGTCTTTCCCAACATCTGGTATAAAAGGAATTTATTTTTATTTCATATTTATTATGGAATCCAATTATACTTGGATAATTTGTTGAATGGTACCAACTACCATATGTGGCGACTAAAAGTGATGTATTTTCTTTTTGTCAAGCGAATTCATCTTCCGGTGTTTAATACCCAGAAGCTATAAAGGTTGTCAGATGAAGAATGAGAGTTCAAGCATGAGATGGTTTATGGTTTCATTCACCAATGGGACGAAGTCAACGTGATGAACAACATTTTCAACACCTCTCATGCCAGAACATTGTAGGATAAGCTCAAGACAACCTATACTTCCAAGAGAGGAAACAATAAATTGTTTCTTCTCGAAAAAATGATGATTTTTAGGTATAAAGAATATACGTCTATTTCAGACTATTTCGGTGAATATCAGGGAATTTTTGATCAGTTGTCTAGTATTGGTATTAATTTTTATGATGAGGTTTTATCTCTTTTATTGCTTAATAGTTTACCCAATTCTGGGGAGAATTTATGTGTAACTCTAACCGGTTATCCTCTTAATAGTGCTGTGGAATTTAGTTTTGTTAAGTATGTAGTTTTAAATGATGAGGGAAATAGATGTACCTTGGAGAAATCCTCTTCATAGCTTCTAGTAACAGAGAACAGGGGAAGAAATCATGTCTAGGGACAGACCAGTCAAGGTAAGTGAAAAGGTAGATGCAAATCCAGTTCAAAGAAAATACATTTTGAATCTCATCATTATGGTAAGAAGGGACATATTAAGAAGTTTTGTTATCAGTTGAAAAAAACTAGAATGAAGGAAACTTCGCTAATGAATAATGGTGATGAATATGATCATGTCGCCGCTGCTACAGGGGGTGATCTTGTCATTGTTTATAACTCCATTAATATCACTTCTGAAAATTCTGGATAGGTTGTTGATAGTGGTGCATGTTTTCATGTGAAATCTAACACATTCCTATCATGGGATGTGGAAAAAAATTATTTACTATGTTAAAATATAATATAGTGGTTAACATAGGTTATCTCTAGATAGAAGCGCTCAACAATGACATTTTTAACTTCAAAATTAGATAATGGAGTGGTGGTTGTTTTTTAAATGATTAATTATGAAAAAAAAATAAAAGAATAAATTATGTAAAAGATTGAAATAAAATTGGAAAATCATGTGACTGAAAATAGTTATATGAATTGGGTGATCAGGTAGAGGTCGATATTCTAATTGAAATGTTCGCATAGTTCTGATTAATTCAATCCACTTCTGTTAAGACGATTAAAGTAAGATTCCATAATCGGTTCCTCTCACATCTTTGGTCAATGGTATTGGTCAGAGTAAAGATTAAGAACATATTATTTTTTGTATACTCTCATTCGTTTTGAGAATGAGTTTCATAGAATATCCTCAATTGATTTAGGTAATTCCTGATCAGGTATTTTTTATCCCAATGAATATTGAATATGCACTACAACTCTCACACGTACTAACGATCACCAAGTACTACACCACTAAGACCTTATCTATTCCATCTTATATAGAACATAACTGAGTGGAGGAGGTAATTTTAATTAAAAAAATAAATAATAACACCAAAATATAAAATCAAACACAATTTCACAAGATAATATAACCTATTATTATGAATTGAAACCAACTTCACAGAATAAAGAAAAAAATTTATAACATTAAGCACATGAACTCAAACATTAGAAAATGGAAAACCTAACCTTCCCCAATCACTCATATGATTTACCCCACCATGATAATGGTAATTTATAAAAAATATGAAGAAGAATATGTTACAAAACTAAAAGAAAGAAAAGAGGTAAAAAAGAATATCAGAAAAAGTATCATCCAGAATCATTCCACCAGATGTTTAGCTTCGGTTCTCCCACCATATGGTCGAATCACACCATTGTACCTTCATATAGGATGTGAGAAATTTGGTTGGATAGATATCCTTTAAATTTCAGATCATTTGACTTAGTTTTAAGGATGTTGTGTCCAAAATCCTAGACCTGACTTTTTAATGCCCACCAAACACTATTCCACCAATCCTACTTTGTCTGATTCAAGGGAGGGAATAATGAAATCATTTCTCCATACAATTTATTATGAAACATAATTGTAGATTTAAATTTATAACACAGCTAGAAGTACCCCTTTTTTTGGCTGATATCCCAAGATATGATTCTTTAAATTAGGTAAGGTCCATTCTGCTGGCCAAAATATCTATTCACATTGTTTGATTTTTTTGGGTTTGTTGGAATTATAATGGGATCACAACCTATAATAATAAGTTTTATCCCTGGATCATGCAATAAAAAAATGAATCACATAAATCTGACACATATTTTAAATGTTATGCATGAAATACAGAGGTGAACTAAAACTGTTAAATTTACAGAATTAACCAATTTTGATATTTAAGCTCAAAAGTCACCAAAAATCAAAAAATTATACAAATAATCTCACATTGATAAATTTATATGAATTAAATAATTTAAAACACTTGAATAATGGTGAATATATTATCTCTATCAATTCCTCCAAACTTAGCACTTGGACTTCTGGACAAGTAAACATCAAAATCAAATAAATGCTAATTTAAAACACATATCCATGGGATCCAAGGACATATGTTTATCATGAAAATTTGTCAAGGTTTTTTTGTGGGTTTAGGTTGGTAGGATTTAGATGTGAAAAATTTGGAGGTTGAATGAGGAGGGCTTGCCTCTTTTTGAAGAAAAATTTCATTATTCTAATTTTTACTCAAGTATGGTCTCCTCCTCAATCTAGTTAGAATCAATTTGGCTCCATCAGCATGAAAAATCAATGAAATTTCACACCATTAATAATTTTGGTTGAAAAAGTTTCAATCATATCAAACACGATTTTTCATGAATGCTCCAGATAAGCACAACTTACTTTTTTTCATTGGAAGCTCTAGAAAGGTGCAACTTCTCATACATGCACTATTGGAAATTTGGCTATAGTCGTGGTCTAAAACTGTGGCTATAGTTCTTAAAACCGTGGATATAGGTAATAGACACGGTTTTATGAACTGTGGATACGTTTGGAGTGGATATAGGCATGGAATTATAGCCACGGTTTGGAACCGTGGCTATAGGTCTAGAGCCATGGTTTAAACTGTGGCTACAGGTATACAACCACAGTTCTAACCCTGGTAATATCTCTATAGCCATATTTTAGAACCATGGCTATAATAGAGGAGGGACACAGTTTATTTCAATGGTTAGAAACCGTGGCAATAGATCTTTATCCACAGTTTGTAATCGTGGCAATAGACATATAGACACAGTTAGAAAACGTGGATATAGGGTATGAAAACCATAAAAAGCCCCCCACCCCACTACACATTCCTCCTGCAATATACCACCCCCTGAAAACCCCTCCTTCTTAGACACTGGACACCCCCACCCAACATAACCCCCTCCCCTAGACATCCACCTCCCCCCTGGACAGCCCCCCTACAAAGCCCCCCTCTTGGACAGACCCTAGAAACCCCCCAGACAGAAGCTAGACACCCCCCCCAGACCCTACACACCCCCCTAGAAATAACCTTGACACCCCTTGGACAGACCCTGGATCCCCCCAGACCCTGTACACAACCCAGATAGCCCCTGGACACCCCCCTTGGATGGACCCTGGACCCCCCCAAAACCCTGGACACCCCTTAGACCTTAGAAAGATCCCTCTGGACATCCCAGACCTCCACTCCCCTGGACAGCCACCCCCACCCTCTTGGTGAGACCCTGGAACCCCCCCCCCAATCCTGGACACCCCCCATACCCCCCCATACCCACGACACCCCTCATACCCTGGACAGACCCCCTGGATAGCTCAGACCTCCACTCCCCTAGACAGCCACCCCAACCCTCCTGGATAGAACCTGGAACCCCCCAAAACCTGGACACCCCCCAGAACCCCCAGTCCTACCCCCTGCCCATTTCACCTGCACCTCCCCCTACTAGCCCCCACTTTCACCCCCCTACCAGCCCCCACTTTCACCCCTTGGACAAACCCTGGACACCCCCAGACCCTGGAAAGATCCCCCTGGACAGCCTAGACCTCCACTCCCCTGGACAACCACCCCCACCCTCCTGGACAGACCCTAGAACCCCCCCCCCCCCCCCAAAACCTGGACACCCCCCAGACCCTGGACACCCCCCAGACCCTGGACACCACCAGACCCTGGACATATCCCCCTGGACAGACCAGAACTCCACTCCCTTGGACAACCACCCCCACCCCACCCTCATGGATAGACCCTATAACCCCCCAGAACCTGGACACCCCCAGACCCCCTAGTCCACTCCCACCCTACCCATTCCCCCATACCACTTCCATCCCCCACTTGCACCATCCTACCAATGCCCACTTGCACCCTCCGATCATCCCCCACTTGCACCTCCGTGCCAGACCCCTCCCACATGCCAGTTTCCCCCTGCCACTACCAGTCCTCTCCAAATTAAATTATACATGAAATATACTTACATAATAAGAATTCAACAAATACAAATATAAAAAACACATAATTGAACTTACATGAGTCTCCCTATAAGACAAAATATCAAAGAAGTATGGATCCATCTCCAATGTACCTACAACACAAGGTATAACATAGTAGTGCTCATCCCCTAAAATTATTGTAAAACAAAAAATCTTAGAATATTAACAAATATTATAACTCAATAAACAAGAATAGTGGAGACCCCTACTAGACCCCCTAGACAGCAGCCCCCCTACTACTGGACCCCCCTGGATAGCAGCCCCCCTGCTGGACCACCCTAGACAGTAGCCCCCACTTGACCCCTCAGGACAACAGCCCCCCTGCTGAACCCCCTAGACAGAACCCCCCTACTGGACCCACCTGAACAGCTGCCCCCCCTACTGAACCCCCCTGATTAGCTGCCCCCTTGTTGGAACCCCCTCGATTGTAGCCCCCTTACACATCCCTTGCACACCCCTTTCCCTCATTTCACCCCTGGACAGTTCCCCCCCCCCACATCCATTTCACCCTTTGCACTCACCCCCTTGCACCCCCTTGCACCCCCCATGTTGGACCAACCTTAAACACCCCCTATCACCCCTGCCCTCTGTTGTGGCTAGTTATATGGTGGTGTATAGGTGTGTGTTGTGGTTCTTTGTGGTTTCAGGTTGGGAGGGGAGGGGTAATCAGGTGGAGGGATGTAAGTTCATACGAAGTGGTATGGAGGTTACTTTGGATGCTTCTTAAGGTTATGGCTGGGAGATGCTAGGTTTATCCAATAGAGACTTAAAGAGATTCTCATAGTGGAGTTATAGGATTCTTGTGGAGGATTTAGGAGGTGGGGTTGTGAGTGTCGTGTTGCTGTTTGGAATTATAAGACCATTGAAGATTGGTTTCAGCTGGGGGTGTTGCTGTTTGGATTTTTCTACATGGTGTAGCACATGATACACTTACATGGTGCATTGTGCTAGTTGGTTTGTGATTTTTACTATGGTTGGTAACATGTTTTGGGTGAAAAGGGGTTGCATTTATGGTGTTTCTTCTTTGTTTTGGATTAATATTGTAGGCTTTTGGTTTACTCTATTGTCTAGTGTGGTGGATATAGTTTGGGGTGGGTCGTCAGGTGGTGGTTTAGAGTACGTTCTATTGCCTTGTGCGCAGTCTCCCCGTCTTGTGTATTCTGGTTCTTGATGGTGTAGGGATTTCTATGGTGTATGTTCTAAAATTCCCTTGAGATTCTGGATGCTTCAGGTTGGGAGGCATGATTTTGGTATATGGGTGGTTCTCTTTATACGGTGGGTGCATGTTGAATACTTGGTGGGTCTAGAGGTGTTGGATTAAGGGTCGGTATTAGCTCACATTTGGATCAGGGACTGTTTGGGGATTCTTTAGGTTGTATGATGGGTTAAGCATGGGTGATGTGGGGCACTTCGGATGTTTGGTACCAGTTGACTGCTGGGTTTTTAAACATTATTATGGTGGGGAGGTATTTTTTAATGCAAGGTGTTCAGATGGTGATGGATGGGGCCGGATGGTGGTATGGGGATGATTTGGTTTCTAGGTAATATTTTGGGCGTCGTGTCTACTATATGTTCTTATTTTGGTTTGATCTGGTGTGTTTTAGGGCTCTTGTGCAAGTAGGTGTTGGTGTAGTGGCCATTAGTTGGCATGGTTTTCTAGAGGTCTTTCACTCGAGGCTTTGTTTGGATAGGGATGTTGTTCTGGTTGGTTGATGTTGGCTACATGGCTAGGTGTTCAGTGGTTCTATTTCTTTTGATAAATCTAGACTTTTGGATGGGTGATGGATTTTAGCAACTTGTGGGTGGGTGGGTTTGGGTGGGTGGGTGGTTGTGAGCGATTTCATGAATGTGTGTGTGTTTTTTATATCATTTGTGAATACTTTTTAGGTTTTTATGTTTCTCCATTAGCCGCCTTGTTTCATTCGTTATACTTCCCCTAGGAGTTCTTGTTGGTTTTGTGCTTGCGAGCTTTTGCAATTCCTTCTGCTGGTCTGTGAGTGGTGCATATGCTGGGATCTTTCGGCCAGGAGCGAAGGGAGTAGGAGGAGGTGGGGAAACATTCTGGCTGTCGTCCCGCTGGAAGAAATCGTGATTAGTCAGTCTTAATATTGATCACAATACTCATGTAAAACTATCACTGCGAATCATCGTGGGGTGCCATCCTGGAGCAGGATCAAATCACGACATTACCGCGGCGTGATCGCAGCGTGACCGCGAAGTTTTGGCCCAACCTGGTGAAATCTATAGGGCATCATATTCCGGCCAGGAGTGAAGGGAGTGGGAGGAGACGGGGAAACATTCCAGTCATCACTCCACTGGAAAAAATTGTGATTAGATAGTCTCAACATTGATCACAATACTCATAGAATACTATCACTGCGAACCACCGTGAGGTGTCGTACTGGAGAAGTCCCAAATCACAAAATAACTACGGTGTGACCGCGATGTGACCACGGCATGATAGTGGCGTGTTGGCCTGGTCCAACGATATCCGCGGGGCAGAATCTTCTGGCCAGGAGTGAAGGGAGCGGGAGGAGGCGGGGAAACGTTCCGATCATCGCCCCGCCGGCAGAAATTTTGATTAGTCAATCTCAACATTGATCACAAGACTCATGGAATAATATCACTGTGAACTGTTGTGGGGTGTTGTCCTGGAGCTGGGCCAGTTCACAGTGTGACTACGACGTTACTGTGGCCTTACCGCGGTGTGACCATGGTGTGACCGTGGCGTGTTGGCCCGGTCCAGCGACATCCACAAGGCAGCATCTACCAGTAAAGACTGAAGGGAGAAAGAAAAGGCGAGTCAACATTCTGATCGTCTCCCCACCAGAAGATGATAGAACAGATCAACTATTTAATATGTTATAACAAGGGATCACCAGAGAAGGTTGTATTGAGCCGCACAATGAATCAACGTCAGAAGGGAAACAAAAAAACAGAAAAGAATCGCACACCCTACACAAACCATTTACAAATTACCTCACTTTTCCTAAACATGGAAATTTTATTTATAATATTCAAAGCGTGAAAAATATTGTCATGGTCAAGGAATATTCCTACTCAGGAAATATCATTTGAGTTAAACGAGTATGATAAGCCAATTTATATTATTCAAAGAAAATAAAAACAAACTAGCAACAAAACAAACACCAACAAGAGGCATATGAAATACTCAAACCAAATCTAAACAAGATACAAATAACTATCAGTACTCATTAGTTTAGAATACATCACACCTCCGTTGTAGGGGTTTTATAATAAAATCATGTCATTTCATTATCACACGATTCATTTAATTATATTTAAATTTTTTTTTCTGAAACTCATTCAGCACAAATCAAATGAAATAATTTAAGTAACTAGATCAAGATAACTATCACTGTGAGTTTTCGCAGACAGCACACCTCCGTTTGGGGGTTTTATTATAAAAACATGTCTTTATTTATCAAATGATATAATTATATTAAAAAACACTTATTCAAGATATTCAATTCAATTTAATTAAGAAGAATTAAGAAAGAAGCTAAATTCAATATAAAGCATTCTTGAATTAAAGAGGCTAGAAGAGGGATCCAACCTCAAGGTGGAACCAAACAGTCCACTTCAGCTCTTGGAGATTTCTAACTAAAAGTTGTCGCTCCCCCACTGGGTATATGAACCTTCACACACATCCAAGGACACCTAGCCCCTATGCACACACCCACATGGCCATGAGAATGTGCAAGGGGATCCTTGCACACATGCTTATATGCATATACCAGTCTCCACTCACCTGCGTATGCATTTATATATATATATACTTGGGAATACATAGCCCCATAGATGCATAATCACTACCATGGTTGACTATACACGTGATGGGGGAACCCACAGACATATACTTTCATACCTATGCACACGTTGGCCAGTCGCCCATAACTTGGCTACTCGAAACCAACAAGTAGGGATCAACGCACTACATAAAGGATATTAGGAACATTAAAACACATAATGGATGCTACAGAACCAGTGAGAAACCAACCAACGACATTAAGCCCTTACCTTGATTGGGAGAACCAAATCCACCCGAACCAACACGAAATGATCCAACGCCCTACTGAAAACATAATATGGAGTCAAAAACACTGAAATCCCCAAATACAAGAGGTGCGAGACAAGTATTAACCATATAATCATACCTCAGATCAAATCCATAGGATTGAACCAATCTGAACCCCATTTACCCCCCTTCGCAGAATATAATTACCCTTTGTCCATAGAAAGAAGTAAAATACCTAAGTGGCCCATGCGGTAAAGAAAATAAAATAAAAACTAAACTAAAACATACCTATCTCTTGTGACTATACACGTCACTTCCCAACATATAAGAACCACAATTCCCCATGGGTCAGGTCATGTTCCTGAAAGCAAGGGGGAAATAGATCCATGACTCAAAATGAAACTATCAAATAGTACATTCCTATTAATTAACAATTATTCTTCCTTTTAAAGGTATATAATTAGTTTGTCTTGAGTTTCAACTTAATTTGGTTTTGTTCACTACAAGATTATATCCCACTCGACAATAAAAGTTTAATAGGGGCACAATATCTAATTAAATAAAATATATCATAACAAAAAATGGATCCACACCTACGAAGAAGGTTGAACACGATAAGAAAGAATGTTTGATCATATAGTATGATGATTTATAAAAGGATAAACCAAAAAAACAAAAAACATTGAAATTTATCTAATTACACAAGTGAATATGCAATTTTCAAACAATAATAAACATGTGAAAGAAGAGAAAAGTGGACAAAATGGCCTGGACTTTTAAAAGAAAAGGTGTTAATTCCATACAAATAACAACTAGTGGTATCATACAAAATTTGATTTGTTGCAACTAATATCAAGCCATGGTTTAGTGAAAGAAATCTGTTGTAAATAGGAGGGCATATTTGGAGAAACCTAATCATGAAGAAATGGGGGAGTTAGAGATGGATTGTAATGGTTATTCAAACTTATATAAGATTAAAGAAACCTATAGAGACTAACTAAACCCCCCCTTCCTTACCCCCTTGCCCCACTACCCCACTGCCCCACCCCCTCCCCCTGCCCTGAAGACCACCCTACAGGCCACCCCCCTACGCTGCAGACCTCCCCACTGCCCTACAGACCTCCCCCCTCCCCCTACCCTACAGACATCCCCCCTACCCCCTGCCCCCTCCACCCTACCCCCTTCCCCATGCCCCCTGCCCCCCTCCACCCACCCTCTTCCCCCTTCCCATTGCCCCCTGACCCCCTCCACCCACCCCCTGCATCTTACAGAAGGACCTCTATAATGTTATTGAAATCTGGGGAGGTATTACACATGTATGATTAAAGGAACATCAAAAATATAAAATAAGTATACCTAAACGATCACTTGATTTCATGTGAGGTGCTTGGAAGATTCTGCATTCACATCAGTTTGAGGATCGATTAAGGTTGAGAATCAATTATGGAGTGGTTTTTCTAAGGGTATCCACGAGCAGATGAAAATAACCACATTATGTTCACTTCAGACTACCTTTGGTAGTTCCAGAAACAACTTGGTGGAGTTCTTTACAATTCAGAGAAGGTGGAAGACATGAGGTGCATGAATTTTAATGATAGGGAGATCATTTGGCCATAAAAAATTTATTTCAAATTAAAAATTATTTTAGTATTTTCAGACGGCTTAGTGTACAGTTCCTTTATAGAATAGAAGCATAAAAAATCTCTATATTAAATGAAATCTGGAAGAGAAATTCAGACAGGATTCAATGACATAAACTTATAATAATAACATTGTCCAGAACATCAATTTTGATTATGGAAAATAAGGCCTCCATGACCAAAAATATGAAATTTATGATATAAAATCAAAACATGAACTAAACTTTTGTGTTCTAAAAACCCAAATAGAGAACCCCTTTAAAAGCTATATCTTAGATGTGAGACCACCTCATCAATATCAATGAACAACATATTGGTTTCATGAAACTTATGGTTTACTAACCTACAATTAGAAATTTAATGTCATGTTTGAATTTTGATCATCAAAAATACAAAATGATAAAATGATGTTATATTTCATTTTAAGAAATACTTCTATAAAAAAACACTAGGATGTGGAATTTGTTCAAAAATATAATATACCATCAAGATCAGCATATCAGACCATCTAATAATGATCAGATTTTAGAAAATATGAATTTATTTAGGTAAAATCCAGTAGTAAACACCTTCAAACCATGATATACAACATAAGAATTATTCTAATCTATGCTTAAATGTCACAAGGTAGGTCATAGAGTATTATTTTCGTTGAGTATAATCTATTGTTAGGAATGTAGTTGTGTAGAAAATGAAAATCATGGAATTATAGTCAGACATGTAATCTTATCTTGGTAACATCAAGGGGTGATGTTATAGTCTGAGAAACACCATCGAAAAAGGCCCCCGACATCGCAACAATAAATGCATGGTTAAGCTGGTTGGTCTTCTACATATACTTGACAGATGCTGGAACCTATGGATTAGCATTCACCATTTCTAAATTTAATGTTACTGTTATCTGAAACAATTTAAAAATACCAAGAAAGAGGCACAAAGATCAGGAAAAAGATATGAAAATAATAAAGACAATAAATTGAAAGAAATAAATCATACAGTATGAAAATTGGAGGATGATTTGAGTGTCTATTGGAGTGGCTTGTAGTGTTGATGAAGGTAGGGCTACCTAATGCCTTCGATGGAAGCATCGACGACAACACATTGTATGTGAGATATTTACCTAAATCGTCTCACAAATGTCTATTACAGAGTGCACTAAATCACATCTTGGATAACCGTGACCAGGAGCCTACACATTAAATGTATCTTATAGAAACCTTGAAATTAAATGGTCAATGCCTCACATAAAATTTAAAGTGGAAGGTGGAAAACATAAAAATCCTTGAAAACAAAGTAGAAACATGAACCTGGATTTTTGTTTATGCTTCCAACAGCAGTATGATTTGACCTTCAACAGGTGCATGAGGTGCTATCCAGATTTGTTTCGGCCTAGAAAACACAAGAAAATGTTATTAAATAGTAAACTAACTAAAGGAAATAAAAGAAAAGAAAAGGGAAATGAATTTGTAGTTTTCAAACCCCAAACAGGGGCTGTTGTTTACCTATCCACAGATGGACAGTTCCAGTAGGTCAACCCCAGTCCATTTGCGGGTGTGGTCATCAGAGTGGGAAACACCTCATCTTGTTTCTATTGAGGGTGGATTGTGGTTCCCCTTTAACATCAACTTGATTGAAGTCAATACGATGTCCATAAAAACCTCTTAGTAGCTCTTCCCGGTATGCACCCCCTTAGCATCAACCAGACTACTTTAGTGACAGTTCTTATACAATAATCAACCTGAACCAAAATGTTTAATGAGATATAACACAGAAGCAGAGTCATGTATATAAGAGTTCATAAAGAACAAATGTTAAATCCATGAATTATTGGTCTAATACTAGCCAAATAAGCATAATGAATGAATTGTTTAATTGTGAACCACAAACAAACAGTAAAAATGAAATATGGCATATCAAGGTTTTTAATCCAAATAATGGTATTTACATATTTATCAGGAATTTAAATATTTACAGTCACAAGAATGAATAATGAGAAAATACACCTCTCAACATTACAGTTTTATTATGGTAATAATAAATAAATGAACATTCCATAATGTTACCTTCGAGTAGTAGGGCGCATTAAGAGTAGATTGCCTTAATAGTAAATTGTCAAATAGATTAGTCTTATGGTTGGTAAAATTGACATCGTTTATCTGTCACATGCCTTTTGGAATAGTATGTAGTGGCCATAATTCACTTGTGATGGCTGGTTGTATTGAAGGATTATTGTACTTATATAGCCCATCTATTACACTAATATGCTAATCATCATTCCTCATTTATAACAGAACAAATAGTAGTTTATCCTGAATGGAAAATGAATGTAAATAAATCAATAGAATAATATAAATAAAATGATTTAAAGGAAATGTATAAATAATTTTTCTATGTAATAAAATGTTTTAATTTTGTATATGGTGAGTTTTTGTATAAAAAACACATAAGAATCTATAAATGCATTTATAAGAAAGATCAAGATCCATATAGAAGTAAAACTGCATTATCTTGGTAATCCATAGTTTCAAAAATAAAAATTAGCAATTCATATTGAACACTTTCCATACATCTATTGAATTAAAGGAACACTAAAACTAATTATCAAAATATAGACCTTCATATCCAACAATATAGGTCCCTATAAACACAAATATGATCTAGATATTGAACCACACAAGAAAATGATGATTTTAAAATTTCTAATAAAATAAGTAGATTAGATGAGCTTACATACAAAGAAGTCTAGGAATAACAGGTAAAACATTAAACTGAACCATCACTTATCCATTAAAAAACATGTTCTTCCATGTGATCCCATCTCCTGATGAACAAATTATTCGAAAAATCATATATGGATTTACAAAATAAACCATAATGAAGAGAGGTAGAGCCTAGAAAAATCTTCTAGGAGAAGCTTCACAACAGATCTGGGTGGCCTCTCTTTAAAAGGAAATCGATCTAAAAACAAGTTGAGTAAGATTATCGCAATAGATGATGAAGAAACACAATAAATTCTTCCAAGACGTGACATTTCCTGTTCCAAACATCTTCAAACCTTCTTGAACCTATTCTAAATACAAAAAACTATTGAATAAGTACATTAAACATCATAAAACATCCTAGGACTCCAATCCCATATATTTTGATATCAATAATTCTTATATCACCATCACTGTGTATGGTTCCCTTATATGTTCAACATCATCACATCAATATGCCTTCAATTTCTACTCATAATCTACCCATGTCTTCTATAAATACAAGAGTAAGGGAGATCTAAATAACTATCACATTAAATTAAAATAACAATACAACTATAAAATCAGAAAATTGATGAAATAATATGGTATAAAATACCAGTATTAATTGGAAGCTATAAGGAGGGCACCGTGGTGACAGGTTGTCGAAGAAGAGGAAGCCATGGTGAGAGAGGTCTCCGGGGAGGAGGGTGTCGCTGTGAGAGAGGTCGTCAGGAGGAAGGTGCCATGATGAGAGAGTTCGTCGGAGAGGAGGGTGCCACGGTGAAGAGATGTTGGGGAGGAGAGGTCCAGAAGGAGAAGTCGTTAGGGAGGAGGGCACCACGATGAGGAGAAAACTTTGGGGAGGAGAAGTCGTCGGGGGAGGAGGGCGTCGTGGTCAGGCGAGGTCAGGGAGGAGGGAACCACGGTCAGTAATGGTCGGGGAGGAGAACTCATCAGGGGGAGAAGTAGCTGGGAGGAGAAGAAGTCAGGAGGAGCATGAGAGTAGCGAATTGGGGGACCCTAATACCATACCAGAAAACATGCAGTATAGACACAATTATTAAATTAAATCGATTCAATTAGAAAGATATAGCCATGGAGGTACAGATCATTCCTCGAGAAAGATTTCAAGTCACTGAAGATTAAAAGATCCTCCCAGACTTTGCAGGGACATAAATATAAGATATTTACCAGAGTTCTTGAATCTGGTTTCTGACTCAGAATTAAATGTGAAGAAATAGGTCTCACAATGAAAAAATATAATTTGAGAAATTTTGCACCATGAATAATGGTGTCACATTGTGACAAGAATTTTTATATATTCCTATATAAAAATGATCATAGAAAAATACAAAGGAAGAGAGATACAAAGGAGAATAGGAGAGAATAAAGTGAAAAGAGGGAGTTCTAGGTCACTACTGGAAATAAATGGAATATTAAAAATGCAATCAACTACTAATAATTTGTATGTGGTTACTTGAAAAAGATTTATCTAATGCAGTGGTGAATTATAATTGAGTTAGGTGGGATTGAATGAGATCAACACACTTCCAGGATCCAACACCATTAGAAGAAAAAACCTAACATCACCATCATCTTCCAACTCTAAAGAATCATTCCATATAATTTACCAACCGAAAAACATAATAAATTGAATAAAAAAAACCAAACAAAACCTAAAGAACATCACCACCACCAAACAGAGGAAACTCCACACAAAGAAAGACTGATCAAACACACATGAGAAAACAAATACCTCCCTACTATAGAATCAGGCCCACCCGAGGGTAAACAATGTTATACAACCTAAATATTTTATACTCAAAGACTACACCAACCAGGTGGTTCTTATTGACAAGTCTGAGCACTTTGTTTTTAATCCAATGATGTATGAGCTATTGTTAGGAGGTTTTCTGGTTTGATGTTAAATAAAAAGAAACCAATTTTTCTTTTCAAAATAAATATAATCTTGTTTTAATCATCTGTTGCCGAAGTTGATGCATGGGAAGTGGATCCCCATTTCTCAGATTTGCTAGCGAACACCAGTGTTCAATTTTTCAAAGACATGGTTAATCTTTTTCATCCCAATAATAAATTTTTGCTCAATGGACCCATGTCAATACTTGGTGGAATTGTTTATCTTTAAAGTGGAAATGTTATAGAATATTACTTGTATTTATATTTTTCCTTATCTTGTGTTTTTAGTAACATAAACATTTCATGAACAAGTCAGATAATCATATTTTTATTTTTGATTTATGGAAAGCATTTCATCTCTTGTGAGATTCCTCATTCAACAGTTCACATGGATCTGTTACCCACAATCTTGATCTCAAATTCAACAAATACCCATCCACTCATTTTAGTTTAAATAAAAATTATTTTTAGTTATCTAGTTGTGATCCTAGTTTGTAATTTTCAAAGATTTTCATTTGAAAATTCCAGAATATTAGAGAAGTGATCTACTTTAGTTATCCACAAACCCATCATGAATCTTTCCATAACCATTTTTCATATTTTTTATAATTTAAAAACAACACAACATCATTCTAGTTATTTTTTAGAAGTATTTTAATGAAATTCATCTTTTCTAAAAAAATTCTGCTATGTAGTTGACCCTTAAAAAACCTCTTGTATCAAAAAATTGACTCCTATGATTTGTAAAATGACTTTTGATTTATTATAAATGACCCTTATGAATTTTCAAATGACTTTTATGAATTAGTGTGGCTTCCTGACTTTGAAAAAATTTCAATCTACGCATGCAGCATATGACTCATATGAAAAATCAGAGTTACTCATACGCACTACCACATCTTAGCCAAATTTTAGTCATTCTAACTTCCAGACCTTTGAAATCTGTAATTTCATAAAAATACACCGAAACTTCTCACGCACATCATGAAAACATACCCTAATTGACAGAAAACCATTATTGAGAAAATCCTAAGTATATAATATGAAAAAGAACCTACAATGAAGTGCATGTATGTAGTTCTCCAGTTTCAAGTCCTCTCTTCAGCTAAGGAATACCAACATCGCCAATGCGCCTAAAACTGTAACGAACTGCGTCGTTGTGGGTTGGTGAAATGAAAAGAAACCATACTTACTTGGTTCTGAAGCATAGAGGTATGATTGTTGTGTCAGAGGATGAAGATCACTATAGAGGATGGGCCTTGATAGCAACCAAGCGTAGAGGAATGCTAACTTGGAGGTGTGTGACTGCATCATCAGAGGAGAATCATCCCAAGGTGGGTGGCTGCATCGGAGGAGTAGAATGGAAGATGTTTGGGTGACAACACCAAGTGAGGAGGGTTGCAGGGACTAGGGAAAAAAGGGAGGCAGGTGGAGATCACGAACATAGAGAAAGGCGGAAATGGGGTGGGGATTGCGAGCGCACGGAAGGAAGGTGGTGGGGGATCACGAGCGTATAGAAAGAACAGGGGAAAAACCATTGGTATTTTTTGACATGTGGTATTACCTTAACCTATAGCCACAATTTTATTAATCTGTGGATATATAATTGTGGATAAATATTCAATTTCTAGTAGTGATAAAAGCTCCAAATAAGGCACAACATTCAAAAAATGAATTTTTAGTAGAAAGAACATATCTTCATCATTTTATTTTCCTCAAAAAGTTTCACCAAATGTGGTATCACAACACAATACAGCTTCCCCCACGCTTAAGTTCCATAATATTATGCAATTTCACTTCAAGAGCAGGTTGGATAGGGAAACCTGGATTGTAATGTGGCTAACCTAACAAAATGTTCATATCTTATAAGGGATTAATGGATTAAATGTTCAAAGTAGCGCATTATAAAAATTATTCTTATAATATGATGGCCTTAAAACCAAAGATATTCCCCATCCATTTAAAACACAAGTACCTCCAATCCTCAAGTTTTAACAGAAATAAATAAAAATTTGGTTAAATCATTCTTTCAAGAAGTGGGGTGAATGTAAAGAATATGAAAGATATGGTTCAAAATCCTCACATGTAAGTGATTTCAATGATAAAGACATGAGATGTGACATGGAATTCAAAAATTCTATGTACTATTAATGATATTAAAAAAGATTTTAACATGACATAAAATCATTTTCAACATTCATTTAAGCTCAATTTCATGGAATAAATTGTTTCACTCATAGACATGGGTTTCAAAAATAGCATTGATAATTATTTTAGCTCAAAATATTTAGAAACACAAAAACATTTTAAAAAATTTTAACCAAAATGAAAATAATAAATGAAAATCATAAACTATAAGTGTTCTATCCCCACACTTAAATGATGAAGTGTCCTCAATGTATTCAAATAAATTAAATATGTAAGAAGTGAAGACTTGGAATTGGATTCCACATAATAGGCGCCCCGAGCCTGATGGGACATAAGGGATCAAGCACATCTTCCAGAAAGCAGGAGGTTGCTGACTAGCAGCGAGGGCCTAGGGTGTGTCCATGGAAAGACTATTCCCTCATTAGCATAGTGTAGCACATTGGATGGAATATAAATTTATAATAAATAGTGGAATAAATATAATTAAACAATGGAAGAAAACTAATGCAAAAGATAAACAAGAATAAAAATAACTGTATCAATTGGAAAATTGATGTTGTAATGTCATGTCAGTAGAATGTTTGAAAACATGGATTCAAGACATTAAGAATAACATGTTCCACAAGGTAAAATAGAACAAAGACTACTCCAAGCATCCTGAGATCCAAAACGGTCATCTACTATCAAGCTCCATCCAAAATTGAATGCAATCAAGTGTTTGAAGAATTATGCTTCCCTTTTTCAACACCTGAAACCATGTAATCTACTCCGGCTATCAAATGGTACCCGAATAGGTTATGAGATAAATCTTAGTGGGAAACCACCAATGATGTCTATAACATCCAGCCCGTGTAATAGAATATAGAAATGTGTAGCCCTACATATATATTTTAAATACAGAAATACAATATAACTAAATACCCAAGTACGTACTTCATCCCTCGCCTGGTGTCTGAACATGTAAACCATTCATTTTTGTATGTAATTACCATTCAATGTTAATAGGTCACGTGAGGCATAGCCAAAATTGGCATCACATTGTGATAGAATAATTAGTAAAGGTACCATGATGTAACAAGGAAACCTAACACCGACATCCAGTGAGGGAGTTCCAGGGTAATAACCAAGGTAACGTAAATCTAATGGAACACAAATGTATTAATATCTTAGTGTAGCTAAGGGGTATGAGTATAATCAAAGGATCATAATCCAAATAATTCCACAATAACGTTCCTACCAAGTCCCAGGTGATCTATTAAGGTAAAATGGGGCTAAGCAAGGACATGGACCTATGAGCTTTCACCATGGAATCTACTAGTCAACACTATATCCAAGGAGTGTATCTGAGGCATCCTATAATAATGTAAAGGACCCTACGGTATAATTCCAAGCATCTGAGGAATAGAAAAGAACCAGAGTCTAGGTGTGTATCAACCTAAGAAAACTGCATCCTTGAATTGGAATTGGATTCCCGTGACCAAGGGTATTATCATCTCAGAATCCAAGGTGGGATCAAGTCAGTGAATTCCTATTTGATATTGTAATCATGTAATAATTTATTTTGGTCCAAGTCTTGCCTTCCATTAGAGTGGATAGTTCAAGAAGAGTTTCAACCATTTATTTATTGGTCCATGACTTGTCTTCCATTAGTGTGGATATTCCATGTAGCATTTTAACCATTTAGTCAAGTCATAACTAACCATTAAGTCATATTCAATTAGAGAGGTTCAATTCTCTACCTTCCATTAACATGGAAAGGGGTGATAAAGACCTGTAGCCATTATTCAATCTCATTTTTAAGGCCATGTTATATACTTAGTATACTTTCCATTTCACATTTCACATTTAATAATCATTTTGAAGCACTTAACATAGGTAGGTAAAGTGGTGAGAATACATGAAACAATCCATTATGAAATTCTCTTTACTGAAAATTCATTTAATATTTAAAGTCTCACCTTTAAGAAGGTCAAGTAAAGGCACACCCGAATGGTGGCACAGACGTGTCGAAACACTGAAAACCCAAATGTGGCATAACCTTAAACATGGGGTGGATTGAGATGTGGGTTTGAACTCTAACAACTAATCACGTATTTGGGAAGAGAATACCCATATGATTCTAAAAACTATATTCATGAAATGTATATTTATGAAACGACTCTTGAAGAAATCGGCTGGCCCCATACGAACATTCCAGAAACAACAGACATTAGGGATAAGTTATAAATCAGCCACCTTAGGGTTGTACGATCCTTATCCTTTAGTATTGGTCCTTTAATTTCCTTAGATAAGATTATATATATGGAAAGGTGAGAAATTCTCACATGACGATACATAGGTCGAGAGAAAGAGAGAAGAAGAATGGATAAAGAGGACTTGATTACTTAATGTCGCACATCCAACATGATGAATGGAAGATCAGTCGGATATCGGATGAAGGAGATCTCTTGATCCCAAGCTCTAGCCTTCAAAAAGATCCCAAAATGAGAGGAAAAGGTTTTAATCCCCCTAGTTCTTGGATTACGGAGGAAGGATTAGGATTAATAGATCATAAAGGGAAAACTTGAAATTTACTTGGAAATTTAGCATGCACGCAGTCTATCAAACCATGTGCAAACCTTGGGAGAAGGATCTGCCAGAATGGTTTCGAAACATAGATTTATCAAACCTTGTTCAATCCATTCAAAGTTAACTCGAAAAAGGGGCGCTCACACGGTTAGGCTGTAGAGTCGTGCGCCAACCGTGCGAGGTGGATCTGTCTGAAAAAACACTATCTGCATGGTTTTCCGAACCATGCGCCAAACCATTTCCCCGAAAAAGATGGGTTCTAGGCTTTGAAGAATCACCAAACACCCTCAAAACCTTTACTAACTCGTTAGGCATCCATATTACATCCAATGTAAATATTTATGCAAAAAAATAAAGGATCCATACCTGAGTGAAAAATCGGATTCTTACAATCTTCACCCCTTAAAAGAATGCCCCCCCTGAGTTATCCTTCCAAGCGTAAAGAAACACTATATGAGAAAAACTCTGGCCACTGGGACAATACATCAGCTTACCACTCCCAAGTCTCATCCTGTACTCAACTATGATTTCATTGCACCTGTATAAGAGGGAAAAACATGCCTTAGAGAGACATCGTGCTTCAGTCAATGATGCGTACTAGATACTCCTCAAAGGTAGCATTGACATCTCACTCCACTACCTCGAGATAAAAAGTATGAGACATATCAGCATGATATTGGGTAAGCTATGAGATGTGAATGACGTTGTTCATGACATGGTACCTCAGAGATAGTAGCAACCAATAGGCAACCAACCCAACTTGCTCTAGAATTTCATTAGACCAACGTAACGAGGTGACAACTTTACCTACTTTCATAACTAACTGTGCCCTAGACTAGGCTATACCATAATGAAGAAATGATCCCCAACCTCAAAATCAAGAGGTCATCGACGGTAATCAGCATAATATTTTTTTCTAGATTGACTAGTAGTCATACACTTTTTGATCCTCTAAACCTGTTCTTAAGTCTCCTGAACGAGATGATGACCTAGTAGGGATGCCTCACCCACCTCTAGCCTACAAAACGGTGAATGGCATGGCCTACCATATAAGGCCTCAAAAGGATCCATCTGAATCATCTCCTAAAATTTGTTATTGTAAGAGAACTTGATGAGAGGGAATTGCTTCTCCCAAGAACCGCCAAAATCAAAGACACATGCTCAGAGCATATCCTCTAGAACATGTATAGTCTGTTCCAATTTTCCATCGGTCTAAGAGTGAAAATATGTGCTTAGAATCACTTAATTCCCCATAACATTCTGCAATCCTTTCCAGAATTGTGAAGTGAAATGGGAATAACTATCTGAAATGATAGTACATGGAACCCCATGTTGTTTTATGATCTCACAGACATATAGTCTTCATAGTTAATCCAATGAGAAAGATCTCGAATAGGAATGAAGTGCGATTATTTTGTTAGTCAGTCACTAACTACCCAAATAGAATTTATACCCCTTAATGACCTAGGAAAGAGGACTAAGAAATCCTTAGAAACATCATCCCATTTCAATTCCAGGACTGGAAGTGGTTGTACCAAGTCTACAGGTCTATGGTGCTTCGCCTTCACCTGCTGACAGGTAGAACACCTAGTTATGAAGCCTGTAATATGAAGATTCATTCTAGGCAAACAATACTAGTGTCACATATCTCAATACATCTTCAACATGTTTGGATGGTCTACCCACTAAGAATTGTGGGATTCTTTCATCAACTCCTCTCTCATATCTGCAGGAACCCAAATACGTTGACGTAGATGCATGACCTCATCTCATTCCATGGACTAATCTGAAGGTGGGTTATCTACTGATATACTCTCATGAAGAACCAAACTATCAAGATCTGAAAACTAACTACTCTTTACCCTCTCAAGGTGGGAATAGGTAACTATTGATGTTGGGAGGTAAAACATCTCTTGATTGTTATGAAAATCTATATAATGTTAATAAAAGTGGGCCATTAACTTTCAATCATCATTGGATTTCTATATGGCCTATGTTTGAGTTTTCTAACTCAGTTCATCTACAACCACATTTCCCTTTCCAGGTGTATAGGCAAGCTCAAAATCAATGGATTGTATATAATTGACCCATATCTTCCATGAGAGGATCAAGTCACACTGAGAAAAGATATACTTGTAGATCTTGTGATTTGTATACACAGCAAAGCACTCACCCAACAGATAATGTCTCCAACAATTTAAGGTATGGAAAACTACTACTAGCTCGAGGTCATGCATCGAGTAATTTCTCTCGAGAGTCATCAACTGCTGAGATCTGTATGCCTCAAATTTTTATTCTTACATCAACACTTCTCCTTGGACAATTTTGGATGCATCGCAAAAGACAATAAAACTTTACCTGGTTCAAGAAGAATCAGAATAGGTGCTGATACAAGACTCCCTTTAAACTCCTGAAAGTATTTCTCACATGCTATTGACCATGTGAACTAGACACACTTCTTTGTAAGACCAGTAAAAGGTGAAGAAAGATAAGAAAATCCATGTATTAAACTACTATAATATCCAGAAATCCATAAGAAACTCTTAATATCAACCCCGTTTTTGGGATTCTCCTAGGTAAATACAATAGTAACATTTTCAGGGTAAATAGATATTCCTAATTCTGAAATTATATGACCCGATAAGTTAACCTTATTGATCCTGAAGTCAAACTTAGTAAGCATGGAATAAATATGATGCTCTCCTAGTGTACTCAAAATGATCTCAAGTTGTTTGGCATGGTCGTTATGAGTGTGAGAATACACCAACATGTCATCCACAAAGACTGTGAAAAAATTGTTCAAAGAGGAGTGGAAAACCCTATTCATAAAATCTATGATAACAGTAGGTGCATTCTTGAGAATGAATAGAATAACCAGATACTCATACAGACCATACCATCTACGTAAAGATGTACTAGGTATCTCTTATAGTTTGACTCACACCTAATGATAACCTGGTCTCAGGCCAATCTAAGAGAACATCTTTTCTCCTCAGACCTAGTTAAAGAAATGATCTATTCAGGGATGTGGATACCCGTTCTTGACAATATGTTGGTTCATCCTTCTATAATCCACAAATAAATGATGAGTTACATCCACCTTCTTGGTGAAAAGAACGGGTGAACCCCACGAAGATATACTATTATGTATAAATCCTTTGGCCCCTAAGTCCTCTATCTACATCTTGAGATCATGAAGCTCAATAGATACCATCCTGTATGGAGGAATGGACACTAGAGCTACTCTTGGAAAAAGATCAATTGCAAACTCTACCTATCTCTTAGGATGTAAGCCAAAAAATCATCAGGAAAGAGTTCCCTAAAAGGATAAACTACTGGAGGCAAATGAGTTTGAAGCAAACCTTGATCCTGTAAGAAACTATTTTCAATCTGGGTGGTCACTCCACCTAGACCATGATACTTAAGTCCAAATCTCTCAGCCTGGACATCCCACTCACTTTTGAAAAGATAACTACTGGCTTCTAGTGATGTAAAAGCGACCCTATTTCAAAAGATGTCTACAAAGGAATGATAGTGGACTAACCTGTCCTTCACAAGAATGACATCAAAGATCCAAATATTGAGAACACAAAGATTCTACAAGAAATGGTTACTGCCAACCTCAAGGTTACAATCCCTACACTGGAATATTAACTCTTTCTATATTCCCAATGATGTATCGATGGTCATTACACCACAGTGATACTGTATCTCTATTCCATGACTTTCCATGATAGATAAAAAATTAAAAGAGTTTGAATCACCATTATAAAATAAATCAGAGACAAAAGTAGAGGCTACTAGAATAGTACCTCATACTTTAGATGGTCCCGCAATATGATCTTCAAATATCAGTTGTAAAGCATGAAACTGACTTGTTCCACGACCCTATGACACATATGGACTACCATGATCATGAATGCTCTGCTTGTGCTGTGAGTGATTAGGGGTTGGACTACCATACCCATGACCTCCTCCTCAAATAGACCTTCCAGTGCTATTCCAACTCCCATCCTGACACAATGAAAAAGAACTCATTCCTTCAGGTCATTGTGGATTCTGATCCTTTTCGACATGAAGTTGGTGTAAAGGTCCTATAAAAGAATTGAAGATGACCCATACGGTGGCAAGACAGACACTCCATAGGATCTCTATCACATTGGGGCTTCTTATGCCCCGGTGTTCCACACTAATGACACACCACAGACCTATCAAAGTGGATACTCTAGATACCACTAACCTGACAAAAATCTTATAGGGAATGTTTCTTGCCACTAGAGGAACTATTTTCCTGACACGATAGTGGTACTTTAAACCTTATAATCTTGTCATACCTCAGGTTACACATAGTGATACGGGTATGATCAACTATTAAAGAAAATGTAGGAAGGTGAAAGACATTCACCAAAGTTTGGATGGTGTATTGGATCCCATCCTAAAAACATATAGCACGCGAAAGCTCCTCACCGACTAGAAGTAGTGAAAAGCATTGTAAATTAGTGAAACATGATGAATATTCCCTAACTGACCTAGAACCCTGATTGAGATGCATGAACTCTATAGATATGTAAGCTATCAGTGCTCGAGGAATGAACTAATCATAGAAAGTAGTCTGGATGTGAACCCATAACATGCCCTGATGACGACTGGCCTAGGTTGCCACACCCCATCAATTCTTGTCCAAATCCTAAAGCATGTATGTAGAAATTTTGATTTTCTGATATGGTGGTGTTTACATATGCTCAAAGACAGAAAATATTACATCTAGCCAAGACTAAGTAGCCTGAGAACCGCCCTCCCCTAAAAAAGTAAGAGGATAATGCTTCTAGAACTTGCGGGTCAGATCCACCATCATAGGTGCAACCCATGGAGAACCATGCATAGACTAAATAGGAATTTGGAAACTGTCACAGACATGATCATTTGTGCTCATATCAGGTACAATAGGTGGTGCTTCAAGTTTCAATTCTGAAGGTAAGACTGGCAGCTCAGTGCCCACCATGTCTGGAGCATGGTCGTCACCACCCTCCGGGTGAACAACATGGGGAAGTCATGGCAGAATTGGTCTACAAATTCCAAGCACACAACTTAGAGAAATCTTAGGATCATAATATAGAATCACTAGTAAAATATTAATTTATTAAATCTCACTACCCATGGAATATTACCCAAAAATACCTACTTATCGGTACGTGATCCAGTATAATTTTTATATCATTTTGTAGTTACGTTCTAGGTTCACTCCTTTACCATTCATAGACATGACAAGGAGGGATAAGGATGTGAAACCAATTAATTTTATATTTTAGGATTCAATTTATAATAAATATCCATTTTCGATGAATTCGTGCCCATACACCTATCACTAGAAATGACACCCACTTACTTAAAGCATAATGGCTTGACATGGTAAATTACTCATCCCAACCCATTAGGGCCCACACAACTCATGAATTGAGATATGAAATCACTCAATCAATGGTAATGTAATACAAGTAAAATTAAACAACCGCAACAACACTCAAAAATCACAAGAATATCAAGGAATTCAATGTAGTGAAATGAACCTATATGGTATGGCAATATGCTTGACATGTGAACTCTAGGTGCCTATAATGATGCATTTAAGAATCCACCTTTCCCTCATATCAATGGGATAGGGATGAAATAAATTCTCAAAAGATTAATAATCAACAACACCACACAACATGTGTTCCACCCAACAGTGAAATAATATCACCTATAATGGGAAAAAGAAGAAGAATAATTTTAATTTAGGCAACTTGGTTTTTACCTCGAATATGGGTTCACGACTCCCAAGCATGACTTATGACCTAGTCCAAAGCATTCCAATTCTCCAATATATTGTCACTAAATAGTAAATCAAGAAAATAAACCACCACTATTAAAAAATTTTGATGACCCGAACTCGGATTCCACTTAACTGGTGCCCCGAGCCAGGTTGGCCACATGGCCTCAAGTGCAACTTCCCAAATGCCAGAGGCTGCCGACTAGCAGAAAGGTCCTAGGGTGTATTCATGGGATGAATATTCCTTCATTAGTAGAGTGTATCAAAACAATACGAACATTAATAAATAATTAATAGTGGAAGAAATATAAATAAACAGTGGAAACAAAATCATGAAATAGATAAATGAGAATAAAAATAACTGTATCAACTAGAAAAGTGATGATGTAATGTCATTTCACTAGAAAACTAGAAAACATGGATGAAAGACAATATGCATAACATGTTTCACAATTTAAAAAAAACAAATACTACTCAAACCATCCCGAGATCCAACTTGTTCATCTACTATTATGCTTTATCCTAAATAGCAAGAAATCAAGTGTTTGAAATTGTATGATTCCCTTTTTCAACACCTGAAACCATGTAATCTACATCAGGACCCAAATGATGCCCGTAGGGGTGTGAGATAAATCTCAGTGGGCCACCACCAATGGTGTCTATAACATCCAGTCTTTGTAATGGAATATAGAAATGTGCATGTACGTATATATAAAGTAAAGAAAGCAGTACAATATAATTAAATACCCAATTACTTGCTTCATCCCTCAGCTGGTGTCTGCACATGTATCCAGTTTATTTTGTTACGTAATTACCATTTAATGATAATAGGATACATGAGGCATAGAAAACCCTGAAATCACCTCCTGATATTATATGTAATGAATGTCCCAAGGCGTAAAAATTCATCCGGATAAGTATATCCAGTGAGGGAGTTCCAAGGTAATAACCAAGGTAACATAAATCTCAGGGAATAAAAACTGTGTAGTATCTGATTCTTGATAAGGGGTAAGAGTATAATCCAAAGATCATAATCCTATACATTCATCAATAAGAAACCTACCCAGTCCAAGGTGATCGACCATGGTAAAACAAGGCTATGAATGTTGAGAAGAGAAATGGGTAGGGTTTGGCCAAGCTTGAAGGCTTAAATGGAGAGAATAGGAGGGGGATGAGGTGCCCTTTTATAAGAGAGGAAAGGGGATCTTTTGGAAACTCTCAAAAATATTAATTTATAATAAAACAAAACCCTACACAAAAACCTGGAAAGTTTCCCAAATTAGGAGAATATATGAGATACAGTTGTAATATCATCATACAATAAATTTTGGAAGACTTATTTTATCAATTTAAACCTTATCTTTTTAATTTATACTTAGTTATTCTATTAAATTTTAATTTCTTCAATATCATTCTTAATGCTTAATTGTTATAAATATTTATATATATGGTGTTAATCGGCCATACATATGTATTTTATGATTTTTTAGATCTTATAATGATCACTTTGTAATTTTAAATATGATTCATGATTTTAAAAAAAATTATTAAATTTTTATTTTTATAAAATAACAATATTGTCGATTTTGACACTATTCATTTATTTGAATTTACATAAAATCCTAAAAAAAATTCAAAAAAAATATTTAATACACTGATAACATGTCATAGTCACCTAGAAAATTCCTGGATCACTTCCATTAGTTCATATTATATTTATTTTAATATTTTTGAAACCATTTATTTGATATTTCTATTAACAAAATGATTTTTACATCACTATTGGGTCATCATTAATAATAATTAATTAATCTCTAAATATTATAAATAAATTTACATAATAAAGTTTATTTAATTATATTTCTAGTGTCAATTTACATTGATGTTTTATGAAGTTTTTCACTAAATTAAAATTATTACACTTATAAGATATCTGAGAGTGACATGTTGTCACCTTCTTTTGTTTTAAAAATAAGTACGTCATTTTCATGGACAAAATTCCCTGAAATGTATCTATTCCGAACCTTAGGTGATATGGGTAGACTTTTATTCATCCAATAGACTTTTGGAAGGTGTTAGGATAATTTTATAATATTATATTTACCCTTAATTACTCGATTTACCTTTAACTATGGTGATAAAAATAATTACAAAAGTTACTATTCATAATGCCCAAAACATCAAAGTACCCAATTAATATAATTTAGACAAACTAATTCCAAATTTCAAATCCATTTTCCCAAATTCAAAACTCTTAGGTTGTAGTAAGTAATTTTAAATTAACCCCATTGTTGAGAAAATGGGTTTTAAATGTTAAAACATTGATAAAGATTGAAATGTTTTTACCTATGAATTCAATGTAAAATTAATGATAATGAGATACATTATATTATATGGTAAAAATAAATTCTATAAATAATTTAAAACAATTAATTATTATAATTTAACCATATAAATTATATCAATGAAAAAAGTTTTTTTTAGTTAAAATTTAGCGTATTTTTACTATTCATCAAAATATAAAAGTTATCAGAAAAATATAAAAAATTTATCCAATTTTTTTTATATCACATTTCCAAATAAGAAGTTTATTTTTTCAAATATAACTTATAAATGTGAAAAAATATAGATTTAATATAATTGTTCCATCAAAAGGTGACAAAATAGCATTTTTTGAAAAATACTTTTTTTATCAGAAAAATGAACTTGTCTGATATCATGTCTAGAAAAATAAAAATAATATTATGGATATTAATTTTCACAATGGCTAGTTTATATCCCGTTATGTAATAATATTTTAATATTATATCGTTGTTTAGTGAAACTCGGTATTGCGTACAACATAAGCTGTCGAGGAAGGTCGCTCTTGTGTGCAACGCAAGACAATTTAATATTACGTGTAGTGAAAGGATCATTTGGTGTTTCATATAATATAATAAAAAATTATTACATTTATAAATTGAAAAAAATCTATACTCAGTGTTTCCTGAAATAAATTCTATCAAAAGAACCAGAAAGTGTGTGCAACACAAGCCATGAATAGTGTTTCATATACTGCAAGCTAATACAATGTTTTGTATAGCACAAGATAATCTTGGAGTAGTATATAACAGAAGACATCAATGAAATTAAATATAATCTATATCATAAAGTATTGCGGTGTTACATTTGGAGGCCCATGGAATGGGAGACTTCTAATGGCGGTTGCTATTGGGTTTCAATAAAGACCTCCACAAGCAGTGAGAGGGCTTAAAAAATTTAGCACACCTTCCCCCACCCTCTATTACCTCACGCTCTCCCTCAAGAAACCCTACAATGCTCATCCCCTCCCTCACTGCACCACCTCTGTAACACTGCCTCCACCTATGACTCACCATTGTCCCTCATCCTCTCCCTTGCCACACCTAACTCTACCACCAACTCACCTACTTCGCCCTTCCTCTCCCTCATCGCACTACCTCTGGCTATCCTTCGTCGCCCATCCTCTCCCTCACCACACCCACCTCCACATATGGCTCATCTCTGCCTCGTCCTCTCCCTCACTGTATGATCTGGCACCCTATCCCTCCCTGACCCCCTCCCCACTTCTACCTCCGCCTCCCTCTCCCCAACTCCCTCTACTCACACCAGGCCCATTGCCACAACCAACCCAAAGCTTCACACCACCCATCCACCCTCACCGCTGCTACTCCCCATTTCCCTCTGGCCCTATGAATCCACCTCTACATTCAATTAATCCTATATTTGTCTTTCTATCAGGTAATCCCTTATTTCAGTTATAGGGTTTTGATTTTGGGCACTTCCATCACAAATTGTCACTTCCATCCAAAATTGAATTTGGTAACTTCCATCACAAATTGGTTTTTTCCACTTCCTTCACAAATTATATTTGTTCATTTATTGGGATGCATTATCATAGTTTCTAAGGATGATAGTCCAAAATTGGTATTTGATTATTATTTTCATGTACCACATGCCCATAGAGGTTATTATATTTTGTTTCATTATTGTGATTTAGCATTTTTCTTTCTATAGTTATATTTTCTTTATATGTTTTGATTACAGTGTATCAAAATTTATGCATTATGATATTAGTGGATCATATTTTCCTTATTTTCTATGTTTCCTTGTTATGATTTATTATACCCGGTAAAATATATTTTGTTTCTTAACTGATTGACTCCTCCACTAATCCGATCAAATGAGTGAAGTAATCCCATTATATAGGTCCTATGACCTGTACAAATCTATAATATGAAGAATAATATATTGAAGGGAACCAATGATCGTGTTTACTGGAAGAGAATATGATATGTGTATAAGGGAAGAGGAACCTTCAAAACACACAACCTGTTTAATAGCACAATTAATCAACTTAGAGTGAAAAGAGATTTATAATAAGAAATATATATTCAAATCTAAAGGGAAATATCACTGGAAATATCCACTTTAAAAAAACATTGAGGTTTATCAATTAAATAGTGTAAAGATATTTCAATGGAGAAAAACATAGGAAAAAAAATGAAATTTCAATAAAAGAAATATAGGTAGTCATAATTTATAAAATATTTATTTATATAAAGGTTTTTACCCCTATATATGATTTACCATCTACTCAAATTAATATGAGGTTTATTTACATTTATCACCTCCCCCTATTTCTTCGACCAGCATCCATGCGACTTTTCAATTAAGGTTTTACCTAATTTAGTTATGAAACTTACATTAAGACTAATTTTTTCTCATGGGTGTGTGAATGTAAGAAAAATTTTGACCTTCCATCCATAATGGAATCTTTCTAAGATAGCATGGAAAACCATATTTAAGAATCAATCCTCTTATAGAATCATCAACGGGGAACATGAGTCTTTAGTTAAAGGATTTATGATAGATATGATATATTTTAGAAAAAATCTGTATATTTTATTGTATATAGAATCATAATAGAGATATTAATTAGGTATAATGTAATTATATTATATTATTCATTAATTATTATATATCTTATGTAGCTGTTGGTATTTCTTAAGAATCATGGGAAACAATATGTGTATGTCCTCTCCAATAATTAAATTATAATTGGCGATATTGACATTTCATAGTTGGAAATAGACAGTTTTCATTACATGAAATCCTTATGTCCATCATGTCATTTAAATGATAGGATGTAATCAAATGTGATAATCCCACAACCTCAATCATTTCAAGAGATATATTGTTTTCATAAAATATAATTCACTTCATGGATTTTATCGAGTAATATCTCCCCCAAAAAACCAATTTGGATTGGTGGCAATATAGAAATTGAAATAGATGATAAAATTTTATTTCATTGCATAGGGAAATCATAGATGATGATTGATATCCCCGTATTGATTTTGGTTAACACAACCCGTAAATATGTTGGAATTAAAGAAAGAATTATCCATATTTGTTAATAATATGTATCAATTATGTTCGAGAGTTGAATGACAGTAAGTGGCATGGGATCACTATTGTCTGTGATATCTATTTTCTTTGATTTTTTGTGTGTTAGAGATTGAAATATCATCTTTTCACTAGTTTCTACATCCATATCATTATGTACCCATGATAATAATTGGTGATGATATCACCATGTGCTCAAATAGTGTCTGCATCCTATTCAAACAAACCATTTAACAGAATTTATGATTGTAAGTTATTCATTACACAACTATTAATGGTGGATAATGTATTCATTATATAACAATTTAGTGTAGATATTAGGTGACTATAAATAATCCAATAAAATTAATTGTTAACTATTTTATATAGAGGATTTGGAACATATAAATAAATGTTATAAATCATAAAATGATAATGTAATCTAATGTGTCCTTCTCAAAATGATAGAAAATATTAATTGTTTTGATAAAACCTCTCATGTGGATGTATTTTTCTTAATAAAACACATCGAAAATGTGTTTCTGTTATTTAATTAGACTTCTATTGAAACTTATATGCAAATTCTATGAAACTACTTTTATAAATAATTCAATAATTAGGCTCTATTTGGTAGTACTTCTTAAAAACATCTTAGAGTTCATATCCATTTTGATAAAAATTATTCTGTAGGTGTTTTCAAATTTAATGAAAATGTGTTTCTTGAATGAAAATTCATGAGAATTTATTTTTTTATATATTATAATCGAGACAAAATGTTGTGTTTAAATTTACATATCCTTTAACTGTATATTCTTATTTCCTTACCTATTAAAAAGTGTTACAAAAAATCCACATTTCGCAACAAAAATATCGTAGTTGAGTTTTATTTTATATATTCATTTCATCAACATTTTAATTCAATTAAAAATATTTGTTTTATTCAGACATGTTTTATAATCCTCTCAAAAAAATATTTAGTCATGTAAAGAAGAATCCTTTTAAAAAAATAAATAAATAAATAAATAAATATATTGCAATGATCATTTCATTTGTGAGTTGTATTTTGTTTTGGATGAGTATGAATTTAATTCCATATGCAATTGGTTAGTATTTATATAAGATGTATTTTGACAAATGAAATTCTAAAATTGCATGTAATATGATGTCTTAGGTAAACGTTGTGTCTTGTTGTACAAATAAAAATATGGATAAGAGTTGGATTGATCTTCCAAATAGAAAATCTAGAGAATATTTGTAAGGAATTATGCTATTTATTTATTTAACTAGAGTATTTAAATGATAAACTATCTTTTTTCTTATATAAAATCTGAAAATATATATAAATTCATATGATATACCATGAGAGAGCACATTTTCTTGATTGGGTTTTTGAAAAATTATAAGAGTTGGACTCATATTGGAAAAAATATTTTCATTGTCACCATATAGAAACTATTCATATGGATATTAATGAAATAAATACTAATCCTACACATGAAATGCTTACTGAAATGGCATGTGGGCTCGCTCATGAAGGCATTAACATCTGGAATGTTAAGACCGGTGAGATCAATCTGTGCTCTAGTGTAGATCATAATTTTTTGAAGTATTATGAAATACTTGATGATGGAAAAATATAATTTTATTTTCGGTGTACTACTTACAGTAAATTTTATTTTATCATGAATTTTTTTCACTTGAAGACATTGAATAAGAGGTCAGATACATCGTTCAACATGTTGTTGGTGCTATTGAAAAAAGAACATCCTGATGAAACTAAGATTCCTAAGACATATTTCCAAGCTCATTAGTTTAATGAGAACTTAGGTTTCACATATGAGACTATAGATGCATGTGTAAACAACTGTATTATATGTAGAAATTAAAATGTGCATTTGGATAATTGTACGATTTGTTACTCTTCCAGGTGGAAGGATAACATGGGAAGTCAGACTAGTCAAAGTCAGACTGTGAAACAGGCAGAACCGATTTCCATAAAGTAAATGTGTTACTTTCCACTAAAGCTATGTTTGAAAATATTATTTATCTCATCTATAGTTTCTCAATTATTGAGATGGAAAATGGAAAGAAATAAGAAAATTGATATGCTATGTCACCCGGTGGACACTCTTCCTTGGAAAAATTTCGATCAAAGACACCCTGACATTGTGAAAGGTAGTCGTAATGTCCGACTGGGATATTAATTAGACGATTTCAATCCATTCAGGTATATGGTTGGTGCAACTCATATCCCATGGCCTATAGTTTTTGTTATGTATAATCTTCCTCTATGGATTTGTATGAAAAAAATAATTTCTATTTCTATCCACTCTTATTGATGGACTTGAATATCTATGGGATAAGATTTATGTTTACCTTCTTCAATTAATTGATTAGTTGAATGAATTTTGGAGTGATGGTGTGATGACATACAACTGTGAAACGAATGAAATATTCAAATTATTCTTAACAATCATTGAATTCCATGCTTATGCAAATTCTTCAGGTTGGAGTAAAAAAGGGGAATTTTCTTTACCTTGATGCAATAAAAGTAAAAATTATACATGGATTAATCATTGTAAAAAGTGATCATATAATGGCCATATAAATTTTCCTCTTCCTCAACAAATTCTCAGAAAAGACAAAGTGTTATTTTATGGTTCTCAAGAATTCATGCCAGCAAAAAAGGTCTTGATAGGAGTAGAAATATTTTCATAGATTGAGGAAGAAAAAATACACTTAGTATAAGAATTTTATGATTTGGTGTCTCATCCACTACCCAATATTTGTGGTGCATTTAGGTAATGCCGTAAAAATTGGAAGAAGAAAAGTTTTTTTAATCTCCACTACTGGAAAACTAACATTATATGGCATAATCTGGATGTCATGCACATTGAAAAAAAATGTTTGTGATAATATAATATGGACCATTTTAGGTGTTAGTGGAAAATAAAAGGACTATGTCAATTTACTACGTGATTTAGAAGAAATGGGTTTAGGGAAGAAATTGCATTTATAGTTGGGTGAGGGAAACAGGGCATACAAGCCTACTGCACATAATATGATGAGCGAAAAAGAGATTGATATATTTCTTTCAATTTTGAAGATGCTCAAGGTTCTTGATGGTTAATTTTCTAATATTTCCAAGTGTGTGAATATGATGAGTAAGGTCTTTCAAGGATAGAAAAGTCATGACTAAAACATACTACTTCATTAGTTGATCCCAATCTCAATTTGTGATTGTTTATATCCTAATGTTGTTCAATAGTTGATTGAGATGAGTAATTTTTTAAGAATTTTTTTTATGAAATCCAAGAAAGGATGATTTAAAAATTTTGTAGAATAGAATTGTAATTGTGTTTTGTTACTTGGAGAAACTATTCCAACCAAATGTTTTCAATGTTATGGTTCACTTCACAGTGCACTTAACCGATTAAGTAATGACTATTGGTCCAATTCAATTTAGGTGGATGTATCCTATTGAGCGATATATGAATATATTGAAATGATTTGTATGTAACATAGCTCATCTGGAGCCATCAATAACCAATGGTTATTTGATGGATTAGTGTACTAATTTTTGTGTAGAATATCATATGAATTTTGAAACAAAATAACATAAGACCTCTCAGATTCATGATAGTCTAGTTAGAGTAGGAATGATATATGATATGGACAACATCATGTGGATACATTCTCATAGATATATCTTCTTCAATATTCCATTAAAATCATCATTGATGCAATACGTGTCTTATCGCATTCTTGTATAACTTTTACATGTTCTGTTTGTATATATAAAGATGATCATTTAAACATGTCATAATCAATTGATGGAAACACATTAATGAGTTAAAAGAAAAGATATCTCGTGTGAGTGATTATCAAATTCAACAATCCCATTATGCATCATTTCAGGACTACTTCAAGGATTTGGTACGTATAAATGTATTTTCATTATGATTGAAGTATAATAGTAATTTCTTTCTGATTAACTTATTATTGAAATATGTGGAATATATAAGTCCATAACATGTGTGATTTAGTTGGCCCTACACTAATTGAATAATTCAACCAACTAGTTGATGTTCCATCTATAACAACTTCTCATTACAAATAATTAGATGCTAATGGATTTTAATTTCACATTAAAGACGTCAATGAAAAATGAGTAGCACAAAACAGTGGAATTCGTTGTCCATCTATTGATTCTAGTTATTACTACAGTCAATTGAAAGATATCATTGAAGTTGTATACACGAATGGGTTGAAATACATATTGTTGAAGTGTGATTAGGTTGATCCAGTCGGTGGAAGTGAATTCGATCAATATTAGTTTACATTGGTGAATTTTAACAACATGCTATATAGAGATGAATCAGTTAGTAAGGAACCTTTCATTTTTTCATCATAAGAAGAACACGTTTTCTTCATTACATTGGTATCTATTATGAATTGGAAAGTTTCTATGGAAATATCAAGGTGAGGAGTGTTTTTAATTGAATGATATGAACTCAAAACTGTTGCCTTTGATTCAAAAAAAAACATGATCAACACACCATAGTTCAACATGAAGAAGATATTCATTGGGATAGAGTGAATGTTGAATGAGAAACAGTTGATTTACATGTTTAATGAAAGGTATGATTGTTTTCAGATGTTTTAGTTCTTCCCATTTTTTCTCACCAATATATATTTGATCAAAACATTTATTTCTTGGAATAACATTTATTAATTATTCTTTTTATTCATTCATGGTTTTTTTAAATATTGCTAACTATTTTCTTGTTGTTGCAGTTGTTTGGCACTAATGATGGTCATTTGGTTGGGTCCTACCATTGATGTATAATTTCCCATATTACTATAAACGTGTCCCACTATAGCTGCAACATAGGCTATGTTAGAAGGTTAACATAAGACATTCCTTACACTGCACATTATGTAAAAATATTAACATAATGTCACATTCCACTCCACATTATGATAACAACTTATAAAAATGTTTATTAGAGAACACAAAATTATGTTATCGTATAATGTATTTTAAATTAGGGGAAAACTATTTTTGAATTTTATAAAACATGTTCTTAAAAAAGTCAATCAAACATGATGATATACTAAATACGTAGTATCTAAAATAACTGGTGGGATTTAGGAGATCAATATATTCTATAACCCTAACCAACAGCTCAAATCCAATGTAGAATCCAATTAAACCATGTTAGGTTAAATATACATAAAATTGAAGAACATAAAATACCTATAATTTAAAAAAACATGAAATCATTCTTTTTATTGAATTATTTGGTAATCTAAATGAAAAATTATCCTAGATCACATCTTGAGGATTCACATACACATTATGTGGTGTATGTTCCTTCACTATGATGTGATAAAGGGAGCAGTGGGATACGATAGTTTCTATATTCTTATTAGGAATCTAATGATCATTAATCACTAAGATAAATATTTCCCATTAATATGCAGTTTGTGACACTTCTAATTTAATGGAGAGAATCAGAAATAATACCATCTAATTTTTTAAATTGGATATTTCATCATTGAACAATTAAATCAATGTGTACATGCAAAAAAAGACCGTCACATGGATTAGTAACTAAATAAAATGGTGTTTTGTGTTGTGGCTATTCTAGCCAATGTAAATCATAAATCTAGGTTACATCACATGAAATCATGTTGTGTTGGTAGAAATGTATATGTTCAATTTGTTTTTATTGAATCATGTGACCCAAATGTTGTTTGCTTCTTCACCATAGAATCAACATTATTTCATTCATTTCAAACCACGTTATATATATTTCCCATTTCATCGTATAATAAATTAATATCCATTAAGACGTTTAGTGAAGAAAGGATAGAGTAACAAAAAATTCATAAACATACGTCAATTTTCTAAAATAGCTCCAGACAACACAAATTAACTTTCAATGTTCTTCCAAGAACTTTTAAAAATGAACTTCACCTAAACTAAATTACCATGATCAACATTGCACATCAAAGAAATTCTCCAAGTGTGGTACATTGATTTTCACAACATGAAAACAACAATATGTAAACTCCTCAATCACCCACCCTTACACAACTTCACCAGAGAACCCTATGCTATAACTCCCGCACTGCAATATTCCGTATTAATTACATGATTCAAGGTGACTAAATATGGAAAAAAACTCATTCACTACCTTCACTATATTGATTCATATAATTTTCCAACCTAGCTTTACAAATTGATTGATCTATCACATGTTTCGAAAAATCACTAAAATATCCATCTTCTACAAAAGTATAAACTATTAATCTCATCAAAAATTGAAACCGACATCCAACACTATCATATAAGTAGGCCAATAGAACCCTTCATACACATAACCAACAAAATTAAAATGCTAAATATTTATCTGCTAATCAGCCCTACCATACCCCCATGTAGAATGAAACATCATAACAAACCACCTATACACCTTGAACCTATATATACCAGTGAAAATGGATAGAAACTCATGATGAATGAACTCCAAAAACTAAACTAAAATCTCAAAACCTCTTCATCACTCTTCAACTCCACCAAATAATACCACCAATTAGACAAAATGTATAGAGATCCTCTATTTATGCCTCTCTTTATGAATGGACATTGACATCATATTTTATTTTAAAGAATGTATATTCCACTTATCGAGTATATGATAGTGAGGATATTCAATTTTTTATAGTTGAATGAAACACTCAACATATTTAATTTTCATGCATATATATCCCAATTATTACTAATTCTTTCTATTACTATAGTCATGTCATAGGAACAAGCACTAGACCCACATCAATCTGCATAGCCCTCTACGTCTGATGGTTGAGGTATGCATGGATGTAAATGGGTTTATTTTTTAATTATGAATTTAACATATATACGCACATATGTCAAATTATGCAGGAATTTTTTTTCAATAGGATAATACTCGATCTCTTCTTCTTCTCAAAAGAGAGGCCTTGGTCATGGTATTTCTTCTTAGAATTCTGACATGGCCCTTGATGTATCATTTGACGAGAGATACCATCATATGGGATTGGGAACCCCTAAATTTATTCACACATTAGTTCATATCATATGCAACCCACACATGTTTTCATTGTCTACATGTGAATGGGCATCATTCCCCAAGGATTCATTATATCAGTTATCGAGGGAAGTTCATGTAAGAGGATCATTTTAGTTTCCCGACTATGTTTAAAAAATACTAACACATGATACATTTTTTAGTAAATAGAATAATCTGAGTGTGTGACTAAGTGATTTTTGGTCAGTTTGTATATACAAATGTTTCTAAATGTGTAAAGATAATAAAGGGATAATCAAGACGGATCATTAGGTACCAAATGTGGGTGCCCCTGACATTCTGGATAAAGTCCCGAGTGGGGATCTCCCATCTTAGTGGCATGAGTTGTTTCATATTGGTCTACTGAGGCTCCAATGGTGAGTCTATATATTTTAGATTATATATTTAGAATAATTTTTACCATTTAACATATTTGATATTTCAATTTATTGAATGTAAGAGGTGGTGGAATGTAATTCTGAAAATAGTACATTGTAGGGACCACCTCACAGGCTTGGGACACATCATGTGTCCCCGATTTGACATGATGTATTTATTATTCATTTTTTAAATTTTATTATTTAATATTGTTTTGTGTTAGTATTTTTATCTTATTAACATATAGTTACAGGATCAAGGTGCACCGACTGGTGAAATGTCATTGTGGATGACAACTGTTGATCAAAATGATCCGGAGGTTGTAACTCTTATAGTAAGTTCTTGTACTAATTATAAATTATTACATAAGTCTACATATAAATATATATTTATATTTACATATTACATTGGATCAATTTTAGGTTGAGTTAGCACAGTTCTTAGAGGACCGATGACAAATTTCCATGGGAATGGATGAAATATTCAATCACATTATTGTTCGTGGTGGACATGGCTACAGTTTGACCTATGAAATAAGGATTAAATATTTTTTATTTTCACGCAAAATGGCTATAGATCATGTTATTTCTGGGATGAAATAGACAATGGAAGATTTGGTGGCATGAGTGCATGCTTTCGAGGATGAAAATATGCAGCTGGTAGCTGAGCTTAGAGCATTACCAGAATATGTGCGTCAAGGTGATAGTGAAAGTGATCCTATGACGTAGGTTTATAATGAATTTATTTATTTATTTTTTATGAAATTAGTTAATATTATGTTTATAATTTTTATTTTTTGTAGGCCCCTTCCACATCAAATGGATGTAGCAACCATGGCCCCAAATGACGTATCATATTCAAGAGGTGTGTTTTGTATTTTATTTTTTGTTTCTCATTTAAATTTATTGTCTCACTTTGTTTTTTTTTGTATATTTTAGTGTTGAAAGTAAATTTTTTTAAATTTTCGGGTCCTAGTTTGTCGTTGTTACCATTAGATAGCCTTTAGTCATTCATTATTTCCTACTCTATCAGCTAAACTAGTAGGATGGTACGAACAAACTGGAGAATATTATCATTAAGCCCCACTATCTTCATCCCTCCCCTTTTATAATAGCATGTCCTTAAATTAATCTCTCATGTAGGACCCCTTGACAAATATATGTGGTCAGGATGTATGCCCCATTCTAAAAGACCAACCTCCACCTTCCACCCAGTCCGCTTCTCAGGATGCAGTATAATTTCATGGTCTGTATTTTTTTATTTTCTATCCTTTCTTTTCTTATCCTACCTGTCTTATAGTATGTCATTGTGTGTGTGTGCATGTGTCATGTTGTTTTTTTCTCTATGTATCTATTTTTTCTGTCTATTTGATCAGCCTGTATGTATGTATTTCCCTCGGTGCTTGTCTGTAGGAGTGTGTCTATATATATGCATGTTTTTCAATCTATATATCAATCCATTAAAAAAAAACCCATCTATCTATTTATACATTTTTTTTCATCACACTGTGTATGTTTAATGATCAATCTGTTCACAAGAGGGTTTATCCATAGGTTTTTTTGTTTCTTTGTCAGTCTACATGCCTTTCTAAGGAAATGTCTATCCATCCATCCATGTTACTTTTCATTGGTCTATTTTTCTATCATCATTATCTCTATTTTTATATTAATCCATTTTTCATTTTTGGTGTGTACATATTATTTTGTCTCTGTTCATTCAATTTTTTTATCAGTGTATGTGTGTATTTTTTAACCCATCTATGTGTCTATCTTTCTTTTCTATTAAACAATTTTTTTCAAGCTTTATTCAGTTGTTCATTAGTTCCTTGGTCCATTTATCCATCCATCTGCTTGTCCATCCATCTTCCTATATGTATGGTTTTCCATCCATCCATTAATTTCATTAGTAATGTGTGTGAAATTAATACTCCAAGGATATTTCATTAGACCCTCCATTAGGTATCTTAGAGGAATTAGGTACTAGTGATTTTGGATGTAACCTATCCTTCTCATCGTTGGACAGATCCTCTCCTCAACATCATTTGATGGATCATTATAGAACAACTTTTTGACTAATTATATCATAGATTTTGAATTTCTATGAAGCAGATGGTCATGGATGATCTAATGATTTGTGAACATTGGGGGTTGTAGGTATTTTATGTGGATTCCTAGTAATCCTCTCCCTTTGTGAAGGGTCGATCCCATAGTGACCTTGTTTTATGGTCCATCATCATTTACATTCTCCACAACACTTTAAAATGTTTCAAACCAATCAAAAAAGTTCATTCTTTATTATTATTATTTTTGAATAAATTATGACATGCTAAATATCATTATTTAGATATGGGTGTCCCCGTAGTACAAAAAATACACACAACAAGCATGTATATGAATCTTCTTATTTAGATGGCGATTGGGCACATGAGGAGGATGGGGAATTATTTGAGATAGCGAGAAGTGGCTCCGCTGGGCCTCACACTTTTAGTCTGATTGTCGTATGGGGCCAAGAGTGATGCTAGCAAGTCGCGGTTGCAGTCGCATTAGCTCTTGCATTTTCCACTACAGTATGAGCTGGTTGTGCCGCACCACCCCCACTCACTACAGAACTTCCTGTCGTTGCAGAGTTTACCGGGGGGAGTCGCCTCCCTCCCACATCGATCGTCCTGTGAAGCATCGAAGAAGAGGAAAGTGGAGCAGAGAGCAAGGTATCAGACCAACAGCTTCCCCATCTCACACTTCAATACTCTCCTGCACTCCGCTACTCGGGGGACTGCGGGGGTATAAATACCCTGCCCAGGCTTCTCAAACCAAATAGTGTGCCCCCAATTCCAGGGACCAAACTTCAACTAAACATTTACGATGGGCTTCCTTGCAATATCATTTTCCATTATCGGTTAGCATTTTTACCAAAACATTAAACGTGATTAAAATTTATTAGTTGGGTCATTTTTAATATAATTTAAAATTAATGTCAGATTATTTTTATAGAATAGTTGGGACCAGTTTTTCAGACTTGTTTGAACTCCAGAAATGAACAACGATCACCCTAATCCCAGAAAGATAGTGAAAAGTCAAATTTCATTTCAATTATAATATCAAATGTCACTCAACATCATCTAAATCATAAATAAAATGAGTAATTTTGTTAGGGTCATGGATTTAAGAGCATTCACCATATATAATGATTTCCCACATTTAAAATTATAATACTACTACATGATAACACTACCACAAATCCTGACATGAAATGCGCCATCTTTTTACAGTGTTAAGTAGAAAGTGCCAATAAAAGTTTCACCTTTATTAGTTCCAGCTAAAGTCACTAATAAATATAAATTTTATTAGAAATAAAAAAACACTGATAAAGATGAAGCCTTTAACTTCGTTTTTCTAAATGATAAAGGGTATATTTATCAGTCTGATTCTTAGCACATATAAAAGTTTTTGATAAAAAAATATTATTAATTTATATAAATTTGTTATATTTATCTAAAAAATAATGTTTATTTATATGCATTAATTAAAAAACAGTTGTTTAAAATTAATAATTTCTTAATAATTCAAATATATATATAATGTTTTGAAAAAATTATATGATTATAAATAAATAAATATATTTAAATAATTATTAAATTATAATTTTTTTAAAATAAAAAATATATTTATTACAATTATAATTATATATATTATAAATAAATATATATATATTTAAATAAATATATGGTTCCAATGAATTTTTTCAATAAACATATATATTAAGAGATAATTGTGGGGGGCAGCTCCTCCAATGGTGCCCATGCAATTTCTAATTAAATTGGGTGAGGACCATGTGAATTAAGTCATGCAAAGACACAATTTTAACGCGGGTCAAAGAAGATACTATAGCAGCAGCATGACTGTTGATCGGTGGGTACTATAGCCGCGGCAGAGTACTGTAGCGGCGACAGTACTGTGTGGGCACTATAGCTACTGGGTTACTTCTCACAGAATGGAAATTGGGCCTACGGGATATGTAATGGGCTACAAGCCCACTGGGCCTTCTCGCTATGTAATGGGTCTCCCTCTACCCAGTTAAAAGATGCATTTGCTTTGCATTATTAATAAAAATGAGGCTTTGACCCGTTTTTTTCTCAAATCTTAACACATAGATTTTCTTTATAAAGGGAGGCAACTGAAAGACTTTTGGACTCACCAACATCCACAACACCAAGAGCAGAGCCCATTTGGTTCTTGTCTTTCTTCAATGATAATTTTTTCCTTTGCCTTAGAGAGTTATACTTTTTAAATCCATTCCATTTTTTGGGAAGTCTCTACAATGTACATCTTCATTTTAGTGGACCCGCCATTCTGGACTAGGTCCCGTGGTTTTTCCCTCACTGGGTTTTCCATGTAAAAATTACCGGTGTCAACCTTTATATTCTGCACATTTACTTTTGGGTCACTGGACATCCAATTTTATTTGGAGGGAATGATTTTATTTTTCCATTACACGTTCGCATTGATTTTGTTTTCACATTCGTCACCTATTGTCTTTCCCAAAATTTGGTATAAAAGGAACTGATTTTTATTTCATATTTATTATAGAAGCCAATTATAGTCAGAAAATTTGTTGAATGGTACCAACTACCATATGTGGTGACTAAAAATGAAGGATTTTCTTTTTGTCAAGCGAATGCATCTTCTGGTGTATAGTACCTAGAATCTATAAAGGATGTCAGATGAAGAATGAGAGTTCAAGAATGAGATGGTTTCTAGTTTTATTCACCAATGGGATGAATACAACACAATGAACAACATTTTCAACACCTCTCATGCCAGAACTTTGTAGGAAAAGATCGAGACAACCTATACTTCCAAGACAGGAAAAAATAAATTGTTTCTTCTCGAAAAATGGAGAATTTTGGGTATAAAGAAGATACTTCTATTTCAAACTATTTGAGTGAATATCATGGAATTTTTTATCAGTTGACTTGTATGGGTATCAATTTTGAAGATGAGGTTTTAACTCTTTTGTTTCTTAACACTTTACCCAATTCTGGGTAGAATTTACGTGTTACACTAACTGGTTCTACTCCTAATGGTGCTGTGAAATTTAGTTTTGTTAAGTCCGTTGTTTTAAATGATGAGGCCAAGAGACGTACTTAGGAGAAATCCTCTTCATAGCTTCTAGTCACAAAGAACAGGGGAAGAAGTCAAGACTAGGGACAAAGTAGTCAAGGTATGAGAAAAGGTAGCAGCAAATCCAGTTCAAAGAAAATACATTTTGACTGTCATCATTATGGTAATAATGGACATGTTAGGAAGTTTTTTTATCAGCTGAAAAACAAAACTAGAATGAAGGAAACTTCACAGATGAGGAATGGGGATGAAGAGGATCATTTCGCCGCCGCTATTGGGGTGATCTTGTTATTGTTTATGACTCCAGTATTATCACTTCTGACGATTCTTGTTGGGTTGTTGATAGTGGTGCATGTTTTCATTTGACATATGACACATGCCTATCATGTGGTGTAGAAAAAACAATTATTTACTAAGTTAAAATATTGAATAGTGGTTAACCAAGGTTCTTTCAAGAGAGGAGTGTTCAACAATAAAGATTTTCAATTTATAATTAGATAATGAAGTGGTAGTTGTATTTTAAATGATGGGTTTTCAAAATAAATTAAAGGAAAAATTACGTAAAAGATTGAAATATAATTGAAAAATCATGTGACTGAAAATAGCTTTATTAATTGGGTGATCAGGTAGAGGTCTATATTACAATTGAAATGTTCACAAAGTTCTGATTAATTAAATCCTCTTCTGTTAAGCCGATTAAAGTGAGATTCTATAGTTGGTTCCTCTCACATATTTTTTCAACGGTGTTGGTGAGATTAAACCTTAAAACATATTATATTTTTTATACTATCATTCATTTTATGAAAAAGTTTCAGAGAATATCATCAATTGATTTAGGTAATTTCTAATCAGGTCTTGTTTATCCCAAGCAATCTTGAATATGCACTACAACTCTCACACATACTGACAATCGCCAAGTACATCACCACTAATCCTTGATCTATTCCACCATATATAGACTAGAACCTAGTTAAGGAGGTAATTTTCATTAAACAAATCAATAATAACGAAAAATATAAAATCAAATTCAATCAGACAAGATAATATAAACTGTTATTATGAATTGAAATCAACTTCACAGAATAGAGAAAACATTTTATAACATTAAGCGCATGAACTAAAACACTAGAAAATTGAAAACCTAACCTTCCCTAATCACTCATAAGATTTACCTCACCATGATAAGTGTAATTTAGAAGAATGAGAAAGAAGAATATGTCACATAACTAAAAGAATGAAAAGTGGTAAAAAAGAATAACAAAAAAAGTATCCTCCAGAATCGTTCGACAAGATGTTTAGCTTCAGTTCTCCCACCATATGGACGAATCACACCATGGTCCCTCCTTATAGGATATTAGAAATAGTATTTTTTAGATATACATGAATTTTCAGGTCATTTGGCTTAGTTTGAAGGATGTTGTGTCCAAAATACTAGACCTGACTTTTTTATGCCCGCCAAACACTATTCCACCAACCCTATTTTGTCTGGTTCAAGGGAGGCCTTAATGTAATCATTTCTCCCAGAAATTTTATATGAAACATAATTGTACAGTTATAATTCTAACACATCTAGAATCACCCCGTTTAGTGTCTGATATCCCATGATATTATTCTTTGAATGAGGTATGGTCTATTCTGCTAGCGAAAATAAGTGTTCACATTATTTGATTTTTTTGGGTTTGTAGGAATTATAATGGGATCACAGCCTAGAAAAATATGTTGTAGCCATGAAACATGGAATCCAAAAAAAATGAATCTCATAAATTTGATATGTATTTTAAATGTTATGCGTGAAATACAGAGGTGAATGAAAAATGTTAAATTTACAGAATTAACCGGTTTTGACATTTAAGCACAAAACTCACCAAAAATCATAAAATGATAAAAATAAGCTCACATTGATTAATTTATAGGTATTAAATCATTTAAAACACATGAATAATGGTGTATATATTATCTCTATAAATTCCCCCACACATAGCACTTAGACATCCGGACAAGTAAACATCAAAATCAAATCAAAGAAAATTTAAAACACATATCCATGGGATCCAAGGAAATATGCTTATCATGAGGACTTTTCAATATTTTTCTGTGGATTTAGGTTGGTAGGATTTATATGTGAAAATTTTGGAGGTTGAATGAGCATGGCATGGCTCTTTTTGAAGAAAAATTGCATTATTCTAATTTTTACTCAAGTATGGTCTCCTCCTAAATCCAGTTAGAATCAATTAATCTCCATCAGCATGAAAAAACATTGAAATTTCACACTATTCATAATTTTAGTTCATAAAGATTAAATCATATCAAAATGATTTCTCTTGAATTCTCTAGATAGGTACAACATTCTTTTTTTCATTGGAAGCTCTAAAAAGGAACAACTTCTCATACATGAACTATTGGAAATTCGGTCTATAACCACAGTTTAAAACCATGGCTACAGGTCTTCAAATCGTGGCTATAGGTAATAGCCACAGTTTGAGGAACTGTAGCTATGTTTGGTGTGGATATAGGCCTAGAATTATAGCCACAGTTTGGAACCGTAGCTATAGGTATAGAGTCACGGTGCAAACTGTGGCTATAGGTATACAACCACGGTTCTAACCATGGTAATATATTTATAGACACGGTTTAGAACCCTGTCTATACAAGAGGAGGGACATAGTTTATTGCCATGGTTTGAAACCATGGAATTAGACATTTAGAAATGGTTTGCAACCGTGGAAACAGACCAACCGCCATAGTTAGAAACCGTGGCTATAGGGTCTAAAAAACCATAAAAAAGCCCCCCACCCCCAGCAAAACCCCCCTGCAGTAGCCCACCCCTGCAGACCCCTCCCTCATAGACACTAGACACCCCCACCCTACATAAACCCCCCTCCCCTGGACATCACCCTCCGCCCTGAACAACCCCCCTTGCAAACCCCCCCTAGACTGACACTAGACACCCCCCAAACAGACCCCAGACAACCCCCAGACCCTGGACACCCCCCAGACAGACCCTGGACACCCCTCAGACATACCCTAGACCACCCCAGACCCTACAAACCCCCCAGAAAGACCTGGACACCCCCCGGACAGACCCTGGACAGTGCCCCTGGACACCCCCAGACCCTCGACACCACCCAAACCCTGGACAAATCCCCCTGGACAGCCCAGAACACCACTCCCCTGGATAGCCACCCCACCCCCACCATCCTGGATAGACCCTGGACACCCCAGAACCTAGACACCCCCGTACCCCTTAGATCCTTGAAACCCCCTGTCCCTGGTCAGATCCCCCTGGACAACCCAAACCTCCACTCCCCTGGACAGCCACCCCCACCCTCCTAGACAGACCATGGAACACCCCCCCCCCAGAACCTGGACACCCCCAGTCCTGCCTCCCCCCCCCCACACACCCTTCCCATTTCCCCTCCCCCTAACCCTACCAACCCCCACTTTCACCCCCCAACCATCCCCCACTTGCACCCCCCGGACAGACCCTGGACACCCCCAGACACTGGACACCCCCACACCGTGGACACCCCCCAGACCCTAGACAGACCCCCCTAGACAACCAAGACCTCCACACCCCTGGAAAACCACCCCCACCCTCCTGGAAAGACCCTAGAACCCTCTAGAACCTGGACACCCCCCATACCCCCCAGACCCTGGACAGATCCCCCTGGATAACCCAGACCACCACTCCCCTGGACAACCACCCCCACCCTCCTAGACACTCCCAGACCCCCCAGTCCTACCCCCCACCCTGCCCATTCCCCCTCCCACACCCCTGCCAGCCCCCACATTCACCATCCTACCAGCCCCCACTTGCACCCTCCTACCATCCCAAACATTCAACCCCTACCAGTCCCCTTCCCCTGCTAGTTTCCCCCTGCCCCTACCAGTCCCCACCAAATTAAATTATACACGAAATATACATACCTAATAAGAATTAAACAAATCCAAATATAAAAAAACACATACCTACACTTACATGAGTATACCTATAAGACAAACTATCAAATAAGTCTAGAACCATCTCATAAGTAGCTACAAAACAAGGTAGAACATAGTAGTGCTCATCCGCTAAAATTATGGTAAAAGAAAACATCATAGAATATTCCCAAATAATATAACTCAATAAAAAAGAATAGTGCAGTCCCCCCTGGACAGTAGCCCCCCTGCCCTAGACCCTCCGATATAGCAGCCCCCCTGTTGTACCCCCTAGTCAGAAACCCCTCCACTCTACTAGAGCCCCCTGAACAGTGACCCCCCCTGCTGGACCCCCATAAACAGCTGCCCCCCCTACTGGACCCCCCCTGGACAACCGCCCCCCTTACACATCCCTTGTACACCCCTTGACACCCCTTTCACCACTTGGACAATAGACACCTCCCCCCCCCCCACATCCCTCGCACTCCTTGCACACACCCCCTTGCACCACCTTTCACCCCCTACTAGACCCCCCCCCCCCACACACACACCACTTGAACCTCCCCACCCACTTGTGTGGCTAGTTATATGGAGGTGTTTAGATGTGTTTTGTGGTTCTTCCTAAGTTTCTGGTTGGGAGGGGAGGGGATAATCAGGCGGAGGTGTGTATGTTCACAGGGAGTGGTATGTAGGTTACTTTGGATGATTCTTAAGGTTGAGGTTGGGAGATGCTGGGTTTATCCAACAGAGACATACATAGATTCTCATAGTGGGGTTATAGGTTTCTTGTGGAGGATTTAAGAGGTGGCGTTGTGAGTTTCGTGTTTCTGTTTGGAATTATAGGAACTTTGAAAATGGGTTTCAGCTGGGGGTGTTGCTATTTGGATTTTTCTACATTTTATATTACATGATACACTAACATGGTGCATGGTTCTGGTTGGTTTGTGATTTCTACTATGGTTTTAACATGTTTTGTGTCATAGGGGTTAGACTTGTGATGTTTATTCGTTTTTTTTATTACTATTGTAGGCTTCTAGTTCTATCAATTTTCTAGTGTGGTGGATATAGTTTGGGGTGGGTCTTCAGGTGGTGGTTTGGAGTATGTTCAGCTGGCTTGTGATCGGTTTCCCAATCTTGTGTATTCTAGTTGTTGATGGTGTATGTATTTCCATGGTGGATTTTCTAAAATTCCCTAGTGATGCTCGATGCTGCAGGTTGGGTGGCATGTTTCTGGTAGATGGGTTGTTCTCTTTCTAGGGTGGGTGCATGTTGACTACTAGTTGGGTCTAGAGCTGTTGGATTTACGGTGGGTATTAGCTCACATTTGGATCAGGGACTGCTTGGGGATTCTTTAGGTTGTATGATGGGTTAGGCGTCGGTGATGCGGGGCAGTTCAGATGGATGGTACAAGTTGAATGCTGGTTTTTAGACATTCTTATGGTGGAGTGGTCCATTTTGATGCAAGGTGTTCATATGGGGATGGATGGGGCTAGATGGTGGTCTGGGGATGATTTTGTTTCTAGCTAATATTTTGGGTTTTGTGTCTACTATAGGTCATTATTGTGGTTGGATCTCCGGTGGTGTAGGGTTTTTGTGCAAGTAGGTCTTCGTGTCGTGTCCATTAGTTGGAATGGTTTTTTAGAGGTCTTTCACCCTAGGCTTTGTTTGGATAGGGATGCTAGTATGGTTGGTTGATGTTGGATGCAGGGATGGCGGTTCAGTGGTTCTATTTCATTGGATAAATCTATACATTTTGATGGGTGATGGATTTTGGCAACTTGTGGGTGGGTGGGTGTGTATGGCTGGGAGGTTGTGAGTGATTTCATGAATGTGTGTGTGTTGTTGGTTTCTATCAATTGTGACAACTTATTTTTGGGTTTTTTATATTTCTCCTTTAGCCGCCTTGTTTCCTTGGTTATAATTCCCATAGGAGTGCTAGTTGGTTTTGTGCTTGGGAGATTCTGTGATTCCTTCTGCTAGATTGTAAGTGGTGCATATGCTGGGATCTTCCAGCCAGGAGTGAAGGGAGCAGGAGGAGGTGGGGAAACATTCTGGTCGTCACCTCGCCAATAGAAATTGTGATTAATCAGTCTCAACATTGATCACAAGACTCATGAAAAACTATCACTATGAATCACCGTAGGGTGTTTTCCTAGAGCAGGGCCAAATCACGGCATTACAGCTTCGTGACCGTGACATGACCGCGGCGTGTTGGCTCAGTCCAGCGACATTTGCAGGGTAGCATCATCCGTCCAGGAGAGAAGGGAGTGGGAGGATGCGGGGAAACATTTCATTTGTCGCCCCGCCGAAAGAAATTGTGATTAGTCAATCTCAAAATTGATCACAAGACTCCTAGAATACTATCACTACGATCAATCTTGGGGTGTCGTCCTAGAGCAGGGCCAAATCATGGCATTACCGCGGCGTGACCGCGATGTGACCACGTCTTGATCGCGGCGTGACCATGGTGTGACCGCGGCATGACCACGGCGTGTTTGCTCAGTCCAGTGAAATACGCAGGGTAGCATCTTCCGACCAGGATCAAAGGGAGCGGGAGGAGGTGGGGAAATATTCTGGTCGTCGCCCCGATAGCAGAAATTGTGATTAGTCAGTCTCAACATTGATCACAAGACTCATGGAATACTACCACTGTGAAACACCGAGGGGGTGTCATCCTAGAGCAGGGCCAAATCACGGCGTGACTGTGGCATTACCGCGGCCTGACCGCGACCTAACCATGGCGTGACCGCGGCATGCTGGCCCGGTCCAACGACATCCATGGGGTAGCATCGGCCGACCATGAGCGAAGAGAGCAGGAGGAGGTAGGTAAACATTCCAGTCATCGCCCCGCCAGTAAATGATAGAACAGATCAACTATTTAATATGCTATAATAAGGGATCTCCAGAGAAGGTTGTATCAAGTAGAAAAATGGCGCAACGTCTAAAGGGAGACAAAATGATAGAAAAGAATCACACACCCTACACAAACCATTTACAAATTCATTCACTTTTCCTAAACATGAAAATTTTATTTATAATAGTCAAAGCGTGAAAAGGAGTGTCATGGTCATGGAATATGCCTACTCAGGCAACGTAATTTGAGTTAAACGAGTATGATAAGACAATTTATATAATTGAAAGAAATCAAAAACTAACTATCCACAAAACAAACACCGACAAGTGACATATGAAATACTCAAACCAAATCTAAACATGATACAAATAACTATCACTACTCGTTGGTTTAGAAGACAGCGCACCTCCATTGGAGGGGTTTTATTATAAAATCATGGCATTTATTTATCACACGATTCATTTAATTAAATTTAACATTTATTCTAAATCTCATTCAGCACAAATCAAATTCAATAATTTGAGCAACTAGATCGACATAACTATCACTGTGAGTTTTCGCAGAAAGTGCACCTCGGTTGGAGGGGTTTTATTATAAAAACATGAAATTATTTATCAAATGAATCAATTATATTAAATAACACTTATTCAAGGTATGAAATTCAATATAATTAAGTAGAATTAAGAAACAATCTAAATTTAATTTAAAGCATTCTGGAATTAAAGAGGCTAGAAGAGGGATCCTACCTCAAGGTGGAACCAAACCTTCCACTTCACCTTTTGGAGCTTTCTATCTAAAAGTTGTTCCTCCCCCACTGGGTATACGCACCTTCACACATATGCAAGGACACCTAGTGCCTATGAACACACCCAAATGGCCATGGGCAAGTTCAAGGGGATCCTTGCACTTATGCTTATATGCATATACCAGTCTCCACTCACCTGTGTATGCATTTATATATATATAAATGGCCACACATAGCCCCATACGTGTATAATCACTACCATGGTTGACTATACACATAACGGGGGAACCCACATACATATAGTTTCTTACCTATGTGCACGCATGTGAGTCACCCTTAACATGGATACTCGAAACCAAATATCAGGGATCAATGCACTTTACAAAGGATATTAGGAACATTAAAACACATAAAGGATGCTACATAACCAGTGAGAAATCAACAAACGACATTAAAGCCTTACCTCGATTGGGAGACCCAAATCCACCCAAACCAACATGAAATGATCCAACGCCCTACTAAAAACAAAATATGGATTCAAAAACACTAAAATTCCCTAATACATGAGATGCGAGACAAGTAGTAACAATATAATCATACCTCAAATCAAAGCCAGAGGACTGAATCAATCTGAACCTCATTTTCCCCCCTTCACAGAATATAATTTACCTTTTTCCATAGAATGAAGTAAAAGACCCAAGTGGCCAATGCGGTAAAGAAAATAAAATAAAAACTAAACTAAAACATACCCGTCTCCTGTGACTATACACATCACCACCCAACATATAAAAACCACAATGCCCCATGGGTCAAATCATGTTCCTGCAAACAAGGTTGAAATAGATCCATGTTTCACAATGATACTATCAAATAGTACATTCCTATTAATTAACAATTATTCTTCATGTTAATGGTATATAATTAGTTTGGCTCGATCTTATGCTGAATTTGGTTTTGTTCGATACAAGTTTTTATCCCACTCAATAATAAAAGTTTACTAGAGGACATAATTTCTAATCAAATAGAATATATCATAAAAAAATGGATCCACACCTATGAAGAAGGTTGAACATGATAAGAAAGAATGTTTGATCATATAGTCTGATGAGTTATAAAAGTATAAAAAACGACAAACATTGAGATTTATCTAATTGCTTAAGTGAATATGCAATTTTCAAACAATAATAAACATGTGAATGAAGAGAAAAGTGGACATAATGGCCGGGACTTTTAAAAGAAAAAGTGTTAAAGCCATACCAATAACAGCTAGTGGTATCATACAAAATCTGATTTATGGAAACTACTATTAATCCATGATTTCATGAAAGAAATCTGTTGTAAATTGAAGGGAATATTTGTAAGAACATAATCATGAAGAAATAAGGGAGTAGAGATAGATTGTAATGGTTATTCAACCTTATATAAGATTAATGAAACCTATAGAGACTAACTACACCCCATGACCCACCCCACTTGCCCCAATGCACCACTGCCCCACTGCCCCACCCCCCTCCCCCTACCCTGCAGACCCCCCTTCAGACCACCCCCCTGCCCTACAGACCTCCCCACTCCACCCTGCCCCCTTCCCCATGCCCCCCTCCACCCATCCCTGCATCTTACATAAGGGCCTCTATAATGTATTTGTAATCTGGGGAGGGATCAGACATGTACGATTAAAGGAACTTGAAAAATCTAAAATAAGTTTACCTGAATGATCGCTTGATTTCATGTGAGGTGCTTGGAAGATTCTGCGTTCACATCAGTTTGAGCATCAATTCAGGTTTAGAATCAATTATGGAGTGGTTTTTCTGAGGTTATCCACAATGAGATGAAAATGACCACTTGTTGTTCACTTGAAAATCCCTTTGGTTGTGCTAGAAACAACATGGTGGAGTTCTTTACAATTCAGATAAGGGGGAATACATGAGGTACAAGAATTTTAATGATGGGGAGAGCATCTAGCCATAAACAATTTAATTCAAATTAAAAAAGTATTTTAGTATTTTCAAACATCTTAGTGTATAGTTACTATATAGAATAGATGTATAAGTAATCTCTATATTAGATGAAATTTGGAAGAAAAACTTAGATAAGATTCAATTACATCAACTTATAATAATAACATTGCCCATAACATCAATTCTGCTTATGGAAAATAAGGCCTCCATGTCAATAAAATATGAAATTTATGATATAAAATCAGAACATGAACTAAAATTTTGTGTTCTAAAAACACAAATAGAGAACCCATTTAAAATCCATATCTTAGAAGTGAGACCACCTCATCGATATCAATGAAAAACATACTGGTTTCATGAAACTTATGGTTAAATAACCTGCAATTAGAAATGTAATGAAATGTTTGAATTTTGATCACCAAAAATACAAAATGATAAAATGATGTTATATTTCATTTTAAGAAATACTTTAGTAAAAAACACTGGGATTTGTAATTTGTTAAAAAATATAATATACCATTAAGATCAGCATATCAGACCATCTGATGATGACCATATTTTAGTAAATATGAATTTATTTATGTATCAACCAGTAGTTAACACCTTAAAACCTTGATATAAAACATAATCATTGTTCTAATCTATGCTTAAATGTCACAAGGAAGATCATAGAGTTCTGTTTTCCTAGAGTATAATCTATTGTAAGGAATGCAGTTGTGCAGAAAATGAAAATTTGGGAACTATAGTCAGATCTAGAATCTTATCTTGATAACATCATGGGGTGAAGTTATAGTCTAAGAAACAAAATCAGAAAAGTCCCCTGACATTGAAACAATAAATTCATGGTTAAGCTGGTGGGTCTTCTCCATATACTCCATAGACGCTGAAACCTATAGATCAGCATTCACCATTTATAAATTTTATGTTACTGTCATCTGAAATAATTTGAAAATACCAAGAAAGAGGCACGAAGATCAGGAGGAGATATGAAAATAATAAAGCCAATAAATTTAATGAAATAAATCATACAGTACAAAAAATGGAGGATGAGTTGAGTGTCTCTTGGAGTGGCTTTTAGTGTTGATGGAGGTAGGGATACCTAATTCCTTCAATGGAAGAATCAGAGGAAACACATTTTATGTGAGATATTTAACTAAATAGTCTCACAAATTTCTATTATAGAGTGAACTAAATTACATCTTGGATAACAGTGACATGGAGCTGACACATTAAATGTATTTTATAAAAACCTTCAAATTAAATGGGCAATGTCTCACATACAATTTAAATAGGAAGGTGGAAAACATAAAAAACATTGAAAACAATGTAGAAACACGAACCTGGATGTTTCTTTATACTTCAAACAACAGTACGATTCGATCTTCAACATTTTCCTGAGGTGATGTCCAGCTTTTTTTCTTCCCAGAAAACACAAGAAAAATGTTATTCAATAGTAAAATAACTAAAGTAAATAAAAGAAATGAAAAGGGAAAAGAATTTTTAGGTTTCTAACCACAAACATGGGTTGTTGTTAACCTGTCCATTGTAGGATAGTTACAGCAGGTCAACCCCATTCCATTTGCGGGGGTGGTCATCAGAGTAGGAACCACCTCATATTGTTTCTATTGTGTTTTGATTTTAGTTCCCCTTGAACTTCAACTTGAGAGAAGTCAGTACGATGTCCATAAAGACATCTCAGTAGCTCTTCCTGGTATGCACCCCCTTAGCATCAACCAGACTACTTATGTGACAGTTCTTATACAAGAATCAACTTGAACCCAAATGTTTAATGAGATATAACACAAAAGCAAAGTCATGTATATAAGAGTTCGAAAAGAAAAAAATGTAAAAAACATGAATTATTGTTCTAATACCATCCAAATAACCATAATGAATGAACTTTTTTAATTGAGAACCACAATCAAATAGTCAAAATGAAATATGGCATATCATAGTTTTTAATCCAGATAATGGTATTTAAATATTTATCAGGAATTTCAATATGGACTGCCACATGAATGAATAATGATGAAATACACCTCTCAACATTACAGTTGTAGTATGGTAATGTGAAATAAATGAACATGACAAAATGATACCTTCGAACAGTAGGGAGCATTAAGAGTACATTTCCTTAAGAGTACATTTTCAAATAGATTAGTCTTATGGATAGTAAAATTGACGTCGTTGATCTGTCACTTTCATTTTGGAAGAGTATGTAGTGGCCATATTTTAACTATGATGGCTGGTTTGATTGAAGGCTTCTTATATTTATATAACCCAACTATTACACTAATATGATAAGCATCATTTCTCATTGATAACATAACAAATATCAGTTTATCTTGAATGGAAAATTAATTTAAATAAATCAAAAGAATAATATAAATAAAATGATTAAAAGGAAAAGTAAAAATAAATTTTCTATGTTATAAAATGTTTTCATTTTGTATATTCCGAGTTTTTGTATAAAAAAAACATATAAGAATCTATAAATTAATTTATAAGAATGATCAAGATCCATATAGAAGTAAAACCGTATTATCTTGGTAATCCATAGTTTCAAAAATGAAAATTATCAATTCATATTGAACAAATTCCATAAAGCTATTAAATTTAAGGAACACTAATACTATTTATCAAAATACAGACCTTCATATAAAACAATTTATGTATCTATACAAATAAAGATGATCTAGATATTGAACCACACTAGAAAATTAAGATTTTAACAATTCTAATAAAAGGAAAATATTGTATAATATTACATAAAAAGAAGTTGAGGAATACCAGGTAAAACATTATACTGAACCATCACTTATCCATTAAAAAACATGTTCTTCCATGTGATCCCATCTCCAGATGAACAAATGATTCAAAAAATATTGAATGGATTTACACATTAAACCATAATGAAGTGAGGTAAATCCTAGAAAAATATTCTAGGAGATGCTTAACAACAGATCGGGGTGGCCCCTCTTGAAAAGAAAATCGATCAAAAAACCAGTTGAGTAAGATAATCGCAAAGGATGATGAAAAAAGAAAATAAATGCTTCCATGACGGGACTTTTTTTCTCCAAACATCTTCAAACTTGATTCAACCTATTCTAAATCCAAAATACTATTGAATAAGTACATTAACCATCAAAAAACATCCTAGGACTCTCATCCCATATATTTTATTATCAATAATTCTTATATCATCATCACTGTGTATAGTTCCCTTATATGTTCAACATCATCACATCAATATGCCTTCAATTTATACTCTTACTCTACCAATGAAGTCTATAAATACAAGAGTAAGGTAGATCTAAATAACCATCACATGAAATTAAAATAAAATTACAACATTAAATTCAGAACATTGATGAAATAATATGGAATAAAATACATACGTTGATTGGAAGCTAGGAGGAGGGCGCTGTGGTGATTGGTCATTAGAGAGGAGGGCGATGCAGTGAGAGAGGTCTCCGGGGAGGAGGGTGCCGCTGTGAGAGAGGTTGTCAGGAGGAGGGCACCGCGGTGAGAGAGTTCATTAGAGAAGAGGGCACCACGGTGACGAGAGGTCGTGGAGGAAAGGTCGAGAAGGAGAAGTCATCAGGGAGGAGGGCACCGTGGTGAGTAGAAAATGTTGGGGAGGAGAAGTCATCTAGGGAGGAGGGTGCCACGGTCAGGTGTGGTCGTGGAGGAGGGAGCCCCGGTCAAGCGAGGTCGGGGAGGAGAACTCGTCGGGAGGAGAAGGAGTCGGGAGGAGAAGAAGTCGGGAGGAGCGTGAGAGTAGTGAATCGGGGGACCCTGATACCAAATAGGAAAACACGTGGTATAACCACGATTATTAAATTAATCTGTGGAAATAAGAATGATATAACCACAGAGGAACATATCATTCCTCGAGAATTATTTCAAATCACTAAAGATTAAAATATCCTCCCTGATTTTACAGGGACATAAATATAAGATATTAACCAGATTTCTTGAATCTAGTTTCTGAATCAGAATTAAATGTGAAGGAATAGGTCTCACAATGAAAGGATGTAATTTGATACATGTTTCACCATGAATAAAGGTGTCAAACTATGACAAGAATTTTTCTAGAGTCCTATAAAAAATGATCACAGAAAAAATTCAAAAGAAGAGGGATACAAAGGAGAATAGGAGAGACTAAAGTGAAGAGGGAGTTCTAGGTCACTACTAGAAATAAAATGAATATTAAAAATGCAATCAACTACTAATAACATGTATGTTTTTACATGAAAGATATATATCTTGTGGATTGGTAAATTCTAATTGAGTTAGTTGGGATGGAATGGGATCAACACACTTCCAGGAGCCAACACGATTAGAATAAAATACCTAACATCACCATCATCTTCTAACTCTAAAACATCATTCCATAGAACATTCCAACCGAAAAATATAATAAATCGAATAAAGAAACCAAAAAACACCTAAAGCACATCACAACCACCAACAAGAAGAAGCTCCACACAAAGAAAGACTGATCAAACACACATGAGAATACAAATGCCTCCATTCTATAGAATCAGGCCCACTCAAGGGTAAACAATGTTGTAAAACCAAAATCTTTTCTACTCAAATACTACACCAACCAGGTGGTTCTTGTTGACTAGTCTGAGCACAGTGTTTTTAAGCCAATGATGTATGAGATATTATTAAGAGGTTTTCTGGTTTAATGTTAAATAAAAAGAAACTATTCTTTCTTTTCTATATAATTATCATCCTGTGTTAATCATCTGGTGCTGAAGTTGATGCATGGGAAGTGGCTCCCCATTTTTCATATTTGCTAGCGAACACCGGTGTTCAATTTTTCCAAGACAAGGTTAATCTTTTTTATCCAAGTAATAAATTTTTGCTCAATGGACCCATGTCAAGCCTTGTTGGAATTGTTTATCTTGAATGTTTCGATGTTATATAATATTCCTAGTATTTATATTTTTCATTATCTTGTTTTTTTAGTAACGCAAACATTTTATCAAAAAGTCAGATAATAGTATTTTTATTTTTCATTTTTGGAAAGTGTTTCATATCCTGTGAGCTTCCTCATTCAACTTTTCACGTTGATCTATTACCCACATTTCTAATCTAAAATTCCATAAATACCCATCCACTCATTTTAGATTAAATAAAAATTATTGTTAGTTATCTAGTTGGGATCACAATTTATAATTTTTAAATATTTTCATTTGAAAATTCCAGAATATTAGAGAAGTGATATATTTTAATTATCAAAAAACCCATCTTGAATAACACCATAATAATTAGTTCTTATATTTTAGAATTTAAAAACAACATAACATCATTCTAGTTTATTTATAGAAGTATCTTCAGGAAATTCATCTTTTCGAAAAAAATTCTGCAATGTAGTTGACCGTTAGAAAACATACTGTATCAACAAATTGACTCTTATGATTTGTCAAATGGCTTGTGAATTCTTATCAATGACCCTTATGAATTTTCAAATGACTTTTACGAACCAGTGTGGCTTCTTGCCTTTGCAAAAATTTCAGTTTGTGCATACAACATATGACTCGTATGAAAAATCAGATTTACTCATACGCACTACCACATCTTAGCCAAATTTTAGTCATTCTAACATCCGGACCTTTGAAATATGTAATTTATGAAAAATACATAGAAACATATCGCACACATCATGAAAACATACCCTAATCAACAACAACCCATTATTGAGAAAACCCCTAGTATCTAATAAGAAAAATAACCTACAGTGAAGTGCAGGTATGTAGTCCTCTGGTTTCAAGTCCACTCATCAGCTAATGAATACCAACATCGCAACTGTGCCAAACACTGTAATGGACTATGTCATTATGGGTTGGTGAAACTAATATAAATCGGACTTACTTGGATCTGGAGCATAGAGGTAGGATTGTTGTGTCGGAGGATGAAGATCGCTGTAGAGGATGGGCCTCGATAGAAACCATGCACAGAGGAGCGCCGACGGGGAGGTGGGTGACTACATTATCGGAGAAGAATCATTCCATGGTGGGTGGCTATTTCATAGGAGTAGAATGGATGATGTTTTGGGTGACAGCGCTGAGTAAGGAGGGTTACAGGGAGTAGGGAAGAAAGGGAGGGAGGTGGAGATCACGAGCGGAGAGCAGGGCATAAATGGGGTTGGGATCGCGAGTGCACAGGAGGAAGGTGGTGGGGGATCGCGAGCGTATAGAAAGAATAGGGGTAAAGCCATGGGTATTTTTTGACCTATTCCCTTACCTTAACCTATAGACACAATTTTATTAAACTGTAGCTATATAAGTGTGGATAAATCTTCAATTTATAGTAGTGACGAAATATCCAAATAAAGAACAACTTTGAACAAAATGATTTTTTAGTAGCAAGAACATCTCTTCAAAATTTTATTTTCCTCGCAAAGATTCACCAAATGTGGTATCAAAACTCAAGACAACTTCCCCCACACTTATGTTCAACTAGATTATGCAATTTCACTTCAAGAGAAGGTTGGATAGGGAAATTTGATTTTAATGTGGATAACCTAAATAAATTTTCATATCTTATAAGGGATTCAAGGATTAAATGTACAATTTAGGCCATTATAAAAATGATTTTGTTGAAATATTAGACTTAAAACCAAAGAAATTCCTCATCCATTTAAAACACAAGTACCTCAAATCCTCAAGTTTTAACAGAAATAAATCAAATTCTGGTTAAATCAAGCATTCAAGGAGTGGGGTGAATGGGAAGAATATGAATGATATGGTTAAAAATCCTCACATGTAAGTGATTTCAATGACAATGACAATGAGATGTGGCATTGAATTCAAAAATTCTGAATACTATTCAAGAAATTTCTAAAGATTTTAACATGAAATAAATTCATTTTCAACATTAATTTAAGCTCAATTTCATGGAATAAATTGTTTCACTCATATAAATGGGTTTCAAAAATAGCATTGATAATAATTTTGGCACAAAAGATTTAGAAACACAAAAAAATTTAAAAACAATTTTTTTTAACCAAAAAGAAAAGAGTAAATGAAAATCATAAACTATAAGTGTTCCTTCCCCCACACTTAAATAATGCAGTGACCTCAATGTATTCAATTATATTTAATATATAAGATGTGAATACTTGGTCATGGATTCCACATAATAGGTGCCCCGAGCCTGATGGGCCATATGGGCTCAAGTTCATCTTCCTGAAAGTAAGTGATTTCCAACTCCAATGGCACGAAGGCCTTCATTTTTTATTGATTTTTGATAATCCACCTTTCAAGTGGTGAGGTGGAACCCTTACAAGTCCTGTAGGCGTATGTATTACATGGCTCGTAGGCCTTAGTGGGATTCATTGCCCGTGGGCTTCAAACATTACATGCAACCCAGACTTAGTACTTGGAACTTCTCCTCCCCAGCTTCTTCATCATGAAATTAGCTCTCCACCTTTCCATGGCAGTTCAGTTAGGCTTTCCCGTGCATGCACAAGCTTGTCCCGATGGTAGGTTCCATACCCTCTCATTCTTCCAATCTGTTTAGCTTCTGCTATGGTGAAAGATCCTTGCTCCTACTCCTTCTAAAGCCTGTTCCTTTTAGGTTGTCTGGTTTTCATCTGCACTTAAGGTGGACCAAAGAGCTTGAGGAGGCCCAAAGGCCTTACTGACCCAAAGGCCTGGGTGGCCCAAAGGCCTTAAAGGACTCGGTTACCAAATTGGTGGCCTGAAGGCCCATGCAGGGGAATATTCCCGGCTGCTATAGTGCCAAACAGTGCCCGCTTCAGTACATGCTACAACTCTGCACAATTTCTGCTACAAAGACACGGGTGATTCTTCATAATAAGTTCCTCAGGTTCCCACGTTTCCTCCACCATCATATGGTTTCTCCATAGAACTTTTACCAGAGGAGTCGTTTGGTTTCTCAACACTTGTTCTCTTGTATCAAGAATCCTGACGGGCTCTTCGCAATAAGACAGATCGGGTCCTAGTTCTAATTCCTCATAGGTGAGTACATGCATTGGGTCAGGCATGTATTTTCTCAACAGTGATACGTGGAATACATCGTGAACTTTGGAGAGACATGGTGGCATTGCCAAACGGTAATCTATAGCCCCAATTAGTTTTAGAATTTCGAAGGGTCTGATGTACCTAGGACTCAATTTACCCTTCTTACCGAAATGTATAACTCCCTTCCATGGAAATACCTTCATGAAAACATGATCTCCTACCTAAAATTACAAATCCTTCCTTCGGTTGTCGGCATAGCTCTACTACCTACTTTGAGCTTCTTTGATGTGGTTTGGGATTACTTTCACCTTTTCCTCCATTTCCTCCACTAGCTCTGGGCCTATAGGTTTTCCTTCAACAATGTCATCCCAACAGGTTGGTGTGCGATATCTCTTTCCGTATAATGCTTCATATGGTGCCATCCGAATACTTGAATGGAAAATATTGTTATAGGAAAATTCTACCAGAGGTAAATATTGATCCCTCATTCCCTAAATGTCAAGTGAGCATGATCTCAACATGTCTTCTAAGGTTTGAATAGTTTGTTCTGATTGTCCATCTGTTTGAGGGTGGTATGCAGTGCTCAAACGAAGATCATTATCCAAGGCCTTCTGAAGACTTTTCCAGAATCTTGATGTAAAACGGGGATCACGATCTGAGACAATCGATAAGAGTACACCATGAAGTCTCACAACTTCATTAATATATAGTCTTTCTAAACGTTCAAGTGGTAAATCTTCTCTTATAGCAAGAAAATGTGATGACTTCATGAGACGATCAACAATGAACCATATTGCATCATTCCTTCTAGGTGTCTTTGGTAGTCCCATGAAAAAGTCCATCATAATATTATCCCATTTCCACTCAGGTATGGGAAGAGGATACAATACTCCACCATGCAGTTGCCTTCCAGCTTTCACTTGTTGACAAACCATACATCTTGACACAAAATCTGAAATCTCCCTCTTCATGTTGTCCCACCAAAAATTTTCCATTAAATCTATATACATTTTGGTGCTTCCATGGTGTATAGAGAAATTGGAACTATGAGAATCATCCAAAAATTCCCTCTTTAAATCAGGTATATCGGGAACACAAAGTCTCTTCTGAAATTTCAAAAATCCATCTTCATAAAAAAAGTCACTCAATCGCCCATCATTCACACCTTTAATCTTCTTTTTTCAACTCTTCATCATCGGCCTGAGAACACATTATCCTTTCTAGTAAATATGGTTTGGAAACCATTTGAAAACGTTTTGATGTTTCACCCTCAATGGTGATTCCCATATCCATCTTTACTAGATCCATGAAAATAGGATCCCTTTCCACTCTCATCATGTTCAAAACTCCATGATCTATTCTACTTAAAGCATCTAAAACCTTATTTTCCATCCCTGGGTGGTAGTGTATCGTGAAATAATAATCCATGAGTAGTTCAATACATCGCCTTGGCCTCACGTTGAGTTCTATTTGTGAGAAAATATATTTCAAGCTCTTGTGATCAGTATATATCTCACATTTTTCACCATAGAGATAATGTCTCCATATCTTCAAGGAAGATATTACAGTATCTAACTCGAGATCATGAGTAGGATAGTTCTGCTAATGAATTTTTAGCTGTCATGATACATAGGCAATAACCCTATCATTCTGCATAAGGACACAACCTAGTCCTTTCATTGATGCATCACTATAAATAACGAACCCATCATTCCCTGATGGTAGAGTCAATATAGGAGCATTGACTAATCTTTTCTTTAGTTATTCAAAACAATCTTCACTCACATTTGTACAGACAAATTTAACCCCTTTACGTGTGAGCTTCGTTAATGGGTTATCCAATAGGGAAAAATTATGGACAAAATGTCGATAATAACCTGCCAAACCAATAAAGCTGTGTACCTCAGTTATACTCGTCAGTGCTGTACATTCTTAAAATTGCCTTGGTCTTAGAAGGATCAATGGAAATTCCATCCTTAGAGACAATATAGACAAGAAAAGAAATCTCCTGAAGCCAGAATTGACACTTGCTAAACATTCCATATAATTCATGTCTTCTAAGAGTCTTCAGGATAATGCACAAGTGATTTTCATGATCTTCGTAGCTTTTGGAGTATACTAAGATATCATAAATAAATACTACCACAAAATCATCAAGATATTCCTTGAAAACTCTATTCATTAGATCCATGAATATATATGGTGAATTAGTCAATCTAAAAGGAATCATTGTAAACTCGTAATGCCCGTACCTTGTTCAGTATGCTGTCTTCGGAATGTCTTCCTTCTTCATACATAACTGATGGTATCCAGATCGAAGGTCAATCTTTGAAACGTATTGGTCTCCATGTCGTTGGTCAAATAAATCAACAATGCAAGGTAGGGGATACTTTTTCTTTATTGTTATAGCATTGATCTCCCTGTAGTCAACGCACAACCTCATAAATCCATCATTCTTCTTAACAAAAAGTATAGGGGCTCCCCATGGAGAAACACAAGGGAAAATAAATCCCTTATTACTCAATTCCTCTAGTTGTTTCTTTAGTTCAACTAATTCCAAGGTGGCCATTCTATAATGGGTATTCGATATAGGCCTTGATCCATGAATTAAATCAATGGAAAACTCAACTTCTCGTTCTGGAGGATGTCCAGGTAAATCTTCCGAAAACACATCTACATATTCTTTCACAATAGGTACATCCTCTATTTGAACATCCCTTTCCTCGACCTTCTTCATTTCATTCTCTTCCTCCCAAATAATTGAATTTAGTTGAGCTACTGGGGGTGGATCTAAATAAGAATTAGGTGGTGACGATTCTGCTCTAAAAATAACATGTTCCTTATCATCATCATCAAAAATCGTAACCTCCTTATTTTTACAATAAATCTTTCCATCATAGTCCGAAATCCAATACATACTGAAGATTATATGAAACTCAATCATAGGTATGACAATGAGATCCACAGATAAATAACATTTATGTGCTCTAATGGGGACTGATTCACAAAACATTGTTGCAATGATACTTCCCTTAGGAGTTTTGACTGAAAATTCTCTTGTTATATAAAATTGGAATTATCTAATTTTCATAGCAAACTGGGAAGATATGAAACAATGTGATGATCTAGAATCAAATAATGCATTTTCTAAACTTGAGGAAACCATTAAATTACCCGCCACCACGTCTCTCGGAGCTTCAACCTCAGCAGTAGGGATAGCATATGCTTGGCCTCGATCCCTCGACCTATTCTGAGGTAAGTTCCCATGATGCTTAGATCATTCATTTGTATAATGTCTGATCTCTCTACAATTATATCATCCCACATTGACAAAAACATTATTTCCCTTGCAATCATGAACTTGGTGGCCTTTTTCACCACACTTGTAACAGACTCCCATTCCCTTTAAGCAAGTACCGGGGTGTTTCTTCCCACATTTACTATAGGACTGATATTCAACTTTTCCCGTATTCCCCTTATTTCCATTTCTATATTGTTCAAAAGATCTCTTCTTCTCTTTCTTTGCTTTAATGTGATAATACATAGATAATTCCTTTTCCATCTTGATAGCACACGAGACAATATATTCGTACAACGAGAAGGTTTGTGAGACTAATGCTCAACAGAGAAATGGTTTTAACCCATCAATGAAATGATCAATCTTACTTCTTGGGTTACGTATATAATCTGCAGCATGCCTCACTAACCTTGTAAAGTTAGCTTCATACATTGCGACATTCTCATCCTCCTTCTGCCTCAGACTCAGAAGTTTTCTTTCCATATCTGCTCGATGGTCATGTGGGAAGTATTTTTCAAATAAAATTTCCTTAAACTCCCTCCATTCTATACCTGATACTTCTTCATATTCCTTTGTGTTTTGAATCAGCGACCACCATTGATCGGCATCTCCAGTGAGGTGGTAAACTGCCATGACAACCATCTTCCTTTCGCTACTCCCTAAGGCGTGGAATATTTTTTCTAAGGAGTTTATCCATTTCTCAGCTACTAATTGATTTTTACCCCCATTAAATGTTGGTGGTTGTTTCCTCATGAAGTTGTCTAACATTGATCCTCCACGTTGCGGATCAGGGTGCTCTATACGAGTAAGGTTACAATTCATAACATGAGTTAGTTGTCCTAGTATGGTAATAAGTTGATCAGCACCAGTTGTATCTCCAGCTCCACAATAATTATCTTCATCAGGAGGGCAATCCTTAAACGGAGTGCGTGCATTGATACAGTTTCCATTCCTCCCACTAGGTGCCATTTCTATACAATGGCATAAAGTAGATTAGTTTTTTAATCAAAATACATAATTCCATACTTTTAAAACACTTAACATAAATTGAACTATAATCATAAAAATGTTTTCTTTGAGGAAGTATATACTCATAAAACCTTCATAATGGTTTGTAAAGAAAATGTAAATTATCCTAAGCATATCCCCCAGATGTGTCGTAACCAAGATTGCAGTAAGGCCCATTGTCGTGCACCAGTTCCCATTCGAGTCTAGCCCAAAGTGGTGTTTTCGGGTTTTACCCCTAGGTACATCTGTGCCAGAGCCGCCTCTTCTTGGTCGTATCCAGAAAGGGATGTATTTCACGGAAAACTCACAAAATCTCCATAGTACCAAAATTCTAGGAAGTTATTCTATACTAATCCTCAAAGTCTATATTTGGGATTTGTCCTCTAATCAGTGTTTTTATGAATCTAGCTTCCAAGGTTAGTACTAAAATACCTCTGATACCAACTATAACGCCCCGACCCCAGTTACCCAGAGTCGGTGCATTATTGCGTAGCATTGGAATGATCACAAAGATCAAGTCTTGAAAGAAATATCAGTTTAGTAGACTTGAAACACTATATACATTCATAATTTTTACATTACATCATAAAGTAATACAAAACTAAAACAACATCTTGTCTTCATATCCCCTCATATTATCCCTTCAGGTCATTCATAGAATACTTCTTCACATCCTAGAAAAATTAAAACATTGAAAGGGGTGAGATTAGGTTCTCATTAAGGATAACAATATAGCGAAAGCTTTCATAAATAAACATAAAAATTTAAGGCAATGTATAACTAAACAAAAGCCTTTTAAACATGTACTTCATCATAATATGGATAAATAAAATGAAATAATTCCATTTACTTATTCACATGGATATTATACTGGTCTAATAATCACATGAAATATCAATAACCACTTTCATAATGATGTAATGCATAATGTCAAGCTATCATGACCATGTATCCAAGGCCTCGTGCCAAGCCTACAAATAAGATTTTTTCAAGGCCTCGTGCCAAGATACTAGTTTGTCTCATGAGACCTACCGATGCATCGCAGAGTTATAGCGGGCTCCACCCATCACTTATTAAGTCCAATGCATTCCTCATATGAACAGGTTTAAACATATCATAAACCATAACATAATTGTATCACATAAAACATGCATAATGGAAACATAAAATTTCCAAATTTCAATCAGAAGATATCAGTATAACAAATTGATATAATAAATCCATTTTCAATACCAAAATAAAAGAAAAGTAAAACATTGTATTTATTTTTTTCCATAAAAAAAGTTATGGCTTGTAGAGGAAGTCGAAAATCAAATAATGGTCACAGCGGCGGAGAAGTCATTGTCGCCTCATACGTATAAAAACATTCCTTTTTTTCGTTTGGTAAAACGTTTCGTATAAAAATATTCCATTTGAATAAACGTAATAGTCAAAGGGGTTTATACACCATATAAAATAAAGTTGTGTATAAAACAAAATATGCCCCAATGAATGGAGATTGAGACGGAGTCCCTTACAATGAATTTTTTTTAAATAAAATAGATCTATTATATGTATTCACTATAACTACACATAATGAAAGTACAAATACAATATAGGACATAATAATATCATGACATAATTTTAATGTAGGAGATTAACCCAAAGAATGGAAATTGGGTTAAGAAGTTCCTTTACCTCATGTCCGACTTCACTCGACCATTCTTTAATCTTCTGAATAATAAAGTAGAGGTTATTTATATTTTCCTAAGAACCTTTTTCAGGTTAATTATTCCTCTTATATAACTTATTACCATGTTACGAACATTATGTAATTATTTAAGTTAAGAAAGGTAATTTTGTCGATCTTTTGTACGTGAGTCAAAAATAAAATTCTTATAATTACAAGTTGTTCATGTGGTGAAATACCAATTATATCCAGCATTATATTCATGATTTAGATATCATATATATCACATATATCCATTATATATATTCATTCATCGTATTACGTAACATTTAGAGGTATGAAATGAAATGCACCGTTCAGGGAGACGGTAAGCCATACGTACGCATGAACGCTACATTCATTTCTATTTCGTATTTAATAGAATGAAATCATAATGATATAAAGGTATATTATAATTCCTGTATAATATCATATATAATATCATTTACTCCATCTTTTATACATCCAACATATGGCACTAACGATTCATATCACTTTGAGGGGACGGTAGTCCGCACTTCCTAAAATGAAGATATCGCGTTTCCCCATAATGGAAACCATAAAGGTATGACTTAAATGAAAAATACAGAAGATTAAGTAAAACATTAAAATATTATATATCATATATAAATATAGTGACATCTTAATGGCCACCTTTGAAGGTGTTATATGAGTGTTGAACAATCATCGTTTAATGAGGTAGAAATTCGCCATCCACAGAAATAGTATGTTCTGTAACAATTAGATGTAGGTGTGTGTATGTGTAGCTCGAATCATTCTTATAAGAACATCCTAGTATATTGAGGATACTGGTGTTGTTAAATAAGAAATGAATAAAAAGAGTTTAGGGGGTTGAGAAGAAAAATAAAACAGAAGAACACAAGAGAAAACACTACCTTTAAAATGGGTAACTCTTTTTGATTTGAGCTCAAAGGCTTCCTTAGGAAGACTTCTGCCCAATGTGAGGCTTCTAGGAGTAAAATTGGGATGTGGAGAGACAAAATGGGCAGTGATTGGGTGAGCCAAAGGCTTGATAGGTGTGGGTAAGGTGGCAGAGGTGGGGGCCTTTTATAAGGGGAGAGGAGGGGCACTCTTGGAAAGTTAAAAAAGGTTACATTATTATAATTTTTTTTCGGATTTAAAAGGTCCCAAAAATATATATTTCGAGGATAAGGTGATAAGAGTTCGAAATTCACCCATAAAATAGGTTTTTGACATGTGTAGGTCTTAGATTTTACATTATCTTTTCATTTTATTTAAATCGTTAAATAATGAGATAATCGCTGCATCATCATGGTGTCATAAATAATTTAATTTATTTAATGTCTAAAAATTATAAAAAAACATCATGATGTATTAAACCGTTTTATCATTCTAATGAATATTTATAGTAAAAAATATGACTTGTATAACCCCATTTAAAAATTGTTTTAGTAAAAACCTCATGTTTGTGACTATTTTATTTTAACCTTAAATAAAAAAAATTTAATGTCATTTGCCTACAAATGTGGCTCCATGGGGTCCCCAAGTTGACCCATGGATTTTATTGGTCGGCCATGACTCATCAAATAGGGGTAGGATATGTGTAAAGGTCATTTCATATTATTATAACATTATCTTTACCTTAAATTACACTAATTACCTTTAATCGCGATTAATAAAAATTAAAACATACTATTCACCAAAAAATTATTTTAATCCCATTGAACCACATTTTACATCCTAATTAAAACCATGTATGTCAGATTTTTTAAATTCAATTCATAGAAGCGGTAAAGTTTCATTTAAACGAAAAATCAGTTTTTTAACTACCACTTAGTGGTTTCACTATTCATCAAAAAATTGAAGTTTTTCAGAACAATGCCAAAATTTCACCCTAAGATATAATTGATATTTTTAATTCAAAAATGATGTATATTTTAAAAAATTAAAAACATATAAGTTCCATTAATTGATTTTATAATTAATTCCCACTGTCACAACAAATAGCATGTTTTTAAGCAACAATATATATCAAAAGATTGACAATTGTTTATGTCCAATTTCAAATGAAATTAATTCTAATGACCACCATTGGATAAAATGGTAAAAATATATTCTAATTATACTTCAAAACCACTGAATAGAATAATTTATCACTATAAATTATTTTTATTAAAAAAGTTGTTTTTTAGTATTTTTCACTATTCATAAAAAATTGGAAGTTCTTAGAAAATTACAAAAAATTCAACATTGGATAATTTCGATATTCCGAATAAAAAAATGATGTCCATTTTGAAATATAAAATTTATATAATTTCAAAAAGTGTGTATTACTATTCATAATGGCTACTTTGAATGGTTGTGGTGTGTGTTAGAACTCGATGTTGCATACAACACACGCTACTGTATTATTCAAAGAGTAGTGTACCATGGAAGCTTGGGGTGTTACTTTCTCTTCTCCTTCAAATAATTTCGTCCTCGAAATTTCCTATAATATCAATGTAAAAAATGACTCAGGTTATTCGTCATCATAAGTTCCTCAGGTTCCCACGTTTCCTCCTCCATCTTATGGTTTCTCCATAGACCTTTTACCAGACGAGTCGTTCGGTTTGTCAGCACGTGTTCTCTTGTATCAAAAATCTTGACGGGCTCTTCGCAATAAGACAAATTGAGTTCCAGTTCTAATTCCTCATAGGTGAGTACATGCATTGGGTCAGGCATGTATTTTCTCAAAAGTGATACGTGGGATACATTGTGAACTTTGGAGAGACTTGGCGACATTGCCAAACGGTAAGCTACTGCCCCAATTCGTTCTAGAATTTCGAAGGGTCCAATGTACTTGGGACTCAATTTACCCTTCTTACCAAAACATATAACTCCCTTCCATGGAGATAACTTCAAGAGAACATGATATCCTACCTGAAATTCCAAATCGTTCATTCGGTTGTCGGCATAGATCTTCTGCCTACTTTGAGTTACTTTGATGTGGTTTTAGATTACATTCATCTTTTCCATCGTTTCCTCCACCAGTTCTAGGACTACAAGTTTTTTGTCACCAACGTCATCCCAACAGGTTGGTGTGCGACATCACTTTCCCTATAATGCTTAATATGGTGCCATCTGAATACTTGAATGGAAGCTATTGTTATTGGAAAATTCTACTAGAGGTAAATATTGATCCCACATTCCCCGAAAGTCAAGTGAGCATGATCTCAACATGTCTTCTAAGGTTTGAATAGTTCATTCTGATTGTCCATATGTTTGAAGGTGGTATGCAGTGCTCAAACGAAGTTCAGTATCTAAGGCCTTCTGAAGACTTTTCCAGAATCATGATGTAAAATGGGGTCACGATCTGAGACAATCAACAGGGGTACTCCAGGAAGTCTCACAACTTCATTAATATATAGTCTTGGTAAATGTTCAAGAGGTAGATCTTATCTTATAGCAAGAAAATGTGTTGACTTCGTGAGACGATCAACAATGACCCATATTGCATCATTCCTTCTAGGAGTCTTTGGTAGTCCCATGACAAAGTCCATCGTAATATTATCCCATTTACACTCAGGTATGGGAAGAGGTTGCAATAATCTACCATGAAGTTGACTTACAGCTTTCACTTGTTGAAAAACCATACATCTTGACACAAAATCAGCAATCTCCCTTTTCATGTTGTCCCACCAAAAATGTCCCTTTAAATCTCTATACATTTTGGTGCTTCCAGGGTGTATATAGAAATTGGAACTATGAGAATCATCCAACAATTCCCTCTTTAAATCAGGTATTTCAGGAACACAAAGTCTCCTCCAAAATTTCAAAATTCAATCTTCATACACAATGTCACTCAATCGCCCATCATTCACAACTTTAATCTTCTTTTTCAACTCTTCATCATTGGCCTGAGAACACATTATCCTTTCTAGAAAATATGGTTTGGAAACCATTTGAAAAACATTTGATGTTTCACCCTCCATGGTGATTCCCATATCCATCTTTACTAGATCTATGAAAATAGGATCCCTTTCCACTTACATCATGTTCAAAACTCCATGATCATTTCTACTCAAAGCATCTGCAACCTTATTTTCCTTCCTCGGGTGGTAGTCTATCGTGCAATCATAATCATTAAGTAGTTCAAGCCATCTCCTTTGCCTCATGTTGTGTTCTTTTTGAGAGAAAATATATTTCAAGCTCTTGTGATTGGTATATATATCACATTTTTCACCATAGAGATAATGTATCCATATCTTCAAGGCAAAGATTACATCAGCTAACTCGAGATCATGAGTAGGATAGTTCTGCTCATGAATTTTTAGCTGTCGTGATGCATAGGCAATAACCCTATCATTATTCATAAGGACACAACCATGTCCTTTCATTGATGCATCACTATAAATAACAAACCCATCATTCCCTAATGGTAGAGTCAATATAGGAGCATTGACTAATCTTTTCTCCAGTTCTTCAAAACATTCTTCACACTCTTTTTTTCCAGAAAAATTTAACCCCTTTACGTGTGAGCTTCGTTAATGGGTTAGCCAATCGGGCAAAATTATGGACAAAACGTCGATAATAACTTGCCAATCCAATAAAGTTGCGTACCTCAGTTATATTCGTCGGTGCTGGCCATTCTTGGATTGCATTGGTCTTAGAAGGATTGATGGAAATTCTATCCGTAGAGGTAATATGGCCCAGAAAAGAAATCTCCTAATGCCAGAATTCACACTTGCTAAACTTTCCATATAATTCATGTCTTCTAAGAGTCTTCAGGATAATGCACAAGTAAATTTCATGATCTTCGTAGCTTTTGGAGTATACTAATATATCATCAATAAATACTACCAAAAAATCATCAAGATATTCCTAGAAAACTCTATTCATTAGATCCATGAATACATAGGGTGCATTAGTCAATCCAAAAGGCGTCACTGTAAACTCGTAATGCCCGTACCTTGTTCAGAATTCTGTATTCGGAATGTATTCCTACTTCACACATAACTGATGTTATCCAGATCGAAGGTTAATCCTAGAAAAGTATTAGGCTCCATGTAGTTTGTCAAATAAATCATCAATGCGAGGTAGGGGATACTTGTTCTTTATTGTTATAGCATTGATCTCCCTGTAGTCAACGCACAACCACATAGATCCATCTTTCTTCTTAACAAAAAAGACAGGGGCTCCCCATGGAGAAACACTAGGGAGAATAAATCCATTATTACTCAATTCCTCTAGTTTTTTGTTTAGTTCAACTGATTCCATGGTGGCCATTCTATAAGGGGTCTTCGATATAGGCCTTGATCCAAAAATTAAGTTAATGGAAAACTCAACTTCTCGTTCTGGAGGATGTCCAGGTAAATCTTCTGGAAACACATCTACATATTCTTTCACAATAGGTACATCCTCTATTTGAACATTCCTTTCCTCACATTTATTCATTTATTTCTCTTCCTCCCCAATAATTGAATTTAGTCGAGCTACTAAGGGTGGATCTAAATAAGAATTAGGTGGTGACGATTCTGCTCTAAAAATAAGGTGTTCATTATCATCATCATCAAAAATCGTAACCTATTTCTACTTACAATAAATCTTTGTATCATAGTCCAAAATCCAATCCCAACCGAGGATTATATCAAACTCAATCATAGGTATGACAATGAGATCAACAGATAAAGAACATTTATATGATCTAATGGGGACTGATTCACAAAACTTTTTGACAATGATATTTCCCTTAGAAGTTTTGACTAAAAATTATATTATTAAATCAAATTGTTAATATCTAATTTTATTATCAAAATGGGAAGATATGAAACAATGCGATGATCCATAATCAAATATTGCATTTTCTAAACATGAGGAAACCATTAAATTATCTTCCACCTCGTCTTTCAGAGCTTCAACCTCATCAATAGTGATAACATAAGCTTGGCCTTGATCCCTTGGCCTCTTCTAAGGTAAGATCCCCTGAATCTTAGGACATTCATTTGAATAATATCCTATCTCTCTACAATTATAGCATACCACATTGATAGCAACATTAATTCCCTTGTAATCATTAGCTTGGTGGACTTTTTCACCACACTTGTAACAGACTCTCATTCCCATCAAGCAAGTACCGGGGTGTTTCTTCCAACATTTACTAAAGGATTGATATTCAACTTTTCCCTTATTCACCTTATTTCCATTTCTTGATTGATCAGAAGATCACTTCCTCTCTTGCTTTTCTTTAAAGTCATAAGACTTAGAGAATTTCTTTTCCGTCTTGATATCACATGAGACAATATCTTCGTACGGCGAGAAGGTTTGTGAGACTAATGCTCGACAGAGAATTGGTTTTAACCCAACAAAGAAACGATCAATATTACTTATTGGGTTACGTATATAATCTGCAGCATGCCTCACTAACCTTGTAATGTTAGCCTCATACTTTGCGACATTCTCATCCTCCTTCTGCCTCAGACTCAGAAATTCCCTTTCCATATCTGCTCGATGGTCATGTGGAAAGTATTTTTCTAAGAAAATTTCCTTAAACTACCTCCATTCCATACTTGATACTTCTTCATCTTCCTTTGTGTTTTGAATCAGCGACCACCATTGATCGTCATCTCTAGTGAGGTGGTAAACTGTTATGACAACCTTCTCCCTTTCGTTACTCCCCAAGGTGTGGAATATTTTCTATAATGAGTTTATATACTGCACACCTACTAATGGATTTTTACCCCCATTAAATGTTTGTGGTTGTTGCCTCATGAAGTTTTCTAACATTGATCCTCCACGTTGCAGATCCGGGTTCTCTATATGAGTAAGGTTATTATTCATAACCTGAGTGAGTTTTCCTAGTATGGTAATAAGTTGATCAGCACTAGTTGTATCTCCAGCTCCACAATAATTATCTTTAGCAGGAGGGAAATCCCTACACGGAGTTCCTGCATTGATACGGTTTCCATTCCTTCCACTATGTGCCATTTCTAAACATTGGCATAAACTAGATTAGTTTATGAATCAAAATACATAATTCCATACTTGTAAAACACCTAACATAAATTGAACTATAATCATAAAATTGTTTTCTTTGAGGATGTATATACTAATAAACCCTTCATAATGGTTTGTAAATAAATTGAGAAATATCCTAAGCATATCCCCCAGGGGTTTCGTAACCAAGAGTGTAGTAAGTCCCATTATCGTGCACCATTTCCCGTTCGAGTCTATCTCAAAGCAGTGTTTTCGGGTTTTACCCCTAGGTACATCTGTGCCAGAGCCGCCTCTACTTGCTCGTATCCAGACAGGGATGTATTGCTCGGAAAACTCACAAAATCTCTATAATACCACAATTCTAGGAAGTTCTTCTATATGAATTCTCAAATTTAATCTTTGGGCATTGTTCTCTAATCAATGTTTATCTGAATCTAGCTTACATGGTTAGTACTAAACTGCCTCTAATACCAACTGTAACGCCCCGACCCCAGTTACCCAGAGTCTGTGCATTATTGCATAGCATTGGCACGATCAGAAATATCATGTCCCGAAAGACCGACCAGTTTAGTTGCCTTGAAAAACTGGATACATTCATAAGTTTTACGTTACATCATAATGTAATAAAAAACTAAAACAACATCTTGTCTTCATATCCCCTCATATTATCCCTTCAGGTCATTCATAAAATACTTCTTCACATCCTGGAAAAATTAAAACATTGAAAGGGGTGAGCTCAGATGATCAGTAAGGATAACAATATAGTGGAATCTTTCATAAGTAAACATAAAAATTCAAGGAAATATATTACTAAACAAAAGCCTTTTAAACATGTACCTCATCATAATATGGAAAAATAAAATGAAATAATTCCATTTACTAATTCCCATGGATATTTTACTGGTCGAATAATCACATGCAATATCAATAACCACTTTCATAATGATAGAATGCATAATGCCAAACTATCATAACCACATATCCAAGGCCTCGTGCCAAGACTAAAAATAATATTTTGTCAAGGCCTCGTGCCAAGACACTAGTTTGTCTCATGAGACCTACCAATGCATCGAGGAGCTATAGAGGGCTCCACCAATCACTTATAAAGTCCAATTCATTCCTCATATGAACAGGTTTAGACATATCATAAACCATAACATAATCATATCACATAAAACATGCATAAAGTAAACATAACATTTCCACATTTCAATCACAAGATATCAATAAAACACATTGATATAATAAAACCATTATTAATACCAAAATAAAAGAAAAGTAAAACATGGTATTTATTTTTTTCCATAAAAAAGTTATGGCTTGTAGAGGAATTCGAAACTCAAATAATGGTCACGGCGGCGAAGAAATAGTTGTCGCCACATACGTAAAAAAACATTCTTTTTTGTCATTTAGTAAAACTCTTCGTATAAAAGGATTCCTTTTGTTAAATGTAAAAGTCAAAGGGGTTTATACACCGTATAAAAGAAAGTTGTGTATAAAACAAAATATGCCCCAATGAAAGGAGATTGAGACAGAGTCCCTTACTCAGGGAATTTTTTAAATAAAATAGATCTATAACGTGTATTCACTATAAGTAAACATAACTAATGTAAAAATACAAGATAGGACATAATAATATCATGATATAATTTTAAAGTAGGAGATTAACCCAAATAATGGAAATTGAGTTGAGAAGTTCCCTTACCTCATGTCCGACTTCACTCGACCACTATTTAATCTTCATAATAATAAACTAGAGTTAATTTATATTTTCTTAAGAACCTTTTTCATGTTCATTATTCCTTTTATATCACTTATTACCCTATTATGAACATTATGTAATTATAAAAAATAATAACGGTCATTTTGTCGATCTTTGGTACTTGAGTCAAAAATAAACTTTTTATAATTACAAGTTGTTCATGTGGTAAAATATCCATTATATCCAGCATTATATTAATGATTTAGATATAATATATATAATATATATCCAGTATATACATTCATTCATAATATTACGTAACATTTAGAGGTAAGAAATGAAATGCACCGTTCATGGAGACGGTAAGCCGTACGTACACATGAACGCTAATTTAATTTTTATTTATTATTTAATGGAATGAAGTCATATTGATATAACGGTATATAATAATTACAATATAATATCATATATAATATCATTTACTCCATCCTTCATACATCTCACATATGGCATTAATGATTCAAATCACTTTGAGGGGGCGGTCGTCCGCACTTCCTAAAATGAAGATATCTCGTTTACCCATAATGGAAATCATAATGGTATGCCATAAATGAAAAATACAGAAGCTTAAGTAAAAAATAAAAATATTATATATCATATATAAATATAGTGACATCTTATTGGACACTTTTGAAGTTGTTATATGAGTGTTGAACAATCATCGTTTCGTGAGGCAGAAATTCGCCATCCACAGAAACAGTATGTTCATTAACCATTAGATGTAGGTGTGTGTAAGTGTATCTCTAAAACTTATTATAACAATATCCTAATATATTGAGGATACTGTTTGTGTTACAAAAGAAATGAATAAAAAGAGTTTAGGGGGCTGGAGAAGCAAAATAATTCATATGAACACAAGAGAAAACACTACCTTTAAAACGGGTAACTCTTTTTGATTTCAGCCCAAAGGCTTCCTTGGGAAGCATTCTGCCCAAAGTGAGGATTAGATGAGTAAGAGTGGGATGTGTAAAGACACAATGGGCAGGTTTTGGCTGAGCCAAAGGCTTGAGAGGTGTGGGTAAGGTGGTAGAGGTGGGGGCCTTTTATAAGAGGAGAGGAGGGGCACTTTTGGAATGTTTTAAAAGGTTACATTATTATAAATTGCTTTTCGGATTTAAAAGGACCCAAAATTATATATTTCTTGGATAAGGTGATAATTGTTCGAAATCCACGCATACAATAAATTTTTTACATGTGTAGGTCTTAGATTGTACATTATCTTTTCATTTTATTTAAATCGTTAAATAATGAGGTAATCGCTGCATCATAATGGTGTCATAAATAATTTAATTTATTTAATGTCTAAAAATTATAAAATAATATCATTATGTATGAAATATTTTTAGCTTTCTAACTAACATTTATAGTAAAAAAATATGACTTGTATAACCCCATTTAAAAATTGTTTTAGTAAAACAACTCATGTTTGTGACATTTTTACTTTAACATTAAATAAAAAGTTTTTAATGTAATTTTCCTACCAAAGTGGATCCATGGGGTCCCCAAGTTGACCCATCGATTGTCTTGGTCGTCCATGACTCATCTAATAGGTTTAGGACATGTGTAAAGGCCATTTCATATTATTATAATATTATCTTTACCTTAGATTACACAAATTATCTTTAATCGCGATTAATAAAACTAAAAAGTTACTATTCACAAGAAATTATTTTAATCCCATTGAACCACATTTTACAACCTAATGAAAACCATGTATGTCAGAATTTTGAAATTCAATTCATAGAAGTGGTAAAGTTTAATTTAAACGAAAAAATCAATTTTTTAACTACCACTTAGTGGTTTCACTATTCATAAAAAAATTGAAGTTTTTCAGAACAATGCCAAAATTTCACCCTAAGATATAATTGATATTCCGAATTCAAAAATTATTTCTTTTTTATAAAATTACAAAAATATAATTTTCATTAATTAATTTTATAATAAATTCTCGCTGTAACAGCAAATAGTGTGTTTTTAAGAAACAATATATATCAAAAGATTGACAATTGTTTATGTCCAATTTCAAAGTGAAATTAATTCTAATGACCACCATTGGATAAAATGGTAAAAATATATTCTAATTATACTTTAAAACCACTGAATTGTATAATTTATCACTATAAATTATTTTGATAAAAATGAATCTTATTTTTATTTTTCAGTATTCATAAAAAATTGGAAGTTCTCAGAAAATTACAAAAAATTCAACTTAGGATAATTTTGATATTCCGAATATAAAATTGAAGTCCATTTTGAAATATAAAATTTATATAATTTCAAATAGTGGGTAATACTATTCATAACGGCTACTTTGAATGGTTGTGGTGTGTGTTAGAACTCGATGTTGCGTACAACACACGCTACTGTATTATTCAAAGAGAAGATTACCGTGGAAGCTTGGGGTGTTACATTCTCCCCTCCATCAAATAATTTTATCCTAAAAAATTCATATAATATTACTGTATAAAATGACTCGGGTGATTCTTCATCATAAGTTCATCAGGTCCCTACGTTGCCTCCTCCATCTTATGGTTTCTCCATAGAACATTTACCGGACTAGTCATTCGGTTTCTCAGAACTTGTTCTCTTGTATCAAGAATCCTGACGGGCTCTTCGCAATAAGACAGATCAAGTTCCAGTTCTAATTCCTCATAGGTGAGTACATGCATTGGGTCAGGCATGTATTTTCTCAATAGTGATACGTGGAATACATCGTGAACATTAGAGAGGCTTGGCGGCATTTCCAAACTGTAAGCTACAGCCCAAATTCGTTCTATAATTTCGAAGGGTCCGATGTACCTGGGACTCAATTTACCCTTCATACCAAAATGTATAACTCCCTTCCATGGAGATACCTTCAAGAAAACAAGATCTCCTACCTAAAATTCCAAATCCTTCCTTCGGTTGTCGGCATATCTCTTCTGCCTACTTTGAGCTGCTTTGATATGGTTTTGGATTACTTTCACCTTTTCCATCGTTTCCTCCACCAGTTCTGGGCCTACAAGTTTTCATTCACCAACGTCATCCCAACAGGTTTGTGTGCGACATATCTTTCCGTATAATTCTTCATATGGTGCCTCCCTAATACTTGAATGGAAGCTATTGTTATATGAAAATTCTACCAGAGGTAAATATTGATACCACATTCCCTGAAAGTCATGTGAGCATGATCTAAAAATGTCTTCTAAGGTTTGAATAGTTCGTTCTGATTTTCCATCTATTTGAGGGTGGTAAGAAGTGCTCAAACAAAGTTTAGTATCCTAGGCCTTCTGAAGAATTTTCCAGAATCTTGATGTAAAACGAGGATCATGATCAGAGACAATCGACAGGGGTACTCCATGAAGTCTCACAACTTCATTAAAATATAGTCTTTCTAAACGTTCAAGTGGTAGATCTTCTCTTATAGTGAGAAAATGTGCTGACTTCGTGAGATGATAAACAATGACCCATATTACATCATTACTTCTAGGAGTCTTTGGTAGTCACAAGAAAAAGTCCATCGTAATATTATCCCATTTCCACTCAGGTATGGGAAGCGGTCGCAATACTCCACCAGGAAGTTTCCTTCCAACTTTCACTTGTTGACAAACCATACATCTTGACAGAAAATCAGCAATCTCCCTCTTCATGTTGTCCCACCAAAAAAGTCCCTTTAAATCTCTATATATTTAGGTGCTTCTAGGGTGTATAGAGAAATTGTATCTATGAGAATCATCCAAAAATTCCCTCATTAAATCAGTTATATCGGGAACACAAAGTCTCCTCCCAAATTTTAAAATTCCATCTTCATACACAATGTCACTCAATCTCCCATCATTCACAGCTTTAATCTTCTTTTTCAAATCTTCATCATTGTCCTGAGAACACTTTATCCTTTCTAGTAAAGGTGGTTTGGAAACCATTTGAAAACGTTTTGATGTTTCACCCTCCATGGTGATTCCCATATCCATATTTATTAGATCCATGAAAATAGTATCCCTTTCCACTCTCATCATTTTCAAAACTCCATGATCTTTTCTACTCAAAGCATCTACAACCTTATTTTCCTTCCCCGGGTGGTAGTGTATCATGTAGTCATAATCCTTGAGTAGTTCAAGACATCGCCTTTGCCTCATGTTGAGTTCTTTTTGTGAGAAAATATATTTCAAACTCTTATGATCGGTATATATCTCACATATTTCACCATAGAGATAATGTCTCCATATCTTCAAGGAAAATATTATAGAAGCTAACTCGAGATCATGAGTAGGATAGATCTACTCATTAATTTTTAGCTGTCATGATGCATAGGCTATAACCCTATCATTCTGCATAAGGACACAACCAAGTCCTTTCATTGATGCTTCACTATAAATAACGAACCCATCATTCCCTGATGGTTGAGTCCATATAGGAGAATTGACTAATATTTTCTTCAGTTCTTCAAAAAATTCTTCACAATATTTTGTCCAGACAAATTTAACCCCTTTACGTGTGAGCTTCGTTAATGGGTTAGCCAATCGGGAAAAATTATGGACAAAACGTTGATAATAACCTGCCAAACCAATAAAGTTGCGTACCTCAGTTATACTCGTCGGTGGTGGCCATTCTTGGATTGCCTTGGTCTTAGAGGGATCAATGAAAATTCCATCCTTAAAGACAATATGGCCAAGAAAATAAATATTCTAAATCCATAATTCACACTTTCTAAAATTTCCATACAATTCACGTCTTCTAAGAGTCTTCGGGATAATGCACAAGTGAATTTCATGATCTTCGTAGCTTTTGGAGTATACTAAGATATCATCAATAAATACTACCACAAAATCATCAAGATATTCCTTGAAAACTCTATTCATTAGATCTATGAATACATAGGGTGCATTAGTCAATCCAAAAGGCATCACTGTAAACACGTAATGCCCGTACCTTTTTCGGAATGATGTCTTCAGAATGTATTCCTTTTTTCACACATAACTGATGGTATCCAGATCAAAGGTCAACCCTTGAAAAGTATTGGGCTCCATGCAGTTTGTCAAATAAATCATCAATGCGAGTTAGGGGATACTTGTTCTTTATTGTTATAGCATTGATCTCACTATAGTCAACACACAACCTCATATATCCATCTATGTTCTTAACAAAAAGGACAGGGGATCCCCATGGAGAAAAACTAGGGAGAATAAATCCCTTATTAATTCCTATAGTTTTTTCATTAGTTCATCTAATTCCACGGTGGCCATTCTATAAGGGGTCTTCGATATAGGCCTTGATCCAGGAATTAAATCAATGGAAAACTCAACTTCTCATTCTGGAGGATGTCCAGGTAAATTTTTTAGAAACACATCTACATATTCTTTCACAATAGGTACATCCTCTATTTGAACATTCCTTTCCTCACCCTTAGTCATTTCCTTCTCTTCCTCCCCAATAATTGAATTTATTTGAGCTACTGGGGGTGGATCTAAATAAGAATTTTGTGGTGACGATTCTGCTCTAAAAATAAGGTGTTCTTTATCATCATCATCAAAAATCATAAACTCCTTCCTCTTGCAATAAATATTTGCATAATATTCCAAAATCCAATCCATATCGAGGATTATATCAAACTCAATAACATGTATGACAATGTGATCAGCAGATAAAGAACATTTATGTGCTCTAATGGGGATTGATTCACAAAACATTGTTGCAACGATACTTCCCTTAGAAGTTTTGACTGACAATTATTTTGTTAAATAAAATTGGAAATATCTAATTTTCAAAGAAAATTGGGAAGATATGAAACAATGCGATGATCCATAATCAAATAATTCATTTTCTAAACTTGAGGAAACCATTAAATTACCTGCCACCACGTCTTTCAGAGCTTCAACCTCAGTAGTAGTGATAGCATAATATTGGCCTTGATCCCTTGGCGTTTTCTAAGGTAAGTTCCTCTAACACTTAGGAAATTTATTTGCATAATGTCACATCTCTCTAAAATTATATCATACCACATTGATAGAACCTTTATTTCCCTTAAAATCATGAGCTTGGTGTCTTTTTCACCACACTTATAACAGACTCCCATTCCCTTCAAGCAAGTACCGTGGTGTTTATTCCCACATTTACTGCAGGACTGATATTCAACTTTTCCCTACTTCCCCTTATTTCCATTTCTAGATTGATCAGAAGGTCTCTTCTTCTCTTGCTTTGCTTTAAAGTCATAAGACTTAGAGAATTACTTTTCCGTCTTGATAGCACATGAGACAATATCTTTGTACGACGAGAATGTTTGTGAGACTAATGCTCGACGGTGAAATGGTTTTAACCCACCAAAGAAATGATCAATCATACTTCTTGGGTTACGTATATAATCTGCAGCATGAATCACTAAACTTGTAATGTTAGCCTCATACTTTGCGACATTCTCATCCTCTTTCTGCCTCGAACTCATAAATTGCCATTCCATATCTGCGCGATGGTCATGTGGAATGTATTTTCTAAGAAAATTTCCTTAAACTCCATCTATTCCATACTTGATACTTCTTCATCTTCCTTTGTGTTTTGAATCAACGACCACCATTGATCGGCATCTCTAGTGAGGCGGTAAACTGCTATGACAACTTTCTCCCTTTTGCTACTCCCCAAGGCGTGGAATATTTTCTCTAAGGAGTTTATCCATTGCTCAGATAATAATGGATTTGTACCCCCATTAAATGTTGGTGGTTGTAGCCTCAAGAAGTTGTCTAACATTGATCCTCCATGTTGCAGATCAGGGTGCTCCATACGAGTAAGGTTATTATTCATAACCTGAGTGAGTTGTCCTAGTATAGTAATCAGTTGATCAGCACTAGTTGTATCTCCAGCTCCATAATAATTATCTTGAGAAAGAGGGAAATCCCTACACAGAGTGCGTGCATTGGTACGATTTCCATTCCTCCCACTACATGCCATTTCTAAATAATGGCATAAACTAGATTATTTTATGAATCAAAATACATAATTCCATACTTGTAAAACACTTAACATAAATTTAACTATAATCATAAAAAAAAATTCTTTGAGGAAGTATATACTCATAAACCCTTCATAATGGTTTTTTAAGAAAATGAGAATTATCTTAAGCATATCCCCTGGGAGTGTCGTAACCAAGAGTGCAGTAAGGCCCGTTGTCATGAACCAGTTCCCGTTCGTGTCTAGCTCAAAGAGGGGTTTTCTGGTTTTACCCCTACATATATTTGTGCCAGAGCCACCTCTACTTTCTCGTATCCAAACAGGGATGTATTGCTCAAAAAAATCACAAAATCTCTATAATACCAAAATTCTAGGAAGTTATTCTATACGAATCCTCAAAGTCTATCTTTGGGCTTTGTTCCCTAATCAGAGTTTATCTGAATCTAGCTTCCAAGGTTAGTACTAAACTACCTCTGATACCAACTGTAATGCCCCAACCCTAGTTACCCAGAGTCGGTGCATTATTGCGTAGCATTGGCATGATCCCAAAGTTCATGTCTCAAAATATCGATAAGCTTAGTAGCCCTGAAACACTAGATACATTCCTAAGTTTTACATTACAACATAAAGTAACACAAAACTAAAACAACATTGTTTCTTCATATGCCCTTATATTATCCCTTCAGGTAATTCATAAAATACTTCTTCACATCCTAGAAAAATTAAAACATTGAAAGCGGTGAGCTCAGATTATCAGTAAGGATAACAATATAGCGGAAGCATTCATAAATAAACACAAACATTTAAGGCAATGTATAACTAAACAATAGTCTTTTAAACATGTAAATCAGCATAATATGGAAAAATAAAATGAAATAATGACATTTACTTATTCACATGGATATTCTAATGGTCAAATAATCACATGCAATATCAATAACCACTTTCATAATGATGGAATTCATAATGCCAGACTATCATAACCACGTAGCCAAGGACTCGTGCCAAGACTACAAAAAAGATTTTGTCAAGCCCTCGTGCCAAGATACTAGTTTGTTTCATGAGTCCTATCGATGCATCAAGGATAAATAGTGGGCTCCACCTGTCACTTATTAAGTCCAAAGCATTCCTCATATGAACAGGTTTAAACATATCATAAACCATAACATAATCATATCACATAAAACATGCATAAAAGGAAACATAACATTTCCACATTTCAATCAGAAGATATCTATAAAACAAATTGAAATAATAAAACCATTTTCAATACCAAAATAAAAGAAAAGTAAAACTTGGTATTTATTTTTTTCCATAAAAAATGATATAGCTTGTAGAGGATGTCGAAACTCAAATAATGGTCACGGTGACGGAGAAGTCCTTGTCACTGAGTACGTAAAAAAACATTCTTTTTGTCGTTTAGTAAAACTCTTCATATAAAAATATTACTTTTGAATAAATGACAAAACTCAAAGGGGTTTATACACCGTATAAAAAAAGTTGTGTATAAAACAAAATATGCCCCAATGAAAGGAGATTGAGACGGAGTCCTTTACAAAGAACATTTTTTAAATAAAATAGATCTATTACATGTATTCACTATAAGTACGCATAATGAAAGTACAAATACAATATAGAACATAATAATATCATGACATAATTTGAAAGTAGGAGATTAACCCAAAGAATGGATATTGGGTTAAGAAGTTCCCTTACCTCGTGTCCGACTTCACTCGACCATTCTTTAATTTCCTGAATAATAAACTAGAGTAAATTACTATTTGATTAAAGAACCTTTTTCATGTTCATTATTCCTTTTATATCACTTATTACTATGTTATGAACATTATGTAATTATTTAAGTTAATAACGGTCATTTTTTCGGTCTTTGGTACTTGAGTCAAAAATAAGCTTCTTATAATTGCAAGTTGTTCATGTGGTGAAATATACATTATATCCAGAATTATATTCATGATTTAGATATCATATATATCATATATATCCAGTATATACAATCATTCATAATATTACGTAACATTTAGAGGTATGAAATGAAATTCACCATTCATGGAGACGGTAAGTCGTACGTATGCATGAACGTTACTTTAATTTCTATTTCTTATTTAATAGAATTAAATCATAATGATATAAAGGTATATTATAATTCCATTATAATATCATATATAATATCATTTACTCCATCCTTTATGCATCCCTCATATGGAATTAACGATTCAAATCACTTTGAGGGGGCGGCAGTCCGCACATCCTAAAATGAAGATATCGCGTTTACCCATAATGGAAACCATAAAGGTATGCCATAAATGAAAAATACAGAGGCTTAAGTAAAACATAAAAATATTATATATCATATATAACTATATTGACATCTTAATGGCCACCTTTTAAGGTGTTATATGAGTGTTTAACAATCATCATTTCGTGAGGCAGAAATGCGCCATCCATAGAAACAGTATGTTCATTAACCATTAGATGTAGGTGTGTGTAACTGTATCTAGAATCATTCTTATAACAAAATCCTAGTATATTGAGGATACTATTTTTGTTACAAAAGAAATTAATAAAAAGAGTTTAGGGGGTTGGAGAAGAAAAATAAAACATAAGAACACAAGAGAAAACACTACCTTTAAAACGGGTAACTCTTTTTGACATGTGTAGGTATTAGATTTTACATTATCTTTTCATTTTATTTAAATCGTTAAATAATGAGGTAGTCGCTGCATCATCATGGTGTCATAAATAATTTAATTTATTTAATTTCTATAAATTATAAAAAAATATCATGATTTAGGAAATCTTTTTAACTTTCTAATTAATTTTTATAGTAAAAAATATGACTTGTATAACCCCATTTAAAAATTGTTTTAGTAAAACAACTCATGTTTGTGACATTTTTATTTTAACATTAAATAAAATGTTTTTAATGTCATTTTCCTACCAAAGGTGCTCCGTGGGATCTCCAAGTTGACCCATGGATTTTCTTGGTCGGCCATGACTCATTAAATAGAGGTAGTACATGTTTCAAGGTCATTTCATATTATTATAACATTATCTTTATCTTAAATTACAATAATTATCTTTAATCGCGATTAATAAAACTTAAAAGTTACTATTCACCAAAAAATTATTTTAATCCCATTGAACCAAATTTTAAATCCTAATGAAAACCATGTATGTCAGATTTTTGATATTCAATTCATTGAAGCGGTAAAGATTCATTTAAATGAAAAATCAGTTTTTTAACTACAACTTAGTGGTTTCACTATTCATAAAAAAATTGAAGTTTTTCAGAAAAATGGCAAAATTTCACCCTAAGCTATAATTGATATTCCAAATTAAAAAATGATTTCTATTTTAAAAAATTCAAAACATATAAGTTGCATTAATTAATTTTATAATTAATTCACGCTGTCCCAACAAATAGCGTGTTTTTAAGAAACAATATATATCGAAATATTGACAATTGTTTATGACCAATTTCAAAGTGAAATTATTTCTAATGAACACCATTGGATAAAATGGTAAAAATATATTCTAATTATACTTTAAAACCACCAAATAGTATTATTTATCACTATAAATTATTTTTATTAAAAAAAAAGTTTTTAGTATTTTTCAGTATTCTAAAAAAATCGGATGTGCTCAGAAAAATAAAAAAAATTCAACATAGGATAATTTCGATATTCCGAATACAAAAATGAAGTCCATTATGAAATATAAAATTTATATAATTTCAAAAAGTGGGTATTACAATTCATAACGGCTACTTTTAATGGTTGTGGTGTGTGTTAGAACTCGATGTTGCGTACAACACATGCTACTATATTCTTCAAAGAGAAGCATACCATGGAATCTTGGGGTGTTACATTCTCCTCTCTTTCAAATAATTTCATCCTTGAAAATTCATATAATATTACTTTGTAAATAGACTCGGGTGATTCTTCATCATAAGTTCATCAGGTTCCCACATTTCCTCCTCCATCTTATGGTTTCTCCATAGAAATTTTACCAGACTAGTCATTCGGTTTCTCAGCACTTGTTCTCTTGTATCAATAATCCTGATGGGCTATTCGCAATAAGACAGATCGGGTTCCAGTTCTAATTCCTCATAGATGAGTACATGTGTTGGGTCAGGCATGTATTTTCTCAACAGTGATAAGTGGAATACATTGTGAACTTTGGAGAGACTTGGCCACATTGCCAAACGGTAAGCTATAGCCCCAATTCGTTCTTGAATTTCAAAGGGTCTGATGTACCTGGGAATCAATTTACCCTTCTTACCGAAACGTATAACTCCCTTCCATGGATATACCCTCAAGAAAATAAGATATCCTACCTGAAATTCCAAATCCTTCCTTCGGTTGTCGGCATAGCTGTTCTGCCTACTTTGAGCTGCATTGATGTGGTTTTGGATTACTTTCACCTTTTCCATCATTTCCTCCACCAGTTCTGGGCCTACAAGTTTTCTTTCACCAACTTCATCCCAATAGGTTGGGGTGCGACATCTCTTTCCGTATAATGCTTCATATGGTGCCATCCGAATACTTTAATGAAAGCTATTATTATAGGAAAATTCTACGAGAGGTAAATATTTATCCCACATTCCCTGAAAGTCATGTGTGCATGATCTCAACATGTCTTCTAAGGTTTTAATAGTTCGTTCTGATTGTCCATCTGTTTGAGGGTGGTAAGCAGTGCTCAAATAAAGTTTAGTATACAAGGTCTTCTAAAGACTTTTCCAGAATGTTTATGTAAAACGTGGATCACGATCCGAGATAATCAATAGGGTTACTCCATGAAGTCTCACAACTTCATTAATATATAGTCTTGCTAAACGTTCAAGTGGTAGATCTTCTCTTATAGAATTAAAATGTGATGACTTCGTGAGACGATCAACAATGACCCATATTGAGTTATTCCTTCTAGGAGTCTTTGGTAGTCCCATGAAAATGTCCATCGTAATATTATCCCATTTCCACTCAGGTACGGGAAGAGGTTGCCATACTCCACCAGTCAGTTGCCTTCCAGCTTTCACTTGTTGAAAAACCATACATCTTGTCACAAAATCATCAATCTCACTCTTCATGTTGTCCCACCAAAAATTACCATTTACATCTCAATACATTTTGGTGCTTCAAGGGTGTATAGAGAAATTGGAACAATGATAATCATCCAAAAATTACCTCTTTAAATCAGATATATCGGGAACACAAAGTCTTCTCCCAAATTTCTAAATTCCATCTCAATACACAAGGTCACTCAATCGCCCATGTTTCACAGCTTCAATCTTCTTTTTACACTCTCCATCATCGGCCTGAGAACACTTTATCCGTTCTAGTAAATATGATTTGGCAACCATTTGAAAACGTTTTGATGATTCACCCTCCATGGTGATTCACATATCCATCTTTACTAGATCCATGAAAATAGGATCCCTTTCCACTCTCATCATGTTCAAAACTCCATGATCTTTTCTACTCAAAGCATCTGCAACCTTATTTTCCTTCCCCTGGTGGTAGTGTATTGGGAAATCATAACCCTTGAGTATTTCAAGCCATCGCCTTTGCCTCATGTTGAGTTCATTTTATGAGAAAATATATTTCAAGCTCTTGTGATCGGTATATATCTCACATTTCTTACCATAGAGATAATGTCTCCATATCTTCAAGGAAAATATTACAGCAGCTAACTAGATATCACGAGTAGGATAGTTTTTCTCATGAATTTTTAACTGTCGTGATGCATAGGAAATAACCCAATCATTCCGCATAAGGACACAACCAAGTCCTTTCATTGATGCATCACTATAAATAACGAAACCATCATTCCCTAATGGTAGAGTCAATATAGGAGCATTGGCTAATATTTTCATCAGTTCATAAAAACATTCTTCACACTATTTTGTCCAGAAAAATTTAACCCCTTTACGTGTGAGAATTGTTGATGGGTTAGCCAATCGGGTAATATTCTGGACAAAACATCGATAATAACCTAGAAAACCAATAAAGATGCGTACCTCAGTTATAGTCGTCGGTGCTGGCCATTACTGGATTTCTTTGGTCATAGAAGGATCAAAATAAATTCCATCCTTAGAGACAATATGTCCAAGAAAAGAAATCTCCTAAAGCCAGAATTCACACTTGCTAAACTTTCCATATAATTCATGTCTTCTAAGAGTCTTCAGGATAATGCACAAGTGATTTTCATGATCTTCATGGATTTTGAAGTATACTAAGATATCATCAATAAATAATATCACAAAATCATCAAGATATTCCTTGAAAACCCTATTCATTAGATCCATGAATACAGAGGGTGCATTAGTCAATCCAAAAGGCATCACTGTAAACTTGTAATGCCTGTATCTCGTTCAGAATGCTGTCTTCTGAATGTCTTCCTTCATCACACATAAATGATGGTGTCCATATCGAAGGTCAATATTTGAAAAGTATTGGCCTCCATGCAGTTGGTCAAATAAATCATCAATTAGAGGTATGAGATACTTGTTCTGTATTGTTATAGAATTGATCGACCTATAGTCAACACACAACCTCATGGATCCATCATTCTTCTTAACAAAAAGGACAGGGGCTCTCCATAGAGAAACACTAGGGAGAATAAATCCCATATTACTCAATTCCTTGAGTTGTTTCTTTAGTACAACTAATTCCACATTGGCCATTATATAAGGGGTCTTCGATATAGTCCTTGATCCAGGAATGAAATCAATGGAAAATTCAACTTCTCGTTCTGGAGGATTTCCAGGTAAATCTTCCGGAAACACATCTACATATTCATTCACAATAGGTACATACTCTATTTGAACATTCCTTTCCTCACCCTTAGTCATTTCATTATCTTCCTCGCCAATAATTGAATTTAGTTGAGCTACTGGGGGTGGATCTAAATAAGAATTATGTGGTGATGATTATTCTCTAAAAATAAGGTGTTCCTTATCATCATCATCAAAAATCGTAACCTCCTTCTTCTTACAATAAATATTTGCATCATAGTACGAAATCCAATTCATACCGAGGATTTATTCAAACTCAAGCATAGGTATGACAATGAGATCAGCGGATAAAGAACATTTATGTGCTCTAATGGGGACTGATTCAAAAAACTTTGTTGCAATGATACTTCCCTTAGTAGTTTTGTCTGACAATTATCTTGTTAAATCAAATTGGAAATATCAAATTTTCTTAGCAAACTGGGAAGCTATGAAACAATGCAATGATCCAGAATCAAATAATGCATTTTCTAAACTTGAGGAAACCATTAAATTACCTTCCACCATGTCTTTCGGAGGTTCAACCTCAGTAGCAGTGATAACATAATCTTGGCCTTGATCCCTTGGACTATTTTGAGGTAAGTTCCCCTAACTCTTAGGAAATTCATCTGCATAATGTCCCATATCTCTACAATTATAGCATTCGACATTGAGAACAACTTTATTTCCCTTGCAATCATGATCTTGGTGGCCTTTTTCACCACACTTGTAAAAGACTCTCATTCCCTTCAAGCAAGTACCAGGGTGTTTCTTCCCACATTTACTGCAGGAATGATATTCAACTTTTCCCTTATTCCCCTTATTTCCATTTCAAGATTTATCATAAGATCTCTTCTTTTCTTGCTTTGCTTTAAAGTCATAAGACTTAGAAAATTCCTTTTCCTTCTAGATAGCACATGAGACAATATCTTCGTACGAAGGGAGTTTTGTGAGACTAATTCTTGAAGGAGAAATGGTTTTAACCCAGCAAAGAAACGATCAATATTACTTCTTGGGTTATGTATATAATCTGCAGCATGCCTCACTAACCTTGTAAAGTTAGCCGCATACTTTGCGACATTCTCATCCTCCTTCTGCCTCAGACTCAGAAATTGCCTTTCCATATATGCTCGATGGTGATGTGGAAAGTATTTTTCTAAGAAAATTTCCTTAAAATCCCTCCATTTCATACTGGATACATCTTCATCTTCTTTGTGTTTTGAATCAGCAACCACCATTGATCGGAATCTCTAGTGAGGCGGTAAAATGACATCACTACCTTCTCCCGTTCGCTACTCCCCAAGGCATGGAATATTTTCTCTACGGAGTTTATCCATTGCTCAGAAACTAATGGATTTTTACCCCCATTAAATGTAGGTGGTTGTTTCCTCATGATGTTGTCTAACATTGATTCTCCATGTTTCGGATCAGGGTGCTCCATACGAGTAAGGTTACTATTCATAACCTGAGTGAGTTGTCCAAGTATGGTAATAAGTTGATCCGCACCAATTGTATCTCTAGCTCCACAATAATTGTCTTGTGCAAGGGGAAATATCTACACGTAGTGTGTGCACTGATACAATTTCCATTCCTCCCACTAGGTTCCATTTCTAAACAATTTCATAAACTAGATTAGTTTATGAATCAAAAAACATAATTCAATACTTGTAAAACACTTAACATAAATTGAACTATAATCATAAAAATGTTTTCTTTGAGGAACTATATACTCATAAACCCTTCATAATGGTTTTTAATGAAAATTAGAATTATCCTAAGCATATCCCCCAGGAGTGTCGTAACCAAGAGTGCAGTAAGGCTCGTTTTCCTACACCAGTTCCCGTTCGAGTCTAGCTCAAAGCGGTATTTTTGGGTTTTACCCCTAGGTACATCTGTTTTAGAGCTGTCTCTACTTGCTCATATCCAGACATGGATTTATTGCTCAGAAAAATCACAAAATCTCTATAATACTAAAATTATAGGAAGTTCTTCTATACTAATCCTCAAAGTCTATCTTTGGGATTTGTTCTCTAATAAGAGTTTATCTTAATCTAGCTTCGAAGGTTAGTACTAAAATTACTCTGATACCAACTGTAACACCACGACCCTAGTTACCCAGAGTCGGTGCATTATTGCGTAGCATTGGCATGATCACAAAGATCAAGTCTCGAAAGACCGATCAGTTTGGTACCCTTGAAACACTAGATACCTTCATAAGTTTTACATTACATCATAAAGTAATACAAAACTACAACAACATCATGTCTTCATATCCCCTCATATTATCCCTTCAGGTCATTCATAAAATAATTCTTCACATCCTAGAAAAATTAAATCATTGAAAGGGGTGAGCTCAAATGCTCAGTAAGGATAACAATATTGCGGAATCTTTCATAAATAAACATAAACATTTACGGCAATATATAACTAAACAAGAGCCTTTTAAACATGTACTTCAACATAATATGGAAAAATAAACTGAAATAATGCCATTTACTTATTCACATGGATATTCTAGTGGTTGAATAATCACATGCAATACCAATAACCACTTTCATAATGATGGAATGTATAATGTCATACTATCATAACCACGTAGCCAAGGCCTTGTTCCAAGACTACAAATTTTATTTTGCCAAGGCCTCGTGCCAAGACACTAGTTTGTCTCATGATTCCTACCGATACATCGAGGAGATATAGCGGGCTCCACCCATCACTTATTAATTCCAATGCATTCCTCATATGAATAGGTTTAAACATATTATAAACCAGAACATAATCGTATCACATAAAATTTGCATAAAGGAAACATAACATGTCTACATTTCATCACAAGATATCAATAAAACACATTGATATAATAAAACCATTTTCAATACCAAAATAAAATAAATGTAAAACATTGTATTTATTTTTTTCCATAAAAAAGGTATGGATTGTAGAGGATGTCGAAACTCAAATAATGGTCACGGCGGCGGAGAAGTCATTATCGCCACATATGTAAAAAAACATTCTTTTTTTTGTTTAGTAAAATGCTTAGTATAAAAATATTCCTTTTAAATAAATGAAAAAGTCAAAGGGGTTTATACACCGTATAAAAGAAAGTTGTGTATAAAACAAAATATGCCCCAATGAATGGAGATTGAGATGGAGTCCCTTAAAAATAAATTTTTTTAAATAAAATAGATCTATTACGTGTATTAACTATAAGTACACATAAATAAATTACAAATAAAAGATAGGACATAATAATATCATGACATAATTTGAAAGTAGGAGATTAACCCAAAGAATGGAAATTGGTTTAAGAAGTTCTATTACCTCTTGTTCGACTTCACTCGACCGTTCTTTAATCTCATGAATAATAAACTAGAGTTAATTTCTATTTTCTTAAGAACCTTTTTCATGTTAATTATTCCTTTTATATCTCTTATTCCCATGTTATGAACATTATGTAATTATTTATGTTCATAACGGTCATTTTGTCGATCTTTGGTACTTGAGTCAAAAATAAAATTCTTATAATTACAAATTGTTCATGTGGTGAAATATCCATTATATACAGAATTATATTCATGATTTAGATATCAAATATATAATATATATCCAGTATATACATTCATCCATAATATTACGTAACATTTAGAGGTATGAAATGAAATGCACCGTTCAGGGAGACGGTAAGCCGTATGTATGCATGAACACTACTTTCATTTCTATTTCGTATTTAATGGAATGAAATCATAACGATATAAAGGTATATTATAATTTCAGTATAATATCATATATGATATCATTTACTCCATCCTTTATACATCCCACATATGGCATCAACAATTCAAATCACTTTGAGGGGGCGGTAGTCCGCACTTCCTAAAATGAAGATATCACGTTTACCCATAATGTAAACCATACAGGTATGCCATAAATGAAAAATACAGAAGATTAAGTAAAACATAAACATATTATATATCATATATAAATATAGTGACATCGTAATGGTCACCTTTGAAGGCGTTATATGATTGTTGAACAATCATCGTTTCGTGAGGTAGAAATTCGCCTTCCACAAGAACAATATGTTCATTAACCATTAGTTGTAGGTGTGTGTAAGTGTAGATCAAATAATGATTATAAAAACATCATAGTATATTGAGTATACTGGTTTTGTTACAAATGAAATGAATAAAAAGAGTTTAGGGGGTTGGAGAAGCAAAATAAAACATAAGAACACAAGAGAAAACACTACCTTTAAAATGGGTAACTCTTTTTGATTTGAGCTCAAAGGATTACTTGGGTAGACTTCTGCCTACTGTGAGGCTTCTAGGAGTAATAGTGGGATGTGGAGAGGCAAAATGGGAAGGGGTTGTCGGAGCCAAAGTCTTGAGAGGTGTGTGTAAGGTGGTAGATGTGGGGGCCTTTTATAAGAGGAGAGGAGGGGCACTCTTGGAATGTTATAAAAGGTTACATTATTATAAAATTCTTTTTGTATTTAAAAGGACCGAATATTATATATTTCTAGGCTATGGTGATAATAGTTCTAAATTCACCCATCCAATAGGTTTTTTCCATGTGTAGGTCTTAGATTTTACATTATATTTTCATTTTATTTAAATCGTTAAATAATGATGTAATCACTGCATCATCATGGTGTCATAAATAATTTAATTTATTTAATGTCTAAAAATAATAAAAAAAAAATATCATGATGTAGGAAATATTTTTATCTTTCTAATTAATATTTATAGTCAAAAATATGAATCGTATATCCTGATTTAAAAATTGTTTTAGTAAAACAACTCATGTTTGTGACATTTTTATTTTAACATTAAATAAAAAGTTTTTAATGTCATTTTCCTTCCAAAGTGGATCCATGGGGACCCCATGTTGACCCATGAATTTTATTGGTCGGAAATGACTCATAAAATAGGTTTAGGACACGTGTCATGGTCATTTTATATTATTATAACATTATCTTTACCTTAAATTATAGTAATTGCCTTTAATCGCAATTAATAAAACTGAAAAGTTTCTATTCACAAAAAAACTATTTTAATCCCATTGAACCACATTTTACATCTTAATGACACCCATGTATGTCATATTTTTGAAATTAAATTCATAAAAGCAGTAAAGATTCATTTAAACCAAAAATGAGTTTTTTAACTACCACTTAGTCGTTTCACTATTCCTCAAAAAATTGACGTTTTTCAGAACAATGACAAAATTTCCCCCTAAGATATAATTGATATTCCAAATTAAAAAAAGATGTCTATTTTAAAAAATTCCAAACATATATGTTTCATTAATTAATTTTATAATTAATTGCCACTGTCACAACAAATAGCGTGTTTTTAAGAAATAATATATATCAAAAGATTGACAATTGTTTACATCCAATTTCTAAGTGAAATTAATTCTAATGACCACCATTGGATAAAATGGTAAAAATATACTGAAATTATACTTTAAAACCACTCAATAGTATAAATTATCACTATAAAGTATTTTGATTAAAAAGTTGTTTTTTAGTATTTTTCACTATTCATAAAAAATTGGATGTTCTCATAAAATTACAAAAAATTCAACATAGGATAATTTAGATATTCCGAAAAAAAAAATGAAGTCCATTTTGAAATATAAAATTTATATAATTTCAGAAAGTGTGTATTACTATTCATAACAGCTACATTGACTGGTTGTGGTGTGTGTTAGAACTCGATTTTGCGTACTACACACGCTACTGTATTATTAAAAGAGAAGCGTACCGTGGAAGCTTGGGGTGTTACAGGTATAGCCAACACTGACATCACACAGTGATAGTATAGGTAGTGAAGGTACCATGATGTAGCAGGGCAACCTGACAAGGATATCCAGTGAGGGAGTTCTAGGTTAATAACTAAGGTAACGTAAATCTCACGGGACACAAACATAGTAGTATCTTAGTGTAGCTAAGGGGTATGATTATAATCAAAGGATCATAATATAAAGCATTCCACAATAATGTTCCTACCAAGTATAAGGAAATCGACCAAGGTAAAATCAGTCTAAGCAAGGACAGGGCCCTATGGGCTTTCACCATGGAACCTACTAGTCAACTCTATATCCAAGGAGTGTATCTGAGGCATCCTATAATAATGTTAAAGAACCCACGGTAGTATAACACGCATCCAAGGAATAGAAATGAACTAGAGTCTAGGTGGGTATCATCTTAAGAAAACCGCGTCCTTGAATTGGAATGGGATTCCCGAGACCTAGGGTATTCTCCTATCAGAATTTAAGGTGAGTTCAAGTTAGTCCATTTATATTTGATATTGTAATCATGTAATAAATCATTTTGGTCCAAGTATTTCCTTCCATTAGAGTGGATAGTTCATGAAGAGTTGCAACCATTTATTTATTGGTTCAGGACGTGCCTTCCACTAGTGTGGATATTCCATGTAGCATTGTAATAGTCTAGTGAAGTCTTAATTAACCATTAAGGCATATTTAATCAGAGAGGTTCACTCAGAAACCTTACATTAACATGTAAAGGGGTACTACAGACAAGTGACCATTATTTAATCTCATTTGTTAAGGCCAAGTTATATACTTAGTATGCATTCCATTTCACATTTCACATTTAATAATCATTTGGAAGCACTTACCTTAGGAAGGTCATGTGGTGAGAATAAATGATACATTCCATTATAAAATTATCTTTACTAACAAGTCATTTAATATGGAAAGACTCGCCTTTAAGAAGTTCAAGCAAAGGCACACCCAAACGGTGGCACAAACGTGCTGAAACACTGAAAACCCAAATGTGGCATAACCTTCAACATCGGGTGGATTGAGTTCTGGGTTTGACTGTTATCAACTAATCAGATATTTTCGAAGATAATAGCCATATGATTCTAAAAAGTATAATCATGGAATTTTAATTTAAGAAATTACTCCTAATGAAATCGGAAGGCCCCATACGAACATTCCAAAAAACAATGAACATTAGGGATAAGTTATAAATCACCTACCTTAGGGTTGTACGATCCTTCTCCTCCAGTATTGGTCCTTGATTTTCCTCAAATAAGAGTATATATATGAAAAGGTTAAAAATGCTCACATGATGATACATAGGTCGAGAGAAGGAGAGAATAAGAATGGCTAAAGAGGACTTGAGTACTTACTATTTTGCATCCAACATGATGAATAGAAGATCAGTCGGATATCAGATGAAGGATATCTCTTGATCCCAAGCTCTAGAGTTCAAAAAGCTCTAAAATGAGAGGAAAAAGAGTTAATCCACCCAGTTCTTGGATAAGGGATGAAAGAGTAGTATTAATAGATCATTAATGGAAAACAGGAAATTTTCCCAGAAATTTAGCCTGCACACGGTTTGTCAAACCGTGTGAAAACCTTGCGAGAAGGATCATCCGAAATGGTTTAGAAACATAGTTTTATCAAACCATGTTCAATCCATTCATAGGTAACTGGGAAAAAGGGGCGCTCACACGGTTAGGCCACACAGCCGTGTGCCAACCATGCAAGGTGGATCTGTTTGAAAAAACACCATCCACACAGTTTGTCGAACCATGTACAAAGCCATTTCCCCCCAAAAAGATGGGTTCTTGGCTCCGAAGAAGCCCCAAACACCCTCAGAAACTTTACTAACTCATTAGTCATCCATATTATGTCTAATGTAACGATTTAGACCGAACAAATAAAGGATCCATACCTGAGTGAAAAAACAGATTCTTACCGTCTTCACCCCTTAAAAGAACTCCCCCCTGAGTTCTCCTTCCATGGGTAAAGAAACACTATCTGAGAACAACTCTAGCCATTGGGCCCATACATTGGCTTACCTCTCCTAAGTCTCGTCTTGTACTCGACCATGCTTCCATTTCACTCGTATGAGACGGAAAAACATGCCTTGGAGAGACATCGTGCTTTGGTCAATGATGCGTACTAGATACTCCTCAAAGGTAGCAATAACATCTAATTAAACTTCCCCGAGATAAAAATTATGAGACATGTCATCATGATATTGGGGAACTTGTGAGACATGAAAGACGTTGTTCATGACATGGTACCTCATAGATAGTAGCAACCGATAGGCTACCAGCCCAACTCACTCTAGAATTTTATATAGACCAATGTAACGAGGTGACAACATTCACTACTTTCTTAACAATATATGCTCTAGCATGGGCTATACTAGAAGGAAGAAACGATCCCCAACCTCAAACTCCAGAGGTCGTCAACGGTGATCATTATAAGATTTTTGTCTAGATTGAGAAGTAGTCATACACTTTATGATCAGCTAAACCTATTCTGAAGTCTCCTGAATGATACGAGGACCTAGTAGGGATGCCTCACCTACCTCTAGCCTACACAAGGGTGAACGACGTGGCTTACCATATAAGGCATCAAAAGGATCCATATGAATCATCTCCTAAAAGCTATTATTATAAGAGAACTCAACGAGAGGGATATTCTTCTCATACGAACCACCAAAACAAAGACAAATTCTTGGAGAATATCCTCTAGAACATGTATTGTCTGTTCCAATTTTCCATCGGTCTAAGGGTAAAAAGATGTGCTTAGAATCACCTGAGTCCCCATACCTTTCTACATCCCTTTCTAGAACAATGATGTGAAATGGGAATCCATATATGAAACGATAGTACATGGAACCCCATGTAGTTGTATGATCTCACAAACATACAGTCTTCCTAGTTAATCAAATCAGAAAGTCTCCCCAATAGTAATGAAGTGGGATGATTTTGTTAGTCGGTCAATGAATACCCAAATATAATCGCTACCCCTTAGTGACTTAGGAAAGAGTTCTACGAAATCCATAGAAACATCATCCCATTTCCATTCCAGGATGGGAAGTGGCTGTAAAAAGTCTACAGGTCTCTGGTGCTCAGCCTTCACATGCTAACAGGTGGAACACCAGCGATGAAGCCTGAAATCTGACATTTCATTCTAGGCCACCAATACTAGTGTCACATATCTCAATACATATTTAAGATTCCTGGATGGTCTCCCCATTAAGAATCATGGGACACTTTCATCAACTCCTCTCTCATATATGAAGGAATCCAAATACGTTCACGTAGATGCTGAACATCATCTCTGTCCACAGACTAATTTAATGGTGGGTTATCTCCTGATATAATCCCATGAATAACTAAACTATCAAGATCTGAAAACTACATACCGTTCACCTTTTCAAGGTGGGAAGAGGTAACTATTTAAGGTGAGAGGTAACACTTCTATTGATTATCTTGAAACTCTATATGAAGTTCATAAATGAGGGCCATTAACTTCCAATCATCATTGGATTTCTGTATGACCTATGTTTGAATTTTATAACTCAGTGCTTCTATGACCAAATTTCCCATTACAGGTGTATAGGAAAGCTCAAAATCAAAGGATTGTAGATATTTGACCCATATATGCTATTTGAGGTTCAAGTCACACTGATAAAATATATACTTCTGTCTCTTGTGATTGGTATAAAAAACAAAGCGCTCACCCAACAAATAATGTCTCAAGTAATGTATGGTATGGAAAACTGCTGCTAGCTCAAGGTCATGCATCGAGTAATTTCTCTTGGGAGTCATCAAATATCGAGATCTGCATGAAATGTTTTTTTATTCATACATAAACACTTCTCCTATGACAATTTTTGATGCATCGTAGAGACAATACAACCTTTACCTGGTTCTAGAAGAATCAGAATAGGTGCTGATACAATACTCCCTTTAATATCCTGAAAGGATTTTTCACATGATATTGAACATGTGAACTTGACACCCTTATTTGTAAGACAATTAAAAGGTGAAGAAACACAAGAAAAGCCTTCTGTGAAACTCTTGTAATATCCAGCAAGCTCTAAGAAACTCTTGATATCAAACACGTTTTTGGGATGCTCCCAGGTAACTACAACAGTAACCTTTTCTGGGTCAACAGATATTCTTAATTCTGAAATATTATGACCCTATAAGTTAACCTTATTTATCCAAAAGTAACACTTAGTAATCTTGTCATAAATATGATGCTCTACTAGTGTACTCAAAATTATCTCAAGATGTTTGGCATGGTCGTTACGAGTTTGAGAATACACCAAATGTCATCCACAAAGACTATGAAAAAATAGTCCAAATAGGAGTGGAAAACCATATTGACCAAATATATGGTAACAGCAGGTTTGTTTATAAGAATGAATGGAATAACTACTTAATCATATAGACTATACCAGCTAAGTAAAGATGTACCAGGTATGTCTGATGGTCTGACTCACACCTAATAATAACCTCGTCTCAGGAAGATCATATAGAACATCTTTTGTCCTCAGAGTTGTTCAAAGAGATCATCTATTCAGGGAAGTGGATACCAGTTCTTGACCATAAGCTGGTTCAAACTTCTATAATCCACAAATAAATTAAGAGTTTCATCCAACTTATTAGTGAAAATCACATGTGAACCCTAAGATGATGTACTATGATGTATAGATCCTTTGGACCCTAGGTCCTCTATCTACCTCTTGAGATCATGAAGCTCAGTAGATACCATCCTATATGGAGGAATGGACACTGGAGATGCTCTTGGAACACACTCAATTTAAACTCTACCTCTCTCTTAGGATGCAAGCTAAAAATCATCGGGAATGAATTCCCTAAAACGATCAACTACTGGAGGGAAATGAATTTGAAGCAAACCCTGATCCTCTAAGAAAATATTTTCAATATGGGTGGTCACTCCACCTAGCCCATGATACTTGGGTACAACTCTCTCATCCTGGACATCCCACTCACTTTTGAAAAGATAATTATTTCCTTATGGTGATTTAAAAGTAACACTATGTCGATAGAAGTCTACAAAGGCATGATAGTGGACTAACCAGTTCATCCCAAGAATGACATAAAAGCTCATCATATTGAGAACAAAGAGATTCCACAAGAAAGGGTTACTGCCAACCTCAAGGTTACAATCCCTGCACTGGCATGTTCCCTCTGTCTGTATTCCCAACAATGTATCGAGGGTCATTACACCATAGTGATACTGTATCTGTAGTCTTGGAATTATGATTAATTATATGAAAAATTAAATTAATATGAAGCACCAATATAAAAAAAAGCAAAAACAATAGTAGAGGCTACTGTAATAGTACCTCGTACTGTAGATGGTCCTGAAACATGATCTTCAAATATCAGTTGTAAATCATGAAACTGACTTGGTCCATGGCCCTATGCAATATATGTACTACCATGATCATGACTGCTCTTCTAGTGATGCGGGTGATTAGTGGTTGGACTACCACATCCTTGACCTCCTCCCCAAATAGACTTGTTAGTGCAATTCCACCTCCCCACCTGACACAACGCAAAATAGCTCACTCTTTCAGATGTAGTGGATACTGATCCATTTACTCATGAAGTTGGTGTAAAGGCCCTATAAAAGCATTGAAGATGACCCATATGGTTTCATGCCCGACACTCTGTAGGGTCTCTATCACTTTGGGGCTTATTATTCCCCGGTGTTCCAAACTAATGACACACCATAGAGCTATTAAAGTTGATACTCTAGCTACCACTAAACTAACGAAAGACTTCAAGGGGATGTTTCATGCCACTGAATGATCTACTGGCCTGACATTACACTGATACTTTAAACCTGATAATCATGTATTCCCTCAGGTTACAATTAGTGATAAGGCTCTGATCAACTATTTAAGAAAATTTAGAAAGGTGAAAGACATTCAACTGAGTTTGAATGGCGTATTGGAGCCCATCCTCAAAACGTATAGCACGAAAAATCTCATCACTGACTAGAATCATTGAAAAGAATTGTAAATCAATGAAACATGATGAATATTATATAACATACAAAGAACCCTAATTGAGATGCATGAACTCTCTGGATCTGTTTTCTATCAGTTCTTGAGGAATGAACTAATCGTAGAAGGCTGTCTGGAAGTAAACCCACAACATTACCTGTCGACGACTGGCCTAGGTAGCCACATCCCACTAATGCTTGGCTGTATCCTGAACCATTTATGTAGAAAGCTTGACTGCCTACTCTGATGGTGTTTCCATATGCTCAAAGACAGACAGAATGTCCTCTAGCCATGACTAAGTAGCCTGAGAACCGCCCTCCCCTAAAAAAGTAAGAGTATGATGCTACTAGAACATGCGGGTCAGATCATCCATCATAGGTGCAATCCATGGAGAACCATGCATAGACTGTATAAAATGTTCGATACTATCCCGGACTTGAGAATCACTACTCGGATCAGGTACAATAGTTGGTGCTTTAAGTGGAACTTCTGAAGGCAAGACTGGTTGCTTAGGGCCCACCATGTGTAGAGCATGGTCATTACCACCCTCCTGGAAAACGACATGGGGACATCGTGGCATAATTGGTCTACAAATTCCAAGACCACACTATAGAACAATCTTATGATCATAAGATATCATCACAAGTAAAATCTTAATGTATTAAAACTCACTACCCAAGGCATATTACCCCAACTACATACTTATCGGTAATTGCTCAAGTATAAGTTTCATATCAGTTTGTAGTTAATTTCGAGGTTCACTCCTTTACCTTTATTAGACATTATAAGGAGGGATAAGTATGTGCAACAAATTAATTTTAGATTTTAGGATTCACTTTATAATAGATATCCATTTTCGATGAATTTGGGCCCAAACACCTATCACTAGAAACAACACCCACTTACTTAAAGCATAACAGCTAGACTTGGTAAATTACTCATACCAACCCATTAGGGCCCACACAACTCATGAATTGAGATATGAAATCACTCAATCAAAGGAAAAGTAATACACGTAAAATTAAACTATCGCAAAAACACTCAACAATCACAAGCATATCAAGGAATTCAAAGTAGTGAAATGCACCTATATGGCCTGGTAATATGCCTGACATGTGAACTCGAGGTGCCTATAATGATGCATGTAAAAATACCCATTTCCCTCATATCATCGAGATAGGGATGAAATAAATTCTCAAAAGAGTAATAATCAACAACACCAAACAACATGTGTTTCACCCAACATTGAAATAATATCAACCATAATAGGAAAAAGAAGAATAACAATAATAATTTAGGAAACTTGGATTTTACCCCGAATATGGGTTCACGACTCCCAGGCATGGCTTATGACCAAGTCCCAAGCATTCCAATTCTCCAATTTATTATCACTAAATAGTAAATCAATAAAATAAACCATCACTAATAAAAAATTTTGATGACACAAACTCAGATTCCACTTAACAGGTGCCCCGAGCTCGGTGGTCCATATAGACTCAAGCGCATCTTCCCAAATGCCAGAGGCTTCTGACTAGCAGCAAGGGCCTAGAGTGTGTTCATGGGAAGAATATTCCTTCATTATTAGAGTGTATCACAACAAAAGTAATATTAATGAATAATTAATAGTGGAAGAATTATAATTAAATGGTCGAAACAAACTGATGAAATAGATAAATGAGAATAACAATAACTTTATCAACAAGAAAAGTGATGATGTAATTTCATATCACTAGAAAACTAGAAAACATGGATACAAGACAATAGGCATAACATGTTTCACAAGGTAAAAGAAAACAAAGACTACTCAAAACATCCCGAGATCCAACCTGGTCATCTACTATTAAGATCCATCCTAAACAACAAGCAATCATGTTTTTGAAGCTGCATGATTCCCTTTTTCAACACTTGAAACCATGTAATCTACTCTAGGAACCAAATGATGCCCGCAGAGGGTGTGACATAAATCTAAGTGGGCCACCACCAAAGGTGTCTATAACATTTGGCATGTGTAATGGAATATAGAAATGTACATGTATGTAAATATAAAATAAATAAAGCAGGAAAATATAATTAAATACCCCATTACCTGCTTCATCCCTCGTCTGGTGCCTGAATATTTAGCCAGTTTATTTTCTTAAGTAATTACCATTTAATGTTAATAGGATACATGAGGCATAAAAAACCCTGACATAACCTCATGATTGTAAAAGTATTGAAGGTCCCAAGGTGTAACAAGTCAACCTGATAAGTATTTCCAGTGAGGGAGTTCCAAGGTAATAACCAAGGTAACATAAATATCACGGAACACAAACTCTGTAGTATCTGAGTCTAGCTAAGCGGTAAGAGTGTAATCCAATGACCATAATCCCATTCATTCAAAAACAGGATACCTACCAAATACAAGGTGATCTACCAAGGTAAAAAAGGTCTAATAAAGTTGAGAAGAGAAATGGGTAGGGTTTGGCCAATCATGAAGGCTTAAATGGAGAGAATAGAAGGGGGTTGAGGTGCCCTTTTATAAGAGAGGAAAGGGGCTCTTTTGGAAACTCTCAAAAATATTAATTTATAATAAAACAAACCCTACACAAAAACCTTGAAAGTTTCCCTAATTAGAAGAATATATGATATAGGGTTGTAATATCATCATACAATATATTTTGGACAACTTATTTTATCAATTTAAACATTATATTTTTAATTTACACTTAGTTATTCTATTAAATTTTAATTTTGTTAATGTCATTCTAAATGCTTAATTTTTATAAATATTTTTATATAAGGTGTTAATCGGCCATAAATATGTAATTTATGATTGTTTAGATATTATAATTATAACTTTTTAATTTGAAATATTTTTTATGATTTTTTAAAAAAAATTAATAAAATGTTATTTTTATAAAATATCAATACTGTCGATTTTGAAACTATTCATTTATTTGAAATTTAATAAAATCCTCAAAAAAATAAATTCAAATAAATATTATTTAATACACTGATAATATGTCATAGTAACCATGAAAATTTTTTGATCACTTTAATTAGTTCATATGATATTTATTTTAATATTTTTAAAACCACTTATTTGATATTTCTATTAACAAAATAATTTTTACATCACTATTGTGTCATCATTAATAATAATTAAATAATTTATAAAAATTATAAATAAATTTACATTGTGTAGTTAATTTAATTATATTTCTAGTGACTATTGAATTTCTATGTTTTATGAAGTTTATCACTAAATTAAAATTATTACATTTATAAGATATCATAGAGTGATATGTTGTCACCTACTTTTGTTTTAAAAATAATTACATCATTTTCATAGAAAAAATTCCATGAAATGTATCTATTCTGACCCTTAGGTGATATGGGCCAATTTATATTCATCTAGTATAATTTAGGTAGGTCTAAGGGTAATTTTAAAATATTATAGTTACCCTTAATTACTCGATTTACCTTTAACTATTGTGATAAAAATAATAACCAAAGTTACTATTCATAATTCCCAAAAAATCAAAGTTCCCCATTAATATAATTTATAAAAACTAATTTCAAACATGGAATCCATTTTCCAAAATTCAAAACTCTTAAGTTGTAGTAATTAATTTAATATTAATCTCATTGTTGAGAAAATTGGTTTTTAATGTTAAAACATTGAAAAATATTGAAAGGTTTTTAACTCTGAATTCCATGTAAAATTAATGATAATGAGATACATTAAAATAAATGGTAAAAATAAATTATATTAATACTTTTAAACTATTCAATATTTTAATTTAACCATATAAATTTTCTCAATGAAAAAAGTTGTTTTTAGTTAAAATTTAGTGTATTTTTAATATTCATCAAAATATGAAAGTTATCAGAAAAATATCAAAAATTTATCAAAAGAAAATTTTTATATCACGTTTCGATATAAGAAGTTTATTTTTTCAAATATAACTTATAAATGTGACAAAAACTTGATTTAAAATTTTTTCACCATCAAAAGGTGGAAAATAGCATTTTAAAAAAAAATACATTTTTTATCTGAAAAAATGAACTTGTCCTTATATCATGTCTAGAAAAATAAAAATAAAAATATTGATAATATTATTCACAATGGATAGTTTATATCCCGTTAAAAAATAATATTTTAATATTATATTGTGGTTTAGTGAAACTTGGTATTGCGTACAACATAAGCTGTCGAGGAAGGTCTCCCTTGCGTGTAACACAAGACAAGTTTGTATTACATGTAGTGCAAGATTCATTTGGTGTTGTATATAATATAATAAAAAATTATTTCTTTTATACATTGAAAAAATATATATACTCATTGTTGTATGTAATGAATTCTATCAAAAGAACATGAAAGTGTTTACAACACAAGCCATTAATAGTGTTTCATATACTGCAAGCTAATACGATGTTGCGTATAGAAAAAGAAAATATTGAAGTAGTGTACAACACAAGAAATCAATGAAATTAAATAGAACTTATCTCATAAAATATTTTGGTGTAACATTTGGAGGCCCTTGGAATGGGAGACTTCTAATGGCGGTCGCTATTGGGTTTAAACAGAGACCTCCATAAGTAGTGAGAGGGCTTAAAAAAATTATCACACCTTCCCCCACCCTCTATTACCTCGTGCTCTCCCTCAAGAAACCCTACATCTCTCATCCCCTCCTTCACAGCACCACCTTTGTCACACTGCCTCCACCTTCGACTCACCACTGTCAGTCATCCTCTCCCTTGCCACACCCAACTCTGCCTCCAACTCACCTATTTTTCCCTTCCTCTCCCTCATCGCAGTGCCTCTGGCTATCCTTCGTCGCCCGTCCACTACCTCACCACCCCCACCTCCACCTATGTCTCATCTTTTCTTTGTTCTCTCCATCATTGTAGTCTTTGGAACCATATCCCTCCCTAACTCCACTCCTCACTTCTACCTTGCCTCCCTCTCGCCAACTCCCTCTACTCGCACCTGGCCCATTGCCACAACGATCCAATAGTCTCACCCCACACATCCACCCTCACCTCTGTTGATCCCCGTGTCTCTCTGTCCCTCCTACTCCACCTCTACATTCACTTGGTTCCAGATTTGTCTCTCTATCAGGTAATCCCTGATTTCAGTTATACGGTTTTGATTATGGGCACCTCCATCAAAAATTGGCAGTTCCATCCAAAATTGAATTTGGTAACTTCCATCACAAATTATATTTGTTGATTTACTGGGAGGCATTATCATTGTTTCTAAGGTTGATAGTGAAAAATTGGTATTTGATGAATTTTTTCATGTACCACATTCCCATAGAGGTTATTATATTCTGTTTCATTATTGTGATTTAACATTTTTCATTCTATAGTTATATTTTCTTTATATGTTTTGATTATACTGTATCAAAATTTATGCATTAAGATATTACTAGATCATAGATTCCTTATTTTCCATGTTGGCTAGTTATGTTTTATTATACCCAGAAAAATATATTTTGTTTCTTAACTTATTGACTCCTCCACCAATCTGATCAAATGAGTGATGTAATCCCATTATATATGGCCTATGACCTATCCAAATCTATAATAAGAAGAAAAATATATTGAAGGGAACCAATGATCATGTTTACTGGAGGCGAATATGATATGTGTGTAAGGGAAGGGGATCCATTAAAACACCCAACCAGTTTAGCATCAAAATTAAGAAACTTATAGTGAAAATAGATTAATAACAATAAATAAATATTCAAATCTAAAGGGAAATATCACTAGAAATATCCACTTTAAAACAACAGTGAGGTTTATCAATTAAATAGTTAAAGATATTTCAATGGAGGAAAACATAGGAAAAAACAAAATGAAATTTCAATAAAAGAAATATAGGTATTCATAAATTATAAAATATTTCATTTTATAAAGGGTTCTCTCCCCTTTATATTATTTACCATCTACTCATATTAATATGAGGTTTAGTGACCATTATCACCTCCTCCTCTTTCTTCGACCAGCATCTATGCGACTTTTTTGATAAGGTTTTTCCTAATTTAGTTATGAAACTTACATTAAGACTAAAATTTTCTCATAGGTGTGTGAATGTAAGAAAAATTTTGACATTCCCTCCTTAATGGAATCTTTCTTAGATAGCATGTATCTACCATATTTAAGAATCATTCCTATTATAGAATCATCAGTGGGTAACTTGAGTCTTTGGTTAAAGGATTTATGATAGATACGATATATTTTAGAAAAATTCTATATAGTTTATTATATATGGGATCATAATAGAGATATTAATTATATATAATGTAATTATCCTATATTATTCATTAATTATTTGATATCATAAGTAGCGGTATGGATTTCTTAAGCATCATGGGAAACAATATGTGTATGTCATGTCCAATAATTAAATTATAATTGGTGATATTGACATTTCATAGTTGGAAATAGAAAGTTTTCATTACATGAAAACATTATGTCCATCATGTCATATAAATGATTGGGTGTAATCAAATGTGATAATCCCACCACCTCAATCATTGCAAGAGATATGTAGTTTTCATAAAATATAATTCAGTCCATGGATTCTATAGAGTAATATATCCCCCAAGAAACCATTTTGGATTGGTGGTGATATAGATATTGAAATTGATGATAAAATTTTATTTCATTGCATAGGGAATTCATAAATGATGAATGATATCCGCATGTTGATTTTTGTTACCACAACCCATCAATATGTTGGAATTAAATCTGGCATTATATATCTTTGTTAATAAGATGTATCCATTATGTTCCATAGTTGATGACAGTTAGTGGTATGAGATCATTATTGTATGTGATATCGATTTTCTATGATTTTTTTGTGTTATATATTGAAATATCATCATGTCACTAGTTTCTACATCCATATCTTTATGTACCCATGATTCTAATTTGTGATGATATCACTATGTGATAAAATAGAGTCTGCATCCAATTCAAACAACCCATTTAACAGAAATTATGATTGTAAGTTATTCATTACAGAACTATTAATGGTGGATAAGGTATTCATTATATAACTGTTTATTGTAGATGTTAGGTGACTATTAAGAATCCAATAAAAATAATTGTTTACTATTTTATATAGAGGATTTGTAACATATAAATAAATGTTATTAATTATAAAATTATAATGTAATCTAATGTGTCCTTCTCAAATTGAAAGAAAATATTAATTGTTTTGATAACACCTCTCACGTAGATGTACTTTTCTTATTAACACACTTGGAAAATGTGTTTCTGTTATTTATGTAGACTTCTATTGAAACTTATATGAAAATTATGTGAAACTATTTTTAGGAATAAATGAATATTTAGGCACTATTTGGTAGTACATATTAAAAACATCTTAGAGTACATATCCATTTTGATAAAATTTATTATGCAAGTGTTTTCAAATTTCATGAAAATGAGTTTCCTGAAAAAAAAAATCTGGAGAAATTATTTATTTATATATTATAATTGAGACAAAATGTTGTCTTTATATTTACTTATCCTTTAACTGTATATTCTAATTTCCTTATCTATTAAAAATTTTAACAAAAAATCCTCATTTTGTAACAAAAAAATATTTTGTTGTGTTTTATTTTATATATTTATTTCATCCACATTTTAATTCAATTAAAAATATTTGTTATATCCAGAACTGTTTTATAATCCTCTCAAAAAAATATTTAGTCAAGTAAAGAAGAAGCCTTTTAAAAATAAAATGAATAATTAATTAAATATATTGTGATGATCATGTCACTAGTGAATTGTTTTATGTTTTGTATGAGTATGAATTTAAGTCCATATGAAATTGGTTAGTATTTATATAAAATGTATTTTGTGATATGAAATTCTAAAAATGCATGTAATATAAAGTCGTGTGTAAATATTGCTTCTTGTTGTACAAATAAAAATATGGATAAGAGTTGGATTGATCTTCCAAATAGAACATCTAGAGAATATTTTTCAGCCATTATACAATTTATTAATTTAACTAGAGCATTTCAAAGAAAAAAGATCTGTTTTCCATATAGAAAATCTGAAAATATATATCAATTCATTTGATATACCGTGAGAGGGAACGTTTTCTACATTGGGTTTTTGAAAAATCATAAGAGTTGGACTCATCATGGAAAAATATATATTCATTGTCACCATATAGAAACTATTTATATGGCTACTGATGAGAGGAAGACTAATCCTATGCATGCAATGCTAACTAAAATGGCATGTGGGCTAGCTTATGAAGGCATTAACATCTGGAATGTTAATACCGGTGAGATCAATCCACACTCTAGTGTAGATCATGATTTGTTGAAGATTTATGAAATACGTGATGATGAAAAAATAGAATTATATTTTGGGTGTACTACTTATAGTAAATTGTCTTTTTTTATGGAGTTTTTTCACTTGAAGTCTTTGAATCAGTGGTCAGAAACATCGTTTGACATGTTGTTGGTGCGACTGAATAAAGAACATCCTAGTGATACTATGATTCCCGAGTCATATTACCAAGATCATAAGTTTACTATGAACTCAGGTTTTAAATATGAGAAAATAGATGCATGTATAAACAACTGTATTCTATGTAGAAAAGAAAATGTGCATTTGGATAATTATACGATCTGTTACTCTTCCCGGTGGAAGGAGAACATGGGAATTCAGACTAATCAAAGTCAGACTGCGAAATAGGGGGAACCGATTGCCATAATATAAATGTGTTACTTTTTACTGAAGCTAAGGTTGAAAATATTATTTTTCTCATTTAAAGTTTCTCAATTAATGAGATGGAATGTGGAAAGAAATAAGAAAATTGAAATGCTAACTCTCGGTAGGCACTCTTACTAGGAAAAATATCGATCAAAGACACCTTGACATTGTGAAATATAGTCATAATATCTGATTGGTATAATAGGTAGAATATTTAAATTCATTTAGGTATATTGCTGGTGCAACTCATATCCCATGGCCTATAGTTTTTGTTCTGTATAATTTTCTTCTATGGCTTTGTATGAAATAATAATTTCTATTTCTATCCAATCTTATTGATGTACATGAATGTCCAGTGGATAAGATTGATGTTTAACTTCTTCCATTAATTGATGAGTTGAATGAATTTTGGGGTGATGGTGTGATGACATACAACTGTGAAACGAATGAAATATTCAAATTATTGTGAAAAATTAATGAATTCTGAGCTTAGGCAAATTTTTCAGGTTGGATTACAAAAGGGGAATTTTTTATACCTTTCTATAATAAAAGTAAAAATTATACATTGTTTAAGCATTGTAAAAAGTGGAAATATAATGTCCATAGAAATTTTCTTCCGCCTCATCACAGGATCAGAAAGAACAGAGTGCCATTTGATAGTTCTAGAGAATTCATGCAAGCACAAAAGGTCATGATAGGAGTAGAAATATTATCATAGATATAGGACTAAAAATCCACATGGTATATGAATTTTAGGATTTGGTGTCTCATCCATTAACCAATATTAGTTGGGCGGTTAGGTAATGCAGTCAAAATTGGAAGAAGAATAGTTTTTTTAAATCTCCACTACTGGAAAACTAACATTCTAATGCATAATATGGATGTCATGCACATTGGAAAAAAATGTTCGTGAAAATATATTATGGACCATTTTAGGTGTTAGTGGAAAATAAAAGGACTATGTCAATTCACTATGTGATTTAGAAGATATGGGTTTAGGGGAACAATTGCATTGATAGTTGGGTGAGGGAAACAAGGAATACATGCCTACTGCACATAACATGATGATAAAAAAAGAGATCGATATATTTCTTTCCATTTTGAAGATTCTCAAGGTGCCTTATGGTTACTCTTCTAATATTTTCAAGTGTGTGAATGTGATGAATAGGGCATTGTAAGGGTTGAAAAGTCATGACTATCACATAATACTTCAGTAGTTGATTCCAATCTCAATTTTTGAATATTTATCACCCAATGTCGTTCAATAGTTGATTGAGATGAGTAATTTTTGTAGATTTTTTATGAAATCCAAGAAAACAAGATTTAAAAATTTTGTAGGACAGAATTGTACTTGTGTTTTTTTACTTGGAGAAACTATTTCCACCATATATTTTCAATGTTATGGTTCACTTGATAGTGCACTTAACCGATGAACAAATGACTATTGGTCCAATTCAATTTAGGTGGATGTATCCTATTGAGCGGTATCTGAATATATTGAAATGATTCGTATGTAACATATCTCATCCGGAGGAATCAATAACCAATGGTTATTTGATGGATGAGTGTACTACTTTTTGTGTAGAATATCATATTAATGTTGAAACAAAATAACATAAGACCTCTCAGATTCATGATAGTCTAGTTAGAGTTGGAACTATATCTGATAAGGAAAATATCATGTGGATACATGTTCATAGATATATCTTGTTCAATAATCCATTAGTTTCACGATTGATGCAGTACGTGTCTTATCAATTTTTTGTATAACTTTTACATGTTCTGTTTTTATATATAAAGATGATCATTTAAACATGTCATAATCAATTGATGGAAACACATTAATGAGTTACAAGAAAGGATGTCTCTTGTGAGTGATTATCAAATTCAATAGTCCAATTATGCATCATTTCATGATTGGTTCAAGGATTTGGTACGTATAAATGTATTTTTATTATGACTGATGTATAATAATAATTTCCTTTGGAATAACTTGTTACTCAAATATGTGAAATATATAGGCCCACAACTTGTGTTATTTAGTTGGCCCTACACTAATTGAAGAATTCAACCGACTAGTTGAGGGTCCATCTATAACAACTTCACATTACAAAGCTTTAGATGCTAATGGATTTTGGCTTCACATTAAAGACGTCAATGAAAAATGAGTAGCACAAAATAGTGGAATTGGTTGTCTATCTATTGATTCTAGTTATTACTACGGTCAATTGAATGATATCATTGAAGTTATATACACGAACGGGTTGAAATACATATTGTAAAAGTGTAATTAGGTTGATCTAGTCATTAGAAGTGAAGTCGATCAATATTAGTTTATATTGGTGAATTTTAACAACATGTTATATAGAGATTAATGAGTTAGTAAATAACCTTTCATTTTTTCATTATAATATGAACATGTTTTCTTCATTACCTTGCTATCTAATCCGAATTGGAATGTTTCCTGGAAAATGTCAAGGTGAGGAGTGTTTTTAATTGAATGAGATGAACTTGAGACTGTTGCCTCTGTTTCACAACAACTTGATCAACACACCATTGTTCAATGTGAAGAATATATTCATTGGGTTAGAGAGAACATTGAAGGGGAAACAATTGATTTACATGTTTAATGAAATGTATTATTGTTTTCAGATGTTTTAGTGCTTCCCATTTTTTCTCACCAATATATATTTGATCAAAACATTTATATCTTGTAATAACATTTACTAATTATTCTTTTTATTCATTCATTATTTTTTTAAATATTTCTAATTGTTTTCCTATTCTTGGTGAAGTTTGGAACTCACGATGGTATGTTGGTTGGGTCCTACCATTGATGTTGATTTTCCCATATTACTATAAATGTGTCCCCTTATTTCGGCAACATAGGCTATGTTACAAGGTTAATGTAAGACATGCCTTGCATTGCACATTATGTAAATAGATTAACATAATGTCACATTGAACTCCACATTATGATAACAACTTATAAAAATGTTTATTAGATAACACAAAATTTTGTTATCGTATAATGTATTTTAAATTAGGGAAAACCCAATTTTGAAGTTTATAAAAAATGTTATTGAAACAATTAATCAAACATGATGATATACTAAATAATTATTATCTAAAATAAATGGTGGGATATTGGAGATCAATATATTCAATAACCCCAATCAATAGTTGTAATCCAAAGTAGAATCCAATAAAACCATGGTAGGTTAAATATACATAAAATTGAAAAACATAACATAAATATAATTTAAAAACCATGAAATCATTCTTTTCATTGAATTATTAGGTAATCTAATGGGAAAATTATCCTAGATCACATCTTGAGGATTCACATACACATTATGTGGTGTATGTTCTTTCACTATGATGTGATGAAGGGTGCATTGGGATAATATAGTTTCTATATTATTTTTATGAAACTAAAGATCATTGAACACTAAGATAAATATTACCCATTAATAAGCAGTTCATGACACTTCTCATTTAATGGAGAGATTCAGAAATAATATCATCTATTTTTTTCAATTGGATATTTCATCATTGAAAAATTAAATGAATATGTGCATGAAAAAAAGACCATCACATGGATTAATAACTAAATGAAATTGTGTTGTGTGTTGTGGCTATGCTAGCCAATGTAAATCATGAATCCAGGTTTCATCACAGGAAATCATGTTGTATTGGTAGAAATGTATATGTTCAATTTGTTTTTTGGTGAATCATGTAACCCAAATGTTTTTCTTCTTCTTCACCATAGCATAAAAATTATTTAGTTCATTTAAAACCACATAATATATATTTCCCATTTCATAGTATAATAAATTAAAATCTATTAAGACATTTAGTGAAGAAAGGTCAGAGTATCAAAAAATTCATAAACATACCTCAATTCCCAAAAATAGCTCCAGAAACACAAATTAACTTTGAATATTCTTCGAAGAACTTTTAAAAATGAACTTCACCTAAACTAAATTACCATGAACAACATTACACTTCAAATAAATTCTCTAAGTGTAGTACCATGATTTTCACAACATGAATACAAAAATATGTAAACTCCTCAATCACCGATGCTTACACAACTTCACCAGAGAACCCTATTCCATAACTCCCACACCACAATCTTTTTTATTCATTACAATATTCAAGGAGACTATATATAGAATAAACTCATTCAATACCTTCACTATATGGATGCATATAATTTTCCAACATTGCTTTTCTAAATTGATTGAACAATCACAAATTTTGAAAAATCACTAAACTTTTCATCATCTACAAAAGTATACACTAGTAATCTCATAAAAAAATGTAACCTATGACCAAAACTATCATATATATAGGCCTATCAAACCCTTCATGAAAATAACTAAAAAAATTAAAATGATAAATATCTCTCTACTAATCAACCCTACCATACCCCCATGTATAATGAAACATCATAACAAACCACCTATACACCTTGAACACATATATACCAATGAAAATGGATAGAAACTCATGAAGATTGGAATCCAAAAACTAAACTAAACTCTCATACCCTCTTCATCACTCTTCAACTACACCAAATAGTACCACCAATAATTCAAAATATATAGCGGTATTCTATTTATGCCTCTCTTTATGAATGGACATTGACATCATATTTTATTTTAAAGCATGTATATTCCACTTATCGAGTATATAATAGTGAGGATATTAAATTGTTTATAGTGGAAGGAAACACTCAATATATATTATTTTCATGCATATATATCCCAATTATTACTAATGCTTTCTATGAATGTAGACATGTCATAGGAATAAGTACTCGACCCACATCATTTTGTAGAGCCCTCTACATCTAAGGGTTGAAGTATGCATGGATGTAAATGTGTTTATTTTTTAATTATGCATTTAATATATATACGCACATATGTAAAATTATGAAGGAAATTTATTTCAATAGGATAATACTCGATCTCTTATTCTTATCATAAGAGAGGACCTGGTCATGGTATTTCTTCTTGGAATTCTGACAGGACCCTTGATGTATCATTTGACGAGAGATACCATCCTATGTGATTGGGTACCCCTACAATTATTCACATATTGGTTCATATCATAGGCAACCCGCACATTTTCTCATTGAATACATGTGAATGGGCGTCATTCCCCAAGGAATCATTATATCAGTTATCAAGGGACGTTCAAGTAAGAGGATAATTTTAGTTTCTTGACTATGTTTAAAAAATACTAACATGTGATAATTTTTTTTAAATAGAATAATATCAGTGTGTTACTAAATGAGTTTTGGAAAGTGTGTATATCCAAATGTTGTTAAATGTGTAATGATAATAAAGGTATTGTCAAGGGGGATCACTAGGTACCAAATTTGGGTGCCCTAGACTTTCTGGATAATGTCCCGAGAGGGGCTCTCCCATCCCAGTGGAGTGACTTGTTTCATATTTTTCAATTGAGGATGAAATGGTGAGTCTATGTATTTTAGTTTATATATTTCTAAAAGAGGTTTGTTTTGTATTTGCTTTTTTTTTCTCGTTGAAATTTATTGTCTCATTTTTTGTATATTTTAGGGTTAAAACTACATTTTTCCATTTCTCTGGTCCTAGTTTGTCATAGTTACCTTTAGGAAGCCTTTAGTCATTCATAATTTCCTGCTCTATTGCCTAAACTAGTAGGACGGTATGAACAAACAAGAGAATATTATCACTAAGCCCCACTATCTTCATCCCTCCACATTTATAATAGTATTTCCTTCACTTGTTCTCCCAGGTAGGAACCCCTAACAAATATATGTGGTTAGAATGTATGCCCCATTCTAAAATACCAACCTCCACCTTCCATCCAGTCTGCTTCATAGGATGCATTATAATTTCATTGTCTGTATTTTTTTTATTTTCTATCCTATATTTTCCTATCCTACCTATCTTATAGTATTTCATGTGTGTGTTCATGTGACATGTTGTTTTTTCTATATGTATCTCTCTTTTTGTCTATATGATCAGCATGTATGTATGTCATTCTCTATGTGCTTGTCTGTAGAGGTGTGTGTCTATATATCTGCATGTTTTTCAATCAATATATCTATCCATTTTAAAACAAACCCATCAATCTATTTATCCATTTATTTATTTTTCAACCCACTGTGTATGTTTAATGATCAATCTGTTCACAAGAGTGTTTATACATATGTTTTTTTCGTTGTCTGTCTACATGCCTTTCTAATGACATGTATATCCATCTATCCATGTGAATTTTCATTGTTCTATTTTCCTATCATCATTATTTCGATTTTTATATCAATCCATTTTTCATTTTTTGTGTGTACATATTATTTTGTCTCTGTTCATTCAATTTTTTTATCAGTGTATGTGTGAATTTTTTTAACCCATCTTTGTGTCTATCTTTCTTTTTTATTCAACATTTTTTTTTCAAGTTGTATTCAATTGTTCAATAGTTCCTTGGTATATTTATCCATCCATCTGCTTGTCCATCCATCATCTTATCTGTATGGTTTTCCATCCATCCATTCATTTCTGTAGTAATGTGTGGGTAATTAATAGTCCAAGGAGATTTCATTCGACCCTCCATTAGGTTTCTAAGAGGACTTAGGTACTAGTGATTTTGGATGATTCCTATGCATCACATCATTGGATAGATCCTCTCCTTAACATCATTTGATGTATCATTATAGAACAACTATTTGACTCTTTATATCATAGATTTTGACTTTGTTTGAAGCATATGGTCATGGATGATCCAATGATTTTGGAACACTGTGGGTTCTTGGTATTTTATGTGGATTCCTAGTAAACCTCTCCCTTTGTGAAGGTTCGATCCCATAGTGACCTTGATATCACTACTTAGTAGTATTCCCTAAGGGTATGATGATATCTAAGAGAAGGAAAGATAAGTTCTTAGCCCTATAAAATCACTTGTTGAAGGAATATGACTCATAGTATTAACTGTTTTATGGTCCATCATCATCTACAGTCACCACAACACATTAGAATGTTTCTCCTTACCAATATCTATAAATATTCTGTCACTTTGAATGGCCCTAAAATATTAATAGAACCTTCCCAATGTAGACAAGTATTAATAATTAATGCATCTTCACCAACACTTTATTCAAGAGACTTATAAGATCATATTTTATTAGCATAGTTTACATGATAAATGAACACGACTTGAAACCATTATGGGGGTCATAGATCAAGAGTAGGTAGATTCTTGATTACATCACCCAGAATCTTATAAGATGAATTTGTGGAGGGATTTTAGATTGACATCCTAACCCCATTCTTCATAATAACCCTATTCCAACTCTATATAGAACATGCCCTGAGACACCTCTTTATTCATTGAAGAGAACCCCATTGAATGTTTATATGTTTTATTAATCCTTTAAGGACCTTGAATGATTTTTATTAATATCTCAAAGCTAGAATTGATTTGGCGATGGGGTTCTATCCTTATGGATTTCATGACTTCCCTTAACAATTCATGGACTAATGAGGTTGTTCACCTAAGATCTCCCTACATAGACATTGTGAAGGTAGGATATTCAAACATGGATCCATAGATTGGTTCCCCATAGTGCCAGTTTGCTTCCTATAAGATGATTCTTAATTTATATGTTGTAAGGTGGAGTGTATTTGTCTATGTGAACTAGTGTAGGTTCTGGGCGAAGCGGAAGCTCATTGGTGGGAGTGCCTGACTTTAATTATAGCATTAAACAACATTCAAACCAAGATCTTTCATGATATAAAACACCGGATCATCAGAATATAAAAAAGAACGAAAAACTAAAGAGGGTGTCCTAGATACATAGAGAATGTATCATCATATGATGGATATAATTAATTTAGTTAGTTCACAATAATTACCATGGTGTAATTCTTTGTTCGTTGATGTCTCCGGTCACGATATGGTGTGATCCATCATTTCATCAAATAATCCAAGTATAGGATTCCTCGAGTAGTGATCCACATGTGCTCCACGTATCTCTGGACATCGCTAAAGGGATCTCCGGTTGCTAGCACAGAAGAACCTTCACTTGCGATGTCTGCCTTTGATTTCCTTGATCTGATGGAGGATGATCTCTCTCGGTCTTGAGAGATTTATTGGAGGAAGTAGTTCTTTCGACCTTGAAATAATTCTCCAGAATTGTTGTGCACAACGATTGGGGAAATGTGTTGGGGTTGTGAGGATATTTATAATTGGGTTTGAGGTTATAGAGTGATGATAATAAATAAACATGTTACAAGTTTTAATTATTTCATTAACTCTTATTGAAAACCCCCTTGCCGAATAATTAATTTCTTGACATGCGCCAATGCTGATTGTACTAAATATCATTTAATAAAATAATATTACATCTTCAAAATCTTGACTGGAAAAAATACAGGGCGTGTAATCATTAATACACGACGTGTACTCATTTTCCATAAAACTATATGGCGTGTACTTAAATATTCTATTTTCCTTTATTTTCTCCACAACATTTATTAGTCCTTCAGTAATGGCTATTTATTTGTTAAAAAAATGAAACCGCATTACTCGCTAATAAATATATATTATTTCACCCACAATATATTCTCTTGAATAAAAACTATCAAAATAAATAAAATTAGGAATCCTTAAATAATTAATAAACCACAGTCGAGATTAATATTTATTTAACTTGTTAAATTAAAATTTAACTGAGATACATGGACACACATAATGTGTGACCCTCTAGGCCTATTTCTCAGTGGCATTAGGCGTAGCCTACCTAAAGTCCAAGGTTAGCTTCTAGCAACACGCCAAAGAACCCATAGAGAAAGAAGTTAACATTGCAATGATGTGTGACCTCCAACGAATGTTTACCATGTAATATAATCCCTTTGTCACGATATCTCGATCCAAGCGGGTTGCATGCTAGTGTCATCAATCCATGTACTCGATTATTCTTTCTTTGAATTTTGGGTATTGAACTCTCCCATACCTTACCATGGACATGGATTTATTTAGGCTATATGAATTCCATCAAAGGGGTTGAGATATCTACTTCCATTATGTAATAGAAGGGACAATTCCTTTCTCACGTTATCTATTAATGCAGTGTTACTCATGACACACCCAATGTATCCAATCTTACTGCGAATAGTGTGTCGTCACTGTTTTTGTCAATAAATCTAAGTGCGCGAGTTTTAATACCCATGAATAATAATCTTAAAGTCTAAGGTCCAATACACACGTTTCAAAGATATGAATATCCAATGACACTATGAAACTTGAATTTTCAATTGGCTGGTCTCATTCTCATAATATCCTCCTTGATATTACCAAGGTCGCCCACCTTGAGAAGGTGCCTCAATGTTTTATGAGTCCTCACCCCTAATGGCCTGTATTATTTTTTCCCCTCAAATAACATCATCCATCCATAAAACATATATTCAAGAACAGTGTTATGGAACTTCCGAGGTATCATCATAGCAAGGATCCATTATGACACTTTAATGAAACAAATGTCCTTAAGACATTATCACATGAATTTTCATGAAGAAGAAATATCAAGATGTGATAAGGTATTTATAAATGAATAATGTACCAAGAAGTTGGTTCTAGGCCACCAACTCCAACAGACTCCGACCTGGACTAGAGCCAACTGCAAACAACCTTTAACCCGCTTGCTCTCACATGATATTCATGCTTCTACTAAGATAGGCCTTTAGTCATGGGGTCCACCACATTCTCTTCAATGGACACTCAACTCACTGCAACTTCCCCTCTGATAGAAATCCCTCAAGAGGTGATACTTCTGGAGTATATTATTTTTCTGTTTATGTGACCTTGGTTCTTTTGCAAGAGCCACCGCTACAGTATTATCACAATACAATGTGACAAGGTCTTTATTGCTAGGAACCACATCAAGCTCCTGGAGAATGTTACAAATCCAGATGGATTCCTTGGCTGCATCAGAAGCTTCTATATAGTTAGACTCTGTTGTAGAATTGGTGACAATTGGATGCGTTGAACTCTTCCAGCTCACAACTCCACCATTGAGACAGAAAACATATCCCGATTAAGACTTCAGATCAGTATAATCTTCCTGAAAACCATCATCAGCATACCCTATGATGAAAAGATCCTCATCTCTTCCATACACGAGGAACATATCCTTAGTTCTTCTTAGATACTTAAGGAAATTCATAACTACAGTCTAATGTTGTTCTCCCGGATCTTCTTGAAATTTTCCAACTATGCTCAGCGCAAAGGCAACATCAATCCTGGTACATAACATGGCATACATGATGGATCATATAGATGAAGCATATAGGATCTTACTTATTCTATATTTTTCATGTTGTGTCTATGGAAACATTTTTTAGAAAGATGTATGCCATGTGACACTAGAACTAATCCCCTCTTCGATTTTTCCATACTAAATCTCATTAGTATCTGGTCAATGTATGTACCCAAACATAGTCCAAGTAGCCCCTTGAATCTATTATGAATTATCTTGATCCGTATAATTTAGGGTACTTCGCCCAAGTCCTTCATTGAGAAACACTTGTTTAACTAGTCCTTAACTGACTGTAAGAATGGTATATCATTTCCACTAAGAAATATGTCGTCAACATATACTACTAGGATAACGATAACATTCCCATTAAACCACTTATAAACACATGGATGACATTTTTTCTTAATGAACCCATATTTCTTTATGGCTTCATCAAATTGAATATTCCATGACTTGGATGCTTGATTTAATCCATAAATGGATTTATGCAACTTGAAAACTCATTTAGATTCACCTGGTGTCACAAAACCTTATGGTTGTGTCATATAGACATCTTCCTGAAGGTTCCCGTTAAGGAATGATGTTTTGACATCCATTTTCCAAATCTCATATTCATGGTAAGCTACTATGGAAAGTATGATTCTTAAAAATTTAAAAATGGAAAATGGCGAGAAGGTTTCATCATAGTCAATTCCTTGATGATGTCTAAATCCTTTAGCCACTAGCCTTGCTTTATAGGTTCTAACTTGACCTTCCATGTCCAGTTTTCTCTTGAATACCCATTTGCATCCAATTGGTTTTACATCAACTAGCTCATCGACAAGAACCCAGACATGGTTCTCATACATGGAATCCATCTCCGAATTCATATCTTCTAGCAATATTGCAGCTTCTGAGCTTTCTACAACTTTCTTGTAGGATAGAGGTTCATCAATGTCCAAAAATAATGATTCACCATCCTTGGTGACTAGGAAACCAAATCTCTTTGGTTCCCTCACCTCTCTTGAGCTCCTACGCAGTACTTGTGTTTCTGGAACCTCTTCCACAGGGACCTGTGGAACTTGTTCCTGTACTAAATCTTATGTATATTGATCATCAACATTGTCAAATTTAATCTTGCTTCCACTATCCTTTTTGAGGATGTTCTCCCTCTCGAGAAAGACGGATTGTCTGTAGACAATCACTTTCTTGTCTGAAGGGTTATGTAGGTAATATCCTTTAGTTTCCTTGGGATATCCTATAAAGATACACTTCGTGCCCTGGGGTGCTAGTTTGTTGCCTGAGAAGGCCTTAAAAAATTCCACGCATACCCATACACATGTGTAAGACAAAATGGGTTTCATTCCATTCCATAACATGGAGGGAATTCCATTTTCCGCCTTAGTTGGTACTCGGTTTAATGTGTATGCTGCAGTTTTTAATGCATATCCCCAAAAGGATAATGGAAGATCTGCATGAATCACCATCGAGCTCACCATGTCCAACAAGGTGTGGATCCTCCTTTCACTAAAACCATTCCATTATGGTTTATAAGGAGGAGTGAGCTGATATATAATCCTAGACTCTCGTAAAAGATCTATGAACTCTCGGTTCAGATATTCTCCACCTCGATCCGATCGATGTCTCTTTATCTTCTTACCAATCTTATTCTCTACTTCATTCCTGAATTCCTTAAATTTCTCTAAGGACTGTGAATAATACCTCATTATATAGACATATCCATATCTACTTAAATCATCAGTAAAAGGAATGATGTAAGAATACCGACCACTAGCTTCTACTGAAAATGGTCCACATACATCCATGTGCACTGATCCTAGAAGCTCTGTAGCCCTTTCACCATGTCCACTTAAAGGCAGATTTGTCAATTTACCTTGTTAACAAGCATGAAATCTATCCAGTGGTTTTAGCTAAGCAGAGTCTAAATATCCATCTTGTTAGAGCTTTGTCAAGAGCTTCTCGTTTACATTACCGAGATGTTGATACCACAACTGGGTGATGTATGAGTCATGTGAGTTTGTATCGTTATCGATTTCCAACAATTGGTTTTCATAATTTAATACATACAAATCATTATTTAAATGTGCCATACCATAACATTCATTGTTCTTATAAAAGAGACAACCCTTATTTATATACTTGATAATAAATCCATCCATATCCAAACAAGATAATGAAATTATGTTCTTGGTAACAATTGGTACATAATAACAGTTATGAAAAACCAAAATCATTCTAGTCAGCAATGAGAGGTGGTAATCACCAATATCCAATGCAGCCTGGCTTGTGCCATTGGCAGCTCGAAGATCCACCTCTCCTCTAGTAATCTTTTTAAATCTACTTGGATACTGCATATGAATGCAAATGTGATCCCCCAAGCTGTATCTAATACCCGATGTGTAGAAATAAAGAGATTACACTAGATAACGAACACACCTTTAGCATCCCCATGCTTCTGGGTATAGTTCCTATTCCAGTGGCCTTTCTTTCCACGTGCAAAACACACCGCCTCCTGTTCCTTTCCGTACCTATGGATCTTCCCCTTCTTGTAAGGACGACGCTTGGGGTATTTGGACCGTTTATAAGTCTTTAACCCCTTTTCCTTGTCCTTCCTTCTCTTATTCATCATAAGAATTGTGTGTTTGTCATGACCCATGTCCTTATCTACCTGGAGAATCAAGGTCGGATGTTTAGATAGATTCTTATCATTATTGCTCATGTTGTAGTTGACAATAAAGCTTGAGAAGGCCTTGGGCAATGATGATAGGATGAGATCTGTACGCAACTCATCTGGGAACATAATCCCTAAGATGTATAGGCTTTCAATATAGCCAATGAGCATGACTATATGAGTCCCAACTGGCACAGACTCTCCAAAATTAGTTGTAAAAAAAAGCGTTGGAGATCTCATATATCTCCAACCTCTCCTTCTCTTGGCAGAGATCCTTAAGGTGGGACATCATGCTATACGCGTCCATGTTTTCATGTTGCTTCAAGAGATTATTATACGGGGATGATAGCATGAAACCCTGGACATCTGTGGCATCATCCATGTGTTTCATGTAGAGAGATAGTTCCTCATCACTGGCCTCTTTTCCAGGCGCAACTAGAATAGGCTCTTCCAGCGTATACAATTTCCTTTCATGGTAAAGGATGACACGTAAACACCTCTGACACTCTTGGAAATTGGTTCTGATTAGATGGTTTTCCTTCTCGATTATGGTTGGAAATGATATGTTTGACATCATTTTTCTTGTCATTTATAGAAATTAAGATGAGAAAAGGTATAATACTTTATTATAAAATTGAGAAAAATAAATAAATTAATACTTATTAGTCTCCCACTATTTTATCGAAATCCAATAGCCCTAACCATTGACTTTGGAATATACTGTTTCCGGAATATTCTAGTAGAAAGGGACCATATTTCCCTTCACATTACCACAACTAGGGTTGTTCAAGCAACTTGAAGGGTTTTAGTTAGGCATTCAAAATGCCAACTGCATTAACTCGTATCTCTTTGATCCGCTGAGTGGACTCCCCAATCCTGAAATCCTTTTATTTTGGATTTCCTCAACCTTTGCCACATGGTCACACTAAGTCCTGGTGTGGCAGTCAACCCTTGATGCGAACCATGTCAAGTCAATAGAAAACCTTGAATTAGAATTCCCCCGATAATTGAAAGCACCCCAACAAGGGTTGGTCAAGCACTTTGAACTATGGTTCGATTCTAACCAAGATTATGGAAGGCTATACCGACATAATATTTCTTATAGGTATTTTATCCTTATACATAAATTGTCGTTTTATTTTCTTTTATTACATGCTTATTAATATTAAGTGGGATATACTTATGTGAATAACCATGTCTAAGAAAATATTTACCCATAAACCGGTATTTATTTTAGTTTCATCTTGCATACTTTTTTAATAGATTAATTGTGTGATCATGACAACACACCCAAAATAAATAAACCATGAAACTGATAGAAATAAAATAAATGGTTTGATTATGATCTTCTTCTAATGGTTTGTTTATCTAGTGGTTGATAAACTAACTCAATACCTAGGGGAGAAACACCTTGAACCTTCTAGGTTCATTTTTACAGATTTCCACATGTCCACCTTTGTATCTCCTTGGATTGGGTTTTCATTTTCTCCTAACATGAGCCTCCTCCACTATCTTGGGAGATCTATCCATTACATATGCATTTATCTCACACGCAGGTGAGGGTTAAAAGGGGGTTTTACATAAAAGAATCCTTGGGCACACATGCCCTACATATTAATGAGGAGAAGGCTCATAGAACAAAAAATTTAATTTAAATAAATTAATTAAAGAAACCATTCATATACAAAGGACTTGGTTTATGTCATGATCATCCATACATGCAACCATATTTATGCATAAGTAAAACTAGAATTCAATTCTTTAATCATTATTGTTTAAGATAAATCACGACCGAATAAATTAATTATCTTTAATTAATCAATACTTTTATCTTAAACCCTTTTTCTGAATTACCTTGTGATTCTCATCCATCATAATTATAAATAAATTAAATGTATCCTTGTACGTAACTTGTTCTGTGGAGGAAACCCAGTGAATTTCCTTTCACTACTCAGATGTTAAATTAAACACATATATATAAAACACCTATCACATGTTGTTCCTCAGCTTTACGCCTACACCATGGTACACATCTCAAGGGTTTGTATAATATAATAACAAATTATAATAAATCTGCATAGTTTGAATGAGTACATAGTGTGTAGTTCCGACTATATGGCATGTACCTTTCTTCTCCGTCTATACTAATGACACACCTGAGGACATGGCGTGTTAATGTACTTGGGAAATTTTCAGAGTACATGGCCTGTTCAGTGGGACACACGCCATGTAGTTTCCGCGTTACATGGTTTCCAGTCGGGCAAGTCGTGTACGAGGTACATGGTACAACACTAACCTGAAGGGACTACAAGTCATTTTCTATTGGACCACACAACTTTTAATTCGAAAACAATGTGCCACCTGTTCCTGGTCAACACACGGTTTCATAAATGACTTCGATAGGTTCAATACACGACTTGATTTGGCAGACCATTCCAATGAATGAACCTAGACTATATGGTATCTACTTCCGAATACACGCCGTGTATTTTTGTGTTGTACGGCCAGGAACATTTGGATCCTCCAGATGAGATCCTCAATTTTATTTTAATAAAAATTAAAAGAAAAGTTCGTTTCTGTATGGTGAACGAGAAACGATAGAGGAGGAACAAATCTCGACATTCATATTTAAAGAATGATTAACATGAATTGAAATAAGAAAATTATTAAACACGTAAATCACCAACGAAAAACTAAATAATTATAATCACTGATATGACCTCTCTCATATCACTTTTAGGTTCCGGGCACTGTGGAAGCGCATTTGTGGGAGTGCCCTACTTTAATTTTAGCGTTAAAAATTGTTCAAACCGAGATCTGTCACAATATAAAATGTCGGATCTTCGGAATAGAACAAAGAACAAAAAACTAAATAGGGAGCCCCAGAACCATATGGATAGGATCATCATATTATGGTTATAATTACTTTAATTAATTCACAATAATTACCTTGGTGGAATTCTTTCATCGTTGATGTCTCCAGTCATGATCTGGTGTGATCTGTCATTGTGTCATAGAATCCAAATGTAGGATTCCTCTAGTGGTGATCCACTAGTACTCCACATATCTCTGGACGTCGTTGAAAGGATCTCCAGGTTCTAGCATGGAAGAACCTTCACATGCGATGTCCGCCTTCAATCGCCTTGATCCGATGGGGGTGGATATCTTTCGGTCTTGAAAGAGTTCTTGGAGGAAGTAGTTTTTTTCCTTGAAACAATTCCCCATAATTGTTGTGCACAATGATTGGGGCAAAGTGTTGGGGTTGTGCCGCACCACCCCCACTGGATGTAGCACTGCCCGTCGTGGCAAAGTTTACCGGGGGCATCACGTCCCTCCCGCATCGATCGTCCTATGAAGAACCCTAGAAGAAAAAAGAGGAGTAGAGAGAAAGGTAGTAGACCAACAGCTTCACCATGCGGGGTTTCACTCCAGTAACCAGGGGATGTTGGGGGTATAAATACCCTGGCCCGGATTCCAGTGACCAAACATCGACTAATAATTTTCCATGGGCTTACTTACAATTTTAATTTACTCTGTGGATCACCTTGTCAACACCAGCGCCGCACCCACTCACTGTTCCCGTCTCCTGTGGGCCAATATTTTGGATTATATAAAATAATGTTTTACCACAATCGGTTAACATATTGGCCCAAAAAAAGAATCGTGATTAGAATTTCTTATTTGGGTCATATTTAATTTAATTTAGGATTAACGAAAAATTATTTTTATACAATAGTTGGGACAGTATGTCAGATTTTTCTGATCTCCATAATTGAAAAATGATCACCATAATTCTATAATTCCAGTGAAAGAGCCAAATTGCATTCCAATTATAATATCCAATGACACTCAATATCATCTAAATCATAAATAAAATGAGTCAGATTTATAGAGTCATGGAATGAAGAGCATGCACCATGTATAATGAATGATCACATTTAAAATTATAACACTACTCACAAATTCCATTTTATATCATCCTTAAAAATGTTAAAAAAATTATCACATTATAGATGTGGTGTACGTGGGAATCTAATCTTTGTTTGTTTTTTATTTTGGGCAAGTATTCCCTTTAATCTAGTTTGCATGTGTTATTTTTTAAAAATGGTCATTTGTGTTATTTGCATCATAACAGTTTCTTTTCTTTTCTTTTCTTTTCTTTTATAAAATAACAAATTATTTTTTTACTAAAATCTCATCAAACACAGAGTTAGGAAAATAAGGCATGTCATGATTATTTTTAAAAAATTTATTGAACGAAGTTTATTTATTTTTAAATAATAATAAGACTTGAAAAATTACTAAAAAAATGGCCCAGACTCATCGCTTCGAGGAAGGGTAGGTGAATCTTATTGGCGCAGTGCAGCCAGCTTTCGAGGGACCATAAGGGAGGAGAGGGGTAGAGGATAGGGTAGGGGGTGAGGCTTAGGATAAGGGGAAGAATAATGCCCTTGGAAGTGATATTCTGAAGAGCATCCCGGTATGGAGAAGTATAGGATGTTCTAGAAGGAGATGAACGCACTAGCTGCAGCACCGCCCATGTGGCACCATTTTGGATTATTTACAAAAAATTTACCATTATCGGTTAGCATTTTGACCAAAACATACAATGTGATTAAAATTTTATATTTTTTCATAATTAATTTATTATAACATTAACGTCAAATTATTTTTATAGAATAGTTGGGACTTGTATGTCAGACTTGTTTGAACTCCAGAAATGAACAACGATCACCCTAATCCCAGAATGCTAGTGAAAGAGTCAAATTTCATTTCAATTATAATATCTAATGTCACTCAACATCATCTAAATCATAAATAAAATGAGTAATATTTATAGGGTCATGGATTGAAGAGCATGAACCATATATAATGATTTCCCACATTTAAAATTATAATACTACTATGTGATAACACTACCACAAATCCGGGCAAGAGATGCGGCGGCTTTTTACGGTGTTAAGCAGAAAGCGCCGATAAAAGTTTCACCTTTATCAGTGCCAGTAAAAGTCACTGATAAAGATAATTTTTATTAGCAATAAAAAAACACTGATAATGATGAATCCTTTCACTATGTTTTTTTAAATGATAAATGGTATATTTATTAGTCATATTCTTAGCACATATAAATGTTTTTGATAAAAAATATTATTAATTTATATAAATTTGTTATATTTATGTAAAAAATTATGTTTATTTATATGCATTAATTAAAAAACAGTTATTTAAAATTAATATTTTCTTAAAAAATAATATATATATATATATAATGTTTTAAAAAAATTATAAGATTATAAATAATTAAATATATTTAAATAATTATAAAATTATTATTTTTTTAAAATAATAAATATATTTATTATAATTATAATTATATATTTATAAATATATATTTATTTAAATAAATATATGCCTCTAATGAATTTGTTTAATAAACATATATACTAAGAGATAATTGTTGGGGGCGCCTCCTCTAATGGTGTCCATGCGGTTATTAATTAAGTTGGGTGAAGACCGTGTGATTTAATTCACGCAAAGACGCGATTTTAATGTAGGTCAAAGTAGCGTTTTTGTGGAGTTATGAATCTTAATGCTGGCATTATTCCTTATAAAAGCAGGTAGCTTCAAGCCTTTTGGACACACATACATCCACAACACAAAGAGCAGAGCCCATTTGGTTCTTGTCTTTCACCAACGATAATTTTTCCTTTGCATTCAAGAGTTATACATTTGAAATCACTTCCATTTTTTGGTAGTCCCAATAGTGTATTTCTTCATATTAGTGGACCCCCCTTTCTGGAATAGGTCCCGTGGTTTTCCCCTCATTGGGTTTTCCATGTAAAAGTTTCCTATGTCAAAATTTGTATTCTGAACATTTACTTTGGGGTCACTGTGCATCCAATTTTATTTGGAGGGAAAGATTTTATTTTTCCATTACACGTTTGCTTTGATTTTGTTTACATGTTCGTCGCTTATTGTGTTTCCCAACATCTGGCATAAAATAAATTAATTTTTATTTCATATTTATTATGGAATACAATTATAGTTGGATAATTTGTTTAATGGTACCAACTACCATATGTGGAGACTAAAAAAGAAGGATTTTATTTTTGTCAAGCGAAGGCATATTCCGGTGTTTAGTACCCAGAAGCTATAAAGGATGTCAGATAAAGAATGAGAGTTCAAGAATGAGATGCTTTGTGGTTTCATTCACCAATTGGATGAAGACAACGTGATGAACAACATTGTCAACACCTATCATTCCAGAACTTTCTAGGCGAAGCTCAAGACAACCTATACTTCCAAGACCAGAAACAATAAATTGTTTCTTTTCAAACAAATGATGAATTTTCGGTATAAAGAAGATACGTCGATTTCAGACTATTTGAGTTAATATCAGGGAATTTTTTGTCATTTTTCTAGTATTGGTATCAATTTTGATGAAGAGTTTTTAACTCTTTTGTTTCTTAACACTTTACCCAATTCTGGGGAGAATTTACGTGGTAATCTAACTGGTTCTACTACTAATGGTGTTGTGAAAATTTAGTTTTGTTAAGTTTGTAGTTTTAAATGAAGAGTCCAAGAGACTTACATAAGAGAAATACTCTTCATAGCATCTAGTCACATAGAACAAGAAAAGAAATCAAGACTAGGGACAGAGAAATCAAGGTAAGGGAAAAGGTAGCATCAAATCTAGTTCAAAGCAAATACATTTTGAATGTCATCATTATTTTAAGAAGGGAAATGTTAAGAAGTTTTGTTATCAGCTGAAAAACAAAATTGTAATGAAGTAAACATCACAGATGAAGAATGGTGATGAATATGATCATGTCGTCATCGCTACAGGGGGTGATCATGTTATTGTTTATGACTCCATTAATATCACTTTAGACGATTCTTGCTCGGTTGTCGATAGTGGTGTATGTTTTCATGTAACATCTGAAACATGCCTATCATGGGGTGTAGAAAAAACAATTATTTACTAAGTTAAAATATAGTATAGTGGTAAACCTAGGTTCTCTCTAGAGAGGATCATTCAACAATAGTGTTTTTCACATTAAAATTAGATAATGAATTGTTAGTTATTTTTTAAATGATTGATTTTGAAAATAAACTAAAGGAAAAATTATGTAAAAGATTTAAATCTAATTGAAAAATCTTGTGACTAAAAATATCATTATAAATTGGTTGATCCGGTAGAGGTCGATATTCCAATTGAAATGTTCAAAATGTTTTGATTAATTAAATCCTCTTCTATTAAGTCGATTAAAGTGAGATTCAATAGTCGCTTCCTCTCATATCATTAGTAAACGGTGTTTGTGAGATTAAACCGTAACAACATATTATTTTTTGTATAATATAATTCATTTTACAAAAGAGTTTTAGAGAATATCATCAATTGTTTTAGGCAATTCCCAATCAGGTCTTGTTTATCCCAAACAATCTTGAATATGCACTACAATTCTCACACATACTGATGATCGACAAGTACATAACCACTAATCCCTGATCTATTCCATCGTATATAGACCAGAACCTAGTGGAGGAGGTAATTTTAATTAAAAAAATTAATAATAATGACAAAATATGAAATCAAATACAATCAGAAAAGATAATATAAACTGTTATTATGAAGTGAAACCAACTTCGCAGAATAGGGAAAACATTTTATAACATTAAGTGCATGAACTCAATCACTGGAAAATGGAAAACCTAACCTTCCCAATCACTCATATGATTTACCCCACCATGATAAAGGTAATTTAGAATAATAAGGAAGAATAATACATTACAAAACAAATACAAAGGAACATGGTAAAAAAGAATAAGAAAAAAAGTATCCTCCAGAATCGTTTCGCAAGATGTTTAGCTTCAGTTCTCCCACCATATGGTATAATAACACCATGGTCCCTTCTTATTGGATGTTACAAATGTGGTTGGATAGATATCCTTGAAATTTCAGATCATCTGTCTTATTTTGAAGGAAGTTGTGTCCAAAATACTAGACCTGACTTTTTTATGCCCGCCAAACACTATTCCACCAACTCTACTTTGTCTGGTTCAAGGGAGGCCTTAATGTAACCATTTCTACCTGAAATTTAATATGAAACATAATTGTAGGGTTATATTTGTAACACAGCTAGATGTACCCCATTTAGTGGCCGATATCCTGAGATATGATTCTTTGAATGAGGTTAGTCTATTCTGTTATCCCAAATAAGTGTTCACATTGTTTGATTTTTTTGGGTTTGTAGGAATTATAATGGGATTATAGCCTAGAAAAATAAGTTGTAGCCAGGAAACATGGAATCATTAAAAAATAAATCTCATAAATTTGATAAACATTTTAAAAGTTATGCGTGAAATACCGAGGTGAACGAAAACTATTATGTTTACAGAATTAACAAGTTTTGACATTTAAGCTCAAAACTCACCAAAAATCATAAAATGATACAAATAAGCTCACATTGAATAATTTATATGTATTAAATAATTTAAAACACATGAATAATTGTGAATATATTGTCTCTATCAATTCCCCCACAATTAGCACTTAGACTTCTGGAAAAGTAACCATCAAAATAAAATCAAAGAAAATTTAAAACACATATCCATGGGATCCAAGGACATATGATTATCATGAGGACTTGTCAAGGTTTTTATATGGATTTATGGTGGTAGAATATAGATGTGAAAAATTTTGAGGCTGAATGAGAAGGGCTTGGATCTTTTTGAAGAAAAATTGCATTATTATAATTTTTACTCAAGTATGGTCTCCTACTCAATCCAGTTAGAATCAACTAATCTCCATCAACATAAAAAATCAACGAAATTTCACACCATTCATAATTTTATTTGAGAAAATTTCAATCATATCAAACATTATTTTACTTGAATACTCCAGATAGGCACATCTTTTTTTCATTAGAATCTCCAGAAAGGCACAACTTCTCATACATGCACTACTCGAAATTTGGGCAATAGCCATAGTTTAAAACTGTGGCTATAGGTATTCATATCGTGGCTATAGGTAATAGCCACAGTTTGAGGAACCATGGCTATTCTTGGTGGGGTGATACGCCTATAATTATAGCCACGGTTTGGAATTGTGGCTATAGGTCTAGAGGCACAGTTCAAACCGTGGCTATAGGTATACAACCACGGTTCTAACCGTGGTAATATCTATTTTGCCACGGTTTAGAACTGTGGCTATACTAGAGTAGGTACATAGTTTATTTCTATGGTTAGAAACCGTGATATTAGAAATTTATCCATGGTTTGAAACCGTGGAAATAGACATATAGCCATAGTTAGAAATCGTGGCTATATGGTCTCAAAAACCATAAAAAAGTCCCCACCCCCTGCATAGCCCCCCCTGCAGTAGACCACCCCCTGAAGACCAATCCCTCCTAGACATTGGACAACCCCACACTACATTAACTGCCCTCACTGGGACAACCCCTCCCCCTGCAAATCCCCCCTCCTGGACTGACCCTAGACACCCCCCAGACAAACCCAAGACACCCCCCAGACCCTGGACACCCCCCAGACAGACCCTGGACACCCCCCAGACAGATCCAGGACACCCTAGACCCTAGAAACCACCAGATAGGCTATGGACACCCCCCAGATAGAACTTGGACACCACCTAGATAGACCCTGGACACCCCCCGGACACCCCCTAGATGCTAGACACCCCCCAGACCCTGGTCAGATCCCCTTGGACGGCTCAGAACTCCACTCCCATGGGTAGCCACCCCCACCCCACCCTCCTATATAGACCCTGGACCCCCCATAACCTGGACACCCCCATACCCCCTAGACCCTCGACACCCCCCAGTCCCTGGTCAGATCCCCCTGGATAGCCTGGACCTCCAATCCCCTAGACAGCCACCCCCACCCTCCTGGACAGACCCTGGACCCCCCCCCCCCCGAACCTAGACACCCCCAAGTCCTCCCCCCCCCCCCCACACACCCTGCCTGTTTCCCCTCCCCTCTAACCCTACCAACCCCCACTTTCATCCCCCAACCAACCCTCATGTGCACCCCTCAGACAGACCCTGGACACCCCCATCCATGGACAGATCCCCATGGACATCCAAGACCACCACTCCCCTAGAAAACCACCCCACCCTTTTAGACAGACCCTAGAACCCCCTATAACCTAGACACCCCCCATACACCCAGACCCTCGACACCCCCCAGACCCTGGATAGATCCCCCTAGATACCTAGAGCTCCACTCCCCTGGACAGCCACCACCACCTTCTTATACAGACCCTAGAACCCCACCGCCATAACCTAGACACCCCTAGTCCTGCCCCCCACACACCCTACCCATTTCCCCTACCCCACCCCTGCAAGCCCCCACTTTCACCCTCCTACCAGCCCCACATGCCCCCTCATACCAGCCCCCACATTCACCCCCCTACCAGTCCCCTCCCCCTGCCAGTTTCCCCCATGACCCCCTTCCAGTCCCCATCAACTTAAATTATAAACAAAATATACTTACATAATAAGAATTAAACAAATCCAAATATAAAAAAAACACGTAACTGCACTTACATTAGTCTACCTGTAAGACAAACTATCAAAGAAGTCTAGAACCAGCTCAAAAGTACCTACAACACAAGGTAGAACATAGTAGTGCTCATACCCTAAAATTATGGAAAAACAAAACATCTTATAATATTCACAATGAATATAAATCAATAAACAAGAATATTGTATCACCCCATGCTGGACCCCCTGGACAGCACCCCCCTGTTGGACCCCCTTAGGCAGCAGCCCACCCTGCTGGACCCCACTAGACAGCAGCCCCCCCACCCTAGACCCCCCTGGATAGCAGCCCCCCTGCTGAACCCCCTGGATAGAAACCCATCCCCCTGCTGGACCCCCCAGAACAATGACCCCCTACTGGACCCCCTGAATAGCTGCCCCCTACTGGAACCCCTAGATAGTCTCCCCCTTACACATCCCTTTGACACCCCTTTCCCCCTTGCACCCCTTGGAAAATAGCCACCCCTCCCCCCACATCCCTTCCACCCCTTGAACACACCCCCTTGCGTCCCCTTTCACCCCCTGCTGGACCCCCCTTACACACACCCCTTGTTCCCCCCTCTTGTGTAGCTAGTTATATGGAGGTGTATAGGTGTGTGTTTTCGTTCTTCCTGGTTTTAGGTTGGGAGGGGAGGGACCACTTGGGTGGAGGGGTGTATGTTCGTTGGAAGTGGTATGTAGGTTACTTTGGATGCTTCTTAAGGTTGAGGTTGGGAGATGTTGGGTTTATCCAACAGAGACTTACAAAGTTTCTCATAGTGTGGTTATATGTTTCTTGTGGAGGATTTAGGAGGTGGGGTTGTGAGTTTCGTGTAGTTGTTTGAAATTATAGGACCTTTGAATATGGGTTTCAGGTGGGGGTGTTTCTATTTAGATTTTTCTACATTGTATAGTACACGATACACTTACATGGTGAATGGTGCTGGTTGGATTGTGATTCCTACTATGGTTTGTAAAATGTTTTGGGTGCATAGGGGTTGGATTTCTGGTGTTTCTTCATTGTTTTGGATTACTATTGTAGGCTTCTGGTTCTATCGATTGTCTATTGTGGTGGATATAGTTTGGGGTGGGTCTTCAGGTGGTGGTTTGGGGTAGGTTCAGTTGGCTTATGCTCGGTTTCCCCATCTTGTGTATTCTAGTTGATGATAGTGTACGGATTTCCATGGTGGATGTTCTAAAATTCCCTTGAGATGCAAGATGTTGTAGGTTTGGTGGAATTTTTCTAGTATATGGGTGGTTCTCTTTCTAGGGTGGGTTCATGTTTACTACTTGGTAGGTCTAGAGGTGTTGGATTCAGGGTGGGTATTAGCTCACATTGGGATCAGGGAGTGCTTGGGGATTCTTTAGGTTGTATGATGGGTTAGGCGTGGGTGATGTGGGGCACTTCAGATGGATGGTACTAGTTGACTGTTAGTTTTTTAGACTTTCATATGGTGGGGTGGTCACTTTTGATGTAAGGTGTTCATATGGTGATGGATGGGGCCAGATGGTGGTCTGGGGATGATTTGATTTCTAGCTAATATTTTGGGTGTTGTGTCTACTATAGGTGCTTATTGTGGTTGGATCTCCTGCGGTTTAGGGTTCTTGTGAAAGTAGGTGTTTGTGTAGTGGCCATTAGTTGGCATGGTTGTTTAGAGGTCTTTCACACTAGGCTTTGTTTTGATAGGGATGCTAGTATGGTTGGTTGATGTTGATTGCGGGGATGGGGGTTCAGTGGTTCTATTTCATTGGATAAAGCTATAATTTTGGATGGGTGATGGATTTTGGTAACTTGTGGGTGGGTGGGTGGGTGGGTGGTTGTGAGTGATTTCATGAATGTGTGTGTGTTGTTGGTTTCAATCATTTGTGACTAATTATTTTGGGTTTTTATATTTCTCCTTTAGTCGCCTTGTTTCCTTGGTTATACTTCCCCTAGCAGTGCTTGTTGGTTTTGTGCTTGGGAGCTTCTGCGATTCCTTCTGCTGGATTGTAAGTGTTTCATATGATGGTATCTTGCGGCCAGGAGTGAAGGGATTAAGAGGAGGTGGGAAAAAATTCTTGTTATCACCCCGCCAATAGAAATTGTTATTAGTCAGTCTCAACATTGATCCCAAGAATCGTGGAAAACTATCACTGCGAATCGATGCGGGGTGTTTTCCTAGAGAAGGGCCAAATCACGGCATTACCGTGGCGTGACCGCATTGTGACCATGATGTGACCGCGGCGTGACCGCACCATGTTTGCCTGATCCAACGATATTTGTGGGGTATCATCTTCCAGCCAGGAGAGAAGGGAGTTGGAGGAGGCGGGGAAACATTCTGGTCATCGCCCCACCGGCAGAAATTGTGATTATTTAGTCTCAAAATTTATCACAAGACTCAAAGAATAACATCACTATGAACAATCATGGGGTGTCATCCTAGAGCAGATCCAAATCACGACATTACCGTGGCGTGACTGCGGTGTGACCGCGGCGAGACCACGGCGTGACCGTGGCACGACTGCGGTGTGTTGGCTTGGTCCAGTGAAATCCGCGGGGCAGCATCTTCCAGCCAGAAGCAAAGGGAGCGGGAGGAGGCGGGGAAATATTTCAGTCGTCACCCCACCAGTAGAAAATGTGATTAGTGAGTCTCAACATTGATCACAAGACTCATGTAATACTATCACTGCGAAATGCCACGAGGTGTCATCCTAGAGTAGGGCCAAATCACGGCATGACCACGGCGTTACCGTGGCATGACCACGACCTAACCGTGGCGTGACCATGGCATGTTGGCCCGGTCCAGTGACATTCGTGGGGTAGCATCTGCCTTCCAGGAGAAAATGGAGAAGGAGGAGGCGGGTCAACATTCCAACCGTCGCCCTTCCAGAAAATGATAGAACAAATCAACTATTTAATATGATGTAACAAGGGATCTCCAGAGAAGGTTTTAGCGAGAAGAACAATGTCGCAATGTCTAAAGGGAAACAAAATAATATAAAATAATCACACACCCTACACAAACCATTTACAAATTCATTCACTTTTCCTAAACATGGAAATTTTATTTATAATATTCAAAGAGTGAAAAGGAGTTTCATGGTCAAGGCATATGCCTACTAAAGAAATTTAATTTGAGTTAATCAAGTATGATAAGACAATTTATATTATTCAAAGAAAACAAAAACTAACTATCCATAAAACAAACACCAACAAGGGGCATATGGAAGACTCAACCAAATCTAAACATGATATAAATAACTATCACTACTCTTTGGTTTAGAAGACAGCGCAACTCCGATGGAGGGGTTTTATTATAAAATAATGGAATTTATTTATAACATGATTCATTTAATTATATTTAACATTTATTCAAAAACTCATTCAGCACAAATCAAATGAAATAATTTAAGAAACTAGATCAACATAACTATCACTATGAGTTTTCACAGACAGTGCACCTCGATTGGAGGGGTTTTATTATAAAAACATGACTTTATTTATCAAATGAAACAACTATATTAAATAAAACTTATTCAAGATATGAAATTCAATATAATAAAGAATAATTAATAAAGAACCTAAATTCAATTAAAAGAATTCTGGAATTAAAGAGGCTAGAAGAGGGATCCTACCTCAAGGTGGAACCAAACCTTCCACTTCATCTCTTAGAGCATTCTAACTAAATTTTTTTTCTCCCCCACTAGGTAAACACACCTTCACACACATTCAAGGATACCTAGACCCTATGCACACACCCACATGGCCATGAGCATGTGCAAGGGGATCCTTGCAACGATTGTTATATGCATATACCAGTCTCCAGTCACCTGCCATTGCATTTATATATATACATGGGAACACATAGCCCCATACGTGTATAATCACTGCCATGGTTGACTATATACATAACTGGGGAACCCACATACATATAATTTCATACCTATGCACATGCAGGTGAGTCACCCTTAACTTGGCTACTCGAAACGAACGATCATGGATCAATGCACTTCACAAAGGATATTAGGAACATTAAAACACATAATGGATGCTACATAACTAGTGAGAAACCAACAAACGACATTAAATCCTTTCCTCTATTGGGAGACCCAAATCCACCCAATCCAACCCGAAATGATCTAATTCCCTACTGAAAACAAAATATGGAGTGAAAAACACTAAAATACCCAAATACATGAGGTGTGAGACAAGTAGTAACCATATAATCATACCTCGGATCAAAGCCGGAGGACTGAATCAATATGAACCTCATCGACCCCCATCACAGAATATAATTACTCTTTGTCCACATAAAGAAGTAAAAGACCTAAGTGGCCAATACGGTAAAGAAAATAAAAAAAACTAAACTAAAACATACTCATCTCCAGTGACAATACACATCATCGCCCAACATATAATAACCACAATGCCCCATGGGTCAAATCATGTTCCTACAAGCAAGGGGGAAATAGATCCATGTTTCAAAATGATACTATCAAATAGTACATTTCTATTAATTAAAAATTATTCTTCCTATTAATGGTATATAATTAGTTTGGCTCAGGTTTCATCTTAATTTGGTTTTTTATGATACATGTTTTTATCCGACTCGATAATAAAAGTTTACTAGAGGACACAATTTCTAATCAAATAGAATATATCATAACAAAAAACGGATCCAAACCTATGAAGATGGTTGAACAAGACAAGAATGAATGTTTAATCATATAGTCTTATGAGTTATAAAATGATAAACCAAAAAAAAACGAAAAACATTGAGAGTTCACTAATTGCTGAAGTGAATATGCAATTTTCAAACAGTAATAAACATGTGAAAGAAGAGAAAAGTGGAAATAATGGCCTGGATTTTGAAAAGAAAAATATTCAAATCCATACCAATAACAACTAGTGGTATCATTCAAAGTCTAATTTGTGGTAACTAATATCAAGACATGATTTAGTGAAAGAAATATGTTGTAAATAAGACGGAATATTTGGAGAAACATAAACATGAAGAAATAGGGGAGTTATAGATGGATTGTAATGGTTATTCAACCTTATCTAAGATTAAAGAAACCTATAGAGACTAACTACACCCCATGCCCCACCCCGCTTTCCCCACTTCCCCATCCCCCTCCGCCTGCCCTACAGACCCCCTACAGACCACCCCCTGCCCTGCAGACTTCGCCACTCCACCCTGCCCCTGCCCCCTTCCCCCTCCACCCACCCCCTACATCTTACAGAAGGGCCTCAATAATGATTTTGTAATATGGGGAGGGATAAAATATTTATGATTAAAGGAACATAAAAAATCTAAAATAAGTTTACCTAAACGATCGATTGATTTCACGTGAGGTTCTTGGAAGATTCTGTGTTCACAGTAGTATGAGCATCAATTCAGGTTGAGAATCAATTATGGGGTGGTTTTTCTGAGGGTATCCACAAGGATATGACAATGACCACTTGTTGTTTGATTCAAACTCCCTTTTGTTGTGACATCAACAACATGGTGGAGTTCTTTACAATTCATATAAGGGGGAAGACATGAGGTGCAAGAATATTAATGATAGTGAGATTATCTAGCCATAAAAAATTTAATTGAAATTTAAAAAGTATTTTAGTATTTTCAAACAGCTTAGTGTACAGTTCCTATATAGAATATAATCATAAAAAATCACTATATAAGATCAAATTTGGAGGAAAAATTCAGATAAGATTAAATGAAATCAACTTATAATAATAACATTATCCAAAACATCAATTCTACTTATGGAAAATAAGGCCTCCATGTCAAAAAATATGAAATTTATGATATAAAATCAAAACTTGAACTAAACTTTTGAGTTCTAAAAACCCAAATAGATAACCCCTTTAAAAGATATATCTTAGAAGTGAGACCACCTCATCACTATCAATGAACAACATACTGGTTTCATGAAACTTACGGTTCACAAAACTGCAATTATAAATATAATGACATGTTTGAATTTTGATCATCAAAAATACAAAATGATAAAATGAGGTTATATTTCATTTTAAGAAATATTTCAGTAAAAAACACTAGGATGTGGCATTTGTCCAAAAATATAATATACCATCAAGATCAGCATATCAGACCATCTGATGATGATCAGATTTTAGTAAATCTGAATTTATTTAGGTAACAACTAGTAATTAACACATTCAAACCTTGATATAAAACATAAGAATTGTTCTAATCTATGCTTCAATATCCCAAGAAAGGTCATAGATCTCTGTTTTCATAGAGTATAATCTATTGTTAGGAATGCAGCCATGCAGAAAATGAAAATTGTGGAACTATAGTCAGATCTAGAATCTTATCTTCATAACAACAAGGGGTGATGTTATAGTCTGGGAAACACCATCGGAAAAGTCCCCCGACATCGCGATAATAAATGCATGGTTAAGCTAGTGGGTCTTCTCCATATACTCCGCAGATGCAGAAACCTACAGATCAACATTCACCATTTCAAAATTTAATGTTACTATCCGCCAAAATAATTTAAAAATACCAAGAAAGAGGAACGAAGAGCAAGAAGGAGATTTGACGATAATAAAGACAATAAATTGAATGAAATAAATCATACAGTATAAAAATTGGTGGATGAGTTGGGTGCCTCTTAGAGAAGCATATAGTGTTTACGGAGGTAGGATTACCTAATTCCTTCTATGTAAGTATCAGCGGCACCACATTGTATGTGACATATTTACCTAAATAGACTCAAAAATGTCCATTACAGAGTGCACTAAATCACATCATGGATAACAGTGACCTGGAGCCTACACATTAAATGTATTTTACAAGGACCTTCAAATTAAATGTTAAATGACTCACATACAATTAATAGAGGAAGGTGTAAAACATAAAAAACATTGAAAAAAAGTAAAAACACGAACCTGGATGTATGTTTATGCTTCCAACAATAGTATGATTCGATCTTCAACATGTGCATGAGGTGTTTTCCAGCTTTTTTTCTACCCAGAAAACACAAGAAAAATGTTATTAAATAGTAAAATAACTAAGGTTAAAAAAGAAAAGAAAAGGGATGAAAATTTATGTTTCAAACCCCAAACAAGGGCTATTGTTAACCTGTCCATAGTTGAACAGTTCCAGTAGGTCAACCTGAGTCCATTTGTGGGTTTGGTCATTAGAGTAAGAACCACCTCATCTTGTTTCTATTGATTGTTGATTATAGTTCCCCTTGAACTTAAACTTGAGTGAAGTCAATACGATGTCCATCGAGACCACTCAGTAGCTCTTCCTGGTATGAACCCCCTTAGCATTAACCAGACTACTTATGTAAAAATTCTTATACAATAATCAACCTGCAACCTAATGTTTAATGAGATATAACACAGAAGTAGAGTCATGTATATTATAGTTTGAAAATAATAAATGTTAAAGCCATGAATTATTGGTCTAATACCAGCCAAATAAGCATAATGAATGAACTGTTTAATCATGAACCACAAACAAATAGTCAAAATGAAATATGGAATATCAATGTTTTTAATCCAGATAATGGTATTTACATATTTATTAGGAATTTCAATATGGATAGCCACATGAATGAATAATGAGAAAATACACCTCTCAACATTACAACTGTAGTGTCGTAATATGAAATAAATGAACATGCCAAAATTTTACCGTTGACCAGTAGGGCGCATTAAGAGAACATTTCCTTAAGAGTACATTGTCAAATAGATTAGTCTTATGGATAGTAAAATTGACGTCATTGACCTGTCACCTGCCTTTTGGAATAGTATGTAGTGGTCATATTTTACCTATGATGGATGGTATGATCGAAGGATTATTTATATTAAAATAACCCAACCATTACACTAATATGAAAAGCATCATTTCTCAATGATAACATAACAAATAACAGTTTATCCTGAATGGAAAATGAATGTAAATAAATCAAAATAATAATATGAATAAAATGATTTAATGGAAAAGTATAAATAAATTTTATGTGTTATAAAATGTTTTCATTTTTTATATGCCGAGTTTTTGTAAAAAAAACATTTAAGAATCTATAAATGAATTTATAAGAAAGTTCAAGATCCATATAGAAGTAAAACCACATTATCTTGGTAATCCATAGTTTCAAAAATGAAAATTAGCAATTCATATTGAACACTTTCCATAAAGATTTTAAATTAAAGACACACAAAACCTAATTATCAAAATACAGACCTTTATATCCATCAATTTATGTCCCTATACACACAAAGATGATCGAGATATTGAACCACATGAGACAATTAAGATTTTAGAATTTCTAATAAAATAAAAAGAATGATCGAGCTTACATACAATGAAGTCGAGGAATACTAAGTAAATCATTAAACTAAACCATCACTTATCCATTAAAAAACATGTTCTTCCATGTGATCCCATCTCCATATGAACAAATGATTCAAAAAATCATGTATGGGTTTACACATTAAACCATAATGAAGAGAGGTAAAGCCCAGCAAAATCATCTAGGAGATGCTTGACAACATATCAGGGTGGCCTCTCTTGAAATGGAAATCGATCAAAAACCCAGTTGAGTAAGATAATCGCAAAGGATGATGAAAAAACACAATAAATAATTCCATGATAGGACTTTTCCTTCTCCAAACATCTTCAAACCTGCTTCAACCTATTCTAAATCTAAAAAACTATTTAATAAGTACATTAAACATAAAAAAACATCATAGGACTCCCATCCCATATATTTTATTGTCAATAATTATTATATAACCATCACTATGAATGGTTCCCTTATATTTTCAACATAATCACATCAATGTGACATCAATTTATACTCATACTATACCCATGTATTCTATAAATACAACAGGGAGGGATATCTAAATAACCATCACATGAAATTCAAATAACAGTATAACCTTAAAATCAGAACATTGATGAAATAATATGGAATAAAATACCTGTCTTGATTAGAACCTAGGAAGAGGACGCTGTGGTGATAGGTCAACAGAGAGGAGGGCGACGCAGTGAGATAGGTCTTCATGGAGGAGGGTGCTGCTGTGATAGAGGTCGTCGGGAGGAGGGTACCACAGTGAGAGAGTTCGTTAGAGAGGAGGGTTCCGCAGTGAGGAGAGGTCAGGGAGGAGAGTTCGAGAAGGAGAAGTCGTCTGGGAGGAGGGAACCGTGGTGAGGAGAAAATTTTGGGGAGGAGAAGTTGTCAGGGGAGGAGGGCGCCGCAGTCAGTTGAGGTCGAGGAGGAGGGTACCCCAGTCAAGTGAGGTCGGGGAGGAGAACTTGTCGGGAGGAGAAGAATTCAGGAGGAGTAGAATTTGGGAGGAGCGTGAGAGTAGTGAATCAGGGGACCCTGATACCAAATAGGAATACACGTAGTATATCCACAATTATTAAATTAAACCATGGAAATTAGAAAGATATAGCCATGAAAGAACATATCATTCCTCGAGAAAGATTTTAGGTCACTAAAGATTAAAAGATCCTCCCGGATTTTTCAGGGACATAAATATAAGATATTAACCAGATTTCTTGAATCTGGTTTCTGAATCAGAATTAAATGTGAAGGAATAGGTCTCACAATGAAAGGATGTAATTCGATACACGTTGCACCATGAATAAAGGTGTCACACTATGAAAAGAATTTTTCTAGGGCCCTATAAAAAAAATATCACAGAACAATACAATGTAATAGAGATACAAAGGAGATGAGGAGAGACTAAAGTGAAAAAGGGAGTTCTAGGTCACTACTGGAAATAAAATGAATATTAAAAATGCAATCAACTACAAATAACATATATGTGGTTACTTGAAAAATATTTATCTTTTGTATTGGTAAATTATAATAGAGTAAGGTGGGATGTAATGAGATCAACACACTTCCAGGAGGTAACACCATTATAAGAAAAAACCTAACATCACCATCATCTTCTAACTCTAAAACATCATTCCATAGAATTTTCCATCCTAAAAACATAATAAATAGAATAAAAAAACAAAACAACACCTAAATAACAACAACACCACCAACAAGAAGAAACTCCACACAAATAAAGACTGATCAAACACACATGAGAATACAAATGCGTCCCTACTAAAGAATCAGGCCCACCCGAGTGTAAACAATGTTGTACAACCTAAATCTTCTCTACTGAAAGAATACACCAACCAGGTGGTTCTTGTTGACCAGTCTGAGCATGTTGTTTTTAGGACAATGATATATGAGCTATTGTTAGGAGGTTTTCTGGTTTGAAGTTAAATAAAATGAAACAATTTTTTCTTTTCTATTGAATTATCATCATGTCTTAATCATCTGGTTCTAAAGTTGATGCATGGGAAGTGGCTCCCCATTTCTCAGATTTGCTAGCGAACACCAGTGTTCAATTTTTCAAAGACAATGTTAATCGTTTTCATCTCAGTAATAAATTTCTACTCAATGGACCCATTTCAAGACTTGGTGGAATTGTTTATCTTGAAAGAGTCCATGTTATAGAATATGAATGGTTTTTATATTTTTCATTATCTTGTGTTTTTAGTAACATAAACATTTCATCAACAAGTCAGATAGTAGTATTTTTATTTTTCATTTATGGAAATCATTTCATCTCCTATTAGCTTCCTCATTCAACTGTTCACGTGGATATGTTACCCACAATCCTGATCTCATATTCCTTAAATACCCATCCACTCATTTTAGTTTAAATAAAAATTATTGTGAGTTATCTATCTGTGATAACAGTTTATAATTTTCAAATATTTTCATTTGAAAATTCCGGAATATTAGTGAAGTGATCTATTTTAATTATCAAAAAACCCAGCTTTAATAACACCATAATCATTATTATGTATATTTTAGAATTTACAAACTACACAACATCATTCTATTTATGTTTTAGAAGTATCTTCAGGAAATTATTCTTTTCCAAAAAAATTCTTCTATGTAGTTGACCCTTACAAAACTTCCTGTATCAAAAAAATTGACTCTTCTGATTTTTCAAATGAATTGTGAATTCTTATCAAAGACCCTTATGAATTATAAAATGACTTTTACGAATCAGTGTGGCTTCCTTCCTTTGCAATAATTTCAGTCTATGCATGCAATATATGACTAGTATGAAAAATCAGAGTTACTCATACGCACTACCACATCTTAGCCATATTTCAGTCATTCTAACTTCCAGACCGTTGAAATCTATAATTTATGAAAAATACATAGGAACTTCTCACGTACATCATGAAAACATACCCTAATCAACAACAAACCATTATTGAGAAAATCCATAGTATCTAATAAGAAAAAGAACCTACAGTGAAGTACAAGTAAGTCGTTCTCCAGTTTCAAGTCCACTCTTCAGCTAAGGAATACCAGCATTGCCACCATGCCTAACACTATGACGACCTGTGTCATTATGTGTTGGTGAAACTAAATGAAATCAGACTTACTTGGATCTGAATCACAGAGATGGATTGCTGTGTCGGAGGATAAATATCACTATAGAGGATGTGCCTTGATAGAAACCATGCACAGAGGAGCGCCGACGGGGAGGTGGGTGACTACATCATCAGAGAAGAATCATCCCATGGTGGGTGGATGTGTCGGAGGAGTAGAATGGTAGAAGTTTTGGGTGACATCACCGAGAAAGGAGAGTTGCAGGGAGTAGGGCAGAAACAGAGGGAGGTGGAGATCACGAGCAGAGAGCAGGTCATAAATGGGGTCGGGATTGCAAGTGCACGGGAGGATGGTGGTGGGGGATCGCGAGCGTATAGAAAGAATAGGGGTAAATCAATGGGTATTTTTTGACCTGTGTCGTTACCTTAACCTACAGCCACAATTTTATTAAACCATGGTTATATAAGTGTGGCTAAATCATCAATTTCTAGTAGTGACGAAAGCTATAAATAAGGCCCAACTTTCAACAAAATGATTTTTTAGTAGCAAGATCATCTCTTAAACATTTTATTTTCCTCCCAAAGATTCACCAAACGTGGTATCACAACAAAAGACAACTTCCCCCACACATAAGTTCAACTAGATTATGCAATTTCACTTCAAGAGTAGGTTGGATAGGGAAACTTGGATTTTAATTTGGCTAACCTAAAAAAATTTCATAGCTTATAAGGGATTAAATGATTAAATTTTCAATTTAGGCCATTATAAAAATGATTCTTTTGAAATATTGGCCTTAAAACCAAAGAAATTCCCCATCCATTAAAAACACTAGTACCTCAAATCCTCACATTTTTCAGAAACAAATCAAATTCTGGTTAAATCAAGCATTCAAGATTTGGGGTGAATGTGATGAATATGAAAGATATGGTACAAAATCCTCACATGTAAGTGATTTCGATGATATAGAAAATGAGATGTGGCATGGAATTCAAGAATTCTGAATACTATTCATAAAATTTCTAAAGATTTTACCATGAAATAATGTCATTTAAAACATTCATTTAAGCTCAGTTCCATGGAATAAATTGTTTCACTCATAGACATGGGTTTCAAAAATAACATTGATAATCATTTTATCTCAAAATATTTAGAAACACACAAAAATTTTAAAAACAATTTTTTTAACCAAAAAGAAAATAGTAAATGAAAATAATAAAATATAAGTGGTCCCACCCCCACACTTAAATAATGTAGTGTCCTCAATGTTCTCAATTATATTTAATATGTAAGATGTGAATTCATGGACTTGGATGCCACATAATAGGTTCTCTGAGCCTGATGGGCCATATGGGCTCAAGCGAATCTTCCTGAAAGCAAGAGGCTTTCGACTAGTAGCGAGGGCATTGGGTGTGTCCATGGGAAGACTATGCCCTCTTTAGAAGAGTGTAGCACAATGGATGGAATATAAATGTATAATAAATAGTCGAATCAATATAATTAAACCGTGGAAGAAAACTAATGCAATAGATAAACAAGAATAAAAATAACTGTATCAATTGGAAAATTGATGCTGTAATGTCATGTCACTAGAAAACTAGAAGACATGGATTCAAGACCATAAGCAAAAAATGTTCGACATGGTTAAAGAAAAAAATGACTACTACAAGAATCTTGAGATCCAACACGGTCATCTACTGTCATGCTCCATCCTAAATAGTAATCAATCAAGTGTTTGAAGCCGTATGCTTCCCTTTTTCAACACCTGCAACCATTTAATCTACACTGGGTACCAAACGACACTCAAAGAGGGTATGAGATAAATCTTAGTGGGAAACCACCAACTATTTCTATAACATCCAGCCTATGTAATGGAATATAGAAATGTGTAGTCATGAAAATATAATGTAAAGAATGAAATACAACATAACTAAATACCCAAGTACCTACTTCATCCCTTTCCTAGTGTCTGAACATGTAACCCATTCATTTTAGTATGTAATTACCATTTATTTTTAATAGGTCATGTGGGGCATAGCCAACACTAACATCACACTGTGATAGTATAAGTAGTGAAGGTACCATGATGTAACAAGGCAACCTGACAAGGATATCCAGTGAGGGAGTTCTAGGGTAATAACCAAGGTAACGTAAATCTCACGGAACACAAACATAATAGTATATTAGTGTAGCTAAGGGGTATGAGTATAATCAGAGGATCATAATCTAAATCATTCCACAATAATGTTCCTACCAATTCCAAGGTGATCGACCATGGTAAATTGGTGCTAAAAAAGGATAGGGACCGATGGGCTTTCCCCATGGCACCTACTAGTCAACTCTAGATCCAAGGAATTTATTTGAGGCATACTAAAATAATGTAAAGGACCCTGCGGTAGTATACCACGAATCCAAGGAATAAACATGAACCAGAGTCTTGGTGGGTATCAACCTAAGAAAACCACATCCTTGAATTGGAATGGGATTCCCGAGACCCAGGGTATTCCTCTCTCAAAATCCAAGGTGGTATCAAGTCAGTCCATTCCTATTTGATATTGTAATCATGTAATAATTCTTTTTTGTCCAAGTCTTTCTTTCTATTAGAGTGGATAGTTCATGTAGAGTCGCAACCATTTATTTATTGGTCCAAGCCTTGTCTTCCATTAGTGTGGATATTCCATGTAGCATTGTTACCATTTAGTCACGTCTTAATTAACAATTAAGGCATATACAATTAGAGAGGATCACTCTTCTACATTCCATTAACATGGAAATAGGTTCTACAGACAAGTGACCATTATTCAATATCATTTGCTAAGGCCAAGTTATATACTTAGTATACTTTCTATTTCTCATTTCACATTTAATAATCATTTGGAAGAACTTAGCTTAGGTAGGTCAAGTGGTGAGCATAAATTATACATTCCATTATGAAATTATCGTTACTAACAAGTCATTTAATATGGAAAGATTCACCTTTAAGGATGTCAAGCAAAGGCACACCCGAACGGTGGCACAAACGTACCGAAACACTGAAAACCCAAATATGGAATAACCTTCAACATTGGGTGGATTGAGTTGTTGTTTTGAACTCTAACAACTAATAACATATTTGGTAAGAGAATACACATATGATTCTAAAAAGTATACTCATGGCATGTTAGTTTAAGAAATGAGTCCTGAGGAAATCGGAAGGCCCCATATGAACATTCCAAAAACAATGAAAAATAGGGATAAGTTATAAATCACCCACCATAGGGTTGTATGATCCTTCTCCACTAGTAATGGTCCTTGATTTTCCTTAGATAAGAGTGTATCTATGAAAGGTTAAAAATTCTCACATGACGATACATAGGTCAAGAGAAAGAGAGAAGAAGAATGGATAAAGAGGACTTGAGTACTTACTGTTGCGCATCCAACATGATGAATAGAAGATAAATCGAATATCGGAAGAAGAAGATATCTTGATCCAAAGCTCTATCCTTCAAAGAGGTCCAAAATGAGAGTAAAATGTGTTAATCCCCCTAGTTCTATGATTAGGGAGGAAGGACTAGGATTAATAGATCATTAAGGAAAAACTAGAAATTTACCCAGAAATTTAGCCTGCACACAGTTTGTCAAACCCTGTGAAAACCCTGTGAGAATGATCTTCTAGAATGGTTTGTAAACATAGTTTTATCAAACCATGTTCAGTCAATTCACAGGTAATTGGGAAAAGGGGTGCTCACATGGTCAGGCCGCACAGCCGTGTGCCAACCATGCAAGGTGGATATGTCTGAAAAAACACCATCCACAATGTTTTACGAACCATGAACCAAGCCATTTTCCCCAAAAAAATATGGGTTCTAGGCTCCGAAGAAGCCCGACACACCCTCCAAACCTTTAATAACTCGTTATTCATCCATATTACATTTAAAGTAATGATTTAGACTGAACAAATACAGGATCCATACCTGAGTGAAAAACTGGATTCCTAGAGTCTTCACCCCTTAAATGAACTCCCCCCCCCCTGAGCTATCCTTCCATGTGTAAAGGAACACTATCTGATAAAAACTATATCCATTGGGCCCATACATCATCTTACCTTTCCCAAGTCTCATCCTGTACTCGACCGTTCTGCCATTACACTCGTATGAGAAGGAAAAACATGCCTTAGAGGGACATCGTGCTTCAGTCAATGATGCGTACTAGATACTCCTCAAAGGTAGAATTGACATCTAACTCAACATCTCCGAGATAAAAAGTATGAGACTTGTCATCATGATATTGGAGAAGCTGTGAGACATGAAATATGTTGTTCATGAAATGGTACCTCAGATATAGTAGCAACTGATAGGCTACCGGTCCAACTCACTATAGAATTTAATTTAGACCTATGTAACAAGGTGAAGACATTACCTGCTTTCTTAACTATCTATACCCTAGCCTGGGCTATACCAGAAGGAAGAAACGATCCCTAAACTCAAACTCAAAAGGTCATCAATGGTGAATAGCATAAGATTTTTGTTTAGATTGAGTAGTAGTCATACACTTTCTGATCACCTAAACCTAATCTAATGTCTCCTAAATGAGACCAGGACATAGTAGGGATGCCTCACCTGCCTCTAGCCTTCATAAGGGTGAACGACATGGCCTACCATATAAGGCCTCAAAAGGATCCATATGAATCATCTCATAAAAGCTTCTATTATAAGAGAACTCGACAAGAGGGATATGCTTCTCCTAAAAACCACCAAAATCAAAGACACATGCTCGGAGCATATCCTGTAGAACATGTATTTTCTGTTCCAATTTTCAATAGGCCTATGGGTGAAATGATATTCTTAGAATGACTTGAGTCCCCATAACTTTTTGAAACACTTTCCAAACCCATGAAATAAAATAGGAATCCCTATATGAAATGATAGTACATGGAACCCAATGTAGTTGTATAATCTCACAGACATACAGCCTCCCTATTTAATCAAATGAGAAAGTCTCCCCAATAGGAATGAAGTGGGATGATTTTGTTAGTCGATCAATGAATACCCAAATAGAATTGCTACCACTCAACAACCTAGGCTAGAGGAATACGAAATCCATAGAAACATCATCCCATTTCTATTCTAGGTCTGGAAGTGGCAGTAACAAGTCTACAGGTCTCTGGAGCTCCGCCTTCACCTGGTGACAGGTGGAACACCTAGTGATGAGGCCTATAATATGAAATTTCATTCTAGGACACCAGTACTGGTGTCACATATCTCAATACATATTCAAGATTCATGGATGGTATACCCACTAAGAATCATGGGACTCTTTCATCAACTCCTCTCTCATATATACAGGAAACCAAATACTTTCACGTAGATGCAGGACATCATCTCTGTCCATAGACTAATCTGAAGGTGGGTTATCTCCTGATATACTCCCATGAAGAACTACACTATCAAGATCTGAAAACTACCTACTCTCCACCTTTTCATGGTGGGAAGAGGTAACTGTTGATGATGAGAGGTAAAAAATTTCTTTATTTTCATGAAACCCTATATGAAGTTCATAAAAAAAGGGCCATTAACTTCCCATCATTATTGGATTTATTTACGGCCTATGTTTGAGTTTTCTAAATCAGTGCATCTGTTACCACATTTCCCTTTCCAGGTGTATAGGCAAGCTCAAAATCAAAGGATTGTATATATTTGACCCATATCATCTATATGAGGTTCAAGTCACACTGAAAAAAGATATACTCGTGTCTATTGTGATATTTATACACAGAAAAGAACTCACCCAACAGATAATGTCTCAAGTAATGTATGGTATGGAAAACTGCTGCTCGCTCGAGGTCATGCATCGAGTAATTTCTCTCAGGATTCATCAACTACCGAGATCTGCATGCAAATTTTTTTTTTCTTACATCAACACTTCTCATATGATAATTTCTGATGCATCGCAGAAGATAATTCAACCTTTACTTGGTTCTAGAAGAAACAAAATAGGTGCTGATACAAGACTCCCTTTAAACATCTGAAAGGATTTCACACATTCTATTGACCATGTGAACTTGAAACCCTTCTTTGTATGACCAATAAAAGGTGAAACAAGACAATAAAAGTCCTGTATGAATCTCCTGTAATATCCAGCAAGCCCTAAGAAACCCTTGATATCAAACACGTTTTTGGGATGCTCCCAGGTAACTATAACAGTAACCTTTTCAGGGTCAATAGATATTCCTAATTATGAAATGTTATGACCCTATTAGTTAACCTTATTGATCCAAAGTCACACTTAGTAATCTTGGCATAAATATGATTCTCTCCTAGTCTACTCAAAATGATCTCAAGATGTTTGGCATGGTCATTACGAGTGTGAGAATACACCAAATTTCATCCACAAAGACTATGAAAAAATAGTCCATATAGGAGTGGAAAACCCTATTCACCAAATATATCATAACAGTAGGTGCTTTCTTAAGAATGAATGGAATAACTTGATACTCATACAGACTATACCAGCAATGTAAAGATGCACTAGGTATGTCTGATGGTCTGACTCACACATAATGATAACCTGGTCTCAGGCCGATCTTAGAGAACATATTTTCTCTTTGGAGCTGGTCAAATAAATCATCTATTCAGGGATGTGGATACCAGTTCTTGGCCATAAGCTGGTTCAAAATTCTATAATCCACAAATAAATGAAGTGTTTCATCCACCTTCTTGGTGAAATGCACTTGTGAACTCCAAGAGGATGTACTATGATGTATAAATCCTTTGGCCCTTAGGTCCTCTATCTACCTCTTGAGATCCTAAATCTCAGTAGATACCATCATGTATGGAGGAATGAACACTAGAGATTCTCTTGGAACAAGCTCAATTGTAAACTCTACCTCTCTGTTATGATGTAAGCTAAAAAATCTTCAGGGATGAATTCCCTAAAAATATCAACTACTGGAAGGAAATGAGTTTGAAGAAAACCCTGATCCTCTAAGAAAATATTTGCAATCTGGGCGGTCACTCTACCTTTCCCATGATACTTGAGTACAACTCTCTCATCCTAGACATCCCACACACTTTTGAAAAGATTACTACTGCCTTCTGGTGATGTAAAAGTTACCCTATGTCGATAGAAGTATACAAAGGCATGATATTGGACTAACCAGTCCATCCCAAGAATGAAATAAAAGCTCATCATATTGAGAACAAAAAGAGATTCCACAAGAAAGGGTTACTGCAAACCTCAAGGGTACAATCCCTGCACTAGCGTATTCCCTCTGTCTGTATTCCCAATGATGTATTGAGGGTCATTACAGCATTGTGATATTGTATCTCTTGTCCATGAATTTCCATGATATATACAAAATTAAATGGTTATGAAGCACCTATATCAAAAAAAGCAGAAAGAATAGTAGAGGCTACTGGAATAGTACCTCGTACTACAGATGGTCCCGCAACATGATCTTCAAATATCAATTGTAAAGCATGTAACTGACTTGGTCCACGACCCTATGCAGTATATGGACTACCATGATCATGACTGCTCTGATGGTGTTGTGGGTGATTAGGGGTTGGACTCCCACAACCATGACCTCCTCCTCAAATAGACTTGCCAGTGTAATTCCAACTCCCCGCCTGACACAACGCAAAAGAGCTTTGTCTTTCAGGTGCAGTGGATACTGACCCTTTTTCCACATGAAGTTGGTGTCAAGGTCCTATAAAAGAATTGAAGATGACCCATATGGTGGCATTCCTGACACTCCATAGGGTCTCTATCACTTAGGGTCTTCTTATTCCCCGGTGTTCCACACTAATGACACACCACATAGCTATTAAAGTGGATACTCTGGCTACCACTATCCTGACGAAAAACATCCAGGGAATGTTTCTTGCCACTAGAAGAACTACTGGCCTAATGCGACGCTGGTCCTTTAAACCTAATAGTCAAGTCGTCCCACAGGTTACACTTAGTGACAAGGGTCTGATCAACTATTAAAGAATATTTAGGAAGGTTATAGACATTCACCTGAGTTTGGATGGCGTATTGGATCCCATCCTCAAAACGTATAGCACAAAAAAGCTCATCACTGACGAGAATCATTGAAAAGAATTGTAAATCAGTGAAACATGATGAAAATTCCATAACTTACATAGAAAAATGATTTATATGCATGAACTCCCCTGATCTATTTGCTATCATTGCTCGAGGAATGAAGTAATCATAAAAGGAATTCTAGAAGTGAACCCATAACATGCCCTGATGACGACGGACCTTGGTAGCCACATCCCACCAATGCTTGGTCGAATCCTGAACCATGTATGTAGAAAGATTGATTCTATACTCTGGTGGTGTTTCCAGATTGTCAATGACAGACATCATGGCCTCTTTATAAGACTAAGTAGCATGATAACCACACTCCCCTGAAAAGGTAAGAGGATGATGCTGCTAGAAATTGCAGGTCAGATCAGCCATTGTAAGTGAAACCCATGTAGCACCATGCATAGACTTTATAAAATGTTGGAAACTATCCCGGACTTGAGAATTAGTTCTCAGATTAGGTATAGTAGGTGGTGCCTCAAGTGGCGCTTCTGAAGGTAAGACTGGAAGCTTATGGCCCACCATGTGTAGAGCATGGTTGTCACCACCCTCATGGTGAATGACATGGGGACATCATGGAATAATTGGTCTAAATATGCCAAGCACGCACCTTAGAATGATCTTATGATCATAAGATAGCATCACAAGTAAAATCTCAATGTATTAAAACTCAATACCGAAGGCATATTACCCCCAACTACCTGCTTATCGGTAAGTGCTCAAGTATATGTTTCATATCATTTTGCAGTTATTTTTCTGGTTCACTCCTTTACCATTCATAGACATGAAAAGGAGGTATAAATATGTGCAACCAATTAATTTTAGATTTTAGGATTCACTTTATATTATATATCCATTTTTGATGAATTTGTGTCATACACCTATCACTAGAAATGACACCCACTTATTTAAAGCATAATGGCTCGACTTGGTAAATTGATCATCCCAACCCATTAGGGCCCACGGAACTCATTAATTGATATAAGAAATCCCTCAATCGAAGGCAAATTAATACAATTAATGGTAAACTATCACATCAACACTCAACAATCACAAGCATATCAAGGAATTCAAAGTCGTGAAATTCACCTATATGGCATGGAAATATGCTTGACATGTGAACCATAGGTGCCTATAATGATGCATGTAACAATCCCCCTTTCCCTCATATAATTTGGATAGGGATGAAATAAATTATCAAAATAGTAATAATCAACAACACCACACAACATGTGTTTCACCCAACAGTGAAATAATGTCAACTATTATAGGCAAAAGAAGAATAACAATTATAATTTAGGCAACTAGGTTTTTACCCCGAATATGGGTTCACGACTCCCTATCATGGATTATGAACAAGTCCCAAGAATTCCAATTCTCCAATATATTGTCACGTAATAGTAAATCAAGAAAATAAACCACCACAAATAAAAAATTGTGACGACCCGAAATCGGATTCCACATAACAGGTGCCCTGAGCCCGGTGGGCCACATGGCCTCAAGTGCATTTTCTCAAACACTAGAGGCTTTCGAATAGCAGAAAGTGCCAATAGTGTGTTCATGGGAATAATATTACTTCATTATTAGAGTGTAGCACTAAAAAATCAATATTAATGAATAATTAATATTGGAAGAAATATAATTAAACATTGGAAACAAACTAAATCAATAGATAAACGAGAATAATGATAACTGTATCAACTATAAAAGTGATGACGTAATGTCATATCACTAGAAAAATAGAAAACATGGATACAAGACAATAGGCATAACATGTTTCACAAGGTAACAGAAAAAAAGACTACTCAATGAATCCCGAGATCTAACATGGTAATATACTATTAAGATCCATTCTAAACAGCAAGCAATCACGCGTTTGAAGCTGTATGATTCCCTTTGTCAACAACTGAAACCATGTAATCTACTCCAGGAACAAAATGATGCCCACAGAGGGTGTGAGATAAATCTCAGTCCGCCACCACCAAAGGTGTCTATAACATTTGGCATTTTTAATGGAATATATAAATGTGCATTTATATATATATAATGTAACGAAAGCAGTACAATATAATTAAATACCCAATTACCTGCTTCATCCCTCAGCTGGTGTCTGAACATACAGCTAGTTTATTTTGTTATGTAATCACTATTTAATGTTAATAGGATACATGAGGCATAGAAAACCCTGAAATCACCTCCTGATAGTATAAATAATAAAAGTCCCAAGGTGTAACAAGTTAACCTGATAAGTATATCCTGTGAGGGAGTTCCAAGGTAATAACCAAGGTATCATAAATCTCACGGAATGCAAACTCTGTAGTATCTGAGTCTAGCTATGGGGTAATATTATAATCCAAATAGAATAATCCCATGAATTATAAAATATGAATCCTACCCAGTCCAAGGTGATCAACCACGGTAAAACATGTCCATGAATGTTGAGAAGAGAAATAGGTAGGGTTTGGCCAAGCATGAAGGCTTAAATGGAGAGAATAGGACATGGATGAGGTGCCCTTTTATAAGAGATGAAAGGGGATCTTTTGGAAACTCTCAAAATTACTAATTTATAATAAAATAAAACCCTACACAAAAACCTTGAAAGTTTCCCAAATTAGAAGAATATATGATATTGGGTTGTAATATCATCATACAATAAATTTTGGACAACTTTATCAATTTAAATCTATTCTTTTGAATTTACACTTAGTTATTCTATTAAATTTTAATTTTGTTAATATCATTCTAAAAGCATAATTGTTATAAATATTTATATATATGGTGTTAATTGGCCATGAATATTTATTTTTTGATTGTTTAGATCTTATAATTATCACTTTTAAATTTTAAATATTTGTTTATGATTTTTAAAAAATCTAATAAAATGTTATTTTTATAAAATATCAATAGTGTCGATTTTGACACTATTCATTTATTTGACATTAAATAAAATCCTAAAAAAAACTAAAAAAAAAATTAACACAGTATAACATGTCTTAGTAACCTATAAAATTCTAGGATCACTTCATTTAGTTCATATGATATTTTTTTTTATATTTTTAAAACTATTTTTTCGATATTTCTGTTAACAAAATAATTTTTACATCACCATTGTGTCATCATTAATAATAACTAATTAATATCTAAAAATTATAAATAAATTTATTTTTTGTAGTTAATTTAATTATATTTCTAGTGACCATTTACTTTCGATGTTTTATGAAGTTTATCACTAAATTAAAATTATTACACTTATAAGATATCAGAGAGTGACAAGTTGTCGCCTTCTTTTTAAAAAAAATAATTACATCATTTTCTTGGACAAAATTCCATGAAATGTATCCATTCCGACCCTTAGGTGAAATGGGTCGATTTTTATTCATCCAGTAGAATTTTGGCAGGTGTTACGGTAATTTTATAATATTATATTTACCCTTAATTATTCGATTTATCATTATCTATGGGGATAAAAATTATTACCAAAGTTACTATTCATAATGCCCAAAAAATCAATGTACCCCATTAATATAATTTAGACCGACTAATTCCAAACATGGAATCCATTTCCCAAAATTCAAAACACTTAAGTTGTAGTAATTAATTTAGAATTAATCTCGTTGTTGGGAAAATGGGTTTTAAAAGTTAAAACATTGAAAAAGATTGAAATGTTTTTAACTATGACTACAATATAAAATTAATGATAATGAGATACATTATAATAAATGGTAAAAATAAATTCTATGAATACTTTAAATCAATTCAATATTATAATTTTACCATATAAATTATCTCAATGAAAAAAGTTGTTTTTAGTTAAAATTTAGCGTATTTTTACTATTCATCGAAGTATGAAAGTTATCCGAAAAATATAAAAAATTTATCCAAATAAAATATTTATGTCAAATTTCCAAATAAGAAGTTTATTTTTTCTAATCTAACTTTAAAATGTGACAAAAATTAGATTTAAAATGGTTGCGCCATCAAAAGGCGGAAAAATAGCATTTTTTTGAAAAATAGTTTTTTTATCTGAAAAAATGAACATGTCCTTATATCATGTATAGAAAAATAAAAATAAAATTATAGATAATACTATTAAAAGTGGCTAGTTTATATCCCATTAAATAATAATATTTTTATAGTATATTGTTGTTTAGTGAAACTCAGTATTGCGTACAACATAAGCTGTCGAGGAAGGTCGTTCTTGTGTGTAACGCAAGACAAGTTGGTATTACGTGTAGTGAAATATTCATTTGTGGTTGTAGATAATATAATAAATAATTATTTCATTTATAAATTGAAAAAAATCTATACTCGGTGTTTCATGAAATTAATTCTACCAAAAGTGTGTACAACACAATCCATGAATAGTGTTTCATATACTGCAAGCTAATACGGTGTTGCGTATAGAAAAAGAAAATATTGGAGTAGTGTACAACAGAAGACATCAATGAAATTAAATATAATATTTCTCATAAAATATTGGGGTGTTACGATAGGAGTCCCTTGTAATGGGAGACTTTTAATGGCGGTCGCTATTGGGTTTCAATAGAGACCTCTATAGGCAGTGAGAGGGCTTAAAAAAATTTGCACACCTTCCTCCACCCTGTATTACCTCATTCCCCCACCCTGTATTACCTCACTGCGCCACCTTTGTCACACCGCATCCACCTCCGACTCACCATTGTCTCTCATCCTCTCCCTCGTTACACCCAACTCTGCCTCCAACTCACCTATTTTCCCTTCATATCCCTCATCGCATGGCCTCTGGCTATCCTTCATCGCCCGTCCTATCCCTTAACAAACCCACCTCCACCTATGCCTCATCTCTTCCTTGTCCTCTCCCTCACTATAGTCTTTGACACCATATCCCTCCTAAACTCCCCTCCTCACTTCTACCTTCGCATCCCTCTCACCAACTCCCTCTACTCGCACCTGGCCCATTTCCACAACCAACCCAGAGCTACACGCGACCCATCCACCCTCACCGTTGTCGCTCCTCGTGTCTCTCTGGCCCTCCGACTCCACCTCTACATTCACATGGTTCCAGATTTTTCTCGCTATCAGGTAATCCCAGATTTCAATTATATGGTTTTGATTTTGGGACCTTCCATCACAAATTGGAACTTCCACCCAAAATTGAATTTGGTAACTTCCATCACAAATTGGTTTTTTCCACTTCCTTCTCAAGTTATATTTGTTGATTTATTTGGAGGCATTATCTTAGTTTCTATGGTTGATATTGAAAAATTGGTATTTGATAATTTTTTTCATGTACCACATGTCCATAGAGGTTATTATATTTTGTTTCATTATTGTGATTTAGCATTTTTCATTCTATAGTTGTAGCTAGTTTACATGTTTTGATTATAGTTTATCAAAATTTATGTATTAAGTTGTTAGTGGATCTTAGATTCCTTATTTTCCATGTTGACATGTTATGTTTTATTAACTGATTGACTCCTTCACCAATCTGATCAAATGAGTGAAGTAATCCCATTATATATGGCCCAATGACCTATCCAAATATATAATATGAATAACAATATATTGAAGGGAACCAATGATCATGTTTACTAGAAAAGAATATGATATGTGTGTAAGGGAAGAGGATCCATCAAAACACCCAACCAGTTTAACATCACATTTAAGAAACATAGAGTGAAAATAGATTAAAAACAAGAAAGATATATTCAAATCTAAAGTGAAATATCACTGTAATTATCCACTTTAAAACAAAATTGAAGTTTATCAATTAAATCGTTTAAAGATATTTCAATCGAAGAAAAAATAGGAAAAAACAAAATGAAATTTCAACAAAAGAAATATAGGTATTCATAAATTATAAAATATTTCATTTTATAAAGAGTTCTATCACTTTTATATGATTTACCATCTACTCATATTAATATGAGGTTTAGTGACCTTTATCACCTCCTCCTCTTTCTTCTACCAGCATCCATGTGACGTTTTTGTTAAGGTTTTACCTAATTTATTTATGAAACATACATTAATACTAAAATTTTCTCATGGGTGTGGGAATGTAAGAAACATTTTGAGCTTCCCTCCTTAATGGAATCTTTCTTATCTAGAATGAATCAACCATATTTAAGAATCATTCCTCATATAGAATCATCACTGGGGAACTGGAGTCTTTGGTTAAAGGATTTATGATAGATATGATATATTTTAGCAAAATTATGTATAGTTTATTATATATGGAATCATAATAAAGATGTTAATTATGTATAATATAATTATCCTACTTTCTTCATTAATTATTAGATATCATAAGTAGCGGTAGGGATTTATTAAGAATCATGGGAGACAATATGTGTATGTCATCTCCAATAATTAAATTATAATTGGTGATATTGACATTTCATAGTTGGAAATGGACTGTTTTCATTACATGAAAACATTATGTCCATTATGTCATATAAATGATAGGATGTAATCAAATGTGATAATCCCATCACTTCAATAATTGCAAGAGATATGTAGTTTTCATAAAATATAATTCACTTCAGTGATGCTGTAGAGTAATATCTCCTCCAAAAAACCATTTTGGATTGGTGGCGATATAGATATTGAAATTTATGATAAAATTTTATTTCATGGCATAGGGAATTCATAAATGATTATTGATATCCCTGTTTTGTTTTTGGTTACCACAACCCATAAATATGTTTGAATTAAAGCTATCATTATCCATCTTTGTTAATAATATGTATCCATTATGTTCCATAGTTGAATGACAGTCAGATGTATGGGATCATTATTGTATGTGATATCTATTTTCTATGATTGTTTTTGTGTTATAGATTGAAATATCATCTTGTCACTAGTTTATACATCCATATCTTTATGTACCCATGATACTAATTTGTGATGATATCACCATGTGATCAAATAGAGTTTTCATCCAATCCAAACAACCCATTTAATAGAAATTATGATTGTAAGTTATTCATTACACAACTATTAATGGTGGATAAGGTATTCATTATATAACTATTTAGTGTAGATGTTAGGTGACTATTAAGAATCCAATTAAAGTAATTGTTAAATATTTACTAAAGAGGATTTGGAACATATAAATAAATGTTATTAATCATAAAATTATAATGTAATCTAATGTGTCCTTCCCAAAATGATAGAAAATATTAATTTTTTTGATATCACCTCTCATGTGGAAGTACTATTCTTATTAAAAAACTTGGAAAATGTGTTTCTTTTATTTAAGTAGACTTTATTTGAAACATATATGAAAATTATGTGAAACTAATTTTAGGAATAAATAAATATTTAGGCTCTATTTGGTAGTACTTTTTTAAAACATCTTAGAGTACATATCAATTTTGATAAAATTTATTTTGCAGTTGTTTTCAAATTTCATGAAAATGTGTTCCTTGAAAAAAAATTCATGAGAATTTATTTATTTATATATTATAATTGAGACAAAATGTTTTCTATATATTTACTTATCCTTTAACTATATATTATTATTTCATTACCTATTAAAAAGTGTAACAAAAAATCCACATTTTGTAACAAAAAAAATATCTTATTTGAGTTTTATTTTATATGTTAATTTCATCAAAACTTTAATTCAATTAAAAATATTTGTTTCATCCAGACATGTTTTATAATCCTCTCAAATAGATATTTAGTCATGTAAAGAAGATTCCTTTTAAAAATAAAATTAATAATTAATTAAATATATTGCAATGATCATGTCATTAGTGAATTGTTTTTTGTTTTGTATGAGTATGAATTTAAGTCCATATGCAATTGGTTAGTATTTATATAAAATATAGTTTGTGATATGAAATTATAAAAATGCATTCAATATAAAGTCTTTTGTAAATGTTTCTTCTTGTTGTACAAATACAAATATCGATAAGAGTACAATTGATCTTCCAAATAGAACATCTAGAGAATATTTTTAAGGCATTACACAATTTATTTATGTAGCTAGAGGATTTCAATGAGAAAATACCTGTTTTCCATATAGAAAATCTGAAAATACATATCAATTCATATGATATACCATGAGAGAGCACATTTTATTAATTGGGTTTTTGAAAAATTATAAGAGTTGGACTCGTCAGGGAAAAAAATTCATTGTCACCGTATAGAAACTATTAAGATGGCTATTGATGAGAGGAAGACTAATCCTATGCATGAAATGCCTACTGAAATGTCATGTGGGCTAGCTCCTGAAGGCATTAACATTTGGAATGTTAATACCAGTGAGATTAATCCGCACTCTGGTGTAGATCATGATTTGTTGAAGTATTATAAAATAATTGATAATGAAAAAATAGAATTGTTTTTGTGTACTACTCACAGTAAATTGTGTTTTTTTCATGGTTTTTTTCACTTGAAGACATTGAATCAGTGGAAAGATACATCATTCGACATGTTGTTGGTGGGATTGAATAAAGAACATCCTGAGGATACTAAGATTCCTGAGTCATATTACCAATCTCATATGTTTACTAAGAACATAGTTTTCACATATGAGACAATAGATGCATGTGTAAACAACTGTATTCAATGTTGAAATGAAAATATGAATTTGGATAATTGTATGATCTGTTACTCTTCTAGGTGGAAGGATAACATGGGAAACCAGACAAATCAATGTCAGACTATGAAACAGGGGGAAAAAATTTCCCTTAAGTAAACGGGTTACATTCCACTGAAGCTAAGGTTGATAATATTAATTATCTCATCTAAAGTTTCTCAATTAATGAGATGGAATGTGGAAAGAAATAAGAAAATTGATATGATAACTCACCCGGTAGGCACTCTTACTATGAAAAATTTCGATCAAAGACACCCTAAAATTGTGAAAGATAGTCATAATATCTGATTGGGATAGGAAGTAGACGATTTCAATCCATTCAGGTCTATGGTTGGTGCAACTCATATCCCATGGCCTATAGTTTTTGTTCTGTATAATCTTCCTCCATGGCTTTGTATGAAACAATAATTTCTATTTCTTTCCACTCTTATTGATAGACTTGAATGTCCAAGGGATAAGATTGATTTTTACCTTCTTCCATTAATGGATGAGTTGAATGAATTTTGGGGTGATGGTGTGATGACATAAAACTGTGAAACGAATGATATATTAAAATTATTGTGAACAATCAATGACATACCAGCTTATGAAAAATTTTCAGGTTGGATTACAAAAATTGTAATTTTATTTACCCTGCAGTAATAAAAGTAAAAAATTATATATGGATTATGCATTGTAAAAAGTAGACATATAATGGACATAGACATTTCCTTCCCCCTTACCACAGGCTCAGAAAAAACAGAGTGGAATTTGATAGTTTTAGAGAATTCATGCCAGTACAAAAGGTCATGACAGGAGTAGAAATATTATCATAGATTGAGTAAGAAAACATCAACATGGTATATGAATTTTAGGATTTGGTGTCTCATACATTACCCAATATTCGTGGTGCGGTTAGGTAATGCAGTCAAAATTGGAAGAAGAAATGTTTTTTTTAAATCTCCACTTTTGGAAAACTAACATTCTAAGGCATAATTTAGATGTCATGAACATTAGAATTTTTTTTGTGAAAATATGTTGTGGTCCATTTTCAGTGTTAGTGTAAAATCAAAGGACTATGTCAATTCACTATGTGATTTAGAAGTAATGGGTTTAGGGGATCAATTTCATTTATAGTTGGGTGAGGGAAACAATGCATACATACCTACTGCACATAATATGATGAGAAAATAAGAGATTAATATATTTATTTCCATTTTGAAGATTATAATGGTTCCAGATGGTTACTTTTCTAACATTTTCAAGTTTTTTAATGTGATGAGATGGGCATTAAAAGGGTTGAAAAGTCATGACAATCACATACAACTTCAGTAGTTATTTCCAATCTCAATTTGTGATTGTTTATCACCCAATTTTGTTTAATAGTTGATTGATATGAGTAATTTTTTTCGACTTTTTTTATGAAATCCAAGAAAGGATGATTTAAAAATTTTGTAGGACATAATTGTACTTGTGTTTCATTACATTGAGAAACTATTTCCACCATATTTTTACAATGTTATGGTTAACTTGATAGTGAAGTTAACCTATGAAGTAATGACTATTGGTCCAATTCAACTCAAGTGGATGTATCCTATTGAGCTATATCTAAATATATTTAAGTGATTCATATGTAACATATCTAATCCAGAGCCATAAAAAACCATTGGTTATTTGATGGATGAGTGTACTACTTTTTGAGTATAATATCATTTTAATGTTGAAACAAAATAACATAATACCTCTCACATTCATGATATTCTAGTTAGAGTAGGAACAATATCTGATATGGAAAACATCATGTGGATACAAGTTCATAGATATATCTTGTTCAATAATCCATTAGTTTCACCATTGATGCAGTAAGTGTCTTATCAATTTTTTTTATAACTATTATATGATATGTTTGTATATATAAAGATGATCATTTAAACATGTCATAATAAATTGGTGGAGACACATTAATGAGTTAAAAGAAAAGATGCCTCACGTGAGTGATTATCAAATTCAACAGTCCCATTAGGCATCATTTCTTGACTGGTTCGAGGATTTGGAACGTATAAATGTATTTTCTTTATGATTGATGTATAATAATAATTTGCTTCTGAATAACTTAATATTGAAATATGTGAAATATATAGGTCCACAACCTGTGTGATTTAGATGGCTCTACACTAATTGAAGAATTCCACCAACTAGTTGAGGGTCCATCTATAACAGCTTCTCATTACAAGGCTTTAGATGCTAATGGATTTTGGTTTCACATTAAAGACGTCAATGAAAAACGAGTAGCACAAAATAGTGGAATTGGTTGTCAATCTATTGATTAGGGTTATTACTAAAGTCAATTGAAAGTTATAATTGAAGTTATATTCACGAACTGGTTGAAATAAATATTGTTAAAGTGTAATTAGGTTGATCTATTCATTGGAAGTGAAGTCGATCAATATTAGTTTACATTCGTGAATTTTAACAACATGTTATATATAGATGAATGATTTAGTAAAGAACCTTTCATTTTTTCATCACTAGAAGAACAAGTTTTCTTCATTACCTTTCTATCTAATAGGAATTAGAATGTTTCTAGGAAAATATAAAGGCGAGGAGTGTTTTTAATTGAATGAGATGAACTTGACACTATTTTATTTGTTTCACAACAACTTGATCAACACACCATTGTTCAATGTGATGAAGATATTCATTGGGTTAGAGAGAACGTTGAAGGGGAAACAGTTGATTTATATGTTTAATGAAAGGTATGATACTTTTGAGATGTTTTAGTGCTTCCCATTTTTTCTCACCAATATATATTTGATCAAAAAATTAATTTCATGGAATAACATTTACTAATTATTATTTTTATTCATTTATGATTTTTTAAAATATTGCTAATTGTTTTCCTGTTGTTGGTGTTGTTCGGAACTCATGATGGTCTGTTAGTTGGGTCTTATCATTGATTTTGATTTTCCAATATTACTATAAATGTTTCCCCCTATTGATGCAACATAAGATATGTTACAAGGTTAACGTAATAAATTCCTTGCACTGCACATTATGTAAATAGATTAAAATAATGTCACATTGCACTCCACATTATGATAACAACTTATAAAAATGTTTATTAGAGAACAAAAAATTATGTTATTGTATAATGTATTTTAAATTATGGATAAACCATCTTTGATGTTTATAAAACATGTTCTTAAAACAATCAATCAAACATGATGATATACAAAATAAGTAGTATCTAAAATAACTGGTGGGATTTAGGAGATCAATATATTCTATAACCCCAATCAACAGCTGCAATCCAATGTAGAATCAAATCAAACCATGGTAGGTTAAATACATATAAAATTGAAGATCATAACATACCTATAATCTAAAAACCATGAAATCATTCTTTTCATTGAATTATTAGCCAATATAATTGGAAAATTATCCTAGATCACATCTTGAGGACTCATAGACACATTATGTGGTGTAAGTTCATTCACTATGATGTGACAAAGGGTGCGTTGGGATAATATAGTTTCTATATTCTTTTTAGGAAACTAAAGATCATTAAACACTAAGATAATTATTTACCATTAATAGGCAGTTCATGACACTTCTCATTTAATGGAGAGAATCAGAAATAATATCATCTATTTTTTTCAATTGGATATTTCATCATTGAATAATTAAATAAATGTGTGCATGAAAAAAATACCATCACATGGATTAGTAATTGAATGGAATTGTGTTGTGTGTTGTGGAATTCCTAGAAAATGTAAATCATGAATCCAGGTTTCATCAAATGAAATCACGTTGTGCTGGTAGAAATGTATATGTTCAATTTGTTTTTTGTGAATCATGTGACCCAAATGTTGTATGCTTCTTCACCATAGCATAAAAATTATTTCTATCATTTAAAACCACATTATATGTACTTCCCATTTCATCGTATAATAAATTAATATCTATTAATATGTTTAGTGAAGAAAGGATAGAGTATCAAAAAATTCATAAACATACCCAAATTCTCTAAAATAGCTCCCGAAAACACAAACTAAGTATCAATATTCTTCCAAGAACTTTTATAAATGAACTTCACCTCAACTAAATTACCATTACCAACATTACAATTAAAATAAATACTCTAAGTGTGGTACCTTGATTTTCACAACATGAATACAACATTATCTAAACTCCTCAGTCACCCACGCTTACACAACTTCACCAGAGAACCCTATTCCATAACTCCCACACCGCAATTTTCCTTATTCATTGCATGATTCAAGGGGACTAGATATAGAAAAAACTCATTTTCTCCCTTAACTATATGGATGCATATAATTTTCCAACCTAGCTTTCCAAATTGATTGATCAATCACATGTTTTGAAAAATCACTAAACTCTGCATCTTCTACAAAAATATAGACTAGTAATCTCAAGGAAAATTGTAACCTATATCCAACACTATCATATAAGTAGTCGTATAGAACCCTTCATGAAAATAACAAAAAAATCCAAATGATAATTATCTATCTGCTAATCAGCCCTACCATACCCCCATGTAGAATGAAACATCATAACAAACCACCTATACACCTCGAACCTATATATACCAATGAAATTGGATAGAAACTCATGAATATTGGACTCCAAAAACTAAACTAAACTCTCATTCCCCCTTCATCGCTCTTCAAATCCACCATATAATACCACCAATTAAACAAAATATATAGCGGTCCTATATTTATGTCTCTATTTAAGATTGGATATTGACATCATATTTTATTTTAAATCATGTATATTCCACTTATCGAGTATATGATAGTGAGGATATTTAATTTTTTATAGTGGAAAGAAACACTCAACATATTTCATTTTCATGAATATATATCCCAATTATTACTAATGCTTTTTATGAATATAGACACGTCAGAGGAACAAGCACTAGACCCACATCATTCTACAGAGCCCTCTATATCTAAGGGTCGAGGAATGCATGGATGTAAATATGTTTATTATTTAATTATACATTTAACAAATATACACACATATGTCAAATTATGAAGGAAATTTTTTTCAATAGGATAATACTCAATATCTTCTTCTTCTCATAAGAGAGGCCCTGGCCGTGTTATTTCTTCTTGGAATTCCGACACGGCCCTTGATGTATCATTTGATGAGAGATTCTATCCAACGGGATTGGGTACCCCGACATTTATTCACAAATTGGTTCATATCATAGGTAACCCACACATTTTTTTCATTGACTACATGTGAATGGGTGTCTTTCCGCAAGGATACATTATATCATTTATCAAGGGATGTTCAGGTAAGAGGATCATTTTAGTCTCTCAACTATGATTAAAAATACAAAGATGTGATAATATTTTTCCTTAAATAGAATAATCTCAGTGTGTGCCTAAATGAGTTTCTGGAACTTCTCCCATGGGGACCTGTGGAACTTGTTCCTGTACCAACTCCTATATATCTTGATCGTCAAATTTGTCAAAGTTAATCTTTCTCACACTATCCTTTTTGAGGATGTGCTCCCTCTTGATAAAGACAGCTTGTATGGCGACTGTCACATTCTTGTCTGAAGGGTTATATAGGTAACATCCTTTTGTTTCCTTGGGATTACCTATAAAGATAAAATTCGGGCCCTGGGGTGCTAGTTTGTATCCTGAGAAGGCCTTAACAACTACCTCCATACCCATACACATGTGTAATAAAAAATGGGCTTCTTTCCATTCCATAACTTGGAGGGAATTCCATTTCCCGATTTAGTTGGTAATCGGTTTAATGTGTATTCTGTAGTTTGTAATGAATATCCCCAAAAGGATAATGGAAGATCTGCATGGCTCACCATCGTCCTCACCATGTTCTACAAGGTGTGGTTCCTCTTTTCACTAACACCACTACACAACGGTGTATAAGGATAAGTGAGCTGAGATATAATCTTAGACTCTCGTAAAAGATCGATGAACTATTGGTTCAGATATTCCCAACCTCGATCCAATTGAAGTTTCTCTATCTTCTTTCCATGATGATTCTCTACTTCATTCTTGAATTTCTTAAATTTCTCTAAGGACTCTGAATTATACCTTATTATGTAAACATATCGATATCTACATAAATCATCAGCAAAAGTAATGAAGTAAGAATATCCACCGCTAGCTTCTACAGGAAATGGTCCACATACATCCGTGTGCATAGATCCAAGAATCTCTAGGGCCCTTTCACCATGTCCACTAAAAGGAAGCTTGGTCATTTTACCATATAAACAAGTGTGACATCTATCATCTGGTTTTAACTCAGTAGAGTCTAAATAGCCATCTTGGCAGAGCTTTTTCCAGCGCTTCTTGTTTACATGACCGATATGGTGATGCCACAACTGGGAGAGGTATGAGTCATGTGAGTTTGTCTCATTATCGATTTCCAACACTTGGTTTTCGTAATTTAATACATACAAACCATTATTTAAATGTTCCATACCATGACATACATTGTTCTTATAAAAGAGACAAACCTTATTTCCAAACATGAAAATAAATCCATCCATATCCAAAAAAGATACAGGAATTATGTTCTTGGAAACACTAGGCACATAATAACAGTTTTTCAAAACCAAAATCATCCCAGTCAGCAATGAGAGGTGGTAATCTCCAATAGGCAATGTAGCCAGGCTTGTGCCATTGGCAGCTCGAAGATCTACCTATCCTCTAGTAATCTTTTTAAATATACTTGATTCCTACATTTGAATACATATGTGAGCCCCACAAGGTGTATATAATACCTGATGTGTAGAAATAGAAATATTACACTCGATAACGAACACACCATTAGTGTCCCCACGCTTCTGGGTACAGTTCCTCTTCTAGTGGCCTTTCTTTCCATTTGCAAAACACACCGCCTCACATTCTTTTCCCTGCCTATGGATATTCCCCTTCTTGGAAGGATGGCACTTGGGGGATTCGAACCATTTGTAATTCTTTGACCCCTTTTCCTTGTCCTTCCTTTTCTTGTTCATCATAAGGACTGTGGGTTTGTCACACCCAATGTCCTTATCTACATGTAGAAATAAGGTCATAAGATCCGATAGACTCTTCTCATTATTTCTCATGTTATAGTTGACAATAATGCTTGAGAAGGACTTGAGCAGTGATGATAGGATGAGATCTGTACGCAACTCATCTGGGAACTTAATCCCTAAGATTTCCAGGCTTTCAATGTAGACAATGAACTGGACTATATGAGTCCCAGCTGGCATATACTCTCCAAGCATAGTTGTAAACAAAGCGTGGGAGATCTCATATTTCTCCAACCTCGCCATCTCTTGGTAGAGATCCTTAAGGTGAGACATCATGCTATACACATCCATGTTTTCATGTTGCTTTAAGATCTTATTAGATAGGGAAAATAGCATGAAACACTGGACATTTGTGGCATCATCCATGTGTTTCAAGTAGAGAGATAATTCCTCATCACTGGACTCCTTTCCAGGTGCAACTGGAATAGGCTCTTCCAGCACATACAATTTCTTTTCATGGTGAAGTATGACGCGTAAACGCCTCTTCCACTCATGGAAATTGGTTCTGCTGAGAAGGGTTTCCTTCTCGTGTACGGTTCACAATGGAATGTTTGAAGTCATTTTTCTTGTCATTTCTATAAATTAAGATTAGAAAAGGTTTAGTAATTTATTATAAAATTGAGACAAATAAATAAATTAATACAAACTAGTCTCCCACTGTTTTATCGAAATCCAATAGCCCTCAACATTGACTTCGAATGATTCTGTTGCCTAAATATTCTAGTTGAAAGGATCCATATTGCCCTGGGCATTACCCCAACTGGGGTTGTTCATGAAACTTGAAGGGTTTTAGGTAGGCATTCAAAATTCCAACTGCATTAACTCGCAACTCCATGATCCGCTGAGTGGACTCCCTAATCCTAAAATCCTTTTATTTTGGATTTCCTCAACCTTTGCCTCTTGGTCACACCATGTACTGTTGCGGCAGTCAACCCTCGATGCGAACCAAGTCTAGTCAACCCCAAACCTTGAATTAGAATTCCTCGATAATTGAAAGCACCCCAACTAGGGTTGGTTAAGCACTTTGAACTATGGTTCGATTCTAACCAATATTATAGAAGGCTATACCGACTTAATATTTCTTTGAGGGATTTTATCCTTATACGTAAATTTTCGTTTCATTATCTTTGATTCCATTATTATTAATGTTAAGTGGGATATACTGAAGTGATTAACCATGTCTAATAAAATATTTACACATAATCAAGTCTTTATTTTAGTTCCATCTTTCATTTTTGATTAAATCATTTATTGTGTGATCATGAAAACACACCCACAATAAATATACCATGCAACTGATAGAGAAAAAAAATAAATGGTAGGATCATGAGCTTGTTCTATTGGTTAGTTTATCTAGTGGTTGATAAACTATCCCAATACCTATGGGAGAAACACCTTGAACCTTCAGGGTTCGGGTTTACAGCTTTCCACATGTCCACCTTTGTATCTCCTGGGGTTGGTTTCACCTTTTCTCCTTACTTGAGCCTTATCCACTAGCTTGGGAGATCCATCCCTTACATATTCATTTATCTCACATGCATGTGAGTGGTAAAAGGGGTTTTTACATAAAAGAATCCTTGGGCGCGCAGGCCCTACATATTAATGAGGTGAAGCCCACAGGACAAAAAATTTAATTTAAATTAATAAATTAAAGAAACCATTCACATACAAAGGTCTAGGTATAGGTCATGATCATCCATACATTTAAATATATTTACTCATAAATAAAAATAGAATTCAATTCTTTAATCATTCTTGTATAAGATATGTCATGCTCGAATCAATTAATTATCTTTAATTAATCAATCCTTTTCTCTTAAACCCTTTTTCAGAATTATTTTTAGTTTCCCATCCATCATAGTTTTAAATAAATTAAAAGTATCCTTGTACGTAACTTGTACCTTAGAGAAAACCTGGTGAATTCCCGTTCATTACGCAGAAGTTAAATTAAACACATATATATAAAACACATATCACGTGTTGTTCCTTAGCTTTACGCCTACACCATGGTACATGTCTGAAGGGTTTGTATAATATAATAATAAATTTTCATAAATTTTCATAATTTGGGTGAGTACACGGCATGTAGTTATGACTACACGGTGTGTACTTTTATTTTCCGTCCATCCAATATACATGCCCGAGGACATGGCGAGTTAATATACTTTGGAAATTTTTAGAGTACACGGCGTGTTTAGTGGGACACACGCCGTGTAGTTTCCGCATTACACGGTTTGTAGCCGGGAAAGTCGTGTATGGGGTACACGGTCCAACCCTAACTCGAAGGGACTGCACGCCGTGTTCTGTTGGACAACACAACATGAAATCCGGAAACCCTGTGCCACATGTTCTTGGTCAACACATGTTGTCATAAATGACTTAGATTGGATCAATACATGACTTGATATGGCAGACCTGTCCGATGTATGAACCTAGACTACACGACCTGTACTTCCGAATACACGCTGTGTATTTTCATGTTGTATACACATGAACATTTGGATCCTCCATATGAGATCCTCTATTTTATTTTAATAAAAATTAATTGAAAAGTTTGTTTCTGTATGGTGAATTAGAAATGATAGATGACGAACAGATCTCGAGATTCAGATTTAAAGAATGATTAACTTTAATTGAAACAATTAAATTATTTAATGCGTAAATCACCAACGAAAAACTAAATAACTATAATCAATGATATGGCCACTATGATACAACTTGTAGGTTCTGGGTGGAGCGGAAGCCCGTTGGTTGGAGTTCCCAACTTTAATTTTAGCATTAAACAACGTTCAAACTAAGATCTGTCACAATATAAAATGTCGGATCTTTCGAATAAAATGAAGAACGAAAAACTATATAGGGAGTCATAGAACCATAGAGATGGGATCATCATATGTTGGTTATAATTAATTTAATTAATTCACAATAATTACCTTGGTGAAATTCTTTCTTCGTTGATGTCTCCGGTCATGATCTAGTGTGATTCATCGTTGCGTCGTAGAATCCAATTGTAGGATTCCTCTAGCAATGATCCACACATGCTCCACGTATCTCTGGACGTCGCTGAAGGGATCTCCGGGTGCTAGCATGGAAGAACCTTCACTATCGATGTCCTCCTTCGATCGTCTTGATCTGATGGGGAGGATCTCTCTCGGTCTTGAGAGCATTCTTGGAGAAAGTAGTTATTTTGGCCTTGAATGAATTCTCCAGAATTGTTGTGCACAATGATTGGGGAAATGTGTTAGGGTTGTGCCGCACCACCCCCACTGGCTGCAGGACTGCCGGTCGTGGCAGAGTGTACCAAGGGGTGTCGCGTCCCTCCCATATCGAATGTCCTGTGAAGCGCCCATGAAGAAGAAATAGGAGCAGAGAGCAACGTAGCAGACCAATAGCTTCGCCATGCTGGGTTGAAATCTAGTAGCCATGGGATACTGGGGGTATAAATACCCTTCCTCAGCTTCCAGGGACCAAAATCCAACTAAAACTTTACCATGGTTTTCCTTATAATATTTATTTACTCTAGGGACCCCTTTTCAACACCAGCACCATGCCCACTCCTTGTTCCCGTCAATTGTGGGCCCATATTTTGGATTATTTACAAATTTTCTTTACCACAATAAGTTAAAATTTTGACCCAAAAAAATAATAGTGATTAGAATTTCTTATTTGGGTCATATTTAATTTAATTTAATATTAACAAACAATTATTTTTACACAATAGTTGGGATATTATTTCACACTTGTTTGATCTCCATAATTGAAAAACAATCAACATAATTCTATAACACTAATGAAAGTGCCAAATTGCATTCAATTATAATACCCAATTCCACTCAATATCACATAAATCATGAATAAAATGTGTCAGATTTATAGAGTCATTGAATGAAGAACATGCACCATGTATAATGAATGATCACATTTAAAATTATAACACTACTCATAAATTCCATTTTTTATCATCCTAAAAAATGCTAAAAATTGATCACATTGTAGATGTGGTGTCTCTGGGAATATAATCTATGTTTGTTTTTGATTTTGGGCAAGTATTCCCTCTATTCTAGTTTGCAGGTGTTATTTTTAACATTTTATTTTATTTTCTTTTATTTTATTTTATAAACTAACAAATCATTTCTTTTTTTACTAAAATCTCATCAAACATAGAATTAGGAAATTAAGGCATTTGAGGTCTATTTTTAAAAATGTATTGACCAACGTTTATTTATTTTTAAATAATAATAACATAGAAAAAATTACTAAAAAAATGGCCCAGACTAGTCGCTCCGAGGAAGGGTAGGTGAATCTTATTGGCACAGTGCGACCAGCTTTCGAGGGACCACAAGAGTGGAGCGCTCCACATCATCTCCAATACCTTCAATCAATGGATCATCATGTGGGGTTATCAGATGATGACAACTGGTATTTTTTCCACATGTCATGATCAATCCAGAGAATGGAGTGAAGGGTATATTGGTCTTGGGGAAAAAAATCACTCGGCAAATACTCTCCCTCTCTACAATCAACAGGGTTTCCACTATCAAATTTTTAATATTATATTATATATTATACAAATAATAAAATTTGTGATACGTTCTAAAACCAAATATATATTTAAATGAAATTATATTTGTCTTATATAATTTTTTTTACACTTTACTAAAAAATGAACAAATAATATGTGTTCAATTTTTTGATTATTTGAGTAAACTGAATATATTTTTGTTGATATTTTTATGTGAGTACATTTTTTTAAAACATTTTAAATATTAATGAGTTGATTTTATTTTAAAAATGATTATATTTATAACTGAAATGTATTTTTTTTGTGTAAAAAAATTATGTTACATATTATATAAAGAATTAAAAATAAATATATGATAAAAATATAATTTTTAATCATTTATGAGAAAATTAATATATTTTCTTTGATATCTTTAATTTTATAAAATTTTTTTAATGCATGAATAAACATTCAGTTTATTTTATTTTAAATATTATTATTATGGTAAATGAAAGGAAATATTTATGTAAAAAAATTTTATGCCATTTAAAAAACACAAAATAATTTATCTTTAAATGAAATAGTTTTTTACATAAATTCAATATAAAATTTCTAGATTATTCATTAAAATTTTTATGAAGGATTTTATTGACTTGTATGTTTGATTTTTTAGTGAAATATTTCATTGAAGATCTGTGTATGTTTCTAATTCACACTTGAATTCCAGAGGATCTTTCACATGAATTTTCGGTTTAAGTTGCACTGAAATTTTTTCTTAATAAATTTTATAATTGTTATTAGTATAAATTTTGAATAAAATATATTACATATATTATATATTATTGAATTTAATATTAATATGTCTATTAAAATTCAATTTTTATTAATATATTCTATAGTTTTATAAATATATACTTCTGTTATATTTTGGAACATCCATTGAATGTTCATTTAGAAACTTCACTGGAACCTTTCCTGGAACCTCCACTGGGACCTCTACTAGAACATCCATTGGAACATCCACTGGAACCTCTATCGAAACATCAACTAAAACCTCTAATGGATCATACACTGGAACTTTCACAAGAACTTCCATTGGATCCTGGAACCTCAATTGGAACATCCATTGAAACTTCCACTGGAACATCAACTAGAACCTCCACTGGAATGTCCACTAGAACTTTCTATGAAATGTCCACTGGAACCTCCTCTGAAACCTCAACTAGAACCTCCACTGGAACATGCACAAAAAAATCCACTGGAATCTCCACTGGAAAATCCACTAGAAGTTGCACTAGAACCTGGAACCTCTATCAGAACCTCCACTCGAACCTCCACTAGAAGCTCCACTAGAACCTCCACTGAAACCTCCACTTGAACTAGAACCTCCACTGGAACTTCCACTGGAATCTCCACTAGAACCTCCACTGGAACCTCTACTGGAACCTCCACTGGAACATCCACTAGATGTTCTACTAGAACCTGAAACCTATAATAGAACCTCCACTGGAACCTCTACTAGAACCTCCACTGGATCCTCCACTGGAACTGGAACCTCCACTGGAGCTTCCTCTTAATATATTTATAGTTTGTATTAGTATAAATGTTGAATTAAATATATTACATATATTAAATATAATTTCTTTTAATATAAATATGTTTATTTAAATTTAATTTTTATTAATATATTCTATAATTTTATAAATATATACTTATGTTGTAGTGTGGATCATCTATTGAAAATTCAATTGGAACTTCCACTAGAACCTCCACTAGAACTACATCAGGAACTTCCACTGGAACCACCACAGGAACTTCCACTGGAACCTCTACTGGAACCTACTCTAGAACCTCTATTGGAACATCCACTGGAAGTTCCACTCGAACATGAAACCTCCACCGGAACCTCCAATTGAACCTCCACTTGAACCTCCACTTGAACCTCCACTGGAACTTCTGCTTGAACATCCACTAGAAGTTCCACTCGAACCTGAAACCTCCACCGGAACGTCCACTGGAACCTCCACTAGAACTGGAAAATCCGCTGGAACGTCCACTGGAACCTTCACTAGAACTTCCACTAGATCCTCCACTGGAACTTTCTAAATATATACAGATTATTTACATTTTTATTCATGTATTATATATATTTTTAAATGGTAAATTATATTATTTTTATAAAATTTATTTTAAAATTTTAATACATATTTTATGTAAATTCATTTAATATAAATACATTCATTAAAATTTAATTTACATTTTCACCTTTTATTTTTATTATTTTTTTGTTTTTTATAATGGAAATACTTCATTGAAAATTTTCCCTTTAAATAAAAATGTGATTATTTCTTGAAATTGGTATTGTTTATTTTTAGTTCCATTATAAAATATATTTTTATGCCTTTAAAAAATTACTGCTAAAAATGGTTATATATTTATAAAATAATGAGTTTCAATTTATTTGAGAAAATTTTATTATTTCAAAACAATATTTTTATTTAAATTTTAAATGTAATAATATTTTGTAACATTTTTAAAAGTATAAATTTTTAATTTCATTTATAAAAAATATTTTTTAAACTTGCGATGATTAATAGTTGTTTAAAATAATATTTAAGAAAAAAAAATGATATATTTTTAAAAATAAAAATTTATAGGAAATTTATATTTTTCAATGTGATTAATTTTTTATAAATTGGTATGTTTTAAGTAGTAATTTATATCAACATTTTTTATATCTAATTTTTGTTTTTGATATGTTTGTGTTTTTTATCAACGTTTTTTATGTTTTTTTATATCAACGTTTTTAATATGTTATTTTTTTGTAATTTATTGTGTTTTTATATTATTTTAAATAGTATTTTATTATTCAATGTTTTTGTTTATTGATATGTTTTTTATGTTTTTTAATGTTTTAATTTGTTTTTATGATGTATTGCAGCTATATATCTGTAATAATAACAGAGGGTAAAAATGGATTTTTGTAAAAATTCTGACAACTGCACTTTTTAATTGCATTTCAATCCAACGGCCACTTTTTTTTATAAACGTGGAACCATCCTGAGTAAACTGGATATTCCAGTTATTTAGGGCATTGGAGACAATGATAGTCCAATATTGGAGAGGGGTAGAGGAAAGGGGAGGGGGTGAGGCTTATGAGAAGGGGAAGAAGAATGCCCTTGGAAGCGATATTCTGAAGAGCAGCCCGATTTGGAGAAGTAGAGGATGTTCTAAAAGGAGACAAACTCACACCACCCTCCATGTACGGAGGATTTTATGTTATATGAAGGATACCCAATTGATTAACCATAAGATATGTCATTATTTAAATATGGGCGTTCACGTAATACAAAAAATACACATAACATGCATGAAGACGTCATTATTTAGATATGGGCATCCCTGTAGTACACACAATACAAATAACATGATTTCATGTCAATCTACTTATTTAGATGGAGATTGGGAACATGAGGTGGATGGGGAATTACTTGAGAGAGCTAGCAGCGCGTCCGTCGGCCCTCGCACTTTCAGTCCGGTTGTCATTTGGGGCCAAGAGTGATTCCAGCAAGTCGCGGTTGCCGTCGCATGGGCTCTGGAATTTTCCACTGCAGTATGCGCGGGTTGTGCCGCACCACCCCCACTTGCTGCAGCACCGCCCGTCATGGCAGAGATTACTGGGGGCATCGCGTCCCTCCCACATCGATCGTCCTGTCAAGCGCCCAAGAAGAAGAAACAGGAACAGAGAGCAAGGTAGCAGACCAACAGCTTCCCCATCTCACACTTCAATACTCAGCTACACTCCGCTACCCGGGGGACTACGGGGGTATAAATACCCTATCCGACCTTCTCAAACCAAACTGTGTGCCATGGGTTCCACGGACCAAACAACAACTAAACATTTATGATGGGCTTCCTTAGAAATTTAATTTACTTCAGGGACCATGTTTCCATCTCCTGTGTGGCAACATTTTGGATTATTTACAAAAACTTTTACCATTATCAGTTATCATTTTGACCAAATCATACAACGTGATTAAAATTTCTTATTTTTTCATAATTAATTTAATTTAACATTAACGTCAAATTATTATTATAGAATAGTTGGGACCTGCATGTCAGAATTGTTTGAACTCCAGAAATGAACAACGATAACCCTAATCCCAAAACAATAGTGAAAGAGTCAAATTGCATTTCAATTATAATATCCAATGTCACTCAACATCATCTAAATCATAAATAAAATCAGTAATATTTATAGGGTCATGGATTGAAGGGAATGCACCATATATAATGATTCCCCACACTTAAAATTATAATACTACTACGTGATAACACTACCACAAATCCGGGCAAGAGATGCACCGACTTTTTAAAGCAATAAGCAGAAAGCGCCGATAAAAGTTTCACCTTTATGAGTGCCAGCTAAAGTCACTGATAAAGATAATATTTATTAGAAATAAAAAAACTGATAAATATTAAGCATTTAACTGTGTATTTTAAATGATAATGGGTAAATTTATAAGTCCTATTCTTAGCGCATATAAAAGTTATTGATTACAAATATTATTAATTAATATAAATTTGTTATATTTATCTAAAAAATAAAGTTTATTTAAATGCATTAAAATAAAAACACTTGATTAAAATTAATATTTTTTAATAATTCAAATATATATATAATTTTTTAAAATTTTTATAATATTATAAATAAATAAATATATTTAAATAATTATAAAATTATAATTTTTTTAAAATAATAAATATATTTATTACATTTATAATTATATATTTATAAATAAATATATATTTAAATAAATATATGCCTCTAATTAATTTGTTCAATAAACATATATATTATGAGATAATTGTTGGAGGAACCTCCTCAAATGGTGTCCATGAAGTTTTTAATTAAATTGGATGGAGACCGTGTGAATTAATTCACGCAATGACATGATTTTAATGCTGGTCAAAGTAGCATTTTTGTGGAGTTATGAATCTTAAAGAAGACATTTTTCCTTATAAAAGGAGGCAGCTGCATGCCTATTGGACACACCAATATCCACAACACTATGAGCAGAGCCCATTTGGTGCTCGTCTTTCATCAACGATCATTTTTCCTTTGCATCTGAGGGTTATACATTTGAAATCACTTCCATTTTTGGGCAGTCTCTATAGTGTATTTCTTCATTTTAGTTGACCCCCTTTCTGGACTAGGTCTCGTGGTTTTTCCCTCATTGGGTTATCCATGTAAAAATTTCCGGTGTCAAACTTTATATTCTGCACATTTACTTTTGGTAGCTGCACATCCAATTTTATTTGGAGCGAAAGATATTATTTTTCCACTACAAGTTCGCTTTGATTTTGTTTGCACGTTCGTCGCTTATTGTCTTTTCCAAGATCTTGTATAAAAGGAATTTATTTTTATTTCATATTTATTATGGAATCCAATTATAGTCAGATAATTTGTTGAATGGTACCAACTAACATATGTGGCGATTAAAAATGATGGATTTTATTTTCATCAGGCGAATGCATCGTCCAGTGTTTAGTACCCATAAGCTATAAAGGATCTTAGATGAATAATGAGAGTTCAAGGATGAGATGGTTTGTGGTTTCATTTTCCAATGGTACAAAGACAACGTTATGAACAACATTTCCAACACCTCTTAAGCCAGAACTTTGTAGGAGAAGCTCGAGACAACCTATACTACCAAACAGGAAACAATAAATTGTTTCTTCTCAAACAAATGATGAATTTTTGGTATAGAGAAGATACATCTATTTCATACTATTTGAGTGAATATCAAGGAATTTTTGATCAATTTTCTAGTATGGGTATCAATTTTGATGATGTGGTTTTAACTCTTTTGGTGATTAACACATTACCCAATCTTGGGGTGAATTTAAGTGTTAATCTAACCGGTTGTGCTCCTAATGGTGTTCTGAAATTTTGTTTTGTTAAGTCTATAGTTTTAAATGAAGAGGCCAAGAGATGTAATAAGGAGAAATACTCTTCATAACTTCTAGTCACTGAGAACAGGGGATGAAATCATGACTAGGGACAAAGCAGAGGTAGCAGCAAATCCAGTTTAAAGAAAATACATTTTGAATGTCATCATTATGCGAAGAAGTGATATGTTAAGAAGTTTTGTTATCAGCTAAAAAAACTAGAATGAAGGAAACTTCACAGATGAAGAATGGTGATGAAGACGATCATGTCGTCGCCTCTACAGGGGGTGATCTTGTTATTGTTTATGACTCCATTAATATCACTTCTGAAGATTCTTGCTAGGTGGTTGATAGTGGTGCATGTTTTCATGTTACGTCTGACACATTCCTATCATGTGGTGTAGAAAAAAAATTATCTACTATGTTATGATATATTATAGTGGTTAACCTAGGTTCTCTCTAGAGAGGAGCATTCAACAATCAAGTTTTTCAATTTAAAATTAGATAATGAAGTGGTAGTTTTTTTTAATGATTGATTTTGAAAATAAAATAAAGGAAAAATTATGTAAAAGATTGAAATCTAATTGAAAAATCATGTGACTGAAAATAGATCTATGAATTGGTTGATCATGTATAGGTTGATATTCCAATTAAAATGTTCGCATAGTTCAGATTAATTAAATCCTCTTCTCTTAAGCCGATTAAAGTTAGATTCCATAGTCTCTTCCTCTCACATCATTGGTCAACGGTGTTGGTGAGAGTTAACCTTTAAAAAATATTATTTTTTTATACTATCATTAATTTTATGAAAGATTTGCTGTGAATATCATCATTTTATTTAGGCAATTCTCGATCATGTCTTGTTTATCCCAAAAAATCTTGAATATTCACTACAACTCTCACACATACTGACAATCGCCAAGTACATCACCACTAATCCCAGATCTATTCCATCGTATATCGAGTAGAACCTAGTGGAGAAGGTAATTTTCATTAAAAAAATCAATAATAATGACAAAATATAAAATCAAATGCAATCAGACAAGATAATATAAAATGTTATTATGAATTGAAACCAACTTCGCAGAATAGAGAAAACATTTTATAACATTAAGTGCATGAACTCAAACATTGGAAAATGGAAAACCTAAACTTACCCAATCACTCATTATAATTACCCCACCATGATAAGGGTAATTTAGAATAATGAGGAATATGAATACGTTAAAAACAAAATGAAAGAAAAGTGTTAAAAAACAATAACAAAGAAAGTATCCTCCAGAATCGTTCCACATGATGTTTCGCTTCAGTTCTCATGAAATATGGTCTAATCACACAATGGAACCTTCTTATAGGATGTTAGAAATGGGGTTGGATAGATATCCTTGAAATTTAATATCATTTGGCTTAGTTTTAAGGATGTTGTGTCCATAATACGAGACCTGACTTTTTTATGCCCGCCAAACACTATTCCACCAACACTACTTTGTCTGGTGAAAGGGAGGCCTAAATGTAATCATTTATCTCTGAAATTTAACAGGAAACATAATTATAGAGTTAGATTTATAACATATCTATAAGAACCCCATTTAGTGGCTGATATACCAAGATATGATTCTTTGAATGAGGTAAGGTCTATTCTGCTAGCCAAAATAAGTGTTCACATTTTTTTATGTTTTTGGGTTTGTAGGAATTATAATGGGACCACAGCCTAGAAAAATAAGTTGTATCCATGAAACATGGAATACTAAAAATAATTAATCTCATAAATTTGATACATATTTTAAAACATATGTGTGAAATTCAAAGGTGAAAGAAAAAAGTTAAATTTATAGAACTAACCAGTTTTTACATTTAAGCTCAAAACTCACCAAAAATCATAAAATGATACAAATAATCTCACATTTATTAATTTCTAGGTATTAAATCATTTATAACACATGAATAATGGTGAATATGTTGTCTCTATCAATTCCCCCAAACTTAGAACTTAGTCTTCTGGACAAGTAGACATCAAAATCAAATCAAAGAAAATTTAAAACACATATCAATGGGATCCAAGGACATATTTTTATCATGGGGACTTTTTCAAGGTTTTTATGGGTCATTAGGTTTTTAGGATTTAGATGTGAAAATTTTTTAGGCTAAATGAGAAATCCTTGGATCTTTTTGAAGAAAAATTGCATTATTATAATTTTTACTCAAGTATAGTCTCCTCCTCAATCCAGTTAGAATCAATTAATCTCTATCCGCATGAAAAATCAATGAAATTTCACAACATTCATAATTTTAGTTAGGAATGTTTCAATAATATCAAACATGATTTTTCTTGAATGCTCCAGATAAGCACAAATTTCTTTTTTTCATTGGATTCTTCAGAAAGGCACAACTTCTCATACATGCACTACTGGAAATTCGGGCTATATCAACGGTTTAAAACCATGTCTATATGGTCTTCAAATTGTGGCTATAGGTAATATCCATGGTTTTAGGAAACATGGCTATGTTTGGTGTGGCTATAGGCCTAGAATTATATCCATGGTTTGGAACTGTGGCTATAGGTCTAGAGTCACATTTCAAATCGTGGCTATACGTATACAGCCACAGTTCTAACTGTGGTAATATCTCTATATCCACGGTTTAGAAACATGGGTATACTAGAGGAGGGACACAGTTTTTTTACCATGGTTAGAAACCGTGGAATTAGACATTTATCCATGGTTTGTAACTGTTGAAATACTCCTTTATCCATAGTTAGAAACCATGTCTATAGGGTCTCAAAAACCATAAAAAAATCCCCCACCCCCCTGCACAACCCCCCTGCAGTAGCCCACCTCAGGCATACCCCTCCCTCCTCGACACTGGACACCCCCACCCTACATAAACCCCCCTCCTCTGGACATCCCCCTCCCCCCTGGACAGCTCCCCTGCAAAGCCCCCCTCCTGGACAGACCCTAGACACCCCCCAGACAGACCCTAAACACCCCGCCTGACCCTAAACACCCCCCAGACAGACCACAGACAACCCCCAGACAGACCCTAGACCCCCCAGACCCTGGACACACCCCAGACTAACCCTAGACTCCCCCCGAACAGACCCTGGACACCTCCCGAACAGACCCTGGACACCCCCCTGGACACCCCCCAGACCCTTGACACCCCCAGACCCTAGACCGATCCCTCTGGACAGCCCAGAACTCCACTCCCCTAGATAGCCACCCCACCCCCACCCTCCTGGATAGAACCTTGACCCCCCATAACCTAGACACCCCCATACCCTTGACACCCCCTAGTCCCTGGTCAGATCCCCCTGGATAGCCTAGACATCCACTCCCCTGGACAGCCACCCCCACCCTCCTAGACAGACCCTGGACCCCCCACCCCAGAACCTGGACACCCCCCCCAGTCCTGCCCACCCACACACACACACACTGCCCATTTTCCCTACCCCTACCCCTACCGACCCCCACTTGACCCCCCCCCAACCAGCCCCCACTTGCACCCCCCGGACCGACCCTGGACACCCCCCAGACCCTAGACACCCCCAGACCCTGGACAGATCCCCATGTACATCCAATACCTCCACTCCCCTGGACAACCACCCCCACCCACCAAGATAGACCCTAGAACCCCCTAGAACCTAGAAACCCCCATAACCCCCATACCCTGGACACCCCCAGTCCCTGGACAGATCCCCCTAGATATCTAAAACCTCCACTCCCCTGAACAGCCACCCCACCCTCCTGGACAAACCTTTCAACCACCCGCCATAACCTGTACACCCCCAGACCCCTCAGTCCTGCTCCCACCCTACCCATTTCCCCACCCCCACCCCTTCCAACCCCTACTTACACCCTCCTACCTGCCCCCACTTGCACCCTCCTACCATCCCCCACTTTTACCCCTACCAATCCCCTCCTCCTGCCAGTTTCCACTCTGCCCCTGCCAGTCCCCTCCAAATTAAATTACACACAAAATCTAATTACATATTAACAATTAAACAAATACAAATATAAAAAAACACATAACTTCCCTTATATGAGTCTACCTATAAGAAAAACTATCAAAGAAGTCTAAAACAAGCTCAAAAGTACCTACAACACAAGGTAGAAAATAATAGTGCTCATCCCCTAAAATTATGGTAAAAAACATCTTAGAATATTCCTAAAGAATATCACTCAATAAAAAAGAATAGTGCAGCCCCCCCTGCTGGACCCCCTGGACAGCAGCCCCCCCCAAGCTGGACCCCCCTGGGAAGCAGCCCCCCCCCCCCCCCTTGCTGGACCCCGTGGATAGTAGCCCCCTATCCCTGGACCCCCTGGACATCATCCCCCCTACAGAATCCCCCTAGACAGAAACCCCCCCCCCCTTCTGGACCCCCTTGAATAGTTTCCCCCCTGCTGGACCCCCATGAACAGCCGCCCCCCCTCCTGGACCCCCTAGATAGCCTCCCCCCTTACACATCCCTTGCACACCCCTTTCCCCACCTTACACCCCTTGGACAACAGCCACCCCCCCCCCCCCCACATCCCTTGCACCCCTTGAACTCACCCCCTTGCACCCCCTTGCACACCCTACTGGACCCCACTTACACAAACCCCTTGCACCACCCCTCCTGTGTGGCTAGTTATATGGAGGTGTATATATTTTTGTTGTGGTTCTTCCTGGTTTCAGGAGGGGAGGGGAGGGGCTACTCAGGTGGAGGGGCGTTTGTTCATGGGGAGTGGTATGAAGGTTACTTTGGATGCTTCCTAAGGTTGAGGTAGGGAGATGCTGGGTTTATCCAACAGAGACTTACAGAGATTCTCATAGTAGGGTTATAGGTTTCTTGTGGTGGATTTAGGAGGTGGGGTCGTGAGTTTTGTGTTATTGATTGAAATTATAGGACCTTTGATGATGGGTTTTAGCTGGTTGTGTTGCTATTTGGATTTTTCTACATGGTATATTTCATGATACACATACATGGTGCATGGTGTTGGTTGGGTTGTGATTTCTACTATGGTTGGTAACATGTTTTTGGTGCACATGGGTTGGATATTTGGTGTTTCTTCTTTGTGTTGGATTACTATTATAGGATTATGGTTCTCTCGATTTTCTAGAGTGGTGGATATAGTATGGGGTGGGTGTTTAGGTGGTGGTTTGGAGTATGTTCAATTGGCCTATGATAGGTTTTCCCATCTTGTGTATTCTGGTTGTTAATGGTGTAGGGATTTCCATGGTGGATGTTCTAAAATTCCCTTGAGATGGTAGATGCTGCAGGTTGGGAAGCATGATTCTGGTTGATGGGTGGTTCTCTTTCTAGGGTCGGTGCATGTTGACTACTTGGTGGGTCTAGAGGTGATGGATTCAGGGCGGGTATTAGCTAACATTTAGATCAGGGACTTCTTGGGGATTCATTAGGTAGTATGATGGGTTAGGTGTGGGTGATGTGAGGCACTTAAGATGGATGGTATGAGTTGACTTCTGGGTTTTTAGACTTTCTTATGGTGGGGTGGTCCATTTTGATGCAAGGTGTTTAGATGGTGATGGGTGGGGCTTGACGGTGGTCTGGGGATGATTTGGTTTCTATCTAATATTTTGGGTGTTGTGTCTACTATAGGTGCTTATTGTGGTTAGATCTCGTGTGGTTTAGGGTTCTTGTGAAAGTAGGTGTTAGTTTCATGGCCATTTGTTGGCATGGTTGTCTAGAGGTCTTTCACTCTAGGCTTTGTTTGGATAGGGATGCTAGTCTGGTTGGTTGATGTTGGACGCTAGGATGGGGGTTCAATGGTTCTATTTCATTGGATAAAGCAAGACTATTGGATGGGTGATGGATTTTAGAAACTTGTGGGTGGGTGGGTGGGTGGGTGTGTGTGGCAGGGTGGTTGTGAGTGATCACATGAATTTGTTTGTGTTGTTATTTTCTATCATTTGTGACTAATTATTTTTGGGTTTTTATATTTCTCCTTTAGCCGCCTTGTTTACTTGGTTATACTTCCCCTAGGAGTGCTTGTTTGTTTTGTGCTTGGGAGCGTCTGCGATTCCTTCTACCAGATTGTAAGTGGTGCATATGTTGGGATCTTCCATCCAGGAGTGAAAGGAGTATGAGGGGGCGGGGAAACATTCTGGTCGTCACCCCACCGACCGAAATTGTGATTATTCAATATCAACATTGATCGAAAGACTCATGTAAAACTATCACTGCGAATCGCCATAGGGTGTTTTCCTAGAGTAGGGCCAAATCATGGCATTACCACGACGTGACCGCAGCGTGACCACAGCATGACCGCGGCGTGACCGCAGCATGACCGCGGCGTGTTGGCCCATCCAAATGACATTTGTGGGGTAGCATCTTCCGGCCAGGAGAGAAAGGATCGAGAGGAGGCGGGGCAACATTCCAGTCATCGCCCTGCCGGTAGAAATTGTGATTAGTCAGTCTCAAAATTGATTACAAGACTCATAGAACACTATTACTATGAACTGTTGTGTGGTGTTGTCTTGGAGCAGGGCCAAATCACGGAATTACTGCGGCGTGTTGGCTCGGTCTAGCAAAATTCCTAGGGAATCATCTACCGGCCAGGAGAAAAGGGAGGGGGGAGGCGGGGAAACATTCCGATCATCATCCCTCAGCAGAAATTGTGATTAGTCAGTCTCAACATTGATCACAAGACTCATGGAATACTATCACTATGAAACACCGTGGGGTGTCATCCTGGAGCAGGGCTAAATCACGGCGTGACTGTGGCTTGACCGGGGCCTGACTGTGGCGTGATCGCGGTTTGTCGGCTCAGTCCAGCAACATCCGTGTGGTAGCATCTGCAGGCCAGGAGCGAAGGGAGCAGGAGGAGGCGGGTCAACATTCCAACCATCACCCCGCCAACAAACGATAGAACATATCAACTATTTAATATGCTATAACAAGGGTTCTCCAAATAAGGTTGTAGCGAGCAGAACAATGGCGCAACGTCTAAAGGGTAACAAAAAAATAGAAAAGAATCCCACACCCTACACAAACCATTTACAAATTCATTCACTTTTCCTAAACATGGAAATATTATTTATAATCATCAATGCGGGAAAAGGAGTTTCATGGTCAAGGAATATGCCTACACAGACAATGCCATTTGAGTTAAATGAGTATGATAAGCCAATTTATATTATTAAAAGAAAACAAAAACTAACTATCCACTAATAAAACAACAACAAAAGGCATATGAAGGACTCAAACCAAATCTGAACATGAAACAAATAACTATCACTACTCTTTGGTTTAGACGAAAGCGCACCTCTGTTGGAGGGAATTTATTATAAAATCATGGAATTTCATTATCGCACGATTCATTTAATTATATTTAACATTTATTCTAAAAATCATTCCGCACAAATCAAATGCAATAATTTAAGCAACTATATCGACATAACTATCACTGTGAGTTTTCGGAGACATCTCACATCAGTTGGATGGGTTTTATTATAAAAACATGACTTTATTTATAAAATGAACCAATTATATTAAATAACACTTATTCAAGATATGCAATTAAATATAATTAAGTAGAATTAATAAAGAATCTAAATTCAATTTAAAGAATTCTGTAATTAAAGAGGCTAGAAGAGGGATCCTACCTCAAGGTGGAACCAAACTGTCTACTTCGTCTCTTGGAGCTTTCTAAATAAAACTTTTTTCTCCCCCACTGGGTATATGCACCTTCACACACATGAAAAGACACCTAGCCCCTTTTCACACACCCACATGGCCATGATCATGTGCAAGGGGATCCTTGCACATATTCTTATATGCATATACCAGTCTCCACTCACCTGTGTATGCATTTATATATATATATATAAGGGCACACATAGCCCCATACATACATAATCACTACCATGGTTGACAATACACATAACGGGGGAGCCCACATACATATAATTTCTTACCTATGCACACGCAGGTGAGCCACCCTTAACGTGGCTACTCGAAACCAATGAGCAGGGATCAATGCACTTCACAAAGGATAATAGGAACATTAAAATAGATACAGGATGCTATATAACCAGTGAGAAACCAACAAACAACATTTAATCCTTACCTCAATTTGGAGACCCAAATCCACTCAAACCAACACGAAATGATCCAATGCCCTTCTGTAAACAAAATATGGAGTCAAAAGACAAAAATCTTTTAATAAATGTGGTGCGATAGATGTAGTTACTATATAATCATACCTTGAATCAAAGTCGGAGGATTGAATCACTCTGAATCTCATTTTCCCCCCTTCGCAGAATATGATTACCCTTTTTCCATAGAAATAAGTAAAAGATTTAAGTGGCCAATTTAGTAAAAAAAATTAAAATCTAAACTAAAACATACCCTTCTCCTGTGACTATACACATCACCGCCCCACATATAAGAACCAAAATGCCCCATCGGTCAAATCATGAACCTGTAAGCATGGGGAAAATAGATCCATGTATCAAAATGATACTATTAAAAAGTACATTCCGATTAATTAACAATTATTCTTCTTTTTAATGGTATATAATTAGTTTGGCTCGAGTTTCTGCATAATTTGGTTTTGTCTGATACAAGTTTTTATGCCAATCGATAATAAAAGTTTACTAGAGGACACAATTTCTAATCAAATAGAATATATCATAATAAAAAATGTATCCACACCTTTGAAGAAGGTTGAACATGATAAGAAAGAATGTTTAATCAAATATATTGATGAGTTATAAAAGGATAAACCAAAATAATGAAAAACATTGAGAGTTCTCTAATTTCTCAAGTGAATATGAAATTTTCAGATGATAATAAACTTGTTAAAGAAGAGAAAAGTGGACATAATGGCATGGTTGTTTAAGAGAAAAAGTGTTTAAGACATACTAATAACAACTAGTGGTATCATATAAAATCTGATTTGTGGAAACTAATATCATGCCATGATTTAATGAAATCAATCTGCTGTAAATAGGATGGAATATTTGGAGAAACATAATCATGAAGAAATGGGGGAGTTAGAGATGGATTGTAATGGTTATTCAACCTTATATAAGACTAAAAAACCTATAGATACTAACTACACCCCCTGCCCACCCCCTTTCCCCACTTCCCCACCCCCTCCCCCTGCCCTGCAGACCACCCCTTGCCCTGCAGACCTTCCCACTCCACCCCACCCCCTGCCCCCTCCACCCACCCCCTACATCTTACAGAAGGGCATATATAATGTTTTTGTAATATGAGGAGAGATCAAACATGTATGATTAAAGGAACATCAAAAATCTAAAAAATGTTTACCTAAATGATCACTTGATTTCATGTGAGGTGCTTGAAAGATTTTGCTTTCACATCAGTTTGAGAATCAATTCGGGGTGAGAATCAATTACGGAGTGGTTTTTCTGAGGGTATCTACAAGGAGATGAAAATGATCACTTTTTGTTCACATCGAACTCCCTTTGGTTATGCCAGCAACAACATGGTGGATTTATTTACAATTCAGAGAAGGGGGAAGACATGAGGTTCCAGAATTTTAATGATAGGGAGAGAATCTAGCCATAAAAAATTTAATTCAAATTAAAAAAAATTATTTTAGTATTTTTAAATAGCTTAGTGTACAGTTCTTATATTGAATAGAATCATACAAAATATCTATATTAGTTGAAATTTGGAGGAAAAATTCATATTAGATTCCCAGACAACAAATTATAATAATATCATCGACCATAACATCAATTCTGCTTATGGAAAATAAGGCCTCCATGTCAAGAAATATGAAATTTATGATATAAAATCAGAACTTGAACTAAACTTTTGTGTTCTAAAAACCCAAATAGAGAAACCCTTTAAAAGCTATATCTTAGAATTCAGACCACCTCATAAATATCAATGAACAACATACTGGTTTCATGGATCATATGGTTCCCCAACCTACAATTAGAAATATAATGTCATGTTTGAATTTTGATCATCAAAAATAGAAAATGATAAAATGATGTTATATTTCATTTTAATAAATACTTCAGTAAAAAAACAAAGGGATGTGGAATTTAGTCAATAATATAATATACCATCAAGATCAGAATATTAGACCATCTGATGATGATCAGATTTTAGTAAATCTGAATTTATTTTGGTAATAACTAGTAGTTAACACCTTCAAACCTTGATATACAACATAAGAATTGTTATAATCTATGCTTTAATTTCACAAGGTAGGTCATAGAGTTCTGTTTTCATAGAGTATAATCTATTGTTAGGAATGAAGTTGTGAAGAAAATGAAAATTGTGGAACTATATTCAGATCTGGAATCTTATCTAGATAACATCAAGAGGTGAAGTTATATTCTGAGAAACACCATCAGAAAATTCCCCCGACATCGCAACAATAAATGCATGGTTAAGCTGGTGGATCTTCTCCATATACTCCGCAGACGCCGAAACCTACAGATCAACATTCACCATTTCTAAATTTAATGTTACTATAATCCGAAATAATTTAAAAATACCAAGAAAGAGGCACGAAGATCAAGAAGAAGATATGACAATAGTAAAGACAATAAATTGAATTAAATATATTATACAGTATTAAAATTTGGGGATGATTTGAGTGTCTCTTGGAGTGTCTTGTAGTGTTGATGGAGGTAGGGTAACCTAATGCCTTCGATGGAAGCATCAGCGGCAACACATTGTATGTGAGATATTTACCATAATAGTCTCACAAATGTCCATTACAGAGTGCAGTAAACCACATCTTGGATAACAGTGACCTTGATCCTACACATTAAATGTAATTTACAAATACCTTCAAATTAAATGGGAAATGTATCACATACAATTTAAATAGGACAGTGGAAAACATTAAAAACATTGAAAACAAAGTAGAAACACGAACCTAGATGTTTTGTATGCTTCCAACAACTGTATGATTCGATCTTCAACATGTGCATGAGGTGTTCTCCAGCTTTTTTTCTGCCCAAAAAACACAAGAAAAATGTTATTAAATAGTAAAATAACTAAAGGAAATAAATGAAAAGAAAAAGGAAATGAATTTTTAGTTTTCAAACCCCAAACAGGGGCTGTTGTTAACCTGTCCACAGTTGGATAGTTCTAGCAGGTCAACCCCAGTCCATTTTCGAGTGTGGTCATCATAGTAGGAACCACCACATCTTGTTTCTATTTAGTTTTGATTGTATTTCCCATTGAACATAAACTTGAGTGAAGTCAATATGATGTCCATCAAGACCTCTCAGTAGCTCTTCCTGGTATGCAACCCCTTAGCATCAACCAGACTACTTATGTGACAGTTTTTATACAACAATCAGCTTGAACCCAAATGTTTAATGAGATATAACACAAAAGCAGAGTCATGTATATAAGTGTTCCAAAAGAAAAAAATGTTAAAGCCATGAATTATTGGTCTAATACCAGCCAAATAAGCATAATGAATGAACTGTTTAATTGCGAACCACAAACAAATAGTAAAAATGAAATATGGCATATCAACTTTTTTAATCCATATAATGGTATTTACATATTTATTAGGAATTACAATATGAATAGCCAAAAGAATGAATAATAAGAAAATACACCTCTCAACATGATAGTTTTAGTATGGTAATATGAAATAAATGAACATTCCAAAATGTTACCTTCGAGCAGTAGGGCTCAGTAAGAGTACATTTTCTTAAGAGTACATTTTCAAATAGGTTAGTCTTATGGATAGTAAAATTTACGTCATTGACATGTCACCTACCTTTTGGAATAGTATGTAGTGGCCATATATTACATCTGATGGCTGGTATGATTGAAGGATTCTTATATTTATATAGACCAACTATTAAACTAATATTCTAAGCATCATTTCTCAGTGATAACAGAACAAATAACAGTTTATCATGAATTGAAGATGAATGTAAATAAATGAAATGAATAATATAAATAAAATGATTTAAAGGAAAAGTATAAATAAATATTCTATTTTATAAAATGTTTTCATTTTGTATATACTGAGTTTTTGTATAACAAAGAAAATTTAAGAATCTATAATTCATTTATAATAAAGTTCTAGATCCTCATAGAAGTAAAACTGAATTATCTTGGTAATCCATAGTTTCAAAAATGAAAATTAGCAATTCATATTGAACACTTTCCATAAAATATTAAATTAATGGAACACTAAAACTAATTATCAAAATACAAACCTTCATATCTAACAATTTATGTCCCTATACATATAAAGATGATCTAGATATTTAACCGCACTAGACAAATAAGATTTTAAAATTTCTAATAAAATAAAAAGATTGGACAAGCTTACATTCAATGCTATCGAGGAATACTAGGTAAAACCTTAAACCGAACCATCACATATCCATTAAAAAACATGTTCTTCCATGGGATCCCATATACTGATGAACAAATGATTCAAAAAAGAATGTATGGATTTACACCTTAAACCATAAAGAAGAGAGGTAAACCCCAGCAAAATCTTCTAGAAGAATCTTGACAATAGATCGGGGTGGCCTCTCTTCAAAGGGAAATCAATCAAAAAACCAGCCGAGTAAGATAATTGAAAAGGGTAATGAAAAAACACAATAAATTCTTCCAAGACAAGACTTTTCCTTCTCCAAACATCTTCAAACCTGCTTCAACCTATTCAAAATACAAAAAAGTACCGAATAAGTACATTGAACATCAAAAAACATCCTAGGACTCCCATACCATATATTTTATTATCAATAATTTTTGTATCACAATCATTGTGTATGGTTCCCTTATATGTTCAACATAATCACATCAATATGCCTTCAATTTCCACTCATACTCTACCCATGTATTCTATAAATACAAGAGGAAGGGAGATCTAAATAACCATCACATGAAATTAAAATAATAGTAAAACCTTAAAATCATAACATTGATTAAATAATATGGAATAAAATACCTATGTTGATTGGATGCTAGGAGGAGGGCGCTATGGAGATAGGTCATCAGAGAGGAGGGCGATGCAGTGAGAGAGGTCTCCGGGGAGGAGGGTGCCACTGTGAGAGAGGTCATCGGGAGGAGGGCTCCACAGTCAGAGAGTTCATCAGAGAGGAGGGTGCCATGGTGAGGAGAGGTCGGGGGGAGAGGTTAGGAAGGAGAAGTTGTCAGGGAGGAGGGCACCGTGGTGAGGAGAAATTATTGGGGAGGAGAAGTCATCAGGGGAGGAGGGAGCCACTATCTAGTGAGGTCGGGGAGGAGGGCTCCCCGGTCAAGTGAGGCCCGGGGGGAGAACTCGTCGAGAGGAGAGGAAGTCAGGAGGAGAAGAAGTTAGGAGGAGCACGAGAGTAGTGAATCGGGGGACCCTGATACCAAATAGGAAAACAGATGGTATAACCACGATTATTAAATTGAACCATGGAAATTATAAAGATATATCCACGAAGGAATATATCATTCCATTAGAATGATTTCAAGTCATTGAAGTTTAAAAGATCCTCCCAGATTTTCCAGGGACATAAATATAATATATTAACCAGATTTCTTGAATCTAGTTTCTGAATCAGAATTAAATGTGAAGGAATAGGTCTCACAATGAAAGGATGTAATTTGTGAAATGTTGCATCATAAATAATGGTGTCACAGTGTGACAAGAATTTTTCTAGAGTCCTATATAAAAATGATCACAGAACAATATAAAGTAAGAGAGATGCAAAAGAGGAGAGAAAAGACTAAAGTGAAAAGAGGGAGTTCTAGGTCACTACTGGAAATAAAATGAATCTTAAAAATGCAATAAACTACTAATAACATGTATGTGGTTACTTGAAAAATATTTATCTTTTGTATTGGTAAATTATAATAGAGTTAGGTGGGATGGAATGAGATCAACACACTTCTAGGAGCCAACACCATTAGAAGAAAAAACCTAACATCACCATCATCTTCTAACTCTAAAACATCATTCCATAGAATTTTCCAACTAAAAAACATTATAAATTGAATAAAAAACCAAACAACACATAAAGTATATCACCACTTCCAACAATAAGAAACTCCACAAAAATAAAGACTGATCAAACACACATGAGAATAAAAATGCCTCCGTACTAATGAATAAGGCCCACTCGAGTGTAAACAATGTTGTACAACCTAAATATTTTATACTTAAAGACTACACCAACCAGGTGGTTCTTGTTGACCGGTCTGAGCACGTTGATTTTATGCCAATGATGTATGACCTATTGTTACGAGGTTTCCTAGTTTGAAGTAAAATAAAAAGAAACTATTTTTTCTTTTCTATAGAATTATCATCCTGTGTTAATCATCTCGTTCCGAAGTTGATGCATGGGAAGTGGCTCCCCATTTATCATACTTTCTAGCGAATAGCAGTGTTCAATTATTCCAAGATAAGGTTAATTTTTTTCATCCCAGTAATAAATATGTGCTCAATGGACCCATGTCTAGCCTTGGGGGAATGTTTTATCTTGAAATATTCCATGTTATAGAATATGACTGGTATTTATATTTTTCATTATCTTGTGTTTTTTGTAACATAAACATTTCATCAACAAGTATGATAATCGTATTTGTATTTTTCATTTATGGAAATAATTTCATCTACTATGAGATTACTCATTCAACTGCTCATGTGGATCTGTTACCCACATTCCAGATCTAAAATTCCAAAAATACCCATACCCTCATTTTAGTTTAAATAAAAATTATTGTTAGTTATATAGCTGTGATCACAATTTATAATTTTTAAATATTTTCATTTGAAAATTCCAGAATATTAGAGAAGTGATCTATTTTAATTATCCAAAAAATCAAACTTGAATAACACCATAATAATTAGATCATATATTTTATAATTTAAAAACAACACTACATCATTATAGTTATGTTTTAGAAGTATCTTTAGGAAATTGATGTTTTCCTAAATTATTCTGCTATGTAGTTGACCCTTATAAAACTTCTGGTATCAAAAAATTGACTCTTATGATTTGTAAAATGACTTTTGAATTCTTATCAATGACCCTTATGAATTTTCAAATTACTTTTAAGAATCAGTGTGGCCTCCTTCCTTTACAAAACATTCTGTATGTGCATGAAACATATGACTCATATGAAAAATTAGAGTTACTCATATGCAATACCACATCTTAGCCAAATTTCAGTCATTCTACCTTCTGGACCTTTGAAATCGGTAATTTATGAAAAATACATAGCAACATCTCATGAACATCATGAAAACATACCCTAATCAACAACAAACCATTATTGTGAAAATACATAGTATCTAATAAGAAATGAAACCTATTGTGACGTGCATGTATGCAGTTATCAAGTTTCAAGTCCACTCTTCATCCAAGGAATATCAACATCACCACTGCACATAACACTGTAATGACCTGCGTTGTTATGGGTTAGTGAAACTAAAAGAAAATGGACTTACTTGGATTTGGAGCATGGAGGTAGGATTTTCCGTGTTAGAGGATGAAGATCGCTGCAGAGGATGTGCCTTGATAGAAACCATGCACAGAGGAGCGCCGAAAGGGAGGTGGGTGACTGGATCATCGGAGAAGAATAATCCCATGGTGGGTGGATGCATCATAGGATTAGAATGGTAGATGTTTTTGGTGACAGTGCTGAGCAAGGAGGGTTGTAGGGAGTAGGGCAGAAAGGGAGGGAGGTGGAGATCATGAGCAGAGAGTAGGGAAGAAATGGGGTGGGGATCGCGAGCGCACAAAAGGAAGGTTGTGGGGGATCACAAGCATATAGAAACAACAGGGGTAAATCCATGGGAATTTTTTGACCTGTTCCATTACCTTAACCTATAGACACAATTTTATTAAACATTGGCTATATAATTTTGTCTAAATCTTCAATTTCATGTAGTTAAAAAAGCTCCAAATAAGTCACAACTTTCAACAAAATGATTTTTTAGTAGCAATAACTTCTCTTAAAAATTTTATTTTCCTCCAAAAGTTTCACCAAATGTGGTATCACAATACAAGACAGCTTCCCCCACACTTAATTTCCACTAGATTATGCAATTTCACATTAAGAGAAGGTTTGATAGGGAAAGTTGTATTTTAATGTGGAAAACGTATAATAATTTTCATAGCTTATAAGGGATTAAATTATTAAATTTTTAAGTTAGGACATTAGAAAAATGATTCTTTTGAAATATTATCCTTAAAACCAAAGAAATTACCCATCCATTTATAACACAAGTACCTCAAATCCAAATGTTTTAACAGAAATAAATCAATTTCTGGATAAATAAAGCATTCAAGAAGTGGGGTGAATGTGAAGAATATGAATGATATGGTTCAAAATCCTCACATGTAAGGGATTTCAATGATAAAGACAATGATATGTTGCATGAAATTCAGGAATTCTGAGTACTATTCCTAAAATTTCTAAAGATTTTAACATAAAATAAAGTGATTTTCAAAATTCATTTACGCTCAGTTTCATGGAATAAATTGTTTCACTCATTGACATGGGTTTCAAAAATATCATTGATAATAATTTTAGCTCAAAAGATTTAGAAACACACAAAAATGTTAAAAACATTTTTTTTAACTAAAAAGAAAATAGTAAATGAAAATCTTAAACTATAAGTGTTCATTACCCCACACTAAAATAATGCAGTGTCTTCAATGTATTCAATTAGATTTAATATTTAAGATGTGAATACATGGACTTGGATGCCACATAATAGGTTCCCTGAGCCTGATGGTCTATATGGGATCAAGCACATCTTCTTGAAAGCAAGAGGTTTCCGACTAGTATCGAGGGCCTAGGGTGTGTCCATGGGAAGAAGATGCCCTCATTAGCAGAGAGTAGCAGAGTGGATGGAATATAAATGTATAATAAATAGTGGAAGCAATATAATTAATCAGTGGATGCAAACTAATGAAATAGATTAACAAGAATAACAATACCTGTATCAATTGGAAAATTGATGCTGTAATGCCATGTCACTAGAAAATTGGAAAACATAGATTCAAGACAATAATCATAGAATGCTCCATCCTAAATAGTAATCACTCAAGTTTTTGAAGCTGTATGCTTCCCTTTTTCAACACCTGCAACCATGTAATCTACTTTGGGTACCAAATGACACCCGAATAGGGTATGAGATAAATTATATTGGGAAACCACCAATGATTTCTATAACATTCGGCCCGTGTAATGTAATATAGAAATGTGTAGGGATGCATATATAATGTAATGAAAGAAATACAATATAAATAAATACCCAAGTACCTACTTCAACCCTTTCTTGGTGTCTGAACATGAAACCCATTCATTTTAATATGTAATTACCATTTATTGTAAATAGGTCACGTGAGGCATAGACAACATCACACTGTGATAGTATAAGTAGTGAAGGTACCATGATGTAACAAGGCAACCTGACAAGGATGTACAGTGAGGGAGTTCTAGGGTAATAACCAAGGTAACGTAAATCTCACAGAACAAAAATGTAGTAGTAACTTAGTGTAGCTAATGGGTATGAGTATACTCAAAGGATCATAATATAAATCATTCCACAATACCGTTCATACCAAGTCTAAGGTGATCGACCAAGGTAAAATCAGGCTAAGCAAGGATATGTGTTGAGTCAATAAGGTTTTCCTTATGACTTTTCCATTCCTTCTTGTTTTGAAAATCACAAACATCTTATCTTTAAGGAAAATCACTTTTGTAAGGAAAAATGCTTTCTTAAGGAAAATTTCTTTTATAAGGAAAAATGCTTTCTTAAGGAAAATCGCTTTTATAAGAAAAATTTATCCTTATAATATTTTCATTAATATTTTTCTTAAGTATGAAATTCGGATTCACTTTCTCGGAATCATAAAAACTTTGATATAAAAGCATTCTGTTTTTAGGATTCGGTTCTGGACAAGAACTATAAGGAAGTTTCATTCCGAATTCCGGATATGAATTCTGACTTAGTTCTATTCTAGATTCAGGATACGAATTCTGAAGAAGAATTCTCATTACGAATTCTAATGAAGAAATCCCATTCCGAATTCTCATTACGAATTCTGAAGAAGAATTCTCATTACGAATTCTAATGAAGAAATCCCATTCCGAATTCTCATTACGAATTCTGAAGAAGAATTCTCATTACGAATTCCAATGAAGAATTCTCATTACGAATTCCAATGAAGAATTCTCATTACGAATTATAATGAAGAAATCTCATTCCGAATTCTCATTACGAATTCTGATAAAGAATTCTCATTACGAATTCTGATGACGATTTCTCATTACGAATTCTGATGATGAAATCTCATTACGAATTCTGATGATGAATTCTCATTACGAATTCTGATGATGAATTCTCATTACTAATTCTGATGATGAATTCTCATTACGAATTCTAATGACGAATTCTCATTACGATTTCTGATGACGAATTCCTATTCCGAATTCCTATTCCGAATTCTCATTCCGAATTCACCTATTAAACAGAATCTGATTATCATTGTTTTATACACTCTGAATTCATTCACTCTGAACTTTCACTCCGAAATTTCTATTCTGAACCTTTATGTTAGAGTTTAAAACGATGTCGTACATTCTGTTACACTTACCTTGTTATAAAACGATGTCGTCCATTTTGTTATAAACTAACCGTTGTCTAAGTGACACGTGTACAGGTCCCTCCGAACTTTAAGGAAAATATAACTGTTGGAGAGGAGCCGACCTTACCTATAAATAGGAGCTATTTGAAAAAGCTCGAAACGGATGGATGAACAATTTGGATTTTGTGCATACATGCTGTTGAAGTGATTTCTAGAGAGAGAGTCTCTTATTAACTCTCAAAGCTTCGTGCGACTCCGAATGTTGGTGATTACATTTGAGGGCTTCCGGGGATAGGAAGACAGAGGTGCCGACTACCTTAAAGATCAAGGGCTTTCTTGCTGAGAAAGACAGAGGTGCCGACTACCTTAAAGATCGAGGGCTTTCTTGCTGAGAAAGACAGAGGTTGCCAACTACCTTGAAGTTGAGGGCTTGCGGGGATAGCAAGACAGAGACACCGATCTTTGTATCGACGGCTTACCCGAGTGTGGGTAAGACAGACTTGCTTGAAAGTATAAATCAAGGGACCTTTATCCAAGGTTGTTGGATACCCTTCTCTTTGGGTTAAAAGACTTATATCTTGTTACTAGTAGTTTTACTACTTGTTTTTATTCCGCTGCAATTTGTATCTTAAGGAAAGTATAACTTTCTTATACTCCCTTACTTACTCTGATTAGTTTAGATTCTATACGCTTTAAGGTAGAATCTCATATTGTAACTTTTGTTAAGTTTCAATTTCCGGAACCATATTTCCGGAACCTACTTTTGGAATTTTTTTCCAAGTTTAGTTCGGTGTTAGAGGTGTTGTGAATCAACTTAGTTTAACTTTGTTAAACTTAGTCCTTTCCTTTTCTTAAGGAAACTTTAGTTATTCATAACTAACTTTAAAGGTTCCAAAGAAATTTTTAAAGTATACAATTCACCCCCCCCCCTCTTGTATGTTGAGCATCTCATTTTATATTTCGATCCTACAATTGGTATCAAAGGTTGGAAACCTCTTACTCTATACCATTCTTACATTTGGTATCAGAGCCAAGGTTACTGAAATACTTGTACTCACATACAAGTTTTTCTTGCTCAAATTTTTCATTCCGAACTCTGTCATTCCGAACTTTTCCCATTCCGAATTTTTTGTTTACGAATCTTTTGCTATTAACAAGTTTGTTTCCAAGTTATTTCTAGTATGGCAGGAATGAATGTTGGATCTATTGACAATTTGAGTCCTACAAGACCACCTATCTTTGATGGTAATGATTATGAATACTGGAGAGATCGTATGAAGACTTTTGTTATCAATACTGGAGTAGATAACTTTGTCATGCTTACTGGTGACTATAAAATTCCTGACAAGGAAGTCAGAACCTTTACTAACCAGGAAAAGCAAGAATATCAACTCAACTATAAGGTACGCAATTCTTTACTGTGTTCAATGACCAGAAATATATATAGCCAAATTTCTTCTTGTGAAGCAGCTAACTGTATATGAAAGAAGTTAGAGGATACACACTTTGGGACTTCTAAGGTGATTGAGACTAGAAGATCTATGCTTAGAGCTGAATATCATGGCTTCAGTTTTCCTTATGGAGAACCTATCTGTAAAGTTCAACAAAGATTTATGACTATCGTCAACAGTCTACAATCTATGGGAGAAAAAGGTTTAGATGATGAAGCTCTTGTGGACAAGATTATTGATATTATGCCCAATGAGTGGGAATCCAAGAGAACAGCTATAGATGAGAACAGGAAGGTTACTCAAATTACTCTTGATGAATTATTTGGAACTCTTCTACAACATGAGACAAGAATGAAGAGAGATGCTGACAACATCAAGAAGAAGAATGGAAATGGTACTGTTGCTTTTACTACAACTTCTAATCAGATGAAAGCTAAGACTCCTGAGAGAGTTACCAGATCCAAATCTAGGAAAGTCATTTTCCAATCTGAATCTAGTGAGAGTGAAGTCTCAGAAAATGAATTAGCCAATCTTGCTCGAAGGATGAACAAGATAGCTGGACAGAGAAACTTTCAATCCAAGTATAAGAAGAAGGATAGGAAAGATAAGAAAGATGGAGAAGTTACTTGTTATGAATGTAAAAGAGCTGGACATATTAGACCAGATTGCCCTATGCTTAAAAAGAAAGAAAGGAAGGAAAGACATTCAGACAGGAACAGGAAGAAGTATTACAAAGCCAAAGATAAGAAAGTTCTGAAAGCTAATGACACCTAGAGTGCCAGTGGTGGTGACTCTTCAGATGAATCTTCTGAATATGAATCTTCAGGACAGAAGAATCTTGGTCTTATAGCCAGATTACCTATTGAAAATCATTGTCTTATGGCTAAGGTACGAAATGCCGAATCATTGACCAATGTTTCTTTAAATTCTAATGATAGTAAGTATTATAACTCTTCTGATGAAGAATCATCTTCTGATGAGGAAAATACTTTACCTACTTTTGAAGAAATTTCTAGGTTTGCTGAACTTCTTGAGATTGAGAATTCCAAACTCAACAAGAAACTTGATAAGGCAAATTCTAGGAATTCTATTCTTACTAAAGAGATATCAGATCTTTCTAAAGATCTTGATAAGAAAAATGCTGATTTTGAAAATATTTCAAAAAATCTTGAGGAAGTAAGTTCTGAGAAGAATAAACTTTCTAAAGAGTTAGAAAAAGTAATTTCTAAGAAAAATGTTTTCGAGCCTAACTCTAGTTCTAAAACTAATGATTTTGAGGATAAAAACTTGGTTGTAAAACTCCTGTCCGAAATTTTTTCCTTAAAGAAGTGTTTATCAAACTTTACCCATGGTAAGGAAAATTTTGATAAGATGTATTCTCAAATACGACCTTTAAGAAATAAATCCGGATTTGGTTATACCCAAGCAAAACCTGTTTTCAGCAACAATTATTTTGTTCCTCAAAGTGCTCCATTTTGTACTAAGTGTCAATGTGGTGGTCACTGGGCAAGAAATTGTTCCTTAAACAAAACCCAATCCTTAGGTTTTCATAAAGCTTATTTTTCTAAGAAAATGTGGGTACCAAAAATTTTATTGTCTGGAAATCTCGGATCCAAACAAGTTTGGATTCCGAAAATCTAACTTTGTTCTTAATTTCAGGAAAATAAAGAAAGTTCCAGCAACAATATTTGGTACATGGATAGTGGATGTTCCCGGCATATGACTGGTAACAAAAGCTTTTTTGAAAAGATTATCAAAACGAAAGGAGGAAAGGTAACTTTCGGAGACAATGCTAAGGGAGAGATTGTTGGTATTGGTAATATTGTTCTTTTAGGTAAAACTTTGATTTCAAATGTTCTTTTTGTTAAAGGTCTTAAGCACAACCTCATTAGCATAAGTCAGTTATGTGATGAAGGTTACCTTGTGAATTTTAGGAATGATAAATTCTTAGTTCAAAATTCCAAGGAAGAATTTATTCTCTCAGCCAATAGGCAAGAGAATGTTTACACCTTAAACTTAGAAGACCTAAGAAGCCATGCTTTACCTTGCCTAAGTGCAATGGAAGATCAGTCTTGGTTATGGCATAGAAGATTTGGACACTGTAATCTTAGAAACCTATGTAAACTCTCTAGGAAGAAACTTGTTAAGGATCTACCGGAGCTTAGATTTGATTCTTCTAAAGTTTGTGATCCTTGTCAATATGGCAAGCAACATAAATCTAGTTTTAAGTCGATCGGTGAAGTCTCAACAACTGATGCATTACAGTTGGTGCACATGGATCTTTTTGGTCCAACACAAACTGGAAGCATTGGAGGCAAATACTATGTGTTTGTTCTTGTTGATGATTACACTAGATTTACTTGGGTCTATTTTCTAGCAAGGAAATCTGAAGCTTTTTCTTATTTCAAAAGTTTTAGAGCTCAAGTTAAAAATGAGAAAAACCTTCCATTGAAAACTATTCATAGTGATCATGGAGGAGAATTTCAAAATTCTGATTTTGAAACTTTTTGTAGTAAGAAAGGTATTACTCACAACTTTTCAGCACCTAGAACTCTTCAACAGAATGGTGTAGTTGAAAGAAGAAATAGAATTCTTCAAGAGATAACTAGAACCATGTTGAGTGAATATTCTATTTCTAGACATTTCTGGGCTGAAGCTGTAAGTACTGCTTGTTATACTATAAATCGAGTTTTGATTAGACCTTTTCTTAATAAAACACCTTATGAGTTATGGAATGGTAGAAAACCTAGACTCTCCTACTTCAAGGTTTTTGGTTGCAAAGTATTCATCTTGAATACTAAAGACAACTTACATAAATTCGCACCAAAATCAGATGAAGGGATTTTCTTAGGTTATTCCACAACCTCTAAGGCTTATAGAGTTTTTAATAAAAATACTTGTACTGTTGAGGAAACAGTACATGTAAAATTTGATGAATCAGATCCTTTTGTTTTTAAAACCTCCCAACCTACATCTTCGGATGTGTTTTCAAAAACTGATTATCAACCTTTGATAGAAGAACCTTCTGATAAGGAAATTGTTCTAGAATATACTTCTGAAACATTTACCCCAGAAGACTTTCTACCCTATGTTGATGAACAGGTTTTACAAAACCCAAATCAGATGTTTCTTAAGAATCATCCTAGTGATATTATCATTGGTGATGTAAATCAACCTGTAAGGACCAGAAGTTCCTTAAGAAATGAAGTAGAACATCTAGAATTTCTTTCCCAATTAGAGCCTAAAAGCACTGATGAAGCTTTAGGTGATGATGATTGGATCAAAGCAATGCAAGATGAACTAAATGAATTCGAAAGAAATAAAGTCTGGACCTTGGTTGAGAGACCTAAGGAAATTTCTGTTATTGGAGTAAAGTGGGTTTTCAGAAATAAATGCGATGAAAATGGAGTCATTGTTAGAAATAAAGCTAGACTTGTTGCTAAAGGCTATAATCAGCAAGAAGGAATAGACTATGAAGAAACCTATGCTCCAGTAGCTAGACTTGAATCTATCCGTATTCTACTTGCCTTTGCAGCATTCTTTAATTTCAAACTATTTCAAATGGATGTGAAATGTGCTTTTCTTAACGGTTATGTTCAAGAGGAAGTTTTTGTTGAACAACCTCCTGGCTTTGAAGATATAAAACATCCTGATCATGTTTTTAGACTTACCAAAGCTTTGTATGGCCTTAAACAAGCCCCACGAGCATGGTATGATAGACTTACTGGATTTTTGCTTCAAAATAACTATGTTAAGGGAAATGCAGATCCAACCCTTTTTATAAAGAAAGATAAGAAAAATGTTTTGATTGTTCAAATTTATGTTGATGACATTATATTTGGTTCAACTCAGCAATCTTTGACTGACTCTTTTGCTAGTCTAATGAAATCTGAGTTTGAAATGAGTATGATGGGTGAGTTAACATTTTTCCTTGGTTTTCAAATTTCTCAAAAACCAGAAGGAACTTACATATCCCAACATAAGTATATTATAGATCTTCTTAAAAAGTATGGTTATGACAACACTAAGAGTATAAGTACTCCCATTGGTACCTCAAATTCTTTAGATCTTGATGAAGCTGGGAAACCAGTAGATCAAACATCTTTTAGAGGTATGATCGGAAGTCTACTTTACTTAACAGCTAGTCGACCAGACTTAATGTTTTGAGTATGCTTATGTGCAAGATATCAATCCAATCCTAAGGAATCTCACTTAAAGGCAGTAAAAATATTTTTTTGCTACCTTAAGGGAACCATGGATCTAGGATTATTTTATACTTCTGGAAATGATTTTGTTCTAAAAAGCTTTTCTGATGCTGACTTTGGTGGATGTAGAATGGATAGGAAAATTACATCCGGAACTTGTCATTTCTTAGGAGATTCATTAGTTTCTTGGTCATGCAAGAAGAAACATTCTGTTGCACTCTCCACTGCTGAAGCTGAATATGTAGCAGCTGGAAGTTGTTGTGCACAAGTGTTGTGGATGCAACACACACTCACAGACTATGGCTTGTGTTTTACTAAAACTCAAATTTTGTGTGATAACACAAGTGCCATTGCCCTAAGTAAAAAACCTGCACATCACTCTCGTGAAAAACACATAGATATTAGGCATCACTTTCTTAGGGATCACACACTTAAAGGAGACATTATTCTTCAGTTTATCGGAACGCAAGATCAACTTGCTGATATTTTCACAAAATCTTTACCTTCTGATAGATTTGAATATATTAAACAGAAGTTAGGAATGATAACCGTAAGGTAATCTTCCTTAATTAACTTTCTGTTGAAAAATCTCCTTACAGTAATAAACTCCTTTTCATAGGGGGAGTACATATGTTTGTTTATTTAACAAAGTTTTTCAAAATTTGTTTTCAAATTTTTCGGAACGAAAATTTCCGGAATGAAACTTTCGGAACTACCATTTTCCAGAATGGATATTTTCATACAGAATACTTCTGGAATGAAAGTATTCGTATTGAAAATTTCCGGAATGGACAACTTTCGTACTGGGACTTTCATAACCAGATTTTCGTACCAAATTTTGTTTTTCGTATTTACCTTTTTCGTATTTACTTTTTCGTATTTACTTTTTCGTATTGAGTTATTCGTATTTACTTTTTCGTATTTACTTTTTCGTATTGAGTTTTTCGTATTGAGTTTTTCGTATTTAGTTTTTCGTATAGAATTTTTTCGTAGTCATCTTTATATTACCCATTACGAATAACCTTCCTAAGCTAATCTGAAAGGTATGATTTCCTTACTGAAGTTTTCGTAATCATATTTTACTTGCTGGAAGTTTCTTATATTATGTTTTCGGATTATAGTTTTCTTAAATCTTTGTTTTAATAAAACCTCAAAAAGATCGGATTCAAGCATTCAACCGTTAGATCAGATCTCAGATCATTCTAAACCGTTAGATCAACCGAGGAAGTTGAACCGTCATCCCAATGCCTATATAAAGGGGACCCTATTTTCTCATCCCACATCGATTTCAAGCTTTTGCGTGCTGAAGCTCTGACTCTTCGATTTAAGGCCATTCCGAACTTCAGTCTTCTCTGTTCCGAACTTCTCAGAGACTTCTAATCCGAATGTCTGCAGAGTTAGCTTCTCAAGAAATGTCTTCAACTAAGCCCATTTCACAATGGTTAGTCTACAGAGAACGGTTAGTGCATCCGAATTTCTTCATCAACTATGATTCTATAATATCAAAAAATATCAAGCTGAATGGCTGGGAAGATGTTGCGATATCAAAAACCGGCAACCAAGATGAAGTCTACTCAGATTTGCTTGTTGAGTTTTATGAGTCGGTTTCTTTCTTTGAGGAAGACAATAGAGAAAAATTTTCTTTCAAATCGTATGGAAAGACATATAAGCTATCTTACAACAAGGCTGCAAGCTTGGTAGGGTTGAATTATGAAGGTGAAGCTGAGTTTATCTCGCACGTTCTGCCAGACTCCTTGGGTAGTTTCAACAAGGAGAAAGCCTTAGAAATTCTCGGATTAGATGATGATAAGGCTCCGAAAATTGCAAGTCTTTCTACAAACTTCCGGATTCTGGAGTTATGGGTGAAAGGACTTATCGTACCAAGAAAAGGAGACAAGGACAGCTTGAAGAAGAGTGAGATATATATCTTGGATTTCCTGATAAATCTAAGAAAGTTCAACCTGATGAAGCATATTCTTCTCAACATTGATAATTTGAAGAAGGGGAATCTGAGAGCTCAGATAGTGATGTACCCGGCAATATTGTCGAAGCTGATAGTTCGGTGCCTAGAATCCTTCAAGGTAGCCTGTAGTTCTAAGCCGAAAGTTTGCAAGATCATGTTGCTCAGTGATGCAACTCTTAAAAGGATGAATATATCTTTTAACAAGGAGTCAGGGAAGTTCATTGATCTACCTCCTCAAGTAGAAGTGACTCCGAAAGTGGCTGATCCGGAATCATCCAAGCCGGTAAGGAAGAGGAAGCTGAAAGAAGTGGTTGTCGATGCTGAGGAACCTAAGTCTAAGGAAGTCCATTCCGCACCTCCTAAGTCTAAGAAGAAGAAGACATATACTGATGAGGTTGCAGCGAAGTGGAGAGCTGACAAGGAAAAGAGGAAGGAAGGAGATCCGCAGTTCAGATTGGATCCTGCAGAGGCCTAAGCTCTGAAAGAGAAGGCTGCTGATGAGCTCGAGAAACAAGCAAAGGAAAAGAAGCTGAAGAAGAAGTTGTCAGAAGCTGAGGTTGTTCAAGCGTTGTTGAAATTTAATGAAATGGTTTCAGCAACCATTCCCGTTCCGAGATCTTTTTCTCTGGAATCTCTACCTAAGACTCCAGGAAGAAATCTTGTTACTCCGGAAGAGGCTGTTGCTACTGAGGAAGTAGAGCTAGTGGAAGAAGTTGAAGAAGCGGCTGAAGGAAGTGGTGAGACAGGAGATGTGCTCAAACAAGTAGATGAATATAAGGGAACTCCTTCGGATCACCTCTCGCTCCGAACATCTGAAGCTCAATCTTCAAAGCTTGCTACTCCTGCAATGGAAGAAGAAAAGGGAGAAGAAGAAGTTACTTGTCAAGAACATATTTTACTTGATGCTGCTCAGATGGGAAACGTAGAAGCCAATGTTCAAGAAGTTGCTGATGAGGAAGATAAAATTGTTCAAGTCTCTAATAGTGAGAACAGATCTCCGGAACAGGTTTCAATTCCGGAAAAAAAAAGGGAAAGCAAATTCTTGCTGATACCCCGAGTTCAGAAAAAAGTTTGAGGAAGGAAGCTGGTAGCTCTTCTAAGAGGAAGTTGGAGCTTATTGAGGAAGAAAATTCTCCTAGCAAGATTTCTGATTCGGAGTCATCATCGTTGGGGCACGATTTTGTTGTTCAGTCCTTGAAGAAGTTGGTGGGAACCATTCTGACCTTCTCCAGTATAGACTCTAGATGCCAGATGCTTCAACATACGATGAATCAGAAAACCGACTCCGTATCCATGGTTATGGATAAATGTGTTGAGATAGAAGCCCAGTTCAAAAATTTCTTTATTGGTTACGAAGCACATAAAAGATCTTGCAAGAGGATGACAAGCTGGTCGAAGAAGAATGTGGAAGAGATGAGGTTGCTGGATGAGTTTCAGGAGAATGTTAAGGATGCTTTTCAAACCGAGGACAAGAAGTTTCATGAGATGACTGCATCATTCGATGAGAAATTGACAGAGGAAAAGAACATTCGGAGTCAGGAAGTAAGAGATCTGAATGGAAAGCTCAACTCTGTTAATCAAAGTTGGAAATTTGAAAGGGATCATCGGATCAATTTTCTAGAAAGGATAAAGTCTCAGGAAGAGAAAATGGAAGCTCATGAAGAAAAGTTGAAGGCTCAGGAAGAAATAATTGAAGCTCAGTCAGCAAGAATAGTTGCCTTAGAAAAGCAAGCAGAGGAAGATCACAAAGACCTCAAGAAGATCAAGACAATTCTCAAGGGGCTCATGTCGAAGGAGAAAGATCCGAAATGACCAATCCGATCTTTTTGTTGTAATCTGTTTTTGTTGCTGACATTTCAAATATAATGAAAATTGTGCTTGTTGTTTCTATTGCTGTCGTTACTAATCTTTTCAGGTACTTTGTTATTTTGTTTCCATTCCCTCCAATTCTTTTTGAAAATCACAAAGGGGGAGAAGGAAAAGATCCTTAAGAAAAAGAGGAAATCTAATAAGAGTTTTTCAAAGGGGGAGAAAGGAAAATACCCAAGGAAAAAGAACTCTGATAACAGTTTGTTTAAGGGGGAGTTTTTCTTAAAGAAACATCACTCCGGAAATATGAATACGATCCTTAGAGTTTCAAAGCCTAAGGGGGAGTTAGTCGTATTCATCTATATTCTTAAACCAAGGGAGATAAGCTTTAATATGTTTCTTTCTTCTTAGAATAGCTTTTTCGTAAGGATGTTTGTGCTTTCCAAAAAGGGGGAGATTGTTGAGTCAATAAGGTTTTCCTTATGACTTTTCCATTCCTTCTTGTTTTGAAAATCACAAACATCTTATCTTTAAGGAAAATCGCTTTTGTAAGGAAAAATGCTTTCTTAAGGAAAATTGCTTTTTTAAGGAAAAATGCTTTCTTAAGGAAAATCGCTTTTATAAGAAAAATTTATCCTTATCATATTTTCATTAATATTTTTCTTAAGTATGAAATTCGGATTCACTTTCTCGGAATCATAAAAACTTTGATATAAAAGCATTCTGTTTTTAGGATTCGGTTCTGGACAAGAACTATAAGGAAGTTTCATTCCGAATTCCAGATATGAATTCTGACTTAGTTCTATTCCAGATTCAGGATACGAATTCTGAAGAAGAATTCTCATTACGAATTCTAATGAAGAAATCCCATTCCGAATTCTCATTACGAATTCTGAAGAAGAATTCTCATTACGAATTCTAATGAAGAAATCCCATTCCGAATTCTCATTACGAATTATGAAGAAGAATTCTCATTACGAATTCCAATGAAGAATTCACATTACGAATTCCAATGAAGAATTCTCATTACGAATTCTAATGAAGAAATCTCATTCTGAATTCTCATTACGAATTCTGATAAAGAATTCTCATTACGAATTCTGATGACGATTTCTCATTACGAATTCTGATGATGAAATCTCATTACGAATTCTGATGATGAATTCTCATTACGAATTCTGATGATGAATTCTCATTACTAATTCTGATGATGAATTCTCATTACGAATTCTAATGACGAATTCTCATTACGATTTCTGATGACGAATTCCTATTCCGAATTCCTATTCCTAATTCTCATTCCGAATTCACCTATTAAACAGAATCTGATTATCATTGTTTTATACACTCTGAATTCATTCACTCCGAACTTTCACTCCGAAATTTCTATTCCGAACCTTTATGTTAGAGTTTAAAATGATTTCGTACATTCTGTTACACTTACCTTGTTATAAAACGATGTCGTCCATTTTGTTATAAACTAACCGTTGTCTAAGTGACACGTGTACATGTCCCTCCGAACTTTAAGGAAAATATGACTGTTGGAGAGGAGCCGACCTTACCTATAAATAGGAGCTCATTTGAAAAAGCTCGAAACGGATGGATGAACAATTTGGATTTTGTGCATACATGCTGTTGAAGTGATTTCTAGAGAGAGAGTCTCTTATTAACTCTCAAAGCTTCGTGCGACTCCGAATGTTGGTGATTACATTTGAGGGCTTCCGGGGATAGGAAGACAGAGGTGCCGACTACCTTAAAGATCGAGGGCTTTCTTGCTGAGAAAGACAGAGGTGCCGACTACCTTAAAGATCGAGGGCTTTCTTGCTGAGAAAGACAGAGGTTGCCAACTACCTTGAAGTTGAGGGCTTGCGGGGACAGCAAGACAGAGACACCGATCTTCGTATCGAGGGCTTACCCGGGTGTGGGTAAGACAGACTTGCTTGAAAGTATAAATCAAGGGACCTTTATCCAAGGTTGTTGGATACCCTTCTCTTTGGGTTAAAAGACTTATATCTTGTTACTAGTAGTTTTACTACTTGTTTTTATTCTGCTGCAATTTGTATCTTAAGGAAAGTATAACTTTCTTATACTCCCTTACTTACTCTGATTAGTTTAGATTCTATACGCTTTAAGGTAGAATCTCATATTGTAACTTTTGTTAAGTTTCAATTTCCGGAACCATATTTCCGGAACCTACTTTTGGAATTTTTTTCCAAGTTTAGTTCGGTGTTAGAGGTGTTGTGAATCAACTTAGTTTAACTTTGTTAAACTTAGTCCTTTCCTTTTCTTAAGGAAACTTTAGTTATTCATAACTAACTTTAAAGGTTCGAAAGGAATTTTTAAAGTATACAATTCACCCCCCCCCCCCTCTTGTATATTGAGCATCTCATTTTATATTTCGATCCTACAATATGGCTCTATGGGCTTTCACCATGGCACCTACTAGTCAACTCTAGATCCAAGGAGTGTATCTGAGGAATCCTATAATAATTTAAAGGACCCTACAGTAGTATACCAAGCATCCGAAGAATAAAAAAGAACTAGAGTCTAGGTGGGTATCAACCTAAGCAAACCACGTCCTTGAATTGGAATGGGATTCCCGAGACCCAGGGTATTCACCTCTCAGAATCCAAGGTGATATCAAGTTAGTCCATTCATATTTGATACTGTAATCATGTAATAATTCATTTTGGTCCAATTCTTGCCTTCCATTAGAGTGGATTGTTCATGTAGAGTTGTAACCATTTATTTACTGGTCCAAGCGTTGTCTTCCATTAGTGTGGATATGCTAAGCAGCATTGTAACCATTTAGTCAAGTCTTAATTAACCATTAATGTATATTCAATTAGAGAGGTTCACTCCACTAGCTTCCATTAACATAGAAAGGGGTGCTACAGACAAGTCACCATTAATCAATATCATTTGTTAAGGCCATGTTATATTATTAGTAAACTTTCCATTTCACATTTCACATTTAAGAATCATTTGGAAGCACTTAACATAGGAAAGTCAAGTGGTGAGCATAAATGACACATTCCATTATGAAATTATCTTTACTAACAAGTCATTTAATATGGAAAGACTCACCTTTAATAAGTTAAAGCAAAGGCACACCCGAACGATGGAACAAACGTGCCAAAACACTGAAAAACCAAATGTGTCATAACCTTCAACATGGGGTGGATTGAGTTTTGGTTTTTAACGATAATAACTAATCACATATTTGGGAATAAAATACCCATATGATTCTAAAAAGTATAATCATGGCATGTTAATTTTAGAAATGACTCCTGAAAAAATCAGCAGGCCCCATATGAACATTCCAAACACAATGAACATTAGGGATAAGTTATAAATCAACCACATTAGGGTTGTACGATCCTACTCCTCCAGTATTGGTCCTTGATTTTCCTCAGATAAGAGTATATCTATGAAAAGGTTAAAAATTCTCACATGAAGATATATAGGTCGAGAGCAAGAGATAAGAAGAATTGATAATGAGGACATGAGTACTTACTATTACACATCCAACATGATGAATGGATGATCAGTTGGATATCTTACGAAGTAGATCACATGATCCCAAGATCTTGCCTTAAAAAAGCTCTAAAATGAGGGAAAATGTTGTTAATACCACTAGTTCTTGGATTAGGGAGGAAGGATTAGGATTAATAGATCATTAAGGAAAAATTGGAAATTTACCCAGAAATTTAGCCTGCACATGGTTTGCCAAACCGTGTAAAAACCTTCTGTGAAGGATCTTCCGGAATGGTTTGGAAAAGTAGTTTTATCAAACCATGTTCAATCCATTCACATGTAACTGGGAAAAAGGGGCACTCACACGGTTAGGCCGCACAACCATGTGCCAACCGTGCGAGGTGGATCTGTCTGAAAAAACACCATCCACATAGTTTACTGAACCATGCACCAAGCCATTTCCCCCCAAAAGATGGGTTCTAGGCTCATAAAAATCCCCAAACACCCTTAGAACCTTTTCTAACTCGTTAGGAATCCAAATTACATCCAAAGTAAAGATTTAGACCGAAAAAATAAAGGATACATACCTGAGTGAAAAACCAGATTCTTATAGTGTTCACCACTTAAAATAACTCCCCCCTGAGTTCTCCTTCAAAGGTTAAAGAAACACTATCTGAGAACAACTCTGAACATTGAGACCATACATCGGCTTACCTCTCACATGTCTCATCCTGTACTCGACTGTGCTGCCATTGCACTCGTATGAGAAGGAAAAACATGCCTTAGAGAGACATCATGCTTCGGTCAATGATGCGTACTAGATAATCCTCAAAGGTAGCATTGAAATGTAACTCAACTTCCCCGAGATCAATAGTATGAGACATGTCATCATGATATTGGGGATGCTGTGAGACGTGAAATATGTTGTTCATTACATGGTACCTCAGAGAGAATAGCAACCGATGGGCTACCAGCCCAACTCGCTCTAGAATTTCATATAGACCAACGTAATGAGGTGACAACATTCCCTTATTTCTTAACTATCTATGCCCTAGGATGGGATATATCATAAAGAAGAATCAATCCCCAACCTCAAACTCAAGAGGTCATCGACGGAGATCAGCATAATATTTTTGTCTTGATTGAGGAGTAGTCATACGCTTTCTGATCAGCTAAACTTATTCTAAAGTCTCCTGAACAAGACGAGGACCTAGTATGGATGGCTCACCTGCCTCTAGCCTACACAAGGGTGAACGGTATGGCCTAACATATAAGACCTCAAAAGGATCCATCTAAATCATCTCCTAAAAGTAGTTATTATAAGATAACTCGATGAGAGGGATATGATTCTACTAAGAACCGCCAAAATCAAAGACACATGCTCAGAGCATATCCTATAGAACATGTATTTTCTGTTACAATTTTCCATCTTTCTAAGGGTGAAAAGATGTGCTTAGAATCACTTGAGTCCCCATACCTTTCAGCAACCCCTTCCAAAACCATGAAGTGAAACGACAATCCCTACCTGAAATGATTGTACATGGAACCCCATGTAGTTGTATGATCTCACAGACATACAGTCTTCCTAGTTATTCAAATGATAATGTCTCCCCAATAGGAATGAAGTGGTATGATTTTGTTAGTCGGTCAATGACTACCCAAATAGAATCTCTACCCCTCAGTGATCTAGGATAGAGGAATACGAAATCCATAAAAACATCATCCCATTTCCATTCCAGGACTAGAAGTGGATGTAACAAGTTTATAGGTATCTGGTGCTCCACCTTCACCTGCTGACAGGTGGAACACCAAGTGATGAAGCATACAATCTGATATTTCATTCTAGGCCACCAATACTGGAGTCACATATCTCAATACATCTTCTAGATTCCTGGATGGTCTACCCACTAAGAATCATGAGACTCTTTCATCAAATCCTCTCTCATATATGCAAGAAACCAAATACGTTCAAATAGATGTAGGACATCATCTCTGTCCGTAGACTAATATGAAGGTGGGTTATCTTCTGATATACTCCCATGAATAACTAAACTCCCAAGATCTAAAAACTACCTACTCTTCACCTTTTCAAGGTGGGAAGAGGTAACTGTTGAGGCTGATAGGTAAAACTTCTCTTAATTGCCATGAAACTCTGTATGATGTTTTTAAAAGAGGTCCATTAACATCTAATCATCATTGGATTTCTATACATCAAATGTTTGTGTTTTCTAACTCAGTGCATTTGTGACCATATTTCCCTTTCTAGGTGTATAGGAATGCTCAAAATCAAAGCATTGTAGATATTTGACCCATATCTGCTATCTGAGGTTCAAGTCACACTGAGAAAAGATATACTTGTGTCTCTGGTGATTTGTATACACAACAAAGCGCTCAACCAAAAGAAAATGTCTCAAGAAATGTATGGAATGGAAAACTACTGCTAGCTCGATGAAATTCATCGAGTATTTTCTCTCAGGAGTCATCAACTGCAGAGATGTGCATTCAAAATTTTTTTATTCATACATCAACACTTCTCCTATGACAATTTCTGATGCATTTCAGAAGAAAATACAACCTTTACCTAGTTCTAGAAGAATCAGAATAGGTGCTGATACAAGACTCCATTTAAACTCTGGAAATTATTTCCCACATGCTATTGACCATGTAAACTTGACACCCTTCTTTTTAAGACCAGTAACAGGTGTAGAAAGACAAGAAAAGTATTGAATGAAACTCATGTAATATACAGCAATCCCTAAAATCTCATGATATCAAACACGTTTTTGGTAGGATCCCAGGTAACTACAATAGTAACCTTTTAAGGGTCAACAGGTAATCATAATTCTGAAATTTTATGACCCTAGAAGTAAACCTTATTGATCCAAAAGTCACACTTAGTAAGCTTTGCATAAATATGATGCTCTCCTAGTGTACTCAAAATGATCTCAAGATGTTCGGCATGGTCGTTATGAGTGTAAGAATACACCAAATGTCATCCACAAATACTATGAAAATATAGTCCAAATAGGAGTGGAAAACCCTATTCACAAAATCTATGATAACAGTAGGTGCGTTCTTAAGAATGAATGGAATAACTAGATACTCATACAGACTATACAAGCTATGTAAAGATGTACTAGGTATGTATGATGTACTCACTCACACCAAATGATAACCTGGTCTCAGGCCAATCTTAGAGAACATATTTTATCCTCAGAGCTGGTCAAAGAGATCATTTATTTGGGGAAGTGGATACCATTTCTTGACCACAAGCTGTTTCAAGCTTCTATAATCCACAAATAAATGATGAGTTTCACCCACCTTCTTGGTGAAAAGCACGGGTGAACCCCAATAGGATGTACTATGATGTATAAATCTTTTGGCCCCTAGGTCCTCTATCTACCTCTTGAGATCCTGAAGCTCAGTAGATACCATCATGTATGGAGGAATGGACCCTGGAGCTGCTCTTGGAACAAGCTCAATTGTAAACTCTACCTCTCTCTTAGGATGTAAGCCAGAAAATCACAGGGAATGAATTCCCTAAAATGGTCAACTACTGGAGGGAAATGAGTTTGAGGTAATTCCTGATCCCCTAAGAAAATATTGGAAATCTGGGCGGTCACTCCACCTAGCCCATGATACATGAGTACAACTCTCTCAGCATGGACATCCCACTCACTTTTGAAAAGATAACTACTTCCTTCTGGTGATGTAAAAGCGTCCCTATGTCGATAGAAGTCAACAAAGGCATGATAGTGGACACACCAGTCCATCCCAAGAATGACATAAAATCTCCTCATATTGAGAACAAAGAGATTCCATATGAAAGGGTTATTGCCAACCTCAAGGTTACAATCCCTACGTTGGCATATTCCCTTTGTCTGTATTCCCAACGATGTATCGAGGGTCATTACACCATAGTGATACTGTATCTCAAGTCCAAGAATTTCCATGATAGATAAAAAAATTAAAAGTGTATGAAGCACCTATATCAAACAAAGCAGAAACAATAGTAGAGGCTACTGGAATAGTACCGCATACTAGAGATGGTCCCGCAACATGATCTTAAAATTTCAGTTGTAAAGAATGAAACTGAATTTTTCCATGGACCTATGCAACATATGGACTACCATGATCATGAATGATCTACTGGTTCTATGAATGATTAGGGGTTGGACTACCACATCCATGACCTCCTCCTCAAATAGATTTGCCACTACAATTCCAACTCCCCGCCTGACACAACACAAAAGAGCTCGCTCATTCAGGTGTTGTGGATACTGATCCTTTTCCACATGAAGATGGTGTAAAGTTACTATAATAGCATTGAATATGACCCATATGGTGGCATGACTGACACTCCATTGGGTCTCTATCACATTGGGGATTCTTATTCCCCGGTGTTCCACACTAATGACGCACCACAATGCTATTAAAGTGGATTCTCTGGCTACCACTAACCTGACGAAAAACATCAAGGGAATGTTTCTTGCCACTGGATGAACTACTAGCCTGAGGCGACACTGGTCCTTTAAACCTGATAATCATGTCGTCCCATAGGTTACCCTTAGTGATAAGGGACTAATAAACTATTAAAGAAAATTTTGGAAGGTGAAAGACATTCACCTGATTTAGGATGGCGTATTGGAGCCCATCCTCAAAACGTATAGCACGAAAAAGCTCATCACTGAATAGAATCATTGAAAAGCATTGTAAATCAGTGAAACATGATGAATATTCCATAAATGACATAGAAACCTAATTGAGATGCATGAACTATATGGATCTGTTTTCTATCAGTGCTCGAGGAATGAACTAATCGTAGATGGCAGTTTGGAAATGAACCCATAACAAGCCCTGACGACGACTGGCCTTGGTAGCCACATCCCTCAAATACTTGGCCGAATCCTAAACAATGTATGTAGAAAGCTTGACTGTCCTCTCCAGTGGTGTTTCCAGATGCTCAACGATAGACAAAATGGCCTCTAGCCAAGACTATGTAGCCTGAGAACTTCCCTCCCCTGAAAAAGTAAGAGGCTGATGCTAATAGAACATGCTGGTTAGATCAGCCATCGTAGGTGCAACCCATGGAGCTCTATGAATAGACTATATAAAATGTTGGAAACTATCTCGAACTTGAGAATCAGTGCTCGGATCAGGTACAATAGGTGGTGCCTCAAGTGGCACTTCTAAAGATAAGACTGGCAGCTTAGGGCCCACCATGTGTAGAGCATGGTCGTCACCACCCTCCTGGCGAACAACATGGGGACTTTGTGGAATAATTGGTCCAAAAATGCCAAGAAAACACCTTAGAACAAGGTTTTGACCATAATATAGCATCACAAGTAAAATCTTAGCTAATTAAAACTCACTACCCAAGGAATATTAACCCAACTACCTACTTATCAGTATGTTCTCAACTATAAGATTCATATCATTTTGTAGTTAATTTCCAAGTTCCCACCTTGACCATTCATAGACATGACAAGGAGAGATAAGGATGTGAAACCAATTAATTTTATATTTTTGGATTCACTTTATAATAGATAGCCAGTTACAATGAATTTGTGCCCATACACCTATCACTAGAAACAACACCCACTTACTTAAAGAATAATGGATCGACTTGGTAAATTAATCATTCGAACCCATTAGGGCCCACACAACTCATGGATTGAGATAATAAATCACTCAATTGTAGGCAATGTAATAAAAGTAAAATTAAAATATCACAACAACACTCAACAATCACAAGAATATCAATAAAATCAAAGTAGTGAAATGCACCTATATGGCATGGCAATATCCTTGACATGTGAACTCTAGGTGCCTATAATGATTCATGTAACAATCCCCATTTCCCTCATATCATCAGGATAGGGATGAAATAAATTCTCAAAAGAGTAATAATCAACAACACCACACAAAATTTCTTTCACACAATAGTTAAATAATGTCAACTATAATAGGAAAATGAGGAATAACAATTATACTTAAGGAAACACGGTTTTTACCCCGAATATGGGTTCCCGACTCCCAAGCCTGGCTTATGACCAAGTCCCAAGCATTCCAATTCTCCAATATATTGTCACTAAATAGGAAATCAATAAAATAAACCAGTACTAATTAATAACTGTGACGACCAGAACTCGGATTCCACTTAACAGGTTCGCCAAGCCCGGTGGGCCATATGTCCTCAAGAGCGTCTTCCTGAATGCCAGAGGGCTTCCGACTAGCAGCAAGGGCCTAGAGTCTGTTCATGGGAATAATATTCCATCATTAGTAGAGTGTATCACAACAAAAGAAATATTAATGAATAATTAATATTGGAAGAATTATAATTAAACAGTGAAAACAAACTGATGCAATAGATAAATGAGACTAAAAATATCTGTATCAACTATAAAAGTGATGATGTAATGTCATATCACTAGACTAGTAGAAAACATGGATACAAGACAATTTTCATAACAAGTATCACAAAGTAAAAGAAAACAAAGACTACTCAAAACATCCCGAGATCCAACTTGGTCATCTACTATTAAGATCCATCCCAAGAAACAAGAAATCAAGTGTTTTAAGCTATATGATTCTTTTTGTCAACACCTGAAACCATGTAATCTACTCCAGGAACCAAATGATGCCCGTAGAGGGTGTGAGGTAAATCTTAGTGGGCCACCACCAAAGGTGTCTATAACATTTGGCCTGTGTAATGGAATATAGCAATGTGCATGTATTTATATAGAAAGTAAAGAATGATGTACAATATAATTATATACCCAATTACCTACTTCAGCCCTCAGTTGGTGTCTGAATATGTAGCCAGTTTATTTTATTATGTAATTACCATTTAATGTTAATAGGATACATGAGGGATAGAAAACCTTGACCTCACCTCCTGATAGTATATGTAATGAAGGTCCCAAGGTGTAAAAAGTCAACCTGGTAAGTATATCCAATGAGGGAGTTCCATGGTAATAACCAAGGTAACATAAATCTCACAGAACACAAACTCTGTAGTATCTGAGTCTAGCTAAGGGGTAAGAGTATAATCCAAAGGGCATAATCCCATCCATTCAACAATAAGAAACCTACCCAGTCCAAGGTGATCGACCAAGGTAAAACTGGTCTAAGAAAGTTGAGAAGAGAAATGGGTAGGGTTTAGCTGAGCTTGAAGGCTTAAATGGAGATCATAGGAGGGGGGTGAGGTTCCCTTTTATAAGAGAGGAAAGGGGCTCTTTTGGAAACTCATAAAAATATTAATTTATTATAAACTCAAACCCTACACAACAACCTTGAATGTTTCCCAAATTAATAGAATATACGATATAGGGTTGTAATATCATAATACAATAAATTTTGGACAACTTATTTTATCAATTTAAACCTTATCTTTTTAATTTACAATTACTTATTCTATTAAATTTTAATTTTGATAATATCATTCTAAATTCTTAATTGTTATAAATATTTATATATATGGTGTTAATCAGCCATAAATATGTATTTTATGATTGTTTAGATCTTATAATTATCACTTTGTGATTTTAATTTTTTTTTGATTTTTTTAAAAAATTTAATAAAATGTTATTTTCATAATATATCAATACTGTCGATTTTGACCCTATTCATTTATTTGACATTAAATAAAATCCTTAATAAAATAAATTAAAAAACAAATATTTAATACATTTATAACATGTCATAGTAACCTAGAAAATTTTTGTATCACTTCAATTTGTTCATATGATATTTATTTTTATATTTTTAAAACCATTTATTTAATATTTCTATGAACAAAATAATTTTTACATAACTATTGTGTCATCGTTAATAATAATTAATTAATCTATAAAAAATGTAAATAAATTTACATTATTTATTTAATTTAATTATATTTCTAGTTACTATTTACTTTCAATTTTTAATGATGTTTAGCACTAGATTAAAATTATTACACTTATAAGATATCAAAGAGTGACATGTTGTCACCTTATTTTGTTTTAAAAATAATTACATCATTTTCATGGACAAAATTCCATGAAATGTATTTATTCTGAACCTTAGGTGATATGGTCCGATTTTTATTCATCTAGTAGAATTTTGACAGGTGTTAGGGTAATTTTATAATACTATATTTACCCTTAATTACTCTATTTACCTTTAACTATGGTGATAAAAATAATTTCCAATGTTACTATTCATAATGCCCAAAAAATCAAAGTACCCCATTAAAATAATTTAGACCAACTATTTCCTTAAATGTTATCCATTTTCCAAAATTCAAAACTCGTAAATTGTAGTAATTAATTTAGAATTAATCTTGTTATTCAGAAAATGGGTTCTAAAAGATAAAACATTGAAAAAGATTGAAATGTTTTTAACTTTGAATTAAATGTAAAATTAATGATAATGAGATACATTATAATAAAGGGTAAAAATAAATTCTATTAATATTTTAAAAACAATTAAATATTATACTTTAACCATATTAATTATCTTAATGAAAAAAGATGTTTTTATTTAAAATTTAGCATGTTTTATTATTCATCAAAGTATGAATGTTATCAGAAAAATATCAAAAAAATTTCAAAATAAAATTTTTATATAATGTTTCAAATAAGAAGTTTATTATTTCAAATATAACTTATAAATGAGGCAAAAACTAGATTTAAATTGGTTGCTCTATCAAAAGGCGGCAAAATAGCATTTTTTTGAAAAATACTTTTTTTATCTGAAAAAATGAACGTGTCCTTATATCATGTCTAGAAAAATAAAAATAAAATTATAGATAATACAATTCCCAATGGCTATATTATATCCCATTATATTATAATATTTTTATAGTATATTGTGGTTTAGTGAAACTCAGTATTGCGTACAACATTAGCTGTCGAGGAAGGTCGCTCTTGCATGTAACAGAAGAGATGTTAGTATTACGTGTAGTGCAAGATTAATTTGGTGTTTTATATAATATAATCAAAAGTTATTTCATTTATACATTGAAAAAAATCTATACTCAGTGTTGCATGAAATGAATTCTATCAAAATAACCTAAATGTGTGTACAACACAAGCCATGAATAGTGTTTCATATACTGCAAGCTAATACATTGTTGCGTATAGTACAAGCAAATCTTGGAGTAGAGTACAACACAAGAAATCAATGAAATTAAATAGAATATATCTCATAAAATATTGGGGTGTTACATTTGGAGGCCCTTGGAATGGGAGACTTCTAATGGAGGTCTCTATTGGGTTTCAATAGAAACCTCCATAGGTAGTGAGAGGGCTTAAAAAAATTAGCACACCTTCTCCCACCCTGTATTACCTCATGATCTCCCTCGAGAAACCCTAAAAATATCAACCCCTCCCTAACTGAACGACCTTTTTTACCCCGTCTCCACCTCCTACTCACCATTGTCTCTCATCCTCTCCCTCGCCACACCCAACTATGCCTCTAACTCACCTATTTTTCCCTTCCACTACCTCATCGCACTACCTCTGGCTATCCTTCATTGCTCGTCCTCTCCCTCACCACACCCACCTCCACCTATGGCTCATCTCTGCCTTGTCCTCTCCCTCACTGTAGGCTTTGGCACCATATCCCTCACTAACTCCCCTCCCCACTTCTAACTTCGCCTCCCTATCGCCAACTCCCTCTACTCCCACCTAGCCCATTTCCACAACCAACCCAGAGCCACATGCCACCCATCCAACCTCACCATTGTCGCTCCCTCTTTCTCTCTGGCCCTTCGAATCCACCTCTACAATCACTTGGTTTTGGATCTGTCTCGCTATCTGGTAATCCCTGATTTCAGTTATAGGGTTTTGATTTTGGGCACTTCCATCACAAATTGGCACTTCCATCCAAAATTGAATTTGGTAACTTCCATCACAAATTGGTTTTTTCCACTTCCTTCACAAATTATATTTGTTGATTTATTGGGAGGCATTATCTTAGTTGCTAAGGTTGATAGTGCAAAATTGGTATTTGATGTTTTTTTTCATGTACCACATGCCCATAGAGGTTATTATATTTTGTTTCATTATTGTTATTTATCATATTCCATTATATATTTATAGTTGATTTATATGTTTTGATTATATTGTATCAAAATGTATGCATTAATATATTAGTGGATCATAGATTCCTTATTTTCCATGTTGGCTTGTTTTGTTTTATTATACCCAGAAAAATATATTTTGTTTCTTAACTGATTGACTCCTCCAGCAATCTGATCAAATGAGTGATGTAATCCCATTATATATGGCCCATGGCCTGTCCAAATCTATAATATGAAGAACAATATATTGAAGGGAACCAATGATCATGTTTACTGGAGGAGAATATGATAAGTGTGTAAGGGAAGAGGAGCCATCAAAACTCCCAACCAGTTTAACATCACAATTAAGAAACATAGAGTGAAAATAGATTAATAACACGAAAGATATATTCAAATATAAAGGGAAATATCACTGGAAATATCCACTTTAAAACAATATTGAGGTTTATCAATTAAATAGTTTTAAGATATTTCAATTGAGGAAAACATAAGAAAAAAATTGAAATTTAAATAAAAGAAATATAGGTATTCATAATTTATAAAATATGTCATTTTATAAAGGGTTCTCTCCCCTTTATATGATTTACCATATACTCATATTAATATGAGGTTTAGTGACCTTTATCACCTCCTCCTCGTTCTTCGACAAGAATCCATGTGACTTTTTGTTAAGGTTTTACCTAATTTAGTAATGAAACTTTAATTAAGACTAAATTTTTTTCATGGGTGTATGAATGTAAGAAACATTTTGACCTTCCATCCTTAATGGAATCTTTCTTATCTAGCATAGATCAACCATATTTAAGAATCATTCCTCTTATAGAATCATCAGCGGGGAACTGGAGTCTTTGGTTAAATGATTTATGATAGATATGATAAATATTAGATAAATTCTGTATAGTTTATTACATATGGAATCATAATAGAGATATTAATTATGTATAATGTAATTATCCTATATTATTAATTAATTATTTGATATCATAAGTAGTGGTAGGTATATCTTAAGAATCATGGGAAACAATATGTGTATGTCATCTCCAATAATTAAATTATAATTGGTGATATTGACATTTCATTGTTTGAAATAGACAGTTTTCATTACATGAAAACATTATGTCCATCATGTCATATAAATGATAGGATGTAATCAAATGTGATAATTCCACCACCTAAATCATTCGAAGAGATATGTAGTTTTCATAAAATATAATTCACTTCATGGATGCTATAGTGTAATATATCCCCCAAAAAACCATTTTGGATTGGTGGCGATATAGATATTGAAATTGATGATAAAATCTTATTCCATTGCATAGGGAATTCATAAATGATGATTGATATCCTCATGATGATTTTGGTTACCACAAACCATCAATATGTTGTAATTAAAGATACCATTATCCATCTTTGATAATAAGATATATCCACTATGTTCCATAGTTGAATGAAAGTCAGTGGTATGGGATCATTATTGTTTGTGATATCTATTTTATATGATTTTTTGTGTGTTATAGATTGAAATATCATCTTGTCACTAGTTTCTACATCCATATCTTTATATACCCATGATACTAATTGGCGATGATATCACCATGTGCTCAAATAGAGTCTGCATCCAATTCAAAAAACCCATTTAACAGAAATTATGATTTTAAGTTATTCATTACAAAACTTTTAATGGTGGATAAGGTATTCATTATATAACTATTTAGTGTAGATGTTAGGTGAATATTAAGAATCCAATAAAACAAATTGTTAACTATATTTTATAGAGGATTTGGAACATATAAATAAATGATGTTGAACATAAAAATATAATGTAATCTAATGTGTCCTTCTCAAAATGATAGAAGATATTAATTGTTTTGATAACACCTCTCATGTGGATGCACTTTTCTTATTAACACACTTGGAAAATGGTTTTCTGTTATTTAAGTATACTTTTTTTTGAAACTTATAAGAAAATTATGTGAAACTACATTTAGGAATAAATCAATATTTAGGCTCTATTTGGTTGTACTTCTTAAAAACAACTTAAATTACATATCCATTTTGATAAAATTTAATGTGCAATTTTTTTTCAAATTTCAAGAAAATGTGTTTCATGAAAAAAAAAATCATGAGAATTTATTTATTTATATATAATAATTGAGACAAAATGTTGTCTTTATAATTACTTATCCTTTAAATGTGTATTCTGATTTCCCTATTAATTAAAAAGTGTATCGAAAAATCCTCATTTCTTAAAAAAATATCTTTGTTGAGTTTTATGTTATATATTCATTTCATCAACATTTTAATTCAATTAAAAATATTTGTTTTATCCAGAGAGGTTTTATAATCCTCTCAGAAAAATATTTAGTCAAGTAAAGAAGAAGCCTTTTAAAAATAAAATGAATAATTAATTAAATATATTGGAATGATCATGTCATTAGTGAATTGTTTTTTTGGATGATTATGATTTTAAGTCCATATGCAATTGGTTAGTATTTATATAAAATGTATTTTTTGATATGAAATTCTAAAAATGAATGCAATATAAAGTCTTGTGTAAATGTTGCTTCTTATTGTAAAAATACAAATATGGATAAGAGTTGGATTGATCATCCATATAGAACATCTTGAGAATATTTTTAAGGAATTATACATTTTATGTATTTAACTAGAGGATTTCAATGAGAAAATATATGTTTTCCATATAGAAAATATGAAAATAGATATCAATTCATATGATAAACCATGAGAGAGCACATTTTCGTGATTGGGTTTTTGAAATATTATAAGAGTTGGACTCATCATGGAAAAAAATATATTCATTGTCACCATATAGAAACTATTCAGAAGGCTATTGATGAGAGGATGATTAATCATATGCATGAAATGATTACTAAAATGGCATGTGGGCGATCTCATGAAGGCATTAAGATCTAGAATGTCAACACCGATGAGATCAATCTGCACTCTGGTTTAGATCATGATTTGTTGATGTTTTATGAAATACTTGATGATGAAAATATATAATTATATTTTTGCGTACCAATTACAGTAAATTTCCTTTTTTTCATGGAGTTTTTTCACTTGAAGACTTTGAATCAGTGGTCAAATACATCATTCGACATGTTGTTGGTGCGATTGAATAAAGAACATCCTGATGATTCTATGATTCCTGTGTCATTTTACCAATCTAATAAGTTTACTAAGACTTAGGTTTATCATATGATACAATAGATGCATGTGTAAAAAATTGTTTTCTATGTAGAAATGAAAATGAGCATTTGGAAAATTGTAAGATCTCTTATTCTTCCAGGTGGAAGGATAACATGGTAAATCAGACAAGTCAAAGTTAGACAACGACAATAGGGTAACCAATTACCATAAAGTAAATGTGTTACATTCCAATGAAGCTAAGTTTGAAAATAATATTTATCTCATCTAAAGCTTCTCAATTAATGAGATGGAATGTGGAATGAAAAAAGAAAATTGATATGCTAACTCACCCGGTAGGAACTCTTACAAGGAAAAATTTCGATCAAAGACACCTTGACATTGTGAAAGATAATCAAAATATCTGACTGTGATAGGAAGTAGATGACTTCAATCCATTAAGGTCTTTGGTTGGTGCAACTCATATCCCATGGCCTATAGTTTTTATTCTGTATAATCTTCTTCTATGGATTTGTATGAAACAATAATTTCTATTTCCTTCCACTCTTATTGATGGACTTGAATGTACAGGGGATAAGATTGATGTTTACATTATTCCATTAATTGATTAGTTGAATGTATTTTGGGGTGATGGGGTGATGGTGTGATGAGATACAAGTATGAAAATAATGAAATATTCAAATTATTATGAACAATCAATGAATTCCCAGCTTTTAGAAATTTTTCAGGTTGGAGTACAAAAGTGGAATTTTTTTTACCTTGCTGTAATAAAAGTAAAAATTATACATGGATTATGTATTGTAATACGTGGACATATAATGGCCATAGACATTTTATTCTCCCTCAGAATAGTCTCAGAAAGGACAGAGTGGCATTTTATAGTTCTAGAGAATTCATGCAAGCACAAAAGTTCATGAAAGGAGTAGGAATATTATCATTGATTAAAGATGAAAACATCCACATGGTATATGAATTTTAGGATTTGGTGTCTCTTCCATTACCCAATATTCATAGTGTGGTTAGGTAATGCAGTCAAAATTGGAAGAAGAAAAGTTTTTTTAAATCTCCACTATTGGAAAACTAAAACATTAAGGATTAATCTATATGTCATGCACATTGGAAAAAATGTCTCTGAAAATATATTATGGACTATTTTAGGTGTTATTAGAAAATAAAAGGACTATGTCAATTCACTATGTGATATGGAAGAAATGGGTTTAGGGGAACAATTTCATTTATAGATGGGTGAGGGAAACAAGGAATACATGCCTACTACACATAATATGATGAGGATAAAAGAGATCGATAAATTTCTTTCCATTTTGAAGATGCTCAAGGTTCCTTATGGTTACTCATATAATATGTTCAAGTGTGTGAATGTGATGAGTAGGGCATTGCAAGGGTTGAAAAGTCATGACTATCACATACTACTTCATTAGTTGATTCAAGTATCAGTTTATGATTGTTAATCACCAATTTTTCTCAATAGTTGATTAAGATGAGTAATTTCTTTAGAATTTTTTTTAAGAAATCCAAGAAAGGATGATTTAAAAATTTTTTAGGACTGAATTGTACTTGTGTTTTGTTACTTCGAGAAACTATTTCCACCATTCTTTTTCAATGTTATGTTTCACTTGAGAGTGCACTTAACCAATGAAGTAAGGATTATTGGTCCAATTCAATTTAGGTGGATGTATCCTATTGAGCGATATCTGAATATATTGAAATGATTCGTATATAACATATCTCATCAGGAGCCATCAATAACCAATGGTTATTTGATGGATGAGTGTACTACATTTTGTGTAGAATATCATATTAATGTTGAAACTAAATAACATAAGACCTCTCAGATTCATGATATTCTCATTAGAGAAAGAACAATATCTGATATGGAAAACATCATGTGGATACATGTTCATAGATATATCTTGTTCAGTAATCCATTAGTTGCACCATTGATGTAGTAAGTGTCTTATGAATTTTTTGTATAACTTTTACATGTTCTATTTGTATATATAAAGATGATCATTTAAACATGTCATAATAAATTGTTCGAAACACATTAATGAGTTAAAAAAAGAAGTCTCGTGTGAGTGATTATCAAATTCAACAGTCCCATTATGCATCATTTCATGAATGGTTCAAGGATTTGGTACGTATAAATGTATTTTCATTATGATTGATGTATAATAATAATTTACTTATGGATAACTTATTTTTGAAATATGTGAAATATATAGGTCCACAACCGGTTGATTTAGTTGTCCCTACACTAATTGAAGAATTCAACCAACTAGTTGAGGGTCCATCTATAAAGTTTCTACTTAAAAAGCTTTAGATGCTAACTGATTTTGGATTCACATTAAAGACATCGATGAAAATTGAGTAGCACAAAATAGTGGAATTGGATGTCCATCAATTGATTCTGGTTATTACTACGGTCAATTGAATGTTATCATCGAAGTTATATACACAAACAGGTTGAAATACATATTGTTAAAGTGTAATTAGGTTGATCCAGTCTTTGGAAGTGAAGTCAATCAATATTAGTATACATTGGTGAATGTTAACAACATGTTATATAGATATGAATGATTTAGTAAAGAACCTTTCATTTTGTCATGAAAAGAAGAACAAGTTTTCTTCATTACATTTCTATCTAATCTGAATTGGCAAGTTTCTATGAAAATATCAAGGCGGGGAGTGTTTTTAATTAAATGAGATGAACCTGAGACTGTTGCCTTTATTTCACAACAACTTGATCAACACACCATTGGTGAATGTGAAGATGATATTCATTGGGTTAGTGAGAACGTTGAATGGTAAATAATTGATTTACATGTTTAATGAAATGAATGATTGTTTTCAGATGTTTTAGGGCTTCCCATTTTTTCTCACCAATATATATTTGATGAAAAAATTTATTTCTTGGAATAACATTTACTAATTATTCTTTTTATTCAATCATGATTTTTTTAAAATATTTCTAATTGTTTTACTATTGTTGGTGTTGTTTGGAACTCATGATGGTCTGTTGGTTGGGTCCTACCATTGAGGTTGATTTTCCAATATTACTATAAATGTGTCCCCCTATTTCTGCAACAAAGGCTAAGTTACAAGGTTAACGTAAGACATGCCTTGCACTGCACATTATGTAAAAAGATTAACATAAAGTCACATTGTACTCCACATTATGATTAAAACTTATAAAATTTTTTATTAGAGAACACAAAATTATATTATCTTATAATGAATTTAAATTAGGGAAAAAACATTTTTGAAGTTTGTAAAAAACGTTCTTAAACAACTAATCAAACATGATGATATACTAAATAAGTAATATCTAAAATAACTGGTGGGATTTAGGACATCAATATATTCTATAACCCCAATCAATAGCTGCAATCCAAAGCAGAATCCAATAAAACCATGGTATGTCAAATATACATAAAATTGAAAAACAAAACATACCTATATTGTAAAAACCATGAAATCATTATTTTCATTGAATTAGTTGGTAATAAAAAAGGAAACATATCATAGATCACATCATGATGATTCACATACACATTATGTTGTGTATGTTCTTCACTGTGATGTGATGAAGGGTGCATTGAGATAATATATTATCTATATTCTTTTTAGGAAAATAAATATCATTAAACACTAAGTTAAATATTCCCCATTAATAAGAAGTTCATGAAAATTCTCATTTAATGGAGAGAATCAGAAATAATATCATCTATTTCTTTCAATTGGATATTTCATCATTGAACAATTAAATGAATATGGGCATGAAAAAAAATACCATCACATGGATTAGTAATTGAATGAAATTGTGTTGTGTGTTGTGGCTATTCTAGCCAACGTAAGTCATGAATCCAGGTTTCATTACATGAAATAATGTTTTGTTGGTAGAAATGTATATGTTCAACTTGTTTTTTTGTGAATCATGTGACCCAAATATTGTATGATGATTCAACATAGAATCAACATTATTTATTTCATTTAAAACCACATTATATGTATTTCCCATTTCAGCTTACAATAAATTAATATCTATTAAGACGTTTAGTGAAGAAAGGACAGAGTATCAAAAAATTCATAAACATTCCTCAATTCCATAAAATAGCTCTAGAAAACACAAATTAACATTCAATATTCTTCCAAGAACAATAAAAAATGATCTTAACCTAAACTAAATTACCATGACCAGCATTACACATCAAATAAATGCTCTAAGTGCGGTACCTTGATTTTCAGAACATGAATACAACAATATGTAAACTCCTCAATCACCCACGCTTACACAACTTCACGAGAGACCACTATGCCATAACTCCCACACTTCAATCTTCCTTATTCATTACATAATTCTAGAGGACTATATATAGAAAAAAATTATTCACTCCCTTCACTATATGGATGCATATAATTTTCCAACTTAGCTTTCCAAATTTATTGATCAATCAAACGTATTGAAAAATCACTAAACTTTGCATCTTCTACAAATGTATAAACTAGTAATATCATTAAAAATTGTATCCTACATCCAACACTATCATATAAGTAGGATTATAGAACCATTCATGAAAATAACCAGAAAAATCCAAATGATAAATATCTATCTGCTAATCATCTCAACCATACCCCCATTTATAATGAAACATCATAACAAACCACCTATACACCTTGAACCCATATATACCAATGAAAATGGATATACACTCATGAATATTGGACTACAAAAACAAAACTAAACTCTCATACCCTCTTCATCACTCATCAAATCCACCAAATAATACCACCAATTAAACAATATATATAGTGGTCCTTTATTTATGACTCTCTTTATGAATGGATATTGACATCATATTTTATTTTAAAGCATGTATATTCCACTTATCGAGTATATGATAGTGAGGATATTTAATTGTTTATAGTGGAAAGAAACACTCAACATATTTTATTTTCATGCATATATATCCCAATTAAAACTAATGCTTTCTATGACTGTAGACATGTCAGAGGAACAAGCACTAGACACACATCATTCTGCAGAGCCCTCTATATCTATGGGTTGAGGTATGAAAGGTTGTAAATGTGATTATTTTTTAATTATACATTTAATATATATATGCACATATGTTGTAACGCCCCGACCCCAGTTACCCAGAGTCGGTGCATTATTACATAACATTGGCATGATCAAAAGAAAGATCAAATCTCGAAAGACCGGTTGGTTTAGTAGCCTTGGAAACACTAGATATATTCAAAAGTTTTACATTACATCATAAAATGAAAAACTACTACAACAACATAAAGATTCCACAATCCACACTATTATCCCCTCATAAAATCCCTACAGGTCATTCATAACTTACTTCTTCACATCCTGGGAAAAATAAAACATAGAAAAGGGGTGAGCTCAAATACCCAGTAAGGATAACAATATAGCGGAAACTTTCATAAATAAGAATAAACATTTAAGGCAATGTATAACTAAAAAAAAATCCTTTTAAATATGAACTTTCAACATGGTATGGCATAAATAAAATGAAATAATGCCATTTACTTATTCACATGGATATTCTACTAATCGAATAATCACATGCAAAAATCAATAACCACTTTCATAATGTTGGAATGCATAATGCTAAACTTTAATTTCTTTTCAAGGCCTCGTCCCAAGACCTTGGGGCTAACTGTAACCGGAACCCAACCCGGAGTGCCTCTAATAACCGGACACCAACCCGGAGTGCCTCTAATAACCGGACACCAACCCGGAGTGCCTCTAATAACCGGACACCAACCCGGAGGGATTACTTTTACCAGTCCCCAACCTGGAGGGCTTACTTTTACCAGTCCCCAACCTGGAGGGCTTACTTTAACCAGTCCCCAACCTGGAACATACTTGTCCAACACATTCATATGAAGTAAAGATTGAAATATAACATAAACATTCTTATTGGAACTAGCATACGAAATGTCAATACTTTCACCATAAACTATGAATGGTATAAAAATAGCACATCCACAGTCAAACATATCACAAAACTTTCAATACAATATAGAAGCTTTGTATTACAATAAATCAACTTCAAATAAGCGTAAAATCCATCAAAGGATGTTGACATAGATGAAATCAAAATTCTTTTTAAAGAAATATCTCTTTTTATTTTGAAATCATTTAAGATCCATATAAAATAAAACATTTTCTTTGAAAATATTCTTATAAGCTTTTAAGTAAAGATTTGAAGATTTTATAACAGCGTAAAATAACCGCACCCGCCGTATAAGTTAAAAAAAACATTCTTACCTCAATTCTGTCGAAAAGGTTAAAAAGGACCTTGTTTTGAAAACGACGGAAAGATTCCTTTATAAACCTCTTATAAAAAGTCAAACAAGGGTATAAATGACTTTAACCCATATTATTGTAATAGTAAAAATGTTTTGAAATACATTTTTAAGAAACATGGATGTGGATGATAAAGAGATCCCAGTAGATTATTACGTATAAACAACCTCAGATAATGAAGAGATTTTGAAATAACCCTTACCTTGTACTTTTCCTTGGTTGGGGTAGGTTAACCTCCTGTATAATGGTGAAATAGTTGTTATTAAATTATACAAGAATCATATATAATAATATGATATCATATATTATCTTTTAACATTGATTTGTTAATAATATCTTAGAATTATCGTCGTTTCGGGAGTTAACTTACTCATTTTCTTTTATATGTTTTGTTACATAAGCCATGGTTGTTGTATCTTATTCATATCCAGAATGATATCTAGTCCTTAAACATCATTTTTAAATCATCAAATGATAATTATACTTGAATGGATACGATGGAGAATGAATCTCATCGCGTTCGTGGAGACGGTAGTCCGTACGTACGCACGAGCGACAATATCATTCTTTTGATATTAAAATAATATATAAATGGATGGTATATCATATTAACATGTTATTTTTATTATTTACATGAGTTACACATCATTATTATACCCATCCAAATAATATTATATTGAATAACAATTACACCACGACGTGGAGACGGTAAGCCGTACGTACGCACGTATGGTGACATGTTATTCAAAGGGTGGATAGAATACTGAATATGGTTGTACCATATTTATAATAACATCACAGTATATGTAAGATACTGGAGTTATTATTTTAGAATGGTAAGAACAAAGAAAGAGGAAGTGGAAGAAGAAATGAACTTGGAGAAGGGTGGTGAAATCATTACCTCTTCTTCGGGTTCTTCCTTTTGATTTGATCAAAATGGATCCTTAGGTTGGCTTTCTAATCAAACTAAGGCCTCTAGGTTGTAGTGAGGGATGTTGGGAGAGTATTTGGGCAGAGTTTGGCCGAACCAAAAGGCTTTGAAGGTGTGAAGAAATGAGAAGTAGGAGTGCCCTTTTATAAGAGGGGTGAGGGGCACCTTTGGAAAAGCTAGAAATATTAATTTATAATAAATTCATATTCGGTTTCTAATGGCTCCAAAGCTTATTATTCAAAGGTTAAGGTGGGGATAGGTCGAAAACCACTCAACCAATAGAATTTAGACAGGTTTGGGTACTTATATTAACCTTATCTTTAAGTATTAACTCTAAGTTAATTAGTTTCACTTTTACAATGTCTCTTTGTATTTTTATATAATATGGTTAATAAACTTACTATATACATCCAAGCGACCCCCAAGTGGTACATTAATGATTAACCTATCATGATATAAGTCTCTTGGCCGAACCTTAGATTTTAAGGAATTTAATATCAATTAATAATATAATATTTGTTTTAAGAACTCTTTTATGTCAATTTTGACACTATTCAATAGTTGATTTTTGTGAAACTCATAACAGATTGATTACTTCAAAAAAAGTCAATTAAATCAATCCTAATATATCATATTATCCTAGAAAATTAGTTTAATTCATTAAAAGTTTCATATTATATTTATTTGGGTATTTATAATATCAATTAGTTTAATTTTTCACTATTATAGTAATTACTGCATCATCATTGTGTCATAAATAAAATAAATTATTTAATGTCTAAAAATTATAAATAAAATATCATTATGTAGGAAATCGTTTTAGCTTTCTAATTAATATTTATAATCTAAAATCCAACATATAAAACCCTATGTAACAATTGTTTTTCTAAAAGATATATGCTTGTGTCATTTTTGTATTCATTTTAACTTAATTAAAATAAAGTGTCATTATCACTTACAAGTGGATCCATGGGGTCCCAAAATTGACACAAAGATGCCCATGGTCGACCATGTATCAACCAATAGGGTTAAGACACGTTTTAGGGTAGTTTAGTATTATTATAATATTATTTTTTAACCCTTATTTACCGGATTTACCCTTAACCATGGTAAATAAAATATTTACCGCAGTAATTATTCAAAATGACTAAAAATAAAAGTTACCTATTTACACAATTTGAACATCCTGATTCCAAATATGGAATCCATTTTCCTAAATTCAAAACACAGAAGTGGCAGAAATTAATTTAAAATTAATTCCCGCTGTCAAAACAAAAAGCGTGTTTTTAAGAGATAATAACTATCAAAAGATTGACACTTGTTTATGTTCGGTTTAATTGTAAAATTATGTCCAATGACCAACATTATATTAAATAGTAAAAATATATTCTAAATATACTTTAAAACCACTCAAATTCATAATTTATAACTATTAATTATTTTGATTAAAAAAGTTGTTTTTAATTAAAATTTAGTAATTTTCACTATTCATCAAAATATGAAAGTTATCCGAAAAGTACCAAAATTTCACCTTAGGCTAAATTTGATATTCCGAATCAAAAAATGAAGTCCATTTTAAAATATAAAATATATATAACTTCAAAAATTAGGTATTACTATTCATAACAGCTAGTTTGATTGGTTACGGTGTGTTAGAACTTGAAGTTGCGTACAACACACGCTACTGTTTTATTCAAAGGAAAGCGTACCGTGGAAGCTTGGGATGTTTCATTTTAAATTTTTTGATGTCTCCATTTAGTCAAAAAGTTTAAAATATTGTATTTAAAAAGGTTTCACTATCAAAAGTTGATAAAAGTGCAATACTGAAAATGAATCTGTTCTTGCATTATGACTAAGAAACTCATAATATGGATTCTAAAATTATAAGAATTATATAAAGTTTAAAATTTAGTTAATACTATTCATGACCTATTTTAATGGCTTTTTTTTGGTAAGTCATGGTGCAATTGAACTCAGTGTTGCGTGTAGTGCAAGTTATTGAATTATTTTGAAGAAATAACACACTATGAAATCTTGGGGTGTTACATTCTCCCCTCCTTCAATAAATTGCGTCCTCGCAATTTGAAATTGTTCTTCAAAAATAAAAGCTTGAAAGTAGAAAATATATTTGTGGGAAAACTCACATCGGAAATTGGGTTACTAAAATTTAGTCTTAATATGAGGAAAAGAGAAATCTAAGGGTCACCACCAAATTATGATCTCGATTAGGAGAACATTGGTGGAAATTAGAGACATATAATCGAAGGAAAAACGTAAATATTTATAGGTAGTGATTGAGGTCATCAATCACAAACAAGTGTATAATTGAGGTCCTTAAATTCATCAATCTATGATGATTTGAAATACCATCGGTTCAACAAAACATAGGGTATTAGGATAACACATTTTTGACGTTTCAAAATATCTTAGTTGAAATACCACATCGAAAAATTAATTAATGAGGCCTCTATTTAAAATAAAGAGTGGAAAGTATGAAGATTACCGAAAATAACACATACTAGGGTTCCATGTAGGAAAATATGGATATGGAAGAGAAATCTAACCATCAATTATCTGATGGAGAGTGGTAGAGAACATGGCTATGAAAAGGCCAACAATCCCAAAGCCATAAATTAGTGATGATTTAAGGTACCATCTAGGACAACATTTTTGTTCTAAGTTGCTTTTCTTAATATTGAGGAATTTATTTATGAGATTGGCTAAGATCATAAGGAGATATACTTACTTTATAATTAGAGTTTTGTCCATTAATAAATTTCTACCATAAACTCATCTTTCACTCGTAAAAAAAAATTATATTTATACGATTCGTACAGGGTTCCAAAATAAATGAATTTATAATTCATCTACCAGATCTTTTAAAAAAACTACATTATTTAATCCAGGACATCTCTTGGGCCAGTGGTAGGTGATACACCCTTGTCGCCCTTCGGTTGCGGGTTCAAGTCTCGCAGCCTTGCCGGACGCGATGGGTTGCCGCCCGACCTCCGGGTTGTGCTTTTATGGAAATCCAAAATAATCCAAACTAGAACTATCCAAAATACTTCTGTCCAAACTCACAGTCCAACATTTATAAGGAAGGTAAACATAATATAGATCCTTTTTACCCTGTAATAGCATATGAATACCTTCATCATGTACTACCATATTCCTTATTGATTACATTCATGTTCCCTTATTCCATATAGAATGCTGGATATACTTCATTAATCCAAAAATGTTTTAAACCCCAACAATGATGGAATATACAAATCATTAATCAGCTTCAAGGTAGTCAATAATATCCAATATAATTTATCCAAAATAATCACATATTATTCCAAAATCACTACCTCAGTATCAGAACTATATTATGATTTATCATTCTCTCAACCATATATTTTCCAAAAAATTTAACATTCTATTGAGTCACTTTTCTTTGTTCCACACAATCTCAAGTCCTTAATGAAATAGTACTGCAGTACAATCCTTATATACTCCATAATTATAATAACAAGTACATTGTTGATACAACACTCAATTGACATAATCAACAGATGAACTCTAATCATTCCTCTTCATCTGTGGTAGTATCATAACTTGATTATTATCCAATAGCATCATTTGCGGCATAGTCTGATGACTGGGACATAGGTTCGCGTCGTGTCCAAACTCCTTGCAAATGAAGCATTGTACATTTAAAACCATTTTCTTACCCTTACAGTCACGTACTTTGTGCCCTTTTCCTCCACACTTATAACAAACTCCCATTCCTTTCAGTCAAGTTCCAGGGTGTTTCTTTCCACAGTTACCACATATGGGAAAATTCTTCTTTTCCCTCTTACTTTTATCCATCTTTCTCTCTTCCATCCTTTTCTTCTCTTGCTTCCCTTCAAAGCCATAGGACTCAGTAAACTCTTTACTTATCTTATCAACACATGATATTATTTCTTCATATGATGATAATACATGGGAGACTATTTCTCTTATAAATTCTAGCTTAAGACCATGAAAGATATGATCTTTCCTTCTCTTTGGATCATGTGCATTTCTGGAGTTCTCATTCCTTCTACTGGGCGCCATTTCTAAACAATGGCATAAACTAGATCAGTTTATGAATCAAAATACATAATCCCATACTTATAAAACACTTAACATAAATTGAACTATTTATGGATATAATCCATAATCATAAAAATGTTTTCTTTGAGGAAGTATATTCTCATAAACCCTTCATAATGATTTGTAAAGATAGTGAGAGTTATCCTAAGCATATCCCCCGGGAGTGTTGTAACCAAGAGTGCAGCAAGGCCCGTTGTCGTGCACCAGTTCCCGTTCGAGTCTAGCTCAAAGCGGTGTTTTCGGGTTTTACCCCTAGGTACATCTGTGCCAGAGCCGCCTCTACCTGCTCGTATCCAGACAGGGATGTATTGCTCGGAAAACTCACAAAATCTCTACAATACCAAAATTCTAGGAAGTTCTTCTATACTAATCCTCAAAGTTCATCTTAGGTCTACGTGCTCTAATCAGAGTTTATCTAAATCTAGCTTCCAAGGTTTGTACTAAACTTCCTCTGATACCAACTGTAACGCCCCGACCCCAGTTACCCAGAGTCGGTGCATTATTACATAACATTGGCATGATCAAAAGAAAGATCAAATCTCGAAAGACCGATTGGTTTAGTAGCCTTGGAAACACTAGATATATTCAAAAGTTTTACATTACATCATAAAATGAAAAACTACTACAACAACATAAAGATTCCACATTCCACACTATTATCCCCTCATAAAATCCCTGCAGGTCATTCATAACTTACTTCTTCACATCCTGGGAAAAATAAAACATAGAAAAGGGGTGAGCTCAAATGCCCAGTAAGGATAACAATATAGCGGAAACTTTCATAAATAAGAATAAACATTTAAGGCAATGTATAACTAAAACAAAAGCCTTTTAAATATGAACTTTCAACATGGTATGGCATAAATAAAATGAAATAATTCCATTTACTTATTCACATGGATATTCTACTAATCGAATAATCACATGAAAAAATCAATAACCACTTTCATAATGTTGGAATGCATAATGCTAAACTTTAATTTCTTTTCAAGGCCTCGTCCCAAGACCTTGGGGCTAACTGTAACCGGAACCCAACCCGGAGTGCCTCTAATAACCGGACACCAACCCGGAGTTCCTCTAATAACCGGACACCAACCCGGAGTGCCTCTAATAACCGAACACCAACCCGGAGGGCTTACTTTTACCAGTCCCCAAGCTGGAGGGCTTACTTTTACAAGTCCCCAACCTGGAGGGCTTACTTTAACCAGTCCCCAACCTGGAACATACTTGTCCAACACATTCATATGAAGTAAAGGTTGAAATATAACATAAACATTCTTATTGGAACTAGCATACGAAATGTCAATACTTTCACCATAAACTATGAATGGTATAAAAATAGCACATCCACAGTCAAACATATCACAAAACATTCAATACAATATAGAAGCTTTGTATTACAATAAATCAACTTCAAATAAGCGTAAAATCCATCAAAGGATGTTGACATAGATGAAATCAAAATTCTTTTTAAAGAAATATCTCTTTTTATTTTGAAATCATTTAAGATCCATATAAAATAAAACATTTTCTTTGAAAATATTCTTATAAGATTTTAAGTAAAGATTTGAAGATTTTATAACGGCGTAAAATAACCGCACCCGCCGTATAAGTTAAAAAAAACATTCTTACCTCAATTCTGTCGAAAAGGTTAAAAAGGACCTTGTTTTGAAAATGACGGAAAGATTCCTTTATAAACCTCTTATAAAAAGTCAAACAAGGGTATAAATGACTTTAACCCATATTCTTGTAATAGTAAAAATGTTTTGAAATACATTTTTAAGAAACATGGATGTGGATGATAAAGAGATCCCAGTAGATTATTACGTATAAACAACCTCAGATAATGAAGAGATTGTGAAATAACCCTTACCTTGTACTTTTCCTTGGTTGGGGTAGGTTAACCTCCTGTATAATGGTGAAATAGTTGTTATTAAATTATACAAGAATCATATATAATAATATGATATCATATATTATCTTTTAACATTGATTTGTTAATAATATCTTAGAATTATCGTCGTTTCGGGAGTTAACTTACTCATTTTCTTTTATATGTTTTGTTACATAAGCCATGGTTGTTGTATCTTATTCATATCCAGAATGATATCTAGTCCTTAAACATCATTTTTAAATCATCAAATGATAATTATACTTGAATGGATACGATGGAGAATGAATCTCATCGCGTTCGTGGAGACGGTAGTCCGTACGTACGCACGAGCGACAATATCATTCTTTTGATATTAAAATAATATATAAATGGATGGTATATCATATTAACATGTTATTTTTATTATTTATATGAGTTACACATCATTATTATACCCATCCAAATAATATTATATTGAATAACAATTACACCACGACGTGGAGACGGTAAGACGTACGTACGCACGTATGGTGACATGTTATTCAAAGGGTGGATAGAATACTGAATATGGTTGTACCATATTTATAATAACATAAAAGTATATGTATGATACTGGAGTTATTATTTTAGAATGGTAAGAACAAAGAAAGAGGAAGTGGAAGAAGAAATGAACTTGGAGAAGGGTGGTGAAATCATTACCTCTTCTTCGTGTTCTTCCTTTTGATTTGATCAAAATGGATCCTTAGGTTGGCTTTCTGATCAAACTAAGGCCTCTAGGGTGTAGTGAGGGATGTTGGGAGAGTATTTGGGCAGAGTTTGGCCGAACCAAAAGGCTTTGAAGGTGTGAAGAAATGAGAAGGAGGAGTGCCCTTTTATAAGAGGGGTGAGGGGCACCTTTGGAAAAGCTAGAAATATTAATTTATAATAAATTCATATTCGGTTTCTAATGGCTCCAAAGCTTATTATTCAAATGTTAAGGTGGGGATAGGTCGAAAACCACTCAACCAATATAATTTAGACAGGTTTGGGTACTTATATTAACCTTATCTTTAAGTATTAACTCTAAGTTAATTAGTTTCACTTTTACAATGTCTCTTTGTATTTTTATATAATATGGTTAATAAACTTACTATATACATCCAAGCGACCCCCAAGTGGTACATTAATGATTAACCTATCATGATATAAGTCTCTTGGCCGAACCTTAGATTTTAAGGAATTTAATATCAATTAATAATATAATATTTGTTTTAAGAACTCTTTTATGTCAATTTTGACACTATTCAATAGTTGATTTTTGTGAAACTCATAACAGATTGATTACTTCAAACAAAGTCAATTAAATCAATCCTAATATATCATATTATCCTAGAAAATTAGTTTAATTCATTAAAAGTTTCATATTATATTTATTTGGGTATTTATAATATCAATTAGCTTAATTTTTCACTATTATAGTAATTACTGCATCATCATTGTGTCATAAATAAAATAAATTATTTAATGTCTAAAAATTATAAATAAAATATCATTATGTAGGAAATCGTTTTAGCTTTCTAATGAATATTTATAATCTAAAATCCAACATATATAACCCTATGTAACAATTGTTTTTCTAAAAGATATATGCTTGTGTCATTTTTGTATTCATTTTAACTTAATTAAAATAAAGTGTCATTATCACTTACAAGTGGATCCATGGGGTCCCAAAATTTACACAAAGATGCCCATGGTCGACCATGTATCAACCAATAGGGTTAAGACACGTTTTAGGGTAATTTAGTATTATTATAATATTATTTTTTAACCCTTATTTACCGGATTTACCCTTAACCATGGTAAATAAAATATTTACCGCAGTAATTATTCAAAATGTCTAAAAATAAAAGTTACCTATTTACACAATTTGAACATCCTGATTCCAAATATGGAATCCATTTTCCTAAATTCAAAACACAGAAGTGGCAGAAATTAATTTAAAATTAATTCCCGCTGTCAAAACAAAAAGCGTGTTTTTAAGAGATAATAACTATCAAAAGATTGACACTTGTTTATGTTCGGTTTAATTGTAAAATTATGTCCAATGACCAACATTATATTAAATAGTAAAAATATATTCTAAATATACTTTAAAACCACTCAAATTCATAATTTATCACTATTAATTATTTTGATTAAAAAAGTTGTTTTTAATTAAAATTTAGTAATTTTCACTATTCATCAAAATATGAAAGTTATCCGAAAAGTACCAAAATTTCACCTTAGGCTAAATTTGATATTCCGAATCCAAAAATGAAGTCCATTTTAAAATATAAAATATATATAACTTCAAAAAGTAGGTATTACTATTCATAACAGCTAGTTTGATTGGTTACGGTGTGTTAGAACTTGAAGTTGCGTACAACACACGCTACTGTTTTATTCAAAGGAAAGCGTACCGTGGAAGCTTGGGATGTTACATTTTAAATTTTTTGATGTCTCCATTTAGTCAAAAAGTTTAAAATATTGTATTTAAAAAGGTTTCACTATCAAAAGTTGATAAAAGTGCAATACTGAAAATGAACCTGTTCTTGCATTATGACTAAGAAACTCATAATATGGATTCTAAAATTATAAGGATTATATAAAGTTTAAAATTTAGTTAATACTATTCATGACCTCTTTTAATGGATTTTTTTTTGGTAAGTCATGGTGCAATTGAACTCAGTGTTGCGTGTAGTGCAAGTTATTGAATTATTTTGAAGAAATAACACACTATGAAATCTTGGGGTGTTACATATGTCTAATTATGAAGGAAAATTTTTTCAATAGGATAATACTCGATCTCTTGTTCTTCTCAAAAGAGAGGCCCTGGTCGTGGTACTTCTTCTTGGGATTCCGACACAACCCTTGATGTATCATTTGATGAGAGATACCATCCTATGGGATTGGGTACCCCTACATTTATTCACACATTGGTTCATATCATAGTCAACCCACACATTTTTTCATTGACTACATGTGAATGGGAATCATTCCCCAATGATACATTATATCAGTTATCAAGGGAAGTTCAGGTAAGAGGATCATTTTATTTTCTCGACTATGTTTAAAAAATACTAACATGTGATAATTTTTTTTCTTAAATATAATAATCTCAATGTGTTCCTAAATGAGTTTTTTGCAAGTGTTTATATTTAAATGTTGTTAAATGTGTAAAGATAATAAATGGAGATTCAGGTGGGATCATTAAGTACCAAATGTGGGTGCCCCATACTTTCGGGATAATGTCCCAAGAGGGGCGCTCCCATATCAGTGGCGTGAGTTGTTTCATATTGGTTCATTGAGGCTGAAATGGTGAGTCTCTATATTTTAGTTTATATATTTCTAATTTTTTTTTACCATTTTACATATCTTATATTTGATTTTATTGAATGTAATAGGTGATAAAATGTCATTCTGAAAATAGTGCTTTGTAGGGACCACCTCACAGGCTTGGGACTCATCGTGTGTCCCAGATTTGACATGATTTAACTATTATTCATTTTTTAAATTTTATTATTTAATATGGTTTTCTATTGGTATTTTTTACTTATTAATATATAGTTATAGGAGAAAGGTGCATCTACTTGGGAAATGTTAGTGTGGATGATAACTCAGGATTGAAATGATCCGGAGGTTGCAGCTCTTATAGTATGTTCTTGTACTAATTATAAATTATTAAATAAGTCTACATATAAATATATATTAATTTTTACATATTATATTGCATCAATTTTAGGTTGAGTTAGCACATTTTCTATAAGACCAATGAAAAATTTCCATGCAAAGGGATGAAATATTCAATCGCATTATTGTTCATGGTGGACATGGATACAGTTTCACCTATGAAACAAAGAATACATATTTTTTAGTTTCACTCATAGTGGCTATGGATCATTTTATTTATGGGACGACATAGAAGATGGTAGATTTAGAGGCATGAGTGCTTTCCTTTGAGGATTTAAATGTGCAGCTGGTAGCTGAGCTTAGAGCACTACATGAATATGTGCATTAGGGTAATAGTGAATGTGATCCTACAATGTAGGATCATACTGAATTGATTTATTTATTTTTTATGAAATTAGTTAGTATTATCTTTAAATTGTTTATTTTTTAGGCCCCTTCTGCATCAGAAGGATATAGCAGCCATGGCCCCAGATGAAGTATCATATAAAAGAGGTGTGATTTGTATTTTCTTTTTTGTTCCTCATTTAAATTGATTGTCTAAATTTGGTTTTTTTGTATATTTGGGGGTTAAAACTACATTTTCTCCATTTTTCTGATCCTATTTTGTCATAGATACCTTTAGGTAGCCTTTAGTCATTCATAGATTCCTACTCTGTCACCTAAACTAGTAGGATGGTATGAACAAACTTGAGAATATTCTCACTAAAGCCCACTATCTTTATACCACGACTTTTATAATAGTATGTCCTTCACTTATTCTCCCATGTAGGACCCCTAACAAATATATGTGGTCAGAATGTATGCCCCATTCTAAAATACCAACCTCCACCTTCCACCCAGTTTGCTTCTCAGGATGCAGTATAATTTCATAGTTTTCATTTTTTTATTTTCTATCCTATCTTTTCCTATCCTACATGTCTTGTAGAATGTCATTGTGTGTGTGCGTGTGTCATGTTGTTTTTGTCTATATGTATATCTATTTTTTTGTCTATATGATCAGAATGTGTGTATGTCTTTATCTATCTGCTTATCTGTAGGAGTGTGTGTCTATATATCTGCATGTTTTTTAATCTATATATCTATCAATTTTAAAACAAACCCATCTATCTATTTATCAATTTATTTATTTTTCAACACAATGTGTATGTTTAATGGTAAATATATTCACAAAAGGGTTTATATATTTGGTTTTTGTTCTTTTTCAGTCTACATGCCTTTCTAATGACATGTCTATCCATCCATCCATGTGACTTTTCATTGGTCTATTTCTCCATCATCGTTATTTTTATTTTTATATCAATCCACTATTCATTTTTTCTATCTACATATTATTTTGTCTCTATTCATTCAATTTTTTATCAGTGTATGTGTGTATTTTTTAACCCATATATGTGTCTATATTTCTTTTCTATTCAACATTTTTTGCAAGTTTTATTCAATTGATCATTAGTTACTTAGTCCATTTATCCATCCATCTTCTTGTCCATCCATATTCTTATCTGTATGGTTTTACATCCATCCATTCATTTCTTTAGTAATGTGTGTGAAATTAATAGTCCAAGGATATGTCATTAGACCCACAATTATGTTTCTAAGAGGACTTAGGTACTAGTGATTTTGGATGTTTCCTATGCTTCCCAGCATTGGACAGATCCTCTCCTCAACATCATTTTATTGATCATTATATAACAACAATTTGACTCATTATATCATATATTTTTACTTTCTATGAACCATATGGTCATGGATGATCTAATTATTTGGGAACATTGGGGGTTATTGGTATTTTCTGTGGATTCCTACTAACCCTCTACCTTTGTTAAGGGTCGATCCCATAGTGACCTTGATATCACTACTCAGTAGTATTCCCTAAGGGTATGATGATATCCAGAGGTAGGAAACCAAAGTTCATAGCCTAATAATATCACTTGTTGAAGGAATCTTGCTCACAGTATTAATTGTTTTATAGTCCATCATCGTCTACAGTCACCACAACACTTTAAAATGTTTCTCCTTACTAATATCTATAAATATTTTTTCACTTTGAATGGCCCCAAAATATGAATAGAACCTTCCCAATATAGACATGTATTAATAATTAGTGCATCTTCACCAACACTTTTTTCAAGAGACTTATAAAATCCTATTCTATTAGCATAGTTTACATGATAAATGAACATGGATTGTAACCATTGTGGGAGTCATATATCAAAAGTATGTAATTTCTTTATTACATCACCCATAATATTATAAGATGAATTGGTGTAGGGATGTCTGGATTGACATCCTAACCACATTCTTCATATAATCCTATTCCAACTCTATATATAACATGCCTTGAGACACCTCTACATTATTTTAAGAGAACCCCATTGAATGTTTATATGTTTTATTAATCCCATAAGGACCTTGAATGATTTTTTATTAATGTCTAACAGCTAGCATTGATCTGCCGATGGGGTTCCATCCTCCTGGATTTCATGACTTCCCATAAAAATTCATGGACTAATGAGGCTTTTCACCTAAGATCTCCCTACATAGACCTTGTGAAGGTGGGATTTTTATACATGGAACAATAGATTGGTTCCCCGTAGACCCAGTTTATATTCCATAAGATGATTCTTATTTTATATTTTGTAAGGGAGAATGTATTTTTATATGTGATCTAGTGTAGGTTCTGGGCGCAACGGAATCACATTGGTGGGAGTGCCTAACATTAAATTTAGCATTAAACAACATTCAAACCGAGATCCGTCATGAAATAAAATGCCGGATCTTCAAAATAGAATGAAGAATGAAAAACTAAAGAGGGAGTCCCCAAACCATAGAAAATTTTTCATCATGTGTTGGTTATAATTAATTTAATTAATTCAAATGAATTACCTTGGTGGAATTCTTTCTTCGTTGATGTCTCTTTTCATGATCTGGTGTGATCCATCATTGCGTCGTAGAATCAAATTGTAGTATTACTCTAGCAGTGATCCAAATGTGCTCCACGTTTCTCTGGACGTCGCTGAAGGGATCTCTGAGTGCTAGAACGAATGAACCTTCACTTGCGATGTCCACCTTCGATCGCCTTGATCCGATGGAGGAGGATCTCTCTCAGTCTTGAGAATGTTCTTGGAGGAAGTAGTTCTTTCGGCCTTGAAATAATTCTCCAGAATTGTTGTGCACAACGATTGGGGAAAAGTGTTGGGATTGTGAGGATATTTATATTTGGGTTTTAGGTTATAGAGTCATGACAATAAATAAACATGTTACAAGTTTTATTTATTTCATTAACTCTTATTGAATACACCCATGAAAAATTACTAATTCCTTGACTGGCGCCCATGCTGATTATAAAAAATATCATTTAATAAAATAGTATTACATCCTCAAAATCTCGACTGGAAAAACTACACGGCGTGTAATCATTGATACAAGGCGAGTACTCATTTCCCATAAAACTACATGGCGTGTATATTTTATATACATGGCGTGTAATTTTATTTTCCATTTTCCTTTATTTCCTCCACCACATTTATTTGTCCTTGAGTAATGGCTATTTATTTGTTAAATAAATGTAACTACATTACTCGCTAATAAATATATATTATTTCGCCCACAATATATTCTCTCGAATAACTAGTGTTGAAATAAATACAATTAGGCATCCTTAAATAATTAATAAACCATAGTCGAAAATAATATTTATATAACTTGTTAAATTAATATTTAACTAAAATACATGGACACACTTATTATGTGACCCTCTAGGCCTCTTTCATAGGGGCACTAGGCGGAGCCTACCTAAAGTCCAACATTAGCGTCTAGCAACATGCCACGAAACCCATAGAGAAATAAGTTAATGTTGCAATGATGTGTCACCTCCTACGAATGTTTACCATGTAATATAGTCCCTTTTTCACAATATCTCGAATCGAGCAGGTTATATGCTAGTGTCATCAACCCATGTGCTCGATTATTCATTCTTTGAATTTCAGGAATTGAACTCACCCATAACTTACCATGGACGTGGATTTATTTAGGCTATGTCAATGCCATCGGAGGGCCTGAGATATCTACTTCTGTTATAGAACAGAAGGGACAAATCCTTTCTCACATTATCTATTAATGCAGTATCACTCATGACGCACAAAACATATCCAACCTTGCTGCGAATAGTGTGTCGTCACTGTTTATTTCAATAAATCTAAGTGCGCAAGTTGTAATACCCATTAATAATAATCTTAAAGTCTAAGGACCAATACACACGTTCGCAGATAGGAACATCCAATGACACTATAAAATGTGGATATCCTACTGGCGGGTCTCGTTCTCATAATATCCTCCTGGATATTACCGAGGGTTCACACCCTGAGAAGGTGCCTCAAGGATTTATGAGTCATCACCACTAATGGCATGTATTATTTGTGTCCCTCAAATAACATCATCCAGCCATAGAACATATATTCAAGAACAGTGTTATGGCACTTCTAGGTTCTCATCATATTAGGGATCTGCTATGAACCTTTAATACAACAGTTGTCCTTAGGACATTGTCACATGCATTTTCATGCAAAAGAACAATCAAGATGTGATAAGGTATTTATAAATGAATAAAGTACAAATTAGTTGGTTCTAGGCCACCAACTCAAACAGAATCCCACTTGGACTAGAGCCAACTGCTAACAACCTTTAACCCGCTAGCTCTCACATGATATTCATGCTTCTGCTAAGATAGGAAATTAGACATGGGGTCCACCACATTCTCTTCTATGGACAATCAGCTCACTACAACTTCACCCCTCTTCTAGAAATCCCTCAAGAGGTGATACTTCTAGATTATGTTCTTTGTCTGTTGATGCAACCTTGGTTATTTTGCAAGAGCCACTGCTGCAGAATTATCACAATACAATGTGACATGGTATTTAGTGATATGCACCACATTAAGCTCCTGGAGAATGTTTCGAATCGATATGTATTCCTTGGCTGCATCAGAAGCCTCTATATATTCAGACTCTGCTATAGAATCGGCGACAACTGGCTTCTTTGAAATCTTCCATCTCATAGCTCCACCATTGAGACAAAAAACATATCTAGATTTTGAATTCAGATCATTCTGATCTGTCTAAAAACCAGCATCAGCATACCCTCTGATGACATGATACTAATCTCCTCCACACACCAGGAACATATGCTTAGTTCTTCTCAAATACTTAAAGAAATTCTTAACTACAGTCCAATGTTGTTCTCCTGGATCTTCTTGATATTTTCCTACCATGCTCAGTGCATAGGCAACATTAATCCTGGTACATAACATGTCATGCATGATGGATCCTATAGCTGAAGCGTATAGGATATTACTCATTATATCTTTCTCCTGTAGTGTATGTGGACACATTTTCTTAGAAAGATGTAGGCCATGTGACAATAGAACTAATCCCCTATTGGATTGTTCCTTACTAAATATCTTTAGTATCTGGTCAATGTATGCTCCCTGACTTAGTCCAAGCAGCCTCTTGGATCTATCACGAATGATCTTGATCCCTAGAATGTATGCTGCTTCACCCAAGTCCTTCATCGAGAAACACTTGTTTAACCAGTCCTTAACTAACTGTATAACTCATATATCATTTCCAATAAGCAATATGTCATCAACATATAATTCTAGGATAACGATCACATTCCCATTAAACAACTTATAAACACATGGCTCACATTCATTCTTAATGAACCCAAATTTCTTTATGGTTTCATAAAAATTAAATGTTCTATGACCTGGATGCTTGCTTTAATCCATAAATGGATTTCTGTAACTTGAAAACCCATTTGGATTCACCTAGAGTCATAAACCCTTCTGGTTGTGTCATATAGACATCTTCTTGAAGGTTCCCATTAAGGAATGCTGATTTGAAATCCATTTTCCAAATATCATAGTAATGGTAAGATACTATGGAAAGTATGATTCTTATGGATTTAAACATGGAAACTGTCTAGAAGGTTTAATCATAGTCAATTCCTTGACGCCCTCTGAATCCTTTAGCCACTAGCCATGATTTATAGGTGCTAACTTGACCTTCAATGTCCAATTTTCTATTGAATACCCATTTTCATCCAGTAGGTTTTACATCAACTGGCTCATCAACCAAAACCCAGACATGGTTCTGATACATGGAATCCATCTCAGAATTAATATCTTTTAGCCATCATGCAGCTTCAGAGCTTTCAACTGCTTCCATGTCAGAGAGAGGTTCATTATTGTCCAACAATAATGATTCACCATCCTTGGTGACTAGGAAACCAAATCTCTCTAGTTCCCTCACCTCTCTTGATCTCCTATGCAGTACTTGTGTTTCTAAACCCTCTTCCATAGGGACCTATGGAACGTGTTCTTGTACTAACTCCTGTGTATCTTGATCATCAAATTTGTCAAATTCAATCTTTCTCCCACTATCCTTTTTGAGGATGTGATCCCTCTCGAGAAAGATGACTTTTCTGGCAGTAGTTACTTTCTTTTCTGAAGGGTTATATAGGTAATATCCTTTCGTTTCTTTGGGATATCCTATAAAGATACACTTCGTTCCCTATGGTGATATTTTGTTTCCTGAGAAGGCCATAAAAAATTCCTCACATACCCATACACATGTATAAAACAAAATGGGTTTCTTTCCATTCCATAACATGGAGGGAATTCCATTTTCCGCCTTAGTTGGTACTATGTTTAATGGGTATGATCTAGTTTGTAATGGATACCCTAAAAAGGGAAATGGAAGATCTGCATGACTCACCATCGACCTCACCATGTCCAACAATGTGTGGTTCCTCATTTCACTAGCATCATTCCACTGTAGTGTATAAGGAAGAGTGAGCTGATATAGAATCACAGACTCTCGTAAAAGATCGATGAACTCATGGTTCAGATATTCTCCACCTCGATCTGATCAATGTTTCTTTATCTTCTTACCAAGATGATTCTCTACTTCATTCTCGAATTCCATAAATTTCTCTAAGGTCTCTGACTTATACCTCATTATGTAGACATATCCATATCTACTTAAATCATCAGTAAAATTAATGAAGTAAGAATATTCACCGTTACCTTCCACTAGAAATGGTCCACATACATCCGTGTGCACCGATCCTAGATGCTCTGTTTCCCTTTCACTGTGTCCACTGAATGGAATCTTGGTCATTTTACCTTGTAAACAAGCGTGACATCTATAAAGTGGTTTTATCTCAATAGAGTCTAAATAGCCATCTTGGAAGAACTTTGTCAAGAACTTCTCTTTTACATGACCAAGATAGTGATGCCTCAACTAGGTGAGGTATGAGTCTTGTGAGTTTGTTTCGCTATCGATTTCCAACACATGGTTTTCGTAATTTAATACATACAGATCATTATTTAAATGTTCCATACCATAACATATGTTGTTCTTATAAAAGAGACAACAATTACTTCCAAAGTTAAAAATAAATCCATCCATATCCAAATAGGATACAGAAATTATGTTCTTGGTAACACTAGGAAAATAATAACAGTTATGCAGAACCAAAATCATCCCAGTCAGAAATGAGAGGTGGTAATCGCCAATATCCAATGCTTCCAGGCTTTCACCATTGGCAGCTCGAAGATACACCTCTCCTCTGGTAATCTTTTTAAATCTACATGGTTCCTGCATTTTAATACAGATGTGAGCCCCACAAGCTATATCTAATAACTGATGTGTAGAAATAGAACGATTACACTTGATAATGAACACACCTTTAGAATCCCCACGCTTCTAGGTATGGTTCATCTTCTAGTGGCCTTGCTTTCCACTTGCAAAACACAACGCCTCTCGTTCATTTTCCTTCCTCTGGATCTTCCCCTTCTTGGAAGGACGACGCTCGGGGGATTTAGACCATTTATAAGTCTTTGACCCCTTTCCCTTGTCCTTCCTTTTCTTATTCATCATAAGGACTACGGGCTTTTCACGCCCCATGTCCTTATCTACCTGGAGAATCAAAGTCATAAGTTAAGATTGACTCTTCTCATTATTTTTCATGTTGTAGTTGACAATAAAGCTTGAGAAGGCCTTGGGTAGCGATGATAGGATGAGATCTTTATGCAACTCATCTGGGAACATAATCCCTAAGATGTCCAGGCTTTCAATATAGCCAATGAGCATGACTCTATGAGGCCCATCTGAAATAGAATCTCCAAGCATAGTTGTAAACAAAGCGTTGAAGATCTCATATCTCTCCTACCATTAATTCTATTGGTAGAGATACTTATGGTGAGACATCATGCGATATGTGTCCATGTTTTCATTTTGCTTCAAGAGATTATTAGATAGGGACGATAGCATGAAACACTGGACATCTGTGGCATCATCCATGTGTTTCATGTAGAGATAATGTTCCTCATCACTGGCCTCCTTTCCAGGTGCAACTACAATAGGCTCTTCTAGCACATACAATTTCCTTTCACAGAGAAGGATGATGCGTAAACTCCTCTGCCACTCTTGGAAATTGGTTCCGGTGATAAGGTTTTCCTTCTCAAGTATGGTTCTCAATGATATGTTGGAATCCACTTTTCTTCTCATTTATACAAATTAAGATGAGCAAAGGTTTAGTACATTATTATAAAATATAGAAAAATAAATAAATTAATACTTATTAGTCTCCCACTATTTTATCTAAATCCAATAGCCCTCACCATTGACATCAGAATATTCTGTTTCCTGAATATTCTAGTGCCAAGGACCCATATTGCCTTTCACATTACTCCAACTGTGGTTGTTCAAGAAACTTGAAGGTTTTTAGCTAGGCATTCAAAATGCCAAATGCATTAACTCATAACTCCTTGATTCGCAAAGTGGACTCCCCAATCCTGAAATCCTTTTATTTTGGCTTTCCTCAACCTTTGCCTCTTGGTCACACCAATTCCTTTTGTGGCAGTCAACCCTTGATGCGAACCAAGTCAGTCAAACCAAAACCTTGAATTAGAATTACCCGATAATTGAAAGTACCCCAACTATGGTTGGTCAAGCACTTTAAACTATTGTTCGATTCTAACCAAGATTATGGAACTCTATACTGACTTGATATTTCTTTGATGGATTTTATCCTTATACGTAAATTTTCATTTTATTATCTTTGATTGCACGCTTATTAATATTAAGTGGTATATACTTATGTGATTAACCGTGTCTAAGAAAATATTTACACAGAAGCCGATATTTATTTTAGTTCCATCTTGCATGCTTGTTTAATTCATTTATTGTGTGATAATGAAAACACATCCATAATAAATATACCATTCAACTAAATGAAATAAAATAAATGGTATGATCATGATCCTGTTCTATTGGTTAGTTTATCTAGAGTTTGATAAACTACCCAATACCTAGGGTAGAAACACCTTGAACCTTCTCGGTTCGTGTTTACATCTTTCCACATGTCCACCTTTGTATCTCATTGGATTGTTTTCACCTTTGATCATGACTTGAGCCACCTCCACTATCTTGGGAGCTCCATCCATTAAATATGCATTTGTCTCACACGCAGGTGAGAGGAAAAAGGGTTTTTTACATAAAAGAATCCTTGGCCGCGCAGAACCTACATATTAATGAGGATAAGGATCACATGACAACAAATTTAATTCAAATAAATAAATGAATGAAACCATTCACATACACAGGTCTTGGTCTAGCTAATGATCATCCATTCATGCAAAGATATTTACACATAAATAAAACTACAATTCAATTCTTTAATCGTTCTTGTTTAAAATAGATCCAGCTCGAATCAATTAATTATCTTTAATTATTGAATACTTTTATCATAAACCTTTTTTCTTAATTTCATTGAGATTCTCATCCACCATAATTTTAAATAAATTAATTGTATCCTTGTATGTAACTTGTACCATGGAGGCAACCCGGTTAATTCCCGTTCATTACGGAGATGTTAAATTAAACAGATATATATAAAAAATCTATCACATGTTGTTCCTCAGCTTTACACATGAACAATGGTACACATCTCAAGGGTCTATATACTATAGTAATAAATTTTAATAAATCTGCATAATTTGGGAGAGTACACGACGTGTAGTTCCGACTACACGGTGTGTACTTTTCTTCTTCAACCATCCAAAGTTCATGCCCGAGGACATGGCGTGTTAATGTTCTTCGGAAATTTTCGGAGTACACGGCATGTTTAGTGGGACACACACTGTGTAGTTTCTGCATTACAAGGTTTCCAACCGGGAAAGTCGTGTACGGGGTACATGGTCCAACCCTAACCCGAAGGGACTACACGCTATGTTCTTTTGGACCACACGGCGTCTAATCCGAAAACTGTGTACCACCTATTACTGGTCAACACATGGTGTCATAAATGACTTAGATAGGATCAATACACGAACTGATTTGGCAGACCAGTCTGATGCATGAACCTCGACTACACGGCTTGTACTTCCAAATACATGCTCTGTATTTTTGTGTTTTATGACCAGAAACATTTGGCTCTTCTGGATGAGATCCTCTATTTTATTTTAATAAAAATTAAAAGAAAAGTTCATTTCAGTATGGTGAACGAGAAATGATAGAGGAAGAAAAGATCTTGAGATTCAGATTTAATGAATGATTAACTTGAATTGAAATAATTAAATTATTAAATGCGTAAATCACCAACGAAAAAATAAATAAATATAATCAATGATATGACCACTATGATACCACATTTAGGTTCCGAGCGCAGTGGAATCGCATTGGTGGGAGTGCCCAACATTATTTTTAGTGTTAAGAAATGTTCAAACCTAGATCTATCACAATATAAAATGTCAGATCTTTGGAATAGAATGATGAAAGAAAAACTAAAGAGGGAGTCCCAGATCAGCCCGATTTGGAGAAGTAAAGGATGTTCTAAAAGGAGACAAACCAACGCCACCCACCATGTGTGGACGATTTTATGTTATATGAATAATAGCAAATTGATTAACCATAAGAGACGTCATAACATAAATATGGGTGTTCACGTAATACACACAATACACATAACATGCATGCAGATGTCATTATTTAGATATGGGTGTCCCTATATTACACATCATACTACTTATTTAGAAGGCGATTGGGCGCTTGAGGAGGAATGGGCATTATTTGAGAGAGCGGGCAGCGCCTCTTCCGACCCTCGCACTTTCAGTCTGGTTATCGTTTGGGGCCATGAGCGATGCCAACAAGTCGCGGTTGCAGTCGCATTGGCTCTGGAAGTTTCCACTGCAGTATGCGCGGGTCGTGCCGCACAACCCCCACTGGCTGCAGCACTGCCCGTCATGGTAGAGTTTACTGGGGGGCATCACGTCCCTCCCACATCGATCGTCCTGTGAATCGCCCAAGATGAAGAAAGGTGAGCAGAGTGCAAGGAAGGAGAGAAAAAACTTACCCATCTCACACTTCAATACTAGGCTGCACTCCGCTACCCGAGGGACTGCAGGGGTATAAATACCCTGCCCGGCCTTCTCAAACCAAACAGTGTTCCCCGGGTTCCCAGGACCAAACTGCAACTAAAAAATTATGAAGGGATTCATTAGAAATTTAATTTACTCCAGGGACCGTGTCCCCATATATAATGATTGCCCACAGTTAAAATTATAATACTACTATGTGATAACACTACCACAAATCTAGGTAAGTGGTGTGCCAGCTTTTTATAGCGTTATGTAGAAAGCGCTGATAAAAGTTTCACCATTATCAGTGCCAGCTAAAGTCACTAATAAAGATAATTTTTATTAGCAATAAAAAAACACTGATAAAGACGAAGCCTTTAACTGCGTTTTTTAAATGATAAAGGGTATATTTATTTGTCCTATTCTTAGCACATATAAAAGTTTTTTATAAAAAATATTATTAATTTATATAAATTTGTTATATTTATGTAAAAAATAATAATTATTTATATGCATTAATTAAAAAACACTTGTTTAAAATTAATATTTTATAATAATTCAAATATATATATAATGTTTTAAAAAATTTATATGATTATAAATAAATAAATACATTTAAATAATTATAAAATTATAATTTTTTTAAAATAATAAATATATTTATTAAATTTGTAATTATATATTTATAAATAAATATAAATTTAAATAAATATATTCCCTCAATGAATTTGTTCAATAAACATATATATTAAGAGATAATTTTTGGGGGAGCCTCCTCCAATGGTGTCCATGCAGTTTCTAATTAAATTGGGTGAAGACCGTGTGAATTAATTCAAGAAAAGACACAATTTTAATGCGGGTCAAAGAAGTGTTTTTTTGGAGTTATGAATCTTAACGCTGATATTTTTTCCTTATAAAAGGCGGAAGCTGCAAGCCTTATGGACACACTAACATCCACAACCCCAAGAGCAGAGCCCATTTGGTGCTCGTCTTTCATCAATGGTCATTTTTTCCTTTTCATTCGAGAGTTATAAATTTGAAATCCATTAAATTTTTGGGCTGTATCTACAGTGTATTTCTTCATTTTAGTGGACCCCCCTTTCTGGACTAGGTCCCTTGGTTTTTCCCCCATTGGGGTTTCCATGTAAATTTTTTTGGTGTCAACCTTTATATTCTTCACATTTACTTTTGGGATGCTGCACATCCAATTTTATTTAAAGGGAAAGATTTTATTTTTCCTTTACATGTTCGCTTTGATTTTGTTTACAAGTTTGTTGCTTATTGTATTTCCCAAAATCTGTAATAAAAGGAATTGATTTTTATTTCATATTTATTATGGAAGCCAATTATAGTCAGATTATTTGTTGAATGGTACCAACTTCTATATGTGGTGATAAAAAATGATGGATTTTCATTTTGTCAGGTGAATGCATTTTACGGTGTTTAGTACCCATAAGTATAAAGGATGTCAGATGAAGAATGAGTGTTCGAGCATGAGATGGTTTGTGGATTCATTTTCCAATGGTATGAAGACAACGTGATGAAAAACATTGTCAACACCTCTCACAGCAGAACACTGTATGAGAATCTCGAGACAACCTATACTTCCAAGACAGGAAAAAATAAATTGTTTCCTCTCAAAGAACTGATGAATTTTGGGTACAGAGAAGATAAATCTATTTCAGACTATTTGAGTGAATGTCAGGGTATCTTTGATCAGTTTTCTAGTATGGGTATAAATTTTGAAGATGAGGTTTTAACTCTTTTGTTGCTTAACACTTTACCCAATTCTGGGGAGAATTTACATGTTACTCTATCTAGTTCTGCTACTAACGGTGCTGTGAAATTTATTTTTCTTAATTCTGTAGTTTTAAATGAAGAGTCCAAGAGACATACTTAGGAGAAATCCACTTCATAGCTTCTAGTCACAGAGAACAAGGGAAGAAGTCAAGACTATTGACAGATCAATCAAAGAATGAGAAAAGGTAGAAGCAAATCAAGTTCAAAAAAAATAAATTTTGAATGTCATCATTATGGTAAGTAGGGACTTGTTAAGATGTATTGTTATCAGTTGAAAAAAAGAACTAGAAACTTCATAGATGAAGAATGGTGATAAAGATGATCATGTTGCCACTGCTACATGGGGTGATCTTGTTATTGTTTATGACTCCATTAATATCACTTCTGACGATTCTTGCTGTGTTGTTGACAATGGTGCATGTTTTCATGTGACATCTGACACATTCCTATCATGGGGTGTGTAGAAAACAATTATTTACTAAGTTAAAATATAGTATAGTGGTTAACCTAGGTTCTCTATAGAGAGGAGCGTTCAAAAATCATGTTTTTTTACATTAAAATTAGATAATGAAGTGGTCGTTGTTTTTTAAATGACTGATTATGAACATAAATTAAAGGAAGAAATTATGTAAAATATTGAAATCAAATTGGAAAATCATGTGACTAAAAATAGTTATATGAATTGGGTGATTAGGTAGAGGTTGATATTGTAATTGAAATGTTTTCATAGTTCTGATTAATTCAATCTTCTTATGTTAAGCCAATTAAAGTGATATTCCACAATCCCTTCCTCTCACATCTTTGGTCAACAGTGTTGGTGAGAGTAAACCTTAACAATATATAATTTTTTGTATACTCTCATTCATTTTTCGAATGAGTTTTATAGAATGTCATCAATTGATTTTGGAAATTCCTGATCGAGTCTTTTTTATCCCAGACAATCTTGAATATGCACTACAACTCTCACACGTACTAACGATCGCCTAGTACTACACCACTAAGACCTAATCTATTCCATCGTATATATACCATAACTGAGTGGAGGATGTAACTTTCATTAAAAAAATCAATAATAACAACAAAATATAAAATCAAATACAATCACACTAGATAATATAACCTGTTATTATGAATTGAAACCAACTTCACGAAATAGAGAAAACATTTTATAACATTAAGCGCATTAACTCAAACATTAGAAAATGGAAATCCTAACCTTCCCCAATCACTCATAATATTTACCCCACCATGATAAGGGTAATTTATAATAATGAGGTAGAAGAATATGTTACAAAATTAAAAGAAAGAGAAGAGGTAAAAAAGAATAATAGAAAAAGTATAGTCCAGAATCGTTCTGCCAGATGTTTAGCTTCGGTTCTCCCACCATATAGTATAATCACACCATGGTGCATTGTTATAGGATGTGTGAAATGTGGGTGGATAGATATCCTTGAAATTTCAGATCACTTGGCTTAGTTTGAAGGACGTTGGGTCCAAAATACTAGATCTGACTTTTTTATGCCCGCCAAACACTATTCCACCAACCCTACTATGTATTATTCAAGGGAGTCCTTTAAAAATAATTTCTCCCTGAAATTTAATTTGAAACAAAATTTTAGAGTAATATTTCTAACATATCTGGAAAAACCCCATTTGGTGGCTGATATCCTAAGATATGATTCTTTGAATGAGGTATGGTCCATTCTGCTAGCCAAAATAAGTGTTCACATTGTTTGATTTTTTTTGGGTTTGTAGGAATTCTAAAGGGATCACAACCTAGAATAATAAGTTTTATACACAAAACATGTAATCCTAAATAATTGAATATCATAAATTATATACATATTTTAAAAGTTATGCGTGAAATACAGAGGTGATCAAACACTGTAAAATTTACAGAATTAACTAGTTTTGACATTTAAGCTGAAAACTCAACAAAAATCATAAAATGATAAAAATAAGCTCACATTGATTAATTTATAGGTATTAAATCATTTAAAAAAATGAATAATGGTTAATATATTATCTCTATCAATTCCCACAGACATAACATTTGGACTTCTCGACAAGTAAACATGAAAATCAAATCAATGAAAATTTAAAACACATATCCGTAGGATCCAAGGACATATGATTATCATGAAGGATTGTAAAGGTTTTTCTTGTGGATTTAGGTTGGTAGGATTTAGATGTTAAAACCTTGGAGGATGAATGTGGATGGCTTGGATCTTTTTGAAGAAAAATTGAATTATTCTAATTTTTACTCAAGTATGGTCGCCTCCTCAATCCTGTTAGAATCAATTCAGCTCCATCAGCATGAAAAATCAATGAAATTTCACACCATTCATAATTTTAGTTGAAAAAGTTTAAATCATATCAAACATGATTTTTCATGAATGTTATAGGAAGGCGCAAATTTCTCTTTTTAATTGGAATCTCCAGAAAGTCACAACTACTCACACATGCACTACTAGAAATATGGGCAATATACATGGTTTAAAACCGTGGCTATAGGTCTTCAAACCGTTGCTAGGTTTGGTGTGGCTATAGGCCAAGAATTATAGCCATGGTTTGAACCGTGGGTCTAGGTCTAGAGCCATGGATCAAACCGTTGCTCTAGGAATACAACCACGGTTCTAACCATGGTAATATCTCTATATCCATTGTTTAGAACTATGGGTATACTAGAGGAGGGACACAATTTATTGCCACGGTTAGAAACAGTGGCATTGGACCTTTAGCCACAAATTGTAACCTTGACAATAGACCTATATCCATGGTTATAAACCGAGGATATAGGGTCTGAAAAATGATAAAAAAATCCCCCACCTCGTGCATAACCCCCCCTGATGTAGCCCACCCCCTCTAGACCACTCCCTCCTGGAAACTGGAAACCACCACCCTAAACAAACCCCCTCCCCTGGACAGCCCCTTCCCCCCTAGATAGCCCCTACAAAGTCCACCTCGTAGATAGACCCTAGACACCCCCCATACAGACCATAAACACCCCCCGGACCCCATACACCCCCCCAGAAAAACCCTGGACACCCCCGGGACAGACCCTAGACACCCCCAAGAACCTGGACAACCCCCAGACCCTAGACAGATCCTCCTGGATAGCCCAGACCTCTACTCCCCTAGATAGCCACCCCCACCCTCCTAGACAGACCCTTGACTTGCCCTGAACCTGGACACCCTGATTCCCCCATTCCTTGGACACCCCTTGACCCTGGACAGCCCATACCTCCACTCCATTGGGAAACCACCTCCCCACCCTCTTGGAAAGACCCTAGAACCCCCCCCCCCCCACCCAGAACATGGACACCCCCTAGACCCCCCAGTCCTGTCCCCCCCCCCCACACACACATAGACCCTGCCCAATTCCCCTCCCCATACCCCATCCATCCCCCACTTTCAAACTCTACCAGCCCCCACTTTCCCCCCAGAGAGACCCTAGACACCCCCCATAACTTGGACACCCCCCAAACAATGAACAGATCCCCCTAGATAGCATAGACCTCCACTCCCATGGATAGCCACCCCCACCCTCCTAGACACCCCCTGCCCCCCCCCCCAAACCTAGACACCCCCATACTCCCCAGACCCTGGACACCCACCAGACCCTGGAAAGATCCCCCTAGACAGCCCAGACCTCCACTCCCCTGGACAGCCACCCCCCCTCCTAGACAGACCCTAGAACCCCCCTGATCCAGGACACCCCCAGACCCCCCAGACCCCCCTAGACCCCCCAGTAATAACCCCCACCCCCACCCTACCCGTTTCCCCTCCCCCTACCCCTGCCAGCCCCCACATGAACCCTCCTACCATCCCCCACTTGCACCATCCTACCAGACCCCATTTGCACCACCCTTCCAGTCCCCTCCCCTCAGCCAGTTTCCCCCTACCCCATGCCAGTCCCCTCCAAATTAAAGTATACATGAATCCTACTTACATAATAATAAATGAACAAATCCAAATATAAAAAAATAGATAACTACACTTACATGAGTCTTCCTATAAGAAAATCATTCAAAGAAGTTTGGAACCAACTCAAAAGTACCTACATCATAAGGTAGAACATAGTAGTGTGCATCCACTTAAATTATGGTAAAACAAAACATCTTAGAATATTCACAAATAATATAACTCAATAAATAATATTAGTGCACCCCCCCTGCTGGACCCCCTGGACATCAGCCCCCCCTGGAACCCCTACATAGCAGCCCCCCTGATGACCCCCCTGGATAGAACCCCCCCTACTGGACCCCCCTGAACAGATGCCCCCTACTGGATCCCCTGAAAAGCTGCCCCCTACTGGACCCCCTAGACAACATCCCCCCCAACACATCCCTTTCACACCCCTTACCCACCCCATGCACCCCTGGACAGCAGCCACCCCCCCCCCACATCTCTTGCACCCCTTGCACACACCCCTTGAACCACCCTACTAAACCCCCTTTACACACCCCTTGCACCCCCCATCCTGTTTGGATAGTTATATGGAGATGTAGAGGTGTTTTTTGTGGTTCTTCATGGTTTCAGGTTGGGAGGGGAGTGGCTACTTAGGTGGAGGGGTGTATGTTCGTAGGGAGTGGTATGTAGGTTACATTGGATTCTTCTTAAGGTTGAGGTTGGGAGATGCTAGGTTTATCCAATAGGGACTTATAGAGATTCTCATAGCGGGGTTATAGGTTACTTATTGAGTATTTAGGAGGCAAGGTTGTGAGTTTCGTGTTGCTGTTTGGAATTTTAGGAACTTTGAAGATGGGTTTCACCTAGGGGTGTTGCTATTTGGATTTTTATATATGGTGTAGTATAGGATACACTTACATAGTTCATGGTGCTGGATGGTTGATGATTTCTACTATGGTTGGTAACATGTTTTGGGGGCATAAGGGTTGCTTTTCTGGTGTTTCTTCATTGTTTTGGATTACTATTATAGGCTTTTGGTTCTCTCGATTTTCTAGTGTGGTGGATATAGTATGGGGTGGGTCTTCAGGTGGTGGTTTGGAGTAAGCTCACTTTTCTTGTTCTCGGTTTCCCCATCTTGTGTATTTTGGTTGTCGATGGTGTATGAATTTCTATAGTGGATGTTCTAAAATTCCCTTGAGATGCTGGATGTTACAGGTTGGGAGGCATGTTTTTGGTAGATGGGTGGTTCTCTTTCTAGGGTTGGTGAATGTTGACTACTTGGTGGGTCTAGAGATGTTTGATTCAGGGAAGGTATTAGCTCAAATTTGGACCAGGGACTGCTTGGGGATTCATTAGGTTGTATGATGGGTTAGGCGTTGGAGATGTGGGGCACTTCGTATGGATGGTACTAGTTGACTGCTAGTTTTTTAGACTTTCTTATAATTGGGTTTTCCATTTTGATGCAAGGTGTTCATATGGTGAGGTATGGGGCCAGATTGTTTGTTGGGTATGATTTAGTTTCTATCTAATATTTTGGGTGTTGTTACTACTATAGGTGCTTATTGTGGTTGGATCTGGTGTGGTTTAGCATTTTTGTGAAATTAGGTGTTGGTGTAGTGGCCATTTGTTGGCATGGTTGTCTAGAGGTCTTTAACTCTAGTCTTTGTTTGGATTGGGATGCTAGTCTGGTTGGTTGTTGTTGGATGCGAGGTTGGGGGTTCAGTGGTTATATTTATTTGGATAAAGTTAGTCTTTTGGATGGGTTATGGATTTTGGAAACTTGTGCGTGGGTGGGTGGGTGGGTGTGGGTGGGTGGGTGGTTGTGAGTGATTTCATGAATGTGTGTGTTGTCGGTTTCTATCATTTGTGACTACTTCTTTTTGGGTTTTTATATTTCTACATTATCCACCTTGTTTCCTTGTTTATACTTCCCCAAAGAGTGCTTGTTGGTTTTATGCTTGGGAGCTCTTGTGATTCCTTCTGCTAGTTTGTAAGTGGTGCATGTGGTGGGATCGTCCGTCCAGGAGAAAAGGGAGCAGGGGGAGGCAGGGAAACATTCCGGTCATCGCCCCATCAACAGAAATTGTGATTTTTTAGTTTCAACATTGATCACAAGACTCATGGAAAACTATCACTATGAATCTCCGCAGGGTTTCATCGAAGAGAAGGGCCAAATCACAGCATTACCATGGCATGACCACGGTGTGACCACGGCATGTTAGCCCGGTCCAGTGAAATCTGCGGGGTAGCAACTTCCATCCACGAGCGAAGGGATTGGGAGGAGGTGGGGAAACATTCCGGTTGTCTCCCAACCAGTAGAAATTGTGATTAGTCATTCTCAACATTGATCACAAGACTCAGAGAATACTATCACTACGAACCGCTGTGGGGTGTCATCCTGGAGCGGGGCCAAATCACGGCATTACTGTGGCGTGAGCGTGGCATGACCACGGTGTGACCGCAACGTGGCCACGACATGACCGTGGCTTGACCACGGTGTGACAACAGCGTGTTTGCCCGGTCCAGCAACATTCGTGGGGCAACTTCTTCCCACTAGGAGTGAAGGGAGTGGGAGGAGGCGGGGCAACATTCTAGTCATCGCCCCACCGGCAGAAAATTTGATTAGTTAGTCTTAACATTGATCACAAGACTCATGGAATACTATCACTGCGAACCACCACAGGGTGATGTCCTAGAGCGGATCCAAATCATGGCGTGACCGCGGTGTGACCATGGCGTGACCACGGGGTGTTGTCCCAGTCCAGCGACATCCGTAGGGCAGCATCTTCTGGCCAGGAGCAAAGGGAGTAGGAGGAGGAAGGTCAACATTCAAACCATTTCCTTGCCGACAGATGCTAGAACAGATCAACTATTTAATATGCTATAATAAGGGATCGTCAGAGAATGTTGTAGCGAGAAGCACAATGATGAAACATCTAAAGAGAAACAAAATGACAGAAAATAATCACACACCCTACACAACCCATTTACAAATTCATTCACTTTGCCTAAACATGTAAATTTTATTTATAATATTCAAAGTGTGAAAAGGAGTGTCATGGTCAAAGCATATGCCTACTCGGAAAATGACATTTGTGTTAAACAAGTATTATAAGACAATTTATATTATTCAAAGAAAACAATAACTAACTATCCACAAAACAAACACCAACAAGAGGTATACTAAAGACACAAACCAAATCTAAACATGATACATATATCTTTCACTACTATTTGGTTTAGAAGACATCGCAACCCCATTGGAGGGGTTTTATTATAAAATCATGGCATCACTTTATCACATGATTCATGTAATTATATTTAACATTTATTCTAAAACTCATTCATCACAAATCAAATGCAATAATTTAAGCAACTAGATCAACATAACTGTCACTGTGAGTTTTCACACATCACACCCCCGTTGGAAGGGTTTTATTATAAAAACATGACTTTATTTATCAAATGAAACAATTATTTTAAATAACACTTATTAAAGATATGAAATTCAATATAATTAAGCAGAATTAAGAAATAAGATAAACTCAATTTAAATCATTCTTGAATTAAAGAGGCTAGAAAAGGATCATACCTCATGGTGGAACCAAATCGTCCACATCAGCTCTTGGATCTTTCTAACTAAAATTTGTTGCTCCCCCACTAGGTATACACACCTTCACACACATTCAAGGACACCTATCCCCTATGGACACACCCACATGGCCATGAGCATGTGCAAGGGGATCCTTGTACGTATGCTTATATGCATATACCAGTCTCCACTCACCTGTGTATGCATTTATATATGTATACATGGGCACACATATCCCCATATGTGCATAATCCCTATCATGGTTGACTATATATGTATTTGGGGAACCCACATGCATATACTTTCTTACCTATGCACATGTAGGCGACTCACCCTTAACATGGCTACTCAAAACCAATGAGTAGGGATCAACGCACTACACAAAGTATATTAGGAACATTAAAACACATAAAGGATACTACATTACTAGTGTGAAACCAACCACCAACATTAAATCCTTACCTCTATTGGGAGAACCAAATCCACCCGAACCAATACAAAATGATCTAATACCCTACTAAAAACCTAATATAGATTCAAAAACACTGAAATTACCAAATACATGAGGTGTGAGACAAGTAGTAACCATATAATCATACCTCGGATCAATGCTGGAGGATTGAATCAATCTGAACCCCATTTTCTCCCCTTCGCAAAATATAATTACCCTTTATCCAAAGAAAGAAGTAAAATACCTAAATGGCCAATGCGGTGAATAAAATCAAATAAAAACTAAACTAAAACATACCGGTCTTCTATGACTATACACGTCACCGCCCAACATATAAGAACCACAATTCCCCATGGGTCAATTCATGTTCCTGCAAGCAAGGGAGAAATAAATCCGTGTTTCAAAATGATACTATCAAATAGTACATTCCTATTAATTAACAATTATTCTTCATATTAATGGTATATAATTAGTTTGGCTCAAGTTTCTGATTAATTTGGTTTTTTTCGACACATGTTTTTATCCCACTCGATAATAAAAGTTTACTAGAGGAAACAATTTCTAATCAAATAGAATATATCCTAACAAAAAATGGATCCACACCTATGAAGAACGTTGAACATGATAAGAAATAATGTTAGATCACATAGTCTGACGATTTATAAAAGGATAAACCAATAAAATGAAAAACATTGAGATTTCTCAAATTAATCAACTGAATATGAAATTTTCAAACAATAATAAACATGTGAAAGAAGAAAAAAGTGGACATAATGGCCTGGATTTTTAAAAGGAAATGTGTTAAATCCATAACAATAAAAACTAGTGGTATCATACAAATTCTTATTTGTTGCAACTAATATCAAGCCATGATTTAGTGAAAGAAATCTGTTGTAAATAGGAGGGCATATTTGGAGAAACCTAATAATGAAAAAATGGGGGAGTTAGAGATGGATTTTAGTGGTTAGTAAACATTATTTATGATTAAAGAAACCTATAGAGACTAACTAAACCCCCTACCCACCCCCTTGCCCCACTGCCCCATTTCCCCACCCCACCCCCCTGCCCTGCATACCCCCCTACAGACCACCCCCTGCCCTTCAGACCTCCCCACTCCACCCTACCCCGTCCACCCACCCCTCCCCTGCCATGCAGACCTCCCCCTACCCTGCAAACCTCCCCCCTCCCCCTCCCCCTTTACACCTTCCCCCTCCACCCTACCCCCTTCCCCCTGCCCCCTCCACCCACCCCCTACATCTTACATAAGGGCCTCTATATTGTTTTTTTAATCTGGGGAGGGATCAAACATGTATGATTAAAGGAACATCAAAAATAAAAAATAAGTTAACCTGAACAATCACTTGATTTCCTGTGAGGTGCTTGGAAGATTATGTGTTCACATCAGTTTGAGCATCAATTCAGGTTGAGAATCAATTATGGAGTTGTTTTTATGAGGGTATCCATGAGAAGATGAAAATGACCACTTGATGTTCACTTCAAATGCCCTTTGGATGTGCCGACAACAACATGGTGGAGTTCTTTACAATTCAAAGAACTGGGAAGAAAAAAGGTTCATGAATTTTAATCATAGGGAGAGAATCTAGCCATAAAAAATTTAATTCAAATTAAGAATGTATTTTAGTATTTTCAAATAGCTTAGTGTAAAGTTCATATATATAATATAAGCATAAAAAATCTCTATATTAGATGAAATCTATAGGAAAAATTCAGACAATATTCAATGAATCAAACTTATAATATCAACATGGTCCATAAAAACAATTTTTATTATGGAAAATAAGGCCTCCATGTCCAATAAATATGAAATTTCTGATATAAAATAAAAAAATGAACTAATATTTTGTGTTCTAAAAACCCAAATAGAGAACCCCTCTAAATGATATATCTTAGAAGTGAGACCACCTCATCAATATCAATGAACAACATACATGTTTCATGAAAATTATGGTTCACAAACCTAAAATTATAAATTTAATGTCATGTTTGACTTTTGATCAACAGAAATAAAAAATGATAAAATGAAATTATATTTAATTTTGAGAAATAATTTAGTAAAAAAACACTAAGATGTGAAATTTGTTAAAAAAATATAATATACCATCAAGATCAGCATATCAGACCATCTTCTGATGATCAGATTATAGTAAATATGAATTTATTTAGGCAACAACTAGTAGTTAACACCTTCAAACCATGATATAAAACATAAGCATTGTTCTAATCTATGCTTTAATGTCACAAGGCAGGTCATAGTGTATTGTTTTCATATAGCTTAATCTATTGTTAGGATTGCAGTTGTTCAGAAAATGAAAATCAGGGAACTATAGTAAGATCTGGAATCTTATCTTGATAACATCAAAGGGTGAAGTTATAGTCTGAGAAACACCATCAGAAAAGGTCCCCTACATTGCAACAATAAATGCATGGTTAAGCTGGTTGGTCTTCTCCATATACTCTGCAGACACCAAAACCTACAGATTAGCATTCACCATTTCTAAATTTAATGTTACCATCTTCCAAATCAATTTAAAAATACCAGGAAAGAGGCACAATGATCAGGAAGGAGATATGACAATAATAAAGACAATAAATTGAATGAAATAAATCACACAGTATGAAAATTGGAGGATGATTTGAGTGTCTCTTGGAGCGGCTTTTATTGTTGATGGAGGTAGGGTTAACTAATGCCTTCGATGGAAGCATCGGTGGCCACACATTGTATGTGACATATTTACCTAAATAGTCACACAAATGTCCATTACAGAGTGCACTAAATCACATGTTGGATAACAGTGACTTGGAGCCTACACATTAAATGTATTTTACAAAAACCTTCAAATTAAATTGGAAATGTCTCACATCAAATTTAAATAGGAAGGTGTAAAACAAAAATAACATTGAAAATAATGTAGAAACTCAAACCTGGATGTTTGGTTATGCTTCCAACAACAGTATGATTCGATCTTCAACATGTTCATGAGGTGATGTCCAGATTTTTTTTAGCACATAAAACACAAGAGAAATGTTATTAAATAGTAATATAACTAATGGAAAGAAAAGAAAAGAAAAGGAAAGGAGTTTTTAGGTTTCAAACCTCGAACATGGACAATTGTTAACAAGTCCATAGCTGGACAGTTCTAGCATCTCAACCCTAGTCCATTAGCGGGTGTGGTTATCAGAGTAGGAACCACCTCATCTTGTTTTTATTGAGTGTCGATTGTAGTTCCCCTTGAACTTCAACTTGAGTGATGTCAATAAGATGTTCATTAAGACCTCTCAATAGCTCTTCCCGTAATGCACCCCCTTAGCATCAACCAGACTACTTAAGTGACAGTTCTTATACAATAATCAACCTGAACCTAAATGTTTAATGAGATATAACACAGAAGCAGAGTCATGTATATAAGAGTTTATAAAGAACAAATATTAAAGACATGAATTATTTGTCTAATACTAGCCAAATAAGCATAATGAATGAACTTTTTAATTGCGAACCACAAACTAATAGTAAAAATAAAATATGGCGTATCAAAGTTTTTAATCCCGATAACTGTATTTACATATTTATTAGGAATTTCAATATGGAAAGCCACATTAATGAATAAGGGGAAAATACACCTCTCAAAATTACACTTGTTGTATGGTAATAATAAATAAATGAACATGCCAACATTTTACCTTTGAGTAGTAGGGTGCATTAAGAGTACATTTCCTTAACAGTAGATTGTCAAATAGATTAGTCTTATTGATAGTAAAATTGACGGCGTTGACCTGTCACCTGACTTTTGGAATAGTATGTAGTGGACATATTTTAACTGTGATTTCCGATAGGATTGAAGGCTTCTTGTATTTATATATACCATCTATTACACTAATATGCTAATCATCATTCCTCATTGATAACAGAACAAATAGAAGTTTATCATGAATGTAAAATGAATGTAAATAAATCAAATGAATAATATATATAAAATGATTTAAAGGAAAAGTATAAATAATTTTTCTATGTTATAATATGTTTTCATTTTGTATTTTCCGTGTTTTTGTATAAAAAAACATTTAATAATATATAAATTCTATTATAAGAAAGATCAAGATCCATATAGAAGTAAAACTACATTATCTTGGTAATCCATAGTTTCAAAAATGAAAATTAGCAATTCATATTGAACACTTCCCATAAAGCTATTAAATTATAGGAACACTAAAACTAATTATCAAAATAAAATCCTTTATATGCAACAATTTATGTCCATATACACAAAAATATTATCAAGATATTGACCCACACTAGATAATTAAGATTTAAAAATTTCTAATAAAATAAGAAGATTGGATGAGCTTACATACAAAGCAGTCTAGGAAGTCCAGGTAAAAGATTAAACTGAACCATCACTTATATTTTAAAAAACATGTTCTTCCATGTGATCCCATCTCCTAATGGACAAATGATTCAAAAAATAAAGTATGTATTTACACATTAAACCATAATGATGAGAGGTACAGCCAGGAAAAATCTTCTAGGATAGGCTTGGCAACAGATCGGGGTGGCCTCTCTTGAAAAGAAAATTGATCTAAAATCCAGTTGAGTAAGATAATTGCAAAGGATGATAAAAAAACAAAATAAATTCTTCCAAGACATGACTTTTCCTTCCCTAAACATCTTCAAACCTGCGTGAACCTATTCTAAATCCAAAAAACTATTGAATAAGTACATTAAACATCATAAAAAATCCTAGGACTCCAATCACATATATTATATTATCAATAATTCTTATATCACCATCACCGTGTATGGTTCCCTTATATGTTAAACATCATCACATCAATATCCCTTCAATTTCTACTCATACTCGACCCATGTATTATATAAATACAAGAGGAATGGATATCTAAATAACCATGACATGAAATTCAAATAACAGTACAACATTAAAATCAGAACATTGATGAAATAATATGGTATAAAATATCTTCGTTGATTGGAAGCCAAGAGGAGGGCGGCACGGTGATAGGTCGTTGGATAGGAGGTCGTCGTGGTGAGAGAGGTCTTCGGGGACGAGGGTGCATATATGAGAGAGGTCTTCGGGGGGAGGGCTCCACGGTGAGACAGTTCGTCAGAGTGGAAGATGCCGTGGTGAGGAGAGGTCGGGGAGGAGAGGTTAGGGAGGAGATGTCAGTAAGGAAAAGTTGTTAGGGAGGAGGGAATCGTGGTGAGGAGAAAATGTTGGGGAGGAGAAGTCATTGGGGGAGGAGGGCGCCGTGGTTTGGCGAGGTCAGGGAGGAGGGCGTCGTGGTCAGGCGTGGTCAGGGAGGAGAAATCGTCAGGAGGAGAACAAGCAGAGAGGAGAAGAAGCCGAGAGGAGCATGAGAGTAGCGAATTGGGGGACCCTGATACCAATTAGGAAAACACGCGGTATAGCCACGGTTATTAAATTAAACCATGGAAATTAAAAAGATATAGCCACAAAGGAACAAATCATTCCTCAAGAAAGATTTCAAGTCATTGAAGATTAAAAGATCCTCCCAGATTTTGCAGGGACATAAATATAAGATAATAACCAGATTTCTTGAATCTGGTTTCTGACTCAGAATTAAATGTGAACAAATAGGTCTCACAATGAAAGGATGTAATTTGAGACATGTTTCACTAAGAATAAAGGTCTCACACTGTGACAAGAATTTTTCTAAATTCCTATATAAAAATAATCACAGAACAATACAAAGGAAGAGAGATACAAAGGAGAAAAGGGGAGACTAAATCAAAAAGAGGGAGTTCTAGGTCACTACTATAAATAAAATTAATTTTAAAAATGAAATAAACTACTAATAACATGTGTGTGGTTACTTGAAAAAGATTTATCTTGTACATTGGTAAATTCTAATAGAGTTAGGTTGGATGGAATGAGATCAACACACTTCTAGGAGCCAACACCATTAGAAGAAAAAACCTAACATCACCAACATCTTTTAACTCAAAAACATCATTCCATAGAATTTTCCAACAAAAAAACATAATATATTGAACAAAAAAAACAAACACCTAATGCACATCACCACCACCAACAAGAAAAAACTCCACACAAAGAATGACTGATCAAACACACATGACAATAAAAATGCCTTCCTACTAAAGAATCAGGCCTACCCAATGGTAAAAAATGTTGTACTACCTAAATCTCTTCTACTCAAAGACTACACCAACCAGGTGGTACATGTTGATCAGTATGAGCACTTTGTTTTTAAGCCAATGATGTATGAGCTATTGTTAGGAGGTTTTCTGGTTTGAAGTTAAATAAAAATAAACTGTTTTTTATTTTTTATAGAATTACTATCCTATGTTAATCATCTGGTGTCCAAGTTGATGCATTGGAAGTGGCTCCCCATTTATCAGATTTTCTAGTGAACAACAATGTTAAATTTTTCCACGATAGGGTTAATATTTTTCATCCCAGTAATAAATTTGTGCTCAATGGACCCATGCCATGACTCAGTGGAATTGTTTATCTTGAAAGTGGACATGTTATAGAATATGACTGGTTTTATATTTTTATTTATCTTGTGTTTTTTAGTAACATAAACATTTCATCAACATGTCAGATAATCATATTTGTATTTTTGATTTATGGAAATCATTTCATCTCCAGTGAGCTTCCTCATTCAACTATTCAAGTGGATCTATTACCCACATTCCTGATCTCAAATTCCACAAATACCCATCCACTCATTTCAGTTTAAATAAAAACTATTGTTAGTTATCTAGCTGTGATCAGAATTTATAATTTTCAAAAAATTTCATTAAAAAATTCCAGAATATTAGAGAAGTGATCTATTTTAATTATCCACAAACCCAACTTGAATCACACCATAATCATTAGTTCGTATTATTTAGAATTTAAAAACAACACAACACCATTATAGTTATGTTTTAGAAGTATCTTCAGGAAATACATCTTTTCCTAAAAAATTCTATTATGTAGTTGACACTTACAAAACATCCTATATCAACAAATTGACTCTTATGAGTTGTCAAATGACTTTTGAATTCTTATCAATGACCCTTATGAATTTTAAAATGACTTTTACGAATCAGTTTGGATTCATAGCATTGCAAAAATTTCATTGTGTGCATGCACCATATGACTTCTATGAAAAATCAGAGTTACTCATACACACTACCACATCTTAGCCAATTTTTTGTCATTCTTACTTCCAGACCTGTGAATTATGTAATTTTTGAAGAATACACAGAAAATTATCACAAACATCTCGAAAACAAACCCTAATCGGCAACAAACCATTATTGAGATAATCCCTAGTATATAATAAGAAAAAGAACTAACAATGCAGTTCAGGTTTGCCGTTCTCCAGTTTCAAGTCCACTCTTCAACTAAGGCATACCAACATCACCACTGCACCTAACACTATAACGACCTGCATCATTATGGGTTGGTGAAACAAAAATAAATCAGACTTACATGGAACTGGAGCACAGAGGTAGGATTTCTGTGTCACATGATGATGATTGTTGCAGAGTATGGGCCTCGATAGGAACCACGTGCAGAGGAACGCCGATGGGGAGGTGGGTGACTGCATCATTAGAGGAGAATTGTCCCAAGGTGGGTGGCTGTGTGAGAGGAGTAGAATGGAAGATTTTTTGGCTGATAGCACCGAGTGAGGAGGGTTGCTGGAGGTAGGGAAGAAAAGGAGGGAGGTGGAGATCACGAGCAGAGACCAAGGCAGAAATGGGGCGGGGATCGCGAGCACACGAGAGGAAGGTGGTGGGGGATCGTGAGCGTATAGAAAGAACAGGGGTAGATCCACATGTATTTTTTTGACCAATGGCATTACCTTAACCTATATCCACAATTTTAATAAAGCATGTCTCTATAAGTGTGGCTAAATCATCAATTTATAGTAGTGATGAAAGCTCCAAATAAGGCACAACTTTTAACAAAATGATTTTTTAGTAGCAAGAGAATCTCTTCATAATTTTATTTTCCGCCCAATGTTTCACCAAATGTGGTATCACAACACAAGATAGCTTATCCCACACATAAGTTCAACTAGATTATGCAATTCACTTCAAGAGTAGGTTGGATATGGAAACATGGATTGTAATGTGGCTAACCTAAAAAAATGTTCGTAGCTTATAAGTGATTCAAGTATTAAATGTTCAAGGTAGAACATTATAAAAATTATTCTTATGAATTAATGTCCTAAAAACCAAAGAAATTTCCCATCCATTTAAAACACAAGTACCTATAATCGTCAAGTTTTAATAGAAATAAATCAAATTTTGGTGAAATAAAGCATTCAAGAAGTGGGGTGAATGTAAAGACTATCAAATATATGGTTCAAAATCCTCACATGTAAGTGATTTCAATGATAAAGACAATGAGATGTGGCATGGAATTCAAAACTTCTGAGTTCTATTCATGAAATTTCTAAAGATTATAACATGAATTAAAGTCATTTTCAACATTCATTTAAGCTCAGTTTCATGGAATAGATTTTTTCACACATAGAAATGGGTTTCAAAAATGCATTGATAATCATTTTAGCTCAAAAGATTTATAAACACATAAAAATTTTAAAAACAATTTTTTTAACCAAAAATAAAATAGTAAATTAATATCATAAACTATAAGGTTTCCCTCCCCCACAATTAAATTATGCAGTGTCCTCAATGTATTCAATTAGATTTAATATATAATATGTGAAGACTTGTACTTGGATTCCACATAATAGGTTCCTTGAGCTTGGTAGGCCATATGGGCACAAGCGCATCTTTCTGAAAGTAGGAGGTTGGCGACTAGAAGCGAGGGCTAGGGCGTGTCCATGGGAAGACTATGCCCTCATTAGCAGAGTGTAGCACAGTGGGTATTTTTTGTCATGTTCCATTACCTTAAACTATAGCCCCAATTTTATTAAACCGTTGTAATATAAGTGTGGCTAAATCATCAATTTCTAGTAGTGACGAAAGCTTCAAATAAAGCACAACTTTCAAAAAAATGATTATTTAGTACCAAGATCATCTCTTCAACATTTTATTTTCCTCCCAAAGTTTCACCAAACGTGGTATCACAACAAAAGTCAACTTCCCCCACACATAAGTCCCACTAGATTATGCAATTTCACTTCAAGAGTAGGTTGGATAGGGAAACATGGATTGTAATGTGGCTAACCTAACAAAATGTTTGTAGCTTATAAGGGATTCAAGGATTAAATGTTCAAGGTAGGACATTACAAAAATTATTCTTATGAATTTTTGGCCTAAAAACCAAAGAAATTGCCCATCCATTTAAAACACAAGTACATATAATCGTCATGTTTTAATAGAAATAAATCATATTTTGGTTAAATAAAGCATATTTTTTGTGAAATAAAGCATTCAAGAAGTGGGGTTAATGTAAAGACTATGAAATATATGGTTCAAAATCATTACATGTTAGTGATTTCAAAGATAAAGGCAATGCGATATGGCAGGGAATTAAAAAATTAGGAGTACTATTAATGAAATTTATGAATATTTTAACATGAAATAAAGTCATTTTGAACATTCATTTAAGCTCAGTTTCATTGAATAAATAGTTTCACTCATAGACATGGGTTTCCAAAATAGCATTGATAATCATTTTAGCTCAAGAGTTTCATAAACACACAAAAAGTTTAAAAACTTTTTTTAACAAAAATAAAATCATAAACTATAAGTGTTACATCTCCAAAACAAAAATGATGTAGTGTCCTCAATGTATTCAAATAGATTTAATATGTAAGATGGGACGATTTGGACTTGGATGCCACATAATAGGATCCCTGATCTTGATGGGCCATATGGTCTCAAGCTCATCTTCCTGAAAGCAAGAGGTTGTCGACTAGTAGTGAGGGCCTATGGTGTGTCCAGGGGAAGACCATAACCTCATTAGAAGAGTGTAGCGTAGCGGATGGAATATAAATATATAATAAAAAGTGGATGCTATATAATTAAATAGTGGAAGAAAACTAATTCAATAGATAAACAAGAATAACAATAACTGTATGAATTGGAAAATTGATGTTGTAATGTCATGTCACTAGAAAACAGGAAAACATGTATTCAAGACAATAAGCATAACATGTTCCATAATGATAAAGAAAATAAGAATAGTCCTAGCATCCTGAGATCCAACACAGTCATCTACTATCATGCTCTATCCTAAATAGCCAGTAATCAAGTGTTTGAAGCTATATGCTTCCCTTTTCCAACACTTGCAACCTTGTAGTCTACTCTGGGTACCAAACGACACCAGAAGAGGGTATGAGATAAATCTTAGTGGGAAACCACCAATGACGTCTATAACATCCGGCTTGTGAAATGGAATATTGAATTGTGTAGGCATGCATATATAATGTAAGGAAATAAATACAATATAACTAAATACCCAAGTACCTACTTCAGCCCTTTCCTGGTGTCTGAACATGTAACCCATTCATTTTAGTTGGTAATTACCATTTGATGTTAATAGGTCACATGAGGCATAAGTAACACTGACATCACATTGTGATAGTATAATTAGTGAAGGTACTATGATGTAACAAGGAAACATGACAAGGATATCCTGTGAGGGAGTTCCAGGTTAATAACCAAGGTAATGTAAATCTCACGGAACACAAACGTAGTAGAATCTTCGTGTAGCTAAGGGGTATGAGTATAATAAAAGGATCATAATCCAATGCATTCTACAATAATGTGCCTACCATGTCCAAGGTGATCGACCAAGTTAAAATGGGACTAAGTAAGGACAGGGCCCTATGGGCTTTCACCCTGGCACCTATGAGTCAACTCTATATCCAAGAAGTGTATATGAGGCATCCTATAATAATGTAATGTACCCTATGGTAGTATACCAAGCATCCAAGTAATAGACAAGAACTAGAGTCTAGTTAGGTATCAACTTATGCAAACCATGTCCTCGAATTGGAATGGGATTCTCTAGACCCAAGGTATTCTCCTCTCAGAGTCCAAGGTGATCTCAAGTCAGTCCATTCTTATTTGATATTTTAATCGTGTAATAGTTCATTTTGGTCCAAGTCTTGTCTTCCATTAGAGTGGATTGTTCAGGTAGAGTTGCAACAATTTATTTATTGGTCCATGCCTTTTCTTCCATTAGTGTGGATATGCCATGTAGCATTGTAACCATTTAGTCAATTCTTAATTAACCATTAAGGCATATTCAATTGGATAGGTTCACTTTGCAACCTTCCATTAACATGGAAAGGGGTACTACAGACATGTGACCATTATTCAATCTCATTTGTTAAGGCCAAGTTATATACTTAGTGTACGTTCCATTTCACATTTCACATTTAATAATCATTTGGAAGCACTTACCGTAGGCTAGTTAAGTGGTGAGCATACACGATACAAGCCATTATGAAATTCTCTTTACTAAAAAGTCATTTAATATGGAAAGGCTCACCTTTATGAAGCTCAAGCCAAGGCACACCTGAACGGTGGCAAAAAAGTGTTGAAACACTGAAAACCCAAATGTGGCATAACCTTCAACATGGGGGGGAATGTGTTGTGGGTTTTACTGCTAACAAATAATAACGTATTTGGGATGATAATAACCATATTATTCTAAAAAGTATAATCATGGAATTTAAATTTTAGAAACGGCTCGTGAAGAAATCGGCAGGGCCCATATGAACATTCCAAAAACATCTAACATTAGGGAGAAGTTATAAATTACCCAGCATAGGGTTGTACGATCCTTCTCCTCCAGTATTGGTCCTTGGTTTTCCTCAGATAAGAGTATATCTTTGAAAATGTGAAAAATTCTCACATGATGATACATAGGTCGAGAGAAAGAGAGAAGAAGAATGGCTAAAGAGGACTTGAGTACTTACTATTGCACATCCATCATGATGAATGAAAGATCAATTGGATATCGGACGAAGGAGATATCTTGATCCCTAGATCTAGCCTTCAAAAATCTCCAAAATGAGAGGAATAGGGGTTAATCCCCCTAGTCCTCAGATTAGGGAGGACGGAGTAGGATTAATATATCATTAAGGGAATTCTGGAAATTTACCCAGATATTTAGACTACACACGGTTTGTCAAATCATGTGCAAACCTTGAGAGAAGGTTCTGCCGGAATGGTTTGGAAACATAGTTTTATCAATCCATGTTCAATTCACTAACTGGTAACTGGAAAAAATGGGCGCTCACATGGGTAGGCCACATAGCCATGCGCCAACCGTGCGAGGTGGATCTGTCTAAAAAATCTCCATCCACACGGTTTGTCGAACCATGCGCTAAGCCATTTCCCCCCAAAAAAGATGGGTTCTAGGCTCCAATTCAGCCCCAAACACCCTCATAACCATTACTAACTTGTTAGGAATCCATATTATATCCAAAGTAAATATTTAGGCCAAAAAATAAAGGATCCATACCAGAGTGAAAAAACTAGATTCTTACAGTCTTCACCCCTTAAAAGAACTCCCCTGCGAGTTCTCCTTCCTAGGTTAAAGAAACACTATTTGAGAACAACTCTGGCCATTAGGCCCATACATCGGCTTAACTCTCCCAAGTCTCGTCCTTTACTCAACCGTCATGCCATTGCACCCATATGAGTGGGAAAAACATTCCTTAGAGAGACTTCGTGCTTCAATCAATGATGTGTACTAGATACTCCTCAAAGGTAACATTGAAATCTAACTCAACTTTCCCGAGATCATAAGTATGAGACATTTCAGCATGACATTGGGGAAGTTGTGAGACGTGAAAGACGTTGATAATGACACAGTAACTCTGAGATAGTAGAAACTGATAGGCTACAACCCCAACTCGCTCTAGAATTTCATATAGACCAACATAATGAGGTGACTGATTTCCCTGCTTTCTTAACTATCTGTTCCCTAGCCTGGGCTATACTAGAAGGAATAAATGATCCCCAACCTCAAACTCACGAGGTCATCGGTGAATATCAACATAAGATTTTTGTCTAGATTGACCAGTAGTCATATGCTTTCTGATCAGCTAAACCTGTTCTGAAGTCTCCCAAATGAGACGAGAAACTTGTAAGGATGACTCACCACCCTCTATCCTACACAAGGGTGAATGGAATGTCCTACCATATGAGGCATCAAAATGATCCATATGAATCATCTCTTAAAAGATGCTATTATAAAGGAACTCGATGAGAGGGATATCATTCTCCCAAGAACCACCAAAATCAAAGACACATGCTCGGAGCATATCCTCTAGAACATGTATTGTCTGTTCCAATTTTCAATCGGTCTAAGGGTGAAAAGATGTTCTTAGAATCACCTGACTCCCCATACCTTTCTGCAACCCTTTCCATAACCGTGAAGTGAATCATGAATCTCTATTTGAAACGATAGTACATGGAACCCCATGTAGTTGTATGATCTCACATATATACAGCCTTCCTAGTTAATCAAATGAGAATGTCTCCCGAATATGAATGAGGTGGGATGATTTTTTTAGTCGGTCAATGACTACCAAAATAGAATCGCTACCCCTCATCGACCTAGGAAAGAGTACTACAAAATCCATAGAAACATCATCCCATTTCCATTCCAAGACAAGCAGTGGCTGTAACAGGTCTATAGGTCTATGGTGCTCTGCCTTCACCAGCTGACAGGTGGAACACCTAGTGATGAAGCCTACAATATGACTTTTCATTCTAGGAAATCGATACTGGTGTCGCATATCTCAATACATCTTCAAGATGCCTTGATGGTCTGCCCACTAAGAATAATGGGACTCTTTCATCAACTCCTCCCTCATATTTGCTGGAACCTAAATACGTCCACGTAGATGCAAGACATCATCTCTTTCCACAGTCTAATCTGAAGGTGGGTTATATCCTGATATACTCTCATGAAGAACAAAACTATCAAGATCTGAAAGTTGCCTAATCTTCACCTTATCAAGGTGGTAAGAGGTAACTGTTGAGGCTGAGAGGTAAAATTTTTTTTGATCGTCATGAAACTCTATATAAAGTTCATAAAATAGGGCCATTAACTTCTAATCATCATTGGATTTCTGTATGGCCTAGGATTGAGTTTTCTAACTCAGTGCATCTGCGACCACATTTCCCTTTCCAAGTGTATAGGATTTCTCAAAATCAAAGGATTGTATATATTTGACCCATATCTTCCATCTGAGGTTCAAGTCACACTGAGAAAAGATATACTTGTGGATTTTGTGATTTTTATACATAGAAAAGCTGTATCCCAACAAATAATGTCTTCAGCAATGTAAGGTATGGAAAGCTGCAGCTAGATCGAGGTCATGAATCGAGTAATTTCTCTCGGAATTCATCAACTATCGAGATCTTCATGCAAAAAATTTTATTCCTACATCAGCAATTATCCTAGGACAATTTATAAAGCATTGAAATAGACGATACAACCTTTACCTGGTTCTTGAAGAATCAGAATTGGTGCTGATACAAGACTCCCTTTAAACTCTTGAAAGGATTTCTCACATGCTATTGACCATGTGAAATTGACACACTTCTTTGTAAGAACAGTAAAAGGTGAAGCAGGAAAAGAAATACATTGTATGAAACTCATGTAATATCCAGAAATCCCTAAGAAACTCCTGATATCATACACATTTTTGGGATGCTCCTAGGTAACTACAACAATAACCTTTTCAGGGACAACAAATATTCCTAATTATGAAATTATATGACCCTATAAGTTATCCTTTTTGATCCATAAGTCGTACTTTGTAATATTGTCATAAATATGATGCTCTCCTAGTGTACTAAATATGATATCAAGATGTTTCGCATGGTCGTTACGATTGCGATAATACCCCAAGATGTTATCCATAGAGACTATGAAAAAATAGTCCAAATAGGATTGAAAAACCCTATTCCTAAAATATATAATAACAGCAGGTGCATTCTTAAGAATGGCTGGAATAACCAGATACTCATACAGGTCGTACCAACTACGTAAAGATGTACTAGGTATGTCTGATGGTCTGACTTGCACCTAATGATAACCTGGTCTTAGGCCAATCTTAAAGAACACCTTTTATCCTCGGAGCTTTTCAAAGATATCATCTATTTGGGGAAGTGGATACCAGTTCTCGACCGAAATATGGTTCTACCTTCCATAATCAACAGATAAATGAAGAGTTCCACCCCCCTTGTTGGTGTAAAGCATGGGTGAACCCCAAAAAAATGTACAATGATGTATAAATAATTTGGATCCTAGGTCCTCTATCTACCTCTTGAGATCTTTAAGCTCAATAGATACCATCATGTATAGAGGAATGGACACTAGAGCTACTCTTATAACAAGCTCAATTGTAAACTTTACCTCTCTCTTAGGATGTAAGACAAACAATCGTTAGGAAAGAGTTCCCTAAAATGATCAACTACTGGAGGAAAATGAGTTTGAAACAAACCCTAATACAATAAGAAAATATTTGAAATCTGGGCAGTCACTCCACCTAGCGCATGATACTTGAGTCCAAATCACTCATCCTGGACATCCCACACACTTTTGAAAAGATAACAACTTCCTTCTGGTGATGTAAAAGATACCCTATGTCGATAGAAGTCTACAATTGAATGATAGTGGGCTAAACAGTCCATCCCAAGAATGAAATCAAAGCTCCCCATATTGAGAACAAAGAGATTCCACAAGAAAGAGTTACTTCCAACCACAAGGTTACAATCCCTGCACTGGCGTATTCCCTCGGTTTGAATTCCCAATGATTTATCAAGGGTCATTACACCATAGTGATACAGTATCTCTAGTCAAATAATTTCCCTGATAGATATAAAATTAAATGATCTTGAAGCACCTATATCTAACAAAACAGAATCAATAGTTTAGGTTACTAGAATAGTACCTCATACTGTAGATGGTCCTGTAACATGATCTTAAAATATCAGTTGTAAAGCATGAAACTCACTTGGTATATGGACCTATGAAACACATGGACTACCATGATCATGACTGATCTATTGGTGTTGCGGATGATTAGGGTTTGGACTACCGAAGCCATGAACTCCTCTTCAAATAGACCTGGCAGTGCTATTCAAACTCTCCTCTTAAAACAACAAAAAAGATATCGCTCCTTCAGGTGTATTGGATGCTGATCCTTTTCCACATGAATTTGGTGTAATGGTCATATAAAAGCATTGATGATGACCAATACAATGGCAAGCCCGACACTCCATAGGGACTCTATCACATTGGGGCTTCTTGTGCCTCGGTGTTCCAAACTAATGAAAAACCACATAGCTATCAAAGTGGATACTCTGGCTACCACTAACCTAACAAAAAACATCAAGGGAATGTCTCTTTCCACTAGAAGAACTACTGGCCTGACACGACACAGGTCCTTTAAACGTGATACTCATGTAATCCCATAGGTTACACGTAGTGATAAGGGTCTGACCAACTATTAATGAAAATGTAGGAAGGTGAATGACATTCACCTGAGTTTGGATGGGGTATTGAAGCGCATCCTCAAAGCGTATAGCACGTAAAATCTCATCACCGACTAGAAGCAGTGAAAAGCATTGTAAATCAGTGAAACAAGATGAATATTTTATAACTGACATATAACCATGATTGTGATGCATGAACTCTCTGGATTTGTAAGATATCTGTTCTCAAGGAATGAACTAATCATAGAAGGAAGTATGGAAGTGAACCCTTAATATGCCCTGATGATGACTGGCCTAGGTAGCCACATCCCACCAATGCTGGGCTGAATCCTGAAGCATGTATGTAGCAAGCTTGATTTTCTGCTATGGTGGTGTTTCCAGATTCTCAAAGATAGACACTATGGCCTCTATCCACGACTAAGTAGCTTGAGATCCACTCTCCCCTGAAAAAGCAAGAGGATGTTGATGCTATAACTTGCAGGTCAGATCAGCCATCATAGGTGAAACCTAAGGAGAACCATGCATAAACAACATTAGATGTTGGAAACTATCAAAAAACTGAGCATCAGTTCTTGGATCAGGCACAATAGGTGGTGCCTCAAGTGGCACATCTGAAGGTAAGACTGGAAGCTCAGGGCCCACCACGTCTGGAGCAGGTCACCACCCTCCTGGCGGACTACATGGGGACGTCGTGGCAGAATTGGTCTACAAATGATGAGCACACTCATTATAACAAGCTTAGGAGAATAAGATAACATCACTAGTAAAATCTTAATGTATTAAAACTCGCTACCTAAGGCATATTACCCCAAACTACATACTTATCGGCAAGTTCTCAATTATAAGTTTCATATCATTTTGCAGTTAATTTCCAGGGTCACTCCTTTACCTTTCATAGACATGAAAAGTAGGGATATGGATGTGCACCCAATTAATTTTAGAATTTAGGATTCACTTTATAATAGATAGCCATTTTCGATGAATTCGTTCCCATACACCTACAACTAGAAATGACACCCACTTACTTGAAGCATAATGGATCGACTTGGTAAATTACTCATCCCAACCAATTAGGGACCACACAACTCATGAATTGAGATAGGAAATCAATAAATATAAGGAAAATTAATACAAGTAAAAGTAAACTTTCGCAACAACACTCCACAATCACAAGAATATCAAGGAATTAAAAGTAGTGAAATGCACCTACATGTCATGGAAATATGCTTGACATGTGAACTCTAGGTGCCAATAAGAATGCATGTAACAATACCCCTTTCCCTCATATCATCGGGATAGGGATGAAATATATTTTTGAAAGAGTAATAATCAACAACACCACATAGAATATGTTTCACCAAATAGTGAAATAATATCAACTATAATAGGAAAAAGAACAATAACAATTATAATTTAGGCAACTTGGTTTTTACCCCGAATATGGGTTCACTACTCCCTAGCATGGCATATGAAAAAGTCCTAGGAATTCCAATTATCAAATATATTGTCACTAAATAGTAAATCAAGAAAATAAACCACCACTAATAAAAAATTGTGACGACCTGAAATTGGATTCCACTTAACAGGTGCCCAGGGCCCGGTGGGCCACATGGCCTCAAGTTCATCTTCCTGAATGCCAGAGGCTGCCGACTAAGAGCACGTTCCTAGTGTGTCTTCATGAGAAGAATATTTCTTAATTATTAGAGTGCATCACCATAAAAGGGATAATAATAATTAATTAAAAGTGGAAGAAATATAATTAAATGACAGAAACAATCTGATTCAATAGATAAATGAGAATAACAACAACTGTATCGACTAGAAAAGTGATGATGTAATGTCATGTCAGTAGAATACTAGAAAAAATGGATACAAGAAAATAGACATAACATGTTTAACAAGGTAAAAGAAAACAAAGATTACTAAAAGCATCTCGAGATCCTACTTGGTCATCTACTATAAAGATCCATCCTAAACAATAAGAAATCAAGTGTTTGAAGCTGTATGATTCCCTTTGTCAACACCTAAAACCATGTAATATACCCCAAGGACCAAATGATGCCAGCATAGGGTGTGATATAAATCTCAACGGGCCACCACCAAAGGAGTCTATAACATCCGTCCTGTGTAATGGAATATATCAATGTGCATGTATGTATATATAAAGTAATGAATGAAGAACAATATAACTAAATACCCAATTACCTGCTCTAACCCTCTACTGGTGTCTGAACATGTGGCCAATTTATTTTTTTATGTAATTACCATTTAATGTTAATAGGATACATGAGGCATAGAAAACCCTAACATCACCTCCTGATAGTATAAGTAATGAAGGTCCTAAGGCGTAACAATTCAACTTGATAAGTATATCCAATGAGGGAGTTCCAAGGTAATAACCAAGGTAACATAAATCTCAAGTAACACAAACTCTGTAGTATCTGATTCTAGCTAAGGGGTAAGAGTATAATCCAAAGATCATAATCCAATGAATTCAACAATAATAAACCCACCCATTCAAGGTGATCGACAAAGGTAAAACAAGTCTATGAAATTTGAGAAAAGAAATGGGTAGGTTTTTGCTGTGCTTGAAGGCTTAAATGGATAGAATAGGAGGGGGATGAGGTGCCCTTTTATAAGAGAGGAAAGGGGCTGTTTTGGGAACTCTAAAAAATATTAATTTATAATAAAATCCAACCCTACAGAAAACGTCGAAAGTGTCTCAAATTAGAAGAATATATGAGATCGGGTTGTAATATCATCATACAATAAATTTTGGACAACTTATTTTATCAATTTAAACTTTATCTTTTTAATTTACACTTACTTATTCTTTTAAATTTTAATTTCTTTAATATCATTCTAATTTTTTAATTGTTATAAATATTTTTATATATGGTGTCAATCGGCCATAAATATGTATTTTATGATTTTTAGATCTTATAATTATCACTTTTTAATTTTTAATATTTTTTTTATGATTTTTAAAAAATTTAATAAAATTTCATTTTTAGAAAATAACAACAGTGTCGATTTTGACACTATTAATTTATTTGAAATTAAATAAAATCCTCAAAAAAGATAAATTCAAAATAAAAATATTTAATACACTGATAACATGCCATAATCACCTAGAAAATTCGTGGATTACTTAAATTAGTTCAAATGATATTTATTTTAATATTTTTAATTCCTTTTATTTGATATTTCTATTAACAAAATAATTTTTACATCACTATTGTGTCATCATTATTAATAATTAATTACTCTCTAAAAATAATAAATAAATTTACATTATGTAGTTAATTTAATTATCTTTCTAGTGACTATTTAGTTTCTATGTTTTATGAAGTTTATCAATATATTAAAATTATTACACTTATAAGATATGAGAGAGTGACATGTTGCCCCCTTCCTTTGTTTTAAAAATAATTACATCATTTTCATGGAAAAAATTACATGAAATGTACCTATTCCGACCCTTAGGTGATATGGGTCTACTTTTATTCATCCAATAGAATTTTGGCTGATGTTAGGGTAATTTTATAACATTATATTTACGCATAATTACTCGATTTACATTTCACTATGGTGATAAAAATAGTTACCGATGTTACTATTCATAATTCCAGAAAAATCAAATTACCTTATTAACATATATTAGAGCAAATAATTTTAAATATGGAATGAATTTTACAAAATTCAAAACTGTTATGTTTTAGTAATTAATTTAAAATTAATCTCATTGTTGAGAAAATGGGTTTTAAAAGTTAAAACATTGAAAAATATTGAAATGTTTTTACCTATTAATTTAATGTAAAATTAATGATAATGAGATCCATTATATTAAATGGGAAAAATAAATTCTATTAATACTTTAAAACAATTAAATATTATAATTTAACCATATAAATTATGTCAATGGAAAAAAAATTTAGTTAAAATTTAGTGTATTTTTACTATTCATCAGAAAATGAATGTTATCAGAAAAATATCATAAATTGATCCAATGAAGATTTTTATTTCAATTTTCCATATAAGAAGTTTATTTTTTCAAATCTAACATATAAATGTGACAAAAAAAGATTTAAAATGGTTGCGCCATCAAAAGGCGACAAAATAGCATTTTTCTGAAAAATACTTTTTTTATCCAAAAAAATGAAATTGTACTTATATCATGTCCAGAAAAATAAAAATAAAATTATGGCTAATAATATTCACAATATCTAGTTTATATCCCGTTAAATAATAATATTTTAATAGTATATCGTTGTTTAGTGAAACTCAGTATAGCGTAAAACATATGTTGTCGAGGAAGGTCGCTCTTGCGTGTAACAAAAGACAAGTTAGTATTACATGTATTTAAAGATTCATTTGGTGTTTCATATAATATAATAAAAAATTATATCATTTATCCATTGAAAAAAATCTACACTCGGCGTTCCATGAAATGAATTCTATCAAAAGAACATGAAAGTGTGTGCAACACAAGCCAAGATAGTGTTGCATATACTACAAGCTAATACGGTGTTGCGTATAGCACAAGATAATCATGGAGTAGCGTAAAACACAAGACATCAATGAAATTAAATAGAATATATCTCATAAAATATTGGGTGTTAAATTAGGAGGCCCTTGGAATGGGAGACTTCTAATGGCATTCTCTATTGGGTTTCAAAAGAGATCTCCATAGGCAGTGAGAAGGCTTAAAAAATTTATCACACCTTCCCCAACCCTGTATTACCTCATTCTATCCCTAAAGAAACCCTACAATTCTCATCCCCTCCCTCAATGCACCACCTCTGTCACACCGCGTCTACCTCCGACTCACCATTGTCGCTCATCCTCTCCCTCTCCACACCCAACTCTACCTCCATCTAACCTATTTCTCCCTTCTGATCCCTCTTCGCACTGCCTCTGTCTATCCTTCATCACCCGTCCTCTCCCTCACCACACCTACATACACCTATGGCTCATTTCTACCTTGTCCTCTCCTTCACTGTAGGCTCTGGCACCCTATCCATCCCTAACTCCCCTCTTCACTTGTACCTCCGCCTCCCTCTCCCCAACTCCTTCTACTCACACCTGGACTGTTGCAACAACCAACCCAGAGCCGCACACCACCCATCCACCCTCATCGCTGTCGCTCCCCATGTCTCTATGGACCTCCAACTCCACCAATCATATCAAATGTGTGATGTAATCCCCTTATATATGGCCCATGACTTATCCAAATCTATAATATTAAGAATAATATATTGAAGGGAACCAATGATCATGTTTACTAGAGGAGAATATGATAAGTGTGTAAGGGAAGAGGAGCCATCAAAACACCAAGCTAGTTTAACATCACAATTAAGCAACATAGAGTGAAAATAGATCAATAACAAGAAAGATGTATTCAAATCTAAAGGGAAATATCACTTGAAATATCCACATTAAAACAACATTGATTTTTGTCAATTAAATAGTGTAAAGATATTTCAATGGAGGAAAACATAGAAAAAATGAAATAAAATTTCAATAAAAGAAATTTGGGTAGTCATAATTTATAATATATTTATTCTTATTAAGGGTTCTACACCCTTTATATGATTTACCATCTACTAAAATTAATATGTGGTTTACTGAGTATTTTCACATCCTCCTCTTTCTTCTACCAGCATCCATGTGATTTTTTTGTTAAGGTTTTACCTAATTTAGTTATAAAATATACATTAAGACTAAAATTTTCTCATGGGTGTGTGAATGTAAGAAATATTTTGACATTCAATCCTTAATTGAATATTTCTTATCTAAAATAGTTCAACCATATTTAATAATAATTTCTCTTATATAATCATCTGCGGGGAACTGGATTCTTTGGTTAAATGATTTATAATAGATATGATATATTTTAGAAAAATTATGTATAGTTTATTATATATGCAATTATAATTGGGATATTAATTATTTATACTATAATTATCCTATATTCTTCAGTAATTATTAGATATCATAAGTTGAAGTAGGGATTTCTTAAGCATCACGGGAAATAATATGTGAATGTCATCTCCAATAATTAAATTGTAATTGGCGATATTGACATTTCATAGTTGGAAATAGACAGTTTTAATTACATGAAAACATTATGTCCATCATGTCATATAAATTATTGGATGTAATCAAATGTGATAATCCCACAACCCCAATCATTGCACGAGATTTTTAGTTTTCATAAAATATAATTCACTTCAATGATTCTATAGAGTAATATCTCCCCAAAAACCATTATGGATTGGTAGTGAAATAGATAATGAAATTTATTATAAAATTTTATTTCATTGTATAGGGAATTCATAAATGATGATTGATATCACCGTGTGGATTGTGGTTATTATAACCCATCAATATGTTGAAATTAAAGCTAGCATTATCCATCTTTGTTAATAAGATTTATCAATTAATTTCCATAGTTGAATGACAGTCAGTTGCATGGGATCATTATTGTCTGTGATATCTATTTTATTTAATTTTTTGTGTGTTATATATTGAAATATCATCTTTTCACTAGTTTATACATCAATATCTTTATGTACTCATGATATTAATTGGTGATGATATCACCATGTTCTCAAATAGAGTCTGTATCCAATTCAAAAAACCCATTTCACAGAATTTTTTATTATAAGTTATTCATTACAAAACAATTAATGGCGTATAAGGTATTCATTATATTTATATTTAGTGTAGATATTAAGTGACTATTAAGAATCCAATAAAAGTAGTTGTTAACTATTTTATATAGACGATTTGGAACATATAAATAAATGTTAATAATCATAAAATTATAATGTAATCTAATGTGTCCTCAAAAAGATAGAAAATATTAATTGTTTTAATAACACCTCTCATGTGGATGTAATTTTATTAATAACACTCTCATAGAATGTGTATATGTTATTTAAGTATACTTCTTTTGACACTCATATGCAAATTATGTGAAACTACTTTTTGGTATAAATCAATATTTACGCTCTATTTGGTTGTACTTCTTAAAAATATCGTAGAATACATATCTATTTTGATTAAATTTATTGTGAATGTGTTTTCAAATTTCATTAAAATACATTTCTTGAAAAAAAAAATCATTAGAATTTATTTATTTATATATTATAATCGAGACAAAATGTTATATTTATATTTACTTATCCCTTGACTGTATATTCTGATTTCCTTACCTATTAAAAAGTGTAACAAAAATTCATCATTTGAAAAAAAATATCTTAGTTGATTTTATTTTATATATTCATTTCATCAACATTTAAATTCAATTAAATTTTGTTTTATCCATACATGTTTTATAATCCTCTCAAAAAAATATTTAGTCAAGTAAAGAATAAGCCTTTTAAAAATAAAATGAATAATTAATTAAATATATTGCAATGATCATGTCATTTGTGAATTGTTTTTTTTTGATGAGTATGAATTTAAGTCCATATGCAATTGGTTAGTATTTATATAAAATGTATTTTGTGATATGAAATTCTAAAAATGCATGCCATATTAAGTCCTATGTAAACGTTTCTGCTTGTTGTACAAATACAAATATGGATAAGAGTTTGATTGATCTTCCAAATAGAACATCTAAAGAATATTTTTAAGGAATTATGAAATTTATTTATTTAACTAGAGGATTTCATTGAGGAAATTTCCATTTTCCATATAGTAAATATGAAAATAGATATCAATTAATATGATATACCATGAGAGAGCATGTTTTCTTGACTGGGTTTTTGAAAACTTATAAGAGTTGGACTCGTCAAGGGGAAAATATATTCATTTTCACCATATAGAAACTATTCAGGTGGATATTGATGTGAGGAAGACTAATCCTATGCATGAAATTCTTACTGAAATGGAATTTGGGCTAGCTCATGAAGGAATTAACATCTATATTGTTAAGACCAGTGAGACCAATCATTGCTCTAGTGTAGATCATGATTTGTTGAAGTTTTATGTAATACTTGATGATGAAAAAATATAATTATATTTTGGGTGTACTAATTATAGTAAATTGTCTTTTATCATGGAGTTTTATCGCATGAATTCTTTGAATCAGTGGTCAGATACATCGTTCGACATGTTGTTGGTGTGATTGAAAAAAGAACATCCTGATGATACTAAGATTCTTGAGTTATATTACCATGATCATACGTTTTCTGAAAACTTCGGTTTCACATATGATACTACAGATTCATGTGTAAACAAATATATTCTATATAGAAATGAAATTGTGCATTTTGATAATTGTACAATCTGTTACTCTACTAGGAGGAAGGATAACATTAGAAATCAGACTAATGAAAGTCATACTGTGAAACAGGGGGAACCAATTGCCATAATGTAAATGTGTTACTTTCCACTAAAGCTAAGGTTGAAAATATTATTTATCTCATCAAAAGTTTCTCAATTAAAGAGATGCAATGTGGAATGAAATAAGAAAATTGATATGCTAACTCACCTGGTAGACACTCTTACTTGGAAAAATTTCGATCAAAGACACCCTGACATTGGGAAAGATAGTCGCAATGTCCGATTGGGATAAGAAGTAGACGATTTAAATCCATTCAACTCTATGGTTGGTGAAACTCATATCCCCTAGCCTATTGTTTTTGTTCTGAATAATCTTCCTCTATGGCTTTGTATGAAACAATAATTTCTATTTCTTTCCACTCTTTTTGATGGACATGAATGTCCAAGGGATAAGATTTATGTTTACCTTCTTCCATTAATTGATGAGTTGAATGAATATTTGGGTGATGGTGTGATGACTTACAATTGTGAAACGAAGGAAATATTCAAATTATTGTGAAAAATCAATGAATTCCTAGCTTATGCAAATTTTTTAGGTTGGAGTAGAAAATGGGAAATTTCATTTACCATTCTGAAATAAAAGTAAAAAATTATACGTGGATTAAGCATTGTAAAAAGTGGACATATAATGGACATATACATTTTCTTCTCCATCAGCACAGACTCAGAAAGGACAGAGTGGCATTTGATGGTTCTAGATAATTAATGTGTGCACAAAACATCATGACATGAGTAGAAATATTATCATCGACTGCAAAAGGGAAAATCCACATGGTATATGAATTCTAAGATTTGGTGTCTCATCCATTACCCAATATTTGTGGTGCAGTTAGGTAATGCAGTTAAAATTGGAACACAGAGAGTTTTTTTTAATCTCCACTATTGGAAAACTAACATTCTGAGGCATAATATGGATGTCATGCACATTGAAAGAAATGTTTGTGATAATATATTATGGACCATTTTACTTGTTTGTGGAAAATCAAATGACTATGTCAATTCACTATGTGATTTAGAAGAAATGGGTTTTGGGGAACAATTGCATTTATAATAGGGTGAGGGAAATAAGGCATACATGCCTACTATGCAGAATATGATGAGAAAAAAAGAGATTGATATATTTCATTTCATTTTGAAGATGCTCAATGTTCCTGTAGGTTACTCTTCTAATATTTTCAAGTGTGTGAATGTGATTAGTAGGGAATTGAAATTTTTGAAAAGTCATGACTATGACATAATACTTCAGTAGTTTATGGTAATCTCAATTTGTGATTACTTATCACCCAATGTTGTTCAATAGTTGATTGATATGAGTAATTTTTTTAGAATTTGTTTATGAAATCATAGAACGAATGATTTAAAAATTTTTTAGGACAGAATTGTAGTTGTGTTTTGTTACTTGGAGAAACTATTTCCAACGTATTTTTCAAAGTTATGGTTCCCTTGACAATGCACTAAACGATGAAGTAATGACTATTGGTCCAATTAAATTTAGGTGGATGTATCCCATTGAGTGATATCTGAATATATTGAAATGATTCATATGTAACACAGCTCATCCAGAGCCATCAATATCCATTGGTTTTTTGACGGATGAGTATACTTCTTTTTGTGTAGAGTATCATATTAATGTTGAAACAAAACAACATAAGACCTCTCAGATTCATGAAAGTCTAGTTAGAGTTGGAACAATATCTGATATGGACAACATCATGTAGATACATGCTCATATATATATCTTTTTCAATAATCAATTAGTTTCACTGTCGATGTAGTAAGTGTCTTATCACTTTTTTTATAACTTTTACATGTTCTGTTTGTATATATAAAGATGATCATTTAAACATGTCGTAATCAATTTCTAGAAACACTTTAATGAGTTAAAATAAAAGATGTCTCATGTGAGTGATTATCAAATTCAACAGTCCCATTATGCATCATTTGATTATTGGTTCAAGAATTTGGTACGTATAAATGTATTTTCATTGTGATTGAAGTATAATAATATTTTCTTTCTAGATAACTTATTCTTGAAATATGTAAAATATATAGGTCTAAAACCTTTGCGATTTAGTTGGACCTACACTAATTGAAGAATTCAACCATCTAGTTGAGGGTCCATCTATAACAGCTTCTCATTACAATGCTTTAGATGCTAACAAATTTTGGTTTCACATTAATTATGTCTGTAACAAATGCGTAGCACAAAATAGTGGAATTGGTTGTCCATCTATTGATTGTAGTTATTACTACTGTCAATTGAAAGATATCATTGATGTTATATACATGAATAGGTTGAAATACATATTTTTAAAGTGTGATTAGGTTGATATAGTCTGTGGAAGTGAAGTCGATCAATTTTTGTTTAAATTGGTGAATTTTAACAACATGTTATATAGAGATGAATGATTTAGTAAAGAACCTTTCATTTTTTCATCACAAGAATAACAAATTTTCTTCATTACCATGTTATCTAATTCAAATTGGAAAGTTTCTATGAAAATATCAAGGTGAGGAGTGTTTTTAATTGAATGATCTAAACTCAAGACTATTGCATTTTTTTCACAACAACTTGATCAACACACTATAGTTCAACATGAAGAGGATATTAATTTTGTTAGAGAGAACGTTGAAGGGGAAAAAGTTGATTTAAATGTTTAATTAAAGGTATGATTGTTTTCAGATGTTTTAGTGCTTCCAATTTTTTCTCACCAATATATATTTGATCAAAACATTTATTTCTTGGAATAATATTTACTAATAATTCTTTTCTTTCATTCATGATTTTTTTTAATATTACTAATTGTTTTCCTGTTGATTGTGTTGTTTGAAACTCATGATGTTACTTTTTTTGGGACCTACCATTGTTGTTGATTTCCCCATATTACTATAAACATGTCCCCCTATTACTGCAACATAGGCTATGTCAGATGGTTAATGTATGACATGCCTTGCACTGCACATTATGTAAACAGATTAACATAATGTCACATTGCACTTCACATTATGATAACAACTTATAAAAATGTTTATTAGAGAACACAAAATTATGTTTTTGTATATTGTATTTTAATTAAGGGAAAAACCATTTCTGATGTTTATAAAACATGTTCTTAAAACAATTAATCAAACAAGATGATATAAAATATAAGTAGTATCTAAAATAACTTGTGGGATTTTGGAGATAAATATATTCTATAACCCCAATCAATAGCTGTAATCCAAAGCTGAATCCAATCAAACCATGGTAGGTTAAATATACATAAAATTGAAGAACATAACATACCTATAATGTAAAAACCATGAAATCAATATTTTCATTTAATTATTAGCTAATCTAAAGGGAAAATTATCCAAGATCACATCTTCAGGATTCATCTACACATTATGTCGTGTGACTTCTTTCACAATGTTGTGAAGAAGGGTGCACTGGGATAAGATAGTTTCTATATTATTTTTATGAAACTAAAGATCATTAAACACTAAGATAAATATTTCCCATTAATAGATAGTTCGTGACACTCCTAATTTAATAGAGAGAATTAGAAATAATATCATCTATTTTTTCCAATTGGATATTTCGTTATTAAACAACTAAATGAATGTCTGTGTGCGGGCAAAAAAGACCATCACATGGATTAATAACTGAATGAAATTTTGTTGTGTGTTGTGGCTATACAAGCCAATGTAAATCATGAATCCAGGTTTCGTTACATGAAATCATCTTGTGTTGGTAGCAATGTTTAAGTTCAATTTTTTTTGTGAATCATGTAACCCAAATGTTGTTTTCTTCTTCACCATAGCATCAATAATATTTCTTTCATTTAAAACCACAATATATGTATTTCCCATTTCATTGTATGATAAATTAATATCTACTAAGACGTTTAGTGAAGAGAGGATAGAGTATCAAAAAATTCATAAACATACCTCAATTCCCTAAAATAGCTCAAGACAACAGAAATTAACTTTCAATATTCTTCCAATAGCTTTTAAAAATGAACTTCACCTCAACGAAATTACCATGACCGACATTACACTTCAAATAAATGCTCCATGTGTGGTACCTTGATTTTCACAACATGAATAAAAAAATATGTAAACTCATCAATCACCCACCCTAACACAACTTCACTATAGAACCCTATTCCATAACTCCCAAACTGTAATATTCATTATTCATTACATGATTCAAGGGGAATAGATATGAAAAAAACTCATTCACACACTTCACTATATGGATGCATAAAATTTTCCAACATAGCTTTCCAAATTGATTGATCAATCACATATTTTGAAAAATCACTAAAATCTGCATCTTCAAAAAAAGTATAGACTAGTAATCTCACCAAAAATTATAACCTACATCCAACACTATCATATAAGTAGGCCTACAGAACCCTTCATGAAAATAACAAAAAAAAATCTAAATGCTAAATATCTATCTGCTAATCAGCCCTACCATACTTCCATGTAGAATGAAACATCATAACAAACCACCTATACACCTTAAACCTATATATACCAGTGAAAATGGATAGAAACTCATGAAGAATGGACTCCAAAAACAAAACAAAACACTCATAACCTCTTCATCACTCTTTAGCTCCACCAAATAATACCACCAATTAAATAAAATGTACATCTGTCCTTTATTTATGCCTCTCTTTATGAACGGACATTGACATCATATTTTATTTTAAAGAATTTATATTCCACTTATCGAGTATATGATAGTGAGGATATTTAATAGTTTATAGTAGAAATAAATACTCACCATATTTTATTTTCATGCATATATATCCCAATTATTACTAATGCTTTCTATGACAGTAGACATGTCATAAGAATAAGCACTAGACCCACATCATTCTACAGAGACCTCTACATTTGAGGGTTGAGGTATGCATGGATGTAAATTTATTTATTTTTTAATTATCCATTTAACATATAAACGCACATATGTCAAATTATGTAGGAAATATTTTTCAATATGATAATACTCGATCTCTTCTTCTTCTCATAAGAGAGGACATAGTCATAGTATTTCTTCTCGGAATTCCGACACGACCCTTGATGTATCATTTGACGAGAGATACCATCCTTTGGGATTGGGTACCCCTACATTTATTCAAACATTGGATCATATCATACTCAACCCAGACATTCTTTCATTGACTACATGTGATTGGGCATCATTCTCCAAGGATACATTATATCAGTTATCGAGGGAAGTTCAGGTAAGGGGATCATTTTAGTTTCTCGACTATTTTTAAAAATACTAACATGTGATAATTTTTTTCTTAAATAGACTAAACTGAGTGTGTCCCTATTGTGTTTTGGCCAGTGTGTATATACAAATTTTGTTAAATTTTTAAATATAATATGTGGATAGTCATGTTGGATCACTAGGTACCAAATGTGGGTGCCCCAGACATTCTGGATAAAGTCCTGAGAGGGGCTCTCCCATCTTAGTGGTGTGAGGTGTTTCATATTGTTCTATTGAGGCTGCAATGGCGAGTCTATATATTTTAGTTTATATATTTCAAATTATTTCTACCATTTTACATATTTGATATTTGAATTTGTTGAATGTAAGAGGTGGTAGAATGTCATTCCGAAAATAGTGTGTTTTAGGGTCCACCTCACAGCCTCGGGACTCATCATGTGTCCCGAATTTGACATGATGTATTTATTATTCATTTTTTAAATTTTAGTTTTTAATATGGTTTTGTGTTTTTATTTTTATCTTATTAATATATAGTTACAGGGTCAAGGTGCACCAATTGGTGAAATTTCAGTGTGGATGACAACTCATGACAAAAATGATTCAGAGGTTTCAACTCTTGTAGTAAGTTCTTGTACTAATTATAAATTATTACACACGTCTAAATATAAATATATATTTATATTTAAATATTAAATTGGATCTATTTTAGGTTTAGTTAGCACATTTTCTAGAGTTCCAATGACAAATTTCTATGCGAAGGGATGAAAAATTCAATCGCATTATTGTTCGTGGTGGACATGGCTACAATTTGACATATGAAATAGTGAATACTTATTTTTTAGTTTCACGCATAGTGGATATGGATCTTTTTATTTTTGGGATGAAATCAAATATGGAAGATATTGAGGCATGAGTGCATGCTTTCAAGGATGTAAATATGCAGCTAGTAGCTGAGCTTAGAGCACTACGAGAATATGTGCATCAGGGTGATAGTTCAAGTGATCCTACAACGTAGTTTTATACTGATGTTTTTTAATGAAATTAGTTAAAATTATTTTTATAATATTTATTTTTTGTAGGCCCCTTCCGAATCAGAGGGATGTTGCAGCCATGGCCCCAGATGGCATATCATATTCAAGAGATGTGCTTTGTATTTTTTTCTTTGTTTCTTGTTTAAGTTGATTGTCTCATTTTTTTGTATATTTTAGGCTTAAAACTAATTTTTTTTTCTTTTCTCTGATCCTAGTTTGTCATAATTACCTTTAAGTAGCCTTTAGTCATTCATAGTTTCTTAATCTGTCACCTAAACTAGTAGGATGGTAAGAAAAAACGGGATAATATTCTCACTAAGCCCCACTATCTTTATCCCTCCCCTTTTATAACAATATATCCTTAACTTATTCTCCCATGTAGGACCACCTGACAAATATATGTGGTCATAATGTATACCCCATTCTAAAAGACAAACCTCTACCTTCCACCCAGTCCCCTTCTCAAGATGCAGTATAATTTCACAGTCTGTATTTTTTTAGTTTCAATCCTATCTTTTCCTATCCTAAATGTCTTATAGTATTTCATTGTGTGTGTGCGTGTGTCATGTTGTTTTTGTCTATATTTATCTCTTTTTTTGTCTATATTATTAGCCTGTATGTATGTATTTCTCTCTGTGCTTGTCTGTAGGATTGTGTGTCTATATATCTGCATGTTTTTTAATCTATATATCTATCCATTTTACAAAAAACCCATCTATCTATTTGTCCATTTATTTATTTTTCATCACACTATGTATATTTAATGATCAATTTGTTCACAATAGGGTTTATCCATAGGTTTTTTGTTTCTTTTTCAGTCTACATGCCTTTCTAATGACATGACTATCCATCCATCCATGCGACATTTCACTGTTCTATTTTTCTATCATCATTATTTCTATTTTTATATCAATTCATTTTTTATTTTTTGTGTGTACATATTATTTTGTCTCTGTTCATTCGATTTTTTTTTCAGTGTATGTGTGTATTTTTTAACCCATCAATGTGTCTATATTTCATTTCTATTCAGCATTTTTTTGCAAGTTTTATTCAATTGTTCATTAGTTCTTTGGTACATTTATCCATCCATCTACATGTCCATCCTTAATCCTATCTGTATGGTTTTCCATCCAACCATTCATTTCTTTAGTAAGGTGTGTGAAATTAATAGTCCAAGGATATGTCATTAGACCCTACATTAGGTATCTACGAGGACTTAAGTACTAGTGATTTTGGATGTTTCCTATGCTTCTCATCATTGGGCAGACCCTCTCCTCAACATCATTTGATGGATAATTATAGAATAACTTTTTGACTCATTATATCATAGATTTTGACTTTATATGAAGAAGATGGTCATGGATGATCTAATTATTTGGGAACATTGGGGGTTATTGGTATGTTATGTGGATTCCTAGTAACCATCTCCCTTTGTGAAGGGTTGATCCCCGAGTGACTTTGATATCACTACTCAGTAGTATTATCTAAGGGTATGATGATATCCAATAGTAGGAAAGATATGTTATTAGAACTATAAAATCACTTGTTGAAGGAAGCTTGCTCACATTATTAACTATTCTATGGTCTATCATCATGTAAAGTCTTCCCAACACTTTAAAATGTTTCTCCTTACCAACATCAATAAATATTTTTGTCACTTTGAATGGCCCCAAAATGTGAATAGAACCTTCCCAATATATACATGTAGTAAGAATTAGTGCATCTTCACCAACAATTTATTCATGATACTTATAAGATCCTATTCTATTAGCATAGTTTACATGATAAATGTACATGGCTTGAAACCGTTGTGGGTGTCATAGATCATGATTAGGTAGTTTAATGATTACATCACCCAGAATCTTATAAGATGAATTAGTGGTGGGATGTCTGGATTGAAATCCTAACCTATTTCTTCATAACAACCCTATTCCAACTCTATATAGAACATTCCTTAAGACACCTCATTATTCATTAAAGTGAACCCCATTGAATGTTTATATGTTTTATTAATCTCGTAAAGACCTTAAATGATTTATACTAATGTCTCAAAGCTAGAATTTATTTGTCAATGGGGTTCCTTCCTCGTGGATTTCATGAATCCCTTAAACATTCATGGTCTAATGAAGTTGTTCACCTAAGATATCTCTACATATCCATTGTGAAGGTGGGATTTTCATACAAGGCACCACATATTGGTTCCCCGTAGACCGATTTTGCATCCCATAAGATGATTCTCAATTTATGTTCTGTAAGGTGGAATGTATTTGTCTATGTGATCTAGGAGATCAATAGTTATGGGATCAAGTTTATGTTATAGATGTACACCAAGTATATCATGATGGATTCATAAATGGGGGCCACCTTTAGCTCCTACTTGAATTTAGTACATGTTCAATAGAGATAATAAGTATAAATATGTTCAATCCTAATGCCACCTCATAAATTAAATATCTGATAGTTTTCCATCATCGCAATTGATCAATAGTTGAGTGGGAAATATGGATGTATATATGTGTGTTTGCGGCTCTGATATGTTTGTTTGGCTATCTAGGGAAGTTTTTTGGTGATCTAACACACAATCATGAGTGGATTACCCCAAATAGATTATGATAATATTTGGGGATATGTTGAAGTTTCTCAGATTATTATAATAAAAAAATTGAAGGGGAAGGTTTATTCTAGGACATTGGAAAATGATATACATCAACGTTCTATTCTATTATAGTTAATGGATTGTGTGTTTCTCTCATAGTGAGTGTATCTATGTGTGTGTATCTATCATCCAATATATTTTTCAATCCACTCACTTGTATATCACTTTTTATGTAATCTCATCCAAAAGTTCTTTGGTCTTTCTATTCCATCATGCCTCGTTCATAGGATTGTCTATCTATCCCTTTGCCTATAGATTGGTTTTATCAACTATGCTGGTGTAGTTGCACCCGTGTATAATATTTACAATATGGACAGTGAAAACACCCATCTAAAAGTGTATCTATATATTCAAAAGACTCTATATTTTCAACACATCATCAAACAACAAGGTAGTTTTAAACTTAATGCACATCTAGCTGTCATGATTACTCATGTAGCACATGTCTTTTATAATATCTAGAGGTAAATTCTGGTTTTGATTTATTTCATTTTTTCTTTATATCACGACTCTTCCTCCATAGATTACCCATCAGTTTTGTATATGATTCTTTTATTGCTAGCTTTGAAGCATTGAGTCACCCAACAACATTCATATATATCTACTTATTTTTCTTGTATAATATTTTGTTGTGTCTTATTGGTAGGTTGATTGTGCCTGAAGATTTGAGATGAAATGAAGCTAGTTTGATTGCTAATTTGGTCAGTATATCTGATTTTAATTTGTTTTTTTCATGCTATTTTTTTGCTTTGGTGATGCGTTTCACCTATTGTAATGCAGGTTTTTTTAAAAAAAATAACAAGACTTTCTAATGCTTATGGTGGTCACTATAGGTTTTTGTTTGACAACCATTAGCGACTGCCAATGATAGTCGCTAAATCTATTTATCTCAAATCCTTAGTAGATACATTGATGGTCATTAATATCATTTCTAGATACTGCTACCACTACTGGGTTAGGAAACCCATAATTGATTGTCTTTGGCAGTCGCTAATGCCCAATATTGACGGGGCAACTGCGACCACCAAAGACAACCGTGTAGTGCTCCCTAAAGACTATTAGAAACCACTTTTGGTAGTCACTAATAATTGATTTTCTATTAATGATATCATTATGACTATATTTTATTCATTCATCATATTTCCAATGGGTTAATCAACTTTCTTTTGATAGCAACATTCCCTTGAAAAAATCCCATCATTTTCCACAGACAAAGCATTCTCTTTTCCTCTTGGAAGGATTTTATTTCTTCGTGAATTGTTGAATTTTATTTTTGAAATGTAAGGAAGAGTTTTGTTGTGCATTCCAATCATTTATATTAATATTCTTATTGAATTGTGAAGTCGTACTCACGTCTCTCAACATGGATTCTTCTTCAATGAAAAGAATATTTTTTAATTTTTCTAAGGAAATATCATCACACTTTTTAATAATTTATTTTCCGTAATCTTTCCACATAGGTTGTAATTTATCAATAATTTCACCAACCTAAAATTTTTATATTATATTACTCTTAAGGGAAATAAGTTCATTCGGTATAACATGTAGCTCTTGAAATTGGTCCAACACCAGCTTGTTATCAACCATCTCATAGTTTAGATACTTTACAATAAAAAATTTATTGATACCTTCTTCCTTAGCTTTGAACTTGAACTCGAGTGCATCCCATATCTCTCCAGTGGTCTTCATTTGGAGGAAATAGTCATAAGTACAATTTGATAATGTGTTGAGAATATTTACTCAACAAAAAACTTGATCATCTTAACGTTTCTTCCTCATTACCTGAATGTTCTCGACATGAGTAACATCAATAGGTGTACAATCGTGATATGAAGTGGGATTCTCAGGAATGAAGGGAAGATTCGGTTCCACTATGTAAAAAATCTTAAACACCATAAGAAGAAACTTCATATTTTCATGCCATTGGGAGAAGTTATTTTCATCGAAACAGTCAAGTTTGATCATGTCTTGGTTTATAATTTTAGGGATTTGGAATCCATATTCTAGGTTATGACATAGGTATCCACCCATTTTATTGTTATAAAAAAATATGTAGTCAGATGAAGAAGAATGATTGAACATAGAAACATGAATTTAATTCACTATCCAAAAGGGTTTCATCCACCCCCACATTAATGGTGTTGAGTTGTCGATGGAAGCTTCACTTGATAATTTCACCAAAATTTGGGGAAAACTGAACACTAATTTTCCATTTCCTCGCAGTATTTATGTTGGAAAAAATATCTAGATAATTTTTGGTATTGAAGAATAATTAAACCCATAATCAATCTCATCATCACTTATATATAAAATGAAATCGGTATGAATCGTACTGGTTTGATCTTACTGTTTCATTCAAATAACACCTAGGTTCGATCAAAACGAGATAACTATTGATGAGGGGTACCCATTTAGATTTCAAAAAAACTAAAAAGAAAATGTTATGACTAATCACGATTTTGTCTTTGTAATAAAATATTTTATATATATATATATAATAAAACATTTTACTAAACTTATATTTTTTTAAAACACTTTAAAATAATTTATCCAAAAAATATATTTTTAATAAAAGTTCCAATTCCCAAGGGTTTTTTTCAGTTCTAAATTATAAAATTTTGTTTAGTTTTCATGCAAAATATTACTTGTGAAGTGCCCAAGAAGAAGAATGTTGAGCAGAGAGCAAGGTAGCTGTCCAACACCTTCCCCATCTCACACTTTAATACTCGGCTGCACTCTGCTACCCGGGGGACTGCGGGGGTATAAATCCCCTGCCCGGGCTTCTCAAACCAAATAGCGTGCCCCTGGTTCCAAGGACCAAACTGCAACTAAACATTTACGATGGGCTTCCTTACAAATTTAATTTACTTCATGGACCATGTCCCCATCTCCCGTGTGGAAACATTTTGGATTATTTAAAAAAACTTTTACCATTATCGGTAAACATCTTGACCAAAACATACAACGAGATTAAAAGTTCTTATTTGGTCAAATTTAATTTAATTTAACATTAACGTCAAATTATCTTTATAAAATAGCTCAGACCAGTATTTCAGACTTGTTTGAACTCCAGAAATGAACAACGTTCACTCTAATCCCAGAACGCAAGTGAAAGAGTCAAATTGCATTTCAATTATAATATCCAATGTCAATCAACATCATCTAAATCCTTAATAAAATGAGTAATATGCATAGTGTCATGGATTGAAGATCATTCACTATATATAATGAATTCCCACATTTAAAATTATAATACAACAATGTGATAACACTACCACAAATCCAGGCAAGAGATGTGCCGACTTTTTACAGTGTTAAGAAGAATGCGCTGATAAAAGTTTCACCTTTATCAGTACCAGCTAAAATCACTGATAAAGAAAATTTATATTAGCAATAAAAAATCACTGATAAAGATGAATCCTTTAACTGTGTTTTTTTAAATGATAAAGGGTATATTTAACAGTCTTATTCTTAGCGCAAATAAATGTTTTTGATTAAAAAATTATTATTAATTTATATAAATTTGTTATATTTATATAAAAAATAATGTTTATTTATATTCATTAATTAAAAAACCCTTGTTTAAAATTAATATTTGTTTAATAATTCAAATATATATATATTTTTTAAAAATATTATAAGATTATAAATAAATAAATATAATTAAATAATTATAAAATAATAATTTATTTAATATAATAAATATATTTATTACATTTATAATTAAATATTTGTAAATAAATATTTGGCTCCATTGAATTTGTTCAATAAACATATATATATTAAGAGATATTTGTTGGGGTTTCCTCCTCCTATGGTGCCCATGCAGTTTCTAATTAAATCGGGTGAAGGCCATGTGAATTAATTCACGCAAAGACACGATTTTAACGGGGGAAAAAAGCATTTATGTGGAGTTATGAATCTTAACACAGACATTTTCCTTATAAAAGGAGGTAGCTGCAAGCCTTTTGGACACACAAACATCCACAACACCCAGAGCAGAGCCCACTTGGTGCCCATCTTTCATCAACGATAATTTTTCCTTTGCATTCGAGAGTTATACATTTAAAATACCATCCATTTTTGGGCAGTCTCTACAGTGTATTTATTCATTTTAGTGGACCCCTCTTTCTGGACAATGTCCCGCGATTTTTCCTTCATTGGTTTTTCTACGTAAAAACTTATGGTGTTCGCCATTATATTCTACACACTTACTTTTGGGTTTTTGCGCATCCAATTTTATTTGGAGGGAATTATTTTAATTTTCTGCTACGCATTTGCTTTGATTTTTTTTTTCATGTTCATCACTTATTGTCTTTCCCAACATCTGGTATAAAAAGAATTGATTTTTATAACATATTTCTTATGGAAGCCAATTATAGTTAGATAATTTGTTGAATGGTACCAACAACCATATGTGGTGACTAAAAATGAAGGATTTTATTTTTTTCAAGTGAATGCATCTTCCGATGTTTAGTACCTAGAATCTATAAAGTATATCAGATGAAGAATGAGAGTTCGAACATGAGATGGTTTGTGGTTTCATTCGCCACTGGGATGAAGAAAAAATGATGAAAAACATTATCAACACCTATCATGCCAGAACATTGTAGGAGAAGCTCGAGACAACCTTTACATTCTAGACAAGAAACAACAAATTGGTTCGTATCAAACAAATGATTAATTTTGGGTTTAAAGAAGATAAATCTATTTCAGAATATTTGAGTGAATATCAGGGTTTTCGATCAATTTTCTAGTATGGGTATCAATTTTGAAGATGTGGTTTTAGCTATTTTGTTGCTTAACACTTTACCCAATTTTTGGGCGAATTTACCTATTACTGTAACCAGTTCTGCTCCCAACGGTGCTATGAAATTTAGTTTTTTTATGTCTGTAGTTTCAAATGAAGAGGCCAAGATACGTACTTAGGATAAATCCTATTCATATAGTCTAGTAACAGTGAATAGGGGAAGAAGTAAAGACTAGGGATATAAATGACAAGGTAAGAGAAAAGGTAGAAGAAAATCCAGTTCAAAGAAAATAAATTTTTAATTTCATCATTATGGTAAGAAGGGACATGTTAAGATGTTTTATTATCAACTATAAAAACTAGTGGAGGGACAGAATTTATCTCAACAGTTAGAAACCATGGCATTATACCTTTAGCCATGGTTTGTAACCATGGAAATAGACCTATAGCCACGGTTAAAAACTGTGGCTATAGGGTCTGAAAACCCTTAAAAAATACCCCACCCCCTGCACAGCCCCCCTGTAGTAGCCCACCCCCACTGGAGTCCCCTCCCTATTAAACACTAGACACCCCTACCCTACATAAACCCCCTACCATGGATAACCCCCTCCCCCTGGATAGCCCCCCTGTAAAGCCCCCCTCTTGGATAGAACCTACATACCACCCAGACAGACCCTAGACACCCCCCATACCCTGGACACCCCCACAAACAGACCCTGGACACCCCCCGGATAGACCCTGCACCCCCCAAACCCTGGACACCCCCAGACCCTCGATAAATCCCCCTAGATAGCCAAGACCTCCACTCCCCTGGACACCCACCCCCACCAACCTGGACAGACCCTTGAACACCCCCCCAAACCTGGATACTCCCTTACCCCCCTCAGATCCTAGACACCCCCAGACCCTGGACAGATCCCCCTAGACAGCCCAGACCTCCACTCACCTAGAAAGCCATCCCCCACCTTCCGATATAGACCCTAGAACCCCCCCAGAACCTTGACCCCCCCAGTCCCCATATTCCTCCCCCCAGTCCTCCCATTTCCCCTCCCCCCTTCCCCCACCAGACCCCACTTGCACCCCCTACCAGCCCCCACTTGCACATCCACGATAGAACCTGGACACCCCCCCTAACCCTGGACACCCCCAGACCCTGGATATCCCAGAACTCCACTCCCCCTGACAGCCACCCCCACCCTCCTGGATAGACCCTAGACCCCCCTCCCAGAACCTGGACACACTCATACCCCCAGACCCTAGACACACCCAGACCCTGGACATATCCCCCTCGACAACCCAGATGTCTACTCCCTTGGACAGCAACCCCCACCCTCACGGACATACCCTAGAACCCCCCAGAACATGGACACCCCCAGACCCCCCAGTCCTACCTTTACCCTAACCATTCCCCCTCCCCATACCCCTACCAGCCCCCACTTCCACCCTCCGACTGGCCCCTACTTACACCCTCCTACCAGCCCCAACTTGCACCCCCTGCCGGTCCCCTCCCCCCGACCAGTTTCCCCCCTGCCCCTGCCAGTCCCCTCCAAATTAAATTATACACGAAAGATACTTACATAATAAGAATTAAAAAAATCCAAATAAAAAAAACATAACTGCACTTTCATGAGTCTCCATATAAGAAAAACTATCAAAGAAGTTTGGAACCATCTCAAAAGTACCTACAACACAAGGTAGTACATAGTAGTGCTCATCCCCTAAAATTATGGTAAAATAAATCATCATATAATATTCACAAAGAATATAACTCAATAAACATGAATATTTCAACCCCGCCTAGATAGCATCCCCCCTCTACTGGACCCCCCTGTATAGCAGCCCTCCCTGTGGGACCCCCTGGACAGTAGCCCCCCCTGAACCCCTTGGACAAGAGCCCCCTCCAGAACCCCTTGGACAGCAAACCCCCACCTTCTGGACCCCCCTAAACAGTTTCCCCCCTGCTAGACCCACCTGAACAACTGCCCCCCTACTGGACCCCCCCCCCAAGACAGCCCTCCACCATTACACATCCTTTTCACACCCCTTTCCTTCTCTTGATCCCCCTGTACAACAGACACCCCCACCCACATCCCTTTCACCCCTTTGAACCCCCTACTGGACCCCCCTTACACACCCACCTTTCACCCCCTCTTGTGTGGATAGTTATATGGAGGTGTATAGTTGTGTGTTGTGGTTCTTCCTAGTTTCAGGTTGGGAGGGGAGGGGCTACTCAGGAAGAGGAGTGTATGTTTGTAGGGAGTGGTGTGTATGTTTCTTTGGATTCTTCTTAAGGTTGAGGCTACAAGATGCTGGGTTTATCCAATAAAGACTTACAGATATTCTCATAGTGGGGTTATAGGTTTCTTGTGGAGGATTTAGGAGGTGGGGTTATGAGTTTTGTGTATCTATTTGGAATTATAGGACCTTTGAAGATGGGTTTCAGCTGGGGGTGTTTCTGTTTGGATTTTTCTACATGGTATATTACATGATACACTTACATGGTACATGGTGATGGTTGCTTTGTGATTTCTACTATGGTTGGTACATGTTTTGGGTGAATAGGGTTTGTATTTCTGGTGTTTCTTTTTTGTTTTGTGTTGTAGGCTTCTGGTTCTCCCGATTATCTAATGTGGTGGATATAGTTTGTGGTGGGTCTTTAGGTGGTGGTTTGGAGTATGTTTAGTTGGCTTGTGATCAGTTTTCCAATCTTATTTATTCTGGTTGTTGATGGTGTAGGGATATCTATGGTGGATGTTCTAAAATTACCTTGAGATGTTGGATACTGCAGGCTGGGAGGCATGTTTCTGGTACATGGGTGGTTTTCTTCCTAGGGTGGGTGCATGTTGACTACGTGGTGGGTATAGAGGTGTTGGATTCATGGTGGGTATTAGCTCACATTTGGATTAGGGATTTCTTGGGGATTATTTGAGTTGTTTGATCGGTTAAGCGTGGGTGATGCATGGAACTTCAGATGGATGGTACTAGTTGACTACTATGTTTTTAGACTTTCTTATGGTGGGGTGGTCCATTTTGATGTAAGGTGTTCAGATGGTGATAGATGGGGCCAGATGGTGGTCGGGGGATGATTTGGTTTCTAGCTAATATTTTGGGTGTTGTGTCTACTATAGGTGATTATTGTGGTTGGATCCAGTGTGGTTTGGGGTTCTTGTGTAAGTAGGTGTTGCTGTAGTGGAAATTAGATGGCATGGTTGTCTAGAGGTCTTTAACTCTAGCCTTTGTTTAGATAGGGATGGTGGTCTGGTTGGTTGATGTTGGCTGCAGGGATGGGGGTTCAGTGGTTATATTTCATTGGATAATGCTAGACATTTGGATCGGTGATGGATTTTGGAAACTTGTTGGTGGGTGTGTGGGTGGGTGTGTTTTGGTGGTTGGTTGTGATTGATTTCATGGATGTGTGTGTGTTTTGTTGGTTTCTATCATTTGTGAATACTTTTGTTGGTGTTTTTTATATTTCTCTTTTATCTGCCTTGTTTCCTTGGTTATACTTCCCCTAGAAGTGCTTGCTGGTTTTGTGCTTGTGAGATTCTGTGATTCCTTCTACTGGTTTGTAAGTGGTTCATATGCTGGTATCTTCTAGCTAGGAGTGAAGGGAGCATGAGGAGTTGGGGAAACATTCCAGCCATCGCCCCACTGAATTTTTTTTGATTAGTCAGTTTCAACATTGATCAAAAGACTCATGGAAAACTATCACTGAGATTCGTCGCGGGGTGTCGTCCTGGAGTAGGGAAAAATCACAGAATTACCATGACGTGACCACGACATGACCACAGCGTGACCATGGCATGACTGTGGCATGACCATGGCATGTTGGCCTGGTCTAGCGACATCTGTTGGGCGGCATCTTTTGGCCAGGAGCAAAGGGAGCAGGAGGAGGTGGAGGAACATTCCGATCATCGCCCCGCCAGCAGAAATTGTGATTAGTCAATCTCAACATTGATCACAAGACTCATAGAATAGCTTCACTGCAAAATACCATGGGGTGTCTTCCTAGAGCAAGACCAAATCACAAGATTACTGCGGCGTGACTACGGCATGACCGCGGCGTGACCGAGGCATGACCGCAACGTGACTACTCGGTCCAGCGACATCCGTAGGGTGGCTTCTTCCGGGCAGAAGCAAAGGGAGTAGGAGGAGGTGGGGAAACATTCCGGTCATCACCCCAACAACAGAAATTATGATTTGTTAGTCTCACCATTGATCACAAGACTCATGGAATACTATCACTGTGAATCGCCACGGGGTGTAATCTTGGAGCTGGGCCAAATCATGATGTGACCGCGGCGTGACCACGGGGTGACCATGTGTGACCGTGGCGTGACTGTGGTGTGACTGCGGCGTGACTGCGGCGTGACCTCGACAGGACCATGACGTGACCATAGCGTGACCACGACGTATTGGCCTGATCCAGTGACACCTATAGGACAACATCTACCTGCCATGAGAAAAGGTAGCAGGAAGAGGCAGGTTAACATTCAGACTGTCGCCCCACTGGCAGATGATAGAATAGATCAATTATTTAATATTCTATAACAAGGGATATCCATAGAAGGTTGTAGTGAGAAGCAGAATGACGTAATGTCTAAAGAACAACAAAATGAAAGAAAATAATCACACACACTATAGAAACCATTTACAAATTCATTCACTTTTCAAAAACACGTAATTTTTTTATAATAGTCAATGTGTGAAAATGACTGTCATGGTCAAGGAATATGCCTCCTCGAGCAAAGTCATTTGAGTCATACGAGTATGATAAGCCAATTTATATTATTCAAAGAAAACAAAAACTAACTAGCCACAAAACAAACACCAACAAGTGGCATATGAAAGACTCAAAACCGAATATAAACATGATACCGATAACTATCACTACTATTTGGTTTAGAAGACAATACACCTTCGTTGGAGGGGTTTTATTATATAATCCTGGAATTTCATTATCACACAATTCATTTAGTTATATTTAAGATTTATTATAAAACTCATTCAGTACTAATCAAATGAAATAATTTAAGCAACTAGAAGAACATGACTCTCACTGTGTGTTTTTGCAGACAGCGTACCTCCGTTGGTGGGGTTTTATTATAAAAACATGACATTATATATCAAATGAAACAATTATATTAAAGAACACTAATTCAAGATATGAAATTCAATATAATTAAGAAGAATTAATAAAGAAGTTAAATTCAATTTAAATCATTCTTGAATTAAATAGGCTAGAAGGAGGATCCTACCTCAAGGTGGAACCGAACCATCCACCTCAGCTCTTGGAGCTTTCTAACGAAATGTTTTTAATCTCCTACTAGGTATACACACCTTCACACACATGCATGTACACTAGGCCCCTATGCACACACCCACATGGCCATGAGAATATGCAAGGGGATTCTTGTACATATGATTATATACATATACCAGTATCCACTCACCTGCGTATGAATTTATATATATATTCATGGGAACACATATCCCCATACATGCATAATCGCTACCATGGATGACTATACACGTAATAGGGGAACCCACATACATATACTTTCTTACCTATGCACACGCAGGAGAGTCACCCTTAACATGGCTACTCAAAACCAATGAGCATGGATCAACGCACTACACAAAGGATATTAGGAACATCAAAACACATAAATGATGCTACATAACCAGTGAGAAAACAACCAATGGCATTAAAGCCTTACCTCGATTGGGAGAACCAAATCCACCTGAACCGACACGAAATGATCCAACGCCCTACCAAAAACATAACATGGATTAAAAAACATTGAAATCCACAAATTCATGAGGTGCAAGACAAGTAGTAACCATATAATCATACCTCAGATCAAAGCCAGAGGACTGAATCAATCTGAACCACATTTTCCCCCCTTCGAAAAATATAATTACCCTTTGTCCATAGAAAGAAGTAAAAGACCTAAGTAGACAATGTGGTAAAGAAAATAAAATAAAAACTAAACTAACACATACATGTCTCCTGTGACTATACATGTCACCGCCCAACATATAGGAACCACAATGCCCCATGAGTCAAATCATGTTCCAGCAAGGAAGGTGGAAATAGATCCAGGTTTCAAAATGATACTATCAAATAATAAACACCTATTAATTAACAATTATTCTTCCTATTAATGGTATATAATTAGTTTGTCTTGAGTTTCAGCTTAATTTGGTTTTGTTCGATAAAAGTTTTTATCCCATTCGATAATAAAAGTTTACTAGAGGACACAATTTCTAATCAAATAGAATATATCATAACAAAAAATTGATCCACACCAATGAAGAAGGTTGAACATGATAAGAAAGAATGCTTTATCATATAGTATAATGACTTATAAAAGGATAATCCAAAAAAAAAACATTGACAGTTCTCTAATTGCTCAAGTGAATATGAAATATTAAAACAATAATAAAAATGTGAAAGAATAAAAAAGTGGTCATACTAGCTTGGATTTTTAAAAGAAAAGTTGTTAAATCCATTCCAATAACAACCACTGGTATCATACAAAATATGATTTGTTGCAACTAATATCAAGCCCTAATTTAGTGAAAGAAATTTATTGAAAATAGGAGGGCATATTTGGAGAAACCTAATCATGAATAAATGGTGGAGTTAGAGATGGATTTTAATGGTTATTCAACCTTATCTAAGATTTAAGAAACCTATAGAGACTAACTACACCCCCAGAGCCACCCCCTTTCCCCACATCCCCACTGCCCCACCCCTCCCCCTGCCCTACAAACCCCCTAACTTGCAGACATCCCCACTCCTCCCTGACCCCTCCACCCACCCCCTTACCCTTCCCTTCAGACCTCCCCCTACCCTACATACCTCACCCCTCCCCCTCCCCCCTTCCTAACAGACATCCCCCCTGCCCCTACCCCTTGACCCCTGCCCCCTGCCCAACTCCACCCACCGCCTGCATCTTATAGAAGGACCCCTATAATGTTTTTGTAATATTGGGAGGGATCACACATGTATGATTAAAGGAACATCAAAAATCTAAAATAAGTTTACCTGAATGATCACTTGATTTCTTGTGAGGTGCTTGGAAGATTCTGAGTTCACATTGGTTTGAGCATCAATTCTAACTGAGAATCAATTATGGAGTGGTTTTTATGAGGGTATCCACGAGCAGATGAAAATAACCACATGATGTTCACATCAAACTCCCATTGATTTTTCCAGCAACAACATGGTGGATTTCATTAAAATTCAGTGAAGGGTGAATACATGAGGTGCATGAATTTTAATGACAGGGAGAGCATCTGGCCATAACAAATTTAATTCAAATTAAAAAAGTATTTTAGTATTTTCAAATACCTTAGTGTATAGTTCCTATATAAAATAGAAGCATACAAAATTTCTATTAAGTGTTTATTGTTGTTCCCCTTGAACTTAAACTTGAGTGAAGTCAATATGATGTCCGTAAAGACCTCTTAGTATCTCTTCCCGGTATGCACCCCCTTAGCATCAACCATACTACTTAATTGATAGTTCTTATATAATAATCAACCTGATCCCAAATGCGTAATGAGATATAACACAGAAGCAGAGTCATGAATATAAGAGTTCATAAAGAACACATGTTAAATCCATGAATTATTGGTCTAATACCATCCAAATAATCATAGTGAATGGACTTTTTTATCACGAACCAGAAACAAATAGTAAAAATAAAATATGGCACATCAATGTTTTTAATCCAGATAATGGTATTTATATATTTATCAGGAATTTCAATATGGACATCCAGAGGAATGAATAATGAGAAACTAAACCTCTCAAAATTATAGTTGTAGTATGGTAATAAAAAATAAATGAACATGTCAAAAAGTTACCTTTGGGTAGTAGGGCGCATTAAGAGTACATTTCATTAAGAGTATATTGTCGAATAGATTAGTCTTATGGATGGTAAAATTGTCATTGTTGACCTATCACCTGCCTTTTAGAATTGTATTTAGTGGACATATTTTACCTATGATGGTCGTAGTATTGATGGATTCATGAATTTATATATCCCATCTATTACACAAATATTCTATGCATCATTCCTCATTAATAACAGAACAAATAACAGTTTCTCCTGAATGGCAAATGAATGTAAATAAATCAAAAGAATAATATAAATTAAATGATTTAATGGAAAAGTATTAATAGTTTTTCTATGTTTAAAATTTTTTCATTTTGAATATTCCATATTTTTGTATAACAAAAACATCTAAGAATCCATAAATTCATTTATAAGAAAGATCAATATCCATATAGAAGTGAAACTGCATTATATTGGTAATCCATAGCTTCAAAAATGAAAATTAGCTATTCATTTTGAACACTTTCCATAAAACTATTAAATTAAAGGAGCACTAAAACTAATTATCAAAATGCAGACCTTCATATACATAAATTTATGTCCCTAAACACAAAAATATGATCTAGATATTGAACCGCACTAGGCAATTAAGATTTTAAAATTTCTAATAAAATAAGAAGATTGATGAGATTATATACAAAGCAATCTAGGAATACCAGGTAAAACATTAAACTAAACCAACAATTTTCCATTAAAAAACATATTATTCCATGTGATACCATTTGTTGATGAACAAATTATTCAAAAAATCATGTATGGATTTACACATTAAACCATAATGAAGAGAGGTAGATCCTAGCAAAATCTTCTAGGAGAAGCTTGAAAACAGATCGGGTGGCCTATCTTGAAAAGGAAATCAATCTACAAACCAGTTGAGTAAGATAATCACAAAGGATGATTAAAAAACACAATAAATGCTTCCAAGACATGACTTTTCATTCTCCAAACATCTTTAGGCATGCTTGATCCTATTTTAAATCCACAAAACTATTGAATAATAACATTAAACATCATAAAACATCATAGGAATCCAATAACATATATTTTATTATCAATAATTCTTATATCACCATCACTCTGTATGGTTACCTTATATGTTAAACATCATCACATCAATATGCCATCAATATATACTCACACTCTACCCATATCTTCTATATATACTATAGTAAAGGAGATCTAAATAACCATCACATGAAATTGAAATAACAGTACAACCTTAAAATCAGAACTTTGATGAAATTATATGGTATAAAATATCTGTATTGATTGGAAGCCAAGAGGAGGGTGCCACTGTGATAGGTTCTAGGAGAGGAGGTCACCGCGGTGAGAGAGATCTCTAGGGAGGAGAGTGCCGCTATGAGAGAGGTAGTCGAGAGGAGGGCGTCGTGGTGGGAGATTTCGTCAGAGAGGAGGGTGCCGCAGTGATTGGAGGCCCAAGAGGAGATGTTGGGAAGGAGAATTCATCAGGGAGGAGGGCGCCGTGGTGAGGAGAAAGCATTGGGGAGGAGAAGTCATCAGGGGAGGAGGGTGCCACGGTCAGGCAAGGTTGGGGAGGAGGGCCCCACGGACAGGTGAGGTCGGGGAGGAGAACTCATCGGGAGGAGAAGAAGTCGGGAGGAGAAGTCAGAAGGAGAACGAGAGGAGCGAATCGGGGAACCCTGAAACAAAATAAGAAAACACTTGGTTTAGACATGGTTATTAAATTATATCATGGCAATTAGAATGATATATACATGGGGGAATAGATCATTTCTTGAGAAATATTTCAAGTCACTGAAGATTAAAAGATCCTCCCAGATTTTGCAGGGACATAAATTTAAGATATTAACCAGATTGCTTGAATCTAGTTTCTGACTCAGAATTAAATGTGAAGGAATAGGTCTCACAATGAAAGGATGTAATTTGAGACATGTCACACCATGAATAATGGTGTCACACTGTGACAATAATTTATCAAGAGTCCTATATAAAGATGTTCATAGATCAATAAAAATGAAGATAGATACAGGGCAGAAGAGGAGAGACTAATTTGAAAAGTGGGAGTTCTAGGTCACTACTGGAAATAAAATGAAAATTAAAAATGCAATAAAATAATAATAAAATGTATGTGGTTACTTGAAAAAGATTTATCTTGTGAATTGGAAAATTATAATTGAGTTAGGTGGGATGGAATGATATCAACACACTTCCAGGATCCAACACCATTAGAAGAAAAAACTTAACATCACTATCATCTTCTAATTCTAAAACATCATTCCATAGAAATTTCCAACTGAAAAACATAATAAATCGAATAGAAAAACCAAAAAACACCAAAATCACATCTCCACCCCCAACAATAGGAAACTGCACAGAATGAAAGACTGATCAAACACACATGAGAATAAAAATGCCTCCCTACTAAAGAATCAGGCCCACCCGAGGGCAAACAATGTGTTACAACCTAAATATTTTCTACTCAAAGACTACACCATCCAAATGGTTCTTTTTGACCAGTCTGAGCACTTTGTTTTTAATCCAATTATTTATGAGATATTGTTAGGAGGCTTTCTGGTTTGATGTTAAATAAAAAGAAACTATTTTTTCTTTTCTATATAATTACCATCCTGTGTTAATCATCTGGTGCCAAAGTTGATGCATTAGAAGTGGCTCCCCATTTCTCAGATTTTCTAGCGAACACCACTGTTCAATTTTTCCAAGACATGGTTAATATTATTCATCCAATTAATAAATTTTTTCTCAATGGACCCATGTAAATCCTTGGTGGAATTTTTTATCTTGAAAGTGTCCATGTTATAGAATATGACTGGTATTTATATTTTTCCTTATCTTGTGTTTTTTAGTAACATAAACATTTCACCAACAAGTTATATAATCTTATTTGTATTTTTGATTTATTGAAATAATTTCATCTCCTGTGAGCTTACTCATTCAATTTTTTCACGTGGAGTGTAGCTGAGTATTGAAGAGTTTAACTACGGGCGTTGCATACTCCATACGTTGAGCTTCTTATTGGAGGTATTGCGGGTTTTTTGAACTTTTGATAAAGAAGAAAGTGGGGCAGATATCAAGTTAGTAGACCAAAAGCTTCCTCATCTCACACTTCAATACTCAGCTGCACTCCGCTACGCGTGGGACTACGGGGGTATAAATACCCTTCTCTGGCTTCTCAAAGCAAACAGTGTGCCCCGGGTCCTAGTGACCAAACTACAACTAAATATTTATGATGGGCTTCCATAGAAATTTAATTTACTTCAAGGACCATGTTCCCTTCTACCATGTGGCAACATTTTGGATTATATAAAAAATCTTTTAGCATTATCAGTTAGCATTTGGACCAAAACATACAACGTGATTAAAATTTCTTATTTGGTCATAATTAATTTCATTTAACATTAACGTCGAATAATTTTTATAGAATAGCTGGGACCAGTATGTCAGACTTGTTTGAACTCCAGAAATGATCAACGCTCACCCTATTCCCAAAACTCTAGTGATAGAGTAAAATTTCATTTCAATTATAATATCCAATGTCATTCAACATCATCTAAATCATAAATAAAATGTGTAATATTTATAGGGTCATGGATTGAAGAGCATTCACCATATATAATGAATTTCCACATTTAAAATTATAATACTACTACATGATAAAACTACCTCAAATAAGGGCAAGAGATGTGAAGGCTTTTTTTAGCATTTAGGAGAAAGTGGTGATAAAAGTTTCACCTTTATCAGTGCCAGCTAAAATCCCTAATAAAGACAGTTTATATTAGCAATAAAAAAACACTGATAAAGATGAAGCCTTTAACGGTGTCTTTTTAAATGATAAAGGGTGTATTTATCAGTCCTATTCATAGATCATATAAAAGTTTCTCATATAAAAATATTATTAATTTATATCAAATTTTTATATTTATATAAAAAATAATGTTCATTTATATGCATTAATTGAAAAAAACTTTTTTAAAATTAATATTTTTTGAAAATTCAAATATATATATAATGTTTTAAAAAAATTATAAGATTATAGATAAATACAAGTATTTAAATAATTATAAAATTATAATTATTTTTTAAAATGCATATATTTATTACATTTATAATTATATATTTATAAATAAATATATATTTAAATAAATATATGGATCCAATTAATTTATTCAATAAACATATATATTAAGAGGTAACTGTTGAGGGTGCCTCCTCAAATGGTGCCCATGTAGTTTCTAATTAAATGGGGTGAAAACTGTGTGAATTAATTCACGCAAAGAAATGATTTTAATGTGGGTCAAGGAAGTGTTTTTGTGGAGTTATGAATCTTAACACAGACATTTTTACTTATAAAAGGAGGAAGATGAAAGCCTTTTAGACCCACCAAAATCCAAAACACCAAGAGAAAAGCTCATTTGGTGATATTCATTCATCTAAGATCATTTTTCTTTTTCATTGGAGAGTTATACTTTTGAGATCATTTCCATTTTTGGGGAGTCTCTACTGTGGACTTCTTCATTTTAGTGGACCCCCTTTCTGGACTAGGACCTGTGGTTTTTCTCTCATTGTGTTTTCCATATAAATATTTTCACTATCAGCATTTATATTTTTCACATTTACTTTTGGGACATTGCACATCAAATTTAATTCGGAGGGAATGATTTTATTTTTCCGCTACACGTTCACATTGATTTTGTTTGATGTTCATCACTTATCGTCTTTCCCATAATTTGGTATAAAAGGAATTGATTTTTATTTTATATTTATTACAGAATCCAATTATATTTGGATAATTTTTTTAATGGTACTAACTACAATATGTGGAGACTAACAACGATATATTTTCTTTTTGTCAAGTGAATTAATCTTCTGGTGTTTAGTACCCAGAAGCTATAAAGGATGTCAGATGATGAATGATAATTTGATCATGACATGGTTTGTGGTTTTATTCACCAATGGGATGAAGACTACGTGATGAACAACATTGCCAACATCTCCCATGCCAGAACATTTTAGGAGAATCTCGAGAAAACCTATACTTCCAAGACTAAAAACAATGAATTTTTTCTTCTCAAATAAATGATGAATATTAGGTATAAAGAAGGTATGTCTATTTAGGACTATATGAGTGAATATTAGGTATGTTTTGATCAATTTTATAGTATGAGAATAAATTTTAAAGATGAGGTTTTATGTCTTTTGTTTCTAAACACATTACCCAATTCATGAGTGAATTTATGCGTTACTGTAATTGGTTATGCTCTTAATGGTGCTATGAAATTTAGTTTTGTTAAGTCTTCTGTCTTAAATGAAGAGGCCAAGAGACTTACTTAGGATAAATCCTCTTCATAGCTTCTAGACAAAGAGAACAGGGGAATAAGTCAAGATTAGGGATAGAGTAGTCAATGTAAGAGCAAAGGATGGAGAAAATCAAGTACAAAAAAATAGATTTTGAATGCCATCATTATTTTTAGAAGGTACATGTTAATTAGTTTTGTTATCGTCTAAAAAGATAAACTAAAATGAAGGAAATATCATAGAATAAAAATGGCGATGATGATGATCATGTCACCACTCTTACATGGGGTGATCTTGTAATTGTTTATGACTCCATTAATATCGCTTCTGAAAATTCATGTTGGGTTGTTGACAGTGGTGCAAGTTTTCACATGACATTTGATGCATGACTATCATGGGGTGTGGAAAAACAAATATTTACTAAGTTAAAGTTTAGTATAGTGGTTAACCTGGGTTGTCTCTAGAGAGGAGGTCTCAACAATCATGTTTTCCACTTTAAAATTAGAAAATTAAGTGGTGGTTGTTTATTAAATGATTGATTTTGAAAAGAAACTAAAGGAAGAAATTATGTAAAATATTGAAATAAAATTGAAAAATCATGTGAGTAAATATAGTTATATGAATTGGGTGATCATGTAGAGGTCCATTTTCTAATTGAATTGTTATCATTGTTCTGATTATTTCAATCCTCTTCTATTAAGCTGATTAAATTGAGATTCCACAATTGCTTCTCTCACATATTTGGTCAATGGTGTTGGTGAGATTAACCTTAACAAAATATTATTTTGGTATAATCTCATTCATTTTGTGAAAGAGTTGAAGTGAATATCCTCAATTGATTTAGGAAATTCCCGATCAGGTCTTGTTTATCCCAAACAATCTTGAATATTCACTAAAACCCTCACACATACTGACGATCACCAAGTACTACACCACAAAGAATTGATTTATTCCATAATATATAGACTAGAACTGAGTGTAGGAATTAATTTTCATTAAACAAATCAATAATAATAACAAAATATAAAATCAAATAAAATCGTACAAGATAATATAAACTGTTATTATGAATTGAAACCAACTTCGAAGAATAGAGAAAACATTTTATAACATTAAGTGCATGAACTCAAAAATTAAAAAATGGAAAACCTAACCATACCCAATCACTCATCAGGTTTACCCCACCATGTTAAGGGTTACTTATAATAATGAGGAAGAATAATATATTAAAAAACTAATAGAAATAAAAGAGGTAAAAAGAGTAACAGAAAAAGTATACTCTAGAATCGTTCTCCTATATGTTTAGCTTCAGTTCTCCCACTATATGGTCGAATCACACCATGGTCCATTCATATAGGATGTGAAAAATGGGTTTGGATATATATAATTGAAATTTGAGATCATTTGGATTAGTTTGAAGGAAGTTATGTCCTGAATACTATAAATGACTTTTTATGGCCCCCAAACACTATTCCACCAACCCTACTTTGACCGGTTGAAGGGAGGCCACAGTGAAATCATTTCTCCCTAAAATTTAATATGAAACGGAATTGTAGAGTTGGATTTCTAACATAGCTGGAAGAACCCCATTTGTTGTCCAGTAGCCCGAGATATGAAACTTTGAATTAGATAAGTTACATTCAGAAAGACACAAAAATATTAAAAACAAAATTTCTAACTGATAAGAAAATATTAAATGAAAATCCTAAACTATAAGGTTTACCTCCCCAAAAATTAAATTATAACGTGTAATCAATGTATTTAGTTATATTTAATATGTAATATGTGAAGAATTGGACTAGGATTCCACATAACAGGTGCCCCAAGCCTGATGGTCCATATGGCCTCAAGCGCATCTTCCTGAAAGCAAGAGGCTGCCGACTAGCAGCGACGACCTAGGGTGTGTCCTTAGTAAGACTATGCGCTAATTAGAAGAGTGTGGCACAGTGTAAGGAATATAAATTAATAATAAATAGTGGAAGAAATATAATTAAACACTGGAAGAAAACTAATGAAATAGATAATCAATTATAATAATAACTGTATCAATTGGAAAATTGATGATGTAATGTCATGTCACTAGAAAACTAGAAAACATGGATACAAGACATTAAACATAACATGTTTCATGATTTAAAAAACAAAGTCTACTCCACGTATCCTGAGATCCAACTCGGTCATCTACTATCAAGATCCATCATAAACATCAAGCAATCAAGTGTTTGAAGCCATATGCTTCCCTTTTTCAACCCCGACAACCATGTAATCTACTTCGGGTACAAAACAGCGCCTGAAGAGGGTATGAGATAAATATCCAGGGGAAAACACCAATAATATTTATAAAATTCCTCCCATGTAATGAAATATATAAATTTGTTGGAATGCATATAAATTTAAAGAAAGAAATACAATATAACTAAATACCCAAGTACCTACTTTATCCCTTGGCTGGTGTCTGAACATGTAACCCATTCATTTTAGTATGTAACTACCATTTAATGTTAATAGGTCATGTGAGGCATAGCCAGCATTGACATGACATTCTGATAGTATAAGTAGTGAAGGTACCATGATGTAACAAGGCAACCTGACAAGGATATCCAGTGAGGGATTTCCAGGGTAATAACCAAGGTAATGTAAATATCACGGAACACAAACATAGTAGTATCTGAGTTAACCTAAGGGGTATGAGTGTTATCCAAGGATCATAATCCATGTAAGTACACAATAACATTCCTACCAAGTCCAAGGTGATCGACCAAGGTAAAATGGGGCTAAGAAAGGATAGGGCCCTATGGGCTTTCACCACGGAACCTACTAGTGAACTCTGGATCCAAGAAGTGCATCTAAGGAATCCTATAATAATGTAAAAAACCCTACGATAGTATAACAAGAATCCATGTAATAGACAAGAACCAGATTCAATGTGGGTATCAACCAAAGAAAAACGCATCCTTGAATATGAATGGGATTCTCGAGACCCAGGGTATTCTCCTATCAGAATCTAAGGCGAGATCAAGTCTATACACTCCTATTTGATATTTTAATCATGTAATAATTCATTTTTGTCCAAGTCTTTCATTCCATTAGAGTGGATAATACATGTATAGTTGCAACCATTTATTTATTGGTCCAATCCTTGTCATCCATTAGTTTGGATATGCCAAGTAGCATTTCAACCATTTAGTCTAGTCTTAATTAACCATTAAGGCATATTAAATTAGAGAGTTTCACTCCGCTACCTTCTATTAACATGGAAATGGGTGATACAAATATGTGACCTTTATTCAATCTCATTTGAAAAGTCCATGTTATATACTTATTATACTTTCCATTTCACATTTCACATTTAATAATCATTTTTAAGCACTTACCTTAGGCAGGTCAAGTGCAGAGCATACATGATACATTCCATTATTCAATTCTCTTTACTAACAAGTAATTTAATATGGAAAGGCTCACCTTTGAGAAGATCATGAAAAGGCACACCCAAACAGTAGCACAAACATGTCGAAACACTGAAAACCTAAATGTGGAATAACATTTAACATGGGGTGGATTGAGTTGTAGGTTTGACCGTTAATAACTAATCACATATTTGGGAAGAGAATACCCATACGATTCTAAAAAGTATAATCATGGCATGACAATTTAAGAAACAACTCCTAAAGAAATTAACAGACCCCATACAAATATTCAAAAAACAATGAACATTAGGGATAAGTTATAAATCACCCACCTTAGGGTTGTATGATCCTTCTCCTCCAGTATTGGAACTTGATTTTCCATGGATAATAGTAGATCTATGAAAAGGTAAAAAATACTCACATGAAGATACATAAGTCAAGAGAAAGAGAGAATAATAATGGATAAAGAGTATTTGAGTACTTAAGGGTGCACATCCAACATGATGAACAGAAGATCAGTCAGATATTCAATGAAGGAGATATCTTGATCCCTAAATATAGCCTTAGAAAAACTCAAAAATGAGAGGAAAATGGGTTAATCCCACTAGATCTCGGATTAGGGAGGAAAGAGGAGGATTAGTAGATTATTAAGGGAAAATTGGAAATTTACACAAAAATTTATCCTGGACATGGTTTGTCAAACTGTGCACATACCTTGCGAGAAGGCTATGTCGTAATGGTTTGTAAGCATAGTTTGATCAAACCACGTGCAATCAATTCATAGGTAACTGAAAAAAAGGGGCACTCACACGGTATAGATGCAAGGCCATGTGCCAACCGTGCGAGGTGGATCTGTCTAAAAAACACCATCTTCATGGTTTTCCGAACCAGGTGCCAAGCCATTTCTTCCCAAAAAGAAGGTTTCTTGGTTCTGAAGAATCCATGGACACCCTTATAACCGTCAATAACTCATTAGGCATCCATATCATGTACAAAGTAAATATGTAGACCAAAAAAATAACAGATCCATACATGAGTGAAAATTTTGATTCTTACAGTATTCACCCCTTAAAAGAACCCCTTCCCGGTTGAGTTCTCCTTCCAAGGGTAAAGAAACACAATCTGTGAACAACTCTAGCCATTGGGCCCATACATTGGCTTCCCTCCCCCAAGTCTCATCCTATACTCAACCATGCTGCATAGCACTCGTATGAGAGGGACTAACATGCCTTAGAGAGAGTTTGTGCTTCGGTCACTGATGCATACTAGATACTCCTAAAAGGTAGCATTGACATCTAACTCAACTTCCTCACAATCAAAATTATGAGACATGTCAGCATGATATTGGGGAAGCTGTGTGATTTGAATGATGTTGTGCATGCCACGATACCTTGGAGATAGTAGCAACTGATAGGCTACCAGCTCAACTTCATCTAGAAATTCATATAGACTTACGTAATGAGGTGACAACATTTCATACTTTCTTAACAATGTATTCCCTAGCCTCGGCTATATAAGAAGGATGAAACAATCACCAACCTCAAACTCAAGAGGACATCGATGGTGATCGACATAATATTTTTTTCCAGATTGAGTTGTAGTCATATGCTTTTTGATCAACTAAACCTGTTCTGAAGTCTCCTAAACGAGACAAGGACATAGTAGGGCTGCGTCACATGCCTTTATCTTACACAAGGGGGAATGGCATATCCTACCATATAAGGCCTCAAAAGGATTCATCTAAATCATCTACTGAAAGAGGTTATTATAAAAGAACTCAATGAGAGGGATGCTTCTCCAAAGAACCTCCGAAATCAAGGACACATGCTCATAGCATATCCTCTAGAACATGTATCGTCTGTTCCAATTTTCCATCAGTCTAAGGGTGAAAAGATGTGCTTAGAATCACCTAAATCCCCATACCTTTATGCAACCCTATCTATAACTATGAAGTGAAATGTGAATCCATATTTGAAATGATAGTACGTGGAACCCTTTGTAGTTGTATGATCTCATAGACATACAGTCTTCCTAGTTAATCAAATGAGAAACTATCCCGAACAGAAATGATGTGGGATGATTTTGTTAGTCAGTCAATGGGTACCCAAATAGAATCGCTACCCCTCAACGACTTAGGAAAAAAGACTATGAAATCCACAGAAACATCATCCCATTTAAATTCCAGGACTGAAAGTGGTTGTAACAGGTCTATAGTTCTCTGGTGCTCCGCCTTCTCCTACTGATAGGTGGAACACCTAGTTATGAAGCCTGCAATCTGACGTTTCATTATAGGCCACCAATACCGGTGTCACATATCTCGATACATCTTCAAGATGCCTGGATGACATGCCCACTAAGAATCATGGGACTCTTTCATCAAATCCTCTCCCATATCTGCAGGAACCCAAATATGTCCACGTAGATGCAGGACATCATCTCTATCCACATACTAATCTGAAGGTGTTTTATCTCCTGATATACTCTCACGAAGAACCAAACCATCCGGATATGAAAGCAGCTTACTCTTCAATTTCTCAAGGTGGTAAGAGGTAACTGTTGAGGCTGAGAGGTAAAAATTATCTTGATTTTCATGAAACTCTATATGAAGTTCATAAAAGAAGGACATTAACTTCCAATCATCATTGGCTTTCTATACGGCCTATGTTTGAGTTTTCTGAGTCAGTGTATCAGCAACCACATTGCCCTATCTGGGCATATAGAAAATCACAAAGTCAATGGATTATAGATACTTGACCCATATCATCTATCTAAGGATAAAGTCACGCTGAGAAAAGATATACTTTTGTCTCTTGTGATCTGTATACACCACAAACTGCTCACCCAACAGATAATGTCTTCAGCAATGCAAGTAATAGAAAACTGCTACTAGCCCGAGGTCATGCATCATGTAATTTCTCTTGTGAGTCATCATCTACCGAGATCTGCATGCAATGAATTTTTCTTCCAATATCAACATGCCTCCTATGATAATTTATGATTCATCACAGAATATGATACCACATTTACATAGTTATAGAAGAATTAGAATATGTTCGTATACAAGACTCTCTTTAAATTTTTTAATGGATTTCTCACATTCTTTTGACCATGTAAACTTGACACCATTCATTGTAATACCAGTAAAAGGTGAGGAAAGACATGAAAATTCTTGAATGAATCTCTTGTAATATCCTGCAAGCCCTAAGAAACTCATAATATCCAACACATTTTTGGGATGCTCCCAGGTAACTACAATAGTAACCTTTTTAGGGTCAACAGATATTCCAAATTCTGAAATTATATGACCCAAGAAGTGAAACATGTTGATCCAGATGTCACACTTTGTGAGCTTGGCAGAAATATGATTCTCTCCTAGTGTACTCAGAATGATCTCAAAATGTTTGGCATGGCCTTTACGAGTTTGATAAAACACCAAGATGTCATCCACAGACTATGAAAAAATAGTTCAAATAGAAGTGGAAAACAATATTCATCATATCCATGATAACAACAGGTGAGTTATTAAGAATTAATAGAATATCTAGATACACATACAGACCATAAAAACTTCGTAAAGATGTACTAGGTATGTCTGATGGACTGTCTCGCACCTAATGATAACCTGGTATCAGGCTGATCTTTGAGAACACATTTTCTTCTTAGAACTAGTAAAATAGATCATCTAATCAGGGAAGTGGATACCAATTCATGACCATAAGATGGTTCAACCTTCTGAAATCCACAATTAAATTAAGAGTTCCATCCACCTTTTGGGAGAAATTCATGGGTGAACACCGAGAGGATGTACCATAATGTATAAATAATTTGGCCCCTAGTTCCTCTATCTGCCTCTTGAGATCCTGAAGCTCATGAGATACCATCCTGTATGGAGGAATGGACACTGGAGCTTCTCTTGGAACACTCTCAATTTTAAATTCTACCTCTCTCTTATGATGCAAGCCAAAAAATACTCGAGAAAGATTTTCCAAAAATAATCAACTACTAGAGGGAAATGAGTTTTAACGAAACCTTGATCCTCTTTTAAAATATTCGCAATCTGGGCGGTCACTCCACCTAGCACATGATACTTCAGTCCAGGTCTCTCAGCCTGGACATCCCACTGACTTTTGAAAAGATAACTACTGATATCTGGTGATGTAAAAGTGACCCTATTTCGATATAAGTCTACAAAGTCATGATAGTGGACTAAAAATTCCATTCGAAGAATGGAATCAAAGATTTTCGTCATTAAAACAGTGAGATTCCCCAAGAAAGGGTGACTGCCAACCTCAAGGTTACAATTTCTGCACTAGCGTATTCCCTCTGTCTGTATTCCCAATGGTATCTTGAGGGTCATTACATCATAGTGATACTATGACTCTAGACCAAAAATTTACACGATAGATTCAAAATTAAAAGATTTTGAAGCACCTATATCAAAAAAAGTAGACACAATAGTATAGGATACTGGAATAGTACCTCCTACTTTAGTTGGTCTCGCAACATGAGCTTTAGATATCAGGTGTAAAGCATGAAACTAATTTGGCCCATGTCCCTATGCAACATATAGAATACCATGATCATGACTGCTCTACTGGTGCTATTGGTGATTAGGGGTTGGAATACCACAACCATGCCCTCATCCTCATCCAGACCGGCCAATGCTATTCCAACTCCCCACCTGACACATCACAAAAGAACTCGCTCCTACACGTGAAGTGGATATTGATCCTCTTCCACATGATGTTGGTGTAAAGGTCCTACAAAAGCACTGAAGATGACCCATACAGCCACAATCCCAACACTCATTAGGGTCTCTATCACATTGGGGCTTTTTTATGCCCCAGTCTTCTACACTAATGACACACCACATATCTTTAAAAGTGGATACTCTAGCTAGCAGTAACCTGACGGAAAACCTCAAGGGAATGTTTCTTCCCACTGGGTGAACTGATCCCCTGAAAAGACACTAGTTCTTTAAACATGATACTCATGTCATCCCTAATGTTACACTTAGTTATAAGGACCTGATCAACTATGAATGAAAATTTAAGAAGGTGAAAGACATTCACCTAATTTCAGATGGCGTATTGGAGCCGATCCTCCAAACATCTCGCACGCGAAATCTCATCACCAACTAGAAGTAGTGAAAAGCGTTGTAAATTAGTGAAACATGATGAATATTCCATAACTAACATAGAAACATGATAGAGATGCATGAAATATATGGATCTTTAATATATTAGTGCTTGAGGAAAGAACTAATCATATAAGGCAGTTTGTATGTGAACCCATAACATGCCTTGATGACGACTGGCCTAGGTAGCCACATCCCCCCAACACTTGGCTGAATCCTGAATCATGTATATAGAAATCTTGACTATCTTCTCTTGCGGTGTTTCCAGATGCTCAAATATAGATAGCATGGCCTCTAGGAAAGACTAATTATCCTGAGAACCGCCCTCCCCTGAAAACGTAAGAGGGTGATGCTGTTAGAACTTGCAGGTCAGATCATCCATCGTAGGTGCAACCCATGGAGCACCATTGATAGACTGCATTAGATGTTGTAAAATATCACCGACTTGAGCATTAGTGCTCCGATAAGGTAAAATAGGTGGTGCCTCAAGTGGAACTCTTGAATGTAAGACTAGCAGCTCAGGGCCCACTATGTCTGGAGCATTGTCGTCACCACCCTCCAAGCAAACGAATTGGGGATGTCGTGGTAGAATTAGTCTACAAATTCCAATAACACACCATATAAAAACATAGAAGCATAAGATAACATCACTATTAAAATCTTAATGTATGAAAAATCACTACCCAAGGCATACTACCCCAAACAGCCTACTTAGACGGCTTGGTATCGGTAAGTTCTCAAGTATAAGTTTCATAGAATTTTGTAGTTAATTTCCAGGTTCACACTTTTACCATTCATAGAAATGACAAGGAGGGATAATGATGTCCAACCATTATTTTTTATATTAGGATTAACATTATAATAGATATCCATTTTTGATGAATCTGTGCCCATACAATTATCACTAGAAAACGAAACCTACTTACTTAAAGCATAATTGCTCGACTTGGTAAATTACTCTTACCAACCTATTAGGGCCCACACAACTAAAGAATTGAGATAGGTAATCTCTCAATCGAAGGGAAAGTAATACATGTAAATGTAATCTATCACAACATCTCTCAAAAATCACAATCATATCAAGGAATTCAAAGTAATGAAATGAACCAATATGGAATGGAAATATGCTTGACATGAGAACTCAAGGTTCCTGTAATTATGCATGTAAAATTGATAATTTCCCCCATATAATCGGGATAGGTATGAAATAAATTCTCAAAAGATTAATAATCAACAACACCACACAACATGTGCTTCACTCAATAGTGAAATAATATCAACTGTAATAGGGAAAAGACGAATAACTGTTATAATTTAGGAAACATGGTTTTTACCCCGAACATGTGTTCATGACTCCCAAGCACGACTTATGACCAAGTCCTAAGCATTATGATTCTCTAATATATTATCACCAAATAGAAAATCACAAAAACAATCCACCAGTAATAAAAAATTGTGGCGACCCAAACTCGGATTCCACTTAACACGTTCCCCAAGCCCGGTGGGCCACATGGCCTAAATCGCATCTTCCCAAATTCTAGAGGATGCTGACTAGCCGCAAGGGCCTAGGGTGTGTTCATGGGAAGATTATTCCTTAATTACTAGAGTATGACACACCAAAATTAATATTAAGGAATAATTAATAGTGAATGAAATATAATTAAACAGAGGAAACAAACTAATGCAATAGATAAACGAGAATAATAATAACTTTATCAACTAGAAAAGTGATAATGTCATGTCATGTCACTAGAAAACTAGAAAACATGGATACAAGAAAATAAGCATTACATCTTTTAAAAGGAAAAAAAATACAACTCAAAGAATCCCGAGATCCAACTTGGTCATCTACTATTAGGCTCCATCCTAAATAGAAAGCAATCATGTGTTTGAAGCTGTATAATTATTTTTGTCAACACCTGCAACAATTTAATCTACTCCAGGTACTAAATGATACCCATAGAGGGTGTGAGATAAATCTTAGTGGGCCACCACCAAAGGTGTCTATGATATCCGGCCAGTGTAATGGAATATATCAATGTGCATGCATGTATATATAAAGTAAATAAAGTAGTACAATATTACTAAATACCCAATTACCTGCTTCAGCCCTCTACTGGTGTCTGAACATGTAGCCAGTTCATTTTTTAAGTAATTACAAATAAATGTTAATAGGATACATGGGTCATAGAAAACCCAGACATCACCTTGTGATAATATAAGTAATTAAGGTCGCAAGGCGTGACAAGTCAACCTAATAAGGATATCCAGTGAGGGAGTTCCAAGGTAATATCCAAGGTAACATAAATCTCACGGAATGCAAACTCAGTAGTATCTGAGTCCAGCTAAGGGGTAAGAGTATAATACGAGGAGCGTAATCCTATGAATTCAACAATAAGGCACCTACCCAGTCTAAGGTGATCGACCAAGGTAAAATGAGGCTATGAAAGTTAAGAAAATAAATAGGTAGGGTTTGGCCAAGTTTGAAGGCTTAAAATGGAGTGAATATGAGGGGGATACAGTGCCCTTTTATAAGAGAGGAAAGGGGCACTTTAGGAATCTCTCAAAAATATTAATTTATAATAAAATCAAACACTAACCAAAAACCAAGAATGTGTCCAAAATTAGAAGATTATATGAGATATGGTTGCAATATCATCATATAATAATTTTTTGGACAACTTATTTTATCAATTTAAACATTATCTTTTTAATTGACACTTAGTTGTTCTATTAAATTTTAATTCTATTAATATCATTCTAAATGATTAATTGTTATAAATATTTATATATATGGTGTTAATCAGCCATAAATATGTATTTTATGATAGTTTAGATCCTATAATTATCACTTTGTAATTTTAAATATTTTTTTGTTTTTTAATAAAGTTAATAAAATGTTATTTTTATAAAATATCAATAGTGTCGATATTGACACTATTCATTTATTTGACATTAAATAAAATCCTCAAACAAGATAAATTAAAAAAATATATTTAATAAACTTATTACATGTCATAGTCACTTATAAAATTCGTGGATCACTTAAATAAGTTAATATGATATTTATTTTATTATTTTTAAAACCATTTATTTGATATTTCTATTAATAAAATAATTTTTACATCACTATTGTGTCATCATTAATAATAATTAATTGATATATAAAAATTTAAAATAAATATACATTATGTAGTTAATATAATTATGTATCTAGTGACTATTTAATTTTAATGTTTGGTGACGTTTATCACTAAATTAATATTATTACACTTATAAGATATCAGAGAGTGACAAGTTGACACATTCTTTTGTTTTAAAAATAATAATATCATTTTCATGGACATATTTCCATGAAATGAATATATTCCTACCCTTAGGTAATATGGGTTGACTTTTATTCATCAAATAGATTTTGGGCATGTGTTTGGGTAATTTTATAATATTATATTTACCCTTAATTACACGATTTACCTTTAACTATGGTAAGAAAAATAATTACCAGAGTTACTATTCATAATGCCCAAAAAATCAAAGTAACCCATTAACATAATTTGGACCTACTAATTCAAAATATGGAATCCATTTTCCAAAAATCCAAACTCATAATTTGTAGTATTTAATTTAAATTTAATCCCAATATTGAGAAAATGGTTTTTAAAAGATAAAGCATTGAAAAAGATTGAAATGTATTTACCTATGAATTCAATGTAATATTGTGGATAAAGAAATATATTATATTAAATGGAAAAAATAAATTCTATTTCTACTTTAAAATAATTCAATATCATAATTTAACCATATAAATTATCTCAATGAAAAAAGTTGTTTTTCATTAATATTTAGCGTATTTTTAATATTCATCAAAATATTAAAGTTATCAGAAAATAAAAAAAAATTATCCAAAGAGAATTTTAATATCATGTTTCCATATAACACTTTTATTTATTCAAATTTATGTTATAAATGAGACAAAAACTATATTTAAAATAGTTGTTCCATCAAAAGGCGGCAAAACAACTTTTTTTTTCAAAAATTGTTTTTTTATCCCAAAATTTGAACTTGTCCATATATCATGTCTAGAAAAATAAAAATCAAATTATGGATAATATTATTCACAATGTATAGTTTATATCCTGCTAAATAATAGTATTTTAATTGTATATCGTTGTTTAGTGAAACTCGGTATTACGTACAACAAAAGTTATCGAGGAAGGCCGCTCTTGTGTGTAACGCAAGCCGAGTTAGTATTACGTGTATTGAAAGTTTCATTTGGTGTTTCATATAATATAATAAAAAATTATTTCATTTATACATTGAACAAAATCTATACTCGGTGTTGCGTGAAATGAATTCTATCAAATGACCTGAAAGTGTGTGCAACACAAGCCATGAATAGTGTTGCATATACTGCAGTCTAATACAATGTTGTGTATAGGACAATATAATATTGATTTAGAATAAAACACAAGAAATAAATGAAATTAAAATGAATATATCTCATAATATATTAGGGAGTTACATTTGAAGGACCTTGGAATGGGAGACATCTAATGGCGGTTGCTGTTGGGTATCAATAGAGACCTCCATAGGTAGTGATGGGGATTAAAAAATTAGCACACCACCCCCACCCTGTATTACCTCATTCTATCCCTCGAGAAACCCTACAATTCTCATTCCATCCCTCACTGCACCACCTCTGTCACACCACCTCCACCTCTGGCTCTCCTCCGTTGCTCGTCCTCTCCCTCGCCACACCCGACTCTACCTCCCGCTCACCTATTTTCCCTTCTTCTCCCACAACCCACTGCCTCTATATTACCTTAATCTCCCATCCTCTCCCTCCCTACTCCCACATCCACGTATTTATCATCTCTTCTCTATCCTCACCCTCACTGTAGGCTCTGGAACCCTATCCCTCCCGGACTCCCATCCTCACTTCTACCTCCTCCTCCCTTTCCCAAGCTCCCTCTGCATGCACCTGACCCATTGCCACAACCAACCTAGAGATGCACCCCACACATACTCCCACAACACTACCTCTCACCGTGTCTCTCTAGCCTTCCGACTCCACCTCTACATTAACTTGGTTCCAGATTTGTCTCGCTATCAGGTAATCCCTGATTTTAGTTATAGGATTTTTATTTGGGGCACTTCCATCACAAATTAGAAATTCCATCCAAAATTGAATTTGGTAACCTCCATCACAAATTGGTATTTTCCACTTCCTTCAAAAATTATATTTGTTGATTTATTCAGAGGCATTGTCTTAGTTTCTAAGGTTGATAGTCCAAGATTGGTATTTGATGATTTTTTTCATGTACCACATTCCCATACATGTTATTATATTTTGATTCATTATTGTGATTTATCATTTCTCTTTTTATATTTATTGTTTATTAATATGTTCTGATTATAGTGTATAAAAATCCATGCATTATGATATTAGTGGATCATAGATTCCTTATTTTCTGTGTTGGATTTTTATGTTTTATTATACCTAGTATAATATATTTTGTTTCTTATCTGATTGACTCCTCCACCAATCCTATCAAATGAGTGAAGTAATACCATCATATATGGACCATTATCTATCCAAATCTATAATATAAAGAACAATATATTGAAGGGAACCTATGCTCATTTTTAATGGAGGATAATTTGATAAGTATGTATGGAAAGAGGAGCCATCGAAACACCCAACCAATTTAACTTCACAATTAAGAAACATAGAATAAAAATAGATTAATAATAAGAAAAATATATTCAAACTTAAAGGGAAATATCACTAGAAATATCCACTTTAAAACAACATTGAGGTTTATCAATAAAATATTGAGAGATATTTCAGTGGAGGAAAACATAGTAAAAAAACAAAATGAAATTTCAATAAAAGATATATAGGTAGTCATAATTTACAAAATATTTATTTTTATAAAGAGTTGTATCCCCTTTATATGATTTACCATGTAATTATATTAATATGGGGTTTAGTGACCTTTATCACCTCCTTCTATTTCTTAGACCTGCATCCAGACAACTTTTTTGTGAAGGTTTTACCTAATTTAATTATGAAACATACATTATGACTAAATTTCTCTCACGGGTGGGTGAATGTAAGAAACATTTTGACCTTCCCTCTTTAATGGAATATTTCTTAGCTATCATGGATTTACCATATTTAATCATAATTCATCTTATAAAATCATCAGTGGGGCACTGGATACTTTGGCTAAATGATTTATGATAGATATGATATATATAAGAGAAATTATGTATAGTTTATTATATATGGAATAATAATAGAGATATTAATCACGTATTATAAAATTATCCCATATTCATAATTAATTATTAGAGAATCATAAGTAGTGGTAGGGATTTATTATGCATAATGAGAAACAATATGTGTATGTCATCTCCAATAATTAAATTATAATTGGAGATATTTACATTTTAGAGTTAGAAATAAACATTTTTCTTTACCTGAAAACCTTATATCCATCATGTCATATAAATTTTAGAATATAATCAAATTTGATAATCCCACCACCTCAATCATTCCAAGAGATATATACTTATCATGAAATATAATTCACTTCATGTATGATATAGAGTAATATCTACCCCAAAAAACCATTTTGGAATAGTGGTGATATAGATATTGAAATTGATGATAAAATTGTATTTGACTTCATAGGTAATTCATAAATGATGACTGATATCCCCATTTTTATTTTTTTACCGCAACCCATCAATATGTGAGAATTAAAGCTAGCATTATCCATGATTGATAATAAAATGTATCTATTATATTACATAGTTAAATGACAATCAGTGAAATGGGATCATTTTTGTATGTGATGTCTATTTTCTTTGATTTTTTTTGTGTTATAGATTGCAATATCATATTTCCACTAGTTTCTACATCCATATCTTTATATACACATGATAGTAATTGGTGATGATATAACCATGTCCTCAAATAGAGTCTTCATCCATTTAAAACTACCCATTTGACATAATTTATGATTGTATGTTATTCATTACACAAATATTAATGGTGGATAAGGTATTCATTATATAACTATTTAGTATAGATATTAGGTGACTATTAAGAATCCAATAAAAGTATTTGTTAACTATTTTATATAGAGTATTTGGAACATATAACTAAATGTTATTTATTATAAAATTATTATATAATATAATGTGTCCTTCTCAATATGATAGAAAATATTAATTGTTTGGATAACACCTCTCATGTGGATGTACTTTTCTATTTGACACACTTGGAAAATGTGTTTCTATTATTTAAGAATACTTTTTTTGAAACTTATATGAAAATTATGTGAAAAAACTTTTAGGAATAAATCAATATTTAGGATCGATTTGGTAGTACTTCATAAAAACATCTTAGAGTACATATCCATTTTGATAAATTATTTTGTGAAAGTGTTTTCAAATTTCAGGAGAATGTGTTTCATGAAAAAATAATTCATGAAAATTTATTTATTTATATTTTCTAATCATGACTGAATGTTGTCTTTATATTTACTTATCCTTTAACTGTATATTATGATTTCCTTACCAATTAAAAAGTGTAAAATAATCCTTATTTAGTAACAAAAAAATATCTTAGTTGAGTTTTATTTAATATATTCATTTCATCAACATTTAAATTTAATTGAATATATTTTTTTATACCGACATGTTTTAGAAGCCGCTGAAAAAATATATTTAGTTATGTATAGAAAAAGTCTTTTAAAAATAAAATGAATAATTAATTAAATATATTGCAATGATCGTGTCATTTGTGAATTTTTTTATTTTGTATGATTATGAATTTAAGCCCATATGAAATTGGCTAGTATTTATATAAAATTGATTTTGTGATATAAAATTATAAAAATGCATGCAATAAGAAGTCTTGTGTAAATGTTGCTGCTTGTTGTACAGATACAGATATAGGTAAGAGTTGGATTGATCTTCCAAATATACCTTAAAGAGAATATTTTTAAGGCAATTTATTTATTTAACTAGATGATTTCAATGTGAAAATATATATTTTCCACGTAGAAAATGTGCAAATAGATATCAATTCATATGAAATACCGTGAGAGAGAACCTATTATTTAATGGGACTTTGAAAATTTTTAAGAGTTGGACTCGTCATGGAAAAAATATATTCATTGTCACCATATAGAAACTATTCAGATGGATGTTAATGAGAGGAAGACCAATCCTTTGCATGAAATGATTACAGAAATGGCACATGGGCTAGCTCATGAAGGCATTAACATTTGGAATGTTAAGATCGGTGAGATCAGTCCACAATCTGGTGTAGATCATGATTTGTTGAAGTTTTATGAAATACTTGATGATGAAAAAAATATAATTATATTTTGGGGGTACTAATTACAATAAATATTCTTTTATCATGGAGTTTTTTCACTTGAAGACTTTGAATCAGTGGTTAGATACATCATTCAACATGTTGTCGGGGCGATTGAAAAAATTACATCCTGATGATGTTAAGATTCCAGAGTCATATTACCAAGCTCATAAGTTTACCAAGTACTTAGGTTTCACATATGAGACTATATATGCATTTGTAAACATATTTATTCTATGTAGAAATGAAAATTTGCAATGTGATAATTGTACGATCTGTTACTCTTTCAGGTGGAAGGATAACATGGGAAATATGACTAATCAATGTCAGACCGCGTAACATCAGGAACCGATTTCTATAAAGTAAATGTGTTTCTTTCCACTTTAGCTAAGGATGAAAATATTATTTATGTCAACTAAAGTTTCTCAATTAATGAGATGGAATGTGGAAATAAATAAGGAAATTTATATTCTAACTAACCCGATAGATACTCTTTCTTGGAAAAATTTTGATCAAACACACCTTGACATTTCTAAAGATAGTCATAATGATCGATTGGGATAGGTGGTAGATGGATTAAATCCATTAAAGTCTATGTTTGGTGAAACTCATATCCCTTGTCCTATGGTTATTTTTATGTATAATCTTCCTCTATGGCTTAGTATGAAACAAAAAATTCTAGTTCTTACCACTCTTATTGATGGACTTGAATGTCCAGGGGATAAGAATGTTGTTTACCTTCTTCCATTAATTGAGGAGCTGAATGAATTTTGGGGTGATGGTGTGATGACTTATGACTATGAAACGAATGAAATATTGAAATTATTGTGAACAATCAATGAATTCCCAGCTTATGCAATTTTTTTAGGTTGGAGTACAAAAGGGGAATTTTTTCCCTTGCTATAATAAAATTATAAAATATACATGGATTAACAATTTAAAAAGAAGACATATAATGGCAATATACATTTTCTTCCCCATCATCACAAGCTTAGAAAGGATAGTGTGGCATTTCATGGTTCTAGAGAATTCTTTCCAGCATAAAAGGTCATGACAAGAGTAGAGATATTATCATAGACTGAGGAAGAAAACATCAACATGGTATATGAATTTTGGGATTTGGTGTCTCATCCATTACCCAATATTTGTGGTGCAGTTAGACAGTGCAGTCAAAATTGGAAGAAGAATAGTATTTTTTAATCTCGACTACTAGAAAACTGGAATTCTAAGGCATAATCTGGATGTCATGCACATTGAAAAAAATGATTGTAATAATATATTATGGACTATTATAGGTTTTCGTGGAAAATATAAGGACCATGTCAATTCACTATGTGATTTAGAAGAAATATGTTAACGGAAGCAATTGCATTTATAGATGGGTGAGGGAAACAATGCATACATGCCTACTGCATAAAATATAAATGGAAAAAAAGAAAACAATATACTTCATTCCGTTTTGAAGATTCTCAAGGTTCCAGATGGTTACTATTCTAATATTTCCAAGTGTGTGATTCTGATGAGTAGGACATTGAAAGGGTCGAAAGGCCATGACGATCACATACTACTTCAGTTGTTGATTCCAATCTCACTTTGTGATTGTTTATTACCCAATGTTGTTCAACATTTTATTGAGATGAGTAATTTTTTTAGAAATTTTTTAAGAAATAAAAGAATGGATGATATAAATATTTTGTAGGATAGAATTTTACATGCGTTTTGTTACTTGGAGAAACTATTTCTTCCATATTTTTTCAATGTTATGGTTCACTTGACAGTGAACTCAACTAATGAAGTTAATACACTTGGTCCAATTCAATTTAGTTTGATGTATCCTATTGAGCGTAATCTAAATACAATGAAATGATTCGTATGTAACAGAGCTCATCTGAATCTATAAATAAATAATGGTTATTTGATGGATGAGTGTACTATTTATTATGCCGAATATCTTATGGATGTTGTCACAAAATAACATGTGACGTCTCAAATTCATGATAGTCTAGTTATAGTAGGAACAATATCTGATATGGACAACATCATGTGGATACATGATTATCAATATATACTATTCAATAATCCATTAGTTTCACCATTGATGTAGTAAGTGTCTTATCACTTTTACTGTATAAATTTTACATGTTTTGTTAGGTTATATAATGATGATCATTTAAACATGTCGTAATCAATTTCTGGAAACATATTAATTAGTTAAAATAAAATAAGTCTCATGTGAGTGATTATCAAATTCAACAGTCCCATTATGCATCATTTTGTGATTGGTTCAAGGATTTTGTACCTACAAATGTATTTTCATTATTATTGAAGTATAATAATAATTTCGTTCTGAATAACTTCTTATTGAAATTTATGAAATATATAGTTCTATAACCTATGGGATTTAGGTGACCCTACGCTAATTGAAGAATTAAAACAACTAGTTGATGGTCCATCTATAACAGCATCTCGTTACAAAGATTTATTTGCTAACATATTTTGGTTTCACATTAAAGACGTCAATGACAAATGAGTATCACAAAATAGTGGAATTGGTTGTCCATCTATTGATTATGGTTATTACTGTGGTCAATTGAAAGATACAATTGAATTTACATACACGATTAGGTTGATCCAGCCTGTGGAAGTGAATTTGATCAATATTATTTTATGTTGGTGAATTTTATCGACATGTTATGTAGTGATGAACGAGTTAGTAAAGAACCTTCAATTTTGTCCTCACATGAAGAACAAGTTTTCTTCAGTACCTTGCTTCTAACATGAATTGGCATATTTCTATGAAAATATCGAGGCAAGAAGTCTTTTTAATTGAATGAGATGAACTCGGGACTATTGCAATTGTTTCATAAAAAAATTTTCAGCACACCACAGTTCAACATGAAGAATATATTCATTGGGTTAGAGAGAACGTTGAATGAGAAACGGTTTATTTACATGTTTAGTGAAAGGTATGATTGTTTTTAAATGTTTTAGTGTTTACCATTGTTTCTCACCAATATATATTTTATCAAAACATTTATTTCTTGGAATAACTTTTACTAGTTATTATTTTTATTCATTCATGATTATTTTTGTTTTAAATATCGCTAACTGTTTTCCTGCTATTGGTGTTGTTTGGAACTCATGATGGCCTTTTGGTTGGGTCCTTCCATTAATGTTGATTTCCCCCTATTACTATAAATGTGTCCCCTTATTAATACAATATAGAATATGTTAGAAGGTTAACATAATACATGCATTGCACTACACATTATTTAAATAGATTAACATAATGTCACCTTTCACTCCACATTATGATAACAACTTATAAAAATGCCTATTAGAGAACACAAAATTATGTTATCGTATAATGTATTTTAAATTAGAGAAAATTTTTTTTTGACGTTTATAAAACATGTTCTTAAAACATTTAATCAAACATGATGATATATTAAAAATTTAGTATCAAAAATAAATAGTGGGATTTAAAAGATCAATATATTCTATAACCCCAATCAACAGCTGAAATCCAAAGTAGACTCTAATCAAAACATGGTAGGTTAAATACAAATAAAATTGAACAACATAGCATACCTATAATGTAAAAACCATGGAATAATTCTTTTTATTTAAGGATTAGGTAATCTAAAGGGAAAATTATCCTAGATCACATCTTGAGGATTCACACACACATTATGTTGTGTATGTTCCTTCACTATGATGTGAGGAATGGTGTACTGGGACAAGATAGTTTCTATATTCTTTTTAGGAAACTGAAGATCATTCACCACTAAGATAATTATTTCCTATGAATAGGAAGTTCAGGACACACCTAATTTAATGGAGAGAATCAGAAATAATATCATCTATTTTTTCCAATTTGATATTTCATCATTGAACAATTAAATGAATATGTGCATGCAACAAAAATACCATCACATGAATTAATAACTAAATGAAATAGTGTTCTGTGTTTTGGCTATGATAACAAATTTAAATAATGAATCATGTCTTTATAACATGCAATCATGTTGTGTTGGAAGCAATTAATATGTTCAATTTGTTTTTTGTGAATCATGTGACCCAAATTTTGTTTGCTTCTTCACCATAGCATCAACATTATTTCTTTCATTTAAAATCACATAATCTATAATTTCCATTTCATCATATAATAAATTAATATCCATTAAGACATTTATTGATGAATGTACATAGTATCAAAAAACTCATGAACATACCTCCATTCCCTAAAATAGCTCCACAGAACACAAATTAACTTTCAGTATTCTTCTAAGAACTTTAACAAATGAACTTCACCTCAACTAAATTACCATGACAAAAATTACACTTCAAATAAATCCTCCATGCATGGTACCTTGATTTTCACAACATGAATACAATAATATGTAAACTACTTAATCACCCACCCTTACACAACTTCACCAGTCAATCCATGCCATTACTCCCACACTGCAATCCTTCTTATTCATTACATGATTTAAGGGGACTATATATGAAAAAAACTCATTCATTCCCTTCACTATATGGATGAATATAAATTTCCAACATAACATTCAAAATTGATTAATCAATCACATGTTTTGAAAAATCACTAAACTCTGCATCAGCTACAATAGTATAGACTAGTAATCTCATCAACAATTATAAGCAACCTCCTACACTATCATATAAGCATGCCTATAAAACCCTTCAAGATAATAACCAAAAAAAATCCAAATGCCAAATATCTATCTTCTAATCAGCCCTACCATAGCCCCATGTAGAATGAAACATCACAAAAAACCACCTATACACTTTAAACCTATATATACTAGGGAAAATGGAGAGAAAATCATGATGATTGGACTCCAAAAACTAAAATAAACACTCATAACCTCTTCATCAGAGTTCAAATCCTCCTAGTAATACCACCAATTAAACAAAATTTATATCGGTCCTCTATTTATGCCTCCCTTTATAAATGTATATTGATATCATATTTTATTTTAAATCATGTATATTCCTCTTGTTGAGTATATGATAGTGAGGATATTTAATTTTTTATAGTGGAATGAAACATTCAACATATTTTATTTTCATGTATATATATCCCAATTATTACTAATGTTTTCTATGACTGCATACAAGTTGGGGGGACAAGCACTAGACCCACATCATTCTGCAGATCCCTCTACGTCTGAGGGTTGGGGTATGCATGGATGTAAATGTGTTTATTTTTTAATTATGCATTAAACAGATATATTCAAATATTTATAATTATGTAGGAAATGTTTTTCAATAGGATAATACTCGATCTCTTCTTCTTCTCATAAGAGAGGCCCCGGTCATGGTTTTTCTTCATGGAATTCCGACATGACCCATGATGTATCATTTGATGAGAGCTACCATCCTATGGGATTGGGTACCCCTACATTTATTCACACGTTGGTTCATATCATACTCAACCCACACATGTTTTCATTTACTACATGTGAATGGGTGTCATTCCCTAAGGATACATCATATAGGTTATGGAGGGACGTTCCAGAAAGAGGATCATTTCAGTTTCTCGACTACGTTTAAAAAATAATAAACTGTGATAATTTTTTTTATTAAATAAAATAATGATAATGTGTTCCCAAATGAGATTTGGCCAGTGTGTATATCCAAATTTTTTTAAATGTGTTAAGATAATTAAGGGAGAGTCAAGAGGAATCACTAGGTACCAAATCGAGGTGCCCTAAATATTCTAGATCAAGTCCTGAGAGGAGATCTCCCATCTCAATGGCATGAGTTGGTTTTATATTGGTCTACTAAGGCTGAAATCGTGAGTATATATATTTTAGTTTATATATTTCCTCGAATTGGTACCATTTTTCATGTTTGATATTTGAATTTATTGATTGTAAGAGGTGGTAGATGTCCATCCAAAAATAGTGTGTTGTAGGGACCACATCATCGACTTGGGACTCATCATGTGTCCCATATTTGGCATGATGTGTTTATTATTAATTTTTTAAATTTTATTTTTTAATATGGTTTTTTTATATTTTTATCTTATTAATATATAGTTTCAGGAGCAAGGTGCACCGACTGATGAATTTTCAGTGCGGATGATGACTCATGATCGAAATGATACAGAGGTTGCAGCTCTTATGGTATGTTTTTGTACTATTTTTACATTATTAAATACGTCTATATATAAATATATATTTATATTTATATATTACATATGCTCAATTTTAGATTGAGTTAGCACAGTTTCCAGAGGGCCAATGACAAACTTCCATGCAAAGGGATGAAATATACAATCACATTATTGTTCGTGGTGGACATGGCTATAGTTTGTAGGAGTCTGTTGTCTATATTTCTTCATGTTTTTCAATCTATATATCAAACCATTTTACAAAAACACCAATCTATATATGTAACCATTTATATTTTCTCATCACACTATGTATATTTAATGATAAATCTGTTCACAAGCGGGTTTATCCACAGGGTTTTTTTGTTTCATAGTCTGTCAACATGACTTTATAATGACATGTTTATCCATCCATCCATGTGAATTTTCATTGGTCTATTTTTCTAACATCATTATTTCTATTTTTATATCAATCCATTTTTCTATTTTTGTGTGTACATATTGTTTTGTCTATGTTCAATCAGTTTTTTTATCAATGTATGTGTGTATTTTCATACCCATCTAGGTGTCTGTATTTATTTTCTATTCAATTATTTTTTCAAGTTTTATTTTTAATTGTTCATTAGTTCATTGGTCCATTTATCCATCCATATTATTTTCCATCCATTTTCCTATCTGTATGGTTTTCCATCAATTCATTCATTTATTTAGTAATGTGTGTGAAATTAATAGTCCAAGGGGATGTCATTAGAACCTCCATTAGGTATCTAAGATGACTTAATTACAAGTGATTTTTGGATGTTTCCTATGATTATCGTCATTGGATAGGTCCTCTCCTCAATATCATTGGATGGATCATTATAGAACAACTTTTTGACTCATTATATCATATATTTTGCCTTTCTAGGAAGTAGATAGTCATGGCTGATCTGATGATTTGGGAACACTAGGGGTTGTTGGTATTTTACATGGATTTCTAGTAAACCTCTCCCATTGAGAAGGGTCGATCCCACAGTGACCTTGATATCTCTACTCAGTAGTATTCCCTAAGGGTATGATGATATCCAAGAGTAGGAAATCTATGTTCTTTTCCCTATAAAATCACATGCAGGAGGCAACTTGCTCACAGTATTAACAGTTTTTTAGTATATCACCATCTACATTTTCCACAACACTATAAAATGTTTCTCCTTACAAATATCTATAAATATTTCTGTCACATTGAATGGCCCCAAAATATTAATAGAACCTTCCCAATATAGTCATGTAGTAAGAATTAGTGTATCTTCACCAACACTTTATTCAAGATACATATAAGATCATATTCTATTAGCATTGTTTACATGATATATAAACATGTCTTGAAATCGCTGTGGGTGTCATAGATCAGAAGTATGTAGTTTCTTGATTACATCACCAGGAATCTTATAAGATGAATTATTGGAGGGATTTCTAGATTGAAATCCTAACCCCATTATTCATAATAACCCTATTCCAACTCTATATATAATCTTCCTTGAGACACCTCTTTATTCATTAATGAGAACCCCATTGAATGTTTATATGTTTTATTAATACTGTAAGGACCTTGAATGATTTCTATTAATGTCTCAATGCTAGCATTGATTTGTTAATGGGGTTCCTTCCTCATGGAATTCACGATTTCCATTAATAATTATTGGATAATGAGGATATTCACCTAATATCTCCCAACATAGCCAGTATGGAGGTGGGATTTTCATACATAGAACCATAGATTGGTTCCCTGTAGACCTGGTTTGCATCCTATAAGATGATTCTTAATTTATCTTCTGTAAGGTGGAATGTATTTTTCTATGTTATATGTGAGATCTATAGTTATGGGATTGAGTTTATGCTATAGATATACATCAAGGATATCTAGATGGATTCATAGATCAATGCCACCATTAGCTCCTACATGAATATAATACATGTACAATATACCTAATATGTCTACATTAATTCAATCCTGATACCACCACATAGGTTAAATATCTAATAATTTTCCATCATCATAATTGATCAACAGTTGAGTGGAAAAAATGAATGAATATATGTGGGTTTGCAGCTCTGATATGTTTATTCTACTGTCTTGGTAAGTTTTCTGGAGATGTAACCTACATTCCTGGGTGGATTACCCCAAATGGATTATTATAATCTTTGAGGATATGTTGGACCTTCTTTGATTTTTATAATCAAAAAATTTAATGGGAAGGTTTCTTCTCGGTAATTGGAAAATGATATACATCAACAGTCTATTCTATTATAGTTGAAGGATTGCATGTTTCTCTCATAGTGAGTGTATCTGTGTGTGTGTGTATCTATCATCCCCTAAATTTTTCCATCCAATCATTTTCCTGTCAATTTTTATGTAATATCATCCACTAGTTCATTGGTCAATCTATTCCTTCATACCTCATTCAATAGCCTTTCTATCTATCCATATGTCTATACATTGTTTTGATCAACTATGCTAGTGTAGTTGCGTCCGTCCATAATATCAACAAGATGAAAAATGAAAACACCCACTGATAAGTGTATCTATATATTTAATGTACTCTCTATTTTCAACACTTCATCAAACAACAAGGTTCTTTTAAACATTTTTCATAGCTAGCTGTCATGATTACTCATGTAGCACATTTATTTTATAATATCTAAAGCTAAATTCTGGTTTCGATTTATTTCATTTTATGTTCATATCCTAACTCTTACTCCTTGGATTACGCATCAGGTTTGTATATGATTTTTTAATTTTAGCATTGATGCATTGAATCACCCAACAATATTTATATATATCTACTTAATTTTCTTGTTTAATATTTATTGTACCTTATTGGTAGGTTGATTAGGTAATATGATTGGAGATGAGTCTAAGCTAGTTCGATATTTTTTTTCAGGATATGGGATTTTAATTTGTTATTTACAGGCTGTTTCTTTTCTTTTTTTAGTTATAATATTACATTTCAGTTTTTTTGTTCTAGTTATAATACTGCATTTCAGTTGTTGGAATGCAGTATTTTTGTAGGCTAATTGAATTTTTTAGCAACTATATTTCACCTATTAGAATGCTGATTTTCTAAATAAATATCAAGACTTGCGACCGCTTATGGCGGTCGTAATAAGTTTTTGTTCATAAACCATTAGCAAATACTAGTAAAATATTCTAAATCTCCTTCTTTCAAATCATTAGTGGCTATATAAATGGTCACTAATATCCTTACTAGTTTCTGCTACCACGGCTAGTTTAGGAAACCCTATAGTGATTGTGTTTGGAGGTCTCTAATTCCCAATATCGACGGGGAAATTGCGTCCGCCAAAGGTAGATGAGTATCAGTCCCTAAAGACTATTAGAAACTGCTTTTGAAAATCACTAATAATTAATTTTCTAGTAATGATATCAGTATGACTATATTTTCTTCAATCATTATATTTGCTACGAGTTTATCAACATTATTTTGATAGCAACATTCCCTTGCAAAAATTCCATCATTTTCCACAGACAAATCATTCTCATTTCCTCTTGGAAGGATTGTATTTCGTCTTGAATTTTTGAATTTTCTTTTTGAATGATAAGGAAGAGTTTGGTTGTGCCTTTCCCTCAATTATATTAATATTTGTATTGAATTGTGAAGCCATACTCACATCGCTCAACAAGGATTCTTCTTCAATGTGAAGAAGATTTTCCAAATTTTCTAAGGAAATATCATCACCCTTTTTAATAAGTTATTTTCCATAATATTCCCACATAGGTGGTAAATTAGAAATAATTTCACCAACTTGAAATGTTTTTGGTATATTAATATTATGGGAAATAAGTTTATCTAGTATAACTTGTATCTCTTGAACTTGCTCGGCCTGTTACCAACCATCTCCTAGTTTAGATACTTTTCATTACGAAATTTATTGATATCTTCTTCCTCATCTTTGTACTTGAACTCAAGTGCATCCCATATCTCTTGAGTGGTTTTCATTTGGTGGAAATAGTCATAAGTAAAATTTGATAATGTGTTGAGAATATGTCCTTGACAAAAAACATGATCATCTTTACATTTCATGCTCATTACCTAAATGTTCTCATCTTGAGTCAAATCTATGGGTGTAACATTATGATTTGAAGTGGGAACCTCATGAATGATGGGAAGATTTGGTTCAACTTTGTATAACATCTTCAACATCATAGGAAGAAACATCATCTTGTATTTCCAAATGGAGAAGTTATTTTCATTGAAATGTTCAAGTTTAATCATGTCTTGGTTTATCAATTTGAGGGATTTGGAATCTATATTCTATGTTCTAACTTGGGTATCCACCCGTTTCATTATTGTGAAAACAATATGCAGGCAGATGAAGAAGACTGATTGAACATAGATACATGAATTTAATTCACTATTCAAAATGGTTTGATCCACCCCCACATTGATTGTGTAGAGTTCTAGAGGGAAGATTCACTTGATAATTTCATCAAGATTTGGGGAAATCTGAACACCAATATTCAATTGACTCACAGTTTTGATGTTGGAAAAAATATCTTCATAATTTTGGGGATTAACGAATAATTAAACCCATAATCGATATAATCATCACTTATTTATAAAATGAAATCAGTGTAAATCGCATCGGATTGGTCTTACTGTTTCATTCAAAGAACAACCTGGTTCGATCAAAATGAGATAACTCATGATGAGAGGCACCCATTCAAATTTCAAAAAAAAAAAACAAAAAACCAACAGTTATGACTAATCATGATTTTTTCTTTGTAGTAAAATATTTTGTTTTGTTTGGTTATATATATATAATAACACATTTTTCTAAAATTATATTTTTTAAAAACACTTTAAAATTATTTAGACAAATATATATTTTTAATGAATGTTCCAATTAACAAATGTTGTTTTTCAGTTTTCAATATTATAATTGTGTTTAGTTTTCATTCAAAATATTACACATGTTTCGGTTATTATTATGAAATTTTATTTATGTGGGCAGCTTGTGTTGTTGGGACTTAGTGTGTGGAGTCCTGTTTTTCTGGGATTGTTTATGGATTGGAGCCCACAACTGTTTTGAGGTTTTCTTCCTTCGGCCTTTTCACTCAGTCCTGCTTCGTTGGCCCACCTAACCTCTGCTGCATGCCACCGATATGATCCACCTATCTCACATCGTACTGACTATTTGTGAATTGTGATCTTGAAATCCAGGTTCTTTGATTTCTGTTTCATGGTATTCTTATCCATTGTCTCTCGTTTATCCTCAGCCATTTGCGTGTCCTAGATAATTCAGGATCTCTTTTAACCACCTGGATTTCTCGATCCTTCGAATCTCTTTCCACCTGCCATGTGGCTCCTCATCTGGTATGCCTGTCAAGGTGTTTCCTTGGGTCTTCGGTGCCATTATTTACAGTAGTGAGTGTGTTTTTTTGGTGTGATTCATTTTCTTCAACCTACGAGTTTGAGAGCAATAAGAGAAGGTCGCTGTTCTTTTGAGATACACCACTAGCACGTCATTATCCTAACCCCATTCTGGTGATCTCTGGTAAAGAACTCAGATCCCACTAGTTTTGAGAAGACCATTTTAGAATCCAGAACTTCTGACCTCAGCAGAGAAAGTGTTTTTTGGTGCTTCTTTGTTGTGGTCCCACACTTTTCTTTATTGTTTACATTTTGTGTTTTATGTTCTTAATTTCCTTATTGGTCTGGTTCTTGGTGAATGAGTTTCATGCGTGAATATGTCCGGTTCAGGGGAGTTCTTCGGTAACTCTGAGCCAGAGTTCATCACTGGCTCTAGGGTCGACGAGGTCCCTGTTCTCAGATAGCTTCCCAGGTCCCCCTGCATTGAGCATACTTTGAAGCTCCTAAGAAGAATAAAGAGGAGTAGAGATCAAGGTAGAAGACCAACACCTTCCCTATCTCACACTTCATTACTCGGCTGCACTCTGCTATGCGTGGGACTACAGGGGTATAAATAGATTGTCCAGGGTTCACAAGACAAACACCAATCATGTGTGAAGACTTATAGAGAACATTATCATTTCCGATTTCCTTTTGAATGGGAGGAAAAAACCGTAAACATGTAATTTTATATTTTAGAAAGTATATATATATAATAAATTATAACTTATAACCAATTCCTAATTCTAACTCATGTTTCTGGGGGATGGTGGCGGTATAAATAGTGTTCCCCAGATTCCAGGGGCCAAACTACAACTAAAAATTTACCATGGTCTTCCTTAAAATTTTAATTTACTTTTGGGACCATGTCCCCATCTTCCATGTGGCATTGTTTTGGATTATTTACAAATAGTTTTACCATTATCAGTAATTATTTTGACCAAAACATACAACGTGATTAAAATTTCTTATTTGGTAATAAATAATTTAATTTAACATTAACGTCAAATTATTTTTATTCAATAGATGGGGTCAGTAAGTCAAACTTGTATGAACTCGAGAAATGAACAACAATCACAAAAATCCTAGAACTCTAGTGGAAAAGTCAAATTGCATTTCAATTATAATATCCAATGTCACTCAATATCATCTAAATCATAAATAAAATGAGTAAAATTTATAGGGTTATGGGAAGAATAGAATGCACCATATATATTGAATTCCTGCATTTAAAATTATAACAATGCTATGTGATAACACTGTCAGAAATCTGGGCAAGAGACGCATTGACTTTTTACAGCGTTAAGCAGAAATCACTGATAAAAGCTTCACCTTTATTAGTGCCAGCTAAAATCACAGATAAAGATATTTTTTATCAGCTATAAAAAAACTCTAATAACGATAGAGCCTTTATCTGCATTTTTATAAATGATAAATGGTATATTTATCAATCCTATTCTTAGTTCATATAATAGTTTTTGATAAAAAAATACTATTAATTTATATAAATTTTTTATTTTTATATAAAAAAATATTGTTTATTTATATACATTAATTAAAAAACACATGTTAAAAATTAATTTTTTTAATAATTAATATATATATATATATTTTAAAAAAATTAAAAGATTATAAATAAATATATTAATTCAAATAATTATAAAATTATAATAATTTTTTAAAATAATAAATATATTTATTATATTAATAATTATTTATTTAAAAATAAATATATATTTAAATTAATATATGGCCCTAATGAACTTGTTTAACAAACATACATATTAAGTGATAATTTTTGGGGGAGCCTACTCAAATGGTGCCCATGCAATTTCTAATTAAACAGGGTGAAGACCGCGTGAATTAATTCACGCTAAGACACGACTATAACACAGGTCAAAGAAGTGTTTTTTTGGAGTTATGAATCTTAATGTGGAAATTTTTCCTTATAAAAGGAGTCACCTAAAAGCCTTTTGGACACACCGACATCCAAATCACCAAGATCAGAGCCCATTTGGGGATTTTCCTTCATCGACGATCATTTTTCGTTTGCATTGGAGAGTTATACTTTTGAGATCCCTTCCATTTTTTGGGAGTCTCTACCGTGTACTTATTCATTTTTGTGGACCCCCTTTATAGAATAGGTCCGTGGTTTTTACCTCATTGGGTTTTCCACATAATAAATTATGGTGTCAACCTTTATATTATGCACATTTACTTTTAGGTCATTGTGCATCCAATTTTAATTGGAGGGAAGGATTTTATTTTTCTGTAACATGCTCACATTGATTTTGTTTTCACGTTCATAGCTTATCCTCTTTCCCAACATCTTTTATAAAAAGAATTTATTTTTATTTCATATTTATTATGGATTCCAATTGTAGTTGGATAATTTGTTGAATGGTACTGACTACCATATGTGGGGACTAACAATGATGGATTTTTGATTCATCAAGAGAATGCATCTTCTTGTGTTTTGTACCTAGAACCTATAAAGGATGTATGAAGATGAATGAGAGATCGAGCATGACATGTTTTGTGGTTCCATTCGCCAATGGGATGAAGACAACGTGATGAACATCATTTTTAACATCTCTAACGCCCTAACTTTGTAGTAGAAGCTCGAGACTACCTATACTTCCAATACAGGAAAGAATATATAGTTTCTTTTAAAAAAAATGATAAATTTTAGATATAAACAAGGTACGTCTATTTCAGAATATTTGAGTGAATATCAGGGTTGTTTTGTTCAGTTTTCTATTATGGGTTTCAATTCTATAGATGATGTTTTAGCTTTTTTGTTGCTTATGGGATTCAAGGATTAAATGAACATAGATTCTAAGAGATTCAAGGATTAAAATTTCAAGTTATGATATTATAAAAATGAATCACATGAAATAGTGTCCTTAAAACCAAATAAATTCCCCATCTATTTAAAACACAAGTACCTCAAATCCTTAAGTTTTAATAGAAATAAATCATGTTCTGGTTAAATCATGAATTCAAGAAGTGGGGTTAATGTAAAGAATATGAAATAAACGGTTCAAAATCCTCACATTTAAGTGATTTCAATGATATAGAAAATGAGATTTGGCATGGTATTCAAATATCCCGAGTACTGTTCATGAAATTTATAAAATATGTTAACAAGAAATAAAGTCATTTTCAGCATTCATTTAAGCTCAGTTTCATGGAATAAATTGTTTCACTCCTAGACAAGGGTTTCAAAAATATCATGGTTATTCATTTTAGATCAACATATTCAGAAACACACAAAATTTTTAAAAACACTTTTTTTAACCGAAAAGAAAATAGTAAATGAAAATCCTAAACTATAAGGGTTCCCTACCCCACACATAAATTATGCAGTGTCCTCAATACATTAAATTATATTTAATATGTAAGATGTGATGTCTTGTACTTGGATGCCACATAACAGGTTCCCCAAACCTAATGGTCCATATGGACTCAAGCATATCTTCTTCAAAGCAAGAGGCTGCCGACTAGAAGTGAGGGCATATGGTGTGTGCGTGGGAACAATATTCTCTCATTAGATGTGTGTATCACAGTGGAAGGAATATAAATGTATAATAAATAGTGGAAGACATATAATTTAACATTGGAAGAAAACTAATGCAACATATAAACAAGAATAATAATAATTTTATCAATAGAAAAATTGATGTTGTAATTTCATATCACTAGAAAACTGGAAATCATGTATACAAGACAATAAGCATAACATTTTCTACAAGGTAAAAGAAAACAAAGACTAGTCCAAGAATCCCGAGATACAACTCGGTCATCTACTATGATGTTCCATCCTAAACAGTAAGAAATCAAGTTTTTGAAGCCTATTCTTCCATTTTTCAACACCTGCAACCTTGTAATCTACTCCGGGTACCAAACCACATCTAGAGAGGGTACAAGATAAATCTCAGTGGGAATCCACCAATGGTTTCAATAAAATCGGTCCCGTGTTATGGAATATAGAAATGTGTAGGAATGCATAAATAATGTAAAGAAATAAATACAATATAACTAAATACCTAAGTAACTACTTCATCCCTCATATAGTGTTTGAAAATGTAACTAATTCATTTTAGTATATAATTACCATTTAATGTTTATAGTTCATGTGAGGAGTAGCCAAAACTGACATCACATTGTGATAGTATAAGCAGTGAAGGTACCAAGAAATAATAAGGCAACCTGACAAAGATATCCAGTGAGGGAGTTATAGGGTAATAACAAAGATAACATAAATCTCACAGAACAATATGGTTGTAGTATCTAAGTGTATCTAAGAGGTATGAGTACAATCAAAGGAGAGTTATATAGGGAATTCCCCAATAACATGTTTACAATGTCCAAAGTGATAAAGCAAGGTAAAATGGGGCTAAGCAAGGACAGGTCCCTATGGGATTTCACCATGGAACCTACTAGTCAAATCTGGAACCATGGAGTGTATCTGAGGAATCCAATAATAATGTAATGGACCCTAAGGTATTATACTATGTATAAAACGAATAGACAAGAACCAGAGTCTAGGTGGGTATCAACCTAAGAAAACGGTTTCCTTGAATTTGAATGGGGTTCCAGAGACCCAGGTTATTCTCCACTAAGAATTCAAGATGATCTCAAGTTATTCCATTCCTATTTGATATTATAATCATTTAATAATTAATTTTGGTCTAAGTCCTACCTTCTATTAGAGTGGACAGGTCAAGTAGAGTTGCAACCATTTATTTTTTGGTCCAGAAATTGAATTTCATTAGTGTGGATATACCAAGTAGAATTGCTACCATTTAGTCAAGTATTAATTAACCATTAAGTCATATTCAATTAGAGAGTTTCTCTCTGCTACCTTCCATTATCATGGAAAGGGGTGCTGCAGACATGTGACCTTTATTCAATCACATTTGTTAAGGCCAATTTTTATACATAGTATACTATCTATTTCACATTTCACATTTAATAATCATTTGGAAGCACATACCTTAGGCAGTTCAAGTGGTGAGAATAAATGATACATTCCATTATGAAATTATATTTACTACCAATTCATTTAATATGGAAAGGCTCACCTTTAAGAAGGTCAAGAATAGGAACACCCGAATGGTGGAACAAACATGCTGAAACCCTAGAAACTCAAATGTGGAATCACCTTCAACATGGGGTAGATTGAGATGTGGGTTTGACCTTTAATAAATAATCACATATTTGTAAAGATAATACCCATATGAATCTAAATAGTATAATCATGGAATTTATGTTTAATAAATGACTCCTGAAGAAATCCACGGGCCCCATACGAACATTCCAAAAACAATGAAAATTAGGTTTAAGTTATAAATCACCCACCTTAGGGTTGTACGATCCTTATCCTCAAGTATTGGTCCTTGATTTTCTGTGGTTCAGATTAGATCTATGAAAAGGTGAAAATTATCAAATGATGATACATAGGTGGAGAGAAAGAGAGAAGAAGAATGGATAAAGAGGACTCGAGTACTTACCGATGCACATACAATATATTGAACAGAAGATCTGTCGGATATCAGACGAAGTAGATCTCTTGATCCCAATATCTGGCCCTCAAAAAGAACTAAAATGAGAGGAAAATGGGTTAATACCACTGGTTCTCATATTAGAGATGAATGAGGAGGATTAATAGGTTATTAAGTGAAAATTGGAAATTTACCCATAAATTTAGCATGCACAGAGTTTGTCAAACCATGCGCAAACCAGGTGAGAAGGCTCTACCCAAATGGTTTGGAACCACAATTTGATCATACCATGTGAAATCCGTTAACATGTAACTGAAAAAATGGTTGTTCACATGGTTAGGCCGCACGTTCGTGTGCCAACTGTGCAAGGTGGATCTATCTGAAAAAACTTAATTCGCACGGTTTGTCGAACCATGAACCATGCCATTTCCCCCAAAAATTATGGGTTCCAGGATTTGAAGATGCCCCAAACACCCTCAGAACCTTTACTAACTCATTTGGATTCCATATTTCATCCAAAGAAAACATTTAGTTTGAAAAATTAAGGGATCTATACCTGAGTGAAAAACCAGATTCTTACAGTCTTCACCCCTTAATAGAACCCCCCCTGAGTTCTCCTTCTGAGGGTAAAGAAACACTATATGAGATAAACTCTAGCCATTGTACCCATAGATTGGCTTCCATCTCCCATGTATCATCCTATACTCGACCGTTCTACCATAGAACCCATATGAGACAGACAAACAATCCTTAGAGAGACTTCGTGTTTCGGTCAATGGTTCGTACTAGATACTCCTCAAAGGTAGCATATACATCTAACTCAACTTCCTCAAGATAAAATGTATGAGACATGTTAACATGATATTGGGGAAGTTGTGATACATGAAAGTTGTTGTGCATGACACGGTACCTCAGAGATAATAGAAACTGGTAGGCTACCATCCCAACACACACTAGAATTTTATAGACATATGTAATGAGGTGAAAACATTCCCTACTTTCTTAACTGTCTATCACCTAGACTGGGGTATACCATAAAAAAGAAACTATCCCCAACCTTAAACTAAAGAGGTCATAGACAGTGATCAACATAATATTTTTATCTAGATTTAGCATTAGTCATACGCTTTCAAATCACCTAAACCTATGCTGAAGTCTCATAAATGGTACGAGGACCTAGTAGGGCTGCCTCACCTGCCTCTAGACTACACAAGGTTGAACGACATGGCCTACAATATGTTTCCTCAAAAGGAGACATCTGAATCGTCTCCTAAAATATGTTATTACAAGGGAACACGAAGAGAGGGATATGCTTCTCCCATGAATTGCTGAAATCAAGGAAACATGCTCAGAGAATATCCTCTAGAACATGTATTGTCTGTTCCAATTTTACATAGGTCTATGTGTGAAAAGATGTTCTTATAATCACTTGAGACCCCATATATTTCCACAACACTTTCTAGAAACGTGATGTGAAATGGGAATCCCTATCTGAAATGATAGTACGTGGAACCCCATGTAGTCATATGATCTCACAGACATATAGTCATCCTAGTTAATCAAATGATAAAGTCTCTTGAATAGTAATGAAGTGGAATTATTCTGTTAGTCGGTTAATGACTACTCAAATAGAATCTCTACCCCTCAGGGACCTAGGTAAGTGGACTATGAAATCCATTGAAACATCATCCCATTTCTATTCCACGAATGGAAGTAGCTGTAACAAGTCTACATGTCTCTGGTGCTCCGCCTTCAACTGCATATAGGTGGAATACTTAGTGATGATGCCTTCAATATGACATTTCATTATATTCCACCAATACTGGTGTCACATATCTCGATACATCTTCAAGATTCTTGGATGACCTGCCCAATAAGAAACATGGGACTCATTCATCAACTACTCTATCATATCTACATGAAACCAAATATGTCCTCATAGATGTAGGACATCTTCTCTTTCCACAGACTAATATGAAGGTGGGTTATCTACTGATATACTCTCATGAAGAACAAAACCTTTTGGATCAGAAATCTGCCTACTCTTCACCGTCTCAAGGAGGGAAGAGGTTACTGTTGAGGCTGACAAGTAAAACTTCTCTTTATTTTCATGAAACTCTATATGATGTTCATAAAATAGGGCCATTAACATCCAATCATCATTGGATTTCTGTATGGACTGCATTTGAGTATTCCGACTAAGTGCATCAGCAACCACATTACCCTTTCCAGGCGTATAGGAAAGCTCAAAGTCAAAGGATTATAGATATTTGACTGATATCTAATATCTGAGGTTCAAGTCACATTTATAATATATATACTTGTGGCTCTTGTTATCTGTATACACCACAAAGTTCTCACCCAACAGATAATGTCTCCAACAATGTAGGGAATGGAAAACTGCTGCTAGCTTGAGGTCATGCATCGAGTAATTTCTCTCGTGAGTCATCAACTGCCATGATTTGCATGCAATGTCTTTTTCTTCCTACATCAACACTACTCCTAGGAAAATATATGATGCATCACAGAAGATGATATAACCTTTACATGGTTCTAGAAGAATCAGAATAGGTGCTAATTCAAGCCTCCCTATAAACTACTGAAAGGATTCATCACATGCTTTTGACCATGTGAACTTGACACCCTTAATTGTAAGGTTAGTAAAAGGTGAATAAAGACAAGAAATTGCTTGTATGAAACTCTAGTAATATCCAAAAATCCCTATGAAACTCCTAATATCAAACACATTTTTGGGATACTCCCACGTAACTATAACAGTATCCTTTTCAGGGTCAACAGTTATTCCTAATTCAGAAATTATATGACCTAAGAAGTGAACCTCGTTGATCCCAATGTCAAAATTAGTAAGCTTTTCAAAAAGATGATGCTCTCATAGTGTACTCAGAACGATCTCAAGATGTTTGGCATGGTTGTTATGAGTGTGAAAATACACCAAGATGTCATCCACAAAGACTTTGAAAAAATAGTCCAGATTGGGGTGGAAACCCCTATTTATCAAATCCATGATAACATCAGGCACATTTTTAAGAATTAATGGAATAACCAGACACTCATATAGACAATACCAGCTACATAAAGATGTAATAGGTATGTCTGATGGTCTGACTCACACCTGATGATAACCTGGTCTCAGGACGATCTTAGAGAACACCTTTTCACCTCAGAGCTTGTCAAAGAGATCATCTATTCGAGGAAGTGGATACCTATTCTAGACTGTATGATGGTTCAACCTTCTGTAATCCACAAATAAATTAAGTGTTCCATCCACATTGTAGGTGGAAATCATGGGTTAACCCTAAGAGGATGTACTATGATTTATTAGTCCTTTGTCCCCTAGGTTCTCTATCTACCTCTTGAGATCCTGAAGATCTGTATATACCATACTATATGAAGGAATGTACACTGGAGATTCTCTTGGAACAAGCTCAATTATATACTCTACCTATCTCTTAGGATGTATTCCAAAAAATCACCAATAAAAAGTTCCCTAAAATGATCAACTACTAGAGGGAAATGATTTTGAAGAAAACCCTAATCCCCTATGAAAATATTTTCAATCCGGGTGGTTACTCCACGTCACCCATGATACTTTAATCCAGCTCTCTCAGCCTTGACATCCCACTCACTTTTTAAAATATAACTACAACCATCAGGTGATGTAAAGAGAGACCCTATGTCGATAGAAGTCTACAAAGGTATGATAGGGGACTAACCAGCCCATCCCAATAATGAAATAGAATCTATCCATCTTGAGAAAAAAAGAGATTCCACAAGAAAGGGTAACTGCCAACCTCAAGGGGACAGTCCCTACACTGGCGTATTCCCTCTGTATATATTCCCAATGGTGTATTGAGGGTCATTACACCATAGTGATATTGTATATCTAGTCCAAGAATTTACATGATAGATATAAAATTAAAATATTTTCATGCACCTGTATTAAACAAAGAAGAAACAATAGTAGAGGCTACTGGAATAGTAACTCATACTGTAGGTGGTCCCAAAACATGATCTTTAGATATCAGCAGTAATGCATGAAACTGATTTGATCCTTGTCCCCATGAAACATATGGACTACCATGATTCTGAATGCTTTGATGGTGCTAATAGTGATTAGGGGTTGGACTACCACAACCATGACCTCCTCCTCAGCCAGACCTACAAGTGCTATTCCAACTCCATACCTGATACAACGCAAAAGAACTCTCTCCTGCAGGTGTAATGTATACTAATCCTTTTCCACATGAATTTCATGTAAAGGTCCTATAAAAGAACTGAAGATGACCCATACGGCTGAAAGACCAACACTACATAGGGTCTCTATCACATTGGGGCTTCTTATTACCTGTTCTTTCACACTAATGAAACACCACAGAGCTATCAATGAGGATACTCTGGATACCAATAACATGAATAAAAACCTCAAGGAATGTTTCTTTCCACTGGAAGATCTACTGTCCTAGCATGACACTGGGCCTTTAAACCCTATACTCATGCCATCCCTCAGATTACACTTAGTGATAAGGGCCATATAAACTATTACTGAATAGGTAGAAAGGTGAAAGAAATTCACCTGAGTTCGGATGGTGTATTGGAGATCATCCTCAAAACATCTAGCACACAATATCCTATCACCGACTAGAAGCAGTGAAACGTATTTTAAATCATTGAAAAATGCTGAATATTCCATAATAAACATAAAACCCTGATTGAGATGCATGATATCTCTGGAACTGTAATCTATCAGTGCCTGAGGAAGGAACTAATCATAGAAGGAAATCAGGAAGTGAACCCATAACATGTCATGATGACGACTGGCCTAGGTAGCTACATCCCACCAACAGTTGGATGAATCCTGAAGCATGTATATAGCATCCTTGACTCTTTTCTCTGAAGGTGTTTCCAGATGATAAATGATAGATAAAATGGCATCTTTCCAAGACTATGTAGCATGAGAACCACCCTCCCCTGAAAAAGTAAGAGGATGAAGCTTCTAGAACTTGTAGGTCAGATTAGCCATCGTAGGTGCTACCCACGGAGAACCATGCATAGACTGCATTAGATGTTGGAAACTATCATGGACATGAGCATCAGTGCTCAGATCAGGTACAATAGGTGGTCCCTCAAGTGACACTCTTGAAGGTAAGACTGGCAGTATAGGGACCACCATGTCTCGAGCATGGTCGTCACCACCCTCCAAGCGAACGACATGGGGACGTTGTGGAATAATTGGTCTATAAATGCCAAGCACACGCCTTATAACATGCTTAGGAGCATAAGATATAATCACTAGTAAAATCTTAATGTATGAAAAATCACTACCCAAGGAATACTACATCAAACTACCTACTTAGACGACTAGGTATCGGTAAGTGCTCAAGTATACGTTTCATGTCATTTTGCTGTTAATTTCCCAGTTCACTCTGTTACCTTTCATAGACATGACAAGGAGGTTTAAGGATGGGAAACCAATTAATTTTAGATTTTTGGATTCACTTTATAATAGATAACCATTTTCAATGAATCTGTTCCCATACACCTATCACTAGAAACGATACCCACTTACTTATAGCATAATGGCTCGACATGGTAAATTACTCATCCCTACCCATTAGGGTCCACACAACTCATGAATTGAGATAAGAAATCACTAAATAAAAGGATAGGTAATACAATTAAAAGTAAACTATCACAACATAAATCAACAATCACAAGAATATAAATAAATTTAATGTAGTGAAGTGCACCTATATGGCATGGAAATATGCATGACTCGTGAACTCTAGGTGCCTATAATGATTCATGTAACAATGACCCTTTCCCTCATATCATCAGGATAGGGATGAAATAAATTCTCCAAAGATTAATAATCAATAACACCACACAACATGTGTTTCACCCAATGATGAAATAATATCACCTGGAATAGGAAAAAGAAGAATAACAATTATAATTTAGGCAACATGGTTTTTACCCCGAACATGGGTTCACGAATCCCAAGAACGACTTATGACCAAGTCCCAAGCTTTCAAATTATTCAATATATTTTCACTAAATAGTAAATCAAGAAAATAAACCACCACTAATACCAAATTGTGATGACCTGGACGTGGATTCCACTTAACAGGTGCCCTGAGCCCAGTGGGCCATATGGCCTCAAGCACATCTTTCCAAACGCCAGAGGCTACTGACTAGAAGAAAGGACCAATGATGTTTTAATGGAAAGAAATAATATTTTCTCATTAGTAGAGTCCAGCAAAATGAAAGTAATATTAATGAATAATTCATAGTGGAAGAAATATAATTAAACAGTAGAATCAAAATGATGCAATAGACAAATGAGAATAATAATAACTGTATCATCTTGAAAAGTGATGATGTAATGTCATGTATTTAAAAAACTAGAAAACATGGATACAAGAAAATAATCATAACATGTTTAACAAGGTAAAAGAAAATAGAGACTACTCAAAGCACCCCGAGATCCAACATGGTCATATACTATTAAGCTCTATCCTTAACAGTAAGTAATCAACTATTTGAAGCTATATACTTCCCTTTGTCAACACCTGCAACCATGTAATCTACTCCTAGTACAAAATGATGCACGCAGAGGATGTGAGATAAATCTCAGCGGGCCACCACCAATGGTGTCTGTATCATCTAGCCTATGTAATCGAATATATCAATGTGCGTGCATGTATATATAATGTAAAGAAAGAAGCACAATATAACTAAATACCTAGTTACCTTTTTTATCCCTCAGCTGGTTTCTGAACATGTAACCAGTTGATTTTGTTAAGTAAATACCATTTAATATTAATAGGATACATGAGGCATAGAAAACCCTGAAATCACCTCGTGATATTTTAAGTAATGAAGGTCCCACTGTGTAACAAGTAAAACTGATAAGGATATCTAGTGAGGGAGTTCCAAGGTAATAACCAAGGTAACATAAATCTCACGGAATACAAACATCGTAGAATCTGAGTCTACCGAAGGGGTAAGAGTATAATCCAAGGATCATAATCCTAGGCATTCAACAATACGGTACCTACCCAGTCCAAGGTGATCGACCAAGGTAAAACGGGGCTAATCAAGTTGGGAAGAGAAATGGGTAGGGTTTGGATGAGCATGAAGGCTTAAATTGGAGTGAATAAGAGGGGGATGCAGTGCCCTTTTATAAGAGAGGAAAGGGGATCTTTTGGAAACTCTCAAAAATATTAATTTATAATAAAATATAACCTTACACAAAAACTTTGAAAGAGTCCCAAATTATAAGATAATATGAAATAGGGTTGTAATATCATCATATAATAAATTTTGGATAACTTATTTTATCAATTTAAACCTTATCTTTTTAATTGACACTTAGTTATTCTATTAAATTTTAATTTTGTTAATATCATTATAAAAGATTAATTGATATAAATATTTACATATATGGTGTTAATCCACCAGAAATACTTATTTTATGATAGTTTATATCTTATAATTTTCACTTTTTAATTTAAATTTTTTTTTATGATATTTAAAATTTTTAATAAAATTTTATTTTTATAAAATATCAATAGTGTCGCTTTTGACACTATTCATTTATTTGAAATTAAATAAAATCCCCACAAAAGATAAATCCAAAACCAAATATTTAATATACTAATAACATTTTATAGTCACCTAGAAAATTTTTGGATCACTTTAATTAGTTCATATAATATTTATTTTAATATTTTTAAAACCATTTTTTTGATATCTATGTTAAAAAAATAATTTTTAAGTCACTATTGTGTCGTCATTTATAATAATTAATCAATAACTAAAAATTCTAAATAAATTTAAATTATGTATTTAATTTAATTATATTTCTTGTGACAATTTACATTCGATGTTTTATGAAGTTTATCACTAAATTAAAACTATTACACTTATATGATATAAGAGAGTGACATGTTGACACCTTCTTTTGTTTTAAAAATAATTACATCATTTTCATGGACAAAATTTCATGAAATGAATATATTCCGTCCCTTAGATGATATGGGTCTACGTTTATTCAACCAATAGAATTTTGGTAGGTGTTAGGGTAACTTTATAATATTATATTTACCCTTAATTACTAGATTTACCGTTAACTATGGTAATAAAAATAATTATCAAAGTTACATTTCATAATTCCAAAAACTTAAAAGTACCCCATTAACATAATTTGAACCTACTTATTCCTAATATATAATCCATTTTCGCAAATTCTAATGTCATAAGCTGCAGTAATTAATTTAAAATTAATCCTGTTGTTGAGAAAATGGGTTTTAAAAGTTAAATTATTGAAAAAGATTGAAATTTTTTTACCTATTAATTCAATGTAAAATTAATTATAATGACATACATTATATTAATGGGTAAAATTAAATTCTATTTATACTGTAAAAAAATTTAATATGATAATTTAACCATATAAATTATGCTAATGAAAATAGTTGTTTTTAGTTAAATTTTAACTTAATTTTACTATTTATCAAAACATGAAAGTTATCTTAGAAATATCAAAAAATTAGCCAAACTAAATATTTATATCAAATTTACAAAAAAGAAGTTTATTTTTTCAATTTTAACTTATAAATGTGACCAAAACTATATTTAAAATGGTTGCGCGATTAAAATTCAGAAAACAACATTTTTTTGAAAAATAATTTTTTTATCCGAAAAAATGAATCTGTCTTTATATCATGTCTAGAAAAATTAAATTAAAATTATGGATAATACTATTCACAATGGATAGTTTATATCCCATTAAATAGTAATATTTTAATAGTATATCATTGTTTAGTGAAACTCGGTATTTCATAAAATGAAAGCTATCGAGGAAGGTCGCTCTTGCGTGTAATGCTAGCCAAGATAATATTACATGTAGTGAAAGAATACTTTGTTGTTCCATATAATATAATAAAAATTATTTCATTTATACATTGAAAAAATATATTCTTGGTGTTCCGTGAAATGAATTCTTTCAAAAGAACCTGAATGTGTGTGCAACATAAGCCAAGAATAGTGTTTCATATACTGGAAGCTAAAACAGTGTTGTGTATAACACAGGATAATCATGGTGTAGCATACAACTCATGAAACCAATTAAATTAAAAAGAATCTATCCCATAAAATATTGGGGTGTTCAATTTGGTGGCCCTTGGAATGGGAGAATTCTAATGGCGGTCACTATTAGGTATCAACAGAGACCTCCGTAGGCAGTGACAGGGCATAAAAAATTATCACACTTTCCCCCAGCCTGTATTCCCTCATGCTCCCCCTCAAGAAACCCAACAATGATCCTCCCCTACATCATTTCACCACCTCTATCACACTGCCTCCACCTTCAGCTCACATACGTCACTTTTCCTCTCCTTCACCACACCCGACTCTACCTCCAGCTCACCTATGTTCCCTTTCCTCTCCCTCATCACACTACCTCGGGCTAACCTACGTCGCTCGTCCTCTCCCTCACCACACCCACCTCCTCCTATGGCTCATCTCTGCCCCATCATCTGCCTCACTATAGGATCTCTCACCCTATCCCTCCCTAACTCCCTCCTCACTTCTACCACCCCTCCCTCACCCCAGCTCCCTCTGCTCGCACCAAAACCATTTCCACAACCAACCCAGAGTCGCGCGCCACACATCATTCCTCACCACTGCCTCTCCCCATGTCTCTCTGTCCCTCCTAATCCACCTCTATATTCACTTGGTTCTATATTTGTCTCGCTATCAGGTATTCTTTGATTCCAGTTATAGGGTTTTGATTTAGGGAACATCCATAAAAAATTGGCACATCAATCAAAAATTGAATTTGGTAACATCCATCCCAAATTGGGTTTTTCCACTTCCTTCACAAATTATATTTGTTGATTTATTAGGAGTAATTATCTTCGTTGCTAAGGTTGATAGTCCAAGATTGATATTTGATGGTTTTTTTCATGTACCACAAGCCCATACAACTTATTATATTTTGTTTCATTATTGTGATTTAGCATTTTTCATTCTATAGTTATCGTTTATTTATATGTTTTGATTATATTGAATCCAAATTTAAGCATTACGATATTAGTGGATCACAGATTCTTTGTTTACCATGTTGGAAGGTTATGTTTTATTATACCTAGTAAAATATATTTTGGTTCATAACAGATTGAATCCTCAACCAATCCAATCAAATGAGTGAAGTAATCCCATTACATATGGCCCATGATCTATCCAAATCTATAATATAAAAAACAATATATTTATGGGAACCAATGACCATGTTTACTGGAGGAGAATATGATACATTTGTAAGGGAAAATGAGCCATCAAAACACCCAACCAATTTAACTTAACAATTAAGAAAATTAGAGTGAAAATAGATTAATAACAAGAATGATACATTCAAATATAAAGCGATATATCACTGGAAATATCCACTTTAAAACAACATTGAGGTTTATCCATTAAATAGTGTAAATAAAATTCAATGGAGGAAAACATAGAGAAAAAAATAATTTCAATAAAACAAATATAGGCAGTCATAATTTATAGAATATTTCTTATTATAAAGGATTCTCCCCCTTTATATGATTTATCATCTACTTATATTAATATGGCGTTTAGTGACCTTTATCACCTCCTCCTCTATCTTCTACCAACATCCATGCAAATTTTTTGTTAAGGCTTTACCTAATTTAGTTATGAATCTTACATTAAGACTAAAATTTTCTCATGGGTGTGTGAATGTAAGAAACATTTTGACCTTCCCTCCTTAATGGAATATTTATTATCTAGCGTGGATCGATCATATTTAAGAATCATTCCACTTATAGAGTCATTTGTAGGGCACTGGAGACTTTGGTTAAAGGATTTATGATGGATAAGATATATTTTAGAGAAATTTTTTATAGTTTATTATATGTGGAATCATAATAGAGATGTGAATTTTTTATAATGTAATTATCCTATATTATTCAATAATTAGTAGATATCATAAGTATTATTAGGGATTTATTAAGCATAAAGGGAAATAATATGTGTATGTCATCTCCTATAATTAAATTGTAATTAGAGATATTGACATTTCATAGTTTGAAATAAACAATTTTCTTTACATTAAAACCTTATGTCCATCATGTAATATAAATGATAGGATGTAATCAAATGTGATAATCCCACCACCTTAATCACTACAAGAGATATGTAGTTTTCATAAAATATAATTCACTTAATGGATGCTATAGAGTAATATCTCCCCTAAAAACCATTTTCAATTGGTGGCAATATAGATATTGAAATAGATGATAAAATTGTATTTCATTACATAGGGAATTCATAAATTATGATTGAGATCCCATGTTGATTTTTGTTACTGCAAGACATTAATATATGTGAATTAAAGATAGCATTATCCATCTTAGATAATAATATGTATCTATTATATTCCATAGTTGAATGACAGTCACTGGCATGGGAGCATTAATGTTTGTGATGTCTATTTTCATTGATTTTTTTGTGTTATAGATTGAAATATAATATATCTAATTGTTTCTATATCCATATATTTATTAAAAAATGGTAGTAATTGGTGATTAAATCCGCATGTCTTCAAATAGAGTCTGTATCCAATTCGAACAACCCATTTAACATAATTTATGAGTATAAGTTATTAATTACACAACTTTTAATGGTGTATAAGGTATTAATTATATAAATATTTAGTGTAGATATGAGGTGACTATTAAGAATCCAATAAATTTAATTTTTAACTATTTTATATAGATGATTTAACACATATAAATAAATGTTATTAATCATAAAATTATTATGTAATCTAATGTGTCCTTCCAAAAATGTTAAAAAAATATTAATTGTTTTATTAACACCTCTCATGTGGATGTACTTTTCTTATTAACACACTTAAAAAATGTGTTTCTGTTATTTAAGTAGACTTATTTTGAAACTTATATTAAAATTATATGAAACTGCTTTTAGGAATGAATTAATATTTAGGCTTTTTTTGGTAGTACTTTCTAAAAACATCTTAGAGTACATATCCATTTTGATAAATTATTTTGTGCTAGTGTTTTAAAATTTCGTAAAAATGTGTTTCTTGAAAAAAAATTCATAAAAAGTTATTTATTTATATATTATAATAAAGACTAAGTGTTTTATTTATATTTACTTGTCCTTTAACTGTTTATTATGATTTCCTTACATAGTAAAAAGTGTAGCAAAAAAATCCTCATTTCATAACAAAAAAAATTAGTTGAGTTTTATTTTATATATTCATTACATCCATATTTTAATTCTATTAAAAATATTTTTTTTATCCCCACATGTTTTATAAGCCTATCAAAAAATATTTATTCAAGTAAAAAATAAGACTTTTAAAAATAAAATGTATAATTAATTAAATGTATTGCAATGATCCTGACATTTGTGAACTGTTTTTTTTTTGTTTTTGATGAGTATGAATTTAATTCCATATGATATTGGTTACTATTTATATAAAATGCATTTTGGGATATAAAATTATAAAAATGCATGCAATATGAAGTCTTGTGCAAACGTTGCTACTTGTTGTACAAATACAGATATGGATAAGAGTTGTATTGATCATCCAAATAGAACATCTAGAGAATATTTTTTGGGCATTATGCAATTTATTTATATAACCTGAGGATTTCAATGTAAAAATATCTATTTTTCATGTAGAAATTGTGAAAATATATATCAATTCGTATGATATACAGTGAGAGAGCACCTATTGTTGAATGGGTTTTTGAAAAATTATATGAGTTGGACTCATCATGGAAAACAATATATTCATCGCCACCATATATAAACTATTCAGATGGATGTTGATGAGAGGAATACTAATCCTATGCATGAAATGGTTACTAAAATGTCATGTGGGCTGGCTAATGAAGTCATTAACATGTAGAATGTTAATACTAGTGAGATCAATCTGCGCTCTGGTGTAGATCATGATTTTTTGAAGTTTTATGAAATAATTGATGATGAAAAAATAGAATTATATTATGGGTTTACTACTTATAGTAAATTGTCTTTTATAATTGAGTTTTTTCACTTTAAGACATTTAATCATTGGTCAGATACATCATTCGACATATTGTTTATGTGATTGAAAAAAGTACATCCTGCTGATGCTAAGATTCCCGAGTCATATTACCAATGATCATTTGTTTACCGAGAACTTCGGTTTCACATATGAGACTATAAATGCATGTGTAAAAAACTTTATTCTATGTAGAAATGGAAATGTGAATTTAGATAATTGTACAGTCTGTTACTATTCCAGGTGGAAGGATAACATGGGAAATCAGACTAATCAATGTCAGACTATGAAACAAGGGGAACCGATTTCCATAAAGTAAATGTGTTACTTTCCACTGAAACTAAGGTTGAAAATATTATTTATGTCATCTAAAGATTATTAATTAATGAGATGGAATTTGAAATGAAATTAAGAATTTGACATGCTAATCCACCCATAAGGCATTCTTTCTTGGAAAAATTTCGATCAAAGACACCCTGACATTGCTAAAGATAGTTATAATGTTCGATTGGGATAGGCAGTAGATGGTTTCAATCCATTTTGGTCTATGTTTGGTGCAACCCATAGACCATGGGCTATGGTTTTTGTTCTATATAATCTTCCTCTATGGATTTGTATGAAACAAAAATTTATATTTCTTTCCACTTTTATTGATAGAATTGAATGTACATGGGGTAAGATTGATGTTTAAATTCTTCCATCAATTGATGAGTTGAATGAATTATGGGATGATGGTGTGATGACTTTCGACTATGAATCGAATGAAATATTCAAATTATTGTGAACAATCAATAAATTCCCAACTAATGCAAATTTTTCTTGTTGGAGTACAAAATGAGAAATTTCATTCCATTTCTACAATAAAAGTAAAAATTATATATGGCTTAATCATTATAAAAAGTGGAAATATAATGTACATAGACATTTTATTCCCCCTCAACACAGGCTCAGAAAGGACAGAGTGGCATTTGATGGTTCTAAAGAATTCATTCCAGCACAAAAGGTCATGAAAGGAGTAGAAATATTATCATATATTGAGGAAGAAAACAAAAAAATGGTATTGGAATTTTAGGATTTTGTGTCTCATCCATTACAAAAAATTCATGGTGAAGTTAGGCAGTGTAGTTAAAATTTGAAGAAGAAAAGTTCTTTTATCTCCACTACTAGAAAACTAACATTCTAATGCATAATCTGGATGTCATGCACATTGAAACAAATGTTTGGGATAATATATTATGGGTAATTTTAGGTTTTAGTGGAAAATAAAAGGACCATGTCAATTCAATATATGATTTAGAATAAATGGGTTTAGGGAAACAATTGCATTTAAAGTTGATTGTGGGAAACAAGGAACACAATTCTACTGCACAGAATATGATGAGAATATAATAGAATGATATATTTCATTATATTTTAAGGATTCTCAAGATTCCTGATGGTTACTATTCTAATATTTCCAAGTGTGTGAATGTGATTAGTAGGAAATTACAAGGGCTGAAAGTTATTGACTATCACATATTACATCATTAGTTGAATCCAATCTAAATTTGTGATTGTTTATCACCCAGTGTTGTTAAATAGTTGATTGATATGGGTAATTTTTTCCGATTTTTTTAATAAATCAAGGAACGAATTATTTAAAAAATTTGTAGGACACAATAATACTTGCATTTTGTTACTTGGTGAAACTATTTCCACCATATTTTTGAAATGTTATGGTTCACATGATAGTGCACTTAACCAATGAATTCATGAATATTGGTGAAATGAAATTAATGTGGATGCATCCTATTGAGCGGTATCTGAATACATTGAAATGATTCGTATGTAACAGTGCTCATCTGGAGACATCAATAACCAATGGTTATTTGATGGATGAGTGTACTAATTTTTTTGAAGAATATCTTATGGATGTTGAAACAAAATAACATAATACCTCTTGGATTCATGATAGTCTAGATAGAGTAGGAAATATATCTGATATGGACAACATCATCCAGATAGAGGCACATCAATATATCTTGTTCAACAATCCATTACTTCCACCATTGATGCAGTAAGTGTCTTATCACATTTATTGTATAAATTTTACATATTTTGTTTGTATATATAAAGATGATCATTTAAACATGTCTTTATCAATTGCAGGAAACACAATAATGAGTTAAAAGAAAATATGTCTCATGTGAGTGATTTTCAAATTCAACAGTCCCATTATGCATCATTTCACGATTGGTTCAAGGATTTTGTACGTATAAATATATTTTCATTATGATTGAACTATAATAATAATTTATTTCTAAATAACTTTTTATTGAAATCTGTGAAATATAATGGTCCATAACCTATGGGATTTAGGTGACCCTACACTAATTTAAGAATTCAACCAACTAGTTTAGAGTCCATCTAAAACAAATTCTCGTTACAAAGCATTCGATGCAAACAGATTTTGGTTTCACATTAATGATATCAATGAAATATGAGTAGCAAAAAACAGTGGAATTGGTTATCCATCTATTGATTCTGGTTATTACTACGGTCAATTGAAAGATATCATTGATGTTATACACACAAATGGGTTGAAATACATATTTTTAAAGTGTGATTAGGTTGATCTAGTATGTGGAAGTGATGTCGATCAATATTAGTTTTTGTTGATGAATTTTAACAACATGTTATATAGAGATGAATGAGTTAGTAAAGAACTATTCATTTTTTCATCACAAGAAGGAAAAGTTTTCTTTATTACCTTTCCATCTAATACAAATTGGAAAGTTTCTAGGAAAATATCAAGGAGAGGAGTTTTTTTATTAAATGAAATGAACTCGAGACTGTTGCCTTTGTTTCACAATAACTTGATCAACACACCATAGTTCAACGTGGAGAAGATATTCACTGGGTTAGAGAGAACGTTTAAGGAGAAACAGTTGATTTACACGTTTAATGAACGGTATTATTGTTTTTAGATGTTTTAGTGATTTCCATTTTTTCTCACCAATATATATTTGAGCAAAATATTTATTTCATGGAATAACATTTACTAATTATTCTTTTTATTCATTCATGATTATAATTTTTTTAAATATTGCTAATTGTTTTCCTGCTGTTGGTGTTTTTTGGAACTCATGTTGGTCCTATGGTTGGGCCATACCGTTGATGTTGATTTCCCCTATTACTATAAACGTTTCCCCTATTTCTGCAGCATAGGCTATGTTAGAAGGTTAACGTATGACATGTCCTGCACTACACATTATGTAAACAGATTTACATAATGTCACATTTCACTACACATTATGATAATAACTTATAAAAATGTTTATTAGAAAGGTGTATTGCGAGAACATAGTTTATATATAATTTTTATGAAACTGAATATAATTCACCACTAAGATAAGTATTTCCCATTAGTAGGAAGTTCATGACACTCTAATTTAATGGGGAGAATCATAAATAATATCATTTATTTTTTCCAATTGTATATTTTGTTATTGAACAATTAAATGAATGTGTGAATGCATCCAAAAGACCATCACATGGATTAGTAACCCAATGAAATAGTTTTGTGTGTTGTGGATATTCTAGCCAATGTATATCATGAATCCTGGGTTCATCACATGAAATTATGCTCTGTTGGCAGCAATGTATCTGTTCAATTGGTTTTTTGGGAATCATGTGACCCAAATTTCTTTTGTTTCTTCACCATAACATCAAAATTATTTCATTCGTTTAAAACCACATAATCATTAATTCCCATTTCATTGTATAATAAATTAACATCCCTTAATATTTATAGTGAATAAATGATAGAGTATCTAAAAAACCATAAACATACCTCCATTTCCTAAAAATTTTCCAGAAAACATGAATTAACATTCTAATATTCTTCCAAGAACTTTTACAAATTAACTTCACCTCAACTAAATTACCATGACTAACATTACAATTAAAATAAATCCTCCATGTATGGTACAATTATTTTCACAACATGAATACGACAATATGTAAACTCCTAAATCACCCACCCTTACACAACTTCACCAGAGAACCTTATGACACAACTCCCACACTTCAATTTTTCTTTATTCACTACATGATACAAGGGGACTAGATATGGAAAAAACTCATTCAAGAACTTCACTATTTGGAAGCATATAATTTTCCAAGTTATCATTCTAAATTTATTTATCTATCACATATTTTTGAAAAATCACTAAACTCTACATCAACAATAAATTTATAGACTATTAATATCATCTACAATTGTAACCTACATCCAACACTATCATATACGTATGCCTAAAGAACCCTTCATGATAATAACCAAAACAATCCAAATTCCAAATATCTATCTGCTAATTAGCACTAACATTCCCCCATGTAAAATGAAACATCATAACAAACCACCTATACACTTTGAACATATATATATTAGTGAAAATGGATGGAAACTCAGGAAGATTGGACTCCAAAAACTACAATAAACACTCAAATAATCTTCATCACACTTCAACTCCACCTAATAATTCCACCAATTAAACAAAATTTATATCATTCCACTATTTATGCCTCTCTTTATGAATGGATTCACATCATATTTTATTTTAATGCGTGTATAATCCTCTTGTCGAGTATATGATAGTGAGGTTATTTAATTTTTTATAGTGGAATTAAAAATACTTAATTTTCATTTATATATATCCCAATTATTGCTAATTTTTTCTATGACTATAGAAATGTCAGGGGAACAAGCACTAGATCCACATCATTCTACAGAGCCCTCTACGTCAGAGGGTTGAGGTATGAAAGAGTGTAAATGTGTTTATTTTTTAATTATACATTAAACATATATATGAATATTTGTCTAATTATGTAGGTTATTTTTTCAATAGGATAAGACTTTATCTCTTCTTCTTCTCAAAAGTGAGGCCCTAGTCTTGGTAATTATTCTTGGAATTCTGACACGACCATTGATGTATCATTTGACGAGAGATACCATCCTCTGGGATTGGGTACCCCTATATTTATTCACATGTTGGTTCATTTCATACACAACCCACAAATGTTTTCATTGACTATATGTGAATGGGATTCATCCCCGAAGGATACATTATATCAGTTAGGGAGGGAAGTTCAGGTAAGAGGATCATTTTAGTTTCTCAATTATGTTAAAAAAATACTAACATGTGATAATATTTTTCTTAAATAGAATAATCTGAGTGTGTTCCCAAATGAGTTTCGGCCAGTCTGTATATCCAAATGTTGTTAAATGTGTAAAGATAATAAAGGGAGGGTCAAGAGGTTTCACTAGGTACCAAATGTGGGTGCCCCAGACATTTTGGATAATGTCCAGAGAGGGGCTCTCTCATCTAAGTGGTGTGAGTTAGTTTTCTATTGGTCTACTGAGGCTGCAATGGAAATTCTATATAATTTATTTATTTATTTCAAATAATTTTTACCATTTTACATGATATTTGAATTTATTGAATGTAATAGGTGGTAGAATGTTATTCTGAAAATAGTGCATTGTAGGGGCCACCTCATAGGCTTGGGAATCGTCATGTGTCCCAGATTTGACATGATGTATTTATTATTCATTTTTTAAATTTTATTATTTTATAAGGTTTTGTGTTTATATTTTTAACTTATTAAATTGTAGTTACAGGAGAAAGGTGCACCAACAGATGAAACGTCAGTGTGGATGACGACTCATGATCAAAATGATCCATAGGTTGCAGCTCTTATAGTATGTTCTTGTACTAATTATAAATTATTAAATAATTATATATATAAATATATATTTATATTTAAATATTACATAGGATCAATTTTAGGTTGAGTTAGCACAGTTTCTAGATGATCATCGACAAATTTCCAGACTAAGGTATGAAATATTCAATCACATTATTGTTCGTCGTGGACATGGCTACAGTTTGACCTATGCAATAGGGATTCCTTGTTATGTAGTTTCGTGTGTAGGGGATGTGGATCTTGTTATTGCTAGGATGATAAAGAAGATGACAGATTTGGAGGCAGGAGTGCGTGCTTTCGAGGATATAAATGTGCAGCTGGCAGCTCAGCATAGAGCACTACGAGAATATGTGCATCAAGGTTATAGTTCAAGTGATCCTATGACATAGGTTTATACTGAATTTATTTATTTATTTTTTAGTAAATTAGTTAATATTATCTTTATAATTAAATTTTTTGTCCGCCCCTTCTACGTCAGATGGATGTAGCAGCCCTGACCCCAGATGACATATCATATTCAACAGGTGTGTTTTGATTTATCTTTTTTGTTTATTGTTTAAATTTATTGTATCAAATTGTTTTTTATATATCTTTTAGGGGTAAAAATACATTTTAACCATTTATGTTTTCCTAGTTTGTCCTTGTTACCATTAGGTAGCCTTTAGTCATTCATAGTTTCCATCTCTCTCACCTAAACTAGTAGGATGGTACAAACAAACTAGAGAATATTCTCACTAAGCCCCACTATCTTTATCCCTCTCCTTTATAATAGCATGTACTTCACTTATTGTCCCATGTAGGTCCCCCTGAATAATATATGTGGTTAGAATGTATGCACCTTTCTAAAAGACCAGCCTCCACCTGTCACCATGTCCACTTCTTAGGATGTAGTATAATTTCAGGGTCTGTATTTTTTTATTTTTTATCTTCTCTTTTACTATCCTAACTATCTTATAGTATGTCATTGTGTGTGTGTATCATGTTGTTTTTGTCTATATGTCTCTCTTTTTTTCTCTATATGATCATCCTGTATGTATGTCTTTCTCTCTGTTCTTATCTGTAGGAGTGTGTGTCTATATATCTGCAAGTTTTTCCATCTATATATCTATCCATTTTACAACAAACCCATCTATCTATTTATCCATTTATTTAATTTTAATCACATTGTTTATTTTTAATGATCAATCTTTTCACAAGTGGGTTTATCCATGGGTTTTTTTTGTTTTTTTAGTCTATCTACATGTCGTTATGATGACATGTCTATCCATCTTTCAATGTGACTTTTCATTTGTATATTTTTCTAGCGTCATTATTTCTATTTTTATATAAATCCATTTTCATTTTATATGTGTACATATTATTTTTTCTCTTTTAATTCAATTTTTTTATTACTGTATGTGCGTATTTTATACCCATCTATGTTTCTATCTTTCGTTTATATTCAATTTTTTTTCATGTTGTATTTTCAATTATTCATTAGTTCATTGGTCCATTTATACACCCATCTGCTTGTCCATCCATTTACCTATCTTTTTGGTTTTTCAGCCATCCATTAATTTCATTACTAATGTGTGAGAAATTAATAGTCCAAGGATATGTCATTAGACCCACAATTATATAACTTATAGGACTTAGATACCAGTGATTTTGGATGTTTCCTATACTTCTCATCATTGGACAAGTCATCTTCTCAAAATCATCAGATGGATCATTATAGAACAACTTTTTGACTCATTATATCATAGATTTTGACATTCTATGAAGAATATGGGCATGGATGATCTTATGATTTGGGAACATTGCGGGTTGTTGGTATTTTATGTGGATTTCTAGTAAACCTCTCCCTTTGTGAATTGTCGATCCCATAGTGTCCTTGAGATCACTAATCAGTAGTTTTCTCTAAGGGTGTGATGATATCCAGGAGTAGGAAATCCATGTTCTTAGACCTATAAAATCACTTGGTGAAGGAAGTATGTTCACAATATTAACTATTTTTATGGTCCATCATCATCTACAGTTGCCCCAACACTATAAAATGTTTCTCCATACCAATATCTATAAATATTTCCTGTCACATTGAAAGGTCAAAAAACATGAATATGACCTTTTCAATATAGAAATGTAGTAATAATTAATGCATCATCACCAAAACTTTATTGAAGAGAATTACAAAATCCTATTCTATTAGCATAGTTTACATGATAAATGAACACGGCTTGAAAGCATTGTGGGTGTCATAGATCAGGAGTAGGTAGTGTCTTGATTACATCATTATGAATCTTATAATATGAATTGGTGGAGGTATGTATGGTTTTACATCCTATCACCATTCTTCTTAATATCCCTATTCCAGTTATATATAGAAAATGTCTTGAGAAACATCTATATTCATTAATGAGAAACCCATTAAATGTTTATATGTTTTACTAATCTCGTAAAGACCCTTAATGATTTCTATTCATGTCTCAATTATAGCATTGATTTGTTTATGGGATTCCTTCCTCATGGATTTCTTGACTTCCCTTAATAATTCGTGGACTAATGAGGTTGTTCACTTAAGATCTCCCTAAAGAGCCTTTGTGGGTGTGGGATTTTCATTCATGGCACCATAGATTTGTTCTTCGTAGACCTAGTTTGCCTCCCATTAGATGATTCTTAATTTTGTATTCTATAAGGTGTAATGTTTTTTTCTATTTGATCCAGGGGATCAATTTTTATTGGATCATGTTTATGTTATAGATGTACATCAAGGATATCTTGATGGATTAGGAAATAGAGGCCACCTTTAGCTCCTACATGAATACAGTACATGTCAAATAGACCTAATATGTATACATCCATTCAATCCTGATACCATCACATATGTTAAATATCTAATATTTTTCCATCATCACAATTGATCAAAAATTGAGTGGGAAATATGGATGTATATATTTGTGTTTGCAGCTCCGATATGTTTGTTTGGCTGTCTAGGTAAGTTTTCTAGTGACTTAAGCCACATTCATGGGTGGATTACCCCAAATAGATTATGGTAATATTTGAGGATATATTGGATCTTCTCTGATTATTATAATCAAAAAATTGAAGGGGGATGGTTTCTTCTAGGTCGTACGAAAATGATATACGTCAACAGTATATTCTATTATAGTTGAAGGATTGTGTGTTTCTCTCACAGTGAGTGTATCTCTGTGTGTGTGTGCATGTGTATCTATCTTCCCATAAATATGTCCATCCAGTCATTTGTCTATAACTTTTTATGTAATCTCATACACAAGTTCATTGGTCTATCTATTCCTTCATCCCTCATTCACTGGCCTATCTTTCTATTCATCTATCTACACATCGGTTTGATCAACTATGCTGGTGTAGTTGCATCCATCCATAAAATTTTTAAGATGGAAAATGAAAATACCCAAGGATAAGTGTATCTGTATATTCAAAAGAGTATCTATTTTTAACACTTCATCAAATAACAAGGTAGTTTTAATCATAATGGAAATCAAGATGTGATGATTACTCATGTAGCACATGTCTTTTATAATATCTAGAGGTAAATTATGGTTTTGATTTATTTCGATTTAGGTTCATATCCTAACTCTTCCTCCTTTGATTAACCATATGGTTTGTATATGATTTTTTAATGTTATATTTAATGCATTGAATCACCCAAAAATATTCATATATATATATATATATATTTTTTGTGAAATTTTTTTTGTTTCTTATTGTTAGGTTGATTGTGGAAGATGATAGGAGTTGAATTGAAGCTAGTTGGATTGCTAATTTTGTCAGGATATCTGATTTTAATTTGTTGTTTGCAGGCTGTTTGTTTTGTTTTTTTTCTAGTTATAATACAACATTCCTGTTTTTTTTGTTCTGGTTATAATATTGTATTAAGGTTGTTGGAATGAAGGTTTATTTGTAGGCAATTTTTTTTGGTTACTGCATTTCACCTATTGGAAGGTAGGTTTTTTAAAAAATATCAAGACTTGCGACCGCTTATGTTGGCCGCTACATGTTTTTGTTCGTCAACCATTATTGAATGCCAATGACAGTCACTAACTCTATTTATTTAAAATCATTAACAGATATATAGACGGTCACTAATATCTTTCCTAGCGACTGCTACCACATCCTTGTTAGGAAACCCAATAGTGACTGTCTTTGGCGGTCTCTAATACACAATATTGATGGGGAAACTATGACTGCCAAAGGCGGCCGATTAGTAGTCCCTAAAGACTATTATAAACCACTTTTGGTGGTCAATAATAATCAATTTTCTAGTGACAATATCATTATCACTATATTTTCTTCAGTCATTATATTTTCAATAAGTTTATCAACTTTCTTTTGATAGCAACATTCCCTTGCAAAAATTCCATCATTTTCCACAGACAAATCAATATCATTTCCTCTTTGAAGGATTTTATTTCTTCTTGAATTTTCTTTTTGAAATGTAAGGATGAGTTTAGTTGTGCCTTTCCCTCAATTATATTAATATTGGTATTCAATTGTGAACCCATAATCACATCTCTCAACATGGATTCTTCTTCAATGCGAAGAAGCTTTTCAATTTTTGTAAGGAAGTATCACCACCATTTTTAATAAGTTATTTTCCATAATTCTACTAAATAGGTGGTAATTTAGTAATAATTTCACCAACCTTAAATGTTTATGGAATATTAATCTTAAGGGAAATATGTTTATTTGGTATAACTTGTTGCTCTTGAACAAGCATCAACACTATCTTGAAATCAACCATAGAATAGTTTAGATTCTTTCAATAAGAAATTTATTTATACATTATTCCACATCTATGTACTTGAACTTGATTGCATCCCATATCTCTCAAGTGTTATTCATTTGGAATAAATAGTCATAAGTACAATTTGATAATTTGTTGAGAATATGTCCTCGACAAAAAACATCATTGACTTCACATTTCTTCCTCATTACCTGAATGTTCTTGACATGATTCACACCAACGGGTGTAACATCAGGATTTGAAGTGGGCTCCTCGAGAATGAGGGGAAGATTCGGTTCAACTATGTAAAAATATTCAACACCGTAAGAAGAAACATCATCTTGTCGTGCCACATGGAGAAGTTATTTTCATCAAAATGGTCATGTTTGATCATGTCTTTGTTTATCAATTTGAGGGATATGGAATCTATCTTCTAGGTTCTAACATGGGTATCCACCCTTTTGATTGTTGTAAGAAACTATTTAAGAAGATAAAGAAGTCTAATTTAACATAGATAAGTGGATTTAATTCACTATCCAAAAGGGTTTGATCCACCCCCAAAATAATGGCGTAGAGTTTCCTATGGAAGATTCACTTGATAATTTCACCAATATTTGGGGAAAACTGAACATGGATTTTCGATTTCCTCACTGTATGATGTTGGAAAAAATATCTAGAATTTTATTGGGATTAAATAATAATTAAACCAATAATCGATCTCAACATCACTTATTTATTAAATGGAATTTGTCTGAATCGCACCATTTTGAGCTTACTTTTTCATTCGAAGAACACATTAGTTTGATCTAAATGAGATAAATATTGATGAGGGGAACTCATTTAGATTTAAAAAAAACAAAAATCCAATAGTTATGAGTAATCACGTTTTTTGTCTTATTTATAAAATATTTTGTTTTTTTGGTTATATATATATATAATAAATCATTTTACTAAATTTATATTTTTTATAAACACTTTAAAAAAAATTTGAAAAATTTATATTTTTAATGATTGATAAAATTTCCAAATGTTGTTTTTTTTCAATATTAAAATTGTGTTTAGTTTTCATGGAAAATATTACGTGGGTTTTTTGTTATTATTATGAAATTAATTTTTTATGGGTGGCTAGTGTTTTTGGGAATTAGTGTGTGGAGTTTTATTCTACTGGGCTTGTTTATGGATTGGGGCTCGCAATTGTTTTGAGGTCTGCTTCATTTAGGTTGTTCACTCTATCCTGCTTTGTTGGCCTTCTTAACCTCCGCTGCATGCCACCGTGACGATCCGCCAATTCGCCTCATCTTGATTGTTTGGGAATTGTGATATGGCAATCCCAGTTCACTGATTTTTGTTTCCTGGTATGCTTATCCAATGTTGATCATTTATCCTCAGCCATTCTCATGTCCTAGATAATTTGAGATCTTTATTAACAACCTATATTTCTTGATCCTTCAACTTTCCTTCCACCTTCCGTGTGGCTCCACGTCAATTACACTTGTCAAGGTGTCTCCTCGGGTCTGCTTTGTGGTGCGTGGGTGTCTAATTTTTTGTGTTTTGTTCGTCGTCTTCAACCTCTTAGTTCGAGAGCACTGAGATAAAGACCTTGTGGTTCTGATATACGCTGCCAGCACGTCACTATCCTAACCCTGTTCAGATGATCTCTGGTGGTGAACTTGGCTCTCACGAGTTTTGAGGAGACCATTGTAGAATCCATAACTTTTGAGCTCAGTGGAGTTATGTTTTCTTTGGTGCTTCTTTGCTGTGATCCCTCACTTTTATTTCTTATTTATATTTTGTGTTTCATGTTCTCTATTTTTTTGTTGGTCTGTTTCTCGGTGACTTAGGTGTGTGTCTGTGTCTGTCCAGTTCGGGGGAGTTCTTCGCTAACTCCGAGCTAGAGTTTATCACCGACTCTTTGGTGGATGAGGTCCCTATTCTAGGATTGCTTCTCAGGTCTTCAAGTGTAGTCTGTCTTTACTTCTACTCACTTATTGTATGTTCTATGTTTTCATTTTTCATAACAAAAGGATAAATGTGGTGGTGTTTTTGTTGTGGAGAAGGACAAAAATGTTTTTACCACATAAATAATTGTGTTCAATCTACTTTCCTTCATTTTCATTTTTTGTTCTTTTGACATTAATAATAAAACAATTATTAATTGTTGTTTTTTTACTTTGAACATGTTTTTGTATACCTGTGCCAATTACACAACATATGGTATCAAATCTTGTATTACTTTTTAATTTTACAATGTCTGTTATGTTTGAAATTTAATATTTTAATGGTGAAAATGATTATAATATACAGAGAGTTAAAATGCCTGATTTTTCAGTTCACAGTGGTCTTGCTGATGCTTTACACCGTAGTAATAAACCCATAGTGACTATCCCTACTGATGGTAATTCCACCACTGTGTTTATGTTGATCCTAGTCTGGTTGAAAAGTCTCATTGTACTCTTCTGTTAAGCCTAGGTGATAAGGTATTTCCCTAAGTTTCACACAAAACCACTTCTAAATCTATTTGGCATAAACTCGAACACTTGTATATGACTAAATCATTGGTTGGGCATTTATACAAAACATGCGGATGTATCATTTTAATATGGCCCCTAGTTCTTTTGTGTTAGTTCATACTGATGAGTTTAATAAAGTTTTTTTGGATTTAGATAACATTTACAATGATATTAAAGATTTAGATCATTCTTTAATTTTGTTAACTTCTCTTGATGATTATTTTAAATCATTTAGAGAATCCATGATATATGGTAGGGATTAAATTATGTTAGAGGAAGTTAAGTCAGCTATTTTGTCCCGTGATCTTCAAACACATGGTTTGAAGGAACATATGGGCACTATTAAAAGTGAACCTTAGATAATTCATACTAAGGCACCTATAATAAATAACGGTATGAAAGATAAAATCTATTCTAAGGGTTTTTTGTGTTTTGAGTGTCACCACACAGACCACATAAAATGTTACTATCATAATCTACATGATTGAGATAGTATGGACCAAACACATGTGCTATGTCCTGGTTATGATAATACAAAATTCCATTAGTTTGAAGACCTTTCATTAGAACTAGACATAGGTTTTGTGTTGTTTCTACTTGCATTCCTACTTTTCATTGCGTGGGAACCACGGTTGAGAAAAAGGTTTTGTTTTGTGGGTTGGTCTAAGCCGTTCATGCTTAGGGGGAGAAGTTTTCATTTCATGTATGTTTCTTGTTTTGTGGTTTTTATGAATTGTTTATACTACTTTTTAATACTATGACATTATAATATTTTATTTGTTTTTATTTTTTACCTTATTTTACCTCATGAAAGGTTTTTTTGAATTACAGGAATTCACATTATCAAGAGTTGTTGTTTTTAGATAAAACAAAGGTAATGTGGGTGTAAGATATGTTTTAATGAAGTAGTTTAGAAAGTTTATTTTCTGATCAAGTTCTAGTATGTTAGTAGTAGGTGTGTATTATGGGTAGAACATGTGTCATTACCAGCATGTGCTAGGTGATATTCATGCTGGGTGAATATTTGTAGACATAGGGTTTTTGGTTTTAAGAAAATCTACCACCCTACTTATAGGTTAAGGGTAGTTAGTATTTTATTTTCAATAACACAATCAATAAGTTTTATTTAAATATTAAATAGGTTGAGATATTTTTTTTTGGTTTTAAATGTTAAAATCATGTTTTGTACTCATCCAAAATATTTTGGGTGTTTTTCTGTTATTGTTATGAAACTACTTTTCTATGGGCTGCTTGTGTTGTTGCAACCCAGTTAAAACAATTCATTCTTTTTTTTATTTATGAATAAATTATGACCTTATAAATATCATAATGTAGATATGGTAGTCCCCTAGTACATAAAATACACACAACATGAATGCAGATCAATCTACTTATTTAGATGGCGATTGGGTGCATGATGGATGAGGCAGATGGAGGATGGGGCAATATTTGAGAGAGAGAGCAGCGGCTCCACTGACCCTTGCACTTTCAATCTAGTTTTCTTTTGGGGCCAAGAGCGATGCCAATAATTTGTAGTCACAGTCGCATTTCATCTGGAATTTTCCGCAGCAGTGTGAGGGGGATCTCTCGCACCGCCCCCAAAAGCTGCATCAATGCTCGTCATGGGTGAGTTTACCGGGGGCGTCACGTCCCCCCCATTGAGCATCATTTGAAGAACCCAAGAATTAGAAAGAGGAGCAGAGTGTAAGGTAGAATACCAACACCTTCCTCATCTCACACATCAATACTCAGCTTCACTCTGCTAGTTGGCGGACTGCGGGGGTATAAATAGCATGTCCGGGCTTAACAAACCAAACAGTGTGCCCTGGGTCAAAGAAGTGTTTTTGTAGAGTTATGAGTCTAAACGCATATATTTTTACTTATAAAAGGAGGCACCATCAAGACTTTTGGACACACCAACATCAAAACACCAAGAGAATAGCCCGTTTGGTTATCATCATTCATCTATGATCATTTTTCCTTTGCATTCAAGAGTTATAATTTTGAGATCCTTTCCATTTTTGGGAAGTCTTTACCATTTAATTGTTAATTTTAGTGGACCCCCCCTTTTGGACTATGTCCCGTGGTTTTTACCTCATTGGGATTTCCACATAATAATTTTCGTTTTCAACCATTATATTCTGCACATTTACTTTTGGGTTGTTGCACATCGAATTTTACTTGGAGGGAAAGATTATATTTTTCCACTACCCATTCGCATTGATTTTGTTTGCATGTTCTTTGATTATCGTCATTCCCAATATCTGGTATAAAAGTAATTGATTTTAATTTCATATTTATTATGGAAGCCATTTATAGTTGGATAATTTGTTGAATGGTACCAACTACCATATGTGGCGACTAAAAATTTAGGATTTTCTTTTTGTCAAGAGAATACATCTTCTGATTTGTAGTACCCAGAAGCTAGAAAGAATGTTAGATGAAGAATGAGAATTTGATCATGAGATGGTTTGGGGTTTCATTCCCCAATGTGATGAATGCAACATCATGAACAACATTTTCAATATCCCTCGCGCTAGAACATTGTAGGAGAATCTTGGGACTACCTATACTTCCAAGCCCGGAAACAATAAATTTTTTCTTCTCAAAAAATGATAAATTTTATTTATAATGAAGGTACGTCTATTTAGGACTATTAGATTGAATATTAGTGATGTTTTGATTTGTTTTATATTATGGTAATAAATTTTGAATATGAGGTTTTAGATCTTTTGTTTCTTAACACATTACGAAATTCTTGGGAGAATTTATGTGTTAATCTAACTGGTTGTAATCTTAACGGTGTTGTGAATTATAGTTTTGTTAGTTTTTCAGTTTCAAATGAAAATTCCAATATATTTACTTATGTTAAATCATATTCGTAGCTTTTATTCATAGGGAACAAGGGAAGAAGTCAAGACTTGGGACAGAGCAGTCATGGTAAGAGCAAAGGTAGAAGAAAATCCAGTTCAAGGAAAATAAATTTTGAATGTCATCATTATTGTAAAAAGGGACATGTTATGAAGTTTTTTTATTAGATGAAAAGAGAAACTAGAATGAAGGAAATTTCATAGGTGAAAATTGGTGATGAAGATGATCTTTCCATCGCTACTACAGGGGGTGATCTTGTTATTGTTTATGACTCCATTAATATCACTTCTCACGATTCTTGTTGGGTTGTTGATAGTGGTGAATGTTTTCACATGACATCTGACACATTCCTATCATGGGGTGTGGAAAAAACAATTATTTACTATTTTAAAATATAGAATAGTGGTTAACAATGGTTTTTCTCCAGAGAGGAGCACTCAACAATCATATTTTCCACATTAAAATTAGAAAATGAAGTTATGGTTGTTTTATAAATGATTGATTTTGAAAAGAAAGTAAAGGAAGAAATTATAAAAAATATTGAAATCATATTGAAATATCATGTGATTGAAATGGTTATGTGAATTGGTTTAATAGATAGAGGTTGGTTTTCCAATTGAAATGTTCTCATAGTTCTGATTAATTCAGTCATCTTATGTTAAGCCGATTAAAGTGAGATTTCACACTCACTTCCTCTCACATCTTTGGTAAACATTGTTGGTGAGAGAAAAACATAACAAGATATTTTTTTTGTATAATATCATTCATTTTGTGAATTATTTGTATATAATAACCTCAATTGATTTAGTAAATTCCTGATCGGGTCTTGTTTATCCCAAACAATCTTGAATATGCACTACAACTCGCAAACATACTGATGATCGCAAAGTACTTCACCACTAGGACCTGATCTATTCCATCTCATATAGACCATAAACTATTGGAGGAGTTAATTTTCATTAAAAAAATAAATAATAACAACAAAATATAAAATCAAATACCACCACACAAGATAATATAAACTGTTATTATGAATTGAATCCAACTTCGCAGAATAGAGAAATTTTTTATAACATTATGTGAATGAACTCAAAAATTAAAAAATGTGAAACATAAACATCCCCAAACACTACTAAGATTTACCCTACCATGTTAAGGGTAATTTAGAAGAATGGGGAAGAAGAATACATTACAAAACTAAATGAATGATAAGAGATAAAATGAAGAAAAAGACAAATATCCTCCAGAATCATTTCACCTGATGTTTAGATTCTGTTCTCCCACCATATGGTCGAATTAGACCGTGGTCCCTTCTTATAGGATGTGATAAATGTGGTTGGATAGATATCCTTGAAATTTCAGTTCATTTGGCATAGTTTGAAGTATGTTATGTCCTAAATAATAGACCTGACTTTTTTATGGATGTCAAACACTATTCCACCAACCATACTTTGACCAGTTCATGGGAGGCATTAAGGAAATAATTTCTGTATAAAATTTAATGTGAAATTTCCTCATAGAGTTGGATTTTGGTCATAGCAGGAAGCACCCTATTCAGTGGTTGGTATCGCATGATATGAATCTTTGAATAAGGAAAGGACTATTCTGCGAGGCAAAATAAGTGTTCACATTGGTTGATTTTTTTTGGGTTTGTAAGACTTTGAATGTGACCATGGTCTAGAAGAATAAGTTATACCAAGGAAACATGGAATCATAAAAAAATGAATCTCACAAATTGGAAACATATTTTAAAAATTATGTGTGAAATACAGAGGTGAAATAAAACTGTTAAATTCACAGAATTAACCAGTTTTGACATTTAATCTCAAATCTCACCAAAAATCATAAAATGAAACAAATAAGATCACATTGATTAATTTATAGGGATTAAATCATTTAACACACATGAATAATGGTGAAGATAATTTCTCGATCAATACCCTGACATTTAGCACTTGGAATCATGGACAAATACAAATCAAAATCAAATCAAATAAAATTTACAACACATATCCATGGGATCCACCAATTTAACACCAAGAAATAAAAAAATATCATTCATCATCAAAAAAAATTCTTAAAATTTATCCAATTAAGATCCTTCAGTATATTTCCTATTAATTTTTCCTCCCATGCACACAAAACACTTACCTAACTTACATTATCTCTCATCACACAAATTTCAATTATTTTGCAATGTATTTATCATCCAAACTCATACAAGGGTCACCATAGGCTTGATAAATTCCTACATCTCCACCCAATGTGACTCAAGGACATATTTTTATCATGATGACTTGTCATGGTATTTATATGGATTTAGGTTTTTTGTATTTTGATGTGAAAAAATTGGAGGCTGAATGTGGAGGGCTTATATATTTTTGAAGAAAAATTGCATTATTCAAATTTATACTAAAGTATGGTATCCTCCTAAATCCAGTTAGAATCAATTCTACACCATCAACATGAAAAATTAATTACATTTCAAACAATTTATCATTTTAGTAGAAAAAGTATAAATCATCTCAAACATGATTTTTCTTGAATGATCTAGATAGGAACAACTTGTTTTTATTGGAATCTCTAGAAAGGCACCACATATCAAACAAGAAAGATCCAGATACGGAAATACATTCAAAAGAATGATATTTTTAGCAATCACATCTCTTCAAAATTTGATTTTCCACCCAAATCTTCACCAAATGTTGTATCACAAACCAAGATAGCTTCCCCCACACATAAGTTCAACTAGATTATGCAATTTCACTTCATGAGCAGGTTGGATAGGGAGACTTAGGTTGTAATGTGGCTAACCTAACAGAATGCTAATAGCTTCTCTGGTATTCAAGGATTTAATGATCATGTTGGTCCATTATAAAAAGGATTATTATGAAATAGTGGCCTTAAAACCAAAGACATACCTCATCCATTTAAAACATAAGTACCTCAAATCCTCAAGTTCTAACAGAAATAAATCAAATTATGGTTAAATAAAGTATTGAAGAAGTGAGGTGAATGTAAATAATATGAAATAAACGGTTCAAAATTATAATATTTAAGGGATTTCAATGATAAATACAATGATATGTGGCATGGGATTCAAAAATTCGAAGTACCGTTCATGAAATTTCTAATGACTTGAACATGAAATAAAGTCATTTTCTGCATTCATTTATGCTCAGTTTCATGGAATAAATTATTTCACTCATAGAAATGGGTTTCAAAAATTGATTTAATAATCATTATAGCTCAAAAGATTCAGAAACACACAAAAATTTTAAATACAATTTTGTTTAACAGAAAATAAAATAGTAAATGAATATCCTAAACTATAAGGGTTCCCTCCCCCACAATTAAATGATGTAGTGTCCTCAATGCATTCAATTATATTTAATATCTATGTTGTGACGACTCGGACCCAGATTCCACTTAATAGGTTCCCTGATCCTAAAGGTCCGCATGGCCTCAAGTGCAAATTCTTGATAGCCAAAGGCCGCAGACTAGCAACGAGGGACTAAGGTGTGTCTGTCGAAAGACTATTCACTCATTAGTAGAGTGTATCACAGTAGAAGGAATATATATATATATAATAAACAGTGGATTCAATATAATTAATCAGTAGAATAAAACTAATGCAATAGAAAAACAAGAATAACAATAACAGTATTAATTGGAAAATTGATGATGTAATTTCTTGAAACTAGAAAACTAAAGAACATGGATTCAAGATCGTAGGAATAACATGTTCCACATGGTGGAAGAAGAAAAAAGACTACACCGAGAATCCAAATATCCAACTTGTTCATCTACTATCACGCTTCATCTGAAACAACAAGTAATCAAGTGATTGAACACATACGATTCCCTTTGTCAACACATATAACCATGTAATCTAATCTCGGTAACAAACAGCGCCCAGAGAGGGTATGAGATAAAATCATTGTTCACCGACAACGGTGTCTATAACATCCAGCCTGTGTAATGGAATATTGAAATGCGTAGCCACGAATATATAAAGTAAAGAAAGAAATACAATATAACTAAATACCTATGTACCGGTATCAGCCCTCGACTGTTGTATGAACTTATAACTAGCTCATTTTAGTATTTATTTACCATTTATTGTTAATATGTTTGGTAAGGCATATCCAACACTGACATTACTTTGTGATAGTATAATTATTGAAGGTCCCAATACGTAACAAGGCAGCCAGAAAAAGATAACCAGTGAGAGAGTTCCAGGGTAATAACCAACGTAACGTAATCTCACAGAACACTAACTTAGTAGTATATTAGTGTAGCTAAGGGGTAAGAGTATAAGAAAAGGAGAATAATCCAAGTCATTCCGCAATAAGGTGTCTACCGAGTCCAAGGCGATTGACCATGTTAAAACAGGGCAAAGCAAGGACATTGACCTATGGGCTTTCACCATGGAACCTATTAGTCAACTTTGGATCAAAGGAGTGTATCCAAGTTATCCTATAATAATGTAGATGACCCTACAGTAGTATACCATGAATCCAAGGAATATACAACAACCAGATTCTAGGTGGGTATCAACCTAAGAAAACCACATCGTTGAATTGGAATGGGGTTCCCGAGACCCAGAGTATTATCCTCTCAAAATCCAAGGTGATCTCAAGTAAGTTACATCCTATTTGATATTGTAATCATGTAATAATTCATTTTTGTTCGATTATTGACTTCCATTAGAGTGGATAGGTCAATTAGAGTTCCAACCATTTATTTATTGGTCCACGCCTAGTCTTCTATTAGTGTGGATATGCCATGTATCATGGAAACAATTTAACCAGGTCTTAATTACCCATTAAGGCATATTAAATTAGAGAGGTTCACTCCAATACCATCCATTAACATATAAATAGGTTCTATATAAATGTGACCTTTATTCAATCTCATTTTTTAAGGCCAAGTTATATACTTATTATACTTTCCATCTAACACTTCAAATTTAATAGTCCTTTGGAAGAACTTACCTTAGGTGGGTAAAGTGGTGAGAATACATGGTACATTCCATTATGCAATTCATTTTACTAACCATTCATTTAATATGGAATGGATTAATTTTACGAAGATGAAGAAAAGGCACACCCGAACGGTGGCTCAAACATGCTGAAACACTAAAAACCCAAATGTGGCATAACCATCAACATGGGGTGGATTTAGTTGTGGGTTTTTCCACTAACAAATAATCACATATTTGGAAATATCATACCCATATGAGTTTAACAAGTATAATCATGGAATTTAAATTTATGAAATGAATCTTGATGAAAATAGAGGGCCCCACACGAACATTCCAAAAACAATGGGCTTTAGGGTTAAGTTATAAATCACCTACCTTAGGGTTTTACGATACTTATCCTCCTATATTGGTCCTTGATTTTCCTCATATCAGTGTAGATCTATGAAATGTTGAAAAAAGATCACATGATGATACCTAGGTCAAGAGAAAGGGTGAAGAAAAAAAAAGAGGACTCGAGTACTTACCATTGCACATCCAACGTGATGAATAGAAGATCGATTGGATGTAGGATGAAGGAGATCCCTTGATCCCTATATCTAGCCTTCAAAAAGCTACAAAATGGGTTGAAAGGGGGTTAATCCCAATGGTTCTAGGATTAGGGAGTAATGAGGAGGATTAATACATCATTATGGGAAAACTTGAAATTTACCCAGAAATTTAACCACGTGGACAAACCATGACCAGGATAAAAGGTGCCATCTAAATATTCTACTTAAAACTATCTATTCCCTAGCCTGGGCGATACCATAAGGAAGTCATGATCCCCAAACTCAAACTCAAGAGGTCAATGATGGTGACCGGTATAATATTTTTGGCTATATTGATGAGTAGTCATACATTTTCTGATCAGTTAAACCTGTTTTAATGTCCCTTAAACAAGACGAGGACCTAGTAGGGATGCCTCACATGCCTCTAGCATGCACAAGGGAGAACGAATGGCCTACCATATAAGGCCCCAAAAGGTTCCATCTGAATAATCTCTTGAAAACAATTATTTTAAGAGAACTCGACATGTGTGACAATCTTCTCCCAAGAATTGCTGAAATCAATGACACATAGTCAGAGCATATCCCCTAGAACCTATATTTTCAGTTTTAATTTTCCATCGGTCTAAGGGTGAAAATATAGGATTAGAATCACCTGAGTCCTCATTACTTTCCGAAACCCTTTCCAGAACCATTAAGTGAAACGAGAATCCCTATATGAAATGACAGTATGTGGAACCCCATGTAGTCGTATGATCTCATAGACATACAGTCTTCCCAGTTAATCAATTGAGAAAGTCTCCCAAATAGGAATGAAGTAGGATGATTTTGTTAGTCAGTCAATTACTACCCTGATAGAATTGTTACCCCTCAGCAAACTAGGTAATCCGAATATAGAATCCATAATAACATCCTCCCATTTCCATTCTAGGGTTAGAATTGGCTGTATCAATTCTTTAGGTCTTTGGTGCTTTGTCTTCACCTACCAATAGGTGGAACACCTACTGATGAAGCCTACAATCTGACATTTCATTCCAGGCCACAAATATTTCCATCCCATATCTCGATACATCTTTGAGATTCCTGGATGAAATGACCACTATGAATCATGGGACTCTTTCCTTAACTCCTCTCTCATATCAACAATAACCCAAATATGTCCATGTTGATGCAAGACATTGTCTCTATCCACAGACAAATCCAAAGGTGGATTATCTTTTGATATACTTTCATGATGAACCAAACCATCAGGATATGAAAACTGCCTACTCTTCACCTTCTCATGATGAGAAGAGGTAACCGTTGAGGTTGAGAAGAAAAAAATATCTTGATTTTCATGAAACTCTATATAAAGATCAGAAAATATGGCCACTAACTTCCATTCATCTTTGGATTTTAGTACGACCTGTGTTTGAGTTTTCTGACATATGCATCAGCGACCACATTACCCTTTCCAGGTGTATAGGTAAGCTCAAATTCAATGGATTGTAGATATTTGACCCATATCCACTATCTGAGGTTAAAGTAATACTGAGAAAATATATACTTGTGGTTCATGTGATTTGTATACACCACATAGTGCTCACCCAATAGATAATGTCTCCAGCGACGTAAGGCTTGGAGAATTGCTTCTAGATCCAGGTCATGTGTCAAGTAATTTCTCTCATGAGTCGTCAGCTGTTGAGATCCACATGTAACTACTTTTTCTTCCTACATAAACAATTCTCCTAGGTCAATGTATAATTCATCGTAGAAGACAATATAACCATTACCTGGTTCTAGAAGAATCAAAATTGGTGCCGAAACAAGCCTCCATTTAAACTCATGAAAGGATGTATCCCATGTTTTTGGCCATGTGAACATTGAACCCTTCTTTATAAGACCATAAAGAGGTGAAGAAAGACAAGAAAAGTCTTGTATGAAACACCTGTATTATCCAACGAGCCCTAAGAAGCTCCTAATATCAAGCACGTTTTTGAGATTCTCCTAGGAAACTACAACACTAACCTTTTCAAGGTCAACATATACTCCTAATTTTGAAATTATATAACCCAAGAAATGAACCTTGTTGATCCAGATGTGTCCCATAGTAATCTTGGCATAAAGATGATGCTCTCTTAGTGTACTCAGAATGCTATCAAAATGTTTTTCATGGCCATTACGAGTGTGATAATACACCAAGATGTCGTTTAAAAATACTATGATAAAAGTGACCAATTTTGGGAGGAAACCCCTATACATGAAAGACATGAATATAAAAGGTGCGTTCGTAATTCTGAATGGAATAACCAGGTCCTCTTACAGACCATACCTGCTACGTAATGATGTATGAGGTATGAATGATGGTCTGACTTGCACCTAATGATAATGTGGTCTCAGTTCAATCATAGAGTACACCTTTTCTCCTCAGAGAATGTCAAAGAGATCATCTATTCGAGGAAGTGGATACTAGTTATTGACCATAATCTAGTTCAATCTTCAATAATCCACACTAAAATGAATACTTTATCCATATTCTTGGTGAAAATCATAGTTGAACCCCAAGTGGATGTACTAGGACATGTAAAGCCATTAGCCTCTAGGTCCTCTATTTTCCTCTTGATCTGTTGAAGCATAGTACGTAACATTATGTATAGAGGAATGGACAATGGGAATTCTCTTCGAACAAGATCAATTGTAAACTCTACCTCTCTCTTAGGAGGTAAGCCAAATAAGTTATTGGGAATGATTTCCCTAAAAAAATAAAATACTGGAGGGAAATGAGTTTGAAGAAAACCGTAATCCTCCACAAAAATATTTTCAATTAGGGAGGTCCCTCCACCTAGCCCATGTTGCTGTAGTCCAGCTCTCCTAGACTGTACATCCCACTCACCTTTGAAAAGAAAACATCTTCCTTATAGTGATGTAAAAGAGACTCTATGGCAATAGAAGTCTAAAAAGCCATGATAGTGGACTAACCAGGCCATCCCAAGAATGACATTGAAGCTCATCATCATGAGAAAAAAGATATTCCACAAGAAAGGGTAACTGCCAAACTCATGGGGATAGTACCTGCACTAGAATATTATCTATGTTTGTATTCTCAACGGTGTATCAAGGGTCATTACACCATAATGATACTGTATCTCTAGTCCAAGAATTTCCATGATATATAAAAAAATAGAAGATTTTGAAGCACCTGTATAAAAAAAGTAGACACAATAGTAGAGGCTGCTAGAATTGTACCTCGTACTGTAGATGGTCCCGCAACATGATCTTCAGATATTAGCTATAAAGAATGAAACTTACTTGATCCATGTCCACGTGAAATAGATAGGCTACCATGATCCTGACTACTCTTCTAGTGGTACTGGTGATTAGGGTCCAGACTACCACAACCACAAAATTCTCCTCAGCTAGACCTCCCGGTGCTATTCTAACTCCCAGCCTAACATGATGCATATTAACTCACTCTGGTAGGTGGCGCAGATATTGATCCCTTTTCACATGAAGCTGGTGTAAAGGTCCTACAAAAGCACTGAAGATGACCCATACGTCTTCATGTCCTACACTCCATTGGGTCTCTATCACATTGGGGCTTCTTATGTCTTAGTATTCCACACTAATGACACACCACAGAGCTATCAAAGATGATACTATGGTTACCACTGACCTAAAAAAACCTCAAGGGAATGTTTCCTACCACTAGAAGAACTAATGTCCTGATGCAGCACTGCTCCTTTAAACTTGGTAGTTGTGGCATCCCTTAGGTGACACTCAGTGATAATGGCATGATAAACTATTTAAAATAAGGTAGGATGGTGAAAGACATTCACTTGAGTTTAGATGGAATATTGTAGCCCATCCTCAAAACGTCTAGTACACGAAAGCTCATCATCGACTAGAAGTGGTGAGAACCGTTGTAAATCAATAAAACATTATGAATATTCCATAACTGACATAGAACCCTACATGAGATGCATGAACTCTCTAGCTATGTCAACTATCATTTCCCATGGAAATAACTAATCTTGGAAGGTAGTCTGAATGTGAACCCTTAACATGCAATGTTGATAACTGACCTAGGTAACCCCATCCCACCAACACATGGACGAATCTAGAATCATGTATATATAAATGTTGACTCTATGCTCTAGAGGTGTTCCCAGATGCTAAAATATATACAACAAGGCCTCTATCCATGACTGAGTATCCTGAGAACTTCCCTCCCCTGGAAAAGTAGGTGGATGGCGCTACGGGACATGCGGGTATGATCAGCCATGGTAGGTGCAACCGGTGGAGCACTAGACTACATCAGAGGTAGGAAACAATAATGAACTTAAGCATCAACACTCAGATCAGGAACTACATGTGGTGCATCATGTGGCACCCTCGAATGTAAGGCAGGAAGCTCAGGGCCCACCATGTCTGGAGCATGGTCGTCACCACCCACCGAGCGAATGACATGGGGACTTCGTGGCAGAATTGGTCTACAAATGCCAAGTAAACACCGTAGAACAATCTTAGGAAAATAATATAGATTCACTAATAAAATATTAATGTAAGAAAACTCACCACCCAAGGCATACTACCCCAAACTACCTGCATAGACGGGTAGGTATCGGTAAGTGCTCTAGTATTAGTTTCATGTCATTTTGAAGTTAATTTCTAGGTTCATTCATTTAAATTTGATAGACATGAAAAGGACGTATAAGGATGTGAAACCAATTAATTTTAGATTTCATGATTCAATTTATAATAGATAGTTATTTCTGATGAATCCGTGCTAATACACTTATCACTAGAAACAACACCCACTTACTTATAACATAATGGCTCGACTCAGTAAATTACTAATCCAAACCCATTAAGGACCATACACCTCATGAATTGAGATTGGAAATCACTAAAATGAAGGCAATGTAATACAAGTACAAGTAATCTATCACAACCTCACTCAATAATCACAAGCATATCATGAAATGTAATGTAATGAAATTAACATATATGGCATGACAATATGAATGACATGTGAACTCTAGGTGCCTATAATAATACATGCAACAATGCTCCTTTCCCTCATATAATCGGGCTACAGATGAAATAAAATCTTAGAAGAGTAATAATCAACAACACCACACATCATGTTTGTCACCCAATGGTGAAATAATATCAACTCTAATAAGCATAAGAAGAATAACAATTATAATTTAGGCAACGTGTTTTTTACCCAGAACATTGGTTCACAACTCCCAAGCACGACTTATGACCAAGTACCTAGCATTAATATTCCCCAATATATTGTCACCAAATAGTAAATCAAGAAATGAAACCACCTATAATACCACATTGCGATGAACCAAACCTGGATTCCTCTTAATAGGTGCCCCGAGCCTAGTGGGGCACATGGCCCCAAGTGCATATTCCTGAACGCCAGAGGCTGCCGAATAGAAGTGAGGGCCTAGGGCGTATTCATGGGAATACTATACACGCACTATCATAGTGTAGCATAAAAAATGACTATTAATGAATAATTAACATCAGAAGAAATATAATTAAACAACAGAAGAAAACTGATTCAATAGATAAACAAGAAAAACAATAAATGTATCAATAGGAAATGTGATGATGTGATGTCATGTAACTAGAAAACTAGAAAACATTGACATAAAAAATAGGTATAATATGCCCCACAAGGTAAAAAAAATACTACTCCAAGAATCTCAATATCAAAATAAGACATCCACTATTAAGCTCTATCCTAAACAGCAAGCAATCATGTTTTTGAAGATGAATGATTCCCTTTGTCAACACCTAAAACCATGTAATCTACTTTGGGTACCAAATGATGCCTGCATAGGGTGTGAGATAAATATCAGTGGGCCACCACCAAAGTTGTCTGTAACAAACAACCTCTGTAATGGAATATAGCAATGTGAAAACATGTATATATAATGTAAATAAAGAAATACAATATAACTAAATACCCAATTAACAACGTCAGAACTTGGCTGGTGTCTGAACATGTAACCAGATAATTTTATTAAGTAATTACCATTTTATTATAATAGGTCACATGAGTCATAGAAAACATTGACATCACCTCGTGATAGTATAAGTAATGAAGGTCCCAAGGCATAACAAGGAAAATTGATAAGGATATCCAGTGAGGGAGTTCCATGGTAATAACCAAGGTAACATAAATCTCACAGAATGCTAAATCAGTTGTATCTGAGTCAATATAAGGCATAAGAATATAATCCAAGGAGTGTAATCCAAGGCATTCAAAAATAAGGCGACTACCGAGTCTAAGGTGATTGACCAAGGTAAACCATGGCTAAGAAATGATAGGTCCCTACGAGCTTTCACAATGGAACCTTCTAGTCAATGATGTATAAAAGGATTGTATTTGAGGTATCCTATAATAATGTAAAGGACCCTATGGTTGTATACATGGCATCTGAAGAATAGGAAAAAATCTGACAATATGTGGGAATCAACCTAAGAAAACCACATCATTGAATTAGATTGGGATTCCAAGAACAAGCGTATTCTACTCTCAGAATCCATGGGGAGAATGAGCCAGTACTTTCCTATTTGTTATTATAATCACGTATTAATTCATTTTTAATCAAGTCTTTCCTTCCATTAGACTAACTAGGTCAAGTTGAGTTACAACCATTTATTTATTGGCCCATGCTAGGTCTTCCATTAGTGTGGATAGGCCAAGAAGCTTTTCAACCATTTAATCAAGTCTTAATTTACCATTATGGCATATTCAATTATAGAGTGTCACTCTTCTTCCTTCCATTAACATGGAAAGGGGTACTACAGACATGTGGCCTAAATTCAATCTCAATTTTCAAGGCCAAGTTATATACTTAATATACTTTTCATTCCAAATTTCACATTTAAAAATCATTTAGAAGCACTTAACTTAGGTGGTTCAAGTGGTGAGAATTCATGGTATATGGCATTATGCAATTCTGTTTAATAACCAATCATTTATTATGGAAAGCCTCACCTTTTAGAAGGTCAATCAAAGTCACACCTGAACGGTGGATCAAATGTGCTGAAACACTGAAACCACTAATGTGGCATAACCTTCAACATGGGGTGGATTAAGTTGTGGGTGTAACCATTAACAAATAATAAAACATTTAGAATGACCATACCCATAAAATTATAACAATTATAATCATGGCATGTAAATTTAAGAAACAACTCCTGATGAAATCAGTGGGCCCCACACAAACATTCCAAAAACAATAAACATTAGGGATAAGTTATAAACCACAGACCTTAGGGTTGTACAATCCTTCTCCTCCAGTATCGGCCCTTGATTTTCCATTTATCATATTAGATCTTTGAAAAGGTGAAAAATGATCACATGACGATACCTAGGTCGAGAGAAAGAGAGAAGAAGAACGACTAAAAGGGACTCGAGTACTTACCATTGTGCATCCAAAATGATTAATGAAAGATTGATCAGATGCTGGACAAAGGTGATCTCTTGATACCTAGATTTGTATTTCAAAATCATCCAAAATAAGAGGAAAAGGGGTTAATCACATAGGTTCTCAGATTAGGGAGGAAAGATGAGGATTAAATGACCTATGTGGGAAAAACATCAAATTTACTGAGAAATTTACCCTGCGCACAATTTGTCCTCACTGTTTGTCAAAACCTATGTATGCCATACAACACAGATCTGACCAAATGGTTTGGTCACACAATTCGATCAAACCATGTGCATGCCATGAACATGTACCTGAAAAAAGGAGTGCTTTCACCGTTAGGCCACATGGACATGAGCTAACTTTGCGAAGATTCTCTGTCTGAAAAACACCATCCGCACGGTTTTCCAAACCATTCAAAATTCATCCCAGTTTAATCTAAAACATGTTCCAAGATAGTTTTCCCCAAAAATATGGGTTTTGGGATTAGAAAAAGTCTCTAACACACTTGGAACCTCTACTAACTCATTAGGTATCCATATTAGGTCTAAAGAAAAGATTTAGACTGAAAAATTCCATACGGGAGTAAAAAAAGGTTCTTAAATAAGAAGTTTTGAAATTAAATTACAAAAAATAAGAATGTGTTATATAGACGTATAACCTGATGGATTTATTGTTAAAAAGGTTAGAGGAGTGTGATATCCTCCACTGGCTCTGATGTCATGGTCCCAATGAATTTCTTTAGCAGATGCCTATTAATAGTGAATGGATTCTGTTTTGTATCCTTAACAGTCTACACAGGAATGAAAGGATATACATGGGTAACTATAAATGGATCTTCATATCTAGAACAAACATTACCTGACATCAACTTCAGTATTGAGTTGAATAATAGCACTGTGTCTCCCAGATGTAAGTCATTCAGTTTGATTAGCATGTCACAATCCACTCTTGTTATCTCATTATAAATCATAGAATTTTTAAAATCTTCCCTTCTAATTTCATCTAGCTCTTGTAAAATTAATATTCTCTCCTTCCCAGATCTTTCAAGATCAAAATTTATCTTCCTCACTACCCAGTATTCCTTATGTTCTAATTCCACAGGTTGGTGATATCTTTTTCGACAAATTTTACTATATGGAATCATTCTAATTGAACTTTTATAGTCTGTATTATAAGTCTGTAATGTGTCATCTAACCTTACAATCCAATCCTTCATATTTGGATTAACAGTATTTTCCAAAATTACTTTTACCTCCCTATTGGTCACCTTATCTTGACGATTAGTTTGTGGATTATAGAGAGTTTATGTTTTATGATGCAACCCATTATTCTTCAAAAATGCCTCTATTTTATTATTGAAAAAGGGAGTCCCCTAACCATTTTTTATTTCTCTGGGAAGTCAAAACCTAAAAATATGTTAGCCCTGACCAAATCACAAACAACTTTAGCATCGTCAGTCCTCGTGGCTTTTTCTTCCACCCATTTGGAAATATAATCAACTACACAGAAGATATAATAATTTCCAAATGACAATTTGAAAGTGCCCACAAAATCTATTCCCTAGACTTCAAAAATCTCACAAATATTATCTTGTTGTTTGGGAATTTCTTGTCTCATTGAAACAGCTTCAAAAAACAGACCTTTTCCACACCTTTTCAATATTTTTGAGCATCTTTAAAAAGGGTGTGCCAATAATGTCCATATTCTAAAACCTTCCTTGATATCCTTTGTGGTCCAATGTGGCCTCCACAAGCTAATGTGTGACAAAAATTAAAGGCATAATCAATTTAACTTGAAAAAAACATCATCCATTTTACTTGGTCATTGCAAATCATTCAAAGAAATGGATCATCACATATATAATATTTATATTGAGATTTCATCTTTTGAATTTTTTGGGAATTTAAATGAAACAGGACATGTTATGTTACCAATTAATTTACCATATTGTCATACAATGGAACATCACTATTGATGATGTATATTTTTTCTCCATGAATCTCATCATTATGTTGGTTCTGGTTTCGAATTTCTGCTTCAACAGTATGGGGTAGTCAACTTATATGATCATCCTCCTAATTTTCAATTCCCTTTTTATCTTTAATTTTTAAATTAAACTCTTGTAAAAGTATCATCCATATAACTAGCCTTGGATTTTCATCCACCTTTTTCATTAAATACTTGAGTGATGCATGATAAAAAAAAATAAAAACTTTACTGCCAAGAAGATATGATCAGAATTTATATAGTGCAAAAAATGCAAGGAAATCCTTCTTGGTTGTTATGTAATTAATTTGTGTGGAATCCAAGGTCATCGATGTATTAGATATGACATCAGGCTTGTTGTCAATTATTTTTGATAAACCGGCTCCCACCGTTTGGTTGGATTCATCACAATGAAACTCAAAAGGGTACTCCCAGTTGGGTAGTTTCATTATTGGATGTATGATTAACCTTTTTTTTCCAGTTCCTCAAATGACATCCAGTATGCATAATCAAAATTAAAATCATATTATTTTAGAAGTAATCTAGATAGAGGGAGATAAATCTTACTAAAATATTTGACGAATCTTCTATAGAATCCTGTATGTGCTAAAAAAGAACAAACATGTTTTAAATAAGTTGTATATGGAATGGAATTTATTACTTCAAATTTCAATTTATCAACCCCAATCCCATTTTGTTAAATTATGTCCACCAACACTATTCCATTTTCAACCATGGAATGAATGTTTTCCAAATTTAAGATAATATTCTGTTCAATTAATTTTTTAAAACCTTTTTCCAAATTTCTTAAGAAATGTCCAAATGAAATACCAAAAAATGTGAAATCATCAATAAAATACCTATAATAAGTCCTGAATATGATCTGAGAAAATACTCACCATACAACACAAAAATGTACTTGGGGAATTGCATAGTCCAAAAGGAATCCTTTTTTGGGAAATTTTTTCAAATGTATAGGTGAAGGTCATTTTATTCTACTATTCTGGTGAGATTGGTACCTAAAAGAATCATGAGAATCCATATAAAAATAGTAATGATATTTTCTATCTAACCTTTCTAGTATCTGATCGGTGAATGGAATGTGAAAGTGGTATTTTCAGGTAACATGATTTAGCTTCCTGCAATCTATACACACTCTCCACCTATTTTTTATTCTCCTGGGGATGGGTTCATTTCCATCATTTAAAACAGTGGTCAGGCCAATTTTCTTTGGGACTACATGAATGGGGCTGACCAAATGAGAATAAGAGATTGGGAAAATGATGTCAGCTGCTAGAAATTTCTCTATCTCTTTCTTAACAACCTCCTTGATGGTGGGATTGAGTCTTCATTGAGGTTTTCTAAAAATTCGAGCATCACTTTATAAAAACATTCTCTGAGAGAAGACATTGGGATTGATTCTAGGTATATCACCTAAACTCCATCCTACAGCTTGAACGTTTGTTTTGTGTAGGTCAATCATAGTTTGTTCTTGTGAATGGGATAGGTTATTGGAAATGATTACTGGAAATTTCTCTCATTCTATTAGGTAATCATACTTCAAATCACTTGGAAATTGATTAAGTTCAAGACATGGGGGTTGTTTAAGGGATGATATTGAATTGAGGTTTCCTACTTATAAGGATGGAATCTCTTGTATCTTCACATTTTCTTTAAATAAATCAATGAAAAAGTCATATTTTGCCTCCTACTCTAACATGATATCAAGATTATTAGGTTCTTGGGAATTTTAATTTCCAAATATTAATGTTCTCTTAAAGATAAGAAGTCACGAATCATACCTGAATCACCAATTGGATTTATACCTTCTTTAGGGGAGATTGCATAAAGTGAATTATTACTAGATTGACGCTCAATTGCATAAATAATCTTGAATTTCACTATAATATCTCCAAGTTACATTGTGAGTGTTTCTTCATGGACGTTGATGATAGTCCTAGCTCTTTTCTAGAAGTGTCTCCCTATGATGATGGGAGAGTGGTCTGGTGCACTGTCATCTTCGATAGTAAGTACATAAAAGTCTATTGGAATGATATATACTCTTACACCCATGAGTAAATCTACTATATCTCTATCATAAAAAATGGTGGATATTTTTTATAATTAGTCTAGCACTCAAGTTGGATTTAGTTATTTGAACTGCATGGATGAAAATACTGAGTGAGACATAACATTTATTAATGCTGTTGAATCGCGTAGAGAAACTATAAAATTTAATGACCCAATTTTGCTGGAAATAGATAATGTCCCTGGATATTGATAATTTTTTTCATTTCTGTGATTAGTGTTGAGACACTTATTCCAAAACATATTCTCTTATTTCCATCCAACTGCCTTCTTTTTGTGCACATCATCAAAACAATTTCATACATAGGGATTTTTTGATTAAATCTAATAGTGGGATGCTGAATTCAACATTAAGAAAGGTTTATTGAATTTATATTTACATTATATTTTATTGAACATTCTTCAATTTAATTAATGCATATGGAAATGGTTCTTGGATATACCGTTTCTCCCTTTATTGTTTTTTTCAATGGTGTTTCTGGCATTTCCTTCATAAACATCATTTTTTATCTTTTTTTTTGTTTCGGTCCCATTATTTTGGATGTATGGTTTGATAATGAGAATTATTTTTAGAAGAATAATTATCACTCTCTAAGGGGGTGTGATATCTTTTCCACCTTGTGTTGTAATAATGCTCACACTTTCCATGGGATTCATAATTGTTTGTGTTGGGAGTTTTCCTTGATTATTGGTCAGAATTTCTATAAGGTAGTCAAATTTATTATCCACATTTCTCACAATATTGTTTACCTCTATAATCTTAATTTCATGAGGGTTATTATGAGAACTCATTGAAGGTTTTTCATATGGTTTTTTCTAGTATGGATGTTAATAGGGATATTGGAATGCAAAAGTGTTCTGGTATTGTAGCTACTGGAATGGAGGTTGATTTTGGTATTGATTTTGAAATGCAAGCCATCCTTGTTATATCTAAATCCATATCCTGGTTGGGATAGGGGTTGATGTGGTTGATTGAATTGAAATTTTCTTTCTTAATAGTTATCAACAATACATTCGGTCCCATTCACTTCTGAGCATTGATCAGTGTATTGATAAGTAGAAGACCATAAACCACATACAAGAGTCAGTCCTTATTGTTACTTAACATTGCTCACATCAAGTTGTCTCATCAAACTAGTCATTCTCTTAAGTGTTTCTTCATGTAAGTGTGAGGATGAATCATAAGTTCTTACCTAATTTATTCCTATAGTTCTCATACCTCTAGTGCCGAATTTTTGTGAGTTTTTCACAATCTTTTCAATCATACCTCTGACAACTGTTGGTGGCATTTTGATCCAGGCACTTTCAGATGAGGCATCTAGTAAATTAAGACCATTATCAAGAAGTCCTTGATAGTAGAAAACAACGAAATTGAGTTCCTCCAGAGTCTGATGTGGGTAGCTGGAATAGAGCTTCGTGAATCCATCCCAATACTCATATTGTGTCTATCAAGTTTATTGTCAAATAGAATATATCTCTTTTCATATAGATGTGATCCTATATGCGGGGAAATCCTTTGAATGAAGCATATGTTCATATCCTTCTTGTCTTGGACCTCTCTAGGTGGTAGATTGTAAAACCATTCCATCGATTCTCCCTCATGTGAGAAGGGTAATTCACTCCACTTTACCTGATCTTCCCCAACTCCTCAAAAGGGTTTCAACTAAAGAAGTCATTCATAAATACCTAAATATGTCATTATGAGTCTTCTCCTACGAGACCATGGAATTTAGGTAGAATTTGAATCATGTAAATGCGCAATTCAAATTATTATCTAAGGAATAGATAACTAGTTGATTTTATTGGTTAGAAAATTATGGTGCACATAGATGACATTAAGTTTGGTTGGGATTTCCATCCATTTTTATAGGTTTAGAGTGATCACTGAAAGTATCACTAGAATCGATGAGGATCTTTTAAAAAAATACTTCTCAATTGGGTTATTGTTCTTTCAATTTCTGGATCAAATTAAATTAAATGATTATTAGAGCTACATGTCATTGAAAAATGTTTTTTAGTGTTTGTGTTTTGAGGAACTACATCCCCGGAAAAGACGCTATGGTTGGATATGTACCTATTTTGGGGTGTGGAAAAAAATTATTTACTAAGTTAAAATATAGTATAGTGGTTAACCTAGGTTTTCTCCAGATTGGAATTCTCAAAAATAAAGTTTGTCACTTTAAAATTTGATAATGATGTGGTTGTTGTTTGTTAAATGATTGATTTTGAAAATAAACTAAAAGTAGAAATTTTGTAAAAGGTTGAAATAAAATTGAAAAATTATGTGATCGAAAATAGTTATTTTAATTGGGTGATCAGTTAGAGGTTAGTTTGTTCAATTTGAAATGTTATCATAGTTTATATTAATTCAATCCTATTCTGCAAAGCCGATTAATGTGATATTACACAATAAAATACTCTCACATATAAATTCAACAATGTTGATGAGAGTAAACATTAACAAGATATTATTTTGATATTATCTCCTTTATTTTGTGATAGAGTTTCAGCTAATATTCTCAATTGATTTATCCAATTCACGACCGGGTCCTTTTTATCCCAATCAATCTTGAAAATTCACTACAACTCTCACACATACTAATGATCGCCAAGTAATTCACCACTTAGCCCTGATCTATTCCATAGTATATAGACCATAACCAAGTGGAGTAGATAACTTTAATTAAACAATTATATAATAACAATATAATATTAAATCAAATTCAATTGTATAATTTAATATAAAATGTTATTACGAATTAAAACCATCTCACAGAATAGCGAAAACATTTTATAACATTATGTGCATGAACTCAAACATTAAAATATGGGAATCCTAATCTTTCCCAACTAATCATAATATTTACCCCACCAAGGTAATGGTATTTGAGAAGAATTTGGAAGAAGAATAAACGAAAAAACTAAGATAAAGAAAAGAGGTAAAAAGCATAACAGAAAAAATATCCTCCACAGTCTGTCCTCCCGATGTTTAGCTTCAGTTATCCAACCATATGGTGTAATCACACCATGATCGATTATTATAAGATGTGGGAAATGTTGTTGTGTAGATACCATTTAAATTTATGACCATTTGGTGTAGTGTGAAATAATTTTTGGCCGAAATACTAGACCTGACTTTTTATATCTTCCAAATACTATTCCACCAACCCTACTTTGACCGGTTCAAGGGCGGTCATAATGAAAAAATCTCCACCTGAAATTTAATTTTAAACTACCTCGTTGAGTGATATTTCTATCACAGCTAAAAGAAACCCATTTTGTGGTCAGTCTCTATTGACATGACTCTTCGAATGAGTTGAGGTTCATTCTATCAGCCAGAATATGTGTTCACATTGTTTTATTTTTTTTGGGTTTGTATGATCTCGAATGGGATCATGGTATAATAGAATAATTCATAGACCATGAACCATGGAATCCTATAAAAATTAATCACAAAAATTGGATCCATATTTTTAATGTTATGTGTTAAATATATAGTTGATATTAAACTGTTAAATTTACAGAATTAACAAGTTTTGACATTTAAGCTCGAAACTCACCAAAAATCAAAAAATGATTCAAATAAGTTCTTATTTATTAATTTATTTGGATTAAATAATTTAAAAACACATGAATAATGGTGAAAATTTTACCTCTATCAAAATAAAATAAGGAGTTATTTATATCATACAACCCATGTAATTTTGGGATTTTGATGATGGGAAATGATGGTCATGTTGATGTTGTAGGTATCAACCCTGTTTGTTGAGAGGCCTGTACATGAGGTAATATTATTTTAAACAATGTTTTACATACACCTAAGGTTCTATTGAATCTTATTTTTACTATAATTCTTGATGATGAATGGTTTATCAATACTTCAAGAGATTTACAATGGAATCATTCCAAGGGATCTTTGATTTTCGCTCTAGAGAAGAAGCAATCATGTTTATACTGAGCTAGAGATTTTATTTCTTATGATACTGCATGTGAGTGTAGTGTTTCTTACAAGTTAGGAAATAATATTCTCAGTCACATAATTGAGAATGATATTGTTTATTTGTCTAAGAGAAATCATATTCTAGATATGAAGATTGTCAAAGTGGACCCATGTGATCATTTCATGGCTAGAAAACAAAGCATGGTGAGTTTTAGTAGTCATCATTTTCATATAAAGTCACAGGTACATGAATTAGTACATTCTGATGTTTTTTTTGTATTGAAATATAATACCTTTAGTGGAAGTGTTTATTTTGGGACTTTTATTGATGACTACTCATGTAAGCATTTTTTTTATGTTTTGAATGCCAAAAGTCATGTGCTTGATGTTTTTAAGCTGTTTCATGTTTTTCCTAAGAGGGAACCGATGAAGAAATTAAAATATATTTGCATTGACAATGGGGGTGATTATTGTTGTCCATTTGATCATTATTGTAGGCAGGAAGGAATTCGGCATCAAAAGATCTCTCCCAAGACACATTAGCTAAATGGTGTATTTGATCAGAAGAACAATATTTTGTTGGAAAGAGTTCTTTGATTTATTTTAGAAGAAATGTTTACTAGACATTTTTTGGCTGATTCATTATTTACCAATTCTTATAATATAAATTTATCACTTGGATTTTCATTGTATACAAACACACCCGACAAGTCTTGGTATAGAAAAGAGATTAGGTACAATCACTTGTATGTTTTTAGTTGCAAGGCTTCTATTCATGTGCATAGAGATGAGAGATCCAAGAAGGATGGGAAGACATTCCAATGTATTTTAATTTGTTATGGACACGGCGATTTTGGGTATAGGTTCTATGATCTTACTTTGAAGAAACTTTTTAGAATCCGTGATGTAGTGTTTAAGGTGGATCAGGCTATTACAGACATTGACATGGGAGAAAATGTATACTTATATAACTTCTAATGGTTTTGACAGTGTTCATCCAGGTTCTGTTTCGCATTTACCTCATATTGCTGATTCTGATGATCATGTTGATGTACAAAATGATGCTCAAGGTGAATATGTTGGAGTTGATGTTCCCAATGCACTATCTGTTTCTCTTATTCTGGTTCTAGGGGTTATTAATGAACCATCAGTTCCACTCTATAGGTCATCCCAACATCGTACCATTTCTACTCATTATTCCAATGATGATTATGTTCTCCTCGCTGAAGGGGAGAACAATAATATTTTTATGAGGCGAGATAAAGTGAACATAAGGATATTCTGGTTGTAGAAATGGATTGCGAGATGACATCATTTCATGGCAACCATACTTTTGAGCTACTGAAGTTACAGACAGGTAAGATAGAATTGAAAAATCAGTGGATTTATTAGATTAAAAATAATGAATCAAATAAATTTCCATGATATAAGGAAAGGATAATTGTTAAAGGTTTCCTTCAGAAGAAAGGTATTGATTTTGAGGATATTTTCTCAGTTTTTGTCCAAATGTTTTCTATTTTTGTTATTCATGGTTTGTCTGCTAGTTTGGATCTACTAATTGAGTATATAGATGTGAAGACAACTTTACTCCATTGATATTTAGAGGAGGAGATTTTTAAGGGGAATCCATAATATATTTTTTGAAATAGATAAAGAAAATTATTTCTGTAGGTTAAAGAAAAATTTGTATGGTTTGAAGAAAACTCTGAGGCAGTGGTATACGAAGTTTGCCTCTGTAATTTTTCATCAGGGTTTCACAAAGACATCTTCTGATCATTGTGTTTTTCTTCATAGATTTACAGATAACGATTTTTTATTCTGTTGATTTTATGTCGATGATATGCTCATTTTTTTCCATGATACTTATATAATTGACAGATTGAAGATGGATCTTTGACAGCATTTTGAGATGTAATATTTGGGGCGTGCATGAAGTATTCTTAGCATGACGTATTCATGGAATGATGATATCCCGTGATAGGAAGCCTAATAAATGATGGATATCTCATGAGATATATATTGAGAAGGTTATTTGGAGATATTCTATTGATATAGCTAAAGTGGTTAGTACTCCTTTTTCATTAGATTTTATGATCAGCACCAGTTAGTCAACTTTTATTAATGAAGATACGGAGGAGATGCAGCACATACCTTATTCAAGAAATGTTGGTTGTTCTATGTATGCAATGGTAAGTACTAGACTAGATATAGCTCATTTAGTGGGTGTGGTAAGTCATTTTCTATCTAATGTAGGTAGATAGAATTGGAGAGCAGTGAAGTATATATTTCATTATCTTGGTGGTACTTCTACTCTAAGTTTGTGTTTTGGAAAAGGGGATCCTATTCTTTTGATATTTATAAATTCAGATATAGTAGGAGATATATATTCGAGGAAGTCTACTTTTGGATATTTGATCACTTTTATAGGGCCAGTTATATCTTGTATGTCTCGATTACAAAGATTTTTTTTCATTATCTACCACTAAGTTAAATTATATTATAGATACACAGGCATACTCAGAATTGATGTGGATGGATTTTTTTTTCAAGATCTCAATTTTAATTAGGATAGGTATGTTTTATTTAGTGATAGTTTGAATTCAAATTTTCAGGTTTGGTCAAAACATATTGGTGTTCGGTATCATTTGATCTGCAACATCCTCAATTCGAGATAGTTTGAGCTTGAGAAGATCCACACTGAGGATAATCGGTCAGAAATCTTGACCAAGAGTCTACCTAGAGAAAAATTTAATACTTATCAACTGATTACAGGGTTGGAGGTGATCCCCACATGATTCGGAGGGGGAGTTTGTTGGGGGTGCCTTCTCAAATGGTTCCCATGCGGTTTCTAATTAAACAATGTGAAGACTGTGTGAATTAATTCACATGGAGACATGATTTTAACGCAGGTCAAAGAAGCCCTTTTTTAGAGTTAAACATCTTCACATCGACATTTTTACTTATAAATGTACGCAATGATAAGCCTTTTGGACACACCAAAACCTACAACACGAATAGTAGAGCCAATATAGTGATTGAATTTCAGCGAAAATCATTTTTCCTTTCCATTGGATAGTTATAATTTTGAGAACACTTCCATTTTTGGTGAGTATCTACTATGTACTTATTCATTTTAGTGGATCCCTTTTTCTAGACTAGGTCCTGTGGATTTTCTCTCATTGGCGTTTTCATGTAAAATGTTCTGGTGTCAACCATTATATTCTATACATTTACTTTTAGGTCGTTTTGCATCCACATTTATTTGGAGAAAATGTTTTTGTTTTTCCACTACACATTTTCTTGGATTTTGTTTGCATGTTCATCGCATTCCATCTTTCCCAACAATAATAATGATATATACGGACATTATTGGTGTTATTTATGTCCATACATTGATGTGTGAGTACATATAATTGACATCATATGATCATAAATTTATTTGTGAAAATGATTGTGGGTTGTTATGTTCTAAATGTTTTGATTACCTATATTAATGATAAAGCATATGCATATGTTATGTATTCATGACCCATGAATGATCATTTATACATTGACACCCTTATTAAACACATTTTCCAGATATATATATATATATATATGATGACTCATTTTTATAATCTATACCTCATTATTTATGATTAATTCATGTTATACCCATTATCTTATTATGTTCCAATAATTATTTATAAAATGAAAGTAAATATATTTCATTAATAAACATATTTATTATATTTCTAATTATAAAATTTGAATTATATATAAATACTTTTTAAATATATCTATTTATAATTATAATTATAAATAAATTCATCTATTTAAATAAATATAAAATTATAATAAATACATTTATTATTAGTTTATAAATAAATAAATAAATAATTATTTATAATTATGTAAAAATATTTATAAAAATATTTATTTATTATTATAATTAAAATTATATATATAATTATAAAATCATAAGAAATATATTTATAATACTTTATAAATATATATATTAGTATATTAATATATATATAGACATAAATATACTTATAATTATATATAAATGTTTATAAATATATTTATTTGTAATTATAATTATAAATCAATAAATATATGAAAATATATTTAGATAATTATAAAATTATAATAAAATATTTATTATAATTATAAGTTGATAGATATATAAAATTATATAAATATATTTGTAAATATATACAAATATTTATAATTATAATTTTAAATAAATAAATATATGTATATATATATAATTATAAAGTTATAATAAATATATTTTTTTGTATAATTATAAATATAAAAATATATATATTTTATAATTATAATTATAAATAAATATTTTTTCGGTGCAAGAATGAGCTTCAAATTTGCAACATCTCAAGATATGATCTTTCATTAGGTTTGTCCTTTTGAAATGGAGGCTTCAAATCTTTATTCTGCCATGCCTAATCACCCTCCCAATAGGGGATTCATTTTGGCGGAGGTCCTATGCAAGGGCGATGCTCTGACTTCAATTGAGGAGAGGTTGGATTTGTGGCCTTTGATTTTTCTGAAAGGTGATAAGCCTTTGAATTTTGATGAAATCAAATAAAATTGGTTCAGGTTATGGAGTTTCATTGACCAGAAAATTACTCCAATAGGAAAGGGATATTTTCATCTTATTTTTCAGTCTGAATATTAGCATTCAGTTGCTTGGAACTTTAGTTTTTACGACCTCAATCCTGGTGTTTCCTAGGTTTTTGCTTGGGATCTCAGTTTCAATCCCCATAATGAAAATCACACCAACATATAGATATAAGTTAGGATTCATGTTATTATCTGGGGTTTTTTTGGAACACTCTGATTCTTAGGGACATGGCCACTTGCATTGGTTCTCAACTGATGTTAGATGAAAATACCATTGAATGAAATATAGGCTATTATGCATGGGTGATGCAGGAAGATGAATTGATAAAACCTCTCCCAAATAATGCTATCCACGCTATCAGTGGAAAGATGTTTGAGGTTAATTTTGTGTTTGAAGCAATTACCCATTTTTATAATTTCTGTAGGGTGATCTGTCAGATGGTATCACATTGCAGACATGTGCAAAATTTTCAGGTGAAGAAAATGGCACCCCCAAGCAAAATGAGGTAACGAGTGTTAATTATTTGGTTCTGGAGCCATCAATTACTTCATGATAGGATATAGGAGGAAAAATGGGGTGTTATGAACCAATATATTGTGAGAAAAACATGGGTGACAAGACAGGGTAAGAGGAGGGTGTGAATGATTCATACTTACTGGTTGATGAAATCTAATCTGATTTAGTGATGAATAAGGCTGGTGATAAGGTTTTACTCACCTAGTGAAATATGTATATGTCTAATAGACCAGATGTTTCTTAGGTAACCTTGGTCTTCGGTGATGGAATTTACACAGACCATACAGAACCTGAAAATGAAATTGTCTTGCAGGATGAGATTGATGACTAGATGAGACACGAAAGAAGTTTGGATAAATCTTCTGACTATAAGGGAAATAAAAAAATCTTATATTGACACTATAATTTTAATTAAGAATAAAAAAGGCATATATAATTGAATTTCTCTCAGGAAAAAGTGTTGCATTGACAACATTTGATTAGGGGATTCCTCCCAATGCACTTGATGTTGAACCTGTTGTTGAAAACCAATGGAAGGAGAACATTTCATCCAAATATTATGAAGAAGAGAAAGGGAAGAAGAATGAAAAATCTATAATGGATGATATTCCTGATGTTTCTCAGGTAAGATCAAATATCATTCATGAAATCCTAAATAGTTTTAATAGGAATGAGGTATTTTCCGAAGAGTTCGATAATTCTCATCAGGGTGAAGGAATTGTGATGGACAAGTCAACATTGGGATCAAGACCACATGATGATTCATCCCCACCAGATGATGTTGATGATGAAACATATAAGTATCATAAAACATAGAGAAGGGTACATCACCCAAGAGGTAGAGGTGATGGATGATTCCATAAATGAGTATTTTGTGTATTTATGTTACTTTTCACTTGATTTCTTTCCCAATTTCTTTTGTACTTTTTTTATCTTTCATCAATAAATTTTGGAATGATGGACTAGCCCATGGTTCAAACCATCTTGATATACAATTTTTGCACTAATAAATATAGGTTTTATCAGTTCTTTTTTATTGCTAATAATGGTGTATTTTTACTAGTTCTCAAAAAGAAATAATAAAGTTTAGTTTTATCTGCTATTTTTTATTTATGAAATGATGAAACTATATTTTATCATTAATTTTGGTAATGCACCGAGAAAATACTTTATCTTCATTAAAAAGAACCCTAACTGGATGTCTTCTCTCACAAACCATCAAGATCTCACTGAAGTCGAGTACCACCATGCCACCACTCTTGCCGAACCTCACCACCATCGCTCCACCACACCACCTCAATGAACACCACTACTACAACATTTTCAATGAGTCAAGACCCTCAAAACTAAATGTATGATATTCGAATATTTTTTTATTTATTTATTTTTGGGTTCTCTTCTTCTTCACATGTTCTTCATTATTCATTCCATTCCTTGGTGATTGAAGCTATAGATGGACATGGGGATGAACCTAGGGTAGGGGAGGAGGGTTTGATGAAATTTCATGTTTTTATCGGTTCTTTAGGATCCTTCCATCAAATTTATAGTGATTCTATATGAATGTGACACAATTTATTAGTTTTAATGTAGGTGTCACTATAAATTTTGTTAATCCCTAGTAAATCCTAATGTTCTTGATATTTCCATTAGTTATTATTATTATACATTATTTTGATGAATAATTATGTATTAATTTTTTATTTAATAACATATGTTTTCTAAAAAAACCCATGTGTATTTTTCATGGGAAATTGTTTTTGGTGCATCTAGTAGTCAATGAAGTGATTCAATGGAATTATTTGGTTTCAAATAAATCATCAATATAATTTATTATTGAAATATAACATAGGAATTATGTTTTTCAAATTAAAAACTTTTGTTAATTGAATTATATATGTTTGATTATTATTTTTAAAATAGTGGCATTGGGTTATTTGGTAACATGGATATATGCAACCACCAGTACATACTATTCTTTTGAAATGGATAATGTCCTAGTTAAATGAGTGTGTTTAATGGATTTATTATTACCCTAATGAGACATATGTTCTCACTCATATGAAATACTTGGTCCATATATTCCATCTAGTGTTCCTAGTGACAGTCTTTGTATCCTCAGTCTCAAGGTATTTATCATATGATGCATGATTAATGACTACCTTTGATGTGATATAATTATTTCCCTCTTTTATATTGAATATTGAAATTTCCAATTTCATCCAACCTTGATTTTATTTTATTTGTCTAATTTCTTTTTTTCAATTATAAAAATATTAGTTTAATGAATAAATAGTTATTATGTCATTTTATCAAACTAGAACAAATGGTTTCCACGGGGAAATTTTTTTTTAGATTCAATGTGTTATCCTATTGGGATTTTCCTCACACCATACATATTCCAATGGGGTGTATATAGACTTGGTTTTATAGGATACATGAATTATAAAGGGTTCCATTACATTTCTTGACTCGTATTGACCCATTTGGTTTATTGGATAAGGAAATTATGGAAAACATTTAATCAATCATTTGATTTTATAAAGATGAACTAATTTATAAATTGATTTAATGTGTGTTTTAAGTATTTTTTTATGAAATGACTTACAAATGATTTAAAATTATTATATATGGAATTGGCCTCTTGGTGGGTTTCTAAAAGGCCCATTTAGACTAAAATTGAATAATTTTATACATTTATATATTATTATTTTTTACATTCTTAAATTTTTTAAACTATATACTTCTATAAATTAGGTATACTATTATAACATGTATGTGATTTTATATAGTTTTATAATTTTATATAAATTTATTAATTATATATAATTTTATACTTATATATATATCTACAATTTTATATAATAATATAAATATATGTTCATTTTTAATCTATACTTTGAAACCTAATTTTTTTTCTTCAATTTATCAATAGTTTAATACTTTTATACTTTAATAAATTCAATTTCTATATTGAAAATATTTTAAAAAATATAATAATTTCTTTATATTTATTTGTGAAACAAATATTATATTCAATATCACATTTTTCTTCTACAAAATGGTTTTTTTAATAATATATATTTTATTTTCTTATATTTCCAATATTACATTCAATAGCTGTATTTCATTGGTTATTATAATTTAAATGTGATTTTATACTTCATTTATACTCATAAAAAATGGTTTTGATCATTAATGATATGAAGTGAAAATTTCTTTTTGAAAGTGAAATATCCTCTTTTATATTTATAAATTTCATTCAATAACATTTTTCGGATCACATGGGATGTTAAACAATTTTTCAATAGTTGTATGTTCTATTATGAAAAGGGTATTCAAATAATATAACCATTTTTATATTTCTATTATTACATTTAATATCTAAATTTATAAAATTCCTTCATTAATTTTTCCTTTTTGGTCATGTGAGTTGCTAAAACAATTTTCAGTCTTTCCATTTTCTATTATGAATTTCTTGAGGTCCATCTTTAATTGAACATATTTTTTGTATTTATTTTGGTACATATTAATATTAGTGAATAAAATAAGATGAATATGAATATTGAAGGGATGGATGCCAATAAAATGTCAAAATAATATAAATATGGGGGTGAAAGAGTTTATCATGTTTTCAAAATATCATGTATATGACTCTTCTCAAATAATGTTTCTATGTTTACACTATTTTTATTCAAGATTAACTAGTCTAAAAAAGTTGAAAGATCACTTGATTGGTCATGGAACTGATCAAAGTAATAAATGTGGTAATAAAATAGAGAAAAAGTGAATATATCTAGTGATTGGGATAAAAAAGTGTTTCATGGATCATTTGATATGATTACAGGTGTAGATAATGATGAATACCATATCGAGGATGTTATTACATAAGTGAATGATGATGAAGATCATATTGTTGAAATGATAAGGAATTTTGAAGATAAGCATTGTGACTGTGTAGAATTATTTTAGATGTTGAACAGTTGTGAAAAGATGCCATTGTATAATGGTTTCACTAAATATACAAAATTTTTATCCATACTAAAGTTCAATAATTTGAAAGAAATAAATTGATGGGGTGATGTCAGTTTTACCGAACTACTTTCTCTCTTGAATGATATGCTCCTAGAAGATAATGAGCACCCTAGCCAAACCTACGATGCCAAATGAGTTATATGTTTGATGAGTATGATATCTAAATTAATATATGACTACCCAAATGACTGTATACTATTTCTTAAGGAAAACACATCACTTAATGAATTCCCAAATTGTGGTGCATCTAGATACATGGAAGATTAATATGGTCCTATGAATGTTTTTTTTACTTTTTTATCATTCAAGGATTTATGTGCCTATACAGAAGTGAGGATACTACAAGATTATTGATGTGACACATAGATACAAGAAATAAAATGTGGGAAACTTCACCACTTGAAATACTCTTATTAGTGGATGAAAAATGATCATGATTATCCCAATATTGTAAATGAGCAGAGAAACCTTCATCTTGCATTATCCACTGATGGAGTTAATGCTTTTGGTTTTCAAAGTATAAATCCTAGTAAATGGCTAGTTATGTTGGTAAAATATAATTTCTCACTATGTTTATGCATGAAACAAATTTAAATAATGTTCTCTATGTTTATATGAGTACAAAAACAAATGTGTAATGATATTTATATGTATTTGGGTGAATTCATTGAGGATTGAAATTATTTTTGGTTTCCGGTGTTACATTGTATGATATTTTCAGGAATGAAGATTTCACACTAAGAGCCATGTTGTAGATGATGATAAATTACTTTCCTTCTTATGGAATTTTCCTAGGATATAACTCTTAATGAACTCAAGGGTTTCTATTTGTGAATAAGGTACACCTTCAATTAGTTTGAAACATTCATTGAATTTTTTTGAGGAAATCATAGATTTCTACCCCAACAATATAAGTAATGATCTTGGAAATCATCATTTTATGGATGTTGAGATGAATGTAAAACACTATATCAACTAAAAGGATATCAAATATTTGTGAGTTTAAAATATTTGGACACTAATTTTGGTAAAATAATTTTAAAAAACCATATGAAAACCGTTTGGAAAAAGCAATCAGTTTATTTAAATTACCATACTAGAACTGCCTAGACATCATGAATATTCATTATGATATTAATTTTAAAGAAAATTTATATGATAAATTAATATGAATGTTAATAAATTCACCTGAAAAAATAATGTATGGAATCAAATCTAGGTTGTACATGGTTTTCAGGGGAATATCGGAACAGTTGGCACTAGTGAAGGGTGAAAATGAACCTTTCTTACTCCAGATGCTGACACTCTTTCCATACAAGAGAGATATCTAATTTCAAACTTCTTGAATGAAGTAAAGGTTTCAGAGGGGTATTCATTGAATAAAAAGAATATTGTGTCAATTAATTATTTAAATTTAAATGGTTTTAAATCACATGTCTTTCATGTTTTGATTCAAGATATAATTATTATAACTTTACATTTTATTTTTCCTAAGAATGTTCATCATAAATTAAACAAGCTTAGTTTTTCTCCAAATCTATATGCAGTAAATTATTAGGCCCAAAAAAATTTCTGGCTATGGGAATGAAAATTATCATTTTATTATTGGAGTTGGAAATTTTCTTCACTCCAGTGTTATTTTATATGATGCCTAACGTCATGAATCACTTAGTTAGAGAGATTGAGCTATGTGGTCCTATACATTATAGATGGATGTACTGCATTTAATGGTATATGAAGATTTTGAAAGGGCATGTCAACAATCAAAGTTGGCCAGAGGGATTTATAACATAGCGATATTTTGTTGTGGAAGAAATTGAATTTTGTATCGACTAACAATCTGGTGAGGAAAGCATTGGTCTAACAATATCATGTCGCCCTATGTGCCATGGGGGTGAAGGAATTTCTTGAAGAGATGTTGTCATAATCCATATTACAGATCCAGATAAGTCCCACCTTTACATTTTTCATAACGGTTTGGAGGTTTCCCCGTATATTGGAACCCACAAATAAATTATGATGCATTTGAATCAATAAAGGGATGAAATATGGATTTCAAAAACACATCATCAATATTTTGTAGGATGGTTTCAAGACCACATTTTTAAGGAGTCAGATGAAAATTCAGATTCAATTTTAAAACAACTTAGATGGTTACCCAGAGGACTAAGTGTGAATGTATTATCTTTAAATGGTTATTTAGTTAATATTTATATATTCAATACAAATGAAAATGATAAAGGATGTACCATGAAATATATTAGAGTTGCAGTTGTGGGCAATGTAATGCATGTTTCTAGTACTAAGGATAGAAATCTATTTTTTATATGTCTTACTTTTGTATCATCAAACAAATCTGGGAGTTCGATTATACAACATTATAAGTGATGATTTGTCAATATAACTGGGTTGATAATAAGAGTGTTGTTATAATAGATGAATTGGGATTCATGAAAGTGGATTTAAGTAAATAATGGAAAAAACGAGAACTATTTATAATGTAAGTACATGATATATATGTATTTTAATGTTCCAGATCCCACAAACAAAAAGTGTTCAGTTGTTATGTTATCGACCAAAACCATTGATGGGTTAGATAAAAATTCAACTGACTATGATCCTTTCAATGGTACGTCATAATAATTTCAAAGCAGTCCTAATGTAGATGAGGTTTTTTATGTAAAAAGAGACTACAATAAAGGGATTTGGATACTTGATATAGGGGTCAAATCTCTTCTTCCTTTAAATAAAGTGTTTAATGAGAAGTTAAAAGTATTATTTTATATACTATGTTTTTCCTTATAATATTATCTATTCTCAACTACATTAACCTAATATAAATTAATTGTTTGACTACTCATGCAGATAACATCTTCTTCACATAATATTTTTACCAATCCCTTAGAAGAACAAACTATAATTAATGAAACCCTTTGGGAATATGTAAAGGTAATTTTATAATATGCTTTATATATTTTCGCAATAAATTATATAATAAAATGTTGAGTTAATTTTAATTATTTTATATAGAGTTAATTTATTTTAGAAGGTTTTCCCCATATTTTATTCCTTTCCACACCAAAACATTCATATACTTCTTATCCCTTAAAACCTTTTCACCCCTGGAGTGTTGGCCATTACCACATTCCTTCATGTTTCCTATAAAAACGTTTTAGGAAGATAAACGTTGCTGCCTCAGGTTAATCAAAGAGGTAATCATGATGTTTTCATAGTAAGACCATTGTACATAGAATTAATGTATTGTCTCATATTTATTTTTAATTTATTTTTGCTAGCTATTTCTGACATATTTTTTTTCTTATACAGTTGGATTCCTTTGTTTGAGTTGGGGTGGTATTTCCATATTTCATGGCTTTCTCCACAAAATCATCCGTAGGCTTCTTCTACCTCAAAACCTTTTCACCCATGTAGAGTTGGAATATACTAATTTCCCTCAGGTTCTCTCCACTTCCTTTTTTGAAGAATAAATATGATTCATATACTCAGTCACAGAGGAAATCTTTATGTTTTCACATAAAAATCATTATCCATAGAATTAATATAGTTTTTTATATGTATGATTAATTTATTTATTTTTAGTATTTTTTACATAATAATTGCTTTCATGTACACATGGATTCCTTTATTTGTGTTGGGATGGTCTATCCATCTTTCATACCTTTCTAAACCAAAAATTCTACATTTTTTTTCTCCCTCGAAACCTTTTCACACCTATAGTGTTGGAATTGTACACTTTCCTTCAAGTTACCTCCACTGACTTTATAGGAAGAGAAATGACACAACCTCTTCTCGATCATAGAGGTAATCTTCACATTTTCACAATAATATCATTGTCCATAGAATTATTGCATTTTCTCATATTTATGCTTCATTTATTTATTTTTATTATTAACCACCTAATTTTTTTATATACTAGTTGATTCCTTTATTAGAGTTAGGTTGGTTTTTTCTCTTACTTTTCTATGTCGACCTTCCAACACTTCATACTGAGTTGATGTTCCTAGACAAAAAAACATATCTTGTTTTTTGAAAATTAGGAAAGTAAAAGAAGATCTTTTGAACATTGTGGTGAAATCTTGTGATATAATGGGAAAGAGAGCTTCCTCTACTCTACTAATTTTCAACAATGAGAACATTTTTTTGGATAAGCACAATGACTCAATATGTGGTGATGATAGTTATAAAATGTAAATGGTAATCATGATAACATTTATATTTAAAATTTTTGAGACGTTGGTTTGTGTTGGAATTATCCTCAACTCAATCCAACCCACGGTTTGACCGATACGACTCAAAGTGCATATTTTAATTTAAAATTGTCTATAATTTTAGTAAAAAACTAAAACTAACAAAATCCAAAATGAGGAAAAATATTCATATTGTTTTGATAATTTAATAAAACAATCCATAATACATTTGTGACATGTAGGATTCAACCACACCTCAATCTGATACATGATTCTCCCAATATGACTCAAAGTGTTTGTTTTCAATTTAAAATGAATATTTTAGTTCATAAAGAGTCACTCATTGAAAACCAAGAAAACATTCTTTTATTTTATTTAGAATTTATAACATATATTTATATATGATTTATGGTGTTTAGTAATTAGTCTCACATCACACCAATACATAAAATTTGACTGGTATGAGTCAAAGTGTGTGTTTCTAGTTAAAAATGAAATTTTAGTAAAAAATAAAAATGGAGTACTCAAAAACAATAAATTTGTTTATTGTTTTTATACATTATTAAAATTATCCGTAATTTATTTTTGATTTTTAAGAATTGGATATACATAAATCTAATAACGGATGTGACTGATATAACACAAAGTGTCTGTGATCAGTTTAAAATTGACATTATAGTTCAAAAAGTGTCACTCACTGAAAACTAAGAAAACACATTCCAATTGTTTTGATATTTTAGTAAAATGATCAATAAGACGTTTTTGATGTGTAGGAATTAGTCTCATGTCAAACTGACACATGATGTGACTAGTATGACTCAATGTGTATGTTTTTGGTTTCAAATGACATTTTTACAAAAAACACAAGTGACACACTCAAAACAGATAAAAATAATTTGGATTGTTTTGATACATTAGAAAAAATATTCAGAAGTCATTTATAATTTGTAGGTATCAAATGAACCTCAATCTGGTGCATGGTGTGACTGGTATAAATCCAATTCTGTCTGTTTATTTAAAATTTACATTAATTTTAATAAAAAGAACCAGTGGCATACTGAAATACAAGTAAACACATTTGGATGGTTTTTATAATTTAGGAAAAATGATTTATAAGTAATTTATAAATATAAAAATCAACCCCACCTCTATCTGATTCCCAATGTGACCTTTATAACTCTATTGGGGCCTTTTTATTTTAAATGGACATTAATTTTAATAAAAAACACAAGTGATATACTGAAAACAATGAAAATTAATTAGAATTGTTTTGTTAATTTAGGAAAACATTCCATATTTAATTCTTAATGTGTAGGAAAAATCCACCCCTCAATCTGACACATGGTGTAAACTATATAATTCCTAGTGTATCTATTTATTTAAAATTGACATTAATTTTAGTAAAAAGATCAAGTGACATACTGAAAACTGAGAAAAAACATTTTGATTATTTTGATAATTTAGTAAAATGATCAATGACACCTATTTAATGTTTTGGAATCAATCACACCTCAATATATTTCACAATGTGATTGCTATGACTCAATATTTTAATTATTAGTTTAAGAATTACATTTTAGTTCCAAACATGTGTCACTCACTAAAAACCAGAAAAAATCCCCAATTGTATTGATAATTTAGGAAATAAATTTACAAGTTTTTTTGACATGTATGAATTAGTCTCATATAAAACTGACACATCATTTGGCCAGTATGATTCAAACTGCATGTTTCCAATTTGAAAGAATATTTCAGTGAAAAATACCAGTGACATACTGAAAACTGATCTAATGCATTTGGATTGTTTTAATACATTAGGAAAGCAATCTATATGTAAATTTTTATTTATAGAAATCAATAACACCTCAATATAATTCATGGTGTGACCAATATAATTCCAAGTGTGTCTATTTATTTAATATTGACGTTAATTTAAGTAAAAAGAACAATTGACATTATGAAAATCGAGAAAATGCATTTGGATTGTTTTTATACTTTAGGATAACAATCCATGAAACATTTTTGATGTGAAGGAATCTACCTCACCTCAATAAAATGAATAGTGTGACTGGTATAACTCAAAGTGTGTATTCTTATTTAAAATTTACATTTTTTAAAGAATTCTTTCATATTAATGTTTAATTTATTTCTTTATACGTTTGAAAATAGAATATTCTCGTTCTTATATATTATTTTTTTTTGAGTTAAGGAGATTTTTTGAGAAACTGATACCATGGTCAATCTTTTTTGAGAGGGGATCTCATGGGCCAAAGAATATGAAACATTAATTTGTTTAAATTTCTGTGACAATTATAAATTTAATTAAACAAAAAATTGTTTGAAATGTATATAGTAGTGTTTTTTGTATTCATGATGTAAAATTTATCTTAATTAAATTATATATTTTTCATATATAGGTTATATGTTTTATTTGGGTGTACTATTATAAAAGTAGAACCATGCAGTAGGTTGGGTCTTTATCAGGGCTATTGAAAGCATCGATAATATGGGGTGGGGGATTTATAAGTACTAAAGTAGTAATAGTAATGTGTTTCCATTATCAGTACATTTTTAGTTCTAATAAAGGACCCCTTTATCATCACTTTTTAGTACTGATAAAGGGGACCCCCTTTAACAATGTTGTGGTTAATAATGGTTCTTAGTGTCATAATAATAATTTTTGCACACTGTTAAAGGGAATATCTATAGTAGTGTAATCCATTATCACCAAGAAAAATAACATAGCTAATGTCCATTTTTTATCATCCTTAAAAAAACTAATATAAAATTCACATTTTTCAGTACTATGTTTATTAAAGATAAATTTCATCTTTTATCACTACAAGAGGGCATTAATAAAAGTCTTTCTCAACTATTTCTTGATTTTCCTCAATCCCCTTAGGCTAAATAAAACCCTTATAGGAACCAAAATTAATCATTTAGTATTCTTTCCTCTAGATAATTAATATTAAAACATCAATGGATGTTACCAAAATCCCAATATGATCAATCTATTTATTGGGCGTTCATGCTAAAACAAACAAGAAATATAAAAAGAAGTTTAAAATAAACTTAATCGTATATTAGTAGATCAAACATATGAAAAAAAAAATCAAGAATCGGATAATGATAACTCAATAAATAAACACCAAGAAAACACAATTATATTGTCTTGATACTTTAGTAAACTTGTTCATAAGTCAATTTTTATGTGTAGAAATCAGTCTCACATCAAATTGACACATGATGTGACTAGTATGACTCCAAATTCCTATTTTAGTTCAAAAAAAAATTTTAGTAAAAATTTATTATTACATACTCTAAAAAAATGATTCATATTTTGATTGTTTTATTACATTAGGAAAATGACCCTTAAGTCATTTTTTATTTGTAGGAATCAACCTCACATTAATCCAATGCATGATGTGACTGATATGAATCAAAATGTGTTTTTATTTTAAATTTAAATTTAATTTCAAAACACATTTCACATACTAAAAACATATAAAACACATTTGTATTGTTTTTATAAATTAGAAAAAATATCCATAAATAATTTATGATGTGAATTAATCAGTCACACCTTAATGAAATACACGGTGTTCCAGGTATGACTCAATGTGTATGTTCTCAGTTTGAAATTATTATTTTAGTTCAATACACGTGTCACTCAGAAAAAACCAGGAAAATTAACTAATATTCCCTTAATACTTTAGTATAATGATTCATAAGTCATTTTTTATGTGTAGAAATTAGTCTCACTTTAAACTAACACACGATGTAATCAGTATAACTCATAGTGAATGTTTTTGGTTTAAATTGAAATTTTAGTAAAAAAGAATTGTGACATAATCTAGACTAAGAAAACACATTCGTATCATTTTCATATTTTAGTAAAATAATCCTTAAGTCATTTTTTAATTTTTAGGAATCAACTGTATGTTAATCTGGTGCATGGGACGATTGATATGACTCAAAGTTTGAATTTTATTTTAAATTGTCATTTTAGTTCAAAAACATGCATCACTTAGTTAGAACCAATAAAAAGCATTCATATTTTTTTATAATTTATAAAAATGATACATATGTGAATTTTTATGTTTATGAATTAGCCACACCTCAATATGATATATGGTGTTCCCATTGTGACTCAAAATTTCTGTTATTAGTATAAAATTTACATTTTAGTTCAGAACATGTGATACTCACTAAAAACTTATACTATGAGATTTTATTGTATTTAAACAATACGAAAATAAACCATAAGTCATTATTTATGTGTAGGATTCAATCACACATCAAACCAACACTTGATGTGATCAGTATGACTCAAAGTATGTGCTTTTAGTTTAAATTGATATTAAAAAAATTCTATGTGACATATGAAAAACCAAGAAAATTAATTCATATTGTTTTGATTCATAAGAGAAATAGTCTTTAAGATATTTTTGATATTGATAAATCAACCTCACATCAATCCAATGCACGGTGTGATAGGTATGACTCTAAGTCTGTCTTTTTATTTAAAATTTACATTTTAGTTCAAAACATGCATCACATACCAAAAATTGTTAACAATTATTTATATTATTTTAATACTTTATTAAAATGATCCATATGTCATTTTTGACATGTTGTAACCAGTCGCACCTCAATCTGATACATAGTGTGTCTGGTATGACTCAATGTATGTGTTTTGAGTTTATAAAGGAAATTTTAGTTCAAAATGTATTTCATTCACTAAAAACAATGAAAATGTGATATGATTATCTTGATATTTTTTAAAATGATTCTTCAGTCAGTTTTTATGTCTAGAAATCAATCTCACATAAAAATGATTCATGATGTGACCGGTATGACACAAAGTTCATGTTTCCAGTTTAAATAGAAATTTTAGTAAAAAAGAAATGTGACATAATAAAAACTGAGAAACACATTTATATTGTTTTAATAATTTAGAAAAATTATCATTAATTCATTTTTTACATTTAATAATAAATATGACATTAATCTAATGCATGGTATGATCGTTAAGACTCAAAGAGTGTCTTTTTAATTAAAATTGACATTTTAGTTCAAAACACGTGTCACATAATAAAAAAAAGTAAACACATTCATACTGTTTTTATAATTTAGGAAAATGATCCATAAGCCATTTTTGATGTATAGGGATCATCCAAAACAATATTTGATACATGGTTTGTCTGATATGACTCAAAGTGTCTGTTACCATTTTAAAATTTACATTTTAGTTCAAAACATGTCCCACACATTGAAAACTATGAAAAAACCATGTTTTATTCTGATACCTTATGAAAATGATTCATAATTCATTTTTTACATGCAATAATAATCCACACATCAAGCAGCACACAATGTGACTGGTATGACTCAAAGTGGGTGTTTTCTGTTTATCTTGACAATTTAAAAAAGGCACGTGACATAATCACAACCAAGAAAACAAATTGATATTGTTTTGATACTTTATGAAAATTATCCTTATGTCATTAGTGAAATGTATGAATTAACAAAATTTTATTATGATGCATGGTGTGATCAGAATGACTCCAATTGTGTCTTTTTATTTAGAATTGAAATTTTAGTTCAAAACACATGTCACATGCTCAAAACCAAGAAAACACATTTGGATATTTTTGATAATTTATTAAAATTATTTATAAGTAATTTCTGATATCTAAGAGTAATCCAATCCTCAATCTAATACATGGTGTTCCCAGTTTGACTCAAAGTGTGAGTTTTGAGTTTAAAAATGACATTTCATTTCAAAATGCATGTCATTCACTGAAAATTGAGAAAATAAACTTAGATTATGTTTATACTTTAGAAAAATGATTTGTAATTAAAATATGCTATGTTTGAATTTTCTCATGTGAAACCAACATGCGATATGATCGGTATGACATAATCTTCATGATTTCTATTTAAATTGACATTTTAGTAAAAAAGGCACCTGACATATTCAAAACCGAGGAAACACATTTATATTGTTTTTATTCATTAGTAAAATGATGATTATTCCATTTATGATGTATAGGTAATAATTGTACAGAAATCCGATGCACGATGTGACTGGTATGACTCCAATTGTGTATTTTTATTTAAAATATACATTTTAGTTCAAAACAGATGTCGCAAACTCAAAACCAAGAAAATATATTTGGATTGTTTTGATACATTTTGAAAATGATCCATAAGACATTTTTGACATTTTTTAACCAACTAAACCTCAATCTAATACACGGTGTTCCCACTGTGACTTAAATTGACTGCTATCAAATTAAAATTGATATTTTAGTTCAAAACACATCTCACTGAATAAAAACAATGAAAAAAGTCCAATTTTTTTATACTTCAGGAAAATGATTCGTAAGTTATATGTAATGTCAATTAATTATTATAACATCAAATTGTGCCATAATATGACTGGTATGAATTATGGTTCATTTTTTTCATTTTGAAATCGAATTTTAGTAAAAAATACACTTGACATACTCAAAAACAAGTAAAATGCATTTGGATTATTTTGATACTTTAGTAAAAATGATCCTCATGTAATTTTTTATGTGTAGGAATAAACTAAACATAAATACAATTCACCATGTGAATGGTATGATTTTAAGTGTTTTATTTATTTAAAACTATAATTTTAGTTCAAAACACATGTATCATTCAGAAAAATGAGAAAACACATTTGTATTATTTTGATTCATTAGGAAAATAGTAAATAAGTAATATTTCAAACCTAAGAATCCTTATCACGTCAATTAGATACACGGTGGGCCTGGTATGACGCAAATTGTATTTTTTGTGTTTCAAAATGACATTTTAGTTCAAAACATAGTTGACATACTCAAAAATGATAAAAAAAATGGGTATTGTTTTGAAACTTTATCAAAAAATTCCATAAGTCATTTGTGACATGTATTGTAATGGTATGTGTCCTCCCAGTCTATTAATTTGTCAGTTTTGGGTGATTGAGGTGGTTGGGGGGAGTTTTAGGAGATTTTGGTGGCTTTAGGAGTTACACATCGTGTAACTGTATTACACAACATGATAGTTAGTTTCATGACTTTTCCATGGCTAGTTCATGACGTAAGGGTTCTTGGGTTAAATTATACAAAAAATAGAGATGATGTTCAGTCTAAAAATTCATTTTTAGTTGAACCCTAATTCATTCATTCATTTATTCCTTTTCCTCTAGTTTTTGGTGAACAATAAGCACCCCGATGTGTCCTTTGAGACCTCCTTCATTCCTCTTAAATCTGTTGATCTCAGTTGGTGTTCATTGATGATCTTTGGTGAATTTGTGGTATGTTCCCTTCCTTGTTTGGTTTTCTTTCGTTCTTCTTCCGAGGATCTGCTGTGGTTATGCTTCTTTGGTTTGGGATGTGCATCAGGTTTTATTTTGATGGATCCATGGTGTGGTATTGGTCGATCCGCAGTGATTGTGGTACTATAGCGGTTCACGAGCATCCTTCCATGCCCAGTAGTGCGAAAATATTCTTTGAGGTCGGTTTACCTCCATTTCTCCTTGTTGTTCATCATGTAAGGTGGGTGTATGGATGTTTCCATTGCAGAGATATTTTAATTCTAATAAAAAAATATAATTTTACATACTTAAGATTCCTTATATGGGGGTTGGAAGAAGTGATTTTTGTTCGTGCTGTTTTGTTATCTCTTTTGATATTGTGATTATACGGGCTAAACCCCCCGCTGAAAATTATGTTCATTGGTGGATTTGTTTTTGATAGATACATATAATGTGGTTGTTTCTCTATTTGATATTGTTTGGTATCACTTAGAAATGAAAATACATTAACCACTTATATTCTGCTAATAGTTTGATGCCCCATGATTATACTGTTTATATGATAACCCATGAATTAATAAGTGGATTTAAATATGTGATGCTTTATTGAATCTGAATATGTTTTTCCTTAGTTTTCATGCTGATGATGTTGTGGGAACATTTGTGCATGGGGTTGGTTTTTTAAATATGGTAATAGGGTGTGTCGTGTCCGTGAAGCAGGGCTACAGATCTTATTGTGGTATTGGTGTGTCGTTGGATGTGGTTGTGAGTTGGGGGATGTTTTGGTTTGAAGGATGGATTAAGACAGATTACATTGAAGAAAGATGGTTGTGGTTGGTATGGATTCTTCACAATTAATAACATACAGGAATCTTCACCCCATATCTATAGATTGATATATGATATATCATCAATGGCTATTAAATAGAGAGGAAATGTAACATTTGTTATTTTATCAAATATCATTATCCTCTGTATGACTTTTTATATTTTTTTTCTTCTGTATTGTGCTTAGTAGTTTCTTGGGAAGTAACTAAATGGATAAATGAAATATTTAATCAATAATGGAAGTTTTTAATTAATGTTTTTGGGAATGTAAATTGGGTTTTGTGGCTTGTTGTGTGGTGTCGTGCCTTTAGAGGTAGTAGCAAAGGCGGTCGTGTTGTGACTTGGTGGTTTATCTCCGAACTCATAGGTTGGGATTGAGTGTTTGGTATAATATATATGTATATACTTTTATTTCCATTGTGATTTTTATACACGCCACACCCCTGTTGAGAACTATGGGTTGAACACCCCCATCATAACAAGAGAGGGTGTCCTTCCCAAAATCCAATGAGGAGAAAAAAGGATGGGTACCTAATCATTTCAGTTCTGTCTTCTAGGAGCGGTAGGTATGACACATGCTGTGATGGACATAAGACTATGATTTTCTATATATGGTGTTTGTTAGGGAACATGTGTCTTTGGATGTGATGTGATGGTCTTGGTATATTAGGGTGAGGTGGTACGTGCATTCCGTAGGCGTCTTCAGGATTCGAGGCAATTTTCTTTCCTATTTGTCTTCAAGATGAGATGTGATGTGATGTGGCTTGTATCCTAGGTGTTTGTGGGTGGGATGCGATTTGGTTTGCAGCATAGGTGTGTATAGGAGGGATGTGATGTGGTTTGTGGCCTAGGTGTGTGTGTGTGGGATGTGATGTGGTTTGTGGCCTAGGTGTGTGCGGGAAGGATGTGTTGTGATATTCAGAGGGCATGAGAATTCCAGGACAGTAGACATTGGGAAAGAGCGTCATCACAAGTGGGTAAGTGGTGTAGGGTAACATTTCATTGATGTTCTTTATATTATATTACATGGCTTGATTTATTTGACAAGAATTCCCTTGTGAGGTTGGGATGGTTAGTATATCTGTTTAGGTGTTATTTGGTTCTGCTGTTTTCTAACAGAAGCATTATTATACTTCTCTTATATGCGCAAAAGAGAATTTGGTTTTCATAATGAGTATACTTGTATGCTCACCCTATGTATATAAACTATTTTCAGGTTTAGAGCAGGATTTCATAGACCGTGCTAGACCATACTAGCTCGGATGTTGACAGTTGTCATGTCGCAGCCTAGCTTTACATTTGGTATTTTACATTGGAGACTTTTGTATTGTATTAGTTTTATTTTAAAAATTCACGTTGGATTTTTATTGGATTATATATATATATATTGTTTCTTGGGGTTGAATTGCGGATGATTCATGTTATCTCTCGATCTTGTTTCCTAAAAATGGTAGTGTCTCCGATTTTGTGATATTTACACATCCTTGGTGCTAGTCGCCAACCCGGGCCCTACTAGAGGTGGGAAACTGGGGTCATTATCTCCTTTTCATCATTATGATCCTAGGAGGGTTATCTTTTGAGGGATTGGTTCAAGACATGTGTGCATCATCCGCACCTTAATATGATACATGGTGTGACAGACATGACACAAATTGTGTGGTTTTAGTTTAAAATGACATATTATTAATATATTGTTTCATATATTGTGATTAATTTATTTATTTTTATTATTAAAAATATAATAATTATTTTCATATACATTTGGATTATTTTTCAGGAATTCGTGTGGTTTGTTAAGTAAATGATACCATTATCGTGATTTTTTAGAGGGGTTCGGGTGCCAAAGATAATGAAACCATCGATATTTTTGAATTTTGGTATTAAATTTAATCTGCTAAAATAATTGTACAAAACAATGTTTGAAATGTATATAATATAGTGTTTTATCCTTGTGTTTGAGTTGTTTTTTTATTTAACTGAAATTATAAATTTCCCATATACCTATTTGACTATTACAATAATATGTAATTTTTATAACATATTTTTGCAGTATGACATTTATCATCGCTATTTCAATATTTGATAAAATGTTCCTTTTTCAATGATATAAAACCACTAATAAGGGGATCCCTCTTTTCATGTAACATAGGCTAAAATCACCTTTTTAGGGCTTTTAAATGATTCTTCTAGCGTTGTCTACAACCCAGTCTATTGTAGGGATTCTCTTCAATCCATTAAATATTTTTTTATTTTATCTTTTTAATTCATAACTTTTTGGGTTAACAACAAGATAACATAATCTCTTAAGGATCATATGTTTTAATCATGGGACTGACCTTATACTTTCATTATTATTTGTCTTATTAATTTATTAATGGATTTAGAACTCTTAATTTTTATATATTGACAACTTGATAGATGTAACGATGACACTGTGACAATCACTTTCCATGTGGGAAAAGGTCCATGATAATCCGACGTGATTCCCTGTTGATTACCCAAGATGACATAGAATCAATGACTTATTAATAACATTAAAATGATGTATCTATAAAGTTAAAAGATCTATCTTTTTAATTACAAGCTCTGCCACAACATCACTAACATAGTAGATCTAGTCAAATTATTCAGATACTAAAATGTGGGACAAGACCTCCTAGATTTCAATGTGGTAATGAATGATGATATTTTTTTTATTAATAATAATATTTAACACTATTATTTTATAGGTATGTAATTTCATTGAATTATTTTTAAATTTTAAATAGTATTTTTTAAACAATTAAATCTAATACTATTAAAAGATTACAATTCTATGAAAATAATGTATCTAGAAAGGAATTATATTAAATTTTTAATTTTTATAGTATTAATACTTTATTGGAATCATATCTGATATATCTAAGAAATTTATTTAATGATGAACAAACATTCACCTAAAAAACCCATTCATGTTAAAATATTTGAGTGATATTTTTTTCACTATCCCAGAAATTTGATGATCTTTAATATTTCTATAGATATTTTTATATATATAATAATTTTAATTTTTTTTGTATGAATTGATTTAATATAGAAAAAAAATCAATAAAAGGTTTCTAGTGATTGAAAATACAGCATCCATGGTCACCTAAAAATAATTTGTCTCAAATTATATCCCCACCTACTATCCCCTCCCTTTTCATATATCCTTTAAATTTTACCTTACTCATCTTACCCCCCTCACCTAGTCCACATGTCCAGTTTTGGTCACCCACCTCCTTACCCATGCTCGTCACCACTCACCCGATTGTGTCCCCTCCTCCCTTTTCCCCTAGATTTTTTTTTGTGTTTGTGTTTTTTGTTGGAAATCTGCACTAACTTCATTATGACATTTATCTCCTATCACATGGAACAAAATTCATGTGAGTTTTTCCACCTAACTAATTTTCCCGAACTGTTGGGGCACACTCAACCGTCTACCTATCCACCTCACACGCTATGCCTGACATATGAATCACCACGCTACCTTCTAATCTTTATGATTCCTCATCGCTTTATCTGTCCATTAAACCTTCATTTCCTCCTTCCCCATTCCAATGATTGAGAGAGAGGGTGTTTTTCTGGTCCTATTATATGCTTTCACAACCCTCTATTCCATTCATCATCTCTAATAGAGAGCATGGAACTGGCATGATCTATCTAGACAGTATTTGCTTTATGATTTTACAATACTAGAAGTACTATTTATTATTCTTTACATTTAGGACACATAGTTATGAGATTATTATTATTTTATTTCATCTTTGAATTATATTTCTTTTTTTCTTTACAGTCTGAGTTTCGTGGTTGTGTGTACAGTTTCATCTTTCTTGCAAATAAATGCTTCAATCTTCATCTCAAGTTCACAACAAGTCCTTTAGTAGAATGGACCTCATGTAGAGATAGCTTCTGTGGTCCATGGGAGTTGTCTCTCTACCTTTATCTTCTCTATTTTATATTTTTATATTTTTTTCATAATAATAAATCTTGTGGTGGTGTCTGTGTATGAACATAGGATCAATGAGATCTGAATCATTTAAATCCATTGTTTCTTTTACTTTCCTACAAATTATTCCACTTTTTTATCATTCTTGTTTCCATGTTGAATATGTATGGATTTTTCATCTTTTATTTCATTTGACATCATCAATCCAATTCCATTTTTCCATTCTGTTAGCATTGGACTATTTTCATTGAACCCATTCTGATTTTATGAATTGGTATCATATCATTTAATTAGTTTAAAGATGTCATTTGTTACGTTTGAAGTAAAATTTGGACAATGAGAACAATTTTAGTTTCTGGTTAGTTAATATGTGTGTATTTATAGTCCCTAGTGGGATAACAGATACATTTATTGGCCCCAAAAAACCTATAATGACTATATCTGTCAATGGACAGTCAGCTACCACCTACGTTGATGTCATCCCTAGTGTTTTAGAAAATGATTATTGTGCGCCTCTCTTAACCATTGGAGAAAATGACTTAAGAGAATTCACCCATGAAACTATTAATTAATCCATTTGACATAAACTAGAACATTTATTTATGGATATAACATTTCTAGGTAATTTTTATAAAAAATGACATTGTATAATTTTAAAATGTCCTCAGGCTATTCTTTGTGTGTTAATATTGATGATTTTAATAATGTTCTTCTTTATTTATCTATTATATATATTGATGATTTGGGTGAAGATCAATCATTAATTCTTATAACCTCTATCGAAGATTATTTTAATTCATTAATGGATTCCATGATGTGTGGTAGGGATTCAGTTTCCTTAATAGAGGTTATGTTTGCGGTGTTGTCTCTCGATCATCAAACAACATTTTTTAAGGAAGAACATAGTGGTGTAATGAGTCACCCAAATTTATTGAACATTAATGGTAAAATTCAAAATAATAATGAAGAATGAAAATATATGAACCAGTTTATGAACTTTTGGTGTTTTGAGTGTGGTTAAACTAACTATATTAAAAGATATTATCCTGAAAATAAAATAATGATAGTGTGGCCTAGACCAATATAGTATGATTCAGGTTAAACACTATGTATTTTCTTTAGTTCTTTAGGATCCCTTTAGTTATAATTCCACATAGTATATAAGGAGTCTATATTCTGTGATCCCAGGAAAGACCCTAAAAGTGTTTTGTAGGGGAACCCAGTTGGAAGAGATGGTGTGTAAGGGGTGGTCTTGGACATTCAGGATTAGGTGAAAATTCTTCTCCTATTGGATTTTTGTGTTTTGGTTGTTTTTTGTTTATGATTCTTTTACTGTCTCATTATGTCACACATTTATTTTATGAGTTTTCATGTTGACTACATTTTAGATCTAAGGAAGGTTTGGTATTTTCATGTCATGGAATTCTTGAGAGTGCTTACAACTTTTTGTGGAGACTCTAATATTGTTGGTAAAAAATATTTTAATATTTCCGCATAGTCTTGTAATTTATAATCATGTTTAATATGTATTACAGTATTGGATGCATAGTATTGGTAGAACATGTGCATCTTTAGGCACATGATAAGTGGTATTCATGTTAGCTGAATCTTTTATAGACTTAGGTGCTTATGTTTAGGAAAATATACCCAAACTAATCTACAAGCTTGGTTGGAAGGAAACCATCTATAAGATTGTTTTCTTTTTTTTATTTTTGAAGAAGGTGAGACATGAATTGGTCACCCAATTCATTCCCCAAATAAATTTATTGAAATTAAATGTTGATAGTAGAAACATGAGGTGTACATATATTACACCATCATGGAATTAAATGAAATTCATATTTTCATAGATTTAAAAACCCTTTAAAACACATTACAAAATCGTACTTAAAGTGTCTCACCAAATTCATAAAATGTCACAATATCCAAAAATATCGCTTCACCATGTGTACATGAACCTATATAAAGTAAGGATAATATACTATCCAGATGGTTCATAAAAGGTATGCAACTGACTTGTGCCACAACTGGTTCTAAGGAGAGTTTCCTATAGAATAGGAAGACTAGTTCCCACCAAGAATGCATATTTGAAGTAAATTAAGACATCTGGGACATACTACACATCTAAAATCCTATGTCTTGTGATCTAGCAACTCTAATTCATCGAAGAAAAAAATATGATCCATATGAGAAACACTTCAAGAAAGGTAAAAAAACACAAGAAAAGAATATTGCAGAAAAAATGAAACAACTGTCAAAGACTCCCCTCATCCTGAAAAAAGACCAAGAGAAATGATTATTCAAGATATGAGTATCTAATCATAGAAACTGAATGGAGAACCTGCGAAAAGCTAAAAAACTAGGGGCACAACATAGAATTTCAGTCAAAATGATAGATTCATTTGGTTCAAAGAGATCAAAAGAAGATATGAAATATCATACTTAATATGACACAGTAGCATAAGTTACAGAAAATGATGGAAATGAAAATATAAAATCACAACAAAATCAAAACCTAATACATATTTCATTATTAAAATTGATATATCCCTTCTTCAGAAACACTATAAGATGAAAATATAGCCATAAATGTAATATATGAAGTGTTATTTTGATGGAATGTCATTGTATTAATAATTGAAATCTTTTTTGATTTATTCCTCCATTAAATAAATAATTTGTTCACTGATTTGAGGAAACAAATTGGAATTAAATTCACCGTCATTGTATTTTTTTAAAACAATTGCATCTTTCTTAATTATCCAAGAATCTAGTTCGTCCCCTAGATCCTCTGTCACCCTATATGCATTCATCATAGGGGGATCAACATCTTCATAAAAAATAGCATTTTGGAACAAATTCAGTAGAAGGAGTGAAATATGGTTTATCATTGATTGGTTGTGGGGTGGTATCTATATTTTGATGCCTAGTGGCATTCAAGGATCCAGTGAAGATTGTCCTTTCTATGTTAGTAAAATCTCTATGTTTCTGAGTGCTCTTGGGATTTAGAGTGATGAACCCATTTGGGTTAGTAATTCATTTTTTAACATTCCTAGTACTCGATTTGAAATAATACTCTGCAATATAACAATCTTGGACACCATTATCATGTAAAGACTCATTAGACTCAGAGTGGATACTTTCATCTTCCTCTTGGACTGCTACGTGAGGTTGACTATCTCCCTCCTGATCTCCCATCCCCTTGGGAGAGTAATTTATTTCATCTATAGAACTATGAAAAAATTACACAAAGCCTGATAAATCATTTTTTTCTTGTGAATTACTCTTGGATTTCATTTTGTGGTCCTTATCCATAGCTCAAACCTTATACTTATTAGGTTTCTCTATATGATTATTGTGCCCTCCATTAGGTGCCTAAACCCGAGATGGGCTACCATCAATTTGAGACTATCCTTGAACTTTATGAGGTCTAGAATATTTTTTCCCTTTTCAACCCATGTAAATTTATGGACGAGAGGCAGGGATGACTTTTTGATGCAATCTTTTGATGAATGTCAATTCTTAAGAACAATATTACTTTAATCGGGAAGGTTTTCATACACCACTTCCTGAAAGAATCCATGTTACCATTATGAACCCAGATCTAAGATTTGAGAGTTTGAAAAACAACAATCTATGTACAAACTCTAGTAAAAGAGGTTCTATAGAGGTTCTTCATCACAAATTACACCTTTAAGGAATTGATAATATGGCTGGATATCAGAAACATGGATGATTGTTTGTTCAGGTGGAGTGGAAGCCATGGAATGTCGATCTAAATTACTAAAATGGGGGATTTAGTGTAAGGATAAGTAATAGGATTCCATTCAATAACTTTCATTGAACTTCCCCTAAAAAATTATGATCATATCACCCAAATCCTATAGTAATCATCTTGTTAAGAGAGACCGAATAACAAATTGGAGGTGTTCAATAATCCGATAAGATATCCTGAAAATCCAGTTTGTTGAAGAGACATTCTAAGGAACTTCACTGACATAAATTGTTTTAAAAACTACCCAACAAATTAAAATCATAAATATGAAGAAAAAATGATTACCTAATTGATTTATAAAGACATAACTAGTTACCCTTGATGAAAAACATGTTTCATCTATATGCATGGATCCCAAGCTACAGAAACTTTTTCACTCAACTCAGTATTCTCAATAATTATTCTAGTAATAAGATCTGTGATGTAAAAAAGTGATACATGTTTTCTAGCATGGTCACCCGATATTGGGTTCATCAGTTATTTGTTAAATTTTTATTTTTTAAAATAAAATACTATTAAAATATTCCTTGTTTTGTTATTTTTTTATTCTTATGCCAATTTTTTTAGTCTTATTTTCGATGTGGACTAAATGTTTTTGGGATTTCCATTTGAGCTTACTAGCTAGGCCTTCATGTTTTTTGTGGTATTAGGATTTGAGGCATGACCTGGTTTACTGACATGATCTTTAGGGTGTTCCTAGGAGTGTTGTTAGTGGTTTTTTGTACTCATTGGATGGACATAATTGGCTTTTATTATTTGTTTTTTTGGTGATCTATATTCGTTGACTTATGTGATTTCATCTTCTATCATGTGGCTGGTGATTAGCATGAGTAGTTTTTCTTGTCTAATATTATCAAACCATTGGGGTTTAACCATCCATCCACATGTCTTTCTGACCTATCATGCTTGGTATATGTGTCTCCTCACCTCTTGCTCATCCTTATGAAGCTTCATCAATTCATCTATCCATAACATCATCATTTCCTTTACCTCTATTCCAAGTATTGAGAGATAGGAAGTTATAATTCTCATATTCTATTACTTCACATCCCCTTCTTCTGGTCAACATCTATGGCGGAGAGCTTGGTACTCACGAGCTCAGTCTGGATTACTTCAGCTTCATGATTTTTTGACCCCAGAAGCACAGCTTCTCTATCAATAGATATTGGATCTGTACATGTGAGATTGTTATTTTTCATTTCATCTATGCGTTTCATTTCTTTTTTTCTTTACGGTTTAGATGTTGGGGTCACAGGTGTGGGTCCATCCTGCTTGGAGGTGAATCCTATCATCTTCAGCTCAAGTTCACTATGAGTACTCTAGATGAAGGATCTTCATCCATAGATAGATTATATGGTTCTTATGTGTTGTGTCTATTCCTTTATCTTCATTGATGTATGTTTTTTTTTGTTTTTCATAATAATTAATACGGTGGTGGTGTTCTTTTAGTGCATGTAGTTTCAATGAGATCCAAAGAACGTATATCACTTTTGGACTTTAATTTACTAAATTTTTCTTCTCTGTTTATATCATTTTTATTTCATTATTTCATATATCTGTACTTTTATTCTTTTAATTTTTAACAACACCAAATCAATTCCTTTCTTCCCTTATATTAGAACCAGACTACCCTCAGTGGAGTCGTTCTGACCTTAATAGACATGTTTTGATGTTAAAAATTAAAAAAATTTAATTTTTATTTGTTGATGTCATGAATAATATCATGTCTACATATTATGTAATGATTTTTCATGTTTTATTTTTATAATAATTTGTATTGGTAGTATTCTTGTTTTTTTACATAGCCCCAGTGTGAGGTTCTTTAGCCTTATGTAGGTTTTAACTTACTCTTATACAGTTTTAATTTTTCATGGATAACCCATAAGTAATTGGTTTTATACCCTTACGTAAGCTTTGGATTGTAAAATTTATCTTTAGATATGTGTGTTTATACCCTTATGTAGCCTCGATTCCATGTGAGTTACCATTACATTTCTGTTGAGATACTCTTTTGTATGCTCAAGTGGACCTTTTTGAAAAGAGGGTAGTGGTTGTGTTACCTTCACATGGAAAGGAAATAGAGTGTGCTTACTTTAATTGAGAATTAGACAAACCTTATGTGAGTTGGATAACTAGGGGATTACCTTTATGTGAGAACTTTATGACTCTTACGCAACTTATTTTTTTGTGGAGGGACCCCTATATAGCATGTTTCGAACAATACATAGTGGGGAATCAACCCATACGTAGCATGTGAGGTCGACCTTTTATGTTGGAAAACTGGTGAATACCCATTTGCATTGTTATCTATTCATTATTTTTCGAAATGAATTCTTCTGGAAGCTATTCGAAATATCATCTCGGATGATACGTTTGTATGTTGTTCAAGGAATCCATTATTTTGGCTTAATGTGCCCGAGGTCCTTGATTTTTTGAGATAGATATAATCAAAATATTAGAGAAGAAAATGTCTAGAGAGTTCAAGTGATGGTAATGAGACAATATAGAGTGAATATTTATCATTTGAGGCCCTATTCGAAATGACACATGTGATTAACTCTGATGGGATTTTTCCAGTTAAGGTCCCATGGCTATGTGAGTTCTGAAGAGGAAAATAGCTACAACTTTTTGAAAAAACATTGATAGGTGAGGTTGAACCCTACTAAGAGGGTTTTGACAAGATATTATTCTTTTTGTCAAATTTTTTTCCTAGTTTATAGTTTGTACTTATATTATTCCATCTTGCATGGGTGTCATTGCACCGTTCCCTAGTTCGGTATGTTCTTCTTGTTTTGGTTTCCATTTCTTGTATACAGATTTACATGTTATTAATGTTTGATTTCTTAACAAATGAAATCAGGTGGTGTTTTCACTATGGAGTAGGACCAAATTATCTCAAACCATGTAAAGATATACTATTATTTATCATTATTCTCTTTATTATTATCATTATAGCCTTTTTATGCAACCATGCCCTTAAGAATTTTAAATTTCTTTTGTAGTATTTATATTTCATTATGATAAATTTTCTTTTCCATATATCCTATTGTGTGTGTGTTTATTTTTTTATGGTGGGTCGTACGATAGTACCTCCCACATTGAAGCTTTTGTGTGTCATCACAATATAATAAAAAAAGGTTTCAGATCAGTTTTTTAGCAGTGATTCTTAAAATCACCACAAAATGTGTTTTTTATTTTTTATTTTTTTGCGGTAGTTTTATATAATCTGTTTTCTAAAAGTTCCACTAATTTTTTTTTATTTTTCCAATTTTTTTTTAATTATGGTTTAAGAAAACCAGCGCAAATTTAATGAGAAAAAAAAATAAGAAATAGAAAATATAATTTATTTTTTATTATAAATAATTTATATCTATTATTTATAATAATTTTTTGAATTTTCATTAATTTTAATGTGTTAAATGTTAATTATATATAATTATTACTAAATATTTATCCAAAACATAAATTACTTTTTGTATATTTTGAGAATCATAATTCAATATCAAATGACTATAAATTTTGATCTGAGTGTCAATTTTAGATATAAAACCAGTCAAATCGATGCTTATGAAATGGACTACAACCATATTTTATAATAATTTAGTAATTATTATTAAAAATAAATATAAAATTTTTTTATAGAAAGGTTGAAAATTGAACTTCGACTTCAAATGGTCACACCTTTTGATTCGGGTGTTTGTTTGTCCTCAACCACATATAAAATTGAACTCTACAAAGAGAAACGTGCCTTAGAAACTAAGAGGACCCCAAATCATGTTATTATTTCCAAAATCCTTATAAGGCCTAGAAAACCATGTTTTTAGTTTGAATATCATGATTTTTAAATATTCGATGTGATGTTATCTTTGTTTCAAAGTGTCTTCATTTACATTTTATGTCATCTATGATTTTATTCCATTGATTTACATTTCTATGGATTTGATGGTGTTATAGTTATTATGGTTTCACCTATTTTGGTGATTTATTATATGTTATATATCTATATATAAATATTTGTATGTACTTCTATACGCTTATGTATATTTATGTATAACATATATATATTTATCATTATCTATTTAAAATTAGGAATAATTTTATTTATGGATGGATATTCATACATATTTATGAATATTTTTCTACATTTATATAAATTTTTAAATATCTATATGTATATATATAGATATATACATTTATATATTATATGGCTATATATATATATTGATATTTTGATTAACCTCTGTTTATATATACAATTATATATGTGTGTGTGTGTGTGTTTATATGTATTTACTTAATACAAATGTGTTTTTATATATATTTATTTAAATTTTGTTATATGAATAATTATTTAGAGATATTTATTTCCATTTAATATATATTATTAATTATCTGTTATTTATTATTTATTCATTTATGAGTCATTCATTTATTACAAATTTATCATATATTGACTTATTATTTATTATTACTTTATAGTTAAATTATTATTTAATATTTATTTACAATTTATTACATATTATTACATAATATTAATTTTATGGTTTATTAAACTTATTTATTATTTATTATATATATAATTATACATTTAAGTTTTAATTTTTAATTATTTATTTTTATTTATATATTTATTTTATGTTATTAACTAATTGTAAATTTATTATTTATTTTTTTATTTATTATTTATTTATCTTTTGATTATTTATAATTTATCTATTTTTTATTTTGAACTTATTTATTATTTATTATATACTGATTTATAATTTATTTACTACTTATCTGTTTGATATTAATTTATTTTTCATTATTTATTTATTATTCTCTAATTATATATATATTTATTATAAATGTATTAATAATTTAATATTTATGTATTATTTTGTATTTAATTAATGATTATTTATTATATATTTAATATATATTTACTATTTATAATTGATTTATCAATTATTATTTATTATTTATTATTTAATTAGAATTTAATTTAATTTATTACTTATTACTTATTATTTCATATTTATTTATCAAATATTTACTATTTATTTAAAATTTATTTAAAATTTATTAATAATAAAATATTATCAATTATCAATTTTTAATAATTTATAGTAAATTTATTGATTTATTTTTATTTATTTACTATTTAATTACTATTAATTAATTAATTGTATGTTTATTTATTTAATATTAAATATTTAAAATTTAAAATTTATTTAAAATTTATTATTTATTATTCATTTATTATTTATTATTTATTATTTAATTGTTATTATCCATTATCTATTATTTATTTATCAATTATCTATTATTTATTTATTATTATTTATAATCTAAGATCATTTATTATTTTTTATTAACTATCTATTTTATTATTTAGCATCTATTTATATATATTTAGTAGTTACTATCTATTTAATAATTATATATTACTTATTTAATGTCTAATTTAATATTAATTTATTATTTATTTAAAATTTAACATTTAATATTTAATATTTAATATTTATTATCAATTATTTTTATTTATTGTTAATTTATTTTTATTTTTTCATTTTTTATTGATTGTCTCTTTAATATTTTTTTATTTAATAATTTTTTATTTAATATTTAATTCATATTTATTTATTATTTTATTTATTACATGGTTATTATTTCATGATTATTTATTTAATAGATAATTATTAATTATTATTAACATATTAATTATTATTTATTATATATTTTAAATTAATTTATTATTTATTATTTATTATTTTTATATATATATTTATTATTTATTTATTAGTAATTTATTATTAATTAATTATTAATTTTTATTTTTTACTATTATTTATTTTTTATTATCATTTATTTTTTATTATCATTTATTATTTATAAACAGTTATTATTATATGTTATTTTTTACAATTATTTATTTATTATTATTATTTATTGATTGTTTTTTAATATTTACTTAATATTTATCTGTTACGTATTTATTATTTGTTTTATAATTATTTATAATCTATTTATTATTTATCTTTTATCTATTATTTTTTATTTTATTTTTTAGTTTTTATTTCATTGTTATATCTTCTCTATATATTCATTATATGTTTTTAATAATATCGTTATTTGTTTTTTATCTGTTTATGGTAAAGTCTTTGGAGTATATCCAAGAGGAATGGGGTTCAAATCTCTCATAGCACATATATATGCCATATTTTTGCATGGCATCTATATAAGGAATATGCATGCTTGGTTGGATAAATAAATAAGTAATAATAAATAAATAATAACAAGTAAATAATATGAAATAAATAATAATAAATTAGAATAAAAAATAAAAATAAGAATTATAAGAATAATAATAATAACCAATAATAAATGATACTAAAAAATAAATAATAATAATAATAAATTAATTAATTACATAAGTAAATTAATAAATAAATAAGTAATTATGTAAATGAAGAAAAAAACTATAGTCAAATGAAATGTCACAAAATAAAAAAACCATCACAAAAAAGAAGTTGGAAAATTTTGCCAACATGAAAATACGTACCACTTTTAAAAAGTGTTGTGCATCATTTATTGGCAGTTTAAACAACCATTAAACGTTAAAAACTTTCAGAAATGCCATTTTTTATTGTGTCCCGGATGCCCTCAAATTAAATGTGGTCCATAAAGATAATGTGATAAATTATATTCCACAAAATTAATGTAAGAACTTTTATATATAATAACAAATAATTATTTGTCGTTAAACAATTTTAGTAGCTCTCATTTGATGAAGTGAATTTTTTAGGGTAGAAACTATTATATATGCTACATCTTCATAAGGAAAAATAAACCATATAAGCCTCATGTCCATGTGTATAATATATGTATATCTTGGTTTCACACTAAAACAACTTAACCATGGATTTGGAAAGTTCAAATACAAGAACCCAAAATGTATTAATATAAAGAAAAATATACAAAGATGGATAGAGGCAAGTCTACAAGACATATAATGTCCAAACTATAGAACATTAAATAGATCGTCTAGATCCCAGATTCCTCAGATATCATCCTCTGCCTTTTGGGTGCCGACCACGTCACTATGTCTTTCCCCTTTGAAGGGTCACACATTCATCATTTGTTGATGATGAAGATGAAACCTCCAGAGTATATAATAGCTTGAATTTAGATGAAAAAAATAGAAATTCCATTTCCTGGTTGGAATAAAGTTCGTCTTCAAAATTAATGGATAATAACCTCTACACATCCATATAATCATTGTATCTGTAAACCTCTGGCTCCATTGATGAGAACGTAAACTCAAATTCTGTGAAGTACAATTGAGTTGCTTCCTTACTGATGTCTTTAAATGACCTTTCACCTTCTTGGCCCTATGATGTGTTAATGTTCGAATTTTTTCCCATGAAGTTGTACATTCTTCATTAGTCACTCTACCAAAAGATACATAATAATTTTCCATTAAAGCAGTAAAATGGGTTTGATAGGCCCATTCCACAACTTTAGTAATCCTATAAGAAGGGGAGATAAGATGCTCAATATGTAACGGGATAAGCTACTTGTCATCACTTGTTATGTTTCCCAACAAGATTCGGATCTCCTCCAGATACATACTAACATTGTCTTTTAAAGTCAGCATTGTATTGTGTACATCCTTCTTTTCATGCACCTCAGTCTAAATAGATAGGTGAACAATTATTTAAGAGAGCTAGCAGTGCCTCTTCCAGATTCCACACTTTCATTCCGGTTATTGTTGGAGTACCCTATTGTCATGACCAACAGTGCCACCATTCAGTGTCCCCAACTCCCATGGGCCCAAATTTGGATTATTAAGAATTGTTTTTACCATTATTGCTTAATATTTTGACCGAAACATTGAATGAGATTAAAATTACTAATTTGGATCATAATTAATTAAATTTAATATTGATGTCAAATTATATGTATACAATAGCTGGGATGACTATATCAGAATTATCTGAACTCTAAAAATGAAAATCATTCACGATAATCCTAGAATGCTAGTGAAAGATCCAAATTGCATCTCAATTATAATATCCAATGTCACTCAACATCATTTAAATCATAATTAAAATGATTCATATTTATATGGTCATGGAATGAACAACTGGCACCATATATAGAGAATGAAAAACATTCCTACATTTAAAATTATAAAACTACTATGTAGTAAGCTTTTTTCACTAGAAAAAATAACATTGGAAAATTCTAATTTATATCAGTGGTAAATTTTTTTTAAAAATTATAATTTAATTTCATTATGTTAATTCATGATAAATATCATCTTTAATCAATGCATCATAGCATTGATAAATGTTTTTCTCAACTGTTGAAAGGCTTTCCTCGATCCCACTAGGGTGACAATAAGCTTTATAGCCATCAAAATTAATAGTTGGGGATGAATTCATCTAGAAAAATAATATTTAAATAGATTATGAGTTTTCAGAAATTCTAACATGAAACACCTATTTATCGAGAATTCATGAAAAAATAGACAAACTATATAAATGACTTTTTAAAACAAGCATAATCATTGTAGTCAGTAAAAGGGTTGAAAACTGAAATCCAAAACATGAAAAGGGACACTCGGTCTAAAGACACTGTGTTTTTTTCAGTAGACCATGAGCTCAACTACTGATTAAATAATCACCATGGTGAACATGTTTTAATTTTCCAAAAAAAACAAAATATGGTACATTTCAAAAAATTTAGAGAATATTTTTATGATATATAATATAAAAAAAATATCACAACCAACCATTTTATAAAACCTAAATTTCTTTTTCGTTAAATGAATCATAGATAATGAATTCCCTTATTAAAAATTATAAAACTATTATATAGGATGAACCACTATCACCCCCCAAAAATATCCTTTATCATTGCTTTTTTAAAGAATGAAAATGCCAACATTGATAAAAGAGGGTGATTTTTTCTACATAAAAATGCCATGATGAAGTTCACATTATTCAGCACTACGTTTAATAATGATAATAGTCGTTATTTATCTGTACAAAAACTACCACTAATGAAAACCTTTCTCATTTACTAGAGTATGCAGCTTAATAAACAAAACACTGCAAATATTTATAAAAACCTAAAAAGAAGCTATATTGAATCTATTCAATATTTCCATATAATATCACTACTAGAGATTCTATGATATTATCGGCCTTGTTTTATTGGAATTAAAAAAATGATGAATCATGTACTTTTATCAATGCTAAAAAAATCACTGATAAATGTCACTTTTATCAACAGTAAAAATATCATTAATAAAATTTTGTCATTTGTTAGTGTTTTATATAACTACGATTAATGTAACTCTTTATCAATGCAAATAAATGCATCTCCTTTATCATCAATATTTTAACACTAATAAAGGGTACCCCATAAAAAATATTTTCTATATACAAATTTATATTCTCTTAGAAATGATTTATATATCATTAAATATATATATATAAATAAATAAAATATATACAATATAATAATTTATTCTTTTGGATGAGTTATCTCTTGGGGGCTATGACCTATCCTTCCAATTTGATTGTGTGTGTGTGTTTCTTTGTATTATACCTACAATAACCTACCTATTTTTTTAATTTCAAATAATATAATTAATAATATATATATATATATTCAAATTTAAATTTATAAATTTATATAATTTATAATATACATATAAATTTACAATATACATTTATATTTATAATTATGTTAATTTTAGTTTATATATATTTATCATTTTATCTGTGTGTATGATTATGATTATACGTGTATTTATTTATATACAGACAGACACACACATATAAAAATATATAAATATAAATACAGACATATATAAATAAACACACATATAAATACACACTCAAATAATCATAAATTTATCAATATATAAAATCACATTTTGAAACAAATTCATCCATGCATGCATACATACATACATACATACATACATACATACATACATACATACATACATACATACATACATACATACATACATACATACATACAAGCATACAAGCATATAAGCAGACACACACACACAGATATACATACATACATACAAACATATAAGAATACATACATGCATATACTATTATACACAGACACATACAATCATTAATTCATACTTACAAACACAGACATAAATACATTCAAACATACATACATACTTACACACACACACACACACACAATTATACATAAATACTTACACAGATAGACAAACATGCATATATATATATATATCATTTTATAACTCTATATTAAAGTATATTTATATAAAAATTTATAAATAATTATAAATAAAAAATACAAAAAATATTTATTAATATATATAAATATATGTATTACAAAAAAAATTAGGCAGGGGGAATCACAAAGATATAAAGAAAACACACAACACACACATGCAGGAAGCCTAAGATACTTGAACTAGAAACCTCTTCAACACCCAACAGAGCTACTACCATTGAGTCACACCATGAGGTAATATAACCCCTAAGCCACTACCATTGAGTTCCACCATGTGTGATTGTTTTTATGTGTGTGTGTGTGTGTGTCATTTCATAACATGTAAATTCATTTGAGCAAGTGGTAATATAATTTGACAAAAGGTGATGGGAAATGAAGTTTCTATGGGATTAAATATCAGTTGTGTTGAAATAATTTCTAATTTCATGGTGTGTTGTGTAAAATTGTGGTGGGTTCCAGCTAGCTGATTGGTGGTGTGGGGTGTTGATTTCCCCTAATTTTCCACTTTTAAATGATAAATTATTTAAAAATATTTTTAGAACCATTACCTATGTTATAATTAAACACTAAAAATGCACCCATTTTTTGTGTTTTTTAGTCCACATAAAATCACTTCCCTTTCATTAGAGCTCGACACATCAACATTATTTTATCAAAAGTAAAATTGATTCCTAGATGTTTTAAAAGCGTGATCAATAGTAGTGAAATATAATATATTTTCATTGATCTATTTAAAATACAAATAGAATTTTATTTTATACTGTTAGTATTGTATATCCATATTGATATAAAAATATGTTACAATAAAAAATAATTACAATAAATACAAAAAAAGTCTTTTCAGAGGCCTTCTCCAATGATCAACCCAATATCATACAAATTTTTCATAAGTCTATAATAAAATCAATTCTTAATTTAGTAATATCACCTTACCAAATAAAAAAATTAAAATTGTAATGATATATAATCAAATAATAAAATTCAATCAGAATAATGTGTAGTAAATTCTTGCTGGTCACAAATGAATCATTGATTGTTAGGAAACAATATGAAAATAATTTGAATTAATTTTCTTGGTTTTTCCTATGTGATGCATGTTTTGAACTAAAAATTAAATTTTAAATTGAGTGTACACCTTTTCAATAAAATTGGTAACATGGTGTGTAATATTGATATATAGTTAATCCAAAAAAATAAAAAAACAAAACATACATATTTCTCATAATATATCACACAAATTCGAGAACTTTTTCTTGGTTTTTGACTATTAGATAAATGTTTGGGACAAAAATATCACATTAATTTTCCATAATCACATTTAGTAATATCAACCACACCAATTATAAAATTTATGTGTCAGTAATTTTCATAATTCATAGACAAATAATAATTTCTCTTCTTCATTATCAAGAAAATTCATTCACATTTGAATATTTTTGACATCATCAAGAAAGTCATAGACTAAAATGTCACTTTGAAATTTAAAACAGACACTTTTAGTCATACTGAGAACACCACGTGTCAGATTGATGTGTGGTTAATTCATGCATGTCATTAATGAAAATTTTATCATCGTCTTTAAGTATCACTTATACTTGAGTGAATTAGGAATATAATTTCTATATCTCACCATTATTTAAACTAGAACACCTAATTGATAGTACTCACTAAAATGTTTAGTGGGGGAGGGTTTTATCAGATTGTTTGAGGTACCAGAGAAACCAGGGGAATCCTATAAGTCAGGAATTTAAAAATTTTCATGAATTATCGTCGTAAAAATTACAACTCCATAAATTCACTTCCCTGGTATAATCCCAAGGATCTTGCATGAAGAGTTTTAAGCACAAAATAATAAAACTCAAAATAACAGGTTAGATCTGTACCCATTCTCGATGTTTTCTTGTCATAGATGATCAATACCTGAAGAATTTACAGTCATATTCCCTTACATCATCCACACACACCTAAAAAAATCCATGGGAGGGTCGATCATCAAAATTTTGGGTGTCATCGTGGAGATCTATCAATGACTTCAATGTTATAAAAATAACCTCGTCATCATTATTTTGATTCATGTGGATGAGCTCTATCCATTCAACTAGATCATAATACTATCTCTCTATAAAAAGGGATAGGATATATAATCTCACACTAGATCACCAAGAATAGTCATATTCGTTAAAGCCTTTCCTCCAATTTATATTATGTCGTGCAATTCCCCAAAAATTGTTCCCTGTCCTCAATAATTTTACACACAATATAAATGATATTATGACCACTATACTAAGTAAAAAATATCATTAATATTTTTATCACATTATTTTAATATAATTAATATGTTACATGATAAATCCTTATCCATTACATTGACACTTCATTATCAGAAATGTTAAACGAACCTTGAATATTTTAAATTACTATCCATTAAAATAATGTTTCCATGTATTTACTTCGGAACTTGTAAATAGATAGAATAAATAAATACATTTTGAATTATTCATAATATGAATAACATGAATTTATTTATTCCTTTGGTGATCGTGTACCCTTGAACATATCCTAGACCCTCGTTGTGGGTCCCACAATATGTTACATACCTATTCATCTGAATAGGGAAATTTTTTGAATACACTGTTATGTGTATACTCTAGGACCTTATCTCAATAGCAGTGTATAATATTCACTAACTGACTGAAAGTTATATTTTTTTTATTCAATAACATTTAATGAAAAAGTGAAAAACCAAGAGACTAACCACAAAATGATATAATATAACCATTAAATGACATTTTCAGTCTAGAAGATTTAGTATCCTTAAATAATTTCCATGATATGTTACTTACATGGGTGTTTGGTTCATCCATTAAGATATATTCAAACCAAAACATCACCATCTCTCAATATTAGATGTACTCCTCAAGGCAGATATTCTCATTATTGAATCTCTAAATATGAATCAGGCCCTGCTTTTCTATGTCAAAATACATTTCTTCATTGAGAGTCACCATGAGTTCCCTCCTAATCATCTTGGAGACATCATATTTTGTAGCACTGAGTGGTAGAACCTATTTGAACTCTACTTATTATGAACACATATGCAATTATATTTAATGTTAAAACATATCACCATGGTTCTACTATTGACATGATGCCTTTAGTGGAGGGAAGCTATTGTTGTCCATATTCTTCTCTTTAATCTACTTTACAGAACACATCTACATTTGAATTGAAAAAATGGAGTAGTATTTTATCTCCTTTTGAATGCATTTCTATATTTTCCATATCATTATCCTAGAGATATGGATAGTCAGAACAATGAAAACCAACCTAAGAACATGCACTGTGTAATATAATCTTTTTGTTTTTAAATATCTCTAAAATTCGAACACAAACCCATATCATCAACCTTTCATGCTTTATTATTTTATGGTATAACTGTATGGATTTACCCTTGACTACCATAGCCAAGGAATAATGAAAATACTACCATACTAATTCACCAGGCTTGAAATTTATCACTTCCTTACCATAGAAGTGACAAATAAATTCTTCCCCATTGAACTAATACCATACCACCAGTGATACAATCAACACTAGTTACTTCACCATGATTTCATTATCATGTTTTTTCCTTCAATCAATGTACGCAATCAAATGAGACACATTGGTATTGATATCAATTACAGATACCAAGAATCATGTATGTAGATAGGAAAAACCAATGACACCCAAAAAATGTGGTGTTCTTATTGACAGGTTTGTCCTCATGATATCACTAATAGAGATCACCTAGTGAGAACATCATTAGAAGAATTTTGAATACTCAAGATCCCCCAACACATTATATTCAAACACCAACTATTACTAATTTTTTTGTTTTATATAGACTATAATATCATTATTTAAGATTAATGTCTTATTATATCAAGGTTCTCATTATAGCCTTAGATCTTTTATAACCTTTTGATATGAAAAATAATATTTGACCATTACCATTTGAATAGTTCATGTAGATATTTCTATACTATAATGGTAATAATACATCATGTATATCTCACTGTATACATGATATGGTAATAAAAATTACTATTCATGTTGGGTCTAGGCACCCAATATTAAAGTCCTCCCACATTAACTAGATCCAACATGCAATTCTACATTGTTATCTCTCACATGATTTTGATCATGTTTCTTCTTAGTCACTACTTTAGTTATTGGGTCTTCCATGATTCCACTAAATGTCAATTCTGCTATATGCGACCACATCTCCTTGAGTAAAACTTTTGTTGAGATGGTATCTCAGAGTATATCTTCTTGATCCACTATCATAACACGATATCATTGATTGTAAGAATATCATAATATAAATTATGATGATTCAACTCATACTATGTATGATTCTAATAACTGGAACAAATCATTGAATTTAACTGCTTGTTAGCTACTCCAAAGGTTGCAACATACTATGTTTTTGTAGGTATGGATACCAATGGATTTTATGAGCTTATCTCACACAAAATCTTAGCCTTACTATGATACTAGATCAAATTTATCCAAATTAAGACATGTTTGTGTCCCTTGAAAACTACTATATATTCTTCTCCACTAACTAGGTATATATCCATTATAATTTCTCATGTACAATTGGATAGTTAAAAATGACTCCCTTGTAGTTCCCTTGGATATAACTGATATTTTCATATTGTATGTTATATCCTACCAATATCAAATCATGTAAATTTCTTAGAATACATGATTTATCCATTGCTATAGCATATGGACTTCATATAAAAACATCAATATCCTACTATACCTCATACATTTCAACCTAGATAGATATATTCCTTATGATATAGATATAAATTATCCCTAAAATTTTTCATACTTTTATTTTTCAATACTATGTAATTTTATGTATGATTAACTTGGAAAAAGAAACCATTATATATTCCTCAGAACATCTCATTCCCTAGAAATTAGCTTTCTACTTTAAGAAAATATCTGAAGAGATAAATTTATTATTATATTAACTAAACACTATGGCCAATAGTTATTTTCAATATTTCACACAAAAAATCACTTGGAAATCATTGGAGATCCTACTAACCTCAAGTATACCCATAGAAAAGATTCATTCCAAATGAATGCTCTAATATATTATTTCTTACTTTAATCATAATCTATATTTCTATAACATTCAACCCTATTATAAATATATAATGTCACCATCCCAATTTGGTTGCATTGTATAGAAAACATTCACAAATGTCAATCGTGACATCAGATGCATAATAAAATGATCACATATATTGGTTATGACAAGTAACATTTTGATGGATTTAGGCATAATGACTTGATATAACCCACCAAGCTCTATTGGTACCTCACTTTTACCACCCACATATCAACTCAATTGAATACTCATCAAAATATTCCAAATAATAACCCCCTTTTAATTTTGATACCTGGAATCCATTTTTGAATTTTAATTGTCATTTTCAGTATCATCTAATTGTCATATATTGATTACTTATAGGATTTATTATGGGAAATTATTATTGGATCACTAGACATGGTAAATATAAATCCACCACCATGGTTATAAATTTCCTTTACAGAATGCATCTCTAGAACATTCTTCTTATACATGTCTTGCGAAACTCATTCCTTGGAAAACTACTTGTGCATCCACAACATTGAGTAAACCAAAGTCAATCTTGGTACTAATATCTTATGTAATGATATTCACCCTTCTATAAGAATATAGTCATTAACATTTACTATATATATTTTTAATCTTAAGGATTTATGTAATATCCAATGAAACGTTTTGGATAATTACATTAAATGTGCATTGTGGTTTACTTGATGCATGTTTTTTTATATCCAAACAAACTCTTTTCATCTAAACACATGTTTTATCAAATAATATATTTACAACAATTATGATATCCATTTTTCATTATAGTAGTCATATGGTTATGAGATATCTCAATTATTCTAAAAGAACATCTTGAAATATAATGGAATTTTATTGATGTTGCTAAATAAATGTTACATAACCCATGACTCTGATGTATAAAATGTGCATTTAGGAATTTCCTCATGCTTCATTTTGTTGATCAATGTTAACATGTAATACTTTATCATCGATTCTCCTCATTAACATCAATGTCGTGATGTATATAAGGTTATGTGAATATAAGAATTACTACATGCTAAATTATATTAATAGATGATTACATTGTCATGTCATTCTTTGGCATGCCAACCCGAAAAAAATCATATCTTTTGACCATGAATACTTCACATTCACATTACTTATTCTCTTAATGGAATATTATGAACTACATTTACCACTAGGTTACCTTGGAGTATTTCATGATTTCTTTTTGAACAAATTGCAAAAGCTTTGTGCCATAACTTCATTTCTAAAGGGTTAATTTTCTAAATCTATGTATATACATCAATAATACCAAATTTTTTTATCTCCACTAATTATAAATACCACACTGGTTGTATAATTGATGACCACATAGTTTCACTTGATAATGAATTATCTTTCCATAATTTGGTATATAAGTCTTACATTTTATATTATTTATTTCCTATGATTCTATTATCACTGAACTATTACTTGAGTATTATACACCATATAAAAAATTCATTCATAAACATGGAATAATGTTTCCTTATGTATAAAAGACATGTGAGATAAATTTTTAGGTTTATTATAAATTTTTTTTACTAGAATCATTAACTTCGAAATGCTGACCTCTTTTACTTCTCACTACCGACATAAGAACCACCCTTTCTCAGCTGGTTGGAGAACACACAATACTTCTAGAAATGTTTCTATACTTACTTGTTTACTATATTTCAATACACATGTGTGATAAACATAATGTATGTAATACCAATAAGTAAAAATGAAATATTACTTACATTGATGAATATACTCGGAATAAGAAGTGAATATTTTGTTATTCAATTTAGTTCATTGCATTTCTCTTCCATAGAATTATTTCGAGATATGTGGGGAAAATAAACTATAGTTAATACCTCACTATATGAAAGATGTTGTCAAGGTGCCTTTGTAATGACACTTTCCATTGTCCATTTCTCTTTGTCTTTCAATTTTTTGACCATAAGAATTAAAGATTAACCTATACTTAATATTCTTATTTACTTGGTGAAGCGTACATAAAAGGTAATGAATAATTATATCCATACTATTTGTTTTTTAGTCTTAAATGAAACTAGATATAATGTGTGAAAATTATATTTGTTAGGTCCATAAGGCTGAATACCCTGAGAGGGGGGGTGAATCAGGGTATGACTAATTTAAAATTAATGCCCGTTCTGATCTTGTTTCACTGTTAAGCAAAACACTCTTCTCTCTCTTTCCTGTTGCACAAAGTAAACAGAAAGTAAAGCATGCACAAGACACAACAATATTACTTTGTTCACCGCAAAGGGCTACGTCCAAGGATCATACACCGACAAGTTTCCGGTCATACCAATTCCACTAAAATTCAATAGTTGTGGATTACGATGTTCGGGCTAGATCACTTCTATGCCCAGGATCACTGCCTTTACAATGTTTAGGGTCAGCTCACTGCTCCCCCAAGGGTCACTCCCTGTTTCTCTCTCTCTAGATCACTACTGGTGGAGAGGATCACCTTCTTTCTCTTCCTTTGCTCACTACACTTGGAAGGAATCCACTCACAATTTATAGACCTATAGGTCTCTTCATTTGCATGAATTAATGCATCATCCTCTTTTTGTAGATGCTCAATTGAAGTACAACTTTCACCCGTAGATGAATATATCATTGCACCGAAGGTATCGGGAAAACATCCAGCTTCCACGCAGCCCGAAAAACACTGTTGGAAATAAACCGTACTTTGCGCGCAAGTCTATACAGACACGCAAGTATCGGCGCGCAAGTCAAAATGGGCGCGCGCAAGTCTTCCTCAGACACTTGTGGGACACAGGCTTCCCCAACTCCAAACATGTGCGACTCTATTCCTTTTACGACCAAACCTATATTGGCGCGCAAATCCACACTGGAATGCAACTTCAAACACTAGCGCACAACTATCACCCTGGCGCGCAAGTCCCACCTGCACGACCACGCACACCAGTTGCGCGACCACCACACCTGCGCCACGGGAGCTCTGATTTCTCAAAGTGTTGAACCCCGGTAAAGAATGAAGAGGGGTGATCCAGTATTTATAGTGAAATTGACCACCCTGCGCGACAGAGCGCAAGTCACCTGCGCGACCCAGTCTCGGCGCGCAAGTCTTCTGTCTTCTTAGACACTTGCGCGACCAACTCCAAAACTTGCGCGAACCTGTTTCCTTAGACATATTTTGATCTTCTGATCTTGAAAAAAATATGGTGCACAAGTTTCCTATACTCCATGTCCTCGGCGCGAAAGTCCCTTTTCCAAATACACTTTTCTTCATTTGTCGATTTTCAGGCCCAAAAATTTGGCAAACACTCGAAAACGGCGCCACCTTGTATCTCTTCTTTTTGTACCACCTCCAGAACATCCATTCCTTTTGTCGAAGTTCTTGAATCAAACATGGATCGTTGACCTCATCCTTTGAACTCGACATTCCACTATGAAATCCTCTTTGTCAAAAAATTTGTATGCCATTTGTTTTTCTTTGTCAACAATCACTACTCAGATGTCCACTTTGTCAACAAACACAATCACCTAAAAAATGCTTCAATGATTCCATGAGGGATTTTTCCCAAAAAATATCCCCCTTTGGGTTTGTTGAAAACTCTTTTATGGAAAGATACTTCGTTAATTCTTCATCCACCATTCTCCTTTTGCGATTCTGATAGCGGTCAATGATTTACTCAACACATACTCTAAGCCCACATGAGCAATGCTCAGCGTGAGAAACAATAGTAAATGAAAAGTTTATCAATGGATCACTTCATCTCTGACATCCACCGTTGACACCAAACTAATACCAATTTGTACTAAACTGATACCATTTTTTGGAAGACTTGTTGGAAGACCAATTTTGGTAGGAAATATTTTTACCACATTCCAACACTACTCTTCTTCTTTTATCACGATCCACATCTGTAGTGATATCTATTCTTTGATCGATCACTCTAGAATCGTCAGATTTAATATGCTTCCCCTTTCTGTTCACAGCCTCATCCCTTGTCAGATTCAAAACCTCTTTAGCCATATTTCTTGTGTTGTACAAGATAAGCTCTGGCTAATCATGTTCAACTAGCTTTCACTCCCCCTATCTGGTTGCTCTACTTGTCAGCTTCTTCCCATATCATTCATGATTTATCAAATCTCCACATTGCATCCCCCTTGAACAATCACTATTTTCTGCACCTTTGTCAACGAACCCAAAGGACACTCCTTTGTAGCCTGTAAGATAGTAGAGAACACATATCAGCACATTAGGAAAAAACACATCATACCTCGGGGAGAGGGGGGTGGATTCCATATCCACAATAGTTCAAGTGAGGGGAATCGACTGAACTCCTAGATCCAGTCGATGCCTCTCAAAAGATTCCTTGGGTAAGGCCTTTGTCAGAATGTCTACAACCTGGAGCTCTATAAGCACATACTCCAACTTCACGATTCACTACTCAACCTTCTCCTTGATATAATGATACTTAATCTCAATGTGCATTGTCCTTGAATGATGGACGGGATTTTTTCTAAGATTTATAGCACTTGAGTTGTCGCACTGGATTCCGATCAGAGACTTCACTTCAACTCCCATATCTTCAAGCTGCTACTTCATCCACAATAACTGTGTGCATGCTTGAGTGGCCGCAATATACTCAGCTTCTGCAGTGCTCAATGAAATGAAATCTTTCTTCTTTCTTAGCCAAGAAATACACAATCCACCAAGATTGAATGCACCACCTGATGTTGATTTTCTATCATCTGCTGAACCATCCCAGTCTGCATCAGTATATCCCAATAACTCTGTCTGAGATTTGTTAGTATATGTCAAGCCGAAATCCACTGTGTCCTGGATATACCGAAGTATTCTTTTCACTGCAATCATGTTCCTTTACATCGTATTACTCTGATATCTCGGTGCCTGGAATGTGGCAAAAACAATATCAGGCATTGTTGCTGTTAAGTAAAACAGACTTCCAATGATTTGCCTGTATTCTGGGATATTAACTACCTTTCCATCCTCATCTTTTGATAATTTCATCAGTGTAGCAACCAGAGTCTTCATCTCCTTGAATTTTCCATTCCAAACTTTTGCAGGACCTCCATGTCATATTTATATTGAGAAATGAATGTTCCATTTCTTCCTTGTGTCACCTATAGACCAAGGAAAAATGTTAGCTCTCCAATCATTGACATTTCAAACTCATTTTTCACGAATTCAGAAAACTGTCTGCACTGAGCTTCATCTGATCCGCCAAATATTATGTCATCGACATAAAACAACACCAAAATCCTTTGATTACTGTCATTACTGAAATAGAGATTGTAATCAACTCCTCCACGCTGAAAACCAAGCTTCTTCAAGTACTGATCAATCCTTGAGTACCATGATCTTGGTGCTTGTTTCATCCCATACAATGCCTTATTCTGCCTGCAAACTTTGTTCTCATCCTCATGAATTTGAAAATGATATGTCTTCTCAATGTAGACCTCTTCTTCTAGAACCCCATTCAAGAATGCGGATTTGACATCCATCTGGAACACATTGAACTATCTTTGCACTGCTATGGCCAAAAATAATCTGATTGACTCCAGCCTTGAAACCGGTGAAAATGTGTCATCTACATCTATTCCCTCGATCTGGGAGTACCCTTTGCACAGTAGTCGTTCTTTGTTCCGAATCACCATGCTATCTTCATTCATCTTGTTGCGATAGACCCATTTAGTCCTGATTACATTCTTGTCTGCTGGCCTCGAAACAATCTCCCTTGTTTGGTTCTTCTCAATTTGATCAAGCTCTTCATTCACAGCCTGAACCCAGTTTTCATCTTCAACTGCATCAGAAAAACATTTCGGCTCTACCTGAGACAAAAATAATGTTTTCCGTAATGATTTCATTATTCGAGTCTGAACTGAAGTTGCCTAATCACCAAAGATATTCTGCCTATCAATTTCAGCTCGACTCTTTGGCTTCCATATAGACACAGACTTTACACTTTCATGTTCATCATCAGTATCCTCTTCTGAGTCAGCCTCTGCCACTTCTACTCCCCTTATTTCACTTACCTCAACATCACTTTCATCCAAAAATTGTTCACTAGGTCGTTGAGAATTCTGTTCATTTTCGACTATAGTGACATCATTGATCTCAACAATTTTTCCCAGCCTTTTTTTGAAGCAATTATATGCTTTTCTTTTCCCTGAGTATCCATGGAATATCCCCTCATCTACTCGTGCCTCAAAAATACTATGATTTTATTTTTTGATAATGAAACACTTAATTCCAAATATTCGAAAGTATTTCAACGTTGGCTTCTTTCCGTACCACAGTTCATTTGTAGTCTTCCCTTGCATCGGACACAACAGAGACCTGTTTGAAACATAGACCGATGTCAACACTACTTCCTTCCAAAATTTCTCTGGTAGGTCTTTGTCAATAATCATTGTTCTGGTCATGTTGTTGATGATTCGATTTCTCCTTTAAACCTCACCATTATGTTGGGGAGTTCTTACTGATGAAACATGATTCCTTATCCCGTGTTTCTCGAGATACTCTTCCACTTGACTTTTTGTGAATTCTATACCGTTATCTGTACGGAACATCAAAAGTTTCTTCCCAAGAATCCTTTCTAATTCCCTCATATACTGATTTATGCAACTGAAAACCTCTGTCTTATGTGTAATAACAAATACCCAAGCCATTCTGCTATAATCATCAATGAAAAGAACATAGTACCTTTGCCAATTTATATCTCATGGTGAGATAGGTCCACATACATCAACATGCACCAATTCACGCACTCTAGATGATTCTGTTCCTTTGGAATGTATATATTTCTGATGATCTTCCCTTGTTGGCAAGCATCACATGTATGAGTGAGATCATGTGATAGTTTGGGATGGTCTCTAGAAGCATCACACTTTAACAGATCTTCCATAGATGGTTGGCATAGATGACCAAGTCGCTTATGCCACAACTGGTTTTCTTCCTATCTAGATAAAAGGCACATATCTTCTTCTCCACATACAAGGTAGAGATTTCCCTTTGTTCGTTTTCCCAATAGAATGACTGCTCAATGTTTTCCTTTAACAATACCCATCTTCTTGGTAAATCGAATAGAGTTCCCAAAGTCACATAGTTGACTGACACTAAGCAAGTTATGATTGAGACCCTCTACTACCAATACATTAGCACGTCTCATTTCTTTGCCCCAAACATGGCTTTCCCTAAGCCAACAATCTTTAGGCCTTCATCGTTTCCAAATTTGACAACTCCTTCTTTGTAATATTTTATGCCTGTAACAAGATCCTTATTACCTGTCATGTGAGATGTGAAACCACTATCAAGGATCCACACACCAGAGCGATCTAATTCTTTATGGTCAATCTCTGCCACCACGGCCTTCTCCATTTTATTCTTCTTAGTCCACACTTTTTCATTCATACTCGGAATGGATTGAGGATTCTGTTCTTCTCAGAGTATGATGGACCGGCTCCATCTTGTAAAGCTGAAAATATATTCTGTATTTTTAACTCACTTGTCGGTTTATCGATCTGCTGCTTGATAAATTTTTGATTCTGCTTTGGCACATTTCTCTGAATGATCGAAGTTCAGTACCTAGCCATATGCCCAAATCCTCTGCACCAAAAATAGCGTCCATCGAAATATGTTCTGGCAAACTGTTCTCTCTTTGGCCGCCATCTCTGTTCTTGTTCCCTTTGATATGTTTTGGCTATAGAACATACATACTATGAATGTCTCATCATTCCAAAATAATAACACCTGATATAAGATGCATTCCTTCATGTTACTTTAGAACTATGAGTTTCCCTTTGGGATCTCTGAATATTCTAATTCTGCTTTGTGACCAAATCCACCTTCAATCTCGGGACGGGTGCTTGCGGTCTGACTTCAACTGCCATAGATTTTTTTTTCTGCTTATGCCATGAATCAGCCTTAACTTCTGAGCTCAATTGCAGCTTATTTTCTGCCGAACTACTAGGCTCTTCTTTCTTCATTTCAGTCTTCGTGATGACCTGTTTTCCCAAGAATGTGTTGGGATTCAGTGTTTTTTCCTGGTCTTTAACTTTTCTCCATAGACCGACAACTTCCTTTTCAAGATATTCAATACGCTTGACATGATCTTTCACTTTTCTATTAAATCAATCGATCTCCCTTTTCTGTTCTTCAATCTTGAGTTTATTCTCATCAACCTTTTTTGTGTGGTCTGGCCTGGAAGACTTAAGATTTTCAATTTCTTTTACTAGCTCAGACTTCTCTTCTTCTTGCTCTTGCATGTAGAGTTTGTCATCATGTACCACCCTATTGGATTTCTTTGTTTTTTTCTCTCCAAACATCTATCTCTTAAAGAGATGCTTCTAATTCAGCTTCCATGTCAACTCTCCCTTCAATTTCTTCTTCGTCCTCATCAGTTTTAGTTTCTTTCTTTTCTTGAGCACTACTGAAAACAGCCACCATTGCATTTTGTCCATGATCTTTATAGTTTTCTATCTCTTCAATTTCATCACCCTCAGACTCATCTGAACTGTCTATTTCTTGTGAAAGAAGATTCTTCTTCTTAAAGAAATTTCTCTTGAACAACTTCTTCCCTTTCACATAGGCTGAAGATTTTTTCTTGGGAATTTCAACTTCATCTTCATCATTTTCTTCTTGAAACATTTTGGGGCACCTTGCAGTAAGATGACCAAATTTTCCACATCTAAAGCCAGAAAGTGGAAGCTTCCCTTTGAACATTCCTTTTCCTCTTTGATGATTTGAGGAGAGGAACGACATTACCTCATCTATCTCTTCTTCTTCCTAATAATCTTCAATGGTAAGCTTATTCATGGCCTTAAATGCCACCTCATTGGACTTCCCCTTTTCCACAGCCTCATTTTCATTGTTCCTCAGTTCATATGCAACCAAGGTACAGTGAAAATTGTCCAGTGTCAGATCTTTTGAATCTTTATCTTCTAGAACTGAAACATTCGGATTGAACTGAGGTGGAAGTTTCCTCAAGATGCTCTTTACGATCTTTATGTCATCAATAAATTCTCCAAGACCTCGTATATCATCCACAACAATATTTACCCTGTCAAAGAATGCGTCAACAGACTCATTCGGGTTCATTTTCATATCTTTATATTTGTTCCACAACACCTGCAGCTTTGCCTCTCTGACCTTTGTATCCCCTTAATATATATTCAAAAGCTTTTCCCACATGTAATGTGACATTTTTCATGACATCACCTTCGTGTAGATGGTATTGGAAAGGGCTCCCCCAAAGGGATTGATTGCTTTGGAATTAGCATCCAAGTCTCTATGCTCAGCTTCTGATAATGCACCACTACTAATATCGGCTTTGATACCAAGAATAGCTGCTGAAAACACATCCATTCCCAAGGACCGGAAATAGAGTTGCATTTGATTCTTCCATATCTGAAAATTACATCCGTCGAAGATCAGAATCCATTTATGAATAGTGACCTCCATTGAGAGAAGACCTAATATCAAACCTTCCCTCTGATTCCAATTGTTAGGTCCACAAGGCTGAATAACCTGAGAGGGGGGTGAATTAGGGTATGACTAATTTAAAATTAACACCTGTTCTGATCTTGTTTTGCTGTTAAGAAAAACACTCTTCTCTCTCTTTCCTATTGCACAAAGTAAACAGAAAGTAAATCATGCACATGACACAACAATTTTACTTGGATCACCGCAAAGGGCTACGTCCAAGGAGCATACGCCGACAAGTTTCCAGTCGTACCAATTACACTAAAAATCACTAGCTGTGGATTACAATGTTCAGGCTAGATCACTTCTATGCCCAAGCTCACTGCCTTTACAATGTTTAGGGTCAGCTCACTGCTTTCCCAAGGGTCACTCCCTGTTTCTCTTTCTCTGGATCACTCCCAGTGGATAGGATCACCTTCTTTCTCTTCCTTTACTCACTGCTCTTGGAAGGAATCCACTCATAGTTTATAGACCTATAGGTCTCTTCATTTGCATGAAAGAATGCATCTTCCTCTTTATGTAGATTCTCTATTGAAGTAAAAATTTCACCCGTAGATGAATATATCTTTGCACCGAAGGTATCAGGCACACTTCCAGCTTCCACGCAGCTCGAAAAACACTACTGGAAATAATCCTTACTTAGCACGCAAGTCTATCCCGACGCGCAAGTATCGGCGAACAAGTCACAACGGGCGCACAAGTATTCCTCAGACTCTTGCGTGACACAAGCTTCCCCAAATCCAAACATGCGTGACTCTCTTCCTTTTACGCCCAATCCAATATTCACGGACAACTCCACATTGGCGCACTGCTTCAAACACTGGCGCGCAACTATCACCCTGGTGCGCAAGTCCCACCTGCGCGACCACACACACCACTTGCGTGACCACCACACCTGCACGATGGGAGCCCTGATTTCTCAAAGTGTTGAACTCCGGTAAAGAATGAAGAGGGGTGGTCCAGTATTTATAGACAAATTGACCACCCTGCGCGACGGCGCGCAAGTCACCTGCGCGACATAGTCTCGGCACACAAGTCTTCTGTCCTCTTAGACACTAGCGCGACCAACTCCCAAACTTACACTAACCTATTTCCTTAGCCATATTTTTATCTTATGATCTCAAAAGACATATGGCGCGCAATTTTCCTATACTCCAAGTCCTCAGCGTGCAAGTCCCTTTGTCAAAAACACTTTTCTTCATTTGTCAATTTTCAGGCCCAAGAATTTGGAAAACACTGGAAAACAACGCCACCTTTTATCTGTTATTTTTGTACCGCCTCCAGATCATCCATTCCTTTTGACGAAGTTCTTGAATCAAACATGGATCGTTGACCTCAGCTTTTGAACTCGACATTACACCATGAAATCCTCTTTGTCAACAAATTTGTATGTCATTATTTTGCTTTGTCAACAATCACTACTCAGATGTCCACTTTGTTAACAAACACAATCACCTCAAAAATGACTCAATGATGCCATGAGGGATTTTTTCCCAACAATATTATAATAAGATTTATTGATAGATCATAATTTTACTTTCAATTTAAACAGATCCAGTGTAATTATTACCAATTCATATATGTGCATCTCTTTCTCCTTAAAATCCTCTCAGAGATTATAATACATGTTATATCATCCGTGTAATAATGTAGTGACCACAAATAACATCTAAAATTAATGATATCATAATTAAATGACCATAATATACTTTTTACATGAGTCTCCTATAACAAATTTTACACGCTCACTTTCTGAGGAAACTTAACATGTATTGGGACTCCAACACATTGAATTTCATATATCATAGTATTGTGTGCATGCTCCTATACTACAATTAGAAGTTCATTATAGATAGGACCTTGAATTTTTACATTATTTATTATGGTTTTTATTACTCTATTACTTTTTGTAACATCACAACCTGGAAGCCATTAAATCGGTGCTCCGAGCCGGTTCGCCACAAGGCCTCAAGCGCGCCTCCTCATACGCCAGAGGCTGCCGACTAGCAGCGAGGGCCTAGGGTGAGATAGTGCGGAGACTATACCCTCATAACAGAGTAAGAAAACAGCAGAAATAACTATGTATCATACACAACGGATAGTAAACAGAGAGCAGAAGCAGTAAACAACTGAAATAGAACAAGCTGAAATAGTAAAATGCTGTAAAAGACTGAACATCTATGCAATACAATACAACACTGGTCACCCACTGGCCGACCATACAGATACAAGTACAAAAAGAATAAAAATTAAAAGTACAGGGCTCTGCTACTAACTCCGATCCAAACCACGTACCCGATCTCCTGAAACTGTCGAACTGTTGCAGCCCGATCTGTAGAACCACTCGAGAAGCTCCGCTCGATCATGCAACACTAGGCCTTATCCCTATCCACCATGAAACTCATGCTCAACCTTAAAATCAGACATAAGGTCCACACGTACACAAAGGTGCTCGTGAAAGGGTGATAAATAATCTCAGTAGGGCACCCCGACAAGAAACCTACAATTGTGCTGCTAAAAGTGTATGCAACAACAACGTGCTCAACCTAGCTGGAACACAACAAAGAAAGTAAACCAAACGTGCAACCACAGTTGATATCAGGGTATACAATCCATGTCAACTAGGAAAGTGCCACCATGGATGTCCATATCTATATACGTACACATGTATAGTCCCATACCTATACACATGCACATAAATATGAATATTCATGATTAAGTGATTCAAATAACAAGAAACCACATCAGCAGTCGATCCTTGGGACCATAACCCTGATCTCTTGGACATCCTGTGCAAAGGAATTGAGATGGACGTCATGTCACTCAAGCCGTGTATCATTAAGTCGATCTCTGGGTCTGTAATCCCGTCGTCATGTAGCTACATCGGCCAACGCCGAAAAAATATCTCTGAACAAGTCAACCATATCTAAGCCCTCATGCTAAACAGAACCTTTCCCTCAGGCTAAAAAAACCCTGCCCTCAGGATAAATAGAACAACACCCTCAGGATACTCAAAATCATGCCCTCAGGCCTTTCCCTCAGGTGAATTAGTAACCTTGCCCTCAGGCCTATAAGGTAATCACGCCCTCAGGATATATAAGGTAATCACAACCTCAGGCTATATAATATCCATTCCCTCAGGCTATAAATCATCCACGCCCTCAGGCTATATAATATCTCACCCTCAGGCCTCGCCCTCATTCTATATAATATCTCTCCCTCAGGCCTCGCCCTCAGGATATATAATATCTGTCCCTCAGGCCTCTCCCTCAGGCATATAATGTAAGCACACCCTCAGGCATATAACCAGGTCAAGCCCAAATGATAAGCATGCAACTATTTACAATTCCCCTCAAGGAAAACGTAATGCACAAAATAAACATGGCATACCCTCGGGTATCCTGGCCAAACGGCTAACAGAGGAACGCACCCCCAGGGTGGTCCTGGATCCAAGTGGTGATCCAAAACAGCAGTTTACTATAACATTTAATTAGCTACACAATTCTAGGTATTTTAAAGTAGCCACGGCCTTAGCCTCACGACACCCCAACATGGGTTCGTGGCACAAAAACGCACAAAACACACAATAGTTGGAAAAAATAAACACCAAGCCACCTACTACATAGGTACACAAGGAAAAATAGGAATCCAAACAAACAAGAAGACACCTCACGTCTGGCTCAATAGACACCAACCAGGAAGCACCTCTAGTAACCACTACAGCATCAACAACCCATGTCAGATATAAACAAACAAGTACGGGTGGCCCGAACGCCCAACCCAACAACACATCCAAATACCAAAGGAATCACCAGTTTGGAAGGGTTCTAGGTGACACCCGATAACCATATCTACCGAAACCTGACGTAACAACTCCGGGTCAGCCAAACAACGGGCACCTGCTGGGTCCCACAAGTCAAACACCAAGGAGTCATCCTACTCAGGATCCTCCAGATAACTAGAGAGAAGGAATCCTATACGGGATCCTTAACAAAGAGGAATCCTACATGGGATCCTTGAATGAATAACAAAATAGGCGACCCATAACAGGGGTCCTCTCAAAGAAAACAAAAGAGAGTTCCTACAAGGACTCCCTAGTTCAGCACACAAGCAAGGCATCCCACAGGGGACCCTTAGAAGCATCCGGTCTCAAGACCTCTTAGGCCAGAAGGAAACATCTCACTAGGGAAACGTCATCTAAAGAAAATATTACAGAAGATAGCTCACATCTCATCTCCTATTAAAATTCTCAACTGTGTTGGTCCGAACACACAACCTAACAACCTCGCCAAGTCTCACCCTCAGGTGGCGACTGGGCTCTATAAAGGGAGGAAGAAACCCCCCCTCCATTTAGATAAAACCCCAAATCCCCTATTTAGACTCCCTCTAAATGTCAAATGGAGTCCACCGTCGCAATCTTAATGGAAAAACGCTCAGAATCCATTACTCACATGCCCAATTTTGACATCTAGAGCATAAGATATGTAACGCCCCATCCCAAGCTACCCAGAGTCGGTGCATTACTTCGTAAAATTGGCATGATCACAAAAGATCATGTCTCGAAAGACCAATTAGTTTATTAGCCTTGGAAACACTAGATACATTCGTAAACGTTACATTACATCACAATGTGAAAAACTATAATAACATAGTCTCCATAGTCCACACTTCTATCCTCTTCGGACTATCCCTGTAGGTCATTCATAAAATACTTCTTCACATCCTGGAAAATATTAAAACATTGAAAGGGGTGAGCTCAGATGCTCAGTAAGGATAACAATATAGCGGAAGCTTTTATCAATAAACATAAACATTTAAGGCAATGTATAACTAAAACAAAAGCCTTATTGAACTTGAACTTCAGCATAATATGGCAAAAGTAAAATAAAATAATGCCATTACTTACTCACATGGATATTCTACTAGACGAATAATCACATGAAATATCAATAACCACTTTAATAATGAGGGAATGTATAATGCCAGACATTCTGAAACATTTTGTCAAGGCCTCGGCCAAGACGTCTAAAATGATTAAGGCCTCGGCCAAAACCATAAATCAAATTGGGAAAGGGCCTCGGCCTATTCCACGTCTAGTTGTCTCAGGAGACCTACCGATGCATCGAGGAGCTATAGCGGGCTCCACCCGTCACTTATTAAGTCCAATACATTCCTCATATGAATAGGTATAAACATATCATAAACCATAACATAATCGTATCACATAAAACATGTATAAAGGAAACATAAAATTTCCACATTTCAATCAAAAGATATTAATACAACACATTGATATAATAAAAAAGCTTTCAAAACCATTTTCAATACCAAAATAAAAGAATGTTAAAACTTTGTATTTATTTTTCATTAAAAAAAATGATGGCTTGTTGAGGAAGCCAAAACTCAAATAATGGTCACGGCGGCGGAGAAGTCGTTGTCGCCGCATAAGTACAGATATAAAAACATTCCCTTTTGTCGTTTAGCAAAACACTTCGTATAAAAAAGATTCCTTTTGAGTAAACGTAAAAGTCAAAGGGTTTTATACACTGTATAAAAGAAATTTGTGTGTAAAACAAAATATGCCTCAATGAATGGAGATTGAGACGAAGACCATTAAAAAGATCATTTTTAAATAAAATATATCTATTATGTGTACTCACTATATGTACACATAAAGAAATTATAAATACAATATACGACATAATAATATCATGACATAATTTGAAAGTAGGAGATTAACCCAAATAATGGAAGTTGGGTTAAGAAGTTCCCTTACCTTGCGTCTTGTCCTGACTCGACCGTTCTTTAACCTCCTAAATAAAAAACTAGAGTTAATTTATATTTACTTAGGAACCTTTTTCATGTTCATTATTCCATTTATATCACTTATTACCATGTTATGAACATTATTTAATTATTTAAGTTAATAACGGTCGTTTTGTCGATCTTTGGTACTTGAGTCAAAAATAAAATTCTTTTAATTACAAGTTGTTCATGTGGTGAAATATAAATTATATCCAGAATTATATTCATGATGTAGATATCATATATATCATATATATACAGTATATACATTCATTCATAATGTCACGTAACATTTAGAGGTAAGAAATGAAATGCACCGTTCATGGAGACGGTAAGCCGTACGTACGCATGAACACTACTTTCATTTCTATTTCGTATTCAATGGAATGAAATCATAATAATATAAATTTATAATATAATTACAGTATAATATAGTGTATAAAACCATTTAATCCATCCTTTATACATCCCACATATGGCATTAACGATTCAAATCACTTTGAGGGGGCGGTAGTCCGCACTTCCTAAAATGAAATTATCGCATTTTACCCATAATGGAAATCATAAAGTATGCCATAAATGAGAAATACAGAAGCATAAGTAAAACATAAACATAATATATATCATATATAAAAATAGTGACATCTTAATGGCCACCTTTGAAGGTGTTATATGAGTGTTGAACAATCATCATTTCGTGAGGCAGAAATTCGCCATCCACAAGAAACTGTATGTTCTTTAACCATTAGATGTAGGTGTGTGTAAGTGTAGCTCTAATCCTTATTATAAAAACATCCTAGTATATTGAGGATACTGGTGTTGTTACAAAAGAAATGAATAAAATGAGTTTAGGGGGTTGGAGAAGAAAAATAAAACAAAACAACATTAGAGAAGACATTACCTCAAAATCGGGTAACTCTTTTTGATTTGAGCCAAAGGCTTCCTTGAGAAGAGTTCTGCCCAAAGTGAGGCTTCTAGGAGTAATAGGGGGAAGTTTGCAGAGTATTTGGGCAGATTTTGGCCGAGCCAAATGGCTTGAAAGTGTAAATGAGGTGGGAGAGGTGGGGGCCTTTTATAAGTGGAGAGGAGGGGCTCTTTTGGAACGATTGAAATGTTACATTATTACACAATGCTTTTCAGATTCTAAAGGTCCCACACTTATATAATTCGAGGCTAAGGTGATAAGGGTTCTAAATCTCCTCATCCAATTGGCTTTGGACAAGTGTACGCATTGGATTTTTCATTATATTCCCATTTTATTAAAATCGTTAAATAATGAGGTCATCGCTGCATCATAATGATGTCATAAATAATTTAATTTATTTAATGTCTAAAAATTATAAAGAAAATACTATGATGTAGGAAATATTTTTATCTTTCTAATGAATATTTATAGTCAAATTTTGGACTTGTGTAACCCCACTTAAAAACTGTTTTAGTAAAATAACTCATGTTTGTGTCAATTTAATTTTAACATTAAATAAATATATATTTATGTCATTTTCCAACTAAAGTGGCTCCATGGGGTCCCCAAGTTGACCCATGGGTTGTCTTGGTCGGTCATGACTCATCCAATAGGAGTAGGACAAGTTTCTTGCTCATCTCATATTATTAAGACATTATTTGTACCTTAAACTACACTAATTACCTCTAATTGCGATTAAGAACTTAAAAGTTACTATTCACCAAAAAATTATTTTAATCCCATTGAACCACATTTTACTTCTTAATGACAACCATGTATGTTGGATTTTTAAAAATCAAATCACAGAAGTCTTAATATTTCATTTAAACGAAAAATCAGTTATTTAACTACCACTTAGTGGTTTCACTATTCATCAAAAATTGAAGTTTTTCAGAACAATGCCAAAATTTCACCCTAATCTATAATTGATATTCCGAATCCAAAAATGAAGTCCATTTTGAAATATAAAATTTCTATAATTTTAAAAAGTGGTTATTACTATTCATAACGGCTACTTTTATTAGTCGCGGTGTTTTAGAACTCGAAGTTGCGTACAATGCAAGTCATTGAATTATTGAATGAGAAGCGTATCATGGAAGCTCGGGGTGTTACATTCTCCCCTCCTTCAATAAATTGCGTCCTCGCAATTTGAAATTTTTTCCTTGAAAATAAAAGGTTGAAAAGAGAAAATACCTTTGTGGAAAACCCACATCGGAAATAAGATTAATAAAATTTAGCCTTAATAAGAGGGAAAGGGAAATGAAAAGGTCACCACCCAATTATGATCTCGATTAGGAGAACATTGGTGGCAATTAGAGACATATAATTGGAGGAAAAACGTAAATATTTGTATGGAGTGATTGAGGTCATCAATCACAATCAACTGTCAAATTGAGGGCCTCAAAGCCTTCAATCTATGTTGATTTAAAATATCATCAGTTCAACAAGACATAAGGTATTAGGATAACACATTTTTTTGATTTAATATCCCTTTACTAAAGTTTAAGAATTAATTTATTCATTGAATAAGAGATAGGTATATATATATTTATTCTTGACAATTAGAGTTTCAACCTTCAACTCATCTTTCACTCAAAAAGATAATAGAACTCAAAAATATTATACATATCCTAATTGTATAAGGTTCCAAATGTTAACACATACCATTTAGATTAGTAAAACTATTTTGTAATAACAAGGGACTTCCTGTAGGCTAGTGGTAGGAAATAAAGGCTTGTCGCACTGTGGTTGTGGGTTCGATTCCTGCAGCTTTGTCCGACGTGACGAGTTATGCCCCACCCTGCAGGTTGTCCTTTTCCTAAAACTATAGTATTATAATATTACAAAAATAATCATCAGAAATGCTTTAACCTTAAACAATACTATCCATGGTTCAACTTAATCCATTCCAACCTTAATAGTTATCCAAAATACCTCCATCCAGACATTCTCTAAAAGGTCTCTAAATTCCAAAATCAATTGTAACATCAGATTCCGCAAACAAGAAAAGTTTCTCTTATTGTCACATACTAAAAATATGATTACCTTAGTCATATTAAAACCTTACTAAAATCAACAAGTAATGCAGTACAATCCTTATATATATATATCACATTATTCTAATAACCTAAATATAATCCATCAGTCCAAAAGCACCAATACATTAGTTATTCTGCTTCAACTGTAGTAACAGCATAAGATTGTCCTTGATCCCTTGGCATTTTCTAAGGTAAGATTCCCTAACGCTTAGGACATTCATTTTCATAATGACCCATTTCTCTACAATTATAGCATTCAACATTGACAACCTCTTTCTTTCCCTTGCAATCACGAGCCTGATGACCCTTTTCTCCATATTTATAACAAACTCCCATTGCTTTTAGACACGTACCCGGGTGATTCTTCCCACAATTATCACATAATGGAAAATCCTTATTTCCCTTTTCACCTTTATCTGTCTCTTGTTCCCCCGTTCTCTTCTTCTCTTGCTTTACTTTGTTGTCATAAGACTTAGAGAATTCCTTTTCTGTCTTGATAGCACACGAGACTATATCTTCGTATGATGAGAAGGATTGTGATACTAAAGCTCGACGGAGAAATGGTTTTAACCCATCAAAGAAACGATCAATCTTACTCCTTGGGTTACGTATATAATCGGCAGCATGCCTCGCTAACCTTGTAAAGTTAGCCTCATACTTTGCGACATTCTCATCCTCCTTCTGCCTCAAACTCAGAAATTGCCTTTCCATATCTGCTCGATGGTCACGAGGAAAATATTTTTCTAAGAAAAGCTCTTTGAACTCCCTCCATTCCATATTCGATACGTCATCATCTTCCTTTGTGTTTTGAATCAGCGACCACCACTGATCAGCATCTCTAGTGAGGCGGTAAACTGCCATGACAACATTCTCCCTTTCACTACTCCCCAAGGCATGGAATATTTTCTCTAAAGAAATCATCCATTGCTCAGATACTATAGGATTTGTACTCCCATTGAAGGTTGGTGGTTGTTGCCTCATGAAACAGTCTAGCATTGATCCTCCACGTTGCAGATAAGGGTGCTCCATACAAGTATGTTTATTATTCATAACCTGAGTGAGTTGTCCCAGTATGGTAATAAGTTGATCAGCACCAGTTGTATCTCCAGATCCACAATAATTATCTTGAGCAGGAGGGAAATCCCTACACGGAGTTCGTGCATTGATACGGTTTCCATTCCTTCCACTAGGCGCCATTTCTAAACAATGGCATAAACTAGGTTAGTTTATGAATTACAATGAATAATTTCAAACTTTTAAAATACTTAATGTAAATTGAACGGTTTATAGATATCATCCATAATCATAAGAATGTTTTCTTTGAGGAAGTATATACTCATAAACCCTACATAATGGTTTGTAAAGAAAATGAGAATTATCCTAAGAAAATCCCCCATGAGTGTCGTAACCAAGAGTGCAGCAAGTCCCGTTGTCGTGCACCAGTTCCCGTTCGAGTCTAGCTCAAAGTAGTGTTTTCGGGTTTACCCTAGGTACATCTGTGCCAGAGCCGCCTCTACCTGTTCGTATCCAGACAGGGATGTATTTCTCGGAAAACTCACAAAATCTCTACAATACCAAAATTTTTAGGAAGTTCTTCTATACCAATCCTCAAAGTTCATCTTAGGTCTACGTGCTCTAATCAGAGTTTGTCTAAATCTAGCTTCCAAGGTTAGTACTAAACTTCCTATGATACCAACTGTAATGCCCCGAACCCAGCTACCCAGAGTCGGTGCATTACTTCGTAACATTGGGATGATCACAAAAGATCAAGTCTCGAAAGACCGATTAGTTTAGTAGCCTTGGAAACACTAGATACATTCGTAAATGTTACATTACATCACAAAGTGAAAAACTATAATAACATAGTCTCCATAGTCCACACTTCTATCCTCTTCGGACTATCCCTGTAGGTCATTCATAAAATACTTCTTCACATCCTGGAAATTATTATAACATTGAAAGGGGTGAGCTCAGATGCTCAGTAAGGATAACAATATAGCGGAAGCTTTTATCAATAAACATAAACATTTAAGGCAATGTATAACTAAAACAAAAGCCTTATTGAACTTGAACTTCAGCATAATATGGAAAAAGTAAAATAAAATAATGCCATTACTTACTCACATGGATATTCTACTAGACGAATAATCACATGAAATATCAATAACCACTTTCATAATGAGGGAATGTATAATGCCAGACATTCTGAAACATTTTGTCAAGGCCTCGGCCAAGACGTCTAAAATGATTAAGGCCTCGGCCAAAACCATAAATCAAATTGGGAAAGGGCCTCGGCCAATTCCATGTCTAGTTGTCTCATGAGACCTACCGATGCATCGAGGAGCTATAGCGGGCTCCACCCGTCACTTATTAAGTCCAATACATTCCTCATATGAATAGGTTTAAACATATCATAAACCATAACATAATCGTATCACATAAAACATGCATAAAGGAAACATAACATTTCCACATTTCAATCACAAGATATCAATACAACACATTGATATAATAAAAATGCTTTCAAAACCATTCTCAATACCAAAATAAAAGAAAGTTAAAACTTTGAATTTATTTTTCATTAAAAAAAATGATGGCTTGTTGAGGAAGCCGAAACTCAAATAATGGTCACGGTGGCAGAGAAGTCGTTGTCGCCGCATAAGTACCGAAATAAAAACATTCCCTTTTGTCGTTTAGAAAAACTCTTCGTATAAAAAAGATTCATTTTGAATAATTGTAAAAGTCAAAGGGGTTTATACACTGTATAAAAGAAATTTGTGTGTAAAACAAAATATGCCTCAATGAATGGAGATTGAGACGAAGTCCATTAAAAAGATCATTTTTAAATAAAATATATCTATTATGTGTACTCACTATATGTACACATAAAGAAAGAATAAATACAATATACGACATAATAATATCATGAAATAATTTGAAAGTAGGAGATTAACCCAAAGAATGGAAGTTGGGTTAAGAAGTTCCCTTACCTTGCGTCTTGTCCTGACTCGACCGTTCTTTAACCTCCTGAATAATAAACTAGAGTTAATTTATATTTACTTAGGAACCTTTTTCATGTTCATTATTCCATTTATATCACTTATTACCATGTTATGAACATTATTTAATTATTTAAGTTAATAACGGTCGTTTTGTCGATCTTTGGTACTTGAGTCAAAAATAAAATTCTTTTAATTACAAGTTGTTCATGTGGTGAAATATCCATTATATCCAGAATTATATTCATGATGTAGATATCATATATATCATATATATACAGTATATACATTCATTCATAATGTCACGTAACATTTAGAGGTAAGAAATGAAATGCACCGTTCATGGAGACGATAAGCCGTACGTACGCATGAACGCTACTTTCATTTCTATTTCGTATTTAATGGAATGAAATCATAATGATATAAATTTATAATATAATTACAGTATAATATAGTGTATAAAACCATTTAATCCATCCTTTATACATCCCACATATGGCATTAACGATTCAAATCACTTTGAGGGGGCGGTAGTCCGCACTTCCTAAAATGAAATTATCCCGTTTTACCCATAATGGAAATCATAAAGTATGCCATAAATGAGAAATACAGAAGCATAAGTAAAACATAAACATAATATATATCATATATAAAAATAGTGACATCTTAATGGCCACCTTTGAAGGTGTTATATGAGTGTTGAACAATCATCGTTTCGTGAGGCAGAAATTCGCCATCCACAGAAACCGTATGTTCTTTAACCATTAGATGTAGGTTTGTGTAAGTGTAGCTAGAATACTTATTATAACAACATCCTAGTATATTGAGGATACTGGTGTTGGTACAAAAGAAATGAATAAAAAGAGTTTAGGGGCTGGAGAAGAAAAATAAAACAAAACAACATTAGAGAAGACATTACCTCAAAATCGGGTAACTCTTTTTGATTTGAGCCAAAGGCTTCCTTGAGAAGAGTTCTGCCCAAAATGAGGCTTCTAGGAGTAATAGGGGGAAGTTGGGAGAGTATTTGGGCAGAGGTTGGCCGAGCCAAATTGCTTGAAAGTGTATATGAGGTGGGAGAGGTGGGGGCCTTTTATAAGTGGAGAGGAGGGGATCTTTTGGAAAGATTAAAATGTTACATTATTACACAATGATTTTCGGATTCTAAAGGTCCCACACTTATATAATTCGAGGCTAAGGTGATAAGGCTTCTAAACCTCTTCATCCAATTGGCTTTGGACTAGTGTAAGGCTTGTATTTTGCATTATCTTCCCATTTTATTAAAATCGTTAAATAATGAGGTCATCGCTGCATCATAATGATGTCATAAATAATTTAATTTATTTAAAGTCTAAAAATTATAAAAAAAATACTATGATGTAGGAAATATTTTTAGCTTTCTAATGAATATTTATAGTCAAAATTTGGACTTGTGTAACCCCACTTAAAAACTATTTTAGTAAAATAACTCATGTTTGTGTCAATTTAATTTTAACATTAAATAAATATATATTTATGTCATTTTCCAACTAAAATGGCTCCATGGGGTCCCCAAGTTGACCCATGGGTTGTCTTGGTCGTCCATGACTCATCCAATAGGAGTAGGACAAGTGTCATGCTCATCTCATATTATTAAGACATTATTTGTACCTTAAACTACACTAATTACCTCTAATCGCGATTAAGAACTTAAAAGTTACTATTCACCAAAAAATTATTTTAATCCCATTGAACCACATTTTACTTCTTAATGAAAACCATGTATGTCGGATTTTTAAAAATAAAATCACAGAAGTGGTAATATTTCATTTAAACGAAAAATCAGTTATTTAACTACCACTTAGTGGTTTCACTATTCATCAAAAATTGATGTTTTTCAGAACAATGCCAAAATTTCACCCTAATCTATAATTGATATTCCGAATCCAAAAATGAAGTCCATTTTGAAATATAAAATTTCTATAATTTTAAAAAGTGGTTATTACTATTCATAACAGCTACTTTTATTAGTCGCGGTGTTTTAGAACTCGAAGTTGCATACAATGCAAGTCATTGCATTATTGAATGAGAAGCGTATCATGGAAGCTCGGGGTGTTACAAGATATACCAAAATTACTAAAATGGAGCAGTACATGGCCAGAACCCATCGAGCCTGCCTGTGTAATAGTACACGGCGTGTAATTTACTATACACGGAGTGTAATATTCACAAAATATCACACCGTGTGTATTTTCACTCAAAGACATGCCCATTTACCACTACACGGCGTGTTCCCAAAGTATACGACATGTACTTCAAAAAAACCAATAAACCGTGTTCTATTCCACACGGCCATCCACACGACCACCACTACACGGCGTGTACTCAAAGTACACGACGCGTACTTAAAAAACTCGTCTTCCCTGAATGGGAAGAACACACAGTGTTTTCTTCTGGAACACACGCCATGTATACTGGGTTTTCCGACGGGAAATCCCTAAGAACACCCGATTCGCCCGTTTTTGCCCCCGAAACAACAGATCGAGCCCCATGGGCATACAAGCAAGCAATATAAGGCTTTAAAAACTTAAAACAACTTGTATAAAGGGGATATATGGAGAAAAATTAAACGACCCTACCTTTGGGCGGAAACCGCCAAAGCATCGGTTGATTTCACGGCTCCTGGTTGCCCTTCGCGGAATCATCACGTCGAGGGCTTCGAATCGGTACCACTCTTTCCATCCTTATCTCCTATTTTTCTCAATCTCCCAAGTCTCCCATGGGACACGGCCAAGGAGAATCCACACATGGTGCGTGCGCAAGAAGGAGGGAGGAAGAGAGAGAAAAAAAAGGAAAGAAGAAAAGGAAAGGAAGAAAAAGGGGCTCGGGCCGGCCCCGACACCCGACATAAGTTTATGCCTTCCCTAGGATAAACACCCCATTTCGAAATCAACGGCGCAGACGAAATCTCAATCTGACACTCCATTTAAATGTTATTACTAAATGAACTCACGTGAATAATTCAATATTTAATTTGATAATATTAAATATTAAATATTCCTCCAAAATTCGAATAGCTCAGAATTCCTCCGAACTCCTGTCCTAGGGTGAACACCCTATTCCAGGACCCAAAGTGTTGTCAGAAAAATTATCTGAGATCATCTGGTAGGGGAAAATGACTATTTTACACCTCACAAGCATCCAACAGCAAAAATTCAAATTTCTGCTCAAAACGACTGTCCGAAAAAACACGGTTTCTTACAAACTCACCACCATAAACCATCTCGTCCCCGAGAAGCCCAGTAAAAGAAACATCATGCATACTAATAACCTGAGCATCTGCACAACTGAATTATTCAGACTATCCGACGACCATACTTATAATATTAACTATCACTTCTACATAGAAGACATTCAACTACGACCGATATGGTACTCCCCACCATAGGAATACCCTTACCATCGACTAAAAAGAAAACCCTGAGCTAAAAAGCTCCTGGAAAACACTGAAGTTTAACCAGAACAAGGATAACCACCCTCAAAGGGCCAATGGTGCACTCTCTACCATATGGATTTCCTTACACCGCTCCGAGAGCACAAACAAAAGAGGTTCCATCTAATAACAGGGATGAACCTTAGGAAAGAAAAAGGAGCTCGGCATAGGGCTGAAGCTCTCTCATCATACTCAAGATGAATCAAGATAGTGCATGATCATCTCTAACAGGAGTACACTAAGATTTCACAAAATTCGTGTCTAGATCCCTATGAGCCACGCTAGCATCCTGCCAAAACCTGACCATGATTCAAGCATGGGTCAACCACCCTAAAATAGGTTTCCCCAGAACAAAATGGACATAGACCTAAAAAGGTTTGAGTCAAAACCAAGGGTCCCTAGGTCTTCCACCCAGACCTATAGAAAAATCCTCACTACTGGGTCACAAGGTCTAACCACCTAGCCCAAAAGATCCAAAACATCTCAGAAGACGGTAAAGATCACGACAACCAAAAAGTCAAAAACAAAACACAAACTACAAGGGCCCTGATCCTCTTCGAGCATCCTCAAAAGGAACTACTCCCTAGAGTTCAGAACCCAAGCAGAAGAGAAACTGAACTGACACTCATCTGGTATCCCTATACGGGAATACCCCAAGGAGGACCAGTTCACAAAAAAAGCCTTGGTATCTATCGACCCCGTTCTCAACGATCCGACAAGATAGCCACAGACCTAAGAAACAACACCCAATAAGTGTTAAACAGAAAGGAATCATGTGCCACATAGACCAACGGGGTCACTACACCACCTGTGCACGGGGAATGAGTAATCAGAATCAACAAAAACCCCTCAACATAGATCCACATAACCTTCCACCAGAGTAAAATTATGTGTAAGTAGACCCAAAGGTCTTAGTCGTCAGTAAAACCACACACTTGAAGGCCTATATGCTGTGAATCATGTGTGCCTATTATGATGCATGAGACGCCTCTTGCCTTTTCTAGCCAAGAGTCAAAATCCATCTCTGGCATCTTACCAATGGCCAAGATCCAGAGATCCATAGTAAATAATACCACCACAAAACATGTGGGTCGCTCAAGGAGAAAATCATGTACAACTGTAACATCACAAAATCAGAACAACAATCCCAAAACCTGGAAACCGAGACTTTTTAACAGAACAAGTGTTCTCAACGCACCAACCCGATATCCATCACAGGTTCCGACACATTCCTAATTATCCTATCTACCATATCCCAAATAGTAAAGACCAGGAAATAAAACCCCTATGATACCACTTTGTAACATCCCGACCCAGAAGCCACTAAATCGATGCTCTGAGTCGGTTCGCCAGAAGGCCTCAAGCGCGCCTCCCCGTACGCCAGAGGCTGCCGACTAGTAGTGAGGGCCTAGGGTGAGATAGTGGAGAGACTATGCCCTCATACCAGAGTAATAAAATAGTGAAAATAACTAAGTATCGTACACATCGGAAAGTAAACAGAGTGCATAAGCATTAGACAACTAAAATAGAACAAGCTGAAATAATAAAATGCTGTAAAAGCCCAAACAGCTATGCAATACAATACAACACTGGTCACCCATTGGTCGACCATACAGATACAAGTACCAAAGAAACAGAAAGTAAAAGTATAGGGCTCTGCTACTAACTCCGAACCAAACCACGTACCCGATCTCCTAACACTGTCGAACTACTGCAGCCCGATCAGTAGAACCACTCGAGCAGCTCCGCTCGATCATGCAACACTGGGCCTTAGCCCTATCCACCATGAAACTCGTGCTCAACCTGAAAAGCAGACATAAGGTATACACGAACACCATGGTGCACGTGCAGGGGTGAGAAATAATCTCAGTAGGGAACCCCGACAAGAAACATACAACTGTGCTGCTAAAAGTGTATGCAACAACGTCGTGCTCAGCCTAGCTGGAACACAATAAAGGAAGTAAACCAAACGTGCAACCACAGTTGATCTTAGGGTATACAATCCCTGTCAACTGGGAAAGGGCCACCATGGATGTCCATATCTATATACATACAAATGTATTGTCCCGTACCTGTACACATTCAAATAAATATGAATATTCATGATTAAGTGATTCAAATAACAAGAAACCACATCAGCAGTCGATCCTTGGGTCCATAAGCCCGATCTCCGGGATATCCTGTGTAAGGGCATTGAGCTGGAAGTCGTGCCACTCAAGCCGTGTATCATTAAGTCGATATCTGGGTCTATAATCCCATTGACATGTACCTGCTTCGGCCAATGCCAGAAAAATATCTCTGAACATGTCAACCAGATCTACGCCCTCAGGCTAAACAGAACCTTGCCCTTAGGCTAAACAAAACCATGCCCTCAGGCTAAACAGAACCACGCCCTCAGGATACTCAGAACCTTGCCCCCAGGCCTTGCCCTCAGGCGAATCAATAACCTTGCCCTCAGGCCTATAAGGTAATCATGCCCTCTGGATATATAAGTTAATCACACTCTCAGGATATATAATATCCACGCCCTCAGGCTATAAATCATCCACGCCCTCAGGATATATAATATCTCACCCTCAGGCCTCGCCCTCAGGCTATATAATATCTCGCCCACAGGCCTAGCCCTCAGGATATGTAATATCTCACCCTCAGGCCTCGCCCTCAGGAATATAATGTAAGCACTCCCACAGGCATATAACCGGGTCAATCCCAAAGCATAACTTTGCAATTATTTACAATTCCTCTCAGGGAAAATGTAATGCACAAAATAAACATGGCATACCCTTGGTTATCCTGGCCAAACGGATAATAGAGGAAAGCACCCCCGGGGTGGTCCCGGATCCAAGCGGCGATCCCAACAGCAGTTTACTATCACATTTAATTACCTATACAATTCATGGTATTTAAAAGTAGCCACAACCTCATCCTCACGACACCCCATCATGGGTTCGTGGCACAAAAATGCAAAAAACACACAACAGTTGGAAAAAATAAACACCAAGCCACCAACTACATAGGCACACAAGGCAAAATAGTAATCCTAACAAACAAGAAGACGCCTCTGTTTCGCGCGGAATCCGGGGATGACCTCCTAGACGGGAGATTCAAACGTTCCGATCGGTTTCTAACGGGTTTGTTCGTAGAACCGGAAACATCCAATGATTCCACATCCGTTTGGACCTACTTTCCAAAGGCAGGCGCTCATTAGCTTGTGGGCTAATGAGGCTTAGGAATTTGCATTGGTCGAGAGGATGGGAGGTCGGACTCATCACACCTTTTTGAGGGGAATTATTGTCTACTCCGGGACTCTCTTTATAGATTTAAGTTAAGTTCGTGAATCCTTATTACATTACCAAGTATAAAATGAGCTTTCCTTTAGTTTTAACAATCAATGATTAAATATGCAAGAAATTTAGAGAATCTTTTATATGTATTTGAGGTTCTTCATCAATATAGAATCATCTATATTTGTTTAGAGATTCTTGGTCAATGGTATCATTCAAAACATTTATATAAAAGTCTCTTGGTCATTTTGATGACCAGGCTGGTTTAAAAGCCACTCAGTGGGGCACTTGAAGTTTATCGTCATTCAGAAGGACATAGATTATTTCAATGTTGGGATCGAACCCATGAATGGGCTACCTACGTATCCTTTGTTTTGAAAAAGGAATCAGAACCCACGTAGTTCGAGGAATGGGATATGATGTTTATGATTGATGGCTCAAAGATGAATGTCATAATTACTTTTACACTCTAAGCTCACGTGAGTCATGCTCGGTGTGAGAAACAAGAGGTATTGGTAAAATTTAGACAATTGTGCCATGAAGGATGCAATCATAAGAATTTTGTTTGGGGCTTATGTATGGATGACTGCCCAGATAGATGAAGGTTTAGGATTTACTTTTAGGAAGAAAATCCATGAACAGGGTCCACAAAGTTATATGTTCTTCATGGAGATTTGAATACTCTAATCTTGGGGCTTACTCCTAAGGAGGATGCCCACGTTAGGAGGGGACTTATGATTGGGTTTTATTCCTGAAAAGGAAACCAAAATCAAAGGAAATTTATGACTGGTTAAGAGAAATTTTAAGAGACTTGGGGCTTACTCTTAAGAAGGATACCCAAGATTTATGACTAGGACTTATTCCTGAGAAGGAAGCCTAGGTTAGGGGACTTAGGGCTTACTCCTGAAAAGGAAGCCCAAGGTTATGACTGAGTCTTCATTCCTGAAAAGGAGACCCAGGTTAGGGATTATGGTTTGGGGCTTACTCCTGAGGAGGTTGCCCAAGATTAAAGGACTTTGATTGGGGTTTATTCTTAAAGAAGATGCCCAAATCAAAGGTTTTATAACTGGGGATTATTCCTGAAAAGGAAACCCAAGTTAGGATTCTCTCATCTTAAAGGATGAGGTTGAATGAATGAACTCTCAATCTTTGGTGACATAAAGATGTTTAAATCACTAGGTTTTGAGAGATATTTCCCAGAATTCCTTTCAGATAAGGATGTCAAATCAAGAAATCATGCCATAAATGGCTTTGAAGAGTATCTTGAAGACTGAATCTTGAATATGAAGGGTGAAATGGCTTAAGAGGGGTGAAAAAGGGCAAGATGGGCACCCAAAAAAGATAGGGGCACGCAAGTATTGAAGGTCGCGCAAGTCCTGCGGCGGCGCGCAAGTATTGGTCGCGCAAGTATACTTGCGCGACATGAGGGATACTTGCGCGATTTTCAACCAGAGTTGAATTATTTGAGCGACTCTTTATTAAACCCTTTCCCATCCTCTTGAGGTTCTTCCAGAGAAGGGACGCGCAAGTTATATTGAAGGAATTAAGTTGGCGCGCAAGTGTTTGATAAGTTTCAACACTTGGGCCTTCCTTCTTCTCTTTAGATCTTCCATTCTAGGTAAGAAATTACCTTATAAGTGTTCCGGAAGCTTTGAGAAGAGACTTGAGCGTCGGGAGCTTTGATCCGAGTTTCTGGGAAGAGATCCTCTCGAATGGGGGGCCCACAGGGTCTATTTATAGGCAATAGAAGACCCCGGGCGGTTACTGGGCGGTTACCAGATCTGTCGCGCAAGTCCCTTGCACGACCATGAGGGGTCGCGCAAGTATTGAGGCGGCGCGCAAGTGTACTTGCGCGACCAAGATGGAACTTGCGCGATACATGGGCAATGTTCTCCTTTTCCATCCCTTTGTCGATTTTTGATGTTTCTTCAAAGGATTAATCACTTTTTGCTTAGATATTCCCCTTTTCCGATCTTTGGATTCTGTGACGAAAGGAGCGTCAACAAAAGTCCCCCCTCAGAGTTGGATCCGGAGAGAAATGAGGATGTGACTCTGAGGAAATCGAATTCCTCTAAAGGAAAAGGGCGGCGCGCAAGTCTCCAGTCGGCGCGCAAGTCTTCGTCGCGCAAGCGTTTGAGCGCTCTGGGTGCGGCGCGCAGATAGGCCCTCTGGCCTATAAATATGCTGCTTCCGGCCGTAGATGGTATCTGACCCCGAATTTCTCGAGCTCTCGCCGCGCAAGTCTCCTATTTTCGCTGTTTCCTCGCTACCGCGCTACTCTCAAGGTAATAAGGCTTGCGCGGCACACACTTGCGCGACAAAAACTTGTGCGACATATGTACCACTTGCGCGACATCTCCATACTTGCGCGCCTTAATGCCTTAGCCATTTTTTTCAAATTCTTTCACAAATTTTATGAAAAAATAAAACCCATTAAAGAGTTTAATTTATTCAACTCCTGTGCAGATTCAATGGCTCTTAGACCTGGATTCCTTGATGAACTGGATAGCAAGCGGATAGATGATATGATGAATATCATTGGCCCTGATTACTATACTGTCAAAAACAGCACTCTTCCAGATTTGGCTAAGTATCTGAAGAAATATCATCACGACTTTCCTCACTGCACTTATCTACCTTTGTATGGTCATGGTCATCTGCAAGAAGTCATTATTCCAGAAGTAAAGAATTATCTTCCATTTTCTTGGTTTCAGAATTATACCAATTTTGCTTCAGCAAATATCTCAGGCGGAGGAGTATTTCGAACTGCTGGAACAGTAGAGAAGGCGTATGTGATGCATCATAGCCCTTGCACACCAGATCTGAAAAAACATACACCTGAGCTTCAACCACATTGCCATCCTTCAATCTTCCGAGATGCTCAGATGGATCAGTCCAAAGGCTGGAAGAAAAGTTGGGATTTCCGCCCTGGGGGAGGTGTGAAGCCAACTTGGATGTGGGCATACTGGGTGCGACAGACTTGTGCAGAGTTTATTGAGGATTTGAAGAGAGCTGCAATATATGAAGCTGTTTGGGTTGGGGAGACATATATTTACAGACATGATATCTTCGTGCAAGAGATACTCAGTCACTGGAGTCCAGCGACTAATTCTTTCCATTTGACTCATGGAGAAGTAGGTATCAGTTTGTGGGATGTCCACAAGATTTCAGGAGCTCCAATCTTGGGCGATATGTATGATGAATTCATTCCTCCCAAGGTGACTTGGAATGATCCAGAGAAGACTCCTGTTTTGGCTCGAGAATTATTCAAAATCTTTCACAAGCTCAAGAGTTCAGAGACCTCATTAACTCATTTCAGAAAAGATATCCATCCGGAAGAATGGATGAAGGTGTTTCTTACTGAGAAGAAAGGGATGGAGCCAAAGGAAAAAGGATCCAAGAAAAAGAAATCCAAGGATACCCGGCCCAGACATCCTACCACTTGCCCAAAACCTGAGAAGAGAGGAGCTCCTGGCACATTCTGGCCAACTCTAGAAGCAGGAGAGTTTGAAAAATGGGGCTATGAAGTGAATCAAAGAATTCCAAAGAAAACTCGTCTGGCGGGTTTCTTGGCAATGTGGCTCAGTATTTACCTCTTGCCGGTCAGGGATTCGAAGGGAGGCGTTAGGCCAGGGACCTTCGTCATTGCGGCCAAGTTAGCTGAAGGAAAAATGGTTGGGTTAGCCACCCCCATTTTAGCAAAGATCCACAGGAGTTTACTTCACGTCTTCCAGGGTAAATCTCCTTTAAGAATAGTGGGACCATTCCAGGTTTTGTTGGGATGGATCGCCACTCACTTCAGGACTTACAATGTACAGAATGGATTACAAATTCCTGGAAGCTCTTTCAGACCGTCAGTGCAAGCATTCTCTGGAATTGCTCCATTAGATGTCAATGGTTATGACATAAAAGTAAGACTAAGCATGTATAAGGAATTCAACTTCTTTCCTTATGGAAGTCCGCCATCTGGGCGGTTTGTTGATGATGGGAAAGCCCCTTTGGATTTGAGGGCATACATGCTAGCTTGCATGGATGGCGTGTTAGTAGCCAGGATTGATGGAGAAATCATATGCGAGGCCTATGCTCCATATAGATTTGCACGCCAATTCAAATGTTTGCAACAGATTGTTGTATCCCCTCCAGTACATGTCAGGTTAGAGCAACATCCGATGGTTGCTTGACAACTATGGTTGCTGACATCAAGAGAGAAGACTGGGGCAGTATTTGATCTACCAGTTGAAAAAGCGGCACATTATCTGACTACATTTTATGCCGAACACTGGATAGCATCATACCCTAAAGGGATATTGAATCACCCTGTATATCAAGTGGGAAAGAGGAAGAGGACTGTAGAGAAAGAAACTCTTCCTCATGAAGGTGCTGCTTCTCCTCCTGAAATAGGTTCAACAGACTCCTCCTCTAGAACTGATTCCTCGGATTATCATGATGGGGATGATGAGGCACAACCGGCAGCAAAGCGGTTTCGTGCCCGATATAATCCTCCGGCCAGAGTTAAAAGACCCACTCCATCAGCTCCTGGTGAGTTATTTGATTGTAATAACTTCAATCACTACTACTTTATAAAGTAATAAGTCTCACTTTCTTATTCTCTATCTGTAGTTGCAGGAGTTGGGAAGAAATTAAAATCAAAAATTGTAGGACCTTCCTCACAGCCTTTATATCTGAGACCAGAGGCTGTTCAGCTATGGCAGAGCTTATACTGTGATACTGAAACCGCCTGGCTGGATTTGTGTGAGGGCCTACAACTTCCTGGGATAGGATATCTTCTAGCTTCCAAAGACCTTCAATACGGAGATAACCCCAATGAAGTGCGGGCTTACATCAGAGAGCTGGAAACGCTCATATATGCCACTGATAATTTGGTTCCTATCACCAGGCGGGTGAAGGAAATGATTGATCGTGGTACCACTAAGGGGGCTGGTGGTTCTGGAGATGAGGAGTGGCAGGAGTACGTGGCTCCTGAAGATGTAAGTTTTCCTTCCTTATTTTCTTTGCAACTTGATTTCAGTTGAAGCTTTGTTACTTAAGGAAGTTATTTTCTTCATCTTGCAGCTTGCAAAGAAAGGGACCAGGGTTCCTTCACCACAATATAGCCTTGGTGGTACTGCTGTTGGGGCTGCTGCTGATTCTCCTCGCGAACCAGGCGAGATATCTCCAGGCCAGCAGGCCATGAATGAGGCACTGGACATAGCCTTTCATTCGCCAATCCAAGTGCCAATAAAGGAGACAGCTGAAACTCCAAAAAAGCAAAAGAATCCAAGGCAACGAAGGAGGAAATCCTTAGGTAAACGTTTCATTAGCAGTGGTAAGTCCTTCGAACAATCATGATTTTATACCCATAATCATATGGTTACTCATATTTCTGGGGATTGCAGGGGCTTCTTCAATTTCCCCCTTGAGGGAAGGGACTGATCCTTCTTCAAAGGCCGTGGAGGGTGCTGTAGAACAACTACAGACTCAAGCTGACTTGGTAGCTCCTGGAGAAGAGCTACCATCCATTCCCAGTATCCCTCCCACTACTGAAGATGTTGTCCAGGGTCAGGGGTTGCAGGACATATGTCAGCAAGAAGACATAGCAAATGCTCCCACTGGTGAGACTAACCAAGATTCTGAAGTATCATTGGATGAAATGATGAATCAAGGAATGACTTTTGAAGAATTTTATGATCATGCTAGATTGTCATGTGATTTAGAAGACCTTGGGCGTGAGTGTTACCCTTCGCCCAAATTTTTCTTTTAAAAGAAAATATTTCTAACCATGATATAAAATAATATGCAGTTTCTTCCGTAGAAGCTGCTGAACTGCCAATGCCTGAAGAGGGTGTGGACACTAATGTCAACCCTATCATTGCAGAAACATTAGCTCAAGTAGAGCTAAATCCAATAAACTCTCCTGAGACCCATCCTGAAAATCCTGTTGAAACTGGGAAAGATGGGGAGAAGTCTTCTCATGTTGCTGAACCACCATTGGGTAAGGGATAACAATATTTGTGATTGTACTTTATTTGCAAGACAATCCATTCTTTTGTTATCCTTTAAGATTCAACTAAAATCTTTCAATTAATCATGCAGGACCATCAACTGCAATGAATAGACCCGAAGATGAGGCCTCAGCCTCTGTCCCAACAGGAATTGAAAGTGAAGGAGCACAAGTCAGAGGGGAAAGAGCAGAACGAGGCACTTCCTTGAGCATGTTAATTCCAGATTACATACCCCCTTCTGACGAAGATGTTGAATCAGATCCAGAGATGCTCAAAGCATTCAGCTTTTCACGACGTAAGGCGTGGAACAATATATGGAACATCATATCGGGGGTGCCCTTAGAAGAGCTACCATCAAAAATCTCCCGATTGTCATCCCAATTTGTTATAATGGGACTTGGTGGTTTTGGGTATGAAAAGATCCATGCTGCAGTGAAACAGATTATCTTCAGGAGGGAGCAAATGCAGACAAGTCGCGAAGATTTGACCAGAGTGAAATTTTCAGTCAACATAGGCGAATTTGAGGCTGCGATATCCCAGGCTGAAGCTGATTATGTTATCAAGATGAAGGACCTGAAACAAAAAATCAAAGAAAAGGTCGTCCAGCAGGTGCAACTCCAGCAACAGTTAGATGCTGTTACAGGGGAACTTGATCAGCTTAATGAATCCTTGGATGAAACTCATATAAATTGCATGAAAGTCATTGCAGATGCTAAGAAGGCACTTCAGCAAGCTGAAAAGAGTGAAGCTGGTCAAGTGCACGAGCTTCAAGCAACTGTTGATAAGGCTCAGGATGCTATACATCAAATGAAGACTTTTGTTGACAATCTCCTGTAATTTCTTGAAAAAGAGAAGAGATTCCAATCTGTGGATGTCCTTCTAACTCTTGTGTATCAATAAAAAACACTTTTGTCTTCAATCATTTGTACTTGCATTCTTCCATTACCTGCTTCAAATTTACTTAAGCCAATGGGCTTAGTAAGCATAGTTTGATTTTTACTAGGATTACTACAAATAACCCTACAAACATTGAATCTTTTAACTGCTCAATATTACCTAAATCATACAAAAAATGTATATTTAGTGAGCTGGAACTTGACTTTTATTCATAGTTCCTCTGTCTTTTGTGTGGGCAGTTTAAAGTCATGCAAGCCGGACATAAAGGGGCTAATGTTTAAGGTCGAAATAGCTTTGACCGAAAAAAGGATTAAAATGGATTCAATTCCTTGATAATTTATCTGAAAACAAATTACCATACTCAAGTATGAGAGAAAATATGTAAACTATGGCTTAAGAATATTTGAATCTGAGGAATGATATGAAAAAGAGCTAGAAGGCATTAGAAAAAGTAGTTTCCAAGAATGAAGTTACTATTATTTAACAAAACACGTTAGGGGGTTGAAATATGCAGGGCCACCTATGGGCATTGGCTGCATAGTCAAATAAAATAGCATCTTTTGGCTGACAAGTCTGTTATGTGGACTGTTTATGCAAGGCCACCTATGGGCACGTGCTGCATAGTCGGGCAAAAGAACTCTCAGAAATTTACTTTCCTAGTGCTAAAAGCCAGTGAAAGTTTATGGAGATTCAAATTTTCTAAAGCATAGAGTTTGTTGTATGGAAAGAGGTACTTGAATATGGAAAGGATATTTCCGAACAAGAATATCGAAGAACTGGATGAATATCACTCCTACGAAGGTCTGACCCAAACGTAGGGAAGAAGAATAAACCATGGACTTGAATACTTTCAGATCATGAAAAAGGATATGGGACAAATATGTTAAGGATGGCTATTTTTGCGGATCCCTACATACTGTCGTTTAAGACAAAATAAGAACAAAAGAGGCATTCTTCCCAAGAATGAAGTTACTATTATTTAACAAACCCGTTAGGGGGTTGAAAACATGCAGGGCCACCTATGGGCATTGGCTGCATGGTCAAATAAAATAGCATCTTTTGGCTGACTAGTCTTTTATGTGGACTGTTTATGCAAGGCCACCTATGGGCACGTGCTGCATGGTCAGGCAAAAGAATTCTCAGAAGTTTGACATTTTTGTGACAAGAAGTCATGAAAAGGGTTATGAAGATCTGAAAATATTTTCAAGTTAGGATTATAACACATAAATATGGGTGTTGACCAATGTATGTAGAGATACATAGGTCAATGATAACCATAATCATGTTGTGGCTGGGTCCTGAATTGAAATTTTGGACTTCACTACGTATCTCATAAGAATGAGAATCAAGCCATACGTAGTTCTTGAAATGCAGTTTAACGTCGTGCAGGACGAAAGGATGAGTGATCTTAGTTTAGGGTCATAGAATTTGGACCATAATAATGAATACACAGTGTGTGTTTTCATGAGGGCTTTTCAGCCAAGGGACTGAAAGTGAAATTTGGGGTTAGGCCCAAAAGACTTGGGACTGGATTCGAGGGACACTCGAATGTTCCTACGTATCCCATAAGGATGGGAATCAAGTCCATGTAGTTCTAGAATTACCCTTTGTACAAATTTGGTTCGTACATGTGAAGGGTGAAAGGGGACTTTAGTGCAATGATGGTTTAACCTAAAAAAAGTTCAGGCATTACCATGTATGTACGTAGTCTTTTTTAAAAAATGAAAAACTATGATTGAAAAATCAATGTCAATAATAGTTCTCTCTCAAATGAGGAAATCAAAGAATATTGTAGTTTATTGTCGTACAGGACAAAAGTGTTGTATAGTTTAACGTCGTATAACAAGGACGAAAATGAATCAATGTAAAGATATTGATTCCAGGGGCGGTTTCACAAATCAACATCATATGAGATGGTGGTGAACCGATGTGAAGAGATTGTTTTTGGGCTTGAACCTTGGGAGGTTGCCTACATACCTAGCCTGGAGGGCAAGGATCAAAGTTTGTGTAGTTCAATTAAAGAATGAATTAATGATCAAATTGTTTTTTGGGGACAATGATCTAATAATAAAAAAAATGTTGTTGGGACTTATACATGGTTAGTGGCCCAAAGGGAGTGTTATGGTTGATGTTCGCTCTAAGCTCACGTGAGTCATACTCGGTGTGAGAAACAAGAGGTAATAACAACCTTAACGATGTACAGTTTAATGTCATGTAGGACATAAAAAAAAGGACTTTCTGTACAGTTTAGCGTCATGTAGTTAAGACGAGGGGGACAATATAGTTTAACGTCATATTGGACGGAAAAAAGGGGGACTGTGCAGTTTAATGTCATACAGTAAGGAAAGGGAGTGTACCATTTTAACGTCATGTCGGAAGAAAGTGCGAATAGTTTAAGGTCATATGCATGGACCATGGATGGTGCAGTTTAATGTCATGTTGGACCTTTGATGATTATATAGTTTAACGTCTTTCCGGACGTGAGGGACTTTTATAAAGTTTAGCGTCATGTAATTTAGGACGTCACAGTTTAACGTCTTGCTGGACATAAGGGATTTGCAAATAATTTATGGTCATATACATGGACCAGGGATGATGCAGTTTAATGTCATACTGGACCATTGCTGTATAGTTTAACGTCATATAGCAAGGACGAACTTGTGCTGTACAGTTTAAAGTCATGTAGCTAGGACTAAGGTGAACCAATATGAGGATATCAGTTCTGATTACTTTTTACAGTTTAACGTCATGCTGGACGATGAAAGTGCCACACAGTTTAATGTCATGTTGCTAGGACACAATATAGTTTAATGTCATCTTGGACAGAATACAGTTTAGTGTCATGTAGGACAATAAGGGACTTAACACAGTTTAACGTCATGCTGGACGATGAAAGTGCCACACAGTTTAAATGTCATGTCGCTAGGACAAAATATAGTTTAATGTCATCTCGGACAAAATATAGGAACTTCTATACGGTTTATTGTCATGTAGGACAAAATCAGGGACTATGCAGTTTAAAGTCTTGCAGTTAGGACTATTGGTGCTGCACAGTTTAGTGTCATGTTGCAGGGACATAAGTGCGAATAGTTTAAGGTCATATGCACAGACCATATAGTTTATCGTCATGCTGGACGTAGTTGTAGTTTAAGGTCATACTGGACCATTGCTGTATGAACCAAATGTAAGAGTCTTAGTTCTGTGAACAATATTTTGTGTTTATACAAAATACTTCTTCAGAAATCTGGCATTAGTTGGAGTCGTGATGTGTTCTCCATCCATTGAAATCAGAGAATACGCTCCATTGGAGTAGACCTTATGTACTGAATAAGGTCCTTCCCATTTTGGTTCAAGCTTGGGAGGCTTCTTTCCTGGTATCATTGGTGTTCTGAGAACCAATACCAATTCTCCCTGAATGAATGAACGAAGACGAACTTTTTTGTTAAAAGCTCGTGCTATTCGATTCTGATAGATTTCCAAGTGGTGCAAAGTGCACAATCTTTTCTCATCTAACTGTTCCAATTCATTCAACCGCTTTTGGGATTGCTCATCTGTTGATAACTGATCACAAATGGCTATTCTGAGTGAGGGCAATTGGACTTCAATTGGCAAGACTGCTTCTGTTCCATATACCAAGGAATATGGAGTAGACCGCGTTGCATTGCGAGTGGTAGTCCGATAAGCCCATAAAGCATGATAGAGTTTATCAGGACATGACCTCTTATCTTTATCCACCATCTTTTGCAGTATATTTGAAAGAGTCTTGTTGAAGGCCTCTATCTGGCCATTAGCCGCTGCATGATATCGAGATGAATGGTTGGACTTAATGTTGTATTCTTGATACAATCTCTTTACCTCAGAAGAACAGAAGTTGGTGCCGTTGTCTGTCAATATGGTATGAGGGACACCAAATCTAGTAATGATGTTAGACTTGATGAAGCTAACAATGCATTTAGAACTGACTTCTTTGAGAGGTACTGCCTCTGCCCATTTGGAAAAGAAATCAGTAGCAGTAAGAATGTACTTAAACTGCTTGGCCGTAGCTGAAGGGTAAGGTCCCACCACATCCATTCCCCATGTGGAAAATGGCCATGAGTATTTAGCTGTATGAAGCAACTCTGGAGGTTGATGAATGAAATTGGCATATACTTGGCATGAATGACACTTCTTTGTGAAATTAACACAATCTTGTATCATTGAAGGCCAGAAGTATCCAAGTCTTCGAATTTGATCAGACAATCTATGTCCAGACTGGTGGGCACCACAGACTCCTGCATGCACTTCTTTTATGACAGCCATTGTCTCTTCACCATCAATACATCTAAAGAGAACTCCATCAAAACCACGTTTGTAGAGAATTTTCTCGAGGTGGTTTGGACCATCATAAAGAGTAAAATTGACCACACGTCGCCGAATTTGTTCTCTCTCGGCTCTATCAGGTGGAAGTGTTCCATTTTGAAGGTATTCCCTGATAGGTGACATCCATCCTATAGTATGACCATATGGTTCAGGAATGGGACTAATTTCATTAATTTCCTCTGTTCTGACTTGAACATAAGGTGAAATTGCACGACGGTGGGCAATACAGATGGTTGTCTCGTCCCGATTTGGATCTGCTAAGGCTGTGGCTATATTAGCCAGTGCATCAGCTTGAGCATTTTGTGATCTTGGGACATAAGAAAATGTCGGTTCTGAAGGGAATTCCGACATTAACTCTCTGACGTAATCATACAAAGGGATTAATTCTTCTTTTCTGATGGCATAATCCCCATTGACTTGTTTGATTACCAGGTCTGAATCACCTTTCACCTTTAAGTGATTCACTTGTGCTTGAAGCGCTAACTCCAAGCCTGCAATGAGAGCTTGGTATTCAGCTTCATTATTGGTACCACCTTCCCACAACAAAAAGGAATAAGGTAACACTGCCTTATCTGGAGAAATGAGCACAATTCCTAAACCAACTTTGTTGAATTTAGGATTTTCCATTTTCCTCCCTGTTGGACTTCTAGAAGCACCATCAAAATACATTTCCCATGTTTGAGGACTCTCTTGAATAGAGAAAACTTCCTCATCAGGGAGTTCGATATCTGAATACGTGTCTTCCACTGAAGGATGTTCAGCCAGGAAATCAGCCAGAGCTTGGCCTTTAATTGCCTTTTGAGACACATACTGGATGTCGAACTGCTGTAGAATAACTGCGCACCTTGCCAGACGTCCTGTAAGCATTGGACGACTAAGGATGAATTTGAGTGGATTATTACGAGATACCAATTGGACCTCGTGATGTTGCAGGTAGTGTCTCAGTTTCTGAACTGCAAAGATTAATGCTAGGCAGCATTTTTCAATACTCGAATACCGGGTTTCTGCTTCAAGCATAGTTCTACTGAGATAGTAGAGACTATTTTCATTCCCAGCATCATTCTTTTGAGCGAGAAAGGCACCCAATGATCGCTCTAAAGCTGTCACATAGAGGATAAGAGGTCTACCCTCAACAAGTGGCATGAGTACTGGTGGACTTAAGAGGTATTTATTGAGAACATCAAATGCTTCTTGACATTCTTTAGTCCACTGGTAAGTGACTCCATTCTTCAATAATTTGGTAAAAGGTAAACTTTTGCCTGCCAAATTGGCGATGAAACGCCGAATATAGGCTAAGTGTCCTTGAAGTCCTCTTAATTCTTTCAAATTCTGAGGAGGTGACATACCAAGGATTGATTTGGTCTTCTCAGGATCGACTTCAATACCACGATGGCGTACAACAAAGCCGAGGAATTTTCCTGAGGTTACCCCAAAAGCACATTTTAAGGGGTTCATCTTCAAATTATGTTGTCGAAGCTTGTGGAATATGACTTCCAAATCAGCTAAGTGATCAAAACGTTGTTTGGATTTAACCACCAGATCATCTACATAGCATTCAACAAATTTTCCTAGAAAAGGTTTGAAGATACGATGCATGGCGCGTTGATATGTTGCACCTGCATTCTTTAAACCAAAGGGCATCACCCGGTAACAAAACACACCTTGAGGAGCTCTGAAGGCTGTATATTCCTCATCTTCTGGGGCCATTCGGATCTGATTATATCCAGAATATCCATCCATGAAAGAAAGTACTTCATAGCCAGCCGTCGCATCAATTAAGAGTTCTGTAATCGGAACTGGAAAATCATCTTTGGGACAATACCGATTAAGATCTCTGAAGTCGATGCAAACCCTAATTTGTCCGTTCTTTTTCTTTACTGGGACAATATTAGCCAACCACTTGGGATATTGAACTTCTCTGATGAAGTTAGCTTTGATAAGCTTATCCACTTCAGCCTCTATTTTGGAAGCATAGGTTGGGTGTGTTCTTCTCGCGGCTTGCTTGAATCCTCGATGTTCTTTTGGCAAACCCAAATGATGGGTGGCAACATCAGGATCAAGGCCAGGCATCTCTGTATAATTCCAAGCAAAGATATCTTTATTTTGCTTTAGAAAAGAAATATACATCTCTTGTTCTTCAAGGGTCATGGCCGCACTAATTAAAGTGGGGCGTGGATCTTTCTCTGTACCCAGATTTACTTCTCTGAGTTCATCCACAGTGGTAGAGATACCCTCTTCAAATGCTGGAGGAGCATCTCTAAGATCTTCCTCTTCCTCTTCATCATGTGTTATATCTTCCGTTTCTACTTGCAAAGTAGATGAAAAAACGAAATTCTCATGATCATAAGAGATGTCAAAATATTCACATTTTGAAGAAGAAGCTTCCATTTCCGACCCTATTGATGAAAAAGGGTCTTCTTTGGGAAATAAAGAGGAGATAATGGATTGAGAATCGACATCAACATTCACCTCTGGTGTTGCTATAACTTCTTCTGGCCTGATTAGCGAAGTATAGACTTGTTGGATTTCAGCAGACGAAATGAAAACGTCACCACTTATGCTTTCATCACTGCTTGGTAAGTTACCAATTTCTCCCATGTTGTCTGGCTCGATTGCCGTAATTGACATTATGGATCTTTCCATAAGAGTATTTTGATTTGGGCCTATTTTGTCAATTTGACTGATAGGTAACACATAATCTGTACTCACATGTGAAAATGGATTTATTGGAATTTTTTCCAAACCATATGGAGCATTAACTTTGGTAATTTCCTTCATTGTAGATTTTTCTCTTCCCTTCATGTGATAAAATTCCGCCTCAATGTATTGAGACTCACATGTCTTGAACGGGGCCTTATCACCATACAATGTTCCAACTTGACCATCGAAATAGTATTTGAGACATTGATGGTATGACGATGGAATAGCTGCATGCTGATGTAGCCAGGGTCTTCCAAGCAAGATATTGAAAGCTGAGTCTTGATCAACAATCATGAAATCTGAATTGGAAACAAGATCTCCAAACTGAGTTCTGAGCGTAACTTCTCCCAGTGGTTCTTGTTCATTTTTATCATATCCTTGCAACATCATGGTAGAAGGAGATAAATCAGATTCTGTGAGGCCCAATCGACGAAGTGTGCGAATGGGAATGAGGTTGACTCCTGAACCATTGTCAATAAAAGCTCTTCGAACATCTATACCATTGACTTTGCCAGATAGGTACAAAGGTTTTATGTGCCCATGCACAACATCATCTTCATCTTTATCAGTAAAAGATATCACTGCATGGCATTCTGCAGGATTATTCTCTATGTGATAAATTTCAGCTGCAGCAATTTCAGCTTCAAACTCTTGAGGACTTGACAAAGCTTCGATGAGTGCTTCCCGAAGATCTTTTGATAGATTCAAAGCATCCAAAATTGATAATTTGTCTGGTACTTGGGCCAAGTGTTTCAATATATCATACTTTTGATCTAGAGGCCTGCGTTTCCCAATAGGAATATGCGGTTTAGCAGGTACCTTGGAAGCAGATGCTTTGGAAGCTGATGCCTCTTGTATTGAAGTTGGCAACATCTTTGGTTTTGGAAAATTAGACTGATTAGATCCATTTACTTGCTGAGATAAAGAAGATGGAACATTTAATCGGTCTTCCAAAATAACTGTGCTGAAGCTGAGTTGGCCATTGGCAGAAGAACTTTCTTGTTCATTTTGAGCTCGCTGAAGGGCTCTACCACGAGTTTCTGCTGCATATACCATGCTAGCAGGGGTAGAATTAGAGTAGTGGCTTCGGAAAGATCCACGTCTTCCCCTATATCCTGAACCTCTAGAACTTCCTCGGGTTCCTTTATTTGATACAGGGAATTCAGGCTTATCAAGACTGGAATATGAATCTGTTAATTGAATCATATTAACAGAACCAAAGATCAATTCTTCGTCTGATAAAGACTCTGCCAAGTTAGCCTGTTTAGGCTGTGCCGTTTGGTGGGACGGTGCCCGTTGATTTGAAGTAGATGGCATGAAATCTGCCAGAGTCAAAGACAATTTAGGCTTTGATACATACTCATCTTCTCCTGATTCCTCTTTCTTCTTTGAATTGCTCTGCCCTTTTGAGGATTTGTCTTTTGATGGAGGATTTACTGCAGCTTTTGTAGGAGACACAATTGGCTTCTTCAATTGTGTTCGCAAAATGGAATGGGTCCGATTGATTGTCTTTCTGACCATCCAATCATCATATTTTTTCGCAGTTTTGCTTTTGACTTCCTGCCACTCGCCTCCTTCCTCTGGATCTGTAGCGGTAATACATGCTACATGAGCTGAAGAACCCTTCAATTTGACTTGTCCCAAGTCGACCATCTTTTGTAGGAGGTCTTTAAAGAAAAAACACTCCTGGATGGGATGCCCCAACATTTGATGAAAGGGACAATAATTGGGACGGTCTTCATCTCCTTCCTTGTTTGGTCTCTTCGGCACTGGTAATTGAACCAAATTATTCTCCAGAGCTGAAATGAAGTAACCAGGAACTTGCTCACTTCGGAAAGAGTATGTTTTACTCTTCATATCCTCAAATTGTTTTCGTCGTTGATCTTTTTGATCATTTGGACGAAACAGCCTTTGTTGTTGGCGTTCAGGAGGTGGAGCCCTTCGAGAAGATGAAGGTTTTGAAGTAGAAATAGGTACAGGTGCCTGTTTAAGCATAACTGTAGCAGTTTCTGCTTTACCCATTCTTCTTCCTGGAGCTGATGGAATTACACGAGATTTAACCTTAGCCTGCATAAGGGAATCTTCAATCTGTTGAGCGATTGAAGTAAGGTCTCGAAACCCTCCTGTGTATTTCACAGGGATCAATGGCGTGCGTAATTCGTCACGCAAATTTGCCACACAGATTGGCAATAATTCCTCCTGAGGGAGTGATAAACTCAAGGAATACGTTAATCCCTTCCAACGAGCAATGAAATCAGAGACTCTTTCATTCTCCCTTTGCTTGCAGTTTGTAAGATCGAAAACTGTCGTTTTTGGCAAAGTTGAGCTGAACTGAAGAAGGAATTTTTGACGAAGATCCTCCCATCCGATAACTGACCGGGATTGCAAGCTTGTATACCAGACAAAAGATGGTCCTTGCAAGGTTCGCACGAAGCATCTGAGTTTCACTGCTTCTTGTTGTTCTGGAGTTCCCATCATAGGATCACAACAAGACACGTAATGCATCAAATGTTGTTCAGGGTCACCTGATCCATTGAAAGTAGGGAAAATAGGGTTTCCAAAACTGGATGGAGGAGAAATTGAATCTACCCATTCAGGGTAAACTTTCTTTTCAGGTTGAACTTGCGCCAGTTTCCCTTCCATAGTTTCTAACCGAGCTGTTAATGACTCAATAGTAGTTATTAACTTTTGAGAAACGTCAGGTTGAACTTGGTTTTGGGTAGGTGCAATGAATGGAGCTTGGACAACCGTGGAGGTTGGTGCTGCAACTAATGGTAGTGCTGCCAACCGTTGTTGCGTTTGACCCGTAGGATTAGACCTCTGTGGGTGTACTGACAAAGGAGGATATTCCTGATCCATCTCAGTAGTTACAACAAATTCCTTCGGCTGTCGTACTTCAGCATTCTTAAGAAGAAGACTACTCTGAAGTAGTTCTGCATTCAACCTTCTTAATTCTTTCATTTCTTCCTCCTGTTGTGCAAGCCTTTGCTCTAATGAGAGCGATTGACCTCCTTCAGAGGAAGGGTGAGAAGTAACCTGATTCTTTCCTTTCCCCTTATTGGATCCTTTTCGGAGAGGGGGAAGTGGGTTACTTGAAGGAATACCCAAATTTTGGGTAAGCCTTTGATTACGTGTGCGCACACCTTCTTCATTTAGGTCTGTGTGCGCAACTTCTTGAGCAGGAACCTCTTCATCTGATCCCTCTGATTGAGCCTCATCTGGTGAATCAGCAGCAACGGCAGTGATGACATTAATGGATGCATATTTCATGAAATCCTTTCTATCAGCATTTCTGTGATATTGTCTCCTTTTATGTCCATGATAAGACATGGCATTCCGTTGACTTGACCCCTCAGGAATTTCTTTGTGAACCGTCACTTGGAGAGAATCTCCTGACATCTTGGCTCTTCGTTCCTCTTGAGGCTTATTCCCTAATCGAGAGAATACTGACTTTCTCTGAGGGAGGGATTGAAGATTTGAAAAAGTCCCCAGTCCGGTGGACTGGGGATGTTCCTGTTGCTTCCGCTCAACTCCTCGAATCCCATTCGTTGATTCTAAGGGTTGGGTTAGAGAAGTCCCCAGTCTGGCAAGCTGGGGTGTCTCTTGACATGCTATGTCTGAGATCTTCTTGAAATCTCTCTTGATCTTGCGGATCTTAGTTCGGAAATTAGCTGGATGCATTAACCTGTATCCACTTTTATCACCTGGTTCAACAGACCGTTGGATGATTTCCAAAACTTCTGTCATTTGATGACGTGTTTGCTCCAGACGAGAGGCTTGTGCAATATTCTCGCCTGCTTGATGTAGGAGCAATTCAACAACCTGTTCTCTATATACTTGATTTTGAGAGGAACTAGTTGAAGCTTGATCCCGAGCAAGATTTTGATTACGAACAAAGCCCATTGACTGTGGCCGGCCATGGGCAATAACATTGCATGAGACCATTTTCGGCGGGCTTTGCTGACCGGAAAGCACTGTGAAATGTAGTGCTCCGTGAATACCCCATCCTCTGATATGAACATTAGATGGAGCATTGGAAATTAACTGACGCAATCTTCTTAGTGCACCAAGGCATGAACGTTGAAGGGTTCTCTGTTGCTTTTCAGCCTTCGGATACCGAGAGACTGATAGAGATGCCAAATCAATCTGGCGTTGTAACCCTTCTATTATCTTAAGATGATTTTCATATTCATCGTAAGATAATACCTTCTTCTTTAATTGACAAAGAGTTTTCCATATGTTAAGACGAATATCATGGATTCCATCATCCGTCAACATCTTTGGAATGTCATACTGTGAATCAGCCAAAGGCCAAAACATGACTGGTACTTCACCTTTTGCCAGTTTTTTCCTCATGTTCAGCATTTCCTCTTTATCATTAAATGAAGATTCTTCTACCTGTTTGGACCAGAGTTGGTGTTTCCTTGTTGCTTCATCGGATTCAACAAGATTGGTAGAGGAATCACTATTCATGCTGGAAGATGAATGACCCAGGGAAGGTTCGGAGAATAACCTGAACCCCAAGCTATCTTCTGATGGAGAAAGAGTTTCACCTGCCGATAGTAAAACTTCAGACATTACTGGTTTTACGTTTGCAAGTGCCTCGAGATAGGAGGGCTTTCTCGTCACTACATTGCCTTCTGAAGAATTTTCGAGACAATGTGAATCACTACTGCGGAGAGGACTTTCGCAGCGAAGTTCATCACCATGAGGAGGACCTTCATGATGGGTTACAGCAAAAGATGATATCTCTTTCTCCTTGGTCTTCTGACCACACAGAGGGTTCCTGTGGTTCTCATCTGAAGAAGAAACTTCAAGATTGACCGAATTTTCATGAAGCAAGTCTTCATGAGGAAGTGTCTGTTGAAGACCTTCGGGATTAATGTTCCTGTTATTGGGAACTGAGGGAGTAGACTCTTGAATTCCGACAGATAAATGTCTGAGGGCTTCAAGAACTCCAGCATCGAGCAAGGCCTTGTTGTAGATTGGCCTTTGATCTCCTGACTGTGCTGGGCGGATCTTTTTCTTAGATGCCTTCTTACTCGCTTTAGAAATCACTTGATGACGAAAGTGATTGCTCTGAGCAGGTGTGTGTGCCTGATCAGGAAAGATGGTCAGGTTAGGCTGACGATCATCGCTCAAATCAGGTGTATGTGCCTGACTTGGTTGTCCATATGATATGGGGGAGTAGGCCCCACAACCCTCTTGGACTGGAACAGATGTGTGTGTCTGTTCCGAAGTGAATTGTTGATGTGTCACTCCACTGCTAGGGATAGATTTATGTGTCTGTCCCTGAGATGATGCTGAAGCTGTTATGATATCCTGGCAAGCATCCAGAATATGAGCAGGAATTTGCTTCTGCTCTTTCACCATTGACAAAATATGTTTGGTGACTTCAGCCGCCGGAACAGGGATATACGTCCATTCCGGGCATAGAGTAGGTGTATGTGCCTGCTCCTGTCCTCCTTTTCCTGTCAGTGAATCCTGACAGTACTCAAGTGTGGAGGCAGAGAGTTTAGTCTGCCTCCTGTTTGTCGTCGGGGCTTTCCGACTGACTTCTCCGTGTGCTACCAAACGAGACTGTTGGTAGGCTTGATTAGTATTAGCAGGTGTATGTGCCTGCTGATTACACTTCGCCAAACGTTGTTGACGAGATCCATCATATGTAGTCAGACGAGCCTGTTGACTAACTGCTGATGTATAAGCAGGTGTATGCTCCTGCCTATGGTACTCCGCCAGAATTGCCTGGAGGGATCGGCTTGATGCTGCCAGACGAGTCTGCTGGACAGCTGAATTAAAACGGGCAGGTGTGTGTTCCTGCTCGTTGTTTGCCACCAAGTTAGGTTGGTGGACTTCTCCGGAGATGGCAGAGATGACAACCTGCCTATTATTAACCGGATTCCGTCTCTGGTGATTCATCTTGCCTGCTCGGGTTCGAGGAACCTGAGCTGAATGCCTGGAGCCGGTACCCTCATCATGTTGAGGGCGCACTACCGCACGAGTCTGGCGGCGATTGTTGATGGGAGCCCTTGAGAAGGACTCCTGTCTCTTTGAATTAAGGTCCTGCGGGACCTGCTCACTCACTTCCTCAGAATAAGGGAGTGAATGGAAATTGCGTTCCGGGGATAACGACCCGAAACGGTTGGAGACGGTAGTCAGCACCGCCTGCTTCTTGATTGCTGGTCGCCGTTGTCCGGACGACCAGGTAGAATTGTTAACTTGGAGGGCTTGACGAGCGGCCTCCAGAGTTGGGATAGTACCGTTACGACGGTACTCCTTAACCAGTGCATTTGAAACACAGCGTTGAAGACGCTGAGTTGGTGATGTCATCCTCAGAGCGGATGACGTTCCAGCAGGAGTAGCAGCATTCGTTTTCACGGCAGCAGACCTCACAGTAGAGGTGTTCTTAGCAGCAGTATTCACAGGGGTGAATTTAAGGAAAGCCATTTTTTTTAGAAGATCTTGAAAAAAGAGTGCCTGTTCCATATAACAGACATAATCAAGATGAATCCGGCTACTGCATCTTTTGGATGATCATATGTCAATGATTGCCTTGTTGGCCCAAAGGGCCTAACAGATAAGAAGAACATCACTTTAACTTGGTTAAGGATTCACGTCGGGTTCACCATTTTTGTTTCGCGCGGAATCCGGGGATGACCTCCTGGACGGGAGATTCAAACGTTCCGATCGGTTTCTAACGGGTTTGTTCGTAGAACCGGAAACATCCAATGATTCCACATCCGTTTGGACCTACTTTCCAAAGGCAGGCGCTCATTAGCTTGTGGGCTAATGAGGCTTAGGAATTTGCATTGGTCGAGAGGATGGGAGGTCGGACTCATCACACCTTTTTGAGGGGAATTATTGTCTACTCCGGGACTCTCTTTATAGATTTAAGTTAAGTTCGTGAATCCTTATTACATTACCAAGTATAAAATGAGCTTTCCTTTAGTTTTAACAATCAATGATTAAATATGCAAGAAATTTAGAGAATCTTTTATATGTATTTGAGGTTCTTCATCAATATAGAATCATCTATATTTGATTAGAGATTCTTGGTCAATGGTATCCTTCAAAACATTTATATAAAAGTCTCTTGGTCATTTTGATGACCAGGCTGGTTTTAAAGCCACTCAGTGGGGCACTTGAAGTTTATCGTCATTCAGAAGGACAGAGATTATTTCAATGTTGGGATCGAACCCATGAATGGGCTACCTAAGTATCCTTTGTTTTGAAAAAGGAATCAGAACCCACGTAGTTCGAGGAATGGGATATGATGTTTATGATTGATGGCTCAAAGATGAATGTCATAATTACTTTTACACTCTAAGCTCACGTGAGTCATGCTCGGTGTGAGAAACAAGAGGTATTGGTAAAATTTAGACAATTGTGCCATGAAGGATGCAATCATAAGAATTTTGTTTGGGGCTTATGTATGGATGACTGCCCAGATAGATGAAGGTTTAGGATTTACTTTTAGGAAGAAAATCCATGAACAGGGTCCACAAAGTTATATGTGCTTCATGGAGATTTGAATACTCTAATCTTGGGGCTTACTCCTAAGGAGGATGCCCAAGTTAGGAGGGGACTTATGATTGGGTTTTATTCCTGAAAAGGAAACCCAAATCAAAGGAAATTTATGACTGGTTAAGAGAAATTTTAAGAGACTTGGGGCTTACTCTTAAGAAGGATACCCAAGATTTATGACTAGGACTTATTCCTGAGAAGGAAGCCTAGGTTAGGGGACTTAGGGCATACTCCTGAAAAGGAAGCCCAAGGTTATGACTGAGTCTTTATTCCTGAAAAGGAGACCCAGGTTAGGGATTAAGGTTTGCGGCTTACTCCTGAGGAGGATGCCCAAGATTAAAGGACTTTGATTGGGGTTTATTCTTAAGGAAGATGCCCAAATCAAAGGTTTTATAACTGGGGATTATTCCTGAAAAGGAAACCCAAGTTAGGATTCTCTCATCTTAAAGGATGAGGTTGAATGAATGAACTCTCAATCTTTGGTGACATAAAGATGTTTAAATCACTAGGTTTTGAGAGATATTTCACAGAATTCCTTTCAGATAAGGATGTCAAATCAAGAAATCATGCCATAAATGGCATTGAAGAGTATCTTGAAGACTGAATCTTGAATAGGAAGGGTGAAATGGCTTAAGAGGGGTGAAAAAGGGCAAGATGGGCACCCAAAAAAGATAGGGGCGCGCAAGTATTGAAGGTCGCGCATGTCCTGCGGCGGCGCGCAAGTATTGGTCGCGCAAGTATACTTGCGCGACATGAGGGATACTTGCGCGATTTTCAACCAGAGTTGAATTATTTGAGCGACTCTTTATTAAACCATTTCCCATCCTCTTGAGGTTCTTCCAGAGAAGGGACGCGCAAGTTATATTGAAGGAATTAAGTTGGCGCGCAAGTGTTTGATAAGTTTCAACACTTGGGCCTTCCTTCTTCTCTTTAGATCTTCCATTCTAGGTAAGAAATTACCTTAGAAGTGTTCCGGAAGCTTTGAGATGAGACTTGAGCGTCGGGAGCTTTGATCCGAGTTTCTGGGAAGAGATCCTCTCGAATGGGGGGCCCACAGGGTCTATTTATAGGCAAAAGAAGACCCCGGGCGGTTACTGGGCGGTTACCAGATCTGTCGCGCAAGTCCCTTGCACGACCATGAGGGGTCGCGCAAGTATTGAGGCGGCGCGCAAGTGTACTTGCGCGACCAAGATGGAACTTGCGCGATACATGGGCAATGTTCTCCTTTTCCATCCCTTTGTCGATTTTTGATGTTTCTTCAAAAGATTAATCACTTTTTGCTTAGATATTCCCCTTTTCCGATCTTTGGATTCTGTGACGAAAGGAGCGTCAACAGCCTCACATCAGGCTCAATAGCCACAAACCAGAAAGCACATCAAGTAACCACTACAGCATCAACAACCCATGTCAGATATAAACAAACAAGTACGGGTGGCCCAAACTCCCAACCCAACAACACATCCAAATCCCAAAGGAATCACTAGTTTGTCACGGGTTCTAGGTGACACCCGATAACCATATCTACCCAAACCTGACGTAACAAATCAGGGTCAGCCAAACAATGGGCACCCGCCGGGTCCCACAAGTCAAACACCAAGGAGTCATCCTACTCAGGATCCTCTAGATAACTAGAGAGAAGGAATCCTACACGGGATCCTTAAAAAAGAGGAATCCTACATGGGATCCTCGAATTAATAAGAAAAGAGGTGACCCATAACAGGGACCCTCTCAAAGAAAACAAAAGAGAGTTCCTACAAGGACTCGCTAGTTCAGCACACAAGCAAGGCATCCCTTAGGGGACCCTTAGAAGCATCTGGTCTCACGAACTCTTAGGCTAGAAGGGCACGTCTCACTAGAGAAATGTCCTCTAAATAAAATATTACAGAAGACAGCTCACATCACATCTCCTATTAATGTTCTCAATCGTGTTGGTCCGAACACCCAACCTAACAACCCCGCCAAGTCTCACCCTCAGGTGACGACTGGGCTCGATAAAGGGAGGAAGAAACCCCCATGAATTTAGATAAAACCCCAAAAACCCTATTTATACTACCTCTAAATGTCAAATGGAGTCCACCATCGCAATCTTCATGGAAAAATGATCAGAATCGACTACTCACACACCGAATTCTGATTTCCAGAGCATAAGTTATACCAAAATTACTAAACTGGAGGAGTACATGGCCAGAACCCATCGGGCCTACCTGTGCAATAGTACACGGCATGTACTTTACATTACATGGCGTGTACTATTCAAAAACTATCACATCGTGTGTATTTTCTCTCAAACACATGCCCAAGTACCACTACACGGCGTGTACTCAAAGTACACGACGTGTACTTTAAAAAAACCACTAAAACCGTGTTCTATTCAACAGGGCCAGCCACACGACCACCACTACATGGCGTGTACTCAAAGTACACGGAGTGTACTTAAAAAAACTCATCTTCCCTGAATGTGAAGAACACACGGCGTGTTCCCCTAGAACACACACCGTGAATACTGGGTTTTCCGACGGGAAATCCCTAAGAACGCCTGATTCACCTATTTTCTCCCTCGAAACAACATTTCGAGACCCATGGGCATACAAGAAAGCAATATAAGGCTTTAAAAACTTGAAACAACTTTTTTAAAGGGGATCCATGGAGAAAACCTAAACAGACCTACCTTTGGGCGGAAAACACCGAAGCTTCAGTTGATTTCACGGCTCCCGGTTTCCCTTCGCGGAATCAGCGCATCGAGGGCTTCGAATCGGTACAACTCTTGCAATCCTTATCTCCTGTTTTTCTCAATCTCCCAATTCTCCCATGGGACATGGCCAAGGAGAAGCCACACATGGTGCATGCTCACGAAGGAGGGAGGAATAGAGAGAAAAGAAAAGAAAAGAAGAAAAGGAAAGGAAGAAAAAAGGGCTCGGGCCGGCCCCGACACCCGACATAAGTTTATGCCTTCCCTAGGCAAAACACCCCATTCTGGACTCAAAGATGCAGACGAAATCTCAATCCGACGCTCCATTTAAAATTTATTACTAAACGAACTCACGTGAATAAATTAATATTTAATTTAATAATATGAAATATTAAATATTCCGCAAAAATTCGAATAACTCAGAATTCCTCCAAACTCATGTCCTAGGGTAAAAACCCTATTCCGGGACCAGCGGAGTTGTCAGAAAAATTATCCGAGATCATCTGGTAGAAAAAAATGACCAATTTACCCCTCACAAGCATCCAACAGCAAAAATTCAAATTTCTTCTCAAAACGACTGTCCGGAAAAACACGGGTTCTTAAAAACTCCCCACCATAAACCTTCTCGTCCCCGAGAAGCCCAGTAAAAGAACAACCAGGCATACTAATAACCCGAGCATCTGCACAACCAAGCTATTCAGACTGTCTGACGACCATCCTTATAGTATTAACCATCATTTCTATATAGAAGACATTCAACTACGACCGATATGGTACTCCCCACCATAGGAATACCCTTATCGTCATCAAAAAAGGAAACCCTTATCTAAAAAGCTCCTGGAAAACACTGAAGTTTAACCAGAAGAAGGATAACCACCCTCAATGGGCCAATGGTGCACCCCCCACCATATGGCGTTCCTTACACCACTCCGAGAGCACAAATAAAATAGGTTCCATCCAAAAAATAGGGATGGAAATTAGGAAAGAAAAAGGAGCTCGGCGTAGGGTCGAAGCTCTCTCAGCATACTAAAGATGAATAAAGATAGAGCATGATCATCTCTAATAGGAGTACACAAAGATTTCACTAAATTCGTGTCTAGATCCCTCCGAGCCATGCTAGCATCCTGCCAAAACCTAACCAGGATTCAAGCACGGGTCAACCACCCTCAAACAGGTTTCCCCAGAACAAAATGGAAATCATCCTACAAGGGTTTGAGTCAAAACCAAGGGTCCCTAGGTATTCCACCTAGACCTACAGAAAAATACTCACTTCTAGGTCACAAGGTCTTACCACCTAGCCCAAAAGATCCAAAACGTCTCAGAAGATGGTAAAGATCACGATGACCAAAAAGTCAAAACCAAAACACAACATACAAGGGCCCTGATCCTCTCTGAGAGTCCTCAGAAGGAGCTACTCCCTGGAGTTCACAACCCAAGCAGAAGAGAAACTGAACTGACACTCATCAGGTATCCGTATACGGGAATACCCCAAGGAGGTCCAATTCATAAGAAAATCCTTGGTATCTATCGACATCATTCTCAACGATCCGACTAGATAGCCACATACCTAAGAAACAACACCCAATAAGGGTTAAACAGAAAGGCATCATGTGCCACATAGACCAACGGGGTCACTGCACCACCTGTGCATGAGGAATGAGTCATCAGACTCAACAAAAACGCCTCAACATAGATCCACATAACCTGCCATCAGAGTAAAATTATGTGTAAGTATACCCAAAGGTCTCAGTCCTCAGTAAAAACACACACTTGCAGGCCTATATATTGTGAATCCTACGTGCCTAGTTTGATGCATGAGACGCATCTTGCCTTTGCAAGCCAAGAGTCAAAATCCATCTCTGGAATATTACCAATGGCCAAGATCCAGAGATCCATAGTAAATTAAACCACCACACAACATGTGCATCACTCAAGGTGAAAATCATGTACAACTGTAACATTACAGAATCAGAACCGAAATCCCAAAACCTGGCAACCGTGACTTCTTACCAGAACACGTGTTCTCGACGCACCAGCCCGATATCCATCACAGGTTCCGACACATTCCTCATATTCCTGTCTACCATATCCCAAATAGTAATGACCAGGAAATAAAACCACTCTGATACCACTTTGTAACGTCCCGACCCGAAAGCCACAAAATCGGTGCTCCGATCCGGTTCACCACAAGGCCTCATGCACGCCTCCCCGTACTCCAGAGGCTGCCGACTAGCAGCGAGGGCCTAGGGTGAGATAGTGGGGAGACTATGCCCTCATACCAGAGTAAGCAAACATCAGAAATAATTATGTATCATACACAGTGGAAAGAAAATAGAGTGAAGAAGCAGTAAAAAACTGAAATAGAACAAACTCAAATAGTAAAATGCTGTAAAAACCCGAACAACTATGCAATACAATACAACACTGGTCACCCACTGGCCAACCATACAGATACAAATACAAAAGAAACAGAAAGTAAAAGTACAGGGCTCTGCTACTAACTCTGATCCAAACCACGTACCTGATCTCTTGACACTATCGAACTGCTGCAGCCCAATCAGTAGAACCACTCGAGCAGCTCCGTTCGATCATGCAACACTGGGCCTTAACCCTACTAACCATGTAACTCGTGATCAACTGGAAAATCATACATAAAGTCTACTCGTACAACAAGGTGCATGTGCAGGGGTGAGAAATAATCTCAGTAGGGCACCCCGACAAGCAACCTACAACTGTGCTGCTAAAAGTGTATGTAACAACAACGTGCTCATCCTAGCTGAAACACAACAAAGGAAGTAAACTGAACGTGAAACCACAGTTGACCTCAGGGTATACAATCACTGTCAACTGGGAATGTGCCACCATGGATGTCCATATCTATATACGTACACATGTATAGTCCCATACCTATACACATGGACATAAATATGAATATTCATGATTAAGTGGTTCAAATAACAAGAAACCACATCAGTAGTCGGTCCTTGGGACCATAAGCCGGATCTACTGGACATCCTGTGCAAGGGCATTGAGCTGGACGTCGTGCCACTCAAGCAGTGTATCATTAAGTTGATCTCTGGGTCTGTAATCCCATCGATATGTACCTTCTTTGGCCAACGCCAGAAAAATTTCTCTGAAAAAGTCAACCAGATCTATGCCCTCAGGCTAAACAAAACCTTGCCCTCAGGGTAAACAAAACCATGCCCTCAGGCAAAACAGAACCACGCCCTCAGGCTACTCAGAACCATGCCCTCAGGCCTTTCCCTCCGGCGAATCAGTAACCTTTCCCTCAAGCGAATCAGTAACCTTGCCCTCATGCCTATAAGGTAATCACGCCCTCAGGATATATAAGGTAATCACACCCTCAGGCTATATAATATCCACACCCTCAGGCTATGAATCATCCACGCCCTCAGGCTATATATTATCTCACCCTCGGTCCTCGCCCTCAGGCTATATAATATCTCGCCCTCAGGCCTCACCCTCAGGCTATATAATATCTCTCCCTCAGGCCTCGCCCTCAGGAATATAAAGTAAGCACGCCCTCAGGCATATAACCGGGTCAATCCCAAAGCATAACCATGCAATTATTTACAATTCCTCTCAACGAAAACGTAATGCACAAAATAAACATGGCATACCCTCGGGTATCCTGGCCAAACGGCTAACAGAGGAACGCACCCCCGAGGTGGTCTTGGATCCAAGAGGCGATCCCAAACAACAATTTACTATCACATTTAATTACCTATACAATTCTAGGTATTTAAAAGTAGCCACGGCCTCAGCCTCACGACACCCCAACATGGGTTCGTGGCACAAAAACGCACAAAACACACAATAGTTGGAAAAAATAAACACCAAGCCACCTAGCATAGGCACACAAGGAAAAATAAGAATCCCAACAAACAAGAAGACGCCTCACGTCAGGCTCAACGACCACCAACTAGGAAGCACCTCTGGTAGCCACTACAGCATCAACAACCCATGTTAGATATAAACAAACCAGTACGGGTGGCCCAAACAACCAACCCAACAACACATCCAAATCCCAAAGGAATCACAAGTTTGGCACGGTTTCTAGGTGACACCCGATAACCATATCTACCAAAACCCGACGTAACAACTCAGGGTCATCCAAACAACAGGCACCTGCCGGGTCACATAAGTCAAACACCAAGGAGTCATCCTACTCAGGATCCTCCAGATAACTAGAGAGAAGGAATCCTACACGGGATCCTTAACAAAGAGGAATCCTACATGCGATCCTCGAATGAATATCAAAATAGGCGACCCATAACAGGGGTCCTCTCAAAGAAAACAAAAGAGAGTTCCTATAAGGACTCCCTACACTAGTGCAGAAAACATTTTTTACGTCGGTTATTTTTCATTATTTACGTCGGTTTTTAGGCGACGTTAACACGGACGACGTTATAAATAACGTTTTGTACGTCGGTTATTTAAAACCCGACGTAACATCCCTAACATCACGGTGTTTATCACGTCGGTTCATTAATAACCGACGTGATAAATATGCGCGGGGGGGGGGGGGGGGTTTATCACGTCGATTATTTTCTAAACCGACGTGATAAAACTCCTGGGATGTCGTTTATCACGTCGGTTATGACATAACCGACGTGATTAACCCTTCCCCGGGCCTATTATCACGTCGGTTTCTTAAATAACCGACGTGATAAAAAGGCCTGGGAAACATTTTAGCACGTCGGTTATCCAATAACTGACGTGGTAAATCGATTCCCAGGCCTTTTATCACATCGTTTATATTAAGAACCGACGTGATAAAAGGTCCGGGAACAGTTTACCACGTCGGTTCGCGAAAAAACCGACGTGATAAAACCCTACCGATTTATTTACCACGTCGGTTATAAAATAACCGACGTGAAAGCGATATTTTTTTTTAAATAATTTCACTGCTCTCACCAAAAAGCAACCAGAAATCAAACAACAAAAATAACCATGCCAGCCCTCCCCCAAGCCCCAACTGAACCCCACCCTCATCTATACCCACCTAACAACCTGTCCAGCCCTCCCCCACCACATTGGAGCCCCACCACAACCCTTGGACACCCCACCCCTTGGACAGCCCCCCACCCTCATTTACACCCCCACGACCCCTAGTACAGCCTCAAACACCCATTGGACACCCCTCCCATATCCCTTGGACACCCCCACCCCATGGACACCCCCACTCCTTGGACAGCCCCACCACCCTCATTTACACCCCAAGACCCCTAGTACAGCATCAAACACCCATTGGACACCCGCCCACACCTTGACAGCCCTCCCAGACCCCTTGGACACCCCCCGACCCCTGGACACCCCCCCCCCCCCCCCGAGCCCTTGGACAGCCCCAAACACCCCTTGGACACCCCTCCCATATCCCTTGGACACCCCCACCCCTTGGACAGCCCCCCACCCTCATTTACACCCAACCGACCCCTTGGACAGAACTCCCAGACACCTTGGACACCACTCCCATATCCCTTGGACACCCCCCACCCCTTGGACACCCCCACCCCTTCGACAGCCCCCCACCCTCATTTACACCCCCCGGACACTAGGACAGCCCCAAACACCCCTTGGACACCCCTCCCATATCCCCTGGACACCCCTCACCCCTTGGACAGCCCCCCCACCCCCTGGACACCCCCCGACCCCTTGGAAACCCCCCTACCCCTTGGAAACCCCCCCCCCCCCAATCCCCTTGGACAGCCCCAAACACCCCTTGGACACCCCTCCTATATCCCTTGGACACCCCCCACCACTTGGACACCCCCCACCCCTTGGACAGCCCACCCACCCTCATTTACACCCAACCGACTCCTTGGACAGCCCCAAACACACCTTGGACACCCCTCCCATATCCCTTGGACACCCCCCACCCCTTGGACACCCCACCCTCATTTACACCCCCCGACCCCTAGGATAGCCCCAAACACACCTTGGACACCCCTCCCATATCCCTAGGACACTCCCCTACCCCTTGGACACCCCCCACCCCTTGGACAGCCCCCCCCCCCCCCCCACCCTCATTTACACCCAACCGGCCCCTTGGACAGAACTCCCAGACACCATGGACACCACTCCCATATCCCTTGGACACCCCCACCCCTTCGACAGCCCCCCCACCCTCATTTACACCCCCCGAACACTAAGACAACCCCAAACACCCCTTGGACACCCCTCCCATATCCCTTGGACACCCCCAACCCCTTGGACACCCCCCCACCCCTTGGACAACCCCCCACCCCCTGGACACCCCCCGACCCCTTGGAAACCCCCCTACCCCTTGGAAACCCCCCCCCATCCCCTTGGACAGCCCCAAACACCACTTGGACACCCCTCCTATATCCCTTGGACACCCCCCACCACTTGGAAACCCCCCACCCCTTGGACAGCCCCCCCCCCCACCCACATTTACACCCAACCGACTCCATGGACAACCCCAAACACACCTTGGACACCTCTCCCATATCCCTTGGACACCCCCACCCCTTGGACACCCCCCACCCTCATTTACACCCCCCGACCCCTAGGACAGCCCCAAACACACCTTGGACACCCCTCCCATATCCCTTGGACACCCCCCAAACACCCACCCACCCCCTTGGAACCTCTCCCCCCATACCAAAATCCAGACCATAAAAACCATCAACAGTAGACCAAAACAAGAAGTAGAGAAAAATTAAACATTCACTTATATAACATTCAAAACATACACTGTCAACTTCAAAAAAAAACTAAATCCAACCTAAACGACTACGAAATACACAATTACGTTGACAATATTCAAAATTACATTTTACATTACAAACAACTAAAAGTCAATCAAACCTGTAAAATAATTTGACCAATCCACTTGTAAGTGTTTGATATCTTCCGCAGTAAAGGGTTGAGGGTCATCAAAAAGCTACAAAGGAAAAGGATAGTAGTCAACGTGTATAATGAATAAATCAAATTGAAATATTATGAGAAAGAGGAAATCTTACCAGGTCAAAACTCAGAACTGTCCCAGTTGTTATTATTTCATACATAAATCTTAACATGTAATATCTGCATTCGATGATTCCTTGTTGCTCATGACATTTATATTTGAATGAGTGTAAATTCAATATATTATTTTTATGTAATAAATCAAAATGTACAAATTATAAATGGATATTTACCTTCGCATGTACATATTTGATCTTGAAATTCCTTTTCTTTGCGCTTTTTCGAAAGTGGACCCATGCCCTGTTAGAAAATAATACGAATGGGGTAAAATTAAAATTCATTATAATATATAAAACTATTGTGAAATTGAAACTTACGTTTCCAATATATTCTTAAAACTTTCTCGCACATCATCATGGAGAGAGCATATCCAATAAAGTGTTTTCTCCCTAGGGCAAAAAACCCCTAACATCCAATGATCCCTGATAAAAGGAAATTTAACGTTAGTGGTTTTTTATGTTAAAAGATAATTAACTCTTTGAGAGGGATGTGTTTCATACCTCCCACAAAAAGGCATCATCCAACACTGTGTGATTACATTCTTTTCAAATCTATCAGCAATATAAAGCATTCTTTGTTCCTCATCCAATGCACATGCTTCACGGGAAATCAGTTGTGGGTCCACGAATCCATATACATCTGTCAGCACATTCCTCTCACAAATTTTATACAGATACCTAATACAAAGCAGACATAAGTATACATTTTTAATAAATATAACGCAAGGAAAAGGTGTTAAGACTTACATGATAAAAATTTTCACCACGTTGATGCCCAACTTATCTCCAGTGACAAACTCCATGATATCAGTTTTCATAATCCCCACACTTAGTTCACGTCCACAGACATGAGCTTCCATTGTAAAGTCATAATGATCCGCCAACAAATTTGAATATCTTGACAATTTGTCAAGACTGCTAGTACCTGCATCTGATGTCATAGCTATCTGTCTTTGTTGTTGTCTATACAGTATTTCCTTACCTTTGAAGTATTCCTATAAAAATAAATTGAAAAATATATTAGTTTTCAAATGATAAAACATTAATAAAAATATAAAATAAAAGATATAACATCCATACCTCTATGGTAGTGAGTCGAAGAAGTCTGGATGGCCAAAGTAAAAAATGGCCGATACTATATCCAACTGTCGTCACCTCATCTGTAGGTAATGGTATCCGAGCTAATCTATCTATAATATCCTGTACAGTGACCCTCTGATTCTCTACCTCTAACTGTTGATGATGAACTGTATCTCCTATAAAATATACAATCCCATATGAAACTATATGATGTTGAGGATCATCAACATACAACTCACAATAAGTAGGTAGCTGCGGCGGAGGAGGATGATCAAAAATGGGGTCCGCAGGCTGAGGTGGGGGAGTGGGAGCTACTGGGAGAGGTGGAGTGGGAGCTGCACCCTGAAATTGTCTTTGCAAGTCTGCAAACATAAACTGCGCCGATGCTCTAATCTTGTCCTCCATTGTCGCATTAATATTATGGACTTCAGCCTCCAAGGATTCTATTTTTTTATAAACTCCCTCAACGTTAGAAGTTGAGGAACGTGACAACACTTTTCTTACCGATACACCTGCCGGATATCCTCTTACACGGCCAGGATGTTCGGGCATTCCCAATGACACAGATAAAATATCTTCCCTCCCAGATGGTGTAAATGTCCCCTGTGAACTCTGCTCCTCAAGAGAGTCCTGTAATAATTAATTGAAAATTTCTATAATGAATGGAAATATATGACGAAAATAGTAAAATTAAATAAATAAAATAGATATCTTACAATCCTGTCAACTACGAGTCTCAATTCTTCCGAAAGATATTGTCCTTCTTTTCCCTTCCGAGCTCTTTTCCATTTCTCATGTCTATATGGAGGGGATGGAGGGGCCACCTCTCCAGAGCATGAAGACTCAGCTCTTAGTTGTTGAAATTTTTCTGCCATCATTTGTTCTTCCATTAATGCATACCCTCCCCGAGATAAACTATGAGGGTATACATTTTTAGATTGGATCTCTTGATGAGATTTCCTTGTTTGCTGTAAATTAAGAATAAGTAATCATTAACAAAACAATAATAAGATCATTTATATAAGAAAGCTAATAAAAGTTTACATTTCCCTTACCAAAAATGATTCTTTTCTTCTACTTTCAAAAAATTGTCTCCATGTGTCTTCATCTATAAAAGGATATATACGACATGGATTCTCACGACTCCTATGACCATAAATGAAATCAGATGAGAGGGTTGATTTGAAATCCCTCCATCTCCTAGCAGCCAACGATAAGCATTTCTTCCTGACTCCTCCAGTGTCAGGAATATCAAATGTCATCTGATAAAAAAGAGGTTAAAATATTATATATACTAGAAACATTTAATGAACAGTCAAACAATAGCAAAAGATCTTACCAAAATGGTCTCCCACAGCTGAGAAATTATCGCCTTATCCACACTTCTCCAATCATCATAGATAATGCTTACTTTGCTCTTAGCCTGAGTTTCTACAAAACCCTTAAAATCTTTAGCATTTGGACCTCTAGGAAGATAATCATCATCAAACTCCAAGACTATCCTCTCCTCCTTCGTACGGGCAAGTGATAATTTTGGTAAACGTGTGCACCCACGCTTACCAACCTTTGAACTCTTTTTCGTAATAAGAGCATGTGAATGTTCCTCCCCAGATGTATGACCAATATGCTCATCTCCAGAATCATGTGGCTGATCAACTGATTGATCTGTCATTTTCCTTCCAATCAAAAAAACAAACATTAGTTCACAAATATACAAATTCAAATATTGTAATAATACTTAATCAGAAAATAGAAAAGTGTACTAAATTACATAATAGTAAACATTGGTAATATGGTAAGCATGTTAAACAATGATAAACATGGTAAACACAGTCTGTTGTACCCCTCTCTCTTGGATTTTAATGATCACAATCACTCTTATTATGTTCCAACTTGTTTTCAAGTGTTTTTGTTGATAGGCAAAAGGTTTCCAAGGAGTTGGCCCAAGAAAGCTGAAAAGTGGACTCACTGAGTCCACCGGTCAGCCGGTGTGAGCTCACCGGCCAGCCGGAGGACCCAGGCAGTGGACTTGCCCACTGCCTGGTGCCACCGGCCGGCCGGTGGACCAGAGCCTTGCTCTGTCTGGACCACCGGCCGGCCTTTGGATCACCACCGGCCGGCCGGTGGACCAGACAGAGAGCCTTCCTCTCTGTCTGGACCACCGGCCGCCCGCTGGATCACCACCGGCCGGCCGGTGGACCAGACAGAGAGACTTCCTCTCTGTCTGGACCACCGGCCTCCCGGTGATCCACCACCGGCCGGCCGGTGCGCCCATGACTTCTCCTCTTTACTGTTTTTATTGTTTTATCGTTTTGTTTTGATACATGTTTTAATAAGTAAAAAATTTACAATATCTAACATTATATGAAAAAACTAAATGTAAACAAGAAATAAACATGTGTTACCTGTAATTTTAGGAATGTACAGTTGGATTGTTTTCCCAAATTCCTTCGTCGTGATCGTTCCTTATGGCACAAACCATGTCTTCAACATACTCATCATTATGTTCTATTAATCTTTCCATGGAAGTAGGGATCTCACATAAATCAACATCTTCATCAAATTCATCCTCACCAACATATTGTTTTTTCCCTTGTAAAACAACATCCCACTGCATATCTAATTGATCTACTACATAGAAAATTTGTTTGGCATGTGTTGCCATTGTAAAAGAATCAGCTGTGTCTTCCAATCTATTCAGATTAACAAGTGTCATTCCAAATTCATCGTGTCTGACACTGTTGTTATCGATAAACCATTTACAGTTAAAAACAGTAACTTTAATTTTAAAGTAATCAGCCTCCCATATGTCTTCAATCACTCCATAATATGCACTTGATGCCGAAATTGGGTTTCTGTCCTTAGCACTCGAAAAATGCATTGCTTCTGCAAACACCAATACACCACTATTCTGAACTGCACTTCTGTTGTCCTGAGCTTTCGTATGAAATGTATAGCCATTAATGTCATAAGCAGACCATGTTATCACATTTAATGATGGACCACCCACTATCCATTTTAATGTCTCTGATACATCTGATCTACCAAGCAAGGTCTTTTTAATCCATGGCAAAAAAGTTTTGTTGTGCTCATTCAAAATCCACATTTCTTTCTTCTTTAGATGACATTGTTTCAACTCATTAATATGCAATGTGATATACGGTTGAACATCAGCTATGTTATTCAAGATGTATGATTCTAACTTCTTCATATGTTCAGCTGACAGTGATTTGACTTTCAAGCCACGAATCCCCTTTCCCTCATTATTAACCCGTTCATGGTGAGATGGAGGCAAACCTATGTGTTGCGCCGTAGCCAAGTAGCTCGTACAAAACTCTGCTACCTCCTCAGAAATATACTTTTCAATAATGGAGGCTTCAGGTCGATATGGATTTTAAACATATCCCTTTAATATTTTCATATACCTTTCAAAAGGATACATCCAACGAAGATATACAAGTCCACAAAGCTTTATTTCTCGAACCAGATGAATCATTAAATGCACCATCATATCAAAAAAAGTTGGAGGAAAATACATTTCCAAATGACAAAGTATAAAAATTGCATCCTTTTCCAAAATGTTCAAAGCATTCACATCAATCGCCTTGTTACAAATTGAATTGAAAAAATAACACAACCTCATTATAGTCTTTCTAACACGGATGGGCAATATTCCACGCAGTGCAACTGGTAGAATTTGTTGCATCATGACGTGACAATAATGTGATTTCATACCTATCAACTTCAAGTCTTTCAATGAGACAAAAATTTTTACATTTGAAGAATAACCTTGAGGAACTTTGATATCATGAAGACACTGACAGAAGCTACTTTTCTCCCTCTTCGATAATGTATGAAAAGTCGGGGGAAGAAATGTTCGTCTTCCTTTAGGAGTGGGAGCTAACTCCAAACGTATTCCCATTGATAGTAGGTCTAACCTTGCATTCAACCCATATTTTGTCTTTCCTTTAATATCTAGCAATGTTCCGATCAAAGAATCACAGATATTCTTCTCCACGTGCATGACATCAATATTATGTTTGACTTCATGATACCTCCAATATGGTAGCTCAAAAAATATTGACCTTTTCTTCCAAATATGTCTATCATTACCAGATTTCTGTGTCTTTCCCAATGTCACATCAAGGTTTTTCACCCTCTCAAAATACAAATATGGGGATAAAGGTTTTGGAGCAGTATCAAATTCTTGTGAGCCATTGAATTCCTTTTTTAGTCTTCTATAAGGGTGATCCATAGGCAAAAACTTTCGATGACCCATGTACACTGTTTTCCTCCCATGATGCAATTGACAATATGACGTCTGTTGTTCGCAAATTGGACATGCTTTATGCCCTTTAACACTGTATCCAGACAAATTTCCATATGCTGGGAAGTCATTTATAGTGAATAGAAGCACTGCATGCAGTTGAAAATATTCCATTTTATAAGAATCATACACCCTAATACCATCAGCCCATAACAGTTTCAAATCATCAATCAGCGGTGACAAGTATACATCAATATCATTGCCGGGTTGCTTTGGACCAGATATCATGATACTCAACATGACATATTTGCGCTTCATACAAACTTCAGGAGAGAGGTTGTAAATTACCAATAAAACAGGCCATGAACTATGTGTGCTACTGAGGGTTAGGTATGGATTCATTCCATCTGTGCACAAGCCTAGTCTCAGATTTCTAATTTAATTTCCAAATGTAGGGTACTGGGGATCAATTTTCTTCCATTGTGGACAATCAGCTGGATGATGTATTTTTCCATCACATACCCGCTCATCAGCATGCCATCTTAACCTTTTTGCATCATGTGAATTAGCAAATAAACGTTTGAAATGAGGAATTATAGAAAGATACCAAAATACCTTTGAAGGGAGCTTTGTAATCTCTACATCAGCTTGTGATTTTTCTTCCACCTTATACCGTGATGTCCCACATTTAGGACACTCTTTCAGAAATTCATATTCCTTCCTATATATAATGTAGTCATTCGGACAGGCATGTATTTTCCTGTATCCCAATCCCATCGGGCATAATATTTTTTTGGCCTTATAATGTGAATCTGGAAGATCGTTATCTTTTGGAAGAATGTATTTCATCAATTGTAGTAGCTCTGTAAAACTTCTGTCACTCCATCCATGTTTCGCCTTCAGGTTAATCAATCTTAACACCGCCGAAAAAACCGTAAAATCTGTACAACCAGGATATAATGGTTTTTTGGCATCACCATATAGACGTGAAACTGTCGGTTCTATCTCAATTTGTTCTGCTACAATATCGTGAATCATTTCTTCAATTCCATCGGAGTTACCATCTTGCGATTCATTATCATCAGTGACATTCTGTCCAGTTTCGCCATTCCAAATCCAAGGGTTGTAACTCGGATTGAAACCATGACAAATCAGATGATCTTTTATCTCTCTACTTTTCAACTTCTTCATATTCAGACATTTCAGGCATGGAAAGAAAAAAATGTCTCTACTTGGAACATTTCGTTTAGCAAATTCCAAAAAGGCATCAACACCTTCCTCATATTCATTGCTCATTCGATGTGCCGTAATCCAACTTCGACTCATTATTACCTATAACAAATAGCAAAAATATATATATTTTTTAGATAAAACAAATATATGTTTATATGAAAAAAATCATAATTTGAATGTAAACAATTTTGAAATATAAAACAAATCGATGTGTATTTAAAAAAATATGCTTGAATATTATTTTTTAAACAAAATATAGTAAGATATAACACCCCCCCTGGACACCACCCCCACCCCTCTGGACAGCCCCCCACCCCTCCTGGACACCACCCCCACCCCCTACCCCCTTGGACACCCCCTGGACATCCCCCAACCCTCTGGACAGCCCCCCCACCCACCCGGACAACCCCAAATACCCTCTGGAGAGGCCGCCACCCACTTGGACAGCCCCCCACACCCATCCACCCCCTTGGACACCCCCCTGGACACCCCACCGACCCCTCTGGATAGGCGGCCACCCCCTTGGATAGCCCCCACACCCACCCATCCCCTTGGACACCACCCTGGACACCCCCCGACCCCTCTGGACACCCCTCGACCCTTCTAGAAAGCACCCCCACCCCTCCTGGACACCACCCCCACCCCTACCCCCTTGGACACCCCCTGGACATCCCCCAACCCTCTGGGAAGCCCCCCCCCCCCCCCACCCACCCGGACAACCCCAAATACCCTCTGGAGAGGCCGCCACCCACTTGGACAGCCCCCCACACCCATCCAACCCCTTGGACACCCCCCTGGACACCCCACCGACCCCTCTGGACAGGCCGCCACCCCCTTGGACAGCCCCCCACACCCACCCATCCCCTTGGACACCACCCTGGACACCCCCCGACCCCTCTGGACAGCCCCCGACCCCTCTAGAAAGCACCCCCACCCCTCCTGGACACAACCCCCTCCCCCGACCTGCTTGGACACCCCCCCTGGACACCCCCAACCCTCTGGACAGCCCCCCACCCCTCCTAAACACCACCCCCCACCCCCTACCCCCTTGGACACCCCCTGGACACCCCCCAACACCCACCCACACCCTTGGACACCCCCACACCCACCCACCCCCTTGTAAACCCCCCTGGACACCACCCCGACCCCTCTGGACAGCCCCCCACCCCTCCTGGACACCACCTCCCACCCCCTACCCCCTTGGACACCCCCCTGGACATCCCCCAACCCTCTGGGCAGCCCCCCCACCCACCCGGACAACCCCAAATACCCTCTGGAGAGGCTTCCACCAACTTGGACAGCCCCCCACACCCATCCACCCCCTTGGACACCCCCCTGGACACCCCACCGACCCCTCTGGACAGGCCGCCACCCCCTTGGACAGCCCCCCACACCCACCCATCCCCTTGGACACCACTCTGGACACCCCCGACCCCTCTGGACAGCCCCCGACCCCTCTAGAAAGCACCCCCACCCCTCTTGGACACAACCCCCCACCCCCACCTGCTTGGACACCCCCCCTGGACACCCCCCCAACCCTCTGGACAACCCCCCCCCCCACCCCTCTTAAACACAACCCCCACCCCTACCCCCTTGGACACCCCCCCTGGACACCCCCAACACCCACCCACACCCTTAGACAACCCCCCACACCCACCCACCCCCTTGTAAACCCCCCTGGACACCCCCGACCCCTCTGGACAGCCCCCCGCCCCTCCTGGACACCACCCCCCACCCCCTACCCCCTTGGACACCCCCCTGGACATCCCCCAACCCTCTGGACAGCCCCCCACCCACCCGGAAAACTCCAAATACCCTCTGGAGAGGCCGCCACCCACTTGGACAGCCCCCCACACCCATCCAACCCCTTGGACACCCCCTGGACGCCCCACCGACCCCTCTGGACAGGCCGCCACCCCCTTGGACAGCCCCCCACACCCACCCATCCCCTTGGACACCACCCTGGACACCCCCCGACCCCTCTGGACAGCCCCCGACCCCTCTAGAAAGCACCCCCACCCCTCCTGGACACAACCCCCCACCCCTGACCTGCTTGGACACCCCCCTGGACACCCCCAACCCTCTGGACAGCCCCCACCCCTCCTAAACACCACCCCCACCCCCTACCCCCTTGGACACCCCCCTGGACACCCACCAACACCCACCCACACCCTTGGACAGCCCCCCACACCCACCCACCCCCTTTTAAACCCCCCATGGACACCCCCTGACCCCTCTGGACAGCCCCCACCCCTCCTGGACACCACCCCCCACCCCCTACCCCCTTGGACACCCCCCTGGACAACCCCCAACCCTCTGGACAGCCCCCCACCCACCCGGACAACCCCAAATACCCTCTGGAGAAGCCGCCACCCACTTGGACAGCCCCCCACACCCATCCAACCCCTTGGACACCCCCCTGGACACCCCACCAACCCCTCTGGACAGGCCGCCACCCCCTTGGACAGCCCCCCACACCCACCCATCCCCTTGGACACCACCCTAGACACCTCCCGACCCCTCTGGACAGCCCCCGACCCCTCTAGAAAGCACCCCCACCCCCGACCTGCTTGGACACCCCCTGGACACCCCCCAACCCTCTGGACAGCCCCCCCTCCCCTCCTAAACACCACCCCCACCCCTACCCCCTTGGACACCCCCCTGGACACCCCCCAACACCCACCCACACCCTTGGACAGCCCCCCACACCCACCCACCCCCTTGTAAACCCCCCATGGACACCCCCGACCCCTCTGGACAGCCCCCACCCCTCCTGGACACCACCCCCCACACCCTACCCCCTTGGACACCCCCCTGGACACCCCCCAACCCTCTTGATAGCCCTCCCACCCCCCTGGAATCACTGAAAATTTACCATAACAAGAAGTTGTGTGTGAATAAAGTAGTAACAACTGTAAAAGGGCAACCCATCCAAATGGACACGCCCCAACCCTCTCGGGGAATTATAGAAAACGAAGAAAAATTAGTGAAATCATAAAATTAGTCAATATTGCAAGTCGAACTAATAGTTCCAGGGATGATAAATAAGATTATGGTGCCAAAACGAGTTAAAAGGGTTCGCAATCGAAGAATCATAGCTAGTATCAACAAAAAAATCACAACACATATATATATACTATCCGCGAAAAAAACGAACGAGTGGGAGGATTACCTGAGTGCTGCGAGTTTACATGATTGATCCGAGGAGATTAAATATGAGAAACGATGATCGCAAAACGAATCTAAACCAACGAAATGGACGAGCCGATTCGGGTTTACGCGTGAGAGAGACGAGTCGCGACTGTCGAAGGTAAACTCGCAAATGACAATCCACGGGTCTGGGTAAATTTTTAAATGAGTTATCACGTCGGTTATTCAATAACCGACGTTATAATTTTTTTAAAAACATTTATAACGTCGGTTATTCAATAACCGACGTAAAAACCTTCCTCCGATTCTTCTTTTACGTCGGTTATTTTATAACCGACGTTATAAAGGGCTCAAAATCCACGTTTTTTTACGTCGGTTATTCCATAACCGACGTCAAAAACATCTGCGGATTCTTTTTTTACGTCGGTTATAAAATAACCGATGTAAAAAGGCCTTCAAAAACCGCATTTTTTACGTCGGTTATTGAATAACCGACGTAACAAACACCCCCTCTTCTATTTTTTACGGCGGTTAATGTATAACAGATGTAAAAAACGAAGCCGCGCGATTAATAACGTCGGTTATAAAAATAACCGACGTTAAAGGTGTACTAAACAGAGGTTTTGACGTCGGTTATTAAATAACCGACGTAAAAAACCTCGTTTTACATATTATGACGTCGGTTTTATATAACTGACGTAAAAAATGGTGATGTAAAAAACGTTTTCTGCACTAGTGCTAGTTCAGCACACAAGCAAGGCATCCCTCAAGGGACCCTTAGAAGCATCCGGTCTCACGACCTCTTAGGCCAGAAGGGCACGTCTCACTAGGGAAACGTCCTCTAATGAAAATATTACAGAAGATAGCTCACAACTCATCTACTATTAAAGGTTTCAAACGTGTTGGTCCGAAATCCCAACCTAACAACCTCGCCAAGTCTCACCCTCAGGTGACGACTAGGCTCGATAAAGGGAGGAAGAAACCCCCCTACATTTAGATAAAACCCCAAAACCCCTATTTATACGACCTCTAAATGTAAAATGGAGTCCACCATCGCAATCTACATGCAAAAACGCTCAGAATCAACTTCTCACACGACCAATTCTGACTTCAAGAGCATAAGATATACCAAAATTACTAAACTGGAGCAGTACATGGCCAGAACCCATCGGGCCTACCTGTGTAATAGTCCACGGCGTGTATTTTACTTTACACAACTTGTACTATTCAAAAAATGTCACACTGTGTGTATTTTCACTCAAACACATGCCCAAGTACCACTACACGGCGTGTACTCAAAGTACACGTCGTGTACTTCAAAAAAACCACTAAAACTGTGTTATATTCCACACGACCAGCCACACGACCACCACTACACGGCATGTACTCAAAGTACATGGCATGTACTTAATAAAAACTTGTCTTCCCTGAATGAGAAGAATAGATGGCGTGTTCCCCTAGAACACACGTCGTGTCTACTCGGTTTTCCGACGAGAAATCCCTAAGAACGCCCGATTCATCCGTTTTCGCCCCCGAAACAAACAGATCGAGCCCCATGGGCATACAAGCAAGAAATATAAGGCTCTGAAAACATAAAACAACTTTTTTAACGGGGATATATGGTGAAAACATAAATGGCCCTACCTTTGGGTGGAAACTGCCGAATCTTCGGTTGATTTCACGGCTCCCGGTTGCCCTTCGCGGAATCAGCGTGTCGAGGGCTTCGAATCGGTACCACTCTTGCCATCCTTATCTCCTGTTTTTCTCAATCTCCCAATTCACCCATGGGAAACGGCCAAAGAGAAGCCACACATGGTGTGTGCGCAAGAAGGAGGGAGGAAGAGAGAGAAATGAAAAGAAACGAAGAAAAGGAAAGGAAGAAAAAGGGGCTCAGGCCGGCCCCGGCGCCCGACATATGTTTATGCCTTCCCTAGGATAAACACCACATTCCGGACTCAACGGTGCAGAAAAAATCTCAATTCAAGGCTCCATTTAAAAGTTATTACTAAATGAAATCGCATGAATAAATTAATATTTAATTTAATAATATTAAATATTAAATATTCCGACAAAATTCGAATAGCTCAGAATTCCTCCAAACTCATGTCCTAGGGTAAACACCCTATTCCGGGACCAACGGAGTTGTCAGAAAAATTAGCTGAGATCATATGGTAGGTGAAAATGACCATTTTACCCCTCCAAAGCATCCAACAGCAAAAATTCAAATTTCTGCTCAAAACGACTATCTGAAAAAACACGGGTTCTTACACTTTTCAATTTTCATCCAATATGAAAACCATAAAACTTGTACGTTCTATCTTGATTGCCGATTTAGGATTTAAAGATTAACTAATTAAATCATTAAATGTCTCCAAACATTTTGTTTAATTCTAGAATCCCTCTATATTAAATTAAAAATACTATATTTCTTGAGTATTCATGGGGAAATGATACCAGAACCTCCTATCACAGTCTACAAGATTTTGTTAACCAACTACTTGGTGTGTTCAACGCGAGCACATTCAATGCATAAATCTCTTATTTGGTGCATCTCCATAACTTACGATGAAGTACGTAATTTATCATCTACATAATTATATAATAATACATGTACATAAGTGAGGGGGTATTAGGATTAAAACATACAACTATGAAATTGGGCACACATTCCTTTATATATTTAATCACAAATATGACAGGAAGATCATCACTTATGATGAAAATTATTAAAAATCCCCATTATGATAAATTGATGATTAAATAAACAAACACCCAAAAGCATTTTTTTGGTCAATGAATCCTGATCTGTTAATACATATTTCATATTAAAATTAAAATTAAAATTAAATAAAACATGCAATAAATTTTTTGAGGGATTTTTATTTAATTAAAAACTCACACTTATTATTATTTCAATAATTCTCATCATTTGGTCACATTAATTAATCTAATTTTAATGCCAAAAATTTAATAAATTAATTAATTTAATTTTACACATAATTTAACCGAATTTAACCCAAAATTTTGAATATAAAAATTCAAACCAAAAATTAATATTTAATAAATTTAATTGAAAACTAAAATTAAAATAATTAAAATAATTAATTTTTGATTATTTTAAAAATATATGCGCCTTGAATACCCTCCAAAAGGCTTTTGTGGGTCAGATAGAACCCACACAGGTCCATTCCAGCCATAAATACCTCGTATAGGGCGTTTTGGCCCAAAAATTCCCTCCTAGATCAGTTTCAGGGTGGGCCAACTCACTGAAGACCCTATGGGGTCCAAATTCGATCAAATTGAACCTAAAGATAATGGGGGAAGGGTTCAATACCTCAAATTGGGGGTCTCTGGATGATCCTAAGGTGGAAGGTCAAGGTTTGGTCAGGACTCCATGGGGTGTCAGTTTTGTTGAAGGGTGGATCATCTCTCATGGAGGTTGCGAATACTAGCTCGGTCGTAAACAGAAATGAAAAAGGGGTTTTAGGCTTGGTTTTAGTGGGCAGGGTGCATTTCAAAAACTGAAAAACATTTGGTCAACGTCGGTGGTCAAGGGTAGATACTAGAATGGGTTGGATCTGAACCCGACTATGAGCGATGATGAGGGTTGTCAGCCCATATGGTTTAATGTCGGAAGTGGCTTGCCTGGGGTGATCGGTGGTAGGATGAAGAATGTTGTAGTGGCGTGAGGGGTTCCCATCGATGGATGGGGGTGGAGAAGGGGCCATAAAAAATCATGATGGATGAAGGCCAGATCTATCATCAGTAGAAAGGGTGGAGTGGTTTTGGGTCTCAGTGGTGAGATGGAGTGTGGCAGGATCCACCCCATTGGTAGGATACAAAGATAGCTCAATAGAAGAACATTCTACGAGGTTTTGGCTGTAGGGCTGCCAAATATGAGGTTGTTGGTGAGGGGTAGTGCCTGACAGCAAGGCTTTTCAGAAGGGAAGGTGATTAGATCTTGGAGCACTAGAGGTGGGATGGGTGGTCGATGGGGTATCTTTGGGAGGAAAGAGTCTATATGGAGGGGGTACCTCCCTTGATAAAAAACACCATTTTTTATTTTGGAAGTTTTCTAATGATGGATAAGGGGAAACCCGAAGAAAATCATCCTCCTCAAATTTTCTGTGTGTTTTACCTTGAATTCCATTTTAAGATGTTATTATTATTATTATTTTTGCAAAAAATTTCAAAAGACTATTTCAAAACCTGCATAAATTTAGGAATTAATTCAACAAATTTGAAAAAAGTCACAAGCTAGATTATACTATTTCGACCAATGGAGGTCAAACTGGTGATCAAGTTATTGGAACACATCATTTATCATAATTTTCATCTGCCAATACTAGATTGGGGTTACCATTAAACTTATATTGAGATTATATTTTATTATTAATTTACATGTAAAAACATCTTCAATCCATATTAAAACTTTAGACGGCCACAATTTTGTCATTTGATCTTAGATTTGACCGCCGTCTGCAACATTGGGATCAGAACATTTCCCTCTTTAAATTTAAATAAAAATTTAATTTTTCTTGAATTAAAATATTCACAATTCATTTTAATAGAAATTGAAGGTGTCAGGGTACGTAGTGTAAGACTATGGGATATAGATTTAAATTTTTTCTCTAAAAATATATGTAACAACATCATTTCCAATTATGTAGTAACCCATTATAAGACAAACGATATCACATGAAGGGTTTGAAGAAAAAAATAACAAAAATAAAATTACCTGGTTAGATCTGAAGATGAGCTCAATGTCTACTTGTTTCTGGTGATTACAAAATAAATAATTCAATGTAGAATTACTCTAAATTATCCCCATGAGCTTAAAATATCCATTGGATTGTCGATTGTTGAATTATAGGTGCTAGCGCAGTGATTTGACAGTTCCTTTGATGCTCTAACAATCACTAGATCATTGTTATTACGAGTAATGATGAAGAGATCGATCTATTCAGATATATTTATTCATTCTATTTCTATAAAGTGGGATAGGGGAGATAATCTATCATGATCTCACAATGAATAGTCACATTGGTGAAAGCCACTCCTCCTATTCAGTGTGTTATTCAATTGTCTGTAAATAGCTCCCCCACCTCGAATAATTTTACACAAAATATAAATGATATTATGTATACTATACTAATACATAAATACCATTTTTATTTTTATCACCTTATTGTAATATAATAAATATATTATGTGATAAATCTTGATCCATTAACTCAACTCATCATTACCGAAAATATTAAATGAACATTGAATATTTTAATCTAATTTTAGTTAAAACATTATTTTCCATGTATTTATATTAAAACATGTAAATACATATAATAAATAAATTCAAATATAATTATTCTTAACTTGAATAATATTAATTTAATTATTCCTTTGGTGATTGGGAACCCACATACATTTCCTGGACCCCAGGGGTGGACCCCACCAATTCCAATATACCTATTCTTCTGAATAGGGAAGATTCTTGAATACACTATTATGTGTGACCCTTTAGGACCTTTTTTTGATAGTAGTGAAAAATATTCACAGACTAAGAGTGAAGTATAGAAACCCATCAAGGACCTTAAAGAGATAAGGATAGTCATATCAATGATAACCATCCTAAAAACATGCACTCTGTAATATAATCTCTTTGTATTTAAATATATCATAAAGAATGATGAACACTTGTTTCATAATCCATTATTGCTTTATTTTTTTATTGATCTAACAAGAATAATTTATCATTGACTACCATAGCCATGTTCTTTTGAATATACCACCATCAGGATCAACCAAGCCTGTGAGATATTACTTCCTTAACAGAGAATTGACAAATCCTTTCTTGACCATTCATCAAATGTCATACCACCCATGGTGCACCAAAAATAAGCTACCTCAACATGATTTCATTATCCTAATTTTTACATGGAAACAATGTACATCATAAAATGTCACACACTGGTAATGATATAAAATCCAAATACCAATACACATGTTCATAGATAGGAACAACCAATGACACCAAAAACATGCGGTGTTCCAATTGGTTGGTCTGTCCTCATGAAATCATTACCATAGATCACAATGTGTGAGCATCATGATAAGAAGTATCAATTTTTATGATCCCCTTGCACCTGATAATCAAACATCAACTATGTTTAGTCAGTATGACGTATTTAGAGCACACGACGTTGTTTTTGAATAATTCTATAGTATCTTCTAGTTCTAATTATAGCCCAAGATCTACTATTACATTTTGATATAAAAATATAATCTATGGACATTACCATTTAAATAGTAGACTCATAAATCGAAAGAGTACACCGGTAAGAATACATCATGAATATCTCACTATATGAATGATTTGGTGATCAAAGTTACTATTCAAGTTAGGTCTAGATAACCCACTCTTACAAAAATGGTTTCATATTATTGTGATAGTAATTACCTATAGATATGATGAGTTTAAAAAACCATTGAATAGGTGCCAAACACAAGGCTAATCTAGTGTTATTTTATATGTGAAATGAAAGATATGTGATTTTTTATGGTTTTAATAAAACTTCTTAGAGATTATAAAAATATAAAATCTACCTTGTAATAAAAAATTATATTCACTTTATGATTCATTCATATTGCCCATATATATGTATATATTGAACTAAATTTCAGGAAGTGTGATGATAAATGACAACTAAAAGTATGAATTTTATTTATACCTAAACCATATTCATCATGTAGTATTATGTATGTAATTAAATGTTACGGTTAACATGACTATCATTCTTCTATCAGAATACAAAATATGCTCAGCCGACCCAAACATGTTTTGTGTGTGGGATTAATGAAAATGTGTAGCACATTATTTGTTATACATTATGTGTATGGTATACTAGGGATTCATGAATCATGTTTATGATCCAATATACCAATGGTTGGCGAGATAACTAGAATTATAATCCTTATACATAAATACATTTATTTAAAAATACTTGAGTCTTAGAAAATCAAGACGTGCTTGTGTATGTTGCTGATCATTTCATTTATTTGAGCTCAACCATGATATTTTTTTATCCTCCCATACAATAAATATGATATTTAGGCCCTCAATTGATATAGAATAATGAAATTTATGTCCATAGATATAAGGTAGATATTATGTGATTATAAACATGAATGAGGGACATATGATGTCCTCATCTGCTAAATGACTAACATGTGATGTATTCATCGACTTGGTCACTCTAGGAATTGCGAATCAATAATGTAGTAGGAAGATAAACAATATTAACAAAATAATTGTCCCATTGTCACTTTATGTCTTAGAAAAAGTGATCATATAAAATTAAAGAGTTACATATGATGAAATTAGTGGGAACAATTATAGAGATATATGTGTTTGGTGGAGATCACAGCTGATCCCCTTGTTTCTTAAGTATCATTGATTCTTTGCGAGATGCCACAATTTGGTTTAATTTATGGATTTGATGTTATATATTTGTTTTCAAGGCTATACAGGCCAATGTGGTGACACTTTTTGGTTGATCAAATTTAGATTGTGTTTTACATAACATAGAGATGTAATCTAAAATTGATTTATATTTTATCCAAAAAGAGTTTTAGATTTTTATTCAAAAGTTATTTCTTATGATGGGTTTATTGGTAAATTTGATGAAGAATTTATTTTTTTGGAAGTTATATAAACTGAGTTATGGGTATGATTTAACAAGTTGTCATATATGATATGATATAAAGTGAAATCGACCTAAAGTCTATTAAGATTTTGAACAAGTGAGAGATTGTTGGGAATATGGCCGTATTCCATGTTATATCATAGAGGATGAAATATAAATGGAAAGAATTAAAACTATGAAATTATGGAATATAATATTTTATGATATATAAATATCACATGTTATTCAATGTATATTCGTATTATACAACATCAGTGAATCACAATGCCGTGAATCGTATGGTATGATTCATTTGGAATAAGTATGATTAATCTATGTATGTGGAGTGTTAAAGAGTTAACACTCAAATATCCCATATGTAGGACATTATTTATTAACTGTTTCAGGAGATGAAATGGATCGAAGAGTGTGTGGTCGAATTTTACATTAGTATAAACTATATGAATTTACAGATGCATTTGAGAAACACATTAGTAAATGCATGAGATTGAGGAGAATCCCAAAAACTAAAATAAAGGACACCTAAACATAAGTCTAGTTAGTGAATGATCATACATCAAGTCTCTAAATGATAATCTCTCCCTTTCAGATCTCTCTTCTTCTATGCTCCTTAGTATCAAAAGATACTATCATATTGTGGTAGTTCAGAATTTCCTATATAAAACATTTGCGCGATTCAATGCATAACCATGAATAGACCATTCCGAGATGAACCTTCTGTATTTTCCATAGTGATATTCATAAACCATATATCAAAAGAAAATATATATAATGATCTTTGTTGTATGGTATACATTCTTCAATTATAGTTTATATGATATATATGTTAAATTTTTGGTGATATTATGTTTTATGGGTTGTAAGGAATTCTGCTACTTTGATTAAATGATAATCATTCCATGGAATCCTATCAGTTAATTATCATAGGTAATAAATGAATCATTAATAATTTTGATAATGTATCATGACAATATTAATGTCATTAGTAGTTTTTACAATTTAACACTTGTTTTGAACTAAACTATCTCTTTTAATTTAAAAACATGAACTTTCAGTCATACTTAACACACCATTAATCATATTTTTGTGTAGTCAATTCATATATAAAAAAACCATGGATTGTTTTCCAATGATATCATGAATATATATTTATGTTTGATTAGTTTTAACTATGTGACACATGTTTGAAATGAGATGACACTTATAAACAAATAAAATACATTTTTTTTCATATCATGCACGTCGCATGCTAGATTGATGTGACGTAAATTGCTACATGAAAAAAATCAATAATTAACATTTTTAGACATATTTAATTAATATATGAGTGTTTCCGATCAATTTTGACTACAATAAGAATATATTGAACTAAAATGTATCTTCAAAATTGAAAACATGTACTTTAGGTTATACCAACCAACCCATGTATTAGAATGATATGCGATTAATTCCAACATGTCATAACAGAATAATAGATCATTTTCCAAAATTATAGGGACAATATGAGCATGCTTTATTGGTTTTGACTATGTGATTCATGTTATGAATGAAAATATAAATAATTTTAAAATTGAAAATACTCACTTTTAGTTATTCCAACCACACTGCATGTCAAATAATGCGAGGTTAATTCCAAAATTTCATAAATAAATCATTGAATTTTGTTCATAATGTTTCATGATAATAAAAGTATGTTGGATCCTTTTTGACAATGTGATGCATGTTTTAAAATAAAATTTACATTAAAATTGAAATACATACATTCTATTATATCAAACAAAATACATTTAAAATTAATTTGAGGATGATTCCTAAATATTAAAAATGAATCATTTGACATTTTCATAAATTATCATGAAAATACAAGATTTTTTTATCATTTATTAAATGTAGGGCATGTTTTGAAATACAATTCATATTTTAAATTGAAATCATACAATTTCAGTCACATAGTCCACAAAATAATAAAATTGACATGCACTTAATTCCTATTTTTCAAAAATGATTAATGGATAATTTTCTTCTTGTATCATTTAAATATAAGCATATATTATTAGTTTCGATGATGTGATGGGTGTTTGGTACTAAACTGTTACTTTTAAATTGAAAACACAGACTTTCAATCATAACATATGAACTTCATCTAAGTGTGATGTGTGGTCAGTTATTAGAGGTGAAAAATGAATCAATTATCAATTTTAAAAATCAGCTTGATAATTTGAGAGTATTTCATTGTTATTATTATTAAACATAGTTTTTAAACTAAAAGGTAACCTTAGAATTGAATACACTCATTTTCAACCATACCATACAAAATATGTGTTAAATTAATGTGGAATTAATTCCTAAACGTAAAAAATTAAATAGGTAAAATTTTCCTAAAGTTTCACCACAATCAAATAATTTTTGACAGGGTTTTACTATGTGACACATGTTTGGAGATAAAATGTTAATTTTAAATTTAAAAAGTACAATTTTAGTTATATCAACCACACGGTGTGTCAAATTATTATGCGATTAATTCCTAAAAGTCACATATGAATAATTAATCATTTTAATAAATAAACTAGAAGGTGTGAGATTATTTTCTATGATTTGAATATGTGACACATTTTATGGATGGAAAAATGACTTTTAAAATGAGAACACACACTTTCAGTCTTATCATCCACACTATATGTTAGATTTTTTAATGTTAATTTCAAAAGGTTACAAATGGTTCCTAGATTATTTTACAAATTTATCATTCTGATTTGTGTATGTTTGATTAGTTTTGACCATGTGACACAAATTTTAAACTATATTGTTACTTTTAATATTAAAACAAATGAATCAAATGCATTGTGTGGAGTAAAAAAATTAGATGAATACCACTTCAATAATTAAAATGTTGAAAAAATACAGAGTAGAATATCATGTTGTCAAGAGACTAAATGACTATAATATAAAATTTTTGAATAAAAGCACACCATTTATATTTTAATAGAAATAATATATCAATAATTATTTTTTTATTAGCTTACATCATATATACATTTTCAATAGAGTCTCTAAACTAGTCATGATATTATAAAATTAACTATTACAAGTTGATAATTTTATTCAACTTGAGTCACCATACCAAGTTACTTGATTTCATTTTTGTTTATATATATATATATATTTTCTATAGTAATTATCATTTTCAATGAAAAATAGAAATTTATATATAAATATAACCTCAATTTTTATTGTGGTGTGTGGATTTGAAAAAAATAGTAGCTAGATATTAAAAATATGATACTAACATGATTGGTTTACCATTTTTCAGCAAAACCATTCCTTTAATTCTATGGTGCAATCAGTATTTAAGGTCATCTAACATGATTTTATTTCAATAGAACTCAAATAAATGTCACCAATAATGATATAATGTGATATTGAAATTAAATAAAGAATATATATATATATGAAAATTAAATCTTTATGATTTCATTAAAATTTAAAAAATAAAAAAGTAATAAGAAAACCTATGATCATAATGTTTTTAAACATTCTAAAATTGTAATATGTTCACTTATTCATAAATAAATCTATTTACTCATGTGAATATGTGGAATCCCAATAGCCATGTTTTTAAAATATCCACCTCAGTTCACTCTACTGTAATAGGATTAAATCACTACCTGATCTCAAGCATGCCTCCCGAAATGATAAAGGTTGTTGTCTTATATCTATGGTCTAGGGTGTTACAATGGGGAAACTATAACCTCATTTTAGAGTGAATAATAACAACAAAAAATACACCAAATGAAATTTATATAAAAAAAATCAGAGTATACCAATGTAATAGACTTGAATCACAACTAATAAATTATTATAGAAGCATAACATCATATATAGTCTTAGTAATGGCAGCACCCATAGAATGATTACCCACCATGTCAATCATATAAATGAAATAAATAAAATTATAAAGAAATTATGATTTAATACATCCCAAACCCATACCTCATCTATATCTTGACTCAATCCAACCTATTCATCTAAACAGTGAAATCTAAATCTTCTTCCCAACTGAAACTTTTGATAAGAAAATTCTACTTGAGTACCCATGATTCATAGTTGATTGAGTGTGGTGTGATTTTAATTCATCAGGGAACCACCAACATGGCCCCATTCATTATCTAAAAATTAAAGTTGTACCCATGTAATATAATAAATAGAATAATTAATATTATGAAAAATCATAAATAAAAAAATAACATCAATCCTTTAATTCTAATGTGATTCCATAGATAGACTATACCTAATTCGATAAGTGTGAGTGTGTCCTTGTGTATATACCCTCACCTGGAACTTAGGGGTAGAATCTACCAACTCATGAAAACCTATCATTTAGAATCTTAGTGGTTTATCAACACCCTTATGAGGTAAAAGTCATCTGAGAAGTCAAGGGATTATCTGCACCCAGGTGGGAAAGCAAGTCATTTAGAAAAATAGGGACATATATTCACCCTATCATGGAATCAATTCATCCAAAAAATCATATTAATATGAAACCATGTTGAGTATGAGAAATATATAAAAACATTGTGATGTATCTATACCCTATCAAAGAACTAATTCATTTGGAAACTCATGGGAATATCCTCACCCTATTGGGGTAAAATTCATCAAGAAACTCAGGGGATTATCCTGATGGATTTTTATTATCATCAAATGACCATGTGCAGACGAATACAACTCAAAAAAATGATAATATATATTTGAGAGTCAAATCATAAATAAATTGTATAAAAATTGTACCTTGAAATCATAAATGGTAGTAGTCATTTTCTTCCTTAAGGAAAAAGAATTCTTGATAAATATAACAAAATTGTGAAAAAAATCAATCTATCTATAAAGGTGGTATACCAACTAATGAATCTATGATCATATAAAAAGGATACCTGAATGATGAAGGGATACTAGTACTTTCATATCAGATGATAAATATTAGTGTGGTAGGAAGAGAGAAAATGAGAGATTTGATCATAATTTTTTGTTTTCAGTATGAGGGATCACATCCCTTTATATTTCCATCCATGAAGCATTTCATTAAATGAAATGTGTCAGCCATATTAATTTATCCACATAAATTTATTCCCATGATTCATTTAATACTATTAAATTATCAATCAAGACAATTAATTTGATCATAACATATTGTAATGGATAATTATACTATTTGGGAGAAATAAATATCCAATATATATATATATATATATTTCAATGTATTTAATACATGAATTATAACACACGCATATAATTCATGTAATTAAATACATACTACATATATAAAATATAATATTATATATATTAGTGCATATTTAATAATCTCCCACATACACTTAAATCCCATAGGACATTTCTAAATACTATCACAATTGTTGTAAATCCATCCAAACTCTTTTGGATACAATTTTTCATAAAAAATTATTCATTCTGAGAAATTACATTTTCCGAACTTTTATCTATATCCAATGTCCTAATTGTGTGACCATATGGGCCTTATAAGTGTTGACAATGACTATAAAACCTGTATTTTATATATGTATGAAAAAGAGGCCTCTAGAAAACCATTTTTTCTAATCAAGATACTAAGGGGTCTAGTGTGATCTATATCAAACATACTCATAAAACTATAAGAATAATTACACCACATATATTTTATATACACGATATATATCTTATATAATCCCTTTGTTTATGACATTGAGTGACCCCCAGACATAGAACATTCCAATCTAGTAAATATTAATCATTACTTTCTTAATTCTATGAAAAATACTGACAAAGTCGATGAATACATCACATGCCATTCATATATCTAATAAGAACATCACATGTCACTTATCCTAGTAGTTGAAAAAAATCATATGTGAAATAACTAAGCCAGGTCATACATTTCATTAGTTTAATTCATCCAATGTCTAGATTTCCTTACTTGTCATACAAGTGTATAAATACTTTCTTGGTTGCACTCCATCCAATGACATGTTTAACAACATACAGAAAAACCCCATGATGAGCTATGTTTACATGGTGACTTATCAAATTAGGTTATCAATGTATGAAGGTTCTCATGATAGGTATCTCTCCAACCTCATGTAAGAAGAACTAATAATACGCATACACACATAAGTATATCATTGAAAACATTAAATTCCATGAGATATACTTTGGTGGCTTATTCCATTTATTATGTCTATACATATTACCTCAGGAATATATACTTCAATATATCATATGAAACCCCATGTAATAGATATATGAATATATTCATGCTATCCTTAACATATTATCACAACCCATTAAACTCCATGAAGATCATCGGTTAGGGACAAATCAATGTTTTTAGTTTCATGGGATATTTATTATTCATCAATTAACATAAAATAAATTGTAGAATACATGAGTGAGTGGAAAATGAATATTTCCTATTTTATAATCACATGATACATCTAAAACCCTTAAAAAATATCTTAAGTGATAAACACATAGATATATAACATGAAACTCATTTGGTTAATATATAATTGGATTTTTAACATTATAACCAAGTGTAATTCTTGGTAGATACTTATATGACAATATGAAAAAAGACTCTCACTAGCCTCTTAGTGAGTAAAATTTATGAAGTATGCTAGTTTGAATAATGGTGAGACCTAGGAACCATATTCCTTATGTTCAAATCTTTGAAAATATATTCATGCTCCTTAACAATATAACATAAAATGTTTTAATTTTATATTATGTTGTCTACATAGAACTATTTCTAATTAAATTATCATCATTCTAGAAAACCTGTTTATCAAACACCGTTTTTTTAAATCTTTTATAAATAATGTAACTGTTTACATTATCATTTTACCCACTCATCCAAAACAATTTTAAGATAATTTGATATCAACTTTGTTACGAAAAATAATGAATTGTTTTACATTTTTCTTTTCCATTATACCGAAAAAACATTTATGATATGTAGATTTATACTTTAAGTATTAACTGGTATAAACCTTGATTGAATAATGATGTTCATTTGTTATGGTAACTATATATAACTATTTAAATGTTTAATAACCATTACATCCTTAACTCTTTTAGGATGTTAATTGAATTTCACTTTTTCACAGTATTTAAGCTAAATATTTACATTTTTCATTACTATCATACACTAATACTTCTTTTTTAGGATATCAAGTTCAATTTAATTTATTATGATAAATAAATATAATTTTTTATATTTATTTAAAATTATATATCCCAAAAATTTTGGTACATTTAATGAAAAATCACTATAATCTTATACTTGTATAATAATTTAGTTTAGATTAATATTTAAGTTATCACATTAATTAAATGTGACTAGATAAATTCTTATTATTATAACATATCATATATCATTAGGTTATGAAGTAAATAATCATTGAAACTAAATTCTATATAATCTTTTATTTGTTTACATTGAACATATCTAAGATTAAAAATACTACCACTATCCTATTCGACACAACTTTTCCATTCACAATATCATTCCTATATAATAAAAAATACTTCGTAATTTAGGAAATAAAATTAATTTTCATTTAGATGGAATATTAAAAACATAAATTATTGTTTTTATAACATAATAATTTTGATTTTTTTGGAACATTTATTTTTCAAAAGAATATTTTAACAATGTATATCACCGATGGGTGGTGGGAACACATTCTAACATATTTTAACATATGAATCGATAAAAATTGTAATCCTAGATAAATTTTTTGATCCAAATATTCTTCTAGAAATATTTTATAGAAATTTGTGAATCATAAATAATGTGTATTAAATTAATATTCTCATACTTTTTCATAATAAGCCTTTATTTTTTAACATGTTCTCAAACTATGTGTGATAAATGAGATAAAAAAACGCAAATTTTACTTATACTCATTTGATCTTGATAAAATCTTTTACATAAAAATCCACAATTTAGTAACAATTTACCTCATCTATTGAAGGAAACAAAAAACCTATTTCTATTCTCCAATTTTATTTTGATGTCATCAATATTTTCAACACTTTTTTAAATATATATTTAAAATCACCTACCCTTAAAAATAAAGTAATTTTTTTATATAACCCTTTTACTTGACATGTATATTCGATGGGGTCCCCAAATCCATTTATCTATTTCTTGGATAATGTAATAATATTCAACTATTACATTCCTTCTTAACAACAATATGTTTCAATGAAATTGATCATCCTTTTAAAGAATCATTGTTGAACATTATCATCAAAATTTAATTCTTTGGGTTTGAATTTTGGCCCTCTTCTACTGTGTTCACAACACCAAATTCCATAAATTTTATAACCAATTTATATATAATAAAAACATTGATAGTATTAGTTAAACTTATTTTTAATTAATCCATCTTACAAAAAAATTTCATCGATAAAAATATGATAAATTCCCTAACCAGAAAATGCCTTATAGGAATTATATTGTCATTCCAAACATATTAGATCCTGTTAAATATATTGGATATACCCAATAATATTGATTTTATGAGACTATAATTACATAGGTAAATTATTAATTAAATTCCTTTGAAACCTTAAATGAATCATTCCATGATTCTATAAGCAAATAGACCCACTTATTCAATAACATCAGCACTTGGTTACTCTGGAAAGAATTATTTTATCACATTGAAAATGTCTCTAACTCAATAAATTTTCTTAATATATCACTCTTAGGATTTTCTTATATTAATCACCACCCTTAAAAGATTAATATAATGTTATAATTGTTATAGTGATGCATTATTTTATAGCAAAACATTTAATCAGATGTAAATCATATCTTATATATTATATTAAGGTCTTTTAATGAATGAAAATCCACTAAAAATTTTAACCCATACATCATATATATTTTTTGTGAGAAGATACATATTTGAGTGGATAAACCATTTTACAAATCCATCATATGTATTCATTAAACTCTATTCCTCTAGTATCATAGTCCTGTTAGTGTCTCCCGACTAGTGTAACTCAAAGAAAATTCCAAAAACAATCTAAAGAAGTATGATATAGGGTAACTCATCCTCAACATGACCTACCCACTGAATAATCTATAGTCACTCATTAATTTATTTTGTAAAACAAGATAACCCATAGGCACCCAACTTCAACATGACCATCCTGGTTGGATGATCGAGGTCTTGACAAGTGTCTCTTTTTAAGGATTCTCACACTTAGTATTTTTGGGAATTTCATTTAATGTCTCACCAATTTAATATAAATAATATTTTTACTAAATTCATATGTATAACTTCCAATATAATAATTATTTTCTCATATATTTTTCCTTTTGAATGTATGCATGATTTTAATATCACATATATATATATATTGTTGAATATTTAACATATTTACAATGTAATGCACTGAAAATTCAATATAATTGTTCATTAATTATATGGAATTATTACGAGACATGACAAATTTATGACATGTGATTATGTGGTCGTGAGTGCACGAAATGATTGATCAAAAAATGTTAAGATTTAAATAGCACATGTTAGTGGTTCTTTTGAAAAAAGTTGAAAAACTCTTAAACGGGTGCCTGGATTAGAAATCTGAGGGCACAGATTCTTTCAAGATGGTGGGTTTACCTTAGGCACCTATTAATTTTAGTTAGTGTAGGCCTCCAGTGAGAAATCATGAAAGTGGAATAATTTCAAATAAAATTATTAAATAAAATTATTTTATTTTTCAAATGATTATAAATAACAAATAGAGACTCGGATTAAAAATAATATACCACCGTATAACTTGTGAGGGTATGATTTCCTTTGGTAGATCCTAACATTGGCTGACGCAGGTGAAAAATGGATGTTGGTTTTTGGCTATAAAAATAATAATTAAGTAACATTTATTTTATTGTTAAATTCTATAAATCCAAAATTTCTACTCAGATTGAAAAACCAAGAGTACCGTTGAGATTGAGAGGGTATGATCCCCATAGGCAGAGCCTATCCTCAACTAGCATGGGTCGAGGGTGATTGTTAATAAATTTTTATCTTTTTTAAAGTTACCTTCACTAAATGCAGGGGCAACATTTTATATATTTCGAATCGGTGATCTGATTAAAAATCTTAGGACAACATTGAATTTTTAGTGCTAGATTTCTATAAAGGGAGACTTAACCTAGATCGTAGATGGTCGCGTGAAAAAGTTAGTTTTTGTAACATTTTAAGAAATAATAAAATAACATAAAAATTGTTATTTTATTATCCTACCACCTATTGAGCTACAGTGGTGGGACCGATGGGTTGTCTGTCTATTTAATTTCCTGACACTTCATTTGTGTAACACACCGTTGGGAATTATGAGAATAATTAATATAAAATTCATTATTGAACCTCATAAATTCTTTCGATGCATTACTCACCCTTCCCCTCTATTTAAAAGGTGCTCGGGATGAGGTTTTTGACACAAATTAATCATGCGAGGAACTTATGGGGAAGTACTATGAAAAATTCCATCGACGATGGATGGAATCTTGGGCGGAAACAATCTGGGATCGAAGAACACCGACACCTCCATCCAACGAGGACTCTTCTCCCTCCACAACTATGAGAACTCCAATGATTCTTGAGGTAAGTGTTGTTATTAAAGTCAAGAGAATCTCATATATTTTCCTCGTTCTTGAATTTTGGGGGTGTTGTTTATTGGAAAATTGAATGTAGCTCAATGAATATCAATGTGATGTTTTTATTTGATTCCCGCTTGTTATGATGTTAATGTAGATGGTGCAACACAAATGAACAAGGCCCGGACCCACTACAGCTTGTTTAATCATCGCGTTCTTTGTGAGTGATTTCTGAAGATTAAGGAAACACAGATCATGGGGTCATGCAATGACGGTGGAATCCAGGGAGGCCCATAGGCACAGGAGGGAGTAGTAACAGATCTCCAGAGTGCCACTGAAGTCCCATAGACGAAGCACTAGTACGTTGGTGCTGGAGACTGACCTGGGGCGGTTGAAGGTGGCGACTAGCACTCGCCGGCCGTGGAAGGAGTCTATGCCGCTCGGCACCGCGACAGACTAGATGGGAGGCCACCCGTGTTGGAGGAGACTGGTGCACCATCTTGTTCTACATAATGTGTACATAGAATTAAAACCATGTCCAAGGGGACCTATGCTTCGTTGGTCCTGCTGCCAGCCGAGGCAGCACCATTGGTTAAAGAGTCGAATGGCTCTTTAGGCCATTTAGGATTGAGGGCAGCAGGACCCCTCATGTCGGTCACGCCAGCTAATGGGAAGAGATGGTCTATGGCCCAACAGGCTGAGATTTCCATGACCCGACCAGTTCGATCTAGGCTAGATAGCTGCCCCGTCGGTTCGGGCGGGGCTGGGTTTGGTGGACCAGACCGATTTCAGGCCAGATATGCATAAAAGGCCATATCTTGCAAACCATACATCTGTTTCATGAACCGTCTACAGAGATAGAGTACTTGGAACTAGAAGGATATTTCTAGATATTTCACATGAGTTTTGGAGAAAGTTGAAGTATGGATGGGTCATATTGTACCCGAATCCAACTAGGCTCTTTGCACTAAAATGCCTATAACTCTCATAACGGGTTTTCGATTGATGCTCCGTCTGATGCGTTGGAACCCTTATGACATGAAAGATAATTGGGTAACTTCTTCATGGTATGTTGTTTCAGTTGAAGAATAAAAGATATCATGAGGAGAAGATTCTACAGAACTCGACCGCACTGGTTGTAGAAAATCCTATGACTGGATATCATTTGAATAATGATCCTATGTGGATCAGCACCATACGATCCAGTGTGGATCAGTACCTAGATATCCTTTGTGGATCAGTACATAGAAATACTTTGTGGATCAGAATCGATCCTATGTGGGTTAGATCCTATATGGTTCATCACTCAATGATTCTTTGTGGGTCAATGCCAAACAATCCTATGATTGTCAGCGCATATCGATCCTGTGTGGGTTAGAGAGGGTTAGTACCTATCGATCCTGGGTGGGTCAGTTCCTATGTGGGTCAGAGGAGCTTAGTACCTATCGATCCTATGTAGGTCAGATCCTATGTGGGTCAGTAGGGGTTAGTACCTATTGATCCTGTGTGTGTCAGCAGCAGTGCCTCTTAACAGAATAAAGTGATCTCGACTTATAGCTAATCATCTGTACATTTGTAATTATGTTATAACTAGTTTTATTCGAGCCTATTACTATGTGATTTTTGATTGAGATCATGCTTGTGGTTTTCCCTTGTGGAATTATGAGAGACCTTCGGGGGTCTTGGGGTCCCTACTGGGTATTGTAATACTCACCCCTGCACGATCTTCACCCAAACCTTTTTGTGTCTTGTGCAGATGATGAGCAGGTTGACTGAGACTATATGAGCCACAACCAGGTAGTACATGAAGGTTATTAGATGACTTGGAGAGTTAGAGAGACCAGATATACCTACCATTCAGGTAGTATCCTTGGTGGACGATCTCAAGAGCTATTTTTTGTTTTCAGTTGTGGGTGTATCTTTTCAGTTGGGATTGTATTCCGACCCCAAACAGTTTTACAAATACAGTTTTACTTCGTGGTTACATTTTGTTGTGTTATTAGTCTATTTGTTTGTAAAGGTTTAAGGTAATGATTTTCTGTTTTAAGGATATTATTTTCTTGTTCTATTTGCCAGCCCCATACCTATGGAAGACGAGCATGTGATTGTCATGACACGGGCCCCGGGGGATGGGTCGTGACATATAATACATCCATGAAAAAACAGGATCATATACATGATCTTATAATGAATTACAGTGATCGATTGTGTACTATTATTTTATAGAGAGTGAAAAACTTGTACTAGTCATCACACATTCAATCTGGTTGTCAATGAGGGTGATGAGTGGTGTCAGAATGTCAAAGTGGCACTAACATTGTCTTCGGTATCTTATGCAATAGTGTCTGTTGGATGTGCGACACTATCCCCAAAAGATTCAACACTGATTTTTGTGGCAGAGTTTACACAATATCGTTTCCATATCATACAGAATGCCAGTTGGGGGATGGTGCATATATTAATAGGGTGCCCCAGGTTCTAGGGACCAAGCTACCACAAAACATTAACAGTGGTATTTGATATAAATTTAACAAACTTTGGAGATAATTAATTAAATTTATGATTGGGATTAAATTATTTTTATATAATAGTTGGGACAAGTACGCTCAATTCGTTGAAGCTCTAGAAATGAAAAATGATCACCATACTCTTAGAAGGATTATTGAAAGAGTCAAATTTCAATAAAATTATCCTATTAAATGTCAATCAACATTATCTAAATCATAAATAAAATGATTCATATTTATAGGGTCATGGAAGTAAGATCATGCATTATATATATTGAATTCCCACATTTAATGTTATAACACTACTATGTTATAATACTTTATGAAAATGAAAAATATCTATTACAAGTGCTTTTAATTAATTGACAATATTAATGTTGATAATGTCTGATTTTTATTAGTTTTATAAAAACACTGATAAAATTCAAATTTATAAGTGCTATGTTTAGTTTTGATAAATTTCATCTTTTATCACTATAATATATAAATAATAAAAGTATTTATCAACTACATCATGGGTTTCCTCAATCATCTCTAATTGATGACAAGATCAATAGACACAAAAATTAACAAATGGGGATGATTATTACACGATAAATAATATTTAAATAAATATATAGTTTACTTAAATTTAGAAATGACCATATTATTTATCATGAATCCATTCTCAAAAAAAAAACATTATAAAAAATATTTAAAAATATACATAAACATAATTAACAGATCAAACAGGTGAAAAATAAATCCATTAGATCACCTCCAACTCTCAGTATATAAACAACTTCAAAGAACATCACTGGGTCTCCACAAATATAGTTTTCCACAAATTAATGTAAATAATGTAGGAAAAAACTATTTGTATGATACAACTAAATCTATAAAAGTAAACACTAACATAGCTGATCAAATCATCCCATGATTCCCGAGGTCACACTCCATCTAACCTTAGATCCTATTTTTGTGAATCAAATCCCAAACATGTAATGAGCCACATGGTCTACAGACACTGAGTGGTGTATGTAGGGTGAGAGATTGACAAACTAGTAGGTAATAAACACATAGTACATGATTTTCATTTCCAAAACAAATATGATAGTTTGAAATATATTTGGAAAATAATATTTAGGAGTGAGCATATGAAAACCAAACATCATGGTCAACCATTTTATAAAACATATACTTATTTTTAATGAAATCAATAACTAGAAAATAATTTCATTGGCCAAAGATACATTTATTAAAAAAATACAAATAATTTTAAAAAAAATCACATAAAACATTCCTTCGAAATTAAATTTTTTAGCTTACCTTATAATTAGAATCAAGAAGGAAACCCTATGTAATGAAATGAAACTAAAAATACAGTACAAAACAGAAGAAATAGAGCCATACAATGAATATAAAATAAACCAAATAAATCATAGAGATTCAATAATAAATAAAATAAAGACTAAATAAATACCATACTGAAAAAGTGAAAAGAAACACAAACGAATAAAGGAAATAAACAAAAATCTCTACATCATCCATTAAAGTGATAGTGGGGACCAAATAACTTGTAACTACATAATCATAATACAATACACATGGGGAGGAGCTCCAACATATAGTTTTTAATGGAAACTAGGACTAACTCATGGAATAATATGAAACTATATAAACCAAAAAAGCATTACAACTCATCCCTCTCAGGGAAACCATAAGTGACAACTATTTACCATCAAAAATAAATCCAAAGAAACACCCATCAAGTTTCCCTCCTATATATGGTCTCCCATGTTCTATCCATAAAAAATAACACACAGAAATCATTCAATATAACAGTAATAACATCTCAAAATCAAGAACACAACTGGGAAACATATTGATTTTCCAAAACCCCTTTTCAAAACTTGAATGAATGTTAAACATTCTGTTGAAGTAATTTACCTAACACATAGAAAGATAAAATAATTTTTAAAATGAAACAAAATCATTTAAAAATACCTCTTTGAAAGAACATATAAAATCCATGTTCATATAGTAATTTAAATTTCTGAACATCCCTTTTAAACATTAAACACATATGTAATTACAAATATATTTATAAACATATCTCATTGAACATATCAACTTATAATTATTTGAATATGTAAAAATTTAAATATATAATACTCCTAAATATATGTATAAGAACCAATCATGACAAGAGGAATCAATAACAACATAAAAAAATAAATAATACAAGCATAAAAAAATAAACCTAACAAAAATTTAATAAAAAGACCCAAATAATTTGAAAACCCCAAATTGTAATTTGAAACCCACCATGTCTATTTTATAAATCAAAATCAAATTCTATTCATTGAGTGTAGATGGAAGAAAAAAGAAAATTACACTAGGAAAAATTTGTAAATCAATTGAAATATCATAAAATATTTGAACAAAATATATCTTTATATCCATTTAAACCCTAATAGAATATATTTTTTTAATGAAACCATTTTGAAACACCCAAGGACATACAACACATTAGGTAAAATGCAAATCATAGAAACACCTACCAAGGGCTAGTGTAGACGACACCAATCCATAAAAAAGTAGAGATTAAAAGTCTAGAAGAAGCCATTGTACATGTTAGGGGTTTGTCTAACGAATTCAAATTGAGTGGGAAGGAATAAAAAAAGTAAGAAGAATATGAATAAAAAAGGGAGATGAGATCCTAAATAGAATGATTCCATAAAAAATGACATTAAATCTCCCACGAAATGGTGGAGGAGAGGGGGAGTGGTACACTTGATGGGATAAATTCATTCATGCAATATTGAGGGGCGAAAGGTACAGGAGTGGACATAAGGAAAAAATAGAGGTGGGGAAATGTTTAAAATTTATAATTTTTAAATTTTTTTCATCAAATGATTTCAACACAGTTTACCCAAACCATGAAACAACCATGAACCCATACTGGTCACACTAGGAAACCCACATAGTTGACTAATAGACTTATCCATACTAAGTGAAATCCAGGTAGAATGGATAATCAAACTAAATTCCCCATTCACATGGTTTTTATATGTTTAACACTGACGATTTTATAACTGTGCGACATAGATAGTTTCTCAAATTTCCCTAAAAATTTAAAATTATCTACCCCAAAAATCATGAGGAAATTGAAAACCAATATATAAATAATATAAAATGAAGGTTTGGGTGTCACAATTATCCCCACCATAATTCGTTCCACCCCTATAAGTCTATTTAATGTGAGTACGAGACTCAAATAAGTGTGTCAAATGAAAAGAAAGGACATACTATGACCCAATCTCCAAGAAACATGGAACCAAAACTAACCTAATGCACTAGAAATATCTCCAAAATATCAAATAATCCCTAAATCCTCATGGACCAACTCACACCCAACTAATAATATGGAAATAAATAAACAAATTTCCATAACAGGTCTCCACACCATATAAGAATTAACCTAACATGATGGATAAAAATTAATGGAAAAATTCTAAAAAATATTTCTATGGGACAGCACCTGGAAGCTCAACAAAAAATTCTAAGATAACCACACTATAAAAGGATCAATATCAGACTCACAAAAATTATATTTACATTGCCAATAGAAATAAATACAAAAAAATAGAAGAAACCTATCATGGACAACAAAATGAAATGTTGAATATGTACCTCAAAAATTCTTATAAACCACTCTCAAAGGAGATCAGAAACTTAAAAAACACTCCAAAAATCTATAAACAAGTATAGTATTATGACCCAATGACTAGGAACAAATGAAAAAAGGAATAAACCAAAAATTCGTTTCTTAAAGAAACATGGTATTGAACATTGGGTCAAGGAACAAGGATTGTATGACTAGGATTACATACTTGGTAAGCCAATCAATGTAACCCCAAAAAATATAATGAAAACTAGCCAATTCAAAATATCTACTGGATAAACACCCATCCGAGGCACCTGAGTCACATTACCAAGGTCTTATCCAATATTCAAGGATCTAAAATCATACATCACTAACCATAAATGAACTCTAAACTCCAACAAGACATAAAAATATAAAATCAAAACTACCATAAGAATGATTAAGCATGAATGGAATTTTACTAGATAAAAATTACCAAAAAAACCCGATTTGCTAAATACCCTAAAAATAGATGATCACCAAAACTCAAATATAGTTAAGAATGTTATAGGGAGTAGAATAAAAATATAAAAATTATCGCAAGAACCATTCAATTAAATGAAAATAAAGATCAACCCCCACCCGAAATAAGATTCCAAATTAAAAAACCATTTCAAGGAAATAAACCAGAAACACCACAAAAAAGAGCCACCAGAATAATAAAAAAATAAAAAGTATCCCTTTTAAACATTTCAAATACAAAAATTACAGTTTTGAAATATTAAATCCTAATTCAAAACCATCTTTTTAAACAACACACTTTCACTATTTAAAAAATATTTAAATCCCCAAACACTAATTTCATTCTTGATTTTTTAGAAAACCTTATTAAATGTATTAAAAAATATCCATTATTTAATTTAATGTGTTTCTTATTACAAAGTCCAAAAAAATCCCTCCCATAAATTATTTACCAGTGAAAAAACCCCTTTACCTAAATCAATACCAAATGTCACCATTTTTAAATCCAGCATTATTTTCAAAATCCTTTAAAAATATTCCAAAAAGAACAATTCCATTTTAAAATATTGATTCATCATGTGAAAAAAAGTATAAAATCCAAAACTTTATCATTAAACAATTAAAAAACCAATTATTCTAGATCGTAGAAAATAGTTTTAATCAATACAAGAATAGTTACCATGCATGAATTGGCCTCATGAATTATTGGAACAAGTTCCAATCATATAACTGTTACTATGGTTAATAAAGAACCCTGTACATGGTCTCTATATAGGTTATCAAGATATGTGAACTCACTATGTATGAACAACTGAAATCTTGCTGGATCCAAAAATAAAATATTTCCATCAAGTAATTCATATGAAATTAATAAAATTACAAACACCATTAACCAAAAATAAAACATTTCAAAATAAAAAAAACCAACTTCCCAAAGATACTCAAGGTTCAGATCAAGTAAGATGTCATGAAAATATTCTCACTCCCACTTAATGAGTCACCAAAATCATAACTATAACTACCGAACACACCCAAATAAAAATGGAAATATAAAAATGTAGTCCCTCTTAATATCCTTGGATCTAATACCTTTAGTAACACACTATCCCAATATTTCACCTAAACTATCACCTGACCTGAATATCCTCCAACCCAAGGGGTGTCCTCAACCCATGGGTTGATGAAAATAATAATATAAATAAAAATATATTATTAGGGACGATATTATTTAGGCAAATAAAACATAACAAACAATGGAATTTCCCAAAATTTCATCATAAACCATCCTTAAGTTGGATGTAATGACAAAACAAATAGGTAGAATAAACAAAAGTATAAAATAAAATGATATAGATAAGTAGACAAATCATATAAAAAATAAATCCCCCATCTCACCTCCAACTCCACCATATATAAAACCCGTAAGATTATCACTTTATCTCATAACATATAGTGCATGACCAATTAATGTAATGTAATCGAAAATGATTATTTGTTCAAAACTAATAAATGTAAACACATTCATACATGATCAAACCATCCCATAATACCCAAGGTCATGCTCCACCCAAACTCAGATACCATAATATGAATAAAATACATAACCTATAAAGGGATACACATTCTATAGAAATTGAGTGGTGTAAGTAGTTTTTGATATCAAAATCCCAACAGGCAATCTCCACAGAGTTCATTATTTTATTTTCAAATATAAAAAAATATGCTTTCATGAAATAAATTTAGAAAATATCTTTTATGAGTGGGAATATGAAAACCAAAAAACATAGCCATCCATTTTATAACACATTCATTTCTTTTACATTATATGAAAACAATCAATTGAAAATGAACTCTTCGTCCGGAACTATTTTATTAAAAACCAACATTCCTAAATCCCAAAATGAATAAGTGGTTCTGAATCTTCACCTATTTATAAACTATGTATCAAGAGGAATAATATATTAGGAGGCTTGCATATAATCAATCATACCCAATTAAAGGGATCCCATCCCATTATATATACATATTTAATTTGCTTCATTTAAGGGAATGCATCATCCATTTTCATTTTATCAGTCTAAATTTATTTCCATTGAAATTATTTATTTAATTCATTTCATTAATGTTATCAATATAATACATTATTTTTTATTCCATTTAATCCATTGATAATATATTATAATCGATAAAAACACATGGGAAGATACATTCACCTAAAGATGTACATATGTTTTAGTGAAAATATGACTATATTCCATCATAGTAGTGGTATATAATGTACCAAACATTTTAAGGCATTTAATTTATTTTTATATGGTGTTTAGGTGTTCCAAGAGTGATCAAGGAGTTTAAGAATTCGATGTTGTGTTTGGCCTTCTTAGATTTCACCATGAAAAGGTAGTTCCCTTAGAGATAGTCATGGTTCATGGAATGGGATCTTTATGGGTTTGGTGAGTGGATTATTGGAATATAAATCAATATAGGTTGAACATAGGGTTTGGAATTCCCATATTCATGGTTTTTGTGTTCGGATAATCTCCCAGGATGAAACAAGGAGAGGTGTAAGTCTTTATGCGGGTGGCTGTTTTGATTTTTCATGGATATTTTCTATCTGGTCTGTGTATTTGAGGGTATTTCATTATTTATTGCTACCTTATGTGAGCATGGATGATAGGAAGACCTTAAATAATCCCTATTTAAATATAGAGTGAGGCACTATAGTTTATTTCTTTCCCATTGTGGCAAAAGGCATCATGATATTATGGTGGATATGTCACCATATTTGGGATGAAATTATCATGTGATGGGAATGGTTATGAGAGAATTTCCTTGATGGAATCAAGGATACCCCATGATATGTTGGTGGGAATGGTGGTTCTTATTTGATGTGAGTCCACATCCCACATACATGATGTAAACATTCAGTGCAACACCTGCACACCATGGTGGTGCCAATGGTGCTCCTTGAAATGAAAAAACATGGTTCTTTACATCATAGAGGGTATTCGTGTTTGGGGATATGTATTAGGTCCTATGCCACATGAGGTTTATGGTTTATCCACTATATAAATATATAGGGTTGTGTCTCTATGTCTTGAAGGCTTACCATGGGGGCTTGTTCGAAGGATCTTATATCCATTTCAGTCCACAACATGTTGTGGTAGTTGACACTATTTGTTCCGACCTTCTAGAAATGGTGTTTAAACCTTTTTTTATTCCTACCACCAATACTAATTTATTTCCACACCTATATAGTATTTTATGCTTCCCCAATGTTTATTCAACTATCAATACATTTTTTCTTGATTTATTTAGATATTATGTTGGAGTTAGAGGGAATTAAAAATAAAGAGTGCACATACCTAGATGTCTAAATATTAATATTCATCTTATTCCACCACTCCTTTAAGAATACATACTTTTATCTTATCTATGGACAACAAGATTTTTTCTAGTGCATTTCATTGTCCTTTGAATGATTCTTTCTTTCCTTGATTAATGGAAGTGTTTCTGATTTAGTTCATGGTGCCTCTTCCGTTAATTTTTTAATGTTTATTATTATTGTTTTTGGGATTGTGGTAGTAGTGTTGGATAATGAAAATGGGGTTTTATGATTTATGGATGAATATAGATGTGATGTCGAAAGGCTTGTGGAATCCATTGGTTGAATTTTCGGCGATTGACTTGGTTGTATTCTCATAATTTTTTTATTAATTTGTGGTAGTATAAATTGAGGGACAATTTTATCTTCTGAGATAAATGTGTTTGGAATTATGTAAATTCAGCTAGAAACCCCAATGGACCATTGGAAAACCCCAAAACTACCATCCCCGAGAATTTAATGACTGAAATTATAGTCATTCACTCTTTATTACTATACCATCATAATTAGTTAAGGGAAACATCCACCTTTTCTTGAATTAAACTCACCCATTATATCTTCAAGACATGAATTCTTGAAAATCTCCAACAATATATGTATCAAACTTTTATTAACCTTAAAGATTGAGGTATGTTTAACTATATCCTAGGGATCAATAGATATGATATGGTCCATGGTGAGGGGTTTCTATTTACCTAGACAATTAATATTACACTCTCTCATGCTCTGTGGTGGTGATTTGTGTAGGATGAGAACTATGATTTTCTTATGTCATTTTCTATAACATGCTTCTCTTGGAACCGTATTTTGAATGATTACTTTTATTTAATTTCATCTCAATAAAGGTTTTTTATTATTATTTTATACTATTGTGATATTCAAAGAAATGGTTTGATTTTTATGACTATGTGATTCCAAGGGAAAATAGGTATCTATAAAATTGACATGTAATGGGGGAAACTAGATTAGTTGTAAGAATTGAACAAGTGTTTGATTTTATTTTCTACCACGAATTGATTTATGTTGAATATATGATTTTTATTTTATGTTATTTCTCATGGTTTTTGGGAGATATTATGGATGGAGTATGGTTGATTGGAATTGGGAGATATTTAAGAAATGGAAGAGGATGAGAATCTGGAATGGGAATAATGATGTGGAAGAATGAGGTTCACTTTTTTGATATTCTATTCCCTATTATTATCCATGCATTTATATAATAATAATAATTATTTAAATGAACCATGTGAGTGTAAAAACTCTTTTTTTGATATATATTTATGATAATACTATTGGGAATGATTAAGTTAGGATAATGTGGTAATAATAGGAATGAATTTATGAATCTGGTATGGTAACGAGAAATTGAAAATGATAAATATGACCAGATGAACCCTCCATTAATTTTTTATCATAAATTAATAGAAATATGTAGTATTATATGATCACATGTTGCTAAAGGTATGATAAAGAAACAGTAGAATGATAAGTGATAATGTAAATAAAATGTTGGAAATACTCGTTCATACCAATATGGAATTTTTATTGAATTTTTTAATTAATATAAGGAGTAATGAAATGATAGTAAGATAATATCTAAAGAAAATAAGGGCAGATTAATTGGGTACGAGGAGATGAGATTTATCAAGTAAATAATGATATTATATTTTTTATTTGGATAACTGTATTATTATGGGGCTTTAGTTGAATAAGTAAATAAATAAATGAATTAGAGTAACTATGTAATTAGTGGTGAATTGTGTACTAGATAAGGGTTTTTTTACTAATTTAATACAGTCCAGAGTAAGATGTTGTGATTTTAGATTCAATCATAGAGGTATAAATTAATTTAGTGAATAAATTATATAATGTGGTGAATTGAATTATTATAAATTATTATTTACTCAAAATTTGTAGTAATATTTAGTAATGGAGATTAAAGAATTAAATGGAACATGATTAGCTTGAAATTGTAGACGATTTGACCTCATATCATGGATCTTGTTATGAGTGGTATCTTTGACGGTGTTTTTTAGTTAGTATATTGACATTGTAGATTTAGTAATTTTGTGTTCTTAGTATCCCCTTATAAAAACATGAGATTTTGCATGATTTTTATTATGATTGGGATTGTCTATCAAGGCAGCCACAAACCATGGACATACATGATTTGGATTCATGTTGGAAGAGTATTCAGAACCAGTTGTCATATGAGTCAGATCATTCTAAGCTATCACATACGGTTTGTCTCACTAAGATATTAGTAAGTAGTCTTTATTCCCCCTTAAAGGAACTATAATCACTCACCTTCAAGGGCTATGCACGCTCCACCTTTAAGGTGTAGTCACAAGGATCATCCAACCATCTGTGGTCACACAAATTTTTTCTTCACATAATGATACACCCACTACATACATGTTCACTCTTAATAATCATATCAATACCGCATTGTCAATCCCCCATAAACACAATATGTCTAGTATCGACTAATTTCATCAATAAAACATACATTGCACCCCTCTTCATACCATCAACTTAGTGATCATCACAGCATGATACATAAAATTGGATCAGTGTGCATCACAATGAAAATAATAGATATCCACCTATCAACTTGTATAATTAAAATAAGTAAATAATACCATATCCCAACACTCTCCATCATTACATATCAGAGTCGTTGGTCTGTAGTCATGTACCCATGCTCCCCCTTTGTGTGGTAAACCAATCGCTCCTAAGAAACTTTCTATCTTCATACCAACAATAATGTTCTAAAAAGATAAGAAACATCCAAAAAAAGTCACAACATATAAAATCACAAGAACAATGTATCAATAAAATCATTCATGTAAAAACACACACCCATATGAACATCAATAAAGCAGAGTTCTCTCAAGCCACACACACACACACACACACACACACCAAGAATGTATTATCACATAATATTTATCATTGGATATTTATTTAGGCACAACCAAACAATGTAATAAATTCTCTAAAACAACTCTATATGGAAAGAGAATCAAACCTTAGGTGCGCTAATGACAATTATCGATGATTAATAACTGGATCACACCTGTGTTCCAATGATACCCAATAAGAACCACCACAATAAACTAATGTTAAATCTGTAAAACCAATATTCCATTGATGTGTTCAACCGAAATAATAAACCAATGATTCACATATCGGGGATATTATTTCCTTTACTATTTAATTTTAATGATCTAACACCAGAATATTTTTCAAAATTGGTCTCAATAAGGTAAGGGTCACCATATAATTTCCCTGAAGGGGATCTTGGATAAAGAGGAATGATATGAGAAAAAATATAACTAAAAGGGACCTAGAATTAAAAAATAATATTGAATTGACATCATTAATGGTGTGACATGTGATTTCACATTATAATCTTTAAATAGGTCATATATGCCAAAATTCAAGGCACCTAGGACTAAAAAAAACACATTCATAGAATGACCCTCCCTTCCATAGTGTAATTCTTCAAATAGTTTCTAGGCAGCCATATCTCAAGGATATCATATTGTGACATAAAATTACACTATGTAAATCCTCGTTCATATCTTAGCATAAAGATTCATGATTTGAATATGTAGCACCCCGATCTTTTATTAATTATTATTTTTAAAATAAATTAAAATTCATTCATGGCTTGTGTTTCATGATAAACGAAGTCATGCATGATTTATATACAATATCATGTTTCAAGAAACATAGAGTTTGTCTTTCTCTATAAACAAGACAATGTTTGTCTTGTTTAACACAAAACATATATTTCCTACGATAGCTTGTGTTACACAAAAGATTCAGTTCACCAAACAATAATATACCATTTATTATGATAATTACCACCTTGTACACGGAATGATGGGAATGAATAAGATTAATTGAATTATTAGAATTTGTTTTAAACATGTTTATAAAAATAATTATTAGGCATCAAATTAATTATAAATGAATATAACAACTAATTAAAAATAAAGGATTTGTTTTTTTAGAAATATTTTTATTCCCAAAAAAGTGTTTGATGAAAAAAAATTAAATTAAATGATATTAGTGGATTATATTAATATAATTTATTTCTTTTATATTCAATTAAATTTTTTAAAATTAATCAGATAAGTTTACTGGAAAAAAATTAGAAGAAAACTATTTTTATGCATAGAAACTGTATTTTTTTCAATGGAAATTTTAACGAATTTTAATTGAAGTGTTTCTTTAAAAATATATTTTTACACTTTTAAAATTATTATAGAAAAAATAACCTTTTTTAACAAAAATATCAATATTAACTTAGAGTGAGTTTTTGGTATTTTTTGAGAAGATTTATTTTTGATGAATAGTGAAAAATACAAGATTTTATTTGAAACTGTATTTTCATCAAAGTAATATATATTTTAAATAATATTTTTAATTGTAGTAAAAGTAAAAAACATTAAATTATACATTCATTAATCCAGTTAATGTCATTGTAATCATATATATCTTAAATTTAGATGTAAAAAACATAGTAAACATGTAACCATTTTCACTTTTAAAACACCTCTTCTCGACCCATCTACATGATAATTGTTTATTTACATTTGGTCAATTATTTGTTTTTATTTGTTAAAAAATGATTCCATATTAACAATAATTAATTAAATATTTATTAAATATACCCCTTTTATTTATAGACAATATAAATACTAAACATAGTATTTTTATTACCATGGTTATGGATACATTAGGCAATTAAGCGTAAACATATTTTTATAAATATTTGAAAATTAACCTAAAAATTGAGTAAACATTAATAGATGACTATTTTTCATCTATAATAATTAAATTATTGTTTATGTGATCATTTATGGATATATGGATGAGATTATAACCTTTATAATATTTTATTCAAATAAATTTCAATCTTCTCATACTCTTGTTTTTAACAAGTGAAATATTTTTAATATGAAGTTATCTATGCGATATGTTCAAATATATATAGTTATTTGAAATATGAATCATTTATATACATTATGAAATTTTATTTTTATGTTTTAGTGAATAAATAATTATCATAAATAATTACAAAATGACGAGGCAGTAAATATTCAATTAATGAAAAAATCCATTAAATGATATTATAAGTATTAAAATAAATATAATTTCAAATAATTATTGTTATAAAATAGTTTTATAGGTGAATATGAAATATTAGGGGTCTATGAAATGGTTTGTTTTGAATATATATTGTTGTATTAATTTTTTAAAGACAATGGATGATATTTTTTAAAAATAATATTTTATTAATTTTTTTTCGAAATCATAAAAATATTAAATAAGGAAAATGGGATGACATATGGTCTAAAATTAATGAAATTGGTCATTTAGGGTCTAATTTAAACTTTATTTGTAAAAATAACAACTTCTCCATAACAAAAATATTTTTACTATAGTTAAAATTAAAATGGTTTAACTAAGGCTTAATCAAAATGATAAGTTTTAAAATTACACCAAAATATTTCTAAAATATGTTGGTTATAGATATTATAACCTTATGATATCATATATTTTTATAAATTTACTTTTGGAGGTATTTTTATTTTTATTTAATTTATTATAAATTACTATTTTGAGAAATTACAAAAGTGTCCCTCCCCACTCATTTATAAGGGAACCTATTATTATCTTTTATTTTCACTTAAAAACCAATTTTGTTTGGACAAAAACTATAAAAATACCATCCAAATATCCCTAACTTAGCATAATATGAATAAATATGGACATGAATCCATCAAAGGAGGTCCTTTTTTGCAATCTAAGAGGAGATACCCGTAGAAGTGGTAGCGTTCATCAACACACACTTCTATTTTATATTTTCTTTAAACAATTTCAATTATTTTTATATCATGTTTATATAAAAAAATAACTATCTTAAATATACTTATATGTTTTTATATTATCTTTATGACCCAAAACCTCACCCACTTCCATCAAATGTGTTACACAATCACCGTTCGTGTGTACGACATACTACTACATCAATAACCGATGTTTTGGGTTCTTCCATTACCACCATTAATAGTCAGGAATAATGATGTATTTATAGTTTATATATAATATATATTATTTTTATGATTTTATTATGGTTATATAATTTTTATAGCACACATATCTTCATGCTTTCATTTTTTGGGAATACGATAACATAGTTCGTGTGTACGACGGACTACCCACTCAAGAAGTAATGTTATTCGTTAACAGTTTACATGGAGTGTGTTAAGGATGGTTTTAATATAAATAATATATATATATATATATTATATAACAATTATTCTTGAATGATAATATATCAAATACTTATCTTTCTTGAAACTGATAATAAAATAAAAAAATGTTCTTGTGTACGTACAACCTATCATCTGTAGGAACAATGTATTTTATTTTCTACAACTAACTTTTATGAATAAATATATATACATATATAATGAATATATATGATATTTATATCATTTTTTTTCATTTTTTAGATGATGAAATCATTATCTAAGTATGAGGACCATGAATAAAAATTTCAAACAAGTACGAGAACCAAAGCTATTATTACCCAAAACATATCTTTAACACTAAATTTATAATAAGAGAGTAATATAAAGTCATAAGTAAATCATATATGGTATTATATATATGGATATGGTTTTTTGGTATATTTATATTAAACTTATATCTATTATTCAAGAGTTTTGAACATGTAAGAACGAAGTCAAGACTTAAGGTTAGGGGATTTCTAGTCTCACATTTATTTCTATGAGACTTATGATATATTTACCAATAATTTATTTTGTTTGTATTATATAAATACATTGAATAAATTATATTATACTTATCCATAAATTTATGTGCATTTAAATATCAATTTTATGATATCTGTTTCATGGGGCTTACTGGTCAAAAGTTACCAAATCGGTAAGGTAATTTGGTCTCAATTTTCCTTCATTGAGTAACATTTTATGTTATTAACCTATATTAGATTATGAGGATTATATAATGAAATTTTACTGTGGGTATAGTTAATATAATTATTTTCATTATATTATATGTTTCATTTATTCTTTTTATCTCTTCAGTCAGAAAAATATCATATACAAAAACTATGTTTTCGAAAAATGTTTTTAAAAATGTTTTAAATGATATTTTAATAATTTTCAATTAAATGGATTTAAAATTTGTTTAAAATTGTTTTTATTGATTCATATATTATATTTCATGGTTATTTGAAATGAAAAAGTTTTTATAAATTTTTTATGATTTAAAAATTGTTTTTTAATGCAGAAAGTATATTTTTCTCAAGAAATTTTTTAAAAATATCTTTCAAAATTATTTTCCATCAAAGATGGAAAATGTATGTGTCACGAATGCATTACTGGGAATATTATTAAAGGATACCATTCATATTCATTCAATTAATGTTTTTTATTTTTATGGGATCATTTTTATGAATCTTGTTACTTTTCAACGAGACATGCCATGATGAAATTTTTATGAAAACCATTTCATTTAAAGATCTCTAATATGATAAATGATTTATGATCTTGTATAACATATATTTATGATTTCATTATGTGATGGGTAGTACATATATGTAACAACCCAAGTAAATAAAGAATATGACATTTTCATATTTATCCATATTTGTGAATAAAATATTAATATGACTTTAAAGGGTATGCTATGCTCAATGGCGTACCCAACACGCAACAATGAGTTTCTTGGGAATCTTACGTTGCACTCTAATAATAAAATAATATTATTTTAAATGGTAGTTAACATTTAGCCGTTGTAATGGCAGGAATGGATAGAAATAACTAAATTATGATTATATATGTGTTTTAATGTTTTTACATTTATCCAATAAAAGATAAAGGCATAAAATACGGAAATAATTCGATTTTTGGCGTATATGCCCTAGTTTTCACTAAAGGTTCACTTATCGCCTTTTGATGGCGAACCGTCATTAAATATAATTTTTTTCACTCTTATACATTCTATTTGACCAAATAAAACTCTTCTTAAGAATCGGGATATCAAAATTTAGTTTGTGTAAATTTTTGGTATCTTTCCGATAAAGTTCATTTTTTAATGAATAGTGTAAAATGTTGTATTTTAATTCAAAACCTCTTTTTAATCTAATTTATTTATATGATTAGAATATCTTATGAATTGGTTTTAAAGTGAAATTGGAATATTCTTTTACCATTATATCCAATATTGGTCGTTGGAATTAATTTCACTTTCAAATCAGAATTAAACTAGTGTCAATCTTTTGATACTTATTGTCTCATAAAAACACGCTATTTTCTTTGACAGTGGGAATTAATTATTAAATTAATTAATGTGACTTATATGATTTTAATTTTGTAATATAGACTTCATTTTTGAATTTGGAATATCAAATATATCTTAGGGTGAATTTTTGGGATTTTTCTGAAAAACTACAATTTTTGATGAATAGTGAAACCACTAAGTGGTACATATAAAAAATGATTTTTCTATTTAAATGAAATTTTTCCTTCTTTGTGTTTTGAATTTAAAAAATCTGACATACATGGTTGTCATTAAGAAGTAAAATGTGGTTCAATGGGATAAAAATAATTTTTTTGGTGAATAGTAACTTAATAAGTTTTTAATCGCGATTAGAGGTAATTAGTGTAGTTTAAGGTAAAAATAATGTTTTAATAATATGAAATGAACTTGACACATGTCCTATCATCATTTGATGTGTCATTGCCGACCGAGACAACCAATGGGTCAACTTGGGGACCCCATGAAGCCACTTTGGTTGGAAAATGACATTAATATCTTTTTATTTAATGTTAATGTAAAAATGAGACAAACATGAAATGTTTTACTAAATCAATTTTTACATGGGGTTATACAAATCAGATTTTTGACTATAAATATTCATTGGAAATGTAAACAGATTTCCTACATCATAGTATTTTTTTTAAATTTTTAGACATTAGATAAATTAAATTATTTATGACATCATGGTGATGCAGCAATGACCTCATTATTTAATGATTTAAATAAAATGGAAATATAAACTAATATCTAAGACCTACACATGTCCAAAACCTATTGGATGAGTGTATTTCGAACCCTTCTCACCTTATCCTATAAATACATCAATGTGGGTCCTTTAAAATCCGAAACGCTTTTGAAAATAAAGTAACATTTTGTAATATTACAAGAGTGCCCCTCCTCTCCTCTTATAAAAGGCCCCCACCTATACCTCCATACCCACACTCCAAAAGCCTTTGGCTCGGACAACCTCTGCCCATTTTGTCTCTCCACTTCCCTATCTTACTAATTGAAGCCTCACTTTGGGCATAAGTCTTCCCAAGAACGCCTTTTAGCTCAAACCAAAGGGAGTTACCCGATTTTAAGGCAATGTCTTCACTTGAGTCCTTTTGTTTTATTTTGCTTCTCCAACCCCCTAAACTCTTTTTATTATTTTCTTTTGTAAAAAATACAGTATATTCAATATAATAGTACGTTGTTATAATATGGATTTTAGCTATACTTACACGCACCTAAATCTAATGGTTAACGAACATACTGTTTCCGTGGATGGTGAATTTATGCCTCCCGAAACGATGATTGTTCAATATTATTTTAAAACCTTCAAAGGTGGAAATTAAGATGTCACTTTATTTATATATGAAATATAATATGTTTATTTTTTACTTATGCTTCTGAATTTTTTTGGGCATACCTTTATGGTTTCCATTATGGGTAAACGCGATATCTTTATTTAAGGAAGTGCGGACTATCGCCCCCTCAAAGTGATGTGATTCATTAATGCCATATGTGGGACGTATAAAGGATATATAATGTTATACTAGAATTATAGTATACCTCTGTATAATTATTATTCCATTACATAAAAAATATAATATAGAAATGAAAGTAGCGTTCAGGCGTACGTACGGCTTACCGTCTCCATGAACGGTGCATTTCATTTCTTACCTCTAAATGATTATGTAATATTATAAATACATGTATATTCTGGATATATATGATTTATTTGATATCAAAATCATTAATATAGTTCTGGATATAATGAACATTTGACCACACGAACGACATGTAATTGTAAGAAGTCCACTTTCGACTTAAGAACCAAATGTCGACAGAACAAACATTATTAACTTAAATGATTAAATAATGTTTATAACATTGAAATAAGAGATATAAATGGAATAATGAACTAGAAAAAGGTTCTTAATAAAGTTTAAATTAACTAAAGTTTATTATTCAGGACGTTAAAGAACGATCGAGTCAAGTCGGACCTGAGGTAAGGGATCTTACTCCTCTCATTCTTTTTAAGTACACTCTTTTATGTAATTCCCTCTAAAGCTAATATTTCTTGTTATTGGGATGATATTTTATATTACACTTACTGTAATTTTTATGTTCATGTGATTAGAGACCCTATTCTCTCTCATCAATCCATTTTGGAAGTTTTGAGTGGCGCTGTTAGGCTGCCGAATTTTCATAAGAGATCTAACCTCTCTCTTTCTTTTTAAGTACTCTCTGCTATGTCACTTCTTTTAAGCTCCTATTTGTTATGTTGGGGGATTTTCTTTTATATTCCTCTTTATATACACTTTAAGTTAATATGATGAGATAACCTATTTGATCTCATCAATCCATTTTTTTATGTTTTATGTGGTGCCGTTAGGCTGCCGAGTTTTCGTAAGGGATTTTTCATATCACTTTTATTCCCGTGAGATTTATGCTAAATTTTCCACAATTTGCTTTTAGTGGTGTATTTACTTCCCATTATTCTACTCTTTGTGTAATATACATTCATTTATGAGTATTAACATCAATGATTTATTTCTCCTTCTTTCATGGGGTGTATGTTTTGAAAGATACCCAAGTCGGTAAGGGAACCATTCACCCTCCTCTTTATTAAAAGACTTCTTTTGTTGGGTCTTTTAATTTACATATTGTAATGTTGGTATATTTCTAATATATCCTTATTGATGTAAATTTTATGTCCAAGTGATGAGATACACTTTTTATCTCTGATCAACTCATTTTGATGTGACACTGTTAGGCTGTCAAAGGAACTTCTTAACCCAATTTCGATTTCTTTGGGATCAACATGGAGTTATTGAATATGTCATCCTTTGAATATGTGTGAGTGAACTTTGATTATTTTACACTTAATATCTACTTATATTTGGTGTATTCATTTGTCACACATAATTATGTAATTGATTTATCCTTAAACAAAGGATACCGTCTTTGTATGGGACTTCGTCTCAATCTCCTTTCATTGAGGCATATTTTGTTTTATACACAACCTTATTTAATACGGTGTATAAACCCCTTTGACTTTTATGTTTATCCAAAAGGAATCTTTTTTATATGAAGTGTTTTACTAAAATACAAAAGGGAATGTTTTGTCGTACGTATGCGATGAAAAAGACTTCTTCGCCGCCGTGACCATTATTTGAGTTTCGACTTCCTCTACAAGCCATACCTTCTTTTTAAAAGAAAAATAAATACCATGTTTTAATTTTCTTTTATTTTGGTATTGAAAATGGTTTTTATAATGTTTTTATATCAATGTGTTTTATTGATATCTTGTGATTGAAAGGTGGAAATGTTATGTTTCCTTTATGCATGTTTTATGTGATACGATTATGTTAAGGTTCATGGGAATTATTATGAAGACGGGTGGTTCCATGATAAACTAAGGGTGGGTGAGCCCGATATAGATCTCCAATGCATTGGGTAACGTGAAGGAGTGAAACATTAAGGTTTCTCCGAAGAGATTTAGGGAATATACTGTGATGGGTATTCCAAAACGTAACCAAGAGGGTTACTCCATACGTAAGAATGTTATGAATGCCTCGAGTTACCTTTATGTCATATGATTTCTATGATTTTATGAGGTATGTTAAAGTTCTTATGTTTTATGGGTAAAGTATGATTTCATTCTTATATATACACGTACTCATGATTCCTTTCCATATTTTTATATCCCTTACTGAGCTTTTTATGCTCATCCCAAGTTTTTGAAATGTTTTCATAGGTCAAGGGAATGGTACATGATGTGATGATAGTGTCAAGGATGTGTAAAGAAATAATCCATGTTTTATTTTAAATATGATTCCGTTGATGGGAAGAATGGATACTGTCTTTTATGTAACCACTTTGTTTAAATGTGGAATGTAATGCAAGTTTCATGATCTAATTCTATAAAACTATAATCCTGAAAAGATCCTCAATGTTTAATCTTGTAATAACTCAAGATTAAGTAAGGTTTAAGGCTGGGGACTTATAGTTGTTATCAAAGGTCGGTTTAGATAACATTAGAGGTTAGGGTATTCTTTAAGCATAAGTGGCATTACCATAATGGTTAGGATTTCAGAAAGAGTCCTAGTATTAGATAAAGTGAATGAGTAAGTATATCATAGTGTTTATCTTACTCATAAGTACATGATGGTCATGTTGATATACTCACACTGACATTTTTGGTTTTAGTAAATGGCTGGATCTAGTAGGCACCCAAGTGACAATTGGTTTGAAGGAAACTGTGGTGGTTCTCTGATTAAGAGATTGGATGAAATGGGGTATTCAATGAGGAAACTCGTGGTTGATATAGACCAACTATCAAGGAGTCATGGTCAACCACTTGAACCTTGGTATGTTCTATAATGCATCATGTACGAGATGACCAATCGATGTGGAATTTCAGGTAATAATTATAAAGGAAACCATTATGGTATATATGATCCTTACTTTTGAGGTAATTACGAGTTATTATATGATATGATGGAAAATGAAAGGAATGAGATAAACATGAGGTTAAAATATGTTATGATTATTTTTGAAGATTTTATCTCATTTTGGGGAATGTTTTAAGAATTATATAGTTTTGGAAAAAGGACAACACGCAGACCGTGTGACAACCCGTCGCGTCGGACAAAGCTACTTGAATCGAACCCACAACCAATGTGCGACTGGTATTTATCGCCTACCACTGGACTACATGACGTCCCTGGATAGTTTGACTGATTCTTTTTAGTTATATGATTTTATGAATTAAGAGTAGGTTAATTTTGGGTTATTTATGAAAATGATTAACCTATCATGGAGGATATGTGATTAGGTTAATTACATTTCAATACGAGACTTTAGGAGCAACTGATGTTGTTTGGAGATAAATGTTACGATTTAACTTGGAAGAATATGTGACTAAATCCTTCAAATATTTGGGTTTAAATCTTATTTTTGTTTACTTTGAAGAATTTTATGGACAAATTGATTATAGAATGGTCCTCATTCAACTTTGGGTTTTGTTGGACAAATTTTGGAGATTAAGAATAGATTTTCTTTTTATAAAGGGTTATCCTTTTCTGGATTATCTGATCTTGTAAGAACCTTTTTGGTTTTGGTTTTGGTTAAAGTCTAAAGACATGAGAAGTATATAGTTCTCTTTTGTGGATTGGGTGACTCTCTAGAAGTTGATTATAGTACTCTTAATGCGAACAAGTCTCCCTAAATACTTGTCTTTTGGAAAAAAATATGAGTTTGATTATGGAATATAGTAAAAGTTGAAAGTCACCATGATAAGTGATTACGTTTCCTTATGAATAAATTCCTCAGTAAAAAGTAACTTAAATCAAAAATGTTGCCTATTAACTTTTCCTACTGGGGAATCGAATACCATTTAACCCATCACAAGTTTGTGATTTTCTCGTGGTTAACTTTCTCCTAAACATGTTTTCTATCACACTCCATCAGAAAATGAACCTTTGTTTTTTCCTCCATGTCCGTATTTTCATACATGGAATCCTAGTATGGGTTAACTCGGGTGACCTTTGTACTTATCTTTATTTATTTTAATGTGATTGTTTTTCCGACTCTTGTTCTGATGTGGGACTTTCAAGGATGTTTCCAAGCTCAATTTTAAAAATTGCGAGGACGCAATTCCCAAAAGGGGGAAGGATGTAACTCCCCAGGTAAATAAATAATATGACATTTTCATATTTATCCATATTTATGAATAAAATATTAATATGACTTTAAAGGGGACGCTATGCTCGATGGCGTACCCAACACGCAACAACGAGTTTCTTGGGAGTCTTACGTTGCACTCCAATAATAAAATAATATTATTTTAAATGGTAGTTAACACGTATCTATTGTAATGGCGGGAATGGATAGAAATATCTAAAATATGATTATATATGTTTTTAAATGTTTTTACATTTATCCAATAAAAGATAAAGGCATAAAATACGGAAATAATTCGATTTTAGGCGTATATGCCCTAGTTTTCACTAAAGGTTCACTTATCGCCTTATGATGGTAAACCGTCATTAAATATAGTTTTTTCACTCTTATAAATTCTATTGGACCAAATAAAACTGTTCTTAATAATCGGGATATCAAAATTTACTTTGTGTAAATTTTTGGTATCTTTCCGATAAAGTTCATTTTTTAATGAATAGTGTAAAATGTTGTATTTTAATTCAAAACCTCTTTTTAATCTAATTTATTTATATTATTATATTATATTTTGAATTGGTTTTAAAGTGAAATTAGAATATATTTTTACCATTAAATCCAATACTGGTCGTTGGAATTAATTTCACTTTCAAATCAGACTTAAACTAGTGTCAATCTTTTGATACTTATTGTTTCATAAAAACACGCTATTTTCATTGACAACGGGAATTAATTATTAAATTAATTAATGTGAATTATATTTTTTGAATTTTTTAATATAGACTTCATTTTTTAATTCGGAATATCAAATATAGCTTAGGGTGATTTTTTGTGATTTTTCTGAAAAACTTCAATTTTTGATGAATAGTGAAACCACTAAGTGGTACTTATAAAAACTGTTTTTTCTGTTTAAATGAAAATTTTCCTTCTTTGTGTTTTTAATTTTAAAAATCCGACATACATGGTTGTCATTATGAAGTAAAATGTGGTTCAATGAGATAAAAATAATTTTTTTGGTGAATAGTAACTTATTAAGTTTTTTATCGCGATTAGAGGTAATTAGTGTAGTTTAAGGTAAAAATAATGTTTTATTATATGAAATGAACATGAAACATGTCCTAACATCATTGGATGTGTCATGGCCGACCAAGAAAACCCATGGGTCAACTTGGGGACCCCATGAAGCCACTTTGTTTGGAAAATGACATTAATATCTTTTTATTTAAAGTTAAAGTAAAAAAGAGACAACCATGAAATGTTTTACTAATTCAATTTTTAAATGGGATTATACAAATCAGATTTTTGACTATAAATATTAATTGGAAAGATCAAAATATTTACTACATCATAGTATTTTTTTTATAATTTTTATACATTAAATAAATTAAATTATATATGACATCATGATGATGTAGTGATGACCTCATTAATTAACGATTTAAATAAAATGGAAAGATAAATTAATATCTAAGACCTAAACATGTCCAAAACCTATTGGATGAGTGGATTTAGAACCCTTATCACCTTATCCTCTAAATACATCAATGTGGGTCCTTTAAAATCCGAAACTATTTTGAAAATAAAGTAAAATTTTGTAACTTTACAAGAGTGCCCCTCCTCTCCTCTTATAAAAGGCCCCCACCTCTACCTCCATACCCACACTCCCAAAGCCTTTGGCTCTGCCAACCTCTGCCCATTTTGTCTCTCCACTTCCATCTCTTACTCCTTGAAGCCTCACTTTGGGCATAAGTCTTCCCAAGGAAGCCTTTTAGCTCAAACCAAAGGGAGTTACCAGATTTTAAGGTAATGTCTTCACTTGAGTCCTTTTGTTTTATTTTTCTTCTCCAACCCCCTAAAATCTTTTTATTATTTTCTTTTGTAACAAATAAAGTATCCTCAATATAATAGGATGTTGTTATAATAAGGATTCGAGCTAAAATTACACACACCTACATCTAATTGTTAACGAACATACTGTTTCTGTGGGTGGTGAATTTGTGTCTCCCGAAACGATGATTGTTCAATATTCATTTAACACCTCCAAATGTGGACATTATGATGTCTCTTTATTTATATATGATATATAATATGTTTATGTTTTACTTAAGCTTCTTAATTTTTCTTTTTGGGCATACCTTTATGGTTTCCATTATGGGTAAACGTGATATATTCATTTAAGGAAGTGCAGACTACTGCCCCCTCAAAGTGATGTGATTTGTTAATGCCATATGTGGGACGTATAAGGGATATATAAAGTTATAATAGAATTATAGTATACCTCTGTATCATCATTATTTCATTCCATAAAAAATATGAAATAGAAATGAAAGTAGCATTCATGCGTACGTACGGCTTACCGTCTCCATGAACGGTGCATTTCAATTCTTACCTCTAAATGATTATGTAATATTATAAATACATGTATATTATGGATATATATGATATATATGATATCCAAATCATGAATATCATTCTGGATATAATGAACATTTTACCACATGAACAACATTTAATTGTAAGAAGTCCACTTTCGACTTAAGAACCAAATATCGACAAAACAAACATTATTAACTTAAATGATTAAATAATGTTTATAACATTGCAATAAGTGATATAAAAGGAATAATGAACTAGAAAAATGTTCTTAATAAAGTGTAAATTTTCTGAAGTTTACTATTCAGGATGTTAAAGAATGATCGAGTCAAGTCGGACCCGAGGTAAGGGATCTTACTCCTCTCTTTCTTTTTAGTACACTCTTTTATGTCATTCCATCTAAAGCTCATATTTCTTGTTATTGGGATGTAATTTTATATTAAACATACTGTAATTTTTATGTTCATGTGATGAGAGACCATATTCTCTCTCATCAATCCATTTTGGAAGTTTTGAGTGGCGCTGTTAGGCTGCCGAATTTTCGTAATAGATCCAACCTCTCTCTTTCTTTTTATGTACTCTCTGCTATGTCACATCTTTTAAGCTCCTCTTTGTTATGTTGGGGGATATTATTTTATATTCCACCTTCTATAAACATTATGTTAATATGATGAGATACCCTATTTGATCTCATCAATCCATTTTTGTAAGTTTTATGTGGCGCCGTTAGGCTGCTGATTTTTCGTAAGGGATTTTTCATCTCACTTTTATTCCCGTGAGATTTATGCTACATTTGCCACAATTTCCTTTTAGTGGTGTATGTACTGCCCATTATTCCACTCTTTGTGTAATATACATTCTTTTATGAGTATTTACATCAATGACTTATTGTCCTTCTTTCATGGGGTGTATGTTTTGAAAGATACCCAAGTCAGTAAGGGAACCTTTCACCCTCTTCTTTTTTAAAAGACTTCTTTTGTTGGGTCTTTTAATTTGAATATTGTTATGTTGGGATATTTATCATATATCCTTATTAATGTAAATTTTATGTCCATGTGATGAGATACACTTATTTATCTCTCATCAACTCATTTTGATGTGACACCGTTAGGCTGTCAAGGGAACTTCTTAACCCAATTTCGATTTCATTGGGTTCAACATGTAGTTATTGAATATGTCATCCTTTGAATATGTGTGAATGACCTTTGATTATTTTACACTTAATATCAACTTATATTTGTTGTATTAGTTTGTCACACATAATTATGTAATTGATTTATCCTTAAACCAAGGATACCGTCTTTGTATGGGACTTCATCACAATCTCCTTTCATTGAGGCATATTTTGTTTTATACACAACCTTATTTAATATGGTGTATAAACCCCTTTTATTTTTACATTTATCCAAAAGGAATATTTTTTATACGAAGTGTTTTACTAAACGAAAAAAGGGAATGTTTTGTCGTACGTATGCGGCGAAAACGACTTCTCCGCCGCCGTGACCGTTATTTGAGTTTCAGCTTCCTCTACAAGCCATACCTTCTTTTTAAAAGAAAAATAAATACCATGTTTTAATTTTCTTTTATTTTGGTATTGAAAATGGTTTTCATAATGTTTTTATATCATTATATTGTATTGATATATTGTGATTGAAAGGTGTAAATGTTATATTTCCTTTTTGCATGTTTTATGTGAAACAATTATGTTAAGGTTCTTGGGCATTATTATGAAGACGGGTGGTTCCATGATAAACTAAGGGTGGGTGAGCCCGATATAGCTCTCCAATGCATTGGGTAACGCGAAGGAGTGAAACATTAAGGTTTCTCCGAAGAGATTTAAGGAATATACTGTGATGGGTATTCCAAAACGTAACCAAGAGGGTTACTCCCTACGTAAGAATGTTATGAATGCCTCAAGTTACATTTATGTCATATGATTTCTATGATTTTATAAGGTATGTTAAAGTGCTTATGTTTTATGGGTAAAGTATGATTTCATTCTTATGTATACATGTACTCATGATTCATTTCCATATTTTTATATCCATTACTGAGCTTTTTATGCTCATCCCAAGTTTTTGAAATGTTTTTCACAGGTCAAGGGAAGGGTACATGATGTGATTATAGTGTCATTGATGTGTCAAGAAAGAATCCATGTTTTATTTTAAATATGTTTCTGTTGATGGGAAGAATGAATACTGTCTTTTATGTAACTACTTTGTTTAAATGTGGAATGTAATGCAAGTTTCATGATCTAATTCTCTAAAACTCTAAACCTGAAAAGATCCTCAATGTGTAATCTTGTAATAACTCAATATTATGTAACGTTTAAGGCTGTGGCCTTATAATATATCTACCTACAATGCATTGGGTAAGGATGGATAACTCTTGTGTTATATATGATAGGCGTGAAATTGATTTTATGTTCACAATTCTATGTTTGTACCTGGTTTTCATGTCCATAATGTTTTTGTGTGAACCTATATTTCATTTCCATATGTTTATGAAAGGTCCTGATTTCATCTATTTTACTTAATGAGTAGATATTTTTCTTTTTATACATGTTCACAATGTCCTATGTTTATATGCATTCCACAATTTCATGTCTTATGTCAATGTTATAATCTCATGGATTATGTTATTTGATTACCTTATGACTCATGCTTTGTGAACTACCAATATTTATTACATGTCTATCATGTATAATATATCTTAGTTTCATTGTATGATCTTTTAATTTTATGGTTATGTACTAATACCCTTATGTTCATGTTTTTCTGATATATATTCCTTGTTTACCCTAACAAGTAATTCGATCTCACACTTTATTTTGTTTTTCCAAAATATAAAAAGAATTGTTATATGTATGATATTTCAAAAAAAGTTTTGGTTATGAAGAAATATGAGGTAAAATAGGTAGATGTATTATGAAATAGTTGATTATGTTTTCGGGCTTCCAAATACTATAAACTAATATGGAATTTGGGAATGTGTGTCATTTAATTTATGAAATATTCCACAAAAATTATGTAATGTATATGTATGAAAAGAATGAATCTTTATAGTTGGTATGAAAGAAAAGGTTTAGTCAATATTTTGAAACTATGGTGATAAAAACTTTTTCATATTCTTAATTATAAGTAATTGGTAACAATAATACATTTTCATAAATATTCATGAATAACCTATATCTAAACTTAATGTGTCATAGACTGAAATTTTATGAGAAATTTCCTTTCATTATGTGGTTATGTGACTTTTATTAGTGTTTGTAATTAAATGAATTCTAGTTTTGGTGAATCTATCGACCCTAAATGAACCGTGTTAATGAGGAATGCAATATAATATGAAATGACGGACCTCTTGAGAAACCAAATGTTATGGAAAATGGAATTAAAAATACTTGTCTTTATAGCCACACATGTTTATCAATCCATGATTCATGATGAGCTTCCAGGTGGCCAATGAAGGGAACAATATATTTTATTCCCCTTTGTTCAGAATGTTAAAATCTATGTTGGGAACTTATTTCATGGTAGGTAAAGTGAATCAGTGGTGGATGATTATCAAGAATAGGAGGAAACAAGATAAAATTGACTCCATGGATTTGGATGAGTTCAAGATATTTTTTTGAATAATTAACTTCCTTTTATTATTATTAAAATAAAGGGAGATTGAATTTTCTAATAAATCTCATAACTACGATAAGAGAAGAAGAATATCATTTAAAGATAACTATAAAATATATGGAGAGAAAAATATTATATTTACTTTATAATAAATGTTTGGAAGGGAACATAGAAAAATTTTCTTAAGTGGATTGGTAAATGATATAATTTTGTGAAAAAAGTTCATCGATCATTTGATTACCAAAGTGACAGAAATAAATTTAAAGCTCCAAAGAGTGAACCTCCCTCAATTAAGTGATTCAATTTCAATGAGTTTTGTCATTATTCTAACAAGTTACCCAATCCAACAACTAATTTGGATGGTAATCCACAAAAATCTCTAAGGAAAAAAGATAAAAGGAACTATTATTACATCATTATGGTTGGAGTGATCCATGTTAATTAGGGAATACTTACCTCGTTTCCCTTTTTGCGAATATCTTATTTGAATTTGAATGAATAAGCCCTATGAAAATCTTATTGTTCATCCATTTGTAAAATTTAGTCTGATTATCTACTTGTAATCTAAAATAATGAAATCACATATTATTTTGGTACAAGGATCAACGCATGATTCCAATGAAATTGTTTTCATATATAAAAATTTCTTATATATGGAATAAAGAAGCATGTGTTTTTTCTATATGGGTTTTCAGGTTATTACCTTTTTCAATAGAATAAATGATAATGGTATTCACGTGTTTAGTTTGGGACAATTTAGTGCTACATCATGATTTTTAGGGAATTAATGATAAGTTGATTTCTGAAATTTAGTAACCTAATTTAGAATGTTATTGATTTTAATCTTTTGTAAGGTTCATAAGGGTAAGCATTAATGAATTTATTTATGTTTAACTTTTGATTAGGTTTTAGAGATTATGGTATCAATTCACCATATAAATATTTTAGCATATTGTATAACCTATACTAACAATTTTTTTTGATGATAATTGGAGATGGAAGGAAAGAATTATCATCCCTTTATAGATCTTATGATCCACAAGTTATTCAAACATTAAAATTTAAACTTCATTTTTTAGTAGTAAGTGATGAATTTGAAATTGATTGATGCAAAACCAATGGATGATGTTATTCTCACAATATTAAATGAATCCAAGTAAGTATTTCTTCTAATGAAAATTCTTCAACTTTAGGAACATTTTCTTGTAAAAAATTGTTTTCATAATACCTTACATTATGATGAATAAAATGATCTCTTAGATAAACACATATTTATCATTTTGTGATGGTTACCATTATAAGAACCATGATCTATATCCATCTACATCAAAACGTGATATTTTGAATTCTCACCCACGTCTATGTTTTCACTCTCTGCTGAAGTTTTCATAACCAAAATCCTAGTAATGTGGTGATATTTTTCTTTTAATTCACATATTTATATGAGAATGTTTTATTGAACATTTTTAGGATGTGGGTTTCCCACAAATAAATTATCAAACACCCATCTTTTATTTTGAAGTGAAATTTCTAATTAAAAGGATGAAATTTACTTTTTAAATCCATGATCATATCATAATGATATATTTTCCATTGGAATATCCTCCAAATCTATGTCAAATTCATGATGTGTCCCATGTATATATTCCATGTAATTACATACTTTATCCTTCACACATAATTAAATTATGTTTCATTCTACCAGAGAAAGATCTTTTGTATGAAGGGAAATCAGTAGAAATTGTAGATCATATAGATAATGTTCTATGAAATAAGACCACTTTTTTATGAAGATATGTGGGAACATGAAAATATGATGATATAGATTTATCCACATTTTTTTATAATATAGAGATGAATTTTGAGGGTGCAATTTATTTTAAGGGGAAGAATGTAACACCCTGAGTTTTTATGAATTATCATTTTCAAATAAATTAAAATTATTTCATGGATTGTGTTACATGATACAACAAGTCTACCTAGATTTAAATACAATAGTTTTTTTATATGAAACATTGAGTTTCAATTTTTTTTCATAGAAGACTAATTTTTCCTTGTGTAACACACAACATTGTGTTTCTTTGATATGTTATGTTACACACATTGTTATGTTTTCTAAGAAACAATATCTTATTTATTATGAAGGTTATCACTAAAACGTTGGAATAGAGTTAATGAATATGATTAATTGATTTATGAAAATATGGTCTATACATGTATATATAAAAAATTATTGGGATAACAATTAATTATAAAAGAAGATTAAAACCATTTGAAAATAAAGGATGTGTTTCTATGAAAAACTATTTTTATTCCCATTAAAGAGTTTTATATTACAAAATTAAATTAATCACTATTATTGAATGATATTAATATATTTATTATGTTATATATTCAATTAAATGGTTTTAAATTTATCCAATAATTTATAATGTCAATAAATAAGAACAAATTCATTTTTAAGTATAAAAAGTTATATATTTCTAAATGACAATTTTGTCACCTTTTAATGGAAGACTTTTTTTAAAACTAATTTTTGACACTTTTAAAAAAATTTATTGAAAAATATAAACTTTTTTTAAGAGTATAATATCAAAATTATCTTCGGGTGAATTATTGGTATTTTTTGAGAAGAATCATTTTTTCGATGAATAGTGGGAAATAGTGGATTTTAATTGAAAACTAGCTTTTGATATAAATATTATATAATGAAAAATAATATTTTGATTTGGCTTTAATGAAAAAAAATGTTTGATTATAAATCCATTAATCTGGTAATTAGAATAGTTTTATGTTGAATTTTGATATAAAAACTTATTAAACATTCGAACATTTTCACTTTAAAACCCACCTTTCTTACACCGTCTCCAGAATAAATCTTTAATTAATTTTATCCACATATTTGATTTAAATTTATAAAAATGGTTTAGATATTTATAATAATATGTAAAATATTTATTAAATATATACCATTTTTTATGGATAATAACAATAGTAAACTTAGTAATTTTTATAACCCTAATTAAGGGTAAATCGAGTAATTAAGGGTAAAAATAATATTATCATTATTAGAAAAAGGCTCTAAAACCTGAAAAAATTTTATTGGATGAGAATGTTTCATCCAAAATAGATAGAGGATAGTTAATGTGGCCATTTATGACCATTTGGACGAGATTATAACCTTTATAATATTTTATTCAAAGAATAGTAAAACCTGTTATACTGTAGTATTTAAAAGGTGAAATATTTTAATATGTTGTATTATAGGGGATATGTTCATTTATAAATTTTAAATTTAAATATAAAACACTAATATACATCATGAAAATTTACTTTTAATTTTTTGTGAAGAAATATATATGATAAATAATTGCGCAATAATGAGTCACTAATTATTCAAATAATAAAAAAAATAAATTAAATGACATTAGAAATATTAAAAGAAATATTATTTGAATTAATTAAGGTTTTATATAAATTTTATAAATGAATATGAAATGTTATGGGGGTATTAAATAGATTTTTTGAATAATGTTTCATCATTTATTTTCTTAAAGTCAAAGTACTGAATAATGCCAAAATTAACAATAATTAATTTTTATGAAAATACTATTTTATTAAATTATTTAAAAATCATAAAAATTTGATAGAAGTAAAAAAGGGATTATATATGGTACAAAATATAACAAATTTTCCATTTATGGTCAAATTTAAACTTTATAAGTAAAAACAAAAATCCTCATAATATTAAAACATTTGTTAGTGTAGTTAAAATTAAAATGGGTTAGCTAAGGGTTAATCAAAATGACCTGGTTTAAAATAACACTATAACATGAATAAAATATATATTTTGATTATATTAAAACATTAGAATATCTTATATTATAATAAATTTTTTTATAGGTATTTTTCATTAGGTTTAATTTTATATAAATTAATATTTGTAGATATTCCAAAAGTCCCCTCCCCTCTCTTATAAATGAGAACATCTTCTTTTATTTTATTTACACATAAAAACCTAAATGTATCAGAAAACCCATATAAAAGTATCCTCCCAACATTCCTTCCCTTTTACTATATTCCTTCATTTAGGGAAGAAATCCAACAAAGGATTTCCTTTGGGGGAAACCAATAAGAGATATCCAAAGAAGCGGTAATGTTCATCAATAAAGGTTTCTTTTTTATTTTTTCCTTAATCCCATTAAATTTTTTATTTTAATTTTATATAATAACCTTAGTATATTAAATATAATTATATTTTTTATGTTAATTTTAGTACCATAAACTCCACCGACTTTTATCCAATGAGATACCCAATCATCATTCATGCGTACGGCAGACTACAGTCTCTTGAACCATTGACGTTCATTCTTCCATTATCAGTATTAATGGTTTGGAATGATGATGGACTTGTCATTTATACATGATATATATTATATTTAATATATTATTGTAATTTTTTAATTGTTATATCACACATTCTTTTATTCTTTCCATTTTGTGGGAATAAGATAACATCATTCGTGTGTACGACGGACTACAACCTCACGGAATAATGTGATTCATTCATGATTTACATGGAATATATTAAAGATGGTTATAATTAAAATATGTTAAATATATGAAATAATTTTTTTTTTGTAATGATACTATATCATAAATTTTTATTTTATTAATCTGATAAGAAAATTAAAATATCGTTCATGCATACATACAACCTACGCTCTCCCTGAATATTGTATTTTATTTTCTACCTATAACAATTATAAATAACAATAGATACATGTATAATGAATAGTTTTATATTTATATCATGGTCATAATTAAATGTATTATGAAATCATGATCTATGTATGAGGACCATGAATAACAAGTCTAATCATCTATGAGAAACAAATTGATTATTACCTGAAGCATAAATTTAACAAGGAAATTTTAATAAGAGAGAAGTCTTATGAAAATAATATATGGTGTTATATATATAAATATTATTATACGGTACACATATAAGATATTTATATTTATTATACAAGATGTTCGAACATGTATACATAATTTCATGACATAAGGTACGGTTATTTCTCATCTCACTTTTATTTCTGCAAGCTTATGCTATATTCACAACTTGTTTATTTTTTGTGGTGTGTATACTAAACATTAATGGATTATATGATAATTATACATAAATTTATGGATATTTAAATATATTTTTTATCTATATTCCATGGGGTTTATGGTTCATATGTTACCCAATCTGTAAGGTAATTTTCTCTCAATTTTTCTTCTTTGAGACTCATGTTATGTTATGCACCTATATTATTTGATGAGGCGTATATAATATATTTTGAAATTTTTTATCATGAATATAATTCTTTTAATTATATTATATTTTTCTTAAAATAATATTTTCACTTCATTAGAAAATTTATCTTATTCAAAAACAATGTTTCTAAAAATGTTTTAAAAAATGTTTTTATATGGTCTTTTATGAATTTTCAAGGAAAATGATTTAAAAACGTTTAAAGATATTTTGAAGCTTTTTTTTCAAGGTTATACTCAATGAAAAATGTCTGAAAAATGTTTATTTATTTTAAAATCATTTTTAATGGGAAAATTATATTTTTCACAATGAATTTTTTTAAAAGAACATTCAAAATTATTTTCTATCTATGATTTAGTATATTTTTGTCACTCTTGAATTTCTAGGGATATGATCCAAGGATACCATTTATATTATTTCAATAAATGGTTTTTATGGAATTATTTTTATGAATACTGTTACATTTCAATGACATATGCTGTAATGAAATGATTACGAAAAGAATTTCATTTCTTGATTTCTAACATGTTTTATGGTTTATCATCTTGTGGAACATATATATATTATTTTATTATATTATTAGGGGAACTATATTTCCCTCTAATGAATTCGATCGGGATGGATAACTCAAGAGGTATATATGTTAATCGTGAACCTAAATTCATATTCATAATTCTATGCATGGGCATGGTTTTCATGTAAATAATTTTATGTGTAGATCTTGTTTTCATGTCCATATATTTATGAAAGGGCCTGATTTAATCTCCTTATCATAATGAGTGAACCTATTTCTATTTATAAATGTTCAAAAATATAAATGTTTATGTGTATGATACAATTTAATGTCTTATGTCATTGTTATGATCTCATTGACTATGTTATTTAATCCCATTATGATTCATGTATTATGAACAGCCATTATTAATTCCATGACTCTTGTATATGAACCTTAATATTCATGGTATTGTATTCACAAGTTATGATTCAATTATCATACCCTTATGTTCCTGTTATGATTATGTATCTCCCTTGATTGCACTTACTGAGCATCCAATCTCACCCTTTCTTTTATTTTTTCCCTTGGATACAAATAAATGCATTAAATATGATATATCAAAAGGGTTCTAGTAATACATAAATATAATGGAGAAGATTTAGATGTATTATGAACTATTATTTTTATGATTCCATGTTTCCAAAGGAACTAAACTAATATAGTATTTGGGTTTGTGTTTTTGTAATGATTAAAATATTCTGAAAAATAATTTAATTTATATGTATGAAAATCCCAGGTCATTATAAAATACGACCGAAATCAGCAGTTTTATGCATTCCCATCCTCTTATATTGAAATGTTACCCCCTAGGGACTCTCAATCATGACGAAATACAGAATTCTATTAATAACTTATAACAAGAATTAATTTAAACAATAAATCACCTTAAAATATTACAGTGATATAGTGAATACCACAATTTAGGAGTTGTTTAAGAGTATGTATCAATGGTTAAAACAATCCATAAATAATTAGAGACACTTAATATTTTTAGTGGATTAAACCACTTCTAAAAAAATGAGATTTTAAAATGGAATGAGGGGGTTGTATGTACACAATTACCTAAAATTTAAAATATTTATACAAAACATATAAAATTTAGTAATTTAAATAGTCATAAAAAATTAATTATATACAAAATTATAAACATTATATAACACAATATTATATATACATAATTTTGTTTTCTTTAGTTATAAGTTTCAATGGAATTATATATAAGATTGATAAAAAATATATAGCACATGAAATAGAGATCCAATAACATATCTTCACTATTTAGTATACAGATTTAAAAATTTATTTTTCCACATTAACAATTACATTAAAATCAAGGGAAACCCCCAATGCACCCATAAAGGTAACTATGAAACCATGTTATTAGTTGATGAACACTAAATAGTTACTACATATGATCCCCCCAACATTCCTATAGTATAAGTAGGTTCATTGGAATTAGGATGCATACCTAATGAATATTAGATTATATCATAAAGAATCAATTATAAAGAAGGGTCATACCAAAAGTATGGAGTATTTCTAATAAAATAGGTAGTGTAATTGATGTTTCCAATGGAATAATAATTGTGAAAGACCTACTCATATATTTAAATCATTTTTTATTCATAATTCATATATCGAAAAATAATATAATTCATGTAATGTGATATAATATAAGAATTTTTTTGGAAAACGGTGTAAAAATATTTAACTAAATTAATTTATTCTAAATAAAAAATAATAAATTTTCTTAATGAGGATTAAAAATATAATCAATTAATTCATCAATGACCATATGATTTTTTTCATCCACCATTAAAAGGATTACATCATCTTCACCCAATAAGGACCCAACCGTAAAACATTACTTAATATTGAGATCACTCAATAATTTGACTTTAACTCACATTTGAGATCATTTCAGGTTACGAGTTTTAGAGAATTAGGAAATAACTATTACATTACATCTCAAAAATTATAATGTATACATTTCTACTCTACCCAAATTTTTTCAAAACTAATAAAACACGTTATATAGAACAAGAATTATTTTCTTCATAAAAATATTCATCAATTATGAATTTCTCTTATACTTTATTATAACATATGACTAGCTTTTAAAAAAAACATGGGATGAGCATAAATAGCTTAGAAAGGAATATAAAATAAGGAATAAAACCATTTGTCCATGAAATTTAAAACCAATGAAAACATTTTTTACAAAATAATACTAATAACCCTTAAAACATATACTATTTTACACACCGTATGAAATCATAAGATTTTTAAATACACTTATATAAATAATAAACAATAAAAGATACTTGTGGAATTCATAATATGCTTACATTGTAGCTTTCATAACAACATATGGATTAACCATCACGGTTTTGTGTGGAATTCCAATAAAAATATATTACCTAAATCTCTCAGAGGAAACTTTATCATTTACCTCAATCACATTATGCAATATATTGTAGAGATATCACGGGCTCACCAACACTCAGTTTATCACAAAACCAAACATATACATAAAAAAATTTCTAATAAACATAAAATAATCATGACATATAAAACAAGCATAAAGGATAAACAACATTGTGACATTTCAATTTAGAAGATATCATTTCAATATATTGATTTAATCAATCCATTTTTAAAACACAATTAAAACATTTGAAAATAATATTTCTGAATCAAAGTGTACCATACGTTTTTGAATTTTTTGAAAGAAATTGACCTTTTAAAATATTCATGTCCTTATAAATAAATCATTAAAGCCATTTTTATAACATGGACATTAACGAGAAATATTTAAAAGCATAAATCTTCAAAACATTTAAAATTATGATTTAGTTAGAGTCTCTTACCACTATTTAAAACACATGAATAAAGGTAATTAAAAAACAAAATTAAACAAAACATATAATATCATTATAATTAGGTGATTCAAGATATAATATGTTAAGGGTAAGTATATACAACATATGAATGTAAATTTATGTATAACAACAAATAAGTCTCAATGGAATGTAAATTGAGACAAAATGTATTTAAAAGATCATATCCATAGATTAAAGATAAATCAAAGACATAAATATGTTTAAGAAATATAAGTACACCAAATATAATTTGATATTCAGTATAAAACAATCAGCAATCATTCACACATATTTTTTGAAAAACCAAACCAATGATATAGATATTTAACTCAATGAATGGAGATTGAGCTATGATTTCCTTTACAATGTCCATATAAATGACGTAAGAATTTATAAAATCGGTGATTATGTTTAGAACCAATATATACACACAAAGGAGTGTTTAAATTACAACATAAATAAATAAATATTGATTTCACTCATAATCTTGGCATAATATAATCAATAAAGTATGCATAAAACCCAATGAGTGGAAATTGAGTTTATAAATTCCATTACAAAGATCATTTTTTTAATAAAATAGATCGATTAACTGTATTCACTATAAATAAACACAAATAAATTAAAAATAAAATATAGGATATCCAATTTTATTTCTCACATAATCATAACAAAACGTAATCAAGAATTATATGATTAACCCAATGAATTGAAATTGGGTAACGAAGTTACCTTACCATGAGTCTGAATTTTCTCATTTGTTCATTATAAACCTGGATAATAAAATATTGTTAATTTTCAATTAATTGGGATAATTTTTCACGTTTATTATTACTTTTATATAACTTATTACAATTTTATAATAATTACATTATTATTTATGTTCACATTGTTCGTATTGTTGATATTCTATACTTGAGTCAGAAATGAACTACTTTGATGTAAATTGTCCATGTTGTCAAAATCCCGTAATATATATAATATTATTCATTATTTACAAATCATTTATATCCAATATATATTTATTTTTACTAGTTAATAAAATTTTGAGATAATAAATTAAATGCACCATTTATGGAGATGGTATGCCGTACATACTCTAGAACGCTACTTTCATTTCATTGTCAAATTAAAGGAATGAAAACTAAATGATAAAAAGTTATATTATAATTATATTATAATATATAGGTTATATATGATAAATATTTCATTAAATTCATCATTTATATGTTCCATGTATGGCATGAACTGGTCATGTCACTTTGAGGGGGCGGTAGTCCGTACTTTTTCAAATGAAGTTATAATATTTAGAAATTATAGAAAGAATAATTTTATGAAAAAATAAAAATATTGATGGATAGAGAATAAATAAATATAATATATATCATATATAAATACAATTCCATCATAATGGTTACCATTAGATATTGACGGAGAAAATTGAACAATAATCGTTTTGTGTGGCAGTAGTTTGATATACATAGAAACAATATGTTCGTATCCATTAGATAGAGGTGTGTGTATGTTTTTTTGAATATTTATCATAAAAAAATACAAGTATTTTTTTTGAAACTATTTTTTAATGTAAAAATTTTACAAGAATATCTTAGAGATGGAATAAGTGAAATAATAGAAATGAACTTGAGAGAAGATGTTACCTAAAAATCAGGTAACTTCTTTTCATTTGATCTAGAATGCTTTCTAGAATTGTATTCGTTCCAAGTTAAGGCTTCTAGTATGAATGGAAGGATGCTTGAGATTATTTTATAGGAATTTGAAAGAGACAAGGGGATTTAGAGGTGTTAGTAAGTGGGTAGAGGTGGTCGCATTTTATAAGATGAACGAGGGGCACTTTAGGGGAGTCTTGAAATATTTTTCATTATAAATTTATTTTCAAATTATAATATTTAAAAAGTGATATATTTAATGTATAATATGAAAAGGGGTCGAAATACTCCCAACCAATAGGTTTTAGACAATTTTAGGTCACAAAAGTAACCTAATCTTTTAGCTTTTACCCTTAGTTAAAAACATTAACTCTTACCATGTCTTCCTATATTATCGTAATATATGGTTTCTATATATACTATAAAATTAAAATAGAACAAAAAGTGGGTAATTAATGAAATAATTAACATTATATAAGTCAGTATACCTAGTATTATATTCTTAGGAATATTGTATCTTTCAATAAAATAATATTTTATTAAAAAACTAATTTTTGTAAATTTTGACACTATTTTGTAATTGATTTTTGTTAATGTATTAAAAACATGATTCCTCAAAAAAAGTAATTAAAAAAATATTTTTTAAAACACTCCATAGAATTCGTGGATGTAATCAAAATGTTCAAATTACATTTATTTTAGTATTTATAATGTCATTTTTTAGAATCTTTCATTCATAATGTAATCACTACGTCATCATTGTGTGATAAAAAAAATTATTTATATGTTGTACAGAAATTATAAATAAAATAAAATTATTTTGGAAATATTTTTGTATTTATAATTAGTATTTAGAGTCAAATATATCTAATATATAACACTATATTAAAGTTGTTTTAGTAAAAGTTACATGTTTATGTTAAATTTCTCGTCTCTTTAAATTAATTCTTATAACATGTGATTATCACACCGAAGTGGCTCTATGAGGTCCTAAAATTGACCCAAGGATGAACATGGTCTAAAATATATCATAAAATAATATTTTGACATTTTTAGGGAAGTTTTATATTATAATAATATTGTTTTTACCATTATTTACCTGATTTATCCTTTAACCATTTTAAATAAAAATAATTACTAAAGTTACTATTCATATTGTACAAAAATCAAGGGTACTTATTTTCACAATTTGGAACTTATGATTCCAAATATGGAATCTATTTTTCAAAATTCAAAACACATAATTTACAGAAAATAATTTAAAATCAATTCCTGTTGTCAAAAGAAAAAAGTGGATTTTTAATAAGAAAAAACTATCAAAAGACTGATATGTGTTTATTTCCAATTTAAGAGGTAAATTAAAAAAAATTACAATATTGGATTAAATGAAAAAACATAATTCAATTACACATTAAAACCAAATAAAAGTATAACTAAATATATAAATAAATTAGATGAAAAGGTAGTTTTGAGTTAATATGCATCATTTTTAACTATTTATTAAAATATATATTTTATTCGAAAAAATACCAAAACATCATCCAAAGTAAATTTTTATGTCCTAATTCAAAATACGAAATTTACATTTTCATATATAACATATAAATGTAACAAAACCTATATTTAAAAAGTGTTCTCCATCAAAAGGTAGTAAAACTGTATAGTTTTTAGAAAAATAATTTTTTTTAATAGAAAAATTAGATTTTGTTCTTATATAATATATAGAAAACATATAATATGAATTTAAAACAATAATTTGAATATATAACAAGTTCTTTAATTAAATAAATATCTATATGGAGTGATATTATTTTATAAACACAATGATTCTATTTTTAAATGGGTTTTAAAAAAAACTCATCCTTTATATTCAATTGGTTTTTATTTCCATTTATTATAAATTTGGTAACCAATGAATCATTATTTAAACATATGTACACCATATATTCATAATTTAGTTGATAATAATTATTTCCTCCATTCTAACGACTATGTTATAATGGTATCATTTAACTAATAATATTTAGTTTTTCATTTAAGATCGATGTAGCATATCATGTATTCTATTGAACATAATGTTTCTTTTGTAAAACATAGGATATTACATTATTACACATTTTGTAAATTTCAACCTCACAATTTTAATATTTTTTTTGTTATGTTAATTGAAAATACCACATCATGAAAATAATTCAATAAATCTATCACATTAAAATAAACAAAGAGAAGTACAAAGGTCTCTCAAGATAACACATACTAGGATTCCTTGTATGAAAACATTGATATGGAAGAAAAACTAACCATCTTGTTCTGATATAGAGTGATATAAAACATGATCAGGATAATGTTAACAACCAAAAAATCCATACACTTGTGATGAGTTAAATAATCTTTGATTTCCTAGTAAGAAAATTAAACTGAAAACGTATTTATTTTAGTATTTTTTTTATAATGTTGAGGAATTTATTTATGAGGCTGACTAAGTACAGAAGTTCACATACTTACGAGTAAATTAGAACTTTATCCTTTAATAAATATTAACCACAATCTCATATTTTCACCAAATAATGAGTATTTAAGATTCATTGGTCACAACTGAAGCGCTATAATCAACTCCTAGAGAATCACATAATCCAAAAAAATGAACTATATATTTCCCCTGTCTTTAGACATTAAACAAAACCATAATTGTTTGTACAATATCATATAATCATCCCAATGTACAATCCTTTAAAAAAATAAGTACAACTTTAAATCTCTAAAATTCAACCAAAAATACCCAAAGATCAAAAAATACTATCCAATAAAAATCTTCCTAAAAATTCATCAAATTAATCCAAAATAAAATTGAAAACAAAATTCAAAAGGATTTGATCACATAGTCTTCCAGGATAACTCCCAAAATTTATCTCCAAATCATATAGAATACTCTCGAAGTCTTATACTAAATAGTAATTAACCTAATCACATATTCCCCAAGATATATTGATCATTTCTATAAATAACCCAAATTTCCATTTATCAACAATAAAAACATATATTCTTCCAAAATAAATTCAACCATTTTTCCTCAATTAAATCCCATATAATTATATTTAACTTAATCATATAATGTTCTCAAAATATATAAAATATATTAAAATAAAAATTTTCACTTAATCCTTAAATCATTTTTACAATACCAATTATTTCCATTTGATAAAATAGAAGATCCCAGAATCAACTTATTCTGATTCCAAAAACTCAATAAACAAATAATTTAAAGTCATATTGACTAGTGACTTCATTTAGGCCAGTGGTAGGTGATAGAGCTTTGTCACAATTCGATTGAGTGTTTGATTTCCATAGCCTTGTTCGATGTGACATGTTGTCACCTATCTTGTGGGTTTTCCTTTTAATGATACTAAAAAATAAACCTATCATTTTTTAACCTCAATGGTTGAATTATACCCCTCATTTTAATCAAAACTCATAATGACTTCAACATATTGATTCATTAATTCTTATATATATTGATATTTTTTACTTCACCTACAATTGATAAAGTAAAACTTTTATGAAGAATGGTTATTATAACTTGATCAGGCGGTCAACTTGGTTTCATCATCATCTTATTCACATAGATAGAAGTTCCAAGCTGTGAAATATTGATTTATAGGTCCATCAAAATCATTTTCTTACTTTATAAAAATACACCTTGTACAACATGGTTTATATGGGTGTACATGAAAAAATAATTTCTAAAAATATTAATGTATGGCATATAATTTCAAATCATCTTATAGAACGTGATTTTTATAAAACAATCGTACCAATTTTGAGTTGAAACATTCAATAAATGGTCTTGCTGAAATACCATAAGTATTTGATGAAAGACTATATTTTAAAAAATATATAAATATGTTACACAAGGTTCTCCTTCTTCATCACCTTTTTTTGAATCATAATATAATTCAGAATCATGTGATAAGGTATGATATTTGAAAATTCTATTATAATATCTACCTTTCTTGAATATATGAGAATATTGAGAAAATAAGATTTGATTAAATAGAACAGAAGATATACAATGATATTGAAGTATCGTGGAGGTGTTTGATATATCAAACAACATCTTGTCAGTGAGTTGTATGTTAGAAATTTTTTTACAATCATCCAAACATGAATTTGAAATAATTATTGCAAACATGTCATTCGGAAGAGATTGGAAAATTGATTGAGATCCTCCTCCTTCCATTTGTAACTAACATTAATTGATCTAAAAAAGTTATAAAACAACGATTTAACCGAATTAATAGACATATATACTTACCATATGTTTATCTAAAACTCCTAATCCTTAAAGTTGTCTAAACCTATCCTCTGATAAAAACTATATGGCCCCATCCATAAAACATAACTTAATCTTATGATCATTCAATAATTTGACTTTAATTGACATTGAAGATACTTTCAGGTTTAGTGTTTTAGATAATCGAGACATAACTATGAAATTAAATAAAAAAATTACAAAGTAGACACTTCTACTCTATCTATTTTTTTGTCACAGTAATAAAACTCCTTAAATAAAACAAGAATTATTTTCTCTATAAATATTTTCTTGAATTATTCCTTCCTCTTATCCTTCCTTATGCCCTATGAAAAAAAATTTAAAAACATTTTATGAGCATAAAATGATTACCAGGGAATATAAAATAAGGAATAAAACTGTTAGACCATGATTATTAAAAACCCATGAACACATTTTCACAAAATCATACCTTTCACCCTTAAAACACAAACTCTTTAACATTCCTTATTAAATCATAAGATTCTTAAATAAACGCATTCAAATCATAAATCATAAAGGTAACTTGTGTAATTCATAACATACATACATTTTATCATTCATTTCTATATGGAGAGTATCCATCAAGGTTATGTTTGGAATACCCGTCATAGTACATTCCCTAAATCTCAAAGGAGAAACATTATCATTTACCTTTATCACATTTCCCAGTGCATTTGAGATCTATCATGAGCTCACCCGCCCTTAGTTTACCACGAAATCACCCATATTGATAAAAAATTTCCATCAAACATAACATAATCATAACACATACAACAAATATAAAAGAAAAATAATATTTCGACATTTCAATTCAGAAGATATCATTTCAATACATTGAGGTAATCAATACATTTTAAAAATATAATTAAAAATTTTAAAAATTAATTTTATGAATCCAAGTGTACCATAAAACTTTGACAAATTTTAATGAAGTTAACCTTTTAAAACATTAATTTAATTATAACTGAAACTATAAAACTATTTTTAAAACATGGACATTAATGAGAAATATTTAGAAGAAAAAATCTTTGAATGATTTAAAATGTTGTTTTATTTAGAGACCAATACCACGTAAGGATATAGTAGAAGAAAAATATTTAGTGGATAAAATTAAAAAAACATATAATATCATGAGAATATTAATATTAAGGATATAATATGTCAAAGGGAAGTATATACACCATATAAAGGAAAATTGATGCATACTAACAAATAAGTCACAATAGAATGTAAATTGAGATGAAATCACTCACAAATATCATATCCTTTTATTAAGGATAAATCAATGAACTAATTATGTGTGAGGAATATAAATACAACAAATATAAGTGGATATTATGTGTAAAATAATCAGAGGTCATTCACACATATACTTGATAATATAAAATCAATGACATGGATATTTAACTCAATGAATAACGATGGAGTTAATATTTCCATTAAAAAGATCATATAAATGATGTAGGAATTCATCAATGGGGTGATTATATGTAGAAATAGTGAATCTAAAAAAATTAAATTTGAAATTACAACATAAAAATTAAACTATGATTGCCCACATAATCTTGGCATAATATAAATAATGAAGTATGTGTAAAACCGAATGAGTGGAAACTATGTTTAGAAATTCCCTTACAAAGATCATTTTGTTAATAAAATAGAATTATTATTCATATTCACTATAAATCCAAATAAAAAAATTATACATAAAAGATTATTTATCAAATTTTATTTCTTATATAATCACAACACAACATAATCAGGAAGTAAAAGATTAAACCAAATAATGGAAATTGGCTTCAGAGGTTCCCTTACCTTGAATATGACTTATCTAATTAATTCTTTATATTATTGAATAATAAAATTAGGTTAATTTATAATTACTAGGGAAAATTTTTCATGTTTATTATTCATTTTATATCACTTATTACTATGTTATAAAAATTAAATAATTATGTAAGTTCATATTGGTTGTTTTTCTGATATTCAGTACTTGAGTTGCAGATGAACTTGTTTGATGTAAATTGTCCATGTGGTCAAAATTAAATCATTTATAGAATATTATTAATGATTTAAATATCATATATATCAATTATAAATTTATTTATAATAGTCCATAACATGTCGAGATATTAAATGAAATGCACTGTTCCTGGAGACGTTAGGTTGTACGTATGCAAGAATGCTACATTCATTTCATTTTCATATCAAAGGAATGAATAATAAATGATAAATAGGTATATAATAATTATAGTATAATATATGTGTTATATAAGTTACATGATTTCATTAAATCCATCATTTATATGTTCCATGTATGGCATGAACAATTTATATCACTTTGGGGGGGGGGGGGGTAGTAGTCCGCACTTCTTCAAATGATATTATCATATTTATTCATTATGGAAAGCGTAATGGTTTGTTATAAATACATAATTACAGATGGATTGAGAAAATATGAATATAATATATATCATATATAAATAAATTTTGATCAAAATGGACACCATGATACGTGGTCAGAGAAAATTGAATAATCATCATTCAGGGATGCAGTAGTTCGCTGTACACAGAAACAATATGTTCATATCCATTAGATAAGGGTGTGTGTATGTGTAGTCAGAATAAATATCATAAAAAATTATTATTATATTTAGGATATTGTTTTTGTTATTTAATCATTGAATAAAAATATCATGGGGAGTGAAGAAGGAAAATAAAAGAAAGGAACTTGAGAGTAGACGTTACCTCTAAATCGGGTAACTTCTTTGGATCTGAGCCAAAAAGGATTTATTGAATTTCTTTCTTGCTAAGTTAAGTATTATAGGAGGAATAAAAGGATATTGGGAGATTATTTTAGAAGAATTTGGGTGAGACAAGGGGCTTGAGAGGTGTGAGTAAGTGGGTAGAGGTGGTGGCCTTTTATAAGTGGGAGTAGAGTCACTTTAGTAATGTCTTGAAACTTTATTTTATTATAAATTTATTTTTTAATTATAATAGATAAAAAGTAATATATTTTAATTATAACATGATAATTGGAATATTTAATCTCAACCCATAAGTTTTAGACATGTTTATATCAGAAAATTAACCTTAACATTTATCTTTATCCCTTAGTGAACAACATTAGCTCTTACCACGTCTTCATGTATTTTTATAATATATGGTTAATATAGATACTATAAAATGAAAATATAAACAAAAGTAAATTATAAATAAAATATTTATGATTATTAAATTCAGTTTTCCAAATCATAAATTTTTAGGACTGTTATATCATTTTATAAAATAGAATACTTTTTAAAAACTCAATTATGTCAATTTTGAAACTATTCAGTAATTTATTTTTGTTAAATTAACAAAAACATTATTAATTAAAACCAAAGGAATTAGATCAAATATAATGTGTCACAATAATCCATAAAATTCATTTATGTCACGAAAATATTCAAATTAAATTTATTATAATATTCATAATATCATTTATTTGAATCATTCGTTAATAAGGTAATCACTACATCATCATTGTGTCATACATAAATTTATTTATTTAATGTATAAAAATTATAAATAAAATACAATGATTTAGGAAATATTTTTAGATTTATAATTACTACTTATAGTCGAATATATCAGTTATATAAACCTATATTAAAATTGATTTAGTAAAATATTCATGATTATGTTATTTTTATCTGAGCATTAACTTAATTCTTATAACATGTCATTATCACACCCAAGTGGATACATGGGGTCCTAAAAAAATAAAAAGTATTAAAATGGTCAGAAATATCTCATACAATAAGATTATGTCATGTGTTAGGGTAGTTTTATAACATTATAATATTATTTTGTACTATTATTTACCTGATTTATCTTTTAACCATGGTAAATAAAAATAATTACTGAAGTTACAATTCGAAACATCCAAAAATAAAACGAAAATATTTAGAAAAAAATACCATATGATTAAAAATATAGAATTCATTTTTTGAAATTCAAAACACATAATTTACTGAAATTAATTTAAAATTAATTCTTATTGTCAAAACCAAAAAGCGGGGTTTTAAGAAGTAAAAACATTCAAACGATTGGCATATTTTTATGTCCAATTTTAAAGTAAAAAATTAATTAAAATGGCAATAATTGGATTCAATGATAAAAATGTAATCCAATTTCACTTTAAAACAAATATAACTATATAAATAAATTACATGAAATTTATTTTTTGAATTAAAATGCTGTATTTTTCACTATTCATTAAAATATGTATTTTATCAGAAAAATACCAAAATTTCAACCATAGTAAATTTTGATGTCCCTATTTTAAATAAGATGTTTATTTTTTCAAATATAACATATTAAATTTAAAAAAAAAATTTTAAAATAGTTTGAAATTAAAATGCTGTAAAACTATATTTTTTTTAAAAATACATCTTTAATCTAAAAAATTTTATTTTGTTTTTATTTAATTACTATAAAACATATAAGATGAATTTAAAACAAAACACTAAATATATAAAAAATATTTTTCATTAAATAAAAATCCATAAAGAGTGATATGAATTTGTAAACAAGATTATTTTCTTTTTTAAAATAGGTTTGTAAATATTCACATTCTTTATATTCAATTGGTTTTATTTACATGTATAATAAATCTTTTAACTAATTAATCATTATTTTAAGATGTTTAAACCATATTTTCATAATTTAGTAGATAATATTTATTCCATCTATTCCAAGGGCTAGTTTATAATGGTAAAATTTAAATAAAAATATTTATTTTTTCATTTAAGATCAATGTAGACGATCATGTATGCTATTGAACATAATGTTTCATTCATAAAACTCAGGATGTTAAAAACCCTCCCATGAAAGACCAACTCTTTCAAATTCATCACAGAAATATAAATAAATATTTGGCTGATAAAATTTCATAAATTGGGGATCCATAGTTGATAATTGTGATATTATTTCTAAAACTAATAATAATTTTGGTGCTTACATTAAGTCATTATATCAATGAAAAAGTTACTTATTAATTGTTGCACATGAGATGCATCTAAGAATCAATGATGACACATGAAATGACACTTTCAGCAATATTTTTTTCTTCTAGGATTGAATTAAAAGTTACAGATTTGATATTCATATCCACTATAAGTGCTCCAACAAAAAATTACTTATAATCCATATAAATCACTAATAATCCACATTAGAGCAACATGCAATATGAAATATTTTGTTTTCAATGCCTCAAATGTATCTATACCATTTCCCATTAATCAAGAAATTATTATATAAAAGGATTATGGTATATGTTGATGTCATTTCTATGCATTTTATTTCATGTAATGGTAATAAAATTAACAAAATAAGTTTGTTTATTAGACATACACATAGGTATATTATAAGTGATCAAAATAACTATCCATATGCTATAAATTTTACTAAGAGTTTTTAATGGATTATATCAATCTACATCCAATTCCAAACATATATTCCAAGGATTCGAATATAAATTTGAATATAAATAAAAAATCTATTTATATGTTTTCGAATATATTGGATTTTTAATAAACCCATTGTTCTTATTTCCCATGGAATACCAATTCATTTTCACACTTTTTTTAGAATAAATGAACATTATTTATAATCATTTTTAATATAATGTAATGTAAAACCATCAAAGTAGATTTATTTCTATTATTCTTCATAGTTAGTTAAATGGGGAATGAATGTAATTTTTTATAATTTAGACTAGTATAATTAACAACTTTTTAAATCACATACAATCATTTAGGAATCTCAATAAATGCATCATGCATCAAATATAACATCATTGACAATGCATTATACATAATTCCACATAGGAACATGATATTAAACAACACCAGTTCAAATGATTTTTTTCGATATCCATTTTAAAACATATTATTTCTATCATAAATTAATTTATAATACTCAATTGATTTATTAGTTTTCTTTTCTGTTGTACTGATCTCTAGAATATCCAAAAGTGACCCCACTGATATATCTTAATCATTATAATGTTGTGTTTTAATTATGAAAACATTATTAATCATGTTCTGAATTTCATTCTCCACTATTGTTCAAATATATTGTTCATTATAATAGTGACCAAACATCAGGATTTTTTCAATGTTCAACTCCATATGGAAAAATAAATCTCACATATCCCACATGAAATATTTTCAATATCAATTTCTTAAAAATATCTTTTGTTTTCAACCATCATCTTAAAATACCATTAGAACATTCGAATTCGGATTGATTTTAAATGGATAAATCTAAAATCTAGTCTTACACCTTAAAATATTAAGGTGTATTCTGATGTTAAATAATCCAACATTTACCCACTAACAACCAATTAATTTCAATTTTAATAATGAAAATTAACACACATTAATTAAATAAAATCATCTTAAAAATAAAATATAACCATGAATGACATATAAGTATTTTCAATATTTGAATAAGATCAAATCATCAAATATAATAAAATTATAAACAATGTATATTATGATTTCATATTTTATGATATCAATATAGTATATATCCTAGAAAAAAATACATATGATACAATAAAATAATTATTAAATTATAATGTATTAACAATAAAATTATAAAAATTAAAACCAAAACATAATTCATGAATGCATTAAAAGAAAACAACTCAAAAAAAGGAAATGATCCCAAAAAAATATCATATTAATCAACATAATATTAACTTCATATTATATTATCAGTAAAATTAACAATAACTTATAATATTAAACACATTATATGATAAATAGTGTTGGATTATAGGGGTATAAAGTAAATTATTAGGTGGATATCAGACTCTAGGTAGCTTAAAATTTAATAATATGTCTGTTTTATAAGATATTCCAATAACTTGATAAAAAAGATTTATATCCCTATATGGAAAATCCCAAAATCCCTAATTTTATATCCCTATGTAAATATCATGGAGGTTTTTTTTAAAAATTATAGAATAATAATGATAAGATAAGAGTAGAGCTTATGGGAACATTCCATATAATTAGAAGCAATAGACAATGAAGGGGAATAGGTTCATGTGATATATTATGAGGATGGGGAAACCAATTCAATGAATGATAAGGGTAGATCTGGAAAGGGAAGATGCAGTTTTCATGATAGAGGAAGAAGGAAAAGGGGAGTGATGGTTTATGAGAGTTAGGAAGGACGAGAAATGGATGCCATGATGGAGGAACTGGATTAGTGGGATGGTTCATGTGAGACTGTAAAGTGTAGGAAAAGAGGAAGCTTCTATGAAAATATGGCTTAGATTATAACACCTTTTAAATAACCACTTATAATAAGAATACTAGCGGTGGATTCAAAAATAAACACCAACAATATTTCATTACGTGAATATTTTATTTAACCACCACTAGTAACATAGGATTAATAAGTAAGAAATTTAGGTTTTAAATTTTGAAAAAAAATTTAAGACCTCCACAATGTACACTTTTTTTAGTGTTCCACGCTTGTATATCATTTAATAGAAAAGTTTCATGTTAGTAAATACATGGGAGGTTTGATATTCCCATGTGAGGGATGCATGAAAGGTCAATGCCATATCCCATACATTTTATAACATATAAGATAATGCATGGACAACCTAGTTTAATACCCCTAGGCAATGTAAGGAGGTGATCAACATGTTATAGTGATCGAAATAGCTTGTAAATGCCTCATGTGATTATATTACAAACTATCTTATTTAAACTAGCATAGATTCCATGAGGTACCAATATATCATCATTTTTAGTAGAATCATGCCTATGTAATTGGTGATTTGAGGTTACCCACTCATTCACTATGAATGAGAGAGATCTTGAGATGAATATATTGGATCTTTAGTGGAGATGTGAGTGAATATTTTTGTTGATACCATCGATAGTGAATTTTTCAGGAATTCATCAATTTTTTATTTCATTATTTATAATTCAGCCATGATTGATTTTAGGAGTTTGGGTTTCTTGTTATTTCTACTATATTGACTATGTGTTGATTAATCCTTTGTAACCCTAAAACCCCATTCTAAATTTTTATGATACTAAATTTAATATTTGTGTTATTGGAATTCTTTGTGTTTTTTTCTCTCTTGTTTAATAACTTTTTTCTTTGTAATTATTTTTGAAATATTTTTGTTGAGGACTAAAAAAATATAATGTGCAGAAGAATTTGATATCGCATTTTTATAATAACATTTTCATTATTTTTTCATTATTGAATCATAATAAATATTATTTAGTAATGTTGTTTTAATTTATTTATTCATTTAATTATGAAACTAAATTATAATTGGAGGCATTGAAAAATAAGAGATAGTTTAGAGATGATCACAACCATACACTTTTTAAAAACACTCATGAAGCATCTAAGAGAGAGAAATAATGAGAATATACCTATACATGTCAAAGAGTTCCTAATAAATTTACAATATATATTTTTATCCTCTCACATGGGGATGATTATGCTAGAGGTTATTCAATTTTAGAGGTTGTTCCATGAGAACCAAAGGTTATGTCTATGGAAAACCAAGCCATTTTACTCGAAGGACCAAAACATGAACTAGGTCATGGTGCATCCAAACATGTTGTTTTGATGACTGAGAAATGGATTTGATGTTTATATCCTTAAATTATCTCTCTAATATAATTTTCTACGATTTTGATATATGTACATCTAATGAGGAGATATACTCTGACACACCTATAGAAGAAGCCATTTTAGATGAATGATATAAAGATGTAGTTAATTTAGAATTTTTTTGAAGAGAAAGTTATTTCCCCTATGATAATACCCCACCATGGTTGTTTTTTTTCAATGTAATGGTGGGTTTGTTCTATGAATACATAACATCATACCCTCTTTTAAGGAATCCTAGAACTTATTTTATAATCCTTAAACTATTTTGAGTCAATTTTTTTCTAGATACATCTTTTTTTTAAATTGTTCATTTATTCTTGTAAGCTGATTTACTATTCAATATTTCTTATGGTTTATTATTTTGGTTGCCATTCATTTCATTGATTAACTTGCTTCTTCAGATAATCATTCTGATCATGATAGAATCCCTTCCAATCATGAGTTATATGTCTCCTAAGTGGTAGTTGATCAAGAGTAGAAGGATCAGTGTTATATTTCCATATAAATTTCTCTCATGAAAATTTGTTTCAATTAGGAATTACTTTGATAATTCATTATTACATCCATTAGAAGATATTTATGGAAAAAATTCTTATTAAGGGAGGATCTATAAAGTTATTGGGAGGATAAAAATGTTGAAAATAGTTTGGATATATATTTTCCATATAATATTGAGCTTAATGTAATTAATTTAATTTATTTCATTCCTATAGAGATTTAGATTATATTAGGTAGAATAAATGGATTTGACTATAAATAGGTTAGTAATTTTATAAAAATCATACAACCAATTGATTCAATTTAGCATTAATGAATGAAATAGTTATATTTTATGAAAAAACAATCCTTTGAAATTGATCTCACACATCAGTTTTAAATTAATTATCTACAAACCTTTAGATAATTTTTTTCCATCCTTTTATTTTATCTCCTATTCTTCATCACCCACACACTTGTTTCCCAGACTCACCCATCACCTTCTCATCCCCACCCAACATGTGCTCACGTGACTTATCTCCATATGTCATATACTTAACTCTGCACTGCCAACAATTGATCTCCATAACACATGACCCACTCTTTATTGATCGAAACAATAGTAATATCTCACACCTTTTCTCATGCTCATCTCATCCACATGAATAACTTCTATTAATGTTGGCACATTATGATGTTAGAAATTAAAATGTTATATTTTTAATTTGATAATATCTTGAATAATCTTCTATTGTGATATTAGTTTATGAATATTCATGTTTTATTTTGTTTATAATTTGATTTATTATTATAGTTTTATGTTCCCTTAATTTTTGGGTAATTTAATATTATGTTCCAATTTACCCTTATGTGGCATTGAGTTTGTAGAGAAAACACTTGCTTAATTGGTTTTGTTCCCTTACGAAATATTTGAATTGTTGGATTTATCTTTATATAGGGGTCGTTATACCCTAGTGTAGTGTTGATTCTATGTGAGTCTACTTTATGTAGGGACTGATATAACCTTATAGATTCTTGGTATATACTTTACATGAAAAGGTACGCATCCTTATTAACATTATATGGAAATGAAATTGAGCATTATTTTGTTACGCAATCATGAGTCTACCCTTACGTGTTTGGAAGAAATGGATTTATATCATTACATGATGAATATGTACCTCTTACTCAACTATGGTTTTGGTTGTGGGACCCTTAAATACTGAGTTTTGACCTATACATAGTGGGTAGTCAACTTTTACATAGTGCATTGGTTCGAACATTACACGGGACAGCTTATGAAGACCCTTACACATTTCTATCTGTTAGAGATTTATTACAATGAATTCTTTCGTAATCTATTCTATCTTACATGTGTCTTGAGGATGTTGTTGTTTGTTTGAGGAATTATTTTTTTTAATTTTATATTCTTGATTTTCTTGCTTGTGCTGAGACAAATGGAAATGAAATCTCATAGATAAAAAAGCTGAGAGATATCAAGATAGGGGAAGGGGACAATCCAGAAGGACTAGGGATCATTCGAGGACCTATTAGAAATTATGCATTCGATTGACATCAGAGATATTGATTTTTTGGAGAGGCTATGGATGTGTAATTTCTAAGTATGAAAGTGGCTTCAATGGATATTAGGAACTACGATTTGGTGAGGTTGAACCCTAATAGGGATGTTTCTCAATGGTATTCTTCATCTTGTGGAATTTTTAACTTGGGGTGTTATTTTTACATCTGTTATTCTAGTTTCCAAAGGTTTCATTGAACTATTATCTAGTTCGTTCTATTTTTCTTTTTTTGTTTTCCCTTTCTTGTATCACTGTTTTTAAGTTGTCATTGTTTTTTATAATAAAAGAATGTTGGGTGGGGTTCTTACTATAGATTATGACCCAAGTGTTCCAAATTTTTACACCCGAACTAAGATATATTATTTATATTTAATCATCTCATAATTTTTAAGAATTTCCCTAAAAAATTTAGGTTTTGTTTCACTGGAATATGATTAGTGAAAGGTTAATAGAAACCATGTGAAACTCATGTGATCCTATATACAGATTTTATAGAGTCAAATCATATGTCCAGTGCATGGTTTTAATTTAGGTATGGCCTTACCATTAAAGGTGCTCCAAGGGACCGGTGAGGGGTGCATGGTTTGGCCAACCATGTGGCTAAACCATGTGTGGTATCTGATTTAAAAAATAATAATAATTATTAATAATAAAATCTTAATTCTATCTTCTATCCACCCCCATACAAATCATCCCCACCCCTCAATCGATAGGTCACCTAGAGGGGATCCTCACACACACGAATCCCATCCTCCCTACACCTCTCCTTGGTCAGGTTGTTCCCCATCTCCAGTTTTGATCTTATCCAGTGAGTTTCTATTATCCTTATATTTCTTCTTCTTCTACAATTTCTTGGTTACCTTTTCTCTCTGGTAGTGCATGAGAATTTTTCTGAACCCTAACCCCCTTTGGGTTTTTAATTTTTTTATTTCTCTATGTTTTTGGATTTCAGTTCCCACTAAGTCTGGTTTTAGCCACCTTTGTTGAATGCAACTAGTTTCTCATTGGTTTTGATTAAGGGTTCATCAGTTCTTTCACTTTGGCACTATTTTATTCTAGGATTTTGTAATTTTTGGGTTTCTTATATTTTTCTTGAGTAATTTGAACCTTTTTGGGGTTAATTTGAGATACATTTTTACAAGTAATATTTCATGTGTATGCATCGGTACACATATATATGTTATCCATTTATATATTTTCACTCATTTCAGTATGAATATATATATTGGGGCTGGGTTATGTTTTATAAATATATGAAAATTTAATATGAATGTTAGTGTATTGGGGAATATTCAAGTATATTCATATGTATAAGGACCTCCTTGTACATATTCATGGTCATGTGAATATGTACATTGGGGATATGTTTCCTTATATATATATAAATATATATATATTTGATGGTGGATATGTGTGTAATCGAAAAAGAGATGATTTTAGTGGTCGTCATGAAAAAGAATCATATATTGAGGTAGGTTCCCTATGTCTGAGGCATTAATTTGAATTAATTAATTTATTGAATGTTTTAAAAGTGTAATTTTAATATAAAGTAGTATTTATATTCTATAAAAAATTGTCATGGTTATTAGAAATGGAAGTTTCATCTATTTTTCAAAATTTCCCTATGATTCTAGCAAGAGTCTTCTACATTAAGAATGTTTTACAACTATGATTGTAATGTAATTTTTTTTAATGTCCCTTTAATTTTCTACATAGTTTTCAATGTGTAATGTGTAATTTCAATGGGTGTTTTGGTGTGTGTGAAATTATTGATATATAGTCTTACCTTAAGTATGGCTTGACATGTGAGAGTTGAAGTTTAATGATAATGAATTTTTGTGTGGGTTAAAAATGGGACAAATCCATTATTTGACAAGTTATATCTGTTAGGAATCTTCGATATCTAAGTGGACAGACTAGGTTAAGTACGCAAGGAATGTTGGAAGGGATGAGGCCTGGTATTCTTATCCGGAATAAATTAAACACTAACTATACTTTTCTGATGGGGGTTGTTTGGCCCAAGCCACCTATGGACCTTAATGTATATGATTAGATAATCAAGAGTGCAAGGATCGTAGGATCATTCTATCCCTAGTTACATGGGGATTACACATTGTTATTGTTTAATTTTACATCTATTTTTCCATGGTTATGACTTTTATATGTACTTTTTTGTTATATTTCTATATTGTTGAATATTTTTTTGTTAGATTTCTTTTATAATAATTTTATTGAAATGAATTTTTGGATTTTAATTTTTTGGAAAATATAAATGAAATTATTTATTCCTTCAAATGGAAGGCAGTTACTAGATTTTCTCAATGTGTAGAAATTACTAAATTTTTATGACTTATTTTTAAACTAGCATGAATTGTATTTATTTTTAACTTTATGACATGGAAAATAGTTTATTTGGGAACATGCACTATGTTTTAATACTCACATAGAGGTGTGTCAAGTATTATTTCATTCCACTACTAGTGTTTAATTTTATTTGTTAGATAATATTAATTATTTTTCTATAACATATGGAAAAATTAATTTCATAATAAGTTTTATCTAATGTCAGACACTAATTGACATCCCTAGAGGATCAAAAATTTCTATCGGGACTTGTTACAGGTTGGCTTGGGTTACCGGTTTGGGGTTAACCCAGGTTGTTTCATGACATGAACCATGTATATATCTTGTGTTCTTTAACTTTCAATATTTTATCATTCTCATTGTAGTTTTTTCATGCTAATATTCTCATGGGTTTATGTTACTATCATTATTGTATTTTTATTTATAATCAAATCATATTCTTTGGTTCATATACTGTTGTGTTTTTTGTTTTGTGGTGGGTTGTGTGATACTTCCTCCTAACTTGAAGAATTTGTGTGTCACTAGGACTACCCTGAAAATTATTGGGGTCTCTAAAGATAATGTAATAAATTATGTTCTGCCAAATTAATATAACAATTTTTATATATAATAACAATTACTTAAATGGAATAGTTTTATTGGATCAAACACATGGGAGTTGTGATAGGTTCATGTGATGGGTGCATGAATGTTAAAGTCATTAACTCATTAGTTTTGTAACGTATGAGATAAGGCATTAAAAACATGGATAAATCCCTAAGGGTTGTGTAAGGAGGTGATCACCATATGATGGTGATTGATATAGCTTAAAAAATCATATTGTGATTCTCTTCAAAGCCAACTTCTTTCCATACCTTATCTTGGATGAGATACTAGACGATCAACATTCATTGGGGAATCATTCCCATGTAATGGATGATTTGATGCATCCCTTTAATACACTATAAATACTAGATATCTGGAGATGTCACTTTGGGATTTAAATCAGCATTTTATTGAATATTATTTTTTCAACCACCGATAGTGAAAGGTACATGAATTATATATCTTTTATAGCATGGTTTCTAATTTAATCCTTGTTTATCTTAGTAGTTTGGGTTTATGATATTTCTTGTAAATATATTATGTGTTAATCGATCCTTTACAACCTAATATAAGCATGATCAAATTTTATGATCCTAAAATTAATTTTTGTGTAATTCGAATTATTGGCGTTGTTTCTCTATTTTTTAATTAATTTCATCTTTGGAATCATGTGTAAATAAATTTATTGTGGATAAAAAAAAGATTATATGTTGTGGAAGTTGATATCTCATTTTTAGAATAACATTTTCCTTATGTTTTCATTATTTAATCCTGATAAATATTCTTTATTAAAGTTGTCTTTAATTGTTCTTTTCATAGAATTATAAAATTATAGTTTAATTAGAGAAATTAAAAATGAGGAGAGATTTTGGAGATGAACATGATCATGCACTTTATAAAAAAAGTAATAGAGCATCCGAGAGAGTGAAATAGGGATTACAAACCCATACATGTAATGTAGTGGTCAATCCATTTCCAATAGATATTTTGATCTTCTTTTATCGGGATTATTAAACCAAGGTACATAAAATTTTGTAGGTTATTCCATGTAAATTAAATGAAATAGCTATAGACTAAACCAAGAACCAAGCAATCCATTATACATAGGGGACCATAACATGAACTATGTCATGGTGTATCTACACATATTGTTTTAAATATTGAGTCATGGATATGATGTATATATCCATAACATATCTCTTATAAATAATTTCATATGATTTTGAGAGATGTCCTTGAAACTAGGGGGTATGATCAACCGCACTTATTGTGGGATCCATTTTAGAAATTTTTTTCAAAATCTATCTATTTTGAAATATTTTTTATGAAAAAAAATTTATTTCTCCTATGTTAAGTCCCCACCAAGGTTTTCCCTATGCAATGGTGGGTTCATTCTATAAATATAAAAATTACTACTGTTATATTTGGAAATCATTTCCCTTGTTCAAGATTACCATAATTATTTTGAGTTCTTTTATACACATTTTTTTATCTAGAAATCCATTTTGTTGAATAGATTATTTATTAAAGTAAAATGATTTACTATTTAAATTCTCTTTTTTGTCATTATTTTTGTTTTCAATCATTTCATTATTTCCCTCGCTTATTAATATAATCATGTCAAAAAACATATAATTATTTCCAATTATGAGTGGTAAGTCACCTAAGGGGTGGTGGATCAAGTGTATAAGGATTGATGTTTAATTTCATTATAAATTTCACCCATGTGTAATTGTTTTTATTAGGAATAACTTTTTAATTTCATTCTTCATTCCATTCCTTACTGTGTATTTGAATGAAATGGCGATTGAAGTTGGATCTTCAAATTGATTGAGAGGATTAATCTATTATTAGTAGTTTATATTTATCTTTTTTTCTTAAAGCTAATTAATGAACCATAATAAATATCATTATTTGGAAGTGGGATTTCCCATAATTCCCATAACATGCATAGATACATGAATCTAGTTATTTAGTTTACAATTTGGAACATGATAGATGTGGTGGATGGAGGACGGAGAATTATCAGATATGGTGAGAAGTGGGTCTAATAGCCCTCACACATTCAGTCCAATTATCGTTGGGGGTGAAAAGCGAAGTCAGTATGTCGAAAAAGATTTTATACTAGCTTGTGCAGACTATGTAGCATTATAAGGTGGATGTGCCACACTAGGGAAAAAATATCAATCATGTGTGTGGGATTATTTAGAACATTATAATCCTTGATTCTGTTTGGAATGAGAGGACATAAATAATTCGAAAAATTTTGCATATTTTTTAGGATACTCAGATTGCCACCACCAACTCAATTGGGGCTACACCACTTCATTTTGGTATCACTACCTTGTTAAATAAATTATTATTATAAAATAATGATTTTTAAAGGAATAATTGGTATACAGACACCAAATGGTGTCACTAGATGGTTATCTCGTCACCACATTAGAAAATCAACACTGAGTACATGTTTTCATTTTTCAAAAGAATCCAAATATGTTTTTCTGAAATAAAATATGAAATTAGATTTATGAGTGAGCATATGAAAACCAACCATCACACCCAACCATTTTATAGATCTTCCATTTCTTGTCATTTAAATAAAAATTACCACATATAACAAATTAGAAGATTAAATTTTTTATCTTTATATTACATGATGAGCTTCTATCACACAATAAAAAAGTGGCATTGGCTACATATTTTTTTCCATTAAAACTAATGATAAAAAACATAGTTTTGGTTACAATAACCATCACATATTTCATCACTAAAAATCAATTAGCGATAGTTATTATTTTGTACTGACAGTTTTCATATGTGTGATTTTTGGGGCATTTGACAGTGGTTTTGATTTTATTTAGCAATGAGTTTTTTAAATTATCCCAAAAATAAAATAGATAAAATGAATTAAACCACTCCTACATAAATTAGTAGTAGTTATTTTTAGTGATGGTTTATATGAACTACCACTAATTAAAATTTTATAAAATTTATTTAGTTGAGGTTATTATAAATCAAGGCCAAATATATTTCCTAAAATTAAATTTTTTAATAAATATTTAATAAAAGAAATAAAAATAAACACTCTCACATGAAATAAACTAAGACATAAATTCATAGTAAAACCATCCTACATACATCATACATCCACACTGATATATAAATACAACCTCATTTAATATAACCTCACTCACCATAACCATAGTCAATTCATTACCTCGGTCAACTCATACATCAATCATAGATATATACATACATAATATGATCAACAAAAAAACCCATTACAAATTTACGTGCATCCCATAACCTCTGATTCATCAATATTCCATCATATCCTCTCATAAAGTGGAACTAACCATAATATCACATCAACTATAACAAAAAAAAGTCGTAAATTTAAACATCACACAATAAATAAAAATTATAGTAGAAGCATTGAATAAAATTAATCATGCCATAGAAACTATGATCTATCATGAATTCCAAATGAATATTGACATGAATCAGAGTGGTCAACCTCCTAAAAAATTTGAGTATAATTCACTTACAAGAAAAACCAGAACATTTTTGATATGATATGTGAATGAGAAAAGACAACGAATATATTAAGAATGTTGAACATAAAATAGTTATTTTTTAATAAAACAAATGACATTTTGACATAGAATAAATAATATATCATTAAAAATACATTGAAAACATAAAAATAACTATTTTGGAAATGATTAAACACTGTAAAGTAAATAGAGGTAATTATATTAATGTCAAATTAATTTTTTAATTGATGTGCACTGCACTTGAAATTTACATAGTAAATAAATTTTAATGAATTTTATATGGAATAATTTATTATATTTAAAAAATATCCCAATGGTTTTTATCCCATGATATCATGTAAATCAAAGGTTATTTACTTTTTTAAAACCGTTACATGAACATTTTAGTGTTTTAAGACACTAAAAATGTGTTTATTGGAAACCAAGGAAAACTGTAACTCAGAATGATGTGAACTCAGTCCATAAATATAAAAAATAAATATACAGTCATTTTCCTCTGATTTCATAGAAACATTACATTGTTTTTTGGGTTTGACCCCAAAAAACAAGTTTTTAAATGCTTTGGTGCCATTAAATGTTGTTTAACAAGTCATTCCAACCACACCAAACATCGAAATGACATGTTGTATATCCGTACATGTCAAAAATAACTCAACAGTGGTTGTACCATTATTTAAAATCAATATGATGTATTTTTCTTATATTTTTATCATTACAAGTGTGTTTTTGTGTTTTAAACACTAAAAACACATTTATGAGTATACAGGAAAAATTGCAACCCGAAATGATTTTTTTCAGTTCCTATATATAAAAAATAAATTTATGGTATTTTACTCTTATTTTATGACATTCCAACATTATGTTTCTGGTTTTTTCCCTATGAAACATGTTTTTAATGTCTTTGATTCCATAATAACATGTTAATTATGTCATTTTGATCACACCACATGTCGGATTTATGTGTTCTCTATGTTTAGATGTCCAAAAGAAATCAATGTGGTTTCCCATGTTTTTTGTCAATATGTGGTCATTTTATATGGGTTTGCATATTTCACATATGTTTTAGTGTCTTAAAACACTAAAAATTCATTTATCTATATTCTAGGACAATCATAACTTGAAATAACATGTCGTCCATTCCATCATTTCAAAAATAAATCTACAGACATTGGAAATTTATTTCCTGACCATCTGATGTTGTTTTCTTCGTTTTTACTCTCGACACACATTTTTACGGGAATTGGTACCTTTAAAAACTATTAACCGAGTCATTTTGACCACACCACACATTGAATTGACATATTGTCTATGTGTATACATCAAAAATAACTCAACATTTGTTTTCATATGATTTAACATCAATATGAGGTCACTGTATATCATTTTTATTGGTACACACACATTTTTGGTGTTAAAACACTAAAACTACCTCTGTCTGCATCTCAGGAAAATAGTAACTCAGAATGTGATGTCTTAAATTTATACATTTCAATAATAAATTCAAAGTCATTTTACTCTGACATCATGACTATCCAACACCATTTTCCATGTTTTGACCACCTACAAAAGTTTTTAAAACCATTGATAGATTTAAAAACTATTTTCCAAGTCATTTAAACCTCACTGCATGTCATACTATCATGTTTTCTATGCATACACTTCAAAAGTAACTCATCTACTATGGTTACAAGATTTCAAATCAATATGAGGTTTTCTTCTAGGGTTTGGACTATTACACACATTTTTTAGTGTTTAAAAACACTAAAAAGGTTTTTACTATAATTTTAGGAAAAACGTAATTCAAAATGAAGTTTTTTTAGTTCATACATTTCCCAAAAAAAGATACAGTTATTTTCTTCTAATTTCATGACCATTTAGAATAATTTTCCTGTTTTTTACATCCAAACACATGTTTTTAAGGGCTTCGTTATAATTACAAACTATTTATCGAGTCATTTATATTGCACTATAAGTTAGATTAACATGTTTTCTATGCGTACATATCAAAAATAACTCTATAGTGGGTTTTCCATGATTTCACATCAATAAGAGGCCGTTTGGTATGGTTTTGACTATTACCTGCACGTTTTAGATCTTTAAAACAATAAAAATTCATTTATGGGCTACTCAGGATAACCATAACTCAAAACAAGGTACTCTCAGTTCCTACATTTCTTTAATCAATATGTTGATTTTTTGTATGATTTCATTACCATCTAACATCATTTCCCTTGTTTTGACCCCCCGACACACATTTTTAAAGGCTTTGGTTCCATCAAAATTATTTTAATGAGTCATTATGACCATATCGTAATCCGTATTTACGTTTTTTCTATGCGTATATGTCAAAAATTATTCAATAGTTGTTGTTCTATGATTTTACCACAATCTTAGATCATTTTCAATCATTTTGACCCTTACATTAATGTTTTACTATTATAAAACACTAAAAAAACATTTATGTAAATCCTTATGAAATGATAGCTTGGAATGATGTTATTTCCATTAATACATTTTATAAATAAATAAATATACAATTTTCTCTATTTTCATGGAAATCCAACATCATTTTCTTGGTTTTTACCCCCCCCCCCTCCACGTTTTTAATGGTTTTGATACTATTAAAAATTCATAACCGAGTCATTCTGAGCACAAAACATGTCAACATGATGTGTTTTCTTTGATAACACATAAAAAATAACTTAATGGCGGGTTTCTCATTATTTCACATCATTTTGATGTCTTTTTATATGGTTTGGACCATTACATGCACATTTTAGAGTTTTAAAGCACTAAAACTATTTTTACGTGTATTTTAGGTAAACCGTAACACATAATGGTGTTTGGTAAGTTCTGACATTTCAAAAATAATCCTATGGCTATTTTCCTCTAATTTTAGGAAAATCTGACATCATTTACCTAGTTTTGACTCCCCATCTTTTATTTTTAAAGGATTTTCTACCTTTACAATATATTAATCAAGCCATTCTGACTACATCACAAAATTTATTGATGTTTTATTCTATGCATACACATAAAAAATAACTCAACGATGGTTATTTTCTTATTCCATGTAAATTTGAGGATATTTTCTATGGATTTCACCATTACACACACATTTTAGTGTTTTAAAACACTAAAAGTGTGTTTATTGTTGTCCTAACCAAACAATAACTTGGATGGAAATTTTGTTTGTTCATATATTTGAAAATTCAATATAGTATAATTTTATTTTAATTTTTAATCCATCCTATGTAATATTCCTGAATTTGGCCCCCCTAAAACATGTTTTTAACGACTTTGGTGCCTTTTAAAATTGTTTACTGAGTCATTTCGACTACAACACACATCATATAGATCTATTGTCTATTTTTACAGATAAAAAATAACTCAATAGTAATTTTCCTATGATTTCACTATAATATAAGGTCGTTTTATATGGTTTTGACCATTATCTGCATGTTTTAGTGTTTTAATACACTAAATATGCATTTACGGGCATCTCGAGAAAACTGTAACTCAGAATGACATGCTGTCATTTCCTACATTTCAAAAATAAATCTACAGTAAATTTTGTATGATTTCATGGAAATATGACATCATTTTTATGGTTGTAATATCCCAAAACATGTTTTTAAAGACATTGGTACCTTAAAAAATTACGTACTGAGTTGTTCCAAGAAAACTGCATGTCGAATTGATGTGTTGTCTAAATGTACACATCAAACATAACTCAATGGTTGTTGTGTAATGATTTTATGTTAATCTAATTTCATTTTATATGGTTTGAACATTACATGGATTCTATAGTGTTTTAAAACACTAAAAACACATTTACAGGCATCCTGAGAAACACATAACTCGAAATGACGTGTTTTCAATTTCTATATTTCAATGATCAATCTATTGTCATTTTACAATGATTTCATGGAAATAATGTGTTGTTTTTTTGTTTTAACCCCCAGGACATTTTTAAGGGCTTTGATACCTTTAAATACTATTTACATAGTCATTACAACAACATCACAGGTTTGACTGACATGTTTCCTACAGCTACATGTGAAAAATAACTCAAAAGTGTTTGTACAATGATTTAATATCGAAAAGATGTTATTTTCTATGTTCTTGATTATTACATATATTATTCAGTGTTTTAAAAGATAAAAAATTTGTCCACAGGTATCATTGGAAAATTGCAACTCAGAATTAAAATTTTCCAGCTTCAATTTTTTTTTATAAAAACTATGGTCGTTTTCTTATTATTTCAATGAAATAGTATTTTTTTGTTTTGACCCTCAAAACATGTTTTTAAAGTTTTTGGTACCTTTAAAACTGTTTAATGTGTCATTATGACCACACCATAGGTAGGGTTATCATGTTGTTTGCATATACACATCAAAAATAACACAACAATGGTTTTTCATTGATTTGAAATCAATATGGGGGGATTTTTTTTATGGTTTTGACTATTACACACACATTTTAGTGTTTTAAGACATGAAAAACCGGTTTACAGACATCCTTGGAAAACCATAACTTGGAATGATGTGGCACTAGTTATTATATTTCAAAAATGAATCTATAAATGAATTACAATGATTTCATGGAAATAAACTATCATTTTCATAGTTTTTATCCAATTAAACATGCTTTTATAGGATTTGGTGCCTTTAAAATAAGATTTCAGAGTTACTCTGAACACACCACACGTCAGATTGATGCATTTTCAACCAACTAAGTGACTTAATTCATTAATAATTATAAATAAATATTAAAAATTTAGAAAAAATCCTGACTTATAATAAAATTATATAAATAATAAATCAAAAAAAAAATATTATTCTTCTCAAATAAATCTAAAACACAATGATTTGAGGAATGAATTTTTTCTCACGATTGACATTATTTTTTAAGTTAATTCCGATAAAAAAATATAAAAATTAATTGAAATTATATTTTTAATGTGTTTATGTTAATAAGATACTACTCAAAATGAAATTACATCATGATAATCAACTATGTAAATATTGATAAACTATTTTCATTACTCACAAGAAATGCCTTCAGGAACTTTCTCATACATTTATCATTATCTAAGAGATGTTATATTAAACTCATTCCATTATCTCCATTAAATATGACTCTATTTCGTAAACAATTTTTTTGACGTCCATGGGAATGAAATAGAGTAAGGGACATCAAAATGACAAAACTCATAGAAATTATAAACATAACACTTTATAAGTATACTATAAAGCTTTACTCATGTCTTTTAAATTAGACTATAATAAAAATTAAATTAATATTACCTTTTCATGATTATCAATGACCTCATTTTTCCATGTTGTGGGAATGTACCTCTAGTCTTCATAATTAATAGGGAATCTCAGTATATTGCAAGAAAGTATACCAAGAATCACTATATATATTTCAAGAGCATCAAAGGTAAGAACCCCAAAATCATCAAATGGAACGATAATCTTGAATTCCTTCAGGTCTCATTTATCCTCTATGATTATATTTATATCCCTTCTGTTACTATCTTTATTTTTTGAATAAATAATGTAACATCCCAATTAAAAAAAGAAATATGAAATTTTTATATTTATTAATATTTTTTAATAAAATATTAATTTAAAATTAAATGGGATACTATGTTTGATGGAATACCCATTACGCAACAACAGGTTTCTTTGAAATCTTAGGTTGCATACTAACTATATAATAATATTATTTTAAACGGTAGTTAATGCACAACCATTATGTTGGCGGGAATGAACGTAACTAACTAAAATACGATTATACATTATTGTTAATTGTTTTTACGTTTATCCAATAAAAGTTAGAGGCTTAAAAGGTGATTGGATTCAATTTTAAGCACAAATACTCAAATATTCTCTAGAAGGCCGATTTCTTGCCTTTTAATGGAGAACTCTTATTAAATATAGTATTTGTCACTTTTCTATTTTTTATTTGACAACAAAAAATGAATCTTTATAATCAAGACATAAAAATAAAATTTGGATTAAATTTTGGTATTTTTCTGATAATGTTCATTATTTTAATGAATAGTAAAAATACTGTATTTTAATACAAAACTACATTTCAATCTTATTTATTTAGATAGATAGATTATATTTGTAAATGGTTTTAAAGTTTAATTAGATTATATTTTTAGAATTTAATCCAATGTTGATCATTGGAATTAATTTAACTTTTAAATTGGATGAAAACAAGTGTCAATATTTTGATAGTTATTATTTCTAAAAACACGCCTTTTGTTTTGAAAGCGGGATTTAATTTTAAATTAATTTATTCCACTTCTGTGTTTCGAATTTGGAAAAATTGATTACATATTTTTAATCATGAGGTATAAATTTTGTAAATAGATAACTTTTATTTTTAGACATTATGAATATTTACTTCAGTAAATATTTTATTTACCACGGTTAAATGGTAAATCTGGTAAATAAGGGTAATCAAATTATACTACAATAATATGAAATTACCCTAACATATGTCTTAACCCTATTGGTTGTGACACGTATGACAATGGGCATACATGGGTCGATTTTGAGTCCCCGTGGGGCCACATGGGGGTGATAATGACACCTTATTTTAATTAACATAAAGTAAATACAAAAATAACATAAACACATATATTTTACTAAATTTGTTTTTATATACGGATACATAAGTTATCATTTAAAAATTAAATATTCTTTTCAAATATAAAAATAGTCCATACATCATGGTATTTTTTTATAATTCTTAGACAAAAAATAAATTAAATTGTCTATGACACAATAATGATGCAATGTTAACCTCATTAATAAATGATTTAAATAAATAAGATTATAAAGATTAAAATAATATCCAAAACCTGTCCAATTATTATTGGAGGATTTAATTTCTACCATGAGGCATATTATATTCGACTTTTATTAGTTTTGGACATTTAGAAATCAAATATCATTATTTAATAAAATATTATTTTCACACATTCCTAAAGAGCCCCTCCTCCCCTTTGAAAAATCCCTCATTTATAACCTATTCCTCACAGCTCTAAAGCTCTTTGTCTCATCCAAACTCTACCCAATTAATCTCCTTACATATCTATACTCCCTCTAGAGGCCTTAACTGAGGAAGAATGTACTTTAAAAATTCTTTTTGGTTCAATCCTAGGGGAGTTACCCGATTAAAAGTAACATCTTCTTTTATGTTATTTTATTTATTTTACTTTAAAAACCATAAAATAATTTTATTACTTCCTTTTATAAAAAAACAAGTATCCAAAATATACTAGGATGTTGGTACTAAAAGGATTCGATCTACACTTACACACACCACCATATAATGGGTAATGAACATACTTTTTCTGTGGATGGAAAACAAACGCCTCGCAAAATGATGAATATTATATTATCTCCTACCACCTATCATGGTAGCCATTATGATAAAAAATTATTTATATATGATATATATTATGTTTATGTTTTCTTTAGGCTTCTCTATTTTCCATTTATTGCATAACATTATGGTTTCTCTTATACGTAAACACAATAATTTCCTTTGAGGAAGTACGGACTACCACCCCCTCAAAGTGATATGACTCGTTAATTACCAATATGGGACGTATAAAAGATGGATATAATGTTATTATATATGATTGTATATTAGAATTATAATATAAATATGTATAATTATGGTTTTATTCCATTAAAATATGAAATATAAATGGAAGTAGCGTTCATGAGTACGTACGAATTACCCTCTCCACGAACGGTGAATTTCATTTATTACCTATACAAGTTATGTAATAATATAAATACATGTATATAATAGATATTTATTACATTTATTATTTCTAAATCATTACGATCATTCTAGATATAATGTTATTTTTACAACATAGACAACGTGTAAATATAAGAAGTTCATTTTTGTCTCAAGTACCAAATATTGACAAAATAAGAATTATTAACTTAAACGATTACATGATGTTTAAAACATGGTAATAAATGATATAAAAGTAATAATAAACATGATAAATTCTCTTATGGTTATAGAAATAAACTTTAGTTTATTATTCAGGAGATTAAAGAATGAACGGGTCAAGTCGGACACGAGGTAAGGGACTTCATCTCAATCTTCATACATTAAAGAATATTTTGATTAAAACATGACATTATTTTATAAACTGTATAAAAACCTCTGAATTTTTATTTTATTAAAATAGAATATTTTTCAATGAAACATTTTACTAAATTAAAAAAATGTTTCTTTTAAAGTATGTTGGGAGAACGACTTTTTCTGCTGCTGTGATTATTATTTGATCTATGGGTTCCTTAACAAGATATAATTTTTTTAAAACGAAAATAAATACCATATACTCTTTTACATATTTTAGTATTGAAAATGGTTTAGGTAATGGATATTTTAAATAAATATATTTAAATGATATATTTTGATTGAAATGTGGATATGCTATCTTTCCTTTGGGTGTTTATATTATGTGTTATGAATATGTTATGGTTCTTGGGAACTATTATGTATACTAATGTTTCCGTGTTAAGCCTAGGGTGGGTGACCTCGAGATAGATCTCCAATTCATTGGGTAATGTGACAGAGGTAAATGTGAATGTCCCTCCTAATAGATTTAGGGAATATACTATGATGGGTATTCCAAATGTAACTCCCTACGTAGTTGTGATCGCTACAATGTAAGTATGATATGGATGCCACAAGATACTTTTAGGATTTATGATTTCTATGTGTTATTCATAAATATTATGATTTCATGAGTTATGTTAAAGATCTCATGTTATGTATGTAATGATTAACTTATTTTTTCATTCTTTCTTTTATAACCCTTGCTGAGCTTTTTATGCTCATCCCATGTTTTGAAATGTTTTTCACAGGACGTAAAGATGAATAGGGTCATGTATGGGATCATGGAAAAGTCATGCTTTCTAAAACATAGAACTAGACATGACTCTTTTTTCAAGAGTTTTTTTTGAAAATAATAGAAACTGAGTAAAAGTGTCTACATCAAAATTTTTGAGACGTAATGTTATAGTTATGGCCTAATTCTCTAAAACTCTAAACCTAAAGAGATACTCAATGTTAATTATTGATTTAATTCAAGATTATGTAATGTTTAATGGTTGGGTCCATATAGTAGGTATCAAAGGTCAATTTAGATAACATTAAAAGTTATGATATTGTTAAATTAATGTTCATAAATTAGTTTATGGTAATATTGAAGTGATATAGCATTTACCGATTACCATGTTCCTTTGCCTGAGATATTTTTTGTGTTCAGAATTTTTTTATGCAGAGAAAACAGGGCAGCTATGTTGGGATGACATCAGGAGGAAAACAACCTTTCTAATCAAAAACCTGAGATGGTCAGAATCCTAACTGAATAGTTTGTTACAGTGATGGCGTAGTTGAATCAGGAAATAAATGGTGGTTGTATCCAGGCACGGGATCAGCCAGATCAACCACAGAGGAACATGTTAGTAGTGGAGAATTTCATGAGGCAACATCCCCCATCATTCAAGGGATCATCTGACCCTGTGCTAGAATAAGGTTGGATTAATTCACTTAAAAAGATTTTTTATGTCATGGGGAGATCATAACATCAAAATATTAGTCTTGATGTTTATCATTTTGAAGGTGAAACTGATCAATGGTGTATACAGTGAAAAATATCAGGGATAATAAAGAGATTGATTCTCCAGATTGGGATTAAGTCAAAAGAATTTTTCTTGAGAAATATTTTCATAAGGTGGTTCGTCATAGGATGGAAAAACAATTCCTGTATTTGAGGTTGGATGATGATCCCGTGGATGCTTATGAGGAAAAATTCACTCGACTGGCAATGTATGATCCAGATTTCATACGAGATCTTGATAGTAAAATTAGCCATTTATACTCAGGATTAAATCCAAAGTGTCAAAGGGATTTATATTCTCATGAGTTCAAAAGTTATGAAAATTTTTTGCGATATGTGGAGAATGTGTAAATGGAGTTTGCTGATGATCAAGTGTTTTTTGAAAAACAACAGAATAAGATGTCAAGGTGGCAGGAAAAAGGGAAAAAATCTTCAAAAAAGTCTGATGGTAAGAAACCTATGTTTTCATTTTGTGAAAATTTTGGTAAAAATCATTCTTGGGAAAGTCTTTTTAATTCTAGTTAGTGCTACTAATGTGGTAGAATGGGAAATAAAGCTTGTAATTTCACTGAAAAAGATCAGGGTAATGGTAAGACAAAATCTGATTTAAAATTAGTAAAATGTTTTAAGTGTAATGAAATCGGTTATTATGAAAATGAGTGTCCAATGTAGAACTCAACTGGGGAAAAGTAACCCGGCTACAAGAAGAAATGAGTGGTGAATTCCTTTGCAATTACTTCAGCATATTTGGTCCATCAAATGATGTAGTATCAGGTACAATGTTTGTTTGTTCAGATTCTTCCAATGTGTTGTTTGATTCTGGGTCTACACATTCGTTCACTTATGATATGTTTTCTAGTAAATTGAGAATTCCATATCATGATATGAATCATGAACATATGGTAATGCACCAGGAATAAATGTTGAAACAAAAATAAATTATTAGATCCTTCCCATCCTTATGTGAGGAAAGAATCTACCTACAAACCTTATTGTTTTTTCGATAGTAGATTTTGATGTTATTTTGGGTATTGATTGGATTTCTGTTTATCATTCTTATATTGACTGCAGTTCTAAATAGGTTACCTTTCAGAATGATTTTCAGTTTGTGTACAAGAATGTACACTTACTTTTGATAACATATCAGGAAGCTGAAAACTAGTAAAATATAGAAATAAATGTTACCATACCCATATAATTGAAAACAAAGGAAATATATAGATTAATGATGTGCCAGTGGTAAATGAGTACCATGATGTTTTTCTTGATGAGTTTACTGGTATTATACCAGATTAGGAAGTTGAATTTACTATTGACTTAGTTCCTGATGCTGATCCAATTTCAAACCAACCATATCGAATGGCTCAAATTGAACTTTTAGAGTTAATGATAAAATTGAAGGAGTTATTAGATAAAGGTTTCATTTTACCAAGCACATCACCATGGGGTGATCCTATATTATTTGTGAAAAGGTAATATGGTTCAATGAGACTTTCCATTTATTATACAGAATAGAATAGCGTCACTATTTACAACAAGTATCCTTTGCCTCAGATTGAGGATTTTTTTGATCAACATCAGGTTCGAAAATTGACATGAGGTCAGGGAACAATCAGTTTAATGTAACGGAATAAGACATTCCAAAGACCAGATTTGGTACCAGATATAGACATTATGAATTTATAGTTATTCCTTTCGGATAAACCAATGCACCTACTGTATTCATGATCTTAGGAATAGAATTTTCCATGAGTTCATAGATATGTTTGTGGTTGTGTTCATTGATGATATTTTGGTTTATTCAAAAATTAAATAGGAACATTAATTCCATTTAAGGGTTGTCTTGAAGATATAAATAGAAAATAATCTATTTTTGAAATTTAAGAAGTTTGAGATTTGGATACAAAATATTTCATTCATCGGTCACATTGTTTACAAAATTTCATAACTGTTGATCCTACTAAAACAAAAGTTGTGGAAGGATGGAAAAGACCCATAAATATAACCGAGATTCGTAGTTTTCATGGTTTGGATGGTTATTACCAGAGGTCTATTGAATATTTTCACTGGTTATCTAGTCTAATGACTAAGTTAACTCGAAAAGGTGTTAATTTCATCTAGAAAAATTAATGTGATGATTATTTTCCAGAATTGAAAATAATATTGGCGAATGCTCCAGTTTTGGCACAACCTTCTAGAAATGGCGAGTTTTTTATCTACAGTGATGCTTCATTGAAAGGACATGATTGTGTCCTTATGAATAATGATCTGGTTATTGCTTATGCTTTATGTCAGTTGAAAACTCATGAGTTAAATTAACCTATATATGATTTTGAATTAGCTTCTGTTGATTTTTATTTAAAAATTTTGAGGCATCATTTTTATGGATTAAAATGTGAAATATATATATAATGACCACAAAAGTTTAATGTATATATTCACTCAAAAAGAATTGAACATGAGGTAGAGGAGATGGTTGGACTTAATCAAGGATTATGGTTTCACAATCCTTTACTATTTTGGAAAATCAAATAATGTGGCTGATGCTTTGATTCAAAAAAGTAATGCTTCATTAACCATTCTATGTTTGGAATGACATCCTTTGGTTTTGGATTTGATGAAATTTGTCATAGAATTTGTTGGTGTAGGAAATTCTTCTATTTTGTTTCAGGTGTCAGTGAAATCATCTCTATTATAGAGAATCAAGTAAGCGCAAAAGAAAGACAATTAGTTGCATAAAAAGGTAAAGTTGGTTTTGAAGGGTATGATTCCTGAATTTAACATTGATAATGATTTTGTTTTCAGATTTGGAATGAGATTATGTGTTCTTTATGATTCATAGTTGAAGAATGAGTTGTTATGGGAAACTCATAGATCCCCATTTTTATTTCATCCTAGAAGTACTAAGATGTACATAGAACATATAGAGTATTACTAGTGGGATATAATGAAAAGAGATCATGATGATTTTACAGTGATTTGTTAGACTTTTCAGAAAGATAAAGGAGAACGACATTTTTCAAAAGGGATGCTTCAGTCTTTACCAGTGCCAGAGTGGAAATGGGAAAATATATCCATGAAATTCATTGTGGGATTACCAAAGACATATCGAGGTAATAATGCAATTTTGGTTATTTTTAATCGATTTACTAAATTTTCTCATTTCCTTACTATTCGAGATACATTATCTCTAGATACACATTCTCGGTTGTATGAAAAAGAGATATTCATGTTGCATGGTGTTCCCCTCTCCATTGTATCTGATTGTGATCCAAAGATTGCTTCTATCTTTTGGAATGACCTTCGGAAGTCATTAGGTATAAAATTAAATTTTAGTACAGCTTTTCATCCGCAATCAAATGTGCAGTCAGAACGAACAATTCAGGCCTTATAGGATTTTCTACATGTTTTTTCAATAAATTACTAGGGATGTTGGGACCAAATTTTTTCTTTGGAAGAATTTTCTTATAATAATAGTTTTCATTCCACTATATAGATGGATCCATTTGAGGCATTATATGGGAAGTGGTGTCAAACTCTAGATTTTTGGGATGATGTAGGTGAAAAGAAGCTGATGGGACCAAAATTGGTAGAAGTGATGGAATAAAAAGTTATATTGATTCAGAAGCACATGAGAACAGCTTATAGTAGGCTGAAAAGTCATGCCGATAACCGGAGGAAGGATCTCTCATTCGAGGTATATGATCATGTCTTTCTCAAAGATTCAACATGGAATAGTGCGATGAGTTTTGGTAAGAAAGGAAAGTTGAGTTGGAGGTTCATTGGACCTTAATAAATCCAAGTGAAAGTTGGATCAGTGGTGTACAGAGTGGATTTACCTCCATGTTTTCCCCAAGTACATAGTGTTTTTCATGTTTTAATGTTGAGAAAATATGCCTGATCCATCTCATGTTTTAATTCCATAGATGGTTTAGTTGGAAGAGAATATCTCTTATGAGGAACAACTGATCCAGATTCTTGACCAAAGAGAGAAATTATTGTGGAATAAAGAAATTCACCAGGTAATGGTTTTGTGAAAAACCATATTGTTGAAGAGGAAACATGAGAATCTAAAAATTCTAGAAGATATTAATACCCCCATTTATTTGATAAGTGAATAAAATTGTGAGGACACAATTTCCAAAAGGGGGGAAGGATGTAACATCCCAGGTAAATAAAAAATATTAAATTTTCATATTTTTTAATATTTTTTAATTAAATATTAATTTTACTTTAAAGGGGAAGATATGTTTGATGGCGTACCCAACATGCAACAACATGTTTTCTGAAATCATACATTGCACAATAACAATATAATAATATTATTAGTGGGAATGAACAAAACTAACTATAATAATATTATATATGATTTTTAAATGTTTTTACATTTTTAAAATAAAAATTAGGGGCTTAAAAGATTATTGAATTCAGTTTTAATCACAAATACAATAATATTCTTTAAAAGGCCGATTTACCACCTTTTGATGGAGAACCCTTTTTTAATCTAGTTTATTTTTATTTTTATAGGTTATATATGAAAATAAATATTATTCTTTATAATTGGGACGTCAAAATATAATTTGGATGAAATTTTGGTATTTTCTGATAAAGTTCATTTTTGATGAATAGTGAAAATAATGTATTTTAATTAAAAACTACCATTTAATCTAATTTATTTATATGGTTCGTTTATCTTTATTAATTATTTTTAAATTGTAATTAGATTATATTTTTACCATTTAATACAATTTTGTTCATTGAAATTAATTTCACATTGAAATTGGACATAAAAAAGTGTCAATATTTTGATAGTTATTATTTCTTAAAAACACGCCTTTTGTTTTGACAATGAGAAATAATTTTAAATTAATTTATGCCACTTATGTGTTTTGAAGATGGAAAAATGGATTCCATATTTGGAATAAATAGGTCCAAATTGTGTAAATATTTAACTTTTATTTTAAGACATTATGAATATTTACATCAGTAAATGTTTTATTTACCATGGTTAAAGGGTGAATATGGTAAATAAGGGTAAACCAATATTACAATAATAATATTAAAATAAACTAACATGTTTCTTAATCCTATTTGTTGATACAAATCCGACCATGATCATCCTTGGGTCGATTTTGGGAACCCAGGGGGCCACATGGGAGTGATAATGACACTTTATTTAAATTAACATAATGTAAAGAAAAAAATGACAAAAACAATCATTTTTTAGTAAATTGATTTTTACATAGAATTATATAAGATATATTTTAGACTATAAATATTATTCAAAAAGATAAAAATATTTCATAAATCATGGTATTTTTTTTATAACATTTATACATAAAAAAATTTAAATTATTTAGGACACAATAATGAGGCAGTGTTTACCTCGTTAATAAATAATTTAAATAAATAGGATTATAAAGATTAAAATAATATCCAAAACCCATAAAATTATTATTGGATAATTTTATTTAGACCATTAGTCATCATATATTAGGCTTTAATAAGTTTTTTAAATTTTTAAAACGAAAATCATTATTTAATAAAATAATATTTTCACACTTTCCTAAAGATCCCCTCCTCCCCTTATAAAAATATCTCACCTCTAACACATTCCTCACACCTCTCAAGCCCCTTGCCTCATCCAAAATATTTTTAATTAAGCTCCCTAAATCAATATACTCATCCTTGAATTATTAAAATAGGCATAAGGAACTTCAACAAACCCCTTTTATTCAATCCAAAGGGAGTTACCCTATTTAAAGGTAACATGTTCTCTTAAGTTATTTTAATTTATTTTACTTATCCAACCCCCTAATCTCTTTTTATTACTTTATTTTATAAAAAAACCAGTTTCATATATATACTAGGATGTTTTTCTGAGAAGTATTCTAACTACACTTACACACACCTCCATCTAATGGGTAATGAACATACTATTTATTTGGATGGAAAACTAACACCTCACGAATTGATGATTGTTCAATTATCTCCTACCGCCTCTCATAGTGTCCATTATGATGGAAATGTATTTATATATGATATATATTATGTTTATGTTTTATTTATGCTTATACATTTCCCATTTATATCATATAATTATTTTTTTCTTTATAGGGATACGAGATAATTTCATTTGAAGAAGTGCAGACTACCTCCCCCTCAAAGTGATATGACTCATTAATTCAATATGTGGGATGTAAAAAAGGATGTAGATAATGATATTATATATGATATTATACTGTAATTATAATATAACTATGTATAATTATTTTTCTATTAATTAAAATAAGAAATAGAAATGGAAGTAGAGTTCATGTGAACGCATGACTTACCATCTCCATGAACAATGCATTTCATTTCATACCTCTAAATGTTATGTAATATTACAAATAATTGTATATAATATATTTATACGATATATTTGATATATAAATAATGAATATCATTCTGTATATAATGGTATTTTGACCACATAGACAACATGTAAATATAATAAGTTCATTTTTGACTCACGTACCAAATATCGACAAAATGACCATTATTAACTTAAATGATTAAATGATGTTTATAGAATGGTAATAATTGATATCAAAGGAATAATAGACATAAAAAAATGTTCTAATTCATGTTGAAATTAACTTTAGTTTATTATTCTAGAGATTAAAGAAAGACCGGGTCAAGTCGGACACGAGGTAAGGGACTTCGTCTCAATCTTATTTCATTGAGGCATATTCGGTTTTAATATGTGACATTATTTTATAAGATGTATAAATACCTTTGAATTTTAATTTCATTAAAATAGAATAATTTTCTACAAATAATTTTACTAAAATAAATTAAATGTTTTATTACTGTAAGCGGTGACAACGATCTTTTCCGCCGCCGCATGTAGTATTTGATCTATGGATTCTTTAACAAGCCATAATGTTTTTAAAAGGAAAATAAATACCATATAATATTTTTCATATTATATCATTAGAAATTGTTTTCATAATGGATTATTTATTTCAATATATTTAAATGATATATTGTGATTAAAATGTAGAAATGTTATCTTTCCATTGTGTTTATTTAATGTGTTGTGAATATGTTATGGTTCTTGGGCATTGTTACGTATACGGGTGGTTCTGTGATAAACCTAGGGTGGGTGAGACCAAGATAGCTCTCCAATGCATTGGGTAATGTGACAGAGGTAAACATGAATGATTCTCCTATGATATTTAAGGAATACACTGTCATGGGTATTCCAAATGTAACTCCCTACATAGCTTTGATTGCTAAAATGTATGTATGATATGGATGCCACAAGTTAACTTAATGAATTTTGATTTCTTTTTATTATTAATAAATATTATGATTTCATGAGTTATGTTAAAGTGCATATGTTATGTATGTAATGATGAAATAATGTTTTCTTTTTTTTTTGTTTTATAAACCTTACAGAGCTTTTTCTGATCATCCCAAGTTTGTAAATGTTTTTCACAGGAACTAAAGACGAAAAAAGTCAAGGATGGGATCAATGAAAAGTCATGATGTCTAAAACATGGGACTAGACATGAAACATTTTTCAATAGTTTTTATTTTATCAATAAATGGAAACTGAATTGATGTGTCTCCCGTGTAATTTTTGAGATGTAATGTAATAGTTATGGCAAAATTCTCTAAAACTCAAAACTTGAAAAGATACTCAATGTGAATTATTCATTTAATTCACGGTTATGTAATTTTTTAAGGTCATGTCCTTATAAATAATTAAATAGTTAATAAAATATTATTTTTTTACAATGATATACATTCCAGTAATGGTAACTCACCAATATCCCCAAAATAGATGGGTGACCAACCACTCCATCACTAGTGGTAAATAAGATTTTGGGATACCAACAATATCTATGAAATTCGATGGCTCACAAGAATTCTCATGTAAAACTGAATCACATAGAACCACTAAAGCTGATGGTATTAGTGGTGTGCTCTGAGATACTGATCTTCTAGGATCTTGATGTTTTTTTGTTCTCAGCATTCATTTCCATAATTTATAATTTCCACTCCCCTCTGTGTGGATATAATTTTGATACACATTATCACTCCATTGATAATTTATCAATTCCCTGATATGAACTTAATAAGAGTAATCTTAACACGATTTCCATTCATTGAGTTAATCATCAAATTCATTGGTGTTTTTTCTTACAAGAATATATGTGAATGTCTTATGATTTATTTTCAATGAATATCCAATCATATTGAGTGTATTTATATTTTTCACACTTAATTATGTCATTGATTTATCCTTAACCTAAGGATATAGTCTATATAATGTATTTCATCTCAATTTACATTCCATTGAGACTTCTTGGGTGTTATAAACCAATTAATGTTTATATGGTGTATATAATGTAGTTTGACATAGTTTATCATGAATCCCTTTATTCTCGTGATATTATAATTTGTTGATTAACTCAAATATTTGTATTCAAGTGTCTCTCTTTTGGTTAGAAACTCTAACTAAAATATCCTTTTAAATGTTTTAAAGATTTATTCTTCTAAATATTTTTCATTAATGTCCATGTTTTAAAAATGGTTAAAAGGATTTATTTATATGGAAATTAATGTTTTCAAATTAAAAATCCTTTTAAAAATTTCGCAGTGCTATGGGACACTTTGATTCAAAAATCTATTTTAAATGAATTCTTGTTAAATAGTTATAATTTTAAATGTTTTCAAAAAAATGGCGAGATATTTCTCTCATGCAGTTTTGATGATTATTTTCATCTATTTCAATATCTTTAATTATTCTCGATTGAGGTTAATTTATAATACAATCATCCATATTGTATTTGATGAGTTATGTTTGACTATGGATGTGTTATTTTTATACTATTTATGGTTTATAGATAATTTATTGACTATTCGTATGCTAGTTTTAAGACGAATGTTTATGTTATGTTTCAAACTATTCATATGAGGAATGAATTGGACTTAGGAAGTGATAGGTGGAGGCTGCTATATCTCCTTGATGCATAGGTAGGACTCATGAGATAGACTAGTGTCTTGGCAGTAGGACTTGGAAAAAAATATTATTTGTAGTCTTGGCACGAGGCCTTGACTGTGTGGTTATGAAAGTCTTGCATTATGAATTCCATCATTATGAGATTAGTTATTACATGTGATTATTCTACTAGTAAAATATCCATGTATGTGTAAATATGGTAATGTTTGATTTATTTTTTTTATATTATGTTCATGTTTATGTTTAAAAAGGATGTTGTTTTTATTACACCTCTTGGGTTTAATGTTTATAAATTCTGTTAAATTATATTCCCTTACTGAGCGTCTGAGCTCACCCATTTCTCATGTTTCAGTTTTTACCAAATCCCAAGAAGTGTTTTTTGATTGAGATGCAGTGTTAAGATAAGGGAAAATGGAATTATCAAAAGATTATTTAAATTTTGTTTTATGTTAGAAAGTGTAATGTATCGTTCATATATGTAATCTATTTTACAGGACTACTAAACCAATCGGTCATTGGGATTTGATTCCTTGTAATCATGACAATGTATTAAAATAATGCCCCGACTATGGGTAACTGGGGTCGGGGAATTACAGTTGGTATCAGAGGATGTTTAGTACAAAACGTGAATACTAGATTTAGATAAACTCTGATTAGAGAACATAACCCTTAGACAGACTTTGAGGATTAGTATAGAAGAACATCATAAAATTTTCACATTGTAGAGATTTTGTGAGTTTTCCATGAAATACATCCCTTTCTAGATATGAGTAGGTAGAGGCGGATCTGGTACAGATGTACATAGGGGTAAAATCCGAAAACACCACTTTGAGCTAGACTCAAACGAGAACTGGTGCACGATAGTGGGCCTTGCTTCACTCATGGTTATGACACTCCCGGGAGATATGCTAAGGATAATTTAAATTTTCTATAAAAAATGATTAGATGGATTTTAATATATTATGGGAATAAATAACCTTTGTTAATACTTGGGTGTTTTTGATTGATAATAATGTGTGATGATATTTTCTAAATAACATTATGACTATTCTTACTCACACAATGTTTTCTAATTTTAGTCAATGGAAGGGTTCAAAGGAAGTCATAGTAACTTTGAGAATGATGTACATGGTGGGAATGGTGGTGGAAATGAGCAAAAAAATGGAATGTTGATAGGCGTACAATATATCGTTTCTATTCCAAATCAGTTTTCCAAAAAACATGATGAACAAAATATATATTAACCAACTCACAGAATCAACAATGAAGAGAAAGGTGATGAATGATAATAGATCTAGTAGTGGAGACCATGGAGAAGAGAATCCTCAATTTCCATCATGTAGAAAAAGTGGAAGGAGACACATATTAAAGTGTCTAAATGGAACAATTAAATGCTTTACATTTGGGAAAGAATGACCTAACATGAAGAATTGTCGAGGACAAATGAACAGTACTATAGAAGAAAATAAAAATGGTCCCATGAATCCATTTACAGTCATTTTCCGTAAATGTAGGGGACCTGGCCATTACCCTAGTGAATTACCTATTCTTTAGGATATTTTCTTGGTCAAAGAATAAGCTATGTGGAAATAAATGGTTGGGGAAATTTTTAAAAGTATTAGTTGTCCTTGTTGATGGGATTAGTTTGGAATAATTTTCTCTTTTATTTGTAACCCTGCAGTTTGTCATGTGAAAATGATATTTGTGGATGAATAATATTTTCTCCTGTGGATATAGTTATAAATATCCATTTGGTCGTATAAGATTATTGGGTTTGAGGAAATTAAAGGTTATTGTATTTTGGGATACAAATGAGAGGTATGAGATAAAATTTATGGTTAAATTATGTTATGGTTATTTTGAGTAATTTATCTCATTTTTGGTAATGTTATAAAATATAGTTTTTGAAAAAGGACAACACACAGACCATGTGAAAACCCATTGTGTCGGAAAAAGCTATGGGAATCAAACCCACACAAAAAGTGCGATTGGGATTTATCGCCTACCAATTAACTATGTGAAGTCCCTGGTTAACGTGCCTAATTTTTTTTAGTTTAATAAATTTATTGACCAATAATAATTTGATTTGGGATCCTATGTCTTATAAAATGAATACCATTAGTATAAGAAAATGATTTTGCGATTAAGTGATAAATTTAATTTGGAAGACGTTCATTTTATTGGGACCACTATAGGCCCAAGGAAAATAGAATACTATGGGATTTCATATGAGGAGTAATGGTGGTTTTTATATATGTTTTTATTGTGGATTTATAGTTATTTGGGATATTTATGGAAAGGATTAACCTATAATAGAGAATATGTGATTAGGATAGTTACTTTTAAGTATTGGACTTTAAGAGTAGTTGATGTGATTTGGAGATAGAATTTATCACAGAAGACAGTGTAATCAAATTCTTCTATGTTTTGGGTTTAAATATTAGTTTATATTATATTGATGGATTTTAAGGACAATTGTTTATTGAATTTTATTTTTTGAACTCTGTGTATTATTGGTTTAATTCGAGAAATTAAGATTTGTATTTCTTTCTCTAAAGGATTATCCTTTTTAGGGATCATCTGATCTTGTACTAACCATTTTGGTGGTGGTTAATCTCTAAAGTCAAGGTAAATATATTGTATATCATTTTTGGATCATGTGATTCTCTAAATGTTGATTCAATCTCTTCCGATTTGACCAAGTAATCTTGAATACTCATCGTTTGAAAAAAAAGATGAGTTGGTGGTAGAAATTTATTAACGAATGAAACTCTACTTAAAAAATAAGTATATCTCTCTATGTTCTTAGTCAATATCATAAATAAAATCTTCAACTTTGTTAAACTGAACGTAAAAAAACGTTATCCCTTTACTTTTCCTACTGGGAAAATAATGACCATTTATCCCACCAGAAGTATGTGATTTTCTTGTAGTTAAGTTTCTCCTCAGCATGTTTTATATCCCTCTCCACCAGAACGTGACACTTTGTTTTCTCCTCCATAAACATGTTTTCATCTAATCCTAGTATCTGTTTTCTCGGGTAACCTTTGTACTTCTCTTCTATTATTTTAAAGTGATAGTTTTATTGACTATTTTTTTGATGTGGGGCTTTCAATGAAGTTCCCTAGACTAATATTAAAATTGCGAGGACACAACTCCCAAAAGGGGGAAGGATGTAACATCATAGAAAATGAAGAATATGAAGTGTTTATATTTATTAATATTTGTGAATTAAATATTAATTTTACTTTAAAGGGGTTTCTATGTTCGATAGCGTACCTAATACGCAACAACGGGTTTCTTTGAAATCTTACGTTGCACACTAATAATATAATATTATTATTTTAAATGGTAGTTAACTATGAGCTTTTGTATTGGAATGAATGAAAAAAATAACTACAATATGATTATACATGTTTTTTAATTGTATTTACATTTATCCAATAAAATTTAGAGGCTTAAAAAGTGAATGAATCTAATTTTAAGCATAATTTACATTAAAAGGTCGATTTAACGGATTTTAATGGAGAACCCTATTTAAATATAATTATGGTCATTTTAATACATTCTATTTGACCAAATAAAATCTTTATTTAGAATGGGGACATCAATATTAACTTTGTGCACATTTTTTGAATTTTTCTGATAATGTTTATTTTTTAATGAATACTGAAAATATTGTATTTTAATTAAAAAATTCGTTTTAATATAATTTATTTATATTGTTATATTATGTTTTTAATTGGTCTTAAAGTGTAATTAAAATATATTTTTACCATTTAATCCAATGTTTTTCATTGGAATTAATTTCACTTAAAAATTGTTCCAAAACAAGTATCAATCTTTTGATAGTTATTGTTTCTTCAAAACACATTATTTGTTTTGATAACGGGAATTAATTTTAAAATTAATTAATTCCAATTATATGTTTTGAATTTGGAAAAATAGACATCATTTTTGAATTTGAAATTTCAAATATATCTTAGGATGATTTTTTTGTATATTTCTGAAAAACGTTAATTTTTGATGAATAGAGAAACATCTTAGTAGTAGTTAAAAGACTAGATTTTTCATTTAAATGAAATTTTACCACTTCTGTGAATTTAATTTTGAAAATCTGAAATATATGGTTGTTATTAGTATGTAAAATGTGGTTCAATAAGATGGAAATAATATTTAGTGAATAGTAACTTTTAAATTTTATTTACCGTACTTATAGTTTAATAGGGTAATTCATGGTAAAAAGAATATTATAATAATTCCAAATTACCTTAAAACTTGTCCAAACCATATTGGCAGAGTCAATTACTACCATGGGAATATTTTGGTCGATTTTGGGACCCCTTTGATCCACTTGGAATTGATAATGACAATTTAGATTATTTGACTTAATGTAAAGGAAAAAATGACCAAAACAAATATGTTTTAGTAAATTATTTTTTCGAAAAGGTTATATAAGTTATATATTAGAGTATAATAATTACGTGGAAATATAAAAATATTTCTTATATCATGGTAGTTTTTATATTATTTTTAGACATAAAATAAATTATATTATTTATGACACAATAGTGATGCATTGTTTACCTCATTAATAAATGATTTAACTAAATAAGAATTCAATGATTAAAATATTATCCAAAACATGTCCAATTATGATTGGATGATTTTATTTAGAATATTAGTCATCTTTTATTCTTCTTTAATGTGTTTTGGATCTTTTGAAACCAAAGATAAGTTTATAATAAAATAATAGTTTCACAATTTCCTAAAGAGCCCCTCCTCTCCCTCATAAAAGGAGACCACTTCTAAATAATACTTCACACATCAAATTCCTTTTTTTTCTCGTCCATGCTCTGAACCATTAAGCTCCTTACTTCTCTCTCCTACACCTATAATCATTACCTTATGAATAAGGCACTTCAAGAGGTCCTTTTGGTTCAAACTAAAGGGAGTCACCCAAATTAAAGGTAATGGTTTCTCTTAAATTCATTTCTTTTTTTTACTTCTCCAACCCCATGAACTTTTTTTATTACTTTATTTAGTAACAACACTAGTAACTTAAATATAATAGGATTTTTTTATAAGATGGAATTGAGCTACACTTACACACACCTTATCTAGTGGGTGATGAACATAATGTTTCTATGGATGGAAAACTAACTTCTCACGAAACGATGATTGTTCAATTATCTACTAACGCCTCTAATGGTAACCATTATGATGGAACTGTATTTATATATTATTTATATTATGATTATGTTATCTCTATGAATCTGTAATTTTGATTTCAAAACAAACCTTTATGCTTTCCAATATGTGTGACCACGATAATTTCATTTGAGGAAGTGCGGACTACCGCCCCCTCAAGGTGATATGATACGTACACGAAATTCATGGAATGTATAAAGGACAGAATTAATTAAATTATATAAAACATATATCATATTATATTATAATATAATTATAATATAACTATTTATCATTATGTTTTAATTCTATTAAAATAAAAAATAGAAATGAAAGTAGAGTTCATGCGCACGTACGACTTACCGTCTCCATGAAAGGTGCATTTCATTTCTTATCTCCAAATGGTATGTACTATTATAAATACATATATATATATAATGGATATATAATATATATATATATTTATATTATATCTAAATAATTTATATCATTCTAGAGATAATTTACTTTTGACCACATAGAAAATTGTAATTATAACAAGTTCATTTTTGACCCATGTTCCGAACATCAATAAAATATCCAATATGAAGTAAAATAATTAAATAATTAATATATAAAGGTAATAAGTGATAAAAAGGAATATTAAAATTGAAATTTGTTCTTAATCAAGTATAAATTAAATTAAGTTTATTATTCAGGAATAACAAGGAACAAACAAGACAATTCGGACTTGAGGTAAGGGGTTTCTTATCTCACTTTTAATTCCATAATATTTCCATTGTTCACCACTTTTTTATTTCATGTGGTGTGTGTAATGACCATGGTTGTATTAATTATTTAATATGATTTAATTTTTGGATATTTTCATCATTTTTGTATTATCATTCATTAATGGGTTTGTGTTTCATATGTTACTAAATCGATAAGAGAATTTGAAATTTCAATTTCCACTCATTCATCATTACACATACTTCATTGATTATTTTTCTCTAAGATTATGTTTGGAATCACTATTAATATTATTATGTCATAATTTCCACTCCCCTTTGTGTGGAAAAATTTTTTATACACATAACCACTCCAATGAAAATTTCTCAAGACATTGATATGAACTTGATAAGAGTAATTTTACTCAATTTCCATTCATTGAGTTAAACATAAAAGTCATTGGTGTTGTTTTTTACAAGAATATGTGTGAATGTACTATGATTTATTTACAATGAATATCCAATCATATTGAGTGTATTTATATTTTTCACACATAATTATGTTGTTTATTTATCATTAACCTAAGGTTATAGTATATATAATGGATATCATCTCAATTTATATTCCACTGAGTCTTCTTTGTGGATATACGCCAATACTCTTTTATATGGTTTATATAATATAGTTTGACATAGTATAACATGAATCCCTTTATTCTAGTGATATTATAAAGTGTTGATTACCTCAAATATTTTTACTCAAATTTCTCGCTTCACGTTAGAATCTATAACTAAAATATCATTTTAAATGTTTTAATGGTTTATTTTTCTAAATTTTTATAATTAATGTCCATGTTTTAAAAATGATTTTAAGGATTTAATTATATGGAAAATAGTGTTTCCAACTTAAAATTCCATTTAAAATTTTCAATGTGGAATGGAACACTTTGATTCAAAAATCAATTTAAAATGAATTCTTCATAAATAGTGGGACTTTTAAATGTTTTCAAGAAAAAGGGGGGATATTTCTCTCCTGTAGTTTTGATGATTATTATCTTCAATGCCAATATCCTTAATTATTCTAGATCAAGGATAATTTATAATACAATCATCCATATAGTTTTTAATGAGTTATGTTTTACAATGGATGTGATATTTTTAAACCATTCATGGTTTATGGATAAAGTATTGACATTTCATACGCTAGTTTTAATACGAATGTTTATGTTATGTTTCAAACATTTCATTTGAGGAATGAATTGGCCAAAGTAAGTGACGGTTGGAGCCCACTATAGCTCCTCGATGCATCAGTAGGTCTCAAGAGATAAACTAATGTCTTGGAACAAGGCCATGGAAAAAAATTTATTTCTAGTCTTGGCACGAGGCCTTGACTGTGTGGTTATTAAAGTCTAGCATTATATATTTCCTCATTATGAGATTAGTTATTACATGTGATTATTCGACTAGTATAATATCCATGTGCATGTTAATAAGGTAATGTTTGATTTATTTTGTCCATATTATTATCATTTTTATGTTTAAAAAGGCTTTTGTTTTTATTAAAAATATTTCCTTTAATGTGTATAGCTTCCGCTAAATTATTTACCCTTACTAAGCATTTGAGGTCACCCCTTTCTTATGATTCAGCGGGGGTTAGTATGTCACGAACCAGCCCGGGTCGACCCTGAACCGGTCACCCGACCCAGCCCGCCACATGGCCCGAGGGGCGTTCCCGATCCCCACGGGCTAGCAACTAGTGCCAGGCATCAAGACTAAACAAGAGGGACCGATTTTTTCACAATAAATATAAATAAAATAGCGGAGAAGTGGAAGAATGAAAAGTAAATGAATGACCCTGAAAAGAAAGAATAGCCAATGACACACACTAACCTGGTCTCGGCCGAAACTCCTCGCTACTCCGAGTGTCGCTCACCAGTCCACAACCAGCTCTCGCCCACGGAGAGAAAGCTCGAACCAAACCTACAGCAAAACTAAAAACTGGAAAACACTATAGGCATGAGTATTAAAACATAGTAGGTAGGCCCGGATAATTCTATTCCCAATGCACCTACCATTAAATAAAGAATTCATTAATTCCTTGTTTGAACTACATTGTACAAAGTATGGGTTTTTATGTAACGACCCGAAATTTTGAATAAATCTTGTTTACTAATTTCATGTGTTATTTTATTTTATTTTTATACTCAACAAAAATGTTTTATTTGATAAACATGATTATAATTAAAATGAGATCAGTGGGTTTTGACTATTATATAACCATCGGTCAATATGACCACTGTGAACAGAAATGTTTTGATTATTGTCTCTAAATATAAGTAATCTTGGTTAATTATTATAGAAAGAAGATTCGATGGCCTCACCTAGTAGTCTTGGACCGATCGAAGCCCATCTAACAGAGCTTGGGAAAGAGGTAGCACCATTGGGCTTTGCTCTGGATCAAATCCAAGCCGAGCTTCATCATGTGAAGCTAGAACGGAATCGCCTTCGTGAGAAGTTCAAACTGATAGAAATTACTACTCAGGCAATGTTGACTGAGCCGCCCCAAGCTTCTATCACCCTAGCACACCTTACTCTTAGATCCTATGCTGGTATTATAAGGGGCTATGTAACGAGACCGTAACTACCTTGTGTAATCCTTGTTTTAAATAAAAATTGGGATTTCTTCTTATGATGAAGTTTATGAATTTTGAAATGACCGGATAAATATAGTATGCATATTTTTGATGAATTTTATAAAAAGGTTATTTTAAAAATGGTTGTGTAAACCTTAAATAATTAAAAATGTGTAATGATTTTCAAAAAATGGTCTTCTACAATTATGTCCAGTACGAAATTTAGAGTCTAATAAGATCAACTTGATTTTTGATGAATAGTAAATTGTGAATAGTGATTTTACGCTTAGGATTAGTAATGTGACCAAATGGATTAGTAATCTCACTTAAAGAAAGTTTTAAAATAATCTAGGCACCTTGATTAAGTAATGTGATTCAATAAAATGGTTAAATAACGGTTTCATTAATTATTATTCAAGTATTAGTTTTTAGGGTGAATAGTGTTTTTTTAATTAAAAAATTAATTTAAAATATTTAGAAAATTATTTTTAGAAAGTGGATTTCATTTTTGAACTCAGAGCATCGATATTATGTTAAGGTAATTTTTGGGGATTTTTCTGAAAAAAATGAATTTTCGGTGAATAGTGAATTTATTTAAAAATTGAATTAAAAATATTTAGAAAATTATTTTTATAAAATGGAGTTCATTTTTGAAATCAGAGCATTGATATTTGGTTAGTGTGAAATTTTGGGATTTTTCTGAGAAAGTTGAATTTTCAGTGAATAGTAAAAATGCAGTTTTAGGGTTTCGGTATGTTTAGTGACATCATAGCTGTGTCATGATGATGTCATTAGATATTTTGAGGGTTGGCCGGCCAAGGGTGATGAATTATTGTTGTGGGGGCCCCATGTGGCCTAACTCCATGATAAATGCCAAGGGAGAGCACATGGGTTTGAGAAAAGCACATGTGAGGTGTCCTTTGGCCATTAATGCCTTGTCCCCTCACTTTCCCTATAAATACCAAGACCTCCTCTCATCCATTCGACTCCCCACTCATTCCCAACGAATTTCTGGTCTCATTACCTCCCAAAGAGTCCTCCCAAGGTGCCCCCAAGCCCTCAAGGTCCCAACCTTTGAGGTTTAAGAGTTACATTTTGAGGTAAGGGATCCAACCTCTCTCCTTCTTTTCAAGTAATCACTTTTATGTCTTTTCTTTTATACTCCATGTTCTTATGTTGGAGGATGTTCTTTTATATTCATCCTACTGCCTATTTCATGTTCATATGATGAGAGACCCCCCCTTGCTCTCATCAATTCGTTTTAAGAATGTTTAAGTGGCGCCGTTAGGCTGCCGAATTTTTAAGGGATTCTTTCACCTTCCTCGTTTTCAAGTTCTATTTTCATTCAAGACTTTCATGTTTCTTTGTATTATGTTGGGGCATGATCTCTAAATTTATCATACTGATCTTTTATGATCATATGATGAGAGACCCCATTTTATCTCTTCAATTCAATTTTTTTGAAGTTTTATGTGGCGCCGTTAGGCTGCCGAATTTTTTTTAAGGGATTCTCTCACCCTTCTCTTTTTCAAAGTTCTACTTTCATGTCAAGTATTTCAAGTTAATTTCTATTATGTTGGGGTATGATCTCTATATCTATCATACTGGACTCTTATGTTCATATGATTAGAGACCCCATTTGATCTCTTCAATTCAGTATTTTGATGTTTTAAGTGGCGCTGTTAGGCTGCTGAATTTTTAAGTGGTTCTTCACCCTTCTCGTTTTGAAGTTCTACTTTCATGTGAATTATTTCAAGTTCCTTTTTGTTATATTGGGGTATGATCTCTATATCTATCATACTGGACTCTTATTTTCATATGATGAGAGACCCCATTTGATCGCTTCAATTCAGTATTTTGAAGTTTTAAGTGGCGCTGTTAGGTTGCCGAATTTTTAAGTGGTTCTTCACCCTTCTCGTTTTGAAGATCTACTTTCATGTCAATTCTTTCAAGTTCATTTTTGTTATGTTGGGGAATTATCTCTATATCTATCATACTGAACTCTTATGTTCACATGATGAGAGAACCTATTTGATCTTTTCAAATCGTTTTTGTTGATGTTTAAGTAACGTCGTTAGGCTGTCGAACTTTCATAAGAGAAATCTAATTTTTGTCTTCCTTCCATGTTTTTCATTTCAAATGGTATGTCCTTGAAATTTCATTACCATGATCATGTATCCTTCTTATTCTGTCCATATACTGTTTTATGGGTCATTTATGAATGTTTGACTCATTTTCCCTCTCTTTTTAATGTCTTCTAAAACCTCATAACATAGCCATTATGCTGCAGAATTTCCATCTCAAAATGCCTCTCTCTTTTTATAAAGTTCTTTTATATTATTAAGTGAATACTCAAAGCTCTTTCTTCTAAAGGGGTATTCACATATATAACAAAATGTTCTATTTTAAATTCTGGGATTTAAATACATGAGACCCACCTTCCTTTTCTGTGGGTTTTAAAGTGACGTAATGATCATGTCTTTAAAGCAGTTTTTAAAACATTGTGATTATGAAATAAAACCCATTTATTTTATGCTATATGGGTTATTTATGAAATGTTTGATGATGATATATGTGGCTCACATGATAATAAAGGCAAATTTAAGGGTGCGCCCTGATAGCGCTCCAATGCATTGGGTAATGATGTAACCACTAGAGATTACAATTTTCACGATACCTTGGTGAATAACCTTGGTAATTTTCAAATGACACCTTGGGGATGGACCTTGGTGATATGTTCATGATTGTCTATGTTAAATGATGTAGCCACATATTCAAGTTATGAAAATGTTATTTTTATTATGATATGACACATGATTTCTTTTTTTATCATGCCTTAAAGTTCTTGTTCATGACATAGTTGATGTATCTCAAGTTCACATGTTAAATGTTTCCCTTGTTTCCCTTACTGGGCCTTCTGCTCACCCTTTCTTTTGATGTATGATCCCAGGTTATGTGATGCCGTAATGAACCTAGGATGAACATGAGGAGAATCCTTTCAAGTCTTTTAGAAGAATGTTTTATGTTTTCATGTTTTAAGTTCCTGGTTTCCAAGACACTAAACCTTAAAGATCCTCAGTTTTGTATAATGTAATGAAAGTTTATGTGATAAAAAGGCGGGATGCTATAGTTGGTATCAAAGGATGGTTTAGTTATTTGTGGAAATTAGGATATGAAAACTCTAGGAAGAACCCTATAGAAAAGTTTAATATAGGAAATCTTCCTGGTATTTTGGTGAGTATTGAGTAAGGGGTTGCCAAGCAAATACATCCCTGTCTGGATACGAGCAGGTAGAGGTGGCTCTGGCACAGATGTACATAGGGGTAAAACCCGAAAACACCGCTTTGAGCTAGACTCGAACGGGAACTGGTACACGACAACGGGCCTTGCTGCACTCTTGGTTACGACACTCCCGGGGGATATGCTTTGGTAAATTCATAAGCTTGGTATGAACCATTGTTAAAGGAACAAATATAAAATAAAATAAAGGTTCACATAAGAATATATGACCATTCACAAGCTATATGGGAACCTAGGAGATCACAAGTTAGGGTATACCTTTCATATACAAGTTATCCTTATATGCTTTCAGTTCCTTTTCATGATTATTAGCTAAGTACTTAAGCCCCTAACTATAGTTTCTTTTCATAGTTAATGGCGGGAAATAGAAGAACATGTCTCAACAACCAATGTGATAGGAAATGCTACGATTTCCATATTAAGTTGACAGAGATGATTAGGGCATTAAAATATGATTTTTATTTTGGAAGACGTTCACTATTTTGGGGACCCTATATGATCGAGGTAAATAGACTACAACGGTATTTTCATTGAGGAGTAAGGTTGACTTATATTTTGAAGAGTCGATGAATTTAAGGTGGACTTATAGTAATTTAGGTTACTTACGGGAATGATTAACCTATCTTGGGTAAAATATGTTTAGGTTAGCTACTTTTGTTATAAGATGTTAGGAGTGGTTAATGTTGTTTGGAGATGAACAATGAAGTTTATTTTGGAAGACTATGTTATCAAATCTTTCTTGTATTTGGGTTTCAATCTTAGTTTGGTTTATTTTGAGGAATCTTAAGGACCATTATTTACGGAATGGACTATGATGAACTTTGGGTAGTACCATGGAATTTGATGATTTAAAAGTAGTTTCCATTCCTATGGGATTATTTCTTTGTGAAGAGTTGTTTTACCATAACCTTTCTGTTTTTGGGATAATGTTTAAAGATAGAAGAAATAGATAGTTAATATTTTGTAGATTATGTGATTCTATAGAAGATGATTCTTGTGCTTTTATGAGACCAAGTGTTTTTGAATTCTCATCATTTGGAGAAAAGATTAGTGTTGGTAGGGACTTGTTAAAGGATGAAACTCTACTTGAAGGTAGGTATATTTTCTTATGTTTTTGTTCTATGTAGTAAATAAAATCCTCAAAATTATGAAAAGAAACGTAAAACAAAAATTTTGTTGGTTTACGTTTCCTACTAGGTAATCAAAGACCGTTTACACACATAATAAGTTTGGGATTTTCTCATGGTTAACTTTCTCCTAATCATGTTCTCTATCACTCTCCCTCAGAACTTGACCCTTTGTTTTCTCCTCCATGTCCATGTTTTCCTACATGGAACCCTAGTGTGGGTTAACTCGGGTGACCTTTGTACTTCCCTTTCTTTATTTTAAAGTAATAGTTTTACTGACTCCTTTTCCGATGTGGGACTTTCAATGAAATTTCAAACCCCAATTTTTTTTTTAAAATTGCGAGGACGCAATTTCTTAAGGGGGGAAGATTGTAACGACCCGAAATTTTGAATAAATCTTGTTTACTAATTTCATGTGTTATTTTATTTTATTTTTATACTCAACAAAAATGTTTTATTTGATAAACATGATTATAATTAAAATGAGATCAGTGGGTTTTGACTGTTATATAACCATCGGTCAATATGACCACTGTGAACAAAAATGTTTTGATTATTGTCTCTAAATATAAGTAATCTTGGTTAATTATTATAGAAAGAAGATTCGATGGCCTCACCTAGTAGTCTTGGACCGATCGAAGCCCATCTAACAGAGCTTGGGAAAGAGGCAGCACCATTGGGCTTTTCTCTGGATCAAATCCAAGCCGAGCTTCATCATGTGAAGCTAGAACGGAATCGCCTTCGTGAGAAGTTCAAACTGATAGAAATTACTACTCGGGCAATGTTGACTGAGCCGCCCCAAGCTTCTATCACCCTAGCACACCTTACTCTTAGATCCTATGCTGGTATTATAAGGGGCTATGTAACGAGACCGTAACTACCTTGTGTAATCCTTGTTTTAAATAAAAATTGGGATTTCTTCTTATGATGAAGTTTATGAATTTTGAAATGACTGGATGAATATAGTATGCATATTTTTGATGAATTTTGTAAAAAGGTTATTTTAAAAATGGTTGTGTAAACCTTAAATAATTAAAAATGTGTAATGATTTTCAAAAAATGGTCTTCTACAATTATGTCCAGTACGAAATTTAGAGTCTAATAAGATCAACTTGATTTTTGATGAATAGTAAATTGTGAATAGTGATTTTACGCTTAGGATTAGTAATGTGACCAAATGGATTAGTAATCTCACTTAAAGAAAGTTTTAAAATAATCTAGGCACCTTGATTAAGTAATGTGATTCAATAAAATGGTTAAATAACGGTTTCATTAATTATTATTCAAGTATTAGTTTTTTAGGGTGAATAGTGTTTTTTTAATTAAAAAATTAATTAAAAATATTTAGAAAATTATTTTTAGAAAATGGATTTCATTTTTGAACTCAGAGCATCGATATTATGTTAAGGTAATTTTTGGGGATTTTTCTGAAAAAAATGAATTTTCAGTGAATAGTGAATTTATTTAAAAATTGAATTAAAAATATTTAGAAAATTATTTTTATAAAATGGAGTTCATTTTTGAAATCAGAGCATTGATATTTGGTTAGTGTGAAATTTTGGGATTTTTCTGAGAAAGTTGAATTTTCAGTGAATAGTAAAAATGCAGTTTTAGGGTTTCGGTATGTTTAGTGACATCATAGCTGTGTCATGATGATGTCATGAAATATTTTGAGGGTTGGCCGGCCAAGGGTGATGAATTATTGTTGTGGGGGCCCCATGTGGCCTAACTCCATGATAAATGCCAAGGGAGAGCACATGGGTTTGAGAAAAGCACATGTGAGGTGTCCTTTGGCCATTAATGCCTTGTCCCCTCACTTTCCCTATAAATACCAAGACCTCCTCTCATCCATTCGACTCCCCACTCATTCCCAACGAATTTCTGGTCTCATTACCTCCCAAAGAGTCCTCCCAAGGTGCCCCCAAGCCCTCAAGGTCCCAACCTTTGAGGTTTAAGAGTTACATTTTGAGGTAAGGGATCCGACCTCTCTCCTTCTTTTCAAGTAATCTCTTTTATGTCTTTTCTTTTATACTCCATGTTCTTATGTTGGAGGATGTTCTTTTATATTCATCCTACTGCCTATTTCATGTTCATATGATGAGAGACCCCCCCTTGCTCTCATCAATTCGTTTTAAGAATGTTTAAGTGGCGCCGTTAGGCTGCCGAATTTTTAAGGGATTCTTTCACCTTCCTCGTTTTCAAGTTCTATTTTCATTCAAGCCTTTCATGTTTCTTTGTATTATGTTGGGGCATGATCTCTAAATTTATCATACTGATCTTTTATGATCATATGATGAGAGACCCCATTTTATCTCTTCAATTCAATTTTTTTGAAGTTTTATGTGGCGCCGTTAGGCTGCCGAATTTTTTTTAAGGGATTCTCTCACCCTTCTCTTTTTCAAAGTTCTACTTTCATGTCAAGTCTTTCAAGTTAATTTCTATTATGTTGGGGTATGATCTCTATATCTATCATACTGGACTCTTATGTTCATATGATGAGAGACCCCATTTGATCTCTTCAATTCAGTATTTTGATGTTTTAAGTGGCGCTGTTAGGCTGCTGAATTTTTAAGTGGTTCTTCACCCTTCTCGTTTTGAAGTTCTACTTTCATGTGAATTATTTCAAGTTCCTTTTTGTTATATTGGGGTATGATCTCTATATCTATCATACTGGACTCTTATTTTCATATGATGAGAGACCCCATTTGATCGCTTCAATTCAGTATTTTGAAGTTTTAAGTGGCGCTGTTAGGCTGCCAAATTTTTAAGTGGTTCTTCACCCTTCTCGTTTTGAAGATCTACTTTCATGTCAATTCTTTCAAGTTCATTTTTGTTATGTTGGGGAATTATCTCTATATCTATCATACTGAACTCTTATGTTCACATGATGAGAGACCCTATTTGATCTTTTCAAATCATTTTTGTTGATGTTTAAGTAACGCCGTTAGGCTGTCGAACTTTCATAAGAGAAATCTAATTTTTGTCTTCCTTCCATGTTTTTCATTTCAAATGGTATGTCCTTGAAATTTCATTACCATGATCATGTATCCTTCTTATTCTGTCCATATACTGTTTTATGGGTCATTTATGAATGTTTGACTCATTTTCCCTCTCTTTTTAATGTCTTCTAAAACCTCATAACATAGCCATTATGCTGCAGAATTTCCATCTCAAAATGCCCCTCTCTTTTTCGAAAGTTCTTTTATATTATTAAGTGAATACTCAAAGCTCTTTCTTCTAAAGGGGTATTCACATATATAACAAAATTTTCTATTTTAAATTCCGGGATTTAAATACATGAGACCCACCTTCCTTTTCTGTGGGTTTTAAAGTGACGTAATGATCATGTCTTTAAAGCAGTTTTTAAAACATTGTGATTATGAAATAAAACCCATTTATTTTATGCTATATGGGTTATTTATGAAATGTTTGATGATGATATATGTGGATCACATGATAATAAAGGAAAATTTAAGGGTACGCCCTGATAGCGCTCCAATGCATTGGGTAATGATGTAACCACTAGAGATTACAATTTTCACGATACCTTGGTGAATAACCTTGGTAATTTTCAAATGACACCTTGGGGATGGACCTTGGTGATATGTTCATGATTGTCTATGTTAAATGATGTAGCCACATATTCAAGTTATGAAAATGTTATTTTTATTATGATATGACACATGATTTCTTTTTTTATCATGCCTTAAAGTTCTTGTTCATGACATAGTTGATGTATCTCAAGTTCACATGTTAAATGTTTCCCTTGTTTCCCTTACTGGGCCTTCTGCTCACCCTTTCTTTTGATGTATGATCCCAGGTTATGTGATGCCGTAATGAACCTAGGATGAACATGAGGAGAAGCCTTTCAAGTCTTTTAGAAGAATGTTTTATGTTTTCATGTTTTAAGTTCCTGGTTTCCAAGACACTAAACCTTAAAGATCCTCAGTTTTGTATAATGTAATGAATGTTTATGTGATAAAAAGGCGGGATGCTATATTTTACACACTCATTTATTTCTAAAACAAGTAACAGTTCATTGCCCTTATTAATTTAGAACATGTATAATGTTGAAAGAAATAGGTGCATTGAATTTTTAAAACATTTTGCGAACAATTTAGAAATCCAAACATTATTTGTTAGTCAAAAGGAAAATCACACACAACGCACACTAAGGGAAACGAAAAAAGTGGAACATATAGGTTAGAAACCGAACTCGACCTCTCAATCGTCCGCCACATACAAATAAACACTAAAAGAAACTTGGGTCGAACCTAGGAGATCGTGAACAATCCAGAACATACTATACATCTGACTCATCCTGAAGGCATGCCCTAACTCGATGACGTCATAACGCCCTAACGCCAGGCATAGCCCTACATGGCCTAACCGAGGGGCCCAATCCCCATAGCAGCAATAACTCAGTATTCCCCTGCTATGGGGCCACTAGCCAGTGCGTAATCTAAACTACTGCAGCAATCGTTCTCAGAAGATTCACTCACTATTCTAGGTTCCCAGGTCAACATATATAATAAAATAGGAGTGCGTCCACAATGTAAATCAAGCAGTCACAAAGAACTAACATCACATATAGATCACGCAATCAACGCACACCAAAGATCACCCCCCGAGTGGGTTTTCCAATGTAATCTATTTTATTAAAGTGCCAAACGGGCCTTCACAAATTTTAAAGAAAAACTTCATTTCTTGAGAAAACCCAAAACACTTGTTCAGAAGAAATCATTTATCTTTAAAACTAGAAGTATGTTTGAAATTCCATCAATTATGTTTAATGGCCAAATGGACATTCTTTCAAAGATGGGTGTCCGCCCGTTAAGAAAATGTTCAAATTTTTCGGTATAAAATAAATGGCTCATTTCACACTAAATAGTCATTTAAAGTTTTATTATCTAAAATTATTTCTCATTCATTAATAATTAATATAACAACAATCAATTAATAAATTCTAAATCTAATGGTAAGTGCAATGGGGGACCTACCTCGACTCGCCGCTCAATCATGACGACACAACTCACTTCGCACTTGCACATAAACGTGCAAAAACTGATAACTGCAGTGTCGTGGACTTTCCTTGACGACACGCTGCAAAAACTGCAAGACTATTAATGCCAAAAACCTTTACACAATTTAACCACAACAAATTTTCACCCTTAGTAATTATTTAATAAAACAATTCAAATTTTCACAAAAAAATTTAATGTTAAAAATTTACCGCTTTACACACTAGACCGACCCCAACACCCTTTTTATAACCAAACGCACACAACGCCACCTCAAGAACTCAATATGCATCACACATGTGATTAAGGAAACCACACACATAGTAATTGAAACCATTACAGCAGTTAAAAAAACCACAAGGAAAACATGCCACCCTATTTAAAATTACGCCGCAGGATGAAAAAACCAAAAATCCACTCAAATGATCATTTAAGACAGTACACACACCAACACAACACCAAAACACCAACTGCAACCCTTTTTACACCCTAACATATAATCTGCACATTTTATAAAACACTAGTGAATAGTCCAACAAGGGTTTTCACAGCAACAACGTACTCATCTCATCAAAATGTATTAATAAACGCATTAAAACATAACAAACCTCAAGTAAAAAAAAGAAAAAAAGAAAATTAAAGCACATAAATCAAAATAATTAGTAGGCTAACCACACAAAAAAATTAAACTAACAATTAATCAAACACGACATTCCAGCAAAACGTACCCATATTATAGACATGCTTCCAAATAAGATAAACTGCAAATCAAATCTCATTAAAGATCGAATTTTCACAATAGCAATTAATTACATAATATTTTAAAATAATTAAATTGGAAAATTAATTAATCAAATAACAATTAAACATAGAACCACCTACCTCGATTTAGACTAACTTCGCGATTTGGCGCGAAACTCTTGCGGCATGAAAAAAGCACCATGAGCAACCTCAACTTGACTCTAATTAAAACATTCAAACCAAAAACATCAGAACTAAACTAAACACCACTCTAGATCCTAATTGCAGCTTAAAAAAATAGGAAGAGCGAACAACCGGGGTATAACCCACCTACGACAAGGGGGTCCGAGAAGCTGTTCGAGTGGGTTAGAGGCTACCGGAAGGTGTCACGCCAGCTGAAGCCTCGCCAGTAGAGGGCGCAACAAGGGAGTCGCGACTAGGGGAGTCGCGCTAGGGGGTTTCGGTGAAAGGTGGGTAACATGAGTCAGTTTCGTCATCAGAAAGTATCACCAGAAGAGAAAGGGGGTGCAGCCAAGGGTGGTGTGTGCGATGGCTTCGAAGCGAGGAGGACAACAGGGTGGCTCGGGGGTGCTGGTCGGCGTAGGGGAAGCGCACCGCAGGGTGGTCGTCAGGTAGCTCGACAGAGAGGGTGGAGTGACGGTATGGGGTGAGCCGGAGGGGAGAGAAGCTGGACAGCCGCGACCTGGCGAAGGAGAGGAAGGGGTAGGGGAAATTTTGCGGCGCCGGTAGGGTTAGGGACCACTGCGTAAAAATAGCAGGAAGGGGTGAAGTGTCCGCACGTGAGAGGAAAGAGAAAGAGAGAGGAAGGAAATAAAAAGGAAAAAAAGAAAGAAAGAAAAGAAAAAAAGAGAAAATAGAGAAAGAAAATAATAATAATAGAAAATAAAATAAAAATAAGATAAAATAAAAAAATAATACAAAAAATATCTAATTAATCATAAAAATTTCAATACTGATAATGAAACAAAAAACACTGAAGCTAAATGACACATAATCACAAAAATAGCGATAATTTAAATAGAAAGTTAATTATTTTATAATTGTAACATTAATTTAATACCAACGACTAAATAAAAACATTAACAAAAAATAATAATATTAGTAATAATAATAGTTATAATCATAACCAAATTAACATAATAACTTAAATAATGACAACATTAATAATAAAACTAAAATAATAAAACCATCCAATATAATAACATAGTTATTAATTTATGTTGGACACCGTACACAGTCACATGCGCGGTCGCGTGTGCGGGCGCATTCGCGGTCGCGTGTGGGGGTGCGTTCGCGCGCCTAGTCACGATTACGATCGAGCACTCGTAAAAGATCTCAAATTCCTTTTTAAAATTGAACCGGTTCAAACTAAACCTCAAAAGCACGACTAAAAAAATTAAATTAAAAGAAGTGTCAGTCGGGGTGTGACAATTCTCCCCACGATGACACTTTCTGCCCCCAGAATGTCCCAAGTGACCAGGTCAACCAAGGGTTCCATGAAAGACCGCAAAGTTGCTTAAAACCAAACCTCAATTGCCCAAAGACGGAGAATTTAAAATGGAGATGACCTGAAACATCAAAGATCTCAAAACTAGAATCACCAAGCTAAAAGTCCAACAGCATGGAATTCACCCTGAAATAGAACTACAACATGGAACACCCCGACCCCTGACTTAGGGTCCACCGGGGCCGCTCAGGATCTCCCAGAATAGTCGTCAAGCGACCCACTATCTGAGCTAACCAATTAAGCATGGATGTGGTTGGGCGGAGCAAAATCCATGGGTTGCTCTGCCAAGTGCACTTTGAAAACAAAGTCTTCCACAAGCTCGTCCTATGGTGGTGTCCCCACTATACTAGGATCCTTGTGAAACATATGTTCTCCAATCCAATGTGACTCACAATCCCAGAAAAAACCTCTCACACTGGCTTGACCCTCTATGCTCCCTATATTGAACCAAACCGACACACGAGGAGAGGCTAGCGAGACCCAGAGTGGGTCTCCCCACCATTTTAGAATTTTCCTAACACCACGACACCCGCACGGGCATTCCCAGTTTACATTTAGCAATACAGAATGAACCCTTCATCATGAAATCACTACACGGTTCGACCTGCACTAATCATTCCTACAGTGGACAACACATAGCCACAGGGGATGGCTTTTATAGCAGAAACCCCTAACCAGGAGGCGAACCAGACAGGCGCACAATAATCCCACAAGACATGAGCATCTCCGACCACAAGAAGGTTCACAGAGCACACCAACTAGCTTTACAAGTATATGGATTTTCCGAACCTCTTTAAGGCCCAAGAGGAACTCCCATGAAATAAGACCATGGAAAGTAGACAAGGGCTCCATGCTCCTCACAACAAGAATGACGCCTTCAGAGAGGGTACCACAAAAAGGAAATACAATCTTCCCATGTCCCATCTCTGTGAACTTATGTCGGATCAAGTCCATCCCACATCCGACGAGTTTCGACTGTGCGCAAGCTTCATCCCGAGGCCTGTGGCTGGGGTCCTGATGTCTGAAGCATCTACAGCCTCGCATTCACACATTGACTACCTCTGGCTAGAACTTCCTCTACTGGAAAAGCATCCTGCATACTTCTCCTCGTGTCCCGTGCGGCCACTCCGTCAACATACCAACTAGGAATTTCAGCGAATGATTTAGGGTGTCCGACTGACCACACTAGAGGTAAGAGATTGAGCGGTATGTAAAACACGCAGCACAAACTAACGAGAGTGGAAATATGAGGGAAATTACCTTTGGTTCACAATATTCATCGGATGAGGAACCTGCACTTACCACAATATGGACGAGACCAACAACTATTATGAACTTTTATCTAATTGCTCTACACCACCTCTGGAGAACATGAAACAATCTCATCAGAAAGGACAAACACACCACCTTCTCTGCCTATTGACTATTCGAGCACATACGAGATCCACCACTTTCTCTCACCATCACTTCCTTAGGTATGACCGTGGGATGAGGCTAGTCTTGAGGATCGCTCATGACATCCTCATTTGAAACGAAAACGGAACGATCACTGTTTGGTAGTGTAGGCCCGCTCCACTAGACATACTCATGACAACTTGCACCCACAAACTTTTGGAGTTCCACAAAAATTGGAGACACATAAAACTTTTCAAAAGTATTCAACGTTATCCAACTGACCTCTACATCTATGAACAATCGACACAATCGAGCAGAACCCAACTCCGCCACTCCACTGGGAGCCTGGGCTGAGCGAAGAATTCAGAGACCTACTGGAAAACCATTGGACCTTTCTAGGGGGAATATCCAAAACAACAAACAAAAAAAAACATTTCAAAAATCCAAACACATCAAACAAAAAAACATCTACATTCCAGATACCAATCCAACAATTCCAATTTAAAATGTCAATTCATTTTCAAAGAAAAACACTCACTTGAAAAACCAAGTACAATAAATTAAAACCCAATAACTATTTTAAACTAATCGCTTTCACTCCGGACTCGAAACCATTTTCCAATTCCAAAACCATTTAAGCACAAAAACAACCCGTTTGAGAGAAAACCCCATTTTTAAAGAAACAATATGAAACTTTTAAAATCAAACACTCACCACTGATATTCCTAGATGCCTTGTAGATTTGCATTTCTATGCCACCGAGGAACCCATCCACACAATCCACCAACTATCCATTAATCACTTCCACATGCACATGCGAGCAGCAATAGGAATACCACTAGAAAAGAATCAAGGATCTTTCGCTTTAAAAACAATACATTCCCAATTATTCCAAAATACCTTTTTCCAACTATTTCAAAAACTCAAGAAAAATTTCCAAAATTATTTCCATATACAAAACCACCCACTCCAATTTTAAAAAACCCAAGAAATCCTTTTATAAATTCAAATTCGACGAATCAACGCCAAATTCCACAAACAAAGTCCAAGAGAAACACACCCCAAATATCATGTCAACCACACACCAAAATAAAATAAGAGCAACATCAAAGTCCGCTTCACTTTTTAAAGGAAAACAATTCCACATCAGTCCCAAAATTGAAGTAAGACATCACAAACATTAAAGTACCTGGGCGGAGGACTAGTGGTCGTGTCTAACCCGGCTACATGGTTTAGCAGACCATGCCCTAAGCAAGCACCAACCACTAGGAGTGTCGAACCGTACCCTTGGGCATCACATGGGTCACTACTCCATGCGAGACCGCGCGTAGTACCAGTTTACTCCTATTGTCATCCCCCATCCTCATAGAGAAAATCCAAAACATAAATCCCAAACTACCCCAGGTAACTCGATGATCGGAACGAGCAAGAGTTCACGACGCTCTTCCCGAACCTACCACTCGAGTACCTACAATCCTATCTCCGATCTACCTAACACCCCACATATCAAGAAAAACTACCACCTCTGATACCATTTTGTCACGAACTAGCCCGGGTCGACCCTGAACCGGTCACCCGACCCGGCCCGCGACATGGCCCGAGGGGCGTTCCCGATCCCCACGGGCTGGCATCTAGTGCCCGTCATCAAGACTAAACAAGAGGGAATGATTTTTTCTCAATAAAAATAAATAAAATAGCGGAAAAGTGGAAGAATGCAAAGTAAAAGAATGACCATAAAAAGAAATAATAGCCAATGAGACACAGTAACCTGGTCTTGAACGAAACTCCTCACGACGCCGAGTGTCTCTCACCAGTCCACAACCAGCTCTCGCCCACAGAGAGCAAACTTGAACCAAACCTACAGCAAAACTAAAAACAAGAAAACACTATAGGCATGAGTATTAAAACTCAGTAGGTAGGCCCAGATAATTCTATTCCCAATGCACCTACCATTAAATAAAGAATTCATTAATTCCACGTTTGAACTACATTGTACAATGTATGGGTTTTTACTCACACTTTCATTTCTAAAACAAGTAACAGTTCATTGCCCTTCTTAATTTAGAACATGTTTAATGTTGAAAGAAATAGGTGCATTGAATTTTTAAAACATTTTGCGAACAATTTAGAAATCCAAACATTATTTGTTAGTCAAAAGGAAAATCACACACAACACACAACGCACACTAATAGAAATGGAAAATGTGGCACATATAGGTTAGAAACCGAACTCGACCTCTCAATCGTCCGACACATAAAAATAAACACTAAAATAAACATGGGTCGAACCTAGGAGATCGTAAACAATCCAGAACATACTATACATCTGACTCATCCTGAAGGCATGCCCTAACTCGATGACGTCATAACGCCCTAACGCCCGGCATAGCCCTACATGGCCTAACCGAGGTGCCCAATCCCCATAGCAGCAATAACTCAGTATTCCCCTGCTACGGGACCACTAGCCAGTGCGTAATCTAAACTAGTGCAACAATCGTTATCAGAAGATTCACTCACTATTCCAGGTTCCCATGTCAACACATATAATAAAGGAGGAGTGTGTCCATAATGTAAATCAAGCAGTCAAAAAGCAGTAACATCACATATAGCTCAGGCAATCAACGCACACCAAAGATCACCCCAGAGTGGGTTTTCAAATGTAATCTATTTTATTAATGTGCCAAACGGGCCTTCACCAATTTTAAAGAAAAACTTCATTTCTAGAGAAAACCCAAAACACTTGTTCAGAAGAAATCATTTATCTTTAAAACTAGATGTATGTTTGAAATTCCATGAATTATGTTTAAAGGCCAAATGGGCATTCTTTCAAAGCTGGGTGTCCGCCCGTCAAGAAAATGTTCCAATAGTTCGGTATAAAATAAACGGTTATTTTCACACTAAATAGTCATTTAAAGTTTTATTATCTAATATTATTACTAATTCATTAATAATTAATAAAACAACAAGAAATTAATAAATTCTAAATCTAAATGTAAGTGCAATGGGGGACCTACCTCGACTCGCCGCTCGATCGTGATGACACGACTCACTTCGCACTTGCGCATAAGCACGTGCAAACTGATAACTGCAGTGTCGTGGACTTTCCTTGACGACACACTGCAACAACCGAAAGACTTTTAATGCCAAAAACCATTACACAATTTAACCAAAAAAATATTCACCCTTAATAATTATTTAATAAAACAATTCAAATTTTCACAAATAAATTTTAAAGTGAAAAAATACCGCTTTACACACTAGACCGACCCAAACACCCTTTTTATAACCAAACGCACACAACGCCTCCTCAAGAACTCAATCTGCATCACACATGTGATTAATGAAACCACACAGGTAGTAAAAAAAACTATTACAGCAGTTAAACAAACCGCAAGGAAAACATGCCAACCCATTTAAAATTACGCCGTAGGACGAAAACACGAAAAATCCACTCAAATGATCATTTAAGACAGTACACACACCAATACAACACCAAAACACCAACTGCAACCCTTTTTACACCCAAACATATAATCTGCACATTTTATAAAACACTAGTGAATAGCCCAACATGGGTTTTCACAGCAACAACATACTCATCTCATCAAAATGTACTAATAAATGAATTAATACATAACAAACCTCAAGTAAAAAAAAAAATTTAAAGCACATCAACCAAAATAATTAGTAGGCTAACCACACAAAAAAATTAAACTAACAATTAATCAAAGACAACATTCCAACAACAAGTACCCATATTATAAACATACTTCCAAATAAGATAAACTGCAAATAAAATCTCATTAAAGATCTACTTCGCACAATAGCAATTAATTACATAATATTTTAAAGTAATTAAACTGGAAAATAAATTAATCAAATAACAATTAAACATGGAACCACCTACCTCGATGTAGAACAACTTCGCGATTTGGTGCGAAACTCTCCCGACATGACAAAAGCACCATGAGCAACCTCAATTTGACTCTAATTATGACATTCAAACCAAAAACATCAGAACTAAACTAAACGCCACTCTAGATCCTAATTGCAACTTAAACATAAAGGAAGAACAAACAACCGGGGTATAACCCACCTACGACAAGGGGGTCCGAGAAGCTGTCCGAGTGAGTTGGAGGCTGCCGGAAGGTGTCGCGCCGGCTGATGCCTCGCCAGTAGAGGGCACAACAAGGGAGTCACGACTAGGGGAGTCGCGCTAGGGGGTTTCGGTGAAAGGTGGGTAACATGAGTCAGTTTCATCATCGGAAAGGATCACCGGAAGAGAAAGGGGGTGCGGCCAAGGGTGGTGCATGCGATGACTTCGAAGCGAGGAGGACAGCAGGGTGGCTCGGGGGTGCTGTTCGGCGTAGGGGAAGCGCACCGCAGGGTGGTCATCGGGTAGCTCGGCAGAGAGTGTGGCGTGACGGTATGGGGTGAGCCGGAGTGGAGAGAAGCTAGACAGCCGCGACCTCGCGAAGGAGAGGAAGGGGTAGGGGAAATTTGCAGCACCGGTAGGGTTAGGGACCGCTGCGCAAAAATAACAGGCATGGGTAAAGTGTCCACGCGGGAGAGGAAAGAGCAAGAGAGAGGAAAGAAATAAATAGGAAAAAAAAGAAAGAAAGAAAAGAAAAAAAATAGAAAAGAGAGAAAGAAAAATAATAATAAGAGAAAATAAAATAAAAATAAGATAAAATAAAAAAAATAATACAAAAAATATCTAATTAATCATAAAAATTTCAATACTGAAAATGAAACAAAAAAAACACTTAAGATAACCGACACATAATCACAAAAATAGCGATAATTTAAATAGAATGTTAATTATTTTATAATTGTATCATTAATTTAATACCAACAACTTAATAAAAACATTAAAAAAATAATAATAATATTAATATTAATAGTTATAATCATAACCAGGTTAACATATTAACTTAAATAATGAAAACATGATTAATAAAAACAAAATAATAAAACCAACCAATATAGTATCACAGTTATGAATTTATGTTGGACATCGTGCACAGTCGCATGCGCGGTCGCGTGTGCGGGCGGGTTCGTGGTCGCGTGTGCGGGTGCGTTCGCGCACTTAGTCACGATTACAATCGAGCTCTCGTAAAACATCTCAAATTCCTTTTTTAAAATTGAACTGGTTCAAACTGCACCTCAAAATCACGATTAAAAATAATTAAATTAAACGAAGTGTCAGTCGGGGTGTGACATAGTACCTATTGATCCGGGGCGGGTTAGATCCTATATGGGTCAGCGAAGGTTAGTATCTATCGATCCTATGTAGGTCAGATCCTGTATGGGTCAGTAGGGGTTAGTAACTGTTGATCCTATGTGGGTCAGTAGCAGTGCCTCTTAACATAATAAAACGATCTAGCCTTACAGCTAATCATCTGTACTTCTGTACTTATGTTATAACTAGTTTTGGTTGAGCATATTACTTTATTCTATTTTATTGAGATCATGCTTTTGGTTTTCCCTTGTGGAATTATGAGAGACCTTCTGGGGTCATGGGGTCCCAACTGGGTATTGTAATACTCACCCCTGCACAGTCTTCGCCCGCACCTTTTTGTGTCTTGTGCAGATGATGAGCAACTTGACTGAGACTATAGGAGCCATGACCAGGTAGTACAAGAAGGTGATTGGAGGAATTGGAGTGTTATAGAGACAAGATATACCCACCATTCAGGTAGGATCCTTGGTGGACGTTCTCAAGATCTATTTTCTGGTTTCATTTGTAGGTGTATCATTTCAGTTGGGATTATATTCCGACCCATTTACCTTTAGTAAGAAATTTTACAAATGATGTTTTACTTCGTGTTTACATTTCATTGTGTTCTTGGTCTATGTGTTTGTACAGGTTTAAGGCAATGCATTCTTGTTTAAAGGATATTATTTTCTTGTGATAGTCTCCAACCCCTTACCTATTGAAGGCGAGCATGGAGTTGTCATGACATGGGCCCCGGGGGACGGGTCATGGCATACATTACATCCATGAAAAAGCATGATAATAATCATGATCTTATAATGAATGGCATAGATCGATCATGGACCATTGTTTGAGATAGAGTGAAAAACCTCTATCGGTCATCACACATTCAATCTGGTTGTTGATGAGGGTGATGAGCGATGTCAGAATGTCAAGGTGGCACTAACATTGTCTTCGGTATCTTATGCAATAGTGTCTGTTGGATGTACTGCACTAGCCCCAAAAGATTCAACACTTATTGTTGTGACAGAGTTTACAAAATATCTTTTCTATATCAAACAGACTTCCAGTTGGGGGATGGTTCATGTATAAATAGGTTGCCCCAGGTTCTAGGGACCATGAAACCACAAAACATTTACAGTGGTATTTGATAGAAATTAAAAAAACTAGGGTAATAATTAATTAAATTTATGATTAGGATTAAATTATTTTTATATAATAGTTGGTACAAGTATGCTCGATTCTTTTAAGCTCTAGAAATAAAAAATGTTCACAATACTCTTAGAAGGCCCAGTGAAAGAGCCAAATTTCATTCAAATTATCCTATTAAATGTCAGTCAACATTATCTAAATCATAAATAAAATGATTCATATTTATAGGGTCATGTAAGGATGAGCATGCATTATATATATTGAATGCCCACATTGAATGTTATAACACTACTATGTGATAATACTTTATCACAATGAAATATATCTATTACAAGATATTTTAATTAAGTGATAATATTAATGATGATAAAGTCTTATTTTTATTATTTTTATAAAAACACTGATAAAATTTACATTTATGAGTTCTATGTTTAGTGTTGATAAATTTCATCTTTTATAACTATAATATATAATTAATAAAAGTATTTCTCATCTAAATTAGGGGTTTCCTTGATCATCTCTAATTGATGACAAGGTCCACAGACACAAAAATTAACAATTGGGGATGATTATTCCAAGATAAATAATATTTAAATAAACATAGAGTTTACTTAAATTTAGGAATGACAATATTTTTTGTCAAGAATCCATGCCCAAAAAAAATCATTATAAAAAATATTTTAAAATATACATAAACATAGTAACAGATCAAACAGGTGAAAAATAAATCCCTTAGATCACCTCCAACTCTTAGTATATAAACAACTTCAAAGATCATCACTAGGTCTCCACAAATATAGTTTTCCACAAATTAATGTAAATAATGTAGGAAAAAACTATTTGTATGAGACAACTAAAACACTAAAACTAAACACTAACATACCTGATCAAATCATCCCTTGTTTCTCAAGGTCATAGTACATCCAACCTTAGATCCTATTTTGAGAATAAAATCCCAAACTTGTAATGAGCCACATGGTCTACAGACACTGAGTGTTGTATGTAGGGTGAGATATTGACAACCCAGTAGGTAATCAACACACAGAACATGTTTTTCATTTCCAAAACAAATTTTATAGGTTGAAATATATTTGGAAAATAACATTTAAGAGTGATAATATGAAAAACAAACATCATGGTCAACCATTTTATAAAACATCAACTTATTTTAAATGAAAAAAATTACTAGATAATAATTTCCTTGGCCAAATCTACATTTATTAAAAAAATAAAAATAATTTAAAAAAAACAAATTCATATAAAACATGCCTTTCAAATTACATTTTTTAGCTTACTTTAAAATTAGAATCAGGAAGGAAACCCTATGTAATGAAATGAAACAAAAAATAAAGTAGCAAACAGAAGATATATAACCCTAGAGTGAAGATAAAATAAACAGAAAAAATCATAGAGAGTCAATAATAAATTAAACAATGACTAAGTAAATACCATACTACAAAAGTGATAAACAATACAAATAAATAAAGGAAATACACAAAAATATCAACATCATCCATTTAAGTGAGAGTGGGCACCAAATAACTTGTAACTACATAGTCATAATACAATACACATGGGGAGGAGCTCCAATATATAGTTTCTAAAGGAAACTAGGACTGACTCATGGAATACTATGCAAATATATATACTAACAAAGTAATACAACTAATCCCTCTCAGGGAAAACATAAGTGAAAACTATATACCATCAAAATAAAATCCAAATAAACACCCATCAAGTTACCCTCCTATATATAGTCTCCCATGTTCTATCCATAAAAAATCAGACATAGAAATCATTCAATATAACTGTAATAACACCTCCAAATCAAGAACTCAACTCCGAACCATATTGACTTTCCAAAACCCCTTTTCAAAACGTGAATGAATATTATAAATTCTATTGATGTAATTTACCTAACACTTAGAAAGATAAATCATTTTTAAAATGAAACCAAATCATTTAAAAATACCTCTTTGAAAGAACATTTAAAATACATGCTCAAATTGTAATTTAAATTTAAGAACATCCCTTTTAAACATTAAACACATATGTAATTACAAATATATTTATATAAAAATTTCACTGTACATATCCACTTATAATTATTTGAATATTTAAAAATTTAAATATATAATACTCCTAAATATATGTATAAGAACCAATCACGACAAGAGGAATCCATGACAACATACCAAAATAAATAATACAAGCATAAAAAAATAAACCTAACAAAATTTCCCATATGAGGAAGCCCCAAATACTTATTCCATTAAATTCATGTGTCACCCAATAAAATTTAATAAAAAGACCAAAATTATTTGAAAACCCAAAATTGTAATTTGGAAACCACCATAACTATTTTATAAATCAAAATCAAAATCTATTCTTTGAGTGTAGATAGAAAATAAAATTCACAAAGAACCATTTGGAAATCAATTGAAATATAATAAAATACTTGAACAAAATGTATCTTTATATCCATTTAAACCCAAATAGAATATATATTTTTAATGAAACCAATTTGAAACACCCAAGGACATGCGACATATTAGGGAAAATTCAAATAATAGAAACACCTACCAAGGGATAGTGTAGACGACGCCAATCCTTAAAAATGAAGAGATTAAAAGGCATGAATAAGCCATTGTACATGTTAGGGGTTTGTATAAGGAATTCAAATTGACAAGGAATGAATAAAAATAATATAAGAAGAATAAGAATAAAAAAGTGATATGAGATCCTAACTAGAATGATTCCCTCAAAATTCACATTAAATCTCCCATGAATTGGTGGAGGAGAGGGGGAGTGGTACACTTGCTAGGATAAATTCATTCATGCAAGATAGAGGGGAGAGAGGTATAGTAGAGGAATTAGGGAAAAAATAGTGGACGTGAAATGTTTAAAATTTTAAATTTTTTAAAATTGTTTTCATCAAATGATTTCCACATAGTTTACCCAAACCATGAAACAATCATGCACCCATACTGGTCACACTAGGACACCCACATAGTTGACTCATAGACTTATCCAAACTAAGTGAAACCCACGTAGAATAGATATTCAAACTAAATTCCCCATTCACATGGTTTCCATATGTTTAACACTGACCATTTTCTAACTGTGCAACATAGAGAATTTCTTAAATTTCCCGATAAATTTAAAATTTTCTACCCCAAAAATCATGAGGAAAATTAAATATCAATATATAAATAATATAAAATGAGGGTTTGGGTGTCAAAATTATCTCCATCATAAGGATTTATACCCCTATAAATCTATTGAATGTGAGTAGGATACTCAAATAAGAGTGTCAAATGAAAAGAAATGACATACGATGACACAATCTCTAGGAAACATGAAACCAAATCTAACCCAATACTCTAGAAATATCTCCAAAATATCATATAATCCCTAAATATTCATGGAACAACTCACAACCAACTAATAATAGAAAAATAAATAAAAAAAAGCCCATAGTGGGTCACCACACCATATAAGAATTCAACTAGCATGATGGATAAAAAATAATGGAAGAATTATAAAAAAATATTTCTATGAGACAACACCTGGAAGCCAAACCATAAAATATGGGATAACCACTCAATAAATGTCTCCATATCAGACTCACAAAAATACTATTTGAACTCCCAACAGAAATAAATACAAAAAACTAAATTGACGAAACTAATCATCAATAATAAAAAAAGGATGAATATTTACCTCAATAATATTAATAAACCACTCTCAATGGAGATCACATACTTAAGAACACTACAAAAATCTATAAACAAGGATAGTATCACGATCCACAGACTAGAAAAAAATGAAAAAAAGGAATAAACCAAAAATATGTATCTTCAAGAGACAAGGGATTGAATTTTTGGTCGAGGAACAAGGATTGTAAGACTAGGATCATATACCTTGGAAGCTAATTAAAATGACCCCCAAAAAATATAATGAAAACTAGCCAATTCATAATATCAACAAGATAAACACCCATCAGAGGCACCTAAGTCACATTACCATGGTCTTATCAAAATTTCAGGGATCTAAAATCATATATAACTAACCATAAATGAACTCTAAACTCCAACAAGGCATAAAAATATAAAATTTAAACTACCATAAGAACGATTAAGAATGAATGGAAGTTTACTAGATAAGAATTACCAAAAAAATCCGATCTGCTAAATACCCTAAAAATTGATGATCACCGAAACTAAAAAATGGTTAATAATGTTATAGGGAGTAGACTAAAAATATAAAAAATATCACAAGAACCATTAAATTAAATGAAAAGAAACATAAACTGCCACCCGAAATTGTATTCCAAATTAAAAAACCATTTCAAGGAAATAAACCAAAATCAACACCAAAAATAGCCCAAAAATTATAAACAAATAAAAAGTCTCCCTTTTATACATTTAAAATCAAAAAATTAAAATTTTGAAATATTAAATCCCCATTCAAAACCACCTTTTTAAACAACATACTTTCACTATTTAAAAAAAACCTAAATCCCCAATCACGAATTTCTATCTTTATTTTTTTTAGAAAACCTAGTTAAATGTTTTAAAAAATATCCATTATTTAAATTAATGTGTTTCTTATTCCAAATTCCAATGAAATCCCTCCTATAAATTATTTACCAGTGAAAAAACCACTTTACCTAAATCAATACCGATTGTCACAATTTTTAAATCCAACATTATTTTCACAATTTGTTAAAAAAATTTGAAAATGAACTATTCCATTTGAAAATATTGAGTCATCCCTTGAAAAAAAATTTAAAATCCAAAAATTTATCATTAAACAATGAAAAACTCAATTATTCTATATCATAGAAAATAGTTTCATTCAATACAGGACTAGTGAACAATCATGAATTGGACTAATGACTTATTGGAACAAGTTCTAATCACACAACTGTCACTATGGTTAATAAAGAACCCTATACATGAGCTCTATATAGGGTTTCAATCTATGTGAACTCACTGTGTATGAACAAATGAAATCTTGTGGGGTCCAAAAATAAAATAAATCCATCATGTAATTCATAATAAATTAATAAAATTACAAACACCATTAACCAAAAATAAAACATTTCAAAATAAATAAAAACAACAACATCGCATAGAGACTCAAGGTTCAGATCAAGTAAGATGTCATGAAAATATTCTCACTCCCACTTCCTGAGTCCCCAAAATCATAACTCTAACTACAAGACACACCCAAATAACAATGGAAATCTAATAATATAGTCCCTCTAAATAACCATGGATCTAATACCTTTAGTAATAAACCATCCCAATATTTCACCTAAACTATCACCTGACCTGAATATCCTCTAAGTCGAGGGGTGTCCTCAACCACTGGCTGATGAAAATAATCATATGAATTAAAATATAAAATTAGGTAAGATTTTATTTTGGAAAATAATACTTATTAAATAGTGGAATTTTCCAAAATTTCATCATAAACCATCCTTAAGTTGGATGTCATGCCAAAACATATAGGTATCCTAAAAAAGTTTAAAATAAAAAAAATAGATAAGAAGACCAACCATATATAAAATACATCCCCCATCTCACCTCCAACTCCCGCCATATAAACAATCCCTAAGATTATCACTTTATCACACTATATATAGTGCGTGAAGAATTAATGAAAAGTAATCGAAAATGACTATTTGGTCAAAACTAGGAAATGTAAAGACATACATACATGATCAAACAATCCCATATGACCCAAGGTCATGATCCATCCTAAATCAGATACCATTTTATGAATCAAATACATAACCTATAAAGGGACACTCATTCTATAGAAATTGAGTGGTGTAAGTAGTTTTTTGATCTCAAAATCCCAATAGGAAATCTCCACAGAGTTCATTATTTTATTTCCAATTAAAAAAAAAATTTCCTGCAATAAATTTTGAAAATATATTTTATGATTGAGAATATGAAAACCAAAAAACATAGCCATCCATTTTATAACACATTCATTTCTTTTATATTATATGAAATCAATCACTTTAAAATAAAGTTCTTATCCTGGAACTATTTTATTAAAAACCAACATTCTTAAATCCCAACATGAATAAGATGTTATGAATCCATCACCTATTGATAAAATATGTATCAGGAAGAAGATAATATTATGAGGCTTGCATATAATCAATCATACCCAATTAAATGGATCACATACCTTTATATAGACATATTTGATTTGTTTCATTTAATGGAATGCATTATCCATTTTCAATTTCTCAGTTTAAATTTATTTCCATCGAAATTATTTATTTTATTCCTTCAATTAATGTTATCTATTTAATAAAATATTTTTTATTCCATTTAATCAATTGATAATAGATTAGAATTGATAAAAACAGATGGGAAGATACATTCACCTAAAGATGTACATATGTTTTAGAGAAAATATGACTATATACCATCATAGTAGTGGTATATAATGTACCAAACAATTTAAGGCATTTAATTTGTTTTTATATGGTGTTATAGGTGTTCTATGAGTGATCGAGGAGTTTAAGAGTTCAAAGCTATGTTTGGCCTTTTTAGATTTCACCATGCAAAGGTAGTTCCCTTATAGATAGTCATGGTTCATGGAATGGGATATTTATGGGTGTGGTGAGTGGATAATAGGAATATAAATCAATATATGTTAAACATAGTGTTTTGAATTCCCATATTCATGGTTTTGGTGTTCGGATAATCTCCCAGGATGAAATAAAGAGTGGTGTGGGTCCTTATGCTGGTGGCTGTTTTGATTTTTCATGGATGTTTTCTATCTGGTCTGTGTATTTGCGGGTATTGCATCATTTATCGCTACCTTATGTGATCATGGATGATATGAAGACCTAAGGAATCCCTATCTAAATACAGGGTGACACACTTTAGTGTAGGTATTGGCCGTTCTGGCACTGGGCATCATGAGATTATGGTGGATATGTCACCATATTTGGGAAGAAATTCTCATGTGATGGGAATGGTTATTAGAGAATTTCCTTGATATAAACAAGTATACCAATGATATGTTGGCAGGAATTGTGGTTATTATTTGAAGTGAGTCTAAATCCCACATTCATGATGTAAACATTCAGTGTGCCACCTGCACACCATGGTGGTGCCAATGGTGCTCCTTGAAATGAAAAAAATATGGTTCTTTACATCTTGGAGGGTATTCACGAATGGGGATATGTATTAGGTCCTACGACACATGAGGTTTAGGGGTGATCCACTATATAAATATATGGGGTATTGTCTCTATGTCTTGGAGGCTTACTATGGTGTCCGGTTCGAAGGATCCTATATCCATTTCAGTCACCACCATGTTGTGGTAGTTACCACTATTTGTTTCGACCTTCTAGAAATGGTGTTTAAACTTTATTATTTTATTCCCACCACCAATACTAATTTTTGTCGACATATATATAGTATTTTATGCATCCACAGGGTGTGTTGAACCAAAAAAACATTCTTCCTTGATTTATTTATATATTATGTTGGAGTTAGAGGGTCTTAAATATAATGAGTTCACATACCTAGATGTCGAAATTTTAATATTCATCTTCTTCCACCCCTCCTTTAAGAACACTTATTTTTACCTTAACTATAAACAAAGAGATTTTTTCTAGAGCATTTCTTTATCCTTTTAATGATTATAACTTTCCTTGATTAATGGAAGTGTTTCATATTTAGTTCATGGTTCCTCTTCAATTAATTTTTTTATGTATCTTTTTATTGTTTTTGGGATTGTGGTAGTAGTGTTGGTACGTGAATATGGTGTTTCATGATTTATGGATGAATATTGATGTGACGTCTAATGTCTTGTGGAATCCATTGGTTGAATTTTGGTTGATTGACTTGGTTGTCTTCACATAATTTTTTTTCATAATTTGTGGTAGTATAATTTGAGGGGCTATTTTATCTTCTGAGATAAATGTGTTTGGAATGATGTGAATTCATCTTTAATCCGTATTGGACCATTGGAAAACCCCTAAATAATGATCCACTATAATTGAATGACTGAAATTATAGTAATTCACTCTTTAGTACTAGACCTTCAGAATTTGTGAAGGGAAACACCCACCTTTTCTTGGATGAAACTCACCCATTATTTCATTAAGACATGAATTATTGAAAATATCCAACAATATATGTATCAACCTTTTTGTAACCTTAAAGATTGATTTATGTTTAACTATATCCTAGGGATAAATAGAAATGATATGGTCCAGGGTGAGGGGTTGTGATTTTCCAAGACAATTAATATTATACTCTCTCTTGCTCAGTGGTGGTGATTTGTGTGGGATGAGCACTATGATTTTCTTATATCCTTTTCTATAACATGCTTCTCTTGGAACCTAATTTTGAATGATTTATTTTATTTAATTTCATCTCAATAATGTATTTTTATTATTATTCTATACTATTTTGATATTAAAAGATATGGTTTCATTGTTATGACTATGTGATTCCATGGGAAAATAGGAATCTAAAAAATTAACATGGAATGGTTGAAACTAGATTAGTTTTGAGAATTGAAAAAGTGTTTGATTTTATTTTCTACCATGAATTGATTCATGTTGAATATATTATTTTTATTTTCTATGATTTCTCATGGGTGTTGGGAGATATTATGAAAGGAGTATGGTTGATGGGAATTGGGAGATATTTAAGAAATGGAAGAGGATGAGAATCTGGAATGGGAATAATGATTTGGAAGAATGAGGTTCACTTCCTTGATATGATATTCCCTCTAATTATCCATGCATTTCTATAATAATAATTATAATTTAAATGAACCATGTGAGTGTAAAAAATACTTATATATATATATATATATTTATGATAATACTATTGGGAATGAGTAATAGAGGATAATGTGGTAAAAATAGAAAGGAATTTATGAATCTGGTATGGTAACGAGAAATAGAAAATGATAAATATGACCAGATAAACCCTCCATTAAATTTTTATCATAAATAAATAGAAATATGTAGTATTATATCTTCACATGTTTCTGCAGGTATGTTAATGACAAATTATAATGATAAGTGATAATGTAAATAAAATGGTGGAAATACTTGTTCATACCAATATGGAATTTTTATTGAATTTTGTAATTAATAAAGGGATTAATGAAACGATAATAAGATAATATCTAAAGAAAATAAGGGAAGATTAATTGGGTAAGTGGAGATGAGATTTTTCAAGTTAATAAGGATATTATATTTTTTTGGAAAACTGTTTCATTATGGGGTTTTAGTTGAATAAGTAAATAAATAAATGAAATATAATAACAAGGTAATTAGTGGTGAATTGTGTACTGGATAAGGGTTTGTTTACAAATTTAATAGAATCTTGAGTAAGAGGTTGTGATTTTAGGTTCAATCATATAGGTATAAATTAATTTCCTGAATAAAATATATAAAGTGGTTAATTAAATTATTATAAATAATTATTTACTCAATATTTGTAGTAATATTTATTAATGGATATTAAATAATTAAATGGAACATGATAAACATGAAATGATAGACAATTTGACCGTATATCATGGATATTATTATGAGTGGTATATTTGATGGTGTTGTGTTAGTTACTATATTGAAATTGTAGATTTAGTAATTTTGTGTTCATAGTATCCCCTTATAAAAACATGAGATTTTGCATGATTTTTATTATGATTGGGCTTGCCTATCAGGGCTTCCACAAACCATGGACATACATGATTTGGATTCATGCTGGAAGAGTAGACAGAACCAGTGGTCATATGAGCCAGATCATTCATAGGTATCACATACGGTTTGTCTCACTAATTTAATGGTAAGTAGTCTCTATTACCCCTTAATGGAACTATAATCACTCACCTTAAAGGTCTATGCATCCTCCACCTTTAATGCGTAATCACATGAATCATCCAACCAACTGTGGTCACACAATATTTTTATTCACATGATGATACACCCACTACATACATGTTTACTCTTATTAATCATATCAATAACGCATGATCAATCCCCCATCAACACAATATGTCTATTATCGACTAATTCTATAGGCAGAACATACATTGCACCCATTCTCATACCATCAACTTAGTGATCATCACAACATGATTAGTAACATTAGATCAGTGTGCATCACAAAGAAAATAATATATATCCACCTCTCAACATGAATAATTAAAATCGGTAAATCATACCATATCCTGACACTCTCCATCATTACATATCAGAGTCATTGGTCTGTAGTAATGTACCCATGCTCCCCCTTTGTGGGGCAAACCAATCACTCCTGAGCAACCTTCTATCTTAATACCAACAATAATGTTCTAAAAAGATATGAAACATCAAAAAAAATCACAACATAGAAAATCAAAAGAACAATGTTTCATGAAAATCTTTCATGTAAACACACACACCTATATGAACATCAATAAATCATAGTTCTCTCAGCCAACACACACACACACTCCAAGAATGTCTTATCACATAATTTTTATCATTGGATATTTATTTAGGCACAACCAAATAATGTAATAAATTCCCTAAAACAACCTTATATGGAATGAGAATCCAACCTTAGGTTTTCTAATGACAATTATCGAAGATTAATAACTGAATCACACCTGTGTTCCAATGATACCCAATAAGAACCACCAAAATAAACTATAGTTAAATTTTTAAAACCAATATGCCTTTTATATGTTCAACCCAAATTATACACCCATGATTCACATATCGGGGATATTCTTTCCATCACTCTTTAATTTCAATAATCTAACACAAGAATATTTTTCAAAATTGGTCTCAATAAGGTAAGGGTCACCATATAATTTCTTTAAATGGGACATAGGATAAAGAGGAATGATCTGAGAAAAAATATAACTAAAAGGCACCTAGAATAAAAAAATACTAGTGAACTGACTTCATTAATGCTGTGACATGTGAGTTCACATTATAATCCGTAAATAGGTCATATATGCCAAAATTCAAGGCACCTAGGACTAAAAAAAACACACTCATGGAATAACCCTCCCTTCCATGGTGTGATTCATCAAGTACTTTCTAGGAAACCCTATCTCAAGGATTTCATAGTGTGAAATAAAAGTACACTATGTAACTCATTGTTCATATCCTCGCATAAAGATTCATGATATGAATATGTATCACCCTGATCTTTTTTGAATTATTATTTTTAGAATAAATTAAAATTCATTAATGGCTTGTGTTTCATGATAAATGAATTCAAGAATGAATTATATACAATATTGAGCTTCAAGAATCATAGATTTTGTATTTTGGTATAAAGAAGACAATTTTTTTCTTGTTTAACACAAAATTAAAATTTCCTTCGATTTCTTGTGTTACACAAAAGATTCAGTTTACTAAAAAATAATATACTATTAATTATGATAATTACCACCTAGTTCATGGAATGATGGAAATGAATAATATTAATTGAATTATTAAAATTTGTTTTACACATGTTTATAAAAATAATTATTGGGCATCAAATTAATTGTAAATGAATATAACAACCAATTAATAATAAAGGATTTGTTTTTTGAGAACTATTTTTATTCCCAAAATGTTTTTTATGAAAAACAATTAAATTAAATGATATTAGTGGACTATATTAATATAATTTATTTGTTTTATATTCAATTAAATGTTTTAAAATTAATCTGATAAGTTTTAATGGAAAAAAATTAGAACAAATCTATTTTTATGCATAGAAACTATATTTTTCTAAAAGGCAGTTTTAACAAATTTTAATTGAAGACTTGATTTAAAAATATTTTTTTAAACTTTTAAAAGTATTATATAAAAAATAAGATTTTTCTAACAAAAATATCAAAATTAACTTAGGGTGAGTTATTGGTATTTTTTGAGAAGATTTATTTCTGATATATAGTGAAAAATACTAGATTTTAATTGAAACTGTATTTTCATCAAAATAATATATATTTTTAATTATATTTTTAATCGTCATAAAAGTAAAAAAAATTAAATTATACATCCATTAATGCAATTTATGTCATTGGAATCATTTTTATCTTAAATTTAGATGTAAAAACATAGTAAACTTGTAAATATTTTCACTTTTAAATCTTTTCTTCTCCCCCCATCTACATGATAATTTTTTAACTAATTTTATTCAATTATGTGTTTTTATTTTTCAAAAATGGATTCCATATTTACAATAATTAATTAAATATTTATTTAATATACCCCTTTTAATTATGGACAATATAAGTAATAAAATTTGTATTTTTATTACCATGGTTAAGGATACATTCGGCAATTAAGCGTAAACATATTTTTATAAATATTTAAATTTGACCCTAAAAATTGAGAAAACAGTAATGGATGATTATTTTTCATCTATAATAATTAAATTGTTGTTTATGTGATCATTTATGGCTATATGGATGAGATTATAACCTTCATAATATATTATTCAATGAAAAGTCAATCTTCTCATACTCTTGTTTTTAACAAGTGGAATATTTTTAATATGAATTAATCTATGGGATATGTTCAACTATATATATTTATTTGAAATATGAAACATTTATATACATTATGAATTTTTATTTTTATGTTTTAGTGAATAAATAATTATCATAATGAATTAGACAAGGACGAGGCAGTAAATATTCAATTAACGAAAAAATCCATTAAATGATATTATAAGTATTAAAATAAATATAATTTCAAAATAATTATTGTTATAAAATATTTTTACATGTGAATATGACATATTATGTGTCTATTAAATGGTTTGGTTTGAATATATATTGTTGTATTAATTTTTAAAAGACAATGGATGATATTTTATAAAAATAATATTTTATTAAAATTTTTTCAAAATCATAAAAATATTAAATAAGGAAAATGGGATGATATATGGTGTAAACTAAATGAAATTGGACATTTAGGGTCTAATTTAAACTTTATTTGTAAAAATAACAACCTCTTCATATCAAAAAGCTTTTTACTATAGTTAAAATTAAAATGGTTTAACTAAGGATTAATCAAAATGATAATGTTTAAAATAACACCAAAATATTTATAAAATATATTGGATAAAGATATTATAACCTTATGATATCATATATTTTTATAAATTTACTTTTGGAGGTATTTGGATTTATATTTAATTTATTATAAATTACTATTATGAGAAATTCAAATAGTGCCTCTCCCCTCTCTTTTATAATAGAACCTATTCTTCACATTTATTTACACTTAAAAACAAATTTTTCATGGACAAAAACTATAAAAATCCCATAAAAAGTTAACAACCTAAATATAATAAAAATAAATATGGACATAAATCTAACAAAAGAGGTCCTTTGTGGCAATCCAAGAGGAGATACCCGTAGAATATGTAGCGTTCATCAACACACGAATCTATTTTATTTATGTCATGTTTATATAATAAAATAACTATCATAAATATACTTATATGTTATTATATTATCGTTATGACCCAAAACCTCACCCACTTCCATCAAATGTGTTACACAATCACCGTTCGTGTGTATGATAGACTACCACATCAATAACCAATGTTTTGGGTTCTTCCATTACCACCTTTAATGGTTGGGAATAATGATGGATTTATAGTTTATATATAATATATATTATTTTTATGATTTTATTATGGTTATATAATTTTTATATTACACAGACCATCATGCTTTCATTTTTTTGGGAATACGATAACATCATTCGTGTGTACGTCGGACTACCCACTCAAGAATAAATGTTGTCCGTTAACAGTTTACATGGAGTTTATTAAGGATTGTTTTAATATAAATAATATATATATATATATTATAACAATGATTCTTGAATTGTAATATATCAAATAATTATCTTCCTTGAATCCGACAATAAAATAAAAACAATGTTTATGTGTACGTACAACCTACCTTCTGTAGGAACAATGTATTTTATTTTCTACCACTAACTTTTATGAATATATATATATATATATATATATGACGAATATATATAATATATATATAATTTTTTTCATCGTGTAGATGATGAAATCATGATCTAAGTATGAGGAACATGAATAAAAATTTCAAACAAGTATAAGAAACAAAGATATTCTTACCCAAAACATAACTTTGACAATAAAGTTTTAATAAGAGAGTAATATAAAGTCATAAGTAAATCATATATGGTATTATATATATCGATTTCGTTCTTTGGTATATTTATAATAATTTTATATCTATTATGAAAGAGTTTTGAACATGTAAGAAAGATGTCAAGACTTAAGGTATGGGGATTTCTAGTCTCACATTTATTTCTACGAGACTTATGATATATTTACCAATAATTTATTTAGTTTGTTTTATATAAATCCCTTGAATGAAATATATTATAATTATCCATAAATTTATGTGCATTTAAATATCCATTTTATGATCTCTGTTTCATGTGGTTCACTGTTCAAAAGATACCAAATCGGTAAAGTAATTTGGTCTCAATTTTCATTCATTGAGTAACATGTTATGTTATTCAAATATATTATATTATGAGGATTATATAATGAAATTTTACTTTGGGTATCATGAATATAATTATTTTCATTATATTATATGTCTCAATTAATCTTTTTATCTATCTAGTCAGAAATATTTCTTATACAAAAACTATGTTTTCTAAAAAAAATTCAAAATCTTTTTAAATGTAGTATTAATAATTTTCAATTAAATGGAATTAAAATTTGTTTAAAATTGTTTTTAATGATTCATATATAATATTTCATGTTTATTTAAAATGAAAAAGTTCCTATAAAGTTTTTATGATTTAAAAATTGTTTTTCAAAGCAGAAAGTATATTTTTCTCAAGAAATGTTTTTAAAATAACATTCAAAATTATATTCCATAAAATATGGAAAATTTAGGTTCCATTCATGAATTATTGGGGATATTATTAAATGATACCATTCATATTAATTCAATGAATGTTTTATATTTTTATTGAATCATTTTTATGAATCCTGTTTCTTTTCAACGAGACATGCTATGATGAAATTTTTATGAAAACCATTTCATTTCAAGATCTCTAATGTGATAAATGATTTATGATCTTGTAGAACATATATTTATGACATATTTATGTGATGGGTAGCACATATATCTACCTAAAATGCATCGGGTAAGGATGGATAACTCTTTTGGTATATATGATATGCATGAAATTGATTTTATGTTCACAATTCTAGGTGTGTACCTGGTAATCATGACCATAATTTTTTGGGTGAATCTTGTTTTCATTTACATATGTTTATGCAAGGTCCGGATTTAATCTATTTAAATTAATGAGTAGATCTTTGTCTTTTTATACATGTTCCCAAAGTCCTATGTTTATATACATGCCAAACTTTCATGTCTTATATCAATGTTATTATCTCATGTATTATGTAATATGATTACCTTATGATTCATGATTTATGAATTACCAATATTTATTTCATGTATCTCATGTATAATTTAAATGAGTTTCATTGTATGATCTTTTAATGTTATGGTTATGTACTCATACCCTTATGTTCATGTTTTTCTGATATATCATCCTTGTTTACCCTAACAAGTAATTCGATCTCACCCTTTATTTTGTTTCTCCAAAATATACGAATAATGGTTTTATGTATGATATGTCAAAGAAGGATTTCGTTATGATTAAATATGAGGGAGAAGTGGTATATGTATTATGAAATAGTTTCTTATGTTTCCATGTTTCCAAATACTCTAAACTAATATGTACATTGGGAATGTGTCTCATTTAATTTATTCAATATTCCATAAAAATGACGTAATGTATGTGTATGAAAAGAATGAATCTTTATAGTTGGTATCAAAGAAAAGGTTTAGTCAATATTATGAATCTAAGATGATAAAAACTTTTTAATATTCCTAATTATAAGTTGTTGGTTAAAATAATACATTTTTAGTAAAGTTCATGAATAACCTATATTTAAACATAACGTGTCATAGATTGAAATTTTATGATAAATTTCCCATGATTATGTGGTTATGTGACATTTATTATTATTTTTAATGAAATGATTTCTTGTTTTATTGAAATCTATGGATCCCAAAAGAACCGTGTTCATTAGGAATGCAATATAAATTGCAACGATGGACCTACTGAGTAACCAAATGTCATGGAATATGGAATTAAAAATACTTGTCTTTATAACCAGACAAGATTATCAATCCATGAATCATGCTGAGCTTCCAAATGACCAATGAAGGGAACAATATTTTTTATTCTCCTTTGTTCAAAATGTAAAAATCTATGATGGGAACATATTTCTTGGTAGTTAAAGTGAATCAGTGGTGTAAGTTTATCAAGAATATGAAGAAATAAGATAAAATTGACTCCATGGATTTGGATGAGTTCAAGAACTTATTTTTGTATAATTATCTTCATTGTATTATTATTACAAAAAGGGAGATTTGATTTTTTAATAAATCTCATAAGTACGATAAGAAAATAAGAATATCATTTAAAAAAAACTCTAAAATATATGGAGAGAATAATATTATATTTACATTATAATAAATGTGTGGAAGGGAACATGGAAAAATTTTCATACGTGGATTGGTAAGTGATTTAATTGTGTGAAAAAAGTTCATTGATCATTTTATTACCGAAGTGACGAAAATAAAGTTAAATCTCCAAAGAGTGAACCTCCTTCAATTAAGTGATTCAATTTAAATGAGTTTCGTCATTATGTTAACAAGTTAACCAATCCATGGACTAATTTGGATGGTAATCCACAAAACTCTCGAAGGAAAAAAGATAAAAGGAACTATTATTCCATCATAATGGTTGGAGTGATCCATGATAATTAGGGAATACTTACCTCGTATCCCTTTTTGCGAATTTCTTGTTTAAATATGAATGAATAAGACCAATGAAAATCTTATTGTTCATCCATTTGTGAAATTTAATGTGATTATCTACTTATAATCTAAAATAATGAAATCACATATTATTTTGGTACAAGGATGAGGCCATGATTCCAATGAAATTGTTTTCATATAAGGAAAGTTCTTATATATGGAATAAAGAAGCTTGTGTTTTTTCAGTATTTGTTTTCAGGTTATTACCCTTTTCTAGATAATAAATGATAATGGTATTCATGTGTTTGGTGCGGGAAAATTTAGTTCTATATCACGATGTTTAGGGAAGTAATGATAGATTGATTTTTTAAATTTAGTAACCTAATTTAGAATGTTTTTTATTTTAATATTTTGAATGGTTTATAAGGGTAACCATTAATGAATTTATTTATGTTGAAATTTTGAATAGGTTTTAATGATTAAAGTATCAATTCACCATATAAATATTTTAGCATATTGTATAACCTATAATAACCATTTTATTGTGATGAAAACAAGAGATGGAAGGAATGACTTATCATCCCTTTATAGATCTTGTGATCCACCAATTATTCAAGCATTAAAATTTAAACATCATTTTTTTGTCGTAAGTGATGAATTTGAAATTGATTGACACAAATACAATGGATGATATTATTCTCACAAAATGAAATGAAATCGATAAAGTATATCTACTAATGAAAATAATTTAACATTAGGAAAATTTTCTTGTAAAAAAATGTTTTCCTAGTACCTGACTTTATGATGAATCAAATGGTCTCTTAGATCATCACACATATATCCTTTTGTGATTGTTACCATTATAAGAACTACGTTCTCTATCCATCTACATCAAAACGTGATATTTTTAATTCTCACCCACTTCCATTTTTTCACTCACCGCAAATGTTCTCATAATAAAAATCCTAGCAATGTGGTGATATTTTCCTTTTAATTCAAATATTTATATGAGAAAGTTTTATTGAACATTTTTATGATGTGGGTTTCCCACAAATAAATTATCAACCACCCACCTTTTATTAGGAAGTGTAATTTCTAATTAAAAGGATGCAATTTACATTTTAAATCCGTGATCATATCAGAATGATAGATTTTCCATTCAAATATCCTCGAAATTTATGTCAAATTCATGATGTGTCCCATGTATATCTTCCAAGTAAGTACATACTTTATCCTTCACATGTAATGAAATTAAGTTTCATTCTACCAGAGAATGATCTTTCGTATGAATAGAAATCAGTAGAAATTCTAGATTATATAGATAATGTTCTACAAAATAAGACCACTTTTTTAAGAAGATATATGGGAACTTGAAAATATGATGAGATATAGTTATCCAAATATTATTATAATATAAAGACGAATTTTGATGGTGGAATTTATTTTAAGGGGAAGAATCTAACACCATGAGTTTTTTTGAAATATCATTTTCAAATAAATTAAAATTCTTGGATTGATTGTGTTACATCTTAAAAAATGTCCAGATAGATTTAAATACAATATATTATTATAAAAAACAGAGTTTCAATTTTATTCACAGAAGACTAATTTTTCCTTGTGTAACACATAACAATGTGTTTCTTTGATATGTTATGTTACAAACAAGGTTTACTTTTCTAAGAAACAATATACGATTTATTATGAAGCATATCACTAAGCTGTTGGAATGGAGGTAATGAGTTGGATTAATTGAATTATGAAAATATGTTCTATGCATGTATATTAAAAAAATTATTTGGATACCAATTAATTATAAAAGAAGATTAAATCTATTTGAAAATAAAAGATGCATTTCTATGAAAAAATATTTTTATTCCCAATAAAAAGTTTTATATTGAAAAACTAAATTAATCACTATTATTGAATGATATTAATATAATTATTATGTTATATATTCAATTAAATGGTATTAAATTTATCCAATAATTTATAATGTAACAAAATAAGAACATGTTCATTTTTAAGTATAAAAAGATATATATTTCTAAATGAAAATTTTGTCACCATTAAATGGAAGGATTGTTTTAAAACTAAATTTTTACACTTCTAAAAAATTTGATTGAAAAATATATTCTTATTTTTTAGGAGTATAATATCAAAATTATCTTCGGGTGAATTATTGGTATCTTTTGAGATGAATCATGTTTTCAGTGAATAGTGAGAAATAGTGGATTTTAATTAAAAACCAGCTTTTCATCTAAATATTATATAATGATAAATAATATTTTGAATTGGTTTTAATGAAAAAATAGTTTAATTATAAATCCATTAATTAGGTCATCAGAATAATTTAATGTTAAATTTTGATATAAAAACTTATTAAACTTTTGAACATTTTCACTTTAAAAACTACCTTTCTTACACCATCTCCAGTATAAATTTTTAATTAATTTTAGCCACATATATGTTTTTAATTTATATAAATTGGTTAAATATTTATAATCATAATTAAAATATTTATTAAATATATACGTTTTATTTATGGATAATAAGAATAGTAAACATAGTAATTTTTATAAACCCAATTACGGGTAAATTGAGTAATTAAGGGTAAAAATAATATTATAAATATTAGAAAAAGGCCCTAAAACATGAACCAATTTTATTGGATGAGAATGCTTCATCCAAAATAGTTATAGGATAGGTAATGTGGCTATTTATGACCATTTGGATGAGATTATAACCTTTATAATATTTTATTCAATGAATAGTAAAACTTGTCATACTCATGTTTTTAAAAGGTGAAATATTTTTATTATGTTGTATTATAGGTGATATGTTCGATTATAAATTTTAAATTTAAATATAAATCATTAATATAAATCATGAAAATTTATTTTTAAATTTTTTGATGAAATATATATCATAAATAATTGCGCAATAATGACTAACTAATTATTCAATAAAAATAATAAATGAAATGACATTAGAAATATTAAAAGAAATATTGTTTGAATTAATTAAGATTTTATATAAATCGTATAAGGGAATATGAAATGTTATGGGGGTATTAAATAGTTTTTTTGAATAATGTTTCATTATTTATCTTTTTAAAGTCAAAGTACTGAATAATGTCAAAGTTAACAATAATAAAATTTTATGAAAATAATATTTTATTAAATTAATTAAAAATCATAAAATTATGATATAAGTAAAAAGGTATTATATATGGTATAAAATATAACAAATTTTCCATTTTTGGTCTAATTGACACATTATAAGAAAAAACTAAAATCCTCTTAATATTATAACATTTGTTAGTGTAGTTAAAATTAGAATGGGTTAGCTAAGGGTCAATCAAAATGAAATAGTTTAAAATAACACTAAAACATGATTAAAATATTTTTTTTGATTATATTAAAACCTTAAAATATCTTATATTTTAATAAATGTTTTTATAGGTATTTTTTATTAGGTTTAATTTTATATAAATTAATATTTTGGGAAATTCCAAAAGTCCCCTCCCCTCTCTTATAAATGGGAACATCTTCTTTTATTTTATTTACACATAAAAACCTAAATGTATCAGAAAACCCATGTAAAAGTATCCTCCCAATTTTCCTTCCCTATTCCTATAATCATTCCGTTAGGGAAGAAATCCAACCAAATAATTCTTTTTGGGGAAACCAATAACAGATATCCAAAGAAGCGGTAATGATCATCAATAAATGTTTCTTTTTTATTTTTTCCTTAAACCCACTAAATATTTTATTTTTATTTTATATAATAACCTTATTATATTAAATATAATTATATTTTTATGTTAAATCTAGTACCATAAACTCCACACACTTTTATCCAATGAGAAACCCAATCATCGTTCATGCGTATGGCAGACTACTGTCTCTTGAACCATTGGCATTCATTCTTCCATTATCAGCATTAATGGTTTGGAATGATGATGGACTTATAATTTTTATATGATATATATTATAATTACTATATAAATCTCATTTTTTAATTTTTATATCACACATGGTTTTATTCGTTCCATTTTGTGGGAATACGATAACATCATTCGTGTGTACGACACACTACAACCTCGCGAAGTAATGCGATTCATTCAGGATTTACATGGAATATATTAAAGATGGTTATAATAAAAATATGTTAAGTATATGAAATACTTTTTTTGTAAAAATACTATATCAGAAATTTTCATTTCTTTAATCTAATAAGAAAATTAAAATATCATGCATGTGTATGTACAACCTACCCTCTCCCTGAATATTGTATTTTATTTTCTACCTATAACAATTATGAATAATCATAGATACATGTATAATGAATATATATGATATTTATATCATGGTCATAATTATATATATTATGAAATCATGAGCTATGTATGAGGACCAAGAATAACAAGTCTAATCATCTATGAGAAACAAATTGATTATCACCTGAAACATAACATCAACAAGGAATTTGTAATAAGAGAGAAGTCATATGAAAATAATATATGGTATTATATATATGAATATAATTTTATGGTACATGTATAAGATATTTATATTTATTATATAAGAGGTTTGAAAATGTATGAAGAATGTCATGACTAATGGTAATGTTATTTCTAGTCTCACTTTTATTTCCGCAAGCTTATGCTATATTCACAACTTGTTTATATTGTGTGGTGTGTATACTAACCATTAATGGATTTTATGATAATTATACATAAATTTATGGATATCTAAATATCTATTTTATGATCTATATTCGATGGGGTCTAGGGTTCATAAGTTACCCAATTTGTAAGGTAATTTTATCTCAATTTTCCTTCTTTGAGACTCATGTTATGTTATGCACCTATATTCTTTGATGAGGCCTATATAATATATTTTGAAATTTTATATCATCAATATAATTATCTTAATTATATTATATGTTTTTTAAAATATTATTTTCACTTCATTTGAAAATTTTTCTTATTCGAAAATAATGTTTTCTAAAAATGTTTCCAAATAAGTATTTATATGGTCTTTTATGAATTTTCAAGGAAAATGATTTAAAAGACGTTTAATGATTTTTTTAATCTTTTTTTTCAAGGTTATATTCATTGAAAAAAGTCTGAAAAATGTTTTATTATTTTAAAACCATTTTTTACTGAGAAAAATATATTTTCCACAATAATTTTTTTAAAAAGAACATTCAAAATTATTTTCTATCTATGATTTAGTATATTTTTGTCACTCCTAATCTTCTAGGGATATGATCCAAGGATACCATTTATATTATTCCAAAAAATGGTTTTTATGGAATTATTTTGATGAATCCTATTACATTTCAAAGAGATATGATGTAATGAAATGATTACAGAAACCATTTCTATTCTTGATTTATAACATGTTGTATGGTTTATGATCTTGTGGAACATATATGTATTATTTCATTATATTATTAGTGGAACTATATTTCCCTCCAATGCATTAGATCATGATGGATAACTCAGGAGGTATATATGTTATTCAAGAACCTAATTTCATATTCATAATTCTATGCATGAACATGGTTTTCATGTCCATAATTTTATGTGTAGATCTTGTTATCATGTCCATATATTTATGATAGGGCATGATTAAATCTCCTTATCATAATGAGTGAACCTATTTCTATTTATACAAGTTCAAAAATTTAAAAGTTTATGTGTATGCTACAATTTAATGGCTTATGTCATTGTAAGGATCTCATTGACAATGTTATTTGATCCCATTATTATTCATGTATTATGAAAATCTAATATTATTTACATGGCTCATGTATTTGATCTTTGATATGCATGGTATGATATTCAAATGTTCTGCTTCAATTATTGTACCCTTATGTTCATGTTATGATTACGTATCTCCCTTGTTTACCCCTACTGGGCATCATATCTCACACTTTATTTTATTTTTTACCTAGGATACAAATAATTTCTTTAACTATGATATAACAAAAGGGTTCTAGTAAACCATAAATAGGCAGGAGAAGATGTAGATGTATTATGACATATTTTTGTTATGATTCCATGTTTCCAAAGGCACTAAAATAATACAGTATTTGGGTATGTGTTTTTGTAATGTTTAAAATATTCTGAAAAATAATTTAATATATATGTATGGATATCCCAGGTCATTATAAAATACAACCTACACCAGTATTTTACTGCATTCCCAACCTCTTATCTTGAAATGTGACCCCCCCCGATGACTCTCAATCATAACAAAATACAAAATACTATCAATAACTTGTAATAAAAATTAATTTAAACCATAAATCACCTTAAAATATTACAGTGTTATAGTGCATGCCACAATTTAGGAGTTGTTTAATAATATAGATCAATGGTTAAAACAATCTGTAAATAATTAGAGAAACTTTTAATATTTAGTAGTGGTTTAAACCACTTCTAAACAACTTGCGATTTTAAAATGGAATTAAGGGGATCTATCTACACAATTACCTAAAATTTAAAATATTTATACAAAACATATAAAATTTAGTAATTTAAATAGTCATAATAATTAAAATAGATACAAAAATTATAAACATTATATAACAAAATATTATAAATACATAAATAGGTTTTCTTTAGTTATATGTTTCAATGGAATTGTATATAAACTTGATGGAAAATATATATCACATGAAATTGAGATCCAACAACATATCTTCATCATTTATTCAGGATTGATACCCCAATATAATCCAAACTTTAGATATTCCTGTCAATAAATAGAATTTAGTGCATATGAGTAATGTGGTAAGGAGAATTTTGAAAAATAAATTAGTTTTAATTAATTATTATGCATTAAAAATACATTTTCAAAAATTATCATGAAAATTTAAATATTTTTAATTAAATAGAATAGAATAACTATCCCCCATATCATGGATGAAATTCATAGAGGAATGTTCTCTATAATTACAAGAAATAGGAATGAAAAAGTAATTAGATATATATTTGATAGAAATATCTATTAAAATAAACTAAAAATATTTATTTTTATTTAAATTAACCTATTTATCCAAAATATCATTCTTCAAATAAATGATATTTTCATCCAATCATGATATATTATTGCAAATAAAATTATCCCACATGATAGCTTCTGTAAGATATTATTGAATAAGCCTCTAACATCAACTTTTGGAAACACATACAAATCAAATTACACAACTACATTAAATTGTTTCATCCTCCAAACATCAGATGTATTCATATATATTTCTATCTTGTAATAAACTGAATGATTGTAATAAATATATTCAAAAATTAGTATACCGATGCAATAATTTATTCTTCCATATTAACAATTACATAAAAATCAAGGAAAACCCCCAATTCACTCATAAAGTTATTAATGAAACCATATTATTAGTTGATTACCACTAAATAGTTTCTACATATGATACCCCCAGCATCCCTAAAGTATATGTAGGTTCACTAGAATTATGATGCATACCTAATCAATATTAGATTATATCATATGGAATCAATTATAAAGAAGGGGAAAACCAAAAGTATGGAGTATTTATAATAAATTTGGTAGTGTAATCGATGGTTCCAATGGAATATTTATTGTAAAAGTCCTACTCATATCACTAAATCATTTGGTTCTCATAATGCTTATATCAAAAAATATTATAATTCATGACATGTGATATAAAATTAGATTTTTTTTGGAATAATGTGTACAAAAATTCACTAATTTCATTTATTCTAAATAAAAAATAATAAATTTTCATAAGGAGGATTAAAAATATAATCAATTAGTTCATCATTGACCATATGATCTTTTTTCTCCACCATTAACAGGATTTCATCATCTTCACCCTATAAGGACCAAACCATAAAACATTACTTAATCTTGATATCACTCAATAATTTTACTTTAACTGACATTTGAGATCATTTCATGTTAAGAGTTTTTGAGAATTAGGACATAACTATTACAGTACATCTCAAAAATTATAAAGTATACACTTCTACACAACCAAAAAAATTTCATCAATAATAAAACTCTTTATATAAACCAAGAATTATTTTCTTGATAAAAATATTCTTCAATTATTAATTTCTCTTATACATTATTATAACCTATGAATAAATTTTTAAAAAACATTGGATGAGAATAAATAGCTCAGAAATGAATATAAAATAAATAATAAAACCATTTGTCCATGAATATTTAAAACATATGAAAACATGTTTTACAAAATAATAATTTTATCCCTTCAATCCAAAACTATTTAACAGACCTTATAAAATCATAAGATTTTTAAATACACTTATATAAATCATAAACCATAAAGTATAATTGTGGAATTCATAATATAATTACATTTTAGCATTCATAACAACATATGGAGTAACCAACAAGTTTGTGTGTGGAATTAACATCACAATATATTACATAAATCTCTTAAAGGAACCTTTATCATTTACCTCTGTCACATTATGTAATGTATTGTAGAGATATCACGGGCTCACCCACCATCAGTTTATCAAAAAACCAACCATATAAATAATAAAATTCCCAATATCCATAAAATATTCATGACACATAAAACAAGCATAATGGAAAAAAACATTTTTACATTTCAATTTAGAAGATATCATTTCAATATATTGATGTAATCAATCTATTTTTAAAACACAGTTAAAACATTTAAATTTTTTTTAATCAAAGTGTAGCATACCAATTTGAAACTTTTGTAAGAAATTAACCTTTTAAAATATTCATGTCCCTATAAATAAATCTTTAAATCCATATTTCTAACATGGAAATTAAAGAGAAATATTTAGAAGCATAAATCTTTAAAACATTTAAAACGATGTTTTAGTTAGAGTCCCTTACCACTTTTAAAAATACACGAATAAAAGTAATTAAAAAACAAAATTAAACCAAAAATATCATATCATTATAATTAGGAGATTCAAGATATACTATGTTAAAGGAATGTATATACAACATATGAATGTAAATTGGTGTATAACAACAAATAAGCCTTAATGAAATGTAAATAGAGACAAAATATCTTTAAATGATCACATCCTTAGATTAAAGATAAATCAAAGACATAATTATGTTTAATAAATATAAATACACCAAATATATTTAGATATTAATTATAAAACAATCAGCAATAATTCACACATATTCTTGGAAAAACCAAACCAATGATATATATATTCAACTCAATGAATGGATACTGAGGTATTATTTCCCTTACAATGGTCATATAAATGACGTAAGAATTTATAAAAGGGGTGATTATGTTTAGAAATAATATATACACATAAAGGGATGTTTAAATTACCACATAAATAAGTAAATAGTGATTTCACTCATAATCTTGGCATAATATAATCAACAATGTATGCCTAAAACCCAATGAGTGGAAATTGAGTTTATAAATTCCATTAAAAAGATCATTTTTTTTAATAAAATAGATCGATTAAGTGTATTCAATATAAATAAAAATAAATCAAGTAAGAATACAATATAGGATATCACAAGTTATTTCTCGCATAATCATAACAAAACATAATCAATAATTATAAGATTAACCCAATGAATTGAAATAGGGTAAAGAAGTTCCCATACCGTGAGTCTGACTTTTCTCATCCGTTCATTATATTCTTGGATAATAAAATTTTGTTAATTTTTAATTAATTGAGATAATTTATCACGTTTATTAATCATTTTATATCACTTATTACCATGTTATAAAAATTACATTATTATTTAAGTTCATATTGGTCGTTTTGCTGATATTTTGTACTTGATTCGGAAATAAACTACTTTGATATAAATTGTCCATGTGGGAAAAATCCCATTATATATAGAATATTATTCATGATTTACATATCAATTATATCCAATATATATGTATTTTTACTAGTTAATAAAATTTTGAGATAATAAATGAAATGCACCATTTATGGAGATGGTATGTCGTACATATGCTAGAACGCTACTTTCATTTCATTGTCATATTAAAGTAATGAAAAATATAATATAAAAAGTTATATTATAATTATATTATAATATATATGTTATATATGTTACATATTTCATTTAATTCATCCTTTATATGTGCCATGTATGGCATGAACTGGTCAGGTCACTTTGAGGGGCGGTAGTCCGTACTTTCTCAAATGAAGTTATAATATTTAGACATTATAGAAAGAATAATTTTATGACATAAAAAAATATTTATGGATAGTGAAACTATAAATAATATATATATATATATATATCTATCTATCATAATGGACACCATGGGAGATGGAAGGATAAAATTTAACAATCATCGTTTTGTGAGGAACTAGTTTTCTATACACAGAAACAATATGCTCGTATCCATTAAATGGATGTGTGTGTAAGTGTTGATTGAATATTTATCATAAAAAAATACTAGTATATGTTGGAAAATAGTTTTTTATGTAAAAAGTGTACATGAATATCTCAGAGTGTGAATAAAGAAAATAATAAAAATGAACTTGAGAGAAGATGTTACCTCTAAATCAGGCAACTTCTTTTAATTTGATCCAGAAAGCTATCTAGAATTGTATTCTTCCCATGTTAAGGCTTCTATTATGAAGGGAAGGTTGTCGGGAGATTGTTTGAGGGTAATTTAGAAGAGAAAAAGGGATTTGGTGGTGTGATTAAGTGGGTAGAGGTGGTCGCCTTTTATAAGTTCATGGAGGGTCAATTTAGAGGAGTCTTGAAATATTTTTTTATTATAAATTTATTTCCGAATTATAATAGTTAAAAAGGGATATATTTAAAGTAAAATATGATAATGGGTAAAAATACTCCCAAACAATAGGTTTTAGAGAATTTTAGGTCACAAACGTAACCTAATATTTTAGCTTTTACCATTAGTTAAAAACATTAAATCTTACCATGTCTTCCTATATTTTCATAATATATGGCTGCAATATATAATATAAAATTAAAATAGAACAAAAAGTGGGTAATTAATGAAATATTTAACATTATATTAGTCAGTTTACCTAGTATTATATTCTTATGAATATTATATCATTCAACAAAATAATATATGTTTAAAAAACTAATTTTTGTCAATTTTGACACTATTTAGTAATTTATTTTTGTTAAAGTCATAAAAACTTGATTCCTTAAAAAAAAGAGTTAAAAATATATATTTTATTCAATATAATACATATAATTCGTGGATGTAATCAGAATGTTCAAATTAAATTTATTTTAGTATTTATAATATTATTTTGTTTAAATCTTTCATTATTAATGTAATCATTATGTCGTCATTATGTGATAAAAAAATTTATTTAGTTGTTGTATAGAAATTATAAATAAATTAAAATTATGTTGGAAATATTTTTTTATTTCTAATTTTTATTTATAGTCAAATATATCTGTTATATACACTATATTAAAATTGTTTTAGTAAAATTTACATGTTTATGTTAAATTTCTCTTCACTTTAAATAAATTCTTATAACATGTGATTATCACATCGAAGTGGCTCTATGAGGTCATAAAATCGGACAAAGGATGAACATGGTCTAAAATATCTCATAAAATAAGATTTTGACATGTGTTTGGGTAGTTCTTTATTATTATAATATTGTTTTTAACCTTATTTACCTGATTTACCCTTTAACCATTTTAAATAAAAAAATTACTGAAGTTACAATTCATAATGTACCAAAATAAAGGGTAATTATTTTTGCATTTTGGAACTTATGATTCCAAATATGGAATCAATTTTTCATAATTAAAAACACATAATTTTCATAAAATTAATTAAATCAATTCTTATTGTCAAAAGAAAAAAGTGGATTTTTAAGAAGAAAAAACGATCAAAAGACTAACATGTGTTTATTTATAATTTAAGATGGAAATTACTTAAAAAGAAAAATATTGTATTAAATGAAAAAAACATAATTCAATTACACATTAAAACCAAATAAATGGATAACTAACTATATAAATAAATTAGATGAAAAGTTAGTTTTGAGATATATTCAAGAGTTTTCACTATTTATTAAAAAATATATTTTTTTAGAAAAAATAAAAAAACATCAACCAAAGAAAATTTAATTGTCCCAATTATAAATATGAATTTTATTTTGTCATATATATCATATAAAAGTATCAAATCGTAGATTTAAAAAGTGTTCTCCATCAAAAGGTGGTAAAAGTTCATTGTTTTATGGAAACATACTTTTTTTATTCGAAAAATTAGATTTTGTTCTTATATCATATATAGAAAACATATAAGATGAATTTAAAACAATACATTGAATATATAACAAGTATTATAATTAAATAAATATCCATAATGAGTGATATTATTTTATAAAAACAATGATTTTCTTTTTAAGTAGGTTTTCATAAAAACTCATCCTTTATATTCAATAGGTTTTTATTTCCATTTTTAATAAATTTGAGAACCAATGAATCATTATTTAAACACATGTAAACCATATATTCATAATTTTTTTGATACTATTTATTTCCTCCAATCTAACAACTATGTTATAATGGTATCATTTAACTATTAATATTTAGTTTTTAATTTCAGATCGATGTAGCATATCATGTATTCTATTGAACATAATGTTTATTTTGTAAAACATAGGATGTTACATCATTCCACCTTTTTTAAATTTCATCCTCAAAATTTTAATATTTGTCTTGTTATGTACATTGAGAATACTACATCGGAAAAAGAGTCAATAAAACTATCACTTTAAAATAAAGAAAGAGAAGTTCAAAGGTCTCTCAAGATAACACTTAATAGGATTCAATGTATGAAAACAAGGATTTGGAAGAAAAAATAAGCATCTTGTTCTGATGTTGAGTGATATAAAACATGATCAGGATAATGGTAACAACCAAAAAACCATACACTTGTTATGGGATAAATAGTCTTTGATTTCCTAGTGAAAAAATTAAACTGAAAACGTTTTTGTTTTAGGATTATATTTATAAAGTTTAGGAAATTATTTATGATCCTGACTAAGTACATAAGATTATATACATACTAGTAAATTAGAGATTTATCATTTAATAAATATCAGCAACAATTTCATATTTCTCCAAATAATGAGTATTCAATATTCCTTGGTCACCACTGAAGTGCTAGAATCTACTCATAGAGAATCACATAATCCAAAAAAATGAACTATATATTTCCCCTGTCTTTGGACATTAAACCAAACCAAAATTGTTAGTAAAATATCATATAATCACCAAAAAGTATAATCCCTTATAAAAATAAATACAAATTTAAATCTATAAAATTCAAAAAAATACCCAAAGTTCAACAAATACTATCCAATAAAAATCTTCCTAAAAATTCAACAATGTAATCAAAACTAAGATTGAAACCCAAAATTCAAAAGGATTTGATCACATAGTCTTCCACGATAACTGTCAATATTTATATCCAAATAACATCGAATACTCTTAAAGTCTCATACTGAATAGTAATTAACCTAATCACTTATTCCCCATGATAGATTAATCATTTCCATAAATATCCCAAATTTCCATTTATCAACAATAAAAACATATATTATTCCAAAATAAATTTAACCATTTTTCCTCAATTAAATCCCATAGATTTATATTTAACATAATCATATAATGTTCTCCAAATAGAGATAATATTCTAAAATAAAAATTATCACTTAATCCCTAAATCATTTTTACAATACCAATTATTTCCATTTGATAAAATAGAAGATCCTAGAATCAACTTATTCTGATTCCAAAAACTCAATAAACTAAAAAGTTAATGTCATAATTACTAGTGACTTCATGTTGGCCAATTTTAGGTGATAGAGCCATGTCACACATCGGTTATGTGTTTGATTTCTATAGCCTTGTCTGATGTGACAGGTTGTCACCTATCTTGTGGCTTTTCCTTTTAATGATACAAAAAATAACCCTAACTTTTTTTAAACTCAATGGTTGTATTATACTCCTCATTTTAATCCCAACTAATAATGACTTCAACATATTAATTCATTAATTTTTATATATTTTTATATTTTTTATTTCACCTACAATTGATAAAGTAAAAATATTCAGAAGAAAGGTCTTTGTAACTTGATCAGGAGGTCAACTTGGATTCATCATCATCTTATTCACATTGATAGAAGTTCCACGTAGTGAAATAATGATTTAGAGATCCATCAAAATCATTTTATTCCTTTATAAAAATACACCTTGTACAACATGGGTTATATGGGTGTACATGAAAAAATAATGACAAAAAATATTAAAGTGTGACATATAATTTCAAAACATATGATAAAATGTGATTTTTCTAAAACAATCGAACAAATTTTGAGTTGAAACATTCAATCAATGGTCCCGTTGAAATACCATAAGTATGAGTTGAAAGACTATAATTAAAAAAATATAAATAGGTTACAAAAGGTTCTCCTTCTTCATCACCTTTTTCTGAATCGTAATATAATTCAGAATCATGTTATAAGGTATGATATTTGAAAATTCCATAATAATATCAACCATTCTTGAAAATACGAGAATATTGAGAAAATAATATTTTATTAAATAAAACACAAGATCTACGATGATATTGAGGTATAGTGGAGGTGGTTTATATCTTAACAAACATATTGTCAGTTACTTGTATATTAGACAAATTTTCACAATCATCCAAACTTGAATTTGAGAAAATTATTGCAAGCATGTTATCAGGAAAAGATTGGAATATTGTTTAAGATCCTCTTCCATTCATTTGTAACTAGCATTCCTTGATCTAAAGAAGTTACAAAAAAAGGATTTAACCGAATGAATAGACATAGATACTTACCATATGTTTATCTAAAACTCATAATCCTTAAAATTGCCTAAACCTATACTTTGATAAAAAGTATAAGGCCCCATCCATAAAACATAACTCAGTTTTACGATCAGTCAATAATTTGAATTTAATTAACATTGAGGATACTTTCAAGTTTACTATTTTAGATAATCAAGCAATAACTATTAAATCACATAATGAAATTACAAAGTAGACACTTCTACTCTATCCAATTTTTTCACAATAATAAAAATCCTAAAATAAAACAAGAATAATGTTATTTATAAATATTTTCTTGTATTATTATTTCCTCTTATCCATCCTTATACCCTACAAAAAACATTTTAAAAACATTTTATGAGCATAAAAATCTAAGAAAGGAATATAAAATAAGGAAAAAAACTGTTAGTCCATGATTATTAAGAGCCCATGAAAACATTTTCAGAAAATCATGCCTTTCACCCATAAAACATAATCTCTTTAACATACCTTATGAAATCATAATATTCATAAATAAACTCATTGAAATAATAAATCATAAAGGTAACTTGTGGAATTCATTACATACTTACATTTTAACATTCATTACTACATAGAGAGTAATAATCAAGGTTATGTTTGGAATACCCGTCATAGTACATTCCCTAAATCTCAAAAGAGAAACATTATCATTTACCTCTATCATGTTACCTATTGCATTTGAGAGCTATCATGGGCTCACCCGCCCTTAGTTTACCACGTAATCACCCATATAGATAAAATTTCCCATGAAACATAACATAATCATAACACATACAAAAAATATAAAATAAAAATAATATTTACAAATTTCAATTCAGAAGATATCATTTCAATATATTGATTTAATCAATACATTTTAAAAATAAAAATAAAAAAATAAAAAATTATTTTTCTGAATCCAAGTCTACCATTAAACATTGACAAGTTTTAATGAAATTAACCTCATAAAACATTCATGTACCTGTAACTAAAACTTTAAAACTATTTTTAAAACATGTCCATTAATGAGAAATATTTAGAATAATAAATCATTGAAATATTTAAAAAGATGTTTTAGATAGAGTCCATTACCACATAAGGATATAGTAGAATAAAAATATTTAATAAATAAAATTAAAAAAACATATAACGTCATGAGAATAAAAATATTAATGATATAATATGTCAAAGGGCAGTATATACATGATATAAAAGAAAATTGATGCATACAAACAAATAAGACTCAATAGAATGTAAATTGAGAGAAATCTCTCATAATGATCATATCCTTTTATTAAGGATAAATCAAGGAACTAATTATGTGTGAGAAATATAAATACAACAAATATTAGTGGATATTATGTGTAAAATAATTATAGGTCATTCACACATATTCTTGAAAATATAAAATCAATGACATGGATATTTAACTCAATGAATAAAGATAGAGTTAAGATTTCCCTTAGAAAGATCATATAAATGATATTGGAATTTATCAATTGAGTGATTATGTGAAGAATAGTGTATATAAAAAAAATGAAATTGGAAATTACAACATTAAAATTAAACTGTTATTTCCCATATAATCTTGACATAATATAATTAATGAATTATGCATAAAACCGAATGAGTGGAAACTATTTTTAGAAATTCCCTAACAAAGATCATTTTGGTAACAAAATATAATTATTATACATATTAACTATAAATTTACATAAAATAATTATAAATACAAGATTTTTTTTCAAATTTTTTTTCTTATATAATCACAAAACAACCTAATCAGGAAGTAATAGATTAACCCAAATAATGGAAGTTGGCTTCCGAGGTTCCCTTACCTTGAGTCTGACTTATCTCATTTGTTCTTTATATTATTGAATAATAAAATTGGGTTAATTTATAATTACTAGGGAAATTTTTTCATGTTTATTATTCCTTTTATTTCACTTGTTACTATATTATAAAAATTAAATAATTATTTATGTTTATATTGGTTTTTTTCGATATTCAATACTTGAGTTGCAGATGATCTTGTTTGATGTAAACTGTCCATGTGGTCAAAATTAAATTATCTATAGAATATTATTAATTATTTAAATATCATATATATCCACTATAAATTTATTTATAATATTCCATGACATGTGGAGATATTATATGAAATGCACTGTTCCTAGAGACATTAGGTCGTACGTACGCAAGAACGCTACATTCATTTTATTTTCCTATCAAAGGATTGAGAAATAAATGATACATAGGTATATTATAATTATAGTATAATATATGTGCTATATATGTTACATGATTTCATTAAATCTATCCTTTATATGTTACATGTATGGCATGAACAAGTCATATCACTTTGGGGGGGGGGGGCAGTAGTACGCACTTCCTCAAATGAAATTATCGTATTTATACATTATGAAAAGCGTAAAGGTTTGTTATAAATAAATAAATACAGAATAATTAAGAAAATATGAATATAATATATATCATATATAAATAAATTTTGATCAAAATGGACACCATGATATGTGGTCAGAGAAAATTGAACAATCATCGTTTCGTGAGGCAGTAGTTCGCCGAACACGGAAACAATATGTTCATATCCATTATATAGAGGTGTGTGTAAGTGTAGTAAGAATAAATATCATAAATAGTTATTATTATATTTAGGATATTTTTTTGTTATTTAATCAATGAATAAAAAGATCATGGGGAGTGAAGAATGAAAATAAAAGATTGTAACTTGAGAGTAGACGTTACCTCTATATCGGGTAACTTCTTTTGATTTGTGCCAAAAAGGTTTTCTTGAATTTCCTTCTTCCCTAATTAATTATTATAGGAGGAATTAAGGTATATTGGGAGATTAATTTAGAAGAATTTGGTTGAGACAAGGGTCTTGAGAGGTGTGAGTAAGTGGGTAGAGGTGGTGGCCTTTTATAAGTGGGAGTAGAGGCACTTTAGGAATGTCTCGAAACATTATTTTATTAAAAATTTATTTTCTTATTATAATAGATAAAAAGTAATATATTTAAATTATTACATGATAATGGGTCTATATAATCTCAACCCATAAGTTTTATAAAAGTTTATGTTAGAAAATTAACCTTATATTTTATCTTTAACCCTTAGTGAACAACATTAGGTCTTACCACGTCTTCGTGTATTTTTATAATATATGGTTAATATAGCAACTATAAAATGATATTATAAACAAAAGTGAATTATAAATAAAATATTTATGATTATAAAATTCAGTTCTCCAAATCTTATATTCTTAGGACTGTTATATCATTTAATAAAATAGAATGTTTTTTAAAAACTCATTTATGTAAATTTTGAAACTATTTAGTAATTGATTTTTGTTAAATTAATAAAAACATGATTAATTAAAAAAATGGAATTAGATCCAATATAGTGTGTCACAATAATCCATAAAATTCGTTTATGTCATGAATATGTTCAAATTAAATTTATTTTAATATTCATAATATCATTTATTTGAATCTTTCATTAATAAGGTAATCACTACATCATCATTGTGTAATACATAAATTTATTTATTTAATTTATAAAAATTATAAATAAAATAAAACGATTTAGGAAATATTTTTAGATTTATAATTACTATTTATAGTCGAATATATCCATTATATAAACCTATATTAAAATTGATTTAGAAAAGATTCATGATTGTGTTATTTTTATCTTAACATTAAATTAATTCTTATAACATGTCATAATCACACCCAATTGGATACATGGGGTCCTAAAATAATAAAAAGTATTAAATAGGTGGGAAATATCTCATAAAATATGATTAGTTCATGTGTTAGGGTAATTTTATATCATTATAATATTATTTTGTACAATTATTTACCTGATTTATCCTTTAACCATGATAAATAAAAATAATTACTGAAGTTACAATTCGAAACATCCAAAAATAAAAGTAAATTATATAAAAAAATTTACCATATGATTACAAATATAGAATTCATTTTTTCAAATTCAAAACACATAATTTACCAAAATTAATTCTTGTTGTCAAAACCAAAAGGCGGGTTTTTAAGAAGTAAAATCATTCAAACGATTGGCTTGTGTTTAGGTCTAATTTAAAAGTGAAATTAATTAAAATGACCAAAATTGGATTCAATGATAAAAAAATAATCCAATTTCACTTTAAAACAAATCTAACTATATAAATCAATTACATGAAAAGTATGTTTTGAATTAAAATGCTGTATTTTTCACTATTCCTTAAAATATGGATTTTATCAGAAAAATACCAAAATTTCAACCATAGTAAATTTTGATGTCACTATTCTAAATAAGATGTTTATTTTGTCAAATATAACATATTAAAGTTAAAATAAATTTATTTTAAAAGAATTTGAAATTTAAAGGCTGTAAAACTATATTTTTTTTTAAAAAAAATACATCTTTAATCTAAAAAATATTATTTTGTTCTTATTTAATTTATAGAAAATATATAAGATGAATTTAAAACAATACATTAAATTTATAAAAAATATTTTTCATTAAATAAAAATACCTAAAGAGTGATTTTATTTTATAAACACGATTATTTTCTTTTTTAAAATAGGTTTTTATAAAATCACATTGTTTATATTCAATTGGTTTTAATTTCCATTTATAATAAATATTTTAACAAATTAATCATCATTTATACATGTTCAAACCATATTTTCATAATTTTGTAGATAATATTTATTCCCTCTATTCCAAGGGCTAGTTTATAATGGTAAAATCTAAATAATAATATTTAGTTGTTCATTTAAAATCAATTTCGAGGATCATGTATTCTATTGAACATAATGTTTCTTTCATAAAACTCAGGATGTTAAAAACCCTCCCATGAAAGACCGACTCTTTCAATTTCATCCCAGAAAGATAAATAAATATTTGACTGATAAAATTTCATTAATTGGGGATCCATTGTTGATAATTGTGATATGATTTCTAAATGTATTAATAATATTGGTGGTTACATTAAATAATTATATCAATCAAAAAGTTACTTATTATTTGTTGCACATGAGATGAATCTAAGAATCAATGATGACACATTATATGACACTTTCAGAAATATGTTTTTCTTCTAGGCTTGAATTAAATGTTACAAATTGGATATTCATATCCACTATGAGTGTTCCAACAAAAAATTCCTTATAATCCATATAAATCACTAATAATACACAAAAGAGAAACATGTAATATGAAATATTTTGTTTTCAATGACAAGTATGTATCTATACCATTTCCCATTAATAATGATATTATTATATAATAGGATTATGGTATATGTTGATGTCATTTCTATTCATTTTAATTGATAGAATGGTAATAAAATTAAATAAATAAGTTTGATTCTTAGACATACACATAGGTATATTATAAGGGATCCAAATAACTATCCATACGCAATAAATTTTACTGAGAGTTTTTAATGGATTATAACAATCTATATCCAATTCCAAACATATATTCCAAGGATACAAAGTTAAATTTGGATATAAACAATAAAACTATTTATATGTTTTCGAATATATTGGATTTCAAATAAACCCATCGTTCTTATTTCCAATGGAATACCAATTCATTTTCACACTTGTTTTAGAATAAATGAACATTATTTATAATCATTTTTAATATAAAGTAATGTAAAACCTTCAGAGTAGATTTATTTCTATTATTTATTATAGTTAGTTCAATGGGGCATGCATGTAAGTTTTTTATAATTGATTCTGGGATAATTAACATCTTTTTCAATCACATATAATCATTTTGGAATCTCAATAAATGCACCATGCATCAAATCTAACATTATTGACAATGCATTCTACGTAATTCCACATAGGAACATGATATTAAACAACTCTAGTTCAAATGATTTTTTCTATATCCATTTTAAAGTATATTATTTCTATCATACATAAATTTATAATACACAATTGATTTATTAGTTATCTTATCTCTTGTACTGATCTCTTGAAAATCCAAAAGTGACCCCAATGATATATCATAATCATTATCATGTTGTGTTTTAATTATGAAAACATTATTATTTATGTTCTAAATTTCATTCTCCACTTTTGTTAAAATATATTGTTAATTATACTAGTGACCATACATCAAGCTTTTTGCAATGTTCAACTCCATGTGAAAAATAAATCTCACAAATCCCACATGAAATTATTTCAATATCAATTTCTCATAAATAGCTTTTGGTTTAAACCATCATCTTAAAATACCATTAGAACATGAGAATTCGGATTGATTTTCAATTGATATATCTAAAATCTCGTCTTACACCATAACATATTAAGGGGTATTCTGAACTGAAATAATCCAACATTAACCCACATACAACCAATTAATTGAAATTTTAATAAAGAAACTTAACATACATTAATTAAATAAAATCATCTTAAAAGTAAAATATAACCATGAATGACATATATGTATTTTCAAAATTTGAATAAGAACAAATCATCAAATATGATAAAATTACAATCAATATATATTATGATATCATATTTTATGATGTCAATATGTTATATATCATAGAGAAAAATATATATGATATAATAAAATAATTATTAAATTATAATTTATTAACAAAGAAATTTTAAAAATTAAAACTAAAAAATAATCCATGAATGCATTAAAGGAAAAAAATTAAAAAAAAAGAAATTATCCCAAACAAATACCCATTTAATCAATATAAAATTAGCTGCATATTATATAATCAGAAAAAGTATCAATAAATTAAAAAATTAAACACAATACATGATAAATAGGGTTGGATTATAGGGGTATAAGAGGAAATTATTGGCTGGATATCGGACTATAGGTCCCATATAATTTTATAATATGTTTTTTTATAAGATATTCCAATAACATGTTAAAACATATATATATTCCTATATGGAAAATCCAAAAATCCCTAATTTTAACTCCCTATGTAAATATCATTGAGTTTTTTTTGAAATTATAGAATAATAATGATAAGATGATTGTAGAGATTATGGGTACATACCTTATAATTAGAAGCAACAGACAAATAAGGGGACGGGGTTCGTGTGATATATTATGAGGAAGGGGAAACAAATTCAAAGAACGAGAAGGGTAGATCTAGAAAGGGAAGATGTGGATTTCATGATAGAGGAAGAAGGAAAAGGGTAGTGAAGGTTTATGTGAGTTAGGAAGGATGAGAACGGGATGACGTGATGGAGGAATTGGATAAGTGGGAGGGTTCATGTGAGAGAGTAAAGTGTTGGGAATGGGGAAGCTGCTATGAAAATAGGGTTTCGATTATAACACCTTTTAAATAACCACTTATAATAAGAATACTAGTGATGGATTCATAAATAAACATGAACAATATTTCATTACGTGATGATTTTATTTAACCACCACAAGTAACATGGGATTAGTCAGTATGAAATTCAGGTTTTAAATTTTTCAAAAAAAATTAAGACCTCAACAATGTACACTTTTTTTAGTTTTCCATTCTTGTATATCATTAAATTGAAATTATTCATGTTATGAAATACATGGGAGTTTTGATATTCTCATGTGAGGGATGCATGAATGGTCAATTCCATATCACATACATTTTATAAGATATAAGATAATGCATGGAAAACCCAGTTTTAGATTCCTTAAATTATTTTGAGACAATTTTGTTCTAGATACATAATTTTTTTTCAAATTGTTCATTTATTGTTTTATGTAGATTTAATTTTCAATATTTCTTATGGTTTATTTTTTTTATTTCCATTCATTTCATTTATTCACTTTCTTTTTCAGATAATCATTATGATCATGACAGAATCCCTTCCAATCATGAGTTATATGTCTCATAAGTTCCAGTTGATCAAGAGTAGATGGATCAGTGTTATATTTCCATATAAATTTATCTCATGAATATTTGTTTCAATTAGGAATCACTTTGATAATTCATTATTACATCCATTCGAAAATATTTATGGAAAATATTCTTATTGAGCGAGGATCTACAAAGTGATTGGGAGGATAAAACTATTAAAAATAGTTTGGGTATATATTTACCATATAATATTGAGATTAATGCGATTAATTTAATTTATTTCTTTCCTCTATAGATTTAGATTATATTCTGTAGAATAAATGGATTTGTCTATAAATAGGATAATAATATTATATAAATCCTACAACCAATTGATTCAATTTAGAATTAATGAAGGAAATAGTTATATTTTATGAAAAAACTATCCTTTGAAATTGATCTCACACATCAGTTTTTAATTAATTATCTCCAAACCTTTAGATAATTTTTTTCCATCCTTATAATTGATTGCATACTCTTCATCACCCGCACACTTGTGTCCCTGACTCACTCATCTCCATCTCATCCCCCAACATGTTCTCAAGTGACTTATCTCTATATGTCACCTACTTGACTCTGCACTCCCATCAATAAATCTCCATAACACATGACCCACTCTCTATTGAGAGAAATAATAGTAATCTTTAACACCTTTTTTCATGGTCATCTCATCCATATGAATAACTTCTATTAAAGTTGGCATGATATGATGTTAGAAATTAAAATGGTATATTTTTAATTTGATAATATCTTGAGTAATATTCTATTGTTAAATTAGTTCATGAATATTCAAGTTCAAATTTGTTTATAATTTGATTTATTATTATAGTTTTATGTTCTCTTAATTATTGGGTAATTTAATGTTATGTTCCAATTTACCCTTATGTGGCATTGATTTTGTAGAGAAAACTCTTGCGTAATTGTTTTTATTCCCTTACGAAATATTTGAATTGATGGATTTACCTTTATATAGGGGTCGTTATAACCCAGGGTAGTTTTCGTTCTATGGGAGTCTACATTATATAGGGACTGATCTAACCTTATAAATTCTTGGGAAAACCGTTACATGAAAAAGGTAACAGGCATATAAATTTATATGGAAATGGAATTGGGCATTATTTTTTTACGCAATCATGATTCTACCATTACGTGTTTGGAATAAATGGATTTATATCATTACATAATGAATGTGTTCCACTTACTCAGCAATGGTTTTGGTTGAGGGACCCTTACATAGTGAGTATTGGCCTATACGTAGTGGGTAATCAACTTTTACATAGTGCGTTGGATAGAACATTATGCGGGACAACTTATAAAGACCCTTACACATTTCTATCGGTTATAGATTTATTACAGTGACTTCTTTCAGAATCTATTCAATATTACATGTGTCTTGAGGATGTTTTTGGTTGTTTGAGGAATTTTTTTATTTTATTTTTATATTCTTGATTTTCTTTATGGTGCTGAGATTACTGGGAATGTAATCTCATAGATGAAAAAGGTGAGAGATATCAAGATAGGGGAAGGGGACAATCCAGAATGACTAGGGATCATTAGAGGACCTATTAGAAATGATGCATGCGATTGACATCAGAGATATTGATTTGGTGGATAGCCCATGGATGTGAGATTTCTAAGTATGAAAGTGGCTTCAATGGTTTTGAGGAAGTATGATTGGTGAGGTTGAACCCTAGTAAGGAAATTTCGAACCGGTATTATTCATCTTGTGGAATGTGTTATACTGGGGTGTTATTTTTACATCTGTTATTCTAGTTTAAGAAGGTTTCATTGAACTATTATCTAGTTTGGTCTATTTTTCTTGTTGTGTTTTCCCATTCTTGTATCCCTGTTTGTAAGTTGTCATTGTTTTTTCATAATAAAATAATGTCGGGTGGGGTTATTATTATGGAGTATGACCCATGTGTCCCAAATTTTCAAACCCGAACCAAGATATATTTTTTATATTTAATCATCCAATAATTTTTATGCATTTACATAGAAATTTTAGGTTTTTTTCACTGGAATATGAATAGTGCATGGTTAATATAAACCATGTGAAACTCATGTGATCCTATATATAGTTTTTATAGAGTCAAATCATATGTTCAGTGCATGGTTTGACTTTAGGTATGGACTTACTATTAAATGTTCTCCAGGGGACCGGTGAGGGGTGCATGGTTTGGGCAACCATGTGGCTAAACCATGTGTGGTATCTGATTTAAAAAATAATAAATAATAATAATAATAAAACATTAATTCTATCTTCTAACCACCCCCATACAACCCATCCCCACTCCTCACTCGATAGGTCACCTAGAGGGGATCCTCACACACACAAATCCCCTCCTCCTCACACCTCTCCTTGGTCAGTTTGGTCCATGACTCTACTTTTGATCTTATCTAATGAATTTTTATTATCCTTATATTCATTCTTCTTCTACAATTTCATAGTTACCTTTTCTCTCTGGTAGTGCATGAGACTTTTTCTGAACCCCAACCCCCTTTGGGTATTTATTTTTTTATTTCTCGATGTTTAGGGATTTTAGTTCCCATTACATCTGGTTCTTGCCACCATTGTTGAATGCAACTAGTTTTTTATTAGTTTTGATTAAGGTTTCATCAGTTCATTAACTTTGGCACTATTTTATTATGGGATTTTGTAATTTTTGGGTTTCTTATATTTTTCTTGAGTACTTTTAACCTTGTTGAGGATTATTTGAGATACCTTTCTAGAAGTAAAATTTCATGTTTATTCCTATGTACATATATATAAGTTATCCATTTATATATTTTCACTCATTGTAGTATGAATGTATATATTGGGGCTAGGTGTTCTTTCATAAATATATGAAAATTTAATATGAATCTTTTGTGTATAGGTGAATATTCAAGTATATAAATATATATAACTACCTCCTTGTATATATTCATGGTCATGTGAATATGTACATTGGGGTATGTGTCCTTATATATATATATTTGATGGTGCATATGTGTGTAATCGAAAAAGAGATGATTTTAGTGGTTGTCATTAAAAAGAATCATGTATTGTGGTAGGTTACATATGTCTGAGGCTTTAATTTGAATTAATTAATTTATTGAGTGTTTTAAAAGTATGATTTTATTATCAAGTTGTAAGTATAGTATATAAAAAAATGTCGTGGTTATTATAAATAGAAGTTTCATCTATTTTTCATAATTTCCCTAAGCTTCTAGAATGAATCTTCTTCATCAAGAATGTTTTACAACTATAATTGTAATGTAAATTTTTTTAATTTCCCATTAATTTTCTACATAGTTTTCAATGTTTAATGGGTAATTTCAAAGGGTGTTTTGGTGTGTGTGAAATTCTTGAGATATAAATTTACATTAAGTAGTGCTTGACATGTGAGAGTTGGATTTTAATGGTAATGAAATTGTGTGTGGGTTAAAAATGGGACCAATCCATGATTTGACAAGATAGATCTATTTGGAACCTACGATATCTAGGTGGAAAGATTAGGTTAAGTACGCTAGGAATGTTGGATGGGATGAGGCCCAATATTATTTTCAGGATTACATTGCAACACTAACTAAACTTTTATGATAGGGGATGGTTGGCCCATGCCAATGATAGACCTTAATGTATAGTATTTGATAATCTAGACTTCAAGGATCCTTGGACCATTCAATCCCTAGTTACATGGGGATTACACATTGTTATTGTTTAATTTTACATATATTTATCCATGGTTATGACTTTAATATGTACTTTGATGTTATATTTCTATATTGTGGCATATTTTTTTCTAGTTTTATTTTATAATAATTTTTTTTGAAATGAATTTTTGGATTTGATTTTTTTGGAAAATATATATGAAATTTTTTATTCCTTCAAATGAAAGGAAGTTAATAGATTTTCTCAAAGTGTATAAAACCTAAATTTTTTATGTCTTATTTTTAAACTAGCATGAATTTGATATCATTTTAAATTTATGACATGGGAAATTTTTTATTTGGAAACACCCACTATGTTTTAATTCTCAAATAGAGGTGTGTCTAGTTTTCTTTCTTTCCACTACTTGTGTTTAATTTTATTTGTTATATAATATTTATTTATTTTTATATAATTTTTGGGAAAAATCGTTTCAAAATAAGTTTTATCTAATGACATACAATTTTTGACATCCCTGGAGGATCAAGAATGCCTCACGGGACATGTTACAGGTTGGCTTGGGTAACCGGTTTGGGGTTAACCTAGGTTGTTTCATGACATGAACCATGGGAATTTCTTATGTTCTTTACCTTTAAATATTTTATCATTCTCATTGTCAATTTTTCATGCTACAATTCTCGTGGGTTTTTGTTACTATCTTTTTTAAATTTTTATTTCTTTTCATATCATATTCATTGGTTCAGATACTGTTGTGTTTTTTGTTGTGTGGTGGGTTGTGCGATACTTCCTCCTAACATATTGAATTTGTGTTTCACTAGTACTACCCTGAAAATTATTGTGGTCTCTAAAGCTAATGTAATAAATTATGTTCTGAAAAATTAATATTAAATTTTTTATATATAATAAAAATTACATAAATGGAATAGTTTTATAGGATCAAACACATGGGAGGTGTGATATGTTCATGTGGCGGGTGCATGAATGTTCAAGGAATTAACTCATATGTTTTGTAACATATGAGATATGGCATTAAAAAGATTTATAAATCCCCGAGGTCTACGGAAGGAGGTGATCACCATGTGATAAATATTGATATAGCTTAAAAAATCCACTTATGATTCTCTTCAAAGCTAACTTCTTTCCATACCATAGCTTTGATGAGATACTAGAAGATCATCATTCATTGGGCAATCATTCCCATGTAATGGGTGATTCGATTCATCCCTTTAATACACAATAAATGCTGGAGATCTAGAGATGTCACTTTGGGATTTCAATCATCATTTTATTGAATATTATTGTTTCAACCATAGATAGTGAAAGGCACATGTATTCTATATTTTTTATAGCATAGTTTCTATTTTAATCCTGGTTTATCTTGGTAGTTCGGGTTTCTTGTTATTTATTGTAAATGGATTATGTGTTAATAGATCCTTTCCAAACTAATATAAGCATGATCAAATTTTATGATCCTTAAATTAATTTATGTGTAATTGGAGTTGTTGGTGTTGTTTCTCTATTTTTTAATTAATTTCATCTTTGGAATCATTGTTGAAATAATATTATTGTGGATAAACAAAAGATTATATGTAGTGTAATTTTATATATCATTTTTAGAATAAAATTTTACTAATGTTTTCATTATTTAATCCTGATAAAAATTCTTGAGTAAAGTTGTTTTTAATTGTTTTTATCGTTGAATTATAAAATTAATGTTTAATTGGAGAAATTTAAAAATAATAGATACTTTGGAGATGAACATGATTGTTCACTTTATAAAAACAGTAATAGAGCATCTGAGAGAGTGAAATAGGGAGTACAAACCCATACATGTCATGGAGTGGTCAATCCATTTCCAATAGATATTTTGATCCTCGTTTATGGGGATCATTAAACCAAGGGACATAATATTTTGGAGGCTATTCCATGTATATCAAAGGAAATAGCTATAGACTAAACCAAGAACCAACCAATCCATTATACATAGGGGACCACAACATGAACTATGTCATAATGGGTCTACACATACTGTTTAAAAGATCGAGTGATGGATATGATGTATATATCCTTAACGTATCTCCAATAACTGATTTATTATGATTTTGAGAGATGTACTTGAAACAAGGAGGTATGATCCACCACACTTATTGTGGGATCCATTTTAGAATTTGTTTTAAAAAATCTATATATTTTGAAATGTTTTTTATGAATAAAAATTTATTTCTCCTATATTAAACCCCACCAAGGCTTTTCCCTATGTCATGGTGGGTTTGGTCTATAAATATAAAAATTACTACTGTTATATTTGGAAATATTTTCCCATGTTCAAGATTACCATAATTATTTTTGAGTTCTTTTATACACATTTTTTACCTAAAAACCCATTTTTATTGAATAGATTGTTTAGTAAAGTAAAATGATTTACTATTAAATTTCAATTTTTTGTCTTTATTTTCATTTTAAATCATTTCATTATTTCCCTCTCTTATTAATATAATCATGTCAAGAAACATACAATTATTTCCAATCATGAGTGGTAAGTCACCTAAGGGGTGGGGGATCAAGAGTAGAAGGATTGATGTTTAATTTCATTATAAATATCACCCATGAGTAATTGTTTTTATTAGGAATCACTTTGGAATTTAATTCATCATTCCATTCCTTACTGTGTATTTGAATGAAATGGTCATTTAAGTAGGATCATAAAATTGATTGAGAGGATTAAACTATTATTAGTGGTTTATATTTATCTTTTTTTCTTATAGCTAATTAATTAACAATAAGAAATGTCATTATTTTGAATGGGTTTTCCCATAATTCACATAACATGCATAGAGACATGAATCTAGTTATTTAGTTAAGAATTGGGAACATGAAAGATTAGGTGGATGGAGGTCAGAGAATTATCAAATAGGGTTATAAGTGGCTCTACTAGCCCTCACAAAATCATTCCAATTGTCGTTGGGGGTGAAAAGCGATGTCAGTATGTCAAAGAATATTTTATACTAGATTTTGTAGGCTATGTATCATTATAAGGTGGATGTGGCACACAAGGGACCAAATATCAATCATGTGTGTGGTATTATTTAGAACATTAGAATCTTTGATTCCCTTGGAATGGGAGGATATAAATAATTGGAAAAATTTTGTATATTTTTTTGGATACTTAGATTGCCACCAACAACTAAATTGGGGTTGCACCACTTCATTTTGGGATCACTACCTTGTTAAATAAATTATTATTATAAAATAATGATTTTTTAAAGGAATACTTGGTCCACATACACCAAATGGTGTCAGTAGACGTTTATCTCATCACCACATTAGATAATCAACACTGAGTACATGTTTTCATTTTTCAAAAAAATCTAAATATGTTTGTCTAAAATAAAATTTGAAATAAGATTTATGAGTGAGCATATGAAAACCAAACATTAACCCCAACCGTTTTATAGATCTTCTATTTCTATTCATTTAATTTAAAATTACCACATATAACAAATTACTAGATTAAAATTTTTATCATTATATTACATGATGAGATTTTATCACACAATAAAAAAGCGGTAATGGATGCAAATGTTTTTCTTTTTAAACCGATGATAAAAATTTTAGCTATTGTTACAAAAACCATCACATATTTCATCACAGACAATAAATTAGAGATAGTTAATATTTTTTAGTGACGGTTTTCATATGTGAGGTTTTTTGGGCATTTAACGGTGGTTTTGATTTTATTTAGGAATGTGTTTTTTTAAATTATCCCAAAAATAAAATAGATAAAATGAATTAAACCATTGCTACATAAATTAGTAGTAGTTATTTTTAGTGATGGTTTAAATAAACTACCATTAATTAAAATTTTATAAAATTTAATTAGTAGAGGTTATTATAAATTGATGCAAAATATTTTTCTTTAAATTAATTTTTTGAATAAATATTTAATAAAAGAAATAAAAATAAACACGCTCACATGAAATAAAATAAGACATTAATTCATAGTAAACCCATCCTACATACATCATACATCCACAATAATATATAAATACAACCTCAGTTAATATAACCTCACTCACCATAGCAATAGTCAACTCATTACCCCAGTCAACTCATACAGCAGTCATAGATATATACATTCAAAATATGATCAACATAAAAACACATTACAAATGTATGTGCATCCCATGAACTTTGATTCATCAATCTTCCATCACATCCTCTCATCAGGTGGAACAAACAACAATATCACATCTACTATAACAAAAAAGAAGTCATAAATTAATGCAACACATAATAAATCAAAATTATTGTAGAAGAATTGAATAAAATTAAACATGCCATAGAAACAAATATAAATCTTGAATTCCAAATTAAAATTGACATGAATTAGAGTGGACAACCTCATTAAATCATTTAGTATCATTCACTTACAATAAAAACTAGAATATTTTTGAAATGATATGTGAATGAGAAAAGGCAATGAATATATTAAGAATGTTGAACATAAATTTTTTTTATTACTAAAACAAAACACATTTTAACATAAAATAAATAATATATCTTGAAAAATACATTGAAAACATAAAAATAACTATATAGGAAATGATTCAACACTTGAAAGTAAATAGAGGTAATTATATTAATGTCTAATTAATTTTTAAATTGTTGTGCATTGTACTGGAAATTTACATAGAATATAAATTTTAATGAATTTTATATGGAAATATTTATTATATTTAAGAAATATCTCAATGGTGGTTATCCCATGATATCATGTCAATCAATGGTTATTTAACTTTTTTTAAATAGTTACATGGACATTTTTGTGTTTTAAGACACTAAAAATGTTTTTATAGGAATCCATAGAAAACTGTAACTCAGAATGATGTGAATTCAATCCATAAATATCAAAAATAAATATACAGTCATTTTCCGCTGATTTCATAGAAACATTACATTGTTTGAATGGGTTGGACCCCCAAAACAAGTTGTTAAATGCTTTGGTACCTTTAAAAGTTGATTAATGAGTCATTTAAACCACACCAAACCTTGAATTGACATGTTGTATATCCGTACATGTCAACAATAACTCAACAGTGGTTGTACCATTATTTAACATCTATATGTGGTACTTTTCTTCTGTTTTGACCATTAAAAGTTTGTTTTTGTGTTTTAAACACTAAAAACACATTTATGAGTATCCAGTAAAAATTGAAACTTGAAATGATTTTTTTTAGTTCATATAAATAAAAAATATATTTTATGGTATTTTACTCTTATTTTATGACATTCCAACATTATGTTTCTGGTTTTGGACCTATGACACATGTTTTTAAAGTCTTTGATTCCATTTTAACATGTTAACTATTTCATTTTGATCACACTGCATGTCAGATTGATGTGTTCTCTATGAGTAGATGTCTAAATTAAATCATTGGTGCTTTCCCATGTTTTATGTCAATATGTGGTCATTTTTTATGGGTTTGACTATTTCACATATGTTTTAGTGGCTTAAAACACTACAAATGCATTTACGAGTATTTTTGGACAATCATAACTAGAAATAACATGTCTTCCATTCCAACATTTCAAAAATCAATCTACAGAAATTGGAAATTTATTTCCATACAATCTGATGTTGTTTACTTATTTTTTACTCTCGACACACATTTTTAAAGGAATTAGTACCTTTAAAAACTATTAACTGAGTCATTTTGACCACACCACACATTGAATTGACATGTTGTCTATGCATATACATCATAAATAACTCCACAATTGTTGTCATATTATTTCACATCAATATGAAGTCACATTATATCATCTTTATTGTTACCCACAAATTTTGAGTTTTAAAACACTAAAAATACCTCTATCTCTTTTTGAGGAAAATAGTAACTCAGAATGTGATGTCCAAAATTTCTACATTTTAATAATAAATTTAATGTCATTTTACTCTGATTTCATGACTATCCAACACCATTTTCCATGTTTTGACAAACGACAAAAGTTTTTAAAAGAATTGATAGTTTTACAAACTTTTTTTTGAGTCATTTAAACCTCAATGCACGACGTACTAGCATGTTTTCTATGCATACACTTAAAAAGTAACTCATCTACTATGGTTACAAGATTTGACATCAATATGAGGTTGTCTTCTAGGGTTTGGACTATTACACACATGTTTTAGTGTTTAAAAATACAAATTTTTTTTACTATAATCTTAGAAAAACCATAATTCCAAATTATGTTTTTTAGTTCATAAATTTCCCAAAAAAATATAGTTATTATCTTATAATTTCAGGACCATTTAGAATAATTTTCTTGGATTTTACATCCAAACACATGTTTTTATAGGCTTCGGTATAATTACAAACTATTTATCGATTAATTTAAGTCACACTATAAGTTAGATTGACATGTTTTCTATGCGTACATATAAAAAATATCTTTATACTGGTTCTTCCATGATTTCACATCAATAAGAGGCCATTTGGTTCGGTTTTGACTCTTACCCACATTTTTTAGTGCTTTAAAACTATAAAAATGAATTTATGGTCTACTTAGGAAAACCATAACTCAAAATAGCGTACTGTCAGTTCCTACATTTCTTAAAATAATCTGTGGATTTTTTGTATGATTTCATTACCATCTAACATCATTTCCCTGGGTTTGACTGCCTGGCACATATTTTTAAAGGCATTGGTTCCATTAAAATTATTTTTCTAAGTCATTTTGACATTACCGAATTCCGTATTTATTTTTTTTTCTATGCGTATATGTCAAAAATTATTCAATAGTTTTTGTCCCATGATTTTACCATAATCTAAGATCATTTCAATCATTTTGACCCTTACATTAATGTTTTAGTATTATAAAACACTAAAAATTAGTTTATGTAAATCCGTATGAAATCATAGCTTGGAATGAAATAATTTCTGTTACTACATTTTATAAATAAATAAATATTCATTTTTCTTTAATTTCATGGAAATACAACATCCTTTTCTTGGTTTCCCCCCCCCAACATTTTTAAAGGTTTTGATACCATTAAAATTTGTTAACCAAGTCATTCTGAGCACACTACATTTCAACATGATGTGTTTTCTTTGAGAACACATAAAAAATAACTCAATGGTGGGTTTCTCATGATTTCACATCATTTTGAAGACTTTTTCTATGGTTTGGACCATTACATGCACATTTTAGTGTTTTAATGCACTAAAAATATTTTCACGTGTATGTGAGGAAAACCATAACACATTATCGTGTTTTGTTAGTTCTTAAATTTAAAAAATAAACCTATGGCTATTTTCCTCTAATTTTAGGATAATATGACATCATTTACCTGGTTTTGACTCCCCATCACATGTTTTTGAAGGCTTTGGTACCTTTACAATCTATTTATCAAGCCATTCTGTTCACATTACACAATGTATTGATGTTTTATTCTATGCATACACGTAAAAAATAACTCAACGGTGGGTATTTTCTTATTTCATGTAAATTTGAGGCCGTTTACTATGGATTTGACTATTACACACATGTTTTAGTTTTTAAAAAAACTAAGAATGTGTTTACTGGTGTCCCAACCAAACCATAACTTGGAAGGAAATTTTTTTGGTTCATATATTTCACAATTCAATATAGTATCATTTTATTCTAATTTTTAAACCATCTTATGTCATATTCCTGAATTTGACCCCCCCCTAAAACATGTTTTTAATGACTTTGGTGCCTTTTAAAACTGTTTACTGAGTAATTTAGACTACAACAGACATCATATTGATGTATTGTATATTTTTATAGATAAAAAATAAATCAATAGTAACTTTTCTATGATTTCACATTAATATAAGGTTTTTTATATGGTTTTGACCATTATATGCATGTTTTAGTGTTTTAATACAATAAATATGAATTTACGGGCATCCCAGGAAAACTGTAACTCAGAATGACACACTGTAATTTCATACATTTCAAAAATAAATCTATAGTAAATTTTCTATGATTTAAGGGAAATATGACATCATATTTCGGGTTTTGATCCCCCAAAACATATTTTTAAAGGCATTGGTACCTTAAAAAATTACATACTGAGTCGTTCTAACCACACTACACGTCGAATTGACGTGTTGTCTACATAAACACAGCAAAAATAACTCAACAGTGGTTGTGTCATGATTTTATGCTAATGTAATTTCATTTTATATGGTTTGATCATTAGATGGAATCTAGAATGTTTTAAAACACTAAAAACACATTTACAGGCATCTCGAGAAACACATAACTCCAAATGACGTGTTTTCAATTTCTATATTTCAATGATCAATATAAGGTCATTTTACTTTGATTTTTGGGAAATAATATGTTTTTTTCTTGTTTTGACCCCGAATAATTTTTTTAAGTGCTCTAGTACCTTTAAAAACTATTTACATAGTCATTATAACCACATCACAGGTATGATGGACATGTTTCCTACACCTACATGTAAAAAATAACTAAAAATTGTTTGTTCAATGATTTAATATCAAACAGATCTTATTTTCTATGTTCTTGATCATTACATATAATATTCAGTGTTTTAAAACATAAAAAATGAGTCCACAAGTATCATGGGAAAATAGTAACTCAGAATTAAATTTTTCCATTTACAAAATTTTTAAACAAATACTATGGTCATTTTCCTATGATTTCAAAGAAATCTGATTTTTTTTGGTTTTGACCCTCGAAACTTGTTTTTAAAGTCTTTGGTACCTTTAAAACTATTTACTATGCCATTATAACCACAACATAGGTAGTGTTATCATGTTTTTTTCATATACAAATAAAAAATAACAAAAAAATGGGTTTTCATTGATTTGACATCAATATGGGGGATTTGTTTTATGGTTTTGACTATTACACACACATTTTAGTGTTTTAAGACACGAAAAACATGTTTACAGACATTCTGGGAAAACCATAACATGGAATAATGTGGCACTAGATCATACATTTCAAAAATAAATCTAATAATGAGTTACTTTGATTTCATGGAAATACACTATCATCTTCATAGTTTTATCCCCTTAAACATGCCTTTATAAGATTTTGTGCCTTTAAAAGAAGATTTCAGAGTCATTCTGAACACACCACACTTCAGATTGATGTGTCTTCAACCAACTAAGTGACCTAATTCATTAAAAATTACAAAAAAATATTAAAAATTTAGGAAAAAACCTTGACATATAATAAAATGATATAAATAATAACTCAAAAAATATTCTTTATCTCAAATTATTCTAAGACACAGTGATTTGAGGAATGAATTTTTCTCACTATTGACATTATTTTTAAGATAATTCCTATAAAAAATATAAAAAATAATAGAAATTATATTTTTATTGTGTTTATGTTAATATTATACTACCCAATATGAAATTACCTCATGATAATAATCTATGTTAATATGGATAAACTATTTTCATTACTCACAAGAAATTCCTTCAGGAATATTATCATACATTATTTATTATCTTGGAGATGTTATATTAAACTCATTCCATTATATCCATTTAATATGTCTCTATTTCGTAAAATAAATTGAAGTCCATGGGAATGAAATGGAGTAAGGGACATCAAAATCTAAAAACACATAGAAATTATAAACATAACACTTTATATGTATACTATAAAGCATTACTCATGTATTTTAAATTAAACATCAATAAAAATTTAATTAATATTAACTTTTCATGATTATCAATGACCTCATTTTTCCATGTTGTGGGAATGTACCTCTAGTCTTCATAATTAATAGGGAATCTCACTATCTCGCAAGAAAGTATCCCAAGAATCATTCCATATATTTCAAGGGCATCACTGGTTGGAACCCCAAAATCATCAAATGGAATGATAATCTTGAATTCCTTCTTGTCTCATACATCCTCTATGTTCATATTTATATACCTTCTATTATTATCTTTTTTTTGTTTGAATAAATAATGTAAAATCCCAATTAAAAAAAACAAATATGATATCTTAATATTTTTTAATATTTTTTAATAAAATATTAATTTTAAATTAAAGGGGATGCTATGTTCGATGGCATACCCATTACGCAGCAACGGGTTTCTTTGAAATCGTAGGTTGCACACTATTAATATAATAATGTTATTTTAAATTGTAGTTAATGCACAACCATTGTGTTAGCGGGAATTAACATAAATAAATACAATAAGATTATACATGTTTGTTAATTTTTTTTACATTTATCCAATAAAATTTAGAGGCTTAAAAGATGATTGGATTCAATTTTAAGCACAAATAATCTAATATTCTCTAAAAGGCCGATTTCTCACCTTTTAATGGTGAACCCTTATTAAATATAGTATTTGTAACTTTTAAATTATCTATGTGACATTAAACAATTATTCTTTATAATAATGACATCAAAATATAATTTGGCTTAAATTTTGGTATTTTTCTGATAATGTTCTTTTTTTAATGATTAGTGAAAATAATGTATTTTAATTCAAAACTGCTTTTCAATCTAATTTATTTAGATGGATAGATTATATTTTTAATTTGTTTTAAATTTAAATTAGATTATATTTTTAAAATTTAATCCAATGTTGTTCATTTGAATTAATTTAACTATTAAATTGGATGTAAACATTTGTCAATCTTTTGATAGTTATTATTTCTTATAAACAACCTTTTGTTTTGGCAGAAGGATTTAATTTAAAATTAATTTATTCCACTTCTGTGTTTTGAATATGGAAAAATTGATTCCATATTTTTAATTAGGAGGTCCAAATTGTGTAAAAAGGCAACTTTTATTTTTAGACATTATGAATATTAACATCAGTAAATATTTTATTTACCATGGCTAAGTTGTAAATCTGGTAAATAAGTGTAAACAAAAATAACTATAATAATATGAAATTACCCTAACAAGTGCCCTAACCCTATTGGTTGTGACACATATGACTATGGGCATCCGTGGGTCGATTTTGAGTCCCCATGGGGCCACTTGGGAGTGATAATGACACTTTATTTTAATTGACATAAAGTAAAGACAAAAATGACATAAACAAATATATTTTACTAAATTTGATATTACATTGGGATATATAAGTTATCTTTTAGACATTAAATATTCTTTTTGAAGCTAAAAATAGTTCCTACATCCTTGTATTTTTTTTTACAATTCTTAGACAACAAATAAATAAAATTATCTATGACACAATAATGATGCAATGTTAACCTCATTAATATATGATTTAAATAAATAAGATTATAAAGATTAAAATATTATCCAAAACCTATCCAATTATTATTTGATGACATTATTTCTACCATGATGAATTTTATCTTTGACTTTTATTTTTTTTGGACATTTAGAAACCGAAAATCATTATGTAATAAAATATTATTTTCACACATTCCTAAAGAGCCCCTCCACCCCTTTAAAAAACCCCTCACTTCTAACCCATTCCTCTCATCTCTAAAACTCTTTGGATCATCCATAATTTACCCAATTATTCTCTCTACATCCCTTTACTCCTTGTAGAGGCCTTAATATAGGAAGAATGTACTTTAATAATTCCATTCGGTTCAAACCTAGGGGAGTTACACGATTAAAAGTAACTTATTCTCTTAAGTTATTTTTTTATTTTATTTTAAAAACCCCTAAAATCCTTTTATTACTTTCTTTTATAACAACACAAGTATGAAAAATATACTAGGATGTTGGTACGAGTATGATTCAATCTACACTTACACACACCACCATATAATGGGTAAAGAACATACTGTTTCTGTGGATGGAAAACTAACGCCTCACAAAATGATGATTATTCTATTATCTTTTACCACCTCTGCTGGTGGCCATAATGATGGAAATTTATTTATATATGAAATATATTATGTTTATGTTTTCTTTATGCTTCTTTATTTTCCATTTATACCATAACATTATGGTTTCCATTATAGGTAAACACAATAATTTCCTTTGAGGAAGTGCGGACTACCACCACCTCAAAGTGATGTGAATCATTAATTCCATATATTTGATGTATAAACGATGGATTTAATGATATTATATATGATAGTATACGATAATTATAATATAACTATGTATAATTATGGTTTAATTCTATTAAAATATGAAATAGAAATGGAAGTAGCGTTCATACGTACGTACGACTTACCCTCTCAATGAATGGTGGATTTCATTTCTTACCTCTAAATGTTATGTACTATTTTAAATATATGTATATACTAGATATATATTATATGTATTATATGTAAATCATTAAGATCATTCTGGATATAATGGACTTTTGACCACATAGACAACTTGTAAATATAAGAAGTGCATTTTTGACTTAAGTACCAAATTTCAACAAAACAAGCATTATTAAATTAAATGATTACATGATGTCTAGAACATGGTAATAATTGATATAAAAATAATAATAAACATGATAAAGGCTCTAAGGATTGTATAAATAAACATTAGTTTATTATTCAGGAGATTAAATAATGAACTGGTCAAGTCAGACACAAGGTTAGGGACTTCATCTCAATCTCCTTTGATTAAGGAATATATTGTTTTAAAACATGGATTTATTTTATACGCTGTATAAAAAAATATTCATTTTAATTACATTAAAAGGGAATATTTTTCAATGAATCATTTTTCTAAATGAAAAAAAATGTTTCTTTTAACGTAATTAGTGACAACAACATTTTCTACCGCTCTGAGTATTATTGGATCTATGGCTTCCTTAACAAGATGTAATGTTTTTAAAAGAAAAATAAATACCTTATATTCATTTACGTATTATTGTATTGAAAATGTTTTTGGTAATGATTTTTTATATCAATATATTTAAATGATATAATTTCATTGAAATGTGGAAATGTTATCTTTCATTGTGTGTTTATATTATGAGTTATGAATATGTTATGGTTCTTGGGTATTGTTATGTATACGAATGGTTTCGTGATAATCCTAGGGTGGGTGAGCCCGATATAGACCTCAAATTCATTGGGTTATGTGACAGAGGTAAATGTGAATGTCCCTCCTACGAGATTTAGGGAATATACTGTGATGGGTATTCAAATGTAACTCCCTACGTAGCTGTGATCTCTACAATGTTAGTATGATATGGATTCCAAAAGTTACTTTTAGGATTTATGATTTCTACAGGTTATTCCTAAATATTATGATTTCATGTGGTATGTTAATGATCATATGTTATGTATGTAATGATGAACTAATGTTTACATTCTTTGTTTTATAAGACTCACTATGATTTTTATGCTCATCCCATGTTTTGAAATGTTTTTCAGAGGACGTAAAGATGAATAGTGTCATGTATGGGATCAAGGAAAAGTCATGCCGTCTCAAACATAGAACTTGAGATGACACTGTTTTCAAGAGTTTTTATTTTATGAAAAAAATGGAAACTGAGTAGAAGTGTCTACTTTAAATTTTTTGAGGCGTAATGTTATAGTTATGGCCTAATTCTCTAAAACTGTAAAACTAAAGAAATAGTCAATGTTAATTATTCATTTAATTCAAGATTATTTACTGTTTTATGGTTTGGTCCTTATAATCGGTATCAGAGGTCAATTTAGATAACTTTAGAAGTTAGGATTTTGTTAAATTAATATTAATAAATTAATTTATGTTAATATTGAAGTGATATATCATTTACCAATTACCATTTTCCTTTTCCTAAGATATTTTTTGTGTTTATAATGGTTTTATATAGAGGAAATATGGCATCTATGTTGGGATGACATCATAAGGAAAAGAACCTTTCAAATCAGCAACATGAGATGGTTGGAATCAAAACTGAATAGTTTGTTGTAGTGATGGCACAGTTGACTCAGGCAATAAATGGTGGTGGTATCCATGAACGAGATCATCCAAATCAACCATAGAGGAACATGTTAGTAGTGGAGAATTTAATGAGGAAACATCCACCATCAATCAGAGGATCATCTGACCCTATGCTAGAATAAGGGTGGATAAATGCACTAGAAAAAAAAATTTATGTCACGGGGAGTTTATAACATCAAAATATTAGTCTCGCTATTTACCATTTTGAAGGTGAAACTGATCAGTGGTGGTATACAGTGAAAAATATTAGGTATAGTGAGGAGATTGATTCTCTAGATTTGGATTAATTCAAATGAATTTTTCTTGAGAAATAGTTTCGTAAGGTTTTTCGTCATAAGATGGAAAAAAATTCCTAGATTTGTTGCAGGAGGATGACCTGGTGGATGCTTATGTAGAATAATTCACTCGATTGGCAATGTATGATCCAAATTTTATACGAGATCTTGATAGTAAAAATATCCATTTTTACTCAAGATTAAATCCAAAGTATCAAAGGGATTTATATTCTCATGAGTTCAGAAGTTATGAAAAACTTATTTGATATGAGAAGAATGTGTAAATTGAGTTTGCTGATGATCAAGTGTTTTTTTGAAAAACAATAGTATAAGGGGTCAAGGTGGCAGGGAAATGGGAAATAATCTTCAAAAAATCCTGATGGTAAGAAACCTAACTTTACATTTTTTGAAATTTGAAATGATAGGACAGTCGCGTTAATTCTGGTAAGTGATACCGATGTGGTAGAATGGGAAATAAAGCTCATAATTACACTGAAAAAGATCAGGGTAATGGTAAGACAAAATCTGATTTACAATTAGTAAAATATTTTAAGTGTAATGAAATGGGTCATTATGAAAATGAGTTTCCAATGAAGAACTCAACTGAGGGAAATCAACCAGACTACATACAGAAAGGGGTGGTGAAGTCATTTCCAATAAATTCAGCATATGTTGGGCATTCAGATGATGTAGTATCAGGTACAATGTTTGTTTGTTCATATTCTTCCAATGTTTTGTTTGATTCTGGGTCTACAGATTTGTTCACTTATGAGATGTTTTCAAGTAAATTGAGAATTCCATATCAAGATATGAATCCTGAACATATGGTAAAAACACCAGGAGTAAATGTTGAATCAAAAATAAATTATTATATCCTTCCCATACTTGTGTGAGGAATTAATCTACCTACAAACCTTATTGTTTTACCTCTATTAAAGTTTGCTGTTATTTTGGGTATTGATTGGATTTTTGTTTATCAATCTACGATTGACTGCAGTTCTAAAAAGGATACTTTTCAGAATGATTTTTAGTTTGTGTACAAGAATGAACACCTACTTTTGATAACATATCAAGAAGATGAAAACTAGAAAAATATAGAAATTAATGTTACCTTACCCATATTGTTGAAAACAAAGGAACTATTCAGATTAATGATGAGCTAGTGGTAAATAAGTACCATGATGTTTTTCATGATGAGATTTCTGGTATTATACCAGATTAGGATGTTGAATTTATTATTATCTTAGTTCTTGATGCTTATCCAATTTCAAAACAACCTTGTCGAATGGCTCAAATAGAAATTTTAGATTTAAAGATGAAATTTCAGGAGTTATTAGATAAAGGTTTCATTCTACCAAGCACATCACCATGGGGTGATCCTATATTATTTTTTAAAAAGGTATATAGTTCAATGATACTTTTCATTTATTATACAGAATTGAATAACATCACTATTTATAATAAGTATCCTTTTCCTCAGAATGATGATTTTGTTGATCAGCACCAGGTTCAAAGATTGACATGAGGTTAGGGAACAATCATTTGAAAGTAAATGAATAAGACATTACAAAGACCACATTTTGGTACCAGATATGGACATTATGAATTTATAGTTATGACTTTTGGATTAACCAATGCACCTACTGTATTCATTGATATTAGGAATAGAATATTTTGCGAGTTCTAGGATATGTTTGTGGTTGTGTTCATTGATGATATTTTGGTTTATTCAAAAATTAAATAAGAACATGAATTCCATTTAAGGGTTTTCTTGAAAACATAAAAGAAAAGAATCTATTTGGGAAATTTAGGAAGTGTGAGTTTTGGTTACAACAAATTTCTTTCATCGATCACATTGTTTACAAAATGTCATAACTATTGATCCAACTAAAACAAAAGTTGTGGAAGAATGGAAAAGACCGAGAAATATAACCGAGATTTGTAGGTTTCTTAGTTTGGCTATTTATTACAAGAGGTTTGTTGAATATATTTCCTGGTTATCTTGTCCAAGGACTATGTTAACTCGAAAAGGTGTTAATTTCATCTAGACAGATGAATGTGGTGATTGTTTTCCAGAATTGAAATAAAGACTGGGGAATGGTCTAGTTTTGGACCTACCTTCTAGAAATGGTGAGTTTGTTATCTACAGTGATGCTTCATTGAAATGAAATGGTTGTTTCCTTATGAATAATGATCTGGTAATTGCTTATGCTTCATGTCAGTTGAAAACTCATGAGTTAAATTACCCTACATAGGATTTGGAATTAACTTATGTTGATTTTGATTAAAAAAATTCTAGGCATCATTTTTACGTATTAAAATGTGATATATATATATACTGACCAAAAAGGTTTAAAGTATATATTCACTAAAAAATAATTGAACATGAGGCATAGGAGATCGTTGTAATTAATCAAGGATTATGATTTCACGATCCTTTACCATTCAGAAAAATCAAATAATGTGGCTAATGATTTGATTCAAAAATGTAATGAATAATTAACCATTCTATGTTTGGAATAACATCCTTTGGTATTTTATTTGATGAACATTGTCAGAGAAGTTGTTGGTGTAGGAAATTCTTCTGTTTTGTTTCTGGTGTCAGTGAAATCATCTCCATAAGAGAGAATCAAGAAAACGCAAAAGGAAGACAGTGAGTTGCAAAAAAAGGCATTGTTGGTTTAGAAGGGTATATTTCCCGAATTTAACTTTGATAAAGATTTTGTTTTGAGATTTGGAAAGAGATTATATTTTCTCTGTGATTCATAGTTTGATAATGAGTTTTTATGTGAAACTCATAGTTCCCTGTTTTTAGTTCATCATGGAAGTAATAAGATTTACAAAAAACACACAGAGTATTACTAGTGGGATATAATGAAAAGAGATCTTGATGATTTTACAGTGATGTGTTTGACTTGTCAGAAGGTTAAAGGAGAATGAAATTTACTGAAAGGGATGCTTCATTATTTATGGATTCCAGAGTGGAAATGGGAAAATATATCCATGAACATCATTGTGGGAATACCAAAGACATATCGAGGTAATAATTCAATCTGGGTTATTGTTGATTGATTTACTAAATTTCTTCATTTCCATCCTATTCGAGATACTTTTTCTCTGGATGAACTTTCTCAGTTGTAAGAAAAATAGAGAGTCAGGTTGCATAGTGTTCCCCTCTCCATTGTATCTAATTGTGATCCCAAGTTTACTTCTAACTTTCGGAAAGGCTTTAGGAAGTCATTAGGTATAAAATTAAATTTTAGTACAACTTTTCATCCGCAATCAGATGTGTAGTCAGAAGGAAAAATTTAGGCCTTAGAGGATATGCTACGTGCTTAATCACTAAATTAACAGGGAAGTTGAACCAACATCTTTCTTTGGATGAATTTTATTATAATAATAGTTTTCATTCCAGTATACAGATGGCACCATTTGAGGCATTATATGGGAAGTGGTGTCAAACTCCTGCATTTTGGGATGAAGTAAGTGAAAAGAAGATGATGGGAATAGAATTGGTAGAACTAATGGCATAAAAAGTTCTGGTGGTTTAGAATCACATGAGAACAACTTATATTAGGAAGAAAATTCATGCGGATAACCAGAGGAAGGATCTCTCTTTAGAGGTATGTGATCATGTTTTTCTCAAGGTTTAAACATGGAAAAGTGTGATGAGTTTTGGTAAGAAATGATAGTTGAGTCAGAGGTTCATTGGACCATAATAAATCCTAGTGAAATTTGGATCAGTTGTGTACAGAGTGGATTTACCTCCATGTTTTCCCCAAGTAAACAGTGTTTTTTGTGTTTCAATGTTGAGAAATTATGCATGATCCATCTCATGTTTTAAGTCCTTAGCTGGTTCTATTGGATGATAATCTCTCTTATGAGGAATAACCGGTCTAGATTCTTGACCGAAGAGAGAAAGTATTGCAGAATAAGGCAATTCACCATGTAAAGGTTTTGTGAAAAAACCATATGGTTGTAGAGGGAACATGAGAATCTAAAAATTTTAGAAGAGATAAATACCCCCATTTATTTGATAAGTGAATACAATTTTGAGGACAAAATTTTCAAAAGGGGGAAGGATGAAACATCCCAAGTAAATAAAAAAAATATAAAATTTTCATATTTATTAATATTTTTTAATTAAATATTAATTTTACTTTAAAGGGGATGCTATGTTTCATGGCGTACCCTACACGCAACAACGAGTTTCTCTGAAATATTATATTTCACACTAAAAATATATTCATATTATTGGTGTGAATGAAAATAACTAACTATAAAAATATTTTACATGTTTTTTAAATGGTTTTACATTTATACAATAAAAATTAGTGTCTTAAAAGATGACTGAATTCAATTTTATTCACAAATACAATAATATTCATTAAAAGGCCGATTTACCACCTTTTGATGGAGAACACTTTTAAAATATAGTTTTTGTTAATTTTATATGTTATAATTGACAAAAAAATATTATTCATTAGAATCAGGACATCAAAATATAATTTGGAAGAAAATTTGGTAATTTTTGATAAAGTTCATTTTTAAAGAACAGTGAAAATACTGTATTTTAATTCAAAATTGCCATTTATTCTAATATATTTATATGTTTACCTTATCTTTTTAATTAGATTAAATGTGTAATTAGATTATATTTTTACCATTTAATCCAATTTTTTTAATTTAAATTAATTTCACTTTGATATTGGACATAAAATAGTGTTAATATTTTGATAGTTATTGTATCTTGAAAACACGCCTTTTATTTTGAAAATGGGAAATAATTTTAAATTAATTTATTCCACTTATGTGTTTTGAATATGGAAAAGTGGATTCCATATTTGGAATCAATAGGTCCAAATTGTGTAAATAGTTAATTTTTATTTTTAGACATTATGAATATTTACTTCAGTAAATGTTTTATTTACGATGGTTAAAGGGTGAATCTGGAAAATAATGGTAAAGAAATATTACTATAATAATATAAAATTACCCTAACTTGTTTCCTAATCCTATTTGTTGATACACATCCTAAAATGATCATCCATGGGTCGATTTTGGGACCCCATGGGGCCACATGGTAGTGATAATGGAACATTATTTTAATTAACATAATGTAAAGACAAAAATACATAAACAAGTATTTTTTAGTAAATTAATTCATACATAGGGTTATATAAGATATATTTTAGACTATAAATATTATTTGGAAAGATAAAAATATTTCACATATCATGGAATTTTTTTTAACATTTATACATCAAATAAATTAAATTATTTATGACACAATAATGAGGCAGTGTTTACGTCATTAATAAATGATTTAAATAAATATGATTATAATGATTAAAATAATATCCAAAACCTGTTAAATTATTATTGTATGATTTTATTTAGACGATGAGTCATCTTATCTTAGACTTTAATATGTTTTGGAAATTTTTATAACGAAAATCATTATTTAATAAAATAATATTTTCACCATTTTTTAAAGAGCCCCTCCCTCCCTTATAAAAATCCCTCACCTCTAACTCATTACTCACACCTCTCAAGACCATTGTATTATTAAAAATCATTCTAATTAAGCTCCCTAAATCAATATACTCATCCTAGAAGACATAATATATGCATAAGGCACTTCAAAAAACCCTTTTGGTTCAATCCCAAGGGAGTTACCCTATTTAAAGGTAGCATCTTCTCTTAAGTTCTTTTATTTTATTTTACTTCTCCAAACCCCTAAACTATTTTTATTACTTTATTTTATAAAAAAAAATTCATAAATATACTAGGATGTTTTTATGTGACTTATTCTAACTGCACTTACACACACCTCCATCTAATGGGTAATGAACATACTATTTCTCTGGATGGAAAACTAACGCCTCACAAATTGATGATTGTTCATTTATCTCCTACCGCCTCTCATAGTGGACATTATGATGGAACTGTATTTATATATGAAATATATTATGTTTATGTTTTCTTTTATTCTTATATATTTAACATTTATATCATACCTTTATTGTTTTCATTATAGTTAAACGAGATAATTTCATTTGAGGAAGTGCGGACTACCTCCCCCTCAAAGTGATATGACTCATTAATGCCATATGTGGGAAGTAAAAAATGATTTAGATAATGATATTATATATGATATTATACTGTAATTATAATATAACTATGTATAATTATTTTTTAATTCAATTAAAATAAGAAATAGAAATGGAAGTAGCGTTCATGTGAACGTACGACTTACCGTCTCCATGAACGGTGCATTCCATTTCATACCACTAATGTTATGTACAATTAAAAATAAATCTATATACTTGGCTTAAATGATATATTTGATATATAAATCATGTATATCATTCTGTATATAATGGTATTTTGACCACATAGAGAACTTGTAAATATAAAAAGTTCATTTTTGACGCAAGTACCAAATATTGACAAAAGGACCAATATTAACATAAATGATTAAATGATGTTTATAAAATGGTAATAATTGATATAAAATTAATAATAGACATGAAAAAGGTTCTAAATATAGTTTAAATTAACTTTAGTTTATTATTCTAGAGATTAAATAATGACCGGGTCAAGTCGGACACGAGGTAAGGGAATTTGTCTCAATCTTATTTCATTGAGGCATATTATGTTTTAATATGTGACATTATTTTATGAACTGTGTAAACACCTTTGAATTTTCATTTCATTCAAATAGAATATTTTTCTACAAATTAATTTACTAGAAGAAAACAAAATGTTTTTTTACCGTAAGCAGTGACAACTATATTTTCCGCCACCACATGTATTATTTGATCTATGGATTCCATAACTAGCCGTAATGTTTATAAAAGGAAAATAAATACCATATAATATTTCACATATTTTTTCATTAAAAATTGTTTTCACAATGGATTTGTTATTTAAATATATTTAAATGATATATTGTTATTGAAATGTCGAAATGTTATCTTTCCATTGTGTTTGTTTTATGTGTTATGAATATGTTATGGTTCATGGACATTGTTATGTATACGAGTGGTTCTGTGATAAACCTAGGGTGGGTGAGACTGAAATAGCACTCCAATTAATTGGGTCATGTGACAGAGGTAAAGGTGAATGATTATCCTAAGATATTAAGGGAATACACTATCATGGGTATTCCAAAATATAACTCCATAGGTAGCTATGATTTATAAAATATAAGTATGATATGGATGAAACAAGTTAGCTTAATGAAATATGATTTCTATTTGTTATTTTTATATCTTATGATTTCATGAGTTATGTTAAAGACCTTATGTGATGTATGTAATGATGAACTAATGTTTTCTTTTTTTTGTTTTATAACCCTTACAGAGCTTTTTCAGATCATCCCATGTTTTTAAATGTTTTTCATAGGAAATAAATATGAACATGGTCAAGGATGGGATCAATGAAAATTCATGATGTCTAAAACATAGGACTAGACATGACTCTTTTTTCAATAGTTTTTATTTTATTAAAAAATTGTAACTGAATAGATGTGTCTACCTTGTAATTTTTGGGATGTAATGTAATAGTTATGGCCTAATTATATAAAACTCTAAACCTGAAATGATCCTCAATATGAATTATTCATTTAATTCACGATTATGTAATTTTTATGGTCAGGTCCTTATAAATAATTAAATAGTTAATAAAATATGAATTTTTTAGAATGATATACATAACAGTAATGGTAACTCACCAATATCCCCAAAATAGATGGGTGACCAACCACTCCATCACTAGTGGTAAATTAGATTGTGGGATACAAACAATTTCTGTGAAAATGGCTGGCTCACTAGAATTCTTAATGAAAACTAAATCACATAGATCCACTAAAGCTGATGTTATTAGTGGCGTGCTATGAGATAGAGATCTTCTAGGATCTTGATGTTTTTTAGTCCTCAGTATTCGTTTCCATATGTCATAATTTCTACTCCCCTTTGTGTGGATATAATTATGATACACATAATCACTCCATTGATAATTTCTCAAGTCATTTATATGAACTTGATAAGATTAATCTTAAATCAATATCCATTCATTGAGTTAAACATCAAAGTCATTGGTATTGTTTTTTACAAGAATATGTGTGAATGTCCTATGATTGATTTAAAATGAATATCCAATCATATTGAGAGTATTTATATTTTTCACCCATAATTATGACACTGATTTATCCTAAACCTAAGTATATAGTCTATATAATGGATTTCATCTCAATTTACATTCCATTGAGACTTCTTTGGTGTTATACACCAATTCAATTTTATATGGTGTATATAATGTAGTTTTACATAGTATATCATGAATCCCTTGATTCTCGTGATATTATAAAGTGTTTATTACCTCAAATATTTGTATTCATGTGTCTCTCTTTTGGTTAGAAACTCTAACTAAAATATCATTTTAAATGTTTTAAAGATTTATTCTTCTAAATCTTTTTCATTAGTGTCCCTGTTTTAAAAATGGTTAAAATGATTTATTTATATGGACCTTAATGTTTTCAAATGAAAATTCCTTCTACAAATTTCAAAGTGGTGTGGGACACTTTGATTCCGAAATTTATTTTAAATTACTTCTTGATAAATAGTGAGACTTTTAAATGTTTTCTAAAAAATGGCGGGATATTTCCCTCATGTAGTTTTGATTATTATTTTCATCTATGAAAATATCTTCCATTATTATCGATTGAGGTTAATTTATAATACAATCATCCATATTGTATTTAATGAGTTATTTTTGACTGTGGATGTATTATTTTTATACCATTCATGGTTTATGGATAAATTATTAACATTTCTTATGTTAGTTTTAATACGAATGTTTATGTTATGTTTCAAAATTTTCTTATAATGAATGAATTGGACTTAGTAAGTGACGGGTGGAGGCCACTATATCTCCTCGATGCATAGATAGGTCTAATGAGACAGTCTAGTGTCTTGGAACAAGGACATGGAATAAAAACTTATTTGTAGTCATGGCACGAGGCCTTGACTGTGTGGTTATTTAAGTCTGGAATTATGCATTCCCTAATTATGAGATTAGTTATTACATTTTATTATTGGACTAGTATAATATCCATGTTCATGTTAATATGGTCATGTTTGATTTAGTTTTTCTATATTATGTTCATTTTTATGATTAAAAAGTCTGTTGTTCTTATTACACATCTTGGTTTTATAGTTTATAGATTTCGTTAAATTATTTACCCTTACTGAGCATCTGAGCTCACCCCTTTATCATGTTTCATTTTTTCTCAGATCCCAAGAAGTGTTTTTTGATTGAGATTCAGGGTTAAGATAAAGGAATAATGGCATTATCAAAATATTATTTATATTGTGTGTTATTTTAGAAAGTGTAATGTATCGATCATATATGTAATATATTTTCTAGGAACACTAAACTGGTTGGTCCATTGGGATTTGATTCTTTTTAATCATGCCAATGTATTAAAATAATGAACCTAATCTGGGTAACTAGGGTTGGGGAGTAACAGTTGGTATTAGAGGACATTTAGTACAGACCTTAGAAACTAGATATAGATAAAATCTGATTAGATCACATAGCCATAAGATAGAAATTGATGATTAGTATATAAGAACCTCTTAAAATTTTTGTATTGTAGAGATTTTTTGTGTTTTCCATGAAATACATCCCTTTCTGGATACGAGAAGGTAGAGGAGGCTCTGGCACAGATGTACCTAGGGGTAAAACTCGAAAACACCGCTTTGATCTAGACTCAAACAAGAACTGGTGCATGACAACAGGCCTTGTTGCACTTATGGTTATGACTCTCCTGGGGGATATGCTAAGGATAATTTAAATTTTCTTTTACAAATTGAATTTGATTTATTTTAATATAAGATGAGAATAAATAACCATAGTTAATACTAGGGTGTTTTTTTTTTGAAAATAAAGTGTGGTGATATTTTCTAAATAAAAATATGACTATTCTTACTCACACAATGTATTTTGGTTTTAGTCAATGGATAGATTCCAAGGATGTCATAGTAACTTTGAGAATGATGTACAAGGTGGGAATGATGGTGGAAATGAGAAACAAAATGAAATGTTGATAGGCGTAAAATATATCATTTGTATTCCAAATCAGTTTTCCAAAAAATATGTTCAACAACCTATATATTAACCAACTCCCAAAATCAACAAAGAAGAGAAAGGTGATGAATGATAAGATCTCCTGCAGTGGAGACCATGGAGAAGAGAATCCACAATTTCTATCATGCAGGAAATGTGGAAGGAGACACCCAGTAAAGTTACTCAATGGAACAAGGAAATACATTACGTGTGGGAAAGAATGACATAAAGTGATGAATTTACAAGGAAAAATGAAGGGTACTATGGAAGAAAATAAAAATGTTCCCAAGAATCCATTTACAGTCATTTTCCGTAAATGTAGGGGACCTGGCCATTACCCGAGTGAATGCCCTATTCTATAGGATATTTTCTTGGTCAAAGAAGAAGCTTTGTGGAAATAAATGGTTGTGGAAATTTTGAAAAGTATTAATTCTCCTTGTTGATGGGATTACTTTTGAATAATATTCTCTTGTATTTATAACCCTGCAGTTTTTCATGTGAAAATGATATTTGTGGAAGAGTTATCTTTTCTCCTGTGTATATAGTTATAAATATCCATTTGGTTGTATATGATTGTTGGGTGGGAGGTAATTACAAGTTATTTTATTTTGGGATGAAAATGAGAGGTATGAGATAACATTTGTGGTTAAATTATGTTATGGTTATTTTGAGGAATTTATCTCATTTTGTTAATGTTATAAAATATAGTTTTTAAAAAAGGAAAACACACAGACCATGTGACAACCCATTGTGTCGGGCAAAGCTATGGGAATAGAACCCACAAACACAGTGCGATTGGGATTTATCGCCTACCAATTGACTACGTGATGTCCCTGGTTAGTGTGACTAATTATTTTTAGTTAAATTTTTTTATTGACCAATAATATGTTGATTATGGATCTTATGTCTTATCAAATGAATAACCTTAGTATAGAAAAATGATTTGGTGATTAAGTGATAAATGTAATTTAGAAGACGTTTGATTTGTTGGGACCACTAAAGTCCAAATGAAAATAGAATACTATGAGATTTATGAGGAGTAATGGTGGATTTTAATCTATGTTTTTATTGTGTATTTATAGTGATTTAGGGGATTTATGGAAATGATTAACCTATAATAGAGAATATGTTATTAGGTTTGTTACTTTTATGTATGTGACTTTAAGAGTAGTTGATGTCCTTTGTAGATACAATTTAATGTGGAAGACTATGTAATCAAATTCTTCTATTTTTTGGGTTTCAAGATTAGTTTAGATTATATTGATGTATTTTAAGAACAATTTTTTATTGAATGGTATTTATTGAACATTGTGTATTTTTGGTTTAATTTGAGAAATTAAGATTAGTATTTCCTTCTCTAAAGGATTATCCTTTTTAGGGATCATATAATCTTGTAGTAACCATTTTTGTGGTGGTTATTATCTAAAGTCAAGGTAAATATATTTTTAATCATTTTTGGATCTGTTATTCTCTAGAAGATGATTTAATATCTTCCGGTGTGACCAAGTCATCTTGAATACTCGTCATTTGAAAAAAAATATGAGTAGGTGGTAGAAATTTATTAAATAATGAATCTCTACATAATAAGAAAGTATATCTCCTTATGTTCCTAGTCAATCTCATAAATAAATTCTTCAACTTTATTAAATGGAACATAAAAAACATTATCTGTTTGGATTTTCCTACTGGGAAACTAATGACCATTTATCACATCAGATGTTTGTGATTTTGTTATTGTTAACTTTCTCCTCATCATGTTTTCTATCACTCTCCATCAGAACTTGACACTTTGTTTACTCCTCCATACACATATTCTCATGGAATCCTATTATCTGTTGTCATGGGTAACCTTTTTACTTCTATTCCATTATTTTAAAGTGATAGTTTTATTGAATCCTTTTTCTATGTGGGGCTTTCAATAAAGTTCCCAAGTACAATTTTAAAATTGCGAGGACACAACTCCCAAAAGGGGGGAAGGATGTAACATCCTAGATTAATGAAGAATATGAAATTTTCATATTTATTAATATTTGTGAATTAAATATTAATTTTACTTTAAAGGTGTTTCTATGTTCGATAGCGTACCCGATACGAAACAACAATTTCTTTGAAATCTTACGTTGAATACTAATAATATAATAATATTATTTTAAATGGTAGTTAACTCTGAGCTATTGTATTGCAATGGATGAACATAACTAACTACAATATGATTGTACAGTTTTGTTAAATGTAATTACATATATCCAAAAAAAGTTTAAGGCTTAAAATGTGAATGAATCGAATTATAAGTATAATTTACATTAAAAGGTCGATTTACCAGCTTTTAATGGAGAACCCTCTTTAAATCTAATTTTTTTCACTTTAATAAATTTTATCTGACCAAATAAAATCTTTATTTTGAATGGGGACATAAAAATTTATGTTGTGCAAGTTTTTGGAATTTTTCCGATAAAGTTCATTTTTAATGAATAGTCAAAATATTGTATTTTAATTCAAAACTGCATTTTAATTTAATTTATTTATATAGTTATATTATATTTTTAATTTGATTTAAAGTTTAATTAAAATATATTTTTATCATTTAATCAAATGTTGTTCAATGGAATTAATTTCAATTTGAAATTGGACAGAAACAAGTATCAATATTTTGATAGTTATTGTTTCTTAAAAACACACTATTTATTTTGATAACAAGAATTAATTTTAAAATTAATTAATTACACTTCTATGTTTTGAATTTTTAAAAAGAGACATATTTTTTGAATTTGGAATTTCAAATATATCTTAGGCTTAATTTTTTGTATTTTTATAAAAAACATTAATTTTTGATGAATAGTGAAATAACTTAGTAGTAGTTAAAAGACTGAATTTTTCATTTAAATGAAAATTTACCACTTCTGTGAATTGAATTTTGAAAATATGGAATACATGGTTGTTATTAGTAATTAAAATTTGGTTCAATAAGATGGAAATAATTTTTGGTGAATAGTAACTTTTGACATTTATATACCGCGGTTAAAGTTTAATAGTGTAATTCAAGGTAAAAAGAATATTATAATAATTCAAAATTACATTAACACTTGTCCAAAACTTATTGGTACATCCCTTTACTACCATGGGAATATTTGGGTCTATTTCGGGACCCTTTTGATCCTCATGGAAGTGATAATGACAATTTAGATTAATTTACTTAAAGTAAAGGAAAAAAATTACAAAAACAAATATCTTTCAGTAAATTAATTTTTAGAAGGGGTTATATAAGTTATATTTCAGACTATAAATATTCATTGGAAATATAAAAATATTTCCTACATCATGGTATTTTTTATATAATTTTTAGACAAAAAATAAAATAAATTATTTATGATACAATACTGATGCATGTTTACCTCATTAATAAATGATTTAAATAAATAAGATTATAATGATTAAAATATTATCCAAAAAATGATCAATTATAATTGGATGATTTTATTTATAATATTATTCATAATTTATTTTTCATTAATGTGTTTTGGACCTTTTGAAACTGATGATAAGTTTATACCCTTATAAAAGAAGACCACTTCTAACCAAATCTTCACACCTCTAATTCATTTTTTCTCTTCCAAGATCTGCCCCATTAATCTCCCTACATCCGTCTTCTCCACCTAGAAGCCTTACCTTATGATGAAGTCCCTTGATGAAGTCCTTTTGGTTCATACCAAAGTGAGTTACCCAAATTAAAGGTCATGGATTCTCTTAAATTCATTTCTTTTATTTTACTTCTCTAACCCCATGAACACTTTTTATTACTTTATTTTGTAACAACACCAGTATCATAAATATACTAGTATTTTTTTATAATATTTATTTGAGCTACACTTACACACACGTTATCTAACGGGTGATTAACATAATGTTTCTGTGGATGGAAAACTAACGCCTCACGAAATGATGTTTGTTTGATTAGCTCCTACCGCCTCTAATGGAGACCATTATGATGGAACAGTATATATATATTATGTATGTTATATTTATTCTTTCTCTATGATGATGTAATTTTCATTTAAAAACACCCCTATATTCTTTCAAATATGTGTGACCACACTATTTTTATTTGAGGAAGTGCAGACAACCGGCCCTTAAGGTGATATGATTCGTTCATGAAATTCATAGAATGTATAAAGGATATAGTTAATTTAATAATGTAAAAAATATATCATATTATATTATAATTTAATTATAATATACCTATGTATCATTATGTTTTAATTCTATTAAAATAAAAAATAGAAATGAATGTAGCGTTCATGTGTACGTACGACTTAACATCTCCATGAAAGGTGCATTTCATTTCTTATCTCCAAATGTTATGTATTTCTATAAATAAATATATATACTGGATATATAATATATATATATGAAATCTAAATCATTTATATCATTATGGAGATAATTTAATTTTGACCACATAGAAAAATTGTAATTATAACAAGTTCATTTTTGACTCAAGTTCCTAACATCAATAAAATATCAAATATGAACTCAAATAATAAACTAATTATTATAGAAAGGTAATAAGTGATATAAAATGAATATTATAATTGAAATTTTTTCTTCATCAAGTATAAAATAACTTATGTTTATTATTCAGGAATAAAAATGAACACACAAGACAATTCGGACTTGAGGTAAGGCATTTCTTATCTCACTTTTAATTCCACGAGATTTCCATTGTTCAACACTTTTTTATTTCATGTGGTGTGTGTAATGCCCATGGTTGTATTAATTATGTAATATGATTTAATTTTTGGATATTTACATCATCATTGTATCATCCATCATTCATGGGTGTATGTTTCGTATGTTACTAAATCAATAACAGAATTTTGAAATTTCAATTTCCACTTATTCGGATTTGAGCATACATCATTGATTATTTTTCTCCAAGATTATGTGTGGAATCCATATTCATTTTATTATGTCATAATTTCCACTCCCCATTGTGTGGATATACTTTTGTTACACATAATCACTCCATTGATAATATCTCAAGTCATTGATATGAACTTGATACGAGTAATCTTAACTTAATTTCCATTCATTGAGTTAAACATCAAAGTCATTGGTGTTAATTTTTACAAGAATATGTGGGAATGTCCTATAGTTGATTTACAATGAATATACAATTATATTGAGTGTATTTATATTTGTCACACATAATTATGTCGTTAATTTATCCTTAACCTAAGGATAAAGTCTATATAATGTATTTCATCTCAATTTACATTCCACTGAGACTTCATTGTTGTTATATGCCAATACACTTTTATATGGTTTATATAATGTAGTTTGACATAGTATATCATGAATCCCACTGTTCTCATGATATTATAAATTATTGATTACCTCATATATTTGTATTCACATGTCTCTCTTCTGGTTAGAAACTCTAACTAAAATATCATTTTAAATGTTTTAAAGATTTATTTTTCTAAATATTTTTCATTAATTTCCATGTTTTAAAAATGGCTTTAAGGATTTATTTATATGGACATTAATGATTTCAAATTAAAATTCTTTTTAATATTTTCAAACTGGAATGACACAATTTGATTCAAAAATCTATTTTAAATGAATTCTTGATAAATAGTGAGACTTTTAAATGTTTTCAAGAAAAAGGGGGGATATTTCTCTCAAGTAGTTTTGATGATTATTTTCATCCATGTCAATATCCTTCATTATTCTCGATTGAGGTTAATTTATAATACAATCATCTATATTGTTTTTAATGAGTTATGTTTGACTGTGGATGTGATATTTTTATACCATTAATGGTTTATGGATAATGTATTGACATTTATTATGCTAGTTTTAATATGAATGTTTATGTTGTGTTTCAAACTTTTCATTTGAGGAATGCATTAGACGAAGTAAGTGACGGGTGGAGCCCACAATAGCTCCTTGATGCATCATTAGGTATAATGAGACAAACTATTGTCTTGGCAAAAGGCCTTGGAAAAAAAATGTATTTGTAGTCTTCGTACGAGGCCTTGACTATATTGTTATGATAGTCTGGCATTATACATTCCCTCATTATGAGATTAGTTAATAAATATGATTATTCGACTAGTAGAATATCCATGTTCATGTTAATAGGGCATTGTTTGATTTATTTTTTCCATATTATGATCATGTTTATGATTAAAAAGGCTGTTTTTTTATTACAAATCATTCCTTTAAAGTGTATAGCTTCCACTAAAATATTTACCCTTACTGAGCATTTGAGCTCACCCCTTTCTTATGTTTCATTTTTCCCAGGATCCCAAGAAGTGTTTTATGATTTAGATGTAGTGTTAACCTATGGAAAAAATGGTGTTCTCAAATGATTATTTATGTTGTGTTGTTTGTTATAAAGTGCAACGTATTTTTCAGGTATGTAATCTATTTTCCATGACTGCTAAACTGATCAGTCCTTTAGAAATTGATACCTTGTAATCATGCCAATGTATTAAAATAATGAACCGACTCTGGGTAACTGGGGTCGGGTCATTACACCAATGGAAAAAACATTTCCATAAGAATATGTGAGTATTAAATTTTAAATCCATGTAACATTTGATGTTTTAGTTCAATGAACCTTGATATGTTACTTGAATATCCTTATTGTACTTTTACATTATTTAATGTTTAATGGAATAGATCTTTACTGCGTTTTTTTATTTTAAAAATACCTGATTCATACATTAAATTCCCATTTCCCATAAACCATGAACTATATTCATTGATTTCAAAACCTTTTGAGCATTAGGGTGGTAATTTAAGTTACCCTGCTCATTAATCAATATAAAAATTATATTATCATATAATTTCTTCTCAATATGCATTACATAAGGATTATGACGTATAATATTAATCTTCCAATATGGAATTTTGAAAAATATACTCATTTTGTTCTTTTGTAGAGTTCTAGGTACTTCAAATATATTACCTCATACCATTTTCACCACGTCCATAATGTAATTATCTTTTAAAAATTCTTCAATGAAATTCATTAATCAATCTAGTATTTTAGAATCAGATATCACCTTTGGTGGATTTCTCCACTAAATATATCCATTTAATAATGTCTTGATAAACCTGAATTTATTATAAGTATAATGAAATATATGATGGAATATAAATCACCATTTTTTATAATAAAGTCATCATTGAGGTTCAAAATTAAAATAAAAAACTAGACAATAAAAACAAGTATTATTATTCCAACTAGATAAGTTTCATAGTCTTGGAAATTCAATAATTGTCCACATTAAAGCATAATGAAATTTGAATAGTTTTCTCTTTGAAGCATTATATATTTCTCCTGCATCATCCAATAATTCTCCTAATACATTGATTAGAGGTTGAAGGTATACATCAATGTCATTCCAGGAATTTTCAATCTATGAATAATCATTAAAATAATGAAATAATTATTCGTCATACATATCCATGGAGGTAGATTATTGGGTATAAAAACAACTAGAAATATTCTACAATTTGTACTCAAAATACCAAAATGTTTATAGCCATAAGAAGACAATATCAAACATATATTCCTAGGACTCAAATAAAAATATTCATATAATTAATCAATCACCTTCCCTAATATTGAATCCTTTGGATGTCTCATAAATCCATCATTACAATCCCAAGAATTCAAATTCATATCATGTGGATTCCTAGATAATGTGAATAATAATTTTAAGTGTGGTTTCAGAGGAAATTAACACAATACCTTTGTAGGAATTATCATCTTATGTTTTCTTACAGGGTTGAATTGATTTATACTATAATTATTTTTTTTGACATCCATCTACATGTATGATATCTTATGATTTATTTTTTATTTTACTCTTCTCCCTAGTGAAGAATGTAATCATTAGTGCATGAATGTATATTTTTATAATCAAGTCCATGTTCTTTTGAATAATTTCTTCATCTCATAGAATGATTCTGTGATATTAACTTCCATATATACATCATGAATTAACTATAAAACCATGTAAATTTAATCGTTATTATTTCCATAGAGACACTTCATGTGAAAAAAATTAAGTAGGAACAAAACATCAAATACTTGGTACACCATTTATACAGTTCCTATTGTCCATCGTTAAATAATTCATAAAGTTATTTTTTTGGTCACAGATGTTTTGAGAAATATTATCCTGATCTAGATCAAATGAATGTTTATTTGATATATTAAAACCACAGAAATTGTGTCATATTAATTAAAATGGGTCATTTATCAAATCTCTAACAGAATTATCTTTTGGTGGAACACTCTGTGTTTCATTGAAAGGATTTTCATTGTTTTGAATTTTCAAAAACTTCAATTCACCATTCCAAATCCAATATAAATATCGATCATGAAACTGTTTCTATATCAAATTCCAATATACATCATTTTTATTCAACCATCACTTAAATTTATAATAAGGATATGAAAATTTTAATCTACCATCCACTGATCAGTTTTCAATAGCATAATCTAAAAATTACATCCAAACCCTTGGTATAATTTTTTTTGTATTTATAGGTCAATTGATACATTTTTTATCTATTGCAATTTGATTTTCACTGTTCATCCTGTATGCTTAGATATAAGGATATAAATGTTTAAAAAACAAGTACAATAAAAATTAAACATCATCTAACTTCGAAATTTACTAGGGTCAGTTCTTGATTCGAAATCACACAAATTCAATATAAATATGAATAAATCCATCATAAAAAACATAAAAAACATAAATAAAACAATTTTACCCATCACAATAATATTTTTGGATGTCATGGGATTTGTCTACTGATCCATGGAAATAGGTTATTATGATGTCATATATGTTGTTTTCAGTCCACAATAATACATTAAAATAATTATTTTATTAAAAGATCTTGACCTTTTCTAATTTTAATGTAATTATTTTTTATTTTATTTTATAGAAACATGATTCTCTCTAATGATAGATCATTCTTTGATAATCTTGAAAATCAATATTTGTTTCATCTCAAAACAAAAACTATGAAATGTGATATATAGTGGATGTGTTTCAATATATGTTATGGCATTGCATGAAATTATGGTTTGACATTATTTTGAAAATGAATTAGAAAAAAAGTACTCAAATTGAAGAGATTATCACATATAGAAAAATTCATGTGATCTAAATCAATATAGATTATAAAAATCATTATGAATTATAATCATGATAATAGTATTTTTAATTTAATATATTATCCTCACGCCAATGACTTCATGCAGTGATGACCTTTATCCTCTCACAAAGATGACCTTGCTTTATACTGCTGGGACTTGCTACCCCCTCCTGATTAGAGGGGGAAAACTCAAAATCACAGCTGCCTAGAAGGGATGAATCTTCTTTATACCATGGCTCTGATATACCCTTCCCAAAAATAACTATTTCCCTAAAAGTTATGGATCTCATCCGGGAGGCGCCACAATTATCACTACTTCTGGAAGAAATGAAAAGTGCCTCAGATCATTGCTAGTATACCTTGGTGGATTGTTTTCTTCCTCACTGACCTTCGGTTGAAGTGTTTTCCCAGTTCTTCTCTAAATAATTATAGATTCATGAGTTTACAGTCATCAAATTTCTTGATGAATGACACATAATGGTTCATTTTAGATGGTTAGTAGATATGATCACTGATTTATCTAGTGATTCTCGAAGGTGTAGTGGTTCTTCAATTTATTTTTTTCCAATGGCGTTTCTAATATCATATGCGGTGTAACCCTTCATAGATCACAACATGGGTATGTCTCTCCAAAAATCCTCTTTATTTCCATTATGCATATATTCTCTATGCCATTGTAAATATGATTGGGTGGTATCTATGCTCTGATCACCGAACAGAGTCATTGACATACCCAATTTGTCCATGGATATGAGTCGAGGTTGACATTGCTAGGGATCCAGGGAATTTCATCTGGATCACTGATGGGAAAGAGCTCTGAATGATGAAAGATGTTGTCTTCGAATCATGGATGATATTTTGTGCCAACTATAGGCGGTTTGGGCAACTAGATGTCGTTTTCCTCAAAGGAAGGATGAGTGTCGCCTCACAATTGGTGGAAAAAAAGTGGTAATGGTTGTGATGATCATGATACCGAGAGGCTAGCTCATACAGTGGTGAAGGATGTATTTGGGGCAACTCTGAGGGAATGTGGAAGCGTTAATGGGGGTATGAGTGCCCCTGTGGAGTCGGTTGTGTGTACCAATTCTGAATTATAATCTTGGAATGGAGCCCAATTGGAATCTTCATGAACTACAGATTCAATGGTTGAAGATCAACCTAAAGGAACTGTGGAGAGAGGTATGAGGTAGGCTCTTCTCGCTACTGCACCGAGTATTGCATGTGGTATAAAGATGGTGCAGATGCCTCTGATTCCAATAGTGTTGCAGGTCATTGACAAACTGAATGGTGACCTTGCAGTTGAGTCCTGTTATGCAATGGAAGGTAGTGCCTGTCATTTGCAGTTGGTTCCTCTCTCTAAGGATCCTTTGTCCAATGCAGATGTTGATAATGAGGTTATGAACATAGGTAATCATAGCCCTAGGGGAGTTATGACCTACAATCACTTTGGTAGTCCGGTACATTAGTTTATGCCACTGGGGATGGAATGTCCCCATGTGATCAATGATGTTGTTTCACTGGCTATAGTCACCAATAAAGGAGGTGATGTAGAGGAGGCAATGGAGAACAGTCTATTTATGGTCCTGGTAACTCTTAATGTATAGAACAACCACAATGTTTACCAATGACTGTTTACTTATGATTGTTACCAATAGTTAACAATGGGAAAGGTATGAAGTCTTCTGAGGAGTTTCTATACATGGAAAATTTAAATCTCTGAAGGAAGTATGTTAAGACCCTAAATAATTATGAAATATTGGACTGGGAATCGACTACTATAGAAGAAGCAATAGATCATGGATATGGTGACAGGTATGGTTTTTATGATATGTAGTTGTTTTATCTGGCTTGTGATACTTGCTTTATATTATTTTCTTTTATTTTAATAAATGGTCAGAGACATTATCTCTGGCTGATCTTTCCTTGTATATTAACCTCATGATATCATTTATAAAAAGTGTGGTCAATTACTTGGAATATGTGTTCTTAAACAGAGGGCCAAATGATCAGGTTTTTTGAATGAAAACACCACTATTTTTTTAAACCACCATTCTCCCCAAGGCGACCCATAATGTCACTTAAGGTGAACATTAATAAGAAACTTATATTATTAAAATAATTTAAAAAATAATTAAATAGTGAAACAACAAAAAATGAGAATATTGACCAACTTCTTGATGAAAATATAAATGCTTCATGTCTTACACCAAACATTGACAACACCATGTGCACCTGTACCATGCCACAGAAAAAAAATAAATAATTATAAAAATTTATTATTAATTATTAAAAATTTAAAAACAAGGAATACCCACCTAAAAGTACATTGAGGTGAATATACTCTCTAAGACCGTGACTAACTGCCGATGGATGGTCTGCAACATAACCTTGACATCATCACTAAAAAATGCTCAAAAAATAACACTCAATTACACATATATTTATATAATTTAATTAAAAACCATAGAAAATTGTAATCAATCATACCTTTAATGATTTTTGGGGGTTCATCCACTAGTAAAAGTGGATGAGAGGTCGTTGGGGGGTTATTATCAAAGAGTATGGGGTTATTGTGAGGTCTTTATTAGAAATTATGGGGTTGGGGTCATGGGGATGGAAGATGTGGAGTGTGTCATCATGATAAGGGTGTTGGGGTCAGGAGGATCATCAGGTGTGAGGGATGGTCTCCATCCAGAGAAAGCTGTTTGTGTTCATGGGGGTCACCATCATATGTAGGGGGTCAGGGTCAGTGGTTGATGACCTGAGTAGGAGGTGGTATAAATTATGTTTTTTTAAAATCATTAGTGGTGGTTTAAATAAAATTACAACTAAAAAAAATAAAAAAATATATAGGTATTTATATTAAACTACCACAATATTATAATTTTTTTAATATGATTTATTCCCCTATGGTTATAATAACATCCACTAATGAACCACTGATAAGACCTTTTTTGTAGTTACACTTAACAAAATAGCCTTTATCATTTCATTTTAATGGATGATAATGTCATCATTGTAAATGAGGGTAATTTTTTCTAACTAAAAAATCACTGATGAAGCTCACATTGATAAACAATAAATTTAATGCCGAAAATATTCCTCATTTATAATCACAGCATCTAGTGTAATAAAAGCCATTTTCATATTCCAGATTATGCAGCCAATTATAAAACACTACATTTTTTCATAAAAAAAATAAAAATAAGCTACATTACAAAAATTGAATATTTCTAAATAATATCACTACTAGAGATTCTCATACATTTCACAATACCTTTTATTGATATTAAGAACAATGAAAAATTGGGTACTTTTATCAATGCTAAAAAATTCATTGATAAATGTCACTTTTATCAACATTTAAATATTCATTGATAAAATGAAAAATTTATCCTCATTTTATATAGAAATTATTTATGTAATTATTTATCATTTTTGATAAATTTATCTCTTTAATTTGCACTATTTTAGCACTCATAATGTGTACCACAAAAAAAATATTTTTTATACATATTTAGATTTTCTTCAATAAGATGTATATAAAAATAAATAAATATATTAACCAAAATACATTATATATAGACAATCATTTATTCTTTTGGACGAGTTATCGCTTGGGGGCTATGAGTTATCCTTCTAGTCTGACAGTGTGTGTGTGTGTTTCATTGAAATGTACCTCAAATAACATAATTATTATTTAACTTCAAATTATAAAAAATTCAAGATACATATAAATATATATATATATATATATATTCATATTTACATTTATATATTTATAAAATTTATAATATACATATACATTTACAATATATATTTATACTTATAATTATATGATTGTATATTTATATATATTAATAATTATATATGTGTTTTTATGTGTTTATGATTATACATGTGTTTGTTTTTATATTGACACGCACAAACATGTATAAAAATATATATATAATATATAAATACACACACATATAATTACACATGTACAGTCAAATATTTACATATGAACAATCACATTATGCGATAAATATATTTTTAAATATACATAGATAGATTCATGCGTAGATAGACATATAAATATAACTAAATACATAATTACATAAATATTTATTAATAAATAAATATATATATATATTAAAAATTACTAAGGATGGAGAATTACCAATCTACAATGAAAAAACACAACACACACATGTAGGAAGCCACATAAACTCAATCATGGGACATCTCTAACAACCCATAGAGACACTACCCCTGAGCTACACCACAATGGAATATATATGTGTGTGATTTATTATAAAACATGTAAATTCATTTGATAAAGTTTTAATAGAATTTGACATAGAGTGATGTGAAAGTGAGTTTCTTAGGGTTTGAATCACAGTTGTGTGGAAATAATTGGGAATATCATGATGTGTCATGTGTCATTTAGTTTGGTAATAGCTAACATAGTTGTGGTGGGGGAATTGATTGGAACTAATTTTCTATTTCACTATGATTAATTAGTTCATAATATTTTTATAACCATTACCAATCATATAAATTATTAATAATAAACACTCCATTTAGCAAAATTTATTAGTGCTCATAAAATTACTTCACATTTATTAGAACTCGACACATTAACATAATTTTAGTTCTAAAAAAAGTGATTTCTAAAAATATCAAAATCTTGATATTCAGTAGTGAAAGATAATATATATACATTGCACTATTTCAATAAAAATATATTTACATTATATAATTTAAGTACATTACAATTACATTGATATAAATCTCAATTAGAAACAAAAAATAATTACAATAAATGTAAAAAAACTCTTGTAGGTTTCCTTTGGAAATGATCAACCCAACCACGTATAAAATATACACAAATCTGTAATAAAAACAATACTAACTTTAATAAAATCACATAACGAAATAAATAATAATAATAATATTATTATTATATAATACGTGATAAATTAGAATTAAAAAGTTTCATAGTAAATTCATATTTGTTCAAAATTAACCAGAGATTTTTATGGTATAATATAAGAATAATTGGAATTTATTTGCTTAGTTTTGACTATGTGATGCATATTTTAATCTAAAATGTCCCATTAAATTAAAAACACTCACTTTCAGTCATATCAACCCCACTAAGTATCAAATTTATGTCTGAGTAATTCTAATAATTCATAAATGAATAATAAACTTTGGTTCTTAAGTATGATAAAAATTCAATCACAATTGATTAGTTTTGTGTTTGTGATGCATGTTTTAAACTAAAATGTCACTTTCACATTGGAAACTAACATTTTCAGTCATACTGACCATGTTGTGTGTAACATTTCAATGTGGTTAATTCATTACCATCAAAAATGATTTGTTTATCATTATCTTAATGTATTATGAAAACTATAACATGTTAGGAATATGATTTCTAAATGTCACCATTATTAAAATTATATTAATTCATAGATATTACTCACTAAAATTTTTAGTGGTAGGGTTTTATCATATGGTCAAATATTACCATGATAGGACTTACATAGAGATGAGATTATTTAAAAAAACACTTTCATGGGAACCAAACATAAGGCTAATCTAGTGGACTTCAATAAGTAATATGTTAGATATTTGATTTTGTATGGTGTTATTAAAAAATATTATAGATTTTAAGAATGTAAAATGTATCATGTAATGGAAAATATAGTATTCACTTTATCAATCATTAGAATTTGTTGTATATATATATATATTGAAATACATTTCATGAATTTTGATGATAATTGACCACTCAATGTACGAATTTGAGTTATCCCCAACTGATATTCATTATGTTGTGTTATGGTTTTAATGAATTTTTATGGTTAACATGAGTATAATTCTTGTATCACAATACATAATATGATCATGAGATAGAAATAATGTTCTGTGTGCTAGATTACCAATTAAGTATACCCCATGGAGTGTTATAGACATTGTATCTTGTATACTAGGGATGCATGGTTCATATTTATACCGACACTAGATGTGGATTTATAGATAACTAGTATGAAAATATTTAAACTTTAATACAATTCATACAAAATCCTCGTGGAATAGAAAATTAAGGTGTTTTTGGCATTGTTTCTGATCATGTCGTCAATTAGAGATCAACCATGATCTAATTTTCCTCCACAATGTAGAATATGATATTTGGGACCATGATTGAGATATAATGGAAGAAGACATGTCCACACATAGAAGGTACATATGATGTGATTATCTACATAGATACGGGTCATATTATGTTTTTATTATCTAGATAAATGACATGTGATGTATTCATTGTCCTAGTCAATCTACATTTGGATAATTGAAAATGTATAAGGAAGTTACATGAGATTGATATAATTTGTGCCCCATGGTCCCTCTATTTCCCAGAAAGAGTGATATTATAAAATAAATGTGTTATATATGATTTAATTTGTGGGAACAAGGATTGAGATGTATGTGTTTGGTGGAGATCATAGTTAGATCCCTTTGTTGCTGGAGTTACATTGATTCTTTGCTAGAGGGAACAATTTTCATTCATTTAGAGATTTAATGTTCTATATTTTTTATGGATATAAAGGCCCATGGGGTCCCATTTTTCTTTTGATGTAATGGGGTTGAGTTTTAAAAATTATAGAGATATATTCTAAAATTTCCTTAGGGATTATCTAAAAAGTGTTCATATTGTTATACACAAGGTATAACAAATGATGTAATACATGGTGAATTTTATTATATATATAAAAATTGTTTTCAAATATATATAAAGTTGTTTTGGATATAGTTTCACAAATTTTCATATACGATTTGATATATGTTGAAATGGAATGAAATTCACTGAGGATTTGGTGACAGTCACGGATTAAAGGGAATATTCCTACAAGCCATGTGATATCATATGGGTTGATATGGTATGTACTACAGTAAAACATATATATGAAAAAAGACATAAATATAATCCATTATGTTGTATAATATTTTATGATATTTAAATATCATATGAGATTCCATGGATATTCATATTATAGAACATCGGTGAATCACAAGTCCATAAATCATAAGGTATGATTCATCTGGCATAGTTTGGATTTATCTAAGGTAGTTGAGTGTTAATGAGTTAAAAATAAAATATCATATACACAAGATAGTATTTATTACATATTTCATTTTATGAAATGGAGGTGATAGTGTGTGGTTAAGGGTTATATGATATGAAACTAAGGGAATTTACTAATGCATTTGAGAAACACATAAGTAAATGAATGTGTTCTAGGAGCATCCCTAAAACCAAAATAAAGGATATATGAAAATAGTTCTAGCTATTGAAGGATCCTACAATAAGCCTCTATCTAATACTCACATCCATACCGATATCTCTAGTATCATCCTCTTTAGTATCAAAAGATACTAGTATTTTGTGGAATTTTGTAAGGTCTTGTTTAAACAAGTTTCATGATTTTGTGCATACTCATGGATACACCACTGAAGGAATACCCTTTTCAATTTTCCTTAGTGATCTCCATAAAGAATATATTGAAAGTAAATTTTTATATTGATAATTTTAGTACGGTACATGGATATAATTTATAGTTTATATGATTTTAGTTTTAAGGGAATCGTGATCTTGAGTTTTTTTGGTTTGTAAACGTTTCCAATACATTGATTAAAATATAAATCATTCCTTATAACCCTTTCAATTAATTCTTAATGGTAAAAAATGAATCCATTATGATTTTATTAATATATAATTAAAATACATGTTCATTTTAGTAGTATTGATGATGTGAGACATGTTTTTAACTAAAATGCCTCTTTTAAATTGAAAACACATATTTTATTGATACCTACCACACCATGTGATATATTGTTGTGTAGTTAGTTCTTACAGTCCAAAAATTAATCATGGAGAATTTTCCTATGGTATCATGACTATAAGAGTAGGTTTAATTGGTTTTGAAAATGTGAAAAAAAAAATTTAAACTAAATTGTCAGTTAGAAATTAAAAACATGATGTATTTTCGTATCAGCCACATCATATTCTATGTTGATATGATATAAATTCATATAGTATGAAAATAAATCCCTGATCATTTTATAAAAATTTCATGAAAATTCAAGTGTGTTTGACAATTTTTCATAATGTGGTCCATATTCATAACATAAAGGTCACTTTAAAATTGAATTTACATACTTTGGGTTATATAAGCCATCCCATGTGTAGGAATGATGTGCAATTTGATCCAACATTCCCCAATTGAATAATAGGGAAATTTAATAAATTATAATGAAAATATGATAATGTTTTCGTGGTCTTGACTTTGTGATTCATGTTCTAAATGAAAATATAAATCATTTTAAAATTGAAAACACAAACTATCTATCATAGTGACCACACATTATGTCAGAATGATGTGAGGTTAATACTCACATGTCACAAATAAATCCTGTAATTGATCCATAAAGTATCATTACAATAAAAGTATTTTTTTTTTGTCATTTTTGACTATATGTTCCATATTTTTGAACTAAAATTATATTTTTAAATTGAAACCATATAATTTATTTTATATCAACCACATATCTTGTTGAATTAATGTGAGGTTGATTCCTAATAATAAAAAATTAATCACCAATAATTTTCATAAATACTCATGAAAATCTAGGATTGTTTTATTAGTTTTGAAAATAGGGGGAATATTTTGAACAAAAATTCTGATTTTAGATTGAAAACATGAACTTTGAATCACACCTTCCACATCATGAATTAAATTAACATGAATATAATTACTACATTTCAAAAATGATTATAGGATAATTTTATTATTTTATCATGAGAATATGATCATGTTTTCATTGTTTTGAATATTTTATGTGTGTTTTTTAAGAAAATTTACTTTTAAATTGAAAACACATACATTCAATAATACTAGTCACGCTTCATTTCATAGTAACATGAGGTTAATTTCTATAGGTGAAAAAATGAATCATTTAAAATTTTCTTAAATTATCATTACAATTCAAGATTCTTTTTTGGGTTTGACTATGCACAATAATTTTTGAACTAAAATTTCACCTTCATATTAAATACACTCACTTTCAATCATACCATATACACTGTGTGTTAAATTAATGTATAGTCAATTCCTAAAATTGAAAAACTAATCATTGGTATTTTTCTTAACATATCATCATAATATAAGAATTTTTTTTTAGTTTTTACTATTAGACAAATTTTTTGATCTAAAATGTTATTTCTGAATTGAAAATTTTCATTTTTTGTTATATCAACAACATTGTGTGTCAAATTGTTGTGTGATTAATTCCAAAAAGTCACAAAAGAATAACTAATAATTTTATAATGAATGAAGATAGTATGAACATGTTTTATATGATTTGACTTTGTGACACATGTTGTTAATGAAAATGTTGCTTTTAATGTGAAAAAAATACTTTCATTAATATCAACCACACCAAATGTTAGATTTGTATTTGGTTAATTACTAAATCTTACAAATGAATCATATAATATTTTCTTATATAATCAGACAATATGAAATTTTTTGATTACTTTTGACTATGTGAAACGTGTTTTTGATAATTTATTACTTTTAAATTGAAAACAAATCAATTAAACTCACAGATTTGAAATATAAAATTAGTTTAATACCATTTCAATAATTGATACGATGCTAGAAAATTATAAAACCGAATATCAAGATATCTAGCTACCAAATATCTTTAATATAAAAATTTGTTATAGAAACACATCATTAATATTGTAATAGTAATAGTACATTAATAATTAGAAAAAAAATTAACAACATAGCTCATATATAAATTTATAGTGGAGTCTTTAAACCATTCATGCTAATATAAAATTATCAATAACAGGTTGGTAATTTTTTTCATCTTTATCCACCATACCAAGTATGTTGAGATCATTTCTGTAAAAAAAACTATTTTATGTAGTATTTATAGTCATTATTTATAATTAATATGAGAAATAGATATGTATATATAAATATTAACTTATGTTTCCTAGTTCATTTGGTGGAGTTGAAGAAACTATAAGAAAATTACTACAAATCAGATACCAACAAGATTGGATTACCCTTTTTCAGTCACAATATTTCATTTAATTCAATGTTGCACTCAATATTCATAGTAATCTAAAATTATCATAATTTCATAGAACTAAAATATATTTCAACAATAATGATTTTAAGTGATGTGAAAATTAATAAAGAATCTATATAAAAATGAATTCTTTATAATGTCATTGAAATTTAAAAAATTAAAAAGTAATAAGAAATCACCTCTTAATTATGATTGAAAAAATTAAAATACTATGTAAGATGTTCACTCATTCCTATAAAAGTATTACCTAATGTGAATACATGGAATATCAATAGAAATGGTTGTAAAATAACTACCTCGGCTCAATCTAAAGTAGCAGGATTATGTCACTACCTGACTTATGTCATACCTCCTTTTGATGACTAGTAGATAAGGTATTATGTGTTATGACGGAGATACTACACCCCCATATTTAAGTGAACAAAAAAAAATAAAACGTAATCCAAATGAAATATATATAAAAAATTATAGTATTACAAAGTAATACTCTATAATAATAAACAAAACATGAATATAGAGTCATACAATCAAACATACTCATAGTAATAATAGTAGACATAGACTAATTACCCACAAGGTCAATCACATAAATGAAATAAATAAGAGAATAAATCATGGATGTTTAACTACATCTCAAATCCATAAATTAACCACCTCCTAACTCCATCCACCCTATCTTCCTATAAAATAAAATCTCATGCTTCTTCCCTACCTGAATCTATGATCAATAGTTTTTTCCTTAGTAATTTAGTTTCATGGTCATCCAGACATGGTGTTATTATAATTAAATCGGGTTCCACCAACACAACCCCTTGCATAAAAACCAAATACAAGTTTTAAACAACTGATATGGTTAGTAGAATAATAAATATGGGTTAAAAGTATAAATAATTAAATATCTTCAATCCTATGGTTCTAATGTGATGACCTGAAATGACTATACATGGTTAAATGAGAGTTATTGTGTTATATAGGTGCATTATTTTTTTAGAGTATTACAATAATAAGAATTAATTTTTTTTATAGGTGTATTATTTTTCTCAATCTAGGTTGGTTTTTTCGTCAACTGATAGCATGATCAAGTTTTGGGGTCAAATATAATGTAATTTTTATGTCTTTGAATGTATGTGATAATATGTACAAACTCATGTAATTTTACAAGACAATGTATGAAATGAATGAAATGTATATAATGTAATGTAGTTTTCTGTTATTTCTATTATAAATATTAATTTATTTATATTCTATATTCAATAATGTATTTGGTCTTGAATATTGTGTATTTTCTATTATTGTTTTTTGTAATCTCAATAGTACATTGCAGAAGTATGGTCATATAACAGACCAACTTGGGTCAACCAAACCAGTCACCCAAGTCAACCCATTATGAGGTGAGGTAAACCAAAAATAAAGAAAAATTCTCACATATAAAGATAAAAAGTGATTCAACATAAATGAAAAGTGGAATCAAAGAGAGATACAACTGAGCTAAATAGGAAAAACCATAAAGTATGAAAAAATAGACTAACTAGAGTCCATGTGACCAACCATCACCTCCATACCATCCACAAACCAAAACCATGACTTTAAGAGAATCCTTTATGTGACAAAATTCACTTCCATTTACCTATAACCTAAAAAAATGTCTTCATCCACCCAATGGAAAAAACTAGGTTGTGATCAATAGATCCCATTTGGATTCATCTGGTGAATCTAAACAAGTTCTATTAAAAAAAATGCACAAGTCCATGATTTTAAAAAACAATTTTACAATCATTTTTATAAATAAAAAAATTTAAACCCCTTTTCAAACATATCCTTATGTTTCAAAAACATCATCTACGGTTTTCCAAAGAAAGAAAAAACAAAGGTAGAGAGACCAAATATAAATAAACTTGTTATCCAACATCCATAAAATAATCTATCTTATAATAAACAACTACAAACCACAATTCACCGACCAGCCAAGATCTAACATATGGGATAATATGTACTAGAAAATCCCAAAAATAACAATGCATATGAATGGATCCAACTAACATCGAGGCCTTCCATAGACCATGTACATATAGTAGGTTACCTTCTAATGGTGTCACACAAACTAAGGCTACATATGTCTCTTTATCAACATACCCAAGGTTATTGATGTGAAATGGTTATCAATTTATGTATTAAAAAAGATGCCAAATATTTATGAAAACAATTTCAAATCCAATAAATTCTTCTTTAGGCTTTGAAAATCTATTTTTCTTTTCAAGTTATGGATTTTTTTATAGCAAAACCCCCTTTTCAAACATGAACCCATGAACCTTTTCAATTTCAACACATGAAATTCCATTTCAAAATCATATGGAAATAATAATAATAATAATAAATTTGAGAAATATAATATTTAAACTTAAAAACATACCTAAAGGATATAGAAAACCTAACCACCCATGAAATGATAGATTGGATCTAATGTGAACCATCATTGCAATGTAAGGAATACTAAGAATCTGAAGAGGAGTGTCTGAAAACCCTATAAAATAAGAAAAAATTATCCAAAACAAAGATGAAACCAAAAAACAATGAATAAAAAAGAAACATTTATACATAGATAAGAGAAATATGACACCAACGACGATCAATCGCTGAACGAATTGATCCATACAGAATCAAGTCATCAAACAAAGGTTCGGGTAAGAGCTTAGGTAAATAGGAGAAGTATGAAAAATAGGATGAATTATCATGCACCCACAAGACACCAGCAAAAAAAATCAGAGTATTAAAAGGGATGTAATACAACAAATGTTGTCAAACCCTCTTATTTTATGTTATGTTGAAAAATGCTCTACCTTTTTAATTAAAATAAAGGTGTTTTACATTACCTGAAGTGTGACCCGTACATGATGTGTAGAATTCTCATTCAATGTAATCCTATTAATGGGATGTATCTAGAAACCAATACACTTTGTGTAATACCATTATACATTATGTAACTTCCGGGCAAAAAGCATCAACTACATGTTCATGATGAAAATTTCAACAAATTTGTGACCTCCCCATTACTGCTATACTCCCAATTCATGGCCAATGAAACTCACCAAATAAAAAATGAAACCAAAAGAAAGTATTAGAACATACCTAATAGAATATTAATAGTGTGTTATAATCTCCCCACCATAAAATCATTCTGTCCCTAAAAGAAGCTCAAGATCCTAGATCTATAAATAGTGAAATCCACTACTACCTCATCAATGACTCTCACTCCTAAGTCTCATGGTGATCCTATCCACACTGCTATAGTACCCATAATTGGAAAATTGTTTTACCATGTCGTACCTTATCCCAAGGATACATATTCGGAATAGTCTTCTAAACCAATGTGTTAACAGGATCAAGATCAACATCCTATCATCTTATCACAAGCTAAGGATATGATGTAAACCTCCTCATCTAAGAAACATAACACATGTTCTGTATAAATGTCAAGATATATGGGAAAAGAAATCAATAGGACACCCTCCTTAATATCTCTATGATATCTAAGGGGCCCACAAAACATAGTGGAAATTTACCATGCTTATCCAACCAACAATGTTCCACACAATTTGAAACTCCGATAAAGACCTAATAACCATCCTTAATCTTGAGATGTTAACAATAACTATCCATATAGTATTTCTAATAACTCTATGCTGGGATTAAACACCTCTAGATCAACTGCACTACCACTACCATCTCTTAAACAACACTCTACCCAACCACAGACCCCTCTCCCAACTCTTTCCAGGAAAAAGAAGATCTACATGGATGCCTATATAAATCCTCAAAGGTCACCATTTTGATATGATCCTTATAACTGTTGTTATAGGAAAACTCAATCATTGGATAAATATTGTACTGAGATCTACTAAAATCTATAACACAAGCCCAAAAGATATACCCATGAACTTGTATAGCCATTTCTCTTTGTCTATAAATCCACGAATGATAATTTGTTCTCAATTTCCACTTTAATCTAAAATCCTTATCTAATACATACTAGAATCTAGATGGAAACCTTGAGTCCCTATATGGAAAAACATAAGTGGGAACCCCATGATGTCTCAAAATATCCCAAACATAAAATTCCACACGTTGTTCCACCTTTTTCATTTCCTTAATTGGAAATAAAAGGAACGATTTAGTGATTCTCTCAATATTAACCCAAATCATATCTTTAACACAAGGAGTTTATTGTAAACAAACAAAAAAATCCATGGAAATCACATCCAAATTCTATACAGGAATTGGTAAATGCTGCAAAAAACGTGTAGTTTTTTGGTGTTATGACTTAACTCACTGACAATTGAGACATCGCGATACAAAATCTAAAATTGACCACATCATCCCCAAAAACCAATATTGATGTCGGAAACCAAGGTACATCATTGTCTCCCCATTTTGGATGGACCCACATGACCAATGTCCACTATCTAGAAACTCCTACATCAAGGAAAATAGAAATACTAACTTGATATGGAAGCACAATGCTCCATTGGGAAACCTAGACAACTCACATCATGTATCCCCACCATTTATGATTTATATTATGCATTATATCTTAGTGTTTCTCATCTTCTCAAGTAAAACCCGCTCATTAAAAAGGGTTCCAACCATTATCATAGTTAGGAACACATGTTAACCAACCTTCTTCACACAAATTCTCATCGCGAAAAACAAACTCATTAGAGACCACTGCTCCACTAATTCCTCCACTTCTTAGGTTGGTAGTTTTTTTATCAACACATCAATTACCACATTTAATTTCTCAGGAATATATATGATATCAAAACTCAATGTCTAAAGATACTCAACGCAACATATTTGTTAGAAGTAAAGATCCCTCTGAGTAAAAATATACATCATGATTTTGTGATCAGAGTATACACTAAGATATTCATCATAGAGATAGTGTTTCCATGTTTTGGGTGCAGCATAATAGCTTCCTTATCAAGATCATGTTTAGTTTAGTTCATCTCATGATGACATAGCTAGAAAGAGCTATAATCCACAACCTATTTCCCCTACATAAAAACACTAACCAATCCTTTACTAGAAGCATCAAAAAACATCATAACCCGGCCCTTTTTATAATAGAACTAAAACTTGTGTTGAATTAAAATTCATCATAAGCTACTGAAAATAAATATGAAACTGGTCGTTCCTCTCCAACATTACACCTTTACGAGTGGAAGGTGTCATTGAATCTGTGAGCATTGAGAAGTCCCAAAATATTGTCTTTAGTTACCAACCAACCCCATGAAGCTCTATAATTCAAATACATTTATGGGTTTCCCCAAATACAAAAATTCCCATACTATTTTATATTCCACTAGAAATACACTCTCATATGTCACATTCCCTTGAAACCTCACTGCATGGTTCAAAAACTCACACCTAGACAACTTACCATACAGACATTGTTCTCTAAATGTTTGAATAATGATATCAAAATGGTATTTGTTCTCCCCCAATTTATTTGAGTATACAATGATATCATCTACTATCACAATAAAAAAAATATTCTATGATTTGGTGAAACAATCAGTTCAATAATGTTATAAATACTGAAGAAGTGTTTGTGAGACTGAATGGAATAAAAAAATCAAAGTGCCCATATCGACTTCTAAACCCTGTCATGGGTACGTCCACATCTTTGAATCTCAACTAATGGTGCCTTGTTCGTAGGTCAATCTTAGAAAACCAACGATCCCCTATGAGATGATCAAAGAGATTATCAATACTAGGTATATGAAAATTGTTCTTAACAATCACCATATTCAAATTTTAATATTCAATAAAAATACTTAGCCTCCAATATTCCTTTTTAGAAAATAGTTTTGGAAAATCCCATAGTGACATGATGGGATGAATAAATCCTTTCACGGCTAGGTCCTCAATATGGACATTAGCTTCCCCCAAATGGATAGGTTCCATTTGATAAGATGGCATAGAAATGGGAATTTTTCCAGGCAGTAGGTCAATAAAAAAATTTAACTCTCTCTATGGTGGTAAACCATTAAAATCATCCAAATGGACCTCAGGGTATACACACACAATAGCTGGTAGCTAACCCCCCAAGAAAGCATAAACCACATCAAGAAATATCTATAGCAACTGGAATGAGACTATATCGTCATAAGGAACAATAGGCCCCACCCTTCCAGATCTAGAGTCCCACTCACCGTAGAAAACATTGGTGACCCCATAGGTAGATAGGAAATACACCTGACATCGATAACATTCTATCTAGGTCTTTATGATTATCATCTAATCCATGATGATAATCAAGTCAATGATATCAAAATCAAGCACTAAGAAGTCCCAAACCAACCAAGGTCACCTATAACAACCTAACCTGTGGGACACTTGAATCCTTGTTTGGAACTCTTTCCCAAAGGTGTGAAAATTTCCAAAATGAATGACATAATATATAAATTAAAACTGATTTCGTCATCCAACATTGGTGATATGAAATAATGAGTATCCCCTATGTCACACAAATCATGCATCATAGATGATGAAATAAACATTGTACCTATAAAAGTAGTTGGACCTACATTAGATTACTCTTGAACACACTCTACCGCCTAATTACATCTATAATATTCCACCTAGACATCCACTTTGGCCTGAGAATGAGACTCACCATCCTTGGAATCATCAACCTGAACCTACGACCCCTTGGGGAATGCGGATCCCACCATACTGCCTTGGGACATCTTATTACAAAAACGTTTAAGATGGTCAAATTTCCCATAGAGATTAAAATTCCTAAGAGCCTCTATGAAATGGGTTTTGGTATGACCATTCCTCCCAAAATGGTATTGAATATCATATTTTTTACATAAATAATCCCCTAAAACTAGTCTTGAAGAAAATTGATCACTGCTGTGCTTCCTTTTCTGATCAAAAGAAGCCCCCTGGCCAACTATTCCACTTGCTGAAGCTCCAAACCAAACTATCCTTCTAGGTATGTATGCCTCATCCAAATATTATTGATCCACAAACACCAAAAATCACAGAAGGTATAAAATAACTTACATAAATAAAACATAATCCAAAAGGAAAATCTCGAACATTGGATATTTTAGGTAATGATTGATGAAAATCTATAGTGAAAGATGCACTAACTCATAAAATTTGGTGGGTTACTATATAACGGCACAATCCCCTTCACCAAAAATAAAAAATTATCAGTTATTTTCAACACATAATGTGTTAGGATAAAACTATCGATTAATGATATTCTCAAAATAAACCTATATAAGTTCTTCAAAAAACATTGCATGCACTATAGAATCCTGCCATCTTCTTCCTGGTCCCTTGATCATATACATGGAAAAATGCACATGAAAATATTTAGGTGTCTTCAAAAAGTTTATGATCTTCTCAATCTATTCAGGTCACTTATCTGACTCTCATGGTCCGTTGTCGCCATGAAAGATATGTGGCTACTTATTGTTTAATTTTGAGCCATGATCCACTACTCATATCAGGGTCACTGTTCCCATTGAAAGAAGAGATTGAATGGTACACAACTCTAGACTAAAAAACAGCGCATTAACAATGGTTTTTAGATTGGTTTATCAATTATGAAAACATGATTTCACATCAGTTATTATGAAATCTTAAAATGGGTTTTAAAAATTTTTGTCATAGGCTGCATTGTAAAAAACTTATTCACATCGGTTAACATAAACTGAAATGGGAAATTAATATTTTTATCTGGTTTTCACATTAGATATCCTATAACTGAAGTGAAAAAATGGACATGATGTCTGTTATTTGAGAACTGACATGAATAATTTTTCTTAAAAAAAATTGTTTTCTTATTCATCATATACCATAGCATCCAAAAGGGAAAAAAATGATGAAAATGTAGAAGAAACCCAAAAAGACACATAAACATGAACATTAAAATTTATAATGTATATTACAAATAATAACAAAATATATCAAACCTGTAAAATTATTATCCAAATCAATTTGTAAATTTATCAAATCCTCTTTAATATATTGTTGTGGGTCAGAAAAAATATTCAAAAATAATACAGAAATAATTTTATATGAATTTTCATTAATAAATATGAAATATTAAGTAAATATTTTGAAATAAATATAACATTTTGATTCTTTATAAATATCCTAGTTGAAATTATTCCATGGCTAAATCTGAAAAAATAATATCCACACTCATTTACAAGTTCATGTTTATGACATTAATTTAAACAGATTTAATTCAATATAATTTTTTTAGTTAATATATCTAAAATTTAGTAATTTTTAATCGAAATTCACCTTAGATTTTACCAATATGATATGGTAGATATTATTTCATGTCATATATATAAATAAATTTAATTTATTGTATGAATATAATATGAATAATTTACATTTTATTCATTATAAGATAAAAAATTATTAAAATAATAAAATGTATGTGCTCAGTACATTCTGAAAAGTTGCTCTCACTTCACCCTGGATAGAGAAAATCCAATTCAATGACTTCTCCCTTGTAAAAAAACCCCAAATTAAATGACCATAGAAATAAAAGAAAATTTAATATGAGTTTTTAATATGTTATGTTATATATCACTATTTTCAGAATAAAATATTCACATGCTTCATGATATGGAAACATCCAACACTGAATGATGACATTCTTATGAAATCTTACATTTACATAAACTATTATTTCTACATCAGTAATTATCAAAGTTACAAGTTAAATAATCATTGGGTTCAAAAATCCATATACATCAATCTTTTCAATATTTTTACAAATTTTATATACATACCTAATAAAAATAATAAATAATTCTAAATTTTCAACAAATTAAAAGAACAAAAATGAAATTTTAATTTATTTACATGGAATTTTTTGTTTTTCATGTTGATTATCAATTAATTTCAAGTAATAAGATCCATTATATCGGTTTTCAAAATCCCTACAGTCATTACACTCCAAAAAATAGAAGCATTAATTGGAATCTTATCTACTCCCAAAAACAAATTAGATTATCCTGAAAATCTATCAACACTAGTAGATTATGTATCTGAAGTCACGACCCTTTGAATTTTTTGTTGTTTATAAATTATTTCATTACCTTTATAGTATCCCTATGAAAAATTAGAAAAAAATATAATCTTTAAATTGAGGAAAAAAATTAATAATAAAATGAAACAAAATATAACACATATACATACCCCTATGGATATATGTCAATATATTCTATATAGACAAACTATGAAATGACTGATACTTTGTCCAACTGTAATCACCTATTCTCCATGAAAGGGTATTTTTTATCTATATTTTATATCATGTATAATGACCATTTGATTCTCTATCTCAATATTCTGTTGATGAATAGTATTAGTGATATAATATATCATCTCATATGAAACAATATGATGGGGATCATCAACATATAGCTCACAGTAACATGGAAGTTTTGGAGGAGGGGGTGTAGGGGTAGGATAAGAAGGATTGGGGTATGGATGGATATATATGTGGGTAGGATAAGAAAGAATAGTGGGATTTGATGAAATATGTGGATAATTTGTATTTTCATTCTGAAACAATCCTTTCTTGTCTATAAACATTGACTATATAGAGTCTCTAATCATGTCCTCCATTTTTATTTGAATATCCTAAAATTTGGCTTCCATATATTCTATTTTATTATAAACCCGCTCCTTTGATGAATCTTTTTAACATGGAAACAATTTTCATACTGATAAACATACCAGTTGTCCCCATGCAAGACATATGTGTTCCAAATTTCCCAATGTGGTAGCTAAAATATACATTATACCCTTAGTAATTAAGACCATCAATGTTCTCTATTCCTCAATAGAATTCTGTATGAAATATATGAAAAAATATTTAATGTATTACATTATATAAATAGTTGATTTATGATAAATAAATAAATAAAGTAAGAATCATAAAATATTTTTAGCTACAACTCTTGAGTATTCCATAATATATTTATATTTTTTGGTCATCTATACCCTCTTCCATTTTTCAAGTCTAGTGGGGGGGGGGAACCTATGTAGGCCCAAAAAACAAGTTTTTTAGCTTTTAAACTATTTTGGCTAGCATTTTTTATTTCAATAACAAATACCCTCCTCAATAAAACATATGAGGGTATACATTTCTATCTTGAATATCTTGATGAGATCTCCTTGATTGCTATAAATTTTGAATTAAGAATAAGGAAAGGGTTAATATAGTCATTAATATAAAAAACATCAACAAGGTAACATTTCACATAAAAACTATTCTTATCATCTACTTTCTACAACTTGATTCCATGTAACATCATATATAATCATATATATATGACATTGGTGTTTCATGTTCTTTATCCCCATAAATGAACTATGATGATAATGAGGATTTATAATCCTTCCATCTCCTAGAACCATATGATATAGATTCCTCTTAACTCCTCAAGAATCAGGTATATCATATGTCATCTGATAAGAAGGGGGAAAACATATATTACTATAATCATTTCAAGATAAGTTAAATAATAACAAAATATCATACAAAAATTATCTCCCACAAGTGTTATAATGTCACATTTTCAATACTTCTCCAATAACTAAACAAAATAATATCTTTACTTTTAGCTTATATTTATACAAAGGCCATGAATTATTTTGAATTTAGACCTCTTGGAATATCATTACCATTAATTTCTATTAGTTTCCTCTATTACAGGCTATGGGAAAATGATAATATTGGTAGACATGTGGTGTCAGGTTTACTAAACCTCAAACTCCTTTATTCACCATGGAAGAAGATTCCTAATGTGAATAAGGATGTGGAGGATCATCAATATGAGAATGTGTACATTCCACCACAGAGGTATGAATATGATAATATCTAAAAATATATAGTAGATTAGGGGATTGATCATTAATTATACTACAAATCAAAGTAACATCAATATGTATAAAAATATACAAATCCAAAAATTACATACAAATGTAAATAAAAAATCAACAATTATAAAATAAATATTAATGTAAATGAAACATTACACATTTATTTTCATATTATTTATAGTTATATAATATGGAAAAAATATTACAATGAGAGATAAAATAACATATTGAATAAAAACTACCCAATATTAATGATAGATGAAATGACATAGTAAAATATCATGAACCAGATAAATCATTTTTACCTCAAAAATATATTTTTTATAATACACTTTATTTTATGTTTTTATTTAAAATATTCAATTTAAATTAATTGGTTTGAACCAAATAAATTAATAGATAAGTAATGTAAAGTTAAACATGGAAAACTAGGGAAAAACTAATATAAACAAACAATTTAACTTATTACTTAAAATAAGCATTTTATTAAATAATATGAAATTAAAATATAAAACGTAGGAAATTTAAAAAAGTAAAACATAATTAAACATATGTTACCGGTAATACAATGAATGTACTAAAGGACTTTAATCCTAAATCACGTCATCATGATCATTCCATATGGAAAAACCCATGTCTATGATGTACTCATCCAAATTATTTGTTAATAGATCCATAGATGTATGGATCTCACATAAATTAGAATCGTCATCAAGTTTATCATCCCCAACATTATATTTTTTCCTTAAAAAATAAAGGACATGCATATCATATTGAACAAGAATATGGAGAATTTTCTTTTCTTTTTTTACATGATAAAACGATCATCATTGTGTTCCAATTGATTTATATTAACTAGTGTCATTCCAAATTCATTGTGTCAGACACTGTTGTTACCGATAAACCATTTACACATAAACACATGAACTATAAATTTTAGGTAATACACCCAGCATATTTCTTAAATGACTATATAATACGATGTTGATGTGGATATTATATTTTCATCTTTTTCACTCAAAAAATTCATTAATTATACAAACACCAATACATTACTATTTTGAACTGTAATTTTGTTGTCCTAATATTTTGTGTGAAATATTTATCCAATAATGTCATACTTAGATCATGATATTATATAAAATTATTTCCCACCCACTAACCATATAAATGATTCAAACATGTATGTTTTACCAAGAAAAATCTCTTTAAACCATGGGAATTTTTTTTATGCTCATTCAAAATGCACATATCTTTCTTCTATGGATAACATTGTTTCAACACATTAATATGCAATGTTATATATGTTTGGGAATCATCTATGTTATTCCAGATTTATATATGCACCTTATTCATCAATTCACCTATCAATGATTTGACTTTCAATCCATGAATGCACTTCCCATATAATTAATTCACTAATAGAGAGATGTAGACAAACTAAACTGATTCTCTATAGATTAATAGCTTGTAAAAAAATATGCAACCCATTTAGATATATAATTCTAAATAAAGTATTATTTAGGTTGACATGGATTCATAACATTCCCCTTTAATATATTCATATAACTTTCGAAATTATAAATCCAATTTAGATATAAGGGTCCAAAAATAGTTATTTATCACACTAAATGAACCATTAAATGCACCATCATATTTAAAATGATGGAGGAAAATACATTTCCAATTGACAAATTATAGAAACTGATTCATCATAAAAATTGTCCAAAATACAATAATCAATAAACATATTAAAATTTTAATTAAAAAAGTAACTCACTATCATGATAATAATTATGACATAGGTGGTTAGTATTCATGCATTGCAACTAGTAGGAGGTTTTGCATCATGATGTGACATTCATGATATTTTATACCTATCAACATCAAATGCTTTAATGTCACAATTTTTTAACATTTGATGAATAACCATGTTGCACCCTTATATCATGAATACATTGAAAAAAATATAAATTTCTCCCTCTTGGATAAGGTATTACAAGTTGTCTTAGGAAATTTTTCCTTCTAATCGGGAGTGGGAGCCAACTCCAAATGCATTCCCATTACGAGTGAATCCAGTATTGCATTCAACCCATATTTAGTCATTCCTTTAATATCTACCAATTTTCCTAGAAATAATTCCAATATATTCATCTTCATGTTCATGAAATCAATTTTATGTTTCACCTCATTATATTTACAATATGGTTTCTCAAAAAATATTGATCATTTCTTCTAAATTTTTCTATCATTACCAGAATTATGAGTCCTTCTGAATGTCACATCAATTTTTTGTAACGTATCAATATACTAATCAGTGTATAATGGTTTTAGAGGTATATTTTATTCATGTGATCCATTGAATTTTTTTTAATATTTTATAAGAGTGATGCATGGGGAAAAATGGTCAATATCCCATATTTACTGGTTTCTCCCACGATGCAGTTGATAATATAACGTTTATTGTTCATAAATTTGACATTAATTATACCCATTAAAACTATATCTATAAAAACTTCCATATTTTGGGAAGAGATTTATAGTAAACAATGTCATTGAATATCGTTTAATATATTCCTTTTTATTATAATCATACACCCTTATACATTCCTCCAATAATAGTTTCAAATCATCAAATAATGGTGACAAGAAAATTTCAATATCATTTTCAGACTATTTTGGTCCATATATCATTAAACTCAACACAACATATTTTAACTGTATACAAAATTATGGAGATAAGTTATTAATTACCAATAAAATAGGCCATGAATTATGTATGTTACTAAGGTCTTGATTCATTCCATGCATAGTCCAAGTATGAGATTTCTAACTTCATTTTCAAATAAAGGAAACATGTGATCAATTTTCTTCCACTATGGAAAATCTGCTGGATATTTATTTTCCATAACATATATGCTCATCAGTATGCCATCCCTAACATGTTCATCATGTGAATTAGAAAATAAACGTTTCAAACTAGGAATTATAGGATTATAATAAAATAACATGGAAGGGGTCTCCGTAACATCTAAATCAGCTTGTGATTTTTCTTTCAACTTATACCATGATGACACTCAATTAGAACACCCAGAAAGAAATTTTTATTCCTTCCTACATAGAAAACATTCATTTGTTAAATAAATGTTTTTTTACCCTAATCCCATCGAGCATAGTGTTTTTTCGCTTTATACTGTGAATATTAAATATCACTATATTTAGGGAGAATATATTTCAACAATGATAGAAACTCTATAAAACTCTAATCACCGCATACATGTTTTTCCTTTTTGTTAATAAATATTAACACCATCAATAAAACACTAATTTCTATCCAACCCAGATTGTATGGGATTTCAACATCGCCATATAGATTCTCAATTTTCAATTCATTCTCAATTTCCTTTACTTCAATATCGCAAAAAATTTCATCAATTTTATCAGGATTATCATCTTCAAAAGCATCATCATCAAGAGATTTTAAATTCTACCTAGTTCCCCCATGCCAAATACAAGGTCTTAAACTCAAATTAAAACCATGAAAAATTAAATGATCTTTTATCTCTATTCTTTTTAACTTCATCATGTTTAAACTTTTCAAGCATTGACAAAAAACATTTCATTGTTTGGAACATTTCATTAATGAAATTCAAAAAAAACATCAACACCTTCCTCATATACATCACTTATTCAAATTTTTGTAATACAACTTCGACTCATTATTGGCTCCAATAGTATCAAAAATTTATATCATGTCAATATAATCGAATTTTATATTTATATAAAATACTCCACAATTTGAATGTAATTTTGAAATATAAAAAAATATATGCATATTTAAAAAAATATCATTATAAATTATACAAAATAATGGAAAATAAGTTTAAATATAAATTTTAAATCATAAAATGATATGCATGGAAATAATTTTCGAATAAAATATTGTTAGATTATAAATTTTGGCATCTAATATACACACTCATTGGGATACTAGATATGCACATTCATCAATGTTGTAAATTGTTTTATCGATGATGGATTCATTTATGGAACCATATAGGATGAAAATAAAATTTCTGTGGGGATCAAAAATATTTTCTAATTCCTATATATATGATAGTATTTACCTATACCAACTAATTATTTATAGGTATGATCTAAAATAAGAACCCATTAACGGTTTATTATTAATCAATTCATACCCCCAATGGGTTTTAATATATAAAATAGTTATTTACAATGACTAGAAACACATAAATAGGCCATCATAATCCACACAAAATTCCCCTATAAATAAAATATATTAATTCAAAATCCACCCAATCCTATAGTTAGTGATAGACTTATTCATGATGGAATCTTAATTATGAACCCATATCTTAGGTTGTATCATACTTCTTTTGATGTTAAGGGTCTATATTCTAAGATGTACCCTGATGATAAATAATCAACAATGATGAAATGAGATGAAATATGACCATTATAATCATTGATTCATGTCAATTTAATATATGAGATAACACGAGGGGATTATATTAGAGAGTAATGGGATATTTTATTAAACGTAGTCGAAAAATGGACAGTGATGGAATCTGAAACATTGAATGACCAAAATATTGATGTGTGAGGATTTATTTAGAGGTTATAGTGGATTACATTGAATAAACCAACAAAAATGAAGATCGTGAAGCTGTAAAACCAGGTTGGAGGCCACCAAATCGAAGAAATGGGGTTAGGGCCTCCACACGAGAGAGAAACATGTTTTCTTTCGCCCGATTGAAAAACACATAAATGAATCAAAATGGGAATTCATAAAATTATAAATGATTTTTCACATCAATTAATATATAACTGATGTTGTAATGAAATTTTTATTAGATTAATTCTGCGGGTTATATAGAAAAAGACATGTCAAATTGAGTTACTACATTGGTTATAAAATAACCATTGTTATAAAGCAATGATATTTTCTTTATAACATCGGTTATTTTATATAACCTATGTAAAAAATGTGATTTATATTTCGGTTATAGAATAAAAAATGTGATAAGGTGGGATACATCAATTATGATGCTTGTTATAGGATAATTTATGTGATAAATCAATATACAAGGTTTTTCTGGTTGGTTACAAATAACATACAAGAAAAGCCTGATGCAATAAATAATTTTGGTACTAGTGTTTTCACAACCCCCTCTAAATTTATTTTAGAGGTGGTTATGAAAACCCCCTCTAAATTTTTAGCACTATTTTTTTAGTATCTGGTATGATTTTTGAGGAACTTATGTTAAAAACACCACTAATTATTAATTAGTGGAACTATATATTTGATTAAATTTTAGAGGAGATATATATATACTATTCTCTTTGATATATATATATATATATAATTGTCTTTTAAGAGGAAATAGTGGGTTGAAAACCCCATCAAATTTAAGATATTAGAGTGGGTTCTTGAACAACCACTAATCCCATATATTGTGGGGGGTTTTTGAACCCCTTCTAATTTATGAAAATATAGGGGGTTTTGAACCCCTTAAATTTTAAAAATTATGCGAGGTTTTGAACAACCTATAACTGAGAATATTATGCGGGGGGGGGGGGGGGCTTGAACCCCCTCAAATTGATGACATTTTAGGGTGGGGTGGATAAACCCCTCAATTTGAGAAATTTGATGGGGGTCATGAACCACTCCTATTCCCTTTTGATTAGAAGGGGGGTTTAAACCCCCTTTAATTGTTTGTTTATTTTTTTAAATAAATATCATATAAATTAAAATTTCATAATATACCTGTATGCATGAGAATGTGTGAGTATATTTATATATATATATATATATTAAAAAATCACATTAAATAAATTTATTTAAATAATATATATATATTTATTTATGTAAATAATTAAATTTAATACATATAAATACAAAAATATATATACGTTTATAAATATTGGTATACATGATATAAGTGTAATTATAAATATATTTATTCAAATTTATAAATATTATATGTGGTTTTATAAAACCTATACATTTATATTATAATTTATATTATACATATATTATATTAATTTTTTTTGTAAATTTTTGTATAAATACACTTATATTATAATATGTATACAAATTTATATAATATAGAAACAATTAAACACAAATTTACATTATATATATATATATATAATTATATTATTATATTATATAATAATATTGTATAATAATATTAAATATATTATATTATAAATACTTAATTATATAATAATTTATGTATATTATATAATTATTATATATATATATTTATATTATAGTAAACCATATTAATTATAAATTAATTTCGTGAATATATACATATATCATTTATTTATATTCTATGTTTCCGATTATAGAAATGTATTTAGTATTATATGTATATATATATATGATATAATAGACATATATATAATCATATACATAAATATAAAATATAAATGTATTTAATATAATATATGTGTAAAATAAGTCCTAAAATATTTAAATGTATAGAATTTATAAAACAAACATATAATTTCAATAGTTTAAAAAATAGTAGTAATAATAATAATAATTAATAATATTATTATTACACACAGGTACATATATACAAATATATATAAATGATTATATAAATATATATATATATATACTATAATTATATGTTATCATTAAATAATAATAAATTCATAAAAACACACAGACAAATATAAATGTATTTAAAATATATATAAATAAATATATATATAAATATGTAAATATAATTAATTATTTATATATTATATTAAAAAAAATAAGATATATAAATTTATATATGTTATACACAAATATATTATATATTATCTAATATTTATTTATCTACATATATATATATATATAGATAAATTATATATATAATACAAATATACATACAAATACATACATACATATATATTTATATTATAGACAAATATATATTATATATAAATATTATACCCAAATATATCATATATATATATATATATTATCTATTTAAATGTTAAATGAAATATTATATATTTGAATCAACTTCTGAATATATATATTTATAATAATGTGTAATTAAAATAATAAATTCAGTTTTCCATAGAAAAAAGGGGTCTGTGGTTTATGGTGGTAGTCTTCTCTTCAAAACCCATTAGATAAATTTTTTACCAAGGGGTGGGGGGGCACGACATAGCGCATAAGGGAACTGTAGGGGAGGGGAGGGGTGGGACTGGACCGGACTGGAATGTGAGGGAATAATAAGGGGTTGTGGGGTAGGACATTATGGGATAAGATGGGAAGGGTAGGGAACAAAACGGGGATGCGGTGTGGGACATGAAATGACTATTATGGGAGGGAACAAGAAAGGGTTGTGGGGTACGACAAGACATGACCGACATGGGTGTGAATGATTAGGGGATATTGGATGGGAAAAGACAGGACATGACCGACATGTGATGGAATGGGGAGGGGATATGGGGAGGGACATGATAGGACATGACTGGCATGGGATGGAAGGGTGGGGGGGTATAGGAGAGTCATGGGATGCTCAAATTTTAAAATTGTATAAATAACTATTTAGTGGTGGTTATGAAAAGAACCTCTATATTTTCCTCTATTAGAGGGAGTTAAAACCTCATTAATGTATCCTTAAAGAGAGGTAGTTTTGAAATAACCTCTAATATGTTACTTTTTATTCAAATAACAGCAGTTTAAACATCCTATATTCTGGTTAATATATTATAGGGGGTTAAACCCCCTCTAAATTGAGTTTTTGTGATGAAATTTGAGGAGGGTTTTAACCCCCCGTAATCTGACTGCTAGTAACTTTCCCATTACACTACCCACAAATCTACAAAACTGCATCTAACAATAGTAGGTGGGTAAATTAGTGGTGTATCCTCATAAATTCCAATAATGTGTTAATATGGGGTTATAATCCCTTCTAAAATAATAACTAACACCCTATAATTGGTCCATTTTTTGTAGTGGTACTTCAACCAAAGAAGGGTCAATTCGAGGATACACCTATGAAACCTGCCTCATGCATGGGTTCCCCTATAATATTTTGAGGTATTATTATAAAAATAATACTTTTTTAAACCAAAACTATAACCAATTTGTGATAAGAAAATTACAAAACCATTGAACCAAAAAATAAAATCCCAAACAATGATTTAAAATAGTAAGAATTTGAATTAATATTGAATTCATCCAAAAATGGGAAATAACATTACAAATTAGGTGGTCTATCTAAATAAAATCCCCAAATAGATTATTCGAATGAACCAACACAAAAAAAATCCCAAAATTTTATGATATGTTAATGTAAATAAATTTTCCATTAATTTATTCAAATAAAATGAAATACTAGGTCTTACACTTAGTCAAGATTTTCTGACCACCCAAGAAAACATGGATTTAGTCACTGAAGTGAGATGGACATGCCCCTTCTCTAAACCAACTATCTATATTCCAATGATCTTAATCATGTATACCTAAGACACAAAACCGAAATTTTCATTGTTGACACACTTCGTCCTAAGTTACTCTTTTGATATCAAATTGTAATAGACTAACCCTGGTCAACCAAACCCGTCACCCATGTTAGCCCCTTATGGGGTGCGTTAAAATAATGATAAATAAATAAATCTATCATTTAGTTACGTAGTTTCATCTCTATAATTATTAGGTATATTTATTATAATATTTTCAATGCCAGTAGCTGAGTTAGTGTAGGAATCTGAGGCCCAAAGGGCCTCAGTGCAATGATATTAAAAATATTAAAAATATTTTTTCACGTGCAAGAAGACTCTCTTGAAACAAGTAGTAACTAAAATGTGGAGTCTCAAATCTGAAATTTGAGGTCAATATTGATATTAGAACATCATGTTCACCCTAGTATTGACATAAACATTGACGACATCAGGCGTCCTGTCAGAGGCGAGTCAGGGTGTTTAATAGAGGTATTGAATTAATAAAAATAAAATCAATAACCCCTCCCCCACACCTTTGGTACCCATTCTATGGGAACTAATACCCCTCCCCCCCTCTTCCTCTCCCTTAAACCAGTGAATGAAACTTGGTGAGGAGGTTCCACTAGATCCTATTTTCAATGGAAATCATCTCGAGATCAAGAATCAAAGTATCTCAATCATCGCTCTGCACACGAAGATTTTGTGTTTAACATTGAAAGTAATAGGGTTGAGTTATAAGATATTAAACACTTGTTTATTCATCTTTTTATGGTTTTAGATCCCTTATATACTTCTTAGTGACCCCTTGAGGGCTGATCTTTGTGTTTTGGGGTGAACGGGGGAATTTAAGGCTATTTTCAGGGAATTTCCTACGAATTTAACTATCAACACAACGTGTAAACCAGTACTACATGCTGCGTGTTCTTCTCATTTGGGGAAGATGATGATTTTGGGTTTACACACAATGTACTAGGGTTGAAACAACATATAGTGACCCCTTTTCTTCTGTCCATGAGAAATGGCCAAAGAACCATGATATATACCTAACCATGTAAAAGAACACATCCAAAGTACACAGACACAGGTCTAGTACATGGGTATGGGAAATCCACATGACCAGGGGGTCGTGTCACCTAAGAACATCCTATAGTATGGGATTAATTGCATGTAAGGGACATTAATATAATGGAAATGTGAAGGAGAAACATATATAGGGGCTGGGTAAAGCGGGAAACTTCATGTTCGATCTGTACACACTGTGTACTACTACAATGGTTGGAAAACCATGCATAAAGGATACACAGTAAGGTGATTGGGCGGGATAACAAGCCATGTGATCACTTTTTATGTCATTTAATCATTGTAGATCTTCTTTAGATATTCTTCTTTCTATATCTCCTCCTTCAGATATTGGATTCAGGCCCACGAGTAGCCTATCATGAGTAGTTTTCTACATCGAACATGATAGTGGCCACTGTTTGGGCCTAAGAGATGTAGTGTGAAGGAGATATATTGTGGGCCATTTGGATTAGTGATTCATTTTATTTAAGGGTTGTGTGGCCCCCTAATCCTCATTAGTAATTACCAGGATGGTAGGGTTGAGTGGATCCATTTAGTCCATTCACTATAAGGGTTTCAGTATCACATCCTATACATAGGATTGTGACCCCTCTTCGGCTGCTTTGCGTATGTGCATTGTAGGTGTATCCTGACATTTTGGTGTGATTTTTCTTCATCTTCTTTGATGACAGACTCAGAGTATTTAGATCATTTTCTCCCCAAGAGGCCCAACACGATCCCCACATCCCTTCTTGTTTCCTTAATAGGGTTCCTAGAATTGGTGTGAAAAATATTTGAAAAGGCATCAATCCTCCACCCAAGAGGTTTTTCCAATAAGTTATGGATCCCCTAGTTCACCTGGGATGTATACCCTTTATCAGCATATTTAGGTCCTATATTTTCTACTATTATCTACCGTGATTTTTTCCCCTAGTGGAGTTTGTGGAATCTGTGTGACCAACTCTACATTGTCATTGATCCAATGCTAGGTGTGCTGTGTGTTTTTGGTTCCTGTTGGGGTTTCTAGAATCCCTCAGCAGACACTTTGTGGGATCCCCAACTTGAGGTGTTGGATTTGGTTTAGTCATTGGGTTACTTATTCCTTGGCATTGTCCATTGTGAGGGACCATGTAGATAAGTACCAATAGTGTTGTTCGTGTTTTGTTGTTAGTTAATTTTCTCAATAGGGTGACATCTCTCAGTTGAAATCCATTTGGGATTGCGAGTTTAGATCATTGACTATGAGTTTCGATGCTTTTAATCTCTTATTATGAGTTCCATTTGGGATGGTTAGGTTCATGGCCTTGGGTGGGATCCGTTTTCATGCTTAGAGTAGAAGCAACATACTATCGTTGAGGATGGTACCTCATGATACCATTACGAGCATTGGGCTGGAACCTCGAGTTGGTTACCATGTACGGTATATGATCAGGAACATAATACCTAAGAGTTTTTTGGGAGTATTTTTGGGTATATTAATGGGGTTCTCATGGTGTATGTCATTTCTCTGACATTCCCAGGGCATTGAGTTGACTATTCATTTTTAGATGAGGATGGTATCGTGATGGAGTTTCTCAATCATTTGGGTTCCCTCTAACTAGGTCAAGTTATCATATTCCTATCAGTATTTACCACTATGGTTTTGATTTTTGGTCACCCACTGAGTATCCTTATACTCACTTCTGCATATGATTTTTCTAGACATGTAGTATCTTATGCAGACCACATGTCTTTCAATGGATTCCCAGTAGGACCAGAAGTAGGGAGATCATAGTAGCTGGACTAACTATGATATTTATCAGATCATGACCTTAGAGTTTATGGAATGGGGTTTGATAGTGATCCCCTCCATATGATAAAGCTGAATGATTTTTTAATTTTTCATTATTGGGCATGTATTTTCCCCTTTTCATATTTATGTTGTACTCTAGTTTGGTGTATATGTATTCATGCATTTCATTTCAATGTATAGATCTGTGTACTATTCCATGGAGGATTATGTGGGTGCAAGAGTACATGTACCTTAGGCTAATGCCTCCCATGTGCGAGTTATCCCAGTCGATGCTAGTCACCATCCCCTAGCTAATTTGAGGCTGGTTTGGGGAGTCTTGGATTGAGCCCAATTGGGTGGGGTGGTGATATAGTGGTATCATATTGGGCTCCTCTTTTGTATCACCTTCTTGAGCTTGGTTCGAATGTATTGCTATGATGTTAGGATGTTTTGATCTTGGATTATAGGCCAAGGAATCCGGTGTTGGTGTTAGTGACAGAATTATCCATTCACTAAGACTCAAAAAAGATGCCTTCTGACAATGTACATTAGGACTCTAATTACTATGAAATAATGGTACTTGCATTATATAAGAATGGGTTTTGGGTGTTTCCTATCCTTCTTGAGTCACGTCCCCAGATATACACTATCTGTGGTGTGTGATAAAATTGTTTCAGGATGTTTCCATGACTACAAACTCTGAGGATCCCATGACTAGGTTTGGAGTTTGACCTTATAATGGATGGGGTCACATTTCAGGGTCCTGGTCATAATGTAGGCCATCTTCTAGATGTACAACTGGTGGAGACACCATTTTTCGAGTAGTACGTAGGCTCACTGAAGAGGGTTTATGTTGATGGACCATGCCAGACTGAGCCATGGATAGATCTATTTGTTTTGGATGGGGATGTGATGAGGTCATGCGTGGACCATGAGCTTCAATGATAGAGTTTTCTTATGGTCCAAGTTATTAAAGCCCTTTAGTTATTGAATGTGCAATGTAAGAGTAACCATCACATTTAGAGGCATACCCATGCCTGAACTCTTTATCCATTCCAGGTATTTGGTCAGTAGGGGGAGATGTGATTCTATTTTTGTGACGAACAAGAAAATATTTCGGGAGATTTTCGTACCCTGCGTCATGCTAATGGAGATTCAGTCAACATACCATTTTGTAAGTGGGAATAATTTTTGAAAATATCAACGAGCAATGGACATGACTACAATTACAATCCTTTAGGATGTGGTTGGTGCTTTGAAATTTTGTGACCACCGCCACCCCTATGTGATCCAAGCCAAGCTCAGGGAGATAGTGGAATAGGATTTGGGTGGTTTGAGACACTATAGTGTGTTGACCCAGAGACTCTAAATGAATAGAGGTATTCATTGTATCTGTTATACCTTCTTCAGTTGGATTTTTAGATAGTCTTGGGTGGTACTCATTTATTTACATTTCTTCCTTATGGTTTAGGTTCTAGATGATGCAGGGAATCAGTGGAACCTTATCTCGGTGTTGTTCATTGTCACTTAGAATTCACGAGGATGAGGGATACTTCACCCATCCAGACTTGTTTCTATGATGCGATATGGAACCATGTGGGTGAATTAGTGCCGCTCAAATAGGATTGGATCTAGGTGTGGTGGATGTATCCCTTATACTTGTGCATACAGATCATTTGTGTGAGGATTGTAGGTAATCAGAGATCCCAATAAGAACCAGTTTGGGTGTATGGGTAGGCCTTTGTTGTTTTTTGGTAACTTATAATGCTTGACGTCATGTCGTAAATAGGATGCTATAGGATGTTTTGGTTTTGTTCATCATGTCTTTGATATCACATGAAAGATGGAAACTCCCCCTTTACTAAGACTCATCCTTGATATGAAATATAAAATTGAAGGGTTGAGTCAATACATCTCAAAGTATATTTTATCACGGTGTGGTGGGTGACTTCCTTCTACCCTTGAGTTTGAGTTTATTTCATGTATTTTCTGTTGTTTCATAAGGGATAGTATGAACCAATGTGTACACTTGGGAAACCTTGTTTGTTATCTCAATGGGGGATGTGTTTTCTTGTGATGTTGTAGTTTTATTCTGAGGTCTCGCATGATGGAATATCTAGTGGAAATGTTAACGATGTATTTCTTCTTATGTTTTGGAGTGTGTCACCCTTCTGAGGGTTGGCATAAGAACCAGTCATAATGACAGATGGGGTGTTGAGGTGGTATCTTCCCCGTGGCCACGTGTTTGTGCTGGATTGACCTTTTGAAGATAGATGAGGTATATTATGTATTTTTAGGGAAGTTTTAGACTAACATAGGTGTCCCTGGGTGTTCGATGATGGGTACTTTTGTTCCGTTTGATCTCACCTCATCAAATGTTAATAGTATTATCTAGGTGGAAGGATATATATGAGGATTTTAAAATCACTTTTTTGTGGTTGGTGTGGGATGGAGAGTTTTTGTGTTTATAGTCCCTCTAGAATTTGTGGGGTCAGAGGTGGGTGTTTTTATCCTACCATAGTCATGGAATCATGTGCCTCTTATAACATGTTGTTAACGTAGTCGGATTTGGATAGTGTGTGGGTGCACTTTATGTCCCACCTGAGTGCATTATTATGTATATTATAGGAATCATTGGTGGATTTTGTGGTGGTCCTATGATATTTTGGTTTCTTTTGGTTCGTTTTAGTTGAAGCATATGAATCTATGGTGAGCTCTCTAGAATGTGAGTACCAAGTGAGAGTGTAGGTCCTTTCCCATGTTCCTAGTATCTCTCTTTTTAAAGACACAAAACCTAAAGTTGGGGGGAATTTAGTGACTATGGTTTTTCCCTATAACACTTTGGAATATTTCATATAATATTTTTGAGCTAGGTGAGGAGCCAGCAGATTAATCCATGGCCCAGAGATCCTCTAGGCAGTGATATTAAAAAAATTAAATATATTTTTCCATGTGCATGTGGATTCTCTTAAACCAGGGAGTAAATCCCAAAATGAGTCTAATATTGTAAATATGAGGATACTGTTTATCTCAGAACATTTTGTTTACTCTAATCATGGAAAAACCATTGTTGGTGTTGGGTGTTTGGTCGAAGGTGAGTCAGGGATGAGGTGTTTAATAAAGTTTATTGATTAAAAAAAATTAAATCGATAACCCCTCTCCCAAATCCCATTGGTTCACATTATAGGTGGACTTCTCCCCCTCTCTCCCTCTTCCTCTCCCATCAACCGATAGAAAAACCATAGCGAGGATGTGTCATTAGATCCTTTTTTATGCCGATTATATCCAGATCAAGAATCAGAGCATTCTGGGTGTCGTTCTACACTCGAAGCTTTGTGGTATCACAGTCTTGGTAGGTGGGTTTATTTTTATGCCCCAATAAAATTGTTTATGAGTAATTTTAAGGGTTTTTATCCTTTATAGGCTTACTAGGGTCCCTTTGAGGGTTGTTAGGAGTTTTTTGGGGTGAACAAGGCTGTTTCAGACCGTTTGTAGGGAATTGATAGGGGATCTTACCACTGACAGTGCATGTAAACCAGTCCTACACAACTTTTGTTATTACATTTTGAGGAAGATGATGTTTTGGGGTCTACACAATAGGTACCGGGGTTACACGTCTTGTAGAGAACCGTTTTCATGTGGTTGGGAGATGCACCCTAGGTACCATGTGATAGTACAAAATTGTGTAATATAACAAGAACTAATTACATTGAAATGAGGTCTAGTACACAGAAATAGGCAAGCCACATGGCCCAGGGGCATTGTAACCTGAACATGCTATGCATTATGGAAGGTATGTCGTATAAGAGACATGATTAAAAGGTACATCTGAAGGAGAAACACAACTAAGGGCTAGGTGAAATGTGATATAGCTTGTACCATCTCTACACATCATTTACTACTACATGGTTTGTAAATGTTGAAAGTTGGTACCCTAGACACAAATTTTGTTGTACTTTTATTACCACTATGTGTATAGATTTTTTTATACATACATGTTTTTATCTTCCCATAATAGTGTATATAATTCTACAAAATCAATTTTTTTGTTAATTCCATTAGATTAAATGTCATATCAATGGTTTATAGAGGATGTCGTGATATAATGAGGACCAATAGATACTACGAAAGTAATCTTAAATTAATATCTTATGGCCAAGATACATCATTCTGACATGATATAGATGATGTGTGACTATTATGTGCTAGTGTATCATAAGCATCAATACATCTTCTCATGAATTTCACACATGGTGATCTCTAGTAGTTGAGATCATGAGGATTGACCCACCAATAGGAACACCACATGTTTTAGGTGACATTGGTTTTTCCTATCTATGGACATGTTTAATGGTCTCCTAACATAGATCATTAACAATATATGTCATTTGGTTGCGTACATTGATGAAACTTGAAAACCATGGCAATGAAGTCATTGCGAGGTAGTTTATATTGGGTACATCCTTGGTGACATGGCATTGATTGAATGATCATGATAGGATTTGTCACATTCAAGTTGAGGATGAGATATCTCGGGACTAGTTTATTAGGATGATATCACCTTCATTAAATCCAAGGCCATGGTAGTAGATGGTATGTAAATTAGGACATTCCAAAAAATAATAAATAAATATTGAGGATCATGACACTAGTGTGAATTCTAATTTATTGAGATATCGATGGAAAATAAATTATATCACAAAGAGCATGTTAGTAGGAATGTTGTTGTTGCTTTCAATTTTCATTATCTCTATAGTGGACATGATGGATTTCTAGACCACAATCTTGGTATGTGAATATTATTCACTGCTATTGAGATATTTTCCTAGAGGGTCACACACTATATCACTTTGAGAATCCACCCCATTCTGTTAAACAAATATAGGACTTGGTGGTCCCACCACAGTGTCTGGGTGTTATCCAAGTTCTATGGATCACCAAGAAATTAATAAATTCATTATTATTAATTTAATGAATAAATGGGTTGAATTTATTTTTTAAATTTCTCTACAAAGGATTAATTAAATACAAGGATTAATATTATCTTAATAAATATTAATAAAATATCTCAGGATCATTTTATATTATCAGGAGATTTGAGTCTAGTTAAGGAATCAAGAATGTCACATAATATATATTTAATATATCTTATGGTTAAAAGGTAAAATATAACTAACAGTTATTTCATATTTTTTTAAATAATTATTTATAATAATTATAAAGTGGATGTTTATTACATGGAGGTCAGGACCACTAACCGGGTATTATATATTTCCACAATATAAGTGGAGAGTGGATATTATCTTGACGACTAATCATCTATTGGATGTGAGAGAATCTCTCTCCTTCTAATTCCAAGAGAGTGAATCTTTCAATCAAGTAAGTGACTCAAAATCTGTCTTCTCAAATTAAAGACTGTGGATACAAGAGATCATTTTTTTTGTCAAAGTGTCCATCAGAGTTCCACTCTTGAACATGGATTCTGAAGAATGACAAACTGAAATATTCAAGAAGTGTGTGTGGATGATCTAATGGTTTTCGACATCCGAATCATCAAATAACAGAAGTTGGCATCATGTGATTGGATTATGCATATCAGATTTGAATGAGGTACACGTTCATTTTATTTTGAACTATGATTAAACCACATGGGGTCCTAGGACAATAATGGGAATAAATCATGGGAGTTAACAGTGTTACGTCACTCCGGTGATACAAAAAATTTAATTTCTTGTCCCATCATTGTCCATGGAGGCATGACCAACAAAAAGGAATATGTGGCCCCACCCTGGACATCCTTGAGTGGAAATCATATCCCTTACCCTCTCTCTCTTGTTCGACTTGAATGAATGGCCCACATATTCTCATCGTTCCGTCCCAAGCTCAAACCATAGTCACCTTACCTACCTCACCCGAACCACACCTCGGGGTCACCACCACCATCATGGGTTCACCCTACCGTCATAAGCTGCGACGTCATCCACAGCTCACCACTCCTTTGGACCTGAGCAGTACCACCGTCCTGAGGTGCTATATTGTCCTAGTACTTATACCCTCCTCACTGTCTCCCTCAACCCTAGCCATTTCATCACATGGGTCTATCCTGAGAAGACCGGATGAGACCACTGTCATCCCCATCTTGAAATGTGCTTCCATCCCAAGAACCACCATAGTCGATTCCTGAAGCCTAGATACGGCCTCCTAAAACTATAGATGGTTACTCTAGATTTCGGCCTCCATCTGTCTTGTGGGCTACCATGTGCTATTATCAGAATGACAGTACACCACTGTGGCAAATCCCATGTTCCTAGATCTAGCCAAAATAACCTCATTGTAGTCCACAGTCCAGCTAAACTCCTTCCCATTAAAGAGGTAACCCATACTGGTTTCATGGGTTCATCAAGACCAAGGTTTCCCTACAAATGGGTCAGGGTTGGTATGAGCAAACAAAAATGGGTTTGGGTCAGCCTGTCTTGACCAGAAAACCCATACACCGAGTTTACTATTACCAAATGGGCAAGACGGGCTACATCCCTGTTATCTAAGGGTCGTGGCAAGGTTTTCGTGCCTAGATGAATTTTTTTTATACCAAATCAATTAATATAATTAATTTAATATTATTTTTTGAAATTAAATTATTTGATATTACAATTTGGGTTTAAAATTTATATGAACCCGAAATATTAATTTAATTTGTCTACTAAATTGAATTAATGATTTAATTTAATTCATGGATATAAAATAAAATTAAAGTCAAAACGGATAAATAAATTATTTGAATTTATTTAGATTAATTTATTTTATTAGAACGCCATCACACTGTAAAAATTATTCGAGTTTAATTTTTATTGTGCATTATTTTATACTATTTGTTCTTGGGATAGCAACCTACCTATGCCTTTTTGGTTTTAATTATTTAATTATTTATTTATATAGTGTGATGTTTTTTATAATTAAGTAGTTAAATAAATATTTGTGTGTCATCACTTTTTAATTCAAATATGTATAAGGGAATTCATGTCCAATTCATATTTGATACATTACACCCCTAAACCCCCTCACATGTGTGAGAGTATATTTGCAAGTAGATAATGATGTTCAACGATGCAGATCCCTCCTTTTCAATGAGGTAATCAAGATGGGAGTTGAAAATTTTTCACTAGGGGTGAGCTGTGACATGAGTGAGGGGTTGACTCCGGTATTGAACACCCTAGGTCATGATTGATCAATTATGGTTCAATAACAATCAAATGATTATGATCTGTTAGATATCATACTTTTCCTTTCATCATTATTTATTTTTTTATGATAGTGATTGATTATTGCTTGATCACGTAAAATAATAAACAAGGTAAAATGAATAAATATGTGACAAATATATATATATTTCAATTTCATGTTCATTTTTGGGCATGACAACCATGTATGAACATTGTAGAATGAAATATCTAATACTAATCATGAAATGTACAAAATCCCTCAATGATATATTATGAATTAGTGCCTTATTGTACTCACATTTGAAAAAATGGGTTCTATAGGTGCTCCTCATCCATAATTGAGTGTCTCTTACTACCGGGGTGTTTTCATGAGGGTATTGGGTAATCATTACTATGGTGGGTAGTCAAGGATTATCCATAGATAAAATTCAATAATTTTAGAGGCATTGAGTTAAGGGAATCAAGATATGATTTTAATAAGTTGTGACATCACTCAACATAATAAAAAAATGCATGTTTAAGAGGATGGACTACTATGAACTTACCTTGAAACCATATGAGTAGTGGAATAGCCATATATCATAGACTATGAGGGGGGTTTCAAGGATCCATGCCACTTGAATACTCAAGAAATAGTGTATTAAGAATCTAATAGTGAGGTCTAGCGAGGTTCGATAAACTAATTGGAGACATATAAAATGATAATTAATTAAATTCGTAAAAGGAAATTAATATATTGTTCAAATTTATTATATTTATCTATTGTATATAAAAAATGGAAATCAAAGAAACCACAATTAAATTATCAATGCAATCTATTTCGGATAAAAAAATCATGACTAACAATAAATTCTAGGAGTGGTTTTGGTGCTTGTACATTTTACCATTCCAATAATTGATGTTTTATGTGTTGTAATCCTTAGTTCCTACTGAGCCTCCTTAGGGAGCAGGCAAGGAAGAAAAATATAAATCAAAAAATCATGTAGAAGAAGCACTAGATGTTAAACGAAACATGTTGTCATCAATGTCCAACTAGATATAGAAAATGTATTAGGATGAGGATGCCTAAAGGTTTCTTTCTCATCACCATGAATTATATCAGGAGTGGGAAAGGCATGAATGTTATGAGATCTCTAGTGCCCTTTCTAGGTGAAGACATATAGAAGGCCACCAAATGGGTACTCATGTACTCAAGTTGATCAGGTACATTGAGAGTCATGAATCCATTGGGTTTAAATTGATCTATGAACTAGAAACATATCTCATTCTTTCTTCTTTAATTCCATGATTTTTGACATTCCTTATCAATTATAACATGAATGATATGAATGCAACACTCCCAGATCTATTGGCTTTAGTTCTCAAAGCTGATAAAGATATGAAAAATACCAATTCAATTTCCCTTATGGTGAACAAGAGAAATAAAGTCATGTAAAAGATTTATAAGGCTACATCAAGGATGAAGACTCCATTGTATCATCCTTCCAATAAGACAAATATTCCGAAATAGAGAAATGAGAAGGATGATGTCTACCTTGCATGTGGAAAGAAAGGACATTAGATGAAAAATTATAGAGATGGTAAGAAGAAGAATGTTGAATCTTCTACTTCAGGTATTTTTGTCATTGAATTCGATCAATAATTATCTAAAAGGTGGATATATTATATGACATGGGGATCACTCATTTGTATCCATATATAGAAACCATGTAGGTTTAAGGTGATTGAAAATGGGCAAGTAGATCTCCAATCTCTAAATGGTGCATGTTTGGAAGCATTGGTTTTGGGAGATTATATACATAAATTTCCTAGTGGTTTGGTTCTTGTTTCAATTAATTGTTATTATGAACCATTTGTCACCAGAAACATAATTTCTGTGTCATGATTGGACACTATGAGATTTTATTTCATGTTTAGAAATATATTTTGTCTCTTTTATTAGGATACCATGTTTTATGGTGTGCAACATCATAAAAATAGATTATTTATACTTTAACTCAATTAACCTATAATGAAAATCAATGAATAAACTAGAAAGCATGACTCTTATATCACCTGCCTATGGAACTTTATGCTATGTCATGTAAACAAGAAGCGATTACAAAAATTACATCAATAATGGTATTTAAAATAGGTTTAGTTAAAACCCTTGGATATATGCCTAGATTTTTTTTACAAGTGAAAAGGACCAAAGTTCCTTTCTCGAGGAATGGAGAAAGATCCAATGCATTAATAGAATTAATACATACAGATGTATGTGGTCCCATTCCAGTAGAGGCAAGGGGTTGTTTTTATTAATTCATTAGTTTTACTGATGACTATAGTAAGTACGACTATATATAAATTATGCGGTATAAGTAAAATTCTTTTAGGATATTTATAGAATACCAAAATTAAGTAGAAATACAACATGGTAAGAAAATTAATTCAATAAACTCATAGTCAGGTTGATAATATATTAACCAAATATTCATTGATCACATTAAGGAATGTGGGATTGTATCCCACTCAATCCTCCTTATACACCACACTAGAATACTGTCAGTGAAAGATGAAATATGACCTTGCACGACATAGTTAGATCAATGATGAGTCATGAAACATTTTCATTGTCCTTTTGGGGATATAAATTTCCAATAGAAACATATAACCTTAACTTTGTACAAAATAATTCCACATATGGGATTCTATATGAATTTTGGTATGAATATAAACCAAGTCTATCAAACATATGTGTATGTGGATGCGATGCTTTTCTTAAAACTATTCATAGTAAAAAAATTGAATCCTTAAGAAAAATGCTTAACTTTATAGGTTATCCTATGGAATCTATATGATATTAACTATATAAAACTTTAGGAAGGAAATTGATTATGGAAAAATAATCCACGTTTTTAGAAAGGAAACATATTTCCAAAAGGGAATAGTGGGAGAAAAACTGTCATCGTTAAAGGTAATGTCTCAGATGCCCATGATTTGGTTTGGGAACATTGTCCACAAGAGAACTTATAATATGTCGAAGTTTCCAAGACAAAAAAAAATATCAGGTGGCATGGGAGGTTAAATAATCGAAGCCTTATGGTTTTCTTTTCACTGAGTCAGGCGACACAATACTCTTTGAAGATGAAGAACCTCTAACCAGAAGTAATAAGTAGAAGGAAAAGAATATTCCAAATGGATATATTACATGAATTCTTATATAGAGTTGATGTTCCAAAATCATGTTTATATTTTTGTTGACCCAATAAAGGATGTAAAAGCCATTAGGTTCAAATGGTATTAAATAAAATGTTGGATATGGACGGTAAGGTTAATACCTATAATGAAATACTGGTTGCAAAGGGGTTTATGAAACGTTATGGCATCGACTATGATGAAACCTTTTCACCAGTAGAAATTCTAAAATCCATCTGAATATTGGTTGAAATAGCATCTATAAGTGATAATGAGATTTGGAAAATGGATTTTAAAGATGCTTTTTAAAATGTGAAGTTTGTTTAAGACATATATATGAATCAACCCAAAGGGTTTTTCAGGTCAATTAATTCTAATAATGTGTGAAATATGTAGAGATCCATTTATGGGATGAAGAACACAACACGATCATGGAATGTTTTTTTTGATGAGGCCATAATATAATTTTTTTTTGTCAAAAACAAAAGTGAGAATTATTTTTATAATAATGTTGATGGGATTTCCATATTTTTCTTAGTTTTAATTGTTGATTACATAATAATTATGGGAAATTATGTGAATGTATTACAGTCAGTTAAGAATTGGACAAATTAATGATTCTATATGAAATCCATAGGTGAATTATCCTACACACTAGGGATCGAGATCTATCTAGATATATCTCCATGGTTTCTTCAGATAAGTCAAATTCTATAGATTGAAAGGGTAATCAAAAGGTAAAATATGGGACAATCGAAGTGTGGATTGTTTCCAATGTAACATGGTATCAATATCTCCAAGAAAATTTGTTTGCAAACACATGAGTAGAATTAAATAATGAGTATAATCCCTTATTCTGCGGCAGTGGGTTCTATCATGTATGCCATTCTATATACCAGGTTTGATGTTGCCTTTTCTTTAAGCCTGATTTGATGATATCATGATAATCTAGGGGAGCTATAATGGGAAGTTGTTAAAACTATTTTGAATTAATTAAGGCAAACAAAAGATATTTTCTTGATGCATAGTGGATATGTGGAACTATTTTAGAGGGGGTTCACTGATGCTAGTTTCAAGACAGATTATGATGATCTGAAATCACATTCAGAAAATCTATTTTCCCTAAATGATGTTTTTGTGAGCTGGAGAAGTTCAATGAAATATGTGGTCACTAATTCTAAATGAGAATCCATTTATATAGAGGCTTATGAGGCAACAAATGAAGTAGTATATATTCAAAACTATGTCTCAAATATTGGTGTTGTTATTAGTAGTGTAGACCATGTTCAATTTTATTGTGATAATAACATTATAGTGTTTCTTTTCGAGGAGCCCAGGTCTTAGTAGGGGAGAAACAATGTGATTCATAAATTTCATCTCTTAAGGAATTTTACACAGAGTGGTGAAGTCACTGTTAGCAGAGTTTCCACAGAGGACATTGTGGAAGACCGCACAACTAAATCCATCTCTTAGTCAAAGAAAACATTTCATGTGAGGGCTAGCGGATTGAGACTAGTTAGTAATTTTCATAAGCATAAGTGGAAGTATTTAAAGTGGGTTACTAAGACGCAAATATTGTTGTAATTTTATTACCACTACATGTATATATATTTTTATTTATACATGTGTTTATCATTAAATAATATTGTACATACTTTTTCATACACTGTAATTATTGTAATTTCTTTAGATTATGTGCCATATCAAAGGGTTATAGAAGATCATAGGATATAGTGAGAACATATAAATACTATGATAATAATATTAAATTAATGCTATATCGTCCAGATAATTAATTCTAATAGGACAAAGATGAAGTTTGACTATCAGGTGATGGGGGTTCATAAGCTTTGAGAATTATTCTCATAATGTTTTCACTTTGTGATCTCTACTATTTGAGATCTTGATGAATGACATGCCAATATGAACACCACATGTTTTATGTTCCATTGGGTGTTCTTATATATGGACATGGTTACTATTCTTTGGATATGAGATAATTATCAACATATTTCATTTGATTGATTACTTTGAAGGAAGATAAAAACAACAGTAATGAATTCATGGAAATGTATTTTTTTTGGGTACATCATTGGTGACATTAAATTTCATAAATGATCAAGATAGGATTTGTCGCATCCGAGTTAAGGAAGTGATATCTCATTCCTTGTTGATTAGGATGGTAGCACCATTATTAAATCCATGGCCATTGTAGTCGAAGGTAGGTCCTTCCAGACAGATCAATAAATAATAAAGAATGATAAAGGATGAGGACACTACTCTTCATTATTCTTTATTGATATATAGATGTTGAATATATTATATTATATATATAATGTTCATTGGAAGGTAATTGTTGATTTGAATTTTCCTTATATTTATAGGTGATTTGATGGGTTACTAGACCCTGCTCTTGGTCTGTGAATATTATTCACTGCTATTAATATAAGGGCCTAAAGGGTCACATGATATAGCGCTATCTGAATCTACCATATTTTGTTGAATATGAATATAGGACATGGTGGGCCCTACCACTAGGTCTGGGTGTTATCCATGTTCTATGGATCACAAAGGAATAGATAAATTCATTAATATTCATGTAATGAATAATTGGGTTGAATTTATATATGAAATGTATTTACAAGTGATTAAGTAAACACAAATATTAATATTATTCAAATGGATTTTAATGATATATCCCATGTTCATTTAATATTATCATGACATGTGAGTCGATTTAATGAATCAATATTGTCATATAATATATATATTGAATATATTTTCATTTTGTGTTAAAATATAAATAATATTTATGAAAAAATATCATTTTTCATAAATAATTATTTAAAATATTTAAACACTGTATGTTTATTAACCGGGGGAACAGAACCCGAACCGGGTATTATAGATTTCCTCTATATAAGTGGAGAGAGGATCTTCTCATGATGAATATTTATTTTTTGAAAGTGATAGTGTCTCTATAATCCTAATTCCTAGATAGGTACTCTCTCAATCAATAAAGAAATTAATGTTCTGTCTTCTCAGATCAAAGACAATGAATCACGGTGATTGTCACTGCATCGAAGTTATCATCATATTTCCATCCTAGCACCTAGATTCCAATAAACAATTCATGAATAGATTCAAGAGGTATATTTGGATGATCTAGAATGATTATACATTGTATCCTTTGAGAAACAGTTTCTCTAATCTTATGAAAAGCATGCACGCATTATATCCGAATGAGGTACACGTTCATTTTATTTTTTATTCTATTTGAACAACTTCTGGTCCTTGGAATATATTGGGACCAGATCACTGGATTTGAAAATGTTAAATCACTATAGTGATGCCAACTTTTATATTACCAACCCATATGCATCTGTAGAGCATCCCAATTTATTTAGGAAAACCATGTATAAAGGATACACGACTTACTGCCCACTTGGGCTCACAACCCATGTGTCCCATTTTCACACTGTGTACTCCTTCAGGATCTTCTTCTGATATTCTACCTTTTGTATCTCATCCTTTGGATCATAGATTAAGGATTACGAGTATGTTATCCAAAGTAATTTTCCTTATAGAACATGATTGTTTCCACGTTTCATGGAATAAATGTAACCAATATTCATTAGGGCATCGATCCTCTTCCAAAGAGGTTGTTTTTCCAATGGATGGAGAACCTAGTCATCCCTGGATACAAACCATCTATCTATGTCTCAATATTTTATGATTTCTTTTATGACCTACTATGTAATTTCCCCATGTAGAGTTTTTTAAATCAATATGACCAACTCTACACGATGTTGATCCTCTGCAAGGTGTTTTGTGTGTTTGTTGATCCAACATGGGTTTATAGTGTCCCCTAGTGGACCATAGGTTGGATCCCCCACCCGAGGAGTTGGAATTGGTTTAGTCAGTGTGTGACTTCTTCTATGGTGGTTTCCATTGAGTGTTCCCTGACAAATAATTACAACAATGGATGTTCGGATTATTCTATTAGTTATTTTTCCAAATAGTGTAACATCTCTCAGTTGGGTGCATATAGGATGTCAAGGATAGATCATCACTCGGATTTTTAAATACTTTTTTCCTCCTATTATATCTGCCATTAGGGATTTCTATTCATGTGGTGTAAGATTTTCCTAAGAGGCAACTATTTTCATATCTATAGTTTGATCTTGTATTTGACATTGAGAATAGTACCTCATGAGACTATTGCGCGAATTTCCTTGGAACCTTGATTTGGAATCCATGGAAGGTCTATGTTTGGGACCATGAGACATGGGAGCCTCTTGGGAGTACATTTAGGAATGCTCCGGTAGTCCTCGTGGTATTTAATTACTTCTTTGACGTAGTAGGGGAATTGATCTTAATAGTTTTTTTAAGCCAAAAATGGTCATTAGAAAGAGTTTTTATCTAATTTTTTTCCCTCTAGTTGTGTTTATTTGACTGATTCTTATTTGTTCATCGCATTTTGGAATGTTTTTTCTGGTGCCTATCGAGTATCATTATACTCACCCAGTCATGGGATTTTCCTGCACGTGTTGTGGCTTGTTCAGACCACAAGTCCTTCAACAGATTCCTAGTAGGACTCATAGATGGACTAAAATTGTAGTTGGGATAACAAAGGTTTTTAAAAGAGTATGTCCATAGAGTTTACTAAATGGTATTTATGGTTTCTCTCATTTTTATTACAAAAATTTTCATTACATTGTATAAACAGAGGATCTATTAATGTTTAGTTTCATAGAAATAAGGTTCACAATACCTGAAAACATAAAGCATTATTATATTAAACTTGAATGGATTATTTATGGTTAATAACATTTATATTTATTTCATCTCATAACCTAGGGACATACAACAATTGAAAAGGTGCACATAGGGCCCAATAAGGGAAAATAAGTGAAACTGTTTACATGAGATATTGAGAATTATTTATTAGAAATTGTGAAAAATCATTATGTCATTAAAAGGAGAACATGATGCATAAAATAATTAAAATAACAGGAATCATAACTTTAAAATTTGGAAAAAAAAATTATTTTAGACATTCACAAAAATATCACCACAGTTTTTAACCGAGGTCTCACAAAAAATACCAAGGTTATTCACAAGGGCATCGTAGAACATGTCATCTATAAAGGTTAAATTATTTAATGAATGAATTAGATTGAAATAAGGGTTAAACCTTATTATATCATAATTAATTTGATCCACATAGATCAAAATAGAACATCTCATAAATTAATAGCGATAAAAAAAGAAATAGGTTTCATATCAAAATAATTTCTTTTTCAAAAGAGCTTAAAAACATAATAATTGTGTCATTTCAACACATAGAAATGGAATGGGGGTTTTATTTATGTAAATTAAATATTATAATAAATAAATTTAACATATTTCTCAATACCCATGTAAAATAAAGAGGTTTTTGTATTCACATTTTGAAAATCAAAGAATTTCATTAAAAAAGGGAAATTTTGAGAAGAATATTCGACAGCATAATAAGTACGAAAAATGGTTTTTAAAAATATTATAAAGTGAGGGGAACATTGTAACCCATTCATATAATACTCATTATATAGTTATTTAAATGAATAAAAATGATATAATAGAATCGTATGGAATTTTTAAATACATACCACATAAAAAGAGAACTTGAAAGAAAAATAGATGTTGAGATTTCCCTTACCTTGAATGGTAACTCCTAAAACATGATGATCAGGATCTTGGGGGATAGAGGAATCCTTTGGATGACTCCTTTAGAAGTAATAATATCATATTTTCTTATATAATTAATTTTTTAATGAAATAATATAATTAAATTGGTGGGTAATTATAACCAAAGGGAGGGAGTTTTTTATTAATTTCCTTGGACACCTCGATAGTGGTATTTGAAAAAACATGGGAATTCCCATCATATTTTACCAAGGTATTTTTTATATGGGAAACCAATAATTTTAATATAACTCCAAATATTCGTCCATAATTTTATATTCCTCATAAAATCATTATGAAATATATTTTATTTCTTAAACATACTGAAAAACTCAAACTTTTTTATTACGATTCAGGAAAAACAAAAATATTACATAAACATCTCATATATTTACCATAACATAATATCAACATTATGATTTCAAAAATGAAATTTATTTTATTTTAATATATCTATAAATATGATAAATATTACTTTTATCTATAAATATACTTATTTATTAAAAATAATAGCACATAGAAAATGAATAGTAAAATGCATGCTAAATTCCTAACACATGAAAAAAAATTCTTCTATAATTTTTCTAAATAATATTGTTTTTATAATAATATTTTATTTTAATAAACATTATTAATAATAAAATATTTTAATATAATAATTTATATCATTTTAAAAAGAACATTTGTTCCCAAAAAATAAATTTATCAAATTCGATATGATTTTTTAAGAAAAAGTATTCATAAAAAAGAAATGATGGAATAAAAATTTTATTTTAAAAAAGATATTAAACTTTTATTGACTAATTCATAGACAAATAACCCTTTATTACACCAATATATAACCTACGGGTAAGGTTTTTGATGGTGATAGATTCTTGGGGCGGCTCAGATAACATTTCCCAAGTTGTAATTTCCACCAACATGAACTTTTCCTATAGGTGATTACTTTCAAGCTTAAAATGTTTAGGCTCGTGTTGTTATTACTCATGATTAAAGCCCAATTATGTAACCTAATACCCAAGATTTAAAAAATGGACTTCGTATAGCCCGACTCTACTAGATGAGGCCACCGACTCTTATTTTTACATGAGTTTTCCTTTTTTATTCCAAGTTATAAATAATAATTATAATATTAAAATCATTATTAAGAGTATTATTTACAATGGTCATATTGACCAATGGTCATAATTTACTAATAGTCATATAATTGCCAAAATCCTATGGTAACATTTAAAATTAAAACCACTTCATTATTAAATTGATATATTTATGTTGAGCAGAAAATAATATAATACACATTTTTAGGAAAAAAATATTATTCAAAAAGTGTGTCTTGTTGCATTCCTCCCCCTTAAATAAATTTCATCTTAAAAATATCAACACATTCCCACAACTGAGAAAATTTGTGGGAAATTTATTCTCATTTATCTCTTTAGTTCCCATGTGGATTCATTATTTTTGCGGTTCTTCCACAACAATTAATAAGGGGGGTTGTCTTTTTGCGAATAAAATTGTCTCTAAAATCCAAGATCACCACCATTTTCACCTTATAAGAGATTTCATGTTACAATTGTACCACCTCGGGATTTAGTACATGTGAAGGATCTGGTATGTACATCACCAAGAAAGATTTGTGGAATACAACATAAACATGATCTAGATTAGGAATTAGGGAACGTTGATAGGCCACTACTCCTATGTGAACTAATATTTCATAGGGGCCAATGTACCTAGAGTTTAGCTTCCATTTCTTTTTAAACCTCATTACTCTTTTACAAGGTGAAATATGAAGGAAGAATGTTTCACGAACATAAAACTCCATGTCCCTTCAACAATTTTCATCATATCTATTCTGCCATATCTGTGCAAAAATTATGTATTGTTGGATGGAATGAGCGTTTTCTATCATCTCTTGTATAATATCAGGCCCAAGAAGCCTTCTGTCACCGACTCCACCGTAATAAGTAGGAGTTCGACATTGATTTCCATATAAGGCTTCATAAGGTTCCATCTGAATACTCGAATGGAAGGTACTATTGTAAGAGAACAAAACGAATGGTATATGTTGACCCCATCCACCTTAAAATTCCATTTATCGTATTCTTAGAATTTCATAATGTGTATGAGAAGTCCTTTTATATTTTTCATAATTTTTTTGGTGATTAGTCGTACAGAAAATCAATTCGTTAATCAGAGAATGTTGAATATTTCTCAAAAAAAATTATGTGAACCTTGGATCATGACTAGATATGATATATATTAGTACATCATGCTTTATTACTAATAACATTACATAAGTAATGGAATGTTTATTAAGAGAGAAAACTTCCCAAATAGAGATAAAATTGGAATTCATGGTGACATAGTTTACTATAACTCATACCATATTACTTTATTTGGATTTTTTCAGGAGACTAGTGAAAATGTCCACAGTGATATTGTCCCACTTACATTCTAGTATGGGTTGTGCTTTTAATAACCCTCTAGGAATTAGTCACACAACGTTCATTTGTACAAACACCTATCAACTTTTAGATTAGTTAGAAATATACCTTTTCATGTTATATCTCCCATAATGATCAAGAAAGACTCTATACATTTGGGTAGTTCCAATATGTATAGAGAATGTTGGGTTGTGAGCTTCATCCATCAGATCCTTCTTTATTTCTGGAATAGATAGAACACATAATATTGTTAGAAATTTCAGTACACTATTTTGATCAATATTGAACTTAGGAAATATCCAAATCTTTACAGCCTCTATATTCTTCAATAAAAAAGCATATTCTATTTGGGATTTATTGATATTCTCTCGTAATGATGGATGACAAAAAATTTGGAATTGTGTTGATGATTTCCATCATTCCTACATAATGCATCAGCAACATTACTTTCTCTTCCTAGAGGATAATTAATGGAAAAATCATAGACTTTAAGAAATTACAACTATCTTTTATCTCTAATGTTCAATTCCTTTTGGGTGAAAATATAATTAAATCATTTATGGTCTATGTGTATATCACATTTCTCCCAATAAAGATAATACCTCCATATCTGAAGAGAAAAGACCACTGTAGCCTGCTCCATATCAAGTCTTTGATAGTTTTTTTTTCTGGGGCTTCATCTATCAAGATGCATAATCAACCACCTTATCATTTTTCATAAGGACTCACCCAATCCCATTAAGAGATACATCACAAAAAATGACGAATACTTATATGATAGAGGGCATAGTTAAAATGTGTATAGTAAGGAATCACTTCTATGTCTCTTGGAAAAATATTCACACTCCATTGTCTACATGAACATGATCCCTTTTTTTAGTTAACTAGGAGTGTGGATTAGAAATTAATTAATTTTATTTAATAAAACTCATATATTTTCCCTCTAATCCAAGGAATCTATGAATCATAGTTACTATTATAGGATGATTCCACTCCTTCAAAACATTTTTCTTTGTAGATCCGACAAAGATTCCTTCATTTGTAGAAATTTTCCCTAAGAAATAATCATGTTGTAACAAAAATAAGAATTTACTAAACTTTTCAAATATCCTATACTACCTCCGTGTTTGATATATAATCCTTAGATGACTCCCATGCTCCTTATGAAATTTTAAATATATCAGAATATCATCAATGACACCTACCAAACATTTATCATGGTAGTCCATAAATACTCAATTCATCAAATCCATGACAATTGAAGGATAATTAGTTACAATGAAGGGAATAAAGATAAACTCATAATTCCCACATGTTGATCAGATGGTGGTATTTGTAATACCTTCTTTCTCCACCCTCAATTGATGATAACCAGATTGAAGATCAATCTTAGAGAATAATTGATCCCTACAATGTTGGTCAAATAAATTGTGAATTAAACAAAGAGGGTAATTTTTCATAACAATGATCCTTTTAAGCTCTATATTATCAATGGACAACTGCATTGATCCGTCCATATTCTTCATAAATAGAAACTTTTCTCCATAAACAGACACACATGGCTGGATAAACCCCTTCTCCAATAGATCTTGGAGTTATTTCTTTAATTATTATATCTCCACATTTTTTATTATATATGAGGTAATTAATATAATATTTAATAAAGAAATATGTTCAATGGATAACTCAACCTATTTTTTTGGGGGAGACCTAGGTGAATCATGAAAAAACACCATAATTTATTCTTGAATGACAGGGACATTCTCTATTCGTATACTTTTATTTCCTTCTTCATCCTCACTGATCATTTTTATAAATAAGGATACATGTGTTGCTTCTAGACAAAAATCAAGTCCTAATATATATATACATTGAAAATAATTGTAGGTTTTCCATTAAATACTAATGATATTTCCTTAATTATGTAGTTTATCATAGCATTATACATTGAGATCCTGTTCATCCACAGTATATTGTCAAATTCCACCATGGGAATGGATAATAGATTTGTTATGAGATGTTTCTCACCAATGTGAATACTATAGTTTCTATAAATTTTTTAATCATTTATAATACCTCTAAGATCCTGGATAGATAAATTTACATCCATAGGATCATGTATTGATTCAATGTTCTTTGGAATCATAGAGGAGATAAAGGAATGCGTAGAACGAGAATCAAACCAAGTACTTTTTAGATTTGAGAGAAAAACATGAGTACCTGATACCACTTCAGTTAGAGCTTCAAAATCATCCATAATTATAGAAAAAGTGAATCCTTTCTCCCTCAGCCTATATTGGGGTTGATGGGGATTCCCTTATACTGTCTCCATAATGGAACAATGATTGGAAAAGAAGCCAAAGCATTCCACACTCGAAGCATTAGAAATCAAGAATGTCATCCACCATATTCCCTTATCCTGTAGTGTTTAGAAGTTTAGGCTTCACCTCACTAGAATAATTCTATGCTATATAGAAATAGAATCTACACTATTAATTATTCCTACTCCCGTGAAAGCAATTCCCTATATGATGCTTGTAAGAATCCGATACTTCCTTTGAGGAACAAATATTTTATTTTAGGGTTTTACATGGTAAATAGGAGGAAAAATCTGTCAAGGGTAGCCTTTAGGCATGTTATACTACATGAATGGGGGTTACATGTCATGTAAATCCTATTACATTATGTATAATTGACTTCCCAAGACAATTTTATGATGTGCATGTCATGTCAGATAAAAAGGGAGAACCAAGAATATATACAACATGTATTTCCTAGTACACAATTCATATCTTGATTTTCACAAAAAAAAATTATCCTCTTATTCAATATACGGATATAACCCTTAACGCCTAGTTCACAAATAGTAAAACCCATGTTTACCTGAGGTAGATTTTTCTCTTGATTCTTCATCCGGACTCTGTTTCCAATGTCGTCGGTTGCATTGGTACCCCTTCAGCGAGTTCTTGTTTCCTCTTGAGCCATTATTCATGACTTATTATCATGACCTTATTTTTGAGGATTTTCATTTATTATTGTTTTTTAGAGCTTCTCTATTGTAGGATGAACTAGAGGATGACTCAGGATAAGGAGAGTCATACGAGTTTGAAGTAGGTGGTCTCTTTCCTTTTGCTAATTTTCAAGCTATATATATATGTCCGAGTGTCGGGTGATAATTTTAGGGTGTTTCCTTGATTTATATTTGACCCTTATTGTTTCCTATAGATGTTTTGGTAATTTAATAATTGTTTTAAATATTTTCAGGTTCAATACCCTGATTAAGGGCCACCCCATAGTTGAGTTTTGTTGGATGACTATTTATGGCCATTTAGACTATGATACCATTGAAGTATACCCTTTTTCGAATTCTTGGGTTGATAAAAATTATATAACATTATTAATGTATTTTAATGTTGTTAAATTTTAATTTAATTGGTTAGGGTATGATCCGGTTGGCTTACCCCTTCTCGTTTTTATGCCAATGCCTGTTTATGTGGATTTGGAATGCTTTTTGTATATTTGAACTAACCCACATGAGTTAATTTATGATAAATACTTGTAATAGTTTATTTTACTTGTGATTATTATTATGATAAATGTTCCCATGTGTGTAACTATATGGAAAAGCCTTCTGTGTTTGGTCCTTTCATGAGACACCCTTTTGTGGTAATTTATATTTGATGCTTTTAGGTTTTCACATATGCATTCCAAATGAAATTTTTAATTAAATCATAAATGATTATAGGGGTAAATAGGACTTACAGAAAATTTATTTTTTATTTGATTTTCAAACAATCTCTTTTTTGAGTTTTTTGTAACCAAAACACCACTTAGGAACCAAAATCAATAGATGACCTCTTACAAAGTTTAAAAATTTAAAAACCACATACGGAACATGGGAAGATATTGATCAAGATTTACACATGTCATTCGTAATCATTTCCAACCATTAATTACCTGATTCACTACCTTCATCATCATATCATATGACCACCATCTATGTCGCCTACAAAACATCACACCATATCATGGGAAACACCATCAGAATCTATTGAGAAAAACATTATCACCACGGCATTGACATCACTTAGTGAACCAGAGACCACCATGGCACCAAAATAGAATGATATCACCTCATTTAACTACCTAAATCATTGACACATCACCATTGTTAACCAAACATACTACAACCACCATAACAAAATAAGAGAAAATCAGAACCAAAAATTAAAATTTGAACCTTCACTGAATGCAACAAATAGATCAACTACTACATAAAAAGAAAACAAACATTCAACAATGACTTGAGGAAGAAATATGAAGAACCAAAAAATACCATGACATATTATTTTCCACTACGTAATAATCACCACGGAAAATAACCACACTGTTATCTTGAAGAAAACCAGAACATGTATTGAGAGGAGCACTATCAACATCCAAAGCCCACACCACAAAAACATTGAGTAACCACTACTCCAGATCCAACCATGAGAGGGAAGAGGGAAAAGTGACCAGTGAAGGGATTTAAATGACGAGTGTTCCAAGTAATGAAAACTCTTTGAGATTAAAACTGGAAGGAAAAGACATGATTATGACAACTTGGGTGAGCATGGAAAATCAATGACCACCTAACAAAAAATCCAAAAACCACCCAATTACCCTTTCTCTAGATCTTACATGGAGAGGAACATTGGAATTATAGTTCAGATCAGGGTTGTAGTGGATAGGGGATTCAACAACAGTTATCCAAGATAATAACACTTCCAGGAAAGAAAAAAAAGAAAAAAATGGAGAACCAGTGAGAAATTAGGAAAAGCGGGAGGTGGGGAAAGGTGTATGTGGAGGGGTATGGGGAAGGAAGTGATGAAGTCACATGATCCTCCACATACAAATCTTCTTTGAGGATAAATGGTTGAATCATGGACTCATGTTAAAAGGGAAGTGATATGTAGATATGACTAATTCACCTTATTCATTAGGTGAACCATGGATTTAGATTAAAATTCCTTCGATGGAGTAAAAGAGGGTATTATATTTAAGTCATGAGTGAACTATAAATGTAGTTTAAGGAATCATGCATTCTATATATAACTGCTGAGAAAAACCTCGATCAATTGAGGGTTTCTAGGGATGGGCTCATTTAGAATTTTTTAGATGTCATGAATTGACATTTAATTAAACCTTGGGTGAACTATAAATTCAAATTATAATTACATGGATGGACTCAAAGTGGTTATCATGTTTAAGCTGTGAGAAAACCATAGATGTAGTGGAAAAGCTCAGGTTATAAATTGTATATTGAAAGGAAATGTCTTATGACCCTTTTTCCTAGAAAAATCACAATCTTGTATTTGGTCTTCAGTTTTTTTTGTTTAGATGGTCTTCTAAGACATCTGTTGTTCTTACTTTTATATAGGGGATTTTGGGATTATGATGGATATAAAGAAATTTGTAATTGAATTTAATTTATTTGTTAATTAACATGAAATTAATGTAAATGGAAACCAGTTCTTGTAAGACTATTACTTTTGAGTACACTCTAGCATTCTACATTCTTTATTTCACACTATATATTATATATAGATTCATTGATAGATTGGCACAGACCAGGGATGGTTGCCTACTAGAATTTAGTATCACACCCTATTTGGGTCCTTTTTTGGTGCCCAAAAAAATTATATGGTTGCATGTGTCGATAAGGGAATGTTCCCTTCTACAGGTACTTGATATGCTACATAAGAGAAGGAGAGCAGGCGACCAAATCGTGGCTTGCGATGCTTTTGAGTTTATTTTTTCCTCTTTTACTTTTGATACATATATCATGTCATACTATAGTGTAACATATTTTTTATTTTTTCCTAGAACATTTAACATGAAACATCATATTTTTAACGATATGACACATGATTATTTATATTATCAGTCTTCCGCCGTTTACTTATATTGTATGGTATTATCGCATTCTCTATTAAATTTCTATTGTTTCCACTCTGTTACACTCTCTTAATGAGTGAATATTCTCCCCACAATCACCCCTAGGTCATAACGTCTAGTCGATATCCTTTGAAAATTTGGTAGATTCACTTGAGTCCATGTGGCTAACCGGGTACGGGATATTGCTATGTGGAATCTAGATCTGGGATGTTAAATATTTTTATTAGATTATTATTTTCTAGTTTTAATTATTTAGGGTGATGATTGGAAGATTTAGAAATAAATTGGGATTTGGTAATAAGCTATCTCTAGGAGTATCTATCCCACCTATAGGTAAAATCTAAATTAGATAAATTTCATTTGAGATCTTTTGGTTTTCTGATAATTACAATTTATTAGATTTCACTGTCAGGTAATTCAATTGTATTATGATATTATGATTGATATCATAATGGGTTATATTTTTTTCTACCTGATGGGATTAAGGTATTCCATCTCATGAATCGTATAGAAACTTGATAGAAATCACATTCCATACATTCTTTCTATTCAATTTAGAAGCATTACTGATTTCATGTTGTTTTGATAGATTCCGTGATACATATTAATGATTTTTGATAGGTGTAATGGTACCTATTATGGTTCAACATGGATAGATGCCAATATCAATTACCAATTATGTATGGACCCTCTTGGAGTGGAAATTAGTGGATCATGTTTCATCCTTTTATTGAAATTTGTTCTGATGTGCAACTGGTGGATGCCAAGCTTTGATTTGAGGAGAGTATGGACCCCATAGATTATAATTCAACTTATAATTTAGGATAAATTTGTGTACTCAATTTTTAATACATATGTGAATGATAAAATAATGTAGTTTGGATTTGTTTTGAAAGAGGACTTGACTAGGTAAACAACGAATTCATTTGAGGGACACATGTTATATGTCGTGTACTTGGCGTGTTTACACACCTAGGGTGGAGGAAGTACATAACCATGTCGGAGCATAAGGGTACACACTATGTATAGTGTCTACACATTGTGTACGTGAGGTTTTTAAACTCTTAGGCCAACGAAAGTACATTCCCATGTGGGACGTTGAGGGTACGTGTCATGTATTGTTTCTACATGTAGTGTACTCTTAATCTAGTATCCTTTTAATGCAATTTCTGGTTTTGTTTCTGCACACATGAACAACGAAACATGGTAATGAACTTGTACTCTGGTATTTTATAAACTTTTTGGATTCATTCCACCAGGAATACCTCAAGCAGTACGTTAGGAGGGTGGATATGATCATACAATGGAGGTGGTAGGCTATGGGCAACTAGTGGATCCTCAAGTCATGATAGTTATGGAACCCACTGTTATATAATATGTAGGTGTTGATGCATAGTTCTGTGATGAAATTATGATTTTCATGAAAAAAATTTAGTGAGTACCACACCCTTCCAGGTTTATGGTAGAGTTGACACGATTTTTCCAATAACAGCATCCACCCACATTTTTAGGGGATGACAAACCAAATGCTTTAGATTCATGGTGGGAGTATATGCTTTCGATCTTAGAGCATATACAAATTCCTTATAAGAGGAGGGTAATGATTGTGATGTATATGTTGTGTGATTATACCATAATAAATGGAGATTTTATCACTTAGGAGGAGTGTCATCAGGATTTGACAATGGGATATTTTCCTATTGTATTATATGATTATTATTTCCCTGAGATACTAAGGGCCAATAGATCCTGGATGTTAATGCATCTAGAGTTGGGAACACAATAAGTTATGGGCTATTCTACCCATTTTATTGGGTTTCAGTATTTCATACCTATTATGATGGGTGACAATGTATCGAAGTATATGATGTTTGAGGATGGTCTCAGGTATGACATTAGATCACTGGTAAATGTATTCATGATGACTATTGTTTCTACTATAGTGAATCAGGTGTTGATTTCTAAGTGTAACATGAGGGAATCTAGAGGTACAATCAAGGGCAGCTCGATGCTAAGATCTGCTATTATTTTGACCAGTAGTATGAAGGGTCATCATGGGTTTTCTCGGAGTAATAATAGTAGTCATAACACATCTTCATGTATCTAATTAAGGAGATTCTCGTGCGGTAGGATTGGGCATACAAGACCACATTGTCATATGGACTCAGTTTAGTGGTGGTCTTGTTGAAATATGGGCTATCTACAACATTTTTTGAAGAAATTTCTACAAAAAGATGGTGAGAGGGTGTCTACACAAACTCCACTTTCTAGAGAAAGGTTAACAGCTTCTCATCAAATAGGGTGTCAGGGTATGTCAGGACATTCAGGATGTGGTGGTGGCCATGGTTGTGGCATCCAAACCCCAGGTTCTCAGCGATAGTAGGGTGGATCAGCTCAGGGTAGCCATGCAATGTCATAGGGATGTGGTAAATGTCAAACATATGTAGTGAAAGAGTCCCAGTAGGAGAAGAATCCGAAAACTTCTTCTATCATATGTACTATACTGGTCACCTCTATTTTAGATTATGTTCTTTTATATATAGGGGCTTCACATTGATTCATATTTAGTCCCATAATAGAGTGCCTTGGGCATTGTGTTTTTAACTTATGTTGATGTTATGATTCTAGACACTCTGTTAGGGATTAGAATAGTAGGTTTTCATCAGCGTAAGGAGTTCCCCATTGAGGTTAGTGAGTTTCACTATATATGAGACCTTTATTTATTAATGATTACATTATTTGATGTCATCCTCAGAATTAATTGGTCGGTTCTATTATAATAATTTATTTATTACTATCACCACAAGGTGAATTTCATGTTACCAGAGGGGGGGTGTTTTTCATGAAGGTGAATGGGATGTCTTGGTGAGCCGAGATGGACCCGAGAATCATGGGTTGGGCAGTATGATAACCCAGATTAAGGGTTTGTATCTTGATAACCAAGGAACATGTTGGATGGATTTTTGTACAATACTTGATTGATTTGGTAAATTCTTCCTATATGTCTTTTTAGGATTACCTATGGTGATAGAGTTAGAGTTCTCTGCCGAACTAGTGACATGAGCAACACTAGTATCCATTCCCCCTTATAGGATGTCTATGATGGAGTTACATGATATCACGAGGAATCTATAGGATTTAGAGGGGAATGGGTTTATTAGACCTAATAATTATCTAATTGGTTCACTGTTCCTTTTAGTGAAAAAGTGTATGGTACCCTTAGTATTTGCATGGATTATCCAAAATTAAACTAAATGAAAATTAATAATTGGTATCATATGTCTAGGATAGATGTTCTCTTCGACCAACTTGAAATAACTCAGGTATTCTCAAAACAAGATATGAGATCCCGTGATCATAAACTTCATGTTAAATCATTATACATACTTCGCACATCCTTTCAGAAAAGTTATAGTTGATATGAGTGTTTTGTTATGCCATTCGGCCTCACAAACGTGCCAATAATTTTTATGGAACTAATAAACCAAGTGTTCCATCCTTATCTTGATTTTTTTGGTGTGGTATTGATGGATGATATCTTGGTGTATTCTCAAAATCAAAAAAACCATTCCTCACATGTTAAGATCATGTTGAGTCCACAAGAGAGCATCATTTATATGTAAATCTCACAAAGATCCACTTTTGGATGGTTCAGATTCACTTCTTGGGTCACAACATGTAAGATACAGGAGTATCGTTGGACCAAAATTAATTTGAGAGAATTAGTTTATTGGGAAAATCCCAAGAACATATTTGAGGTTCAATGTTTCATAGGGAAGTTTCGTTAATACATGTGCATAATACATGAATTCTCAAATTTAACAGCGTCATTGATGGGCCTGACCAAAATGATTATGATGTATGTACTGAAATATTCCAATGAGATTACCTATCATGATCTGAAAGGGAGATTAGGTTCAACACCTATAATGAATTTTACAAAGTTGGGCAGGAGTTACACTGTGTATTATGACACATCAAGTACCAGAATATTCATATTTCTCATGGAAGGGGATGGATTCATTGTATATGGGTCTCGTAAGTAGAGGAAACAAGAGTGGAATTACCCAACACATGATATATAGATAGTAGTGGTAGTTCATTCTTTACCTTGTTTGAGGAATTATATACTGGGAGAGAGTTTTTTGGTTTACAAAGACCACAAAATCCTCAAGTACTTATTTACAAAACATGATCTAAATATTAGGAAGTGAAGTTGGGTGGAATAGATTTAGTATTTCAACATAGTGATTGCCAACAATCTTGGTAATGGAAATGCAGTGGCTGATGCACTGAGTAGGAGGACATAAATACATGCTATCTAAAAGGATAGTAGTGAGTGGTAGCTTATGGAGTGGTTCTATGATATGACTTTGGAGGTGCAATAAATTCAGGGACAAGTGAATCTTTCATCATTAGATGTTACCTATACCCTACTATATAGATTGACGATGTGGTAGCTATCAGATTCCAAAGGCCTAGTTCTATGGAAGAGTGAGGTTGGTGAGGGACCTCCTCTTTATTAGACCATAGGAGAGGATTAGATCCTATGTTTACTTGGTCACGTATGGGATTATGCAAACATAAAAAAGTAGATGATGAAATATTTTCATGCATACATATTGGTAGTGCATCCTGATGTCTCCAAGATGTATCGGTATTTACACCGTCAGTATTGGTGGAAATGAATGAAAAGAGATATAGTGGATTTTGTCATGAGGTTCCCCAACTATCTTATGGGGATGGTAGAACACCAACAATGAGCCATCATTTTACAAAATCTACCCTTTCATGAGTGGAAATGGATTGTTGTCACAATGATTTTTGTGATGGGTTTACCGTGGTCTCCTAGAGGTAGTGATGTTGTATGGGTTATTTTTGAGAGGGTCAAAAAGTATTCACTTTTCTTATTGATCAAGGAAACCATATGTGTTGACAATATTGGGAGGTTGTACATCCATAAGATTTTATGACTGTATGTGGTCCAAAATTTTATAATTCTAGATAGGAATTCCAAGGTTACATCTTTTTTCTGGAAAGGGCTATATAGGATTATGAGAACATAGGTACTTCAGTGCACATCTTACTACCCATAGAAAAATGGCGAGTTAGAGTGCAAAATTAAATTACTAGAGGAAATTCTACGAATATGAATCATTTATTTTAGGGGTTAATGGGAGGGATAAATAACCAACGTACAGTTTTCATATAACAATAGATTTTAGGCTACAATACCGATGGCATCATATAAGGATTTGTATGGTAGGCCATTCCAGTCACCCCTGTGTTGGCTGGAGGCAGGAGAGGAAACTTTGATGGGACATAGTCTTGTCATGGAGACCATTGAGAAGGTATATTTGACTTGGATTTATATGGATAGTGTACAGTCTCATCCAAAATCATATGTCGTACTCTGTAGAGGACCATTGTAGTTCGAAGTTGGGGATCTGGTTTTCCAACATGTTGCACTGACATTGGGACACAAGGGGATCAGGAGACAAGTTAATCATTCTCTGAGATATTCCAGGCTATTCGAATTTCTGGTGAGAGTCAAGCCTATTGGATATCGGTTTCAGTTACCTTAGTTTCACTATGCTATGCATGACTTATTCCACATTTCTCAACTTCAATAGTACTTTTCAGAACCATCTCAAACTTTTCATCGTGAGGAGGTTGAGATAAAAGTAGATGCTCCCTTTTGGGATCATCCTATATAAATTTTGGATCAAATTGTGGTTTTCCACCATGGTCAGCTTGTTCCTTTTTTATGGGTTCTATGACAACACGACCGAGTAAAGGACAAGATGTGGGAGAGGGCGACCGATGTACGACCATAGTGTCCAGATTTGTTCTTAGTTGTATCTTAACCACCATTAGAAGGGAAATTCAAGGAAAAATAAAATTAAGCGGGATTTTTTTAAGAAACCAATTCTTACATTGAGTTATGAATCATTACATTAAGGGTTGTATGTGATAAATAGAAAGAAAAAGTGTTCATGGGCTAGGTGTAGTACTTTTACATGACGTGACTGGGGGTTACATACTATGTAAATCCTAGTACACAATGTGTAATGGCTTAGCCAGGACTAGTTCATGATGTGTAAGGCATGTCGGTAGAATATGGCGAACCTGACATATACACATCATGTATTTTCTATTACATGCCATGTATTTTGATTTTTTACATAATGTGTAGTAGCCCATTCCTCTTTAAATGGATAGGACCATGTCCCCTAGTTCATAAACAATAGCCCCCAATTTGACCCGTAGTAGCATCTTATTCATTAGAAGGATATTACCCTCTCCCATGGTTCATGAACACTAGAGCCCAAGTTGACCCAAGGTATATATTTTTTCTAATTCTTCCTTCGGATTCAGTTTTGAATGTCATCAGTTTTGTTGGAACACCATTATTGAGTTATTGTTTCCTCTTGATCTACTCTTCATCCCTCCTTCTCTCAACCTAATTGTTGAGGAATGTGCATTTATTCTAGTTTTTGGTGATCTACTCCATTATATGAAAATTATAACCCAACAAGGGATTAGGAGGGTCATTCGAGTATGATTTTGGTGGTCTCATGCCATTCTCTAATTATCATATTGTTTATATATGTTAGAGTGTTGCACACCAATTTTTGGGGTGTTTACATAATTAATAATATACCCTTGTGGTTTTCTATTGATGTTAATGTAATTTAATAAGTATTTTAAATATTCTTTTAGGTTTTATAAAATTTATTAAGGGCCATCCCATAATTTATTTTCCTAAAATGACAATTTATGGCCATTTGGCCTAGGATTATATTGAGGCATGCCCTTATTTCCATTTCTTGTGTTCTTAAAAATTATTTGAGATTATTAATGAATTGAAACATTTTTAACATTTAATTTAATTGGTTAGGGTAGGAGATGGTTGTATTTCCCCTTGACCTTTTAATTCCTATGCTTGTATAAGCATGTTTGGAATATTTTTATCCAACTATAAAGCTTCCCAAGTGAGTTAATTTATGATAAATCCATGTAATAGTTTAATTTAAATGAGTTGATTCTTATGAGAAATGTGCCAATATGAGTAACTAGAAGTCCAAGACTTATGAGTTTGGTCCTTGAATGAGAAATCATTTGGTGATGAGTTATATTTGATGATTTTTGGTTTTCACCTTTTCATGCTGAATGAAATGATTAATTAAATATTAAATGATTAAAATGGTAGATAAAAATGAGAGAACCATGGTAACAGGTCAAGATATCATAGATGAGATTATATGACTAATGAACCTTATACCATTGGTGTACTATGGTTTCAGATTAGAATTCCATGGACGTACTCAAGAAGGGAATTATATTTATGCCACGAGTGAACCATGGATGTAGTTGATGGGCTAAGGGAGGAGATACTTAACTACCAAGAAAACCATGCTTCCATTGTGGGATTCCATGGATGGGTTCTATTTTCATTGTGTATATGTCATGAGTTTACATTTACATATACATTGTGAGAACAATGGATTCAAATTAGAATTCCATAAACATACTCAAAGAGTTTATTATGTTTAATCCATGAGAAAACCATGAATTTAGTGGACGTGATCAGGTTATAAATTAAATATTTAAATGGAAAGTCTTATGATGCTTTTACCAAGACAAAATACAAATGTGGATTCAGTATTCACTTTTTTATTGTTTTGATGGTCTTCTGAAACATCTGTTGTGCTTACTTTTATATGTGGGATGTATGGCTTATGATAGATCTTGAGAGTTATATAATTCAATTCAATTTAATTTTTAATGAACATGAAATGAATTTAAATAGAAACTCGTTCTTGTAGACCAGTGTACTTTTGATTACATTCTATCCTACTAATTCCATTATTATACACTTCTTGTTATATATATCTATATATATATATATTCATTGATATATATTGGAATAGAACATGGATAGTTGCCTACTTGGATTTAGTATCAAACACTCTTTGGTTCATGTTTTTGGGTGCAAACAAATTATATGGTTGAAGGTCTCATTAATGGTAATTTCCCTTCTACATGTACATGAAATGCTGCTTAAGATTAGGAGGCACGAGACCAAGCTGAGGCTTTCGATGCTTAAGAGTTTATTATGTCCTTTTTCTCTTTTTGTAATTATATTGTGTATTAATGCAATGTATCCTTTTTTGGCTATTTTCCTAAAACATGTAACGTTCAACATCATATTTTATAGGATTTAACACCCAATTATATATATTATAAGTCTTCTACTATATAATTTTATTATATAGAATTACTACTTCTGTGATTTATTTTCTTTTTTTTCACTATGTTACACTCTACTAATGAGGGAATAGTCTTACCACTATCACCAATAGGCCATCTCTTCATGTCAAAATCCTCTGGAATTTAGGGAGATGTGCTTGAGTCCATGTGGCCATCCAGGTATGGGGCCCATTTAGTGTCATCTTGATCTGAGACATTGTCTTCCAACGCATATTTCATGTGGATGGTTTTAATTTAATTCCTCCCCTTACCAAATCAAAGCTCCTCCCTAATATTTTATCCAAATATATCTTCTTTTTATTTGATTTTTGAGACCATTGCCTATCACCATACTCTAGTTTAACATTCAAAGAACTTCGTTTATCTCCTCGTAGCTATCAATGTCTTGATGGAAAAGATTCTTCCGTAGACGGAGTCATAGTACACAAAATATTATATTAAAATTTACATTATGATCCATCAAAAAGATAGAGGTGTAGTGATATATTCATGTGAATTCCATCTCATAGATTCTCAAAGATTCATTCTCCTCCTACATCAGTTCTACGAATTTCATTCTCCATTTTCTTTCTCATCGAATGGGTAAAATATTTTTTGAAAAGTGTTCCCTTGAACTCATGCCACTCATTATATTAAAACTATCCTCTTAGATTTTTATTATTTATCAATTCCCACCAATGAAATGATTCTCCCTATAAACGGTAAATATCCATGGTGACATTCTCTTGTTCTTAACAACAGAGTACAAATAAATTCATTCTGATAGAGCCTATCCACTACTTTGAAATCAATGGGTCGATAGATCCCCTAATTATTGGTGTTCATTTATCTATAAAGAACTCAATTTTTTTCCATTCATATTGAAATTATTATCTTAGGATGATTCATTTTATTTCTCAAAACTCGGATCAGTTGATTCATCATTCACATGATGTTTTCCATTCCGTCTTTCATCGAAAGGTCATCAGTGCCCGATCAATTGCACACACCATTAATGTGGTTTATAATATTTCAAACCATTTTCTAAATGAAGAAATAATTAGTAAGATATGTGATTAATTTAATAATATTCTAACTCTAATGGAATGTTATATCATGAAACATCATGCTAAATGTGTTACTCATTAACAACAACTACATATTATATAAATCCTTCATTGTTGTTCATAAAATTCATGTGATTAACCAAACATATCCCCAAGGAGAATCAAAATATAAATGCATAAAAGACTATTTTCATTCACCAGGTTATTACAAGTCAGGCCTGACGCACCTTGTTGGAGTTTTTACCCCTATGTACATTTTTGCTAGAGTTACATCCACTTATTCATATCCAATCATGTATTTATTTTCTTGGAAACCACAACCTTAATATGTCACAAAAATACCAGGATTTTTCATACATTTAAACTTTTACATATGTTTTATCCTAATTTTTTTAAATCATAATTTTTATAAATAACTAAACCATCCATTGATACCAAATATGGAATCCTACATTTTTTTCACATAACTTTTCATTGCATTGTAGAAATAGAGGATCTTTTAATGATTAGATTATTGGAAATAAGGTACATAGTATATGAAAACATAAAACATTATTCTATTAAATATAAAATGATTCTTCAAGCATCATCTAATTTACATTTATTGCATCTCATAACTTGTGGACATATATAAAAGGAAAATTTGATCATAAGGACATGTTAGGGAAAACAAGTGAAATTGGTTTCATGTGGTCTTATGAAATATTGATATGAACTTGGAGAATATCATTATGGAATGAAAAATAAAAAAATGATGCATAAAATAAATATAATAACATTAATAATTACTTTAAAATGTTACTAAATCATTTATTTCATAATTTCATAAGAAAACCACCATGGTTTGTCTTCGAGGTTCCATAAAAATTTCTATTGTTATTCACCAAGGTATCATAAAAACATGTATTCTCTAGGGATTAAATTATTTATTCAATTCATTGGAGTGCAATTAGGGTGAAAATAATAAATATATATATATATATATTAGTTAATGTTACCCAGATAGATAATAATCAAATATCTCATAAATTACCCTTGTGGAAGAAAATAGATGGGTTTTTTAACAAAATCATGAAATTTTTAAATTTGCATAAAAACATGATCATTATGGAATTTATCACCCGATGAAATGGATTGAGGGTTTTATGCTTTTCAATTATAGATTAGAATAAAGAATTTTTATATCTTGATGAAAATACCTGGATAATAAATAGGTTTGGGAATTCACAAAATGAAAAGAAAAGAATTTATTTTAAAAAATATATATAAATTTTGAGAAGAAAATTTAGTAGCATAACAGGTATGAAACGTAGTTTTAGAAAACATTAAAAAGAGAGGGTAAAAGAGTATAACATTCATAAAATACTCTTAAAATAGTAAATTTTTATAACAAAATTTATAGAACAACATTTTATGGAAATTTGAAAGACATACCACATAAAAAGATAACATGAAAGGAAATGTGAAGTTGATATTTCCATTACCTTGAAGTGTAACTCCTAATACTCAATGATCGGGACATTGGGGGAATGAAAAAACCATGGTAGGACTCATTTAGAGGTAAAATTATCATATATTCATGTATAATTAAGTTTTAATGAAGGTAAATGAAGAAATGGGTGGGTTTTTATAGCCAACATGAGGGAGTTTTTAATTAATTTTCTTGGACACCTCAGTAGTGGTATTTGAAAAACCATAGTTTTGACCTGAGTATTTTCCCAGGGTATTGGCCCCTAGAGACACCTATTGGGTTACATTAATCCAATATATCTGACCAACATTTTATATTATCAATTAATTCATTATTACATATTATGGATTTCATTAAACATATAAAAAAACTCAAACTATATTTTTACTATTCATGAAAAATAAAGTATTTTATAAAATTCTCATAAATTCATCATAAAATAATATCAATGTAATGATTTTCAAAATGAAATTTATTTTTCATATTAAACCTCTAAATATGAAAAAATTAATTTCTAACTATAAAAATACTTATTTCATAAAAATAATAGCAAATAGAAAATGTATAGTATAACGAATTGTAAAATTTAGGACACTTGAAAAAAATTATTTTACCATTTTTAACATAAAAAATTGTTTTCATAATACTATTTAACTATGATATACTTTATTATTAAAACATTAGTTTTATATAATAATTTATCTCTATTTGAAAAGTATAACTTTTACAAAAAATTCAATATATCAAATGCCATCTCAATTTTTCGGAAAATTATTATTAAAATGGAAATAATGGAATAAAAACATTATTTAAACAAAGGGATTAAACATTATGTGACTAAATCCTAGATCCATAACCCCTTAAAACACATTCTTTCACCTTAAGTGAATAGTGTGTGATGGAGATAGACTCTTGGGGCATCATGGATAACATAGCCCGAGTGGTAATTTACACCAACTTGAACTTTTCCAATATAGAATTTGGTTCATGTTTAACATGATGAAGCTCATCTTTGGATTGGTAAAGAGTGATACCATGTGATGGAACCTCCTTCCTATGATTTGAAAAATGTTCTTTATACGAAATGACTCTACTAAATGAGGCAATCGACTCTTTAATCTGCTATAAATTTATTTTCTAGTTTCTACTTATAAAAAATAATTGTAATGTTAAAATAATCATTAAGACCATATTTTCCAATAAAAATATTTAACAACAATCATAATTAACCAACCATTATATAATGGTCAAAACCCAATGGTCACATTTCAAATAATACCCACTTCACAATTAAATATATATATATTTATGTTGAGTAAAAAATAATATAACACATATTTTCATGAAAAATTTTTTATTCAAAAAGTATTGGTCATTATAGTGTTTGATAGCGATCCCAACCATTTGAGAAAGTTGGAAGGTTTTTCAATTTTCTTTTGATGGGAGTTTATTTTTCACTTTGTGTACTTCTATTTTACTCTGGTTTGGGATAGATGTATTCATGCATTTTTTTCAGTTTACATATCTCTGCATTATTGCATAGAGGTGTATGAGGGTGTATTCGTATAGGTAACTTTGGATATGGCCCTTGATGTGTGTGATAGCCAACTCGATGCTATGTCATCGGGACCAGCCTATGCTTTCACTAGAAGCATAGATATATGACCATGCGATGGTGGAGAGATACTATAATGATGTAGATGTTGGGGAGGGGTAGATCCTTATAGATAGTCTGGTTACCAGGTCATCTAATCTCCTAAGTGTACTTGCAATCTAATCAATGATCCTATGAGCCCTGTAAGGGTTCCCTCTCATCCCTTTAAAGGGATGTTAAAAAAATCAATAAATATGAAGGCCTTCAGACCATTCGGGCGATAACAAAACTAGGAAAACTCTTCTCCATGTGACCAAATGTCACCTTAAAACTATATCCAAACTGAAACAGTCACATAAAGGGAAGCCTTCATGTTACAAAATTCTCTTCCCTTTACTTTTATCTCGGAAAAAATGGTCTTCTGCGACCCAAACCCAAAAATTAATGTTTGAGAAATAGAGGCTAGTATGATACCACAAAATAAACTACAAAAAATATTATAACAAGATTACCCAAGTCCATGATTTAATAAAAAACACTTTTAGAAGAATTTTTCTAAATAAAACAAATTTGAAATCCTTTTTCAAACAATCCATGAGTTTCAAAAATTTCATATCATGTTTGCCAAATTTAGAAACAATTTACGTAGAGATACTGAATATAAATAAACATGTGATCCAACATCCATAAAATAATCTATCATGTAATAAACAACCAATTCCACATGAGCCTTAGCCCAGTTGGTAAGGACTCCGTAAGTGCATCCATGCGACCCGACATCAAATCCGGGAGGATGCATCATTTCCGGGTACTGTAGCAGTATTGTAGCAGTACTGTGGTGTACTGTAGCAGGTATTGTAGCAGGAACTCTAGAAGATCCTTTTTGGATCTATAGAAATTGGGAATATTCCCCTGTTTGGGCTTTCGGGCCACCGATTTGGTCTCTAAGTCCTTTATGGCCATTGGGTAACCCATGCCTTTGGGTAAGTAAGGCCTTAGGTCTACCTCAAGGACTTTGGGCCACCATTATGTGCAGATACAAAACCAGGAAACCTAAAAGGATCAATCTCTACAAGGTGCCTGAGAAAGGAGATTCCATCATAGGAGATGATAAACAGATTGCAAGAAAGACAGGGTATGAAACCTGCCATTGGGACAAGCCTATGCATGCATGGGAATGCCTAGCCGAACATCCATACAGAGGTGTAGAGATGATTTCACGATGAAGATGCTGGGGAGGAGATGTTCCTTGTAGTTATTTTGGTATGTATGTAATGAATCAAGTCTATGGGAAATGAATTCCTCTAAGGCCTATAAGACATGTAATACATATGCCTACGGTCCTTGTAAGGGTTCAACCTCACCTCATGAAAGGTGGATTATCAAAATAACAATAAAAAATGAAGGCCTTTGGTCCATTGTATAGAGTAATAAACAACCATAAAAAACTGTACACCTATCAGCATGGCTTTTTAATATGAAAAAATACATAAGAGACACTCATAATCCAAACAAGGAATATGGTTGGATCTATCTAACATCTATTCTTTCCATAAACCATTGATATACACAAGGTTACATCCTATTAGTGTCAGACTTAGTAAAGATACTCTTCTCTCATTATCAACATTCCCATGGTTACTACTATGTAATATTTTATGGTTTCTATTTTAATAACCATCATCACATTATTATTGAAAACATTTAAAATCTAATACCATCTTCTTCAGGGTTTCAAAATCAATTTTCTAATTCAAATCATGGAAATTATGTTAAAAAATCATTTTTAAATCAAAACCCATGACCCATTTCATTCTCAATAAGTGTAATTCCATCTTAAATCACAAGGAATATGTATGAACAAAAAGAAATTCATGAAATTGGAACAATTAAATATATCCACCAACCTCAAGGACGTAGAAACCACATTTGACAATGGGGATTATAACTCAATTAAAAAACTACTAAAAAGAAAGGCACACTATGTATATGAAAGGGATTGATAAATAAAGATTATCCAATCACAAATCTACAGCCAAAAACGTATCTACAAATTACTAAAGAAGAAATATGAGAAAATCTTACATATAGAAGAGAAATTTTGCCCAAATGGTTATCAATCGTTGAATGAATAAATCTGAATGGAAGGAAGTCCCAAAAAGATGCCTAAGGTTTGATCTCTTGTCAAGAGGAAAAGGTTCAAAAAGAGGCCGAATCCTCAAAACAAAACCTAGAATGCACAAAAAACAGAATATCATTGTATTACATGACATATAATACTTTATACAATATGGAAAATTATTATTTGAAGTTACACTAAAAAACATGTCACCTTTTTAACTAAAACTCAGATTTTTACATTATATGATAGGCAACATTCTCACATATTGTAATCTAGTACAAGAGATGTTTCCAACAACCAATAAACATCATGTAATCCTATTAAAAGTCATCAAATTGCCTGAAAGGCAGAAAAAACTACATGTTTATGCTGAAAAAAGAAACAAATATCGGACATAACCATTATACGTATCCTCCAAATTCAAGGTTGAAAAAATTCACCAAATGAAGTAAGAATACAAAATAAAGTATTATAATATACTAGACAGAATGATAAAGGGAAATTATAAGTCATTATTAGTGTTATTTCTAGCACTGATAAATGGGGTTCCCTTTTTGTGGTTCATAGATGAAAATTGAAATTTTAAGGCTGATAATGGTTTTTTCTAATGCTATTAAATTCCAATTTGGTATTAATGTGTGTTTTTATGCTTATTTTATTCCATATTGTTTTAGATTCATTATAGCCCCACCATTTTTTCTAGGTGTTGGTGTCTTATTGGGTATCCTACCTATGATGAGGTTGCTTCAATAGTCTTAGGGCATCTCATACCCAACTCATTTAATGATTCTGATCGACTAAGGATTGTTGTTGATTTTTATCATTAATTACATCCAATCACTATATAAGAAATCAATGAACTAGATAATGATCTGAATAATAATTGGTTATGCCTAGTGCTAACAAAGAAGGAAGAGTCACCAATTGTGGAATTGAGTAATAGTGACTTCATTCTGAAACATCATTTTTCTCCCCTCTTCGTAGAAAAATTTATTCCAGATCAAACATTCCATCTTTCTTCCATGAAAGTATATTTTGTAATATATATAGAGTTTGAAGGAGGGGTTTTACATTTACTAGATTAGTTTTAGACTCCATGTTTTTGAATTATTCATTGAAGATGACAATAGAAAGATTCTACTCATAAGAACATGGTCTTTAAAAAACCATATGATACTCTTGGATGACCATGAAGAAGATGGAGATTTATCAAACATGTCTGTATCTAAATAATCATTTTGGATTAGACTATCAATAATACCTTTTAGGGGAGATCTGACTAAATTATTTAGGATGTGTGAACTCACATTGGAGATGTTTTTGAATGGGATAGATCATATCTAATTCAAAGGGGGCTTTCTCTAAAGATTTATGTCATTATTGATACCAGATTCCCACTTATGAGTAGAAACATTCTTTCTATGGATTATTCATAGATATTTCTTCCATTTTAATTCGACAAGATGCCCATTTTTTTATTATTTTGTTGCCATATTGGCCACGATGAAAGAGAGTGTTCTACTAATTGAATGCATAGTTGTAGGAATGTGTTCCTGCAATTTGGCCCTTGTCTACAAAAAACCAAGGGATACCCTATGTTATAGAAGTAGAAAAAAACTAGGGATATGGTGAAGTAATCAAATTCCCATGGTTCCCTTGAGGGATCTGTTCAGAATCAAATTATTATTCTAGGGGTGTTGTGTTTTCATTTAGGGATCTATGTGGTAATGCATCGAAAATATCCCAAAAATGGCCTTACAAGAGGTCCTTGGTGAGTCTGAAAAACTATCTTCTGTTTTGGTTTTTGATTGCTTGGATAGTATTTGTCACGAACCAACCCGGGTCGACCCTGAACCGGTCACCCGAGCCGGTCCGCGGCAAGTCCCGAGGGGCGTTCCCGAGCTGGTTCGTGACAAAATGGTATCAGAGGTGGTTCTTGTTATTTGGGTTGTCCGGTAGAAGGAGATTAGGACTGTCGGTACTCGAGGGGTAAGTACGGGAAGAGCGTCGCGAACTCTTGCTCGCACTAATCCTCGAGTTACCAGGGGTAGTTCGGGAATTGTGTCTTTGTCTTTTCTGGTTTGTCTTGGATTGAGAGATGATAATGGAGGCAAGCCGACGTTACATCGCGATTTCACATGGAGTAGTGACCCATGGGGAGTCCGAGTACGTGGTTTGAATTCCTCCTAGTGGTCGACGCTGACTTGGGACATGGCCCACTACCATGTCGCCAGGTTGAGCGTGACTACTAGTCCCTCATTTCAGTGGTTGATGCAAATTTGGATGTTGTTTCCGTTTTGGTCTGTGTGAGTGCGTAGTTGGAAAAGAAAAAGGGTTTTTGAAAATTTTGACTGGTTTCTTTTAAAGGATTTTAAATGTATAAAATGGGTTTTAGAAACTGAAATCTCTTGATTTGGAAATCTGTTGTTTTCTTGGAATTGGATAAGAATGGTTTGAGTTGAAACCCTGTTGTTTTCTTGGAATTGGTTAAGAATGATTTGGGTTGAAACCCCGGTTCCTCTTTATGAACGTTTGCACATGTGTGAGAATGCATGGAAAGTGTGTGTTGATGCACGTATAAACGGAATGTGGATGAAGACATGTGCAACGGTTCATGAGATTACCTGGGTGTGTATTTGAAGTTAAAGGCTTGACTTTGTTTTCTAAATTGGTTTTAAATGGGAAACAGTTTTGGAAAGTTTTGGTTTGAAAGTGGATTGGTTTTTGGAAAGTGATCTTGAAAAAGGGTGGTTTTGAAATCAAAAATGAAAAGGGAATTTTAAAGAGGAGATTTTGTTTTGGGTTGTGTTGTATCTGTTTGGTTCTTGTGCTGACTATTTTTGATGAAGACGCTTTTATTGATGTTGCTTCGATTTGATGTTGGTTTTGGATTTTGGTTTTATATATCGCTCGGGAAATGCCGCCCAGAAAGGTCTCTAAGGATTCGGATATGTCATGCCCAGTTTTGGTCCTCCTCAGACTTTGCCTATTCTCCATGGTAATCAGGGTCCGTTAGAAGCAGTGAAATGGCTCGAGGAAGTGGAACGTGTCTTTAGAATATTGGGAACTCCCGATAGTGTTAAGGTCCGTGCAATTATGGAGTTGTTTGAGGGTCCAGCTCTGGACCAGTGGAAGATGGTTACCCCACCGTCAACGCAAGGTCAAATGACGCGGGATGTCTTTAAAACTGTTTTCATCCAATGGTTTGTACCTGAGGAAGTGAAGCTGGAGAAAAAGAGGGAACTTGTACATATTCAACAAGGCCAACAGACGGTTAAGGCATATGTTGACTATTTCAAGGAACTGATTTCCTTTTCTCCAGATGTAGCGTCACATGAGCTCATGAAGGTCTCTCTTTTCTCTGGGGGTCTTCGTCCAGAGATCAAGAAGCGAGTCCTCCCTTATAAAGACATTTGTTTCGAGAAGCCGGTGGAGGAAGCTTTCTTGGCTGAGTTGTTTTCCGGTGCACGGGTGGTTAGTACTTCAGTGTCCCCTGTTGTTGTTCGTAAGAGTTCCCCCTCTGGCGAGGAAGAGGCGCCAGAGATACCTGTTCCTAAGGAGTTATCCCCTTTGGTCCCTGTTCCTAGTTCATCAGATCGTTCAATGGTGTGCTATCAGTGTGGTCGTTTTGGGCATTTAAAGTCGTCTTGTCACAACCCTCCGAAGACGTGTAATCGTTGTGGTTGTCTAGGTCATCTGGAGAAGTTTTGCAAGAAGCGTCGCTTGAAGAGGAAGCTGTGATGGGAGAATGTCAGTACCTGACTGTGAGGCAGAAGTTGCTTCAGCCATCAGAGCCCCAGCCACAAGTCTCGGGGTGAAGCTCGCGCACAGTCAGGAGCCCCTAGGGGTGTGAAGCCTTGGTTCAGATTTTGTGTTCCGTGTTAGCAGTGGAACAATAAAGATCTTTTAGTACTTGTTATCCTGCTACAAAAGTCCCAACAACGTTGTAAATGCGTTGTTTTTCTATAAAGTGATGGTGGGCTTGTTCTATGATAATCTAAGCAGACTTGTCGTGTGGACATGGTATTCTAAATCGTGTGTCTTTCGAAAGGTGTGTTTGACCCTCATGTGGGTTGACCTCGTTTTAGTTATGTTGTCGATGTGGTTATGTTTTATGGACTTCAATGGATCATGTCTCCAATTTGATGTTGGTTAAATATTTCTTCAATGGGTTCTCCCTAGAGTTGAAGGTTGTTGACTCTAGTCGTGGGTTCAAAGTCTCGACGGAGGTGTTGTTTTAATCGCGCGATGAGAGTTGGTTTGAATTGGTTGGGAGTTCCCGCGTTGACCCCCATTTTTTTTTCTAGGGTTGTCTATTTAAATGGTCTTCTTTTCTGCACTAGTTAAGTTCTTGTGGTGGGGAGAACCCCTTCGTGTTCTCCCCTCAATCTCGGACCCCGGTTTTCTCTTGAATCGGTCGGGTGTGACCTGTGTAGAGTAAGGTCATCCCCGAGAACCTCAGTTTCGTCAGTTCCTTTTGTTCTGTTTGGGCGTAGACTTGGTTTTTGGCTGACTTGTGACCTGGTGACTTTCTGGGGGCAGAAAGTGTCTGTGGTGGGGAGAATTGTCACACCCCGACCGCGGACGTCCGTAATTTTTCTTCTTTCTTGCTCCCGGTCTAAATTTTTTGAAGATTAATTGTGATTGGTGGTTTCGCGCCAGTGCGCGGTCATCGCATCCCTAGCGATGGTCGTGCGTTCGGCCCGGGGGACGATGTGTCCACCCGGCGTTTTAAATATTAATGTTTTTACGTTGACTTTTATTGTTATTACTATTTGAGTTGTGTTATTAATATTGAAGTTATTTTTCGTGTATAAGTATATACCTATATACGTCTATACAAATGTATATACTTTAATACGTTATCTTTATATATGTATATATATGTATATATAGTGTATCTATGTGTATATGTTTATATATAGGTATATAGGAATATATGGGTGTGTGCGCTCGCGCGCGAACGCGCGCGCACATTTGTCTTCAAATGGTTTTAATATTTTAAACATTGGATTAAAGATAATTATTATTTTAAATTTTCTAACTATTAATATTAATATTATTATAAGGTTTTATTATTATAATAATGTTTTATTATTTCTATAAATCATTATTAATTTTTAGGATTTGTTTTATTTAATTACTTATGTTCAATATTATTATTAGTATATTATTATAATTATAGTATTTTAATTATTTTTACATATTATTATTAATATTATCCTCATATTATTATTTATATCTTTGTTGTATTATTATGATTATTATATATATATATATGCATTAAGAAACCCGAAACCCCCTCTCAAACCCTACCCTACTCCCGTAGCCGCCACTTTTTCTCCCCCCTCTCTCTCTCCCCTTTCTCCTCCTTCTTCCCCGTTTTTTTCTTTCTTCTTCTTTCTTCGTTTTCTTCTTTCTTTCCCCTGCTGGTGCGGCCGACCTTGCGCACCGCCGCTGCACCCTCCGCCTCGCCTCGTCCCGGCCCGGCTTCCCTCGCCGCGCTCCTCCTTTTGCGCGCCACACCGACCTCCGCCCCCTGTTCGTCATCCCGGCTCCCCGGCGTCCCGTTTCCCTCCTGCGTACATCAGCCTCCCCTTTCCACACCCTGTCGGCCTCCCCTGCTCTTCCCCTGCACACTCCGCCATCTCCCTCTCCCCGTCCCAGTGCCGCCAGCTCCTCCGCCAGCCGACCGCCGGCCTCCTCCCCGTTTCTCCCCTGCTCGCCGACCACCCTCGCCCAGCCATTCCGGCCAGCCGACCCCCCTTCCCTGCCGGCGCGCAGCGCCCACAGAGCACCCCTCGTGCGGCCCTCTCTTCCTCGCCGCCGCACGATCCGGCGGCCGGCTGCCCTCCTGCCTGTTTCGGCCACCCAACCGCCGCGCGCCCTCCTTGCCAAGCCGACCGTCGTGCGCCCTCCTTGCCAAGCCGCGGGCCGCGCGCCTTCCTAGCCAATCCGCCCCAACCGTGCGCCCCTCCGGCGCGTTTCCTCTGTCCGGCACCTGCACCCCCGACCTCCCCTCCTTCGCCGTGCTCCACTCCCTCCGCCGGTGGTGAGTCTTATTTTAGTTTATTTATCTATTTATGTTTTATTTTCAACATTTTTATTATCATATCAATAATATTAATGTTGCCATTATTTTTATTCTTGTTATTATTATTGTTATAATCATTATGTTAACAATAATAATAATATTATTATTATTATAATTACTATCATATTAATATTAATAATATTATTGTTATTATTATTACTACATTATTATTATTATTATTATTATTATGAATATATTTATTATTGTTTTAATTATTTTTATAATTATGTTGTTATTTTTAATATTATATTATGTTATTATTACTATTTTTATTATTATCATTATTATATTACGCTTATATTATTATTATCATTATTAAGTTAATATTATTATATTATTATCATATTATTATTGTTACTATTGTTATTATAATTATTACCATATTAATATTAATATTTTTATTATTATTATTATCATTATTGTTATTATTATTATTATTATTTAATTATCATATTATTATTATTATGACATTATTACTACTACATTTGGTTATTATTATTATGGATGTTATTATTATAATATTTATATTCTATTGTTATTATATCATGCTATTATGATTATTATTATCTCATGGTTATTATTATTATTATTATTGTTATGTTATTACAATTATTATTATTAGTATGTTGTCAATAATGAGCCTGCTTAACGGCCTATTGTTTTAGGATCGGTTTGACGGCGTGGTACGGTGCGACCATTACGCAACAGGAGTTTTGCGCCGTGTCATTTCGTTCCGAGCTGCGACTTGAGGTAGGTCTCCCTATGCACTTGCCTCTAAATTAAGAATTTATTTATTCCTTGTCTTTTTTTTAAATTTCAGTAAATTTAAGAAAATAATATTAAGTAGTTTTTATAATGTGGTGATTTGCTGATAATACAAGCTGTTTAATTCCAGCATTTCATTAAAAGTGTTTTCCTGGTTTCAATTGTGGGATTTCATAGTAATGTCGCTAAATGGTTCTTCCGGAGTAACGAAAGACATGTTGAATTGGGTTTTGAAATGTTTTTGGTATGTGTAAATTAGTAAATGTACTGTTTATGGAAAATGGTGTTTTCTTGTAACCTTGATTAGTGAAAACATCGTGTGACCCTTTGAAATTGTTTTTGGAAACTTTACGTGTGTTTCTTGGTTGAAGAAAGATGTTTTCCCTTGTTGTGTTATTAAAAATAATGTTTTCTAGGTTGTGAAAGTTGGTTATGTTCTTGTTTGAGTGTTTCATAGAAAGGGGTTTTTGCGAAATGATTGGGTAATGACATTTCTATTTCTAGAAAGGTATTTTTGGCGTGCGTGTGTTTGGAAATATTGTTTGGGTGTGGAAATGGTGACTTTTGTGTGCAATATCTTGTTTGGCCTGCGATATGAGGAAGAAACATACTATGTGAATGTGAAACTTGTTTGAGCACACGGGAATCCCTGGGTATCTAGGTGGGCGGACTAGAACTAGTGTGCTAGTGAGCCGGATGGGTGTCGTCCCTGTTTCACTTAGCTGGATTGACGATTGCAACACTAACTAAACATATGATATCTGAGGGTCGTGGCCTTCTAAGCCACGTGTTCTGAGGGTCGTGGCCTTCTAAGCCACGTTTTCTGAGGGTCGTGGCCTTTTAAGCCACGTTTCACCGAGACACGAGGTTCTAGGGTCCCACGTGAGCTAGATGAACCTTAGGGGTTTTACCCATACTGCTCTACCATCTCTGGTGTGGTGCCTTCCGTCAGCATACGGGGGACCACTTGGGTGTGAGTGTGTGTGCGTGTGTGAGTATGTGTGTGTGTGTGTGTGAGTGTGGGAGTGTGTGTGTGTGCCCATGGTTATTGCTGATAGCTTCTGGTTTATTTTTACTTGCACTTGGTTTTTCCTTGCCTGTTTACCTCTACTTGCACTTGCTTTCTTTCCTGCTTGATTACTTTCAGTTTTTCTTTTCCTCTTGTACTGGTTGCTTTGCGAAAATGGTTTTCAAATAAAAATGCGTTTTTCTCTTGTGTAGTAAAACTGAAAGTGTAACACTTATTTATCGTTCAGAACAAATTTAGAATCAATGAAAAGAAATTCAACTTTTAAAAAGGAATAAGGGTGATGGCTTGTGTTTAGTATTTCAAGTGAAACATTGTAAAAGCATACTTTTATACATTGTAGTTCAAACCTGGAATAGGTAGATTCTTTATTTACAGGCAGTGCATTGGGATTTCTTGTGGGGATCACCTACTGAGTACTTTTGTGCTCACGCCTATCTTTTACCTTTTCAGTTACAGGTTCCTTTTGTTCAGGTTCTCCTACTTGAGTCGCTCAGTGTGGGAGCAACGTTGGTTGTAGTTGGGTGGTGACCCGCGAGGTCACATGGAGGTATGTCGTGGTATAGTTTTGTTTGTGTCTTTAGTGTTTGTCTGTTTGTTTAGTTTATATTCGTTCTTTTGATCCTGTTTTTAGTTTGGGCTAAAATCGTTCCCAACGATTGAAATTTTAACGCCCGACACTTGTTGCCATCCCGGGGGGATCGGGAACGCCCCTCGGGACTTGCCGCGGACCGGCTCGGGTGACCAGTTCAGGGTCGACCCGGGCTGGTTCGTGACAGTATTCTTTCATATGCAGTCCTAGGGTGAACATTAGTGGATAACCTTGAACCACCTCTTAGACCGAGGAAAACCTATCATAAACTTTCTGATCTAGTCCCTGATCCAAAAGAATTTTGTATGATACCACTTGATCTATCTCCCCTCCTAGACTATGATCCTCTTGTGATCTCTTCTTATGTTGGATAATACATGATTACTTTTAAATCATTTGACGTGAAGAACCATCGAACATGTAAAAGGATAGATAAGGGTTTGGGTTATTGATATTTTTACTAAAATGTTTGTAAAATACAAAAGGATCTTGAAAACAAGACAACTTACTGAGAGTCCTCCAATGAGGTGGAAACCGAAGGGTGATGGATCATTCCTTAAAATTTTAGAGGTGAAAGATGGTGTGATCCAGCCCCATTAGGGAAATGAAAATATTATGCATCAACTATTATGGGATTTACAACCCCCAAATTTTTGGTGTGCTCTAGTTTTGGAGTTCTAAATATTTCCCGAATATAGTTTGTATATATGAAACTATGTTAGAAAACAAGGATTCATGATTTTTGGGAAAGAAATATTGATTTTATGAATTTATTTCTTATTGGAATACATGGATACTACTAAGGTATTTTCCTCCTCTGGAAGGAAGATATTATTGTTAATATTACTAATTTTTCATTCATTGATATTAATGCAATATTTTCTCGCCAAAGATTCCTGCTTTGGCCTTTCATTGGTTTCTAAGGGTGGGTTGGTTGTCAAGATAAATGAAAATCATGTAATTGGTTGAGATATTTGTGGGACTTCATTCATGATCATTTTTTAGATGTGTTAGACTTCAAATAGGCCCCAATTAATCATAAAAAATAATGTGGGTTCTTGAAAAGTGGTACACCGATTAAGGATTTTCATAATTCCCTTTTATTGAACTCACTTCATGACCTCATATTTTTATGTAATCTATTTACCTAAAAAATTTGCAGAACACTAGAGGGATGTATTTCTGAAAGGATGGAAAAATGTGTGGGGTCAGATGATTGGAAATAACTTTTTAAGCCTTCTCGATTGTTCATTTACCCTCAGTTTCATCAGACCACTACCCAATCATCCTGAAAATGGTTCCTAATGGGGAAAGGAGGAAGCCTACACATTCCTTTCATTTGAAAATTATTAGGTACCATGAAGATAACTCTATGAAGGAAGCTCGCTCGACATTGGAGTTGTTAGACCAGTGGTTTTACTCTAAAATCCATAATGTAGAACATGATCATAAAGAGCTTATCTTGGTAAGGTTGTGGGATTTTGAAATATGTATCAAGGGTGGAGAGAAATTATAGAAGGAACTCCTCTCTCTTCCTTATATTGATCATGTCCATATAGATATCTCATCATCTAAGAAGGGTTTGAAAGCTACTTTGGGGGAGATGGAGAGTTATTGACATTTTTGGGATAGAGAATCCCATTTAAGTAATCATGATTAGAATACCATGTTTTTCATCAAAGATCATCTATATAGTGGAGGAAAACCATGTTTCCCAGCTGAAGGACCCAACAGGAAGGTTTTCTCATTATGCTAATTAAATACACTCAATTACTTATAATTTTTACAAAAATATCTATAAGGTAGAGATTATTGATATCCCCTAATGTTTACTTAGTTGTATCGAAAATATGATAATGGAGGATATGAACTGATAGCTATAGAGGAATATTTTAAATGATGAAGTATTGGGGGTTCTTCACAATATCCATTCAAGGAAATCCCATAGGCCCGATGGGTTCCAAGCTCTTTTCTTCAAATTATTTTGGCCTATTATTAGGCATGATGTGATTTTCCTATTTAAGGTTTTGTGGGTGAGAAGACCATCCTTCGATTCTATGAATGAATATCTTATTACTCTCATCCCAAAGACCCAAACTCCCTTAAAATTTTCCAGTTTTCACCCATATGACTTTCCAAGGATGTCTGTAAATTTTTTTCCATGGCTATAGTTTTCTGGTTTTCCCACCATCGTTTTACTATAAATCATTGTTCATTTGTGCCAATGAGATCCATCAATGATAATGAAACCATTGATTATGAAATTTTCGATTCCATGATGATTTGTTCATCTAAAAATAATGTCATCATGGTAGTGAAATTAGATATGATGAATAATTATGATAGGGTCGGGTGGCCCCCTATTTCTCATCTCTTCCTTGCAGATATAAGCCACCCGATTGCACATGAAACTCTAAATGAATGCTGCTCAGTTTTGAAAATCAATAATCTGTATGAAATGTAATTTGGGAATCATATGAATCCAATGTAGATGTAAATGTCCTTTATTAATTGTGTGATTCTATCAAGGAGGGGTGTGTTGAATTAGATGTTTGAGCTTACTATGGATGACAAAGACTACATATACATGGGAATCCACACTATTGTCATAAGATTGAAAAAATAAGTATTTGTGTCAATTGGGGAAAGGGTGGAGAATATGGGTTTATTATGGTCCAATAAAAATATTTTTTAGGCTGGGACTAAGTTCCTTGTTGAAGATGCTTCCCAAGTGATTACTTCTTATGCTATTTCTTTGATCAAATTCCACGAATCTTTTTTTTTGATCTGATTCACTCTCTCTCGGATTATTTTTGGTTTGGTATATTGTGATGGTAATTATAATACCCACTAGGATTCATGGGATAAAATCTATGTTTCTATGTTTCATGAGGGTCTCTGTTTTATAAATCATAAATTGTTTAATTATTATATTATGGAGAAATAATGATGAATACTTTTCTACTATCCTAATGTGCCCTTCCCAATGGTCATATGCTCAATATATTTTAGTATTTCTAATTTTCTACATGCCCGTCTAGGGATGCATATAATCTTTATGTTGAGGAGCATATGTGGTGATGAATCTCATCTTCAAAAAGGATGTGTGTGATGAATTGAAAATGGGAATGATGTCAATGTGTGTAATGATATGTGGTTGGCCATCATTAGGAACTTGATTGTTTCCTCCCCTGTTTTCTCAGGATTTGAAGAGGTTATGTTCTGTGAATTATTTGATGACTTTTTATAGGTGTGGAATCTTGATATGATTAGCATGCTATATAATGAGAGGGGATAATATTTTATCATCATAATTACTCTTACCCCAGATATGTATCATGATCATATTTATTTCAGAGGGGAAACCTCATGAGTGTTCTCTATTTGATCAAGTTACGAACTATTAGTTGGTAAATATACTCAAAACCATCCAAGTGATCAGTGTAAGGACATTGACATTCTTGTTTCATTTCCCATGGTTAAGTATTTTTGGTAGATTTTTTGTACATGTGTTTATCCAACCCATGAATTTATTAAAAAACAACAAGTTATTGTGGATGATGAATGGCCCTTGTGTCTCTAGGATTTGTAATATCATTGTACATAATTCTCTTGTGTCATTGGGTGGAGGGGGTGTTGAGGGTGGAATCTGATGTCTCCACGTTGTCGTAGCAGTTGCATTGGCTCTAGAATTAGTATGCACAAAAATGATATTAGGATGTGCCGTACTGGCCGCAAGTTCAGCAACACACATTTTTTGTGAACAATTTAATGGTGGGATTCATGTACTATCCACATTCAGTTTTAGGGTATTGCAAGTCTTATGAACTTCCCAAGAAGAAGATAGGGGAACTGAGATCAAGGCAGTATACCAACAACTTCCCAATATCACACATAAATACTAGGTTTAACTCTTATAGATGAGAGACTATGATGAATAAATAGCCAACCCCAACTTCTAGGGACCAAATAGATACAAATAATTTGTGATGGACTTCGTTTCAAATTTAATTTACTTGATGGACCCTGTTGTCACAACCAGCGCCGCTTCCACTTGGGGTCCTCATCTCATGTTGTCGAAATTATTTTTATACAATTGTTGGGACTAATATGTCAGAATTTCTTATTTGTTACCTAATTAATTTAACAATACTTCATTTTTAATCCTTTATCAAAAAAATATATATTAACAATGTAAAATTATAATTAGCAATAAAAAACTAAGATAGAATTCACATTTTTCATCATTATGTTTAAATGAAATCATTAAACATTACAACATAGAATTGATAAAAGTAATGATCCACTATTGCATGGTTGTCATCAATACCCCCCAGGATGATGACACACCTCATATGCACCATAATTAATCATTTGGTATGATTTTATTAGATAAATAATATTTAAATAGTAGTTGAGTTTACTGAAATTCCAACATGACCAACCTATTAATCGAGCATCAATTCCAAAATAAACCAATAGTATAGAAGAAAATTTAAAATAATATTAATAATAGAAGTAGATCAAAAAAATGAAAAATAAAATCCAAAAACTACAAACATCCACTCAGTCTACAGACACCGAGTGGTGTGACTAGGTGGTGAGCTCGATAGCCCAGTGGATAATCACCACAACGTAAATGTTTTTTATTTTCAAAAATAATCTGTATATTCTGACATAAAATTTATTTAGAAAATTTATTTTTTTAGTTATCATATGAAAACCAAAAATCACAATGAAAAAATAATTATATTTACTTAAATACATTATATATATATATATATATATAATTTTTCATTTATTCTTTGGAATGAGTCATTTTTTGGGGGCTATGACCTATCCTTACAGTCTGAATGTCTATGTGTGTGTGTGTCTATGTATTGTACCTCCAATATCTTTGATATTATTTCCATTCAAGTTATATAATTTACAATATATATATATATATATTCATATTTTAATTTATATATTTTTATAATTTATAATATAACTATAAATTTACCACATACATTTATATTTATAGTTATGTGTGTGAGTTTATATATATTTATAATTATATGTGTCTGTATGTTTATTATTATCTCTCTGTGTGTGTATATATAGACACACAAATGAAAACTCACATTTATAAATATATAAATATTAAAATATTAATGCACACACATATAAATACACAAAAACAAAAAATCATATATTTATGTATATATACTATCACATTTTTAAATAAATAAATTTTAAAATATACATAAATACATGAATGCATGCATGTATACATAGGAACATACTTACAAACATACATTCTTATAAGCGTGCATACATACATACATACATACATTCATGCATGCATATATACATAGAAACACACACACACACAGACACACACACACACATGCATGAATACTTACACGCACACACACACACACCAGCATACATACTTACTAACACACACATGAAAAAACTCACACACACACAAATATATATATATATATATATATATATATATATGAGTATATAGCTATATATTTATGTATATTTATATTAAAATTTCCTAAAAAATAGAAATATAAAGATTAAAAAATATTTATTTACACAAACACACCAATATATATATATATATGTATTATAAATAGTCAATGAGGGGGAATCACAAATATACAAAGAAAACACACAACACACACAAGGTGGAAGCTGGATAGACTGGATCTTTAGACCACTCTAACACCCCCACAGTGCTACTACCATTGAGTTGTACCATGTTTTCTTATGTGCATGTGTGTTTTATTTTATATCACATAAATTTATTTTAGAAAGTGTTACTAGAAATTTGACATAAAGTGACAGGAAAGGGAATTTTCAAGGGTTTGAATCTCAATTGTGTTGTAATAATTCTGAATTTCCGGGTGTGTTTTCTGGAATTGAGGTCGGTTCCATCTAGATTAGTTGTCATAGGGGAATTGACTAGACCCAATTTTTCATTTATGAATGATAAATTATTTAAAATATTTTTAGAACATTTACATGTTCTAGAAATTAACACTAATAAATTCATCCCTTATCAGTGTTTTTCAGGGTCTATAAAATCAAATCCCATTTATCGTCGCTTGACAAATCAAAAATAAGTTGTCCCTAATAAAATATATTCCTAGTAGTTTTAAAAGATCAATATATAGTAGTAAAAGATAATATATTTTCATGGAACCGTTTAAATACAAATATATTTAAATTATAGATTTTCATTATAGTAATATCATATTGACACACAATTAAACTAAAAAATTATAATTAAAACAAATGAAAAAAAACTATAATATGGGTCCTCCTATAATGATCATCCCAACAACAGCAAAAGAAGCATGCATCTTTTATAAAGACAGTTCTTATTTTAGTAATATCACATAATGAAATAAGAACAATTAAAAATTGTAATGTTATACAATATATTATAAATTTCAATCAGGATGATGCATAGTAAATTCCTACATATCAAGAATGAATCATGGATTGTTATGATACAATATGAAAGAAATATGAATGATTTTTTTTACTATTTGATGTATGTTCTGAATTAAAAAATTACGTTGAAATTAAAAGTACACAATTTCAATCATACTGGGAATATATTTTATCATATATATATATATATATATATAATCCAAACATGTAAAAAACACATCACAAATATTTCTCTAATGCATCACAAAAATCTGAGAATGTTCTCTTGGTTTTGACTATGAGATACACATTTTTAACTAAAATGACTTTCTAATTTTAAAACACTTACATTCAATCATATCAAAGACACCATGTATTAAATTTATGTGCGTGTAATTTGAATAATTCATAAATTAATAATCCGTTTTTCTCTTATGTATAATGAAATTTCAATCTCATCTGATTGGTTTTGACTTTATGACACATATTATAAACTAGAATGTCACTATCAAATTGAAAATAGACACCTCTAATCATACCGACTTCACTGTGTGTCATATTGATGTGGACTTAATTCATGCAGGTCAAAATTGAATCATTTATTATTGGATTAAATATTAATTACAAATTAAGGGCCTTAGGAACATAATTTCTAGATCTCAAAATTATAAAAATTAGTTCACTTAATATGTTTTAGTCACTAGAAATTTTAGCGTGAGGGTTTTATCAGATGGTAACATATTATTGTGACGTAAATTACATATAGATATGACGAGTTTAAAAAAATCATGAATGAGAACCAAATATAAGGCTCATATAGTGGTATTTTGTATGTGATATTCAATATATGTTATTTTTAATGGTTCAATAAAAACATAATATAGATTTTAATAATATAAAATGTATCATGTAATAGAAAAATTAGTATTCACATTATAAATCATTCTGGTTTTTTGTACATGTGTATATTGAAATAAATTTCATGGAGTATAATTATAAGTGACCTCTCAAATTAAAATTTTGAGTTATAACTAATTGATATTCATCATGTAATATTATGTCTGTGATGAATGATTATAGGAATCATGAGTATAATTCTTCTATCAGAATACAAAATAAGATCACGAGACATGAAACATTTTTTTTTATGATGTATTACCCATAGTGAATACTACATTGAGTGTTATACACTATGTATTTTGTATTATAGGGATGCATGGTCCATATTTATAATCTAAACTACCTAATTTTGGAATGATAACCATATTCATAATATTTATACTTAAATAAAATTCATATAAATTCATTGAGGATTCAAAAAGTAGGGTTTGATTGGGTATGTTTTTGGTCATTTCATTGATTAGAGATCAACTAAGATAATATACTTCCTCCCATATAATGAATATGATATTTAGGCCCTCAGTTGAGATAGAATGATTAAATTTATATCCATAATTATAAGGTACGTATGAAGGTATTATCAACATAGATTTGTGACATATGATGTGTTCATTTGCTAGATGAATGGCATGTGATGTATTCATCAGACTGGTCAATCTAGAATTTGATAATCGAGAATTTATAAGGAACTTATATGAGATTCACATACTATAGGATCCGTGGTTATTTGAAGAATCATCCAATGTGATCATATAAAATTCATGTGCTTCTTTTGATGTTATTTTTGGGAACATGTTTATAGATATATGTATTTGATGTATATCACAGTTAATCCCATTGTTTGTTGAGTATCATTGATTCTATTCAAGAGGACACAATTTTCATTAAATTTTTGATTTTATGTACTATATTTTGTTCAAGGATATAAAGTCCCATGGGTTCACACCATTTGGTTGATGAAATGGTGATTTAATATTACAAAACATGTAGATATAATCAAAAAATGATTTAGAGTTTATTCAAAAGGACTTTTAAATTGTTATTCAAAAGGTATTTTATACAATGTGACACATGGTGAATTTGATAATATTTATCAAAATAGTTTTGGATGATATATAAAATGGGTTTTGGATATGGTTGAACATGTTGTAATATAAGATATGATAAAAGGTGAAGTGGCACAAAATCCATTTAGAAATTAGGGCAAGTGAGCAATTAAAGGGAATATGCCTGCAAGCCATGTGGTATCGTATATGACGATATGGTACGTCCTTGAGTAATAAACATATATGGAAATAGTCTTAAATTTATGAATTTAAGGTAAATAATATTTTATGATGAATAAATATCATATGATCTTCCTTGGAAATTCATATCATACAACATGGGTGAATGAAAATGCCATGAATTGTAAGGTATGACACATTTGGAATAGTTATGATTCATCTAAAAAAGTGGAGTGTTAATGAGTTAACACTAAAATATCTTACATGTATGCTGTTATTTATTACTTATTTCATGATATGAAATGGATGGGGGAGTGTGTGTTTGGGGGTTACATGGGATGAAACTGTAGGCCATTACTGGTGCATATGAGAAACACATGAGTAAATGCATGGGCTCAAGGAGGTTCCCTAAAACCTAAATAAAGGATTAATGACCATAGGTATAGTTACTAAATGATCTTAAATCAAGTGTATTGCTAATAATCTCTCCCTTAAGAGTCTCTCTTCTTCATTCCTTATTAGTCTCAAAAGATACTAGAATATTTTGGATGTTTGGAAGTCCCTATATAAACTATATATGAGATTTTGTACATTCCCATGGATACACCACAGAGGGAAGATCCTTTCATATTTTCTTTAGTTATCATCATAATTCATATATAAAAAGGAAGTAGTTATAGTTATCATTGATGTAAGGTACACATTCGCAATTAATAATTTATATTATTTCAGTGTCAAAGGCATGTTGATCTCGAGTTTTAGGGTTTGTTAACATTTATGCAACGTTGACTAAATATTAATAATTATGTAAAATCCTATAAATTAATTCCTACAAGACATAAATGAATCATAGAACAATTTCCTAATGTTTGATGACAATATTTGTGTGTTTTAGTTGTTGTGACTATGTGCCACATGTTTTGTAATAAAATATCTTTTTTAAATTAAAGACACACACTTTCAGTAATACTTGACACACTATGGGTCAAATTGTCTTCTAGTTTATTATATCGATAAAAAACAAATCATGAATAATTTTCGTAAGGATAATGATAATCTAAGTAGTTTTGATTTTTTTACTATGCGACACATGGTTTTAACTAAAATGTCAATTAAAAATTGAAAAAGTAATTTTTTTTCCATTTCATTGACGATAATTTTTGGATTGATGTGAGGTTAATTTCTAGAGGACAAAAATAAATCATTGATTTTTTACACTAATTTCATGAAAATATAATTGTGTTTCATCTGTTTTGACAAAGTAAATCCAATTTTGAACTAAAAAATCAATTTAATATTGAAAACATATAATTTCAGTCATGACAACCGACCCATGTGTTGGAATGATATGTGGTTATTTCCAACATGTTGTAAATTAATAATAGATGATTTTCAAAAATTATAATGAGAATATGAGAATGTTTTTCCAGTTTTGACTATATTATGATTGTTCATAATGAAAATATATGTCATTTTAAAATAAAAAATGCACACTTTTAGTCATAATGACCACAATTCATGTCCGACTAATGTGAGCATAGTTTATACTGATCAAAAATATATAATGGAATTTTTCATAATGAATCATGATTGTAAATGTATGTTTGATCATTTTTTACTATGGTATCCAGGTTTTGAACTTTAATGTCACTTTTAAATTGAAAAAACATAATTTCTATTATTTCAACCATACCACATGTCGAGTTATTGTGAGGTTGATTAATAACGGTCATAAGTAAATTATTGAATGTGTTTATAAATAATCATGAATATCATTGATGGTTGGATTAGTTTTAAAAATGTTGTGAATATTTGGAACAAAAATTCCTCTTTTAAATTTAGAACATTCACTTTCAGTCACACCATCTATAAAATGATCAAATGGACATGAAGTTAATTTATATATTTCAAAAAAGATACATGGGTAATTTTCATCTTGTATTATTATAATTAAAGAATATTTTCTCAGTTTTGAATATGTGGTGTCTGTTTTTTACTAAATAGATCGTTATAAATTGAAAACACACATATTCAATCATACAAGAAATAATGCATCATAGAGTGATGTGAGGTAAATTACTAGAGGAAAAAATTAATCAATCATCATTTTAAAAAAATTTCATTACAATTTGAGTTAAATTTTTTGGTTTTGAATATGAGATATAGTTTTTGAACTATAATATCACCTTAAAATTGAATACACTCACCTCAAATTATACTACATATACTATGTGTTAAATTAATCGGCAGTCAATTCCATGAAAAAAACAAATCATGGATAATTTTTCTAAATTACCATCACAATTCAAGAATGATTGATTTTTTTACTATTTTATGCATGTTTTCATCTAAAATGGTATTTTTTATATTCAAAATATTTATTTTTTGTTATATAAACAAAATTTTGTTTCAATTTGTTGTGTGATTAATTCCTAAAACCCAAAAAATAAATAATTAATCATTTTTACAAAGAATCAAAATGGTATGAGCATGTTTTATATGATTTAAATATGTTACACATGTTGAGGATAAAAATTTCACTTTTAAAATGAAAACACACACGTTCAGTATTATCATCTACAATGCATGTCAGATTTATATGAGTTTAATTATTAAAGGATACAAATGAATCATGGATTATTTTCCTAAATTATCACCACAATCTGAGAATGTCTGTTCAGTTTTGACTATGTGACATATTTTTTGAACTAATGTTTTACATTAAAATTTAAAACATGAAAATTTAGGGCATGGATTTATAATATAAAATTATATGAATATCATTTCATGAATTCATATATATATATTAAAATATAATGTAGAATATCATGTTCTACTAGGACTGAATAACTATAATAATTTTTTTTGAAAGAAATCATACCATTAAAATTTAAATATCAATATTATATCCATAATTAAATTTTTTTAATCAATATACCTTTTATTTACAATTAAAAGTGAGTATTTATCCCAATCATGCAATTATTAAATTACAAAAAACAAGTTGGAAATTTTTGTTAACTTCAGTCACCATACCGTGTACTGGAGTTAAATTTTGTATATACATAACTATTTTCTATAGTAATTATCATTTTCAATAATAATTTATCTGAATATATATATATATATATATATAATCATGAGTTTCTTGATGTGGTGGGTGGTTTTGATTAATACTACTAGCAAGGTGTTAAAAAATGAAACCAATATGATTGGTTTACTCTTTTTGATCCCACACATTTCCTTTAATTCTATGGTGCATTCAAAATTTTAGGTCATATAACTTGATTGTGATTGTATAGAACAAAAATAAATGTCACAAGTATTGAAATTCAATGATATTAAATGTAAATAAATAATATATATATATATATATACATGTATATATATAAAAAACATCTTTAAGATTTTAATGAATTTTTTAAAATAAAATTAGCAATAAGAAACCTCTTCTTCCTAATGTCTAGAAAAATTATGACCCTAATAATTTCACTATTTCATAAAAAAATATATTTACATACGTTAATATTTACACTCCCAAAAATCATGGATGAAAAATATTCACCTTGGTTCATAATACAACAATATTATTGGGTCCGTAATTGACCTCTAACATGAATCCCCATATGACAGAGGCTTTCGACTACTAGCTGAGATCCAGTGTTTTGTTGAGATGGTATGGAGTATGATATACTATATAATACCAAATTTGGGATCGAATTAATGAATGATACTGATTGTAGTATTGTATTATGCACAATATACAAGAGTGGGGGTGAATTGAACACTTTAACAATTTCCTTTGGAACTTTTGATGATGGTAATGTTTAAGAAAGTTAAGCAATGATAAAATTCACCAAACCATTACTTCTACAAAAATTCTTGAATCTGGAAAAGTGATTCTGAGAAAGTGATTCTGGAAAGATGGTTCAACAAAAGGAAACTTATCAAAAGATTACAAAGAAGATGATTATTACTTAAAGCTTATTGAATCTCACTAAATCAGAGTAGAAGTAATTCAAAAATAAAATATAGTTATACTTTCTTCAACAATCAAAATTTAGTAAATAAACTTCAAACAAAATAAGTAACAAGTAGTAAATATTTTAACCCAATGAGTAGTGTATCCTACAACCTTGGATAGAGGTCCCTTGATTTATAATTTCAATAAATCCTATCTAACCCACACGAGGGTAAGTCTTCAATATAAAGATCAAAGACTATCGTGATATCCCTGGAAGCCCTCAACTTAAAGGTAGTCGGCACCTATGTCTTCCTTAGTAAGTAATTCCTCACCTTCAAGGTAGTCGGAACCCTTATCTTATTATCCCTGGAAGCCATCAAATGTACACAAAAAAATTCAGAGTCACACAATGGAATTTTGATCAAGGTGTATAGTATTCACTAAGCATGAGAGTATCTCTTTAAAAATCACTTCAACAGAATGTAATCTCTAGAGTCATAAAAAAATATTGATATAGATCAAATGAGCTCCTATTTATAGGAACAACACAAATCATCGGCTCCCTCCTACAATGAGAATATTTTTCCATGAATTTTCGGGGGTACCTATAAACATTACACACAAACTACAGTTAGTTAGTAACTAAAATCAAAACATTGTTTCATGTCTATATCAAGGATAAGAAAAATAAGGTTTCTTGACCAAATTCATTTTTCAGAGTCTAAGAAATAATGAAAGATGTGAATATAACCATAAACTATTCAGTGTATATAATATTAGGATATTCATATTCTATTTATCAAGGAATTCATAGTTATAATTCTATAAAATTCAGAGTCTAAATTCATAAGAATTCGGAGTCTGAGTTTATAAGAATTTAGAGTCTAAACTCATAAAAGTTTAGAGTCTAAATTCACAGGAATTCAGAGTCTGATCTCCCAAGAGTTCGGAGTATGAGATCATAAGAATTCAGTGTCTGAACTCATAAATGTTTGATGTCTGAGTTCAATGGAGTTCAGTGTCTGAACTCATAAATGTTCATAGTCTGAAATCAGTAGAATTCTGATTTTGAACATATAAAATTTTGGAGTCCGAATTCAGTAGAATTCAGAGTCTGAACTCATAAAAGTTCAGAGTCTGAATTTAGAGAACTCGTAACCATAATTAGAATCCTAAAAATAGAATGATTTATATCTATGCATATATATGATTCCTTGGTTTTGAATATGAAATCTAATTTTACACTTAGAGAATGAACAATGAAAACATGGTAAGGATAAATTTCCTTGGGAAAGGAAAATTTTCCTTATTAAGAGAAAACATAGGAAAATGAAATTTTCCTTAAGATAATGTGTTTGTTATTTTCAAAACATGAATGAATGGAAAAATTATAAGGAAACCTTATTGACTAAACAATCTCAGTCTTTTTGGAAAGCTCAAACATCCTTTTGAAAAAGAATATAGGACATATAAAATATTTTTCTTGATCTTTGAAAATAAAACATATCTCCCTTAACACAAGGTCAATGATGAATACGACTAACTCCACCTTTAGATTTGGAACACTAATGATAGTATTCTGATTTCCAAAATGGGGTTTTTGATTATATTGAATAATGAAATATTTATAATGAAAACTGACATAGTATTAGTATTTTTTTGACATTCATTTCTACACCTTTGTGATTTTTAAAAATTATTAAAGGGAATTGAAAAGAAATTATGCTACCAGAATGACTAGTAATGTACAACCAAAATAAGAGAAACCAAATTTTTCATTAGAATTCGAAAAATTTGTACAAGGACAAAATACAAAAAATGTTCAGAATTACAAAATTTTATACTTCCTTATCATTGGGAATCAGCTTATTCACTATGATCTTAATCATTTTGATTACTATGTGGTCTTCACCTGCTCGCATTAAAAGCTGATCCTATTCCCTAGCGTTATTCTCTAAATCTTTGATTTTATCATCCCGAGCATTGAGTGATTTAGCCTGACTATTTAGAGATTAGTCCAAATTTATTTGCTTCTCTTCCATCTCTATCCTGAGATCTCTATCTCTTTTCCAACATTGAGAAATAGATTACAAAATACCATTTAGATCATTATCTTCTTGCATCTCAGTATTTTGTTCCAGAGTTAGCTTTTCGTTAATAGAATTGGTAAAATCCGAAAATTTACTATCTTCGGTGTCAAATTCCTCCTGGAAACTATCATGAAATTCATCAAGAATCCACATTTCGTCACCAGTCTTCCTTGACCAGGTAGTTATCTTTTTTGCATGACCATTTATGGGAAATGTAGTTGATATGGAAAATCATGAAGTCTTCTTGAATTTTAACACACTTATCCTTCACTGTGGATACTAAATATGATTTCTGATTTAAGGTGTGTTGAAGCAACTGGCATCTGGAATCAATACATGGAATAATCAGAATGGTCCCATCACGCTTCTTCAGAGACAGGACCAAGAAATCATGTCCAAGGGAGGATGATTCTGAATCTAAGACTTTTCTCAGTGAGGGCTCTTTCTATAACACAACAATATTCTTATTTCAAGATCCACTAGCTTCCTTCTTCTTCACAAAAACTTTACTAGGTGTATCAAAAACTACCTTTTTCCCCTTATCTACCTTGGGAATGGCATCCTCATCAGGGGATATAAGTTCACTATCTAATAGTTGAACAATTCCGTCTTCATCTAATTGCTCCATCTCAACTCCTGCCTCGGCATATTCAGGATGAATGAAATAATTATTAAAACATTCTACTTCATACAACATATTCACTTCTTCTTCCAACATATCACTTTCACCTTTCTTATATTTCCCAGGTGTAGAATGCATTGAATATTATGCTTATAAAGATTGGACTGACAATTTCTCAGATGGAATTTCATTCTCATGAAAATTGTCAACGTGGTCTATCAACTCTATGGTGTCACCACTGCTTTCTTCTTCTTCATAAACTTCTTCAACTACCTAAACATATTTTTCTTTTTCTTTTTCCGGATTCAAATACATATTCCCCAGTGTCTCTGGTAATGCTTCTACCAAGAAAGATTCTAGTACTGGAATATTTTTTGAATCATTCTCAGTATCCCTTAGAAGGTATTGCACAATTTCAGCCTCAATCAACTTCTTCTTTTGTTCTTTTTCTTTTTCATTATTCTCAATCTCATCAGCAGTCTTTTCTCTTAAGGAATTTTATTCAAAAGGATCCAAACCAAACCTAGGCTCCCCTTCTTTCTTGTTATTCTTGTCTTCCCTCCATTTAGGGACTACATCATCCAAATAATTTTTTTGCTTCATTGGTTTTGGAGGTGTGGATTGGTCTTCTTTAGACTCTAGAATTTTTGCTTCCTCTTTTAAATCCTTCAACTTCCTCTTCCTCCCACATTTTTTAGAGGGCTCATCCAATTCCTGTTTCATTGGTATAGCTTCAGCCTCTTCTGTAGGTAAGTCAAAGAATTCTCCAAATTCATTAGGAAAACATTCTTTCATCCCCTAAAAAGTGTCATCACCAACCAGCATGACTTTACAATTTCTTATCATATAATTGCAAGGTATTTTGAAAGATTCTAAACACTAAAAAATCAACATAGAATGAATGACCGGATACATGATAATCTAATCCTTTAAATTTTCATTCTTGATATTCTCTATTGTAATAAAAATATGCTTAACCAAATTAACCTTCCTCAAATTTTCCAAAAAATCTAGGATATACATATCACTCTTCTTCAATATATCCTTGTCCCCTTTTCTCAGAATGATGAATCCTTGAACCCATAATTCAACGATCTGAAAATTTGTAGACAAGTGAGAAATTGTTTGAGACTTTACTTCATAATGTCCAAGACAAGCCATAGCCTTCACCATTATTGAATCATCCTTGATTATTAGGAAACTTATGTGAAAAAAATTAGCTTCTCCTTCATATTGAATACCAACCAAGCTAGTATCCATGGTGTATGAGAGAGCTTAGGTATTCCCCTCACATTTAAATGAGAACATATCTTTCCCTTCTTCCTTAAAAAAAAATACTGATTCATATAACTCAACTGGAAAATCTAGATACAACAAATCATCAGCTCTGGGATTCGATTTGGAAACACTCTCTCATTTGTTCAGTTTTATGTTCTTTGAGATGATGGAATCATACGTGGAAAAGAAGTTCGGATGCACCAACCATTCTCTATAATCCTTCCACTCTACGATAGGATTGACATTAGAAATGCCATTCTGAGAAGATTCTTCGACAAACATTCAGACTTGAGCATGTTTTGAGAGGTTCAAAATGGGATTATGTTAAAGAGCAGAGCTTTAACACACGAGAGCTTTGATATCTATGTGGGACAACCATTAGGGGGTCCTTTTTATAGAAAATATATGCGACAATTCATCTTCCATACACAATCTAATGACTGAAAAACCTTCTAACTAGATCTGATGGTTGAGATGATAGCTGGAAGGAAAATTTGAAAGAATCTGATTTTTTGAGTTTTTTTTATAAAAACCATTCATATTTTAGGAAAAGAGAATCTGAAAAATTTTAAACACAAAATGAAAATACCAAAAAGTAATATATTATTATGAAAATTCAAGAAAGGAAACATACCTTTTGGATTCTTATAAAGATTATTTGTAGTGAGGAAAATTCTTCTTTAAGAAGTATAGATTCTGAAAATATTATTACGAATTTTTTGAAGAACTGATAACGAAAATTTTAGAAAATCGTCATTATGAAAAACATAGCAAAACATCATTATTAAAATTATGAAGAAAAATATATCATTTTGAGTGATTTTGAAAATCTAGCTAATAAAATTTTCAATATAAAACATTTTGAAAATATGACTATGATCAATTTCATTACGAATGATTTTGAAAATCTGACTATGAATGAATTTGAAAATCTGACTATGAATTATTTTAAAAATATTACTATGAAAAATTTCATTAAGAAATATTTTTAAAATCTCACAACGAAAAATTTGGAAAACTATATTTCAAAAAATTTAGAAAAAAATGTACCCCCTATGAAAAAGAATTTATTACTGTAAGAGTACTTGTTTCAACAGGATTCTAATAAGTATGATAACCCAATGTTTATCATTCCTACCCTCTATATAATTTATTCATATCTATTAGAAGGTAAATATTTGTTGAAAATATCAGTATGTTGATCTTGTGTTCTGATTAATTGAAGAATAATAAATCTTTTTTGGGTGTGATCCATAAGAAAGTGATGCCTATTATCTATGTATTTTTCATGAGATTGATGTGAATAGTTTTTACTAATGGAAATGGTACTATTATTATCACACAAAATTTGTGTTTTGGAAAAACTCATACCATAGTCGGTGAGTGTGTTTTGCATCCACAACACTAGAGAAAAAAAACTTCTAGCTGCTACATATTCAGCATCAGTAGTGGAAAGTGCTAATTAGTGTTTCATTTTTACATGACCAAGAAACTAATGAATCTCCCAATAAATGACAAGATCCAGATGTAATTTTTCTATCCATTCTACATCCACCAATGTCACCATCAGAAAAACTCTTTAAAACAAAAACATTTCTACAAGTATAAAAGTGTCCAAGATCTATGGTTCCTTTTAAGTAGCGAAAAATTCTTTTCACTGCCTTTAAATGAGATTCACTAGAATTGGATAGATATCTTTCACATAAGAATATTGAAAACATTACGTCTAGATGACTAGATGTCAAGTAAAGTATACTTCCTATCATACCTCAAAAAGATATTTGATCTACTGGTTTCCTAGATTCATCTAGATGAAGTGAATTTGAGTTACCAATGGGAGTACTTATACTCTTAGTATTATCATATACCTACTTTTTAATAATATCTTGAATAAACTAATTTTGGGATATATATGTTCCTTCTGGTTTTTAAGACATTTTAAAACTAATGAAAAAATGTTAACTCACCCATCATACTCATTTCAATCACATATTTCATTCGATACACAAAGGCATCAGTTAGAGATTGCTGAGTTGAACCAAATATAATGTCATCAACATTAATTCAAACAATCAAAAAAAATTTCTTATCTTTCTTTATAAAATGGTTTGGATCATCATTTCAGTTAACATAATTATTTTGATACGCAAAACCGCTAAGTCTATCATACCAGGCGCGAGGGGTTTTCTTAAGTCCATACAAAGCATTTGTAAGTTTAAAAACATGTTTAGGATGTTTTGTATCTTCAAAACCTATAGATTGTTCAACAAAATCATCATATTTTACATAACCATTACAGAATTCACATTTAACATCCATTTGAAACAAATTTGAAATTGGGGAATGTTGCAATGGAATGTAGAATACGAATAGATTCAAGTCTAGCTAATAGAGCAATGTTTCTTCATAGTCTATTCCTTCTTATCTATTAATGACTTTAGCAACTAATCTAGCGTTATTTCTTTCTATGATTGCATTTTAACCACACAAATTTTTAAAGACCCATTTTACTCCAATAACAGAAGTTTCCTTTTTTTTTTCTTTCAACCATTTTCCGGATATTATTCCTTTCGAATTTATTTAGTTTATCTTGCATAGATTTTATCCAACAATCATCACACAAAGCTTAATCTGTTCTTTTTGGGTATAATTTGGAAAGAAATTCTAGATAATCTAATTCCTTTATTAAAAAACATCTAGTACATACAGTTTGAATTACATCACCAATGATACTATAACTCGGATGATTATTATGAAACAACTAATTTGGGTTTTGTAAAACCTGTTCATCAACATAGTGTAGAATTCCTTCTATATTAAATGTCTTAGAAATAAATTCTAGGATATTTTCTTTATCAAAAGGATTTTATATCAATGTTTGATAAAAAGTTTTTGAAAACACATCCAATAATATAGGTTGGGGTTTTTTAAAAACAAAAGGGCCAGTTTTATCAAATTTGACAAGTACTGTATCTTCAATAGTACAAGTATTTGGATTGAAAACACTATAAGACTTAGAAGTGGTGGAGTAGCATAAAAAAATTACATCATAAGATTTTGGTGAATGTTTTTTAGATTATCATTAGTATTCAGAATGAATACCTTGCAACCAAAAACCATAAAGAATGAATGTATAGGTTTTCTACCATTCCATAACTCATAATGAGTTTTATGAAGAAAATGTCTAATAAAACTCATTTTACAGTATAAAAAGTAGTAATTACAGCTTCAGCTCAAAAATATATTGCTACTAAATACTCACTCAACATGGTTCTTCTAATTTCTTGAAGAATTTTATTTCTTCTTTCAATAAAACCATTCAATAGAGGTGTTATGGGAGCTGGAAATTAATGAGTAATGCCTTTTCTACTACAAAATGTTTCAAAAATAGCATTTTGAAATTCGCCTCCATGATCACTATAAATAGTTATCAATGGACAGTTTTTATCATTTTTAACTTGGGCACTAAAAAATACGAAATTAGAAAATGGTTCAGACTTCTTTTCTAGAAAATAAACCCACATAAATCTAGTGTAATCATTAACTAAGACAAATACATAATACTTTCCTCCAAAGCATCCAGCTTGTGTTGGACCAAAAAGATGATATGAACTAACTGTAATGCATAATTGGTTGAGACTTCACTAACTAATTTAAAACATGATTTATGTTTCTTTCCATATTGACAACGATCACAAACTTTTGAAGAACCAAATATATGCTCTAGTATATCCTTAACTATTATTTTTGTAGAGAGTTTGAGAATGTTTCAAATGATACAATGTCCTAACCTTCTATTCCATAACCATGAATGATCCTCCATTGCCCTAAGGAATGTTAAGTCTTGACTCTTATGGTCTTCTATGTTTAGAGTGTAAAAATTATCTTCCTAATTGGTAGAAATAATAAATTCTACCTTGGAATTTTTTACTAAGAACTTGTCATTCATAATGTTCACAAGGTAACCCTCATCACATAATTGACTTATGCTAATGAGATTGTTCTTAAGACCCTTAACAAATTAAAAAAATGAAATCAATGTTTTTCCAACGAGAACGATGATTCCAATACTAATAATTTCTCCCTATGCATTATCTTTCAATGATACTTTTACTGCTTTCTTCTTGATAATCATTTTAGAGTATTTTTTGTTACCATTCATATGATGGGAACATACACTATCCATGTACCATGTATTTTTGTTGGCAATATCTTTATTTTCTTGAAAATAAGTGAGTTATACTTTCATAATCCAAACATTCTTGGATCTGGAAAATTTTGAAAGAAACATTTTAGGCACCCACATTTTCATAGAAAAATTGGCTGTATGAAATCCTAAAGATTGGGTTTTTTAGGGAACGATTTATTTCCCAATTCCCACCACACTGTCACTTAGTGCATAATGGAGAACTTTGAGGAACAAAATAATTTTTGATAAAAATTTGGTTTGAACTAGTATAACCAAAACCAGAACTATTCCATAGAGGTTGGATTTCTGAATATATCTTATGAAATTTATCTTTACTTAAGATAAATTTTGAAAAACCCTTCCTCTAATAATAAATTTCGGATTTTAGTTTGAATACCAACTTCCAGACTTCCAAAACATTTGTTTTTGAACCAGAGTTAGTTTTGAAAACATTTATCTTAGAAAATAATTTTTCTATATCCTTATAAAGTTTATCCATCTCAGAATTTACATCCACATTATTTTTTGAAATACTTTCGAGATCAAAAATTCTCTTATCAAGATCTTTAGAATGATATGATATTTCCTTAGTAAGAATAGTAATCCTAGAATTTTCATTATCATGCTTTTTCTGGAGTTTTGAATTCTCATTCTCAAGGATCATAGAAAACCAAGAAACTTTTTCATAGGTGGGTAAAGTATTATCTTCATCATAAGAAGATTATTCATCAGAAGAGTTATGATTTTTACTATTACTTTTTTGAGATACAGTAGTTATGGATTCAGCATTGTGTACCTTATCCATTAATTAATTATTTTTAATAGGTAGTCGGGCTAGTAAACCATGATTCCTCTTTCCGGATGATTTTTTGTCTAATGGTTCATCTGAAGAGTCACCACCACTAGAACTCCATGTGTCATTGGAATTCAAAAAATTATTACCTTTAGCCTTATCATAATTATTTCTATTCCCCTCAGAATAAACTTCCTTTCATTCATTTCTCTTAAGCATAGAACAATCTACTCTTATATGTCCAGCTCTCTTGCATACCTAACATGTGATTTCTGAGTATTTCTTATCATTCCCTTCATTCTTATTGTATCTGGATTGAAATTTCTTCTTTCCAACAGACTTTTTCATCATTTGAGAAATATTGGATAATTTATTCTATGAAGATTCACTTCCACTAGATTCAGATTAAATAACAACATTCTTAGATTTAGATCATGTAACACTCTCAAGAGTATTGGATTTCATATGATTGTATTTTTAGTAAAAGAGAAACATCCATATCCATTCATCTTATTAATATTATCTGCATATCTCTTCATTCTAGTCTCATGTTGATGAACAGTTCCAAAAAGTTCATCAAGAGAAATCTGAGCAACCTTTCTATTCCATCAATTGTAGTCCTCTTGGATTACCACTCATTAGGCATGATTTCTATGATCTTCTCCATATGAACTTCATCATATAATCCTTTATCACCCATATATTGTAAACTATTAACAATAGTCATGAACCTGTGTTTCACCTTACATATGGTTTCTCTATAAGGAAAGAAAAAACCATGATATTCAACTCCTAGCATGGCTCTTCTTGTTTCAAAAACATTTAAAGTTCCAAAGTGAGTAACTTCAAGTTTATTCCAAATTAAATTTTCTTCTTCACAAGATGAAATTTGGTGATATATATTTCTAGTCCAAGTACAAAGCAATGTATTGCATACCTTATAATATAGTTGTTATTCATGATTTTCTGGATTGGTGAAATTACTAACTTCTTTGTCAGGGATTTTATAAACTCTAGCAAACATAAAAAAGTTATCCACTCTAGTATTGATAATAAATTTTTTCATACAATCCCTCCAATATTTGAAATCATTACAACAAAAAATAGGTGGTCTTGTAGGATTCATGTTTTCTATGGAACCAACATTGATTCCTTCCTTCTAAAAAAATAGTTCCACACAATCTTTTCGGTAATACAAGTTTGTAAACATGAGAAAATATAGAACAACTAAATGTGGGAAAAGAATCATATATGTGAATATAAGTATTTCAAATAACTAATCTAATACTAATTGTTGAGATGGTATGGAGTGTAAAATAATCTATAATACCAAATGTATAATCAAGATAATCAATGATACTAATTGTATATTTTTATGATGCTCAATATTCAAGAGGGGGGAGGGGTGAATTGTACACTTTAAAAAATTAGTTTGGAAATATTGAATATGTTATTTTTTAGCAATGTTAAACAAGAAAAAAATCAAAAAACCTCTAGTTATACAAAAAATGATTGAATTCGGAAAAGTGATTCTGAGAATGTTATTATGGAAAGATGGTTTCAAAAAGGAAACCTAAAAAAAGTTTACAAGGATAAAGATTATACCATAATGCATATATAATCTTACTAATTCAGAGTTCAAGTATAAGGAAATATAAGACAGTTATACATTCCTTAGCAGTCAAAATTCAGTTTAAAAACTTGAAACAAAAAAATTATCAAGTAGTAAATGTTTTATCACAAAGAGTTTGGTATCCAACAACCCTGGATAATGGTCCCTTGATTTATACTTTCATGAAAGTCTATCTTACCCACACCAGGGTAAGCCCTCAATACAAGGATCAGAGACTGCTTTGCTATCCCCACAAGCCCCCACCTTTAAGATGGCAGGAACCTCTGTCTTTCTCAACAAGGAAGCCTTCAAGTTCAAGGCAGTCATCACCTCTTTCTTCCATTCCCCATAAGCCCTTGAATGTACTCATCAACATTCAGAGTCATACGAAGAAATTCTGAACAAGTTATTCAGTATGCACTAATAAAGGGAGTCTCTCTCTAGAAATCACTTCAACATCATGTAATCACTAGAGTCATCGAATAGTATTGAGCTCGTTCAAATGATCTCTTATTTATATGTACAACACCAACAGTCAGCGCCCACCTCCGATGGTTATATTTTTCCTTGAATTTTGGTGGGAATGTCACATGTGTCACTCAAACAATGGTTAGTTATTTACTAAAAGCATGACATAGTTTAATGACTATATCATGGATAAAAAAAATAAGTTTTCTTGAAAAAATTATTTTTTCGGTGTCTAAGAAAAAAATAATGTTCAGAATCTAACCAAAAACTATTCGGAGTTTATGATATATGGATATTTAGATTCTGTTTATCATTGAATTTAGAGTTAGAATTATATAAACTTTGGATTCTGAATTCATAATAATTTAGAGTCTATGTTTATAAGAATTTGGAGTCTAAAATCCTAAAAGATTAGATTCTAAATTCATATGAATTTAAAGTCCGATATTGCAAGTGTTCAATGTCTGAGTTGATAGGAATTCAGATTCTGAACTTGCAAGTGTTCCGAGTCTGATTTCATAGGAATGTTGAGTCTGAACACATAAATGTTTGGATACTTAGTTCATAAGAATTCAGAGTCTAAATTCATAAATTTTCAGAGACTGAATTCAGTATCATCTATAGTCTAAATTTATAAATGTTCGGAGTCTAAATTCATTAGAATTTTGATTCTGAACTCATAAATCTTCGAAGTATGAATTCAGAAAACTCAAAACCTGAATTCAGATCTTGAATATGGAATTCATTATATCTATGTATATATATGATTTCAATGTTTTAGGTACAAAAAAGAATTTTACACTTAGAGTCTGAACAATGAAAACATGGTAAGGATTAACTTCTTTTGGAAAGGATAATTTTACTTATGAAGATAAAACATAGGAAATAAAATTAACCTTAAGATATGGTGTTTTTGATTTTCAAAACAAGATGGAATGGAAAAATCATAAGGAAACATTTTTGGCTTGATATGCTTCACCATGGGGAGAGTATTCCCTTATGTCAGAGTTAACAAAAAAAAACAAATAGAATTTATATTAAAATCAGAGTATGATGAATTAATATACTAGAATCATAGATAATAAATGAATATGGAATCATATAGTCATATAGAATCGCTGTAATTCCATCACACATAGAATTATTACCCACCATATTGATCACATAAAATAAATAAATAAAATAACTAATACATGATGACTTACAACATCCCCAACCCATTCTACATATATCTCTTGACTTTATACAACCTATTCCGAGAAACAATAAAATTTAATGCTTCTTCCAAACCTGATCTTATAATCAGCAAAGACTTCTTAAGAACCTATGATTCATCGATGTCTAAGAATGGTGTGACTATAACTCAGTAAGGAACCAAAAATATGGTCACAATAATAAAAAACAATTTCAAGTTGTACAAATTTAATCTTCGTAGAAAAATAATAAATATGGTTAAAAATAAAAATTAAATAAACATCATCGATCCTCCAATTCTAACATGATACCTTAGAATGTCTATAATTAATTCGATATTTGTTAGTGTGTCTCTAAGTATATATGATTATATGGAAACTAGAGGTAGAATCTCCCCTCCCAACTAAATAATTTGGAAACATACGGGTGCATCCACACCCTACCTTGGAAAATGTAATCCAGGAACTCAGGGGAATATCCGCACCCTGTCGGGGAAGCAAGTCATTTAGAAAATCAGGGGAAAATATTCACCCAGTTGGGTAAGAAATTCATCTGAACACATAAAAGAATATCATATCCTATAATGTAATTAAAGAGTATAAAAACAATGGGGGTATTCACTCCCTATAGAAGACATAATAGATCTTGAAACTCCAGGGAATATCCTCACCTTTACAGGGAAATAAGTCATCAAGAAACTGAAGGTATTATCCTGATGGGTTTTGTATGAATATCATATGACATTGTGAAGTGGAAGTATGGTATCAAATTATGAATTTTAAAATGAAAGGTATTTCACCAACCTCTAATAATATGTACAAATAATAAGCATATAGCTCTAAGTATATATATGATTGTATGACATTCCATGAGATATATATTCGTGGATCAATCCATGTAATAATTCTAAACTTGTTACCTCATTAATATATTCTTAAATATCTTGTACACACCAATTTATAATGAATATAACAATATATTCACGAAACAATTTACATATTATCATAACCCATTAAAAACCATTATGATCAACAGTTAGGGTAACTCAATCTTTTTCCTTTGAGGGGATATTTATCATTCAATCATTCATGTAAAATAAATTTCTTATTAAATGAATTAGTTGTGAATTGATATTCACTTTATTATAATAAAACTATACAATTAGAACCATTACAACCAATATCTTATGTGTTTAACACATATAGCTATACCATAGACCTCACTTGTTTGCTGCAATAATGGATTTAAACATTACATCCAAATTTAATTCTCGTCAAATTATTTTATGACCATCTGATGGAACACTCCCACAAACCTTTTTGTGAGTAACACTTATAAAAAAATATTGTTTGAATAATAGTGATCCCTATGAATCATATTTCTTAATCTCAACTCTTTGAACTTATATTAAAACTACATAAATTTTTAACATGAAATGATAATGTGTTGTATTATGTTTTTTTCATAATACTATTTCTATATACATCATCATCATAAAAGGAAACCTGTCTACCAAAACCCACTTTTTGAAATCCTTTATAAATAATGTATCTTTTTACATTATAATTTTTCTATAACATCATATACACTATTAGGCTAATGCAATTTTAACATATTTATGGTAATTATTGTAACTATTTACATTTTACATTATCATTATACCCAAAACTCTTTTAGGAAGTACAGTATTACACTTTGATTATTATGAAGTACAATCCATTATGAAATAAGGTTTATCATTTCTTATGTTATCTAAATGCAACAATTTAAATTTTTCTTTACCATTATATCCTTAATTATTTTAGGATATTAATTGAATTTCACCATCTCTTAGTAATTAGTGTAACTAGTTAAATTTTTCATTACTATCATATCCTAAATCTTCTTTAGGATATCAAGTGAAATTAAATTTCTTATGATATATAAATATAAGTATTTATATTTATTTATCTCCATATATCCAAAAAAATTAAGATATTTAGTGAAGAATCGCAATGATATTATACTTGTATAATTTTTTAGTTGACAATAATATTCACATTCTCATAGTAACTAAATGTTAAAAATTAAATTTTTTATTATTCTCACATATCATAACTCTCTATAATATTAAGGAAATAATAACTTAAACACTATTTTATTTTTTAGTATCTTTTTAAGACAACACTATATACATTTTGTTTTATGAAAAAACATCCATTCTCTTTTATTAATAATATAAAAAAATAAATTTTTATTTCCATATCATATATATATATATATGATATAATATGGGTTAGTAAACATTCCTTTTCAAAAGAATATTTTATTAAAATATCTCACTGATGTGGTGTGGGAACACATTCCCAAATAATTTAACAAATGAATGAAAAAAACATTAATCCTGGATAAATATTTTTATCCAAATATTATTCTCAAAACAAGTTAATGAAATTGAAGAATCATAAAACTATTTAATTAAATTAATCACCTCAAACCTGTTCATAACTAATATTTTTTATCATACATCTTCTCTGATTATGTTAGATAAATGACATAAAGAAACACATCTTTTACATAGATTCATTTGATCTTGATAAAATCATTTACATTCCAATCCTCAATTTAGTAACTATTTTCTTCAACAATTTAATGAAACAAAAATATTTTTAAATTATTAATTTTTTTTAACTCAATTATATTTACAAAACTTTGAAAAATATACATTCAATATCAACAACACTTCAAAATCAAATAATTGATTTCTATAACCCTCATACCTAACAAAACGATTCCATGGAGTTCCAAATTCCCTTCAATAATTTCAAGGATAATCCACTTATACTGAATTATTTCAATTCCTTAACACACTAATTTTTTAATTACCTTTATAAGTCTTTTAAAGAAACACTATTGAACAGTTTCCATAAAAATTATTAATTTTTGAAATTTAACCCTATTACACTATCTTAACATCAACATATTTAGAATATCTATTGACTAGTTGATATATTTTCAATATTTAGATAGTATTAGGTAAAATTGCCTTAATTTAAACCATCTATAGAGAACATTTACATATAAAAAAATATGACAAATTCTCTAACAAGAACATGACATATATTAATTCTTATGCATTTTAAATAACATTCATTCTTTTTGAATATCCTAGATATAAGAAATCGGATTATGTATATGAGAGTAGAATTCATTAAGAAAATGATGAATTAAAAGACATTGGAACATTAAATGAATCATACCATGCTTCCATAATCAAATAGATTCACTTATTGAATAACATCAACAATTCGTTACTCAGGAAGGAACTGTTCTAACATAAGAATATCTCTCTTTCCCATGAACATTTCTTAAGCTACCAGTATTAGGGTTTTCTTAATTTAAGATCAATAGTTTTCGGATGAATATAATGTCATAATTCAGGATTATGTTGAATTTATTTACAAAAAAAACTTTTAATTGGATGTAACTCAGGTTTTATATTAATTATTAAGGACATTTAATAAAAGTGCTCCTACTAACATTGATGATCCCCGAAATCATATCCATTTATTGATCCAATATCCATATTTTCTTAATCTCCATGTATCATTAGTATTTATAAAAATACATGGATATTTAGTAGGGTATCATTCCAATCACAATATTATAGACTCTTAGATAATTGTGTGGATAACCCATTATCCAAATCCTTAATATGGATTCACTCAATTTTATTCTCCTAGTAGTCTAATCCTATTTGTTTCTCTCGGCCAGTTTAACCAAAATAAAACATTAAAAACAAGATAAAAAATATTTATTTGGGGGAATCTATATTTAAAATCATCAACCCACTAAATAATTCAGAGTCACTAAATAATTTCTTTCCTTACTCAAGATAAACCATAGGAACACATCATTATCACGACCTACCCCGTTGGAGGATTGGTGTCTTTAAAAGAGTTTATTTAGAAGGAATATCACACTTTGTATTTGTGGGGTTTTCTTTTTTGGTCTAACAAATTTAATATACAACATATAAATATTAAACTCATAACTATTAAATCCTATATAAAAATTATTTTCTCATGTTTCCTTACTTTTATGAATATGAATTCTTCTAATGATAACATTTGGGAATCCGTATTCCAACCACCAATTTATTGTAATCACGCCACATTAATGGGAAACTTATTACACAACCCAATAGTATAGGTTAATCACCTAAAAATAGAATTCATGAAAATTTATACATATTCAAATACATCATATACATAAAGTACATGAACGATTCATGTCAGTTCATAATGTTATATGAGATTTGGAAACTCCACATAAGTAAGATAAGAGTGAAAAATTTCCAAACCCATTCACATTACAAAGCAAGGAAAGCCTATAAGAATATAGGCAGTCTGACCCCAATTCCCTCTACCCAAGGACACATTAATCAAGAGAGTATTCAATTCATGAAAACTCTAAAACCTAGTATGCACAAACTATTCCCAACAACTCTTCTCATGTTCATAACTAAAATTAAAAATCAACGTCATGGTAGATGAGAACTAAATGTTAAGATATCAAAACAATCATGTTTTTCAAGGCTCTATCCTAGAATAAATTTATCATATAAATTTTGGAATTCAATTATTCATAATAAAAACAATTGATAACTATGAATAAAATAGAAAATAATAATTAAAAAAATGAATAATTAAGAATTTTAAACATGATATAAAAATTTGGGAATAATTCCATAAATAAAATCAAATTATAAACCCTTTTATAATATAACCATTAACATTATTGACATTCAATAATATTAAATATAAACTCTTTATATTCATTATAATATTAATTAATTCATATTTATCATAATATATAATTCCCATTTTAAATATATATCATTATATAAATAAATAACTATTTATAATTAAATTTCTATTATGTAAACCTTTTTCATAATCCAAATATCATATAATTAATTATAATTTAAACATTGATCGTATCAGTTATCAAATCAACTTTTGATATGTCTTTAATAATATCCAAATTAAGCCACATTAATTCGATCAATTTAAATTTAATTAATCATGAACTAGATATGAATATTAAATTAATTTAATAAGTAAACAATATATTTATTTTCCAAAATATGAGAAATTTATGAACTATTTATCAAAAAATGCTAATTATAATCATTTTATCAATTTATATGAGTACAAATATTTTAAATTCTTATCATGATGAACCCCTTCATATTTTATATTAAAAGGGATTTATATGATATTTATTTAATTTTAAACATTTTATAATTCAAAATATATTATATAAACATTATTATTTATATTAATATCATATATATTGGAATTTACAAACTCTTTATTAATCCTTTTTTATAATTACTAAATAAATAATTTATTTGTATATCATAAATCAATCAATATAAATTTAATAAAGGTATAAATGTATATTTATCAATTAACCACAAACATTTTATAGTTAATTATTTTATAATTTTTTTTAAAAAATTATATAAATATTTCCAAATACGATTTCATTTTTATTATAATTTATAACATTTTATAAATAACAATATTCCATTAAAAATACAATTATCATAAATAAAATATTCATTATTTACTTTCACAAAAAATAGTAATACATATGATATTTTCATATTTTATTTATAGGATTTAAAATTATTATTTTACTCTTAATACATATTTTTCATAAATCAATAGTAATTTTGAGTCACTAAATAATCCATTTTATTTGATACCACTAAAGATTTTTGTATGATCACCACTTGGCTATGTGATATAGAAGATGACCCAAATGTAGAGAGTTTTACCTTTGATAATAAATTCCAACATAACTATATAAACAACATAACTAGAAATTTCTAATAGAATTATTTTTATTCATCCTTGGTGAATGGGAAATCTTGATGAAGATTACAAAGTAGTAATCAAAGGGACATTTCCACTCAGGGGTACCCCAAACAATGGATCTATGATTGTATTGTGAGGATAATAGAATGTTGAATGGGTGTTAGCAACTTCATCTTAAGTGATAAACATGAGTTTTGGAGGAAGAGATAAAATTAGATACATTATCTCAATTTCTTGTTTTCCTAATGAGCGATCAAACCCTTTTTATAGCCATCCATGAAGTTTTTCCTTAAATGAAAATGTGTTAGCCATATTAATATATCTGTATACAATTTTCCCTTGATTAATTAAATCATATTTAATGAGTTATCATACCAATTAAAATGAACATAATACATTTTAATTGATAATTAAACCATTTGGGAGAAATATATATATATACTATCACATGTATTTAATACGTGCATTATTAAATACACAATGAATGCGTGTAACAAAGCATACTCTCTATATATACAATATGATATTATATATATATATATATTAGTGAACATTTAACAATATCCCACTTAAAATAAAATCCCATATATACTTTATGAATAAATTCACAACTCATTGTAAATCCATCCAAACTCTTTTGGAAACTATTTTCATCAAACTCTATCCATTTTTCCACACACATGGCCTAAAAATTTATCCATATCCAAGGGAAAAAATTTTGGACCCTAAGAGCCTTAGTAGTATTTACAAAAACTATAAAATATATAATTCATAGATTTATGAAAAAGGATAACTCTTGGAATGCATCTAGAATGATAAGAGCTCATTCGAGGTCCCTTTATCACAACACTTGTGATTGACCCCAGAGAGATTGATCTGGTTGTGGGACCATGGATGCTTGAGTTACGGGAAGGAGGAAAGCTATTGTAATGGTATGTAAGAACTTCAATAGGTGGGTTTTAACCCTAAAAATTGTATTTTGACATGGTATTATTCTTCTTTCTCATTTTGTTATCTGATTGCATTGTTTCTGTTTATCTTATTCTATCTTGTGTGGGGTGTAATTACACCATTCTATGGTTTGGTATGTACTTCTTGTTTGATTTTCCATATCTTGTATCCTTATTTGGATGTTTTCATGGTTTATATTCTTATCAAAAGGGATTGGGTGGTGCTTTTACATGGAGTAAGACAAAAGTGTCTCAAACAATGTAAATATCTTATATTCTTTATCTTTATGCATTTAATTATTATTGTTTTGTTTTTTCATGCTACTGTGCCTATCAGTTTTTTCTACTTTTTTGTTTTATTTCTCATTATTTTTATGCATTTTATTTTCTTCAAATACTATTGTATTTTTTTGTGGTGGGTCATGCATTACTACCTCCCATGGTACGTACTGCTCCGACCCTAGAAGCCCAGAGTTAGTGCATTATTACGTATCATTGGAATTATCACAAAATATCAAGTCTTAAAAGACAGATTAGTTTAGTAGCCTTGAATGTAATAGATACATTCATAAGGTTTACATTATATTATAAAATGGAAAACAACAACCACATTATTTCCAAACACAACACTAAAATCCCATAGATTATCCCTACATGTCAGTCATAATATATTTCTTTGCATCCTGCAAAAAATAAAACAAATAAAGGGGTGAGCTCATATGCTCAATAAGGATAACAATATAGAGGAAATTATAATAAATAATAATAATAATTTAAGATAATGTATAAAACTAAAACAAAATCATTTTCAACATAAATGTCATCATAATATGGAAAATATAAATCAAAATAATTTCATTTACTTACTCAGATGGATATTCAACAGGTAGAATAATCACATGAAATATCAATAGACACTTTCATAAAGATGGAATGCATAATTCCAGACATCATAATCACATAGTCAAGTCCTTGTACCATGATTAAAAATAATATTTTGTCTAGGCTTGGTTATAAGACACTAGTTTGTCTCATGATACCTTCTGATTAATCGAGGAGCTATAGCAGGCTCCACCCATCACATACTAAGTCCAATGAATTCCTCATATGAAAAGGTTTAAACATAACATATACATTTGAATTAAATATTTCATATGAAATGTAAATAATTTATCCATAAACCATGAATGGTATAAAATAACAAGTCCACATTTTAACATATCACAAAACCATCAATACAACCAGGAAGTTTTGTATCTTAATAAATCAACTTCAAATAAACATAAAATCGATCAATGGATGTTGACATAGATGAAATCAAAAACTTTTTTAGAAAAATATATCTTTATATTTTGAAATAATTTAAGAGTAACATAATTATAAAGAAGAAATTTATATTGAAATTATTATTATAAGCTTGTAAGGGATGCTTCGACGATGTTATAATGAAAAAAAAATTTCACACCCGCTGTATAAGTTAAAAAACATTCTTACCTTAATATTGTCGAAAAGGTCATAAAGTACCATGATTAGAAAATGATGGATAAATTCCATTAAAAACATATAATTTCATATAATGGTATAAATGACTTTACCCCATTGTCTAGTAAATAGTTAATATGTTTTGGAATACATTTTTAAGAAACATGGATGTGGATGATAAAGTGGTCCTAGTAGATACTTACGTATAAACAACCTTGGATAATAAAGAGATTGTGATATTAAACCTTGAATTGTACTTTTCCTTGGTCGAGTGCAGCTTAACATCATGTATAACAGAGAAATAATTGTCATTAAATTATACAAGAATCATATAAATTAATATGATATCATATATGATCTTCTTTTATTTCCTTGTTAATAATATTTTTGTATTTTCATCGTTTCAGGTGTTAACTAATTTTTTTTCTGTATATTCCTTGTTATTAAAGTACTTATTTTTGAGGATTTGATGTATCTTATTCATATTAAGAATTATATTAATTCAATAAACATTATTTATAATCATATAATGATAATTAGTCTTGAATGGATGCGATGAGGAAAGAATCCTATCACGTTCGTGGAGACGGTAATCCGTATGTACTCACGAGCGGCAATATCTTTTTTTTGTAACTTAAGATAATATATAATTGGATGGTATATCATATATACAGAATCTTTATCATGTTATATTTATTATTTACATTAATTAAACATCATTATTCTACCCATCCAAATAAAAATGTATTGAATAACAATTACACCACGACGTGGAGACGGTAAGCCATACGTATGCATGTATGGTGACATATCATTCGAAGGATGGAGAGTGTAATAAATATTGTTTTACCATATTTATAATAAAATAAAAGTATCTATAAGATACTGTAGTTATTATTTTAGAATGGAAACAACAAATAAATAGAAAGTGGAAGAAGAAAGGAACATGAAAGAGGTGATGAAATATTGACCTCTTCTTCGGGTTCTTCCTTTTGATTTGATCTAAAGGGATCCTTAGGTTGAATTTATGACTAATGGAAGGAATCTAAGATAAATGAAAGATAGTTTAGAGGGTATTTGGAATGAATTGGCTAAGACAAAAGGTTTTGAAAGTGTGAATTTTAGGGAAGGGGGATTTCCCATTTATAAGAGTTGTGAGGGGCACCTTAGGAAAAGCTAGAAATATTATTTTATAATAAAATATTATTCGGTTTATAATGGCTCCAAAATTAATTATTTAAAGGATATGGTGGTAATGGGTCGAACAACACTCTAACAGTAGGTTTTAGACTGGTATGGGTCACTATATTAACAATATCTTTTAGATTTAACTCTTAGTTAAATAGTTCGACATTTATCATGTCTCTTTGTAATTTTATATTATATAGTTAATAAAAATATTATAATCCTCCAAGAAAACCTCAAGTGGTTCATTAATTACATATATAATATTCTTTATGATCATTGGATGAAACTTATATTTTTAAGAGTAGAATATCAATTAATAATATAATATTTGTTTTAAAAAATATTTTATGTCAATTTTGAAACTATTTGGTTTTTTTTTTCTAAATTCATAACAAAATTAATACTTAAAAAATTCATCTAAACGACCCTAACATGTCATATTAACATAAAAAATTTGTTTAATTCAGAAAAAGTCTCAAATTACATTAATTTGGATATTTATAATATTAATTATTTAAATGTTTCATCAATTAGGTAATTACTTCATCATCATTGTGTCATAAATAAATTAAATTATTTAATGTCAAAAAATATAAATAAACAATTATTATGTAGGAATATTTTTTATCGTTCAAATGGAAATTTATAGTTGAATTTATCTTATTTTTAAACCTATATGAAAAACAGTTTAGTTATTAAACATTAAATTTAACACTTTTAACTATTCTTTATATTAAATAATAATAAATGTCCTAATCAAATCCAAGTGAAAATAAAGGATAATATTTTAGTCCTGAGGTTGTTTTTGGTATAATTACAATTATCTAATTGATTTAGGAAATGTGTTAGGGTAATAATAATATCATTTTTACCCTTAATTACCCAACTTAATTTAAACTGTGGTAAATAAAAGAAATTTTTTTACTATTCACCAAAAATTATTTTCATCTTATTGAACCAAATATTACTTACTGTTATCAACTGTATCTCTAAGATTTTTGAAATTCAAATCACATAAGTGGTAAAATTATGTTTTATGTATATTTGTAAATGCTTCTAGGTGGTTTGTAAAATATGGTAAAAAGATCAATAAATTTTTATATATACGAAATTATTAAAAATTGTCTCCGATGAATTATATGGAACATATATTTGTATTATGTATATATTTTGACCTAAAATAAATTTAAATATAATTAATAAAATTTTATATAAAATTTTGGTTTAAAACTATAATTCAGTGTTTTTCACTATTCATCCAAAATTGAATGTTTTCAGAAAAATACCAAAAAATCACCCTAAGCTAATTTCGATATTCCGAATCCAAAAATGAAGTCCATTTTGAAAGATAAAATTTATAATATTTCAAAAAGTGGATATTAATATTCATTATAGCTAGTTCGATTGGTTGTGGAGTGTTAAAACTCGAAGTTGTGTACAACACAGTCTATTTTATTATTCAAAGAGAAGTGTACCATGGATGTTTGGGGTGTAACATTCTCCCCTACCTCAAATAACTTCGTCCTCAAAATTTCTAGAATATTACAGCATAAAATGACTCAAGTTTTTCTTCATCATATGTTTCTCAAGTTCCACATTGCCTCTCCCATCTTATGGTTTCTCAATTGAACTTTTACCATACGACTCGTCCGTTATCTCAACACTCATTCACTTGTATCAAGAACCTTGACAGGATCTTAGAAATAAGATAGATTAGGTTCTAGTTCTAATTTCTCATAGGTGAGTACATGTGTTGGGTAATCCATATGTTTTCCCAATAGTGATACGTGGATCACATCAAGAACTTTGGAGAGACTTAGCAGTATTTCCAAACGGTAAGCTACAATCCCAATTCGTTCTAGAATTTTGAAAGGTCTGATGTACCTGAGACTTAATTTTCCTTTATTACCGAAACATGTAACACACTTCCATGAAGATTCCATCAATAAAACATGATCTCCTACCAAAATTTCAAAATTCATCCTTTGGTTATCGACATAGCACTTCTTCTTACATAGGACTACTTTGATGTGGTTTGGGATTATCTTCACCTTCTTCATCATTCCATCCTCATGTTATGGGCCTAAGAGTTTTCTTTTACCATCATCATCCCAATAGGTTCTTGTGCGACATCTCTTTCTGTATAACGCTTCATACGGTTCCATCTGAAAACATCAATGACAGCTATTGTTATAGGAAAATTCTACGATAGGTAAATATTGATGCCACATACCATGAATGTCATGTGAGCATGATATCAACATGTCTTCTAAGGTTTGAATAGTCAGTTCTGATTGTCCATAAGTTTGGGGGTGGTAGGCTATGATCAAAAGAAGTTCAGTATCGAGGGCCTTCTGAAGACTTTTCCAGAATCATGATGTAAAACATGGATCACGATCAGAAACAATTGATAGAGTCACTCCATGAAGTCTCAAAACTTCATTAATATATAGTGTTTCAAGAAGTTCAAGTGGTAAACCTTCTATTATAGAAGGAAAATATGCTGACATGGTAAGATTATCTATAATGAACCATATTTCATGGTTCCTTCTAGGAGTATTTGGTAGTCCCAAGATAAAGACCATTGTAATATTATCCCATTTCCAATCTGGTATGGGAAGAAGTTCCATGACTCTTCTAGGCTGTTTCCTTCCAGCATTCACTTATTTACAAACAATACATCATGACATGAAATATGCAATCTCCCTCTTCATATTGTCCAACAAAAAATGTTCCTTCAAATATCTATACATCTTAGTTCTACTAGGTTGTATAGATAAATTGTAACTCTGAGAATCATCCAACAATTCCCTTTTTTGATCAAGTATATCGAGAACACAGAGTCTCTTCCCATATTTAAAAATTCCATCTTCATACACAAATTCACTCAATATCCCATCATTCAAAACTTTAATCTTCTTTTGAAACTCTTCATCATCAGTCTGAGAACTCTTTATCCTTTCTAGTAAATATGGTTTTGAAACCATTTGAAGAAGTATTGATGTTTCACCTTCCATGGTGATTCCCATATCCATATTTACTACATCCATGTATATAGGATCATTTTCAACTCTCACCTTGTTTTAAACTCATTTATCCTTTGTTCTCAAAGAATCTTCCACCTTATTTTACCTCCAAGTGTGGTAGTGTTTAGTGTAATCATAATCTTTGAGTAGTTCAATCCATTAACTTTTCCTAATTTTTATTTCTTTTTGTGAGAAAATATAGTTCAAACACTTGTGATCTGTATAGATCTCAAAATTTTTAACCATATAGATTGTGTCTCCATATCTTCAAAGAAAATATTATAGAAGAAAAATCAAGATCATGAGTTGCATAGTTTTGTTCAGGAATTTTTAGCTGTCATGATGCATAAGAAATAACCCTATTATTCTGCATAAGGACAAAACCAAGTCCCTTAATTGAAGCATCACAATAAATAACAAAACCGTCATTCCCCAATGGAATATTAAATATAAAATAATTGAATAATGTTCTCTTCAATTCATCAAAAAATTATTCACACTCTTTTATCCTATTTCAAAGTGAAATTACTTACAATGTCCAACATTGATCAAAATCTCTAGTGAGGCGGTAAACTGCCATGAAAATATTTTACCTTTCACTACTCCCCAAGGCGTGGAATATTTTTTCTAAGGAATTTATCCATTGCTCAGCTACTAATGGATTTGTAATCTTATTGAATATTGGAGGTTTTTTCCTCATGAAGCGATCTAACATTGATCCTCCATGATGTGGATCAGGGTGCTCCATAAGGGTAAGGTTATTATTCATAACCCTAGTGAGTTGTCCCAGTATGGTGATAAGTTGATCAAAACTAGTTACTTAACCAGCTCCACTATAATTAACTTGAGTAGGAGTGAAATCCCTACCTGGATTACATGTGTTGATATGGTTTCCATTCCTTCACCTAGGTTAAATTTCTAAAAAATTATATAAACTAGATTAGTTTATGAACCACAAAACATAAAAAAAACTTGTAAAACACTTAACATAAATTTAAGTGTTTATGGATATAATCATTAATCATAAAAATGTAGTCTTTTGAGAAGGATTATACTCATAAACCCTTCATAATGATTTGAAAATAAAATGGGAATTATCCTAAGAATATCCCCTAGGAGTGTCGTAACCAATAGTGCATCAAGGCCCATTGTCATGCAGCAGTTCCTGTTCGAGTCTACCTCAAAGCAGTGTTTTCTAGATTTACCCCTAGGTATATCTATGCCAGAGCCACCTCTACCTGCTCATATCCATGCATGGATGAATTGCTTGTAAAACTCAAAAAATCTCTACCATACCAAAAATTTTAGGAAGTTCATCTATTCTAATCCTCAAACTCTATCTTAGGTCTATCTTCTCTAATCAGAGTTTCTCTAAATCTTGATTCCATGGTTTGTACTAAAATTCCTCTGATACCAACAGTAATTCCCTGACCCCAGAAGCCCAGAGTCTGTGCATTATTATGTATCATTGGCATGATCACAAAAGATCAAGTCTCGAAATACCGATTAGTTTAGTATCCTTGGAAGTACTAGATACATTGATAAGGTTTACATTACACCATAAAATGGAAAATTAAACAACATTGTTTCCATAGACAACACATTGATCCCATAGACTATCCGTACAGGTTAGTCATAATATAGTATGTCGCATCATAGAAAAAATAAAACATATAAATGGGTGTGATTAGATGCATAGTAAGGATAATAATATAGCGAAAACATTCATAAATAAGCATAAACATTTAAAGAAATTTATAAAAATAAATCAAAAACCTTTTCAACATTAAATTAATCATAATATGGAAAATATAAATCAAAATAAATCTATTTACTTAATCACATAGATATTCTACTAGTAGAATACTCACATGAAATATCAATATCCACTTTCATAATGATTGAATGCATAATTCTAGACAACATAACCACATAGTCAAGGTCTTGTACCAGAACAAAAAATAATATTTTGACAAGGACTTGTGCCAAGACAGTAGTTTGTCTCTTGAGACCTACCAATGCATCGAGGAGCTATAGCAGGCTCCACTCATTACATACTAGGTCCAATTCATTTTTTATATGAAAAGGATTAAACATAACATAAATATTCATATTAAATCTAGAATACAAAATGTCAATAATTTATCCATAAACCATGAATGTTATAAAATAACACATCCACATTCAAACATATCAAAAAACCTTCAATACTATATGAATGTTTTGATCGTAATAAATCAACTTCAAATAAACTTAAAATCCATCAATGTATATTGACATAGGTGAAATGAAAACCTTTTTAGAGAAATATCTCTTTATATTTTGATATCATTTAAGAGTCACATAATTCAAAAGAAGACATTTATTTTGGAAATATTCATATAAGCTGATAAGGGAATCTTAGATGATTTTATAACGATAGAAAATAGCCACACCTTCCATATAAGTTAAAAAAATTCATACCTTAATTTTATCAAAAAGTTCATAAAGTACCTTGTTTGGAAAAAGGCCGAAATATTACTTTCAAAAAATATAAGGTCAAATAAGGGTATACATGACTTTACCCCATTTTCTAGTGATTAGTAAAAATGTTTGGGAATACATTTTTAAGAAACATGGATGTGGATGATAAAGAGGTCACGTTGCATACTTACGTAACAACAACCTCAGATAATAAAGAGATTGTGAAATTAACCATTACCTTGTACATTTCCTTGGTTGAGGGAAGGTTAACCTCTTATATAATGGTTATATAATTGTTATTAAATTATACATGAATCATATGAATTAATATGATATCATATATAATATTTTAATATTGATTTGTTAATAATATTTTAGTCCTATCATTGTTTCAGGTGTTATCTAATTCATTTTCCTCTATATGATTTTATACATAAGTAATGTTTGTTGTTGATATGATTTTTATTATTCATATTCATAATGATATTATGTCTTTAAAAAAATTATTCATCAAATGAAAATTAGTCTTTAATAGATACGATGGGGAATGAATCTCATCGCGTTCGTGGAGACAGTAATCTGTACGTACGCACGAGCGATAATATCATTTTTATGATATTAAAATAATATATAATCGGATGGTATATCATATATACAGAATAATTATCGTGTCATATTAATTATTTAATTCAATTACACATCATTATTATACCCATCCAAATAATAATTTATTAAATAGAAATTACACCACGACATGGAGACGGTAAGCCGCACATACGCACATATGGTGACATGCCATTCAAAGGATTGATAACATAATGAATATGGTTGTAGTATATTTATAATAACATCACAGTATATAGAAGATATTGTAGTTATTATTTTATAATGAAAAAAAATAAAGAGGAAGTGGAAGGAGAAAGGAACATGAAAGAGGTGATGAAATATTTACCTCTTCTTCGGCTTCTTCAATTTAATTTGATAAAAATGGCTCCTTATGATGGATTTATGACCAAATAAAGGCCTCTAGGATTAAGTTTGGACAATTGAGAGGGATAATGGGTTGGGTTTGGTTGAGAAAAAAGGCTTTAATGTTGTGAATTTGAGGGAAGGGGAGTTCACTTTTATGAGATGGGTGAGGGGAACCTTAGGAAAATCTAGAAATATTATTTTATAATAAAATCATTTTAGATTTTTAATAGCTCCAAATTTAATTATTTAAAGGATAAGGTAGGGATGGGTCGAAAACCACTCAACGAAGAGGTTTTAGAGCGTTTTGTGTAATTATTGACTTTATCTTTTATATTTAACTCTTGGTTAAATAGTTTGTCATTTACCATGTCTCTTTGTATTTTTGTATTACATGATTAATAAAAATAATATAAACTTCCAGGAGAACCTCAAGTTGTTAAATAATGACATATATCATTTTATTTATGACCATTTTCCAAACATTAGATTTTTTGTAATGGAATAACAATAAATAATAAAATATTTGTTTTAAAAACTCGTATATGTCAATATTGACACTATTATCTATTTTGTTTTTTCTAAATTCATAACAGCATTATTACTTTGAAAAAAATTCATCAATACAACCCTAACATGTTATAATATCCTACAAAATTAGTTTAATTCATAAAAAGTCTCAAATTACATTTATTTGGATATTTATAATATCAATTGTTTTAATATTTCATAAATTAGGTAATTATTGTATCCTCATTGTGTCATAAATATATTAACATATACAATGTCAAAAAAATATAAATAATATTTCATTATGTAAGAAATATTTTTGGATTTATAATGAATTTTTACAGTAGAATTTATCTTATTTTTCACCTTATATTAAAAATGGTTTAGTTATTAAACATAGAATTTAACACTTTTGACTCTTCATTGAATTAAATAATAATAAATTTCCTAATCTAATCAAAGTGGACCTAAAGGATCAGTTTTATTCCTAAGGTTATTTTTGTCTGAATTAAACTTATCCAATATAATCAGGACATGATTTTGGGTAATAATAATATCATTTTCACCCTTAACTACCCCATTTACTTTTAACCGTGGTAAATAAAAGTAAAAAGTTACTATTCACCAAAAATTATTTTCATCTTATTTAACCTCATTTTACTTACAGATATCAACTGTGTCTCTTTGGATTTTGAAATTCAACTCACAGAAGTGGTAATATAATGTTTTATGTAAATTTGCAAATGCTTTTACGAGGTTGGTAAAAGACAGTAAAAAGATCAATAAAATTTTTATATATGTAAAATTATTATAAATTAAATCCAATGAATTACCTTAAAATTATAAAGTTATTATTTATCTATTATTACATAAAACAAAATTTAAAAAAAATAAATAATTATTTAAATAAAAATTTAGTTTAATCTATAAATCAGTGTTTTCACTATTTATTAAAAATTGAATGTTTTCAGAAAAATAAAAAAAATCCACCCTAAGATATTTTTGATATTTCTATTCCAAAAATAAAGTCCATTTTGAATGATAAAATTTATAAAATTTTAAATAGTGGAAATTACTATTCATAACGTCTAGTTTGATTGGTTTTGGTGTGTTAGAACTGGAAGTTGCGTACAATACATGCTATTGTATTATTCAAAGAGAAGTGTACCATGGAATCATGGGGTGTTAAACAGTAGACCATTTATCTATCATAAGGGCTTACCAAAAAATTAATTTTTTTCATTTATCAAATTTAATGAATTATATTCTAAAACACTAATGTATGAAATTTTTATGTATAAAAATAATTAATTATTTTTAGTTTACAAATTAGAGGATCTCTAATTTTTTGAAGTGAATTATCGAGGGAAGAAACTATTATATATACTAACTATCCCAAATTGTATATAAATAAAAATACATCATATAAGCCTCATGTTTTTGTAGAAAATATGTAGGTTTTGGTTTCATATTTTTTGGGGGTTTTGACTACTGACAAGTAACGGTTTTTTTTTAAAAGATGGAAAAATACCAAAATGGTTTGAGAGATTTTGTTTTAAAAACTACAATAAAGAACACACCTAATCATAAGTGTGAGGGGATGGGTAGACCTGATACACGGATAACTCTAAACCCAAATAAGGATCTCATTGAATCTTTGATAGCAGAGGTCGAAACCACAGAACCAATCCTAGAAGAATATAGGGAAATATAAAGAGGAACCATAATATAATATTTAACTGTCATCAGTCCCAAGGGGACCCATGTGCATGGAAATTACACCACCTTGTACACATGAATTTTATTAATTTTTAAAAGAAAACAAATTCTAAAAGATGAAATTAATCAGTTGATGAAAATAAGAACAATAAAATACAAGATTTACAGCTTCAAATTATAACAAATCTAAAAAACAAACACTTACAGTGTTAGATTTTGAATAAACTCTGATGGTCCTGAAATATTGAAGCTAGTGTCCGTGGGTTCAACACATATCAATATAAAGGATATTATTCCCTTTGATCTTGTGGAAACATTCACAGAATATAGTCTCACTTCTTCTTTATAATGTCCTTACGTGGGTCCCAATCATCGATGCCCCATGTTGGTTCACTATGGGACCTCAATCATTCCCCCTCATATGGTAGAGGATACCTGCTGGCATTGAGGGTCTAATATTGATCATTATGATACTATATCCTCTTTATCAAAGTAGCACAATAGAAGAAAATAAATAAAAAAACAACTCATATTACCAATGACCAAAACTATACCAATATCACATGATGACCAAAACTAGAAATACAATATATAAAAACAGTAAACATGTCACACCAATATGTATAAAGTGTAAATATGAAAAAACCATAATAAATAAATACACTAACAACTTTTCCAAGAGGTTCCTGACACCATGTCTGGTTCCCTCAACCATCCTCCAACCCAATCAGTTCTATAACATAGAAGCGTTACCCTTAACATGTCCTATATCAATGAAATCTGTTTTGGGGCTGATCATCTTTCCCAAGTAGGGTGGGAGTACAACTAAGTAGGCCACCAACAACGACATCGAAAACATTATTGAGTAAATTATATTGTATGTAGTTTTATATAGAATAAAATACAAGAAATAAAGTAAAAATTTTACATTTATTCAATTACTCATTATTTAACCACATAACACTTAGGATCCAAAGGAAACATGAACATAATTGATTTATGAATGTCATTGTTTCCATTCATCACCCCAATTCACATATTAATTCGATTGTTAACATTAATCATTTCAATTAATAAATGAATTCCATTTTTTCCATTTATCCATTTATGTAACATATGAATTTCATTGTTACAATTCAATATTTCAATACCCATATGAATATCATGATTACAATTCATAATTTCAAGACACATATGAATTCCATTTTTATTATTCTCAATTCCAAGCCTCATTTTATTTCCATTTGTTATCATTCATAATTTCAATTCACATATGAATTTCATTGTTTCCATTCATAATTTTATGTGACATATGAGTTACATTTTCACCATATATTATTTCATGTCACATATGAATTCTATTATTACCATTCATCATTTCTATTCAAAATTATAATAAAAACCTATTAATTTATTCTCCAATTAATTAATCCAATTTAACAAAAACATATTCACACCATTCAGTTAATTATTTCCCCAATTAATTAATCACATTAATCTCACTAACTAATTCAAAAATTAATTAATTACCTCAATCCCATTAGTTAGTTCACCAATTATTTAATCACATAAATTCCATTAATTAATTCATCAATTAATTAAACTCATTAATAAAATACCTAACTGAATCATTCTCCCTTAATTAATTCAATAATTAAATAAATCATAATTCAAAATACCTATATACCAATTATTAATTCAAAAATTAATTAATTCAATTCTACAATCTCAATATTCAAAATTCCACAATCCTTTAATTAATTATTGCACCACATTAATTAATTTATTATTAGGAAAAAATTTTGTAATCATCTAATATAAATTCTAAAATTAAATTCAGGTAATTGAATTCAATTAATTGGTATTTTAATAATAGACCACATAAGTCATTTTTGGTGATGAATATTCACAAATGAATATACCCAATTTGTAGTAAAACAACAAACATCATGATGAAGAAGAAGATATAGATAGTATCCCAATATCAAAAATTTCAATAGATTAGATCTAATAAAACCTAGATCAAGATCCATTTTGAATAGAGTAAAATATCATTTACTGGACTGTATAATAATGTGGAAGATATGTGTAATAAAACTGGATGATATTCACATGTTAGGAAATGTTAAGATCTTCGATTCAGGCTTCAAATAAAGAAGAATAATGGTTGTAAACCAAAAGAATTATTTTGGCAACCTCTAAAATTGAGATAAATCATTAACAGATGGGTGGGGGTCTATTTTGGGTTAATATGGGGGTTTGGGTATTTTAAAATTTTAATTTTAGTTAAATAAAAAACCCATGCATGGTTTGCTGTGAAATGGTGCACAGTTTTCCAAACTCCGCGCCATAACCATGTGGATCTTATGGGGGTGAATAATTTCCACTAATAGGGTGAACATTTTTCCAAACCCTGCACCATTCCTATGAATCCTCAATGAAAGGTTTCACATAGTTTTTGAAAAGTATGTGCCAACCATGCACTTTCTCTCTTCCAAAATTCAAATTTTTCTTCCAAATTCACCCCAAGGTACAACCCAAACAGAAATTACACAAAACTTGGAAAAGGAGTACATGTAAATATTTTCAAGAAATATCTAGAAAAGAGTCATGCTCTTACAATCTACCCACCTTATAAAAACCATCTTCAAGATGTACTCTTAGGAATCTCTAAGATTCTGAGTAAAAAAGATAAAGTCACTATGCCCACATATCTGCCTCCCACTCCCTTGTTTCCATATGTACATGGCCATGTTTACACAATACATGAAGTATTAGCATTGTATTTCCCTGCTACAAAATATTAATTTGATATAACACACAAATCTGATGCCCCTAAATGGATGCATCTATCGCAAGCATAACAACATTCCCATAATTCACATGAGAAGGGTTGTGGTGACACCTTTGATGTTGTGACACATGGAAAATTCCTTTAATAGCACTATATATTTGTGGAAGATCCAATAGTATACCACCAACATGATTCTCTCCAGAACCACAATAGTTCCTTTAAACCTAGGTTCCAGCTCTCCCTACCTCCATATACTATAGTGACCTAATCTAGGTGACCCCTGAAGGAATAAAATAATACCCTATATAAACTCTAGGGGTCAACGATGTCTATCATCTTATAACTTCTATCTAATCTGAGTTCTATCATTATGTTTTTGGATCGATTGAACCTGCTATGACATATCTTACATGAGACTCGGTCCAAAAAACTCTGAATCACCTTCCTCTATCCATCATAGAGGTGATCTACATAGCCTACCATCGTGTACCTCATGTGGTGACATTTTAATTGTCACCATATAACTGTTGTTATTAGAAAACACCACAAAATCTTGGAGCTCCTACGAATACCCACCAATGTTTATGACGCATGTCCAAATAATCTCCTAAAGAACCTATATAGTATGCTTGGATTACCCATCTATATTTTGTTTGAAAGATGTATTCAATTTAACTTGTGTGACAAGAAGATTATGTAAGCCCTGCAAGAAGCACAAAGTTAAGTGTGGGTTATAGTCTAAATCTAGAGTCTGTGGCATGCTGTGAAGATGGACTATCTGCGAAACATATAATTCTCTATAATAATTCACTAAGACAGTCATTTTTATAGGAATTATGTATGATACATTTTTTAAATGGTCTACAAACACCCAAATAACAACATTCATCCAAGGGATCCTCAGTAGACCCACCACAAAATCCATATTATTTTCATCCCACATCGATTTTGGAATGGGAAATGTATATAGAAAGAATTTATGTCATTCATGCTCAGCCTTCACCTATTTATAGGTGTAGCATCGTGTCACAAGAACTGAAAAATATTATTTCTTTTATAGGCACAAAAACTATCACTATAGGTCATGGTAATGTTTTTCAAACCTAGATGCACCGCCCACTTAGAGACACGAATTTCACTCATCAACACATCCAACATACTAATAGAATCAGAAACCTAATTCTTGACATATATAATCTCATCCACATCTATGTAACAATATGAAGGTGTCTTGCCACCTCTAAGTACTTACCACAAGGTTAAACATTCTAGAACCTCATACAGTTGGTCTCTGATCCGACTCAAAGTATAACCTTCACTGAAAATAACACAGGATTCATCTGATCCCGAATCTCCCGAACCACAACATGCATATCAACTAGTAAATTAATAATTTTCCACTCATTAGTATATTCCTAAGCTTCTTGGGATCAATTATTCATGTTCTAGGTATTGGATACAATGTTTAATTTCCCAGGTGTATTTAATATCTTAAAATCGAATTAATACATATACTCAACCCACATCCACTATCGAAGATTCAAATCTCACTTTGAAAAGTTATACATTTTTCTCCTATGATTAGTATACACCCTACAAATTTTTCCCAATAGATAGTGTCACCAACACTTCAAATCAAAAACCACTACAGATAATTATAGTTCATGCGTAGGGTAGTTCCAATCATGTTTCCTCTAATATTGAGACCCATATTACAAAACTTGAACCCCTGCATCAACACTACTCCAATCACTATTCCAAATAAATCCTATTAAACTATTTACTCATTACATGGATTAAGTAGGGTCAATATTGGTGAAAATGTAAATCACTTCTTTAACTCCTATAGGGAATTCACACATGCTTCCATCCAGCCAAACATTATCACATTTTTGTTCAATCTTGAAAGCATCTCTATCAGTCTATAAAAGTCATTGATAAACCTATGGTAAAATCAAGATAACAATTTGGATATAAAAAACATTATTTGGAATCTCAAATGATACAACATTCTACAACTTCTCTAGGTCCACCAATACACCTTCATACGAGATGATGTGACCCATGAAGTGTACATGGTCTTTCAAAGACTGACAATTAGATACTCTCAAATATATCCCTTTCTATCTCAGTGTACATAGAAGGATTTGAAGATGTTGGGAACAATCATTACAAATCATTGAGTAAAACACGATGTCATCAACAAACACAACCACAAACTGATCCATGTGTGGTTAGAAGATTCGGTTCATCAAGGACAAAAACACTACTGGTGCATTTTTCCACCCAAAGAAGTTTATAATGATCTCATAATGGTCATACTATCTTTTGAAAGAAATACTTGGTATATAAGATTATCAAAATCTCAAATGATGATAACCTGATCTCAAATTAATCATTGAGAAAACACAAGCTCCCCTCAACTGGTTATGTAGAACATCGATATGCAGAAGAGGATACCCATTCTTCGTAGTCATATGGTTCACCTTTTGGTAATCAACACATAAGAATAGAATCATTTCCACGTTATTAGAAAACTAAATATCTTAACCCCAAAGCCATATACTCAGTTTGATAAACCCCTCCTCCTCTCACTCTTACAGTTTAGTCTTAATCTCTTGAATCCTTGTTGGTTCTATTTTGTATGGTGGAATATAATCTAGCTCATCCCCTAGCATGTCCTCAATTTTAAGTTTCACATATCTCTCATGTTGTTGCCCTGACAAGTATCCAAGAAACACATCATACAATTGGTTCACTAAAGTTGATAAAAAATCCCATGTTATGCCACCATCATCCAATAAATTAATAGAAATTTGGACAGTTAGATCCACCATTTGCGGATGAAATAGCCCTGCATTTCCCACTATGATATCCCACCCTTCATGATGTACAAACATTCCACCTTATGAGATGTAAAAGTCACTCTACTCCAGTAACAATCAATGTGGGCCAAATATTCCACTAACCAGTCCATACCCATAATTAGGATGAATTCCAACATATCTAGAATGTATAGATCCTATAGAAAACAAAACTCCCCATGTGTCGGACGAACTTCATGTAGTTGTCCTTACCCCTCATCCCTATGATGAAATCTGAATCCCCTATGCATCACCAGTATGTTGATACAAGTGCAATTTCCCTAAAGAACCTCTTCCACTGACTCTACCTTCTTGTCCAATATAACTCCAGCTACTACACTGATATGGTTTAGAAGATACCCTTCCCGCACCCATGTTATTTCAAGATCCTCTATCGCTACCCATCTGTTGAGAGTTTTCAATGAACCTCTATAGATGTCCTATCTTTCCACAAGATCATTACACTACTGGTGGTTGGGAAAAAAATTATAGTAGTGGACTGAACTCCCTCGCTGGAAAAAGATTAGTCTATCAAGGTCCACCATAACTTATCCCTTTATCTAGCCACACTTCATTCCACAACCATAGCTGCCATTATCGGAATGGTGCTTCTTTATCTCAGAAGATATACATCCTTATCATCTTGTAGTAACCATATATCCTGCACTATAATCCTAACCCAAGTTCCCCTCATGTATGATAGCCCAATCCACCACCCTAGAAAACATAACTAACCAAAATATATTGTCCCTGGACATAATCTAACATTTATGTCCACCCTAGAATCTTTTAATTATAGCCCCCTCATCCCCTACCAACCCTTTTTCAAATAAATAAATATCAATAAATCATCCAACATATTCTATCACAAACATACTCCCATGAGTCAACTGTATGATCTATATTTCTCTATCCTACCTCAATATCTCTAGAGAGAATTTCTCTAGTAACTTCTCTAAAAATGTACTTCCATAACATTCCATCATCTTGTCTAACCCGAGAATGAATATCCCTCCATCCCTTCACAGAACCTCATATAATATAAGCTTCCAATTTGACTCTTTTCTTAGTAGGAATCTCCAAATGGTAATGTATGGTCTGTGTATACTCAATCCTGAACTCACCTCCCACAGTTCCACCCACTCTGGTTGATGTCAGATGGTGATGTACCAAAACACACTCGGCAAGTCTGACATGATATTAACAACCCTCCCCTGGTCTGTCTCCATAAAAAATATGAGGAAAGGGACGTTTTCTATAAACTTCTCTCCTACTTCTTCACCAAACAATATTATTTTTTTAGGTTCCACTACTAGAAGAGAATCTCCAGCCAAATCCTCTTATCATCCTCTAAATAAGAATAGTCATGGAGGAATATCTCTATATTTCCAAACACATATTTCATGAAGTATCTCCCCAATTTAACTTAGTTATGAAATGATATTCACACAATCCATATAAAGCCATCTCCCTTTTTCCTTACACACATTCAAACATGAGGTTCTATCATGACTCGTAACCATCCTATGTCTAGGTCATGGTTAGAAAAGGGTAAACTCATCCCATTAATCATGTTTCATAATAGACACATAGTTATTATTTTATTTTATATCAACCAGAATCATTTACAATTTTGATTCATATTAGGTACCATTCTTTATGTTTAATCAAACAAGTAAAGAATACGTTTCAATTTTAGCATTTCCCCAAAACCCATATTCCTATTCATGCCTAAAATGATGAATGTCATTAAAATAATCTTTAGTGCCTATAATCAGTATTGCATGGTCAACTCTTAATTCATTCTAGGAAATGATTCATATCAAAAAATAAATCAAATAAATAACCACATCACACAAAAAGTGCATCACTTGAGGTGAAATAAAATCAATTCTAATAGCACACAGTAATCAAAGTAATCCCACCCTAGATTTTGGGATCTTTACCTCATACATGGGATAGATTCTCCAACACACAAGCACTAAACCAAGGGATGAATCATATTATTCTTCTATCTACCCTTCCCAAATAGTAAGACAAAGGAAAAATATATGTAACCACTTTAATAAAACTTCATAATGTACTGACTCGAGTTCCACTTACTAGTACCCCGATCTGGATTACAACACAACCTCACGCGCACCTCCACCTATGGAAACTCTTACAAACTAGTAGTGAGGGTCCAATATAGATCATTGGGAGACTATACCCTCTTTTTCAAAGTAGCATAATAGTAGAAAATATATAAAAAACCCAACATATATAACCTATAACGGGAACAATACCAATATCACCTGATGACCAAAACTAGAAATACAATACCCAAAAATTGTAGATATTTCATGGAAATACATGAAAATTGTAAATTTGAAAAACCCAAAATATATATAGACACTACCAACTCCACCAAGAGAGTCCTAACACCAAGTCTAGTTCCCTCAACCATGCTTCATAATAATCACCCCTTATCTTTTTACCATTTCCCTTAACCTATCCTACAACAATGAAATATATCCTGGTACTGATCAAGATACCGGACTAGGGTTTGAGTATAACATAGTAAGCCACCACCAAAAGTGTCTGACAAATATCTAGTCAATAATATTGTATACAATTATATACAGAATAAAATTAATGTTGTAAAAGAAATACATTACATTTATTCAATTACTTATTATTTAACTAAATTAGACCCAGGTTCCAAAGGAAACCTGAACCCAATTTGTAAGTGAATTCCATTGTTACCATTCATAATCATAATTCCCATATGAATGTCATTTTTATAATTCATCCTTTCAATTCAAATATGAATAACATTATTACCATTCATCTTTTCAAGTCACATTTTAATGTCATTATTACCATTCATCATTTCAAGTCACATATTAATGTCATTGTTACCATTCATCATTTTCTGTAACTTGTGAATTCCATTGTTAACATTAATCAATTCAGTCACATACAAATTTCATTGTTACCATTCATAATTCCGTGCCACATATGAATTCAATTGACACCATTCCACATTTCAAGTCACATATTTATGCTATTTTACCATTCATCATTTGATGTCACATATGAAATCCATTATTACAATTCATCATTCCAAGTCAAATTTCAATTCCATTGTTACCATTCATAATTTCAATCAACATAAGAATTCCAATGTCACCATTCATCATTTCAAGTCACATATGAATTCCATTGTATTAATTCTTCATTTCTTTTCAAAATTTCTACAATGAATCAGTAAATAATTAATCCAATTAAACAAAATCATATTCAAACAATTCTATTAAATAATTGAACAATTATTTAATCACTTCTATCCCATTAATTAATTAAACATGTAATTATTCACGTCAATCCCATTAATTTATTCACCAATTAATTAATCACATAAATTCAATTAATTACTTCAGTAATTAATTAATCACATAAATAAATTACATGGCTAAAAAATTATCCATTAATTATTTCAAAAAATAATTAAATTGGAATTCATAATCCCCATATCCCCAAAATTAATTCAATAATTAATTATTTCAATTATACAATCTTAATATCCCCAATTCTGAAATCCCTTAATTAATTAATCTACCACATTAATTAATTTAATTTTAGAAACACAATTGTTAATCAGGGAAAATCAATTATACAATTACATTCACATAATTTTAATAATGACTTTTGGATTTGAATAATAGACTACTTATATCTACTTTGATGATGAACGATCAATAATGTATGTACCCAATTTGTATCCGAACAACTGAAAATCATGAAAATGATAATTATATAGATATGATCCCAAGATCTATGATTTAAATAGATTAGATATAATAAAACATAGATCTCTATCCATCAAAAATAAACGAAAACATCATTTCATGGATGGGATAAGAACTAGAATGAAAAAATAAACCAAATGGGATGACATTCACTTTCCAGGACAGGTTCAAATCATTGATTTGGGATTAGAATCACATTTACAGAGGTCATAATCTCTTCAAATTCATATATGAAACTTAAAACATGAGAGTTGCCATTAGAGGATGAGTGGGGATCAGTTAGGGTTAATATTGGGGTTTTGGTATTTTAAAATCCTATTTCATGGTTAATTAAATTTTTTCATGGTTTACTGGGAAGAGGCACATAGTTTTCCAAATTGTGATATTTATTGTGTGCCTCTTCTATGGGGTGTGCATAGATTCATTAATATGGAGTAGTTCTTGATAAATCATGTATTAGAAAAGTGAATCCATATTGCTAGAATTCACATGGTTTATTGGGATGGGGAACATGGTTTTCAAAAACTATATGAAAACTCAGCACTTACCATCTTTCTTCCAAAATTATGATTTTTTACCAAAACGCACCACAGGGTATAGTTCAAAAATGGCACTCATAACTAGGAAACCTAGTTACTATAATCATTATTGAGTCATCTCCATAAAGGGCCAGGTTCATTCAATCCTCCTTAGTAGACATTCGTCTACACCACAAGGATGATAATGAGATGTAGTTGGGGGAGAGAAATAGGTCAGGACAAATCACCGTCAAGGAAACAAAGGAATTCTTGGGTGTCGCTAAAGTAAAACCAAGAGCCGTAGACCAGAGTAGGAGAAACTGAATGGTCCCATGTGAAACAACATGCACATGGGTGATGAATTCCCCCTCACAATGGTAGACCTTCAACGTTCTATATAAAATAATGATCCACCATGAACACAAATTGAATAAAGGGCTAGTGTCATAATCAAGTATGCAACTAATGTGGATCACTCATAAAAAAAGGGTGGTAAGGATTATCAATGGCCATGAATACAACCATATAGGATAACGATAGTGTCATAGGCTATAAGTCGAGGGCCACAACAAATGACAAGCTGCATAGACCCGCCCAAGACACAAATCCCCAAGTATAAAAGAACCCCACATCCAATATTATCAATTTGAAAATTTAAATTATATATTATCATTTTTCATTCATAATTAAAAATAAATTTAGAAGGGAGGAATAAAAAGGAAAATTTAGTATGATGAAAAAATCAGGCCATATTTCAGATATATTTACAATTTGCAATTGAAATTTCTGATGTTCATGAACCTATGGTTATATAATTTAAACCATGTTTATCCTTTCATGGAAGAATTTAAATTTTGAAAATACGAAAACATTAGTCAATATATCTTCCGTGTTTATGTTTTTGTGTATCTTATTGACACACACAGTTTATGACTATATAATTTCTCCAATAAAATGTAGTCTAATATTACTATATTTGTATTTACCATGTAATTCTATGTTCATGGATTGATGAAGTGTATAATGGATATCATAATAAATACCAATTGGTGAATTAATGAGATTGTGTCAGAAGGCATACCTTCAATCCAAAGGGCATCCTTAACTACCTTGGTCGAGGAAATGTAATCATATTCTATGGTGAAAAGGGAAACCATACATTGCATGTTCCATTTCCCTTGAAATGGGACAACTTAATGCAGAAAACACATGTCCAGTTAAAGTATTATAAGTTCAATTATTTCCAACATTGTCTGCATCCACATAAAAAGAAATAATTTTGGTACTATCCATGTTTTTACCATAACATTATGAAATATCTGAACTAAAAGAGGCGAATCGTAAAATCCACTTTAAGGAATGCTAATGTGGATTCCGATATGAAGTCCCAAATCTGATATGAGTACATATTTTATAGGCAATGTCAAGTTTAGTGAAAATCATATAATTCATAATTCTACCAACAATATTAGCATATGAAATTTTAGACATAAATTGAATATCATCTTCAACAGTAGGTTATCGTGTTAAATAAATTTTAAAGTGTTGTCCAAGAGGTATATTAATAGGTTTGAGATATTCAAATATATATATCATGAAAATATTTAAAATATAAACATGCTAAGATATGTAATAAAATTTATGTGATCTCACTCCAATGATATTAGCACATAATATCTTCCTTGATTCACATAAGAAACTTATCTAAAAACTTCCTTTTAATTGTGACATTACATAAATTATTAAAATAATATTTTAAAAAATGATAAGAATATCATAAAAATTAAGAAAAAAGTAAAGAATATTGTTTATAGTAGATTATAAATAAACACATGTATTATATTGGCTATTTGAAATTTGGTTATGTAAAATGAATGAACCAATTCATATTCTAATTCCTACTGTCTTGTTTCAATCCATACAATTATTTATTTATCATGTATACTTGATTCAATTTAAATTGATTGGAATAACCATAGAGGTTTTTCATAGAGAGTTTAAATTTTAAATCACCATGTAATAAGGGAGTTTTAGCATCCCATTGTTCAATGTCCAGATCATTATAGGAAAAAAATTCAACTAAAAGACTAATGAAATAATTATTACAAATACGTAAAAAGATTTCAGAGTAATCAATACCTTCAAATTTATGATAAACTTTAGAAACTAATATTTATTTGTATTTAATCTTGTTTCCCATGGTTTTATCTTTTTTTCTCTTATAAATCCTCTTTGAACCAATGTCTTTTTCATTGGGTGGTTGGTTAACAATAGAAAAGTTTTATTTGTTGTTTGATAGTTCATTTCATAATCCAACGAAAAGACCCACTCATTTGATTATTTTTCATTTAAGGATGTCTTATAGGTTTGAGGATTATAATCTATTAAATCATTGTCCTCATAGAATGCATATAAATCCATATCATACTAGCTAAAAATAAAAGTAGGTCTTGTGACTCTCTTTCTCTATCTAGGGCTAACTAGTAATCCCTATTAGTTAGAGGATATTGAAATTATGAATCTGATATAAAAGAAGACTCAAAATCATCCCAAATAGTGGGCTATGGTGTAGGTGCAGTAGGAAGAATAGAAGCCCTAAAATGAGTGTAAGGATCATCTTCAGTAGCCAATTTTAAGGATAATTAAATGATTCTAGATGTGGAAAAAATAGTTATATGAGGGGAAGACTCATGAAAAATAGTATACATATTTATTATGTTGTCTTGGTATCGAGTTTTATCCACCCATAGGATATCCCCTTAATATACTCGGTATAACCATTAAAATGAATTTGAGAAACATTTGTTCCTTTTTATCAGTTTTAATATGATCATAAGCTATACAACCAAATATTGTCATTTAGGTATATGAAGAGGGCTTATCATTCCACAAATAAGCGCGTGTTTGGTACTAAATTGAATGGGAAGGAATCCTATTTATTAGGTAAATATAAATGATGAAGACCACTTAAAAAAAGATTTGTGGGGCTAAGGCATGCAATTATGCTATAGAAACATTGAAGGAAATTTCTATTCATCCATTCTATCAGGACACTTTTTTGGGGAGATTACCAAATAGTACTAATCCTTTTATGCCTTTAGATTAAAAAAAGATTGAATTTAGTGGACATGTATTCAAGCCCATTATCAGCTCTCATGGTTTTGATTTTCTTCCAATTTTTTTTTCAACCAAATTTGTCTAGTTTTTAAAAGTGTAAAAAAGGATTTATTTTTAAGAATATAAATCTATTATTTCATAAGATAATTGACCAATAAAAGTGATGAAGTATGAGCCTCCACCTTAAAAGGTAGTCCTAGATGGTCCCCAAATATCCGAATTGATATATTATAAGGAGATGATTACATTAAATCAAATCCTTTTAGAGGTAACTTCATTTGCCTTTCCTATTATTCAATATTCCAAATATGTAATATTAAAGGGTTTTATGCCACTCAACATCCCCTACTTTTTGTGTTCTTCAAAGACTTTAGAGCTAATATGACCCAATATTCTATGCCAAATCATAGTGTTATCAGTGTTGGTAGAATAGAAACTACCCAACTTCCTTTAATGGGTATTTCCATCCATGAAATAAAACACATTGATTCAAGAACCTTTAATTATGGTCTTAGAGACTATATAGATTTCAAGAAAACTTGTTTTTAATATAAATGAAAACTAATTTTAGTCTATGATCCCTAAGTAAATTTTGTTTCTATGTAGTTTAGGAACCACCTTACATCATGTAAAGTGATGACAGAATAGTAATATAGGCCTATCAAAATAGAACACACACCTTTAAACATACACATATTATTATCACCTTAGATGAAATATCATTCTACCCTTTCAAACTAATCATTGATTAAACCTTTAAAGGGTCACTTATTAAAGGAGTATCCTAAGTCTAATACCCACTCTTCTTTGTGTGCATATCTAGATAGATTAATATCGTCAGTAGTGTCATATCTAGTGTCAATGAACATGGACTAGTCGGAGGGTTGTTTAGATTCTAATTAATGTTTGAGTTTTTTATATGAGGGCATAATATGCCTAGGTTTTCCATAATTAAAATAGGTGAATTTTATTTCCATAAAATAAGATCAAGGTTCATGGTTCTTATTTTTATTTCTTGTATTTTATTGAATTTTTTCTTTTTACCCTTTGATTGAGGTCTACCATTAGGGAATAATATATCTTCCTCAACATTAATTATTGTTTTAGAGTTAGTTTCATTATAAATAAGGGCTCAATTTACCTATTCAATAGTCAATGAGTCTCATTCATACTTCTTCGTCTAAACTAATGTGGTGTATGTATTATCTATATAAATTAATAATTTCATTTATTGATCTTCATCATTAAATGTATCATCAATGTTGGATAAAACTACCATTACATAAATAAATTCATATATATGGTCTTTAATAGAACTAACATGATTCATTTTAAATGTTAGCATGGGATGTTTCCTAAAAATCCTACCAAAAAGTGAAGCAGTCATATATCACATATCTTGATTAAAAGAAATACCAGAAGAAATAGACTCATAAGCAACTTCTCTTGGATCCTCATCACCTAATGAAATCTTTATGATCTTGGTACATTAACTAATTGATTAGAGGGGTCATCATTATATTCAGTAATGGGGTTTTTAGTTTCCTTTTTTTTAATAATAGGTTTCTTAAGCCATCATAGGGAATCAGTTATGCCAGGATGTACAAGGATGGTCGCTGCCTTAATTCTCCACAGGTTAAATTCATTATCACCCCCAAATTTCTGGATTTCATTCCTCATTGTCGATATGTTTATCTATAGTCTGGATGTTGAGTTATTATGGACAATGTTAACTGTATTACCCCAACAACTAATTGATATATTGAATAAACATTTATTATCCAAATGGATATGAAATACAAATAAATATGAGATTTAATAATTGATTTTAACAAATACAATATGTATGAAAATTGCGAATTAGAAAGGGATTTGAATGTGGAAATTTAATAAACACCAGAACTATAAAGAAGATGAATGAATCAAAAATGAACAAAATAAAAATAAAAAACAACATAGTCTCTAACAAAAAATTGTGAGGGGAGAGGCAGGCACCAATACAAGGAGAATGTTGAACCCCAATAAGGACCAAACAAAATTATTTCTAGTAAAGGTTAAATTGTAATAAACGAAACAAGAATAATACATGGAAATAAAATGTTGAATAAGAATAGATGATTGAACATGATTAGGTCACATGGGGACCTACATGAATGGAAAGAACACCACATGACACACACACATTTTATTAGATCTCAAAAGAAAACAAATACTAAAATTCAATAACCATAAAGTGAAGAAAACAGGAATAAGAAAATACAAGATTTACAGATTCAATTTAAAACAAAACTAAAAAAATAAATCTTATAGTGTAATAGTTTTAATGAAATCTGGATGTTCTGATGTCTAGATGATGGTGCAAGTGGATGCAACACATCTCAATATAAATGATTTCTTCCCTTTAATCTTGATGAAATATTCTCTGAAGATGGTTTCACTTCTTCTTCCTTGGAAGGATTTCATCTCCACCACAAGTCTGACAACGTGTGAACTATGGATTCCATTATCTTGATTTCATATTGATATTAATCGAAGTTTATTATTCCCATAATATTTATTAAACATTCCATGAAATCCATTCAAAATTAAGTTTAATTTATATTTTATTATCATGGAATCCTACCTTTTTATTATATAATTTTTTATTTACTTGGTACCAACAGAGGAACTTTCAAAGATTAATTTCATTGTAATAAGGTACATATATCATTAAAACAAAAAAAATTCATCTATTAAACTTGAAAGGGTTCATAATCAGATCACCCAATGTTCATTTACCACACCTCATAACCTGGGAAAATATATCAAAGGAAATAGTGAGAATTATGCCAATTAAGGGTGAGCATGAAAAATATTTTACATGTGATATTGTGAAAGATCAATAATAACCTGAAGAATATAATAAAAGAATAGGGAAAGGAAAATGATTCATATAATAATAAAATTAAATTGAATCATAACATGGAAATGTTGATGTTGTAGTTAAATGAGAAATTCATAAGCATATCTCGGGTGTTTATCATTAAGGTGTCATAAAAATTATGAAGGTTATGCACCATGGTATCTTAAAACATGTCATCTTTAGAGATTAATTTATTTACTCAATGCATTAGATTTATATCATGGTGAACCCATAATATTTATAAATTAATGCAAACCACATATATCATAATAAAAAATTTCATAAATATCTGATGGATAATAAATGAAATGAGTTTCATATAAAAAATGGGGCATTTTAAAATATTTTTAAATATAATATCTTTATGTCATTTATAACCCACAAAAACGGAATGGGTTTTTATTTATGTCAATTCGAGATAAAAATAATTTTTTTTTCATCTCGGTGAGTACCCTTGGAACAAAAGTTGTGCTTTTATTCACATATATAAAAGAAAATGGAATTTCTTGAGAAGAAGAGAGTGATTTTGAGAAGTAAAATTGACCGCCTAACTAGTATAAAACGTGGTTTTAGACAAGGGTAAAAAGAGACAAGAAATGTGTATCCAATTCATAGAAAACAATTAATATAGTTCATGGATAATATAAATTGGTCATAATAACTTATTATGAAAATTTGACAGAGATACCACATAATGTGGAAACTCGAATGGAAAAGAGAAGTGGAGATTTCCCTTTACCTTTAAGATTAGTTCCTAAAAACTAATGATTTGGACCTATGGGGATGGAGGGTACCTTGGGAGGACACCATGGGAGTTTAAAAAACAATAAATACATATAAGACCAATTTTTAGTGAATGGAAATATAGAAATTGGTGGGTATTTATAGAAAAAATTGTAGATTAATTTGTTAATTTCGAAATAAAGGCATATGACTCTAAGGTAGTGGTAAATGAAAAACCATGGGTCTAACCATGGAATTCTCTATTGGTATTATATACATGGGACAAATTTTATGTTATTTTAATCTGTAATATTCTACCATCTTTTTATGTTACATATATTGGAAGTTAATATTAGTGTCTTCACAAAATAACATTTATAATGTTAATGTTTTCCTTTAAGAATATGAAATTTAAATTATATATTTTTAATATGATTGAAATAATTGATATTAAAAATAATATATTTTAAGTTGTTTATTGTGTTTAATTAGTTATTACATCATTGTTAATAATTATGATGTCATTAAAAATATTGAAAACTCAAACTGTATTTCTATAATTCTTAAAAAATGAATGTTTGAAAATTATCACAAATTTACGATAACCAAATTTTGATGTGATGATTTAAAAAATTATATTTATTTTATCATAATAATTATCTAAATGTGATAATTAAAATATTTTAATATATAAATCCTTATTTATTAAATATAATATTAGATTGAAAATTCATAGTGGAATTTCTGACAAATGAAAAAAAGACTTTTTTTTCATTTACATTTTTATAAGAGTGTTCTAATAAAACCATCTAATTAAAACAATGTTATTAATAATAAACTAGTTATTTTGTAATAATTGTTTTTGAAATGGGTAATTTCCCTCTGAAAAAAATCAATTTATCAAATTCCATTATAATTTTATAAAGAAAAAAAATCAGTAAAACACAATTTATGGAGTGACTATTTGATTTATACAATGTAATTACACATTAAGTAACTTGGTCATTAACACAAAACCCCTTATAACACCCACATATGACCTAAGTGTAAGGTGTGAAACGGTGATAGATTAATGGGGAGGCTCAACTAACATTTCTTGGGTAGTAATTTCCAATAACATGAACTTCTCCTGTAGGATATTTCATTCGTGCTTCACATTTTGAAGATCATATTGGGATTGGTCAAGGGCGAAGCCCAGTGACACTAACTTGATCCAATGTTCTGATAAATTTCATTGAAATAGAATAACTATACTTGTTGAAGCCATTAGTTCTTCTTTTTGTATCAATTTTCCATTGTCAATGTTTTACCAAAAAACTATAATGATAAAATTATAATTATTATCAAGACTATAGATCCCAATGGTCATATTATCTAATGATCATAATTTAAAAACAGATATATAACTATCAAAATTATATGGTCAAATTTTATTTATATTCACTTCATTATTAATGAGATATGGTTTTGTTGGGTAAAAAAAATATAACACACATTTTCTTAGGAAACAATTATAATTCAAAAAGATAAGTTCATTACATTCTTCCCCCATTAAAAAATTTTATCCCTAATTTCCAACTTGTTATCTCATTTGGTAAGAGGTGTGGGTACTTATACCTTATTATTTCCTATTGTTACCACATCAATATTTCATATATATGGTTCCTCCATAACACTTTAACAAGGTGGGTACTCTGGTTTGATGAACCTTTTCTCAACAGTGAAAGATCTTCACCATCTTCTCCACATAAGAGACTTCATGTTATAATTGACCCACCTTAAGATTAAGTACATGTGAAGGTTCTGGTATGTACGTCCTCAAAATAGATATGTGGAATATTTCATGAACTGGATATAGATTTGGTGGATGTTCTAGATGATATTCCACTACTTCTTTTCGATAATAGATTTCATATGGTCTAATGTAAATATTGATACATTTTCTTTTCTTCCCAAACTGAATGACTCTCTTCAAAGGTAAAATTTTAAGGAAGACTTTTCCAAAAATGTCAAACTCAAAGACCCTTTGATGGTTTTCAATATAGATCTTCTTCAGACTCTAAGCATCCTTTATGTGTTTCTTTATGGAATTAACCTTTTCCATCATCTATTTCAGATGATCTGGCCCAAAAATATTCCTCTCACTAAATTCATCCCATTAAGATGGAGTTCTTCATCGCTTCCCAAATTGATCTTCATAGGTTGTCATATGAATACTTGATTTGAATATATTATTGTACAAGAGCTAAACATATTTGATAATGTGCTCCCATAAACCCATAAATTTCATTGATCATGTTCTCAACATTTCCATGAGTGTTTCAATTTTCTATTCAGATTTGCGATCAGTTCGGGGGTGATATTCCTTTCTGAAATTCAATTTGGTACTTATAGAATGTTGAATAATTCACTAGAATTTTGATGTGAAACTCGAATCATGATCATATGTGCTAAAAAGTAGAACTCTATAACCCACATGACATCCTATCCTTTTTATTTTCTTAGGATCTCAATGATAATTTCCATAGTGATATTTTCCAACATCCATGTTGGTATGGGTAGTGTTTGTAATAACCCATTTGGAAGTTTTCTCTATTCCGTCACATGTTGACACATCGGGCACCTTGCAGTGTAGTTGGAAATATCCCTTTTCATGTTATCCCACCAATAATTATCACGAAGGTGCATATGAATTATTGTTCATCTATTTTATATAGAAAATTTAGAGATATTTTCTTCATCCATCATCTCCTTCTTGATTTCTGGAATATATATATCACATATCTATGTATGAAATTTTAGTATACAATCTTGACGATGTACCTTCACTCAAGATTCACATCACTAACCATACTAGGTCCTTGATCAATTGATGTTCATGAATCTTCATTATTTTCAAAAAAACATGGTTATTCCTACTTAAGGTATCATCAAAATTGTTTTTTATTTTATGGAGACAGTGAATTGAATTATCATAGTCATTATGATGTTCTAACTATCGTTTGTATCTCATTTTCATGTACTTTTACGTGAAAATATACTTCAAACATTTATGGTATAGGCATATATCACATTTTTTCTCATTAAGTTATTGCATCCCTATCTTAAAAAAATAAAACTTTCCCTAGTCCATGCATAGGGTTATTCATCTCATGAGGATTCATCTATCAATATGCATAAGAAAACACGTTTTCATTTTGTATGAGTATCCACACCATGATATCACTCTTAAATTTACACTATGTTTCATGATAGTAATTATATAAATCCACTATCTCATTTACATTTATCTTCACATTGTATCTCTTCGGATAAAAATTTTTGACCTAAGATATGGGTCGGTAGTTAGGGGAATACAATTAAAATTTTCTGCATGAACTCAATATCTACTATGGGGATAAAAATGACAACAATGATATATGAAATCGTTAAATTTGATGCTGAAAGTGAATTTAATCTTTGGTGAACTTAGATGAGATCTTTTATTGTACCACATGGCCTAGTTGATTCCCGATCTAGGCCCCAAAAACCTATTATTACTTAAAATGAAACTGGACCACCCACTATTCAATACATAGATGTTTCCCCTGATGTTTTAGTTAAATAACATAGATCCCTTTTAATTTCCTTAGGTGATAAAGTCCTTAGAGATGCAGCATATGAGTCTAATATTGATGGAATTCGATTTATATGCACGAAAATTTACATGATAGATTCATTTGATGGTAGGCTTTATAAAAAAATGTCGCCTATTTACATTCACAATGAAACATGATAGTTCTATTTATTCCCATTTTGACGAGTTCAATAGAGTCATGTTATATTTATCCCACATTAATGTTTTATTATGATGATGCTAATGAAATGATCCTCTTAATGTATTTTTATAATGCCTAAAACACACTTGTTGAGACCATGATGCATAGTCAATAATCTATAAACATAGATGAGGTTATATCAACACTTCTTTATATGGAATTACATTATAAAAAATGAATAAAAGATGGGGCAAGAGATTATTCTCTTGTAGTATGCCTCAAACTAAAACTAAGAAGAAATAAATAAAAAATGATAATAGAAAAAGAAATAAACAACCCAAGACTAAGTCTAATTATTGTAATATAAATGTCACCTACATTCATTGTAGAAAACTAGGGCACATTGAACCTGAATGTAGAATAATAAAGAATAAGATATAGTATAAATAACCCACTAATCAAACACATATTGTAGACTGTGGTTATAAACCCTTTGAGTTCCATAATGTGTCCACCCATGCACTCATTCATGAGTTAGTACTTAAATCAGGCCTCTTATTTCATATGTGTCCTTTAAGATAATCATTTCTATAATTTTTTTAGAAATTGATGTACTCTAAGTTAATAATAAGAGGTGTATGGTTAAGGGTGTATAAATTATTTTGATATAACTTGATGACAATTTAATCATTACGTTAATAGATGTTAGATGGGTTCCCAACCTTTAATGAAACCAAGTTTTCGTAGTGATTATAAACCACAAGAGAAACACCTTTAGGTCTGAAATACATTGCCATAAAATCTCCAACTTCTCTAAAACAATTCTCAAGGGATATTTAATCAATGGTTTGTATGTCTTAAAAGGAGAGACCCATTAAAGGTAGTTGGGTAATGTCTATTCAACCAATACTAATAATACTATATTTTTTCATAGAATATTAGGGCATGTTTGCTCTAATTTCCTTGAGGAACTGAACAAGAAAGGGTTGTAGAGTGACATCGCACCAAGAAATATTCCATTTTGGGAAGGCTATGTAATGGTAACTACCAATAGGGTTAGTTTTGGAAGGTCTAGTTTCCAAGACACTACCCCTTAGAATATTTTCATTTTGATCTATGGGGTAAATCTAGAAATTCCTCGCATGGTGGAAGGTCGTACTATGTAACATTCATAGATGAATTCTCTAGGAAAGTGTGGATTTACATTATTAAAGTAAATCTGATTTTTTCCAAATATTTATACAATAATCAATTTTAATTGAAAACAAAATTTGGAATAATTTTAGAACTCTAGGAATTAAAAATGGTCTTGCATACCTATCAACTATGTTCATATAGTTTTTTTAATATGATGGTATTAAAAGACATAGAACAATTATAGAACCCCTAAAAATGGTTTAGAATTAATAATGAATAAGGACATCCTAGAAAGATTATGGAGCATGCTTGAATGCTCAAGCCTCCCCATATCATTTTGGGAAGAGGCTGTTAGTACTGAAATCTACCTAATTAATTGGTGTCACTATTTTGTTAATTATTTTGAAACACATGATTAATTTTGGAATGGAAATACCCTTTATTATACCTATTTATGAGTCATTTTTTCACAAATTATTCTCATAATAAGGCTGATAAGTTAGAACCAAGAGATCTGAAATGCATATTTTCTAGGAATCCTGATTATGTTATGGGGTACAGACTGTGGGAAAATAAACCAGGTTATAAAAAGTTTATTGTACGTAGAGATGTTTCATTTAGCGAGTCTTCTTACTCTAAAATAAAGAATATCAAATTGAACAGCAGTGATCATACCATTGAATAGGATGATGAACTAAGCTTCTATCCTAGTTTAAAGATCATGTCTATCCCTATGCACCTGAAAATCAAAGTGTTGTAGAAGATTAATCCTTTTCTAATTCAGATTTAGACTCTGAATCTAATCCTGATACCACTAATAGAGAATACCAACTGACCTATGAAAAAGAAATGATGGTTATAAGACCTTCTTCATGATTTATTCTACATTATAGGACATCATATGACTTCCATGTAGCCCAATATCGGTAAGATTATAATCTTAAAACTTATAGAAAATAATTAATGAAAAATACTCAATGTTGTGGGTCTCTTCCCTGAACGAAAAAATGCACTCTTTGAAAAAGAATCACACTTGGAATGTTTTGAGAAAACCAAATAATTATAATATAATTGCTTCCAGGTGGATCTTTAAAAGAAAAAAAGATAACACAGACAGAAATAAAATCAAGAATAAATCAAAGTTGGTTGTTAATGGTTTACTTCAAAGAGAGGTAATTTATTACTCTGATATATTTTCCATAGTCGTTAATAATACATCCATTTGGATCGTACCAGCATTTATTGCCTATAATTAACTTCATATTGATCATTTACATGTTAAAACATTTTTTTACATGGTGATTGAATGAGAAAATTTAAATAAACGCTACAAATGGTTATCCTAATGAACTGAAATTGAATCAAGTATACCTTTTAGAAAAATCATTGTATGGAATGAAATAAGACTATGGGTTGTGGTACATGAAATTCTATTCATTCATGATAGCTAACTAGTTTAGTAATAATTATGTGATGTATACACCTATTTTAAATCAATAAAAACCACATTTTTATTTTATGCTTTATATTGGGGACATGTTTATCATTTGGAAATAATATAAATCTCATTTCAACTATTAAATAAAAAATAAAATATGTGTTTGATATGAAATAATTAGGTGTTTGTAAGAAAATATTAGGTGTTTAGATAAATAGGGACAGACCAAACAATGTACGTTATATGTCTCCGCAATTTTTGTTTTAAAAATAATCAAGAGATACATTTTTTAATCTCTCAACCCAATTATTATACCTCTTTGAATATATTTTAAATATTAATTAACATAGGAACCCACATATTTTAATTATGTAAACCTTATTTATCAAATACCTTAAGCTAATATTTTGTTCATTGTCTTGCTTTTCTGGATTATCATCCACCCAGATATTGCCTATTAAATCTGCACTTTAAGAAGACTTATGTCCATACATTGGAAGACAAATTGTAATTTCATTATGTTTATTTAAAGATACCTATCATGAAGCTATAATATTTCCTTATGATATGGTAGAAACAAGGATATTTTTTGAAAATATTTCTGGTTATATTGATGTTGAATATGATAGAAACATTGACACTTGTAAGTCTTTAACTGGTTATGCATTTACTAAATGTGGTGGTCCTATTTCAGGGAAATGCAACATGAAATCTATAGTTTCCCTTTCAACCATGTATCCATGGAATATGAGTATATTTCCTTAACATATGAATTTAAATTAATTTTTTTGGATCGTAGGTGTCACTTCAAAACGTGGCCTTTATAATTTTTCAATCAATCAAAATTCTAACAGCCAATTTATTATTCACCTATCCAAAACTTTATTATTCTATTTTAAATATAAGAACATATATGTTAACTAACATTTAATTAGATATGTTTTAGAATCAGTAACCATGTTTGTTAAGAATATAAAAATCCAAATCAACATAACTAATAGATTTACTAGTTTCATGGGGTTTTTGAAATTCATATTTTGTTCTAATAGATTGAATTTTATTTTGATTCCATGACCTTCGCTGGAATAACACCACCACTTTCAATTGAAAATTGTAGAGATATATGAATTAATGATTTCATTTGATCTGGTTTTTATATTGTAATCATTCCATCTTTATTATATCATTTATATTGATTAGCCATGTCATGATAACCATGAAAAATAAAGTTTAATTTAGAGTTTATTATTATTATTATTATCATTTTGTTGCCTCCTTAGGACACTGATATGTATGAGATCCTGTACATTAGGATTTTTCCTTCAGTCAAACCTACTCAACGTGTGTGGTTTTGACTCATTGATCCTAAGTGTTTTTCATCCTAGCCATCGATCAATTTTTCCGGTCAAATGCATCTGCATTGTCCAATTGCCCTACTGTTTATCTGATGCATTGGGGTTATTATTTCGGTTTTGTTTGTTTTCCTCCCTAGATGGTCATGTTGGTTCGAGGTGCAGGCAGTTTTGGGGAGAATTTAGTACCCCATGTACTGCAATGAGGATCCACTATATCACTTTTGGTTCTCACCCTAACTCATGGATCCGCTCTTTATTTTCCTTAAAAAATTCTTGATCATCACCTTCTTCATCGAAGACCATTCCCTACCTATTTCTATCCCCGGACTCAACCTAGTTATTGACTGTGTGGTGGAGATGGAATTCTCCCAAGTAGGAGATAGTTCATCCATTCACAGTGGAAATTCCATAGGCATGGAGAGGATAAATAAGTGATAGATCCAGGTATATTGTGAAATTGGATTTCATCGTGAAGAGGCACTACTATTAATATAACCATTAATAATGCAAAAAATACACTTTAACAACACTAATTTTTTTTTGTCATCAATACTATTAAAGGTGTCGTCCCCTTTATCAGTGCTAGAAAAATCCTAAACAATGGCCTATCCTGCTATAGTGTTTTGTGTGTCTAACGGTACACCAATAAAAAATTCTAAACCTATGTATGAAAAATATATAATTTAATTGAAATAAATTTTATATCAAGAATACAAAAAACAATACTACTTACATTCCAAAAAATGGTTTTTTATAATTACATTTATCATTTTCAAAAAACATTTAAAATTAGCAATGCTTTATCTTTCTGTTCCCGTGACCCCCTCTTAAAAAATTCCACTCATGGACCTAGTTGTCGATAAAATGACCTAAATATAAAATGATTATTCCACCTATATAATAAAATTTATATTATTTTATTTATATGATAAATAAAAAAATTAAACATTAATATGAAATAATACTTAAAAATTTTAAATTCAAAATAAGAAGAAACATTAGGAGTTATAACGATCACACAATGTATTTTATTGAGGTGTGGTAGATTATTACAAATCAAAAATGACTTTTCGATCATTTTAATAATTTATAAAAACAATAATAATTTATTTTCTTAGTTTTTAGTATTTCACTGGTTCATTTAAAACAAATTAATGTCAATTATAACAAAAAACTCACATTTTGAGTTATACTAGTCACACTGTGCATTGTATTTATTTGTGGTTGATTTATACACATCAAAAAAGACTCATGGGTCATTTTCTTAAAGTATCAATAAATTAAAAATGTTTTTTCTCAGTATTCAGTATGTCACTTGTTTATTTAATAAAATTAATGTCCATTTTAAATAAAAAGGCATACATGGAGTCATACTGGTCACACCATGCGTCAAATTGATGTGTGGTTGATTCCTACTTGTAAAAAATTACACATGGATCATTTTCATAAAGTATACAAACAATACGAATGCATTTTATTAGTTTGAAATATGTCACTTGTCCTTCTTACTAATATTAATTACAATTTTTAATAATGACACAATTTGTGTTATATCGGTCACACTGTGTGTAATATTGCGGAGTGATTGATTCCTACATGTTAGAAATAACATAAGAATAATTTTCTTAATTTATGAAATCAATTTGAATGATTTTTCACAATTTTCATTGGTTCACTTATTTTTTACTAAAAATAATGTCTATTTTAAATAAATTGTTAGGAATGGAAATATTTCAGCTACAATATGCATCAGATCAAGATGAATTTGATTCCTACACCTCAAAAATAAAATATGGATCCTTTTTATAAATTATAAAAACCATCATAATGAATTTTCTTGGGATTTGGTATATCCCTATATATTTTTAATAAAATTAATGTCAACTTTAATTAAAAAGACACAGTTAAAGTTATACCTGTAACACCATACATCAGATTAAGGTGTGGATGATTCCAAAACATTATAAATGATTTATGAATAATTTTTCCAAATTATCAAAACAATTGGACTATGTTTTCTCTATTTTCGGTATGTCACTTTTTATTTTTAGAAAAATTAACGTCAATTTTAAATAAATAGACTTACATAGAATTATAATGGTAACAACATTCCATAGAATGATATATGTCTTATTTAAACTTCTAAAAAATGACTTATAAATCATTTTCCAAAATTATCAAAACAATCTAAATGCATTTGATCAGTTTTGACAATGTCACTTATGTTTCTTTTAAATTTCATTTAAAATTGGTTACACACACTTTAACACACAACTATAACATCCTATATTGGATTGACATGAGACTATATCCTACAAGTCAAAAAATACTTATTAATTATTTTACTAAATTATCTAGACAATGAGATCATGTTTTCTTGGTTTCTGGTGAGTGGCACTTTTTGAACTAAAATTATAATATTAAACATATAAAGAATTATTTGACTCATACCAGTCACATTATTCATCATATTCATGTGATTTTTATTCATATACACCAAAAATTACTTATGTATTTTTATCCATAGATAATAAAAACAACCCGAAAGTGTTTTTTTGTTTTGAGTAAGTCACTTGGGTTTTTTTTTAAAATATAATTTGAAATTGGAAATACGCACTTTGATTCATACAAGTCACATCATGTGTAAGTTTGATGTGAGACCAATTATTACACATCGCAAATGAAAAATGAATTTTTTCAATAAATTAATAATACATATTTAGTGACTTTTCTTAATTTTTAGAAAGTGAAACTTTCTAAACTAAAATGTTAATTTTAAACTGATAAAGGACTCATTGAGTCATACAAGACACATTGTGTATCATATAATGGTGTGGTTGATTCATACCTATAAAAAATAACTTATGTATCATTTTACTAAATTATAAAAACAACATGAATGTGCTTTATCATTTTTTAGTATGTTTGTTATCTTTTTTACTAAAATTAATGTCAACTTTAAATCGAATGACACCTTTGGAGTCATACTAGTTACATTATGCATTGGATTGGGGTGAGGATGATTTATACAGGTCCTAAATTACTTATAGATATTTTTTCTAACGTATAACAACAATAAGAATCTATTTTCTTAGTTTTGAGTATGCCACTTCTCTTTTTTACTAAAATGTCATTTAAAACTAGAAACACACAGTTTGAGTCAGAGTAGTTGCATCATATATTAGTTAAATGTGATAATGGGTCCTACATATCAAAAATGAATTATAAATAATTGTATTAAATAATCAATACAATATGAGTGTGTTTGATTAGTTTTTAGTGAATGAAACTTTTAAAACTAAAATGTTGAATCAAAACTAGAATAATAGACTTTGAGTAATATTGGGCATATCATGCGTAAGATTGAGGTGTAGCTAAATACTGCACATAAAAAGGACTTTTATATCATTTAAATGATGTATCAAAATAATACAAATTACATTAATTTTTTTGGAGTATGTCACCTATATTTCTTACTAAAATTAATCTCAAAATTAAATAAAAAGACATAATTGGTTTCATACCGGTCACACCATACATTGGATTGTGGTGTGGATTATTCTTACATGTCTAAAATTTCATTGGATCATTTTACTAATGTATAAATTCAATCCAAATGTTTTTTCTCAATTTTCATTATGTCACTTGTCTTTTTTACAAACAATTTCATTTTAAACTCAAAACACCCCCAATGAGTCATCTCGGTCACATCATGTGTGTGTTTGACCTGGAACTAATTCCCACATGTCACAAATTAATTATGAATTTTTTCCCCTAATTATCAAGACAATATGATAATATTTTTCTATTTTTCATTAAGTGACAATTTTTTAATTAAAATGACAATTTTAACATGATGACGTACACTTTGAGTCATATACGACATATTGTGTATCATCTCGACATCTGTATAATTCTAATACCTCGGAAATTATGTTTTAATGAGTTATAAAATTACATCAAAATTATTAAAAACAATTTAAATATTTATTTTGAATTTAATACTAGAAATAAAAAAATCTATATCATTTGAAAACCATTTTCATGATAGAAAATATAACTATTGTATACAATAATGAGTTCACAAATCCAAACAGAAATTATTATATTTTATAAAATATTTTCAACACTAATATTGATTTTATAAAGGAATAAAAATTTTAAAAGATTAATAAATTGAAAAAAAATACGGTATAAAAGTATAAATGAAAATTTATATATATTTGTATTATTATCTAAAATTATATAAGCATATATAAATTTAAAATTACATATACATTATAAAATAATATATATTTTAAATAAATATAAATAATTTATAAATTTATATAAATTTATAAAACTATATAAAATTAAATATACATTATTAACAAATCAATCATTTGTAATAAACAATATTATCTCCCTAACATGTCTCCAAATAAGTATTCAATCTAAAAATAATCCTGTATATGTTTCTCTATTGAAAGGGGAATCAAAAGGAGGAGGGATGTGAAATTTTTAACTAGAGAAAATATAAATGGCTCATAAAATGTTTAGGTCAAATCTAAATGAGAAATTTCAAATGGAGATGTTGACATTATTTTTAATGGATATATAGACCACATTTTGACATAACAATCTAAAACGAACTATATTGGTACACATCTCCAAACAAATATTATTCCGGAATCAAATATTGAATATCATAAAATAATATAAAGATGGAAGAAACCCATATTAAAATGATATCAGAAATTTATTATCTCTTACATTAGACATTACTCAATGGGAAATAATTTAAACTAAATTTAGAACATCTATTATAGTTATTTATTTATTCCCCTTTCAATGATTAAAGACTAATCCCCAATCCCCATTATTCCACTAACACTCTTTGACTATTAAATTTTTATTCCCTCAAAATAATTGGAATAAGATCAATTTTTTTGTAAATAAAACAATTCATGTCCCTTAGAAAACATAGACTATATTTATAATATAAAAAATCCCTTATATTTTCATTCTTATTCTATCACATTTTACGATTTCTTTTTCCATTCATCATGTGTTGAATAGAATACATTACTACCAGTTTGTATCTTTGATTGTTTGGTCTAATTGATTATGTTGATCACCGTACTCATGTCACCTTAATAATCCTCACGAACTAATACACATCCCAACACCCACAAAGACACCTGAGGAGACACCCTTTTGTGGGGTCAAACCTTCAGAAAACCATTTTTAGCTGTGGTTCATAAAACAACCCATTCACTAAATGAAAGATCAAATTTCACTTGGATATTCAAACCTATAAATACAAATAGGGAATTATAAAAACATCCAAAATAAAAAAATGACGAAAACAATACTATTTTTGAATCATTCTTTAGTTTATTCATGAGAAAACATCACGATAGATGAAACAAAATAATAGTTCAAAATACCATTAACTACCCCATCATCGTTGAACCAGTATAAAAAAATACCATTGAAATCCCTCTAATGTCACCAAACCAGAAATCACTATAATGGACTAAAAACAAAACCAACTCACTCCATGACTCTGCTATAACCTAGCTACTGACCAGTACATTCCAATGACCATGGCACACCAAGGCCCCCATCCTCTCCCCTAAAAAATTACATCACATTATAATTTATTTGGAAAACTCCAAACTTAAAAATATTTATGATATATATAATTTACATATAGTTTGGAAAAATGAATTCAAATCATAAATAATGTTTTCATAAAACGTTTTAAACATTTTCATAAAAGGAAAATTTAACTAGTAACTTTTAGAAATAATTTTTGAGAATATTAAGAGAAGTAATATACATAATTTAAAAATTAATAAATATTTTTAAAATATATTATAAATTTATAAATGTACATAAATTTGATAAACTATATAAAAGTACAATTATGTTATAAAAATATACATTATTTATAGAAGTATATAGTTTAATAAATTTAGAACATATAAAATTTTAATATATAAAATAAATTTTTATGAATGTATAAATGGTTTATAATTTATAACCAATAAAAATGAAATTAAATATTTATTTACAAATCTATAAAACTATAAAAGTATAGATAATTAATAAATTTTTATATTTAAAAGATATTTATATAATAGTATATACAGTAAAATTTATAACAGCATATATATTTATAAATGAATAAAAATATAATACTATAAATATTTAATAAAAATTAATTATAAAATTATTTTAGTATAATAGGATTTACCGTAAAATTTATAAAATCATATAAATGAAAAATTGTATGAAACTATAAAATTATAAAATTGGACTACTTTGAATACGTCAAAAGTCCTTTGAATATCATGCATATTTAGTAATTCATATAATTTTTAATAAAAATTTATGATAGATGGTCCATTACCTAATTATTAATGTTTTTCCTTTTAAATTCTATATATAATATAATTTAATAAATGACTTGTTCTTATACAAAATTATAGGAAAAAATTCAGTCTCAATGACAATTGTCACCTCACACACTATAGGACAAAGTTGAAAAAAAAAGATAGCATCAGATTTAAGGAAGAAACTAGATCTAAAGTAGAAAAGTCTCAAACACCAATGTCATGTACCTTAAACTCTAAGCTCAATAAGAAAATAATCACCCAATGATCTCCGAGATGAAAAATCAAACCCTCCATAACTAAATACTCACCATGAACCACCTAATTCCAAAATAGGTCACAACAAGTAGATGGAAATGCCTTAATGGTTGGTGTGAAAGGTATAGGGACACTATATTGGGGTTAGAACTGTTATGGGCTTAGAGTTTAGGTTTGTGGGTTGTGATGATAAGAACATACATGAAAGGGGGGCCAAGAAAGAGACGATGTTGTGGGTGTCCTGGGTTTATGGTGTGCAACATGCAGAGGGATGGAGGATGGTGATGCTGCGATGCATAGAGGGTGGTTACAAAAAAAGACTGTTGAAGGCATACCATAAAATTATTAGTCATGAAAGTAGAGCAGCAGTAGCAATGAGGCCAAAAACATTCTCATTCTACAAAAACATGAGGGGTGAGTGGCTAAAGGGTTCTATACGGCTTCAATTTATAAAACTCGCAAGTCTTTTATTATTGGTTCACAAAAAGCACTAATAATGTTCAGTTTTATCAATGGTTTTTAGCGCTAATAAAGACAAGTTGTGTTAGCGCTTTTTAGCATTGATAAAGGTATTTTGTTAAAAATTTATTTATATTGTTATGTATATTTTTAAATATATATATAATAAATAAATATTTATCTTCTTATAATAATATATATAATAATTATATTTATTAATATATATATATATTATATATATTTACCAATATTTTTATATATTAATAAATATTTTTATATAATTATATATATTTATAAAATTATAATTATAATTATTTTAATTTTATAATTACATAAATAATTGTATTTATTTATAATTATAACTATAAATATTTTTATATAATTAAATATATATATATATATTTATAAATATTTTGCTATATATATATATTTAAATATATACATTATTATATATATTTAAAAAATTATAAATATAATAAATTTATTTATTATGATTTTATTACTATTTAAATAAATATACTTATTTATGAATATAATTATAAACAAATATATATTTATATATATTAAAATGTATATTTATAAAAATATAATAAATATCTTCAATATAATTTTAATATATATATATATATACATACACTTATAATTATTATTAAATATATTTAATATGTTTTTATAAATGAGTAAACAATTATAATTATAATTATAATTATAATAAATATATTTATTATTTAGATATATTTATTGTAATTTTTTACGTATTTATGAGAACATAATAGGATCATGGCTATAACATGAATTAGTCATATACCCAATCTGTTGTTGGTGATCAGCAGCACTCGACTGTGCAGGTGATGTGTAACATCCACATTGATGTTCAGCCATGGAAGTCAATTGAATGTGGAATGAACTTTGTCGATTTCTATGCCACGATCCCAAAGATTAGTATGAAAGGAGAAGCGACCTTCATCGAAGCTGACCATGTCCTTTTCTATGAAATATTGCAAGAGTTTGAGCACTCTATTATTTATCCACTATCTTTGAATATGAAGAATCATCTGGGAATCCTGGATATTAGAACGAGCCTATTGGATTGTGGGTGCATTGATAGTTTGATTCTCATCACCATTAGGAAATTTTTTTACAACACCATCTTCAAATAATTGGATCTTAAATCCAAAGCTTGGGGTCAAGGATTTGTCACCCTTGAGCCGAGAATACTTCGCATCCATGATTGGGTTCTAAATTTTAACCCTCTAACTATTAGAACCTAAATCACTCATGTTTGGATATCGATCAAATGACTAATAGTGTTTTTCTAGATACAAAAAAAATCTATTGTAAATCTCTCCAGCAGTTGGTGTCCAATGAATGATGGAAAATGAAACTGAAATAACAGGGTATGTTATCATCTGCCAGATTCTCATGGATGATGATCTTAATTATCCTCTTAGCTTCTTGACAACCTTATCACGGATAACCAAATTTGGATTTAGCTGTTAAATATGAGAAGGATCCCGAATACTGTTCCAATTTTTTCCTCATTGGTCATAGGATTGAAAAATGTAGAAGAAGAATTCTTTTTACAAACTGGAGTATTGTTTTTAAAACCGGTGATGCTTGCAGATGAAATGGAAAGATTCCCCCAGTCTAGAAGATGAGACATTTTGATTCTATCTAGAAGGAGTTTGATGACTAGGGACATGTCAGCGATAATAAGTTCGGGTTGAAGTCTCATGCGGTGGGCTCCTAAGGACCTCAACAAGAGGGTGTTGTCAAGAGGGATATGCATTTTTCTTAGACCAGAAATAAATTATGGCTTTAAGGTAGCTTCAAGAAATATCACTCCATGAAATTCCTATAAGGACATCTTACATGTCTCCTCTAGTTCTAGTTTGTTAGTGCGAGACTTAAATGTTTACTCCATCTCTGATTCACATAAAATTAAATTTTAGGAGGATATCTAGAAATTGTACTTCTTCTTTTTCATTCTTGGATATGTATGAGAGTATCTATCCTGAAGAAAATGGAATTGACATCACCACATTGATAACTATGGAATTTGAGGTTCAGCTCATGGAGGACTAACAAATTATGCATGAACATGATATTTCTATTAATTATTTTTCAACAGAAAACTATCTAAATTTGTTGAAATATCTTATTTCTTCAAAATTAAACATTCATGTAAATGTATAACAAGTTTTCCAACCCTTGGAAGACACTCAAAATGTAATTGAAGTTGTGGAGATAAATCAGGTAAAGGATTCAATTTTTTTGGAGAAGGAAATTTCAAGTGTGAAGGGAAAGGGACACTATGTGAAAATGTCTGAAAAGGATGACCCAAAAGGGGATTGGTAGAAAGAAAGGTCATGGAGATGAGGAAATCATCCAAAAATTCAAAAAAGATGACTTGTTCAATCTGATTTGGATGACAAAAAGAAATATAAAAATCTTGAATTTATGGATAAGGAATATTTTTGTAGAGGTTGTGGACACAACCATTATAAAGGATGTGTCCGAGTGCTTACTTTTGACAAAGAAAATAACAAAATGTTTTACTAGGTGCTCTTTAATAAAAAGAAATCATAGTTATAGTATACAATTTATGAATAATCCTATTCTTGGCATGTAGTCTTTCAGTATGGATGAGGTCGTGGTTTGTGTGATCCCTCTAATCGTTTTCTTATTTTATTTTCCTTTCCTAATAATTTTTTTAGGAGACGGTGTGATTATCTCCTGAACCGTTTGAATAAGGGTGTCGACATATAAATGAACATTCCTGAAGAATACATAATGTATTCAATTGTCATCATAATATTGGTTATCTTAACATTTATCAACCCTCAATTATATCCCAAAAAAACATATGATCATATAACATTAATTATACTAACATGTATCAATATATGAACATAAATAATGACAATCATGTCTCTTGATATCATCATTATCTAATGATATATATCGATATATATGTAGACCAAATTCATTGGAGACATAAATCTATTTATATATAATTATCATTATAAATAAATAAATTTTAATTTTTTTGGAAACCGGCTTCCATCAGGAAGAGGTCATGATAGGCGGACCTTGATATGTTAGGCACTATATGTTTTTTGTTGTTTCATTCAAATCGAATATTCAAAATCTTATACTTTTGTTCATGTTCGGTTCATAGTGGTTCATTTCACCCTATCAAATTTAATTTATTTTACCATGATAAAAAATGTATGTATATGTGGTTTTCATTTCATGCATATCGGTCCACATGGGACCAAATCAAGTTAAATCATCCTGTTATTCTCTGTTTTGATGTAATTTTTTCTTCTTGTATTCTGTTCAAATTGATTATTCATTTTAATCTTCAAAATACAAAGTCCTCATTTGGTTGTATATTTGTTTGGTACTATTCCATTGTTATGATCACCTTTCAACATCACAAAATGAGATGTTTTTGGGGGACAAAAATATGCCAGGAATGAGCACCATAAAGGTGAAATAGTGAAATAGGGGTTTTCCAAAGGAAAATCGAGAGCAAGAGAAAGTAATTGGATAAAATTAATGATCCTAAGAGATCGAAACATTATATGTGGTAATAAATTTCCCTTTAAATTGATAGATTCATGAAAGTCTACAGAAAATCATGAGGCAACAAGTGTAAAATTGCAAATAGATTAGCAGTAGTGTAGGTCGATAAGACGAATCAGGAGTATGACTCAGATCAAAAGGGTGGTGATGACTATCAACGGACACGAATAAAACTATAGAGGATATCCATGATTTCATAGGTTTTAATTTGTGGGTCACAACACAATATAGGTTTCATGGACAAGTCCATGAGACATAGGCCCATGTGGGACAATACCAAATACCCAATATTAAAAATTTGAGCATTAAAAAAAATATTAACATTTTTTCATTCATAATTGAGAAAAATTTTAGGATGGTGAAATAATCAAATGAAAATTAAATTCGAAAAGGGAAAAAGGAAAGCTAAAATTAACAATAAGAATGATTATTATTTTTGATTCCAATGCATGGATGCACTTATGTTATATACATGTTACCTAATTAATTGACCATAATAAACATCATCACCATTTATATATGGGAATTACCATGATACAAATAATACACATACCATTCATTAAAACATGAATCCGATTATTTAGATAACGATTGGGAACATAAGGCATAAGACATATGTAACGCCCCGACCCGAGTTGCCTAGAGTCGGTGCATTAATTACATAACATTGGCATGATCACAAGAAAGATCAAATCCCGAAAGACCTATTGGTTTAGTATCCTTGGAAACACTAGATATAATCATAAAGTTTTACATTACATTTCAAAGTGAAAAACTACTACAACAACAAAGTCTTCATATCCACACTATTAACCCCTCATAATATCCCTGCAAGTCATTCATAAATTACTTCTTCACTACCTGGGAAAAATAAAACATAGAAAAGGTGTGAGCTCAAATGCCCAGTAAGGATAACAATATAGCGGAACATTCAAAATAAGCATAAACATTTAAGGCAATGAATTACTAAAACAAAAGCCTTTTAAAATTGAACTTCAACATAGTATGGAAAAAGTAAAATGAAATAATGCCATTTACTTGTTCACATGGATATTCTACTAATCAAATAATCACATGCAATATCAATAACCACTTTCATAATGTTGGAATGCATAATGCCAGACTATCATAACCACATAGCCAAGGCCTCGTGCCAAGACTAAAAATAAGATTTTGTCAAGGCCTTGTGCCAAGACACTAGTTTGTCTCATGAGACCTACCGATGCATCGAGGAGCTATAGCGGGCTCCACCCGTCACTTATTAAGTCCAATGCATTCCCATATGAAAAGGTTTAAACATAACATAAACATTCGTATTAAAACTAGCATACGAAATGTCAATACTTTCACAATAAACTATGAATGGTATAAAAATAGCACATCCACAGTCAAACATATCACAAAACCTTCAATACAATATAGAAGTTTTGTATCATAATAAATCAACTTCAAATAATCTTAAAATCCATCAAAGGATGTTGACATAGATGAAATCAAAATTCTTTTTAAAGAAGTATCTCCTTTTATTTTGAAATCATTTAAGATCCATATAAAATAAAACATTTTCTTTGAAAATATTCTTATAAGCTTGTATGGAAAGCTTCGAAGATTTTATAACGGCGGAAAATAACCGCACCCGCCGTATAAGTTAAAAAAAACATTCTTACCTCAATTCTGTCGAAAAGGTTAAAAAGGAACTTGTTTTGAAAACGACGGAAAGATTCCTTTATAAACCTCTTATAAAAAGTCAAACAAGGGTATAAATGACTTTAACCCATATTCTTGTAAATAGTAAAAATGTTTTGAAATACATTTTGAAGAAACATGGATGTGGATGATAACGAGATCCCAGTAGATTATTACGTATAAACAACCTCGGATAAAGAAAAGATTGTGAAATAACCCTTACCTTGTACTTTTCCTTGGTTGGGGTAGGTTAACCTCCTGTATAATGGTGAAATAGTTGTTATTAAATTATACAAGAATCATATATATTAATATGATATCATATATGATCTTTTAACATTGATTTGTTAATAATATCTTAGAATTATCGTCGTTTCGGGAGTTAACTTACTCATTTTCTTTTATATGTTTTGTTACATAAGCCATGGTTGTTGTATCTTATTCATATCCAGAATGATATACAGTCCTTAAACATCATTTTTAAATCATCAAATGATAATTATACTTGAATGGATACGATGGAGAATGAATCTCATCGCGTTCGTGGAGACGGTAGTCCGTACGTACGCACGAGCGACAATATCATTCTTTTGATATTAAAATAATATATAAATGGATGGTATATCATATATAAAGAATCATTAACATGTTATATTATTTATTTACATGAGTTACACATCATTATTATACCCATCCAAATAATATTATATTGAATAACAATTACACCACGACGTGGAGACGGTAAGCCGTACGTACGCACGTATGGTGACATGTTATTCAAAGGGTGGATAGAATACTGAATATGATTGTACCATATTTATAATAACATCACAGTATATGTGAGATACTGGAGTTATTATTTCAGAATGGTAAGAACAAAGGAAGAAGAAGTGGAAGAATAAATGAACTTAGAAAAGGGTGGTGAAATCATTACCTCTTCTTCGGGTTCTTCTTTTTTGATTTGATCAAAAGGGCTCCGTAGGTTGGCTTTCTGATCAAACTAAGGCCTCTAGGTTGTAGTGAGGGATGTTGGGAGAGTATTTGGGCAGAGTTTGGCCGAACCAAAAGGCTTTGAAGGTGTGAATAAATGAGAAGGAGGAGTGCCCTTTTATAAGAGGGGTGAGGGGCACCTTTGGAAAAGTTAGAAATATTAATTTATAATAAATTCATATTCGGTTTACAAAGGCTCCAAAGTTGACTATTCAAAGGATGAGGTGGGGATAGGTCGAAAACAACTCATCCAATAGAATTTAGACAGGTTTGGGTACTTATATTAACCTTATCTTTAAGTATTAACTCTAAGTTAATTAATTTCACTTTTACAATGTCTCTTTGTATTTTTATATAATATGGTTAATAAACATACTATATACATCCAAGCGACCCCCAAGTGGTCCATTAATGAGGAACCTATCATAATATAAGTCTCTTGGCCGAACCTTAGATTTTTAGGAATTTAATATCAATTAATAATATAATATTTGTTTTAAGAACTCTTTTATGTCAATTTTGACACTATTCAATAGTTGATTTTTGTGAAACTCTTAACAGATTGATTACTTCGAACAAAGTCAATTGAATCAATCCTAATATATCATATTATCATAGAAAATTAGTTTAATTCATTAAAAGTTTCATATTATAATTATTTGGGTATTTATAAGATCAATTATTTTTATTTTTCACTATTTTAGTAATTCCTGCATCATCATTGTGTCATAAATAAAATAAATTATATAATGTCTAAAAATTATAAATAAAATATCATTATGTAGGAAATCTTTTTATCTTTCTAATGAATATTTATAATCGAAAATCCAACATGTATAACCCTATGTAAAAATTTTTCTTCTAAAAGATGTAAGCTTATGCCATTTTTATTTTTATTTTAACTTTATTAATATAATGTGTCCCTACCACATACAAGTGGCTCCAAGGGGTCCCCAAATTGACCCAAGGATGCTCATGGTCGGGTATGTGTCCACAAATAAGGTTAGGACACGTTTTAGGGTAATTTTGTATTATTATAATATTATTTTTTAACCCTTATTTACCGGATTTACCCTTTAACCATGGTAAATAAAATATTTACCGCAGTAATTATTCAAAATGTCTAAAAATAAAAGTTACCTATTTACACAATTTGAACATCCTGATTCCAAATATGGAATCCATTTTCCTAAATTCAAAACACAGAAGTGGCAGAAATTAATTTAAAATTAATTCCCGCTGTCAAAACAAAAAGCGTGTTTTTAAGAGATAATAACTATCAAAAGATTGACACTTGTTTATGTTCGGTTTAATTGTAAAATTATGTCCAATGATAAACATTAAATTGAATGGTAAAAATATATTCTAAATATACTTTAAAACCACTCAAATTCATAATTTATCACTATTAATTATTTTGATTAAAAAAGTTGTTTTTAATTAAAATTTAGAAATTTTCACTATTCATCAAAATATAAAAGTTATCCGAAAAGTACCAAAATTTCACCCTAGGATAATTTCGATATTCCGAATCCAAAAATGAAGTCCATTTTGAAATATAAAATATATATGATTTCAAAAAGTAGGTATAACTATTCACAACGGCTAGTTTAATTAGTTGTGTGTTAGAACTCGAGGTTGCGTACAACACACGCTATCGCATTATTCGAAGGGAAACGTACCGTAGAAGCTTGGGGTGTTACATTCTCCCCTCCTTCAAATAATTGTGTCCTCACAATTTCTAGGGTATTACTGCATAAAAAGACTCGGGTGGTTCTTCATCATAAGTTCCTCGGGTTCCCACGTTGCCTCTTCCATCTTATGATTCCTCCACAAAACTTTTACCAGACGCGTCGTCCGGTTTCTCAGCACTTGTTCTCTCGTATCAAGAATCTTGATGGGCTCTTCGCAATAGGAAAGATCGGGTTCCAGTTCTAATTCCTCATAGGTGAGTACATGCGTTGGGTCAGGCATGTATTTCCTCAACAGAGATACGTGGAACACATCGTGAACTTTGGAGAGACTTGGCGGCATTGCCAATCGGTAAGCTACAACCCCAATTCGTTCTAGAATTTCGAAAGGTCCGATGTACCTGGGACTCAATTTGCATTTCTTACCAAAACGTATGACTCCCTTCCACGGAGATACCTTCAGGAAAACATGATCACCGACTTGAAATTCCAAATCCTTCCTTCGATTATCAGCATAGCTCTTCTGCCTACTTTGAGCTGTTTTGATGTGATTTTGGATTACCTTCACCTTTTCCACCGTTTCCTCCACCAGTTCTGGGCCTACAAGTTTTCTTTCACCAACGTCATCCCAACAGGTTGGTGTACGACATCTCTTTCCGTATAACGCTTCATATGGTGCCATCTGAATACTCGAATGGAAGCTATTGTTATAGGAAAATTCTACCAGAGGTAAATATTGATCCCACATACCCTGAAAATCAAGTGAGCAAGATCTCAACATGTCTTCTAAGGTTTGAATAGTCCGTTCTGATTGTCCGTCTGTCTGAGGGTGGTAAGCAGTGCTCAAATGAAGTTCAGTATCCAGGGATTTCTGAAGACTTTTCCAGAATCTTGAAGTAAAACGGGGATCACGATCAGAAACAATCGATAGGGGTACACCATGAAGTCTCACAACTTCATTAATGTATAGTCTTGCTAGACGTTCCAGGGGTAGATCTTCTCTTATAGCAAGAAAATGTGCTGACTTGGTAAGACGATCAATAATAACCCATATTGCATCGTTCCTTCTAGGAGTCTTTGGTAGCCCCATGACAAAGTCCATCGTAATATTGTCCCATTTCCACTCCGGTATGGGAAGAGGTTGCATGACTCCTCCAGGCTGTTGCCTTCCAGCTTTCACTTGTTGAAAAACCATACATCTTGACACAAAATCAGCAATCTCCCTCTTCATGTTGTCCCACCAAAAATGTTCCTTCAAATCTCTATACATTTTGGTGCTCCCAGGATGTATAGAGAAATTGGAACTATGAGCATCATCCAACAATTCCCTTTTCAGATCAGGTAAATCGGGAACACAAAGTCTCTTCCCGAATTTCAAAATTCCATCTTCATACACAAAGTCTCTCAATATCCCATCATTCACAGCTTTAATCTTCTTTTGGAATTCTTCATCATTGGTCTGAGAACTCTTAATCCTTTCTAGTAAAGATGGTTTGGCAACCATTTGAAAAAGCATTGATGTTTCACCTTCCCTGGTTATTCCCATGTCCATCTTCTCTAGATCCATGAAAATTGGGTCCCTTTCAATTCTCATCATGTTCAGAACTCCATGGTCTTTTCTGCTCAAAGCATCTGCTACTTTGTTTGCTTTCCCCGGGTGGTAGTGTATCGTGCAATCATAATCCTTGAGTAATTCAAGCCATCTCCTTTGCCTCATGTTGAGTTCTTTTTGTGAGAAAATATACTTCAAACTCTTGTGATCAGTATAAATCTCACATTTTTCACCATAGAGGTAGTGCCTCCATATCTTCAAAGCAAAGATCACAGCTGCTAACTCAAGATCATGAGTAGGATAGTTTTGTTCATGAATTTTCAACTGTCGTGATGCATAGGCAATAACTCTATCATTCTGCATAAGGACACAACCAAGTCCTTTCTTTGACGCATCACTATAAATAACGAACCCATCATTCCCCGATGGTAGAGTCAATATAGGAGCATTGACTAATCTTCTCTTCAGTTCTTCGAAACATTCTTCACACTCTTTTGTCCAAACAAATTTAACCCCTTTACGTGTGAGCTTCGTTAATGGGTTAGCCAATCGGGCAAAATTCTGGACGAAACGTCGATAATAACCTGCCAAGCCAATAAAACTACGTACCTCAGTTATACTCGTAGGTGCTGGCCATTCTTGGATTGCCTTGGTCTTAGAAGGATCAACAGAGATTCCATCTTTAGAGACAATATGGCCAAGAAAAGAAATCTCCTGAAGCCAGAATTCACACTTGGTAAACTTTCCATATAATTCATGCCTCCTCAGAGTCTTCAAGATAATGCGCAAGTGATTTTCATGATCTTCATAGGTTTTGGAGTATACCAATATATCATCAATAAATACTACCACAAATTCATCGAGATACTCCTTGAAAACTCTATTCATCAGATCCATGAATACAGAGGGTGCATTGGTCAATCCAAACGGCATTACAGTAAACTCGTAATGCCCGTACCTGGTTCGAAATGCTGTCTTCGGAATGTCTTCTTTCTTTACACACAACTGATGGTATCCAGACCGAAGGTCAATCTTTGAAAAGTATTGAGCTCCATGCAATTGGTCAAATAAATCATCAATACGAGGTAGGGGATACTTGTTCTTTATTGTTATAGCATTGATCTCCCTGTAATCGATACATAACCTCATAGATCCATCTTTCTTTTTAACAAAAAGAACAGGGGCTCCCCATGGAGAAACACTAGGGCGAATAAATCCCTTATTACTCAATTCCTCTAGTTGTTTCTTTAGTTCGACTAACTCTACAGTGGCCATTCTATAAGGGGTCTTCGATATAGGCCTTGATCCAGGAATCAAATCAATAGAAAACTCAACTTCTCGTTCTGGAGGATGTCCAGGTAAATCTTCCGGAAATACATCTACAAATTCTTTCACAACAGGTACATCCTCTATTTGAACATTCCTTTCCTCACCGATAGTTACTTCATTCTCTTCCTCCCCAATAATTGAATTAAGTTGAGCTACTGGGGGTGGGTCTAAATAAGAATTAGGTGGTGACGATTCTGCTCTAAAAATAAGGTGCTCCTTATCATTATCATCATGAATCGTAACCTCTTTCTTCTTACAATAAATCTTCGCATCATAGTCCGAAAGCCAGTCCATACCGAGGATTATATCAAACTCAATCATAGGTATGACGATGAAATCAGCAGATAAAGAAAATTTATGTGCTCTAATGGGGACTGATTCACAAAACTTTGTTGCAACGATACTTCCCTTAAGACTTTTAACTGACAACTCCCTTATTAAATCAAATTGGAAATATCTAATTTTCTTAGCAAACTGGGAAGATATGAAACAATGCGATGATCCAGAATCAAATAATGCATTTGCTAAACTTGAGGAAACCATTAAATTACCTGCCACCACGTCTTTCGGAGTTTCTACCTCAGCAGTAGTGATAGCATAAGCCTGGCCTTGATCCCTTGGCCTTTTCTGAGGTAAGTTCTCCTGACGCTTAGGACATGCATTTGCATAATGCCCCATCTCCCGGCAATTGTAGCACTGAACGTTGGTAGCTTCCTTCTTCCCCTTGCAATCATGAGCTTGGTGGCCTTTTTCACCACACTTGTAACAGACTCCCATTCCCTTCAAGCAAGTACCAGGATGTTTCTTCCCGCATTTACCACAAGATGGATATTCAACCTTTCCCTTCTTCCCCTTACTTCCATTCCTAGATTGATCAGCAGGTCTCTTCTTCTCTTGCTTCGCTTTAAAGTCATAAGACTTAGAGAAATCTTTTTCGGTCTTGATAGCACATGAGACAACGTCTTCGTACGACGAAAAGGATTGTGAGACTAATGCTCGACGGAGAAATGGTTTTAACCCATCAAAGAAACGATCAATCTTACTTCTTGGGTTGCGAATATAATCTCCAGCATACCTCGCTAACCTTGTAAAGTTAGCCTCATACTTTGTGACATTATCATCCTCCTTTTGTCTCAGACTCAGAAATTGCCTTTCCATATCTGCTCGATGGTCGCGAGGAAAGTATTTTTCTAAAAACAGATCTTTGAACTCCCTCCATTCCATGTTTGATACTTCATCATCTTCCTTCATGTTTTGAATCAATGACCACCATTGATCAGCATCTCCAGTGAGGCGGTAAACTGCCATGGTAACTTTTTCCCTTTCACTACTCCCCAAAGCCTGAAATATTTTCTCTAGGGAAAATATCCATTGCTCAGCTACTAAGGGATTTGTACTCCCATTGAACGTTGGTGGTTGTTGTCTCATGAATCGATCTAACATTGATCCTCCACGCTGCGGATCAGGGTGCTCCATACGGGTAAGGTTATTATTCATAACCTGAGTAAGTTGTCCCAGTACGGTGATTAGCTGATCAGCACCAGTTGCATCACCAGCCCCACTATAATTATCTTGAGCAGGAGGGCAATCCCTACATGGAGTGCGTGCATTGATACGGTTTCCATTTCTTCCACTAGGCGCCATTTCTAAACAATGGCATAAACTAGATCAGTTTATGAATCAAAATACATAATCCCATACTTATAAAACACTTAACATAAATTGAACTATTTATGGATATAATCCATAATCATAAAAATGTTTTCTTTGAGGAATTATATACTCATAAACCCTTCATAATGATTTGTAAAGATAATGAGAGTTATCCTAAGCATATCCCCCGGGAGTGTCGTAACCAAGAGTGCAGCAAGGCCCGTTGTCGTGCACCAGTTCCCGTTCGAGTCTAGCTCAAAGCGGTGTTTTCGGGTTTTACCCCTAGGTACATCTGTGCCAGAGCCGCCTCTACCTGCTCGTATCCAGACAGGGATGTATTGCTCGGAAAACTCACAAAATCTCTACAATACCAAAATTCTAGGAAGTTCTTCTATACTAATCCTCAAAGTTCATCTTAGGTCTACGTGCTCTAATCAGAGTTTATCTAAATCTAGTTTCCAAGGTTTGTACTAAACTTCCTCTGATACCAACTGTAACGCCCCGACCCGAGTTGCCTAGAGTCGGTGCATTAATTACATAACATTGGCATGATCACAAGAAAGATCAAATCCCGAAAGACCGATTGGTTTAGTAGCCTTGGAAACACTAGATATAATCATAAAGTTTTACATTACATTTCAAAGTGAAAAACTACTACAACAACAAAGTCTTCATATCCACACTATTAACCCCTCATAATATCCCTGCAAGTCATTCATAAATTACTTCTTCACTACCTGGGAAAAATAAAACATAGAAAAGGGGTGAGCTCAAATGCCCAGTAAGGATAACAATATAGCGGAACATTCAAAATAAGCATAAACATTTAAGGCAATGAATTACTAAAACAAAAGCCTTTTAAAATTGAACTTCAACATAGTATGGAAAAAGTAAAATGAAATAATGCCATTTACTTGTTCACATGGATATTCTACTAATCAAATAATCACATGCAATATCAATAACCACTTTCATAATGTTGGAATGCATAATGCCAGACTATCATAACCACATAGCCAAGGCCTCGTGCCAAGACTACAAATAAGATTTTGTCAAGGCCTTGTGCCAAGACACTAGTTTGTCTCATGAGACCTACCGATGCATCGAGGAGCTATAGCGGGCTCCACCCGTCACTTATTAAGTCCAATGCATTCCCATATGAAAAGGTTTAAACATAACATAAACATTCGTATTAAAACTAGCATACAAAATGTCAATACTTTCACAATAAACTATGAATGGTATAAAAATAGCACATCCACAGTCAAACATATCACAAAACCTTCAATACAATATAGAAGTTTTGTATCATAATAAATCAACTTCAAATAATCTTAAAATCCATCAAAGGATGTTGACATAGATGAAATCAAAATTCTTTTTAAAGAAGTATCTCCTTTTATTTTGAAATCATTTAAGATCCATATAAAATAAAACATTTTCTTTGAAAATATTCTTATAAGCTTGTATGGAAAGCTTCGAAGATTTTATAACGGCGGAAAATAACCGCACCCGCCGTATAAGTTAAACAAAACATTCTTACCTCAATTCTGTCGAAAAGGTTAAAAAGGAACTTGTTTTGAAAACGACGGAAAGATTCCTTTATAAACCTCTTATAAAAAGTCAAACAAGGGTATAAATGACTTTAACCCATATTCTTGTAAATAGTAAAAATGTTTTGAAATACATTTTGAAGAAACATGGATGTGGATGATAACGAGATCCTAGTAGATTATTACGTATAAACAACCTCGGATAAAGAAAAGATTGTGAAATAACCCTTACCTTGTACTTTTCCTTGGTTGGGGTAGGTTAACCTCCTGTATAATGGTGAAATAGTTGTTATTAAATTATACAAGAATCATATATATTAATATGATATCATATATGATCTTTTAACATTGATTTGTTAATAATATCTTAGAATTATCATCGTTTCGGGAGTTAACTTACTCATTTTCTTTTATATGTTTTGTTACATAAGCCATGGTTGTTGTATCTTATTCATATCCAGAATGATATACAGTCCTTAAACATCATTTTTAAATCATCAAATGATAATTATACTTGAATGGATACGATGGAGAATGAATCTCATCGCGTTCGTGGAGACGGTAGTCCGTACGTACGCACGAGCGACAATATCATTCTTTTGATATTAAAATAATATATAAATGGATGGTATATCATATATAAAGAATCATTAACATGTTATATTTATTATTTACATGAGTTACACATCATTATTATACCCATCCAAATAATATTATATTGAATAACAATTACACCACGACGTGGAGACGGTAAGCCGTACGTACGCACGTATGGTGACATGTTATTCAAAGGTTGGATAGAATACTGAATATGATTGTACCATATTTATAATAACATCACAGTATATGTGAGATACTGGAGTTATTATTTCAGAATGGTAAGAACAAAGGAAGAAGAAGTGGAAGAAGAAATGAACTTAGAAAAGGGTGGTGAAATCATTACCTCTTCTTCGGGTTCTTCCTTTTGATTTGATCAAAAGGGCTCCTTGGGTTGGCTTTCTGATCAAACTAAAGCCTCTAGGTTGTAGTGAGGGATGTTGGGAGAGTATTTGGGCAGAGTTTGGCCGAACCAAAAGGCTTTGAAGGTGTGAAGAAATGAGAAGGAGGAGTGCCCTTTTATAAGAGGGGTGAGGGGCACCTTTGGAAAAGTTAGAAATATTAATTTATAATAAATTCATATTCGGTTTACAAAGGCTCCAAAGTTGACTATTCAAAGGATGAGGTGGGGATAGGTCGAAAACAACTCATCCAATAGAATTTAGACAGGTTTGGGTACTTATATTAACCTTATCTTTAAGTATTAACTCTAAGTTAATTAGTTTCACTTTTACAATGTCTCTTTGTATTTTTATATAATATGGTTAATAAACATACTATATACATCCAAGCGACCCCCAAGTGGTCCATTAATGAGGAACCTATCATAATATAAGTCTCTTGGCCGAACCTTAGATTTTTAGGAATTTAATATCAATTAATAATATAATATTTGTTTTAAGAACTCTTTTATGACAATTTTGACACTATTCAATAGTTGATTTTTGTGAAACTCCTAACAGATTGATTACTTCGAACAAAGTCAATTAAATCAATCCTAATATATCATATTATCATAGAAAATTAGTTTAATTCATTAAAAGTTTCATATTATAATTATTTGGGTATTTATAAGATCAATTATTTTTATTTTTCACTATTTTAGTAATTACTGCATCATCATTGTGTCATAAATAAAATAAATTATATAATGTCTACAAATTATAAATAAAATATCATTATGTAGTAAATCTTTTTATCTTTCTAATGAATATTTATAATCGAAAATCCGACATGTATAACCCTATGTAAAAATTGTTCTTCTAAAAGATGTAAGCTTATGCCATTTTTATTTTTATTTTAACTTTATTAATATAATGTGTCCCTACCACATACAAGTGGCTCCAAGGGGTCCCCAAATTTACCCAAGGATTCTCATGGTCGGGTATGTGTCCACCAATAAGGTTAGGACACGTTTTAGGGTAATTTTGTATTATTATAATATTATTTTTTAACCCTTATTTACCGGATTTACCCTTTAACCATGGTAAATAAAATATTTACCGCAGTAATTATTCAAAATGTCTAAAAATAAAAGTTACCTATTTACACAATTTGAACATCCTGATTCCAAATATGGAATCCATTTTCCTAAATTCAAAACACAGAAGTGGCAGAAATTAATTTAAAATTAATTCCCGCTGTCAAAACAAAAAGCGTGTTTTTAAGAGATAATAACTATCAAAAGATTGACACTTGTTTATGTTCGGTTTAATTGTAAAATTATGTCCAATGATAAACATTAAATTGAATGGTAAAAATATATTCTAAATATACTTTAAAACCACTCAAATTCATAATTTATCACTATTAATTATTTTGATTAAAAAAGTTGTTTTTAATTAAAATTTAGAAATTTTCACTATTCATCAAAATATAAAAGTTATCCGAAAAGTACCAAAATTTCACCCTAGGATAAGTTCGATATTCCGAATCCAAAAATGAAGACCATTTTGAAATATAAAATATATATGATTTCAAAAAGTAGGTATAACTATTCACAACGGCTAGTTTAATTAGTTGTGTGTTAGAACTCGAGGTTGCGTACAACACACGCTATCACATTATTCGAAGGGAAACGTACCGTAGAAGCTTGGGGTGTTACAACATATCTAGGTTAGGCCACTACGAGGCTGCATTCCAGTTGCTGGGGGATGTTTGGGATATAAATAGCCTACCCCAGGTTCTAGGGACCTAACAATAACAAAAAATTTATGATGGTCTTCATTACAAATTTAATTTACTAGAGGGGTCCAATTTTGATGACCAACGTCACTACCACTCAGTTTCCCCGACTCCTATAGGCCACAATTTATGATTATTTAGAATTTTTTACCACTATCGGATATAAATTTGACCAAAATAAAGAATCTGATTAAAATTACTTATTTTGGTCATAATTAATTTAATTTAATATTAACATTAAATTAATTGTATACAATGGTAGAAACTAGTACGATAGAGATGTTTAACCTTTGCGAATGAAAAATGATCACCGTAATCCATAAAGGCCTAGTTAATGAAGATCATGAATACTATATAACGAATTCCCACATTGAAAATTATAACCCTACTCTGTGATTAATCCTTTATTACTATGAAAAATAAAATCATCAATGATCAAATATTATCAGTATTAAAAAAACTCTGAAAAAATTCACATATATCAGTGATTATTTCAATGTTGTTAATTTCCATCTTTACAACCATTCCCTATGTGATAGTGGTAGGAAATAGGTTTCTTTCTTATATAAAGGATCATATTTATTGAAATCAAGGTATATACTTTCTCTTTATGCTCATGTAATATCGATGGGGTTGGGCTCTCAAATACATCATTTAAAATGAACCCCCATAAATATCCACTACTTGTGGTTGCGTATATGCATGGGAATTCTTCCCACATCGGATATTCTATCCTTCCACCAATTTGTTGATGGAGATTTAATCCTTATCTGTTCATATGAGATAGAATTCCCTATTCCGGTTTTCATCCACTATATATGGTCTTAGGTATTTTTGATTTCATGGGGATATATTACTGATTTTTTGCGGGATACAGTGCTGGATCCCCCATCATTGATAATGATATGGGCTTCCATGTTCCCTTTTGATAAGGTCTCCTTTTTTATGATTCGTGGATAGAAATATTTGGGGTTGAAGGAATGATTTAATTTCTAATCACACGTCATAAACATGTTCATTTCGGATTGAACAAGTTACTTCCTGGATTAATACATGGAATTGAGAAACTGGTCAGAATGTGTTGTCTGGGTATCGCTCAGATGAAAGTAGATGGATCCACCCCAAATGGTTCCTCAATATCAATGACAACACTTCTATTTAGAAGGACTGTATTATATTGGTTGGTTTGATGGTTTGAGACCATTGCAGTAGGATCATTACGGCCAGACAAGAGTCAAGATAGCTTTATGGGAACCTATTGTTGCAGAATCCCACGTTTTCTTTTCCAGTATTACCTTCAACAAATATTATGGATGAAATTATATAAAATTTTCATTTTATTTCTTCAAAATAAGAAATTCCATCATCACAATTGAATATGGTCTCAAATATTTTTGAATCTTCATTAGGATGATCTAGTCTATCAGTCACAGCTTTGCGGTTAGTTCATTATCCTTCATCAAGAGGGAGGGAAATGAAGCAACCCATAATGTGGATACTCATAGTCTGTTTGGAGTGGAAAAACTCTTGTTTTATTGTTTTCTTTTAGGTTTGTTAAATATTTTTTCTTCTGATATTTATGATTAATATATCATCATTCATTAGTCAAAAAAATGTCATCTTTTATAAATGTAGTAATGCATTTATAAAAGTCTCTGTCAACCACTAATAGGGAATCCTCGATCGCTTTAGGGTATTGAAAAGCATCATAGTAACAAAAATTAATCATTGGGGTTTATTTCTTCTAGAAAAATAATATTTAAATCACATTGGAGTTTAATAAAATTTTTACATGACCATGCTGATTACCGAGAATCCATGGAAAAACAAACAAGTTGTATAAAGAAAAATTTAAAATAAATTTAATCAAATAGTACCACAAATCTGGTAAAGGGGAGAACCTTCATTTATCAGTGCTATATATAAAGTGGTGATAAAATCCACACAATTATTATCACTAGATAATAGAACAAATAAATATTACTTTTATCATTGCTAAAAAAATCGATGTTAAATGTATACCCTTCCTCAGTTCTTTTCTACCACTGATAAAGGATAGAATTATCATGTCTATTCATAGCCCTGATAAAAAATTTAACTAAAAATATTATTAATTTATGTAAAATTATAATATTTATATTAAAAATTAATATTTATTTATATACATTAAATAAAGAACACATGTTTATAAATAATATAAGTATGATATATTAATATATATTTTTTAATAATTTAAATATATAACTACTTCATAGAAAAGTATTTTATAACATTAGAAATAAATAATTATATATTTAAATAATTATAAAATTATAATTATTTTTATTAAATAAACAAATATTTTTATTATATTTATAATTATATATTTATAATTATATATAAATAATTATTAAATATATTTATTATCAATTATAATTATATATATATGTATATTTAAATTAAATATATTTCTCCAATGAATATGTTCAATATATATATATATACATGATGGGGATGATATTCGTGGACACTATGGTTATTTATATTCATATGATATGTGAGTATAATTGACACTATATGATCATAAGTTTATTTGTGGACATGATTGTGGGTTTATAAATGTTAATATTGTGTACGATATGTATTCATCATTAATATTCATCTATACATATTGACACCCTTATTATTTAGTTTGTCTATATATGTCATTTATTATTAATCATAGCACCATATTGCCCCATCTTCCAAGAGTATTTATCCAGGATTGAATTTTTGGGCATTTTGAGTTCATTAATATGTGTGGAACATGGAATTTCCTCGTCGGATTAGTTGGGGGTAAGTAGGGTCCCTCGTTGGTTGTTTCTAATGAAGCAACCTATGTAGACAATGGAGCCTTTCCTATGAGGGGTTGCAACACAACCTTTTATGGTGTTGTTGATGCTGGTGCCAAGCTGGTGAGTGATTGGGGAGGGTTAAGGGATTGACTTAGGTCTTGGATCCTTTCTTCTCGTTTTGATGGATCGAAGATATATTTGGTCAGATATTGACCACTTCCAACAGATGGTGGTGGATTGGTGGTCGTATACAGATTTGGGTTCTGACAGAGGATCAAGGGTAGTAGAAGCATACATAGATCATTGGATGTGATCTTGATAAATTCAAGGATATAATGGAATTAGACGAAACATAGGATTCTATTTCTTATCTATTTAAATTGGAATACAACACAGAAATTAAATATTTAAATCACTACAAACCAGACACCAATACAAAAAAAATATTAGTAAAAGTCAGCAGAGTAGATGTCATCCAACCCACTATATTGACACACATCAAGAAAAGTTCATCATGCCTCTATTCAAATAGTGAGGTAGGAACATACCAATAAAACCCTTTATCGTAGCCAACGTATACCCTTAAACATGTTTTCATTGCGAACCATGAATTTTCATTATATCTGGGTGGTTGTACAACCAGTACAATGACTTCACCAAATTCAACACATTCCTTTTGCTTATATCCTTCGATGGTGTTGATAGAAGGAATTTAATTATCCTTCACTTTCTTCCACATGTCCTGAGTATTAAATTCCTAGAAGTGAAAATTATTGAAAATCATTGAGGGATAATAGAAATTTACATACTCCTCCATTTTTTGTGTTTTATCATATATATCTGTAAGGATTCAAATGTTTTGTGGAAGTATATGAGAGAGTTCTCATTCAATGTATTCAAATGTCAGATTATGTGGTGACAAAATCTGCAATTTTTTATTTCATCATTCCTCCAATGGCACATCTTCAACTATTTTTCTACCTTATATAGTTATCAACACCTCTCTTGAATCTTCACCTTTATTCCACATTCTTACTGCTTTTTCATGAAATATTACAACACTTCTAAATAAAATCTTTTTGGTGATGGGATTATGTAACCGATATCCCATCACTCAGTCTCTATATCCTAGAAGGACACACTTCACTCCATTTTACACAATCTTTGTTCCTCTTTCCACTAGGATCCTGATATAGTAAATAAAACCAACAACTCTAAGATGACCCATACATAGATTTTTATTATTCTAGGATTTATGTTGTGCCTTTTTTCTCTTGATTTTTTCTTCAGAATCTATTGAGTAGATACACTCCACACAAATCTGCTTCATCACAAAAAGTCAAGGCACACCATTTTCTTTTAACATGCATATGGCCGTGTTGATAATTGTGTGATTCTTCCTTTAGGATAATCCATGGTGTTGTGGTGTGTAAGCTGACGCCATTTGATTCTGGATTCCATTAGGCTTGAGGTACTCTTGAAACACATTAGAGGTGTACTACCCACCTCAATCAAATTGAAAAAATTGAATGTGATGGTTTCATGGATTTTCAACCTGCACCTTGAATTCATTGATGACACCAAAAACAGTTGAATTCATTTTGAGTAAATATATCCATGTTTTCCTACTATAATAATTGATAAATGATAGAAAATACACACTTTTTTCCATCTGATTTTGGATTTTAAGGACCACACACATTGTTGTGAACTTACTCTAGTGGCATTGCAACTTTACAGTTGGCCTTCGATGAAAAGATGATTCTATGATATTTGCATAAAAAACAACATCCACATATTTTACTCTATTGTCGAATGATGGGAAGAATGTTAACCATCATATTTCTTTTTAATAATCAAAAGATTTAAAATTTTAAATTTCTGAACATCAGATTCCATAGACAGTCTTGGTCATCTTGTACCATCTCTAAACCCTGTGGTATGTCGGGGTGGATTATAAGTGGAAACATACGGTTCATCACTATCGGTACTTTTTTGATCGACCTTCTTATGACTTCGACAATCACCATATGTTTGTTTTGATGGATAACCTGAAATCCTTTTTCCACCAACTTTCAAACACTCAAGATGTTGATCTTCATGTTGGGTACATAGAAGATTTCAGAGATGAAAGCATGATTTATATCTATTTTATTGATCAACATATATCCTCTTCCATTATCAAATATTATTGAGAGTTATAAAAATTAATTTTCACCTCAAACCCTATTATATTAGTTCATAAATAGGTGTTTGTGCCATGTCATGTGATTGTTAGCTCTAATGTCAAGATACCACATACCTTGATTTGGTGTTGATGTTTGTGCCATCAATACATGGGACTCATAAAAATTATTTTGCACTTCGATGATATGTGCCTCCTCAATTTCATTCTCCATAGGTTGCATGTACCAACATTTATCGCAACATTGTCCATATTTCTTCCAATTATAACATTGAATGCTTCTATTTTCCAGTTAGCGATAATTAAAACCTCCTCTTATTCCTAGTACAAATTCTCATGGAGTATAGTTTTGATACTGATGGCATCTTCTATTGGGAATTCTTCCATAACTACCTCCTCATCCTCCACTTCTAGAATCAAATTGTTTTCCAAGGAATCCTATTCCTCGGGTACTTTGAGGTGTCCCCCATTGATCCTTTTTAGCGTTTTTGGGATACAACATTGATTACAGGGCATGATCAACTCTGTTTGTATCACTCTTATAATTCATATTCACTTCTGAGTATTACAGAGACCCGAAGAGTTCATCAATAATGATCATCCTTATGTCCTTTGTTTCTTCTAGGGCAATGACACTGTAATCAAATTTTAGATCATGGGATCACAAAATTTTCTCACATACCCACATGTAAGAAATATCTTCTCCATTCCTTCATATTTGGTTCACCACAACCATTAAAAAATTATGATACTCAAAAAATGTTTTAGAAGATTTCAAATATAGGGTTTTGATCTCACCTCGTAGAGATTGAAGCCAAATTTTATTTACATTGTTTTTGACTTGGAATGAATTTTGAGGAGTATACAAGTTCTCATTGGATAAATTCACTGATGAAATTATTTCAAAAGTCTATTCGACATGACCGTGAAAAATATAGGATTTCTCCTTGTATTCTTGCATTCATTCTGCCCTATGATTGGTTTTTTGAACATCTGTTAGAGCAACCACCCATGTTTGGATTCCATCTCAGTTTATCCATCCTCCATGATGTTTATGAATCATTTGTGCCATGGATCACACAAATTTAGATGAAATAATTATCATAATTATTCCTCATCATCATTGGAATCAGAAATTTTTCAAATTCATTCTCCATGTTGAGAAATTAATTTTGATGAAAAATAATAGATGCAGATATTTGGAAGAGCATATTGTTTTGGATTTTTCAAACTACTATATTTCTTCATAAATGGATAATATTATTTTTTTGAATTAAATGATAATATTTTTCACAAGAATTGCATAATTGTTTTTATAATACAAGTTAATTAATATAAAAAATGTCTTTTAAGGTAAGAGATGACTAATTCCGGATATAGAAGTAGTGGCTTCATAGTTATTTTGTGAAATCATGACAGGGGACTTAAGGATGGTGGATGATTTTTTATGGTGGATGAAACACCAAGTGGGAGACTCAAAAAGTCAAAAGATGAATTTATTATAACAATATTGAATTGAGGGATGGGGAAAACTTGTTTCCACACTACATTATGGAAGAGGAAATAGAGATTCCATTTTTGGCTAATTAGACGAGGGGAGGTAACGTCTGCAATCAAATAAAACAATTTGAAAAATGATAAAATCAAAAGGTAACTTAATTTTGAAAAAAACATAAAATTAATGTGGGAAAAAATTATCACGAATTTGAATAGTTTTCCACTTTTCATTATCTTCTCAAATAGTGCAATATTTTGGTTGTAGATCCCATGGGATCTCCCACAGCACAACTCAATTTCAAACCCTATGATACCACTGATGGAGGATCATGGGTAGTGGAAGCATATATATATATATAACTGGAGGTGATCTTGATAAATTCACAAGAATAAAGACAATAGAAAGAACCCATTATTGTATTTCTTCTCTCTTTTAATTGGAATACAACACCGAACAAACGTATTTATAGCACTAATAAACACACACCAAAACAAACCGAGAACAAATAAATGTAAAAGTTATCCGAGTTGATACCATCTAAGCCACCAGATCACATGATATTAAGAAGGCTTTATCCTTCCTCCATTCCGAAAATGTGGTAGGAAAAAACCAAGGAAACCCTGTTTAATATCCAACATGTTCAATATGACCAATGTTGGCTGGGATGACACATTTTGACTATGAATACCTCGGGATGGTAGCCTGCCTATACACGAGAGAATGGTGGCATCTTGTTTGGATCTCAAAAGTCGTGATCCTGATGGGGGTGGTATTATCTGTGCAAGATCTAGTGGACTAGACCTATGTTGTCAGAAAATGAATATTTGAACCGAAAACTCTATTCTTGAAGAGGAGGATGGCGGTGAGGACTACCTCCCATCTGTGATGCTGATGGAGATCTAATAGTCTGCGTTGATGAACAAGCTAGTTTTAATCCTATTTTTCTGAGAATAGATTTCGTAGATGATTGGACTTCAGAATGTAGGTTTCTTAGGTGGTGATAGGGTTTAACAGCCTATTGTGGACTTTTAGTGCCTGATTTTGGGTGATCTGGTGGGTAACATGAGAAATAATTTTATCATGGATGACTTGACATCCTATGATTTTGGATGGCATGGATCTTTGAGAATGATTTTTTCTTCATGGATGAGTGATTTATTTAGGTCCATTGTGTAGATTGTGTAGGTTGCGGATAACTATCAGTGGTATGGGATGCCAATGATATGATGTTTTTTTGGCACCATGGGATGTCAGATGTATGGGAAACCTGTGGTGAAAATTCACACATATGACATGAAAATTGACATTTATGAGGATGGGAATTTGGGATGAGCAAGATTGCGAGAGAAATGACATTGAAGGCCATGAAAACATCCTTGAGTGATCTCCACTTTGTTCATCTGATATCCTCGGGTAATGTTCTATCAGTTATTTGCATCATACATTTGGGTGCATAACATCTTCATGGTCAGTGGCCACCGTCTGACATCATGGTCATATGGAATTCATATTTTTGGGTTTATTCCTTTATGATGTTGGATTTCGAGTCTAAAAATAATAATGTTCTATGGTCCATGTTGTGTGTTTATGGCTATGCATAATTTTTAATAAAATTTTAATGCGTCTTGGATTTGGGTTACCAAATCCATGATCTTATTTTCCATCATATAATTATATAAATATATTTAAATAACTAAAAAATTACAATGAATGCATCTATTATAATTTTAAAAATATATATATTTATATATTAATATATATATTTATAATTATATTCAAATATTTACCAATATATCTATTTGTACTGACAATTAAAATTGAATATATTTATTTAAATGAGATAAATTATAAGCAATATATTTATAGTTATAATTATAAATAAATTAATAAATATTTATTATATATATAATTTCATAAATATGTATAGTAATATAAATAAATTATTAATATTGTGTTTTAATCACTGCTTTTTAGCACTAATAAAGACTCGTTTTATCAGCACTAGAAAAGCACAGACAATACTAGTCTGTATTTGTTCTATAATTCTATTACTGATAAATAGTTGTTTTATCATCACTTTTAATTTTATCACTAATAAAACTTCTATTTATCAGCATTTTATTGAATGTCCTGTGAAAATCCATATCTATTTTTTAAAAGAAACACTAAAATGATTTCTTCTTCTCACACTCTCATGCTCTCGTGGAATTTCACTATCATTTCACCACATCACTCTTTGAACATCACTACTAACCCCACCCCCAACCACTCCACCACTCTCATCCAGCTGAACTAGTTCCACCATCATTTCTCTCACCCAACCCACTATCACGTTGCTGAAAAAAATTGCTGCCTCGCTCCACTAACTCACTGAAAACCACTACTATGTCACCCCCATCTCTCGAAACCCCTCTTCCAACTCATCTAACCACACATCCCCTCACAACATATCCTCATTGAACACCATTTCCTCCATGTCAAACCCCACTCCCGGTGCACCTTTTTTTCTGAACATTTTTGTTGAAACAAGACCCTCAAAACTAAAGGTATGCTATTTAAATATTTTTATTTATATCATTTGATGGATTATTCAGTGGGGGGAATTGTATGTTAGGTTACCCAATATTATTTAGGATAAAAAAATAAAATCCTATTATTTTCTAACATGGATTGTGTTTCTGCATTATTATCATGTATAATGGGAATTGTGTGTGAATGTATCGAATGTATTAGACTAATTTTGAATTCAATTTTGGAAACAGTGGTCTATCCTTGAATATCATCTCACTTCTTATTAAATAATAATTTTGTAATTTAATTCTCTATATAGATGATGTTTTGGTTGATCATTTTGGTGATCATTTTGAGTTCCCTCATTATGATGCTACAATCTTGAGTTGGGAGTATATGCTTGATTCTTCTGTAGAAAACTACAAGAATGAGAAAAAAACATTGGTACTCACATAGTATAGCTTTTAATACTTTTATTTATTGATAAATCCATGGAATTGAGTTGGGAATCTATAATTTTCCATGCTAGTTGTGTCCTTAGTGAGATTTTAATCATAATTCTATTTGAGACATTCCATTAAAAAATATCATGAAGTTATATTCTTGATCCCAACCACTGGATTGGTTAGATTTGAGGCCCCACAATGTATTTGACATATATAGTCTACAAACATAGTGATTTAGCATTATACATCATATATGGTTTTATTCATTCATCATTAATCATCATCATCAAATTTTAGTCCATGTTTTACAATTCACCACAAAATCTTCACCATGTAACATGTTCATGTTCATTGGATTTCCTCATCAAAAATTCTGTTGTAGGAATTGTATTCTTTAATTTTTAGGTTTATATGGTGTCGGTATTCCAAAAAAAATCACACTTCAATTGTCTATGAATTCTTTTAATGTTTTAATAATTCAGTACTTCTATATTTTTTCAGTTAATCATAAAATCAAGATCGATTGTTTCATCAATTCACTAAAATTGAATAATTTTATAATTTTATAATCTCACAAATTTTACATTTATATATTATAATTTTACACCTCTAGGAATTTTTAAAATTATATACTTCTATAATGTATGTAAACTTTTATAACATATGAGTGCCTATGATGGATAAATTGTGTTTTCAAAGTGGTTTTTTCATTTTTCTGGAATAATATTTGATAAAATTTATTTGGGAAAATAGAAAAATGGAATTATTTTAAAATGTTTTTTGTTTTAAAAATAGTTGTAATCAATAACCTGATGTTTTGAACAATATTCTTTTGTTGATTAGATTTCTAACCAAGTGTTTGTGAGATATTAAAGTGTTAAAAATGTTGGAAAATGTAGTTTTTTAAGTTGTGAGTGACCCCTCATGATCTATATTTAAAACCACATTTCTAGCCTTGTTTATGTTTTATATACATGTTTTTGGGGTGTTTAAAGCATTTAAGACTTCCAAATGAGCTGATTATTTCACAAGGCGTTGTTTTCCCATTGGGATTATATTTTGAATATTATTGTGCCTTTTAATGTTTTAAAATTTCCGTTTAAATTGTAGTATGATTTTCTATTTTAGTTTCAAAGATGTTTTGATGAAATTGGTCTGAAGAGTAGACTGGAATTGCTTTTATAAATGATTATTTTTGTGGAATTCAAATCGTGTATGGAAAAGAGAAGGCCCATTTTAAATTTTATAAATAATTACATTTCATAAATGGTGTGATATGCTTTTTTTCACCTATGGTTCTTTTATGACCATTGTATCTTGTGATTCAATTTGGGGATGTTTATATATGAAAACCGAGTTTGATGTGACTTCTAGGGTTGTGGATATGTTTATTAGTGACCGCCTAGTTTCCTTATCTATAGTTATTTTAATTTTTTTAATATATCCAAGTAACTTCTGGGGGTGTGGATTGGTTTAGTGTTATTTATTTCTTTTCTATTTTTTCATAATTTTTTAAAAGGGATTATAATAATTTTTTTAAACAAGAAATATTAGAAAGGTTGATTTTGATATATTTTCAAACTAGTTTAAGAATGAGTTGGAAAAGTGTTCTCAAATGAGAAAAGATATAATGGTTTGTATTTGAAACTCCAAGAATGTGGGAGTTTTAAAAATGCAGTATTAGGCCACCAATTCCATGTTTTATGGAATTCAATGGTTTTAAAACGTATTTAGAAAAGTGTATGTTAGTTAGAATCCTCATTGAGTTTTGAAATATGTATTTCAAAAATTAGTGTTTAAGAAATTTTTTAATGACTATTTTTAAAATGGTTATGTGAAGAAGAGGTATTGGATGAGGAAATTTTTTTCTAAGTGATTGTTTTCATTTAAAGAAAACATTAGAAAAAGAGTTTTTACACACTTTTATTTGTTACTACTAATTTGAAAAAAATATATAAAATATATATTTTTATAATTTATTTCAAGATTTAATTTCTATAATGTAATAAGAAAGCGATTTCATAGATTTTGTAGGTTCTCATGACCTGTTATACTTTTAGATCACATTTATATTTGATATTTTTAGGTTCGTATTGGACGGTTTTTCATCCTTTGTATCTTCTGAGTGCGATATATAGTTTTATGGATACCCTAGTTGAATATCATTAGTGTATTTATTTTATTAAATATTAATATAACCAAATAAAATAGTATGTGTCTGAATAATTAATTTTTTTATTCTATTTTAATGAATAAATAGTATGAATATAGAGTGAAAGAGTTTGTCTTGTTTCGAAAAGATCAAGCATATGAACATTCTCAAATAATTTGTCCATGTTTATAATATTTTTATTCAAGACATATTAATATAGTGGAGTGGGAAGAGAACATTATTTGTTATAGAGTAAATCAAATTTATAAATTTTTTAATAAAAACATAGAAAAAGTATATTTAGCAAGGGGTTTGTATAACGCTTTTTTATGGATTATTTAATTTGATTTCATGTGTGGAAAATGAATAAGACCATATCAAGGATTTGATTACAAATGTGAATGATGATGAAGATCGTTTTTAGGAAATGAAAAGGACAGTTGAAGATGAACATCTTGATTGCCCAAAATTTTATGGAGAAGTTATAGAGTTTCGAGAAAAATCAAGAATACCTGGAAATTGATATATAATTTGAAATCTGGAAATTGATAGATTAATGCACGTTTTTCAGAATACCTTTCTCTCTTGAATGACATGATCGTAGAAGATAATTAGCTCTCTATCTGAACATATGATTCCAAATGAATGCTACACTCGATGAGTAGGATCTATAAAATAATACACACTTACTTGAATGAATGTATACCATTTTTCAAGGAGAAAAAATCACTTACATAATGCCCAAAGTGTGGTGGTTCTCAATACAATAAAGATGAATCTGGTTGTACAAAATAATTATGGTACATTCCAATCATTCAAATGTTTATGTGTTTATATATAAGTGAGGAGACCACTAGAAAATCAACCTGGCATGGAGATACAAGAAATAATGACGGAAAACCACATCAATCAGTAGACTCTCCTCAGTGGAAGATAATTAATCACGAGAAACCTAAATTAAGGAATGAGGTGAGAAAAATTCATCCTGTGTTATCTATTGATGGAATGATTACTTTTGGTTATCAAAGTATCACTCACTGTACATGACTAGTTATTATGATAAATTATAACTTGTTGTTGTGGTTATGCCTGAAAAGAAAATACATCATGTTATCTATGCTTCTATCAGGACCAGAACAATCAGGTAATGATATTGGTGTTTATATGGATACATTTATTGAGGATTCAAAAATTTTGAGGGATTTAGGTATTATGTTGACTGATTCTTACATAAATGAAAATTTCACTTTGGGATCAAAATTTTGTGGGAAGATAAATAAAAATTCTTAATTATGGAAAAATTTCAGGATATAGAATTAAAGAAACTCAATGGGTGCCCCATTTGTTAACATGCTACATAGAAAATTAGTTTGAAACATTCTGAGAATACTTTAATTCTAGGATATCATATATTTATACCCTGAAAACATAATTACCAATCCTAGAAGACATCATTCAATGTAATTTTACAATAACTTATAACACCATCTCTACCAATAGGTGATCAACTATTTGAGAAATTATAATATGTATACACTAATTTTGGTAAAATATTTTGAAAAAAAACTTATGAAAAATAGTTGAAAAAGTGATTTGTTTTTTGGAAATATTATACTAGAATTGTCTATATGTCATTATTTTATTTATGTTATGCATGATTAAAAACATTTATGTGATAGTTTCTTTGGAACAGTGCTAAATTCACTCGAAAAGGAAAGAATGAAAATAAGGATTGGTAGGACATGATTGAGATCAGAATATGAGATGTGTTGGTTCCAGTGAAACAAAAAAAATTAAACTCTTCTTCATCCAACTACATACACCCTTTCATGGTAGGAGATATATTAGTTTTTGAACTTCTTAAATGATGTAATGGAACACTATAATTTGATAGTGTTAGAAAAAAAATAAGGCATAAAGAAAATGCATCAAATATGAGGTCATATGTAATGTGTGCGACAAACATGTTAACACCGACAGTGCCAAGTTCAGTAGTTACATAGGAATCATCACTCTGAAACACATGTTTATTTATGTATATTTGAGGAAATATATTATGTCTATTCTTGAGAATCTGATGTGGGGAGGAACTATGCTAACATTATTATATAATTTATATATTTTAAAAAAATAAAATAATGAGACATTGGATTACCCCTCATCATCCCATACAAATTGTACTTATAGTATATGAATCCCACAAGAAATATGTATTCATGCTTGCTGAAAGAATTGAGATAGGATTTTTCACAACTTTAATAAGTTATTATCTTAAACATGATAATGGGAAAATAATCTGGCACCGACCACTTATATATTCATACATGATAAACCAAGAATCGTGTAATGCGTTCACTAGAAGTGGTGAAGATGTTTCTTTTCGGGTATAATGTAGCTGATAATACATTTTTTGAAAATACATACATTCCTCACATTGATTTATTATTTTTTAATTATGAAATTGAAACTGAGTGTTGATAATAAAGAACGAGTAGAAAAACCAACGTACCCATAACATAAAGTAAGGATGGGGTATACCCACTACAAAAAAATGACATATACCAACATAAATTTACTGACAGATAATATATATGTTCGAAAACATGATCACTTCCAATATATATTAAATTTTATTGGAATTTATTATATATACCAACACTAGTTTTTACTAAAAAATATATTTATTTTTATTGATCATTTAACACCAACAAATATTTTTATACTAGTTAAATCTATTACATTATTATACTAACACAAATATTTTTTTACTAACACTTAAATCAATTATTAATAATAAATATTAAAATAAAATAATTTCGCCTTAATAAAATTTGTTACAATACACCATTCAACGATACTAACCAATTGAGATAAACCAAATATTTTATATAGATTATTAATTTGGGATCAAAGTTAATTTTTAATTTTGAGGGTTTTATTAAAAATATTTCGTTAATGGATTTTGGTTTTCAAATTTAGAAATGTATCGATATTGTCTATATTTTTTAGTGATTTTAATTTATTAATCATATAAATACTCAAAAAATATATAAATCATTACCATATTTTAATTGAAGTATTTTTTTTCCTCAAAAAATGATATAAAAGTTGTATCTCCACTTGAGGGATCGTGGTTTCAGCCTCATTCGTCTCTGGGTTCTTTCTTCATTATTGTTTCTTCTTCATCTATAATCAGTATCCCATTCATCTCTAATTTTCCTTCTCATTTTCTATTCCCTCACATCATTACCCCGTCAGATCTAGCCACAAGCCCCATAAATTTGGTTCTGCCCTACTGGTTGTGCCTGTATGAATCCAATCCTAGAGGGGAATTTCCAATTATTGGTCATTCTAGACTACATAACCAGATATGCCACATTACCCTATTGGTAATCATTTATACTAGATATTCATTGAATAACTATCATGGTGCTTTAGGTTTTTGGATTGACAGATATTCTCAGATCATTGGTTTGATAGTGGTTGTAGAAGCTATTCTCAAAAGAGATTCAATGACAGTGGTTCCTGGTGTTTGTTCATCTATCAATTACTTCTCATCCGATGCATCCAGGTTCCAATTTTAGAGATGCTTGGAGACATTTATTGGGTTCTAGTTGGTTCTCGACAGTGGTTTTGGTACATAGAAACAATGGTACTTGGTGCACTAAAGGGTTTGGTGTTGTCGATTTAGAAGTTGTTCTACAGTGATCCTTGGTTAATTTTTTCATCACAACTCTTTCATGTAGGCTTGAATTTGTAATCAAGATCATGTTGGTTCTTCTAGTTTAATTTCTAGTATGTCAAATTATAGTTCAAATATTACTTAATGTTCCCAATTGGTTAGATACTGGTCCTTTTTTTGTTTGCGTAATCACACTATCCTGTCTATTCCCATTATCTCATTCTCATACTATTGCTTGAATTGTGAATCCCAGTTTCATTTCGGAATTTGGTGATGGGATATGAAGGGAAGTATATTCCTTCATGTTTAAGGAAATATATTGAGTCTTAATTGTTGTTTTAGTTATCACAATATCCACTTTATTCCCATTATATCATTCTTGTACAATATCTTGAAATGTGAATGTACAACCTGATTTTAAAGAAATCTCCGAGATGAATGGTGATCTCGATGTCCTATGATTTCCAAATGCTCATATTAGGTCCTTCCATCCCAAATATCATACACATATTTATGTTTTATATTATTTATTGTCGGTTTTATTATATTTTCATGTGTGAATGATGATGAGGATGTGAATTGAATTTTTTTTAAGAATACCATCATCCCCACACATTTATTTTCATTCATGTTGCTTAAAATATTAAACCAGATTTTCATTTGACACAGATTGAGAATCATATATCACTTACTGACTCTATTTTCATTGGTTACAGATTGATAATATATGTTAAGATACTAATTTTTTTGTAGCACACTAAAAGGCGAGATAATGATTATTACTTTTAACGTGTTGTACCCTTTATTACATGATTCATGTCCTTGACCTGGGTGAGGGGGATGTTGTAAATTAATTTATATGTTTGTTTTCTAGTCAAAATATATTGATGTGTTTTATGATATAGGTTATGCACTAAATGAAAAATATTTTCCAGGAAAATCATTAGTTGAAAATGTTCCAGTCATAGTAGCCGGTAGTGTTTATCTTGGATTGTAAAAAGGTTTAATCTTGGAGTATGCATTCTCATACAACATGTTTTTTGTTAAAATTTACTCAATATACTCAAAAAAATAAATCTTGAGGTAATTCCTAAAGTGTACAGAGCCCCTCATTTTACTCCCATAGCGAAGGACACATGAAAATTGCATGTGATGCCTCTCTGAATAACTCGACATTCATACTGCATGCTGCAACCACACATTATCCCACGCACATTGAGAAATTTGTCCTTAGATTTCATTTTAATGCTCTAGGAACTTTTTAATCACAAGACCTCTCGTGAGGGCTATATAGAAAATAGAAGAAGTGGTTGACTCATGAAAATGTAATCTATTATAAATTCCTCTCTCAATAAATATTTTTTAGTATGAGAAAACACTCTTATTTCACATACACATTTACAAGGAATAGGTAATTAAGCGAAATCACCTTAAAAACATGGCCAAAAATCTCCATCATCAATTTAGGGAGAAAGGAAAACATGAATTTTAGTAGATTGAATTTTATGGGATGTTAATGATTTTAGACAATCATGGAAAATCAATTTAATCTACTAATGAACATGAATTTGCGGGATACTTTGATATGTCACTGTTTGTTTGAAAGGACCTTTTTATTTTGAAGATAATTTTTATTTCTAACAGGAAACAAAACTAGATGAGCTTTAGATTCCATTATCCATCACTTCCTTCTACATTGGATGAATTTTATAATCCCGGAAGTCTAGAATTGTTTTTCTTGTTTTAATGTGATGATCCAGGTGTTAATAATCAATTTTCAAATCATATAGAAATCTATAGAGCATGATTTATGCATCATATATTGGATGTAGACATCTAGTGCTTTATAAACAGCATACCATTTATCCTTTGCATAAATTATATTGTTTATAAGTATATTTATAATATCCTCATTAGTTATTTGTTTCCTCTTTTATTTATTAAATGGATTTTTTTCATGTGTTTAGATCTATTTTCATTCTTGATGAATTTGATACAAGATTCTCTTATGAACAATATATCTTATGAAGGATTTTTTTTTTCAGATACTCATACAATATCATGTGTAGTCTCTAAAATAATCTATGTGATAGTGTGAGATTAAAATTTGTATATGAAATAATTTTTGTTTGTAATGATTTTCTCAAATGGAAAATTTGATTCAGCTCAAGAATACTATCTGGATGGCTTCATTGAAACCTGGCTCTAATTAATGTGTTGTTGATTCTTTTAAGGTCTCCATTGATATGTTATTCTTATAAATTAGTATGAATGAAAAAAATGAAACATCATTTCTAACACTATATCAGAGAGAGGTATTTATGCACACATGGTTGAACAATCGTATGGTTTCTTTTATAATATATCTTATCAAATGATTTGTTTTTCAATTTAAATAAATATTTCAAATGAAAATCATTGTTGAATTGACCATTGTGATGATTAAATCTATTTCATGCTTATTCATTATATCAATCAATTAGGAGAATAAAACAGTCAAGATTCCAATTTTTTTACACATTATATTATGTGCTTTTTATGGATTGGATTTAAAAACTAGGTGTGTTTATCAGACCTGCATTGCTCAAAAAAATTAATGAAAAAAGGGAAAATTAATCATTCAATAGACTGTATGGTTTTATTGGTTTTTATTTATGTTTACCCTTGGCATGTGAGTCTATCTATAGATATTTACTTCAATGAAAAAAATAACGCATAAGAAAATTTGGATTCAATAAAATGAGTAGAGGATATTTAAAGGCTTTTATTGAATGCAATGCATAATTGTTCCAACTCACGTACCACTAAATTAAAAATTAATATCAAATCAACAAAGAAAAATAAAAAATAAAATGAAATGAGATAAAGTGTTGTTAGGTTTAAATCAAAACATATATTGACTAGAAAAATACTAAAACAAATGGATCAATCATTCAATTTTGAATAATAGTCCAAATCTACAAGATTTTTTTCCTTTTAGTTTACCTGATCCAATGTAGACGTATAATTATTTAAAATTTTTCCAAATTTAATCGGTGTATCTCTTTATTATGCCCATAACCAATCTTATTTAGTGGTTAAAAAATGAGATTTGGCCATTAATCTTCATAAAATTCTTACTTCCAAATTGAATTTCAGTGAGTGTATTCATATATAAATATTTTCTGAAATTCAATAATTAATCACTATGAGATTAATGGATATTCTGTTTCAATCTATCTGAATCTCTCATTATAACGAAGGGACATTAGGTTAAACCCATATTACTAGACGATCACATGATTTTGCTCGCACCAAGTAATAATAGTTACATGTTAGTTGTTTTATGTTTTTTTATTTGTGCATGCCTACAAGGGTTTGGGATCTTGATATGAAATTATAGACGATCAAACAATATGATTGTTTTGAATATTGATTTTTTTTGTAACTCCATCAGATAGAATGTATATTTTTTGCTTGGTGATGTTTCCAATTATTCAGTGTTTGATATATTTTTCTTTTCTCTTATATGTTCTGTTTGATGTTTACCCTTATCTTTTTATCCATTTATTTATGTTTTTATAGATACTGAAAATTAGGTTTCAATGAAATGGTTCAATTAGATAATTATGATGAGATAAAACAATTTTTGTAAGAGGATATGTCTAAATAATTCCATTTGTAAATATGTTATGTTGTCCTGAATCAGGGTTCAATTCAACATTTCTATTCTTAGGAGTCATCACAATGTAATATTGAACCTGATATTAATTCTATTGAATTTTCCAATGAATATGATGCTTTTTATTTTTATGATTCACATACATTCATTATTAATGTTTTTTTCCAAGTATTGAGGAAAGTCCTTCGTTTTGAAGCCACAAGGATACATTTTGAAATTTTTTCCCAATAATATGAAAATAATATAATCATACTAAATTTGATTAAGGTATTTCACCATGTTTTCCTATAATTTTTTTGAACCATGCATTAACAACCTTGTTTTTTAATAATGATATTTTTGGTTAACATTCCCATTAAAAAAGATCAAGATAATATATTCTCCTAATAATGTTTTAAAATTCTATTGATATTATCAAAAATGATTTATCATTGGAGTATAGATTGATGTTCCTTCATTGGGATCTCAATTTAATGTATTGTATGTAGATTGAAAAATTAAAATTACTCTACAAATATTTCAGAATTTTGAGTTAGGTGTCATTGTCAATTGAAATTATTATCATTCTCATTATTTTGTGGCCACTTTTTAGATAATATCCTTTTTAAATTTTATCATGCGATGTTATTTTTTGTTCTAGTGGTTATGATTTTTCTGTTGTTGTGGTCACTAGTTATCTTTTTGTCAAGGTCACTAGTCATTTTCTGAATGTGGTCATTGGTTCTTCTGGTTATTTTTCTATTTTTATAGCCAATGGTTATATTTCTACCACACGTTGTGGAGGTTTTTGTGTCACTAGTTATATATTCACCTTTTGTTCATTAGTCTGATAATCTTCTTTTTGATCATATCATGTAATATTATTTTTATATCATGTGTATAAACAAATACTCTTATGTGAAGGATAATGTTTGGATGCTCAATAGTATTATTTATATGGTGGGTGTCTAAATTAGATAGAGCTCGTGGTAGGTGAAACATCAAACCTATATTTCATTCCACTATAATAAAATGGATGGTGATGTTATGATTGTTCAGATCCACTGTAGCATATGATACCTTGCATGAAGTGTTGGGATTCTAGATATTGTTTCATTTTTGGTTGGTTAACATTGGGTGGAGCACTGACCACCATGTTAGGTCCACTAAATGCTGCTTCATCACTACAACTACTTAGTGAGCATTTTAGGATATTTTTAGTGGACTGGTGATAACAATATAGGTTAGTAGTCTAAATTTTGTAGACTTCCACTTATTTATTTCAATTTCATGGCCTGTATAGATAACTTCTTCTATTTTATACTTTTGATTTCTAGGATCATTCCATTGATCAATTTATGGGTTATTCAAAGTGATTCTCTATTAAAAATTTTCCAAAACCAATCATATTATTTATTTCAACTAATTTGGAGAGTTGGAGTGATGGAGTTTTCTTTGTTATAGGTGTAGCCTGGTCAACGTATGGTTTAAGGTGGATAGAATTCTAGGGGTCTAGGGTTGTTATTCTCTAATTAAGTCATTATCAGAGTTGGTCCCATCACTAGTGAAGTATGGTGGAGGCTTCTATGGGCATCTCACTAAAAAAATAAAGGTAGTTGTTTCTTATCACCATATATCAACAGACACCATGCAGTAAAAACAATATTTAAAAATTATTCAATAACAAAAAACTAGATTGGATTGATCAATTCCTGTGTAGTGATCTTGTTAAGATTTTAGGTATTCATAACTTACTTTTAAAACCTACTTAAAATTTCTATATTAATTCTTTGGAATGAACTCACGTTTGAGATATTTGATGATTTTTAGTCATTTTTTCTAGTGTGAGATAGGGTATGATATACTTATATGCACATGTGTATCAAAGAGGAATTTCATACATGAGTGGTGAACTGGTGACAACCATCTCACAAACATCAGTTTCTATCCACAATTGTATGAAAGGATACCAACAACAAACTTTAAGAAAATGATCAACTTGGTGAACAACGATAGCGACGACCTTATCACAAATGTCAAATTTCACCCATATGAATATGTGAAATAAAATGGTTTTTATGAAAGGATACCTACATGGATCACGTTTCCAGTTTGAACCTGGGTAGTGATTGTGACATTTGATATATGATATGAATATGTTTTGAAATTATATTTGAACATAAATTTTCAAATAATGATTTAGTTTTAGGATTTTCATATATATTAATTTTATAATTATTATATAAAAAATATATTATATATAGTTAGATTAATAAATATAATATAATATTTTACCAAAAATTATTTGAATACCCATGCGTAATATTTCATTTGATAAATAATTTAAAAATATTTATAAATTGTTGTTATTTATTCTAATAATGTCTATAATATTACCAATGGAAAGATAAATGTTGGTAATAATAATATTAACAGAGATACCTTCTGTATTAATCTATTGCTAAAAATTTTAACCAATATATATATATATATGTGTATATATATATATATATTAATTTGGTATTATTATAATTTCCACAGATCCATTTTATCTGTCACAATAAGATTTAGTGATAGTGTTTTTTCCAACAATTCAGGGACATAACATATTTTGTTGGTAAAACATTTTACCGATAGAAAATTACATTTTATGAACATATATACCCATATAGGAAAATACTAATTATTTTGTAGTGACTTAAATTAAAAAATATTTCTATGTATTTTAAATCTACCATAATACATTTATGTGACATGAAACAACAACATAATTATTTTCCTCTATTTATATGCATATTGATGAATCCAAATCCAAAGAGACTTTCATCCCAAACCATGTCTTATGGAATGAGTAACATGTAAATAAATATGGGATACTAATAGAATAAAATAATGAAAATGTGTGTGAAACATGCGTAAGTATGACCTAATAATTTTTTTTTCGTTCAATCCTTATGTCATAATAATTATTACTTTCTTACCTGCATTTTTTATCTGGAATATTCCATGAAATAATCAACACCCATACCAGATGAATACCTACTATCATTAATCTTCCAAAAAATTATGGCCACTTTAGTGGTGCGGGTATTGGGGGAACATGCCAAACTTATTTTGGGGAAAAAATAAGATGATGACAAAAGTGTGAAAATAAAAGATAGGAAAGAAAGGTTAACTACCCCTAAAGAAAAATTCGGATGGTAGACTGAGTTTCTAGAAACTATCAAGGTGGGGAATATAAGAGAATAAATAACCCGAGTAAAAATATTTTTTGAAGATCTCCACCCACCCCCTCTATCATTGAGGTGATCCACTCCAATCAAATAACTATCTTTATTGAGGTAATTAGTTTTATAATAATTACTTCTATGAAATATGAATCTGACAACCACTGATACCTTTCATCTATTGATATTCTTTATGGTGGAAATGGAAATGATTTATATCTATCAACACCCACCCATCACCTTGTATTGAGGATTATGGTGTGCAATATCCAATATGACATTGAACACAATAAACCACCTCCAACAAGTCATGTGGGAGTGGTGACAAGTGTTTCTCATGAGCCAAGCTCCAAGCTATCTATTCCACATAAAGTCAAAGATATTAATATGGTTGAATGATCTATTATAACAGTCATCACATTTCCATCACATCTTGTCAAAAAATATCGTTAAATAGGTATTCATTTCCAATTTTTTTTTCTAGGTAAATCTTAAAGAATTAATGAAATTTGTTATGATCTAATGAATGTTATTATAAAATATCAAATGGAAAGGTGTGAAATGAAAGACCATCTAAAAACCATCTAAAGGATTGAATAATTGATTGAAAATATATTCTGAAATCACATTTACCCCATCCATTCAATATAAGAATTTACTAAAATTGATGGTTCATGGGGATACAAAGTTATGAATTGTAGTAGTCACATAGTTAATTTTGATGAAAATATAGTCACAATGGAATGTGGAGACTAAATTTCTGTTTATAATGTAAATTAAATTCTAAAATATGAATGGCTTAGAGCCTCAGTTTTAAATGTATACAAGATGTATGTTTTCATGGTTTTTTTACAAGAGTTGTTATAATATTTTAATTATGAGTAAATAAATTTCATATATTTAAGAGGCATATATATCAAGAACAATTTAAGTAATTTCCTCAAAAAAAAATTGGACTCATTTTTCCTGACACCACCTATACAAAAGAATCAAAAAACATAATCCAAATAAAAATATATGAAATAGTGGAAATCCTAGTAAATTAATATGAATACAAACATAAAAATGAAAATGTCTTCTTAAAACCAACATTACAAGGGAAACCACTACATCTTAATCATATAAAATATATTTTCATTTCATTCATTACTTATTTCTTTTTGTGTTTTTAGGCGATATTGGATGCTCAATGAATTTAATTTGGATACTCTAAATATTTGTTCCTTTTCTCACTACATGGATACCAAATAAATTGACTACATAAGATGACATTTTTCAAAAAGTAATACACTATATCCAATGTTTTAGAATGAAACATCAAGTTATATTATTTAGATTATATTTTAATGAGTTTTATTTTATGATTGGGCGATGTATAAATATCATCAAAAAATATGGAAGGAGGAAAAGGGATAAGAATAAGGATCATAACAAGTTCTATAACTAGACGCATATTAGGGTATATATAATAATATTTCACTATCCAAACATAGATAAAAACGAATTAATTATTTTTTATCAATGATTGTACGATGTTTGAAACAAAAAACTGTAAAATATTGTCATTATTATGTTTTCTAATTTATGATAGAGATCATATTCCATCAACTGAGTATCATCGCTAAATAGGTATTTTCAATGATAATTAATCTATCATTTAAAAATATTTATTAATCCTTTGTTTATTTATATTTTTCATGTACTACTTTGACTATAAAAAAGACTCATATTCGCATGATGATATAGATTTTCTTATAAACAAATGAGAAGCATACCTAATGGATGAATGTACACAAATATCATGAAGATGTGTCTTCCATAGAATTATAGGACTTTATTGAGACATTGGGATGTGTAGGCATCTGTGACAACTCAATCTGAGACACTGTGTGATTGGTACCACTCCAGGTGCATCTTGTTATTTAGAATTGAAATTAATTTTTGAAAAATAGATAACTGAAATACTCACACCCAAACAAGAACATTTATCTTATTTTAAAATAAGAGTAAAATTACCCATAAGTCATTTAGAATTTTTAGTAAATAGTTTGTCCTTATTTTTATTCAAAATGTGATAAGTAGGACTCATGGTGTTCATAATGGGTCTAAAATTGATATTTTAGTTCCAAATGTTTCACTCACCAAAAACTAAGAAAAAATGCTTGTATTTTCCTAATAATTTTTGAAATATATTCATAAATTATTTGTTTCATGAAATAATTGGTCTAATGTCAAACTGATACACAGTGTGATCAGTTTGAGTCAAAGTGAACATTTTCAGTTTAAAATGAAATTTTAGTAAAAAATGAATATAATTTACTGTACAATAAGAAAAGGAGATCATATTATTTTGATAATTTATGAAAATCGCCCATGAGTTATTTGGGACATGTAGGAATCTTCTACACCTCAACCCGATGCAAGGTGTGACTAATGTGACTCCAAGAGTCTATTTTTATTTAAAATTGTCTTCAATTTAATTAAAAAGGAACAAGTGACATATTGAAAATAACATAAACAGATTTGGATTATTTTTATTCATTGTGTAAACGATCTATGAGCCATTTAGGATATATAATAATCATCAACAAATAAATCCGAGGAATGGTGTGACCAATATGATCCCAAAACAAATCTGTTTTTATTTAGTATTTACAGCAATTTTAGTAAAATGGACTACTAGCCAACTCAAATTGGAGAAAAAAATTTCTTATTGGATTGTTTCTTTAGTATAATGATCCAATAGTCATTTTAGATGCGTAAAATTCATTTTTAACTCAATACGATGCACAGAGTGACCGATATGACACCATGTGAATCTATTTATTTAAAATTTACATCAATTTTAGAAAAAGGTACTAGTGGCATGCTGAAAACTATGAAAACATATTTATATTGTTTTTATACTTATGTCAATGATCAATGATTAATTTGGGATTTGTAGTAATCAATATCAACTTAATCTGATGTATGATAGGATTGGTAATAATCAAAGTTCTTATTTTTTATTCCAAATTCATATTAACTTTACAAAACGGAATAAGTGATGTAATAAAAACTGAGAAAATGATTTAAAAATGTTTTGATAATTTTGAAAATATTTCTTGAGTCATTTTTCATGTGCATGAATCACCTGAACCTCAATTATATTCACGGTGTGGTCAGTATGACTCAAAAATCTGGTTATTAGTTTTGAATTGACATTTTAGTTGAAAAAGAGTGTCACTAAATTAAAACCAAGAAAACACACTCTGATTATTAGGATAATTTTTGACAAGAATTAATATGTCATTTGTGACATGTAAATTTAGTCTTACATAAAACCGACACACGATGTGATATTTATAACTCTAAATGAGTCTTTATTTTAAATAGATATTAATTTCTTTAAAAACAATAATTGACCTACTCAAAACTGTGAAATTTAATTTGAATTTTTTTGATACTTTAGGACAATGATCCATACCTAATTTTTTATGTGTTGGAATCAACATCCCCTCAATATAGAACATAGTGTGACTAGTATAAATCCAATTGTGTATTTTTATTTAAAGATGAAATTTTTTAATATATTCAATCAGATTAAATTTTAATTTATTTCTCTATATTATTTCTAAAATAAGATTTTTTTTCTTATATTAGTGGATTCTTTTTCTCAAGTAGAGGTGAGTTGTTCACAATAGATACCATGAATGGACATTTCTAAGAGGGTTCACTGGTTCCAAAAAACATTAATGTATTAAATTAATTATGTATAGTAACTGTAAATTTAATTATACAAAACATTGGTCGAAATGTATATGGTAGTTCTTTTGTAATTCATGTGGTAAAATTTATTTCAATTAAATTATATATTTTGTTTATTGTGGGTTTCAGTGTGTTTTTTTGTGTACACATTGTTGCTGTTGTGTACTATTATACAATTAGAAGAGTGAAGTAGACGAGGCCTTTATCAGTTCTATTTATATTGCTGATAAAGGCCACCATTTACCTACACTATTGAAAGTAGTAATAAAGGCCCCATTTTAACAGTGTTGATACTAACAACACCTTTTAGCACTATTAAAAGCCTTTTTTTCAGGCTGTTAAAGGGAATATATGTAGTAATTATAGTAGTAGATCAACTAGATGAAAAATAAAATTCAAATCCTATAAAGGCCCACTCGGTCTATAGACCCCTAGTGGTGTCAGTAAATGGCGGGCTCGACAACCCAGTAGATAATCACTATGGTGTACATGTTTTTATTTTCCAAAACAAACCAATATACTAGATCGAAATAAATTTAGAAAACAATGTTTATGTGTGAACATTAGAAAACCAAACATCAAAACCAAACATTTTATAAAACAACAATTTCATTTTATTTAATCTAATAACTGATATAATGAATTAAAACATTAAATATTATAACACTATAATACATGATGTGCCTCTATCACCCCACAATATAACATTTATCATTATGTCACTATCAGAGATTTGGGTAAGGTTTGCGCTGGATTTTATTAGTGCTAAGAAAAAAGCACTGATTAATGCCTCACCTTCATAAGTGGTATCTAAAAGCACTGATAAAAAGATACTTTTATTAGCCCTAATAAAATACTGATAGAGGTGCACACTTTTTCAGTGTTTTTTAGCAATGATAATCAGTATATTTATATGTGCCATTCTTTTCACAGAAAATTGATTTTTATAAAATAATATTATTAATATATATTAAATTATTATATTTACATTAAAAAAAATGTTTTTTATATACATAAATTAAATAACCCATGTTTATAGTTATAAAAATTGTGATATATTTGTATATATATTTTTTAATAATATATATATATATATATTAAAAAAGTATTTATATGATTAATCTATATATATATATATATAATTGTAAAATTATAATATTTTTTAAAAATAAAAAAAATATTTATTATATTGATAATTATGTATAAATACTTTTCAAATATATTTATATATAATTATATTTAAAAATAAATAAATATATACATATATATTTTAAAAAATTCATGTACATAGTGAATTTAGTATATATATATATATATATCATTAGATAATGATGATATTTAGGGTTATGATTGGTGTTATTTATGTCTATACATTGATGCGCGAGTATAATTGAAATTATATTATCATATGTTTATTTGTGGACGTGATTGTGAGTTGTTATGTCAAAAATGATAAGATTACTTTATATTATGATGATGTTCGCATGCATATGTTATGCATTTATCATTACAAATATGTTAATTTATAAATTAACACCCGTATGATTCATTCAATTTATACCCATGAACTTATTATGTTCCCATTAATACTTATAAAATTATAATAAATATATTTAAATAAGAAATATATTTATTATATTTATAACTATAACTTTTTAATTCTATATAAATATTTATTAAATATAATTATAACTAAATATTTATTTGTTAATTTATTTAAATAATTTCAAAATTAAAATAAATACATTCATTATAAATTTATAAATATAATTATAAATATTTCTAAATATTTATAAATATGTTTATTTATACATATATAAATTTGTTATCATAGAATTATAATAAATATATTCATTATATTTAGAATATTATAAATATATATAACTGTATAAATATATTAATTAATATATACAATTATTTGAAAAATATACAAATATTTACAATTATAATTCTAAATAAAGGGGTTCCCCATGTGCCATCTGAAGGAAAGGAAGTGTTGATCAATTGAAGGATGATCTGACATTGATCCCCAAGATATTAGAAAATAGTGAAAATTCTATTATTAGTATATTTATTCTACACAGGGGATCCAAACTGATGAAAATTGGGAAAATTATTGAGAAAATTTCTACAATATCGAGTTTTACTAGTTGGAAATGCGTTTCGCTTGGGACTGGGTTCATCCATCTTTCTTTGCCTTCGGATGATTTCAAGACATGATCATGGGGATTTAGATAGATATCCTTGATGCCTGGTCTCCCTCATATTTATTAATGGGGTAAAATCTTAAACCTAATGGATGTAAGTTTTTCTACAGATCATTTATGGGTAATATTCAGCATTTTGAATTGGGTCCTTTGGAACCCCAAAATACATTATGACACAGCTTTGCGTATTGGGGTTCCAATCATGTTGGGTATGGAAACTAAGGTTTTCTAATTTTTCCATTTCGCTAATTATTTGGTCAAATTTGATATTGTCATTACTCTGGTTGATTGTGTCTTTCCATCAACTGAAGATGATGAGTTGTATTTGAAGATTGTCTCTGTGAGAACTCCAATTTTTTTTGGAATGAAATTTTATTAGAGATGATGATTCCCTATAGTATATTTGTTTTCTACAAGTCCTTTTCTTATCGGGTCCATGACATGAACTCGTGTCACAAATTAAGTGGTCATAATTCTATAATGATGGGTGTTATAACATAAGTGTTGAGTGACTGAGTTGTCGGTCATGTTATTGTTCGTCAGTAGGTTAATGCCTTGCATGTTTCTTCTCATGAAAGTGAACAACTTTCCACTTCTATTGCTACATGGGTCTCAATATATAACCAATGATTTATTGACTTTCCTTTTGTTTCTCAGTCATGTGATCTTCTTACTACTCATTATTTTGAGGGTTTCTCAGTAGATAAACAACAAGTTGATATCTCATAAAACATTTATGGATGTAGGACCGGAAAATATGGACCCTAACTAGATGATAATGGATGGAAAATAGATCACAAAACATCTTCTTATTCTTTAATCCCATATCTAACTGCCAATCAATGTTCTAATATTAAGAGGAGATGGCATGATATTGTTTTTGAGGAGGAAATAATGGTTTCGGACATTCAGTTGTGGGATCCTCATGATCACATAGAATTCATTTAGGCTGAACCCTTGGATGAACATAACGCAAGGGAAGCTGATACACAACATGTGGCTGGAGAGGAGGGTATGTTGGAGAAAGCTAGTGCTATAATAAGCTCTAAGGGGAATCAATGATTTGATCCATTAGTGGCTCGTATTAAGGAGGTCAGGCAAGGAATGATTTAAAATAATAAAGGAAATTACATGATGTATTTAGATAATCAGGAGCGGCGAGGGGAAACATCCACTTTTATTGGATCACTTGAGAAACATGATGCAATGACATTTGATCTTGACACCTATGGTGGTCCAGCTCTAGAGGATACCCAACACATTTTTTCAAACATAAATCAAATTTTAATCCTATCTGGGATGTCAGGGTATAAAAAACATGCAAAATCTTGAGGTGTCTAATACGATGAAGGTGATGGATTTTGTGGTGGTAGACTAGAAACCAATGAAACATGACACGTTAGAGGATGGGGAAGATGAAGCTGAAGGGACTTGGTAGAAAACTAGGAATTAGAGAAAGGGATGTTATCCAAAAAATCATAGAAGAGCGCATGGTGGTGTCAATTGGAAGGCTTAAATAGAGGATGAAATCCCAAGGGAGATGAGTCCATGGACATGGTCAAGGGTATGGTTTCCAACTCACTTTGGATTGGGAATAGGAAAAAATACTATGTTTACATCAAATAGTAGAACTCACAGTCTAAGTGGGAAACTACAGAAGATGATCAAGATTAAGATATTGTTTCTCTTCTTGTTTTGTTGTTAACCCTTTTGGATGAGGGTTTTCCATTGATTGAACCTATTCATATTTCCTTCATCCTTCTTTCAACATTACTTTTTTAATAATTTTTAGGAGTGGATTCACCTGTCTACTTAATCTTTTGAGTATAAATAAATATATATGTATTTAAATAATTATAAAAATGTAATAAATATATTTTTGGTATTCATCAGATGTCCTCAACATTGGTGCGATAAAAATAAAATTGTGTATGGGGATCTACCACGGTGAAGAGTAATGATGATATGAAGTTGATGGTATGCCTGAGTGGAAACTGGCAGGCGACGGTGCAATGATATGAAAGGTGGCAGGCTTGAGGAACTATATGTGCCGATCGGTGGAGTAAAACCCCCAACAGGTAGGGGTGGATCACCAGTGCAAGGGTTTTTCTGCTTGAGTGGTGGATTCTTCAAGATATTATGGGTGTGGGATCAGTGACCATAATAGGTTGATATGATTTCAAGTATTAGTAATTTTGAGGGAGACAAGGTGGAGCCGACCATAGAACTATGGTTCAATGGAAAAAAATCCACTAAAGCGGTTGAGACCATGGGGTAGGGTCTTCAGCCAGATTTGCAGGCCTACATGCCATATGATGGGAATCATTCCCAATGAGGCTTTAGGTTATAGAAATCATCAATGTAATAATGTTTCTAATTGGGTATATTATCCCTTAGTGTGGTATGACCTTCCTTTCCAGCCTATGTGTGTGCAGTGTGTGTCTCATTGACTATAATTGTATATCCAAACAGATATAATATATATATAAACATTATATTCATTTCAATAAATATAAAATTAATGTAAATATATTTATTATATTTATAATTATTTAAATAAATATATAATTATATAACTAATTATAAAAAAAATTAATAATTTTTTTATTGTATTTATAATATTATAAATATATATTCAATATATTTATTAAATATAATGATTAATATAATTAATATTGATATTACAAGTTTATTATTATTTGAATAAATATTTATTTATTTATTTATTATTTTAAATATAAATAAAAAACATATTCATTTATATTTAATGATGTATCCATTTATCTATTCAACTAAATTCATGATAAAACTATTCTTTATTAATGATATAATTTTATCTCAATGAATGAAACGTTTTATTAGGGATTTATATTTTCGAACTGATTAAACGCCCCTTTATCACCATGTTTTGAAAAGCGCCAATAAAAGTATTTATTGATGTCATAAAAATAAACAAAATAGAATCCCTTTCTATAACACCTTCTAGATTTCACAGAACCCCACCTCTAATACTGTGAAGTCCAACTAAATCATTGTTGGTTCTAACTACAAAATCCATAGCTACAGAACCCTACAACTACCATTGAACCCCACCCCCCCCCCCAATCAAAGGTGTCATCCCCTTCACATTATTTATCTCTCCCTAACGTCCTCATCTTCACCAAACCCTCTCAAACTAATACCCTTTTCCTCACACAATGACACTCCCTATAACATTTCCCCAGGCTTACATGTCTTTGGAACTCAAGGAGACATGCACTACACACACCATCGAAGGGTTTTAATTTTCGTATATTCATCACCCTCTCAAGACTAGCATGAGTAGTTGATTTTCTTTATTAGGCAGAATGTACGATAAAGTTTAATTGGACGGAGAAAATAATTTATAATTTATATTTCAATTCTTGTTTGTTTATTAGACTTGTTCATTGAATGTGAACTATTCCATATATCATTTTTCATGACCATTGTAATTGTGTCAAATAGAGGGAGATTTATTTTGTTTCCTTCTATTACGCAAGTCCAATATCATTATATTAAGATAGATCATTTTTATGTGAGTAAGAGGGTGTATTATTGCACCCTGGAAAATGTATTAGTTTCAATTTCTTTATAAACATGGTTTTGTGTCACCTATTTTCTTAATATCATAGGGTTTTGATCAAGGGAAACAAGATGTTTTAAGGATGGAAAGTAATTACTATGAAAAATGGAATTAGACCTTATTTCGGCAACATCATGTTCTATAAATCCATTATTTTGTGTTTTTCTACATCATGAACCTTATGGATTTATAACCTCCAACAACATTTAAATCTTTTTTATAACACCATCACCAATTCTAACTCTTTCAAATTATATTAGATTTCATTTCATTCGTCTTATTTTGTTGTCTTAATTTTTTAATTTGAGTGTTCTACCTATTCCTTGTGGATTCAATCTCATTAATCATGTTTCATATACTACATATTAGTTTTTTGGTTGTGTGTGTGATTCATTATAAATTATAAATGGGATTGAATGTAGTAATACATGACACCATAAGACCCCGCCACATGTCTTGCACTATAACCACCATTTCAATCTCATAGAAAAAACCCTTATTTCATACTACAACAGATCGGTGCTTTCCGACATCACCACAACTTTCTTGGACTCGCTTTTATTTAATATGAAAACATCACATCCCATACACTTGAACTCTAATCCCAGAAAATGTTGATCCTTTATGGTATTTGGGTTCGTTCATGAGAGAGATGCGAGGATGAGAATTCATTATAATTTTTGGGGAAGTTCTCCAATAATATTTTATGCTTCAACAATTTGATAGTGTATTACATATTCTTATAGTAAATCATTTAAAGATTTTATTTCTGAGTCATTAGTTTTGAAGGATTTGTCTGTATAGGAGGAATTATGAGTTAGTGTTCCCTTTATTCATTTTGGTAAAAATTTAGAAATATTATTTTATTTTATAACATTGAAGGAATGTTCTCATTTTGGTAAATTTTCATTTTTTCATTTGGTAGGGTCTTTAGTTACATTTGATGTCACTAAAGTGGAATTTTCATTACGATTGAAGTACGGTCTTGATCTCCACAGGCTGAAAACAAGAACCGAGTCAATCAATCACTACTGAGAGTGTGACAAGAGTTTCATGTGGACACTAGGGTAAATATTCCATAGAATAATGAGGGAAGAATTATATGAGGAAACATGAAGGGAGACATAATTAAAACTATTACCACATAATTTGAAATTATATTTCCTATGATAATCCCTACGATGAAAACATGTGGTCAAATTTTTAAGAAAGGTGGTAACCCTGGTTCAATATGTATATAAAAAGTTTTTTGGAAAAGTTTCAACCTTTGAAATTGATTATTTATATTTTAATTTGGGAATTCTCTGAGGTATTTTTTAAAAATACCTTTGTATCCTATGTTATATCAAAAAAAACTTTTTCCTTCTGTTTTTTAATAATGTACCCCATTTAAAATTTTCAGTTTACATCCCAAAAGTTCAAAAAAAATTCCCTATATTTTTTCATAATCATCAATTTCAAATTTTACATTCTATAATAGTTATAGAAGTATTTCAATCCATTCAAAATTCAACAAAAAAACCATTTTTTAATTGTCAAATTTCAGTTTACATTCAACATTTTAAATGTAGTCACATTTTTCAATAAAAAATATTAACTCACATCATTGTATTAAATCCCTTGGGTCTCATGTAACGACCCTAATTTTCTCAAATGTATAGATTGTGGTTTTAAAAATTATAATAATTTTTTTTGTTGTAAAACAATTATTATATTCAATAAATGTATTTCATATTAATAAAAAGGTTTTCAAAATGATATTTCTTTTATTTTTTTCAATTATTATGTTAAATAGTTGTATTTATAAATTTCCTTCAACAAGTTTTTGTTCTTGATCATATGAGATAATAAATAATTTTTCATTATTCCCATATTCATTAAAAAATTCATGCGATCCATCTTTAATTGAACATCTTTAGTGTATTTATTTTGTTAATATTAATATTACTGAATCAAATAAGATTGAAATGAAAAAATAATTGATGGATGCCAATCATATGGCAAAAGAGTATGAATATGAAGTGAAATAGTTCATCATGATTTCAAAATATAATGCATATGACCCTTTAGGAATAATTTTGTTTGTGTTTACGCTGTTGTTATTCATGATTTATTACACCATGGGAGTTGTAGGAACACATGGTTTTTCATATAATAGACCGAAGTAATAAATATTGGAATAAAAATGGGGAAAAGAGTTTGTATATGGTGGCAAGGATAACACTGTGTTTTATGGATCATCACATATTTTTACAAGTATTGAAAATGAAGAATACAATATTGAGGATGTGATTATATATTTGGATGATGATGAAGATCATATTGAGGAAGTAATAAGGACATCTGATGATGAACAAATGGATTATGAAAAATTATATGATATGTTAATGAGTTTTGGAAATACTCCATCATATGTTGGTTTCACTAAATACACATCATTTTCAGCTAGATTAAAATTGTAAAATTTCGATGTAGGCAACAGATGGAGTGACACTAGTTTTACTAAACAACTTTCTCTCTTTAATTATGTGCTACTAATAGATAACGATCTTTCATAACAACCATAAAATTCTAACCAAATGATATGATCGATGGGTATGAACATTAAAAAAATACACATATTCCAAAATAAATTTATACTATTTTGTAAGGACAACAAATCCCTAAAACAATTCTCTATATGTGGTGATTTTTTATACAATAAAGATAAATCTAGTTCTATAAAATTTTTCTATCTCATTCCAATCATTCCAAGGTTTAGGAACCTATATGTATGTGAAGATACTGCATGGAAATTAATATGGCAAAAAGATACAAGAAATAATGATGGAAAACTATGTCACCTAGAAGATTTTCCTCAAAGAAAGAAAATTGATCATGAGTATGTTGAATTTGGAAAGGAGATAAGAAACCATCATCTTGCAATATCTACTAATGGAGTGAATAATATTGGATTTCAAAGAAGCACTCATTGTACATGGATAGTTTTGTTGGTAAATTTTAACCTTCCACCATGGTTATACCTGAATGTTGAATAAATCACATTATCTATGCTTATATATGAACCAAAACAACCGGGTATTGATATTGATGATTATTAATCACCATTGATCGAGATCTAGGTTGTATGGGATGATAAATTTCTATATAGATTGTTAATTTTTTTAGGATATAGAATTAAAGTAACTCAAGTGTTTTCTTTTTGCGAAAAAGTTACAAAATAAATTCAGTTGAAACATTCATCGAAGACTGTGTTACTAAGAAATCGGTGTTTTCAACCCCAAATACATAAGTACTAACCTTTTATGACATCATTTATTTGATATTTATAATAACATACAACACCATATCCACTAATAGGTGATAAATAATTTTTAGAAATTAAATTTTTTGGACACTTCTTTTGGTAATCCATTTTTGAAAAATCTTATGAAAATAGATTAGAGAAAGTGAACAATGTTTTGGAATTACCATACAATAATTTTTTGTAATCCATACATCTTCCTGATGTTATGCATGTTGAAATAAATTATTGTGATAGTGTAATTAGAGCATTACTAAATTAACCCATAAAAACAAAGGATTGAATTAAGGCTAGTTTAGACATTGTTTACATGGTATTATGGAAAGAGTTGGTGCTAGTGAAGGTTGAAAATGAACTTTTCTTCCACCAGCAGCATACACTCTATATAGTATGGAGATATATCAGTTTTATAACATTTTGAATGACAAAAATGTTCTATAGGGGTAATCATAGAATATAAAGAATATTGTGTCAATGATAGAATTAATTTTAAAAGGTCTAAAATAACATGAATGCTATGTTTTGATGCAATATATAATTCCTATATCTTTCTTGGAGTGTCCATCATTGATTAACCAAGTTTTGTTTCATTTTCAAGGATATATATAGAAAAGTTATATACCTGCTGAAATTTCATAAAATGGACAGTGAAATTGTTGTCATTTTATATGAATTGGAAATGTTCTTCCAGGTATAATTATTTGATATTATGATTTACCTAATGGTTCACTTGGTGAGAGAGATTTGAATAAGTGGTATTATAAAATATAGATGGATCTACCCCATTGAAATGTATATGAAGATTTTGAATGGGTGTGTCAAAAATCAAAGTCAAATAAATGGTTGTATTGTAGAGTGATATATTGTTGTGGAAGCTATTGAATTCTATACTGACTACCAGTCTGATGAGGAAGTCATTGTTTTACAGAAATCATGTCACAATGGGTTACTTACGAGTGAAGAAATTTCCATCATAGATGTTATCATAATAAATATTATTGATCATGAGTAGGCATACCATTATATTTTTTATTATAGTTCAGAGATTTACCCACATGTTGGAACCCAAAGAGAAATTATTAGGCATTTGAATTTATCAAGGGTTGAATGATGGATATCAAATACACATTATTGATAGTTTATAAAATAGTTTTAGACTATATTTTTAATGATTCAAATGAAAATATAGATTCGATTTTAGAAAAAATTTAATTTCTAGCTAGAGTAAAAAGTGTGTATGCATTATCATATGATGGTTTTGTAATTAATGGTTATACATTTATTATAAATGATCATGAAGAAGACAATACCATTAATAATAGTGGTGTTACACTTGTGGATTAATCGATGCATGTTTCTAGTATTAATGGAAAAATATAATTTAGGTGAATATGTCATAATTTTACATCACCAAAAAATATGGGTGGTAGATTAGACAACATTAGATGTGGAAATTTTTCAATTAAAGTTGGTTGATAAAGGAGTGGTGTTAAAATAGATGAATTGGGATTCATGAAAGTGAATATTAGTAAGTAAGGGTACAAAAATGAACCATTTCCAATGGAATAATAGGGAGTTCATGTATTTTATGTTCTAGATCTCAAAAACGGATAATGGTGTATCATTCTATTGTCGACCATAACCAATAGTGGTCTAGATGAAATTTCAACTAAGGATAATATTTTAATTGGTATGTCACAATAATTTCATAGCAGTCCCAATGTAGATAGAGTTTTGTATGTCAGAGTTGACTATAATTAAGTGATTTGGATACTCAATAGTGAGGTTTTATACCTTCATCCCTTAAAACAATGATATTTTAATAATTAGGTTATATTCTTTGTAATATACATTATGTTACCTCATGTTATTCTTTGTTTTCTTCTACATTTATGTAATATAAATTAAATGTTAGTCTACTTCTACAGATAATGACTTCTGCACGTGTTGGTGCTCCCAATCCTAAGGAACAACTGGTGTCTCAACCTGCTGATGACCATAGTCAAGAAGAACATTGACAATTTTCACATGCTGGTGCTCACAATCCCATGTAACAATACACATATCTACTTGATATAACTTGTAGTATAGAGTAATAATGATCTTCTACATGTGATGGTGCTCCCAATTCTATGGAACAATAGGTTTTCCAACCTACTTCTACACTTAGTGTAGAGAAAGAACAAAAATGTTCCCAAGATGGTGCTATCGATATAGATGAAAATCATATTTATGATTTCGAATCCAAGTAAATGGTTGGAAATAATAGAGTGATGATGCTTAAAAAATTGGTGAGTTGTAGTTTTACAATGTCCGAAAAAATAATTAAGGGAAAAAATAATGGCCACAAATATGATGCTGGATGAAATGTGTGCAGGTAATATGTTAACAACAATAAGTCCATGTACATTAGTTACATTAGAATCATCACTCATCAACACATGATGATTGATTAATATTCATGGATCCATGGTGTTCCCACTATTTTGAAAATGATGTGGGACGAGATTATGGAAAATTTTTGATATCGTATATTTATTTTAGTATTGTATAAAACTACAAAACATATAGTTACTCTTCATTATCCATTTTAGATTTCATTTATTTTACATGGATACCATAAGAAATATGTATTAAAGCATTATTTAATGATTCATAGAGTCTTTCACACAAATATAATTATATATCATCTTAAATACAATAAAATAAAATTAAAACCACACTAACCACATATGTATACACACTTGATTACCCAAGAACTGTTGGATGAATTTACTGGACATCATGTAGAGGTTTCTTTTGAGGTACATTGTTTATGGTAATACATTATTTTAAACTATGTTTTTATCACTTCGATTAATAATATTTATTTTATGAATCAGATAATTATTTCTGATAATAAGAAATGAGCATCAAAAAAAACATACCCCTACCTTAATGTAAGTATGGGGTACACTTCACTAGAAAAAAATTAGTACATATTTTTGAACATTTTGTAAAACTTTTATGTGACCTGAAACTAAAACATAATTATTATGTTTTTGTTTATATATATTGATGAATCCAAATCCAAATCCACTTCTATCCTATGTAATGTGCTATAAAAAAGGCCTCTATGTAAATAAATGTGGTATAATAACAGAATGAAACACACAAAAAGTGTGGGAATCAGGTGTAAATATGATATAATAATTTTTTCTCCTTAAATCTCAGTCATATAAAAATATTTACTTATTTTCCTATATTTTCCATGTTCTTTAGTCGTAGTAATCATCAATAAATTTAGTGGATGGGCATATATTATTGGTGTCCTTGAAGTGGCATGATTTGTATGGGAACAAAAAAGTTGTAGGTTTTGTGGTGACACCCCAAGCATATTTTAAGGGAAAAATAAAAAGAGGATAAATATAATGAAATTGAACATATGAAGACATGATTATCTTCCCATGAATAACAATTTCAATTGTAGAATAATTTTTTAACAGCTATTATGCGTTGAAGAACAGAGAATAAATAACTCAAGGAAAATCATTGTGGGATGATCCCCATCATTTTTTAGATGAGCTATTCCCCTCCAAGGGATTTCTTAGTTGTGGTAATAAATATTATAATAATTGTTTATATGAAATGTGAATTAGACAGACACTAATACATTTTCTATACTGATCAACTGTAGGGTAAAAATGACTATTATTTATATCTATCAACAACCAAACATCTCCTTATAGTGACATATTTGATGTTCAATATCAAAGATAATAGGGTACACATCATACAACTTCCAACATGTCATGTGATAGTGGAAATTAGCTTACCTTGTGTGTCGTGCAAAGAGATACTTGTTCCACTCGATTACTAAGACATTCTTATGGCTGAAAAATCTATTAGAACATTATTCACATGGTGATTATGTCCTGTAAAGACAAATATCGTAAGGAGATATTCATTTCCAAATTATTTTTCATGATAATCCTTTAACAATTAATGAAAATAGTCCAACATAATGAATGTTATTACAGACAGACAAGGGGAAGGGGTTAAATAAATGTTCTACTCAAATCCATCTAACCGATCAACAAACCAATCAAAAATATCTATTGAAATCACCATTACCACACTCATTGAATATCTTTATTTACTAATATTGAAGGTTCATGAGGATACAAAGTAAAAAAAATGGTAGTAGTCACGTAGTTCATTTTGAATAAAAAAATGTACATAGAGGAAGGTAAATACTAAATTTCTCTTGTGAATTTAAATTAAATACCCAACCATGAATTTGTAGAATCCGTAGATTTAAATGTATACATGATGTATGTTTTCAAGATTTTATTTTCAAAAACCTAATATACAGTGTTAATTATGAATAAAAAATTTCCTTTTTAAGGTGTATATATCAATGCTAATTGAATGGATTTCCCCATGAGAAGAATTTTTTATGTAATAGTCCTCACATAACCTCTGTAAAATAAAGAAGAATCCAAAAATATTAATGAAATAGTGCAAGACCTAAACAAATCATTTTAATGAAAACATACAGATGTCAAGAATCATCCTAAATCCAATGATGCATGGGTAAAACACTATAATTTAATCATATCAATTGTATTATCCTTTCATTCAGTACTTTTTAAATTTTATGTTTTTAGGAAAAATTTGATGCTCATTACAGTTAGTTTTGACACTCCAAATATCTATTTACTGAATTAATTTTGTGGATTCCCAAAAATTGATCTACACATGATAAAATTTTTCAATTGGTAATACACTACATCCAACATTTTAGAACTGAGCTTCATGTTATATAATATATATTATGTTTTAATGAGGATTCAATTATGATAGGGTGGTGTATAAATATCTTGAAAAATATGGAATGAGGACAGAGTGTAAGCACAAGGATCCTAACAAGTTTTACAATTGGAAAATTATCAAGGTATATATAATAATATTTCATTGTCCAAAATAGTATAAAAACAAAATAACTATTTATCTCAATGTTTCTACAGTGTCTGAAACAAACAAATGGAAAGTATTTTGGTTATTATGTTTGTAAATTTATGAGAGGGATCATATTCCATCAACAAACTATCATCCATGAATAGGTATTTTTGAAGATAATAACTATTTCATTTAAAATATATTTTAATACTTCTATATTTATATTTCTCAAGTACTACTGTGACTATCTAAAATACTCATATTCACAAGATTATATAGTTTTTCTTAGAAATGAATGGGTATTATACCTAATTGAATAATTTACACAAATATTATGATGTTGTATCATCCATATTGGTAATGGTTTGTTTCAAATTTATGTTTTATTTGTCTATTTTTACTATTACTCACACAAGAGTTGTTTTCTTAGATAGGTGGATTCCATTGTTCATGTTGGGATGGTTTATTTGATGCTTTTCATTCTTGTGATATATTAGACTTTAGGGCTGTAAGTGAGATAATGAAAACATGAAAATGGCACAATATTGTAAACAACTATCGTGAAAATGTGTGTTTATACTACTAAATTAATTAATATTTTCATCATTTTATCATCTATTTGTATGTATTTTCCCTATAATTTTTATTTAATTCTTATTTTTCTATTTCGAATGATATTTTGGGAAGTCATATTTTTCTTTCAACTATCTATAACAAGCAAAATAAGAGTTAACATGATCTTTTATTGAAAGGTTAAAAATATTTACATTTCTATTCATTGTCATCCTTCTAAAAAACATATTAATTTTATGTTATAAACTGAAAAATCATTCTCAATGTTGAAATACTTATGAGTGGAGGATAATCGTGTGTCCTTTTTTATGAATTCTCACGATATAATGGGTATATGATCTTCCTCTTCTACTCACTTTCTCAATATCTAGAAATATTTTTTGACTAAAAACAATGACTCCATATATGTTGTTGGTTGTTAAATAAAGAAAGAAAATGGTAATCATTGTAACATTGGTAGTTAGTATTCTCTAAGACTTTTGGACATATAGAAATTAGTGACATCTCAATTGGACAGACGGTGTCATTGTTATGACTCTGGGTGATTCTTTTTATTTAAAATTGACATTAATTTTAGTAAAATAGAAAAACGAATATTTAAAACCAAAAAAACAAATTTATATTTATTTGATACTTTTGGAGAATGATCCACATGTCATTTTTTATGTGTAGGAATCATGCACACCTAATTCCAATGCATGGTGTGATCCATATGACTCCATGTGTCTGCTATAAGTTTAAAATTGACATTTCATTTCATAATATTCCACCCACTAACATCAAATAAAACACACTCTTATTGACATTGAAATTTAGAAAGTTGATTCATAAATCGTGTTTTACATTTTTTAGTAATTCTCATGTCAAATCGATGTAGAATGTGAATAGTATGATTCAAAGTGCACGATTCCAGTCTAAAGTAAAATATAATAAAAAAAGTAATGTGAATTTCTAAAAACCAATAAAACACATTTATATTATTTTTATTCTTTAAGAAAAAAACCATTTGTCATTTAAGATGTATTGAAATCTCCCACAACTCAATCTTTTTCATTATGTTACCGACATTAATCAATTATGACATTTTTATTTAAAATTAAGATCAATTTTTTTAAAAATGAAAACTGAGCAACACAAAATTGATAAAATGAATTCAGATTTTTTAATACATTATATAAACATTCTATATGTCATTTTAGACATTAATGTATAATCTAAATCATAATATGACACATGGTGTGACTAATATTACTCAAAGGGCAGCTTTTAATTTAAAAGTTATATCAATTTTAGTAAAAATTACAACTATCCTACTCAAAACACATAAAATAATTTTAGATTATTTTGAATCATTTGGTAAATGATCACTAAGACATTCTAGACTAGTAATAATTTTCTTTTCTACATTTAGATGCATAGTGTGTCCTATATGATTCCAAGTGTGTCTTTTAATTTTAATTTGATATTAAATTATTGCAAAATTAATAGGTGACAAATTCAAAACTAAGAAAATGAATTTTTATTGTTTTAATATGTTTGGAAAATGATCCATGAGTCATTTATGACATGTAATAAATAGAAAAACCTCAATCCAATGCACGATGTGATGAGTTTAACTCCATGTGCGTCTTTTTTACTTAAAATTGACATAGATTTTAGTAAAAGTTAAATCTGACCTACACAAAACTGTGTTAATGCATTTAGATTGTTTTGAAAATTTAGGAAAAGTATCCAATAGTCCTTATTGTTTTTTATAAACTAGACAATCCTTAATTTGACACAAGGTGTGGCAGATATGACTTTAAGTGTGCATTTTTTTAAACTGACAATAATTGAACCAAAAGGAACATGTGACATACTAAAAATAGAGGAAACCCATTCAAATTATTTTGATACATTAAAAATATGATACATCTGTCATTTGGGACTTTTAGAAATTATCCATACCTAAATACGACATTCGGAATGACTGGTATGACTCAAATTGCATCTTTTTTACTTAAAATGGACATCAATTTTAGTAAAAAGGACAACCGACCTACTCAAAACAGCAAAAACACTTAAAATTATACAGATACAATATAGAAACAATCCATAAGCCAATTGATACTTTTGGAAACCATCCTAACCTCAATCTAATACACTTTCGGATAAGTATGATTCTAAGGGAATCTTTTTATTTAAAATTAAACTGAATATAAGTAAGAAAGACAACGAACCGACATAAAAATGAGAAAATGAATTCATTTTTTTATAATTATGTAAAATGATCCCTATGTAATATTTTATGTGTAGGAAACAACATAACCTTAATCTGATGAATGGTGTGTCCAATATGACTCCATCTGTTTCTTTTTATATTAATTTGAATTTAATTTTAGCAAAAGGAACATCTTAAGTACTGAGAAAATGAAAAAAATATTCATATTCTATTAATGATTTAGTAAAATGATCCATAAGTCGTTTGAGACTTGTAATAATTATCCTCACCTCAATCTGATGTGTAGTGTGACCGATATGACTCCAAGTTCATCATTTAATTTAATATTGACATCAATTTTAGTAAAAAGAACAAATGACCTACTCAATGACATGAAAACACATTCAGATTGTTTTTATACGTTATATAATAAATCCATATGTCATTTGAGATGTGTAATTATCATCTACAGCACAATATTATGTACTATGTGACTTATATGACCCCTACTGCCTCTTTTTATATAAAATTAACATCAAATTTAGTAAAAATAGAAAAATGAGCTTCTCCAATCTGAGAAAATTTATTCAAATTATTTTGATACTTTAGTAAAATGACCTATAAGTAATTAATTTTTTGTAGAAATAAAACACACCTAAATATATTTCATGGTTTGATCGATATAACTCCAAGTGTGAATTTTTATTTTGAAATGAAATTAATTTTAGAAAGAGAAACAAGTAACGTACTGAAAATTGAGAAAATAGATTTAGATTTTATTTATACTTTAAGAAAACAATCGATATGATATTTAGGACTTTTAAGAATCACTCGCATATAAATATGATGAATAGTGTGATTGGTTTGAATTAATTTTCCCGTTATCAGTTTAAAATTGATATTTTAGTTCAAATTGTGTGCCCCTAAATAAAAACCATGAAAATAAACATATATTGTCTTGATAATTTTGGAAAATAGTTCATATGTCATTTGTGACATGTTGGAAGTAGTCTCATGTCAGACCACCATACAATGTGACTGGTATGACTCAAAGTGTGTGTTTCCAGTTTGGAATGACAATTTTGTAAAAAACTCATGTTATATACTGAAAACCAATAAATAACATTTGGATTTTTTTGATACATTAGAAAATGAAACCATATGTTATTTTTGACATTGAGTAATCAACCACACTACAATCCCATGAACAATTTGAATTGTATAACTCTAAGAAAGCCTTTACTTAAAATTGAAATTAATTTTTTTAAAAAGAACAATTGACATACTCAAAACTGTGAAAACAAATTAAAATTGTATTGATACTTTAGGAAATGATCCATAGCTCATTTGTGAAATTTTAGAATCAACCTTATCTCAATAAAATGCATGGTCAGACTTGAATAACTCAAAATGTGTCTCATTATTTATAGTTTTCATTTTTTATTTTATTCTTTCATATTAATGTTTATTTATTTCTTTATAACATTATTGACATGTGATTTTTTTCTTATATAGGTCAATTCATATTCTCAGGTTGAGGTTATTTGTTCATCAATGGATACCATGTATAAAACATTTTGTGAGGGGATCATGGGAGCCAAAATAATAAAACATTAATGTTTTTAGTTGTTTTTGGATAGTAATTTTAAATGTAATTATAAATAATATTATTTGAAATGTATATAGTAATTTTTTTATTTGGGATGAAAATTTTATCTAAATTAAATAATATTTTTTGTGTACAGGTTATATGTTGGGTTTTTTGTAGTGTGGTGTTATATGAATAGGACATTACAATAGGTGGGGCCATTATTAGCACTGCAATTTGTAGCTAAATAAAAAAACACTACAGGTGTTCAAAAAAATACATAAAAAGAACTTATATAAAACCAATTCAATATTTCCATATAATAGAACTACTATAAATTCTGTGATATTCATCCCTACCTTTTATTTTCTTTATAAAATGATTAATTTTGTACTTTTATCAATGTTAAACAAAATAATTGATAAATATCACTTCTATCAAGCGTAAAAATCATTGATAAAATTACCTCATTTGTAGTGTTTTAATTAACAATGATAAATTTAATTGTTAATCAATGTTGATAAATGAATCACCTTTATCATCTCTATTATAACACTCATAAAAGGACAAAAACTCATATATTTTCTATATTCATATTTATATTCTCTTAAAAATGATTAATATATCAATATATATATATATATTCATAAATACAGCAGATAAATATATATTTAATCATTTATTATCTTGGTTGAGTTATCTCTTAAATGATATGACCTATCATTCCAGTGTCAAGGTTTTTGTGTGTATGTTTCTTTGTATTGTTCCTCCAATAACCTAAAAATTAGTTTAATTCAGATTATATATACATTTATATTAAAATTTATATATTTATATAATATATAATATACATATTAATTTACAATATACATTTATAATTATAATTATATATGAGTGAGTTTATATATAATTATAATTATATGTGTGTGTATTAATATATATTCATGAACACACATGTCTAAATATATAAATTAAAAAATATAAATACACACACATATAAATGATCACACACACAGTAAATATTTATGTATATATACAATCACATTTTGAAAAAAAATGTATTAAAATATGAATACATACAAACATGCATGCATGCATACATACATACATACATACACACATACAAACATACAGGCGTACAAACATACATACAAAAAAACACAAATTCATATATACATACTATCATGACCCATCCTAAAGGGCCACGTGATGTGACTACCCCAAGATTTCCTCCAATAAGCCCGGGGCTACTGACTAACACCTAGTAGGCATATCCAACAAATCGGAGTCATATTCTTAAGTACATATACACACACACACACACACACACATCTCCAATCCCAAATAATTAATGTTAAATACATTAAGAAAACAATGATTTCATACCATAAGATACCAACCATAATGTACAAAAATAGACAATTGGAAGGTAACCAGACCAGAATAAAATCCCACTAAAAGAAAGTGTTTATAAAAGTGAATGCACATGTTCATGGAACACATCTAAAAGAAAACCCTACATAGAAGGAAAGGTACCAGACAACTGTATGAATCCATAGGATCACACCTCGACTGTCTGGTATCTCTAAAAACCACAACATCCTACTCTACCAAGGATGATATCAAAAAACCAATCATCTGCACAATACATGATGCGTGTGATCGAATCCCATTCAGGGTTGAGTAAAACAATAATCCTTAGAATACTGTGAAACCACAGAGGAATACTAGGAAGTAATACATGAAGTATACCATAAATAAATATTACAGTATACTCACATAGTTATATGTACATAATATGAATAAAAATATTATCAGTCATGTTTCATAAGTCACATAATCTATACAAGATACCCAATCTTCATAAGACAGACAGTCTACATAATTCAATAATTATATATAAATCACATAGTCATGATGAGGAACATGGGTTGGATAAGGCACATAGACTTCATAAGGCACTCAGTTTTGATACGGCCCATATTCTTGATGTCAGAACCAGTCATAGGATTCTACTCATAGCGCAATAATTCTGGGAGAACCTACTTCTCAATTCATTAAGCCATATTCACACATCTAAAAAAACACATGGAGTATCTCAAATGGACCACATCATTTCAAGGGTCCCAATTCTACAAACTACTAATCAAACATACACACAGTTTGTAGTAACAGTTATCATCATAAAAAGTTTGGAATTGGGTCCGGTCTGCTTCTGATCAAACCCACCAGACCTCACCCAACCCACTGGCTGACCCAACCCGGTCTGGCTAACCTAGAACAACCTGGTTAGGCTTTGTCATGAATAAACAGGCCTAGCCTAGTGGGCCAATTAGACCATGGCCCACTAGAGTAGTTCGGCTCCCCTTAGTCGGAACTGCAAGCACACAGGTCAGCCTACTACACCACACACAGTCAGCTCTGACCGCATTCCCCTATTCGTAATGATCTACCGCATGACACCCCATGTAGTCATCCCACCATCTACGTCAACCACATGGCCTCACCGGTATAGTCTCTATGTAGCCTCCTTACAGCTTACGTGGCAGCCTCACTGCATCCCCATTATGGCCCCGCCTTCTGTCACCACAATATCCCATGTGGCTCTACAAGAACTCCATGTTCCCATAACCCTGGTCACTATCACCGGCTCGAGCTACCTCTGGCCACTATCTCTCCCACCACAGCACGCCGCAACCTCTGGCCATCGCCGCTCTTTCCACCACCACCTCACCTCATCGGCACCGCCATTGTTCCCCATAATACTACCACACTGGACTCACACTAGTGGACCCTTCAGCAAACCAATAATTCTCCATCGATTATTGGAATTTCGGATGATCAAATATATGGGTTCTTTATGACATGAAAAACCCTATTTCTTCTTCTACTGTAGGTTTTCCACAAATCTGAGGGTATGGTCACACTCGGAACCTCTTAACAATGTTGAGATGAGAACCGTAGGGTTCCAAAGGAGAAGAATGATGGAATATGAGGAGATATTCCCAAAAAAAGGGTTCAAGATCTTTGGACAAGAATTTTTATCCAATAGTCCAGATATAAGGGATTTGGGTTAGAATTACGATTAAATGATATCTCGCTAACCCACAACAAATACCTCCTGAAATATACAATCGATCATGAGATAATATGATTGTGGATTAGATATTTTTCATCGTGGAATTATGGAATGAGTAAATAAAAAAGTAAAAAATAACCATCCACATGTTAAGATGATCTTTGATGAAGAGAAAAGTTGTACCACCATTGTTCATTGATCCTCAATCCACTGAGTTTGAGGTTTTATTGATTCGTCGATTTTTTATCCATGTTATGATTATCATTTGTTGGATGGATCTACAGAGGTACATCATTCCAATGAATCAATGGAATTATAGGGACATGGTGATAACCCTAAAATCCTGAGAATCCATTAAAAAAGAAAAATCACTACATCGAATAATTTTTTTAATTCTTGTTACGCCCAAAATATTATTTTTCAAAGCTGATCCATGCCGGAAAATGTTAGGTCATTCCTAGGGTAAATCCAATACTCTGGATGCAACAATGACCTCATGTTTAAAATCTATGATCCCAATTATAATTTATTCAAATTTTATATGATTTTCATTCTTGAGATTAAAAAAATAATAATTTTTTAGAATTGTTCTAGGAACCTTGGGCCTTAGAATCACACATTGTCTCACTTAATGGTTTAATAATATTATCAGTTATTTTATAAACATAAAACTGATGAAATTTTATTCATTACATTCTCCCCTCCTTAGATATTTACATCCTCAAAATCCAAAACTATGGCCCATTTAACCAAAAAAAATATATGAGGGTGCAGATCATGAATCTGTGCCTCACACACCCACATGGTCTCTTAATGATTCTCATGCTACCAATGGATGCACACTATAGGAATCTACCACCGATGATAGATCATCTCCAATAGATCCTCAACATCCACTAGGCACTCCACAAAATTCACCCCAACGTCAATGTCCTACTCTCCCCAGTCAATGACATGCGATGGGTTAGGCACACACCTCCTTATCTACGACACGTGGATGACATTATGCACCCACTCTAATAGTAGAGGTAGATATATTAGGTACAACACCTCTAAAACTCTATGTAGTATCTGGAAGGGTATGGTGAACCTCATAGATATATTTACACCCTGGCCAAATCTCGGTATTCTCCGCCAAGGAGAGACCGGAAGGAACACATGGTCTCCCTCCTCAAACACCAATAACATACATCACTGATCAACAGAAGAATTCTGACTACTCTGTGCAGTCTTTATCTGCTTATAGATGACTTGCACCTTCTCTGTAGTTGCTTGAACTAACTCCAAGCCCATGATTTCTGACACTCCTAGGTCCGTTGAGCAATGTGGTGACCTGTAGGGTTTCCATACAAGGCCTAAAATGATTCCATACTGATGATGGATTGGTAGATATTATTGAATGAAAAATCCACCAGGGGTAGTTGATCCTAAAAAATGTTTCCAAAATCTAGGATTCAACTCTATGTCATGTCATCTAGAACATAAATTGTCTTCTCATTCTGGTTGTCCATCTGTTGGTAAAAAGAAGTGCTCAAATGCAAGTGAGTCACAAACACCTCATGAAATCCCTTACACAACTGGGATATTAAGATAACTTCACTGTCTGAGAATATCAATGACATAACTCAATAGAGTCTCACTATCGCTTACACATAGAGGCATCCCAAGCATTCTACTGAATTCTTCTCCCAAATCCCTAGGAAGTGGGCCGACATGATGAGTCAGTCAATGATCACACAGATATTATCTGGATCCCTAGACATACGTGGTACCCCTGTCTTGAATTCTATCAATATCCCAAACCACTTCCACTAGGGAACATCATGGGGTTGAATCAAACCCATGGGGACCTTAGCCTTCACTTGTTGAGAAGTGAGGTATCTAGAAAAAAAATCTGTTATGTCCTTCTTTATCCCCATCCACTAGAACTAACATTGGATGACATAGTACATCCTTGCCACAACTGGATGTACTAAAAAATGGGATGTAAGGAACAACCTTATGACCACCTCATGTAACCCCACTGGAACTACTACACGCCCTATCAGAAGAACTTTTTTCTCCGCACCTTTTGAATATCCATCAGGGACATTCCCTATGGACTTCTCAGCTCATAAATTCTCATAGTTGGTATCCCTTATTAGTGCCACACTAACTCACTGTAAGAGTGGAGGGGTGAAAAACATGGACTGGAGGTAGGATGATCCATCTCAATCGATAAATGATATATTCCATAAAGGAAACTACCCAGATTGCTCATTCAGATGATTTGAACTTGATATCCTATTGAGATCATCTGACGCAACATTCACCATCCCAAGAGTATAGATAATCTCAAAGTATTTGTCATGGAGTAACTCGAACCATCACCTCTGTCTCAAGATAAAATATGTCTAATATGATATATTCTTTAGACTATTTTGGTAAGAGTAGATGATAAAACAGTCACTCATAATGTATAGTTTCCAAATCATCAATGTAGAGACTACAACTAATAACTCAAGATTAGGGGTTGGGATGTCATACTAGTGTGAACCATATGAAATCACCACTTTACCCTATAATAGGACACAACCAATATTGGTTCTTGATTCATAGTAGAACACCACATACTCAACAACATCCTCTAGAGATCTCAAGATGGGTGTTCTTTTTACTCTCTACCTCAACTACTAAAAACTCTCCTCAAACTTCTTTGGCCACAATATAAGATTTCCATTTCATGTCAATGATGTTAAGGGTGATGCTACTATAAAATTTTGGGTACAAACCTCCAATAGTACCGATCAAAAAGAAGGAATCTATGTTCCTTGGTAACACTCTTGGGTGGGTCCCAAGCAAGTACTACCTCTAACTTCACCGGATCCACTGCACTTCCAGCCTCTAAAATGAAGTGTCCTAGAAAATGGACCTCTCAATTCTAGAAATATTAATTCAAGAGCTTCTCATAATGCTGGGGCTCTTGTGGTTTTTCCAGGACCCTCCACAAGTGTCTCGTATTCTCCGATTTGGACACCGAGTACACTATGATTTCATCATTGATGACCATTAAGATCATGTCTATATAAGGTAGGGAGTACTTTTTCATGAGTCCCGTGAACAATTTTGGGGCATTATTTATATAAATTTGAATCACAATGTACTCATAGTTTTGTTAATGACAGCTTAAAGCCATCTGGGGTTGATCCACATCCCATACCCATAGTTAGTGATGACCATATCTAAGGTCCATCTTCGAGAAACACCTCATACCATTCATATGATATAAGAGGCCACCAATCCTAGGTAGTGGATACATGTTCTTCACAGTCACTTGGTTCAAGAACAAAATTTCTACAAATAACCTCAATCTCTCATCTTCTTTATTGGAAAAAAAACTGGGGATGACCTGGGTGAAACACAGGGTCTCAGGAATCCCTTACCATGTAGGTCCTACAACAGCTCCCTCAGCTCTCAATGCTCAATGGGTGCCATTAGGTATGTAGGTGTAGATATCAGTTTCATCCCAAGGTATTGATCAATGCAGATGTCTACCTCCCTATGGGATGTAAATCCTAGAAAAAACATAAAAAAGACTTCCTTGAACTCTGCCACCACCACCAGAAACTGGGGACTCATATCATCCATTGCACTGAGGGTGAGGCTATCCAACTGATGTGATATCATATGAATCCTCATATTTGTGAGTCAATACATCACTTCTAGGGTTTCCATTCCACTGAAAAAGGATAACCTAGTCCAATCACTATGGACACACCGCACTCTGTTCCTAAAAGAGTTAATCAGAGCAGGAACTGTGGATAACCAATCCATACCAAGAATGGATTCATAAGGCCTCAACTCCACTACCATGATATCCCAAACAAAACTATCACCTAAAATAGTATGCTCACAATGTTGGAACTAGTGTGTGATCATCTAATCCCATACAGTAGGGGTCTATTTGAGTAAGGGTCGAGTCAACGGTTCTAACAGAATCTATGAGCCCCGAACAAGGTTTTTGGAATGAAAGGAATGACTGGAACCTGTGTCTATAAAAAATGAGGCTAGGGTGGAAAATACATATATTATTTTTATAATAATTCATAGAGTATCTACGTCATAAGGCTCCATCGCTTCTAGTTAACCTCATCCCTATCCACCAGCTCCTGGAGCATGTGGTGGACCTCCTGGGGGTTGTGGTAGTAATATCACAAACCTCCGCCCAGTGCATGATTCCATACCTTCTATTCTTCCACATACACCACCTAGTGGACCACCCTTATATTACCTTCAACTATACATTAATGGTCCATTAATTTTATCTAGATCATCAGTACGACGGCTCAGGCAATCTCGAGAATTATGTCCCAAACTAACACATAAGAAACACCACTTATCCTTCTTTTGACTCACATGGCCCTAGGAGCCACACACTACTAATAATGTGTTATAGGGTCATCCCCTAGAGTACATGACCTTATTGGGTCCCTATAACTGCTTTCGATGACCCACTACTGAAGAATCAGCTACCTAGTCCCTACTCATAGCTCCCAATGCTGGTGTCTGCCCCACTAGAAACCTCTTCACTAGCAGATCTCTCTTTAGTACCCCATCATACGTAGGAATGATGAGGGATATCATGGATAACCTAATCTCCCAACATTATCCCTTGTTGAAGGTCTGATCCATCAAAAACAAAACTTGCATCATAACCATGGAGTATCGTGATTGATTAGGAAATCTCCCTGAGTACTCCGCTATTATCTAACTTACCTACTACAGATGAAGAAGCTATTATATATGAATTGGGCATAACATAGTTGTAATGAACTATCCCTTTAATATATTCTTGATGTATAACCAAGTGGGTGTTGTCTCATCATGTATCTTAGTCAATATGCTCCACTATCAACCTACCGGGCCCTAAAGAAGACTCCCACCTAGGAATTCCATCTAGTTAGAAGGCCTCCTGACAAGGTATAAGACACATGAAACTTCTTCCAGCCAATCCTAATCTACATATGGTATGTCTCTCCCTGAATACTAGGAGCTCAATACCACTGGAACTCTTGAAACACACTTATCCTTCATTAATCCTGAAGCGGTAGTTCTCATAGTAACTGTTACTTGACAGTTGGTGGCATCGGTGGTAAACCACACAGATGTGCCATCGCGAGTACCTACTCTAATAAAAAGTCGTCATCTCTATGGGGATAATAATATTTATCATGCAATGGAATCCAAGATTTCTGTCTAAGTGGAGGCATCCCGATGTAGATCATGATGTACAATGGTCAATGGAGTACACATAGTGAGCTAACTCAAGAAGGACACAATAAGACAATCAAATTCTGCACGATTCAGGTATCATTAATTTCCCATGCAATAGGTATTTTAATATACCATTTCAAAATGTAGGTGTCCAGAGTCTTGGAGTATGGATATGTTGTCCACCGCGACAACATTGTATTCCCTAGCCAGAAAGTTGAATTGTAAACACTCGAAACTATTTCCTCAAACCAACCTCATGGACTCCTTGACCTTTTGTAGAAAAAACAACCAATGATACCACTGTATCCAAACCCATCCCAAAGGTTCCCATAACTCCACTACCCCATGACCACCTCCAATAGGCCAGGGGGTGATGACTATAACTGAGTTGGCATATTCCATAAATGGCAGGAGTTTACCTATGTACTTGTACACATGCACACCACTCTTATCAAAAGATGATAAAATGTAAAAACAGTAATTATAAAATGAATGGATACACTATGATACAAACTAAAGATTATGAAAAAAGAAAATGTAATGTAAAAAGGGTGTGAATATAGGCCCACCAAAATAAAGAGTCTGTAAGAGTGAATGTACATGTTTCTGGAACTCATCCACTAAAAACCCTACATGAAGGGAATAGTACAAGACAACTTCCCAAATCCATAAGATCACACCTCAACTATCCGGTCTCTCTAAGAACCACCTAGTCCTGATCCACCTAGGACTCCAAAAAGGTGGTGTTCATCTGTTCAAGACACAACTCATGTGGGCGAAGCCGATGTAGTGGTGAGTAAAACAATACTCAGAAGGACACCACAAAAACACAAAAGAATACAACAAATATATACAAGAACTATAACAAAAATAAATAGTATATTCTTATCACACAGGTATATGACCATATTACGAATAAAATGATTATTATTAATGTTTCATAAGATATATAGACTCGACATGACACCCAGTCTCATTAAGAAACATAATCTTCAAAAGACATTCAATCTTGCTAAGACACATAGTCCTGATAGGACACATATTCTCAATAAGACACTCAGTCTCAATAATACCCATAGTCTTGATAAGACACATATTAATTATAATACAAAAAGTATAAATAAGACACTTAGTCTTGAAGTCACATACATCCCTAGGATTTCTCTCGTTCCACGCTTGTTCCGGGAGAAGCCACACCTCAATCCATTAGGTCATATGTACATTTCCAAAAAAACTAAATTACATTATCAAAAAAGGTCATCTCATTGCAAGGGTCCTAATGCCACAATACTCTCATTTATTAGACACATGGTTTGATGGTTATGGTTGTTTTCATAAAACGGTCTGACCTAGGTATGATCCAACCTTCCGGACCCGAACCGACCCACCGGCTTACCCAACCTGATCCAAACGACCGAGCCCGACCTAGTTCGAGCCAGATTAGACTAAAGAGTCCCCACCCACTGGGCCTGCCGAAGCCACTCAGCCCCCCTGGTTCGGACCACATGCATGCGGGCCGGTACACTATACCGCATGTGGTCTGCCCCAACTGTGTGCCCCACAGCTCCACGTGGTATTATATCACTTCCCTTACGGCTGATCCTCTGTCTTTCCCTTCCTTGTGGCGTCACCATCGCCATAGGCTCTACATGACCACCCTTCAATGAATGTAGCCACCTCATCATGCCCCCTTCGCGGTCCCGCATGCTGCCCATGCAAGCTCCAATGCGACTCTGAACCAGACTCTACATCCCCACTGATCTGGTCACCAACGCCACCTCGGACCATCATTACTCCCACCACAGCATGCCCAAAACTCTAGCCACCATCGCTCTAGCCACCACCGCCTTGCCTCAGAGGCGCCATCATCATTCCCCACGAGACCGCCTTGTCGGTGGTCCCTTCTGTGGGCCACCGGGGCCTCTCTAATGCCCCGAATTTGACGTGATCAAAGATATGGGTTCCTCATGAAAAAATATACCCTTATGCTGTCTAGGATATTAGTTAGATTAGAATCCGAGGGTCTGGCCATGTTGAATACCACCTGATAATGTCTAGTAGAGAAAAAAAATATTTCAGTGGTGAAAATGTGATGAATTGTGGGTGATATGCACATAGAAAAGGTTTCACATCGTTGTCCAAGCATCATTGGACAAAGATCAAGATTTGGGGATTTGGGCTAAAATATAGATTAAATCAAACCCCACTAACTTGAAAAAAATCCATCCTACATCATAGGATCGATCAATAGGCTAATCCATTTGTGGACTAGTCCACATTTATCATAGGAATCAAGAATGGGAAAATGAAAAAGAAACAACAACCCTACCTCAAAATGGAATTATCATTGATGACTAGAGAAGCTGTGTCATTGTCGTTCATCGATCCTTGATACACCGAGTTTGTGGTTGCGTCGATATGTTGATCTTAAATCCATGTTCTAATTGTCATTCGTCAGATGAATCCTTCAAAGGTTCAATATCTGCAATATCTCAGAGGTATTCCAGGGTTATGGTGATAACCTTGGAATCCTAAAAAGCCTTTTAAAAGTATAAAACATTTCATTAAATAAAAATAATTGTATCCTATAACATCCAAAAACCACTTTTCATATCTAACATGTGCTAGACAATGATAGGTCATGCCTAGGGTAAACCCACTACTCTTAACCCAACAGTGCCCTATGATTTTTGATATGAGAACCCATTTAGATGTTATTCTATTTTTTAGTCAGGTCTTGCACATGTTATTTAAAACATAACATTTTTCAATGAATTGTTCTGGGCTCCCCGGACCTCAAAACCACTTGTCGTCTCAGCACCTGGTGTTGGAATTTTTTCAATTAATTGATCAAAAAACTAGATAAATCTGAATCATTACTCAAATGTACACCAAAACACATGCACACACATACAAAGATAGAAACTCTCTCTCTATCTCTCTCTCCCCCACACACACACACATACATACATACATACATAAAAACAAACAAACATACATACATATGATACAAACATATATACATACATTCATACTTTTGTACATACAAACATAATTACAAACTTACTTACACACACACACATGATTTCTTACATACTTTCATTCTGTCCTACTTAAACACAACGTCACACACACACAAACATGTATATATATATATATATCAGTATATTACAATATTTTTAGGTATATTTATATTAATATTTCTAAATAAAAATAAATATAAAAATACAATAATATTTATGAATATATATATATATTTTTATGTATGTATTACAAGCTGTTGGGTAGGAAGAATCACAAATCCACACAGAAAACAAAAAACATACACCTACTAGAATCCATGGAGAATTGAACTTGATACATATTTGAAACCCTGGAGAGCTACTACCATTGAGCCACACCATGGATGAATATACCCAAAGATCCACAACCACTGAGCCACACCATCTATGTTTGTCTCTCTGTGTGTGTGTTTCATTTCAGAACATCTAAATTCATTTGAGAATGTGGTGATAGAATTTGACACATAGTTATGTGAAAGAGAGTTTATTTGGGTTTGAGTCACTATTTTTTTGAAATAATTGGGAATTTTATGGAATGTCATGTAGGATTGATATGGCATCCATCTAGATGGGCTATGGTGGGTGTATTTATTAGTCTTAATTTTTCATTTTTCAATGATTAATTATTTATTTTTTTGAATCATTATTAGTGATTGAATCTAACATTAATATATTCAGTAATTATTATTGTGTTCTAGTGATCATAAAATCACTTGAACTTTATTATAACTCAACACATCACACTACTCTATCACTGATAGAAGTGATTACTATATCATTTAAAAGATCGACCTATAATAGTGAAATATAATATATTTACTTTTCACTATTTAAATACAAATAGGTTTACATTATTGAATTTTAATACCATAAAATCATATTGATATATAAATTACTTACAAACAAAAACAAAGTTATAAGAAAAATAAATTTTCTGAGGCCGTCTCCAATGATCAACCCAACCCCATAGAAAAGAATCATTCATCTAAAAAAATTATTATTTTAATAATATCACTAAAAAATAAAAACAAATTATAATTGTGACATAATATAATCTATGATAAATTTCAATCAAGATGATGGGTAGTAAAATCCTACATTCAAAAAATGAATCATGGATTCTTATGAAACAATATGAAAACAATATGAATTTTCTTATCAGTTTTTAAGATGTGATGCCAGTTTTGAACTAAAAATTATGTTTTAAATTAAAATAACATATATGTAATAATAATGGTAACATTGTGTTTTATATTGACATAAAATTAAACCCAATAAGTAAAAATACTTAACATGGATATTTCTCATAATGTTTCAAAAAAATTAAATCTTTTTTTCTCATTTTTGACTATGAGATATATGTTTTGAAAAAAAATTCTCTTTTATATGACAATACACACATTCAGTCATATTTGAAACACCATGTATCAAATTTATGTGATATTAATTTGAATTACTCATAAATTAATAATCAAATTTGGTCCTTGTGTATCATGAAAATTCAATCACATTTGATTAGTATAAAATTTAAGAATCATGTTTTAAACTAAAATGTTACTTTCAGATTGAAAACAGACACTTTTGGTCACACTGACTCCACTGTGTGTCAGATTGATGGGATTTTAATTCATACAGGTCATAAAAAAATCAATTATCAGTTGCCTAAATTATCCCTACAACTAAAGTACATTTTGAATATAATTTATAAATCTCACCACTATTCAAACAAGCTCACATCATAGATGTTACTCACTGAAATATTTAAGGGGAGGGTTTTATAAAATGGAACATATTTTTGTGGCATAAATTCCCTAGGGATATTATGAGTTTAAAAAGTAATCTTGAATGTGCACCAAACATAAGGCTCATCTAATGGTTTTTTGTGTTTGAGAGGATAGATATGTTATTTTGTATGCTTTTATTAAAAAATCATATAGATTTTTAGATTATAAATTGTATCATGTAATAGAAAAAGAAATATTCATTTTATCATTCATAGATGTTGTATGTATATTTGTATATATGTATATATATGTACATATGTATATATGTACATATTTAATTATATTTCATGAAGTGTAATGATAATTTACCTCTTAAAGTATAAATTTAAGTTATCTCTAACTAATATTTTTCATGTAGTATAATGGTTTCAATGAAATGTTATGGTTAACATGATTATTATTCTTGTATCAGGAAACAAAATATTATCATGAGAAACAAAACGTGCTTTTTGTGATAGATTAACCATAAATTATACTACATTGAGTGTTGTACACTAGGTATTTGTTATACTATGGATGCATGGTTCATATTTATATTCCACACTACCTGAGGATGGTGATATAACTATTATTAGAATCATTATACATATAATCCTTTCATAAAAAATCATTGAGGATTTGAAAATTAGGGTGTGGTTGGGTTTGTTGCTGATCTCATGCCATCAATTAGAGCTCAACCAAGATAATATTTTTCACCCCCTACGATGAATATGAACTTTATTCTCTCGATTTATATGGAATGAAGTAATTTATTTCTATACATATAAGGTACGTATGTTGTGATTATCTACTTGGATGAGGGATATATGATGTGCTCATCTTGTAGATGAATGGCATGTGATGTATTCTCTGACCAGGTAAAAATAGACATTGAGGATAGAGAATGTATAATGATGTTACATGAGATTGAAAAAATCTATGTCCCATGGTCACTTGATGTCTTATTAAAAGTGATCACATAAAATTCACATTTTATATATCATGTAATTAGTGTGCACAAGTGTAGGGTTATATGTGTTTGGTGAATATTAGAACAAATCCCTCTATTTATTGAGTATCATTGACTTTTTTCCTATAGGCATCAGTTTGAATTTATTTAGGATTGGATGTTATATATTATTTTTAAAGTCTATAACCGACACAGTGGTCACACTTTTTGGTTGATCAAATGGGGATTGGGATTTAAAAAACATAGACATCTAATCTAAAAATTATTTTGATTATATCAAACACATTTTTTAGATTGGCATTCTCATGGTATTTATTATGACGCGATACGTGGTGAATTTTTTGATAACATAAAAATTATTTTTGGAAGATATATAAATGAGGTTTTTGATATGGTTTCAAAAGTTCATGTATTTGATATGGTATAAGGTGAATTTGCACAAAATTCTTTTAGGATTTTGAGAAAGTCAGAGATTGACATGAATTTTCCCCCAAGCCATGTGATATAATATAGAATGATATGGTTTATCCTAGTGTACAATATAAATATGAAAAAATAATTTTCTCTATGCCTTTAGGATATATAATAATTTATGGAATAAAAATATCACATGAGATTTCTTGGACATTTGTTTTATACAACATGTGTGAATAACATTGCCAGGAATCTTAATGTATGATTCATTTGGAATAGTTATGATTAATCAAAGGAAGTGGATTGCTAATGAGTTGACATGAAAATATAAAAAAAGTATAGTATCATATATTACCTATTTTAGGAGACGAAATGGAAGATTGAGTGCATGGTAGAGGGTTATATGAGATGAAACTATAGGCATTTACTAATGCATTTGAAAAACACGTGAGTAAATGGATGGGCTTAAGAATCATCCATGAGACCTCAATAACGGATTCCTGACCATATGTATAGTTAGAGAATGTTCATACATCATGATTCTAGCTGATAATCTCTCCCTTACAATTCTATCTTCTTAAGTCCTCCTTAGTATGAAAAGATACCAATATATTGTGGATGTTTGGAAGGTCTTGTATAAACCATTTGCATGATTCAGTCCATATCCAAGGATAAAACACATATAGAAGATCCATTTCTATTTTCTTAGTTATATTAATAAAATATCTAAAGTAAATAGTTATAGTGGTAATTTATGTATGTTACACATTCTTCATATATAGTTTATTTGATTTCAGATTCAAAGGCATGATGATCTGGATTCTTATGGATTGTAAACATTTTCACTACTCTGATTAAATGTTAATCATTCCATAGAAACCTATAAGTTAATTCCTACTGGTCATAAATGAATTGTTGATCATTTTCAAAATGTATCATGACAATTTGAGTGTGTTTGTGTATTTTAGAATATTTGAAACATGTTTTGAACTAAAATATCTCATTAATATTGAATACACATACATTCAATGATACCTGCCACACTGTTATTCATGTTGTTATGTAGTTAATTCTTATAGAAAAAAATGAATCATGAATTTTTTTACTAAGGTATCATGAAAATATAAGTACTCTTTCTTAGTTTTGAAAATGTATCAATTGTTTTGAAAAATAATGTCACTCTCAAATTAAAAAAAAAATTTCTCATATCATGCACACCGCTTGTTCGATTTATGTGAGGTAAATTCTTATATGGCACTACATATTATTTGATCAGTTCAACTTAATTTAATAAAATATGTGTCTCATTTATTTTTTTTGTCTGTGTAATGCATATTTGGAACTAAAATTTCATATTAAAATTGATAACATATACTTTTGGTCATACCAACCAATAAATGTGTTGGAATGACAAGAGGTTAATTAAAACATGTTGTTAATGAAAAATAGATCATTATTATAAATTATAATGATAATATGAGAATATTTTCATGGTTCTTACTATGTGAATCATGTTCTGAATGAAAATATATAGCATTTTAAAATAAAAAACACACACTTTTAGTCATACTGACACCACTTCAAGTCATAATGATGTAAGGATAATTCATATAGGTCACAAATAAATCGTCGAATGTTTTCATAATGTATCATGTCAATAAATATATTTTTGATAATTTTTTAATATGTGATGGATGTTTTCAAATAAAATGTTACTTTTAAATTAAAAATACACAATTTTTATTATATCAACCACACCACATTTCGAATTAATCTAATGATGATTCATAAATGTCAAAAATTAATCATTGAAAATTTTCTTAAATTACCAAGAAATAACAAGAATGTTTGACCAGTTTTGAGAATGTGGTTCATGTTTTGAATTGAAATGGGTCTCTTAAATTGAAAATATGAACTTTTAGTCATAGCTTTTACACCATGTCCAAATTTACATACATTTAATTTCCATATTTCAAAAATTATTTATTGATATTTTGATTATTTTATCTGGAAAATATGACAAAATTATCTTAGATTTGACTATGTAATGTCTGTTTTGTACTAATCAATTACATTTAAATTGAAAACATGCAAATTCAATCATACGAGGCTCACAACATATTAGAGTGATGTGAGGTTAATTACAAGAGGTAAAAAATTAATCATTTATCATTTTCCAAAATTATCATGTCAATTTGAAAGTATTTGTTTTGGGTTTTGAATATACGACCTAGTTTTTTAACTAAAATGACACCTTCAAATTGAATAAAATAATTTTTAATCATAACACACAAACTATGTGTTAAATTAGTGGGTGGTAAATTCATAAAACTAAAAAATGAATCATTGATAATATTCCTAAAGTACCATCACAATCCCATTATGCTTGATTGTTTTTTACTATGTGAGACATTTCTGGATATAAAATGTTATTTTAAATTGAAAATGCTCTAGTTTAGTTATATCCACTACATTAGGTGTCAAATTTTTGTGTGATTAATTCCTAAAAGGCTCAAATGAATAATTAATTATATTTATATGTAATATATATAGTCTAATCATTTTTTCTATTATTTGAATATGAGACATGTGTTGTGAATGAAAATTTCACTCTTAAAATAAAAACACACACTTTCAGTCTTATCATCTGCATCACATGTCAGATTTATATGAGGCTAATTACTAAAGGTTATAAATGATTCATGGATTATATTCCTAAATAATCATGAAAATCTGACCACATTTGATCAATTTTCACAATGTGACACATATTTTGAACTGTGGTGTTACTTTTAATTTGAAATAAAAAACATTTAGTTCATGGATATAGAAATAAATTATACAAATAAAATTTCTATTATTCATATGGGGAAAAAATATAATGTAGATTATTAGGTTAGAGTGTGACTGAAAAATTTTAATATAGAAATTTGGTATAAAAGCATACTATGATAATTCTAATTGAAATACTTCATTAATAATTATAAACCCAAAATTTATTAACATACATTATATATACATATAGAATGGATTCTATAAACTAATCATGAAATTATTAAATTTGCAATAAAAATTTGGAAACTTTTTCCAACTTCATTCACCATACCAAGCTACTTGAGGTAATTTTTGTTTAAACATATCACTTTTTGATATTAATTATCACTATCAATGATAATTACTATGGAAAATTTATTTTTATACCTAAAAATGAGCTCATGTTTCATGGTACTGTGGGTGAAGTTGATAGAAACTACCAAATAGAAATTAAAAATATAATACAAACATGATAAAGTTTACCCTTTTTTAGAAAACACTTTTCCTTTAATTTTATAGTGCATTCAATATTTCTTGTCAAATAACATGACTGTAATTGCATAGAACTAAAATAAATGTCACCACAAATGATAATCAATGATATTTAAATTAAATAAATAATATATATACATATAAATGATATTTTTATTATATCATTGAAATTTTAAAAACAAAAATACGGATTAAAAACCTTCTCTTCATAATTTAGATAAATATTCGTACACTAAAAAAGTCCACTGATTCCTAAAAAATATATTTCCTCATGTGAATATGTGGACTTCTAAAAACCGTATTTTTAAAATATCTACATTGGATTACTCAATAGTAGTAGGATTAACTCACTAATTTACTTTAGACGTTCCTCCTATTATGATATAGGATTCCGACTAGTAGCTGAGGTCTATGACATTACAAAGGGGAGACTATAACCCCATTTTGAGTGCCAAATAACACCAAAAAATAAAACAAATGACATGTAGATAATAAATCAGATTCTTCTGAATTAATATTCTAGAGTCATAAATAAAAATTGAATCATAGAGATTATAGTCATATAGACTCACAGAAATGATGACACGCATAGACTGATTACCCACCATGTCAGTAACATAAAATAAATAAATAAAATAATAAATAAATGATTATTTAATATATCCCAAACCCATACCTCATCCATCTATTGACTCCAACCAACTGATTTATCTAAACAACCAAATATCAAGCTACTTCTCAACCTGAAAATGTTATCATTGATGTCTTCTTGAGTACCTGTAATTCAGGGATATTTGATCATGGTTTGATTATAACATATCAGGGGACAAAAAATATGGCCCAATTCATAACAAAAATATTCATGTTGTACACAAGTAATATGCTAAGTAGAATAATAAGAATAGTGAAAAGCATGAATAAATAAACACTATAAATCCTCTAAGACCAACATGATACTTCAGATCGACTATAACTTCTTTGACAAGTGTCTATGTGTCTCCATGTATATATCCTTATATGGAACCTAATGATAGACTCTCCCTACCCATGAAAACCTATCATTTTGAATCATATGGGTGCATCTACAACCAATAGATAAATAAGTCATCCAAGAACATAGGGGAATATCTATATCCTTTTTTATGGATGAAATTCATCCCAAAAAATCAAAAGAATATCATACCCTATCAAGGATGAATGACTTTTCTAAACATTGGGGTATATATATACTTTTATGAGAATGTAATTAATCTAGATTATCATTGGAATATCATTACCCGGCTAGGGTAAAAAGTCATCTATTATCTCAATGGATTATCTAGATGAATTTTTATGGTCATCACATGACCACGTGAAGTGTCTAATGATCGGCGTTTTTAACTGTGATAAAATCTGAGGGTTTTTTTATCTTTTTTAATTTCTGAATAGGTTATTTTTAAAACCTAGACTTGGAAAAGAATTATGAAAGTAGGGATGCTTGAAATTGTTATTTTTGGACTTGGGTGAAGAACTATTATGATTCCCGAGTGGATCAAAGGGTTTCCGGAGCGCCGGACCCTAGAAACCTGATTTTCGGAAAACTAGAGAAGGAAAATTGTTTTTCTAAAATTGTGTGGCCCAGTATAGGTAACCATCTGACCCATATTAATCTGATTTAGAGGCGTTTGAAATGAGCTAAACACTTTTTCCCAAACTGTACATGTATGTTGTGTGAGGTGAGTCTTTTACAAAGGGTCCCTGGATTGTTTGTACATAGTTTGGAAAACCATGCGGGTGGGACTATTGGAGAAATTAATTAAAATAAAAAAAATCAAAAAAACTAACACCCCCTCACCCTTTCTCTTCTGGACCTATAGATCATACCACCCCCAAAGGGGACCCCCCTTTGACACATGACCCCCCACCTATGACATACTCTAGTCTCCTTTTTTGGCAAGATTTCCATCATATCATCATCCAGTTATTCAAGGAAGAGTCTCTCCTCCCTATTTTCTTGCTTCGGTTTGGCATATCCATAAGTGAATAGGGGTTGGCCAAACCCTAGGTCTTTGGGTAATATGTTTTCTCGGTTTTCTCGTATTCCATGTTGGTGAGAATGGTCTCTATGGTTCCGTTGGTGTGTGTTTTGACAATCGCCACTGAAGGCGAGGTGGTTCATCTTGTTTTGGTTTCTCATCATCTTTTAAGCTGAGGGTTTCATCTTGTTTCATGTTTTTTCACCTGTTAAATTAGAGCCTTTATGTGTTTTAAGGATTATAGTAATTATCTTGTTGTGTGTTGGTTTCTACACAATGATTTCTAGTCTCAAAGTCCATGGAAACTTGCCTGTGTCTGCATAGGTAATTAAATATATTTATGTGGGTTCCCCCAATATGTCTATAATCATCCATGGAAATTATTAAACATGTTTGGGGCCAGTTGTTCCCATGTATATATATATATATATATATATATTCATATGTAGGTGAGTGGAAATGGGTATATGCATATATGAATATGTGTAAGGATCCTTGTGCACATGCTTATGGCCATGTGGGTTTGTGCATATGGGATAGCTATCCTTGCATGTGTGTGATGGTGAATATGGTCTATAGGGGAGAACCATAATATATTTATAAATTTTCAAGATCTGAAGTGGTTATCTTGGTTCCACCATGAGTTAGGGCCCCTCTTCCATACCCTTTTAAATCTTAATGCGTTAATTAGTTGATTTAAAAACTGCATTAGTTTTAATTAATGTAGTATATTTTAGAATTTATGCCTTCCTTCTTAAAAATAATTTGTATCTCCATAAGACGTGAGTATGAATTTTCAATTATAACGCAATGTAAATGAGATGAATTGTTGAGGGAGACCCACATGTGATTAGATGGCATCCATAGTAGTAATATAAATGAACATGACATGTTTAGGATGAATAAAGATATATAGTGACATCCTTTAATTTGAATGTCTATGACTTAAATCAAATTTCCCTCATTTGGTAAATTGAGTGTAAATACTTGAGTAGGATGATGTATAGATAATGTAATGTTTTTCCATTGAAATTAATTAAATGGTTAAAATTTAAAAGTAACAAATTAGATTGGTAAGACCACACATTGGGTTAATGTTGTATGCATGAACTATGATATTGATAAGATTATTGTGAAGCTAACATATCAAAGGTGGTTTATTCCATAGCCCTTCTATATGATCGTAAATTACAATATGTAAAATAAAATGTTTAATGTAAATTTGAAATGGCTTGTGGAATGAGTGAGAGGCTTTGCCTCATGCTTGGAGAAGCATATTTACCCCATCCCATTCTTTACCTGTGGGAGGGAGGCATTACTACCCCGTTACATTATTTACATTTGGGCTAGAGGCATTACTACCCTATGTCATTATTTACATGTGGACGGGAGGAATTATTATCTCATTCCATTATTTCCTATGGGTGGTAATCATTCATACACTGTTCCATTCATTACATGTGGGCTGGAGGAATTACTACCCCATTACATTATTTACATTTGCATCGGAGGCATTACTACCGTGTGCCATTATATAAATGTGGGTGGGAGGAATTATTACAGAGTGATATTATTTTTTATGGGAGGGAAGATTTATTACCCCATTCCAGTATCTTCTATTGGTGGAAGGAATTCATACCCACACCAAATACGCATTTATATATATACAGGTATGAAATAGTGGCATTCTTAACATGGGGAAATTATAATATACCCCTATATATATGTACCTAGTGACATATGTAGACATGCATGCTTTGACCTGAATCTGGTATCACCGTTAGGTGTCCCTTAGGAACCCATACATGTGTTAATTAGTTATTCAATTATATCATTAATACTTCATGAATGCACATAGTTAAATTTGTATTACACTGTCTGAATAGGACTAGACATTGGTTTTTATGGCCTTATATGATTTATATCTCACAACCTACATGGACCTCTGTTGCACTAGGTGTACCCTGATGGACCTTTCTTGTTTTTAGGAATGTGGACCATGAACCTCACTTATTATTTTAAGCATGTACCTAGTGTATGGAGAAAATGAATGAGTTGGAGCTTAGGATTCTTGTGGATATTTTCTTAATGAATTTATAGTTCTTTTACTTATTTGGGTCATATATTCTTTAGTTTTTAAAAGCATGTTGTTTTGGTTCCAACGTTCAGATATGTATCGTTTAATGCTTTCATCCGTTGCATAAACTGGAATTTTTCCCTTTGATTAAATTGAAAATATTTTACTTCCACTACACTGTAATCTGTTATCCATTTACATACTGCATCATCTATTTACTATTATTTATTCTCAGATAATACAATTGTGGACTATGATAGGAGGGTATAGTCTCCCCACTATCACCACTCAATACCCTTTCTACTAGCCATCAACTTCTGGCATATGGGGAGATGCAAATGAGGTCATGTGACCCACCGGTCCAGCTATTGGTTCAATTTTAAGCTGGGATGGTATGTTACAATGTGGTTTATGATGAGGCTTCAATTCATTTATCTTACAATTTTTTGTTGGTAGACATGATTGTAGGAATGTTTCATCACTTGGTTAACAATTTTTCTTGGGACTGATCACCCAATGTGTGGGAAATGACAATGTTAACTGGGCTGGGATTATTGTTCATATTGTTTGATGTTACAGTTTATTTGATTTCACCTTGAGTGACTGTTGTATTTCAATTATTTAGGATTTATAGATATTATATAATTTTTCCGTTGACCTGAAATGGAAAGGGAGTTTTATTTTCTACATCATATTAGGCACATTGGTAATTAACAAGTCATTCATAGTGTGATGATATGTAGTTGCATTTCTAGGTTTCCTATAGATTGGTTTTTGTGCCTCAAGTTCTATTCTTTTTTTAATGTATATATTCCATGATAGGTATTTAAATAACAAGCTTAGTTGTACCATATTATGTAACTTTTTATCATCCCTTCTATAATTAATTCTTATGATCTCATTTTTTCTTTATATACCTGGGTTGTGAATGATTGGGAGCCAATTTCCATTGTAAGGTGTATGGGTGCCTTACAATTGGGAAAGGGTAACCCATATTTTAAAAACATTTTTAGAACAATATGAATACATTTTAAGTCTTATAGTTAAATGAAAGGTTTGTTAAATTTGAAATACAATGGTGAATTTATCTAGATTAAATGGGATCCAAATGCCATACTATAAAGTGTATGGGTGCATTATAGGTTGGTGGATGGACACCCATTTATCTACACTATTATATTTATATATGTGTGTTTTTGTTTGTGTGGCCATATAAAAAATCTATATTTGTTTTGGTCTCGATAAATGGGGGCCAATTTTCAATCAATGTAGAGTCTGGGTGCTTCGTGAATCGGTAAATGGAAATCCATGTTAAATTCAATGACATGATTCTTTTGGAAATGAAAATTCATGTGAACGACATTCAATTTTGATCTGATGTGAATTGTCATAATGGTACCCCTATAGGTCGCTATAATGGTAAAAAAAATTTATTATAATAAACTTTTTAGAAATGAAAGGATGTAAATTGTTTAAATGTTTTAAAGGAAGTTTTGTGAAACATTCTTGTTATTCCATTTGGATGTTGGCTAAATCATGGTACATTTGTTTTGTTTTGAAAATGGAACACGATGTTGGATCCAATATTTTAATGTTTAGAGATGAAAAATGAATACATTTAAAGGGCTGGAAATGGAACTGTATTGGTGTTCTCTATTTAAACCCCTCCTATAAGGATAGTTAGACCTCTACCTTGAGTGACTTGGAAGTGAACCATATGTTTTTTCCATATGTGTTCTTTTACTTTTAGTGATGGATTAAATGTTTTTCAATGACACAAGTGATTTTTTTGTGAGACCAAATTCTTGTGCTGACACTTGTTCATAATATGGGGGATAGCATGTGGTAGGTATAACCCTTATAACTAGAATTCATTGGTATTGTTGTTTGTTTTCTGATATTTGGGGTCATTCTGTTGTTTTTTAACATTATAGAAAATTCAGTTTTTAAATTCCACCCTCATTCGGATGGGTGTTCATTTTGTTTTTGTCCTTTGTTGTTGTGAGAATTAGGTAATGGTCTTACCAAGTAGGATAGACAAGCCTTAGGAATTCTTGGATTTTTTTTCCTTTGTGGTTTTCTCCATTCTCTTTTCCTCAGGTAGTATGTGTTGATATATGTGGTAACGTCATGAGTTAAATAAAATAAATAAACGATTGAATTTAGTTAAATTATTGAGTTTTGTGTCTATGAGTGCATGCTCAAGCCATCTCTAGGTAGAGTGACCTATTCATTAAATAATTAGGTTTTTCCTAGTGATTAGGATGAGTTTCCAATGTCTTGAGTGTTTCGACACGTCTTCTGGTTTGGTTGGGTTTTCATACGAGATGTATTGTGGTTTCTTTTTAATTGAAATGTGCCTTAGCTAGCATTTTATTTATTGGTAAATCCTTTATTTTGGGGGATAGTACACTCCTATATTCGAGAGCATCATGTTAAATAGGGTAAAGGTGTCCTACTAAGTAAAAGGGGCAATAATTAATATGCCATTTGGAAAGGGTTGATCATGTTTGAATGCCTTCGAGGCATTTGAGTTTTGGAAAAGTGTTGGTGGTTACTTCACAACATGATGTTCTTATGTTTGGTTATGTATGAAACCCCTGATAAACACCTTTGACATGGGATGATCTTCATTGGGAATTCTTGAATGATCAATAAATTTCGTCAGGTGTTAATGTCGTTGCGATCAGTGTGAATGGGATTTCATCAGTAGGTGAAGCCATGTCACCTCTTTGAAGTAGACTAGTTGTGGTTCTACTATTCATCCTCCTTGTAATTGGGTATGTTGATTTGAATCAATTAAAAAAACATCGTAGTGTATTCATAATAGTGAAAAACAAGTCCCCCATCTTGTCTATACCCTAGATCAACTTGTAGATCATCAATCATATTCCGCGGTAACCCATTAAATGTCATTGGTCTTGTTTGGATTGTTCTCTTTCGAGGTTAGTTGTGTAATTTGTGGTTTCCCACATGGTTTGACCATAGAGATGTTATTTGATTATGGGTGTAGGATTCAATTAACGTTTTTGTTCTAAAAGTGATATACCATGGGAGAAGGCATTATAGTTCAGATTATAAATCATCGGTCATTTATGTTGGGCATCATCTTTATTTGTTGACCAAGACGAAGGAATCGTTCCTTTTTTAAATAGATATGGTTGTTGAAGTATCATTTTAAGGAACATCTTCAAGGGGAGACGAGTGTGGTTTGTATCATCAAAGACATATCAGGAATATCCGACTCGACTTGGGCTTAGCGGTCATTGGTAAATAGACCATTCGATAATTTTAAAATCATTCTAGGAGGGTTATTAAACTCTTAGGAGTGTTCTTGTAATGAAAATTCTAATAGAGTTTGATTCATAGTTTTTTGGTTCATTTAACGTTAATGTCTAAGGTGGAAAGTACATTTGTACAGATTCTTGATGAGACAATGAGGTGATCATGTCTCTAGTTGAATGGGCCCGATTAAAAGTAGTTTTGACGTTTCTATTGGAAAACAAGTATCGGCTTGAATCTTGGTTGATTAAGTGCCCGGTGATTAATGGAGTGCTCAATGGTTCATGAGATGTTTGAAAATACAAAATGACTATTTGTATAAGGAATCCTGACCCCGGTAGGTCAGGTTACATGTTATTTTTTGCTTAAAGGCTTCTCAGGGATGAGAAGTTTAAAGGGGGGAAGGTTGAATGATCCGTGTTTTGAACCGAGCTAAAAATGATGTTCCTTGAAAATTTTCAATTTTTGAATGGGTATTTTTTTAAAACGAGCCTCAAAATATATTTCCGAGAGTTGGATCACATCAATGTGATGATTTTGGGCTTAGTTGAATTCCATTTATGTTTCTCATGTGGCTCTATGGGTTTCAGGATCAACGGACAAGGAAATCAGGGTTTTTGGAAAACTGTAGAGGGCACATAGTTTTTTTGAAATTGTTAATACCACTACTGGTAACTATGATTCCATTATAAAGGAGGAAGAGTCATTTTCCCGGGTTGTGAACAGTTTTCTAGAGCATGTACCTAGCCTATTCTAGGAGAGTCTTAAATTGGGGATCTCGCATGGTTTGTGCATGGTTTCACAAGCCGTGCAGGAAAAACTGTGTATTTTGGACTGTTAATGATATTAATAGAGTGAAACTAAAATAAAACCTAACAAATATATATCCCTCAGACCCTCTCTTCATGACTCGAAGCATAACTCACCCCAATGGGGTTCCGCCATTGACACATGTCCCTCCCCACCTACTCTATCCTCTATTCTCCTTTTTGGCCAGATTTCCACGAGTTCAACATTTAGTTATTCAATATAGAGTCTATTATCCCTTATACTCACTATATTATATATTTGGTTCAACTTATCTATCATCCCATAGGGTTCAACCAAACCCTAGGTCTATGGTTTATCCTTTTTCTCATTTTTCGCTATTTCTATGTTGGTGTGAATGGTCTCTAGGGTCCCTTTGGTGCGTGTTCAAGAAACCGCCATTGGAGGTGAGACGGTTCAACTAATTTTGATTGGTTGTCATTATTTGAGGTAAGGGTTTTCTTTTTTTCTTGATTTTTCAACTATTAAATTAGGTCCTTATGTGTTTTATGGTCAGAAGTAATTATCTTGAAGTGTGTTGGTCACTCAATTGTGATTTCAAGTCTCCAAATACTGGGCGACTCACCTGCGTGTGCATAGGTAAGTAAATATATAATGTGGGTTACCCCGTTACATGTATAATCATAGATGGAAATTATTATACATGTATGGTTCTAGGAGTTCCCATGTATATATATAAATTGTTACCAAAATGAGTGGAGATGGGTATATACATATAATCATGTGTGTAAGGATCCCTTTACACATGCTCATGGTCATGTGAGTTTGTGCATAGGGGCTAAGAGTCCTTGTATGTGTGTGAAGGTGCATATTCTTGGTGGGGGAGCAGTGAATTTCAATGAAGAAGTTCCAAGAGAAAATGTGGAAGGTGTGGTTCTACCCTAAAGTTGGGTCACTTTTTGATACCATTTTACATCATAATACATTAATTTTTTTATTTACGAACTGACATAGTTTTAATTTATTCATTATATTTCAGCCTTTATTCTGGTCTATATAAAAAGACATGGTATCTCTTTAAGGCGTGCATATGAATTTTCCATGTTAAGGCAAGGTAAATGATATGGATTGTTTTGGGAGACCAACATGTGACAGAATGACTTTCATTGTAGTAATATAAATGAACGTGACATGTTTAGGTTATCTTAAGTTAAGTGGGGATATCCTTTCATTATAATTGCTAGGAAATAAATTATTTCTCCATGTTTATGAATATATAGTGTAAAGGATTGAGTAGAATAAATTCTACTTAATGGAATGTTTTCCTCTGAAATATATTAAATGGTTAATCATAAAAAGGAATGAATTAGGGTGTTAAGACCATACCTTCGGTTACAGTTTTAAAAATGTTCTATGATAGTGAAAATAATTTCGAGAACCTTAAATACCAAATGGGGTTTAGTTCATATCCCTTATCCGGGATTATAATCAACCATATGTCAACTAAAATGTTAAAAGTGAATTTGAAATGGCTTTTATCATGAGTGAGAGGTGTTACATTCTACTTGGGGAGGCATCCTTACCTTGTGTCATTATTTACTTCTGTTTTGGTGTAATTACTACCCCATGAAATTATTTAAAAGTGTGTGAGATAAATTAATACCATGTTCCATTATTTATATATGGGTGGGAGGCCTTATTATCCCGTAATATTATTTCATATGGGCGGGAATGATTCTTTCCTTGTGTCATTATTTACATGTGGGCGGGAAGCATTACAACCTCGTTCCATTATCTCCATGTGGGTGGGAGGAATTACTTCCCCACTCCATTATTTACATGTGGGTGGGAGGATTTATTAACTCATGCCATTATTTCATATGGATAGGAATAATTCGTACCTCGTTCCACTATCTTATATTATTGTGAGGCATTCTTAGCCAATGATAACTACATATATTTATATATCTCTGTGTTTGTGTGTGTGTGTCTGTGTTTTTTCATGTTCGTGTGTGTGTTTATCTAAATGTATGGATAATAGGCATTCTAAACTCATGGTAGTTATATCCAATATATATATATATATATAAAGTGAAATATTCAGACATTCCAGCTTTGATCAGAATCAGGTATCATCGTTAGGGGTCCCTTAGGAACCTGGACATGGGTTAATTTTTTATTCAATTATGTCATTAATACTTCATACCATCACACTATTAAATTTATATTACACTTTGTGGATAAGGATAGACACGACTGGTTTAGGCTTATTGAGATTTATATATCACATCCTACTCAGTCCTCCATTACACTGGGGTATTGAAGTAAACATTTCTCATTCATTGGACTGCTGACCATGGCCCTTGCTTATTATAGTATTCTCATATGCGGAGTTAGGAGAAAAGGACTGAGCTAGAGCACATGATTCTCATGGAGATTACCTTATGGATTTTTAGTTATTTTCCTTATTTGAGTTGGTATTGTATTGTTGTGAAAAATATGATGTTAAACTTGATACTGTCTAATATGTATCAGTGCAATTTCACTCTTTCATCCAATGTATAAACCAGTGTTATTCACTTAGATTAAATGGAATATTTTTTTCTTCCACTACCTTGCGATGTGCTATCTATTTATATACTACTTATGTTTTTTCCTATTGTTTGTTCTCTGATAATTATGATTTTCACTATAATAAGATGGTGTATTCTCACCACTATCAACTCCTGAGACCCTCACTATTAGATGGAAGCCTCCGGTGTACGTGGATATGCTCTTGAGGCCATGTGACCCACCGGTCCGTCTACTGGTTCGATGGTATGCCGTGCTGGTACCTTACATAGTGGAAAACAACAAAAACACATGTTTATCTATCTTTACGAATAAATGTCTAAATAAACTATATAAACATTGTACTTGGAAAATGCTAATGGATGAATTATTCTTTTTGCTGATGGAAGGAGAATGATTAATGAAGATCCCAAAGTAGTGAATGAAAGAACTCTACATCCGAAAAGGGTACACTAACCAACGGATCTGTGATCATATCATGAGGTTACCTGAATGATAAAGGGGTTCTAGTGCCTTCATCTTAGATGATAAATAATATTTTAAGATGAAGAGAGAACATATGATACTTTTTCTTAATTTATTTATTTCAATAGGAGGTATTGTGTCACATTATATGACCATCCATGAATCGTTTCATTGAATGAAAATGTGTCAGCCATATTAATGAATCTATACAAATTTATTCCCATCATCCATTGAATCATTTTCATTGAGTTGAGGGGAAAATTAATCTATTAGAAGGATATTTTTATTGATAAATAAACCATATGGAAAAAATAAATATATATATAATATATATGTATATATATTCATTATCACGTATATTTAATATATTTATTATAATAAACACATTGAATACATGTAATTAAATTAATAGTGTTTATATATAATATAATATAATATATATATATATACATATATACATATATATATATATATATATAATAGTTCATATTTAATAATCTCGCACTTTCACTAAAATCCTATATGGAATTTATGCATAACATCACAACTCTTTGTGAATCTATACAAACTCTTTTAGATATGGTTTTTCATCAAACCCTATATATTTTGAACAAATACTTTGTCCAAAATTGTATCCTTATCTAAGGGACTAATTTTATTACCCTGTGGGACTAATCAGTGTTGAAAAAAACGATGAAATCTTTATTTTATAATTTTAAGAAAAGAGAGGCCTCTCGTAAAGAATCAGTGCTACTCAATCTACTAATGGGTACGGTGTAGTCTCTAACAAACATACTTAGATCTCGATACAAAAATGCCCACAACAACATGTTTCATATATACCATATGTATCTTTTATAATTCTGTTGTCGATGACATCGATCAACCACTAGAAATGGAACATGTGAATAAGCCTCTCATAATTTTCATGATTATAAGAAAAATATTGACCAAGTTGATGAATACATCACATGTCAATCATATATCTGATAAAAACATCACATGTCACTTATCCAAGTAGTTGAACAAATCATATGTGAATCCACTAAGCATGTACATGCATTTCCTTAGTCTTATTCAATTGAGGAATATATGTATTCCCTTTTCATACAAGTGGATAAATCCTTTATTTGATGCACTCCAGCCAATGAGATGATTTAAAATATACCCAATAACCACCTGACTATCTAAGTTCATATGGTGACTTACAAAATTAGTGTATCTAAGTATGAAGGATCTCATTCTTGGTATCTCACCAGTATCATATGAGATGAAGTAACAATAAGAATACAACATTAAGTAAATCTATAACTATAAGATATTCAATGAGATATAATTTATCCTATCATTCCTTGTAATAAGTAACTACTTTTTACCATATGAATATATTCATCAATATTTCATATAAAATAATATGTAATAGATATAAGAATAAATTCATGATAAATTTTTGACATCACCATAACCCATTAAAATTCATAATGATCATTGATTCGGGACAACATAGAGTTTGTACTTTGAGAGGATATTTCTTATTCGAACCTTAATGTAAAATAAATTGTAGCATGCATGAAAGAGTGATAATAAGTAATTACCTTTATTAGAATAACCTGATTCATTTACAAACATTAAAACCAATATCTTTTGTGTTAAACACATATACATATGACATGACCCTCATGTGGTCGTTGTAGTATTAGATTTTAAACATTACATCCAACTATAATTCTTATCTCATTATTATGTGACTTTATGATAAAATACTCCCACTAAATTCTTAGTAAGTAACAATTAAGAAGAATTATAGATTGAGTAATGTTGTGTCATATAAATCATATTCCTTATGTTCAACTCTTTGAACTTATATTCAAACTCCTTACCTAAAACATAAAATGTTATAATGTTATATTTTGTTATCATCTTAGAACTCTTTCTAATTAAATCATCATTATCCTAGGAAACCTATATATCAACCCCCTCCCCAATTTTTTGAAATATTTATGAATATTCTAACCGTTTACATTATCATTTTTCCAACACATCTTAATCTATTTTAGGATAAAGTGTTATCAAATTTTTTAGATAAGTAATATAACTCTTTATATTTTTCATTACAGTAATACACTAAAATATTTAAGGATACAAATTTTAATACTTTGAGTATTAACATTTATAATCCATTATGGAATAGTTATGTTCATTATTTATTGTAATAAAAGGTAACTTCTTACATTTTACATTACAACTATAACATTTTTTCCTTTTTGGATATAAATTGAATATCACTTTATCATAGTAATTAATACAACTATTTTTCGTTTTCATTAATGAAATAAAATAAAAATTATTTTAAGATATCATGTTCAATTCAATTACTTATGATAACGAAATATATATATATATATATATATATATATATATTTATCATCATATATCCTAATTAATTTATGAAATTTAATGAATAAACACTATAATCTTATACTAGTATAATAATTTAGTTAATTGTAATATCCACTTACTCATAGTATCTAATAGTATCTACTTAAATTTTTATTTTCTGTCATAAATCCTAACTCATTAGGAAATGAAGTAAATAATCACTTAAACTAAATGTGGTAAAGTCATTTATTTTCTTTTACTTTTAACTTCTCTATGTTCAAACATACCCCCACTTGCCTCTTAGTCAGTATTTTATTTACAAAATATCTATCTAAGACAACACAAAATACTTTTTGTTTCAGAAAATTCCATTTATTTCTATTTAGTAGGAATATTGAATAAATAAATTATTACATCAATATAATTTATATTTATATGTTATTATATGTTATTGTAACCTTTCCTCTTAAAAATTGGATTTTATAAAAATATATCACCGTTGATTGGTGGGAACATATTCCCACATATTTTAATAAATGACTGGATAAAGAATCTTATACTTGGATAAAAACAAATTATCCAAATCTTCTTTCTAGAATCATTTTATTGAAATTGGTTAATCATAAATCTTTTTTATTGAATTAATTATCTCAATCATGTCCATAAAAACTATTTTTTATTGAATATCTTCTTTAATTACATGGAGGAATTGGGATGAAGAAAAACATTTTTTAAAAATATTCAATTGAGCTTGATGAAATCCTTTAAATTAAAATCATATATTTAGTAAATATTTAATTCTTATCTTGAATAAAAATGACAATGTATTTAAATTATTCTATTTTATTTTAATCCTCTTCATATGTACAATACATTTTAAAATATAAATTTGATATCACCGACCCTTCAAAATCAACGAATTTATTTCTATAACAATTATACATAACATGGTCACTCAATTGGGTGCCTAAATATCTTTAGTTATTTCATTTATAATCCAATCATATTTAATTATTACTAGTTCTTCTTGAAACCCCTGTGTTTTAATGAACTTTATCGGCCTTTTAAATAAACAATGTTGATCATTTTCAACAATAAAATATTTCTTCCCATTTGAATTTTTACCTACTTTTATTATCTTCACTGCATAAGAATCAAGATATCATATTCCTATTTGATATATTCTCAACCCTTTGAGAGTATTAGATAAAAATATCTAGAATTCATCCATATTTACCTTACATTTCCATAGATACAAATAGGCTAAATTCCCTAACATGAACATTCCTTATAGGAATTCATGAGTATTTCCAAACATATCTGCTATTCCTGAATATCATGGATATGCCCAATAATATTTAGTAAATCAGACTAGAATTCCATAGGTCAATTATTAATTTAATACATTTGAAACCATAAATCAGTCATCCCACGATTCCATAAGGAACAACAATCACTTATTGAATAACATCAACACTAGGTTACTCGGGAAGGAAATATTTAAACACATAAAATATATCTCTTGCTCATGAACATTTCCTAGGCTACAGTATTAGGATTTTCATACTTAAAATATATATTTCACGGTTTATTATAAAGTTATAATTGAATATTATGGTTCATTTATTAACAAAAATAACTTTTAATCAAATTTAAATCTTGTCTTATTAATTTTATTAAATAAATTTAATTAATGAGATCATCCTAAAATTAATGACCCCATATATCATGTCTGTTTAGTGATCCAAGATACATATATCACTATATTATAGGTCACCTTATCATTTCTCCCTTAGGCATGGAATCATCTCAATCACAATAGTTTTTACTCTTGGATAATTGAGTGGATAAACCTTTATCTAATCCATCATATGGATTCACTCAATTCTATTCCTCTTGTAAACTAATCCTGTTAGTCTCTACCAACTTGAGTTACACAAAGAAAATTCAAAAAATAAGAAAAAAATAATGATCTAGGGGAACCCATCTTTAGCATGACCCCCCACTGAATAAACCTTAGTAACTCTTTACATGATCACCTAACACAAGATAACCCATAGGAACCCATCTTTAACATGACCTACCCAATTAGATGATCGAGGTCTTGAAAAGTGTCTCTTTGGAATTAATTTCACACTTAGTGTTTTGGGGAATTTATAATAAATTATATCTAATTTAATATCCATCATATTCATATTAAATTCATTACTATTACATCGCATATAATAATTATATTCTCATTCCTTATTCGTTTTCTTTGTATGCGTTATTTTATTGATTTTGCTTGGAAATCCTTATTCAAACAACCAAATTACTATGTTCGCACCACACTAACGATTAACTCATTACAAAACACACATGTATTTGTTAATCACCCAGAAATAGAAGTCAAGTATATTCATTCATATACAAATTCATCATATTCATATGGTAGATGAACTCTTCATGTAAATGAATAGAGTTATATAAGATTGGAGAACTCTATATGAGTAATCCCAGAGGGATAGATAGACAACCCAATTAACTTTCCTACCCAAGGAAAACCGCCAGGAAAGTAGGTGGTCGAACCCCACGTCAATCTATATGGGGTTACTTTACTCAAGAGAGTGTTAATTTTAGTAAAACTTTAACAACTAATATTCCTAATCTATCTCCCCAAACTATTTTCAATCTCATAACTAGAATTAAAAATTGAGGTCAAGGTAAATGGAAACTAAATTTTAGGATATCAATCCTCGCATGATAATAATGGCTCTATCATAGAAATAATTCATCATATAAATTTTGGAAATCAATTATTCATAATATAAAAAATTCATTAATATGTATTAAATATTGAATAATATTTAAATAATGATAAATTCAAATATTTAAACATGAGATAAATATTTATGAATAATTAAACCAATAAAATCCAATTATAAACTGTTTCATAATTTCACCTTTAACATTATGAATGTTCCACAATTTTGAATATAAAAACATTATATTCTTTCAAGTGTGAATTACATCCTATTTATCATAATATAGAATTGATGTTTTCTATATATAATATTATAATAAATATATACTATTTATAATTAAATTTCTATTATGCCCTTTTAAATAATCTAAATATCAAATACTTAATTATTATTTAAACATTAATCAGGTCAATTTTAAGAACACACCTTTATTTGGATAAAATAATATCCAAATAAATCCCCTTTGATTTGTACAATTTAAAATTAATTATTTATAAACTAAAAATTAAAATTAATTAAATTTAATAAATAAAAAATTAATTAATTTTCCAAATTATGAGTCATTTATGAACTATTCATAAATAATTTCTAATTATAATATTTTTTCATTTATCAATAGTATAGTTATTTTTTATTCTTATCAAAATGAACTCTATCACATTTTATATGAAATGAAATTTATATGATATTTCTTTAGTTATAAACATATTATAATTCAATATCCTTTGTATAAACATTTTTATATAATCTAAATATCATATTTTTTGAAATTTATAAACACCGTATACAAACATTTTTATGATTTTTAAATAAATCCATTATTTTTGTATCCTAAATCATGCAATTTAATTTTTCAAATGATATAAAATTATATATTTAAATTAACGATAAATATTTAATAGTTATTTAAGTTATATTTTTTTATAAAATTATATAAGTATTTCCCAATACATTTTCATTTTTATTATTATTTCTATGAAATTTATAAATAAAATAATTCAATTCAAAATTTAATTCCCTTAATTAAAAATAAATAGTTTATTTCTTTTTGTAAACTAAAATAATATATATAAAATTTTATAATTTTATTTCTAGGATTGATAAATATTATTTTTGGTTTAAAATGAATTTTTCCTAAATAAATAAACATTTTGATTTCTCAACTATGCCTAATCCATTTATACCACTGATGGGTTTTGTATTATCATCACATGACCATGGGAAGTAGAAGACAACACAAACACAATTAGATCTATCTTAAAGAATCACCTCATAAATAAACTCTTTAAAAGCTTACCTAGAAATTTCCAATGACAACAGTCATATTCTTACTCAGCAAAAGAGAATTCAAAATGAATATCATCAAGTAGTGAAAAAAATTACTTTTCCTTAGAGAGGGGTATGCCAAAAAAAATTTATCCATGACTATATCATAAAGTTAATTGAATGCTAAACGGGTTCTTTAATCTTCTTCATCGATGATAAACAATAGGGTGGGAGGAAGATATAAAAAGAGAGGCTTGCTCACAATTTCCTATTCTCAACAACATGGATCACATCCCTTTATAAATATTTCTAGGAAGAGTTTCATTAAATGAAAACTCATCGTCCAAATTAATTTATTCACATACATTTATTCCAATGATTCATTGAATCCTATTGAATGGGAAGTTAAGACAATTAATCTATTCATAACTGATTTTAATTGATAATTATACAATTTGGTAGAAATAAACATATATCAAATATATATATATATATATACTATCACGTGTATCTAATACATGAATTATAATACACACATAAAATTCATGTAATTTATAATACAGTATATATTTAATATCAAATTATATATATATTAGTCCATATTTTACATATACACACTTCACTCCTGAATAAACATTATCATAAGAATGTTCTTTAATTTATCTTTCTTAGATGTTTTTTTGATAAGGTGTTCTGATTTTTTCTTTGGTGATGAAGATGGTGGAGCAATGTGATTATTTTGGTTTGTGGGATCTATATCCAACAGCGAGGTTTTTCGAAGGTGTGGAGGTGTTTCCATTATAGGTTTTTATCTTCTCGTGTAGTTATTGATTTATTTCCATCCGAGGCGATGTGACAGTGGTTCCATTGAAAGCAGCATTTCCAAATATTGAATCTTGTTGGGTGTGGTTATTCTGAAATATGCATTTCAAAATTTTGAATCTTGTTGGTATGTGGCCCGATAATTTTCAATGGGATTAAGGATGTTTGCAACTGGTCTATCTATTTCGCTTATTGGTTTCTATTTTTGGCGTGTTAATTTTTATTTTGGGATTTTTCTTGTTTGAATTTTGATTATGAGGTTCCCACTAAACAAAAAACTAGTTTATTAGAAAAAGAAAAAGAGGATTTGGAGGTATTAGCGATACCTATTTAATTAACCATAATAAACATCATTATTTTGATATTGGTGTTCCATTATTACACATAACACACATCACTAGTATTATATAACATGCATACTGAAATCTATCTACTTACCATGCCATCTTTGATCGTATATTGATCAATTGGGTGGATAATGAATGACACAGATCAAGAATGGACCATTATTTGAGGGAGAAAGAGAAGCGCGGGTTCTGATCAACAATCCTTCAATATGGTTATTGATGGGTGTGTAATGATACATCACCAATTCTAATAGGCAATTACAATGGCTCTGTAGGCCTTTGCAACAGTGTTTGTTGGATTTTACTCACTTGGTGCAAAAGTTGAAGCACTTCTTTTCATGTAAGAGTTTACCCAAGAACTTATCTATCTTAGATGTGAAGACTAGCCAAGGGTTGGTGGGTGTATAAATAGGGTGACATGGGTTCTAGGGACCAAAAGAACAAAACATGTATGCTGGTCTTCAATATTGATTTAATTTACAAGGGTCATAAATAATTAAATTCAATATTAATGATATATTATTGGTACAAAATAGTCATAAAAAGTTTTTTAGAGTCATTAGAACTCTGAAAATGAAAATATTTCACCATAATAAGATAATTCTTATTGAAATAGTCAAATTTCATTATTGATGGGTGTGTAATGATACATCACCAATTCTAATAGGCAATTACAATGGCTCTGTAGGCCTTTGCAACAGTGTTTGTTGGATTTTACTCACTTGGTGCAAAAGTTGAAGCACTTCTTTTCATGTAAGAGTTTACCCAAGAACTTATCTATCTTAGATGTGAAGACTAGCCAAGGGTTGGTGGGTGTATAAATAGGGTGACATGGGTTCTAGGGACCAAAAGAACAAAACATGTATGCTGGTCTTCAATATTGATTTAATTTACAAGGGTCATAAATAATTAAATTCAATATTAATGATATATTATTGGTACAAAATAGTCATAAAAAGTTTTTTAGAGTCATTAGAACTCTGAAAATGAAAATATTTCACCATAATAAGATAATTCTTATTGAAATAGTCAAATTTCATTATAATTATCCTATCTAATGTCACTCAAAATCATCTAAATCATAAATAAAAAGAGTCACATTAATTGGTTCATGTATGGAAGTAAATGCCTCGTATAAAATGAACGCACGCAAAGAAAATTATTACCCAATTTTTTGATATGTTTTATCAACATGAAAAATTATCATTACAAGTGCTTGTAAATCAATTATAATCATGACATTAGTAATGTAATATTTTTATCAGTGATATAAAAACACTAATAAAATTCACATTTCTGAGTTCTATGATTAGTGCTGGTGAATATCATATTTTATCTATGTAATAGATCACTAATAAAATTATTTCTCAACCACTATAGGGGTTTCCTTGATCATCTCGGACTGAAAAAGTGCTCCATTGGCAAAAAAACCAATGTAGATGATTATTCCAAGATAAACAATATTTAAATAATTTCCGAGTATAATTAAATTATGATCTAACCTTCCTGTTTTATTGGGAATCAATGCCAAACCAAAAGTGAATTATAAAAAATAGATTCAAACAGTCATAAAAATCTTAATAGATCAAGCATATGAAACGTAAATCGCATAGAAAACTTGCAACTCTCGTTATGGGATCAACCTGGAAGATCATCAACTTCTCTTCACAAATATAGCTTTCCACTAATTAATGTAAATAATATAGGATTTTCCTATTTGGAAGAAACTATTACAAATCAAAAAGTAAACACTGACATAACTGATCAAATCATCCCATGTGGCATAAGGTCACAATCCATCCAAACATAGATAATATTTTTATAATCAAATCCAGATCCTAAAAAGGGTCACATGGTCTACAGACGCTGAGTGGGGAATATTGGGTGAGATCTTAACCCACATGTAGGTAATCACTATATCTTACATATTTTTATTTTCAAAATAAAAGATTATAGTTTGAAATAAATATGTAAAATAACTTATTGGAGTTATCATTTGAAAACGATACACCATTTTTAGCCATTTTTTGAACCATAATTTTTTTTAAAGAAATGTTAAAAAGAAAATAACTAACTTGGCCTAAGATACATTTATTAAAAAAATACTTTTAGAAATAGATTTACAAAAAACAATCCATATAAAATATTCCATTGATGTTCAACATTTTATCTTACTATTAAATAAGAATTGGGATGAAAACCCCAAGGTTAATAAATGAAACTGAAAATAAAATAGTAAATATAAGAAGCATAACCATAGAGTGAAGATAAAATAACTATGAAATATCATAGATATTCCGTAATAAATTAAATGAGTATTAAATAAAAAATAATGTGAATTAGTGATAAACAATAAAAATGAATCATGTAAATAAAAAAATTCAAAATCATCCACAAAAGTGATATTGAGAACCAATTAATGTATAACACCACACGAATAATCCAAGCCATATGGGGAGGAGGTCCAGCCTATAGTTTCCAAAGGTAACAAGGACTCACACAATGAAAACTATCAAACTATATGAACTAAACCAGTAATATAACTCAGTCCTCTAAGGGAAACCATAAAGGACACCTGTCTAGTATCGAAACTAGATTTAGTGCATTACCAATATAGATACCCTCTTTTATATGTTCTCTCAAGTGGTAAACATAAAAAAACATTGAGATCAATAAATCTAATAGTAATAACATCTCACAGACAGAAATAAAACGTGGAATCATGTCATCTTTCCAAAACCAGTTTTAATAATATGAATGAGTTTGAAACATTATATTTTAATTAATTTACAAAACACTAATCATACTCAAATCATTTTTAAATGAAACTAAATCATTTAAAAAAAAATTCATTGAATGAACAATTAAAAACGATGATCAAACAATAATATAAATTTCAGAACATCCCTTTTAAACATTGTACCAGTATAAAATAACATGAATATTTATAAACATATCTCAATGTACAAATACACATATCCTTATGTTAATATGTAAATATATATACCCATTTATATATGTATAATCACTAATCATGACAATAGTCACCCATAAAATTAGAAAAAATAAATAATACATTGTTAAAAAAACATACCAATATTTCCCAAATGAAGAATCCCTAAATAATTATTCCCTTTAACTAATGAATCAGAGGATAATATTTTGTAAAAATATCCAAATAATTTTAAAATACCCAATTTCTATTTGAAAAAAACTATAGGTAATTTATAAATTAATATCATATTTATTATCTGTGTGTATATAGAAAATAATGAAAAGTACATAAGGACCCATTTGGTAATCAATTGAAATATTTTAAAATATTTGAAAAATATATATCTTTATATTCATTTAAACCCAAATAGAATATTTTTATAATAAACCTACTATTAAACACCCATGAACATGAATAATATTGGGGAAATCGATGTCACAGAAACACATACATAGGGCTATCCAAGATGATGTGAATCCCTTAGAAATTGAGAGTTAAAGGATTGAAGAACCCATTATATACACTATAAATTCTAGGAACATGATCTTATAACCAATATACCCTTAATGTATTAATAAGTCACACATATTGATATTTAGGGAAGAAAAATCAATGAATTTTATGAAGAATAAAAACCAGGGAGAAGTGCTCCTACCTAGACTGATTCTCTATGAAATCACAATAAATCTTCCATGAATTGGAGGAGTGGGGGAGTGATACACGTGGCATGTTTAATTTATTAATTAAATATAGAGGGGAGATAAGGATATTGGAAGACTTATTTGTCCAATGGAGAAGGTGTGTTATAAATTTGTTTATATTTTTTAAAATTGGGTACATCACATGGTCGCTGCAGAGTTCACCCAACACATGCAAAAACTATGCACCATTCACTGGGTAAACTGGGAAACCCACACAGTTGACTCATAGGGTTATCAAAACCATGTGAAAACCATTCATGCAGAATATTTAAACTAAATTACCCATTCATAATATTTTCACATAGCTAATGCTGATTATTTTCTAACCATAAGATATATATAATTTCATCAATTTTCCTAAAAAATTAAACTGTTCTTGATCTAAAATCAAGAGATAAAATAAATTCCCACATATAAATAAAATAAATTAAGGGGTCATGTGTCCCAATTATCCCCACAATAAAACATTAATTCCCTATATTTCCACCAAACTCAAAGAGGAGACTCAAAGAAAAGCCTCTAATGAATTGGAAGGACATGATACAACACAATATCTAAGATAAAAGAAACCAAATTTAACTCAATACACTAGAATAGCATCCAAAATATCCATGAATCTCTAAATATTCAAGGAAAAAATCATACCTGAACACAAATAGAATAATAAAGAAAAAAATATAGATAGTGTGTCTCCACAATATTTAATAATTCAACAAGCATGTTGGATAAAAAATAATTGAAGCATTACCAAAAATATTTCATCCAAACAAACCTAGATCCACAAACGAAATGATATGGAGAACCACTAAATTATGGACTCATATTTAGACTCATAAAAAAATATTTACACTCCAATAAAGTATAAATACAAACAACTCAAAAGAAGAAACTTATTATCTATAATCAAAGGAAAGGAAGAAGCGGTACCTCCATAATTCCACTAAACCATTATCTAATGAGAACAAATCTTTAAGAAAGCTCTAGAAATCTTGAAAATAGGAAAGAATCATGAAACACCAACTATGAGCAAATGAATAATTCATAATCCAAAAATATGTATCTTTAAATAACAATAGATTGAACCTTGGTTCAATGAACAAGAATTTTTGAGACTAGGATCGCATATCTTGGACCTCGATCACAGTGACCCCAACAAAATACAATGAATACTATCCATTTCATATTCTCAACTAGATCAAGACCCATTCATGGAAGCCGAGTAAAATTCCCTATGTATTCCCCTATAATCAAGGAATATAAATCAATAATCACTGACCATAATTACACTCCAAACTCCAATGAGACTCAAAAACCGAAAATCACCACTACCATAAGAATGACTAAATGTCAATGGAGTACACTAGATATAAATTACCACAGAACCAGATCAAGTAAATACCCTAAAAATAGATGGTCACCTAATCCAAATAATATTCAATATCATTCTAGGATGTATACTATGTATAATAAAATTTTCATAAGACCTAGTCCATTACATTCAAGGAAACATGCAATCCCATCCAAATTCATATCTAAATTAAAAACATTTTCAATGAAATCAACCCAAAACACCTCCAAAATAATTAAAGAAATTCCAAATTATCCCCTTTAACCATTTTAAATCGACAAAATAATATTTTTAAATAATAAATCCGCATTAAAAAAACCCTTCTTAATCTCAACACTTTCTACATTTAAAAAATTTGTAAATCCCTAATCTCTAATCTAATTTATATTTTATTTATAAAATAACATAAATTGTTTTTAAACCAATATCCATTATTTAGAAGAATTATTTTCTCATTCAAAAGGCTATTGCAATCAATCCTATAAAATATTTCTGATGAAAACCCCCCATTAACTAACTCATAACTGATTATCACCATTTTTATAATCCAACATAATTTTAATATTCTTTCAAAATAATTTCAAAAATCACATTTACATTTTTAAATTATGTTTAATAACTTGAAATATATTTTTAATTCTAAAAATACTTCATTGAACAATAAAATACCCAATTAATTGATATCACACAATATAAGGTCAAGAAACACTGAACTAGTTACCATGTATCAATTGGCCACATGACTTGGTGGAACAAGTTCCAATATTGAAAATTTCACTGATGGAAATTAAGAACCATGTACATGGGTCCCATATAGGTTATCAAGATGTGTGAGCTCACTATTTACCAATTTATAAACTCATGTTTGATCCTAGAATTTAATAAATCCATCCAAAAAATTAATATGAAATTAATACAATTACTAATACCATTAACATCAAATAAAGTATTTAAAAAACTATTAAAAAAATCAAAACCCAAATTCCCCTGGAGAATCATGGTTCAGATCGAGTATGATATCATGAAACTCTCCCTAATCCCACCTCCTCGGTCTTGAGAATACTAACTAAAACCAAAATAATAATCCAAATAACAAGGTAAATTTGAAAATATATGCAATCTAGAGAACCAAGTCTCTGATAACATTAGTAAAAAACCATCCAATGATTCCATGAAAATTTTCAACTTACCTGAATCTCCACTAACCATAGGGGCATCCAAAAACCCCTAGGTATATGGGAACCATCATATAAATCAAAATAAATTACTTGGGATGTTTTAATCTAGAAAATACTACATAAAAATCAATTTAATTTACCAAAATTTCAGCATAAACTATATATACGCTGGATGTCTATATTATGAAAAAATTTATTATAAACATATGTTTAAAATAAAATAAAATAGATTAGCATATAAAAAATATGCAAATAAATCCCCAATCTCACCACCATCTCCCACCATATAAACATCTCCTAAGACCATTACAAGATCTACACAAATAGATTACACCACATATTTATGTAAATAAATCTGAAGGTCCTATTTGGCCAACATTACCAAAAGTAAACACATACATACATGATCAAATCATCCCATGTGACCCATGTCCATGCTCCACCCAAACTGATATTCCATTGCAAGAATAAAATCCTTAACATTTAAAGGGGTATACATTCTATATACACCAAGCAGAGTTAGAAGGGTTTCATCACAAAAGCTCAATAGGTAATCATTATAGAGTCAATTCTTATATATTACATGACAATAAAATATTATAGATCGAAATAAGATTAGAAAATATATTTTATTATTGATCATATGAAAAAAAATCAAATTCATCCATTTAATAAAACACCAATTTCATTTTCATTAAATGAAAATATCACATGAAAAAAACTTCCTTGTCCTACCCCTAATTTATTAAAATAAAACCTTAAAAGCCCCCCTAAAAATACTACAAATTTAAAAAATACCTTTGAAATTCCATGTTTTATCTAACAATAAAAAATGTAATTGGTATAGAAACCCCAAGTTAATAAATTGAATAGATAATGGAAAAAAAATAAATGAAACACAACCATAGGATAGAGATTAAATTAAAAAACAAATTATAGAGATTCAATAAAAAAAAACATGTTAAAAATAATAACTAATGTGAGAAAGGGGTAAAAAATACAGATTAATCAAGGTAAGAAACATTGATAACAACATCATCTATAAAATTGAATGTGGGAACAAAATAACGTGTAACACCATAATCATGATACCAGACTCATGGGGTGATATTTTATCTATTATTTACAAAGGTAACAAGGAATATCTCATATATCATTACCCAAATATGTGAACTCAACATGTAAAACATCCTAGGCCCTTCAAGGACACCCAAAAATGACTCCTAATAATAATGGTGCATATATCTTGAGAAGTAATTTTATTGTTACCCACCAACCCATAGTCTCCCATGAGGTAACCACAAAATAATTACACATATAGGGAATTCCTTCCAATATAAATAATATCCCTCAATCAAGAACACAACTTGAAACTATATCATCATTCAAAAAAAACTTTTATAAACATGAATAGAAGTCAAATGTTCTCTTTGATATAGTTTCACATACACAGATTAAGATAATATATCACCTTAAATGAAACAAACCCACATAAAACATATATTTTAAAATACATTTAAAAACCATGTTCTAAAATCAGATTAAAATTCAAATCCTTCTTTTTAAAAAAATTATTTCCATATGCAATTATGTTTATATTCATAAGATTATATCGATGTACAAATTAAAATATCCTTATATGAATATTTACACGTGTATATATATAAAAAACCATAAATATGTGCATAATAACCAAACATTATAAGTGGCATCTAAACCATCAAATAAAAAAACAACATAAGGATTAACCAATAAACATAAAAAAATTCTCATATGTTGAAAACCAAAATAATTATTCCCTTAAACTCATGAATAGCCTAATAAAATTTCATGAACAACCTAAAATAATTTTGAAACACTCAATTACTCTTTGAAAATGACAATTTAAATTTTATAAATCAAAATATTAATTTATTCATTGGGTGAATATAGAAAATAGGGAAAACTATATAGTGAAACATTTGGAAGGCCATTTAAAGCTCATAAAACACAAGGGAAACATGATTCTTTATATCCATTTGAAACCAAATATCATATATTTTTTTAAGGAAGAAAATTTAAGATTCTAAAGAATATGAAACATATTAGGTAAAATCCAATGCATGGAAACACCTACCTTGGTCCAGTGGAGATGAAGGGAATCCTTTAAAAATGTAGCTATAAGGCTTGAAGAAACCATTTCACACCCTATAAAAAACCATACAATTTATAACCAATATCACCCTTTTTTTCTAGGGAACACAAAATGTCTATAATGGAAGACATATAATGTAAAAAGAATAAGAAAAAGGAGGACTATGAAGAGGGAGATGACCTCTTACCCGGAATAATTCCCTCTGAAATCGCAAGTAATCACCCATGAATCAATGTTTTAGAGGATTATTAGTGAAAAAGTGGGATTACATTGTTCATGTGTGTCAAAGTTGTGAGAGGAATTGGGATCTTTGGAGTAAAATTTATGAGGGAAATTATTGGAATATTAAAATCATTTAAAAACTAGGTACATCACATAGATTCCATACGACTTACCCAACCCATGCTCTAACTATATTCCATCACTGGTCAAACTTAGGTGCCCATATGATTGTCTCACTAGGTCATTTTGACCATACAAAAACCATGAAAAAATATATTTAAACAATAGACACTATTTTCATGGTTTTTTCACGGTTATCACTAACCATGTTCTAACCCTGTGACATAAAGAATTTCATAAATGTTTTTCTGGAAAAATTATAATGGTTCTGCAGAGAAATGTAGAGAAAAAATAAATACCATTTATTTTTTTATTTAATTAAAGAAAATATGTTTTTAGGTTTCATAGAGTGACTTCCAGACATGGATCATTTTTATATATTATAAGCTAACCCTTAGTTTTATGGTTATCCAAAATAGACTGACTATGATGATGAATACATCAGATTCCCTTCATATAACAGAAGAGAACGTCACATGTCCCTCGTACAAGTAGTTGAACATATCATATATTTCTCAAATAATAATTTCCATGAACTTCCTTAATCTAATTCAACTAATTTCCACATTTATATACAATTCATGCAAGTGAAAAAAATCTAATCTTGGTTGTGATTTAAACAAATACATGACCAACAACATACCAAACAACAATATAATAATCATCCATTATTCAAATGTTCATAAGAATGGTATAAATGTATGAGTTCCTCATAGTAGTTATCTTTCTGACGATTGTTAATGGGGATTGATAATAAGCATACATCTCTAAGTATATTGATGAACATAAAACTTTCTATCATAAATAATTTAGTAGACAAATCTAAGTAATAAGACAAAATGTATTACCTCATGAAACTATTTTTCATAGGCCATATACAACCCTTTATATTGAGTATATGTTTTTATTGATGATTATATTAATAGATCATTACATCCTATAATAATTCAAGATAATGATCTATTAGGGACTATTCAATGTTGTATTTTGAGTGAATATAAACATTCTACCATTAATTCAAAATTAATTAGTAGCACACATAAATTGTGAATATAAGGATATTTACATTATTATATAATCAAGATATATTTTATATCTATTACATAAATAATGAATGTATCGAATACCTAGAGTCCTAACATAACCCTCATATTGTTGTCGTTGTAATATATTATTCAACAGATGTACTACAAAACCTTATATAACCACCCAAAAAAATTACATCACCCCTCTCAATGATTTTCCATTTATATGGTTTTCCAAAGATGTTTTTAGTCCATTGATGAAATTATGGTTTCATATGATTGGTGATATCTCTATTTTTTAAATAATAATGATTTATTTATCCAAAAATGTTAAGAAGGACATCCTGTTTAGATATGTACTTCATAATTCAAACATCTTCCTTCTCAAAATATGATGCACCAATATAGTTATTCTATACTATAAAGCCTTCTATAATGGTTTTTCTAAATATTTTCTAATTTATATCTCTATAATTGATAATAAAAAATCTAATCTAAATTGAGATTTCATATCATCTTTATCAGATAGAAAACATACAAATGTGAAACATATTTCATTGAGAATATCTTCTCCTCAAAATACAAAGACTATATACTTAGTCATTATCAAGTACATAACAATGTTCTTTATAGAAATCCAGTTACACTCCCAAGAATTTTATTAGAATATAATTTTAATTATAAGAAAATAGTTGAAATGAGGTTTAGTGAAAAACATAACATACCTAATTGAACATTTTTCCTAGGAACAATGAAATCTATAAATTATTTACTAGTCTTTGGAAGGATCATGAATATTTATAAGATTCGTTCCATGGAACAATGGTAAATTTCCTCTCCATGAGTTATCCATGATAAAATGATTTATCACATTACTAATTTATGTGTTCTAACTATGTTAATAATCCTATTATATATATCATTATAGATATTTATACCTAGTATGTAGGTTTATTTACCCATGTATTTCATCATGAATCAATTACCCAACTGTATCTTCACAATTTGAAGTGCGAAGATTCAATTTTTAATATGTAGTATTTCATCCGTATAAAATATTATAATCATGACTACACTCACAATAATCCACTTATATACACAAGAATAATTCACATTTTTATGAATCCAAAATATTTCATTGCATTATCAAACAAGATATTCCATCTCATAGAATATTTATTTAGTATATAAATGGACTATGGATGCTTTCTTGATTTATCAGTCTCATTTGAACTTTCAAAACCTAAAGACTTTAACATAAACTGAGGGTCAATTAAATTTTCATTGAGGAAATTTGTTTTGATATCCATTTGATATATCTCATAATCAATGTATGTTTTTATGGTGATCAATATACAACTAGACTTAATTATCCCAATAGATGTAATTTTATCTTAACTGTTAATACCATGAACATTCATGTACTCATTTTTCAGATGTTAAGATTAATAGGTAGAAACTATACCATCCTTTTCATTTTTCTTATGGAAAACCCACTTTCACTATAATGACCCAAACTGTTTCAATGGAAATTCCATTCTCATAAACATGTTATAAAATCACATGAAAAAACAAATTAAAGAAATATTGAGTGCTATTTGACCTTTAAACAAAAAATTTTCAATTCTGTTATTGGAATTTTGAAAATCTGACAAACACGGTTGTGTTCAAGATTATTTTTTGAGTCTAATGTAACAAAAATAATTTTTGGTGAATAGTAACCTACCCTTATGAATATTAACATACTCTTATGAATAGTAATATGACCATTAGGAATAGTAAATCATATAACATAAGAGTAACCTTACCTAGGAATAATTAATGAAAATTTAGACATCTTAGAAAGTCACAATTTGACTTTGTAAACATTTTTTTATTTTGTAAGTAATAAATAATTAGTTATAATTAATTAATTATTATAAAAGAAAATTTATTTTCATAAAATGTGTTCATAAATTTAAAAATCATTGTCTTATAGCTTTTAGATAATCTTATAAGACTCTACATAATTTTTGAAAGCACTATAAAATCAATTTTAATTTTAAAAACATTTTTTTAGTAAATTATAATTTTAATTAAATATTAAATTAATAATATTTAGAACATTATTTTTTGAATAATAGACTTCATTTTTGGATTAATAATGTCAAAAAGTGGTAGGTTTAAATTCATGGGATTTTTCTGAAGTACATGATTTGTGGTGAATGGTAAAATACATTAGTTTATCTTATAAATACATTATAATTAAAAACCACTATTCCAAACATCAAAAGTGATGTATGTACCCACATCTCAAACTCACATGACTTATATACTATTCTTGGTCCTGGATGGCTCAATATTCATTGTCTTAGGGGAAATTAATAATCGAATGAATTTTATATTAAGGAAACCCCTCTCCCCTCGACTATAAATACCACATTTCACACCCTCATTCCCTCACACCTCTCATGCTCCAAGCACTCTCTAAACTCTTCCCAAATATCCTCCATTTCCCCTCTTCTGGGTTCAAGAGCTTCTAGTCTCATAAAAAGACCAATCCTAGCTTCCTTAAGGAGGATCTCTGGTGGATGATTTAAGAAGTAATTTCTCTCCCTCTTCTGCTTTAATTTCATTTCAAGTTCATGTTCATTTCTTGATCTCTCCCCACATATCATCATCCAAATGATATTGTAACTATAGTAATATAAATCTACTTATATTTTATGATTCTAATGGGATATTATATTATCCAACCCCCTTTCCATCTTCCTTTTGTTTTATTAAAGAGAACGTTGTTTGTGAGGTGTTAATCTATCACCTTCAAGAATGACATGTTTTCTTCTTCCATTTCGACCTTCATATCTGGACATGAAAACATTTTTTTGGTTGAACAAAAAAAATTTATATGTATTATCTTCTATTTAATGTTCTGGAACTAACTTATGACTATATTACTAGTGATAAAATAAAACATGTTCATTATGGTCCAAAAATCGATCAAATTAACCCAAACAATCATCATTTAATTATTATCTAATGATTCATCCTGTAAAGACCCGTAAAATTCCAGGGAAATTTTTTATTAATTATATTTGGAATTTTACAAGAGCGCGGTTTCTGACGGCACCTGATTCTGAGGCCCGGTGTTCCCGGAGTCAATTTTCGAATTTTGGCTCGGGTACGTTCAGTAAACGAACGAGCGGGAATTTCTAACTTTTGAACCGGTTCCCGGAATCGAATTTTGAGGGCACCGATGGAACCACAGTGCCGGTAATTGCTTATGAACTCCTGTTCCAGAGTTTCATTTACACGAGTGTTGATAATAATAATTGTGGAAGTTTATTTTATAATTACACTACAATTTTAATTATTTTACTATAAGTGTTAGTTCTTAATGGAAGTTGGGTAACCACCCAAACTCCCTTGGGAGGTTATGAGGGTGGTGGGCCCCACACGAACCCCACCCCTTCATATCCCTTAAATCCCCCCCTCAACTTCCACTTTAATTTTGCTAACCAATGTTATAGTTATAACTTATGACTTAAATGTAATAAGTTTAATGAGGTGAGTTGTGTATAGTTATTGAATTTCAAACTTTTGAAATTCAATTGGTAGGTTGTGTTAATAAAATAAGACTTAGTCTTATTTTAATATGTTAGAGTTTTGAAACCTTGAGAGGATTGGGAAAGCATCTTCTTCTTCTTCTTCAACCTCGACGAAGAACGCGAAGAACACCATTCTTCAACGAAGAACTTCTCCGCCGAAGAACACGGTTCTTCCGCGATTCTGTATCCGTGACACGACGTTCTTCTTCCGCGTCGTCTCTTCCATGACGGTTTTCCGCGACGAAATCGCCGTCAATGACTTTGAATCCTCGCTTCGCGACATCGACATTCTCCCGCGATGCCCGGCCTCCGCGACGCTCGTCTTCCGCGGCTCGTTGACGAACACCGTTCCTGAACCGAGGTAGGGGATTATTTTATTAAATTATTTTCGTTCATGATTCTAGTTATCGATCATTGTGGACATTCGACTAGATGATATCGTTTTACAAGAGGGGGGCCGGACCACACAAACACAGCCGACACTCATCCTATGTTAATGTTTGATTCTTTGTTGATGGAACAGAATGGCGTGGTCCCGTCGCACCACGCGGGAATCACACGGCAAGTATTACGCGACGCCATCGCGCCGCGTCGAAGAAAACCGAAGACTCCGCGGCCGGAGCGGGGCCGCGGCGGAGGGGCGCGGTGTCGTCGCACCACGCCGGACGACAAGATTCGCGGCCGGTTCCAGTCCGCAGTGGAGCAAGGTGACCAGCGGCCAGCCGGGCCACCGGTGTCGAAGCCGGAAGGAGACCAGCCTTTGCCGGTCCCGTTGAGAAAGAGTCGGTTGGCCAGGTCGGGCCGGCCGGAAAGGGGAGGGGTTGAGGGAAATAAAATCACCCAGCCGGTTCAAACGGCCCCCCATAAATTGGGGGGGGGGGCGCAGTTACACAAGTTGGGCAGCCCCCCCCCCCTTTCCAACAGCTCGGCTGAAGGCCGAGCTGGCAGCGCACTGGGCGCGCTGCATCCAGCCGGACCGGCGCCTGGACGGTCTGCCAGGCCTGACGAGCCCCTCCAGGCTCGGACGCACCGGGTCAGGCCGCGCCCCGTCGGTCAGGTCCATACCGGGGCGGGCCGACCCTATTCGGGGCGGGTCGACCCGGTTCGGACCAACCGGGGGGTCTCGGGCCGGGTCGTTCCGGGCCCGAAACCCCCGATATCGGACTATTTGGGTTCAGATGCCCATAACTCAGGCTACGGACCTCCAAACGATGCGCGTTCAGCGGCGATGCGATCCTTGGATCGAGACGGTCTTTTCGGTATATCGCACTCAAGGTTTCGGAATACATTGAGATCGGCCGGGTTGTTTCGTACACGAAACCAACCGGGCCCGCGCAGCAGAAACGCTCATATCGTGAGATACAGACGTCTGATTGATGTGCCGTCAACTTTGTTGAGTTCCTCTTAGTGAGACGGATCATTTGGCATACTACGCTAGAGGTTTGGACGCATGTGCAGTACAGTCAGGTTGGTTTTGCCTTAAAAACCAACCGGGCCCCTGGGAAGAAAAAGCCAATAACTCTCAGACCGGGCGTCCGATTAACGCGCCGTCTGTTGCGTTGAGTTCCGGTTGACGATACGGAACATTTGGATACATCAACTCTGTACTATGTGACAGTTGATGTACCAGCCTCTCGGTTCGTGGAGCGGACCCACCCGAACGAGTTTGCTGTGTGCGGGAACCCTAGTGCTGGCTGCGACTGCTACTGTGACTGCGACGACGAATGTGCAGAGATCCTCAGTGGATTTGACGACGAAGACTACAGCACTCAGCGATCCTATGTGGATCAGTGCTACCGATCCTGTGTGGGTCCGATCCTGTGTGGTTCAGTGCTCAGCGGTTCTGTGTGAGCCAGTGCCTACAGATCCTGTGTGGGTCCGATCCTGTGTGGGTCATTGCAGGGGTTAGTACCTATCGATCATTTGTGGGTCCGACGACTTAGATGGATCAGTGATCATCACTATCATCTTTCTAAGAAGTATACCTTTGTGATCTGAATTCTGTTTACTTTCCTATGTGGATTGTGTTGTGATATCCTGTGTGGATTACGTTTGATTTCCTATGTGGAATACATATACTTTCCTGTGTGGACTGAGTTGTACTTGGGCTCGGAGTTTGGAGCATATTGGAAATTGATGACTTAGGTATATGTATGGGCATATACCTAAGCAGTGTCGGTTGTCACTTCGTGATTGTATATTTCCTTTGTGGTTATACTTTGTGGATTTTGGGAGACCTTCAGGGATCTCAGGTTCCCTACTGAGTAGCTTATACTCACCCCTGCATGGGCTATTCCCGCACTACGTTGTGTTGGTTGTAGAAGGACAGTGTTGATCGTGGTTGAGGCTCGCAGAGCAGGACGGTACCTGGAGGTGGACCACTGGGCGGGACGTGCTCGGAGCGGACGGCGGGACCCGAGGAGAAGAGGAGCTATCTCTACCCACCCTTCAGGTGGGATTTCCAGTGGACAGCTCGACGTAGCAGCTTTTACTTTTCAGTTGCTCTTTTCCCTTTCGAGTTGTACTTTACTTTCAGTTTGGGTTTTTATACTGGCCCACTTACTTTTCCTCACTTACAGTTGTACTCTGTTTTCACTTAGTGTTTACTTTTCTGCATGCCTACTCTGTGGTGCTTATTTACTTTACAAAGGCAATGCCTTCCCTTTTTACCGGGATTTACGCCTTGGTGCTAGTCGCCAGCCCTTGCCCTATGGAAGGCGGGCATGGGGTAGTCACGACACAGGCCCCAAGGACGGGTCGTGAAAAATTGGTATCAAAGTAGTTCAGTTCTACCGTGAACTCTGATCTTTTTTATGTGAAGCAATAGTGTTTAGCGTATTGAGTGTGGTTATCAGTCCAGGGAGTCCAGTGTTGGTGCGGTGGCCGACGTATCCGTACACCAGGACCCTGACTTCTGATTTCTGACATAATGCATGATAACATTGATTTCCTGTGTGTTTCATGTTTTCATTATGATTACATTGTTTCAGCTCACCAGGAATACTGTTCTGACCGTGGTGCACCTGTTTCCTTTTCAGGATGGCCCCACGATGGCATCCAGCTAGGGTTCCGAGTTTCGAGCGTGACGACAGCCCACCGAGCGACGAGGCCTCGGTGCAGGGCCCTTTGTCAGCAGTGGCACCGGCGGTAGCACTACCCGCCGAGCCACCGATGCTTCCAGCACCAGCCGCTGACGATGCACATCGCCTCAGCGCACTGCATGAGTTTCAGTGCTAGTGACCACCCAGGTTCCGCGGGGAGATGGACCACCAGGCTGCCGAGGACTGGTTGGAGGCAGTCGTACAAGTTTTCAGGATAGTGAGGACATCAGCAGACCTCATGGTGATCCCCGCTGCGAGCCTACTACAAGCAGTAATAGGACGATGGTGGAGCTTGATGCTCCAGGTGAACGATGAGGCATCTCTACTTTGGACGGACTTTGAGAGACTCTTCCTCTTGGAGTTCATCCCTGCCACCCTCCGTGCGGTGCACATTCAAGAGCTTCTTCAGCTGCGACAGGGCAGCATGACACTCACTCAGTACTCAGTGAGATTTACCGATCTCTCGCGCTACTCGACTGAAATGGTACGTGACCCATTCTTCCGGGACAGGACCTTTGAGCAGGGATTGAGACACGAGATCAGGGCATCGCTGATCTCCCTCAGCATTCCAACTCAGACAAGAGTACTGGAGCGTGCCCTTTTGATCGAGAGTTTTCTTGCTGAGTCTAGACCAGCACCGAGACCCACTGCAGGGCGGCACGTAGCAGAGTCTTCTGCAGCAGGCAGTCGATAGATGACTCTTGGGTATAGGAAGACTAGACCCTCAGGCAGATGACCTCAGGACACTGGCTCAGCAGTGCGGGGCACACAGTGAAGATTCAGTCTTTCGAGAGGCAGATAGTGCTACTCGTGTAGCGGGCAGGGCCACATGGCTCGTGACTGCCCGAACCGCCGTGTCGAGGAGCAGCAGACAGTTGAGGAACCACCGAGGCAGAGGAAGAGGGTCGACCATGGAGGTCCGCAGGGGGGAGGCGGACGAGGCAGAGGATTTGGCCGAGAAGCAGGTGGTGAGCGACGCTTTGAGGCACTACCACCACCACCACAAAGAGGTCCACCCCGACCACAGGGAGCTGGCGGGCAGTGACAGGAACTACTCCAGGCAGCGGAGGCCTAGGACCACGGCGCACCCGAGATGATTCGAGGTATTATCTGTGTCTATTCCACCCTTGCTTCAGTACTTATAGACACAGGAGCGAGTCACTCTTTCATAGCTGCTTCCCTTTTTCGAAGCTCGGAGATTCTGACAGAGCCGTTGGATCGATACTTACGGCTAGAGACTCCTACGGGAGCAGACTCGACGATTACGCACTGGTGCCGGCAGTGTGAGCTTACTCTAGGAGGTGAGAGCTTCGGCTGGGATCTTCTTGTATCAGCGTCGAGGCCTTACGAAGTCATCTTGGGCATGGATTGGTTATCTACGGTCTATGCACAGATTGATTGTTTTAGGTGCAAGGTGTGATGTGTATGCCCCGACGGGAGCAGGTTCACCTTCACCGGCGAGAAGGGAGCCTTTGCATCACAGGATGTACTTCTGCGGAGGAGAGGACAGCCCATCACTCATCAGTTGGCTAGCATCATCCTAGGAGCAGTTGACGTGCGAAGTCCTAGTTTTCCTATAGCGGTGGATCAGTTTGCAGACGTTTTCCCCGACGATGTTCCAGGGTTACCACCTCGCAGAGAGGTAGACTTTTATATTGACATGTACCCCGGGACAACCCCGATATCAACTCCAGCATATCAGATGGCCCCCGCTGAGCTTCGGGAGCTACGGGTACAGTTGGAGGACTTGCAGGGAAAGGGGTTTATCTGACCCAGTGTTTCACCCTAGGCTTCCCCGATATTGTTTTCCAAGAAGGCGGACGGGAGCTTGCGACTGTGTGTCGATTATCGTCGCCTGAACCAGGTGACAGTGAGAACAAGTATCCGCTATCGAGGATTGATGACCTCTTTGGTCATCTCAAGGGAGCACGGTGGTTCTCGAAAATAGAACTCGGGTCAGGATATCACCAGCTCAGAGTTCGAGAGGAGGACGTGCAGAAGATGGCCTTCAGATGTCGGTATGGCCACTATGAGTTCTTGGTTATGTCATTTGGCATAACCAATGCTCCAACAGTTTTCATGGCCCTCATGAACAGGATCTTTCAGTCATACCTCGATCGATTGGTCGTGGTCTTCATCGACGTCATTTTGATCTATTCGATGACTGAGGAGGAGCACGCCTACCACTTACGGGATGTACTAGAGATACTCTGAGAGAACCAGATTTATGGTAAGCTTTTGAAGTATCAGTTCTGGATATGTGAGGTCCACTTCTTAGGGAACGTCATCTCTAAGGCGGGAGTTGCAGTGGATCCTGCGAAGATCGAGGCAGTGTTAGCTTGGGAGCCACCGAGGATCGTGACGAAGGTGCGGAGTTTATTGGGACTAGCTGGATACTACCGGAGATTCGTGCCAGACTTCTCTAGAGTTGCGGAACCACTCTCAGCTTTGATGAAGAAGGGGAAACCCTTCATGTGGTTAGACAGATGTCAGTAGGGCTTCCAGGAGCTGATACAGAGATTGACCAGTGCACCTATCATGAGGTTTCCTAAGAAGGGAGTAGGGTATGTGGTCTACTACGATGCATCAGGGAACGGACTCGGATGTGTTCTGATGCAGGAGCCGGTAGTGATAGCCTATGGATCACGACAGTTGAGGACGCATGAGCAGAACTACGCTACCCATGACCTGGAGTTAGCAGTAGTGGTCTTCGCTCTGAAGACATGGCGACACTACCTGATGGTCGAGAGCTTTACAATCTTTTCTGACCATCAGAGTCTCAGGTAGATCTTCTTGCAGAAGGACCTGAACTTGAGACAGCGGCGATGGCTCGAGTTCCTCCACGACTATGACTTTGAGATAGTCTATACTCCTGGGAAGGGGAACGTGGTAGCCGATGCTCTCAGCAAGAGGACGGGCATTCAGATACTTGAGGAGGCAACAGAGCAGCTATCCTCTTTGTAGATATCCTTCGTGGATAGAGATGGAGCAGCCTTCCTTCAGTCTCTCACAGTCACTCCTCCACTACTACAGCGGGTCAGAGAGGCACAACGTGGGGATGCTGACTGTGAAATGCGGCGTGCACAGTTATCCTCCAGACAGGCACCTGATGGTTTCTTCTTTGGAGTAGAGCACGACATCCTTTTCAAAGGACGTACCAAGGTAACATTCGCTTTACGGGAGGAGGTGATGAGAGAGTTTCAAACTTCTCCTTTGGTGGTACATCCTGGAGTGGCGATGATGTACCAGGATCTCAGACGACAGCACTGGTGGCCGGGCATGAAGAAGGTTGTGGCAGAGTTCGTTTCTCGATGCCTCACCTTCCAACAGGTGAAGGCAGAGCATCAGGTACCAGCAGGCTTGGTACAACCCTTGGAGGTTCCGGAGTGGAAGTGGGATGGCATATCTATGGACTTCGTGACTGGACTTCCATGCACTTCCAGAGGTCATGACTAATTCTGGGTGATTGTCGACCGACTCACCAAGACGGCACGCTTCTTACCCATCAGAGAGCAGGGCCCAGTGGAGATCTTGGGACGAATTTACGTTCAGGAGATTGTACGGCTTCACGGTGTTCCATCTTCTATCGTCTCCGATCGAGATGCTCGCTTTACATCCTAGCATTGGAAGGGATTGCAGGAGGCGTTCGGAACGCAGCTACGTCTGAGCACAGCCTTTCACCCTCAGACGGATGGTCAGACAGAGAGGACCATTTAGACTCTCGAGGACATGCTTCGTGCATGCGTCCTCGACTTTGGTCTTAGCTTGAAGGACCACCTACCCTTGGTGGAGTTTGTGTATAACAACAGCTACCACTCCACCATCGGGATGACACTGTACGAGGCATTGTACGGCCGACCTTGAAGATCTCCTTTGCGCTGGATAGACCCTAGGGAGTCAGCACTTGTGGGAGCAGAGATGGTCCAGGCCATGACAGAGAAGGTCCAGGTCATCCAGGAGCGGATGAGGATAACTCAGAGCTGGCAGAAGTCATACGCTGACAGGAGGCGGAGGCCACTAGAGTTCTAGGATGGTGAACATGTCTTCTTGCATGTCTCACCTCAACGTGGTTTATGGAGATTTGGCCTTGGTGGCAAGTTATCTACGTGCTTCATCGGTCCATTCCAGGTCTTCAGCAGGATTGGCGAGGTGGCTTATCGTCTGGCTCTACCACCTCAGTTGCACCGGGTGCACGACGTCTTCCACGTATCTTAGCTGAGGAGATACGTGCACGACCCGATGCACATCATTGACCATGGGGAGATTGACGTTGACGATGGGGCGACTTTTGCGGAGGTCCAAGTGGAGATTGAGGATCGACAGGAGCGGGACCTACATGGACGGTCGATTCCTCCGGTGCGCATCATATGGCAGCACGGGAACCTCCAGGAGAGCGCTTGGGAGAGGGAGGCTCAGATGCGTGCTCAGTACCCACATTTGTTTTCCTAGTTTTGATGTATCTTTACGGGGACGTAAAGCCCTGAGGTAGGAGTATTGTAAAGACCCGTAAAATTCAAGGGAAATTTTTTCTTAATTTTCATTGGAATTTTACAAGATTGCGGTTTCTGACGGCACCTGATTTTGAGGCCCGGTGTGCCCGGAATCAATTTTCGAAGTTTGGCTCGGGTACGTTCAGTGAACGAACGAGCGGGAATTTCTAACTTTTGAACCGGTGCCCGGAATCGAATTCCGAGGGCACCGATGGAACCGCAGTGCTGGTAATTTCTTAGGAACTCGTGTTCCGGAGTTGTGTTTACACGAGTGTTGATAATTAAAATTGTGGAATTTTATTTTATAATTACACTACAATTTTTATTATTTTACTCTAAGTGTTAGTTCTTAATGAAAGTTGGGTAACCACCCAACCTCCCTTGGGAGGTTATGAGGGTGGTGGGGCCCACATGAACCCCACCCCTTCATATCCTCTAAAACCCCCCTCAACTCCCACTTTAATTTTTCTAACATAAGTTATAACTTAGGACTTAAATGTAATAAGTTTAATGAGGTGAGTTGTGTGTGGTTATTGAATTTCAAACTTTTGAAATTCAATTGGTAGGTTGTGTTAATAATATAAGACATAGTCTTATTTTATTATGTTAGATTTTTGCAACCTTGAAAGGATTGGGAAATCATCTTCTTCGTCTTCTTCAACCTCGACGAAGAACGCGAAGAACACCATTCTTCAATGAAGAACTTCTCCTCTGAAGAACATAGTTCTTCCGCGATGCCATATCCGCGACGCGAAGTTCTTCTTCCACTTCGTCTCTTCCGCGACGGTTTTCCACGATGAAATCTTCATCAACGACTTCGAATCCTCGCTTCGCGACGTTGACATTCTCCCGCGATGACCGACCTCCGCGACGCTCGTCTTCAGTGGCTCGTTGATGAACACCGTTCCGGAACTGAGGTAGGGGATTATTTTATTAAATTATTTGCGTTCATGATTGTAGTTATCGATCATCGTGGACTTTCAACTAGATGATACCATTTAACAAGAGGGGGGTCGGACCGCACAAACACGGCAGAACCCCCCTCATATGTTCATGTTTGATTCTTTGTGGATGGAACGGAATGGTGTGGTGTCGTCGCACCACGCGGGAATCACATGAAAAGTATTACGCGACGTCGTCGCGCCGCGTCGAAGAAAACCGAAGATGTCGTGGCCAGATCGGGGCAGCGGAGGAGGGGCGCGGTGTCGTCGCACCGCGCCGGACGACAAGAGTCGCGGCTGGTTCCGGGCCGCGGCGGAGTAAGGTGACCGGCGGCCAGCCAGGCCGCTGGTGTCGGAGCCAGAAGGGGACCGGACTTTGCTGGTCCCATTGAGAAAGAGCCGGCCAGCCAGGTCGGGCCGGCTGGAAAGGGGAGGGGTCGGGGGAATTAAAATCCCCTGGCTGGTTCAAACGGCCCCCCATATATTTGGGGGGGGCATGGTTACACAAGGGGGGCAGGCGCCCCCCCCCCCCTTTTTCTAACAGCTCGTCCGAAGGCCGAGATAGCGCGCGCTGGGTGCGTTGCGTCCATCCGGACCGGCGCATGGCCGTTCTGCCAAGCCAGGCCGGGCCACGCCGGGTCACGCCGGGCCGGGCCGCGCCGGGCCGGGCCTCGCCCTGCCGGGCCGGGCCGAGGCGACCTTTTCCGGGGTGGGTCGACCCGGTTCGGGCCAACCGAGGGGTCTCGGGCTAGGTCGGTCCGGGCCCGAAACCCCCGATATCGGACTATTTGGGTTCAAATGCCCATAACTCGGGCTACGGACCTCCAAACGACATGCCATCAGCGGCGATGCAATCCTTGGATCGAGACTGTCATTTTGTTATATTGCACTCAAGGTTTCGGAATACTTTCAGTTCAGCCGGGTTGGTTCGTACATGAAACCAACTGGGCCCACGCAACAAAAACGCTCATCTCTTGAGCTACGGACGTCCGATTGACGTGCCGTCAACTTTTTTGAGTTCCTCTTAGTGAGAGAGATCTTTTGGCATACTCCGCCTGAGGTTTGGACACAGTTGGAGTACGGTCGGGTTGGTTTTTCCTTAAAAACCAACAGGGCCCCTAGGACGAAGAAACCAATAACTCTCAGACCGGGTGTCCAATTGACACGCCTTCTGTTGCGTTGAGTTCCTATTGACGATACAGAAGTTTTGGATACATCAAATCTGGACTATGTGACAGTTGATGTATCATCCTCTTGGTTCGTGGAGCGGACCCTCCCGAACGAGCTTGCTGTTTGCGGGATCCCTAGTGCTGGCTGCGACTGCTACTGTGACTGCGACAATGACTGTGCAGAGATCCTCAGTGGATTTGACGACGATGACTACAGCACTCACCGATACTATGTGGATCAGTGCTACCGATCCTGTGTGGGTCCGATCATGTGTGGGTCAGTGCTCAGCGGTTCTGTGTGAGCCAGCGCCTACAGATCCTATGTGGGTCCGATCCTGTGTGGGTCTTTGCGGGGGTTAGTACCTATCGATCCTTTGTGGGTCCGACGACTTAGATGGATCAGTGATGGTCTCTATCGTCTTTCGAAGAAGTATACCTATGTGAGATGAATCCTATTTACTTTCCTGTGTGGATTGTGTTGTGCTATCCTGTGTGGATTAAGTTTTCATTCCTGTGTGGAATACATATACTTTCCTGTGTGGACTAAGTTGTACTTGGGATCAGAGTTTGGAGCGTATTGAAAATTGATGACTTAGGTATATGTATGGGCATATACGTAAGTAGTGTCGGTTGTCACTTTGTGATTGTATCTTTCCTTTATGGTTATCCTTTGTGGATTTTGGGAGACCTTCATGGGTCTTAGGGTCCCTACTGAGTAGCTTATACTCACCCATGCACGGGCTATGCCCGCACTACGTTGTGTTGGTTGCAGACGACGGACAGCGTTGATTGTGGTTGAGGCTCACAGAGCAGGACGGTACCTAGAGGTAGACCACTGGGCGGGACGTTCTCGGAGTGGATGACAGGACCCGAGGAGCGGAGTAGCTTTCTGTACCCACCCTTCAGGTGGGATTTCCAGTGGACAGCTCGGCGTAGCAGCTTTTACATTTTAGTTGATGTTTTTCCTTTCGAGTTGTACTTTACTTTCAGTTTGGGTTTGTATACTGGCCCACTTACTTTTCTTCACTTACAGTTGTACTTTGTTTTCACTTAGTGTTTAATTTTATGCTTGCTTACTCTATGATTCTTGTTTACTTTACCAAAGCAATGCCTTCCCTTTTTACCGGGATTTACGCCTTAGTGCTAGTCGCCAGCCCCTGGCCTATGGAAGGCGGGCTTGGGGTAGTCACGACACGGGCCCTGGGGACGGGTCGTGACACATCCACATGGATATAATATAATTCATTATATGATCATTCAATCTTATTTAATATCATTAATAACATGAAATATCAGTTCTGGATGTTTACCCATGTTTTACCCAAACATTAATTTAAGAATATAAGGGAACCACTCAAGAAAACCACAAAAACAAACATTCTCAATCAATGTTTTTAAACTCTATAACTCTTCCAAAAGAACATAATATCGTCTAATAAAACAATATTGAACCATATTAATTTACAAAAAGCTCTAGATTTCTAATTTATTAATATAATGTCATTACATCGGACATTAATGAGAAGGAATCATTCAGAAACAAGGTAAGGGGAAATTCTTGAACCCAACTTTCATCATTCGGGTTCTCCCTCTTTCAATCCATTTTGATATGGTTACTCAAAACAAAATCATTTTTTCATAAGTTTATATACTTTTCTGGGATTAACATGTTTTCAAAAATTGTTTATGTCAAACAAAATATTTTTCAAAAGAACTCTTCTTTCAAGAACACACCTTTTACATCTCATTCAAGATTTACTGTTCTTGTATCAAGTATGTTGTTCCCAATTTATTTTGGGATCCCAAAGATTATGAATGTTTTTTTATGAGATTAAACCCATTCCTTTCATGGGATAGTTATGTTCATTTATGCTATATTTTTATTGTGGCATTCATGATAAATGGTAATGTTATGATGTGACGAGTGCGCTAGGAAATATATAGCAGAATATGAATGTTTAAATGTGACGGGTGCACCCGGAATAATGCAGTGCTCCAATGCACTGGGTAAAGTGATGAATCACCTAAGTAAATGTGAAATTATGTGTGAACATGATGCTAGATTGGTTCAAATATATCTGTGGTATTATACCACTAAGACGTGATGTTTCCTTTTTTATGCATTGCCACATTTCATGTATTATATTTATGCTTCCTCTCATGTTCATGATATTTTTTCCCATGTTATTATTATGATACCCCATGATATATTGTTCCTATCTACCCTCTTACTGGGCTTCTAGCTCACCCCTTTTGATGTATATCCTCAGGTGGCTACATATATTAAAGAGATGACAAGTGCCAATAAGAATCTAGAGAAGAAGAAATTAAATAAATGATTATACTTGATGTTGTAATTGTTATGAATTGTACTAGTTTTCCCAAGACACTAAAACATTGGATCCTATATGTGTAATACTATTATGTTGATTATCATTTAAATGGTGTAATAGTAATATAAGAAAAGGTCAGGTCACTGTAGTTGGTATTATAGGAAAGGTTTAATAAATTTTGGAATTAGGATTAGTGAACCCTAATGAAAACCTCCTGCATGAGACTAAGTACAAATATACACAAAAGACGAATTACATAGGGATACATTATGTTATTTTTTGGGTATAATGTTTTTATATGAATATGTTATTCATGAATTTTTTACTTATGTTTTTTTATAAACCTTTTTATTTTATTAAATGTTGGTAATCAGGAGAAATCAGGCCAACAAATCTTGTGAGGGGCAATGCAACGATTGCTCGAACGACATCCCCAGTGATTTGGGAGGTGGAGTTCAAAACATTATAGCGATGCTTACCCAATTATCTCAGGTTATTAAAAATAACCATAATAATGTGGAAAAACCTCCTTCACCAAAGAGGGAGAAACTGGCTATCAAATTTTTTATGTAGCAAGGACCACCGACGTTTTGAGGATTTTTGGATCCACTAGTTGTGCAACAATGTGTCAATTCCATGGATAAGATAATTTCTGTTCTTCACTATTCTGAGACAGATAAGGTGACCTTAGACATTTATCATCTATATTGAGAAGCCGATCAATGGTGGACTTTTATTAAGAACACAAAACCGAGGGAGGAAATTGAAGAGATGGAATGGGAAGACTTTAAGATAATGTTTCTTAAAATGTATTTCCCAAGAACTCTTCGAATGAAGATGGAGAGAGAATTCATTGAGCTCAAGCAACAATAAAGAGAATATGTCACAAACTATTAATCGAATTTCACAAGTCTTTCAATGTACGCTTCAGGTTTTTTAATCAACAATTATTGAAAAATCGATAGATTCTTTAGTAGACTAAAACCACATCCTCAAAATGCTCTTAAAATTCGAGAATTTGGGAGTTATGAAGAAGTTGTTCAGTTTGATCTCAATATGGATATAGAGTTTTGAGAATTGTCCCATGGCTATGCTGATAAGAAATGATATATAGAGTTTCAAGCCAGTGGATCTAATGATAAAGTTGGGATGAAAACTCAATGACCCAAATGCCAAAAATGTGGAATGTTGCACTATGGGAACTGCCTCGACGGGACGGGGAAATGATTCAAGTGTGGGAATGAAGGAAATCATGCTCAAGAGTGTCGAAATGACACAAAAAGGAATGAAAATGTAGTCTATAAAAGGAGAGAACCACTAATGGTTCAATGCTACAACTATAGGGAGCTAGGGCACTATGAAAACCAGTGCACTAAACCTCGAGCTCTTGAGGGTAATCAGCGTCATCAACATTTGAAGCTAAAGGAGAAAGGGATGGATTAGGCCATCACTATAATGGAAGTGGAGAAAGATAATGAAGTCATAAAAGGTACACTTCCTATTAACTCAAGAATGGAAAAATTCTTATTTGATTCTGGTTCTACGCATTCCTTTATATCATGCAAGTTTTCTTGAACAATAGAATTGAAGCCCTAAAACCATAAAGTGGAGATATCTATAAAAACACCAAGTGGTTAAATAAATGCAACCCAAATGTTTGACTCTTCTCCTATTAGCGTATGTGTGAGGATTGTTCCGTAAAATCTCGTAATACATCCCTAGGAGGAATTTGACGCTATAATGGGAATGGATTGTCTCTCATTATATAGATCACATATCAACTATCGTGAAAAGGAAATATATTTTCATATTTCCAACCATACCATGCTCCTCTAAAAACTCAAGGATTATCATGAATCTCCTATGAAAAATCATTTAATGGTGTGGGTGTTGATTCCCTATGACGAAGCATACCTTGCCCAAATGGTTAAGTCGAAGAAAAGATCCAACCCTGAAGAAATGACAATCATGAGGGAATACAGAGAGGTACTTTCCGAAGTGTTACCCGTAATTCACCCGGATCATGAGGTAGAGTTCTCAATTGAATTCATACCCGGAGCTACTCCTATATTGAAGTATCCATATAGGATGGATCTTATCGAACTGGAGGAGTTAATGAAGCATCTACAAGAGCATCTGGACAAAGGGGTCATACACCATAGTGTATCACCTTGGGGTGCACCAGTGCTCTTTGTGAATAAGAAGGACGGAACAATGTGGCTCTGTATCGATTATCAGAAACTCAAAAAGATCGCCATAAGTAAAAAGTATCCTCTCCCTAGGATTGATGACTTGTTCGATCAGTTAAGAGGAGATCAATACTTCTCAAAGGTGAATCTTCATTCTGGATATGATCAGGTGAAGTTGAAGAAGGATGATATTTAGAATACTACCTTCCTTACAATCTATGGGCACTATGTGTTTTTGGTGATTCCCTTCAGACTTAGTAATTCCCATGAAATCTTCATGGATTTGATGAATAGTGTCTTTAGACATTACCACGAAAAAAATTTGGTAGTGTTTATTGATGATATTCTCATGTACTCTAAGAGCAAGGAGGAACATTAAGAACATCTTAGACTTGTTTTGGTGACATTAATACAGAAGAAGTTATATGCCAAGTTCAGCAGGTGTGACCTTTGGATGAACCAAGTCACATTCTGGGGACATGTGATCACAAGTGAGAGAATTTCCGTGAATCATTCAAAACAAAGGCGATTGAGGAATGGACCATGCCCTTAAGTGTCACGAAAATTCGCAATTTTCTTGGATTAGCTGGGTACTAATGACAATTATTGAGAAACATATCATGATTGTAAAGCCCTCTAATTATGTTATCAAGGAAAGTGGTAAAGTATATCTGGATGGAATAATGTGAGGAAAGCTTCAAGAAGCTAAAGAGAAGGCTGATCACTGCACCTGTATTCACACTACCAAAAGGTGGAGAAAGTTTTGTTATATACAACGATCCTTCAATGAAAGGCTTGGGTTGTGTACTCATGAAAAATTATAATGTGATAGACTATGCCTCACAAAAGTTGAAGATCTATGAGCAGAACTACCCTATATATGATTTAGAGTTTCCATCCTTGTTTTTTCCTTGAAAATCTGGTTGCACTAACTTTACGGTGAAAAGTGTGACAAACACACCAACCAGAAGATCCTAGTGTATATATTCACACAAAATGATCTAAACATGCATCAAAGGGGATGGTTAGAGCTAATCGAGGATTATGATTGATCTATTCGCTATCATCCCTGAAAGATGAACAAGGTAGCTGATGCACTAAGTAGCAAAGAACCTGTAACTCTATCTATGATGCGGATTGAGAAAGACCATATCCTCATGGATATGAAAATAATGGATTTTGAAATCATAAGGGAAAGGGATACATCCTAACTTCACCAAATTATTGTGCAACCATCCATCCAAGAGAATATTATGGAAGCACAAAGGGATGATGTGGAGATAAGAAAGAGGGTGAATACAGTAAAGGATGGGAAGCTGCAAGAGTTCCATATCGATGTTGATGGTGTGATTTGGTTTGGAACGCCGCTTTGTGTGCCTTCATCACTCGGGATAAAGAATGAGATATTGGAAAATGCACATACCTCAAAATTCTCTATCCATCCCGGGAGGACCAAAATGTTCTGTGATCTCCGAGAACAGTTCTGGTGGGATAACATGAAGAAGAAGATTGATGAATATTTGTCATGGTTCTTGGTATGTCAGCATGTTAAAGACGAGTGAGAAAATTTCAAAGGTATGATGTAGCCATTTCCTATACCAATGTGGAAATGGGAAAATGTTACTATGGACTTTATCACGGGTCTCCCAAAGACATAAAAGGGAAATAATACAAAATGGGTTGTGGTTAACCGACTCACCATGACTACCCATTTTATCGCTATTCTGGAAGACCTCTTACTTGAAAAACTTGCAAAGATATATGTGAAGGAGGTGGTGAGACTGCATGGTGTTCCAATATCTATTGTCTCTGATCTGATCCAAGGTTCATATCAAAATTTTGGTTGATCCTACATTTTTATTTGAGTACTGAATTAAATTTCAACATGACCTATCACCCCCAAACTCATATCTAGTCTGAATGGACTATTCATACGCTTGAAGATATGCTAAGATCCTTCTCTCTAGAATTCAAAGGTGGATGGGATCAGCATCTCCCATTGGTTGAGTTCTCATACAAAAATATCTTATACTCACGTATTCATGTGGCTCTATATGAAGCTCTGTATGGAAATCGATGTAGAACTCCAACCATTTGGGATGAAGTTAGAGAAATAAAGATACTTGGACCCGATCTTGTTTAAGAGATGATAGAGAAAGTACAATTCATCCAGAAAAACTTCAAATCTTCTCAATGTCAGCAAATGATCTATGCTGAAAACTGTCAAAGGGACTTGGAGTTCGATGTTGGAGATAATGTCTTCCTTCGAATATCACCATGGAAGAGAGTCATGTGATTCTTGAAGAAAGGGAAGCTAAGCCCAAGGTACATTGGCCCCATCGAGATCCTTGAACTCATAAGAGTAGTGGCCTATCATCTCTCACATCTATCCAACATGGATCATGTTCATGATTTGTTTCATATATCACTACTGAGGAAATATATCCCAGACCCCTCACATGTACTAAACTCAGAGGTGGTGCTGTTGGAATATGATCTCTCCTATGAGGAGAATCATGTAAAGATTATGGATCGATGATATAAGGTTCAATGCAACAAGACAACCCATCTTGACAAAGTGTTGTGGAGAAACCATAAGTCTGAGGAAGCAACTAGGGAACCAGAAGAGGCATTGAAATAGAAACACCCTCACCTTTTTGTGTAAAGTGAAATTTTAGGGGAAAAATTTCTTAAGGGGGGAAGAATGTAACGACCCAAAGATTTTCAATTGAAATTACATTCTTATAAATATGTCATAAAATCACATGAAAAAACAACATAATGAACTAATACATGGTAAGTGACTTTAATCATAACTTTACCAATTCTGTGTTTGGGATTTTGAAAATCTGACATACACGGTTGTGTTCAAGATGATTTTTGGAGTCTAATGAAACAAAAATAATTTTTAGTGAATTGTAACCTACCCTTATGAATAGTAACATACCCTTATTAATAGTAATTTGACCCGTATTAATATTAAATCATCCAACATAAGATTAATCTTACCCCGGAATAATTAAATAAAATTTAGACATCATAGAAAGTGACAATTTTACCTTAGTAAATGTTTTGGTATTTTGTAAGTCATAAATAATTAATTATAATTAATTAATTAATTTAAAAGAAAATTTGATTCCTTAAAATGTGTTAATAAATTAAAAAACCATTGTCTTATAGTTTTTAGATTTATTTATTAGACCCAACGTTATTTTTGAATGCACTATAAAATCAGTTTTAATTTTAAAAACTGTTATTTTTAAGAAAAATATGATATTTATTAAATATTAAATTAATAATATTTAGAATATTATTTATGAAAAATGTGCTTAATTTTTTTGTTATACATTTCATGAAATGGTAGGGGTAAATTTTTGGGATTTTTCTGAAATACATGAATTTTTGGTGAATGGTAAAATACATTAATTTACCGTATAAATACATTATAATTAAAAACCACTATTACTGACATCAAAAGTGTTGTATGCACCCAAATATCGAAATAAAATGCCTTATTTACTATTCTTGGTCATGTATAGCTCACTATTCCTTGTCATAGGGTAAATTAATAAACTAATAAATTTTATATTAAGGAAACCCCTCTCCCCTGCACTATAAATACCACCCTTCACACCTTCATTCCATCACACCTCTCAAGATCCAATCCTTCTATAAACTATTAGAAAATATCCTCCCTAGCCACTCTACTACTTCCAAGATCTGCATGTCTCATAAAAAGGCCTATCCTAGCTTCCTTAAAGAGGATCTGAAGTGGTTTATTTAAGAGGTAATTTCTCTCCCTCTTCTCTTTTAATTTCCTTTCAAGATCAAGTTTATTTCATGATATCTCCCCACCTATATTCACCCAAATGATATATTAACTATATTAATATACATATAAATTAATTTTATGATTCAAATGGGAAATTATATCATCAATCCCCCTTTCCCTCAACATTTTGTTTTGTTAAAGAGAACATTTTTCGTGAGGTGTTAATTTATCACCTTCAAGAATGACATGTTTTCTTCTTCAACTTCTACCTTCAGATCTGGTCATGAAACCATTTTTATGGTTAACCCAGAAGTTTTTATATGTATTATATTCTATTTAATTTTCTGGAACTGACTTATGACCATATTACTTGTGAAAAAATAAAACAAGATTATTATGATTGAAAAATCACTCAAATTAACCCAAACAATCGCCATTTAATTATTATCTAATGATTCAACCACATGGATAAAATATAAATCATTATAAGATCAATAAAACATATATAGTATCATTTATAACATGTAATATAATTCTGGATGTTTACCCATGTTCTACCCAAACATCATTTTAAGAATACAACTGAACCACTCAAGAAAACCATAAAAACAAACATTCCCAATCAATGTTTTTAAACTCTATAACTCATCCAAAAGTACATAAAATCACTTAATAAAACCGTAATGAACCATATTAATGTAAAAAACAGGTTTTTTATTTATTATTAATGAATATAATGTCATTATACATGACATTAAAGAGAAGGAAGCATTCATATACAAGGTAAGGGGAAATTCTTGAACCCAACATTCATCCTGCGGGTTCTCCCTCTTTCACTCCATTTTGATATGGTTACTCCAAAAAAAATCATTTGCTAATAATTTTATATATTTTTCTAGGATATAATTGTTTAACACTATTGTTTTTGTCAATAAAATGTTTTTCCAAAAGAACTCTTCTTTCAATAACACACCTTTTACTTCTCATTCAAGATTTACAGTTCTTGTATCAAGTATGTTATTCCCTCATTCTTTTGGGAACCCAATGTTTATGAATGTGTTATTATGAGATTAATCCCATTAATTTTAATGGTATATTAATTTTCATTTATTCTATATTTTAATTGTGGAATGCATGATAAATGATAAAGTTATGATGTGACAGGTGCGCCCAGAATTATATAGCTCAATATGAATGTTTAAATGTGACCAGTGAACTGGGAATTATACAGTGCTCCAATGAATTGGATAAGGTGATGAATCTCATGAGTAAATTTGAAATGATGTTTTAAAAAGACTCTACCTTGGATTAAAAGTATTATTGGTAGTAAACCACTAAGAAATGATGTTTTATTGTTTATGCATTTCCATAGTTCAAGTCTTTTATTTACGCTTCCTCTCATGTTCATGACATTTTTCCCATGTAATTATTACTCTCACCCAATGCTATATTTTTTTTATATATCCTCTTAATGGGATTCTAGCTCACACCTTTTTATGTATATCCTCAGGTGGCTACATTTATTATGGAGAGGACAAGTGCCAATATGAATCTAGAGAAGTTGAAATTAAATAAATGTTTATGCCTGATGTTGTAATTGTTATGAATGGTCCTAGTTTTCACAAGACACTAACCCCTTGGATAGTCTATGTGTAATACTATTATGTTTTTTATTCAAAATGATGTAAGAGTAATGTATGAAATGTTTGGGTGTCTATATTCACCCTATGGTCCTTACACCTTTTGGTGAATCCACCATGTTCCATAACATATTTGGGTAAACAGACTCTATTTTATATTTCAAGGCATTTAACGATTCCTCAGAATTTTAATTCTCAGTAGCCTCTTAATTATTATAAGGTTTAGGATTTATAAAAATTTCTTCATTATAATTTTCTATGAGAAATTTTTATCTTTTAGGTTCCAAATGAGTCATACAAGACCTTCGAGGTTCTTGTGCAACTAGAGTAAGTTCTTCTTCCATAACTTTTTGTTTAATTGGATCAAATTCCATCTTAGGAAAATTTCCAATTTTTTTAATTGAACTTCTCCACATAGAATTTTTTCCCACCTTATGCTTGAATTAATATCTCATAGTCTCTTTAGGATAATCAATAAATAGTAATATTTTGTTTAGGGAATTTTTATCAGAATCCGAACATCAGAAATATTATTCAAGAAATGAAATCCTCTGAGAATACATAATGTGGTTTTTTCTATTACATATCTCATATTGTGTATTTTTAGCTACATTATTTGGAATGTTTTTTAGAAATAATATAGAAATCATTAGAGTATTACAGTAAAATGATATATTCTAGTCACATAGGGTCATCATCGATAACAACTTGTATAATATTTTATGATTTAATCTCTTAGACAAACCATTCTATTATTTTGTTCTAGATGTAGTGAGTTATAAAATAATTCTATAATCACATATATAATCTATGAATACCTGACTCTAGTAATCACCATCCAAATCTGATAAGAGATTATTAAATATTTTTCTAAGAATATTATGTTTTTAGTTTTAATATATTAGAACTTTTCAAATGTTTCATACTTTTGTTTATTCATAAACATATAACCATACCGCAAAAAATTAATTGAAAAACGAAATGAGGTACCTAAAACCATCTCTAGTCAGTGTCTTAAATAGTCCACACACATCCCTATGTATGAGATCCAATAGTCCACTATTTCATTCGATATTTCAAAAAATATTGTTCTTTTTAATAATTCCTAATAAATGATATTCAATATTTTCAAATTATTCATAATTGAATTATTCTAATAGTCCATAATTATGATTTTTTAATATCTTTTTCTTTTATATGTCCAATGTCACAATGATAAATGTAGGGTAGATTAGAATCAACCCTAACCTCCTTATTCTAAATGTTATTACCATTATTCTACATATTTTATATTTATAAACCACATATTATATTCCTAATTCCATAAAATAATTCATTCTTATTTATATATAAACATTTGTTATTAATAGAGAATGAAAATCCCTTCTTGTAGAAACATGATTTATAAATCATATTTCAATTTATATAAGGATAATAATAAAACCATTCCAATTATATGAGTAATCCACTCAGTAGAATTAGATAATATATTTCTACCTATAATGTAGATTGTATTTCTCTAATTATAATATGAATATATACGCCACCCTATGCCAATTCCCTTCTATGTATGAGTTTTGGTATTTTAGAAAAAATCTGTGACACCCACCCATTTTCTATTACCCGAGAGTTAGAGTTACTGAAATTGATCTATATAATACTCACACTTAGATGCTCATAATTTATCTCTTTGATAACAATTTTCTACCCTATATCCAAATATTTAAATGTTTTATAGTTCATACCTATCAGTGATCCCAATACGATTATAATGAGGTATTCCACAATATATAATTATGATATATAAATGGAAGGTACCATATTATCAATCTTTTCTTTATTTATTTTTAATGAATGTGCTACCACAAAAAATAATGACCTCATACATCATTTCCATTTAGTGAGGAAATATTTTTATATCATCATGACTCACACTTAGATTACCATAACTAGACCATGATTATATAGGTGGGGAATCATTCCAATAATAATAGTTATTATTCATTATTAGTTTAGTGGGTAACTATTTTATGCAATACATCATATGGATAAACTCAACTCTATCCTTGGGGTATCATTAGTTTTCGAGCTCATGTAACTTTTTCAAAATTCCAAAAAAGATAAATATAAATGTGAGGGTCACTATATTACTTTTTTCCATTACACAGTCAATTTAATGAGCATCTAACTTTTAGGGTCACCCATTCTAAATGACTGAGGTCATGAAAGTGTCTCTTGGGAATTAGTCTCACACTTTTCATTTAATGTGATTTATTAAAAGTCATAAAAATTAAATATACATTATATATATATATATCAAATTTAAAGTTATTCTATATTATTAATGTTGTATATTTCAATGATTTCTTCCATTATATCTGCATGATTCTAACAAGTTAATTTTTGAATCACTATTCCATTGATCAAATTAATGTGTTCTATCCACTTTAATGTGTAAATTTTACAAAACCCACATGTTTATGTTTCACACCGAAAAATGGAGTCCATGTATATTATTATGAACCCAAATGAATCTTATGCATAATGTACATGAACTTTTCATGTAATGTCAACGAGTTGTATGAGATTATTAATATCCCCATGAGTTATCCTAGAGTGATAGATTGACATCCACTGACCTTTTTAGAATAGGGAATAATCCTCAAGGACAGTGGGTTGTCTGACCACAAGTCTCTCCCCCATAAGATAATTTAATCACGAGAGAATTCAATTCATGATATATGTAATACCTAATAGGAAAAAATTATATTTAATAGTAATCCTTAATCTCAAAACTCTAAAAACAAATTGAGGTAGAGGTAGATGAAAAACTAAATTTTATGGAGTCGTACATTGCATTTAATGAATGGCTCTACCACCTAGAGGAAATTTATCTCCTAAATGAAGCATACAAAGTTTTCACATTCGATAACAAATTTTTATACCTGAATAAGTTAATAACATCTACAAAAATTATCATTTCATAAATTTAAACATGATATATAATATTATGAACTATTCATAAATAAAAGATTACTATAAAAATTTTATAGTTAAGCTAAACATTAAGGATATTTTATTATATTGGATATAAACACTTCATTTCAACTTTCAATATAAAATCAATCATATTATTCATTATACAACATTTAACTATAAAAATATGATATTATTATGAATTATAATCTTTTTATAATCCAATTTCTATCATGTAAACTATTTACATGATCCAAATATAACATATTTAAATATTATTTTATCCATGAACTAATCTATCCATCAAAAAAAATTTGCGCTCTCCTTAATATCTTAATTGTAGTTTAATTAATTCAAACATTAAAAATTAATAAATTATTAAAAAATCATAAATTTAAATATTAACATATTTTTATTTCCCCCAATTTATTTAATTTATTATATCACTGGTGGAAAATGGGTTTATACCAAAGCATGCATGCCCATGGTTTATAAGAACCATTTGGAAATTGTGGTTCATTCCTATGGTTTTTCTAAAACTATCGGTATACATTACTGATTTCTTATATTTATGGGGTCCCTTTCGATTTTTCACCCCCCGCGCAAACCTTCCCCAACCTCGACTTATCTTCCCTCTCCTCCCCTTCCCGACCTCGACCTCCTCGACCTCCCCACCTTGACCTCCGCCTCCCGACCTCCAAACCCTCCCAGCTCCCTCTCCTCCGGCATCATTCAATCCTCCCCTATCGGATCCCTCTCTGACAATGACATCCCCCTCCCCTCTCGGCTCCTGGATCCCTCTCCTCTGGAGACGTTCCCCACTCTGACGATGCCCGCCATCCCACTCTCCAGTGACGCGTGAGACCCCAAATGGCCGAACACCCCGCGCGACGTCCCCCTCTCTCAACTCCCTCTCCTCCGCCATTTCTCCTAAATTTCATGAGGGTTCATGATCGATACATCCAGGTAAGAAATAATATTCTTTAATTCATCAATTTCGTAGACTATTACACTCTCCAATTTCCCGGTTTCATTCTGTTGAACCCTAGGGGTTTTGAGGTTTCCTGATTTTAACTTTGATCCTTTTTTCTAGGGGGTATCATGGTTCTCTTAGGTCTCCTGGGGCATGTTATGCTATCCGATGCGAAAGGAAAAGTGGTTTGGATAGTCTTCATTCATCTGCCACCATTTGAGGTTTGTTTATTATTCTCTCTTTGTTTTTTCCATTTTAATTTGGTGCTTTTAGAGATTTATGTGTCAATGAAAACTCTATATTAGGTATGAATTGCGTGAATAAGACTACTTTACATCCTACATATCTATTTGTGTTAGTTTGTAGCTCATATCATGTTATATGATCAAGATTCATCCTTTTTTATGATCATTTCATGTTTGTTTATTGATGATTGAGTGGTGATATGCTGAGAACCATGATATTTTACAATAAATATATGGGAATAATTGATTTTTTTATTCTGTTTTGGTATGTGGTATTATATTTGTCTAACATGTCCTAGTGTGTGTTTGATTATACATTAATTTAATATTATTTTTATGATTCATTTTTTAATTTTGAATTGATGTTAATTATATTAATCTCATTTGGGTTATTTATCATTTTTACTTCTATTTATTTGATGTTTCATGGATGTCTAATGTATGGGTGACCCATTTTAGATTCTCAATAACTTATTCAAAGACACACATTCTTGATGATGAAAAAAAACGAATTAAAATGAAACCAACATGAACTCATTCAATCTGAATTGAATGAAATAAGACAAAAAATATGTTTGAAAAATAAAAATATTCTTAATTGTATTAACCTATAAAGAGTAAAATTGAATATTCCTAAATGAATCTTTAATAAATTAAATTATCTTATATTAAACCAATAAATAAAAAATAAACAGATCTAAAACAAATCATATCATATTGCATTAAAAAAAGTCATACATAATCAGTGACCTGCCTCAATTAGGTTGACATCAAACATAACAAACCATGATGATCCACAAGAAACCAATCCAAATAAGATTATGAAGAGTAAAACCAAAATGAGTTGAACTAAATAAAGTGGCACCATACAAAACCACAAATGAGGTATCCAATTGGACCATATATAATGAATTAGAAACTATATAACCACAACTGAATGAACTAAATTGAAATAAAAAAACTGATATGAACCAAATTTAATGAAACTGAATTGATTAGAACACCATCTTGAACTGATAAATTGCATTCCCTTTCAATAAGAGAGACATCTCCATTTTCAATAATTGGCCCAGTTAGTGAAAGATAATGTTTAAAATAGAAACGGATAGATCATCTCACCATATCAAAAACCCCATCAGGGCCTAATGGTGTGTACTCAAATCAAGAGATGTATAATAGACTGGGGTGAAACAAGGCACTAGGGATTACTGTGGTGTTGTGATAACTGTATCAATGGAGGTGATCCCCTATCTATCAAAATAAAAACTGTAAAGGACCACTGTGTCTGTAAGGGAAATTATCCAATTGAATATGGCTCATGATATACGAGAGGCCTATAAGGGACAATATGACTATATTAAGAGGCCGAATCTCTACCACTCAAGATGCCATTACCAAAGTTCCAACTTGGATTCCTGAACGTGCATCCCCTACTAGAAAAAACCACCCATTCAAAAATATTTCCTGGAAAACATCAATCCTAAGGATTATATATATTTGCATCCTCACCCAATAACCCCATGTAATGTATTCTCCTACTTCTATGATTTCTGAATATGAACTAACACTATTATAGACCTTATGGGAAGGTAACCAGTGAGCGAGTATAGCAGTTGGCCAAGATCTATTACGATAGAGCAAAATATTGATCCAATCATTAAAAGATATGTTTCATCCTATAGAAATATCATTTCTTATCTTTTCATTCATGATATTGAGCATCTCCATCACCAAAACTAGAGTCTATGAGGGGTTATCCCAGACATCCATGGAAGGAAGAAATTTTTCTCACATTTCCTAAAGGGGGGTATCCTGCCTTTTCAATAGACACCCTAGAGGCTAATTCCAACTTCATTGTGGGAAAAATGGAATGAGTTGGTTCCAAGGAACCAATGGATAATCAGTTCTATTAGAATATTATACTGGTTGTATATGATAAACTAAGAAACACATACTGGTTCATAATGATGGATAATGTGTAGCAGGCCGCAAAAATATTAGCAGCATTACCTAACCAAGAATAGCCATGCTCATTTATTAGAGATGTGCCCATGTAGTTGGCAAGACACCATGGAAGCCCTGCCGACAATTCTACCTTATCACACAACATCCGGTTGGCATGTCACATTCATCATAAAAAAGGTTTTAAACACGACCATTTGACACTATGTCACAATGAACGACTCCATGGAAAAACTTAATGGTTTTACATGATAATGAATATGAATCACCACAAGAACCTTCATTTGTGATGCAACATAGTACCAACAGGTAGAGAGATTGTCTTTGATAACACTCTTACAATGTTGGCAGACCCCTTTCCTTTCTCAAATAAAGAATTAAATAAAAGAGGAAATGGTGAATGATTCTTGTGGAGTGTGATACGTTGTAAATTACCCACATGGTTTGTCATTACACCATTGGTTGGACAAAGTATAATAATTGGGGTTTTGGAGGAAGGTTATTGTGGTCAATGATCATTATGTGACACCCCCTGAATAAAACATTGCTGGATCATACGAAACACATAACAACTATTACCATCATTGAATCCCTCCCGAATCTATGATATAGAAACCATAAAAGGTGGTGTATAAATATGGTTTTGAGGCTTCTATATCCCTCCCCCTTAGCACAAAATAAAGGAATCTATGCAGTTGCACATTTAGGAATCCACAACTGATCACATTCATTGCATATTTCTCATAGAGGCTAATCTCATGATAACAACGATTAACCACTAGGTAAAATATATGGAATAACCTAAGGGATCAAGAAGCATGCATAAACACTTCATGTGATAACATGATGTATTGTGAACGACTTCTGGCGTGACATCCAGGTCATGTGAAGGAGGTCCCAAATATATAATGAATCATTTTAATCCTTAATAATCTAATACTAGAAAAATATAAGGAATATACATAATAAAATATGGAATAAAGATTAAAATACATGATACTTATGTAAAGGTAATATACAATGATCCTCATAAAAATCACATGACTCACCCAGATCATGCGAACGCATTGGGACATGTCACCCAAATCATGCGCCCCACCCAGGATAAGCCATTTAGATCATGCGATATCCTCCAGAAATTTCTATAAAGTCTCATGAAACCCCTCAGACATGCCATCTAATTATTTTGAAACCCTATGGGATCTCCATATAGTTCTTACAATTTCCACATACTGGCCACCAAAATTTTTCAACAACCCCATTTTCAATTTGTTTGGTCTCGCGAAGTCCTCCACAATTATCGGCCAGATCATATGACATCCTGTAAGAATATCGTGAAGTTTTCATGATGAAAAATGGTCATGTAACCAAGATTCCACTGTCTCAATATCGTTAACATAGTCTCAAGGATGAATTTTGAAGTTCTATCCACATGAATTAGGAACGAAATTTCATCACGTGGTATATGATGATCCAATGATTGATGATGTAGGTACAACAATAGTGAGAGGTACAATTAATATTGGTTCATCATTAAATAGTGTTTAATTTGGAAACATTTCCACCGATTATATTATTTAGAGCTATATTGTGTACATGATAAATCATTTTATTGATTTCATGCATTTTGTGATTTAAATTGCAGTGCCTTTAGATAAAAGTGGAGAGAAAGGTCTCTGATGCCCCTTTTATGATTTAACTTATATGATATCATTCATTTCTATGTATTTTTTATTCTAGAAATGGATCCAATGGATATAATTATTAATATGGATTGATTTATTATTATTAATTCCGTGATCTACTATAACCCAAATGAATGAAATTGTCCATCATAATATAAACAAATACAAGACAAACAAAATGTAATAGAAATTTCCCATAAAAACTTGTGTTGAACAAAACCGAACTAAGCTAAAACTGAAGCCAAACAAATTATATACCATTTATAAGAAGATTAATTGCTAATTAATAGTAATTTACTTTTTGATAGTATCATTTTGAAAAATGGATTTGTTTCCCCCTTGCTTGCAAGAACATTATTTAAACCATGTGGCATTGTGGTTCTTATATGTTGGGTGGTGACGTGTATAGTCAAAAAATATAGGTATGTCTTAGTTTAGTTTTAATTTTATTTTCATTATTAGATTGGCGCATTAGGACTTTTACTGGTTTCTATGGACAAGTAGAAGTTATATTCTATGAAGGAGTATGGAAGGGGTTCAGATTGTTTTAGTCCACCGGCTTTGATCGGAGGTAAGATTATATGATTACAACATGTATCATACCTCATATATTTTGGGTATTTCAATGTTTTTGACTCCATATTATGTTATTGGTAGGGATTTTAATTGTTTTTTGTTGGTTCGGGTGGATTTGGTTCTCCGCTGCTAATCGAGGTAAGGCTTTAATGATGTTGGTTGGTTTTTCACTAGTTATGTAGGATTATTTATGTTTTTTAAGGTTCTTAATATCCTTTATGTAGTGTGTTGATACTTTATCATTGGTTTTGAGTCACCAAGTCAAGGGAGACTCGCCTGCGTGTGCATAGGTAATTCAGTATATGTATGTGGGATCCCCCGTTACGTGTATAGTCAACAATGGCAATAATTATGCACGTATGGGGCTAGGTGTGCTGAAGTATATATATATATATAAATGCATAAACAGGTGAGTGGAGACTAGTATATGCATATAATCATATGTGTAAGGATCCCCTTGCACATGCTAATGGCCATGCAGGTGTGTGCATAGGGGCTAGCTGTCCTTGCATGTGTGTGACAGTGCGTATACCAAGTGGGGGACCAACATCTTTTAGTTAGATATCTCCAAGAGCCGAAGTGGACAACTTAGTTATACCTTGAGGTAGATTCCCTCTTGTAGCTTCTTTAATTTAATAATGCTTTAAATTGAATTTAGCTTCTTTCTAAATTCTGCTTAATTATATTGAATTTCATAGATTGAATAAGTGTTCATAAATATTATTATTTCATTTGATAAATGAAGTCATTTTTTATATTAAAATGACTTTTAAAAACAACAAATATAAAATATATATCTTTATCATTCCACAATCCCGAGTCAAGAGTCTGTTTTTTATAACATAAAATCAGTTTCAAAAATGTGAAGGACAACTATATAGGATATAATTGGAATCCTGGACGGATGATGTTGCCCCGCGAATGTTTTTGGACCGGGCCAACACGCTGTGGTAATGCCGCAGTCACGCCGCATTCACGCCGCGGTCATGCCGCTGTCACGCCGCGGTCACGCCATGATCATGCTGTGATTTGGTCCTGCTCTAGGATGACACTTGACGGTGGTTCGTAGTCTTGTCAGAATTCGATGTATGATACCTGTATAGAGTTTTAGATACATTACCCACCCATTTTTAATGGGGAGGGTGGTGAAGGCTGGATTTTTTCCCCACTTCCTCCCGCTCCCTTCGCTCCTAGCTAGAATATGCTGCCCCACAGATGTCGCTGGATCGGGCCAACACGCCGCGGTCACCCCACAGTCAAACCATAGTCACACCGCAGTCACGCCGCGGTCACACTACTATCACACCGCTGTCACGCTGCGGTCACGCCACAGTCACTCTGCGGTCATGCCGTGATTTTGCACAGCTCCAGGACGACACCCTGGGGTGGTTCGCAGTCCTGTAGGAATTCGATGTATGGTAACTATATATAGTTTTATACACATTTCTCACCCATAGATAATGGGGAGGGAGGTGACGACTGGAATAATGCCCTGCATCCTCCTGCTCCCTTCTCTCATGGACAAAAGTAGCTGACCCACGGATGTCGACAGACTGGGCCAACACGCTGCGGTAATGCCGAGATCACGTCGTGGTCACACCATGATTTGGCCCCGCTCATGGACGACACCCCGCGGCTGTTATCAATCTGGTCATACTTTGATGTATGATACCAAGATAGAGTTTTAGATACATTACCCACACATATTTAAGGGGGAGGGAGGGGATGATCGAAATGATTCCCCACCTCCTCCCGCTCCCTTCGCTCCTGGCCGGATGATGCTACCTCGTGTATGTCACTGGACCGGGCCAAAACGACGCGGTCATGTCGCAGTCACGCCGCTGTCACATCGCTGTCACGCTATGGTCACGCTGTGGTCACGCCACACCGCAGTCAGGTCGTGGTCACGCCTCGATCACATTGTGGTAATGCTGTGATTTTTCCCTACTCTAGGAAAACACCCCACGACAGTTCGCAGTCCTGTCGAAATTCGATGTATGATACCTAGATAGAGTTTTAGAAACATTACTCACCCTCCTTCCGGGACCCTGAAGATCCCCCCACCTTCCTCCCTGGACCTCGAACAGCCCCCCAGACAACCCCCCTTCGCCCTGGACCCCAGACAGCCCCCCCAAACAAACTCCCTAGACCCCAGAACCCAATCTAAGCTCTCTTCATGATTCACCCTAAATCCCAACGGAATAGATGGTTTTAGAGATTTGGAAGATGTTGATAGAATAGTGGAAACCCTAATAAAAAAGAGGAAGCAAGAATATGATTAGACACACCCGGATCTTCAATCCTCACTTGACGACACTCAAAACACCCATGTGATGTGTATGAGTCAACCCCGCCTCAAACCGAGGCATGGTGTGGATAGTACCGCACAAAGTGTCTCACTTTTATTTGAAATGGACAAAATTTTGAATGAAAAAAAGAACTGACATATGGAAAACTGACCAAATGGATTCATATTGTGTTGACACCCCCACCCCCGTGAACGGCCCCTCACCCCTGGACACCCTCACCCCTGTGGACAGCCCCCCACCCCTGGACAACCCCACCTTCCAGGACACCCCCTACCCCTTGTATGTCATATAATATATGTGTTATATATAATATTGAATTTTGTATGAAACATAATTAATTTTTTATGTGTTATTTATTCATAATTTAGAATTCATTACATAATTAATCCATCATGTATTCAATTGAGAATTCAATTATGAATTCTATATTTCATTGGGTAATTGGGTTCATATACATGATTATAAAAGAAGTTCACAAGTTATTTATTTTTTAAAAGGATTTCAGATTTCTTGGAAGCATGCTCTAAATACTTTTATAGTAGTTCATAGGATACAAAAGTTGTTCACAAATTCCTGATTCTGTAAACATATTACAGATTTTCAGTTTTATGTAAACAAATTCCAGATTTTGTCAACCCAACACATGGCTTAACTCATAGCTTATCCCTTTCAGAATCTCATTCTCAATAAATGATTCCCTTTTATAGATCACATACCCAAAAGGTTAGACACATATCAAACACTAAATGCACCTATCATTTCCCAAACCACACAATAGATGTATCGTGAAAACTTAAGAACCTTGATCACCCATCTCCATTCTTCGGCATGTTTCCAACTCAATTCATTTTAATGCCTTCACTACCAATGTCATTACACAACCACCCAAACCCACCAATTGTAATATATACCCGACCCTAGTGTAGTTCAATATTCAAATCTGCTACTAACTCAAAACAACAATTGTTTCCTACCACACGCAACAACTCACCTCAGATACACACACCTAATATTTATTTTTGAAAACACATCCATCCCATGCCCAGGATCGGCTTAATCATATAACCTAAATGATTTTCTATTTAAACACCCTATGAAGAAAATTGCACACATCAAGGATACCTGTCTAGAATCACAATCCCACCCCAACCAATCCAATCACAATGCCACCCCATCCAATCCAAATCTTGTTCCACAAACCTATGAGCCTTCTAGAAGAAGGATTATATCATTTAAAAAAATACATCACTCCCCACCATAAATGCTTCCTCGTCATCAACTCACCCAAAAAACCTCAGCCACCTTTTTGAACTCTCCATGATCATAACCCCTAAGATGTTTCATATCTTTCCAAAAGACAATATGGTATCTATTCATATATCCATTTCCCCCCATTATTCTAGTGAAGATATTATTTTTTATGGAATGATCATCACAGAATAATTGTATTCTCTGATTTTATCGATGAATACCACCAACAGTCATCTATTTCAAATGTCATCAATCACTTTGTGGAAATGTCAAAGTCATTTCAATGTATTGGTCATCCCTACCCATGATAATATCATCACATAGAAATCATTCATCCTCCTACTCATAGATTTATTCCATACTCAAGAAACAATGCCTATGCCCTCTAACTGGTCCTACCCCTAGTAACCACATGCACTTGAAAAACACCAACAATCCAAGAGATTCTCATTTAATGAAAATCAGGCACCTCCATGTGCTTTCTACCAAAACCAAATCTCCCATGCACAGTCTCCACCCAAAGAGAATTTTTGCACATAAATCAACATCAACCCACATATCCTTGAGCACATATTATTCTCATGATCAAATTTATAAGTATAAGGACCACACATTTTAATATACATTAAACGGGCTAGGCACCCAAACATGTCCATCCCTCTAGAAGCCAAACAAAAGGGTAAACCACAAGTACTAAAGTTCTCTTCCTCAAAACCAAAGACACCCTGCATTCCAAAACCCATATCAGGTTTCACCATTCATTTACTACTTTCAATGATCAAAAAAATCCATCTTGATGTCACACACCCAAAATCACACATAGCCTACATGACTAATCTCATATTCTAATTCATTTATCTAAGACTAATTTTACTTCTGAAGTAATCACACATTTATTCCTTTCATTTTCACATCTGCTTCTAGAGCCTTAAACACCATATTTTCTTCTTATTTATTGCAGTGTATTTTCAATTTAAAATTTCATAATTTCTTTTGATGATTACTAACCCATGTTTTCCGATATTGTTTTATTCAAACTCTCTTAAAAAGGTGATGTTAACCTTACATTCCTCCGGAATCAAGAAAATGGAATCAATATTAGGGACATTTTCAATTCGTTAAGGTGTTCTATTCTTTCTATCATATTATTTTATTCATATTTTTATGATTATAGTTTCTCATTATTTATACAACCATCAAAAGTAATGTGTGTCACTTCTAGTTAGTCTATTAAATAAATGTGTCCCAATTTTGGGATGATTTGATGATGGATGAAATCATGGGGGAGAAATCTATTTTCCCCCTTTATAGGGAATCCATTTCTCTAGGAGGTTTCGAAATCACCAAATAGATTCAATCCATTTCATTATGTGGCCCTATTGCTTTTACAGGAATCGAGATCCTCTAATTTATTCACTTTGGATGTTTTAAAACCTCTTGCATGTATTGTGTGGATTGAGGACAACCAGTGGGTTAGCGATCTGGTCCATCATTTCTGACCAACAGATATGGATTTTTTTGACTTGGATCATGGAAAAAATGAGGCATACCATGAATGTTCACAGAACATGGAAGAAGAAGAGGCCTAGAAGGAGGGTGATGTCAGCACATCCATTTCCAAGTGTGTTCCCCTTCAGAACCAATTAAAAGATTTAGATGAAGGGCCTTCAGATGATGAGGACTTATAAAGTGGAAAAGGGTTGGTATCAGAAATCCCCAGAAGGCTGGAAATTTTAAAAAGCATAAATCTTCAGTGATTCAAGAAGGAGAAATTAAACCTTCCAATAATTATTAGACTTTATTAGAGTAAGGGAATGAGAAACAAAAAATTTTCTACTAGAATGGGAGGAATAATGGAATGAAATTGGCCATTTATTTTGATGATCACATATTTATTATCAACCAACCAGTTTATTTAATATATCCCCAAAATTTACTTTGGATTTTCATTCTCTATTAACTAACCAGTTTCATTACTATATCTCCAAAATCTCATTCGGATTTTTAATCTCTCCAACTACCAGCTTCTCAACATTTATCAAACCATTTGTAAACAGTTATCTCTATATAATAAAAAATTTGTATTTAACATAAAGATCAGTTTAACATCAATTTAGTATATTGGAGAGGTGCTAGTTTTAAGTTTTATAGGTTGGAGTTTACATGCTGTGAAATATATTACTGAGGTGCAGGTTTATTGTTTTACAGGTTGGGGTTTACATATTTGGAATCAAGGGTTTAAATGCAGTCTATTTATATGCAGGTCGTTTACAGTAGGCTGTCCAGTTTTGGGGTTATACGATGTATACCAACGGTTTGAGGAATAGTTGGTATATAGTGTATACAGGACAGAGTATTCCAAATGTTCTAAAATCATTGGTATATAGGAATATGTATGCCAAGGGTTTTCAAACTGTTGGTACACATGACAGAGTATGCCAACAGTTCTGAAACCATTAGGATACATGTATGCCAACGGTTCTGAAACCGTTGGGATACTACGGGCTGAAATAAAATGTATACAAACGGTCTGAGAACCATTCGTTTACCCCCTGTATAAATGGTTCATCAAACGTAGGAACATATATATACCAAAGGTTTAATTAGAATCGTTGTTATATATTAATTTCAGACCATATATCCCAATGGTTTCCTAGGAACCATTGGTATAGAGCTACTGCCATGCCTCACATACCAATGGGTTGTGAAACCATTGGGAAATACTATCCCAGCGGTTTCAGTGGATATCCCAACAGATTAAAACCATTGGAAAATATTGAATTTCTAGTAGTGTTTCTTTATAAACCACCCTTATAATTTATTATTAGACAATTTATTTAAAAATGAAAGGGCATGCTATATAATTTGTTCAAATGTAAAATACCATTTAATTTGTTTGATAAATATTTTATAAATCTTATAAATTTTTAAGAAGGGATTATTAATATTAAAAATTTATTATTAATTTATTAGTTATAGTAATTATTTGAAAAAAAAATTTAACCATTAACATTTTATATTTATTGAATATATATACCACATTTATAAATTCTAAAAAATTTCTAAATATTTTGATTATATTATTTATAAAAAATTTACAAATCACCTTAAACATCAATGCATTGTATTCCTACAATAATGATGTAGACTATGTTCATTAATTAATGTAAACTATTTATTTCACTCTATATGACATTAACATCTTAACATAAATTTGAGTGGTTCTCATAACATTATGTTATAATAAAACATAACATTTAGAAGGGAGACTAGTTATCATTTTATAAAATATTTTCTTTATTTAAATTTGAAATAAAAAATTGGGTTCTATGATGAAAAAATATTTGATGCCCCTGAAGGGTTTTTGGGATTCATCATATAAACTTTTTTAGTGGAAGAAAACACATTAATATGAAACATTTATCCTTTAAAATTTCAACATGTAATATAAAAAATAACATAAACATTCAAATTTCGATAACCACAAGCTCTATTATCAATATTTCATTTAATATTCTTAATGTTGATCACTGGAACATAAAATGAATCCCACTTACATCTTAGGGAATCACACTTTATAGGGGATTCCATAATTATTCCTGAGGATACATAAATGAAAAAGGGGTTCAAAAACCTTCACATATTGATAAACTATGTCTCCTAAATGAAATAATGTTAAGATGCTTGCATAAAATCAATTATACCCAATTAGAGGTATCTCATTCCTTTATATAGAAATATTTCACATGTTTCATTTTATGGAATGAATCATCTATATTCAACATATAAATATAAATTTAATCCCTTTTAATAAATTCATTTAATTCCTTCAATGAATGAAGTCTGTTTAATCCATTCATTATGTATTCCATTCAATCTATTCATAATGGATTAGATCAAATCAAAACACATGGTAAGATGAATTCACCTAATTTTTTCATTTGATTTAGTGAACATCTGACATCATCCCATTATATAAGTGGTTTGTAAGGTACCAATATTTTTGAGGCCTTTACATTGTGTTTTTTGGTTTTGGTGGTGACAAGAGTGTTCTCATGGATATTAAGTGATCATTGTTGAGCTTGACATTCGCTAAGTTAACCACACCTAAATAGTACCCTTAGAGATGGTAATGGATCATGTAATGGGGTTTTGTGGGTGTGGGTGTGGATTATAGGGATATGTATCTTTTGATATTGTCCAAATAGTATTAAATGGTTGTAGTAATCGGTGTGGTGTCACAAGAATCTCCCAAGGCGAAACAGGGAGATGTGTAGGTCATCATTTGGGTGGTTGTTTTGAGTATTCAGAGAAATCTTATACATGTAAAATGTATTTAAATGTCATAAATCATAGATACACACATTTTAATTGATTTTTCTAGTAGAAATACCTCTATGTAGTTCCAACAAACCATAAGGAGAAGAACAATTCTTCTGGTCTTTTCCATTATGGTGTAGGGCATTGCGAGATTTTGGTGGATATGTTACCAAATTATGGGAGAAATTTCCAAGTGATTTGAATAGTTCATGGAGGATATACTTGAGGGAAGTGATGATAACCCCTTTCTATATTAGTAGAATATTTTTGAATCAACCATTGATAGAGAATGGTGATTGAATTTTTCATTTTGTTTGTATCATTGTTTCTATTTCATGTATAGTTTGTCTTAGGAGATTGTATTTCGGGTTATTTCTAATATGTTGATTATTTGTTTATAAATCCTCTGAAACTCAGAATAATAATGATAGAATTTGATGATCATAAATTTAAATATTATGTTTTTGGAATTCATGGTGTTGTTTCTCTCTCGTTTATTCACTTTTTCTTTGGAATAATTGTGGAAATATTTTTTAGGACAAACAAATGATTTTGTATAGTGGAATTTGATATCTCATTTTTATAACATAATTTTATTTACATTTTCATAATTGAATCATAATAATTATTCTTGAGTAATTTGTTTTAATAAATTTATTTATTAAATTATAAAATTAAATATTAATTGGATACATTGAATGAGAAGTGACATTTTGGTTTCGAACACAACTCTGTACTTTTTCAAAATATTCATATAGCACATTAGAGTGTGAAACAGGGAGCATAGATCTATAATTTTCATGGATTTGAAAGACATTTCTAAATGATATTTTGACCTTCTCACAGAGGGATCCATTCTTCATGGGACATTCCATTTGGGAGTTTATTCCACAGAAACCAATGGAAACTCTTGTGGACCAAGTCAAGAGCCAACCAATCCATTTTTCATGAAGTACCACAACATGAATATTGTACTAGTGGTTCCACATATTTTGTTTTGATAATCAGGTGATGGATTTTATTTTATTACCCTTAAAACATCTTCCCTATTTATTTTCCTAGTATTTTCAGATATGTACATGAATTTAGAAGATATACTGCACCACACATATATTTGGATGCCATATTTTGAATTAATATTTGAATAAATATCTATTTTTGAATATTTTTTTTCTAAATACAATGTTCTTTCCCACAAGATAATACCCCACCAAGGTTGTTTTTTCCTTACATAAATTTGGGTCTGGTTTATAAATTTCAAAATTCCTAACCTACTTTTTGGGAATCTTAGCTCCTTTTCTAGATTCCCGTAATTCGTTTCAGATCTTTTATTCTTGATTTTGGTCTAGAAACCTATTTTTATCAAATAGTTTTTTTAATAAAGTAATTTTAATTACTATTCAATTGATTTAAGGTTTGATTATTTTTATTTCAATTAATTTCATTCATTCACAATCTTCTTAAGATAAAAAAGTCGAGCATGATATAATTGTTTTCAATCATGAGTGTCTAGTCGCGTAAGTGGTGGTGGATTAAGAGTTGAAGTATTGGGGTTTAGTTTTTTTTTTAAATTTCACTCATGAGTATTTTCATAAATAAGAATCACATTTATTATTCATTAATAATTCAATTCTTCAATATGTCTTTTTCAAAAATAATTATTGAGGTAGGATCTTCAATGTGATTGAGAGGATTAAAATACTATCAATAGTTTGGATTAATCTTTTTCTTATATCTTCATAATGAACCGAAATAAGCCTAATTATTTAGAAATGGGATTTCCTATAGAACAAATTAAATTCTTGGATAAATTAATATGGTTATTTAGACAGTGATTGGGCACATAAGGGGTGAGGTTGATCTGGGTTTGGACACTATTTGAGATAGAATGTAATGGTTGTACTGGTCCTCTCAAATTTAGTCTGGTTGTCATTGACGGTGAAGAGATATATCAAAAAGTCAAAGCTACATGTAAAGTGGATCTAGAAGCCTGGATTGCAATGTATGATGTATGTGAAAAACCATCCCCATTAGTTTTAGTACTAATTTTTGTCACATATTTTACCCATGGGTGTCATGTTCTTACTGCATTATGTACTGAATTAACCATAATGTCAGTAATTCATTTTACTGGCGGAACCACCCCCACAGTTTTCAAATAGTGGTCAGTTGTTGTAGGATCTCACTGTTAAAAACCCACCAAATCCACTAAAAAATAGGTTGTAGGAGGGGAGAAGTATCCTTTTAATGTAGGGTTTCCCCATTGGTTCCATCATCAGCTTCTTTGAGCTTTTCCTAACCTACTTTTCATTCCTTCGAGCTGAATCATTGAATATTTTCCCCATTATTCAATAGATATCGTTACTAGAGATTTCCCTTTGTTATAGTGATAGAGTGTGTTCCCACTATTACCCATAGTGTGATCAATCTATTTTCCTGTTTTTTAACCCTTTCATTTTGGGGGGTCTTCCATGTGTCATCGAGTGTTCATTTGTTTCTACATGTTGGACATTATTTTATCTCATGATTGTTAATGTATTTTTGGAAAACAATATAAGTCCTAGAAATTGGTATCAGAGGATTGTTTTGTCCCAATATTTTTTACTTTTTTGGGATTTAATAATTCGGATAGTCTTGAGAATTCTCTTTGATTATTACTCTTGTTGATCAGTCACATCATAAAAAAATTATTGAGATTATTATATACAACTTTGTCAAAATAGTTGAGGTTCTAGAATGTAAACTTGTCCATATGGTAGCGAAATTCATGATGATGAAATTCAATAGGAATATTTTTTTGGTGGAAAATAAAGATGCATGAAATGTTGTGGAAAGATAAATTGCTGACTAAAAATTGGTAAAATACGAGAAAATGTGATGACAGAGCGTGGTTATAGTGGGATCTAGAATCATGAAATAGATTTAAATTTAGTGGTTACCTATATAAATGTGGATATACTAGTCAATGAAGTATTTGTGACTATTGGAAGCACGTGAATTCTTAATGACATAGGGATAATCAACCATAGATCAACATGGAACATGGCGTCTCGATGAAACAATCCTAGAAGGACATGTTTATATGGGTAATGATAACACCCTAAAGATTCATGATGGTATTATTTGAACCATCCATTGAGTAACCTAGGTCAAGGGCCTAAAGAAAAAATTATTTCCATTGGGATAATTTTATGAAATATGTTTCCAGGCTCACATAGAGAATGAAGTGATGTGAATTTTGAAGGGTGCGCTTGGGGTGATAATGGTAGATATGATCTAAATGAACCAGTATATTTTTATTGGTGAAACATACAAGGATGTGGGGATAGTTGTTTTGTTAACTACCTCAACAGAAGAATTGATAACATTATGTGATCAAAAGCTTGTTCATATGATAGAACAAGGCCTGAAGATTCTTTCTGATCATCTGATGTTTCCTGGGTTTACAAAATTATTCTTAAATTTTTTTGAGTATTGTGTTTTGGTAAATAAACATATATTAATGTTAGATACATAAACATTATGAAGTAAGGTGATCTTATATTTTAGATATTCTAACATTTTGAAAGAATTAGTTATATTAATGGGTAGATTATGGTTCTTTGTATCATTCATTGATGATTATTCTAGGAGATTTTGAGGGTACCCCATCAAGAGGAATCCTTATCATTTGTAATCCTTTTAAACATTCAATGTGTGGAAGGATATTGAATATTTAATGAATATCTAGTGTCATAGGGATGATAATGGAAGAAAATATACAACATAGGAGTTTGATATTTTTTTCACCAGATAAGAATCAATAGATAGTACACGGTGGAATTCATTCCTCAGTAGAATGATGTTATAGAGTTGATGAACATAACCTTTTGGATATAACAAAAATGAATTTAAAGACTACAAGAATATCCAATAAAATGGGGAAGAACTGCTGAATATTTCTTATTATGTGATCTATAGACCTCCTTCACATGAAATTGGTCTGAAAGTACCTATGGATATGTGGCCTCCTAAAATAACTGTCAATTATTAGTTACATATTTTTAGATGTCCAATAAATTCATTGTTTAATAATCAGGAATGATTAATGTTTGATTTGTGATCATGGAAATGTATCTTTTTGGGGTATGCTGATGGTGTGACAGTATATCATTTGTGGGACCCCAATTCCCACAAACTTATAATTATCATAGATGCCATATTTTCATATGAGAAGGTGAAATTTATAATTTAAGGTGTAATGGAGAAACAGAATACAAAGATTACAATAGTCAACAAGGAGGAAAAATCCAATTAAGAACTAGTTTCCTCTAAGGCATTACTAGAGAACAAAGATTAATTACCAGTTGATTTTGGACCATAACGTCAAACTCAGTAGAAAATAGAACCATTATGGAACTCAAAATATGTCATTGAGAGAAATCTTTATATTACTTTTTGACATTAGATAGAGATCCATATTATTTTATGGAGTTTACCTAGAGTCTAGATATATCCTAATGGATGGAGGAAATGTTGGAGGAACATGAATCCCAACATAATAAAAAGTTCCCTTAACCTATTCCATTACCTCATAGACATAAGGTTATAAAAAACAGTAATGGGTCTTTATGATCTATCCAGATGGAAAGAAACGCGTGGAAAAATTTTGTGCATGTCAGGAGGTCAAAGGATATGATCCCAAGGTAGGGATTGATTCAAATAAAATATTTTCTCATTTTCTAGACTAATGACTATAAGGATAGTTATGCTAATGTTTGATACAGATAGTTTACATCTATAGTAGGTAGATGTGGAAAATTATTTTCTCCATAGTGATTTAGAGGATATATTTATATGCTCAAAATGGAAGGTTTTTCAGAAAAATGAAAAAAGAACGTAGTCTATAGGATGATCAAATATATCCATGGTCTCAAATAGGCACTGAGGTGTTTGTAAAAGATATCAAATTCCTATATCATGATACATCATTATAGTATATTTTATTTAGATCCTTGTGCATATTTTAGGGGTTTATATGGTAATCATTTCATCACTGTTCTGTTGTATGTGGATGATATGTTCATCTCAGTCCCAAACAGTGATCGGATTTAGGAGATGAAAGCACAATTGGATATGTATATTGATATGATGGACTTAGGACCATCAAAAAATTTTCCTTTAATATAGATTTAAAATGTTATGATGAATTGGAAGATTGAGATACGCCACAAAAATACTCACAGAGAGTCTTGAAATGCTTCAACAAGCAATACTATAAGCCAGTATCCTCCCCACATCCCAATACTTTCAAGTTATCCTCAATGGTGATTCCTATTAGTGTATAAAAGAGAGTGAAGATGTCTCGAGTAACTTATTAATCAATAGTGGGTTGTCTAATGTTCGCTATGGTCTGTACTACAGGAGACATTTCACATGTAGTGGGAGGAGATAACCGGTGCATGGAGAATCCAGGATGGGAGCATTGAAGCCTAGTGAAGTGGATATTGAGATACATGAAGGAGACCTCAAATGATATATTATATTATGGAGGATTAGTTTTCACAATTCTAGGCTATGTTGATTCATATTTTAAAATAGATTCTGATAGGAGGAAATCCATTATTGGTTTAGGTTTTTCTTTTGGGGGAGGAGCTGTGAGCTAGATTTTGAAGTTATAGTTATTTGTGGTTTTATCTACGATAGATGCATATTACATGATGGCAGCACAAGTTTGAGAAGAGGAAATTTGGATTAGGATATTGTTGGAGGTGCTTGGACATAGACAAGATAAGATTACATAGTTTTTTGATAGTTAGAGTGACTTGCACATTTTTTTGTAATCTAGATTTTCATTACATAATGAAGCACATTGGGGTGAAATATCACATTATTTGATACGTGGTGGAGGAAGGAAGTATGGACATGTATAAAATTCATACTAAATAAAATATGACAGTTTTCCCTATGAAGATTATTGACTCTGATAATTTATGTTCTTGAAGATCCTTGAGCATCCTAATAGAGATGTGATCTGCATGTTGGGAAAATATAAAGGATGAGTGGAGATGTTATTAGTACACAATAAAATCACAATTTGGGGGATGTTTCGGTAGTTTATTTGATGGGTGACACTTTCCCTTGAAATTTTCAAATGTATGTTGGTTGTGGTGAGATATTGGTTTCTAATTCCCACTTATCCCACCAATGGAGACGGCAGTAGGAGGGGAGAAGCATCCTATAAATGGTGGCCTTCCCCAATTGGTTACATCATCAGCTTCACTACACTTTTTATGATTGAAATTTCATCACATTGAGATGTATTTTTGAGTTTTTTTCCCCGTTATTCAAGAGAAATATTTATGAGGGTTTTGCACATCTAATATTGATGGAGTGTGTATACACTTTTACCCATAGCTTAACCCTCATATTAATTAATTGTTTTTTACAACTTTCATTTTGAGGGTTTTTCAACATTACATATGATGTATATTTATTTATAAATTTTAAACTTTATTTTATCTTCTGATTATTTCCACACAATGGGTCAATCTCTTACCGTCCTAAAACTAAAGAGATAAATATGAATAAATAAGAGTAGAGAGAATGGTAGCTAACCAAGATCATCATCATTGTTGGGTCTCACTCTGGTAGCTGTAGATGGTAGGGATATAAATATCCTTCCTCGGGATCTAGAGACCAAATAGTAATCATGTGCATTGGCTTATTTAGAAAATTATCATCTATGATTCCCTTTGGAATGGGAGGATAGAAATCATGATGTAGAATTGTGTAGGGTTTTTTTTGGAGTACTCGGATTGTCGACTCCAACACAATCAGGGCTGCTCCACTTCATTTAGGGAATATACCATTCTTAAAAAATGTTATATATATATATAATTTTTTATTTATATATAATTATAAATATATATATAATTATAAACATATTTATAAATAAATAAATATTTATATAATTATATATATAAAGTATTTCGGGGATTACCCATGTGCTAAACGCTCCTTGTAATCCTATATAAAACCCCATTTCAAATTATGGTGGGAGAGAATTTCATTAGGTATTTTAATGTGGGCATGAGACTGCACTGGGCCTTCAGACTATTTAATGAGGCTTTTGGCTATGTGTTGGACTTCATTCCCACTAGACCATTGGGCAATGTACTGAATACATAAGTCTTGGTAGGTGGGGTATCCCTTAGTGGGGGGGGGGGGGGCTATGGCCTTTTTTCCAGCCTATGTGTGTTCTTAATGTAATTAAACCCCAAAAATCCTAATAAATATATATATAATTTAATTTTAGGTTTTTTACCAATTATGTATTCATGACTCATAAATATTCATTTATATAATCATTTACACCCATATAATTCATGATTTCCCAATATATGAAGACTTATTTTTTATGATCTATACTTTAATAATTCTGATTCATTAAGGTTTTACCCGTGAAGTTATTATGTTCTAAAAAATATTTATAAAACTAAAAAAAATATTTAAATAATAAATTTATTTATTTTGTTTTTAATTATAAAATTTTAATTTTATATAAATTTTTTATAATATATTTACCAAGAATGTTCAGGCATCGAGCATGCTCAGAACAAAAAATTAATAAGATAAATAAAATTACAACAAAGTGAAATCATGTGCCACATGAAAGGCCACCAAATATGAAAATGGTCAATACACCACCCAAATCCAAAAAAAGAAATTTCATAGACCCAAAATAAGCTAGAAGACCCACATGAAATTGACCAATGACCCATCAACACCAATACATGTAAATGAATTCATGACCCAACTGAAACCTTCCAACCCTGAAGAGCTCATACTCCCATCCACATCGATGAGGCTGAACAATATAACTCCACCCGAGGTCATCATTTTGGAATTTGATTCACTCAAGGATGTTTTTGGGCCTTTATTAATCATCCCTCACATAATCAAGATCATCTCAGATGCCCATCCATGGAGTTGTCTTCTCTGTGCATCATCAGCGAGAGAATCTCACACAACTCGTGGTACCTGAGATCATAAAACCCCAACCATATCTGATACCATCGTTGGTCATCCTAAAACATCTTTCATGACTCCGTCTAATGTCCATAAACATGCTATAAATATACGCCCACAAAAATTGAAACAACACATATAAATATTTTAAAACATGACACAAACCCCAAAATAAGAACCCAACCAAAGGTCACCACCCCAAAAAACAATCTAATGCAGAAATCCAATAGAGAAGAACTCTCCACCCAAAATATTCTTCATCCACTCTAGTAGATAACTCCCTATCCCGAAAGCACCAGCCAACCCCCATTTTTCACAACTAGCCTATAAATATGTTTTCGCAACACCCATCCCAATCTCACCACAAATTTATGTTTCTCACAGTCACCTGTACCCTTTCCCCCTGACAATATCTTGAGGGTCATCATTTTTTGTGCATACACCAAAAAAATCATCAGTCAGTCAGTGGCTATCCACCTTTTGTCAGTATCCCTAAGTCACCAAAAAAATCTCACATGCCCAATCATCTTCCCACCGTCAAGAATAGGATGTATTGCCGACTATGATATGGGAGCCGCGTTGTCGAAGAATTTTGGATGAATTATATCCAAAAGGATTTACTTCCATCGGGATCCAACACCCTACATTTTCATGCACCTTGTATCCTAATGTCTACAAAATCCGATTCACCAACCTTGCTATTGGGTGAGGCTTTTACACCTGTCAAATAGCACCATGACTTGAGATCATTGTTCTAAACCCAGCATCAAGCACAGTCAATGGTTTCACCTTTTCCCCCAATCAACTAAGGCTTATCTAGAGTCTGTAACATCTTTTGAGGTCGGCATGTCTCAATGTGCACTTCTGATCACTCCTAACATCCTACAGCCCTAGATCCTCACCTTCCCAAGGGAATCTATGATCATTGAAAGCCATCATAATCCAAACACCATCCCCACTGTCATACAAGGCACACCAAAATAGATCACCACCATCATCCCGCGATCCCAAAATATCCTTAAGCTTCTGAATTCTATTATGTGCACAAAAAATCCCAAAGAGCTCATTATGACCCACAACATCTATAGGGGTTAGAATATCCTATCAGATGATCAATTTAATCAATAACAAGAAATCATCAAATTGAATGCCATAACATGATAGAGGGAGATGTTGTACTCTAGTGAGTGAAGCTATATTTGAAAATAATTGTGTTATTAGGTTATACGGTATAGGCGGGTGCCACACCATGCCTATCCTGGGCCCAACCCACCACCTACACCTCGCACACCAAATATGATAATTTAAATATTCTAAAAGCGTTGCAGAATTTGATGTATAATTATATAAAAACATTTATAACTATATAGATTTTTTTAAAAAAATTTGTTTTTTTAATTATATAATTTTATTTATAATTATCTATAAATAATTTCAAATAAATATCTATAATTATAATTACAATTAAATATGTATTTATTTAAATAATTATATAATTAAAATAAATACATTTATTATTATTTTAAAAATACATATATTGATACATTAAAACATATATAATTATAATTATATACAAATTTTTATAAATATATTTATTTATAATTATATATATATCAAATTATCAGACCATTTAGAGTATATTAATATTTATTTATAATTATAATTAATAATATATATATTTAAGAAATCCTAAAATTAGAATAATTAATTTATTAATATTTTCATAAATATAAATATTAATAAAATTATGAATAAAATAATTTTTTTAAAATTAGATATAAATTTCTATACAAATATATTTTATAATTATAATAATAAAAGAAATTATATATTTAAATAATTATAAAAATGAAATAAATGTAATTATTAAATTTATAATTTTATAAATTTTTGAAATTATATAAATATATTTATAAATATATATAATTATTTATAACTATATTTATAAATAAATATTTTATTGGAACTAATTTTCCATTTCCCAATGGCTAATTTTTTAAAAATATTTTTACAACTTTTTCCAGTGCTAGAAATTAACAGTGATAAATGCACCCTTTAATAGTGTTTTTTACTGATCATAAAATCACATCCCTTTTATATGGATTGGACACATCAACATTATATTATCACTGATGAATGCATTTCCTAGCACATTTAAAATATCTATCTATAGTGGTGAATGAAAATATATTTACATTGAACCATTTAAATATAAATAGAATTAATTTATTGAATTTTAATAAATTACTGTCATATTGATATAAAATTCAGTTACATAGAAATATAATTGTATAATATGAAATAAAAACTATTATTGGAGGCCTTCTCTAATGATAAACCCAACACCATACAAAAGAATCATGTGTCTATAATAAAAAATTTATTATTTTATTAATATCACATTTTGTAATGTTATATAATCCATGATAAATTTGAATTATAATGATGCACAATAATTTCTTTATTCTCACAAATATATCATAGACTGTTACTCTACTATTTGAAAATAATACGAATGCATTTTCTCATTTTATATTATGTGGTGGAAGTTTTTAACTAAAAAATCACTTCTAAATTGAATGTACACTTTTTCAATAATACTGGGAACATAGAGTATTAGATTGACATATAATTAATCACAACAAGTAAAAAATAGATCATGAAAATTTCTCCTAATGTAAAACAAAAATTAAAGCATGTTTTATTATTTTGACTATGAGATAAATGTTTTGACCTAAATACTGACTTTAATTTGAAAAAAGACGATTTCATTCATATCTACCATACCTTGTATCAAATTTATGTAAGATTAATTAGTATAATTCATTAATTAATAATAAATTTTTTCCTCATGTATCCTAAAATTAAAAAAAATTATTCTTTTTGAATTTATAGTCCATGTATTAAACAAAATTCTCACATTAAAATTAAAAACTAGCACTTTTAGTCATACTGACTAAACCATGTGTCATATTGATGTTCATTTAATTCATGTGGGTCATAGATGAATCAGTTATTTTTGGATTAAATTATCACAACAACGTGAGCACATTCAGAATATAATTTCCATATCTCACCATTATTCAAACTATTTTACATCATAGATGTTACTAACTATAATTATTAGTGGGAGGGCTTTATCATATTCTCACATAATATTGGGACATAAATTTCATATAGATATGTTGAGATTAAAATAACTCTTGAATGGCAACCAAACATAAGGATCATCTAGCGGTATTTTTTATGTGATATTCGAAATTTGTGATTTTTAATCATTTTATTAAAAAAATTTATATATTTTTAGAATATAAAATGTATCATGTAATAGAAAAAGTAATATACACTTTATCATTCATTCATGTTTGATGTATATTTGTATATATTGAAATTCATTTCCTGAAGAGTAATGATAATTTACATCTAAAATTATGAATTTGAGTTATACCTAACTGATATTCACCATGTAGTATCATGATTTTATTGAAATGTTAAGGTAAACATGAGTGTAATTATTATATCAGAATACTAATTATGCTCATGATACTAAAAACATGTTTTTTGTGCCATATTACCCATAACATAGACCACATCGAGTGATACAACCTATTTATTTTGTATAATATGGATGAATGGTTTATATTTATAATCCAAACTATTCTATGTTATTCTGTTAACTATAAATAGAACATTTATAAAAATATATACTTCCTAAAAATGCCTTGTGGTTTAGAAAATTAGTGTGTGGTTTTGTATGTTCTTGATCATGTCATCTATTAGAGCTTGACCATGATTATATTTGTCCATGCATATAAACCATATGATATTTAGTCACTTAATTAAGATGAAATGTTGAAATTTATATCCATAAAAATAATGTACATATGATGTGACTATCTACTTGGATGAGTGAGAAATGATGTGCTCATCTTCTAGATGACTGGAATGTGATGTACTCATTTACCTGGTCAATATAGACATTGAGAATCGAGAATGTATGTGAAATTTATTTCATATTTACATACATTATGTCTCTTAGTAACTCAATGTATTTAAAAAAGTTATCATATAATATACATGTGTTAAATATGACGTGATTAGTGGGCATAGGTATAGATATATATTTGTCGAATGGAGATAAGATAAGATCCCTTTCTATTTTGAGTATCATTTATTCTTTTCCCAAGGCCACACTTTTCTTTCATTTAATGATTTTATGCTCTATTTTCAAGGATATAAAGGACCTTGTGATCACACATTTGGGATTATCTAATGGGGAATGGGATTTAAAATACATAGATACCAAAGAAAAATATGATATAAAGTATATTAAAAAAGAGTATTAGATGGATTTTCACAAGGTATTTCTTATGATGTGATACATCGTGAATTTGATGATAAACTTCAAAATTGTTTTGGATGATATATAAAAGGATTATTGGATATAGTTTCAAATGTTTTATTATATGAAATCATATAAGGTGAAATGGAACAAAAAAATTGGATTTATAGAAAGTGAGAGATTAAAGGGAATAAGAAAACAAGCCATTTGATATCATATAAGATGATAAGGTATATCCTAGATTACAACATATATATGGAAAAAAGAATTAAACTTGTTTTTTTAGGTTAGATAATATTTTATCATATATAAATATCATATGATATTCCTTGAACACTCATCTTATAAAATATGGGTGAATCATAATTCCATGATTCGTAAGCAATGATTTATTTTTCGTAGTTATGATTCATCTAGAGAAGTGGCTTATTAATGAGTTAACACTAAAAAATCTTATATGTAGTCTATTATTGATTATTTTTCTCATGAGATGAAATTTATGGTATAGTGTGTGGTCAAGGGTTGAATTATATGAATCTATAGGCATTTACTGATGCATTTGAGAAATAGAGGAGTAAATGCATGGGCTTGATGAGCATCTATAAAACCTAAATAAAGGATGACTGACCAAAATTCTAGTTAGTGAATGATACTATATCATGTATCTAGCTCAGAATATCTCCCTTCAAGATCTCTCTTCTTCCTTCCTCCATAGTATAAAAAAATATTGTCATATTGGAGAAGTTTGTAAGGTCTTGTATAAACCATTTGTAGGATTCAGTACATACCTGTGGATACACTGTAGACGTAAGAACCTTTTAAATTTTCCTTAGTGATCTTTATAAATCATTAATTAGAAGGAAATAGTTATAATTATCATTAATTTATGGTAGAAATTTTTCAATTATAGTTTATATGAATTTAGTTTGAGGGGCCTCGTGATCTCAATTTTTATGGTCTATAAACATTTTTTCCACCTTGATTAAATGTTAACCATTCTGTAGAAACCTATTAGTTAATTCCAATTGGTAATAAAAGAATTCATTGATAATTTTCTTAATTTATCATGAAAATATGTGTGAATTTGTGTATTAGCGACTATGTGAAACATGTTTTGAACTAAAATATCTATTTTAAATGGAAAACACACACTTTTCGTCATACTTGTTGGAAAGTGTCTCATATTGTTTTATAGTAAATTATTATAGGTAAAAATATGAATCATGGAACATTTTAATAAGGTTTCAAGAAAATATGAGTTAGATTGATTTTTTTTGACAATGTGGAAAATGTTTTGAACTAAAATGTCACATATAAATTGAAAAAATTATTTTTTTACCTATCATGAACATCGCTTGATGGATTAATTTGAGGTAAATTCTAATAGGAAAGAAATCAATAATTGATATTTTTACACTAACTTTAAGAATATATACGTCTGTTTGTTCAGTTTTGACGATGTGATGTAGATTTTAGACTAAAATGTCACTTTTAATTTGAAAACATATAATTTTTATCACACCAAACTAACCATGTGTTGGAATGATATGGATTTAATTCAATAATTTCCTAAATGAATAATAAATTATTTTTAATAAATTAAATGATAATATAGAATGTTTTATATTTTTTTGACTATATGATGGACGTTCAGAATGAAAATATATAACATTTGAAAATATAAAACACAAAATTTTAGTCAAACCAACCACATTGCATGTTAGAATGATTTAAGGTTAATTTGGAAGGGTCATAAATAAATCATGGGATGTTTTCAAAAATTATGATGACAAAAAAATTGTGTTGTATCATTTTTGTCAATGTGATTCATGTTTTGAACTATAATGTTACTTTTAAATTGAAATATATTATTTCCTTATATCAAACACACCATAAGTCTAATTAATGTGAGGTTGATTCATAAATGTAAAAAAATAGTCATCGAACATTTTCATAAATTATGATGAAAATCCAAGAATATTTGATCATTTTTGAAAATACGATACATGTTTTGTACTAGATTACTACTTATAAGTTGATCATATATACTTTTTTTATATCGTCCACACAATGATAAAATTTATGTAAAATTAATTCCTATATTTAATAATTGTTCATGGATAATTTTATTATTGTATCATGATAATCCGATCATATTTTCTCAGTTTTGAATATGTGATGTGTGTTTTGAACTAAACTATTATTTTAAATTGAAAAAACCACATTCAATCATACCAAACACATTTTATGTTAGAGTTATTCGATGCATATTAGTAGAGGTGAAAAAATGATTCATTAATCATTTTAAAAAGTTATCTAGAAAAGATGATATTATTTTCTGAGTTTTGACTATTTGACATAGTGTTTGAACAAAAATGTCACCTTCAAATTCAGCTAACTCACTTTCAATCATATTTCACACATTACATGTAATGTTAATGTGTGGTTAATTCATAAAACACAAAAATAAATCATGGATCATTTTCATAAATAATCATCACAATCCAAAAATGTTTGATTGTTTTTTACAATGTGACACATGTTTTGACCTATACTTTTATTTTTAATTTGAAAATGTTCATATTTACTTATATCAACAACACATTGTGTAAAATTGTTGTGAGATTAATTCATAAATGAAAAAAATGAATAATTATTAATTTTTATAAATAATAAAGATAGTATGAGTGTGATATCTATTATTTTAATATGTGACACATGTTGTGAATGCAAATGTCACTTTTCGAATAAAAACACCAACTTTCAGTATTTTCAGCCACACTGTATGTTAGATTCACATGAGGTTATTTCCCAATTGATACAAAAGATTCTGGGATTATAGAACAAAATTTTCATTAAAATATATTCATGTCTGATCATATTTTACTATGTGACACATGTTTTTATCTAATTTGTTACTTTTAATTTGAAAATGGACACATCAAGTCATGGATTGAAAATTTAAAAATTAGATTGAAACCATTCCAAGAATTCAGATGGGGGAAAATATAATTTATAATATCTTGTTTTCCAGTGACTGAATAATAGTAATATAAAAATTTGGAATAAAAACATTCTATTACATTTTTTATAGATATAGTGCATCAATAATTAAAATAACTATAAAAATAAATTATATATACATTTACAACAGACTCTCCAAACAATCATACAAATAAAAAATTTCTATAACATGTTTTCCATTTTTAAAATTTCATTCACCATAGAATGTTACATGAGTTAATTTTTTAATGAACATAACTCTTTTATATATCAATTATCACTGTCAATGATAATTACTTTGAAAAATAAATACATCATTATAAAAATAAAGTTTAGTTTCTTGGTGTGGGGGGTGGAGTTGACAAAAACTATAAGGTAGTTATTAAAAATTTGAAACCAACATTATTGGTTTCCCATTTTCGAAAAACACATTTCCTTTAATTCAATGGTGAATTCAATATTTCAGATCATCTAAAATGATTGTAATTTCGTTGAACTAAAATAAATATCACCGGTATAGATAGTCAGGGAAATTAAAATTAAATAAAGATTATATATATAATTAACCTCGTTATGATGTCATTTAAATTAAAAAATGTGATGAGAAAACAAATCTTCATAACATATAAAAACATTTTAACATTGTAATATGTTCACCTATTTTTAAAAACACATATTTCTTCATGTCAATATGTGGTCTCCCAATAGTCGTGGTTTTAATATCTCCACCTCAGTTCACTCTAAAATATTTGTATTATTTCACCACTTGTCCTAAGGAATATATACCCATATGATAGAGGCTACCGACTAGTAGCTGAGGTCTAGGGTTTTACAATGGGGAGACTATACACTCATGTTAGAGTGCACAATAAAAACAAAAAATAAACCAAATGAAATTAATATAAAAAATGATAGTATGATTATGTAATAAACTAGAATAAAAAATAATAATTGAATATGGAATCATATTTTCATATAGTCACATGGTAATTTAAACACACATATAATGATTACCCACCATGTTGATCACATAAAATAAATGAATAAAATAATAGATACATGATTATTTAATTCATCCCCAACACATAACTCAGCCATCTCCTAAATCCATCAAACATATTCAACCAAACAATCAAATCTCAGTCTTCTTCCCAACCAGAACATGTGATCATTAAAGTATTCTTGAGTACCCTTAAATCATGGTTTTCTAATCATTTTTCGATTATAACTATGTATGGAATAACAAAATGGCCTCCTTTATAACCAATAAATGAAGGTTTTTAATATTCAATATTCTTATTAGAATAATAAATATGGTTCAAAGTAAAAATTAAATAAATATCATTGATACTCTGATTATAAAGTGATACCTCAGATTGAAAAAATCTCTAATGAAAATTTCTAGTGTTTTTCTCAGAATATAAACTCTACTGGAACATTGGGGTAGACTCTCACCACATAATAAGAAATTTAGTTACAAAATATCAAGTTGAATATACATCCTTATAGAGAACAAATCATCTCTGAACTCAGTTGAATATCCATACCCTGATGGTTAAGCAAGTCATTAGGAAACTCCGGGGTATATATTCACTCAGTCAAGGAAACAGGTCATCCAAAAAATAAATGGAATATCATACCCTATCAAGTATGATCAACTTCTAGAAACATTAGAGAGTATCTGTACCTTGTTAAGGAAGTAATTCATCTAGAAACTCTGTGTAATATCCTCACCCTGTCTGGTAAACAAGTAATCTAGAAACTAAGGGTATTATCATATTGGTATTTGTATGATCATCATGTGAACATGTAAAATTGAAATAGACTATCAAAGTAGGAAGGTTCTTATTCATTGTATCTCGCCATCATCGGGTTAGAAGGGCTAATAATTAGAATACATCCCAATGTATACATATAATCGTATGAAATTCCTTGGGATATAATTTAGTGTATCAATCCAAGTGATATGTCTCAACTTGTTAGCTAAATAATATATTCATAAATATCTCATATACAACCAATTGTATTGGATATAAGAATAAACTTATTAAAACTACTACTAATCATCACATCCCATTAAACACCATAGTGATCATCTGTTAGGGAATACTCAATGTTTTTACTCTGATTGGATATTTATCATTTGACTGTTCATGAAAAATAAAATTAAGCATACATGAATGAGTCATAAATGTTGATTTATGTTATTATAATAACATGATACATTTAAAACCATTAAATACAATCTATTAAGTGTTAAACACATAGACATATAACCTGAACATCATGTGATTGTTTTAGAAATGGAATTTAAGAATTACATACAAATGAATTTCCAATTATATCCTTATATAACCATATGATAAAATACTGCCACTAAATTCATAATGATAAAAAATTATGAAGAAATATTGTATGTATAATGGAGATCCATAGGAATCATATTCCTTAAGAACACCACTTTAAACATATATTCAAATTCCTTAAATTTATAACATGAAATCTTATAATGTTGTAATCTATTATTCACTTAAAACTATTTCTACGACCATCATCATCATCCTAGGAAACCAGTCTATCAAGACCCATTTTATGAAATATTTTATAAATAATGTAACTATTTACATTATAATTTTACTAGCACATCCTAACCCCTTTTAGGATGAAGTGATGTCAACTTTGTTTGGGTAACTAATGAAACTCATAACATTTTTCTTTTCCATTATTCCCTAAACTCTTTTAGGATATAAAGATTAATACTTTGAGAATTATCTAGTATAATCCTTTATAGAATAGTGATATTTAATTTTTCTGGTAACTAAATGTAACTTTTTGATTTATATTTACCATTTTATCATTAAATCTTCTAGGTTATAAATTGAATTTCACTTTTTGATAATAATTAATGTGACTATTTACATTTTTCATTACTGACATACACTATAACATTTTATAGAGCATAAAGTGCAATTAAAATTATTATAATTACTTAATATAAATATCATTATTTATTTATTTTCATATATCTTAATTATTTTATGATATTTAGTGATGAATCTCTATAATATTATACTGGTATAATAATTTTATTATGTGTAATATTCAATTTCTCAGAGTAACTAAATGTCATTACATACATTTTTGTTTAATATAACATATCCTAAATTTTATGATAGGAAGAAAATAATCACTTAAAATAATTAAGGAAAATTTTTTATTTGATTACATTAAACATCTATAAGTTAAAAAAATACTATCTTTAACCTCTTATATACAATTTTTTTTTCACAATATCATTCTAAGACAACAGAAAATATGTTTTGTTTAAGGAATAACATTTATTTCCTTTAAGTTTGAATATAAAATAAATAAATAGTTGTTTCAATATCGTATATATATATTGCATTATATGTGATTGTAACCATTCCTTTTCAAAATAATATTTTGTTAAAATATATCATCGATGGGTGGTGGGAAAACATTCCCAAAAACATTAACAAATGAATATATAAACAATATTTCCTGGATAAACATTTTTTTCAAAATATTATTGTCAAAAAAATGTTAAAGAAATTGATGAATAATAAATCATAGGTATTAAATTCATCATATCAAAAAAATTTCATAACAAATCTTTATAATCAAACATCCTCTTAAATCAGCTGAGATAAATGAGATGAAGAAACACATCATTTACATAGATTTATTTGATCTTGATAAAATCATTTACAATAAAATCCGTTATGCAGTAACCATTTACTTAATCTATTTAATGAAAACACAATCACTTTAAATTATTCCTTTTGATTATGAAATCTTGTATATTTTCAACACTTTGAAAAATATATATTTGACATCACCTACCCTTTTTAATAGAAAAATTGATTTCCATAACACTTACACAAGGCATTTAAATTCCAAGAAGTTCAAAATTATCATTATGTATTTTTTGGATAATTTAATAATACCTAATTATTAATAGTCCTTGACAACCCTATATTTAAATGACCATGATCATCCATTTTGTGGAACATTATTGAACCTTTAAAAAAATTGTTTTATTCTAGTTTGAATTTATACTCTCTTAATCTATCTTCACAACATCAAAATCCCGATATCTTATGCCTTGTTGATATATTCTCAACACATTAAGTGTATGAGGTAAAAATTACATGAATTAATAATTATTTCCAGAACATCTTCATAAATGAAAATAGGATAAATGTTTTATCTAAAAAGTTACCTATAATAATTCATCAGGTTTTCCAGAAAAAATCAATATTATTGAATATCATGGAAATACACAATCATATTGATTTTATGATCCTATAATTATTTAGGAAATTATACATTTAATGAATTTTAAACCATAAATGAAAAATTAAATCCCTTATAAGCAACTAGATTCACATAATGAATAACTTCAACTTTTGGTTACTTGGGAAAGAATTGTTATAACACATAGAATATCTATCTTTATCAAGAACATTTATTAAGCTACAATTCATATGATTTTATTACATTAAGGTCATCATTTCAATGAATAAATTTATAATTGATGATGATCATGAATTTATTTACAAAAAAACATTTAATCAGAAGTAAATCATGAATTATATATTTTATTAAGAATTTTAATGAATGTGATCCCACTAATAATGATAACCACATACATCATATACATTTAGAAATCTGAGATCCATATTTCACTATGCTCTATTTCGATTTAGAAATTCACCCATTAGATGGCTATTTAGGTTGGGCATCATCCCAAAAATATAGTAACAACTCTTGGATAATAGATTGGATAACCCTTTATCCAAATCCATCATATTCCTCCTCCATTATTTGTTATTTTCATAAAGAAACTATCCGAGGAAATTTGGGAACCCTCACAATGTCCAAAATCCACATTCCAGTGGGACAAGTGATCATAGTTTCAAAATTTGAAAAATAACCAAAACACACATTGCAATATGAAAATTACTTACATAATGAAAATTCCAAAACCAGATGTAGAAAAAAATAGAAATATTGTCACTATAATTTTTTGTCATTGTAAATCCCTATAAATCATGTGATCCTCCCATTAAACCCTACATCAAAGAAGTTAATACTATACCACTGCATAAACCTCTACATCTCTACCATCATCACATTACCTTCATCACCAACACATCACCAATGTCATCTCTAAGCTTCATCATCATCCTAATTGGTGTGGCCACAAGAAGAAACTCATCCCATCTATAACAAACGCCTTCTACCAACAAAAAAGGAAACCAAAATCCTTGAAAACATCTTATCTCTGTGGAATAAACTCAACAACACATCGAAAATCTCGAAATGAAGAACAGAAGAAAGGTCCACCTGAATGAAACCTTCAAAGACTAATAGAAACCCAAAAACATCACCATGAAGATAACCCATAACTAATATAAGTGAACACAAAATATAAAATAAGAAATCATCACAAATGATGATAAAACCCTAAAACTGCCACTATACCCCCTCAAACACCGTCCAAAGTTGGTCGAAATCCACATCAACCCCAAGAAAGACGCAGCTAAGCTCTATTGGTTGGCCAGTATATGTAGTGGATTGGAAGAGAACCAAACTCCTCCACCAATACAAACCCAAACCACCTGGAGCACCAGCACCCAAATACATAAATGGTGGTCTGAAGCACAGTGGTAGACAGAAATATCGGAGACGATTAGAGATCTATACCCACACCACCGAGCTTATTTATTCTAGATGGGGAATGAGAAAACAATGGTGGAGGGATAAGAGAAATTTATGTGATGCAAGGGAATGCAGAAAAAATGAGAAACCCCAGGGGAAAAAGAAACCAGGGTATAGAAGGGAAATAATGGCCAAGCAACATGAGGAGTGCTATTGCCGCCAAATGGAATACGAAACCCTTGGAAGAAGGGGATGAAAAAGAAGCATCGAGAATGTAGGGAGCACCTGGAGAATAAATTTCTATTATCAAATCCATCATATGGATTCACTCAATTCATTTCCATTTGTAACCTAATCCTATTATGGTCTCCCAGCCAGTGTAACCCAAAGAAAACACCCAGAAAACAAGCTAAATAGGAGGATCTATGGAAACCCAACATTACCATGACCCACCAACTGAATAATCTTGAGTAACTCATTATATTCAAACATTGAAAAATATATCCAAGAGGCACAATGATTTTGTATGGCCTACCAAATTGGATGATCAAGTTTGTCACATGTGTCTCTTTGGAAGAAATATCACACTTAGTATTTTTGTGGATTTTATTAAGTTATTATTAATTTAATATACATCTTATATATAATAAATTCAGAACTATTGCATCCTATATAATAATTATTTTTTCATTCCTTATTTCTTTTCTATGTATGAATGCTTCTAATGACTTCATTTTTAAATCCTAATTCCAACCACCAAATATATGGGTTCACTCCACTTTAATGTGTAATGTTTTACACAACCCACAAGTCTATCTTAATACTCAAAACACAGAAGTCACGTATATAAAAACAAATTCAAATTCAGCATTTGCATGAGGTAAATGAAAACTCCATGTAAATTCATAGAGATATATGTGATTGGAAAAGTCTATATAAGAAAGCTTGAACCGATATAAATATAACCCCATTACCATTCTTAGATAAGTAAATACTCTAAAAAATTAGGTTGTCTGAACCCATGTCCTTCTAGCAAATGATACTTTACTCAACAGATAATTCAATTCATGAAATCTCTAACACCTAATATCTATAAACTATGCATAAAAACAATTCTAAAGCTCATAACTGAAATTAAAAACTAAGGACACGGAATATAAAATATGTAATTAAGCATTTCATACAAAGATTCATATGCAAATCTCTACTCTAGAATAAATTTATCATATAAGTTTTTTAATTAATTTATTCATAATATAAAAAAATTTAACTATGAATAAAATTGGGAATACTCTTTTAATAAATGAAAAATTAAAATATTTATACATGAGATAATCATTTATGAAGGAGTTAATAAATTTACTCTAATTATATACCCCTCTGTAATCTCACCTTTAACATTATGTACATTCCCAAATTTTGAATATAAAATCATTATATTCATTCTAATGTGATTTATTTTATATTTATCATAATACAGAATTTCCTTTTTAAATATATAATATTATATGAATTATGAACTATTAATAATTAAATTTATACTATTTAAACTTTTAAAATAATCGAAATATCATATAGCTAATTATTATTTAAGCACTGATCATATCAATTATCAAAACACATTTTGATGAAAAAAAATAATATCAAAATAAATCCTTATTAATTTGAAGAATTTCAAATTAAAAAATTGGGAACAAAACATGATTACTATGTATATTTAAAAAGAATAAAATTTATTTATTTTCCAAAATTTGTGAAATTTATGAATTATTTATAAATAAATCCTAATAATAAATATTTTATCTATTAGAAAGAGTATAAATATTTAATATTATTTTGAATATGAACCCTTTCACATTTTATATTAAATGAATTTTATTTGATATTTTATCAAATATAATCATTTTACAATTCAATATCTATTATATAAATTTTTTTAAATATTCTAAATATCATATGTGTTGGAATTTACAATGAATTTATAAATATCAATTTATTATTTCGAAATAAATCTTTTATATTGAAATATTAAATCATTCCATTTATTTTTTCAAATGTTATAAAAATAAATTTATCAATTAAATATATACATTATACTGTAAAATAATTAATAAAACATTAAAATAAATTTATATAAATATTTTCCAGATACATTTACACTATTCTGCTTATTTATAAGTAATATATAGATGACATAAATCAATTAAAAATAAACTATATTAATTAAAAATAAATAATTTATATATTTTCATGGAAAAGAGTAATATATGTGACCTTTTAGTATTTTATTTCTAATATTGATAACTATCATCTTAAACTAAAAACAAATTTTTAAAAAATAAATAAATATGTTGGTTCATCAAAGAAGCTTTCCTATTTGATACCACTGATGAGTTTTTTATGATCATCAATTGACGATGTGCAATAGAATACAACCCAAACATAGGAAGATCAATCTTTGATAATCAATATGTAAATAAATAATATAAAAATTGCACCTAAAATTTTCCAATGGAAATAGTCTAATTCTTCCTCAATGATGGAGAACTCTTGATGTGTATCACGAAGCAGTGAATTAAATCACATAGCCTCCAAGTGGGTACACCAACCAATTGATCCAAAATCGTATCATAAGGATAGCTAAATGTTGAAGGGGTTCTAGATCCTTCATCTCAGACAATAAACAATAGTGTGGGAAGAAGAGATAAAATTATATACATCCTCACAATTTCTTATTTTCAACAAGTGGGATCACATCCCTTTTTATAGCCACACATGAAGTTTTTTATTAATTGAAAATGAATCAAACCTATTAATGTATCTATATAAAATTATCCCCAGGATTAATTGAATCCAATTCAATGAGCGTTCAATCTAATTATTCTATTAAAAAGGATTTAAATTTATAATTAAATCATCTTGGAGAAATAATTATATATCAAATATATATTAATTATCGCATGTGCTGAATACATGAATAATAATACACACATTGAATTCATGTAATTAAATATACATATTTTATATATAAAATCATATTATATATATATTAGATAATATTTAATAATGTACCACATACACCAAAATTCCATATGAAATTTGTCCATAACATCACAACTCTTGGGGAATCTATCCAAACATTTCTGGATATGGTGTTTCACAAAATTCTCTTCATTTTGTAGAAACACTTTTCCAAATTATTATCTATATCTAAGGGCCAAATTGTGTGACCCTACGAGCATTAGTATAATTCAAAACAACTATGAAAACTATATTTCATAGATGTACACTATGAGCGGAGTCTAGAAAAGAATCCAGAATGAGGATGTCTCATTCAAGCCCATGTTGGCAATGGCACTTGTGATTGAATCTAGAGAGAATGATCTAGTGGATGAAGCATGGATGTGTGAGTTTTGAGGAGGAGGAAAATGGTTTCAATGGTTTAGAAGAACATTGAATAGTGGGTTTGAACCCAATAAAGAGGGTTTCATAAAGGTATTCTTATATTTATCGATTTTGTGAGCTCGTTGTCTTGTTTGTGCTTATTTTATTCTAGATTATGTGGGTTTCATTGCATCATTAATACTTTCATTATGTTCTTTTTATTTTATCTTCTATTTATTATATCCTTTTTTATAAGTTTTCATTTGTTGTTTTCTTAACAAAAGGGATCAGGTGGTGTTTTTTCCATAAAGTAAGACTAAAGTGGATCAAACCATGCAAATATACTGTGTTATTTTTCTTTATGCATTTTATTATTCTCATTTTGAATTTGTCATGCTACTGTTCCCTTCTGTTTGTTTTCCTATTTTTGTTGTATTTGTATTTCTTTTTTATGCATTTTCTTTATCAAATATCTTATTGTTTTTTTTTGTCTGGTGGGTCATGCGTTACAACCTCACACATTAATGATTTTTGTGTTGTTTGGGATGTCCTAAAAATTTATTTTTTCTATAATCCTAATGTAATAAATTATATTCCAAAATATAATTTATGATTTTTTATATATAATAGAAATTATTTATTTACAGGTAACCAATTCTAGGATCTATCATTTGTTGAAGTGAATTATTTTGGGAAGAAAATATTATAACTACAAAGTCTCATAGATTGAATTTTATGAAAAATTCAACATATAAGACTTATGTTCATGTGTAGAATATTTGAAGTCTTATGATTAATAATTTATTGTTACTTTTTTACAATAGACATGTGACGATTTTGTTAAATAATTAAAAAAAACCAAAACCATTTGAGTGATCATGTTTATAACACTACATTCACGAACACACCTTATCATACGTGTGAGGGGATAGGTTGACACAAATAAAATGAGAGCACCAAACCCCATTAATGGATGAAATAAATATTTTCTGGAATATATCAAAATCATAGAACCAAACCAATCAAAATACATGAATGGATAAGGACAAACAGGAACAGAATATTTTACATACTTTGGTCCCATGGGGACATACATGCATGATAATAACACAACCAAATACACACAGATATTTCTAATTTTCAAAATAAAAAAACACTACAAGGTGTTAATCAACAAGAGAAGAAAACATGAACAATAAAATACATGGTTTATACCATAGAAATAAAAAAATCTAAAAAACCATCCCTTATTATGTCAGATTTTTAACAATCTTTGGTATTCCAAATCTCTTGAAGTAGGTGCGAGTCGCTAAAAACATCTAGATATACAGTTTCACCTTCCCATTGAGATTTTTGAAATAGTCACTAATGATGGATGCACTTCTTCTCCCATAAAAGGATGTTATATACATCATAGGGCTGACAACATGATGTTCCTAGGGGAGAGCAGGAGGTTGGGACTGAACACTCACTTGGAGCAACATTGAGAAACATGTTCTTTGAAGGAAAACCGAGATATAGAGCCAAGAGAGATAAAAAACTAATTATCCTGATTGACTCCACTTGAGCAATGGGTGATCAATTACACATGACAATGGAAGAGCCACTGAAAGGACATAGAAAGTCATGAGTATCCATGAACCCACATCAAAATAGAATGATAGTAGTGTAGGTAGATAAATCAATGTAAGTGGATGAATCAGATAAAAAGGGAGGAGGGGATTATCAATGGCCATGAATACAACTATGGAGGATATCCAAAGTGTCACCTGTTGTAACGCCCCGACCCTAGTTACCCAGAGTCGGTGCATTATTACATAACATTGGCATGATCATGAGAAAGATCAAGTCTCGAAAGACCGATTGGTTTAGTAGCCTTGGAATAACTAGATACATCCATAAATTTTTACATTACATCATTAAAAAAACATCTTCTCTTCATATCCCCTCATACTATCCCTGCAGGTCATTCATAAATTACTTCTTCATAATCCTGGAAAAAAAAATAAAACATTGAAAGGGGTGAGCTCGGATGCTCAGTAAGGATAACATTATAGCAGAAGCATTCATAAATAATCATAAACACTTAAGGCAATTTATAACTAAAACAAAAGCCTTTGAAACTTGAACTTCAGCATAAAATGGCAAAGGTAAAATGAAATAATGCCATTTACTTACTCACATGGATATTCTACTAGTCGAATGATCACATGCAATATCAATAACCACTTTCATAATGATGGAATGCATAATTCCAGACTATCATAACCACATAGCCAAGGCCTCGTGCCAAGACTACAAATAAGATTTTGCCAAGGCCTTATGGCAAGACACTAGTTTGTCTCATGAGACCTACCGATGCATCGAGGAGCTATAGCGGGCTCCACCCATCACTTATTAAGTCCAATGCATTCCTCATATGAATAGGTTTAAGCATAAAATAAACATTCGTATTAAAACTAGCATACGAAATGTCAATACTTTAACCACAAACCATGAATGGTATAAAAATAGAACATCCACAGTCAAACATAACTCATTTGATACAATATGGAAGATTGTATTGTATCAAATTAACCTCAATCATGAATAATGAAGGATGTTGACACAGATGAAAATAATCATCATAACTATTTGAGAGAAATATCCCCCTTTTCTTGAAAACTTTTAAAAGTCACACTTTTTGTCAAGAAGACATTCAAAAATAGATTTTTGAATCAACGTGTCCCATACCACTTTGAAACTTTTAAAAGGATTTTTAAATTTAAAACTTTAATGTCCATAAAAATAAATCCTTAAAACCATTTTTAAAATATGGAAATTAATGAGCATGATTTAGAAGAATAATTCTTTAAAACATTTTAAAATGGTATTTTGGTTAGAGTTTCTAACCAAAAGAGAGACACTTGAATACAAATAATTGAGGTAATAAAAATATTGTAATATCATGAGAATAAAGGAATTCATGATATACTATGTCAAAGTACATTATATACACCACATAAAAATGATTTGGTGTATATCATCAAAGAAGTCTCAATGGAATGTAAATTGAGATGAAATCTCTCATAATGGTTGTATCCTTAGGTTAAGGATAAATCAACGACATAATTATGTGTGAGAAATATAAATACACTAAATATGATTGGATATTCAGTGTAAATCAATCGAAGGATATTCACACATATTCTTGTAAAAATAATACCAACGAATTGGATGTTTAACTCAACAAATGGAGAATGAGTTAAAATTACTCTTATCAAATTCATATCAATGAATTGAGAATTATCAATGGAGTGATTATGTGTATCAAACTTATATCCACAGGAAGGGGAGTGGAAATTATGACATAATCAAATGAATAGTGATTCCACATATAATCTTGGGGTAATATAATCAATGAAATATGCGTAAAGCCAAATGAGTGGAAATTGAAATCTCAAATTCCCTTATTGATTAGGTAACTTAAGAAACAAAAACCCATGAAAGAAATATCATACCATGATGATGTAAATACCCATAAAATAAAGTATATTACACAATGAATACAATCATGGGTAGTACACATACACCACATGCAATAATTAAGTGGTGATCAATGGAATTCTCACGGAATTAAAAGTGAGACAAGAAACCCCTTACCACGTTAATCAACTGAGTCACATGGCCAAAAGTTAATAAACACCAAATGATTTACAGAATAAGATTAATATAAAGTGAATCATGATAATATATATCAAATGGAAGTACACAATACACCACTTTCAATAATTTAGTAGCGAACAATGGAAATCTCACGGAATTGAAAGTGAGATAAGAGAATCCCTTACTTTGTACTTTTTCCTTCGTCGATGGTAGGTTTACCTCCTGTATAATGGTGAAATAATTGTTATTGAATAATACAAGAATCATTTACTTTAATATGATATCATATATGATCTTTTAACATTGATTTGTTAATAATATCTTAGAATTATCGTCATTTCAGGTGTTAACGGGTTCATTTTACTTTATATTCATTGTTATGTGAGCCATATTCGTTATTAATGGGATGTATATTATTCATATCCAGAATGGTATCAAGTCCTTAAACATAATTTTTAAATCATAAAATGATAATTATACTTGAATGGATACGATGGAAAATGAATCTCATCGCGTTCGTGGAGACGGTAGTCCGTACGTACGCACGAACGCTACTTCCATTTAATTTTTATTTTAAAAGAATCGAATACCAATGATACATAGGTATATTACTATTCCAGTATAATATAATATTTTATACATGTTACTTAAGTTCATTAACACCATCCTTTATACGTTCCATGTGTGGTATGAACGAGTCATATCATTTTAATGGGGCGGTAGTCCGCACTTCCTCAAATGAAATTATCGTATGTATATACAACATGAAACGAATAATGGTATGAAATAAAATAGAATTACAGAAGCTTATATATAAAATATATATCATTAATATCATATTTAATTACAGTGCCATCATAATGGCCACCATGAGAGGCGGTAAGATGTATTTGAACAATCATCGTTTCGTGAGGCGTTAGTTTGCCATCCACAGAAACATTATGTTCATCATCCATTAGATGGAGTTGTGTGTATGTGTAGTTTGAATCCATATTATAACAACATCCTAGTATATTGAGGATACTGGTGTTGTTACAAAAGAAAGGAAATAAAAAGAGTTTGGGGGTTGGAGAAGCAAAATAAATGAAAATAATTTAAGAGAAATCGTTACCTTTAATTTAGGTAACTCACTTTGGTTAGAACCAACGGACTTGTTGAAATGCTTTATGCCTAAGGGGAAGCTTCAAGGAGGAGGAGAGGGATGTGGGGAGCTTATTTGGGCAGAGTTTGGACGAGCCAAGTGGCTTGAGAGGTGTGAGGAATGAGAATAAGTGGTCTCCTTTTATAAGGGAGAAGAGGGGCTCTTTAGGAAAGAGTGAAAGTATTACTTTATAATATAATTATATTCGGTTTATAATGGTCCAAAAATCATTGAGGTCGAAGATAAGATGACTAATATTCTAAATAACATCAACCAATAATATGTTGACAGGTTTTAGATAATATTTTAATCATTATAATCTTATTTATTTAAATGATTTATTAATGAGGTAAACATTGCATCATTATTGTGTCATTAATAATTTAAATTATTTGATGTCTAAAAATTATAAATAAAATATAATTATGTAGGAAATCGTTTTAGCTTTCTAATGAATATTTATAATCGAAAATACAACATGTATAACCCTATGTAAAAATTGTTCTTTTAAAAGATGTAAGCTTATGCCATTTTTGTATTCATTTTAACTTAATTAAAATAAAGTGTCATTATCACTTACAAATGGATCAATGGGGTCCCAAAATTGACCCAAAGATGCCCATGGTCGACCATGTATCAAACAATAGGTTTAAGACACGTTTTAGGGTAATTTAGTATTATTATAATATTATTTTTTAACCCTTATTTACCGGATTTACCCTTAACCACGGTAAATAAAATATTTACCGCAGTAATTATTCAAAATGTCTAAAAATAAAAGTTACCTATTTACACAATTTGAACATCCTGATTCCAAATATGGAATCCATTTTTCTAAATTCAAAACACAGAATTGGCAGAAATTAATTTAAAATTAATTCCCGCTGTCAAAACAAAAAGCGTGTTTTTAAGAGATAATAACTATCAAAAGATTGAAATTTGTTTATGTTCGGTTTAATTGTAAAATAATGTCCAATGACCAAAATTATATTAAATGGTAAAAATATATTCTAAATATACTTTAAAACCACTCAAATTCATAATTTATCACTATTAATTATTTTGATTAAAAAAGTTGTTTTTAATTAAAATTTATTAATTTTTACTATTCATCAAAATATGAAAGTTATCCGAAAAGTAAAAAATTTCACCTTAGGCTAAATTTGATATTCCGAATCCAAAAATGAAGTCCATTTTGAAATATAAAATATATATAATTTCAAAAAATTAAGTATTACTATTCATAACGGCTAGTTTGATCGGTTGTGGTGTGTGTTAAAACTCGAAGTTGCGTACAACACACGCTACTGTTTAATTCAAAGGAAAGCGTACCGTGGAAGCTTGGGATGTTTTATTTTAAATTTTTTGATGTCCCCATTTAGTCAAAAAGTTTAAAATATTTTATTTAAAAAGGGTTCACTATTAAAAGTTGGTAAAACTACAATACTGAAGATGAATTTGTTCTTACATTATGTCTAAGAAACTCATAATATGGATTCTAAAATTATAAGGATTATATAAAGTTTAAAATTTAGTTAATGCTATTCATAACCTTTTTTGAACGGCTTGTTTGGTAATTCATGGTGCGCTTGAACTCGGTGTTGCGTGTAGTGCAAGTTATTGAATTATTTTGAAGAAATAACACACTATGAAATCTTGGGGTGTTACATTCTCCCCTCCTTCAATAAATTGCGTCCTCACAATTTGAAATTGTTCTTCGAAAATAAATGGCTGAAAATAGAAAATATATTTGTGGGAAAACCCACATCGGAAATTGGTTTACTAAAATTTAGTCTTAATATAAGGAAAAGAGAAATGAAAGGGTCACCACCAAATTATGATCTCGATTAGGAGAACATTGGTGGCAATTAGAGACATATAATTGGAGGAAAAACGTAAATATTTATAGGTAGTGGTTGAGGTCATCAATCACAAACAAGTATAAAATTGAGGTCCTTAAACTCATCAATCTATGATGATTTGAAGTACCATCGGTTCAACAAAATATAGGGTATTGGGATCACACATTTTTGACATTTCAAAATATCTTAGTTCAAATCCCACATCGAAAAATGAATTAATGAGGCCTCTATTTAAAATAAAGAGTGGAAAGTATGAAGATTACCGAAAATAACACATACTAGGGTTCCATGTAGGAAAATATGGATATGGAGGAGAAATCTAACCATCAATTATCTGATGGAGAGTGGTAGAGAACATGTCTATGAAAAGGCCAACAATCCCAAAGCCATAAATTAGTGATGATTTAAGGTACCATCTAGGACAAATTTTTTTTTAAAAGTTACATTACATAAGGAAGAGGAATTCATTTATGATATTGACAAAGAACATTATGAGATATACTTAAATTTTAAGTAGATTTTCATTCTTTAATAAATTTCCACCACTAACTCAATTTTTTTTAAACGATGAGTATTCAAGAAGACTTGGTCACACTGGAAGAGCTAGAATAAACTTCTATAGAATCACATGATCCATGCAGGATAAACCATATATTTACATTGTCTTTGAAGATTAATCAAAACCAAAATGGTTAGTGAATGATCTAATGATCCCCCAAAAGGATATTCATTGAGATAAATATGCACTAATCTTAATTTCTAAAATTAAACCAACAATACCCCAAATTTAAATAGATACCATTCAATAACCAATTGTCCTTAAAATCCTTTAATATAATCCAAACTAATATTGAAACCCAAAACATAGAAGAATTTGATTATGTAGTCTCCCATGTTACATTGTATCTCCAAATGACATCAAATACTCTTAAAGTCACATACTTAAAAGTAATTAACATCATCACATATTCTCTGTTATAGGTTAATCATTTCCATAAATAACCCAAATCACTATAAATCAACAATAAAAATGTAGATAAAAATCCACCATTACTCTACAAATGAAACCTCATTGTATTCTATTTTCCTTGGGCATATAGTGTTCCTAACAAAACGAACATCTTCCAAAATAACATTTATCACTTAATCACCAAATCATTTTCCTATACCAAGGGTATTCATTTGATAAGACATAAGAACCCAAATCATCTTATTATTGATCAATAAAATCATTTAACAAAAAAAATAGTCATACTAACCAGGGACTTCACGTAGTCCAGTGGTAGGCGATAAATCCCAATCGCACTTTGGTTGTGGGTTCGATTCCCACAGCTTTGTCCGACGCGACGGGTTGTCACACGGTCTACGTGTTGTCCTTTTTCAAAAACTATATTCTATAATATTACCAAAATGAGATAAATTTTTCAAAATAACATAATTTAACCACAAATGTTATATCATACTTTGCATTTTCATCCCAAATTATAATAACTTATCATTTTCTCAAACCCCAATGATCATATAAAACCAAATGGTTATTTATACCTATATCCACAAGAGAAGAGACAATTATTCCTCAAATATCATTCTCACATGGAAAACTGAGGGGTTACAAATACAAGAGAAAATTATTCCAAAGTAAACCCATCAACAAGGAGTGCTAATACTTTTTAAATTTTTCTCCAACCATTTATTTCCACATAGCTTCTTCTTTGAGCAAGAAAATATCCTATAAAATAGGACATTCACTCGGGTAATGGCCAGGTCCCCTACATTTACGACAAATGACTGTAAATGGACTCTTGGGACCATTTTTATCTTCTTCCATAGTACTCTTCATTTTTCTTCGGCAATTCTTCACTTTATGTCCTTCCTTCCCGCACGTAAAACATTTCGTTGTCCCATTGAGACACTTTCCTGGGTGTCTCTTTCCACAATTCTTGCATGATGAAAATTGAGGTTTCTTTTCTCCATGGTCTCCATTGCTGGAGATCTTATCATTTATCACCTTTCTCTTCCTTGTTGAGTCTGGGAGTTGGTTAATATATATGTTGTTGATCATATTTTTGGAAAACTAATTTGGCATAAAGACGATATCTTTTAAGCCTATCAACATTCCATTTTGTTGCTCATTTCCACCACCGTTCCAACCTTGTACATCATTCTCAAAGTCACTATGACTTCCTTGGAATCCAGCCATTGACTAAAAACCAGAAAGCATTGTGTGAGTAATAGTAGTCGTAAAATCATTTAGAGATTAAAATGTCACCATATTCTCAATTTGAAACATATTAGGATTAACCAAGGTCATTTACTCTCATCTTATGTATATATTACTTAAATCAGTTTGTAAAGAAAATGTAAATTATCCTAAGCATATCCCCCGGGAGTGTCGTAACCAAGAGTGCAGCAAGGCCCGTTGTCGTGCACCAGTTCCCGTTCGAGTCTAGCTCAAAGCGGTGTTTTCGGGTTTTACCCCTAGGTACATCTGTGCCAGAGCCGCCTCTACCTGCTCGTATCCAGACAGGGATGTATTGCTTGGAAAACTCACAAAATCTCTACAATACCAAAACTCTAGGAAGATCTTTTATACTAATCCTCAATGTTCATCTTAGGTCTACGTTCTCTAATCAGAGTTTATCTAAATCTAGTTTCCAAGGTTTGTACTAAACTTCCTCTGATACCAACTGTAATGCCCCGACCCTAGTTACCCAGAGTCGGTGCATTATTACATAACATTGGCATGATCATGAGAAAGATCAAGTCTCGAAAGACCGATTGGTTTAGTAGCCTTGGAATAACTAGATACATCCATAAATTTTTACATTACATCAAAAAAAAAACATCTTGTCTTCATATCCCCTCATACTATCCCTGCAGGTCATTCATAAATTACTTCTTCATAATCCTGGAAAAAAAATAAAACATTGAAAGGGGTGAGCTCGGATGCTCAGTAAGGATAACATTATAGCAGAAGCTTTCATAAATAAGCATAAACACTTAAGGCAATTTATAACTAAAACAAAAGCCTTTGAAACTTGAACTTCAGCATAAAATGGCAAAGGTAAAATGAAATAATGCCATTTACTTACTCACATGGATATTCTAATAGTCGAATGATCACATACAATATCAATAACCACTTTCATAATGATGGAATGCATAATGCCAGACTATCATAACCACATAGCCAAGGCCTCGTGCCAAGACTACAAATAAGATTTTGCCAAGGCCTTGTGCCAAGACACTAGTTTGTCTCATGAGACCTACCGATGCATCGAGGAGCTATAGAGGGCTCCACCCGTCACTTATTAAGTCCAATGCATTCCTCATATGAATAGGTTTATGCATAAAATAAACATTCGTATTAAAACTAGCATACGAAATGTCAATACTTTAACCACAAACCATGAATGGTATAAAAATAGAACATCCACAGTCAAACATAACTCATTTGATACAATATGGAAGATTGTATTGTATCACATTAACCTCAATCATGAATAATGAAGGATGTTGACATAGATGAAAATAATCATCATAACTATTTGAGAGAAATATCCCCCTTTTCTTGAAAACTTTTAAAAGTCACACTTTTTGTCAAGAAGACATTCAAAAATAGATTTTTGAATCAAAGTGTCCCATACCCCTTTGAAACTTTTAAAAGGATTTTTAAATTTAAAACTTTAATGTCCATAAAAATAAATCCTTAAAACCATTTTTAAAATATGGAAATTACTGAGCATGATTTAGAAAAATAATTCTTTAAAACATTTTAAAATGGTATTTTGGTTAGAGTTTCTAACCAAAAGAGAGACACTTGAATACAAATAATTGAGGTAATAAAAACATTGTAATATCATGAGAATAAAGGAATTCATGATATACTATGTCAAAGTACATTATATACACCACAAAAATGTGATTCGGGGTATATCATCAAAGAAGTCTCAATGGAATGTAAATTGAGATGAAATCTCTCATAAAGGTTGTATCCTTAGGTTAAGGATAAATCGACGACATAATTATGTGTGACAAATATAAATACACTAAATATGATTGGATATTCAGTGTAAATCAATCAAAGGATATTCACACATATTCTTGTAAAGACAATACCAACGAATTGGATGTTTAACTCAACAAATGGAGAATGAGTTAAAATTACTCTTATCAAATTCATATCAATGAATTGAGAATTATCAATGGAGTGATTATGTGTATCAAACTTATATCCACAGGAAGGGGAGTGGAAATTATGACATAATCAAATAAATAGTGATTCCACACATAATCTTGGGGTAATATAATCAATGAAATATGCATAAAGCCAAATGAGTGGAAATTGAAATCTCAAATTCCCTTATTGATTAGGTAACTTAAGAAAAAAACACCCATGAAAGAAATATCATACCATGATGATGTAAATACCCATAAAATAAATTATATTACACAATGAATACAATCATGGGTAGTACACATACACCACATGCAATAATTAAGTGGTGATCAATGGAATTCTCACAGAATTAAAAGTGAGACAAGAAACCCCTTACCACATTAATCAACTGAGTCGCATGGCCAAAAGATAATAAACACCAAATTATTTACAGAATAACATGAATATAAAGTGAATCATGATAATATATATCAAATGGAAGTACACAATACACCACTTTCAATAATTTAGAAGCGAACAATGGAAATCTCACGGAATTGAAAGTGAGATAAGAGAATCCCTTACTTTGTACTTTTTCCTTGGTCGATGGTAGGTTTACCTCCTGTATAATGGTGAAATAATTGTTATTGAATAATACAAGAATCAGTTACTTTAATATGATATCATATATGATCTTTTAACATTGATTTGTTAATAATATCTTAGAATTATCGTCATTTCAGGTGTTAACGGGTTCATTTTACTTTATATTCTTTGTTATGTGAGCCATATTCGTTATTAATGGGATGTATATTATTCATATCCAGAATGGTATCAAGTCGTTAAACATAATTTTTAAATCATCATATGATAATTATACTTGAATGGATACGATGGAAAATGAATCTCATCGCGTTCGTGGAGACGGTAGTCCGTACGTACGCACGAACGCTACTTCCATTTAATTTTTATTTTAAAAGAATCGAATACCAATGATACATAGGTATATTACTATTCCAGTATAATATAATATTTTATACATGTTACTTAATTTCATTAACACCATCCTTTATACGATCCATGTGTGGTATGAACGAGTCATATCATTTTAAGGGGGCGGTAGTCCGCACTTCCTCAAATGAAATTATCATATGTATATACAACATGAAAAGAATAATGGTATGAAATAAAATGGAATTACAGAAGCTTATATATAAAATATATATCATTAATATCATATTTAATTATAGTGCCATCATAATCGCCACCATGAGAGGCGGTAAGATGTATTTGAACAATCATCGTTTCGTGAGGCGTTAGTTTGCCATCCACAGAAACATTATGTTCATCATCCATTAGATGGAGTTGTGTGTATGTGCATTTTGAATCCATATTATAACAACATCCTAGTATATTGAGGATACTGGTGTTGTTACAAAAGAAAGGAAATAAAAAGAGTTTGGGGGTTGGAGAAGCAAAATAAATGAAAATAATTTAAGAGAAATCGTTACCTTTAATTTAGGTAACTCACTTTGGTTAGAACCAAAGGACTTGTTGAAATGCTTTATGCCTAAGGGGAAGCTTCAAGGAGGAGTAGAGGGATGTGGGGAGCTTAGTTGGGAAGAGTTTGGACGAGCCAAGTGGCTTGAGAGGTGTGAGGAATGAGAATAAGTGGTCTCCTTTTATAAGGGAGAAGAGGGGCTCTTTAGGAAAGAGTGAAAGTATTACTTTATAATATAATTATATTCGGTTTATAATGGTCCAAAAATCATTGAGGTCGAAGATAAGATGACTAATATTCTAAATAACATCAACCAATAATAATTGGACAGGTTTTAGATAATATTTTAATCATTATAATCTTATTTATTTAAATGATTTATTAATGAGGTAAACATTGCATCATTATTGTGTCATTAATAATTTAAATCATTTGATGTCTAAAAATTATAAATAAAATATCATTATGTAGGTAATCTTTTTAGCTTTCTAATTAATATTTATAATCGAAAATCCAACATGTATAACCCTATGTAAAAATTGTTCTTTTAAAAGATGTAAGCTTATGCCATTTTTGTATTCATTTTAACTTAATTAAAATAAAGTGTCATTATCACTTACAAGTGGATCAATGGGGTCCCCAAATTGACCCAAAGATGCCCATGGTCGACCATGTATCAACCAATAGGTTTAAGACACGTTTTAGGGTAATTTAGTATTATTATAATATTATTTTTTAACCCTTATTTACCGGATTTACCCTTAACCATGGTAAATAAAATATTTACCGCAGTAATTATTCAAAATGTCTAAAAATAAAAGTTACCTATTTACACAATTTGAACATCCTGATTCCAAATATGGAATCCATTTTTCTAAATTCAAAACACAGAATTGGCAGAAATTAATTTAAAATTAATTCCCGCTGTCAAAACAAAAAGCGTGTTTTTAAGAGATAATAACTATCAAAAGATTGACATTTGTTTATGTTCGGTTTAATTGTAAAATTATGTCCAATGACCAAAATTATATTAAATGGTAAAAATATATTCTAAATATACTTTAAAACCACTCAAATTCATAATTTATCACTATTAATTATTTTGATTAAAAAAGTTGTTTTTAATTAAAATTTATTAATGTTTACTATTCATCAAAATATGAAAGTTATCCGAAAAGTAAAAAATTTCACCTTAGGCTAAATTTGATATTCCGAATCCAAAAATGAAGTCCATTTTGAAATATAAAATATATATAATTTCAAAAAATTAAGTATTACTATTCATAACGGCTAGTTTGATCGGTTGTGGTGTGTGTTAAAACTCGAAGTTGCGTACAACACACGCTACTGTTTTATTCAAAGGAAAGCGTACCGTGGAAGCTTGGGATGGTTTATTTTAAATTTTTTGATATCCCCATTTAGTCAAAAAGTTTAAAATATTTTATTTAAAAAGGGTTCACTATTAAAAGTTGGTAAAACTACAATACTGAAGATGAATTTGTTCTTACATTATGTCTAAGAAACTCATAATATGGATTCTAAAATTATAAGGATTATATAAAGTTTAAAATTTAGTTAATACTATTCATAACCTTTTTTGAACGGCTTGTTTGGTAATTCATGGTGCGCTTGAACTCGGTGTTGCGTGTAGTGTATGTTATTGAATTATTTTGAAGAAATAACACACTATGAAATCTTGGGGTGTTACATTCTCCCCTCCTTCAATAAATTGTGTCCTCGCAATTTGAAATTGTTCTTCGAAAATAAAAAGTTGAAAATAGAAAATATATTTGTGGGAAAACCCACATCGGAAATTGGTTTACTAAAATTTAGTCTTAATATAAGGAAAAGAGAAATGAAAGGGTCACCACCAAATTATGATCTCGATTAGGAGAACATTGGTGGCAATTAGAGACATATAATTGGAGGAAAAACGTAAATATTTATTGGTAGTGGTTGAGGTCATCAATCACAAACAAGTATAAAATTGAGGTCCTTAAACTCATCAATCTATGATGATTTGAAGTACCATCGGTTCAACAAAATATAGGGTATTGGGATCACACATTTTTGACATTTCAAAATATCTTAGTTGAAATCCCACATCGAAAAATGAATTAATGAGGCCTCTATTTAAAATAAAGAGTGGAAAGTATGAAGATTACCGAAAATAACACATACTAGGGTTCCATGTAGGAAAATATGGATATGGAGGAGAAATCTAACCATCAATTATCTGATGGAGAGTGGTAGAGAACATGGCTATGAAAAGGCCAACAATCCCAAAGCCATAAATTAGTGATGATTTAAGGTACCATCTAGGACAACATTTTTTTTTAAAGTTACATTACATAAGGAAGAGGAATTCATTTATGATATTGACTAAGAACATTATGAGATATACTTAAATTTTAAGTAGATTTTCATTCTTTAATAAATTTCCACCACTAACTCAATTTTTTTTAAACGATGAGTATTCAAGAAGACTTGGTCACACTGGAAGAGCTAGAATAAACTTCTATAGAATCACATGATCCATGCAGGATAAACCATATATTTACATTGTCTTTGAAGATTAATCAAAACCAAAATGGTTAGTGAATGATCTAATGATCCCCCAAAAGGATATTCATTGAGATAAATATGCACTAATCTTAATTTCTAAAACCAAACCAACAATACCCCAAAGTTAAATAGATACCATTCAATAACCAATTGTCCTTAAAATCCTTTAATATAATCCAAACTAATATTGAAACCCAAAACATAGAAGAATTTGATTATGTAGTCTCCCATGTTACATTGTATCTCCAAATGACATCAAATACTCTTAAAGTCACATACTTAAAAGTAATTAACATCATCAAATATTCTCTGTTATAGATTAATCATTTCCATAAATAACCCAAATCACTATAAATCAACAATAAAAATGTAGATAAAAATCCACCATTACTCTACAAATGAAACCTCATTGTATTCTATTTTCCTTGGGCATATAGTGTTCCTATCAAAATGAACATCTTCCAAAATAACATTTATCACTTAATCACCAAATCATTTTCCTATACCAAGGGTATTCATTTGATAAGACATAAGAACCCAAATCATCTTATTATTGATCAATAAAATCATTTAACAAAAAAAATAGTCATACTAACCAGGGACTTCACGTAGTCCAGTGGTAGGTGATAAATCCCAATCGCACTTTGGTTGTGGGTTCGATTCCCACAGCTTTGTCCGACGCGACGGGTTGTCACACGGTCTACATGTTGTCCTTTTTCAAAAACTATATTCTATAATATTACCAAAATGAGATAAATTTTTCAAAATAACATAATTTAACCACAAATGTTATATCATACTTTGCATTTTCATCCCAAATTATAATAACTTATCATTTTCTCAAACCCCAATGATCATATAAAACCAAATGGTTATTTATACCTATATCCACAAGAGAAGAGACAATTATTCCTCAAATATCATTCTCACATGGCAAACTGAGGGGTTACAAATACAAGAGAAAATTATTCCAAAGTAAACCCATCAACAAGGAGTGCTAATACTTTTTAAATTTTTCTCCAACCATTTATTTCCACATAGCTTCTTCTTTGAGCAAGAAAATATCCTATAAAATAGGACATTCACTCTGGTAATGGCCAGGTCCCCTACATTTACGGCAAATGACTGTAAATGGACTCTTGGGACCATTTTTATCTTCTTCCATAGTACTCTTCATTTTTCTTCGGCAATTCTTCATTTTATGTCCTTCCTTCCCGCACGTAAAACATTTCGTTGTCCCAATGAGACACTTTCCTGGGTGTCTCTTTCCACAATTCTTGCATGATGAAAATTGAGGTTTCTTTTCTCCATGGTCTCCATTGCTGGAGATCTTATCATTTATCACCTTTCTCTTCCTTGTTGAGTCTGGGAGTTGGTTAATATATATGTTGTTGATCATATTTTTGGAAAACTGATTTGGCATAAAGACGATATCTTTTACGCCTATCAACATTCCATTTTCTTGCTCATTTCCACCATCGTTCCCACCTTGTACATCATTCTCATAGTCACTATGACTTCCTTGGAATCCAGCCATTGACTAAAAACCAGAAAGCATTGTGTGAGTAATAGTAGTCGTAAAATCATTTAGAGATTAAAATGTCACCATATTCTCAATTTGAAACATATTAGGATTAACCAAGGTCATTTACTCCCATCTTATGTATATATTACTTAAATCGGTTTGTAAAGAAAATGTAAATTGTCCTAAGCATATCCCCCGGGAGTGTCGTAACCAAGAGTGCAGCAAGGCCCGTTGTCGTGCACCAGTTCCCGTTCGAGTCTATCTCAAAGCGGTGTTTTCGGGTTTTACCCCTAGGTACATCTGTGCCAGAGCCGCCTCTACCTGCTCGTATCCAGACAAGGATGTATTTCTCGGAAAACTCACAAAATCTCTACAATACAAAATTCTAGGAAGATCTTTTATACTAATTCTCAAAGTTCATCTTAGGTCTACGTGCTCTAATCAGAGTTTATCTAAATCTAGTTTCCAAGGATTGTACTAAACTTCCTCTGATACCAACTGTAACGCCCCGACCCTAGTTACCCAGAGTCGGTGCATTATTACATAACATTGGCATGATCATGAGAAAGATCAAGTCTCGAAAGACCGATTGGTTTAGTAGCCTTGGAATAACTAGATACATCCATAAATTTTTACATTACATCATAAAAAAACATCTTTTCTTCATATCCCCTCATACTATCCCTGCAGGTCATTCATAAATTACTTCTTCATAATCCTGGAAAAAAAATAAAACATTGAAAGGGGTGAGCTCGGATGCTCAGTAAGGATAACATTATAGCAGAAGCTTTCATAAATAAGCATAAACACTTAAGGCAATTTATAACTAAAACAAAAGACTTTGAAACTTGAACTTCAGCATAAAATGGCAAAGGTAAAATGAAATAATGCCATTTACTTACTCACATGGATATTCTACTAGTCGAATGATCACATGCAATATCAATAACCACTTTCATAATGATGGAATGCATAATGCCAGACTATCATAACCACATAGCCAAGGCCTCGTGCCAAGACTACAAATAAGATTTTGCCAAGGCCTTGTGCCAAGACACTAGTTTGTCTCATGAGACCTACCGATGCATCGAGGAGCTATAGAGGGCTCCACCCGTCACTTATTAAGTCCAATGCATTCCTCATATGAATAGGTTTAAGCATAAAATAAACATTCGTATTAAAACTAGCATACGAAATGTCAATACTTTAACCACAAACCATGAATGGTATAAAAATACAACATCCACAGTCAAACATAACTCATTTGATACAATATGGAAGATTGTATTGTATCACATTAACCTCAATCATGAATAATGAAGGATGTTGACATAGATGAAAATAATCATCATAACTATTTGAGAGAAATATCCCCCTTTTCTTGAAAACATTTAAAAGTCACACTTTTTGTCAAGAAGACATTCAAAAATAGATTTTTGAATCAAAGTGTCCCATACCACTTTGAAACTTTTAATAGGATTTTTAAATTTAAAACTTTAATGTCCATAAAAATAAATCCTTAAAACCATTTTTAAAATATGGACATTAATGAGCATGATTTAGAAGAATAATTCTTTAAAACATTTTAAAATGTTATTTTGGTTAGAGTTTCTAACCAAAAGAGAGACACTTGAATACAAATAATTGAGGTAATAAAAACATTGTAATATCATGAGAATAAAGGAATTCATGATATACTATGTCAAAGTACATTATATACACCACATAAAAGTGATTCGGTGTATATCATCAAAGAAGTCTCAATGGAATGTAAATTGAGATGAAATCTCTCATAAAGGTTGTATCCTTAGGTTAAGGATAAATCAACGACATAATTATGTGTGACAAATATAAATACACTAAATATGATTGGATATTCAGTGTAAACCAATCAAAGGATATTCACACATATTCTTGTAAAAACAATACCAACGAATTGGATGTTTAACTCAACAAATGGACAATGAGTTAAAATTACTTTTATCAAATTCATATCAATGAATTGAGAATTATTAATGGAGTGATTATGTGTATCAAACTTATATCCACAGGAAGGGGAGTGGAAATTATGACATAATCAAATGAATAGTGATTCCACACATAATCTTGGGGTAATATAATCAATGAAATATGCGTAAAGCCAAATGAGTGGAAATTGAAATCTCAAATTCCCTTATTGATTAGGTAACTTAAGAAACAAACACCCATGAAAGAAAGATCATACCATGATGATGTAAATACCCATAAAATAAAGTATATTACACAATGAATTCAATCATGGGTAGTACACATACACCACATGCAATAATTAAGTGGTGATCAATGGAATTCTCACGGAATTAAAAGTGAGACAAGAAACTCCTTACCACGTTAATCAACTGAGTCGCATGGCCAAAAGTTAATAACCAACAAATTATTTACAGAATAACATGAATATAAAGTGAATCATGATAATATATATCAAATGGAAGTACACAATACACCACTTTCAATAATTTAGTAGCGAACAATGGAAATGTCACGGAATTGAATGTGAGATAAGAGAATCCCTTACTTTGTACTTTTTCCTTGGTCGATGGTAGGTTTACCTCCTGTATAATGGTGAAATAATTGTTATTGAATAATACAAGAATCATTTACTTTAATATGATATCATATATGATCTTTTAACATTGATTTGTTAATAATATCTTAGAATTATCGTCATTTCAGGTGTTAACGGGTTCATTTAACTTTATATTCTTTGTTATGTGAGCCATATTCGTTATTAATGGGATGTATATTATTCATATCCATAATGGTATCAAGTCCTTAAACATCATTTTTAAATCATCAAATGATAATTATACTTGAATGGATACGATGGAAAATGAATCTCATCGCGTTCGTGGAGACGGTAGTCCGTACTTACGCACGAACGCTACTTCCATTTAATTTTTATTTTAAAAGAATCGAATACCAATGATACATAGGTATAATACTATTTCAGTATAATATAATATTTTATACATGTTACTTAAGTTCATTAACACCATCCTTTATACGTTCCATGTGTGGTATGAACGAGTCATATCATTTTAAGGGGGCGGTAGTCCGCACTTCCTCAAATGAAATTATCGTATGTATATATAACATGAAACGAATAATGGTATGAAATAAAATGGAATTACAGAAGCTTATATATAAAATATATATCATTAATATCATATTTAATTACAGTGCCATCATAATGGTGACCATGAGAGGCGGTAAGATGTATTTGAACAATCATCGTTTCGTGAGGCGTTAGTTTGTCATCCACAGAAACATTATGTTCATCATCCATATGATGGAGTTGTGTGTATGTGTAGTTTGAATCCATATTATAACAACATCCTAGTATATTGAGGATACTGGTGTTATTACAAAAGAAAGGAAATAAAAAGAGTTTGGGGGTTGGAGAAGCAAAATAAATGAAAATAATTTAAGAGAAATCGTTACCTTTAATTTAGGTAACTCACTTTGGTTAGAACCAAAGGACTTGTTTAAATGCTTTATGCCTAAGGGGAAGCTTCAATGAGGAGGAGAGGGATGTGGGGAGCTTAGTTGGGCAGAGTTTGGACGAGCCAAGTGGCTTGAGAGGTGTGAGGAATGAGAAGAAGTGGTCTCCTTTTATAAGGGAGAAGAGGGGCTCTTTTGGAAAGAGTGAAAGTATTACTTTATAATATAATTATATTCGGTTTATAATGGTCCAAAAATCATTGAGGTCGAAGATAAGATGACTAATATTCTAAATAACATCAACCAATAATAATTGGACAGGTTTTAGATAATATTTTAATCATTATAATCTTATTTATTTAAATGATTTATTAATGAGGTAAACATTGCATCATTATTGTGTCATTAATAATTTAAATTATTTGATGTCTAAAAATTATAAATAAAACATAATTATGTATGAAATCTTTTTAGCTTTCTAATGAATATTTATAATCGAAAATCCAACATATATAACCCTATGTAAAAATTGTTCTTTTAAAAGATGTAAGCTTATGCCATTTTTGTATTCATTTTAACTTAATTAAAATAAAGTGTCATTATCACTTACAAGTGGATCAATGGGGTCCCAAAATTGACCCAAAGATGACCATGGTCGACCATGTATCAACCAATAGGTTTAAGACACGTTTTAGGGTAATTTAGTATTATTATAATATTATTTTTTAACCCTTATTTACCGGATTTACCCTTAACCATGGTAAATAAAATATTTACCGCAGTAATTATTCAAAATGTCTAAAAATAAAAGTTACCTATTTACACAATTTGAACATCCTGATTCCAAATATGGAATCCATTTTTCTAAATTCAAAACACAAAATTGGCAGAAATTAATTTAAAATTAATTCCCGCTCTCAAAACAAAAAGCGTGTTTTTAAGAGATAATAACTATCAAAAGATTGACATTTGTTTATGTTCGGTTTAATTGTAAAATTATGTCTAATGACCAAAATTATATTAAATGGTAAAAATATATTCTAAATATACTTTAAAACCACTCAAATTCATAATTTATCACTATTAATTATTTTGATTAAAAAAGTTGTTTTTAATTAAAATTTATTAATTTTTACTATTCATCAAAATATGAAAGTTATCCGAAAAGTAAAAAATTTCACCTTAGGCTAAATTTGATATTCCGAATCCAAAAATGAAGTCCATTTTGAAATATAAAATATATATAATTTCAAAAAATTAAGTATTACTATTCATAACAGCTAGTTTGATCGGTTGTGGTGTGTGTTAAAACTCGAAGTTGCGTACAACACACGCTACTGTTTTATTCAAAGGAAAGCGTACCGTGGATGCTTGGGATGTTTTATTTTAAATTTTTTGATGTCCCCATTTAGTCAAAAAGTTTAAAATATTTTATTTAAAAAGGGTTCACTATTAAAAGTTGGTAAAACTACAATACTGAAGATGAATTTGTTCTTACATTATGTCTAAGAAACTCATAATATGGATTATAAAATTATAAGGATTATATAAAGTTTAAAATTTAGTTAATACTATTCATAACCTTTTTTGAACGGCTTGTTTGGTAATTCATGGTGCGCTTGAACTTGGTGTTGCGTGTAGTGCAAGTTATTGAATTATTTTGAAGAAATAACACACTATGAAATCTTGGGGTGTTACACATGTTGTATGCCGCATACCACAACACAAGACATGCTGCAAAGACTGACCCAAGAGACATAGGCCCATGTGGACCAACACTCCGTATCCAATATTAAAAAAAATTATGATTTAACATAAATACTAAGATTTTTTCATGCATAATAGAGAATCAATATTGGATGGTGGAATAAGGAATAGAAAATTTAATATAAGAACCATAAAAGGGATTCCAAAATTCAAAAATCTACACCATTTTCAATTGAAATTGTTGATGTTTCTGATTCTATGATTATAGAATAAGAACCATGTTTAACCTATATAAAAAAATTAATTTAGACAATACCACAACATTAGTCAAACTATCATCCAGGTTTATTTAAGGTTGGATATTATTTACACACAAGGATCTTGGTTCTATAAAATCTCTATGAAAATTTAGCCTAATATAAATATGTTTGGATTTAACATGGAATACAATGTTCCTGGAGAAATGAAGTGTAGACTGAAAAAAATAATAAAAACAAATTGTATAATTAAAGAGACTAAGTTTCGAAGATGGTCCTTTAATCCATAGGGATTATTTAACATCATAGTTCAAGGCAATATACTCAGACCTATGGTTTAATGGGAAACCATTGCTTGCATGATTCATTTCCATGAAATGGCTCCATCGCAATCTATAAACACATATCTAGTTAAGGACATACGAGGGTAAATATTAACAACATATTTGAATCAAAAAATCTGGAAATAATTTCATTAGAATCCATATTTCACTATAAAACATCAAACAATTTGTGATGGGTTGTTTGTGAAGGGGTCCCATCTCAAATTACCCCTTTTAAAAATATGAAATCATAAATAATCTTGACTGGGTTTTTAAAAGAACTATTTGTGATGAGAGAACTCACCCATTGGAAATAACATAAATAATAAATAATAATAATAATAAATAATATATACAATATAAAAATTCACTATATAGAACAGTTAATAAATGTATTAGTAAAAATATTATAAAAATTAAGTATATTAAAATGTTTATAAAAAATTACAGAATCAACTTAGGGGAAGTGGGATCATATGAATGAGGTGGTCGAGGGAACTCCATTGAAAATTCATGAGTGAAATTTCTAATGTACTTAGTTATCTACTCAGGCTACTAATCCTGACATCAACACATCTCTTGATGTAGTTGCTGATGTCTACAAATCCCAACATTGTCCCTATGCATGGCCTCTATAATCTCACCCAATTTTCACAACTACTCCTCATAATAAGAATTAGATGATGATGAAATTCCATGATCTCCCCTCGAGCTGAACGTCGATATCACAACGGTACCATAATAACTCTAATGCATCAATTGAGAGTCAATACCAATAATTCAAACATTATGAAAAGAATATCGATTTTCTTGAATCCACACTACATCATCAACTTCAGTTGTAGTTGTGGTCTAATCCCTGATCATAGCCATACTCTCATCTTGTGTCTTATAAGTCACAACTTCATATGACCCTTTAAATTGTTATTTAAAATTAAAATATTTAATATAATATATTAATTTGATCTTAAAAATCAAAAAATATATACTGACCATAATATGCCGTTGGTGACCACAAGTAATCTCTTCCGTTATAGGATCACTATTAATACTTTTACAAATGTTTAACTTCATAATATCAAGATGTTCTACTACCTATATGATTATAAAATAAATAGTTTATATTTTAAATTTATTTAATTTTTTAAAAAAGGTACTTACCATATGTTGTCGATGCATACTGAATGTATGAATGTCATCTCAATGTGTTACCTCTTACCTCCCACAATTCTAACAACCTAATGATGCTCTTCTCTGAACAATATATCCCTTCTAATATTAACAAAATCAATCCAAAACATGAGATGAGATATAACCTGGTCAGTGGGTGTAGTAAGGCTAATCAAACTCAATAGTCCCCCCTTTCATCATGGTTTTCCTCCTAAGATTTTGTAGAAAATGGTATCAACAATCACACTTTCAGACCTCCCATGCTTCCATGAGAGAGGCTTTCACACTATCATTGATGGGATACAATAAAATCTACAAATAATTAATAATATCACATTACTAATTAAAAAAATCATAATAAATATGATTGGTTTATGTTCCATCCAATGATCAAATTTTCTCTAATGAAAATCAATAGGAATCTGATACAATATCACCCATGCACTAACAAAATAATCCAAAACATAGTAATTCCATATCCAACAGTTGTATGTTAAAAGTGGTGAAAAAATAGAACAATTAATAAAAAAATTATATATATATATATAAATTAATGAAAATTAATTAAAAATAACTAAAATACACAACTAAATATTCTTTTTCATGCGTGGATCAATTTCAATACATGGATGTCACTGAGGGATAGGTTCCGAGGGAATCAATCTCAAAAGGCCACGACCTCTTTTAGTTGTTATTGATCAACTATTAGTCTGAGGGTTATATGATTTTGGACTATGATTTTCCCTACATATTGAAGCCTCATCCAACTCAAAAAACAAATCACAGAAATTCTTATTGGTCGTTAGAAACATGAAATTATTGTTACTAGTAAATATTTGAAAACAAGTAATATATATTGATATATATTATATATAATTATAACCAAAATTTGACTGTGTAAATATTAATCTCCATCCTCATTTTCATATATTATGGGGTCAATATCATCATATTTTTCCTCATTGTCATCCATTTCTATATGAGTTTTATCGTTATCATCTCTTCTTATTTTAAATATATTTGTTACAACAATAACATCATCATCACCATCAAACCATAACTGTGGGGGTCATCATCGATATTTATGTCTCTTTTTGGAAATGAAGTATTTGGAGTAGTCTCTTGAAAATATTCAATTCCTTGCACTTCAGACGTACCATATTCAATTTAGATAAACTGGTTTTCATAAGATATCATTTTCATTATACTCCACCAGGCACTCTACTATCTTAAAATAGCACAATAAGTTTCATAATAAATTTAATGTAATTTATGAGCTAATAAAAATGGTACATTTACTGCAAGAAGTATTTTAGATTTAATAGAAACAATTTCATGGCATGGATAAACACACAAGCCTTTATTAGTATCCAAACAATGAAATTTAATCATCATTACATAATCCCTTCTCAGATAACAATGTTCAATCATATCATCTATCATTCCATTAAATTCATCATCACTTTCTCTATGATTATATTATCTTATGTAAACACCAGTATTCATTTATTTATTCCTCACATGCATGCGTATGAAATTTAAAACTATTCAACACATATGTATTATAATATTTTTCCATTTTGGAAGGTTGTTTACCCAATAAGCACAATAGATAATCAATTTTATTAGATGGTTGAGATGCCTAAAAATTCGAAAAAATTATTATCAATGTAACATGTAATAAATTTATTTTATATGTTAAACCATAAAAAATTTACTTTACCAGTTTTTGAAACTAGTTTGAACGATTTTTTTCATACATTATTCAAGAGAAACTACGGTAATTTGTGGAAACTTTTTCTTGATTGTATTTTCATATAATCTATATATAAAATTATATTAATTTACATAATAAATTATAGAATAAGTTATAGTACTACTAATAGTAAAAATGGTTTCATTTATTCATAGTTGATCAAAAAAATATGTATGATCCATGTGTTGTTAGTTATCTAAAAGCCATCATTGATGAACTCAAAAAAAATCCAATAAAGGGCTGATTAAAAATGGATCATTGGTTGGTCATTTCATCATCAAAATTTCCCTCAGTATGAACCATGCAGTTATTTTATAAGGGATATTCAGATAGAAAATAATTAGAAATAAAGAAATTAATTTCCTCCAATAAAGAAGATTTTTTATATCACACTTCAACTAACACTTTATTAAATTCCTTTTACATCAATTTATGCATGCTTCCATCAAATGGGAACATCCATTTAAACTATATCGGACCTATGTAATTTTCATCATACTAAAAATGTAATTACAATTGTTCCATAGAATAAAATAAATATGGTTGTATGATTTTTTTCGATTTACATAAAATTGAAATAATATCTTTTGGAAATCCATGTATTTCATCATATTCTATTATTTTCACTCAAATTTCTTGAAAAAATTTTTATTTATGTTAGAAAATCCAAAATCATAGAATTCATCCAACCACTAAATCCAATCAGTAATAATATTTCCATTATAACATGATATTCATGACTCATTAATCCCATAATATGAACATTTTTAATACATATAGTCACATTGGAAATGTAACCATCTCGAAGACTAAAATATGCAATCTTCTATCAAAATTATAAAATATACTCTTTGAAAACTATATAAGCCACTTTTGGCTACATTAACTTCAATGATATTTCATTTGCAAGTATTTCATGTTCTGGTTGCCTGCAAATTTGGGTAAGATATAATCATGACATTATACTATTTATGGTCTTAATAGGTGTGTCCAAAACTATATAAAATATATTATAAAAATTTTTATTTTCAATATGCATTAAATCCAAGATGTAATGGACCAACAAATAATACCAATATGGTATATCCCAAAAAATACTGAATTTATCCAATTGTGTTGTTTCACAAATCAATCTATTTTTTGTTGGTTTATAGTCAATACAGAAGTTATGAGAGGTAATGAAGAGATAATGGATTTTAAATCAATATTTGAGATCATTATTAAAGGTCCATTTCTTTCAATTATACCTTTTCTGAAATGATATATGTTCCTATGAAAAAGATGATCGAAAGGAAGAAATATTCGATAGAAGTTGGGGAAATATAGGTTTCTTACTTTTATGAGAATTAGTTCTTTTCTACCTCTCATATAGTATGTACATGATTTTTCACCATCTATTCTCTATCCCAATAACATGGAATTTGCTGGAAATAAATTGATTGTCCACATCAACTAAGCTTTCATTTGTGAAATTTTGATTCAGAACAACATTATATACAATGAAATCGTTACTCCATAATAAATTTTAGTCACTAATAAATAGCATTAAATAAACATCAATAATTTATTTTGGATGTCTTATAATGAATAAGGTAAAAAAATATATAGACTATTCATCAATATATATGTTTCTAAATTCTATGAAGCTATAAAGATAGGCCAGTAAGAATATTTACAAGTGTAAGAACCAAATAGATAGAAACTTTTAGTATAAAGACACATTCACATATTTTGAGATTCTAAAGAAAATGAATAATGTACAAGGTCAAAATAATTCCATTAATCACCATCAACACGATGATTTATGATTTACTGATTGAGATATAAGTTTTATGCCCTAACAACATTGACACTATGTTCCAAGACACAAATAATATCTGTAATCTTTGTGTAAAATGGAAATACTTCATCAATTTTTTAGGAATCAATCCAAACTTCCCTAGTTGACCCTCTTTGAAACTGGATTTTCCACTTGTAGGATAAATATCTATAGATGCATTTTTGACATAATTTTAGATGTAATCTTTTGAATTTTCATGAATCATCTGGAACCGAAGACCCAAATTTCAAACATGCCTTTTAATCTTATTGTTTTTTATAGGAAACACATTTCATTCACGAAAAAATTCCTTAACCAAATATAATATCATATGAAATTATGTATTTGAGATTATTTTATATAATATAATAACCATAAATTTTACAACCGCTTCAAATTTTTATATCATTCCTCCAGGATGTAAGGCATCCTCAGTAGACTTCAACATCTCAAAAAATTGGGATAGTTCCAACTCATGAGTTAAATCAATATCATCCCATGTTTTAGTATATTAAAAAAACACAACAACTACATCTTGTACTAAATTTAAAAACTTTGATGGTTCTGGAACCAAATTCTTAGTTACTTCTTCGGAACTGCTTTCATAAATATGAAAAAAAATCTATTTAAAAACTAAATTGTAGTAGTTGACCCCCAACATTATCAAATATTTCAAACCTCCTCAGATAACATTTCTTATTTAGACACTTAATTTTACCTTCTAAAAAAATATAATATTGATGAGGAAAATGATTAAAAAGCTTCAATGCCATCAATATATATCAGATGTATAGTAGCTCTGTTTGGATTCCTACAATGATTTATCCAATCATGATAAGGTATAAAAGATAATTTTCAACTTTTTAATTCCATATTTATCTAAACAATATAAAATAAATAAATTATTTATGTTTAATTTGATATTAGAAAAATTCCACCCTAAAAAAGAGTAGAAAATTAAAAAATTAGAATTTACTTGTAAATATTATAAATTTTATCTATTTACCGCATCTTTTTTTACTAATAACCACTAATACTAAAATATTGTATTATATTCTAAAAAATAAAATAAATTAATACAATGTAATAAAATATATTAAAAAATACTAAAAAGTGTAAATCATTGAGTATCCAATTACTAGTCTATGAGAAATAACTAATTTGTGCCAACCATATATGTACAAATTTGTTATTTCTCATGTTATAAAAATTGATGACCTATTTCAATTTCACTTTTTATGAAATTTATAATGATTTATATTATTTCATAGTTATTTATTGAAATTTTTTAAATTTAATCTAATAAGTTTTAATTTATAATAATTTATGAAAATTAACACTAATTAATACTAATTACCACAAATTATTACAAATTACTACTAATTAGTCTTTATTTATATTAGTTTATAATAATTTGTAACTAATTAATTCTAATTAATGCTACTTATTTCTAAGTAGTACTAATCATTACGTATAATAACAAATTATTACTAAATTTTTAGTCATTACAACTAATTATTACTAATTATTACTAATTATTACATATTCATACTAATTCAAACTAATTATTACTAATTCTTACTAAATAATACTAATTAATAAAAATTATTACAAAATTATTAATAATTATTACCAATTATTTCCAATTATTATCTATTACTAACTATTATATCCTATTAATACACATTATTACCTATTATTATCTCTTATTGCTAATAATTGATAATTATTAACTATTGGTATGAATTATTACTAATTATTAATAATTATTACTAATTATTAATAATAATTAATACCAATTATTATATGTTATTACAAATTATTTCTAATAATAACTAATTAATACAAATTACTACTAATTATTTCTGATAATACAAATTATTACTAAATATTACCAATTAATATGAATTATTACTAATTATTACCCATTAATAGCAATTATTAATATTTAATATTATTTATTACTCATTATTACTAGTTATTACCAATTATTACAAATTTTTACTCATTAATACCTATTAAAACCAATTAATACTTATTATTACCTATTATTATGAATTAATATTAATTGTTACTAATTATTCCTAATTGTTTCCTATTATTATGATTTATTAATAACTATTACAAATTACTACTAGGTGTATCTAATTATTACTTATTATAACTAATTATTAAGAAGTATTACCAGTTATTACCTCTTATTAGAAATTATTACCAATTATTACCTATTAATACATATTACTATCTATTATTAACTATTATTAAATATGAATATGAATTATTAAGAATTATGTCTACTTATATGTAATTATTTCCTACTAATACGAAAAATTACTAATTAAAAATAATTATTACTAATTATTAATAATTATAACTAATTATTACTAATTATTACCCGTTAATACTAATTAATATGAATTGTTTCTAATCATTACCAATTATAATGAACTATTAAAAATAATTACCTATTAATACTAATAATTACTAATTATTTCTAATTATTACTAATCATTGCTACTTATTACTTATTATTAATTATTGTTACTAATTTTTACTAATTATTACTAATTATTACCTATTATTACCTTTTACCACCTATTATTACCTATTATTACCTACTAATACATATTATTTTCTATTAATACTAATTATTAAAAATTATTAAAAATTATTACTAATTATTTATAATTATTATTTATTAATACAAATTATTTCCAATTATTACCAATTAATACCTACTATTAACAATTATTACCTATCTTTACCAATTAATAACAATTATTACTAATAATTAATAACTATTACTAATTATTACTAATTATTACCATCCAGTATTAGTGTTTATTTGTTTATAAAAATTTATTACTAATTACTAATGATTTTTAATATTCTTTACTAATTAATAGAGATTATTACAACTTGATAGTAATTGTTTCTAATTTATAGTAATTTACACTAATTATTACTATCTATTCCAAATTATTACTAATTTTTGATAATGAAACCAAATTATTTATAATTTAAACTATTTAATTTCATTTGAAAACATTCCTTATAATTAAAACAATCTATTTCTAAATCCAATTAATCATAAACAAAACTAATCAATTATAACTAAATATAATTACGACTAATTATTAATAATTATTAAAAATATAAAAAAAATAAGTAAAAAATAAAAACAGTAAATAAATACCTTAAAACCAAACATTTGTTGGACGTAAAGCTTGAAAGTTGTTCTGTTGTAAATTTTTGGACATTAAAAAATGTAAAGGGAAAAATTTGTGAGCAGATAAGTATAGATAAATTCAGAAAAAAAGAAATGGACAATATTTGGAAGAGTGGGTATATATTGGTTAAATCATTTGTGATGGGGCTCTTATCACAAGTACTATTATTTTTTATGGGACACAATGGAAATAGTACCACCATTATTAATTATGATAACTATTAAAAAAATTAATTGTGACAGGTCTCGTCACAGAGATCATCTACCAAAAGATTATTTTTTTATGTGAGAAAATGTCATTTCAAATAACAAAAAATGATTGAATGTACTTGCGATGGGACCCGTCACAAATACTTTCCTCCCAAAACATCATTTTCTACGAGAGTATAATCCCATCGCAGATAATAGAGTTGATGGGATAATATTTTCGACATGAATTATATTATCGTCACAAATTGGCATTGCAAAGTTTAGTGCACAATGTGTGCCGCAAATTTTTGCTATGGGAATAACTTTCCATTGTAAAAACTATTTTTTTAACTGACTATTTGTGATCGGATATGATTACCACCACAAATAGTCTCACATAATAGACTATTTTTAATAGGTAGCTATCCCATCACAAATAAACCATCCCAAAAATCATTTCTCCCATAATGTTTCTACTTAACATAATGAAATATTTTAACTTCAAGATAGGTATCTTAAAATCCACTTAAGGGCATGCCAAATTGGCATCCCAACATAATCCATAAATATACCAAGAGTGCCGATTGCATAGGAAATATTAAGCCTAGTTCCAATCAAAGAGTACTTGTTGCTACAATCAATATTATCATATGGAATTATAGAAATAAATTGAATATCATCTTTAACAGTAGGTTCTTGTGATATAGAATGTTTAAAGTTCTGGCCAATAGGTATATTAATGGTTTTGAGAGATTCAAATATGCATCCCTTGATAATATTTAAAATATAAGAATGATGAGATAAGAAAAATAAATTATTTGGTACATCTCTAATTATTTCAACACCTAATATTTTCTTTTCTACACCTAATTCTCTCATTTGGAACATACATTTTAAATGAGATTTTATAGAGATGATTAAACTCAAATTTTTACAAATGATAAGAATATCAATTACATAAAGTAGATGATAATCCATATAGTTTGTAGTTGATTTAAAATAGAAACATGCATCATATTGTTTCCTTGAAAATTATTTATCTAACAGGAATGAATCACATTACATTTAGTACTGAGAAGATTCTCGTTTCAATACATAATTTGATTCTTTCAGCATACAGAATTGATCTAGTTTAAATTTCCTAGAATATACATCAAGTATTTTCATATATAGTTTCTCTTTTAAATCACAATGTAATAAGGTATTTTCAACATCTAGTTGTTTAATGTTCATATAATTATTGAAAGTAGAGGCATATGAAATATATATCGAAAAATTATTAAAAAAATGGGAAAAGATATAAGAGTAATCAATACCTTATCTATGAAGAAAACACATAGAAACTATTTTTACTTTTTATTTAATAACTTTTACATTGATATTATCTTGTTTTATCTTTTAAACCCATTTAGCACCAATGAAATTGGAATTCAGCGGTTTATTAATAGTAGACCAAGTGTTCGTTCTTGTTAGATAGTGAATTCCATCATCTATGAAAAATATCTACTACATTGAGTCTTTATCATTTATGAATTTCCTATAGGTTGGAGGGTCACCATCTATAAGATCATGAGACACATGGAAAGCATAGGAAACCATGACATACTAGCTGAACTGATAAGGAGGTCTGGTGACTCCAATTTTTATCTAAAGTTAATTGTTAATCTTGATTGTGGAAGGATGTTTAAATTTAGAATATGAACCAGAAGAAGACTAAAATTCAACCCTAATAGTGGGTTGTGGTGCGGGTGGAGTAGGCTGGATATCAGCCTCAAAATGAGTCTGAGTCTCTTCTTCATCTGACTATTCTATGGCTAGTTCAGTTCTTTTAGAAATTGAAAACCTAGTTTTAAGAGAGGAAGACTCATGAAAAACAAAATCTCTACTTAATTTGAAATTATAGTACCTATGTTTATCCACCCATAGTTTATGCCCTTAATACCCTCTAGATACAAAATAAAAATACATTTGAGAGCTCTTTGTTCTAGTTAATCAGTTTTAACATGAGCATAAGTTGTACAACCGAAGACTCTTAAGTTGGTATAAGAAGGGGGATTATCATTCCAAAATTACACATGTTTTTTGTATTGATTTTCAAGGGAAGGAATCATATTAATTTGGTAAGTATTAGTGATAAAAACCACTTCCCAAAAAGATTTTGGGAGGCCTGAGAATGCATGCATGCTCCAGACTCTATCTTGGGTGGCCTTATTCATCCTGGCTGCCTCACAATTTTGTTGCGGAGTTTCTATAATAGTTATATTACTTTTAATACCTTCATATTTGAATAAATAAATAAATTTATTTAAATATTATTCAATCCCATTATTAGTTCTAGTTGTTTTGATTTTTTATCAAAATTTGGGTTTGAAGAAAATTTTCACATGTTTTTAATGTTTAGAAAACATCAAATTTATTTTTAGAAATATAAAATTTTCTAGAGAATTCATTAATAAAAGTGACAATGTAGTAGCCTCCCTTGTGGGACGTAGTCCTATCTGGTCCCCAAAGACAAAATTTATATATTCATAGGGGCTAATAAATTTAAATCTATACCTACTAAAGGTAACATTCATGGACTTTACCATTATACAGTCTTCACAAAAACAAATATTATATGATGTGATGTAACTCAACAACCCCTTCTTGATGATTTATTCTAGGACTTTGAAGCTAACATGCCCCAATATTATATGCCAAAGAATAGTGTTTTCCGTGTTGGTGGAATAGACACTACCCAACTGCCTTGATTCAGTCTTTTTATTGAAGACATATAACCCATTGATTAAATACCCTTTAATAATGTTTTTAGAGCATTTATATATTTTAGGAAAACCTATTTCTATTTTATATGAAAACCTATTTTGGTTTAAGATCCCTAAATAAATCAATTTTCTATATATGTTGGCAGCCAACAATACATCATGTATTGTGATGATTGAATTAAAAACTAGTTCTTCCAAAAAATATCCCATTTCCCTAACCTTACACCTCTTATTATCACCTAAAATAACACCCTATTCTACCCTTTCAACCAAATCGTAGAATGAATCTTTGAAGGGACGTATATGAAAGGAACAACACGAATTTAATACCCACTATTCATTTATTTCATAACTAAACTCCTTAAGAACTTCAATAGTGATATATCCAGAGTAAAATAAAATAGAATAGTTGTTCGGTTGTTTGGATTCTAACTCATGTTTGATTTTTCCACATTAGGGATTAATATGTCCAGGTTTCCCACATTGAAAACTAGTAATTTTTAATTCCTTTGAATGTGATCATGGATTTGAGTGTATATTGTTCTTTCTTTTCTCTTTAGTGAATTTTTCCTTTTTACCCTTTGAATGTGTTATACACTAACTGAATAATATCCCTACCACACCTTTAATTGTTGTTTGAAAGTGTTTTCCTTTATAAACAAGGGCTGAGTTGACCTCTTCAAAAGTCAATGAGTCTCTCCTATAAAACATGGTCTCAAATATTGTTTATTACGTATTATCTAGTGAAATTAAGAGCATGATTTCTTTATCTTCATCTTTAATAGTAACATAAATGTTTGATAAATCTAACATTACATTGTTTAATTCATCAATATGGGCTTTAATAGAACTACCAAATTTCATTTTAAATTTCAATATGCGATATTTTTAATATAGCCTAACAACAAGTAATGTAATCATATATAAAATCCCTAGAATAAAACAAATTATAGAAGTAGTATAATTGTAAGAAACTTCTATTTGAACTTTATCACATAATTAAGGTAGTGAAAATATATGTGATTTATCTAACACATCTGGGCAGAAATCTATGTATTCATTAGTGGGATGTCTGGTTTCATTTATAATAATATGAGGATTTTTAAGCCCATAGAGGGAATAAATAAGTCCATACTATACAGTAAGTTATCTTATCTTAATTTTACATTGGTTAAATTAATTATCGACATCAAATTTCTCAATATCATACATTTTTATTGACATGTTTATCCAAATATTTGATATTAATTTCTTGAAAAGAACTTTAAGAATATTTCCTTAACAACTAATTGATATCGTGGATAAACAATTCTTATCCCAAGGGATATGAAATACAAAAAAATATGAGATAGAAAAATGAATTTAAACAAATATTCAAAGTATGATAGTAGAGAATTAGGAAGGGATTTTAGTGTGTAAATTAAACAAAAACCATAACTGTAATGAAAAATAAGGAATCGAAAATCAACAGAAAAATAAAAAAACATAGGCTCTGATACCACTTTGTGAGGGGAGAGGTATTACTGAATACAAGGTGAACACTGGGCCCTAATAAATACCAAAATGAATCATTGATATTATATGTTAAAAAAATAGAACCAAACCATGTAACATATAATAAAATAAAATTATGAATAAGAACAAAAGTTTTAACATCTTCCAGTATTTTGGGGGAATACATGTATGAAAGGGTCAACATCTGATACCCACACATTTTTTCAGTTCCAATAAGAAAAAATGTATTTATGGAATGAAACATTAAGAAAATACAAGATTTTTTCTAGGAATTAAAACTTATCTAAAAAACAAAAACATATAGTTCTAATGTTTTAATTGACTTCATCTACCATAATTTCATGAAGATGGTGTGAATAGATATATCAAATCTCAAACTAATGGTTCTTATTTTTTCTGATTGATGAAGAAATCATTGAATATGGTCACACATAGTCTTCCTTGTAATGACATCGTCTCCACCACCGGGCTAACAAAATGTGAATATGGTCTTTCATTTGATCTAATTTTCATATTGAAATTATTCCATTTTTATTCATCACATTGAATTGATTATCCATGATATGAAAACCATGAAAAATTATGTTTCATTTAGTGATTATTATTGTTCTCATTTTATTCCTTGTTGTTCCACTGGTCCGTGTGGGATCTTGAACACTGGACCTTTTCCTTTTGATAAGCCTAATTCCCATGTGTAGTTCTTACATAGTGATCCTGGATGTTTTAATTCTTTTCCATGGATCCGTTTTTTCACCCATTACATCTACACCACCCACCTTCCATATATATTATCTGATGCACTAATTTTCTGTTTTGGTTGTGAGTCCATAGAACGCCCTGGTTTGTTGTTCTATTTTTAGTTCTTGTAGTGTTAAGGTGAATTTACCAAACTTGAACTACATTGATTCACCATTCAATAACATTTTCTTATCACCATCACTTTTAGATACATTTTCGATTTTCCATCAGTGAAACACATGGTCACTACCTCATTCATCGAATACATGACCTAGCATATTTTTGTCCTTTCGAACCATCTAATTGTCAGATGTGCGGTAGATATGAAATACATCTAAGGATAAAAAGTGAAAATATATTCAACGAAATTTCTACTAGAATGACGATTATAATGTATATTTTTATCGAAGTATTTTTTTCCAATCGGTTTCTAGATTAAAGAGGACAGGAAACTAAAATTTGATGTATCTAATACAGTAATTTATTCATTGATTCATTCATTTCTATGCTTGTAAATCTCATACTTATGTCCTTGATATTGTTTTTTTATTTGAGATTATTTCACCTAGTATCATTTCAGTTCATTAATATTAATAAAATGCATGTTTATGGATGGTGTTCTTCTCTTGTATATAGGTCCACAAGAGACCCAATCCTATTAAATCATATTTTTCTTTTCTGTTTTCCTTGTAATATTTTTTTTATTTCATTTTGTTCAAATGTTTCTGTGATATTTTTCTTCCTTCTATAAAGTTCCAGTTTTGTATTATTATTGATTGGTATTTTCCCACCATTTAGATCACCTTTAAACCTCACAATGTGGTATCAGACCCTCACTGGATTTATTTTGTAGTTTTATTTAATTGTTAATTTTTTCTTTTTTTATTTATATTTATTATCATTTGGTTTATTTCCATAGTGTGATCTCACTTTTAAATCAAACCAGTCTTTTTTAATTGGATTTATATAAATCCACCATCCCATATAAATTTCAATATATTGTTTATCTAAATAGATAAATAATTATTACCCCAAATATTGGTCAATCATTGGGGCGTCTGATTATGGTTTTCCATAAGAACTCGGTATCTATTATGTGTGTAAACATCCAAACAATAAGACATGAAATTGAAAAAATTTATGGTGAAAATGAATTTAACATTTAGGGAATCAATTTGAGATCATTTCTTATACCACATGGCCTAATTGATACCCTTTGTGGGCCAATGAAACATGTTTTTACTATAAATTAAATTGGTCAACTCACTACCAAATACAATGATGTTTCCCCTGATGTGTTAGTGAATGCACATAGCTCCATTTTTCTTCCATTATGTTATAAATACCTTAGAGATGTTTCTTATGAGTCTACTGCTATTAGAGTTTTGGATTAAACTCAATATTATTTACATGACTTCTTCATTAGTAGGCATGATTTACAAAAAACCACCACATGTTTAATTTCAAAATGAAAAAAGGTAGTTTTATAAAATATCATCAACATTTTTTAAATAAAGACATGTTATATTTATCCAAAATTAATTATTCATTTGTTGATGAGGATCATGAAATGATCATCTTTATCACTTTATAAAACTTCTACATCACACTTTTTGAGACCATAATGTATGGTCAAAACTCTTTAACCCTAGAAGATGTTAAATCATCCCTTATTTCTAAGGAACTACATTCTAAACCAAGAATCAAACGATGGGTTAAGAGCATATTCTCTAGGGGTATGCCTAAAAAAACTAATAATAAACAATTTAATTAAAATAAGATAAAAATTAATAATGAACCCAATACTTGGTGAAATTCTAGTGATTAAAATGTCACATTTTTTCATTCTAGAAAACCGGGGCACATCAAACCCGAATATAGGAAACTCTAGAATGAGATAGAGTTTAAATAAACCACTAATTAATCCCATCTTGAAGACTATTTTTATCACACTGTTGAGTTTCTTAATGTTTCCACCCATGCACTCAATCAAGAGTTGTTCCTTGATTCAGGTTGGTCTTTTTACACATACCATTTTAGAGAATATTTTATCAAATTAGTTGACATGGTAGAAGGAGATATCTTAATTTTTTATAACAATATGTGTAATGTGGAGGGTAGAGGATTTGTTTTTTATATTATGATTTCCATGCTATCGTTACTTTACATGATGTTAACTAGGTTCCCAACCTTCATAGAAACTAAGTATCCATTGGGGTCCTATACTTAAAGGACTCTACCTTTAGGTTTAAATCATGTTGTCATAAAATCTAAAAATTATATAGAACCATTATTATGAGATATTTAATCAATGGGTTTCATATTCTAAATTAAAATACCAATTCAAGTTAGTTGGGTAGTGCATATAAACCAATACTAATAATACTATGATTTGACAAAGAATATTGTGAATGATAGCTCCAAATGCCTTGAAGAACATAACAAACAAGGGTTTTTGAGTGACATAACACCAGAAATCATTCATTTTTGGAATACTGTGTTATGGAAAATTCCATTGGGGTTAGTTTTGGTAAGTTTCGTTTTAAATCCACCATCCCCTTATAATATATCTATTTTGTTCTGTGGGGCCTTTCTAGGACTTCCTCCCAGGATGGAAATTTCTAATTTGTTACATTCATGGATTAATTCTCTATTTATGTGTGTATTTTCATTCTTAAAAAATTATGATGCTTTTAAAACATTTAAAAACTAAAAAATATTAGTTGAAAACAAAATAGGGATGAATGATAATACTCCAAGAACTGGAAATGTGTTTGAATACCTATCAACAATGTCTCTATAGTTTTGTGAATATAAGGTTCATAAAAAACATAGATTGGTTAGGTAATCCCCCACCCCCACTGAAAAAATGTCTTAGTAGAAAGAATGAACATCACTACCATAGAAAGATTATGTAGCATGCTTGCATTCTCAGGCCTCTCCAGATCTTTTTAAGTAGAGTCTACAAGCACTTTTATTTAACTAATTATTACTTTTACCTCTTCTTCTAAAACTTTTATAACACCTGAAGACTTGTGGATTGGATATAACTCTTCTTATACCTACTTATGAGTTTTTTTTGTACAACTTATGCTCCTCTTAAGATTGAAATATTTAAACCAAGAGCTTTAAAATTCATTTTTTGGTGTATCCCTAGGGAGTTAAGGGGTATATACTCTAATAGATGAAACCAGTTATCAAAAGTGCATTATATGTTTAGATGATGTCTTTGACGAGTCTTTATCTACTAAAACCAAAAATACCACATCAGGTAGCAATGATCCAGCCCTCGAATAGGCTGATGAAACTATGCTTCAAGCCTAGCTTGTGGCTCCTATCCTTCCATATATATCCAATGAATTGTTTGTTGTACATGTTGACTCCACTTCTACTTAGGATTCAAATTTTTAATCGAAACCTGTTACCCCTAATAGAGACTACCAACTTACTAGATGTTGAAAAATAATTGTTTCAAGACCTCTATTGCAGTTTAGTCAGTATGAAATGGAATTTTATGCATTCTATGTTGTCTAGGATATGTTAGATGATGATCCTCAAACTTATTTTCAAGCCTCAAATGGAAAATACTCAAAGTAGTGGGTCTCTTCCAGGAATTGTGAAATATACTATTTGAAAGGGAATCACACATGGAATATTTAGAGAAAACTAACAAATGATAAAATGATTGAATACAAGTGGATAATTAAAATAAATGAAGAGAACACCAATAAAAAATCATTAATAAATCAGGGTTATTTTCTATGGGTTTCCTCAAAAGATATGTAATTGATTACTCTGAGATATTTTCCCTAGTTTATATGTATTCATACATTAGGATCTTACTAGATAATCCTACCGATAATGAACATCTTTTTGAATTATTATGAATTAATAAATCTTTTTTCAAGGGTTATTTTGGTTAGAATATTTATATGAAACCTCATGATGGTTATCCTAATGAATTAAAATTGAATAAAATATTCCCTTTAAAAAATTCATTGTATGGCTTGAAATATGATTCTAAAAAGTGTTACTTGAAATTTAATTCCATCATGTTAGATAACGGGTTCATTATCAGTCAATATAAAGCACATGTCTATTTTAAATCAATAAAAACATCATGCTTTATTATTTTATTTATGCTGTCAACATGCTTATTATTTTCAAAAATATAAATCTCTTTTCTACTATTAAATCCCAATTAAATGGAACATTTGAAATGAAAAACATCTATGAATCTAGAAAATATTATTTATTGGGATAATTATAGATAGAACAAACAATGTACTTTATTTATATCATCTTAAATAGGTTTTAAAAACACTCTAGAGATTTACGTTCAGTTAACTCATTCAACATACTATACCAATTGGATTGGATTTTATACTGGATTTAACAGAGGAAACCATAACTACTGATGATGTACTCTTTATGTCTAAAATACAATATGATAATATTATGGGTAGTGTCATAAATTGAATTATATTCAACCACATAGATATTTCAAATGCAATATGCACTTTATGAAGATTTATGGACACAATTGGGAAGCTGTATTGGCTTGCACCTAAGTTGATTTTTAAATACCTCTCTTATAGCACCAATATTTCATTATTATATGGATTAAAAATTGTAACTATTGAAATAATATCTTGTTATGATGAAGCTGATTGTGCTGGAAACATTGACACTTATATGTCCTTAACTGGTTATATATATACTTCTTGTGGTTTTCCAATATCATGGAAATGCAACATGCAGTCCACGGATGCACTTCCAACCGTGTAATTTGAGTATATTATCATAACTAAGGCAGTTAAAAACGATTTTTAAATCAATGTTTTTTATTATGAACTTGTCCATTATAATTTTATTATCAATGTAGTTCATATAGGCAAACATAAATTCACCTACCTAAAAATTAACCATTTCATAGTAAATTTAACCACATGGATATTAGGCTATATTTTATTAGAGATGTTATGGATTCGAGAACCATGTGTGTTAAGAAGATACATACAGACATCAACTCAGTTGGTAGTTTTACTGAAGAAGTGGTGTTGTCTAATGTAAATTTTTGTTTTCATATAATGAATTTAATTCCTGTTCCATAACCATAGCTGCAAGAACATCACTAATTTCAATTGAAAATTGTGGAGATTTATGAATTATGGATTTCATTTGATATTTTTTTAATATTAAAATTATTGCATGTTTACTCTTCCATTTATATTGATCAATCACGTCAGGAAAACCATGAAAAATTGGGTTTAATTTAGAATTTATTATTATAATCATTTTGTTACATCAGTGGGCCATTGATTCACTTGGGCTCTTGTACATTTGGCCTTGGGCTTTAGTCTGGCCTACCCCTCACACATGGTTGTGACACAATGATCTTCGGGGTTTTAATTCCTAGTTATGGATCCATTTTTGGGCCCTTTTTTGTGCATCATCCACATGCCCCATGTTTATTCATTGTGATGAGTTTTCTATTTTAGTTGTGTTTGTGTGAAACACCCTATTTGGATGTGTCGTTTCCAGGTTCTAGTGATGTAAGGGGGAATTGATCTCCCACTGCACTACATTGGTTCAAAATTGGATAACATTTGGTTCTCTCCCTCAATCCTAGATCTACTCCATGTTTTGTTTCAGCAAAACCCTCGATCATTGTCTGATTCATTTAAGACCTATCCATTGCTTTTATCTCCCTTAGATCTGTATCATTGCTAGTAGTGTGGTGCTGATGGCATCCATACAACGTAGAAGAAGTAAAACATTTCTCAGTGAAAATTATACAACTATAGAGTGGATAAAAAATAGATATATCCCGAAACATTGTGCAATTGGATTCCATCTTAATGTGGTCAGGACAGTCAGAACTCGATGCATCCAACACATTATGTTTTTTATCATTGTTTCGTTCATTTAGAGGATTTAAAATCACGTATTTCTCATATTTGGTTTCGTTAAGATCTCTCTCAATCATTTCACCATATAGGTTTTTTTCATTGAGATTAATAAGATGCATGTGTATAAGTTGAGTTCGTTTCAGGAACATAGGTCCCCATAAGACCAAATTTTGTTAAATATTTGTGTTGTTTTCTATTTTTCTTTTAATCATGTGATTATTATAATTTGTTCAAATGGATCTATTATTTTAATCGTCTCACTATAAAGTTTCAATATTTTCATAATTCGGTTTCGTATTCTTCCAATATTTCGATCACCATTCAACTTAACGCAATGAGATGTAGTTGGGGGATATAAATAAGAGGATAGTAAATAACATCAAACAAAAAATAGAGAGCTTGGGTTTCTCTGAAGGAAAAATGAGAGCAAGAGCCAAGATTTCATGAAACTGAATGATCTGGAGTGATCCATCCAGCGCTTGGGGTGATGAATTCTCCTTGGAAATGGAAGAGCCTTGAAAGTCAACGACAAATCATTAGGTGGAATAGACAAAAATTGAAATAGAATACCAGTTTTATAGTAAGATAAGTAAGAGTAGGTGGATAACTATTATCATAATGGTGATGAGGATTATCAATAGACAACAATACAACAATGGAGGATATCCACTGTGTCACAGGCTATAATCTGTAGGCCATAAGAAAATTTAAGTTTCATAGACCAACCCAAGTGACATAAGACCATATAGAACAAAACCCCATATCCAATATTACCAATTTGACTATGTTAAATAAATCCTAACATTTTTTCATGCATAATTGGGAATCAATTTTGGATGGTATAATAACAAAAGTAAAATTCAACATGAAAAGAGAAAAAGGAATGATAGAATTCACAATAAGCATGATTTTTAATTTAGCTTCCGATGTGTGGAATATTTTATATAATATAAATTATACCTAATTAATTATGCATAAGTTACTAGTGGGATATGATTTTCATGACCCGTGGTGCTCCATTCGGTGTCCTCGCCTCCAATGGGCCAAAACTGTGTATGATTTAGTATTTTTTACCATTGTCGTTTATGATTTTGAAAAAATTATATAACCTGATTAAATTTTTTTTTGTGTCATAAATTATTTAATTTAAGACAAGTGTAATATTATTTTTATACAATGGCTGGGACTACTACGGTAGAGCCATTTAAACTAAAAATATGAAAAAATATCACTATAATCTAAAAAGGCCTAGTCAATGAAGATAACGAATCATATATAATTAATTCACACATAGAAAATTACAACACTACTATGTGATTAATCCTTTATCACTTGGAAAAATAAAATTAATAAATTCTTATTTTTATCAGCATTAAAAAACTGATAAAAATTACATTTTTTCAGCGCTACATTAAGGGATGATAAATTTCATCACTTATCACTGTAGAAAAGCATTTATAAAAGTTTTTATCAACCACTATAGGGGTTTCCAAAATCACCATAGGAGGATGATAAGAATATTAGGAAACAAAATTAATCATTGAGGATCCATTTCATCCAGATAAATAGTATTTAAACTATAAAAAACAAGGTACTTATAAAATAATCTCTAATCATTATGGAATTAAATACTAAAATTCTTTATAAATGTATATATAAATATGTTGTATTTATAGATATTAAGGAATTATTACTAATGTAATAATAAATTCACCATAAGAATAGAAACATATCCATTATGAATAGTAATCAGGACAGTAGAATTGTAAACTCACCTATGATAGTTTAATAATAATTTATGTAATATATAATTTTAATCATGATATATTTATATCATGAAAAAAATATATCAATGTTTCAGAAAAGAAAAATTAATTGTAGTAATTTTTTTAAGACATAAATATTTAATTACAATTTTTTAATTAATGTAAATATTTTAAAGAAAATATATTTTCATAAAATATATTCACAACTTATTATTTTGCACTATTATAATTAGATATTTTATGATATTTTATTTTATATATTCATGTGTTATAAACTCATTTATAGTTTTAAAACTGGTATTTTTCATATAAATTATGATTTTAATTAAATATTTAATTTCTCATGTAAATAAAATTATTTTTAAAAATGGAGTTAATTTTTTAATTCCATGCTTTGATAAATGGTTACGCTGAATTTTTGGTATTTTTTTGAAATACGTGAATTTTTGGTGAATAGTGAAATATGGTAATTTACAATATATTCTAAATACACAATTTATTTAATAATAACAGATGTAAGGTTGATATAATCCCAAAATCTAGAAATTGAATTAATTATTTTAATATATTTGATGATAATTCAAAAAATATTCATATTCTTGAGCCATATTAATAAACTAATAAATACAATAATGAGAAAACACCTCCCTCCTCCACTTTAAATACAGCCCCTCACCACCTCTCCACCACCACATCTCAAATACTTAGAGATTTCTTAATTTGTAACCAAATTACTTCCAAATACTCTTTCCCACGTCCATGACCATCTGGTCTCACCAAAAGTCCAAAATCAAGGGCCTTAATGAGATTCTCAATAATGATAATTCTAGAGAAAAAAAATCCTCTTTTAGTTTCTTCACTTTTCTTTTCAATTATTTCCCTTTTCCTGTACTCGCTTCACCTCCCCCTATCCTATACGCATGAAAAATACATTATATTATATATTCTATAATTTTGAAATGTTTATTTAAAAAGTCATCATCATACATCTTCGCCTACCCTTTTATTAAAAACAATTGTCAATGATGTGTCAATTTGCCAACATCGTGGACAATGTGTTTTCAATTTCAATTACCTCCTTCAATTAGGGTCATTAAACCATTAATATGGTTAAATAATAATTTATTATACTTATTATTGGTAATTTTATTTTTTGGAACCAATATATAATTATGATATGGGATAAAGTAATATCAGTTCATGATGATGATAAAAACCACAAAAATATATTAAATCATTCTTATTAATGTTTTTTATATTAATTCATCCTCATATTAGAAAAAAATTATAAATGGGATCATTTAAAATTATAGAAACATATTATAACAATTTAATTCAACTCTTTTTGTTTTTATTTCATTCAACAAGAGAATCCAAAATGAACTAATCCATGGAATCCGTGAAATAAATACACCCAAAACAATAAAAAAATATTAATAATAAATGGGTGTTAAGATTTTATGATAATATAATATAAGTAATTGTAAAAATTAATTTGGAAATTTAATATATTAATAAATTTTTTGAAATACTATAAAGTATGTTTAAATACATTTAAATTAAGATGATCTCGATGTAAATTCATTCTTAACCCAATTTCTATTCATTGGGATAGCAATCTACTTCCCCGATTCTCTCAGGATAAGATTATTTTTGAAATTTGTTTTGATTATTTTAGGTTCTATTTTGTTGATTCAAATTTAATATAAATATTTATTCAATTTTATTATTTATTTATTCAATTATATCATATTTGTAAGCGACATTTATTTATAATCCTTTTTTAATTTTTTACATAATTAATAAGGATTATTTTTATGCATGTATTTGTGTTTAATCAATATCTCAAGGTTCTTGGAATTTTTTAATTAGGAATTTTGGGACATATATCTCCCTCCAATGAATTAGGTATTTTTATATTGTAGGTTGACCAAATGGTTACACATAGTGTAACTGCAATGGTTATACCGTAAGGTAGTCGTGAGGGATACATTGTAAGGTGGTCGTGAAGGTTACAAATTGTATGCTAGTTGTGAGGGTTACAATATTAAGTAACTAATTCCCCAAGTTACCTTTATGGTACTATTTATGTTTCCAATGTTTTATGTAAATATCATGTTTTTTGAATGTATTCAAATAAAACATATCTAGTGAGAATTCACTCTTTGAGAAAAATGATTCAATATATTTGTAAGTATTAATGTACTAATGGTTTCTCTCCATTTTTGTGCGACCCTTAATGAGATTTATGTACTCATCTCAAGTTTTAAATTTTATATAGGGTATAGAGATGGGTGTGAAAAAAGGATAAGTCAATATGAATGTTGTGAAGACTTTTCATGAAATGGTTTCTTGTTTTTATTGAAAAATATATTTGTATTGTGGAATAAATGGATACTATTTTCGTATGTACCAACATTGTATGCATGTGGGTTGATATTTATGAACTATGTCATAATTATCTAAAACTATATACTGATAAGATATTTGGTAATTAAAATAAGTGAATTATTTAGTAATTTATAAGAACATGCAATGATTAAGGTCATGTCCTTAGAGTGGTTATTAGAGAACAACATAGATAAATTTAGGTGTTTGGATGATGTTAATACCATAAATGATTTTTAAATTGTTTTTATATAGAAAATATATTGAATTTAAATATGACTATGTGGAATCATCTAAGATATGTCTATTAAGAATAGTTTTCCATATAAGATATAGGGAAGATGAAATAGAAAGGAACCAATTGTATGATATCTTTCCGAATCCACAAATTGGAATGTTGGGAATTGGAATCAAATCGGTTTTGATAGTAATGGATCAGTTGAATTATACTATAAATGGTGGTGAAATAAATTAATGAAAACTAACATAGATACTAAAAATGAATAAGAAGGTAGATGAACATTTTATGGGGCTACACCCTCCTACATTCAATGGATATTTTGAACCAGTATTAGCTGAAGGATGTATTAAATCCCCTAAAACATTATTTTATTTAATGGGGGTGTTTAGATTACCAATGGTTAGTCTTGACATTTATCATTTTCAGGGTGATGATGAATAGTGGTGGACAAAGGTGAAGAATATCATGGATAGTGATGATATAGATGCTTTGGAATAGTATTAATTTTAAAATCCATCCTTTGAAAAATATATTCCAAAGGTTAGCTGAATTAGGATAGAAAAAAATTCCTTGATTTGAAATAAAATGAGGATGATTCAATGGACGTGTATAAAGAAAACTTCACTTGATAGAAAAGGTACTATCAAAATCTTGTTCGGGGCCTTGATAAAAAATCAATAGTTTTTACTCCGGATTGAAGGTAAGATATCAAAGGGATTTTACTTCCCATGATTTCAAAAGTTACGAGAAATATGTATGATGTTCTGATAGGTTATAAATGGATATTTAGGATGATCACATGCACTTTGGCAACAGGTAGAACAAGAGTTTCCGATAGCAATTGATGGGTAATAATCAATCAAAAAAATATGAAGGTAAGAATATTGAGTTTCAAATTTGGAAAAATTGTGGTAAGAAACATCTTGGGGAACTTCATAACAAAATTAGGAAGTGTTTTTGATATGGTAGGTTTGGATATATGGCCCGATATTTTCTGGTAAATGATCTTAATATTAATTCAAATTTGAAATGTATATGGTGTTTTATACATGGTGAGATGGGTCATTATGAAAATACCTTCCCAAAAAAGATATGAATGATAGAAAATATCTTGATTATAAGTAGAAGGGTGCATTGAGATCCTTTGTGACTACATCAGCAAATTTACGGCCATCCAATGAAGTGGTATCATGCACTTTTTTTCTTTAACAAAATATTCTAATTTCTTGTTTTATACAAGGGTCTACCCATTCCATTATTTCTGAGAAATTTTTTTGTAGATTGGAAATTTCAACTCAAGAAATGATACTAGAACATATTTTTAAAACACATGGGTGAATATTTGGGAAACAATTTATAAGAAATTTCATGTTGTTATCCATAGAAATAAATTACCTTAAATCATTTTTTTACCATTAGTAGTGTTTGATTTCATTCTGGAAATGGATTGGATTTCTGTTTATCATTCTTAGATTGATTGTAGAGATAATGATTTTGTTATTTAGAAAGAGTTTTATTTTTTATTCAATAATTAACCCATAAAACTGATAAAATATCTGGAATCTATAAAAAAAATTAATAGGCATAAATGAAAGTTAAATTTATTGTATAATCTAAAACTAAGGAAGTGTTCATATTAATGATGTTATTGTGGTAAATGAATACCTAGATATTTTTCCTAATGATTTATATGGTGTTATATTGTAACACCCCAAGATTTTATGAGAATAAATATTTTAGATTTATTTGTTGTCTTGTCTTGTATGCTACACCAATATTATCTTGTGCTATACGCAACACCTTATTTGTTTGCAGTATACTTGACACTATTCATGAATTGTGTTACACACAATTTCAAGTTCATTTGATACTAGTTATTCTACACAAAATTGAGTGTATATATGTATATATATATATTTAATGTATAAATGAAATATGTTTGGATTCTGTTATATGAAAAAACAATGGAGTAATGCACTACACTCAACCCTGACATGGCTTGCATTACATGCAATCACGACCTTCCATTATAGCGTGTGTTGTATGCAATATCGTGTTTCACTAAAAAACAATATGTTTTTAAAATATTATATAAACTAGCAGTTATGAATAGTAATACCCACTTTTTGAAATTTTATAAACATTATATATCAAAATGGACTTCATTTTTGGATTTGGAATATCGAAATTATCCTAGGGTGAATTTTTGGTATTTTTCTGAAAACTTTCAATTTCTGATGAATAGTGAAAACACTAGGTTACTATTTAAAAACCGAATTTTTATTTAAATAATTATTATTTTTATTTAAATTTATCTTAGGTCAATATAGATACATAATATCTATATAATTTCAATGTAATTCATTGGAGTAATTTTATAATAATTTTAGATATATAATTTTTTGTTTGAACTTTTCACCGTCTTTTACCAACCTCCTAGGAGAATTTGAAAATTTACATAAAACATAATTTTACCATTGCAGTGAGTGGAATTTCAAAAATCCGGGAGACATGGTTAATATAAAGGTGTAATATGTGGTTCAATGAGATGAAAATAATTTTTGGTGAATATTAAATTTTTTTCATTTATTTACCACGGTTAAATGTAAATACGGTAATTAAGGGTCAAAATGATATTATTATTACCCTAACACATGTTATAATTCAATTGGATAAGTTTAATTAGACCAAAAACAACCATAGGAATAAAATATTACCCTTTAGGTTCACTTTTATTAGATTAGAACATTTATTATTATATTATTTAAAGGAGTGTTAAAACAGTTAAAATCAACGTTTAATAACTAAAACATTTTTAATATAGGGTTATAAATTATATAAATTAGTCTATGAATATTAATTAGAAATATAAAGATATTTACTACATAATGGTATTTTATTTATAGTTTTTAGACATTAAATAATTTAATATATCTATGACACAATGATGATGCAGTAATTACCTTATTAATGAAATATTAACATAATTGATGTTATAAATACCCAAATAAATGTCATTTGAGACTTTTTAGAAGTTACACTAATTGTTTAAGGTCAATATGACAGTTATTATTGATTCCATTAACATTGTTCTAACTAATCATGATGTTATAATTTCCAAAAAAATCAATTACCAAATTGTGAAAAAATTGACATAAAAAGGTTTTTAAAACAAATATTATATTATTAATTGTTATTATATTCCTAACAATATAAGGTTCTGAAAATGGCTTATTTAAGGTTATGTATATTAATAATTAACAACATGGTGTTAGTTTGGATTGTTATAGTATGTTTATTAACCATATAGTGTAAGAAAACCAGAAGACATGGTAAAAGTGAAATTATTTTACTTAGAGTTAAATCAAAATGATAAGGTCCAAATAGTATCCTAAACATGTCTAAAACCTATTGGTTGAGTGTATTTCGACCCATACCCACTTTATATTCTATATAAATCAATTTTAAGCTATTATGAACTGAATATGACTTTATTATAAAAATATATTTTATGTTTTTCCTAAGGTGCCCATCTCCTCCCTTATAAAAGGGAAGCTCCTCCCTCTTCTCTTTACATAATTTTGAGCTTTCATGCTCAACCTACCCCTGAAAATTTCCCTTATAAACATCCCTAGTAATATTATATAATTTTTGGTCTCCTTAAAAGACCCACTCTAGTGCCTTAAGTGGATTCTTAAAATAGGTGCGTCGAAGAAGAGGTAATCTCTTCTACCGATTTTCAAGTTTCTTTCTTCGTCAAATTCTTCTTCTTTTTTTGTATCATTATAAAGTAGTAACATAAGTATAACTAATATACTGATATTTTATTATAAATATGAAAGAATCCCATTTCACTTACTATCCATCCTATGGAAATCAAAATCTCCGCACGTGCGTACGTACGGAATACCGTCTCCATGACGTGGTGTAATCTGTTTTTCCACCACCACCATAATTGTATGGGTATAATGGTTTAAATAATAACTATATATGGTAATTATAACATCATTATTACTTTGAGATATTATATCATCCACTCCAATTCAATTCAAATATTATGGTAATGATATCATCGCTTGTGCATACGTACGGATTACCGTTTCCATGACGCGATGTGATTCATTCTCCACGTTAACCATTCAAGAATGATTATAAAGTATATATAATGAATAAAAATTAAATATATGAAATAATGAATCTAATGCATTTATGTATATATATATATATATATATATGTGTCATCTGCTTACATCCATTCAACTCAATAAGGAAAAGAAAACATCGTTCATGTGTACGTACGACCTACCGTCTCCATGAACAATGTATTTCATTTCATTAATCTATCTATTATATATATATACTGAATATATATGATATATAAATCATGATTTAGATTCTCTAAGTCATTAAATAATGATATATGTAATAATAATATCAATAACAACATGTCCAAACACGTACGATAAATAAAACGATTTTTTCCAAAATGCTGCTTTAACATGGAATTTACAAAAGAACGGGTAATATAATGTCATAAGTGAACCATATATGATATAATAACAATTAATATGATTTTCTAATAAGTAAATGACATTATTTAAATCATTATACAGGAGTTTAGGATACGTATTAAGCATATCAGACCAAAGGTAACAAATAATTTTTCCATCTCATTTTTATTCGAGATTTCTTATACGTAAGTATTTAATGGGGTTATATTTTTCATCCATGCCCATAAAAATGTTTTTCATAATTTGTTTAATATTAATCCATGTATTTTTAAAGTAATTTTTACCCCTATTTGACTTTTACTTTGTGTTATGGAAGGAATATTTCTTTTGTTTACAATACGTGGTACTTTTTGAATTTTCTGACAAGAGTACGAGGAAAATGTTTTGTTAACTTATACGGCGTAAATAGAATTTTGTGATTTCATGATGAATTATTTAAATGAATTTTAATCTATAAAATTTCATAATTATTTTCATCAAAATCTTACTCTTTTAAAATTTCATGGAATTTTGTGTAAAGAAAATGATTTTGAAGAAGAAAGGAAACTTTCCTCAAGAATTCATTTCAATTGTTTTATCAAAACTATTTTCCATATAAGATGACATTATTTTGTATGATTATGTTTAAAGTATAATGTATCTATTATTTAAATTTTTTTATTTCTCTTATGATGAAATGATATCCACTTCTTTTATGTGGATTATGTTATGATGGGATGATGTTTATGAAACAAATTTTATTAGTTGGGGTATAATGAACGATGAATGTTTATATTGTGGAACATGAAGGATTGATTTCATTATGAGAGGGGTGGGACCTATATCTCCCTCCAATGCATTGGGTAAACAGTTATATCTCATGAGATAGACATGGCTGGAATGGTATGTCAATCTAATTCAGTGATACATGACTGAAATGAGGAGTGAACTCGATTCATAAAGGGACTTTGTCAACTACGATGGTCTTGGCAGAAATGCCTTTTCTACTATGGAAATCATATCATGTGATTAATGGTTTTCCACAATTACATGTTTTATTCCCATTCTATTTTAACATGATTGATTTTACTTTATGATATATGCCTTATGTACTTCCATGTTTTATGTCATTCCTCAAGATTTTGATGTTTAGATTTTATGGTCAATTTATTTTCATTAAAATGAATATGGATTGTTTTATGTTCTGTATGTTTACCCGTACTGAGCATTTTATCTCACCCTTTTTATGTTTCCTTTTACCTAGGATATAAAGAAAGGTTTTAGGTAAGAAAAAAAATGGGGAAGATCATTATTGGAGATGTTATTGTTTTTTCAGCATGATTCGATTAGTTTCCAAAGACACTAAACTATTAGGGTCCTTTGGTATTTTTTTATGTATTAAGTATTCCAAAAAAGTAATGTAATGTCCACATACATCATTCTTTGGGTCTCTAATATTGGTATCAGCTGAAAGGATTAGTTAACCTTTGGAAACTAGGAAGTTAAAACAATAGTGAGATCCCTAGAGATATTTCTACGGTATGTCTATGGATGTCCCTATGGTTAATTATAAGTATTGGTAATAGTAATAGAATTATGGAAACAATATTAGAATTAATCCAAATATGTTATATATTCAAGGTAATCTCCTTTGATTATGATTTTTCCCTCTCACACTATTCTTTTTGGGTTTTAGAAAATTGCTGGAAATAGGACGATTCACGATAATTGAGGATATGATGGACAATGAAATGATATTCTTCATGAGAAGGAAAATGAAATTGTATCTAGAAATCTACATATCATTATTATTACTAACTAGAAATTTCATAATATGATCAATAATCTCAACTTTGTTATGTTTCCTAACTCATCTAATAAGAGAATTATGGAGTTTAATGATTATCATAGAGGAAAGAAGGTTCAATTTACTTCATGTAAATTATGTGGGAAGAGGTATCAGGGAGATTTTTTTTAAAGGATCTAGAAGATGATTTGGGTGTGGAAAATAAGGACACAAAGCTAGTAATTGTAAAGGAAAAGGTTCAGTTAACACCATGGACAAGTATAATGGTATTGCTAAGACATCAACAATGGTTAAATGTTTTAAATGTAGAATGTACGGGCATTATGAAAACCAATTCCCTAAGGGAAAAGCTCATGAAGAGAATCAGCATGGTCATATGGGTAGTATATTTGGGGATGATGATGAAGAGACTACAAATGATAAATGAGATGAATGAAATGATGAAGGTCAGTCAGTGGTTTAAGAAGGTGGTTGATTGATTGTATGTTTATCAAGAATAATGTATTGTACTATGGAATAAAGAAAAATCTAAGGATTGGTACACTGTTGTCTTCCCTTGAGTTTTTGAAAGTATGTGATGAATGGTACAGGTAACCATGAAAGGTTATTCAAATATTTTTGGAAGATAGATGATATGTTCATAATGAATGGATAAGGAGATAGTGAGATGTTTGATAGTATTAATGAGCTTATGACTGATATAAGGACAAACTGATATCATGGTTTGAGTGTATAGAATTTTTGGGATTTTGATATGTAGAAAGAGTTAGCTTTTGATAGAATTCATGTTTTCACTATGGTTCTATGGTAATTCATGTAGCAAGAGAATACATGATTAATGTATTCACATGTTTGGAATGCGATAAACAAGATATATCTTATGATATAAGGGAGATAAATGACGGTATTCACATGCTTGGATGATGACATTTTCTAGTAATAATTTTCATTATACTATGGAATTGGACAAATGTATTTTGGATAAGTCAAAAGATTGGAATGGATTATGTCAGACATCATATAGTATTGTTTAAGGATAAAAGTTTTTTTGATATTATTTATGTAATGTTATAATAGTGAAGTTTTAGAAAAAAGACAATCTGAAGGACGGGAGACAACTCTCGCGTCGGACAAGGTTGCATGAATCAAAACCACAACTGATGTATGATGGGCCTTTATTGCCTACCTCTGGCCTACATGAAGTCCATGGTTTGTATAAACTAGTTTTATTTTATTAAGCAGAATGATAGATGAAGTATAAGTCCATTTTTGGAACCATATACGATTAATCTCACCATAATATGGACTTATAACTTTTTCTAACCTTAGGTTTGAGATATATGGAATGACCTATCATTCTATTGCATGATCTACTAATACTTCCTGGAAGACAAAATCAACTTCATTTCATTAAGAGATGAAGTGTAAATTGTTCAAGGCAAAAACAACCGTAAGATTGTACCAAAATCAAGTAAATATTTATTTTAATTTCAAAATTCTTCAACATTAGGGAAATGATCTTGAAAACCACAAATGTTTTCATACTTCTCTCATATCTGATGAATCAGATGGTACCTTAGATCATCACAAATTTATGGATTTTTGATAGTTGGATTTTTTAAAGCCATGTTCTCCACCACTCTTCATCAGATCCTGACGGTTAGATTTCTCTTCCATATCCATATTTTCACCTATGTTCTACTATGGGGAAACTCAGGGATAAGTTAATTTGGTTAACCATTACGTTTCATACATTATTTTTTTAAATTAAGTATTATTATTCCTTTTTACAATGTTGGTTTCTATGAAAGAAACTTTCATGTAGTAAACGATTTATAACCTCGATTAATTTCGAGGGTGAAATTCATTTTAGGGGGGTAGAATGTAACACCCCGAGATTTTATAAGAAGTAATCTTTTAAATTTATTTTATTTCCTGTGTTTTATGCTACACAAAAATTATCTTGCACTATACACAACAACTTATTAGCTTGCAGTATATACAACCCTATTCTTGAATCATGTTACACACAATTTCAAGTTCGTTTGATAATAGTTATTCTACGAAACATTGAGTGTATATATGTATATATATATTAAATGTATAAATGAAATATGTTTGTATTCTATTATACGCAACCACAAATGAGTCTTGCACTACACACAACCCTGACTTGGCTTCCATTACACGCAATCACGTCCTTCCTCGATTGTGTGTGTGGTACGTAATACAGGGTTTCACTAAGCAACGATATGTTATTAAAATATTATATAAACTAGCTGTTATGAACAGTAATACCCACTTTCTGAAATTTTATTAATTTTATCATTCAAAATGGACATCATTTTTGGATTCGGAATATTGAAATTATCCTAGGGTTAATTTTTGGTATTTTTCTGAAGTCTTTTAATTTTTGATTAATAGTGAAAACACTTTATTACTCTTTAAAAACCGAATTTTTATTTAAATAATTAATGATTTTATTTAAATTTATTTTAGGTCAAAATTGATACATAATACCTATATAAATTAAATGTAATTCATTGGAGTCATTTTATAATAATTTTAGATATATAATAATTTATTGAAATTTTCAACATCTTTTACCCACCTCCTAGAGAATATGAAAATTTACATAAAACGTAATTTTACCACTTCGATGAGTGGAATTTTGAAAATCTGGGAGACATGGTTTATATCAAAGAGTAAAATGTGGTTCGATAAGATAAAATTAATTTTTGGTGAATAGTAACTTTTACTTTTATTTACCACGGTTAAAAGTAATTAGGATACCTAAGGGTAAAAATGATATTATTATTACCCTAACACGTGTACTAATTATATTGGATAAGTGTAATTCTACCAAAAACAACCTTAGGAATAAAATATTACCCTTTTGGTTTACTTGGATTAGATTAGGACATTTATTATTATTTTATTTAAAGAATTGTTAAAATAGTTAAAATCAATGATTAATAATTAAACATTTTTCATATTTGGTTATAAATAAGATCAATTCGACTATAAATATTCATTTGAAAGTTAAAATGATTTCCTACATAATAGTATTTTATTTATTATTTTTAGACATTATATAATTTAATTTATTTATGACATAATGATGATTCATTAATTTACTTATTAATGAAGTATTAACATAATTCATTTTATAAATACCCAAATAAATGTAATTTGAGATTTTTTATAATTTCCACTAATTTTTTTAGGTTAATATGACATCTTGGTATTGATTCAATTAACGTTTCTATATCTAATCATGCTTTTATGATTTTCAAAAAAATCAATTACCAAATAGTGTCAAAATTGACATAAAATGGTTTTTAAAACATATATTATATTATTAATTGTTATTCTATTCCTAAAAATCTAAGGTTTGGTAAAATGAAATATATAAGGTTATATATATTAATAATTGTTCACTTGGTGTTCTTTTGTCTTTTTATAGTAAGTTTATTAACCATACAATGTAAGAAAACAAGAAGACACGGTAAAAGTTAAATTATTTAACTTAGAGTTAAATCTAAATGGTAAGCTTAAAATAATAACCAAAACATGTCTAAAATCATATTTTTGTGAGGATTGAGATCCATACCCACTAAAGCTTCGACATAAATCAATTTGAGGATATTATAAACAGAATATGACTTTAGTATAAAATAATATTTTAAGTTTTTCCTAAGGTTCCCCTCTCCTCCCTTATAAAATGGATCCTCCTCCCTCTTCTATTTACACAAATTTGTACCTTTAATCTCGGCATACCCCTGACCATTTCCCTTCCAAACTTCCCTAGAAACATTATATACTTTCTGGTCTCCTCAAAAGTCCAACTCTAGTGCCTTAAGAGGATGCTTAAAAGCGGTGCGTCGAAGAAGAGGTATTCTCTTCTACGGATTCTTTCAAGATTATTTGTTCTTCAACTTCTTATTATTTAGTTGTTTCATTATAATGTAATAACATAAGTATCACTAATATACAAATATGTTATTGTAAATATTAAGCAACCCAATTTCACCTTTTATCCATCCTATGGAAAATGAAATCACCACGTGTACGTAGGTGCGGAATACCTTCTCCACTACGTGGTGTAATCTGTTTTTCCACCACCACTTTAATTGTAAGGGTATAATGGTTTAAAGAATAAATATATATGGTTATTATAAGATCATAATTATTCTGAGATATTATATCATCCCATAAGATTCCATCCAATGATTATGGGAATGATATCATCTCTCGTGCGTACGTACGGATTATCGTGTCCACGACGTGATGTGATTCATTCTCCATGTTAACCATTCAAGAAAGATTATAAAGTATATATAACGAATAATAATGAAATATATGACATAATAAATCTATTGTATTTATGTATATATATATATTTCATCTAGTTACTTCCATTCAAGTCAATAAGGAAAGGAAAAGAGTGTTCATGCGTACGTACGGCCTACCCTCTCCATGAACGGTGTATTTTATTTCATTCATCTATCTATTATATATATATATATATACAGAATATATATGATATATAAATAATTATTTACATTCTGTAATTAATTAAATCATGATATATGTAATAATAATATCAAGAACAAAAAGTCCAAACACGTACGATAAAGAAAACGATTTTACCCATAATGATACTTTTTCATGGATTTTACAAAAAAACGGGTAATATAACGTCATTAGTGAACCATATATGACATCACAAAAATGAATATGATTCATTTTTAAGTAAATAAAATTATTTAAAAAAGTATACATGTGTTTATGATACATACGAAGCATATATGACCTAAGGTAAGGGATAATTTTTCAATCGCGTTATTATTCGAGATTCCTTATAGGTATGTATTTAAAAGGGTTATATTTTTCATCCATTTCCATAAAAATGTTTTTCATAAAGTGTTTAATATTCTTAAATATTTCTTTAAATTCATTTTTACCCCCTTTTGAATTTTACTTTGTGTTATAGAAGGAATCTTTCTTTTCTTTGCCATATGTGGTACTTTTTGTCTTTTCTAACAAAAGTACGAGGAAATTGTTTTTTTAACTTATATGGCATGAATGGATTTTTACGGTTTCTTATCGACTTATTTCAATAAATAATCCTCTAAAACAGTTAATGATTATTTTCAACAAAATACTTTTCTTTTAAAATTACATGGAATTTTGAGTAAAGATAACGATTTTCCAGAAGAAAGGATATTTTCCTCAAGAATTCATTTAAAGTGTTTTATCAAAACTATTTTCCATCTACGATGCCATTATTTAGTATTTATGTGTTTAAAGTATAATATATATATTATTAACATGGTCTAATTTTCCTTATGATTAAATGACCTCAATTTATTTTATATGGATTATGTTATGATGCGATGATGTTTATGAAACCCATTTTATTCATTGGGTTATTATGACTGATGTATGTTTATTTTGGGGCACATGAAAGAATGATTTCATTTTGAGATGGGTGGGACCAATATCTACCTCCAATGAACTAGTTAAAGATTTATATCTCATGATATAGACATGGATGGAACGGTAAGTAAATCTGATTCAGTGATACATGACTTAAACGACGAGTGAACTCGATTCAGAAAGGGACTTTGTCCACTAAGATGGTCTTGGCGGAAATGCCTTGGATACTATGGAAATCATATCATGTGATTAATGGTTTTACACAATTACGTGATTTATTACCATGATATTTTATCATTATTGATGTTACTTTATGATATATTCCTTACGTAATTCCATGATTTATGTCTTTTCTAAAGATTTTGATGTTTAGATTTTATGTTAATGTTTTTTCAATAAATTGGTTATGGATTGTTTTATGTTCTCTATGATTACCCTTACTAAGCATTTGAGCTCACACTTTTTATGTTTCCTTTTTACTAGGATATAAATAAAGGTTTTAGGTATGTAAAAAGGGGACGATCATTATAGGATATGTTGAAGTTCTTTCACAATTCTTAGAATATTTTTTTCTGAGTTTCCGAAGACACTAAACAAGTATGGTCCTTCGGTGTTTGTTTTTGTTATGTATTAAGTATTTTGCAAAACTAATGTAATTACATGTACGTCAAGCTTTTGGTATCTAAAAATATTATATTTGAATGTTGAATTTACTGTTTAATTGGTTCATGATGCTAAAACAATTTGAAAACTCTCTTCTTGAATGACTCGATTTGAACTTCTGAAATTGGAAAATTAGTTGGAGGAGTTTCATAATAAATGATTCATTTTTCCTAGCACTTAACACTGGGTTGATCATATTTTTTTTGTTGAAATGAACAATTGTTCCATGTGAATTTTTGTTGATTATAGATCTTTTAACAACATTATTGTTAAGAATAAGCCTTAATTTCCTCATATAGACTACTTGTTTGATAAGCTCTAGGTACCTAAGTATTTTTCATAGACTGAATTTATATATGGGTACCATCAGATAACGGTGATGGAGGCTGAAATAAAAATAATATAATTACAAACTCGATATGGGTATTATGAGTTTATTGTTATGCCCTTTGGTTTGACTAATTCTCTTACAATATTCATGGGTCCTATGAATGAAGTATTCAATGAATATTTGGATTTATTTCTTGATTTTATTTACAATATGTTGGTCATAAAAAAATGTTATGAGGATCATAGAAAACATTTAAGGAATTTATTAAAATCTATAAAAGGAAATATGTTATCTGGAATATTTAGAAAATATGATAGTTGGTTATAGTATATTTATTTTCCAGGGAAAATTAAAAATAAGGATGGAATAACCATTTATCAAACCAAAAAAGAAAGTGTTTTATGAATTGAAAATACCTATAAATGTTACATAGATTCATATTTTTCTTTGATTATCATGTCATTACTTATGTTTTATTAAAAAAATAACATGGTTATCTAGCCAGCTAAATAATTTAACACAAAAACCATTTTAATGTTTTTAGATTGAAGGATGTGATGGTTGTTTCCATGAACTGAATAAGAGATTGGTGAATGATCCATATTTGGACTAGCCTTCCAAAAATATTGATTTGGTCATCTACATTGATGATTTATTGAAGGTACTTGGTTTTTTATGAATAATGATCAGTTAATTTATTGTGATTCAATATAATTGAATCCTCAGGAGTTAAATTATCAGACACATGATTTTGAATTAGCAGCTATAGATTTTTTATTTCAGAATTTGGTGGCTTCATCTATATAAGGACAAATGTGAAATATATATTGATCATAATAGTATGAAGTATATATTCAATTAGATAGAATTAAAAATGAGGCATAAGAGATTTATTGAACTGGTAAAATATTATGATTTCCCAATCCATTATCTTCCAGGAAAAGAAAATAAATTACCGGATGCCTTGGGTTGAAACCATCATGCATCATTTAATATGTTATGTTTGGAACAAGACCCCATGATTAATTATCTGATTAATTTTTTTGAATGTTCTTGCTGTATGGAATTCAAATTATCTATTTTAGGTGTCAATGCAATCATCTCTCCCTGACAGAATAAAGAAGGTGTTTAAGGAAGACCGTCAGTTATAGAGAAAGGAAGAATTTGTTAAAAAGGGTATGTTTCATGAATTTAATGTTGATAAATATTATGTTTTAAGATTTTTTAAGAGATTATGTGGGTTTCTATATTTTTATCTAAATAATTATTTATTGTTTGAAACACCCATTTCTCCATATTCAGTTCTTCTTAGCAGTACAAAGACATATAGAGTCTTTTAGGAGTTTTACTGGTGTCATGGAATTAAAATAGATGTTGTTGATTTTACCCTGAAATGATATACATGTAAATAGGTAAAATCAATGTGACAGTTAAAAAAGGGATTCTTCCTCATTTTCCCGTGCTATAGTGGAAATGGGAAAGTATATCCACAGAATTCGTGGTGGGAGTACAAAGGAATTCTCAAGGAAACAATACAATTTGGGTCATTATTGTTTGTATGAATAAATCATTAAATTTTATTCCTAGTGAACACACTATTTCACAATATTATGTTTCCAAACTATAAGTCAATGAGATTTTTAGGTTTCATGGAGTTCCAAAATCCATTGAATCTAACTGTGATCTTAGATTCACTTATGGATTTTGGAAAGTCCTTCAGAAGTATTTGCGAAAAGAATTAAACATCAACACGTATATTAATCCTAATTCTACTGGATAGACCTACTAAACTATTCAAAAATTGTAGGATGTGTTTCAATATTGATTTATAGACTACCAGGGAATTTGGGATCAACATATTTATTAAGTTAAGTTTTCTTATAAAAATATTTTCTTCCTCATATATAGATGGCATGTTTTTAGGTATTTTAAGGAAAGATGTGTTGAACATCATATTATTAGGATGATGTTGGGTAACAGAAGTTTATGGGATAAATATTATTAAAGGATGTTTCCGATAAAGTTAAGATGATCCAATAACACCTGAAAATAGCTCATAGTAGGAAAAGAAAGTTATACAGATAATAGAAGGTATGGATTTTCTTTTTAGGTAGGTGATCATGATTTTCTAATAATATCACCATAGATATGTGTTACGCATTTGGGTAATAAAGGAAATATAATTTCGTAGTTCAATTGACATTATGATATCCATGATAAAGTTGGACTAGTTACCTACAATGTAGCATTGCCACTAATTTTATCTCATGTACACAATGTTTTTCATCTTTTTATGTTTAGAAAGTATTTTTTAGATTCATGTCATGTTTTGAGATCAAAAGTTGTTGAGTTAGAAGAGAACATCTCTTATGAAGAGAAACCTATTAATATTATTGATCATATAAATAATGTATGGCGGAATAAGGTAATTTACATGGTGAAGGTTTTTGTGGAGAGACAACATTGTTAAATAAGTAACCTGGGAATCTCAAAATGTATAGAGCGATATGTACCATCACTTGTTTATTAAGAAAATAAAATTTTTGAGGATGCAATTTTTAAAAGTAGGAAAGAATGTAACAACCTAAGTACTTATTAAATATTTTCTTTTCATTTTGGAATTAAACAGTCAAATTCATTAGAAATGTATAACTAAATATGTTGTATTTATAGAAAGTTATAGATAATTTACTAATCGAATAGTAACTTGAACATAAGAATAGTAATATGACCATTAGGATTAGAAATCTAACCAATATTATAATAAACTAACCTATGAATGTATAAATACAATTTATGTATCTTATATTTTTAATCATGATATATTTATATCATTTAATAAGTTAATATTTGTTCTCAGAAATTATAAATTTATGTGTTGGTATTTTTATAAGTCATAAATATTTAATTTTAACTCTATAATTAATATAATTATTTAAATATATATATATATATATTCATAAAATAGATCCAAAAAATATTATTATTGTTTTTATATGATTATAGGATAATTTTATCATATTTTATTTATTTTTTTCCAGTGTTATAAAATAAGTTATATTTTTAAAACTTATATTTTTGGAATAAATGATTATTTTAATGAAAAATTAAATTTATTATATTAATAAAATTATTCAAAAAAAATGAATTTCATTTTATAATTCTATGCTTTAATAAAATTAAGGGTATTTTTTTTAAATACCTGAATATTTGGTGAATAGTGAAATACAGTAATTTATGATATAAGCTAAATACATGATTTATTGAGTCATATATGATGTAAAGATGATGTTAGTAGAAAATATAGAAACATAATTCATTATTTTAATATAAATTATGATAATGATGAATCTATTCATATTCTTGAGCCACATTAATAAACTATATAATATAATAATGAGAAAACACCCATGTCCTCCATTATAAATACCTCCCCTAGACACCTCTTCCCCACACACCTGAAATCCTTCTCTCATTCTTCATTTCTGCCAAAATAACTTCTCAAGACTCATCTCTACTTCCAAGACCTTCTATTCTAACCAACAGGCCATTTCCATGGGCCTTAATAAGGTTCTTAAGGAGGATAATTCAAGAGGTAAAAATCAACTTTCATTCTCTTTTATTTTCTTATCAATTATTTTTCATTTTTATAATTTATTAACCTCACCTTATCTAGGGGAATAAAAACTCTATAATCATATATATACAATAATTTTATCATGTTTATGTAGAAATTCATCATCATAATGCTCATTCTCTCCCTTTTATTTTAAAAAATAAAAACATCTCCTCTGATATGCCAATTTACCGAAATTATGGATGATGTGTTTCCAATTACCATTACCAGCTTGAAGGATGTGTTGTACCCCACACTCTTTGATTTTGATGATCACAATCACTTATCTAAGCAATGTAAAAACTTAAATGAAAGGCATGCTTTAAATGAAAAATTGAAAATAAATACTAAGCATGAGAGAAAAGATTCTCCCCCAATCAATCAAGAAATTTCTCCCCCTTTGTGATTATCAAAATAGCGTGGGGCATAAAACTTGATTGAGGGAAATGTTTGAAAAACATGATATGAGAATTGAAAAATCAATTGAAATTTTTGAAAATGAAATGAAAATTTGAATAACAGTTTGAATTGAAAGTTTTGAAACAAAAACAAATTCGATACCAACTGTTGGAAACCAATTGAAAATTGAAAAATCTAAATTGAATCAAAAATGAGAAAGTTCTCCCCCTAAATAAAATAATGAATCACCGGGGAGTGGGATTTTGAAAAGAAACAATTTTAGGCCCGGAGAGACTCGCAAGGAGGGATTTTTCAATCCAAACTTGTCTCATGGCGGGTCTTCTCCTATAAAACTCATCACTATAGAAAATAGACTTGGGTTGGCCATACCGGGCGTTTTTACAATTACACTCATAAATGAGATGCCCGGTTTTTTGCAATAGTTACAAAATTTAAAACTAGAGCTCCCCCTTACAAAAACAGTTGGAGCATGGGAGGAGGAAGCTATATTGGAATATCCTAGCCCTTGGGTGGTTCTAGAAACCCTTTGAGAACCCAATAATTTGGTCAAATTTTGTTCCCCTTGGGTGAACTTGGCTAAAGATTCCCTAAGGTCTTTGATAGTTGATTCCATGGAATCAATATCCGGGAGGTTTTGGATTTTAAGGGTCAACTCTTCCTTCTCTTTAAGAAGTTGTTCTTTTTCGGAAGAGAGTTTTTTGAAAGACTTTTTCAAAGAAACAAATTTTGAAGATAAAGCATGAAAACCTTTTTCTAATTGATCTCTAGCGTGTGAGAGTTCTTCATAAGATAAATGATTAAATGAATTAGAAGAACTAGAGGAGGAGGATGAGGAATCGGAAGAAGTTACCTCGTGTTTTGCCATTAGGCAATTATTACCATTGTCGCTCGAGGAGAAAGAAGAGAAGGAGGAGCTATCACTCCAAGTTTTCTTTAAAGCCTTCTTCTTCTTCTTCTTGGCCCTTTTCTTGTGAGGTGGGCAAACGGGTACGGATTTTGCATCGGGTTCTAGCTTTCGAGCGGGTTCTTGCTTTTGAGCCGGTTCTTGCTTTTGAGCCATGCTAGTACCTTCATAGGTTAGCTCTAAACATTTCCAAATATCATAAGAGGTAGTGAAAGAAGAAATACAATCAAAAACATTTCTATCTAACCCGCAATGAAGAGCATTCATGGCTTTGCCATCAAGCTCGAAATTTGCAATGTCGGCGGGGGTCCATTGAGACTCATCGGGAGAAGAGAGCATAAAACCATGCATAACAATTTTATAAATTGGATAGCTAATGCTTTTTAAAAAAGTGGTCATGCGGGTTTTCCAAAAAGAATAATCGGCTCCATCAAAGAATGGAGCACGATCCAAAGAATGTCCTTCGAGAGTTTGAGAAGAAGAAGCGGTAGAAGCCATCAAAAAAAAAAATAGGATCTTTAATTTGAAACCGGGTAAGGAATTATTCAAATACTTCCTCTGATACCAATTGTTAGGTCGGAAGAACACCCCAAGGGAATGATGGCAAGAGGGGGGTGAATTACCTTTTTAAAAAATTGATTAAGAAATTTAAATCAAAGTATAAATGCAGCGGAAAGTAAAGAGGCAAGACACAAGAACTTGATAAGGGAGTTCGGCCAAAACCCGGCCTACGTCTCCGCTCCCAACTCAACCGTTGAGAGATTCCTACCGCTTGCTTTTCAATGGTTTTAGCAAGAAACCCACTAGGCTTTAAGGTAGCACTAGGACCTATTACAGCTTGCTTTTATTGGTTTAGCAAGAACCCACTTGCTTTTAATGGTTAAGCAATAACCCACTAGTCTTTTTACGGGTGAAGACTAGCTCACCGATCTCAAGCCTTTTACAAGGTAAGGCTTGACAACCTCTTCACACCTTAGTGGTGGTGTGAAACCCAAAAGAAGGGGGGAAGAGAAAAGGGTTGGGGTTTGTAGGCACAAATTCAGTCCACCGGTCAGCCGGTGGCTTGACCACCGGCCAGCCGGTGGCACCCAGACACAAGTGCAAGCTACTGTCTTGCCACCGGTCGACCGGTGGCTCTGTCACCGGTCGACCTGTGGCACCCAGCCCAAATAGTGTTTGCTACTGTCTTGCCACCGGCCAGCCGGTGGCTCCTCACCGGTCGACCGGTGGAGCCTGGATCAAGACTCTTCTTCTCTATCAAAGCACCGGCCAGCCGGTGGAGATGTACCGGTCAGCCGGTGGCCCCTGGACAAGAATCATATGCCTTTTTGCACACACCGGCCAGCCGGTGGGACTGTACCGGCCAGCCGGTGGACACAGTCAAACTAGCCGTTGGGCTGTTGACCAGCCTGTCCACTTGACTCCCAACGGCTCCGAAGACCTCTCCAACGGCTCCGAAGCCTCCCCAAGGGTTCCTAGCCTATAAATAAAGGCTGAGGAAGCCCCAGACAATTACCGGAACACTTGTGAAGCCAACGGACATATTTTGGATCAATTGGCCAACCTCCGGCGACTTCCTTCAAAGGAACCCCAAGAGCTCCAACAACTTCCACATCCAAGGAGCTCCACTCAAGAAGCTTGGGAGAGCACGCCCATCAACTCCATCATCCATTGGCGCCCGAGTCTTCCCAATTACGGGTTTTATTGCATTTATTTATTTTGAGCTTAAAATTGGGTTTGTGCCTACAAACCCCAACCCTTTTCTCTTCCCCCCTTCTTTTGGGTTTCACACCACCACTAAGGTGTGAAGAGGTTGTCAAGCCTTACCTTGTAAAAGGCTTGAGATTGGTGAGCTAGTCTTCACCCGTAAAAAGACTAGTGGGTTATTGCTTAACCATTAAAAGCAAGTGGGTTCTTGCTAAACCAATAAAAGCAAGCTGTAATAGGTCCTAGTGCTACCTTAAAGCCTAGTGGGTTTCTTGCTAAAACCATTGAAAAGCAAGCGGTAGGAATCTCTCAACGGTTGAGTTGGGAGCGGAGACGTAGGCCGGGTTTTGGCCGAACTCCGTTATCAAGTTCTTGTGTCTTGCCTCTTTACTTTCCGCTGCATTTATACTTTGATTTAAATTTCTTAATCAATTTTTTAAAAAGGTAATTCACCCCCCTCTTGCCATCATTCCCTTGGGGTGTTCTTCCGACCTAACAGGATGGACATAAAACCATTAATATGGATAAATTATATTTCATTACACATATTATACTTTTTTTTTTCTTGATACCATATACAAACATGATATTGGATAAAGTGATATAAGATCTTTATGATCATAAAAAACTGCCAAAATAAATTAAATCATTCTCATTGATGTTTTATCTAATGATTCATCATAATATCTAAAAAATAATAATGTTTATCATTTAAAATTCAGAAAACATTTTAAAACCATTTCATTCAACTAGTAGTGTTTTCGTTTCATTCGACAAGAGAATCCATAATGAACCAACCATGGATACCATGATATTAATGATCCCGAAACAATCAAAATAAGAAAGATTATTAATTAATGGTTGTAAATATGTTAAAAGAATATAGTATAAGTAATTATAAAAATTTAAATGGATCATAAATATATTAATACACATATTAAACCATTATACATGAGGTTTAAACACATTTGATGTAACATGAACCCGAGGTAAGGGAATTCTTAACCCAATTTCCATTCTTTATGTTAACATTCTACTTCATTGTTTTTTCATGATATGATTATCTGTTAGGTTTATTTTTATTATATTATGATTTATTATATGGATAAACATTTAATTGATATATTCTTTCAATTTTATTAATTATTGTATCAATGATATGATATTATTAAGGGACTTTTCATTAAAATATGCTTTTAATTTTTGTTTTTTAAAGAATTAAAAATACTGTTTTAGGAGATTATTATTGAAAGTAATTGGGTATGTTTATGTTGTAAGTCGACCATATGGCTACTCCATGTGTTACTACAATGGATACACAAAAAGGTAGCCTTTGGGGTCACATTATAAGGTAGTCATGAGGGTTATAATTCATATAGTAGCCAAATGAGTAAAAATAGTATGTAATTAATTCCCCAAGTTAAATTTATGGTAATATTTATGTTTCTTATATTTCATGTTTTTACAAAGTATCTATATGATACTTATCGGGTGATAGGTTTGTCATTTTTAAAATGATTCCATATGTTCATAAGTAATCATATACTAATGGATTATCTCCTTTTTATGACCTTTAGTGTGATTTTTGTGCTCATACCATGTATTAAAATGTTTTTAAAATATTTTATGATTGGTATAGAGAAAAAAAATTGAATATTAATGTTGTGAATAATTCTCAATAATTGATTCTTATTTTTTAAAAAAATTTGTATTATTAAATAAATGGATTATCATTTAGTATGTTCCCACTTTGTATGCTTGTGGATTGATATGTAGGAATAATTTCATAATTATTTAAAAGTATAAACTAGAAATATATTTGGGAATTTAAAAGAGTTAATTATAATTGAATTTACTAGATTATGCAATATTTAATTTCAGATCTTTATATAATCCACAATGAAGTTTACTAAAATTCTATTGCTGGCAGAACCACTATGTGAAAGTTGGTCCCTTGAAATAGCCCTAGATCAAATGGGTTTTTCGGTACATTAAAAAACATAATGTGGAAAAAAAATTGTTTCCATTTTCCTACATGATAAAATTTAAACAAAACAAACATTATCAAATTGCAATTCCAGTAATCCAGAATAAACAAATGAATACATATCAGTAGTGCACAAAAGTCTCACATGGAAGTCACTTATTAAAAACATTATAGCAGTGGAATTTAAAACCACTAATGTCTTGAAATAATTCTCATTATAATAGAAAACGCAATCTATACACATTAATTCATCCAAAAAATAATCAAATCTAAAACGGGAATTAAATTCCATATTAAAAAACACATTCTAGAACAAAAAATATGTTCATTCATATGATAAATACAATTGGATAATAATAAAACATTGATACTAAATTGTGACAGTAGTAGTAATGATGAGTAAATTGGAGACACAAATCCCCAAACTGATTTTATTTAACTATAGATATTAAAAACTAGAATTATAACTGGTTGGAATAATTGAATTAAAACAATAATAATTAATGTTCAACAATACAGGTCGAAAAAAGGATAATGGAAAAAATGGTAAAAGGGTTATGAAGAGATATGTGTGTCTTCCATATGGCATATATGCATAAGGAAGGATCACCATGGGGTATTCGCTATGCAAGAAAAAATTATTACATGAATGAAAGAATGGACACAATAGTACACACGCTAAACTGGACCTGAAAAAGAAATAAGATGTTGGGAATAAATAATAACAAAACTGAGACACCCTTACTGAGGCTCAGTCTCACATTATCGATGAATAAACATGTGCATCGATGATAAAATTTTAATCATGAGTCAAGAAGGTTGGATCCACCATGGTCAATTCTACACTCTGAGAATCGTTATTATTATCGAGAACCACACATCACCGAACTAGATTCTTTGTCCCCCTTCTTTAAGATTGAGAACCACTACATCCTCGTGGTACACCAATTATCACAAAAACATAAATGTCATAGATATTCTATGAATCTCTTACCCACAAGGATTTCAATGGACTAACTTTAGTGAATAAAAATCCCTAAAAATAGGGATCTTTCTTCTCAAATTACCCACTCACTTGGCATATAAATGTTCCCTAAAATATAATAAATGATACTCTTTTGTTGGAGGAATAAAAGGTTTTGTGGATATCTAATAAGAGAGAATTAAATGTCACCTAGAAATATGGTCTATTTATAGATCTGAAACACAAATATGACAATTTATCGACAAAAATCCTTTACTACATGGCCAACGATTGGGTCTCCCTCCATTGCAACTCCTCTAGATAACAAGGAAGACTCATTGAGATCCCACCCTTCTCCCATGTTAGTGGCATAAAAAGGGTAGGAGAAAAGATTCAAAGTATGGGAGCTTCAAGGGTAAGGCACATTACGATGATAGTGGGTGACCCATCTAAAATTACAAAAGAGATAGATGGGACACGTGGAAGGCTGGAATTGCTAAGGTGGCTCCCAAATGATAGCTATGAAATAACCCCTCAAACATCATACTAAAATAATTAAATAAAAAAATTATTCATATTAAAGACAACATTTAATTTCAAAAACATATTCACAAATCTCCCCCTTGGAAATTAAATTCATGAATAAGTTTAATATGGAACAACATCACACTCTCCACCATGAAAATTAAAACAACCTAACCACAAGATGATTCTACACCACCTAAAAATATCTACATGGGAATATCATAATCAAGAAACATAATAAAGGTTATTAACAAAATAGTCCCCCTACCATGTATTAACTGTTGTACATGTCTACCGAAGTTGAATGATATTTAATGAACTAGTAAATATGCTCAAAATTAAACAATTATAACAATTAAAAGATAAAGGCCATACCAACACTTATCCAAGTCACACACTAACTCAATTTAGATGGGGATTTATAGACCAGAAAATCTCATGATAATAGGTCCTTAAAATATCTCATATGTGCATAAAAACACAAATTGAATGATTAGTACAATCCTCTAACAAAAATAGAAAAAAATTAAAGAAATTCAAACATTGCCGAAAAATTTATACCATGAGAAATTGAAAAATTAAACATCATTGATGGACCAACAAGGAGAAATAATGCATTGTAAAGGAAACAACCGAAATAGTTCTCCACCTAAATGAAAAAATAACACAAGATTATTGAGGCACCAACAACCATTGGAATTAAAACTGTGACACACATCATTATAACACTAACATGTATATTCTCTACCCAAGGGAGCACATGATTCTTAAAAGATGGATTTATAATCTCTATATAAAGAGACATCTACCCAAACAAATACCAAAATAATATATTCTCGTACAAAATAGAAACATCCAGGACACAATCATGAAGTCCCAACATCCTATGACTTCTCTAATATATGAGTAAAAAATCTAGGTACCATCTAGAAACATGGGGAAAAGCCACTAAAGGGACACACGTCCTAGTCCAGACTAACTAACAGAACATAGTTCCTAAGATACTAGACAGATCCACTGAACATTGTTTAGGAACAAGAAAAGAATCATAGTGTCCATCCAACAGATAAATGAGAGCACTGTACCCATTATTAACCCAAAAAATACACTTAACTCAATAAAACTATATAACTGGAGAAAACATCCCTAATGGATGTTGAGAAACAAAAAAGATCTATAATAATCTTATCACCTAGGAAAAATGAGGACACTAAAAACATCAGACTCTTCAAATACCCTACTACTAACCAGCTCTCAATCATTGGAAAACATCATACAAAACCCATTCCAAAACCAAAACCATAGACTCATATAGGTATGAAATATCAAGATCCATCTTTGAGGCTTAGACAGACAAAGGAAAAAATGAAATTATAATGAAACAAACTATCAACAATAAAATAAATTTACAGTCCAAAAGAGCACATGATGAAGATGAATGAAAATAATAAAATTAGGCTACAATGAAAACTCTAATAGAGAATCATTTTAAAATAATGACCAAATATTTAAAATTCTGACAAATAAATACATTAACTCAATTACCTGATGATACCACATTACTATGTGGAGTAACCCTGTACAAGATGCAATCCCACACAATATCCTATAATCAATTGGATGTTTTGATTCGTTAAAATTTGAAATAAAAATATATTGTTTATTTTTATTTTATTACTTGAAAACTGATAATCAAAAGACACATGTCCAATGTTCAATTACAATAATCCAAAAAAAATCATATAAATACATGGTAGTAGTGAAGAAAAGTCATAAATGGTTGTGTCTTATTTAAAAACAAACTAACAATGGAATTTTCAAATATTTATTCCTTTTAAAAACTCTCATTACGAAAATAACATAATCCATACAAATAGATTCATCCAAAGAAGAGTCAAAACCACAATGAGATTAAATTGAATATTTAAAATTATTCTTCATAAAACATAAAATTGATTCTTCAATATGAGAAATATAATTACATAATAAACAAATAGATAGAAGAAATTATGGTTGCAGAAACAATGATGTATAACTAAAAAAACAAATCCACAAACTAATTCCATTTTACCTCATAAATTCAATACCATTAATACAACTCGCCGACATATTTTAATTAAAACAAGATGCATTGACATTCAACAATACAGATTATGAAAATGTAGGAAAGAAAAGCAGTTAAATAGACTAGCAGATTTGTGTTCCTCAACTATATAGCCTCTGTGTATGAGGCAGGATCAGCATATTGACTTCATAATGCAAGGAAAAATTATTATTAGATAGGACCAAAATAAACCACACACATAGCAAAATTTTACAAGAAAAAATAAATAAGATACAACATATAAAAAATAAGAAAACTCGGACCCCCTTACCAAGGCTCGTTGTCACCTAATTTATAAGGAATCTAGTGGTTTGGTTATGAAATTTTCATCGTGCTTACAGTAGGTTGGATCCTCCATGATCAACCCATCTATCCATTAATTTTCGTTGATTTCTGGAACCACATGTCACGGAACCAGATTCTTCTTCCCCATGCTTCAAGATTGAAAACAACTACATCCTCATCATACACTAGTATATCAACAACAAAAAGGTGAGAATGATTTGATGAATCTCTTTCCCATAAGGATGTCATAATAATTCATTCGGTGAACCATAATCCCTAGACAATAGGGGTCTCTCTTCTCGATTTTCCTTCTCACATGGAGAATCATAGCTCCCCAAAATTGACGTAGTGCTGCTCTTCTACATGAGGAAGATGATGTGTTGTGGTTGTTTGATAAAAGAGAAAGAAATACCACCTCTGGATGTAGTCGATTTCAGTGAGTACCAACACATACTGGGAAGCACTATCTAAAAGCAATGACAAATTTTACTTTTATGTGTGCTAAAAAACGCACTAATAACGGACTATCATTTATCAACAATTTGATTAGCACTAAAAAAGATTATATTTATCAATTCTATTCTTTACGGTGATAGCAGTTTTAAAAAATTACTATAATTATATAAATATATAATTATTATATTAAAAAAATAATGTTCATTTATATTCATTAATTAAAAAAATCATGTTTATAATTAATATAAATATGATATAATAGTATATATTTTTTAATAATTAAAAAATACATATATATATTTTAAAAATTCTACGAATATAATAAATTATATTAAATAATAAATGTGTTTATTATATTAATAATTATATATTCTTAGTTATATATAAATACCTATTAACTATATTTATGTATAATTATATATATATTTATTTAAAAATATGTGTCTCAAATGAATTTGGTCAACATACATATATATATATATATATATATATTTGTATATATATATAGACCAGAATAGTGGAGACAATGGAGAAAACTCCATGGTCCCATAAATTTAGTATAAAAAATGAGTACAACTGGTAAACAATGAAACTGCTTGTTAGATGTGGAAAACATGCCACCAAAATAAGAATAATATAAACATCATTCGTCATTTATTTTTACTAATCGTTGCACAAAAACCCTCATTGACCTTTTGTGTTTATTCCCCTCCTCTAATACTTCGTGGTCTTCCACACACCACCATGATCATTTTCATCCAACGGTTCATCGACCACATCAATGATTTGGCCTAGAGTTGGATCATCTTCCAGGATCTGAAAATCAATAGATACCTCTTCATCACCCTTAGTTGGGTGGTTGTTATCTAAAATTTCCACATTTGAGGACTGACTTATCTAAATGTCCTTATAGACACCATTCTTGATCTTTATGTGATAGGAACAAATATTAGCAGTAGAAGCTGGAAAATGTTTTGTACCTTTTTTCTCTAAGTTTCCTCTGTAAATTTCATCAAAATCTGGATGAATAATAAAATTAATCATAAAAAATATTTTGTGTTTCACATCACCATATTTAGGTTGGTTTCTAAATAGGGGCAATTACGGATTCCAAAACAAGTTCCTGAGAAGTCTCAATCTACACAGATTATATAATAACTGTCTTTTGTGCCTCCATAGCCTTAGATTCAATAACATCTGCAGATGCGTCCAGCACACAACTCTAAACATATTATGTTTTTATATGTACATATAAAATCATAGTAAATATATTTAAATAATAAATATAATTATTATATATATAATTATAAAATATTAAATATATATAAATACATTTTAATTACAATTATAACTATACATATATAATTATAATATTATAATAAATATATAATTTATAAATTTGTATATATATTTATAATTATATGAAAATAATTATTTATACTTATAATTATAAATATTTATAATTAAATAATTATAAAAATATAATAATTATATTTAATAGATTAATAATTTTATAAATATATAAAAGTATTTATAAATATATATAAATATTTATAATTATAATTATAGATATATATAAATATGTATAGATATATATAAATAATTATAAAATAATTATAAATATATTAATTATATAGATTTATATTAACCCATGGTCTAAACCATTATTTTTATTATATATATTTAATAAATTATAAATATATGAAATATAGTTTTTATATTTTTATAATTACATAAATAAATAATTATTTATTTATAACTATAACGTTAAATAAATATATATTTATATTTATTTTATTAAATTTATATAAATATATATTTATAAGTATAAAAATATATAAATTTATTCGGTGGCCATGGATAGCTGATCTATCAGTAATGGAGAGCCTCTCTATCTTCATTCTCATGGATAGAGTGGAATAGTCTCTCAAATTAGAGATGATAATGTTGTTATCCAATATCAGATGTTTGTGGATTATAGAAAATCATATGAAAGGTCTTTTTTTATAGTGAAATTTAGAAAGAAGCTGTTGATTTCCCCTCATAAGAGGAACCACGCCATGTGCATTCGGTGAGGTAGGATCTGAACTAGTGACAACCAATTGTTTTCTTTTTCAAGGCCATGAGGCCTTGCTTTGTCGGATGATATAGAGATGCATGTGCAACTGTGAATGGAGAAAGTGACTATGAGTTTTGTTATGATGATCTTTGGTTACTTAGGCAGATGGGTGAAAGTCGTTGAAGAGAGAAGGTTTGGGTTTCATTCATCCTAGTGGAGGATCTAGGATTCTCAACTAAGGTCGGACGACAGAAGGCATGTGGATTTGGGATCCAGGTGGTGAATAATGATTTGGTCCATTGCATGACGACAAAAGTAGAGTAGTTGTGGGTTGTAGGTAAACTGGGATGCAGATCTAGGACATGGACTCGATAGTGATTGTAAATCTAGAAAGATGGCTATTATGATATGTGGAGGATCACTAATGATGTCAATAAGGAGTATGTGGCCATGATTTACGGACGGTGACCTCGAGATGGGGTTATAACTATCGGTGATGACTTGGTCGCTTTGATATAAAACTAGTGGTACACCCATATTTTTGAGGTTGCGTAGTATGAATAATAATGGATGGGGTCTTAACCTTTCTGGAGGGATGAATTCAGGTAGGATTTTTATTTGTGTTTTTTCCATTGTTTGGCCATTTTTTGGTGATTTTATTCATACAAGTGGGTGTATAATGGCATCGTATGGGTGTGTTATGCGGGGCTTGGGCTTTTTTATGTTTCGATGACACTCTTGCATCACAAGATTTGAATTTTCTATATTTTGATTTTCATCAATATGTTTTTAGGGCCAAGCACACTCAGTACCTGAACTTTCCTAATAAATATATATTTATTTAAATAATTTTATAAAATTATAAATATAAGAAATATAGTTACTATAATTTTATTATATTTAAATTAATATTTATTTATTTATTGTTATAACTATTAATAACAATATATTCATAATTATTTAATTAAATACATATTTATTTATAGATATTATATATATATATATTGATTCATATAATTATATATTAATAATAAATATTTTTATTATAATAAATACTATTTAAATATTTATATTTTTATTTAAATAATTATAAAATGATAATATATATTTATTATATTTATAATTTTACAAATTTATATAATTAATATATTTCTCTAATATAATTATAAATATAGTAAATATTGTTATTATAATTTTATAATTATTTAAATCAATATATATTTATTTATAATTAATGCTTTATCCCATTATCAGCATAAAAAAGCACTAATGATACTATTCATTATTAGAATTGTAATTATGCCTGTTATAAAGATTCATTTTATCAATTATTTTTAGTAATGATAAAAGTGTATCTATATCAGTGCTGAAAAAGTGTTGATAAAGATCAGTTTTATCAGTGCTTTATTTTTAGTGTATACAAAACTGCCATTTATCTGTGTTTCTCGGAAAGTGATGATCGAAGTCTTCCACTATTTTATAAAAGTAACACGAACAGATCCTCCTTGTCTCACGCCTTCATGCATTCATGGATCCCACCTCTACCACCACTGAACCCCACCTCTTCCACCCGAACCCCACCTTTACCTCTAACAAACCCACATTTGTTGCCCCTACTGTCGACTTCTGCATCTACAGCCACCAAAACCTACCACTACTACTAAACACACTCTGATTTATGGTATCTTAAAATTCCATTTTGTAATCTCTCCCCACACCCTCATCCTTAATAATCACATGCACACTCGTACCCTCAACCTCGCATGATAACACACCCTACAACAATTCCCCATGCTTACATCTCTTAGCAGCACAAAGGGACAAGCCCGACACCCACCATGATAGGGTTTATATTTTCTTCTATGAATCAACCAATCATGACTTGTATGAGAGGGTTATTTTCTTTATTATGTAGAATGTGTGATGAATTATAATTGGATATAGTGAAGTATTTAAAATTTTAATTTCAATTATGGTTGGTTTCTTAATCTTGATCAGTGATTATGACCCATTATTTATTTTCTTTTTCATGAAAATATTAATTGTGGACAAGAGAGAGTGATTTATTTATTTTTATATGAAGCATTTAAATTTTCCATAGTTTGATATATTTATTTTTAGTGTGAGTACTAGGGTCTAGATATACAACATGAAAATTTGATTAGTTTACCTTAATGTTAAAACAAGGTTTTGGTCACCAAGTTTTTTAACATCCAGGATTATTAACCAAGAGAAATATGATTTTTTGAGGGTCGAGAGTTATTACCAGGACCTGGGTAATTAGATGTTTTCAATATCATAGTGTGAACCCTTCCATCATACGCTACCATAGATCAGCACTACCTGACATCAAATCCTATTTCATGGACTCTGTTTCATATATGTTGTGAACATCAAGGCCCACAGCCCAAACTCCAAGCAAGTAACAAGTTAAACCCCAATGGTATTTGGGATCATTCAAGAGATAAAGGTTAGGATGTTATTTTTTAAGAATATTTTTGAAAGTTCTTCTATAATTGTTTCCATTTCGATGATTTTGTTATGTATTATAGATTCCAATAGTAATTTATATAAATTTTTTAATTTTATTTGTCATCAGTTTCGAATTTTATGATAGTGTTGGGGGATTGTTAGTTTGGGTACCCTAGATTCGTTGTGATAAAAAAATTAAAATTCATTTTGTCTTTCCTAACACTGAATTAGGAATTTGATTTCGTTAAATTCCCGGTATCTCATTTGGGAGGATCCTTAGTTACTTTCCATGTCACCCAATTTGATTTGTGAGAAGTCCTGAAGTACATTATCTATCTCCAATGGATGAAAAAAGAACTAGGGGAATAAAACACTAAATAGATTGTAACATTAGTTTCATGTTTATAATAAGAAATGCATTTTTTGGACAATGAGTGGGAAATTATTGGAGGAAACATGAAGGGTGATATTACTGAAACTGTTACCATGTAATACAAAAATAGGCATCATATTACAGTCCCAAAAATGAGAATAAGTGGTATTATGGGTAATAAAGGTGGTAACCCTTGTTGAATATGGATATATAATTTTGGTTGGGAATGTTCCAACATATGTAATTGAATGTTTATATTTTAAGCTAGTAATATTTCAAGGGGTTTTTGAAAAATACATTTCTATCTTTGGGTTTTTCATTAAAATTATATTAATTGTGATTTTTAATAATGTACACCCATATAAAATTCATAATTTATATCCCAAAATTTCATAATTAAAATATATCCCTATATTTTTTTAAAACCATCAAACTCAAATATAACATCCTAATAGAGTTAAAGAATTATTTATATTAACTTAAAATAACACTTCAGACCCCCTTATTATATTAAAAATTATTACTTACACCCGAAATTTTTAATCAAGTTACTTTATACATTGATAAAAAACATTTAATAACATCAATGTATTAAATCGCGTGGATCTCATGTAACGATCCAAATTCTCTCAATGGAATAGGTTGTTATTTTATAAAAAATATTAATTTATTTTTTTATTTGTAAAACCATTATTATATTCAATATTCATTTTTCCAATTATGAAATGGATTTTCAAATAAAATAGCTTTTATTTTTTTCAAATATTATATTCAACATCTGTCTTTATAAATTTCCTTCAATAATTTTTTTTTTGATCTTGTGGGATGATAGATTGTTTTTTCAATATTTCCATTTTCTATCATTAAATTAATGAGAACTATCTTCAATTGACCATATTTTGTATGTTAATTATTTAAAATATTAATATTACCAAATGGTATAATATGGATATGAATAAAGAATGGATGGATTCCAATTGCATGACAATAGTGTAAGAAGACAGGGTGATAGAGTTCATAAGGTTTTCCAAAGATCACGCATATAACCAGTCTCAAATCATTTTTCCATGATTACGCTGTGGATATTCATGACTAATCAGTCTAGAGGTGTTAGAAGAACACTTGATCTATCATAGAATAGATTAATGTTCTAAATGATGGAATAAACATGGGGATGAAGAGAATGTAGCAAGTGGATGGGATAACACTACATTTTATGGATCTTCATATATGATTACAAGTGTGGAAAATGGATTAGACCATATTGAGGATGTGATTATAGATGTGAATGATGATGAAGATAATATTGAAGAGCTAAAAAGGATAGTTCAAGATGAACTTGGTGATTTCCAAAAAAAACATCAGAAGTTAATGAGTTTTGAGAAGATTCCATTGTATCCAAGTTTCACTAAATATATAGAATTTCAATTGGTACTGAAACTGTATAATTTTAAATCAAGAAATATATAGAGTGATTAAAGTTTTACAGAACATAGTTTCTAACTTGAATGACATGCTCTTTGGTGATAATTAGTTCACTCACAAAACAAACGATACTCAACGAATTCAATGCCCTATGGGTATGATCTCTGAAATAATACACACCATCTTGAATGTTGAGGAATATTTATTAAGGGCAAAAAACACTTAAATAATTCCCAATTTGTAATGATTCTTGAAAAAAGAAAGATGAATTTGGTCTTAAAACTGTTGAATGGTACTTTCCAATCATTCAAATGTTTAGGCACATATATGTATGTTATGGGGCTATATGGAAATTGATGTGACATGTTTATATAAAAAATAAATATGGGAAACTGCATCACATTGAAGACTCTCCTCAATGAAATAAAACTTATAATCAATATCCAAAATTTAGAAATGAATTTAGAAAGCATCGACTTGCATAATCTAAAGATGGAGAGAATAATTTTGGTTCATAATGTAGCACTCATAGTACATGGCCATTTGTGTTGGTAAAGTATATATTTCCATCATGGTAATGCATGAAATGAAAATAAATCACAACATATTTTCTTGTATCAGAACCAAAACAATCAGGTAATGATATTGATGTTTATTTAGATCCATTGATGGAGAATTGTAAATTATTATGGGACTCATGTTTTATATTGTATGATTCATATATAAATGAATATTTCATATTGAGATCTAGGATGTTTTGGATGTTAAATGAATTTCCTGCATATGAAATTTTTTTAGGATATAGAATTAATGAATCTCAATGGTGTCACATTTCCAAACAAGGAACATAGTCATTTATGTTGAATCTTTCATCAAAGATTGTGTTTCTATGACATCACATGTTTCAACCTCGATGGAAAATGTATCGAATTTGGATGATATCAATCGATAGACGTTCATAATAATGTTAAAAAATATCCACTAATAGGTGACCAATGTTTTATATGGTAAAATATGAGAACACTGATTTTGTTAAACTGCTTCTAAAAATCCATGTGAAAATCAGATGGAAAATTAGATCGATATTTTTAATTACCATACTAGAATAATTTCTAAAACAAAAATATTTTTGGTGTTATGCATATCGAAAAAAATTTATGTGATAATTCAATTGGAAGGTAACTAAATGAACCTATCAAAATGACGGATGGAATTAATGCTAGTATAGACATGATTGACATGGGAATTTGAGAAGAGTTTGTCCTAGTTATGGGTAAAAAATAAAATTTTCTTCCTCTATAAACTTACACTCTTTCTAGGAAACAAACATATCAATTTTACAACTTCATAAATAAGTAATAGTATCTAGAGTGGTATTCATTGAATGTCATGAATATCATGTAAATGAAATATTTAAAGCTAAAGGGTATAAAATCACATGACATTCATGTTTTGATGAAATATCTAATTTCTATAGAGATGGATGTCATGTCACTTGGTTCTCCCAACACACTTGATGCTCTTACTTCTCCCCCTTCCTCCTAGGATTTCACTAGCTCCGCTACTTTTTCCAAGTGGTCTTGGTGCTCCTTCATCTCCCACTTCCTCCTTGGGTTTCTCTCCCATCCCTTAACATGGATTTGTCTCCTACTCAATGTATCTTTCTATACTTCATTCATAGTGATGACTCCTTGATATTCATGGATTCATTATCTATTTCATGTCTTGATTTAATATTTCCCCTTCATAAATGATGTTGATCGTAGATGTGGGTAACATTTTTCTCTAACCACCCCTCTTTCAATCTACCCCTATTCATTAGACCTCTATACCTGTGTCTTGGTGTTGGTGCTTCAGGCTGTTGGGGTTAGCATTGGGGGTGGCATATGGTGAACTTCATCTCCACTACCCTTTTTGACCAACCCATCATGTGTGACCCCATTTTGGATGAACATTATGTGGGTTTCGGGGAATCATGGGATAGTATTGGAGGGGTACTAAATGAAGTATCATTTCTTTTTCTCTTTAGTGGTGGCTTCTTCTTTTCTTACGACTTCGTAGCACTTTTTATGGAGTTTCAACCTGAGGAAGTTCTTCATTTTTCTTTTGGATTATCTATTTGAAATATAGGGGGTCTCTGATTCAAGGGATGGTGATCTATGAATTGGTCAACTCTAATAAGAAATTCATCCGCCAACTCTGCTCTGACGTCCTTATCCATCACTCTTTTCCAAGTTATTTTTGCATGGTGGTATCTAATGGGGTTTTGGGATGTATTGTTATGAATATGATGGTTTTCCAAAGGCGTTTCTATCTTGGATTCCCCCCATTGGGTCCTCGTTGGAAATACTTCTTGCAAATTGATGGTTCATATGTTTGGTTTCGATAGGATGATCATGGTATGTTTGGATGTTGTGATGTCTCGATTTATTGTCAATGTCATCTTCTATGTTGGTTCGCCGAAGTTATTAGGGTCTGATGAAAGGTTGGTTCATCTAGACCGAAGGTGATGACAACATAAACTTTTGGCATGGATAGTGGGGACGAGATGATAACTTTGCTGAAGTGATGATTACAGTGAAACGTCAATATCATAGTAGACTCGACTTTTCATACCCTGATTCAGGGTTTCATCGTCCACTTGAGTGGTCTGCAAGGTTGGTAATTCATACAATGATACAGCTATGAATTCTGTAACATTGAATCTGCTTTTGATCTTTCAATTTTCTTTTGAATTTTCAATTATAAATTTGTGGTCATTTATGCACTATAATTTGGACTGTGAGGGTTCCACTCATCCATTTAAAGTCACTTTGTGACAATAAAAAATTGGTTTGAGGTGTAATGTCTATAGATTTATGTTGTATTTTTCAAATAATTTATGTCATACATTAACCAATATCTAATTCTTTTTCAATTATATATTCATGAATGTTCAATACCCTAGGAAATTTATGACTATAGAAGAGATATTCCCATCATATTATGTTAATAAGAAATTTTCATCCCATCAGTATTATTTTATATGATGGTTCACTTAATGGTTCACTTAGTGTTTGAGATTTTACAATGTGGTCCGGTACACTATAGATGAAGGTACCCCATTGAGAGGGATATGAATGTTTTTAAAGGGTAAATCAAAAATCTATATCAGGCAGAGGCTTATTCTACATAGCGAAATATTATTGAGAGAGTTGTTTAATTCTATACCGAAAACTTGTCTAGTGTGGAAGGAACTTGTCTACTAAAATTTCATCACATTGGTATTCTTTTGGGTGATGGAATTATAGAAGAGATATTGTCACATTCAATATTATAGATTAGGAGCAGTCCTACCACCACATTTTATATAACATTTTGAACGTTTCCCCATGTGTTGAATCAAAAAAAAATCAAGCAATTTAATCCTTCAATAGATGAAATATTGATATCATATAAGCATATTCAACAATTTAAATGAAGGTTCTAGGACCATGTTTTTATGAATTTTGATGAAACTCTATATTCAATTCTAGAATAACTTTAATACCTAGACAGATGACCAAGTGTGTATGTATAATTTTACAATTGTTACGTAATTAATGGTTATTAATTCTATAAAAATGATGATTATGAAGATAATACCATGAAAAATAGTTTATTTACACTTTTGGTTGAAGTGAATCATGTTTCTGGTACTATGGATAGAAATATAATTTTAGAAAATATTTTATACTTTGGCATCATCAATAAAATAATAGAGGTGGATTATACAATATTCCACGTTCGAATTTATTAATGAATGTGGTTTGATAACAAGAGCGTTGTTATAATATAAGACTTTATATTCATGAAATTGGAATTTAGTAAATAGGGATAAAATAGAAACTATTTATAATGAAATAATAGGTCATAGAAGTATTTTATGTTCCAAATCCCACAATCCAAATGAGTTCAGTTGTGCTATTATGGACAAAAAACACTGAAGCTTTATATGAAAAATCAATAAAGGTATACTCTTTCCTTTGTTTGATGTAATCTTTTCACAGTGGTCCCAATCTAGGTGTAATTTTTTATGTTAGATGAAACACAATGATTGTATTTTAAGACTCTATAAATCGTTAAAATCCCCTCATCCACTAAAAAAAGAGGGTTCAATAATCAGGTTATATTTTATTGTAATATACATTGTGTTACATCATGTTATTATCTATTCACTGTTTCAATTATATAATATATATTAAATGTTAAATCAATTTGTATACAATGAATTCTGCCCATGATGGTGCTCCCAATTCTGAGAAACAATAGGTCTTCAAACCTACTTTTTCTCAGAGTGACGATGAATAATGACCTTCTGCAAATGCTAGAGCTCTCAATCCTAAGGAACAATACATCTCTCAACTTATTTTTAGTGATAGTGAATATGAACAATGATCTTATACACGTGTTGATTCTACCAATCTATAGGAACATTTGGTCTCTCAACCTACTGATAATCGTAGTGCAGACGAACAGTGAAATTCTTCATGTATAGGTTCTACCGATCCAAAAGAACAATACATTATTGATGTTGAATCCAGGGAAGTTTTTGGAAATAAAGGACTAATGATGTAGAAAAAAATTGAAGAACTATATTTAAATGTTCTAAGAGAAAATCATTAAGGTAAAAATCACAAGAATAAAATATGAAGTCAAATAAAATACAAGCGGCAAGCATGTTAACTCCAAAATGGTTCATGTTAAGTAGTTACATTGGAATCATCTCTCAAAAATGTGTGTTAATTAATTTTTATTTGTGGAAATATATAGTGACCATTCTTAATCTGGTAATGTAGGATGAAATTATGATAACATTATGATATCATTTTGTTATTTTAATAAAAAAATAAAATAATGAAACATTGAATTACACTTCATCATCCCTTGAATAGTGAATTTATAATAAATGACACCCACAATAAATATGTTTTAATATATTATGGTTTTATTCATAGAGTATTACACGAAATTATAATGAGATATCATCTTAAAGAAGCTAAAGGGAAAATAAACCTATACCCACCGCTTATGTCAACACACATGAAAACTCATGAAGCACGGGATACATTTACTGGCCAGCATGTGGGGGTTTATTTTCAGGTACATCATGAATAGTAATAAATTTTTTGACAATAAATTGATTCATCACTTTGGATGTGAATTTTTTATTAATTAAACATCAAATTATTTTAAAAAATAATAATGAAGATTCATAACTAATGTACCCCTACTGTAAAACAAAGATGTAGTACCCTTCATTTTATTGAAATTAGTATATATTTTGAATCTGTATTTTAACTTTTTGTAACATGTAACAAAAACATTATTATGTTCCTCTTGTTATATTTTTATTGACGAATCCAAATCCAAAATACACTTTAATCCAACACATTTTTATATGGAAGGTGGCATGTGTAAATAAAGATGGGATAAAAATAGATGAAAAAACAAAAAAGTGTTAGAAACATTTTTAAGTATGACATAATAAAAAATTATGTTTCTATAAATCTTTATTAAATAACAATGATTACTTATTTTCCTTTATTTTCTATCTAACTTAGTCATAGGAATTATCGACACTTGTACTGGTTGAGAAACTACTATCTGTGGCCTTGAAGTTGCAAGATCAGTATAGCCATGTCAGAGGTGCCGGTTTTGGGGTAACACCCTGAATATATTTTGAGAAAACATAAGTGGATAACTATAATTAAATGGATGATTTTAAAGAAATATTAAATTCCATTTATGAAAAAAAAATTGAAAAAATGTATTGTTAGAAATTGTTATGGGGGGAAATAAATAGAAGAAGAAACACAAGAACAATCATTGCGTGAAGATACGCCCACCATCATTGAGGTGATCCATTCCCCTAAAAGTGTTTTCTTAGTCGAGGTAATAAATATTATAATAACTATTTCATTGAAATATGAATCAAACAAACATTGATACAATTCCTATATTGATATTATATAGGGTGAAAATTACTATGATATATATCTATCAACACCCACCCATCGCTTGGTAGTGAGGGATACAATGTTAAATTTCTAAAATGATAGGCTACAGAATAGACCACTTCCAAATTTTCATGTGAGAGTGCTGATTACAAAGCACATGAGTTGATCACCGAGCAACCCATTCCAAATAATGATGATAAATTTCATACAGTTGAAATTGTTTGTGGAATATTCATCGCATGGCCATAAGATCTTGTAATATAATATATCGACAAGGTGGTATACCTTTTCAATTTATTTTCCATCCTATAACATTAGAAAATGTTGAAAAAATCTCTAAACTGATGAATACAATTTCAAATGGATATAGGTAAGGGGGTTAAAATAAATCTTGACTCAAATCCCTATAAATGATCAACCAACAGATTAAAAAAATCTACTTAAATTGCAATTACCCCTCCCATTGAATTTCGATGTTTTCTAACATTCAAGGTTCATATGGAAAAAAACAAAAAAAATGGTAGAAGTAACATCATTTATTTTGAAGAAAAATGTGTATTAAGATAAAGTTACGAGATACATTACTCTTGAGAATATAACTAAAATACTCAACCATTTATTATAAGGAGCCTCAGTTATAAATCATTACCTGAAGTATGTCTTCAGGATTTTATTTTCCAAAACCGGATATACTATATTAATAATGAATAAATATATTTCATATTTCTTGCAGGCATATAAATCAATACCAATTGTAGATACTTCCCCATGAAAAAAATTATTAATCATTTTTCCAAAAATCACCGCTATAGAAGAAATAAATATAGAATTCAAAAAAATGGATGAAATATTGGTAGGCCTGACCATATAATTTTAAAGTAAACATAATGATAAAATGATTTTCTTAATACTAGCGACCCAAGAGAAAAAACTATATAATTTAATCATATCAATTATATTTTTATTTCATTCATTAGTTATTTATTTTTTTAAGAAGCATTGGATTCACAATGTGGTCAATTTGGTAACTCTTTCGATCTATTTCTAGATTCACTACATGGATACCAAATAAATCGACCACACATGATCACATTTTCCAATTGGAAATACACTACATCCAATGTTTTAGAAGAAAAATTAATGTTATATAATTTATATAATGTTTTAATAAGGATTATTTTATAATAGGATGATATATAAAAATCATTAAAAACAGGTAATAAGGATAGGGGTTAAACATAAGTATCCAAAAGAGTACTAGAATATGAAAATTATTTGTGTATATATAATAATATTTCACTATCCAAACTCATATCTGAAAAAATTAATTAATTTTCTCATAATTTCTATATTTCCCAAAACAAAAAAAAGGAAAATATTTTGGTTATTATTTTTCGGATTTATGAGAGATATAATCTTCCATCAATAATCTAGATCCCTGAAGAGGAATTTTGAAAAATAATTACTATTACATTTTAAATTTTAATTTACCCAATCTGTATTTATATTTATAATATACTATTATGATTGTGAAAAAAATTTCATATTCACAAGATAATATATATTTTCTTAGAAACAATAGTGAAGAATACCTGATGGTAGAATGTAAACAAATATCATGATGATGTGACTTCCATAGAATTAATGGATTGTTTTATATTTCTATTTAATTTTTTTTAGTATTACTAACATAAGAGTTGTTTTCATATACATGTGGATTATTTGGTTCAAGATAGTGTGGCTTTTTCAGAGCTTCTTATGCTCATGAGAGATTGGACTTCATGGTTGCAACTGAGTTAACGAATACAAGGAAATGGGTCATGAATGTATACAATAATAATGAAAAAGTGAATTCCTACTACATATTTATTTAATTTTTTCATCATTTTATATAATATTTTTATGTTATTTTCCCAATAATTTTTATCTAATACTAATTTAACTATTTTCACGAATCTTATTGGAAGCATTATTTTTCATTCAATTATCTACAATAAGCCACATAAGTGATAACATGTACCTTTCAACCAATGTTAATTCACATTCTATTTCATTTCATTGTCGACCTTTTGACACTCCTTATTGAGTAGATATTTTTAGTTGAAAAACCATTCTCATTGTTGAATAATAGAATATTAGAGGAAGCCCTTATGCCCATTATGGTGATTTATCATGACATTATAGATTGAATAGCTCCCACTGCACATCATGTTTTCCACAAAGATAAATTATTTTCAACTATGAAAATAGACACAATGTGAATTTTTTTTAGTTATAAAAATAAAATCAATGTTAATTGTGGTAACATTGTAAGGTTTGATTTCATTGAGACTTTGGGTTGTCTAAGAATCAATTAAAATATAGTTCGACACACGGTGTGACTAGTATGACTCCTAGTGATTATTTTATTATAATTGACATTAATTTTATTAAAATAGACAACTGAAATAAACCAAAATGAACTAAATAATTTAGACTATTTTGATACATTCATAAAATCATCCTTAAGTTATTTAGGATATTTATGATGTAGCTGCTCCTCAATGTAACACACAGTATTACAGGTATGAGTCCAAGTGTCTGTTGTCAGTTTAATAATTACATTTTAGTTCAAAATGTGTCTCTCAATCAAAAATGCGAAAACACACTTATATTATCATGATAATTAATTAAATCAGTTCAAAAATAATTTCCAATGTGTAATAATCAATAGCAGGAAAAAATGATATACAATGTGATCATTATGAGTCAAATTGTGTGTTTCTAGTATAAAATGAAATTTAGGTGAAAGTGAAAAGCGACAAACTAAATACTAAGAAAAAACATTCATATTGATTATAAACTTTACAAAAATACCCATGAGGCATCTGGGATCTGTAGAAATCACCCACACCTCAATTTGATGATTGGCGTGATAGGTAAGACTCCAAGCACGACTTTCAATTTAAAATAGAGATAAATGTTTGTTCAAATATAAACTGCCCTACTCAAAAATGAGAAAATATATTAATGTCATATTGATACGTTTTGAAGATGATCCATAAGTCATTAGAGACATGTATTAATCTTCCAAATCTCAATATAACACACAGTGTTACTGGTACTACTCCAAGTGAAGCTTTTTATATACAAATGACATCAATTTTAGTAATAAGGACAATTGACCTACTCAAAACTGATAAAACGCATTCAAGATGTTTTGATACTTTAGAGAAATGATCCCTAAGTCATTTTAGATTTTTAAGAATTTTAATCACCTCATTCTGATTCATGGTGTGACCAATACGGCTCCATGTGTGTACTTTTATTTTAAATTGACAAAAATTTTATCAAAATGAACAAGTAACATATAAAAAACTAGAAAAAAAATTTATATTGTTTTGATACATTAGTAACATGGTTCATGAGTTATTTAAGACGTGTAAAAATATATCTACCCTCAATCGGATACACGATTTGACTGGTTTGACTTCAAGTATATCTTTTTATTTAAAATTGACATCAATTTTTGAATAAAGGAAAACTGACCAACTGGAAACCAATAAAATGAATTCGAATTGTTTGGATACTTTAGGAAAATGATCCAGTAGTAATTTATGACATTTACGAATAAACCAACCCTCAATCCAACACACAGTGTGGCCAATATGACTCTAAGTGTGACTTTTATTTTATATTGACATTAATTTTAATAAAAAGAAAAGGTGATATTCTGAAAACAGAGAAAAAACATTCAGATTTGTTCTAATAATTTAGTAAACTTATCCACGAGTCATTTAAATTTTGTAGGAATTAGGGTCACCTAAATCTTATTTACCATGTGATTGGTATAACTCCAAGTGTGTCTATTTAATTAAAATTGACATAACTTTAAAAAAAAAGAAAACTAACATACTCAAAACCGAGTTCACACATTCATACTATTTTGATACTATATTCAATTGATCCAAAGTCCATTTGATGTGTTTTATAATCCGTATAAATACAATCATATGCACTATGTGAAATTTATGACTCTAATTTCATATTTTTATTTTAAATTAACATCAATTTTAGTTAAAAAAACAAATATCCTACTCAAAAGTAAGAAATTTCATTACAGATTGTTTTTACACTTTAGGAAAATAATCCATAAGTTAATTTTGACTTGTTAGAATCAACCTAACCTCAATTTGACATACATTGTGACTGATATGACCCTTAGTGGGCCTTTTTATTTGAGATTATCATTAACTAAGAAAACCAAGCAAACACATTTTTATTGTTTTAATACTTTAATAAAATGATCCATATATAATTTCTTATGTATAAGAATCAACCTAACCACAATTCCATGAATGGTTTGATTGGTTCCACTCCATGTGTGTAATTATTACAAAATTGTATAGATTTCATTAAAAATAACAATTTAAATACTCAATACTAAGAAAATTCATTCGAATAGATTTATAATTTACGAAAATTATCTATACCTCATTTGTGTCATGTTGGAATCAAAATCACCTTAATATAATGCCCAGTGTGACTATTATAACTCCAAGTGTGCCTTTTTATTTAATGTTGACATTTTTTTATTGTATTCATTCATATTAATGTATAATTTATTATATGTAATGTTACTAACACAATATTTTATTTCTTATATATGTGGATTGTTTTTCTGGGGGGGGGGAGGTGATTTGTTTGTCAATGGATACCTTGAAGGATTCTTTTTGTGAGGGGATCACGGGTGCAGAAGATGATGAAACATTAAAATTATTAAATTTTATTGGATAGTAATTGTAAATGTATTAATAAAAAATATTGTTTTAAATGTATAGAGTGGTGTTTTTTTGTATTCATGAAGTAAAATTTATTTCAATTAAATTATATATTTTGTGTATAGGTAACAGGATGGGGTTTCTGCAGTGTGTTGTTACAAAAACAACACATTGCAGTTAGTGGGGTATTTATGAGAACTATTTTTAGCACTGGTAAAGGCACACCATTATCATTTCTATTGGAAGAGATCATAATGGAAACCTTTATCAGTCCTACGATATGCATCTAAATAAAAACACACTACATGTGTTTATAAAAATCATTAAAATAATTTATATTAAAACAATTAAATATTTATATATAACGTCACTACAAGAGATTCTATGATATTTTGTGTTTCCTTTTATTGGCATTAAAAAATGGTAAATTGGGTACTTTTATCACAGCTAGACAAATGCATTGATAAAAGTCTATTTTATCAATATTAAAAAAATAATTAATAAAATGACATCATTTGTCGGTGTTCTTTATAAATATGAAAAATTTAACTATTTATCATTATTGTTAATTGCATATTATTTATCATCTCTATTTTAACACCGATTAATGAACCACATATAAAATATTTTCTATATTAAACATTATAATCTCTTAAAATCAGTTTATATAATAATAAATAAATATATTTACTTGAATACATTATATATATATATATAATCATTTATTCTATTAGATGAGTTATCTCTTGGAGGCTATGAACTATCCTTCTATTTTGAAGGTGTGTGTGTGTGTGTGATTCATTTAATCATACATAAAATAACCTTCATATTACATAAATTCAGATTATATAATATATAATATTTATATATATTCATATATAAATTTATTCATTTATATAATTTATAATACACATATACATTTACACTGTACATTTATATTTATAATTATTTGTGTGTGATTTTATAAATATTTATAATTATATGTGGGTGTACATTTATGATTAGATCTATGTGTGTTTATATATAGACAGACACACAAGTAAAAATTAGTAGATATTAAAATATTAATACACACACATACAGATGCACAGACACAATCATATATTTATGTATATATATAATCACATTTTACAGCAAATATATTTTTAAATATACATACATACATGTATGCATGCATGCATGCATGAATCCATACAAACAAGCTTACATGAATACATACAAACATACATAAATCCATACATACATACATACATACATACATGCTTGCATGCATCCATACATAAATCGTAATATCTCAGATTATTCCTTAAGGTGTATTCATGTTTAAGCATTACTTAAAGTCTCATCTTTTGATTAGATAAGCGTTATCCAAAGTCCATGAGATGGATTGGGGGTTTTCCATGGGTTTGGGGCATGAAAGAGGTGGAAAAAAATCTTTTTGGTCATGTTTCATGGTTTTCACAGTGTTAGTGCATACCATGTTGAGAATCCTAGGTAATCGTGCAACCTTGGATAATGTATTATGCATGGTTGGCTCACAGTTAAGTTAACCATATAGGATTCCTAAGTAACTGTGCGACCTATCTCTCCTCGGAGAGTGGCATGCACACAATTTGGAAAAACATGTAGGTAAACAATGTGGTCCGGTAAAGTTGAGAATTTTTCAAATATTTCATTTTGGTATTTTAACCCCAATTTTGGATTTTCCTCCTATCCTCCTCCTACAACCCTAGTAGCCAAACATGTCCTCCAAGATCATCCCAGGATCAATATATAACATTTCTAGAATGTTTTGGACATTATTGGTTGTGAATCAATGATCCACATTGGGGTTTCATGGGGTGTTTGGATATAGATCTAAGGCACCAATTAAGAGTCTATTAACCATTGGATTCGATTTAGGTGGTCTACAATTTATATCCCCTAGATTTATTATGGTTTTGTGCATGTGTGTTGAGACATTTCTTCAATATTTTCATTAGTTTTATTACCATGGTGGGATTTTGTAAAAGACCATATCAATAATGGTATCAAGCCGTCATGATCCCTTAGGGATGGATCGGGCATGACTTGACCTATTTAGGGAAACACATGGAATGTGTCGGCTTTTTCAGAACCTAGGAATCTATAAATACATCGGTGTCATTTATGCACAATAACATAAGAACTGTGTTGAACCTATATATATGGTTAGTTGAGTGGTTGATGGAATATTCATTATTGTTTTATTTTTAATAATAGATTAAGGTGTTTTTTGGCATGGCCTAGTAATGGGATATGTGGGTTAAATGTGTATGTGTCAATGGGGTTATGGGTTATATAAAAATTCCCAAATAATTTATTGTATGTGAAATCGTTTCATGATAGATTTGGAAATGGAATTTTAATCAATTATTATATAGAATAATTACATAAATAAATTTATTAATGATGATTTGGGTAGTAAATTTGAATTTTGGGGAACACCTAACAGGTTAAACATGATAAAGTGGATGATTTATGGGATATAAGAATTTTACATGTAATTTATAACTATTAGAAACATGGGAAATGATAAATGGGATAAATGTGTTAATACATAATAATTATGGAATATTGGTTCAGGTGTGGAAATTGATGAACATACACAATGGTTTAAGTCATGGGAACAGGAATGGGATTTAATAAGATTCTACAAGTAAATGAAAAATATATTAATTGTCTATGGAATGGTATTAATTCCCATTTTATTTTTGTGTATTTGTATTTCCATTTATATTGGTTTTGTTTTTTGTGTTATGCTAGAGTTGTGGTGAATGGACAAATAATCATTTGAACATGGCATAATAGAGTAGTGTATTGACATTAGGTTATAGACCCACTTTTCAAGTTAGACTGAGGCTCTAATCTCCACCCCAAAATGCAAGGGTTAGGGAAGGGGACAGTGGATCAGTTCCCCTAATGGTCACATTCCATCGATATGGAGGCTTCAAGGTAAGGATAATGATTTAAAATGATAGATATATCCCTAGGGAGGTTGGGACTTGACTTACTCCTATATCAATAGTTATTTATTAACATAGACCCATGTGTAGATGTGTATGTGCCTAACCCTAAAACTTTTGTTGAAAATGGATTATGTAATGAAGATGATTTGAGTATTGAAATTACAAAAAAAAAATACTAGAAATTACATTAATGGACCATGTTAACTAATGGCACCAGATCAATCCCTTCTTTACCTAATATTTTTCTTTTTCATTAATGCACTATTTATTAGAATGGATATTTTGTTAACATATTTGGTCGTTTCCAACAGAGTATTTCACCCACACTATGCTCGAGATACCATTGGGTACCTGAGAATATTCCATAGTTCCAGGTTAGGATGTGAGAAATGGCCCATGTGCTAGGGAATTGAGTAGAGCTTGGGATGTATATATACGATGCTCAAAACATAGAGTTGGGAACCATTGGGTTTTGGCCATTTTTTTCATTTTGGGTACTATTGAATTCTACTATTTTCATTTCATGACATAGTTAATATTGAATTATGGTTTTTACGCTATTTTGGGAGATATGTGGAAATTCTTGTTTATTTTTTTGTTCATATAGTATCTAATATTTACATTGTGTTATAATGTGCCTTAAATTGGTAAATAGGGTATAATATTCCCACATCTTTCATTATACCCTCGCTGGTAGTCAGTATCCTCTATTGAATGGGGAAGTGAGGTTTATGTCAAGTTATGACTCGATTCGGCCCCCCTCGATTTAGTGGCTCGCAGATCGGGGATGTTACAAAGTTGTATCAGCGTAGTTTTATTTCTATTTACCATTTTCTACTATTGGGGATTATAGATTAGAGGCTTAGAAGTTCTTGTCCTCAGTAATGAGAACGTGTTTGGGAGTATCCAACCCATGTTTAGGGGAAACCCCAAGTAACCCCATGTAAGAATTATTGTTTCAATTTGTGTTGTTATAGTTGAATGATAATCTAACATTGGGTGATTTATATATTGTGTGATGTGATTGATTTTTATTTCTTTCTCACTACCTAAATGGAAAGTGGTTGTGCATTCTTGCCTTATTTTAGGGAGAAAAGGATATAAGAGTCATTTATCATGATAGGCACACACATGATGGGTGTGTGCGACATAGAGAGTAGGATGAATTTTACTTCCTTGATAAATTTGAATGAAAATGGTGTCTAATAATGGTAAAGGAAGTGGGTAAATGAAAATAATTAAAATTAATGGGAAAAGAATAGTGTTTATAATGAAACATTATAGATAGGTTATAATTGTTGGTTGTGATACATTATAATGTTTGATTGGTGTCTAATGGAGATTGATTTCAAAGTGTTGATAAAAAGGGTAAACAAATTTTTCATAATTAAAAGTCTAAATGAGTTAAAATGATTATTGTAAAACGTTGTGAAATAGGAAATGTTCCTATGATAAAATATTTTTGCTGTAAAAGGGTTAATGTTTTAATTAAAGTTTGATAAATGATTTTTTATTATATGTTCTTATTTTCCTTATGTGCACCTCATCCCTTAGTAAAAGGGTTTAAGGTAGTATTAGAGATGTGAACACTTTCATTGGAATGGTGTATGTGGAGTTGGATATGTATGGAATATAGTTCATTCTCCGTTATTGTTATACTAATTGGAATTCCTTAGAGATATTTTTTCTGAAAATTTTTGGGGAAATATGTCCCCAAGTAAGTAAGTATTTTGAGAAATTTGGGTAATTATAATTTTTTAGAGCATCAATCATTGGGTGTTCATCCTTGTGTATTTAGTTAAGTGGTGTACAAGAGGTCTTAAGATAATGTTTGGTAATGTGAAAGTTGTAATCCATGTGGGTTGTAATTTCATTGGTTTATCGATGGACATATGTATGAGTGTCTTGGATGTAGTGTCATTAGATATGGGTGTTGTTGTGGGTGTGGTGACCCATGTGGGTTCAGGACATGTGAGTTGTGGCTTAAACCACATTGTATGGGTTTGGGCATGTCGTGCTGATGTATGTGTATGATTACCTTTATTTCCAAACCTAGAGAAAACGGTCACATAGTTCGCTAGGCGTAGTGTCAATCGAAATGGGGGAGAGAGTGTTGTTCTCAAAAATTGATTCGTTTATAACTTAATGTGTGTGAGAATAAATGGATCTTGTCCATCATGACTCCAGTTTAAGTAACTGGTATCATTTGACCTTCAAGGTGACCTAAGAGAAAGTTCATATGGGATTCCTAGTGCTCTTTGGTGTTTTTCAATTAGGTGGATGTTGGAACATGGTAGTGGGATGTAGAATATATCATCTGGCGTGGGAAATACTAAAGGTCAATGTGGGAAGGTTGATGTTTCAATGAAGCATTGACAGTTTTATGGAAATAAAGGGTGACATCATGGGAGGATATCCTAGTGATGCGGGTGCCTTGGAATAGGAGGCATGTTGAATGCTTTAGAGGTGAAATAGATACATACCAATAATTTTATGGTTCAATAAATGGAATAACATGGATGCATGACCTATCTGTTTGGATGAAGATTAATGGATACCTTGATGTTTTTTCAGGTGAAATGGGCAAGGATTAGTGACATGTAGTTATATTTTATATTTATAAGATGGTACCAATGTTGTGGGAGGTCACATGGCTGAGATTTTTTATATGATTGGTTCGAGTGTTGGGTGATATGTACTGAATTTCTAGGGGACGATGAGGCTGACTAAATAATAGGCACTATTAGGTGGTTAAGTGACCATTAGGCTATGCCCAGGTAGTGGATGTCTTGTGGGATCAAAAGTCGGTATGGAATTGGATGAAGGAAAGTGCGAATCCTTGAGGCTCTATGGGTACAAAAGTGGGAACACACTCGCAAGGCACAAATTCTAATGGAATAAGTGTATTTTTTTTCTTATGAAACCAATGCATGAATCATGGTTATGTGAGGAACCATTGGTTTTATTGTCTTGGAAAACCATAGTGTTCGATCATGATTTTTTATTGATGTATCAGAAGAAATCATGTGGTGTGGTGGAAGTAGTACAAAGGAAAACATTGGTTCACTAATTCATGATAGGTGGTCGTAGGGAGGTAGTGAGAATTATTTAGCAATCATGCTTTAGAGATGGTGGTTAAATACCGATGAGAGGTGTGGAACATGGAAACCTGAAATCCAAGTCAAATCATGGTGTTCCATCACGGTATGTGATATCAAAAATATATAAGTTAGCGTTGGTATTCATATAAAACTTCTAATCATAGCTCAACTACTGAAGATCATACCCAACATCTAGACATCATCCCAGGTTTGCTGAGTAGCTCTTGATTTACACCTAAAAACATGAAGGTGTTTTGGAAGGATGAGGAACATCAAGAAGTTTATGGTCATTGGGGTGGCATACCAGAAGTGGGATGGTGGAAAGAACACCATCGATGGGTTCTGGTGAGTTCATTAGGATGGGTCAGGTGTCGACTAATGTTGGGGTTACCATCCATTGAAGTCGGTCCTGGGAATTGGGTGATGCTCAATTTATTGTTCTATAGATGGATGAATAGCCATGGTTATGTTTTGGAGTTCATATTATGATCTATGATTGAACTTTGGTGGTTGGTGTTCCTAGAGTAAAGTAATGGTAATGACAAACTTAAGGTGTGGAGTGATGAACCCATCAATAATGTAGGGAAAATAATGTTTATTTTATTTAACGACACTACAATGACAATAAGGAACCTATGAGTTTCACACTAGGTCTCTCAAGGATGTCAGGTGGGCCTTTACTATGGTGGTGGATTGATCCAATAACTATATTTTGGATCAAGGTGGTTCAAAATAAAATATGAGATTATTAGGTTTAGTTATTAAAATGTTTAGTGAGATGTAACATCTATTTGTTGTAAGAAGAGGTGGGGTTCTATTACTCAAATAGAAAATAATAGTGGACTTAGTTAACTGTCATTTGGTGGTTTTGGAATTCCATGATGATCAAAGGCCCCTTGACCATGTGATGTAGTTTCATTCCAATGGTGAATGTTAGCATTCCATGATGAGTCAACTAGATATTCTTGACTGGACGTTGAGTATGGGATGAAAGTGGAGAGTGGTAAATCTATTTTGCTGGATGCATTAGGAGGAGGAGTGTGTTTTGAATTTTGGAATGGGATCAAGTGATAACATAGCCTTCTTTAGTTAGTTTATGAAAGACAGGGAACAAGTGTTAGGAATTTTGGTGGGAACAATGTAGTTGATGATGATTTGATGGGTAGTGGTTCTTTTATAAAGGAATTAAACCAAAAGATATATAATGAACTTTGTGGCTGTATCTGGTATGGTGTAATATATGAGTTGGTATTCTAGTGATATTTTTTGAAATTTTAGAAACCATGTATTTGAATTTGGTGGGGATAAACGTAGTAGATAAATGCTTAGTAAATAGCATGGTTATATATTTGGGATAGAGGGACTTGAGTGGTCACCATTTGAATGAGTTGGCCTACGTAGCGTGCATTGGCATGGGATTAATTGGTCAAATACCCAATATTTTCGGTTAGGTTTGGATGTATAGTTGTAGAATGGGATTTCTGAGGAATGTGGTTGGAAGGATCATGTTTTTTTCATAGGGTAAAACCTGGTTTGGTTATAGTTCGAATTATTAATACATAGGAAAATGATGCCAATGGAGTTGGGTCATGAGTTGTGTAGGGGATCAAACTGATGGAGTTCTAATTGGATCATCCAAGATGATACACTATTGTGGGAGAATTTCAATTTACAGTGTGTTAGGAACTATTTTGTAGGTTTTTTCAATAGTGTTCTAGTGGTTGCGATGATTTATGTTAATGCATCCTTGAAGAGAATCTGGTTCGTGTTGTGGGTTGTGGTAAGGATGTTTTGAGCGTCAAGATCATTCCCTGGTTAACTTTTATTGGATTTATTGTAATGTTCAATGAGAAACATGGGGAAATTTGAATTGATAGGAATGCATAATGTAATGAACTCTTATTATAAAAGTTTAATGATTGTCATGAAGAATGTCTCTAGGATGAGTCATTATAAGATGGGAAGCTATAATATCTCGGATTCAGCCTTAAGGTATGTTCTTGTCTACGCTTTAGTTTAATTTTATTATTTTTATTATATAAGAGTTTTCCCAAGTCCATGAGAAGGCTTGGGGGGTTCCTTGGGTTCGTGGAATTAAAGAGGAAGAAAAAGATCTTTCTAGGCATGTTTCATAGTTTGTGCATGCTTAGTGAAAACCGTACGGATCACCCTAGGTTACCTTAAAACCTTTGATAGAGGCTTATGTATGGTTAGGGAACAATTAAGGTAATCACATAGAATTCCAAGGAAAACGTGCGACCTAGCTCTCCTCGAACAGAATCATGTGGAAGATTTTCGCATAGTTTGTAAAATTTGTTGGTAAACTGTGTATCCTAGTAATGTTGTGAAATTTACAATAAAATCCATTACGAGATTTTAACCCCAACTCAGGATTTTCCTCCTCCCCTCCTCCTGAAACCCTAGTGATGAACCAAGACCTCCAAGATCATTCAATGATCGATCACTCTTGTTTTTTGGACATTTTAGATGTTGTTGGTTGAAAATTGAAGATCTGAGTTAGGGCATCATGGGGTGATTGGATTCGGATCTAAGGCATGATTAAGAGTGTGTTCATCATTGGATTCAATGTATGTGATCTATAACTTATATACCTTAGTATTTTTATGGATGTGTGCATGTGTTTTGATACCTTTCATCCCTTTAGTCATGTGTTTGATGACCTGGGTGGGATTTGGTAAGACAAACATCTAAATAATGACCTAAATCTCTCATGATCCTTTAGGGATGCGTCGAGGAGGACTTGACCAATTTGGGTCCACACATGGAGTGTGTCCGTATTCTCAAATCCTAGGAATCAATAATGTCAATGGTGTAATTTATTTTTAATAAAATAGGAACATTGTATAACATGTTAATATGGTTACATGAATGTATGAAAGAATATTGACAGTTGTGCCCATGTTGATAATTGCTTAAGGGGTTGTTTGGCACGGCCTTGTAATGGGCTATGTGGGTTTAATGTGTTTGTGTCAAAGCATTTAAGGGTTATATTAAAATAATGGAATTAATTAGTGTATATGAAATCATAGCATGATTAATTTGAAAATGTCTTATGAATGAATGGTTATGTATATGGATTGAATAAGGTAATTGATTAATGATGAATAGGTCAATACATGGGAATTTTTTGGCACACCTAATGGGTTAAATCAGATATAGTTGTTGAGTTATGAGATATAAGAATTTTACAAGAAATGAATACATGTGACATGCTTGTGAAATGATAAATTGGCTAAATTGTTACATGGTAATTGTTGATTGATGGTTATGGTGTGATGTTGATGAACATACTTAATGGGTTATGGCACAAGAATTGGAATTCGGATAAATGGTATTTTTGTATTCAATGATAAAAGTATTAATGGGTTATGGAATATTATTAATTCACATGTTGATTGTTGTGTATTGTTATTTCCATTTATATTGGTGTTGTTTGTTGTGGTATGGGATGGTTGTGGTGATTGGATAAATAGTCATGTGCACGAGTCCTAGTAGAGTGGGTTATTGACATGAGGTTCTATGCCCCTGGGTCATGTTATACTGAGACTCTAAACTCCAACACAAAATTCATGGGTTAGGGAAGGGGATGGAAGATCTATTGCCCTATCGGTTGCATTCCACTTAGACTGAGGATTCAATGTGAGGATAATGTGTTAAAATGATATGTGTATAACATTGGAGAAGGGGACATGACTTACTTCCTTATTCATAGTGATTTATTGACTTAGACCCATGTTTTGATGTGTATGTTCCTAACACATAGACCGGGTTTTAAGAAAATGGAATATGTAATGATGAAATTTTGAGTATTGAAATATAAAAAATATTAGAAATGACTTAAAAGAACCCTCCTAAATAATGTCACCTGAACTATACTTTCATTACATACCATTAATATTGTACATTCTTGCAATATCTATTAGACTGGATGTTTTTATACACTATTGGTGGTGGCCTACTATGTTTTGTACTGACACCCTGCTTGGGTGGTCATTGGTTACCTGAGTTGATTTTATTATTGAAGACGTTAGAATATTTCTTATGCTAGGGAATTGAGTAGGACTAAGGATGTACATGGATAAGTTTCAAAACATAGAGTCTGGACCATTTGGGTTTTGGTCATTTTTCATTCTTTTAGTTTTTAATGACTTGTACTATTTTCATTTAATGACATGGTTAATGTTGAGTTACGGTTGGTACATTGATTTGGGATATGTTTGGATATGCATGTTTATTGGTTGTTACATATTTTTTATCCTATTTTATTGTTTCCTATCGTGGAATACTCTGGTAATGCGGGTATAGTCTCCCTGCATCACTAATTAGACCATTGATGATAGTGGGAAACCACTAGATTATGGAGAGTCACGCTAGAGTTCAAGTGATGACTCAGCTCTAGGCACCAGTTTAGTGAATCATGGGATGAGGAAATTACATTCATACATGAATTCATGCATACAAAATAAACACACACACACACACTATAACACCCCATGATCTAATAGTACAATATCTCATTAATGTAATTTAATAGCTTGTGTAACACTCAACACTGAGTTCGAGCACACCACAACATTACCAAACTAGTCATTCAAAGAGATGTTGTAAATATTATTAACTGAATTTTAAATCATATATACTTAATATAATTTTAACATCTATATTATGTGTTTCTTTGACATAATATAAGATCAAATTCATTTTTTTCATATAAAAGAAGTAATTTTCAAAAAATGAAATTTTACCACCATTTAATGGAAAACCCTTTTTATATAAAATATTTGAAACTTTTATATATTCAAATTTACAAAATAAACTTATTCTTTAGAATCATGAAATAAAAATTTAGTTTTAATAAATTTTTGGTACTTTTCTGATAACTTTCATATTTTGACGAATAGTGAAAAATACTATGTTTTAATTGGAAAAAACATTTTAAATCGAAATAATATATAGTGTTAAATTTTAAATTATAATGGTTTTGAAGTATAATTTGATTATATATTTATCATTTTATACAATTTTGGTCATTATTAGAAATTTCACATTTAAATTCTACATAAACACGTGTCAATCTTTTGATAGTATTTTCTTTTCTAAAAACGTGCTTTTTTGTTTTGAAAACGGTAATTGATTTTAAATTTTTAAATGAAACATATATGATTTTAATTTTGAAAAATAGACTTCATTTTTGAATTTGGAATATCAATATTAGCTTAGGGTAAATCTTTTTATTTTTCAGAATACATTCATTTTTTTGATGAAGAGTGAAAAACACTGAGTTATTGTTTAAAACCGAATTTATATTTAAATAATTATTTATTTTATTTAAATTTATTTTAGGTAAAAAAAGATACATAATACCTATATAAGTTCAATTTAATTAATTGGGGTCATTTTATAATGATCTTATATATATATAAATTTTATTTATCTATTTACTATCTTTTACCCACCTCCTAGAAGCATTTGCAAATTTGCATTAAATTTAATTTTTCTGCTTCTGTGAGTTGAATTTAAATATTTCAAGAGACACAGTTAACCTCAGTATGTTAAATTTGGTTCAATAAGATTAAAATAATTCTGTTTGAATATTAAATTTTGACTTTATTTACCATGGTTAATAGTAAATAGAGTAATGAAGGGTAAAAATGATATTATAATTACCCTAACACATGTTCAAATTTTATTGGATAAATTTAATTCGACCATAAACAACCTTATAAATAATATATGATCTTCTAAGTCCACTTGGATTATATTAGTACATTTATTATTATTTAATTTATAGAAATGTAAAAAGTGTTAAATTTATGTTTTCATAATTAAAACATTTTTAATATAAAGTTATACATAAGATAAATTCAACTATAAACATTAATTGTAATGATAAAAATATTTCCTAAAAATAGAATTTTATTTTTAATTTTTATACATTAAATATGTTAATTTATTTATGACATAATGATGATGCAGTAATTACCATATTGATGATAGATTAAAATAATTGATATTATAAATATCAAAATAAATATAATTTGAGAGTTTTTATAAATTAAACTAATTTTATAGGTTAATAAGACATGTTAGGATTGATTAGATAACTTTTTTCGAAGTGATAAGGTTGTTATGACATTAACAAAAACGAAATACCAAATAGTGTCAAAATTTACATAAATTAATTTTTAAAAAATATACTATATTATTGGTTGATATAATATTATTCCAAATTTATGGTTCAGCCAAAGGTATTAAATAATATTATATATGTCATTAATGAACCACTTTTGGTTCTTTTGGATGTTTATTGTATGTTTATTAACCATATATTGTAATAATACAAGAATACACGGTAAAAGTTAAACTATTTTACTAATAATTAAATCTAAAAGATAAGGTTACAATGGAAGCCTAAACATATCTATAACCTATTGGCTGAGAGTATTGTGACCCATAAACACCTATGTATAGAAATAAAATCATCTGGAGCCATTATAAACCCAATATGATTGAATAATAAATTTATACTTTATTCATTTCTAAAATGGACCATCACCCTGCTTATAAAAGGACACTTCTCCTTCTCTAAAATTCACACCTCCAAAGCCATTTGGAACATTCATCCCCTACCCAACTATCGTATCAACATTCCTACCTTCACCATAGAGGCTTTCATTTTGTTATAAATCAACCCTATGGATCCCTTTTGACCAATTCAAAAGGAAGAAACTGAAGAAGAGGTAAATATTTCAACACCTCTTATAAGTTCTTTTCAACTTCCACTTCCTCTTTCCTTGTTGTTTCTATTATAAAATAAAAACACCAGAATCTTATATATACTGTGATTTAATTAAAAATATTCTAAAACCGTATTTATTATTTTACTCATCTTATAAATGACATGTCACCATACATGTGTACATACGACTTACCGTCTCCCTATCGTGGTGTAGTTGTTATTCATTACATTATTATTTGTATGGGTATAATAATGATGTATAAATGATCTAAATAAAAAATATAACATGTTAATTATTCTATATATTTGATATTACATCCATTTTCATATATTTTTAAATCAAAAGAATTATATTTTTGCTCATGCGTACGTACAGATTACCGTATCCACGATGTGATAAGATTCATTGACATGTTCACCATTAAATGATGATTATAAAAACATATATTATTAACAAGTATTTAATATCCTCCATAATAATGATAATGAAGAGAGATAGATATATTTATGTATGTATGTACTTATATATATATATTATTCACTTACTTCCATTCAATACGATATGAAAACGGAAACAAGGTTTATTCGTACGTATGGCCTACCGTCTCATCAAACGATGCCTTCCATTTCTTATATACATCTATTATAAATATATATATTGTAAATATATATGATATATAAATCAAGGATTATATTTTGGAATAATGTAAATCGTTATCTAAATGATACGATCAAGAATAACCAGTTAAAACACATACGATAAAGAAAGAGATTATTACCCATAATGTTAATTTAACATTGAAATCATTATTAAATGTGTATTATAAATTCATAAATGAATCATGTATGATATAATAAATAATAATATCGTTCTGTTATAATTTATTAACATACGATGGTCATTATGCAGGAGGTTAAACCTACCCTCTACCAAAGGAATGTGCAAGGTAAGGGTTAATTCCCCAATCTCATTATTATTCGAGATAGTTTATGGGTAAGTGTTTACTGGGACATATTAATTATCAATGTACATGTTTCATAAAATAGTTATCAATAGGATTATTTTAAGGAACTCTTTTATTAAAACATCATTTAAATTTTTTAAATATTTATTCTTCAAAGTCATTCTCATTAATTTCTATGTTTTCAAAATGTGTTTTTAAGGTTTTATTTTTATGGACATGAATATTTTTAAAATGTTAATTCCATTCAAAAGTTTCAAATTGGTAGAGAAAAATATGATTTAAAAATATCTTTAACTGTCTTCCATTATAAATTTTATGAATTTTAAATGTTTTCAGGAAAATGTGATATTTCTCCCAAAGAGTTTTACAAATCATTTTCATTTTTGTCAACATCCTTTGATTGATTTTAATATTGTTTGAAGTTGATTTATTATGATACAAATATTCCATATTGTGTTGATGGTTTTGTGTTATTTTAGACTGTGTATGTTCTATTTTTATGTCATTCATTGTTTATGGTTAAATTATTTACAGTCTGATACAAATTTTTATTTTATATATCAACCTTATATTAAGATAAATGTATTAGACTAGTATGTTCTGTGTAGGGGACCTGTAAAAGTAAGCCATCCAGGTCGGGGTCCGGTTATAGCCAACCCACTGGGTTGGAGTTCGGTTAGAGAGGCTCTCCGGGATGGGGTATGGTTACAGAGGCACTCTAGGTTGGTGTTGGGTTATAGAGGCTCTCCAGGTTGGAGTCCAGTTACATAGGCTCTCCAGGATAGGGTCTGGTTATAGTTAGCCCCTAGGTCATGCCATAAGGCCTTGATACAGTTATTAATGTACGGAACTATACATTCCCTCAATATCAAATTTGTTATTACATGTGATTATTCGACTAGTAGAATATTCATGTTCATGTAAATATGGTAATTTATTTTTTATTATTTCTATTTTATGTTCAAGATTATGTTTAAAAGGATATCGTTTTTATTATACATCTTGCCTTAAAATATTATAGCTTCTTCTAAATTATTTACCCATACTAAGAATTTGTGCTCACCCCTTTATGTTGCTTTATTATTCCCATATCATAATAACTATTTCACTTTTGAGATGTCCGGTTAAGCTATGGGAACAATAAAATTATCAAAGGATTAATTTTTTTGTTGTATGATAGAAAGTGTAATATTACGTTCATGTATGTAATATATTTTCCAAGAATGCTAAACTGATCTGTCGTTTGGGACTTAATTCTCTGTAATCATGCCAATGTATTAAAATAATGCACTGAATCAGCGAATCTAGGGTCGGGGCATTATAGTTGGTATCAGAGGATATTTAGCAAAAACCTAAGAAATAGATTTAAATAAACTCTGATTAGAGAACACTACCCTATGATAGACATTGAGGATCAGTATCGAAGAACTACAAATAATTTTAGTAATGTAGAGATTTTTTGAGATTTCCATGAAATACGTCCTTATCTGGATACAATCAAGTAGAGGCACCTATTGGACAGATGTGCATAGGGGTAAAAACTAAAAAAGCCGATGTGAGCTAGACTCGAATGGGAACTGGTGCACGACAATGGGCCTTGCTGCACTCCTGGTTATGACACTCCTGGGGGATATGCTTAGGATAATACACATTTTTGTACAAGTTATTGTGAAGGATTTAGAATTAATTCTTCCTCAAAGAGAACATTATTATTATTATGGATTACATCCCAAAACTGTTCAATTTACGTTAGGTATATTACATGTTTGGAATTATTCATTGGGATTCATAAACTGACCTAGTGTATTCCATTGTTTATATTTGGCACCCAGTAGAATGAATGAGAATTCCAACAATAGGTATGAACCAAAGAGTAATAAGGATCATACCATTCATCGTATTAACCCACAATTAGAAGATAAATAGTCTCCCATGTATTCTCAATATATGAATAAATGATATCATGGGTTAAAAAGGTAACTAAATAATTCTATGAGTCCTATGAATATTATGGGAATCCAGAGAATAAAAGGATGGTAGAGAGAAAGATGGATAAAGAGAAGAGGGGAACGAATGATTTTCCCAGATGTGATAAATGTGGAACGAATCACCTTGGTAAATGCTTGATGGGAATGAGAGTTTGTTATAAGTGTGGAGAAAATGGACACCAAGTATGTGACTTCAAGGGTAATAAAAATGCATCAAATGTAAAATGCTTCATCTACAAGGTGTTGTGACACTACGCGAATCAATGTCACCGTCAGGAGAGTACACCGAAAAAGATTCTATTGGATAATTATCATTTTTATGATACAACCTCAGATTAAGAGGAATGAAAAGTGTCCTCATGTAGTAATTATAGAATTATTTCATTTGATTGTTGTATCAGCAATATACTGGTTATAAGAAATATGGACATAAAAAAGGATTGTACTGCAGTAGTATTATAATGATGATTTGAGATTATATGGTTCTAAGAAAACTGGATTAATAGTAAGCTACAATTTTTGTAAAATAAAAGCTTGATGGAAAACTAATCCTTAATATGGTCCTGATAATAGTGTAGTGATTTTTGAATAAGAGATGTTTTATTTGTATAAATTATATTGGATATTCATGACTTCCTTGGAATTGATTAATAGTTTGTTTATTTCATCATTGTTGGAAGATTCATAATTTTTGGATACAAGGAAAATATCCAGTATTCTATAAAGAATAAGGGAGAATGAATGTAATCAATAAGGTTTTATCGTAATTGAGGGCATCACCATGTTTTAAAAGAATACATGATGAAGGTTTTAAAATGTTATTACATGGAAAAAAAGATCTTCGTTGTGTTTAACATCCTTTTAAATTTTGGATTGTGAGTTTGGATATAAGTATTTTGGATAAGTCTAAAGTTTGGATTGGATTAAGTTTGAAATTGGATGAAATTGTTAAGGTTATTTTTGGATTGCAATAAAAAGGAAAACCCAAAGGTTGGGTAACAACCATTCTCGTCCAGCACGTCCGCGAGATGTGATCCCGAAACCGAATGGCGACAATGATGCATCACCTACCACATGCCTACATGATGTCCTGGATTGTATAATTTAGTTTTCTAAGGTCTAATAGGTGAATTTTAAATTAATTATTTTTAAAACCCTATATAATTAGGATAAATAAAATATTTTTTTGAAATATTTTGGAGTGAAAGATGAGTTTGTCGTAGGAAATATTTAAAGGATGTAACTCTACTTTTCATGTATATATTTATATATATATATATCCCTCTTATTCTATGACTAAATTTATAATTAAACATTAATTAAGGGACTTTGTATCAATCTCATTTCATTGAGGCAACCTTTGATTTCTAAACGACAATCTTTTATAAGGTGTATAAAACCAATTGACTTTTCATTTCAAGGGGAATCTTTTTCTACGAAGTGTTTTACTAAACGAAAAAAAGATTGTTTTTTTAATGTAAGTGGTGACAATGACCTTTCTACCGCCATGTGTTTTATTTGATATTTGGCTTCCTTAACAAGCCAAAATGTTTTTTTGATAGAAAATAAATACCATATACTCGTTTTACATATTTTGGTATTGAAATTGATTTTGATTATTGATTTGTTATGTCAATATATTAAAATGATATATTGTGACTAATGACCTCAATCACTCTATATAAATCATTAGATTTTTCCTCCAATTATATGTCTCTAATTTCCCACAATGTTCTCCTAATCAATATCATAATTTGGTGGTAACCTTTTCATTTCACTTTCCCTCTTATTATGACTAAATTTTATTAACCCATTTTTTGATGTGGGTTTTTTACAATGGTATTTCTATATTTCTTACCATTTATTTTTTAACAACAATTTCAAACTAAGAAGAAAGAATTTATTGAAGGAGGGGAGAATGTAACACCCCAAGATCTCATAGTACGATATCTCATTAAAGTAATATAATTTCTTATGTTACACACAACACCGAGTTCGAGCGCACCACAACATTACCAAACTAACCATTCATAAAGAAGTTATAAATAGTATTAACTGCATTTTGAATCTTATATACTCTATATAATTTTAACTTCCATATTATATATTTCCTAGACATAATATAAGAACAAATTCATTTTTTGAAATAAAAGAATTATTTTTCAAAAAAATAAATTTGACTGCCTTTTAATGGAGATTCATTTTTAAATCCAATATTTTAAAATTTAATATATTCAGTTTCACAAAAAAACTTCTTATTTGTAATTGGGACATAGAAATTTAGATTCGATAAATTTTTGGTACTTTTCTGATAACTTTCATATTTTAACAAATACTGAAAAATACAATGTTTTAAATGAAAACTACATTTTTAATCAAAATAATTTATAATGATAAATTTTAAATTTGAAAGGTTAATAATTATAACTATATTATATTTTTATCATTATATAAAATTTTGTTTGTTATAAGTAATTTAATATTTACATTTGACATAATTACAAGTCGATATTTTGATAGTTTTTACTTTTTTAGAAACCAGATTTTTGGTTTTGACAATGGGAATTAATTTTAAATTAATAAATAAAACTTCTATGTGTTTAATTTGGTAAAATAGACTTCATTTTTTAATTCTAAATATTAATATTTTCTTAGGGTAATTTTTTGATATTTTTCTGAAAATATTCAATTTTTGATGAATAATGAAAAACACTGAGTTATTGATTAAAATCGACAATTTATTTAAATTTTTTTATTTTATTTAAAGTTATTTCAGGTCAAAATATATACATAATAACTATATAATTTCAATATAATTCATTGGAGTCTTTTTATAATGAGTTTAGATATATAAAATTTTATAGAACTTTTTACCGTCTTTTACACACCTCCTAGAAGCATTTATAAATGTGCATAAAATTTAATTTTACTGCTTCTGTGAGTTGAATTTCAAAAATCCAAGAGACTTGATTAACCTCTGTAAGTAAAACTTTGTTCAATAGGATGAAAATAATTTATATTGAATAGTAACTTCTGACTTTTATTTACCACGGTTAAAATTAAATAGTGTAATTAACGGTAAAAATGATATTATAATTATCCTAACACATGTTATAATTCTATCTGATAAGTTTAATTAGACCAAAAATTACCTTCTATAATAATATGATCATTTAGGTCCACCTAGATTAGATTAGGACATTTATTTTTATTTATTTTAATGAAAAGTTAAAAGTGCTAAATTCATGTTTTCATAACTAAAACATTTTAAATATAAGATTATACATAAGATAAATTCAACTATAAAAATTATTTAGAAATTAAAATATTTCCTACATAATGGTATTTTATTTATAAATTTTTGACATTAAATAATTTAATTTATTTTTGACACAATGATGATGCAGTAATTACATTATTAATGAATGATTAAAATAATTAATATTATAAATATCCAAATAAATATTTATTGAGACATTAGATGAATTACACTAATTTTATAGGTTAAAATGACATGTTAGTGTTGATTATAAATTTTTTTCGAAGTGATAAAGTTTTTTAGGCTTTCACAAAAACAAATTATAAAATAGTGCAAAAATTGACAAAAATTAAATTTTAAAACAAATACTATATTATTGGTTGATATAATATTCATAAAAATCTAATGATCAGACAAAGGGAAAAAATAATATTATATATGTCATTAATGAACCACATGATGTTTGTTTTGATGTTTATAGTAATTTTATTAACCATATAGTGTAAGAATACAAGAAGATGCGGTAAAAGTTAAACTATTTAACCAAGAGTAAAATTAAAAAAATTAGGTAAAAATGGAAACCTAAACTTTTCTAAAACATATTGGTAGAGAGGATGTTGACCCATAACTACCTAAGGCTCTAAATAAATTTATTTTGAGCCATTATAAATGTAATATTATTGCATAATGAATTAATACTTTAATAATTTTCAAAAGTGACCCTCACCCCTCTTATTAAAGGGAATTTCTCCTTCTCTCAAATTCACACCTCCAAATCCATTTGGGTTGGCCAAAACCTACTCAAATATCATCTCAAATTTCCTCACTTCACCCTATAGGCCTTCCTTTGGTCATAAATCCAACCTAAAGAGCCATTTTGATCAAGTCAAAAGGTGGAACCCAAAGAAGATGTTAATATTTCATCACCTCTTTCAAGTTTTTTTCTTCCACTACCTCTTTCCTTGTCGTTTCCATTCTAAAATAATAACTCCAGTGTCTTCTATATTTTGTGATGTTATTATAAATATAGTAGAACCATATTCAGTATTTTATCCATCCTATGAATGACATGTCACCATACGTGCGTACGTAAGGCTTACCGTCTCCACGTCGTGGTGTAGTTGTTATTCTATACATTATTATTTGTATGTTTATAAAAAAGATGTATAATTGATGTAAATAATAAATATAATATGATAATGATTCTGTATATATGATATTAAATCTATTTAAATATGATTTTAAATCAAAACAATGATATTTTCACTCGTGCGTACATACGGATTACCGTCTCCATGATGCGATTAGATTAATTTCCATGTTCACCAATCAACGATGATTATAAAAATATATATTATTAATAAGTATGTAATACAAGACATAATAATTCTACTAGAGATAAATATGTATATATATATATATGAATTTATGTATGCATGCATGTATGTATGTATGTACTTACATATATCTTATTCACATACATCCCTTCAATTTGATATGAAAATGGAAACAGCGTTTATGCGTACATACGGCCTACCGTCTCCATAAACAGTTCAATACATTTCATATATACATATATTATAAATATTTATATTCTAAATATATATGATATATAAATTGAGTATTATATTCTGGAATCATTTAAATCGTGATCTAAATGATTTGACCAATAATAACAAGATAATAAAAATACAATAAAGAAAGCGATTATTACCCAAAATGTAAATTTAACATGGAAATGATTATTAAATGGTAGTATAAAGACATAAATGAATCATGTATGATATAATAAATATTAATATGGTTCTGGTATAATTTAATAACATGCTATGGTCATTATACATGAGGTTAAACATACCCTCAACCAAATGAAAGTGTACGGTAAGGGTTAATTCCTCAATCTCATTATTTTTAGAGATTGTTTATGGGTATGTTTTTACTGGGAAATATTTATTATACATGTCCATGTTTCATAAAAGTGTTTTAAACGGATTTATTTTAAGGGGATCTTATATTAAAACTTCATTTTAAATGTTTTAAATATTTATTCTTTTAAATCATTATCATTAATGTCCATGTCTTTAAAAATGGTTTTTAAGGATTTATTTATATGGACATGAATGTTTTAAAAATGTTATTTCCATTCATATAATTGAAAGTGGTATGGGACACTTTGATTCAAAAATTTCTTTAAATGGATTATTTTATAAATTTTGTGACTTCTAAATATTTTAATGAAAAGGTGATATTTCTATCATAGAGTTTTACAAATAATTTTCATCTATGTCAACATCCATTGAAGGATTTTAAACATGTTTGAAGTAGATATATTATGATAATATTTTCCATATTTTATTGATGGTTTTGTGATAGGTTTGATTGTGAATGTGTTATTTTTATACCATTCATGGTGTATTGTTAAAATATTAAAATATCGTATGATAGTTTTGAAACAAATGTTAATGTTATATTTAAACCTTTTATTAACTTTAATGTATTGTACTAGTATGTTCCAGGATGGGGACCAGCGAAAGTATGCCCTTCTGGTCGGGGTCGGGTTATAGCAGACCCTCCGGTTGGAGTCCAGTTACAAAGGCTCTCCGGGTTGGAGTCCGATTATAGAGGCTCTTCGGGTTGGAGTCCGGTAACATAGGGTCTCTGGGATGGAGTCCGGTTACAGAGGCTCTCCAGGTTGGGGTCCTGTTATAGTTTTCCCCTTGGACATGGCACAAGGCCTTGACACAGATATTAATGTTCATAACTATACATTCCCTCATTATGAAATTCGTTATTACATGTGATTATTCAACTAGTAAAATATCCATGTTCATGTGAATATGGTAATTTTTTAAAGATTTATTCCATATTATGTTCAGGTTTATGTTTAAACGGTAGTTGTTTTTATAAAAAATCTTACCGGCCCTGACTCGCCACTACAAGTCACCATTGTGAATCATCGTTCTAGGAAACCATTATAACCCCTTGAAATTTGGAAAAATCTTCAAATGAGTCACCATGATCTCCCAAAGCACTTCCTACACAGGATTTTTATAAAGTAATGGACTATGTGGTCTAGTACATTACAATGATATTTTGTGATATATAAATATCATATGATATTCCTTGGAAAATCATATTATACGACATTAGTGAATCATAAATTCCATGAAATAGAAGGTATGATTCATTTGTAATAGTTACGATTAATCAAATATAGTGGAGTGTTAATGAGATTGAACTCAAATGTAATAAAATTATAATATTATTGATTACCCGTTTCATGAGATGAAATGTTTGGGAGAGTGTGTGTGGTTTAGGGTTACATGACATGAAATTATAGGCATTTTCTGATACATTTGAGAAACACATGTGTAAATACAAGGGCTTGAGGATCATCCATGAAACATAAATAAAGGATAACGGACCATAATCCTATTAAATTAATGACTTTATATCAAGTACCTATCTAATACTCTATCCCTTCTAGATCTCTCTCCTTTAATCCTCTTTAGTTTCAAAAGATAATACCATATTGTAGATGTTTGAAAGGTCTAGTATATACCATTTCTGTGATTTAGTGCATACCCACAGATACACCATAGATGGAATATCCTTTTGAATTTTACATAGTGATATTCAAAAAGAATATATTGAATGGATATAGTCATAGTGATCATGGATGCATGTTACAAATTCATCATTTATAGTTTATACGATTTCTATTTCAAAGGCATTGTGATCTTGAGTTTTATGGTTTGTAATTGTTTCTAGAACTATGCTTATATTTTAATCATTCCATAGAATCATATCAATTAATTAATATAGATCATAAACGAATCATAGATAATTTTCAAAATTTATAATGAAAATAAAATTTTTTCTGAGTATTGTAGGCAATTTTTCGCATGTTTTCAACTAAAACAACTCTTTTAAATTGAATACTCACACTTTTAGTCATAGCTGAAACACTGTGTGGCATGTGGTTCTATAGTCAATTCATATAGACTAAATATAATCACATATACTTTTACATAGGCATAATAACAATATGATTAGTTTTTATTTGTTTTGAAAATGAGACATGTGTTATGAATTAAAATGTCACTTATAAATTTATAAAAAATAATTTCTTTCTTATATATTTCACACTGCTTGCTAGATTGTAGTGATGTAAATTCTTAGAGAATAAAACTAAATAATTAATCATTTTTCAATACTTTCATGAAAATATGAGTTTGTATGAACAATTTTTACTATGTCATGCATATTTTGAACAGGAATGTCACTTTAAAATTGAAAGCATGTAATTTTGGTCATACTAACCAACAAATGTGTTTGAATGGTTTTTGGTTAATTACAACATGCACTAAATGAAGAATAAATAATTTTTAAAAATTATAACAATAATATGACCTTGTTATTTTTGGTTTTGAATATGTGATCCATGTTTTTATTGAAAAAATATATCATTTTGAAATTGAAAAGACACATTTTTAGTCATATCAACCACACATCATATTATCATGTTGTGATGTTAATTCATACATGTCCCAAATAAATCATGGAATGCTTTCATAAATTATCATGACGATAAATGTATGTTTGATCATTTTTGATTCTGTGATTCATTTTTTGAGCTAAAAATTTTCTTTTAATTTGAAAATACATAATTTTTTTTATATCAACCACATCGCATGTCGAATTAATATGATGTTGACTCCAAAAATGTAAAAAGTGAATCACTTTTCAATTTCATAAATTATAAAAAATACATAATTTTTGTATAATGTAGTTTTTTAAGGTCTGATAGGTGAATTATAAATTCATTATTTTTAAAACCCTATATTATTAGGATAAATAAATTTTTTTATGAAATCTTTTGGATTAAAAGATGAGTTTTTCTTAAGAATTAGATAAAAGATGTAACTATACTTGTCAAGTATATATATATATATATATTCCCCTCTTATTCTATGGATAAATGAATTCTTAAACATTAATTAAGGTAATTTGTCTCAATCTCATTTCATTGGGGAAACCTTTGATTTCTAAACGACATTCTTTTATAAGGTGTATAAAACCAATTGACTTTTCATTTCAAGGGGAATCTTTTTCTACAAATCATTTTACTAATCGAAAAAAAGGATTGTTTTTTAACATAATTGGTGACGACGACCTTTCTACCGCCATGAGTTATATTTGATGTTTGGATTCATTAACAAGACAAAATGTTTTTTTAATAGGAAATAAATACCACATACTCTTTTTACGTATTTTGGTATTGAAAATGATTTTGATAATTGATTTGTTATGTCAATATATTTAAATGATATATTGTGAATAATGACCTCAATAACTCCATATAAATCATTAAAATTTCCCTCCAATTATATGTCTCTAGTTTCCCCCAATGTTCTCCTAATCAATATCATAATTTGGTGGTAACTTTTTCATTTACATTTCCCTCTTATTAAGACTAAATTTTATTAACCAATTTTTTGATGTGGGTTTTCCACAAAGTTATTTCTCTTTTTCTATCCATTTATTTTCGAAGAACAATTTCAAACGAAGAAGAAAGAATTTATTAAAGTATTGGATAATGTAACACCCCAAGACATCATAGTACGTTATCTCATTAAAGTAATTTAATTTCTTAAGTTACACGCAACACCATGTTCGAGCGCACCACAACATTACCAAACTAACCATTCATAAAGAAGTTATAAATAGTATAAATTCATTTTTAATCTTATATATTCTATGATTTTAACTTCTATATTATATGTTTCATAGACATAATATAAGATCAAATTCATTTTTTCAAATAAAAGAAGTATTTTTCAAAAAATGAAATTTTACCGCCTTTTAATAGAGAACCTTTTTTAAATCCAGTATTTTTAACTTTTATATATTAAGTTTGACAAAATAAACTTATACTTTGGAATTGGTACATAAAAATTTTGATTTGATATTTTTTTGGTACTTTTCTGATAACATTCAGATTTTGAAGAATACTGAAAAATACTATGTTTTAATTGAAAACTACTTTTTTAATCAAAATAATTTATAATGATAAATTATGAATTTTAAAGGTTTTTAATTATAATCAGACTATATTTTTATCATTTAATACAATTTTTGTTATTATAAGTAATTTAATATTTAAATTTGACATAAATACAAGTCAATATTTTGGTAGATTTTACTTTTTTAGAAACCAGATTTTTGGTTTTGACAATGGGAATTAACTTCAAATTAATTAATAAAACTTCTATGTTTTGAATTTGGTAAAATGGACTTAATTTTATAATTCATAATATTAACATTATCTTAGGGTAAATTTTTGATATTATTCTGAAAACATTCAATTTTTGATGAATGATGAAAAACACTGAGTTATTGTTTAAATTCGAATTTTTATTTAAATAATTTTTTATTTTAATTAAATTTATTTCATGTCAAAATATATAAATAATGACTATATAATTTAAATGTAATTAGTTTGAGTCATTTTATAATGAGTTTAGATAAATAAAATTTTATTGAACTTTTTACCATCTTTTACCCACCTTCTAGGTGGATTTATAAATGTGCATAAAATTTAATTTTACTGCTTATGTGAGTTCAATTTTAAAAATCCTAGAGACATTATTACCCTTATTAAGTAAAATTTTGTTCAATAAGATCAAAATAATTTTTGGTGAATAGTAACATCTAACTTTTATTTACCATGGTTAAAAGTAAATAGTGTAATTAAGGGTAAATATGATATTATAATTATAATAACACATGATATAATTCTATTTGATAAGTGTAATTAGAACAAAAACGAACTTATAAATTAAATATTATCATTTAGGTCCACCTATATTAGATTAGGACATTTATTTTTATTTAATTTAAAGAAAAGTTAAAAGTGTTAAATTCATGTTTTCATAACTAAAATATTTTAAATATAAGATTATACATAAGACAAATTCGACTATAAAAATTAATTATACATATAAAAAAATTTCCTACATAATGTTATTTTATTTATAAATTTTTGACATTAAATAAGTTAATTTATTTTTGACACAATGATGATGTCGTAATTACATTATTAATGAATGATTAAAATAATTGATATTATAAATATCCAAATAAATATTTATTGAGACTTTAGATGAATTACAGTAATTTTATTGGTTAAAAAGACATGTTATGGTTGATTATAAATATTTTTGGAAGTGAAAAGGAAGTTTTGACTTTCACAAAAAAAATTATCAAATAGTGCAAAAATTGACATAAATTAAATTTTAAAACAAATACTATATTATTGGTTGATATAATATTCCTAAAAATCTAAAGATCAGCAAAAGGGCATAAATAATATTATATATGTCATTAATGAACCACATTAGGTTTTTATTGATTTTTATAGTATGTTTATTTACCATACAGTGTAAGAATAATAGAAGATGCGGTATAAGTTAAACTATTTAACTAAAAGTTAAATTTAAAAAACAAGGTTTAAATGCAAACCTAAACTTGTCTATAACATATTGGTTGAGAGGATGTCGACCCATAACCACCTAAGGCTCTAAATAAATTGATTTTGAGCCATTATAAATGGAAAATGATTGTATAATAATTTAATACTTTAATCATTTCCAAATGTGACCCTCACCCCTCTTATTAAAGGGAATTTCCCCTTCTCTCAAATTAACACCTCCAAAGCCATTTGGATTGGCCAAAACCTACACAAATATCCTCTCAAATTTCCTCACTTCACCTGAGAGGCCTTCCTTTGGTCATAAATCCAACCTAAATATCCATTTGGATCAAGTCAAAAGGAAGAACCCAAAGAAGAGGTAAATATTTCATCACCTCTTTCATTTTTTTTCTTCCACTACCTCTTTCCATGTTGTTTCCATTATAAAATAATAACTCCAATATCTTCTATATGAAGTGATGTTATTCTAAATATGGTACAACCATATTCTGTATTTTATCCATCCTATGAATGACAGGTCAACATACGTGCGTACGTACGGCTTACCGTCTCCACGTCGTGGTGTAATTGTTATTCTATACATTATTATTTTTATGATTATAATAATGATGTATAATTGATGTAAATAATAAATATAACATGATAATGATTCTATATATATGATATTACATCTATTTACATATGATTTTAAATCAAAACAATGATATTTTCGCTCGTGCGTACGTACGGATTACCGTCTCCACGACAAGATTAGATTCATTTCCATGTGCACCAATCAACAATGATTATAAAAATATATATTATTAATAATTATGTAATTAAATAAATATTAATGATACTAGAGATAAATATGTATATATATATATGCATGTAACTATGTATGTATGTATGTATGTATTTACATATATCTTATTCACTTACTTCCCTTCAATATGATATGAAAATGGAAACATCGTTTATGCGTACATACGGTCCACCGTCTCCATAAAAAGTTCCTTCAATTTCATATATACATATATTATAAATATTTATATTAAAAATATATATGATATATAAATTGAGGTTTATATTCTAAAATCATTTAAATCATGATCTAAATGATACAATCAATAATAACAAGTTAAAACAAATACATTATTGAATGTGATTATTACAGAAATTGTAAATTTAAAAATCCAATAATTATTAAATGGTAGTATAAAGTCATAAAAGAATCATGTATGATATAATAAATATGAATATGGTTCTGGTATACTTGAATAACTAACTATGTTCTTTATACATGAGGTTAAATATACCCTTGACCAAATGAATGTGCAAGGTAAGGGTTAATTCCTCAATCTCATTATTTTTAGAAATTTTTTTGGGTAAGTTATTATTGGGACATATTTATTATACATGTGCATGTTTCATAAAATAGTTTTCAACGAGATTATTTTAAGGGGCTCTTTTATTAAAACAACATTTAAATTTTTTTAAATATTTATTCTTTTAAATCATTCTCATTTATGTCTAGGTTTTTAAAATGGGTTTTTAAGGATATATTTATATGGACATGAATGTTTTAAAAATGTTAATTCCATTCATATAATTAAAAGTGGTATAGGACACATTTATTCAAAAATCTCCTTAAATGGATTATTTTATAAATTTTGTGACTCTGAAATATTTTAATGAAAAAGGGATATTTCTATCATAGAATTTTACAAATCATTTTCATCTATGTCAACAACCTTTGATGGATTTTAAACTTGTTTGAAGTAGATTTATTATGATAAAAATATTCCATATTTTATTGACGGTTTTGTGATAGGTTTGATTGTGTATGTGTTATTTTTCTACCATTCACGGTGCATGGTTAAAATATTGAAATTTTGTATGCTTGTTTTGAAACGAATGTTTATGTTACATTTCAACCTTTTATTAAGATGAATGTATTGGACTAGTATGTTCCAGGATGTGGACCAGTAAAAGTAAGCCCTTCTAGTTGGGGTTGGGTTATAGAAGACCCTCCAGGTTGGAGTCTGGTTACAAAGGCTCTCCGGGTTGGAGTCCAATTACAGAGGCTCTTTAGGTTGGAGTCTGGTAACAGAGGGTCTCTGGGTTGGATTCTGGTTATAGAGGCACACCAAGTTGGGGTCTGGTTATTGTTTTCCCCTAGGTTCTCTAACAAGGCCTTGACACATATATTAATGTCTGGCACTATACATTCCCTCATTATGAAATGAGTTATTACATGTGATTATTCAACTAGTAGAATATCCATGTTCATGTCAATATGGTAGTTGTTTATTTATTTATTCCATATTATGTTCAAGTTTATGTTTAAAGGGATGGTGCTTTTATTAAAAATCATACCTGCCCTGACTCGCATCTACAAGTAACTGTTTTGACTCATCGTTTTAAGAATCCATTAGAACCACTTGAAATTTGGAAAACTCTTCAAATGAGTCACCATGATCTCCCAAAACACTTCTTTCAAAGGATTATTACAAAGTAATGGACTATGTGGTCTAGTACATTTCAATGATATTTTGCGATATATAAATATCATATGATATTCCTTGGACATTAATATTATACGACATTAGTGAATCCTAAATACCATGAAACAAAAGGTATGATTCATTTGGAATAGTTAAGATTAATCAAATATAGTGGAGTGTTAATGAGATGGCACTAAAATGTAATAAAATTATAATATTATTGATTACCTATTTCATGAGATGAAATGAATGGGAGAGTGTGTGTGGTTTAGGGTTACATGACATGAAATTGTAGGCATTTTCTGATGCATTTGAGAAACACATGTGTAAATACAAGGGCTTGAGGAGCATCCATGAAACATAAATAAAGGATGTTTTCCAGAATCCTAGTAAATGAATGACTTTATATAAAGTCCCTAGCTAATACTCTCTCCCTTCCAAATCTATCTTCTTTAACTCCATAGATTCAATAGATAATAGCATATTGTGGATGTTTGAAAGGTCTAGTATGTACCATTTCTGTGATTTAGTGTATATCCATGGATACACCATAGATGGAATATACTTTTGAATTTTCCATAGTGATATTAAAAAGAATATATTGAAAGGATATAGTCCTAGTGATCATGGATGCAAGTTAAAAGTTCTTCATTTATAGTTTATACAATTTCTATTTCAATGGCATGGTGATCTTCAGTTTTATGGTTTGTAAATGTTTCTGGAACTATACTTATATTTTAATCATTCTATGGAATCATATCAATGAGTTAATTTATAAAATAAATGAATCATTGATAATTTTCAAAATGTATAATGAAAATACAATTTTTTCAGAGTATTGTTGACAATTTGCCACAAGTTTTCAACAAAAACAACACTTTAAAATTGAAAACATACACTTTTAGTCATAGATGACACACTGTGTGGCATGTGGTTCTATAGTAAATTCATATTGACTAAAAAATAGTCACATTCCCTTTTACATAGGCATAATAAAAATATGATTAGTTTTTATTTTTTTTAAATGAGACATGTGTTATGAATTAAAATGTCACTTATAAATTTATAAAATATAATTTTTTTTGTTATATCATCCACACCGCTTGCTGGATTATTGTGATGTAAATTCTTAGAGAATAAAACTAAATAATTAATCACTTTTTAAATTATTTCATTAAAATATGAGTGTGTTTGATCAATTTTCACTATGTGAAGCATATTTTGAACATAAATGTCACTTTAAAATTGAAAACATGTAATTTTGCTCATACTAACCAACAAATGTGTTTGAATGATTTTTGGCTAATTACAACATGTCCTAAATGAAGAATAAATAATTTTTAAAAAATATAACAACAATATGACCATGTTTTTTTTGGTTTTGACTATGTGATGCATGTTCTTATTGAAAAAATATATCATTTTGAAATTGAAAACACACAATTTGAGTCATACCTACCCCACATTATATTATCATGTTCTGATGTTAATTCCTACATGGTCCAAATAAATCCTGGAATGTTTTCATAAATTATCATGAATATAAATGTATGTTTGATCATTTTTGACAATGTGATTCATTTTTTGAAATAAAATGTTCTTTTAATTTGAAATTACCTATTTTTTTATATCAACCACATCGCATGTTGACTTAATAAGAATTTTATTCCAAAATGTCAAAAATGTATCACTTATCAGTTTCATAAATTATCAGAAAATTCCTAAAATGTTTGATATGTTTTGAAAATGTGGTTCATGTTTTGTACTAAACTGAATCATTTAAATTTAAAGCATAAACTTTTAGTAACAACATCCACGTCATGATGAAATTGACATGAAATTTATTCCTATATTCCAAAAATGATTCATGGATAATTTTATTATCCAATATGGAATATATTTTCATATTTTCTCAGTTTTGATAATATTATGTGTGTTTTGTAATAAATGGTAACTTTTAAATTGTAAAAAAAATTTAAATTATACCAGAAAAACAACATGTTAGAGTGATTTAAGGTCTATTACTAGAGGTTAAAAATTAATCATCTATCACATTAAAAAATATCCTAACATTTGGAGAGTATTTTTTTAGGGTTTTCACTATGATACAGAGTTTTTGAACTAAAATATCACCTTCAAATAGAATATACTCGCATTGAATCAAATTGAAGACACTATGTGTAAAATTAATGTGTGATAAATTCCAAAAACTCAAAAATGAATCATGGGTAATTTTCCTAAACAATTATCTAATTCTAAGCATATTTGATTTGGTTTTACTATGTGACACATGTTTTGAGATAAAATGTTATTTTTAAATTGAAAATGATCACTTTCTATTTTATTAACTAAAATGTTTTTCAAATTGTTCTGTGGTTAATTCCAAAAACTCAAAAATGAACAAGTAATCTTTTTTATAAGGAATCAATATTGTCTAAGAACGTTTTCTATGATTTGAATTTGTGACGCATGTTGTGGATGAAAATTTCACATTTAAAATAAAAACACACACTTTTATTGTTATCATTGACACCACATATTATATTTATATGAGGTTAATTCCAGTAGGATACAAATGATTCAGGGATTATTGTCCAAAATTATCATAAAAATATGAGCATGTTTGATATGTATTGACTATATGAAAAATATTTTGAACTAAATTTTTACTTTTAAATTTTAGACAAACACATTAAATGAAATAATTAAGTATAAATAAATATATGATTACCATTTAAATAATTCAGATGAGGAAAAAATATAATGTAAAATATCATGTTTTCTAGTTATAGAATAACAGAAATATAAAAATTTGGTATAAAATATACCATTAAAATTTTAATAGAAATAGTACATCGATAATTATAAACACAAGTTTTATTAACATAGATAATATATATATATTTCCAACTGAGTCTCTAAAATAATCATTCTATTAAAAAACTATCAAAACAAATTGGAATTTTTTCAACTTCATTCACCATAAATAGTTAATTGAGTCCATTTTTATATACACATAACTCTGGTCTATATAAATTATTGTTATCAATGATAATTACACAGAAAACAAGATATATAAATTTACAAATTTTCTCTAGTTTCATGGTGTGATGGGTGTAGTTAACAAAAAAAACCATCTAGTTAATAAAAATACAATACAAACATTATTTTTTTAACCTATTTCAGCCAACACTTTTCCATTAATTCTATAGTGCATTCAATATTTCAGGTCATCTGCATGATTGTAATTGCATTGAAATGAAATAAAATTCACCAGTATTTTTATTAAACAATATTTAGATTAAATAAAGAAAATATATATATATATAACCTCCTTATGATGTCATTTAAATTTAACAAATTGTAAAAAACCCCTTTTCAAAATTTCTAAATACATTCTAGTATTGTAAGAAGTTCACTCATTCCTAAATAATATATTTCCTCATATGAATATGTGGACTAACAGTTGCCATATTTTTAAAATATCCACCTCATTTCACACTATTGTAAAAGGTTTAGGTCAGTACATTACCTGAGACATAACTCCCCATAATACAATGTCTACCGGCTAATAGGTGAGGCCAAGGGTGTTACCATGGGGACACTATCCCCCCGTGTTTTAGTGCAAAATAAAAAAATATTTATATCAAAAATCATTGTTTTATGAATTAATAGACTATAGTAATATATTATAAATGAATATGGATGTATATAGTCTTTTAAACTGACAATAATACTAGCACACATGGACCGATTAATCACTATGGAGATCACATGAAGGAGTTATGTAAAATAATAAATAAATAATGATTTACTATTTCACCAACCGATGCCTCATCCATATCATGACTCCATCCAACCTATTCAATCCAACAATCAAATCTCAAGTTTCTTTGAATCCTAAACCTATGTTCAGTGAATCCTTCTTGAGTTCCTATGATTCATGGCTATCTGAGCATGGTTTGATTATAACATAGTATGGAACCACAAATATGGACACATGAATAACTGAAAAATGATATTTGTACACATTTAATATTCTCCATAGAATAATAAATATTGTGAATGGCATAAATAAATATCAACTCTCAATCGTACGATTCAAACATGATACCTCAAATCGACTATACCTTCTTCAAAAAGTTTCAATTTTTCTTCTCGTTTATATGCTCATCTGGAACCTATGGGTATAAACACTCATCCAAAGAAAAAATATCATTTGGAAACTGTGGGGTTAATCCCCATATTATTAGAGAATAAGTCATCTATGAACTCATGGTAATATCTGCACCTTAGGGGGTATGCAAGTCATCGTGAAACATAGGGGTTTATCTTCACCCAATCGGGGAAGAAATTAATCCAATAACATATATGAATATTATATCCAATTGAGAATGAAATAATTCAAAAAAAATTTGGTTTATTCTTACATTTTTTGTAATTAATTAATCTAAAAACTCAGGGCCATGTCCTTAACCTATCTGGGAAATTAGACATCTAGAATCTCAGGGGATTATCATGATGAGTTGTGACTGATCATCACCTAAACATGAGTAGTGGAAGGAAAACCTAGTGTGTAGAGATCTATATTCATGAAACAATGCATAAATAAACTATATAAACAATGTACCCAGAAATCACCAGTGACTATAGACTTATTATTCATTGGTGAATGAGAATGCTTGATGAAGATCACAAATCTGTGAATGGAAGCACTCTACATATGGGGGGTTCATTGGCCAAGGGATTAGTGATTATATCCAGAGGATACATGATTATTGAAGGTGTTCTAGGGCCTTGATCTCTGACAAAAAACAAAAGTGTGGGATGAAGAGAGAAAATGAGGGATTTTATAACAATTTATTTTTCTAGAAGTAGGGATGACATCCATTTATATATCCATTCATAAAGTGTTTCATGAAATAAAAATTTTTCAGCCAATTTAATTTATCCATATAAATTTATTCCCATGCTTCATTTTATATTATTCAACGATAATTCTATCCAACTAATCTATTAATAATATATTTTAATCGATGATTAAACCATTTGGGAGAAATAAATATATATCAAATATATATATTTATTATCACATGTATTTAAACATTAATTATAATACACACTTCAAATTAATGTAAAACAATATACACATTATACATATAATATCATAATATATAAATATTAGTTCATGTTTAATAATGTCTCACTTACACTAAAATTCCATAAGAAATTTACGCATAACCTCACAAATCTTCTTGAATCCATCCAATCTTATTTAAATATATTTTTTTATCAAACTTTATTCATTATGCATAATAAAAATTTAGAAAAATTTATCTGTATCCAAGATCCATATTTTTCACCCTCTACGGCTTATCATTATTGAAAAAACTATAAAATATATGATTTTATATGTATGTAAATAATGACATATCGCAAAGCATCTATGCTGCTCAAGCTACTAAGTGGTCAAGTGTGGTCTATATCAAACATACTCAAATCAATATATGAAAATTTCCACAAAAACATTTATCATATACACCATTTGTATCTTATATAATCCATTTTATGATGACATCAACTGACCACTAGACATGGATCATGTCATCCTAGTATAGGCCTCTCATCATTTTCTCAGTTCTATAAAAATAATGACCATGTGGAAGAATACACCACATGTCATTTATATATCTGTTAAGAACATTACATGTAACTTATACATGTTTTCTGACACATCATATGTGAAACAACTAATAATGGCCATGCATTTCCTTACTCTTATTCAATCAAGGGGTATATATTTTTTCTTTTCATAAAAGAAAATAAGTCAATTATTTATTGTATTCCAACCAATGACATGATGAAAAACATACCCAAACACCCCATCATTATCTAAGATAATATTGTAAACTAAAAAATTATGGTATCTATGTATGAAGGTTCTCATGATTAGTATCACACCAACCTCGGGTAATAATTACAAATAATAAGCCTACACCACTATGTATATCTATGACTGTATGACATTCAATAGGATATACTTTAGAGGATCATTCCAGGTAATAAGTTTGAACATATTTCCTTAATAATATATTCGTGAATATCTCATATACAAATCTTTATAAGGGTTATTACAAACTATTAAAACTAACATTTACATATCATCACATCCCATTAAACTCCATAATTATCATTAGATAGGGACAACTCATTGTTTTTACTTTAAGGGGATATTTATCATTTGATCATTCAAGTAAATTAAATTTCATCACACATGAATGAGTGATAAATGGAGATTGACTTTATTATAATAACAAGACAAATTTACTACAATTAAAACCAATATCTTAAGTGGTAGACACATAGATATATAACATATCCCTCGTTATGTTTCTACTGTAATTGATTTTAAACATTACATCCGAATGTATTTCCACTCACATCCATCTGCGACATCTGATAAAAATCTTCCACTAACCTATTAGTGAATAAAATTTATCAATCAAGATGTTTTCAACAATGATGAGGCATATGATTAAATTCTATCAGTTCAAATATTTCAACTTATATTCAAACTCCTCAAATTTGTAACATCAAATGTTAATAATCTGGAATTCTATTATCTACTTATAAATAGTTCTAAGTAAATCATCATCATCCAAGGAATCCTTTCAATCAAACCACCACCTCTTTGATACCTTTTACAATTAATGTAATTGCTTACATTATCATTTTACCAACACATCAAATCTATTTTATGATAAAATTATACAAAACTTGTAATGATAACTAATGTAACTCTTTATGTATTTCATTATCATCATACCCAAAACCCTTTTAGGATATAATATTTAATACATTGATTATTAAATTTTATTATCTTTTATGAAATGTTGATTTTCTATTGTTATGGTAAATAAATGTAAATGTTTAAATTTTTATTTAACATTATATACTTAAATATTTTTTAATATTAATTAAAAAAATTACCATAATATTTAATATAGAAATTTAAATTTTTAATTTTTATCATATCATAAAACAAGATTTGGATATCAATTGAAATTCAATTTCTTATGATAAATAAATATAACTATTTATATTTATTTATCATTATATAACCTAAAATGATAAGATATTATGTTAAGAATCACTATAATCTTATAATTCTATAATCATTTAGTTAACAATAACATTCACCTTTTCATTATAAATAAATGTAAATACATAAATTATTATTTAATGAAAAAAATAACAAATATTTATGATATGAAATAAATAATCACTTAAACAAAATGTGTTACAATATTTTATTTTTTTACTTTGTACTTATCTATGTTCAAAGGTAATCTTCATAGCCTCTCAAATACTATTTTCTTTTCAGAATATCTACATAAGACCATAAAAAATACATTATGTTTAAGGAAATAACATTTTTTTTATTTAGTTGGAGTATTAAAAAAATAAATTTTTTTTTCCGTATCATATATATATATATATGATATTATATGTTCTCATAACCTTATTGTTTTAAAATAGCATTTCATTAAAATACTACACTGATAGGTGGTGGGAAAACCTTCCCACATTTTTAACAAATAAATAGATAAACACTTTTATCCTAGAAAATCATTTTTATCCAAATATTCTTCCAAAAACATTTTCTTGAAATTGAAAAATCATAAATAATTTTTATACAATTAAGGATCTCAAACATGTTCATATCAAATCATTGTTATCGAATATCATATCTAATTACCATAGATAAATGAGACGAATTAATGATTCTTTCACATAGATTCCATTGAGTTGATGAAATCCATTTCATTCAAATCCTATATGTAGTAACTATTAAATTCATCTCTTGAATGAATAGAAGAATTGCATTAAATTATCTGTTTTATTTTTATATTCTTTATATTTATAACACCTTCTAAAATATAAATTTTATTTCACCTACCCTTTAAAATCTATGAATTTATATCTAAATCACTTACACCTATCATGGTAATTACATGGGGAACCCAAGTTCCTTTAGGTATTTATTGGATAATTCAATCATATTTAATTATTAATTGTGATTTTTGGAAACCCTAATTTTAAATTACCTGGATCAACCTTTTGATGAAATTTTTTTCAAATTATTCAACAAAATTTTCTTCTTTGAGTTTGAATTTTTAAACTCTTGTATTGTCATCCCCACACCATAATCCAGAACTCTTATGCCTAGTTGATATATTATAAAAAAATTGAGTTTATCTCCTAAACATATCTGGAATTCTTCCATCTTACCAAAACATTTCCCTATATGAAAATATGATAAATTCTCTTACAAGAATCATCCTCATAAGAATTATTTATTATTTTCAAATATATTCGAGCTTATTGTATATCATGGACATGACCAATCATATAGAGTATATGAGACTACAATTACTTAGGTAAATTATGCATTAATTTCCTTTTAAACATTAAATGTATCAATCCATGATTCCATAAGAAACTAAATTCACTTATTGAATGACATTAACACTTAGTTAAATTGGAAGAACTATACTAACACATAGATTATCTCTCTTGCTCATGAATGTTTCTTAAAATAAAATTCTATGGATTTTCAATCATTAATATCCACATATTGAGGACTAAAATAAAGTTATAAATGATGATGATTATGTATTTATTAAAAAAACGTTTAATTAGATGTATGTCATGTCTTATATCGTTTATTTAGGACTTATAATGAATGATCTCCCATTAAAATTGATGGCCCATATATCATATCCATTTAGTGAGACAAGACCCATATTACAATAATCTGTTGGTCACTTTAGCTTTTATCCCATAGGTATAGATTCATCCCAATAAAAATATCGGTGGCACTTGGATAATTGTGTGGATAAACCTTTATTCAATACATCATATGGATTCACTCTATTTTATTCCTCTGGTAACCTAATCCTAGTAGGGTATCCCAACTAGTGTAAGCAAAAGAAAATTACAAAATTTAAATAACAACAGATCATATAGGGATACCCATCATTAGCATGACCCACTGACTAAATAATCCATAGTCACTCATTACTTGATTCCCTTACACAAGATAACACAGAGGCACCCATCATTAGCATGACCTACCTGATTGGATGTTTGAGGTCTTCACATGTGTCTCTTAGGAAGGAATATAACATGTAGTATTTGTGGTAACTTTTTATAAGGTCCCAAAAATTTATTATAAATCATATCCATATTAAATTCATAACTATTATATCTTATATAATATTTAATTTCTCATGTGTTATATACATGCTTCTATTGATTTAGTTTTGGAATGCTTATTCTAACTACTAAATTAATGTCTTCACACCACATTAATGTGTCTCTCTTTAAACAACCCAAAATAATTCATTATTCCCCAAAAAAATAGAATTTATGTATATTCATACATATCCAAATGCATCATATTCCTAAGGTACATGAACACTTCATGTAAATGAATAATTTTATAGGGAATTGACAAAATCTACATGAGTAAGACTAGAGTGATCAATACCCAAACCCATTATCTTTCTTGGCCCATGATAGCCTCCATGAAATTAGGTGGTCTAACATAATTTCCCTCTACTCAGTGATAATTTACTCAAGATATAGTTTCATTCAAGAAAATATTAACACCTAAAATTCCCAAACATTTCCTAAAAACTATTCTCAAACTCATAAATAAAATGAAAAATCGAGGTCAAGGTAGATGAAAACAAAATTGTATTATATCAAACCAAAAATTATATGAAAGGCGCTATCAATGATTAAATTCATCAAATAAATCTCAACACTAAGTTATTCATAATATAAAAATATCTTAAATACTAATAAAATAAGGAGTAGTCTTTAAATAAATGTACAATTTAAATACTAAAAATCAGATAAAAAATTATAAATAATTTCATAAATAAAAGAAAATTATATACATATTATAAATTCCATCTTTAAAATTCTGAAAATTACAAAATCTTTAATACAGAATCTTTATATGTGATATAATTTTAATTAATTAATATTTTTTAAAGTAGAGAATTCCCATTTTAAATAAATATTAATATATGAATTTTGAACTACTTAAAATTCATTTTAAATTATTTAAACCTACTAAATATTCCATATATCATATACATAATTATTATTTAAACATTGACTGTATCAAATATCCAAACACCCTTTTATGTGGCTTAAATAATTCCAAAATAATGCCCCTTTAATTTAAATAATATCAAATTAATTAATTATGAAAAAAACATGATTATTAAGGAAATTTAATAATGAATTAATTTATTAATTTTTCTAAATATGTTGAATTTATAAACTACTCATAAATAAATACTAATTAAAAACATTTTATCAACTAGAAGGAGTATAAATAATTCTTATTAATATAATTTCTAACCCTTTAACATTTATGTTAAATGATTTTTATTTGTTATTTCAAGAATTATATACATTTTATAATTCATAACAAATTATATAAACATTTTTATAAAATTTAAATTTCATATATCATGGATTTTATATAATATTTAAAAATATCCTTTATTGATATCATAATAAAAAATTATTTATATATCATAAATAAGGCCATTTAATTTTTCAGAAGGTATCAAAATATATTTCTCAATTAAACATATGTTTTTTATAGTTTATTAATTTATAAAACTTTTTTATAAATTTATTTAAATATTTTCAAATAAATTTTCATTATTATTATTATTTATAAGAAATTTATAAAAAACGTAATTTAATTTAAATTTTAATTATCTTGATAAAAACTAAATGGTTTTTTTATTTTCATAAACCAAAGTAATATATATGAACTTTTCATTTTTTATATCCACGATTGAAAATATCATTTTACTCTGAATTTTTTTTATAAATGAATAAATGTGTTCATTTATCAAATAAGCCTTGTCCTTTGATACCATTGATGGTTTTTTATGATGTATTGTAGAAGAAAACCCAGAAACATGCAGTTCTATCTTCAAGAATCAATGTTTAAATAAACTGTATAAACAAAATACCTGGAAATTTCCAATGACATGACACTTTTTCTTCCATAAAAAAGTAGAGTTCTTCGTGAACATCATGAAGTAGTGAACAAAAACACTCTTCCTATGATGGAATACACAAACCAATTGATTCATGATCGTATCGTGTGGATAATTGAATGATGAAGGGGTGATAGTGTCTTCATCTCAAATGATTAAAAATAGCGTGGGAGGAAGAGAGAAAATTAGAGACTTGGTCACAATTTATTGATTTCAATAGGAGGAATCACATCCCATTATATATCTATCCATGGAGCATTTCATTAAATTAAAACACATCATCCATATCAATGAATCCATATAAATTTATGACCGTGATTCATTAAATCATATCCAATGAGTTGTTAATCCAATTAATTTGTTCATAACAGACAGTAATTGAAAATTAAACCATTTGGTATAAATAAACATATATGAAATATATATTTATTATCATAATTTTTTAATACATTCAATATAGTACACACATCGAATGAATGTAATTAAATATAAATTTATATAATATATATATATATATATTATTGCCTAATTAACATATCCACACTAAACACATGACCATGCTCGATCATAAGAATTATATTTAATTTTAAATTTGTTTAATGGATATTCATATGTCATATTATTAACCATAATAAAAATAATTATTTAGATATATGTGTTCCAGTAATACAAATATTGAAAATCATTAGTATTATATAACATAAATTATGACATCAATCTACTTACCAACCCATTGTCAATCACATAATGAGCGATTTGGGGCATAAAAATGACACAAATAGAGCATGGACCATTATTTGAGAATGACCTGCGCCTCTGATAGTCATCATAAATTTAGTCTGTTTGTTGATGGGGTTGAAGAGAGTCACTACCATGTCATAGTGGAACTAACAATGGCTTTGGTAGCATTTTTAGTAACGTCTATTGGATTTTCCTCACTATCCACTAATGTTGCACCATAGCTTATCATTATATAGTTTACACAAGAGCTTCTCTATCTTAGAAATTAGCGCCATACGGGTGTTCTGGGGGTATAAATTTGGTGACTAAGGTTCCATGTACTAAATATCAACAATACATTTTAAATGTCCTACGATATAGATTTCATTTACATGGGTATTAATTAAATAAATTTAATATTAATGTTAAATTATTTTTATACAATAGTTATGAAATTTATGTCAGATTCATTTGAACTCTTTAAATGAAAAACTATCACTATACTCTGAGAAGGCCTAGTGAAAGTGTCAAATTTCATTTCAATTATCCTATAAAATTTCACTCATTATCATTTAAATCAAAAATCAAAAATGTAATTATTATGGCCTTATAGAAGGACGAGCATTCATCATATATAATGAATGACCACATTTAATTTCGAATGGTACTATGTGATACACCTTTATAACCATGAAAATTTGTTATTTCAAGTGCCTCTAAATCATGTATAATGTTAAAATTGATAAATTTTGATTTCTATCAGGGTTATAAAACCACTGATAAATTTCACATTTATGAGTCATACATTTAGTGTTGATAAATTTCATCATTAATAAATGTAATAGATCATTGATTAAAGTCATTCAAAATAACTGGAGTGTTCTCCTAAATTTTCTCATATTTACAAAAAGCTCTATAATAAAAAAAATTAAAAAATGGGGAATATTATTCCATGATAAATAATTTTTAAATTCAAGTAGTGTTTACATAAATTTCTGCATTACCCGCATATTTGTCGGGCTTCCCTTCCAAACAATAAAAGGGTTATAAAAAATTAAAAAAAATTAAAACCACAATAATAGATTAATAATGTGAAAAATAAATTCATTTGATCTCCTACAACTCTCACTATTGATATAACCTTGATGATCATCATGTGGTCTCCAGAGATATTTTTCCACTAATTAATGTATAGAAATATGGAATGGCCTTTTTGGACGAAAATACGGAATCACTAGAAGTAAACTATGAAATACTTGATCAAATCATCCCATGTGTCCCCATGTTATGATTGATCCAAAATTCCATCCAATTATAAGAATCAAATACATAACAAGAAAAGGGTCACTTGGTTTATAGACACTGAGTGGTGTAAGTAGGGTGAGATCTCGACAAACTAGTAGGTAATCACACCATAGAGTACATGATTTTCATTTCCTTAATACACATGCTAGATTGAAAAAAATCATGAAAATAACCTTTAAGAGTGAGAGTATTATAACCAAAAATCATTTCAATCCATTTTATAAAACATTAATTTCTTTTTTCATTACACGAAAATAATCACATGAAATTAATTTCCTTAGCCTAATATACATTTTACAAAAACACAAAGTTAGAAATAATTTTAAAAAAACCGATCTATATAATAAATCCTTTTAAAATTTATATTTTTTAGCTTACTCTAAAATTACAAGCGAGAAGGAAATGTCAATGTAATAATATGAAACATCATATAAAATAGTAAACATAAGAAACAGAACCATAGTGTGAAGAAAAAATAAATTGGACATATCATATTGAGTAAGTAATAAATATTACATGGGCTAAATAAAAACCAAATTTCACAAGTGATAACAATAAAAATGAATAATGAAAAGAAAAAAAACAATCTCAAAATCATCCATAAATGTGAGTGGAAAATATATAAATTGCAACACGAAAAGCATAAACAAAGCTACATGGGGAGGAAATCCAACCTACTGGTTCAAAAGTTTACTAGGACTCTCTATTATAACAATATCCATCTATATTAACTAAACATGTAATACAACTCATGCCTCTCAATGACACCATAAATGACACCTAGATGGCATTAAATTTAAATCCAGATCATCACCTATCTATTTATCCTCCAATATAATCTATAACATTTTCTAACCATAAAAATTCACATATAGATATCATTCAATCTAATTTTAATAACATATCACAATAAAGAATAAAACATTTAACCATTCCATCTTTTGAAAACCCCTTTTCATAAATTGAATAAAAGTCAAATGTTCTCATTGAAATGATTTCCCACACACATTTAAATCTAAAATATGTTTTTAAAAGAAACCAAATCATTTAAAAAGACACTTTTAAATCACATTTCAAAACCATGTTCAATCAATAATTTAAATTTAAAAACATCCATTTTAAACATTATTCAGATTTGAAATTATATATATATTTATAAATATATTGAAATGTACATATCCACATTTCCTTATATGAATATGTACACACACATATATATATATACTCATAAATATATGTATATGAACAAATAATGATAATAGGATTCCATAACATAACACCAAAAATAATAATAAATGGATAAAATATTAAACTTAACGAAATTTCCCAAATGGGGAGGCCATAAATAGTTATTACCTTAAACTCAAGAATTACCCAATACAACATCATAAAAAGTCCCAATTAATTTTAAATCACCCAATTACCCTTTTAGAACCACTATAGATATTTTATAAATCGAAATCATAATTTATTATTTATGTGTAGATAGAAAATAGGGAAATGTCCATAAGGACCCATTTGAAAATCAATTGAAATATCATAAAATGTTTATAAAAAAAGTATATTTATATATATTTAAACCCAAATATAACATATATTTTTAAATAAAATTATTTGAAACAATCAAGAACATGAAAAATAATTAGAAAAATATAATTCATGGAAACCCATACCTAGGTCTAGCATAGAAGATGTGAATCCTTCAAAAACAGAGAGTGAATGGCTTGAATAACCCATCATACACCATAGATTTGAAAGTAAAATGATTATATAACAATAATAACCTTGGTTTTTGTCTAATTAACTCATAGTGAGAGGGAAGGAATAAAAATCATGGAAGAATAAGAATATTAAAAATAAGGGAGAAGAGCTCTTAAATTGACTGATTCCCTCTAAAATCATAATAAATATCTCATTAATTGTAGGTGGAGTGGGAGTGTTTCATGTGTTGGGGTAAATTTATTTTTTTATTAAGTAGGGTTGATATGTAGAGGGGATGACTTATGGGTAAATTTTAGGAGGGCTATTCTTGAAATTTTAAAATTTCATAAAATTGTGAATGTTTCATGGTTGTCGCATTGTTTACCGAAACCATGAAACAACCACACACCCTTCACTGGGAAAATGGGGACACCAACATAGTTGAATAACAGGTTTATCCAAAACATGTGACAACCATTTTGAATAGATATTTAAACTAAATTCTCCATTCACACTATCATCTCACAGTTAACACCTACCATGTGCTAACAGCGTGACAAATATAATTTCTTAAATTTTCCCAAAACATTCAGATGCTCTACCCTGAAATTCTAGAGAAAAACTAAATGCCAATATATAAATGAAATAAAATAATCGGTTGGTTGTCACCATTATTTATACTATAACACATTATTTCCCAATAAATCCACTACACTCAAGGTGGATTCTCAAGAAAAAGACTCAAATTAAATATAAGGACATGCTATGACAAAATATCTGAGAAACATTGAACCAAATTTAATCTATTACACTAGAAGTATCTCCAAAAGATAAAAGAATATCTAAATACTAAAGGACCACCCCACACCAGACTGATAATAGTAAAAAATGAAACCAAGTCCCATAATGGATCTCCAAACACTTTAAGAACTCAATAAGAACAATGGATAAAAAATAATATAAGCAATCCCAAAAACATTTCAATCAAACAATACATGGATCCTTAACCTAAAATACTTGGAAAACCACTCAATCATGGAATCATTATGATACTCACCATAAAAAAATACTTACACTCTAAGTAGGCATAAATAAAGACAACATAAATAAGGAAACATGTCATTGATAGTCAAATGAATGGTAGAAGAGGTACCAAAAATGTTCCATAGAACCACACTATATGGAGATCACAACCTTAAAAACGCTCCATAAATATTGAAACATGGAATGTCTCATTATACACCAACTAGGGAAAAAGTAAAAAGGCATAACCCACAAATATTTAACTTCAAACAGCATGGGTTTAATCCTTGGATCAAGGAACAATAATGTGGATGACTAGTACCACATACCAAGGACACCGATCACAGTGACCCCAAAAAAATGCAATGAATAGTAGATATTGTTTTATCTCTACTGGAACATTACCCATCCTAGGAGCCCAAGTAACATTCCCTAGGTTTCCTCCAACAATTAAGGAATCAAAATCAAAACACAGAACCATAAATTGACTCCAAACTCCAATGCGACAAAAAAACCTAAAATCAACACAACCCCCCCCCCCCCACCCGAATAGGCCGAAGGAATTATTTTTTATTGATTTTTGATAACTCCCCTTTAAAGGGTTGAGGGGGAACCCTTATAAGGACCATATAATTTTTTATAGATTACATGTATGGTAGGATAATGAGTCATTACATGTCTTGAAGGTCTTGGGGAATTCGACTAGACTATAAATACATGGAACTACCCCTCCGTAGCATATGCATCATGATAGTAGATCTCCACATTTTCATGTTCATCCGACTAAGATTCTCATGCAAGCACAGGTAGGTCCTGATGGCACATCCATACCTTCTCATTATTCAAATCCATTGGTTCTTCTCAAGTGGGTTCACTAGCTCTGAATCCTCCATTGGGGTAGCTCCTTTTTTGTACAGTCTGTTTGGGGAAACTGCATTGATCATGTGTCCTGAAGTCCTTAAGGTGTCCCAAAGCCCTTGTGGTGGCCCAAAGGCCTTATAGTCTTGTAGTCCCCGGGTTTCCCAATGGCCTTGAAAAACCAAACACCATGCTGGTGGCCTGAAGGCCCAAACAAGGTAATAGTTCTATCTACTACAGTACCAAACAGTAACTACTTCAGAACGCACTACAGTAACCAGGAAATTTCCCCATAGCTTTTTTTTGATCTTGGGTCTCTTGGATGCCCTTAACGAGACCTCTCTAACTAGTCTCAATATATTTTTCCATAAATCACCACTACCATAAGAAAATCTAATGTTCAAAGCAAGTATAAAAGATAAGAATTACTGCATAACCCTTTCACCTAAATACATCAAAAATAGATGATAACCCAAACTCTACAATGGTATAGACCTTTTAGAGGAGTAGACTATAATAATAAAAATATCACAAGACCCAATCATTTACATTCAATGAAACAACCAGTCCCATCTAAAATAAAATCCAAATCCAAATTCTATTTTATGGAAATATACAAAAAAGCACCATAAAATATTGACATCACAACATTAAACTAATCAAAATTATCCATTTTAACATTTTCAAATCCACAACATAAAATTTTAAAAAATTTAATCCCTTTTAAAAACATCATTTTAAAATCTCGCACGTTCTCTATTAAAAAAATTCTAAATACCCAAACTCTGAGGTCATTTTAAATTAATTTAGAATACTACTTTTACAATTTTTCAATACTATATCTTTTATTGAAAACTATGATTTTCTAATTCAAAAAACCAATGTATTCCCTTCCATTAAATATATAATGATGAATACCCCCTTTACCTAACTCAAAAATGAATGTCAACATTTTTAAAATGCTACATTCTTTTTAAAAAAATTACAAAACAATAAGAAAATACATAATTCATTTTTAAAATTTGAAGCATCCCTTGAAAACAATTTTATATTCAAAAAAATTATTCTTTATACACTAAAAAACCCAAATAGTCAAATCACAAAATATATTGTTATAAAACATTGGACCAATGTCCATGCATTAATTGGCCCCTTGTCTTGGTGGAACAAATGAAAATCACACAACTGTCAGTAAGGGTATTAAAGAACTATTTTCTTGGGCTTCATACAGGTTATCAAGTTGTGTGATCTCACTGTGTACCATTAGATCGACTCTTATTCGATCAAACAATACACTAAATACATCAATCATTTTCTATGACATTAATACAATTCCAACCACAATGAACTTAAAATAAAACATACCAAAAACTATACACCATGATATCAAACCCCAACATCCCATGGAGAATCATGGTTCAGATTGAGTCATAGATCATTACACTATACCCACAAACACCTCATGAGATCTAAAAATACTACATCTAACTAGAAGAAAACCCCTAATAAAAAGAATAATTTTAAAATATTGGCCCTATTAAGAACCTGGGCTCTGGTAAGAGTTGTAAAAATCAGTCGTGTCATCCATATAAACTATCAACCGACCAAAATATAAACAAACCATAAGGGAATCCTCAACATTTTCTATGTTGAGATCCATCATACGAATCCAAATAAATTACTAGGGATGATTTCAATAAGGAAAAAATACTTAAAAACTATGGAATTTTCCAAAATTTTAGCATAAACCATCCATAAGTAGGATGTACATACTAAAGAAAAAAATATTTATAAAAAATGTTTAAAATAAACTGAAACAAAAAGATTAAACATATGAAGATAAATCCCACATCTCACCACCAAATAAAACTATATAAACAACCCATGAGATCATCATCATATCTCCACAAGTATGGTGTACCAGAGATTAAAGTAATGAAATTCAAAAGGCATATTTGGTCAAAAATACATAAAGTACACACACAAATTCAAGGTCAAATCATCCCATGCGACCCAAGATCATTCACCACCCAAAATCAGATACAATTCGAGGAATCAAATCCTCAACCAATAATGGAGTTACATTTAATAGACACCGAGTAGTGTACGGAGGTTTTAATCACAAAATGACACTAGGTAATAACCATATAGTCCATTATTTCATTTTCCAAGATAAAAAATATTATTGTTTGAAATAAAATTAAAAAATATATTTTATGAGTGAACATTTGAAAACTAAAAATCACATCTGGACATTTTATACAAAATACATATAGTTATTAATAAGTTAAAAAAATATCATTAAAATATTTTCTTTGTCCTAGCCATCATTTATTAAAAATACACCTTTAGAAATAGATTTAAAATATCAAACCAATTTAAAACATTCCTTTCAAATTCCTCATTTTTTCTTACATTAGAAAATGGCATCGAGATGGAAACCCCAAGGTAATAAAATGATAATATAATGGTTGAAATGAATAGATATAACACAACCATAGTGTGAAAATAAAATAAATAGAATAGATTGTGGAGTGTTGATAATAAATAATACTTGTTTAAAAAAACTAAGGTGAGAAAGTGGTAAGAAAATATAGATGAATCAATGAAAATAAAAAATGATAAAAATACATCCATATAATTGAGACTGGGAAGAAAATAACTTGTAACACCATAAATATGATCCAGGGCAGAAGGAAGAGAGCTCTAATCTATAAGACCCAAAGGTAATTATGAATCACTCAAAGATCACTAGCCAACTATGTTACCCCAACAGGTAATACAACCTGGGCCTTTCAAGGACACTGAAAATGAATCCCAACTAGAATCAGGCGTATATCTTGAGTTCAAACTATCTTGTTACCCCTCTACCTATGGTCTTCAATATGGTAACCACAAAAAATTCCACATATAAAATATTCAATCCAATATCAATATGATCCCATAATCAAGATCACAACATGGAACTATAATGTCATTCCAGAACCCCTTTTCCAATCTTTAATAATATTCAATCATTCTCATTAAAATATTTTCCCAAACTCATTTTAAGCAAAAATATCTCATTAAATGAAACAAAACCACATAAAAAATGTATTTTAAAATACATTTAAAACATGTACAAACAATATATTAAATTTCAATACCTTTTTTCAGCATTATACACATATGTACCTATATATATTTTTATAAACATGTATCAATGTACAAATTCAAATATCCTTTTGTGAAAATTTCTGATGTATATATATATATACATACACACACATATATATGTATGTATAAGATCCAAAAATGACAATAGGCATCCAAATAATTAGATCAAAATAAACAACATATAGATAAACTAATAACTATAAAAAAATAAAAAGTGGATACCCAAAATTATTATTACATTAAACTCATGCATTACCTAATAATATTTTATGAACAATTCCAAATAAATTTAGTACACCTAATTAATCCATGAAACCCACTATAGTTATTTTATAAATAATAATAATAATGTATTCTATTGGTGTAGATAGAAACTGGGGTAATTTCTATAATTACCCATTTTTAAATCAACTGAAATTACAGAAAACACTTGAGAAACATGAATATTTATGTCCATGTGAACCAAAATATAATATCTAGTTTTAAATAAAATAATTTGAGACTCTGAAGAAGATGAAACATATTAGGAAAAATCCAAAAAAAACACCTATTGAGGGACAATGAAAATCATGGGAGCCTTTTGAAAATATAGAGCATAAGGTTTGAATAACCCATTTCACACCATATAAACACAATGAATAAAATTTGGATAAAAACCCACTCTGGACTTTGATAGGGAACAAACAAATACAAGGAGGGAAAAATAATCATTGAAAAAATATGAAAAAATGAGGAGGTGGTGGAGGAGGAGGAGGAGGGAGAGGAGCTCTTCACTAGAATGATTCCTAATGAAATTGTAAGAAATCACCCATGAATCGAAGAAGGAGTGGAGGATTAGTGTGAGTGCGGGATTCCATTAGTGATATGTGTAAGAGGGGTGATAAGGGTGTGTATTTCAGGGTAAATGCGAGGAGGATAATTATTGGAATCATCTAATCATTTTAAAACTAGGTATATCACACAGTTTCCATTAAACATACTCAAACCATGCACCAACCATGTTTCCTTAACTGGTCACACCAAGGCACCCATAGAGTTGGATCTCATGATAATATTGACCACACATCAATACTGAAAAAATACTCTATAAACTAAATACCATATTCACATGGTCTCTACATGGTTAGTAGTATCAATATTCTACCCATAAGTTTTCATGACCCGTCCCCTGGGGCCCATGTCGTAACTACCCCAAGCCCGCATTCCATAGGCCAGGGGCTGGCAACTAGCACCAAAGGTGTAAATCACTATAACAGGGAAGGAATTGCCTTTATGAAACGTAAACACACTCGCAACTAGAGTACAAGAAGAAGCAAACACTATGTAAAGCAATATAACAAGTGTCCTGGAAGTATAAAGGGGGCCGGAAATACAATCCCAACAGTAAAGTACAAGAAAAAGACAAAATCGTAGGAAGGTGTCAATAAACTCCTGGATCATCCTCCAGAGTCCCTACCTGAAGGGTAGGTATAGGTGGCCACCTTAGCTCTCCACGTCCGTCTGTCACCTCCGGGTACCGTCTTGTCGAGAAGTCCACCTCCGGGTACTGTCTCATTGTCAAGTCCACCTCCAAGTACCATCTCATCGTGAATTCCACCTCTGGGTACCATCTCGTCGTCAGGTCCACCTCCAGGTACCATCTCGTCATAACGTCAACCTCCGGGTACCGTCACTCTTTACAAGCCTCAAAAATGATCAGTGATGTCTGTCATCTGAATCTGACACAACGAGGTGATGGCATATCTCGTACAGGGTTGAGTATAACAATACTCAGTAGGGACCACGAGACCCTAAAGGTCTCACTAAAACCAACAAGGATAAACCACAAGGAAATATCTCAACAGATAACCTTTACTAAGGTATATGACCATACATATACCTTCGTTATCAAGTAACCAATCTCGATCATGAGATAAATACAAAGGTCATTGACTCAGCTCAAACTAGGATTTTCATTAATGAAACCACAACTGCTGGAGAAATCCTCCTCTGTCGAGTACAGTAGCCCTTTCATGACTCTAAGGCGCTACTCACTAACCTTAGACTGCTGAAGTACTCATCCTGTTGAGTACCGCGGTTCTGCTACCAAATATTGGGTGCTCCATCCGCTTTGGGTCTACCGCCAAATACCAAGCGCTCCCCCTAATAACTGTCAGAGGTACTCATCCTATCATGTACCGCGGGTCTGCTCCCAACTACCATGTTCTCCATCTACTATGGGTATGCTGCCAAATACCGGGCACTCCATCCACTGGGCTAATCGAATCACTCCAACTCGAATCCGTCAAGCAGTCATCAGGTCTACAACTACTAGGTCTCCGCACTCTGTACGCTCGTCTCCAGAGGGTCCGATCCACGATCCACTGGTCGATACTACAAGTATCACAATGTCCCACTATGATGTATCATAAAGGACCACCTCATCACAGGGGTCTCAACGCAACAGACGGTGCGTCAATCGGACGCCCGGTCTGTGAGTTATTAGCATTTTTGTCCCGGGGGCCCGGTTGGTTTGGTGTACGAACCAACCTGACCGTATCTCAACATTACCCCGAACTCTCATAGGGTAAAATCAAAGGGTCTGTTTCTCAATTATATTACCAAATCCACTGACGGTTTGTCAAATAGACGTCCGGTCTGAAAGTTATTAGCTTTTCCGTTCCAGGGGCCAGGTTGGTTTCTAAGCTAAAACCAACCCGACCATAGACCAACTGTGTCCAAACCTCGGGTGAGGTATGCCAAAAGATCCGTCCCAACAAGAGGATTCCAACACTGTAGACAGCACATCAATCAGACGTCTTGACCTCATGTTATAAGCATTTCTACTCCGAGGGCCCGGTTGGTTTCAAGTTCGAACCAACCCGACCATACCCAAACTTCACCGAAACCTTGACTGTAATATACCGAAACGACTTTCTCAATCTGAGGAATCCTACGCAACTGAAATTGCATCGATCAGATGTCCACTACTCAGGATATGGGCATTTAATTGAATAAGGTCCGAAAATAGGGGGTCTGGGCCCGGTCCGACCCGGCCCAACACCCCCTAGGTCATCCTGAACTGGGTCAACCGGACTCGGGTCGGGGTCCAACCCAGTTGGGAGTGGCTCGGGCAGGCCGGCGCAGCCCGTCCCGGCGCAGGCAGTCCTGCCTAGTGGCCGGTTGTGGCTCGGCCGGTTGGCTGAGCGCGGTGCGCCGAGCGGGGGAGTCGCAGCTTCCCCACTGATTGATGCAAGCGGCGCCAGCTGGCGCCGCCCCCCGCGCATCCTGGATCTGGTGCGGTTACGGGGTCCGTCACACCGCCGCCGCGGCTATTTCCAGGGCGGGTTTCCTCCAGTGGTGTGCTGGGGTGCCGCCGTCTCCAGGCAGTCGGACGGCTCCAGCCACCACCTCCAGTCATCGGCGTCGCCGCACCGGTGAGGCGCGCCGGCAACATCTTCCGCAGACCACCAGACGCGCTTCGGTGGTCCGATTTGCCCGCCGTCTGCGCCTATGGCTCTCCCAGAACCCATTCTTTACTGCGACGACTTCAATACGCCATTGGGGAACTGTTACATCATCGCCCGTTGAAACTCACACAAACAAACAAACAATCTACGGAAGGTCCGGTCTTGTTTGTTAGCCCTTCCCCTCCGCGTTAGAGGCTCAAAGAAGATTTAATAATTCAAACTCAAATCCAATACTGAAAATAACCCCTCTTCCAACCCACATGAACGAGCGATCCACGGATGAACCAGGCAGAGGATGTTCCACACTCATCGTTCTTTCCTCAAAAAGGAAAGGAAAAATTCAAACAAAACCCCTACCTCTTTCTCGTTTCTCGTTGGCGGAGTCGCGGAAGGAAGGCGATGAAGTCGGTCATTCGTCGCGTCTTCCATAATTCCCCAATACCGAGCTGCGTCAGTTCGTTGACGATGTTGTGGAGGATAGGTGTCTCGGGAAGGAAGGTCGAAGAAGAATCACATGGAATATCGTCATTGGCGTTCTTCGCATTCTTCTTTGGAGAGGATAAGATTTCCCCAAGTGTTGGGCATCGCGATACATTACCAGCGCTTCGTCTCTTGGTGAAGCCATCACAAAACCTTCTCCCAAGATTCCTATATATAGGAGTGGGGGAGAGGTAAGTAACTATTGTGGATGTTATGATGGCTCATTTATTTGGAACCTTCTTAAATTCCAATGATGCGGTTACATAATTTAAAAAGGGGGTTAGGTGAATTTAATTGTTGTGGGTCAATTTAAGAGGTGCGTTGGCACAACATAACAGTAGAGGATGAAAAGAATTTACCCCCACATAGCCTGCGTCAAAACATATGACACGAATTAATTTTATGTTGACACATAAAATTAATTGACAATAATTAATTTGATGTTGAAACATAAAATTAATTGACAACAACTAATTTCATGTGAAATCATAGAATTAACTGATAGAAATTAATTTTATATCAACTCATAAAATTAATTGAGAGAAATTAATTTTACATCAACACATAAAATTAACTGAAAAAAATTTATTTTTTGTTGACCCATAAAATTAATTGACAACAATTTATTTTACGTCGACACATAAAATTAACTGACAGAAATTTATTATACATCGACCCATAAAATTAATTGATGGAGGGGTTGAGAGGTTTCCTCTCCCTCCCCATTAAATTCGATGTTAGGGTGTAGCGTTTCCACCACTAACTCCCAAGTGGAGCTTCTCGCCACTTTATTTGTAGGGCATGTGTTTAACCAAATAAAATAAATTATTCACTTATTTTATTTTATTAACCCACGTAAAACCTGAAAAACTAAAATTCATACCCGATCATCCAACATTGAGGTGAAATTCATATTAAGAGGAAACCCGCGCTGTGAGTTCAATGGTGCCCTCAGAATTCGATTTCGAGCACCGGTTTAAAAGTTATAAAACGTTGATCATACGTTTACTGAACGTACCCAAAAAAAAGTTCAGAAAATTATTATCAGTCACCCTCGACCCACTGTGGTCAAGGTTAGGCTCTACCTTGTAGAAACACACCACAAATAACTCAATGTTACTCTCATATTTTCAAATCTGGTTACCATTTAGATGTTATGAATTTTACAATAATATAATTGTCACTTAATTATTTTATTTACGGCTAAAAACTAACATTCTCAGGTGGCCCGAGCCATCCAAAGATAGTATCTGCTTAAAAAAGAATACCCTCACAAGTTCAAAGGTGATCTCGGATTATTAATATGAGTTACCGTTTGTTAGATATAAGCATTTGAAAAATAAAATAACATTATTTATTTATTTTATTTACGGTTATGCGATTTTCAGGTTTTCTCACAGGAGGCATGCACTGTCTAAAATTAAGTCACACATAGGGTAAACCCGCCATCCTGAGCATAACACTGCCCTCATATTTCTGATCTGAGTAACCGTTTAAGAGTTATTCCTCTTTTTTAGGAAAACTGCTTATGCACATTAATTTAAGCTTAACAAAACATGAGAAAATTATTCTGGGCACACCGGGCTTCGGAATCAGGTGCCGCCATAAACTGTGTACTTGTAAAATTACATAAAATTTAGGAACAAAATATTTCCATGAAATTTATGGGTCTTTAAATAACTCCCACCTCTTGGCTTTACATCCTCGTAAAGCTAAAACACTAACTATGGAAACTAAACAAGGTACCAAGCATGCATTTGAGCCTCCTGGTCCCAAGAGCTCTCGTGGAGGTTCTCATGCTACTAGTGAATGAGCACCATGGGAATCGATCATCCACGCAGGACCCGCTCCTGTCGATCCTCAATCTCTACTGGTACGTCCATGAATTTCGCCCCATCATCAATGTCCAACTCCTCATGGTCGATGATGTGGGAAGGGTCATGGACACATCCCCTCTACTGATATAAGTGGAAGACATCATGCACTCGGTGAAACTGAGGTGGAAGGGCCAGGAGGTAAGCCACCTCGCCTACATTCTACAAGAGCTGCTAAGATTTCCCCTTTTCCGAAAAAGGAAATCTGGTATCATCCACTGGATGAACCACATTCTCTACCTAACACAGTCAATGTTGACATGAACAATACAACACATTTCATGGATGACATTTTAAGGCCTCAATGCTACTACCAAGAGATCCAACCATTACTCTCGCCTCCAAGGGTTGAATCACATTGTCGGCATTAGTGTGTGGTTACTGGGTCTCCTCTAGTAGGAATATCTCAAGTGAGGGTCAAGTCAACAGTATTAACAGGAACCTCATTGTATCAACCATACAAAAGGATAGGATAATAAACGTCACATAGAAAGCTGTCTATTATTACTGCAGCTCAATGTACAAAAAAATCATGACAACCACGAACAACAAAAACACAGAAACTAGAAGCACCAAGAACAAAGGCCACCATGCATAGAACTAGTCCTGCTCTTGTCCATCTTCTTTCGGAGCTCCATAGTCATATGCTTAATCATCCTGACGCTGTGCTCTCCCATTTCCATCTGCGCCCTGAGGTCGGGGTGGTCCTCCTGGTGGCGGTGGTGGCAACACCTCGAAGCGTCATCCACCACCAGCTACATGGCCAGTTTCTCTTCCACGGTCACCTACTCCTTGTGGTCCGCCTCGATCGAACCTCTAACTCTGCCTCGGAGGTTCTACCTCTATCTTCTGATCATCTGTATGGCAGGTTGGACAGTCACGTGCCATGTGACCAAGCCCACTGCAGGAGTAAAACTGCCCGCTCTTTGCACGACTAACTCTGACTCCACTCCAGTTTCCCTGCACCACTGAACCTGAGTCATTCTATCGGCCATTGGTGGGTCTTGTCCTCTTGGACCCCTATGTCATCTGTCTACAGCCAGCTGTAGAAGACTCCGCTTCATTTCAACTAGTGGTGAGTTCCACTGCTGGGGACTGGTCAGCAAGGAAACTCTCCACTATGAGGGCTCTCTCCAACACCCCTTCCTGCGTCGGGATTCTATGAGAAATGACTGAAGCTCTAATCTCTTGCATGATCCCCTGATCAAAGGTTCAGACCCCGAAGAATGGGTCCCGTTCCATGTCTGTAGAGTAGGGAGAGAGATCTGTGAACCTTGCCGAGTACTGAGCTATACTCATGTGGCCCTACTGCCGATGAAGTTGCTCCTGTATGTGCACCACTCAAAGGGTGGCTTGTATAAACTACGCCCGGAATAGGCTCTCGAAGTATTCCCATAAGAGTGATGCCTTGTCATGAGTCTAGAGCATCAGGCTCCACCATCTTCCTGCTCCTTCCGGATGGAGGATGGTAGCAAGGATAACCTTGAAGTTCGCTAGTGTAGATAATAGTATGAAGACCCTCACCACAACATCCAGCCAATCCTCAACCGCCTGTGGGTCCGTCTCTCCCCGAAACCTGGGTGGCCACTAGCACTAGAACTCGTACAGCCTGTGCAACTAGTGTGCATCGCCTGCTACTGGGGCTGGTGGAATCGGTGGCCCAATAGGTGGTAGTACCGTTGGTGCCTCCGCTGGTGCCTCAACTGGTATAGGGACATGTACTAAGGCCACATCACTGGGCGGGCTGTCAGTATGTACAAACCTCATGGCTCTAGCTGGTCATCCGTGGTAAGGAAACCTGAATGAAATAGAAGCGACACGTTGAAAATACTATACCTGGTGAGCTGACCTGGTTTGAGCTGACTTAATGAAAACGTTTCTAAACACACACACAATCAGTGTTTTCGTACACTGAGTCGGAAATCATAATTTAGGGTCCTGGCGTATGGATACGTCGGCCGTGGAAACAACACTGGACTCCTTGAACTGAAAACCACACTAAGTACTCTTAACTCTATTTTATCATAGAAAATAAATTTTCAGAGTCCTATGTTTTGCGGTAGAACCGACTTCTCTAATACCAATTTGTCACAACCCGTCCCCCGGGGCCCGTGTCGTAGCTACCCCAAGCCATCCTTCCATAGGCCAGGGGCTGGAGACTAGCACCAAAGGCTTAAATCCCTATAACTGGGAAGGAATTTCCTTTATGAAAGGTAAAGAAACTCACAACCAGGGTACAAGAGGAAGTAAACACTAAGTAAAGCAATATAAAAAGTGTGCTGAAAGTACAAAAGGGGCCGGAAATACAAGCCCAATAGTAAAATACAAGAAAAAGAAACAATAGCAGGAAGGTGTCAAGATGCTCCGGGATCGTCTTCCAGATTCCCTACCTGAAGGGTAGGTACAAGTGGCCACCTCAGCTCTCCACGTCCGTCTGTCACCTTCGGGTACCGTCTCGCTGTGAAGTCCACCTCCGGGTACCGTCACGTCGTCAAGTCCACCTCCCGGTACCATCTCGTCATGAATTCCTCCACAGGGTACCGTCTCGTCATCATTTCCACCTCCGGGTACCGTCTCGTCGTGACGTCCACCTCCGGGTACCGACTCTCTCTACAAGCCTCAACCATGATCAGTGATGTCCGTCAACTGCATCCAACACAACGAGGTGTGGGCATAGCCCATGCAGGGGTGAGTATAAAGATACTCAGTAGGGACCCTGAGACCCTCATGGTCTCACTAAATCCAACAAAGATAAACCACAATGAAATATCTCAACAGATAACCTTTACTTAGGTTTATGCCCATACATATACCTAAGTTATCAAGTAATCCATCTCAATCATGAGGTAAACACAAAGGTCATTGACTCAGTTCAAACCAGGATTTTCCTTAACGAATCCACAACTGCTGGAGAACTCCTCCTTTTTCGAGTACAGTAGCCATGTCATGACTATGAGGGGATACTCAGTAACCTTATATTGTGGATGTACTCCTCCTATCGAGTAGCGCGGGACTGCTGCCAAATATCGGTCGCTTCGTCCACTGTGGTTCTACCGCCAAATACCAGGCGCTCCCCCTAATAGTCGTCAGAGGTACTCCTCCTATCGAGTACCGTTGGTCTGCTGCCAACTACCAAGCGCTCCATCTGTCGTTGGTCTGCCGCAGAATACCGGGCGCTCTGTCCACTGAGCTAATCGAATCACTCCGACTCGAATCTGTCAAACATTCATCAGGTTTATAGCTACTAGGTCTCCGCACTCCATACGCTCGTCGTAGAGAGGGTCTAATCCACGAGCCGATGGCCAATACTCCAAGTTTCACAAAGTCTCACGATGATTTATCATAAAGGACAGCCTTGTCACAGGGGTCTCAATGCAATTGATAGCGCGTCAAGTGGATGCTTGGTTTGTGAGTTATTAGTTTTTTCATCCCAGGGGCCCGGTTGGTTTGGTGTACGAACCAACCTGACTGTATCTCAACTGTACCCCGACATCTAATAGGTTATACTCAAAGGGACCGTTTCTCAACGATATTACCAAATCCATGGACGGTTCATCAAACGGGCGTTCGGTCTGAAGGTTATTAGCTTTTCTGTTCCAGGGGACCGGTTGGTTTCAAAGCTAAAACTAACCAGACCATACTCCAACTGCGTCCAAACCTCAGGTGAAGTATTCCAAAAGATCTATCTCAACAAGAGGATTCCAACAAAGTCAACATCACATCAATCGGACGTCTGGAGCTCATGTTATAAGTGTTTCCGCTCCGAGGGCCCGGTTGGTTTCAGGTTCGAACCAACTTGGCCATACAAAAATATCGTCGAAACCTTGAGTATAATATTCGGACACGACCGTCTTGATCCACGGAATCCTACACAACTGATGGTGCGTCGATCGGAGTTCCAAACATAGGATATGGGTGTTTAACTGAAGAAGTCCCGAAAATAGGGGTCTGGGCCCGGTCCGACCCGGCCCAACACCCCCTCGGTCGGCCCAAACCGGGTCAACCCGAATCGGGTCTGGGTTCGGACCAGTTGGTAGAGGCCCGACCCGGCGCTGGTAGCCCAGCACAGTGGCCGGTTGCGGCTCGGCCGGTTGGATGAGCGCGTTGCGCCGAATGGGGGAGGCTCGGCCACCCCGCTGATTGATGTCAGCGGCGCTAGTTGGCGCCGCCCCCCTGGCGTCTCGGATCCCGCACGGCTATGGGGTTTGTCACACCGCTGCCACGGCTATTGCCCCGACGAGTTTCCTCTGGCGGTGTGCTGGGGCACCCCCACCTCCAGGCTGTCGGACGGCTTCGGCCGCCGCCTCCAGTCGTCAGCGCAGCGGTGCCGGCGATCCGCGCCTGACACGTCTTCCACGGACCACCGGATGTGCTTCAGTTGTCGGATTTGCCCGTCGTCTGCACCTGTGGTACTCCCAGAACCCTTTCTTTACTGCGACATCTTATATACGTCTCTGCAGTCCCGTTTCATCATCACCCGTCAAAACGCGCACAAACAAACAAACAATATGATGAGGGTCCCGACTTGTTTGTTATCCCTTTCCCTCAGCATTAGAGGCTCAGACATGATTTAATAATTCAAACTCAAATCCAATACTGAAAATAACCCCGCTTCCAACCTGCATGAACGAGTGATCTGCAGATCAACCAGGCAGAGGTGGGTCCACACTCATCGTTCTTTCCCCAAAAAGGAAAGGAAAAATTCAAACAAAAGACCTACCTCTTGCTCGTTGCTCGTTGGCGGAGTCACGGAAGGATGATGATGAAGACCGTCATTCGTCGTGTTCACCACACATCCCCAATTCCGTGTTGTGTTGGTTCGTTGATGATGTTGCAGAGGATAGGTGTCTGGGGAAGGAAGGTTGAAGAAGAATCGCGTGAAATATCGTTGTTGGCGTTCTTCGTGTTCTTCATTGGAGAGGATAAGATTTTCCCATGTGTTGGGCGTCGTGATACATTACCAGCGCTTCTTCGCTTGGTGATGTCGTCCCAAAACCTTCTCCCAAGCTCCCTATATATAGGAGTGGGGGAGGCGTAAGTAACCATTGTGGATTTTATGACGGTTCGTTTATTTGGAACCTTCCTAAATTCCAACGATGTGGTTACTTGATTTAAAAAGGCGATCGGGTGAATTAAATTACGTTGGCACAATTTAGGAAGTTCGTTGGCACAAAATAAGAGGGGAGGATGCTAGGAAGTTTCCCCCAGATATCATGCATCAAAACATATGACACAAATTAATTTTATGTTGACACATAAAATTAATTGACAGGAATTAATTTCACTTCGACACATAAAATTTACTAACAACAATTAATTTTATGTCAACTCATAAAATTTACAGATAGAAAGTAATTTTATTTAAACTCATAAAATTGATTGAGAGAAATTAATTTTACGTCGACACATTAAATTAACTGACAGAAATTTATTTTATGTCGACCCATAAAATTAACTGACAGTAATTTATTTTACGTCGTCCTATAAAATTAACTGACAACAATTTATTTTACGTCGACCCATAAACATAATTGATGGGGATCTGAGAGGTTTCCTCTCCATCCCCATTAAATGGGATGTCAGGGTGTGGGGGTTCCACCACCAAATCCCATGTGGAGCTTCTATCCACTTTATCTGCACGGCATGTGTTTAGCAAAATAAATTAAATTATTCCCTTATTTTATTTTATTAATCCACGCAAAACCCCAAAATCTAACTTTCATACCCGATCATCCGACGTCGAGGTGATAGTCTTCTTAAGAGAAAACCCGCACTGCAAGTTCAATGGTTCCCTCATAATTTGATTCTGAGCGCCGGTTCGAATGTTATAAAATTCCCCTCATACATTTACTGAACGTACCCAATAAAAGTTCAGAAAATTATTATCAGTCACCCTCGAGCCACTGCGGTCATGGTTAGGCTCTGCCTAAGAGAAACACACCCCAATGAACTCAACCGTACTCTCGGATTTTCAATTCTAGATACCGTTTATAAGTTATAAATTATACAATAAAATAATATTCACTTAATAATTTTATTTACATCCAAAAACAAACATTCTCAGGTGGCTTGTGCTGTCCAAAGTTAGTATCTATGTAAAGAAAGAATACACTCATGATTTCAGTGGTGGTATTGGATTATTAATCTGAGTTACCATTTGTGAGTTATAAGAATTTGAAAAATAAAATAACTTTATTTAATTATTTTATTTACGATTATGCCATTTTCAGTTTTTTCTAATAGGAGGCATGGTCCAACTAAAATTAAGTCATTCCTATGGTAAACTCTCCATATTGAGGACAATGGTGCCCTCAGATTTTTGATCCAACTAACTGTTTAAGAGTTATTCAACTTGTTCAGGAAAACTGCTTACACGCGTTAATTTATGCTTAACAAAACTTCAGAAAATTATTCTGGGCACACTGATCCTTGGAATCTGGAGCCCCCAAAAACTGCGTACTCGTAAACTTCCAAATAATTTAAAAAAACTTTCCTTGAAATTTACGGGTCATTACATAAGACATAGATAATTTCTTTATTTTTTTCAATATTTTAGAATAGTTCTTCCAATAAATCTAGAGAAAAAATAAATAATATTTTACTAATTAATTAATGATATAAAATAAGTTATGGGGTGTCGCATAGTGACCAATAGATATGGATCATGTCAATCTAGAATAACCCAACTCATATTTTATTTATTATCTAAAATTTATTGACTATGATGATGAATACATCACATATCATTCATCTAACTTATTAGAACATCACATGTCGTTCATCCTAGTAGTTGAACACATAATATATATCTAAAATAATCATGGAAGATAATTTTATTAGTCTAATTCAATCACAGTGTATATGTTTATACTCAACTTACAAGTGAAAAAGAACCTATATTGGAGGTGCTTTAACCAAAAATAGGATCAACGACATACCCAAGGACCCTTTAATTATATATTTTTTTAACATCCATATGAAAGGTATAAATTTATGAGGTTATCATGATAGGTATATTTCTAATATCAAATTATGTGGATTAATAATAATCATACATCATTAAGAATATTGAAGATCAAATAAAATTCCACATGATATACATTAGCAGACCAGTCTATGTAATATGCCTATACATAATACCTCATGAATCTTTTTTTCACATAACATATACAAACCTTTATAATGATTATATTATTTTATTAATTATATTCATAACATATCATAAAAAATATAATAAATCATGATAATCATCGATTTGGGACTACTCAATGTTGTACATTGACTGAATATAATATTTCAACCATTCTTGTAAAATAACCTTACCGCACAAAAAAATGATATATACATATTTACATTATTATATAATCATTATATATTATATATATATATATTACATAAATATTGAATGTATTTAATACCTATAGTCCTAGCATAAACCTCTTATTGTTGTGGAAGAAATGGATTCATCAAGAGATCTTCTACAATTCCTTCTATAATAAACCCGCAGATCATTACATCAATTCTATCAATAATTTTTCTTATGAGATGGATTTACAAAGGATGTGTTCAGTATATTGGTGAGACAAGGGTTACTTATAAATTTTGAAAGCACTATTTTACCATAATAGTGCTTTATTTTTTCCAATATGTTAAGAACCACCTCATTTTCAAATATGCACTTCCTGATACGAACATCTACCTTCACACTATCTGATGTAGTGATGTATTTTTTCTATACAGAAAAGTATGTTAATGTGATTTTTTGAAACGTTTCCTTTTTATAGATCTACAATTTAGGAAAAATAAATTATCAAAAGTTATATTTCATATCATCTCCATATGATTTATAACATTAATATGTGTAAACTTTTTTATAGATATCAACTTCCCCCTCATATACCAATAATATATCCCATGTCATTATCAAGTACAAATGAATGTTCTTTATAGAAATCTAGTGACTGTCATCATGATTGGAATAGAATCTACCTAATTCCTAGAACATAGGTTATATCCGGTTGAGTTTCCAACATAACAATCATGATAGATTCTTTGGAATGATCCGAAATTATTATATTAATCCTTTCTTACTCTTTTTAAGGATCATGAATCTTTATAATATTCATTCCACGAAATAATGGTAATGACCCCCTCTTAGTGTTATCCGTGATAAAATGATTTATCTCATTACTAATTTAATTGTCCAAACTAACTCAATGTATATAAAAAGGTATATCATTATAGATATCCATATATAGTATGTGGGAAGCTTCACCCATGTCTTTCATCAAGTATAATTTTCCCAAATATATCTTCACATAGAGAAGTGTCATGATGAAATTTATGATAAGTAGTATTTAATCCTTATAATATATTATAAATATCCCTACTCACTCACTAATACACCTATATACACAATAATCATCCACATTCTTGATGAAACCAAAAACATTCATTGCATTATCAAACCATATATTCTGTATCTAGGAGTCGTTCATTAGTCAATAAATGGATAATTACTTCTATCATACCTTATCAGTCTCATTTGACATCTCAACACCTTCATAATTTATTATCAACATATACTCAATTAAATTTGTTTTCAAAAAAGTAGTTTTGACATCCATTTGATATATCTCATAATCAAAGTAAGATGTTTTGGTGAGAAATATCCAGCTCGACTTAATGACCACAATAGGTGAATTTTTATATTAATAGTTAATACCATGAACATTCATGTACCCTTTTTTCCAGAATGTGTGTTTTAAAGGATGAAACTATACCATCCATGTCATATTTCTTATGGATACCCCAATTTCTCCCTAGGGGTCTTACCCCTTTAGGTGGGTCCCTTCATGTCCCAAACGTTATTTGAGTACATAGAGTCTTTCAAATTTCATAGATTTAAACCATTGCTCATAATTATAAATCCTAGTGGACTCCTAAAAGGTAGTAGGTTTATCATTTGTAAACATTAATTCATTATCATATTTCTAGTGAAATTTGTATCTTTTCACTTCCCAATGAATCCTATTAGTACTTTGAGGTTCTTTGGTAAATTGAATATGTACATCTTCCATAACTTTTTTGGGGAATTGGATCAACTTCCATCTCAAGATAATTTCCCATTTTTGTATGGAACTTATCCATGTTCAAATTATCTCCCATGTTATCCTTGAATCAATATCCCATAGTCTCCTTGGAATAACCAATAAATAATATTTTTTTATTTAGTGTTTAGTTTATTAAAATCTATCATAAAAAATATTTTTAACAAAAATAAATCCCTATAGAAGACATAATGTTATTTTTTTCTCATACTACATTTCAAATGGTGTCTTTACAATACTTTCTATGGAACATGGTTTAGAATGAAAACTGAAATATCTAGAGTATAACACTAGAATGATATAGGAAGGTCACATAAACACATCATCGATAAAACGGTGTATAATATTGTATGATTATTTATCATACACAAACCATTCCATTATAGTGTTCTATATGGATTGAGTTATGAAACAATTATACAATCACTGAGATGATCATTGAATTCTTGCCTCAAGTATTCTCTACCCTAATATGATCATAGAATCTTAATACATTTTCATAGTTGATTTTGTATTTAGTTCAAAAACAATATGATCTTTTCCTATGTTTAATACTTTTTCATCATAAAAACATAACCATTCCAACTAAATTCATGGGTAAATTTAATGAAGTGCCTATAAATATCCATATCTTGTGTGATCATCAGTCCACACACATCTCTATGTGTGATATCTAGTATTCCACCAACCCTTTCAAAATCTATAATAAAATTTTTCTTATAATCATTCCTAATAAATGATATTCCAAATTTTCATATTATTTATAATTTGATTATTCCAATAGAACAACTTTATGGTGTTTTTAAATTTCTTTTTCATTTATATGTCCAAGGTGACAATGATAATGGTAGGTTGGATTGGAATCAACCCTAACCTTCTTATTCTAAATTTTATGAACAGTATTTTACATATCAATAATTTATAAACCATTTATAAAACATTAATTCTTATATGTAGAAAAACTTTTGGTCTTAGTAGATAATGACAATTCCTTCTTGTACAAAAAAGATTCATAAATGAAATTTTTATTCGTATAGGGAGAATAATAACACTATTCCAACTCATGGAATAATCCACAAGGTAAAATTATATTATATGTTCCATCCTAAAATATAAAAACTCATTCTCCATTGATAATATGATGATCCACTTCACCCAATGTTAATTCTCTTTTATCTCTCATCTTGTGTTTCTTAGAACAAATATGTGACACCAATCCATTCTCTAATACCCAAGAGTCAGAGTTACAGATATTAATCTAGATACTATTCAAATTTAGAGGGTCATAATTCTCCTCATTGAGAATAATTTTCAACCCTAGATCCCAATATTCAAATGTTTCATAGGCCATACCTATCAGTTACCTCAATATGATTATAATTAAATTTTCTGTAATCTTAAATAAATATATATTAGTGGGTGGGTATCATATTTTTAATATTGTCATCATGGACTTTAAATGAACGTGCTCCCACAAAAAATAATGACATCATAAATCATATACATTTAATGATGAAATACCTATATTTAATCATGACTCACACTGGGTATCTCGTAAATAATCAATGACAATCTTGGTAGTTAATCATTCCAATTATAAGAGTTAAGATATTTGGATAGTTGAGTGGTTAACAATTTTTCACAATCCATCATATAGAAAACCTCAACTCTATCATTATGATATCCCAACCATTAGGTTTTCCTAGATAGTGTAACTTTCATAAAATTCCAAAAACAAGGCACATAACTTTGAGGGTCACCATATTACTTTTTCCCCTTATAAAAGATATTCCATGAGCACCTAACTGTTTTGGTCACCTGTACTAAATGACTGAGGTCATAAAATAATCTCTTTGGATGTAATATTACACTTAGTATTTAAGGGGATTTCTTAAAGGTATTACCAATTTAATATAAATCAAATATATTTAATTTATAATTATTTAATCTGAATAAATTTTTATCTTCACATGTTTTAATCATTTATGTATGCATGCTTCCAAAGAGTTATTTTCTCAATCCCTCTTACATCTAGAAAATTAACCTCTTCATGACACATTAGCGTGTAACTTTTACGGAACACACAAGATTGTGTTTCAAACACAAAAATAGAATCCAACAAAAAAATTTCATATCCAAATTCATCATATGAATAAAGAATATGAACTTATCATGTAAATTCATATATTTATATGATATTAATAATATCTACCTAATTAATCCGAGAGAGATAGATAGAAAACCACTAACCCTTTTAGAACAAAGAACAAACCTCCATGTTTGTGGGTAGTCTGACCCCTCCCTCTCCCAATGGAGACATTATATAAGAATGAATTAAATTCATGATATATCTGATACTTATTATGAAAACAAATTTATAATTATCTTCAATATCATAACACTTAAAATAATATTATTCTAGGTAGGTGAAAAACTATATTGTAAGGACTCGTAATTAGAATATAATACAAGGATATACCTTATAGAAGAAATTTAACACAAAAATAAAGCATACACATTGTTCACTTCCCATATATGACTTATATACATAAATAATGAAACAAATAACTTCTAAAAATATTAACATTTCATAAATTTAAACATGACATAAAATATTATGAACTATTCATAAATAAAATCTTAAAATAAACATTCCATAGTTAAGAAACCCATTATCGATATTCTATTATATTTTGTATAGACACTTTATATCAAATTTCAATAAAAAATATACCATGGTATTAACTATACAACATTTGACATTAATATATGATATTATTATGAATTTCAAACATTTTAAAATCTAATTTCTTTCATGTAAACTATTTACATAATAAAAATATCACACATTTAAACAATTTTTTATTCATGAAAAATCTACTCATCAAAAAAATTACATGCTTTCAAGAATATATTAAGTAATGTACAATTTATTTCAATCAATTCCAATTAATTAAATATTTAAAATTCATAATTTTAAATATAATCTTCTTTAAATTTTTACCTATTTATGGAATTTATGAATTCATTATAAATTACCCAGATAATTTTGTAACAAACACTCTATTTCAAAATTACAGGTCATGCAATATAATTTGGTAAAATGTAAAATATCTTTTAATATGATTTGTAAAATTTTTATAAACCATATAAATCTGAAAAACGTTCTTCGTAATATTAACTTTTTAATATAAATTGAATATTTATATTAATTATTTCAAAAACATCAGTAAAATTAACCATTATATTTTTATAGTAATCTAATTTATAAAAAACTTTTATAAATTCTATAAATATTCCAAAAAAATATTCCTTTATTTATAAAAAAATTAAATTACATTAAATATAAATGCTTTGTTTTCCCACAATAATGACGCAGAATATGTTGACTTCTTAATGTAATCCATGCCTTTCCCTCTGTATTAAATTAACATCTAAAGGTAATTTTTAGTGGTTATCCCAACATTATTTTATAATATAACATAACATTAAGGGGGTGAAACTAGATTCAATTTCATGAGATTTTTTCTTAATTTAATTGTGAAATAAACATGTTGAACCTATGAGGAAAAAATCATTGATAACACAGAAGGGTTTTAGGGGTTCATCTTATAATAAATGGTAGTATAAGGAAACCCATAAATTATACCAATTTATCATTTAAAAATTAAAAAACTAATGAAAACCAAGAATATATATACGAATACCTAGATAATCACTATCTCCATTATCAATCATTCATGTAGTGTGATTAATGTTTATCAATATGATAATAAATGAATGCCTCTTTCATATAAGTGAATAAAACTATCTAGTGTATCCAAAAATGATTGTTAAGGTTCCATAAATTTATAATGTTTTCTAACTCATTCATCTATTGATCAAATATTACTCAAGAGGAACATAATATTAAAAGTCTTGCATAAAATCAATTGTACCCAATTGGGGAGATCTCATCCCTTTATATATTAATATTTTACATGTTTAATTTAATGAAATGATTCATCCAATTTCAACATATAAGTATAAATTTATCCCCATTTAATGTATTCATTTAATACCTTTAATTATTTTAAACCATTTCATCCATTTATTATGGATTCCATTTAATCCATTAAAAGTGGATTATTACTAATAAAAATACATGGGAAGATGAATTCAACTAATTTTGTGCATATGTTTTAGAGAAAATCTAATTTTATCCCATTATTTATGTGTTTAGTAAGGTACTAAACATTTTTACTCCTTTACGTGGGGTTTATAATGTGTTTGAGGTGTTAGGAGAGTGATCAAGGAGTTTAAGAGGTCATAGCAGAGTTTGGCCTTCTCAGCGTTCACCATGAAATGTTAGTGCCCTTGGATATGGTTATGATGCATGAAATGGGGGTTTTGTGGGTGTGGTTAGTGTAATATGGGGGTCTAAAAAACATAGTTTTACCATAGGGTTTTAAATTCCCTATGTCATGGGTGTGGTGTCTTGAGAATATCTCAGGGTGAAACAGGGAGAGGTGTATGTTGTTATATGGGTTGTTGTTTAGAGTAGTCAAGGATAAGTTCTATTTGTTCTGTATATTTTAGTTTATTTAATCAGGAATCCCCACATGTTACTCTATGTTTGAAATGGGAATACATTAAATCAGTCTCAATTAACAATTGGGTGAGGCACTGCGGTGTAATTCTTGGACGTTGTGGCCCAAGGCATCATGAGATTTGAGATGATAAGTTTCCACATTGGGGGATAAATTCCAAAGAGACGGGAATGGTTATTAAATAATTTCCTAGAGTTAAATGAGGATACAACAATGATATATTGGTGTAATATATTTTTCATCCATAGATAGTAATTATAACATGATTTCATAATTTTTTATAGAATGGTTTCTATTTCAAGAATGTTTGATCTTAGGAGTTTGGGTTTCTTGTTATTTCTACAACATGGATTATGTGTTAATATATCTATTGAAACCCAAAATAAAAATTATCAAATTAGATGATATACTATTTTAATATTGTGATATTGTAATTCCTCGTGTTGTTTTTCTATTGTTTAATCAGTTTATTATTTGGAATAATTGTTGAAATATTTTTTAGAATAAACAAAAATTATGTTAATGGGACTTTGATATCCCATTTTTATTATAAAATTTTAATGATGTTTTAATTATTTAATAATGATAAATATTCTTGTGTATTTTTTTAATTTTTTTCATATAATTATAAAATTAAATCTTAATTGGAGACATTGGGAAGGAAGTGACATTTTGGAGGTCAACATGACCATGCACTTTTTAAAAACATTCGTGGATCATCTAAGAGAGTGAAACAGGGAGGACAGACCTATACGTGTCATGGAGTGTTCAAGCCACTTATAATATATATTTGTATCCTCTCTCATGGGAATCATTACTCTGAGGGACATTACATTTGAGAGTTAGTTCCAAGGAAATTAATGGAAATCAATCAATTTTACTCAAAAGACCATAACATAAACTATGTTATGGTGGATCAACACATGTTGTTTTGAAGATCGACCAATGTATTTTATTTTTATAGCCTTGATTTATATCCCCCATCAAATTTATTAGGATCTTGAGAGATTTACATGACATAAAGAGATATACTTCTCTAAGCCTAGAGTGGAAGCCATTTTTGGAGAAATACATGATGAAATAGCTATTTTGGAATGATTTTTCTAAATTGATAGTTGTTTTCCCTAAGACAGACCCCTAACTTGTTGTTTTTTCCTACATCAATGTCGGTTTTCCCAATAAATATAAAATTTCAAATCCTCATTTTATGAAATCATAGCTCTAGATTCTAGATTCCTTTAATTCATTTCAGTTCTTTTATACCTGTTTTTTCATCTAGAAATTTGTTTTTTTGAATAGTTTTTTTATTCTTGTAAGTTGATTTTCTATTCAATTGATCTAATATTTCATTATTTTTATTCCAATTCATTTCATTATTTCACACCCATATTATGATAATAATGTCGAGGTGTTGAGATGGTATGTTAGTATGATATACTCCATAACACCAAATATAGGATTGAAATAATTGAGATACTGAATCATGTATCTAAAGATTCTCGAAAATAAAGAGGGGGTGAATTGTACAGTTTTAAAAATTCATTTGAATCTTTTAAATATGGTTATGATTAACAAGGTTAAAAAAGGTAATTCACAAAACCTCAAGTTATACACACTTTCTTGATTCTAGATATATGATTCCAATAAAATGAATCTGGAAAGATGGTTCCAAAAATTGAAACATAATGAAAGTTTCAAAGGATGAAGATTCCACCATAAAGCATATTGAATTTATCTAAACCATACTGCACGTATAAGGAAGTATAATATAGTTATAATTTCCTCAGCAAAACAAATGCTGCAGAAAATTTGTAACAAAAAAAGTAACAAATACAAAATCTGTTAACCCAAAAAGAAAGGTATCCAACAACCCTGGAAAAAGGTCTCTTGATTTATACTTTCATCAAATTCTGTCATACCCATACTAGAGTAAGACCTCAATATGGTGATCGGAGTCTAACTTGTTATCCCCACAAGCCCTCAACTTCATGTTAGTCGGCACCTCTGTCTTCCTCAGCAAGGAAGCCGTCAACATCAAGGTAGTCGGCACCTCTGTCTTCCTATCCCTAGAAGCCCTCGATTGTACACAACAAAAATCAGAGTCGCACAAAGAAAATATGAACCCGATGTACTATATGCACAAAGAAATAAATTCTATATCTCTATAGATCTCTTCATACACATGTCATCTCTAGATAGATCAACTTGTTCTAGATGATATGATTTCATTCGAATGAGCTCCAATGTATCGGCACAACACCAATGAATGGATCCCTCCTCAAACCGTCATATTTTTCTTTGAATTTACGAGGGACCTGTACGGATGTCACACAAACAATGGTTAGTTAGTAACTAAATGCATGAAATCATTTTAAAATAAAAATAGGTGTAAGATAAAATATGGAAACATAACCAAAATCAAATATTTTGAATGTAGGAAGATAAAAGACCAGAGTCTAAACAAAAATGAATTCGGCGTCTATAATAAAAGGATATTCAGATTCTATTTTCTAGGAATTCGGAACCGGAACACTATAGAATTTTGAATTCTTAATTTCAAGGAAATTCAGAATATTGATTCAAAAGAATTCCGAACAAGAACATAAAATGTTCAGAGTCAGGGTTCATGAAAATTCTGAGTCAGAACTCATGAGATTTCGTAGTCTAGATATAGATAACTCTGAGTCAGAAATCAGAAGAGTTCTTATCCACAAATCATATTCAGAATTTGGAGTCAGAACTCAGAAGTGTTCGTAATAAGAATTTTGTTTCAGAATTCGAAGCCAGAACTCAAAAGAGTTCGGAGTCTGAATTCAGACAACTCAGAGTCAGAACTCAGAAGAGTTCGTAACCAGAAATCTGAGAATTCTGATCCTAAAACAGAATGCTTCATATCTAGTTAATTATAAGATTCTGATTTTTTGGTTATAAACCAAATTTAACACTTAGAAAAATTATGATTTGAACAATGAAAACATAGTAAGGTTAAATTTCCATGGGGAAGGTAATTTTTCCTTATAGAGGTAAAACAAAGGGAAAAAGATATTTTCTAGGAGAAAAAATGTTTGTGATTTTAAAAACAAGAAGGAATGGTAAATTTATAAGGAATCTATATTTACTCAAAAACCTCCCCCATGTACAGAGGAATGGAAATGTCATAAGTAAAACCTTATTGACTCAACAATATCCCCCTTTTTAGAATGCACAAACATTTTTATGAATAACAATAAAAGGTCTTAGACAAATTTTTCAACACATTGAAATAAAACTTATCTCCCTTTTCACATTGGAAAAGATGAATTCGAATAACTCCCCCTTAGGCTTTGGAACACTATGGATTGTATTCTAGATTTCCAAAATGATTTTTTTCATTATCTTGAGTACGGAAATCTCAGTATTGAAAAATCCATGTAGATAAACACCCCCTTACATGGGGATATTTAATATTTACTTAGCAGTCTTTTTCCTTTCTCCCCCTTTGTTATTTTAAAAAAGAATTTGAGGAAATTGAAAATAATGTAGTACCTGATATATTAGTACAATTCATGCAATGTGAAACCGAGCAACAAAAATTTCATTAATATTGGAATAATTTTTACAAGGAAAGAAAATACAAACAAATATAAGATTGGATCTATTTTCATTCCTTTTCCTTGGATATAAATTTCTTCACTGTGGTTTTCATTATCTTTATCTCCTTGTGATCTTCCTCTATTTTCTTCTCTAATGATTTGTTCTTTTCTTATTGAGTCTTTAAATTCTTTGACTGAGATTTCAACAAGTCATCTTTCTTCACTAGCTTATCTTCAATCTCGATCCAGAGATCACATTCTCTTTTCCAGCTTTGAGAAACAGAGTACAACTTCCCATTCAGATCCTTGTCCTAATTAATCCGAGTATTCTGCTAAAGGTTTAGCTTTTCCTCAAAAATATTTGTGTGAACCTTGATTTTTCTATCTATAGTATCAAAAATATCCTAAATATCATCTTGAAACTCATCAAGATCTCTCATAACTTCAAATATACTCTTTGACGAGATCACCATTTTCTTACAACATTTTTTGTGGGATTCATAGTTGATAAAGAATTATTTAAATCCTACCTCCATCTTGAAACACTATTCCATCACCATGGACATTGAATATGATTTTTGGTTCAATGTACGTTGAAGCATCTGGAATCTGGAAACTATTCTTGGAAACATTGGAATTGTCCTATCAATCTTTTTCAAGGATTGGACTACGAAATCATATCCCAGAGAAGATGATTCTGAATCAGAAACTTTTCTTGGTGAGGGTTATTTATCTATCTCAATAAGTTCTCTATTTTATGATCCACCAACATCCTTCTTCATTATGTTTTCCATTGTATGTGCATCCACATGCACTTGTTTCCCCTTATCGGTTATCGGAACATCTTCTTCATTTGGAGATTTATTTTCACTGTTAGAAAAATGAATAATATTTTCTTTATCGACCTTTTATTTCTTAGCTCTAGCCTCAGCATCCTCAGGGGGTATAAAATGTTGATTATAAATCTCTTACTCATACAATTTATTAACTTCTTCTTCAAACTTATCAACTTCCCCCTCCTCATCTTTCCTAGGAGTTGGGAGCTTTAAAGGCTCTGCTTAAGAAGTTTGGATTTATAGTTTCTCATATGGGGTATCCATTTCATGAAATTCTTCAACTTTTTGAATGTGGACTTCTGTGTCAGCACTTATTTCTTCTTTTTCCACTTCTTCAACAGCTTCCTATTCTTTAAGTACCTTCTCATGGGGTTTTGGTAGAGTGAAAAATTTATTTCCCAGTGTATCAGGTAGGGGTTCAACGAAGAATGATTTCAGTACTGGGATGTTCTCAAATACTATTTCAATATCCCTTAGAAGAGATTAAAAAACCATAGCCTCAGACTTCTTCTTCTTTTTCATCATTTCCTTTTCTTTCTTCTGATGCTCATCAGCGGTCTTCTATTTTAAAGCCTTAGATTCTGCGGGGTCAAAGAAAAGCTATGGCTCTCCTTCCTTCCGATTCTTTTTGTCTTCCCACCATTTTTTTGCTACTTCATCTTGATATGCTTTCTTCTCCTTGGGCTTTGGAGGTGTGGACTGTGTTTCTTTAGTATTAGGTGTTTTCTCTTCTTCTCCCACTTCCTTAAACATCCTCTTCATTCCTCAATTCTTTGATGGGTCAGGAACTTGTTTTTTCCTCTAGAATAGCTTGAGCCTCTTCCTCCAATAAGACATAAAATTCTCCTGATTCCATAGAAAAACCTACATTCATCCTTTTTAGGGGGTCATCACTAATCAACATAACATTGAAATTCCTCAGCATTGAACTCCAAGGAATCTTAAAACGTTTAAGGCAACAAACAATGATCTTGGATTGGATGGCTGGATATATGATAATCTGAGTTTCAAATTTCTATTCTTGATATTCTCTATCATAATGGGAATATGATTCATCAAGTTTACCTTCCTAAAATTCACCTGAAACTATAAAATCAACATTCCACTCTATTTCAAGGTGTCCTTATCATAGTTTATCGATACAATAAATCCCTAAACCCACAATTCAAGGATCTGATTATTTGTGTTCTGGTGAGCCATCTTTGCAGTCTTGACATCTGAAAGTCCAAGACACTCCATTGATTTTACCTTTACAAAACATCTATGACCATCTGGCAGCTTGTGAGAACAAAACACACCTCCCCCATCATATGGAACTCCAACTAAGCTGGCTCCCTACGTGTGAGATAATTCATAGGGTTTTCCATAACATTTTAATGAAAACTATTCTCAGCCTTTTTCTGTCTAGAAAATAACTTAATCATAAAACTCTATAAGAAGATCTGGACACACAATGTCTTGATCCCCTGGCTTCGATATGCATACAATTTCCCTTACATTAATCATGATTTTCTTGGAGATTATAGAATCATATTTGTTAAATAAATTCATCGGCACTAGCCTTTCTCTATATATTTTCCACTCGGAAATTGTCTTGACAGAAGACATCTCTTGAGAAGGAACATCACCAGAAATTTAGGTTAGAGCAATAATTGAGGGGTTTGGGATAGGATTTTGAAGGTGGGGCAGAGCTTCGACATGCATAGACTTGAAAATTGATGTGGGAAAACCCTTTGAGGGTCTTTTATATAGGCTCTGATATGATGGTTCATCATCCCTTCTCAATCCAATGGCTGAGAATTCATCTGATCAGATCTGACGGTTGAAATGATATCTGTAAGGAAAATTTTGTAGAATCTGATCTTTTGAGGTTTTAAAAAGAAAAAAATTAGATTTAAGAAAACTAGAATCTGAGAAATTTTAAAATCAAAAGAAACTACCAGCTAGAAAAAGGTGACTATGAAAACTCATTTAAGAATCATAACTTTTGGATTTCTAGGAAGATAATTCATATTGAGGGAAAAAACCTTCGTGCATAACTTTATATTTTAAAAAATAACTTGACTGAAAAAACTGACTACGAAAATACCCATTACGAAAAAAGACTTAGCAAATCTTCATTACGAAAATTTTGAGTACAAAAATCATCATTACGAAAATCAACATTACGAAAATCTTCATTATAAAAATCATGAAAAACTTCATTTCGAAAATCATGAAAAAAATCATTACAAAAAACATCAAAAAAATCATTATTAAAAACATGAAAAACATTATTATGAAAAACATGAAAATCATCATAAGGAAAAACATGAAAAACATCATTATGTAAAATTTGAGAACTTATAATCAAAAATATTCTCCTTATGAAAAGTAGTTTATTAATGTAAGGAGATTTACTTCAACAAATGGTTAATGAGAAGTATTACCTTATGGTTACCATTCCTAACCTCTATTTAATATATTCAATCCAATCAGAGGGTAATGATTTTGTGAAAATATCAGCATGATTATCCTACATTCCAATAAATTGAAGAATGATATCTTTTTTTTATGTGTTATCCCTAAGAAAGTGTTGCGTAATATCTATATGTTTTTTACAAGAGTGACGTGCATGGTTTTTAATAAGGGAAATGACACTTGTATTATCAGACAAAATTTATGTTTTGGTAAAACTCATAGGATAGTCCGTGAGTGTGTGTTGCATCCACAACACTGGAGCACAACAACTTCCAGATGATACATACTCAGCATCAGCAGTGGAAAGTGCTACTAAGTGTTTCTTCATGCAAGACAAAAAAAATGATTCTCCTAAGAAATTACGAGTTCTAGATGTACTCTTACTATCCATTATACAACCGCAAATGTATGAATTTGAAAATATTTTTTAAAAAAAATCATTTCTAGAAGTATAAAAGTAAAGTAAATCCATGGTTCCCATTAAGTGGGGAAGAATTATTTTCACTTCCTTTAAATGAAATTACTTTGGATGGATTGATATAGTGCACATAATTCTATTCAAAACATTATGTTCGGACGAATAGCTATCAAGTAAGGTAAAATTCAAATCATACCATTAAAATAAGTTTTATCTACAGGTTTCCCAGCTTCATCATGATGAAGTGTGTTTGAGGTACCAATTAGAGTACTTATCTGTAAATGTTGTCATATACATACTTTTTTAGAAGATGTTTTATATCATTATGTTGGGACATATAGATTTGTTCTGGTTTTTGTGAAAATTTGAAAACCAAGGAAAATTTTTTGCTCTCCCGTCATACTCATTTCAAATTCATATTTCATTAAATTCATAAATGAATCAGTTTAAGATTACCGATTTGAACCAAATATAATGTCATCAACATAAATTTGAACAATTAAACCATTTTTTGAATCTTTCTTTATAAAAAGGGTAGATCTACTTTTTCCTTATCATAATTATTATGATGTAGAAATCTTGTAAGTCTATCATAATAGGCTCAAAGGGCTTGCTTAAGTCCATACAAAGCATTGGTTTGTATAAAAACATGATCAGGATGTTTTGTATCTTCAAAACCAGGTGGTTGATCAACATAAATATCCTCTTGAACATAACCATTATGAAAATCACATTTCACATCCATTTAAAAAAGTTTGAAATTGACGAATTCTATAATGTCATGTAGGATATGAATAGATTCAAGTCTAACTACTAGAGCATAGGTTTATTCATAATCTATTCCCTCTTGTTGGTTATAGCCTTTAGTAATAAATCTAGATTTATTTCTTACTATGATTCCATTTTCAACACACATATTTCTAAAAACCCATTTTACTCCAAAAACAAAATTTTCCTTAGGCTTTTCAACCAAAGTCCAGACTTTATTCCTTTCGAATTAATTTAGCTCATCTTGCATAGCTTTTATCCAATAATTATCACATAAATCTTCACCATTGTTTTTTTGTTCTAATTGGGAAAGAAATGCTAGATGTTCTAATTAATTTCTTATGTAACTTCTAGTCCTTACATGTTTATTCACATCACCAATGATACAATCACTATGATGATTCTTCAAAAACAACTGATTTGGGTTTTGTAAATCGTTTTCATAACATAGGGTAGGAAATCATATGGGGTAAATGCTTCAGAAACATTTTCTTGGGCATTTTCCTTTTCAGAAGGATCTTCTATCAAAGTTCATACTTAGTTTTTGAAAACACATCCGAAGATGTATGTTGGGGTTTCATAAAAACAAAAGTATCAGTTTCATCAAATTTCACATGTACTGTCTCGTCAGTAGTACAAGTGTTTTTATTGAATACTCTATAAGCCTTAGAAGTTGTGGAGTAGCCTAACAAAATTTATTCATCATATTTTGGTGCGAATTTATGAATATTGTCTTTAGTATTCATGATGGATAACTTGAAACCAAAAACCATAAGGTAGGAATGTCTAGGTTTTCTACCACCCCATAACTCATAAAGAGTTTTATTAAGAAAAGGTCTAATCAAAACTCGATTTATATTATAACAAGCAGTACTTACAGCTTCAACCCAAAAATGTCTTGCTAAATAATATTCACTCAACACGGTTGTTTTTATATCTTTAAGAATTATATTTATTCGTTCAACAACACCATTATGTTGTGGAGTACTTGGTGTTGAGAAATTTTGAGTAATGCCTTTTCTACTACAAAAAGTTTTGAAATCATAATTTTGAAATTGTCCACCATGATCACTATGAATATTTTTCAATGAACGCTGTTTCTCATTTATAACATGGGCTCAAAAACTTTTAAAATACAAGAAGCCTTCAGAATTATTTGCTTAAAAATACACCCACATAAATCTAGTGTAATCATCAACTAAAAAAATTAAATAATGCTTCCTCTAATGCTTCCAGTTTTTGTAGGACCAAAGAGATCTATATGCACTATATATAATGTTAGGTTTTCCAAGGCCCACATCGGATGCCAGTGGGCTAGGGATTTTAAATTATTCAGTGGTGGTATGACGAAACATGTTGTCACCGAAGATCTGAGCCCCAGAGAGGTCCAATGATCTCGCATAATTTATTAAGAGCACAAAAATAAAAAAGAAAAACATACTCGTTGCATATTCAAAGCCATTGTTGACCGCTACTTGTCAACGGTGATCTTTGCATGAAGGATCCATAGCAGGTTCCCTTTGGATCGTCCACGCGCGCCTCAAAAATCCGCGGGAATGGCGATCGTCGAACTCCTGGTGCTAGCGTGATGATTCAACGATGTTTTCGACGTCCCGACGATCACCGCATCGACGATCTTGTGATACATGATGAGAAACTTGATCCGAACTCCTGGATAGAGTGCTTCTCTCTCTAAGAAGCTGGAGGAGAGAGAGGGTCTCAACTCTCATTCCATGCAAATGAGTGAAAAGTGGATTGCACATGAAAGAGAGAGAGCCTCCTCTTTTATTTATACAGACATTGATAAATACCCGGTAGGGTTCCCCAACCCCCATTAATATCAACATTCTCTAAATAAATAATTTCGATGAACATAACTATGCCAATATTATTTATTTTTTTATCACATACTTGTAATATATATAAAACATATTACGTGATAAAACCGAGCCATTTAACTCGAATTTCTTTCCCCGCTTAATATTAAGCGAACCTTGAATATTAAAATAATATTCGTTCGATTAATATTTTCTCGTATTTACTGAACTCATAAATACATTAAATAAATTCAATCCTAAATATTCGTAACTTTAATATTAATGAATGTATTTAATTCATTTGGTGATCAACAACTTGGACAATCCTCGGACCCCGTGGTGGGGCCCACTATGTCCATATTCCTATTCCACTGAATAGGTGTGTATTCTTGAATACACTGTTGTGTGTGACCCTCTATGCCCTTATCTCAATAGTAGTGAATATAATCCACAGACCAAAAGTGGAGTCTAGCAACTCATCATGGCCCCTAAAGAGATAAGGATGGTCATAACAATGACTACCATCTTATGAACACTAACTGTGTACTATAGTCTCTTTTTCACTAAATATCTCATAAAGAATGACACACTCTTGTGTCATCTTCCTTATCTTGCTTTATTATTTGTTGATTTATCAGGATGTATTTTCCTTTCTACTACTTTGGCCAAAGACTTATGAAGGAGGCACCATCCTGATCAACCAGGCCTGAGATATACAACTTCCTAAACTTGGAAGCAACAAATCCTTTCTTGACCATTCAACCAACGTCATACCACTAATGTCGCACCCGACACAAACTACCACAACAAGACATTACTTCCATGGTTTTCTCCTTGCATCAATGTACGTAATTAAATAATATACATTGGTAATGGTCCCAAATCCGGAGATCAGTACACATGTTCGTAGATAAGAACCACCAATGACACCCATAACATGTGACGATTCTATTAGCGGGTCTGTCCCCATGATCTCACTGCTAGAGATCACCATGTGCGAACTTCATGAGAAGAAGTCTCAATGCTTATGAGCCCCCAGCACATGATATTCATACATCTACTATGTCCAGTCAGTAAGATGTATCTAGAATATAGAACATATATTTAAGATCTATTTCATTGTATCTCGAGGTTCTCATTATAGCTTGGGATCTGATATAACCTCTCGACACGACAATTAACCTTTGGAAATTACAATTATTATAGTGGATGCAGAAAAGTATTCACTATAAGGGTAAGATATCATCATGCATATCTTATTGTACACATGATACGACAATCAAAAGTACTACATAGTTGGGTCTAGGGAACCAACTATTTGAACACTCCCACATGCACTAGAGCCAACTTGATAAATAAACTTGAAAGCTACTCACATGAAAAATATCATGCTTCTACTGAGTAATCTCTTTAACTACTGGGCCTACCACGTTTTCACTGCATGGCATATCATCTATATGAAACCTCATCGACTTGAGTAAAACTTCTCAAGACATGGTATCCTCGAGTATATTACTATTGTCCATTGTCATAACTTGACAACATGGCTAGTAATAATATCATAATTCTCATTATGATAATAATTTTCTCACTAGGTGCGAATCCAAGAATTGGAACAACTCATTTCAATTTATAACAGCATCTTAGCTGCTTTAGAAGTTGCAACGTACTCGGTAATTGTAGGTATGACTACCACAAGCTTTTAAGATCTTTACTCGCTCATATCATTTTCCTAACTGCGATACTAGATCAAATTCATCTATGGATTACTAGTTTGTTTCAGACCATAACTAGTGTACCTTACTCTCCATATTCCAGTTACATATCATTTGTACTTGCCCAATTACAAGATGATAATTCTGACTGCATCATTTGCAGTGCTCCTGGAAATAATTGATATATTCCTATAATAAATTAAATCATGGCAATATCAATTATTGTACAAATTATGGAATACGTGATTGATCCATTGCTATAGCATATGGTATCAATTCAAAACATTAATCTCTACACATGCTCCGAACAAGTTAACCTGGAGAGATTAAGCCATGTGACATAGGCAACAATTCTGAAGTTGAATTGTTCTAACTTGTTTTTTTCAATAAAATGTCACTGTATGTACGATTGACTAGGACCAGGCAACCATCGGCTCTACCTGAGTGGATCATGTTACCTAGAATTTAGGTTGCTACTTGAAGTCAATCATTGTAGAATTGTTGTTAACCTGATCTTATCGAACTGTTTGATCAAAATCTGTTTCGGGTTGCGTCGTATAGATACCTTCCATGAAAAATGATCTTGACATCCAATGACCAATAAAAATATCTTAGATGTTTGTCTATGAAACGTAAAATTATAATATATTTAGGCATACCGACTTGGTATTACAAATCAAGCCTTGTTGGTACCATACTTGTACCATACATATATCTTTTCATTTGACTACCCACCGTAGTATTCAATTTATAATCTCCTTTGTAATTTGATACGTGGAATCAGTTATTGATTTTTAGTTGACCTTGTTAATCCTAGATTTTTTCCATATACTACTTGTAGGATTTATTATTCTTAATGAATAATATATCACCGACCGCGGTGACTATAAAACCATCACCATGGTTTTATTATTCTTATGGAGTATGTGTCTATGGAACATTCCTATTCCACATATACTTGAGGAACCTGTTCCCTAATCCAACCATTTGTGCATCTCGAGCATTGACTAAGTCCAATTCAATTCAGCTCCCACTATCTCTAATAGATATGTGTACCCCTGTATATAAATGTATTCTAAACACGTCATATGACATAATGGTTTTTCCATCATAAAATGACTTGTATGATATCCATTTTTCATTTTAGTTGGCATATTGGTTATGGGTTTAAGCGGTTAATTTCAAATCACATCATGAAATATAATGGATGTTTTCACTGGTTATAACATTGATACACCATACATCATAACATTGATGTATAAAACGTGCATTTAGGAATTTATCCACGCTACATTTTGTTGATCAATGTTAATATGTAAGACTTGTCATTGATCCTCCATATGAACATCAATATGGTGATTTAGATAAGGAAACATGTGTTTAGAAATTTCTCCACGCTACATTATCATGATCGATGATTGTTTGGTCATGATATTCTTCAGCCATCCGATCAAAAGAAACTCATATCTTCTGACCAAACTTATACATCATGAAAACATTCCTTAATGACTTAAAGGAATCTTATGATGTATCTTTACCTCTATCAATCTTTGGAACAGCTCACTCTCTCGTGTTGAACTAACCTCAGAAGCTTTGTGGCATACCTTTATTTCTAATGGTTTCTTTTTCTAAACTAAGGGTTTCAATAATTACATAGGTGTTTATCTTTGATGAGCCTAAATACCATAATGGGTATATAGTTGATGTCTACTTTTAGTTTTACATGACAAAGATTCACATTTCCACAACTAGGTAGCTCTTAAATTTTATATTCATCATGTATTTCCATTGATTCAAATTGTAGTGAACTATTTGTTGAGTATGTCACCTAAAACAAAATTCATTCCAAAACATGGAATAATGTCTCATCATGTCTGAATGGGCACATGAGATAAATGATTTTTTTTATACTCCACAACTTGTTCAATTTGAATCAATCACTTATAAATTAGATGTTATGTGTTTCTCCCCTCTGACTTAGGAATCACCCTTTCTCAGCTGCTTGAAGAAGACACTTTACTTCTAGTAATGTTTCTCTACATACATTGTTATTGTATTTTAATACACATATGTGTAAATAATATTGTATTTTAATACCCAATTAGTATTCAAGAATACAATACTTTTATTTTAAAAATATAAACTGAACAAGAATGTGATGCTTGCTTCTTGTATTTCAGTTTTTAATCTTCCATGAATTTATTTCATTATGTGATGAAAATAACCTCATGTTAAATAACCAATCCCTTTTCTTTGAAGGAAATGATGAAGGTTCCTTGGGCATAACATGTCATAGGAATTTTCTCCTTGTCTTTCAATGTATTCTCCATAATAATAAAAGATGGTGTTGTCTCCAATATTCTTATTACTTGGAGAATGTTACCTTTAAGGTAATGAAGCGCTTACTCTATACGGTTCGTTTGTAACCTTATATGAATCTAGATTAATTGGGTGCAAAAGGTATAAGAATGAGATGACATGAAAAATTATGAACTATCTTTATCTTTAGACAAACTAAGTGTAATCATCACATTCATAACTTGCTTCACTTTCTCCTCGAAAGGATCTTGGAGATGAGACTACATATGATCAACATCCAAGTCTTGATGTAGAGACCACATCTAACATCAGAATTTGATGATAGCATTATGACAGAACCATCATATTCTTTATTCATGATTCTCATGTAAGTTGTTTTACACCATCGCCTCTTATTGTGGCTTAACAGGTTGGGACACAAGCACCTTGAATTACCATTACGATACTAATGTGCGCAAGAACCTATACTACATTTGGAATTTCGTGCTTGGTTTAGACATTATCTTTTTCTATTATTTATCGTAGTTATATTATGGTATTGATTTCGATTATATACAAAAATACTTTAGCAGATTGTACTTTTATTTGATTTCCTAATCTGACATTACTGATTATTTAATCATTAAATGTATCCCACTAATTTTTTTGAATTCAAGGAACCCTCTGTACTAGATCGGAATACTCTTGAGTATTCTAGCATCAAGGATCCTTGAACCTCCCTCATAGTCTAGGAGCTAGGGCTACACCACTACTCGGAGGGTCCAAGGTAGGCTTTTTTCTGGCCAACCGCATTAGCTTGCAGTTCCTTGATCTATTGAGTGATTTCCCAGCCTCAAAAATAATTTACTGATTTACTCAACGCTTTCCTCTAAAATTATAACAAACTAAATAATTCTATATCTTTGCTGCAATTTTAGTTAAGTCGACCCACCACATAAATATGAACTCCCCGGTAGTAAGAGGCACCCTCAGCTGAAAAATGAATCGGCACCTCGAACACCCGGTTTTGTTCAAACATGAATGATGGAAGGCTGTTTGTGAATTAATATTTTCTTTGAGGGTTTTATGTTTTTCTCTCGACGAATGTAATCCATTTCTATTAATCTTGTTCATCTACGTAGTCTCACTCACAACTGAATATCAATAGAAAAAAACGTCGCTTCATTATGCATTTTATTATTTATCATTTAATGTATTTTCCCGCTGTTCTAAAATGCATAAAATAATAAATAAATGCAAAAAGGAAAACTACTACCCGACTGGTCTTGAGCATCTAAATACCTAATCGCATCATATCGGAGTAGAAGCTTGACTCAAAATGCAGCTTTCCCCTTATCTTGTATGGTTGTTGGTCTTCTGAAGTGTCTCCATGTCTCGGTGGGGTCGATGTCATTTATTGGAATACCACCTCACCTTGGTGGAATCCATGCGTCGTCATTCATTGTCTTACACCACCTCATCTTGACAGGGTCTATATCGCTCATCGTCTTTGTCCGAAGTACAATGATACTCGCGCGCAGGCGAGGGGGACTCGGGAATAAATGTACATCATATAATTATTGGGCACGCAGACCCTTATACATTTTAACCGTAAAATGAATGACGATGTGTAGATCGTCCATTTATTTAATTACACACATCACACGCAATTTAAAATAATGAATTAAATAAATAATTTAATAGTAGACATACATGGGTTGATTCTCCAGACCAGACGACGGGTAAAAACAAAGCACGATAAAATTAAAATTCATAAATATGTATGAGGGATATATAATTATATTAAATGAATTACTAAATTCAACTAATTTAATTAATTAACGGTCTTTTAATTAATTTAATGTCTAAATTAAATTAATTTTACTCGGGTATTAAAAATTATTTCACTATAATTAATATATTAATTAATTAAATTAAATTGAATTAATTAATTATATTAATTGATTTTACTTAACCTAAGATAGGGGGTAACTGCCCTCTAGGAGGACCAGGTGGTGACTAGGTAAGCTTCGCCAGGGTGCTCCTGGGGCAGAGCCGAGGCGGGCGGCTAGTCGTGGCTGCGCTGCCTGTGCTTGTGCTAGGCGGGTTTGCGCGTGGGTCTAGCCGGAGCTGGGTGATAACTAGGTGAGTGGGAGAGACTACTGGTAGTGGTGGTGTCTGGACTGGAGCTGGTCCAGCGAAGAGGAGCGGTGGCCGGGACTGGACAGAGGTAGCAGGTCGCGAGAGGCGTTACGACGTGGTGAAGGGTCAACAGAGGGGCTCCGTCGAACCAGGAGAATTCCGACTCAATCGGCTCGTCCACCTGCAGAGCGGGAGGTGACGGGGTGTGACGACCTGAGTGGCGACATGCTGAACGCGAAGCTGATTGGCTGGAGCATGGAGTCCACCCAAGGAGTCGGCTGGGTGGAGTCGGGGAGGTCGGTGCGGTGTCTCCCGCTGCAGCGCCGACAATGTGGGAGAATGGCAGACGAGAGGAGGCCTGAGTGGAAGCCTGCATACTGGGTAGGGAGGCTCGAGCTGGCCTTCTGGGTGATGGGCGGTGGTTTAGCGGCGCCCTACCAGAGGTCCGCAACAAGAAGGGAAGGCTGGACCTGAAACGGGGTGGCCAGCGTGGAGGACGAGGGGGTGGTCGGCGCGCCAGAGCTGGCGTGCGGAGGTGCCGGGTAGCCGGCCTGAAGGGGAGGCACTGGCAGAGGGGTTTCATCACGCCTGGTGTTGCCCGGTGCTGCAGCGCATGGGAAAGGTGGAGGGGGTCTTCTCGGACCCCATGCAAAAAGTCTTTTTTTATAATCTTTTTTCCTCACGAAAGATGGATGCTCCCTTTTTTCCTATCTTTGTTGTCCACGCGGCAGCATCCTTCTCACCCCTTAATGTTTTTAATTTAAATAATACTTCAAGGAGGTCTTATTCAACCATGTTTATTGAACATTTCTAAAGGCTATATATAGCGTTTTAAATTAAATAAAAATATAATTATTATAATGGAATAAATTTTTTTTATTATTACATAATAATAATAAAATAATTATTATAATAATAATAAAATTAATGCGAAAATTATATTATTTATAATATATAATTTTCACAATAAATTTTATTTCTAATGAACCAATAGAAATTTTAATTGGTTAAAGAATATAAAATAAAATTATAACCCGAGATGAAACCACACCTTCGATCCAATTCGAAAAATTGAACTCACCATAACATGGCCATTTGAAATCGGATCAGCGCACGGTTTGAACGGTCATGACCAATTTTAAAACCACAAATTAATTTTATGAAAATTTATTTTATTTGGTCCAGAAAATTTACACGATCACTCTGATACCACTATTAGGTTTTCCGAGGCCCACAGCAGAAGCCGGTTGGCCGGTGATTTTAAATTTTTCATCGGCGGAACGACGAAACATGTCTTCGCTGACGATCCGAGCCCCGAAGAGGTCTGAGGATCTTGTATAATTTATTATGAGCAGAAAAAATGAGAAACATACTCATTTAGTATTTGAAGCCATTGTAGACCGCTACTTGTTGATGGAAATCATTGCACAAATGATCTGTTGCAGAATCCCTCTAGATCGTCCACACACGCCTCAAAAATCTGCAGGAATGCCGATCGTTAAACTTCGGGTGCTAGCACAGGGATTCAACAATGTATTTGATGTCCCGAAGATCACTGCATCGATGAACTTGCGATGCTTGAGGAGAAACATGATCTGAACTCTTGGATCGAGTGTTTCTCTCTCTATGAAGCGGGAGGAGAGAGTGGCTCTCAACTCTCATTTCATGCAAATGAGTGAATAGTGAATTGCACACGAAAGAGAGAGAGCCGCCTCTTTTATTTATAGAGACATTGATAAATACCTGGTAGGGTTCCCCGGCCCCTATTAATATCAACGTTCTCTAAATAAATAATTTTGACAAACTTATCTACACAAATATTATTTTTTATTTCTATCACATACTTGTAATATATATATATATATATATATATTATGTGATAAAACCTAGTCTTTTAACTCGACTCACTTGTCCTACTTAATATTAAGCGATGCTTGAATATTAAAATAATATTCATTCGATTAATATTTTCTCATACATACTGAACTCGTAAATACATTAAATAAATTCAATCGTAAATATTTGTAACTAGAATATTAATGAATTTATTTAATTCATTTGGTGATCAACAACTTGGACGACACTCAGACCCCATTGCAGGGACCACTATTTCCATATTCCTATTCCAATGAATAAGTGTGGATTCTTGAATACGATGTTGTGTGTGACCCTCTAGGCCCTTATCTTGATAGAAGTGAATAAAATCCACAGACCAATAGTGATGTCTAGAAACAAATAATGTCCCCTAAAGAGTTAAGAATAGTCATAACAATGACTACCATCCTATGAACACTGACTTTGTACTATAGTCCCTTTGTCGCTAAACATCACATAATGCAGGATGCACTCTTGTGTCATCGTCCTTATCTTTCTTTATTATTTGTTGATCTATCTGGATGGATTCTCCTTTCAACTGCTTTGGACAAAGACTTATGAAGGCGACACCATCCTGATCAACCAGGCCTGAGATATACAACTTCCTAAACATGGAAGTGACAAATCCTTTCTTGACTATTCATCCAACGTCATACCACTAATGATGCACCCGACACAAACTACCTCGCCACGACAAAACTTACACGGTTTTCACCATGCATTAAGGTACGTAACTAAATGATATACATTGGTAATAGTCTCATTTTAGGAGACCAATACACATTTCTGTAGATAGGGACAACCAATGACACCCAAAACCTGTGGTGTTCCTATTGGCGGGTCTATCCTCATAATCTCACTGCTAGAGATCACCATGTGTGAACTTCATGAGAAGAAGACTCAATGCTTATGAGCCCCCAGCACCTAATAGTCAGAAATCTACTATGTCCAGTCAGTAAGATGTATCTAGACTATAGTACATATTTTTAAGATCAATGTCAATGTATCTCAAGGTTCTCATTATAGTCTGGGAACTACTATAACCTCTCGACATGACAACTAACCTCTGGTCATTACCATTATTATAGTGGATGCAGAAAAGTATGCACTATAATGGTAAGATATAATCATGCATTTCTAACTGTACACATGATACAGCAATCAAAAGTACTACATAGTTGGGTCTAGGGTACCCACTATTTCAACATATAATGCATTAGTAGTTGAGACTTCATCTATTGATTTTAAACATGATTTATGTTTCTCACCATATTGACAAGGATAGCAATCTTTTGAAGACTAAAATCTAAGATATGGTAGATCCTTAACTAATGTTTTCTTAGAAAGTGTGCATAGGTTTTTAAGGATAAAGTGACCTAACATTCTATGCCACAACCAAGAATGATCTTCCATTACACTAAGGCAAGGTAGATCTTGGCCTCTACAGTCTTCTATGTTTAGTGTGTAAACATTCTCTTACCTATGGGTAGAAAAAAATCTTCCATGAAATTTAGTACTAAGCACTTTTCATTCCTAAAATTTACAAGGAAACCATCATCGCAGAATTAACTTCTGCTAATGAGATTGTTCTTAAGACCCTTAGAAAACAAAAATTTTTAAATCAAAGCCTTTCCTTAAAGAACGATGTTACATATACCAATAATTTCCCCCTGAGCATTATCTCTGAAAGTTACTTCTCCTCCTTTCATCTTGATAATATTTTCAAAATAGTATTTGTTACCATTCATATACTATAAAGATACGCTATCTATTTACCAACTATTTTTGTTGGTACATTCTCCATTTTCATGAAAATAATAAAAAGTTAGGTTTTTGGATCCCAAACATTCTTGGATCTAGAAATTTCAGAAAGAAAAATTTTAGGCAACCAAATTTTCTTTGAAAAATATACTTTATGAAATCATAAAGATTTAGTTTGGTTTAAGGAACAATTTTTTTCCCAGTGTCCACCACACTGACACTTAGTGCAGAAAGGATCACTTTGAGGAAAAAAAATAATTATTGCTAAAAATCGATTTAGAACTAGTATATCCAAAACCAGAACTATTCCTTAGAGGTCAGATTTGAGAATACATTTTATCAATATTTTCCTTACAAAAAGAAAATTTTGAAAAAAATCCTCAAAGAAAATATTTCGGATTTCAGTTTGATAACCAAGTTCTTGTCTTGTATAAAATTTGATTTGGAACTATATTTAGTCTCAAAAACATTTTTCGTAGAAATTACATTTTCTACATCCTTACAATCTTTATTATTCTCCAAATTTACTTCCTCAAGATTTTTTGAAATATATTCAAAATAAACATTTTTCATATCAAGATCTATAGAAAGATAAGATATTTCCATATTAAAAATAGAATTCCAAGAATTTTCCTTATCATGTTTTTATGAGTTTTTAATTCTCAATTTCAAGGAGTTTGGCAGTCCTAGAAAATTCCTCATAGGAAGGTAAAGTATCATCTTAATAAGAATATGATTCTTCATTTGAAGAGTTATAATATTTACTATCATTATCATTCAATGATATATTGTTCATAGATTCAGCATTGTGTAACTTATCCATAAAGGAATTATTATCAATAGGTTGTCTCACTATTAGACCAAGATTCTTCTATCCAAAAGATTCTTAGTCTGATGATTCATCTAAAGAGTCAGAATAACTGGAACTCCATTTTCTGTTCACTTTAAGGATTTTCATAGCCTTAGCATTGTAATACTTCATTCTATTTCTCTTAGAATTATTTTTCACTCTTTATTTTCTCTTATTCATAAGAAAATTAGGCCTTATATGTACAGCTCTCTTGCATTCATAACATGTTACTTCTGAATCTTTCTTGTCTTTTCCTCCCTTATTCTTGTATCTAGATTGAATGTTCTTCTATACAAAAATTGTGTTCATCCTTCAAGAATCATTGGAAAACTCATTTTATGAAGATTCACATCCACTAGATTCATATTGAATTACAAACTTCTTATATTTGGATCTAGAAACACTCTGAGGAGTCTTGGCTTTCATGTGATTCATAGTTGTAGTAAAATCTACACTACCATTCCCATTATTCTTCTTTACATTATCAGCATCTCTCTTTATTATAGTCTCATGTTGAATCATAGTTCCAAAGAGTTCATCAAGAGTAATCTAAGTAACCATTCCGTTCTCATCAATAGCAGTCATCTCGGATTCCCACTCATTGGGCATGATGTCTATGATCTTATCAACAAGAGATTCATCATCTAATCCTTTCTCAACAATAGATTGTAAACTATTCATGATAGTCAAGAATCATTGTTGCAACTTACATATGGGTTTTCCATAAAGAATGTTAAAGACATGGTATTCAGCTCTGAGCATGTCTCTTCTTGTTTCAATTACATTGGACGTTCCAAAGTGAGTAACTTCAAGTTTCTTCCATATATAATTTTCTGCTTCATAAGATAAAATTTGGCTATATATATTTCAAGTCATAGAACAAATAAATGTATTGCGTACCTTATAAATAAGTTTATATTCAAGCATTTCTTGATTGTTGAAGGTACTTACTTCCATGTTAGGGATTTTATATCCTCCAGTAAGCATAGCAAAATTACCAACCATAGTATTGATAATAAAAGTATTCGTAAGATCCCTCCAATATTCATAGTCATTCCTAGAAAAAATAGAGGGTCTAGTTGGATTTAAGTTGTCAATAGAACCAACATTGATTCTGACCATCTTAAAAAAAACATTCCACCAAAACTTCTTAACAGAAAATGTTTGTAAACAAGAAAAATATTCCTCCGCATGGAAAATAAAACTATAGTATCTCTAAGAAAAAAATGAATCTGAACATTATGAGTTCGAAAAATATGATTCCAAAAAAAATGTTTTATCTTCTGAATCTAATCGTGATATTAATTCATATTGAACCAAAATTTTGAAGCCAAGTGTTAAATTGGTTCAGGTTACATGGTCTCCTGCTCTGAAACCAATTGTTGAGATGGTATATGAGTATGATATACTCTATAATACCAAATGTAGGATCGAAATAATAGAGATACTAAATCAAGTATCTATAGATGATCAAAATAAAATATGGGGGTGAATTTTACAATTTTATCAATTCCTTTGGGAATTTAAAATATGGTTATGATTAACATGGTTAAACAAGGGAATTCACAAAATCTCTAGTTCTACCCACATTCATGATTCCAGAAATATGATTTCGAGAAAGTGAATCCAGAAATATGGTTCTGTAAAAAGAAACATTATGAATTTTTTCAAGTATTAAGAATCTACCTTAAAGCATATAGAATCTAACAAAATCAGAGTACAAGTATATAGAAGTAGAAGATAGTTATACTTTCCTCAACAAAAAAAATTAGTGGAAAACATGTAACAAAAAAAGTAAAAATTAGAAAATATTTTAACCTAAACAGAAGGGTATCCAACAATGTTGGATAAAGGTACGATGATTTATACATTCATGAAAGTATGCCTTACCCACACCAGGGTAAGCCCTCAAAACAATGATCAGAGTATGTCTTTCTATCCCCAAAAGCCCTCAACTTAAAGGTAGTCAGTACCTCTGTCTTCCTCATCAAGGAAGCCCTCAACTTCAAGGTAGTCGACACCTCTATGTTCCTATCCCTGGAAGCCCTCGATTGTACACAACAACAATCATAATCGCACAAAGAAAATCAGAACAAAAAATTCAGTACTCACAAAGCTATAAAGTCTCTCTCTCTAGAAATCACATCTGCAACATGTCATCTCTAGATTGATCAACTTCTTCCAAAAGTTCGGAGCTATTTCAAATGAGCTCCTATTTATAGGAAAAGCACCAACTGATGGCTCCTTCCTCCAACAGTCATATTTTTCCTTGAATTTCGGAGGGACCTGTACACGTGTCACTAAAATAGCGGTTAGTAACTGAATGCACAATATCATTTTGAAACAAAAAACTGGTGTAACAAAATATATGGTTAAATAACCAAAATCCAATATTCGGAATGTATGAAAATAAATGTTCAGAGTATAATAATAAATGAATTAGTAGTTTATAATACAATAGTTTCAGATTTTTTTTCTAGGAATTCAGAAGCTGAAATCTATAGAATTTTGGGGTCTAAATTTCAAGGAAATTCTTAATTTGGATTCACAAGAATTTGGAAACTAAACATACAAAGTTCAGAGTCAGAGTTCATGAGAATTTAGAGATAGAACTGATGAGAGTTTACAGTCTTAATTCAGAGAACTCGGAGTCAGAACTCGGAAGTGTTCTTAACCACAATTCATATGTAGAATTTGGATTCATAACTCAGAAGTGTTTGTAACTAGAATTATGTTTCAGAATTCATAGTCAGAACTCAGAAGAGTTTAGAGTCCAAATTTAGAGAACTCAAATTCAGAACTCCAATGAGTTTGTAACCAGGAATCTGAGAATTTGGATCCTAAAATAGAATTCTTCATATCTAGGTAATTATTGGATTCTGAGGTTTTTGTTATAAATCGAATTTTACAATTAGAAAAATTATTATATGAATAATGAAAACATGGTAAGGGTAAATTTCCTTGGGGAAGGAAATTTTTTCTTTATAGAAGTAAAACATAGGGAAAAAATAGATTTTCCTTTAGATAAGGTATTTGTGATTTTCAAAACAAGAAGGAATGTTATATTCATAAGGAAAACATATTGACTCAACAATCTCCCCCAATTATGAAGCAATGAAAAATTCATACAAAAAAAATTATTGAATCAACATGAGGATGATATAATTCCATCCAATCTTTTATGGTAAGTCACATAAGGGGTGATAGATCGGGAGTTGAGGGATCTGTGTTTAATTTCCTTATCAATTCCACTCATTAGTAGTTTTTTTAATTAAGAATTAGTTTGACGATTCATTCTGAATTCCATGATTTAGTATGTCTTTTTATATTATTCTAATTGGGTTAGGATCTTAAATTGATGAATATGATTAAAATATAATCAATAGTTAGGAATTCATCATATTGATAATTAATGAACAGCAATAAAAATCATTATTTTGAAATGGGAATTCCCATAAGACAAATAACCTATATGCAGACATCATAAATCTTCTTATTTAGATAGCAATATGGATCATAAGTGATAATGCATATCTCATTTAGGCAACTATATTGGAGTGTGAACACCTACTTGTTTGGCCCTTTCACTTTCTGTCTGGTGCTCATTTTAAGTATATATTGATGATAGGAAGTTAAATTGTCACATACACCCACTCTAGAAGCATACATTGTAGTGTATAGTGCATGATCCACACCATCCCAAATAGTTCCATCACTGGTATTTGTCGTAGATTTTACCCATGGTTCTCATGTCCTTTATGCATTAATTTCTTTAATTAGACTGTAGTACCAAAGAATAAGAACGAATATTAGAGAGCAAGGTATCAATCCAAGATAATCATCACTACTTTGTTGTACTCTAGAATTCCATGGGTGGTGGTGTATAAAAGATATTCCTAGAACTTTTGAAATCTTTATCTATAGTATTAAAAGATAATATATTTATATTTCACCATTTAAAAAAATATATATTTACATTATTTAATTACATTACATGAAAAGCATATTGATATACAATTCACATACAAACAAAAATAATTACATCAAATGAAAAAAAACTATTATAGGATTCCTTCTCAAATGAATAACCCAACACCATAAAGAAGAACCATGTGTCTATAATGAAAACATGTCTTATTTTAGTAATATCACATAAATAAAAAAATATATAATTGTAATGTTATATAATCCATGTTAAATTTCAATCAGAATGATGTGCATTAAATTCTTACTGGTCACAGATGAATCATGGACAATTTATATACAATATGAAAATAATCTAAATTCATTTTCTCATTTTTGACTATGTGATGCATGTTTTGAAATAGAAAATCACATTTCAATTGAAAGTATATATTTTCAATAATAATGGGAAAATAGTGTTTCATATAAAAATAGAGTTAATTCCAATAAGTAATAATATGTATCCTGGATATTTTTCATAATTTACCACAACAATTCAAGACTGTTTTAATTTTTTTTCTATGAGATATACATTTTCAACAAAAATATCACCTTAATTTGACAATACTCGGTTTCATTCATATTATCCTCACCTTGTAGAAAGTTAGTGTACAAGTAATTTGAATAATTCATTAATGAATAATTAAACATTATCCTTTGGTATCATGAAATTTCACTCAAATTTGATTAGTTTTGACTTTATGACCAATGTTTCAAACTAAAATTTCACTTTCAAATTGATAACATACACTTTCAGTCATTCATATTACAATATTTTTCGGATTGATCTGCAGTTAATTCTTGAGGGTCACAAATAAATCCTTTATTGTTTTGTTAAATTATAAATACAACTCGAGCACATTATTATTATAATGTCTAAATCTCACCGTTATTCAAACTATCTAACCTTATATTTTTTACTCATTAACATTTTTAGTGGGAGTTTTATCAGATGGTCACGTTTTGTTGGGATAGAAATGTCAAGAGATTTGATGAGTTTAAAAAACTCTTTAATGGGCACCAAACATAAGGATCATCTACTGGCCTTTGGAATATGTATTTTAGATAAATGATTTTTTCTGGTTTTATTAAAACATATTATAGATTTTAATAATATAAAATGTATCATGTAATAGAATAAGTAATATTCAATTTATCATTCATTCACGCTGGCTGTATATATGTATATATTGAAATACAATTCAAGAAGTGTAATGATAATTTACCTCCCAATGTGTGAATTCCAGTTAAACCAAACTCATGTTTGCCTTGTATTATTTTATTTTTAATGATGTGTTTATGTAAACATAGTTTAATTGTTTTATTAGAATAAAAATATATTCCAATGAGACACAAAACCTGATTTGTGTGACAGATTACCATTAACGTACACCACAATGAGTGTCATACACTATTTATTTGGTACAATAGGGTCTAATGATTCATATTTACAATCAAAACTACCTATTTTTGGTGAGATAACTATCATTAGAATCTTTATACATAAATAACAATCTTAAAAATTCATTGTGGTTTGGAAAATCAAGTTGTGGTTGGGTATGTTGCGGATCATGTCATCGATTAGATCTTGACCAATATAGTATTTTTCATCCAATATGATGAATATTATATTTAGGCCCTCAATTGAGATATAATGTAGAAATTAATTTTCAATTTTATATGTTATAGATTATTTGATTATCTACTTCGATGAGTGGCATATGATGTGCTCATCTACTTAATGAATGGAATGAGATTTATTCATTAAACTGGTCAATCTAGACATTGATACTTGAGAATGAATAAGTTATTTATATGATATTGACATACTCAATTTCCCATAGTCACTGGATTTATATTAAAAATTGATCTTATAAAATTAACTGGTTACATATGATGTAATTAGTGGGCTCAGGTATAGATATATATATATATTTGTTAGAGATCGCAACAGATCTCCTTGTTTATTGTGTATCATTTATTCTTTGAAAGAGGCCGAAATTTTCATTCATTTATTAATTTGATGTTATATTTTATTTAATTCTATAAAGGCCCATTGGGTCAATCTTTTTGGTTTATTGAATGGGGTTTTAGTTTTTAAAAACATAGTGGTCTAATCTAAAAATGATATAGAGTTTATCCAAAAAATAGTTTTGGATATATAATCACAAGGTATTTCTTATGATCTGAGACATGGTGAATTTTATAATAACATTAAAAATTGTTTTTCATGATATATAAAATGGATTCTGAATAACAATTTAAATTTTTTTAATAAAATATTATATATGGTTAAATTGGAAAAAATTATTTTGGGATTTAGAGCTAGTGACAGATTGAATGAAATATTCCTGCAATCCAAGATATATCATATAGGATTATATGTTATTTCATAGATTAAAACATATATATAGAAAAAAACATAAATCTATGCCTTTAGGGTATATAATATTTTATTATATATAAAATTCATATGTGATTTCTTGGTCATTAGTTTTCTAGAACATGGTTGAATCATAATTCCATAAATTGTAATTTACAATTAATTTGGTATAGTGATGATTTATTTATGTTTGTGGAGTGTTAATGAGTAGACACTAAAATAACTTATATTTATTATATTATTAATTAATTTTTTAATGTAATTAAATTGATGGTAGAGTGTGTGGTCGAGGGTTACATGAGATGAAATTTTCGGCATTTACTAATTCATTTTACAAACACATGTGTAAATTTATGGGCTTGAGGAGCATCCATGAAACCTAAATAATGGATTACTAACCATATGTATATTTAGTTAATGATAATATATCAAGTCCCTTAATTATACTCTCTCCCTATAAGAACTCTATTCTATCAAACTACATATTATCAAATTATACTAGCATATTATAAATGTTTGGTAGGCCTTGTTTAAATTATTTGTGGGATTCAATGCATACCCATGGATAAGCTATAGGGGGAAGATAATTTTGTCTTTTCCTTAGTGATATTTCTAAAAAATATATCAAAATGAATTATTTATAGTGATCATTGTTGTATGGTAAAAATTCACTATTAATAGTTTACATGACTTCAGCATCAAAAGTATGGGATCTCTAGTTTTTTGGTTCGTAAAAATTTACATAGCATTGATTAAATTTTAATCATTATATAGAAAACTATTAGCTAATTCAAAATGGTCATAATTGAATCATTGAACATTTTACTAATGTATCAGAACAATATGTGTGTGGTTGAGTAGTTTTGACTACGTGAAACACGTTTTGACATAACATATCTCTATTAAATTGAATACAATCACTTTCAGTCTTAAATGCCAGAACGTGTGTCATATTATTGTGTAGTTAATTCTTATAGATATGAAATTATTCAAGGGTCATTTTTGAAATCTATCATGACAATATGAGTAGTTTTGATTATTTTGGACTATGTGACATATTTTTTTAACTTAAATGAAACTTATAAATTAAAAGGTTCATATTTTGTCATATCATCCACATCACATGTTGGTTTGATATGAGGTAAATTACAAAAGAAAACTAATCAATAATTTATATATTTACAATTATTTCAAGGATATATAAGGGTGTTTTGTCATTTTTCCCTATTTGATGCATATTTTGATGTAAATAATCACTATAAAATTGAAAACACGCACTTTTAGTCATACTAACCAACCGATGTGTTGGAATGATATGCAATTATTTTTAACATTCCCTAAATGAACAACATATCATTTTCCTAAATTCTAATGAAAATATGAGAATACTTTCATGGTTTTGACTATGTGCTGCATGTTTTGAATGAAATTATATATCATTTTAAAATTGAATATACAAACTTTCAGTCATACTAAGAACATCACATGTCAGAATGATGTATGGTAAAATATTATAGGTCACAAATAAATCATGAAATGTTTTGAGAAAGTATCATGATAATAAAAGTATATTTAATCATTTTTGACTACTTGATGCATGTTTTGAACCTTATTGTTACTTTAAAATTAGAAATACATAAATTTTTTTTGATCTACTACATTGCGTGTCGAATTAATTTGTGGATTATTCCTAAATTTCGAAAATGAATCATTGAAAATTTTCATAAACTATCATGAAATTCTAAGAATACTTGATTAGTTTTGAAAATGTGGGGAATGTTTTGAACTTAAATGGATCTTTTAAATTGAGAACATTCACTTTCAGTCCCACCATCTACACCATGATCAAATTGACATTTAGTAGATTCTTATATTTCCAAAATGATTCATGGAAGATTTTGTTATTGTATCATGAAAACCATATCATACCTTTTCATTTTTGACTATGTTATTTGTGTTTTGTAATAAAATTTTACTTGTAAATTGCAAACATAGACATTCAATCATACCAAACAAAATTCATGATTGGGTGATCGAGGTCAATTACTTGAGGTGAAAAATAAATCCTTTATAATTTTCCAAAATTATAGTTACAATTTTATAATTTTTTGTTTGGACTATACAACAAATTTTTTTGAACTGAAATGTCACCTTAAAATCGAATACACTCTCCTTGAATCATTCGGATGACATTGTGATTAAATTCATGGGTGTAAAATTACTAAAACACAATAACCAATCCTGGAAAATGTTCATAAAGTAACATCAAAACACAAGATGGTTGGATTTATTTTTCTATTTGATGCATGTTTTGAGCTAAAGTTTTATTTTTAAATTGATAATGATCTATTTTAGTTATATCAACCCCATTTTATGTCAAATTTTGTTTCAACTAACTCCTAAGAGTCACAAAGGAATAATTAATCATTTTTATAAATATTCATGATAGTCTGAGAATGTTTTATATTATTTAAATATGTGACACATATTGTGAATGAAAATTTCACATTTAAAATAAAAAACAAAGACTTTCTTTCTTATGAACCACACTGCATTTTACATTTATATGAGGCTAATTCCTAAAGTATATGAATGATTCATTGATTATTGAACAATATTATCATGAAAACATGAGCACGTTTGTTTTGTTTTGACCATGTGTCACATGTTTTGAACTAAATTGTTTCATTCAAATTGAAAACACGCTCATTTGATGCATGGATATAGAATAAAAAATTAGATGAATAACATTTCAATAATTTAAATGGGGAAAATATAAAGTAGAATATCAATATTTTCGGGAAATACATAACTATAATATATATTTTTTTTGTATAAAACATACAATTAAAATTTATAGAGAAATAATACATCAATAATAAGAAACAAAAATTTTATTAACATACATCATATGTACATTTATAGTGGGGTATCTAATCAAATCATGCAATTATAAAATTATCAATTAAAATTTGGAATGTTATTCCATATTCATTCAAAATACCATGTAACTTCAGTTAATTTTTATATAAACACAACTTTTTAAAATAGTAATTATCAATGTAAATGATAATTACTATGTAAAAAGAGATATTCTTATACAAAAATGAATCATGTTTCTTGGTGTGGTGGGTGGAGTTGACAAAATCCACCAGGTTGTTATTAAAAATATTATACCACCATGATTGGGTTACCTTTTTATAGCCTGTACTTTTCCTTTTATTATACGGTGCATTCAATATTTCAAGTCATCTAACATGATTTTAATTCCATATAACTAAAATAATTATAACAAATAATGATATTAAATAAATTTAATAATAAATAAAATATATATATATAAATCAACTCCTTATGATGTAATTGAAATTTGAAGAATAAAAAAGTGGTATGAAACCACTTCATTATAATGTACTCAAACATTCTGACACTGTAACAACATTACTCATTTCTAAATAAAACTATTTCTTCATGTGAATATGTGGACTCCCAATAGTCATGGTTATTAAATCTCCAACATGGTTCACAATATAGTAATTGGATTATGTCACTACAAGACCTCATGAATTCCTCCTAATGTGATAGAGGCTTCCAACTAGTAGCAGGGGTATTGGGTTTTATGGTGGGAAGACTCTACCCCCATGTTAGAGTACACAAAAACAAGAAATAATAAACCAAAAGGCATTTATATCAAAAATTATAGTATTATGAAGTAATAGAATTGAATCATAAATAACAAATCAATAGGAAATCATATTGTCATATAGTCTTAGGGTAATTCTAGCACACCTAGACTGATTACCCACCATGTCTGTCAAATAAAAAAATATTAAATACATGATGATTTACTACATCTTCAACCCATACCTCATACATATCTTGACTGCATACATCCTATTCAGCCAAAAAATCTAATCTCATGCTTCCTTCTAACCTAAACCTATGATCAGTGATGTCGGCTTGAGCACATATGATTCATGGCTGTCAGATAATGGTGGGATTATAACTAAGTATGGAATCATTTAACTAGACCCATGAATATTGAAAAAATGCATGTTTTACACACATAATTTTATCATTAGAATAATAAATATAGTTCAAAATAAAATATAAATAATCACCATTGATACTATTATTATAATGTGATACCTTGGATCAACTATACCTAATTCGACAAGGTTCAGTGTGTCTATGAGTATATACCACCATCTAGAACCTAGTGGTAGCTCTCCCCAAACAAGAAAAAAAATCAATTGAAAAAATAGGGGGGAGTATATACACATCTAGGGAACAATTCATCTGAGAACACAATGGAATATTCACACCATTTTGGTGATACAAATCATCTGGATACTCAAGGGAATAACAATACCCTATCGTGGAAGTATGTCATCTAAAAACAAAGAGTAATATCAAACCTTATCTAGGATGAAATACTTTGTAAAGAATTGGGGGTATGAACACCTTGTTGAGGAATTAATTAATCTAGAAACTCATGTTTATACCCTCACCCTATCAAGAAAATAAGTCATCTTGAAACTGAGGGAACTGTCCTAATGGGTTTTTTATGATCATCATATGACCATGTGTAGAAGAAACAAGGGATCAATGTATTATGGTTCTCATGATAGCTATCTCACCAACCTCAGGTAAGAAGATCTATCCTAAGTATATCTATGACCATATGACATTTCATGATATATACTTTCACATATTAGTCCATGTAATAAGTATCTACTTATTAACTCAAGAATCCATTCTTCAATATATCATTTACAAACATTTTTATAAAATATAAAAAGATATTCAATAAAACCTTTAAAAATCACCACAACCCATTAAACTCCTTGATGATCATCAGTTAGGGAGTACTAAATGTTTTTACCTTGATGGGATTTCTGTCCGCATGTGTGAATGAATGACTAAATATAACTACATAAATTTTACATTACATTCACATATCCTAACAATTTAGGTCATGATGTTAATAATCACATAAACTTGATGAGGTAAAATCTTTTATTTTCCATCTTTGAACATTTCTAATTTCAAATGAATTCCCACATGCCACTTAGACACGATTTTCTTTTAAAAATAACACTATAGGACATCACAAAATTCATTGAGTTTTTGGGGAAAAAATTATTTCTTTTAGTATTAATATTAAAAAATTAAATAAATATATCCATATCATATATATAAATATTTTATTATATGTGCTCTTTCCTTTCCTTTTCAAAAGAATACTTAATTAAAATATCTCAGCTATGGGTGGTGGGAGAACATTCCAAAATATTTTAACAAATGACTAGATAAACACATTTATCCTATATAATTTTTTTATCCAAATAATCTTCTCAAATCATGTTATAGAAATTGAAGAATCTTCAGTTTAGTGTATTAAATTAATCATCTCAAACATGTTCATAACAAAACTTTTTATCTAACATATTCTCTAACCACATGAGAAATATGAGATGAATAAACACATATTTTACTTAGATTCATGTCTTGTTGATAAAATCCGTTATATTCAAGTACTCTATGTTGTTTTAATTTACTTCATCTATGGAATGAAAACAATATGCTCTTTCAATTATTAATCTTTATTTTGAAATCATGTGTATTTAAAACATATTGTAAAATATACATTCTTTATCACCTCACCCTCAAAATCAATGAATTTTTTTCTATTTCCCTTAATCCTAACATGGAAATTCCATGTAGTTCCTAAATCCCATCATAAATTTCATGGATAATCCAAAAATATTTAATTATTACTATTATTTAAAAACCCCATGATTTAATGTCCAAGATCGACCTTTTAAAGAAACAACATTAAACCCTTTAAATAATAGTTTTTTACTACGGTTTGAACTTTTATCCACATATATTGCCTTCACATCACCATAATCAACTAATGATATATCTAGTTGATTTATTATAAAAATATATGGACTATTAGTTAATCTTATATTCATTTCATCTATCATGCCAAAAAATTTACATAGATTTAAATTTGATTAATTTCTTAACCATAACATACCTTATAAGAATTATTTAGTCTTCCCAAACATATTGAATCTTAATGAATATCATGAACATACCCAATCCTATTGAGTATATGGGACTACAATTACATAGGTTGATTATGAATTAAATGACTTTGAAACCATAAATGATCATTCTATGATTCTTTAGGCAACTATATTTACTTATTGAACAACATCAAAACTTGTTTACTCCGGAAGTATATGTTATGAAAAATAGAACAAATTACTTTCTCAATAACTTTTCTTAAGCTACTACTCGTAGTATTTTATCACTATAACCTCTAAATTTAATGAATTAATATAAAATTATAATTGGTTATGATGACTCATTTATTTATTGAAAAAAAATTATCAGATTTAAATCATGTCCTATATATTTTATTATGGTGTTATAATGATTGTGATACCAATAAAATTGATAACCCTATACATCATATCCATTTAGTGAGATAAGATTCATATTTCCCTAAACTATAGGTCACTTTATTATTTCTCCAATTACATTTTCATTTAGGTAGGTCGTCATCGAAATCACAATAGTTGTTACTCTTGAATACTTGAGTGGAAAACCCATTATAAAAAATCCATCATATGGATTCACTCAATTATATTAAACAAGTGAATTAATCCTATTATGGTCTTACCACCATCGTAACATAACGAAATCCCCAAAAAATGATGACATACAGGAACCCAAATTTAACATGACCCACCAACTAAATAATCCAAATTCACTCATTACTCTCTTACCTTACACAAAATAACCAATAGGAACCAGTTTTTATCATGGCCTCCCTTGTTGGATGATCGACGTAATAAAAAGTTTCTCTTTGGAAGGAATATCAAACATAGTATTTTTGGGGATTTATTTGATGGAATCTCCAATTTAATATATACATCATACACATATTCAATTTATTACTATTAACTCCTATATAATAATGTTTTTCTCGTCTCTTATTTATCTATTGTGTATAAAGTCTTTTAATGATTACGTTTTGGAATCATTATTCTAATAAAAAAATTAATCATTTAACACCACATTAATGTGTAACTCTTTACAAAACCCACAATTCTTTGTTAATCACCCGAACAAAGAAGAAATAAATATATGTACATATTCAAAGGAATCATATGGATAAGGTACATTGAAACTTCCTGAAAACTCATAGAATTATTTGAGATTGGAAAGCTCCATATAAGTATGCCCATAAAAACAGATTGACAACCCCATTCACTTTCCTAGCTAAAGAAATCTTCCAAGATAGTTGATGGTCTAAACCCATGTCCTATCAGGACCCGTCCTTGGGGCCCGTGCCCTGACTACCCAAATCCCGCTTTCCATAGGCCAGGGGCTGGCGACTAGCACCAAAGGCATAATTTCTGATAAAAGGGAAGGGATTTCCTTTATATAGTAAACAAATACAACATAGTACGCAACTGAAGAAAAAACTATGTAAATTGAGTACAAAAGTAAGTGTTGAAAAGTAAATGGGCCAGTATACAAATGCTACTGAAAGTACAGTAAAACTGAAAAACTAGTACAATAGCAGTAAAGAAAACAACAACTACAAAGTATTCCTCTGGGAATCCCACCTGAAGGGTGGGTAAAGATGGACTCCATAGCACCATAGGTCTGGCCGTCTGCTCCGTGTACGTCCAACCAAGTGGTCCACCTCCTGGTACCATCCAGCTCCACAAGCATCCACCTCAACTAGTTTAGACTGTCATCTTCATCCAACACAACGTAGTGCGTGCATAGCCAGTGCATGGGTGAGTATACGATACACAGTAGAGACCCCGAGACCCCCGAAGGTCTCCCAGAATCCATGAAGGACAAACCACAGAGAAAATATACAATCATGAAGTATCAACCAAATATACTTAGTTATATTCTCATACATATTCCTAAGTCATCAATCCTTGTTCGGCTCCAACTCTCGAGCCCAAGCACCTCACAGTCCACATAGGAAAGAATTCAATCAGATCGATGATAATGATTGAAAGGGAAGACTCAGCTCACACGGGTATACATCATCGTAAAGTGATAAAGATGATCAGATACAGTCACTAATTAATCTAAGCTGTTTGACCCACGTAGGATACTAGACCAGAAAAGTTTTCAGACCCACGTAGGAAACTAGACCATCTACTCTGTCGGACCCACGTACAATACTAGAATAGAAGTCAAACTGTTAGAACCACGTAGGATAAAAGAACAGTAGTCATCACCGTCGATACCATGGAGGATTCCAATACGGTAGTCTTCGTCGCCGAAACCACAAAGGATTCTAGTACAATAGTCATCGTCTCCGAACCCACGGAGGATTCTAGTACAGTAGACATCGCAGTCGTAGCCAGCTCTAGGGTTCCTGCACACAACACGCTCGATTATGGGATGGTCCGCTACTCAAGCCAAGGGGTCAGTACATAAAATATCAATAATTCTCTATTTGATGTACCCCAAAGATCCGTTTAATCAAAATGAACCCAACACGACAGACAGCGCATCAATTGGAAGCTTGGTCTGAGAGATATTGGCTTTTTCATTCTAGGGTCCAGTTTTGAAATACGCTCGTTCCAAACCCGGCCATTTTCCAAAGTCACCCAATACATACTTTAAGTATCACAAAAGGTCCTCTTTGTCATGAGGGTCCTAGTGGTGCAGATGGCGCATCGATCGGATGTGTGGTCTTAATGTTATTCATGTTTAAGTGAAAATGGGCCTAGCCCGTTAAGCCCAGTGGGATGGGGGATCGGGTCAACCCTGTTTTGGTGGGTCCGACCTGGTAGAGGGTCAAAATGGCCTGGTGAATCGTGTGACCTGGCCTGAAAGGGTGAGGCCCGGCACGGTGGGGCGCGGCCTGAGCCGAAAAAGTGTGGCCCAGCCCGGCGCAGCGCAGCCTGGCTCGGTGGGGCGTGGCCCGACCAGGCGCGACAAGGCCCAGCCTGCAGCGGATCGGCATGGAGCGGCGCGGCTTGGCCAACTGCGGCTCGGCCTGGGTGGCGAAGCGGTCCGAGGGGGGGGGGGCACCCCCCCCCCCACACCCCCGCGCGCTTTCTCGAACTGGTGGTGCCGCCCTCCCAACCGGTCGGCCGGCCTTCCCGGTGCAAGTGGCCCACTCGGGCGGGCCATGGTCTTGCTACGTGGATCCTTCGAGTGTCGTGGTTCCTTCACCCGGATGGCCGACGAGTGAGCCGGTTCTCCGCCTAAGCAGCCCACAGAATGCAGGTCGTGGTCCTCTACAGCACGTCACCCTTGGGGTGTCGTGGTTTCCTTGGTCTGGCCGGCTTACCTGGACAGTTCTTCATCCACTTATTGCCTTGTAGTTGGGGGCTATGATTCCTCCACACGCGGCCAGCGTGCGGCCGTCACCTTTGATCGTCACCACCTCTTCCATAAAGAATTAAAAATCAAGAACAACGGAGGGTCATCTGGCCATGTTCGTTCGGCTGGCGTCCTCCGCGTTATGTAGTAAGATATGGCCAGGATTATTCCAAAGAAAACAACACAATCAAGATAATTTATTCACTTATAAATTTTAAGAACCCCCTACAATGGTTTAAAGAGCAGTGTTTCTGGAAGTGGATTTTTAGATGACATCGGGGTGCGTCTGAGGCGGAAGCGAAATCTCCTCACTTGTTGCGGAGAAGAGAAAGGAAGGCACGTCATCGTTCATCGTGGAATCAACATTCTTCGTCGAAGAGGGTTTTTTTCTTCACAGAAGAATGAATCTCCCTTCAAATTCCAAAGGTTCCACCAAAATATTTACCCAACAAATATTAAAATGAGGCTTTCCCCTATTTTAAAAAGATATGCCAACCAATTGAAATTGATTAAAAAATAGATTAATTAATTAATTAAGTCTTTAATAAAATGAGTTGGCACAAATTCATGGGTGAGGGGGGAGGTGAAGAGATTACACCATTAATGGGGAGTTGTCAAATTAATTAAAGGGTAGATTAATGGGGAGTTTAGGGGAGGTGAAAGGTTAAGGCTCGTGTAGACCCCACATGACAAATATCCACTCATGGGAGATTATGTGGGTGAGGTCCCCACCAATAACTTCCCCATGTAGGATTTAACTACCCAAGATAAATAAAATTGTTCACAACAATTTTATTTAACTTTTTTATTAAACCCCAAATATTAATTTTCAACCCGCATACAATGAAACTACGGTAAATGTCCCCTTATTCGAATACCAGCTCTAAAAGTTCATCGGTGCCTTCGGATTTCAATTCCGCGCAGTGGTTCAAAAGATAGAAAAACCTGATCGTATGTTCATTGAACGTACTCGAATAAAAATTCAGAAATTAATTCTGGGCACACCGGGCCTCGGAATCATCTGCCGTCAGAAACCACAGACTTGTAAAATTCCAAAGTATTTAAGAAAAAATATTCATTGAAATTTATGTGTCTTTACATTACTCCCACCATAGGGCTTTACATCCCCGTAATGCTACAACACACCCTAGGGAAACAAATGAGGGTATTGTGCATGACTTTGATCCTCCCGCTCCTAAGTTCTCTAATGGAGGTTCATGTGCTGCAGTGAATGCGCACCAGAGGAATCAACTGCCCACATAGGACCCACTCCTATCAAATCCTCTATCTCCACTAGGACCTCCGTGAATGTCGCCCTGTCATCGATGTCCACATGCCCATGGTCGATGATGTGGGACGGGTCGTGCATGTATCTCCTCCGCTGAAATAATTGGAAGACGTCATGCACCCGGTGTAACTGAGGTGGAAGGGCTAGGCGGTAGGCCACCTCACATACTCTGCTGAGGACCCTGAATGGTCCAATGAATAGTGGAGATAACTTTTCGCCCCAGCCAAATCTCCATAAACCTCGTCGAGGTGAGACCCTTAGGAAAACGTGGTCTCTATCCTCAAACTCCAATAGTCTCTATCGCCTATCTACTTAGGACTTCTGTCTACTCTGTGCAGTCTTCATCTGCTCCTGGATGATTCGCACCATCTCTGTTATAGCCTGGATCATCTCTGGTCCAACAAGTGCTGACTCCCCAAGGTCAGTTCAATACAGTGGTGATCTGCAAGGTCGGTCGTACAGTGCATCATGTCGTGCCATCCCGATGGTGGAGTGGTGGATGTTATTGTACGCAAATTCTACCATTGGTAAATGATCCTCCCAGTTGTGACCAAAGTCAAGGACACATGCATAGAGCATGTCCTCGAGAGTCTGAATGGTCCTCTTAGTCTGGTCATCCGTCTGAGGATGGAAGGCGGTTCTCAGATGTAACTGCATCCCAAATGCCTCATGCTACCCCTTCCAAAGCCAGGCATAAAGCGACCATCTCGATAGGATTCGATAGACAATGTCACACCATGAATCCATACGATCTCCTGAATGTAGAGGCCTCCCAATATCTCTACTGATCCCTACAAACTGATCGGTAGGAAGTGGGTTGACATGGTGATTCGGTCAATGATCACCCAGATAGAGTCATGCCCTCTGGAAGTACGTGGAATCCCCATCAAAAAATCCGTGGATATCCCATCCCACATCATCTATGTGACCTCTAAAGGTTGAACCAAGCCTGCTGGCACCTGGTGATGAGCCTTCACTTGATGACAAGTGAGGTATCATGAAACGAACTCTGCTACATCCTTCTTCATACCTGGCCACCAGTGCTATCGTCTGAGGTCCTGGTATATCTTTTCCACTCCTGGATGTACTGCTAGTGGGGATGTGTAAAAGTCCCTCAGCACTTCCTCCTACAGTGCAACTAGTACCATAGTATGTCATTTTAAGAGGATGGAATGCTCCCCTCCTTCATAAAAACTATTAGGTTCCTGCCTTGTAGATATCTGAGCATGTCACATCTCACATTCAATGTCCCCACGTTGTGCCTCTCTGACTTGCTGAAGGAGTGGAGGAGTGACTGTGAGAGATTGTAGAAAGGCTGCTCCATCTCTATCCACAAAGGATATCTACAAAGAGGTGAGATACTCTATCACCTCTCTTAGTAGTTGAATGCCCAATCTACTGCTGAGAGAATTAGCTACAATGTTCCCCTTCCCAGGAGTATAGACTATCTCAAAGTAATAGTCCTATAGGAAATCGATCCATCACCACTATCTTAGGTTTGGGTCCTTCTGCGAGAAGATGTACCTAAGACTCTGGTGTTCAAAATAGAGTAAAAAGTGTTTTCCCAACAGATAGTGTCACCACACCATCAAATGGAACACCACTACTGCTAACTCTAGGTCTTGTGTAGCATAGTTCTTCTTGTGTTTCCTCACGTACCTTGAACCTTACGCGATCACCGCTCTCTCCTACATCAGGACACACCTGAATCCGGTCCTTGATGCATCGCAGTAAACTAAGTACCCAACTCCCTCCTCTGGTAGCCTCATGATGGGTGCACTGGTCAATCTCTTCCTCTGCTCCTAAAATCCTTGTTGACATCTCTCTGACCACACGAAGGGTTTCCCCATCTTTGTCAAGGCTGAAAGCTATGCTGCAACTCTGGAGAAGTCTAGCACAAATTTTCGATAGTACCCAGACAGACCTAGGAAACTCTGCACCTCTATCACACTATGGGGTGTCTCCCAAGCAAGTATTGCCTCAATCATCGCTGGATCCACTAAAAATCTAGTCTCTGAAATGACGTGTCTTAAGAAATGAAACTACCAAATCCAAAACTGGCACTTCGAGAGCTTACAATAAAGCTGGTTCTCTCAGATTGTGTCCAGTACAACCCGCAAATGGTAGGAGTGCGCCTCCTCAGTGGTCGAGTAATTCAGTATGTCGTTGATGAAAACTACAAAAAATCGATCAAGGTAAAGCTGGAAGATCCTGTTCATGAGACTCATTAGCACAGATGGTGCTTTTGTTACACTGAAGGTCCTATCCAACAACTCTTAGTGGCCATATCGACACCTGAAGGCCATCTTCTACACATCCTTGTCTCGAACACTGAGCTGGTGATATCCTGACTTGAGGTCTATCTTTGAGAACCATCATGCACCCTTGAGCTGATCAAAGAAGTCTTAAATCCTCAATAGTGAGTAATTGTTCTTCATAGTCACCATATTCAGGTGACGGTAGTCGACAAACAGTCGTAAGCTCCCATCTGCCTTCATGGAGAACAAAATCAGTGAATCCCAGGGTGAAACACTGGGTCGGATAAATCCCTTTCCCTGCAAGTCCTCCACCTGTACCCGTAGCTCACAAAGCTCAGCAGGAGACATCTGATATGCTAGAGTAGATATTGGTGTTGTCTGAGGGTATAGTTCTATGTAAAATACTACCTATTTGCGAGGAGGTAGTCTTGGAAAGTCATCCTGAAAAACGTCTTCATACTGATCCGCCACAACAGGAAAACTCGGACTCCGCACATCAACCACTCCAAGGATGAGACTAGACAACTGATGTGTGATCAGCTGCCCTCTCCTCTGCATAATTATGTCCTGCGATGCAAAGGCTCCCTTCTTGCCGGTGAAGGTATACCTGGTCCTATCCATGTGGACACACCACACTTTGAACCTATCATAGTCGATCTGATCATGGAATGTAGATAACCAGTCCATACCCAAGATGACGCCGTAAGGCCTCGACGCCATTACAAGAAGATCCCAGCCGAAGCTCTCGCCTCTTAGAGTAAGCTCATACTGACATCACTAGTGCATAATAATCGTGTCTAATCACATAAGAGTCTATAGTCGTAAGGATAAAGCCAATGACTCTATCAGAATGTCCAAGCTCTGCACAAGGGCAACATCCATAAAAGGATGACTCACACATGTGACTATAAGTATTGTATCAAGGTTGGAGTAAACACAGATAGTACCTCGAATCATTTCAGGTGCGCCGTGGTCATAAGCCTCCACTGCCTGGAGATAAGATTTTCTATGTCTACCGGCTCCCTGTGGTCGGGGTGGACCTATTGGTGGTGTTGGTGGTAGAGCCTCAAATCTTCATCCACCACCCGCTGCTTGTCCATCTCATCTGCCTCATCCACCTACTCCCTGCAGACCGCTACAGTTGAACCTCAACCTCTGCATGGGAGGTCCCTATATTGCATGATACTCATCTTCATGGCGGGTTAGGCAGTCTTGAGCCATGTGACCCTGCCTACGACATGCATAGCACTGCCTGCTCCTCATATAGCTGGCTCTGTTTCGGGTGCCCTGCACAACTGAACCTGTATCCTGAGGTCGCTCTTCTGATGACCTCGTCCTCTTGGACCTCTGCGACATATGTCTACTGCCAGATGCAGAATACTCCACTACGTTTCACCCTACGGTGGGTCTTACTGCTCGTGTCGGCTCAATGAGAAATCTCTCCACAAGAAGGGCTCGCTCCAGCACTCTCGCCTGCGTCGGAATGCTGAGGGAGATCATCGAAGCCCTGGTCTCATGTCGGAGACCCAGCTCAAAGGTTCGGGCCCAGAAGAATGGGTCTCGTACCATGTCCATCGTGTAGCTTGAGTGGTCGGAAAACCATGATGAGTACTAAGCTACTATCATGCTACCCTTCCATAAATGAATTAACTCCAGAATATGCACTGCACAAAGGGTGGCTAGAACAAACTCTGAGCGTAATAGACTCTCAAAGTCTATCCAATGTAGATATTACTTATCGTGCACCTGAAGCATCTAGATCCACCATATACCTATTGTTGCATGTAGGAGACTCGCAGTAAGGATCACCATAAGGTCGGCTGGTGTCCCTACCAATCTAACGACTCTGATGACAGCCTCCAGCCAATCCTCGGCTACCTGTATGTCCATCTCTCCATGGAACTTGGGTGGCCCCTATCGCTGAAACTTGTACAACGCACTCAAGAAGTGTGCACTCTTTGCTACTAGGGCTGGTGGTATCAGTGGCCCAGCGGGTAGTGCTTCCGCTGGTGCCTCTGCTGTGATGGGTCCCTACACCGAGGCCTCGTCGCATGGTGCGATTCCATCTTGTATGCGACTCGGAACACTAGCTGGTTGCCTTCATGGGGCTATACTAAAAAGAAACAGGTGTGTCGCAGTCACAACAGTATACCTGCTGATCTGACACAAAGTAATCACAAATAAATCTTGTCAAAGGAAACACACACGCAATCAGTGTTTTCGTGCATTGAGTCAGAAATCATGAGTCAGATTCCTAGTGTATGGATACGCCGACCACCTCACCTACACCAGTCTCCCTAAACTGATACCCACACCCAAAACACTTAACACTTTTTCTTCACAGGGAATAAATAACCAGAGTCCGGAGTTCTGCGGTAGAACTGACTCCTCTGATACTAATTTTTCATGAATCATCCTCAGGGACCATTCCATGTCTCCCCCAAGCCCATCTTCAATAGGCCAGGGGAGCTCAACTAGCACCAAAGGAGTAATTCATGATAAAAGGGAAGTCATTTACTATATATAGTAAAAAAACACAATAAAGTACTCAACTAAAGAAAACACTAAGTAAACTGAGTTCAAAAGTAAGTGCTGAAAAGTAAATGGGCCAGTATACAAACCCAATTGAATGTATAGTACAACTGAAAAACTAGTACAATAGTAGTAAAGTAAACAAAAACTACTGAGTCAGCCTCTGGGAATCCCTCCTGAAGGGTGGGTACATATGGCCTCCTCAGCACCTCGGGTCCAGCCGTCTGCTTCGTGTATGTCTTGCCAAGTGGTCCACCTACAGGTAGCATCCAACTCCAGAAGCCTCCACATCAATCAGTGATATCCATCATATGCATCCAACACAACATAGTGCGGGAATATCCCATGCATGGATGAGTATACAATACTCAGTAGGGACCCTGATACCCCCAATGTTCTCCCATAATCCATGAAGGATAAACCACAAAAAAACATACATTGACGAAGTATCAACCAACTCTACGTTGGTATATGCCCATACATATACCTAAGTCATCAATCCTTGTTTGGATCCAACTATAGAGCCGAAGCACCACATAGTCCACACAGGAAAGAAGTCAATCACATCGATGATAATGATTGAAAGTAAATACTTAGCTCACATAGGTATACATCTTCGTAAAGTGGTAAAGATGATCAGATGTAGTCAGTGATTCATCTAAGCTATCAGACCCACATAGGATACTAGACTAGTTATGCTATCAGACCCACGTAGGATACTAGACCAGCTACTCTATCAGACCCACGTAGGATACTAGAACAGAAGTAAAACTATCGGACCCATGTAGGATACAAGAATAGTCATCACCGACGTACCCACGGAGGATTAAATTACAGTAGTCGTTGTCACTGAACACACTGAGGATTCCAGTATGGTGGTCGTCGTCACCAAACCCATGGAGGATTCCAGTACGGTAGACATCGCTATCGCTGCCAGCTCTAGTTTTCCCGAACACAACACGCTCTATTCCAGGAGGTTCTGCTTGTCGAACCATGGGGTCGGTACATCAACTATCACTAAGTCTCAAGTTGATTTACCCCCATGTTCTGTCTCGTGAAAGGGAACCCAACGTGATAGACGGCGCGCCAATTGGATACTCGGTCTGAGAGATATTGGCTTTTGCATTCGAGGGTCCCGGTTGGAAATACGCTCATTCCAAACCTGGCCATTTTCAAAATTCGTCCAAAACTAACATAGAGTATCATAAAAGGGACGTATCATCTCGAGGGTCCCAGTGCAGCAGACGACGCATCGATCGGATGTGCGGTGTTAATGTTATTCACATTTTAAGTGAAAATGGGCCCGGGCAGTTAAGTCGCTGGGCTGGCGGGTCAGGTTTACCAGATTTAGGTGGGTCCGACTTGGCAGAGGGTTGGACCGGCCGATGAATCACATAGCCCGGCCTAGCGCGGCCTAACTGGTCGAGCAGCTCAGCCTTTGTGGCCGAGCAGTCTGAGGCTCACCCCCCCCCCCCCCCCCGCTTTCCCAAACCGGCACCACAGCCTTCCCAGAGCAAGCGGCCCGCTTGGGCGGGTCGCGGTCTTACTGTGCGGCACCTTCGGGTGCCGTTGTTCCTTCACCCGGTCGACCGACGAGCTGGCCACTTCACCGCCGAAGCATCCCATGGAATGCAAGTTGTGGTCCTCCACAGTGTGGAGCCATTGTGGCACTGCGGTTTCTTTGGTCTAGCCAGCTTACCCGGCTGGAAGTTCGTCGGCTGAGCGGCCCACGGTTGCGGGCTTCGATTCCTCCGCACGCAGCCGCCGCCTTCGATCGTCACCGCCTCTTCCATTGGGAATTAATAATCAATAACAACGGAGGATCATTGGGCCATGTTCATTTGGCCCGCACCCTACACGTTAGGCAGTAACATATGGCCAAGATTAATCCAACGAAAACACCACAATCGAGATAATTTATTCACATATAAATTATACGAAACCCCTACATCGGTTTCATGATCGGAGTCGCGGGAAGAGGATTTGTAGATGGCGTCGGGGTGCATTTGAGGAGGTAGCGGCATCTCCTCAATTGTTGCGGAGAAGAGAAACGAAGGCACGTCGTCTTTCTTCATTGAATCGGCGTTCTTCGTCGAAGAGCGTGTCGTTCTTCATGGAAGGATGATGATCTCTTATAATTCCCAAGGTTCTACGAAAATATTTTCCCAGAAAATATTAAAATGAGGCTTTCCCCTATTTTAAAAAGATTTTCCAACCAATTATAATTTATTCAAAACTAGATTTATTAATTAAAGAATACTTTAATTAAATTGGATGGCACAAATTAATGTGTGAGAGCGGAGGTGAAGAGATTACAACATTAATGGGCAGTTGTCAAATTAATTGAAGGGGATATTAATGGGGAGTTGAAGGGAGATGAATGGTTAAGGCTCATGTGGGACCCACTTCACAAATATCCTCTCATTTGAGGTTATGTGGGTTCGGGCGCCACCAATAACTTCCCATGTAGTATTTAACTACCCAAGATGAATAAAAATGTTCACAACAATTTTATTTAACGTTTTTATTAAACACCAAAAATTAACATTCAACCCGCATAAAACGCAATTGCGGTAATGGTCCACTTAAGTGAATACCGGTGTTGCAAGTTCATTGGTGCCCTAAGATTTCAATTCCGAGCACTGGTTCAAAATATAGAAAAACACACTCATACGTTCACTGAACGTACCCGAAAAAAACTTTATAAATTAATTCCGGGCACACCGGGCCTCGGAATCAACTACCTTCAGAAACTACAGACTCGTACAATTCCAACGTATTTAAGAAAAAACTTTCTTGAAATTTACTGGTCTTTACAGGTCCCTCTACCTAAGGATAAATTACCTAACATGGAATTAAAATCATAAAAATGTTATCAACTAATATACCCAAACTATGCCAAAAAAATATTCTCAAGCATATAACAAAAATTTCAAAATGAAGTCATTGTAGATGAAAACTAAATTTTAAGTTATCAAACCCAGCATGATATGAAAGGATATATCCAAGAAAAAAATTATCATTTAAATTTAGGCATTCAGTTATTTATAATATTAAAAAAAATAACAATAAATAAAATATGGAATAATCATTAAATAAATAAAAAAATTCAAATATTTAAACATGAGATGAACATTTATGATTAATTACATAAATAAATTTTAATTATAAATCATTTTTAATATCACCTTTATCATTATGAACAATACAAAAATTTTAATATATACTCATTATATTTTTTTCTAATATGAATTCTATCATATTAACCATAATATGGCATTTACATTTTTATTTATACTATTATATGAATTTTAAACTCTAAATAATTAAATTTCTATAATATAAACCTTAAAAAAAATAAAAATATCATAGACTTAGTTATTATTTAAACATTGATCATATCATTTATCAAAACACATTTTAATGTAGATTACATGATATCCAAATAAATCCATTTTAATTTTAATAATCTAAAATTAATAAATTGTGAACTAAACATGAATATTAAATAAATTTAATAAATAAACAGTTTATTTATTTTCTAAAATATGAAACATTTATAAACTATTACTAAATAAATTATATTTATAAACATTTTAGATATTAAAAAGGGAATAATTATTTTATATTCTTATCAATATGAACAATTTCAAATTTTAGATTTAATGAAATTTAAATGATATTTCATGAAATATAAAAATTTTATAATTTATACTCTATTATATAATCATTTTTATATATTCTAAATATCATGAATGTTGGAATTTATAAACACTTTATAAACCTCTTTTATGATTTATAAATAAATAATTCATTTTAATATCTTACATCATTACATTTAATTATAAAAAAGTTAAAAATATATTTATCAATTAACTATAAACATTTTATATTTAATAAATTTAAAAAACAATTTAATATTAATATATAAATATTTCTCAATACCATTTCATTGGCATTATTATTTATAAAAAAATTATAAATAATAAAATTAAATTCAAAAATAAATTACCCTTATTAAAAATAAATACTTTTCTATTTTTATAAATAAAACTAATATATATGAACATTTCATATTTTACTTCCATGATTAAAAAATACATTTGTACTCTTCAAAAGATTTTTTTCATAAATCAATCAACATATTAATTATTCAAACAATCCGTTACATTAGATACCACTAAGGAGTTTTGTACTATAATCATATGACCATGTGTACCAGATGACATCCCATACATTTGATGATCTATCATTGAGAATAAAAGTATACATAAAATATGTAAATAACATGCCTAGAAATTACCAATGTCTATAGTCTTCTTCTTCCTCGAAGAAGTAGATGGCTAGAAGAAGATCACAAATAATTTAATCAAAGTACTTTTCCTATGAGGTTGGGGAGGGGAGTACACTGACCAATGGATCCACAACCATATCATGAGGATTCTCAAATGTTGAACGCATTCTAGTGCCTTTATCTCCGATGATAAACAATAGTGTGGGAGGAAGAGATTAAATTTTATACTTTTTTCAATTTCTTTATTTCATCAATAGTCACCACATCCCTTAATTTTTCCATCCATAAAGCATTTAATTAAATGAAAATGTGTCAACCAAATAAATGTATCCATATAAATTTATTCCCATGCTTTGATTAATCATATTAAATGAGTGGTCAATCCAATTAATATATTCATAACGTAATATAATTGTTAATTAAACCATTTTGAGTAATAAATATATATTAAATACTTATATTGATTATCACACATATTTATTACATGTATTATAATATGAAAATTGAATTAAAGCAATTAAATATGAACATTATATATATAATATCATATTATATTTATACATATTAGTGAATATTTAGTAATATCCCACTTATACTAAAATCCTTTAATAAATTTATATATAACTTCACTACTTTTGAGAATCCATTCATAATCATTTGGATATTATTTTTCACGCAACTCTCATAATTTTTGACAAACAATTTGTCCAGAATTTTATCCTTTTCTAAGGGCATAATTGTTTGAACTTTCGGGCCTTAGAAGCGTTGAAACCAACAATAAAATTTTTATTTCATATATTTAAGAAAAGTACCGACTTTATCAAAGAATCCAGAGTGAGGATGGCTCAATAGAGGACATATTGGAATCGACACATTCGATTGACTCCAGATATATTGTTCTAAAGGAGGCCCATGGAATAATGTGTTATGAGGAGGAGGAAAGAAAATGTAATGATTTGGAAGAACATAAACAAGTTATGAAGAACCCTACTAAGAGGGTTTTGACCTATGTATTACTTTTCTAGTCAAATTTGTTCGACTGGTGTATTTTTTGATTATCTTATTTCATAATGTGTGGGTATCATTGCACCATTCTCTAGTTCACACTATTTTTCTTCTTTCATTTGCCTTTCTTGTATCCATGTTTGTATGTTTTAATTCTTTAATTTATTAATAAAATAGATCAGGTGGGGTTTTCCATGGAAGTCCAAAGTGAATCAATCCATTTAAATATCTAGTTTCTATTATCTTGATTCATTGTATTATGCTCTTTTTTGATTTTCATGCTATTGTGCTTATCAGTTTGTGCAACTATGTTTTTTTTTCTCATTATTTTTTATTCATTTTCATTTTTTCATACCCTATTTTGTTTTTTGTGGTGGGTCCTACATTAATACCTACCACATTAGAGATTTGTTATGTCCTTAGTGTTGCCTAAAAAATTAATGACGTCCATAAATATATTGTAATAAATTACAATCCTAAAATTTATTTTAAGAATATGTTATATATAATAATAATTAATTATTAGTAGTTACAATTTTTTATGATATGAAATTTGTTTATGTGAATTCTTTAGGGATGAAGCAATTTTATGCACTATTTCTCCCGCATAAATTATAATAAAAACTATAGCATACAAGCCTCATATCCATGTGTAGAATATTTTTAGTTTTTAGTTTCATAATTTTTTTTGGTTTTTTAGTATAGAAATGTAATGAATTTTCTAATGAAATTGTAAAAATACCAAAAATTATTGAGTGATTCTCTTTCTAACATTACATTCATGAACACACATGATTATAAGTGTGTGTGGATAGGCAGACCTAAATACAAGGATGAGAACATACCCCAATAAGAACCCCACTAAATATTTTCTAGTAGTGGTAAAAATCATAGAACTAAAATAATAAAAATACTACAAAATATATTGAAGAATAAGACCAAAACATTTAATGTTATTGGGTCCCCTGGAGACCTACATCCACAAAAATAACACCACCCAAGACACAAGCATTTTATTAATTCTCAACATAAAAAATTACTAAAAGGTGGGATCCAAGAAGACGAGAAAATAGGAAAAATAAAATAAAATATTCATAGCATTGAATAATAAAACTAGAAAACTAATAGTTAAAGATTCAGATATTGAATGAATTATGGTAGTCCTCATCACATGAAACTAGTGTGAGCAGTTATAGCATGTCTAGATTGAAAGGTTATTCTTCCCTGTGATATTGGGATAATAATCACTAAATATGAATGCACTTCTTCCTCCTTGGATGTACATCATCTACATCATAGGTCTGATAACAATAGGTATTTGGGGGACAGAAACATGTTAGGACTGAGCATCGTTTAGGTGAAATAATGATTTAGGGTTTTACTGAAGAAAAATAGAGATAATAATCTAGGAGTGTGAGAAACTGAATGTTCCGAAGTGATCAAACATGGGAAGGGGAGATCAATTCTACCTGACAAAGATAGATCCTCAAAAGAAAATATATAATCATTATAAACCACGAACACACATTGAAACATAATTCTAGTTGTGTAGGGAGATAAGATGAATAAAGTGTTCAGCTCATAACAAAAGGGTAGTGAGGATTATCAATAACTTGGAATACAATTATGGAATACATCCATATTGTCATACGCTATAATCCCTAGGCCATAGCATAAGAAAATCCACATTGGCCAGGCCATGGGATATAGTCCCACATGGAACAAAACCCCAAATCCAATATTAAGAATTTTAGAATTTAAAATAAATCTAAATTTATTTCATTCATAATTGGGAATCAATTTGTGATAGCCAAATAAGAAAAGGAAAAATTAATATGAAAAAAAGGAATGTTATAATTCACAAATCTCCATCATTTTAAAATTAAAAAGGAAATGTTACAGCACCTATTTTTATAGAATATAAACCATGTTTAAACTATATAAACATAATTTAAATTTAGACAATACAAAAACATTAGTCAAGCTATCATTTGTGATTTTTTCAGTGTGCATCTTATTGAAACAAATTGTTTCAGATACTAAAATATATCTAATAAAATGTAATATAATGTCAATATTTTTGGATTTTCCATTTCATAATATGTTCTTATAGAATTGAAGTTCTAATTGAATATCAGAATAAATAAAAATTGTAAAATTAAAGTGATTGAGTTTAAAATTTATACCTTTAATCCATAGGGATTATTTAACAACCTTGGTAAAGGAAATGTGCTTAGATCTATGGTTGAATGGGAAACCAACATGTTTAATGTTTCATTTCTTGGAAATGGAACCACCGTGAGCAGTAAACATATATCTAGTTATGGACATACGAGTGTCAAAATTTCTATCACAGTCTACATCATTATATATTGAAATAATTTCAGGAGTATCCATATTTCTATTGTAACATAATGAAATATTTGAACTAAAGTAGAGGTATCTTAAGAAACACTTAACTGAATGCCAATGTCTCTACCCAGGTGAATCCATATATATACTAAGAGTGAAAATTCTATAATATATATAAATCCTGGTAAAAATCATTGAGTACATAATGTTACAATCAATATTAGTATAAATAATTTTCAACATCAGTTTCATATCTTATTCAAAATTAGGTTCTTAGGCTAAGGAAATTTTAAATTTCATTTCAAGAGTTATATTAATAGGATTGAGATATTCAAACATATATCTCTTGATATTCATCATTAAATGTAACATAAATGTTTGAAAAATGTAACAATACTTTCTTAAATTCCTCAAGATTGTATTTAATAGAACTACATTGTTTAATTTTAAGTTTAAACAAGTCACGTTTTTTATAAATCCTACCAATAATTGAAGAAGTCGTGTATAACTTCTCTATATTAAGGAAAATAATAGCATTAGTATACTCATATGAAACTTCACTTAAAACATTATCACCTAACGAAAGAAGTAAAGAACTATGTCATTTAACTAATACAATAGGGAGAATATCTATGTATTTAGTAGTTGGCCGTCTGATTTCAATTATAGTAATAACTGGTTTCTTAGGCCTATAGAGGGAATAAATTAGGCATATTGTACAAGTAAGGTTGTCACCTATATTCTTCACAGGTTAAATTCGTTATCACCATTAAATTTCCCAATTTCTTACCTCATTCTGGAGATGTTTATCAAAATTGTATATGTTATGTTGTTATTGTCAATGTTAAGTGTATAGCCAAAAAAATCAATCGATCTCTTGGAAAATGATTTTTATCCAAAGGGATAAGAAATACGAAGAAATATGAGATGCAATAATGGCTATAAAAAATTAATAAATTAAGAAAGTGTAAAATTTGGAATGGATTTCAGTGATGAATTTAATGAAAACCCATAACTGTAAAGACGAAGTAGGAATCCAAAATTTATAGTAAAAAACATTATAGACTCTTATACCACTTTTTGAGGGGATATGAAGACCTAAATACAAGGAGAACACCAAACTCCCCTAAGGACATAACTGAATCTTCCCAAATGGAGGTTGAAATCACAGAACCAAACCGACCAGAATACAAGAAAATAAATGGTCGAATATGAACTCAAGATTAAACATGCTTCAATCCCATGGGGACCTATTTGAATGGAAGTAAGTCCACCCAATATGAACAGATATTTTTAGATCCCATAAGAAAACAAATTATACAAGGAGATAAAAAAAAGAGAAGAAAATAGGAATAAGAATTTACAATATTTATTTCTTGGAATTAAAAAAAACAAAAAAAACTAACACTTATAGTGTCAGAGTTTAAACGAATTTTGGTAGTCCTGATCTCTTGAAACAATTTCAAGTGGCTACAACACATCTGGATCTAGTGGTTTTTCATCCTCTCAATCTAGTAATAGATGTTTCTAAAGAAGGATGTGCTTCCTCCTCCTTGAAAGGATGTAGTCTCCACCACAATGCAGACAATGTGTGAATTATGCATTTCATTTGATATTTATTTCCTATTCAAATTATTCTGTTTTTATTCCACACTATATATTAATTAACCATACCAGGAAAAGCATGAAAAATTATGATTAATTAAGTGTTTATTATTATGCTCATTTTTTTCTTCATTGGGCCTTTAATCCACCTATGTTCTTGTACATTGGTCCAGGGCCTTGTGCTGGGCCTACTCTCCATGTGTGGTTGTGAATCAACGATCCTCTACATTTTTCGTCATGAACATTTATCTGTTTATCCACCCATTTCATCCTCACAATCAACATTACACTATTTTTATTTTATATGTGGGGTTTTCTATTTCGGTGGTATGTGTGTGGAATTCCCTAGTTGGTTGTGTAATTTTGAGGTATAGGTAGTGTTAGGTGGAATTTAGAACCCCCTAAATCCAATTTATTTTCCAATGGATAACTTTTGGATATCTCCCTTACTCTAGAATATACTCTATATTTTCCTTTAGTAAAACCCTAGCTCATTTCCTGCATCATCGAACACCTTTCACATGTATTTTATCTCCCTTGACTACATCTCATGTCTAGTTTTGAGGTGGAGAAATCTTCATTTTAAAGAGGAAGAAGTGTAGCTATTCACATCTACTATAGAATGGATTAGAGAAATAATAGATAGATCTAGGTATGTTGTGCAATGAACTTCTATAATGAAGAGTTTAGGATAGTTGGACTTCAATGCATCTGACACTATAAATTTTATTCATTTATTCATTCATTTTGAAGCTCGTAAATCTCATACATAAGTTCCATTTTTGTTTCTCTTAGTACATTAATGTTCATTTAACCATGAATTATTTATTACCATTAAGATTATAAAAACACTTGTTTATCGTTCTTATTTTTTTCTTGCATGTAGGTCCACATGGGACCAAATCATGTTAAATCTGCATTTTTTCAATTTTTCTTTTAATATTTTGTTTATTATATTCTATTCAAATGGTTTTGTGAATTTTGGCTTACAGACTGAAATATTCTAGTTTTGTTCTATTGTTGATTGGTATTCTTCCACTGTTTGGATCAAATTTCAACCTCACAATGTTCTGTTATAGCCTCATTGTCTATTATTTTCTATTGAATTCAATTGTAATTTTCTTGTTTCTTTATTTTCAATTATATGTTCTTATTTTATCTCCACACTAGGATCTCACTCTCAAATCTCCACAATCATTATTCATTGAAATTATTAAAATCTGTTATCCCTTCCACATTTCTCTACATTTTATCTCTTTTTGGATAAATGTTGTTTACCCATGGCATTTTTCAGTTGTTGTGGGTGTAAACATAACATTTTCCATAAGAACATGGAATCTACTATGTGGGAAAGCATGTAAAAAATGATATATGATATTGAGAAATTTTATGTTGAAAATAATTTTAAATTGTTCTAAATTGAGAGGATTTCCCTTCTTGTACCACAAGGCCAAATTGATTCCATATGTGGGCCAATGATATATGTTATTACTGTAAATGAATGTAGATTGCCCACTACTGAATTCATAAATGTTTCCCTTGATGTTGTAGTTAAAGAACATAGATCCATTTTTCTTTCCTTAAGTGATAATTCCTTTTTAGAAGTATCTTACGAGTCTACTACTAATAGAATTTTGGATTAAACTCTTCAATAATTACATTAATGCTTCATTAGTAGGCATGCTTTACAAAAAACCCGACATGTTTACATTCAAAATGAAACCTACTTTTTTTAAATACCTTCTAGATAAAAAAAAATAAATTCATGATAGATTTATCCAAAATTAATGTTTATTTTGATGATGAGGATCATGAAATGATCCTCTTAATCTCTTTTGAAAATTCCAACATCACACTTTTGAGACAATGTTTTATAGTCAACACTGTTTAACCTTAGACGAGGAAAAATCAACCTTTCTTTATAAGGAACATCATTCTAATGCAGGAAAAAATGGTGTGTTAGATAGATTATTCTCTATGGGTATACCTAAAATTAAACTAATAAGTAATGTTTTAATAAAGATAAGATAAAAAAATAAATAACCCAATCACAGGTCTAATTATAGGGATAGAAATGTCGCCTATTTTCATGGTGTAAAACTATCAAATATTACACATGATTGTAGGATAATAAATCCTGAGATATAGTCTAAATAACCCACCGATCGTTCCAATATTGAAAACTCTAGTTATGAAAATCCTAAGGTCCTTAACGTTTCCACACATTCACTCTATCAATATTAGGTCCTTAATTTAAGTTTTCTGTTTCATATGTTTTCATTTAGAGAATCATTCCAAGAATTGGTTGAGGTGTAGAAGGATATATTGTGTTAGGTAAAGATAGGAGGTGTAAGGTTGATTTTAGAGGTTATGTTTTGTTATAACATGATTACATTGTGGTCATTATATTACATTATCTTAAATTGGTTTAAAAAATTCATTGAATCCTAGTTCCTTAGGGGCCCAAGGAAAAATAGAGAAATCACTTTAGTTCTAAAATTTGATGTATTATATTCTCCAAAGACTCTTGAACCATACTTATTGGATTTTAAATCAATAGTTTGTAGGTTCTAAATGAAATGTCTCATACAAGTTAGATGGGTGGTTTCTATTCATCTAATAATGATAATATTGTTATTGGTTATGGAAGATTAGGGAATTTTATATCCAATGGCCTTGAGAAAATAATAACGAAATCTATATTGACTAGATTCACACCATGTAATCATCCATTTTGTGATGATTTTTTAATTGTAAATTCCAATAGGTTTAGTTTTTTAGGGTCTTGTTACAAAGCCACCATCCCCTTAGAATATTTATATTATGATACATGGGATCTATGTAGAACTCCCTCTCTAGATTTAGGTTTCTACTAATTAACTTTAATAGATGAATTGACTATAAAATTGTGGATTTACATGTTTTTCAAAAACTATATTGTTTTCCATACATGTAAAACATTGATTTTTTTTTAAATCCAAATTGGAAAGTAAGTAAATAATCCTAGAAAAGAAAATGGGTTTAAATTCCTATCAATTCAGTTTATACAATTTTGTAAATATGAAGGTGATAATATAAATAGAATAGTTAAATAACCCCACCCCCCCCATGTTTCGTAGAAAGATGGACTGGTACTATCCTAAAAATAGTATATTGAATGCTTTCATGCTTAGGCCTCCAAATTTCATTTTCAGTATAGTAAATAAATACTGTTTGTTACCAAATTTATAAGTTTTCATAAACTTCTAATTAGTTTAAAACATTTTAATAATTGGGGAATGGTCATCCCCCTTTCTTAAACCTACATAAGAGTCTTTGGTTGTACAACCTATACTGTAAGGACCTGACCCTGGTTTCACAGAGCCACTGCCTTATTGAATTTAATTTTATTATAAACATGGAAGATGGATCCTAAATGACATAATAGTATAGTGTCATTTGAAAAAAAGAGAAATACAAAAGTTAAAAATTGCAACATGAAAGGAAATATAATATTTAAATTACAGTGTAAACTTCCAGGACTCCTAGATTATCAATACAATTAATTGATAATGTACTTTTTTGCATCATGGGGAAAAATAAAAAATAAGAAAGGTGTGGGATCGGGTGCTTATTAAGGGTAATTAAAATTTTGTAATTATAAATAATAATTCATCGTGAATAAATAAATGTACACTAGCCATTAAAAAATACTTTTGAGCATAATATGGTTGGAATAAAAACAGAATAATTAATGCCATATGATGACATAACAATGGATATTATACTAGTTGAATAATCACCTGGACTATAATTTTCTAGTTTCATAAAAATAGAATTCATAATGGAAGTCATTATAACCATATTTTCAAGGCCTCATTCCAAGACTATACATAATAAGGTAAAAACCCAAACTATTTTATCTCATGACACCTACTAGTGAATTGAGGAGCTAAAATAGGCCCCACATGACACATACTATGTCCAATTTATTTCTCATATAAAAATGGTGAAAAATAATCAACATATTTATTCATATTGAAACTATCATATAAAATTAAAATAAATTTCCCCAATCATTAAACATAAAAACTAACCATTCCGAGTAATATGGTGAATGATATCAAGATAGAACATCCATAGTCAAACTAATAATAAAAATTTCAATAAAATATGGTATATGAATTCAAAAAACATTATACTGAATTAAATAGAATAATCAACAAGTGTTTTGAAATATATTAAAATACTCTTATACAATCACTCAGTAACTATTGAGAGAAATAATTTTTTACTTTGTAGAGATGAGTTATTTTGAATAAAATAATAATATAAAACTAAAAGTGAACTATTATAGTCTTTTAATAATAAAATTATTCATTTTTGAAATATAATTGTGTCTTAAAACACAGCATATAGTGAACTTGATACTAGATATGGATTCAATAAGTATCCTTGAATCAAGCTTGTTTTTTTAGGAATTTGAGAGAGATCCTTTTAAAACATATAACGAGCCATAAAATAATGAAGGGTTATGATTGGTAAATATATATAGAACCTTAAAATATAATTTATTATGAGTAAATACAAATAAAATATCATTGGTGGTAAATATAGAAAAAGATTAACCAGAATGAGAATGGAGGTTTTGGTAGAAAACTCATACCTAGAGTATGAATGAGTTTGGAACGTGAAATTAATGTCAATAATATTAAAATTAAATCAGTTAATTATTAAATAAAAAACAATATATATAACCAATTAATTTTTTTTAATTTTATTATTTTCATTTATGGTTTTGTTGATGAGTTATAAGACACAACTTTACCACTCTAGAGCATTTGTTTCCTTGGTTTTCATGATCAGTATACTTGTATATGAGTATCAGAGTTCAGGTGGAATGGATATAATTATTCATAATTGAATTTATATGTTTCTAATGAACATATATAAAATTTAATTGTTATATAATTAATTTTTTTTATTTTATTAAAATGAGTTATAAGATAAAACATTAGTGATAATAATTTTTATTATTACAGCGGTATTTCGTTCATCTCAGACTAGTTTTGTTGTCTGAATTAATATTATCTATATATAATGGTTTTGGGACATTTCATAAGACATAATACATATTTTATAATCGTTTTAAACCATAAAAATTGGTTCATTCCCATCCTTTAAGTATAAATTTAAGAACAAAGGTTCATCGTCCACAATGGTTATAAATTGGCACCTCACGAACGATGATTTTGTTTTTAAAAATAATAGAGAGAGAGAGAGAGAATTTATTTTGATCATGAATATTCCATTAACAGGAGATAAATACATTATATATATGGTACTGTATTTATCATGATGATTCGGATAGAGGAGTTGAAGAGAGTATAATAAAAAGATGAAAATTTAAAAGGAAATTAAAAGAAAAAGGGAGAGGGTTTACTTCTTGAATTATCTTCCTTCAGAACCTCATTAAGGAAAGGGGTTTCGGTATTTTGGTATGACCAAGAACTCTTGGATGTGGGTAGTGTATAGGGAATATGATTTGGGAAGGACATTGAAATGCTTCAAGATATATTTGTGTGAGGATAAAAGGGGGTGAGGGGTGGTATTTATAATTGAGAAGAGTAGTGATTTTTGAATATCTTGTTCGTTATTTTATTATATTTCTCCAGACAAGAAATAGTATTTATTATTAAGATAAAACACAATAATAATTTCATGTGAGTTCAAACTAATTGTTTTTACATCAACCATACATCACCTATGTCTCAATCAATTATGTTTTTAACATTTATTTTAAATTATCGCATTTACCTATTCACATAAAATTCAGGTATTTTTGAAAAATATAAAAAATCATTCTAAAATATTTTAAATTTTGTTAGTTTAAAAATTATCTCCATTTTATGAAAATATTTTTCTAAATATTTGAAATTTAATTTTTAATTAAAACCATTATTTACCCAAAGAATATAGATTTTAAATTTAAAACTGATTTCATAAGACTCAGAAAATTAACTAAGATCTCCTAAAATAATCATAAAATCAGAAGATAAAAAAATATTTATTTATGAGTCCATTTTATGAAAATGAATTTTATTTTAAATAATTTTTTTAATTATTAAAATGTAATTAAATATTTGTGACTCACAAAAATATAAACACATAATTAATAATTTTTAAAATATTCATCTATTTATACCATGATATAATTATATCATACATTCACTTATGATATGCCTAAATTTTATTTATACTTTCATGGGTGATATCATTATTCGTATGGTCGGATTACTATTCATAAGGGTCATATTACTATTCCTAAGGTCTTGTTATTATTTCATCGATATGTGTTATTTCACTTCTAGAAATAACTCTTATTTCATTCATTAATTATTTATAAAGTTTTATTTTTGTTCTATATTTAGTTTTATTTGATTTTTACTATATCAAAATAAAAATATGATATGAAATATTATTTAATGAATTTTAAGTCGTTACGTATGCGCATAATAAAACATAAAATTTAGAACTAAGAGCTATAAAATGCATCTTTGTTGGGTATCCTGAGGCTGTTAAGGGGTATAAGTTCTGGGTAGATAATCCTGGTTATCATATGTGAATTATATTTAGATATATTTCCTTTTATGTGTCTTCCTCCCCTAAAACCATGTCTACCACATCATGAAGAAGTGATCCTGCCCTAGAAAAGGTTGATGAAACTGAGCTTCATGCCCATCTTGAGACTCTCATCTAGTCTTATCCACCTGATGAACAATATTCTATATAGTATGACTCCTTTTCTAATTTGGATTGACACTCTTAATATAAACCTTCTACCCATAATACAGACTACCATATGACCTCATATAGAGAAAGGATGGTTCCATGACCTGATACTCATATATATTTGACGAATTATGTATTTACTACTTATGGTGGTCCTATTTCTAGGAAAGGAAACATGAAGTCCATGGTTTATCCTTCAACCACATAATATAAGTATGTTTCTTTAAATGAGATAGTTAAAGAAGATTTGTTTATCAAATTTGTATCTTATGAACTTGACCTCGATAATTCTGTTATCATCGTGCATTCTGACAGCTAATCTACAATTCACATATGAAAAAATAATTATGAAATTACAAATATAAGCTAATGGATATAAAGAATAATTTTATTAGAGATATTGTGGAATCAGGAAACGTGTGTGTCAATAAGATACACACAAACCTCAAATCAGTTTATAGTTTGACGAAATCTGTGGTGTTGTCAATATTTATGTGTTTTTAGATAGATTGAATTTAGTTCCTATTCCAAACTATAAGAGATATAATATCACCAATTTCAATTGAAAATGGTGAGGATTTGGGAATTATGGACTTTATTTGATCTTTTTTTCTTATTAAATCATTCCATGTTTACTCATCCATTTATATTGATTACTCATGTCATATAAACCATGAATATTTATGTTTTATTTTAAGTTTATTATTGTTATCATTTTTTTTCTAACTGGGTCATTGATCCACATGGGATCTTGTACATTGGGCAATGTACTTCAGTCAGACATGATCCCCATATGTGGTTGTGACTTAGAAATCCTCATTGTTTTAATTTCTAATTTTTGATCAATTTTTATGACCCATGCATCTGCACCATCCACTTTCCCCACTGTTGATCCTATGTGATAGTTTTTCTATTTCAGTAGTGAGTCTGTGGTGTGCTCATGTTTCCAATTCTATTTTGAGGCCCTGGTAGTGTTAGTTGGATTTTTCACCCCTTTATTTAATGGATTCACCACTCTACAAATTTTGGTTCTCTCTGTCACTTTTTTATTCACTCTCATTTTTCCTTTAGCGAAACCCTAACTCATTGTGTACAACATAGAAGACATATCATATCCTATTTCTCTTTATCGGCTACACCTCATTGATTCTGATGTGGTGGATATGACATCCTTCAATGTTGGAATAAGTGTTTCAATTATTCGTGAAAATTAATCTATCATGGGTGGGAGAATGAACAGATAGATCTGGGTGTGTTTTGAAATCATCTTCTCTCTTGAGGAGACCTGGATAATAGGAACTTGATGCATCCAACATTGTATGTTTTATTCATTGTTTCATTCATTTTGATTATTTTAAATATCATAACATTATCCTTATTTTATTTCTCTCAGTTCTTACTAGTTCATATAACTCAATAATTTTTTATTTATATGATCATTATAATGCATGTGTGTATGGGTGGTGTTTTTTCCATGCATGTATGTAACCATATGACTGATGTATGTTAAATCATCATGTTCTTTTCAGTTTTTTCATGGAATATTTTATGTCTTTCATTGTGTTAAAATGATTTTCTGTTTTTGGTCTTTGTACTACAATGTTCAAGTTCTCTCTGACTATTTTTTGGTATTCTGCCACTATTTAGATCATCTTTTAACCTCAAACAATGAGATGTTTCTTGGCTAATGTGATAGGTTGGGATATAGAACCATCAAGGAAAAATGGAAATCTAGGGTTTCACTGAAGGAAAACCGAGAGAGAGGGCAAGGAGTTTGAGAAATATAAGGACCTCAAATGATTCTACCAGCACTGGGGTTATCAATTCCCCTTTTTAACGATAGATCCTCGAATGGCCATAGAAAAAAACAATTTCTCTAAACACATGTTGGATAAAAACACTAGTAATGTAGGAAGATAAGAATATGTTAGAGGGAAAATCAAATCAAAAGGTTAGTGAGGATTATCAACAACCAAGAATAAAACCATAGAGGACAACCATGGTGTCTCAAGCTGTAATCTATGGGCCACAACACAAGACTTGTTGCATGAACTGGACTGGGACACATAGGCCTATGTGCAACAACACCCCATTTCCTATATTATCAAATTTTTAATTTAAAGTAAATCCTAACGTTTTTATATGATTAATTGATAATAAATTTAGGAAGGCAGAATAAAAAAAGAAAAATTCATTATGAAAACAAAAAAAAGTTATGTGTGAAATATCGACTTGCATGTCATGTAATTTAGCTTCTGATGTATGGTGGATTTGGTGTGATATTAGCGAGAGCTAAATAATTAACCCTAATATACATCATTATTTAGATATGGTCATTTTTCTAAGACACATAATATGCATAATATGAATACAGACATCATCAATCTTGTTATTTAGATATGGGATGTGTTTCATCATCGATCGTATAAGGGATCGGGAAATGGAGTTTTGTGAATTATATGAAATAGAGAGTATCTACACCACACACCATCACAAATTTAGTCTAGTTGGAATTGATGGTATCATCTGACGTCACTAAAGCATACTTTGAAAAAACCAATTTTTTCATCGCTATGTGTAGTTTTGATGAATGTCATCTTTTATCAATGCAACAAGGCATTGATAAAAGACATTATTAATCATTTTAGGTGTGTCCTCGATCACCTAAGGCTGACTATAGGCATAATTGGAACCCAAATTACTCATCGGCGTTAATGTCATCTAGATTAATAAAATTTAAACAAGAATAGAGTTTACTAATATTCCAACATGATCAGACTATTTATTGAGCATCCATGCCAAAACAAACAAGCAGTATAAACCACAATTTAAAATAAACATAATCATATTAGTAGATCAAATTGATGAAATAATAATATGAAAAACTAGACGTATACTAGGACTATATAAAACAAGTGGTGGTAATATATGGTGATCCCGATATCCAAGTAGATTATCAATATGGCGTGCGTGTTTTTATTATCCAAAACCTACCATATATGCTAGTTTGAAGTAAATTTAAAAATTAATGTTTGTGATTGAGCTGATGAAAACCAAAAATCATATCCAATAAATATATATATTTATTGGAATAAATTATATATATATATATAATCATTAATTATTTTGGATGATATATCTCTTGGGGGCTATGACTTATAATTTCAGTCAGATGTTGTGTGTGTGTGTGTTTTTCATTCTATTTTACCTCTAATAACCTACCTATTATTTAAATTTAAATTATATAATTTATAATATATTTATATATGTTTATATAAAAATATATATTATTATAATTCATAATATACACATACATTTATAATTATATTTATTTTTCTATGAGTTTATACGTATTTATTATTATATGTGTCAATATATTTAATATTAGATGTTTGTGTATTTATATATAGATACATACACATGTATAAATATGTAAATATAAAAAATATAAATACACCCACATACAATCATATAGTTATGCATATATACAATCACATTTTGAAACAAATATATTTTAAAATATACCTACACATATGCATGCATGCATACATACATACATGCATGCATGCATGCATAAATATAAGAATATAAGAATACAAGAATTCAAGCATACAATCATACATGAATTTTACCATGGGTACCATTATTCCTACTATCTCACTTCATATATAGTACACACTAAAATATTTAGTCTGAGGGATTTATCATATGGTTACATCTAGTTAAGGAATAAATTTTTTATAGATGAGATGAGTTTAAAAAATCTCTTGAATGAGAACCAATCATATGTCTCATATAGTTGAATTTTTTATGTGAAATTATATATATGTCCTTTCATTTTTTTTAAATATTATAATTTTTATGAATATTAAAATGTAACATTTAATAAAAAAAGTAATATCCAAATTATCATTCATACTCATTGGTTGTATATATGGTAATACATTTCATGATTTTCAAGGAAAATTAACCTCTCAATGTATGAACTAGAGTTATAACTAATGGATATTCATCATGTAGCATTAAAATTTTAATTAAATGTTAACGTAAACATCATTATAATTCTTCTATTAAAATACAGTATATTCTCATGACTCACTAACAATGTTTTTTGTAATGGATTACACATAAAGTATACCACATTGAGTGTTATACAATATTCATTTTGTATAATCGGGTCATGGTTAATATTTATAATCCACACTAACTGAGGTTGGAAAGATAAAAATAATTATAATATTCCTACATAATTGTTTTTCTTAAAAATGACTTGTGTCTTATAAAATCAAGGTTTGGTTGGGTATGTTTTCAATCACGTCATCTGTTAGAGCTCATCAAAGACAATATTTTTACTCCCATATAATGAATATGATATTTAGTCCCTCAATTGAGAAAGAATCAGGATATTTATAACCACAATTATTAGTCACATATGATTTGATTATCTACTTGGAAGAGTGACATATGGAATTATCATCAGCTAGGTGAATGGCATGTCATGTATTCATCATCATGGTAAATCTAGACTTTGATAATTAAGAATTTATAAGGATGTTGTATGAGATTTTCATACACTATGTCCCATGGTCACTCAATGACATATAAAAATTGATCATATAAATTAAATGTGATACATATGATGTAATTAGTGGGAACTTGTATAGAGATATATGTGTTTTGTGTAGATCCCAACAGATCCCTTTGTTTTTTGAGTATCATTGATTATATTATAAGTGTCGTAATTTGCATTAATTTTTGGATTTGATGTTCTATATTTGTTTTCAATTCTCTAAAGTACCATTTGGTAACACCTTTTGGTTGATCAAATTGGTATTGAGTTTTACAAAACATATAGATCAAATATAAAAATGTTTTACATTTTATCTGAAAAGAGTTTTAGATTGTCAATCACAATGTATTTCAAATGATGTGATACATAGTGAATTTCATGACAAATTTCAAAATTGTTTTTTATAATATATTAAAGGTGTTTGGGAAACTTTTTCATAGGTTTTTATATATGATATGATATACGGTTAAATGGAACCAAATACTTTTATGCTTTAGAGAAAGTGAGAGATTGACATGAATTTTCCCGCAAGGCAGGTGATATTGTATATGGCGATAGAGTATGACATAGAATACAACATATATATGAAAAATAACTTAAATATATACCTTTAGGGTATATAATATTTTCTGATATATATATCATATGTTATTACTTGGATATTTGTATTATACAACATGTGTTAATCATAAATCCATTTATCGTAAGGTATGATTCATTTGACATAGTTATGATTCATCTAAGGAAGTAGAGTGTTGATAAGTTAACACTAAAATATATTACACGTAGGTTATTACTGATCGCATTTTTCATGAGATGAAATATATGGGAGAGTGTTTTGTTGAGTGTTACATGAGATGAAACTATAGGTAGTTGCCGATGCATTTTAAAAACACATGAGTAAAGGCATGGGCTCGACGAGCATCCTTGAAACCTATAAAATGAATTCCTAACCATAAGTCCGGTTTATTGAATGATCCAACATCAACTCTATAAATAATAATCTATCCCTTATAGATATATATTCTTCCATCCTCCATTCTTTTAAAATATTAAACCGTATTGTGGTTGTTTGGAAGGTTATATATAAAACATTTATGGGATTCATTGAATTCACATTAATACACCATAGAGGAAAGATTCATTCAGATTTTCTTTAGGGATATTCATAAAAAAATATATCAAAATGAAATAATTAACCAGATTTTTTATACAAGGTACACTTTCTACATTAATAGTTTATACAATTTCATTTTCAGAGCTATGGTGATCTCGAGTTTTATGGTTTGTCGACATTTTCGGTACATTTATTAAATGATATTCATTCTGATGAAACCTATTAGTTAATTAATATTATCCATAAATGAATCAAAGATAATTATTCTAATGTATCATGGAACTATAATTTGATTTTAGTAGTTTTTACTATGTGGCACATTTTTTTAACTAAAATATCACTTTTAAATTAAAAATCAGCACTGTTAGTCATACCTACCAAATTGTGTGTCACATAGTTGTGTATTTTATTATTATAGATGAAAAATAATTCATGTATAATTTTACTAAGGTATCCTGAAAACATGAGTACTTTTGATTATTTTTAACTATGTGACAGAGGTTTTGAACTAAAAAGTCACTTAAAAATTGAAAAAACGCATTCATTCATATAATCCACAATACATGTTGTATTGATGTGAGGTAAATTAATACCCAAATAATTCCCAATAATTTATCATTTTACACTATTTTACAAAAGAATATAATGTTTTTTATCAGTTTTGACTATGTGATTCAAATTTTGATGTATAATCTCTCATTAAAGTGGAAAACATGTACTTTGGGTCATATTAAGCAAACCCTATGATAGAATGATATGAGGTTAATTCCAATATGTAATAAATGAATAATATCTAGTTTAATAAATTATATTGACAATATGAACTTGTTTTAATGTTTATTAGTACATAATGGGTATTATAAATGAATATATATATCATTTTAAAATCAAAAACACGCACTTTTTGTCATACCGACCACACTGCATGTCCGAATGATGATTGGTTAATTGTTAAAGGTCATAAATAAATAATGAAATTTTTTCATAAAGTATAATGACTATAAAAGTATGTCTGATCATTTTTGGAAATGTTATTCATGTTTTTAACTTTAAATTCAAATTTTAATTGATAATACAAAATTTTTATTATATCAACCAAACCGTTTATTGAATTAATGAGAGGTTGATTCCTATATTTCTAAAATCGCATTGAAATTTTGAAAAAAACATTATGAAAATCATAGAAGTTTTGATTAGTTTTTAAAATATGGGGAATGTTTTGAACTAAAATGCCTCTTTTAAATTTAAAACATGAACTTTTAGTCACAAAATCTACACCATAATCAAATTGACATGAAGTTAATTCCAGTATATTAAATGTGATTTAGGGATAATTTTTTTATTGTATCATTATAATCTGAGAATATTTTCACAGTTTTGAAAATTTGATGTGTGTTTTTTACTAAACAATTACATATAAATTAAAAAAAATTGACATTCAGTTATACGAGGAACTTCACATGTTAGAGTGATGTGAGGTCAATTAATAGATGTGAAAATGAATCATTTTTCATTTTAAAAAATTACCTTGAAAATTTGAGATTATTTATTGGTTTTGACTGTGTGAAATATTTTTTGAGCTAAAATTTCACCATCAATGTGAATACAGTCACCTTAAATCATATTATAGACACCATGTGTTAAATTATTGTGTTTTCAATTCATAAAACTCAAAAAATAATCATGGATAATTTTCCTAACGCATCATCACAATCCAAACATATTTTATTGGTTTTTACTATGTGACACATCTTTTGTGATAAAATGTCATTTTTAAACTGAAAATGTTCACTTTTAGTTATATCAACCACATTTTTTAGAAAATTATTATGAGACTTATTCCTAAATTTCAAAATTGAATAATTATTAATTTTTATATAGTATCAATATATTCTAATCTTGTTTTATATGATTTGAATATGTGATGCATATTGTTTTTGAAAATTTCACTTTTAAAATTAAGTGGCAAACATCTATATTATCATCCTTATTTCATGTCAGATTTATATGAGGATAATTCCTAAAGGTTAAAAAAATCATGGATTATTCACCAAAATTATCATGACAATACGAGAATGTTTAATTAGTTTTCACAATGTAACACATGTGTTGATAGAAAGTTTCACGTTTAAATTGAAAACCCACACATTAAATGCATGGATGTAGAAAAAAAATAAGATGAATACCATTTCACAAATTCCTATGGGAAAAAATATATTCTAGATTATGAAGTTATCCAGGGACTGAATAACTGTAATATAAAAAGTTTGAATAAAACATAGCATCAAAATTATAATAACAATAGTACATCAATAATTTGAAACAAAAAATTTATCAGTATACATCATATATATATTTATAGTGGAGTCTCTAAACCAATCATGCTATTATAAAAATATCAATAACAAGTTGGAAATTTTTTTCAACTTCAATCACCATACCAAATAACTGGAGTTCTTTTTTTTGTATAAAAATAACTCTTTTCTATAGTAATTATCCTTTTAATGATAATTTCTATGTCACATATATATGTATATATAAAAATGACCTCTATTTTCTTGGGGTGGTGTGTAGAGTTGAAAATAAGAACCATATAGTAATTAAAAATACAACACCAACATGATACGTTTAACCTTTCACAGCCAACACATTTCCTTTAATTATATGGTGCACTTAATATTTCCGGTCATATATCATGATTTTATTTACATATAAATAAAATAAATATCCCCAGTAATGATATTGGATGATATATAAATTAAATAATGAATATATATATACGTCCTAATTATGATTTCATTGATATTTTTAAAATAAAAAAAGAAGTTACAAGAAACCCCCTCCTCATAATTTCTACAAATATTCCGACACTTAAAGAAGTTCACTCATTGAAAAATAAATCCTCTCATGTGAATATTTGGACTCAAAATAGTTATTGTTGAAAAATCTCAACCTCACTTTACTCTATAGTAATTGTAATAGGACACTAATTGACCATAGCATGCCTCCCAGGGTGACAGAGCCTGCCAACTAGTTGATGATGTATAAGGTTTTAAGATGGGGAGAGTATTCCCCCTTGTTAGAGTGCACAATGACTACAAAAAATAAAACACAAGACATTTAAATTAAAAATCATAGTATTCTAATGTTATAAACTAGAATCACAAATAATAAATGAATATGGAATCATATAGTCATATAAACTCATAGTAATTCCATAACACAACGACTGATTACCCACCATGATGATCAAATAAAAGACATAAATAGAATAAAAATTACATGATGATTCACTACATCCCCAACACATACCTCCTATATATGTGGACCCCATCCAACCTATTCATCCAACCAATCACATAAAGGGATTATTCCTAACCAGAACCAATGATCAGAAATGTCTTCTTGAGTACTGATGATTCATGGTTGTCTGAGCATGGTGTGTATATAATATAGTAGGTAACCAACAACATGGACCCACGCATAACCAACAATTTCATGTTGTGAACATGTAATATTTTCATAATAATCAAAAATATGAGTCAAATTTTATAATAAATAATCAATGTTGATCCTCCTATTATAACATGATACCTAAGATCAGCTATACATGCTTCGATAAGTGTCATTGTGTCTTCGAGTATATACCCTCATCTAGAATATAGGGGTAGAATATACATTAACAAGAAAACCAATCATTCTCATAAAAATTAGGTTTGAATACACACACTTCTAGAGAATAATTCATTGATGAACTCAACTGAAAATCCGCACCCTGTCCAGGAAGCATGTCATATGGAAACAAAGGGGAAAATCTTCACCTAGTTTGGGAAGAAAGTCATCCCAAAACACAAAGGAATATCATACCCTATCAAGGATGAATTAATTATAAAAAATATGGTCTATATCAAAACCCTATTGATGAATTATATCATTTTGTAATTGAGGGGAAAATCCTCACCCTGTCAGGGAAAGAAGTCATCTAGAAACTCATTGTATTATTCAGATGGGTTTTTTACGATCATTATAAGACGATCTACAGTGGTAGTAGGGTATCAATGTATGCAGGTTGTCATGATGGGTATCTATCAATAATCTAGTAAGAATGAATAATTTTATGCATAAACCCCTAATTATATCTATGATTGTATGAAATTACATGACATATCCTTCCACATATCAGTCTAGGAAATAAGTCTCTACATGTTACCTCAATAATCTATTATTAAATATCTCATATTCCCCAAATTATAATGAATATAAGAATATATTTAGGAAAACCTATACATATCATCAAAACAAATTAAAATCTTTGTGTATCATTGGTTTGGGACAACTCAATGTTTGTACATTAGGGGATATTTATCATTTGACCATTCATGAAAAATAAATTGCTTAATACAAGAATGAGTGATAAATGGAGATCTCATTTGTCATAAAACATGATACATTAGAACAATTATTACAAATTTCATAACTATTAAACAACTATATATGTAACATGACCCTCATACGGTTGTTTTAATAGTGGATTTAAACACTATATCCAAAAATAATTCATATCAATACCTTAAATTACCATCTAATAACAATCACCAAATAACCTCTTACCGAGGAACATTTATGAAGAAAGATATTTTGAATAAAGGTGTTCCATAAGAATCATATTCCTTAAGTTCTAATGTTTGAACATATATTCAAACTCCTTAACTTGATAACATCAAATGAAATAATTTTGTATTATTTTTTTCACCTAGAACTATTTTTAATTACATCATCATAACCCTTATAAATTAAATCTATCAAACCCCATTTTTTGAAATCATTTTTAAATATTTTTTTAGTGAAAATTCTATTTAGAATTTCTAGAATCCACTTCATGGAAAAAAGTAACCACATACAACACTCGCAAATGTAATGATACAACAATCTTAAAAAAAATTATGTTCAAAATCCAACACCATACTCGAGGAGGCCTCGATATGAGAGTGACATTTTCAACTGGAGTCACGTCACTCCCATCTACTATCATCACCATGGTAAGCCACCAACAATGTCGACATTGGCAGTAGTGGGCCACCGGAGTCAATGACCGGTGGGATAACCATCCTGGAACAAACCAAGAGCAAACATCATCACAACCAAAATGAACTAACAAAGACAAGCACAAAAAACCTTCATCAAAAAATGGCTCCGAAGAAGAAACACACAGAAAACATCATGTGATATTTTCCCATATCCCATGAAAAGAGAACGAATTGCCATAAAAAATAGCCATCACCACTGATTTGAGGAGGGGACACTAAAATAAACCTGAAAACAGAAACATACTGAATGTAGATACCAATTCCAAAATCACCAATGTCCTAGAGGAAGTGAACATGATACCAGTCACAGTGTCCCACATTACAAAGTCCAATGATTACTGACACTCAAGGTCCAAATAGGAGAGAAGCAGAGGAGATTTAAACTAGATTTGGTATTTAAATAGTCAAGGGATTCAGATGATGATGAAATGGAATCTAGAAGCCGAACAAGGAAAACCCATCACCGGAGCACCTAGAGAGACAATCGACCAAAGAACCACAAATCCCAAAAACCACATTTGAACACCCAATCTAGATCCGACCCGGTGTGGTGTGAAGGAACTCATGGCCAGTGAACATCTAAATGGCCAGGGTCTCACACAACATACAATCACAATAGTTCCATCAAAACAGCCATAAAACCCACCATGAATATCATTACCAAAATTGGGAGAAAGATCTAGTGGAAAGTAAAGAATATAATAGAATAATACCAGCACATCCTAAACACTTTTTAGATAAAATGATATCAACTATTTGGGGGTAACTAATGTAACTCTTTACATTTTTATTTTCCATTATACCCAAACCACTTTTTGGATTTTATGTTTAATACTTTGAGTATTATCTGGTATAATACATTGTGGATAGTGATTTTCATTTATTATGGTTAGTAAATGTTACTATTAACATTTTTATTTCCATTATATCCTTTTAAATTTTTCAATATTATTTTAATATCACTCCCTCATAGTATTTAATGTAACTATTTATATTTTTCATTACTATCATATCCTAAAAATTCTTTAGGATATCAAGTGAAATTAAATTTCTTTTGATAATTTAATATATATCCTAAATTTATTTATCATCTTATATCCTAAAAATTTTAGTATATTCAGTAAAGAATCACTAAAATCATATACATGAATAAAAAAAATGTAACAGTAACATTCACTTTCTCACAAAAAAATGTAAATAATTACATTTTTCCTTAATTTCTCATATCCGAACGCATAAGGATATGATGTAAATAATTACCTAAAATAAATGTGGTAAAATCTTTTATTTGTTTACTTTGAACTTATGTAAGTTCAAACATAATCCCACTAGCCTCTTAGACACTATTTTCTTTTCAAAATATTTTTCTTAGACAATACAAAATACTTTATTTTTTAAGAAACGACATTTATTCACTTTTAGTAGTAATATGAATCAAATAAATCATTGTTTCCATGTTAATATATATATTGTGTAATATGTTATTGTATCCTTTCATTTTCAAAAGATAATTTTATTAACATATCTCACTAATGGTAGGTGGGAACACATTTCCAAATATTTTAACTAATATTTGGATAAAAACATTTATCTTTGACCAACATTTTTAACCAAATATTCTTCAAAAAACATTTTATTGGAATTAAAGAATAGTAAATATTTTTTATTCAATTAGTCATCTCAATAATTTTCATAATAGGTCTTTGTTATTTATTATCTTCTTGAATTAAGTGAGGGAAATGAGATTATGAAACTCATATTTTACATAGATTCTTTTAAAATTGATAAAATACTTTAAATTAAAATCCTTTATATATTAAATATTTACTTAATCTATTTAATGAAAACAAAAAAGTTATTTCAATTATTCTTTTTGATTTTTTACTCATGTAAATTTTAAACACCATTTAAAATATACATTCTATATCACCTACCCTTCGAAAATCAAAGCATTTATTTCAATAACCATTGTACCTTACATGGTATGTCCGTGGAGTTCCCAAATCCTTTAAGGTATTTATTACACAATCCAATCAAATTTTATTAATATTATTACTTTACAACCCCATGTTTCAATGACCTTGTCCAACTTGTAAAAGAAACATTGTTGAACCTTCAAAAAATTATTATAATTATAAATTTTACCATCTTTCACTATCTTCACATAAATAGAATCTAGAAATCCAATTTCGAGTTGATATATTCTCAACACATTTATATTATTATCTAAACATATGTTTAATTCAGTAAAATTTACAAAACATTTCCATAGATTCCAATAGGAATGATTATATAACCAGAACCTTCCTTGTAGGAAATCATTCATCTTTCCAAACATATTTGATATTATTGAATATCATGGACATACCCAATCATAATGTGTACATGAGACTGTAATTCCTTTGGTAAATTCTGGATTAAATGACTATTAAACCATAAATAAATCATTCCATTGTTCCATAAAAAACTAGATTCACATATTGAATAACTTCAACACATGGTTACTCATGAAGGAATTGTTCCAACACATATAATATATCTCTTTCTCAAGAAAAATTCATAGGATAGTAGCCATAGTATTTTATTACATTAAAATCCAAATTTAAAATGCTAATATAAATTTATAATTGAAGCTGATGATGCATTTTTTTTACAACAAAACATTTAATCAGATGTAAATCATGTCATATATATTTTATAAAGGACTTATAATGAATGTGATCACACTAAAATTGATGATACCATACATCATATCCATTTAGTGGGAAAAGATACAAATTTCACTAGATCCATGTCACTTTATCATTTCTCCAATTACTTCGTTATTTAGGTAGGGTGTCATCCCAATCAAAATAGTTATGACTCATGGAAAATTGAGTGGATAACCCATTTTCCAAATCAATTATTCGGATTCACTCAATTCTATTCCTTTCATAAAATATTCTTATTAGGGTCTCTCAGTCGGTGTAACTGAATTAAAACACCAAAACAAGGTAAAAAAACTGATCTAGGGGAACCAAACCCTAGCTTGAACCGCCCAATGAATAGTCTAGATTCACTCATTACATTCATTCCTTACACAAGATAATAAAGAGGCACCCAAAATTATCAAGATCTAGCCATTTGGATGATTGAGAAATTTAAAACTGTATCTTTAGAATAAATCTCACACTTATTATTTTTGGGTATTTAATTTAATTTATCACCAATTTAATATATATCATATACATATTAAATTAATAGATATTATATCTTATATAATAATTATTTTATCCTCAGTTATTCATTTTCTATGTATGAATTCTTTTAACTATTTCAATTAGGAATATTTATTCCCACAACAAAATTAAGATGTTCACACCACAATAATTATTTACTCTTTACACAACCTGTAAGTCTGTGTTAATCACAAAAAACATAAGCAAATTATATTCATATGTTTCCAAATGAGTCGTATACAAATGGTATGTGAACACTTCATGTAAAGGGATATATTTAAATGTGATTAAAAAATCTCCATAAGCGTAGAGTGATATATATCTAACGCTATTTACTTTGTTATCCACAAAAATCCTTTAATAAAGTAGGTGGTCTGACCCTATGTCCTTATACCCAAGATACATAACTCAATATAGAATTAAATTCATGAAAACTGTAACACCTAATATGCACAAACTATGCCCAATAAGGATTCTCAATATCATAACTAAAATTAAAAACTAAGGTAAAAGTAGATGAAAACAAAATTTTAAGATATCAAACATAGCATGATATGGAAGGCTCTAACATAGAACAAAATTATAATATAAATTTTAGCAATAATTTATTCATAATATAAAAAATATAATACTATGAATAAAATAAGGAATAATGTTTAAATAAATGAACAATTAAAATATTTAAACATGAGATAAACATTTATGAATAATTTCGTAAGTAAAAGTTAATTATAAACCATGTTATAATCTCACCTTTTACATTATGGACATTACATGGTTTTTAATATCATCTCTTTATATTCTTTCCGATATGAATTCTATAATATTTATCATTATATCGTATTTATAATTTAAATATATATTTCTATATGAATTATAAACTATTTATGATTGAGATTATATTTTTATAAAACGTTTACATAAATTATATATCATGCACATAATTATTATTTAAACATTAATCTTATCAATTATAAAAACAACTTTTGTCATGTATTACATAATTTCCAAACAAATTCCCATTAATTTGAACAAGTTCAAATTAATTAATTATTAACTAAACATGAATATTAAAAAAGTTTAATAAAAAAAATTATTTTCATAAATATGATACATTTATGAACTATTAATAAATAAATGAAAATTATAAAAAATTTATAAATTATTAAGAGTATAAATATATTATATTTTTATTAATAGGAACCCATTCAAATTTTATATTAATTTAAATTGATAAAATATTTCATGAATTATAGACATTTTATATTTCAATATCTACTATATAAAATTTTTTAATATATTATAGACATTATATATATTAGAATTTATAAAATCTTTTTAAATCTCATTTTATGATTTCAAAATAAGTAATTAATTTCTGTATAAAAAATCTTTCCATTTAAATTTTTATAAGGTATAAAAATACATTTATCAATTAACCATAACCATTTTATAGTTAATTAATTTATAAAACAATTTAATAAAATTTTATAAATACTTTCAAGTAGTTTTTCATTATTATTATTATTTATATAATATTTATAAAACAAAATAATTCAATTATAAATGAAATTATATTGATTAAAATTAAATAATTTATTTATTTTCAAAAACAAGAGTAATATATGTGCAATTTTCATATTTTATTTCCATGATTTAAAACTCATGTTTTACTCTTAAAAATTATTTTTGATAAATCAATAAATGTTTTTAATAATTAAATAAGCCTTACCATGTGATAACAATGATGAGTTTTGTATGATCATTAATGACCATGTGTAGTGGAGGACAACCCAAAAACAGACATACCGATCTTCAAAAATTGTCTTATAAATAAATTATATAAATAGTGTGCCTACAAATTGCCAATGGAAACAGTCTTTGTCTTCCTCGGTGAATGAGAATACTTGTTAAAGATCAAAATTCAGTAAACTAATGAACATTTCATTCGAGGGGGTACACAAAAAAATGGATATGTGATCGTATTGGAAGGATACCTCAATGTTTATGGGGTGTTAGGACCTTCGTCTTAGATAATAAATGGTAATGTGGTAGGAATACATAAAATGAGATACTTTCCCACAATTTCATGTTTTCTATATGAGGGATCATATCCATTTATAAAACCAACGATGAAGTGGTCCATTAAATGAAAATATGTCAGCCATATTAGTGTATCCACATAAATTTATTCCCATGATTCATTGAATATTATTCAATGATCGGTGAAACCAATTACTCTGTTAATAACATATAGTATTTGATAATTAAACCATTTGGGAGAAATAAATATATAACAAATATAAATATTTATTATCATGTATATTTGATACAAGAATTATAATACACATATTGAATGCATGTAATTAAATATATACAATATATATGTAATATCATTATATATATATATTAGTTCATAATTAACAATCTCCCACATAAAAATAAAATCCCATAAGGAATTTGTGCCTAGATTCACAACTCTAGGTGAATACATCCAAACTCCTTTGGATATGTTTTTTCGTAAAGAAATCTATTTATTTTGACAAAACACATTGTCCCAAATTTTATCCTCAAGAAGGTCAATATTGTGTGTCCTTTTGGGTCTTACAAGCATTGACAACAAATATGAAATCTCTATTTCATAGATGTATGAAAGAGAGGACTCAAGAAAAGCATTTAATGTGAGGAGGGATCATTCTAGGCCCTATTAGCATCACATCTTGTGATTTATTCTTGATTGATTGATCTAGTGTAGGGCCAATGTATTAGAGAGTTCTGATAAAGACGAAAGTAGTTCCAATGGTTTGTATAAACATTGACAAATGGGGTCAAATCCAAAAAAAAAGGGTTTCATCCTAGTATTCTTGTTCTGTAGATTGTGTTAGACGGGTGTGTTGTTAGTTCTTAATTTATACCAACATTGGTGGGTGTAATTGCGTCGTTCTCCAGTTTGTCCTATTCTTCTTATTTCATTTTGTCGTTCTTTTATCCCTATTATTATGTTTAAACTGAATTTTTTAATAAATGGGATCAGGTGGTGTATTTTCCATGGGTTATGAAAAATGTGGCTTTATCCATGTAAATGTTTTATTTTAATTATCTTTATGAATATAAATATTCATATTTTATGGTATTTTATGCTACTGTGACCATTGGTTTTTTATGCTATTATTTTTTATTTATCTGTATTTTTTATGCATTTTATTTTTCTTATATTTTGTTGGGTTTTGTGTCTGGTGTGTCATGTGCTAATTCATCCCAAATTAGAGATTTTGTGTGTCAATAAGAATTACCCCAAAATTAATATTTTCCGTATAGAAAATGTAACAAATTATATTCCATAAAATTAATGTAGTAATTTTTTATATACTATATCAATTAATTATTTTTAGTTAATCAATTATAGGATCTTTTATTTGTTGATGTGAATTCTGGAGGGAAAAAACTATTATTTATAATTTGTCTACTATACTATATATAAGGAAAAATACACCATATAGTCCTCATGTATTTTTTTATAATATATGTAGTTTTTGGTTTCATAATTTTTTTTGAAAATAGAAATGTAAATATATTTTTTTAAAGAAATTCAATAAATTCCAGAATGGTTTAAGAAATTATGTTTCCTACATACAGTCATGAACACACCCAATCAAAAATTGTGTGGGGGAGGCATACCATAATATAAGGACAATGTATAACTCCAATAAGGGCTGAACTGATTCTTTTATAATATAGGTCTAAATTATATAACGAAATAATGCATAATACAGAAAAATATAACCAAGAACAAGTACACAAGATTTAACGTGATTTAGTCCATTTCAAAATATTTTCATGGAAATAACAGCACCTGGTACACATTATGTTTATTAATTATAAAAATAAAAATAAATTACCGGGTGAGAACTGTCAAGAGATTAAAATAAGAACACAAAATTTATTGATTGACCACTTTGAAAAAAATGAATCTAAAAAACTAACACATACTATAAAAAATTATGAACAAAATCTAGCAATCTTATTCTCATGAAGTACATGAGAGTGAATGCACCAGGTCTTGATCTAAAGGTTTTTATTCCAACCAATCTTGTAGAAACAATCAATGAAGATGGCTGCACTTATTTCAGGTAATGTCCTGACCCAGATTCCACTAAATACTACCCTGAGCTAGTTCGCACAGGGACCTCAATTGCCCCTCCCTAAATGACAAAGACTATCGACCTGCATTGAGGGAATAATATCGATCATGGGGAGACTATAAGTCATATCAAAGTTTCACAATAGCATTAAATTAATAAAAAAGAACCAAATGATAATACCAATAACTAGAACAATACAAATATCCCATTATTACCAAAACTGAAAATACAAAATCCAAAAAGACAAAATTGAATTTTCCTGAAAATATATGTCAAGTGTTATTATGAAAAAACATAAATAAAAAACGACACATAAAACTACACCAATTGGGTCCCACCACCAAGTCTGGTTCCCTCAACCATGCTCCATCCTAGTCATCCTTCTAATATAGGACCCTTTCCCTTAACCTGTCTTGCAACCATGAAATATATTTAGGTGCTCATTAGGTCACCCGAGTCGGGCATGAGTACAACTCAATAGTCCAACACCAATGAAATCTAAAACAATATTCATTCAATACCAACATATGTAGTTATATAGAGAATAAAATTCAAGATATAAAAGAAATAATTCACAATTATTTAATTACACTTTATTTTTCCACATAACACATGGGTTCCCAAGGACACCCAAACTCGATTGATATCAAAATTTAATTTTTACAATTCTTCATCTCAATTCACATATGAATTCCATTTTTACTATGAGTCCATTCAATTAACATAATAATTCAATTGTTAACATTCATCCTTTACATCACAGATGAATTCTTTTGTTACCATTCATCATTTCAAGTCACATATAACAGATGTTGTTACCACTCATCATTTGTAGTCACATATGAATGCAATTTTTTACATTAATCATTTGAATTAAAATATTAATTTCATTGTTACCATTCATCATTTCAAGTCACATATGATTTCTATTGTTACCATTCATAATTTCATGTCTTTTTTAAATGCAATGGTTACCATTCATCATTTCCTTTCAAATTTCCACAACAACTCATTAATTAATTCACCAATTAATTAATCAAATATTACTAAATCGTATTCACACCATTCCATTAAATAAATAATTAATTAATTAATCACTTCAATACCAATAATTAATTCGATAATTAATTAATCACCTCAAGCTTATGAATTAATTCACTAATTATTTAATCACATCAATTCCATTTATTAATTTACCAATTAATTAATCACATCAATCAATTAGATAACTAAATAATTATACATTAATTAATTCAATAATTAATTAAATCCGAATTCACAATCTGTATATCCCCAAAATTAATTCAATATTTAATTATTTCAATTTTAGAATCTCAATATCACCAATTCCATAATCACTTAATTAATTAATATGCCACACCAATTATTTCAATTTTAGATGAAATGTTTTTAATCATCCAAAATCTATTCTATAATAAAATTCATGTAATTCAAAACCAGACTATTGGATTAAAACAATAGACAACCTTCCTCAAGTTTGATGGTTAACATTCACCAATGAATATACCTAATTTCTAGTTAAACAACGAAAGTCATAATGAATAAAAACATTTAGTTCCTATCCCTAAATCATAGACATAATTAGATTAGAGATAGATGATCCTATATTTATATCCATGATGAATAGAGGAAAAAATCTCATTCAAGAGTGGTAGAATAATGGGAAGGAGATACGAAACCAAATGGAATGAGAGTAACATAGCAATAGAGGTGATGATCTTCAACCCAATATTCGAATCACGATGAACGAAGGTCATATGCCCTTGGAATATGTCTAATTACCTCCCAAATATAGATTAATCATTAAAGAATGAGTGGGGTTTTTTGGGATAATATGGGGGTACATGAATTTTAAAATCTAATTTGGGTTAATTAAATACCCGCTCATGGATTCCTATGAAGAGGGGCGTTTTCCAAATTGTGTGCCATAATTGTATTCCTATTATAGGGGGTGTACAGTTTCCCCTAACATGGTTCATGGATTGAAAGCCCATGCACCATCCATGAAAATTCCATCGGCCAGGGTTCACACCATTTATTGGGATGGGGCACATGGTTTGGGAAAACCATGAACCAACCGTGAACATTCCCTCTTCCTTCCAAAATTTTAAATTTTCTCCCAAACTCACCACTAGGTAAAAACCAAAAAAAATGTACTCCAAAACAGGTAAAAGAGTACCTATAAACATAATCGATAAATCTCCTTAAAGGGTCGAGTTCTTACAATCTACCTGATATATAACAGTTCATCCTTAATCTATACTCATATGCATCTCTATGATAATAAGTAAAACATATCAGGCCACTAAGCCCACATATCCATGTATCTCTCTCTTGTTTCCTCACGCACATGACCATGTTTCCACAATTAATGAATTATTGTCACAATCTTTCCCCACAACACATTCTAATTGTAACCTATCACATGTATCAGATGTTACTCATAGGATTAATCTATCAAAAACTCAAAATCATACACATCGATCACATGAGATAGGTAGGGGTGATACCGCTGAATTCGTGACACATTGAAAACATCATGTATTACAATGTATTTCTATGGAAGATCAAATCACTATACCAAAAGATAAAATATATCTGCAACCTATAATGGTCCTAGAATCATGGGTTCTAGACTTCCCTACCTCTGTATCTTGTGGTGACCCTATCTATGTGACACCCAAAGGAATACATGCTCACCCAATGTAAACTCTAGGATTCTTTGACATCAATGAACATGTGAATTATACCTACTCTTATTTGTACCCATACATTTTCGGATAAGCAGAACCTACAACGTCATCTCTTGGATGAGACTTGATCCCAACTACTCTAACTCACCTACCACCATCCAACATATAGAAGATCTACATGGCCTACCATAATGTATATCATATGGTTCCATTTGAATATTTTATTTATATCTACTACTAAAGGAGAAGTCCACCATATCTAGGTGCATCTCCCACGACTGACCAAAGTCTAGGACCCATTCCCAAATCCTATCCTCAATCACCTATATTTCATGCTCTAAATTCTCATTTTTTTTATGAGTGGACATTCGTACATAGAAGAAACTATGTTCCAAGAATCAACAGCAAGCCCTAGCAGAATCATGAATTCAAATGTGATCCACGGTCTAAAACTATTGTCTAAGGACCCCCATGATGACAGAATCTTTACTAAACATATAATCCTCCCAACTAAAACACAAATAATGTTTTCCCCATATGAATGAAATTTGATTCCTTTTTCAAATAGTCTACAACCTCCCAAATAGCATTATTCATTTTAGTCATCCTTGGGAGATGCACCATAAAATCTATAGTAATTTCATCCCGCTTCCATTCTGGAATGGGTAGTGGTTGTAGCAAACCTCTTTTTTGTTGATGCTTGGGCTTCACCTATTTATAAGTGATGAATCATGTTATGAACCCTACTACCTCCTTTTTCATGTTCAGCCACAAAAAGTGTTGTCATGGGTCACAATAAATTTTTTTCACTACTGGATGCACAATCTTTTTCAGGGTATGAAATTCAATCATCATCTCCTGCCACATTATCATAAGAACAATGACTCAATTACATAAAAATATAGTATCATCCTCATCTATGGTCAAATAAAATGGTTCCTTCCCAACAAAAAGGCTATCCCTCAAGGTCAAATATTTTGGATCCTTATACTGTCTATCTCTAATCTGACTCAAAATTTTAGACTCCATTGAAACTAACATGAGATTTATCTACTCCCAAATCTCCTGAACCAAAACATGAATATCGTCCAATAAATTTATCATTTTCCACTCATCACTAGACTAATAAATTATCTGATTCTGATTCTTCCGGCTCAAGATGTCAGAAACACTATTTCCTTTCCCATGTGTATATTCTAGTTCAAAATTGAAATACTGAATATAATAAACACACCACTGATATCATAGATTCAAATAACTAAGCTAAAAGATATACTTTACGCTATTATGGTCAGTATAAACTGTAAAATTTTCACCAAAAATATTGTTTCACCAGCACTTCAATTCAAAAATAACGATAGCTAATTTGAGGTCATGCTTAGGGTATTTCCATCCATGTTGCATAAAATGCTGGGACACATATTCCAAAACCCGATCGCCCCCCCCCCCCCACATCTACAATACTCATAGAACTATTCTAGTAGTATAAAAATACACCTTATACTACTCACCTTTCTTGGGTATGATCAATACTGGTTCCAATGTCAAATGCTTCATTAACTCGTTGATGGCATTCACCCGTGCTTATGACCAGTCAAACAGTATCCCCTTTTAGGCCATGTTTTAATGTTGAACTACCAATCAGGAAAAGTACTAGATGAACCTATGATAATATCCATATTACCCCCAGAATGTGTTGGATATCAAAAATGTTTTTGGATTCTCTGAAGATACAACTAACTACAACTTATCTGGTTCCACTGAAACACATTCCATTGAGATGATGTGACCCGTGAAATATACATGATCAATCCATATATGAAACTTATATATATTAGAATATAGTTGATCATATCTTGGTGTACTAAAGATGATGTCAATATGTTGGGAATGATCATCACAAATCGTAGAGCACACTAAGGTGTCATCCACAAAAACTACCACAAACTGATCCAGGTACGGATGGAATATTTGGTTCGTCAAGGCCATTAAAACTGCTAGTTCATTTTTCAAGCCAAACATCATTAGGAAGAACTCATAAACGCTATACCTACTTCGAAAAGTAGTCCTTATTATATCATATGGTTGAACACAGAACTGATGATATCCTGATCACATGTTAATCTTATAGAAAACATTATCTTCCCTCATTTGGCCAAATATATTATCTATACGTGGAAGAGGATATTGATTCTTCATACACATCTGATTCAACTTCTAACAAATGACCCATAATAATAGAATCTCATCCTCATTCATAGAAAACAAAATCGGTGAAACAAATGTTGACATACTCAGTTAGATAAATCCCTTATCCTCTAACTCTTCCAATGGTGTCTTGACCTCTTTAATATCTTTTTAATCCATTCTATATTATGTAATATAAACTATATCATCACCCATCATGAGTTAAATTGTAAATTATACATATCTCTCGAATGGAAAACCTGAGTAGTCTCCATGAAACAAATCCTAAAACTGATCAACTTCATGTGGAAAAATATGTTGCATTATGACTCTATTTAAAAAAAACACTATAAATCTTTGCTGTTGGATCCCCTAATTACGGATGAAATGGCTCTTGAAGGCCCACCTTAATATCCCACTCTCCTCAGTGTACATAATTTCTACCATCATGAGATGTAAAAGTCACTCCATTCTAGTAAAAATCAATATGGGGTCATTATTTCACTAACTATTCCATACACATAATTAGGTTGAGTCCCAGCATAACTAGATTGTAATGATACCACAGAAAATGATACTTCCCAACATCAAGAGAACACTTTTTTCGATAATATATGTTCCCCGACCATACTCACAATGGTGTATCTATCTTCCTAATGCCACCCATGAATTCCACCACTAATATTAACCCATTCAAATGTAGTGTATAAATAATGAAATTAGAGGCATATGTATCAAATAAGGATCTAGTTAGAGTAGAATCAACATTAATAAAACCACTCACTATTCAATGTCAAGAACCACTCTCTAAAAGAGTATGATTAACTGCATGTGTCTATCCCACCCCTCATTCTTGTGATGAATTCGATGTCCCTTGAGTTACACCACGCTGTTGATACGACTACACTTTCCCCAAATCACCTCAAACACTGCCTCTTCCATCACAGTGAGTAAAACTCATGATTCTAGAGTGATATGGTGTATAAGATCCCAATCCTACACCCTAGTTATGTCAATCTCCACCATCCTTTCCCATCAATCCTGGTTTCTAGAAAAACCTCTATTGATGTCCCATATTTCTACAAAATTATCACTCTTCTTGTGGTCAGGAACATTTTCTACGATAGTGTCCTGAACTACCACATTGGTGAATGATCACATTAGAAGGGCCTTGTATAACCAACCCCAATACATTGTCACCCCTCTTTCCACTACCTTAACTAAAATTCTTATAACAACACTTACTTTTCTCAGGATATGTACCTCTTAATCATCTATTAGAAACCGCATTTCTGGCACTGGAAGCCTCAATCAGGTCGCCCTCAACTATAAGAGCTTCAACCACCACCTAAAAAAACATCTTTAACCAAAATATGTTGATATGAAACCAAATTTCACATTTAAGTCCTTCATGGAAACATCTCACTGTAGAAGCCCCATCCCATGCCAATGTTGAATCAAATTTCTGAAGATCTATATAATTTGTAGCATAGTCCATCACAAACATACTCCCCCGAGTCAACCGCATGAACTCATCTTCTCACTCCTGCCTTAGCATCTCTAGATAAAACTGCTCTAGGAACTTCTCTTAAAAGACCTTCCATAATAATCCATAAACCTATACTTCGTAAACATGAACATACAACAATATATTCCCTAATCCACATATAATATAAGTAGTAATGTTGATTCTGTTCTTATTAAGAGTTTCCAAATGGTCAATTATGGTCTGGATAGGCTCAATCATGAACTCATCTGCCTCTGGTCCACCTTCTCCAGTGAATGTTGGAGTGTGTTGTAACTATAACTCCCTTGACAAGCTAGACATGCTTTTCAAAACCCACCTTGGGTATCTCTCTATATTCTATATGAAGTGATCAATTTTCTCTTTGAATAGCTCCCATACTTCCTCACCCAATATTATTCGTGACTTGTGTTCCACTTATAGAGGAGAGTCTCCATCCATGTCCTCTTATCACACTCTCAACAAGAGTCATAATTGTGGAATATCTTTGTAATTATAAACAAATGTCTAATAACATATCACACCACATTAACCCATTTAACAAAAAGGAATTCACGTAATCCAGATCAATACATCTCTCTTTTTCCTACCACATTGTCAAATCTGAGGTGTTATCACTACCCTTAACCATCATACATCTTGATCATGGTTAAGAAAGGGTAAAATCATCTCATAAATATACATTCACATTAGACATCGTGTTTCCAATTGAATATATCAGAACATGCATCATTAACCATTATAATTCATATTAGGCACCATTTTTTTAGTTCAGTCACACAAGTAACGAAAACATTTCAATTTTAGAATTTACCCAAAACCTGTATTCTCATGTGTGACTAAAATAATGCGTGTAAATAAAAATCATGGGTTCCTATAATAATTCATGCATACTAAACTCTCATTTCATTTTGTTCCATGATTCAAATCTCAAAAACTATAAAAAAATAGTCACATCACACAACAAATGTGTCACTCGAGGTGAAATAACATTAAATATAACATCACACATCAGTGCTGACAATCCCACCTTGGGTACTTCGTTTTTACCCTCATACAAGGGTTAGCTACTGTAACAGCCCAAGATTTTATAAAAAAATATTCTTTTTAATTTTATTAAAGTCTTGTGTTGTACGCTACACCAAAAGGAGCTTGCACAACACACATCCTTGACTTGACTTGCATTACACGCAATCGCGACCTTCCTCGATAGCGTGTGTAGTACGCAATACCGAGTTTCACTAAACAACGATATGCTATAAAAATATTATTAAAACTAGCCGTTCTGAATAGTAATAACCACTTTTTGAAATCCAGTAAATCTTATTTTTCAAAATGAACTTTATTTTTGGATTCGGAGTATCGAATTTAGCCTAAGGTGAAATTTTGGTACTTTTCGGATAACTTTCATATTCTGATGACTAGTGAAAATTACTAAATTATAATTAAAAACAAATTTTTTAATCGAAATAATTAATATTGATAAATCATTAATTTGAGTGGTTTTAAATTATATTTAGAATATATTTTTACAATTTAATACAATGTTGGTCATTGGATGTAGTTTCACATTTAAACTAGACATAAACAAGTGTCAATCTTTTGATAGATATTGTTTCTTAAAAACACGCTATTTGTTTTAACAGCGGGATTTAATTATAAAATTAATTAATGAAACTTTTATGTTATGAATTTGGTAAAATAGACTTCATTTTTGAATTCGGAATATGAAATATAGCTTGGGATGAAATTTTGGCATTGTTCTGAAAAACATCAATTTTTGATGAATAGTGAAACTACTAAGTGGTAGGTTAAAAACAGAATTTTGCATAAAACTTAATTTTACCGCTTCTATGAATGGAATTTCGAAAATCCGAGAGACACGGTTAATATCAAGGACTAAAATGTGGTTCAATGAGATGAAAATAATTTTTTGGTGAATAGTAACTTTTTACTTTTTTTACCACGGTTAATAGTAAATAAGGTAACTAAGGGTAAATATGATATTAATATTACCCTAACACATGTCCTAATTCTATTGGACAAGTGTAATTCGACCAAAAACAAACTTAGGAATAAAATATGACCATTTAGGCCCACTTGGATTAGATTAGGACATTTATTATTAATTTATTTAAAGAAGGGTTAAAATAGTTAAAATCAAAGTTTAATAAGTAAATCATTTTTAATATGGGGTTATACATAAGATAAATTCAATTGTAAATATTCATTAGAAATCTAAAAAGATTTCCTACATGATGATATTTTAATTGAAATTTTTAGACATCAAATAATGTAATTTATTTATGACACAAAGATGATGCAGTAATTATATTATTAATGAAATATTGACATAACTGATGTTATAAACACCAAAATAAATGTAATTTGAGCCTTTTTATGAATTCAACTAATTTTATAGGTTACTATGATATATTAATGTTGATTTAATCAACTTGGTTCGAACATATAATTCTTTTATGACTTTCACAAAAATCATATATCAAATAGTGTCAAAATTGACACAAAATAGTTTTTAAATAAAATATTATATTTTTAATTGTTATTTTATTCCTAAAAATCTAAGGTTCGGCCAAATGACTTAGATAAGGATATATATATTAATAATAAACAATTTGGGATTCGTTTGGCATGTTATAGAAAGTTTATTAACCATATAGTGAAAGAAAACAAAAAGACACGGTAAAAGTTAAATTAATTAACTTAGAGTTAAATCTAATTGATGAGGTTAAAATAATACCCTAAACTTGTCTAAATCCTATTGGTTGATAGGATTTCGACCCTTACCCACTTTATCTTCGAAATAATACCCTTTGGAACCATTATAAACCGATTTAGACTTTAATATAAAATAATATTTTGAGATATTCCTAAGGTGCCCCTCTCCTCCCCTATAAAAGGACACCTCCTCCCCCTCCTCCTCACATCAATTTGAGCACTCAAGCTCGGCCAACCCATTCCAATTTATCCTCTCCACTTCCCTAGCAACATCCTAGAGGTTCTGGTCTTCCTCAAAGACCAATTTTAGTGCCCTAAGAGGAGGTCTCAAAGAGGCACTTCAAAGAAGAGGTAATTACCGTTACCAATTCTTTCATCTTTATTTCTTCTTCCACTTCTTCTTCTTAGGTTGTTTCATTATGAAGTAATAACATCAGTATCACTCATATACTGATATGTTATTATAAGTATGAAACAACCCTATTTCACCATCTATCCATCCTATGGAAAAAGAAATCACCGCGCGTGCGTACGTACGGAATACCGTCTCCACGCCGTGGTGTAATCTATTTTCCACCACCACCTTACATGGATGGGTATAATGGTGTAAAGAATAACTATACATAGTTATTACAACATCATATTGATTTTGATATATTGTATAATACACTCCAATTCAATTCAATATTTATAGAAATGATATCATCGCTCGTGCGTACGTACGGAATACCGTCTCCACGACGCGATGAGATTCATTCTACATGTTAACCATTTAAGAATGATTATAATGTATATATAAGAAATAATAATGAAATATATGACATTATAAAGCTACTGGATTTATGTATATATATACATATGTATGTCATCTACTTACTTCCATTTCTAGACAATTAGGAAAGGAAAACAGCGTTCATGCGTACGTACGGACTACCGTCTCCATGAACGGTGTTTTTCATTTTATTTATCTACCTATTATATATATATATATATACTGAATATATATGATATATAAATCATATTTTATATTCTGGAAGTAAGTAAATCATGATATAAGTAATAATGATGTCAAGAACAACAAGTCAAAACACCTACGATAAATGAAACGATTTTACCCAAAACGCTTCTTTAACATGGAATTTACAAAAGAACGGGTAATATAATGTCATAAGTGAACCATATATGATATCATAAAAATGAATATGATTCTGTAATAAGTCAATAACATGATTTAAATCATTATACAGGAGGTTCGGACACTTACAAAGCAAGTCGGACCTAAGGTAAGGGAAATATCACAATCTCATTTTTATCCGAGATTGTTTATTCGTAAGTATTTACTGGGGTGTATTTTATCATCCACATCCATGTTCCCTCAATATGTAATATTATTTCCATCCACCTACAATTGTTTAAATCCAATTTTACCCTTCTATGAGTTTTTAGTAAAGGATATGAAAGGAATCTTTTTTCGTTTTTCGTACGAGGTACTTTTTGACTTTTCCGACAAAAGTACGAAGAATGTTTTATTTAACTTATACGGCACGAACGGATTTATACTGTTCTATAAAGCCTTATTTTCATGAAGCTTCCTATAAAAGATTTCATGACTATTTTCAATAAAATCTCTTTCTTTTAAAATTGCATGATGTTTTGTGAAAAGAAATTGATTTTGAAGAAGAAAGGATATTTTCCTCAAGAACTCAATTCAAGTGTTTTATCAAAATTATTTTCCATATAAGATAATAAAGGGTTCTGTTTCTATCCATATTTTTACATTGATTTGACTATGTTGTGATGAAATTATGTTTATGAATTCCTTTATCTTATATGAATGGTTTTATGATGTCATGTTGTTTAAGAATCCCATTTTTATTACATGGGTTATGCAATGATGTATGATTTATGATTTTGTGGCACACATAAGAAAGGATTCATCAAGAGATGGGTGGGACCTATATCTCCCTCCAATGCATTGGGTAAAGATTTCATATCTCATGAGATAGACATGGCTGGAATGGTAGGTTATACCGGTTCAGTGAAACAGGACTGAAACGAGGATTACTCGATTCAGAAAGGGACTTTGTCCACTAAGATAGTCTTGGCAATGAGTCTTGACTAACAAGAAATGATTCTCTATGATTATGTGTATATTCCACAATGAGTAATGTTTTATGTTATGATTTCATTTTCACTTCTATGATTTATCCCACGTTTTGATATTATGAGCTCTTTTGCAGGTTAAGATTTCCAAAAGCTATGTTCTTATGTATATGATGTGATTGATATTTCTTTTGTTTACCCTTACTGAGCATTTGAGCTCACCCTTTTATTTTTTCTTTTCCCCAGGATATAAAGAAAGGTTTTAGGTAAAAAAAGATCTTTATGGGAGATGTTGAAGATCTTTCACCACGTTTAGAAGATTACGTTCCGAGTTTCCAAAGACACTAAACTATTACGATCCTTGTGTGTGTGTTTTAGTTATGTACTAAGTATTCCGCAAAAGTAATGTAATGTCCATGTACGTCAGGCTTCGGGTCTCTACAGTTGGTATCAGAGGAAAGGTTTAGTCAACCTTTGGAAACTAGGATGCGAAAACGTTAGTGAGATCCCTAGAGATATTTCTAAGGTATGTCTAGGGATTCCCCTAAGGATAAGTATACGTATAGGATATAGTCCTAGAACTACGATAATGATCTTAGAATTTAACCTAAGATGTTAGATATTGAAGGTACTTCCCCTTTATTATGTTGTTTTCCCTAGCATGATTTTTGCCTCTCACACTATTCTTTTTGGGTTTTAGAAAATGGCTGGAAACAAGATGATTCACAATAATGGAGGATATGATGGACAATGGAATGATATTCTTCATGAGCAACCAAATGAAATTGTATTTGGATGTTCAAACATCATTATTATGCCGAATCAGCAATCTCATAATATGATCAATAAAGTAAAATTTGGTAAGTTTCCTGACTCGGCTAATAAGAGAAAGATGGAGTTTCATGATGATCATAGAGGAAAGAAAGTTCAATTTCCCCTATGTAAATCATGTGGGAAGAGGCATCAAGGAGAATGATTCAAAGGAACTGGAAGATTCTTTGGGTGTGGAAAAGAAGGACACGAAGCAAGTAAGTGCAAAGGAAAAGGTTCAGTTAACACCATGGATGAGGATAATGGTATTGCTATGACATCAACAATGGTTAAATGCTTTAAATGTGGAATGTACGGGCATTATGCAAACCAATGCCCTAAGGGAAATTCTCATGAAGAGAATCAGTATAGTCGTATGGGAAGTATTTATGTTGATGATGATGAAGAAACTACAAATGATATGTGAGATGAAAGAAATGTTGAAGCTCGGTCAATGGTCTAAGAATGTAGTGGAATGATTATATGTTTATCATTTGTAATATTGTATAAGTAATATCATGGAATAAGGAGACATCTAAGGATTGTTACACTGTTGTCTTTCCTTAAGTTTGGAAAGTGTATGATGAATGGTACCAGTAACCATGAAAGGTTATTCAGATACTTTTGGAAAGTAGATGATAAGTGCATATTGAAAGGATAAGAAGATAATGAGATGTTTGATTGTATTCATGAGCTCATGATTGATATAAGGACTAAGTGATATCATGGTTTGAGTATATAGAATTTTGAGGATTTTGGTATGTGGAAAGCGTTAACTTTTAACTGCATTCAAGTTTTCACTAAGGTTCAATGGGTATTCAAGAGAATACATGATTATGGACTTTGAATGTTTGGAATATGATAAAAAAACATATCTTATGATATATGGGGTTCAACGATGGTATTAAATCTCTGGTAATCATTTTCACTATGTTATGAAAGTGGACTGCAGTATTATGGATAAGCCTAAAGACTAGAATGGATTATGTTGGACATAAAATAGTATTGTTTAAGGATAGAAGTTCTTTTTTTCGATATTATTGATGTGATGTTATAGTAATGAAGTTTTAGAAAAAGGACAACCTGCAGGACGGGCGACAGCCCATCGCTTCGGACAAGGCTGTAGGAATCGAACCCACAACCGAAGTGCGACTGGCCTTTATCGCCTACCACTGACCTACAGGAAGTCCCTGTTTAGTAGAAACTAGTTTTATTATATTAAGCAGTATGATATATGAAGTATAAGTCCATTTTAGGAACTATATATGATTAATCTCACTATAGATCGACTTATGTATATAATTTTTGCTAACCTTTTGTTTGAGACAGATGGAATGACCCGTCATTCTATCACATGATCTGATAACACTTCACGAATAACAAATTCAACTTCATTTATTTAAGAGATGAAGTGGAAATTGTTCTAGGCACGAACATTAGTGAGATTGTACCAAAATAAAGAAAGTATTTATTCCAATTCAAATTTTCAACTTTAGGGAAATGATCTTGAAAACCAAAAATGTTGTCCTAGTGATCTTATACCTGATGAATCGGATGGTACCTTAGATCGTCACAAATTTATGGATTTGTGATTATTGGCTTTTCCATAGCCATGTTCTCTACCACTCTCCATCAGAACATGATGGTTAGATTTCTCTTCCATATCCATATTTTCACCTATGTGGAAACCCAATGATTAGTTTATTTGGGTAACCGTTACGTTTCATACTTTTGTTTTTAAAGATTGGTTTTGATATTCCTTTTTACGATGTGGGTTTCTATTAAAGAAACTTTCGAATAGTAAACCATTTATAACCCTGACGAATTTCGAGGGCGAAATTCATTTTAAGGGGGGTAGAATGTAACAGCCCAAGATTTTATAAAATTTTTTTTTTTTAATTTTATTAAAGTCTTGTGTTGTACGCTACACCAAAAGGAGCTTGCACAACACACATCCTTGACTTGACTTGCATTACACGCAATCACGACCTTCCTCGATAGTGTGTGTAGTACGCAATACCGAGTTTCACTAAACAACGATATGCTATAAAAATATTATTAAAACTAGCCGTTATGAATAGTAATAACCACTTTTTGAAATCCAGTAAATCTTATTTTTTTAAATGAACTTTATTTTTGGATTCGGAGTATCGAATTTAGCCTAATGTGAACTATTGGTACTTTTCGGATAACTTTCATATTCTGATGAATAGTGAAAATTACTAAATTATAATTAAAAACAAATTTTTTAATCGAAATAATTAATAGTGATAAATCATTAATTTGAGTGGTTTTAAAGTATATTTAGAATATATTTTTACAATTTAATACAATGTTGGTCATTGGATGTAGTTTCACATTTAAACTAGACATAAACAAGTGTCAATCTTTTGATAGATATTGTTTCTTAAAAACACGCTATTTGTTTTAACAGCGGGATTTAATTATAAAATTAATTAATGCAACTTTTATGTTATGAATTTGGTAAAATAGACTTCATTTTTGAATTCGGAATATAAAATATAGCTTGGGATGAAATTTTGGCATTGTTCTGAAAAACATCAATTTTTGATGAATAGTGAAACTACTAAGTGGTAGGTTAAAAACTGAATTTTGCATAAAACTTAATTTTACCGCTTCTGTGAATGGAATTTCGAAAATCCGAGAGACACGGTTAATATCAAGGACTAAAATGTGGTTCAATGAGATGAAAATAATTTTTTGGTGAATAGTAACTTTTTACTTTTTTTACCACGGTTAATAGTAAATAAGGTAACTAAGGGTAAATATGATATTAATATTACCCTAACACATGTCCTAATTCTATTGGACAAGTGTAATTCGACCAAAAACAAACTTAGGAATAAAATATGACCATTTAGGCCCACTTGGATTAGATTAGGACATTTATTATTAATTTATTTAAAGAAGGGTTAAAATAGTTAAAATCAAAGTTTAATAAGTAAATCATTTTTAATATGGGGTTATACATAAGATAAATTCAATTGTAAATATTAATTAGAAAGCTAAAACGATTTCCTACATGATGATATTTTATTTGTAATTTTTAGACATCAAATAATGTAATTTATTTATGACACAAAGATGATGCAGTAATTATCTTATTAATGAAATATTGACATAACTGATGTTATAAACACCAAAATAAATGTAATTTGAGACTTTTTATGAATTCAACTAATTTTATAGGTTACTATGATATATTAATGTTGATTTAATCAACTTGGTTCGAACATATAATTCTTTTATGACTTTCACAAAAATCATATATCAAATAGTGTCAAAATTGACACAAAATAGTTTTTAAATCAAATATTATATTATTAATTGTTATGTTATTCCTAAAAATCTAAGGTTAGGCCAAATGACTTAGATAAGGATATATATATTAATAATAAACAATTTGGGGTTCGTTTGGCATGTTATAGAAAGTTTATTAACCATATAGTGAAAGAAAACAAAAAGACACGGTAAAAGTTAAATTAATTAACTTAGAGTTAAATCTAATTGATAAGGTTAAAATAATACCCTAAACTTGTCTAAATCCTATTGGTTGATAGGATTTCGACCCTTACCCACTTTATCTTCGAAATAAGACCCTTTGGAACCATTATAAACCGATTTTGACTTTAATATAAAATAATATTTTGAGATATTCCTAAGGTGCCCCTCTCCTCCCCTATAAAAGGACACCTCCTCCCCCTCCTCCTCACATCAATTTGAGCACTCAAGATCGGCCAACCACTGACAATTTATCCTCTCCACTTCCTTAGCAACATCCTAGAGGTTCTGGTCTTCCTCAAAGACCAATTTTAGTGCCCTAAGAGGAGGTCTCAAAGAGGCACTTCAAAGAAGAGGTAATTACCGTTACCAATTCTTTCATCTTTATTTCTTCTTCCACTTCTTCTTCTTAGGTTGTTTCATTATGAAGTAATAACATCAGTATCACTCATATACTGATATGTTATTATAAGTATGAAACAACCCTATTTCACCATCTATCCATCCTACGGAAAAAAAATCACCGCGCGTGCGTACGTACGGAATACCGTCTCCACGCCGTGGTGTAATCTATTTTCCACCACCACCTTACATGGATGGGTATAATGGTGTAAAGAATAACTATACATAGTTATTACACCATCATATTGATTTTGATATATTGTATAATACACTCCAATTCAATTCAATATTTATAGAAATGATATCATCGCTCGTGCGTACGCACGGAATACCGTCTCCACGACGCGATGAGATTCATTCTCCATGTTAACCATTTAAGAATGATTATAATGTATATATAAGAAATAATAATGAAATATATGACATTATAAAGCTACTGGATTTATGTATATATATACATATGTATGTCATCTACTTACTTCCATTTCAAGACAATAAGGAAAGGAAAACAGCGTTCATGCGTACGTACGGACTACTGTCTCCATGAACGGTGTTTTTCATTTTATTTATCTACCTATTATATATATATATATATATATATACTGAATATATATGATATATAAATCATATTTTATATTCTGGAAGTAAGTAAATCATGATATAAGTAATAATGATGTCAAGAACAACAAGTCAAAACACCTACGATAAATGAAACGATTTTACCCAAAACGCTTCTTTAACATGGAATTTACAAAAGAACGGGTAATATAATGTCATAATTGAACCATATATGATATCATAACAATGAATATGATTCTGTAATAAGTCAATAACATGATTTAAATCATTATACAGGAGGTTCGGACACTTACAAAGCAAGTCGGACCTAAGGTAAGGGAAATATCACAATCTCATTTTTATCCGAGATTGTTTATTCGTAAGTATTTACTGGGGTGTATTTTATCATCCACATCCTTGTTCCCTAAATATGTAATATTATTTCCATCCACCTACAATTGTTTAAATCCAATTTTACGCTTCTATGAGTTTTTAGTAAAGGATATGAAAGGAATCTTTTTTCGTTTTTCGTACGAGGTACTTTTTGACTTTTCCGACAAAAGTACGAAGAATGTTTTTTTTTTCTTATACGGCACGAACAGATTTATACTGTTTTATAAAGCCTTATTTTCATGAAGCTTCCTCTAAAAGATTTCATGACTATTTTCAATAAAATCTCTTTCTTTTAAAATTGCATGATGTTTTGTGAAAAGAAATTGATTTTGAAGAAGAAAGGATATTTTCCTCAAGAATTCAATTCAAGTGTTTTATCAAAATTATTTTCCATATAAGATAATAAAGGGTTCTGTTTCTATCCATATTTTTACATTGATTTGACTATGTTGTGATGAAATTATGTTTATGAATTCCTTTATCTTATATGAATGGTTTTATGATGTCATGTTGTTTAAGAATCCCATTTTTATTACATGGGTTATGCAATGATGTATGATTTATGATTTTGTGGCACACATAAGAAAGGATTCATTAAGAGATGGGTGGGACCTATATCTCCCTCCAATGCATTGGGTAAAGATTTCATATCTCATGAGATAGACATGGCTGGAATGGTAGGTTATACCGGTTCAGTGAAACAGGACTGAAACGAGGATTACTCGATTCAGAAAGGGACTTTGTCCACTAAGATAGTCTTGGCAATGAGTCTTGACTAACAAGAAATGATTCTCTATGATTATGTGTGTATTCCACAATGAGTAATGTTTTAAGTTATGATTTCATTTTTACTTCTATGATTTATCCCACGTTTTGATATTATGAGCTCTTTTGTAGGTTAAGATTTCCAAAAGCTATGTTCTTATGTATATGATGTGATTGATATTTCTTTTGTTTACCCTTACTGAGCATTTGAGCTCACCCATTTATGTTTTCTTTTCCCCAGGATATAAAGAAAGGTTTTAGGTAAAAAAAAGATCTTTATGGGAGATGTTGAAGATCTTTCACCACGTTTAGAAGATTACGTTCCGAGTTTCCAAAGACACTAAACTATTACGATCCTTGTGTGTGTGTTTTAGTTACGTACTAAGTATTCCGCAAAAGTAATGTAATGTCCATGTACGTCAGGCTTCGGGTCTCTACAGCTACTCCCATGAAATAACTCTTAATCAAGGGCCAAATAATCTTTTTCTTCGATCTACCATTCCAAAATAGTACGATATAATAAAAATAATAGAAACCCCTTTGATGCCACATTGTAATGTCTCGACCTGGGTTCCCCACATCGGTTCCCCAAGAATGTTATTTACATGACCACAATCTTGCCTCTTCATACATCATACGCTACGGACTAGTAGTGGGGGTCTCATATAAATCAGGGGTAGATTATACCCTCTTTATCAAAGTATCACAACAACAAAAAGTAATTAACAACAAACTGATATAACCAACAACAAGAACGACAAAAATATAACATCATGACCAAAAATGAAAATACAAAATCCAAAAAATAAATAGTATATATGTCATGCCAATATGTGTCTAGTTTTAATATTAAAAAACCAAAATAAATAAATAAACTGAAAACTCCTCCAAGCGGGTCCCGAAATTGAGTCATGTTCCCTCAACCATGCTCCATCTCAATGATCCCTCTAACATAGGACGCTTTCCCTAAAAATATCATGTAACTACGGAATTTATTAGGGTACCGATCAACAATCCACTGTGGGCTGTGAGTACAACTTATTAGGGCACCACCAACGTTGTCAAAAACAATATCCTATCAATAATAGTATAAGAAATTGTATAGATAATAAATTTCATGCTATAAAGAAAATAGTTTACACTAATAAATTACTATTTATTTAACCGCATTACACTCAGGTACTTGATAACACTTGAAGTAAATTGATACATGATTCTATTGTTACCAATCATCATCTCTATTAACATTTAAATTCATATTGTTATTATTCATCCTTTCAACTCACATATGAATTCCATTGTCACCATTCATCCAGTCAAGTGACATATGAATTTCATTATTACCATACCTTATTTCAAGTCACATTTCAATTTCATTGTTACCAATCATAATTTCCAGTCACATAAGAATTTCATTGTTAACATTCATCATTTTAAGTCACACATAAATTTTATTTATACCGTTCATCATTTCAAGACAAATATGAATTCCATTGTTACCATTCATCCTTTAAAATCACATATGAGTACCTTTGTTACCATTAATCATTTCAAGTCACATATAAATTACATTATTACAATTCATCATTTCAAGTCACATATGAATTCCATTTTTACCATACAACATTTCAAGTCACATATGAATTCTATTATTACCATTCATCTTTTAAAGTCACATATGAATTCCATTGTTACCATTCATCATTTATTTTCACAATTACCACAACTACCCATTAATCAATTCACCAATTATTTAATCCAATTTAACAAAATCATATTTACTCCATTAAAAAATTATTTCAATATTTAATTAATCACATATATCCCATTAATTAATTAATCAATTAATTAATCACCTCAATCACATTAATTAATACACTAATTAATTAATCATATCAATAAATTAATTAATCAAAAAATTATTCCTTAATTAATTTATAAATTAATTAAATTATAATTAAAAATCCCAATATCCCCATAATTAATTCACAATTAATTTATTTCCATTTTATAATCTCAATACCCCCAATTCCACAATGACGTATTTAATTAAACTACCACATTAATTAATTAAATTTTAGAAACACAATTTCTATTAATCCAAATTATATTATAAATAGAAATATATGTAATTGAAATAAATACTTTGTGATTTGAATAATTTACCACACACCTCAATTTTGACGATGAACAATCCAAGATGAATATACCCAATTTTTTGAAAAACAACAAAAATCCCGATGAGGTACATTATCTATATCTGATCTCAATATCTATGATTTAAATGGATTAGATTTAATAAAACATAGAAATATATCCATAAATAACATATTAAAAACACCCATTCAAAATGTTATAATATTATGATATATATATATATATAGGAAACCAGATGGGATGTGATTCACTTACCATGAGAGGTGCATATCTTTGATCTCTGCTTCGAATCCTGAATAACAGAGGTTGGAATCCTAAATAATTCCTTTGGGAACCTCCAAAATAGAGATTTCTCATTATTGGATGAGTGGGGGTTGACATGGGGTTAATATTTGGATTTAGGAATTTAAAAATGTAATATTAGGGTTAACTAAAAACTCGTGCACTGTTGGTTCTGTACAGGTGCACAGTTTTTCAAACTGTTCCCCATAACTGTGTTCCTCTTCTAGGGAGGGTGACATAGTTTCCCCTAATAGGGTTAATGGATTGAAAAACCATTCACCATTCATATGAATCCCCATTTCTAGGGTTCGTACAGTTCTCTGTTATGGGTTGCATTGTTTGGGAAAATTATGCACCAATCATGCACTTTCCCTCTTCCATCAAAAATTCTATATTTTTACCCAAACAACCCCTAATGTAAAACCAAAAAAAAATACTCATTAATATGGAAAGTTGTACCTATAAAAATTCTTTACAAATATCCAGATGGGTTGAAGATATTAAATTACAGCTTGGAAGGATGTTTTCATCACTACAGGGCCAACAATGAGATGTTTCCTTGGGAGATAAACAGGTCGAGACAAAGGACTATCAACGTGAAAATGAAAAAAATGTATTAACTGAATAAAAATTGAATTACAAAGCTAGGATAGGGTGAAATATAGTTATCTTGAAAGATCCAACATGCACATGGGCTGATCAATTCCCCCTGACAATCTAAGATCCTCAAAAGTCCATAGCAAATAATGATCCACCATGAGTAAACATCGAAACAGAAGGCTAAAATCATAATCAAAAAATCTAAAGTAACTAGATGGATTATGTAAAAGGGATGTAGCGATTATAAATGTCCAGGAATATAAATGTAGAGGATATCCATGGTATCATAGGTTATATTCCATAGGCCACATCATAGTACAGGCCAGAAGGACTGGCATTGGAGACATAGGACCAAGTATAACAAAACCACGTATCCAATAATAAAAATTTGAGGATAAAAAATAAATAAAAACATTATTTAAGGCCTAATTATGAATCAATTTACGATTATTGACTAAACAGAGGAAATTTTAATTATAAAACAAAATGAAAGAATGAGCAAATTCAAAAATATCCATCATTTTCAATTGAAATTTCTGATTTTCTTATAACGATGGTTATCGAATAAGAACCATGTTTAACCTATATAAGCTGAATTTGAATTTTGACAATACCATATTTGTAGTAAAACTATCATCCAAGTATGTTTTATTGTTTATCTTATTGAATAACACAATACCTAATTATATATAATCTCTAATAAAATATAATTTAATTTCAATATGGTTGGATTTACCATAGCATATTAATTTCATGGATAAATGAATTGTAAACTATATATTAGAATAAATAAAAAATTTAGAAATAAATATAATGGGTTAAGAAAATACCACATTAATCCATAAGGCTTATTTAACTTCCTCATTCAATGTAGTGTAATCATATTCCATGGTTAAAAGGGAAACCAACGATTTCATGTTGAATTTCCAGGAAATGCACCACTGTTAGCAAGAAACACATATCCATTAAAAGACAAACAATTTTCAATATTTCTGGCACAGTCAGTATCAACATCGACAGAAATATTTTCAATAGTGTCCTTGTCTATACCATAACATAATGAAATATTTAAAATACAAGATATTTGTATTAAAATCAACTTAAAGGCACTTCAATGTGTCTTCCTAGGTGAATCCATAAATCTGATAACTTTGTAGATTGCATAGGAAATACCATGAATGGTGAAAATCGTAGAGTACATAATGCTACCAATAATATTATCATAATGAATGTTATAAATAAATTTAATATCATCTTTAATAGTTGGTTCTTGTGTTAATGAAATTATAATGTGTTGTCCAAGAGATATATTAACAGTTTTGAGAGATTCAAATATATATCACTAGATAATCATTAAAATATAATCATGCCTGGATAAGTAAAAAAATTATTTATTCTATATCTAATGATTTATGCTTCTAATATTTATATAGTTTCACATAAAACATTCATTTAAAACATAAATTTTAATTGGTATATTACAATAATGATTAAACTCATATTTTTACAAATGATAAGCATATCATCAACATAAAGCATCAGATAATGAATATAGTTTTTATTTTATTTAAAATATGTACATACATCATATTGGATCCTTGAAAATTGGTTATCTAACATGAATAAATCAAATATAATATACTACTAAATAGATTCTTGTTTTAATATATATAATGAATTATTCCGCATGTAGACTTGATTCAGTTTAAATCGATTAGAATAACCATTGAGAGGTATCATATAGAGTTTCTATTTTATATCACCATGTAAGAAGGCCGTTTTAACAACCATTTATTCATTGTGGAAATCATTATAGGAATCAAAAGGAAGTAAAATCCAAATTTTAGAATTCTTATCAACTTGTGAAATAATTCTAGATTAATCAAAACCTTCTATCTAAACAACACCCTTATAAAAAATTATTTATTTTCATTTAATATTTTTGCTTTTGTGATATCTTCTTGTCTCTTATAAATCCACATCTAACTAATGATGCTATCATTTTTTGGTTTATTAACAATAGAAAAAGTGTGATTTTTAAATAGGTCATTTCTTCATTCAGGGAAAAGACACAATTCTTTGAGTCTTTTTCATTTAAGGTTCTATTAAAGGTTTGAGGGTCATCATCGATAAGATCATGGGCCCCAAGGAAGTCCTTGTAAGACATTTCAAAATATACAAATCGATAATGAGGTATTTTGAATATCATTTCAACATATAGCGTAAGTTGGTAATCCCTATTAGTAGAAATACCATCAAATTCAGAATAAAAAACATAAGTGGAATCAGAATCATCCACAATAGGGGGTTGTGGGTCTAGTGGAGTAGGCTAGATAGTATCCTCAAAATGAGAAAGAGACTCATCTTCATCAACCTATTCTAAGGCTTCTTCGATAATTCCATATATGGCTGACTTAGTTTTAGGATAGGAAGACCCATGAAAGAATGAATCCCAACTTATTATGAATTTTGTGCATGCATGTTTATCAACCATCTATTTATACCCCATAATAACCATGGGATACCAAATAAAAAATGAATTTGAGAGCTATCAGTTCCAGTTTATCAAATTTTACATGAGCATAATACATACAAACAAATACTATTAAGTAGTTTTTCATAGGGGTTGTTGTTTCACAATTCTTTAGGTGTTTTTATAGATTGATAGTGGAAGGACACAACATCAATATGTAAACTATAGTGTTGAATACCTCAACCCAATAATATTTGGGGAGGCATCAACATGAATGTATACTTGGACACTTTCTAGGATGGTCTTGTTCATCCTTTCTACCAATCCATTTTTTTGGGGAGATTCCCTTGAAATTACATTGATTTTAATGCCTTCGTATTCACAAAAAAAAATAAATTGTTTTAATAGGAATTCAATCACATTATCATTTATCAGGGTTTTTACTTTCTTTCAAATTTTATATTCAACAATATTTTTCTCGGTTTTAAATGTTTTGAACAAATTAGATTTATTTTTCAGAATATAAATCTACACTATTCTGTAGAAAAAATCAATAAAAGTGTCAAAATAGGATCCTCCACCATGGGATGTAGTCCTAGCTGGTCCCCAAATATTATAACCATTATATTCTAAGGGGATGATTGTTTTAAATATAAAACTACTAAATGTAACTATAATAGCCTTTCTAATTATAAAATATTCACAAAGATGATGATTAGTTGGTGTGATGTCAGTCATAATCCCCTTTTTGTTGAGTGATTCTAGAGATTTTGAGCTAACATTCTCCAATTTTCTATTCCAAAGCATTGTTTTATCCATGTTAGTGGAATAGACACCCACAAACTACCTTGAATATCATTTTACATTCAAAAAATAAATCCCATTCATTAAAGACCCTTTAATAATTGTTCAAGAGCATTTAGATATTTTTGGAAAACTGGGTTTGGAAATAAAATAAAACCCCTTTTGGTATAATATCACTAAGGAAATCATGTTTCAATATAGGTTGGTAATTCACATTACATCAAGTAATTTTATGATGGAATAGCCATCCAGGTCCATCAAAATACAAACTCTTACCTAAACCTTATGCCTCTTATGTCACCTTAAAGGACATATCCTTTAACTCTTTCATAAAAATCATGGAATGACTCTCTAAAAGGATACATATGAACTGAATAACCTGATCCTAAGACCCACTATTCCATGAATGCATAGTTAGACCCATTATGAACTTCATGGATTTCATATGTAGATTCCAATAAGAGGTACTAGTCAATGGATATTTAAGAATCTAACCCCTATTTTAGTTTTATACATTCATGAATAATTTGTCATGGTTTTCACTAATGGAAAAAAGGATAATTTTGATTTCTTAGAATCAGATCAAGGTATGTAATTCTTTTTTTTCTTTATTTTATCATTAGTGAATTGATTCTTTTTAACATTTGATCCAGGTCTACCCTTAGTTAATAAGATCTTAAAATCACCTTTAATTCTTGGTTTATAGTGTATTTATTTTCAAATTGGGGTTGAATTGACCTATTAAATAGTCAATTAGTTTAAACAATAGATTATGGTATCAACTAAAGTGATATGATTATTATCTAGAAAAATTAAGAGGATCATTTCTTTATCTTCATCAATAGTGATAACATAAATGTTGGATAAATCTAACATAACATTGTTAAATTCCACAAGATGGTATTTAATTGAACTATAATGATTTATTTTAAATGTAAACATATGAATTTTTTCATAAATCATACTCACAAGTGAAGACGTCATGTATAACATATCTATATTAATAAAAATATCAGCAGTAGTAGACTTTTAAGAAACTTCCCTAAAAAATTTATCACCTAATGATAGTAGTAAAGGTGTATGTTCTTTAACTAACACATTGGGGGGAATATATATTCATTAGTGGTATTTTTTATCATTTATAGTAATAACAGGTTTCATAATCCCATAGAGGGCATCAATTAAGCCCTTCTATACATGTATAGATCATTACTCAATTAACAATAGGTTATAGTAATTATCACCTAAAATTTCTCAATTTCATTACTAATTGTTCATATGTTTATCCAAATTGTATATGTTGATTTATTGAGGAAAATGTTATGATTATTTCCCCAACAATCAATCATTATCTTCTATAAATGATTACTATACAATGGGATTCAGAATACGAATAAATATGAAATTGAAAAATGGATTTCAACAAATATAGTAAGTAAGATAGTGGGAAATTAGGAAGGAATTTTAGTGTAGAAAATAAATATAACAAAAAACTATAAAGTAGAATATGGAGTTGAAAATTTATAGTAAATAAAAAACAACATAGGATTGGATTCCACATTATATTGGGATAAATAAACCTAAACAAAAGGAAAACTCTGAACCCCAATAGGGACTAAACTAAATATTTTCCAGTATAGGTTAAAATATCAGTACCAAACTAAGAAGAATATAATGAAATTACTGAAGAAAAAGTACACTTGATTTAATGTTCTTAGGTCCCCTGGGGATCTTCATTCATGGACATTATACCACCCAATATGCACACATTTTTTAGTTCTCAAAAGAAAAAAACACTATATGGTGAGAACCATAAGGAGAAGAAGAATGGAATATTAAAATGCAAGATTTATAGCCTCTAAATAAAATAAAACTAAAAAACATAAACATAAAAAGTTGAGGATTGAACAAACTCTAGTGATCCTAATCACTAGAAGCTGGAGCAAGTGTATGTTGCATGTCTAGATCTAAAGATTATTTTTTATTATGAGCTTTCGAAAATGATTGTTGTATATGGTTTCACTTATTATTCATTAGAAGGACATCATCTCGACCACTGGGTCGAAAACATGTGACTTATTGCTTTCATTTGATCTTTTTTCATTTTGAAAGTGTGTCATGTTCATTCCCCCATTTATATTGATTATCCATTCCATTAAAACTATGAAAAATTAATTTTAATTATGATTTTATTAGTTAGATCATTTTTTCCCATTAGTTAATTGATCCATGTGGGATATTGTACATTGGGAACTGGCCTTCAGTCATGCCATCTACTTGTATGTGGTTGTAACTCTACAATCATTAATGTTTTACTTATAATCCATCGATCAGTTTTTCACCCATTTCGTCCACACTATCCACTTTCCATAATGTTTATTCGATATGCTGGTTTTTTAGCATTGATGGGGTTTTTGTGGTGTTCCCTAGTCATCGATGCTATTTTATGATACAGGGTGTGTGAGGGGTAATTGATCACCCACTATGTTTCATTTATTGACCACTAGAACACTTTATTTTGTCCCCCTCACTCATGGATCCACTCTTAGTTTAACCTTAGTGAATCCCACGATCATCAACTGATTTATCAGAGACCAATCCTAGAATGTGTCTCTCCCCTAGTCCCATCTCATTATTAGTTGTGTGGTTGAGATGACATCCTTCCAAGGAATAATTAGTGAGTCTATAATTAGTGATTGATCCTCATGCACAAATAGGAGAAATAAGATATGGCTTTAGCTATATTTTGAAATCGTCTTCTATGTTTAATAGGTTTGGAACAAAAAACCTCGAAGCATCTATCCCTGAATATTTTTCTTCATTGTTTTTTTTTTGAAGCACATCAATCTCATACTTATTTTCCTATTTTTTTCCCTCATTTCATGTTGGTTTGTTACACCCTGTGTCATCTAATTTCATTAACATTAATAAAATTTTTATGTATTGGTGGTGTTTTTGTCATGGATATAGGTCCCCATGATAGATAATCATGTTAAATCATCATGAGTTTTTTTTCGTGTAATCTATTATTTCTTGTATTATATTCAAAAGGTTCTATGATTTTTTTTTCTCACACTACAAAATTATAGTTTGGTCATACTTTTGATTGGTATTATTCCACTCTTCACATCCCCATTCAACCTCAAATGTTATTTTAGAGCCTCACTGGATTTCTTTTGTTGTCGAACTCGATTATTTTTTCTTACATTATTTACTTATAGTCCAGGTTTCTGGATTTATTTCAACCCTATTATCGAACTCTTGAATCACCAATGCATTTCCTGATTCACATTATCTAAATACACTACCTCATCTATAATTCTGTACATTTTTTATATATATAGATAAACTTAATTTACCCAAGATATTGGTCAGTTGTTGGGGGGTATTTTTGTAACGTTGTACACCAGAACATGACATGTAATATTTTGATGAATATTTCCACAATTAGATATGAAATTTATATATTTTATAGTGACAATGAATTTAACATGTGGTTAACTAAGATTATATCCATGATGGTATTGTAGGTTCTAATTTATCCCATTTATCGGTCAATGAAACCTGTAATTACTATAAATGAAACTAGACATTGAAATAATGAATACATAGATGTTTCCCCAGACATGTTAGTTAAATTACATAGCTCCCGTTTTCTTTCCTTATGTGACAAATTAATTATAGATGTAGCTTATGAGTCTAAAACTACTATAATGTTTCTTAAACTTGAAAAACATTACATGATTGCATCATTTGTAGGTAGGAATTAGAAAACCACCACATGTTTACATTCAAAATGAATCCTTGTATTTTTATTAAATCCCACCTATTTGTGTTCAATAAATTCATTTTAGTTTTTTCTATATTATTGTTTCTATAAATGATGTTTATTAATAAATAATCCTCTTAATTGCTTTATAAAGTTCCTACAACACATTTCTGAAACCATGATGTACGGTTGATACTCGATAACCCTGGAAGTGGTTAAACTAGCCCTTTATTTCTATGAAACTATATTATAAACAAATAATAAAACGTTTGGCTGGGATATTATTCTCTTGGGGTATACCAGAAAAAAACTAAGAAGAAATATTTTAATAATGATATTTAAAAAGGAAATAAATAACCTAAGCCTACATCTAATTATAGGGATATAATGGTCACATATTTTCATTGTGAAAACGATGGCACATTCAACCATAATGTAGTAAATTCAAGAATGAGATAGAGTCTAATTAGCCCACTAATAAATCTATTTCTATGGACTATTTTAATGAAACTATTGAGATCCTTAATTTTTCCACCCATTCACCCAATCAAGTGCAGGTCCTTGATTCATGTTGATCTTTTAATATGTTTCTTTTAGATAATTGATTTTCTAGAATTGGTTGTAGAAAGAGATATCATATAAGGTAATAATAAGAGGTGTAACATTGAGGGTAGAGGTTTAGTTTTGTAAGAACTGTGTGACCATTCTATCATTACATTACATGATGTTATCTAGGTTCCTAATTTTCATATAAACCTAGTTTTTTTAGGGTACATAGACAAAAGAGGATATAACATTAGGTCTTAAATAGGTAGTCATATAACATCCAAGACACTAGAACCATTCTAAAGGTATCTATAATCAATGGGTTGTATGTATTGAATGGAATGACTTGTTAATGTTAGTTGGGTAGTGTATGTTCAACCATTACTGATAAAACTATGCTTTTTCATATATTATTGGGGAATGTTAGCTCCAAATTCCTTAAGGAACTCAACCAACACAGGATATTGAGTGAAATAACACCAAGCAGTCTTCCATTTTTTGAATAATTTGGGATTGGAAATGAAAAGGGGGAATTTTTTGGTAGGTCTAGTTTCAAATCCACCAGCCCCTTAGAATGTGTCTATTCGGATCTATGGGGTCCATCTATGAATTCCCTTCATGGTGGAGATTCATATATTATTATATTAATTTAATATTTCTCTATGAAGGTGTGGAGTTACATTATTAAAAAAATTCTAATGTTTTCAAAAAAAAATATTTTGAAAAAAGTAGTTGAAAACAAAATTCAGAAGAAAGTAAAAAACACAAAGAATTCACAATCAGCATGAATAACTATCCACTGAGTCTATATAGTTTTCTGAATATGAAGGTTTTAAATGACATAGAATTGTAAGGGAAACCGCCAAAAAAATGGATTAGTAGAAATACTGAATAAGACCATCCTAAAAATTGTCCAGAGCCTGATAGAATGTTAAGGCCTCCATAAATCCTTTTGGGTAGAAGCTATCAGAACTATTGTTTACATAATTAATATGTGTTCCTTTTCTACTATCAGTTTAAAACACTTAAATAATTTTGGAATGGTAAGACCCTTTCCTATACCTAGATAAGAGTCTATGTTTGAACATATTTTGCTTATATTAAGACTAATAAGTTAGAACCTGGAGATCTAAAATGCCTCTTTTTTTGTTATCCCAAGGGTGTTAAGGGGTACAAACTCTGGGTAAAAATACCTGGTTATGAAAATTTCATTAGACATTGAGATGCTTCCTTTAATTATTCTTCCTCTACAAAAACCATGACTAACACATTGTGAAGTAGTGATCCAGCCCTATAACAGGCTGATGAAACTGGTATTCCATCATAGTTTGAGCCTGCTATCCATCTCTATCTACCTGATAAACAACATGTTGTGAAGATTAAATCTTTTTCTACATTGGATTAAAACTCTGAATCTGAACATACTTCCCTTAATAGAGACTAACAATTGACCTGAGATAGATACATTATGTTTACATGAACTCCTGGTTGGTTTAGTCGATACAATATATAATATTATTCCTTCTATGTATCCCAATATCTCGTAGGCAATGATCCTAAAACTTATACGAAATCCTTAAATGAATAAGACTTAATTTAGTGGGTCTCTTCCATGAATGAATACATGAACACTTATATAAATAATAACACGTGTATTTTTCTTGATAAACCCTACTAAGTACAAAATATTTAGTTCATAGTGGGTCATTAAAAAAATATAACACCTAGGTAAATAAAATCTTATATAACTCAATGTTGGTTTCTATGGTTTTCCTTCAAAGAGATGGAATTGATTACTTGGAGTTATTTTCCCCAATTTTTACGAACTCGTCTATTATAAACATACTATATTTTTTTTCCCTATAATGGTTTTTATATAGAAGAATTTTATGTTAAAAATTATTTATTACATGGTGATTTGAATATGGAAATTTATATGATCACTCTAAATGTTATCCCATTTAATTTGAACATAATCCAGTCTTCCTTTTAAAAAATTCATCATATATCCCAAAACAATCATATAAGAAGTGTTACTTGAAGTTTGATTCATTAAGTTTAAATAATCAGTTCATTAAGAGTCAATATGATGCATGTGTTTATTTTAAATTAATAAAAACCCACTTGTATTATTTGTTTCAATATTTTTATGACGTTATAATTATTTGAAAAAATAACGAAATATCACTTCTACTATTAAATCACCATAAACAAATAATGATTGAAATAAAACACTTTTTTTAGCGATAAAATTATAATGTATTGAGAAAATTATAGACAGACTAAATAAAGTTCATTATTTATCTCAACAAGTATATGTTTTAAAAACACAAATGATATATATGTTTTAATCTCTCAATGTAGATAGTATAACTATTTTATATCATTTTAAATTGTCTCTAACACATGAACCCATAATTTCTGATGATCTACAGTTTATGTCTCAAATAACTTAAGATAATATTATAGGAAATGTCATATATTGCATGATTTTTAACAACCCAGATTTTTCATATACAATATTCACATTAATAAAATATATGGCCATACCCTAGAAGCTAAATAATAATGCCCTTATGTTTCTTTTTTGATACCTCTCATTTATCTATCATAATTCATTATGTTATGGAAGAAACCGGGATACTGTTGAATCATTTTTTGGTTATGTTGATCTTGACTATGCTGGAAACTTTGACACACATAAGTCTCTTACAAATTTTGTATTTACTGATTGTAGTGACCATATATCATGGAAATCCAACATGAAGTCCATGGGTTCTATTTAAACTATGGAATATAAGTTTGTCTCCTTATAAGAGGTAGTTAAATAAGATTTTTGGATCAATGGTGTGTCTTCTTGAGATGGAATTTATAATTTTGGTATCAATTTATATGTTTATTCCCAACAAGAAATTCACCTATCAAAAAATTTATTATTACATTGTAAATCTAAGAGCACAGATATTATGATACATTTTATTAGAGATATTTTGTAATCAGGAACCTATTGTATCATGAAGGTACACACAGACAAAAACTGAAATGATAGTTTGACTAAAGCTATTGTGTGGTCTAAATTCGTGTTTTGTTTAGATAGATTTAATTTAGTTCTGATTCCCTAACTGTTAGTATAATAACATCACCAATTTCAACTAAAATGGTTGAGATTTGTGAAATATAGATTTCTTTTGATCTTATTTTCTGATGTAAATTATGACATCATTATTTGGCCTCCAATACGGATTAACCTTGTCTTGAAACCCATGAGATATTATATTTAATTTAGAGTTTATTATTATGATCATTATGTTTGTTCATTGGTATATTGAACTATATGGGATCTTATACATTTGGCATTAGCCCTCAATCGGACCTACACCCCAGGTAATGTTCTGACATAGTGGTCCTCCTTATTTGACATCTTAGTCGTCAATTTTTTTCCACCCATTTCTTCTTCTTTGTCCACTTTCCCCGATATTTATCTGATGTCATTGTATTTTTGTGTTGGTGGTGTTTATATGGTGTACCCTAGTTATATTTAGTGTTTCAAGGTATAGGTTGTGTTAGGGAGATTTGATCACCCCCAACACTTCATTGATTCACCACTGGATCACAATGGCTTCCATCCCTTACATCTGGGTCCGCTCTGTGTTATCCTTTAGTGAAACCATAGCATGCCACCTACATCATCGAAGACTTATCCCAACCTATAGCTCTTCCAGACCTCTATCATATTTCCAATTTTGAGTTGGATAAGACATCCTTCCAAGGTGGAATAATTTCACCCATTCTTAGTGTAAATACTACTTGCAAGGAAAGGATAATGAAGAGATAAATCTCTGTACGTTTGTATAAGGCTTCCTACTTGAATAGGCACTACTAAAAATATTCCCATTAATAAAATAAAAAAATTAAATTAATATCACTAACTATTCATTGTGTTCCTTACCAATGTTAAAGGGTTTTCCCCTTTATCAGCACTAGAAATAGAAATGACAATAGTCCAACCTGCTACAGTGCGTTGTTTGTATAACAGCAAACCGAGTAAAAAAATATTACCTTTGTATGAGAAATATATAATATAATTGAAATAAATTTAATCTAATGAAAAAAACACAACTATATACATTTTAGAAGTTTTTTTATAATTACATGTTCAATTATCCACAAACATTTAAGACATTAATGTTCCATCTTTGGGTTCCCATAATCCCCTCTCAAAAAAGTCTACCCATGGAACCAGTTACAGAATAGATCACCTAGACCCAAGGAAAATAATCCACCGATATAGTAAAAAAATATTATGTTTGTAATTCAATAATGAAATAATTTAATCATTAATATGAACGAATACATTAATAAAATGCCAATTTTAAATAAAAAGACACACTTTAAGTTATACTAGTCACACCATGTTTTGTATTGATGTGGTGTTTATTCCCATATATCAAAAATGACTTATGGATAATTTTCCTAAAGTATCAAAATTATAATAATTCGTTTTGGAGGTTTTTAATATATCACTTTTTATTATTATTAATATTAATATCATAATTAAATAAAAAGACACACTTTGAGTTATAGAAGACATATATTATGCTAAATTGAGGTGTGATTGATTTTTATGCATAAAAAATTTCTCACATGTCATTTTATTAAAGTATCATAAATTACATGAAGGCCTTTTCCTGGTTTTGACTATGTCAATTGATTATTTTAATATAAATAATGCCAATTTTAAATAAAAGTGCACCCTGTCAATCATACCAATCACACTATGTGTCATATTGAGGTATGATTGATTCATACTAATCATAAATGACTTATGGATCATTTTACAAATGTATTAAAATAATCAGAATTTGTTTTCTTTTTTTTCAATATGTCACTTGATCTTTTTGCTAAAATTATTGTAAATTTTTAATAATTACATGGTTTGAGTTATACTGGTCATATTGTGTGTCAAATTGAGCATATATTGATTCATAAATGTTAAAAATGTCTTATTAATTATTTTAATAAAGTATAAAAACAATCCGAATTTGTTTTCAATATTTTCAGTAGGTTACTTGTTCTTTTTACTAAAATTAATTTCAATTTTAAATAAATAGAAAGAAATAGAATTATATCGATCACAACATATGTCAAATTGTGGTTTGAACACATCACATATTAAATATGGATTGTTTTCATAAATTATAAAAACAATTGGAATTTGTTTTCTTAGTTTTCATTATGTCACATGTTATTTTGACAAAAAATAATGTTAATTATAAATAAAAATACACACTTTGAGTTATACTGATCACATCATGAGTCAAATTGAGTTGAATTTTATTCCTACAGATTATAAATTACTTATGAATCATTTTAAATGAGTATCAATACAATAGGAATGAATATTCATGGTTTTCTGTATGTCACATGTTCTTTTTACTAAAATTAATGTCGTTTTTAAATAATTTGACACTCTTGAAAATATAGCAGTCAAACCATGCATCCGATTGAGGTGTGTCTAATTACTAATCAAAAAAAATTACTGATTTATCATTTTCCTACAGTATAAAATCAATCCAAATGTCTTGGATTGGTTTTGATTATTTCTCTTGTGTTTTTTTAATATTTCATTTGAAACTGGAAACACACACTTTATGTTATATCAATCATATCATGCATCGGTTTGACATTATAATTTTTACATCATATCAAAACTGACTTATGAATCATTTTATGAAATTATAAAGAAAATAATAGTGAATTTCATGGGTTTTCAGTGAGTAACATGGTTTGATCCAAAATGTCAATTTTAAACTAATAATGAACACTTGGATACATACTAGTAACATTGTGCATCAGATTGATGTTTGATTGATTCCTACACATCAAAAATGACTTCAATATAATTTTACTAAAGTATAAATACTAAATGAATGTATTTTTTTGTTTTGAGTATGTCACCTGTGTTTTTTATTGTAATGTAAATTGAAAATGGAAAAATGTTGCCTGAGTCAAACCAGTCACATCTTGTGTCCTTTTGATGTGAGAATAATTCCTAGACCTCAAATATGGAATAATTATAATTTTCCTAAATTATCATTACATTCTAAGCATGTTTCCCTAGTTTTTTGTGAGTGTCACTTTTTAAACTAACATGAAAATTTTAAACTAATAATGGAAACATTGAGTCATACCAGATGCATCTTGTAACAAATCGTAGAGTGTTCGATTCCTAAACAAAACAAATGACAAATGGATAATTTTTTAAAGTATCATAACAATATGAATTAATTTTCATATTTTTGAGTATGTGAATTTTTCTTTTTTACAGAAATTAATGTCAACGTTAAATAAAAATATGAAATTGGAGTCATATCGGTCACACCATGAATCATATTGAAGTGATGATGATTCCCTCATATCAAAAATTACTTATTATTAGTTTTCCTAATGTATAAAAACAATATGAATGCATTTTATCATCTTCGAGTATGATACTTGTCTTTTTTTACTAAAATGTCATTTTTACAAGAAACATCCACTTTGATTCTTACCAGTCACAATGTGTGTCATTTTGATGTGAGACTAATTCGAACCTATCAAAAATAACATATGAATCATTGTCCTATATTATTAAAACAATTTTACTATGTTTATATAGCTTTTAGTGAGTGACCCTTTTTGAACTGAATTTCCAATTTTAAACTAAAAGCAAAAACTTTGGGCCATACTAGGCACATCGTGTATCTGATTGAGGAGAATTGGATTCTTACATGTCAGAAATAACTTATGGATCATTTTCATAATGTACCAAAACTATCCAATTGTGTTTCATTGGTTTTGAGTTTTTCTATTTTATTTTTTTCTAAAATTAATAGCATCATTAAACAAAAAATGCAAATTGAGTCATACCGGTCACACCATGATTTGGATTGATGTGCATTTTATTCCTATGTGTCTTAAATGACCTATGTATCATTTAACTAATGTTTCAAAACAATTCAAATGTGTTTTTTTTTTGTTTTGAGTTTGTCTCTTGTCTTTTTTAGTAAAATGTCATTTTAAATTGGAAGCAGACACTTTGAATCACACCGATCATATAGTGTGTTGGTTGGACATTAGACTAATTCCTACACATCGAAAATTACTTATAAATCATTACCCTAAATTATCAACACAATTCAAGTGTGTTTCATTTATTTTTAGTTACTGATATTTTTTGAATTATAATTTAAATTTTAAATTGATGACAAACACTTTGAGTAATACCAGGCACGTCGTGTATCAGATTTAGGGGAAAATGATTTTTACATGTCACAATTTTAGTTTAAATTTTGTATAAAATCAAATTTAAATTATAATAAACTGATTAAATACTTCTATTGAATATAATAATGAAAATATAAAAAATAAATGCTATATTATTTGAAAAACATTTTCATAATTGATAATATGACTATTGAATATAATAATTGTTACATAAATAAATAAAATAAATTTCTATATTTTTTATAATATTTACAATAATAAATTTGAATTTATGAAATAATAAAATTATTAAAATATTGATAAATTGATTAATGTTTATAGGTATAAAAGTATAAATTAAAAATATTTATATATTAATATTAGTATATTAAATTATAGATGTGTCTAAAAGTATATTATTATGTATAATTTAAAAAAATAAAAAATAATATAAATAATTTATAAATAGACATAAATTTATAAAAATATATAAAATTACACATATGTTATAAAATCATGAATCATGTGTAATAAACTATATTATATCCCAAATATGACTCTAGATAATTAATTATTCTTAAAAAAACATGTATATGGTTCCCTATGGAAAGGGGAAACAAAAGCCATAGGGGTATACAATTCTTAGTGAGAGGACATGTAAATAGATCATAAAGTGGTTAGATAAAAATAAAATGATAAATTATTAATGGAGACATTGATATAATTTTGAATGGATATGTTGAACTTAATTTTAACATAAAATTCAAAATCCAACTACGTGGGAACACCAATCCAAATAAATTGTTTTTGGGAATTGAATATTGAACTTCAAAAAATAATAAAATGTTGGTTGGAACCACTATTAAAATTAGAACCATTAATTATACTATATTATTTTAGACATTAAATCCTATAAAATAATTAAAATAAATTTAGAAAAATTATTAAGGTATTTTATTTATTCTTCTATCATTGATTTAGGACTAATCTGCATGCCCCTTTATACCAAAAATACTCTTTCAATATTACCTTTTTATTCCCTCAAAATAATTTTTATAAGTATATTTTCTTTCAATAAAATAATTTAATACCATGATGAAATGTATCCAATATTTATCCTATAAAAAATACCATTTATTTTCACTCTTGGCCCATCCTATTCGAATAACTTTTTGGTGTTTTTCTTATGCAGACCAAAAGAAGTTGATAAATATTTTTATCAATAAACATTTGGGATAATAAATTATTTTTATCACTATATTCATGTCCATTTAAACTCTATGTGAACGTATACACATCCGAACACCCACATAGACTATCAAGGAGACACCCTTTTGTGGTGTAGAAACCTTTAGACAACCCCTTTGAACACTGAATCTTAAAACAACCCATCCACTAAATGAAAGTTCCAATTTAACTTGTAAATTCAAACCTATCCATACATATAGGGACTTATAAAAATATCCAAGAAAAAATAATTAAGCAAACATAACCATTGTGGAATCCTTATTTAGTTTACACATGAAAAAACATCTGGATAGTCAAAACAAAACAGGAGACCAAAATATTACTAAAAATCCCATCACCAATGGGCCAGTTTACCATAAAAACACCCCACCATCCCTCTAACATCACTAAAACTGAAATCACTGTCACAGACCAAAAATAGAATCATCTCACCCCATGACTCATCCATAACCTAACCGCGGACTAATCCATTCCAATTATCATAAAACACCAAGGCCCCTACCCTTACAGTTAGAAGAATTATTTTACCTCATAATTTTTATTGATAACTCGTGAATAAGAAAACATTAGGATATATATCCTTTAGATATAGAGGGTAAAAAAAATTAAATTATAAAAAAATTCTCAAATAATTTTGAACATCTTCATAAAAAGACATTTTTACAAGTAACATTAAAGATTAATTTTTGAGATCATGATGAGAAGAAACAAACATAATTTATAAATTTTTATATATTTTAAAGTTATATGAATAATTTATAAATTTATATAAATTTATAATACTATATAAAAGTATATATATATTAGAAAAATATACATAATTTATAGAAGTATAATGTTTTACAAATTTATAAAACTATAAAATTATAATATATAAAAGTAAATTTTATAAAATTATAAAAGTATAATAATTTATTAAAAAAATATTATTTTATTTTAATTTAGAAATATAAAAAATTAATAGTATATATAATTACTGAATATTTATATTTAATATATATATGTACAATATGGTATACAATAAAATTAATAAAAGTGTAATAATTTATAAATGGATAAAATTATAAAATTATAAATATTTATTAAAATTTATTTTTAAATTGTATTAGTATAATATTATATAAAATATAATTTATAAAATACTATAAATTTAAAAATGTATAAACCTATAAAATTATTATCATGAAACACTTCAAATATTCCAAAAGACATTTGCATACCAATAATTTTAAGTGCATGGTCTAATTATTATATGTAATATCTGATATAAGATCCAAGGACAAATTATTAATGTTTTTCCTTTTTTTAATGCTTATATAGTATAATTTAATGGAGAACTGGTCATTATTCCAAATGATATGATAAAATTCAATCCCAAAGTCAATCATCACCACACACGCCATAGGTCATGGTCGACAAATAATGGGAAATACCTTATTTAAGTTTAACAAAACTAGATCTAAAGTGGAGATGGTCCCACACACCACAATCAACGACCTTAAAATATCACTGTAATGAAAAAACTCATCACCCATAAATCACTCATATAAAAAATCAAACCCTCCAAAACTAATAACTCGACACAAACCACCGAATGAAAAAGGAGGTCCCACCTAGTAGATGAAACTGAGTAGATGGATGTGGTGGGAAGAAGCTTGACACTACATAGGGGTTCAACTTGTGTTGGATTGGAGATTAGGTTTATGGGAATTTATGTTCACATAATACATGCATGGGAGTACGGGAATGTGGCAATTTTTTTGAGCGGCCCTTGATTATGGTGCGCAACATGCGGAGGGATGGAGGATGGTGTTTCTGCAATACACAAAGGGTGGAGACTGAAAAAAAAATCTAGGCATACCTTAGTTGAATACATCATGAATATAGAGCATTGGAAGAGGTAGTGGCAGTAGAATACTCCTTCTAAGGAATCTTGAGGGGGTGCGACAGAAGGGTTTTGTTTTGTTTCAATTAATAAAATGCATAGAGATTGTATCAGTGCTCTCACAAAATCACTAATAAAGCTATAATCTTAATTATTTATTTATATAATTATATTTATTTATAAAATTATATATATATATATAATGAATAAATATTGTTTTATTTATAATTATATATAATAATAATAATTATTATATATATATATTTTTATAATTTTTTTTTATATTTTTGTTAATTTAATTATGTGGTTAAATAGATTTATAAATTATAAATATATTTATTATATTTTTATTATTACTTAAATATATATTTATTTTTTTGTAATTATAATTATAAATATTTTTATATATTTTTAAATATATGTATATATTTAATTATATTTTTATATATTTGTAAATATATATATATATATATATTTAATTATAAATATAATAATTTTTTTGAATATATAAATATTTAAATACATATATATTTATTTATACATATTATTTTAATTAAATATATTTATAAATATTCCTTTATAATAATAAGTATATTTATATATATTTATTAATTTATAAATATATATATTTATTTATTAATATATATATTTACTTATTAATATATAAATATATATATTTAGAAAATTATAATGAATGTATTTATTGTATATCTATAATTATTGACAAATATATACATACATTTAGTTAAAATTATAATTATAAGTATTTATTTAATTACTATTTATATACAATTAAAAATTAATAAATTATAAATATAATAAATATATTTATTATTTAAGTATATTTATTGTAATTATATAAGTATTTTTTATTACATAATAAGTTCATGTGTATAACATGAATGAATCATATACCTAGTAAATTATAGATCATAAAAAATGAGACATCACATATATGGAAAGCTTGAATAGTAAGGGTGTCAATGTATAAATGAACATCCTTGTTGAATAAATGACATATGCATATGTCATCATTATATACATAATATTAACATTTAGTAACCCGCAATCATGTCCACAAATAAACTTATGATCATATAGCATCAATTGTACTTACAGATATCAATATTTAAACATAAATAATACTAATCATGTCCATTAATATAATCATTGTCTCGTGGGATATATATATATTTACAAAATTCATTAAAAACATATTTTAATTAATTTATTTATAATTATAATTATAATTTAATATATCAATAAACTATTTATATGTAATTATAAATAAAATAAATATATTTATTAATTTAAAATCATTATATTAGTTTTATAATTATTTAAATATATATATATATAATCATATAAATATTTGTTTAAAACATTATATAAATATTTGAATTATTAAAAAATGTATATTAATAAATCATATTTATATTAATTATAGTCCTACATTTTTTAATTAATGTATATAAATAAACATTATTTTTTATTATAAATATGATAATTATATATATATTTATAATATTTTAAAAAAAACATTTTTCTATGCTAAGATTATTATCGATAAATATTTGCTTTATTGGTGCGAAAAAAGCACTGATATAGGATACACCATTATTAGTTTTTTTTACAACGATAAACATGATCTTTATCAGCGCTTTTAGCTAGAGCAGATAAAAATTAGGCTTTTATTAGTGATTTTTGCTTAACACTACTAAAGGCGATGCATTCAACGATTTCTTTTTATTTTTTCTTTTAATATTTTGTTTCTTGAATTATATTCAAATGTTTCTGGGATTTTCTTATTCACACTACTATGATTCAGTTCTGTCCTATTATTGATTGGTACTCTACCACAATTCGGATCACCATTCAACCTCGCCCAATAAGATGTAGTCGGGGGAGAGCAACAGGTTGGTACTAAGCATTGTCATGGTGAAATGACAAACTAGGGTTTTATCGAAGGAAAACTGAGAACCAAAGCCAACAATTGGAGAAACTGAATGGTCTTGAGTGATCAAAGCAGAGCTGGGGTGATCAATTCCCCTTGACAATGGTAGAGCATTTCCAGGGAATAAGATATCAGGAGGTGGCATGAACCCAAATGGAAATATAATTCCAGCGTTGTAGGTAGATAAGTCTAATAAGGTAGACGGATCATAGCAAAAGGGTAGTGATTATTTTCAACGGAAATGAATATAATTATGGAGGATATCCATATTTTCATAAGTTTAATGCCATGGGCAACAACATAAGACAAGTCACACGGATCAGCCCTGAAAACATAGGCCCATGCAGAATATCACCCCATATACAATATTATAAATTCCAACATTTAAAATAAATCTTAACATTTTTGAATTCATAATTGAGAGTGAATTTAGGATGGACGAATCATTAAATTCAAATTCAATATGAAAAGAAAAAAATAAATTATATAATTCACAATAAACATGAAAATTATTTTGACAACTGATGTATGGACGATTTGGTTAGTAGTTACATTCCACTGATGGTGCCCACCCCATTTTTCGTCAATGGGAGTTTATTATGGTTGGTGGTTAGTGTCCATCGCCTCAGAACCCACAAGCAGAGGTAGAGAAGTGGGGGCTGAATGTGACCTATAAACAGTGGCTCTCCAATCTAGTATATCAACTCATCTCATCATTGGTCATCAATTTCATTAGTGATTTCATCCTCTCCTATCATCTGTTTGAGAAATATTTTTTTAGGTGCTTTCCCCACTTATTCTAGAGAGATATTATGTGGGTTTTTTCCTCGTAATAGAGAGGGAGAGTGTACGCACTTTTATCCAAATTTAACCTTTCATTTCTCCCATGGTTTTTTAAACCTTAATTGGTTGTGGGTTTTCCACACTATATCTAGTGTACATTTATTTCCACGTTTACAAAATATATGAAAATTCACTTATTATTGTATTATTGAGACAATATTTTTTTCCAATAAGTGTTATTATAGATAGGTTTTGGCCTCGTATTGTTTCTATTTCTTGTGAATTAATAATTATCAAAATTTTGACTATGCTCTATGATTGCGACTCTGGTTGATCATTCACATAAGAAAAAAAAATTATTGAGATTATTAAAAACACTATTCTAAAACATAGGTTGTTTTAGACTAAAGTCATGTTGAGATGGTGGAAAATTTTGGGATCAAGAAATTCAATGGGAATAAATGTACACATTTTATAATGAAGAAGCATGCAATGATGAATAAGGATAATGTCCACATACAATTGGTGAAAGAAAAAAAATGTGATGATGGATAATAGTTCTAGTGGGATCTAGAATCAGGACCCGGATAGAAACATTTTGAGTAATTCCAGATGTGTAGATATACTAGTCGGCGAAGTGGTGACAACTGCGAGAAGTATGCTGAATATCAATGATGCGTAAATAATTTACATGGGTGGAACATAGCACATGACGTCTGGATGAGAATTTTTGGATTAGTATGAAACAATCATAGAAGTACTTGTGTACGTGGAGAATTATCAAAAACTAAATATTGTTGGATTTAGTACCATAAAATTTAATATGCATGATGATATTGTTTGGAACATCCAAGGAGTACGCCCTGCATAGGGCCTAAAGAAGAACATATATTTATGGGGACAATATGATGACATTGGAAGAAAGACTCGTACAAAAAATGGAGTGATGAGAATTGTGAAGGGAACACTTATGGTGATTAAGGTGGAGAATATATCTAAGAGTATATGTGAACTTATGGGTTAAATGCCCAATGAGGTAGAGAATGTTGTCGCATAAACTACCTCGACAGAATCATCGATGATGTTATGGAATCAAAATCCAATCCATATTTCAGAACAAGGCCTTGAGATTCATTCAGACCAGAAGTTGTTGTATGGTCTTACAAAGGTATTGTTTCCATTTTGTGACAATATTTTTTTGATAAAGAAACATAGGATAATGTTCAGGACATCAACAGAAAAAATAAAGGAAATCATAGAGTTGTTCCATTCCAAATTTTGGCAAGCAATAGTTATTTCTCCAGGTGAATCATGGGATACAATATCCATGATTGATGAATAGTTTATCAGATGTTGGGATTACCCAATTATGATGAATGTGGATGTTATTGATGTCTTTAAAACATTTAAATAATAGAAGGAACATGAATATAGTATGACAATCAAGTATTAGACAACTGAAAATATTGGAAAATATACAAGTGAGGAGTAAGATACATTTTGTAAACATGAATGAATCAAGAGATAATTCAGGGTGGCCTACACTCCTTAGTAATATAGAGTGGAAGTATGGATTAATATAACCCAATTGGATTGAATAACATAATTTTTAAGACATCTAGATTTTCCAAAACATTTTGCATTGAAGTAGTGAATACCACCTGTGATGTGATCAACTAATCTCTTCAATGGTGATTGATCTGAAGATAGAGATAGAGATGTGGAATGATAAACCTACTGACTATTCTCAGTTACATAATTTTGGAAGTCTTGTATAAAAAAATTTTAATGATAAAGAAAAATCAACATTGGATTCTAGATCTAGGAAAATTATTTCTTGTTGTATGTTGATGGTGTGAATGGGTATTGTTTGTGGGACCCCACTACCAGTAAACATATCATCATCATAGATGTGATTTTTTCTCATAAGACAACGTGAAAATGAAAATTGAAATAAACATGGAGAAATATAATATAGAAACTAAAATAGTTAAATTAGATGGAAAATACAAGGAAAAACTAATTTTTTATGAGACATTACCAGAGTTGGATGATTAGGTATCGGTTTATTCTGGACCACGATGGTCAATCCAAGATAAAAGAGCACCAGAATAGAACATAGACTATGTTAGTAAGATAAGTATTTCATTCTTCTTATTGATAGAGGATGGAGATCAATCTTATTTTTTAGAGGTGATGCAGATTCCTTATTTGTCATCATTGATGGTATCAATACAGGAAGAACATAAACCCTTGTATAAGAACAAGACTTGGGATCATGATACATTACCTCATGTAAGGAAGACTATTGAAAAAAATGGGCATGTATGATTCATAAGGATATAAATAACTAAGGGGAAAGATATCATGAATGAATGGAGGTAAAAAGATATTCTCAAAACAAAGGTATTGATTTCAATGAAAGATTTTCTCATATTGTGAGACTAACGACTATTCTTATAGTTCCAACAATGTGTTCTACATACAGTTTACATAAAGAGAAGCTATATATGAAGAATTATTTTCTCCATGGTGATCCTATGGAAGATATCTATATTCTCTAACAAAATGTTTTTTAGAATAATTTTGGACGAACTTGGTTTGCAGGTTGAACAAATCATCCAATGGAAATAATAAGTATTTGAGGTGTTGGTACAAGATATTTGATTCCTATATCATGATCCTTGGATACAATAGGCTTCATTCAGACACTTTTAATAATTTCTAGTGTTCATATGAAAGTGGATTCATAATTATTCTATTGTATTTGGATGAAATGTTGGTTATAGGCCCCAAAAATCATCCGATATGAGTGTAGAAGGAATAGATTTCTTGGGAGATTGATATGAATAACTTGGGATTGAAAAAAGAATATTATTTGGATGCATATTTTCTGATACATAATTTATTTTAGTATTTTTCTATCATAGAATAATTACATAAGGACAGTATTTAGGCCCTTAAACATGAAATGGTGTAAGAAAATATTTACCCCACAACCTTTTAATTATAATTTTTCTTCTATGATGAGTTCTAGTAGTGAAGTAGAGGGGGTAAAATGTATTAAGTACTGTGTGCATCAATCATGGGTAGTATGATGTTTACTATAGTTTGAACTAGACCATACATTTCACATGTAGTGAGAGAAGTTAGATAGGTTTATGGTGAATCCCAGACAGGATAATTGGATCATAGTGAAGAGGATTATGAGGTACATCAAGGATTCTTCATATGCTTCATTATGTTTTAGTGGATCATATTTTACTATCTAAGGCTATGTTGATATGGATTTTTCATGTGATTCTTACTATAGTAAATCTACTATGGGTTATGTGTTTACACTTTCAAGAGGAGCTGTGATATGGAATTCAAAGTTACAGTTTGTTGTGGATTTATCCATGATGGAGGAAGAGTACATGAAAGCTACCTAGTTTTGCAAAGAGGCGATTTCGATGAAAATATTGTTGGAGGATATTAGGCACAGTGAAGAGAATATTCCATTATTTTTTGAATGATATATATCCTTACAAATTTCATGTATTATATATTTTCATTCTATGATAAATCACATTAGGGTATGATATCACTTTGTCTGTTATATAGTGGAAGAAGGTAGTGTGGTCATGTAGAAAATTTAGAGAAATGAAAGTCAGGAAGATATCATAATGAAGGTAGTTCACTCTAATAAGATAAGATGGTGGAGATCCTAAAGGTTTCTGATTGAAAAATTAGTAGTATGTTTGCTATACATAATGGATGTGTGTATATGTGTTTGGTTCTCAATAAAATCTTCGAGTGGGAGATGTGTCAGATGTTCATTCAACGAACAACAGCCACCCCATTTTTTGTCAAAGGGGGTGGCTATGGTAGGTGGTCCGTGGCTAGCTCCACAAAACCCACCAGTGGAGGAATAGAAGTAGGGGATGGAAGTGGCCTAGGAAAGTAGGCTCTCCGATTCAGAATATGATCTCATATCATCAGCAATCATCAGTATCATCGGTTATTTCATCCTCTCCATTAATCAAATCGAGTGGTTTTTTGTGAGGTAGTTTCTGCCCTTATTCAACAGATATATTATGAGGGTTTTCACATTGTAATAGTGAATGAGTTTATAACCAATTTTATCCATAGTTATACTTATATTTTCAAATGGGTTTTTACCGCTTTCATTTTGGTGTTCTTTTCACATTACAACTGACCTCTATTTATTTTTTCACGTTTCACTTAATTTTATCTCATAATTATAATTGTAATGGTGGGCCAATAATTTTTGGTCCTAATATATTTTATGTTATATAAACGATACCAAATTAATTAACCCTAATAAACATCACTATTTAGATATGGGTGTTCCCATGATACACATAATACACATAATAAGAATGTAGACATGTGTATACTTATTTAGATAGAAACTTGGTGTATAAAGGAGGTGGGAGATCTAGATTTGGCCACTAAGGGGTTTCAATCTAGTTCCCAGTGGATGGTTGGGGTATAAATTGATTTCTTTATGTACTAGATACATAAGAACAATGTAACCATTATGATGGGCTTCATTACAAAATTAATTTACAAGAAGGATATGATTATCATGACCAGTGGTTCTCTACCTCAGTGTCCCAATATCCTATAGGCCAAAATATTAGATTAATTATAAATTTTTTTACCATTATTAGTTAATATTTAGGCCAAAATATTGATCTTTATTAATATTTCAAATTTCATTCATAATTATTTTAATTTTAGATTAAAATTAAATTAATTTGGTACAATTTTTGGGATCAGTATGGAAGATTCACTTCAAATCAAAAATGAAAAATGATCACCATAATCCAAGAAGGTAGAGTGAATGATGACTATTGATCATAAAAAATGAAGGACCTTATCGAACATTATAATATTAGAACATAATTTATACATTATCACTATGAAAATTAATTTTGATAATGTCCAATTTTTTATCAATGATAATAAAAATATAATAAAGGCCATATTTATCAGCACTAGGTTTAGTGTTGATAAATATAATTTGTTATCAGTGAAAAATATTATTGATAAAAGCCATTATCAACCACTAAATGGGTTTCCTCAATGCATTCAAGATTATGTAAAGCTTCATAGGCACAAAAATTAATAATTGGGGTTGATTTCAACCAGATAAATAATATTTGAACAACAATAGATTTTACTTTTATTCTGACATGACCAACTGGTTTATCAGGCATCCATTCCCAAACAAAAAAGTAGTATAAGAAACAGTTAAAAATAATCTTAATCATAGTAGTAGATCAAAATTATACAAAATAAAATCAAAAACCTAAAAATGGTGATTATGTCTACAGACACTGACCCGTGTCAGTAGATTGTGACCTGAATAGCTCTGTAGATAATTCCATGGAGTATATGATTATATTTTCCAAAAAAAAAACCAAATCTTCTAGTTTGAAATAAATTTTGAAAATCGTATTCATTATTTTGAATATGACAACCAAATGTCCCATAAAACCATTTTATGAACTTTAATTTCATTTCATTTAAATTAATAACAAATAATAGCTTCCCATATAAAGAATTATTAAAAAAATATTACATGATGAACCTCTATCACGACCCAAAAATTCCTTTATCAATTCTTTTAAATGGATGATATTTCCATCATTGATTAATTTGGGTGATTTATTCTCACTAAAAAAGGTACTGATGATGTTCACATTGATCAAAACTACATTTAACACAAATAATAGTCATCATTTTTCAACAAAACAACTTTCTATAATGAAATATATTCTCATATACTAGATTATATAAATAAATAAACAAAACACTAAAACTATTCCTAAAGAAAACATTATATTGAATCACACATTTTATTACATAACAATTCATTATATTGAACAAACATAGTATCTTTTAATGATTAGTTTCTTGAAAAAAAGGTACATAATACAAAGAGAATTAAAACCTTATTCTAATATAATTTTAAGGATTCATAATAAGTTCATACTATGTAAATTTAACTCATATCAAAAAATGAAGACATACATCGAAGGAAAGGGTGGGCATATGGCTCTGTAAGGGAAAGCAAGGAAAACAATTTACATGTGACCATGAGAAGTATTAATAAGAACTTAAGGAATAAAGGAATCAGAAAAGGATGAATATAAATATATTAACAATAATAACATAAATCTTAACATGTATATGTGGCTAAAACTTTAAAACGATGCATTCATAAACATATCACCATGGACTATCATTGAGGTCTCATAAAAAAATTTATGTTCATTCACTAAGGTATCATAAAACATATCATATGTAGAAATTAAATTTTTCACCCAATGAATTGGGTTTCTAACAGGCCAAAAAAATTAAATGAATTACTTTTCATGATATCCAAATAGATCATAATAAATCATTTCAAAAAAACCCATGTAGATTAAAAGAAAATAGGTTTCATATGAAAATCATGGTGTTTCAAAAGTTCTTTTAAAAACATAATCATTATGTCATTTTTAACACAAGGAAAGGGAATGGGGGTTTGATGTATGTATTTTCTAGATTTCAATAATTTATTTTTATATCTTGGAGAAAAATCATGGAAAATAAATAGTATTGGTAATCAAAAAAATAAAATAAAAGATAATTTCTTAAGGAGAGAGATAAATTTGGAGAAGTAAAATGAACAGCATAGTAGGTATAAAACCTAGTTTTAGAAAAGTTAAATGAGTGTTTAAATGGGTATCACATTGATAAAAAATCATTTTTATGTTTGTTGATAAATAAAAACTAAATATGGTATATTTACAATAACACTCATAAGATATATATAGAAAGTGTTTCTCAGAGCGAATAGAAAAGAAGGATATTTCCCTTACCTCTAAGAGTAACTCATAAAACATGAGGATTGGGACCTTGGGAGATTGAGGAAACCTTCTGAGGACTCATTGGGGGGTTAAAATATCGAATATTCAGAGATGATGAATTGTTAGAGGAATGAAATGGATAAATGGGTATGTATTTGTTTAATAAATGGGAGGAATTGTTTATTAATATCTAAATGAAGGCCTTAGACACCTAGGTTGTGTTAAATGAAAAACCATTGGATATACTTGGTATTTTCTCATATAATTGGAAAATTGTTATATATATTATGTTATTATAATCGATAAGAGTTTACCATGATATTATATTAGGTATTTTTTAAAATAAAATTAATTTTTTCACAAAATAATATCTTTAAAGATGAAGATTCCACTCTAGAATTTGAGAAGTAAATTATATATTTGAAAATGGATTAAATAATTTTAAAATACTTGATATTAATAATATAAAATTCTTCAAGTCATGGAATTTGGTTAAATAGTTATTAAATCATTGTCACGTAATTATGATGTCATTAAACATACCAACGTGACACTCTTCCATGGATAAAATATAAGTAAATAATTATGACTATCATAAAACACGAAGTCCCTTTGATGGTTTTCAGCATAGTTCTTCAGCTAACATCGATCATCCATTTTGTGTTTCTTGATTGAATGAACCTTCTCTATCATCTCTTGCAAAATATTAGGCCCAAGAAAATTTATATAACCAAATTTATCCAAAAAATAGGGATTTATACATCACTTCCCATATAGAGGTCCATATGATTGTTTTTGAATACTCAAAAGGAATCTGGTGTCGTTAGGGAACTCAACTAATGAGTGATTTTGATCCAATAAAAATTTAAATTCCATTGATAATGTTCTCAAAATTTCCTTTAGTTCATGGATAATCATTTCAAATTTTCAATCAATTTGGGAGTGATAGATCCTACTAAAATTAAATTCGGTAATCAGAGCATATTGAATACTTCTCCAAAATTTTATTTGAACCATGGATCATTGATAGAAATGATAAAAAATATCACTCAATGAAACATCAAAACTCTCTTTATGTATATCTTGGAATGTTGGTCAACAGAGAAGTCTTCCGAATAGAGATAAAATGGAAAGTCGTGGTGAGGTGGTCCATATAACCCATATCTCATTATTTTTATTGGATGTTCTTCGAAGAAAGGTGAAAAAATTAATAGTTAAATTATACCACCAACATTTTGGTATGGGTAGTGGTTGTAATACCCCTTTTGGTATTTTCTTCTCTGCATTCATTAGTTTTTACATTAGCACCTTTTAGTGTAGTAAAAAATATCCCTTTTCAAGTTATCCCACCAATAATGATCACGAAGGTCCCCATACATTATTGTGCTTCCATGATGTATCGATAATATAGATTTAGGAGATTCATCCAACAACTCCTAATTAATTTTTGGAATAGATTGAACATATATCCTTGTATGAAATACTAGTTCACCTTATTGATCAATATTGAGCTCGGGAAACCTCCCAACCTTTACAACCTCTATATAATTATCTAAAAAATGATCTTATCTTTGTGCATTCTTAATCTTCTATAGTAATGATATATGATAAATCATTTCTTATAGGGTTAATGATTTCCCTTCCATCATTATTTCCATGTCCAATATTACTTGTTCTTTGATTAAAGTATTATCTAGAATCCTCATCATTTCTATAATAGTAGGTTATTTCCTACTTAATGCATCAATGTCATTGCATTCGCTTTTGGGGTGATAATTAATTGGGAAATCATATCCTTTATGAATTTTTAACCATGTCCTCTATGTCATGTTCAATTAATTTTATGTGAAAACATAATTAAAAATTTTTTTGTTCTATTTATATATCATATTTCTCCCCATTATGATAGTGTCTCCTGATCTTCATAGAAAAAATAACTGAAACTATCTCCAGATCAGGCATAGAATAATTCTTCTACTCAGGCTTTAACTGTCATGAGGCAAAAGCAATCACCTTGAAATTTTTCATGTGGATTCCCCAAATCCAATTTAGATATACCTCACTTAAAATAAAGAATGGTTCTACGATATATGGTAGAGATAGAAAGGGTGAAAATACCAATATTTTTTTATCCCTTGGAAACTCTCATCATAATACTTTTTCTAGAAAAATTTCACCGAGTTTTGAGTTAACATAGTTAGTGGATTAGAAATTTGTGAAATGTTTTTCAGAATCCTCCTATAGTATCCTTATAAACCAAGGGAACTACATATCTCAATTACTATTGTAGGATGTGGACACTCCTCCATAACCTTTTTATTCACAGTTTCTACTAAGATTCATTCACTGGTTTCAATGAACACCAAGAAATAATATTTTTTCACAAAAAAATCACATTTTGTGAACTTCCAAAATTGCCCCTCCATCCTCAATGGTTGGGAAATAACCCTTATATGATAATTAATATCCTAAAAACATTTGAGATATATCAAAATATCATCAATAAAAACCACATCAATTTTATCATGTTAGTCTGTTAGATTCTATTCATGAAATTCATAATAATATCATGACAATTAATTATGGTGAAGGGCATAACAAAAAACTCATAATGTCTATCTCTTGATCAGAATGAGGCCTTTGAAATATATTCTCTCTTCACCCTCAATTTATGATAACCAAGTCAAAGATCAATCTTGGAGAATAATTGGGCCCAAAAAAGCTGGTCAAATAAATCATCAATCCTTGGAAGAGGGTACTTATTATTCACTATGATCATGTTAAATTCCCTAAAATAAATTTATATCCACATTGATCTATACTTACTATTCAGAAAGATAACAACTGCTTCTTAATGAGACAAAATTGGTTAGACAAACCCCTTCACCAAAAGATCTTTGAGTTATTTATTTAATTCCTCAAGTTCCACATTTTCAATTCTATATGGGGTATTTGATATTGGATGGGATATAGCTATGATTTCAATGGATATCTATATCTCACTTTATATGGAAGGTCCAGGTGACTCCCTATGAAATATTTCATTTTATTCCTAAATGAACTGTAAATTCTCTATTTGTATACTTTCATTTACATCTTCATCATCAGTGATCATTTTCATGAAGAATTTTATGGGATATGATTTTAAAAAATGCTCAGGTAATGATTTCTCTCCTTTGAAAACAAATATAGGAAATCTATTCAAGACTCTTTATATTTCCATGAATATATAGTAGATCTTATTTTTTTAATTTGATATTTATCCCATCCTTAGTATAGTGAATAAATCCAGTATGGGAATGACGACAAAATTTCTGATGAGATTGTGCCCGTAAAATTGAATAATAGAGTTTATATACACTGTGGGTTTATAGATAATACCTCCAAGAGTTTTGACTGATTAATCATCTTCTAGAACATCAGGGATTGATTCTATATTCTTTTCAATGTTGGAAAAAATAAAGGAATGAGTTGAACAGTAGTCTAACAAAGTACATACTAGCCATGAGAGAACAACAGGTGTATTGACCACCACTTCAATTGGAGCTTCAACTTTAGCTATCATGATAGATAAATAATGAAATTGATACATTGGCCTAAGCAGATGTCTAGGGTGATTATCCTCCATTAACATCATATCTGGACACTGGTTGGAAATGTTCCCAATCGTTCCACACATGTTTCATTGGACTTTAGGCTGGGCCTAAAGCATCTTCCCCTTTTAATTTGTTTTCAGATGTTTATATGTAAAGACCCAAAAAATTACATGTAATTTTTTTAATTATCTAAGATTATTAGATGTCTACGAAAACTTATGCACATTACTATGAACCCTGGTGGGCCGAGAATGAATTTTTGATTTTTTTTATGGAATGTTCAGTAAACGCACGGGAAACATTTTCTATCTATTGAACATGTTATCTGATTAAACAATCTCCAGACACCATTGAATCTTCCATGCCAATATTCACATAAGGGAGGCCTCACTTCGACTGTAGTAGGTCGGGAGAAAAAAAAATTAGTTTTTGGGATTTTTAATGAATAGTAAAATAACAGGTATTTTTTTATTCTTTTTCTACAATAGATGAGTTGAGGTGTCAGGACTGGTGAATTTTTAAGGCATTTAATGGATTTAATCATCAACAACATAACTCCACCATTGATAATTAAGATAGGTCAATTAATTCATTTTATAAACCTCATTAAATTCATCATGGGTTACTCACCTTCCCCCTTTCTATTTAAATGGAGATCAGGGTGGGGTTTTAGCATGGCTTCTTCAAGCCAAAAAACTTTGGAGAAGTCCTACGGCAACAACCACTGCTGGAGGACGGAATCTCGGATGGCAATGCTCTATGATTGACGAAATTTAAAGACTACATCCAATTTGGATGATCCTCCCACCGCAACCTTGACACCTCCAATGTATCTCGAGGTAGGGGTTTACATGCTTTGATGTTCCCTCTCTCCCCGATCTTGAAAAATATAATGAACGCGGACCAACTGACTAACGGGATGACCTGCGTCTTATCAAATCATGTGAGTGGTTGTGGCGAGGTCATAAATTCAAGGATTATTCATCCTTATTATTATTATTAGTTTTTTCCCATGTTTAAAATACTAATGCGGAGGCTGTAGGCCGAAACCAACAAGGCTCGGACCCTCCGATGAACTTTTCATTAGTGTGTTCCTCATGGTGGAAAAATGAATGCATAAACAAGGCATATTTGAGGGCTGGGAAATGATGGTGGCATCCCAAGAGGACCGTAAGTGCCTCCTAAAGGAAGAATGGACCATCGAGGCTCACCTTGGGGACCACAGAAGAAACACTGGTGCGGCACCAGCATGGTGGTGTTGGCGACCGCTAGCAATAGACGAGGGCGACGGTCAGCAACTACCAGCCACGGTGAAAGAGTTACACCACTCAATACTGTAGTGGTCGGATGGGCGGATGGCCATAGAGGTGGTTGAGGTACGCCTTCGTAAACCACGTTTATGGGCCACAGAATTGAATTCATTGTTGTGTCAAAGGCCGAGACGCGCATGTTGTGGGTATTGCGGGTGATGAGGTGATGCTTCCATTTAATGGAGATGAATGACTGCTTTGAGACATTCAGGTGCATCAGACCACACGACCCAAGCTGGCCATGCTATCTAGTAGGTTTTTCCATCACCCGATGGGCCCAACTCGCTGAGGCCTAGCTCAACCATACCGGCCCAGGCTGGTTCGGGTTGCGTCAGACCGATCACAAACACCTCTTTGGCCCAAGAACTCTTAAAGGGCCTTATCTTGTGAACTAAATGTCAATCTGACAAACCGTCTATGGCGCTGGGATCCTTGGAGAGATATGGTCCTTTTAAAATAATCCACATGGGTTTTCAAGTATTTTTGTGTATGTCCAGGTTGGATAGAGTCTGAATCAAACCGTTCCCTCACAAATAAAATAACAATAACATACAGATCGAGTGTCTGGTTGAATCATCATATGTTGAATCGGAACCCTCATAATGTGAGGGGTCATTGGGTTAATTATTCATTGGAGTTTGTTCATGTTGAAATAAAAACGGTGGCTTGAGGAGTGGTTCTCCTAGAATCAAACGTACTATGAGCAGGAATCCATAGACAAGATGTCACAAGAATAATAAGAGCGACCTTTACGGATCAACATCAAAAAATCCATAGTGGAATGGTCTAGTTGTACGACTAATCTTCCCTACCTCTGTACCAATGACCAATACGGGTCAGCACCAGCGACAAATATGGGACAGCACCAACGACCAATACCGATCAACACCAATGACCAATACGGGTCAACACCAGCGACCAATACAGGTCAGCATCGATCAACCAATACGAGTCAGCATACAGTGGCCTATACGGGTCAATAGTGGAGTTACTATGGATAAGATTATATGGATTTACGACTAGTCATCATTGTCCTAGAAACATAGAAGTTATACCATTATATTGAGTTGTCTCTTTTACATTGTGTTTTATGGTTGAAATCATGAATAAGATATTACCTTTATGGTATTTCTTGTGATGTTTTACTTTGTGAATTACTAAGAAACTGTTGGTGGTCCCAGGGTCCTGTACTGAGTTGTTATACTCAACCCTACAAGGGCTCTGCCCGCACTGGTGTGTTTGGGGTAGACTGATGATGCGCTATAGCCGATTTGGGAGGTCTGGGTCTCGATGGAGCTTGGGGTGACGATAGTAGTTGAGATCCTCTGATTAGAATTCATACATACAACTATTACCCCCAGGTAGAGATCCAGGGTAGATGCAATGGATATTAACTTTCATACCGGTTAAATGGATTGTATTATGGCCCGCTATTTTTAGTTTACAGTTGTACTTGGGGTTGTAGTTTTTTTTGGTGGTTATACCTTACTTTTATTGGTTGTTTACATCAGTTTCCCTTTTTGAGTGTGTACAAATCTCTAAGGCAATTCTTTGCCTATTTGGGGAATGCATTCTAGTGTTGGTCACTAACCCCAGGCATATGGAAGGCATTCTTGGGGTAGTCACGTCCGGGCCCCATGGGACGGGTCAAGACAAAGTGGTATCAAAGGGCGGTTGGTTCTACCAAAATAACTAAGAGTCTAATTTTAATGAGGTAATGATGTAAAGTGTCTTGTGTTCAGTTTTTTGTATAGGGAGTATAATTTTTTTGTGATGAATGATGTATCCATACATCTGGACCCTGAAATATAATTTCTTGACTCAGTACATGAAAACATTGGTTCATAGTGATTTGAATGGTTTTCTAGATCTTTCTTGAGTGATCACACCAAGAATAACTTATTGATTGTGTAAAATATATTTCTTATAGGATTCCTTTGCAAAGATAGCAATCCATAAGTCTCATTAGATATTGTGACAGTGTCCCACCGAGTGACAAGGCATCGGTACATGGACCACTCATAGTGATAGAACTTTCCAGTGTTGTAACAACGCCACCACCATCTATTGAGCAGCAGATGCTACCAATGGATCATGCACAACGACTGAGCGCATTCTAAGAGTTCCAGAGATAGAGTCCTTTGAGGTTTTGAGGCGAGATGCACCCCCAGGAAGTAGAGGACTAGCTTGAGGGGGTTTCACGGGTCTTTGTCATAGTAGGGACTCCCACCGAACATATGGAGATCTTTCCCGCTAGACTTCCTTAGGGATCAGTTAGAATATGGTGGAGCTCAACACTCATGGTGAATGAGGAGATCACATCCACCTAGATAGACATTAGAAGCATTTTCAGGTAGGATTTTATGCCAGCTACACTACTCTTTATTCATATTCAAGAGATGCCACATCTGTCGTAGGGCATCCGGACTATGGCTCAGTACTCAACAAGATTTAATGACCTATCTCGATACTCCACTGACTTGGTATGGGACCCTTACATTATGAATGGAACTTTGATTTGGGTCTAAAATGTGAGATCTGATCTAAAAAAGTTCCTCTCAGCATCCCGACCTAGTCCGGGGTGGTAAAGAGAGTTTTGGTGATAGAGATCTTCCATGCCGAGTACGAACCGACTGTGAGAGCCCCTACCAGATTAAAAGTAGCAGAGTCATATGCAGGTGGAAGTATAAAAATGATGCAGAAGACCAAGAGGTCTAGATTTTCAGGAGGGAAACCCTAGGATGAAGGGTTAGAGGTGTGAGGCTTGAGTCTCAAGAGGCCAGGGGAGCCACCAGCAAGTCATGATCGATTTTTCCTACGGGGGACAGGGTTACAGGTCTCATGATTGTCTGAATCCCTATGAGGATGATCAGAAGACGATTGAGGGGCCACCAAGACAACAACTATAACAACCTTGACCTTTATTACATTACTATTACATCATTTAAAAGATAAAAAAAATTTATTATTACACATAGAGGAACCCAAGGTTTAGTTTCTTTGGAAATCTAGGACCATACATAACAATTACAATATCAAGCATAAAAATTTATTTAATTTATTCTTCATTAGATTATTGTTGGAACGTGTCCTCTCCATAGTACATGTATCCACCTGAGGATATAAATAAAAATGGGTGATCTAGAATCCCAGTAATAGAATAGATAATAGCATATATCATGGGGTGATCATAATAATAAAATGTGAAAAATATCATGAACATGAGAGGAATCATAAATATTAGACTTGAAATGTGGAAATGCGTAAAAATGAAACATCATGACTTAGTTGTTAACTACCATACATACTTTTGAACCAAGCTAGAATATTGTTCACACATCATTTTACATTTAGTCATGAGATTCATCACTTTACCCAACACATTGGAGTGCTTTATAATTCTAGGAGCACCCGTCACATTCAAACATTCATATTGTGCTATATAATTCCAGGCCCACCCATCACATCATCATATTATCAATATCATGCATGGAACATAGAAAATATATCAATAATTAACATAAATAACCCATATAAATGAATTGGTTTCATCTCATTGGAACAAATTCATAAAAATTGGGTTCCAAAAACAAAGAGGTAATAACATGCTTGATACAAGAACCATCAACATTGATTGAGAAGTAAAAGGTGAGTTCTTAAAAGAAGAGTTCTTTTGGAAAAAATTTAGTTTGACCTAAAAAATTGTGTTAAACATTTATATCCTAGAGAAGGAATGAAAATGATGAACAAAGTATTTTTATGGTGTAACTATATCAAAAAGGAGTGATAGTGGGAGAACCCGAAGGATGAAAGTGGGGTTCCAGAATTTACCCTTACCTCGTACCTGAATGCTTTCTTCTCTTAAATGTCTTGTATAATGAAATTATATTAATTAATTAGAAATATAAAACCTTGTGAACATTAATATGGTTAATTGTGGTTTCATTATGTTATTTTTTGTTCCATTGGATGAGTTATAGAGTTTAAAAACATTATTTGGGAATGTTTGTTTTTATGGTTTTCATGGGTGGTTCACATGTATTCTTAAATTGAAGTTTGGGTTGAACATGGGTAAACATCCAGAACTGATATAACATGTTATGTCTGATATTACTAGAGTTTATATGATCTTTTAATGAATTATATTAGGTCCATTTGGATGAATCATTATATAAGAATTAAATGATGATTGTTTGGGTTGATTTTAGCGATTTTTCGATCATAAAGAACTTGTTTAATTTTATCACTAGAACTATTGTCATCAGTTATTTAAATAACATTAAATAAGAGATAATACTTATAACATGTTCTGGTTCAACAATAAAAATGGTGTTATGACCAGATATGAAAGTAGAAATGGAAGAAGAAAGCATCTTGTTCTTGAAGGTGAATTATTAACACCTCACGAACAACATTATCTTTAATAAAATAAAAGGAAGAGGGAAATGGGGTTGGATGATATAATATCCCATTAGCATCATAAAATTCCATTAGATGTATAATAATAGAGTTAAAATACAATTTAGATGATGATAGGTGGGGAGGGATCAAGAAATGAACTTGAACTTGAATGGAAATTAATGAAGAAAAGTGAGAGAAATTACCTCATAAATCCTCCTCATGAGATCCTCCTTAAAGGCCTAGCCTTGGTCTTTTGATGAGACTAGAAGATCATGGACGTGGAGGAGGGGCTAGGGAAGATGAATTGGTAGTGTTTAAAGAAGTCTTGGAGCTTTAGAGGTTTGTGGAAATGAGGGCGTGAAGGGAGGTTTTCATAGTTGAGGGGAGAGGGGTTTCCCTAATATAAAATTCATTAGTTTATTAATTTCCCCTAAGACAAGGAATAGTTAGTATTGAATGACCATGAATCATAATTTTATCATTTTATCTCGAACCAAGTGGGCTTATATCAGTAGAATATCACACATGACTCTATAATTAGCTTATTTAGCTTATTTTTGTAAATTACAACATTTCACTATTCATCAAAAATTCAGTTATTTTAGAAAAATCCAAAATATTTACCCCTAAAATTTTATGACATGAAGAATTCAATAATGAAGTCCATTTATCAAAAATAAATTTCTAAATATTATTAATTTAAAATTTTATTAAAATCATAATTTACTTTAAAACGATTTTTAAAATTAAAACTGATTTTACAGTGCTTTCAAAAATTACATAGGTTTTATAAAATTATCTAATCACTATAAGACATTGATTTTGTCATTAATGAAAATAGTTTATGAAGAAAATACATTTTATTTTAAATTAATTAATTAATTATAATTAATTATTTATGACTTGCAAAATACCAAAACATTTACTAAGGTCAAATTGTCACTTTCTAAGATATCTAAATTTTATTTAATTATTCAAGGGTAAGGTTACCCTTATGTTGTATGATTTACTATTAATAATGGTCATATTACTATTCATAAGGGTATGAAACTATTCATAAGGGTAGGTTACTATTCACCAAAATTTATTTTTGTTTCATTAGACTCCAAAAATTATCTAGAACACAACAATGTATGTCGGATTTTCAAAATTTAAAACAAATAATTGAAAAACTTATATTTATAGGACACTTATCATATGTTCTTTCATTATGTTGTGTATTCATGTGATTTTATGACATAATTAAAAGAAGGGAAATTTCCATTGAAAAACTTTGGGTCGTCACATTCTTCCCCCGTTAAGAAATTTCGCCCCAGAAATTTCACTTTACACAAATAGGTGAGGGTACTTCTCTTTCATTGCCTCTTCTGGTTCCCAATTTGCCTCCTTAAACTTATGGTTCCTCCACAAAACATTGACAAGATGGGTTTTCATTTTGAATAGAACATTATCTCTCCTATCTAGAATCTTTACTGGCTGCTCCTTGTAGGAGAGATCATCTCCTAGTTGCATGTCCTCTTAGTTTCACACATTTGAGGGGTTTGGTATGTACTTCCTCAGCAGTGATACATGAAACACATAATGAACTTGAGCCATATTCGGTGGAAGTGAAAGATGGTAGGCCACGGTTCCTATGCAGTCTAGGATCTTGAAGGGGCTGATATAACTTTGGATTAGCTTCCCTTTCTTCCTGAATTGCATGGCTCTCTTCCATGGAGATATTTGATGGAAGACTTTATCTCCGATGAAAAACTTCAAGTCCCTTCGACAGTTGTCAGCATAGCCCTTTTTCTGACTTTGATCAGATTTGATGTGTTTCTGGATGACTTGAACCTTCCCTGTCATCTCTTGAACAATATCAGGTCCAAGTAGCTTTCTTTCTCCAACTTCATCCCAACAGGTTGGAGTTCTACATCGCTTTCCATTCAGAGCTTCATATAGATCCATCTAAATACTTGAGTGGAAGCAATTTTGTTTGATAACTCAACCAATGGGAGATTCTAATTCAAAACACCTTTGAATTCTAGAGAGCAGGAAACTAGCATATCTTCAAGAGTCTGAATAGTTCTTTTAGACTGGCCATCAGTTTGGGGGTGAGAGGTCGTGCTGAAATTTAATTCAGTGCTCAAAACATGTTGAAGGATCCTCCAGAATTTAGATGTGAACCATGGGTCACGGTTTGAGAAAATTGATATTGGAACACCGTGAAGCCTCACCACTTCCTCCACATATATCATTTCAATTTTTTCATGCAAGAGGTTTTCCCAAATAGTGAAAAAATGGGCAGTCTTAGTGAGTCGGTCAACCACAACCCATATCTCATTATGTCTCATTGACATTGTTGGGAGACCTATGACAACGTCCATAGTTTAGAAATGGAACCTAGTGGAATAAATGTAAACTGTATCAATGTACGCACTCCACGTAGGTATTTACCTCCTGCTCAAGATAATTATAGTGGAGCTGGTGATGCAACTGGTGCCGATCAGCTAATCACCATACTGGGACAACTCACTCAGGTTATGAATAATAACCTTACCCGTATGGATCACCCTGATCCGCAGCGTGGAGGATCAATGTTAGATCGCTTCATGAGGCAACAACCACCAAAGTTCAATGGGAGTACAATTCCATTGGTAGGTGAGAAATGGATAAGTTCCCTAGATAAAATATTTCAGGCTATGGGATGTAGTGAAAGGGAAAAAGTTATCATGGCAGTTTACCGCCTCACTGGAGATGCTGATCAATGGTGGTCATTGATTCAAAACGTGAAGGAAGATGATGAAGTATAAAATATGGAATTGAGGGAGTTCAAAGATCTGTTTTTAGAAAAATACTTTCCTCGTGAGCATCGAGCCGATATGGAAAGGAAATTTCTGAGTTTGAGATAAAAGGAGGATGAGAATGTCGCAATGTATGATGCTAACATTTCAAGGATAGAATGGTATGCTGGAGATTATATACGTAACCCAAGAAGTAAGATTTATCATTTCTTTTATGTATTAAAACCATTTCTCCATTGATAATTAGTCTCACAATCCTTCTCATCGTATGAAGACATTGTCTCATGTGCTATCAAGACAAAAAATTATTTCTCTAAGTCTTATGACCTTAAAGAAATGAAAGAGAAGAAGAGATCTGCTGATCAGTCTGGGAATGGAAATAAGGGGAAGAAGGGAAATTTTGAATATCCATCCTGTGGTAAATGTGGGAAGAAACAGCCTGGTACTTGCTTGAAGGAAATGGGTCTCTGTTACAAGTGTGGTGAAAAAGGTCCCCAGGTTCGTGATTGCAATTGGAAGAAGGAAGCTACCAATGTTCAGTGCTACAGTTGCAGGGAGATGGGACATTATGCAAATTAATGTCCTAAGCATCAGGGGAACTTACCTCAGAAAAGGCTAAGGGATCAAGGCCAAGCTTATGCTATCACTACTGCAGAGGTCAAAGCTCCAAAAACATGGTGGTAGGTAATTTAATGGTTTACTCAAGTTTAGAAAATGAATTTTTTGATTCTGGATCATCGCATTGTTTCATATCTTCCAAGTTTTCTATGAAAATTAGATATTTCCAATTTGATTTAACAGAGGAGTTGTCAGTTAAAACTCCTAAGGGAATTATCATTGCAACAGAGTTTTTTGAATCAGTCCCCATTAGAGCACATAAATGTTCTTTATCTGATTATCTCTTCATCATACCTATGATTGAGTTTGATATAATCCTCTGTATGGATTGGTTTTCAGACCATGATGTGAAGATTTATTGTAAGAAGAAGGAGGTTATGATTTTTGATGATGATGATAAGAAACACATTATCTTTATAGTAGAATCATGACCCCCTAATTCTGATCTAGATCCACCCCCAGTAGCTCAACTAAATTCAATTATTGGGGAGGATAGGATGAAATTACAGTGGGTGAGGAAAGGAATGTTCAAATTTAGGATGTACCTATTGTGAAAGAATATGTAGATGTGTTTTTGGAAGATTTACCAGGACATCCTTCAGAACGGGAAGTTGAGTTTTCCATCGATTTAATTCTTTGATCAAGGCCTATATCGAAGAACCATTATACAATGGCCAATGTAGAATTATTTGAACTAAAGTAACAACTAGAGTAATTGAGTAATAAGGTATTTATTTTCCCTTTTGTTTCTCCATGCGGATCCCCTGTTCTTTTTGTTAAAAAGAAATATGGATCGATGAGGTTATGTATTGACTACAGTGAGATCAATACGATAACAATAAAGAAAAAGTATCCCATACCTTGAATTGATGATTTATTTGACCAACTGTATGGAGATCAATACTTTCAAAATATTGGCCTTCGATCCGGATACCATCAGTTGTGTGTGAATAAGGAAGACATTCCGAAGACAGCATTTCGAACCAGGTATGGCCATTACGAGTTTACAGTAATTCCTTTTGGATTGACTAAATCACCCTCTGTATTCATGGATCTAATGAATAGTGTTTTAAAGGAATATCTCGATGAATTTGTGGTGGTATTTATTGACGACATCTTAGTATACTCAAAATGCTTCGAAGATCATGAAAATGACTTGCGTATTATCCTGAAGACTCTGAGAAGACATGAATTATATGGGATGTTTAGCAAGTGTGAAATCTGGCTTCATGAGATTTATTTTCTTGGACATATTTTCTCTAAAGATGGAATCTCTATTGACAATTCTAAGACCAAGGCAATCCATGAATGTCCAGAACCTAAGAGTATAACTGAGGTACGCAGTTTTATTGGTTTGGCAGGTTATTATCGATGTTTCGTCCATAATTTTGCCCGGTTGGCTAACCCATTAACAAAGCTCACACGTAAAGGGGTTAAATTTGTTTGGAAAAAAGAGTGTGAATAATCTTTCAAAGAACTGAAGAGAAGATTAGTCAATGCACATATATTGACTCTACCATCGGGGAGTGATGTGTTCGTTATTTATAGTGATGCATCGAAGAAAGGACTTAGTTGTGTCCTTATGCAGAATGATAGGGTTATTGCATATGCATCACGACAGTTGAAAATTCATGAACAAAACTATCCTACTCATGATCTTGAGTTAGCAGTTGTGATCTTTTCTTTGAAGATATGGAGGTACTACCTCTATGGTGAAAATGTGAGATTTACACTGATCATAAGAGTTTGAAGTATATTTTCTCACAAAAAGAACTGAACATGAGGAAAAGGAGATGGCTTGAATTACTCAAGGATTATGATTTCACGATACACTACCACCCAGGGAAGGAAAAAAAGGTGGAATATGCTTTGAGCAGAAATGATCATGGAGTTTTGAACAAAAAGATAATTGAAAGGGATCCAATTTTCAGGGATCTAGTGAAGATAGACAAGGGAATAACCAGGGAAGGTGAAACATCAATGCTTTTTCAAATGGTTTCCAAACCATCTTAACTAGAATGGATTAAGAGTTCTCAGACTGGTGATGAAGAATTTCAAAAGAAGATTAAAGCTGTGAATAATGGGAGATTGAGATACTTTGTGTATGAAGATGGAATTTTGAAATTTGGGAAGAGACTTTGTGTTACCGATATACCTGATCTAAAAAAGGAATTATTAGATGATTCTCATAGTTCCAATTTTTCTATACACCCTGGGAGCACCAAAATGTATAGATATTTGAAGGAACATTTTTGGTGGGACAACATGAAGAGGGAGATTACTGATTTCGTGTCAATATGTATGGATTTTCAACAAGTGAATGATGGAAGGAAACATCCTGGAGGAGTCATGCAACCTCTTCCCATACCGGAGTGGAAATGGGACAATATTACGATGGAATTTGTCATGGGGCTACCAAAGACTCCTAAAAGGAATGATACAATATGGGTCATTGTTGATCGTCTTACCAAGTCAGCACATTTTCGTTCTATAAGTGAAGCTTTACCACTAGAATGACTAGTAAGACTATATATTAACGAAGTTGTGAGACTTCATGGAGTACCCCTATCGATTGTTTCAGATCGTGATCCCCGTTTTACATCAAGATTCTGGAAAAGTCTTTAGAAAGCCTTGGATACTAAACATAATTTGAGCACTTCCAACCACCCTCAAATAGAAGGACAACCAGAACTAACTATTCAAACCTTAGAAGACATGTTGAAATCCTGCTCACATGACTTTCATGGTATGTGGGATCAATTTTTACCTCTGGTAGAATTTTATTATAAAAATAGCTTCCATTAGAGTATTCATATGGCACCATATGAAGAATTATATGGAAAGAGATGTCACACACAAACCTGTTGGGATGAAGTTGGTGAGAGAAAACATGTAGGCCAAGAACTGGTGGAGGAAACGATGGAAAATGTGAAGGTAATCCAAAACCACATCGAAGCAGCTCAAAGTAGGCAGAAGATCTATGTAGATAATCGAAGGAAGGATATGGAATTTCAAGTCAATGATCATGTTATCCTGAAGGTATCTCCATGGAAGGGAGTCATACGTTTTGGTAAGAAAGGTAAATTGAGTCCCATTTACATCGGACCTTTCGAAATTCTAGAACAAATTGGGGCTGTAGCTTACCGATTGGCGATGCCGCCAAGTCTCTCCAAACCTCATGATGTCTTCCACGTATCTCTGTTGAGGAAATACATGCCTAACCCAATGCATGTACTCACCTATGAGGAATTAGAACTGAAACCCGATCTATCTTATTGCGAAGAGCCCATCAATATTCTTGATGCAAGAGAACAAGTACTGAGAACCTGGACGACTCCTCTGGTAAATGTCTTGTGGAGAAACCATAATATGGAAGAGGCAACGTGGGAACCCGAGGAACTTATGATGAAGAACCACCTGATTCATTTCATGCGGTAGTATTCTAGAAATTTTTAAGACAAAATTATTTGAAGGAGGGGAGAATGTAATAACCCATGCTTCTATGGTATGCTTCTCTTTGAATAATGCAATAGTGTGTGTTGTACGCAACATCGAGTTCTAACACACACCACAACCAATCAAACTAGCCATTATGAATAGTAATACATAATTTTTAAAATTTTGTAAATTTTATCTCTCAAAATGAACTTCATTTTTGGATTCCAAGTATCAAATTTAGCCTAAGGTGAAATTTTGGTACTTTTCGGATAACATTAATATTTTGATGAATAACGAAAATTACAAAATTTTAATTAAAAACAACTTTTTTAATAAAAATAATTAATAGTGATAAACTATTAATTGGAGTGGTTTTAAAGAATATTTATAATATAGTTTTACCATTTAATAAAATTTTGGTCATTGGACATAATTTCACAATTAAACCGAACATAAAAAAATATATATCCTTTGAGAGTTATTATATCTAAAAAACACGCTTTTTGTTTTGATAGCGGGAATTAATTTTAAATTAATTTTTGCCACTTATGTGTATTGAATTTCGAAAAATAGATTCCATATTTGGAATCAGGATGTCCAAATTTTGTAAATAGATAACTTTTATTTTTAGACATTTTGAATAATTACATTTGTAAATATTTTATTTACCATGGTTAAAAGGTAAATCCGGTGAATAAGGGTTATAAAATAATATTATAATAATACTAAATTACCCTAAAACGTGTCCTAACATTATTGGTGGATACATGTCCGACCATGGGCATATTTTGGTCTATTTGGGGACCCCATGGAGCTACTTTTAGGTGATAGGGACACTTTATTTTAATTAAGTTGAAATAAATACAAAAATGACATAAGCATATATCTTTTAGAAAAACAATTTTTACAAAGGGTTATATATGTTGGATTTTAGACTATAAATATTAATTAGATAGATAAAAAGATTTCCTACATAATGGTATTTTATTTATAATTTTAAGACATTATATAATATAATTTATTTTTGACACAATGATGATGATGTAATTACCATAATAGTGAAAAATTAAACTAAATGATATTATAAATACCAAAATAAATATAATTTGAGACTTTTAATTAATTAAACTAATTTTTTTGGATAATATGGCATATTATAATTGATTTAATTGACTTTTTTCGAAGTAATATTTCTTTTATGATTTTCACAAAAATCATGTTTCCAAATAGTGTCTAAATTGACATAATGGAGTTTCTAAACCAAATATTATTTTATTAATTGATATGAAATTCATAAAAATCTAAGGATCGGCCAAAAGACTTATATCATGATAGGGGTATAATTAGTGGACCACATGGTTGTCTTTTGGATGTATATATTAAGTTTATTAACCATATAATATAAAAATACAAAGAGACATTGTAAAAGTGAAACTAATTAACTAAGAGTTAATACTTAAAGATAAGGTTAATATAGTAATCCAAACCTGTCTAAATCCTATTGGATGAGTTGATTTAGACATATACCCACCTTAACCTTTAAATAATCCACATTTGATCCATTATAAACCGAATATGAATTTATTATAAAATAATATTTCTAGCTTTTCCAAAGGTGCCCCTCACCCCTCTTATAAAAGGCCACTCCCCCTTCTCATTAATTCACATCATTAAAGCCTTTTGGTTCGTCCAACCCCTGCCCAAATACTCTCTAAACATCCCTAAATTAATCCTAGATGCCTTTCAAAGAGTCAGAAATCCAATCAAATGAGTCCTTTTGATCAAATCAAATGGAAGAACCCGAAGAAGAGGTAATGATTTCACCACCCTTTTTCAAGTTCCTTTCTTCTTCTACTTCTTATTTCTTTGTTATTACCATTATAAAATAATAACTCCAGTATATTATATATAATTTTATGTTATTATAAACATGGGACAACCATATTTCAGTATTCTATCCATCCTTTGAATGACATGTCACCATACATTCGTACGTACGGCTTACCGTCTCCACTTCGTGGTGTAATTGTTATTCAAAACATTATTATTTGGATGGGTATAATAATGATTATTTATTCATGTAAATATTAAATATAACATGATAATGATTCTGTATATATGATATACCATCCAATTATATATTATTTTAATATCAAAACAATGATATTTTCGCTTGTGCGTATGTACGGACTACCGTCTCCACGAACGCGATTAGATTCATTCTACATCCTATACATTCAAGTATAATTTTCAATTGATGATTTAAAAATAATTTTTATGGACATGATATCATTCTGGATATGAATATGATACAACATATCCATGAAAAACAAGGCTTACGTAACAAAACATATAAAAGAAAATGAGCAAGTTAACACCCGAAATGACGATAATACTAAGATATTATTATCAAAGCAATGTTAAAAGATAATATATGATATCATATTAATATATATGATTCTTGTATAATTTAATAACAATTATTTAACCATTATACAAGAGGTTAACCTACCCCAACCAAGGAAAAGTACAAGGTAAGGTTTTATTTCGCAATCTCTCCATTATGAGAGGTTATTTATATGTAATAATATACTGGGATTTATTTATCATCCACATCCATGTTTCTTAAAAATGTATTTACAAATATTTTTACTATTTACTAGAATATGGGTTAAAGTCATTTATACCCTTGTTTACTTTTATAAGTGTTTTATAAAGGAATCCTTCCATCGTTTTCCAAACAAGGTCCTTTTTAAGTTTTTCGACAGAATTAAGGTAAGAATGTTTTTTTTAACTTATATGGAAGGTGTAGCTATTTTCCGCCATTTTAAAATCTTCAAAACATCCCTTAAAATATTATTAGAAAATTTTCAAAGTAAATTTTTTATTTTATAATTATGTGACTTTTAAATGATTTCAAAAAATGGTTATTTCTCTCAAATAATTTTGATTTCATCTATGTCGACATCCATTAATGGATTTTAAGCTTATTTGAAGTTGATTTATTATGATACAAAACTTCCATATTTTATTTATGGTATTGTGATTTGTTTTACTGTGGATGTTTTATTCTTATACCATTAATGGTTTATGGAGAATGTATTTACATTTCGTATGCTAGTTTTAATACGAATGTTTATGTTATGTTTGAACCTTTTCATATGGGAATGCATTGGACTTAATATGTGATGGGTGGAGCCCGCTATAGTTCCTCGATGCATTAGTAGGTATCATTGGACAAACTAGTGTCTTGGCACAAGGCCTTGAAAAAATCATATTTTTATTCTTGGCATGAGCTCTTGGCTATGTGGTTATGATAGTCTGGAATTATGAATTTAATCATTATGAAAGTGGTTATTGATATTCCATGTGAATATTCTATTAGTAGAATATCCATGTGAATACGTAAATGGAATTATTTCATTTTATTTTTTTTCCATTCTGTGTTGAATTTCATGATTAAAAGGATATAGTTTTAGTTATACATTTCCTTAAATGATTATTATTATTTATGAAAGTTTCCACTATATTGTTATCCTTACTGGGAATTTGAGCTCACCCCTTTTCTATGTTTTATTTTTTCCACAATGTGAAGAAGTAATTTATGAATGACCTGCAGGGATAGTATGAGGGGACATGAGTGTGGACTATGGAGACTATATTGTTTTAGTTTTCATTTCATGATGTAATGTAAAATTTATTAATGTATCTAGTTATTCCAAGGATACTAAACTAATCGGTGTTTTGAGACTTGATCATTTTTTTGATCATTCCAATGTTATCTAATAATGCACCGACTCTATGTAACTGGGGTTTGGGCGTTACATATGTCCTCACACTTTTAGGGAAATAATTCGTCTAGAAAATTAATGGATTATACTGATGGGTTTATATGATCACCATATGACTATATACAATAGAAGATAAATCAAGAATTATAATAGATATCTTTTAGAATCAGTGCATAAAAAATATATAAACAATGAACCTTGAAATTGTAAATCGTTGCAGTTTTCTTCTTCCTCATCAATGGACAATGCTTGATTAAGATCAAAAATCAGTGAAAGAACTCACTTTTCTTTCTAGGGGGTACACTAACCATTGTATGAATGATAATATCATGAGGATACCCAAATACTGAATGGGGTTTTTTTCCTTCGTATTAGATGAAAAACAATAGTGTGGGAGGAAGATATAAAATGAGATATTTAGTCACAAATTATTATTTTCAACAGGAGATCTCACATCCCCTTATATAGACATCTAGGAAGATTTTCATTAAATGAAAAAATTTCAACCATATTATTGTTTCCATAAAAATTTGTTCCCTTGATTTGTTGAATCATGTTCAATGAGAAGGAAAACCAATTATTCCGTTCATTGTGGATTGTAGCATAGCCTAATAGGGCCTCTAAGCTACATTTCACTCCCTTGTATCTTGTTCTTGGTTTCCACCAAGAATCATTTCGGATGGTGGATCTTAGATGAAGGTAAGTCCACCCCCTACTTCTCCACCATTCAGTGCCCTTCTCCCCCTCTTTCTTCTCATTCATCCACCTCCCTACCATCCCTTTTGATTTAGGGCTTCCTTTACCCTTTTTTCATCTTCTATTCAGATGAATTTCCTTATCTCTGGTTTTGGCCCCAATGGATCCATTTCTAAACATTCTTCATTGTCTCTTCATTTTGGATGATTTCTTAAATTTTCTTCCTCATCTTCATCATTGGATATATGATAAAGATGATGCTTCTGAGTTTCTTTCATTTTGGTGCGGTGCTTCAGTCAGTTCCAAGGAGAATGGAATAATATGTTGTTGTGGACATAGGCTTCTTAGTCTCTGGTCTGACCTAATGATCCTTTTCTACACTCTTATTTGGATAGGTGCGGTGGACTTCAAAGATATTCTGGAATACGATGTGTGTGTGTGTTCAATTGTTTTCCAGTCACACTCTTAGTTGGATGGTTTCCATCCGTTGTTACCATAGGTGGTGTTACTTATGGTGTTTTATGTGTCTATAATGGTAGGTTTTTCTAGTTTATGTAATGTTTGGCATGCCTAAATTAATGGGATTATGTACCTAGCAGGTCATGGATCCCATTCGAGGAATGTGGTTCTCTAAGAGGATTTGAGATGTGTTGTGTGAGTGGTTGTGGTGTTCGTGGAGGATCAGCTAACATGTGATTTACCCTCTCATTTAGGCTTCTGATGGGGTCAAATTTCATCTCCCACTTTATGGTTTTTAATGGATGTACCATGGTGTTCATTGTACGATTATGGGGATGTTCATCTGGTGATTTTTTGTTTTCTGGTGATTTTTTCATCTTGTGAGGTTCTTCCTGTAGAAGGCATCGATGTGTTGGTTTCTGTTGGTTGGTGTTTTTCTATTATATCTTCATCAGTGGTGACAGTGGATGCTCTAGATTCTGATGAGTAGGTTTTCTTCTATTGGTGTTAGTTTTATGTTGATAGTTGCATTAGTGTAAGGCTCTAAATTAGGTGGTTGTATTTGTAAGGTTTCCACTTCACAAAAAAGTGGGTTATTCGAAAATATCAAAAAAATGATTTTTAGATAATGTATTATAATTTATAATTAAATCATTTTCAATAAATATATAAATATCAAAATATTTTCTTATTATCACATGTATTTAATACATGTATTATAATACACACATTGACTACATGTAATTAAATATTCAACTTATATATAAAATATCATGTTATATATGTATGTATGTATGTATATATAAATTAGTGTATATTTAACAATCTACCACTTCCTCTAAAATATAATAAGGAATTTATGAATAAATTCACCAATCATTTTGAATGCATCGAAACACTTTTGGTTAATATTTTTCATCATGATCCATTTATTTTGAAAAACAAAATTGTCTAAAATTGTATCCTTATCGAAGGGCCTAATTGTGTGACCTTATGAGTCTTAGAAGCATTTATAACCACTATGAAATCCTTATTTTATAGTTGTAAACAAATAATTATATCTAGAAAATCTTCAGTTCTACTCAATCCACTATGAGTTCTTGTGTGATCTCTTTCAAACATAATGATATATATATATATGAATATTTCCAACATAAGATATATCATATACACCACATGTAACTTATGTAGTCACTTTGTCTATGACATTGAGTTACCACTAGACATGGAACATGTCAATATATTATAAGTCTCTCATTTTTTTATTAATTCGATGAAAAATACATTCCATGAAAATTTAAAAATTACATGTCATTCATGTATCTTATAAGAACATCACATGTATCTTATCAAAGTAGTTGAACACATCATATGTGAAAAAACTAAGCATGGCCATGCATTTTCTCAATATTATTCATTAAATTGTTAGATGTCTTTATTTTTCAAACTAGTGGATAAATCCATTCATGGAAGTAGTCCAACCAAAACATGATTAGAAAAATACCCATCCAACCCCTAATAAGGATATATTTGCAATGCATCATGAACTGGATCTATATTTTTTGGAAGTTCAACTCAACATGCCGTTACTCTTATGCATTTAAGGATTTCATAGGGGCCAATGTATATGGGGATAATCTTCTCTTTCTTCCCAAACAACGTGACACTCTTCCATGGAAAAATTATAAGTAAAAAATTATTACTAACATAAAACACGAAGTCCCTTTGATGGTTTTCAGCATAGTTCTTCAGCTAACATCGATCATCCATTTTGTGATTCTTGATTGAATGAACCTTTTCTATCATCTCCTGCAAAATATTAGGCCCATGAAAATTTATCTAACCAAATTCATCCAAAAAATAAGTATTTATACATAACTTCCCATATAGAGGTCCATATGATTGTATTTGAATACTCAAAAGGAAGCTGGTGTTGTTAGGGAACTCAACTAATGAGTGATTTTGATCCAATAAAAATTTAAATTCCATTGATAATGTTCTCATAATTTCCTTTAGTTCATGGATAATCATTTCAAATTGTCAATCAATTTTGGAGTGATATATCCTACTAAAATTAAATTCGGTAATCAGACCATATTGAATACATCTCCAAAATTTTATTTGAACCTTGGATCATTGATAGAAATGATAAAAAATTGCACTCAATGAAACATCACAACTCTCTTTATGTATATCTTGAAATGTTTGTCAACAGAGATGTCTTCCGAATAGAGATAAAATGTAAAGTCGTGGTGAGGTGGTCCATATAACCCATATCTCATTATTTTTATTGGATATTCTTCGATGAAAGGTGAAAAATTTAATAGTTAAATTATACCACATAAATTTTGGTATGGGTAGTGGTTGTAAAACCCCTTTAGGTATTTGCTGCTCTGAATTCATTTGTTTTTACACTAGGCACCTTTTAGTGTAGTAAAAAATATCCCTTTTCAAGTTATCCCACCGATAATGATCACGAAGGTCCCCATACATTATTGTGCTTCCAGGATGTATCGATAATATAGATCTATGATATTCATCCAACAACTCCTAATTTATTTTTGGAATAGATTGAACATATAGCCTTATATGAAATACTAGTTCACCTTATTGATCAATATTGAACTCAGGAAACCTCCCAACCTTTACAACCTCTATATAATTATCTAACAAATGATCTTATCATTCTGCATTATTAATCATCTTTAGTAATGATATATGATAAATCATTTCTTATATGGTTAATGATTTCCCTTCCATCAGTATTCCCATGTCCAATATTACTTGTTCTTTGATTAAAGGATTATCCGGAATCCTAATCATTTCTAGAATAGTAGGTCATTTCCTACTTAATGCATCAATGTCATTGGTTTCTCTTTTGGGGTGTTAATTAATTGGGAAATCATAGCCTTTAAGAATTTTCAACCATCTCCTATATGTCATGTTCAATTAATTTTATGTGAAAATATAATTAAAAAAATTTTGTTCTATTTGTATATCATATTTCTCCCCATTATGATAGTGTCTCCTGATCTTCATAGAAAAAATAACTGAAACTATCTCCATATCAGGCATAGAATAATTCTTCTACTCAGGCTTTAACTGTCATGAGGCATAAGCAATCACCTTGAAATTTTTCATGTGGATTCCCCAAATCCCATTTAGATATACCTCACTTAAAATACAGAATGGTTCTACGATATATGGTAGAGATAGAAAGGGTGAAAATACCAATATTTTTTTATCCCTTGGAAACTCTCATCACAATACTTTTCCTAGAAGAATTTCACCCAGTTTTGAGTTAACATAGTTAGTGGATTAGAAATTTGTGAAATGTTTTTCAGAATCCTCCTATAGTATCCTTATAAACCAAGGGAACTACATATCTCAATTACTATTTTAGGATGTGGACACTCCTCCATGACCTTTGTATTCACAATTTCTACTAAGATTCATTCACTGGTTTCAATGAACACCAAGAAATAATATTTTTTCACAAAAAAATCACATTTTGTGAACTTCCCAAATTGCCCCTCCATCCTCAATGGTTGGAAAATAACCCTTATATGATAATTAAGATCCTAAAAACATTTGAGATATATCAAAATATCATCAATAAAAACTACATCAATTTTATCATGTTAGTCTGTTAGATTCTATTCATGAAATTCATAATAATATCATGAAAATTAATTATGGTGAAGGGCATAACAAAAAACTCGTAATGCCTATCTCGTGATCAAAATGAGGCCTTTAAAATATATTCTCTCTTCACCATCAATTTATGATAACCAAGTCGAAGATCAATCTTGGAGAATAATTGGGCCCAAAAAAGCTAGTCAAATAAGTCATCAATCCATGGAAGAGGGTACTTATTATTCACTATGATCATGTTAAATTCCCTATAATAAATTTATATCCACATTGATCTATCCTTCTTATTCAGAAAGATAACAACTTCTTCTTAATGAGACAAAATTGGTTAGACAAACCCCTTCACCAAAATATCTTTGAGTTATTTATTTAATTCCTCCAGCTCCACATTTTCAATTCTATATGGGGTATTTGATATTGGATGGGATCTAGGTATGATTTCAATGGATATCTATAACTCTCTTTATATGGAAGGTCTAGGTGACTCCCCATGAAATATTTCATTTTATTCCTAAATGAACTATAAATTCTCTATTTGTATACGTTCATTTACATCTTCATCATCAGTGATCATTTTCATGAAGAATTTTATGGGATATGATTTTAAATAATGCTCAGGTCAAGATTTATCTCCTTTGAAAACAAATATAGGAAATCTATTCAAGACTCTATATATTTCCATGCATATATAGTTGATATTATTTTTTAAATTTGAGATTCATCCCATCCCTAGTATAGTGAATAAATCCAGTATGGGAATGACGACAAAATTTGTGATGAGATTGTGCCCGTAAAATTGAATAATAGAGTTTATATACATTGGGGGTTTATAGATAATACCTCCAAGAGTTTTGCCTGACTAATAAACTTCTAGAACTTCAGGGATTGATTCTATATTCTTTTCAATGTTGAAAAAAATAAAGAAATGAGTTGAACAGTAGTCTAACAAAGTACATGCTAGCCATGAGAGAACAACAGGTGTATCGACAACCACTTCAATTGGAGCTTCAACTTTAGCTATCATGATAGAGAAATAATGAAATTGATACGTTGGCCTAAGCTGATGTCTAGGGTGATTCTCCTCCATTAACATCATATCTGGACACTGGTTGGAAATGTTCCCAATAGTTCCACACATGTTTCATTGGACTTTAAGCTGGGCCTACAGCATCTTCCCCTTTTAATTTGTTTTGAGATGTTTATGTGTAAAGACCCAAAAAATTACATGTAATTTTTTTAATTATCTATGATTATTAGATGTCAACGAAAACTTATGCACGTTACTATGAACTCTGGTGGGCCGAGAATGAATTTTTAATTTTTTTATGGAATGTTCAATAAACGCACGGGAAACATTTTCTATCTACTGAACATGTTATCTGATTAAAAAATCTCCAGACACCATTGAATCTGCCATGCCAAGATTCACATAAGGGAGGCCTCACTTCGACTGTAGTATGACGGGAGAAAAAAAAATAGTTTTTGGGATTTTTAATGAAAAGTAAAATAACAGGTATTTTTTTATTCTTTTTCTCCAATAGATGAGTTGAGGTGTCAGGACTGGTGAATTTTTAAGGCATTTAATGGATTGAATCATCAACAACATAACTCCACCATTGATAATTAAGATAGGTCAATTAATTAATTTAATAAACCTCATTAAATTCCCCATTAAATTACTCATGGGTTACTCACCTTCCCCATTCCTATTTAAATGGAGCTCAGGGTGGGGTTTTAGCGTGGCTTCTTCAAGCCAAAAAACTTTGGAGAAGTCTTACGGCAACAACCACTGCTGGAGGATGGAATCTCGGATGGCAATGCTCTATGATTGACGAAATTTAAAGACTAAATCCAATTTGATGATCCTCCCACCGCAACCGTGACACCTCCAGTGGATCTCGAGGTAGGGGTTTACATGCTTTGATGTTCCCTCTCTCCCCGATCTTGAAAAATATAATGAACACGGACCAACCGACTAACAGGACGACCTGCGTCTTATCAAATCATGTGAGTGGTTGTTCAGAGGTCATAAATTCAAGGATTATTCATCCTTATTATTATTATTAGTTTTTTCCCATGTTTAAAATGCTAATGCGGAGGCTGTAGGCCGAAACCAACAAGGCTCGGACCCTCCGCTGAACATTTCATTAGTGTGTTCCTCATGGTGGAAAAATGAATGCATAAACAAGGCATATTTGAGGGCTGGGAAATGATGGTGTCATCCCAAGAGGACTGTAAGTGCATCCTAAAAGAATAATAGACCACCGAGGCTCACCTTGGGGACCACAGAAGAAACACTGGTGTGGCACCAGCATGGTGGTGTTGGCGACCGCCAGCAATAGATGAGGGCGACGGTCAGCAACTGCAAGCCACAGTGAAAGAGCTACACCACTCAATGCTGTAGTGGTCGGATGGGAGGCTGGCCATAGAGGTGGTTGAGGTACTCCTTCGTAAACCAAGTTTATGGGCCACATAATTGAATTCATTGTTGTGGCAAAGGCCGAGACGCGCCTGTTGTGGGTACTACGGGTGATGAGGTGACGCTGCCATTTAATGGAGATGAATGACTCCTTTGAGCCATTCAGGTGCAACAGACCACACGACCCAAGCTGGCCATGCTAGCCAGTAGGATGTTCAATGACCCAATGGGCCCAACTCGCTGAGGCCTAGCTCAGCCAAACCGGCCCAGGCTGGTTCGGGCTGCGTCAGACCGATCACAAACACCTCTTTGGACCATAAACTCTTAAAGGGCCTTATCTTGTGAACTGAATGTCAATTTGAAAAACCGTCTATGGCGTTGGGATCCTTGGAGAGAGATGGTCCTTTTAAAATAATCCACATGGGTTTTCAAGAATTTTTTTGTATGTCCAGGTTGGACAGAGTCTGAATAAAACTGTGCCCTCACAACTAAAATAACAATAACATACAGATCGAGTGTCTGGTTGAATCGTCATATGTTGCATCGGAACCCTCATAATGTGAGGGGTCATTGGGTTAATTATTCATTGGAGTTTCGTCATGTTGAAATAAAACTAGTGGCATGGGGAGTGGTTCTCCTAGAATCAAACGTACTATGAGCAGGAATCCATAGACAAGATTTCACAAGAAGAAGAAGAGCGACCATTACCGATCAACCTCAAAAAATCCAGAGTGGAATGGTCTAGTTGTACGACTAATCATCCCTACCTCTGTACCAATGACCAATACGGGTCAGCACCAGCGACCAATATGGGACAGCACCAGCGACCAATACCAGTCAACACCAATGACCAATACGGGTCAACACCAGCGACCAATACAGGTCAGCATCGATCAACCAATACGAGTCAGCATACACTGGCCTATACGGGTCAATAGTGGAGTTACTATGGATAAGATTATATGGATTTACGACTAGTCATAATTGTCCTAGAAACATAGAAGTTATACCATTATAGTGAGTTGTCTCTTTTACATTGTGTTTTTTGGTTGAAATCATGACTAAGATATTACCTATATGGTATATCTTGTGATGTTTTACTTTTTGAAATACTAAGAAACTGTTGGTGGTCCCAGGGTCCTCTACTGAGTTGTTATACTCAACCCTACAAGGGCTCTGCCCGCACTGGTGTGTTTTGGGTAGACTAATGATGCCCTTAAGCGGATTTGGGAGGTCTTGGTCTCGGTGGAGCTTGGGGTGACGATAGTAGTTGAGATCCTCTGCTTCGAATCCATACATACAACTATTACCCCCAAGTAGAGATCCAAGGTAGATGCAATGGATATTAACATTCATACCAGTTTAAATGGATTGTATTATGGCCCACTATTTTTAGTTTACAGTTGTACTTGGTGTTGTAGTTTTTTTGGTGGTTATACCTTACTTTTATTGGTTGTTTACATCAGTTTCCCTTTTTGAGTGTGTACAAATCTCTAAGGAAATTCTTTCCCTATTTGGGGAATGCATTCTAGTGATAGTCACTAACCCCATGCATATGGAAGGAATGCTTGAGGTAGTCACGTCCGGGCCCCATGGGACGGGTCAAGAGAAAGTGGTATTAAAGGGAGGTTGGTTCTACCAAAATAACTAAGAGTCTAATTTTAATGAGGTAATGATGTAAAGTGTCTTGTGTTCAGTTTTTAGTATAGGGAGTATAATTTTGGTGTGATGACCGATGTATCCATACATCTGGACCCTGAAATATATTTTCTTGACTCAGTACATGAAAACACTGGTTCATAGTGATTTGAATGGTTTTATAGATCTTTCTTGAGTGATCACACCAAGAATAACTTATTGATTGTGTAAAATATATTTCTTATAGGATTCCTCTGCAAAGATAGCAATCCATAAGTCCCATTAGATATTGTGACAGTGGCCCACCGAGTGACAAGGCATCGGTACATGGACCACTCATAGTGATAGCACTTTCCAGTGTTGTAACAACACCACCACCATCTATTGAGCAACCGATGCTACCAATGGATCATGCACAACGACTGAGCACATTGCAAGAGTTCCAGAGATAGAGTCCTTTGAGGTTTTGAGGCGAGACGCACCCCCAGGAAGTAGAGGACTAGCTTGAGGGGGTTTCACAGGTCATTCTCATAGTAGAGACTCCCACCGAACTTTTGGAGATCTTTCCCGCTAGACTTCCTTAGGGCTCAGTTAGAATATGGTGGAGTTCAAGACTCTTGGTGCATGAGGAGATCACAGCCACCTAGATGGACATTAGAAGCATTTTAAGGTAGGATTTTATGCCAGCGACACTACGCTTTATGCATATTCAAGAGATGCCACATCTGTCGTAGGGCATCCGGACTATGGCTCAGTACTCAACGAGATTTAACGACCTATCTCGATACTCAACTGACATGGTATGGGACCCTTACATTATGAATGGACCTTTGATTAGGGTCTAAAATGTGAGATCAGATCTACAAAATATCCTCTCAGCATCCCGACCTATTCCGGGGTGGTAAAGAGAGTTTTGCTGATAGAGATCTTCCATGTCGAGTACGAACCGACTGTGGGAGCCCCTACCAGATGAAAAGTAGCAGAGTCATCTGCATGTGGAAGTATGAAAATGATGCAGAAGACCAAGTGGTCTAGACCTTCAGGAGGGAAACCCTAGGATGAAGGGTTAGAGGTGTGAGGCTCGAGGCTCAAGAGGCCAGGGGATCCACCAGCAAGTCATGATCGATTTTTCCTACGGGGGACAGGGTCACAGGTCTCATGATTGTCTGAATCCCTACGAGGATGATCAGAAGACGATTGAGGGGCCACCAAGACAACATCTATAACAACCTTTACCGTTATTACATTACTATTACATCATTTCAAAGATAAAAAACATTTTATTATTACACATAGAGTAACCCAAGGTTTAGTGTCTTTGGAAATCTAGGACCATACATATCAATTACAATATCAAGAATAAAAATTTATTTAATTTATTCTTCACTAGATTATTGTTTGAACTTTTCCTCTCCATAGTACATGTATCCACCTGAGGATATACATAAAAATGGGTGATCTAGAATCCCAGTAATAGGATAGATAATAACAATATATCATGGGGTGATCATAATAAAAAAATGTGAAAAATATCATGAACATGAGAGGAAGCATAAATATTAGACTTGAAATGTGGAAATGCATAAAAATGAAACATCATGACTTAGTTGTTAACTACCACACATACTTTTGAACCAATCTAGAATCTTGTTCACACATCATTTTATATTTACTCCTGAGATTCATCACTTTACCCAACACATTGGAGTGCTTTATAATTCCAGGCGCACCTGTCACATTCAAACATTCATATTGTGCTATATAATTCCAGTCTCACCCATCACATCATCATATTATCATTATCATGCATGGAACATAGAAAATATATCAATAATTAACATTAATAACCCATAGAAATAAATTGGTTTCATCTCATTGGAACAAATTCATAAACATTGGGTTCCAAAAACAATGAGGTAATAACATGCTTGATACAAGAACCATCAACATTGAATGAGAAGTAAAAGGTGAGTTCATAAAAGAAGAGTTCTTTTGGAAAACATTTAGTTTGACCTAAAAAAAGTGTTAAACATTTATATCCTAGAGAAATAATTAAAATGATGAAAAAAGTATTTTTATGGTGTAACTATTTCAAAAAGGAGTGATAGTGGGAGAACCCGATGAATGAAAGTGGGGTTCCAGAATTTACCCTTACCTCGTACCCGAATGATTTCTTCTCTTTAATGTCTTGTATAATGACATTATATTAATTAATTAGAAATATAAAACCTTGTGAACATTAATATAGTTAATTGTGGTTTCATTATGTGATTTTATGTTCCATTGGATGAGTTATAGAGTTTAAAAACATTATTTGGGAATGTTTGTTTTTATGGTTTTCTTGAGTGGTTCACATGTATTCTTAAATTGAAGTTTGGGTTGAACATGGGTAAACATCCATAACTGATATAACATGTTATTACTGATATTTCTAGAGTTTATATTATCTTGTAATGAATTATATTAGGTCCATTAGGATGAATCATTAGATAAGAATTAAATGATGATTGTTTGGGTTAATTTTAGCGATTTTTCGATCATAATGAACTTGTTTAATTTTATCACTAGAACTATTGTCATCAGTTATTTCAATAACATTAAATAATAGATAATACATATAAAATGTTCTGGTTCAACAGTAAAAATGGTGTAATGACCAGATATGAAAGTAGAAATGGAAGAAGAAAGCATCTTGTTCTTGAAGGTGAATTATTAACACCTCACGAACAACATTATCTTTATTAAAATAAAAGGAAGAGGGAAATGGGGTTGGATGATATAATATCCCATTAGAATCATAAAATTCCATTAGATGTATAATAATAGTGTTAAAATACAATTTAGATGAAGATATGTGGGGAGAGATCAAGAAATGAACTTGAACTTGAATGGAAATTAAAGAAGAAAAGTGAGAGAAATTACCTCATAAATCCTCCTCATGAGATCCTCCTTAATGGACTAGGCTTGGTCTTTTGATGAGACCAGAAGATCTTGGACGTGGAGGAGGGGCTAGGGAAGATGAATGGGTAGAGTTTAAAAAAGTCTTGGAGCTTGAGAGGTTTGAGGAAATGAGGGTGTAAAGGGAGGTTTTTATAGTTGAGGGGAGAGGGGTTTCCCTAATTGAAAAACTTATATTTATAGGCCACTTATCATATGTTATTTCATTATGTTGTGTTTTCATGTGATTTTATGACATAATTAAAAGAAGGGAAATTTCCATTGAAAAACTTTGGGTCGTCACATTCTTCCCCCGTTATGAAATTTCGCCCCAGAAATTTCACTTTACACAAATAGGTGAGGGTACTTCTCTTTCATTGCCTCTTCTGGTTCCCAAGTTTCCTCCTCAAACTTATGGTTCCTCCACAAAACATTGACAAGATGGGTTTTCTTTTTGAATAGAACATTTTCTCTCCTGTCTAGAATCATTACTGGCTGCTCCTCATAGGAGAGATCATCTCCTAGTTGCAACTCCTCTGAGTTTCATACATTTGAGGGGTTTGGTATGTACTTCCTCAGTAGTGATACATGAAACACAAAATGAACTTGAGCCATATTCGGTGGAAGTGAAAGATGGTAGGCCACGGTTCCCATGCAGTCAAGGATCTCGAAGGGGCTGATATTCCTTTGGCTTAGCTTCCCTTTATTCCCGAATTGAATGACTCTCTTCCATGGAGATATTTGATGGAAGACATTATCTCCAATGAAAAACTTCAAGTCCCTTCGACGGTTTTCATCATAGCCCTTTTTCTGACTTTGAGCAGATTTGATGTGTTTCTGGATGACTTGATCCTTCCATGTCATCTCTTCAACAAGATCAGGTCCATGTAGCTTTCTTTCTCCAACTTCATCCCAACAGGTTGGAGTTCTACATCGCTTTCTATTCATAGCTTCATATGGAGCCATCTAAATACTTGAGTGGAAGCAATTTTGTTTGATAACTCAACCAATGGGAGATGCTAATTCCAAACACCTTTGAATTCTAGAGAGCATAAAATTAGCATATCTTCAAGAGTCTGAATAGTTCTTTTAGACTGGCCATCAGTTTGGGGGTGAGAGGTCATGCTAAAATTTAATTCATTGCTCAAAACATGTTGAAGGATCCTCCGGAATTTAGATGTGAACCATGGGTCACGGTTTGAGAAAATTGATATTGTAACACTGTGAAGTCTTACCACTTCCTTCACATATATCATTGCAATTTTTTCAAGCAAGAGGTTTTCCAAAATAGTGATAAAATGGGCAGTCTTAGTGATTCAGTCAACCACAACCCATATCTCATTATGTCCCATTGACATCGTTGGGAGACCTATGACAATGTCCATAGTTAAATTTTCCCATTTCCACATGGGTATAGGCAATGTATGCATCATACCTTTGGACTTTTGTCACTCAGTTTTAACTTGCTGACATACCTTGTACCTTGATATATATTCTGGAATCTACTTCTTCATGTTTTACCACTAGAACTATTCTCGGATATCACAGTGTATCTTGGTACTCCCAGTATGGATAGATAATGTAGAGCTATGGGCAATATCCAATAGATCCTTCTTTATCCTGGGAGATGAAGGCACACAAAGACATGTTCCAAACTGAATCACACCATCATTGACAATATGGAACTCTTTCAGCTACCCTTTCTTTAGTGAATTCACCCTTTTTTGTATCTCCACATCATCCCTTTTTACTTATTTAATAGTCTCTTGGATGGACAGTTGCATAATAATTTGGGAAAGATAGGATGTATCCCCTGCCCTTATGATTTCCAAATCCATTCTTTTCATATCCTAGAAGATAGGGTCTTTCTGAATCTACAACATAGATAGAGTAGCAGGTTCTTTTATACTTAGTGCATCAGCTACCTTGTTCGCCATTCCAGGATGATAGTGAATAGAGAAATCATAATCCTTGATTATCACTAACCATCTCCTTTGACGCATGTTGAGCTCTTTTTGTGTGAATATATAATTTAGGCTCTTGTGGTCAGTGTATATGTCACACTTCTCACCATAAAAATAGTGTCGCCCGATATTCAAGGCAAAAATCATGGCTGCCAACTCTAGATCATGTGTCGGGTAGTTCTTCTCATGGATCTTCAACTACCATGAGCCGTAGTCTATCACATTTTCATTGTGCATGAGTACACAACCCAAGTCATTCTTTGAAGCATCCCTGTATATCAGAAAACATTATCTACTTTTCGGTAGTGTGAGTACAGGTGTAGTGATCAGCCTTATCATTAGATCCTTGAATATTCCCTCACATTATTTGGTCCACACATACTTTACCCCTTTCATTGTTAACTTAGGTAGAGGGATTGACAATCGTGATAAGTTTCTCACAAAACATCAATATTACCCATCTTATCCAAAAAAACTACGGATTTCTGTGACACTAGAGGGCCAAGTCCATTCCTCAATAGCCTTTGTTTTTGAAGGATCCATAGAAATTCCCTCACTTGTGAACACATGTCCCAAGAATGTGACTTGCTTCATCCACAAGTCACACTTTCTAAACTGGGATTACAAATTCTCCTTTCTTAATGTCGCCAACACAAGTCTTATATGTTCTTCATGTTCCTCCTTTCTATTGGAGTATATGAGAATATCATCCATAAAAACTACCACAATGTTGTCAAGGTAATGTATAAAGACACTATTCATAAAATGCATGACGAGTATAGGGGAATTAGTAAGTCCGAAGGGCATCACCAAAAACTCATAGTTCCCATAAATTGTTCGGAAGGAAGTCTTCTAAATATCTTCTTTCTTCACCACTACCTGATGATATCCAGAACGAAGATCCACCTTTGAGATTTATTGAGCTCCTTTTAACTGATCTAACAAGTCATCAATCCTTGAAAGTGGATACTTTTTCTTTATGGTGATATTTTTGAGTTCCCGATAATTGATACACTACCACATTGTTATGTCCTTCTTCTTCACAAAGTGCACTGGTGCTCCCCAAGGTGATGCACTAGGGAGTATGATCCCTTTGTCCAGATGCTCTTGCAAATGCTTCTTTAACCCTTCCAGTTCGATAGTATCCATCCTACAGGGACACTTCGAGATAGAAGTAGCTCTAGGTATGAGTTCAATTAAGAACTCAACCTCCCGATCTAGGGGAATTCCAGGAAACTCTTTGGGAAATACATCATTGTATTCTCTTAAAATGGGAATTTCCCCAAGGATAGAACTTTCCATTGACTCAATCATTTGGGTTAGGTATGCCTCTTCATAGGGAATCAACACCCACACCATTGAATGATTTTTCAAAAAATATTCATGATCTTCCTTGAATTTGTAGAGGGGCATGGGATGGTTTAGAATATGAAATGGTATTTCATTTTCCCGATAGTTGAAATGTTCTCTATATAACGGGAGCCAATACATTCCCATTATAGCATCAAATTCCAACAAGGGATGCATTGTGATATTTTCTGGAAGAATCATCCCACATACACCAACATGATAAGATTCAAACACTTGGGTTTCAATGACTGCCCCACATGGTGTTTTTACAGATATCTCTACTTCAAGGTTTTGGGTCTTCAATTCTATAGTTCTAGAAAACTTTCAAGATATAAAGAATGTGTAGAACCAGAATCAAATAAGATTGTTTCCATTATTGAGTGAATAGGAAGGGTACCTTGTACAACTTCATTATCTTGCTTCACTTCCATAGTAGTGATGGCATAATCCTTCCCTTGTTCCTTTGGGTTTAGTGGTTGTTGATGCTGATTACCCTCAAGAGCTCGAGGTTTAGTGTACTAGTTTGTATAGTGCCCTAGTTCCCTATAGTAGTAGCATTGAACCATGAGTGGTTCTCACCTTTCATCGGCTGAATTATCCTTTCTTTTCATGCCTTTTCAACACTCTTGAGCATGGTGTCTTTCTTTCCCGCACTGAAGCATTTCCCCATCCCTTTGAGGTAGTTCCCATGGTGCAACTTCCCACATTTTTGGCATGTGGGTCATTTAGTTTTCTTCCTACATTTTTCATTAGATCCTCCAGCTTAGAACTCCATCGTTCATTTCTTATCCCCATAGGCATGAGACCATTCTCCAAACATCATCTCCGCTTTGTGTGAACATCGAAATACTTCTTCATAACTCCCAATGTCTCGAATTTCAAGAGACATTCAGAGGTGTGGTTTTAATCCACCAAAGAATCTATCAATTTTTCTATCATTGCTGATAACAAAACCTGAAGCGTACCATGAATGCCTTGTGAAATTCTCTTCATAGGTTTTGACCGATTCTCCTTCTTTTTTCGTGAGCTCTATGAATTCCCTCTCCATATTCGTGTGAATACTTCTTGGGAAATACTTGTTAATAAACATTGTCCTAATGTCTTCCCATTCCATTTCTCCAATTTCATCCCTTGGCTTGGTGTTCTTAATCAAATCCCACCATTCATCAGCCTCTTCATCTAGGCGATAAATGGATAGAGTCACCTTCTCCGTCTCAGAATAGTGAAGCAGAGAAAAGATATTCTCTATGGAGTTGACCCACTGTTCCAAACTAGAGGATCGGAAGATCCACTAAACGTCAGTGGTCGGTGCCACATAAAACATTTGATAGCCAGTTTCTCCCTCTTTGGTGAAGGAGGACGTTCCCCATTATTATGGTTATTTTTCATAACATGAGATAATTGGGTAAACATCTCCACGTTGTTTTGAACTCCACCTCCAAAATCATTGGCGATGTAGTTCGGGCAATCGTTTCATTGGCCCTCGCATGAGTTGTTGGCCTAATTTCTCCTGCTTCCCATCATTTTCTTAAATAGAAAAGGTTAGAACAAAATATAAGTAAACAAGTCATGAATAAATTAATAATTTATTAAATTTATACAAAATACATAACATATGGGATCCCTATGTAAATATTCTTCTGTGCATTTTTTTACTTGGTCTCGTGCTAGAGGTTTTCTCTAGGGTTCACTAATCCTAATTCTCAAATTAACAAACCCCTTCATATGATACTAACTATAATGACCCTGTATTTTCATACATTACTATTACATCATTTAAAAGATAAAGAACATCATAGTATTACACAGATAGGATCCAAAGGATATGTTTCGTGGAAAACTAGGACCATACATAATAATTACAACATCAAGAATAAACATTTATTTAATTTATTCTTCTCTAGATTCTTATGGTAACTTGTCCTCTCCAAAGTACATGTAGCCACATGAGGATATACATCAAAATAAGTGAACTAGTAGACTAGTAAGAGGATAAATAAGAACAACATACCATGGGGTGAGCAAAATAATTAAATGGTAAAATGACCATGAACATGAGAGGAAGCGTAAATATAAGACTTGAAATGTGGCAATGCGTAAAAATGAAACATCATGTTTTAGTGGTTAACTACCACACATACTCGTGAAACAAGCTATAATCATGTTCACACATCATTTTAAATTTACTCATGACATTCATAACTATACACAATGCATTGGAGCGCTGAATAATTCCAGGTGCACCCATCACATTCAAACATTCATATTGAGCTTTATAATTTCGGGCACACCCGTCACATCATAATATTATCATTATCATGCCTTCCTCATAGAACATATATCAATAATGAACAAAAATAACCCACATAAAGAAAATATTTTCATCTCATAAGAACACATTCATAATCAATGGGTTCCCAAAACAAAGATGGAATAACATACTTGATACAAGAACCATCAACCTTGAATGAGAAGTAAAAGGTGAGTTCTTAAAAGAAGAGTTCTTTTGGAAATCATTTTGTTTGACATAAAATATAGTGGTAAACATGTATATACTCAATAATAAAATACAAAGATGAACAAAATATTTTTATGGAGTAACCATGTCAAAAAGGAGTGAAAGAGGGAGAACCCGAAGGATGACAGTTGGGTTTGAGAATTTTCCCTTACCTTGTACCCGAATGATTCCTTCTCTTTAAGGTGCTGTATAATGACATTATATTCATTAATTAGAAATACAGAACATTTTTTACATTAATATGGTTAATTATGGTTTCATTAATGATTTTATGTTCCTTTGTATGAGTTATAGAGTTTATAAACGTTATTTGGTAATGTTTGTTTTTATGGTTTTCTTGAGTGGTTCACTTGTATTCTTATATTAATGTTTTCATAGAACATGGGTAAATATCCAGAACTGATATTACATGTTATTAATGATATTACTGGAGTTTGGATGACCTTTTAATGAATTATATTAGTTCCATGTGGATTAATTCTTAGATAATAATTAAATTATGATTTTTTGGTTAATTTGAGTGATATTTCGATCATAATGAATTTGATTTATTTTATCACTAGAACTGTGGTCAAAAGTTTGTTCCAGAACATTAAATAAGTGATAATACATATAACATGTTATGTTTCAACCAAAAAATGTTTTTATGACCATATATGAAGGTAGAAATTGAAAAAGAAAGCATATCGTTCTTGGAGGTGAAAAATTAACACCTCACGGACAACATTCTCTTTATTAAAATACATGGAAGTGGGAAAGGGGGTTGGATGATATATTATGCCATTATCATCATAAAATTCCACTATATGTATAATAATAGAGTTTTAATAATATTTATATGAAGATAGGTGGGGAGATATCAAGAAATAAACATGAACTTGAAAGGAAATTAAAGAAGAAGAGGGAGAGAAATTACCTCTTAAATCCTCCTCTTGAGATTCTCCTTAAGGACCTATGAATGGTCTGTTGATGAGACCAGAAGCTCCTGGATGCGGGGGTGGAGCTATGGAAGATGTTTGCGGAGATTTTAGTGAAGTCTTGGAGCTTGAGAGGTGTGAGGAAATGAGTGTGTGAAGGGTGGTTTTTATAGTTTAGGGGAGAGGGGTTTCCTTAATATAAAATTCATTAGTTTATTAATTTCCCCAATGATAAGGAATAGTGAGTATTTAATGACCAAGAATAGTAATTTTATCATGTGATACCGAACCATGTGGGCTTACATCAGTAGAACATCACACATGACTCTATAAATAGCTTATTTAGCTTATTTTTGTAAACTACGACATTTCACTATTCATAAAAAATTCAAGTATTTTAGAAAAATCACTAAAATTTACCCCAACCTTTTTTGGACATGTAGAATCAAAAAATGAAGTCCATTTTTCAAAAATAATTTTCTAAATATTATTAATTAAATATTTAATTAAAATAATTATTTACTTTAAAAATAGATTTTAAAATTAAAACTGATTTTATAGTTCTTTCAAAAATTAGGTAGGGTCTTATAAAATTATATAAAACCAATAAGACATGAATTTGATATTTAATGAACACATTCTAAGAATAAAATAAATTTTATTTTGAATTATTTAATTAATTATATTTATTTATTTATGACTTACAAAATACCAAAATGTTTACTAAAATCAAATTGTCACATTCAAAGATGTCTAAATTTTGTTTAGTTATTCATCGGTATGGTTAATCTTATGTAGGAATATTTACTATTCACAAGGGTCATATTACTATTCAAAAGGGTATGTTACTATTCATAAGGGTATGTTACTATTCACCAAAAATTATTTTTTTAGACTCCAAAAAACATCTTGAACACAACCATGTTTGTTAGATTTTCAAAATTCAAAACATATAAGTGAAAAACCTATGTTTAAAAAGCCACATAGCACTTATTAGTTCATTATATTGTATTTTCATGTTATTTAATGAAATATTTAAAAGAAGGTAAATTTGAATTGAAAAACTTTGGGTCGTTACAGCAGTAGTGGAAGGAGCATGAGTGGAAGCCAGGCGGAAGACGATGCAGAGGAGCAGGACGTGTAGCGGGTAGTGGTTGGGGTCATCAGACACTACCAACACCACCCCCAGGTAGTACACCATGTGCTCAGGAGGCAGCTGGATGGTGACAGGACCAACTATAGGAAGTAGAGGATCACGATCATGACTTCCCTGAGATGATACGAGGTATGATCTGTATCATCTCTAATTTTGTTTTACTTCTTATCGACACAGGTTCTATCCTTTCATTCCTTGCGGTGGACATAGTTTGGGACTTTGAGATTCCAACTTAGATTGTATATTGACTTTGGCATTTGGATACTCCTACAAGAAGAGATTCAGTGGTCACACAATAGAGTTGATAGTGTGATCTTAATCTTGGATGATAGAGTTTCAGAAGATATCTTCTAGTAATGGTGTCTAATCCATGTGACGTCATTCTAGTCATGGGATAGCTGTCAACAGTTCATGCACAGATTGACTGCTTGAGACGTATACTGTGATGTATGCACAGGGATGGATATAACGACCCATACTTTACATACATTGTTAATACTTCAAAATTGAAGCATACTTATTACAATATATAACAAAACCACGAAAGGACCGTATAGGTATAGTGCCTTTAGAAACTGGGAAACATAAACAACTGGTTCATAAAGCATCAACTTTGCCTCCCACTTATTTCATCATATCTAGAGTCCCTTTTGGTATATCCTACTTAATAACCTTCTTCCTGACATGGGGAAAGAAAACATACAAAAGGGTGAGCTCAAATGCTCACTAAGGGTAAATAAAAGAAATATCAATCACATCGTATACACAAGCACATAACTTTTTGAAATCATAACCTCCAAAAGAGATCATAATTTCATAACATGGGATAAATCATGGCAGTGAAATGTAATCACAATAATCATAACATAAAACATGAAACTTTGTGCCATACACACATATTCATAGAGAATCATTTCTTGTTAGTCAAGACTCATTGCCAAGACTATCTTAGTGGACAAAGTCCCTTTCTGAACTGAGTCACCCTCATTTCAGTCCTATTTCACTGAACCGATATAACCTACTGTTCCAGCCATGTCTATCTCATGAGATATAAAATCTTTACCCAATCCAATGGAGGGAGATATAGGTCACAACCATCTCATAATGATACCATTCTTATGTGTGCCACAAAATCAGAAATCATACATCATTACATAACCCATGTAATAAAAATGGGATTCTTAAACAAGATGACATCATAAAACCATTCATATAAGATAAAGGAATTGATAAAAATAATTCCATCACAACATAGTCCAATCAATGTAATAATAGGGATATAAACAGAACCCTTTATTATCTTAGATGGAAAATAATATTGATAAAACACTTGACCTCCATTCTTGAGGAAAATATCCTTTCTACTTCAAAAACACTTTTCCTTTCTTAACATGTCATACAATTTTAAACTAAAAGAAGTTGATTAAAAATAAATGTGAAAACTTGTAAAGGAAGCTTCTTGGAAATAATGTATTAAAAATCCATTCATGCCGTATAAGTTAAAAAAACATTCTTTGTACTTTTGTCGGAAAAGTCAAAAAGTACCTCGTACGAAAAACGACAAAAGATTCCTTTCATATTCTTTACTAAAATCTCACCGAAGGGTAAAATTGGATTTAAAAAATTGTAGGTGGATGGAAATAATATTACATATTCAGGAAACATGGATGTGGATGATAAAATAAACCCCAGTAAATACTAAAGTATAAACAATCTCGGATAAAAATGAGATTGTGATATTTCCCTTACCTTAGGACCGATTTGCTTTGTACGTGTCCGATGCTCCTGTATAATGATTTAAATAATGTTATTGACTTATTCCAGAATCATACATATTGATATGATATCATATATGGTCATATTCTTAGCTTCTTGTTAGTAATATTTCATTGTTACTTGTTACTCGGGTCTTTATTGCCTTTTGTTCTTATGCGTGTTTTTTCGAATAAATTCTTATTCTTCTTTTAAGGTTATAGATACCTAATATCCAGAATGGTATTAGTGTAACATATATCATATTTATTCATTCAATTCATTTATATAATTACTATGTAATGATGATCATGTAGAACGAGTCGCATCACATCGTGGAGACGGTATTCTGTACGTACGCACGAGTGATGATATCGTTCCTATGATCGTGGAATTGTATTGGAGTAAATGAATACTATTTCAGTATCAATATCACTTTATAATAATCATATATAGTTACTCATTACACCATTATACCAATCCTTGTAAGGTGATGGTGGAAAATAGATTACACCACGGCGTGGAGACGGTATTCCGTACGTACGCACGCGCGGTGATTTCTTTTTCCGTAGGATGGATAGATGGTGAAATAGGGTTGTTTCATACTTATAATAACATATCAGTATATGAGTGATACTGATGTTATTACTTCATAATGAAACAACTAAAGAAGAAGAAGTGGAAGAAGAAATAAAGATGAAAGAATTGGTAACGGACATTACCTCTTCTTGGAAGTGCTTCTTTGAGACCTTCTTTTAGGGCAATAAAATTGGTCGTTGAAGAAGACCAGAACGTCTAGGATGTCACTAGGGAAGTGGAGAGGAGGAATTTGTAGGGGTTGGCCGGGCTAGAAGGCTCAATGTGGTGTGAGGAAGAGTGGGAGGAGGTGTCCTTTTATAAGGGAGGAGAGGGGCACCATAGGAATATCTCAAAATATTAATTTATATTAAAGCCAAAATCAGTTTATAATGGTTCCAAAGGGTCTTATTTCGAAGGTAAAGTGGGGTTGGGTCGAAATCCTATCAACCAATAGGATTTAGACAAGTTTATGTTATTATTTTAACTTTATCAATTAGATTTAACTCTAAGTTAAATAATTTAACATTTACCGTGACTTTTTGTTTTCTTACACTATATGGTTAATACACTTACTATAACATGCCAAAAGAACCCCAAGTTGTTTATTATTAATATATATATCTTTATCTAAGTCATTTGGCCAAACATTAGATTTTTAGGAATAATATAACAATTAATAATATAATATTTTATTTAAAAACTATTTTGTGTCAATTTTGACACTATTTGATATATGATTTTTGTGAAAGTCATAACAGAATTATATGTTCGAAACAAGTTGATTAAATCAACACTAATATATCATAGTAACCTAGAAAATTAGTGGAATTCATTAAATGTCTCAAATTACATTTATTTGGGCATTTATAACATCAATTATGTTAACATTTCCTTAAAAGGGTAATTACTGCATCATCGTTGTGTAATAAAAAAATTAATTTATTTAAAGTCTAAAAATTATAAATAAAATATCATTATGTAGGAAATCTTTTTATATTTCTAATGAAAATTTATAGTCGAATTTATCTTATGTATGACCCCATATGAAAAATGTTTTAGTTATTAAACTTTGATTTTAACTATTTTAACTATTCATTAAATAAAATAATATTAAATGTCATAATCTAATCCATGTCAACCTAAATGGTCATATTATATTCATAAGGTTGTTTTTGGTCGAATTACACTTATCTAATAGAATTAGAACATGTGTTAGGGTAATAGTAATATCATATTTACACTTAGTTACCCTATTTACTATTAATCGCGGTAAAAAAAGTAAAAAGTTACTATTCACCAAAAAATTATTTTTAGCTTATTGAACCACATTTGATATACTGATATCAACCGTGTCTGTCAGATTTTCGAAATTCCATTCACAGAAGCGGTAAAATTAAGTTTTATGCAAAATTCAGTTTTTAACCTACCACTTAGTGGTTTCACTATTCATCAAAAATTGAATGTTTTCAGAAAAATACCAAAATTTCACCCTAGGCTAATTTCGATATTCTGAATCCAAAAATGAAGTCCATTTTTAAAAATAAAATTTATAAAATTTCAAAAAGTGGTTATTACTGTCCATAACGGCAAGTTTTAATAATATTTTAATAGCATATCGTAGTTTAGTGAAACTCGGTATTGCGTACGACGCAAGCTATCGAGGAAGGTCACGATTTCATGTAAAGTACGTCAAGCTAGTGTGTAGTGAAAGATTCCTTTGATGATATATATATAACATAAAAACAAAATATTACTCATAAAAATCTCGGGTGTTAGATTCTACCCCCCTTAAAAAGAATTTCGCCCTCAAAATTCGTCACTTTGTAACAAACAGATGAGGATACTTCTCCCTCATCATATCCTCAAGCTCCCATGTAGCTTCTTCATGTTGTTGGTTCCTCCATAAAACTTTAACCAATCGAGTGGTCTTGTTTCGTAGGACTTTTTCTCTACGATCCAGAATCTCTTATTGGATGCATCACTATAGATCACAAACCTTTCTCCACTACAAGGTAGTGTGAGCACAGGTGCACTGGATAACCTTCACTTCAACTCCTTGAAATTCTCTTCACATTCTTCCATCCAGACAATCTTAACTCCTTTCCGAGTCAACTTGGTGAGTGGATTAGATAATCGTGAAAAATCATTCACAAAACGTCTATAATATCCATCCAAACCAAGAAAACATCGGATCTCAGTTACTGTTGTTGGTCTCGACCATCTTTCGATAACCTCTGTTTTTGCTGGATCCACAGATATCCCCTCTTTTGAGATTATGTGACCCAAAAATGCAACTTTTTGAAGCCAAAATTCACACTTGGTAAATTTGGCGTAAAGCTTCTCCTTTATCAGGGTCTTCAATATAATTCTCAAGTGACCTTCATGTTCTTCCTTTCTATTTGAATAGACAAGAATATCGTCTATAAAGACTACCACAATTTGATCAAGATATTCTCTAAAGACTCTATTCATCAGATCCATGAAGATAGCAGGGGCATTAGTAACACCAAATGGCATCACTATAAATTCATAGTGTCCATACCTTGTACGGAAATCCATATTTGTTATATCCTCCTTTTTGACCCTTAATCGATGATACCCTACACGAAGATCAATCTTGGAAAAGTATTGAGCTCCGCGTAGTTTGTCAAATAGGTCATCAATGCGTGGGAGAGGATATTTATTCTTGATAGTGATCTTGTTAAGTTCTCGATAATCAATGTAGAGTCTCATTGATCCATCTTTCTTCTTAACAAATAGAACAGGTGCTCCCCAAGGTGACGCACTAGGGCGTATGAATCCCTTATCAAGATTCTCTTGGAGTTACTTCTTCAATTCCTGCAACTCAATTGGGGCCATTCTATAAGGTGTCTTTGAAATAGGCAAAGCACCCGGTACGAGTTCTATTGAAAACTCAACATCACGATTTGGTGGAAGACCCGGTAATTCCTCCGTAAAGACATCATCAAACTCCCGTACAATGGGAATATTCTTAATCATGAGTTTCTCACCAATGATTTTAGATAAATAACCTTCATTTGGTGGAATCAAGACCCATAAGATGGAAGAAATTTCCACTGGAAGGTTATGTTCATCCTTGCATTGATAGACGATCATAGATTGATCTGGAATATGAAATGTAACTTCCCTTCATTGGAAATTGATATGAGCTCCATATAAAGAAATCCAATCCATGCCAAGAATCACATAAAATTCCACTATAGGAAGGATCACAAGATTTTCAGGAAGCACTTTCCCACAAACTTCGATCGGAGAAGAATTATAAACTTTTGATGCGACTGTTGTGCCATTAGGTGTAGTCACAGCTAACTCAACATCTAATTGTTGGGGTAATATGGTGATACCCTTAGAAAATTCTTCAGAAATAAATGAGTGGGTGGATCCAGAATCAAATAAAACATTTTCTACTTTAGAGTGGATGGTAAGTGTACCTTTCACCACATCCTTATCGTACTCCACATCGCTGATAGAAATTGCATGTGACTTTCCCTTGTCTTTAGCCTTAAGAGTTTGTTGACGTCGACCATCATCATCAACCCTTGGATTAGGGCATTTATTGGCATAATGCCCCATATCCTTGCACTTGAAACATTGAAGTGTAGTAGGTTCATTATCTGTATCCCTTCCTTTGTTTGCATCATTAGACATCTTCTTCCCATCATCGCGGCATTAAAATGCCCGATGACCTTCTTTTCCACATTTGAAACATTTACTTGTCCCTTTAAGACAACTCCCTCCATGTTTCTTTCCACACTTTGAGGATAAGGGAAAGATCATATTCTTTTCAGTGTGCTCTTTAGATTTTCCTTTGAATTCCATTTTCCTCTTCTTATCAAACCCATATGACTGATGGGTTACTCCAATCTCCATCTCGACTTTGAGAGCACATCAAATGATTTCCTCGTAGCTATTGAAGTCCCTTATGGATAACTCCCTTCGAAGACTTGGTTTTAAGCCACTAAAGAACTGATCGATCTTACTCTCAGGTTGGATAATAATAGCAGAAGCGTACCTTGCGTGTCTTGTAAAATTTGCTTCATAGGTACCAACAGATTCATCATCCTTTTTCTTTAGTTCAAGAAACTCTTTATCCATCTTTTTTCGGAGAATACGAGGGAAGTACTTATTGTAAAATAAGTTCTTGAACTCGTCCCATTCCATGGACTCAATTTCATCCCTTTGCCTCGTATTATTAATCAGATTCCACCATTGATCAGCATCTCCTTCCAAACGATACACTGCTAGGATGACTTTATCATGTTCAGAACATTGAAGAACTGAAAATATCTTTTCAGTAGTACTAATCCATTGTTCAGTAACTAATGGATCAGTAGACCCGCTGAAAGAAGGTGGACGCTGCCTCATAAAAGATTCAACAGAATGTTGCTCCTTCCTTTGCTCGTTTGGAAGTCCTGCATGATTCATAGCTTGAGAATGTTGTGTGAGCATGGCTACAAGATTTTGCATTCCAGCTCCCATAACGTTTGGTTGCTCAGGCGGACAATCATTGCATTTCCCGTCGCATTCCGCATTAACACGGTTCCTTCGGGTTCCATCCATTGACTAAAACCAAGAAGAATAGTGTGAGCAACACTAATTATAATAGGAAAACCACATAATCGAGAATAAAATTTCACACATAAGGTCTTATCCAAGGTTATTCATGGCCATTTCTAATACACTAATATTGTGTTCTATGCTTAGACTTTTCCTTAGGGTTCTTACTAAGGCTTTCACATCCTAGTTTCCAAAGGTTGACTATACCTTTCCTCTGATACCAACTATAACGACCCATACTTTACATACATTGTTAATAATTCAAAATTGAAGCATATTTATTACAACATATAACAAAACCACGAAAGGACCATATAGGTATAGTGCCTTTAGAAACTAGGAAACATAAACAACTGGTTCATAAAGCATCAACTTTGCCTCCCACTTATTTCATCATATCTAGAGTCCCTTTTGGCATATCCTACTTAATAACCTTCTTCCTGACCTGGGGAAAGAAAACATACAAAAGGGTGAGCTCAAATTCTCAGTAAGGGTAAATAAAAGAAATATCAATCACATCGTATACACAAGCACATAACTTTTTGAAATCTTAACCTGAAAAAGAGATCATAATTTCATAACATGGGATAAATCATTGCAGTGAAATGTAATCACAATAATCATAACTTAAAACATTAATATTTGTGGAATACACACATAATCATAGAGAATCATTTCTTGTTAGTCAAGACTCATTGCCAAGACTATCTTAGTGGACAAAGTCCCTTTCTGAACCGAGTCACCCTCATTTCAGTCCTGTTTCACTGAATCGGTATAACATACCATTCCATCCATGTCTATCTCATGAGATATAAAATCATTACCCAATGCATTGGAGGGAAATATAGGTCCCACCCATCTCATAATGATACCATTCTTATGTGTGCCATAAAATCATAAATCATACATCTTTTCATAACCCATGTAATAAAAATGGGATTCTTAAACAACATGACATCATAAAACCATTCATATAAGATAAAGGAATTGATAAAAATAATTCCATCACAACATAGTCCAATCAATGTAATAATAGGGATATAAACAGAACCCTTTATTATCTGAGATGGAAAATAATTTTGATAAAACACGTGAACTCCATTCTTGAGGAAAATATCCTTTATACTTCAAAAACACTTTTCCTTTCTTAACATGTCATACAATTTTAAACTAAAAGAAGTTGATTAAAAATAAACTTGAACACTTGTAAAGAAAGCTTCTTGGAAATAATGTATTAAAATCCATTCATGCCGTATAAGTTAAAAAAACATTCTTTGTACTTTTGTCGGAAAAGTCAAATAGTACCTCGTACGAAAAACGACAAAAGATTCCTTTCATATTCTTTACTAAAAACTCACCGAAGGGTAAAATTGGATTTAAACAATTTTAGGTGGATGGAAATAATATTAAATATTCAGGAAACATGGATGTCGATGATAAAATAAACCCCATTAAATACTAAAGTATAAACAATCTCGGATAAAAATGAGATTGTGATATTTCCCTTACCTTAGGTCCGATTTGCTTTGTACCTGTCCGAAGCTCCTGTATAATATTTTAAATAATGTTATTGACTTATTCCATAATCATACATATTGATATTATATCATATATGGTCATATTCTTAGCTTCTTATTAGTAATATTTCATTGTTACTTGTTACTCGGGTCTTTATTGCCTTTTGTTCTTATGCGTGTTTTGCCGAATAAATTCTTATTCTTCTTTTAAGGTTATAGATACTTATACCCAGAATGGTATTATTGTAAAATATATCATATTTATTCATTCAATTCATTTATATAATTACTATGTAATGATGATCATGTAGAACGAGTTGCATCACATCTTGGAGACTGTATTCCGTACGTACGCACGAGTGATGATATCATTCCTATGATCGTGGAATTGTATTGGAGTATATGAATACTATTTCAGTATCAATATCACTTTATAATAATAATATATAGTTACTCATTACACCATTATACCCATCCTTTTAAGGTGATGGGGGAAAATAGATTACACCACGGCGTGGAGACGGTATTCCGTACGTACGCACGCGCGGTGATTTCTTTTTCCATAGGATGGATAGATGGTGAAAAAGGGTTGTTTCATACTTATAATAACATATCAGTATATTAGTGATACTGATGTTATTACTTAATAATGAAACAACTAAAGAAGAAGAAGTGGAAGAAGAAATAAAGATGAAAGAATTGGTAACGGGCATTACCTCTTCTTTGAAGTGCTTCTTTTAGGGCACTATAATTGGTCTCTGAAGAAGACCAGAACCTCTAGGATGACTCTAGGGAAGTGGAGAGGAGGAATTGGCAGGGTTTGGCCGAGCTAGAAGGCTCAAAGTGGTGTGAGGAAGAGGGGTAGGAGGTGTCCTTTTATAAGGGAGGAGAGGGGCACCTTAGGAATATCTCAAAATATTATTTTATATTAAAGTCAAAATCTGTTTATAATGGTTCCAAAGGGTCTTATTTCGAAGTTAAAGTGGGTATGGGTATAAATACTATCAACCAATAGGAGTTGGACAATTTTAGGTTATTATTTTAACCTTATCAATTATATTTAACTCTAAGTTAAATAATTTAACCTTTACAGTGTCTTTTTGTTTTCTTACACTATATGGTTAATACACTTAATATAACATGCCAAAAGAACCCCAAGTTGTTTATTATTAATATATATATCCTTATATAAGTCATTTGGCCGAAACATAGATTTTTAGGAATAAAATAACAATTAATAATATAATATTTGATTTAAAAACTATTTTGTGTCAATTTTGACACTATTAGATATATGATTTTTGTGAAAGTCATAACAGATTTATATGTTCGAACCATGTTGATTTAATCAACACTAATATATCATATTAACCTAGAAAATTAGTGGAATTCATAAAAATTCTCAAATTACATTTATTTGAGCATTTATAACATCAATTATGTTAACATTTCCTTAAAAGGGTAATTACTGCGTCATCGTTGTGTCATAAATAAATTAATTTATTTAAAGTATAAAAATTATAAATAAAATATCATTATTTAGGAAATATTTTTATCTTTCTAATGAAAATTTATAGTCGAATTTATATTATGTATAACTCCATATTAAAAATGTTTTAGTTATTAAACATTGATTTTAACTATTTTAACTTTTCATTAAATAAAATAATATTAAATGTCATAATATAATCCAAGTGGACCTAAATGGTCATATTATTTTCATAATGTTGTTTTTGGTCGAATTAATCTTATCCAATAGAATTAGATCATTTGTTAGGGTAATAGTAATATCATATTTTCCCTTAGTTACCCTATTTACTATTAACAGCGGTAAAAAAAGTAAAAAGTTACTATTCACCAAAAAATTATTTGTATCTAATTGAACCACATTTTACATACTGATATCAGCCGTGTGTGTCGTATTTTCGAAATTCCATTCACAGAAGCGGTAAAATTTAGTTTTATGCAAAATTCAGTTTTTAACCTACCACTTAGTGGTTTCACTGTTCATCAAAAATTGAACGTTTTCAGAAAAATACCAAAATTTCACCCTAGGCTAATTTCGATATTCTGAATCCAAAAATGAAGTCCATTTTGAAAAATAAAATTTATAAAAGTTCAAAAAGTGGTTATTACTATTTATAACGGCTAGTTTTAATAATATTTTAATAGCATATCGTTGTTTAGTGAAACTCGGTATTGCGTACGACGCAACCTATCGAGGAAGGTCGCGATTTCGTGTAAAGTAAGTCAAGATAGTGTGTAGTGAAAGATTCCTTTTATGATATATATATAACATAAAAACAAAATATTACTCATAAAAATCTTGGGTGTAACAATGGAGGCCAATTTTCTTTTGTTGGTGAGAAGTAAAGTAGAGTAGCACAAGATGGAATCAGACTCAGGAGGGTGAAGATGATTACATATCAGTTGGATTGCATGACCTTTGACATAGTGGAGGACACGAGTCCACAGATCCCAGTAGTGATTGATGAGTGTGAGGATGTCTTTCCAAAATATTTACCAATACTACCTCCTCATAGAGAGGTAGACTTCGGCATTGACTTGTACTGAAGAACATCACTGATATCGACACTAGCATATCAAATGGTCCCAATGGATCTTCGGGACCTGAGGGAACTATTGGACGAATTAAAGAGGAAGGGATTCTTAAGGCCTAGTGTTTCTCCATAAGCATCCCTAGTGTTGTTTTCTCAGAAGGAAGACATAATTATAAGGATATGTGTGGACTTATGGAGCCTAAATGAGGTGACTGTAAAGAAAAAGGATCATTTGTTGAGGATTGATGATCTGTTTTATCAGTTAAAATGATCGAATTAGTTCTTGAAGAAGGACCTCAGAGAATGATATCACCAGCTTCTTGTACTAGATGAGGAAATCCCAAAGAAGGCCTTAATATGTTGGTACAGACATTACAAATACCTTGTGATATTGTTCAGCATGTTGAATTCCCATGCAGTGTTGATGGGTCTCATGAACTGGATCTCCTAGACCTGCTTAGATAAGATTCTAGTGGTCTTCATCATTGAAATTTTGATGTACTCAGCATTTGAGGAAGAGAACGTTGTACTCTTGAGAATAGTCCTGGACACACTCATAATGCACCAGTTATACGGGAATCCCTCGAAGTGTGAGTTTAGGATACGGAAGGTCTACGTCCGGGGACATGTCATCTCAGAGCCTGGAGTTACAATGGATCTAGCGATGATCTAGGTAGTACTTTCCTGGGAGACACCCAAGAGTGTTACTGAGGTTTGGAGCTTCCTTGGATTAGCAGTATACTATCAGAGTTTCGTACCCAATTATTCTAGAGTAGAATCACCTCTGACTGCCCTGACCGAGAACGGAAAATCCTTCCTAGGGTTAGAGACCTAGCAGTAGAGCTTTCAACATCTGAAGCATAGCATGATCAGCACTCCCTTCCTATGGTTTCCGGATGAGGTCACTGATTACGTGGTTTACTATTATGCATCAGGGACCTGAATTAGATGCATCTAGATTTTGGGTGATGTGGTGATTGCTTATGGCTCGCAACAGTAGAGGCCTCAGGAGTAGAATTATATGACTCGTGACATGGAGTGGGAAGTATTAGTCTTCTCACTGAAGATGTGGCGACACTGGTTGATTGGTGAGTGGATCATTATTTATTCAGACCACAACAGTCTCATATATATATTCACAATGAAATATTTGAATCTGAGATAGAGGCATTGGATTGAGTTTCTCCAGTACTATGACATTGAGATAGTCCATACTCTTGGCAAGGGAAATGTAATGGTAGATGCACATAGTTGGAGATCTATTTCACAGCTAATGAACAAGGCTTCAGAGCAGTTACCCACAGTTCAGATATCCTATGTGGATAGAGATGAAAAAGTCTACCTCTAGTAAATGGTAGTTTCCCCTCCAATCCTTCAGCCAGTTAGGGAGGTGCAACTCGGAGACAGTAGCTATGAGACTATATGAGCTCAGATATCCTCAGGCCATGAACCTGATGGGTATTCTGAAGGTGGGGAGAACGATATCCTTTTCAAAATATGTAATGTGGTACTAGTGGCACTACGAGACGAGGTGACTAGTTACTTCCAAACACCCCCCTTGGCAGTATATACATGCATGATGATAATTTATCAGGACCTCTGGAATCGGTACTTGTGGAAAGGGATGAATAAAGTTGTGGTGGATTTCATTTTAAGATCCCTCACTTACCTGAAATTGATGGCCGAGCACTATGTACCAACATGCTTAACCCAACCCCTCAACAAATCAAAGTGGAAGTGGGAAGGGATATCGATGTAATTTGTGACGGGGTTACCACGTAAATCTAGAAGGAACAATACCATCGGGGTGATCGTTGACCAACTCACCAACTTGGCCCACTTTCTATCTATTAGATAGAAGGGTTTAGTAGAGGGTTTGGGACGTCTCTACATTCAAGAGATTGTAAGAATTTACAAGGTGCCTTCAATGATAGTCTCAGACTTTGATGCACACTTCACAACCCATATTTGGACTTGATTGGAGGAGGCTTTTGAGACTCATCTTTTCTTGAGCATAGCTTTTCACCTGCAGAAAGATGGTCATACTGAGCAGACCATTCAGACCATAGATTACTTGCATCGTGAATGTGTCCTAAATTTTTTTCATAGTTGGGAAGACCACCTACCCTCGGTGGAGTTCGCATACAACAACAACTATCACTTCACCATTATTATGGCCCCTCTTGAGGCTTTATATGGATGACTGTGTATATCCCCCTTGTGCTGGATAGATCTAGGAGAGCCATCACTTGTGGGCCCAGAGATGGTACAGGCTACCACTAGGAAGGTTCAGGTCATCCGAGAGCGGATGAAGACTGCACATATCCAATATAAGTCCTATGCTGAGAGGCGATGGAGACCAATAGAGTTCTATAATGTATCCACGTAATCTTGGGAGTCTCCCCTCGATGGGGACTATGGAGATATTGACAAGGTAGAAAACACTCACCAAGGTTTATCACATCATTCCTGATACATCAAAGAATTGGCAAGGTGGCATATCGTTTGGCACTGCTACCGCAGTTGGAGAGGGTGCATGATGCCTTCCACATATCCCAACAACGGAGATACGTGCATGACCCATCTCATGTCGTCGACCACGGAGAGATGGATATTGACAACGGGGAGAAATTTGTGGACTACTCGGGGGAGATTGTGGATCAACAGGAGCGGATCCTTCATGGTCGGTTGATACCAATGGTGTGTGTGGTTTGGTATCAGGGGATTCTCCAAGAGATCACATGGGAGAGAGAGGCACATATACGTGCCCAGTACCGCACGTTGTTGGTGTAGCCTTTTTTGGATTTTAGGGATGTAAATCCCCAAGGTGGGGAAAATGTAAAGACCCATAAAATTCCATGTAATTTTTTTAATTTTTTTTTATTATCAGTCTGTGAAAATTTATGATGTGTAATTCTGTTCCCCGGTCTTCCTAAAATGAATTTATTATCATTTTTAGGGTACGTTTAGTAATAGTGCGTGCGACATTTTCGGTCATTTTAACTGGTGCTCGGATTAAAAATTCATGTACACCATTGAATCCACAATGCTATGATTCTCATAATGGAGACTTCACTTCGACTTCAGTAGGTTAGGAGAAAAAGTTGTTTTTGGACTTTTTTTTAAAGAAAAGTAAAATAACATATAATTGTTGTTTTATTTTATTTTTCTATAATGGATGAGTAGTGGTGGCGATATCAAGGACCTGTGAAAACATTTAATGGCACTACTTGTCAACTACACAAATCCACCATTGAGAATTAAAATAGGTTCATCAATTCATTTACTGAACTTCATTAAATACATCAATATTTCATTACTCACCATTCCCCCATTGATTTAAATGGTGGTTGGGGTGGGTTTTTTTTACGACATCTTCAAGAAAAGAAACTCTAGAGATTTCAAACAACAACATCCACCGATATATAATGGAAGCTTGGGCGGCAATGATCTGGGATCCACGAACACTGCTGACTCCATTCAACATGGACACTCCTCCAACTGCAACTGCAACACCACCAACAGATCTTGAGGTAGGGGGTTTATGTGCTTTGATGCTCCCTCTCTTCCCATTCTTGAAAAATATAATAAACACAGACCAACCGACTAACGGGTTGTTCCTTGCCTCGTCAAATCATGCGGGAGGTTGTTGTGGGGTATTAAATTCAGGGATTATTCTTTATTTTAATTATTATTAATTTTTCCTCCTGTTTAAAATGATTATGCAGATGGCACGGGCCAAAACCGACATGGCAAAAACACTCCGCTAAACATGTCCTTGGTGCGTTCTTCATGGTGGAATAATGAACAGGAGAACAAGGAATATTTTAGGGCTACAAAATGATGATAGAATCACAAGGGGACTTTTGGCACATTCAGAAGGATCGGGGTTCACCAGGTGGCATGCAAAAGAAATAAATGTGCGACATCATCATGGAAGCACCTGCGACCAGCACTAGAAGATGAGGGAGGTGGCCAGTAACCACCGGCCATGATGATGAGAGACATTTCTCGGTGTTTCGGCAGTCATATGGGTGGCCGGCCGCGGAGGCGGAGGCGAAAAGTCATCGTGCACGACATCAAAGGGTCGCGGCATTGAAGACGCGATAGTGGGGAAGGTTAGGACACACATTTTGCACATCCCATGGGTGATGAGGCATCCCCATGCGGTGCCACCAATTAAAAGGATCATAATATATTCTTTGAGCCATTCTGGTGCTGCAGACCGCATGTCCCATGTGGGTCGCATTGGCCAGTAGACCAGGCCGGTCCACGGCCCAACGGACCTAGCCCACCATATCCCCACCCAAAAGGGCTGGACCAGGCCGGTTCAGGTTAGGCCGGGTCAAACCAGGACCAGTTCGAGTTGCCTGAACCAGTTAGGGTCAGCCAGGGCCGGGTCAGACTGGACCTTGACATCTCTCAGGCAGAGATATGCTTAATGGTCTATATCTTGGGAACCAAACATCCATTTGATAAACCATATGTGGTACTGGGACCCTTGGAGAGAGACTATCCTTTTGACATACTCCACTTGGGTTTTGGAAAAAATTTGTTCATACCCGGGTGGGATCGACTCAAAAATCCAACTAGTCCCTTGGCACTAAAATTATAATATCTTATAGAGCGGGCGTCTGGTTGACGTGCCGTCTATTGTTTTGGAACCATCATGACATGATGTATCATCCAATTTCTTCTTGGTGGACTTCGTTTGGTTTTATATACAACTAATGGCCTAATTATCGGTTCTCCCATAATCAATCTTACTATGAGCAGGAATCCAGGGGCTGGTTGTGACATGAAGAAGAAGAGGGACCAATACAGGTCTGCATCAGAAACTCTATATTGGGATGATCTAGTTATAGGACTAATCATCTCAACCATTGTACCAGTGACCAATATGGGTCAACAATAGGGACCAATATAGGCCAACACCAACAAACAATAAGGTTCAGCACCAGCGACCAATACAGGTCAGCACCAGCAACCAATATGGGTCAACACCAGTGACCAATAGGGGTCAGCACTAGTGACAAATACAAGTCATAATCTAGCGACCAATATGGGATTGCATACAATGAGATATATAGGTAAATAGTAGAGTATCTACGGATATGATGATCATGCTTTATGACTAGCGATCCATATCCCAGAAACCTTGATGTTATACTGTTAGAGTGATTTGTCTCTTTTTCTATGACCTTCTTGATTTAGATAATGCTAGAGATATTTTAATTGTGGTATTTATGGTGGTGTTTTCCTTTGTGGGCTACTGAGAGACATTCATGAGTCTCGGGGTTCCCAACTATGTTTTTATACTCACCCCTATAGGGGCTTCGGCTACATCTGTGTGTCTGGTGCGGACTACTAACACTCTGATGCGGACTATGGAGTTTCAGGACAAGTTGGATCTTGGTGCAATAAGAGAAGTCGATATCCTCTTCTTCAAAATCTTACTTATCTCTACTACTCTATGGTAGAGCTCTAGGGCAGAAGCGATAACTGTTTACTTTCTTTTCAGTTTCTAGGTCTTGTATTCCGGCCCACTATTTTCAGTTGTACTTTAATCTCATGGTTATACATTATTTGTTTTGTTTGTTTACTTCAGTTTCCCTTTTTTATGTTGTAAAAATATCTAAGGAAATGCCTTCATTGTTTATAAAAAGCCTTTAGGTTCAAGTCACCAACCCGTGGCCTATGGAAGGCGGGCTTGGGGTAGACACGTTCAGGCCTCGTGGGATGGGTCCTAACATGATGCTTCACCTCACTGTGCACATTTCGAAAAATAAGTCCATCTCTTATATAATTGTAACATTTCCCGAACCCAATCAAGAAGTTCATGGAATCCTTCTTCCCAAATTTTATATATGGGTAAAGATTAATTGATTTCCTCCTCTTCTATGATCAATGTTACTCCTTAATCGTGGCTCCATTTATCACTTTTTTTATTCTATTTATAGGACTATTTCTTTTCTCTAAATTCCAGTTCAACCATTATATCATTTCACATTATATCATCAATGTCTTCCTAGTCACGATTGGAAATATTCTTCCTTATATGGGTTTTTCTTCAACCAATGAATCAATCAAACTTTCTATTAGAACCAATAAAAAAGATAGTGGTGTAGCAAGAGAGTATTTTATTGTTCTTTTCATTGCTTCCCCAAGATTCATTATCCTTCTGATTGAGAACTAGTAATTTTTTATCTATTTTTGTTCATATAGACTATGGGAAATATTTTTTTAAAATGGATCCCCTAAACTCTTCACACTCAATAGCTTCAATATGAATTTTTGGCTTCATTATCATAACTAGTTCCCACCACTGATTAGATTATCCCCCTAAGAGGTACACATATAGAGTTACACTCTCTTATTCAGAAAAACAGAGTAAATAAAATATCTTTTCTATAGATATTATCCATTGTTCAATAATAAATGGGTCAGTAGATCCACTGAAATACAGTGGTAATTGACACAAAAAGGAATCAAAATTTTTTTTCCCTTGGGGTGAATCTAGTATTTTAGCTTGATTCAAATTACTGTTTATAACTCTAGTTAGTTGATTCATTATTTTCAAGAAGTTCACTATTCCGAATTTCATCACAAGGTCGTTAGTGTGTGGTCCATTAAACTTTCTATTTACATAGTTCCTCATATTTATTTCAATTTTCTAAAAAATAAAACCTCAGTGGGAAATGTTATTCTTTTAATAATCAGATAATCCTAATTCAATTTTATGTCATAAAACCTCAGTCATAAATTTCTTATTCTTTATCAATAATTACAGTTTCTATAAATCCTTTATTGTGGTTCACAAAAACCTTTGTATTAACAAAATATATCCCCTGGGAGTGCCAAACCATGAGTGAAACTTGATCGATGTTCATACACAAGTTCCAATTCAAGTCTAGATCATTGTGGTGTTTTTGGATTTTACCCCTAAATACATATGTTCAATAACCACATCCACTACTTTCTATCAAGATATAGATTTATTTTCTTAGAAACCAATTACATAATTATTTACGTAAATACCAGTATATTTTCATATATTTAAAATTTTTTCTATTGTTCATCCAAAAAATTTCAAATCCTAATTTCCCAAAATAAATAATCATTACTTTGATGCCAACTATGGAAACCCACCATTTTACTATATAACATATAATTACATTGAACAAAAAGGATCTTTTATAGTTTAGTTTCATGTAAAAAAGGAAAATAATACATGAAAACATAAAATAAATATTCTAAATCAATTGATAGTCTTCATCATAGGAATATCCTAATTATGTTTAGTCCATCTCATAACCTAGGAACATACATAAAATTAATGGGTGTTCATAATTCCTATTAAGGGAATGAATGTGGAATAGTTTACCTATGACCATGAGTAATAAAAATAAAAACAGTCAGGCTAAATGAATGAGAAAAATAAAAAGGGGAAGGTCAAAAAAAACATTAATCATAACATGGAGTTATGGATACAATATTCAAATATTTCATCTATATTAATATCACCAGGGTCTTTCATTGAGGTGTTATAAACATTTACCAAGGTAATTTACCATGGTATCATAAAACATGTCGCCTCTAGAGATTAGATTCTTTACACAATGTGTAGCATTGAAATTTGAATACAACCTTCATATGTATTAATTTTCATGTGATACACATAGAAAATAATAAATAATTTCATAAATAACCATTGGTGAATTAATGAAAATGGGTTTAATATCAAAATCTTGGCGTTTCAAAAGTGCTTTAAAAACATGATTGTTATGTAATTTTTAACCCTTGTAAAGGGAATGACAGTTTTATGTAAGTATTTTCCAAACTAAAATAAATATTATCCACATACTTGTGAATAGACGTGAAAAATAAAGAGCATTGGTATTCAAAAATAGAAAATAAAAGATAAATTCATAAGTATAAGATAGAAATTTTGAGAATTAAATTCAGCACCATATTAGGTAAAAAAACATAGTTTTAGAAAAGGTAAAAAGAGAGGATACAGGGGTATCCCATTGATAAATAAGACTTTTTTTGTACGTTAATGAATAAAAAGGAAATAAAATATAGTTTCCATATCATTTATAAGACATTAACAAAACTTTGTACTTGAAATGAATAAAAAAGAACAATGTTTCCATTACCTTGTAGAGTAACTCAGAAAACATGAGGATTGGGACCTTCAGGGATTGAGAAATTATTTGGAGAACTCATTTTGAGGTAAACATATTATATATTCATGGGGGTGAATTAGGATTGAGAAGAAATGGATAAATGGGTGAGTATTCATACAAAAACTGGAGGATTTGTTTATTAATTTCAAAATAAATGCCTTGGACACCTAGGTAATGGTAAATGATAAACAGAGGGATTTTCCATGGTATTTGGACATTAAATTAGACACTTGGGACTCCTGTTATGGTTTTTAAATCTAAAATATTCGACCATAATTTTATATTACATATTTGGGAAAGGAATATTAATGTTTTCACAAAATATCAATTTTAAATTTAATGTTTCCATTTTAGAATTTGGAAAGTAAATTATTTATTAAGAAATTAATTAATATACATAAAAGTGATTGGTATTAATAAAATAACTTATTTTGTATCATGGAATGTTTTTAATTTTTTATTATGTTATTGTGAAATAATTATGATGTCATTAGACATAGTGAAAAACCCAAAATATATTTTTACAAATCATAAAAAAATAATGTAATTTAAAAAATTCTCAAATATTCCCCCTAACATAATTTTGATGATTATATTTAAAAACTGATATTTATTTTATCATAATAACTCTATAAATATGATAATTTTAAATATTAAATATAAAAACATTATTTATTAAAAATAGTAGGGGATTGAGAATGAATGGTAAAATTTCTGACACATTAAAAAATTAATATTCATTTATCCTTTATATTTTAATAAGAGTGTTTTTATCATACTATTTCATTAAAATAAACATTATTCACAATACCATAGATTATTAAAACAATTTATATCTTTCTAAAAAGTATAATTTTTTTACGATAATTCAATTTATCAAATTTATCAAATTTTTATATTAAAAAAATATTTTACTAAAACCAAAATGATGGAATAATATTATTATTTATAAAAAGGAGTTAAACATTATATAATTAGGTCCAAGACATGTAACTCATTATAACACCTACATAAGACCTAGGGTAAGGTTTGTAATGATGATATATTCATGGGGCGGCTTGGCTAACATAGACTGATTGGTAATTTCCACTAACTTGAACTTATCTTGTAGTTGATTTAGTTAAAGCCTAACATTTCAAATAATGGCTTGGGATTGGTCAAGAATGAACCCCATTCATGCTACCTCCCTCCCATTCCCCAAAAATGAGCTTTATATAGCATGACCCTACTAGTTTAGGTCATCATTTTTTCCTTGTCCATTAATCTTCCATTGTCATTCCAACTTATAAACACTATTAATATGGTTAAAATTGTAATTATAAAATAATTTAAACATTCATATTGACCAACAGTCATAATTGACCAATATTCATATAATAGTCAAAACCCGATAGTAACATTTCCTTATATACACTCTTCATTATTTAATAGATATTGTTTTTTTAATACAAAATAATGTAACACACATTTTCTCAAGAAACAACATTTATTAAAAAAGTCTTGGTTGTTACACATAAAAAGTAGTTATATTACATCAATTCAGTATTTCCATATAATATCACTTCTATAGATTTTGTGATATTCAGTTCTACCTTTTATTGGCATTAAAAAAATGAGGAATTAGGTACCTTTATCTTTGCTAATCAAAAGCACTGATACTGGTCACTTTCATCAACACTAAAAAATTGTTGATAAAAAGACATCTTTTTTCAATGATATATATAACTATTATAAATCCAACTCTTTATCAATGTTGATAAATATAACTCCTTTATCATCTCTATTTTAAGACTCATAAATTGTACCACATATAAAATATTTTTTGTATACATATGTATATTCTATAAATAATGATTTTTATAAAGTTAAATGTATATTTACATAAATACAATATATATATATAATCATTTATTCATAGGGATGAGTAGTATCCTCGGGCCTATGACCTATCCTCCTAGATTAAAGGTGTGTATGTTTGTGTGTTTCTTTTTATTTTATCTCTAATAACCTATTTATTATTTAAATTCAAATTAAATAATTTTCAATATATATATATATATATATATTCATATTTAAATTTATATGTTTATATAATTTATAGTATACATATAAATATACATTATACATTTATATTAATCATTAAGTGTGTGTGAGTTTATATATATTTATAATTAAATTTTTGTGTATTTATATATAGACACAGACATGTATAAATATATAAAAATAAAAATAATAGTACACACACATAATTAATTATTTATTTATATACAAAATCACATTTTAAAAAAATATATTTTAAAATATACATTCTTGCATGTATTCATGCATCCATCCCTCCATCGATACATATATACAAGAATACAATCATACATACATACATACATACATACATACATACATACTAGAATACATATATACATAGACACATAGACATACATACATACAAACATACATACACACTTACACACAAACACAATCATACATACAAACATACTTACATGCACATGTATGCATATATATATATATATATCATTATATAACTATATATTTAAGTATATTTACATTAATATTTCTAAATATATATAAATAAAAGATAAAAAAATTATTACTAGATATATATATATACATATATATTTTCATTACAAATATTTGGGGAGGGGGAATCACAATGTTGCATAGAAAACACACAATGCCCACATGTAGAAATCCATGGAGACTTGAACTAAAGACCAATCTGAAACCCCATAGAGCCACACGATGGAAGAATATACCCACAAAACCTCAACCTCTGAGCTGCACCATGGGTGTTTGTGTTTTTCATTTTATAATATGTAAATACATTTTAGTCAGTGTTGGTAGAATTTGACACAAATTGACTAGAAAGGGAGTTTCCAATGTTTGGAATCACAATTGTGTTGAAATAATTTGAAATTTCATACTGTGTCATGTGGCATTGAGGTGGGTTTCATCTATATCGCTTTTCGTAGGGGTGTTGATTAGCCCTAATTTTACATTTCCAAATGATAAATTATTTAAAAATATTTTTAGAACCTTTACTAGTGATAGAAATTAACACAATTAAATGCACCCTTTATTAGTGTTTTTTGTGATCATAAAGTCACATCAATTTTATTAGCACATGACACATAAAAGGTATTCTAGAACTGGTAAAATATACTCCTAGAACTTTTAAATTGTGGTCAATAGTAGTGAAAGCTAATATATTTACATTGCACTATAAAAATAAAAATATATTTATATTATATAATTTCATTACAATATAATCATATTTTTATACAAATTAGTTAAAAACAAAAAAAAATATAGAAAATTAAAAAAACCTCATATATAATGCCTTCTACAATGATAAACCCAAAACCATATAAAAGAAGCATGCATCTATAATAAAAAAATTCATATATTAGTAATATCACATCAACAAATAAAAAAAATATAATTTTATTGTAATATAATCCCAGAAAAATTTAAATCACAACTATGTTCATTAAATTATTACTTTCCCTATAAGAATCATTGATTTTTATGATACAATATAAAAACAATAAGATTTATTTTTCTTATTTTTACCTTTTTGATGTATGTTTTGAACTAAAAATTCAATTTTAAATTGAAAGAACGTGTTTTAAAAAATTTTGTACACATTGTGTGTTAGATTTACATACAATTAATCTAAACAAGTATAAAACATATCCTAGATCATTCTCCAAATATATCACAAAATTTCAATATTTATTTCTTGTTTTTGAAAATGAGATATATTTTTTCAACAAAAAATTACCTTTAATTTGAGAACACTCACATTTAGTCATATCGACCACACAATGTAACATATTTAACTGTGAGAAATTGGAAAAATCCCTAAATTAATAATCAATTATTCCCTTTAGTATCATGAAATTAAATAACATTTGATTAGTTCTGACTTTATGATGCATTTTATAAACATAAATGAAACTTTCAAAATGAAAATAGACACTTTTGGTCACACTGAATACATTGTGTGTTCGATCGATGTGCAGTTAATTTATGCAGGTCCCAAATGAATCATGTATCATTGGATTAAATTATCAATTAAAATTGAGGGAATTAGGAATATAATTTTTATATATATTTATTATTCAAACTAGATAACTTCATATTTTTTACTCACTAAAATTATTAGTGTGATGGTTTTATTATATGGTCAAATATTTTTGTGAAACAAATTACCAAGAGTTGTGATGAGTTAAAAAAAATATTGAATCAGCACCAAACATAAGGGACATCTACTGGTCTTTTATTATGACATGATTGATATGTGATTTTGTATGGTTTTAATAAAAATTGTTATAGATTATAATAATATAAAATGTATCATGTAATAGAAAAATTAATATTCACTTTATCATTCTTTTACATTAGCTTAATATATATCTATATATATATATATTAAAAAAATTATTAAAGTGAAATGATAATGGGCCTCTCGAATTAGGAATTTTAGGTATCCATAATAGATATTGTTTATATAGTATTAAGTTTCTATTGAAAATACTAGGTTAACATAATTATTATTCTTGTATCAGAATGCAAAATATTCTCATGAGATAAAAAACATGTTTTTTGTGATGGGTTTCCTATAATTAATACCACATTGAGTGTTATACACATTGTATTCACTATACAAGAGATGCATGGTTCATACTTATAATCAAAAATACCTGAGGTTAGAGAGTAAACTAGCCTGAGAAATTTTAAACTTAATTCCATTTCTTAAAAAATTCTTGATGTGTAAAAAATCAGGATGTGGTTGGGTATGTTGTTGATCATGTCATCAAAGAGATCTCAACCAAGACTATATCTGTCATCTAATATAAAAAATATGATATTTAGGCCCTAAATTGAGATATAACTATTATAAGGTAAATATTATTTTATTATCTACATAGATTAGCGAAATATGATGTGCTCATCTTCTATATGAGTGGCATGTGATGTATGCATCGACCTGGTCAATCTAGACATTGAGAATTGAGATGGTATAAAAAAAATTATATGAGATTGAATTACTTCACATATAGTGGTCACATGATTCCTTTGAAATAGTGATAATATAAAATTCATGTGTAACATAATAAGTAATTAGTGGGAATAGGTATAGATATATATGTGTTTTGTGAAGATCACAACATGTCCCTTTGTTTTTTTATTATCATTTATTGTTTTCTAGGGGCTTTAATTTTCGTTCACTTATAGATATTATGTTCAATATTAATTTTCAAGATTATAAATGCCCATGTTGTCACACGTTTTCGTTAATCGAATGGGGATTTATATTTTACAAAACATAGATATCTAATGTAAAAGTAATTTCTATTTTATCCAAAAAGATTATTAGATTATTATTCACAAGTTATTTCTTATGGTGAGATACAAGGTGATTTTAATTATAACATTAAAAATTGTTTAAAAAATATATAATAGGTTTTTGGGATATGATTTCACAATTTTTCATATATGATATGATATAATGTTAAATGGGACAAAAGACTTGTAGACATTAATGAATGTGAGATATTGAATGGAATTTGGCTGCAGGACATGTGATATCATATAGGACGATATGGTATTTCATAGAGTACAAAATATAAAGAGAAAAAGATTTAAATATACACCTTTATGTATATAATATTTTATGATATACAAATAACATATGAGCTTCCTTGTACATCCGTATTATACAACATGGATGAATCAAAATTCCATGAATCGTAAGATATGATTCATTTGGCATAGTTATGATTCATCTAAATAAGTGTGGTGTTAATGGGTTGACAATAAAATATCGAATAATTATCCAATTATTGATTGCCTTTTTTAAGAGATAAAATTAATGGGAGATTTTATGGTCATCTTTTACATGAGATGAAATTGTTGGCATTTACTAATGCATTTGAGAAACTCTTGAGTAATTGTACGGTCTCAAGAAACATCCCAAAAACTTCAATAAATGATTCCTTACTATAAGTATAGTTATTTAATAATCCTAAATCAAATATCTAGCTAATAATATAACTCATTTATATCTCCCTTCTTCCATCCTCCTTTTTATCAAAAAATATTATCATATTAAAGAATTTTGGAAGGTCCTTTATAAACCGTGTGCGTTATTTAGTGGATACCGATGGATACACCACCGAGGGTATATCCTTTTTGATTTTCCTTAGTGATATTTATTAATAATATATTTAAAGGAAGTAATTTTATTTATCATTCATGTAAGGTAAACATTATTCATTTATATTTTTTATGATTTTGGTTTTAAATGAATGGTGATATCGAGGTTTATGATTTGTAAAAGTTTCTACTACATTGAATAAATGTTAATAATTATGTAGTAACCTATCAGTTAATTCCTAATGGTAATAAATGAAACATTAAACATTTTTCTAGTTTATGGTTTCAATATTAGTGTGTTTGAGTAGTTTTGAATATGTGACACATGTTTTTAACTAAAATATCTCTTTTAAATTGAAACACCCTCTTTAGTCATACATTCCTCAATGTGTGTCATATTATTGTGTAGTTAATTTTTTTGGATAAAAAATGAATCATGAATCGTTTTCCTAAACAATCATGATAATTTGATTAGGATTGATTAGTTTTGACTTTGTGACACATGTTTTGATATAAAATGTCAGTTATAAATTTTAAAAAATTATTATTTTTTCATATCATCCACACCACATTATGGATTGATGTGAGGTAAATTCTTATTGAAAAAAACTCAATCAATTAACATTTTACTATAATTTTAGGGAAAAAATTCTGTTTTGTAATGTCCCGACCCCAGAAGCCCATAGTTGATGAATTATTTTAATAAATTTGCATGATTACAATGACTAATGTCCCGAAAGACATATCAGTTTTGTAGTCTTCGAAAATTGATTATATACATAAACGTTACATTACGCATTAGAAAATAAAATGCAACATAAATGATCCTTTGAGAATTCCATTAATACCTTATCTTAACCCAGCTTATAAATCATAATACACTTCTTGGAATCCTATGGAAATGAAACATAAGAAAGGGGTGAGATCAAACGCTCAGTAAGGGTAGAAAATACAGTAAAAGATAACATTAACTTTTGGCATGGTAAATAATTGAAAACTCTTACCTTAACAAATAATAAACATAAACACTTTATGGAAGGAATATGTGTTGATTAAATAATTCCATAATAAAACACAGTCATGGGTATTATACTATTCAAATAACCATATGAACCATCAATAATATTTTCATAATGAGGGAATCTATGATTCAGGATGTTCTGAAACATTTTTTCAAGCCCTCGGCCAAGACGTCTAAAAATGATTAAGGCATTTTCCAATACCATATATCAAAATTGAGAAAGGACTCGACCAATTCCACTCCTAATTTTCTCTTGAGAACTACTAATGCGCCGAGGAGATATAGCTGGCTCCACCCATCACTTACTAAGTCCAATACAATCCACATATGAAATTTTTGAAACATAACATAAACATTCGTACAAAATCTAGCATAAAAAATTTCAATAATTTAACCATAAAGCAGGAATGGTATAAAAATAACACATCCACAATAAAATATATTACAAATCCCTCAATAAAATTTGGATGATTTTAATCATAATAAATCAACATCAAACAAGTTTAAAATCCATCAAATGATGTTGACATTGATTAAAATGATTTGTAAAACTCTTCGAAATAAATATATCATTTTCATGAAAACATTTAATAGTAAAAAAATTTAGAAAAGAAGTAATTTAATGAAATTTTTGAGTAAAAGTTTCTCATGACACTTTGAAACTTTTAAAAGGAATTAACATTTTAAAAACATTCATGTCCATATAAATAAATCTTTAAAAACCATTTGGAAATCATAAACATTAATGAGAATGATTTACAATCATAAATATTTAAACCACTTAAAATAATGGTCTTATTAAAAATTACTTTCTATAAAACCTTAAATATTCCTTTTGAAAATATTTTTATGAAACACAGATGTGGATGATAATGAGTTCCTAGTAGATACACACGTAAAAATAATCTCGGATAATGAATAGATTTTAGAATTAACCCTTAACTTGTACTTTTCTTTGGTCGAGGGTACATTAACCTCCTGTATAATAGTTAAATAATTTTTATAAAATTATAAAATAACCACATAACTAAATATGATATCATATATGATCTTATAATATTTATTTGTTAATAGTATTTTTGTAGTATTATCATTTTTGGGTGTTAACTGGTCTTTTTTAGTTTTAAAGCATGGTTACATAAGCCATGTTTGTCATGGATAGGATGTATTAGATTCGTATCCCGCATTATATTAACTTACTAAAAAATATTTTTAATCATAAAATAAAATCTATTCTTGAATGATTATGATGGGTAATTAATCTCAACACGTCCGTGGAGATGGTAATCTATATGTATGCACGAGCGACAATTTCATTATATTGATGGTGATATCCAATGTAAGGGGATGGTATATCTTATACACATAAACATTAACATGTTATATTTATTAATTACATCAATTATACTCATTATTATACCCATCCAAATAATGATGTGTTTGAATAATAAAATACACCACGACGTGGAGACGGTAAGCCAGGCGTATGCACGTATAGTTACTTTATCATTTATAGGATGGATAGTATAATGAATATAGTTGTACCATATTTATAATAAAAACACATTATTTAAAAGGTTCTTGTAGTTATTATTTTGGTATGAAAACAACAAATAAAGAGGAAATTGAAGATGAAAAAAACTTGAAAGCAGGTGGTAAAATTATTACCTCTTCTTCGGGTGCTTCCTTTTAATTTGATCAAAAGGGTCACATAGGCTGGCTTTCAGATCCAATTTAGAACTCTAGGTGGATTTGAAGGAAGTTGGGAGGATATTTGGGAAGGGTTTGGAAATTCCAAATTTTTTTGTTGGTGTGATTTTGAGAGAAGGGGAAGTTCCCTTTTATTTGAGGGGTGAGGGTCATTTTAAGAAAATATTAAAATGTTTATTTATTATACAATCACGATCGGTCTATAATGGCCCCAAATGAATTTATTTCAAGAATTAGTTGGTTTTGGGTCACAATCCTCCCAACCAATAATATTTAGACATGTTCTGTCAACATTTTATCCTTTTCTTTTTTATTTAAATCTTAGTTAAATAGGTTAACTTTTACCATGTCTTCTTGAATTCATACACAACATGGTTAACGAACTTACTCTAAACTTCCAAGAGAATGTCTAGTGGGTAATTAATGAAATATATAATATTATTTATTCCCTTTGGATGAACCTCATATTTTTATAAATATTAAATAATTTCATAATATAATATTTGTTTTAAAAACTCATTTATGTCAATTTTGACACTATTTAGTATTTGGTTTTTGTGAAAGTCAGCACAAATTAATTTTTTCAAAAAAGATACATTGAATCCACTCTAACATTTCATCTTCACCTATAAAATTTGTGTTTGTCATAAAAACATTGAAATTATATTTATTTTAATATTTATAATAGCATTTATTTGATTTTTCAATTAATAAGGTAATTACAACATCATCATTGTGTCATAAATAAAATCAATTTTTTAATGTCTAAAAATTATAATTAAAATACCAAGACATAAGAAATTTCTTTATATTTTAAATTATTATTTAATGTCAAATTTAACAATGTATAATCTTATATTAAAAATTTTCTAGTTAATGAACTTTTAATTCAACACATTTTAGTCTTATTTAAATAAAATAAACATAAATGTTCTAATTTTATCAATGTGGACCAAAAAGGATCATATATTTTTCCATAGGATGTTTTTGGTCGAATTTACAATTATCTAATAGAATTAGTACATGTGTTAGGGTTGTTATAATTTCATTTCTACCCTTAATTACCCTATTTACTTTTAACTGTGGTAAATTGAAGTCAAAAGTTACTATTCATAAAAAATTATTTTCATTTTATTGAACCACATTTTAATTACTGATGAAAACTATGTCTCTCTGATTATTGAAATTAAACTCAAAGAAGTGGTAAAATAAAATTTAATCAAATTTTCAAATGCTTCTAGAAGGTCAGTAAATGACGTTAAAAAGTTCAATAAAAATTTGTACATCTAATTTTATTAAGAAAATGACTCCAATGAATTACATTGGATATAGATATGTATTATAAATATATTTATATTTAAAATAAATTTAAATAAAAAAATAATTTTTTAATTAAAAATTCAGTTTTAATCAACATGCAGTGTTTTTTAAAATTCATCAAAAATTGAATGTTTTTATAAAAATACCAAAAATTCATCCTAAGATAATTTTGATATTCTGAATTAAAAAATGAATTATATTTATGAATATTAAAAACATAGAAGTTTCATTTATTATTTAATAATAATTCTTATTATCAAAACCAAAAAGCGGGTTTTTAGTAAGTAAAAACTATCAAAAGATTGACATGTGTTTATGTTAAATTTAAATGTGAAATTACTTATAATGACCTTCATTGTATTAAATGATAATTATATACTATTATTATTCTTCCAAACCATTCAAATTCATAATTTATTACAATAAATTATTTCGATTGAAAAAGTTTTTTTCAATTACCAATTAGTAGTTTTTTCACTATTCATCAAAATATAAATGTTATCAAAAAAGTACAAAAAAATTATCCAAATTAATTTTTTTTGTACTAAATCAAAAAAAGAATTTAATTTTATTAAATATGATATATAAAAGTGTATAATATTTTTTTAATAAGTATTCTCCATTAAATATGTGGTAAAATTGCATTTTTTGAACAATACCTCTTTTATCTGAAAAAATTGAGCTTTTACCTATATTATGTCTATGAAAAACAAAATATTATTGTCAAAATTAGATATTATATATATAAAATAAAAAATTTAGTTAATAATATTAATTAATTCTTTTTGAACTGCTTGTATGGTAAGCCATGGTGTGCTGGTACTCATTATTGTGTATAGCACATGTTATTGGATTACATTAAAGAGAAACATACTATTAAAAATTGGGGTGTTACATTCCATCATCGTTCAATAAATTGTGTCCTCACAATTTGAAATTTTTCATTTATAATAAAATACTAAAAATAGAAAAATACATTTGTGGAAAACCCACATCAGAAATTGGGTTAATAAAATTTAGTCTTAATAAGAGGGAAAGGTAAAGGAAGAAGTCACCAAAAAATTATGATCTCTATTATGATAACATTGCGGAAAATTAGAGACATTTAATTGGAGGAAAAATGTAAATATTTATAGAGAGTTATCAAGGCCGTCAATCACAAACAAGTATAAAATTGAGGGCCTCAAAGCCATAAATATATGATGATTTAAAATATCATCGGTTCAACAAAACATATGGTATTAGTATAACACATTTTTGGTTTTAAGATTCTGTTCCTAAAGGATAATAATAAATTTATTCATACAATATGTTACAAAATAATAAGGGATATGTAGACTTCCATTCTTTAACTATTTTCTACCACAAACTCATCTTACACACTAAAATATAACAGAACTCAAAAATATTCAATTCATCCGAATCTTATAGTGTTTAAAAAAAATGAATTTATAATTAATCTGTTTGCACATTGTTTTAAAAAAAACTACGTTATACAAACCATGATATCCCTTGGGACAGTGGTAAGTGATACCTTTGTCTCCCTTCGGTTGTGGGTTAACTATAGCAGCTATTCCGGACGCGATAGGTTGTCGCCCAACCTCTGAGTTTTCCTTTTTATGACAACACAAAAATAATCTCAATAAATTATTTAACATTAACAATAGTATCCAATGTCAAACATAATCGATTCCGACCTTTAGGCTTACCCAAAATAAATCTATCCAAACTCACTGTCAATAATTTATAAGGAAGGTAAACACAATGAAGATCCTTTTTTCCATGTAATAACATGTGAATAACTTCATCATGTATTCTTTTAAAACATTGTAACACCCTCAATTACCATAAAATCAAATTCATTACATTCATGCTCCCTTATTCCTTATAGAATACTAGATATAATCCTTCTATCCAAAAATGATGAAATCTCCAACAATGATGGAATATAAAAAACATTAATTATTTTCATGTTAGTCATGAATATCCGATATAATTTATCCAAATAAATCATATCGTATTCCAAAAATAACTACCTCAATATCAGAACCATATTAAGGTTCATATTTCCTTCAACCATATATTTTTCAAAAAATAACCTGCTATTGAGTAACTTTTCTTACAACCATATAATCTCAAATGTCCAATGAAATAGTACTGCACTACAATCCTTATTTATTTCGATAATTCAAATTTCCATTACATCGCTAATACAACACTCAAATAAAATAATTCTTTAATAACATCATGATAACACTAGTAATTCATCTTCATCCATGGTTGTATCATAACTAGGTTATTATCCAATAGCATCATTTGGGGCATACTCGGATGATTTAGACATTTATTCTCATACTGTCTAAACTCCTTGCAGATTAAGCGTTGTACCCTTGGAACCTTTTTTTTACCCTTGCAATTACGTACTTAGTGTCCTTTTCCTCCAAACTTATAACAAACTCTCATTCACATCAAGCATTTACCATGGTTATTCTTTCCACAATTATCATATATGGAAAAATCTTTCTCCCGTCTCTTCCCTGTTTCCATCTTTCTCTCTTTCATCCTATTCATCTCATGTTTCCCATAAAATCCATAGGACTCAGATAATTATTTAGTTATCCTATTAACACATGATAATATTTCTCCATATGATGAGAATACATGGGAGAATATTTCCCTTCTCAATATTTTCATAATACCCTTAAAGATATTATCCTTCTTAATCTTTTCATCAGGCGTACTGATTGAGTTCTCATTCTATATACTATGTTCCATTTCTATACAATGGCACACAGTAGGTTAATTTAGGAAATAAAATTCATAATTACAAACATGTAAAATAACTACTATAAATTTAAAGGATTATGCATATAATCTATAATAATAAAATGTTTTCTTTGAGAAAGTATTTACTCCTCAATCCTTTATAATGGATTGTAATGAAAATGTGAATTATCCTATGCATATCCCCTAGGAGTTTCATAACCAAGAGTGCCTCAAAGCCCGTTGTCATGTACATGGATACCACAGGTCAAGCCCAAACCTCCATGTCGGATTTTTCACTCCTGGGTACATCTGTGATAGAGCCACCTCTACCTGACTGTATCCAGACTGGGTTGTATTTCTTGGAAAATACACAAAATCTCTACATTACCAAAATTTTTGGAAGTTATTTTACACTAATACTCAAAGTCTATCTCAATTTAATGCGATCTATTTATATTTTATTTAAATCTAGTTTCCATGGTTTGTACTGAACTTCCAATGATACAAACTATAATTCCCCGACCCTAGAAGCCTAGAGTCAGTGCATTATTTTAATACATTGGCATGATAACAAGGAATAAATTCCCAAATGACAGATCAGTTTTGCAGTCTTAGAAATTATATTACATTATTGAATGTCAAATTACACATTAGAAAATAAAACACAACATAAATTATCCATTGAAAATTACATTAATCACCTATCTTAACTCGTATTATCAATCATAATACACTTCTTGGAATCCTGGGAAAATGAAACATTAGAAAGGGGTGAGATCAAATGCTCAATAAGGGTAGGAAATATAGGTGAACATAAAATAAACACTAGGTATGATGAAAAATTAAAAACACATGCCTTTAAAAATAATAAACATGAATAATTTATGGCAAGAATATGAGATGAGTTAATAATGCCATAATAAAACATAGTCTTGGTATTATACTAGTCAAATAACCACATGAACCATCATTAATATTTTCATAATGAGGTAATATATAATGTTGGACATTCTCAAACATTTTTGAAGGCCTCGAACTAGATCGTTAAAAATGATTTAGTCCACATCCAAAACCAAATATGAAAATTGGGAAAGGCCTCGGCCAATTCCACATCTAATTGTCTCATGAGTCATACTGATGACCAAAAGAGCTATAGCGGTCTCCACCCATAACTTACTAAGTCCAATAAATTCATCATATGAAATGGTTGAAACACAATATAAACATTAAAATCAAACAAGAATAAGAAATATCTATAATTTTTCCATAAAACATGAATGGTATAAAAAGAACACATCTACAATCAAATATATCACAAAACCTTCTATATATTATGGATGATTTGTATCATAATAAATAATCATCAAACATGTTTAAAATCTATCAAATAATGTTGACATAGATGAAAAGGGTTTGTAAAACTCTTTGAGTGAATTATACCTTTGTCATGTAAACATTTAAATGTCACAAAATTATGAAATTAAGATAAATAAAGACATTTTTTAATCAAAGTGTCCCATACCACTTTGAAAATTTTGAATGTAATTTACATTTTGAAAACATTCTTGTCCATAAAAATATATATGAAAAATCCATTTTGAAAACATGGAAATTAATGAGAAGTATTTTTAACAATAAATACTTAAACCATTGAAAATGATGATCTAGTTAAAGTTTCCCTTCCATAAAAGATTAAAATAATCATTTTTAAAATATTTTTATGAATCATGGATGTGGATGATAAAGAGGTCCCCGTAGATACTCACGTAAAAACAACCTCGGATAATGAAGAGATTGTATAATTAACCCTTACCTTGTACTTTTCCTTGGTTGAGGGTACATTGACCTCCAGTATAATATTTAAATCATTGTTATTAAATTATACAAGAACAACATACATAAATATGATATCATATATGATCGTCTAATATTTCTTTTTTTTAATAATATTTTAGTAGTATCATTGTTTTGGGAGTTAACTGATCTGTTTTCCTTTATATTCTTGGTTACGTAATACAATTTTGTTATGGATAATATGTATTTAATTCATAACTATAATGATATTAAGTACATAAAAACTATTTTTAATCACAAAATTATGATTATTTTTTAATTATTACGATGGGAAATTAATCTCATCGTGTTCGTATATTTGGTAATCCGTACATATGCACAAGAAATAATATTATCATATTGATGGTGAAATCGTATGTGATTGGATTTTATATAATATATAAATAATAATTAACTTTTTATATTTATTATTTACATCCATTAGATTCATTATTATACACCTCCAAAAAAATGAAGTGTTTGAATAATAAACTACACCACGATGTGGAGATGCTAGGTTGTACATATGCATGTATGCTAAATTTTTCATTTATTAGATGGGTAGTATAATGAATATCATTGTAACATATTTATAATAACATAATAGCTTTCAGAAGGTATTGGAGTTATTATTTTGGTATGGAAACTGAAAATAAATAGGAAGTGGAAGAATAGAAGAACATAGAAGATGGTGGTGAAATTATTACCTCTTCTTCGGGTGTTTCCTTTTGAGTTGTTCAAAAGGGCTCCTTAGGTTGTCTTTATGATCAAATTAAGGACTCTATTTTGATTTGAGGGATGTTGGGGGTTATTTGGGCATGTTATGGCCAAGTCAAATGGCTTTGGATGTGTGATTTTGAGAGAATTAGAAGTACCCTATTATAAGAGTGGCGAGGGTCACTTTAGGAAAAGATTAAAAAATTAATTTATTATACAATCATATTCGGTATAAAATGGATTATAATGAATTTATATAGAGACTTATTTGGTTATGGGTCTAAATCCATTCAACCAGAAGGTTTTAGACATGTTTATGTTACTATTTTGACCTTATCATTTAGATTTAACTCTTAGTTAATTAGTTTAACTTTTAATGTGTTATATTTTTTTCTTACACTAATAGTTAATGAACATACTATAAAAATACAAGAGAAAATCTAGTGGTTAATTAATGAAAAATATAGTATTATTTAAGCTCTTTTGATGAACCTTATATTTTTAGGGATATTGTATTATTTAATAACAAAATATTTGTTTTAAAAACTCATTTATGTCAATTTTGACACTATTTAGATTTTGGTTTTTGTTAAAGTCATCACAGATTGATTACATTGAACATGATACATTGAATCAACCCTAACATTTCATATTCACCTATAAATTTTTTGGATTTCATAAAAATATTGAAATTAAATTTATTTTAATATTTATAAAACCATTTATTTGATTTTTTCATTAATAAGGTAATTACTGCAACATCATTGTGTCATAAGTAAATTTAATTATTTAATGTCTAAAAATTATAAAAAAATTAAATGATTTAGGAAATATTTTTTGATTTCATATTAATATTTATTGTCGAATTTATCTTATGTATAACCCTATATTAAAAATGTTTTAGTTAATACACATGGAAATGAACACTTTTAACTCATCTTTATGAAAAATTATACTAAACGTCCTAATTTAATCCAACTAGACCCAATATGTAACGCCCCGACCCCAGCTGCCCAGAGTCGGTGCATTAATTACGTAACATTGGCATGATCACAAGAAAGATCAAATCCCGAAAGACCGATTAGTTTAGTAGCCTTGGAAACACTAGATATATTCATAAGTTTTACATTACATCATAAAATGAAAAACTACTACAACAACATAATGTTTCCAACGTCCACACTATAAAACCATAATATCCCTGCAAGTCAATCATAATTTACTTCTTCACTACCTGGGAAAAATAAAACATAAAAAAGGGGTGAGCTCAATTGCCCAGTAAGGATAACAATATAGCGGAACATTCAAAATAAGCATAAACATTTAAGGCAATGAATTACTAAAACAAAAGCCTTTTAAAAATTGAACTTCAACATAGTATGGCAAAAGTAAAATGAAATAATGCCATTTACTTGTTCACATGGATATTCTACTAATCGAATAATCACATGCAATATCAATAACCACATTCATAATGTTGGAATGCATAATGTCAAACGTTAATTTCATTGTCTAGGCCTCATCCCAAGACCTAGGGGTTACTTCTAACCGGAACCCAACCCGGAGTGCCTCTAATAACCGGACACCAACCCGGAGTGCCTCTAATAACCGGACACCAACCCGGAGTGCCTCTAATAACCGGACACCAACCCGGAGGGCATACTTTTACCAGTCCCTAACCTGGAGGGCTTACTTTAACCAGTCCCGAACCTGGAGGGCTTACTTTAACCAGTCCCCAACCTGGAGGGCTTACTTTTACCGGTCCCCAACCCGGAACATACTTGTTTAGCACATTCATCTGAAGAAAAGTTTTAAATATAACATAAACATTCGGGTTAAAACTAGCATACGAAATGTCAATAGTTTCACCATAAACTATGAATGGTATAAAATAGCACATCCACATTCAAACATATCACAAAACCTTCAATACAATATAGAAGTTTTGTATTATAATAAATCAACTTCAAATAATCTTAAAATCCATCAAAGGATGTTGACATAGATGAAATCAAAATTCTTTTAAAAGAAGTATCTCCTTTTATTTTGAAATCATTTAAGATCCATATAAAATAAAACATTTTCTTTGAAAATATTCTTATAAGCTTGTAAGGAAAGCTTCGACGATTTTATAACGGTGGAAAATAACCGCACCCGCCGTATAAGTTAAAAAAACATTCTTACCTCAATTCTGTCGAAAAGGTTAAAAAGGACCTTGTTTTGAAAACGACGGAAAGATTCCTTTATAAACCTCTTATAAAAAGTCAAACAAGGGTATAAATGACTTTAACCCATATTCTTGTAAATAGTAAAAATGTTTTGAAATACATTTCAAAGAAACATGGATGTGGATGATAAAGAGATCCCAGTAGATTATTACGTATAATACAACCTCGGATAATGAAGAGATTGTGAAATAACCCTTACCAATTTGGTAAATTATGAATCATACAACCCATAAAAGAGGTATCATACAATTAATATGTAAATACACATAAATTAGAGTGTATTACAGAAAGAATATAATTATGGGCAGTACATACACCACACAAAAGGTGATAGTGGCAATATGGCATGAATCTCACGGAAATAAGGAGTGAGATGAAAACCCCTTACCTTGTACTTTTCCTTGGTTGGGGTAGGTTAACCTCCTGTATAATGGTGAAATAATTGTTATTAAATTATACAAGAATCATATATATTAATATGATATCATATATGATCTTTTAACATTGATTTGTTAATAATATCTTAGAATTATCGTCGTTTCGGGTGTTAACTTACTCATTTTCTTTTATATGTTTTGTTACATAAGTCATGTTTTTTGTATCTTATTCATATCCAGAATGATATCAAGTCCTTAAACATCATTTTTAAATCATTAAATGATAATTATACTTGAATGGATACGATGGAGAATGAATCTCATCGCGTTCGTGGAGACGGTAGTCCGTACGTACGCACGAACGCTACTTCCATTTAATTTTTATTTTAAAAGAATCGAATCCAAATGATACATAGGTATATTACTATTCCAGTATAATATAATATTTTATATATGTTACTTAAGTTCATTAACACCATCCTTTATACGTTCCAAGTGTGGTATGAACGAGTCATATCATTTTAAGGGGGCGGTAGTCCGCACTTCCTCAAATGAAATTATCGTATGTATATACAACATGAAACGAATAATGGTATGAAATAAAATGGAATTACAGAAGATTATATATAAAATATATATCATTAATATCGTATTTAATTACAGTTCCATCATAATGGCCACCATGAGAGGTGGTAAGATGTATTTGAACAATCATCATTTCGTGAGGCGTTAGTTTGCCATCCACAGAAACATTATGTTCATCATCCATTAGATGGAGTTGTGTGTATGTGTAGTTTGAATCCTTATTATAACAACATACTAGTATATTGAGGATACTGGTGTTGTTACAAAAGAAAGGAAATAAAAAGATTTATGGGGTTGGAGAAGCAAAATAAATGAAAATAATTTAAGAGAAATCGTTACCTTTAATTTAGGTAACTCACTTTGGTTGGAACCAAAGGACTTCTTGAAATGCTTTCTTCCTAAGGGGAAGCTTCAAGGAAGAGGAGAGGGATGTGGGGAGCTTAGTTGGGCAGAGTTTGGACGAGCCAAGTGGCTTGAGAGGTGTGAAGAAATGAGAAGGAGGAGTGACCTTTTATAAGAGGGGTGAGGGGCACCTTTGGAAAAGCTAGAAATATTAATTTATAATAAATTCATATTCGGTTTCTAATGGCTTCAAAATTGACTATTCAAAGGTTAAGGTGGGGATAGGTCTAAAACCACTCAAACAATAGAATTTAGACAGGTTTGGGTACTTATATTAACCTTATCTTTAAGTATTAACTCTAAGTTAATTAGTTTCACTTTTACAATGTCTCTTTGTATTTTTATATAATATGGTTAATAAACTTACTATATACATCCAAGAGACCCCCAAGTGGTCCATTAATGAGGAACCTATCATAATATAAGTCTCTTGGCCGAACCTTAGATTTTTAGGAATTTAATATCAATTAATAATATAATATTTGTTTTAAGAACTCTTTTATGTCAATTTTGACACTATTCAATAGATGATTTTTGTGAAACTCCTAACAGATTGATTACTTCGAACAAAGTCAATTACATCAATCCTAATATATCATATTATCATAGAAAATTAGTTTAATTCATTAAAAGTTTCATATTATAATTATTTGGGTATTTATAAGATCAATTATTTTAATTTTTCACTATTTTAGTAATTACTGCATCATCATTGTGTCATAAATAAAATAAATTATTTAATGTCTAAAAATTATAAATAAAATATAATTATGTAGGAAATCTTTTTATATTTCTAATGAATATTTATAATCGAAAATACAACATGTATAACCCTATGTAAAAATTGTTCTTCTAAAAGATGTAAGCTTATGCCATTTTTATTTTTATTTTAACTTTATTAATATAATGTGTCATTATCACTTACAAGTGGATCCATGGGGTCCCAAAATAGACCCAAAGATGCCCATGGTCGACCATGTATCAACCAATAGGGTTAAGACACGTTTTAGGGTAATTTAGTATTATTATAATATTATTTTTTTAACCCTTATTTACCGGATTTACCCTTTAACCATGGTAAATAAAATATTTACCACAGTAACTTTTCAAAATGTCTAAAAATAAAAGTTACCTATTTACACAATTTGAACATCCTGATTCCAAATATGGAATCCATTTTTCTAAATTCAAAACACAGAAGTGGCAGAAATTAATTTAAAATTAATTCCCGCTGTCAAAACAAAAAGCGTGTTTTTAAGAGATAATAACTATCAAAAGATTGACACTTGTTTATGTTCGGTTTAATTGTAAAATTATGTCCAATGACCAACATTATATTAAATGGTAAAAATATATTCTAAATATACTTTAAAACCACTAAAATTCATAATTTATCACTATTAATTATTTTTATTAAAAAAGTTGTTTTTAATTAAAATTTAGAAATTTTCACTATTCATCAAAATATGAAAGTTATCCGAAATGTACCAAAATTTCTCCCTAGGCTAATTTCGATATTCTGAATCCAAAAATGAAGTCCATTTTGAAATATAAAATATATATGATTTCAAAAATTAGGTATTACTATTCACAACGGCTAGTTTAATCGGTTGTGGTGTGTGTTAAAACTCGAAGTTGCGTATAACACACGCTACTGTATTATTCAAAGGAAAGCGTACCGTGGAAGCTTGGGATGTTTCATTTTAAATTTTTTTGATGTCCCCATTTAGTCAATATGTTTAAAATATTGTATTTAAAAAGGGTTCACTATTAAAAGTTGATAAAAGTGCAATACTGAAAATGAATTTGTTCTTGCATTATATCAAAGAAACTCATAATATGGATTCTAAAATTATAAGGATTATATAAAGTTTAAAATTTAGATAATACTATTCATAACCGCTTTTGAATGGAATATTTTTGTAAGTCATGGTGTGATTGAACTCGGTGTTGCGTGTAGTGCAAGTTATTTAATTATTTTGAAGAAATAACACACTATGAAATCTTGGGGTGTTACACAATAGGATCATATTTTATTAATAAGGTTGTTTTTTTCAAATTAAATCAATCCAGTAGAATTAAAACATGTTTTAGGGTAGTTATAATATCATTTTTACTATTTTTTACCATATTTACTTTTAATCGTGGTAAATAAAAGACAAAAGTTACTATTCGCCAAAAATTATTTTCATCTTATTGAACCAAATTTTACTTAATTATGTTAGCCCTATCATTTGGATTTTTGAAATTAAACTCACCGATGTGGAATAATTAATATTTATGCAAATTTGGAAATGAACCTAGAAGGTTGGTAAAAGATGGTAAAAAGTTTAATAAAACATTATACATCATATTTTTGTTATCAAATGACTCAAACGAATTAAATTGAACTTATATAAGTATTATAAATATATTTTTACTGAAAAAAAAATTGAATAAAATTAATAATTATTTAAATAAAAATTCGTTTTCAAATAATAACTTAGTGTTTTTCCCTATTCATAAAAAATTGAATGTATTCACAAAAATACCAAAAATTCACCCTATGATAATTTTGATATTCCAAATTCAAAAATGATTTATATCTTACCAAATTAAAAAAATATATGTTTCATTTATAAATTTGAAATTAATTCCCATTTTCTAAACCAAAAAGTGGGTTTTTAAAAAGTATAAATTATCAAAAGATTGACATGTGTTTATATCAAATTTACATGTGATATTACATATAATGACCGAAATTATATTGAATTATTACAATATAATGTAATTATTCTTTCAAAGTATTAAAATTCATATTTTAAAACTATAAATTATTTCGATTAAAAAAGTTATTTTCAATTAAAATTTAGTATTTTTTCACTATTCATCAAAATGTGAATGTTATGAGAAAAGTAAAACAATTTATCCAAACTATATTTTTATAGCCCACAACTAAAGAAGAATTTAATTATATTAAATTCAATATATAAAAGAGTAAAATATTGGTTTTAGAAAGTATTCTCCATTAAATGAGTGGAAAATTGCAGTTTTTTCAAAAATATTCCTTTTATCTGAAACATTGAGTTTTTCCTTATATTATGTCTATGAAACACAAAATATGAATGTTAAAATTATATAGAATATATATTATTCAAAATGCAGTTAATAGAATTCATAAACTCTTTTGGAACGACTAGTTTGGTAAGTTGTGGTGCGCTCTAACTAGTTGTTGCGTGTAACAAAATTTATGGGATTAATTTCAAGATATTACTTACAATGAAATCTTGGGGTGTCACAAGTTTGATCAGATTTGAAGATGTGATAATTATTTAACATTAAAATTGAAAACATGTACTTTTGATTTTACCAACGAACCCTTGTGTGGGAAAGATATGTGGTTAATTCCAACATTTCTAAAATGAAAAATTGATCGTTTTTCTAAACAATAATGAAAATACGGGCATGTTTTTATGTTTTTGACTATGTGAATCCTGTTCTAATTGAAAATTTTAGTTATTTTTAATTAAAAACAAACTTTTAGTTATACCGACCACACTGATTTACATAATGAATTGAGGTTAATTCCGACATTTCACAAATAAATCATGGAATGTTTTTATAAATTATCATGATAATAAAAGTATGATTGATAATTTATGACTATGTGATGCATGTTTTGAACTAAAATGATACTTTTAAATTGAAAATACATAATTTCTGTTATATCAACCACACCACATGTTGAATTAATCTCAGTTTGATTCCAAAATGTAAAAAATGAATCATTGAACATTTTCATTAATGAATATCCAAAATAAATGATCAATTTCAAAAATATGGTGCATATTTTGAACTAATGTGCCTTTTTTAAATTGAGAACAAGACCTCTCATTCACACATTCCACACCATGATCAAATTAACATGTTGTCAATTCCCATATTTAAAAAAGGAATCATCAAAAATCTTCTTATTGGTTCATGAAAATCTAAGAATATTTTTTTTATTTTGACTATGGGATTTTTGTTTTGTAATAAACCATTAATTTTCAATTGAATACAGAAAAAAATTAATCATACCAAACACACCACATGTTAGTGTTATTTTAGTTCAATTAAATGTGGTGTAAAATGAATCATCAATAATTTCCCAAAATTATCCTAAAAACATTGGAGTATTTTTTTGGTTTTGATTATGTGACAAATATTTTTAACTAAAATTTCACCTTCAAATTGAATAAACTAACATTCAATAATACCTCACATGAAATGTGTTAAATTAATGTGTGGTAAATTTCTAAAACTCAAAAAAGGTATCACAGATAATTTTCTTGATGTATAATCTCAATCCATGCATATTTGATTTTCTTTTACTATTTGACACGTGTTTTGAGCTAAAATGTAATTTTTAAATTGAAAATTTTCACTTTTAGTTATATCAACCACATTGTGTGGAAAATAAATGTATGATTAATTCCATGAAGTGACAAATGAATAATTATCCATTTTTATAAATAATAAAGATAGTTTGAGCATGTTTTATATGATTTGAATATGTGACACATGTTGCGAATGAAAATGCCAATATTAAAAAAACACACACTTTATGTCTTATCAGCCACACCATAGGTTAGATTTATATGGAGTTAATTATTAATGGTTTCAAATGATTTATGGAATGTTATACTAAATCTTCATGATAATCTGAGCATGATTGATTAGTTTTGACTATGTGACACAAATTTTTAACTAAAGAGTTACTGAAAAATTGAAAACATGGAAATTTAATGCATGGATTTAGAATAAAAAATGTAGATGAATATCATTTCAACAATTTCGATGTAAACAAATATAAATTATAATATCAGGTTTTTCAGTGACTAAATTAGTGTAATAAAAAATTTTGGTTTAAAAAATACCCTTGCAATTGTAATAGAAATACAATATAAATAATTAAAAATAAAAATGTGATTAAAATACTTCATATATAAATTTACAACATAGTATTTAAACAAATGATTCCAGTATAAAATTATCAGTAACATGTTTCCAATTTTTTTCAACTGCATCCACCTTACTAAGTTACATGAGTTCATTTTTATATAATAATAACTCTTATCTATTTTAATTATCATTTTCAATTACAATTACGATGAAGAAGAGATATGTCTATAAAAAAATGAACTCAATATTCTTCGTGCGGTGTGTGGAGATGAAAAAATATACCAGCTTGTTTTTAAAAATATGTTACCAACAATATTGGTTTAACCTTTTTTACATAAGATTTTTCCTTTAATTCTACGGTGCATTCAACATTTTAGTTCATCTAAATTGATTTTAATTTCATAGAACTAAAAAAATACAACTACTAATTATATTCAATGATATTAAAATTAAATAATGAATATAAATATAAAAAAATCCTTATGATGTCATTTGAATTAAAATTAATTATAAGAAACCTCCTCTTTAACATTTTGAAAAATATTCTACCACTGTAATAATTTCTCTAATTCCAAAAAATATATATTTCCTCATGTTAATATGTAGAATCCAAATAGTCATGGATATAAAATTTCCCCCTTGTCTCATTGTACAATAATAGGATTAGGTCATTACATGTCTTGAGGAATGCCTTCCTATACGATAGAGGATTCTGACATCTAGCTAATGTATAGGGTTTTACCGTGATGTGACTATACCACCATTCAAGAGAAAATAATAAAAATAATAAAACAACTGAAATGTAAATCAAAAATCAGATTATGTCAAAGTAATAGACAAGAATCGTAAATAATAAATTAATATATTATCATATAGTTATATAAACTCACATTAATTCAATCACACATAGATTGATTACCACAATGTTAATCACATAAAACAAATATATAAAATTATAAAGATATTTTGATTTACTATATCCCCAACCCATAGCTCATCCATCTCTTGACACCATCCAACATTTTTAACCAAACATTCAAATCTCAAGATTCATTCAATCCTGAACGTGTGATAAGTGAAGTCTTCTTAAGTATCCACTATTCATGGTTTTTTAATCATGGTTTGATTATAACTCAATAGGTAAACACCAACATAGACCCATACAGAACCAAAAAACAATAAAGTTTTACACATTCAATATCCTCAATTTAAAAATAAATAAGGTGAAAAGGCATAAATAAATAAAAATCTTAAATCCTTTAATTCTAACATGAAACCTCAAGACAACTAGCCCATCTTCGACAAGTGTTCATGTCTCTATGTATACACCTTCATTTGGAACGTAGGGGTAGACTCTCCCCACCGAGAAAAACCCATCATTTTGAAACATAGTGGTGATTCCACACCCTACTGGTGAACAAGTCATCTAAAAAATCATGGTAATATCTATACCATGTCTAGGAAGAAAGTCATATATAATCTTATGGGTGTATATTCACCCTTTTTAGGAAGCATGTATTCTAAAAATATCGAGGGATACCATACCCTGTCAAGGATGAAATACTTTTAAAAATTTTGGGGTGTGTCCTCACCCTTTTAAGGAAGAAATTCATCTAGAATATTAGATGTATATTGTAACACCCCTAGCTTCTACGGTACGCTTCTCTTTGAATAATGCAATAGCGTGTGTTGTACGCAACATAGAGTTCTAACGCACACCACAACCAATCAAACTAGCCGTAATGAATAGTAATACCTACTTTTTAAAATATTATAAATTTTATCTCTCAAAATGGAATATATTTTTAGTTTCGGAGTATCGAATTTAGCCTAAGGTGAAATTTTGGTACTTTTCAGATAACTTTAATATTTTGATGAATAGTGAATACTAATAAATTCTAATTAAAAACAACTTTTTCAATCAAAATAATTAATAGTGATAAATTATGAATTTGAGTTTTTAAAAAGTATATTTAGAATATAAATTTACCATTTAATACAATCTTGGTAATTGGACATAATTTCACAATTAAAACAAACATAAAAAAGTATCAATCTTTTGATAGTTATTATATCTTAAAAACACGCTTTTAGTTTTGACAGCGGGAATTAATTTTAAATTAATTTCTGCCACTTCTGTGTTTTGAATTTGGAATAATATATTCCATATTTGGAATCAGGATATCCAAATTGTGTAAATAGGTAACTTTTATTTTTATACATTTTGAATAATTACTTCGGTAAATATTTTGTTTACCATGGTTGAAGGGTATATCCGGTAAATAAGGGTTAAAAAATAATATTATAATAATACTAAATTACCCTAAAACGTGTCCTAACCTTATTTTTGGATACATGTCCGACCATGGTCATCTTTGGGTCGATTTTGGTACCCCATGGAGCCACTTGTAGGTGATAGGGACACTTTATTTTAATTAAGTTAAAATAAATACAAAAATGACATAAGCATATATATTTTAGAAAAAATATGTTAAAAAAGGGTTATATATGCTTTATTCTCAACTATAAATATTTATTAGAAAGATAAAAGGATTTCCTACATAATGGTATTTTATTTATAATTTTTAGACATTATATAATTTAATTTATTTATGACACAATGATGATGCAGTAATTACCATTTTAGTAAAAAATTAAAGAAATTGATATTATAAACAACCAAATAAATATAATTTGAGACTTATAATGAATTAAAATAATTTTATAGGATAACTTGACATATTAGGATTGATTATTTTGACTTTTTTCGAAGTAATCAATCTGTTATGATTTTCACAAAAATATATTTTCCAAATAGTGTCAAAATTGACATAAAAGTGTTTCTAAAACAAATATTATATTATTAATTGATATTCAAATACTAAAAATCTACTGTTTGGCCAAGATACTTATATCATAATATTTTTGTCATTAATGTACCACTTGGGGGTCTGTTGGATGTATATAGTAAGTTTATTAACCATATAATATAAAAATAAACAGAGACATTGTAAAAGTGAAACTAATTAACTAATAGTTAATTCATAAAGATAAGGTTAATATAGTAACCCAAACCTATCTAAATCATATTTGTTGAGTGGTTTTCGACCTATACCCAAATTAATATTTAAATAATCTACTTCGGAGCCATTATAAACTGAATATGAATTTATTATAAAATAATATTTCTAGCTTTTCCAAAGGTGCCCCTCACCCCTCTTAAAAAAGGGCACTCCCCCTTCTCATTACGTCACACCTTCAAACCCTTTTTGTTCATCCAAACCCTGACCAAATACTCTCTAAACTTCGATCAATTAATCCTATAGGCCTTAATTTAGTCAGAAACCCATCCTAAGGATCCCTTTTGATCAAATCAAAAGGAAGAACCTAACGAAAAGGTAATGATTTCACCACCCTTTTTCAAGTTCCTTTCTTCTTCCACTTCTTAATTCTTTGTTATTACCAATATAAAATAATAACTCCAGTATATTATATATACTTTTATGTTATTATAATCATGGTACAACCATATTTCAGTATTCTATCCATCCTTTGAATGACATGTCACCATACGTGCGCACGTACGGCTTACCGTCTCCACGTCGTGGTGTAATTGTTATCCAAAACATTATTATTTGGATGGATATAATAATGATTTTTAATTCATGTAAATAATAAATATAACATTATAATGATTCTTTATATATGATATACCATCTATTTATATATTATTTTAATATCAAAAGAATGATATTGTCGTTCGTGCGTACGTACGGACTACCGTCTCCATGGACAAGATGAGATTCATTCTCTTTCGTATCCATTCCAGTATAATTATCATTTGATGATTTAAAAATAATTATTACGGACTTTATATCATTTTGGATATGAATAAGATACAAACTATCCATGAAAAACATGGCTTACGTAACAAAACATATAAAATTAAACGAGTAAGTTAACACCAGAAACGACGATAATACTAAGATATTATTAACAAAGCAATGTTAAAAGATAATATATGATATCATATTAAAATATATGATTCTTGAAAAATTTCATAATAATTAATTCACCATTATACAATAGGTTATCCTACCCTAACCAAGGAAAAGTACAAGGTAAGGGTTTATTTCTCAATCTATTCATTATCAGAGGTTGTTTATACGTAATAATCTACTCGAGTTTCATTATCATCCACATCCATTTTCCTAAAAATGTATTTCAAAACATTTTAACTATTTACAAGAATATGGGTTAATGTCATTTATACACTTGTTGACTTTTATAAGTTGTTTATAAAGTAATCTTTCCGTCTTTTTCTAAACAAGGTCATTTTTAAACTTTTCGACAGAATTAAGGTAAGAATGTTTTTTTTTACTTTTACGGCGGGTGCGGATATTTTCCACCGTTATAGAATCTTCTAAGTTTCCCTTACAATCTTATAAGAAAATTTTCAAAGTAAATTTTTTATTTTATAATTATGTGACTTTTAAATGATTACATAAAAATGGATATTTCACTCAAATAGTTTTGATTTCATCAATGTCAACATCCTTTGATGGATTTTAAGCTTATTTGAAGTTGATTTATTATGATAGAAAACATTCATATTGTATTGAAGGTTTTGTGATTTGTTTGACTGAGGATGTGTTATTATTATTACATTTTTGGTTTATGGAGAAAGTATTTACATTTCGTATGCTAGTTTTAATACGAATGTTTGTGTTATGTTTGAACCTTTTCATATGGGAATTCATTGGACTTAATATGTGATGGGTGGAGCCTGCTATAGCTCCTCGATGCATCGGTAGGTCTCACGAGACAAACTAGTGTCTTGGAACAAGGCCTTGAGAAAACATTATTTGTAGTCTTGGCATGAGGTCTTGCCTATGTGGTTTTGATAGTATGGCATTATGCATTCCATCATTATGAAAGTGGTTATTGATATTACATGTGAATATTCGATTAGTAGAATATCCATGTGAATAAGTAAATGGCATTATTTCATTTTATTTTTCTGCCATACTATGTTGATGTTCAAGATTAAAAGGATTTTGTTTTAGTTATACATTGCCTTAAATGTTTATTCTTATTTATGAAAGTTTGCGCTATATTGTTATCCTTACTGGGCATTAGAGCTCACCCCTTTTCTATGTTTTATTTTTCCCAAGATGTGAAGAAATAATTTATGAATGACATGCAGGGATAGGATGAGGGGATAAGAGTGTGGACTATGGAGACTATATTGTTTTAGTTTTCATTTAATGATGTAATGTAAACATTATTAATGTATCTAGTTATTTCAAGGCTACTAAACTAATCGGTCTTTTGATACTTGATCTTTCTTGTGATCATGCCAATGTTATATAATAATGCACCGACTCTGGGTAATAGGGGTTGAGGCGTTATAGTTGTTATCAGAGGATGTATATTACAAACCTTGGAAGGTAGATTTAGATAAACTCTGATTAGAGCACATAGACCTAAGATGGACTTCAGGGATTAGTATAGAAGAACTTCCTAAAATTTTTGTATTGTAGAGATTTTGTGTGTTTTCCGAACAATACATCCATGTCTGGAAACGAGCAGGTAGAGGCGGCTCTGGCACAGATGTACCTAGGGGTAAAACCCAAAAACATCACTTTGAGCTCGACTCGAATGGGAACTAGTGCATGAAAATGGGCCTTGCTGCACTCTTGGATATGACACTCCCGAGGGATATGCTTAGGATAACTCTCATTTTCTTTACAAATCATTATGAAGGATTTATGAGTATATACTTCCTCAATGAAAACATTTTTATTATTATGGATTATATCCATAAATAGTTTAAATTTTGGTAAGTGTTTTATAAGTATGAAATTATGTATTTTGATTCATAAAATGATCTAGTTTAGGACATTGTTTAGAAATGGAACCTAATGGAATAATTGGAAATTGTATCAATGCACGCACTCCATGTAGGGATTTACCTCCTACTCAAGATAATTATAGTGGAGCTGGTGATGCAACTGGTGCCGATCAGCTAATCACCATACTGGGACAACTCACTCAGGTTATGAATAATAACCTTACCCGTATGGATCACCCTGATCCGCAATGTGGAGGATCAATGTTAGATCGCTTCATGAGGAAACAACCACCAAAGTTCAATGGGAGTACAATTCCATTGGTAGCTGAGAAATGGATAAGTTCCCTAGATAAAATATTTCAGGCTATGGGATGTAGTGAAAGGGAAAACGTTATCATGGCATTTTACCGCCTCACTGGAGATGTTGATCAATGGTGGTCCTTGATCCAAAACGTGAAGGAAGATGATGAAGTATCAAATATGGAATTGACATAGTTCAAAGATATGTTTTTAGAAAAATAATTTCCTCGTGAGCATCGAGCTGATATGGAAATGAAATATCTGAGTTTGAGATAAAAGGAGGATGAGAATGTCGCAATGTATTATGCTAACTTTACAAGGATAGAATGGTATGCTGGAGATTATATACGTAACCCAATAAGTATGATTTATCATTTCTTTGATGGATTAAAACCATTTCTCCATTGAGCATTAGTCTCACAATCCTTCTCATTGTATGAAGACATTCTCTCATGTGCTATCAAGACAGAAAATGAATTCTCTATGTCTTATGACCTTAAAGCAAAGAAAGAGAAGAAGAGATCTACTGATCAGTCTGGGAATGGAAATAAGGGGAAGAAGGGAAATTTTGAATATCCATCCTGTGGTAAATGTGGGAAGAAACAACCTGGTACTTGCTTGAAGGAAATGGGTCTCTGTTACAGGTGTGGTGAAAAAGGCCACCAGGCTCGTGATTGCAATGGGAAGAAGGAAGCTACCAATGTTCAGTGCTATAGTTGCAGGGAGATGGGACATTATGCAAATTAATGTCCTAAGCGTCAGGGTAACTTACCTCGGAAAAGGCCAAGGGATCAAGGCCAAGCTTATGCTATCACTACTGCAGAGGTCAAAGCTCCAAAAACATGGTGGTAGGTAATTTAATGGTTTCCTCAAGTTTAGAAAATGAATTTTTTTGATTCTGGATCATCTCATTGTTTCATATCATCCATGTTTGCTATGAAAATTGGATATTTCCAATCTGATTTAACAGAGGAGTTGTCAGTTAAAACTCCTAAGGGAAGTATCATTGCAATAGAGTTTTTTGAAACACTCCCCATTAGAGCACATAATTTTTTTTATCTGCTGATCTCTTCGTCATACCTATGATTGAGTTTGATATAATCCTCTGGATGGATTGGTTTTCAGACCATGATGTAAAGATTTATTGTAAGAAGAAGGAGGTTATGATTTTTGATGATGATGATAAGGAACACATTATATTTAGAGTAGAATCATCACAACCTAATTCTTATCTAGATCCACCCCCAGTAGCTCAACTAAATTCAATTATTGGGGAGGAATAGGATGAAATTACAGTGGGTGAGGAAAGGAATGTTCAAATTTAGGATGTACCTATTGTGAAAGAATATGTAGATGTGTTTTTGGAAGATTTACCAGGACATCCTCCAGAACGAGAAGTTGAGTTTTCCATCGATTTAATTCTTGGATCAAGGCCTATAGCGAAGAACCCTTATACAATGGCCACTGTAGAATTAGTTGAACTAAATAAACAATTAGAGTAATTGAGTAATAAGAGATTTATTTTCCCTTGTGTTTCTCCATGCGGAGCCCCTATTCTTTTTGTTAAAAAGAAAGATGGATCGATGAAGTTATGTATTGACTACGGGGAGATCAATACTATAACAATAAATAACAAGTATCCCATACCTTGCATTGATGATTTATTTGACCAACTGTATCGAGATCAATACTTTTCAAAGATTGAACTTCGATCTCGATACCATCAGTTGTGTGTGAATAAGGAAGACATTCTGAAAACAGCATTTCGAACCAGGTATAGCCATTACGAGTTTACAGTAATTCCTTCTGGATTGACTAAATCACCCTCTGTATTCATGGATCTAATGAATGGTGTTTTCAAGGAATATCTCGATGCATTTGTGGTGGTATTTACTGATGACATCTTGGTATAATCAAAAAGCTACGAAGATCATGAAAATAACTTGCACATTATCCTAAAGACTCTGAGAAGACATGAATTATATGGGATGTTTAGCAAGTGTGAAATCTGTCTTCATGAGATTTCTTTTCCTGGCCATATTGTCTCTAAAGATGAAATCACTATTGACCATTCTAAGACCAAGGCAATTCAAGAATGGCCAGAACCTTTGAGTATAACTAAGGTACACAGTTTTATTGGTTTGGCAGGTTATTATCGACGTTTCGTCCAGAATTTTTCCCGGTTGGATAACCCATTAACAAAGCTCACACGTAAAGGGGTTAAATTTGTTTGGAAAAAAGAGTGTGAATAATGTTTCAAAGAACTGAAGAGAAGATTAGTCAATGCTTATATATTGACTCTACCATCGGGGAGTGATGTTTTCGTTATTTATAGCGATGCATTGAAGAAAGGACTTGGTTGTGTCCTTATGCAGAATGATAGGGTTATTGCCTATGCATCACGACAGTTGAAAATTAATGAAAAAAAATATCCAACTCATGATCTTGAGTAAGTAGTTGTGATCTTTTCTTTGAAGATATGGAGGTACTACCTCTATGGTGAAAAATGTGAGATTTATACTGATCATAAGAGTTTGAAGTATATTTTCTCACAATAAGAACTCAACATGAGGCAAAGGAGATGGTTTGAATTACTCAAGGATTATGATTTCACGATACACTACCACCTGGGGAAGGCAAACAAGGTGGAATATGCTTTGAGCAGAAATGATCATGGAGTTTTGAACAATATGATAATTTAAAGGGATCCAATTTTCAGGGATCTAGTGAAGATAGACATGAGAATAACTAGGGAAGGTGAAATATCAATGCTTTTTCAAATGGTTTCCAAACCATCTTAACTAGAATGGATTAAGAGTTCTCAGACCGGTGATGAAGAATTTCAAAAGAAGATTAAAGTTGTGAATAATGGGAGATTGAGAGACTTTGTCTATGAAGATGGAATTTTGAAATTTGGGAAGAGAGTTTGTGTTCCCGATATACCTGATCTAAAAAGGTAATTATTAGATTATTCTCATTGTTCCAATTTTTCTATACACCCTGGGAGCACGAAAATGTATAGATATTTGAAGGAACATTTTTTGTGGGACAACATGAAGAGGGAGATTACTGATTTTGTGTCAATATGTATGGATTTTCAACAAGTGAATGATGGAAGGAAACAGCCTGGAGGAGTCATGCAACCTCTTCCCATAACGGAGTGGAAATGGGACAATATTACGATGGAATTTGTCATGGGGCTACCAAAGACTCTTAAAAGGAATGATGCAATATGGGTCATTGTTGATCATCTTACCAAGTCAGCACATTTTCTTGCTATAAGGGAAGCTTTGCCACTAGAACGACTAGTAAGACTATATATTAACGAAGTTATGAGACTTCATGGAGTACCCCTATCGATTGTTTCTGATCGTGATCCCCGTTTTACTTCAAGATTCTGGAAAAGTCTTCAGAAAGCCTTGGATACTAAACATAATTTGAGAACTTCCTACAACCCTCAAACAGAAGGACAACCAGAACTAACTATTCAAACCTTTGAAGACATGTTGAAATCCTACTCACATGACTTTTAGGGTATGTTGGATCAATTTTTACCTCTGGTAGAATTTTATTATAACAATAGCTTCCATTATAGTATTCATATGGCACCATATGAAGCATTATATGGAAAGAGATGTCACACACCAACCTGTTGGGATGACGTTGGTGAAAGAAAACATGTAGGCCCAGAACTGGTGGAGGAAACGATGGAAAAGGCGAGGTTAATCCAAAACCACATCGAAGCAGCTCAAAGTAGGCAGAAGATCTATGTAGATAATCGAAGGAAGGATATGGAATTTCAAGTCAATGATCATGTTTTCCTGAAGGTATCTCCATGGAAGGGAGTCATACGTTTTGGTAAGAAAGGTAAATTGAGTCCCATGTACATCGGACCTTTCGAAATTCTAGAACGAATTGGGGCTTTAGCTTACCGATTGGCGATGCCGCCAAGTCTCTCCAAACATCACGATGTCTTCCACGTATCTCTGTTGAGGAAATACATGCCTGACCCAACGCATGTACTCACCTATGAGGAATTAGAACTGAAACCCGATCTATCTTATTGCGAAGAGCCCATCAATATTCTTGATACGAGAGAACAAGTACTGAGAACCTGGACGACTCGCCTGGTAAAAGTCTTGTGGAGAAACCATAAGATGGAAGAGGCAACGTGGGAACCCGAGAAACTTATGATGAAGAACCACCTGATTCTTTTCATGATGTAGTATTTTAGAAATTTTTAGGACGAAATTATTTGAAGGAGAGGAGAATGTAATACCCCAATCTTCTATGGTACGCTTCTCATTGAATAGTGCAATAGTGTGTGTTGTATGCAACATCGAGTTCTAACACACACCACAACCAATCAAACTAGCCGTTATTAATAGTAATACATACTTTTTAAAATTTTGTAAATTTTATCTCTCAAAATGAACTTCATTTTTGGATTCCGAGTATCGAATTTAGTCTAAGGTGAAATTTTGGTACTTTTCGGATAACATTAATATTTTGATGAATAATGAAAATTACTAAATTTTAATTAAAAACAACTTTTTTAATAAAAATAATTAATAGTGATAAACTATGAATTGGAGTGGTTTTAAAGAATATTTATAATATAGTTTTACCATTTAATAAAATTTTGGTCATTGGACATAATTTCACAATTAAACAGAACATAAACAAATATCTATCCTTTGAGAGTTATTATATCTTAAAAACACGTTTTTTTGACAGTGGGAATTAATTTTAAATTAATTTTTGCCACTTATGTGTATTGAATTTCGAAAAACAGATTCCATATTTGGAATCAGGATGTCCAAATTTTGTAAATAGGTAACTTTTATTTTTAGACATTTTGAATAATTACATCGGTAAATATTTTATTTACCATGGTTAAAAGGTAAATCCGGTGAATAAGGGTTATAAATAATATTATAATAATACTAAATTACCCTAAAACGTGTCCTAAACTTATTGGTGGATACATGTCCCACCATGTGCATATTTTGGTCTATTTGGGGACCCCATGGAGCCACTTGTAGGTGATTGGGACACTTTATTTTAATTAAGTCGAAATAAATACAAAAATGACATAAGCATATATCTTTTAGAAAAACAATTTTTACAAAGGGGTATATATGTTGGATTTTAGACTATAAATATTAATTAGATAGATAAAAATATTTCCTACATAATGGTATTTTATTTATAATTTTAAGACATTATATAATATAATTTATTTATGACACAATGATGAAGAAGTAATTACCATAATAGTGAAAAATTAAAGTAAATGATATTATAAATACCAAAATAAATATAATTTGATACTTTGAATGAATTAAACTATTTTTTTGGATACTATGACATATTATAATTGATTTAATTGACTTTTTTCGAAGTAATCTTTCTTTTATGATTTTAAAAAAAATCATGTTTCCAAATAGTGTCTAAATTGACATAATGGAGTTTCTAAACCAAATATTATATTATTAATTGATATGAAATTCATAAAAATCTAAGGTTCGGACAATATACTTGTATCATGATAGGGGTATCATTAATGGACCACATGGTGGTCCTTTGGATGTATATATTATGTTTATTAACCATATAATATAAAAATACAAAGAGACATTGTAAAAGTGAAACTAATTAACTAAGAGTTAATACATAAAGAAAAAGTTAATATAGTAATCCAAACCTGTCTAAATCCTATTGGATGAGTGGTTTTAGACATATACCCACCTTAACCTTTAAATAATCCACATTTGATCCATTATAAACCGAATATGAATTTATTATAAAATAATATTTCTAGATTTTCCAAAGGTGCCCCTCACCCCTCTTATAAAAGGCCACTCCCCCTTCTCATTAATTCACATCATTAAAGCCTTTTGGTTCTTCCAACCCCTGCCCAAATACTCTCTAAACATCACTAAATTAATCCTAGATGCCTTTCTTGAGTCAGAAAACCAACCCAAGGAGCCCTTTTGATCAAATCAAATGGAAGAACCCGAAGAAGAGGTAATGATTTCACCACCCTTTTTCAAGTTCCTTTCTTCTTCCACTTCTTATTTCTTTGTTATTACCATTATAAAATAATAAATCCAGTATATTATATATAATGTTATGTTATTATAAACATGGTAAAACCATATTTCAGTATTCTATCCATCCTTTGAATGACATGTCACCATACATGCGTACGTACGGCTTACCGTCTCCACGTCGTGGTGTAATTGTTATTCAAAACATTATTATTTGGATGGGTATAATAATCATTTTTTATTCATGTAAATAATAAATATAACATGATAATTATTCTGTATATATGATATACCATCCAATTATATATTATTTTAGTATCAAAACAATGATATTTTCGCTTGTGCGTATGTACGGACTACCGTCTCCACGAACGCGATTAGATTCATTCTCCATCGTATCCATTCAAGTATAATTTTCAATTGATGATTTAAAAATAATTTTTATGGACATGATATCATTATGGATATGAATAAGATACAACCTATCCATGAAAAACATGTCTTACGTAACAAAACATATAAAATAAAACGAGTAAGTTAACACCCGAAATGACGATAATACTAAGATATTATTATCAAAGAAATGTTAAAAGATCATATATGATATAATATTAATATATATGATTCTTGTATAATTTAATAACAATTATTTCACCAGTATACAAGATGTTAACCTACCCCATCCAAGGAAAAGTACAAGGAAATGTTTTATTTCACAATCTCTCCATTATCAGAGGTTGTTTATACGTAATAATCTATTGGGATTTATTTATCATCCACATACATGTTTCTTAAAAATGTATTTACAAACATTTTTACTATTTACTAGAATATGGGTTAAAGTCATTTATACCTTTGTTTACTTTTATAAGTGTTTTATAAAGGAATCCTTCCATCGTTTTCCAAACAAGGTCCTTTTTAAGCTTCTCGACAGAATTAAGGTAAGAATATTTTTTTAACTTATATGGCGGGTGCAGCTATTTTCCGCCATTATAAAATCTTCAAAACTTCCCTTAAAATATTATAAGAAAATTTTCAAAGTAAATTTTTTATTTTATAATTATGTGACTTTTAAATGATTTCAAAAAAATGGATATTTCTCTCAAATAGTTTTGATTTCATCTATGTCAACATCCATTAATGGATTTTAAGCTTATTTGAAGTTGATTTATTATGATACAAAACTTCCATATTTTATTGAAGGTTTTGTGATTTTTTTACTGTGGATGTTTTATTCTTATACCATTCATGGTTTATAGAGAAAGTATTTACATTTCGTATGCTAGTTTTATTACGAATGTTTATGTTATGTTTGAACATTTTCATATGGGAATGAATTGGACTTAATATGTGATGGGTGGAGCCCGCTATAGTTCCTCGATGCATCGGTAGGTATCATGGGACAAACTAGTGTCTTGGCACAAGGCCTTGACAAAATCTTATTTTTAGTCTTGGCATGAGGCCTTGGCTATGTGGTTATGATAGTCTGGAATTATGCATTCCATCATTATGAAAGTTGTTATTGATATTGCATGTGAATATTCGATTAGTAGAATATCCATGTGAATACGTAAATGGAATTATTTCATTTTATTTTTTTTTCCATACTGTGTAGAAGTTCAAGATTAAAAGGCTATAGTTTTAGTTATACATTTCCTTAAATGATTATTATTATTTATGAAAGTTTCCACTATATTGTTATCCTTACTGGGAATTTGAGCTCACCCCTTTTCTATGTTTTATTTTTTCCACAATGTGAAGAAGTAATTTATTAATGACCTGTAGGGATAGTATGAGGGGATATGAGTGTGGAAGATGGAGACTATATTGTTTTAGTTTTCATTTCATGATGTAATGTAATCTTTATTAATGTATCTAGTTATTCCAAGGCTACTAAACTAATCAGTGTTTCGAGACTTGATCATTTTTGTGATTATGCCAATGTTATGTAATAATGCACCGATTCTATGTAACTGGGGTTTGGGCGTTACATATATCCTCACACTTTTAGGGAAATAATTCATCTAGAAAATTAATGGATTATTTAGATGGGTTTATATGATCACCATATGACCATATACAATAGAAGATAAATCAAGAATTATAAAATCTATCTTTTAGAATCAGTGCATAAAAAATATATAAACAATGAACCTTGAAATTGTAAATCGTTGTAGTTTTATTCTTCCTCATCAATGGACAATGCTTGATTAAGATCACAAATCAGTTAATGAACTCACTTTTCTTTCTAGGGGGTACACTAACCATTGTATGAATGATAATATCATGAGGATACCCAAATACTGAATGGGTTTTTTTTCCTTCGTATTAGATGAAAAACAATAGTGTGGGAGGAAGATATAAAATGAGATATTTAGTCACAAATTATTATTTTCAACAGGAGATCTCACATCCCCTTATATAGACATCTAGGAAGATTTTCATTAAATGAAAAAATTTCAACCATATTATTGTTTCCATATAAATTTTTTCCCTTGATTTGTTAAATCATGTTTAATGAGAAGGAAACTCAATTATTCCGTTCATTGTGGATTGTAGCATAGCCTGACAGGGCCTTTGAGCTACATTTCACTCCCTTGTATCTTATTCTTGGTTTCCACCAAGAATCATTTAAGACGGTGGAGATTAGATGAAGGTAAGTCCACCCCCTACTTCTCCACCATTCAGTGCCCTTCTCCCCCTCTTTCTTCTCATTCATCCACCTCCATACCATCCTTTTTGATTTAGGGTTTCCTTTACCCTTTTTTCGTCTTCTATTCAGATGAATTTTCTTATCTCTGGTTTTGGTCCCAATGGATCCATTTCTACACATTCTTCTTTGTCTCTTCATTTTGGATGATTTCTTAAATTTTTTTCCTCATCGTCATCATTGTATATATGATAAAGATGATGCTTCTGAGTTTCTTTCATTTTGGTGTGGTGCTTCAGTCAGTTCCAAGGAGAATGGAATAATATGTTGTTGTGGACATAGGCTTCTTAGTCTCTGGTCTGACCTAATGATCCTTTTCTCCACTCTTACTTGGATAGGTGCGGTGGACTTCAAAGATGTTCTGGAATATGATGTGTGTGTGTGTTCAATTGTTTTCCAGGCACACTCTCAGTTGGATGGTTTCCATCCATTGTTACCATAGGTGGTGTTACTTATGGTGTTTTATGTGTCTATAATGGTAGGTTTTTCTAGTTGATGTATTGTTTGACATGCCTAAATTAAGGGGATTATGTCCCTAGCAGGTCATGGATCCCATTCGAGGAATGTGGTTCTCTAAGTGGATTTGAGATGTGTTGTGTGAGTGGTTGTGGTGTTCTTGGAGGATCAACAAACATGTAATTTCCCCTCTCATTTAGGCTTCTAATGGGGTCTAATTTAATCTCCCACTTTGTGGTTTTTACTGGATGTACCATGGTGTTCATTGTACGATTATGGTGATGTTCATCTGGTGTTTTTTTTTTCTGGGGATTTTTTCATCTTGTGAGGTTCTTCCTGTAGAAGTCATCGATGTGTTGGTTTCTGTTGGTTGGTGTTTTTCTATTATATCTTCATCAGCGGTGATAGTGGATGCTCTAGATTCTGATGAGTAGGTTTTCTTCTATTGGTGTTAGTTTTATGTTGATAGTTGCATTAGTGTAAGGCTCTAAATTAGGTGTTTGTATTTGTAAGGTTTCCACTTCACAAAAAATTGGGTTATTCGAAAATATCAAAAAAATTATTTTTAGATAATGTATTATAATTTATAATTAAATCATTTTCAATTAGTAAATAAATATCAAAATATGTTCTTATTATCACATGTATTTAATACATGTTTTATAATACACACATTGACTACATGTAATTAAGTATTCAACTTATATATATAATATCTTTTATATATGTATGTATGTATGTATGTATATATAAATTAGTGTATATTTAACAATCTACCACTTCCTCTATAATATAATAAGGAATTTATGAATAAATTCACCAATCATTTTGAATGCATCGAAACACTTTTGGTTAATATTTTTCATCATGAACCATTTATTTTGAAAAACTAAATTGTCTAAAATCGTATCCTTATCGAAGGTCCTAATTGTGTGACCTTATGAGTATTAGAAGCATTTATAACAACTATGAAATCCTTATTTTATAGTTGTAATCAAATAATGATCTCTAGAAAATCTTCATTTCTACTCAATCCACTATGAGTTCTAGTGTGATCTCTTTCAAACATAATGATATCTATATATGAATATTTCCATCATAAGATATATCATATACACCAGATGTATCTTATGTAATCACTTTGTCTATGACATTGAGTTACCACTAGACATGGAACATGTCAATATAGTATAAGTCTCTCATTTTTTTGTTAATTCGATGAAAAATACATTCCATGAAAATTTAAAAATTAAATGTCATTCATATATCTTATAATAACATCACATGTATCTTATCAAAGTAGTTGAACACATCATATGTGAAAAAACTAAGAATGGCCTTGCATTTTCTCAATATTATTCATTAAATTGTTAGATGTCTTTATTTTTCATACTAGTTGATAAATCCATTCATGGTAGCAGTCCAACCAAAACATGATTAGAAAAATACCCATCCAACCCCTAATTAGCTATGTTCATATAGTGACTAGAGAAATTTGGGTATAAATGTCGGAAGGTACTAATGTTAGGTATCTCACCAACCTCAGGTAATAAGGAATAATAATAAAAATACATACTTGAGTATATCTATGATTGTATGACATTCCATGATATATAAATTAGCGGATCAGTCCATGTAATAAGTCTTTACTAATTACCTCAATAATATATTACTCAATATCCCATACACAACCCTTTATAATGGATATGATTAATTATTCAAGAAAACATTTAAATATCATCAGAAACCATTAAACTCTATTATGATAAACAAGTTAGGGACAACTCAAAGTTTGTTCTTTGAGGGGATATTTATCGTTCTACCATTCATGTAAAATAAATTTTATCATACGTGAATGGTTGATAAATAGGAATTTTCTTACTTATAATAACCTAATACATTTACAACTGTTACAACCAAATTATTAATTGTTAAACATAGAGAGATATTACATGGCCCTCATTCAGTTGATGTGGTAATCGATTTTAAAAATTAAAAACAACATTAATTCATATCACATACTTATATGACCATCTATTAAAAGACTCCAACTAACCTCTTAGTGACTAACATTTATGAAGGAATATAGTGTTTGTAATGGTTTGACAGAGGGATCATATTCCTTATGTTCAACTCTTTGAACTTACATTAAAATTATTTAACTTTATAAAATCATTTTTTTAAATTTTGTATTCTGTTGTCTACTTATAATTATTTCAAAGTACATCATCATCATCCTAGGAAATAATTTTATAAAAACCTCTTTACAAAATTTTTTTTTTAAATAATATAACTATATAAATTATAATTTTACTAGTAAATACTAAATTATTCTAGGATAGAGTGATATAAACATTATTATGGTGACTAATGATACTCTTTTCATTTTTATTTACCATTATACCCTATTATATTTTAGGATATTTAGTTTAATACATTGAGTATTAATTGGTAAAATCTTTAAATAATGGAGATGTTCAGTTGTTATAGTAACAAATAATAACTTTTTAACTTTTTTATTACAATTATATCCACAAATCCTTTATGATATTAATTGAATTTCACGTTATCATAGTAATTAATGTAACTATTTAATTTTATCATTACATCATATAATAAAACTAATTTTCTGATATCATGTGAAATTACTTTTCTTATACAAACTAAATATATCTCTTTATATTTATTTATCATCATATATCCTCAACATTTTCGAATATTAAGTAAATAATCAAAATATTCTTATACTGGTATAATTTATTAGTTAACAATAATATTCTCATCCTCATAGTAACTAAATATAACTAATTACATTTCTCTTTATTGTCACATAACCTAACTCTTTAGGATATATAGTAAATAATACATGAAACAAAATGTGCGGCAATATTTTATTTGTTTACATTGAACGTCTCTAAGTTAAAACATATTATGACTATCCTATTAGACACTATTTTCATTTCACATCATCTTTATAAGACAAAAAAATAATTTCTCTTTAGTAAACAACTTTTATTTCTTTGTAGTAAGAATATAGAAAAAAATTATTGTTTCCAAATAATATATATATATATATATATTGTATTATATTTGATTGAAACCTATCCTTATTAGAAGAAAATTTTATTAATATATCTCACCAATGAGTGGTGGGACCACAACCCACATATTTTAACAAATAACTAGATAAATGATTTTATCCAAGATAAAAAATTTTATCTATATATTCTTCTAAGAACATGTTATATAAATCGAGGAATCCTAAATCATTTGTATTCAATTAATCCGATCAAACAAGTCCATCAAAACTCTTTGTTATCAAAAATATTCTTTAATTACATGATAAAAATGAGTTGAAGAAACACATATTTTACTTAGATTCATTTGAGCCTGATAATATCAGTTACATTCAAGCCCCCAATGTAGTAACTATTTATATAATCTCTTGAATGAAAACAAGAATCACTTTCAATTATTCTATTTTATTTTGAACTCTTGTATATTTACAACACATCATAAAATATATATTGGATATCACCAACCCTTCAAAATTGAAGAATTGATTTATATATCCCTTATACAGTACATGGAAATTATTTGGAGTTCCATAATCCCTTTAGTTATTTCCCAGATAATCCAATCACATTGAATTATTATTGTTCCTTCATTACAAACCTATGATTCAATGGCCTTGATTGGCATTTTAATGAATCATTGTTTTCAACAAAAAAATGTTTCTTCCCATTTTAATGGTTTACCTCATGTACTGTCTTCACAGCACTAGATTTCGTACATCTTATGCCTAGTTGATATATTCTCAACAATTTTAGTGTATTTGGTAAACTAATACTGAATTCATCCATCTTGATATAACAATTCCATATATGAAAATATGATAAATTCCCTAACCAGAACCTTCCTTATATAAATTCTTCATCGTTTTTAAACATACTCTTTCTTAATAAATATCATGGACATAACCAATCATATTTACTATATAATACTTGAATTACTTGGGTAAATTGTGCATTAAATTCATTTTAAACCCTAAATGAATCATTCCATGCGTCTATAAGGAACAAGATTGACATATTGAATAACATTCAACACTTTGTTACTCAGGAAATAAATGTTCTAACAAATATAATATCTTACTTTCTCAAAAACGTATCATAATATACCCGTCTTAATATTAGATTACATTGACTTCCAAATTTAAAGGATTAATATAAAGATATATTTGATGATGGTGATGCTTTTATTTACCAAAATATATTTTATAAAATGTAAATAAAACCTTATATATATAATTAATGTCTTTTAATTCTATTCCTCCAATTAAAATTGGTTCTCTATACATCATTCACATTTAGTGATCCAAGAACTATATTTCACTAATATCTAGGTTGATTTAGAGTTTCTTCAATAGGTAGGGAATCATCCCAATCGCAATAGTAATGACCCTTAGATAATCTATTTGATAACTCTTTATCCAATTCCATCATATGGAATCATTGAACACTATTCCAATGGTAATGTAATCATATTAGGGTCTCACAGCTTGGGTAATGCCAAGAAAATTCCACAAACAATCAAAAAGGATCATCTATGGGAACCGACCTTTATCATGACCCAGCCACTATATAATCCAAGTCACTCAATACATTCTTTCCTTACACAAGATAACCTAGGGGCACCAAAATTTAGCATGACCTACCCTGTTGGATGATCGAGGTCTTCAAAAGTGTCTCATTAGAAGGAATCTCAGACATAGTATTTGTAAGGATTTCCTTTAATGTCTCACCAATTTAAAATAAATCATATGCATATCAAATTTATTAATATTACATCCTATATAATAATTATTTTTTAATGTATTATTCCTTTTATATTTATGTATTCTTATAATCATTTACTTTTGGAATCTTTATTCCAACAACCAAATTAATGTGATCATACCACATTAATATGTAGCACTCCCAGTTTCATGTAAGTAGCCATTCATTTATTATTTTTAATTATATAAAGTGTTTATGTGATATTTCATAGTTTTTGGAAGTATTTTGGATTGTTTTTTGAATTTAATAAGGGTATTTTTTGGTGTAAAATTTTGGGAAACCGTAAAACACTTACTAAAAACTGTGCACAATGAAACAAAAGATAAGGAGAAGGCCCCAAGGTAGGTGCACTGTTTTTTTCTATCCATGTAGCCAGCATAGAGAAATCATAAACATGGTATGTAGGGATTTTTCATGGATGGTTCAGAGTTCAACCCCCCCCCCCCCACCCCGCCCATTTCGTGGTTGGTAGTGTAGAGTTAGCACACAATTTTTCTAATCTTGTGGCAAACCATGCATGGTTTAAAACAGGATCCATAAAAAGTTGAACTAGGTTGGGATTTAAAATTAACCCATCATTTTACATCAAAATGTCCCTAAGTCAATATTTTATCCTATGAAAGGCTATAGAAGATTACCCCATTGATCTAATGTATATTTGATGGCATTTCTTGGTGTGTGGAAGTTGTGTTCCCATGATATGTCATTGTTCGAGGAAGTTTTATTAGATTTCCAAAGATCTAATTTTCCATATCTCTCTATTTCATAGATATATGTTCATGTTGGATAGATATAAGTTATTTGAGTCCAAATATGATTATAATTTAAATTTTTTATTTTTGTGGAAGAGATCTAAGGCTTCTTTTTTAGATATTAAACCCGTTTTTCATAGGGTTTTAGTGTCGTTCTTTATTTTCCCCATAAATCCTAATGTAGGTGGATTCAGTGTCAAATCCTATATTTATAATATGAAATATTTATTTCAATTTGATCTTTTTGATTGAAATTGGTAGTGAAATTCATGTGACATTCTTATTGGAACCCCACTTTTGTGATGTTCTTTAGAATTGTGGAAATTTGGCATTTGTGTGGAAAGTGGAAATTGATAAGATGATTTTTACAATGATTGTTTGGTATTATTACATTGAAAAGTGATTTAATTAAAAGGTTGGTTTTATTGAAATGGTTTATTTGTAGGGTTTTTTAATAGAATGGTTGTTTTGGCATTGGGATTTGGTATACTAGTTGTGTGTGTTCATTTGAATTCCAGAAGGATGTGGATAAGAAGTATCCAACATCATTAGTGGGATGGATAATTGTATTCGATTTCCCCCATAAAAATGTTTCATTATGTAATATCTTAGTGAAAGGATGAATCACCACTCATGAGTATAGTGAGGTCCAGGTTAGAAGCATGTTTGAATGTGTGGATATATGGTAATGAGTTTGCTATTCCAAAATTGAACTTGTAGAATTGTGTTTAATTATTTTTTGGTTGTTTTAATTGGAAAATTTTATTTTTTACAAAACTTTTTTGATTGGGGAATTTATTTTATTATCATATAAACTATTTTTATTAGTTTTATATAAATTTATTTATATAAATGTGAAAACTTGTTCTATCCTATTGGCGTGAGTAGGGAAGTCATTTGGGGAAACCTTACTGACCATCATTAGTCTCCCCTTCTTTAGAAACATGGTTCTCTTGTATATATTTTATGTTGTGACATGTGAAAAGGTAATGTATCACACTTGTCTTGTGGTGCACGGTGATACATGGGATGTTTTTTTGGAGTGTTTTTTGGAGCACGATGGTGCCTGGAGTTATGTATTTGGCATTGATTTATCATGGTTTTCATTAACTTTGTATTTGATGTTTTACTATCTTCCTCTCTGGCACACTTTTGAAGTTTGTTTTTGATATATATTTTATTACATAGAGTTTCTTAATATTTAATATCATGTATAGTGTATTATTATTTTTTTGGCTTTTTTGGTTTTTGGTTTTACATTCTTTTGAAAATAGTCCCCTAATTGTTAATGAATCTCTTAGAATTTATTACTAGATTCTAGCACCTAGGGGAATCCACTTAAGGCCAGTTAATGTCATTCAACCTTTACAATCATCCAATGAGGGGAATAATGTTACAAATGGTATTATTTATGGTCTTTCCAACATTCTTTTTAAAAAGAGTTATTATTCTTTGTTGGTCTTTGACTCAATTATCTATTCTAACACATGGTGATGAAATTTATTCTACTCTATTACTTATTTTGAATTAGTTTTAATATGTATGATTTTTTATACTAGATATGTAGAGCATAAAAACACATAAATAATCTTTTAATATTGAGCAACAAGTTATCATGGAGATAGGTTAATAAGTGTTTTATAAAAACTTATAGGATTTGGATTCTCATTGTCGTGGGTTTAGCCAATGACATGATAATGGAATGAATTATATAAATTAATTCCCCCTAGGAGTTCATATTTCATATTTAGTAATTATTAGGTGAAATATGTTGATTTTTTAAAAATGTTGAAATTTGTTTGAAATGTAACAATTGGAAAATAACATGGTTGTGGCATTTTGAAAATGTTATGATTTTAAAAAGAAAGCTTAAATTTTTCAAAAATGGTTAAACATAGTAAAGGATGATTTTGGATAAAACAATTGTTATAGTTGAGAATTAATAATTTGAAATTTTTAATCCTTCGAATACTAAAAAGTGAGGCTTATAGTGTTTTTTGTCTATATAAAAATGTTACTTGATAGGCGTCACACAAAACATCATAAGGGTGATGATGAGAATGTGGATTCAACTAAGCCACATGTGAACCAATAGTTGTTTTAGGTTATTATTCATGAATTTTAAGTTATGGATAGAGGAAACTAGTGGGATGAACTAGGGAAATTGGATCACTCCATCCAATTCCAAAAGTAGAATCCAGCAATCATTCGAGGTGATTCAAAACCAAAAAAGGCATAAGTGTGGATTAATAGGATGAATAGAATATTCATTTCCCTTGGCACAAAAAAATAGATAAATGTCCTGATGTTGATGTATATGCTGGATGACCGTGCATGCTAGTGGTGATATTTTTCACTTTAGTCTAAATTAGACCAAGCCTTTCAATGGATGGATTTAAAGTACAGTTCGATAAACAATTCTATCATTAAACACTCATAATTCAATTAACGGAGAAATTATTCATCTTGAAGTAGAAAAATATATCTATCATAGATTATGTCGATAAATTGATGAATTTAGTGGGTTTCACACCTGAAGTTTCTACTAGTGCATCATTTAAGGAACACATTTTTCAGTCAATGATATGGAAGGATATTTTCCTGATGATTTTTGAGCTCTTTATTACAGATTATACAAAGAAGGTCAATAGTGAAATAGTTGGATAGAAGGACATCTCATGAGTTATGTGATGAGGAATCATGTTGATACAGATAATAAATAGTGTGAACCTTAATGATGGGAGCATGTAGAAGTGGGAAACCTAATTCTAATGTGGGTGTATGGTTCAAAATTAGACAGAAGGATTCAAAAAAAAATTCACTAAAAACAAATATCCATCCTGGATGTTTTCAATGTGGTTCATTCGACCACAGGAAGTGATTGTGTACACAACACATAGAGAATACAACAACTAAAACCTGATGGGGAATTTTTAGTTTGGTTATTGTAGTGTTCTGAGGTCAGGTTTTTGGGACACTTCTCAGTTGTCAAAAATGTCTTATGTTTCAATGAGATGAGGGTAGTTGAATTAATAAAATTACTAGAACAAATCAAGACATGGGAATTCTAGGAGTAACATGACTTCATAGGAAATATAATCTCTTCATGGAAATAGAGAAAAATGTTTGGTGAGCAAGAAATTATATGAAGATGATCTGGGTTTTGTGGATGATCAATCAGGATGATCATTGGTGAGAGGTGTGATTCTTTTGAATTATACCCTTATTCAGGATTTATATGATATAGTTTCATCTGATTTCTTTATTTCTTCTCATTATGTTAATTTTTTGAGTTTAAAAGTTGGTATGATTCCTTCAATTTTAAAATTTAAAGTGTATCTTATCAAAAGTGAATTTAGAGACTATCTAGGTAGAGCATGTTCTATAATTGTTGATAGATATGAGATTAAATGAGATTTATCTATGATAGAAATGGATGTCTACTAAATAATTATATGTATGGATAGGTTAAAAACATACAAGTCTCACATTGGCTGTTATATGCAACATGTTATATTTATAACAGATTATAACATCAAACATCTCTTTAGAGGGAACTAGAATGTAATGATAGCTGAAACTTATTATACCAATTAGAAATTATGACTTTGGAATTGATGGAAGAGACCGAGAATAACATTTTTCCAGTCGTGGTTGATATGTTTCCAGATGGGTTCCCCAAAAATTTCTCAGGATTTCCACATATGAGAAAAAGTAGATTTTATACTTGATGTAGCATCCTCAGCCCAAACAGTGTAGAGACCCTACCTTAGATAGCTCATAGACTATGTATTCTACTAAATACATTTGAATGATTATAAGGAATTTATCCCAAAAGGACACATCCGTTTAGTACTCTGGGTAAACCAGATACATAATTGATAATTGTATTAAAAAGGGATACAGTAACTAAAAAATATTTATTTCTTCTAAATAAATAAAAATATTGAGGATAACTCTAATTCATCTTGTATATTCCTACATTTATTTTATAGTAAGATTCTTGAATTCCTCTGGAATGAAACATAATAAGGGTGACTTCAAATATTCAGTAAGAGAAAAATATAGCAAATTTAATAATGAATCAATGAGAATAGTCAATATGGAATGATAAAGAACCGAACACACATTCCATGTAATCAATAAACTGAATAAAAGTACATAGGAAAAATGGAATGGTAATAACAAGACACAAAATCCATTCAAATAACTAAATATAGAAAAATAAATATGGAAATGTATGAAACTAAAAAACATTCCTTTAATCAATGAACTTAAAAGAAATATATTCATAGATATGTCAATGAAAAATCACATGGATGAATAATAACTAAAACTACTATGAGGGAAATTTTCACTTTATAGACATCATGTCATAAGCACATGAAAAACTATTACCATCAAGACCCTTAACGTAACGTTTAAAACTGTGTTTAGAAACCCATTTAAACAATTATTCATCTCATGAGAACCTATAGATGCATCTATGAGTTATATATAGTCTAGGATTCACCCATCATAACCATTCAAAATCATTCCTCATATTGAACGATCAAAAAAAACTAATATTCCTTATCAAATAACAATATTGGATGAAAAATATGGGTCTATCAACAATTCCATAATTAATAATATAAGTATCAATGTAGGCTCCAAATGTAAAATGGTACATGATTTAGGTAGTAGTAATATCCATGAAAGATGAAATGGATAATAAGGGGAAATTCATAGCTCAATGATCATAAGAAATTGAATACTTCATGGTGAATAAAAATTAAACTACAGAAGATAATTTGAATATTATACTTTTCCAAATCAATAATAAACCATCCAGAGGAAGAATATTGATGATATCAATACAACAAACCCAAGTTGAGTAACGTAAAGGGTTGTTGTTTTGGAAATAAAAGATTATCTTTTCAAAAAATTCTGGTGGAAAATATCATTTTCATTTGAAATGATTTTTGAAAACATTTTTCATGGAAAATCAACCTTTTAAACATTAAATGTAATATTCAAATAATGATGGTGGATTAATCCACACATGTCATAAGAGGTTAAAATAATTTCCCTTTTCAAGTGAAAATTGATAGAAAATTCCTCGTTAGGAGTGAAACTAGAAGATTACTATGAAAATATGGTAAATGAAGAAAATACTAAAATATTATTTACAAAATTATTTAAATGATTTTTTGAAAACATTTTAATAAAACATTTTTTTCAAAATAAAATAAATTTTATGACTAAAGAGAGATATAACGTCTAATTTTATGAAAAAAAAAATTAATACACAAATCTTAGTACCAACGAGTGGAAAATGGTACAAACACTTAAAAATGTTCATGACCATAAGAGAATGAAATGGTTTACTAAAAATCGTTATATAATTTCCACGTGTCGAAATTCCATTGAGATATCATTAGGATTAGTCTTGGGGGAAAAAATATTTAAACTTTTCTAAGTGTCCCATACAACATTGAAACATTTTTAAATAATAATCCTCATTAAAGAATAATATTGAATGAAAGAATAAAATTACATGAAGGTAAAATGAATTCATGATATAATATAAAACTTAATTTACATACACCACACAAAAATATTTAATTAGTGAACAAGAAATTTATCTCATGGATGTAAGAAATGAAATTAGAATCCCTTACTAATGTAGTAACAAATTGATTGGAAAACACAAAAGTAATAATCCTTACGTAAAATATATAAATACCTGGAAGATAATATTATTAATGATATTATAGGTCAATGTGGCATTATGTACACCATATATAGTAAATAAGGTTTACAACAATTATGTATGCCTCAAGTAATGAAAATGAGACAAGAATCCCATAACTTGTGTTTCCTTTTGGGTGGACATCATTTAAATTCCTATATAATAAAATAATACTAGTTTTATACTTTATTTGGATCCTTTTTCATGTTTATAATTAATTTTATTTCACTTATTACCATGTTTTTTACAACTACTAAATCAATTGAGTCTACATCAGGTTTTTCTGACAAAATTCATTTTATGTGTCAATTCAACTATTGTTGGTCAACTAAGGTTGTATGGTTCATTATATAACATCTAAAAAATAATAAAAATGCCTTATTTTTATATTTTTACATCGATTATAATTTTATAATGAATCATTAAATATGGTTATGATTATGATAATATGTTCGAATCAGGGAGATGGTAGGTCGTCTGTACACATGAGTGACATTCCCATATTTTAATGATCATTGTGGAAAGAAGTTAAGTAACTCAAATAATTCCATAATGATCATTATATAATAAATATCAATTTTTTTTAGAAATTTGAGCTCAGAGGATCTAATATTCAGAAATCAAAGAGTTACACAATACAGAAGGAAGGTATTTTACATTGATCCTGAATTAGAAAATTCATCAAGTCATCAGGCACAACGCTCAGTTGCATGCATCTTTCTTCCAAGATACCTTTTTTGGATAACCGATTTGAAATATAATTTCCAACCTGAATCATTTTCAAGACAATTTTATTCATATTGGAATGACCTTCAAGGTATTTGATCCATTTACTGGTTAGTTTCCTTGATAGTTGATATTGATTCACCCAAACCGCCTGCATGAGCACCTCTGAATCACACTCAAACGAAATAGTATTCCAATGATTTTGATAAAATCAGTCAAACACCCTGATAAATGACATAATATCTACCTACAAGAATGTATCATGCCCACAAGGGCCATAGAAACATTCCACAGCCTCGCCTTGGGAGTCCTAAAAGATCACCCCAAAACATGATGGTCCCGGATTTCCCTGAGAGGCCACATCCGTGTATCATTTCTACCATCCATTAAAGAGGGAGACCATAACACATCCATTCTACCATTAGGATTTGAGAATGACCCTACGACCTAAAGCCACCTTAAAATCAGTATCACCCACACTGACTTGTAGTATTTTTCACTGAGCTTTGTGCTGGTCACCTTAATTTCCACTATAATATCTTAAAGATTCAATGATTCATAGCACCTTGCATGTAGATACACAATACAACATAGGAAGGGGTAATAATGAAATATATATATATATATATATATATATATTATTTTTAGAAATATAATTACGTAATTAATATAATATATAGGTTTTCCATGTCATGTATATTCAATTAAAACAATCCTTTATACATTCCATGTTCAGTGTGAACGAATCAGAATGCTTTGAGGGGGCGGTAGTCCACACTTCCTCAAACGATGTTATCATATTAATGATAAATGTAAAGTATTAAAGGTAGGTGTAATAAAAGTATAAATTATTATAAGTATATAATAAATATCATATATAATATATATAAATAGAGTTTCAATCATAATGCCGCCCTGAGAGGCTGTAAGGAGAATTGAACAATCATCTTTTCATGGGCAGTATTTCATCGTACCAAGAAATAGTATGATCGCTTCCATTCGATGGAGGTGTGTGTATGTGTAGGTCAAAACCATCACATAACAAAATTAAAATATCATTAGGTTATTGTTTTGTTGTATAGTAATATAAAAATGAGATTTTAGGGGTTGATAATGGAAATGAAACTAGAGATATTGAGAAAAGACATTACCTTTTAATTAGGAACTTTTTTTCTTTAAACCCAATGTCTTACATGGAAGGTATTATTCCAAAATTGATGCTTCGTGGTCTAGGGAAGGGATGATGGGAGACTTTAACACCCCGAGCTTCCACGATATGCCTCTCTTTCAATAATGCAATAGCTTGCATTGTACGCAACATCGAGTTCTAACACATCACAACTAATCAAAGTAGCTGTTATGAATAGTAATAACCACCTTTTAAATTTATAGAAATTTTATATTTCAAAATGGACTTCATTTTTGTATTCCTAATATTGAAATTAGCCTATGTTGAATTTTTTGTAATTTTCCGAGAACTTCCAAATTTTTATGAATAGTGAAAAATACTTAAAACAAATTTTTTAATCAAAATAATTTATAGTGATAAGTTATACTATTTAGTGGTTTTAAGGTATAATTAGAATATATTTTTACCATTTTATCCAATGGTGGTCATTAGAATTAATTTAACATTGAAATTGGACATAAACAATTGCCAATATTTTGATATAAATTGTTTTTTAAAAACACGCTATTTGTCGTAACAGCGGGAATTAATTATAAAATTAATTAATGCAACTTATATGTTTGGAATTTTGTAAAATATACATCATTTTTGAATTCGGAATATCAATTATATCTTAGGGTGAAATTTTGGCCTTGTTCTGAAAAACTTCAATTTTTGATGAATAGTGAAACCACTAAGTGGTAGTTAAATAACTGATTTTTTCGTTTAAATGAAATATTACCACTTCTGTGATTTTATTTTCAAAAATCTGACATACATGGTTGTCATTAAGAAGTAAAATGTGGTTCAATGAGATCAAAATAATTTTTTGGTGAATAGTAACTTTTAAGTTCTTAATCGCGATTAGAGGTAATTAGTGTAGTTTAAGGTAAAAATAACGTTTTAATAATATGAGATGAGCTTGAAACTTGTCCTACTCCTATTGGATGAGTCATGGACGACCAAGAAAACCCATGGGTAAACTTGGGGACCCCATGTAGCCACTTTGGTTGGAAAATGACATTAATATATATTTATTTAATGTTAAAATTAAATTGACACAAACATGAGTTGTTTTACTAAAACAGTTCTTAAGTGGGGTTACACAAGTCCAAATTTTGACTATAAATATTCATTAGAAAGATAAAAAGATTTTCTACATTATAGTATTTTTTTTATAATTTTTAGACATTAAATAAATTAAATTATTTATGACATTATTATGATGCACCGATGACCTCATTATTTAATGATTTAAATAAAATGAGAAGATAATGCAAAATCCAAGGCTTACACTTGTCCAAAGCCTATTGGATGTGGATATTTCGAAACCTTATCACCTTATCCTCGAATTATATAAGTTCGGGACCTTTAGAATCCGAAAATCATTGTGAAATAATGTAACATTTCAATCTTTCCAATACTGCCCCTCCTCTCCACTTATAAAAGGCCCCCACCTCTCCCACCTCATTTACACTTTCAAGCCTTTTGCTCGGCCATCCTCTTCCCAAATACTCTCCCAACTTCCCCCTCTTACTCCTAGAAGCCTTACATTGGGCAGAACTCTTCCCAAGGAAGCCTTTGGCTCAAATCAAAAAGAGTTACCCGATTTTGAGGTAATGTCTTTTCTAATGTTGTTTTGTTTTATTTTTCATCTACAACCCCCTAAACTCTTTTTATTCATTTCTTTTGTAACAACACCAGTATCCTCAATATACTAGGATGTTTTTATAAGATGTATTCTAGCTACACTTACACACACCTACATCTAATGGTTAATGAACATACGGTTTCTGAGGATGGCGAATTTCTTCCTCACGAAACGATGATTGTTCAACTCTCATATAACACCTTCAAAAGTGGCCATTAAGATGCCAATATTTTTATATATGATATATAATATGTTTATGTTTTACTTATGATTCTGTATTTCTCATTTATGGCATACTTTATGATTTCCATTATGGGTAAAACGCGATAATTTCATTTTAGGAAGTGCGGACTACCGCCCCCTCAAAGTGATTTGAATCGTTAATGCCATATGTGGGATGTATAAAGGATGGAGTAAATGGTATTATACACTATATTATACTGTAATTATATTATAAATTTATATCATTATGATTTCATTCCATTAAATACGAAATAGAAATGAAAGTAGCGTTCATGCGTACGTACGGCTAACCGTCTCCATGAACGGTGCATTTCATTTCTTACCTCTAAATGTTACGTGACATTATGAATGAATTTATATACTGTATATATATGATATATATGACATATAAATCATGAATATAATTATGGATATAATGGATATTCTACCACATGAACAACTTGTAATTATAAGAAGTTTATTGTTGACTCAAGTACCAAAGATCGACAAAACGACCGTTATTAACTTAAATAATTACATAATGTTCATAACATTGTAATAAGTGATATAAAAAGGATAATGAAATTGAAAATGGTTCTTAATAAGGTAGATATTAACTCTATTTTATTATTCAGGAGGTTAAAGAACGGTTGAGTCAAGTCGGACACAAGGTAAGGGAATTTCTTAACCCAACTTCCATTCTTTGGGTTAATCTCCTACTTTCAAATTATGTCATGATATTATTATATCCTATTTTGTATTTTTTACTTTATTTATGTGTACCTATAGTGAATACACATAATAGATCTATTTTATTTTAAAAATGATCTTTTTAAGGACTTCATCTCAATCCCCTTTCATTGAGGCATATTTGGCTTTATACACAACTTTCATTTTATACGGTGTATAAAACCCTTCGACTTTTACGTTTATTCAAAAAGAATCTTTTTATACAAATCGTTTTTCTAAACGACAAAAGGGAATGTTTTTCTTTCCGTACTTATGCGGCGACAACGACTTCTCCGCCACTGTGACCATTATTTGAGTTTCGGCTTCCTCTATAAGCCATCTTTTTTTTAATGAAAAATAAATACAAAGTTTTAACTTTCTTTTATTTTGGTATTGAAAATGGTTTTGAAAGAATTTTTATTATAACAATGTGTTTTATTGATATCTTGTGATTGAAATGTGGAAATTTTATGTTTCCTTTATGCATGTTTTACGTGATACGATTATGTTATGGTTTATGATATGTTTAAACCTATTCATATGAGGAATGTATTGGACTTAATAAGTGACGGGTGGAGCCCGCTATAGCTCCTCGATGCATCGGTAGGTCTCATGAGACAACTAGACGTGGATTTGGCAGAGGCCCTTTCCCAATTTGATTTATGGTTTTGGCCGAGGCCTTAATCATTTTAGACGTCTTGGCCGAGGCCTTGACAAAATGTTGCAGAATGTCTGGCATTATACATTCCCTCATTATGAAAGTGGTTATTGATATTTCATGTGATTATTCGACCAGTAGAATATCCATGTGAAGAATTGAATGGTATTATCTCATTTTACTTTTTCCATATTATGTTGATGTTCAAGTTTAAAAGGATTTTGTTTTAGTTATACATTGCCTTAAATTGTTATGTTTATTTATGAAATCTTCTGCAATATTGTTATCCTTACTGAGCATCTGAGCTCACCCCTTTCAATGTTTTAATATTTTCCAGGATGTGAAGAAGTATTTTATGAATGACCTGCAGGGATTGTGAGAAGAGGATATGAGTGTGGACTATAGACACTTTGTTATTGTAGTTTTTCACTTTATGACGTAATGTAACGTGTACGAATGCATCTAGTGTTTCCAAGGCTACTAAACTAATCGGCCTTTCGAGACTTGATCTTTTGTGATCATGCCAATGTTATGAAGTAATGAACCGACTCTGGGTAGCTGGGGTCGGGGCGTTATAGTTGGTATCAGAGGCAGTTTAGTACTAACCTTGGAAGCTAGATTTAGATAAACTCTGATTAGAGCACATAGCCCAAAGATAGACTTTGAGGATTAGTATAGAAGAACTTCCTAGAATTTTGGTATTATAGAGATGTTATGAGTTTTCCGAGCAATACATCCATGTCTGGATACGAGTAGGTAGAGGCGGATCTGGAACAGATGTACCTAGGGGTAAAACCCGAAAACACCGCTTTGAGCTAGACTCAAACGGGAACTGGTGCACGACAACGGGCCTTGCTGCACTCTTGGTTACGACACTCCCGGGGGATATGCTTAGGATAATTCTCATTTTGTTTAAAAACCACTATGAAGGGTTATGAGTACATACTTCCTCAAAGAAAACATTTCTTTTTATGATTATGGATTATATCCATAAATAGTTCAATTTATGTAAAGTGTTTAACAAGTATTGAATTATGTATTTTGATTCATAAACTAATCTAGTTTATTCCATTGTTTAGAAATGGCGCCTAGTGGAAGGAATGGAAACCGTATCAATGCACGAACTCCGTGTAGGGATTGCCCTCCTGATCAAGATAATTATTGTGGATCTGGAGATACAACTGGTGCTGATCAACTTATTACCATACTGGAACAACTCACTCAGGTTATGAATAATAACCTTACTCGTATGGAGCACCCTAATCTGCAACGTGGAGGATCAATGTTAGACCGCTTTATGAGGCAACAACCACCAACCTTCAATGGGAGTAGAAATCCTATAGTAGCTGAGCAATGGGTAAATTCCTTAGAAAAAATATTCCATGCCTTGGGGAGTAGTGAAAGGGAGAAGGTTATCATGGCAGTTTACCGCCTCACTAGAGATGCTGATCAGTGGTGGTCGTTGATTCAAAACACAAAGGAAGATGATGACGTATCGAATATGGAATGGAGGGAGTTCAAAGAGCTTTTCATAGAAAAATACTTTCCTCGTGACCATCGAGCAGATATGGAAAGGCAATTTCCGAGTCTGAGGCAGAAGGAGGATGAGAATGTCACAAAGTATGAGGCTAACTTTACAAGGTTAGTGGGGCATGCTGCCGATTATATACGAAACCCAAGGAGTAATATTGTTCATTTCTTTGATGGGTTAAAACCATTTCTCCGTCGAGCTTTGGTATCACAATCCTTCTCATCATACGAAGATATTGTCTCGTGTGCTATCAAGACAGAAAAGGAATTCTGTAAGTCTTATGATAACAAAGTAAAGCAAGAGAAGAAGAGAACAGTGGAACAAGAGACAGATAAAGGGAAAAAGGGAAAGAAGGATTTTCCAGTATGTGATAATTGTGGGAAGAATCACCCTGGTACTTGCCTAAAAGGAATGGGAGTTTGTTATAAATGTGGAGAAAAGGGTCACCAGGCTCGTGATTGCAAGGGAAAGAAATAGGCTATCAAAGTTGAATGCTACAATTGAAGAGAAATGGGTCATTATGCAAATGAATGTCCTAAGCGTTAGGGAAACTTACCTCAGAAAAGGCCAAGGGATCAAGGACTATCATATGTTGTTACTACAGTTGAAGCAGAATAACTAATGTATTGGTGCTTTTGGACTCATGGATTATATTCTGGTTATTAGAATAATGTGATATATATATAAGGATTGTACTGCAGTACTTGTTGATTTCAGTAAGGTTTTAATATGATTAAGGTAATCATATTTTTAGTATGTGACAATAAGAGAAACTTTTCTTTGTTTGGGGAATCTGATGTTACAATTGATTTTGGAATTTAGAGACCTTTTAGAGAAAGTCTAGACGGAGGTATTTTGGATAACTATCAAGGTTGGAATGGATTAAGTTGAACCATGGATAGTATTGTTTAAGGTTAAAGAATTTCTGAAGATTATTTTTGGAATATTATAATACTATAGTTTTAGGAAAAGGACAACCTGCAGGGTGGGGAATAACTCATCGCGTCGGACAAAGCTGCAGGAATCGAACCCACAACCATAGTGCGACAAGCCATTATTTCCTACCACTACCCTATAGGAAGTCCCTGGTTATTAAAAAATAGTTTTACTAATCTAAATGGTATGTGTTAACATTTTGAACCTTATACAATTAGGATAAATAGAATATTTTTGAGTTCCGTTACCATTTGGAGTAAAAGTTGGGTTTGTGGTAAAAATTTATTAACGAATGAAAGTATACCTAACAAGTATGTATATTCCCTTACGTTCTTAGTAAATCTCCTAAATAAATTCCTCAACATTATAAAAGGTAACTTAAATCAAAAATGTTGTCGGTTAACTTTTCCAACTGGGGATTCAATGACCGTTTAACCAATCACAAGTTTGTGATTTTCTTGTGGTTAAACTTTCTCCTAATCCAGTTTTCTATAACTCTCCATTAGACCTTGATGGTTTGTTTCTCCTCCATATCCATATTTTCATATAATCCTAGAATGGGCTATATCGGGTGACCTTTGTAGTTATCTTTCTTTCTTTTAATGTTATATATTTATTAACCTTATTTCCGATGTGGGTTTTCCTCAAAGGTATTTTCTCTTTTCAACCTTTTATTTTCAAAGAAAAATTTCAAATTGCGAGGACGCAATTTATTGAAGGAGTGGAGAATGTAACACCCTGAGCTTCCACGATAAGCCTCTCTTTCAATAATGCAATAGCTTGCATTGTACGCAAGTTCGAGTTCTAACACACCGCAACTAATCAAAGTAGCCGTTATGAATAGTAATAACCACCTTTTAAATTTATAGAAATTTTATATTTCAAAAGGGACTTCATTTTTGTATTCCTAATATTGAAATTAGCCTATGTTGATTTTTTTGTAATTTTCCGAGAACTTCCAAATTTTTATGAATAGTGAAAAATACTTAAAACATCTTTTTTAATCAAAATAATTTATAGTGATAAGTTATACTATTTAGTGGTTTTAAGGTATAATTAGAATATATTTTTACCATTTTATCCAATGGTGGTCATTAGAATTAATTTAATATTGAAATTGGACATAAACAATTGCCAATCTTTTGATATAAATTGTTTCTTAAAAACACGCTATTTGTCGTAAAAACAGGAATTAATTATAAAATTAATTAATGCAACTAATATGTTTGGAATTTTGTAAAATAGACATCATTTTTGAATTCGGAATATCAATTATAGCTTAGGGTGAAATTTTGGCCTTGTTCTGAAAAACTTCAATTTTTGATGAATAGTGAAACCACTAAGTGGTAGTTAAATAACTGATTTTTCGTTTAACTGAAATATTACCACTTCTGTGATTTGATTTTCAAAAATCCGACATACATGGTTGTCATTAAGAAGTAAAATGTGGTTCAATGAGATCCAAATAATTTTTTGGTGAATAGTAACTTTTAAGTTCTTAATCGCGATTAGAGGTAATTAGTGTAGTTTAAGGTAAAAATAATGATTTAATAATATGAGATGATCTTGAAACTTGTCCTACTACAATTGGATGATTCATGGCCGACCAAGAAAACCCATGGGTAAACTTGGGGACCCCATGGAGCCACATTGGTTTGAAAATGACATTAATATATATTTATTTAATGTTAAAATTAAATTGACACAAACATGATTTGTTTTACTAAAACAGTTCTTAAGTGGGGTTACACAAGTCCAAATTTTGACTATAAATATTAAATAGAAATATAAAAAGATTCTCTACACCATAGTATTTTTTTTATAATTTTTAGACATTAAATAAATTAAATTATTTATGACATCATTATGATGCAGCGATGACCTCATTATTTAACGATTTAAATAAAATGAGAAGATAATGCAAAATCCGAGGCTTACACTTGTCCAAATCCTATTGGATGAGGAGATTTAGAAACCTTATCACCTTAGCCTCGAATTATATAAGCGTGGGACCTTTAGAATCCGAAAAGCATTGTGAAATAATGTAACATTTCAATCTTTCCAAAAGTGCCCCTCCTCTCCACTTATAAAAGGCCCCCACCTCTCCCACCTCATTTACACTTTCAATCCATTTGGCTCGGCCAACCTCTGCCCAAATACTCTCCCAACTTCCCCCTCTTACTCCTAGAAGCCTTAAATTGGGCAGAACTCTTTCCAAGGAAGCCTTTGGCTCAAATCAAAAAGAGTTACCCGATTTTGAGGTAATGTCTTTTCTAATGTTGTTTTGTTTTATTTTTCTTCTACAACCCCGTAAACTCTTTTTATTCATTTCTTTTGTAACAACACCAGTATATTCAATATACTAGGATGTTGTTATAAGATGTATTCGAGCTAAACTTACACACACCTACATCTAATGGTTAAAGAACATACGGTTTCTATGGATGGCGAATTTCTGCCTCACGAAACGATGATTGTTCAACACTCATATAACACCTTCAAAGGTGGCCATTAAGATGTCACTATTTTTATATATGATATATAATATGTTTATGTTTTACTTATGCTTCTGTATTTCTCATTTATGGCATACTTTATGATTTCCATTATGGATAAAACGCGAAAATTTCATTTTAGGATGTGCGGACTACCGCCCCCTCAAAGTGATTTGAATCGTTAATGCCATATGTGGGATGTATAAAGGATGGAGTAAATGGTATAATACACTATATTATACTGTAATTATATTATAAATTTATATCATTATTATTTCATTCCATTAAATACGAAATAGAAATGAAATTAGCGTTCATGCGTACGTACGGCTTACCGTCTCCATGAACGGTGGATTTCATTTCTTACCACTAAATGTTACGTGACATTATGAATGAATGTATATACTGTATATATATGATATATATGACATCTAAATCATGAATATAATTCTGGATATAATGGATATTCTACCACATGATCAACTTGTAATTATAAGAAGTTTATTGTTGACTCAAGTACCAAAGATCGACAAAACGACCGTTATTAACTTAAATAATTACATAATGTTCATAATATTGTAATAAGTGATATAAAAAGGATAATGAAATTGAAAATGGTTCTTAATAAGGTGGATATTAACTCTAGTTTATTATTCAGGAGGTTAAAGAACGGTTGAGTCAAGTCGGACACAAGGTATGGGAATTTCTTAACCCAACTTCCATTCTTTGGGTTAATCTCCTACTTTCAAATTATCTCATGATATTATTATATCCTATTTTGTATTTTTACTTTCTTTATGTGTACCTATAGTGAATACACATAATAGATCTATTTTATTTTAAAAATGATCTTTTTAAGGACTTCATCTCAATCCCCTTTCATTGACGCGTATTTGGCTTTATACACAACTTTCCTTTTATACGGTGTATAAAACCCATTGACTTTTACGTTTATTCAAAAATAATCTTTTTATACGATGTGTTTTGTTAAACGACAAAAGCGAATGTTTTTCATTCCGTACTTTTGCGGCGACAACGACTTATCCGCCGCCGTGACCATTATTTGAGTTTCGGCTTCCTCTATAAGCCATCTTTTTTTAATGAAAAATAAATACAAAGTTTTAACTTTATTTTATTTTGGTATTGAAAATGGTTTTGAAAGCGTTTTTATTATAACAATGTGTTGTATTGATATCTTGTGATTGAAATTTGGAAATGTTATGTTTCCTTTATGCATGTTTTACGTGATACGATTATGTTATGGTTTATGATATGTTTAAACCTATTCATATGAGGAATGTATTGGACTTAATAAGTGACGGGTGGAGCCCGCTATAGCTCCTCGATGCATCGGTAGGTCTCATGAGACAACTAGACATGGATTTGGCTGAGGCCCTTACCCAATTTGATTTATGGTTTTGGCCAAGGCCTTAATCATTTTAGACGTCTTGGCCGAGGCCTTGACAAAATGTTGTAGAATGTCTGGCATTATACATTCCCTCATTATGAAAGTGGTTATTGATATTTCATGTGATTATTCGACCAGTAGAATATCAATGTGAAGAAGTGAATGGCATTATCTCATTTTACATTTTCCATATTATGTTGATGTTCAAGTTTAAAAGGATTTTGTTTTAGTTATACATTGCCTTAAATTTTTATGTTTATTTATGAAAGCTTCTGCAATATTGTTATCCTTACTGAGCATCTGAGCTCACCCCTTTCAATGTTTTAATATTTTCCAGGATGTGAAGAAGTATTTTATGAATGACCTGCAGGGATTGTGAGAAGAGGATATGAGTGTGGACTATGGAGACTTTGTTATTGTAGTTTTTCACTTTATGATGTAATGTAACGTGTACGAATTCATCTAGTGTTTCCAAGGCTACTAAACTAATCGGTCTTTCGAGACTTGATCATTTGTGATAATGCCAATGTTATGAAGTAATGCACCGACTCTGGGTAGCTGGGGTCGGGGCGTTACAGAGACTACTTAGGAATATCTTCACGAAAATAAAGAAGTTGGAGAGGTGTGAGGAATGGGTAGAGGCGGTGGCCTTTATAAAGAATAAAAAGGACTCACTTGGTATTCTTGAAAAGAAATTAGGTGTACACAAGTTATTACCAAAACAAATTCATAAAAAATCACCCAAAATAATTAATGGAAGGTCCATTTCCTATATTTGTCCTTAAAATGGGTTTTTTAGATGAGGATAGGTTATATGGGTCCATGAACGTAGGGTTATTGTACATTTAAATCTTAATTATGCCTTAATCATTTTCATAAATTTTAATAACTTTCACTAATTAATTTTGTCAAGAATTAAGATCGTATTATCAGACCACAAATATTATCTTTATAAAAAAAATTTATGTCATATTTTCCAAATTAAAAACACAGAAGTGGAAAAATGAAGATTAATTCTAATATCGCAGACAGACAGATTAACTGGTTTTAGTAGAAAAATGTTCAAATGATTGTTATATTTTGATATTCAATGTAACCTTTATATTGAATATAATGAAATAAATTATATTAATAGATTCATAATTGATTCAATGTGATTTTAAAAAAATTTATAATATAATTTAGTATTTATAGTTATTTAAACGAAAAGGTAGGTTTTTTAACTAAAACCCAGTATTTTTCATTATTCTCTAAAAAAATTAGTTTCTTGGAAAAGTACCAAAAATTCATCATAAGATAATTTTGAAATTATTAATTCATAAAAGATGTTAATTTTATTAAATCCAATTAATAAAATTGTCAAAAATAATATTTAAAATAGTTCCAATATTAAAAGGCGGTATAAAATTCCTGAATAAAAATATTTGTGGTAGGTGAAATATTGGGTTTGATCCTTTGTAATGATTACCCAATATATTGGATGTATGACAAAAATAATTTAGGAAATATTTAACATATTCATTACTTTAATATCAGTCCCAAATTTCTAATATTTTAATCTATTAGGGAAAAATTGCTTTGTCATCATAAAAATAGTTTTCTATAACTATACATTTTAATATTCAATTTGTTCTCATATTCATTTATAATTTAATTTTAACAAGTTACATAGTTTTTTAAACCATATATTTTCATAATTTAGTTAACACTATTCATAATGGTTATTTTATATCTTATTATATTAAATAATAATGTTTTAATTGTAGATTGTATCTATGTATAACATAGTATTGTATATAGCAGAGTCCATCGAAGAAGGTCGATTCGCATGTAATCCCTGGTATATAGGAATTCCATTGTTCTCTGTGATTTACTCTAACTTAATGTTGTGTGCATTGTTATCTAAATCGGAAATTCAATACATGAAATATATAGAATATATTTTAAATTGTAAATATATTATAAAGTATACATATTTTATATTACCTTATGTGCTTATTGTCGCATGTCATACATGATATCTAACATAAGGTTCTTTCTTTAGTTTATTAGGGAATCTCATTCTAACCACCATATTTAAATTTTATCCTCACAATTTAAAATCAATCATGGTGATATATTATAAGATGCATCCTTTATTTTAAATACCACCTCATGAGAAGGGTTCACAAGTAATCATATATAAAAAAGATAATGTAAAGGTCTAAGCTCACATAGAATACCATGTAACACGATATCTATGTAGGATAACATCTGTGGCATGTAAAGATATGTGTTTGGAGGAAAACATAAATATTAATTGGGATTGAATGAGGTCATCAATCACAACTATGTGAATGATTAAAAGAATGTTGATGGACTCAAATTCATATATATTTGATGATTTTGAAAGCTATTGGTTCAATGGAAATTTAGGTATTAGGAAAAAAAATCCATTTTCCTAGTGTTGGGTAATTCATTTACTAACCTAGAATATAACAAAATATTCATCCATGATAGGATTTAAAATCATTTTAATAATCATTAATATTTGTGGTTCTCCAATTAAATTCTAATTAATCCCTTTACTCTGAAAAATTAATTACCAACAATGAATTTTTTTGTCCTAATGCACAAAAAGTTACATTTAGTGGATTGTAAGACATATAAAAGTGTGACAAGTCTAACTCTTTGTACTTAAATCTCATTAAAAAATAATATGGTTAATTTATGAATACCCTATCCTCACAAGTGTTACTACTAGGTCATCATTAATATTTATTCGTTAAATTGTTTAATTAAAAAACATGAATATTAACAAGGAAACTGTATAGGTCATTAGTTGGTATGAAACCCTTATCATCACATGGTTATGGGTTCAATACCCATGGAATTATTGGATTTTATTGGTTTTCACCCTTCTTATATGTTGTACATTTTTAAAACTATATTAATATTATTTCCAAATATAAATATGATATAAATCCATTAAATTAAGTTAATTTAAAATTTAATTTTAACAAAGGTTTTAAATACAACCTGAAGACTTTAATACGTCATATATTTTATTTCCACAAAGTTTCTTCCATAGTTTAGGGTTTATCCTGAATATCATTTCCAATACTTTTAAATCACGAAACCTTCTATTGAAATCTAGAGAACCTTCAGTTTTTCAATGATTATTCAATTTCAAAATTATTTCAAATAATTCATAATGGTTTGTAATTAAAATCTATATTATCATAGGAATATCCTTTGAGAGTTTCAATCATGGTGCATAGCAAGGCCACTTTTTGTGTACCAGGATACCCCAAGTCTGGCACGACACACCTTTTCAGAGTTGTTACTAATAGGTATATCTTTTCTTCAATCTGTTCTGCTGATATTATCAATATAGGGATATACTTCTATTATTACCTACACAATCTATACATTAACAAAATTATAGGGTTTTCATCTATAATTATCCTCAAATCCTACATTAGGTTTATGTTCTATAACCTAATTTTTCTCAAATATAGTTCCCAAGGACTCAACTAAACATTATCTAATACCAACTATAGGGACCCAATCCCAGATAGCCTAGAGTCAGTGTTGGATACTAAATACACTAGAGTGTTTACAAGGAATCAATCCCTGAATTATCGATCATTTTATTAGTCTTGGTAAACATGATACTAAAATGAGAATTCTATTACAAATGGATACACTAATTACAACATTTTTACTTATAAGAAAATATATAACATTAAGATAACTCTAATCCATCTTTCATATTCTTCCAATTCATTCATAGTAATCTTCTTTTATTCCAAGGAAAACAAATATATTAATGGTGATCAAATGATCTATATGTGAAAATATAGATGAAGCAATAAGGAATCAATGTGAATAGTCAATATGTAGAAGTATAAAACTGAACACACATTACATGTAATCAATAAATTGATTGAAGTTATATAACAAAAATGGAATGGTAATAATTGGAAAAAAAATTCATTCAAATAACAAAATAAGCCAAAATAAATATGTAATGGTATGAAACTAAATCACTTGCCATTAATCAATGATCTGAAATGAAATGTATCCATAGATATGTTGATAAAAATGTCAGGGATGAATAATGACTGAAACTACAAGGAGGGAAATTAATTTCTTTATGGATTTTATCTATTAGGCACAAGAAAATATATTACTAGAAAGAAGATTCACAAGATTATATAAAACTAATGGTAGAAACCCATTTGGGAAATTATTCATCTCATGAGAACATTTTGATGCATCAAGGAGCTATATAAAGTCTGACTTTCACCATTCATTACGCATCAAAATAATCCTTCATATTGAATAATAAAAATAACTAACATGACTTATCAAATAAATTAATTGGATGATAAATATAGATCTATCAATAATTCTCCAATTAATACAATATCTATCATTGTATGCACCGAATGTAAAATAGTAAATGGATTAGGAAATATTAATATCCATGAAACATGAAAATGGATAATAAGGGGAAATTCAATGTTCAGTGATCATTGGAAATTGAATACATCTACGTGACTAAAAAATAAATTAAATAAGTGAATGCGAATATTATCACTGGAAAAATCAATAATAAACCATCTAGAGGTAGAATAAGGGTGGTATCAATACAACACACCGCAGAAGAGTAAAATAGATTGCTGTTGTGGATGAAATATAAGATTAATATTTATAAATATTTTTGAGGAAAATATCCCATTCTTTGGTAAAACCTTTCGAAAATATTTTTCATTGAAAATAATTATTTTAAAATTCAAAATTAGGCTTAAAAGAAATCATGTTGGATGAATCAGTCCATATAATACGAGGTAAAAACAATATTAATTTTGTACGGAGAAAGGTTAGAAAATTCCTCCTTAAAAATGCAACAAGAAGATTGTGGGGACCCAGATTTACCATGTAATTTTTTTAATTATATAGAATTATTACGACTCTGTGAAAATTGAAGGCGTGCAATTCTGAGGCCCGGAGTGCATGAAATGAATTTCGGAACATTTTTTCAGATACATTCATTAAACATGTGAGTGGAATTTTCTAACTTTTGAACCATCAATCAGATTAAAAATATGAGGGCACTATTGAATTAGCAGCACTAGGATTTTCTTAAGGGAGGATTTACTTTGGCCGCATTACATGTGGAGAGAAAGGTAACTATTGTGACTTTTTGAAAGAAATGAAATAATTGTTTTTATTATTTTTATTTCATATCCTTCAATGGGCATGCAAAGAGTGGGGCCAGTGATGTATCAAGCTAATGAATGGATTTACCTGCTAATCCTATGTAACAACGACGTTGGGAAATTAAGAAGTTTCCTAATTTTTTATCCCAGATAAATTCTCCACATCTTTACCTCCCTCCCCACTTCCCCTTCAATATATTTTGAGCTTGGGGAGAGGTATCTGCACAGCTTCACCAAGAATTGAAGTGCTAACCGAGGATCGTGATGCCATACCCTTAGAAGATAGAGTCGATCCCAGCATCAGGTGATTGGTGACACCGAACCATGAAATGATGGATGACATACTAGTGACATCATTGAGAACCAGTTACGGGAACGAGGAACACAATCCACCTTAAAGCATGGACGCTCTCCAACAGTTTATCAAGGTATGGGGGGTTTATATTTTTATTCATTTTAAATTATTTTCCACTTCCCCACTCTTGAATAATATAAAGAACGTGGGTCATCCAATTAATGGGTTGACTCGTGATTCATTCATTTTTGTGGGATGTTTTTGCAGAGTATCATTGTCGAGTTTAACATGATTTAAATTACAATAGTTTATTGAACCATTTATCATCCCTTATTCAATGAGGTAACATAGAGGGTGTGGGCCTAATGACCCCAGCCCAGACCCTCTACCACTTTGAAATACCCTTGCATTCTCCATGGAATCCTGCCAATGCAGTGACACCGATCGGCTATGAAGGAGGCAATGCAGCGACCCACACCACAAGTGGAGACCATGAAGGTCATCGGAGCAGTCGGCACCAGCCGGCCGTGAGGTAGGTGTGGCATGCCATCGGAGACCCGCTGTATGCAAGGGAAATCATTCCCCATCAGTTGAGGAAATTGGAGGAGACAGCCGACACCTCGACCGACCACTTAGAGGAAGGGAGGCGTGACTTGTGTGTTGTCGGTGTACGATGGAGTTGCAGCTGAAGTCATAGCTGAGGATGTGGTACCTTCACCTCTAGCGGGTTCCGCGGAGACCGAGCATAACCCACGTGCCCCCCCACTTCAAAGGATGAATGGACTTTGGAAACTCGGGTTTCATGGGGAATGGTTCCCTCGAGTCGCCTAGTAGATGCCATGTGGGTTGTACCCTACGCATCCAGGCTGCCCTCCTGCGGGTCATCGCTAGTGGGCCAGGCCGCCTACCCAGCAGACTACCGCCAGCAGTCCGGGCCATCTGACCCATGGGCCACTGCCTAGCTGGCCAGTCTGCACCCGGCTATGGGTCGGGCCACCCTTGTGGTCCTCCCCTTTCCAGGTCGGGTCAGACTAGACCCGGGCCTAACCAGGCAAAAAAATAGATAAAGTTCATCATCATGAGAAGATGACATCCATTTGATGAATTGTTTGTGACATTGGGATCCATGGAGTGAGACATTCCTTTTGACTTGCTCCATCAGAGTTTTGGAAAATCATGGAGTTTGACCAGGTGGGATCACACCCGAATCTAATCGGGACCTCGACACTAAAATGACAATAAAACACACACCCGGAATCCAATTGACATGCCATATAATGTGTTAGAACCCTTTTGGAATAGCTAATCATAGGGTTACTCCATTGTGAGACTTAGTTCCATTTTTAATATGACTGATGGCTTGAGAAGTTGTTTTCACAAGCACTCTGTGTATGGAAGCCAGCGACTAGCTGAGACATGAAGACTGCTGATTTTTTGGACTCTATGTGACTTGAAGGCCCAGTAGAGAGCGTCTCTATGTGACACGGGAGAACCACAGTGAGAAGCGCCACTGTGTGATGTTGTACACCCACGGTACTTGACAGGAGGAGTACCTCTACCAAGAAACGATGTGGAGCACCTCCGTGTGACTTGACATACCCTCGGTACTCAACTGAAGGTGTACCTCAATAGTCCAAGGTTTATGGGAAGTGCCACTGTGTTTCCCAGAAGGACCATTGTACACCATAGAGGAAGAGTTCTCCAGCAGCCGAGGTGTTCGATGTTGTGACTAGGGACATTACTTGTTACTATCCCTAGAGAATCTTATGGCTTGCTATTAGCATTCATAGGATTCAAGTGTGGGTCAGCATCATAATCCTGAGTCTCCGAGTTTGATTACCTGGTTTGAGATAAGACTCTAATTTATCTATGTATATTTTTTATCTATGTGGTTGAGATATTGCTTTGTGGTTTTCCTTGTGAAATGTTGAGAGACCTTTTGGGGTCTCGGGGTCCCTACAGGGTACATTTATACTCAACCCTGCACAGGCTTCGCTCGTAACTTGATATGTCTTTTGTAGAAAAAGATCCATTGAGCATACATTTGAGGGAGACTAGACTAGACAGTGCTCAATGGTAGACCATTTGGTGTGATGTGACATGGGGTCTACTGATCCTGATCTATACCTACCCTTCAGGTAAGATCTGTGGGGGAAAATCCAATAGCTTCTTTTCACCTTTCAGCCATTTTTTACATTTCACATGTAGTTGTATCTTTCTAATTGGTCCAATATTTCAGCCTCTTTACTTTTAGAACTCATTTATTACAGTAGTTTACTTCACAGTTTCTTCATGTTGCATTCTTCTCAGTGTGTTTTTACAGGTTTAAAGTCAATGCCTTCTGTTTTAGGGATACACCTTTATGGCACTATTCTCCAGCCCCTGGCCTATGGAAGGTAGGCTTGGGGTAGTCACGGCATGGGCTACGAGGGCTGGGTCCTAACAAAGTGGAATCAGATAAGGTCAGTTATACCAACGAATTACGGCTTTAAAATTTTCAATGAAGCAATAGGGTTAAGTGTTATGACTGTGGTTATTAGTTCGGGGAGTCCAGTGTTGGTGCGGTGGATTATGTATCCATACACCAAGACCTTGAATAATTATTTCCGACTCACTAATTGTGTGTGTTTTATTAGAGTTTTTCTTGAGATTTCTTTGAGACAGCTCACCAGGTATAACATACTGACAGTGGCACACTAGTCTTCTTTCTGGATTTCGCTATGTAGACAGCCATCCAAGATTCCTGAGAGGGTACAAGATGATGGCCCACTGAGTGATGAGGCCTCAGTGTAGGGCCCTCTTATAGAATTAGCACCTTCGGGTGATGTACGAGCAGCACCACTACCCATTGTACTGTTGTTTCTACCTGCCCCACCAGTAGAGTGCACGCCGACTGAGCGTGTTGCACGAGTTTCATCAGTAGAGGCCTCTGAGATTTTGAGGGGAGACGGATCTGCATGCAATTGAGGATAGCCTAGAGGATGTGGCCAGATTTTCTCGCTTAGTTGTGACACCAGCTAATTTTATGGTGATCCTAACAGCCATCCTTTTCCAGGTAGTATAAGGGAGATGGTGGATCCTAATGACCTAGATACACAATAAGGATACCCTAATCTAGGTGGATATTGAGGGCCTTTTCAGGGCAGATTTCATTCCAGCGACCCTACGCTCTGTCCATATACATGAGTTGCTGCACTAACAGCAGGGCAACAAGATAGTGGCCCAATACAAGGTGTGGTTCACTGATATCTCATGCTTTCCCACTGACATGGTACGGGGCCCTTTCTTCATGTCCCCAACCATGGATCAGGACCCCTGATGGGAGATCCGAGCATCAATGGTATCACACAGCATACCAACTTAGATTGGGGTGCTAGAGCGAGCACTTTTGGTGGAGAGCTTCCAAATAGAGCAGGCACCGACAGAGAGTGCCACCACTAGATGACAGCTAGCAGAGTCATTTGCAAGAGGCAGTATGCAAAGTGATACAGAGGTATAAGCGGGACAAACCCTATAGTGGACGACCCCGTCAATTAGGGTCAATGGTTCCGGGCTCGCAAGGTAGAGGAGCTCAGCCGGAAATTTGGTAGTGCTACTCATGCGATGGGTAGGGAGACATGTCTCCTGACTACCTAACCCTTCATACGGATAACCAGAAGACAATCGAGGGACTGCCGAGGTAGAGGCAGAGGTTCTATAGAGGAAGTCTATAGGCCAGTGGATGTGGTAGAGGAGCTGGTCATGCATTACAAATAGGGAAGCGATGCAGGGTTCTACCGCCACCACTGCCAGGAGGACCACCCCGACCATAGGGAGCAGGAGGATAGGGACAGGCTCTGCTCCAGTCAACAGAGGCCTAAGAACACGGTGCTCTGAAGATTATTAGAGGTATGATCTGTGTATAATCCCCATTTGATTTAGTACTTATATAAACATGTTCCAATCACTCTTTTATTTTCACAACCCTTGTTCGGAGCTCCAGGATTCTGGTGGAGTTGTTGGCTCGATCCTTACAGCTATAGGCTCTTACGGGAGCGGATTCGACAATAACACAAGGGTGCTGATAGTGTGAGATTACTCTATGAGTCGAGAACATCAGCATGGATCTCATAGTAGCAGCATCAAGGATATACAAAATCTTCTTGGGTATAGATTTTTTATCCACATTTCATTCATATTGACTGTATTAGGCCCAATTTGTTTTGTGTCCCCACAGAAGGTACCAGGATTTCCTTCACTGGCGAGAAGGGAACCTTTGCAGCATAGGATAGACATACACAGAGGAGGGGACAACTGATTTCAAATCATATGTCTATCCTTATCCATAGTGAATTTGATGTTGAGAGTCAAAGATATCCTATAGTGGTGGACTAGTATGCTGATGTCTTTACTGATGATGTCCCAAGACTACCTCCATTTAGAGAGTTAGACTTTTACATCGACCTATACCCCAAGATGTAACAAATATCTACACTATCATATCCGATGTATCTCGCAGATCTTTGTCAGTTACGGGAATAGTTGGCGGACATATCAAGAAAGGGGTTCATAAGGTTCAGTGTTTCTCCAGGGGAAGCCCCTATTTTGTTCCCCAATAAAGAAGATGGGAGATTGAGACTCTGCGTCTTATTTACCATGAAGAAAAAGTATCCACTTATGAGGATTGATTATCACTATGACCAGCTGACGGGAGCTTGTTTTTTTCGAATATAGACCTCCAGTTAGGCTATCATCAACTGAGGGTACGAGAGGAGGATGTGAAGAAGATGACCTTCAGATGTCGGTACGGTTGTGAATAGTTCTTTGTTATTCCATTTGTCTTGACCAACGCCCCAACATTGTTCATGGGACTCATGAAAAGGATCTTCCAGCCATACCTTGATCACATTGTGGTCGTTTTCATCGATGAGATCTTGGTATACTTATCGACGGAAGAGGAGCATGCCTATCATCTGTAGATAGATTTGGATACACTCCAAGAGCACCATCTATATGGTAATCTCTTGAATTGAATGTTCTAGATACGAGAGGTACAATTTCTATTCCATGTTATCTTACAGGCTAGAGGTTCAATGGATTCCGTGAAGATCGACATTGTACTTTCTTGGGAACCACCTAGTAGTGTGACCAAGGTGCGGAGTTTCCTGGGGTTGGCAGGATATTACCAGAGATTCATGCATGACTTTGCTAGAGTTTTTGAACCATGTTCAGCATTGACGAAGAATGGGAATCCCTTAAAATGGATAGAGAGATTCAAAATAATATTCAAGAGCTGAGGCAGAGACCGAAGAGTGCACACATATTGAGGCTACTAGAATAGGGAGTTGGGTAGGTAGTCTACTACGATGCATATGGGATTGGACATGGGTGGGTCATGATGTAGGAGCAAGTTGTGATCACATACAGCTCACGAAAGCTGAGACACCATGGGTAGAAATATGCTACCCATCACCCGGGATTAGAAGAAGAGGTATTCTCCTTAAATATGTGGTGACATTACTTGATTCGAGAACGTTATGTAGTCTACAATGATCACAAGATTCTCAGGTATATCTTCACTCATAAGGACATGAACCTGAGAAAATGGTGATGGCTAGAGTTTCTCCAAGACTATGACTTTGATAGTGTCTATACTAATGGGAATGGGGTGTGGTAGTAGATGAACTCAGCGGGATGTCTAGTCTCCAATTGCTGAGTGAGGTGACAAAGTAGCTAGCTGGGTTGCAGATATCCATCGTGGATAGAGATGAAGCAGCATACCTCCAATCTATGACAGTCACTCCCCCACTCCTTTAGCAAGTCAGGGAGGCACAGCTTGGGGACACTGACTGCGATTCTTGACGTGCTCATATATCCTCAGGATAGGCACATGATGGATTTTCTAATAATTGGGAGCATGTCATCCTCTTTAGAGGATATATAACTGTACCATTGGCGCTATGGAAAGAGGTGTTGAGGGAGTTCCATACATCCCCTCTGGCGATACATCATGGTGTGGTGAAGATTTACCATGACCTTCGGCATCAACACTGGTGGCCATGGATGAAGAAGGATGTGGAAGAGTTTGTTTCGTGATACCTCACTTGTCAGCAAGTGAAGTTCGAGCATCAGGTTCCAGTAGGCTTAGCTCAGCCACTATAGGTGCAAAAGTGGAAGTGGGATGAGATATTTATAGACATCGAAATATGGATTCCACATAAATCCAGGGGACATGATTCTATTTGGATGATCATTGACTGAATCACCATGTGAGACAACTTCCTACCTATTTGTGAGCATGGATCATTAATGGGCTCAGGAAGACTCTACATACATGAGATTGTGCTACATCATGGGGTTCCATTGACAATCTTATCTGACAATGATGAATGTTTCACATCTTGGTTTGGAAAGGGATTGTAGGAGGCATTCGAGACTCAACTACGTTTGAGCATCGCCTTTCATAATTAGACAGAAGGTTAGACGGAGCGAACCATTCAGATGCTAGAGGACATGTTTCATGAATGCATCCTAGATTTTGGACGTAGTTGGGTGGATCACTTTCCCTTGGTGGAGTTTTCTTACAAAAATAGTTATCACTCCACCATCGGTATGGTGTCATTCAAGGCCTTGTACGGTCGACCTTGCAGATCATCTCTATGCTGGTCAGACCCAGGGGAGTCCTCACTTATGGGTATAGAGTTGGTATGTGCTACTACAGAGAAGGATCAGGTCAACCAGGATTGGATGAAGACAAAATAGATCAGATAGAAGTCCTATGCCGATAGGAGACAGAGACCTATGGTGTTATAGGAGGGGGACCAAGTATTCTTCCATGTCTCCCCTCAGTGTGTAATACAAAGATTTGGTGATGGTGGAAAATTATCACCAATGTTTATTGGTCTTTTTATGATACTTCGAAGGATAGGTGAGTTGACATACCACTAAACACTACTACCGTAGTGGGAGAGGGGGAATGACATCTTCCACATATCACAGCTGAGGAGATACGTTCACGACTCATCTCATCTCATCGACCATGTCGAGCTGTACTTAGATGATGGGGAGACTTTTACAGAGCTTCTAGTGGAGATTGAGGATTAATAGTAGCGGGTCCATTGAGAATGATTGACTCCTCTAGTGCACATTCATTGGTAGCATGGTAACCACTAGGACAACACTTGGGAGCGGGACGCTCAGATTCATGCTCAGTATCCCCTTTTTTTCTTACTCTATGTTGGGGATTTCGGGGAAAAATCTCTATGGTGGGAAGAATGGGGAGACTCGGATTTTCCATGTAATTTTTTTAATTATATGGAATTATTATGAGTTCGCAAAAATTTATAGCACCTAATTTCGAGGCCCGGATTGCCCTAAATGAATTTATGAAAAAAAAAATTAGGTATGTTTTGTAAATGTGCGATCTATGTTTTCTAACATTTGAACTATTGAACCGATTAAAAAACTGAGGGCACTGTTGAATCCGCAGTGCCCAGTTTTTTTAAGGGAGGCTTTACTTTAACCGCAGTAGGTCCGGTTAAAAAATTAGGTTTTATGACTTTTTAAAAGAAATGAATTAAAATAATTTTATTATTTTATTTCATATTATCCAAAGGACAAGCAAAGTGTGGGGAAATGATGTGAAAAACCAAAAAATGGAATGAACTACCAATCCTAAGTAACGAATCATTGTGGAATTAGGATGGTTCTTAATTTATGAGCCCCCTAAAATTCCCCACATCGTTTCCAACCCCCCCCCCCTCCGATTCATATATATATGGAGCTGAGGGAGGGGTATCACCACAACTTCTCCAAAAATAGAAGTGCGGAAGGAGAACCATGACACTGAACATTTAAGAAATTGAATTGATCCCTGTGGGAGGTAACGGGTGACACCGAACCTCAAACCAAAGGATGACGTACGAGTGGCGTCATTGGGAACCAGTTTTGGGAACGAGGAACATGATCCACCTTCAACTACATACGCTCTCCAATTAGTTTTCAATGTTTGAGGGTTTATTCGTTTATGAATTTTAAATGATTTTCCTCTTCCCTTTCATTAAATAATATGAAGATCGTGTGTCAACTGACTAATAGGTTGACCCAAAAATCATTCCATTTTATTGGAGGTAGTTTCAAGGTATCGTTGTGGGGTTTATCTTGATTTAAATTACAAGAGTTTATCGAAACCTTTATCCTCCCCTAGGTTATGATCTAATGTTGAGGGTACAGGCCTAACGAACCCAGCCCGAACCATCTGGTACATTGTTATACCCTTGCATTATCTATGGAATACAGCCAGAACGACAGCACCGACCAGTAATAAAGGAGGAAATGAGCAGAACCACGCTTTAAGAGGAGACCACGATGGTGATTGGAGTGGGAAACACCGGCCAGCCACAGAGGATGTGTGGTGCACCATTGCATGACATCGGTGAGAAAGGGGGTCCATGACTCGTCAACCACGGAAATCGGAGGAGGCGGTCGTCACCTTGGCTGGCCGTGGAGAGGAATGGTGGCGTGACCAGTGTGTCGCCGGGGTGTGAAGGAGCCACGATAGAGGAGGCCGAACCCATGCCTGCGGTGCGATCCACAGTCACTAGGGGCACCCCTATGGCATCATCGCTTCAATGGTCGAATGACCATTGGTCGTTTGGGATTCTTGAGGAGCGGATCCCCCGAGCCGCATGGCGAAAGCCTCACGGCCCGTGCCCTACATGACTGGGCTGCCGCCAGTTGGCCAAGATACCTGCCATGCGAGCTAGGTCTCCCCCCCCCCACCCCACCCCCCCCCCCTCATGTCGGGCCACCGCTTTGCGGGTTGGGCAACCCCTTTATGGGTAGGGCCACCCCGTCATAGGCGGCGCCGCCCATTTTGTGGTCGATCCAGACTTGCAGGAAACCCCTTTGGGGTTCGGGCCACCCCTTTTGCAAGCTTGGTCAGACCTCGGCCCAGTGCTCCGAGTCTGCCACTGCCTAGCCCAGACCGGGTCAGACTGGACTCGGGCCCCACCGAGCAAAGAAACACTTAAAATGCCTTATCATGAGAACCAGACTTCGATTTGATGAACCATCTATGGTGATGGGATCCTTGGATCAAGACGATCCATTTTAATTACTTCATTAGGGTTTAGAAAAAACAAGGTGTACAGATGGGTTGGATTTCACATGAATCGAATCGGGCCCTCAACACTGAAATGCCAATAACACACAGAGCGGGCATCTGATTTATGTGTTGTCTGTTGTGTTGGAACCCTTATGACATGTAGAATCATCGGATTACACCTTTGTGATACTTTTTTCTTTTTTTTAATACAATTGATCAGTTTAGGAGCGGTTCTCTCAAGCGTGCTATGTATGAAACCCTGCGACTGGCTGAGACATGATGGTTGTTGGTTTTTCGACTCTGTGTTACTTAGAGGCCCAGTGGGGAGAACCTCTGTGAGAGATAAAAAACTCATAGAGGGGAGTACCTCTGTGTGACATGTTAGAGCCCTGATACTCGATAGGATAAGTACCTATGCATTCTACGGTGGGGAGCGCCTTTGTGTGTCGTGGTAGACACACGGTACTCAATCGGAGGAGTACCTCAGTAGTCCAAGGATAGTGGAAAGTGCATATCTATGATGTGGCAGGCCAATAGTACTCAATATAGGATGAGTTATCTATTTTCTAAGGAGTTTGACGTTGTTACTAGGGACTTTGCTTGTTAATATCCCAAAAGAATCATGTGGATGGGTATCATCATTCACAGAGATCCTGCATTGGTCAACCACATAATCTTGTTTATCTAAGTTGTATACCTTGTTTTGTTGATTCAATAAGGTTTTCCTTATGAATTTTCCATTCCATATTGTTTTGAAAATCACAAACACCTTATACTTAAGAAAATCGATATTTTACCTCCATAATGAAAATTTTTCTCTTTAAAGAAATTTACCCTAAACTATATTTTCATATACATATCAATATTTTTAATTAAGTACAAAAACCAGATTCAAACCCAAAACCCTGGAATCATACATTTTCATGAAGTTGAGTGTTATGTTTCTAAGATCTGAATTCTGGATGTGAATTGTTATCATGTTCCACTCCGAATTTTGTATGAGAACTGTAATAAAGTTCCACTCCGAATTCTGGATACGAACTTTCAGGAGTTCGAATCCGAACTCTTATGAAGTTCGACTCCGAACCTTCATGAGTTCGACTCCGAACTCTTATGAAGTTCCACTCTGAACATTCATGAGTTTGACTCCGAACTCTTATGATGATTGACTTCAAACTTTTATGATTTCGACTCTGAACTCTTATGATGTTCGACTCCGAACTTTCATGATTTTGACTCCAAATTCATATGAATTTTGACTCCAAACATCCATGGGTTCAACTCTGAACTCTTATGATGTTCGACTCTGAACTTTTACTAGTTCAACTTCGAACTCTGCAAGTTCATATTCTGAACTCTAGTGAGACCAAACTCCAAATTTCCATAGAAATTCAGACTCTGGACTTCTACAGACTTCAGGTTCCGAATTCCTATAAAATAGAATCCGAACATTTTTTTATTATAGACCCCGAATTTCATTTTTGGTTAGACTCTGAACTTTTATTTACTTACATTCTGAGTTCTAGTTTTACTTATGCTTACACTTGTTTCATTGTAAAACGATGTAGTGCTTTCAGTTACACACATTTTGTTGTAAAACGATGACATCCATTATATTTCTAATTAACCATGGGTTTAGTGACACATGTATAGGTCCATCCGATATTCAAGGAAAATATGACTATTGGAGGAGGGAGTTGACCGTTGGAAAATTTTCCTATAAATAGGAGCTCATTTGAAAGATCTCAATAAGATGATTATCACTCTAGAGACCACACGCTGTTAAGGTGATTTCTAGAGAGAGAATCATTTCATTTTTTGTGCGTACTGAACCGCTCGTTCTGATTGCTTCGTGCGACTCCGAATGTTGGTGATTACATTCGAGGGCTTCTCGGGATAGGAATACAGAGGTGCTGATCACCTTGAGTTCGAGGGCTTCCTTACTGAGGAAAACAGAGGTTCCAACTACCTTGAAGTTGAGGACTTGCGGGGATAGAAAGATAGAGACTCCGATCATTGTATCGAGGGCATACCCTTGTGTGGGTAATGCAGACTTGCTTTAAAGTATAAATCAAGGGACCATTATCTAAGGTTGTTATATACCCATCTTTTTGGGTTAAAAGAGTTATTGTTTGTTACTTGTAGTTTTACTACATGTTTTCCGCTGCATATTGTATTGTAATGAAAGTATAATCCTCTTATATTTCCTTACACTTGTACTCTGATTCATTTAGATTCTGTACTCATTAAGGTAGAATCTCATATAGTAAACTTTGGTTAAGTATCAATTTCCTGATCCATATTTTTGGAACCTGTTTTCGGAATCCATTTCCATATTTAAGCAAGTGCATAAAACTAGATGTTTGTAACTTCTTACCTTGTTCCAATTCTCCAATTGGTGTTAGAGGTGTGGTGAATTTTCTTAGTTTAACTTTGTTAAATTTATATCTTTCCTTATTTAAGGAAATTTTTAAAGTATACAATTCACCCTCCCTCTTGAATATTGAGCATCTACATCATTATTTTGATCCTAGAATTGGTATCAGAACAGGTCTCTGAAATACTAATACTCACATATAAGGTTTACATGCTCACTTTTTCATTAATTTTCATCCTTGCAAAGAAAGACTCTGTCATTCCGAAATACCATTCCAAATTTTCATTCCAAATTTTTCATTCCGAATTTGTTCATTCGGAACTTTATGGTTACGAACTTGTCTTATAAACAAGATTGGTTTCCAAAGTCTTTCTTAGAGATGGAAGGAATCAACATTGTATATATTTAAATTCTAAACCCTAAAAGACCACCAATTTGTTTGGGAATGATTATGAGTGCTGGAGAGATCGAATGCAGACTTTCATTATCAATACTAGAGTGGATAACTTTGTTATGCTTACTGGTGATTATAAAATTCCTGATAAGGAAGTAAGAACATTCACTAACCAGTAAAAGAAAGAATATAATCTCAATTATAAGGTACACAATACAATACTATGTTCAATGACTAGAAATATATATAGCCAAATTTCTTCTTGTGAAGCAGCTAATTGTATCCGGATGAAGTTAGTGGTTACACACTTTGGAACTTCTAAAGTGATTGAAACTAGGATAGATATTCTTAGAGCTGAATACCATGTCTTCAATTTTCCTTATGGTGATCCAATTTGTAAAGTTCAACAGAGATTTATGAATATAGTGAACAGTCTTAAATCTATGGGAGAGAAAGGGTTAAATGATGAATCTATGGTGGATAAAATAATAGATATTATGACTAATTAGTGGGAATCAAAAAGAACAACTATTGATGAGAACATGAAGGTTTCTCAAATTTCGTTAGATGAACATTTTAGAACTCTTCTCCAACATGAATCAAGAATGAAGAGAGATGATGACAACATCAAAAAGAATAATGGAAATGGTACTGTTTCATTTAAAACAACATAAAATCATTTGATATCTAATACTCCTAAGATAGTAACCATATCCAAGTCTAAGAAAGTTATTATCCAATCTGAATCTAGTGAGAGTGAAGTCTCATGAAATGAGTTATCAAATCTTTCTCGAAGAATGAACAGGATAGCTGGTCATCGAATTTTCCAATCCAAATTTAAGAAAAAGGAAATGAAAGATAGGAATGATGGAGAAGTAACTTGTTATGAATGAGAGAGTGTTGGACACATTATATCGGATTTCCCTTTGCTCAAAATGAAGGAACGAAAAGAAAGGCATTCTGAAAGGAATATAAAGAAGTATTATAAATCGAATTCTAAAAATGTTCTGAAATCTAATGACACCTGGAGTGCCAATGGTGGTGACTCTTCATATGAATCTTATGATTATGAGTCTTCAGGACAGAAGAATCTTGGTCTTATAGCCAGATTACCTATTAACAATCATTGCTTCATGGCTAAGGTACGCAATGCTTAATCCTTGACCAATGTTTCATTAAATTCTAATGATAGAAAATATTATAACTCTTCAGATGAATAATCCTCTTTTGAGGAAGAAACTACTTCACCTACCTATGAAGAAGTTTCTAGGATTGATGAACTTCTTGATATTGATAATTCCAAACTCAACAAAAAAAACATGATAAGGAAAACTCTAGGAATACTATTCTTATAAAGGAAATATCAGATCTCTCTAACGATCTTCATAGGAGAAAAGATGATTTTGAAATTCTTTCAAAAAGACTTGAGTAAGTAAATTATGAGAAAGATAAACTTTATAAAGATCTAGAAAGGTAATTTATAAGAAAAGTGTTTTCGAGCCTAGACCTAGTTCTAAATCTATCTATTTTGAAGATAAAAACTTGTTTGAAAAACTCAAGTCCGAAATTTTTTCCTTAAAGAATTTTTTATCATACTTTACCCATGGTAAATAAAATTTTGATAAAATGTATTCATAAATATGTCCTTTAAGAAACAAATCTGGATTTGGTTATATCCATGCAAATCCAACTTTTAGTAACTACTACATCGTTCCACAAAGTGCCCCATTGTGTACCAAGTGACAATGTGGTGGTCAATGGGCAAAGAATTTCCCTTTATACAAACCCAATATCTAGGTTTTCATAATGATTTTTTTTCTAAGAAGATGTGGGTGCCAAAAATTTTGTTATCTGGAAATCTCGGATACAAACAAGTTTGGATTCCAAAAGTCTAATTCTTTTCTTGTTTTTAGGATGATAAAGGAAGTACCAACAACAATACATGGTACATGGATAGTGGATGTTCCCAGCACATGAATGGTAACAAAAGCTATTTTGAAAATATTATAAAGACAAAAGGAGGAAAGGTATCTTTAGGAGATAATGATCAGGGAGAAATTGTTGGTATAGGTAATATTGTTTTTCTTGGTAAAACATTGATTTAAAATGTTTTATTTGTTAAATGACTTATGCACAACCTCATTAGAATAAGTAAATTATGTGATGAGGGTTACCTTGTGAATTTTAGGAATGATAAATTCTTAGTTCACAATTCCAAGGAAGAATTTATTCTCTCAGCCAATAGGCAAGAGAATGTTTACACTTTAATCATAGAAGACCTTAGGAGCCAAGACCTACCTTGCCATAGTGCAATGGAAGATCATTCTTGGTTATGGAATAGAATATTACGTCACTGTACCCTTAGGAACTTATGTAACCTGTCTAAGAAAAAACCATTTAAGGATCTACTAGAGCATATATTTTATTCTTCTAATGTTTGTGATCCTTGTAAATATGGAAAGAAACATAAATCTAGTTTTAAATAAATCGGTGAAGTCTCAGCAACTGATGCATTAAAGTTAGTTCACATGGATCTTTTTGGTCCAACACAAACTGGAAGCATTAGAGTCAAATACTATGTGTTTGTTTTAGTTGATTATTACACTAGATTTACATGGGTCTATTTTCTAGAAAATAAGTCTGAAGCTTTCTCTTATTTCAAAATTTTTAGAGCCCAAGTTAAAAATGACAAAAATCTTCCATTGAAAACTATTCATAGTGATCATGGAGCGGAATTTCAAAATTCTAATTTTGAAACCTTTTGTAGTAGAAATGGTAATACTCACAACTTTTCAGCACCTAGAACTCCTGAAAACAAAATAGTGTAGTTGAAAGAAGAAATAGAATTCCTTAAGAAATGACTAGAACCATGTTGAGTTAGTATTCTATAGCTAGAAATTTCTGGGCTGAAGCTATAAGTACTGCTTTATATACTATAAATCGAGTTTGGATTAGACCTTTTCTTAATAAAACTCATTATGAGTTATGGAATTGTAGAAAACCTAGACTTTCCTACTTTATGGTTTTTGGATGCAAGGTATTCATCTTGAATACTAAAGATAATCTACACAAATTTACACCAAAATCTTATGAAGGAATTTTCTTAGGCTACTCCACAACTTCTAAGGCTTATAGAGTTTTCAATAAAAACAATTGTACTATTGAGGAAACAGTGCATGTAAAATTTGATGAATCTGATCCTTTTTTAAACAATCCCAACCTATATCCTCGGATGTGTTATCAAAAACTTATTATCAACCTTTGATAGAATATCCTTATGATAAGGAAAATGATCAAGAAGATATTTCTGAAACATTTACCCCAGAAGACATTCTACCCTAGGTTGATGAACAGGTTTTACAAAACCCAAATCAGGTGTTTCTTATGAATCATCACAGTGATAGTATCATTGGTGATGTAAATAAACCTGTATGAACTATATGTTCCTTGAGAAATGAAGTAGAAAATCCAGCATTCCTTTCCTAATTAGAACAAAAAATCACTGATGAATCACTATGTGATGACTATTGGATCAAAGCAATGCAATAAGAACTAATTGAATTTTAAAGGAATAAAGTCTGGACCTTGGTTGAAAGAACTAAGGAAACTTTTGTTATTGGAGTGAAATGGGCCTTCGGAAAAATTTTGATGAAAATGGAGTCAGTGTATGAATAAATGTAGACTAGTTTATAAAGTCAATAATCAACAAGAGGTAATAGACTGTAACAGCCCAAGATTTTATAAAAAAATATTCTTTTTAATTTTAGTAAAGTCTTGTGTTGTACGCTACACCAAAAGGAGCTTGTACAACACGCATCCTTGACTTGCCTTGCATTACACGCAATCACGACCTTCCTCGATAGCATGTGTAATACGCAATACCGAGTTTCACTAAACAACGATATGCTATTAAAATATTATTAAAACTAGCCGTTATGAATAGTAATAACCATTTTTTAAAACTCTGTAAATCTTATTTTTAAAAATGAACTTCATTTTTGGATTCGGAGTATCGAATTTAGCCTAAGGTGAAATTTTGGTACTTTTCGGATAACTTTCATATTCTGATGAATAGTGAAAATTAATAAATTATAATTAAAAACAACTTTTTTAATCGAAATAATTAATAGTGATAAATTATTAATTTGAGTGGTTTTAAAGTATATTTAGAATATATTTTTACAATTTAATACTATGTTGGTCATTGGTTGTAATTTCACATTTAAACAAGACATAATCAAGTGTCAATCTTTTGATATATATTGTTTCCTAAAAACACGCTATTTATTTTAACAGCGGGATTTAATTATAAAATTAATTAATGCAACTTCTATGTTATGAATTTGGTAAAATAGATTTCATTTTTGAATTCGGAATAAGAAATATATCTTAGGATGAAATTTTGGCATTGTTCTGAAAAAACATCAATTTTTGATGAATAGTGAAACTACTAAGTGGTAGTTAAAAAAAACTGAATTTTTCATAAAACTTAATTTTACCGCTTATGTGAATGGAATTTCAAAAATCTGACAGACACGGTTGATATCAGTAATAAAAATGTGGTTCAATGAGATAAAAATAATTTTTTGGTGAATAGTAACTTTTTACTTTTTTTACCGCGGTTAATAGTAAATAGGGTAACTAAGGGTAAATATGATATTACTATTACTCTAACACATGTCCTAATTCCATTGGACAAGTGTAATTCGACCAAAAACAAACTTAGGAATAAAATATGACCATTTAGGCCCACTTGGATTAGATTAGGACATTTATTATTATTTAATTCAAAGAAGAGTTAAAAGAGTTAAAATCAAAGTTTATTTACTAAAACATTTTTAATATAGGATTATACATAAGATAAATTCGATTGTAAATATTCATTAGAAAGATAAAAAGATTTTCCACATAATTGTATTTTATTTGTAATTTTTAGACATAAAATAAGTTAATTTATTTATGACACAAAGATGATGCAGTAATTATCTTATTAATGAAATATTGACATAATTGATGTTATAAACACAAAACAAAATATAATTTGAGACTTTTTATGAATTCCAATAATTTTCTAGGTTACTATGATATATTAGTGTTTATTTAATCAACTTGGTTCGAACATATAATTCTGTTATGACTTTCACAAAAATCATATATCAAATAGTGTCAAAATTGACAAAAAATAGTTTTTAAATCAAATATTATATTATTAATTGTTATTTTATTCCTAAAAATCTAAGGTTCGGCCAAATGACTTAGATAAGGATATATATATTAATAATAAACAATTTGGGGTTAGTTTGGCATTTTATAGTAAGTGTATTAACCATATAGTGAAAGAAAACAAAAAGACACGGTAAAAGTTAAATTATTTAACTTAGAGTTAAATCTAATTGATAAGGTTAAAATAATACCCTAAACTTGTCTAAATCTTATTGGTTGATATTATTTCGACCCAACCCCACTTTAGCTTCGAAATAATACCCTTTGGAACCATTATAAACCTATTTTGACTTTAATATAAAATAATATTTTGAGATATTCCTAAGGTGCCCCTCTCCTCCCTTATAAAAGGACACCTCCTCCCCCTCCTCCTCACACCAATTTGAGCACTCAAGCTCGGCCAAACCCTGCCAAAATCTCTTCTCCACTTCCCTAGCAACATCCTAGAGGTTCTGGTCTACCTCAAAGACCAATTTTAGTTCCCTAAGAGGAGGTCTCCAAAAGGCGCTTCAAAGAAGAGGTAATTACCGTTACCAATTCTTTCATCTTTATTTCTTCTTCCACTTCTTCTTCTTAGGTTGTTTCATTATGAAGTAATAACATCAGTATCACTCATATACTGATATGTTATTATAAGTATTAAACAACCCTATTTCACCATCTATCTATCCTATGGAAAAAGAAATCACCCCGCGTGCGTACGTACGGAATACCGTCTCCACGCCGTGGTGTAATCTATTTTCCACAATCACCATACAAGGATGGGTATAATGGTGTAATGAGTAACTATATATGATTATTATGAAGTAATATTGATACTGAAATAATATATATATATACTCCAATACAATTCCACGATCATAGGAACGATATCATCACTCGTGCGTACGTGCGGACTACCGTCTCCACGACGCGATGAGATTCATTCTCCATGTTAACCATTTAAGAATGATTATAAAGTATATATAAGAAATAATAATGAAATATATGACATTATAAAGCTACTGGATTTATGTATATATATATATATGTATGTCATCTACTTACTTCCATTCAAGACAATAGGGAAAGGAAAACAGCGTTCATGCGTACGTACGGACTACCGTCTCCATGAACGGTGTTTTTCATTTTATTTATCTATCTATTATATATATATATATATACTGAATATATATGATATATAAATCAAATTTTATATTCTGGAAGTAAGGAAATCATGATATAAGTAATAATAATGTCAAGAACAACAAGTCAAAACACCTACGATAAATGAAACGATTTTACCCAAAACGCTTCTTTAACATGGAATTTACAAAAGAACGGGTAATATAATGTCATAAGTGAACCATATATGATATCATAACAATGAATATGATTCTATAATAAGTCAATGACATTATTTAAATCATTATACCGGAGGTTCGGACACATACGAAGCAAGTCGGACCTAAGGTAAGGGAAATATCACAATCTCATTTTTATCCGAGATTGTTTATTCATAAGTATTTATTGGGGTGTATTTTATCATCCACATCCATGTTTCATCAATATGTAATATTATTTCCATCCACCTACAATTGTTTAAATCCATTTTTACCCTTCGGTGAGTTTTTAGTAATATCTATGAAAGGAATCTTTTGTCATACGAGGTACTTTTTGACTTTTCCGACAAAAGTACGAAGAATGTTTTTTTAACTTATACGGCAAGAATCGATTTTTAAAACAGTATTTCCAAGAATCTTCCTCTATAAGTTTTCAAGTTTATTTTTAATCAACTTCTTTTATTTTAAAGTTTTATGTCATGTTATAAAAGGAAAAATGTTTTTGAAGAAGAAAGGATATTTTCCTCAAGAATGGAGTTCAAGTGTTTTATCAAAATTATTTTCCATCTAAGATAATAAAGGGTTATGTTTTTATCCCTATTATTACATTGATTTGACTATGTTGTGATGTAATTATGTTTATGAATTCCTTTATCTTATATGAATGGTTTTATGATGTCATGTTGTTTAAGAATCCCATTTTTATTACATGGGTTATGAAATGATGTATGATTTATGATTTTGTCGCACACATAAGAAAGAATTCATTATGAGATGGGTGGGACCTATATCTCCCTCCAATGCATTGGGTAAAGATTTTATATCTCATGAGATAGACATGTCTGGAATGGTAGGTTATACCGGTTCAGTGAAACAGGACTGAAACGAGGGTTACTCGATTCAGAAAGGGACTTTGTCCACTAAGATAGTCTTGGAAATGAGTCTTGACTAACAAGAAATGATTCTCTATGATTATGTGTGAATGCCACAAAGTTTCATGTTTTATGTTATGATTATTGTGATTACATTTCACTGCCATGATTTACCCCATGTTATGAAATTATGATCTCTTTTGCAGGTTAAGATTTCCAAAATTTATGTGCTTATGTATATGATGTGATTGATATTTCTTTTGTTTACCCTTACTGAGCATTTGAGCTCACCCTTTTATGTTTTCTTTTCCCCAGGATATAAAGAAAGGTTTTAGGTATAAAAAAAGATGATCTTTATGGGAGATGTTGAAGATCTTTCACCACGATTAGAAGATTACGTTCCGAGTTTCCAAAGACACTAAACTATTACGATCCTTGTGTGTGTGTTTTTGTTATGTACTAAGTATTCCGCAAATGTAATGTAATTTCCATGTACGATAAGCTTAGGGTCTCTACAGTTGGTATCAGAGGAAAGGTTTAGTCAACCTTTGGAAACTAGGATGCGAAAACGTTAGTTATTTCTAAGGTATGTCTAGGGATGTCCCTAAGGATAAGTATACATATAGGATATTTTCCTAGAACTATGGTAACGATATTAGAATAAACCTAAGAAGTTAGGTATTGAGGATACTTTCCCTTTACTATGTTGTTTTCTCTAGCATGATTTTTGATTCTCACAAAATTATTTTTGTGTTTTAGTTAATGGAGGGAACCAAAAGGAATTTAGTTAACATTGAATCCAATGGACAAATTGGTGACTATGAGCAACAAAATTGTGTAATGCCTAGAGAGAATGATGTTGTGATTATGCCGAATCAATCATCGCGATATATGATTAACAAGGTGAATTTTAGTGGTATGCCTAATTCATCAAAGAAGAGGAAGATAGACTATTATGCATGTTCGCATGTTGAGGAGAATAAAGAAAGGAAGATTGAGATTTCTAAAGAAGGGAAGAAGAACCATGAGGAATACCTCAAATGGAGGGACCGATGTTATCTGTGTGGAGAAAAGGGTCATAGAGTGACAGACTGTTATGGAGTTCAATGTCTTATTTGTTGAGAACATGGGCATTACCCAACTCAATGCCCTGACCTAAAAAGTTACTTCTAAATCAAGGAAGGACTTATTCCAGGATAATCATTGATGTGGATGGACTGAAGTGTTTTGGTATTCAAGAATAATGTTCTTGAGGTACTTTTATGGTGTGTTGAAATATTTAAGTATTGGTCTATTGTGGTTTTCAATAATTTTAAGGTACCGGTAACTATGAAAAGTGATTCAAATATTTTGGAAAGTAGATGATAAGTGCATAATGAAAGGATAAGAAGATAATGAGATGTTTGATTGTATTCATGAGCTCATGATTGATATAAGGACTAAGTGATATCATGGTTTGAGTATATAGAATTTTGAGGATTTCGGTATGTGAAAAGTGTTAACTTTTAACTGCATTCAAGTTTTCACTAAGGTTCAATGGGTATTCAAGAGAGTACAAGATTAAGGCCGTTGAATGTTTGGAATGTGACCAACAAGATATATCTTATGATATATGGGGATCAACGATGGTATTAAATCTCTGGTAACCGTTTTCACTATGTTATGAGAATGGACTGCAGTATTATGGATAAGCCTAAAGATTGGAACGGATTATGTTGGATATAAGTTAGTATTGTTTAAGGATAGAAGTTTTTTCGATATTATTGATGGGATGTTATAGTAATATAGTTTCATAAAAAGGACAACCTGCAGGACGGGCGACAGCCCATCGCTTCGGACAAGGCTATGGGAATCGAACCCACAACCAAAGTGCGACTGGCCTTTATCGCCTACCACTGGCCTACAGGATGTCCCTGTTTAGTAGAAACTAGTTTTATTATATTAAGCAGTATGATATATGAAGTATAAGTCCATTTTAGGAACCATATATGATTAATCTCACTATAGAATGACTTATGTATATTTAATAACTTTTGCTAACCTTTTGTTTGAGACAGATGGAATGAACAATCATTCTATCACATGATCTGCTAACACTTCACGAATAACAAATTCAACTTCATTTATTTAAGAGATGAAGTGGAAATTGTTCAAGGCACGAACAACAGTGAGATTGTACCAAAATAAAGTAAGTATTTATTCTAATTCAAATTTTCAACTTTAGGGAAATGATCTTGAAAACCAAAAATGTTGTCCTAGTAATCTTATATCTGATGAATTAGATGGTACCTTATATCATCACAAATCTATGGATTTGTGATTACTGGCTTTTCCATAGCCATGTTCTCTACCACTCTCCATCAGAACATGATGGTTAGATTTCCCTTTCATATCCATATTTTCACCTATGTGGAAACCCAGTGATTAGTTTATTTGGGTAATCGTTACATTTCATACTTTAGTTTTTAAAGCCAAGTTTTGGTATTCCTTTTTACGATGTGGGTTTATATTAAAGAAACTTTCGAATAGTAAACAATTTATAACCCCGACGAATTTCGAGGGCGAAATTCATTTTATGGGGGGTAGAATGTAACAGCCCAAGAATTTATAAAAAAATATTCTTTTTAATTTTATTAAAGTCTTGTGTTGTACGCTACACCAAAAGGAGCTTGCACAACACACATCCTTGACTTGCCTTGCATTACACGCAATCACGACCTTCCTCGATAGCGTGTGTAATACGCAATACCGAGTTTCACTAAACAACGATATGCTATTAAAATATTATTAAAACTAGCCGTTATGAATAGTAATAACCATTTTTTAAAACTCTGTAAATCTTATTTTTCAAAATGAACTTCATTTTTGGATTCGGAGTATCGAATTTAGCCTAAGGTGAAATTTTGGTACTTTTCGGATAACTTTCATATTCTGATGAATAGTGAAAATTACTAAATTATAATTAAAAACAACTTTTTTAATCGAAATAATTAATAGTGATAAATTATTAATTTGAGTGGTTTTAAAGTATATTTAGAATATATTTTTACAATTTAATACTATGTTGGTCATTGGTTGTAATTTCACATTTAAACCAGACATAATCAAGTGTCAATCTTTTGATATATATTGTTTCCTAAAAACACGCTATTTATTTTAACAGCGGGATTTAATTATAAAATTAATTAATGAAACTTCTATTTTATGAATTTGGTAAAATAGATTTCATTTTTGAATTCGGAATATGAAATATATCTTAGGATGAAATTTTGGCATTGTTCTGAAAAAACATCAATTTTTGATGAATAGTGAAACTACTAAGTGGTAGTTAAAATAAAAACTGAATTTTTCATAAAACTTAATTTTACCGCTTATGTGAATGGAATTTCAAAAATCCGACAGACACGGTTGATATCAGTAAGAAAAATGTGGTTCAATGAGATAAAAATAATTTTTTGGTGAATAGTAACTTTTTACTTTTTTTACCGCGGTTAATAGTAAATAGGGTAACTAAGGGTAAATATGATATTACTATTACCCTAACACATGTCCTAATTCCATTGGACAAGTGTAATTCGACCAAAAACAAACTTAGGAATAAAATATGACCATTTAGGCCCACTTGGATTAGATTAAGACATTTATTATTATTTAATTCAAAGAAGAGTTAAAAGAGTTAAAATCAAAGTTTATTTACTAAAACATTTTTAATATAGGGTTATGCATAAGATAAATTCTATTTTAAATATTCAATAGAAAGCTAAAAAGATTTCCCACATAATTGTATTTTATTTGTAATTTTTAGACATAAAATAAGTTAATTTATTTATGACACAAAGATGATGCAGTAATTATCTTATTAATGAAATATTGACATAATTGATGTTATAAACACCAAACGAAACATAATTTGAGACTTTTTATGAATTCCAATAATTTTCTAGGTTACTATGATATATTAGTGTGGATTTAATCAACTTGGTTCGAACATATAATTCTGTTATGACTTTCACAAAAATCATATATCAAATAGTGTCAAAATTGACACAAAATAGTTTTTAAATCAAATATTATATTATTAATTGTTATTTTATTCCTAAAAATCTAAGGTTCGGCCAAATGACTTATATAAGGATATATATATTAATAATAAACAATTTGGGGTTCGTTTGGCATTTTATAGCAAGTGTATTAACCATATAGTGAAAGAAAACAAAAAGACACGGTAAAAGTTAAATTATTTAACTTAGAGTTAAATCTAATTGATAAGGTTAAAATAATACCCTAAACTTGTCTAAATATTATTGGTTGATAGGATTTCGACCCAACCCCACTTTAGCTTCGAAATAAGACCCTTTGGAACCATTATAAACCGATTTTGACTTTAATATAAAATAATATTTTGAGATCTTCCTAAGGTGCCCCTCTCCTCCCTTATAAAAGGACACCTCCTCCCCCTCCTCCTCACACCAATTTGAGCACTCAAGCTCGGCCAAACCCTCCCAAAATCTCTTTTCCACTTCCCTAGAAACATCCTAGAGGTTCTGGTCTTCCTCAAAGACCAATTTTAGTTCCCTAAGAGGAGGTCTCCAAAAGGCGCTTCAAAGAAGAGGTAATTACCGTTACCAATTCTTTCATCTTTATTTCTTCTTCCACTTCTTCTTCTTAGGTTGTTTCATTATGAAGTAATAACATCAGTATAACTAATATACTGATTTGTTATTATAAGTATGAAACAACCCTATTTCACCATCTATCTATCCTACGGAAAAAGAAATCACCGCGCGTGCGTACGTACTGAATATCGTCTCCACGCCGTGGTGTAATCTATTTTCCACCATCACCTTACAAGGATGGGTATAATGGTGTAATGAGTAACTATATATGATTATTATGAAGTAATATTGATACTGAAATAATATATATATATACTCCAATACAATTCCACGATCATAGGAACGATATCATCACTCGTGCGTACGTACGGACTACCGTCTCCACGACGCGATGAGATTCATTCTCCATGTTAACCATTTAAGAATGATTTTAAAGTATATATAAGAAATAATAATTAAATACATGACATTATAAAGCTACTGGATTTATGTATATATATATATGTATGTCATCTACTTACTTCCATTCAAGACAATAGGGAAAGGAAAACAGCGTTCATGCGTACGTACGGACTACCGTCTCCATGAACGGTGTTTTTCATTTTATTTATCTATCTATTATATATATATATATATACTGAATATATATGATATATAAATCAAATTTTATATTCTGGAAGTAAGTAAATCATGATATAAGTAATAATAATGTCAAGAACAACAAGTCAAAACACCTACGATAAATGAAACGATTTTACCCAAAACGCTTCTTTAACATGGAATTTACAAAAGAACGGGTAATATAATGTCATAAGTGAACCATATATGATATCATAACAATGAATATGATTCTATAATAAGTCAATGACATTATTTAAATCATTATACAGGAGTTTCGGACACATACGAAGCAAATCGGACCTATGGTAAGGGAAATATCACAATCTCATTTTTATCCGAGATTGTTTATTCATAAGTATTTACTGGGGTGTATTTTATCATCCACATCCATGTTTCATCAATATGTAATATTATTTCCATCCACCTACAATTGTTTAAATCCATTTTTACCCTTCGGTGAGTTTTTAGTAATATATATGAAAGGAATCTTTTGTCATACGAGGTACTTTTTGACTTTTCCGACAAAAGTACGAAAAAATGTTTTTTTTAACTTATACGGCAAGAATGGATTTTTAAAACAGTATTTCCAAGAATCTTCCTCTATAAGATTTCAAGTTTATTTTTAATCAACTTCTTTTATTTTAAATTTTTTTGACATGTTATAAAAGGAAAAATGTTTTTGAAGAATAAAGGATATTTTCCTCAAAAATGGAGTTCAAGTGTTTTATAAAAATTATTTTCCATCTAAGATAATAAAGGGTTCTGTTTTTATCCCTATTATTACATTGTTTTGACTATGTTGTGATGGAATTATGTTTATGAATTCCTTTATCTTATATGAATGGTTTTATGATGTCATGTTGTTTAAGAATCCCATTTTTATTACATGGGTTATGCAATGATGTATGATTTATGATTTTGTGGCACACATAAGAAAGAATTCATTATGAGATGGTTGGGACCTATATCTCCCTCCAATGCATTGGGTAAAGATTTTATATCTCATGAGATAGACATGGCTGGAATGGTAGGTTATACCGGTTCAGTGAAACAGGACTGAAACGAGGGTTACTCGATTCAGAAAGGGACTTTGTCCACTAAGATAGTCTTGGAAATGAGTCTTGACTAACAAGAAATGATTCTCTATGATTATGTGTGAATGCCACAATGTTTCATGTTTTATGTTATGATTATTGTGATTACATTTCACTGCCATGATTTACCCCATGTTATGAAATTATGATCTCTTTTGCAGGTTAAGATTTCCAAAATTTATGTGCTTATGTATATGATGTGATTGATATTTCTTTTGTTTACCCTTACTGAGCATTTGAGCTCACCCTTTTATGTTTTATTTTCCCCAGGATATAAAGAAAGGTTTTAGGTATAAAAAAAAGATGATCTTTATGGGAGATGTTGAAGATCTTTCACCGCGATTAGAAGATTACGTTCCGAGTTTCCAAAGACACTAAACTATTACGATCCTTGTGTGTGTGTTTTTGTTATGTACTAAGTATTCTGCAAATGTAATGTAATGTCCATGTACGATAAGCTTAGGGTCTCTACAGTTGGTATCAGAGGAAAGGTTTAGTCAACCTTTGGAAACTAGGATGCGAAAACGTTAGTTATTTCTAAGGTATGTCTAGGGATGTCCCTAAGGATAAGTATACATATAGGATATATTCCTAGAACTATGGTAACGATATTAGAATAAACCTAAGAAGTTAGGTATTGAGGATACTTTCCCTTTACTATGTTGTTTTCTCTAGCATGATTTTTGATTCTCACAAAATTATTTTTGTGTTTTAGTTAATGGAGGGAACCAAAAGGAATTCAGTTAACATTGAATCCAATGGACAAATTGGTGACTATGAGCAACAAAATTGAGTAATGCCTAGAGAGAAAGATGTTGTGATTATGCCGAATCAATCATCGCGATATATGATTAACAAGGTGAAATTTAGTGGTATGCCTAATTCATCAAAGAAGAGGAAGATAGACTATTATTCATGTTCGCATGTTGAGGAGCATAAAGAAAGGAAGATTGAGATTTCTAAAGAAGGGAAGAAGAACCATGAAGAATACCTCAAATGGAGGGACCGATGTTATCTGTGTGGAGAAAAGGGTCATAGAGTGACAGACTGTTATGGAGTTCAATGTCTTATTTGTGGAGAACATGGGCATTACCCAACTCAATGCCTTGACCTAAAAAGTTACTTCTAAATCAAGGAAGGACTTATTCCAGGATAATCATTGATGTGGATGGACTGAAGTGTTTTGGTATTCAAGAATAATGTTCTTGAGGTACTTTTATGGTGTGTTGAAATATTTAAGTATTGGTCTATTGTGGTTTTCAATAATTTTAAGGTACCGGTAACTATGAATAGTGATTCAAATATTTTGGAAAGTAGATGATAAGTGCATAATAAAAGGATAAGAAGATAATGAGATGTTTGATTGTATTCATGAGCTCATGATTGATATAAGGACTAAGTGATATCATGGTTTGGGTATATAGAATTTTGAGGATTTCGGTATGTGAAAAGTGTTAACTTTTAACTGCATTCAAGTTTTCACTAAGGTTCAATGGGTATTCAAGAGAGTACAAGATTAAGGCCTTTGAATGTTTGGAATGTGACCAACAAGATATATCTTATGATATATGGGGATCAACGATGGTATTAAATCTCTGGTAATCGTTTTCACTATGTTATGAGAATGGACTGCAGTATTATGGATAAGCCTGAAGATTGGAATGGATTATGTTGGACATAAGTTAGTATTGTTTAAGGATATATGTTTTTTCGATATTATTGATGGGATGTTATAGTAATATAGTTTTATAAAAAGGACAACCTGCAGGACGGGAGACAGCCCATCGCTTCGGACAAGGCTATGGGAATCGAACCCACAACCGAAGTGCGACTGGCCTTTATCGCCTACCACTGGCCTACAGGAAGTCCCTGTTTAGTAGAAACTTGTTTTATTATATTAAGCAGTATGATATATGAAGTATAAGTCCATTTTAGGAACCATATATGATTAATCTCACTATAGAATGACTTATGTATATTTAATAACTTTTGCTAACCTTTTGTTTGAGACAGATGGAATGAACAGTCATTCTATCACATGATCTGCTAACACTTCACGAATAACAAATTCAACTTCATTTATTTAAGAGATGAAGTGGAAATTGTTCAAGGCACGAACAACAGTGAGATTGTACCAAAATAAAGTAAGTATTTATTCTAATTCAAATTTTCAACTTTAGGGAAATGATCTTGAAAACCAAAAATGTTGTCCTAGTAATCTTATACCTGATGAATCAGATAGTACCTTATATCATCACAAATCTATGGATTTGTGATTACTGGCTTTTCCATAGCCATGTTCTCTGCCACTCTCCATCAGAACATGATGGTTAGATTTCCCTTTCATATCCATATTTTCACCTATGTGGTAACCCAATGATTAGTTTATTTGGGTAATCGTTACATTTCATACTTTAGTTTTTAAAGCCAAGTTTTGGTATTCCTTTTTACGATGTGGGTTTCTATTAAAGAAACTTTCGAATAGTAAACCATTTATAACCCGGACGAATTTCGAGGGTGAAATTCATTTTAAGGGGGGTAAAATGTAACAGCCCAAGATTTTATAAAAAAATATTCTTTTTAATTTTATTAAAGTCTTTTGTTGTACGCTACACCAAAAGGAGCTTGCACAACACGCGTCCTTGACTTGCCTTGCATTACACGCAATCACGACCTTCCTCGATAGCGTGTGTAATACGCAATACCGAGTTTCACTAAACAACGATATGCTATTAAAATATTATTAAAACTAGCCATTATGAATAGTAATAACCATTTTTTAAAACTCTGTAAATCTTATTTTTCAAAATGAACTTCATTTTTGGATTCGGAGTATCGAATTTAGCCTAAGGTGAAATTTTGGTACTTTTCGGATAACTTTCATATTCTAATGAATAGTGAAAATTACTAAATTATAATTAAAAACAACATTTTTAATCGAAATAATTAATAGTGATAAATTATTAATTTGAGTGGTTTTAAAGTATATTTAGAATATATTTTTACAATTTAATACTATGTTGGTCATTGGTTGTAATTTCACATTTAAACCAGACATAATCAAGTGTCAATCTTTTGATATATATTGTTTCCTAAAAACACGCTATTTATTTTAACAGCGGGATTTAATTATAAAATTAATTAATGCAACTTCTATGTTATGAATTTGGTAAAATAGATTTCATTTTTGAATTCGGAATATGAAATATATCTTAGGATGAAATTTTGGCATTGTTCTGAAAAAACATCAATTTTTGATGAATAGTGAAACTACTAAGTGGTAGTTAAAATAAAAACTGAATTTTTCATAAAACATAATTTTACCGCTTATGTGAATGGAATTTCAAAAATCCGACAGACACGGTTGATATCAGTAAGAAAAATGTGGTTCAATGAGATAAAAATAATTTTTTGGTGAATAGTAACTTTTTACTCTTTTTACCGCGGTTAATAGTAAATAGGGTAACTAAGGGTAAATATGATATTACTATTACCCTAACACATGTCCTAATTCCATTGGACAAGTGTAATTCGACCAAAAACAAACTTAGGAATAAAATATGACCATTTAGGCCCACTTGGATTAGATTAGGACATTTATTATTATTTAATTCAAAGAAGAGTTAAAAGAGTTAAAATCAAAGTTTATTTACTAAAACATTTTTAATATAGGGTTATACATAAGATAAATTCTATTGTAAATATTCATTAGAAATCTAAAAAGATTTCCCACATAATTGTATTTTATTTGTAATTTTTAGACATAAAATAAGATAATTTATTTATGACACAAAGATGATGCAGTAATTATCTTATTAATGAAATATTGACATAATTGATGTTATAAACACCAAAAGAAATATAATTTGAGAATTTTTATGAATTCCAATAATTTTCTAGGTTACTATAATATATTATTGTTGATTTAATCAACTTGGTTCGAACATATAATTCTGTTATGACTTTCACAAAAATCATATATCAAATAGTGTCAAAATTGACACAAATAGTTTTTAAATCAAATATTATATTATTAATTGTTATTTTATTCCTAAAAATCTACGGTTCGGCCAAATGACTTAGATAAGGATATATATATTAATAATAAACAATTTGGGGTTCGTTTGGCATTTTATAGTAAGTGTATTAACCATATAGTGAAAGAAAACAAAAAGACACGGTAAAAGTTAAATTATTTAACTTAGAGTTAAATCTAATTGATAAGGTTAAAATAATACCCTAAACTTGTCTAAATCTTATTGGTTGATAGGATTTCGACCCAACCCCAATTTAGCTTCGAAATAAGACCCTTTGTAACCATTATAAACCGATTTTGACTTTAATATAAAATAATATTTTGAGATATTCCTAAGGTGCCCCTCTCCTCCCTTATAAAAGGACACATCCTCCCCCTCCTCCTCACACAAATTTGAGCACTCAAGCTCGGCCAACCCCTGCCAAAATCTCTTCTCCACTTCCCTAGAAACATCCTAGAGGTTGTGGTCTTCCTCAAAGACCAATTTTAGTTCCCTAAGAGGAGGTCTCCAAAAGGCGCTTCAAAGAAGAGGTAATTACCGTTACCAATTCTTTCATCTTTATTTCTTCTTCCACTTCTTCTTCTTAGGTTGTTTCATTATGAAGTAATAACATCAGTATCACTCATATAATTATATGTTATTATAAGTATTAAACAACCCTATTTCACCATCTATCTATCCTACAGAAAAAGAAATCACCGCGCGTGCGTACGTACGGAATACCGTCTCCACGCTGTGGTGTAATCTATTTTCCACCATCACCTTACAAGGATGGGTATAATGGTGTAATGAGTAACTATATATGATTATTATGAAGTAATATTGATACTGAAATAATATATATATATACTTCAATACAATTCTACGATCATAGGAACGATATCATCACTCGTGCGTACGTACGGACTACCGTCTCCACGACGCGATGAGATTCATTCTCCATGTTAACCCTTTAAGAATGATTATAAAGTATATATAAGAAATAATAATGAAATATATGACATTATAAATCTACTGGATTTATGTATATATATATATGTATGTCATCTACTTAATTCCATTCAAGACAATAGGGAAAGGAAAACAGCGTTCATGCGTACGTACGGACTACCGTCTCCATGAACGGTGTTTTTCATTTTATTTATCTATCTATTATATATATATATATACTGAATATATATGATATATAAATCAAATTTTATATTCTGTAAGTAAGTAAATCATGATATAAGTAATAATAATGTCAAGAACAACAAGTCAAAACACCTACGATAAATGAAACGATTTTACCCAAAACGCTTCTTTATCATGGAATTTACAAATGAACGGGTAATATAATGTCATAAGTGAACCATATATGATATCATAACAATGAATATGATTCTATAATAAGTCAATGACATTATTTAAATCATTATACAGGAGGTTCAGACACATACGAAGCAAATCAGACATATGGTAAGGGAAATACCACAATCTCATTTTTATCCGAGATTGTTTATTCATAAGTATTTACTGGGGTGTATTTTATCATCCACATCCATGTTTCATCAATATGTAATATTATTTCCATCCACCTACAATTGTTTAAATCCATTTTTACCCTTCGGTGAGTTTTTAGTAATATCTATGAAAGGAATCTTTTGTCATACGAGGTACTTTTTGACTTTTCCGACAAAAGTACGAAGAATGTTTTTTTTAACTTATACGGCAAGAATGGATTTTTAAAACAGTATCTCCAAGAATCTTCCTCTATAAGTTTCCAAGTTTATTTTTAATCAAATTCTTTTATTTTAAATTTTTATGACATGTTATAAAAGGAAAAATGTTTTTGAAGAAGAAAGGATATTTTCCTCAAGAATGGAGTTCAAGTGTTTTATCAAAATTATTTTCCATCTAAGATAATAAAGGGTTCTGTTTTTATCCCTATTATTACATTGATTTGACTATGTTGTGATGGAATTATGTTTATGAATTCCTTTATCTTATATGAATGGTTTTATGATGTCATGTTGTTTAAGAATCCCATTTTTATTACATGGGTTATGCAATGATGTATGATTTATGATTTTGTGGCACACATAAGAAAGAATTAATTATGAGATGGGTGGGACCTATATCTCCCTCCAATGCATTGGGTAAAGATTTTATATCTCATGAGATAGACATGGCTGGAATGGTAGGTTATACCGGTTCAGTGAAACAGGACTGAAACGAGGGTTACTCGATTCAGAAAGGGAATTTGTCCACTAAGATAGTCTTGGCAATGAGTCTTGACTAACAAGAAATGATTCTCTATGATTATGTGTGAATGCCACAATGTTTCATGTTTTATGTTATGATTATTGTGATTACATTTCACTGCCATGATTTACCCCATGTTATGAAATTATGATCTCTTTTGCAGGTTAAGATTTCCAAAATTTATGTGCTTATGTATATGATGTGATTGATATTTCTTTTGTTTACCCTTACTGAGCATTTGAGCTCACCCTTTTATGTTTTATTTTCCCCAGGATATAAATAAAGGTTTTAGGTATAAAAAAAGATGATCTTTATGGGAGATGTTGAAGATCTTTCACCACGATTAGAAGATTACGTTCCGAGTTTCCAAAGACACTAAACTATTACGATCCTTGTGTGTGTGTTTTTGTTATGTACTAAGTATTCCGCAAATGTAATGTAATGTCCATGTACGATAAGCTTAGGGTCTCTACAGTTGGTATCAGAGGAAAGGTTTAGTCAACCTTTGGAAACAAGGATGCGAAAAAGTTAGTTATTTCTAAGGTATGTCTAGGGATGTCCCTAAGGATAAGTATACATATAGGATATATTCCTAGAACTATGGTAACGATATTAGAATAAACCTAAGAAGTTAGGTATTGAGGATACTTTCCCTTTACTATGTTGTTTTCTCTAGCATGATTTTTGATTCTCACAAAATTATTTTTGTGTTTTAGTTAATGGAGGGAACCAAAAGGAATTCAGTTAACATTGAATCCAATGGACAAATTGGTGACTATGAGCAACAAAATTGTGTAATTCCTAGAGATAAAGATGTTGTGATTATGCCGAATCAATCATCGCGATATATGATTAACAAGGTGAAATTTAGTGGTATGCCTAATTCATCAAAGAAGAGGAAGATAGACTATTATGCATGTTCGCATGTTGAGGAGCATAAAGAAAGGAAGATTGAGATTTCTAAAGAAGGGAAGAAGAACCATGAGGAATACCTCAAATGGAGGGACCGATGTTATCTGTGTGGAGAAAAGGGTCATAGAGTGACAGACTGTTATGGAGTTCAATGTCTTATTTGTGGAGAACATGGGCATTACCCAACTCAATGCCCTGACCTAAAAAGTTACTTCTAAATCAAGGAAGGACTTATTCCAGGATAATCATTGATGTGGATGGACTGAAGTGTTTTGGTATTCAAGAATAATGTTCTTGAGGTACTTTTATGGTGTGTTGAAATATTTAAGTATTGGTCTATTGTGGTTTTCAATAATTTTAAGGTACCGGTAACTATGAAAAGTGATTCAAATATTTTGGAAATTAGATGATAAGTGCATAATGAAAGGATAAGAAGATAATGAGATGTTTGATTGTATTCATGAGCTCATGATTGATATAAGGACTAAGTGATATCATGGTTTGAGTATATAGAATTTTGAGGATTTCGGTATGTGAAAAGTGTTAACTTTTAACTGCATTCAAGTTTTCACTAAGGTTCAATGGGTATTCAAGAGAGTACAAGATTAAGGTCTTTGAATGTTTGGAATGTGACCAACAAGATATATCTTATGATATATGGGGAACAACGATGGTATTAAATCACTGGTAATCATTTTCACTATGTTATGAGAATGGACTGCAGTATTATGGATAAGCCTAAAGATTGGAATGGATTATGTTGGACATAAGTTAGTATTGTTTAAGGATAGAAGTTTTTTCGATATTATTGATGGGATGTTATAGTAATATAGTTTTATAAAAAGGACAACCTGTAGGACGGGCGACAGCCCATCGCTTCGGACAAGGCTATGGGAATCGAACCCACAACCGAAGTGCGACTGGCCTTTATCGCCTACCACTGGCCTACAAGAAGTCCCTATTTAGTAGAAACTAGTTTTATTATATTAAACAGTATGATATATGAAGTATAAGTCCATTTTAGGAACCATATATGATTAATCTCACTATAGAATGACTTATGTATATTTAATAACTTTTGCTAACCTTTTGTTTGAGACAGATGGAATGAACAGTCATTCTATCACATGATCTGCTAACACTTCACGAATAACAAATTCTACTTCATTTATTTAGGAGATGAAGTGGAAATTGTTCAAGGCACGAACAACAGTGAGATTTTACCCAAATAAAGTAAGTATTTATTCTAATTCAAATTTTCAACTTTAGGGAAATGATCTTGAAAACCAAAAATGTTATCCTAGTAATCTTATACCTGATGAATCAGATGGTACCTTATATCATCACAAATCTATGGATTTGTGATTACTGGATTTTCCATAGCCATGTTCTCTGCCACTCTCCATCAGAACATGATGGTTAGATTTCCCTTTCATATCCATATTTTCACCTATGTGGAAACCCAGTGATTAGTTTATTTGGGTAATCGTTACATTTCATACTTTAGTTTTTTAAGCCAAGTTTTGGTATTCCTTTTTACGATGTGGGTTTCTATTAAAGAAACTTTCTAATAGTAAACCATTTATAACCCCGACGAATTTCGAGGGCGAAATTCATTTTAAGGGGGGTAGAATGTAACAGCCCAAGATTTTATAAAAAAATATTCTTGTTAATTTTATTAAAGTCTTGTGTTGTACGCTACACCAAAAGGAGCTTGCACAACATGCATCTTTGACTTGCCTTGCATTACACGCAATCACGACCTTCCTCGATAGCGTGTGTAATACGCAATACCGAGTTTCACTAAACAACGATATGCTATTAAAATATTATTAAAACTTGCCGTTATGAATAGTAATAACCATTTTTTAAAACTCTGTAAATCTTATTTTTCAAAATCAACTTCATTTTTGGATTCGGAGTATCGAATTTAGCCTAAGGTGAAATTTTGGTACTTTTCGGATAAATTTCATATTCTGATGAATAGTGAAAATTACTAAATTATAATTAAAAACAACTTTTTAAATCGAAATAATTAATAGTGATAAATTATTAATTTGAGTGGTTTTAAAGTATATTTAGAATATATTTTTACAATTTAATACTATTTTGGTCATTGGTTGTAATTTCACATTTAAACTAGACATAATCAAGTGTCAATCTTTTGATATATATTGTTTCCTAAAAACACGCTATTTATTTTAACAGCGGGATTTAATTATAAAATTAATTAATGCAACTTCTATGTTATGAATTTGGTAAAATAGATTTCATTTTTGAATTCGGAATATGAAATATATCTTAGGATGAAATTTTGGCATTGTTCTGAAAAAACATCAATTTTTGATGAATAGTGAAACTACTAAGTGGTAGTAAAAAAAAATTGAATTTTTCATAAAACTTAATTTTACCGCTTATGTGAATGGAATTTCAAAAATCCGACAGACACGGTTGATATCAGTAAGAAAAATGTGGTTCAATGAGATAAAAATAATTTTTTTGGTGAATAGTAACTTTTTACTTTTTTTACCACGGTTAATAGTAAATAGGGTAACTAAGGGTAAATATGATATTACTATTACCCTAACACATGTCCTAATTCCATTGGACAAGTGTAATTCGACCCAAAACAAACTTAGGAATAAAATATGACCATTTAGGCCCACTTGGATTAGATTAGGACATATATTATTATTTAATTCAAAGAAGAGTTAAAAGAGTTAAAATCAAAGTTTATTTACTAAAACATTTTTAATATAGGGTTATACATAAGATAAATTCGATTGTAAATATTCATTAGAAAGATAAAAAGATTTCCCACATAATGGTATTTTATTTGTAATTTTTAGACAGCAAATAAGTTAATTTATTTATGACACAAAGATGATGCAGTAATTATCTTATTAATGAAATATTGACATAATTGATGTTATAAACACCAAACGAAATATAATTTGAGACTTTTTATGAATTAAAATAATTTTCTAGGTTACTATGATATATTAGTGTTGATTTAATCAACTTGGTTCGAACATATAATTCTGTAATGACTTTCACAAAAATCATATATCAAATAGTGTCAAAATTGACACAAAATAGTTTTTAAATCAAATATTATATTATTAATTGTTATTGTATTCCTAAAAATCTAAGGATCGGCCAAATGACTTAGATAAGGATATATATATTAATAATAAACAATTTGGGGTTCGTTTGGCATTTTATAGTAAATGTATTAACCATATAGTGAAAGAAAACAAAAAGACACAGTAAAAGTTAAATTATTTAACTTAGAGTTAAATCTAATTGATAAGGTTAAAATAATACCCTAAACTTGTCTAAATCTTATTGGCTGATAGTATTTCGACCCAACCCCACTTTAGCTTCGAAATAAGACCCTTTGGAACCATTATTAACCGATTTTGACTTTAATATAAAATAATATTTTGAGATATTCCTAAGGTGCCCCTCTCCTCCCTTATAAAAGGACACCTCCTCCCCCTCCTCCTCACACCAATTTGAGCACTCAAGCTCGGCCAACCCCTGACAAAATCACTTCTCCACTTCCCTAGAAACATCCTATAGGTTCTGGTCTTCCTCAAAGACCAATTTTAGTTCCCTAAGAGGAGGTCTCCAAAAGGCGCTTCAAAGAAGAGGTAATTACCGTTACCAATTCTTTCATCTTTATTTCTTCTTCCACTTCTTCTTCTTAGGTTGTTTCATTATGAAGTAATAACATCAGTATCACTCATATACTGATATGTTATTATAAGTATGAAACAACCCTATTTCACCATCTATCTATCCTACGGAAAAAGAAATCACCGCGCGTGCGTACGTATGGAATACCGTCTCCACGCCGTGGTGTAATCTATTTTCCACCATCACCTAACAAGGATGGGTATAATGGTGTAATGAGTAACTATATATGATTATTATGAAGTAATATTGATACTGAAATAATATATATATATACTCCAATACAATTCCACGATCATAGGAACGATATCTTCACTCGTGCGTACGTACGGACTACCGTCTCCACGACGCGATGAGATTCATTTTCCATGTTAACCATTTAAGAATGATTATAAAGTATATATAAGAAATAATAATGAAATATATGACATTATAAAGCTACTGGATTTATGTATATATATATATGTATGTCATCTACTTACTTCCATTCAAGACAATAGGGAAAGGAAAACAGCGTTTATGCGTACGTACGGACTACCGTCTCCATGAACGGTGTTTTTCATTTTATTTATCTATCTATTATATATATATATATATATACTGAATATATAAGATATATGAATCAAATTTTATATTCTGGAAGTAAGTAAATCATGATATAAGTAATAATAATGTCAAGAACAACAAGTCAAAACACCTACGATAAATGAAACGATTTTACCCAAAACGCTTCTTTAACATGGAATTTACAAAAGAACGGGTAATATAATGTCATAAGTGAACCATATATGATATCATAACAATGAATATGATTCTATAATAAGTCAATGGCATTATTTAAATCATTATACAGGAGGTTCGGACACATACGAAGCAAATCGGACCTAAGGTAAGGGAAATATCACAATCTCATTTTTATCCGAGATTGTTTATTCATAAGTATTTACTGGGGTGTATTTTATCATCCACATCCACGTTTCATCAATATGTAATATTATTTCCATCCACCTACAATTGTTTAAATCCATTTTTACCCTTCCGTGAGTTTTTAGTAATATCTATGAAAGGAATCTTTTGTCATACGAGGTACTTTTTGACTTTTCCGACAAAAGTACGAAGAATGTTTTTTTTAACTTATACGGCAAGAATGGATTTTTAAAACAGTATCTCCAAGAATCTTCCTCTATAAGTTTTCATGTTTATTTTTAATCAACTTATTTTATTTTAAAGTTTTATGACATGTTATAAAAGGAAAAATGTTTTTGAAGAAGAAAGGATATTTTCCTCAAGAATGGAGTTCAAGTGTTTTATCAAAATTATTTTCCATCTAATATAATAAAGGGTTCTGTTTTTATCCCTATTATTACATTGATTTGACTATGTTGTGATGGAATTATGTTTATGAATTCCATTATCTTATATGAATGGTTTTATGATGTCATGTTGTTTAAGAATCCCATTTTTATTACATGGGTTATGCAATGATGTATGATTTATGATTTTGTGGCACACATAAGAAAGAATTCATTATGAGATGGGTGGGACCTATATCTCCCTCCAATGCATTGGGTAAAGATTTTATATCTCATGAGATAGACATGGCTGGAATGGTAGGTTATACCGGTTCAGTGAAACAGGACTGAAATGAGGGTTACTCGATTCAGAAAGGGACTTTGTCCACTAAGATAGTCTTGGAAATGAGTCTTGACTAACAAGAAATGATTATCTATGATTATGTGTGAATGCCACAAAGTTTCATGTTTTATGTTATGATTATTGTGATTACATTTCACTGCCATGATTTACCCCATGTTATGAAATTATGATCTCTTTTGCAGGTTAAGATTTCCAAAATTTATGTGCTTATGTATATGATGTGATTGATATTTCTTTTGTTTACCCTTACTGAGCATTTGAGCTCACCCTTTTATGTTTTCTTTTTCCCAGGATATAAAGAAAGGTTTTAGGTATAATAGAAAAGATGATCTTTATGGGATATGTTGAAGATCTTTCACCACGATTAGAAGATTATGTTCCGAGTTTCCAAAGACACTAAACTATTACGATCCTTGTGTGTGTGTTTTTGTTATGTACTAAGTATTCTGCAAATGTAATGTAATGTCCATGTACGATAAGCTTAGGGTCTCTACATAGACTATGAAGAAACCTATGCTCCAGTTTCCAATCATGAATCTATTCGTATTCTACTTGCCTTTGCAGCATTCTTCAATATTAAACTTTTTCAAATGGATGTGAAATGTTCTTTCCTTAATGGTTATGTACAAGATGAAGTTTGTTTTTGAACAACCAACTGGCTTTGAAAGCACAAAACATCCTGATCATGTTTTTAGACTTACCAAAGCTTTGTATGGCCTTAAACAAGCCCCATGAGATGGGTATGATTGACTTACATTATTTTTGCTTTAAAATAACTATGTTATGAGAAATACAGATCCAACCCTTTTTATAAAGAAATATAAGAAAAAAAATTTATTATTCAAATTTATGTTGATGACATCATATTTGGTTCAACTCAGCAATCATTAATTGATTCTTTTGAATGTTTAATGAAATCTTAGTTCAAAATGAGTATGATGGGTGAGTTAACTTTTTTCCTTGGTTTTCAAATTTCTCAAAAACCAGAAAGAACCTATATATCTCAACATAAGTATATTAAATATATTCTTAAAAAGTATGTATATGACAACACTAAGAGTATAAGTACTCCCATCGGTACCTCAAACTCTTTAGATCTTGATGAAGCAGGGAAACCGGGAGATCAAACATTATTTAGAGGTATGATAGGAAGCCTACTATACTTGACAGCTAGTCAACCAGACATGATGTTTTCAGTATTTATATGTGCGAGATATCAATCCAATCCTAAGGAATCTAATTTAAAGGTGGTAAAAATAATTTTTCTCTACATAAAGGGAACCATGGATCTCGGATTATTTTATACTTCTGGAAATGATTTTGTTTTAAAAAGTGTTTCAGATGATGACTTTGGTGGATGTAGAATTGATAGAAAAAGTACATCAAGAACATTTCATTTCTTAGGAGATTCATTAGTTTCTTGGTCCTGCAAGAAGCAACATTCTGTAGCACTTTCCACTACTGGAAAAGAATATGTAGCAGATGGAAGTTGTTGTGCTCAAGTGTTGTGGATGCAACACACAATCACAGACTATGTCTTGAGTTTTACTAAGACTCAAATTTTGTGTGATTACACAAGTGCCATTGCCCTTAGTAATAACCTAGCACATCACTCTTGTGCAAATCACATAGATATTAGTCATCACTTTCTTAGGGATGACACACTTGAAAAAGATATCATTCTTTAGTTTATCATAACGCAAGATCAACTTGCAGATATTTTCACAAAATCGTTACCCTCCGATAGATTTGAATACATGAAACAGAGGTTAGGAATGATAACTGTAAGGTAATCCTTATTTATTAACTTCATGTTAAACAATTCTCCTTACAGTAATAAACTCTTTTTCATAGGGGGAGTACATTTTTGTGCTAGTTTAACAAAAAAAAAATTTGACAATTTTTTTTGTAACTAAATTTTTCGTAACAAGTTTTTGGAAATTCTCAGAATGGAAATTTCCTAAATGGAAATTCTCAGAATAGAGATTTTCGTACTCGAACTTTCGTAATGAGATTTTTGTACTCGAACCTTCGTAATGAGATTTTCGTACTAGAACTTTCGTAATGAGATGTTCGTACTGGAACTTTCATAATGAGATTTTCGTACTAGAAAATTCGTAATGATATTTTCATACTGGAACTTTCGAAATGAGATTTTCGTACTGGAACGTTCATAATGATATTTTCATACTTGAACTTTTGTAATGAGATTTTCATACTGAGACTTTCATAATGATATTTTCGTAATGAACATTCATAATGAGTTTTTTTGTAATGAGTTTTTTCTTTTTTAAATTCATTTCATCAAGATGAATATTACCAATTACATACAATATATATAGCCAATCCAAAAGGTATGATTTCCTTACTTAAGTTTTCGTAATCTTATTTTTATTGCTAGTATTTTCTTTTTTTTTAATATAATTCAGATTCTAGTTTTTCTTAAATCCGAATGTTTTTCTTAAAACTTCAGAATATAGGAGTCATTTTTTCCTTGAGGGAATGATCTCAACCTTTAGATCATATCGAAAAGTTTTTCAACCGTTATATGAATTTTGGAAGACCAAATGTCGCATCCATCACCTATTTAAAGGGGACTCCAAGACTCGTCCCACATTAGTCTTTCAAATCATTCACATCTCAAAGCCCTGCTGCTCTTCTTAAGACTGGTTCCGATCTTTGAAAAGCCATTCCAAATCCTTCATAACTCGTCACTATGAATGTCTGTTGAAGCTACATCTCATGATATGTCAACTTCAAAACCAATATCTATGTGGTTAGTCATCAGGGAAAGGTTAGTGCATCCATATTTCTTCAATTTCGATTCTCTTATAACCAAAAATATAATATTGAATGACTGGGAAGATGTATGCTTATATAAGTAAGAGAAACAGGATCCAGTTTACACCGACATGTTGATCGAGTTCTATGAGTCTGTTTCCTTCCAGATGGAAGATGGCAGAGACTGGTTTTTGTTTAAGTCTTATGGGAATACTTGCAATTTATCTTACACTAAGGCTGCGAGCTTGGTTGGTTTAGCCTATGAAGGGGAAGCTGAGTTTTTCTCACATAAGCTTCCAGATGATCAAGGAAGTTTCAACATGGTTAAGACATTAAAATGCCTTGAGCTTAAGGATGCTACAACTTCTAAGATTTCTCATCTCACTCTGAACAATAATATTCTACTGCTATGGGTACAAGGTTTTCTCGTACCAAGAATAGGCGACAAGGATAATTTGATGAAAAGTGATATCTATGTCTTAGATTTCTTGGTAAATCTAAGAAAGACAAATTTTGATGAGGCATGTCTTGATTACGATCAAGAATATAAAAGAAGGGAACCTGAGAGCTCAAATAATTATGTACCCTACCTTACTATCTAAGATGATAATTCAGTGCTTAGAATCCTTCAAGGTTGCATGAAAATCAAATGTCCGGAATTGTAAGCTTATGCTGGTTAGTGATGACACCTTGAAGAGGATGAAGATGTGTTTTTCCAGTGAATCTGGAGAATTTTACCATCTATCTATGGAAGATTTTGAGGCTGCTCAGAAAGATGAACAGACTCCAGAACCATCCAAAAAGGCAAGGAAGAAGAGAAATATTAAGGAAGTGGTTGCTGATAAAAAATCCCAAGTCTAAAGAAACTCAGTCTGCTCCCCGCAAACCAAAGAAGCAGAAAACATATACAGATGGAGTAGCCGTCAAGTGGATGGAAGACAAGGAAAAGAGGAAAGAAGGGGATCCACAGTTCGGAATGGACCCTGCCGAGGCTAAGACCCTAAAATCGAGAGCTATAGATGAGTTAGAAAAACACGCGAAAGAAAAGAAGATGAAAAAGATGTTCTCTGAAGCTGAAGTGGTGCAATCTCTTTTGAGAGATACTGAGATAGCTTTTGAAATGCTTCCCATTCCGGAAACATTCGGTACTGAACCATTACAAAGGACTCCTGCCATGAAGTTATTTTCTAGTGAAAAATATAAGGGTAAAAAGATGGTGGTCGAAGAAGATATAGCTGCTGGAGAAGAAGTAGAGGAAGAAGTTGAAGAAGAAGAAGAAGAGGGATGTGAGGATTTGGATGCCTTGATCAAGAAAGTTGAAGATTATAAAGAGAAGGTATAATCCGCAAAAATAGACACTCTGAGAAAGGGAGAAGAAGCTGAGAAAGATGAGGTTGAGTAAGAATAGAAATAAAATGTTTTCTTTGATGAGGAAAGATCCTATGAGAAGGATTTTCAAGAGGAGGGAATAAAAAGGAGAAAATTGATGAATAACTGATTATTCAAGTTTCTGAATCCGAGGAAGTATCTCATAATGAGGAACACTTTACAAATAATGATAAAGGGAAGAAAGTGATATTGAAGACTCCAATAAAAGATATTATAAGGAAGAAAGTAGTTGGTGGTACCTCTAAAAGGATGGTGGTGCATGATGAAGAAGACCAATCTCCAAGCAAAGTTTCTGATTCAGAGTCATCAGCACAATGTCATGATTTTATTGTTGAGTCTTTGAAAAATATGTTGGACATCATTCCAATCTTTCCCACCATTGACAGTAGATGTAAAATTCTTCATCAAAGCCAAACCCAAAAATTAGAGTCACTATCCATGCTAATAGTTAAGTGTGTGAAGATCGAAGCTGACCAAAAATGTTTTTTTATAGACTATGATGTGCATAGAAAGTCCTACAGTAAGGTAACAAAGTGGTCTAAGATATTTGATGAAGACTTAGTGCAGTTTGAAAATTTTCAGGATGAAGTTCACAATGCTTTTGACATGGAGCTGAAAAAGTTTAATGATCATCATGAAAAGCTGGACCAAGAGTAAAATTCTCGTAATCAACAGGTCAGGGACCTGAATTGGAAGCTCAACTCAGTTTCTTAGACTTGGAAAAGTGAAAGAGATTTCCAGATTGAGTTTAAGGAAAAGTTGGAAAAGAAAGTTGATTTAATAAATATGCAGAATGAATTCATAGAGGCTCAGGCCGAAGCTTTGAAAGTGCAAGGGGAAAGGATCTCAGCTTTGGAGAAGCAAGCCGAGGAAGACCAAAGGGATTTGACGAAACTCCAAACCTTATTAAAGTATCTGAACCCAAAGAAAAATGAAGACAAATAAACCCACTCCAATCTTTTATTGTATTTTTCTTTACTTGTAAAATTGTTGAAAACTCTAATGAAATGTTGTATGGTTGGTTGTATATTGTAGTGTTATTACTAATATTTGAGTTACCATATTTTATATTCCCATACACTGTTTTTGAAAAAATAACAAAGGGGGAGAAGGAAAAAGAACTACTTAAAAAGGGAGAAAGACATAAAATGAAGAAGAAATTTTCTAAGTGAAATGTCCTTAATGTAGGGAGGGTTTTTCCATTTAGATGTTTTTCATTTCCATGATAATGAAAACTCCACTCTGGAAATTCAGAATACAATCCTTAGAGTTTCAATTCTTAAGGGGGAGTTAGTTGTATTCACTTTCATCCATGAACAAAGGGAGATAAGTTTTAATTTCAAAGTCTAATGAAACTTTTAAAAGTCCTTATATTCATTTTCATAAGGATGTTTGTGCTTTCCAAAAAGGGGGAGATTGTTGAGTCATTAAGGTTTTCCTTATGACTTTTCCATTATTTATTGTTTTGAAAATCACAAACACATTATACTTAAGAAAATCAATATTTTACCTCCATAAGGAAAATTTTCATGTTAAAAGAAATTTACCCTAACCAAGATTTTCTTATTCATATCAATATTTTTTATTAAGTACAGAAACCGAATTCATACCCAAAACCCTGGAATCATATAATTTCAAGAAGTGGAGTATTCTGTTTTTAAGATCTAAATTCTGGATGTGAACTGTAATAAAATTCCACTCCGAATTCTGGATGAGAACTGTAATGAAGTTCCACTCTAAATTCTAGATACAAACTTTCAGAAGTTCGACTCTGAACTCTTATGAAGTTTAACTCCGAACATTCATGAGTTCGACTTCGAACTCTTATGATGTTCGACTCCAAACATTCATGTGTTCAAATCTGAACTCTTATGAAGTTCAACTATTAACTTTCATGAGTTCGACTCCGAACTCTTATGAAGTTTGACTCCAAACTTTCATGAGTTTGACTTCGAACTCTTATGAAATTAGACTCCAAACATTCATGGGTTCGACTCCCAACTCTTATGAAACTCGCCTCCGATCATTTACTTGTTCATCTTCGAACTCTGCGAGTTCAGATTCTGAACTCTGGTGAAACCAGACTCCAAATTTCCATAGAAATTCAGACTCCATATTTCTACAGAATGCAGGTTCCAAATTCCTATAAAAAAGAATCTGAACATTTTTTTATTATAGACTCCGAATCTAATTTTTGGTTAGACTCCAAACTTTTATTTACTTACATTTCGAATTCTAGTTTTACTTATGCTTAAACTTGTTTCATTTTAAAACAATGTCGTGCTTTCAGTTACACATGTTTTGTTAGAAAATGATGTCATCCATTATGTTTCTAATTAATGGTTGGTTTAGTGACACGTGTATAGGTCCCTCCGATATTCAAGGAAAATATGACTGTTGGAGGAGGGAGATGGTTGTTGCAAAATTTTCCTATAAATAGGAGCTCATTTGAAAGAGCTCAATAAGAAGTTGATCCCTCTAAAGACCACACACTGTTAAGGTGATTTTTAGAGAGAGAAGCTTTTCATTCTTTCTGTGTAATGAACCGCTTGTTTAGATTGATTCTTGTGACTCCGAATGTTGGTGATTACATTCGAGGGCTTCCGGGGATAGGAAGATAGAGGTCTCGATCACCTTGAAGTTCGAGGGCTTCCTTGCTGAGGAGGAAAGAGGTTCCAACAACCTTGAAGTTGAGGGCTTGCGGGTATAGCAACACAGAGACTCCGATCTTCGTATCGAGGGCTTACCGGGGTGTGGGTAAGACAGACATACTTGAAAGTATAAATAATGGGACCTTTATCCAAGGTTGTTGGATGCCCTTCCCTTTGGGTTAAAAGAGTTATTGTTTGTTACTTGTAGTTGTACTACTTGTTTTTCTGTTCAATATTGTATTGTAAGGAAATTATAATCTTCTTAAATTTCCTTACACTTGTACTCTGATTCATTTATACTCTATATGCTTTAAGGTAGAATCTCATATTTTAAAAATTGGTTAAGTTTCAATTTCCGGATCCATATTTCCGGAACCTATTTTCGGAATCACTTTCCAGATTTATGAAAGTGCATAAAACTAGAAGTTTGTAACTTCTTACCTTGTTCCAATTCTCCAATTTGTGTTAGAGGTGTTTTGAATTTTCATTGTTTACCATTGTTAAATTATGATCTTTCCTTGTTTAAGGAATTTTTTAAATTATACAATTCACCCCCCTCTTGTATATTGAGCATCTAAATCATTATTTTGATCCTACGAGTTTGAGCTTAGACTCTAATTGAGATGTGTCTATTTCATTGTGCTTTGTGATTGAGATCAATATTTCTAGTTTTACTTGAGGTATTATATGAGCTCTTCCAAGGTTTCAGGGTCCCTACTGGTATTGTTATACTCAACCTTGAACAGGATTTTCCTTCACCTTGTTGTATCTTGTAGAGACAATGAGTAGCTAGGCTGATGTTTGAGGGAGCCAGGACATGACGATGCTCGAGTTTGGACTATTTGACGTGACATAATGTAGGGACTACTGATTGTGAGTTGTACCAACCCTCCATGTAGAATCCATTATGGACGATCTAGGAGCTTCTTTTCACCTTTCAATTGTTTTGTACTTTTACATTTTCCAGTTGGTCTGGTATTCCAACCCTTTTACTTTCATCACTCTTTTACTACAGTAGTGTACATCTCTATTTCTTCTTTTTTCCTTCTTCTCTGTGTGTTTGTACATGTTTAAATGCAATGACCTCCCTTTTTAGGGATGGCCTTTTCAGCGCTAGTCACCAGCCCCTGGCCTATAGAAGGAGGGCTTGGGGTAGTCACGGCACGGGCCACGAGGGTTTGGTCGTGAAAAATATTCCATTGAAAAATTGGTAAATTCAAAAAATATTAAATATGTATTAAACAGTTTATTTAAAATAATTTTTTAGAACCTTTTAATAAAACATTATTTTTAAAATAAAATAGTTTCTCAGACTAAGGTGCAATAAAATATTCATTTTTCTTGAAAAATTTTCAAAAACATCATAGTCCCATAGAGTGGAAATGGGTATTAACAATTAAAAATGGTCATGAATTTCCATAAGAGGATGAAAGGGTTTATTAAAATTTGGTTATATAATTTCCTCATATGGAAATACCATTGAGATACCATTAGTATTATTATTGAAGAAAATAATATATAAACATTCCAAACTTTCACATACCACTTTGAAACATTATTAATTCATAAACCTCATGAAAGAATAATATGTAATGAAATTATTAAATTTAATGATTGCAAAATGAATTCATGCTATAATATAAAAATTTAAGTAGATACACCACAATAAATATGTATGTAGTGAACATGACATTTATCTCACGGATGTAAAAAGTGAGATAAGAATCCCTTACCAAACTAGTAACAAACTGATTAGAAATCCCAAAAGCAATATCCAATAAATAAAACATTTAAATACCATGAAGATAATATAATTCATGATATTTTATGTCAATGTGGTAGTAGGTACAAAATATATATGAAATTATGATTATAACAATTAAGTATGACTTACGTAATGAAAATTAGACAAGATTCCATTACCATCATTTTCCTTTTAGGTGAACGTACATTCAATTCCTGTATAATAAAATTATGTTAATTTTATACTTATTTAGAAACCGTTTTCATGTTTATAATTACTTTTATTTCCCTTATTACAATTTATTTTACAACAACTAAAGAATTAGGTTTACATTGGTTGTTTTTGACCAAATTCGGTTTATGTGTCAAAACAACTATTGTTGGTCAACTATGGTCCTAGGGTTCATTATATAACATCGCCAAAATAATAAACATGAAATAATTATCATATTTATTTATCAATTATAATATTAAAATAAATCATTAAATATGGTTATGATAATGAAAATATGTTACAATCAATGAGATGGTTGGTCGTACATACGCCTGAGTAGCATTCCCAGTTTTAAATGACCATTGCGGAATGAAAGTAACTAAAATCTATCCAGAAAAATCATTATATAATAAATATAATATTATTTAATCATAAATACTTATATATGTAGTTTTTGATTATAATTAATCACATCATGTCGAAGATGTCGTAGTCCACCAATCCACAAACGACATCATCACTTTTTTAAGTGTGGGAAGGCGTAATAATGAATATGATACATATATTTATATATAGTATCCTTTCATAATTATAATTATGTAGTTAATATTATATATAGGTTTTTCATGTCACATTTTTTTAATTTAAACAATCCTTTATATGTTCCATGTTTAGTGTGAACGAGTCACAATTCTTTGAGGGGCTGTTGTCCACTCTTCCTCAAACGATGTTATCATATTAACATAAAATGTAAAGTATTAATGGAAGGTGTAATAAAAGGATTAAACAAGTATATACTAATAATAAATATCATATATAATATATATGAACATATTTTCCATCATAATGTCCCCTTTGAGGGGCTGTAAAGAGAATTGAACACTCACAATTTCATGGGGCAGTATTTTACCGTACACGGATATAGTTTGTTCGTTTCCATTTGATGGAGGTGTCTGTAAGTGTAGGTAATAACATTCACATGATAACATAATAGTATCACTAGGATCCTGTTTTTTTTATATTAATATAATAATTACATTTGATTGGTGGAGAACAAAAATGAAAATATCGATATTGAGAAAAGACATTGCCTTTTAATCGGGTAACTTCTATTAGTTTAAAACAAAAATCATCCATGGAATGTATTATTCCAAAAGGTATTATTCTTGGACTATGGGATGGATTATGGGAGACTATTTGGGAAGATCATGGAAGAACATAATATGTTTGAATGCTGTGGGGAATGGGTAGAGGCGGTGGCCTTTAAATGGAATTAAAAGGACTCACATGGAATTATTGAAATGAAGTTTAGTGTACACATGTTATTACCAAAAAAAAGTCATTCAAAACCAAATAAACTCAGTAATGGAAGGTTCTTGGACAATATATTTCCATAAAATGGGTTTTGGTCAAGTGTATAGGTTATTTGGATCCATAAACAATGGGTTTTAATCAATTTGTTAGCCAAATTATGCCTTAATCATTGTAATTTATTTAATTCGCATTCATTAATCAATTTTTTCAAAAATTAATTCTATATTATTAAAAAACATATATTATCTTAATTAAAATGGTATATGTTTTATTTTAAAATTTCAAATCAAAAATTTTTGAAAATTATTATTAATGCTAATCTCGTAGTGAGACGGATTAACTAGTTTTAGTACAAAAATGTTCAAAAGATAGTCATTTTTTAATATTCAATATAAAATTTATATTTATTATATTGAAAACAATTATATTAATAGATATATAATTGATAAAATTTGAATTTGAAAGAAATTTATAATATAATTTAACACTAATAATTTTTTTAATGAAAATGTATTTTGTTAACTAAAGCGCATAATTTTTCACTATTCTCAAAAAATGTTGTTTCTTGGAAAAATCCTAAAAATTCATCCTAAAATAATTTTGAATTATAAATTAAAAAATGAAATTAATTTTACCAAATTCAATTCATAATAGTTTCAAAATTAATATTTATAATATTTTCACCATTAATGGCGATTAAATATGCATAATTAAAAATATTGGTTCTTATGTGAATTATTGGGTTTGATCCTATCTTATGATTAACCAATATATTGTATGAATAAAAAAAATATTTTATTGTATATGTTACATATTTTTTACATTAACATCACTAATAATTGTAATTATTTTAATCTATTAAGGAGAAATAGCTTTGTGAGTATAAAATAGTTTTCTATAACAATATCAATTTAGTATTCAATTAGTTCTTATATTCACATCTAATTTATTTTTAACTACTGACTTTGTTTTCTAAAAAATATATTTTCATAATTTAGTTAAGACTATTCATAATGGCCAGTTTATAACTTATTATATTAAATAATAGTTTTTTAATTAAATATTTTTTCTTTGTAAGACATGGTATTGCATATAGCGTAAGCCATCGATGAATGACATTTTTTCATGTAACCCAAGGTATATAGGACGTTCGTCATTGCGTATGATTTATTCTAACTCAGTGTTGTATGTATTTTATGATAAAACTTTGTTTCATGCATTGAAATATATAGAATATATTTTAAATAGTAAATATTTTATAAAGTATATTGATATTATATTACCTTATGTGCATTCTATTGTATGTCCTTCATGCAATTGAACACAAGGTTCTTACATTAGTTTTTGGGCTATCACATTCTCCCCATTACATTTAAATTGAATCCTCGCAATTTAAAATTGATCATGGTGATATATTGTTTGATAAATCCTATTTTTGAAGTCCCAAATCGTGCGAAGGGTTCATAATTAATCCTCAATAAAAAAAGATATTGGAATGTACTAAGGTCACATGGAATACCATGTAACTAGGTCTCTATGTAAGAGAACATCAGTGCTATGTAGAGATATGTTTTCGAGGAAAAATAAAAATATTTATTGGGATTGAATGAGGTCATAAATCACAAACTAGTGAATGATTAATGGAAAGTTGAGTACCTCAAATCCATTTATCTTTGATGATTTAGAATGCTATCGGTTCCAACAAAATTTAGGAATTGTGCAAAAAAATATAAAATTTAATTTCCTGGTGTTGGGTAATTCATTTAATAACCATGAATATAAACAATATTATTAATTGATAGCTTATAATATAATATAAACTATCATAACATTTGGTTGTCTTGTGATCAAATTCTAATTCATCCCTTTACTCTGAAAAATTAATTACCAACTATGATTTTTGAGCAGAATCACTAAAAGATACTTTTAATGGATTCTAAGACCTATAAACGAGTGAAAAGTCTAACTACATGTTCTTTACTATCATTCGAAACTAATATTGTTAATAAATTAATACCTAATTCTCAAAATGTGTAACAAAATGTTCATCATTAATATTTATTTGATAAATTGTTTAATTAAAAACCATGAAAATTAATAATGACATCGTGTAGGTCCGTGGTTGGTGTGACACCCTTATCATCCCTCGGTCATGGGTTCAAGACCCATGGCCTTATCAAATTTAATTTGTTTTTACCCATCTTATAGGTTGTACCTTTCTAAAAACATATTAATATAATTTCAAAATATAAATATGATGCAAATCCATGATATTAGGTTAATCATTAAATATAATTTTATCTATGGTTTTCAATAAAACTTTTGTACATAAATACTACAGATATTTTATTTCCAAAAAGGTCTTACTTGGTTTAGGGATTATCCATAATATCATTTCCATGATTTCTAAATCATGATACCTTATATTGAAATCTAAAACACATTAGGTTTAACCATTATTATTCATTGTAAATATTCATTCAATTGTTTCATAATGGTTTTTAAATAAAACATGTATTATCTTAAGTATATCCCCCAGGAGTGTCAAAGTAGGTGCATAGTAAGGCCCCTTGTTGTGTATCAGGTTACCCCGTGTCATGCCCAGAACATCTTGCCAAAGTTCTTACTCTAAGATACATCTATTCTAGAACTAGGTCCACATATAGTATCATGATATGAATGTGTTTCTATTAATACCCATGTAATATGTAATTTAAAAAATTCAATGGTTTTTAACTATACTTATCCTCAAATTATACCTTAGGGATGTGTTCTCTACCCTAATTTTTTTAAAATCTAGTTCCCAATGTTTCTACTAATGTTTCTCTGATACAAACTATTGTGACCTAGAGGAAGTGTTTTCTACTAAATACATTAGCGTGATTACAAGGAATTAATCCTTGAAATATTGACTAGTTTATTAGTTTTGGTAAACTAGACATATAAATAAGAATTTTATTACTAATGGATACACTAATTTGAACATTTTTTTCTTCTAAACTAATAAATATCTTGATGATAACTCTAATCTATTTAGTATATTTTTTCATTTCATTCCAAGTCACCTTCTTGTATTTGTAGGGAAACCAATATAATAATGGTGAGCTCCAATTCTCCATAATGAAAAAATATATCTAATGAAATAATGAATCAATGTGAATAGTAAATATGGAATTGTTAATAACTGAACACACAGGCCATGTAATCAATTAAGTTAATTAAAGTATGTAAGAAAAAAAGAAATGTAATAACTAGAAACACATTCCATTAAAATAACCATATAAGGAAAAATAAATATGGAAATGTTTGAAACTAAAACACATCCCATTAATCCGTGAACTTAAATGAAATGTATCCATATATATATATCGACACAAAATCTCAGGAATGAATAATAACTGCAACTACTATGCAGGATATTACTTTTTTTATAGTCATCATATCTTCGGAACATGAAAACATATTACCATAATAAACTTTCATAATATGGTTTAAAACTAATGGTACAAACCCATTTTCACAATTATTATTCTCTTTAAAACATGAAAATTCATCGAAGATCTATATAAAGTCCAGGATCCACCAGTTATTACCAGTTTAGAGAATTCCTCATATTGAATAATCAAAATAACTTAAATTCCTTATCAAATACATGTTTTTGATGAGAAATAAGGATCTATAAATAATTACCCAGTTAATAAAATAACTGTCAATGTAGGCACCGAATCTAAAATAGTACATGGTTTAGGAAATAGTAATATCCATGAAACATGAAATGGATAATTAGGGGAAATTCAAAGTTCAATGAACATAAGAAATTAAATACTTAAATGTGAAAAAAAATATAATATAATGTGAATATTATCCTTCTCTGTATCAATAATAAACCATCCAGATGAAGAATACAGATGGTATCAGTCCAAATAACCCTACTGGAGTAAAATAGTGGGTCATGGTTGATTAAATATAAGATTAAATTTTAAAAATATTCATGAGGAAGATGACATTTTCTTTTGAAAACCAATTTGAAAATATTTTTCTTTGAAAATATTCCTTTTAAACATGAAATTTAGTTTTCAATGAAATGATATAAAATGAATCTTTACATGTTATATGAGGTACAAATAATATTCCTTTTTCACGGAAATAGGGTAGAAAGATGCTATTTAATGAAAAATCAATAAAATTCCATTGAAAAATTAGTTAAAGAAAAAAAGGGTAAAAATTTATTTACCAAGATATTTAAAAGAATTTTTGAGACTCTTATAATAAAACATGATTTTTAGAATAAGATACGTTCTCTGACTAAAGAGATATATAATGCTTGATTTTCTATAAAAAAATTCAAAATAATCTTAGTAACAATGAGTGGAAAAGATAACTAACACTAGAAAATGTTCATGAATAATAATAGTAGAATGAAAAGGATTAGAAAAAATTGTAATATGAAATCCTTATATATATATATACCATTAAGATATCGTTGGGAGTTTTCTAAAGGAAAATAATATATAAAAATTCCAAAGTGTCTCATACCACTTTGAAATATTTTTAAATATTAAACTTCATGAAAGAATAACGTTGAATGAATGTATTAGATTCCATGGAAGGAAATTTAATTCATGATAAAATATTAAATTGGATGTAGATACACCACACAAAATATATAAGTAGTGATCATGGTCGTTGTCTCACAGATGTAAAAACTGATATGGGAATCCCTAACTAATGTAGTAATAAATTGATTGGAAAACCAAAATGTAAGATTCATTAAATAAAAAAATTAAATACCATGAATATAATATATTTTTTGATATTAAATGTCAATGTGGAAGTAGGTATACCATATATAAAAAATTATTTTTACAATAATTAAGTATGCCTCACGTAATGAAAATGAGAAAAGAATCCCTTAAATTGTGTTTCTGTTCAGGTTAATGTCCTTTAAATTCATGTATAAATAAATTATTTTAGTTTTAGAATTGATTTGGAACCTTTTTCATGTTTATAATTACATTTATTTCATTTATTACCATGTTTTTTACAGCTACTCAAACAATTAAGTTTACACTGTGTGTTTTTTGACCAAATTCGGTTTATGTGTCAAAATAACTATTGATGGTCAACTATAGTCATATGTTTCATTATATAACATCTCTATAATAATAACCATAAAATAATTATCATATTTTTACATCAATTTTAATTCTAAAATCAATCATTAAATATGGTTATGAAAATTAGAATATGTTACAATCATTGAGATGGTAGGTTTTACATATGCATGAGTAACATTCCCATATTTAAATGATCATTGAAGAAACAAGGTGAGTAACTGAAATATTTATAGAATAATCATTATATAATTAATATAAAATTATTTAATCATATATACTTATATATATAGTTTTGTGGTGTAAAAGGAATCACATCATGTTGAGAAGGTGGTAGTCTACACGTCCACTAACGACGATATTACCTTTAAGTGTGTGAAGGGGTAATAATAAAAATGATATATATATTTATATATAATATTTCTATAAAGATAATTATATGATGAATATAATACGGATTATTTTAATGTAACATATTTTTAAATAAATACATCAATTATATGTCCCATTCTTAGTGTGAATGAATCAAAATGCTTTGAGGGGGCAGTAGTCCACACATCCTCAAATGATGTTATAGTATTGACCTAAAATGGAAAAAATTAATGGTAGGAGTAATAAAAAGATTATAGAATTATAAATACACAATAAATATCATATATAATATATATAAATATATTTTCCATCATAATGATCATAATGAGGGGATGTGAGGAGAATTGAACCATCATCGTTTCGTGGTGTAGTATTTCTCCGTACACAGAAATAGTTTAATCACTTCCATTATATGGAGTTGTGTGTATGTGTTGGTTCAAAAATCACATAAAAACATTATAGTTTAATTATGATACAATTTTTTTTTTGAAAAATAGGTGAAATATATATATGAGGGGTATATAATGGAAATGAAACTAGATAGATTGAGAAAAGACGTTATATTCTAATCGGGTAACTTCATTAGGTTAATACCAAAATGCATCCATGGAAGTTATTATGCCCAAAGGAAGGCTTCTAGGTTAAGGATAGATATTATGGGAGATTATTTGGGCCTATTGTTTCAAAACAATAGTGATTTTAGTGGTGTGATGAATGGGTAGAGGTGGTTTCCTTTTATAGGGATGGAAAATGAGTCACCTGGTACTCTTGAAATGAAGTTAGGTGGGAACATGTTCTTTCCTAAAAAGAGTCAGGAAAACCTCCCAAGATAAATAATGGAAGGTTATTGTCCTAGATATATGTAACCAATGGGTTTTGGACAACTTTATAGGTTATTTGGGCCCTTAAACATAGGTTTTTACTCCATTCTATGCCTAATTACACCTTAATCATTGTAATTAATTTTAATCACTTTCATAACTATTTTTTGTCAAAAATTGAGTTGATATTATTAGACCGAAAATATTTTCATGATTAATATTTTTTATGTCATATTTTAAAATTTCATATCATAGAAGAGGAAAAATTAATATTAATGCTAATCTCACAAACAAACAGATTTACAAGTTTTAGTAGAAAAATGTTCAGAAGATTGTGATGTTTTGATATTAAATTTAAAAGTTATATTGATTTTAATGAACTAAATAATATTAATAGATGTTTAATTTACCAATTGTTACTTTGAAAAAAATTATAATTTAATTTTACAATATTAATTATTTAAATGAAAACGTAGTTTTTAAATTCAAAGGCAGTATTTTTCACCATTCTTTATAAAATGATGTTTCTCAGAAAAATCCCAAAAATTAATCCAAATATAATTTTCAAATTATGAAATCAAACATTATGTTTATTTTAAAAAATTAAATTCTTTATAGTTTTAAAATTAAGATTTAAAATATGATTTCTATTAAAAGTTGGTTAAAAATGGCAGAATAAAATTATTGGTTTTTATGTGAAATATTGGGTTCGATCATATATTATGATTAAAAAATCTATTGGATGAGTATAAAAAACAATTTATTGAATATTTAACATATTTATTTCATTAATATAACTCATTATTTTTAATTATTTTCATCTATTAGGGTAAAATAGCATTGAGACCATAAAAAGGTTTTCTATAAAAATATCATTTTAATATTTAGTTTGTTATTATATTCATTTAAAATTTATTTGTAACCAACGAAATAGTTTAATAAACAATATATTTTATAATTTAGATAATATTATTTATAATGTCATGTTTATATCTTATTATATTAAATAATAATGTTTTAATTATAGATAGTTTCCCAGCAAGACTCGGTGTTGCTTATAGTGTAAGCCAACGAAGAAGGTTGTTTTTTCATGTAACGCAAGTTATAGAGGAAGTTAATTGTTGCATATGATGTATGCTGACTCAGTGCATTATGAATTGTAAGCTAACTAAGTGTTTCTATCATTGAAATATATAGAATATATTTTAAATAATGAATATATTATATAGTATACCAATATTATATTACCATATCTTCTTGTTTTCACGTTTCATACTTGGTATTGGACACAAGGTTATTACATTTGTTTTTCAGGGAGTCCCAAACAACCACTCAAATAGTTCTATCAGACTAGGTGTTAATGGCCTTTGGTACATCTCCACGAACTCTAGAGGCTTCCAACTAGCAGGGATGTTGTAAACAAGTGTAGTAGAGGGGCTATACCATTTAGAAATAGATAATATACTATTTTGAGCGTAATAGTAACACATGAAGTGGATATAGTGGGTTTTCATACTCAAACCAGACCCGTAGAGTGAAAACACAGAAATATAATATAAAAAGTGGAACTAGTAAACAAATAGAAGAAGCGTAAATCAAATAGAATTATATGCTAGAAAATCACTTGTAGCTACTCCAAAAAAAAACAAGTAAAGCATGAATTCCATATCAGGTAATACAATAAAATATCCAAGGTTCTTCCCCGTGAATACCACAATTGATACATATAATAATCTTTCTAAAACTAAAAAAACAGAACAGAAACTCCTTCTAGGAATGATCATAATGTCATTTCCAAACTTTATGTTGAACAGTACTACAATCATGCTCTTGAGGTTGATCCTTTACCTATACGTAAATCCTTAAGTCTATACACACCCTAAATGGCATGTGTAGGGGGTGAGATGATTCTCAGTAGGAAACCACCCAGTGGTGTGTACCAAGTATATGTTTCTAATCAAATGTTCAACTATAAGTAATTTACACATTACTATCTAATAAATAAACACAACCTCCTCTGGTGTTTAGAATACAACTGGGTGTGTCACCTACTTCGGCTAATGTCGAAATCTCCAAAGTAAAGATATTTCATGTCCAATGTCCAAAGGTACTCCTGTAGTCACAAAGTCCCTGTGAACCCTTTGGTTCCACCTCGATCATATAACTCAGCACCACATGCCTTCTGAAACCTCATGTCTCAATGTACCAATGACCGAAAGGTACACCCAAGCAACAATATCCAAGTCTCATGGGCCCCTGCTCAAAATCTCACATTGGACCATGGAACAAAAATTGGAGGAACATTGATGTTTTCCCTCAAATAAATATCCAGGTCCATGGCATGAAGCATAGAGATCCTAAGCCTCCAATGTGATTGTATCATCACTATCAATTGATGACTCATAAACTTCCACACAACTTTCTTTAGTAAGCACCCCAAAATCACAAATACCTATTCTGAAACTACTAGGGGCTTCAACCCACACTAGCAGTGAAACCCACCTCTTCACGGAGTCGACCTATGTGAAGACGACTCCATTTTCACTTTGTCCATCACGGGTGAGTATCATTCACCAAATTAGAACCTAATCTCACCATCTCTAACACCTCATTCCTAGGCATCCATGATTCTCAAATCCTATGGCCTTTGCATCCAATTATTACGGGCCTTTCCTAACATAACATCCTCATCACCTCAATATGACATCCATTTCACCCAATCCTTTGTTCAAACCCACTCATTCAAATCTTGGCTAAGCCCAACTTGTGATCAGCATCACTGAATCCTGATGGTCATGCCATCCCAACATCAGGCCAAGCCCGCCACAACCCTATGGGTCTCAGAATATGTAATCTCAAGCATTAAATATATATAAATCACATTAAAACACTTTATTGAACAATTCTATTTAAATAGATTGAAATGAACAAGATATCAGTCCTAACACATTAGCTTGGAGGTCATTAATGCCTCTTATTTACTTAATCCAGCTTTAACAAATTAATCATATAATTTAAAATCAAAATAAATAAATTAATACCATCATCGCACCAATGGAAAAAATATCTGAAGGATAAATGACCACTCACATGTCCTCTATCAAGCATAATAGGTATAGGGAATTCTCACATATTCCCACATGGTCCAACAAAATTTTTTAAATGTTATAATAGGGTCTCCCTCAATTATAACCATTGAAATAAAAAGTCATAACCCCCAACAGTCAATAGAAACTCAAAACAAGGTTTTAAACACCTAAATTAGACTCATAGATGTAGGTACATCCAATATAAAAGTCCAATTTGAATTAGATCAACGTAGATTTAAATTAATTCTTTAACCCTGAAATCTGGTTGGACATAAACAACAGTATGTATGTCGAAAGATAAACAAAGAAGTATGGTGTCTAAGGTTAGCATTGCCGAGGTGGTCCTATAGACACTAATGGATCTATGAACAGAGGTTAGACTGAGATATGGGATCTAAATCAACTAGAGGATAAAAGGGGATGCTCTCCCCTTCTTTTCGTGTGACCAAGAAGGGAGAAGTGGGACATAGGAAGGAAAATGAAATGAATAAGATAAAAATAGAAATTAAAATTATACCCATCACTGCCCACATAGTTTTCCAAACTGTGCGTCAATGCAATGAAATCCATTGACTAAGGCTACAGGCCCACATGGCCACCATTCATGGTTTTCCACTCCATGCACAAACCATGCACAACACTCTGCATCTTCTGCAGACAAGTCCACATGGTCCTGAACCACCACTCGCATGGTTTCCCTAAACCATGCTCCTACACCTGCTTCCCAAAAACTAGTCTTTCAGGACTACGATGCTCCCAAAACCCTTCTGAACACCAAAGACACTATCCTAGCCTACAAAACAACCCAAAACCCCCATATAAATCTAAAAAAACCCTTATAATCGATTTTTGATCAACAAAACAAAAAATAGCATTGCCACTAATTGAAAAGTTCAATCTAGGATGTGATTTTGTCGCATTCCTAAAATCTGAGTCATTTAAATATCACCACCTTATTATAGCTTTTCCTTGAGCTTTTAAAACAAAATCAAAATTATGGAACCAAACGTACACATCATGTTGAAAGAAACCTAGATTACCCTTGTCTCAAGGGATCTGGAAAAACTTTTCAAGGGGATATCCACCTTATGAATTTCATAACTCGGTCTCAACCTGAAAAAAAACTCAAATCAAATAATGTTCCATCATCATATTTTTGGATGCATGTTCCACCTGTAATTATTTTTCAATCATGAACCCCATCAGGGGCTCCTGTGTCACTCTCAACACCAAATCACTTCCCACACCGCATCGGTTCCCACCTCAATCCCATGGAAACGATGTCACAATGAGGTCCAGAATCCATGGATGCTCAAAACAATAGAGTTCCTTGCACCTCAATCACAAATCACATCCTTGATGCTCTGATTCCCAAGGCACTTCATTTAACCTGCACCCCTTGGATTATCTGATGCCCAAGAACCTCAAAACATGCATCAAATTATTCTCATGATGGTGAGAACCTCATATATATATATATATATAATCATAAAACAAAGATGGTTCCAACCTTCTGAACAACATTTGGTCAATCCTATACAACATTTTCACCTCATGCACTTCAAACTGACATGGATCAATAGGACATTCCAAAAGAAAACAATACAAATAATATCCATGCTCGGGGTGTAATTTTGACTATTGTTATGATTATCTCCTAGAAGCTCCACAGCGTGCACCTGGAATGGCTTCCTAAATCCTATCCTCCATATGGTGCTACACCAGCCACTGGCCACAAACCCCATAGCCAGGTCCCATGGTCTCTACCACATACACAACAAGATGTTGAACCTTAGATACCCTCACAAGTTATTGATCTTGATCTCATCCCTAAATCCATTGTATACCATAGTCTTTATATGTCAACTTTATGAGATGAATTCATACAAAACCTCTCGTGATTCCCAACCAATTCACATGGATAGAAGTATTTTGGAGGTCGATCACACTGAGACCGAACGTTCCCTTATTTCCCAAACTAATATAAAACCACTTTAGAGATTCCACATGGTGGTATAACTAAGTCCTTGGCATGATCACCCTATAAGAATTCATCATGACCTCGTTTCCTTTCTCCTGAAAAATCTCCTGAAGCCACCACCTAGACCATGTGAGACTTGTTTTTCAGGTCACCCTCATCAATGAACACCTAATTAAATTCCTCTAATAACTAGGCCAACCTAAATATGTTTACCTATACCCATATGGTGGGTTGTAATACATCTTTTAATTGACTCAACCTTGAGGTTACATCACTTTACATACCTAGTACAAAGCGAGAATGCTTAGTGAAAGTATCTGCACAGTCCATGATGAACTTGTCACCCTGAAAAAGGCTCAATAACTTCCAAAATCTCTCGTCCCACAGCATCCCTACTTAAAATTACTCAAATAACCTATCTTCTATGACTTTCTAGGCCCAAACATCATGTATGTGGGCCTTAACCTAGACATCTCACCAGCTCTTAGGTGATCCTATGATCATATATGTCTCTTACTTGATCATACCTCCAGGGGGTAACTTGAGCGGCTTGTTGATCATTTTCATGCTTTATATCTTGTTATCAACCGCCAATGGACCACCGTCACCTTGAAATGGTTGTGGGCAATAGGATAAGAACTCATTATTAAGATAGTTCAGAGAGGAATATGTTCCCTAAGAATATCTTTCAATCCCCGAAAAAACACATACAAGGATAGATCAGAGCTTCTCATCGAGCCATGGCATGAACGCTATCAAACACCAAAGATTCCCTACTAGAAAAGGATCATGAACCCGATCCTATCCCTAAGCCTATACCTATGGCTCATGCTTTTCCTTCCCCTCAGAGGTCGGAACTTGCTCGTCCTCCAATGGAATTATAACATCATTCAATTTATTTCTTGTTGATCCGTTTGTGAGGAACCCAGTGAATACCATCAAATTGTAAGAAAACCTATATATGTCACAATATATACGAAACATAGACTGGGAAAGTAGTAAAATGGTAGTTTATAACAACTACCCTTACTCCCCCACCATCATAACCTTTCTCATTGAATTCTTACCTCATGGCCTCCTTACCCACCCTAAATAGAGCCAAGTATCATAATTTCCCCGGTCCACACTCGTATGAGAGACAACATTACTTCAATTCAATGACCGAGTCTCTAATCCTGGTGATCAAAATCACTCAACCATAATCCCTACCTACCCATATAAGATCCATGACCATTCACCTTCCACATGATATTTTTATATAAATTTAAATCCTGGCATATAACATTTCATAAAAAAATAAATTATATCATATCCAGGCATTTCACCTTTTTCAAGTGACAATTTACATATATAAAATGAAATTATCACTTCAGAAGACATACATGCATATATGAAAGTGAAATACAATTAAAATGTTCCTATCAAAAGCCAAATAATCATTCCTTACCTTACCAGACCAAGGTCCAATAATCCATTACCACACTAGGTCGAGGGTCAAATATGACAATCAAAAATAATAAAAAATCAAGTGTTCCACCAAGGTGGAAATCATATAAATTGAAATCTGAGAAAAATCAAAACATTATAACCCACCTAAGGAAACTCAATCCATCCCTCATACATGGGGTAGCAAGAACGCAACAACGAGATTGAAATATAGTCCTGACATCAACCTATCTTCAGTCTTCAATAATTCCAAACACTAATACCATGAAATGAGGTAAAAGAAACTCCGTTGATACCACTAATAATGACCCCAACCGAAACAGCCACCCGAACAGTGCTATTTTGCTGGGTTCCACTGGCCTTAGATGTTCCTCCCTGAATGCCAAAGGCTACCGACTACAAGCTATGGCGTAAATAGGTATAGTGGGTAGGTTATACCCTCTTGGAATAATATATTGGTTTGGGAATAATAGTAACACATGCATTATAAATAATTACTCTATAGACTCGAACCATACCCACATAGTGGAAACATATAAATATCCTATAAATAGAGGATGTAATAAAAAATAGAAGAAGAGAAATTTAAATAGAATTGAATACTAGAAAATCACTTGTATCCACTCCAAACTAAAATAAGAAAAGCATGTATTCCATTTCAAGTCATACAATACAATATCCTAGGTGATTACCATGGAAGACCGTAGGAGATATATGTAATAATCATGATAAAACTAATGAAAAAAAAGAAGAAAAACACCATCTAGTAATGACCTCATGGTCCATACCAAATAGTACTATGATCCAGCTATTATGGATGATCATTTATCTATACGTAAATCCATAAATTCTATATGCATATCAAATGGCTCGTGTAGGGTATGGAATTAATCACAGTAGGATACAACCCAGTGGTGTGTACCTCGTATAAGTTATTATGAGAATATGAATTTCTATGTAAAGTAAACCATAAGATGAAATAAATAAACAAGACCTCCACTGGTGCTCAGCAACAACCTCAAACTATAACGTTCTTCAGCCAATACTAGAATCTCAGAAGAAATGATAGTCCTTTGGCTCATGGACCATGTTACCCCTGTAGTCACAAAGTCCTGGTGAACCCTAAGGTTCCTCCTCAAATATACTTCCTACAACCACTTGCCTCCTAACACCTTATGTCTCAAAACACTGATGTCCTGAATGAACACCAAAACATTGGTATCCTAATCTCATAAAACCCCTCTTGAAAACTCATGTTAGATCATGGCATGAAAACAGGTGGAACAATGATGTTTGTCCTCAAATAAATATCCAGTACCATGGTCTAAAGCATGGAGAGCCTCAGCCCCCAACCTGATAGCCTCATCATTATAAACTGAATGCTCCTCAACTTCCATAGGGCTTTCTATGTCAAGCACCCCAAAATAATAAATACCTAAACATCAACTATCAGGGACCTCTACACACATGATTTGTCCAAAGAACCTCATCATAGAGCCAACATGTGTGCACATGACTCAATTGGTGCTTTGGCCATCACATTCGAGTGGAATTCACAAAATCAGAAACGAATCCACACCATCTCTCACAACTCGTACCCTTGAGACCCTGTATTTAAAATCTAATGTCCTTTCCATCCATTTATCACAATACAACATCCACGACACCCAATCCTGTGTTCAAAACCACTAAATGAAATCATGGCCAATCCCAATAAATGTTGAGAATCACTCAATACTGATGTCCATGCCATATCAACTTCTGGTAAAGCACTTCACCACCCTGTGTGGTCTCATAATATGTAATCTAAAGCACTACATATAAATAAATCACATTAAAACACATTAATAAACACTTCAATTCAAACAAATTGAACTGTACAAGTTACCACCTATAACACATTAGCATGGATGTATTTAATTCCTCTTATTTTGTTAATAATTTTTAACAAATTAAAAATAAAAATTTAAATCAAAATAATTCAATTAAAAATATTTTAGAACCCTCAACAAAACTATCCCAATGACTAACGGCCTCTATACTGGCCTCGCTCAAGCATAACAGGTATTAGGAATGCTCATAAAATCTTACATGGTATAAAAATTCTTTTTACAAACTATAAAAAGGTATCACTCAATACCCTTCATTGTGATAAAATTCCACAACCCCAAAAAGCCTTTAAAAACTCAAAATAAGGTACGCACCATGTACCTTAGACTGATAAATAATGTTTATGGAATCCACAATGAAATTATGTTAAGTATTTGATTTATAAAAAATTATAAATAATGTTTAATCATTTTTATCCCTATATGAAAATTATTATACATATAAGAAATAAGAGGGTGACATTTTTTCACTTTCATGTCATTTATTTTATTTTAAAAAATTATATATCATTTTCATGGAAAAAGGACATTAAATCTGTCAATTATTATAAAAAGGTGTTGATTGTTTATATATAATAATCCAATAAGATTTTTAATGTTTTCGAGTAATTTTATTATCCTTTTCAAATTAGTTTATTACCTAAATTACCCGTTTTTCTTTAATTGCGTTAAATAAAAATTATTGTAGTTACTATTCAAAATACCCAAAATAATAAAAGTAACCTATTAAATTAATTTGGACCCACTGATTCCAAATATTGATTCCATATTTAAAATTTTCAAAAATATAAGTTTATGTGATTAATTTATAATTAATCCAATTGAAAAAGCAAGAAAATGTGTTTTTAAAAATTAAAAAACCATCAAAAGATTTACCTATGTTTATATCCAATTTCAATGAAAAATTAATTCTAATAAAAAATTTGGATTTAATAATAAAAACATAGAATAATTTTACTATAAAACAAATTAAAAGGATAATCTTACAATATAAATAAATTAGACGAAAAAGCAGTTTTGAATTAAAATTCAGTATTTTTACTAATCATTTAAATTTAAAAATTATCAATAAAAATAAAATAAAATTATTAAAACTAAATTTTGATGTCCCTATTCCAATTAAGAATTTTATTTAGTCAAATAAAATATAAAAAAGTGTCAAATCTAGATTTAAAATTGGTGATCCATCAAAATGCGACAAAACTGCATTTTTAAAAAATACTTTTTCAATCCGAATAAATTGAATTTTTTCTTACATATAGTATAGAAAATATATAATATAAATTTCAAAAAATATATTGAATATATTACACATATATTTCATTAATAAAATTCATCATGAATGATTTTATTATTTTATTAACTCACTTAGTTTCATTTAAATAGTTTAATTGAAAAATATTTCCTTTTATTTAAAATGGTATTATTTTCTTCTATAATTAATTTATCACCAAATAATTAATTATATATAAATTTTTAAATTATAATTTCCAAATTAATTTAATATTTTTCATACTAAAATTACAATTGATTGGTTATAAGTTAACATTATAATATTTAGTTTTTTGGTAAAAATAGGTCTCATGTGAAATTAACTCTATCAAACGAACTAGAAATTGTGTGTAACACAATCCAAGAATAATGTTGCATATACCTCAACCTAATATGTTTTTTCATGTAGAATAATTTATTATTGGTGTACCATACAACACAAGACATCAAAGAAATTAAAAAAAATCTATCTCATAAAAATATTGGGGTGTTACATTTTATCCCCCTTAAATTGAATTTCTCCCTTGAAATTTGTCTGGGTTATAAAATGATTAATACATGAATGTTTCTTTCATAGAAACAAACATATTAAAAAAGGAATACTAAAACATCATTATAAAAATAAAATTTAGAAACAAAATGGTTACCCAAAGTAACACGTCACTTGGTTTCAACATAGTAGAACATAAGTGGGAAGTGAAAACATTGATATAGAAGAGAAATATTACAATCATGTTCTAAAATAGGGTGGTAGAGAATGTGGTAAGAAGAAATTAAATAATCACATTTCCATAAATTTTTGGTGATTTATGGTATCATTTGATTCATCAGATAAATGGATACTAGGTTAGAATTTTGGGTTTCAAGATCCTTTCCCTATATTTTTAAGAATTTTTCACGAGAAGAAATACATACATGATTTCATTACAATCTCACTATTGGTAATGCCTTGATAAATTTTTATATTATCTCTTACTCAAAGAAATGAATTTTAATTTTGCATCCTTGATGTATTGGAAGATCAGGTGATCCATAAATAGAATGATAGGCCATTCCATCTGTATTTATCACAATAAAAATTATAGCACAAGTTATCAAATAAGCATAAGTCATTATATGGTGAGATAATACATTATTCTACCAAAATTAATCTGCAGTTTGACATAAACATTCCTTATATTGATAACCCTTCCATCATTCTGAATGATTAAAATCCAAAAATTCACAAATAGGTGCACTAACTCGGCTTAAAATTTAAGCCCAATATATCATAAATTATCTTCTTATTAGTAACATTCCAAACATGTTAACACATTCATAAGTTATTCACTTGAGTCATTGTAATAACATGAATTACCATATATCAAGATTGAAAACATGCATGTATCCTTATTCTTAATTCTATAAATCATATATTGAAAACTACTTTTCAACAAATCATTAATCAGTTAAAAGGAAATAATTACCATTAAATTTACATACTCATATCAAACATATCATTATCCAGATATCTTTATCTCATTATCATGATCATATTAAAAGGAATATATCCCTTAATAAAAATATTACATTTCCCTTAAATAACATTTCTCGGCCTTTAGAACTATACTTTCCATTCAAGAATGAAAAACTTATACAAAAACCACTTATATATTTCATGATTCATATAAGATAATCTTTGAATTCTGAAACATATACACCTCAATCATCCATCATTATTCTTGAACCGTTACTCATAGTCAATCATCGTATTATTTCATAAAATATGAATAATTACTTAATATTCCTCAACCTTAATCTAACTGTGATTCATAGAAATAATGATAGAACATACCATACTTTTCAAATGTCATTTACAATATCTTTATCCATAGTAGTATAATAAATACCTGTACCATATTCATGATTCTCTTTATGATATTTCCAATTAGGAAATCAGTTTTCATAATTCCCATACATTCCACATCTGAAACATTAAAGGAAAACTATCTTCTATCCAGTTCTGGCTATAGACTTATACTAGAAAGAAAAGTGTGAGTAATATATATCAAATTTGAAAAACACATAGGTAAATTACTTATAATGTATCAATATATGTTATATTTTCTTTAACTCTATGTTATTCATGATTATCACAAATACACTATGATTTTATCCTATACTTAGACATATCCATAGTATATCCCACGTCATGTCCAACGAAATATCTCTAGGGATCTCAGAAAAGTTTTCACATCCTCTTTTCCAAATGTTATGGAAACTTTTCCTCTAATAACAACTATAAAGACCTAGTACTGACGTATGTTGATATCAAATATTTGTAGATGAATATTCATTACATTATACAACACATGCCTGAAGATCAATATAGTTTAGTTCCTTTAGAAACTTGGAAAACACTCTTTTAATTTGGTTAAATATCTTAGATATCTCCCCCATTGATCATCCCCCTTTAATACTCTTGCTTAAAAACCTTGTTTATAACATATGTAATAGAAACATAAGAATGGGTGAGATTAGATGCTTAGTATGGGTAAACAAATAAAAATGTATATAAGAATATAAAAACATGAACATAACTTTTGGAAATCATACCATGTATAACATATATAAAAAATTATGAGTCATGAAATAAAACTTGGTAATTCATAAACAATACAACAGAATGATAAATGAGCCCTGAGAATGTTGAATTGGCCTAAAATATGGAATTCTGACAGACACATAATCATTGAAAATCAATTATATATAGTCCTAGGTTCATTTCCAAGGACATCATAGTGGAAAAACTCTTTTACTAAACTGATTTCACTCCTCATTCCAACCACGTATTAATTAACTCTTCTTACATTCAATTCCATATATGTATTACGGAACCGAGTTTAATTTCCATTCCCAAACTATATTACTGATTCTAATTTACTTTTCATTAAATACCTATATTAATGAACCAAGATCATTTATTATTTCAGTCTTGTCTATATCAGGAGATATAAATCTGTACCTAATGCATTGAAGGGAGATATAGAACCCACCAATATCATAATAAAATAATTATTTTGTGTTCCACAAAAACATAAGTAATTCATTATAGAAAAATCCATGGAATAAAATTGGTTTCACAAAAATCATTCCATCATAACATGATCCATGTAACAAATGGAATACATAAACAAAATTTCATGATAAACTCAATGAAACCATAAGAATAATAGGGATAATATAATTGAAATAGAATACAATCATATATGTAACATAATATTTGTAGAACAATTGAAATTAATTCATGAGGAAAATATCATTTCTTCTTCAAAAATATTTTCTTCCCTAAAATTTCAATTCAATTTTAAAAGAAAAAAAAATTATTGGAATATAACCTTTAAATATTTCAAAGTAAGCTTCATTGATATGAGGTGCTAAAAAAATGTAAAAATACATTCATTCTATATATGTTAAACAAAGTATTCTTCTTGTTCTTTTGTAAGAAATTCAAAAAGTACCTCATTTCAAAAATGAAAAAAAATTCTTTTCATACCATTTAATAATAATATTGAAATGGTTAAAATTAAATTTTATATTTTTTATAAGAATATAAATATTATTTCGAAATACATATTTAGGCAACATTGACATGGATGATAAATATAACTTCATAAATACTTGTGTATAGACAATCCTGGATAATAAAGAGACTGAAAAATTATGCCTTAACTTAGTTACAATATCCTTTGTATGTATTTGAACATATTATATATATTTTTAAATAATTTAATTGCCTTATTATATAATCATAGTCATTTTTATCAAATCATAATTGATCATATTATTAATAATTTGTTAATAACATTATTAATCATCTTTCGGGCATTTACAGCTTTATTTTCAAATGTATGTTTTAGCGAATAAGTTCATGTTCCTATTCATAGAATATATTTTTATTATTTAAAAACTAATATAAATATATTTTATATAATATATTTTATTTTTATTCATCTATATAATCCTTTTTCAATGAAATCATGTAGAATTAATCACATCGCATTGTGAAGACGGTAGGTCGTACATAAGCATTAGCGATGATATCATTCCCATAATTTTGGAATAAAATGGAAGCAGATGGTATATATTTTGTTATATAATCCTTACCAAGGTATAATAATCATATATAGTTATTATTTCCATCATTATACCAATCCATGTATGGTTTTGGTGAAAAACATATTACACCACAAATTGGAGATGGTAAATCGTATGTACGCACGAGTGGTGATTTTATTTTTCATTGGATGGATAAAAGGTGTAATATGGTAGTTTAATAATTATAATTACATATCATTATATAATTTAAACTGTATTTATTACTCTATAATGTAAACAACTCATGAAGAGTAAGTAGAAGAAGAAACATTTTGGAAGAATCAGTTGAGAATATTACCTCTTCTTCAACATGCTCCCTCTAGATATCCTCTTAAAATACTAGCGTTGTTCATTGATGAATGCCAGATCCTATATAATATTATAGGGAATGTTGATTAGGTAAATGGGTATAGTATGTATGATCTTGAATTCCTAATGTGAAGTAACGTTCTAAGGGAGGATGTGCCCTTTTATAATTTAGGTGAGGGGAAATTTTGGAATCCCCAAAAATTTTAGTTTATAATAAAATAAAAACCCATCAAAAGACCTCCAAAATTTCAAAGATTTGAATATTAAATGAGATAAGGTTTTAGTCTCATAAGAAAATATAATTTATACAAATATTTCTATCAACTTATACATTATCATTTTAATTAACCCTTTGTAATTCTATTTTAATTTTAACTACGTTAACATATGTTTAAATATTAAAATAGTGTAATTTATACTTATTTGATGTAAATAATACCATAAATGACCAATTTAGATCATATTATTCCATTTTAATAAATATATTATTTTTTAAAAAAATTAATATTATATTAAAATTATTTAATCAATCATTATATAAAAAAAATATCAATATTCTCAATTTTGACTCAATTAATTTCATATATTTTTAAAATTATGAAGATATAATTTTATCCTTGACACATATATTTTATTAAATCCATAAGGATTCATTTAAATCTAGGAAATTAATTGGATATCTTAATTATCAAAATTATATTTACATTAATATTTTCAATCACATTAATTTGATATTTTCATTAATAAAATAACTAATACAATAGTTTTGTGTAATTATTTAATACACTTATATATTGAATAAAAATAAATAAAATAATATGATGAGGATAATTCATATAACATTTATTTTAATACTTGTGGTATAATATATATTTTGTATAATCGTACATTAAAAATGTTATATTTATTAAAAAGATGAATGTGACTACTTTAACATCACTTTAAATAAAATATTATAAGCGTCATAATCCTTTCCATATGGATCCAAATATTAAATAACTCTATAATTTTATTATTATGGTTGCTATATACTCTACCACTATGATTTGGTCATGTTTTGTGGTATTTTAATGGTTATTATAATTTTAATTAAAATTATTTTATTGATTTTTCATTAATTAAATAATTTATTCGTCAAGATTATATAAGTCATTAAGGTAATTATTTAACCTCTAAAAATTATAAATAAATTACCATGATGTATAAAATTTCATTATATTTCTGGGGAATATTTATTATCAAATATTTATTACATTTATCCTTATATTAATATTATTATAATAATAAGAAATAAGAGGATGACATTTTGTCACTTTCATTCATTTTACTAATATTTATATTATTTTCATAGAAACAATTCCATTAAATGAGTCAATTCAAATCCTAAGGTGTTAAGGGTATACTTAGTCTCTTCCATTGGGTTTTTCTAGGTTTTAGGGAAATTGTATTGTCTTTATCATATTTTTTTTACCTAAATAAACAGATTTACCTTTAACCGTATTAAATAAAAACACCCATAGTTACTATTCATTATATCCAAAAAATAATAGTAAATTATTAACATATTTTATGCCCAATAATTTTATATATTGAATTAATATTTCAAAATATAAAACAAATAAGTTCCATTAATTATTTTAAAATTAATCTCATTTATAATGTGTGTAAATGTAATTTTAAAAAGTAAAACCATTAAAAGATTGAAATGTGTTTATATCCAATTTCCATTTGAAAGTACATAAAATGACCAAACGTATATTTATGATAAAAATATAATCTATTTATACATTAAAACAAATTTAAATGATAGTCTAATAATATATAAAAAATAAATGAAAAAAAGTTTCATTTAAATTGTAGTTTTTTTCACATATCATTTAAATTTGAAAATTTCCAAAAAAATAGAAAACATTTATCTCAACAAGTTTTTAATGTCCCACATCCAAATATTAAGAATATTTATTATATATATATTATAAAAAAGTGGAAAAAATATATTTAAACTTAGAGTTCCATCAAAAGGTTGTAAACTATATTTTTAAAAAATACTTCTTTTACCAGAAAAAATGAATATGTTTTATATTTGTGTTGAAAATATATAATATGAATTTCAAACATTAAATTGAATGTATTAAACCTATATTTCATTAGTAAAATTCATCATGACTAATTCAATTATTTTATAAACTCACTTATTTAAATTTAAATTGTTTTTCTGAAAAACAATTCTTTTTATATAGAAAGGGTTTTATTAACATTTATAACTAATTAATCACCCAACAATTAATTATATATACATTTTTAAAGAATAATTTCATAATTTATTTAATATTTTCAAAACCAACCATTATAATGGCTAGGTTATAATATAACATCATAATATTTAGTTGTTCGGTTAAACTCAGTCTCGTGAGAAATGAACACTATCAAAAGAACATGAAATTGTGTATAACATAATCCATGAATAGTTTTTTATATACCACAACCTAAGACGGTGTTCCGTGTAGTGAAATATAATCTTTGTGTAGTGTACAAAACAAGACTTAAAATAAAATAAAAAGAATATATCACATAAAAATTTTGAGGTGTTATATTCACCAATATAATTACGGGAATTAAAAATGTAGTTGGATGTTCTAGAAATTAATGGATTCATTAATCCTAGAATGTCTTTATGGGAATCTCTAGTATTGATTATCAAAAAGTAGGATGATACTATATGGAAATTTGTGGATTATCATAATCATAACCAAGTTACAATTAATAATTGGTATCCACTTCCACACATTGTTGATCTGTTTGATCAGTTGAGGGGAGTTCAATGGTTCTCTATGATTGACATGTGATCAGAATATCACCAATTGTGGGTTCATAGGGGGATTTTCCAAAATATATATTTCAAAAGTAGATATGGAATTTTTCAATATGTGGTAATGCCTTTTGGTCGTACAAATACACGATGGATATTTAAGGAATTTATCAATAAGATATTTCATTGTTGTCTAGATTCTTTTGTTGTGGTGTTTGTTAAATACATATTGGTGTATTCAAGGATAAGGGATCGACATGAGAAAAAATCGGTGATAGTTTTTGGAATATTGAGGGAACATCAGTTGTGTACCAAATATCATACTGTGATTTTGGGATATAATAGGTATGATTTCTTATCCATGTAATTTTTAAAAGAGGTGAATCTTTAGATCTATAAATTATAGAGGTTTTTATCTCTTAGAATCCACCCAATAATGTCTTTGAGATATGCAATTTTCTTGGTCTCCCTTGTTATTAATAATGCTTTGTTAGTGATTTTTTATGACTAGACTCACCAATGATAGATTTTAAATAGAATAATGTTCCAATAAAATAGAATTAACAATACCATATGTATTTTCAAGAGCATAGGATTCACATTACATAATCATCAATAAGGATTCTTCCAAAACCAGGAAAAGGGTATGTGGTGTATTTTGATGCTTTGTGATCCATGTTGGGATGTGTTCTCATGCAGGGATATCATATTGTTTCTTATGACTCTAGGAAGTTATGAGTGCATGTGATGAAATACCCAACACGTGACTTGGAGCTAGTTTTCATAGTCTATGCTTTGAAGACTTGTCATCATTACATATTTGGAGATAAATCCACAGTGTTTGTGGATCATAAGAACTGGAAACATATTTTCTCATAAAAAAGAATTGAATCTTAGACAAGGAATATGGATATAGTATCTAAAATTGTTTTACTTTGAATTGATGTATATACTAGGTATGGGAAATTCAGTTGTGGATGCATTATGTGAAAGGTTGTATGTGCAATTGTAAAAATAATATTTAGATGAGAGTCAATTGATTTTGGTTCTTGATGGCATGAAATTGGAATGTAAAGACTGTGGTGATGTTGTGGTATTCATTTTTTTCATTTCATTCTTGATTTTATGGATATGGTTAAATAGTGACAGATGTTTGACATAGAATGTGATGCTATGGGGTCAAAAATCAATGGTGGGGACACCATTTAGGGCTACAGGATGGATGCGAGTTTAGTGTTGGAATTTAGAAATTAGATGGTTGTACCTATGGATTCTCAAGAAAAAAATCTTCATGCCCCACCATACATGATTAGATTTAAATCTGGGAATACAGAAGATGTATAATACATTAGAGGAAACGTCTTTGTGGGTTGGAATGAAAAATAAAGGTGGTTGATTTTTTTTAGATGTTTGACTTATATGAAGGTTAATGTGAATCATCATCAACAAGTAGGTATTTACAGTCCATACCTATTCATGTTTGTAAATGGGTGTAAATAGCTATGAATTTTGCAATAGGTCTCCCAATAACTGGGTAGAAACATATTTATATTTGGGTGATAATGGATTGACTAACAAATTCATCCCATTTTATCCATATTTATGAATCACATATGATGGAGGAATTATAAAAAATATATATTTGAGAAGTGGTAAAGAGGAATGGCATACCCATTTCAATAGTTTCACACAGATATCGATGGTTTACATCTAATTTTATTAAATCCTTACAGAAATCCCTTAGACCTGAGTTGACAATGAGTACTATGTATTTTTCTCAGATTGAAGGTCAATATAAAAGGACAATATAAATACTAGAAGACATGTTTATGGATTGTTTATTAGATTGCATTAGATCTTTGTAGGAACACATAACAATATTAAAGTCCTCAAATAACATTTCCTATCATCCCTCGATATATATGACTCTTTTGATTCATTGTATGGACGTCCTTGTCATTCTCCAATTTGTTGGGTGGAAAAAGGTGAGACTTCACTTGTTGGGTCATGACTTGTCCAAGAAACAGTGGAGAAAATACAATTGACCAGGAAGAGAATATAGATGGCTCATATTTTTTATAAATCATTTTTGGATCATCATCGACAGTCGTTGTCATTCGAGGTGAGTAATCATGTATTCTTGAGGATCTCTCCAAGGATTTGGAATCATCGTTTTGGGAAGCATGGAAAGTTGTCTCCTTGATACATAGGCCCTTTTGTGATATAGGAATGGGTTTTTATGGTCTAATATTGGTTGAAATTTCCACCAAAATTAAATGTGGTGCATAATGTGTTTTTTGAAGCTCTCTTATGAAAGCATCAGCTTAATCATGACCTTATGATTAGATGGGATCATGTTGACCAAAACTTGGATTATTCATTGGAACATATAGTAGTGTGTATTATTGATCGGAATGAGAAGGTTTTGTGTGGAAAAGTCATTTGTCTATTACATGTTCTATGGAAACATCGTCAAACTTAGAAAGGGACTCAGGAACAAGAGAAGGAAATGAAAGAGACATGGGCTGAATTTTTTTTGTGAAATGATATTTTTCTATTTTCTAAGGATGGAAAGGCCTATCATAGGGAGAATTTATCACCCCTAATATCATGTAGGTAACTCTTCATTGTTTTAAGTGCTTAAAGTTTTTGGGTGATGTTTTTGAGGGATTAGAAGTGGAGTAAATAATATCCAAATAATGAACCTATAATTTTAATAATTTAAAATTAATTAATTATGATCTAAACAATAATATTAAAGAAATTTAATAAAAAATTTATTTATTTTCCAAATTATGAGACATTTATGAATTATTCCAAGATAAATTTAATTATAAAAATTATATCAATTATAATGAGTATAAATATTTTATATTCTTATCAATATGAACCCTTTCACATTTTATATTAATAGAAATCATTATGATATTTCATGATTTATAAACATCTTATAATTTAATATATATTATATAAAAAATTTTATACAATCTAAATATCATATATGATGGAATATATAAACAATTTATAAATATCTTTTTATGATTTATAAATAAATAATTTATTTCTATATCCTAAATCATGCCATTTAGTTTTTCATAAGTCATAAAAATATATTTTTCAGTTTACCATAAATATTTGATAGTTAAATTATTTATAAAAAAATTTAAAAAATTATATAAATATTTCCAAATACCTTTTCATTATTATTATTATTTATAAATAATTTATAAATATCTTAATTTAAATCTAAATTTAATTCTCTGGATTAAAAATAAAAACATTATTTAGGATGGTAGAAAAAATTTTGGAAAATTCTGTATTAAAACAAAAAAAGGGATGCCAAAATTCTTAATAAGCATGATCATTAATTTCGCTTCTAATTTACTGAAAATTTTATGTGATATTAATGACACCTAAGTAGTTCACCATAATAAACATCATTATATTGATATGACTGTGACCTTAATACACATAATACACATCAATAGTGTTATATAACATGCATGAAAACATCAATCGGATTACCACATCTTCTTCAATCATATATTGAGTGATTGGGTGCATAACGAATGGTGCATATCGAACATGGACAATTCTTTGAGAGAGTGAGAAGCACCTCTACTAGTCATCACTCCTTCAGTCTGGTAGTCAATGTGGTGAAGAAAAACATCACCACGTCAAAGTGACACTTTCACTGGTTCTTCTAGTCTTTGCAAAAGTGATAATATTAACGTTGATAAAGTATGATTCTTATTAGTGTTATAAAAACACACATAAAATTCATATTTATGAGTGTTATGTTTAATGTTGATAAATGGAACCTTTTATCAATGCAATGTATAACTAATAAAAGTCTTTCTCAATTTGTGTAGGAGTGTCATCGATCCTCTCAGACCAACAAAAAGCTCCACCGGCACCCAAATTAACATATGGGGATTATTATTCCAATATATATAATATTTAAATACTAGTAGAGTTTACTAAAATTCTGGAATGTCATGCCTGTTTATCAGGCATGCATGCCTAAACAAACCAGCATTATGAAAAATAGTTTTAAATAAACATAAACATAGTTTTATATAAAACTTTTGAAAATAAATCCTTTGGCTCACTTCCAACTCTTTCTATAGAAAAAAACTTGTAGATCATCACTTGGTCACCAGAAATATAGTTTTCTACTAATTATAGTAAAGATATTTGGAAGTTCTTATTTGGATTAAACTACTAAAACACTAACATTAAACACTACAATGAAAAATAAATTCATCCCATGTGGCCCGAGGTCACACTCCATCAAATATTAGATTCTATTTTGATAATCAAATCCATAACCTACAAAGGTCCACCTGGTCTTCATACATTAAGTCATGTAAGTAGGATGAGGGCTCAACAACCTAGTATATAATCACTACGAAGTATATTTTTATATTTCCCAAAAATAATATCCTAGTTTGAAATAAATTTGGAAATTTACTTTTAGGGGTGATCATATGAAAAACAAACACCACAACCAACCATTTTGAAAAACAAAAACTCCTTTTTATTTAAGAATATGTAGGTAACAACTACCAATCTATATAAAACATTCTTTTGAAATTAATCTTTTTAGCTTACTCTAAAATTAGCACCGAGAATGAAAACCCAAGTTAATGAGATGAAACAACAAATATACTAGTAAACAGATCCAAAACAACCGTAGAGAAAAGATAAAATAAACAGAACATATCATAGAGTGTGTTAATTAAATAAATCAAGAAATAAAAAACTAAATTAATGAATTGATAAATAATAAAAATGCATAATTTAAAGATACTACAATCCAAAAATCATCCATAAAAGTGAGAGTGGGCACCAAATAGTGGGTAACAGAACAAGAATAATCTATGACATGTGGGGAGGAGTTATAACCTATAGATTTCAAGGTAACTTGGATGTGCTCATGGAATAATATCCACCTATGTGTACTAAAAAATTAATACAACTTGGGCCTATCATAGACACCATAAAATACACAGAGCGAGCATCAAATCTAAAGCTACATCTCCACCCATATAGTTACCCTCATATATATTCTCTAATATGTGATACCCATAAAAAATCTCATATATAAATAACTCAATATGGTAGTAATAAAATATCATAATCATGAACAGAACATGAACCATGTCGTCTTTCCAAAACCCCTTTTCATAACTTGACAGTACTATTGATCATCCCTTTAATAGTGTGTAAAAAGGGATCTAACAACACTAAAAAATTATTTTTAACCCTAGAACCATTAAAGGGAGTCTCCATTATATGTTCTAAAAAATCAATTATAAATGAAATTTTTATCAGCACTTCAAAAAGAAACGATAAAATCAGTCTTCTGTCAGTGCTAAAAAAGTGATTATAGAAGTCAAAAAAGAATATATTTTTCTTCCTGATGGTCGACCACCCACCCACCCACCCCAAACCCCCACCCCCCCCCCCCCCCGTTAATATTTCTATTCCCTTCCTTTATCAGCTCTCAACCCCCCCCCCCCCCAATAGTGGTATGACATCTTGCTTCACTCACGAGTGTGTTTGTACTTGCCGAGATTTCAACATGAGACCCACCATTCATGGAATTGTACATTTACCACTCCTCTTTATTATTATGGCCTATATATTATGATATATATATTTATTTATATATATATTATTACATTTTTTATGCATATATATATATATATTTATTTATTTAAATACATATATAAAATATTTTCATTGTGTGTCTGTCTGTCTATAAACACACACACACACATATATATTTATATTTATATATATTTGTGTATCTATAAATATAAGTAAAAATATTTATATTTATTTACATATATAATATATTAATATTTATATACATATATTAGAATATATAGATAAATATATATTTTTTTATCAATATTCAAACACAAATATATTTTTATATATATAATTGTTATATACATTAAATGTACAGGTTTATAAATATTTATATTATTTTATTTTAAATAAAATAGATTTTATAATTATTTAAAAATGTTATATATATATAAAAATATAATTTATATGTAAATATGTTTACATATTTATTTATAAAATTAAATTTTAAGGAGTGAATATATACAAATATGTATACAAGTGTATATAACTAATTATAAATTAAAATACATTTTGAAAAATTATAAAATTTAAAATCCATAAAATCTATATGAATTTAGTCCCTACGAATAAATTTAGTTCCTATTTAAAACTGGCAACTATACCTTCTTAAATGGGGATGAAATTCCATTGAATGTTAAAAAATTACAATACCCTGACTAAAGAACCAGTTTTGGAGACCTTCTAGGCCTTTTGGACATGAAAATGGTGACTATAGTTTCTCCCATATCACTATTACGTAGATCTCATCACACAATTCGATTTGATCGGTGGTAGTTCCCAAAGGGACACTCGGATCAAAATTTATGTTCATTTTATGTTTATATTATGTTTTCACCTTATTTAAATCCTGTATTAATATTTTTATTTTTTCAACATTAAAAGTGTTACTAAATGCTATTACTCAATAATAATTAGAAAATTATTAGTTAATATTATTTTTTTAATTATTCTATAATCCACTTTTCACTAGATATATAATATATTATGATTAAATGTGTATTTAGTATTATATAAATCAAATTTAATAAAATATTATTTATATATATATATCAATATAAATATATTTTTATTTAATATTTTATTTTTAATTAACTATTTATTTTACGACATTTACCCTTTATCGGTGCTAGTAAAAAGCTATTGACAATAAAAACTCTATCAGTGCTACTAAAAAAGTACTGATAAAGGGGGTGCCTTTAAGAGTGCTAAAAATCATTGTTAAAGGGGTACTTTTAATAGTGTTTTTTATCACTATTAAAAGTCCATTTTATCAGTTCTTTTTATAGTGTTCCTAAAAGGTGGTGATGTGGAAAGATGTTTATGTGTTAGTGTGAATGAAAGTAATATTTTCTATTTTATATAATTTCCAAAACACTTATCCAGATCAAATCATTTTTTAAATGAAATAAAATTCATATAGAAACACCTATTTGAAGGAACATTTAAAAACCATGTTTAAATAGTAATTAGAGTTTCAAAACATCCCTTTTAGACATTATTGACTTATGAAATTACATATATATTTATAAAAATATTTCAATGTACATATCTTCATATCCTAATGTGAATGTGTATACATGTCTATTTATATATTCCCATACATATATGTATTATCACCAAGAATGACAAGAGTCATCCATAACATCAGGCACAAATAAATAATTCAAGGACAAAACAATAAACATAACAAAATTTCCCAAATTAGGAATCCATATAAAATTATTCACTTATACTCATGTGTCAACCGATGAAATTTCATAAAAATACCCAAATAATTTTAAAACACCCAACTCCTCTTTGAAAACCATCATAGGTATTTTATAAATCATAATCAAAATTTATTCTTTGATTGTAGATAGGAATCAAGGAAAATTCAATAACAAAACATTTGTAAATCAATAAAAATATATTAAAAGATTTGAACAATAAGTATCTTTATATCCATTTAAACCCAAATAGAAAGTATGTTTCTAAATAAACTAATTTGAAACACATAAGCACATGTAACATATTAGGGAAAATCAAAATCACAGAAACACCTACCTTGCGCTGGCCTAGACTATGTGAATCCTTCAAAAACATAAATTGATAGGATTTCATAACACATTTTACACCTTAGAAAATAAAGGAGCATTATTTTATAATAAAAATACCCTTGGGGTTTGGAAAAGGGACACACGGTGAGAGGGAGGGAATAAAAATCAAGGATGAAGAAGAAAAATAAAAATAATGGAGATGATCCCCTATCTTGAATAATCCCCTACGAAATCACAGAAAACACTCATTAATTGTCAAATAGGGGGAGTGGTTGTAACACCCCAAGCTTCCACGGTATGCTTCTCATTGAATAATACAATAGAGTGTGTTGAATGAAACTTTGAGTTTTAACACGCACCACAACCAATCAAACTAGCTGTTATGAATAGTAATACCCACTTTTTGGAAATTTAAAAATTTTCTCTTTCAAAATGGACTTTATTTTTAGATTCGGAATTTCAAAATTAGCCTAGGGTGAATTTTTGGTATTTTTCTAAAAACGTACAATTTTTGATGAATAGTGAAAAAACATTGAATTACAGTTTCAGACCAAATTTTTAATTAAATAATTATTTATTTTATTTAAATTTAATTTAGGTAAAAATAGATACATAATACAAATATATGTTCAATTTAATTCATTGGATCAAATTTTTAAAAATTTTAGATATATAAAAATTTTATAGAACTTTTCACCGCCTTTTACCCACCTCCTAGGAGAATTTTAAAATTCCCATAAAACATAATTTTACCACTTCAATGTGTGGAGTTTCAAAATCCCGAGAGACACGATTGAAATTAGTAAGTAAAATGTGGTTCAATATGATGAAAATAATTTTTAGTGAATAGTATCTTTTTACTTTTATTTACCACGGTTAAAAGTAAATAGGGTAATTAAGTGTAAAAATGATATTATTATTATCCTAACACAGGTCATAATTCTATTGGAAAAGTATAATTCAACCAAAAAACCATAGGAATAAAATATGATCATTTAGGTCCACTTAGATTAGATTAGGACCATTATTATTATTTTATTTAAAGAAGAGTTAAAAGAGTTAAAATCAATGTTTAATAACTAAAACATTTTTAATATAGGGTTACACATAAGATAAATTATACTATTCATTATAAAGATAAAAATATTTCCTACATAATGGTATTTTATTTATATTTTTTATAAGTTAAATAATTTAATTTATTTATGACACAATGATAATGTAGTAATTAACTAATTAATGAAATATTTAAAAAGTTGATATTATTAATCTCTAAATAAAAGTAATTTGAGGATTTTTATGAATTACTCTAATTTTATAGGTTAATATGACATTTTAGTGTTGTTTAGATTAATTTTTTTCGATGTAATAATTCATTAATGAATTTAGCAAAAACAAAATACCAAATAGTGTCAAAATTGACATAAAAGTGTTTTTTTTAAACAAATTATATTATTAATTGATATTATTTTCCTAAAAATCTAAGGATCATCCAAATTACTTATATAATGATATGTGTATCATTAATGAACAACTTGGGTTCTCTTGGATGTATATAGAATGCTTATTCACCATATAATATAAAAATACAAAGAGACACGGTAAATATTACACTACTTAATTAAGAGTTAAATGTAAAAGGATAATATAGTGACCCAAACCTATATAAAACCTATTGGTTGAGTGGTTTTCGACCCATCCCTAACTATTCATTTATATAATCCATTTTTGAGCCATTAGAAATTGAAAATTATTTTGTTATAAAATAATATTTCTATCATTTCCTGAGGTTCCCCTCACCCATCTTATAAAAGGGAACTCCCCCTTCTCTCTAATTCACACCTTCAAAGCCATTTCCCTCGTCCAAACCCTAACCAAATACCATATCAACTATTCTTTATTCATCCTAGATGCATTACTTTATCCATAAATCCATCCTATGATACCCTTTTGATCAAATCAAAAGGAAGAACATGAAGAATAGGTAAATATCTCACCACGACATTCAAGTTCCTTTCTTCTTCAACTTCCAAATTCTTTTTGGATTGCATTATAAAATAATAAATCCAGTATATTTTATATACTATGATGTTATTATAAATATATTAAAACCATATTAATTATTCTATCCATCTTTTGAATGGCATGGCACCATACGTGCGTACTTACGGCTTACCGTCTCCACATCATGGGGTAATTGTTATTCAATACATTACTATTTGGATGGGTATAATAATTATGTCTAATTGATTTAAATAATAAGTATAATATGATAATTATTCTTTATATATGTTATACCATCCAATTATATATTATTTTAATATCAAAAAATGATATTTTCGCTCGTGCGTACGTACGGATTACTGTCTCCATGAATGTGATAAGATTCATTCCTCATCATATCCATTCATGACTAATTTTCATATGATGACTAAAAATAATATTTAAATATTTGATATAATTCTGGATATGAATGAGATACATCCCATCCCTAAAAAATATGACTCACATTACAATTAATATAAAGGAAAATGAATATGTTAACACTCAAAACGACGATAATACTAAGAGGTTATTAACAAAACAATGTTAAACGATAATATATGATATCATATTAATATATATGATTCTTGTATAATTTGATAAAAATTAGTTCACCATTCTACAGGAGGTTAACCAACCCTCGACCAAAAAAAGTACAAGGTAAGGTTTAATTTCACAAACTCTTCATTGTCCAAGGTTGCTTATATGTAATTATCTACTAGGACCTCTTTATCATCCAAATCCATTTTTCTTAAGAATGTATTTCAAAACATTATTACTATTTTATAGATTATGGGTTAAAGTCATTTATACCCTTATTTTACTTTTATAATATTTTTATAAAGGAATCTTTCCGTTGTTTTCCAAACAAGTTCTTTTATAACCTTTTCGACAAAATTATGGTAAGAATGTATTTTTTTTAACTTATACAATGGGTGAGGCAATTTCTTGCCATTATAACATCGCCAAAGAATCTCATACAAGCTTATTAGAATATTTTTAAAATATAAATTTTTTATTTTATAATTACATGACTTTTAGATTATTTCAAAATAGAAAGAGATATTTCTCTAAAAAGGTTTTGATTTCATCTATGTCAACATCCTTTGAAGGATTTTAGATTTTATTGAAGTTGAATTATTATGATACAAAACGTACATATTTTATTTAAGGTTTTGTGATATGTTTGATTATGGATGTGTTATTTCATACCATTCATGGTTTATGAATAAAGTATTGACATTTCGTATACCAGTTTGAATAAGGATGTTTATGTTATGTCTAAACCTTTTCGTATGAGGAATGCATTGGACTTAGTATGTGACGGGTGGAGCCCACTATATCTCATTAATGGATCGGTAGGTATCATGAGAAAAAATAGTGTCTTGGCACAAGGCCTTGACAAAATATTATTTGTAGTCTTGGTACAAGGCCTTGACTATGTGGTTATAAAAATCTGGAATTATGCATTCCATCATTATTAAAGTGGTTACTGATATTGCATGTGATTATTAGACTAGTATAAAATCCATGTGAATAAGTAAATTTCATTTTTTCATTTTTTCCTATATTATGAATAACATTAAGTTTATAAGGCTTTGGTTTTTGTTATAAATTTCCTTAAATTATTATGCTTATTTATGAATGTTTCAGCTATATTGTTATCCTTACGGAGCATCTGGCATCACCCCTTTATATGTTTTATTTTTCTCAGGATTTGAAGAAGTATTTTGTGACTGACCTGCAGTGATAGTCTATGGGGATAAGAGTGTGGAATAGAGAGACTATGTTGTTGTAGTTTTTCACTTTATAATGTAATGTAAGAATAATGAATGTATCAAGTGGTTCCAAGGCTAATAAACTAATCTGTCTTTCGAGCTTTGATCTTTTGTGATCATGCCAATGTTATGTAATAAATAACTGACTCTGGGTAACTGGGTTCGGGACATTACAGTTGGAATCAGAGGAATTTTAGGACAATCCTTGGAAACATGATTTAGAAAAACTCTGAATAGAGCACATATCCCTAAGATAGACTTTGAGGATTAGAATAGAAGAACATCCTAGAATTTTGGTATTAAAGATATTTTATGAGTTTTACAAGAAATACATCAATTTCTGGATACGAGTAGGTAGAGTAAGCTCTAGCACTGATGTACCAATAGGTAAAACCCGAAAACACCGCTTTGAGCTAAACTCGAACAGGAACTGGGGCACGACAGTGGGCCTTTCTGCACTCTTGGTTACAACACTCCCGAGGGATATGCCTAGGATAATTCTCATTTTCATTACAAACCATTATGAATTGTTTATGAGTTTATAATTACTCAAAGAAAAAACTTTTATGAGAATGGATTATATCCATAAACTGTTCAATTTATGTTATGTGTTTTATAAGTTTTGATATATGTATTGCGGTTCATAAACTAATATAGATTATGCCATTATTTAAAAATGGGGCCTAGCGGAAGGAATGGTAACCATATCAATGCACACACTCAATGTAGGGATTTCCTTCCATCGCAAGATAATTATAGTGGAGATGATGATGCAACTGGTGCGGATCAGCTAATCACCATACTGGGAAAACTCACTCAGGTTATGAATAATAACCTTACCTGTATGGACCACCTTGATCTGCAGCATGGAGGATCAATGTTAGATCACTTCATGAGACAAGAACCACAAACATTCAATGGGGGTAAAAATCCACCAGTAGCTGAGCAATTGATAAACTCCTTAGCAAAAATATGCCACGCCTTGGGGGTAGCGAAAGGAAAAAAGTTTTCATGGCAGTTTACCACCTCACTGGAGATGATGATCGATGGTGGTCATTGATTCAAAACATGAAAGAAGATGATGAAGTATAAAATATGGAATTGAGGGAGATTAAATAGGTTTTCTTAGAAAAATACTTTCCTCATGACCATCGAACAGTTATGGAATGACAATTTTTTGATTCTGAGGCAAATGGAGGACAAGAATGTTTCAAAGTATGAGTCTAAATTTATAAGGTTATAATTTCATGCTGCAGATTATATACAAAACCAAATTAGTAAGATTGATTATTTCTTTGATGGGTTAAAATCATTTCTCTGTCGAGAATTAGTCTCACAATCCTTCTCATCATACGAGGATATTGTCTCTTGTGCTATCATGACAGAAAAATAATTCTCGATGTCATATGACATTAAAGAAAAGAAATAGAAGAATATATATACTAAATACATTGTAAATAGAAATAAGGGGAAGAAGGGAAAAGTGGAATATCCATCCTGCAGTAAATGTGGGAAGAAACACCCTGGTATTTTCTTGAAGGGAAGGACAATCTATTACAAGTGTGGTGAAAATGTCACCAAGATCATGATTTCAAGGGGAAGAAAGAAGGTGTCGATGTTCAATGAAACAATTACAGGGAGATGGGACATTATGAAAATTAATTTTCTAAGCATCAGAGAAACATACCTCAAAAAAATCCAAGGGATCAAGGACATTCTTTTGCGATCAATATTGCGGAGTTTGAAGCTCCGAAAGATGTGGTGGTAGGTAATCTAATGGTTTACACAAGTTTAGCCAATGATTTTTTTGATTTTGGATCATCGCATTATTTCATAGCTTCTGAGATTGCTAAGAAAATTAGATATTTCCAATTTGATTTAATAAGGGATTTGTCAGTCAAAACTCATAAGGGAAGTATCGTTGCTTCAATGTTCTATGAATTAGTTCCCATTAGGGCATATAAATGTTCTTTATATGATGATCTGGTCTACATAACCATGATTGAATTTGATATAATCCACGGTATGGATTGTGTTCCAGACCATGATTCTAATATTTATTGTAAGAAAGATGAGGTTACTGTTTTTGTTGAAAATGATAAGAAACACCTTATCTTTAGAGTAGAATCATCACCACCTTATTCTTATCTAGATCCACCCTCAGTAGCTAAACTAAATTCAATTATTGGAGAGCAATAAGATAAAATAACTGTGGTGAGGAAATGAATGTTCAAGTAGAGGATGTCCCTATTTTTCAAGAATATGTTGATGTATTTCCCGATGATTTACCTGGACATCCTATAGAACAAGAAATTGAGTTTTCCATTGATTTAATTCATATATCAATTCCCATATCTAAGACCCCTTATAGATTGTCTACTATTGAATTAGTGGAACTAAAGAAACATCATGAGGAATTGAGTAATAAGGGATTTATTCACCCAAGTGTTTCTCCATTGGGATCTCTTGTCCTTTTTGTTAAGAAGAAAGATGGATCAATGAGGTTGTGCATTGACAACAGAAAGATAAATTCTATAACAATAAGAACAAGTGTCTCCTACCTCGCATAGATGATTTATTAATCCAACTTAATGGAGATAAATACTTTTCAATGATTGACCTTTGATCTTTATATCATCAGTTTTGTGTAAAGAAGAAAGACATTCTGAAAACAACATTTCGAACTAGTTATGTGTATTAAGAGTTTACAGTAATTCCTTTTGGGCTGACTAATGCACCCACGGTTTTCATGGATCTAATGAACAGAGCTTTCAAGGAATATCTCGATGACTTTGTAGTGGTATTTATTGATGATATCTTGGTATATTCCAAAGGATATGAATAACATAAAAATCCATTGCGCATTATCCTAAAGACTCTTTGAAGAAATGGATAATATGGGAAGTTTAGAAAGTGTGAATTATAGCTTCAATAGATTTCATTTCTTGGCTATATTTCCTTTAAGGATGGAATCACTATTGATCCTTCTAAGATAAGATCAATCCAAGAATGGGCAGCACCAATGAGCAAAATCGAGGTATGCAGTTTTATTGGTTCAGTTGTTTATTATCGACATTTCATCCAGAATTTTGCCTGATTGGCTAACCCATTAACTAAGCTCAAACTTAAAGGGGATACATTTGTTTGGGAAAAAGAGTGTGAATAATGTTTCGAAGAACTACAGAGAAGATTAGTGAATGCTCTTATCTTGACTATACCATCATGGAATGATGGGTCTGTTATTTATAGTGATGCTTCAAAGAAAGGACTTGGTTGTGTCCTTATGCGGAATGATAGGGTTATTTCCTATGTGTCACAACGGCTAAAAATTCATGAGAAAAACTATCCTACTCATGATATTGAGTTAGCAGCTGAAATATTTGCTTTGAATATATGGAGACATTATCTCTATGGAGAAAAATGTGAGATATATATCGATCAAAAGAGTTTGAAGTATATTTTCACACAACAGGAACTCAACATGAGGAAAAGGATATGTCATTAACTACTCAAGGATTATTATTTCACCATAAACTACCACCCATGGAATGAAAAATACGGTGGCTAATTCTATGAGCAGAAAGGATCATGGGGTTTTTAACAATATGAGAGTTGAAAGAGATCTAATTTTCATGGATCTAGTAAACTTTTATATGGGAATAACCGTGGTAGATGAAACATCAATACTTTTTCGAATGGTTTCCAAACCATATTTACTATAAAGGATAATGAGTTCTCAGACCAATGATGAAGAGTTTCAGTTGAATATTAAATTTGTAAATGAAGGGAGATTGAGTGACATTGTGTGTGAAGGTGGAATTTTGAAATTTGGGAAGCGACATTGTGTTCCTGGTATACATGATCTAAAAAGGGAATTGTTGGATGATGCTCATAGTTCAATTTTTTCTATACACCCTGGTAGAACCATAATGTATAGATATTTTAAAAAACATTTTTTTTGGGACAAAATGAAGATGGAGATTGCTGATTTTGTGTCAAGATGTATGGTTTGTCAACAAGTGAAATTCGGAAGGCAACAGCCTAGTGTAGTCTTGCAACCTCTTCCCATACCTGAGCGGAAATGGGATAATATTAAGATGGAATTAGTCATGGTACTACCAAAGACTCCTATAAGGAACAATGAAATATGATTCATTGTTGATAATCTTACCAAGTCATCACATTTTCATTCTGTAAGAGAAGATTTACCAGTTTATCAATTAGAAAGACTATATATTAATGAATTTGTAAGTCATTATGAAGTACCACTGTTGATTGTTTCTGATCGTGATCCCCATTTTACATCATGATTTTGTAAAAGTCTTCAAAAATCCATGGATACTGAGCTTCTTTTGAGCACTGCCTACCACCCCCAAATTGATGGACAATCAGAACATCCTATTCAAACCTTAGAATACATGTTGAGATTATTCTCACATGACTTTCAAGGTATATGGGATCAATATTTACCCTCGGTATAATTCTCCGATAACAATGGATTCCATTCATGTATTAAGATTCCACCATATGAAGCACTAAATGGAAAGAGATGTCACACACCAACCTATTGGGATGATGTTAGCGAAAGAAAACTCATAGTCCCAAAACATGTGGAGGAAATGATGGAAAAGGTGAAGTTAATCCAAAACCACATCAAAGCATCTCAACGTAGGTAGAAAAGCTATGTTGATAACCAAAGGAAGGATTTATAATTTCAGGTAGGAGATCATGTTTTCTTGAAGGTATCTCCATTAAAGGGTGTTATACTTTTTGTCAAGATGAGAAAATTAAGTCTGCGGTACATCGGGGCTTTCGAAATTCTAGAACGAATTGGAGTTGTAGCTTACCATTTGATAATTCCTCCAAGTCTCTCCAATTTTCACGATATGTTCCACATATTACTGTTGAGAAAATACATGCCTCACCCAATGAATGTACTCACCTATGAGGAATTAGAACAAGAACCCAATCTATCTTATTGAGAAGATCCTGTCAAGATTCTTGATATTGGAGAACAAGTGTTGAGTAACCAGATGACTCTTCTTGTAAAAGTTTTATGGAGAAACCGTAAGATGGAAGAGGCAGCGTGGGAACATGAGGATCTTATGATAAAGAACCACCTGAATCATTATATGCAGTAATATTCTATAAATTTCGAGGAAAAAATTATTTGAAGGAGAGGAGAATGTAACACTCCAAGCTTCCACAGTACTCTTCTCTTTGAATAATACAATACCATGTGTTGTACGCAACTTCGAATTATAACACACACCACAACCAATAAAACTAGCTGTTATGAATAGTAATAACCACTTTTTGAAAATTTTATAAATTTTATATTTCAAATTGAAATTCATTTTTTGATTCAGAATATCGAGATTAACATAGGGTGAATTTTTAGTATTTTTCTAAAAACGTTCACTTTTTTATGAATAGTGGAAAAACACTAACTTATAGTTTAAAAACAATTTTTTTAAATAATTATTAATTTTATTTTTCATTATTTTTTGTCAAAATAGATACATAATACCTATATAAGTTCAATTTAATTCATTGGAGTCAATTTATAAAAATGTTAGATACATAAAAATTTGATATAAATTTTCACCATCTTTTACCCACCTCCAATGAGAATTTGAGAATTCACATTAAACATAATTTTACCGCTTATCTGAGTGGAATTTAAAAAATCTGAGAGACATGGTTGATATCAGTAATTAAAATGATGTTCAATAAGATTAAAATAATTTTTGGTGAATAGTAACTTTTTACTTTTATTCACCACATTTAAAAGTAAATAGGGAAATTTAGGGTAAACTTATATTGTTATTACCCTAAGACATGTCCAAATTCTATTGGATAAGTATAATTCGACCTAAAATAACCTTTGGAATAAAATATGATTCTTTATGTCCACTTGGATTAGATTATGAAACTTATTATTATTTTATTTAAAGAAGAGTTAAAAGAGTTAAAATAAAAATTTAATAACTAAACCATTTTTATATAGGGTTACACATAAGATAAATTCATCTATAAATATTAATTAAAAATTTAAAAATATTAAATATATAATGGTATTTTATGTAATGTTTTTAGACATTAAATAATTTAATTTATTTATGACACAATGATGATGCACTAATTACCTAATTAATAAAATATTAAAACAATTGATATTATAAATATCCAAATAAATTTAATTTGAGACTTTTTATGAATTCCACTAATTTTAGTGGTTAATATGACATATTAGGGTTGCTTATATGCATTTTTTTCTAAGTAATAATGGTTTTATGAATTTATAAAAAACAATACACCAAATAGTGTCAAAATTGACATAAAAGAGTTTTAAAACAAATATTATATTATTAATTGACATTATTTTCCTAAAAAACTATGTTTTGGCACAAAGACTTATATAATGATAGGTTTATAATTAATTAATCACTTGGGGTTCTCTTGGAAGTATATTGTAACTTTAGTAACCATATAATAAAAAAATACAAAGAGACATGGTAAAAGTCAATCTATTTAACCATGAGTTAAATATAATTGCTAAGGTTAATATAGTGACCCAAATATGTCTAAAACCTATTGGTAGAGTGGTTTTAGACCCATACCTACCTTATCCTTTAAATAACCCATTTTTTAGCTATTATAAACCGGAAATGATTTTATTATAAAAAACTATTTCTAGCTTTTCCTAAGGTGCCCATCACCCCTCTTATAAAATGGAACTCCCCCTTCTCTATAATTCATGCATTAAAATCCATTTTTATCATCCAAACATGCCCAAATACCCTCTAAACTATCCTCTTGTCATCATAGAGGCCTTAATTTAGTCTGAAAGCAAACCTAAGGAGCCCTTTTGATCAAATCAAAAGAAAGAACCATAAAAGAGGTAAATATCTCATCACCTCTTTCCAGTTCCTTTCTTCTTCCAATTACTTTTTCTTTGTTCGTTACATTCTAAAATAATAACTCCAGTATCTTATATATACAATGATGTTATTATTAATATGTTACAACAATATTCATTATTCTATCCATCCTTTGAATGGAATGTCACCATACATGTGTACGTACGGCTTACTATCTCCACGTCGTGGTGTAATTGTTATTCAATACATTATAATTTGGATGGTTATAATAATGATGTGTAATTGAAGTAAATAATAAATATAACATGAAAATTATTCTTTATATATGATATACCATCCAATTATATATTATTTTAATATCAAAATAATGATATTGTCACTCGTGCGTACGTACGGATTACCGTCTCCGCGAACACTATGAGATTATTTCCTCATAATATCCATTCAAGACTAATTTTCATTGGTGATTAAAAAAATATTCAAAGACATGATATAATTCTAGATGTGAATACGATACATCCCATGAATAACAAATATGACCCACATAATAATGAATATAAAGTAAAACGAATCTGTTAACACCTGAAACAACAATAATACTAAGATACTATAAAAGAAGGAATGTTAAAAGATCATATATGATATCATATTAATACATATGATTCTTTTATAATTTAATAACAATTATTTCACCATTATACAGGAGTCTAATCTACCCTCGACCAAGTAAAATTACAAGTTATGGGTTAATTTCACAATCTCTTCATTATCCGAGGTTGTTTATATATAATTATTTACAGGGACCTCTTTATCATCCACATCCATGATTCTGAAAAATGTATTTCAAAAAATTATTACTATTTTATAGAATATTTTTTAATGTCTTTTAATACCTTTTTTAAATTTTATAATATTTTTATAAAGGAATAATTCCATCATTTTCCAAACATGGTCCTTTGTAACCTTTTCATCAAAATCAATGTAATAATGAATTTTTTAACTTATATGTAGGGTGCGGCTATTTTCCGCCGTTATAACATCTTCAGACCATCCCTTAAAAGCTTATAAAATTATTTTTTTCAAATTTAAATGTTTTATTTTATAATTACATGACTTTTAAATGATTTCAAAATAGAAAGAGATATTTCCCTAAGAAGGGTTGGATTCATCTATGTCAACATCCTTTGATGGATTTTATGTTTGATTGAAGTTGATTTATTATGATACAAAACATCCACATTGTGTTGATGGTTTGGTGATATGTTTGACTGTGGATTTTTTATTTCATACCATTCGTGGCTTATGGATAAAATATTGACATTTCAAATGATAATTTTAACACGAATGTTTATGTTATGTCTAAACCTTTTCATATGAGGAATGCATTAGAATTAGTATGTGATGGGTGGATCCTACTATAGCTCCTCGATTCATCAATAGGTCTCATGAGATAAACTGGTGTATTGACATAAGGCCTTAAAAAAATATTATTTGTAGTCTTGGAACAAGGCCTTGAATATGTGGTTATGAAAGTCTGGCATTATGCAATCCATCATTATGAAAGAGGTTATTGAAATTGCATGTGATTATTCGACTATTAGAATATCCATGTGAATAAGTAAATGGAATTTTTTCATTTTATTTTTTCCATTTTATGCTAAAGTTCAAGTTTAAAATACTTTTTTTTAGTTATACATTTCCATAAACATTTATACTTATTTATTAAAGTTTACTCTATATTTTTATCCTTACCGAGCATCTGAGCACACCCCTTTCTGTGTTTTATTTTTTCCAGGATGTGAAGAAGTATTTTATGACTGGCCTGTAGGGATAGTCTGAGGGGATATGAGTGTGGACTATGGATACTATTTTGTTGTATTTTTTTCACTTTATGATGTAATGTAAGACTTATAAATGTATCTAGGGTTTCCAAGGCTACTAAACTAATCGGTCTTTCGAGACTTGATATTTTGTGATCATGCCAATGTTATGTAATAATGCACCGACATTGGGTAAATGGGGTCGGGGTGTTAGAGTGTTACACTTTGTGGGATGACTTAATTCATGAATACTAGAGGGGAGAGAGGGAGAGGGGGACTTAGGGGTAAAAGGGAGGAGGGAAATTCTTTTAATTTTAAAAAAAATGAAAATTGTGAAATTCACATAGTTTCTGCACAGTTTACCCAAACCATGATACAATTGTACACCCTTCATGGGGAACAATGTGACACCCACACCAATGAATCACAAGGTTATCCTGACTATGTGAAAACCATGAAGAATGGATATGTAAACTAATTTCCCCATTCAAACAGTTGTCGCATGGTTAATGTAATGCCCCAAAATTTTATGGTATGTCTTTTCTTCAATAAATTAATTTTACTTGATAGTATATGTTTCATGCAACACAGAGATTTAATGAACTGCAATATACTATTACAAATTATAATTTTCACAGTAGGTATTATGTTTGAGGAAGTGAATATGATTAACAAAATTATGATAATTTAGTTTATACATGTTTATAAAATTTATTCATTTACTATCAATTAATTGGAAATGAAAATATAATTTAATTGAATATAAAAAGGTGTTTTTATACCAATAATGCATTTTTTTCATAATAAATTATATTAAAAACTATTAATTCAAGATCTTAGTGATATATATATGTAATATATTCAGTTAAATGTTTTCAAATTCATCCAATAAGTTTGATGGGATTAAGATAAGAATATAACCAATTTTAATCATAAAAGGATATATTTTTCTAAAGAAATTTTTACTGCCTTTTGATGCCTCACTTATTTTAAATCTAGTTTTTGACACTTTTATATGTTCTATTTAAAAAAACAAACTTCTTTTTTTTCAATAGAAAACATATTTTTCATCAAAATAATTTATTGTGTGAAATAATAATTTAAATTTTTTTAATGTATAATTTGGTCAATTTTTTATATTATAATCCAATATGTGTCATTAAATGTAATTTTATAATGAATATTAATATGAAAGCATTAAAATATTTTGTATGATTTCTCTTCAATAACATGCTTACTCATTTCATCAATGGGATTAATTTCCAGTTAATTTATTCAACTTCTTGTGTTTTAAATTTTGAAAAATATATTTCATAATTTGAATAATTGAGTCCAAAATCTAGGAAAAGTTTTCTTTTATATTTTGGCATACAAATATTAAATTTAGTAAAATGATAATTATCATGGTTAATGTTAAACAAGATAGTTGTCGATTAAAATAATATTATAAATATTATAAAATTACAATAACCTTTTTCCTAATTTTATAACCTTAGGGGGTTTAGACCAAAAGCATCATTGGGATTGTATTGTAACCATTTTTAGCCACATATATTAGAGTGTGACATTTATTGTATTTTATTTTATGAGAAGTTAATGATTTCATTATCATATTTTCATTAATGATATCATTTTTAATATAGGGTTATAAAGAATAAAAATTTTCCTACAAATAGCCAATTTAAATTAAAAAAACATTCTTCTTCATGATAATTTAATTTAAATTTTTATTAAATAAACAATTACCTTAAAGGCTTACACAATGATGATGTATTAATTATTTAATTAATGAAAATACCAATTATATTATATTACAAATATTAAAATAAATATAATTTGATATAATTAATATATCCCACAAATTTTATAGAAAACCTTGACATGTTAGTGATATGTTATAAGTGTGGATTTGAAGATATATTGTTTTGATATTTTAAAAATTCAAGTAATTAATTATGTCAAAATTGATATTAATTATGTTTTAAAATAAATAATATTTTATCAAATTATATTAAAATCATAAAAATCTAAAATTTCATAAAATGATTGGGATAAAGTTTAATATATAATCCATGCCTAATTTTTTGTTATTTTGGCATTTTCTAGTAACTATATTAATGTTCAATGAGTAAAACACATCTTGTATTGATAAGAGTTATTAAGGGTTAAACCCAAAGGATAAGAGTATGAATGAGACCTAAAATTGTATAAAAATTATTAGTCGAGAGGATTTCAAACCATCATAATATTATCATATATATAAATCACATTGGAGAAATATTAAATTAGAAATTAATTTATATTAATTTAGTATTTTGAGAGTTTTCACAAGTTTCCCTCACCTTTATTATAAAAGGTCCCCTCCTCCATCACTTCCTCACCCCAAATTGATCATTCTATCCCAACTAGAGATTTTTTCCTCCCAAAATACTTATACAATTTTGGTAGTTCCTAGATTTCAGAAAATACCAACTCTAAATCCATTAAGAAGATATTTTAAGGAGATTTGTTTATGGAGTGGAAATTGTTTTACTTACTCATTCATGTTCACTTATTCTTATACTTCCTCACAATGTGTTGTTCCTATTATAAAAAAATAACATATGTACCCTATATACTCTAAGATGTTATTATGATTATTGTAGGACAATATCCCGCCATTTATCTACCCTAGGAAAAATTAAAGCATCTCCCTTGTGTACGTACGGATTACCATCTCTAGACAGTTCTGTAATTTTTTTTCATCACCACTTTATTTTAGTTGGTACAATGATTAATATAATGTATATAAACAATAAATATTACATGAAAATAATTCATTATAATTAATATAACATAAAATTCTTTACCCTTTCACAATTGAGGGAATGATACTATCCCACGTGCATACGTATGGCATACAATCTCCACAACACGATGTGATTCGTTTTCCCTACTATACATTCAAGAATGATTTAAAAAAAATTATATAATTAGTAAATATAATATATATGAATATAATATTATTATGGATATAAAATAAATATATATTATGTATAATAAATATTCCCTACATAATATATCATGAATAAGAGAATGAAGCAATTAATAATCAAAACTAGGGTAATAACAGAATATTAACAAAAAAACGATATAAGAAGATCATATATGATATAATAAATATAGATATTGATACGGTATAAAATAATTACATGATTTAAAACATTATACAATAGTTTAAATAATATTGAACTAAATTGATGTTCAAGGTAAGGGTTAATTTCACAATCTCATTATTATTCCGGGTTATTTATACGTAATTATCTACTAGGAAATATTTATCATCAATGTCCATATTTCATAAAACTGATTTCCAGATTATTTTTAATATTATCCTACAATTATTTAAAGTCTTTTAACCCATGCTATACCTTTTATAAATTTTTTTGAAAAAAATATTTTGGTCATTCACCAGACGAGGTACTTTATGGATTTTTCGAAAAAAAATGCAGAAGGAATGTTTTTTAACATATATGAATGAGAAGGTTTTTCTTCTATCAGAAAAAAAAATGCATTGAAGCTACCTTTACATGTTTACGTGATTAGTTTCAATGAAATTTATTTTAAAATTGTGAGGCCTTTTAAACAAACTTTTTCAATGTAAAAAAGTGAAATTTCTATCTACAATTTATTAATTATTTTATTATATTATTTTCATCAATGTCAATATACCTATTTGAATCATATGAATAATTGAGTTTCATCTCTTATGATACCATCTACCATATTTTATATAAGGTTTTATGATTATTTAAATTGTTCATGTGCTATTTTGATAGCATTCTGGGTTTATGGTTGAAGTATTCATATTTCGTATGCCACTTATTCAAAAGGAATGATTATGTTTTTTATGTTTCAGACAATTAATATAAAGACTAAATTGTAATTATTATGTGATGTGAGGGGCATAATATATCCCCTTGATGCATTGGTAGGTCTCATGAGATAATATAATTTGGGTATTGGATTAGGCATTTTCTTTTTATTTATGGTGTCTTTGTCGAAGCCTTGATGGTATGTTCATGATGCATGGGATTATGCATTCCTTCATTATGAGATTATTTATTGATATTCCATGTGATTATTTATATGGAATTATATGATTTTTATTTATTCATAACATTTTATGATCATGATTATGTTTAAATGGTATTTTTTGATATACAACTTGGCTTATTGATTATGCTTATTATTCAGAATAGCTTTTGTTGTATGCTTACCCTTATTGAGCATCTATTCTCACCCCTTTCTTATGTTCTATTTTTCCTAGGATGAAAATATGTGTGTTATGACTGATATGTAGGGTTAAGCTAGGAGAATAATTCCATTCTCAAAGAATTCGATATGTTGTTCATTTTATTTTAAATGTAATGTATGGATAATTTATGTGATATGGATTCTAAAATAACTACAATGATCGATCCTTAGGGATTAAATTCTTTTATCTATTGTAATTTAAAAATGTGTGGCGCTAACTCCAGGCAACCGGGGTCGGGGACATTATATTTTCCATCAGATTAACTTTAGTAGAAACCTTGGGAACTATATTTAGAAAAACATAGATTAGAGAGTGAAACCATATGATCGAATTTGAAAATATATACAAATAAAATTATCTTATGATTTAGATATTAGATACACCTAAATTTTTAATTTAGGTTATGTGATTAACTAGTTATAATATTATATATTTTCTTTATAATGTTATGATCTAATCTATTGTATGACCTTTTTGAGAAATGTTTCATAGTTGAAGGAATGGAAACCATATTAGTATACATAATCTAGGTAGGGATTTCCCTCTTATGAATGATAATGGTATTGAATATAGAGTTGCATCTAATAATGAAAAACTTATAACTATACTAGACAAACTGACTTAGGTTATTAGTTGTAACCTCAACTGTATAGAGTAGCCTGGCTCACAATGCGGAGGAGAAATGTCAGACCGCTTCATGAGATATCAACTGTTATTATTCAAAGGGGTTAAAAATCCATTAATATCTAAGAAATGGGAAAGTTACTTATAGATTATATTTCTATCTTTGGGATGTAAGGAAAGGGATAAGTTTATCCTTGTAGTTTATCATCTCTCTAGAGTTTCTGATCAATGGTGGTCATTAATTCAAAATACTAAAGAGGATAAGGAAATAGAAAACCTTGAATGGAAGGATTTTAAGGAATTTTTCATGAAAACATATTTCCCTCACAAATACAGATTTGATGTAGTGTGAAAAAATCATTGAACTGAGTCCAAAGGAGGATTAAAATGTTGCTAAATGTGAATTCAACTTTATTTGGCTAGAAATTCTAGCTATAGAACCCATGAAAATCTCAGGGAGTAAGATTTATTGTTTATTAGATGGGTTAAATCCATCCCTATGAAATTTATTGGTCTCTCAAACATTCTCATCATATGTAGTTATAGTCTCTTGTCCTATAATGATAAATAAAGTATTCTATATGTCTTATAAATTTAAGTGAAAGAATGGGAAGAAGGGAACGGTGGAGAATGAGATGGATAAAAGAAAAGAATGATTTTTTTACATGTGATAGTTGTTAGAAGAATCACCATAGTACATACCTAAAGGCAATGAGAGTTTGTTAAAAGTGTGGAGAGAATGGTTATAGATCTCATGATTTTATGGTAAATAAAGAATCTATGCATGTGCAATGATTCATCTTTTAGGTGACAAGAGACTATGAAAATGAATGTACCAACTATCAAGGAAATATATCTCTGAATAAGAAATGGGATAACATTCAATATTATGATGTAACTAATGTCAATGTGTAATAAATAATATATTTGTGTTTTTTTATTCAAGAGTTATTTTATGATATTCTTATTATAAGAATCATGAGATATATAAGGATTGTAATGTAGTATTTAGTTTTTACAGAATTAGAGCCATGCATGTTTTCATTATGGTGTTATGGTGATCAATGTTTTCATATATTTGGTACATGACAAAAAGATATGAATTATGTTGTTTGGGAAAAATCTGATTTTAAATTGATTTTCGAAATTTAGAGACCTTCCTTATAACTTTTTGGAATGTGAATTTGGAACATTTTATTTTTGATGAGAATTATGGTTGGAATGGATTACGTTTAACATTGTATTTTATTTTTTGAGGTTAAATTATGATTTATCATATTAGGTAACCTATGCTAACCATTTTGGATACTGTAATCATTTAAATTCATATGGAATGACTCGTGCATCTTATGATTCTTAAAATTGCATCAGGCATGGAAAAATCATTTTGGTCTTTCATTTCCAGGTGTAAGGGATGAAGTGAAATTAGATCAAAGAAAAACCAAAGGATGAGATTATGATTATAAAATGTAAAAAATCAAGTAAGTTATCATCTGAATAGTAAAACAATCATTCGGCATTACAAAAAATATTTTGAAATAAAAACATTTTCGTTTACTTTTCTGAGAGATCAATTATCTTTTAACTGATCACAAATTTATGGTTTCATAATCATTAAATTTATTAAGATCATTTTCTCTATCACTATCTATAAAAAATTGATAGTTATCATTATGGTCAATTTTTTTGTTTTCCTAAATGGATCCGTAGAATTTGTTATCTCATGTGACTTTCATAATTCACAATATTTATTTTAATGTGGATGTTTCACTAACTATATATCTAATATGGGTTTCCCAGAAAATAATTTCTAGGTATAAACCATTTATTTTTAAACAAAATTTCAAATTGTAAGGAAGAAATTTAACAAAAGTGAGGATAATATAACACCTCAAGATTTTATGGTGCATCGCTTCTTAAATAAATTCATTTTCATTGATAGTATTTGTTGCACGCAACATCGATCTTAAACAAAACACACTATACCATTAAATATTATTATTTTAACACTATTCTTTAAGTCAAAGGTTGTAAATAGGATTAACTAAATTATAAAAATATATTTTATGCATGATTAAAAAACAAATTCATTTGTTACCAATTAATAGAAATGAATATAAAATCCCATTGAATTTAACGGATGTTTTTTTATGCCAGTCATAATTTTTAAATAATAAAAATAATTATTCACTATTATTGATATATATTAATGAAATATATATTTTATATATTCAAACAAATTTTTTAAAATCAATCAAATATGTTTGATATGCTTATGGTAGGAATAAAACAAATTTTATGCATAAATGGTTATATTTTTCTACAGGTAGCTTTACAGCCTTTTGATGGCACACTTTCATTAAATATATTTCTGACACCTTCCTAAATTTTACTTGAAAAAATAAACTTTATATATTAAATCATAACATATATATTTTCTTTTGTTTAATTTTTGGTATTTTTCTGATAATTTTCATGTTTTGATGAATGGTTATAAAATATTGCATTTTAATTTTAAACAACTTTTTCATATAAATAATTTATGGTGTTAAATTATATTTTTAATTTGTTCTAAAGTATAAATAGATCATTTTTTATCATTTAATACAATTTAGTTCATTATAATCAATATTAAATTTAATATAAATGTAAAACCAATATAATCTATTGTCTGCTTCCACTTCAATAACACATCTTCCCATTCTGTCAATGGGATTAATTTAAAATTAACTACTACCACTTCTATGTTTTTAATTTTAAAAAATAGATTCTATATTTATATTATGTTTGTTAAGATTATATAAATATGTTTATTTTAATTTTTGGAATATGAATAGTAAATTTAGTAATATTTTAATTACCACGATCAAGGGTAAATCAGGTAAATATGGGTAAAAATAATATTATAAATATTACAAAATTACCCTAACACTTGAAAAAATTTCATTAGATGAGTGGGTGTTAACCGAAATCATACGTGTGCTGAAATTATAACCCTTCGACGCAACATGGATAAGAGTGTTGCATTTATTATATTTTATTTAAAGAGAAGTTTAATTTTTCATACTCGTATTTTTAAAAATTATATCATTTTTATTGTCGGGTTATATAGATGATAAATTTTAATATTAATATTAAATTGAAAGATAAAATTTTAATATTCATCATGTTCATTAATTTTTAATTTTTAGAAAATAAATAATTACCTTAAATTCTTATATAATGATAATTTAGTAATTATTTAGTCAATGGATATATCAAATAAATGATATTTAAAATATTAAAATAAATATATTTTGAAATTATTCATGTCACCCACAAATTATATAGATATTTTTTATATTAATGATGTTTTATAAGTTTTATTTCATGATATATTATTATTATCCTATTTTAAAAATTTATGTAATGAATAGTGTTAAAATTGAAATTAATGATATTTTAACTAAATATCAAAATATATAAAATTTATTAAAATAATAAATTCATAAAATTTATTGGGATAAAGTTTAAAATTTCATCCATAACTTATTTTAGATACATTTTTTTATAGTAACTATATTGACATTCAAAACATAAAAAACATGTTATCGTGATAAGAGTTAAAGGGTTTAAATAATGGTTAAAACCAAAAGATAAGGGAAATAATGAGATCTAAAATTATATAAAAAATATTGTTTGAGAGTATTTCTACCCATACTCATCTTAGATTATAAAAACCTACTTTGTATTTATTTGTAATTGAAATTTTATTTATATTAATTTAATATTTTGAGAGTTTCCAATAGTAACCCTCACCTCAATTATAAAAGGGAACATCCTCACTCACTTCCTCACACCACATTGAGCATTATAGATCAGCCAAACCATCTCAATTTCCCCTACAAGAATCCATATACATGTTTTATATGTTCTTTTAATATAAAAATACCAACACTAAATCACATAATAAGATATTTAAAGGTAGTCTGTCGAAGAAGAGGTAACTACTTTACTTACTCATTAATGTTCATTTCTTCTTCTACTTACTCTTTATAGGTCCTTCCCACAATAATATAATAACCCCATTGTCATATACATGCTGATATTTTATTAATATTATGGTAAAACCATATCCAACCTTTTACCTATCCTACAAAAAATGAAATCACTGCACGTGTGTGTGTACGATATACCGTCTCCACGGCATGGTTTAATTTTTTTCATTGAAAATTTATTTGTATGGGTATAATAATGGATATAAAGGATAACAATTGTAAATATGAATGATAAAGAGTATTTATAATTAATATACCATCAAATTACTATCCCGTTCACCATTAATGGAACGATATTGTCGCTCATGCGTATTTATGACCTACCATCTTGATGTCGTGATGTGATTAATTTTTCATGTTATCCATTTTAGAATTCATTATACAATTTATATAATGAGAAAATGTAATATATTTGAATTTAATATTATTTTATATATGAAACAAAGATATCATATTCACTGGATATAGGTATTACATGACCAATCATGCATATGAAAATGAAGAATTTAACACCCAAAACAAGGATAATAATGGAATATTATTAAAAAATGACATAAGAAGATCATATATGATATCCTAAATATGGGTATTGTTCTGGTAAAAAATAATAACAAGCTTCAAAAATTATTCAAGAGCTTAATGCAGATTCAACTAAAGGAAATTTCAACGTGAGGGTTAATTTCACAATCTCATTAATATTTAGGGATGTTAATAAGTATGTATCTGGTAGGTAATATTTATCATCCATATCCATGCTTCATAAAAATTTTTAAATTTTTTTTACTATTATCCTACAATTGTTTAATGTATTTTTACCCTTGTTCTACTTTTTTAAAATGGTTTTAAATGAATCTTTTTTTTGTTTTCCAAATGATGTACTTTATGATTGTTTCAAAAAAATATGAAAGGAATGTTTTTTATAATATAAGGCATGTGTATATTTTTCATCCATCATGAAAAATTAATGTATTAAAGATTCCTTTATGAGTATAAACAATTATTTTAAAAAAAATAATATTTCATTTACTTTTAAATAACTGATTTCAATGTAAAAAGGGGTCTTTATCTCAAGAAATTTTTAATGATTTCATTATAGTATTCTCATCTATGTCAACATCAATTATTAGATATTATACATGATTGAGGTTGATCTCTTATGGTATTATATTTTATATTTTATTGAAGGGTTTATGATCAGTTTGACTATGTATGTTCTATTTTGATCCCATTCATGGATTTTGGTGGATGTATTCACATTTCGTATTTTGGTTTTTCAATATGAATATTTATGTTGTTTTTGTTTCACCATTTTTATATGTGGAATGAATTAGACTAAGTAAGTGATAGACAGGGCCTACTATATCCCCTCAGTGCATTAGTAAGTCTAATGAGACAAACTAGTTTGGGTATTGGATGAGGACTTACCCACTTATATATGGTGTCTTGTTCTAAGACTTTATGGCGTGTTTATGGTGTATAGTACTATCCATTCCCTTATTTTGAGATTAGTTATTGATATTGAATTTGATTATTTAATTATTATAATATCCATGCGATTATTTATAAGTAACTATTTTATACTCATTTATTCTTTCCACATTAAATTCAGGATTATATTTAAATGGCCTATGTTGTAGTTATACATCATGCCTTAATGTTTTTACATATTATTCATAATAAATTTCCCTTTAAAAATACCCTTAATAAGCATCTAATATCACCCCTTTCTTATGTTTTGTTTTTCCTGAATTCCTAGATCTGTATTGTTACTGATTTACTGGCTTATTCTAGTAGAATAATGGTGTTCTTATAATTTATTGGGTTTATCCTAAGGTGAGGAACATTTAATTTTATGATTAAATTCATTAAAAATTACATAGTAATGATACCTAATTGGTTAATGGAGGCCCCTGGTGTATATGGGGCTCATTTGAAGCCTAGAGAACTGAAAACGGGAAAAAATACTAGGCTGTATGGTTTTCTGAAACCATGTAACTGAGGGTGCAAGACCATGAAAGTGTATTAGGTTTTGGGATAGTGTGGTTTCACATGATTTTCATATGATTAGTCAAATTGTGCACTTAGCATGTGTGAGGTTCCCCTTATAGTAGTAAAAGGTAAACAGTTGGTTCATGGTTTTTCAAAAGTGCGGTCAGATCATGTGTATGGTAATAATGGGTGAAATATCTAATTTAACCGCCTTTAATTAATTAAGCTCGATCCTATTTATCCCTTTATTCCTTCTAGTGAATTTCTAAACCCTTTTTATGTGTGGGTATCCATATTCCCCTCTCCTGAGTTTTGTGATACCTCCTTCATCAGTGGATTGATTCCTTTATTGTCAAAAGAAATCGAAGGCCACCCGTAAGCTCTTACATCAGCACTATTATATTTCAAGGGTTCCCTTCCATCTGTTGTGTAATTTAGGTAGAATATCTTTTTCCCTATTTTGGGGATATTTTTCAAATAATTCTATTTCATCCATTTTTTGTTGAACCAAGGCCTGATAATGGACTATTGGTTTTCTACTACATCGACGTAGGGGTTCTGGGCTCTTTCCTGACATTTCTCCTCTTTTTATTTGTCCTTTCATTATTCTTCTAACTAAAACCTTACAAAAAGGCTTCTATATATTTTAATAAATCTTTTAAAATGTTTTTTCATTCATTGTGTGACTTATCCTTCCTATGATTCTTATCTGTGGGTTGTTCTCCTTATCATTACCACCCCCTATTGGGTGTTCCCACATTGGTTTCCCCTTTTCCCACTACCATAAAAGCTTAATTACCACATATGAGTTGGGGAATAATTTAAATCATGTTGATTATAAATTTAATTAATGTATTTGGACAACCATGAGTGTGACCTTTGATCTTTATTCCTCTCACATTATATTTAAATTCATGTTGAGGATTTACTTTGAACCTCATATAACTTGTATTTTATTTCTAAATGAAATTTCGTTGAATACAATGTTTCCATACATATTCCACTTCTCATTCTATGATATGATACGTTCATTATTCCTTATGAATTATCATACGCTTATTGACTTATGTTGTAAGTGTTCGGATTTAACTGAATTGTGTGTGTGTTCTAGCATGTCAAGAACTGTTTTTCCATGCCTTGTTAATGGAAAGTGTTTATGAAAGTTATATACTGGACCAGGAATGATATCATCGTACTTTTAAATTTCATTGGTGACAAGATATTAATGGCATGTTAAATCCTTGTGTATATGATTTTTACCCTTAACTTATACTTATTTCATGTTTCCTAGTGAAAATAACTTTTTGCCTATAGTTTATGTATTCTATTAATGCCGTATTCGTTTCTATAGTTTAAATTGTACTACCTGAATAGATTGTTTAGCATATGACTTGATGTATTTACTTAATTGAATGAAATTATACAAATTTATTTCCTTGTGATAAGTCCTTGTATTTCTTTGACTCACTTTTGATGGGTTATGAGAAAACATGGGTATCGAGTTAATAATTAAATAGATGGACTCAACATGCTCGATTGGGATTACATGATGTGTCCTGACAAATACATATGATTTATAGGTACGGGCTCTTTGAGAGGTTTAATTATACTCATGAGTGACACTAGTTCTCTAGGGGAGTACCCATGGATGGTCATGTTGGTAATAAGGCTATGCCATGCATCATGTCATACCGGGTCCCCTTTGTGATATACATGGTATGGGATCAAAGTCACAATCCTTGATTTATACAAGGGAAATTTTATGGCTTACCTTGGACTGAATCGATTGTATTGGGTTATTCATAGACACATATAGATATCCTTGGGATTTTATTTAAATATCCTTAGATGGGATTGGGAAACCACAAACGGATTTTATGGAAGGTTAGAATTATTGATTATTCACATTTGATTCTACTATTTTTCATTTTTAGTATACGTTTATTATGAAATTGCATTGTGTCCTCAATGAAAAAGCACAACCATGTGGTTTTCTTCAACACCCTGAATGAATAAATTTTAATTTCCCTTATATAGATATTATAACTTTCAAAAGTAACTCATTTAAACTTCTATATTAGTCAAAAGTAGGTGGTATGGGATGGGCTTCCATTTAGGAACCCAGACCATGGTATTAATGTCTTATTGATTTATTAATCTTATTATTTTTTATATAGAACACTTTTATTTATTTCTTGTATGAAATGGATCATCCTAGACACTATGGGTGTTAGTTTACTGAAATTATATCTTTTACCCTACTTGGGTGTCATTTGGTACTAGAGTAGACTTTATGATCATAGGTATGGATAAAAGGAATCATTTATCTTCTAATTCATAGCTTAGTTTCTTCTTTGGATGGAGGTTGGGGCAGTAGGACCGATCCTATTCTCGAGATTTTGTGTATAATTTTTTGGTCATCTTTTTAATTTTGATAGAATGTAGTATATAATTTTTATCCCCTGTTACCTTGAAATCCCATTTTTATAGCATCATGACATGAACATAACATTCTTCATATAATTATTTATTCATCTATCACACTTTATCTCTTTTTCGTGCATGATTCTGCGTGTGGATTTAATGGGTATCTGTATGTTGTCATTATTTCCACTTTTTATTTTTCTATAATTTTTGAACTCTTCTTTGATCAGTGAGACAATAATCTCCCCATAGACTTACCCAAGGTCCTCACTATTAGTCATAATCCTTTGGAGTTTCGGTATTCTCTCTGAGGTCTTGTGGCCAACCGTCTTGGGGCACTATTTAGTGGAACTCGAGGCAGGATGCTACCAAGTGGTTTTCTAGCTCTTTTTCTTTTCGACATAATTTTTGGCTTAGAAAGGAGACTAGGATAATGAAATTTGGTAATGAGATTGTTTTTGGGAGTAGCTACACCACACACAAGAGAAATTTAAATTTCCTACGATGGAAAATTTCTATTAATGCTTGTGTGGTTATGGTTTTGTGGATTTCACAATCGAGGTGATGCACTTATTTTGTGTTTTTAAAATTATTTATGTAATTAATGATGGTTTATGTTACCTCATTGAAATAATATTATGGAATATCAAGTCAGACATCATACTTGGCATAATAGGAAATATATTTTCATGAATATTTCCAAGACATATTTACCTTTTAGAATGCACTTGCCTCCTTCACAAGTGACTATTGTCGTGCCTACTTTTTTATGTCATGAAGTGCATGATTGTAAAATTAATTGAAATGTTTCAGTTCTAAATGTTGTAATGTATTGTGAGTTGGATTAATTGGGTGCCCATATTAAGTTTATAACGTGTTTGAGAAATTATAACTTGTAATGGTGATCCACCTAATTAAATAACTTTAAAAGGGGACTGAACATATGAATGAAATAAAAAAATAACACATGTAAAATGAAATGGACATATTATATGAAAATGTGAGAGTATGAACTTGACCTTACCGTGGAAATGGGTTGTAGTGCATATCCCTTGTGATCCTTCAAAGGTTGATTTCATTTTTTTCTATGCATGGCTCTAGGAGTAGGATATTAGTTATGTTATGCATGGAGGAAGTCATGTACCTATCCATTTTACAACATTATTATCTAATTTATTATAAGATTTCTCATTCTATTAAATTCTACATGAGGAGTGAGGTTGTAAATTATAGAGTTATTCCATCATGAAATCCTCATGTTATAAATCAATAGGGTGTTGATAACCACACACTAGAGGTGGTGGTCCCTGATCCCCCCAGAGTACCTCATGTAGTTCCACCTGTGGCACCTCCTGTGGATCTTACACTGGGTTCTGAACCATAGTTTCATAATAAATTCAACTATTTTTGGAATTTTATTCAGCGTGTTCCCTATCCTACCTCAATTATGGAAGATTTGACTCGAGGATTTTAGTTCCAGTAGCCTCCATCCTTTTTGTGGGATGGAGGACCTCATGTTGTAGAGTCATGGTATGCGGTTATTGTCTTAATATTTGAATATGTTGAGACATCTACAAAGTGGAGCGTCAATCTCTCTACTTATATGTTAATTGAATAGTCCAAGCACTACGGGGATGACATATCATAGTTAGAGTGTTATTGGGGTATGTTCTGGTTAGGCTTCTAGAAAGCGTTCTTTGATCATTTCTTTCTGCAGACCTTGAGAGTGAATCGAGCAAGGGAGTTCATGAGTCTTCATAAAGGCTCTATGACTATCCTTGATTATTCTACAAACTTCACTGAGCTTCAGTGTTTCACTCCTTCTATTACCAGTGATGAATTATTGATTGTGATGTGATTTGAGGATGGGATTTTCCATTATTTATGGTCACAAGTTAACATCTTCTCTTGACATTAGAGATAGAGATAGGGAAATAGTTCATTATTATGGAATGAAACCACAGAGAATATGGTCCTATGAGCCAGGGTGTTTCAGTTCTGAGGTAGGTTGATAGTTCCATTACCATAAAAATCATTTTTTTGAGGGTTCATGTGGTGGAAATTCTAGCCAAGTTGCATGTACTGATCCAATAGTATGTCACCAGTTTGGGAGACCTTTCCATAAGAAGCCTCAGTGCTTGAGGAATCTGATTAAATACAGAGCATATGACAGGATGGTCCATCTTTAGTGGTCCTTCCATTCTTTTCCTACAACATCCAGTGGTAGGGAGTCTATTCCTAAACCTCTATTAGGTATAGGATCTTTGACTCCACCTCAAGATGGTTTGGTCTTCTACTTGTTTATTTGGTCGTGGTCATAGTGGTTTTGGCTGAGGTAGTCAGGCCCCAGAGAATCAACATCATCATGGTGGATCAGTTCAAGCTAGTTGGAAAGCATCTCAAGGTCATGATTCGGGCCATATGTATGCAATGAATCTTGTTTTATAGGAGTGTAATTAAAGATCATATACGGTTATATGTACTTTTCTAGTAGCCTCTCATTTAGTTTATTCTCTTTTCCAAACTGGTTCATCGCATTCATTTATATCTATTGAGACTATGGAATGAATGTGACTTGTAGTTGAGTAATTATATGGTGTTATGTCCCTCAGCACACCATTAGAAGTCAGATTAGAGGGAATACTATAGTGTGGGGAGTTCCCCCTTAGGATAGGTGGTTGTTGATTCTAATGGAGTTTCTTCAACCAAAAAATGAGGAGCTTCAACATCATTCTTGATATGGAATGGCTTTTTCTTTATCATGTCCTAGTGGATTGTTAATGTCTTAGAGGATCCTCAACATCACTGAAGGGAAACACATATTATACTACTGGAAAATGGAACATCAAGACAAACCAATATGGACCCATGCATATTGGCCTTGGTAGAGTGACAGCTCAACTAGTGAGTCTCTTTTTGAGCGATTAGGGAATATAGTCAGTAGAATTCCCTCTATTTCTAGATCTGTTCAGGGACATCTTCGTTGAAAATTTCTATGTCTTACCGACTATGAGATATGTCATGTTCTCCATACAGCTAGTGCTATCTATGACACCGATGTCCATTACTCTCGATAGGATGGAACCTATAGATCAATAGGAACTCAAGAAGAAATTTGAAGACATAGAGTCCAAGGGTATTATTACACCTATCACATCACCATGGGTTTCACCAATCCATTTAACCATGAATATGGATTTAACCATTTGATTTTTCATGGATTATAGACAGATGAACTAGATTATAGTGATGAACCATTGTCCATTCCCTCAAATTAAAGTACTCGCCATCAAGATCCTCGGAGAAACTATATACTCCGTGATTTATCTATGGACAAGATTTCATTAGGTTCATTTGACAACATCAAATATTCCACATATAGAATTATGAAGAGGGTACATCTTGTTTGAGTATTCGATTATGTTTTTCAGTCTGAAGAACATGTTTGCAGTCTTTATGGCTCTGATGAATCAGGTTTTCCCCTCATATCTTAAATCCTTTATGGTAGTCTTTATAAATAAAATATTTGTGTACTCGAACTACAGAAAAAAAAAATTACAATCATCATGAGATCATGTTGAGTATAATGAGAGAGAACTAGTTATAATAAAAGATTAGTAAATGCCACTTTTGGATCAGTAATGTCAAATTAATGGGGTATATAATATCGGATGCCGGCATATATCTTTACCCAAGGAAGGTAACTATTGTGGTTTATTAGGAGAAACCTAGTAACATATTTGATATAATTATCTTCTTAGAGTCAGATATATATTATAGGTGATTCATTAAGGTCTTCTCCTTTATAGAATCACCTCTTACGACCCTGACTATGATGGGTGTGCAATTTTTATGATCTATTGTTTTTAGGATAGATTTTCATGAATTAAATGAAAGAATCACTTCATATTTGATTTTTATTCTTCCAGAGAATGGAATAAGCTATATATTATATTTAGATTATTTGTGAATCAGAATGGGATTAGTTCTAACGCAAGGTGATCGGGTTGTTGCATATATATCTCACTAGCTGAGGCCTCATGAGTATAATTATCTTATACATGATCTCAATATAACAGCCATGGTTCATGCTATACGCTATCAGAGACACTGTCTCTTGGGAGAGAAATTTGTTATCTACACGGATCATAAAATCTTAAAATACATATCTTCATAGTGAGACATGAATCTGAGAAAGTGTGAGTGAGAGTAATACGTAAAATTTTTCAACATTGTGCTTGTGTACACACCCAAAAAGGGTAATTTCGTGGCAGATGTCTTGATCCAAAAGACTCAAATATAAGAAATCCACACATCTAATAGTGAGTGGAAGATGATGGATTTGATTTCTAAGTTTCATATTGAGTTTCAAGAATAGTAATGAAATATATTCTTAGTAGATTTGATAGTGAAAACTTCTATTCTGGAGAAGAATAAGCTGAGGTAGTTGTTTAATTCTGAGGGCCTCATTTTGAGGGAGGGCATCAAAGGAGATAACCTACCTCTTATTTGTTTTTTGATGGAAATGATACCCAGCTCTAACATGGGCATGTTTGGGTGCCTTCTAATATACAAGAAGGTATGATAAGGGAATCTCATGCCTCTATTTGATTAGTCCATCCTAAGATTACCAATATGTATCAAGATATTCATCATCAGTATTGGTGGCAAGGTATAAATAACTAGATAGTAGGATTCGTTACATGGTGCTCCGCTGGTCAGTATGTGAAGGTAGATCACTAGCGACCTACAATACATTTCCAACCTCATTCCATTATTGAGTGGATATGGAATTAAATCACTATATATTTAGTTATTTGATTTCAAAGATCTCATCATGGTAGCAATGCAGTATGGGTGATCATCGATAGGTTGACCAAAGTTATCCACTTCCTACCAATTTGGGAAACCTTATCTGTTAATGAGATATGGAGGTACTATATATGGAGGATAGTGTGACTTTATGGTGTAACCCATTCTATAATTTTAGATCGAGATTATCACTACACTTCATGGTTTTGGAAAGGGATGAAAAAATAATTGGGTTCATATATGCTCTTAAGTACTGCATATCACCCTCAAACTGAAGGGAAATCTATGTTGATGATACAAGTACTAGAAGATATGTTACAGGATTGTATCCTTGATTTTTGAGGTTCCTAAGAAGAGAATATTTATCCAGTTGAGTATTTCTTCAACAAAAGTTTTTAGGAAAAAGTTAATATGGTTCCATATGAGGCACTCTATAGTAGACTTTATCATTCACCTCTCTACAGGCTTGAGGAATGTGAGGCAACTCTACTAGGTCACTATCTTATTCAGGAGACTTCAGATAATGTATTTCTAATTCATAAGCATATGGATATAACTCGATTCAAGATGAAGTCTTATACCAATCATCATTTCATATCTCTAGAGTTCTAGGAGGTACATTGGGTCTTTCTGTTTCTAATGCCTAGGTTTGGTCATAGAAGAATTAGGATACATGGGATGTTATCACCTCAGTATTCCAGTCCCTTCATGATAGTGGATATTTGGTCGTGTAACCTTTTAGTTGTTGTTACCTCAAAGGTAACATGCCAAAAAAGATGTCTTCAATGTATCTTAACTTTTACAGTACCATCCAATCCATCTCATTCATTTTACCCCAAGTATATTGAGTTGTAAATAGATGCACCCTTCGATGAGCATCCAGTTCATTTCATTGATCATATCAAAAATGTTCTTTGCCGTAGGTATGTCCCTCAGGATTGGGTTATATAGAAGTATAGATATGTTTAAGATGAGACTTGGGAGTGGGATGATGATTTACATGCACAGTGGCCAGACCTCTTCTCAGATGACATTATACTACCCTCATAAGGGAAACATGGTGATGATTTTTCATAAGAAGGGTAGGTTGTAACGTAATTTGTTTATCCAAAGGTTAGTAACACTTAATGTTTTGTTTAAATTTTTTTAAAATGACCAAATTAATGATGTATAAAAAGTTATAGGAGTTCTTGGGTGCATCTTCAGCTCATTTAAATCCCAGAGCACCAAAAATGGGGAAACAAAATAGGCCAAAATATTTGTATTAAACCATGTAACCCATGGTGCATGACCGTGAAAATGTTGTTGATTTTGGGATAGTTAGGTTTCACATGGATTTCACATGGTTAGTAAAAACATTAATTTATCCCATCTGAGGTTCCCCATATAGTATTAAAGGGTGGGTGGTTGGTGCAAGATTTTCCAACTGTATAGCCAAATTATACAGGGGTAAAAATGGGTGACATGTCCAACTTTCCCTCTATTAAGGATTTAATACCATCTTGTTTCTCCCATTCTTCCTTCCAATGAATTAATATTCATCCCCATGGGTGGGGATCCATCATCCCCTTTCTGAGGATTTATTTTACCTCCATTATTAGTGGACTGATTACTTAACCATCAGATGTAATAGAAATAACTCAATAAGCCTTTCATTCTGCATTATTCTTTTTTAAGGTTTTCTTCCATCAATAGTGTTATTTAGGTGTAATTACATTTTCCCTATTATTGTGTAATTTGATAAATCATTCATTTTAATCCATTTTTTTTTGATACAATTACTAATAATAGACAAGTAGTGCCCTAATACATCAAGATAGGGGATCTTTTCTATTTCATGCCATTTTTTCTTTTTTCTATATGTCATGTTTTTGGCATGCTCATCGAAACATTATAGTAAGGAATTGAAGAATTTTAATACATCTTTTAAAATGTTTTTCCATGACTTTTGTGACCTATCCATCCTGTGATACCTATTGGTGTGTCTTTCACATTGTTATTGGACACCCCTTTAGGTGTTCCCACCTTTGTCTTCCATTTTTCCTATGGCATAATTGGTTAATTACCACATGTGAGTTGAGTTTTAATTTAAATTACATTTATTAAAAATTGAATTAAGTTAAATAGAAAACAATTAAAGTGACCCTTGAGATTTATGGACCACGCGTTATATTTAAATGCAATTTCATGATTTACATTGAACCTTATATACCTTGCATTTAATTGCGTAATGACTATTGGTTGAAAACCTTATTTCCATACATATTCCACTGCTCACTTTTGTTATGTCAAGTTCCTTGTGCCATATTCATTATCTTATGATTATTGCGTTATTCCATAACTATTTTTCTTGAATTGGATATGATGTGCGAGCTAGCATGTCTATTTGTATTTTTCCTTCTCTTCTTTGAGGCATGTATTTATGTAAATTCTGTTCTTAACTAAGCATGAATGCTTGGGATGTTGAAATTTCATTGAAGATATGTGATTAGAGTCATGTTAAATTCATGTGCATATGCTGGTATCCCTTTTATTATGCATATTGTATGTTTCTTAGTGACCATATATTTTATCTTGTATATTATACATGTTCTTATTGTCGTATTCATTTCAATAGTTTTAATTTTGATACAAGAATAGATTTTTTTTTCATATATATTTATGTTTTTACTTAATAGAATAATATTATATAAATTCCTTGCCTTGTGATAAGTGATTTTATTTCTTTGACTCACTTGCTTTGGGCTAGGAGAGAACATGTGTCCCAAGTTAAGGATTACATTGATGGACTCTCCATGCTCGATTGAGATTACTTAAAATGTCGTAAAAAATACTTTGGATTTCTAGGTATGGGATCTTAGGGATGTTTACTTATACTATTGAGTGATACTGGATCCATTGGGGAGCAACCAAGTATGGTACTTTTGAAAATATGGCTATACCATGCCTCAAGTGATACTTGGTACCCTATGTGAGGTACTTGGTACATGTTCAAATTCACCATCCTCGAGTGATACATGGGATGTAGTATGGATTTATTTGGATGGAATCAAAGGTACTTGGTTATTGGAACACACCGATAGCGAACCTTGGGATTTGGTTTAGATCTCCTTGGATAGAATCAGGAATCCACTAATATATTTGACATATGATTTACATTATTTCTTATGAACATGTGATGCTTTTATTTTTATTTATTATCATAATTGTACATTGACTTTGATTTGTGACCTCCAACCTAAAGCACAAGCTCTGGTTCTACTTCTTTAACTTGATTTATTAAATTTTAATGGCCCCTGTAAACATATTATTGCATATATAGGTACCTCATTCAGTCATAGGACTTAGGCCAAAATATGTGGTATGGGATAGGTGTCCATTTAGAATCCCAGAACAATGTTTTAGTGTCTTATAGATTTATTGCTATACATTTACTTAAATATGGAACATTGTCATTTTTTACTGCATGAAATGGATTGGCCCAGAAATTGTGGGTGTCATCCTACTAAAATTAAATATCACACCCTTATTAAGAGATGTTTGGAATCCATGTAGTATTTATGATTGTAGGTATTAATGAAGGGGAGTTTTTTACATTTGATGCTTGATTTACATACTAATTATTAGAGATGTTGTGGTGGAGGACTAAGCCTTTTCTCAAGATGATTTGTAGTATTTTTTGGTCTTCTTGTATTTTTTTATAGAATGTATTATATTCTGTGTATCTCATATTCCCCTAGACTCCATATTTTTTTTAGCATCATGACATGAACATCATATTCGGTATTTATTTATTAATTTAGCTTCCACACTTTATTTCTTTTACTTGCAAAATTTTTCTTCTATTTTCTACTTTTATCTAGATGTTTTTATTAATTTCTCTATTTCTTATGCTATTATATATTTTAATTTTAGTTTTAAAATTTAATGTAAGTTTCATGTATGTAATATAGATTCCAAAACATATAAAATGTTTGATACCATAGGGTTCATGTCTTGTATCTATACAATTGTAATAAAGTGAGGCATCGACATCAGGATATTGGGGTCAGGGTGATTAGTGTTAACACTAACCATGTGGTAGCCATCTGATAGATAGATTTTCTTAAATTTTACCAAAAAATGAAGAAATTTCAACCCAAAACTAAATAGAAAAATTAAATAAAAATATATGAATAAAAAAAATTAAGGACCAACTCAAACCATAATTCTAATGGGGAAATAAAAAATGAAAGGCCCATTGTGAATCTCCTCACTATTTAAGAATTATTTTTACATGGAGGATAAAAAATAATGGACGTATTCCCAAATGTATTTCTATGAGACAACACCAAGAACCTCAAAATAAAAGACTTGGACTGCCACTCAATCATGGTCTCATTATCAGACACACAAAAACAACTATTTACACTCCAAGAAAGCATATATACAATCAACCCAAATGAATAAACTAATCATTGATAGCAAATTGAATGAAGGAAGAGGTACCTAAGATGTCCCACTGAACCAATCTCTAAGGAGATCACAGCCTTAAAAATAGCCCATAAATCTGGAAATAAGGATAGTCTAATGACCCATTGACTAGGAACAACAAAAATAAGTAATAAAACACAAATATGTATCTTCAAAAAACATGGGTTTGAACCTTAGGTTAGGGAACAAGGAAATGTATGACTAGGATCTCATACCTAGGACACCAATCACAGTAACCCAAAAAAAATAAAATTAATACTTGCATGTACATAATCTCAACTGGCTTAACACATATCATAGGCACTCGATGCACTTTCCTGAGGTCCTCTCCTATAATCAAGGAACCAAAATCAAACCTCACTGACCATAACTGCACTCCACACTCCAACCAGACAAAAATATCAAAAATCAACACTACAATTATAATGACTTAAGATCATTGTAAGTACACAGGATAAGAATTACAACATAACCAAATCAGTTAAATACCCCAAAAATATATGATCACTCAAACATGAAAATGATCAAGAAAATTTTGTAGTGTAGATTAGAAATAATAAATATATGAAAATACCTAGTCAATTACATTCATAGAAACATCCACATTCATCCAAAATCATATTCCAACATAAAAACCCATTTCAAGGAATTAAACCCAAAACACCGCAAAAAAGAGCCACAATAATGTTAGATAAATCATAAGTATTCGTTTTAACCATTTGGAATCAATAAATAAAAATATTGAAATATTAAATCCCCATTAAAACCTACCTTTTTAAACCCCCACACATTATCTATCAAAAAACCATTGAAATCTTCAAACTCCAACATCATTTTAAATTTATCTATAAAACGTATTTAATTTTTTTAAAACCAATATCCATTATTTGAAACTAAATTTTTCCCATTCAAAAATTTCAATGAATTCCCTCCCATAAAAGATTTATCAATGAAAAAACACTTTCATCTTACTCAAAACCGACCGTCACCATCTTTAAATCCAATATTCTTTTCAAAATCATTTCCAAACAAGATCAAAATGTATAATTATATTTTAAAATATTGAATCGTACCTTGAAAAAAAAATTAAATTCCCAAAATTTTTCATTAAACTGTAAAAATATCAATTGATAAACATCACACAAAATAATTTCATGTATAATAGGACTGGTGACCATTCATGAATTGGCCACATGTCTTGGTGGAACATGTTTCAATCACATGATTTTCACTAATGGGTAATATAAAACGATGTAAGAGGGCTTCACATTTGTTATCAAGCTATGGGAGCTCATTGTGAACGAGCATCTCAACTATTATTTGATCCTAAAACACAATAAATCCATAAATAAATTCATATGACATTAATAAAATTCAAAAATCCATTAACATAAAAGAAAACAGTCCAAAAACTATAGACCAAAAATCAAAACCCAACATCCCATGGAGACTCAAGTTTCAGATCTAGTAAGATATCATGTGGCTCTTCCCGCTCCCACTTCTTGAGTCCCAAAAATAAAAATCTAACTAACAGAAACTCCAAAATAATAAGGGAAATTTTAAAATCTATTCCCTTTTAAGAACATGGGATCTGATACCATTTTAAAAAAAATAACCCATGCTACCAAATAAAATATCACCCAACATGAATTTCTTCTAACTATAAGGGCATCCTCATCCCTCGGGATAATGAAAACCCTCATATAGATCCAAATAAAGTGCTTGTTATTATTTAATCTAGGTAAAAATACTTAAATATTAGTTGACTTTACCTAAATTTTGTCAAAAAACCGTCCATAAATTGGATGTACATTCCAAAACAAGCACTTGGTATAAACAAAATTTTAACATAAATTCAAATAGATAAGTAGATCAAACATATGAAAAAAATCCCACATATCACATCCAAATCCCACAGAATATGAACCCCATTAAATCTTCACCTGATCCCCATAAGTATAATGAACCACCACTTAAATTAAATAAATATAAAAGATCTATTTTTTCAAAACTACTAACAATAAAAATATTAATACCTGGTAAAATCATCCCTTTTTACCTAAGGTCATGATCCATCCAAACCTAGAAACAATTCCAAGAATAAAATCTATAAACATTAATGGGCTACACATTATATAGACACTGAGTGGTGTAAGTGGGGTTTGATCTCAAAATTCCAGTAGGTAATCACCACATATTCCATTATTTAATCTTCCACGATAAATAAAATATGCTATTTTGAAATAAATTTTTGAACTATATATTATGAGTATGAATATGATAACCAAAAATAATAGACACTAGTTTTATAAAACATCCATTTATTTTTAATTAAATAAAAACAATCACTTGAAAATTATTTCCTTGTCCTAGGCCTCTTTTATTAAAAACACGCCTTTAGAAATCCATTTACAAAAAACCATACAAGAAAAACATTCCTTCGAAATTCCAAATTTCATCTTACATTAAAAAATGAATCGAGAAGAATACCCCAAGGAAATAAAATGAAAGGATAATGGAAATAATAAATATAAGAAACACAATCATAGTGTGGAGGTAAAGTAAACATAACAGATCATGGACATTCTATAATAAATGAAACAAATTCAATATAAAAACAAAAGTGTGAAAGGGGTAAAAATGTAGATGAATTAAGGAAAAAACCTTGATAAAAACAACATCTATAATAGTGGGAGTGGGAACAAATTAACATGTAAAACCATAAGCATAATCCCAGCTACATGGGGAAGATCTTTGATCAATAGGTTCTAAACTTAACATCAATATGCTCATATATCACTAACCAGCTATGTGACATCAATAAGTAATATAACCTAGGCCTCTCAAGGACATTGAAACTTACCCTTATCAAGAATCATGCTTAAATATTGTGTGACACCTCTTCTATTACCCACATACCTATGGCGTCCCATGTGATAATGAAAAAAACATTTCCAATAGGAAAAATTCAATCCAATGGAAATAACATCCCAAAATCAAGAATAAGACTTTGAACCATATCATCTATCTAAAACCCCTTTTCAAAAAGTGAATAAAAGTCAAATGTTCTTGTTGAAATAACTTCCCAATAACTTATTAAGATCAAATATCACATTAAATGTAACAAAACCACTTAAACATACATATTTTAAAATAAATTTATTCATGATTTTCATACATCAGTTTAAATTTCAAAACCTCATTATTCAACATTGTAAACATATTCAATTAAATATATGTTTATAAACTCTTATTAATGTAAGAATTCACATATCCTTAGGTAATAATTACACATTTATGTATATAGAAACAAATATATATGTGTATAAGCACCAAACATGAAAAGAGGCATCCAAATAATCAATAAAAAATAAACAACATATGAATAAACAAATATACTAAAAAAATTAACTTATGAGGAAACCGAAAATAATTATTCCCTTGAACTCATGCACCGCCTAATATAATTTATTAACAACCCAAAATATTTTTATAACACCCAATTTTTCATTGAATCCTACTATCGGTAATTTATAAATCAAAAGTGTAATTTATTCTTGGGGTTCAGATTGAAAACGTGATTAAGTCTATAAGGACCCTTTTGGAAATCGAATAAAATTTCCTAAAACCCTTGAAAAACATGAATATTAATATATATTTAAAACATAATATAATATTTTTTTGAAGAAACCAATTTGAAATTATCATGAACATGAAACATATTATGGAAAACCCAAAGCATGGAGACACCTCCCCTGGGCCAGTGCATATGATGGAAATCATTTAAAAGTAGAGATCATGGGGCTTAAAGGACCGATTTCAAACACTATTAAAAAAAACTTGAAATTTAGAACCAAAACATCACTTGAGGTTTTTTATAGGACCACAAAATGACTAGTATGGATGGAAATTAAGGAAAAATAAGAATAAAAAGTGAGAGGATGAGGATTATAAGAGATACAATCTCTTTCCTAGAATGATTCCCTTATAAATTTCATAAAATATCCCATTAATCATTGAATGAGAGGAGGATTACTGTGATTGTGGGGATTCATTTAGTGATGTGTGTTCGAGGGGTGAGATGGGTGATATAGGGGTAAAAGGGAGTAGGGAAATTCTGGAATATTCAAAACATTTTAAAACTAGAAAAATCACATAGTTTCCATGAATCTTACCCAAACCATGTTTTGACCATGTTTCCATCACTTGTCACACCAAGGTACCCACATTCTAGGATAAAATGGTTGCCTTGATCATTATTCAACAATGAAACAAGGATATATAAACTACACACCCCATTTTCATTGTTGTTTAATGTTTTGTAATAATTTTATTCGAACAATGTGACAGAGAGACTCTCTTAATTTTTTTTAAAATATTAAAATGGTTCTTCCCCTAACTATAGAGAAAAAATAAATAGCAGTTACTTAACAAAATAAAATATGTTTTTGGGTGTCACAAAGTGACTTCTAGACATGGAATATTTAACTATAGTATAAGACAAATCATATTTTCTTGATTATCCAAAATAGTCTATCTAGGTTGATTAATACATCACATGTCATTCATCTAACAAATGAGCACATAAAATGTCATTCATCCATGTAGCTAAAAACATCATATATTTCTCAAATAATAATTCCCATGAATTCCCTTATTATAATTCAATCAATGTCCAAATGTCTATACTCTTCATACCTGTGGACCAATCCCATATTGGTTGTGTTTTAACCAACAACATGATCAGTGACATACCCAACCACCCACTAATTATCTTATTTGATTTAATCATTCATAACAAAGGTATAAATTTATGAGGTTTCAATTATTGGTATATTTATAACCACAGGTATGGGGATTTATAATAATTATACATCCCTATGTACTTTGATGATTATATCACATTCCATGGGATATACTTTAGTTGACCGGTATAAGTAATAATCCAATACATTTTAACTCGTGAATCTATTTTTTATATCTTTTATAAAACCATTTGTAATTAGTATATTATTTTACTTATGATAATATTTAAATATCATGAAAACATATAATACTTAATGGTAATCATCAAATAGGGACTTGTCAAAATTGAACATTCAGGGAATATAATCATTTTACCATTAAGGAAAAATACAATTATAGAATAAAAAATGATTGATATATGGATATTTCAATTATTATATAATCATGACACATTATATATCCATTACATAAATTGGGAACTAATAAAATTCCAAGATAACTAACATGACCCTCATGTTGATGTGGTATTAATGGCTTCATAAATGGATCTACAACATTTCCATGTGTAACCACCGAATAGATCATTACGTCACCCCTCCAAATGATTTTTTTGACATGGTTTTATAAAGGATGAATTTATAATTTTGGTGTGACTGGGGTTCCTCAAAAACGGTGATAGCTCCATTTTTTCATAATGAAGATTTATTTCTCCTAGAATGTTAGGAACCACCTATTTTTTAGATATGTAATCCCTGATCTACAAATCTTCCTTCGTAATATCTATTGTTGTGATATAGTTTTCCAATATTTTCAAGTCTTCTATTGTGGTTTTTGAAAAAAAAATTCAATTCATATCTCCATCATTTATGCAAAAAAAAAATTAATCCAAATATATATTTCATATCATATCTATCGGATTGAAAATTTTAATATGTGTAACCTTTTTCATAGAGATCATATTCTCCTATAAATAGGAAAAATATATCCTTAGTCATTATCAAATACTTAAAAATGTTCTTCAAATAAATCCATTGACTCTCCCCAGGATTGGATCGGAATCAACATATAACTCTATTAACATAGGTAACATCAGGTTGAGTACACAATATTATATACCTGATTGATCCTTTGGTAGGAATATAATGATTTCTATTAATACTTTCTTACTATATTTAAGGATCATGAATCTTCATAAGATTTATTCCATGAAAAAACAGTAAATACCCCCACTTATATATATACATAATTAAATGATTTATCAATTTACTAATTTATGTGTCCAAACTAAGTCTAAGTATCATATTAGATATATCTTTATAGATATTCATACCTAGTCTGTAGGAATCTTCACCCATGACTTTAATTGATAATAAGTTACCCAATGGTATATTTGCAGAGTAAAGTGTAATATTCTATTTTTGGAAAGTATTATTTCATATATATACAATATTATAAATATCAATACACTCTAGACAATCCAAATATATACACAAGAGTCGTCCATATTCATGATGATACTAAAATCATTAATTGAATTATCAAACTAGATATTCCATCTCTATGAATCAGGTTTTCGTCTATTTATCGACTATTGACACTTTAATTAATTATCTGTTTCATTTGACACTTCAAAACCACTATACTTTTTCATATACACATACTCAATTATATTTCCTTTATGGAAAGTAGTTTGGACATCCATTTGATATATATCATAATAAATATATGTTGTTGTGGTAAGCAATGTACATCTTTAATTAATTATCACAAAACATGAAATTTTATCTTAATAGTTAATAACGTGAACTTTAATGAACCCTTTTTTCAAAAGTAATTCTTTATAGGTAGACACAATACCATATTTTTTTATTTTAATATAGAAAACCCACTCCCACTATATTGGTATTACTCATTTAGGGGAATCCACCTTGTTCCAAACATTATTTTTTTACATGGAGTTTATTTTATATTTCATAGATTTTAACCATTCATCATAATTTGAAGTCATAGAGGCCTTTAGATAGGTAGTTGGTTAATTATTTATAAAAATTACTACATTTTAATCTTTGATGAGAAATTCATATCTTTTAGGTTCCTAATGAATACTACCATTCCTTTGAGGTTCTTGTGTAACCTCATTTGGTTCTTCTTTCATAATTATTTTTGGAACCAGATCAACTTTCTTCATAAGATAATTCCCCTTTTTTGGTATTGAACTTATCCATGTTCAACTTTTCTCCCATTATGTCCTCAAACTAAGTGTTCCTTCTCAAGAAGAACATCATGTCAGGGTACAAAAATATTTCATTCATTAATATTATAGAAATAATATCACATAGTCTTTTTGGAATAACCAATAAATAATTTTTTTTTTTTAGGTTTTAGTTTATCAGAATTGAAACATAAAAAATATTATTCAAAAAACTAAATCCTTATAAAAGACTTAATTTGTTGTTTCCCATAATACCTCTCATATGGTGTCTTTAAAACTACTTTATATGGAACACCGTTTAAAAATCATATAAAAAATCTACAGTATAACCCTGGAATGATATAAGAAGGTCAAATAGAATTATCATCGATCAAACCATGTATAATAGAGTACAATTACTTCTATTATAAAAACCATTCCATTATTTGGTTCTAGATGGAGTAAGTTGTGAAACAATAATACATTATCATAGATGATAAATGAATTCTTAGCATAGGTATTCACCACCCATATCTGATCGTAGAATCTTAATAATTTTCCCAATCGATTCAATATTTAGATCCAAAACAAGTTGAACTTTTCAAAAGATTCACAGTTTTGTTTCATTATAATCTCATAACTATGTTGACTAAATTCATCGATAATGGAAATGAAGTAACTAAAACCATCACTAGATTCCATGCTCATTAGTCCGCGCACATCACTATGCAATGAGATCCAATAATCCACCAGCCCTTTCAACATTTCAAATAAATATTTCTTCAGTAATATTTCTTAATAAATTATATTCCAAATTCTCAAACGATTTATATTTTAATTATTCCAATATTCCATCTTTATGGATGTGTTGAATTTTTTTATTTATATTTACAGGGTTCCAATGTTAAAGGTAGGTTGTATCAGAATCAACCCTTACCTTCTTATTCTGAATTTTGTAAAAAGGTTCTACTTATCTAGAATTTATAAATGATTTATAATATTCTAAATTAAATAAAATAGTTTATTCATATATATATATATAATTCTAAATGGATAATTAAAATCCTTTCTTATAAAAACAAGATACTGAAATCAAATTTCTATTTATAGCGGGAGAATAATAAAACTTTTCCAATACTGGGACTAATCAACTAGGTAAAAATGGATCATATGTTCCAAATAATACTATATAAACTCTTTATTTATTTCTGATATGAAAATATACTTCACCCTTTTTCAATTCCAATCTATCTCTGGTTCCGTGTTTGTTAAAAACAAATGTGTGACACGCACCCATTATCAAATAACAATGAGTTAGAGCTACTGAAGTAGTTCTGTATAATATTCACATCCATATGCTCAAAATTATTCTCTTTGAGAATACTTTTATACCCTAGATACCAATATTTAAACGTTTTATTGTTCATTCCTATAAGTAATATTAATATTTTTATCATGAAGTATTCCATAATCTATAATAAAGATATATTATTAGGTGGGTATTTTATTTTAAATATTTTCAGTAAAGACATTTAGTGAAAGTGATATCACAAAAAATAATGACCACATACATCATATACATTTAGTGATCTAATATCTATATGTCATCATCACTTATACTTGGTATCCCTTAAATAATCCATGACTATTTATGTAGGAAACATTCCAATCATAATAGTTATGATTCATCGATAGTTGAGCAGGTAACTATTTTTCGTGATCCATCATATGAATAAAATTTCAAATTCATAATATCTATATAAATTTACTTCTTAGTAATAAATTCATTTCCCATTGAAAACTAGAAAAAATACCCCCTTAAATGGGGCTGAAATTCCTCTGAATGTTAAAAAATTGCAATACCTTGACTTAAGACTCAGTTTTGGAGTCCTTCTGGGCCTTTTGGACTTGAAAATGGTGAATAGGGTTTCTCCCCAATCATTATTACGTAGATCTCATCACAAAATTCGATTTAATATGTGGTGGTGCCCAATTGGACACTCGGATCAAAATTTATGGTCATTTGATGTTTAAGTTACATTTTTAGCTTATTTTATATCATGTTTTAATATTTATATTTTTTCAATCATCAAAGTGATACTCAATGCTATTACTCAATAATAATTCGAAAATTATTAGTCAATATTTTTTTAAATTATTGTATAATCCACTTTTCACTGGATTTATCATATATTATGATTAAATGTGTATTTAGTCTTATATAAATCAAATTAAATAAAATATTATATACATATCAATTTCAATATATTTTTAGTTTAATATTTTATTTTTAAATTTTTAATTTTTTTTATGAAATTTACCCTTTATCAGTGCTAGTAAAAACCCATTGACAATGACACCTCTATTAGTGCTACTGAATAAGAATTTAAAAAATGGGTGCCTTTAAGAGTGCTAAAAATCATTGATAAAGGGGTGCTTTTAAAAGTTCTTATTAGCACTGTTAAAAGTACCTCTTATCAGTGATTTTTATAGTGTTGTTAAAGGGTGGAAATGTGTAAAGCAGTTTATGTGTTAGTGTGACAAAATTTATATGTTCTCTTTTAGATAATTTCCTTAACACTTTTCCAGATAAAATCAATTTTTAAATGAAAACAAATCATATAGAAACACCTCTTTCAAGGCACATTTAAAAACCATGTTTAAATAGTTCTTAGAACTTCCAATCATCCCTTTTAAAAATTATAGACATATTCAATTACATATATATTTATAAACATATCTCAATGTACATATTTAGATATCCTAATGTGAATGTGTATACATGCCTAGTTATATATTCCCTTACATATATGTATTAGCACCAAGCATGAAAAGAGGCATCCATAACAACAGAACAAAATAAATAATTCAAGGATAAAACAATAAGCGTAACAAATTTCCCCAATTTAGGAAACCATAAATAATTAATCAATTATACTCATGTGTCACCCAATAAAATTTCCTAAAAATACCCAAATAATTTTAAAACACCCTACTCCTCTTTGAAAACCACCATAGGTATTTTTTAAATCATAATCGTAAATTATTCTTTGATTGTAGATAAAAATCAAGGAAAATCCATAAGTATACATTTTTAAATAAATAAAAATATAATAAAATATTTGAACAATACATATCATTATATCCATTTAAACCCAAATAGAATGTATAGTTTTAAATAAACTAATTCGAAACACCCAAGAAAATGTAACATATCAGGGAAAATCAAAAGAATAGAAACACCTAACTTGGGCTATCATAGATTATGTGAATCCTTCAAAATAGATAAGGAATGGCATTAAGAACCCATTGTACACCCTATAAATACAAGGAAGATTATTTTATAATAAAAATCCCCTTGGGGTTTGGTAAAGGAACACACGGTCAGAGGGAAGGAATAAAAATCAAGGAAGAAGAAGAAGAATTAAAATAAAGGAGATGATCTACTATCCTGAATGGTTCCCTCCAAAAAAAAATAAACTCTAATTAATTGGAGGATAGGGGGACTGGTTGTAACACCCCAAGCTTCTATGGTACACTTTTCTTTGAGTAATACAATAGTGTGTGTTGTTCGCACCATCGATTTCTGACACACACCACAACAAATCAAACTAGCCATTATGAATAGTAATACACACTTTTTGAAATTTTATAAATTTTATCATTAAAAATGGACTTCATTTTTTGGTTTGAAATATCGAAATTAGCCTATGGTGAATTTTTGGTAATTTTCAGAAAATGTTCAATTTTTTATGAATAGAGAAAAAACACTGAGTTATAATTTAAAAATAATTTTTATTTAAATAATTATTTAATTTATTTAAATTTAATTTAGTTAAAAATAGATACATAATACCTATAATGTTTAATGTAATTCATTGGAGCCAATTTATAATAATTTTAGATATAAAAATATTTTATAGAACATTTCAGTGTCTTTTACCCAACTCGTGGGTGAATTTGTGAATTCACATAAAACATAATCTCACTGCTTCTGTGAGTGGAATTTAAAAAAACTGAGAGACATGGTTGAAATCATTATGTAAAATGTGTTTCGATAAGATTAAATAATTTTGTGAATAGTAACTTTTTTACTTTTATTTTCCACGGTTAAAAGTAATTATGGTAATTAAGGATAAAAATGATATTATTATTACCCTAACACATGTGCTAATTCTATTGGCTATGAATAATTTGACCAAAAAAACCTTATGAATAAAATATTCACCTTTAGGTCCACTTGTATTAGATTATGACACTTATTTTTATTTTGTTTAAAGAATAGTTAAACGAGTAAAAATCAAAGTTTAGTAACTAAAATATTTTTAATATAGGGTTACACGTAAGATAAATTCAACAATAAATATTCATTAGAAATAAAAATATATTTTTTAAATAATGGTATTTTTTATATTTTTTATACCTTAAATAATTTAGTTTATTTATGACACAATTATGATGTAGTAATTACCTATTTAACGAAATATTAATAAATTGATATTATAAACATCCAAATAAATGTAATTTGAGTCTGTTTATGAATTATGGTAATTTATTAGAGTAATATGAAATATTAGGGTTTGTTAGATGAATTTTCTTCTAATTAATAATGTTTTTATAAATTTTGAAAAAAACAAAATACCAAATAGTGTCAAAATTGACATAAAAGTGTTTTTATAAAAAATATTATCTTATTAATTGATATTAATTTCGTCAAAATATATGGTTTGTCCAAATGACATATATGATGATATTTGTATCATTAATGAACCATATGGGGTTCTCTTAGAGGTACATAGTAAGTTTATTAACAATATAATATGAAAATACAAAGAGACATGGTAAATGGCAAACAATTTAACTAAGAGTTAAATCTAAAAGATATGGTTAATATAGTGACCGAAACCTATCTAAAACAAATTGGTTGAGTGGTGTTCAACATATACCCACCTTATCCTTTTAATAATCCATTTTAGAGCAATTAGAATCCGAAAATTATTTTATTATAAAATAATATTTCTAGATTTCCTTAAGGTGCCCCTCACCCCGCTTTTAAAAGAGAGCTCTCCATTCTCTCTAATTGACACCTTAAAATCCATTTGGCTCAGCCAACTCCATACCAAATACCCTCTAAACTGTCCTTTATTCATCCTAAAGGCCTTCCTTTAGTCATAAAGCCAATATAAAAAGCCTTTTTGATCTAATCAATAGGAAGAACTTGAAAAAGAGATAAATATCTCACCACCTCTTTCAAGTTCCTTTCTTCTTCCATTCCCTCATTATTTGTTGTTTCGATTATAAAATAATAAATCCAGTATCTTCTATATATTGTGATTTTATTATAAATATGTTTCAACCATATTAATTAATCTATCCATCCTTTGAATGGCATTTAACCATATATGCGTACGTATGGCTTACCGTCTCCACGTCGTGGTGTAATTGTTATTAAATACATTATTATTTGGATGGGTATATTAATGATGTATAACTAATGTAAATAATAAATATTACATGATAATGATTCTTTATATATGATATACCATCCAATTATATATTATTTTAATATCAAAATAATGATATTGCCTCCCGTGCATACGTATGGATTATCGTCTTCACGAACACGATGAGATTCATTCCCCATCATATCAATTCAAGACTAATTTTCATTTGATGATTAAAAATAATATTTAAAGACATGTATTAATTTGGGATATGAATAAGATATTTCCCATCCATAAAAAATATGTCTCATATAATAATGAATATAAAGGAAAACGAATCTATTAACACCTGAAACAATGACAATACTAAGATATTGTTAACGAACAAAGTAAAAAAGATAATATATGATATCATATTTATATATATGATTCATATATAATTTAATAACAATTATTTCACAATTGTATTGGTGGTTAACCTACCCTCTACCAATGAAGAGTACAAGGCAAGGGTTAATTTCACAATCTCTTCATTATCTGAGGTTGTTTACATGTAATTATCTACTGAGACCTCTTTATCATCTACATCCATGTTTCTTAAAAATGAATTTCAAAAAATTCTTACTATTATATAGACTATGTGGTAAAGTCATTTATACCATTTTTTTACTATTATAATATGTTTATATAGTAATCATTCTGTCATTTTCCAAACAATGTGTTTTATAACCTTTTTGAAAAAATTAATGTAAGAATGTATTTTTTAACTTATATGGCAGGTGTGGCTATTTTCTTCCTTTATAAAATCGTCGAAGATTATTTTACCATATTATAAGAATATTTTCAATTATAAATGTTATATTTTATAATTAGATGAATTTTAAATGATTTCAAAATAGAAAGAGATATTTCTCTAAAAACGTTTTCATTTCTTCTATGTCAACATCATTTGAAGGATTTTAAGTTTTTTTGAAGTTGATTTATTATGATAAAAAACATCCATATTAAATTATATGTTTTGTGATATGTTTGACTATGGATGTTTTATTTCATACCATTCATGGTTTATGGATAAATTATTGACATTTCATATGCCAGTTTTAATATGAATGTTTATGTTATGTCTAATCCTTTTTATATAAAGACTGCATTGGACTTAATATGTGCCGGGTGGAGCCCGCTATAGCTCCTCAATGCATCAGTAGGTCTCATTTGACAAACTAGTGTCTTGTCACAGGGCCTTGATTAAATATTATTTGTAGTGTTGGCATAAGGCCTTGACTATGTTGTTATGAAAGTCTGGAATTATGCATTCTATCATTGTGAAAGTGGTTATTGATATTACATGTGATTATTCGACTAGTAGAATATCCATGTGAATAAGAAAATGAAATTATTTCATTTTATTTTTTCCATATTATGTTGAAGTATAAGTTTAAAGGGAATTTGTTTTAGTTATACATTGCCTTAAATTTTTATGCTTATTTGTGAATGTTTCTACTATAATGTTATCCTTACAGGGCATCTGAGCTCACCCCTTTCTATGTTTTATTTTTCCCAAGATGTGAAGAAGTATTTTTTGACTGACCTAAGGGGTTATTCTAAGGGGATATGAGCGTGGACTATGGAGAATATGTTGTTTTAGTTTTTCACATTATGACGTAATATAAGACTTATAAATGTATCTGGTGTTTACAAGGCTGCTAAAATAATCGGTCTTTTCAGACTTGATCTTTTATGATCATGCTAATTTTATGTAATAATGCACCGACTCTAGGTAACTGGTGTAAGGGCATTACATTTGGTATCCGAGGAAGTTTTTTACAATCCTTGGAAACTACATTTAGATAAACTCCGATTAGAGAACATATACCTAAGATAGACTTTGAGGAAAAGTATAGAAGAACTACCTAGAATTTTGTTAATGTAGAGATTTTGTGAGATTTACAAAAAATACATCCCTGTCTGGATATGAGTAGGTAGAGGCACCTATTGCACAAATGTAACTAGGGGTAAAACCTGAAAACACCGCTTTAATCTAGACTCGAATGGGAACTGGTACACGACAACGGGTCTTGCTGCACTCTTGGTTTCAACACTCCAGGTGGATATGCATAGGATAATTCTCATTTTCATTAAAAACCATTATGAAGGGTTTATGAGTATATACTTCCTCAAAGAAAATTGTTTTATGATTATAGATTATATCCATAAACTGTTCAATTTATGTTAGGTGTTTTACAGGTTTGGATTTATGTATTGTGATTCATAAACTAATCTAGTTTATGACATTGTTTATAAATGGAGCCTAGTAGAAGGAATGGAAACTGTATCAATGCATGAACTCCATGTAAGGATTTCTCTCCTACTCAAGATAATTATAGTGGAGATGGTGATGCAACTGGTGCTGATCAGCTAATCACCATACTTAGACAACTCACTTAGGTTATGAATAATAACCTTACCCATATGGAGCACCCTGATCTGCATCGTGGAGGATCAATGTCAGATCTCTTCATGAGGAAACAACCACAAACATTCAATGGGTGTAAAAATCCACTAGTAGCTGAGTAATGGATAAATTCCATAGAAAAAATATTCCACACCTTGGAGAGTAGCTATGGGGAAAAAGTGTTCATGGTAGTTTACCGCCTCATTGGAGATGCTGATCAATGGTGGTCATTGAATCAAAATATGAAGGAAGATGATGAAGTAAAAAATATTTAATGGAGGGAGTTTAAGGAGATTTTCTTATAAAAATACTTCCTCGTGACCATAGAGTGGTTATGGAATGAAATTTTCTGAGTCTGTGGAAAAAGGAGGATGAGAATGTTGCAAAGTATTTGTCTAACATTACATGGTTAGCAAGGCATGCTGTAGATTATATATGTAACCCAAGAAATAAGATTTATCGTTTATTTGATGGGTTAAAATCATTTCTCCATCGAGCATTAGTCTCACAATCCTTCTCGTCGTATGAGGATATTTTCTCATGTGTGGTCAGGATAGAAAAATAATTCTCTATGTCTTAATACATTAAAGAAAAAAAAGATAATAATAGATCTGCTAAACCCTCTTGATATAAAAATAAGGAGAAGAAGTGGAAAGTTGAGTGTCCAACCTGCAGTAAATGTGGGAAGAAACACCCTTGTATTTTCTTGAAGGGAATAGGAGTATGATACAAGTGTGTTGAAAAAGGCCACCAAGCTCGTGATTGCAAGGGGAAGAAAGAAGCTACCGATGTTAAATGCTACAATTGTAGGGATATGGGGAATAAAGCAAATGAATTTCCCAAGCGTTAGGGAAACATACCTCAGAAAAAGCCATGGGATCAAGGCCCTGCTTATGTGATCACTACTGCTAAGTTTGAAGCTCTGAAAGAAGTGGTGGTAGGTAATCTAATGGTTTACTCAAGTTTATATAATTCTTTATTTGATTCTGTATCATTGTATTGTTTCATATATTACAAGTTTTATATGAAAATAGATATTTCTAATTTTATTTAAAAAGGTAATTGTCAGTCAAAACTCCTAAGGGAAGTATCATTGCTTCAAAGTTCTGTGAATCAGTTCCCATTAGGGCATATAAATGTTCTTTATTTTCTGATCTCATCATCATACCCATGATTGAATATGATATAATCCTCAATATGGATTTCCATTCATACAATGACGCAAAAACAATTCTAAGAATAAAGAGGTTACTATTTTTGATGACGATGATAAGAAACACCTTATCTTTAGAGGAGAATCATCACCACCTAATTCTTATCTAGATACACCCCTAGTAGCACAAATAAATTAAATTTTTGAGAAGGATGAAAATTAAATAACTGTGGATGAGGAAAGGAATATTCAAATAGAGGATGTTCCTGTTGTGAAATAATATGTTGTTGTATTTCCACAACATTTACTTGGACATCATCCGGAATGAGAAATTGAGTTTCCCATTGATTTAATTACTGGATCAAGGACCATAACTAAGGCCCATTATAGAATGGCCATTGGGGAATTAGTGGAACTAAATAAACAACTAGAGGAATTTTGAAATAAATGAATTAATCACCCTACTGTTTCTCCATGGGGATCCCATGTCCTCTTTTAAGAAGAAATATGGATCTATGAGGTTGCGTATTGACTATAGAGAAATAAATTCTATAACAATTAAAAACAAGTATCCCCCACCACGCATTGATGATTTATTCGACCAAAATCATAGAGCTAAATAAGTTTCAAAGATTGGCCTTTGATCTATATATCATCATTTGTGTGTAAATAAGGAAGACATTCTGAAAACATCATTTCGAACCAGTTATGGGAATTACGAGTATACAGTAATGCCTTTTGGGATGACTAATGCACACTCTATTTTCATGGATATAATGAGAAGAGTTTTCAAGGAATATCTTGATGAATTTATAGTGGTATTTATTTAGGATATCTTGGTATACACAAAAATCAACAAATATTATTAAAATAACTTGCACATTATCCTAAAGGATAATTGAAGAGAAAATGAGTTATATGGGAAGTTTATCAAGTGTGAATTCAAGCATCAAGAGATTTATTATTTTGGCCATATTGTCTCTAAGGATAGAATCATTGTTGATATTTCTAAGATAAGAGAAATCCAAGAATGGCCATCACTAATGATTAAACTGAGGTATGCAGTTTTATTGGATTAGCAGGTTATTATCGAAGTTTCATCCAAGATTTTTTCCGGATTGGATATCCCATTAAGAAGCTCACATGTAAAGGGGTTAAATTTGTTTAGGAAAAATAGTGTGAATAATGTTTCAATGAACTAAAGAGAAGATTAGTCAATTCTCTTATCTTGACTCTACCATCGGGTAATGATGGGTTTGTAATTTATAGTGATGGTTCAAAGAAATGACTTGGTTGTGTCCTTATGCAGAATGATAGGGTTATTTCATATGCATCACGACAGATAAAAATTCATGATCAAAACTATCCTACTAATGATATTGAGTTTCCAGCTGTAATGATTGCTTTAAATATTTCGAGACATTATCTATATGGAGGAAAATGTGAGATATATATCAATCACAAGAGTTTGAAGTATGTTTTCTTATAGAAAGAACTCAATATAAGGAAAAGGAGATGTCTTGAACTACACAAGAATTATGATTTCACCGTACACTACCACCTGGGGAAGGAAAATAAGGAGGTAGATGCTTTGAACATAAAGGATCAGGGTGTTTTGAACAAGATGAGAGTTGAAAGGGATCCTATTTTCATGGATCTAGTAAAGATAGATATGGGAATAACCATGGTAGGTGAAACATCAATACTTTTTGGAATGGTTGACAAGACATATTTACTATAAAGGATAAAGTGTTCTCACACCAATGATGAAGAGTTTCAAATGATGATTAAAGCTGTGAATGATGGGAGATTTAGTGACTTTGTGTATGAAGATAGATTTTTGAAATTTGTGAAGATACTTTGTGTTCCTTATATACCTGATCTTAAAAGGGAATTGTTGGATGATGCTCATAGTTCCAATTTCTCAATACATCCTGGAAGCACCAAAATATTTAGGGATTTGAAGGAACATTTTTTGTGGGACAACATAAAGAGGGAGATTGCTAATTTTGTGTCCAGATGTATGGTTTATCAACAAGTGAAATCCAGAAGGAAACTTCCGGGAAGAGTCTTGCAAGCTCTTCCCATAGCTGAATGGAAATTGGATAATATTATAATAGAATTTATCATGTGACTACCAATGAATATAAGAAGGAACTATGAAATGTGGATCATTATTGATTGTCTTACCAAGTCATCACATTTTCTTGATATAAGAGAATATTTACCACATGAACGATTATCAAGACTATATATTAGTGAATTTTTAATACTTTATGGAGTACCAATATCGATTGTTTATGATTGTGATTCCCATTTTACATCATGATTTTGGAGAAGTCTTCTGAAAGCCCTTGGATATTGAGCTTAGTTTGAGAACTGCCTACCACTCCCAAACTGATGGATAATCAAAAAAAACAATTCAAACTGTAAAAGACATGTTGAGATCTTTCTCACCTTACTTTCAAGGTATGTGGGTTCAATATTTACCTCTGGTAGAATTCTCATATAACAGTGGCTTCTATTCAAGTATTCAGATGGCATCATATGAAGAGTTATATGGAAAGAGATTTCACACACCAACTTGTTGGGATGATGTTGGCGAAATAAAACTCGTCGGCCCAGAACTTGTGGAAGATACGATGGAAAAGGTGAAGGTAATCCAAAACCACATCAAAGCAGCTCAATGTTGGTAGAAGAACTATGTTGTTAAACGAAGGAAGGATTTGGGATTTCAAGTAGGAGATCATGTTTTCATAAAGGTATCTCCATGGAAGGGTGTTATATGTTTTTGTAAGAAGAAAAAATTATGTTCCAGGTACATTAGACCTTCGAAAATTCTAGAACTAATCGAAGCTATAGCTTATCATTTGGAAATTCCTCCAAGTCTCTCTAATGTTCATGATGTGTTCCAAATATCATTTTCATGAAAATACATGCCTGAACCAACGCATGTACTCAACTATGAGGAATTATAACTGGAACCTGATATGTCTTATTGCGAAGAGCCTATCAAGATTCTTGATACAAGAGAACATGTGCTGAGAAACCGGACGACTCGTCTGGTAAAAGTTCAATGGAGAAACCATAAGATGGAAGAGGTAACGTGGGAACCCGAGGTACTTATGAGGAAGAACCACCCAAATCATTTTATGTAGTAATATTCTAGAAATTTTGAGGATGAATTTTTTTGAAGAAGTGGAGAATTTAACACCCCAATCTTCCACGGTATGCTTCTCTTTGAATAATACAATAGCGTGTGTTGTCCGCAACATCGAGTTTTAACACACACCACAACCCATCAAACTAGCCGTTATGAACAGTAATACCCAATTTTTTAAATTTTATAAATTTTATCTTTAAAAATGGAAATCATTTTTGGATTAGGAATATCGAAATTAACCCAGGGTAAATTTTTGGTATTTTTCGGAAAACGTTCAATTTTTTCGGAATAGTGAAAAACCATAAGTTATTTTTTAAAACCGAATTTTTATATAAATAATTGTATTTTTATTTAAATTTATTTTTGGTCAAAATAGATATATAATACTTATATAAGTTCAATGTAATTCATTGGAGCTAATTTATAATAATTTTATATATATATAAATTTTATAGAACTTTTCACCGTCTTTTACCCACCTCCTATGATAATTTGTGAATTCACATAAAACATAATTTTACCGCTTTTGTGGCTGAAATTTATGAAATCCAAGAGACATGGTTGATATCAGTAAGTAAAATTTTGTTCAATAAGATGATAATAATTTTTGTTGAATAATAACTTTTTACTTTTATTTACCACAGTTAAAAGTAAATAGGGTAATTAAGGGTAAAAATGATATTATTATTACCATAACACATGTCTTAATTATATTGGATATGTATAACTCCACCAAAATAAACCTCAAGAATAAAATAATATCCTTTAGGTCTACTTGGATTAGATTAGGACACTTATTATTATTTTATTTAAAGAAGAGTTAAAAGAGTTAAAATCGAAGTTTAATAACTAAAACATTTTTAATATAAGGTTAAACATAAGATAAATATGACTATAAATATTAATTATAGATCTAAAACTATTTCCTAAATAATGGTATTTTATTTAAATTTGTTAGACATTAGATAATTTAATTTATTTATGACACAATGATGATGCAGTAATTACCTATTTAATGAAATTTTAAAAAAATTGATATTATAAATATCCAAATAAATGTAATTTGAGACTTTTTATGACTTCCACTAATATTCAAGGTTAATATTATATATTATGGTTGGTTATATGAATTATTTACGATTTAATAATGTTGTTATGAATTTAGAAAAATCAAAATATCAAATAGTGTCAAAATTGATTTTAAAGAGTTTTAAAAACAAATATTACATTATTAATTGATATTCTTTTCCTAAAAATCTATGTTTTGGAAAAAAGACTTATATAATGATAATTGTATCATTAACTAACCACTTGGGGTTCTCTTGAATATATATAGTAATTTTATTAACCATATAATATAAAAATACAAAGAGACAAGGAAAATGTCAAACTATTTAACAAAGAGTTAAATATAAAAGATAAGATTAATATGTTGACCCAAACCAGTCTAAAACCTATTGGTTGAGTGGTTTTAGAACCATCCCCACATTAGACTTTAAATAATAAATTTTAGAGAAATTGGAAACAGAATATTATTTTATTATAAAATAATATTTATAGCTTTTCCTAAGGTGCCCCTCACCCCTCTTATAAAGGGGCACTCACCCTTCTCTCTAATTCACACATTCATAGATATTTTTCTTGGCCAACCCCTTCCCAAATACCCTCTCAACTGTCCTATCTTCACACTAGAGGCCTTCAGTTAGTCATAAATCCAACATAATGGAAATGTTTTATCAAATCAAAAGAAAGAACCCAAAGAAGATGTAAATATCTCACCACCTCTTTCAAGTTCCTTTCTCCTTCCACATACTCTTTCTTGGTTGTTTCCATTATAAAATAATATCTCCAGTATCATATATATACTGTGAAATTATTATAAATATTTTACAACCATACACATTATTCTATCCATCCTTTTAATGGCATGTCACCATACGTGCATACATACTGCTTACCACCTCCACGTCGTGGTGTTATTGTTATTCAATACATTATTATTTGGATGGGTATAATAATGATGTGTAATTGATGTAAATAATAAATATAACAAGATAATGATTCTATATATATGATATAACATCCAATTATATATCATTTTAACATCAAAATAATTATATTGTCGCTCGTGCGTACGTACAGATTACCATCCCCGCGAACGCGATGAGATTCATTCCCCATCATATCCATTCAAGACTAATTTTCATTTGATGATTAAAAAAATATTTAAATACTTGATTTAATTCTGGATATGAATAAGATACATCCCATCCATAACAAATATGACTCACATAACAAAAAATATAAAGGAAAACAAATCCGTTAACAACCAAAACAGTGATAATATTAATATATTATTAACAAAGAAATGTTAAAAGATCATATATGATATCATATTAATATATATGATTATTGTATAATTTAATAAAAATTATTTAATCATTTTATAAGAGGTTAACCTACCCTTGACTAAGGAAATGTACAAGGTAAGGGTTAATTTCACAATCTCTTCATTATCTGAGGTTGTTTATATATAATGATATCCTGAGACCTCTTTATCATCAACATCCATGTTTCATAAAAATTTATTTCAACAAATTATTACTATTTTATAGACTATGGGTTAAATTTATGTAAACCCTTGTTTGAATTTTATAAGATGTTTATAAAAGAATCTTTCTGTCATTTTCCAAATAAGGTCCTTTATATCCTTTTTGACAAAATTAAGGTGAGGATGTATTTTTTAACTTATACGGAGGGTGTGGATATTTTCCACCGTTATAACATTGTCGAAGCTTCCCATACGATCTTATAAGAATATTTTAAAATATAAATTCTTTATTTTATAATTGCATGAATTTTAAATGATTTCAAAATAGAAAAAGATATTTCTCTAAAAAGGTTTTGATTTCATCTCTGTCAACATCCTTTGATTTATTTTATGTTTCTTTTAAGATGATTTATTATGATACAAAAATTCCATATTATATTGAAGGTTTAGTGATATGTTGTATTGTGGACGTGTTATTTCATACCATTCATGGTTTATGGATAAATTATTGAAATTTTCTATTCCATTTTTAGTACGAATGTTAATGTTATGTTAAAAACTTTTCATATGATGAATGCATTGGACTTATTATGTGACGGGTGGTGCCCTCTTTAGCCCCTCAATGCATCGGTAGGTATCATGATACAAACTAGTGACTTGACAAAAAGTCTTGACAAAATCTTATTTGTAGTCTTGGCACAAGGCCTTAACTATGTGGTTATGAATGTTTGGAATTATGCATTCCATAATTATGAAAGTGATTATTGATATTTCATGTTATTATTCGACTAGTAGAATATCCATGTGAATATGTGAATGGAATTATTTCATTTTATTTTTTCCATATTATGCTGAAGTTATAGTTTAAAAGGATTTTGTTTTAGTTATAAATTTCCATAAATGTTTAATCTTATTTATGAAAGATTATTCTATATTTTTATCCTTACTGAGCATTTTAGCTCACACCTATCTATGTTTTATGTTTTCCAAGATGTGAATAAGTATTTTATGAATGACCTATATTGATTGTCTGTCGGGATATGAGTGTGGACTATGGAGTATATGTTGTTGTAGTTTTTCAATTTATGGTGTAATGTAAGACTTATGAATGTATCAAGTGTTTCCAAGGCTACTAAACTAATCAATCTTCTGAGACTTGATCATTTGTGATCATACCAATGTTATGTAATAATGCCTTGACTCTGGGTAACTGGGGTCAGGGCGTTATAGTGGTACACGTTGTGGGATGACCTAAGTCATGGATGCTAAAGGGGTGAGAGGTAGAGTGAGACTAAGGGGTAAAAGGGAGGAGGTTAATTCACTAAATTTTAAAAATAAAATAAAATTGGGCACTTCACATATTTTCTACACAGTTTACCTAAACCATGAAACAATCATGCACCCTTCATGCGGGACAATGTGACACCCACACCATTGAATCACAGGGTTTTCCTTACCATGTGACAACAATGTATAATAGCTATGTAAACTAATGCCCCATTCACATGGTTGTCGCATGGTTAATGTAATGCCCCCAAAATTTTATGGTATTTCTCTTCTTAAATAAATTCAATTTCATAGATAGTATATGTTTTATGAAACACATAGATTTAATAAACTGCAATATACTATTAAATATTATTATTTTAACACTATGAATTAAGTTGGAGGTGGGGAATAAGATTAACTAAATTATGAAAATATATTTTATACATGTTTATATAATTTATTAATTTACTATTAATTAATTGGTAATGAAAACATAATTTAATGGAACATAAAGAATCTATTTTTATACCCATAATTCATTTTTATCATAATAAATTAAATTTATAACTATTAATGCAATATCATAGTGAAATATATATGTTATATTTTCAGATAAATGTTTTCAAATTCACCCAATAAGTTTGATGGGCTTAATATAAGAATAAATCCAATTTTAATCATAAAAGGATATATTTTTCTATAAAAACGTTTTACCATCTTTTTAGGCCTCACATATTTTAAATCTAGTTTTCGACACATTTATAAGTTCTATTTGATAAATTAATCTTCTTATTTTAAAATAAAAAACATATTTTTCATCTAAATAATTTATAGTGTGAAATTATATTTTAAATTTTTTTAAAGTATAGTTAGTTACATTTTTTATCATATAATCAAATTGGTGTCCTTAAAATTATTTTTATAATGAATATTAATATGAAAACATTAAAATATTTTCTATTTTTTCTCTTCAATAACACATTTAGTCATTCCATCAAAGGGATGAATTTCAAATTAATTTCTGCAGCTTATATGTTTTAAATTTTGAAAAATATATTGCATATTCTGAATAGTTGAGTCCAAATTCTATAAATAGGTTTTTTTTTATTTTTGGCCATATGAATCATAAATTTAGTAAAATTGTATTTGTTGTGGTTAATGGTAAATAAGATAGTTTTGAAATAAAATAATAATATTAATATTATAAAATTACCCTAACAATATCCTAATTTTATAACATTAGGGGGTTTAGACCAAAAGCATCCTAGGGATGATATTGTAACCATTTTAAGCCACATAGATTTGAGTGTTACATTTATTGTATTTTATTTTAAGAGAAGTTAAATATTTCATTATCATATTTTTAATTATGATATCCTTATTAATATAGAGTTATAAAATGCTTAATTTGACTACAAATAACCAATTTAAATTTATAATTTTGTCTTCATCATGATAATTTATTATTAATTTTTAAGAAATAAACAATTACCTTAAAGGATTACACATTTATGATTTAGTAATTATTTAATTAATAGAAATATCAATTAAATTATAGTACATATATTAAAGTAAATATAATTTGAGTTAATTAATATCTCCCACAAATTTTATAGATAACATTAACATGTTATTGATATTTTTTAAGCATGGATTCAAAGATATATTGTTTTGATATTTTAAAAATTCATGTAATTAATTGTGTCAAAATTTATATTAATTATATTTTAAAATAAATAATATTTTATCAAATAATATTGAAATCATAAAAATAAATAATTACATAAAATTATTGGGATATTGTTTAAAATATCATCCATGTCTCATTTTTGGTTCTTTTGGCATTTTATAGTAACTATTTTATCCTTTAAAAAGTAGAACACATATTGTTATGATAAGAGTTAAAGGGTTTATATAAGGGTTAACCCCAAAATATAAGAGTAAAAATGAGACCTAAACTTGTATAAAAATTATTAGTTTATAGGATTTCAAACCATCATAATATTTTATTCTATATAAATCACATTGGAGAAATTTAAAATTAGAAATTAATTTATGTTAATTCAGTATTTTGAGATTTTTAACAAGTGGCCCTCACCTTTATTATAAAAGGTCCCCTCCTCCATCACTTCCTCACACAAAATTGATCATTCAATCTCATCTAGAGTAGTGTTCCTCCCAAAATACTTGTAAAATTTTTGTAGGTCCTAGATTTCAAAAAAGACCAACTCTACATCCATTAAGAAGAGAGGTTAATGATTTTTTTATGGAGAGGTAATTGTTTTACTTACTCATTCATGTACATTTATTCTTCTACTTCCTCGCCATGTGTTGTTCCTACTATAAATAAATAACATCTGTATCCTATATATTCTAAGATGTTATTATGATTACTATATGTTAATATTGTTCCTTTTATCCACCCTATGAAAAATAAAAGCATCACCCTTGTGTACGTACAGATTACCATCTCTACACAGTGGTGATATTTGTTTTTCATAAATACTTTATTTGAATGGGTACAATGATTGATATAATGGATATACACAACAAATATTACAGGAAAATAATTCATTATAATTAATATACCACAAAATTCTTTACCCATTTACAATTGAGGGAATGATATTTCCCCTTATGCATACGTATGGCATACAATCTCCACAACATGATGTGATTGATTTTCCCTGCTATCCATTCAAGAATGATTTAAGAAAATTTATGTGATTATTAAATACAATATATATGAAATTAATATTATTATGGATATAAACTAAATATATCTTATGCATAATAAATAGGACCTACATAATAAATCATGAATAGGAAAATGAAGCAATTAATAATCGAAACTAGGGTAATAATAGAATATTAATAACAAAACGATATAAGAAGATAATATATGATATAATAAATATGTATATGGATATTGTATAAAATAATTACATGATTTAAAACATTACACAATAGTATAAATAAAATTCTACTTAATTAAAGTTCAAGGTATGGGTTAATTTCACAATCTCATTATTATTTGGGGTTATTTATACGTAAGTATCTACTGGGGAATATTTATCATCCATGTCCATATTTCATAAAAATGATTTCCAGATTATTTTTAATATTATCCTGCAAAATTTTAAATTATTTTTACCCATGTTATACTTTTTATAAAATGTTTTGAAAGGAATATTTTGGTGATTCTCCCGATGAGGTGCACTATGGATTTTGCAAAAAAATATAGAAGGAATGTTTTTTAGCCTATACTGAAAGAGAATGTTTTTCATATGTCATGAAATCATTATTCCTTAATTCTTTCCATACATGATTAAATAATTATTTTCAATGAAATTTCTTTTAAAATTGTGTGGCCTTTTAAATAAACTATTTTAATGTAGAAAGTGATACTTCTATCAACAAATATTTAATTATTTTATTAATGCATTTTCATCTATGTCAACATACCTATTTGAATAATATGAATAATTGAGTTTGATCTCTTATGATATCATCTACCATATTTTATTTGAGGTTTTATGATTATTTATATTGAGCATGTTTTATTTCGATAATATTCATGGTTTATGGTTGAATTATTCACATTTCGTATGCCAGTTTTTCAATACGAATGTTTATGTTATTTATGTTTTAGAATATTCTTATGAAGAATGAATTATAATTCGTAAATGTAGGGAGAGGCATACTATAGCCCATTTATTCATTGGTAGGTCTCATGAGACAATCTAACCTAGGTATTGGCTAAGGGATTTTCCTTTTATTTATGGTGTCTTGGTCGAAGCCTTGATGGTATGTTTATGATACTTGGAATTATGCATTCCCTAGTTATGAAATTATTTATTGATATTCCATGTGATTTTTTATATATAATTATATTCTTTTTATTTATTCATTACATTATATAGTCACGATTACGTTTAAATGGATTGTTTTTTGTTATACACCTTACCTTACTGTTTATACTTATTATTACTAATAGCTTTTGTTGTATGCATACCCTTATTAAGCATCTAAGCTCACCCCTTTCTTATGTTTTATTTTTCCTAGGATTCCAATATTTGTCTTATGACTTATATGTAGGGTTAATCTAGGAGAATAATTCTATTCTAAAAGACTATTATATGTTCTATATTTTATATTAAATGTAATGTAAGGATCATTTATGTAATATGGATTCCAGAAATACTACACTAATCGATCATTAGGGATTCAATTCTTGTATCTATGCCAATTTAAAAAAGTGAGTCACCCACACTGGGCTACTGGGGTCGGGAACATTATAGTTGGTATCAGATTAAGTATAGTAGAAACCTTGGGAACTATATTTAGGAAAACATAGATTAGAGAGTGAAACCCTATGACAGAATTTAAAAATTTATACCAATAAAATTTGATTATGATTTAGATATAAGATACACCTAAATTTTCAATTTTGGTTATGTTATTAACTAGTTGTGATATTATAAATTTTCTTCATAATGTTATGATCTAATCTAGTGTATGCCCTTTTTGAGAAATGTTGCATAGTGGAAGTAATGGAAACAGTATCAATGTACATAATCCAGGTAGGGATTTCACTCCTATGAAAGATAATGGTGTTGATGCTGGAGTTGAAACTATTATTGAATAACTTATAACTATACATGGAAAACTAACTTGGGTTATAAATTGTAACCTCGCCTGTATAGAGTAGCCTGACCCACGATGCGGAGGAGTAATGTTAGACCGCTTCATGAGATATCAACTATTATTATTCAATGGGTACAAACCCCCATTTATAGCTGAGAAAAGGATAAGTTACATATAAAAGATATTTCTATCTTTGGGATGTAAGCTAAGGGATAAGGTTATCATGTTTGTTTATCATCTCTAAAGAGATTCAGATCAATGGTGGTCATTACTTCAAAATACTAAAAAGAATGGGTAAATATAAAACCTTGAATGGAAGGACATTAAGGAAATTTTCATGGAAAAATATTTCCCTCACAAATAGAGATATAATATAGAGTGAAAAAATCATTAAATTAAGAAAAAATTATAATGATAATGTTGCTAAATGTGAATTTAAATTTATTTAGCTAGCTATGAAAGCTATTGAACCCATGAATAACTCCGGGAGTAAGATTGATTGTTTATTTGATGGGTTAAAACAATTCCTCTTAAATTCATTGGTCTCCCAAACATTATCATCAAATTAATATATAGTCTCATGTTCTATAAAGATAGATAAAGTATTTAATAAGTCTTATGAATTTAAGTGAAAGCGTGGTAAGAAGAGAATGGGGGAGAAATAGATATATAATGGAAAATAAGGATTTTTTCACATGTGATAATAGTCAAAAGAAGCACCCTAGTACATACCTAAAGTAAATGAGAGTTTGTTAAAAGTGTAGAGATAATGGTCATATATCTCGTGATTGTAAGCGAAATAAAGAAGCTATAAATGTATAATTATTCCACTTTAAGGTGACGAGACACTATGAAAATGAATGTACAAAGTGTCAAAGAAATATATCTCTAATTAAGAAATGGGATAAAGGTCAATATTATGATGTTACTAATGTCAAAGTGGAATAACTAATATATTTTTGTTTTTATTAATGAATTATTTTATGATATTCTTGTTATAAGAATCATGCGATAAATAAGGATTTTACTGTAGTACTTAGTTTTTACTGATTTAAGGGCATTATTGTTTTCATTATGTTATTATGGTGATCATGGTTTTCATATATTTTGTACATTCCAAAAAGATATGAATTATGTTGTTTCGGAAAAATCTGATTTTAAGTTGATTTTAGAAATTTAGAGACCTTCCTTATAAATTTTTGGAATGTGAATTTGGAAAATATTATTTTTTATGAGACTTAAGGTTTGAATGGATTACGTTTAACATTGGATTTTATTTTTTGAGGATAAAATATGATTTATCATATTGTGTAACCTGTGCTTACCATTTTGGATTCAGTAAACATTGAAAAGCATATAAAAATGACTCGTGCAACTTCTGATTCATAAAATTGCTTTAGGCATGAAAAATTCATTTTGGTCATTCATTTCCAAGTGTAAAAGAAGAAGTGAAAATAGATTAAATCATAACAAAAGTATGATATTATGTTTATAAAATGGAAAAAAATCAAGTATGTTCACATCTGAAAAGTAAATCAATCATTCAGCTTTATAAAATAGATTTTGGAACAAAAACATTTTTTCTTTACTTTTCTGAGAGATCAATTATCTTTTAACTGATCACAAATTAATGGTTTCGTGATTGTTAACATTTTCAAGACCATGTTCTATATCACCCTCCATCAAAAATCGATAGTTATTTTTCTGATCAATTTTCTTATTTTTCAATATGGAACCATAGTATGTGTTATCTCATCTGACCTTAATAATTCACAATCAATACATTAATGTGAATGATTCATTATCCATATGTCCAATATGGGTGTCCCACAAATGAATTTCTAGGTATCAACCATTCATTTTCAAATGAAATTTCAAATTGTGAGGATGAAATTTAACAAAGGAGGGATAATGTAACACCACAAGATTTTATGGTACATCGCTTCTTAAATAAATTCATTTTCATCGATTGTATTTGTTGCATGGCACATCGATCTAAAACGAACCACACTATACAATTAAATATTATTATTTTAACACTAGTTATTAAGTTAAAGGTTGTAAATAAGATTAACTAAATTATTAAAATCTATTTTACGCATGATTAAAAAACAAATTCATTTATTACCAATTAATTGAAAGGAAAATAAAATCCAATTGAATATAAAGAGTGTGTTTTTTCCCAGTAATTATTTTTATAATAATAAAATAAATTATTCACTATTATCAAAATATATTAATGAAATATATTTTTTATATAATAAAACAAATTTTTTAAAATCAATCCAATAAGTTTGATATACTTAAGATAAGAATAAAACCAATTTTTTGCATAAATAGTTATATTTTCAAAAGGCAGCTTTACAGCCTTTTGATGGATCACATTCTTTAAATATATTTTTGACACCTTCCTAAATTTTATTTGAAAAAATAAACTTCATATATAAAATCATAATATAAAAAATTTCTTTTGTTGAATTTTTGGTATTTTTCCAATTAGATTCATATTTTGATTAATAGTGATAAAATATTGCATTTTAATTGCAAAAAACATTTTCATCTAAATAATTTATATATTTAAATTATATTTTTAATTTGTTTTAAAGTATAATTAGATAAATTTTTTATCATTTAACCCAGTTTAGGTCATTATAATCAATATTAAATTTAATATAAATGTAAAAAATATATAATCTATTATCTGCTTTCACTTTAATAACTCATCTTCTCATTATGTCAACGGGTTTAATTTTAAATTAAATAATGCCTCTTCAATGTATTTAATTTTTGAAAATATATTCTATATTTCTATAATGTGTGTTAAGATTATATAAATATGATTCTTTTATTTTTGGGAATGTGAATAGTAAATTTAGTAATATTTTAATTACCACGATCAAGGGTAAATCAGGTAAATATGGGTAAAAATAATATTATAAATATTACAAAATTACCCTAACACTTGTAAAAATTTCATTAGATGAGTGGGTGTTTACAAAAATCATACATGGGCTGAGATTATAACCCTTGGAAGCCACATGGATAAGACAGTGACATTTATTATATTTTATTTAAAGAGAAGTTGAAGTTGTCATACTCAGATTTTGAATAATTATATCATTTTTAATATTGGGATATAAAGAAGAAAAATTTGAATATTAATAGTAAATTGAAAAATAAAATTTTTATATTCATCATGATCATTTGTTTTTAATTTTTATGAAATAAATAATTACCTTAAATGCTTATACAATGATAATGAAGTAATTATTTAGTCAATGGAAATATCAAATAAATGATATTTAAAATATTAAAATAAATATAATTTGAAATAATTCATGTCACCCCCAAATTATATTGATTTTTTTTATATTATTGATGTGTTTTATGTTTTTTCTGAATATATATTAATGTTATGATATTTTAAAAAGTTATGTAATGAATAGTGTCAAAATTGATATTCATGATATTTTAAAAAAATATCAAATGATATAAAATTTATTAAAATATTAAATTCCTCAAATGTTTGGGGGTAAAGTTTAAAATTTCATCCATAACTCATTTTAGGTAAATTTTTGATTTTATTGTAACTATATTAACTTTCAAAATGTAAAAAAAACATGTTATCGCGATAAGGGTTAAAGTGTTTAAATAATGGTTAAAACCAAAAGATAAGGGAATGAATGAGATCTAAAATTATCTAAAAATTATGGGTTAAGAGTATTTATACCCATAATCTTATTAGATTCAAAAAACTAACATTGTAACCATTTTTTATTAGAAACTTATTTATATTAATTTAATGTTTTGAGAGTTTCCAATAGTAACCCTCACCTAAATTATAAAAGGGAACCTCCTCGCTCATTTCCTCACACAACTTTGAGCATTATAGATCAAACAAAACATCACAATTTCCCTTCCAAACATACTTATTCATGTTTTATAGGTTCTTTTCCTATAAAAATACCAACTCTAAATCACATAATCAAAGATTTAAAGGTAGTCCGTCGAAGAAGAGGTAACTACATTACTAACTCATTCAAGTTCATTTCCTCTTCTACTTACTCTTCACAGGTCCTTAACATAATAATGTAACAACTCCAATATCATCTATATGATGATATTTTATTATTATTATTGGACAACCATATCCATTTTTTTACCTTTCCTACAAAAAATGAAATCATTGCACGTGTGTGCGTACGACACACCGTCTCCACGGCATGGTGTAATTTTTTTCACCACCAATGTATTTTTATGGGTATAATATTGGATATAAAGGATATAAATCGTGAAAATGACATGATAATTATTCTTTATAATTAATAAACCATAAAATTACTATCTCTTACACCCTTAATGGAATGATATTGTCACTCGTGCGTACGTACGACCTACCGTCTTTATGACATGATGTGTTTCATTTTTCATGTTAAACATTCAAGAATTATTTATACAATTTATATAATGATTAAATATAATATATATTAACTTAATATAAGTTTATATAAGAAGAAAATATATCATATTCCTAGGAAACATGTCTTACATGACCAATCACTCATAGGAAAATAAAGTAATTAACACCCAAAACAAGGGTAATCATGGAATATTATTAAAAAATGATTTAAGAAGATCATATATGATATCCTGAATATGGGTATAGTTCTAGTATAAATTAATAACAAGATTCAAAAAATTATTCAAGGGGATAATGCACATTCAACTAAAAGTATGTTAAAGGTGAGCTTTAATTTCAAAATCTCATTAATATTTAGGGTTGTTTATATGTATGTATCTGCTAGGTAATATTTATCATCTATGTCCATGCTTTTTAAAAATGGTTTGAAATTTCATTAATATTATCCTACAAATGTTTAATGTATTTTTAACCTTTTTCTACTTTTCTAAAATGGTTTTAAATGAATCTTTTTATTGTTTTCCAAATGATGTACTTTAAGACTTTTTCCAAAAAATATGGAAGGAATGTCTTTTTAACTTATATGGAATGTGAATATTTTTCATCTATAATGAAACCTTAATATATTAAAGATTCATTTTTGTGTTTAAACTACTTTTTTAAAAAAATTTGTTTTATTTAAAAATTTCATTGCCTTTTAAATAACTGATTTCAATATAAAAGGGGTATTTATCTCAAGAAATTTTTATTGATTTTATTATAGTATTTTAATCTATGTCAACTTCTTCTATTGGATATTATACTTGATTGAGATTTATCTCTTATGGTACTATCTATTATATATTATTGAAGGTTTTATGATCAGTTTGACTATGTATGTGATATTTTTCAACCATTAATGGATTTTGGTTGAAGTATGCACATTTAATATGTTGGATTTTCGATATGAATTTTTATGTGGTTTATGTTTCACCCTTTTCATATGAAAAATTAATTAGACTTAGTAAGTGATGGACAGGGCCTACAATATCCCCTCAATGCAATAGTAGCTCTAATGAGACAAACTAGTTTGGGTATTGGATGAGGCCATACCCACTTATGTATGGTGTCTTGTTCGAAGCCTTGATGGTGTGTTTATGATGTATAATATTTTCCATTCCCCAATTATGTGATTAGTTATTTATATTCCACGTGATTATTCAATTAGTATAATATCCATGTGATTATTTATATGTAATTATATTATTTTCATTTATTCATTCCATATTAAGCTCAAGATTATATTTAAATGGCATATATCGTAGTTATACATCATGCCTTAATGTCTACACTTATTATTGATAATAGAATTAATTTTACACTTACCCTTACTAAGCATCTGATCTCACCCCTTCATTATGTTTTATTTTTTCATATATGCCTAGGTATGTATTGTGACTGATTTACAGGATTATTGTAGTAGAATAATGGTGTTCTTATAACGTCTTGGGTTTATCCAAAGAGTATGACCACTTAATTTTATGTTTAAATTCTTTAAAAATGACCTAGTAATGAAACCTATGTGGTTAATGGAGGCCCCTGGTGCATATGGGGCTCATTTGAAGCCTAGAGAATGGAAAATGGGGAAACAAACTAGGCTGTATGGTTTTTTGAAACCATGTAACTGAGGGTGCAAGACCATGAAAGTGTTGTAGGTTTTTTGATAGTGTGGTTTCACAATATTTTCATATGATTAGTCAAACTATGCCCTTAGCCTGTGTGAGGTTCCCCTTATATAAGTAAAAGGTACACAGTTGGTGCATGGATTTCCAACAGTGCAGCCAAATCGTGTGTAGGGTAAGAATGGGTGGAATTTCCAATTTAACCTCTATTAATTATTTAATCTCACACCTATTAATCCCATTATTACTTCTATTGAATTTCTCATCTCCCTCCATGTGTGGGGATCCACCTTCCCCTCTCCAATGTTTTGTGATACCTCCTTCATCAGTAGACTGATTCCGTTGTTGTCAAAAGAAATATAATTCAATCAGAAAGCTCTTACTTCAGCACTATTATATTTCACAGGCTCCCTTCCATTTTTTGTGTTATTTAGGTGTAATATATTTTTCCCTATTTTGGGTAAATTTGTTAAATCCATCTATTTCGTCCCTTTTTTGTTGAACCAATGCCTGATAACGGACTATTTGAGTGCTACTACATCAAGGTAAGGGTTCTATGCTCTTTCCTGACATTTCTTCTCTTTTTATATGTCCTTTAATTTTTCTACTCACTAAAACCTTCCATAAAGGCTTCTGCCTATTTTAATAAATCTATTAAAATGTTTTTTCATTCCTTGTGTGACCTATCCTTTCTATTATATCTATTTGTGGGTCATTTTGCTTATCATTGCCCCCCATATTGTGTTCCCACCTTGGTTTCCCCTTTTTTCCTTTACCCTAATTGGTTACATACCACATGTGAGTTGGGGAATAATTTAAATGACGTTGATTATAAATTTAATTAATGTAAATTGACAATCATGAGGGCGACCTTTGAGATTTGTTCCTCTCATGTTATATTTAAATTCATGTCTACGATTTACTTTGAACCACATATAAAATTTATATTGTAACTAAATGCAAGTTAGTTGAATATAATGTTTCCAACCATTTTCCACTAATCATTTTATGATTTTATACGTTCTTTATTCCTTAGGAATTATCTTACGCTTATTTCCTTATGTTGTATGTTTTTGGCTTAAAATGAATTGTATGTGTGTTCTAGCATGTCAGGAAATGTTTTTCCATGCCTTCTTAATGGAAATTGTTTATATAAGTGATATACTAGACCATGAGCAATATCTTAGTATTTTTAAATTTCATTGGTGACAAGTTATTAAAGGCATGTTAAATCCTTGTGCCTATTCTTGTATCCCTTTACTTATACCTATTTCATATTTCTTATTAAACACAACTTTTTTCCTATAGTTTATGCATGTTATTAATGCCTTGTTCCTTTGTATAGTTTAAATTTTACTACATGAATACCTTGTTGATCATATGACTTGAGATATTTACTTAATGGAATGAAATTATATAAATTCATTTCCTTGTGATTTGTCCTTTGATTTCTTTGACTCAATTTTTTGGGGTTGGGAGAGAAAATGGGTATCGAGTTAAGAATTCCATGGATGGACTCACTATGCTCGGTTGGGATTACATGATGTGTCATGAGAAATACATTTGATTTCTAGGTACGAGCTCTTTGAGAGGTTTAATTATACTCATGAGTGACACTGGTTCTCTAGGGGAGTACCTGATGATGGTCATGTTGAAAATATGGCTATGCTATGCAGCATGTGATACCAGGTCCTCTATGTGATATACTTGGTATGGGATCAAAGTCACCATCCTTTATTGATACAAGGGACGTTTTATGGATTACTTTGGACTGAATCGATGGTATTGGGTTATTTAGAGACACCTATAGAGATCCTTGGGATTTTATTTAAATATCCATAGATGGGTTTGGGACTCCACTAATGCATTTTATGGAAGGTTGGAATTATTGATTATGCACATGTGATGCTACAATTTTTTATTATTAGTATAATTATATAATGACATTGCATTGTGACCTCCAGGATAAAGCACAACCATGTGGTTTTCTTCATTACCCTGATTGAATAAATTTTAGTTTCCCTTGTTTGCATATTATGATTTCACAAGTACCTCAATTAAACTTTCATCGTAGGACTAAGTAGGTGGTATGGGATGAGTGTTCATTTAGGAACCCAAACAAAGATATTAATGTTTTATTGATTCATTAATCTGCTTTTGTTTATATATGGAACAATATTATTTATTTTATGCATGAAATGGATCATCCTAGACACCGTGGGTGTTAGTTTACTGAGATTATATCTTTTACCCTACTCGGGTGTCATTTTGTACCGGATTAGACATTATGATCATTGGTATGGATAAAGGGAATCATTTCTCTTCCAATTCTTAGCTTAATTTCTTCTTTGGATGGAGGATGGGGAAATAGGACCGATCCTATGTTATAGATTTTGTGTAGTATTTTTTGGCCTTCTTTTGTATTTTGATAGAATGTATTATATGATTTGTATCCCCGGTTCCCTTTAAATCCCTATTTTTATAGGATCATGACATGAACATAATCTTCATTATATAATTATTTATTCAGTCATCGCAATTTATTTCTTTTCATTGCATGATTTTGCTTCTGGTTTCAACTGGTATCTGTATGTTGTCCTTGTTTCCACTATTTCATATACTATAATTTTTACACTCTTATCTTATGAATGAGACAATAGTCTCCTAATAGACTCACCCAAGACCCTCACTATTATTCGGAAGCCTCTGGTGTTCTGGGAGTCTCTCTTGAGGTCTTGTGGCCAACCACCTCAGGGCACTATTTAGTGGAACTCATGGTAGGAAGCTACCAAGTGTTTTTATAGATATTTTACATTTTGACTTACTTTTTGGCTTATAAAAGAGATTAGGATACTGAAATTTGGTAATGAGCTTGTTCTTGGGAGTAGCTACCCCATACACAAGATAAATTTAAATTTCCTGCGATGGAAAATTGGTATTAATGCTTGTATATTTATGGTTTTGTGGATTTCACCATTTGGGTGATGCACTTATTTTGTTTTTTTAATATTATTGATGGAATTAATGATGATTTATATTACAACATTCCAATGATACTTTGGTATATCAAGTCATGCATCATACTTGGAGTTATAGAAAATTAATTTTCATGAATATTTCAATGACATATTTACCTTTTGTCATGCACCTGCCTCCTTCACATGTGACTATTGTTGTGCCTACTTGTAATGTCCTGTAGTTCTTGATTGTAATAATAATATAAATGAGTCAGTTCTATATTTAGGAATGTATTATGTTTTAGATTAATTGTGCGCCACTTTATGTTTATAATGTGTATGAGAAATTATAAGTTGGAATGGTGATCCACCGAATTAAATATCTTTAAAAGGGGACTAAACATATAAATGAACTAAAATAATACCACATTTAAAATGAAATAGACATCTTATATGAAAATGTGAGATTATTACCTTGACCTTACAATGGAAATGGGTTGTAGTCCATATCCCTTGTGATCCTTAAAAGGTTTTTTTCACTTTTTCTAAACCTGGATCTAGGAGTAGGATACTAGTTATGTTGTTCTTGGAGGAAGTCTTGTACCTATCCATTTTACCACATTCTTATCTAATTTATTATATGATTTTCCAGTCTATTAAATTCTACTTTAGAAGTGTGGTTGTAAATTATAGTGATATTCCATCACAACAACCTCGTGTTATACGTCAAGAGGTTGTTAATGACCACACTCCAGAGGTGCTAGTCCCTGATCCACCCATAGTACCTCATGTAGTTCCACCTGAGGAAGCTCCTGTTGATCATACCCTAGGTTTCGAACCATAGTTTCATAATAGATACTTCTATTTTTTGAATTCTATTCAAGGTGCTCCCTAGCCTACCTCGACTATGGATGAGTTGACTCGGGACTTTTAGCTGCTGTAGCCTCCAACCATTTTGTGGGATGGAGGACCTCATGTTGTAGAGTCATGGTATGAGTATATTTTCTCTATCATTGAATATATTGGAACACGTACAAAGAGGAGGGTCAACCTCTCTACCTACATGTTAATTGAATCTTCCAAGAACTGGAGGGATGACATATCTAAGTTAGACTGTTATCGGGGTATGTTCTGGGTAGGATCCCAGACATCATTCTATTATCATTTCTTTCTATGGACCTTGAGAGTGGATTGAGCAAGGGAGTTCATGATTCTTCAAAAAGGCTCTATGACTATCCTTGATTATTCTACCCACTTCAGTGAGCTTCACCATTTCACTCCATCTATTACGGGTGATGAATTTTTGACTGTGATGTTCTTTGAGGATGGGATTGGACATTCTTTCTGGTCACAAGTTAATATCCATACCCTAACAATAGAGATAGAGATAGGGAACTAGTTCATAATTATGGAATGAAACATCAAAAAATTTGGTCAAATGAGCCAGGGTGTTTCAGTTATCAGGTAGGGTGATGGTTCTAGTACCATTAAAAAGCATCGTTTTGAGAGTTCATGTGGGGGAAATTCTAGACAAGTGGCATGTACTGATCCAATAGTATGTCTCCATTGTGGGAGGCCTTTCCAAAATAAGCCTCAATTCATGAGGAATCTGATTAAATATAGAGCCTATGATATGATTTTCCATCATCTGCGGTCATTCCATTATTTTCCTTGAGCATACAGTGGTAGGGAGTCTGTTCCTAAACCTATATTAGGTATAGGATCTTTGACTCCACATCAAGATTGGGTTTGGTCTTCTACCAGTTGATATGGTCAAGGACGTAGTGGTTCTAGCCTAGGTAGTCAGGCCCCAGATAATCAACATCTTCATTGTGGATTTTCTCAGGCTAGTCGGGAAGCATATCAATGTCATGGTTCGGGCCATATGTATGCAAATAATCTTGTTATAGAGGAGTATAATTGAATTCCATCTACGGTTATAGGAACTTTTATATTAGCCACTAATTTAGTTTCTTCTCTTTTCAAAATAGGTTCATCGCATTCATTTATATCAATTTTGAATATATAATGTTTGTGCCCTAGAATCTGGTAATTATATGGTGTTATGTGTCTCGACACACCATTAGGATTCATATTAGAGGTCATACTCTTGTGTTGTGAGTACCCCCTTAGGATAGGTGGGTGTTGATTCTTATAGAATTTCTTCAACCTCAAAATGATCGGCTTCAAAATCATTCTTTATATGGACTGTCTGGTACCTTATCATGTCCTAGTGTATTGTTAATATTGTAGAGGTTCCTCACAACACTGAAGGGATACATGTATTGACCTAATAGAAAATGGTTCATCAAGTCAAAATGATACGGTCCCATGCATGATGGGCTTGGTAGAGTGACAGCTCAGCCAGTGAGTCTCTTTTTTGAGCAATTTGGGAATGTCGTTAGTGGAATTACCTCTAGTTTTAGATCGATGCAAGGACATATTCCTAAAAACATTATATTTCTTACCTACTATGAGAGAGGTCAAGTTCACCATAAAGCTAGTTATAGGTAAGGCACCACTGTCCATTCCTCCCGATAGGATGGAACCTACAAATCAATAGGAACTCAAGAAGCAGTTTGAAGTCATAGAGTCCAAGGGTTTTATTACACCTAGCACATCAAGATGGGTTTCACCAATATATTTAACCAAGAATATGGATATAACCATTTAATTTTTCTTGGATTATAGACAGATGAACTAGCTCATAGTGAAGAACCATTATCCATTTCCTCATATAAAAGTACTCTATGTCTAGATCCTAAGAGAAACTATATTCTCCATGATTGATCTAAGGCCAGGCTATCGTTAGGTTCATATGAGACCATCAGATATTCCACATATAGAGTTATGAATATGGTACATCTTGTTTGAGTATTTGGTTATGTTTTTCAGTTTGAAGTACATATTGGTAGTCTTTATGGCTCTGATGAATCGGGTTTTCCCCTCGTATCTTAAATCCTGTGTGGTAGTCTTTATAAATGAAATATTATTTTACTCACACACAAGACAGAACAATTCCAATCATAATGAGACCATGTTGAGTATAATGATAGGGAACCAGTTATAAGAGAAGATTAGTAAATGTGACTTTTGGATCAGTAAGGTTCACTTAATGGGTTGTATCATATGAGATGTTGACATATCTCTTTACCCAAAGAAGGTAACTATTGTTGATTCTTAGGAGAAACTAAATGACATATCTGATATAATTATCTTCATATGGTTACATAGCTATTACAGGTGATTCATTAAGGACTTCTCTTACTTAGAATCGCCTATTACGACCCTGAATATGAAGGGTGTGTAGTTTTTATGATATGATGTTTTTATGATAGATTTTCATGAATCAAATGAATGTATCACTTCATATTTGATTTTGATTCTACCAGAACTTGGAAGAAGCTATATATTCTATTTTGATTCTTTGAGAATCAGACTGGGATTATTTCTGACGCAAGGTGATCGGTTTGTTGCATATGGATCTCACTAGCTGACACCTCATGAGTAGAACTATCCTATACTAGACCTCGATATAGCATCCATGGTTCATGATCTATGCTATCAGAGACACTGTCTCTTGGGAGAGAAATATATTATCTACATGGATCATAAAATCTTAAAATATATCTCTGTATAGTGAGACATGAATTTGAGAAAGTGTGGGTGGGTGTAATACATGCAATTTTTCAAGATTGAGCTTTCTTACACACCCAATAGGGGTAATTTTGTGGATGATGTATTGATCCAAAAGACTCAAATATAAAACATCCACACATATAATAGTGAGTGGTAGATGACAGATTTTATTTCTGAGTTTCATATTGAGTTTCAAGAATAGTAATGAAATATATTCTTAGGAGCTTTGGTAGTGACATATTCTATTCTAGAGAAGATTCAGATGAGTTAGTTGTTGTATTTTGAGGGCCTCATTTTGAGGTAGATCTTTAAAGGAGAGAACCTACCTCCTATTTGTTTTTTGATGGAAATGATACCCTACTCTAACATGGGCATGTTTGGGTGCCTTATAATATTCTAGAAGATATAATGAGGTAATCTCATGCCTCTATTTGAGTATTTCATCCTAGGATTACCAATATGTATCAATTTATTCATCATCAGTATTGGTGGCCTGGTATGAATAACTAGATGGTAGGTTTCATTACATGGTGCTCCAACGGTCAGTATGTGAAGGTAGAGCCCTAGCGACCTAGTTTAATTTTCCATCCTCTTTCCATTCATGAGTGGATATAGAATGAAATCACAATTGATTTAGTGATAGACATTCCATGATCTCATCATGGTATCAATGCAGTGCGGGTGATCATCGATATGTTGACCAAAGTTAAGCACTTCCTACCAATTTTTGAATCCTCATATGTTGATGAGATATAGAAGTACTATATCTAAAGGATAGTGTGACATTATGGTGTACCCCATTCTATAATTTTATATCGAGATTCTCACTAAAATTCATGGTTTTGGAAAGGGTTGAAAAATCATCGGGTTCATATATGCTCTTGAGTACTGGAAATAACCCTCAGACAAATGTGAAATCTTAGTGGATGATACAAGTGTTAGAGGATATGTTACAGGTCTGTACCCTTGATTTTGTAGGTTCCTAAGATGAGCATATTTCTCCAATTCAGTGTTCCTTCAAAAATAGTTTTTAGGAATCAATTCATATGGATCCATATGAGGCACTCTACGGTAGACTTTTTCATCCACCTCTCTACTGGCTTGAGTAAAGTGAGGAAACTCTACTAGGGCACATTATTATTTAGGAAACTTCAGATAAAGTATTTATAATTCATAAACATATGGAGGTAGCTCGGTTCAAGTTGAATTCTTATAAAAATCATCATCGCATAGCTCTAGAGTTTTAGGAGGGACATTGGGTGTTTCTTTGTCTAACATATAGGTTTGGTCATAGAATAATTATGATACAGGGGATGTTATCACCTCATTATGTGAGTCCCTTCAAGATAGTGTGGATTTGGGCCTGTAACCATTTATTTGATGTTACCTCAATGGTACCATTCTATGAAAGATTTCTTCCATGTATCTTAGCTTTGACAGTACCATCCAAACTCATCTCATTCATTTTACCCCAAGGATATTGAGTTGTAAATAGATGCATCCTTAGATGAGCATCCAATTCTTTCATTGATCATATCACAAATGTTCTTTGAGGTAGGTATGTACCTCAGGTTTGGGTGCTATGGAAATACAGATGTGTTTAAGATGATACATGGGAGAAGGATGATGATTTACATGCACAGTGGACAGTTCTCTTCTCATATGACATTCTACTACCCTCATAATGGAAACATGGTGATGATTTTTCATAAGAAGGGGAGGTTGTAATGTAATTTGATTATCCAAAGGTTAGTTACACTTAATGTTTTGTTTAAATTTTTTAATATGACCCAATTATTGATGCATAAAAAGTTATACAAGGTCTTGAGTGCATCCGCAGCTCATTTAAATCCCAGAGCACGAAAAACGGGGAAATAGAATAGGCCGTAGGATTTTTATGAAACCACGTGACCCATGGTACATGGCCGTTAAAATGTTGTAGATTTTGGGATAGTTAGGTTTCACTTGGTTTTCACATGGTCAGTAAAAAAATTAATTTCTCCCATATGAGGTTCCCCTTATAGCAGAAAAGGGTGCATGGTTGGTGCACGGTTTTCCGACTATATAGCCAAACTATTCAGGGGTAAAAATGGGTGAAATGTCCAATTTTCCTTCCTTTAATGATTTAATACCATCATTTTTATCCCTTTCTTCCATCCAGTGAATTTATATTAACCCCCATGGGTGGGGATCCATCTTCCCCTTTCTGAGGTTTTGATATACCTCCTTCATCAGTGGACTAATTCCTTCACCATTGGATGTAATAGAAATCCCTCAATAGGTTTTTCCTTCTCAATTATTTGATTTTAAGGTTTCTCTTCCATCTATTGTGCTATTTAGGTGTAATTACTTTTTCCCTATTTTTGAGGAATTTGTAAAATTCTTCAATTTAATCCATTTTTGGTTGATACAAGTCCTAATAACAGACAAGTGGATCACTAATATATTAAGGTAGGGGATCTTTTATATTAATTGTCATTTTGACTTTTTTTATATTTCATGTTATTGGGATGCTCATCAGAACCTTATAGTAAGGCTTTGTCTAATTTTAATACATCTATTAAAATGTTTTTCTATTCCTTGTGTGACATATCCATCCAGTGATAAATATTCGTGGGTCATTAGCGTTGTTGTTGGACACCCATTTAAGTGTTCCCACCTTGGTTTCCCCTTTTTCCTATGGCATAATTGGTTAATTTCCACATGTGAGTTGAGTTTTAATTTAAATTACATTCATTTCAAAATTGAATTAAGTAAAATGGAAAACCATGAAAGTGAACATTGAGATTTATGGATCACGCAATATATTTAAATTCAAGTTGATTCATTACATTCAATGTTATATACCTTGTATTTAATTGCTTAATTAATATTGTTTGAATACCTTGTTTCCATACATATTCCACTACTAACTATTTTTATGTCATTTTCCCTGTGAAATATTCATTATCATATGATTATTGCATTATTCCATTAGTGATTTTCTTGAATTGGATATGATGTGCGCGATATCATGTCAGCATGTATTTTTTCATCTCTTATTAGTGGCATGTATTTATGTAAATTCTATTCTAAACCAATATTGAAAGCTTGGGATGTTGAAATTTCATTAAAGACATGTGATTAGAGTCATGTTAAATCCATGTCCCTATGTTGGTAGCCCTTTTATTTTGCATATTGTATATTTCCTAGTGACCATATCTTTTATCCTGTATGTTATACATGTTCTTATTGTCATATTCATTTATATAGTCTAAATTGTGATACATGAATTAATTGTTTAGCATATGTATTTACATTTCTTCTTAATGGAATAAAATTATATAAATTCCTTTCCATGTGATACGTGTTTTTATTTCTTTGAATTGCTTGCTATAGGATAAGAGAGAAGATGTGTCCTGAGATAAGGATTTCTTGGATGGACTATCCATGCTAGATTGGGATTACTTGACATGTTGTGATAAAAACTTTAGATTTATAGGTACGGGATCATAGGGAGGTTTACATATACTCTTGAGTGATACTGGTTCCATTGGGGATTAAAAAAGTATGGTCCTTTAGAAAATATGGTTATGTCATGCCTCGAGTGATACCTGGTAACCTATATGAGATACTTGGATGTAATAGACGGTATTAGGTTATTTGGACACACCCATAGTGAACCTTGGAATTAGGTTTAGATCTTCTTGGATAGAATCAAGAATCCACTAATGGATTTGATAGATGATTTGAATTATTTCTTATGAACATGTGATGCTTATATTTTTCTTTATTAGAATACTTGTATAATGGATTTGATTTGTGACCTCCAAGATAAAGCACAAGCTCTGTTTCTTCTTCCATACCTTGATTTATTAATTTTTAATTGCCCCTATAAACATATTATCACTTGTATAGGTACCTCATTCAGTCATAAGACTTAGGCCGAAGTAGGTGGTATGGGATAGGTGTCCATTTAGAATCCCAGACCAAGGTATTAGTGTTTTATAGATTTATTTCTCTACATTTATTTATATATGTATCATTTTCATTTAGTTTTTGCATGAAATGGATTGGCATAGACATTGTGGGTGTCGTCCTACTAAGAGTATATAACACACCCTTATTAGGAGATGTTTCGTACCCGAGTAGACTTTATGATTTTAGGTATTGATGAAGGGGAGTTTTTTAAATTTTATTCTTGATTGACTTACTACTTAGGATAGATATTGGTGCGGAGGACCGAGCCTTTTCCCAAGATGCTTCGTAGTATTTTTTTGTCTTCTTGTATTTTTTATAGCATGTAGTATATTCTTTATATATCATATTCCCCTACACTCCATATTTTATATAGCATCAAGACATGAACATCATATTTGGTATTTATTTATTTATTTATCTTCCACACTTTATTTCTTTAACATGCATACTTTTTCTTTTGGTTTATACTACTATTAAGATGTTATCATTTATTTATCTATTTCTTATGCTGTTATATGTTTAAATTTTTGTTTTAAATTTTATTGTAAGTTTCATGTATGTAATCTAGCTTCCAAAACTTATAAATTGTTGTATAGTTTACGGTTCAAGTCTTGTATCTATACCATTGTTAAAAATTGAGGAACCGACATCGGGCTACTAAGGTCAGGATCATTAGTGTTAATACTGGCCATGTGCAAACCATCTGATAGATAGGTTTTCTTAAATTTTACCTAAAAATTCAAAAAGATCAACCCAAAACTCAAGAGAAAAAATAAATACCAATATAAGAATAAAATAAAATACTAGTTTGAGTGTCACAATTCTACCTATAATAATTCTTTATGTCCCTATAAATCCAATGAGCTGAAGGAGGAGATTCAGATAAGAGATTCAAACGAAAATGAGGGACATTCTACACGATAATCACTGAGCAACATGAAACCAAATGTAACCTAGTACAGTAGAAGTGTCTCAAAAAGTTCCACGTATCTCTAAATCCTCCATGATAAACTCAAACCATACTTCTAATGGGGAATTAAATAAACAAAGGACCATAGTGGATCTACCTACTGTTTAATAATTAATTTAACATGATAGATAAAAAATAATGGATGTATTCCCAAAAGTATTTCTATGAGACAACACCTTGAACCTCAATTGAAAAGACTTGGACAACCAGTAAATCATGGGCTCATTATCATACACACAAAAACAACTATTTACACTCCAAGAAAGCATAAATACAATCAACCCAAATGAATAAACTAATCATTGATAGAAAATTGAAATAAGGAAAATGTATCTAACCTGTCTAATTGATCCACTCTCTAAGGAGATCACAGCAATAAAAATACCCCATAAATCTTGAAACAAGGACAGTCTAATGACCCATTGACTAGGAACAACAGAAAAAAGTCATAAAACACAAACATGTATCTTCAAAAAACATGGTATTGAACCTTGGGTCAAGGAAAAAGTGGATGACTAGAATCTCATACCTAGGACACCAATCATAGTAACCCAAAAAAAATAAAATTAATACTTGCTCGTACATAATCTCAACTGGCTCAACACATATCATAGGCACCCGATGCACTTTCCTAAGGTCTTCCCCTATAATCAGGGAACCAAAATCAAACCTCACTAACCATAACTGCACTCCAAACTCCAAACGGACACAAAAACCTAAAATCAACACTACCATTATAATGACAAAAGTTCATTGTAGGTATACACGATAAGAATTACAACATAACCCAATCGGTTAAATACCCCAAAAATATATGATCACTCAAACATGAAAATGACCAAGATAATTTTGTGGTGTAGATTATAAATAATAAAAATACCAAAATACATATTCAATAACATTCGTAGAAATATACACTCTCATCCAAAATCATATTCCAACATAAAAAACCATTTCAAGGAATTTAACCAAAAACACCACCAAAAAGAGCCACAATAATGTTAAATAAATCACAAGTATCCCTTTTAACCATTTCAAATCAACAACTGAAAATTGTGAAATATTAAATCCCCATTCAAAACAACCTTTCTAAACCCCCACACTTTATCTTTCAAAAAAACATTGACTCCAAACTCTAACATCATTTTAAAATTATTTATAAAACCTATTTAATTTTTTTAAAACCAATAGCCATTATTTAAAACAAACTTTTTCCCATTAAAAATTTCAATGACTTCCATCCCATAAAATATCCATCAATGAAAAAACCATTTTATCTTTCTCAAAACCAAATATCACCATTTTAAATTTCTATATTCTATTAAAAATAATTTAAAAACAATTTTAAATTGTATAATTATATTTTAAAACTTTGAATCATCCCTTGAAAACAATTTTAAATTCCAAAAATTATTCATTAAACAGTAAAAAAACAATTATTAAACATCACAAAAAATAAGTTCATGTATTATAGAACTAATGATCATACATTAATTGGCCGAATGTCTTGTTGGAACAAGTTCCAATCACAAAATTTTCACTAATTGGTAATAAAAAACAATGCCCAAGGGCTTCACATTTGTTATCAAACATTGCAAGCTCATTGTGAACCAGCATCTCAACTCCTATTCGATCCTAAAACTCAATAAATCTATAAATAAAATCATATTCCCTTATTAAAATTGAAAAAACCATTAACATAATAGAAAACATGCCAAAAACTATAGACCCAATATCAAAACCCACCTTCACATGGAGAATCAATGTTTCAGATCTAGTAAGATTTCATGTGACTCTTCCCGTTCCCACCTCTCGAGTCCCAAAAATAAAAATCTAACTAATAGAAATACCAAAATAATAAGGTAAATTATAAAATATATTCTCTTTTAAGAACATGGGATCTAATACCATTGGTAAAAAAACAACCCATGCTACCAACTAAAATATAACCCAACCTGAATCTCTTTTAACTCGAGGGGCATCCTCAGTCCCCCGGATAAAGAAAACCCTCACATAGATCAAAATAAATTGCTAGTTATTATTTTACCTAGGTAAAAATACTTAAATAGTCGTTTAATTTACCTAAATTTCATCATAAACCATACATAAATTAAATATACATTCCAAAAAAATTAAGTGGTATAAATAAATGTTTAAAATAAATTCAAATAGATAAGTATATCAAACATATGAAAAACAGATCCCCCATATCACATCCAACTCCCACAACATAAAAACCCCATGAGATCTTCACCTGATATACACATGTATAATGAACCAGCATTTTAATTAAATAAATATAAAAGATCTATTTTGTCAAAACTGCTAACAATAAAAATAGTAGTTCCTAGTAAAATCATCCCATTTGACCTAAGGTCATGATCTATCAAAACTCAGATATAATTCCAAGAATCAAATATATAACCTTTAAAGGGATACTGATTCTAAAGATACTGAGTGGTGTATGTAGGGTTTGATCTCATAATTGCAGTAGGTAATCACCACATATTCCATTATTTTTTCTTCCACGATAAACAAAATATGCTATTTTGAAATACATTTATGAACCATATATTATGAGTATTAATATGATAACCAAAAATAACAGACAACGGTTTTATAAAACATCCATTTATTTTTAATTAAATAAATACAATAAATTGAATGTAATTTCCTTGTCCTAGGCCTCACTTATTAAAAAAACTCCTTTATAAATCCCTTAAAAAAACCCTCCATGTAAAACATGCCTTTGAAATTCCACATTTCATATTACATTAAAAAATTAATCGAGAAGGAAACCCCATGGTAATAAAATTAAATTATAATGGAAATAATAAATAGAAGAAACACAATGATAGGGTGGAGGTAATGTAAACATAAAAAATCATAGAGATTCAATAATAAAAAAAATCAATATAAAACAAAAGTGAGAAAGGGGTAAAAGATATATATGAATCAAGGAAACAAACAATGATAAAAACAACATATATAATAGTGATAGTGGGTACCAAATAACATGTAACACCATAAGAATTATCCCATCTAAATAGGGATGATATCTGATCTATAGGTTCTAAATGTAACTTTGACTTGCTCATATGTCACTAACCAGCTATGTGACATCAATAAGGAATATAACTTGGGTCTCTCGAGGACATTGAAATTTACCCCTATCAAGAATCATGCCTAAATATTGAGTAACACCTATATTATTACCCACATGCCTATAGTGTCCCATGTGATAAATAAAAAAAATTCCCCATAGAAAACATTTATTCCAATAGAAATAATATCCCAAAATCTAGATCAAGACTTGGAACCATACCATCTTTCTAAAACCCCTTTTCAAAACGTGAATAAAAGTCAAATGTTCTCTTTGAAATAATTTCCCAAAAACAACGTAAGATCAAATCTCACATTAAATGAATCAAAACCACTTAAATAGACATATATTAAAATAAATTTGTACACCAAGTTCAAACATCAGTTTAAATTTCAAAACATCATTTTCAACATTATCCACATATGCAATTACATATATGTTTATAAACATCGATTAATGTAAAAATTCACATATCATTTTGTTAATAATTACACATGTATGTATATACATAAATATAAATATGTGTATAAGAACCAAACATGAAAAGAGGCTTCCAAAGCATCAATACAAAATAAAAAACATATGGATAAACAAATAAACTTAAAAAAAATAATCAAATGAGTAAATCCAAAATAATTATTCCCTTGAACTCATGTATCACCTAATAAAATTTCATGAAAAACCAAAAATAATTTTAAAACACAAATTTTTTTTGTGAATCCTACTATAGGTAATTTATAAATCAAAATTTTAATTTATTTTTCAGGTTCAGATAGAAAACTGGGTTAAGTCTATAAGGACACATTTGGAAATCAAATGAGATCACCTAAAACCATTGAGAAACATGAATATTTATATCCATTAAGAACATAATATAATATATATATTTTTGAAAAAACCAATTTGAAATTCTCAAGAACATGAAACATATTATGGAAAAACCCAAGCATGGAAACACCTCCGTAGGGCCAACGCATAAGATAGGAATCATTTAAAAATAGAGAGCATGGGACTTAAAAGAACGATTTCAACCCCTATTAATACAATGGATGAAATTTAGAACCAAAACCTCACTTGAGGTTTGTTATGGGACAAAAAAATGAAACATATGGAAGAAAAATCATACAAAAATAAGAAGAAAAATCTAGGGGATGAGGAGGATAAGGGATACAATCTTTTTCCTAGAATGATTACCTTAAAAATTGTAAGAAATCACCCATTAATCACTATCGGAGAGGAGGATTAGTGTGGGTGTGGGGATTTTTTTAGTAATGTGTGTGTGAGGGGTGAGATAGGAGATATTGGGGTAAAAGGGAGTAGGGATATTCTAGAACCGTCAAAACATTTCCAAACTAGAAACATCACACAATTTCCATGCATCTTATCCAAACCATGTGTTAACCATGTTTCCATCACTGTTCACACCAAGGTACCCACATTCTAGGATAAAATGGTTATCTTTCCCATGATTCAACCATTAAACATGGATCTGTAAACTACAGACCCTATTTTCAATGTTGTTTCTTGTTTTGTACTAATATTATTTAAAACATGTCACAGAGAGATTCTCTAAAATTTTTTGAAAAAATTAAAATGGTTCTTCCCATAACTCTGTAGAAAAAATCACTAGAAATTAATTAAATAAATAAAATAATTTTTGGGGTGTCATAAAGTAACTTCTAGACATGGAATCTGTCAATGTAGTATAAGACAACACATATGTTCTTGATTATCCAAAATAAACTAACTAGGTTGATGAATACATCACATGTAATTCATCTAACAAATGAGCACATCACATGTCCCTCATCCAAGTATCTAAACAGATCATATATTTCTCAAATAATCATGCCCATGAATTCCCTCATTCTAATTCAATCAATGTCCAATTGTCTATAATCTTCTTACAAGTGGACCAATCTCATATTATTTGTGTTTTACCAACAACATGATCAAGGACATACCCAACCACCCTCTGATTATCTTATTTGATTTAAACATTCATAAAAATGGTATAAATTTATGAGGTTCTCATTATAAGTATCTTTATAACCTCAGTTTTGGGTATTTATAATAAGTATACATCCATATGTATGTTAATGATCATATCACATTCCATGGGATATACTTTAGTGGACCGGTCTAAGTAATAAGCCTATACTTTTAACTCGTGAACCTATTTTTCATATCATGTATAAAACCATTTTTAATTATTATGTGGTTTTATTTATGATAATATAAACATATCATGAAAACATATAATACTTAATGACAATCATCAAATAGGGACTTGTCAAAGTTGTACTTTAAATGAATATAATCATTTTACCATTCAGGAAAAATACATTTATAGTATAAAAAATGATTTGTATATGGATATTTCCATTATCATATAATCTTGAAACATTATATATCGATTACATAAATTTGGATCTAATCAAATAATAAGATACCAAACATGACCTTCATGTTGTTGCGGTATTAATTGCTTCATCAATGGCTCTGAAAAATTTCCGTGTGTAACCACCCAATAGATCATTACATAACCCCTCTCAATGATTTTTGTATGATATGGTTTTTTGAAGGATGAATTTATAATTTTGGTGAGACTGCGGTTCCTTAGAAAGAGTCATAGATATATTTTTTCATAATGGATCTTTATTGCTCCTAGAATTTTAGGAACCACCTGATGTTTAGATATGTACTTCCTGATCCAAACATCTTCCTTCATAATATCTAATGTAGTGATGTAGTTTCCCAATATTTTGAAGTCTTATATTTTGGTTTTTTGAAACAATTTAAATTCATAACTCCATCGTTTATGCAAAAATAATAATCCAAAATGATATTTCATACCATATCTATCAGATTGAAAATTTTCATATGTGTAACCTTTTTCACAGAGCTCATCTTCTCCTCTAAATGAAAATAATATATCCTTAGTCATTATCAATTAAATAAGAATATAATTCAAAGAAATCCATTGACTCTCCATAGGTTTGGATTGAATTCTACATATAACGAAAATAACATAGGTAACATCAGGTTGAGTACACAACAGAATATACCTGATGTATCCTTTGGTAGGCACATAAGGAATTTTATTAATACTTTCTTACTATTTTGAAGGATCATGAATCTTCGTAAGATTTATTCCATGAAAAAATAGCAAATACCCCCTCTTAGATTTATACATAACAAAATTATTTGTCACTTTACTAATTTATGTCTCCAAACTAAGTCTAAGTACCATATTAGATATATCTTTATAGATCTTCATACATAGTATGTAGGCATCTTCACCCATGAAATTAATTGATAATCATTTACCCAATGGTATCTTGACTTAGTGAAGTTTCAATATTCCATTTTTCATAAGTATTATTTCACCCATATACAATATTATAAACATCACTACACTCTAGACAATCCACATATATACACGATAATCATCCACATTCTTAATGATACTAAAATATTTAATTGAATTATCAAACCAGATATTCCATCTCTGAGAATCATGTTTTAGTCTATTGATGTACTATTTAAACTTTCATACCTTATCAGTCTCATTTGACAATTCAAAACCACCATACTTTATCATATACACATCATCGATTAAATTTCCATTATGGAATGTATTTTGGACATCCATTTGATATATATCATAATAAAATTAAGTTGTCATGGTAAGAAATGAACATCTTTAATTAATCATCATAATAGATGAAATTTTATCTTAATAGTTATTACCATGAACTTAAATGTACCATTTTTTCAAAAGGAATGCATTATAGGTAGACACAATACCATCTTTGTTTATTTTATTATGGAAACCACACTCCCACTATATGGGTCTTTCCCATTTATGTGAATCTACCATGTTACCAACTTTATTTTTGCACATGGAGTATATTTTATATTTCATGTATTTTAATCATTCCTCATAAATTGAATTCATAGAGGCCTTTTTATAGGTATTTGGTTCATTATATATGAACATTAATTCATTGTCATTTTACAATAGAAATTCATATCTTTTAGGTACCTAATGAATCCTACCATTATGTTGAGGTTCTTGTGTAACATGATTTGGTTCTTTTTTAATATTTATTTTGGAACTTGATCACCTTTCTTCATAAGATAATTTCCCTATTTTTGGTCTTGAACATCTCCATGTTGAACTTTTCTCCCATTCTATCATCAAATTAAGTGTTCCTTATCAAGTAGAACACCATGTCAGAGTACAAACACATTTCATTCATTAGTATTATAGAAATAATATACCATAGTCTCTTTGGAATAACCAATAAATAAGAATTTTTTTATTTAGGTTTTAGTTTATCAAAATCAAAACATGAAAAATATTATTCAAAAAACCAAATCCTCATAAAAGACATAATTTGACGTTTCCATACTACATCTCATATTGTGTCTTTACTACTACTTTATATGTAACAGAGTTTAAAAATAACTACAGTATAACCCTAGAATGATATAAGAAGGTCAAATAGAATCATCATCAATCAATCCAGGTATAATAGAGTACAATTAATTCTCATATAAAAACCATTCCATTCTTTTTTCCTAGATGGAGTGAGTTGTGAAACAATTATACAAACTCATAAATGATCTATGAGTTCATAGCGTAGTTATTCACAACCCATATCTGATCATAGAATCTTAATTATTTTTCCCAATTGATTCGGTATTTAATACTAAAAAATTTTGAAATTTTCAAAAGATTCATACTTTTGTTTCCATATAAACACATAACCGTAATGACCAAATTCATCAATAATGGAAATGGAGTAGCTGAAACCATCACTTTTTTGCATTCTCATTAGTCCGCACACAACACTCTGCAATGAGATCCAATAACCCACCCTCCCTTTCAACATTTCAAATAAATGGTTCTTTGGTAATATTTATTAATAAATTATATTCCAAATTATCAAAAAAATTATAATTTAATTATTCCCATATTCCATCTTTATGGATTTATTAAATTTTTTAATTTATATTTACAAGGTTCCAATGATATTGGTAGGTTGTATCAGAATCAACCCTTACCTTCTTATTCTCAATGTTATAAAAAAGATTCTACATATCTAGAATTTATAAATGATTTAAAATTTTCTAAATTCCATAAAATAGATTATTCATATATATATATATATATATAATTTTGTTCTCAATAGAGAATTGAAATCCTTTCTTGTAAAAACAAGATACTGAAATCAAATTTCTATTTATAGTGGGAGAATAATAACACTTTTTCAATACTGGGACTAATCTACTAGGTAAAATTAGATCATATGTTCCAACAACTACTGTAGAAACTCTTTATCCATTATTGATATGAATATATACGTCACCCTTTTTCAATTCCAATATATCTCCATTCTGTGTTTGTTAGAACAAATGTGTGACACCCACCCATTATCAAATACCCAAGAGTCAGAGCTACTGAAGTAGTTATGTATAATATTCACATCTATATGCTCAGAATTATTCTCATTGAGAACAATTTTATACACTAGATACCAATATTTAATCATTTTATTGGTCATTCCTATAAGTGATATAAATATTATTATCATGAAGTATTCAATAATATATAATAAAGATATATTATTATTTGGGTATCATATTTAAAATATTTTCATTACAAAATTTTAGTGAATGTGCTCCCACAAAAAATAATGACCTCATACATCATATCTATTTAGTGACCTAATATATATATTTCTTCATTACTTATACTAGGTATCCTATAAATAATCCATGAATATTTAGGTAGGAAACATTCCAATCATAATAGTTATGATTCATGGATAGTTGAGGAGGTAACTATTTTACGTAATCCATCATATAGATAAAGTCGAATTTATCCCCATGGTATCCTAACCATTATGGTTTCCTAGCTAGTGTAACATGATGAAAATGATAAAAAACAAGGCACATTTCTATGAGGGTCACCTTACTAATTTTTTTCCTTACAAAAGATAGTTCATGAGAACCTAACAATTAGGGTCACCCATACTGAATTATCGAGGTCATCAAAGTGTATCTATGGAAAGAATCTCACACTTATAATTTGAGGGGATTTCTTATAATTCTTATCAATTTTATATAAATCATATACCTATAAAATACAAACCTATTTAATCATAATAAATCATTAATTTCTCATATTTTATTTCTTTTTGTATGCATTCATCATATGAGTTAATTTTGAAATCCCTCTTCCATCTAGCAAATTAATTTCTTCAAACCAAATTAATGGGTAACATTTACACAAACCACATGTTTTTGTTTCATATAAAAAAATATTATCCATGTATATTCTTACATATCCAAATGCATCTTATTCATAAATTATATGAACATTTCATGTAAATTCATAGAGTGAGATGATATTTATAATCTCCAAAAGAGTAATCCTAGAGAGATATAAAAACAACCGCTATCCTTTTCTGAACAACGAATAAGCCTCTAGGTCGGTGGATAGTCCGACCCCAATTACCTCTCCCCAAGGATACATTACTCCAGAGATAATTCAATTCATGATATCTCCAATTCCAAATATAAAAAAACTATATTTAACAATTATCCTTAATCTCATAACTCTAAAAACAAATTAATGTTGATGTGGATGATAGAATAAATTTTATGGAGTCATGCCTATCATGTAATGCATGGCTCTATCTCCTAACAAAAATTTATCACCTAAATAAAGAATTTACTCTTTTTAAATTAGATAAAAAATTTATACACATGAATAAAGAAAGGAATAACATCAATATAAATGAACATTTCCTTAATTAATACATTTGATAAAATATTATGAACTATTCATAAATAAAATCATACAATAAACAGTTTATAGTTATGCTAAACATTATGGATATTCTATTATATTGGATATAGACAATTTATGTCCACTTTCAATATGAAATCTATCATCTTATTCATTATACAACATTTTACTTTAATTATGTTACATTTTTATGAATTATAAATATTTTATAATCAAATTTCAATCATGTAAACTATTTACATAATCAAAACATCACAAATTGAAACATTATTTAAAGCATGAAAAAAAATTCATAAAAATAAATTCATGAACACTCAATAGTATCTTAAATAATGTCTCTTTTAATCTAAACAATTAAAATTAATTAATTATAAAAAAATCATAATTTCAAATATTAACTTCTTTATATTATTCCGTATTTATGTAATTTTTGAATTCTTTGTAAATTACCTTTATAATTTCATAATAAATTCTTTATTTCAGAATTGTAAGGATGGAAATATAATGTGGTCAAAAGTAAAATACCTTTTAATATGATTTAAAAATATTTAACAACACAAATAAATTTGAAAAAAAATCTTCATATTAATGTTTTTATATTAATAAAATAATTAAAGTAATTATTTCAAAAACATAAAACAAATTAACCATTAAATTTCTATAGATAATTAATTCATAAAAAATTTATAAATTCTATAAATATTTGAATCTTTTGATTCCATTATTAATTAACAATTTATAAATGATCGTAGACTTCCATGCTTTATTTTCTCACAATATTGATGTTGACTATGTTAACAACTTAAGGAAAACATGCATTTCACTCTATATTAAATTAAAATCTTAATGTAATATAGAGTGGTTCTCCCAACATTATGTTATCATATAACATAACATTGAGAGGGGGAACCCAGTTACAATTTCATAAAATGTGTTCTTCATTTAACTGTGAAATAAACATGTTTATTCTATGATGAATATTTATTTGATAACGCCAAAGGGTTTTAGGGGTTTATCATATAAATAAAGGTAGTGGAATAAAACAAATAAATTTGAAAAATTTATCCTTTATAAATTCAGCATGTATTTTAAAAAAAAAGAATATAAACATGTATACCTAGATAATCACGGTCTCTATTATCAATCTTTCATAGAGTATTCTTAATTTCAATCACAGGAAAAATAAATTAAATCCTATTACCTCTAAGGGAATCACACTAGATAGGGGATCGCATGATGAGTATTGAGAATCCATGAATGTATAAGGTGTTCTAACACCTTCTCCGATTAGTAAACTATGTCTCAGGAAGAAGAGAATATCAGTAGGCTTGCATATAATCAATCGTACCCAATTGGATGGATCTCATCCCTTTATATATAAATATTTGATGTGTTTCATTTAATGAAATGGGTTTTCCACAATCAACATATCATTATAAATTTATTCCAATTTAACATATAAATTTATTTTATTTTGTTGACCTCACCTGTTTTGATAATCTCAATCATGTATTCATATGTGCTGAAAATCCCAATTATGTTTTCACTCGCTATGATATTCTTAAGTATCATTGATCTATACTTTAATTCTTTCAAATATGTGATCAAACCAATAATAATCTTTAAAATAGTCTTTGAAATATGTTAATCATCATTTATCCATGTTCATACAAGTTATAAATTGATTCTAACACAATCGGATGTGTTCTGCATAAAACATAAGTAATCTGCCTATAGCTACTGATAAAGAGCTACCGGTAACTAGTCTACCGATAGACTTAGTCTACCGACAGACAGCTACCGATAGACTTAACACAGAGATACCGATGTACTTATAAATATAAGCTACTGACTTACAGACATCTACCGATACAAACATAGAGCTACCGGTGTAAGTATAAATAGCTACTGATGGAATAAGAGTCACCGATGGACGAAGCTACCGATACAGACTCACAGCTACCGACGCATGAAGCTACCGACGCACGCAGCTACCGACGAATGGAGCTACCGATTAACAAAGTCACCAATACAGACTCACAGCTACCGACGCATGGAGCTACCGATGCATAGGAGCTACCGATGCATAGGAGCTACCGATACATGAAGCTACCGATGTTTGAGCTACCGATGTTCGAGCTACCGATGTTTGAGCTACCGATGTTCAAGCTACCAATGTTCAAGCTACTGATGCTGATTACCTACCGATCACTCAACTCACTGTTTGAATTTCTTTATTTCCTATATTTAATCTATCTAACGGTCATATCATGTACATTTTAATGATTTGTCAAATATCTGATAAAGGTTGTCGGATGTTAGGAACCCGTACCTCGTACCTGCTGAAAAGAAATCTTTTCTGTCCCCTGATGGGAGATAAATAAGAGAAGACTACATACCAGAAAAACACGAACGTCTGAAGGAAAAACAAACAACAAGAAGCGAACCAGAAAAGTGTGGTGCATCCAATATACCAAAAACGACACAAGCACGAGAAGAACACAGAGAAGCTTATAGACAATCAAGAATACTCGAGAAGTGTTCTGTGCATACAAGAAGAACTTCATCGACTACATTCTCACTACCTGTGAACCTGGAGCATACGACACTCTGTTTCTCAAACAGAAACGAGAAGAGGACTCAAACTCACTTGCGATCGAATCTGAAGGAGTCCAGAGCTATACTGCAATCACCAGAACCATCTCTAAACTCTACATCTCTTGTTCTGTGATTTATTACCATTCTTTTCGAGCAGTGTGTGTTATCTACTGTATCTAACACATACACTGTCTCCTGTACTCAAACTTTAGGATTTGTAAATCCTTACCAAACTCTTCCATTCTTTCTTTCCCACGAATAACAGTGGTAGAGGTCATGTGTGAACTGGACAGCTGGTTGATGTTGTACTGTTTCCCATGAAGAACAGTGGTAGAGGTCTTGGACCTGGACAGTTGTAAACTGTTGAACCCCGATCCAGGGTGTGGATCATTTTTATATAAACTTTTGAGAGGACTAAGTCTCGGCTTGAGACTGATCCTCTTGGTTACATTGTTGTGCCATCTCTTTCAAAGTTTTATTCCGCTGCTAATCACTTTAAAACTAATACTGTTTTTAAAGCTACTTTGATAATTAAATTAGCAAGTGTTTATGTTAAGTGTAGATTAGTAAGTTAGTTTCAAAAGATAATCACACACTCCTGTGTTGATTAACTGGGAATTAATCAATCCCTTGAGAATCTGACAGAACGTCTACTTTAATATAAATTCACTACAGTTTAATTTATTATTTTATCTGGGGGTCTTTAAGACACTATTTTTAAATATAGAAATTTTAATTGGTACTCAATTCACCCCCCTCTTGAGTAAACCACTCCGACCAACACTTGGTATCAGAGGTTGAAAATACTTTCTAAAAGTACTCTGCTTTTGAACTGTGATTTCAATTGTATTTTAAAGTTCTTAAAATTTCTGTTATATCTAAATTTTTATCTCTTTAAAATTTTCTCATTATGGACAATAGACTTGAGGGTGCTGCTACTAACCGGCCACCTTTCTTCAATGGAACCAATTATGCTCAGTGGAAACTGAAAATTAATATTCATCTAGAAAGCATAGGTTTTGATATTTGGACTGCTATTGAATCAGAATACAAAATTCCCACTACTGCTAGATCTACTTGGGATGAACCTACAAAGACTGCTTACAATAACAATTGTAAAGCTATGAATTCCTTGTACTGTGCTCTAGGAGATGAAGAATTTAATAGAATTTCTGCTTGTAAAACTGCTTATGAAATTTGGGATACTTTAGCTGTTTCTCATGAAGGAACAACGAATGTTAAAGAAATGAGATTGAACACTTATACTATCAAGTATGATAATTTTAAAATGAAGCCTGATGAACTCATTTCTGACATGTATCTCTGGTTCAATGAAATTGTCAATACAATGATCTCGCTGGGAAAGGATGTCTCATCGAAGGAACAAATTATGAGAATTTTGAGGTGTCTACCTGATAGATGAAGAGGCACATCTGTATCAATCAGAGAATCATGTGACATTGCTGCTCTACCTGTCAAGGAACTAATTGGCAAGCTGATGATGTATGAAGAAGAGCTTAAAGTTAACAAAGAGGAAGAAAATGAACCTGCAAGAAAGTATGTCGCTTTCAAATCCTCAACTTCAAAGAATAAGGACAAATAAAAGCTTCAAGATGTTGTTGACAGTTCAAGCTGTGAAGACAGTGAAAGTGATTTTGACAGTGATGCTGAGATGGCTCACATTGCTAGAAGATTTAAGAAATTTTATAGGAAAAAGAAGTTCTTCAGAAAAACAAACTATAAGGGTAAGTATGATCACCAAGGCAAATGGAAAAAGGATTGGAAGAAGAATGACAAATCAGATGATGTTGTCTGCTATGAGTGCAAGAGAAAAGGACACATCAAAGCCGACTGTCCAAAGCTGAAATATAAAAAGAAATATGAATATAAGGACAATAAGTTTATGAAAGCCATGAAGGCTACTTGGAGTGCTTCAGAAGACAGCACAAGTGGAGCTGAATCTTCAGACTCTGAAAGGAATCGAGCCAACATGTGTTTTATGACAAACACCTCTGAGGTAACTGCTGAAACCCCTTCTTCAAATTCATATTATTCTGGAGATGATTCTGAAGGTGATAACATGTCTAAATCTGAACTGTTTGAATACTGTGATATGCTGGAAGAAACTTGTAATGAACTTAAGGATAAATACAAATCATTAAACAAACAGAATGCTCTCACCACTACAGTTAAAACCAAACTCACTATTGAAAAAGAGAAAAATGCTCAACTGTTAAAAGAAAACACTGAACTGAAACTATCTAATGAGAAACTCAAGAAAGACTTAGAGAAGTTCACCAATGGCAAAAATACACTAACACAGATGCTAGGAAAGAAAGTAGAACCTAAATATACTACTGGTATAGGATACCAACCTGGACAAAGGAAAATTGCCAAAACAAGATTTATTTCTAAATCTGGACAGAATGAAGGTAATTCTGGAACTTCATATGCTTCAACCAGTTATATACATAGCTATGGATCTAATAAAGTTTATCTTTCAAAGCATGTCAATTCTACAAATTATATGAGACCCATTAGACAAATATGGGTACCTAAAGTGTTATTGGCTAACCTGTCTGGACCCAAGAAAATATGGGTACCAAAATCATCTTCCATCTAAATCTGTTTTATAGGGAACTTGCTTGAAGAGCTCCTGTAAAGAGACCTGGTATTTGTACAGTGGATGTTCAAGACATATGTCAGGAGACTTCTCTTGTTTCAAGAGTTTAATAAAAGTTGATGGAGGCTTTGTCACCTTTGGTGATAATTCAAAAGGAAAAATCATCAGCCTAGGTCAGATTGGTAACACTGATTCAATTTTGATTTCTAAAGTTTTATTTGTTGATGGCCTTAAATACAATCTATTAAGTATTTCTCAGTTATGTGATGATGGTTTTCATGTTAAATTTGAAAATGATTCTTGTAAAGTTTTTGATTCTAAGAATGTTTTGGTATTTTCTGCCTTAAGAAATGAAAATGTTTATGCTGTTAATCTGAATTCTTTAGCTAAGCAGAATATTACTTGTTTGAATGCTTTTCATAAAGAATCTTGTCTATGGCACAGAAGATTAAGACATTGCGACATTCACTCACTTAGAAAACTTTCTAGGAAAAACCTAGTTAGAGACCTGCCTAAATTAGAATTCCCAAATGATAGAGTGTGTAACCCCTGTCAAAAGGGAAAACAACACAAAGTTTCTTTTAAATCAAAGAAAGAAGTTTCGACTTCTCAACCACTTGAATTGGTTAAAATGGATTTGTTTGGACCATCAAGAGTTTCTAGTTTAAATGGGAAGCACTATGTTTATGTTCTTGTAGATGACTTTTCTAGATATAATTGGGTATATTTTCTAGGTCAAAAAAGTGAAGCTTGTTCTTACTTTGTCAAATACTCCAAGTCTGTAGAGAACCTTAGTGGACTTAAGATTAAAACTTTGAGGAGTGATCATGGTCGTGAGTTTGAAAATCAAGATTTTGAATCTTATTTCTCACACAATGGCTATACTCATAACTTTTCTTCCCCTAGAACACCCCAACAGAATGGTGTAGTAGAAAGAAGAAACAGAACCCTGCAAGAAATTGCTAGAACCATGCTCAATGAATATGACTTACCTATTTATTTTTGGGCTGGAGCTGTAAATACAGCTTATATGTCATTAATAGAGTCTTAATTAGACCTGTTCTTAAGAAAACCCCTTATGAATTGTGGAACAATAGAAAGCCTAAGGTTAATTACTTTAATGTTTTTGGTTCCAAAGTATTTATTCTAAATACTAAAGATAATCTGGATAAGTTTTCTTCCAAAAGTGATGAAGGAATTTTTCTGGGTTACTCTATTTCAAGTAAAGCCTATAGAGTATTCAATAAGAAAACCAAAAGTGTGGAAGAATCTGTTCACATCAAGTTTGATGAAACTAATCCACATGAGCCTAAAACCTCTCTTGAGAATATTGAAGAAGATTTTTCTATTCTGGACCTTAATGATAAATCTAAAGAACCTGTTATAAAAGTATCCAATTCTGGACTTTTTCCCAAATCTGCTTCTGTTGAACCCGAACCTATAGATGAACCTGAAGTTTCTAGTCCAACCCTTACCAGATCAACGAGGATTCTAAAGAATCATCCTTTAGAAGTTGTTGTTGGTAATCTTGATAGAGGAACACAAACTAGAGCTTCTCTAAGAAACCAGGTTGAACATCAAGCTTTTCTTTCACAGCTAGAACCCAAAAATATCAATGATGCTATCAATGACGAATTCTGGGTAATAGCTATGCAGGAAGAATTAAATCAGTTTGAAAGAAACAAAGTCTGGGAATTAGTTGACAGACCTAAGGACACTTTGACAATAGGCACAAAATGGGTTTTTAGAAATAAAGTAGATGAATCTGGAAATATAGTTAGAAACAAAGCTAGACTAGTTGCACAAGGATATAGTCAAGAAGAAGGTATAGACTATGAGGAGACTTTTGCACCTGTAGCTAGACTAGAAGCCATTAGGATCTTACTTGCATATGCTGCACATCTGGATTTCAAGTCATATCAAATGGATGTCAAAAGTGCTTTTCTAAATGGTTTTATAATTGAAGATGTTTTTGTAGAACAACCACCTGGATTTACTAACCCCCATTTTCCAAATCAAGTTTTTAAACTTTCTAAAGCTTTGTATGGTTTGAAACAAGCTCCAAGAGCTTGGTATGATAGACTTAGCAATTTCCTTATTTCAAAAGGTTTTACTAAAGGGATTTATGATCCAACTCTTTTCATTAAAAGAATTACTAATGATGTTTTAGTTGTACAAATATATGTTGATGATATTATTTTTGGATCTTCTAAACACTATTTATGTACTGATTTTTCAAAAAGTATGCAAAATGAATTTGAAATGAGCTTAATGGGAGAGCTTAAGTACTTTCTTGGATTTCAAGTATTTCAAAATGAAAATGGTATTGTTTTGAATCAAAGTAAATATACAAAGGATCTTTTAAAACGTTTTGGTCTGAATAGTATCATGGAAAGTGAAACTCCTATGAGTACTACCTGTAAATTGGATGCAGATGAAACTGGGAAACCAGTTGATCAAACAAATTACAGAGGTATGATTGGTAGTTTACTTTATCTTACTGCTAGTCGACCTGATATTATGTTTAGTGTGTGTATGTGTGCTAGATTTCAAGCTAATCCAAAAGAATCTCATTTGCTTGCTGTTAAAATAATTTTTAAATATCTCAAACACACGGTTAACTTAGGTTTGTTTTACCCAAAAGGACAATCCTTTGAGTTAATGAGTTATTCAGATGCTGACTTTGCTGGTTGTAAGTTAGATAGAAAAAGCACATCAGGAACATGTCATTTGCTTGGAAAATCCTTAGTTTCTTGGTGTAGTAAGAAACAGAACTCAGTTGCATTATCTACTGCCGAAGCAGAATATATAGCTGCTGGTAGTTGCTGTGCACAAATTCTGTGGATGAAACACACTCTTTTGGACTATGGATATGGTTTTAAACATGTTTCAATCAACTGTGATAACACCAGTGCAATAAACATCTCTAAGAATCCTATATCTCACTCTAGAACCAAACACATAGATGTAAGACACCATTTACTAAGAGATCACTATCAAAAAGGTGATATTTCTCTTTAATTTATTGGCACTGAACATCAATTGGCTGATATTTTCACTAAACCTTTAAGTTCGGATAGGCTAAGTTACATAAGACACGAACTGGGAATGTTTAATCACAACCGGTGTGAAAATCCTCACTGATGTGAAATTCTCACCGATGTGAAAATTCTCACCGATGTGAAATTCTCACCGATGTGAAAATTCTCACCGATGTAAGTTTCTCACCGACGTGAAAATTCTCACCGATGTAAGTTTCTCACCGACGTGAAAATTCTCACCGATGTAAGTTTCTCACCGACGTAGAAATTCTCACCGATTTGTTTTTCTCACCGATGATTAACTCACACCGATGCAAGGTTTTAAAACATCTGTCTGCCGCCAAGAATATGAATCGTTTTATTTTATTTTATTACTCTATTTTAGTCGTTTATTTGGAATTCCTAAATGATAAAACTCAGTCTAAGCCACTTCTTACCTCACCGAGCTCAAAACCTCTCTCCTTCGAACCTTACCTCCCAAATCAGCCAAGAACCCTAAACCCGCGATGGCAAAAACCAAGCTTCCTATCGTCAGAGATGATAGTGCAGAACCAAACGCTAAGAAGCAGAAGACACAGCATAAAGCCAGTGTTAGTGAAGTCAAAACTAGATCGGGAAGGCGACCAGTGAATCCTCACTTGCAGAATAGAGACATAGTAATCGAGAAGGAACTGTGCGTGGAATGGCTACTGCCTAGCAAATCCTTAGTACTCGAGATTCTGGAAGACTAGAAATGGGTGGATTGTTTCTCGAATAACAATGGCCCATACTACCCGGAGTTGGTAAAACAGTTCTATGAGTTTGTAACCTTTGAGAAGTCTGAGAATGAGAATCGAGTAAGCTCGTTTTTAAATAGAAAAGAGATGTATTTTTCTTCAGTAGAGTGGGCTGAGAGTTTGAAAGTACCACATGAAGGTGTCTCTGGGTATGTATCAAGAGAAATGCCACCTAGTAGTGATATCTTTGATTATGAGACCGCTTTACAAGAACTGACTGGTAATGGAAATCAAAGGCAAGTGGTTGCTGCTGAAATGGATGGAGAAAATCGACTGCTTTTCAAGTTTGTTCAGCATGTGTTGATACCGAGCCGAGGAGATTTTGCAAATATGAGATATCAAGATATATATCTTCTTCATTTTCTAAGACATGGTGTGAAGATCAATCTGTGCAGATTGCTAATGCTTCAAATGGAAGACATGATTAGACCAAAGTCAAAGACTAATGATTTGTTCTTGGCCAAGCTGATTTCAGTGATGATAAAAGTGAAAGGAATAGCTGAGTCTCCGGATGAGACAGTTGTAATGAAGAACAATTTCTGCATCACCTCGACTGTGTGTAAGTACATGAAAATTAACTGGAACCCATGGAAGGGAGAATGGGTCAGTGATGATCAGAAGATCTATGACAGGTTTAATCCTGTGGATCATCCCTCAAGACCAAAGGATATGAGAGATCCGAGTCTGAGACCTGATGAAGAGGAACCTGTTTATAGTGATGAAACAGAAGAAGAAGAAGAAACTCCCATGGATGTTGGAGGAGATCCAGACTTGCCCCCAAGTCCTGTTGCAGAATTGGTTTATTCTAGGAAAGGAAAGGTAGAGGAAATTGTATCTACTCATGAGGAAGACCATTCTGTACCTCACCAAGAAGAAGAGGAAAAGGAAAATGTATCTGAATTGTCTGCTTCTGGTAGTTTAAGTATGAGCCCTCTGATTGGGAACTCAGCTATGCCTGCTGATGAAGTAGAAAGAGTTACAGAAGAAGCTGTACCTGTTTCAGAAAACCTCCTTACTGCTGTTGAGATGGAAGTTGTTGTGGAAGATTCTGATGAATAAAGGCCAGCAGAAAATGCCGTTGTGATACATGAGAATGCACCCATTGAGGGGGAGCATCAGTTTGTGCTTGGAAATGTTACAGTAGCTGTTGAGCTTGGAGACTGGGTAGAAGACCCAGGGTTTATAGTCTGTGGATTGGATTATCCGGATTCTGACAATAAGGTGTCTGTGAATAGACCGAAGATCAATTATGATCTTACTGCTGAGTTGTTGCCAGATGATGTGGTCAGATTTCATGATCTGAATAAGCTGAAAGAGGACCTCAAATCCAGTTTTGTTGAAGAAGTGAAGTTAATGGAAACCTCTCTTGCTTCCTCAATTAATTCAATAATGACTACTTCTATAGTTAATTTGGCCTCAACAAGGGGATCTGCTGCAGTTATCCCAAGTGATTTTGTCTCCAAATCCGATATTGAATCCATGAAGAATGAGCTGAAAGAATCTTTCAGTGCATCGGTTGCTGAGATGAAGCAAATCTTTTATGAAGAAATGAAAATTCTAGAGAGATCCTTCGAGCTATCTCTGGCTTGTAATTTATCTTCCTTTATGTCTGAGCTTATGGAAGAAGTGAAAGAGTGCCAGACTCAGTCTTCAAGAATCGAAGCAGATCTGGAAGCTCTCAAGACATCAGTTGTTACTTTGGATTCCTATATGAGCTCTAAGTCTCAAGCTGACAAAGACCTAGCTTATGTGAAGAGTGTAGTAAGCCAGTTTGTCTCAGTGTTTGAAAGTTTCAAAACTTCAGTGAAGGATCATGTTCAATTGCAAGACTCTCAAGTTCAAAGTCTAATCAGTGGTTTGTCTAAGAGTTTTAAAGAAACTGTTTCCTTCTCTCTTGGCCCTCTCACATCCAAACTATCAATTGACCTGAATCAAGTTCGAGCAATGTTGAAGGAGGAGATTGGCTCTATTTCTACCAGTGGCTCTGTGGACTCATCAGAGTTGATCCGAGTGGTGCTTTCTACAAGAGATTCTGCCAGAGAAATAATGAAGAGTGTTCAAGATTTTATGAGAGAAGCCTCTGCCTCTCAGGAATCCATAAAAAGCAAAGTGGACTACTACTTCACCAATGTTTTCACCAAGCATCAACTCGAACACTACTTCAAGCTAATGTTGGAACACATGAAGCTCCCCCCAGTCACTCATGCTTTCAGAGAACAAGTGAGCAAGCTACGAGAACTGACTCCTGCCTTAGAGAAATTCATGGAGAACAATGATGATTTCATCTCTGCTATGGAAAGAGGAGGAGGAATTATTATGGATTTTAGAAATCTGCTGCTGCCCTTCTTGCATGTTGATGCCAGACCAGTCATCATACCTCCTGCTTTGCCTGCTTCTGCTTCAGCTGCTTCCACAGTCCAGCTGACTCCTGTTCAAGCCATTCGAAGCCTCACACCAATGATCACCCAAAAATCTTCAACCTACAAGCCTGACTCTGTGTCAGTGGCCCAGCCTCCTTTGATCTTTTCTGGCATTCCCAAACCTTCACCTACATCCTCACCACCCAAACCTTCTTCTGATTCCAAAGGAAAAACTCACGTGGAAGAGGTGGAATGATCCAGTGGCTAGGATTATTGATAGGAATTCCTTTGTAATCTGTCTTTGTACTTTTTGACTACTCTAATACAGAACTCTTTTTACTTCCCTTGTTTTATTTGTCTCATATATATATATATATATATGCTTTCCCAGTTTTTGATTATCACAAAGGGGGAGAATAAGGGGAGACACTTTTGCGAGAATAAGGGGGAGACCAAGGAGAATGAAAAATATTTTCAATGGAGAAAAATAAGGAATAAGGGGAGACACTTTACCCTTCTCTTCATTTTTCCCTCTGATACTTTGTGTCTATTTAGTACCTTATGATTGTTACCTCTGATAACTTATGTCTATATCATACTATTTTTATTATCTCTGATGCTATTTTCAATAAGAAAATTGAATTCAATATTATACTCTTTACCATTATATTTTCACTATGTTAAATGCCCATATCATAAATTGTGATTATCAAAAAGGGGGAGATTGTTGACCTCACCTATTTTGATAATCTCAATCATGTATTCATATGTGCTGAAAATCCCAATTATGTTTTCACTCTCTATGATATTCTTATGTATCATTGATCTATACTTTAATTCTTTCAAATATGTGATCAAACCAATAATAATCTTTAAAATAGTCTTTGAAATATGTTAATCATCATTTATCCACGTTCATACAAGTTATAAATTGATTCTAACACAATCGGATGTGTTCTGCATAAAACATAAGTAATCTGCCTATAGCTACAGATAAAGAGCTACCGGTAACCAGTCTACCGATAGACTTAGTCTACCGACAGACATCTACCGATAGACTTAACACAGAGCTACTGATGTACTTATAAATATAAGCTATTGACTTACAGACAGCTACTGATACAAACGTAGAGCTACCGGTGTAAGTATAAATAGCTACCGATGGAATAAGAGTCACCGATGGACGAAGCTACCGATACAGACTCACAGCTACCGACGCATGAAGCTACCGACGCACGTAGCTACCGAAGAATGGAGCTACCAATAAACAAAGTCACCGATACAGACTCACAGCTTCCGACGCATGGAGCTACCGATGCATAGGAGCTACCGATGCATAGGAGCTACCGATACATGAAGCTACCGATGTTTGAGCTACCGATGTTCAAGCTACCGATGTTTGAGCTACCGATGTTCAAGCTACCAATGTTCAAGCTACCGATTCTGATTACCTACCGATCACTCAACTCACTGTTTGAATTTCTTTATTTCCTATATTTAATCTATCTAACGGTCATATCATGTACATCTTAATGATTTGTCAAATATCTGATAAAGGTTGTCGGATGTCAGGAACCCGTACCTCGTACCTGCTGAAAAGAAATCTTTTCTGTCCCCTGATGGGAGATAAATACGAGAAGACTACATACCAGAAAAACATGAACGTCTGAAGGAAAAACAAACAACAAGAAGCGAACCAGAAAAGTGTGGTGCATCCAATATACCAAAAATGACACAAGCATGAGAAGAACACAGAGAAGCTCATAGACAATCAAGCATACTCGAGAAGTGTTCTGTGCATACAAGAAGAACTTCATCGACTACATTCTCACTACCTGTGAACCTGGAGCATACGACACTCTGTTTCTCAAACAGAAATGAGAAGAGGACTCAAACTCACTTGCGATCGAATCTGAAGGAGTCCAGAGCTATACTGCAATCACCAGAACCATCTCTAAACTCTACATCTCTTGTTCTGTGATTTATTACCATTCTTTTCGAGCAGTGTGTGTTATCTGCTGTATCTAACACATAAACTGTCTCCTGTACTCAAACTGAAGGATTTGTAAATCCTTACCAAACTCTTCCATTCTTTATTTCCCACGAATAACAATGGTAGAGGTCATGTGTGACCTGGACAGCTGGTTGCTGTTGTACTGTTTCCCACGAAGAACAGTGGTAGAGGTCTTGGACCTGGACAGTTGTAAACTGTTGAACCCCGATCCAGGGTGTGGATCATTTTTATATATACTTTTGAGGGGACTAAGTCTCGGCTTGAGACTGAACCTCTTGGTTACATTGTTGTGCCATCTCTTTCAAAGTTTTATTCCGCTGCTAATCACTTTAAAACTAATACTGTTTTTAAAGTTACTTTGATAATTAAATTACCAAGTGTTTATGTTAAGTGTAGATTAGAAGTTAGTTTCAAAAGATAATCACACACTCCTGTGTTGATTAACTGGGAATTAATCAATCCCTTGAGAATCTGACAGAACCTCTACTTTAATATAAATTCACTACAGTTTAATTTATTATTTTATCTGGGGGTCTTTAAGACACTATTTTTAAATACAGAAATTTTAATTGGTACTCAATTCACCCCCCTCTTGAGTAAACCACTCCGACCAACATATTTCATGAATGAAATAAGTTTTATCCATTTAATCCATTCATAATGGATTAGAACCGATAAAAACCCCATGGGAAGATGTATTACTCTAAATTTGAGAATATATTTTAGTGAACGTCCAACTATATCCCATTATAGATTTAGCACCCAAATTTTTTAAAAATAAATTGAAATTCATGAATATTTTTTTGTAGATATTTATAACTATCCTTTAAACATAATTTTTCCACATTTATGTTTTGAATTTCAAAAAAAATCATCTACAATTGTGTTTAGTTACTTATTTTTAGTCTAATGGAACCAAATTAATTTTTGTTTAATAATAAAATACCCTTATGAGTATTAATATGAACCTCATGAATATGGAATATTATTATTATTTTATTTTCGTAAGGATTTTAAATAATTATATCCTGGTTAATTTTTCAATGTGATGTAAAAGCAGTTATAGTATTGAAATTTTTATTTTTGAATAAATGATGATTTTATTTAAAATTCAAATAAATAATATTTAGAAAATTATTTCTGTAAATTAGAGTTCATTTTTGAATTCTACATGTCACAAAATGGTTATGGTGAATTTTTGGTATTTTTCTAAAATTCATGAATTTTCAATGAGTAGTGAAGTACGGTAAAATATTATATATTCAAATTATCAGTTAAATGCACTATTTATGTCATCATAAGTGATGTAATGCAAATTTTCTAGAACTCACATTCCATTATTACAATTTGGGGAATCATTAATAAACACTATTTATAGTCTTGAGAAAAAATATCATAATAATGATTAAAATAATGTAAAATACCTTCTCTCCTCCACTATAAATACCACCCTCATTCCCCTCTTCCTCCCACGCCTCTCATGCATTTATACTTACCAATGTTATTCCCAATACTCCTCCCAGGGATCTTCCCCACATTCTAGACCTACTAGTCTCCCCAAATATCCAAAACCAAAGACCTTAATAAGGATCTCAAGGAGAAGATATCAAGATGTAATCATCCTTGTTTGTTTTATTTATTTTGTTTTCGTTTTATTTTAAATTATTTTTATTTCCTAACCTCACCTTATACAAGAGGAATGAATGATACAGTATCTTACATGTTCTTTATTTCCTCATTTTCATGGAACACTCACCATTATTTTTCTTTTCCTCTCCCATATATTCAAGAAATTAAAACATCGTCCCTGATGTGTCGAATAACCAACATCGTGGATGATGTGATTTCAATTTATTTTACTTCTTTAAATACATGTCGTGTACCATTTTTATTACTGAACCAGATTATAATTTATGTATTATATCTTATTCAATGTTCTATAATCATTTTATTCACATGTTATTAATTTACAAAACAAATGATTTCATAATTATCGAAGAATCGCTAAAATAACCTAAACAAGATTCAATTATTTTTTATCATATTAATCATCACCATGTTAGAATTAAATATGATAAATGGTATAATTTATGGTTCTGTAAATATGTAAATATCACTACATTCTAATTATGGAGTTTCACTCCCAATCGACTAGAATGTCCATCATGAACCGATCATGTAAAACATGTAAGGAACTAACCCAAAACAATGGATGGAACAAAGTTCTAATAATTAATGGGTGAAATGATGTTATGAAATGATAATATAAGGTTCTATAAAAATGAATATGTTTTTCTAATATATTAATAACACTCTTCTAACCATTATAAAGGAGGTTTAAATGAGTTTGAAGTAAGACAAACCAGAGGTATTGGAATTCATAACCTAATTTCCATTCTTTGAGTTAACATTCTACTTAATTATTTATGTGGTTTTAAAATTTCTTGTGTGATGATTTTTTTTTATATTCTGTTAAATTATGTTTATTTTTAGTGTATATACATATTCCATCCACTATATTTATTCTCACTTGACATAAATCATATTTATAAGGGGTATTTCTAAAAACTCTACTTTTAAGATTCTATTTTACAAAATTCAAAAGAAATGTTTTTTTGCAATTATTATTGATGTATGATTATATTATGGTAATAGGTATTTGATTATGAAGAATTTTAGGACCTATATCTCCCTCTAATTCATTGGGTATGTGAAATATATATGCTGGCTGTATGGTTACTCAATGTGTAACTGCGATGGTTGCACAAACTGTAAGGTAGCTGTGAGGGTTACAAGTTATAAGATAGCTGAGAGGGTTACAAGATTATTTAAATTATTCTATAACATACCTTAATGGTTCTATTTATGTTTTAATATTTGTTGTAATCTGGTGGAAATATCATATTTCACAGCATACATATATATGGGTGACAAGTATGTCTTTCGAAAATGATTTCATAGGTCACAGCTATTCATGGACTAATGTGTTCTTTTCTTATTTTTATATGCCTTGATGAGATTTTTGTTCTCATCCCAAGTTTTTAAATGATTTTCACAGGTTATAAGGATGTTTATGACAAATAAATAAGCAAAGTTAAACGTTTTAATAATTGTCAATGATATCATGTTTTATTTGAAAATGTTTATATTTTGGAGGAAATGGATTCTACTTTTATGGTATCCACACTGTATTTATGTGTAATGTTAGGAATTTATTATGCCCTAATTCTATAAATATATAAACATTAAAATATCCTCAATGTGAAAGAAATTTTTTCTAGTCCAAATTCAAGATTATTTAATGTAAAAAGTTCGGGTCCTTAAAGTTTGTATCAAAGGATGGTTTAGATAAATTTAGGGGTTAAGATGATATTAATTGAATACCATAAATGATTTTTAGTCTATGACTAATTTTAAATGTTATATAATTTAATTATTACCATGTATCATTGAATAAGATATGTTTATTTAATGCTTGTCTATAGTAAAAATAGTGAAACTAAAGAGGAGACGCACCGACAAAAAGACATCCTTCAGAATCTACTACCCAGAATGGTGAGGATTGGAATTGAGAAGTCTGTGATAGTAATTTCTCAGATAAAGTAGCTAATAAATGGCGGTTACATCCAAGAAAAATTTCAACCAGAGGTATCTCAATGGATCATGGTAATATTAGAAAATATTTTTAGACAACACACTCATGCTTTCAATTGATCCTCAAACACAGTAGTGACTAAAGGATGGATTAAATTCCTTGAAAGTATATTTGAAGTTATGGGATGTTCATATAATCAAAATTTAAGTCTTTAAAATTATAATTTTGAAGCTGAAGATGACCAGTGGTGGTCAATGGTCAATAATATCAAGGATATAGAGTATTTTTATACCTTAGGGTGGGATGAATTTAAAAGTATTTTCCTTGAAAAATATATTCCAATGGTGGTGCGACATAGGATAGAGAAGTAATTCATTGAATTGATGAAAAAGGAGGAAGATTCAGTGGTCGTGTATGATGAAATATTCACCCGACTATCGAGGTATGTTCCATATCTCATTCTGGATATTGATAGAAAAATCTACCACGTTTACTCAAGATTAAAGATAAGGTATCTAACTGAGTTGGTCTCTTGTGAATTAAAAATTTATGAGAAACTTTTCCATTGTGTTGAGATGGTCGAGATATATTTTTATTATGATCACATGCACTTTAAAAACAAATAAAGAAGATATCCATATCGAATGTTCTGGGTAATAATCAACCAAATAAAACGGATTGTAAGAAAATCCAATTTCCAGTTTGTGAAAAGTGTGGAAAAAAGTACCCTAGGGAGTGCCTTAAAAAATGGAAAAGTGTTTAAAATGTGGTAGGATTAAAAATATAGACCAATATTATAATGAAAATGATCCTAATACTAATCCTGAAGAGAAAACTATAGTGCGTTTTAAATGTGGTGAGATTGATGATTATGAAAATGTCTTCCCAAAGAGAGATCTGATTGATGAAAAGAAGAATGACTATTTGAAAAAAGGAGAAGTGAGATCCTTTGTGAATATATCAGAATATGTCAATACATCCAATTACGTTGTATCAGGTACCTTGTTTGTTTAATCAGTTTTTTCTATTTTTTTTAAACAGGGTCTACACATTCCATTATTTCTGTGGAATTTTCTTGTAAATTGGAAATAACCCCTCAAAAATGAGACCATAACGTATTGTTAAAACACACAAGGTAATATAATATCAATGAATAATTATAAGAATCATTATATTGTGCTTTGTGGAAAGATGTTACCTGCAAACATTGTTTTTTCCCTTAGTAAAGATTGATGTCATTCTGGGAATGGGTTGGCTTTCTGTTTATCATGTTAAGATTGACTATAGAGATAAAGAAGTTTTTTTTCAAAAAGATTTTAAGTTTGTATACAAGAACGAACCCATAAAGTTGATAACATATTAAGAAGCTATGAAACTATTCAAATATGGAAATGAAATTAATCTTGATCCTATTGGGAACTGTTCATATTAATGATGTGATAGAAGAAAATTAATACCTTGATGTTTTTATTAATGAGTTACCTGGTGTCATACCTGGTCGAGATGTTGAATTCACAATTTACTTAGTTCCAAATTCTAAGAAAATTTCAAAAACCAATATCAAATGCCTCAAATAGAACTTCTTGAATTGAAAAAACAGATGTAGGATTTTTTTGATAAAGGATTCATTCGTCCTAGAACTTCATCATGGGGTGCTCCTATTTTGTTCGTTAAAAATAAAGATGGTTGCATGATAATTTTCATTGATTATTGATATTTTAATAACATCACTATTAAAAATGATTATCTTTTTCCTCACATCAATGACTTGTTTGATCAGCTCAAGGAGCTCAGTGTGTTTCCATGATTTCATTGAGATCTGGATACCATCAAATATATGTGAAAGAGGATGGCAACCCAAAAATAGATTTATGTACTAGATATTGGCATTATGAATTTCATGTTATGTCATTTGGGTTTACTAATTCACCTATTTAATTCATGATGATTATGAATATAATATTTCAAAACATCTTGGATAAGATTGTGGTTGTGTTTATAGATGACATTCTGGTGTTTCCTAATAATAAAGAGGAGCATGAAAAATATATAAGGGTTGTTTTACCAACGTTAATGGAAAAGAAACTATATGTAAAATTTATTATGTGTGATTTTTTGTCACAAAAAGTTTTTTTCATGGGAATATTGTAATTAAGGATGGAATAACAGTTGATCCTTCCAAAACAAAACTGGTTGATGAATGTCCAGGACAAACAAATGATATAGAAATTTGTATTTTTATTGTATTAGAAGGTTATTACCAACGGTTTGTTAAAAAAATTCATGGTTATCTATTCTTCTAACTAAGATAATGTGAAAAAGGGTTAAATTTATTAGGATAAAATAATGAGATATTTGTTCTTACGAATGGAAGAAGAGATTTTTGAATTCTATGGTTTTGGCCTTGCCTTCCCAAAATGGTAAGTTTGTCATCTGTGGTGATGATTCATTGAAGGGAATTAGTTGGGTTCTGATGTTGATTTATCAACTAATTATTTATGCTTCAAGAAAACTAAAACCATGTGAGTTAAATTATCCCACACATGATTTGGAATTTTCATCTGTGGTTTTCTCTTTGAAAATTTGGAGGCGTCATTTATGCAGAGAAAAATGTGAATTATGTAATGCCCGTAAAAGACTATAGTAAATATTCTCCAATAAATAATTAAACATGAGGTAGAGAAGATGGATTGAATTGATAAAGTATTATGATTTCATGATCAGTTACTATAAAAACAATCAATGTGGAATATTCCTTGAGTTGAAAACATAATGTGTCATTAACCATGTTATGTTTGGAACATGATCCCTTGATTAAAGGTTTGATAAATTTTGGTATAGAATTTGTTGATTTAGGAAATACATTTGTTTTTTTCAGTTTTAGTGCATTCATAATTTTCAAACTAAATTATGAAAGTATAGAATGAAGACCGTGAGCTATTGTAAATGGTAGAAATAGTTAAAATGTGTATGTTTCTAGAATTTGACATTGATAATGATTGTGTTTTATGATTTGGAAAAAGGTTGTGTGTTCCTTATGATTCTCAATTGAAAAAATATTTGTTGTGTGAAGCTCATAGTTCTCTATTTTCAGTTAATCCTTACAGTACTAGGATGTAGTGAGACCTTCATGGGTACTATTGGTGGGATGGAATAAAAAAACCTATGGATAATTTTACCATGAAATGTCTGACAAGTCAAAATGTTAAATCATAGAGGCAGTTACCAAGGGTATGCTTTAGCCTTTTCTAGTTCCAAATTGGAAATAGGAGAATGAATCCATGGATTTTTTGGTGGGACTACCAAATATATCTTGATGAAACAATTTTATTTGGGTTTTTGTTGATCGAATGAAAAAATATCCACATTTTTTTCTATTTGAGATAAAATGCCTTTTGATCGGCTTTCTTGATTGTACCTACAAGTGATTGTCATCTTAAATGGACTTCCACTTTCCATTGTATCTGAGAGGTATCACAGGTTCACTTCTAACATTTGGAAGGGCCTTGAGAAGTTATTGGGCATTGAATTAAATTTCAGTACTTCTTTTCATCCTCAATCGTATGGGAAATCAGAATTAATGATTCCGAATTTAGAGGATATTCATTGATCTTGTTCAAGAGACTACCAGGGATTTTGGGATCAACATCTTTATTTCTTTGAGTTTTCTTATAATAACAGTTTTCATTATAGTATTCAGATGGCATATTTTTGAGGCATTATATGGGAAGCTATGTCCGACTCTTGCGTTTTAAGATGAATTTGGTGAACTAATTTTGATAGGCCAGAATTAGTTGACTAAGTGGATGATAAAGTAAAGATGATCTGGTAACACATAAGGATAGATCAGAGTAGGCAAAAAAGTTACGCAGATAACAGACGGAAAACATCTCTTTCGAGGTACGTGACCATGTTTTCCTTAAAATATTTCCTTTGAAAATTTTGATTCATTTTGTTAAGAAATAGAAGATAATTTAGCAGTTCATCAGTCCTTTTGAAATCCTAGAGAATGTTGGACCAGTTGTAAACTATGTAGATTTTCCTCTGACCCTGGTGGAAATCCCACTTATACCAACACTTTAATCCCAATGGTTTTTCCAAACCGTTGGGAAAAATTATATATACCAACGGTTATGTGAATCTGTTGGTGTATACAGATATATGTTGGGTTTTCCCAACAGTTATAGTTATTAGTTGGAAAAAAGCATCTCAATACCAACAGTTCATATGAACTGTTGGGATAGAGACCCCAAAAAAACCCCAGCCATTAGGCTCCTTCTCCCATCTGGTGATGCCCCACTTCTATATATTGCACAGCACCGCTCCTCCCGACCTCCCCTCACTGCCTGACGTCACCTTTCCGCATGACCTCTCCTCACTGCCTCTCCCATTCTGTCCTCCCCTCACCGCTTCTCTCATTCCCCTCATTCTCCCTTCCCCCCTTTCCAACAGCCCCTCACTGCTCGCCGCTCGCCGCTCACTGCTCCCTGCTCGCCACTCGTTTCTCTCTGCTCCCTGCTCGCTACTCCCCATTCCCCACTGGTCATCACCCACCTCTCCCTCCCTCCAATCCTGATCCCTAGAAATCGTTTCTCACCCATCCCCCACAAATTATTCACTCTTCCTATCATTCATGACGTGTACAGAGGTAGAATTTATGATTTCCGTAGTGTCCGTTTTAGGGTTATTCAACGACTTCACTGAAGAATGTTGAAATCAATCATTTATGATAGATATTTTGCGATAATTAGGAATAAGGGATCCCTAAATCAGTGATTCATATTCTTTTTTGGGTTATTTAGTGTTTTATATTCTGTTTTTTCTATAATTAGGATTAGGAAGGGTTATTAATAAATTTTACTATAATTAAGAAGGGTTATTCATCCCTTCCTATTTTTTCACATCCATCCATTAAGGTACTAACTTTTTCATATTATTCTAAGGTGTTTTTCCCAAAATGAATTTTATTAGTTATAGAATAGTCATTTTCAATTGGGTCTTTGTGCATCCGAGATTCATGGATGCATTGAGAGTGACATAGAAGAATAACAACACTCTATGAAGGATTCATTTTTCAAAATTATTTTCCTTTAAAAATAAATATATATATATGAAGTGAGTGTTATGTGAAATTTCTATTAAATTTTTTTTATATCAGAAAGTATGGTAATAATGTGGGTTTAACAACTTCTATGTTATAACACTGACTAAGGTGTTTTTCTCAACACTGGAGCTCTTTTTGTATCTCAAAAGTGTTTGATTTTCGTTTCACTTTCTTACTGCTAACATTATAAACATGTTTTTGTTGAGGAATCATGGTTTTAAATTCTATCATATGTTAATTATTGTTTCAGAATTTCATATTCACTTGAACAATTATAGAACTCTCATTGTTTTTTTTAGTTTATCCTTTTATAACTCATCAGACCATATGATCAAACATTTTTTCTTATCGTGTTGAACCTCCTTCATAGGTGTGGATCCATTTGTATCCACATATTTTGAACATGATAACATTGGATCTTTTTCTTTTACCCATAATAAAAAATTTTAAACAATAGAATTAATGTCAAACATTTGATAGCTCCATGACCGACATAATTATACCTTCAAAACACATCTTCAACTGCTTTTGATTTTCCTTAAGAAATCTCTTATTATATTCTATAGAAATGTCAACCACTAATCAAATTCTAATATATCTTTCTTAGATGGTTTCCATTGTTAGTTCAAAATACCTATCCTAAACTTTGTAGATAATTATTTATATAATTTCCCCTTATCTAACTTTGAACCTTGTGTTGAGGGCGTATCATGGTTCTTTTGGGTCCACATTAGACGTGATTTGGCATCCGCTACAGAAGGTAAACCAGTTTGGATCATCAAGGTTCATCTTCCACCATTTGAGGTTGGTTTATTCTTCCCTATTTGTTTGGCCCAATTTAATTTGGGGCGTTTGGTGATTTATGTGTCTATGAAAAATCTATATTAGGTATGAATTTCATGAATAACACAACTTTATATCTTTCCCCTCTTATGATTTTCCTTATATGATATCATTCATTACAAAAAAAAATTTACTCGAGATATAGAACTAATGGATATAATTATTAATATGAATTGAATTATTATTATTAATTTCATGATCTACTAGAAGGAAAATGAATGAAATGGTCCAAGGTAATATAAACAAAAACAAGGAAAACTAAATCTAATGGAAATGTCCCAAACAAACATGTATCGAACTAAACTAAACTAAGCTTAAACTTGAGCCAAAGTGATCATATACCATTAATAGGAAGAATAATTGTTAATTAATAGTAATGTACTATTTGATAGTATCATTTAAAAACATGGATATGTTTCCCCTCTACTTGCAAGAACAAGATTTGACCCATGGGGTGTTGTGGTTCTTATATGTGTTTTAAGGTTTTGGTAGGGAGTTGTATTTTTTCAACTTGGAATTAGTGGATTTGGTTCTCTAATTCAAATTGAGGTTAGGATTTAATGTCTTTGGTTGGTTTCTCACTAGTTACTTAGTGTCCTTTCTGTGTTTAAGGTACTTAATATCCTTTTTGTAGTGTGTTGATCCCTGCTCATTGGTTTCAAGTCACCAAGTCTTGGGAGACTTTGTTGTGTGTTCATAGGTAAGTAAGTATATGTATGTGGTTTCCCCTACTACATCAATAGTCATCCATGGTAGTGATTATGAACATATGGGTCTAGGTATTCCCATGTATATATGTATAAATGCATACATAGGTGAGTGGAGACTGGTATATACATATAAGCATATGGGAAAGGTTCCCCTTTCACATGGTCAGGGCCATGCATGTGTTTTCATCGGGGCTAGGTGCCCTTGCATGTGAGTGTAGGTGCGTATAACTAGTGGGGGAGCAGTAGATTTTAGTTTGAAAGCTCCAACAGCCGAAGTGGAGAGCTTGGTTCCACCTTGAGGTAGGGTCCCTCTCCTAGCCTCTTTAATTCCTGAATGATTTAAATTGAATTTAACTTCATTATTAATTATTCTTAATTATATTTAATTTCATATATTGAATAACTATTCAATAATATAATTGTTTCATTTGATAATTAAATTCATGTTTTTATATTAAAACCCCTCCAGCAGAGGTTCAATGTCCGCAACGACTCCTAGTGATTGTTATGTTGATCTAGTAGCTTATATTATTGCATTTTATTTGCACTAAATGAGTTTTAGAATAAATGTTACATATAATTAAATGAATTTTGTGATAAATCCATTCCATGATTTTATAATAAAACCCCTCCAATGGAGGTATGCTATCTTCTAAACCAATGTGTAGTGATTGTTATTTGTATCATGTTTAGATTTTGATTGATTTTTCCATATGTCACATGTTGGTGTTTGTATTGTGGAATGTTAGTTTTTGATTTATTTGAATAATATAAATTGGCTTAGCATACTCATTTAGATCTAATGACTTTTCTGGAGTAGGAATATATCTTGACCATTACACTTTCCTTTTCACCCATTGAATATTATAAATGTAATTTCAATGTTTAGGTGAAGTGAATGAATTTGTAAATGGTTTTTTAGGGTGTATGATTATTTTACTTCATTTTGTTTCCTTTTAGACATTGTGTCATTGTGTATCTCACTACAACCTTCTGATGAACACTTGTTATAACATATTAAATAGTTGATTTGTTCTGTGATGTCCGTTGTGACCTTATCATAGGATGAAACCCATTTTGGGTGTTTTCCAGGCCTCTTGGCCACCCATTTGGATGTTTACCCAAGCCTATATATCTAAAAACACTGATGGTGTCATTGTTTAACACCTATTAGGATTATGGTTCTCCCCACCATAAGCTTCATATTAACACCATTTGGGGTGTCTTCCTAGCCTCAATGCACATCTAATTTTTTATATGTATGAATTCTCCCATAAGATTAAGGATTCATCCTGAGATGTTAAAACAAACTCAAATTATATTTTTCTCAAGGTGACTGAAGTTTTATAATTAGAGTTCCAAGAAATTCATATTCCATTGAAAATTAATACACCTGCATAATTTGACTCTCAATCAGTAGTTTCAGAAACCTAGTGCCACTTTTAGAAACAACAAACATAAAATATATATCTTTATCATACAACAATTCTGAATCAGGAGCCTATTTTTTGTAACATAAGATTGGTTTCTATAATGTGAAAGAAAACTACATAGGATTTATTAGGAATACTTTATAATGTGTAATAAAAATTTTGATATCTAGTATAGACATTGGTAAGTAGAAAAAATTTCAATAATAATTAAAAACTCTATATGATCACTAGTCCTCTCCACATCATGCCATGAACACTTGGTTCCATGTTCTATAAGAGTTGAGTCATATCCGGATTTTTCCATTCTAGGGATTCATTAATTGCATATGAAATTATATAATATGATTGAAAAAAATAAGAATAAAATATTTTCTAATAAAATAAATATTAATAAACTTTCTCAATAGAGTTTATGAAACCATTTATGTATGGTTTTTTGTTTTGTTTTTGTCCTTGTCCTTCAGAGATTGATATTTTTATGATCCTGATTATCATATGAGTGCTTTGACACTTGTAGAGAAAATGATTATACATTATCTTTTTTTCTGTGTGAGAACAGTAAACAACACACACCACATATAGTGTAGTTGTAGAATTCTACAACAACGGGGAATCATAGGGATGATCATCTTTGTGATTGTATTCCATGAGTCTTTTGATCAATGTTGAGACTGACTAATCATAATATCTTCCGGTGGGGCGACAACCAGAATGTTCCCTGCCTCGTCCCACTCCCTTCACTCCTGGCCAGAAGATGTTCCCCTGTGGATGTCATTGGACCATGCCAACATGATGCGGTCATGCCGCGGTCACGCCTTGGTCACACCATGGTAATGCTGTGATTTGGCCCTGCTCTAGGACGACACCCCGCGACAGTTGGCGGTCCTGTCAGAATTCGACGTATGATATGTAGATTGAGTTTTAGATACATTACCCACCCATAGTTAATGGGGAGGGAGGCCCTCAGGTAGAAAATCTCTAGATTGAGTCTCTCATGAAAATATTTAGTCACCTGTAGACAAAATTGGAGATGAGGGTGAGGCATCCTACTTGTATTCTACAAGGACCATCTATGTGCTCGAGGGACATCATAGTAAATTTCGGACAATAAGTAGACTTAAGAATACTTTTATAATTATATTTGAATTCTAAAAAGTTGCTAAAAAATTTTTGTTTTAAAATGATAGCATTTTTTTGGAAATTTTTTAAATTCTGTTAGAAAAAGGGATAGTAAAAATTATTTTTAGTGTTTTAGAGTGATTTTAATAAAGTAAAATTAGAATATTTTAAAGGATTGAAGCCGAATTCACTTTTAAAATAGATTATTTTGAAGTATTTGAATGTTAGAAATGTTTTACCAATATCTATAATTTCATTTTAATGGTTTCATAAACAATTAATGTTTCTCTTTATTAGATGAATTTTTCAAAACCTCAAGGGTAAAAATGATGTTTTAATGAATGAATGTTCTTTTTAAAATAAGTTTTAATAAAACAATGTTGGGTTAAATAAGAAAATTTGGATCACTTATTCAATGAATTAAAAGTCCATATTTCTGTATTTTTATGAATTTATAAATTATTGTATTTTAGTTATATTTAAATGATGTTTTGAGATTACTTATTGTTCAATTTTATGTCTCATGGGGCTGGTGTTTTGAAGTCCATTTTGATGGTGTTTGTGTTTCTTGTTTTAGAGTATATATATATATATATATATTTATATATATATATTCAAGGAATATAGAACATATATAAAAGGTGTAAGATAAAATAAAATGAATAACAAACCACTCAACCAATGGTTGGAACAAGGTGAACAAGCACGAGGAACAGGGCCAAGTAGCCAAGAAAAGAACCAGCCCCCTGGGAGAACCAAGTCTGTAGAAGCAAGCCAATCGCCCAAAATTCCAAGCCACATGGAGTCCCAAACCCAGAGAGATGAAGCAAGCACTCTCAGGATCACGCGGCCAACAAGAATAGTGAGCATAGCAAGCAGCGCCCAAATGAATAGACCATAACAACCACCATCATCTCACCACAAGCAGCAGAGAAGTAGCCTCCACAAGAAAACACATATAAGAAACACATGAACATCAAACGAACATCCAACCAGAGACCCCAGAATCACACAAAACTGTCCTGTCGTTGTGAATGCACCAAGTTCCACTCGACGCAAGTGAAAACCAAGAGGAAAATGCATGCACCCACCCACACAAACCCACACACCCAAACCATGGAGAGCACACACTCCCACACTAGAAAACACATGCACGCACCCAACCACATGAACGCATGCTCCCAACCACCAATAGAAGGGGGCTTCCATAGTCCACCTATGAATCATCTTCCACCACATCCACCATAGTATAGCTTGAACCAGCCACATCTAGCCCACACCAGCCCCCTTCCACCATCATTTCAGCCCACTTCCACCAGAATTCCATCCCACTGCAGCCCCCCTGCCACCTTCGAATCAGACTACACTATCCCCCCACCACCTACATCCAGCCCCCTTCCACCGGTATTCCAACACCCTTCCACCTAAATTCTAGCCTGCACCAGCCCCTAGCCACCAGTAATCTAGCCCACACCAGCCACCACACCAGCCCCCACCCCCCAGCCTCCAGAAAAAAACGCATGCCAGCCCTCTACCTCCTGCAAAACTGCCACAACCACCAGTTATTGCCCTCACCAGCCCCCGGACTCCTATATCCCAGTCCGCACTAGCCCCTTTCACATGCCCAATAGCCCCCATCCACCTGAAATCCAGCCCACACCAACCCCCTACCACCTATTGCAGCCCACACCAGCCCCCTTCCATTACCCTGCCACATGCCTTCCCGCCCACACCGGCCACTCCGGCCCGCATCTGCCACCGCACCAACCCCCAGTCTCCGGCATTCCAGCCTAGAACAACCCCCTTCCACCTTTAAAACAAACCAATACCACATGTTCTATCCCACACCTGCCCCTGCCACCTGCATTCCAACCCGCACCTACCACTCCAGCCGAAACCAGTCACAGACACCAACCACAATAGCCAAAAACCCCAGCACATGCACACAACCAAACCGCACACAACTCCACAACAAACCATCACCCCATCCACAAACCACCACCACTACATACAGCCCAAACAACCAACCAGCTAAACTAGTACTCCATCCCCCATCCAAACCACACATCCACCATAGAAAAAACCACAGGCCACCCCCAGAGGAATCCATTAAAGGACCTTTCCAAAGGAAATTCATATGGTTGGCTTCAATGGATTGTACCACTCACTTTGGTAAAATGAAGTGATTGAACCAATAATATTTAATACTAAAAATAACCAATTGAACAAGTTTTAACTGCCTATAATAGGGGAGAGAGTTATTATCCAAACTTTAACTCTTAGAACAATTTTCTTTTCCAAGACCACACAATCATAATCTCTATGCTTGGAAGTGATGAGGGTAACTCCCTGATAACAAAGAGGAAGAGACCTCTTATTAACCCCAAAATAGCCTCAATATAATCACAAACATTTGGAGAGATAACAGCCACAAACATTAATGACTTCAAAATATTACCATTCAATCCAGAGAGAGAAGAAAAAATATCCAAAGCATGCTTTATGACTAAAATGGAATCCAAATAACCATAAGAAAAGAAGATAAGTTCCTATGAAAAACAAACTTGAGAAATAAAGGTTTTACCACATTTCCAATTAAACTAGTAAGCATCTGAAGATTAAATAAGGGAGTCTAGGATGCGCAAGAAAAACTCCATGAAAATCACAAAAAGGAAAGGAAAAAGTGGATCCCCTCGCCTGAACCCTCTTTTCCAAGAAACATAGCCATGTGAAATACCATTACTATTAACTGAGAACATTGGGGTTCAAACACATCTATTATCCCAATATGAGAACCTTGTCTGAAATTAGATTAGGAAGAAAGTTTCCCATAAGAAGTCCCACCTGACCGAATCAAAATCCCTGAATAAATCGATCTTGAAGGCACACCTAAGAACCCCAGAATCAATATGGCAGCCCCACAATAATTCATGGGTAATAAGATTATTAGGATGAATTGGTTTTGGTACTAAATTTTGGGGGTCTTTTTATCCATATTTAGATTTATGATTCTATTAATGTTATTTTTGTAACTATCCTACTAGAGGGTCCGAGTTATATGTGGTGGATATCTATTATTCAGACTAAGCCAGAACAAGATATTCATGAAAAAGTATCAAGGAATGGTTCATTTAGAATTTTTTCATAATGAAGTGAAGGTAATGATGGCTATAGAATTTTATAGGATCCAGTAAAGAGATGAAATTTTGTTTGAGCATAGAAATCATTTTATCCAGTTGGTTCCATACATTCCTAATCTAGACTTGGACGATTCTTTAATGGCTTGGTGGTTTGAGTATAGTCTTTGATGAATTGTCACTAGTTTTTTCTTCCATTGGACTCCACTTCTATAGAGTGATTGTGAGATAAGATATAAATGTTGATGCATGATTAGTATGGTCAACTATACTGTTGGACTTTTGACTTTCAACTAGCAGCCACTACAGCACTTTTGACAAAGGTGGTCGTTGTTCACTTTAGCGACATGAACATCCTGTTCATAATAGTGGATTTTCTTCTCCATATGTAGCCCATTTTTAGTCTAAGGATTATAACCTACAAATCTCAATAATTTGGGCTCCCTATTTTTAGTGAGAATTCTGCCTCTCCATGGACGTTTGGATTATTCAGGAACCACGTAAATTTTCGTGTTCTGTTTGATTTATTTAATTTTTCATTTCCTTTAATTTCTCATTTCATTCATTGTGACTTCTGATGATTCTTCAATAGGTATTTCAAGTTTCTTTTATTCTAGTTTCTTCTATTCTTGGGTGTGGTGGAGAAATCTCCAATAAGGGAAAAAGGAAGTGTTATGTCAGACCCTATAAGCGGTGGTCTAAAAAGTATATTTTTTTCTCACTAGTTTCTTCTAGGATAAAATAAATTGTTTTATATTAGTGCCAAAAATGGGACATAAGAAACATTGTTTTTAGGATCATCAGAGGTATTTTTTTAGACTACCAGATGAAGTCTAATAAATGTGAATATATTGGGTTACATGAATCAATTTAAACTACTAGATAGAGTCTTTGGGATACTGAATCCATTGAGGTGATTCCTATTTGTTTTGTTATATTGGTATATATCATAATTATCCAGAATGAAATTTTGGTTGTATTGGAAAAACCAGAAGGTTGTTGTGTAGTGGCTGGATACCTGGGGGTGCAGGGGGGTCAGCAGGGCAGGGCGAGGGTGCAGGTGGGGTGTCTTGGAGGGGTAGACTAGGAGGTGTCCAAGGGTTTTCCGGGTGGGTTCTGTTGGGTAGTGGGCATGGTGCAGTTGGGGTGTCTAGGAGGGGTTATCCAGGGGGTGTCCAAGTGATTTTTGGGGGTGTCGGGGGGTTTTCAGGGAAGGGGTGTAGGTGGGGTGTCTAGGAGGGGCCAACCAGGCTGGTGTCCAAGGGTTGTCCGGGGGGTGATGGGGTCTGCAGGGTAGGGGGAGGGTGTAGGTGGGGTGTCTAGGAGGGGATGTCCTGGGGGTATCGAAGGTTTTTCCTAGTGGAGGGGGGTCTTCCGGGTAGGGTTTTGGTGGGGTGTCTAGGAGGGGTTGTCTAGGGTGGTGTCCAAGAGTTGTCTAGGGGGTGTCGGGGGGTCTGCTAGGCCGGGGGGAGGGTGCAGGTGGGGTGTCATGGAGGGGTTGTCCAGGGGTGTCAAATGGATGTCTAGGGGGTTCTGGGGGGTCTGTAGGGTAGGGGGTAGGGTGCAGGTGGGGTGTCTAGGGGGGATGTCCATGGGCTGTCCAAGGGCTGTTTGGGGGTGTCCAAGGGCGATCCGGGGGTCTGTAGGGTAGGGGGTGTAGGTGGGGTTTCTAAGAGGGGGTGTCCAAGGTCTGTCATGCAGGGGGTGTTCAGGGGGTCTAGGGGGATATCCAGGAGGGGTGTATAGGGGCAGGGGTATCTAGTGGGGGTGAAAGGGGGATTTCTAGGGGTGAAATGGGGCTATCCATGGGGGCATGGCGGTGTTCAAGGGCGATGCAAGGGGGTATCCAGGGGTCATGAGGGTGTTCAAGGGAGGTGCAAGGGGGGTTGTCCCGGGGGGCATGGGGGAGCATGGCGGTGTCTACGAGGGGTGTCTAGAGGGAGTCTAGGGGGAGGGGTGTCTAGAGGGGTCTAGGTTAGAGGGAGTGTCCAGTGGGTGTGAAAGGGGGTTGTCTAGGGTTGAAAGGGGGTTGTCTAAGGGGGGCATGGGTTGTAGGGGTTGTTCAAGGGGGTGCATTGGGGCTGTCTAGGGGGGGTAAAAAGAGGTTGTCCAGGGGGAATGGGGGTGCAGGTGGTGAAAGGGGCTATCCAGGGGAGCATGGGGTGTAGGGGGTGTTCAGGGGGGGTGTGGGGATGTTTTTTTGAATTCAGTACATTATATTATCTGCATTAGTGTTTTTTAAAATTCTGTATTTTCACTTGTTTTATTCATCATTGAATATTTTGTACATAATTGTTTTTTTTTGTAATCATTATTCTGTAGGTTTTTACTATAATTCTAGAGTGGAGCTAGCTACCTGCAACATGTTGGAGTTGCAGTACTAGAATTAGAGAGGTAAGGTCACTGGAATTACATAGGAGGGGAGGTCATTGTATGTTGGTTCTAGCTAGATGGAAGAGGGGCTGGTAGGAAGAGGTGCCCACATTTGTTTTCTAGAGATGACTAAATACCAACGGTTCATTGAACCATTTCTATATAGATCCATACAACCTAGATTATGGAAAAAGTTCACATTGAACTGTTGAAATTTGTGTATACAAATAGTTAAAAGTCATTGTTGTAGTTGTATAAACCCATGGTTATTAACCATTGGGATTGAAATTTAACAATGGTTAATACTAAAGCACTGGTATTTTGAAAATCTAGATGACCTATCCCAATGGTTCAGCATGAACTGTTGGTATATTGAAATCCCTATGCCTCAAAGCCCAATGGTTCAGTGAACCGTTGGGAAAGAAATTCCCAACGGTTTTGGGTCTTTTACAAATAGTTTGAAAGAGTTGGTATGAACTTAATTTATAGTAGTGTGAGTTGGTTTCTGGTACATAATGTTTTTTATGCTTTGATATTGAGAATGTATGTGCCAGATTGAAATAATTTTCTATTCCCAGAAGCAGTTCAGGTAGAATAGAACCTTACTTATGAAGAGAAACCAATTCAGATTCTTGATCAAAGGGAACAAGTATTAAAGAATAAGGTAATCCACCAGGTAAAGGATTTGTGGACAAACCAGATGGTTGAATAAACAACATGGGATTCTGAAAATATTATGAGGGAAAGGTACCCCCATTTGTTTAATAAGTAAATAAAATCATGAGGATGCAATTCTTAGATTGTGGGGAAAATGTAACACCCCAAGTTTTTAAAAATAAATTAAAATTAATGAATATTTGTTTTAAGTAGATATTTAAAACTATACTTTCAACATAATTGTTCAACATTTCTGTTTTTTATTTCAAAAAATGGTCATCTATAATTTTGTTTAGTAAGTTATTTTCTGTCTAATGGAACCAACATAATTTTTTGGTGAATAGTGACATACCGTTATGAATACTAATACGAATAGTAATATGACCCTACTGAATATTAAATTGTATCATTATATTATTTTCTAAAGCATTTATGATAATAACATGTTGGTTAGTTTTTCAATGTGATATAAAAGCAGTTACAGTTTTAAAATTATTATTTTTCAATAAATTATGATTTTATTTAAAAATTAATTTAATAATACTTAGAAATTTGTTTTCAAAAATAGAAGTTCATTATTTAATTCTACACATGAAAAAATGGTTAGGTAGATTTTTTGGGATTTTTCTGAAATTATTGGATATTCAGTGAATAGTGAAATATAGTAAAATACCATATATTCAAATTATTAGTCAAATACACTATATATGACATCATAAGTGATTTAAGACCAATTAGTTCAAAATCAGATGACATTATTATTATTTTGGGTCACATTAATTAAGACTAATAATATTTTTGAGCAAAAATATTATAATAATGATAAATATAATTTAAAATACCTCCTCTCCACCACTATAAATACCACTCTCATTCCCCTATTCCTCCCACACCTATCAAGACTTGATCCTTAACTAAGATCTTCCCAATACTAACAATTCTCTTCTCCACGTCTTAGAGCTACTGGTCTCACTAAAAGGCCAAAACCAAAGCCCTTAATAAGGATCTCAAGGGGAAGATATCAAAAGGTAAACATGCTCGTTTATTTTCTTTCTTTTCATTTAATTTTATTTTCTATTCTTATTATTTCATTACCTACCCTTATCTAAGAAGAATGAATGATCTAGTATCATACATATTCTTTATTTTATCATGTTTATGTAATACTCACCATTATAATTCTTCTCCTCTCTAACATACTCAAGAAATTAAAACATCCATTGTGATATGTCGAATTACTGACATCGTGGATGATGCAATTTCAATTTTTTAATTACTTAAAGACAGGTCATGAAACCATTTTCATGGTTGAGAAAAATTATAATTTCTGTATTATATCATATATATGGATTTGGAATCATTTTATACACATGTTATTAATTTATAAATCAAATGAGTTCATAACCATCGAAGAATCACCAAAATGTCCCAAAAAAATATCAATAATGTTTTAACTTATGAATCATTTTCATGTAAAAATTAAAAATTCTAAATGGTATAATCAATGGTTCTGTAAATATTTAAATAACACTACATTCCAATTCTATATTTTTACTTCTAATCGACAAGAATATCCATCATGAATCGATCAGGGAAAACATGTAAAGAATGCACCCAAAATAATGGAAGGAACAAAATAATAATAATTAAATGGTGAAATAATTTTATTAAATGATAATATAAGGTGGTGTAAACAATAATATGTTTCTATAAGATATTAATTACACTATTTTATCCATTATAAAGTAATATTAAATGAGTTTTAATTAAGACAAACCCGAGGTAAGGGATTTCATAACCTGATTTCCATTCTTTGGGTTAACATTCGACTTCATTATTTTTGTTGTATTAAAATTGTTTGTGAGATGATTTTTGTATATTTTATGTATAATTAAGTGTATATATAGTGTATACACATATTTCATTCACAATATTAATTCTCACATCAATTATATGATATTTATATGGGGTTTTTTTTTTAAAATTCTCTTTTAAAATTATATTTTACAAAATTCAAAAGAAATTTTTTTATGAGATTATTCTTGTTGTATGATTATATTCTGGTAATTTGGAATTGTACATGATTGACGGTGGGACCTATATCTTCCTTCAATTCATTGGTTATGTGTAAGTTGGAGTTCGGTCGTATGGTTACTCCAAGTGTAACTGTGATGGTTACACAAACTGTAAGGTAGCTGTGAGGGCTATAAGTTATAAGGTAGCCTAGTGGGTTAAAAGATTATATGTGTAATTCACCAATATACCTTTATGGTTATAATTATGTTAATATATATGTGGTAATCCTGTGGAAATATCATGTTTCACAAAGTAATTATATATGGGTGACAAGTATGTCTTTTGAAAATGATTTCATACGTTATATATATTCATGGACATATGTGTTTTTTCCATCTGTATATATCCCTTACTCTGCTTTTTGTGCTCATCCCTTGTTTTTAAATGGTTTTCACAGGTTATAATGATGTGTATGAAAAAGAAGGAATCCACGTTAAATTATTTAATAATTTTCAAATAAATCATGTTTTATTTGAAAAGTTTTATATTTTGGAAGAAATGAATATTGTTTTTATGGTATCCACTCTGTATTAATGTACAATGTTATCAATATATTATTTTTCAATTATCTAAAGCGCTAAACATGAACCAATCCTAAATGTGAAAGGCAGTATTTTCATGAATAAATTCAAATATAATGTATTGTAAAAATGTCATGTCCTTATAATAGAATTATTTTGAAAGATTACAAACTTTTTTAGGCCTTTTCTTTGTGTTTCTAAGGTGTTGGAGGTGTTATAAGAGTGCTAAATGAGTTTAAGAGGTCATAGTTGACTATGCCTTTCTTAGATTTCACCACCCCAAGGTAGTGCCCTTAGAGATGGACATGGTGCTTGGTATGGGTTCTATGTTTCTGTAGTGGGTGGATTCTATGGATATAAAGAATTAAATGTTGACCATAGGTTTGGAAATATCCTTAGTCATGGTAGTGGTGTCCGTAGAATCTCCCAGGTCAAAATGGGGAGAGGTGTAGGTTGTTATGTTGGTATATATTTTTAGTGGTTAAGGTTTTTTCTATCTGTTTTGTGTTATTATGGGTCTTGAAACATGGATCCCCACATTTTATGTGGTGGATATAATAGGAATACCTTAAAGGAGTCACAGAGAAACCTAGGTTGAGTTACCACATTGTAGGTCATTTTTGTTGGTGAATATTGCACCACGAAATTCTGGGGGATAATTCACCACATTGGGGAATAAACTCTCAAGTTCTGGGAATAGTACTTGGAGTATTCTCTTGAGGTAAATGAGGATACTGTTTTATGTTTGTGGTAATAGTGGGGCTTATTTGAAGTGAGGAAAAATATCAAAGACACAATGTAAATAGTAAGCAAGACACTTCCACATTATGGTGGTGCCTATGATGATCCTTGAAGTGGAAAACTAGGCTTCACTTCATCATGGAGGGTATTCATGAATGGGGTTGTGGAGTGGGTCCTATGATGCATGTGTTTTGGGGGTGATGGACTATAGAAATGGACAAGGTTATGTTATAAATTGTTGGAGTCTTACTATGATGGATTGGTTAAAGGATCTTATATCTATTTTAGTCACCACTAGGTTGTGGTAGTAACTAAGATTGTCTCCATCCCTCCATAATTGGGGTTTCAACATTTTTTCACTTATTCCAACCAACCATGGTAATGTTTTCCACAACTATGAAGTATTTTATGCTTCCACATGGTGTATTTAACAACCAAAACATTTTTCCTTTTTTATTTATATATTAAGTTGGAGTTAGTGAGACTTAAATATAAATAATTCCCTAACAGATATTTATAAATTTTAATATTCATCTTATTCTAGTTCCATCCATTTTAGTCTAATTTTTCATCATCTAAACTCAAAAAACTAGATTTTTTCCAGTTCACTTTAATATTTTTGGAGGAATCTAAAAATCCTTGATTGATGAAATTGTTTCTTCTTTAGTTTACGATCTCTCTTCAATTATTTTATTTTAAGTATATTGAAATGCACCGACCCCAGAATCTAGGAGCTGGTGCATTATTTTAATACATTGTCATGATTACAAGGAATTATGTATGGAAGGACCGATTAGTTTTGTAGTCTTAGGAACAAGATACATACATAAGTAAAAAACTACAACGTGAAAATAAAAACCACTGTAATTTATTCCATTAGAAACATCAATGCTTCCAAGATTACCCATGAAAGTCACACATAACTAACTTCTTCATATCCTGAGAAAATGAAACATCAGAAAGAGGTGATCTCAAATACTCAGTAAGAGTAAGCAATAAAGTGGAAGATAACATAAACATTAGGCTTGGTGAATAATTTAAAACACATTCCTTTATAAATAATTAACATGAACACTTTATGGAAGGAATATGAGCTGAGTAAATAATTCCATAATAAAACAAAGTCATGGGTATTCTACTAGTCGAATAACCACATGAAATATCATTAGTTAATCTCATAATGATGGAATGCATAATACAGGACATCATAAGAACATAGTCCATGCCTCATGCCAAGACTACAAATAAGATTTTTGTCAAGGACTGGTGCCCAGATACTAGTTTGTCTCATGAAACCAACCACTTCATTGAGGTGTTTTAGAGGTCTCCACCCATAACTTACTAAGTCTAAAGCATTCCTCATATGAAAAGTATTAAACATAACAAAATCATTCTTATTAAACTAGTATACGAAATGTCAATAATTTAAACATAAACCATGAATGGTATAAAAATAGCTCATCCATAGTCAAACATATCTCATTCAATTCAATATTTAAGATTTTATCATAATAAATGAACCTCAATGGATAATAACGAAGGATATTGACATAGATGAAAATAATCATCAAAACTATTTGAGAGAACTATCCACATTTTTCTTGAAAACATTCAACAGTATCACTATTTATCAAGAAGCTGTTTAAAATAGATTTTTGAATCAAAGGGTCTCATAACACTTTGAAACTTTTAAAAGGAATTTTAATTTTATAACATTAATGTCGATATAAATAAAACCTTAAAATAATTTTTAAAACATGTTCATTAATAATAAATATTTAGAATAATAAATCTTTAAAACATTTAAAATTATATTTTAGTTAGAGTTCCTAACCTAATGACAGACACTCAAACACAAATAATTGAGGTATTAAAAATATAATAAAATCCTGAGAAAAAAGGTATTCATGATATATTATGTCAAATTACAGTATATACACCAAATAAAAGTGAATTGGCGCATAACAACAAAGATGTCTCAATTGAATGTAAGTTGAGATGAAATCCCTTATAAAGATTGTACTCTTACCTTAAGGATAAATCAATAAAATAATTATGTGTTAAAAATATAAATACACTTAATATTATTGGATATTCATTTTAAATAAATTAGAGGACATGCACACATATTCTTTTAGAAACAACACCAATGAATTGGATGTTTAACTCAATGAATGGATGTTGAGTTAAGATCAAGTTCATATAAATGACTTAAGAAATTATCAATGGAGTGATTATGTGTATCAAAAGTATGTCCACAAAAATGGGAGTGGAAACTACTACATAAATAATAAATAGTTATTCTAAAAATAATCTTGGAGTAAAATAATCAATGAAGTATGCGTAAATCCCACGGAGTGGAAAATAAAATTTGAAATTCCCTTACCGATTTGGTAACTTATGAAACTTAAAACCCATGAAACAATAGTCATACAATGAAGATTTAAATAACCATAAGTTAAAGTTTATTAAACCAATAAAACAATCATGGAATGTACATACGCCACACAAAAGGAAATAGTGGACAATATAGCATGAATCTTACGAGAATAAAAAGAGAGATGAAAACCCCTTACTTCGTAGTAATAAATCGGGTTGTATGACCAAAAGTTCATAACCACCAAATTAATCATATAATACCATGAATATAAATATAATAATGATAATATATATCTAATGTATGTAAACAATACACCACATCCAATAAATAAGTGGCAAAAAATAGAAATCTCACTAAATTAAACGTGAGATAAGAAACCCCTTACCTCAAGTCCGAATTGTCTTGTATGTTTCTTGTTCATACTGAATAATAAACATAATTTAATTTATACATGATTAAGAAGATTTTTCAAGTTTATTATTCCTTTTATATCACTTATTTCTTTGTTATAACAATTATTTAATTATTTTAGTTCATATTGTATATTTTATTGATGTTCGGAACATTAATCAAAAATGAACTTGTTATAATTACAATTTGTCCATGTGGTCAAAATTCCATTATCTCCATAATTATATAAATTATTTAGATATCATATATATATATATTATATCTAGTATTTAAGTATATTTATAATAGTACATAACATTTGGTGATAAGAAATGAAATGTACCGTTCATTGAGACGGTAAGTCGTACGTATGCATGAACACTACTTACATTTATATTTTGTATTTCAATGGAATTAAAACATAATGATACTTAGATATAATAAAATCATATATAATATCATTAATTCCATACTTTATATGTCCCACATAAGGAATTAATGAGTCATGTAATTTTGAGGGGGCGGTAGTCCGCACATCCTCAAATGAAACTATCATGTTTTACACATAATGGAAACCATAAAATAATGATAAAAATGGAAAATAAAGAAGCATAAAAGAACACATAAACATAATATATATATCATATATAAATAAAGTTCCATCTTAATGGCCACCATGAGAGGCGGTAGGAGATAATTGAACAGTCATTGTTTCATGAAGTGTTAGTTTTCCATCCAAAGAAACAGTATGTTCTTCACCCATTAGATTGAGGTGTGTGTAGGTTTTGATCGAATACATATAATAACAACATACTAGTATATTGAAGATACTATTTTTGTTATAAAATAAATTAATAAATAGTTTTTAGGGTGTTGGAGTATTAAAATAAAACAAAATAAAACAAAAGAATTTAAGAGAAAGTGTTACCTTTAATTTGGGTAACTACCTTTGTTTTGAACCAAAAAAGACATCTTGAGGTGCCTTATGCCTATATTAATTCTTCTATGAAGAAGAGGGGGATATTAATAGATTATTTAGGTAGGTTTTTGATGATCCAAAAGTCTTGAGAGGTGTGTGTAATGGGTTATAATTGGTGTCCTTTTATAAGGGGGAGGGGCTCTTTAGGATGTGTGAGAATATTATTTTATTATATAGTGATATTCTGTTTCTAAAGGTCCAAAACTAATTATTGTCTAATATAAGATGATTAATGGTCTAAATAAAATCATCAAATAAGAATTATATAGGTTTTGGATATTATTTTAATATTAATAATCATATTTCTTTAAATCATTTATTAATGAGGTAAATACTATATCATTATTGTGTCATAAATAATTTAATTTATATGATGTCTAAAAATTATAAAAAAGATACCATAATGAGGTAAATATTTTTATCTTTATAATTATTATTAATAGTCTAAAATATTACCTATATAACCCCATACAAAAATTGATATACTAAAAGATATTTGTTAATGTCATTTTTGTCTTTACTTTATGTTAATTAAAATAAAGTGTCATTATCATTCATAAGTGGCTCCATGGGGTCCCAAAATTGACCAATGGATTTCCATGGTCTTCCATGACTCATACAATAATGTTTGGACAATTTTTAAGGAAATTTTGTATTATTATAATACTATTTTTTCCTAGAATTACCCTATTTACTATTAACTGTGGTAAATAAAAGTCAAAAGTTACTATTCATCACAAAATCATTTTCATCATATTGAACCACATTTTACTTAATAATAACAACCATTTATGTTGGATTTTTGAAATTCAACTCCCAGAACTAGTAAAATTTCATTTAAATGAAAAGGTCAGTTTTTAAACTACTACTAAGTGGTTTTACTATTCATCATAAATTGATGTTTTTTAGAAAAATAAAAAAACATAAACTGAAGATATATTTGATAATCTGAATTCTAAAATAATTTATATTTTACCAAATTCAATACATATAAGTTTCATTAATTAGTTTGAAATTAATTCTTATTGACAAAACAAATAGTGTGTAATTTAGAAACAACAATTATCAAAAGATTGACAGTTGATTGAGTGTAATTTAAAAGTGAAATTAATTCCAATTACCAACATTGGATTAAATGGTAAAAATTTAATCTAATTATAATTCCAAACCATTCAAATTTATAATTTAACACTATAAAATATTTTGATTAAAAAAGTTGTTTTCAATTAAAATTTTGTATTTTTTCACTAATCATCCAAAAATGATATTTATCAGAAAAACACTAAAAGATTATCGAAACTAAATTTTTATGTCCCGATTCTAGATAAGATGTTTATTTTTGCCAAATTTAATATGTAAGAGTGTCAAATATTGGATTTAAAAGGGGTTTACTATTAAAAGGTGGTAAAATTTCATTTTTTTTAAATGATTCCTTTATCCGAAAAAATGAATGTGTTCCTATATTGTGTCTAGGAAACACATAATATGAATGTTAAAATTATATATAATATATATAATATTTAATATTCAGTTTATACTATTCATAACTGCTTCGGACGGCTAGTATGGTAAGTCGTCATGCTCTCGAACTCGGTGTTGTGTGAGATGAAATCTATTGAATTTAAGGAAAATAACTTACTATGAAATCTTGGGGAGTTAAATTCTCCCCCCAATTTGAAAATTACATCCTCACAAATTTGAAATTGAGTGTGGGAACTTCATTGAATATCCCACATTGGAAAAATATTCTATAAAACTATGTCTTTAAAATAAAGAAAGAGAAGTACAAAGGTCACCCGAGATAACCCATACTAGGATTCCATGTAAAAAACATGGATATGTAAGATAAACTATGTGTCAATTTCTGGTGGAGAGTGATATAAAACAATATCAAGAGAAAGTTAACAACAAGAAAATCAACAAACTTGTGATGGGATAAATAGTCATTAGTTTCCTAGTAAGAAAAGTAAAACGATAATGTTTTTTGTTTTAAGTAAAATTTCATAAAGTTGAGGAATTTATTTATGATATTGAATAAGAACATAAAGGGGTATTATTACTTTTTAAGTAGAGTTTCATTCTTTAATAAATTTCTACCACTAACTCGTTTTTTTTTAAATTCTGAGTATTCAAGATGACATGGTCACACCTGAAGTGCTAGAATCACATAATATACAAAGGATAAACTATATATATTTACCTTTACTTTAGAGATTAACCCAAAACAAATTGGTTAATAAAAGATCAGATTATCCCTAAAAAGGATTGTAATTTAGAGAAGGAAATAATAATCTTAATTTCTAAAATAAATCCAACAATTCTGAAGGTTTAATAAATACCATTCAATAAAAAATTGTCCATAAAATTTATTTAATATAATCCAAACTAATATTGAAACCCAAACCCCAGAAGAATTTGATTAAGTAGTTTTCCATGTTAAATTGTATCTCTAAATAATATCGACTACTCTTAATGTCACATATATAAAAGTAATTAACGTAATCACATATTCTCTATGATAGGTTAATTATTTCCATAAATAACCGAAATCTTGATAAATAAACAATAAAAACATAGGAAAAAAATCCACCATTACTCCTCAAATTAAATCCCATAGTATTCTATTTTACTTAGTTATATAGTGTTCCCAACAGAGCGAATGTCTTCTAAAATAACATTTATCACTTAATCACCGTGTAATTTTCCTATACTAAGGGTATACATTTGATAAGACATAAGATCCCAAATAAACATATTATTGATCAATAAAATTATTTAACTAAAAATAATTAGTCACACTAACCAGGGACATCACATAGTCGTGTGGTAGGCATTAAATTCCAATCGCACTCTGGTTGTGGGTTCGATGCCCAGAGCTTTTTCCAACCTGATGGGTTGTCACACGGTCTATGTGTTGTCCTTTTTCAAAAACTATATTTTATAAAATTACCAAAAAGAGATAAATTCCTCAAAATAACTGAAACAAAATATAACCACAAATGTTATCTCATACCTTGAATTTACATCCCAAAATATAATAACATGTGATTGTATCAAACCCAATGATCATATAAAACAAAATAGTAATTTGTACCGATATCCACGAGAGAATAGATAATTCATCCTCAAATATCATTTTCACATGACAAACTACGGGGTTACAAATACAAGAGAAAATTATTATAATGTAATCCCATCAACAAGGAACACTAATAATTTTAATCATTTCTCCAACCATTTATTTTCACATAGCTTCTTCTTTATCCATGAAAATATCCTATAGAATAGGTCATTCGCTCGGGTAATGGCGAGGTCCCCTATATTTATGACAAATAACTAGAAATAGATTCTTTGGACCATTTTTTTCTATTATAGTACTCTTCATTTTTACTCATCAATTATTTACATTATGTCCTTCATTACCACACATAAATCATTTCTTTGGTCTATTGAGACACGTTCATGGGTGTCTCCTTCCACATTTCCTACATGATGGAAAATGGGGATTCATTTCTCCATGGTCTCCACTGCTAGAGCTCTTCTCGTTCATCACATTTCTCATCATTGTTGAGTCTAGGAGTTGGTTAATATATATTCTGTTGATCATATTTTTGGAAAACTGTTTTGGCATGAACATGATATCTTTTACGACTATCAACATTCCATTTTTATTCTCATTTACACCATTGTTCCCACCTTGAATATCATTCTCAAAGTTACTATTACTTCCTTGGAATCCAGCCATTGACTAAAACTAGAAAGCATTTTGTGATTAACAGTAGTCATAAAATAATTTATAGAATATCATGACACCATATTTTCAATATGAAACACTTTAGGATTAACTAAGGCCATTTATTCTCATCTTATATTAAAATCCTTCAAATTGGTTTTTAATGAAAATGTAAATTACCCAAATCATATCCCTCGGGAGTGTCGTAACCAAGAGTGTAGCGAGGCCCATTTTCGTGCACCTATTCCCGTTTGAGTCTAGCTCAAAGCTATGTTTTTAGGATTTACCCCTAGGTACATCTGTGCTAGAGCCTCCTCTACCTGCTCGTTTCCAGACAGAGATGTTTTTCTTGGATAACTCACAAAATCCCTACAATACCAAATTTTTAGGAAGTTCTTCCATACTAATCCTCAAAGTCTATCTTCGGGATATGTGCTCTAATCAGAGTTTATCTAAATCTAGTTTCCAAGGATTGTACTAAACATCCTCTGAGACAAACTGAAACACCCCGAACCCAGAATCCAGGAGTCGATGCATTATTTTAATACATTGGAATGATTATAAGGAATCATGTCTCGAAAAACTGATTAGTTTATTAGTCATGGAAACAAGATACATACATAAGTTCAACACTACAACTTGAAAAGAAAAACAAAACTAATTTATTCTATTAGAAACATCCTAGTTTCCACGATTATTCCTGAAAGTCACTCATAACTAACTTCTTCATATCCTGGGAAAACGAAACATGAGAAAGGGGTGATCTTAAATCCTCAGTAAGAGTAATCAATACAGTGGAAGATAACATTAACATTAGGCATGGTGAATAACTGAAAACACATACCTTTATAATTAAATAACATGAACACTTTATGGAAGGAATATTAGTTGAGTAAATAATACCATAATAAAACACAGTCATGGGTATTCTACTAGAATAATAACCACATGAAATATCAATAGTTTATCTCATAATGATGGAATGCATAATTCTGGACATCATAACCTCATAGTAAAGGGTTTGTGCCAAGACTACAAAAAATATTTTTGTCAAGGACATGTACCCAGACAATAGTTTGTCACATGAGACCAACCGATGCATCGGGGAGCTGTAGCAGGCTCCACTCATCACTTATGAAGTCCAATTCATTTCATTTATGAAAAGGATTAATCATAACACAAACATTCGTATTAAACTAGCTTACGAAATGACATTACGTTTCCTGTAAACCATGAATGGTATAAAAACAGTACATCCACAATCAAACATAACTCATCCAATACAATATGGTAGATTGTATTATAATAAATAAACCTCAATCAAGAATAATAATGGATATTGACCTAGATGAATATAATCATCAAAACTCTTTGAGAGATGTATCCCCCTTTTTCATGAAAACATTCAAAAGTATCACTATTTATCAAGAAGCTGTTTAAAACAGATTTTTGAATCAAAGTGTCCCATACCACTTTGAAACTTTTAAAAGTAATTTTAATTTTAGAACATTAATTTCCATATAAATAAAACCTTAAAATCAATTTTAAAAAATTGACATTAATAAGAAACATATAGAATAATAAATCATTAAAACATTTAAATTTATATTTCAGTTAGAGTTCCTAACCAAATGAGAGATATAAGAACCTGGTTCTTAGTTTTAAGGTACGGGTTCATTATTTTCTCTTTTACTTAAGTGTTTTTAAGAAAATAAGGAAAATGGGGAGAAATCCTAAATTTTGGAAATACATGTCATGTAATTTTCTACACGCGGTGTACTTTTGGCTGTGTGGGAAGAGTACACTGGGCATGCAGCCATATCGGCAACGAAGGGTGTAAAGACCGACTACATGCCATGTAGTGGTCCCTTACACACCATGTAGTCAGTCAGCTGGTGAATAGTAAGGCGGTGGCCAGCTGTATGACTGAACATGCCGTGTGCTCAATGAGACACGCCATGTAGTCATGTCGGCATATGAACAGTGCCATGCTGGCGGGAAACCACCAGAGGAACAGTTAAAGAAATGGGAAGTACACACAGTGTACTTGGAAATACATGCTGTGTAGTTTTTTTTTCTTGCATAAAATGGGAAGTAGCCCCCCCTATTCATAAGGAAGGCTTAGAATGGGAAGAGGTCTCAGGAGAGGAAGGCTAGAGCTTTGGAGATTTGCTGAGTGCACGTCGGGAATCCGATTCCGCCTCCGTCGATCTCGTTGGAACCGTACGGATAAGAGATTCCTTCTACTACTGTGTCTCTTTCCAATTCATCCTCTAATGGTTTTTATTTAAGATTAAATAATAGTTTCTTCTATGTCAGATCTATGTCGTTCTTGGATGTTTCTGGAATCAGTGTTCACGTATAACATTCTTTGGCGTTTATAGTAGGTGGCATGGTGTTTATTTTCCAACTATCATACATTTTTGTGTTCTTTTGAGCTACGAACCCATATTTGGGATGTCGTTTGGCTGAGGTTGTGGCTATTTTAAATACCTATAATAGTATAGGTGATTAAATGTGTTATTAAAATGCTTTTTCGTATCGCTGCTTGGATCCAGGACCACCCCGGGGGTGCGTTCCTCGGTTTAGCCATTTGGCTAGGATACCCGAGGGTATGCCAAGTTTAAATTTTGAATTAATTTTTCCTTGAGAGGATTTTGATGTAAATTCCATGTTTATTTACATATTGGGCATGGCCCGGTTACTTTCTCCCGAGGGAAGTGATTTACTTAGCCCGCGGGCGTTGTTATGGTTAGCCCGAGGGGATTAGGTATCTTAGCCTAAGGGAAACGTCTTCTGTGCCTATATAAAAAAGACTATGTGCCTGAGGGAGACACTACCTACACCTGAGGTAAAAATCGGTTATGCATGTGGGCAATTACACGCGGGATACGTTTCGGCTTACCTAGGGTAAAGGGTTGCGTGTCTGAAGACATTAACTGTTTACTTAGAAAAGAACTGTGGGGTTTTCTGATTTTAAATGGAATAAATGAATAATTAAATGGAAATATAACTGTTAAGTTAGTTACTTTTGAGTACAGCATAGTTTATTGCATTCACTACTATACACTGTTGTTAAATTCTTACACCCAGTTGGGCACGGGCCTTTGGTGGGTGCCTACTAAGATATATTTCTCACACCCATTTTGGGTCATTCTTTTCATCCCAAACAGATTATTTTTCTATAGGTGTTGATAGGTTCAATAGTCCCTATATAGGTACTTGATTGATGCTGGGGTGTAGGAGAGCATGGGACCGAGCATTGGCTTGTGATGCCGCGGGCTGTTCTGTTTTTCTTTTATGTACTTCTACTTCAGTTGTATTGTATTGTTGGGTAACATGTTTTGGACATTTTATAGAATAGTGACATGTTGCATCTCCATATATGTATGACTACTGGTTCCCTTTCTATCAGTTATCCATTTCAGTTATATATGTTGTTATTGCATTTCCGCTGTTGTTTTATGTTTAAATTATATTCTGTTGTGCTACACATTGACAAATGAGGGAATAGTTTTTCCACTATCAAACCTGGGCCCTCACTGCTATTCGGTAGCCTCTGGCGTTTGGGGAAATGCTCTTGAGGTCATGTGGCAAACCGGGTTCAGGGTACCATTGAGTGGCACCCAGTACCGAGACGTTACAAAGTGGTATCAAAGGAAGTTCTTTTCTTTGACATACTATTTGGTTCCTTGTTCAGGGATAGGACGGAAATGGTAGTTGGTAATAAGCTATGCCCAGGAGTAGCAAACCCATGTATAAGTAAAATCTAAGTTACCTCGTATTACAATTTTACTGATTTTCCAATTTTAAAGTTGATTCATTTTCACCGATGGGTGATGCACTTGTAATTGTGCTGGTTATATTTTATCCTTTGGTTCTATTTAGTTACAACCCGATGAGATGAGGGTATGGCATCTCATGCATCATTTAGGCACATTCTAGAAATCACATGCCATGCATAGTTCCATTCCATGTAGGTGCATTAGAAATTGCATGTTGTTGCGATAGTTATTGTGCTAAAAAAGCATGTTGTTGTGATAGCTGCTTTGATAAATACTAGCTATGTGATATGGTATTATTATGTGAGCCTGTTTATAGAATGGACGCCAAAATTTGGTTTTTGGGGAGTATGGGCCCCAATTTACCGAAATTTGGTGATTCATTGACTGTTTATTTTGTTATAACACATATATTATGTCAAACATTGATTCGTGGGGTGTATGGGCCCTCAAGGATCAGAATTTGACACTTAGGTGTTGTTTTGCGGTATTTTCTGGGTTCCAGAGGAGTTTCTCAGGCATATTGTCAGAAACCCATTATACACGCTGTGTAGTACTTTAGACACGTCGTGTATGCTCTTCTGTTCGGGAAGAAAAATAAAATTTTTGGGTACACGATGTGTATCCTAAGTACACACCGTGTAGTCTCTTCCTGTGTCACAAACCGTGTGGGCGGGATCACGGGGAAGGGAAATTTTTGGGGCGAACACACCGTGTACCGGATGTACACGCCATGTATTGTTGACCTGGAGACCCGGCCATGTGACTAACAAACACGGGCTGGTGTAATCGTTTCTTGAACACGCTGTGTCAATGAAGAGAACATTGTGTAGTGTGACCTTGGGACCCGGCCGTGTAACTAACAAAATGGGTTGGGGGAATCCCTTCGTGTACACACCATGTGTATATGGAACACGCCGTGCAGGGTGAGCTGTGTATTCGGCCGTGTAACTAACAACACGGGTCAGCGGAGCTCATCTAGTACGCGCCGTGTACCTGTGGGACACGCCGTGTAGTCATGTCCGAGGACAGACAGTGTGGACTTAGCCGTGTGACTGGGAAACGAGGTGGTGTACATGTCGTGTGTGGGTGTAACATGCCATGTAGCGTCAAGCTGAGTAGTTGGTTGTGTCACAAACGACAGGGGCAGTTGGAAAATTACACCATACACACCATGTAGATTATATACACGCCGTGTAGTTTTGTTCAAATGGGAGTCATGTATCTTAGCCGTGTAGAAGGACCCAGGAAGGGAAAGGGAAGTCAAGTACATGTCGTGTAGTCAGTATACACGCCGTGTAGTCTTGTTTTCAAATTCTGAATTCCTTCTTCCTCCTGTTCCTTTTTGGGTTTCATCGTTTTCGGTCTTTAATAATCTTGTTATAAGGCGTGCATTTGACCTTGTTGTGTCGTGCACTGATACAACCACGCGTTGTTCACTAGGAGGGCAGCAATGAGTATACTCAAGAGATAGTGGGCCATGGGCTACCAGTGGATCCTCCAGCAGATCCAGATGCGGTGCCAGCCATTATACCAAACACAGGCGCGGATGCGTAGTTCTGTGAAGGCTTTATGAGGTTCATGCTGACCTTGCTGGGAGAACCATAGGCTGCCACATCTATGGCCGAGCTGACATGTATCTTCCAGCAGCAGCATCCGCCTACATTTTCATGGGAGGGAGGACCAAAGGCTGTGGAGTCTTGGCTAGGATAGATGCCAACTATTTTTGAACATCTTGAGATGCCTCTAGGGTGAAGGGTCGTGCTCGTGACATATATGTTGCGTGATTCCGCCAAGAGGTGGTGGGATGTTACCACCCAGTCAGAGAATCACATAGACATGGCGTGGGAATATTTTCAGGCATTCTTCTATGACTTATTCTTTCCTGAGACTCTGAGGGAAGACATAGCTTGAGAATTCATGAATCTGCAGTAGGGCACTGTGTCGGTGATGGACTATTCTTCTAATTCCACCGAGCTTTAGCGTTTTTCACCTGTTCTGGTGGGCGATGAGACACTGAGAGCCAGACGCTTTGAGTATGTTCTTCGGTATGACATTCCGGCGCTGGTGAATGTTTTCAGATAGCCTTCAGTACATTCTATTATGAACCAGGCACTGATTACAGAGAGGAACCTGTGGGAAGCTAGTGGTGCGGGCCAGGGCAGTTCAGTACCAATTTCTGGTACTATTTGTACTGGTAAGAGGAAGAGACCGATGGACTTATCTCGGGGTGGAAGTACCAGCCAAAAGTATGTTTTAGGTGGCCAGGTCATGTGCTACAAGTGTGTTATAGAGGGGCACAAGAGACCCTAGTGTCCACGAGACCCAGTAGAGTGTCGATCTTGTGGCAAGATGGGTCATCTGCAACGCTTTTGCATGGCGCTTCCACTAGTGGCTAGTGAGAGGGTATCTGTGTAGACTCCATGTGCGGGAGTGGGACTAGCAGCTTCTTACCAGTCAGGGAACTGGAATACGTCAGGACGTGCAGGCAGAGATGGTGGTCGTCACCATGGTAGCCAGACACCTGGATCATAGAGGAAGCAGGGAGGGACAGCTCAGGGTATTCAGGCTGTGTCATAGGGCCGCGGCACTAGGTAGTCATATGCAGTGCAACAAACCCAGCAGGAGAAGGATCTTGATCCTTCTACAGTCATAGGTACTATTCTAGTAGCTTTTGTCTTATCTTCAGTACTTTTTGATACGGGTGCTACACATAGTTTTATATCTGTGCCCATTGTGGGGATCCTTGGGCTCAGTTTTTCTATATCTTCTAATATCACGACGATAGACACTCCGTTGGGGACTATAATGGCTGGTGTGCATCAGTGCAAGGAGTTCTTCCTTGAGGTTGGTGGGTGTCACTTTCTTTGGGACCTCTATGTCTTAGAGATGACAGCTTATGATGTCATTCTCAGGATGGACTGGTTGGTTCCCTTTCGAGCCTTTGTAGACTGCTACCGTCGTAGGGTGAGTTTCACATCACCAGAGAGCGGAGTTTTTCTATACAAGGGTGAATGGGATGTTCAGGCGAGTCGAGTTGGACCAGAGCATCGTGGGCGAGGTGGAGTCACAGCCTAGATTGTGAGTTTATATCTGGATGACTTGGGGAATTTTCTGACAGATTTCCCTCTAGTGGTTGATAATTTTAGGGATGTCTTCCCGGATGACTTTTCATGACTTCCTCCAGAGCGTGAGGTGGATTTCTCTATTGAGCTTGTGCCAGGAGTAGCATCGGTGTCCATTCCTCCTTATAGAATGGCTACACCAGAGTTTCAGGAGCTCAAGATGCAGTTAGAGGAGTTATAGTCAAAGGGTATCATTAGCCCCATTACTTCTCCATGGGGTTCTCCAGTCCTCTTTGAGATGAAGGCGGATGGTACGATTAGTCTCTGTGTGGATTATCTGAAGCTAAACCAGCTGACGATTAAGAACTGATATCCCATGCTGAGGATTGATGATGTTTTTGAAAAACTTCGTGGAGAATGAGTGTTATCGAAGATTGACTTGAGATCAGGATATCATAAGTTGCATGTTAGACCATCTCATATACCTCTCACAGCTTTCAAGAGTAGGTATGGTCTATACGAGTATACGGTTATGCCGTTCGGACTCACAAATGTGCCAGAAGTTTTCATGGCTCGGATGAATCGTGTGTTCCATCCTTATCTGGATTCTTTTGTGGTATTATTCGTGGATGAAATCGTAGTGTACTCTCACACTCGACACGACCATTCCACCCATCTTGAGATCGTATGGAGTACACTGAGAGAGCATCGACTATATTCTAAGATCTCAAAGTGCCACTTTTGGATGGACCAGATTCACTTCTTGGGTCATATCATCTTAGAGGCAGGAGTTTTAGTAGACCCAAATAAGGTTAGAGCAGATGTTTCTGAGGACCAGATTATGAACGTGTTTGAGATACGGAGTTTCTTGGGGTTGGCTGGTCACTACAGATGCTTCATACAGGACTTCTACCACTTATCATCACCATTGACGGACTTGACTAAGATGGGTGTGAAGTTCGTTTGGTCAGAAGCTTGCGAGAAATCCTTTCAGGACCTTAAAGGAAGGTTAGCATCAACACCAATCCTGATATTCCCAGAGAACGGAATGATCTATACAGTTTACTGTGATGAATCAGGTATTGGGCTAGGAGCAGTATTGATGCGGGGTGATCAAGTTATTGCATACGAGTCTCAGCAGTTGAGGCCACATTTGAGGAATTACCTGACCCATGATCTCGAGTTGGTTGCAGTTGTGCATGTGTTGTGCTATTGGAGACAATATCTATTAGGAGAACGTTTTGTGGTCTTCACTGATCACAAAAGTCTCAAGTACATATTTACTCAGCATGACTTGAATCTGAGATAGCGAAGGTGTGTTGAATACCTTCAGTCCTTCGACTTCAACCTTGAATATACACCTATTAAAGGTAATTCAGTAGGTGATGCACTGAGTAGGATGATTCAGATACAGGTTGTGCGGGAGGAAAGTGATGAGTGGAAACTCATGGCTTTGTTCTCTGAGATTCATTTGGAGGTGCACGACAGTCAGGGGTAGACCTATCTTTCATCATTAGCAATGACCTCTACCCTCCTGGATAGAGTGAGGATGAGACAACTATATGATTCATAAGGCCTAGTTCTACGGGAGTTGGTGGCATGTGAGGACCCTCCTCCTTGGTGGACGATAGGCGATGATGAGATTCTGTGTTTCCATGGACGAGTATGGGTTGCAGGTGATATACGCGAGGAGCTGATGTGAAGGTTTCATGCTTCATCTTGGGAAGTTCATCCCAGAGTTACCAGGATGTATCGAGACGTGATATGTTAGTACTGGTGGCCGAGTATGAAGAAATATGTGTTTGGTTTTGTTACGAGGTGTTCCACCTGTCAATAGGTAAAAGCAGAACATCAGAGGCCAGCTGGGCTATTACAGTAGTTACCCATCCCGGGGTGGAAATGGGATGATGTCATAACGGACTTCATGACTAGTTTGTCGAGGTCAACTCGAGGCAATGATGTCATGTGGGTTGTTGTGGATAGACTCACGAAGATATATCACTTCTTTCCAATCAAGGAGACCATCGGTGTTGACGAGCTCAGAAGGTTGTATATCCGAGAGGTCGTACGTCTACATGGGGTTCCTCGTTCTATAGTTTCAGATAGGGATGCCCTTTTTACGTCTCGTTTCTAGAAAAGTTTTCAGAGGGTACTGAGTACACAGGTATAAGGACCCGGCCTTAAACCTTACTTAATATTGAATTAAATGAATAATTCACATTGAAGATCTTTTCAGGTTTAGAGTTTTAGAGAATTATGACATAAATATTACATCTCAAAAGATTACAAAGTAGAAACTTTTACTAATTTTCCATAAAATAAAAACTCTTGAAAAGAAACATGTCTACTTCCATGTTTTAGGTTGAATGACTTTCCCTTGATCCCATCCTTAACCCTATTCCACATTAAGTCCTGTGAAAAACATTTCAAAAACATGGGATGAGCATAAAAAGCTCAGTAAGGGATACATAGAAAATGGAAATGTTAGTCTTTTAAAACAACATGTAGACCATGTATACTTTATCAATGTAATACTTTTCACCTTCTCGAAGTAGTAAAAACTCTTCACTGAATAAAAGTTCATTACTTACCCTTCTGTAACCAAAAGATTACCATAAAACCCATACAAAGATCACATAACATATAAAGGTAACTTGGGACATAAACATACTTAAGTAGACTAACTATAAGGTCTACTTCCACACATATCACTTAATGGAATAGCCATTCGACCAACTTCCATACATACTTAATGGAATAGCCATATGGCCGACTTCCATACCCAAGGCATTGGAGGTTATAACGTAACCACCCGTCCTGGTATGCACGGCACCACCCGTCATATGGTTTATCACGTAACCACCCGTAAAATGTCCAAGTACCATCATTACACATAAAATATTGAAAATGTAAACATTTAAATAACATCATTTCATTTTCAATCAAATTAAGTAATTCCAATATATCGAATTAATCAATCTATTTTAAAAAATCATTTAAAAGAGATTTTTGAATCAAAGTGCCCCATACCACTTTGAAGCATTTATTGGAATTATAATTTTAAATCATTAATTTCCATATAAATAAATACTGAAAACCATTATGAAAACATGGACATTAAATATAATGATTTATAATAATAAATCTTTAAAACATTTAAAACGGTATTTTGGTTAAAGGGGTTTTACCAAAATTAGAGACACTTGAATACAATAATTGAAGAATAAAATTTAGTCAGAACTTTATAATATCATGAGAATAAACAGATTCATGATATAATATTCCAAAGGACAGTATATACACCATATAAGAGTGAATTTGTGCATAACAACAATGAAGTCTCAATAGAAATGTCAAATGTGATTAAATCCATTATAAAGAAGGTATCCTTAAATTAAGGATAAATCAATCTCAAAATTATGTGTGACAAATATAAATACACCCAATATAAGTGGATATTAAGTGTAAAACAATAAAAGGACATTCACACATATTCAAAGGATGACATATTCAATAACTACATGTTGAACCCAAAGAAATCAAAATTGGGTTAAAAAGTTCCCTTGGTAAAATTCGACAGCCTAACGGCATCACTTCAAAATTCAGAAAATGAGTTGATGAGAGATAAAAAGGGTATCTCATCACTTGGACAAAAAATTTACATCAACAAGGATATATAATAAAATATCCCAACATAATAGTATGTGAATTAAAAGGCATAACAAAAGAAGTCTTTTAAAAAGAATATGGTGAAAGGTTCCCTTACCGACATGGGTATCTTTCGAAACATACACCCCATGAAATAAGGACAATACAAAATTGATGTAAATACTCATAAATGAAAGTATATTACACAATGAGTAAAATAATGGTCAGTACATACACCACTAAAAGGAAATTGTGGAAAATGTAGCATAAATCTCATGAGAATAAAAGTGAGATGAAAAATCCCTTACAAAAACTCGGCAGCCTAACGGTGCCACATAAAACTTACAAAAATGGATTGATGAGATCAAATAGGGTATCTCATAATATTAGAATAAAGTTTATAGAAAGAGTAATATAAAAGAACATCCCCCAACATAAAAAAAAGGAGCTGAAAAGAAGTGACATAAAGGAGAGTACTTAAAAAGAAGGAGAGAGGTTAGATCTCTTACGAAAATTCGGCAGCCTAACGGCGCCACTCAAAACTTCCAAAATGGATTGATGAGAGAGAACAGTGTCTCTCATCATGTGAACATAAAAATTATAGTAATATTAATATAAAATAACATCCCAATAACAAGAAAGATTATCTTTAAAAGGAATGACATAAAAGAGCATATTTAAAATGAAAGAGAGGAGTAGGATCCCTTACCTCAGGTCCGACATGACTCGATCGTTCATTAACGTCCTGAATAATAAACATGAGTTAATTTATACTTGCTTAAGAACCTTTTTCAAGTTCATTATACCTTTTATATCAATTATTGACATGTTATAAACATTATGTAATCATTTAAGTTAATAATGTTTGTTTTGTCGATATTTGGTACTTAAGTCAAAAGTGAACTTCTTATATTTAGAAGTTGTTCACGGAGTCAAATATCCATTATATGAATAATGATATTCATGATTTGGATATAATATATATCATATATATCCAGCATATACATGTATTTATAATATTACATAATCATTTAAGAGTAGGAAATGAAATGCACCGTTCATGAAGACGGTAAGCCGTACGTACGCATGAACGCTACTTTCATTTCTATGTCATATTAATGGAATTAAAACTGAATGAGAGATGTGTATATTTTTAATTCCAGAATCATATTCATCCTTTATATGTATCATACATCATATATATCCATTATATGTACTTATAATAGTACATTACATTTGAGGATAAGAAATGAAATGCACCGTTCAAGGAGACGGTAAGCCGTACATACGCATGAACGCTACTTTCATTTCTATCTCATACATTAATGGAAATAAAACAATAATTATATAAAGTTATATTATAATTCCAGTATAACATCATATATAATATCTTTAAATCCATCCTTTATACATCCCACATATGGAATTAACGAATCAAATAACTTTGAGGGGGCGGTAGTCCGCACTTCCTAAAATGAAGATATCGCGTATACCCATAATGGAAGCCATAAAGGTATGACACAAATGAAAAATACAGAAGCTTATGTAAAACATAAAAATATTATATATCATATATAAACATATTTACATCTTAATTTCCACCTTTGAAGGTGTTATATGAGTGTTGAACAATCATCGTTTTGTGAGGCAGAAATTCGCCATCCACAGAAACAGTATGTTCATTAACCATTAGACGAAGGTGTGTGTAATTGTATCTATGATACATCTTATAACAACATCATAGTATATTGAAGATACTGGAGTTGTTACAAAATAAAATAATAAAAAGAGTTCCTGGGGTTGGAGAAGCAAAATAAAACAAAAGAGCACAAGTGAAGATGTTACCTTAAAATTGGGTAACTCCCTTTGGTTTGAACCAAAAGGGTTTCTTGAAGAGCTTCCTGCCTAAGTTAAGGATTCTAGGATGAGTAGAGGTATTTGGAGAGACAAAATTATTAGAGATTGGCCGAACCAAAGGCTTGAGAGGTGTGGGTAAGGTGGTAGAGGTGGGGGCCATTTATAAGAGGAGAGGAGGGGCACTCTTGGAAAAGTATAAAATGTTAGATTATATTCAAATGGTTTTAGGATTTTAATGGTCCCACATTGATATAATTCGAGGATAAGGTTATAAGGGTTCTAAATCCACCCATCCAATAGGTTTTGGAAAAGTGTAGGGCTTATAATTTACATTATCTTACCATTTTATTTTAATTGTTAAATAATGAAGTCATCAATGCATCATCATGATGTCATAAAGAATTTAATTTATTTAATGTCTAAAAATTATAAGAAAAATACTATGATGTATTAAATCTTGTTATATTTCCAATTAATATTTATAGTCAAAAATATTACTTGTATAACCCCATGTAAAAAAATTTTTAGTAAAACAAATCATGTTTGTGACATTTTTATTTTAACTTTAAATAAAAGGCATAAATGTCATTATCAAACACAAGTGGCTCCATGGGGTACCAAAAATCGACCCAAGGGTTGTCTTGGTCTGAAATAACTCATCCAATAGGGTTAGGACAAGTTTCAATATATTTTCATTTTATTATAATATCATTTTTACCTTAAATCACACTAATTACCTTTAATCGGGATTAATAAAATTTAAGAGTTAGTTTTCATCAAAAATTATTTTCATCCCATTGAACCACATTTTACTTAACAATTAAAAACATTTAAATTGGATTTTTTAAATTCAAATCACAGAAGTGGTAAAGTCCCATTTAAACGAAAAATCAAATTTTTTAACCACTGCGTTATGGTTTCACTATTCATCAAAAATTGGAGATTTTCAGAAAAATACCAAAAATTCACCCTAAGCTATATTTGATATTCCGAATTCAAAAATGATGTCTATTTTACCGAATTCATAACATAGAAGTCGCATTAATTAATTTTATAATTAATTCCCGCAGTTAGAGAAAATAGCGTGTTTTTATGAAACAATATGTATCAAAAGATTGACACTAGTTTATGTCCAATCTTAAAGTGATATTAATTAAAATGGCCACCATTGGATTAAATGGTAAAAATATATTCTATTTACACTTTAAAACCAATTAAAAATATATTATAATCATATAAATAAATTATATTAAAAGAGGTTTTCAATTCAAATACAACATTTTTCACTATTCATTAAAAAATGAACTTTAGCAGAAAGATACCAAAAATTTAAACAAAGTAAATTCTGATGTCCCAATTCTAAATAAGAATTTTATTTTCTCAAATATAACACATAAAATTGTCAAAAAGTGGATTTAAAAGAGGTTCGCCTTCAAAAGTCGGTTAATCGACTTTTTAAAGAATATTAGACAGTCTACGCTTAAAATTGGTTTCATTCGCATTTTTAATCCTCTATCATTTATTGTAAAGAGTAAAACTATTTTACAAACATATATAATCATTTTTTAGTTATTTCTATTCATTCCCACCATCACAACATCTAGGCGTTAACTACCATTTAAAATAATATTATTTTATTATTAGAGTGCAATGTAAGATTCCCAAGAAACTCGTTGTTGCGTGTTGGGTACGCCATCGAGCATAGCGTCCCCTTTAAAGTTATATTAATATTTTATTCACAAATATGTATAGATATAAAAATTTCATATTCTTTATTTACCTGGGTTGTTACATCCTTCCCCCCTTTTGAGAATTGTGTCCTCGCAATTTTAAAATTGGGCTTGGAAACATCCTTGAAAGTTCCACATCGGAACAAGAGTCAGTAAAACAATTACATTAAAATAAAGAAAGATAAGTACAGAGGTCACCCGAGTTAACCAATACTTGGATTCCATGTAGGAAAACATGGACATGGAGGAAAAAACAAAGGGTCATGTTCTGATGGAGAGTGATAGTAAACATGTCTAGGAGAAAGTTAACCATAAGAAAATCACAAACTTGTGATGGGTTAAACGGTATTCGATTCCCCAGTAGGAAAAGTTAACAGACAACATTTTCGTTTTAAGTTACTCTCCATTGAGGAATTTATTTTTGAGCCTAACTAAATCATAATGAAACATACTTGTCATGTAGACTACCAACTTTTACTAGATTCCTTAATCAAACTCATATTTTCTCCAAAAGACGAGTATTTAGGAAGACTTGTTCACATTAAGAGTACTATAATCAACTTATAGAGAACCACCTAATCCACAAAAGATAACTATATATTTCCAATGTCTTTAGACTTTAACCAAAACCAAAACTAAAAAGGTTAGTACAAGATCAGATAATCCAGAAAAGGATAACCCTTTATAAAAAGAAAATATATTCTTAATCTCCAAAATTTGTCCAACAAAACCCAAAGTTCAACGAGGACCATTCGATAAAAAAAATTTCCATAAAATTATTCAAAGTAAACCAAACTATGATTGAAACCCAAATATTTTAAGGATTTAGTCACATAGTCTTCCAAGTTAAATAATAACATTTATCTCCAAACAACATCAGTTTCTCTTAATGTCTCGTATTGAAAAGTAATTAACCTAATCACATATCCTCCATGATAGATTAATAAATTTCCATAGATAACCAAAAATAAACATACTCTTAATTCATAAAATCATCTAACTAAAAAGAATCATTCAAACTAACAAGGGACTTCATGTAGTCAAGTGGTAGGTGACAAATACCAGTCGCACATTGGTTGTGAGTTCGATTCCCATAGCTTTGTCCGACGCGACGGGTTGTCACACGGTCTGTGTGTTGTCCTTTTTCCAAAACTATATACTTCTTAAAACATTCCCCAAAATGAGATAAAATCTTCAAAAATGATCATAACATATTTTAGCCTCAAGTTTATCTCATGCCTTTCATTTTCCATCATAACATATAATAACCCATAATTACCTCAAAAGTAAGGATCATATAAACTCTAATGGTTACCTTTATAATTATTACATGAACTTCTACATCGATCGGTCATCTCATGCATGATGAATTATAGAACATACCAAGGTTCAAGTGGATGATCATGACTCCTTGATAGTTGTTTTACAACAACCATGAGTTTCCTCATTGAATACCCCATTTCATCCAGTCTCTTAATCAGAGAACCACCACAGTTTCCTTCAAAACTATTTTCAATTTCGTGCCTGCTAGATCCATCCATTCACTAAAAACAGAAATGTCAGTGTGAGTATATCAACAAAACCATCATGTACTAATAAGGAAGGTAAACACGAAGATATACTTACTCATTCACTTTTTCTAAAACGAGGACTCTTTCTGAAATCCTAACCATTATGGTAATGTCACTTGTGCTTAGAGGATACCCTAACCTATTAAGTTATCTAAACCAACCTTTGATACCAACTATAAGGCCTCGGACTTAAAGCTTAATTAATATTCAATTAAATGAATAATTCACAATGAGGATATTTTCACGTTTAGAGTTTTTGAGATTTAGGACATAACTATTACATCTCAAAAGATTGCAAAGTAGAAACTTTTACTAAGTTTCCATAAAATAAAAACTCTTAAAAAGAAACATGTCTAGTTCCATGTTTTAGGTTGCATGACTTTCCCTTGATCCCATCTTTGACCCTATTCCACGTTAAGTCCTATGAAAAACATTTCAAAAACTTGGGATGAGCATAAAAAGATCAGTAAGGGATACACAAAGAATGAAAACTGTTAGTTTTTTAAAACAAAAAGTAGATCATGTATACTTTATCAAAGTAATACTTGTCACCTTTTTGAAGTAGTAAAAACTCTTCACTGAATAAAAGTTCATTACTTACCCTTCTGTAACCAAAAGATTACCATAAAACCCATATAAAGATCACATAACATATAAAGGTATCTTGGGACATAAATATACTTAAGTGGAATATCCATAAGGTCTACTTACACACATATCACTTAATGGAATAGCCATTTGGCCAACTTCCATACATACTTAATGGAATAGACATACGGCCGACTTCCATACCCAATGCATTGGAGGTTATAACGTAACCACCAGTCCTAGTATTCACGGCAACACTCGTCATATGGTTTATCACGTAACCACCCGTAAAATGTCCAAGTACCATCATTAAAAATAAAATATTTAAAATATAAACATTTCAATAACATCATTTCATTTTCAATCAAAATAAGTAATTCCAAGATATCTAATTAATCAATCTTTTTTCAAAAATCATTTAAAAGAGATTTTTGAATCAAAGTGTCCCATACCACTTTGAAGCTTTTATTGGAATTATAATTTTAAAACATTAATGTCCATATAAATAAATACTGAAAACCATTTTGAAAACATGGAGATTAAATATAATGATTTAGAATAATAAATCTCTAAAACATTTAAAACGATATTTTGGTTAAAGTGGTTCTACCAAAATTAGAGACACTTGAATACAATAATTGAAGAATAACATTTAGTCAGAACTTTATAATATCATGAGAATAAATGGATTCATGATATAATATTCCAAAGGACAGTATATACACCATATAAGTGTGAATTGGTTCATAAAAACAATTAAGTCTCAATAGAAATGTCAAATGTGAAGAAATCCCTTATAAAGAAGGTATCCTTAAATTAAGGATAAATCAATCTCAAAATTATGTGTGAAAAATATAAATACACCGAATATAAGTGGATATTAATTGTAAAACAATAAAATGTCATTCACACATATTCAAAGGATGACATATTCAATAGCTACATGTTGAACCCAAAGAAATCGAAATTGGGTTAAAAAGTTCCCTTGGTAAAATTCGACAGCCTAACTGCATCACTTCAAAATTCAGAAAATGAGTTGATGAAAGATAAAAAGGGTATCTCATCAATTGGATATAAAATTTACATCAATAAGGATATAGAAGAACATATCCCAAAATAATAGTATGTGAATTAAAAGACATAACAAAAGAAGTCTTTTAAAAATATGAGGGTGAAAGGTTCCCTTACCGACATGGGTATCTTTCAAAACATACACCCAGTAATGAAGGAAAATAAAACATTGATGTAAATACTCATAAATGAAAGTATATTACACAATGAGTAAAATAATGTGCAGTAAATACACCTCTCAAAGGAAATTGTGGCAAATGTAGCATAAATCTCATGGGAATAAAAGTGAGATGAAAAATCCCTTACGAAAACTCGGTAGCCTAACGGTGCCACATGAAACTTACAAAAATGGATTGATGAGATCAAATAGGGTATCTCATCATATTAACATAAAGTTTATAGAAAGATTAATATACAATAACATCCCCAAACATGACAAAGAGGAGCTGAAAAGAAGTGACATAAAGGAGAGTACTTAAAAAGAAAGAGAGAGGTTAGATCTCTTACGAAAATTCGGCAGCCTAACGGCGCCACTCAAAACTTCCAAAATGGATTGATGAGAGAGAATAGGGTCTCTCGTCATATGAACATAAAAATTATAGTATGTGTAATATAAAATAACATCCCAGTAACAATAAAGACGACCTTTAAAAGTAATGACATAAAAGAGGGTATTTAAAAAGAAAGAGAGGAGTAGGATCCCTTACCTTGGGTCCGACTTGACTCGATCGTTCTTTAATGTCCTGAATAATAAACTTGAGTTAATTTCTAATTTCTTAAGAACCGTTTTCAAGTTCATTATTCCTTTTATATCAATTATTGACATGTTATAAACATTATGTAATCATTTAAGTTAATAATGTTTGTTTTGTCGATATTTGGTACTTAAGTCAAAAGTGAACTTCTTATATTTACAAGTTGTTCACGTAGTCAAATATCCATTATATCAATAATGATATTCATGATTTTTAAATAATATATATCATATATATCCATAATATACATGTATTTATAATATTACAAAATAATTTAAGAGTAGGAAATGAAATGCACCGTTCATGGAGACGGTAAGCCGTACGTACGCATGAACGCTACTTTCATTTCTATGTCATATTAATGGAATTAAAACTAAATGATAGATTTGTATATTTTTAATTCCAGAATTATATTAATCCTTTAGATGTATCATACATCATATATATCCATTATATGTACTTAAAATAGTACATTACATTTGAGGATAAGAAATGAAATGCACCGTTCATGGAGACGGTAAGCCGTGCGTACGCATGAATGCTACTTTCATTTCTATATCATACATTAATGGAAAGAAAACAATAATTATATAAAGGTATATTATAATTACATTAAAAAATAATATAAAATAACTTTAAATCAATCCTTTATACATCCCACATATGGAATTAACGAATCAAATCACTTTGAGGGGGCGGTAGTCCGCACTTCCCAAAATGATGATATCGTGTATACCCATAATGGAATCCATAAAGGTATTCCACAAATGAAAAATACAGAAGCTTAAGTAAAACATAAAAATATTATATATCATATATAAACATAGTGACATCTTAATGGCCACATTTTAAGGTGTTATATGAGTGTTGAATAATCATCGTTTCGTGAGGCAGAAATTCACCATCCACATAAACAGTATGTTCTTTAACCATTATATGAAGGTGTGTGTAAGTGTTTCTCTAATAATTATTATAAAAACATCCTAGTATATTGAAGATACTTGAGTTGTTACAAAAGAAAATAATAAAAAGAGTTCAGGGGGTTGGAGAAGCAAAATAAAATAAAAGAGCACAATTGAAGACGTTACCTTAAAATTGGGTAACTCCCTTTGGTTTGAACAAAAAGGGGTTCTTGAAGTTCTTCCATCCTATGTTAAGGAATCTAGGAAGCGGATAGGGATGTGGAGAGACAAAATGATCAGAGCTTGGCCGAACCAAAGTCTTGAGAGGTGTGGGTAAGGGGGTAGAGGTGGGGGCCTTTTATAAGAGGAGAGGAGGGGCACTCTTGGAAAAGTATAACATGTTACATTATTATCAAATGGTTTTCGGATTTTAATGGTCCCAAATTGATATAATTATAGGATAAAGTGATAAGGGTTCTAAATCCTCCCATACAATAGGTTTTGGACATGTTTAGGTCTTATAATTTACATTATCTTTCCATTTTATTTAAATCGTTAAATAATGAGGTCATCGATGCATCATCATGATGTCATAAAGAATTTAATTTATTTAATGTCTATGAATTATAAAAAAAATACTATGATGTAGGAAATCTTTTTATATTTCCAATTAATATTTATAGTCAAAATTATGACTTGTATAAACCCATGTAAAAATTGTTTTAGTAAAACAAATCATGTTTGTCACATTTTTATTTTAACTTTAAATAAAAGGCATAAATGTCATTATCAAACCCAAGTGGCTCCATGGGGTACCAAAAATCGACCCATGGGTTGTCTGGGTCGGCCATAACTCTTACAATAGGGTTAGTACAAGTGTCAATATATTTTCATTTTATTATAGTATCATTTTTACCTTAAATCACACTAATTACCTTTAATCGCGAATAATAAAACTTAAAAGTTACTTTTCATCAAAAATTATTTTCATCCCATTGAACCACATGTTAATTAAAAATTAAAAACATTTAAATTGGATTTTTTAAATTCAAATCACAAAAGTGGTAATGTCCCATTTAAATGAAAAATCAAATTTTGTAACCACCACTTTGTGGTTTCACTATTCATCAAAAATTGGAGAATTTCAGAAAAATACCAAAAATTCACCCTAAGCTATATTTGATATTCCGAATTCAAAAATGATGTCTATTTTACCAAATTTATAACATAGAAGTTTCATTAATTAATTTTATTATTAATTCCCGCAGTTAGAGAAAATAGCGTGTTTTTATGAAACAATAAGTATCAAAAGATTGACACTAGTTTATGTCCAATCTTAAAGTGATATTATTTAAAATGACCACCATTGGATTAAATGGTAAAAATATATTCTATTTACACTTTAAAACCAATTAAAAATATATTATAATCATATAAATAAATTTGATTAAAAATAGGTTTTGAATTAAAATACATCATTTTTCACTATTCATTAAAAAATGAACTTTATCAGAAAGATACCAAAAATTTAAACAAAGTAAATTTTGATGTCCCTATTCTAAATAAGAATTTAATTTTGTCAAATATAACACATAAAATTGTCAAAAAGTGGATTTAAAAGAGGTTCTCCTTCAAAAGGCGCTTAATCAACTTTTTAAAGAATATTAGACTGTCTACACTTAAAATTGGTTTCATTCGAATTTTTAATCCTCTATCATTTGTTGTAATGAGTAAAAATATTTGACAAACATATATAATCATTTTTTAGTCAGTTCTATTAATTCCCGCCATCACAACATCTATGCGTTAATTACCATTTAAAATAATATTATTTTATTATTAGAGTGAAACGTAAGATTCCCAAGAAACTCGTTGTTGCGTGTTGGGTACTCCATGGAGCATAGTGTCCCCTTTAAAGTTATATTAATATTTTATTCACAAATATGGATAAATATAAAAATGTCATATTCTTTATTTACCTAGGGTGTTACAACAGGTGCTTCTAATCATAGCTTACCACCCTCAGACGGATGGCCAGTCAGAGCATACGGTACAGGTGCTTGAGGAAATGATGCGTCCATGCATCCTGGACATTGGGGGCTCTTGGGAGAAGCACGTACCCCACGTCGAGTTTACCTATAATAATAGTTTTTAGGCGACTATTGAGATGGAACCATACAAGGCTTTATATGGTAGTCCATGCCGATCACCCTTGTGCTGGTTAGAGGTAGGTTACGAAGCTTTACTAGGACCACGTCTCGTGCGGGAGACTTCTGAGCAGATCCAGTTGATTCATAAGCAGATGGCTACCGCACAGTCTCGTCATAGGTCTTCTACTGATCTCTGTAGATGACCTTTAGAGTTCATGGTATGGGATTAGGTTTTCTTACGTTTTTCTCCTAGGATGGGACACAAGAGGATAATGAGACAGGGAAAACTTTCACCGAGGTATGTGGGGCCATTTGAGATTCGAGAGAGAGTCGGGCCAGTTGCCTATAGGTTTCAGTTACTGCAGAGGTACCAATCCATGAACGACGTCTTCCATGTATCTCAGTTGCGCTGCTATCATTCAGACACCTCTCAAATATTTCAGCCAGTGGAGGTTGAGCTGGAAGAAGATGTGTCCTTTGAGGAGCATTGGATCCATATCGTTCACTGGATCATGATAGTTCTCCGAGACCGGTCAGTTCCTCTCGTACGGGTACTATGGCCGCATAGCCGATTGCAGGATGAAACCTGGGAGCGGGAGACCTATGTACGTGATCAGTGGCCAGATTTATTCTCAGCTTTATCTTCTCCACCCTTGGAAGGGAAATTCGGGGATGAATTGCTTTAACGGGGGAATTTTGTAAGAACCTAGTTCTTAGTTTTGAGGTACGGGTTCCTTCTTTTCTTTTTTCCTTAAGTGTTTTTAAGAAAATATGGAATATGTGGAGAAATCCTAAATTTTGGAAAAAAATTCCATGTACTTTTCTAAAGGCCATGTACTTTTCGCCATGTGGGAAGAGTACACAGGGCGTGTAGCTGTGTCGACAACGAAGGGTTTAAAGACCAACTGCACTCCGTGAATTGTTCCCTTACACTCTGTGTAGTCAGTCGGCAGGCGAATAGTAAGGCAGTGGCCAGTTGTGCGACTGAACATGTCGTGTGCTCAAGGATACATGTCGTGTAGTCATGTCGGCAGATGAACAGTGCCACACTGGTGGGAAACTGCCAGAGGAACCGTTTATAAAAATGGAAAGTACACGTCGTGTACATGGAAATACAGGACGTGTAGTTTGTTTTTTTTTGTGCATAAAATGGGAAGTAGCCTCCCCTGTTCACAGGGAAAGATTATAAAGGGAAGACGGCTCGGGAGAGGAATGTCAGAGCTTTGGAGATCCACTGAGTGCATGTCGGGAATACGATTCCGCCTCCGTCGATCACGTTGGAACTGCACAGGTAAGAGCTTCCTTCTCCTGGTGTGTCTGTTTCCAATTCTTCCTCTAAGGGAAGTCATTTATGTTTAAACGGAGTTTCTTCCATGTCAGATCTATGTCTTTCTTGGTTGTTTCTGGAATCGGCGTTCATGTATAACGTTTTTTGGTGTTTAAGGTAGGTGTCTTGGTGTTTGTTTTCCAACTTTCATGCATTTTTGTGTGCTTTTGAGCTAGGAACCCATATTTGGGGTGTCTTTTGGCTGAGGTCGTAGAGATTTTAAATACCAAGAATTTTATCGGTAATTAAATGTGATATTAAAATTCTGTTTGGGTTCACTGCTTGGATCCAGGACAACCCCGGGGGTGCGTTCCTCTGTTTAGCCATTTTCCCAGGATAACCGAGGGTATTCCATGTTTAAATTATTCATTACTTTTTCCTTGAGAAGATTTGTATGTAAATTTCATTTTTATTTTCATATTGGGCATGGACCTGCTACTTGCGCCTGAGGGAAGTGTTTTACTTACCCCGTGGGCGTTGTTTTGCTTAGCCCGAGGGAAGTTGTTATCTTAGCCTGAGGTTATCTTCTTTCGTTCCTGTGGGCAATAGACTCTATGACTGAGGGCGACACTACCTATGCCTGAGGGAAAAATCTGTCATGCCTGTGGGAAATTACCTGCGGGTTACGTTTCTTCTTACCTGAGGGTAATGGTTTGTGTGTCTGAGGACACTGACTGTTTACATAGAAATGCATTGTGGTGTTTTCTTATTTTAAATGGAATAAATGAATAATTAAATGTAAATATAACTGTTAAGTTAGTTACTTTTGATTACAGCTTTGTTTATTGCATTCACTACTGTACGGTGTTGTTTCATTCTTACACTCAATTAGGCACGGGCCTTTGGTGGGTGCCTACTGAGATATATTTCACACACCATGTTTGGGTAATTCTTTTTGGCCCAAACAGATTACGTTTCTGTAGGTGTTGATAGGGGAAAGAGTCCTTATATAGGTACTTGACTGCTACTTGGGTGTATGAGAGCATGGGACCGAGCATTGGCTCGCGATGCCGCGGGCTGTTCTGTTTTTCTTTTCTGTACTAGTACATTAGTTGTATTGTATTGTTGGGTAACATGTTCTGGCTGTTTTATAGAATAGTTACATGCTGCATCTCCATATATGTATGACTGCTGGTTCCCTTTCTATCAGTTATCCATTTTCGTTATATATGATGTTACTGAATTTTCGATGTTTTTGTATGTTTAAATTATATTCTGCTGTGCTACACATTGAAAAATGAGTTCATAGTTTCCCCTCTATCTGACCAGGTCCCTCGCTTCTAGTCGGCAGCCTCTGGCATTTGGGAAAATGTGCTTGAGGTCATGTGGTGAACCGGGTTCGGGGCACCATTGACTGGCACCTAGAACCGGGACATTACAAGAGACGATTGAACACAAATAATTGAGGTAATAAAAACTTAATAATATCTTGAGAAAAAATATATTCAAGATATATTATTTAAAATTATAGTATATACGCCAAATAAATGTGAATTGGTGCATAATAACAAAGAATTCTCAATGGAATGTAAGTTGTGATGAAATACCTTATAAAGATTGTACCCTTAGTTTAAGAATAAATAATGACATAATTATGTGTTAAAAATATAAATACACAAAATATTATTGGATATTCATTTTAAATCAATTAGAGGACATTCACACATATTCTTTTAGAAGCAACACCAATGACTTCGATGTTTAACTCAATGAATGGATGTTGAGTTAAGATCATGTTTATATCAATGACTTGAGAGATTATCAATGGAATGATTATGTGTATAAAAATTATATCCACACAAATGGGATTTGAAATTACTACATAAATAATAAATAGTGATTCCACACATAATATTTGAGTAAAATAATCAATGAAGTATGCATAAAGCCCACTGAGTGGAAATTAAAATTTGAAATTCCCTTACCGATTTGGTAACTTATGAAACATACAACCCATGAAATAAGGGTCATAAAATGAAGATTTAAATACCCATAAATTAAATCATATTAAACCAAGAATACAATCATGGACAATACATGCGCCACACAAAAGGAAATAGTGGTCAATATAGCATGAATCTCATGGGAATAAAAAGTGAGATGAAAACCCCTTATTTCGTTGTAATAAATCGAGTCGTATGACCAAAAGTTAATAACTTCAATATGAATCATAAAATACCATAAATATAAAGATAATCATGATAATATATATCAAATTTAAGTACACAATACACCACATCCAATAAATAAGTGGCAAACAATGGAAATCTCACAGAATTAAATGTGAGATAAGAAACCCCTTACCTCAAGTACGACTTGTCTTGTAGGGTCCTTGTTTTTTATGAGTAATAAATATAAGATAATTTATACTTGATTAAGAAGATTTTTCAAATTTATTATTCCTTTAATATCACTTATTACATTGCTATAACAATTATTTAATTATTTGAGTTCATATTGGATAATTTATTGATGTTCAGAACATGAGTCAAAAATGAATTTGTTATTATTACAAATTTCCCATGTGGTAAAAAGAGCATTATCTCCAGAATGATATAAATTATTTATATATATTATATATATTATATATCCAGTATTTATATCTATTTATAAAAGTACATTACATTAGGAGATAAGAAATGTAATGTACCGTTCATGGAGACGGTATGCCTTACGTAAGCATGAACACTACTTTCATTTCTATTTTTTATTTTAATGGAATTAAAACATAATTATACATATGTATAACAATTTAATATATAATATAATTAATTTAATACTTTATATGTCCCACATAAGGCATTAAAGAGTCATATCATTTTGAGGGGGTGGTAGTCTGCACTTCCTCAAATTAAATTATCGCGTTTTACCCACTGAAACAATAAAATAATGATATAAATGGAAAATATATAAGAATAAAGAAAAAATAAACAATATATATTTCATATAAAAATATTGTTCCATATTAATGTCCACCATGAGAGTTAGTAGTAGATAATCGAACAATCATCATTTCGTGAGATGTTAGTTTTCCATCCACAGAAACAGTATGTTATTCACCCATTAGATAGAGGTGTGTGTAACTGTATATAGAATACATTTAATAAAAACATCCTTGTATATTTAGGATATTTATTTTGTCAAAAAATAAAGTAATAAAAATTGTTTATGGGGTTGGAGAAGTAAAATAAAACAAAATAAAACAAAAGAAGTTAGGAGAAAGTGTTACCTTTGATTTGGGTAACTTCCTTTGGTTTGAACCAAAAGGACATCTTGAAGTTCCTTCTGCCTAAGGTAAGGCTTCTAGGAGGAATAGGGGGATCTTGAGAGATTATTTAGGAAGTTTTTGGACGTTCCAAGGGGCTTGAGAGGTGTGTGTAATGGGTTAGAAGTGGTTTCCTTTTATAAGGGGGAGGAGGGGCTCTTTTGGAATGTTTGAAAATATTATTTTATTATATTGTGATATTCTATTTCTAAAGGTCAGAAACTAATTAAAGCTGAATATAAGATGACTCATGGTCTAAACAAAAACATCCAATAATAATTGGACTGTTTTTTTATATTATTTTAATATTAATAATCATATTTATTTAAATCATCTATTAATGAGGTAAATACTATATCATTATTGTATCATAAATAATTTAATATATATGATGTCTAAACATTATAAAAAAGAAACCATAATGTAGGAAATCTTCTTATCTTTCAAATTATAATTTATAGTTAATGAGATGACTTATATAACCCCATGTAATAATTGATATACTAAAAGATATTTTCGAATGTAATTTTTGTCTTTACTTTATGTTAATTAAAATAAAGTGTCATTATCATTCATATGTGGCTCCATGGGGTCCCAAAATTGACCCAAGGATTCCCATGGTCGGCAATGATCCATACAATAATGATAGGACAAGTGTTAATGTAATTTTCTGTTATTATAATACTCTTTTTACTTTCAATTACTCTATTTACCTTTAACCGTAGTAAATAAAAGTAATAAGTTACTATTCACCAAAAATTATTTCCAACTTATTGATCCACATATTACGTACTAATAACAACCATGTATATCAGATTTTAGAAATTCAATTCACAGATGTGGTAAAATTCCATTTAAATGAAAAAGTCAGTTTTTAAACTACTACTAAATGGTTTTACTATTCATCAAAATTGATGTTTTTAAGAAAAATACCAAAATTTCTGCCTAAGCTATATTTCATATTCCGAATTCAAAAATAATGTCAATATTACAAAATTAAAAACATATAAGTTACAATAATTAATTTAAAATTAATTCACATTGTCAAAACAAATAGCGTGTTATTAAGAAACAATAACAATCAAAATATTGACAGTTGTTTATGTATAATTTCAAACTGAAATTAATTCCAATTACCAACATTGGATTAAATGGGAAAAATTTAATCTAATTAAACTTACAAACCGTTCAAATGTATAATTTAACACTATATATTATTTTGATTAAAAAAGTAGTTTTCAATTAAAATTTAGTATATTTTTCACTATTCACCCAAAAATGAAAGTTATCAGAAAAACAACAAAAATTTATCGAAACTAAATTTTTATGTCCTGATTCTTGATAAGTTGTTTATTTTTGTCAAATTTAATATATAAAAGTGTAAAATATTGGATTTAAAAGGGGTTTACCATTAAAAGGTGGAAAATATCATTTTTTGAAAAATACTTCCTTTATCCGAAAAAATGAATTTTTTTTGATATTATGTCTAAGAAACACATAATATGGATATTAACATTATATAGAATATATATAATTCAATATTCAGTTAATACTATTCATAACTTCTTTCGAACGGCTAGTATGGTAAGTCGTCGTGTGCTTGAACTTGGTGTTGTGTGAGGTGAAAGCTATTGAATTTAAAGAAAATAACATACTATGAAATTTTGGGGTGTTACATATATTCTTGTTCTTTTTGGGTGTGTGTTATCATATTTGGTGTAAGGATGATGTGGTTTATGATTTATGGTTGATGATGGATGTGATGTGTTGAGGTTTTTGGAATCCATTGGTTGAAACTTTATCTCATGACTTGGTTGTCTTGGCATGGAATTTTTCTACATCATTTGAGGTAGGATATTTTGATGTTCTATTTTATATTTTGAGATAAGTTTGTTTATAATGATTTAAATTCCTCTAGAAACCCCATTAAACCCTTGTAAAACCACTCAAATACCATATAATAAAATTTAATGACTGGAAATACAGTCATTCACTCTTGATTACTTGCCCTTCAGAATTATTGAAGGGAAAACTCCTCCTTTTCTCAATTTATTCTCACCCATTATTTTCATAATACCTAATTGTTGAAAATTTCCAAAAATCTATGTATCTACCTTTCTTTATCCTTAAATAGTGAGGTATGTCTAACTACCTCCTCAGGCTTAAGGGAGATGATATGGTCTAGGGGTTTGTGGTGTACATTACATAAACAATTATTATTATGCTCTCTCATGCTAGGTGGTGGATATTTTGTTTAGGATAGGGGATTTTATTTACTTGTTTCATTTTTTATCACAATCTTGTCTTCTAACCTTACTTTGAATTGTTTTTTAATTCCATCTCATTTATTGTTTACTATTTTTACTGTTTACTGAGGTGATAGTCATATATATGGGTTCATTTTCAGGACTAAGTGATTCCATGGGGAAATAGGAATCTATAAAATAAATATAAAAAAGAAAAATTAGATTAAAAGTGAAAATGGAATAAGAGTATAATTTTATTTTAAAAGATGTATTGATCCATGTTGAATATATGATTTCTATTTTATGTGACTTACCATGGGTGTTGGGAAATATATTGGATGTAGTAAGGATGATGGGAATTGGGAAATTATTCATAAATAGAATATGAAAAGAATTTGGAATGGGAGTGATGATATAAAGGAATTAGGTTCTCTTCCATTGATGTTCTATTTCCACTTATTATACATGAATTTCTACAATGATAATTGTTATTAAATTGATCCATGTGAGTGTCACAACTACTATGTTCTAATATAATTATATGATAAGTGTAATGCGGTAGAGTAATAGAGGATAATATGACAAAAATTTAATGGAATTTAAGAATATGGTAAGCTAATGAGAAATGGGAAAGAGTAATTATGACTTATTGAACCTTCCTCGGATTTTCTTACCATAAATTAATAGTGATATGTAGTGTTATATATGCATGTTTTTCTATAGGTATGATAAACAAATGACAGAATGATAACTATGAATGGAAATAAAATTGTGGAAAAATGGTGCATATCAATCTGGAATTTTTATTGAATGTTGGGAGTAATTTAGAGAGTAGTGAACCGATAATACGAAAATAGATAATGAATCTAAGGGCTGATTGATTAGGTAAAAGGTGTAAATATTTATCAAGTAAATAATGATGTTATAGTTGTGATTTGGAAAACCTTTAGATGATGGGGTTTCAATTTAATAAAAAATAATTAAATGTAATAGTGTAACTGGGTAATTAGTGGTGAGTTGAGTACTAGATGAGGGTTAGTTTATTGATTTAAGGGAAACTTCAGTAATATGTTGTGATTTAAGGCTATATTACATAGTTTTAAATTAATTTAGTGGATAAAATAATTAATGTGGCTTATTTAATGATTATAAGTCCTTATTTACTCAACCATTGTATTAATATTTAGTAATATAGATTAAAAAATAAATTAGAATATGAAAACCTTGAAATGATAGATGAGTTGAGAAAATATATTATAGATTATTACGGGTTTTATATTTGATAGTGTTTTCATGGTTACTAAATAGACATTATTGATTTATTAATTAAGTATTCTTGGCATCCCCTTACAATAACTTGAGATGTTGTATGATTGTTATTATGATTGGGCATGTCTAACCAGACAACCACAAACTCTGACCATACCTACTTTAGCTTCACACTAGAAGAGTAGTCACAACCAATTTTTTTATGACTCAGATCATTCAAAGATGTCACTTAAGGCTTTTATCACTAGTATTCTTGTATATAGACTCTATTACACATTCAATTAGCAATTGTCAACAGCCTTGAAGAGCTATCCACGGTCCATATTTAAGGAGTACTCACCCATGTCATCCAACTATTTGTGGTCACATGGTTGTTGTATTCACAAGATGGTACCCCCACTAGTAAAAATTTTAATCATAAGAATCATATCAATATATCTGGTTCAATCCCTCATCATCACAATATGTCCAACTTTGACTAATGTCATCGACACAACACACATCTTTCCCCTTCTCATACCATAAACGTAGTGATCATCACACCATGACTCACAACATTGGTTCTTTGTGCGTCACATTCTATATAATATATCTATTCATTTATGCATGTTCAATTACCAGCGATAAATCATTCCATATCCCAAAACTCACTGCCATGTCATCTCCGAGTCATAGTTCTACAGACTTCTACCAATTCTCCCACTCTATGGGGTCAGCAAGTCACTCCAAAACAACCTTTTATCTTCATACCAGCAATAGTGTTATGAAAAGATATGCAATATCCAAAATAATTCAAAACATATAAAAAACAAAATCATAATTTATCAAGTAATAGTTCTCATGGAAGCACTCATACCCATACGTACCTAAATCAATCATTGTTCTTATGGACTACTCACATAGACCAGCATGTGATATCACATAGTAGATCTCATAGGATATTCCCATTGGGACCACCAAATCATGTCAAAAAAAATTCTACATCTACCTTATATGGTAATGGATTCCAACCATAGGTGCATTATTTTCAATTTTCCAAGATCAATCACTAGATCATGTACACATACAAATGATCCCTCAAAAAACAAGTAAAATAAACTGATCATTAATTAGAAAAAAATCGGATTCCTATGATGTGTTTGACTCAAATGATACTCCCACGATTCATAGATATTTGATACTATATCTTTTCCACTTTAATTAACAATATCAAACATTGGATGATTTATCAAAATTGTTCTCTAGAAGGAAAGGGTCACAATAATATTTCTTATAGGGCGCCTAGGATTGAGAGGAATGGTCCAATAAAAAAGATATCTAAAAGGGATTCAATATTAATAAATCAAATGTGACTAAAATCATTCATCGTGTGACATTATTTCACCCTGTAAATCTTCACGTTGGTTATATATGATAAAATTTAGGGCACCTAGAACTAAAACACCAAAAAAATTCATGGAATCACATACCCATCCATGGTGTGATTTTTCCAGCTGTATCTAGGCATCCCTATCTCGGGGATTTCATGGTGTGGTGAAAAATTAAACAGCGTGAATGAAGTTTCATGGAATGGTATAATTTTTCATGGTGTGAATATGACATGTATCAGCAATTTTCTTGCCATTCTGACATCTCACCTTAAAACATGACCCACAGAAACTCTCGATCATGCTGAAATACAAAATATTAACAGGAACTCATAACAACAATATATATATATATAGACAAACAAAAATACATTATATATATAATCATTTATTCTTTTGGATGAGTTATCTCTTGGGGGATATGACACAACCTTCCAATCTAAAGGTTTGTGTGTGTGTGTTTCTTTATATTGTACCTCTAATAACATACTTATTATATAAATTAAAACTATATTATTTACAATATATATAAATATATATTCATATTGAAATTTATATATTTATATAATTTATAATATACATATACATTTATATTTATAATTATGGGTGTGATAGTTTTTATATATTTATAATTATATGTGTTTGTATGTTTATGATATATGTGTGTGTACTTATATATAAACTCACATGACATGTACAAATATATAAATAAAAACGTATAAATACTGACACACAATCATGTATTAATATATATATATATATTCACATTTTGATAAAAATCATTTTAAAATATACATAGATACATACATACATACATACAAGCATACATACATACATACTTATGTGAGTTCGTATGTATGTACATACATGAATACATACATTATTACACATACACACATACATACATACAAGCATACATACATACATTCACCCACTGGGCCTTTGTACTATGTAATGGGTCTCCCACTACACATTTAAAAGAGGTATTTACATTGCTTTAACAATAAAATGAGGCTTCATCCCCGACAAAAAAAAACTATATAACTACATATTTAAGTAAAGTTATATTAATATTTTGAAATAAATATAAATATTCAATTAAATAAATAAATATATATATTTTTATTACAAACATTTGGGGATGGGGGATCACAAAGATTCAATGAAAACACACAACACGCATATACAAGAAGATAGAGGGTCTTGAACTCGGTAACTCTCTAACAACCCACAGAGCTACTACCATTAAGTCACGCCAAGGGGGAATATACCCACAGAGCCACAACCACTAAGCCACACCTTGTGTGTTTGTGTGAGTGTGTCATTTTATAACATGAAAATTCATTTGACAAAGTGGTAATAGCATTTTACACAAAGTGTTGGGAAAGGCAGTTTCCAATGGTTTGAATCTCATTTGTGTTGAAATAATTGGGAATTTCATGTCCTATCATGCAGCATTTAGGTGGGTTAAATCTTGTTTAGTAGTGTCTATGTGTTGGGGGTGGGGGGGTTTGAATGTGTTTTCATGAATCATCAAATTCAATAAGATTTAAATATGATTTTATAGTCTAGTGTATACCCTAGGTCATCTATCAAGGAGTGTTGATGGTTTATAGTGTGAATTTCAAATAAAAAGGAACATAATAGGGGGTAGGAGGTTTTGAAATCAATTTTAAGAAAATAACATAATTTAAAGAGTTTAATAGTTGAAAAAGGATGGTAGTGTTTTTAAAATTATGAATGAAGTCTATAATTTTATGTTTACTTCACATTTGGGATAGTTCATTGTTCTGAAAATTGCACATCATTTAATAAAATTATTTGGTTGGGGGTTTTCATGATCTTGATTCCCCTATTTCTTCTAAAACAAAGCACAAAGTACCAAAACTTGACACAAAAATCGTGGTTTATGTTTTGGACCTCAATAATAGTGTTAAGGATACCAAATAATATGCATATATTATGTATGTGTGAGGGAAATATGATGCTTGTTTTTCCCAATCGAAGAAACCCAGGATTCCCACATGAAATATCAACCCAATTGATATTTAAATGGAAAGTGTTTCACTTAATTATATCAAAAGAAATGAATTTAGTGGAGAATATTGTTAAGATAAAACATAAGTGAAATATGCAACACACAAATTAAACAAAACTAGTCAAAGAACAAGTTCCAAAACACCCTCCAAAGTGTGTGTAGCTCCCTTGGAATGATCGACCACTACTTAGCTCCCCATCAGGATGAAGAGGAGGCTCGGGTGGAAATTCACAATCATCTTTGACCCCCTATGATGATAGGGGCCTCCAGAACTTCTTGTATGAGGAGAGGAACCCTTTCAGTCTCCAAACTAGTAGATCTTTCCTCCTGGTTTGTAATTGAAAATGGGGTTCCCAAGGTTTCATTTTATAGGGGAGTTGGAAGGTGGTTTTGAGTCATCAAATTTCAAGAAACCACTTGGACCATGGTCTTAGACGTCTATAAAGTCTTATCTCACTTGGGAGAAAATTTAAATGTTTTATCCCTACGTCTTTATTATCTCCACTGAAATTTTTTCACCATTTATACAAATACATCTCGATATATCGACATAATACAACACACCACTTTTGACACTGTGTAGATTTTTTGTCGTAGATAAATTGGATTAGATTAGATGCTTAATTGATGAATTGGCCCTAGTTTGACTTCAAAAGGATTTTACCCATTTAATTTTGGACTGCCTCGAAAAATATCACCCCAATTAGATGCACATTTTAGTTTTAGTGTCTGTGTAAGAACCCAGACCATCTTTTCATGTATGGTTTTTTATTTTATGCTTTTTTTGAGAAAAGGGGGAGAATCTGGAAATTTAAGGAGTACAAGATGTGTACTTTGAAGTACACATCGTGCACCCAGTTGCCGGTTGTGACCATGTACTGGCCATGTAACGGCTGAATACATGGTCATGTGGGGTGACCTGGAGACCTCCTAAAGTGGGGGCTGGTTAAGGCAAGCACAGGCGCAGTACATTTAAAGAAAACACTGTGTACTTTTCTTTTTAATTGTTATATCAGAATGGGGATGTGTCTAACTGGTAGAAAAATATCCTTCATATCTAGTCTCATCTAGGAGCTACCAATACTAATGAATCTTCTCTGAGCCTCCAACTCGCCATCCATTCTCTGAATCTAACTTTTTTGGTTGCGTTGGAATAGCATCAGTGAGTTCTTCCTTCTTCTAGAGCCTCATCTCTTGATTTAACCCATCTCGTGAGATATCCTCGGTTGAGTGTTTTCAACATTTTTGAAGATCTACATCATTCTAGTCTAATTTAATGGCCGACGTTGGAGTATATCGATCGAACATTATCGAGGTAGATGGTTTAGGCTTTTCCGTAGTTAGTCTTTGAATATTTTGTGCAAAAGTTCCCAATACCCCCAGAATGGTGTATTTTGTGATTATTTATTTTAGCTCAGTTAATTGCTACTATTCCATGTGTGCCTGAGAATAGGTTTTTTATTGGGAATAGGGTTATTTTCCATGCTATGGAGGTTTTTTTTCCATATTTGTTTTGATATTGACCTCTTGGTCTTGTTTTTCTAGTTAGGCTGCTTTGTTTTCCATGCATAGTGTTGTTAGGATGGAGTGACATTATCTGATGTTGTTATATGATTGTAGTTATTTAGCCAAGTAGTTCATGAAATCTGTTAGCCATTTTGTTCTTAAGGATTACATTGGGTGTTTGATATCATTATGCACGATTCAATTACACAGGGTTGTGGGAACCTTCTTTAGTAGACCATAGGGATAATAGAGGTTGAGGGATTCTCTAGAGTGTCTGTTTACTTTTACATTGATAGACTATAGGTGGACGGACATTGTGCTCCATGAGAGTGTCTGAGGGTCCACGTTACGAGACCAAAGGGGAAATTTGAAATTGATTTCTTCCTCATAGTGTTCATAGTTTACCGATACAAGACCAAAGTGGGGAATTGACAGAGACTGATTCCTCATAGAGTCTTTGCTAAATTTGAACCAAAGGGGTTAGACTATGAGTTCATCCCAGAGGTTTGCTTATATTTAATTGGTTTAACCATAGGGGATAGGATGTGAGTACATCCTAGAGGGTTACTTGTATTTGATTATCCGCTTACTTGATATATGAAATTGAATGAAATTGAAACTGTAGGATTATTTACTATAAGTACATCCTTGTTTATTACTACATTTTTTCTTATTGTCAGCCATATATATTCACTAGCTATTAGGAAAATCTCTTTGGGTGTTTTCCTACTAGGATTCGTCTCACACCCTATTTGGTTCATGCTTTTGGTCCCAAACAGATCATATTTCTGCAAGTATAAATAAGGGAGAGCATCCTTCTACGTCAGGTACTTGACTGTTGTGGAGCTGGAGAGCATGGGACCTAGCTGAGGTTTGCATTGCTACTGGAGTTATTTACTTGTTTTCTTTGAACTTTGTTTCAGTACTATATTTCATCATTTTGAACTGTTTAGATGCTTTCATAGACATATGTGACATGCATAATTATATATGTTCTCCATTTGTTTATTTACATTTAGTCTTCGGTTTTTTACTTTTTTATGGTATTATTACTACTTCCATTATTGTTATCCTTTTACTTCTACTGCATTAATCTGCCAACGAGGGCATAGATTCCCCACTATCACACCCAAGGACCTCTCTTCTAGTCGGCCACATCTGGTATTTGGGTAAATGTGCTTGGGGCCATGTGACCAACTGAGTATGGGGCACCTCTGGGAAGCACCCTGAATCGGGATGTTACAAAGTGATATCAAAGGAAAACTTTTCTTCTTGACTTACTGTTTGGAGCCTATATTTGGGGATAGGATGGAATAGTTACTTTTTAATAAGCTATTACCATAATTATCTAACCCATGTATAGGGAAATCCAATTTACCTCATTTATTTCAATTTTTATGTTTCTTCAATTATTGTAGTTGATTTGATTTCACCGTTGGGTGATTCACAGGTATTTTGTTGTTAACATTTATAATATTTAGGTTCAATTTCAATTGAAACTCAATGAGATGAGGGTATTCCATGTCATGCATCATATAGGCACATTCTAGAGATCACATGTCTTTCATTCTTGTCATGTGATTTAGGGTGCATTGCATCTTGAATGTTGTTGTGAATGGTGTTGTTCTATATATGCATGATGTTGTGATAGATTACTTGATAGAATACCTGCTATTTGATAGGGTATTGAATTATGTAAGATATGGTTTGAATGAACAGAAAAATTTGGTCCTTTAGGTGTTATTGGCCCTCATGGATTGAAATTTGGTTTCCCATTGCATTGTAATTCCTTGTTTATGACATGTATAAGATGCCAAGATTAGATTCATGGGGTAGTATGGGAACTCATGGATCAGAATTTGGAACTCTAATGTTTGTTTCATTGTTTTTATGGGTTTTGGAGTGGTTTCTAAGGCTTACTATCTGGAGGAAACCCTGAATAAATGGTGTGTATTGCTGAATACATGCAATGTATCCTTCTGTTTAAGAAGGAACTAATTTTTCTTAAGTACAGGTCGTGTACAATATGTAAACACTGTGTAGTCTCAAACTGTGTAACCGGATGTGTGGGAAGAGACCCAAGGATAGGAAATCTAGGAAGAAACATGCCATGTATTGGACATACACGTCGTGTTGTAAGGACTGTGTGTCCACCAGTGTGACTAATGACATAGATTGATGAAACATAGGTTATACACATCGTGTCCTGCTTGAACATTTCATGTATTGTAACCCATGTATCTGGAAATGTGACTAACAATAGGGGTCATTCAAATCGTTCTATCACATACTATGTCTGGCACGAACACACTGTGTAGTCTCCTTCTTGGAGAACCGTGTGGGTTAGTTGTGCTGAAGAACTCAGGAAGGGTAAAATGATTCAATTAAATGACGTTTCTTTGGATAACATGTCGTGTGTATGGGGTATTACACGACTAGTTTTGGTAGGAGTACACACCCATGTATGGGCTTAAAGGAACACTCTCTGTATGGTGTTATATATGCAGTGTATCCATGTTTTTAATAAATTGAATGCCTTATTTGTCCTATTATTTTTTTTACACATTAAGGTTTAATTCCTCAATAATCTTGATCTATGGTGTGTGTTTGAGCTTGTAGAGTCATTCGACCGAGACATCCTCCATTTGTATGCCCGTTATAGGTTAGTGACCAGACAACGGACATGGAAGATCAGGAACTGCTAGCAGATCCTCTAGTCATGCCTGTATTGGAACCAGCCATCATTCCAAATATAGTGGCAGATGCAGAGTTCTGAAAAGGCTTCATGAGGATTATGTAAACCATCCAGGCAGTACAACATCATGTCCCATCTGTGGCAGAGTTGATGAGGGTCTTTCAGTAGAAGAATCCTCCCACTTCCATAGGGGATGGAGAACCTGAGGCTGCAGAATCAGGGTTAAAAGCCATGGTTTCGATCTTAGAGAATCTAGAGATGCCTCCATATAGGAGGGTGAAGCTCGCTACGTACATGATTTGGGATTCTTCAAAGAGATGGTGTTTTGTGATCTCATAGGTGGGATTCCATCAAGTTATGTCTTGGGAGGATTTCCAGCATGCTTTCTATGATTACACCTACCATGTGACTTTGAGGTCCGATCAAGGTAGATAGTTCATACATATGGAATAGGGCACTCTTTCCGTTATAGAGTACTCTTTTCGTTTCACAGAGCATTAATGCTTCACACCCATCCCATGAAGTTATGAGTTATTCATGGAAAGGACATTTGAGGATGGTTTGAGGCACAACATCCCATCTTATATGGACAACTTCAGGTTGACTTCCATCACCTCTATAGTCAACCGGACACTAATCACAGAGCACAATCTGAGGGATTCTAGAGTTGTGATATAGGGAAGCTTGACATATGGAGTCAGTATCCCTCCTACTGATAGTAAGAAGCACCGTATAGATTCTACAAATGTGGATATTAGGAAACAAGATAATTCTTCTAGTATTTAGGTGGTGTGATACCGGTGCGGGAATAGCGGGCATGCGAGGCTACATTGCTTGATAGACCCATTGGAGTTCTAATCTTATGGAAAGATGGGTTATCTTTAGTGGTTCTGTTAATTTTTCATACCAGTAGATGGTGATAGATGTTTTGTTTCGACTCCTTGTACTAGAACATCACCACTAGTTTCTCATCAGTCTGGGAACTGGAGTTCTTCCGGCCTTTCAGGCCGAGGTAGTTGTCATGGTCATGGTATCCATTCGGCAGGCTTTTAGCGACAACAGGGTGGATTAGGTTAGGATTGTTAGGCAAGGTCATGGGGTTTTGGTGCAGGAAGACTTTTACAGTGGAGATGATCCAACAAGAGAAGTATCCTGAAACCGATACCGTTCAAGGTACGATTCAATTTTCCTCAGATTTAGCTTCTTCAAATTTCACTATAGGGGCTTCCCATAGATTCATATCTATTGCTATTATGGAGAGCCTTGGGCTCTGTATCTTTACTTCTGTTGTAGTCTTGACGCTGGACACTTTGTTACGGATAAGAAAGACTAGTGTACGTTAGTGAAATAAATTCCCTCTTGAGGTTGGTGGGTGTCAATTCTCATGGGACCTTTATTTCTTATAGATGATGGGCTATGATTTCATTCTTGGAATGTACTGGTTTTTTCCCTTCCTGGATTTGGTTGATTACTATCATCATAGGTTGAGTTTCACTTCACCATGGAGTGAATCGTTTCTTCATAAGGGTGAATGGGATGTCTAGGAAAGAAGAGAAGGACCCATGCATCATGGGCTGGGAGGAGTTATAACCCAGATTGCTAGTCTATATCTAGATGACAGGGGACTTCACAAATGAACTTTTCTCCTATGGTGGATCATTTCAGGGATTTCATTTCAGAGGAATTTTTTTTCCTTCGGATCAATAGGTGGAATTTTCTATTTATCTTGGGACAAGAGAAGCACCAGTGTCCATTCCTCCTTATAAGATGGCTACACCAGAGTTATAAGAGCTCAAAAATCAATTAGAGGAGTTGCAGGACAAGGGTTTCATCTGACCCAGAACATCACCTTAGGGTTCACCTGTCTTGTTTGCGAAGAAGGTGGACGGTACCCTCAAACGTTGTGTGGATTATTAGAAGTTGAACTAGTTGACGGTCAAGAACCGATATCCATTGTTTAGGATTGATGATCTCTTTGACTATCTTAGAGGAACCCATGTGTTCTCAATGATTTAATTGAGATCTGGTTATCATCAGGTGCATGCTAGACAATCATATATACCACATATAGCCTTTCGATGAATGTATGGTCTATACGAGTATGTGGTTATGTCGTTCGGTCTCATGAACGTTCTTTTAGTTTTCATGGAATTAATGAACTAAGTATTCCATCCATACCTGGATTCTTTCCTGGTAGTCATCATGCATGATATCTTGGTGTAATATCACACTCGACACGACCATGACACACATCTTGAGATCATTTTGAGTACACTAAGAGAGGATCATTTATATGCTAAGCTACAAAAAATCAACTTTTGGATAGACCCAATTCACTTCTTGGGTAATGTTATCTTAGAGGCAGGAGTATTAGTAGACCTGAGGAAAGTTAGTGTAGTAGTTTCCTGGGAGATTCCAAATAATTTATTTGAGTTATGATTCTTTCTAAGAAAAATGGATACTACATACATTTTATACAGGACTTTTCCCGCATAGCAGTGCCACTGAAAGGCCTGACTAAGAAGGGTGCGAGGTACTTATAGTCATATTCTTATATGTTAGCCTTTTAGGAGCTAAAAGGAAGGTTGTCTTCTGCATTGATAGCAGTACTTCTAGAGCTGGTCAAGAGCAATTCTGTTTACTATGTTGTGTCATGTTTCAGGCTGGGAGCAGTTCTTATGTGGGGAGATGGAGTCATTGCATATGGGTCTCGACAGTTGATTCCACATGGTAATAATTACCAAATGCACAATCTCAAGTTGGATGCAGTTGTTTGTGATTTATGCTATTGGAGATATTAACTTTTGGGAGAACATTTTTTGGTATTCACCGACCACCAAAGTCTCAAGTACATCTTTACTCAGCGCGATCGGAATCTAAGATAGTGAAGGTGGGTTGAGTACCTTCAGTCTTTTGACTTTGAGCTTTCCTACATGCCTGGGAAAGACAACTCAGTGGATGATGTGTTGAGAAGGACTCAGATACAAACAGTTCAGGTTTCTAGTAGTGAGTGGAAGCATATGACTCTGTTCTGTAAGATGCATTGGGAGGTGCATGATATAAAGGAACAAAAATTTCTTTCTTCTGCAGTTGTTACCTCTACTCTACATGAGGGAGTGCAGATGAGACAACTATCAGATGCTGAAGGCCATGTACTACGGGAGAGTGTTTTAGGAGAGGACCCTTTTCTTAGATGGACAGTATATGAGGATGATATCTTTCATTTTCAAGGGTGCATATGTGTGTCAGCCAACATACGTGAAGAGATGATGAAGGAATTTCATTCCTCATTTTGGGTAGTTCATCTAGGTGTCACCGAGATGTATCGAGATCTGCACACTTAGAATTGGTGGAAAGGTATAAAGAGATATGTTTCTACGTTTTTCCTGAGGAGTTCCACCTATCAGGAAGTGGAAGCAAAGCATCAGTGACCAGCAGCGCTTTGGTAGTATTTACCCATTCTTGAGTGGAAGTGGAAGGATGCCGCGATGGATTTCATGACAGATTTTCCAAGGCCGTCTCGAGGGAATGATGCAGTATGAGTTTTCATTGATAGACTCACAATTTTTTATCACTTAATTCCTATCAAGATGACAATTAGTGTTGATGATCTAGGATGGTTGTACATCTCGGAGATTGTATGTCTACATGGCATTTCACCCTCCATTTTTTCAGATAGGGATGCATGTTTTACTTCTCGATTCTGTCTTGGACTACAAAGGGAATTGGTTACATAGGTACATCTAAGTACGACATACCATTCCTAAATAGATGGTCGGTCCGAGAATACAATTTAGGTGCTCGAGGACATGCTTCGAGCATGGTTCATGGACTTTGGAGGTTTTTGGGAGAAGCATATACCTATTATGGAGTTTTCCTACAATAATACCTTTCAATCAACTATTTAGACTGAACCTTATGTGGCTTTGTACGGTAGGGCATGTTGATCACCCTTATGTTGGCTGGAGGTAGGAGAGGTAGCTTAGGACCTCATCTTGTCTAGGAGACCACAAAACAGAGATAGTTGATTCATAAGAGGATGACTTCTGCACAGTCATGGAAGTAGTCTTTTTTTGATCAACGGAGATGTCCTTTTGAGTTCATGTTTGGAGATCATGGTTTTCTACATTTCACACAGATGTTGGGATACATGAGGATTAAGATATAGTGCAATATTTCAACAACATATGTCTGATCGTTTGATGTTTTAGAGAGAGTTGGGCTTGTTGCTTATTGGTTGATGTTACCTTAGAGGTATCATAATCTTCACTACATCTTCCACCTTTCCCAGCTATGACATTACTTATCAGAATCATCTCATTTTTTTCAACCCAATGAGGTTGTTCTGGAGGTGGACGCATTGTTCGAGGAGCATCCTATCGATAGATTTTATCGTAGTGAAAAGGTTCTCCATGTCTAGTTTGTTCCTCTGTAATGGGTGCTATGTAAGCATGGGTGAGCACAAAAAGAGACTTAGGGGAGGGAGTTCGATGTACAGTCAGAGTTGCTGGAGATATTTGAGGATTCTCTTTCTATGATGACTTTCTAGGGAAATTCAGGGAAGAATTTATTTAAGGGGGTAGTTTCTAAGAACCAAGACCTTCTTTTCAGGTATGTGTTTTTCTTTTTTTGTGTTGTTGATAAAAAAAGTGATGAATCTGGGAATTTAATGGGTGAGAACTGTGTATATTGAAGTAAATGTTGTGCACCCAGTTGCTGCTAGTGACTGTGTACTGACCATGTAACAGCCGAGTATATGGCCGTGTGGGGTGACATGGAGACCACCTTAAGTGGTGGCTGGTTAAGAAAGGTACATGCCAGGTACTTTTAAAGAACAGATAGTGTACATTTATTCTAATAGTAATGTAAGACTGGGGTCACATCAAATTGGAAGAAAACCCTCCTTTGAAGCCCATCTCATCCAAGAGAGACCGCGGCTGATGAATCTTCTCTGAGATTCCTATTCGGAATCTTTTCTTGGAATCGATCTCTGCCGGTTGTGTTGGAATCACAATAGTGATTTCTTCCTTTTTCTAGATCATTATTTCCAGATTTCTCTTCTCTTGTGAGATATTCTCGGTTGAGAATTTTTTACATTTTTGTAGATCTATGTCATTCTAGGCCGATTCAAGGTCCGATGCCGGAGTATATAGATTGTATACCATCGAGGTAGGTGGTTTGTTTCATTCCGTAGTTAGTCATTGAATATTGTTTTGTAAAAGTTCTGAATACCCTAGAATGTGGTATTGAGTGTTATAGGATTTTAGATCTGTTAATGACAGATATGCCTTGTGTTCCTGAGTAGAGGTTGTTTGATTGTGAATAGGGTTATTTTCCATGCTATGGAGGTGTTTACCAATGTTTTTTTTTGATATTTACTACTTAGTATATTTTTGCCTATTTGGCTGCTTTGTTTTCCATGTGTAGTGTTGTTAGGATGGAGTGATATTATCTGATGATGTTATATTCTTGTAGCTGTTTAGCCAAGTAGTTATTAAAATCTGATTTCCAAGTAGTTCATAAGATTTACTTTGGCTGTTGAATATCGTTTTGCATGATTGACTTAGACATGGTTGTGGGAACCAAGTGTAGTAGACAATATGGATAATGGATGTTCAGGGATTATATAGAGTGTTTGTTTACTTTTATGTTGTGAGACCATTGGGGGAATGGACTTTGCGCTCCCTCAGAGTGTGTGTAGCTCCATGTTGCAGGAACACAGGGGTAATTAGACATTGGGTGATTCCTCAGAGTGTCTAAAGTTTACTGATACAAGGCCACAGGGGGAATGTCGATGATTTATTTCTCATAAAGTATTTGCTAAAGCTAAACCAGAGGGGTTAGAATGTGAGTACTTCTCAGAGTGTTACTTGTGTTTTTTTGGTTGAACCATAGGGGATATGATATGAGTACTTCCCTGAGGGTTACTTGTATTTGATTAGCTACTTACTTGATATATGAAAATGAAATAAATTGAAACTTTAGGATTGTTTACATGGAGTGCATCATTTTTACTGCATCATTATTTTTATTTCCTGACATATATATTCACTGACTGTTAGACTCAAATATTTTGGTGGTTGCCTAATGGGATTCATCTCACATCCTGTTTGAGTCAAGTTTTTGGGCCCAAACAGATTATATTTATGTAGTTATAGATAAGGGAAAACGGTCATCTATGTCATTTACTTGACTGTTGTGGAGATGCAGAGCGTGGGAACAAGTCGAGGCATACAATGCTGCAGGAGTTATTTACTTGTTCTCTTTGTAATTTGGTTTAGTACTCTTTTCTCATATTGTGACTTGTTTGGATTATTTCCTTGAAATATGTGACATGCATCATTATTTATGTGCTCAATTTGTTTATTTACTTTCAGTCATCCATTGTTTACTATTATATTGTATTATTACTAATTTTGTTATTGGTATCTATTTACTTCTACTGCATTACTCTACCAATGAGGGTATAGTTTACCCACTATCACACCCATGGCCCTTGATACTAGTTGGAAGCCTCTAGAATTTGGGGAAATGTGCTTGAGGCCATGTGACCAATCGGGTACGGGGATCATCTAGGTAGAACCTAGAACCGAGACGTTATAGTATGGTTGGGTCCACTGTTGTTCATGGAATCAAGAATGGTTTGGCCCATTTTTCATCCAATTCATCCTAGGTCCTCCAAATCACCCCCACCTATAATTTAGTTATCCAAAAAAAGTTACATTTACCTTTTTATCATTAATTAATAAAAAAAATTAAATCAAACAATAATTGAAATTTGTAATTAAATTTGGAGATTACAATAAAAAAACAATTTAACATAGTGGTGTAATGGTAAAAATTAAACAGTGATTCGCGGTGCGATCACACCCCCACACCTAATCATTTTCACTGTAGGTAAAAGACACAATTTCAGAATTACTAATGTATATATTCGCAACAACATGAATATTTATCATTACCTAAACATATGATTCTTGAAATAAATTTGATCAAAAAAAATCCCACCTTCTCAGTTATCAAGGAAAAATGTATCTCATAAATTGTATTGGAATGAAATTTATGGAGATGAATGATACCAATTGGGGAAAAATTCATAAGTCAACAATGTCACTAACTCTCCATATGTGTGTTTGAAAACCAATTCATGCTATTCATTTCACTTTATATCCATTAAATATTGGTTATTTTAAAATATTCTTCTTAATTGATTTTTTCCACCGAACCTGCCCTACATCCATGGAAATGAAATTTCAAAACCCACATACTTAAGAATTTTTGAAAGTCAATCATTAATATCATATCCTATATATCCCTATATGTTGTACATTTCACTACCATTATTTATTATTATTATTGTTTTGTTTTTTTTCAAAAGTTTCACTTCGAAAAAATCTCACACTCTTCTCTCAACCTTTGTTGATATCCTCATGACACTAATAGTAATAGTTATAATAAGATACAAAGTCAAAGAAGGGTTATTTTTGACCTATCCAAGATACATCCCTATTTTTTATTTTGTTTTTATTTTGTTTTTATTTTGTTTGATGGCATACAATAGTAAGATAATAGGTACAAAAACCTAGGTCAATCCAATATAGTAATGAAAACAATTAGATAAGGAATTAATTAATGGAAAAATAATCTTTGGAAAGATGAAAAATATTAACCTAACCTATATTTACCTTCTTTTGAGTATTAGAATTTAACATTTTATGGTTGGGTGAAAATATGTCTAGAGATATTTAGTGACACAATATTCCCATTAATTACTTACACAAAAGGGTACCATTCTTCGCAATGATTTAAAACTGATACAACCATTTCTATCATTCCAAAACAACCAATTTTATATAATAAATCACACCTCAGTGCTAAATTCACACTAAAACACACATTCAATCAGGGAATTTTTTTGAAAATGCTAAAAAACATGAAATAGGGAATTTCATCATTAATATTCAATAACATTCATGAAAAAATACACATCATTCTTTATTATAAAGTGGGCATCAAAACGTAACATTCTAACATAAAAATTAAGGGGGAAACAAGGGGAAAGGTAGCAATACTATCTATTAAGACAAAAGGGGGGAAAGAATAAAGATGATGAAAATTCTAGACTAACCCAAGAATATACCCATTCTCCCACACCTATAGTGTGAAGTGTCCTCACTATAATAAAATTTAATGTGGGAAGGAATGATGAAACATGGTGGTTATCATTGGTTGTTTTCTTCTTGAACATGGAGTTCCTCTATTGGGGATTCTAGAATTGATTCATGAATATGCTTTAGCCGCTTCCCATTGATAGTGATGGTTTGTTTTCCTTCTTCATTTTGAACCTGAATGACACCAAATGGATAAACATTTGTACCCTTTAATTGACCAAACTAGTTGGAATGAATTCTACCCGGATGTAACTTCTGCCATACATTGTAAATGAGGACCTTCTCTTTAAAGTTTAATTGACAATGAATGATGAGACAGTCGTGGGAAGACTTGGTTCCATCCTTTTAGATCAAAGATTTATCATAATCATCTCTATGAATTTACTCCAGCACCTGAATGAGCAACTTCCTCTGTGAAATGACACCATAAATATTATAATTTAATTGTTTAATGGCCCAATAGGAATGATGATCGATCTCAACAGGGATGTGATAACTCTTCCCAATCACTATCATATATGGTGACATGCAAATGAGAGTTTTGATGGTAGTATGTAAAGCCCATAATAAATCATGAATTCTATGACTACAATATTTTCTGTTGTGCTGAACCATATTTTCAAGATTCTTGTGTTACCTTTCTATTTGGAAGCTTGACTTTACCATTGTTCAATGGGTGATATGTTGTAGAAACTTAATACCCAACCCCATACTAACAGAAAATTGATTACATTGTTCTATTTTAGAAATGAGAACCCTAGACACTAATTATGAACCTAAGTAATCCAAACCAACAAATAAATTGGGTTTTAAAAAAATCCACACTTGCCTTGGAATCATCTGCCCTCATGTCTCATGCCTCTACCCATTTTGAAACATAATCGACTGGTAAAATAATCTACATGTTCCTAAATGAATTAAGGAATTGTCCCATAATGTTAATTACCCAATTATCAAATATTTCATTAATTAGAAAGGGTTGTTGTGGAATTTCATTTCATTTAGATACATTCCCCATTCTTTCACAATGAGGAAAATATTTATAGAAGTCGGGGGAATTCCAAAATTTTTGTCGGCCAAAGGATACCCAAATCAAGGACATTGTGAGCAGTCTCTTGAGGACCAATGTGTCCCCCACAAGAAAGAGTGGGTTAAAACCAAAGGACAGACTGAAATGAGCTATTGGGAACAAAATGCCTAAGGAATTGATCACTACATGTGTTCCAAATGTAGGAATCATCCAAAATGTACTAGCAGGCCTCATGTCATAGACAGTCATCATGGTTTTTAATGAAATTAAAAGGAATTATAGATGCTACTAAATAATTGAAAATTTCAGCATACTAAGGAATATCATCTAGAACATGGTACAATTTCTCATCAATAACCATGAAATTTATGAGAATATTGGAGGATTATTAATTGTCTAAGGATGGGAGAATCTAGTTGATATCTCCGGCCACCACATTCTCAGCTCTTTTTATGCATAACTTCTACATTAAATTACTAAAGTAGGAGAATCCAATTAATTATATGTGGTTTTGATTTCGATTTATAAAGAGATACCGAAGGGATGTGTAGTCTGAGTAGACAATGACTTTGGACCACAAAATCTTTGAACTGAATTTATTCAAAGAAAAAATGAGGGAAAGAAATCCATTTTCAATTTTGGTGTAGTTTTATTTTGCAGGGTCCAATTTGAGTGAGGTATAATCAATGACATGTGGACCTCTATTGACCCTTTGTGATAAGACTACTCCAACTGCATAGTTAGAGGCATAACATATGATCTCAAATGGTAAATCCCACTGAGGTGGTTGGATTACCAGGGTGGTGTGAGACTCCATTTCAATTTATTAAAATCTTCCTTACATTATTTATCAAAAAAAATTCTTTTCATTTTTCGAGTAATAAAGAGAGGAGAAGTGTAATCGTACATATTTCATGAATAAAATGATGGTACAATCCAGCATGACCTAAGAATGACCACACATCCTGATTAGTTTTGGGGAATGGTAGGGAAGAAATGACATCCAATTTTGATTTATCTACATGGATATAATACCTAGAAATGAAATGTCCCACAACTATACCTTGTCGCACCATGAAATGAAATTATCATAATTTAATAAGAGATTATTTTCAATACAACAACGTAGGATAGAACCAAGACTACTCAAGAATTCATCAAACGAGGATCCATAAAAATTTCATTCACCCACAAAAACATCAATGAAATTATCTAGGTAATCCAAAAAATACTAACCATGCATCACTGGAATGTACTCGAAGCATTGCACATAACAAATGGAATCCTTTTATATGCAAATTTTCCAATGGTGCAAGTGAAGGTCATCTTTTCCGGATCCTCGAGGGAAATATGGATTTGAATGTATCCAAAATACCAATCAAGAAAACCGTAATGGGACATCCCCAATAGCCTCTCTAGAATATGGTCAATGACTGATAATAGGAAATGGTCCTTCCAAGCATGTTGTTTTAATAAGTGGTTGTACATACAGACACACCAACTATTCTTCACACGAGTTTGGACCAATTCAGTTTTTCAATTTTAAATTACTATAAGACCAATTTTTTAGGAAATACTTTAACTAGACTGACCAATTTACTCTCATGGATGGGGTAAATTATTCTATTAGCCAATAATTATGTTACCTCTTTTTTTTAAACAGCTAGGAGTCTTGTGTGTAGTGGACATTGTTCATTCCTCACAGGTTTAGCCTCATTATTTAATGATTTATTATGTGTGTAAATTTATGGTCTACTACTACAAATGTTAGAAAGTGTCCATTCAAAAAACAATTCTATACTCCCTCAAAAGTTCAAACAGTAATAATTAATGCACTGGAGGGAGTGAACTAGCAATGATGACAGAAATCTTGTTTCAATTCACAAGATAAAAATATATTAAATCTTAAATTAGTTGTTTTAGTTACAGTTTAGGTGTATTATGGATTTATAGGAGTGAAAGTGAACGTTATAGGTCACTAATTTCATATAACTACTCAATTTTAACATCCCCAAATGAGGAATGAACTTTTACAAACTTAACAGTATCATCGATGGTCAGGGGATTCTCAGTGTTCAAGAAATCACCATTTAATAAACAAGCATGAAATTTTAATAAATTAGTACAACATTATATTCCTGATTTCAATACTAACATGTCAATCGTTGATGAAAACTCATAAAAGGGTAATAGGGGAAAGAAAATAAGTTTTTTCATGGGAAGGGTGTACATAAATTTAATTAATATAGGGAAGAATGTTCTAGTGAGGGGTGGTTCATGGAATCAAGGATGTTGAAGTGGAAAATGTCACTGCCAAAATCCATAAGTAATTCACCATTATAAACATTAATTATGGTTTTCTTGATTTATTATAAAATCCTCCCTAATATAATTAGGTTGTTTCCATTCATCGTATCATATTTCATTTTAAGCACATAAAAATCAATAGGAAAAATTAAAAATTTCACCCACATAAGAACATCCTCAAAAACAACATTAGGGTGTGGTGTACTCTAGTTTTAGAGTTGAAAAACATTCATATGGGATACATTTCTTCAACCTACAATGAAGATTAAATGGATTAAGGCATCACATTTATAGAAGAACCCAAATAAAGAATAGTATTTAAAAAGGAATACACCCTTATGGTGCATGAAATTGAGAGTGGACTAGTATCTTTGCACTTGTTAGAAATTTATGGCTCTGTCAATGCTAAGATGTTCTTCCCCAATCTCACCTTTGTATCCCCTTGAAGTCGCCTTTGGTTTGTACACATATCCTTCAAAAACTTAGTGCATCATGGAATTTTCTTCACGACATCAATCAAGGGGATGTTAACCAACACATTATTGAATGTTTCAGATATATCTTAATCAAGTTTAGTTTCCTTTTTTTCATTGTTTGGGTGGCCCTTTGGGGAAATGGAAGAGGAATTGTTTTTCTTCGTGGTTTTTCAAATGAAATATTATTTTGTTTGAAAGGGATTCTATCAGGACAAATTTTTTCCACATTTGACAATTTTAATTTATTTGGATGGTGGTTTCCATAGAGGAGATTATGAATATAATAGTGGGGTCATTTGTATTTTTAGGTTAGTTCCAATCTAAAGGTTGATGACACTTAAATTTCTCATATCTTTATGGTTAACTGCTAGTTAGAGCGGTATATTACCCAACAAATGACTTTGGATTTTCCCCACTAAGATTGTGAGTTAGCCTAATTGGGTTTTTAGATCTTGTATGGGAGCGTGGATGGTTTCAGGGAATTGGAAATTGTTTTTAACCATTTGTTTCATTATGTATTTTTGGCTTGGCCAGACATTTGTATGGGATTGTTGGAATAAACTTTGGGGTGATTGAGGATTTTTGGGTGGTGGTGGATAATTACTCAACATTGGTTGGTTCCATGGTTTTTGAGGTTGTTTTGAATACCCCCTTTCTTATAGTCTTGGTTTTCTTTCCACCCATGGTTGTATAGATAAGAAGTATCTTACCTAAAGGGTTGGTTGTAGGGGACACCTATAAATATTTCATTACAACTCCTAGATGTTTCTCTTAATTGAGGACATTGGTTAGAGTATTGGGTGTTAGAAGAGAATACACAATAATGAATCAGTGGAGGAGAATGTGATATCCCTAGGTGAAGATCATGTTGTCGAAGATGCGTACTTACCTCTTTGAACTTCATGTCCTCCTTCTTCTCGAATTCAGTATTTTGCATCTCTTAGTCACATTTAATGGGTACAATTGACATTGAACCGTATTTTTTAGTGTTATGTTCCATGTTCTCAAGGAGTTTCCTTGTATAGATTAGGTTTTTATCAAATAAATAACCAACAGTAATAGAATCAATAATTTTATGATCAATTAGAATTAAAACATCATAAAATTGATGTATTAAAAGTTGATTAATTATTTAGTTGTGTGGGAAACTTTATCATAACCTTTTAAATCATTTTCAATATTCATGAAGTGTTTCCCCTATTTATTTCCTTATTTCATATATTTATTTTCTTATTTTTTTCATTTTGCGATGCTAGGAATTATTTTTCAAGAAGAAGGTATTTCATGTATTCCAATCCTCTAATTGGTAAATTAACATAGTAAATACAATCTTTTGTAGTGTATTATAATGAAAAAGGGAATTACCTATGCTTTAATTATTATTCATCTCCATTAGTAGGTTTTAATGTTGAACACATAGTGTGAAATTATTTTAAAATATTTTGTGGATATTTTCATATGTGTCCATTGAATCGTGGTAATAAGTGAATTAAACCCGATTTTAGTAAAAAAAAATTAGGTACATTGCCTTGAATTTGAATAAAAGTGGGTTGGATATCAAAATCAGGTGAGGTTAGTTATTTTAGTGATCAGTTTTTTCAGTCATATTATACAGGTTAATTTCAATGTCTAATTTGGTTCCAAAAGAAGTGGGGTTTAGAAAAGTCTCAAGTTGTGGTGTTTCCTCCTTCAAAGGGTTGTCTTGTGTGTCTCACTGTTGTTGGAATAGGATCCTCTATGGTTAAAATTTAAAATGGGTGATTCTCTTAAAGAATAATTTATCATTCATAGAACCCACACAAGAAATAAATTATAACACAAAAAGATATATAAAGGCAGAAAATAAAACAAATAAATATTCACAAAATTTACAAAAATATTAAAAACCACGCACTAAAAAACAAAGAGAACCCCAGAAGAAAAACAAAAATTTGTATATTTTGTCATGACCCATCAAAGTGATTATGATTTATATCTGATTTTATTGTCTAAGGAAGACTATAGGTCATCTCTCAAGATTCATTGGTGTTTTATAGTGTGAATTTTTAATAAAAATGAACAAGAGGGGTGTAGTTTTTAAAACAATTTTAAGAAAATAACTTAATTTAAAGAGTTTTATAGTTGAAAAAGAAATTTAGTTTTCATATAATTATGATATAAGGAGAGAATTGCACGTTTACTACACATATTAGATAGATCATTCTTCTGAAAAGATCACATGGTTTAATGGAATTCTATGGTTAGGGGTTTTTGAGATATTGATTCCCCTATTGCCTCTTAAAATATTGGCCAAATTACCAACCCATGACACAACCATCATGTTTTCAATGTTTACACGTAAATAATATAGTGAAGGAAACAAAATCATTCTAATATTTTATTTTTGTGTGAGATAAATAGGATGTTTGTGTTACCCATTCTGAGAAACCGAATATTATCACTTGAAATATCAACCCAACATGTGTTGAAATGGAATGTGTTTTAGTTAATTATGTCTAAATAAATGAATTCATAAGAGAATAATGTCGATATAAAACATAATTGAAATATTTAACACACAAATTAAACAAAATTAGTATAATAAGAAGTTTAAGAAAACCCACCCAATGGTGTGTAGATTTATTAGAATGATCATCCAGTTTTTAGCTCACCATTGATAGGAGGAGAAGGCTCGGGGGAAACATAATCTTCATCCATGATCCCCCTATTTTGATAGGGGCCTCCAAAAAATATTTTTTTATGATAGTAATACTTTGCTTCTCCAAAATGGTATAGCTTTTCTCCTAGTTCAAACTTGTAAATGGGGTGCCAAAGGTATCATTTTATAGGAAAATTTGAGGGTGGTTTTGAGCCCCTTGATTTCAAGAAACCAATTGGCCCATATTTTTTGACTTCTTAACAGTATCATCTTTCTTTTAAAAAAATTAAAAAAATTATCCCCTTATACTTAATATATCCACCAAAAAAAATTCACCCTTTAGAAAAATACTGCTTAAGATATCGACAAAGTATAGCACACCAATTTTGACTTCATACAAATTTGGTGTCTTGGACAGATCGGTTTAGATGATCCCCTTAATTCACTTATTAGAATTTTATGTCTTTCAAAGAGTTTTATACCATTTAATTTAGGACCATCATACAAAATATAATCTCAATTCGGTGCACGTTTTAGTTATAGTGTCCATTTATGTCCATTGGTGTTCTTGGAATCATGAAAAGTTTGGACCATTTTTCTTCCACTTCAACGTAGGCCCTCCAAATCTCCTCCACCTACATTTTTATTATCAAAAAAAGTTACATTTCCATTTTTAATATTGAATAATACAAAATAATCGAATCAAACTATATGTAAATTTTTTTATTAAAATTGTAAATTACAATACAAAATAAATTTAACATAGTGGTGTATGGGTGAAAATGAAACAATGAATCGCAGTGCAATCACATTGATTGGTCCTAATTTTATATTTCTCAGTGATAAATTATTAAAAAATATTTTTATAAACATTAATAGTTCTATAAATTAACATTGATAAATTCACCCTTTATTAGTGTTTTAGTGCTCATAAAATCACTCCTATTTTATTAGAACTCGACACATAAACATTCTTTTAGCATAGACAAAAGTGATTACTATCACTTTTCAAAGTTCTATATATAGTAGTGAAAGACAATATGTTTACATGTCACCATTTAAAAAACAAATATATTAACATTATATAATTTTAGTTTATTGTAATCATATTGATATGAAATTCACTTACGATCAATAATATATTCATTAAATACAACAAAACACTTTTAGGAGGCCCTCTTCGATGATCAACCCAACCCCATAAAGAAGCATGCATCTCTAATAAAAAAATTATTATTAGTAGTAGTATCACATAAAAAAATAAAAAAAGAATTATAGTGTTGTATAATCCATGATAAACATCAATAAGAATGATGTGAATTAAATTCCTACTTGTCACAAGTGATTGATGGATTGTTATGCTACAATATGAAAATAATAAGAATGATTTTTCTCAGTTTTGAATATGTGATGCATTTTTTGAACTGAAAGTTAACCTTTAAATTGAATGTACACATTTTCAATCATACTGGGCACACAATGTGTTCGATCGACATACATTTAATCCCATAAAGTAAAAAACGTATCATAGATATTTCTCATTTTTCATCACAAAAATTCGATCATGTTTTCATGGTTTTAACTATGAGATACAAATTTTGAACGAAAATGTCACATTAATTTGGCCACACTCACTTTCATTAATATTGACCACACCATGTATCAAATTTTTGTATGAGTAATTTGAATTATTCATAAATGAATGATTAAATTTTTCAATAAGGTGGCATGAAAATTCAATCAAATTTGATTAGTTTTGACTTTATGATTCATGTTTTAAACTGAAATGTCACTTTCCTATAAAAAACAAAATTTTTCAGTAATATCAACAATATTGTGGGTAAGATTGATATGTAGTTAATTTATGGGGGTCACAAATGAATATTTTATCATTATATTAAAGTATAACTCCAACTCAAATGCATTAGGAATATAATTTCTATATCAACCCATTATTCAAACTTTCTCACTTAATAGATTTCACTCACAAAAATTTTCATTGGGACAGTTTTATTAGATGGTATCATATTGTTGTGAAAAAAATTATCTACAGATGTGACGTGTTTAAAAACACACTTTAATATGCACCAAACACAAGGGTTATCTTGTTGTATTTTGTATGTGATATGTCAAATACGTGATTTTCTAATGTTTTATTAAAAATTATTATATAATTTCATAATATAAAATGTATCATCTAAAAGAAAAACTAATATTAACTTTATCATCTATTCATGTTGGTTTTATATATGTATATATTAAAATACATTTGAGGAAGTGTAATGATAATTGAAATCACAAAGTATGAATTTGAGTTATCCCTAACTGATATTTTTCATGTAGTATTAATGTTGTAATGAGATATTACGGTTAACTTGAGTATCAATGTTGTATAAAAATACAGATTTTGTTCATGAGACACAAAACATGTTTTTTGTGTAAGATTACCCAAAACCTATACCACATTGAGTGTTATAAACAATGTATTTGGTATATTAAGGATTCATGGTTCATTTTTCAAATCCACACTACATGAGGTTTGAGAGATAATTGTCATGATAATATTTATACTTAAATACATTTCTTAAAATTTCCTTGAGGCATAGAAAATCAAGGTGTGGTTGGGTTTGTTACAGATCAAGTCATCGATGATAATATTTGTCCTCCTATATGAAAAGTATGATATTTATTACCTCAACTGATTTAGAATGAGTACATTTATGTTCATAATTATGAGGTACAATTGATTTGATTATCTAAATGGATGAGAGACCTATTATGTGCTCATCTGTTAGATGAATGATATGGGATGTATTCATTAGCCTAGTCAACCTAGACTTTGACAATTGAGAATGTATGAGGATGTTATGTGAGATCTAAATACTCTGTGCCCCATGGTCACTCGATGTCTTAGAAAAAGTGAACATATACAATTCACATGTTACATATGATATAATTAGTGGGCACAGATATAGATAAATATATGTTTGGTGGAGATCACAATAGATCCCTTCACTTCTTAAGTGTCATTGATTCTTCTCTAGAGGCTGAAATTTTCTTTCAATTATTTATTGTATGTTCTATATTTGTTTTCAAGGTTATAATGGCCCATGTTGTAACAATTTTTGGTTGATCAAATAATGATTGAGTGTTACGAAACATAGAGATATAATATAAAAGTTATTAAGAGTTTATCCAAAATGAGTTGTAGATTTTTATTCATATGGTATTTATTATGATTTTATATATGGTAAATTTGATGATAACTTTCAAAATTGTTTTGGAAGATATATAAAACGTTTTTTGGATATGATTTCACAAGTTTGACTATGTGATATGATATAAGGTGAAATGGATCAAAATTATTTAAGTCTTTAGAGTATGTGAGATATTGAAGGGAGTATGACTGAAATCCCTGTGATATCATATAGGAAAATATGTTTTTTCCTATAGTACAATATATATATATATTTGAAAAAATACATAAATCTATGAATTTAGGGTATATATTATTTTATGATATATAAATATCTTATCATCCTCCTTGTAATGTCGTATTATACAACAAGTTTGAATTACAATGCCATGAATCATAAGGTATGATTCATTTTCCATAGTTACAATTCATTTTTCATAGTTATGATTCATCTATTGAAGTGGAGTGTTAATGATTTTATACTAAAATATCTTTCATGTAGGATATTGTTGATTTTGAATTTCATGAGATGAAATGGATGGGAGAGTGTGTGTTTGAGGATTACATGATAGGAAACTGTAGTCATTTACTGATTCATTTGCAAAAAAAATGAGTAAATGTATGGGATAAGTAGCATCCCTAAAACATAAATAAAGGATGCATGACCATAAGTCTAGTAACTGAATGTAACACCCCATGATTTTGAAAATAAAGTTAATATTGAATGCATGAAACACTGATTCTCTACAAAAAATCACTTTATTATAACCTAGCCAGTAAACATAATTTTACCACCCCTATGATATAAAGTTGGAATATCTGACATACATGGTTATAATCAGTATGTTATTTAGAGTCTTATATGACCAAATTAATTTTTTATGAATAGTAACATACCCTTATGAATAGAAATGTTAACCTCATGAATAGTGAGATACCCCTATGAATAATAACCTCACCTATTATAGTATGTATATATATATAGGATTTAAGTTAAAGTATGATGTACCTATGTTTTGGAATAAAGAAATAAATATTTTAAAAACTGTACTTTTCAGGTAAATTCTGAGTTTAATTAAAAATTAAATTAATATTATTTAGAAAATTATTCTTCAAAATTGGACTTCATTTTTGGATTCTACACATCAAAAATTGGTTAGGGTGATTTTTTAGGATTTTTCTGAAATACTTGAATTTTTGGTCAATAGTAAAATACAATAATTTACAATAAATGCTAAATAATTTATTTATTGAATCATTGATGATGTTATAATGATGTAATAACCAATGGTTCAAACTCACATGAACAAATTACTATTTTTGGATATGGAATAATCACTATTTTTGTCTTTTGAAAAAATAATAAATTAAAGATTAGAATATTAAAAAACCCTCCTCCCCTCCACTATAAATACCACAACTTCTACCCTCTTCTCTTCACCCATATCAAGACTTGTGCCTTCTCAAAATTCTTCCCTAATATCCTCCCATGATCCTCCCCCATGACCATCAAACCTTGTTCTCATAAAAACACCAAATCATTTTCCCTCAAGAGGCTCTCAAGGATGGTTAATTCAAGAAGTAAAATTGCAATTTTCTTTTTTTCATTTTCATGTTCCTTTTTTATCTTTTCTTTCCAAACCTATCCTCATCCAAATTTTATTATTAATCCAGTACCATAATTTTTTTTTTAATTTTTCTATGATAATGGAAAAATTCATCTTCATCTCTGTAACTTCCTGGTTCTGGGTGCCACACTATGGGTGCCCCGAACCTGGTTGGTCACATGACCTCAAATGAATTTCTCCAAATGCCAGAGGCTACCGAATATTAGGGAGGGCATAGTACTAATAGTGGGGATACTATACCCTCATTTTTCAAAGTGTAGCACAACAGAAATAAATATAAACATACAAAAGCGGAAATAGTAATCAATAAAGAACAGAAAATAGGCTATGAAACTAAAGTAAAAGATAACCCACTGTCATATATATGATGATGCAACATGTCTCTAATTATAAGAAAGCATCCAAAAAACGATACACTGAAATATGATACAATACAACTCAAGGTACAAGTACAGTAAACAAAACTAGAGTAGTGCAATAGGAATGCAGCAGCATCATGAGCCTAAGTTTGGTCCCATGCTCTTCTACTCCTCTGCAACAATCATGTACCTATGTAGGGACCCTTTCCCTTATCGACACCTATATCAATATAATCTGTTCGGGCCTAAGACAAGACCCAAACTGGGTGTAAGAAATAATTCCCAGTACACAACCACCAAAGGTTCGTGCCCAACTGTCAGTGAAAATGTGAAGTGTGCAATAATGAAATGCAGTAAACTAGGATGTACTAAAAATTAACAATTACTACTAGTTACATGCTATTTTATTAATTGTTCAACAATTCAATATAATTTAAATTGTGAGTTTTCCGAGACTCGGCCTCAACCAAAAATATCATATACCAGTGCCACATCATAAACCAAAACAGGCTATTTAACAAGTAAAATATAACAATAATACCAAGCCTGTGATTTAGCATGGGAGGTATAAAATAAGAAATCACCACAGTGATTATTCAACGTAAACATTTTCCACAGAAATGTGAATCCTTATCATTAGGCAAACAGAAATGAAACCCGCAGGTGATTTCCCTCCGGAATAACAAATATTTCCCTCAACTATAAAATATATCACCCTATGGTATAGAAGCTACTTCCCTCAGGCATAATAAACGATTCCCTCATGTGAAATAAAACCATTCCCTCGGGCTAATCAAACCTTTCCCTTGGGCTAAACAGAACCATTCCCTCAAGCTAAACAAAACCTTTCCCTAAGACTAAACAGAAAACTGCCCTCAGGCATTTAGAGGAAAATCAAGTAATCAGGCTGAGCACAAAGCATAAGAAAGAAATTTATATATGTTTCCTCTCAAGAAAAATCAAAACATGTTATAATCAGGTCATACATAAGTGTTTCCTGGCCAAATGGATAAACAAGGGAAACACACCCTTGGGGTGGCCCTAGATCAAATCAAAAATCCCAAACAGCTGTTTATAATTATTCATCAGAATACCTATTCAATTCTAGTTATCTCAGCAGTAAAATTCCCATCAATAAAACAGCCCAAAAATGGGCGCGTGGCACAACGGTACACAAACTCAACTCGATAGTTGGAAATAAACACAAGAACACCTGCCTCAATCTCCTCTGATCGATATACATGGAAGTCGCCGACCAAAACAACCAAGAACAGGGTTGATCTGAGATAAATTATTACCCATTAAAACCTAAATAACTTCTCTTAGGTAATGAATTGGAAGGAGAGACTCAAGAAGAAGAAATACCTTACCAGCGCTGTTCAAACGAGATCGACGATGGAAGAATTGAAGTTCTGGTGACTGATCGGGACCTCTTCCAAGTCTAGGCCTCCTCTCTCATAGCTCCTCATGAGTCCCCTTCCTCCTCTATTGAATGAGGAGGCTACTGCCAATTTTTAACAAAAATAACATTACTACACAATGTGTACTCTCAAGTACATGGCGTTTACTATTTTTTAAACTGTTCCTCCGGTGGCTACTTTACACCGCCTCACTGTTCATATATCGACTGAATACACGGTGTGTATTACTATGTACATAGTTCGTAGTTAATTATTACACCATTAATCACCGATAAGACTACAAACCCTGTGTTCTCCTCCCACACAGCCTAAGTACACGACATATAGTTTTTTTTACACCCACGCCTACACACCCTATGTTCTCCTCCTACACATCCAAAGTACATGGCGTGGGTAAAAAAGTACACATCATGTAACCATAAATTTGGGATTTTTACCATATTTCCCTTGTTTTATCAAAAACACTTCAGGAGACGGAAAAAAAGGAACTCGTACCTCAAGAATAAGAATCGTCTTACTACAAAATCCCCCCCTAAAGAAATTTTTCCCCGAATTGCCCTTATAAGTGTGGTGAAGATGAAGATGAGAACAATTCTAGCCACTGAGCACTTACATCAGTCTCTCGCTCCTAGGTTTCGGCATGAACATGGCCATGCTTCAATAGCACCATCATGATAGTAACTTACTGCCCTCGGAGAACCTTCATCCTCCAATCGAAAATATGAATCGGATTCCCCTCAAAGGATTCATCGACCTGGAGTTCAACTTCCTTGGGCTGAAAGACGTGAGATGGGTCTGAGTGATAATGGCATATCTGAGATACATGGAAGACATCATGCATGGCCTGGTACCTCTGTGGTCACTGAAACTGATATGAAACCGATCTGACTCCCACGAGAATCTAAAATGGACCTACATTCCTCGGTGAAAGCTTACCATGTCTCCCGATTCCCATGTACCCCAACCTCAGTGAAACACCCAAAAAAAACTGATCCCTGACCATGAAATCCAATGGTCGTTTACGGTGATCAGCATAAGATTTCTGACGAGACTGTGATGTAGCCATCTGCTTCTGGATCAACTGGACCTGCTCTGATGTCTCGTGCATGAGACGTGGTCCCAATAATGATGTCTCACCTGCCTACAACGAGCAAAAGGGTGATCGGCATGGCCTAACAGATAAAGCCTCGTAAGGTTCCATCTCAATAGTTTTCTGAAAACTATTATTGTAGGAAACATCGAAAAGGGGTATGTCCTTCTCCCAAGAACCCCCAAAGTCCCAGACGCATGCACGCAGCATGTCCTCTTGCACATGTATCGTACGCTCTAACTGGCCATCGGTATGAGGGTGGAATGTTGTGCTCAAAAACACCTGTGTACCTAGAGCCCTCTGAAAACGCTTCCAGCAAAGAGATGTAAAATGGGAGTCCTTATCTGAAATAATAGAACTAGGGACCCCATGAAGATTTACTACCTCTCGGATATACAACTACCTGAGCTCGTCAACACAAAAGGTCTCTTGGATCGGAAAAAAGTGAGCTACATTCGTAAGTCTATCCACAACAAGCTATACAGCATCATTGCCTTGAGGTGACTTCAGCACCCCTGTCATGAAGTTAATCACGACATTATCCCATTTCCACTCTATAATGGGTAATTTTTGTAATAGTCCGGCTGGCCACTCATGATATGCCTTCACCTAGTGATAGGTAGAACATCTCGTAACAAAACCACCTACATCTCTTTTCATACCCAACCAAAAATACGACTGCCTCATGTCATAGTACATTTTTGTAACACCAGGTTGCACTTCCCAAGTTGAATCATGAAATTCTTGCATCAACTCCCTACATATATCCCATGGAACCCACAATCATCCATGGATACGTAGTACTTCATCATCACCTATCGTCCAACAAGGAGGAGGGTACTCACATTCCACCGACTCCTGTAGAACTAGGCATTTTGAATATGCTAGTTGTCTCATCCTCACTCTATCCAGGAGGGTAGAAGTTACAGCTAAAGATGAAAGATAGGTTCTATCATGACTATCGTGCACCTCCAAATGCATCTCAGGGAACAAATCCATAAGCTTCCACTCACCACTGGTCTCCTGCACTGCCTATATCTATGTCCTCCTACTCAGTGCATCAGCTACTACATTAACATTACCAGGTGTGTAGGCAATCATGAAGATGAAGGACTAAAGGTATTCAACCCACCTTTGCTATCCCAAATTCAGATCCGGCTGAGTGAATATGTACTTTAGACTTGTGTGGTCAGTGAAAACCACAAAATTCTATCCTAGAAGATAATGTATGTAACCTTGTAACACATGAACAACTGCAGCCAACTTGAGATCATGCGTCGGGTAATTCCTCTCATGTGGCCTCAACTTCCAACACCCATACGCAACTACTCGATCACCCCTCATCAACACTACTCCTAGCCCAGTACCTTATGCATCATATTAAACCATATAGATCTTCCCATGCTCTAGAAGTATTAGGACTGGTGATGATGTCAACCTTCCATTCATCTTCTAAAAGGTTGTCTCTCATGTTTCGGACCAAACGAACATCATACCCTTCTTATTCAAACCCATCAACGAAGCTGCTAAGCAGGAGAAGTCTTGTATAAAACGCATGTAGAAACCAGCCAGCCCCAAGAAACTCCATATTTCAAATACGTTCTTATGCTGATCACAGGAAACTACTGCTCTAACTTTCTCTAGGTCTACAAAAACTCCTACCACTGAGATAATATGACCCAAGAAGTGAATGTGGTCCATACAAAAGTAACACATTGAGGGAATGGAATATAACTGATTCTCTCTCAGTATACTCAATACAATCTCAAGATGGGTGTCCTAGTAATGTCAAGTGTGAGAGTACACCAAGATATTTTCCACAAATACAACCACAAATGAATCATGAATTGGGTGGCCCACAAGATTCATCAGATCCATGAAAACTATTGGCGCGTTTGTGAGTCCGAACGGCATGACAATGTACTCGTATATAAAATATCTACTTTTAAAGGATGTAAGCGGTATGTCTGATAGTCTAACACACAACTGATGATATGCAGATCTCAATTCAATCTTCGAGAACACTTGTGCTCCATGAAGTTGATCAAAAAGATCACAAATCCTCAGTGAAGGACATCGGTTCTTAACCATCAACAAGTTTAGTTTCCCGTAATTTACGCAGAGTCTAAGGGTACCATCTGCCTTCTTAGGGAAAAGGACAGGTGAACCCTTGGGGGAAATATTGGTTTAGATTAAACCCTTTGCTTGTAACTCCTCTAACTGCCTCTTCAGCTCCTACAATTCTCGCGTAGCCGTCCTATAAGCAGGAATGGACCCTGGTGCCGCTCTTGGAACAAGCTCAATAGAGAAGTCCACCTCTCTCTCTAGAGGTAGTCCTAAAAAGTCATCCGAGAAGACATCCCTGAAATGAATAAAAAATGGAGGTAAATTCTTCTGACAATTTCCCTAGTCATCTAGATATAAACTTGCAATATAGGTTGTCACTCAACCTCACCCCTGATGCTCGGGTCCCGCTCAGCTCGCCTAGACATACCATTCACCCTTGTATAGAATCTCTTCACCCTCAGGTGACTTGAAACTCACCCTACGATAATAGAAATCTACAAAGGCTTGAAAGGGTACCAACTAGTCCATCCCGAGAATGACATCATAGGTTGTCATCTCTATGACATAGATGTATCATAGAATGTGACACCCACCAACCTCTCACTACTGCATATAGTGGTTTTAGCGACCGTCAAAAGCGGTCGCTAAAAGGCTTTAGCGACCGCTTAGCGACCGCTTTTGGCGGTCGCTTTAGCTTCGTCGGTAAAAACCATTAGCGACCGCCAATGGCGGTCGCTAATGTTTCACATAAACATAGCAGTGACGCAGGTCCTCTCGTCTCTGCATATGCGTGGTAGGGGATATGACCTTGCCCCACCGGCCATGGCGGACAGACGACGGCGGTGCATGTAGGGTTATTCGAGTGAGGATGATAAGGTCACCGGATGTCCGAGGAGGGGTTCGGGATTGTACCGCACGTAGACGGCGGTCACGGGTGTGCTGTTAGGAAGCATGGTATGGCATGAAGTGAGGTGCCGGTGTGTGGCGGAATACGGCGGCGTGCGGAAGTTCGGATTTGCAGCGGCCAGAAAGGAAGAAGATGACGGCGCGCGGGAAAATTCCCGCTGGAATTTTACATTCATATTAGTGGCCGCCTATGGCGGTCGCTAATACCCTCTTTAGTGACCGCCAATGGCGGTCGCCCGCTTCAGTAGGCGCTAAAACCAAAATTTCTAGTAGTGTCTATGGGGAACTCATTTTATAGATGCACACCAGCCGTTATAATTCCCATTGGAGTATCTAGCATCATGATATCCGAAGAAGAAGAAACACATATCCCAATTCTCTCCAAAATGGGAATTGATTTAAAGCTATGTTGAGCACCAATATCGAAAAGTACTGAAGATAAAACAGAAGAAAATTGAACAGTACCTATGAAAGTGGAAGGTCCGGGATCCTGCCCTTGTTGGGTCTATTTCACTACATACGTCTGCCTAGTTTTGCGGCCCTGGGACACAGCCTGGCTACCCAAAACTGACTCGACCTATTGTATCTGAGATCCTGGTGGGTGGCTACCACAGCCACGACCACCACCTCAACCTGAACATCTTGATGAATTCCAATTCCCTGACTAGTATGAAGGTGATAGCCCTACTTCTGCATGCAGAGTCTACACAGAACTTCTATCACTAGTCACTAGTGGAAACACCCTGCAAAAACACTGAATATGACCCATCTTACAGCACGCTCGGCACTCCACTGGGTCTCATGGACACTGAGGTCTCTTGTGCCCCTCTTTAACACACAGGTAGCACATTATCTGGCCACCTGAAGAATTCTTCTAGTTAGTACTTCCACCATGAGAAAAGAATCTCCACCTCTTCCTCTTTCCAGTAGAAATAGTACCAGAGATCAGTGTCGAACCACCCTGGTCTGCACCAGTATCTTTCTAAAGTTTCCGCTTAGTAATAAATGCCCTGTTCACAATATAATGCACTGTAGGCAAACTAGAAACATTCACCAGTGCTCAGATTTCATATCGAAGACCGTCCTCAAAGATTATATCCCTCAACATATCATCACCCAACAGAAATGATGAAAAACACTATAGCTCGGTGAAGCGGGAAGAATAGTCCATCACTGACATGGAACCCTACTGCAGATTCCAGAACTCTCAAGCTCGATCATCCGTTAGCGTATCTAGAAAAGCAAAATTCATATAAGACTACCTGAAAATCATCCTAATCAAGGTCTTGGTGATGATCAGTCTAAATGGTAACATCCCACCATCTCTTGGTGGAATCACGCATATTGTGAGTAGCGAGTTTGACCCTCCTCCCCGGAGGTGTCTCCATAAGCTCAATGATCGTCTGCATAGAACCCATCCATGACTGTGTAACCTATGGTCCTCCATTCCTTGAATACATAGGCATATGGTACTATTATAATATATGTGTCACCTCTTCCATAGATGTGTCAACCTGCGGTGCTCCCTAAAAGGTCTGCATGAACCGCATGAAGCCTTCACAGAATTGTGCATCTGCACCTATGTAAGATATAATGGCTGGCACCGCATCTGGAACTACTGGAGGATCCATCGGTAGTCCATGTCCTACCATATCTAGAGTATAATCTTCACCACTCTCTTGGTGAGAAACTCATGGTCATCTCGGAAAAATGACTCTACAAGTTCAAACACACACCTTAAATTAAGATCATCAAGGACTAATAATTAGAAACGTAATAAAGGAACAGGAAAAAGATAACATTCATGTTTTAAAAAACAAGACTACACGGCATGTATAATAACTACACGGTGTGTACCCTTAATTATTTCACATGGGCATGTACATATGCCATAACTGGTCTTGTAACACCCCACACATAGCGCATTGGCCTTACACACGGCGTGTACTTAAATTTTCTTCCCCTTCCTGATTCCTTCTACATGTCTAAGTCCACACAGTCTCTCACAGGCCAAGAAAAAACAGCATGTCCCATAGGTACATGGTGTGTACAAGATGAGCTTCACCAACCCGTGTTGTTTGAGACACTACCGGATACATGGTTCACACTACACGACGTGTTCCATATGGAAATGGTGTGTATATGAAAAGATAACACTGACCCGTGTTGTTATATGCACGGCTGGATCCCAAGATTACACTACACAGCGTGTTTATAATTGACACGGCATGTCTAAGATAATAATTCTCTGTCCCTATTGTTAGTCACATGGGCGGACACAGGGTAAACACAACACGGCATGTACAACCGGTACGCGGCGTGTTCCAACAAAACCTTCCCGATCTCATGTCTCTGGACACACAGCCTATGAAATGGTTAGAGACTACACGGTGTGTACATAAGGTACACAACATATACATAATAAAAATAGATTATTCCAAAATAGAAGAACGCATGGCGTGTAGTAAAAACTACACGGTGTGTATTCTAGGTTTTTCTGGACATTAAGCCATTGAAACTACTCTAGAGCCCAGAAAAACACGAAAACGATCACCAAAGTACCAAATTCCGATCTATGAGGGCCTATAATCCCAACGAATCAAAGCTTGGCATCTTATAAATGTTATAAACAAGGTAAACTAGTCAATGATCTAGAAAATTTCGATCAATGAGGGCCCATAACACCTCAAGAAGAAATGTTTGGAATTCATTCTAACAAAACCTCCTACAAACAATACCCTATCAATAGTAGGCATATCAATCAAAGTACCTATCACAACAGCATGCATTTTCTAGCACAAAATCTATCACAACAACATGAAATTTATAATGCACCTACATGGCATGGAACTATGCATGACAAGAGATTATAACATGTAAATAAATGATGCATGATATGGCATACCCTCATCTCATTGGGTTGCAACTCAATACAACCCATGTATAAAATAGAAACATCACCCCACAAGTGTTTCACCCAATGGTGAAATGAAATCAACTATAACATTTTCAAAACCAGAAAAATAGAAATTAAATGAGGTAGATTAGATTTTCCCTATACACGGGTTTGCTACTCCTAGGCACAACATATTAACAAGTACATATTTCATCCTAACCCCATCTATAAGATTCAAACAGTATGTCAAAGAAAAGAAACTCCTTTGATACCACTTTGTAACTTCCCGGATCTGGTTGACACACAATGGGTGCCCTGAACCTGGATGGTCACATGACCTCATGCGGATTTCCCCAAATGCCAGAGGCTGACGACTACCAACGAGGGCCTAGGATAGATAATGGGGAAATTATACCCTCATTTTTTAAAGTGTAGCGTAGTAGAAATTAATATAAACCTACAAAAGCGGAAGCAGTAATCAATATAGACCTGAAAATGGAAAACGGAACTGAAGTAAAATATAACCAACAATCATATATATGATGATGCAACATGTCACTAATACTAAGAAGGTAGCCAAAATAGGATACAATGTAATCCGATACAATATATCACAAGGTAAAAGTACAGTAAACAAAACCAAAGTAGTGCAACCGGAATGCAGTAGCATCATGAGTCTAAGCTCGGTCTCATGCTCTCTTACACCTCTGCAACAATCATGTAACTGTGTAGGGACCCTTTCCCTTATCGACACCTATAGCAATATAATCTGTTTGGGCCCAAGACATGACCCAAATAGGGTGTGAGAAATAAATTCATGTAGGCAACCACTAAAGGCCCATTCCCAACTGTCAGTAAGAATGTGTAACAGAAGTGTGCAATAATGAATTGCAGTAAAATTGGATGTACTCAAAAGTAACCATTCCTACCAATTATATTCCATTTTAGTAATTATTCAAAAATTTAATATAATTTAAATTGTAAGTTTTCTGAGACTTGGCCTCAACCAAAAATCTCATATACCAGTGCTATAGTAGAAACCACAATAGGATATTTAACAAGTAAAGTATAACAATAATACCAAGCCTGTGATTTAGCTTGGCAGGTATAACATAAGAAATCACCACAGTGAATATTGAACTAAAACATTGTCCTTGGACATGTGAATCCTTACCCTCAAGAGAATAGAAATGAAACCCTCATATGATTTGCCTCAGGCATAACAAATATTTACCTTAGGAATACAAGATATCACCCTCAGGCACAGAAGCTACTGCCCTCAGGAATAAGAAACATTTCCCTCAGGAAAAATAAAACCTTCACCTCTGGCTAATCAAACCTTCCCTCAAGCTAAATAGAACCCTAACCATAGGCTAAACAAAACCTTGACCTCAAGGTAAAAAGAACCTTTCCCTCGGGCATTTAGAGGAAAAACAAGTAATTGGTCTGAGTCTAAAGCATATGAATGAAATTCATATATGTTTCCTCTCAAGAAAACTAAAAACATGTTATAATCTCGTCATACCCACGGGTATCCTAGCCAAACGGGTAAACAAGAGAAACGCACCCTCAGGGTGGCCCTAGATCAAAGCAACGATCCCAAATTGTAGTTTATACTTATTCATTAGATTACCTATGAAATTATAGGTATCTCAATAGTCAAATTCTCATCCATATGACACCCCAAACATGGGTGTGTGGCACAAAGGTACACAGAATGAACTCAACAGTTGGAAACAAACACAAGACCACATACCTCGATATCCTCTGCTCGATATACGTGTATGGCGCCTCCCGAAACAACCAATAATGGGGTAGATCTGAGATAAGAGATAACCTGTTCAAACCTAAATAACTTCCCTTTGGAAATTAATTAGAAGGAGATACTCACAAAAAGGGAGGAACTAACCCGTGTGGTTCAAACGAGATCTATGGCGGAAAAATCAGATTTCCGGTGAGCGATCATGAGCTCCTCCATGTCTTAGTCTCTTCTCATGCATCTCCTAGTGAGTCCCATGCCTATTCTATCAAATGAGAATGATACTACCTATTTTTAACGATAAAACATAACTACACAGTATGTACTCTCAAGTACATGGCGTTTACAATTTTTTAACAATTCCTCTGGAAGTTACTTTGCACCACCTCATAGTTAATCTGCCAACTAATTACATGGAATGTTTTACTAATTACATGGAATGTAGTTAGTTTTTACACCCTTAATTTGTGAAAAGAATACACGTCCATTGTTCTCCACCCACACATCCAAAGGGCATAGCGTGTGTACAAAAGTACATGGTGTGTAGTTTGTTTTTTACACCCACACCAACATGGCCTATGTTCTCCTCCTACACATCTAAATTACAAGGCGTGTGGGAAAAATTACACGTCGTGTACCCATAAATTTGGGATTCTGCCCATATTTCCCTTGTTTTCTCAAAAAAAACTTATGTAAAAGGAAAATAAGAAACCCATACCTCAAGAATAAGAACCGGGTTCTTACAATCTATCCTCTCCCCATCATTTATGCTAAAAATGAAACATCATCTAAGATGTGTTAATCTATCACATTCTAGGATAATGATGCTTTCAATTTGATTTAACTTATTGAACTCTAGTCATTAAAGCATTTTTATGGTTGAACCAGAGTATTATATATGTATTTTATCTTATGTAATGTTTTGGAATCCTTATGCACTCGTGATGTAAAATATTAATATAAAACATGGAAATTGTGAGCAATGTAGCCAAATTAATCCAAGCATTTATCATTAATGTTTTATATAATGATTCACCTTTAGTAAAAATAAAAAATTTATTTTCATTAAAATTAAATCTTTTAAATTTTCATTAATAACATATAAAATCAATTTTGTAGTTCAACTCCCATATTACATGAACTACCATACTCTATTATAAGTGATATGTTTATGAATATTATGAAAACGATCACTCAGAAAAAATGAAATCGAAACCATTAACTCATCTAAAAGGCCATGATTGAACTTAATAATGTTATAATAAACCAAATAAATGTTTAAAGGTTTTTGGAATTGTTAATTAATGAAAAAAATTTGGTTATTCAGGTCATTAAGATCAAGGTAAGAACACCTTTTGATTTAAGGTAAGGGGTCCTCTCTCACACTTTTATTCAAAAATCCCGCCTATGTCATGTCTTTTTATTTTTAATTAATAATAATAGGGTAAGTTTTATAACACCAAAAATACTATATCTATGATATATAAATGATGGTATACCATTTTACGACTCATTAATCCTCCATCAGAACACCTCTTACCATGTCGAAGTGTTTTTAAGGGTTTCTTCATATGACTTCCATTTTTGTGAGATATTCTATATTCACTACTACTACTTGTGTATGGTGTATGTATACATCCCATTGAAATTTCATATCATTAATATATTTATTTTAATTATATTAATTGTATCATTTTTTTATTATTAATTATGGGGCATACAATTCAATTGATTACAATGTTTTATGTATTTTCTACATGAACCTCCATTTTCATTCAGGTTTCTCTTATTGCCTAATAACCTTAATAAAATCCTTATATATTCCTATTTAATCCTATTAAATCTTGTTTGAATGTTATATATATGTTTACTAATTATAATAATTCATTATTTTTTTTGGATTTAGATTTTTTAAAATAATCTTTCAAAAATTGTTCCAAAATGCAAGACTAATTCAAGGAACATATCGAAATCTTACCTATTTTGAAGCTCAATATATAATATTTTTTAAGATGTATTTATCTTTCTAAAATGACATATTTTATCATGAAAAATATATTTTTGTTCATTTATGGTTTTAGGAAATAAAACATTTCTTGCTCTTTAAAATCCATTAGTATCTTCCATAAATCTCACTAAAATGCTTTATTTCTAAAGCTTCTTTAAAAACTATTTTTAATTGATTTCATCTCAATAAGAGTTTATATAAGCCTAAAATATAATACCAATGACCTTACCATTTATTTTATGAGATATTAATGTTTAAAATCTTATTTCATGACAAATAAAAATTATTTTCTAGAAGAAATCTTCATTCTAATGTAAAAATAATATTTTTCTCATCTCACTTTAACTTTTATGAGATATATACCTAGTTCCCCTCTTGTTTATTTCTTGTGGGGTATGTACTGACACTTGTTATATCCTATAAATAGTCTCATTAATCTCATGATACTCTAGGGTATTGTGATTTTAATGTTTCATGGTGGTATGGGTCACATTGGAATGTTTACGGATTATTTCCTCAAGGATTTTTCAATTGTCTCATTTAAAAGTATCTTTATCTATGTCAACTTCCATTATAGAATCATATAATTTTTTGAGATTTTTCTATTATCATAATATCCACTTTGTTTTATTGAATGGTTTAATATTTTTTTGACTCTAGATGTGCTATCTAGAAACCATTCACCATATTACTCTGAATGGTTAGTGTTTATGATTAATGGTTGGGGAAAGTTATTTACATATCATATTTTACTTTCAATATGAAAGTGAATATTGTTTATGATTTTCACCAATATTAAGAGGAATGAATTGGACTTAGTAAGTGTTGGGTGGGTCCCTCTATATCGTATCATTGCATCAGTAGGTCTCATGAGACAAACTATGGTCTTGGAATGGGGCCTTGACAAAATGGATATTTATGGTCTTCGCATGAGGCATTAACAGCATGGTTATGATTCCCCTCATTATGAATTACCTCATTATGAAACTAGTAATTGAATGTTAATGAGGTTATTTGACTACTATAATACACATGTTTATGCTTTAATATGACATTATTTATTCCACTTTTATTCCAGCCATAATGTGTTCAAGTTCATTATTATAGGCATGTGTTTTTAGTTATTCACCATGCCTAATGTTTATGTTTATGATATATTTTTCTATATTTTTTACCCTTATTGAGAATTTGATCTCACCCCTTTATTATGTTTTATTTTCTCAAGACATGTATAAGTTTATTATGATTGACCTAAAAATGAAAAACTTATAGTTGTGGATGTTCCCAAAAAAAACTTATATGTTGTTTTTCAATTCAAGTTGTAATGTTGAACTTATATATGTATCTTGTTTCAAAATACATAAAAATACTAGGTCTTTCAGGATGTATATTCATTTATTATATTCCAATGTAAATAAATAAGGCATCGGCTCTTGGCGCCTATGTTCGGGTCCTTATAGTTTGTATCAAAGGATGTTTTGTAGAAAAATTGGAATCAAGATATAGAAAAAGTAGATTAGTGAACAAAACCCTAAGATAGAATATGGGAATACGAATACAAGGACATCCTATAATTTTTCTAAGTAATATATCATGTGGTTTATCAAGAAAATACATCCCTGTTTAGATACGAACAAGTAGAAGTGACTCTGGCATAGATGTATCTACATGTGAACCCGAAAACACCGCTTTGAGCAAGAATCAAACATGAACTGGTGCACGACAACAGGACTTGCGACACTCTTGGATGAAACTCCCAATATATATTCTTTAGTGAATTCATAGGCATATTAAAAACCATTATGAATAATTTTTTTCCCCAAAGTTACCAATGTATTTGGTTCTAGGATTTATGATGCATAAATTTATGTTTTGTGTTATAAAATGTTTAGAGATATAGAGAGTTCATAATTTAATGAGCTAATATATTATATAAAATTTATTTTAAATGGAACTAGTAGAAGGAATAATAACTTCACTAATGCATATGATGAAATGAGTAAGAAGGATCATATCTCAAATGGTCTTATGCCATCGTTTCAAAGGAATATAATCTCCCAACTATCCTCATCATATGAAGATATAGTATCACGTGTTAACAAGGTATTCAAGGAATTATATGAGTTCTATGGGTTTTACGGGATGAAGATGAAGATGAGGATGGTAGATAAAAACATAAATAAAGGGAAGAAGTGAAAAAAGGGTTTTCCCACATGTGATAACTGTGGAAATAGTCACTCTGGTAAATTCTTGAATGGAATGTGAGTCTGTTATATGTGTGGAGAAAAAGGACACCAATTTTGTAATTGTAAGGTAAAGAAAGTGGTGTTCATTTTATAATTATATAACTACAGGGAGATGGGACACTATGTGAAACAATGTCCCAAGAATCAAGGTAATATACCCCAAGAATCAAGGCAATATACCCCAAATGATGTTACATGATAAAGATCAAGTTATTATACAACCACATATGAAGTGGAATGATTAATATGCCTAGTAATGAAACATGTCTTTTAAATATATTATCAGAAATTAATAGGTTATAATAATTATATAATATGTAATTATTATACTACAATACATTTTTATTTTGGATTTTTGGTCATATGATTAATGTTACAAAGGAAAATTGAATTTGCAGCAGGTCTAATGTTTGGAAAATATATGGTTGAGGGATAGACAGCCCTTATTATGTTCATAATACTGAGATGTCAATTTTGGAATTGAGAGATGATATATATGGGTAAATTTAATTTTATAGTACTAACTACAATAGTAATGATTATAATGTATTTCAACTTCATATTTTGGAATGTTAATCCATTAATGAAATGGTTTAAATTGTTCATTGTATGAGGTTTTAGAGGTTAATGTCACCACATGAGGTATCTTATACTAAGAGATGATGTATAGGTAGTTCAAGGAGTAATAAAAGTATAAGATCATGTTTATGAAATAGAAATGAGTATTTATACACTTATAGAGTGAAATAATCCCACAACACTACAAAAATAGTTTTAAATGTTGTTCTGTTATCATACTCATTTATAACGTTAATGAAATTTTTCATAACTGTAGTTTATGGTTTTGGTAATCTAATTTCATCTAAACATATTTTCTATCACTAGAAATTCATTTTTTGGTTTTTTTCTATGCCTAGGTTTTCAATTATAATCAATGTCACTACATTAAAAAGGATTATATATTCATTTATTAATTTATTAATTTATTTTTATTATTTTGACCAACTATTTCCTTTAACCTTTTTAGGAAAGATATTCTATTAAACCTATTTTTGATATTGTTTTTTCACAATGAATTTTTCAAGTAACAACGAATAACTTTCAAATTAAAATATAAAATGGTGAGGATGAAATTTTTGTGAGGGTATAATGTAACACCCTAAGATTTTGAAAATTGATTTAATATTGAATTCATGAAAAAATGAGTGTCTCGAAAACACCTTTTTTGTAACCTAGCCAGTAAACATAATTTTACCACCCCTATGATTTGAATTTCAAAAATCTGACATACACGGTTCCAATCAGTAAGTTATTTAGAGTCTTATATGACCAAATTAATTTTTAGTGAATAGTAACATACCCTTATGAATAGTAATATTACCCTTATGAATAGTGAAATACCCTTATGAATAGTAACATCACCTATGATAGTATATGTATAGGATTTAAGAGAAAGAATGATGTACCTATGTTTTAGAATGAGAAAATAATTATTTTAAAACTGTATTTTTCATGTAAATTATGATTTTTATTATAAATTAAATTAATAATATATAGAAAATTATTCATGAAAAATGGATTTAATTTTTGGATTCTACACATTGATAAATAGTTCTGGTGAATTCTTTGTATTTTTCTAAAATATTTTAATATTTTGAATAATAAAATGTGATAATTTACAATAAATGCTAAATAATTTATATATTGAGTCATTGATGTTGTTCTGATGATGTAAGCACCAATGGTTCAAAATCATATACAAATATTACTATTTTTGGTCATTGAATCATAACTATTGTTTTTCTTATGGAATAATAATAAACTAACGATTGAAATATTAAGAATGCCCTCCTCCCCTCCATTATAAATACCATCGCTTCCATCCTCTTTTTTCACTACTCTCAAGCCTTGTGATTTCTCCATATTCTTCCCAAATCTACTCCCAAACTTCTCCCCAATTACTTGCATTACTTTTCTCACAAAAATACCAAATCACCTTCCCTTAAGAGGCTCTCAAGGAAGGTTAATTAAAGAGGTAAAATTCCTCTTTTCTTTTTTTTTCATTTTCATGTTCCTTCGTTCAATTTTCTTTCTGTGCCTCTCCTCATCCAAATTGAATGAAATTTTAGTGCCATACATGTACTAGAATTTTTTTGTAGTATAGTGATAACTCATCTTTGTCCCTCCTTTCCCCCTCATTTTTTCTAAAATTGAAACATCGTCTGAGATGTGTTGATTTATCACATTCTAGGATAAAGACACATTCAATATTATTCACTTTCATTAAATATGGTCCTGAAACCATTTTTATTGTTAAAATAGAGTATTATACATTTATTTTATCTTATTTAATGTTCTAGAATCCTTATTCACTCATGATGTAAAATAATAAAATAAAATAAGGTAATTGTGTTAAAAATCGCCAAATTAATCCAAGCATTTATCATTAATGTTTAATATAATGATTCAACTTTACTCAGAAAAACTAAATTAATTTTATAAAAATTTAATCTTATTAATGTTAATTAAAAACAAATAAAATAAATTCTGGACTTCAACTCCCATCTTACATGAACTGTCGTACCCTTTCATAAGTGAGTAAATCATGAATATTATTAAAATGAGAAATCACGAACAACAAAATTGAATCCCTTAACCCATACAGTAGGCCATGAATGAACTTAATAAATTAAAAATAATAAAAATAAATGTATAAATGGTCATTTAATTGTTAATTAATGACCTTAATTCGGTTATTCAGGTCATTAAGATCAAGAGATGAACACCCTCATATTTAAGGTAAGGGATCCTCTCTCACACTTTTATTCAAAAATCCACCATATGTCGTGTCTTTTTATTTTTAATTACAAATGATGGGGTATGTTTTAGAACCTCCTTCATATTCACCTTATGATATATAAATTATGGGATACCCATTTACCACTCATTAATCCCTCACAAGAACACCTAATACCATTCCTAAATGTTTGTAAGGGTTTCTTCATCTCACATCCATATTTGTGGGATAATATGTATTCACTACTACTAGTTGTGTATGGTGTATGTATACATCCCATTGATGTTTCATATCATTAATCTATTTATTTTAATGACATTAAATTTATCTTTTGGTGATTAGTAATTTTGGGTAATACGATTCAATTGATTGAGATGTTTTAAGTATTGTCTACCTAAACCTCCATTTTCATTCGGGTTGCTCATATTCTCTACTCACCTCAAAAAAATATAATTTATTCTTATATAGTCGTCATAAAATATGTGTGAATGTTTTATATGTTTTTAAGAAACAAATTCATTCTTTATTTTATGGTGAGTTATACCTTTTAAAATAATCTTTCTAAAATTGTTCTGAAATGCAAGTCTGATTCAAAGAACTTCTCGAAGACTCACATATTTTGAAGTTCACAATATAATCTATTTTAAGACATATTTATCAGTATAAAACCAAAAATCTTAACATGAAAAAGATATTTTGTTTCATTTATGTTTTTATGAAAGAAAACATGCCTTGGGATTTAAAATCCTTTAATATCATCTTTAAAACGAATAAAAATGTTATATTTCTAAAGCTTCATTAAAAACTATTTTTAAATGATATCACCTAAATAAGACTTCATTTAAGCCTAAATTATAATTTCAATGACCTTTCCTTTTATTTTATTGTATAACTATGTTTAAAATATGATTTCATGAAAAATACAAATTATTTTCTAAGAGAACTTTTTTTTCCTAAGTCAAAAAAGATTTCTCTCATCTCACTTTAACTTTTATGAGATATATACCTTGTTCACCACTTATTTCATACTTTTTGTGTATGTACTACCATTTTTTATATAATATAATGAGTCTCATTATTCTCAGGATATTATAAGGGATTATTATTTGAATGTTTCAAGGTGGTATGCGATACTTTGGGATGTTTAAAGATTATTTACTCAAGGATTTTCCAATGGTATCATTTAAAACTATCGTTATCTATATAAATTTCCATTGTTGAATAATTTAATTCATTGAGATTTATCTCCTATGATATCATATACTGTGTTTTATTGATTTTTTTATGATTATTTTGACTGTGGATGTGCTATCTTGAAATCATTCACCATATTAATCTGAATGGTTAGGGTTTATGATTAATGGGTGGGTATAATTATTTACATTTCATATTTTAGTTTCAATATGAATGTGTATGTTGTTTATTTTTATCTCCAATCATAATTGGAATGTATTGGACTTAGTATGTGTCATGTGGATATTGTTATATCTCATCGATGCATCGGTAGGTCTCATGAGAAAAACTATATCTTTGGCACAAGGCCTTAACAAAATGGATATTTCTGGTCTTTCCACGAGGCCTTGATGGAATGGTTATGATATCCCACATTATGAGTTCCCACATTATGAAAATATTAATAAAATTTTATGATGTTATTTGAATAGTATAATACCCATGTTTATGCTTTAATATGGCATTATTTATTCAACTCTTATTCTATACATAATGTGTTCATGTTCATTTGTAAAGGCATGTGTTTTAAGTTATTCACCATGCCTAATGTTTATGTTTATGATATCATTCATTGTATTTCTTACCCTTACAAGATTTTGAGCTCACCCCTTTATTATGTTTCATTTTCTCAGGACATTGAGATGTTTATTTTGTTTGACATGCAAGGATAAACTTATAGTTGTGGATGTTACCAAAAAAACATATAAGTATTATTTCATTTCAAGTTGTAATGTTGAAATTAAATATGTATATTGTTTCCAAATCTAATAAACTACTCAGTCCCTCAGTATGCATATTCCTTGTTCATATAACAATGTAATAAAATAAGGCACTAGCTCCATGAAACCAGTGCCAGGTCCTACCACAGAATGATCCTACAGAAATTATCTAGTTGATAATCTCTCCATTCACAGTCTCTCTTCTTCCATCCTCCTTCATATCAAAAGATACTAGCATATTGTGGATTTTTGTAAGGTCCTTTATAAACTATTTTCATGATTCAGAGCATACCCATGGATACCATATAAAGGGAATGTCAGTTTCTATTTTCCATATTGAATCATATATTGAGAAGAAATTGTTATAGAGATAATTGATGTAAGGTACACATTCTTAATTTATAGTTTATACGATTTCAATTTCAGAAGTATGGTGATCTTGAGTTTTGTGGTTTGTAAATGTTTTTTATACATTGATTAAATGTTAATTATTTCATAAAATCCTATTAGTTAATTTCTACTGGTAAAAATTGAATCATTGATCATTTTTATGTTATAAAATGATAATATAAATTTGTTTTAATATTTACACATGTTTTGAACTAAAATATATCTTTTAAATTGAAAATATGCACATTGAGTCAAACCTACCACACCATGTGTCATATTGCTGTGTATTTAATTCTTATTGATAAAAAGTTGAATCATTGAATGTTTTCTAAATTTATCATGATAATCTGAGTAGTTTTGAATAGTTTTGAAAATGTGACACAAGTTTTAAACTAAAATGTCACTTATAAATTAAAAAAATTATTTTTTTATATCGTCCAAACCAATTTTTGGATTGATGTTAGGTAAATTTATATAGTGAACAACTAAATCATTGATTGTCTTACATTAATTTCAGAAAAATATGTGTATTTTTGTTCAGTTTTTACTATGTGATGCATATTTTGAACTAAAATGTCGCTTTAAAATTGAAAACATGTACTTTCGATCATATCAACCAATCCATCTGTTTGGAATGATATGTGGTTAATTCCAACATGTACTAACAGAATAATAGATCATTTTACTAAATTATAATGACAATATGAGAATTTTTCATGGTTTTGACTATATGATGCATGTTCAGATTGAAAATATATATCATTTTAAAATAAAAATACACAAAATTTTAGTCATAATAATCACACTGCATGTCAAAATGATGTGAGGTTAATTCCTACCGGTCAAAAATAAATCATGGAATGTTATTATAAAGTATCATGATGATAAAATTATCTTTGATATTGTTTTACTATGTGAATCATTTTTTTAACTAAAATGAATCTTTTCAATGGAAAATACATATTTTTTGTCAAATAAACCACACCACGAGTTGAATTAATGTGAGGTTGATTCCTAAATTTCAAAAATAATTCATTGAACGTCTTCATATGTTATCATGAAAATCTAAGAATGTTTGACCAGTTTTGAAAATGTGGTTCATGTTTAGAACTAAAATTCCTTATTTAAATTTAAAACATGCACTTTTAATAACAATGTCTACACTATGATGAAATTGACATGTATTTAATTACTATGATTCAAAATGATTCATTGATAATTTTTTTAATTATATCCGTACAATCTGTGCATATTTTCTCAGTTCTGACTATGTGATGTGTGTTCTGATCCAAATTGTTACTTTTAAATTGAAAAAACACACATTCAATCATACCAGACACACTGCATGTTAGATTGATGTCAGGTAAATCACTGGAGTTGAAAAATTAATCAATTATCATTTTCCAAAATTATCTCAAAAAATCATGAGTATTTTTTTGGTTTTGACTATGTGACATAGTTTTTGAACTAAATTGTCACCTTAAAATTTAATACAGTCACCTTCATTCATACTAGACACACCATGTTTTAAATTAATATTTATTCGATTCCTATAACTAAAAAATAAATCATGGATACTTTTACTAAATTATCATCACAATCTAAGCATGTTCCATTTGTTTTTACTATGTGACACATATTTTGACATAACATGTTATTTTTAAATATAAAATGTTCACTTTTAGATATATCTACAACAACATGTGTCAAATTATTGTACAATTAATTCCTTGAATTCACAAATTAATAATTAATAATTTTTATAATGAAATAATATAGTTTGAGCGTGTTTTCTATAATTTGAAAATGTTACACATGTTGCGAATGAAAATGTATCTTTTAAAATAAAAACACACACTTTCAGTATTATTAGCCACATTGCATGTTAGATTTATATGGTGTTAATTCCTAAAGGTTTACAATGATTTCTGAATTATTATCTTATATTATCAACAAAATATGATCACATTTCATCATATTTGACTATCTGACACATATTTTGAAATAAAGTGTTACTTTTTAATTAAAAACATATACATTCAATTCATGGATTTAGAATAAAAAATTAGATGAATTCCATTTCATGATTTCATATGGGAAAATATTTAATGTATAATATCAATTTTTCTATAGATTGAATAACTGTAATATTAAAATTCTGTATGAAAACATATCATTAAAATTGTAATAGAAATAGTATATAAATAATTAGAAACATAGATTTTATTAAAATACTTTATATATAAAAATTCAATGGAGTCTATAAACCAATAATGACAGTATAATAATATAAGTAACAAGATGGAAATTTTTTCCAACTTCAGTCACCAAACCGAGTTACCTGAGTTCATTTTTGAATAAACATAGATATTTTCTATAGTAATTGTCAGTTTCATTGATAATTACTATGGAAAAAGATATATGTATATATAAAAATGTACACATGATTCTTGGCGTGGTGGTTGGAGTTGAAAAAACACCCCATATAGTTATTAAATATATGAAACCTACATGATTAGTTTACCGTTTTTCATCCAAAAAAATTAATTTAATTCTCTGGGGCATTCAAAATTTTAGTTCATCTAACATTATTATAATTGTATAAAACTAAAATAAATGTCACTAGTAATGATATTCAGTGACATTAAAATTAAATAAAATATATATATATATACGATATATTTATAATGTAATTTAAATTTAAAAAATAAAATAAAAGTGATAAGAAACCTCCTATTTATAATGTTTTCAAACATTCTAACACTATAAGAAGTTGACTAATTTCAAAAAAAAAAATCTCTATCTTCATGTAAATACGTGGACTCCAAATAGCAATGGTTGTAAAATATCCACCTTGGTTCACTCTATTTTAAATATATTAGGTCACTACTTGACCTCAAGCATGTCTACCTATATGAAAGGGGATGCCGACATGTAGATAAGGTCTATAGTGCTGCCGTGGGGAGACTATCCCCGATGTTAGAGTGCCAAATAAAAACATAAAATAAACCAAAATAAATTTATATAAAAACTAATAGTATGATTAATTAATATATTAAAATCATAATTATTAAATGAATATAGAATCATATAGTCATACAGACTGAGGGTAATTCCATCACACATAGACTAATTACCCACCATGTCGATCACATAAAAGAAATAAATAAAATAATAAAATCACAATGATTTACTACATACCTAACCCATAACTCATCCATCTCATTACTCCATCCATCCTATTTTGCTAAATAATCAATTATCACACTTCTTCCCAACCTCAACCTATGATCAGCAAAGTCTGCTTGAGTACCCATGATTCATGGATATTTTAACATGGTGTGATTATAACTCAGTAGGTAACCACCTACATGGAACCAAGAATAACCAGAAAATGAAAGTTATACATATTTATTAATCTCTATAGAATAGTAAATACGGTGAAAAATCTTAAATAAATAAACATCATCGATCCTCCAATTTTAACGTGATACCTTCGATAGATTATACATGATTCTAAAAATGTTAGTCTTTCTTTGAGTATATACCCTCATATTGAACCTAGGGATAGACTCTCCTCACAAAAAAATACCCATAATTTAGAAACTTAGGGGGTGAATCCACACCCTACATGGGAACAAGTCATCTATGATCATAGGGGAATATTTCAACCCAATCAGTTAATTTAGTCATTTATAAACATAGGAGCATATGGTCACCCTACAAGAGAATCAATTTGTCCAAAAACATAAAGGAATATCATACCCAATTGAAGATTAATTTTTTTTTAAAACTTTGGGGTGTATCTTTACCCTATCGAGGAGGTAATTCATCTAGAGACTTAAGGAAATATACTCACCTTGTAAGGGAAATAACTCATCTATAAAGACATGGGATTATGTTGATGTGTTTTATGTGATCACCAAATAACCATGTACAGCAGAAGACAGCCAAAAAATAGGCAGATCTATCTTTGAGAATAAATGTGTGAATAAAATATATAAACCATGTAATTGGAAATCACTAATGGAAGTATTCTTCTTCATCCTAGGTGAAGGAGAATTCTTGAGGAAGATCACTATGTAGTGAACAAAATCACTCTTCCTCTAAGCAGGTACACTGAAAAATGGATCTCATGATGTATCATGAGGATACTCTAATGCTAAAGGCATTCTAGAACCTACATCTCAAACAATAAACAACAGTGTGGGAGGAAGATAGAAAATTATATACTTCCTCATAATTTCTTGTTTTAAAAAGGAGGGATTGCATCACTTTATATATCCATCTACAATGTGTTTCATTAAATGAAAATGTTTCAACCATATTAATTTATCCACATACATTTATTCCCATGATTCATTGAATCATATTCAATGAGTTTTCTTTCCAAATACTCTTTCCACAATGGATTTTAATATATAATTAAACCATTTGTGAGAAATAAATATATATCAAATATAAATTTATTTTTTAAAGTATTTTTTAAATTTATTATAACACAATAATTTAAGGCATGTAATTTAATATAAATATTATATATATAATATCACATGTGTGTGTGTGTATTAGTTCATATTTAACAATCTCCAACTTGGGATAAAATACCATAAGGACATTATGAATAACTTCATAACTCTCGGTGAATCTGTATAAACTCTTTTGGGTATAGTTTTTCTTCTAATTATCTTCCTTTTGAACACACTCTTTGTCATAAATTTTATCCTCTTATCTTAGGGCATAATTGTGTGGACCTGTGGACCTTTGTAGCATTGAAAACAGCTATGAAATATATATTTCATAGATGTAAGAAAAAATGGCCTCTATCAAAGCATCAACGCTACTCAAGCAACTAAGGTGTATGATCTGATCTCTATCAAATATACTCATATCTCTATCTGAACATTTGCACAAAAAGATGTATCATACAAAACAAATTTATATTATATAATCCATTTTAACATGACATCAAGGGACCACTATACAAGTAACATGTCAATCTAGTATAGGCCCTTATTCCTCTTTTTATTCTATGAAAAATACTTACCATGTAGATGAATACATCATATGTCACTCATATATCTGATAAGAACATCACATGTCACTTATCCAAGTAGTTGATCACATCATATGTGAAACAAATAAGCATGGACATGCATTTCCTCATTCTTACTCAATCAAGTCCATATGTATTTCATTTTTATACAAGTGTATAATGCCATTCATTGATGCACTCCAACTGACGACCAGATCAGCAACATACTCAAACACCCCCTTATTTTCTATGTTCATATGTTGACTTGAGAATGTAGGATATCAATGTTTGATGGTTCTAATGCTTTGTGTGTCTCCATCCTCAGGTAAGAAGACCTAATAATAATAATAAACATCTATGTATATATATAAGATAGTATGACATTCCATGAGAAATACTTTAATTGTTCTGTCCATTTTATAAGTCTCTATTTACTAATTCAAAAATATGTACATTAATATCTCACATGTAACCCTTTGCAGCAAATTTAAGAATCTATGCAACATAACCATTATATGTCATCACAACCCATTAGACTATGTGATGATAAATGGTTAGGGATAACTCAAAGTCTGTACTTTGAGGGAATATTTATTAGTCGACTGTTCATGTAAAATAAATTATAGTATATCTTAATTAGTGATAAATGTATATTTCCTTCATTATAAAAACATGAAACATTTATAAATAATACAACAAATATCTTAAGTGTTAAACACATAGAGATATAACATTATCCTCATGAAATTACAACAGTAATGAATTTTAAACATTACATAAAAATTTCCTTCATGTCACATCCTTATGTGACCATCTAATAAAATACTCTTACTAACTTCTTAGTGATTAACATTTATGAAGCAAGATAGTTTTAATAATGGTGAGACATAGGAATCAAATTACATAAGTATAACTCTGTAAAATTATATTAAAACTTTTTAAATTTTTAACATAAAATTTTATAATTTAATATCATTTTTTATACTTAGAATTATTTCTATGTACATAATCATCATAATAGGAAACCTATCTATTAGACCCCAATTTTGAAATTTTTTATAATGAATGTAACTTTTTTACATTATCATTTTAATAGAACATCCTAAACTCTTTTAGGATAATGTGATATTATCTTTTTTACTATATGTAACGTAAATCATAACATTTATATTTACTTTTATACCCTAAAATATTTTAGGATATAAATTTTAATTTTTTTATTTTTAATTGGTATAATACATTATGTAATTTTAATGTTCATTTTTTATTCTAACTAAATGTAAATATTTACAATTTTATTTACCATTACATCCTTAACTCTTTTAGGATATTAATTGAATTTCATGTTCTGACAATAATAAAGGTAATTGTTTACATTTTTCATTACTGTCATATCCTAAAACTTATTTTAGCATATCAAGTGTAATTTAATTTAAAATGATAACCACATATAACTCTTTATAATTATTTATTGTTATATATCCTAAAATTTTATGACATTCAGTGAAGAATCACTATAATCTTATACTGGTTTAATTTTTTAGTTAGCAGAAATCTTAATTCTCTCATAGTAATTAAATGTAACTACTTATATTTTTTATTACTGTCACATATTGTTACTATTTTGGATATTAATTAAATAATCACTTAAACCAAATGTGGTAAAATATTTATTTATTTACTTTAAACTTCTTGAGGTTTGAACATTCTCCCAGTTTCCGCTTAGACACTATTTTATTTTCATAATATCTTTCTAAGACAACAAAAAATAATTTGTGTTTAAGGAAATAACATTTATTCTTTTTAGTAGGAATATTAAACAAATAAATTATTGTCTACCTATCATAAATATATATATATGGAATTATATGTTTTTGGTAACCATTATTTTCAAAAGAATATTTTATTAAAATATTTCACTAATGAGTGGTGGGAACACATTAACACATATTTTAACAAATGACTCGACAAAAACATTAATCCTAGATACACATTTTTAACCAATTATTCATCTCAAAACAAGTTATAGAAATTTATGAATCATAAATCATGTACATTCAATTAATCATCTCAAACATGTTCATAAATACTCTTTTTATTCAAACATCTTCTATAATTACATGAGAGTAGTGAGATGAAGAAACAAAAAATTTACTTAGCTTCATTTGAGCATGATAAAAAACATTAAAATCAAATAATCAATGTAATAACTATTTAATTAATATCTTTAATGAAAAAGAAGCTCTTTTAATTTTTTTTGAACTCATTTATATTTTCAAAACATTGTAAAACAAACATTTGATACATCGACCCTTCAAAATTAATGAATTTATTTCTATAACTCTTATACCTGACATGGAAATTCTATGGAGTTTCCAAATCCCTTAAAGTATTGCTTGGATAATCCAATCCTATAGAATTATTACTAGTCATTCATAATAACCCTATGTTTCAATTACCGTGATTGGCCTTCTAAATAAACATTGTTGAACCTTTTTTTAAAAAAATCTCTTGGTTTGAATTTTTACCATCTTGTACTATCTTCATAGCACCAAAATCTAGACATCTTATTACTTGTTGATATATTCTAAACACTTTTAGAGTGTCAAGAAAACTTATCGTGAATTCATCCATATTTCCATATCATTTCCATAGATTACAATAGGATAATTCTCTAACCATAACAAACCTTATAATAAGTCTTCAGTCGTTTCATATATATTTGATCTTATTTAATATCTGGGACATACCCAGTCATATTGGGAGAATGTGAATTAAATTTTTTATGAAAAATATGCATTAAATTACTTTAAATCCTTAAATGAATCATTCCATGCTTCTATAAGTATCCAGATTCATTTATTGAATAACTTTTTCACTTTGATTCTTAGGAAGAAATTGTTCTACCACATAAAATAACTATATTTCTAAAGAAATTTTCTTACACTACCAGTCTTATGATTTTCTTAATATAAGATCCACATTTCAAGGATTAATATAAAGTTATAATTGATTGTTATGATGATGTATTTATTTAAAAAAATCAAATCTTAATCATTTATTATATATTTTATTAAGTACTTTTATTGAAATTTCTCTCACTTAGATTGATTTCCCCACACATCATATCCATTTAGTGAGCCAAGATCCATTTTTTACAAAGATTTATGTCTCTTTACTGTTTCTCCAATTACATGTATATTTTCTTAGGGAATCATCCCAATCACAATAGTTTCAACTCATAAATAATTGAGTGGATAACCCTTTATCCAAATGAATCATATGGATTCACTGAACTCTATTCCATAGGTAACATAGTACTATTAGGGTCTCCTAGCTTGTGTGACCCCAAATGAAATTACAAAAACAAGATAACAAATCATGATCTTAGGGAACCCAAATTTGGCATGACCCACCCCCTATATAATCCAGAGTCCCTGATTATATTCTCACCTTTTGCAGGATTACCTAGTGTAGCCTAGCTTTAGAAAGATCTACCTGGTTGGATGATTGAAGTCTTGATAAGTGTCTCTTTCAAAGGAATATCACACTTAGTATTTGTGAGGATTTTTAAAGGCCTTTATAATTAAATATAAATCATATGAATATTAAATTCATAACTATTACATCCTATTTAATATTTATTTTATCATGAATTATTCATTTTCTATGTATGCATGCTTCTAATTATTTAGTTTTTGAATCCTTATTACAACCCCAAGATTAATGTTTTCAAACCACATTAATGTGTAAATACTTACACAACCAAAAATTCTGTGTTAATCACCCAAGAAGATAAGTCAGGTATATTCATACATATACAAATGCATCATATTCCTAAGGTGCATGAACATTTCATGTAAAGTCAGAGTTATATGAAATTTGAAAACTCTACATGAGAAATCCTGAAGCAACAAATACCCATCCCAATTCACTTTTCTATCAAATTCTATCCTTCAAAAGTTTGGTGGTCCATCCTATAGTCCCTTTACCAGGGGATACTTTACTCAAGAGAGAATTCAATTCATAAAAAATCTAACACCTAATATGAAAAAACAATACCCAACAACTATTCTCTATCTCATAACAAAAATTACAAATTGAGGTCAAGGTAGTTTAAAACAAAATTTTAAAATATCAATCCTAGCATGATATAAAAGGCTATATCCTATAAGCAATGCATCATATAAATTTTGGCATTCAGTTATTCATAATATAATGAATTTTTAACAATGAATAAAACATGTAATAATCCTTAAATAAGTAAAAAATTCAAGTATTTAAACATGAGATAAACATTTAGAAATATTTTAATAAATATAAGATAATTATAAACAATTTTATAATTTGACCTTTAATATTATGGACATTCCATAATATTGAATATAAACTCTTTATATTATTTCCAATATGAATTCCATCATATTTATCATATTATGGAATTTACATTTTAAATATACAATATTATATGAATTATAGACTACTTATAAGTCAATTTCTATTATGTAAACCTTTTACATAATCTAAATATAAAATACATAATTATTATTTAAACATTGATCATATCAATTATGAAAGCACATTTTTTGTTGCTCAAATAATATCCAACTAAATCCCCTATAATTCAAACAATTTCAAATTAATTAATTATGACCTAACATGAAAATGAATGTTACTTAATAAATAAAAAATTTATTTATTTTCCAAAACATGATACATTTATGAACTATTCATAAATAAATAATAATTTTAAAAAATTTATTAATTAGAAAGAGTATAATGTTTTTATTTTATTATCAATATGAACCCATTAAAATTTTTTATTAACTGAAATTTATATGACATTTCTTGAATTATAATAATTTTATATTTAAATATTCTTTATATAAACATTTTTATATAATCTAAATATCATATATATTGGAATTTATAAACTCTTTATCAATCTCTTTTTTATTTATTTTTGAAGTAAATAATTTATTTATATATCATAAATCAATTAATCTAATTTGTAAAATGGTATAAAAATATATTTATCAATTAACAATAAACATTTTATAATTTATTAAATTATAAAACATTTTTATAAATTTATATAAATATTTCAAAATACTTTTTCATTATTGTTATTATTGTTTATAATGAATTTATAAATAACACAATTCAATTAAAAATTTATTCCTCTTGATTAAAAATAAATAAATTATTTATTTTCAAAAAAAGGTGTAATGTATATGAAATTTTCATATTTTATTTCTAGGATTGAAAATTATCATTTTACTCTTTAAATACATTTTTCGTAAACCGATAAACCACTGGATTCATCAAAGAAACCTTACCCTTGGATACCAGTAATGGGTTTTGTATGATCATCACAATTCCATGTGTAGTGGAAGAAAAACCAAAAATAGTAAGATATATCTTTGAGAATCAACATTTAAATAAACTATATAAACATCATACCTGGAAATCACCAACAATAGTTGTCTTATTCTTCCTTGGCGAAGGAGAATTCATGATTATTATCGTGAAATAGTGAATGAAAGCACTCTGTCTTCGAGGGGGATACAGCAACCAATGAATTTTCCATCATTTCATGAGTATACCCGAATGATAAAGGGTTTTTTGTGCCTTCATCCTAGATGATAAACATTAGTGTGGGAGGAAAAGTTTAATTGAGAGACTTTCAATTTATTATTTTTAATAGGAGGGATAACATCCCTTTATATAGCCATCCATGAATTGTTTAATTAAATGATATCATGTTAGACATATGAATGTATCCATATACATTTATTCCCATGATTCATTAAATCATATTCAATGAGAAGTCAAACCAATTAATCTGTTGGTAACAGATTATAATTAATAATTAAACCATTAGGGAGAAAAAAATATCAAATATATATATTTATTATCACATTTATTTAATACATACATTATAATAAAAAAATTGAATTCATGTAATTAAATATTCACTTTAAATATATAATATAATATTATATATATTAGTGTATATTTAACAATCTCCCATTTACACTAAAACCCCGTAAGGACTTTATTTGAAACTTCACAATTATTTTTTAATCCATCTAAAATAATTTAAAATAAATTATTTCATTAAACTCTCTTCATTTTGAATAAAAAACCCAAACATTTATCCATATAAAAGGGCTTAATTGTGTGACCCTTCTAAACTTACAAGTATTGAAAACAAATATGAAATCTCTATTTTAATGATGTAAGAAAGGAGAGGATTCTTGCAAAGCATAAGTGCTACTCAAGCTACTAAGGGGTCTGGTCTGATCTCTTTTAAATCGAGTCATATCTCTATATGAAAAACTCCACTAAAAGATGTATCATGTACACCATATTTATATTACATAATCCCTTTTCCCATGATATCAAGGGACCACTAGGCATAGAACATGTCATTCTAGTATAAAACTCTCGTCATTTTATTTATTCTATAAATAAGACTAACCAAGTGGATGAATATATCACATGTCATTCATATATCTGATGAAAACATAACATATCACTTATCCAAGTTGTTGAACACATCATATTTGAAACAAATATGCATGGCCATGCATTTCCTTAGTCTTATTAAATAAAGGTACATATGTCTTTCCTTGTTATAATGGTGTATAAATCCCTTCTTGGTTTCACTCCAATCAACAAAACAATAAACAACATACCCAACTACCCCCTGATTATCTAAGTTAATATAGTTACTTTTGAAAGTATGGTATCAAAGTATGGAGGTTCTCATGATAGGTATCTCACCAACCTCAGGTAAGATTAAATAATCATAAGAATACACCCCTATGTATATCTATGATTGTATGAAATTCCATGAAATATAATTTAATGGATTAACACAATTAATAATTCTATACATATTACCATAATAATCTTTTCATCAATATCTCATATAGAACACTTTGTAATAAATATAAGAATATATTAATTCTAACCATTACATATCATCGCAACCCATTAAATTCCATGTTGATCATCGGTTAGGGAAAAAAGAAAAATTTTACTAAGGGGGTATATATCATTCAACTGTTCATGTAAAATAAATTGCAGCATATATGAATGAGTAATAAACATTGATTGAATTGATTATAATAACATGAAACATTTACAACCATTTCAACAACTCTCATAAGCGTTAAACAAAGAGAGAAATAACATGACTCTCATGTAGTTGTTGCAGTAATGGATTTTAAACATTACATTGAAATGAAATTATTTTCACACCCATATGTGACCATATGATAAAATACTCCCACTAATTTCTTATTGAGTATAATTTATGAATCAAGATAGTTTAAATAATGGTGATATATAGGAATAAACTTATTAAGTTCAAATCATTGAACTTATATTCAAACTCCGTAACTGTATAACAACAAATTATATAATGGTGTATTCTATTTTATAGTTATAACTCTTTCGAAGTACAAAATCTACATCTTTGGAAACCTATCTGTAACCCCCTAAAAACTTTTATAAATAATTTAACTGTTTACATTATCATTTTACCTACTTTTCCAAAACCCTATTATGATTAAGTGATATCAACTTTCGTATGGTAACAAATGCACCTCTCTATATTTTTTTACCATTATAACGTAAATGATTTTAGGATATAAACTATAAAACATTGATTTTTAACTGGTATAATCATTTATGGAATAGTAATGTTCATTTATTATACAAACTAAATGTAACGATTTAAAATTTTCATTACCATTATATCCCTAACTCATTTATCAATATAAATGAATTTTAATTTCTCATAGTAATTAATGTAACTATTTACATTTTTCATTAATGACATATCCTTAAAAAATTAGGATATAAAACGAAATTCAATTTCTTAAGATAACTAAATATAACTCTTTGTATATATTGATCTTAATATTTCCTAAAAATTTTAGGACAATTATTGAAGAATCACTATAGTCTTATACTAGTATAATATTTTAGTTAACAGTAATATTCACTTTCTCATAGTAAATAAATGTAACTACTTACGTTTTTCTTTAATTTCACATATTGTAACTATTTAGTATATGAATTCGATAATCGCTTAAAATAAATGTGTTTCATACTTTTAATTTTTACTTTTACTTATCTATGTTCAATCAAACTACCACTAGCATCTTAGATGTTATTTTCTTTTCAAAATATCATTATAATACAACACAAAATACTTTTTATGTAAGGAAATTAAAAAAAATTCCTTTATTAGGATTATAAAATATAATAAATTATTATTTTCATATCATATATATATGATATTATATGTGATTGTAACCACTCCTTTTCAAAAGATTATTTTATTAAAATATATCATCGATGGGTGGTGGGAACTCATTCCCGCATATTTTAAAAAATGAACGGATTAAATATTTTTTCATAGAAAAACATTTTTACCCAGATATTTTTCTTAAAGAATGTTATAGTAATTGATGAATCATAAATCATGTGTATTCAATTAATCATAGAAACACTTTTTTATTGAACATCTTTATTAATTATCTAAGATAAATGAGATGATGAAACACATAATTTAAATAGATTCTTTTGAGATTTAAAAAATTCATTAAATTATAATCCCCTATTTAGTAACTATTTAATTCATCTATTGAATGAAGTAACAATTTATTTAAATTGTTAAATTTCATTTTTAACCCATGAATATTTACAAAACCTTGTAAAATATACATTTGATATCACCTACCCTTCAAAATCAAGGAATGGAATTCAATAATCATTATAATTTACTTGGACATTCCATGGGGTTCCCAAATCCATTCATGTATTTCATAGATAATCCAATGATATTGAATTATTACTATTCTGTCTTGACAACTATATATTTCAATGACCTTTATTGGACTTTTAAAGAAACATTGTTGAACTTTTTTAACAAAATATTCTTATTCCAAATTGAAGTCTCACCCTCTTTTATTGTCTTAAAATAACTTGAATCTAGATATCTTATGCCTAGTTGATATATTCACAACACTTTGAGAGTATCAAGTAAAATTATCTTGAATTCATCCAACATTACAGAACATTTCAATAGATGAAAATAGGATAAATTTCCTAATCAGAAAATGCCTTATAATAATTATTCAGTATTCTAAAACGTATTAGATCTTATTGAATATCATCGAAAGACCCAATCATATTGAGTAAATGAGACATGAATTTCTCAGGTAAACTTTTCATTAGATGCCTCTGAAACCTTAAATGAATCATTCCATGCATCCTTAAGAAACTAGATTCACTTATTGAATAATTTACACACTTAGTTTCCCAAGAAGGAACTGTTATAACACATATAATATCCTTCTTTCCCAAGAAATTTTCTTAATCTACCAGTATTAGGATTTTTTTACTTTCAGATCGAAATTACAAGGATTAATATTGAATTATAATTGATGATGATATATGTATGTACAAAAAAATTTAATCAATTGTAAATCATGTTTTATATATTTTATTAATTACTATTAATGAATGTTCTCCTACTAAAATTTATGACCCCATACATATTATCCATTTAGTGATCCAAGATCCCTATTTTACTAAGACCTAGGTCTCTTTAGATTTTCTAAAATTACATGGCTATTTAGTTCAGACATCATCATGATAAAAATATTTTCCACTCTTAGATAATTTATTGGATAAACCTTTTTCCAAATCCATCATATGGATTCACTCAATTATATTACTTAGGTAACTTAATCATATTAGGGTCTCCTAGCTAGTGTAACTCAAATTAAAACACACAAAACATGATAACAAAGCAGATCTTGGGGAACCTAGATTTATCATGACCCACCCATTGAGTAATCTAGAGTCACTCATTACTTAATTTCCATACACATGATATCCCTAAGGAACCAATTTTTATCATGGCCTACCCAGTTGATTTATTAAGTTCATTAGAAGTGTCTCTTGGGAAGTAATTTCACACTTAGTATTTGTGGGATTTCTTTTATGGTATCACTAATTTAATATACATCATATGAATATTAAATTCAAAAATATTACATCCTATATAATAATAATTTTCCCATGTCTTACTCATTTTCTGTGTGTGCATGATTCTAATGATCTACTTTTGGAATTTTTATTCCAACCACTAAATTAATTTCTTCACACCACATTAATGTGTAACTCTTTACACAACCCAAAATCCTATTTTAACCACCGAAAAATGTCAAGTATATTCATACATATCCAAATGCATCATATATATATGTTACATGAACACCTCATTTAAATTCATTGAGTTATATGATATCTAAAAACTCTATATGAGTAAGCCCAAAGTTACAGATAGTCAACCCATTCAATTTCCAATACAAGGAAAACCTCTAAGAATGTAGGTGGTCTGACCCCAATTCCCTCTACTCAAGGATAAATTAATCAAAAGAGAATTAAATTCATAAAAACAATAACACCAAATATGCACAAAATAGGCCCAACAACTATTCTAAATATCATAACTAAAATTAAAATCCTAGGATATGGTATATGAAAACTAAATTTTAAGATATCAAACCAAGCACGATATGAAAGGATCTATCCAAGTAGTAATTCATCATATAAATTTTGGAATTCAGTTATTCATAATATAAAAACACATATAACTACTAATAATATAGAGAATAATATTTAAATAAATGAACAATTCAAAAATTTATACCTGAGACTAAAATTTAGGAATAATTTCATAAATAAAATATAATTATAATCCCTTTTATAATATCACCATTAACAATATGGACATTACATAATTTTGAATATAAAATTTTAAAACTCTTTATAATATGAATTCTTTCAAATTTATCATCAAATATAATTTACCTTTTAAATATATAATATTATATGAATTATAAACTATTAATAATTCAATTTCTATTATGTATACCTTTTACATAATCTAAATATCATATACATAATTTTTATTTAATCACAGATCACATTAATTATAAAAACACCTTTTTATGTGGCTTAAATTATATCCAAATAAATCCCCTTTAATTTTAATAATTTAGAATTAATTAATTATTCAGTAAACGTTAATATTAATGATATTTAATAAATATATAATTTATTAATTTTCCCAACTATGACACCGATGAAATATTCATAAATAAATGAAAATTATAAGAATTTTATCCATTAGCAAGAGTAAAAATATTGTATATTATTACTAATATGAAACCTTTCACATTTTATATTAAATGAAATTTATATGATATTTCATGAATTATAAATATTTTTATAATTCAACATGTATTATATAAACATTTTTATATAATCTCAATACATAGATGACGAAACTTATAAACTATTTATAAGCCTCATTTTATTATTTTTAAATAAATAATTTAGTAATATATCATAAATCATGCCATTTAAATTTTAAAAGATATAAAAATATATTTTTCAATTATTCATAAAAATTTTGTAGTTAATTAATTTATAAAACATTTTTATAAATTTATATAAATATTTCTAAATACCATTTCATAGTTATTATTATTTATCAACAATTTATAAATAACATAATTCAATTAAAAATCTAATTCTATTGATTAAAAATAAATACCTTATTTATTTTCATAAACCAGAGTAATATATACAAAATTTTCATAATATATTTCCATGATTGGAAAATATCATTTTACTCTTTAAATGTATTTTTCATCAATCAATAAATGTATTGATTCATCAAATAATACTTACCCTTGGATACCACAGATAGGATTTTTATTACCATAACATGACAATGTGTAGGGGAAGACAACTGAGACATATATACATCTTTCGTTGAGAATCTATGTGTAAACAAACTATATAAATAGCATACTTGGAAATCGCCAATGGAAATAGTTTTCTTTATTCTTAGTGAAGAACAATTCTTGATGAAGATCACAATGTAGTGAATGAAATCACTCAACATCCAAGGGGAGTACACCATGGAATGGATCTGAATCATATCATGAGGATACCCCAATGCTGAAGAATTTTGTATACCTTTATCTCACATGTTAAGGAACACTGTGGGAGGAATGGAGAAAATGAGAGACTTTCTAACAATTTTGTGTTTTCAACAGGTGGGATCGCATCGCTTTTTATAGGTATCTTTGAAATGATTCATTAAATGAAAATGTGTCATCCATATTAATGTATCTATATACATTTATACAAATGACACATTGAATCCTATTCAATGATTTTCCACCCTAATTAATCTGTTTATAACGGATTGTAATTGATAATTAAACCATTTGGGATAAACAAATATATATATATATATATATATATATATATTTATTATTGCATGTATTTAATATATGCATTATAATACAATCATCGAATGCATGTAATTAATTATATAATTTATATATATAATATCATATACATATACATATATATATATATATATTAGTTTATACTTAACATATCTACACTACACTCATGAACACACCCAATCATAAGAATGAACTTTAATTTAGCTTCTCATGTACGGATAATTTTCTGTTATATTAAAAATTCCTAAATAATTTACCATAATTACCACAATTATTTGAGGGAGTGAGAAATACCTCCATAGGTCATCACACATTCTTTCGGGTTGACATTTGGGGTCAAGTGTTATGTCACCAAATTATAACGACACTTACACTGGCTCTGAAAGCCTCTATAGTAGTGCTTGTTGATAGTTCCACAGTAGACTCAAAAGCTACAACACTGATTTTCATGGATTTTTTTACCTAAGAGATTCACCATCTCATAAATGAAATCCAGATGGGTGGTTTTGTGTGTATAAATTGGGTTCCCTGGGTTCCAGGGGTCAATCAAAAACAAAACATTGAGGATGGGATTTGATAGAAATTTAATTTACATAGTTCAACATTAATTAAATTTAACATTAAAGTTAAAAAAAATTATACAATAGCAAGGAAAAGTAATTCATAGTCATTTCAACTATACAAATGAAAAATGATCATCATACCGAAAAAAGTCCTAGTGAAAGAGACAAATTTCATTTCAATTATACTATTCAATGTCACTCAACAACATCTAAATCATAAATAAAACGAGTCATATTTATAGGGTCATAGAAGGAAAACAATGCATCATATATAATGATTACCAACAACAAAAATTATAACACTCCTATGTGATTAGCCTTTATTAAGATGAAAAATTTCTATTACAAGCTATTTTAAATTAGTGATAATGTTAATGTTTTCAATTTAAAGTTTTTATCACTTTTATAAAAACAATAATAAAATTCAAATTTATGTGTGCTATTTTTACTATTGATAAATTTCATTTATTATAAATGTAATAGAGCATTAATAAAAGTATTTCTCAACTATTGTAGGGGTTTCCTTGATCATCTCGGATCGACAAAATGCCCTATAAGCACCAAAATTAAAAAATGGGGATGATTTTTTCATGATAAACAATATTTAAATACCATTAGTCTACTTAAATTCTAGTATGGCCACCTATTTATCAAGCATCCATACCAAAACGAAAAAGATTTATAAAGAATAGTTTAAAATAATCTTACACATAGTATTGGACCAACCAAATGAAAAATAAATCCCCTAGCTCATCTAAAACACTCTCTATAGAAACAACCTCAAAGATCATCACCCTGACACCATAGATATTATTTTCCACTGATTAAATTAAAGAAATAAGGAAAGACCTATTTGTAAAAAAACTACTAAAACACTAAATGTAATCATTGACATACCTGACCAAATCATCCAATGTGGACTATGGTGACCCTACATCCAAACATAGATCCTATTATAAGAATCAAATCCATAACCTGCAATGGAAAACTTGGTCTACAAACACCGAATGGTTTAACTAGGTTGAAATCTCAACAACAGAGTAGGTAATCACCCTAGAGTACATTTTTTTCATTTCAAAGACAAATATGCTAGTTTGAAATAATTTTATAAAATAACTTTTAGGAGTGATCGTATGAAAACCAAACGTCACAACCAAACATTTTAAAAAATGTCAATTTATTTTTTCTTTAAATGGAAATGATAAATTGAAAATAATTTCCATGCCCATATCTACATTTTTTAAAAACAAAAATTTGGAAATAATTTTACAAAAACTAGTCCATACAAAACATGCCTTTGAAATTAAACTTTTTCGCTTACTTTAAAATTAGAATTGAGAAGAAAAATTCAAGTTAATGAAATGAAACGATAAATAAAAGATTAAATAAAAGCAATGCAACCATAAGGTGAAGATAAAATTAACATAATATTTCATAGAGAGTCAAAAATAAAAAAAATGTACTAAATTAATAGTAATGTGTAGAAGTTATAAAAACAAAAATTAATAAAGGAAAGACGCAACAATCTCAACATCAACCATAAAAGTGATATTGGGAAGTAAATAACTTGTAACACTACACACATAATACAAGAAAAATTTTGAGGATCTCTAAACTATAGGTTCTAAAGGATACTAGGAGGCACTCATGGAACAATATCCAATTATGTTAATTAAACAAGTAATAAAACATGGGCCTCTTAATGAAACCATAAATAACACCTATCTACCATAAAATTTAAGTCTAGAGCATCACCCTTTGAGTTACCATACTGTATATGGTGTCCCTTGTGTTAACCATAAAATAATTCTATATCATTGGATTCAACAGTAATAACATCTCACAATTAAGAACACTACTTGGAACCACATTATCTTTCCAAATAATATTTATAACATGAATAAATGTCAAACGTTATATTTGAAATAATATCCAAAACACTTATCAAGATCAAATAATTTCTTCAAAGAAACCACATAATTTAAAATCGCCTCTTTGAAATCACATTTAAACCACAAGTTAAAACGATAATTTAAATTTCAAAACATCCCTTTTAATAATTATACACATATGAAATTACATATATATTTATAAAAATATCTCAATGTACATATCCACATATTAATATGTTAATATGTACATATGTCTATATATATAAACCCATACATAAGAGTATAAGCACCAACCATGACAAGTGCCATCTATAACATTAGATCAAAATAAATAATACATGCATTAAACCATAAACATAACAAAATTTCCCAAATGAGGAAGCCCCAAATAATTATTACCTTAAACTCATTAATAACCCAATCAAATTTTATAAAAAGACCCAAAAAATTTTAAAACACTGAATTCCTCTTTGAAAATAACCATAGGTATTTTATAAATCAAAATCATAATTTATTCTTTGAGTGTAAATAAAAAATAGGGAAAAGTCCATAAATAACCATTTGGAAATAAATTGAAATATATTAACGTATTTGGAAAATAGATATATTTATATCCATTTTAACCCAAATAGAATATATATTTTTAAGGAAACCGGTTTGAAAAAACCAATCACATGAAAGATAATAGGGAAAGTCCAAATAACATATACACCTACCCAGCGCTAACGTAGTTGATGAAAATACTTTAAAAATGGAGAGTGAAAGGATTAAAGATCCCATTTTACACCCTATAAATTAAAGGTACACATTTTTATATCCAAAATACCCTTTTTTTTCAAAGTCGCACACAGTGATTGGGGAGGAAGAAAAATCCAGGAATAAGATGATGAATAAAAAATTATATGAGATTCTACATGGATTGATTACCTAATAAATCTCAATAAATTTCCAATGAGTTTGGGGAGGATATTCGGAAAGGTACGAATGATGGGATGACTTCATTAGTGCATTCTAGAGTAGTGTTAGGGAGAGGAGAGGACTTATAGGTAAAATGGAGGAGGCGAATTCTATAGGTTTTTCAATTTTTTAAAACAATGTAAATCACATAGTTACCACACAGTTTACCCAAACCATGCAACGATCATGATCCCTCCACTGGGTACACTAGGTAACCCACATAGTTGACTCATTGGGTTAGATAACCCATGTGAAAACCATGTATAATGGATTTATAAACTAAATTCCATATTTACACAGTTGTCACATGGTTAGCACTAACCATGTGAAAACCATGAAATAAAGATAATTTCATAAATTTTCCCAAAAATTTCAAATGATCCAACCCAAAACTAAAGATAAAAAATAAATATAAATATATAAATAAAACAAAATAAGGTTTTAGTGTCATAATTATCCCCACTATAATTATTTTTCCCCTAGAAATCCACTTAACATAAGGAGGATACTCCAATAAAATCCTCAAAAGAAAATGAAGGACATGCTACAACACAATCTCTGAGATAAAAGAATCCAAATATAACCTAATAAACAATAAGTACCTCAAAAAGATCCAAGAATCTCTAAATCCTCAAGTACCAACTCACACCCAACTTCTAATAGGAAAATAAAGAAATGAAGGCCCATAGTGGGTCCCCACACCATTGAAGAATTCAACTAGCATGGTAGATAAAAAATAATAGAATAATTGCCAAAAATATTTCTATAAGGCAATACCGTGAAATTTAATTGAAAAGACATGGATAACCACTCAATAAAGGGAACATTATAAGACTCTCAAAAACAATTATTTACACTCTAGTCATGAATAAATTAAAACAATACAATGAAATAAACTGATCATTGATAGGCAATGTAAAGGAGGAAGAGGTACATCAAAAATTAAACTGAACCACTCTCTAAGTAAATAATTTCATTAAGAACCATCAAAAAATATTGAAACATGGATAGTCTCACAATCCACCAACTAGAAAAAATAAGAAAAAAGTTATAAACCACAAATATGTATCTTCGAACAACATGGGTTTGACACTTGGGTAAAGAAGCAAAGAGGTTGTAGAACAAAATTTCATTCATGAAAAACCAATCATAGTGTCCCAAAAAAATACAATGAATACTAGAAAGTTAATAATCTCAATAGGATCAACACCCATCCAAGGCACCCGAGGAATATTCCCTAGGTTTTCCTCTATTATTAAGGATTCAAAATCAAACCACACCGACCAGAATTGCACTCCAAACTCCAACGAGCCACAAAATCCTAAAATCACCACTACAATAAGATCGAATGATGATCAAAGTAAGTATACTAGTTAATAATTGCAACAATACATTGTCGGATAAATACCCTAAAATTGCCGATCACCTAAAATCAACAATGGTCAAGACCATTTTGGGGCGTATACTAGAAATAATAAAAATATCCTCAGACCCATTCAATTAAATTCATAGAAACATCCACTCCCATCCTAAATCATAATCCAAATTAAAATACCACTTCATAGAAATCAACCCAAAACACCACAAAAAAGATCCACTGTAACATAAAAAAAATAAAAATTATCCCTTTTAACCATTTGAAATCCATAACATTAAATTTTAAAATATTAATTCCATGTTCAACACGCCCTTTTTTAACCTCGTACTTTCTCCATTAAAAACATCAAATTCCCCAAACTCCAAATACATTTTTAATTTATTTAGAAAAAAATATTTAATAGTTTTAAAAACAATATATTTTATTTAAAACATTTTTTTTATAATTAAAAACTCCAATGAAATCCCTCCCATAAAATATTTACTGGTGAAAAAACCACTTTATATAACTCAAAATCGATTTTCACCATTTTAAAATCTAGCATTATTTTCAAAATCCTTTCAAGATAATTTTCAAATGGGTAATTCCATTTTAAAATATTTATCCTTCCCTTAAAAAAATAAATTCCAAAAAATATTCATTAAAAAATAAAAAAATCCAATTAATTAACATGACCCAATATGCGTTCAAGAAAAATAAAACTAGTGGCCTTTCATGAATGGGATGCATGGCTTGTTGGAACAAGTTCCACTCAAACAACTGTCACTAAGGGTAATAAAGAACCATGTACATGGTCTCTAAATTGGTTATCAAGCTTTTTGAGCCTACTATGTACCAACAAATCAACTCCTGCTTGGTCCCAAAATATAATAAATGCATCAAGAAATTCAATTGACATTAATAAAATTCCAAGAACTATTAACCGAAACGAAAATATGACAAAAAATACACAAAAAATCATAACCCAACTTTCCAGGGAGACTTAAGTTCTATATTGAGTAAGATCTCATGACACTTTTCCCACTCTCATATCCTGAGACCTAACAATACTACCTATAAATACCATAAATAACCCAATAATATTGGAAATTTGAAAATATAGTCACACTTAAAAACCTAGTCTCTGATACCATTTGTAAAAAACTAGCCCAGGATGCAACCTAAAATGTCACCCGACCTAAATCTCTAATAACATGAAGGACATCCTTGAAAAATGGGCTGATGAAAATAATCATATGAATCAAAATAAATTGATGGGGATGATTTAAATCATTTAAATAATACTTAAATAGTAGTCGAATTTACCAAAAGTTTAGCATAAACCAACCGTAGGTTGGATGTCTGTAATGTCCCACCAATTATCATTAGCATGAGTGATCATCAAGTCATTTCTAGGCCTTAAGTGACATCCCCAAGATTTTAAAGGCTGTCAATAAATACCGAAGGGTTTCAATGCAAGTGGGGGATGATTTACCATTAAGGAAATAAACCAACCAAAACATCTCTAACAACAACTATATGATGAATGTTAATGAAATGACCAACTCATGCATTACTGAAAGAGAACTGCATTGTTCCACAAACCAATTCATAACCAACACAATATCAGAGTACCAAGCGGAAGAATAAACAAAAGACCCAAAACAAGCCAAGACATAGTCCACAGCTCCCCGCTGATCTCCATTCACCAAGAACCACCACTTCTCCCAAGAATCACCATGAACCACTAACAATAAGATTCATTATATTTACCTGTGTCTCGGAATACGAATTCTGCAAAAGGACCAATGTGCCAAAGCAGGGGTGAGTATAAAACTCAGTAGGTTTTCCCCAATGACGTCCCTACTCATGCCACTAGGATAGAAGAGGTAGCAACAATTATATAAAAATAGGTTATAAAAAACATTTTCTGAAAAGATGTTTATAAATAAATATAAACAAGTTTCCAAAACCATTCATAAACAAAAGTATCCAAGAGCAATTGAGAAAAAAATTTCTAACAAGTTATTTTTTTCAGAAAAATAACCATTCCATCTTTAGAACCATTTCTCAAAATTCCTTTCTGGCATACCCAACCATTTCACAGACCCATGAAATCAACCATGCATGCTACATTATGACAGTTCAATACTCTTGAGCAGTATCTAATCTATCTACCAAGTCATCACAAGGTAATCATGTCACATGTTCCATTACACCTTTTTCACCGAGCACAAGGTCATTTTTCAACCAAGCCTCGTACTTAAAAGTCCCATGTTCCATTAAATGTTTGGCACCGAGCACAAGGTCCCATTTCAACCAATCCTCATATATATAACATGAAAACACAGCACACATTCACAACAATCATTCCAAAACCATACTTTCAATAAAACACATTTTATTGAAAACCATTTCCAACAAAACAAAGTGTGTTCAACAAATCCAAACCATTTCAATAAAACCATACTTTTATTGAAAACCAAAGAATGAACCAATTTCATCAAGGCATTTAAATTAAAAACCATTTAAATACAACACCCATTTTTATTGAAACCCCATATTTCATCAAACCATTTACCATTACAGCAAATCCATAATTTAAAATCATCATTTTAATTTTAAGAAGACAAACCACTTCGCAAAACAATTCTCCAAGATTACGCCATTTCATCAAAATCATAAATCATCACTAAACAATATTTATTCCCTATCTTTCACAATAAAATATATTCAAAAAACCAATTTGAAACCAAGACACTCAATTATAAAAGAGGAGTAGATAGTGAAGCCTCCTTCCACAATGGTATTGACAAAAACCCTAACAAACGGAGATCACACAAGAAAATCGGGTCGATTCTCCAAGAATCCTTCTAAGATCTATTCTAATAACACAATCAAGACCAAATATCATCATATTTGGCATCCACACACTTATATATACCCATAACGGGTATATATCTATGAAAATGAGAGAATAAGAGATGTATATCTAAGTAGATCGTAGAAACCAAACAAGAACTATCACATACCTCAAGAATCTAGCTTTGATTCGCCAAGATAAACCTTTGGATGCCTCTGGAATGATGGGAGAAACCTCTATGTCCTTAGGAGAACCAAAATCCCGAGTTTGGGCCACATAGGTGGAAAACGAGCAACATAGAGGCAAAAATGTGTGAGATCCACCTTTATAAGATCTCGTTTAAGTGGATGCATGGTTGGAAAAGCCGCACGCTAATCATGCATTAGATACTACTTGGACTGCCCATCTCTCATAGTTTGGATGCACGGTTAGACAACCCATGTGCCAACTGTGTGGAAGTTATGGCCTCCAAGACCCATTGTGTATGGTTTGGCCGCACGGTTTAGACAAACCGTGCACCACCCATGCGACTTCCCCTTTTTCCTCAAAATTCATTCCAAGTTCTCCCGACTCTCTCATTCTTCACCCTGAACATTATAACCATTAAAAGAATCAAGAAAGGGTTACACAACAGAAATAGATGGTAGTAAATTCTCCCCACCATTGGTCTTTTCGTCCTCCGAAAGTAGAAAACCTTCACCCAGCTGAAAGAGATTTGGCCATTGCTCTTTCATTTCCTTTTCACGTTCCCAAGTCTCTTCCTAAATCTAACTATTTTGCCATAAAACCCGCACTAGACTGATGCTTTTTCCACGCAAGACTTTCTCTTGCCTATCCACAATCCATACCAGGATATGTATCAACGAAGAATCCAGATCTAGGTCAATGTGATCCCATCTGATCATATAGTCAGAATCAGGCTGATACTTTTCCAACTGAGATGCATGGAACATATTAGGAACCGAACGAAACTATGGAGGTAATTCCAACCAATATTCCACCTCTCTAATCCATTCCAGTATCTTCAAAGGGACAATGTATCTAGGAGATAACTTTCCCGGCTTCTGGAAAAGACGATTTCCAAGCCTTGGAGAGATCCTCTAGAAGACATGATTACCCACAAAGAAACGACAACAGTCTTCGATGGTGATCTGCATAATATTTCTGATGACTCTAAGCCATCTCCATTCTCTTTCTAATCAATTGGATCTTCTCCACTGTTTCTTGGACAAGGCTCGGCCCAAATAGTGAAGTTTCACCAGTTTCCACCCAGCATAACGGAGAACGACAAGGATGCTCATACAATGCTTCAAATAGAGCCATGCATATCGAGGCTTGATAGCTATTATTGTATGTGAAATCCACTAAGGGTATATGCTCCTCCCATGAGCCATAAAAATCCATTACACAAGCCCGAAATATATCTTCCATAGTTTGTTTTGTCCGCTCGGATTTCCCATCCGTCTGAGGATGAAACTCCGTGCTCATAAGCAATTGAGTTCCAGGGGCTTGTTGTAATGATTTCCAAAAACGCGATATGAATCTCGGATCTCAATCTGAGAATACAAACACCGGTAAACCATCCCTCTTTACCATATATCGGATATATATTTTTGAAAGATCTTACACCATATGGGTTACACGAATTGGGATGAAATGGGCGGACATGGTTAGACGGTCTACTATCACCCAAATGGAATCGTGTTTCTGAACCGTTCTCGGAAGACCTGTAACAAAATGCATTGTTATCTAATCCCATTTCCACACTAGGATAGGTAAATATTGTAACATACCAGCTGGTCTCTGATGCTCTGCTTTAACCTACTGACATGCTATGCACCTTGAGACGAACCCAGCAACCTTCTTTTTCATTTCGCTCCACCAAAATTGTGCTTTCAACACCTTATATATTTTCTGAGTACCTAGATGTACATCCCATCTTGAATGGTGGTAGGAATGAAGGAGTTTTTCCTAAAAAACCATAGGTACAACCATTCGATCTCTGAAACAAAAAACTAAACCCCCATTAAGTTTTCATCCATCAACGGTCTCCCCACCATTGAGTTTTGAACTTACAACCAGATATTCTGCATCAGATGTTTTTTATTCTTTAATCATCATTACTAAATCAGGAACAATTGAAGTTGAAATGAAAATAGCAATATGACCTCGGTCATCACATTCCACATGAATGTCGCCTAAGACCGACATTAATTGCCATTAATTTGAAGCTTCTTTATCTAACTTAGCATATGAGTTTCTTCTCCATGCATCCACAACCAAATTTATTTTTTTGTGTGTGAACATCAAGTCAAAGTCTAACATTTGGAGATACTCCATCCATAACCTTTTCCGATGATTGAAATCTCTCTGTGAGAAAATGTGATTCGAGATTTTGTGACCCGTAAACACAGTAAATTTATCACCAATGAGATAATGTCTCCATGTTTTCAAAGCATGGACGACTAAAGCCAACTCCAAATCATGTGTTGGTTAATGTTTCTCATGAACTCTCAATTGCTTGATCCATAAGCAGCCACATGATCTCTTTGAATGAGAAAACAACCCAACCCAAGTCCTGAAGCATCACAATACACAACATACCTCTATTATGATTCTTGCAAGATCAGGATATGTGCCGATGTAAGATGAACTTTATGTTCCTGAAAGGATTTCAAACATTCTTCTGTCCATTGGAAGAGAGAATTATTCTTAGTCATAGATGTCATTGGTGAAGCTAGTCTAGATAAAATGTGCACAAAGCGTCAGTAGTAACCAGTTAGACCAAGAAAATTGTTTATCTCAAACACATTCTTCAGTGGTTTCCAAGAGATAATGCCTTCAATAATTTCTGGATCAATAGAAATGCCTTTCTCAGAAATGACATGGCCAAGGAAACGTACTTCCCATATCCAAAAATCACACATTGATAATTCGGCATACTAATGATGATCTCTCAAGATTTGTAAAACTGTTTCCAGGTGCACCGCATGATCAGCCCTTGTCTTTGAATACACTAAGATATCATCCACAAACACCACAACAAAAGAATCCAGATATCGCTGAAACATCCAATTCATTAAATCCATGAAGACCGTTGGTGCATTAGTTAGAACCAAAGCCATGACTACATATTTTTAGTGGACATATCTACTTCTGAATGATGTCTTTGGAATATCCTCCTTCCAAACGTGCAATTGGTGATATCCTGATTGCAAGTCAATCATAGAGAACCATTGTTCTCTCCTTAATTGATCTAAAAGACAATAAATGCATGGAATAGTATATCTATTCTTTATTGTAACTTAGTTAAGCTTAAGATAATCAACACATAGTTGAAGAGTTCCATCTGCCTTTTTCACAAAAAAACACTGGTGTTGCCCATGGAGAAGTACTTGGTCGAATGAACCCCTTTCTTTCCAGCTCCTCTAATTGTGATTTCAATTCTCATAACTCTGTTGGTTCCATTTTATAAGACGGAAGGTAAATAGGACTGGTCCCCGGAAAGAGATCAATTGTAAACTCCACTTCCCTTAGAGGTGGTAACACTGCGAAGTTGTTGGGAAAGACATCTGGAAATTGATCCACCACAGCTGGATTACTATTTTCCTCAATCTCTTCCATTGATGCAAAAGTCAACACTACCAGTTGGTAAGAGATCATTCGCACCATTGGTGCCAACAAGGTCTTTACACCTTTCTTTACCATCCTCTCTCCACTAAAGAGATGGGTGATTCCATCCTCAGTCATGAATCTAACCATTCTCTTATAATAGTCTATGTGAGACTTAAACATTATCACCCAATCTATACCCAAGATTACGCCATAGAAATCCATGTCCAACATCGAATAGTCACAATTTAACTCATCTCCATCAACATTTATAGCACATTCTCTACACACAAGTTCTTGACATTCTCTTTCACCAAGAGGAGTTTTCAATTTCAAAACAGAAGGCATCATTTCTAGTTTTAAAGATAGCAAGTCAACAGCACGAGAAGCAATAAAGGAATGTGATGCACTAGTATCTAAGAGCACTTTCACAAGGGTACAATTCAAAAGAATCGTACCTCTCACCATAGGTAGTCTAGCTTGATCATCGACAGTCACTTAATCATCTCCATACAATTACTTCATCCCTACAATGTTCTCCTTGTTGCCTTGCGGAGATTGCCCTAGTTGAGGATTCATGGTATTTAAAGAATCACTATGGATAGCTCTGTTATGCTGATGAGACTTAATCTTTTGTCCTCATCCTGTCAAAGCATATGATTCTTGCAACGCCTGGGAAGTATCACGTACACCCAACCTCGGAGAATTCATACAATAGCATTGTAGACGCCCCATCTTGTTGCAATTATGACATGATCTAGGCTGTGTCATACACTCTCGCTTTATGTGGTCAGTCGAACAACATTAAAAGCAACCTGATTTGATCTAGGGTCATGGAGGAAGGTTCACTAATCCTGATATCTGATAGTGTTTTCCACTTGCACCGTGGAAATAGGTGTCCCTTTTCCTCTTGTTCCCAAAGGCTGAGTTCCCACCATTTCATGTAGGTATCAACATTCCTCCTCCTATCGATCCTGAGATATCATGTTCAGCAATAGTTGCTCTGTTCACCATCTCTGTATAATACATAATACAGAGCACCACAATCTTCAAATGAATCTATTTCCATAGCCTCGATTTGAAGATGTGTGCCTTCAACGACGTACTTCTCGCGACCTCTGGTGTAAAACGGACTAAATTCATTAATTTAGCCACATAATCTGTGGCTGAGAGACTCTATTGTTTTTGGCTGAAGAAGTCTGTCATTTTCTAGATCTTCAATGTGTAAGGATATAATTTTTTGTTGAACAATTCTTCAAAATCCTCCCATGTTAGGCCTTCATCCAATTTAGCATGCACCACCAAATCCCAAAACTGGCGTGCATGATCCTCGAGCATATACATCACCAACATTACTTAGAGATCTAATGGTGTGCCGATGAAATCGAAGATACGATTCATCATACTTAGCCACACCTCTACCTTATTTGGTTTATCATCACCCCAAAATTTTGGTGGATTCTGCTTCATGAACTGGATGGTATGATCCACATGCCTTGGTTCATTCCTCCGTTTCCCCATATCCACAGCTTGAAAAGCATGGACAATACTCTGAACCAGCTCTTGGTTCACCTGTGGTTCATGTGAAACCACATTCTCCTCATCTTCTTTGGGTTGGTTCTGACGATGCCTAATGGGTGCCATTTTCTAAACAAAGAACAACCTCCTTCAATCTCACTCTCTAGAAACTAATGGATTAGAATTTCAAAATATATCGCCTCATCTATGACAACATTGTTTTCCAAAACTTCATTTTCCCACGTTCAATCATTTTTGAAAGCATTCCTCATGCCTTTTAAAAATCAACCTATTTTTAAAATACACCAAATACCCTGTTTTCAAAATCGTTTACTTGAAAAAAAATTCTATATTTTTCAAAAGTTCACACATTTCACACTCTCCTTACTCATTCATCACAATGAGATATGCAATCCTAGTGGGAATTCATACCTCTATAATTCATGTCATGCTCATCTCATTGGCTAAACCCATGACAATGAGATTTCCAACATTCTTGAAGTGTATCCAAAACACTTATGTACCCAACACCTTGGTAACTTGAAGCTCAACAAAAACAGGTTATCTACATACTTTTATGTTATAAATTTCAAGTTCTTACAATCCTAATCCTATCTAATATTTCAACCCAAAGAATATACAAGAATGAATTTCAACTCCAAGACCAAGAACATCGATGACCACTTGTTAGGAAAGGACCGAACAAGCTAAAACCATTTGTAATGACCTGCTAATTCTCATTATCTTGAGAGCTCAATGATTCATGACTAGGCCTTACGAGACATCCCCAAGATGCCAAAGTCTGGAAATAAATGCTGAAGGGTTTCAATGCAAGTGGGGGACGATTTACCCTTTGAGAAATAAACCAACCAAAACATTACTCAGAACCACTATATGATGCATGTTAATGAAACAACCAACTCATGCATTACCTAAAAGAACTACACTATTCCAAAAACCAATACATAACCATCACAATAACAGAGTACCAAGTGGAAAAATAAACAAAATACCCAAAACAAGACAATACACAGTCCACGGATCCATGCCGATCTCATTGCACCAAGCACCACCACATATCCCAAGCATCACCACAAACCAATAGCAATAAGATGCTTTACCTTTACCTATGTACCGTAATACGACATCTGCAAAAGCACCAATGTGCCAACGCAGGGGTGAGTGTAAAACTCAGTAGGTTTTCCCCAATGACTTCCATACTCACGCCACTAGAATAGAAGAGTTAGCAACAATTATACAAAAATAGTTTATATAAAACATTTTCTCCAAACCAGTTTATAACTAAATATAAACAAGTTTATTAGAACATTTGTAACAAAAATCATCCAATAGAAATTGAAACCAATTTTCCAACAAGTTATTTTTCAGCATAATAACCAATCCATCTTTAGAACCATTTTAAAAAATTCATTTTTGGCATACCCAACCATTTCACTAACCCGTGAAATCATCCATGAATGATACATTATGACAGTTCCATACTATTGAGTGGTCTCTCTTCGATCATCCAAGTCATCACAAGTTAATTGTTTCCCATGTTCCATTACACGTTTGGAACCAAGAACAAGGTCATATTTCAATCAAGCCTCGTACATAAAATTCCCATGTTCCACTAAACGTTTGGCACCGAGCACAAGGTCCTATTTCAACCAAGCCTCATATATGAAACATGAAAACACACCACACATTCACAACAATCATTCCAAAACCATCCTTTAAATAAAAAACCTTTTATTGAAAACCATTTCCATCAAAACCAATTGTTTTCTATGAATCCAAACCATTTCAATAAAACCGTACTTTTATTGAAAACGAATGAATTAATTAATTTCATCAATCCATTTCAATACCAATCCATTTCAATTAAATATCCCTTTTTTTTGAAAACCCATATTTCATCAGTCCATTTACCATTCCTTCAAATCCATAATTTAAAATCAACATTTTAAATTCAAGAATCCAAATCACTTCGCACAACTATTCACCAAGATTTCGCAATTTCATCAAAACCATAAATCATCACTAAAGAAAATTTATTCCGTGATTTTAACAATAAAATCCATTCAAAAAAACCAATTTGAAAGCAATAAAGTCAATTATAGCAAGAGGAGTTGAGATTGAAGCCTCCTACCTCAAATTGTTTTACGAAAACCTCTAACAAATGGCGAACAGAAATGAAAACTGGGTCAATTCTCTAAGAATCCTCCTTAGATAACTTCTCCTAACACTACCTAGAACAAATATCGTCATATTTGGCATCCACACACATAGATATACCCATATCTTGTGTAGATCTATGAAACCGAGATAAGTAGAGAAGTATATCTAAGTCGATCTAAGAAACCAAAAAAGAATGATCACATACCTCAAGAATTCGGCTTTAATTATCCAAGAGAGGCCTTCATATCGCCTCTGGAATAATGGGAGTACCCTCTTTGACCTTAGGAGAACCAAAATCCCGAGTTAGGGCCCCTAAGGAGGAAAAAAGATCTACATAGAGGCAAAAACGTGTGAGATCCACCTTTATAGGATCTCGTTTATGTGGTCGCACTATTAGTTTGCATGTTTTGACAACCCGTGCGCTAACCCTGCATTAGATACTGCCTTGACTGCCCTTCTCGCATGGTTTAGACACACTGTTAGACAAACCGTAAGCTGACCATGCGGAAGCTACTGCCTCCAAGACCCACTGTGCACGGTTTGGCCACACAGTTTTGACAAACTGTGTGTCGTCCGTGCGACTTCCCCTTCTGCCTCAAAACTCATTCCAATTTCTCCTAACTCTCCCGTTATTCACCCTTAACATTATAACCATTAAAATCATCAAGAAATGGTTACTTACTAGAAACTGGGGTTACAACAATGTCCATTCCAAAATAAACAAGAAATATAAAAAATGTTTATACTAAACTAAAATAGTGCAATATATCAAACAGATAAAAAATCAATACCCCATATCACCTCTAAATCCCACTATATTAACAACCCCTATCATCATCACATGATATCCACAGTTATAGTTACAAACTTATTAATGTAAATAAATCTAAAAAACAATCTAGTCAAAACAACTAAAAGTACACATGGACATACATGATCAAATCATCCCATGTGACCCAAGGTCATGCTCCACCCAAACTAAGATACCATTCTAGGAATAAAATCTATAACTTTTAAAGGGATACACATTCTACAGAAACCAAGTGGTGTAAGTAGGGTCTGATCTAAAAATCCCATTTTATCTTACATTAAAAAATGGAATAGATAATGAAAATACAAGGTAATAAAATGAAAAGATAGTGGAAACACTAAAAAGAAGAAACACCACCATAGATTTGAGATAAAATAAAAAGAACAGATCATGAATTTTTGGTAATAAATTGAACATGTTCAAAATAAAAACTCAGGTAAAAAGGGGTAATAAATATAGATGAATGAAGGCAAGAAAAAATGATGACAACATCATCCATAGAAGTTAGAGTGGGAAAAAATAACATTTAACACCCTAAGAATGATGTAAGACACGTGGTGAGGAGCTCTAATATTTATGCTCCAAATGATACTAAGATTCACTCATAGATCACTAGGCAGTTATGTGACCTCCACAAGTAATACAATGTGGGCCTCTCAAGCACACTTAAAATGAACCATAGCTAGAATCATGATAAAATATGGAGTAGAACCTTTCCTATTACACACCTACCTACAATATACCATGCACTAAATACAAAAACATTCAATATAGATAACATTCAATCCAATAGCAATGACATCCCACAATCAAGAATGCAACTCTGAACCATATCCTCTTTCAAAAACACATTTTCAAAACTTGAATAAAATTCAAAAATTCTCTATGAAATAATTTCCCAAACACTTAGTAAGAACAAATATCACTTTAAATGAAACTAAATAACCTAAAACATGTATTTTAGAACATATTTAAAAACCATGTTTAAAAATTAGTTTAAATTTAAAACCCTCCTTTTTTCAAAATTATACACATCTGAAATTTCATATATATTTATAAAAAACTCTCAATGTTCAAATTCACATATCCATATGTGAATATTTATAGATGTATATATATACATATAAATAAATATATTTATAATAACTAAACATGAAAATTGACATCCAAAGCATCAAACCAAAATAAAAAACACAATGATAAACTAATAAAGTTAAAAAAATATCAAATGAGGAAACCCAAAATAATTATTACATTGAAATCATGAATCGCCTAATAAAATTTCATGAATAACACCTATAAAAATTAGAACACCCAATTCCTATTTGAAAACCATTATAGGTATTTTATAAATCAAAATAATAATTTATTCATTGGGTGTAGATAGAAAACATGGTAAATTATACAAGGACCCATTTGGAAATCAATGGGAATCACTTAAAACCCTTTAGAATAATTAATATTTATATCCATATGAAACCAAATATCATATATAGTTTTAAGTAACCCAATTTTAAATTCTCATGAACATGCAACATATATTTGGGAAAATAAAAAGTACTGAAATAGCTACCTTGGGCCGGTGCAGATGATGGGAATCCTTTAAAATATGATATAATATAGCTTGAAGAACCCATTTCACACACTAGAAACATAAAAAAATCAATTTATAACCAAAACCCCGCTTTGGGTCTAGATAGATAACACTAAATGGGTATGAGGTATGAATAATCGAGGGTAAAAAAATAAGAAAATGGAGTATGAAAACGAGGAAATGGGAGAAGATAACTTACCTGAAATGATTCCCTCTTATGTCATAAGAAATCACCCATAGATTGAAGTAGGAGAGGAGGATTAGTGCGAGATGAGGATACCATTGGTCATGCATGTGAGGGGTGATAGTTGGATCATAGGGGTAAAATGGCGGAGGGGAATCATTGTATTATTCCAAATATTTTAAAACCAGATACATCATATAGTTTTAATATGAATTTCCCAAAATATCTTCCAACCATGTTTTCATCATTGGTCACACTAAGGAACCCACATTGATGGATCATCATTTTAACTATTCCAGACTTCAAACATGAAAAAACACTCTATAAAATAAATAATCTATTCACATGGTCACTATCACACCCCGACCACGGATACTCTTGTTTTCAATCTTTTCTTGGTCCCGGTTTGAATTTTTTCAAAGTTTAATTGTGTTGACCGGTTTCGCGTCGGTGCGCATTTACCGCATCATTAGCGGTGACCGTGCGTTCGGCCTGGGTAACCATGTGTCCGCTCGGCGTTTTAAATATTAAATTTTTATGTTGATATTTTATTATTATTACTTTTTAAATTGTTGTTGTTATTTTTGAAGTTATTTTGTTTATTGTATATATGTGTACATACATGTTTATATAAGTGTACATGTTTATATGTGTATATATATATATATATATATGTTTATATGTGTTTAAATATTTGTATATATGTCTGTGTGTGTGTGTGTGGGCGCGCGCGCACGCACGTTTATTTTCAAATGGTTTTAATATTCTAAATTTTTTATTAAAAATAATTATTATTATAATTTGCTAATTATTACTATTATTATTATTATTATATTGTTTTACTATTTTATAAAGTTTTATTATTATTAGGATTTTTTTTATTCTTTTATTTAGTCTTTTACTAATATTATTTTAATTATTATAACGTTTTATTATTATTATTAAGATTGATTTTATTTATTTAATTATTTCATCATATTTTTATTATTATTATTATTATTATTGTTATTATTATTATCATATATATATTTATATTATAACACTAAACCAACCCCCCTAACCCTAATCATGTTCCCCCCATGCGCCCCCCCCCCCCCCCCCCCCCGCCCACCTTCCGCTCCGGCACGCTCCCCCTCCGGCGCTGCTCCCTCGCGCAGCACCTCCGGAACCCGCTGAACCCGGCCTCCGTGCAACCTTCGGCCACTTCCTCTGGCGCCCGCGGCCCGCTCCCAGCCTTGCGCGACCACCGGTGCTGACCCCGCTCCGTCCTGACCTCCGGCGTCCGGCCTCCGTCCCGGCCCTCTGCGCATCTCGCGCCGTCCCCGGCCCCTGTTTCCCGTCGCTGCACCTAGCCGTCGTCCCCGGCCTCCATGCCGCACCCCGGCGCTTCGGCCGCCGCGCCCAACCCTGCTCCCGCATCTAGTCGTAGCGCCCATCCCTAGCCTTCGGCTCCCCGACCTCCGGCTTCCGCTCATTCGGCCACCACCGCGCGGCCCCCGGCCCTCACGCGAACTCGTCGCGCCGCCCCAGCCCTTTCTCCGGCGAGCCCAGCAGCCAGCCAGTGGTTCCCGGCCCACTCTGGCGACCTCTGGCCGAGCTCCGGCAAGCCGCCTCTATCCAAAACCTCCCCGGTCGCCTGTTCGGGCCTCCCAACATTTTTCTGCGGCCTGACCAGCCACCTCCGCCCTGCGCCGGCCAGCGGCACACCCGAAAATCAGAGGGCGACCCCAGCGGTCGCGCGCGTCTCTACGCTGAGGTAAATTTTTGGGAGGTGAATCTGTTTGAGTATATTTTATTACTGTGATTGGCTGTTTTAATTGTTTTAATATCTGTTTCAGTGCGTTGGTGGAATAATTCCGCAACGCAACGGTCTTTGGCTTGCGCGTGCGTACGCGCCTACGCGAGGTGTGTTGCATCATCAAGTTCAGCTTGTAAATTGAGGTGAGTTTTTCTTTATTTCTTACTTAAATTGTTTTATATCAACATATATATATATATATACGTTTTCTTTGGACGTTCTCATTCTTTTGGAATATTTTAAATCAGTGGTTACGTGTTTTAGTTATTCTACTTATATTACAGCGTGTTCGACGGGTAATTTCGCGTTACTAAAATTGCTGGCTTGCGACTTCTTGTGCGCAAGTGTGAGACGTGTCTCGTTATCGCAAACAAGGTGCAATTCAAGGTAGGTCTCCCACTGCACTTGCTTTTAAATTTAGAAATTTATTTATTCCTTGTCATTTCATTGTTTTTCAATAGATTTATAGTAACACTGGATAGCTATTATTATAGTTGTGAATTGCTGAATTTGAAAACTAGTTACATCTTGCATCGCATTGCAAATATCTCTCTTAGATAAATTTGTGTGGTTTTCTCGTGATATTATCATACGGGTATTTAATGAAATGTGCAAGTCATAATGAACTGTGTTTTGAGATTTTTTTTGGTGTGTATAAAATGACGGGTGTATCGTTTATGGAAAATGGTGTTTTCTTGAAAACATGGATAGAGGAAATGTTGTTTGACCTTTAAACAGGATTTTAGAATTCTTCAGTGGTGGTTTGGTTCTCCTTAAACTAAGTATGTTTTTCTGGTCTTCAACATGATGGCGTGTGTCATATATTTTGGAAATGCTTTGATATTAAAAGGTTTAAATGTAAATTATGTGGCGGCCCGGTTGGCACTTTCTTGATTTTCAACTGACTACATATATAAATATATACGTACTTATGGGGAATCTCTAAAGGGGGACTTCCCTTCGAGGATTGTCTTGTAGCGGTGTCCGTGTAAGGGGTTGGCAATGTGGTGAGGTGAGTCATGCGTGCGAGGGCCTACCACTTACATAGTATTATTAAAACCACCATGGGTTCCTGGGCGTCTATTAGAGAATCTAGTGATGGTTGATGGCTAACCCCGATTAGACAGTTTAGTCCCCCCTTGGTAGGTAAGGCCTTGTGGGGAATGCCACTGGTTGGCTGTTAGGGCGGCCAGTTGGTTATTGACTGTAGAGTACCATGTCGGCAGGTAGTATGAACCCGAGTACGTCCAGGGGTTTTCTAGGGATGTTTAGGACCACCCATGGTTACTTGATTTTCCCTCCTTGTTTACTTTTAGTTGTTCTTTACAGCTTATACTGGTTACTTTGTGAAAATGGCTTCAAAATGATAATGTGTTATTCTCTTTTTGTAAAATTGGAAAATGTAACACTTCTTTCTCTTATAGAATGAATTTGGCACCAATGAAAGAAATTCAACTTTTGAAAAAGAATAAGTGTAATGTCTCGTGTTTTGATTTTCAAGTGAAACATTATGAAAGCATACTTTTATACACTGTAGTTCAAACCTAAAATTTGTAGATTCTTTATTTACTGGAAGTGCTTTGGGATTTTTTGTTGGGCTCACCTACTGAGTACTTTTGTACTCACACCTATCTTTCATCTTTTCAGTTGCAGGTTCCATTATGTATAGGGTTTTCCTGGTTTAGTCATTCAGTGATGGAGCGAGGTTGGTTTTCAGTTGGGTGGTGACCCGTGAGGTCACGTGGAGGTATGTTGTCGTATAGTTTTTGTTTCTTTGTTTCTAGTATTGTTGTTTTGTTTAGTTTTCTTCTTCTTTTGATCATGGTACTGTTCAGGCTGAAATCATTCCCAATGATTAAATTTTTCTATGCCCAGCACTAGTTTCCATCCCGGGGGGATCGGGAACGCCCCTAGGGACTTTCCGCGGACCGGATCGGGTGACCGGTTCAGGGTCGACCCGGGCTGGTTCGTGACAAAATGGTATCAGTGGCAGGTTCTTGTTATTTGGGTTGTCCGGTATAAGGAGATTAGGACTGTCGGAACTCGAGAGGTAGGTGCGGGAAGAGCGTCGTGAACTCCTGCTCGCGCTGATCCTCGAGATACTAGGGGTAGTCCGGAAATTGTGTCTTTTGACCTCGTTCTGAATTGAGGAATGAAAAAGGAGGTGATCCAATGTTATGTCACGGTTTCACATAGAGTAGTGACCCATGTGGAATCCGATTACATGGTTTAAGTTCCTCCTAGTTGTTGATACTAACTTGGGGCATGGCTCACTTCCATGTTGTCGAGTTAAGCGTAACTGCTAGTTCCTCATTCTGGTGATTCTTTGTAAGTTGTACTATGTTTGGTTTTGGTTGGTGTGTCCGTGTTTTTGAAAATTAAAGTTGAATTTTGAAATGGTAGTGTTTTATTTAAAATGGGTTTAAACAGCTAAAGGATATTTTTAAAATTTTAATTGTTCAGGTTTCAAAACCAGGTTTTTGCTTGGAATTGGTAGGGAAATGATTTGGGTTCGACCCTTGATTTTCCTTATAAATGATCTCATATGTGCGGGTTTGTGCGAAAAGTGCTTGATAGGCACTTGTTCGTGGATGATGTGAGTGGAATAGATGGACATGTATGCGACGATTCATGAGATGTTATGGGTGTTTATTTGAAACCCAAGGTTTGACCTTGTCTTTCTAAGATGATTTTTGAAAGAGGAAAATGATTTTGGAAATTGGATTTTGTTGCGGAAAGTGGGTTTTGTGTTTGGAAGTAGTCTTGAAATGAAATGGTCATTTTTGGAAAGTGAATTTTCTGGCGTGTGAGCCAGTTGTTGGTATGAGATTGTCCTTTTGATTAAGATTTGATTGGATCCTGATTTTTGGCTTTGTGTTTTTATGTTGTTCAGAGAATGTCGCCCAGAAAGATCCCCAATGTTCCTAATGAGTCATGCCCAGTTTCTGGTCCTTCTCGGACTTTTTTGATTCTTCATGGTGATCGAGGCCCGTTAGAAGCAGTAGTGTGTCTTGAAGAAGTGGAGAGTATCTTTAGGACATTGGGAACTCCTGAGACTGATAGGGTTCATGCTGTTATGGGATTGTTTGAAGGTCCAGCTCTGGACCAGTGGAAGGTGGTTTCCCCACCATCAACGCAAGTCGGAATGACATGGGATGTCTTTAAAACCATATTCGTCCAAGGATTGATACCCAAAGAAGTGAAGGCAAAGAAAAAGGGAGAGCTCGTACATATTCAACAAGGTCAATAGACGGTGAAGGCATATGTTGACCATTTCAAGGAACTGATTACCTTTTCCCCTGAGGTGGCGTCGCATGATATCACGAAGGCCTCTCTTTTTACTGGGGGTCTCCGTCCCGAAATCACGGAGAGGGTCATCCCTCATAATGACCATCGTTTCGAGAAGCTGGTAGAGGAATAATTTTTAGCTGAGTCAGTTCCCGGAGAATGGGTGGTTGGAAGTCCAGCGTACCTAGTTGTTCGTGGGGTTTCTCCGTCTGGCGAGGAAAGGATGCCAGAGAAACCTGTTCCTAAGGATTTATCTCCTTTGGTCCCAACTCCCGGTTCATTAGATCGTTCAGTGGTATGCTATTAGTGTTGTCGTTTTGGACATTTGAAGCCATCCTGCCGCAACCCTCTGAAGGCGTGTCATCATTGCGGCTGTCTGGGTTATTTGGAGAAGTTTTGCAGGAAGGGCCGCTTGAAGAGGACGTTGTGATTGGAGAGTGTCAGTACCTGACTGTGAGGCAGGAGATGCTTCAGCAATCAGAGCCCGAACCACAGGTCTCGGGGTAAAGCTCGCGCACAATCAGGAGTTCCCAGGGGTGTGAAGCCTTGGTCCAGGTTTCGTATTCCATGTTGATGTTGGAACAACCAAAAAATCATCTCATATTTGTTTTACTTCTATTAAAGTTTTAACATCGTTGTAAGTGTGTTGTTTTTCCATAAAGATTTATGGACTTGTTCTATTATAATCCAAGCATACTGGTTTGTGTGGATGTGATATTTGAAATCGTGTATCTTTCGTAAGGTGTGTTAGACCTTTGTGTAGGTTGACCTCGGTTTAGCTATGCTTGTTGGATGTGGTTAGGTTTTGTGGATTTCAATGGGTCATGATTTCAACTCGATGTCTGGTTAAGTATTTTCCATGCATCCCCCCCTTCCTTTTTCCTACACAAGTTGAGCACTTGTGGTGGGGAGAACCCCTTTGTGTTCTCCCCTCAACCTCGATCTTCCATTCTCTCTTGAATCGGTCGGGTGTGACCTGTGTTGAGTAAGGTCCTCATGAGATTCTCAGTTCACTTCGGTTCCTTTAGTTCCGTTTGGGCATAGACTTGAATCTTGGCCGACTTCTGCCTTGGTGACTTTCTAGGGGTAGAAAGTTTCTGTGGTGGGGAGAATTGTCACACCCCGACCGCGGATGCTCTTGTTTCCAATATTTTCTTGGTCCCGGTTTGAAATTTTTCAAAGTTTAATTGTGTCTATGGGTTTCGCATCGGTGCGGATTTACCACATCATTAGCGGTGACCGTGCATTCGGCTCGGGTAACGGTGTGTCCGCCCGGCGTTTAAAATATAAATTTTTTTGTTTATATTTTATTATTATTACTTTTTAAATTGTTTTTGTTATTTTTGAATTTTTTTGTTTATTGTATATATGTCTACATACATGTTTATATAAGTGTACATGTTTATATGTGTGTATATATATATATATATGTTTATATATGTTTAAATATATGTATATATGTCTATATATATATGTGGGGGGGGGAGCACGCACGTTTATTTTCAAATGGTTTTAATATTCTAAATTTTTGATTAAAAATAATTATTATTATAATTTCCTAATTATTACTATTATTACTATTATTATAAAGTTTTACTATTTTTATAAAGTTTTATTATTATTAAGATTTGTTTTTATTCTTTTAATTAGTCTTTTACTAATATTATTATTATTATTATAACGTTTTATTATTATTATTAAGATTGATTTTATTTATTTAATTATTTTATCATATTATTATTATTATTATCATATATATATTTATATTATAACCCTAAAATAACCCCCCTAACCCTAATCTCGTTCCCCCCATGCGGCGCCTCCCCCCCACCTTCCGCTCCGTCACGCTCCCCCTCTGGCGCCACTCCCTCACGCAGCACCTCTGGACCCCGCTGAACCCGGCCTCCACGCGACCTCCGACCACTGCCTCCGGTGCCTGCGGACCGCTCCCCACCTTGCACGACCACCGGTGCCGACCCCACTCCGTCCCGACCTCCGGCGTCCGGCCTCCATCACGGCCCTCCGCACAGCCCGCGCCATCCCTGGCCCCCGTTTCCCGTCGCCGCACCCAGCCGCCTACCCCGGCCTCCACGCCGCACCCCGGCGCTATGGCCTTCATGCCTGAACCCGCTCCCGCATCTGGCCGCCATGCCCATCACCAGCCTTCGGCTCCCCGAACTCCGGCTTCCGCTCACCCGGCCACCACCGCGCGGCCCCCGGCCCTCACACGAACTCGTCGCGCCACCCCTGCCCTTTTTCCGGAGAGCCCCGCCGCCAGCCAGTGGTTCCTGGCCCACTCCGACGACCTCCGACTGAGCTCCGGCGAGCCACCTCTATCCAGCACCTCCCCGGTCTCCTGTTCAGGCCTCCAGACATTTTTCCACAGCCCGACCAGCCACCTCCACCCTGCGCCGGCCAGAGGCGCAATCGAAAATCGATGCGCGACCCCAGCGGTCGCGCGTGTCTCTACGCTGAGGTAAATTTTTTGGAGGTGAATCTGTTTGAGTATATTTTATTTCAGTGATTGGTAGTTATAATTGTTTTAATATTTGTTTCAGTGTGTTGGCGAAATAATTCCGCAACGCAGCGGTCTTTGGCTTGCGCGTGCGTACTCGCCTGCGCGAGGTGTGTTGCATCATCGAGTTCAGCTTGTAAATCGAGGTGAGGTTTTCTTTGTTTCTTACATAAATTATTTTATATCAACATATATATGTATACGTTGTCTCTTTACATTCTCATTATTTTGGACTATTTTAAATCGGTGGTTACGTGTTTTAGTTATTCTACTTATACTGCAGCGTGTTCGTGGGGTAATTTCACGTTACTGAAATTGTCGGCTTGCGTCTTCTTGTGCGCAAGTGTGAGACGTGTCGCGTCATCGCAAACAAGATGCAATTCAAGGTAGGTCTCCCACTTTACTTGCTTTTAAATTTATAGATTTATTTATTCCTTGTCATTTCATTGTTTTTCAATAGATTTATAGTAACACTGGATAGCTATTATTAGAGTTGTGACTTGTTGAACTTGAAAACTGGTTACTTCTTGCATCACATTGAAAATATCTCTCTTGGATAAATTTTTGTGGTTTTCTCGTGATATTGTCATACGAGTATTTAATGAAATGTCCAAGTCATACTGAACTGTGTTTTGAGATTGTTTTTGGTGTGTATAAAATGGCAGGTGTAACATTAATGGAAAATGGTATTTTCTTGAAAACATGGATAGAGGAAATGTTTTTTGACCTTTAAACTGGATTTTAGAATTCTTCAGTGGTGGTTTGGTTTTCCTTAAACTAAGTATGTTTTTCTGGTCTTCAACATGATGGCGTGTTTCATATATTTTAGAAACGCTTTGATATTAAAAGGTTTAAATGTAAATGATGTGGCGGCCCAGTTGGCACTTTCTTGATTGTGAACTGACTACATATATACATATATACGTAATTATGGGGAATCTCTACAGGGGGACTTCCCTTCGAGGATTTTTGTGTAGCGATGTCCGTGTAAGGGGTTGGCAAGTGCGGTGAGGTGGGTCACGCGTGTGAGGGCCTCCCACTTACACAGTATTATTAAAACCACCGTGGGTTCCTGGGCGTCTTTTAGAGAATCGAGTGATGGTTGCTGGAAAACCCTGATTAGATGAGTTAGTCCCCCCTTGGTAGGTAAGGATTTGTGGGTCGTGCCACTGGTTGGCTGTTAGGGCGGCTAGTTGGTTATTGACTTTGGAGTACCATGTCGGCAGGTAGTCTGAACCCGAGTACATCCAGGGGTTTTCTAGGGATGTTTAGGACCACCCATGGATACTTGATTTTCCCTGCTTGTTTACTTTAAGTTGTTCATTACAGATTATACTCTTTACTTTGTGAAAATGGATTTAAAATGAAAATGTGTTATTCTATTTGTGTAAAACTTGAAAATGTAACACTTCTTTCTCTTTTAGAATGAATTTGGCACCAATGAAATAAATTCAACTTTTGAAAAAGAATAAGGGTAATGTCTCATTTTTTGATATTCAAGTGAAACATTATGAAAGCTTACTTTTATACATTGTAGTTCAAACCTGGAATTGGTAGATTCTTTATTTACTGGTAGTTCTTTGGGATTTGTTGTTTGGCTCACCTACTGAGTACTTTTGTACTCACGCCTATATTTCATCTTTTCAGTTGCAGGTTCCATTGTGTACAGGGTTTTCCTGGTTTAGTCACTCAGTGTTGGGGTGAGGTTGGTTTTAATTTGGGTGGTGACCAATGAGGTCACGTGGAGGTTTGTTGTCGTATAGTTTTTGTTTATTTGTTGCTAGTGTTGTTGTTTTGTTTAGTTTGTTTCTTCTTTTGATCCTGGTACTGTTCGGGCTGAAATTGTTCCCAACGATTAAATTTTTCTATGCCCGGCACTAGTTTCCATCCTGGGGGGATTGGGAATGCCCCTCGGGACTTTCCGCGGACCGGCTCGGGTGACCGGTTCAGGGTCGACCCGGGCTGGTTCATGACAGTCACTGTATGGTTAACACTAATCGTGTTCTAACCAAGTGATAGGGATAATTTCATAAATTTGTTGAGTAATTTAAAACAGTTCGGCCCATAAATCCAGTAAATAAATAAATACTAATAAATTAATAAATAAAATATGTTTTGAGGTGTCATTTAGACATGGAACATGTCAATCAAGTATATTCCTAATCATTTTTTCTTGATTATCCAAAACAGTCTAACGGGGCTGATGAATACATTCCATGTCATTCATCTAGAATATGAGATCATCACATGTAACTAATAGAAGTAGTTTAAAACATTATATTTTTTTCAAATAATAATTTCCATGAATTAACTCTGTCTAATTAAACCAAGTATCAAATGTTTATACTCATCATATAAGTGAAAAATCTCACCTTGGTTGTGCTTTAACCAACAACATGATCAACAACAAAACCAACCACCCTCTAAATATCTTATTTACATTTAAATTGAATAAGAAATATATAAATTTATGAGATTCTCATGCCATGTATCTTGGAAACCATACGTAACTAGGATAGATAATAAGCAAGAATAACTAAGTATATTGATGATCATATAACATTAAATGGGATATACTTTAGCAGACAAGTCTAAGTAAAAAGACTATACTTACTAACTCATGAATCTATTTATCATATCTCATATACAATACAAAGTAATTAGTATATTATTTTATTCATAATAATCATAAAATATCATGAAAACCTATAATACTCCATGATAATAATCAATTAGGGACTAATAAAAGTTTTACTTTGAGTGAATATAATCATTTTACAATTAATTTGAAATAAATTTATGGCACACTTGAATGAATAATATATGGATATTGACATTATTATATAATCATGATACATTATATATCCATTATAACAATCTTTCATGTATCAAATACCTTGGGACCTTACATGACACTCTGGTTGTTCCGACAGTAATGGATTTGTCTATAGATCTACTACATTGCCTTCTATAACTACCCAACAGATCATTACATAACCCCTCTCAACCATTTTACTTATGAGATTGATTTCCAAATTATGAGTTTAGTTCTTTGGTGAGACTAGGGTTCCAAATAAATAGTGATAGATCCATCTTTTCTGTAATATTGATTTGTTTCTCCTATAATATTTGGGACCACCTCATGTTTATATATGTAATTACTGACCCAAATATCTTTTTTCACATCATCTGATGCAGCGATGTAGTTTTCATTTGTTGTTAAATTAGCTATAGTGGTTTATTTGAATATTTTAAAATTGATATATCCATCATTTATACAAAAAACTAATTCACACTTAGATTTTATATCATCGTTATCAGATTGAAAACATTCATTTTTGTAACCTTTTTCATATTTCTCATTTTCTCATCTAAATACCAAGAATATGTAATTATTCATTTTCATGTACTTAGGAATGTTCTTTACAGAAATGCAGTGAATCTCACAAGGATTGGATTTCTATGGACATGTAATTCTAAGAACATAGGTGACATCAGGTTGACTACACAATATAACATACCTAATATATCCCAAACTCATTTATCACTTTAATTTAATTTTAATTTCTCATATTAATTAATGTAACTCTTTACATTTTTCATTAATTTCCTATCCTAAAAATTATTTTATGATATCAAACATAATTCAATATCTTAAGATAACTAAATATAACTCTTTATATTTATTTATATTAATATATCCTAAAAATTTTAGGACCAGTATTGAATAATCACTATAGTCTTATACTAGTATAATATTTTAGTTAACAGTAATATTCACCTTCTCATAGTAACTAAATGTAACTACATATGTTTTTCTTTACTTTCACATATTTTAACTATTAGTATATGAAGTCAATAATCACTTAAAATAAATGTGGTTCAAACTTTTAATTTTTTACATTTAACTTATCTGTGTTCAATCATACTACCACTAGCCTCTTAGATACTATTTTCATTTCAAAATATCATTATAATACAACACAAAATTCTTTTTATTTATGGAAACTAAAATTTATTTCCTTTATTAGTAATATTAAAAATAATAAATTATTATTTTCATATCATATATATATATGGTATTATATGTGTTTGTAACCATTCCCTTTCAAAAGATTATTTTATTTAAATGTCTCATCGATGGGTGGTGGGAACTCATTCCCATATATTTTAAAAAATGAATGGATTAAATATTTTTTCCTAGAAAAACTTTTTAATCAAAATATTTTTTGCAAAAAATGTTATAAAATTTGATGAATCATAAATCATGTGTATTCAATTAATCACAGAAACCCTTTTTTATTGAACATCTTCATTAATTATTTGATATAAATGAGATGATAAAACACATAATGTACATAGATTATTTTGAGATTTATGAAATCCATTAAGTTAAAATCCTTTATTTAGTAACTATTTAATTCATCTGTTTAATTAAAGTAACGATTTATTTAAATTATTCTATTTCATTTTGAACCCATGTATATTTAAAAAACTTTGTAAAATATACCATTGATATCACCTACCCTTCAAAATCAATGAATGGAATTCTATAATCATTATAATTGACATGGACATTCCATGGGGTTACCAAATCCATTCATTTATTTCATAGATAATCCAATAATATTGAATTATTACTATTCCTTCTTGACAACTGTATATTTCAATGACCTTGATTGGACTTTTAAAGAAACATTGTTGAAGTTTTTCAACAAAATTTTCTTATTCCAATTTGATGTTTTACCCCCATGTATTGTCTTAAAAGAACTATAATCTAGACATATTATGCCTAGTTGATATATTCTCAACACTTTGAGAGTATCAAGTAAACTTATCTTGAAATTAACCAACTTTATAGAACATTTCAATAGATGAAAATAGGATAAATTCCCTAATCAGAAAATGACTTATAATAATTATTCAGTATTCCAAAATGTATTAGATCTTATTGAATTTCACCAAAATAACCAATCATATTGATTAAATGAGACTTGAATTTCTTAGGAAAATTATGCATTAGATGCCTTTGATACTGTAAATGAATCATTACATGCATCCATAAGAAACTAGATTCTCTTATTGAATAACTTACAAACTTATTTACCCAAGAAGGAACTGTTCTATCACATATAATATCCCTCTTTCCCATGAAATTTTCATAATCTACCAATATTAGGATTTTATTACTTTCAGATCCAAATATCAAGGATTAATATTAAATTATAATTGATGATGATGATGTATGTATTTACAAAAAATTAATCAATTGTAAATCTTGTTTCATATATTTTATTAATTACTATTAATGACTGTTCTCCTACAAAAATTTATGACCCCATACATATTATCTATTTAGTGATCCAGGATCCATATTTTATTATGCCCCAAGTCCCTTCACATTTTCTCAAATTACATGGCTATTTAGTTAGAACATCATCCCAATCACAATAGTTTCCACTCTTAGATAATTTATTTGATAACATTTTATCAAAATCCATCATATGGATTCACACAATTCTATTACAAAGGTAACTTAATCATATTAGGGTCTCCTAGTAAGTGTAACCCAAAATAAAACATAAAAAACATTATAACAAGGAAAGAACTTGGGGAACCTGGCTTTATCATGACCCACCCATTGAATAATCCAGAGTCAATAGTTACTTAATTTTCATACACATGATATCCCAGAAGAACCAATCTTTTTCATGGCCTACCCAGTTGATTTATTAAGGTCATTAGAAGTGTCTCTTGGGAAGGAATATTACACTTATTACTTGTGGGATTTCTTTTCTGAAATAAATAATTTAATATACATCATATGACTATTAAATTCAAAAATATTACATCCTATATAATAATAATTTTTCCATGTATTATTCTTTTTATTTGTATACATTATTCTAATTATCTAGTTTTGGAATTCTTATTCCTACCCCCAAATTAATTTGTTCACACCACATTAATGTGTAACTCTTTACACAACCCAAAATTCTATTTTAACCACACAAAAAATTCATGTATATTCATACATATCCAAATTAATCATATGTATATGTTACATGAAAACTTAATTTAAAGTCATATAGTTATATGATATCTAAAAACTCTACATGAGTAATCCCAAAGTGATAGATAGTCAACCCATTCAATTTCCAATCCAAGGAAAACCTCTAGGAATGCAGGTGGTTGGACCCCAATTCCCTCTACTCAGGGATACATTACTGAAGGGGGAATTAAATTCATGAAAACTCTGACACCTAATATGCACAAACTAGGCCCAAAAACTATTTTAAATGTCATAACTAAAATTAAAATCCTAGGATATGTGATATGAAAACTAAATTTTAAGATATCAAACCAAGCATGATATGAAAGTCTCTATCCTATAAGTAATTCACCATAAAAATTTTGGAATTCAGTTATTCATAATATAAAAACACTTATAACTACTAATAATATATAGTATAATATTTAAATAAATGAACAGTTCAAATATTTATACCTGAGATTAAAATTTAGGAATAATTTCATAAATAAATTCTAATTATAATCCCTTTTATAATTTCACCATTATCATTATGGACATTACACAATATTTATTATAAACGTTCAAAATTCTTTATAATATGAATTATTTGATATTTATCATCAAATAGAATTTCCCTTTTAAATATATAATATTATATGAATTATAAACAATTTATAATTCAATTTCTATTATGTAAACCTGTAACATAATCTCAATATCATATACATAATTATTATTTAAACACTGATCGCATCAATTCTAAAATCACCTTTTTATGTGGCTTAAATAATATCCAAATAAATCCCCATTAATTTTAATAATTTAAAATTAATTAATTTTGCACTAAACATTAATTTTAATGAAATTTAATAAATAAACATTTTATTATTTTTCCAAAATATTACACTGATGAAATATTCATAAATAAATGCTAATTATAAACATTTTAACCATTAACAAGAGTATAAATATTTTATATTCTTACCAATATGAAACCATTCACATTTTATATTAAATGGTATTTATATGATATTATAAGAATTATAAATATTTTTATAATTCACCATTTATTATATAAACATTTTTATATAATCTAAATTCATAGATGATGAAACTTATAACCTATTTATAAGTCTCATTTTATGATTTCTAAATAAATAATTTACTTATATATCATAAATCTAGCAATTTAATTTTCAAATCGTATAAAAATATATTTTTCAATTATTCATAAAAATTTTATAGTTAATTAATTTATATACATATTTAAAACTTTAGACAAATATTTATAAATACCATTTCATTGTTATTATTATTTATAAACAATTTATAAATAACATAATTCAATTAAAAATATAATTATATTGATTAAAAATAAATACATTATTTATTTTCATAAACCAGAGTAATATATATGAAATTTTAAAAATTTATTTCTAGGATTGAAACATCTCATTTTACTCTTTAAATTTATTTTTCATAAATCAAAAAATTTGTTGATTAATTAAAGAATACTTACCCCATGATACCACATATAGGTTTTTTATTTCCATAAAATGACCATGTGTAGGGGAAGACAACCCAGACATATGTAGATCTTTCTTTGAAAATCTATGTGTAAATAAACTATATAAATAGTGTACTAGGAAATCACCAATGGGAACATTATTATTCTTTATTAGTGAAGAACAATGATTGATTAAGATCACAATGTAGTGAATGAAATCACTCAACCTTCAAGGGGAGTACACCGAACAGTGGATCCACATTCATATCATGAGGATAATCTAATGCTGAAGTATTTCTTATACCTTTATCTCATATATTAAACAACACTACGGGAGGAACGGGGAAAATGAGAGACTTTCTCCCAATTGTGTGTCTTCAACAGGTGGGATTGCATCGCTTTTTATAGCTATATGTGAAATGTTTCAATAAATGAAAATGTGCCATCCATATTAATGTATCCATATACATTTATACACATGATAAATTGAATCCTATTCAGTGATTTTCCAACCTAATTAATCTATTTATAACGGATTGTAACTGATAATTAAACCATTTGGGAGAAATAAATAAATATATATAATATATATAATATATATTTATTATTGCATGTATTTAATACATGCATTATAATAAACTCATCGAATGCATGTAACTAGTTACATACATTATATATATAGTATCATATCATATAAATATATATATATATATATTTGTTCATACTTAACATATCCACACTAAACTCTTGAACACACCCAATCATTATCATGATCTTTAATTTAGCTTCTCATGTATAGATAATTTTATGTTATATTAACAATTCCTAAATAATTAATGATAATAAACATAATTATTTGAGGGAGTGAGAAATGCCTCCATAGGTCCTCACACATTCATTCATGTTGATGTTGGGGGTCAAGTGTTATGTCACCAAATCATAACGACACTTACACTGGCTCTGACAGCCTCTACAGTAGAGCTTGTTGATAGTTCCACACTAGACCCAAAACCTACAACACAGATTTTCATGGAAGTGTTTACCTAAGAGCTTCACCATCTCATACATGACATCCAAATGGGTGGTTTTTCATGTATAAATAGAGTTTCCTGGGTTCTGTGGGCCAATCAAAAACAAAAAAATTTAGGATGGGATTTGATAGAAATTTAATTTACTTAGTTCATAATTAACTACATTTAATATTAAAGTTAAATTATTTTTATACAAGAGCTAGGAAAAGTACTTCAGAGACATTTCAACTCTACAAATTAAAAATGATCATCATACCCAAAGAAAGCCTAGTGAAAGAGACAAATTTCATTTCAATTATAATATTCAATGTCACTCAACGTCATTAAATCATAAATTAAACGAGTCATATTTATAGGTTCATAGAAGGAAGAGAATGCAAGTTATATAAGGCATGCCAACTATGAAAATTATAACACTGCTATGTTATAAGCCTTTGTAACTATGAAAAATATCTATTGCAAGTTATTTTAAATTAGTGATAATGTTAATTTTTATAAATTCGGGTTTTTAACACTATTATAAAAACAATAATAAAATTCACATTTCTGAGTGCTAAGTTTACTATTGATAAATTTCATTTGTTATCAATGCAATAGAGCATTAATAAAAATATTTCTCCACTACTGTAGGGTTTTCCATGATCGTCTCAGACCGAAACAATTCTCTATAGGCACCAAAATTAAAAAATGGGGATAATGTTTTCATGATAAATAATATTTAGATACCATTAGAGACTACTTAAATTCTAATATGTCCAGCCTTTTTATCAAGCATCCATACCAAAACAAACAAGCATTATAAAGAACAGTTTAAAATAATATTAAACATAGTACTAGACCAAACAAATGAAAAATTAATCCCTAAGCTCACCTAAAACTCTCTCTATAGAAACAACCTCAAAGACCATCACCCAGACTCCATAGATATTGTTTTCCACTGATTAAAGTAAATAAAGAAGGAAATACCGATTTGGAAAATACTACTAAAACACTAAATGTAATCATCAACATACCTAAAAATATCATCCAATGTGGACTTTGATCACACTACATCCAAACATATATCCTATTATAAGAATCAAATCCAGAACCTGGAGTGGGAATCATGGTCTAAAAACACCAAATGGTGTAATTAGGTTGAAATCTCTACAACCGAGTAGGTAATAACCATGGAGTACATGTTTTACATTTCAAAAACAAATATGCTAGTTTGAAATAAATTTAGAAATTAACTTTTAGGATTGATCATATGAAGACCAAACATCACAAAAAAACATTTTATAAAACATCAATTTATTTTTTCTTTAAATGGAAATGATAAATTGAAAATAATTTCCTTTCCCAAATCTACATTTTTTGAAAACACACATTTAGAAATAATTTTACAAAAACCAGTCCTTACCAAACATGCCTTTGAAATTAAACTTTTTATCTTACTTTAAAATTAGAATTGAGAGGAAAAATCAAGGTAATGAAATTAAACAACAAATAAAAGAGTAAATAGAAGAAATATAACCATAATGTGAAGATAAATTTAAGATAATATTTCATAGAGAGTCAGAAAAACAAGTACTAAATAAAAACTAATGTGCAGAAGTGATAAAAAACAAATCAATAAAAGAAGGATACAATAATCTCAACCTCAACCATAAAACTGAGAGTGGGAAAAAAATAATGTGTAACACTACACACATAATCCAAGACACATGGTTAGGAGCTCTAAACTATAGGTTCCAAATGTTACTAGGAATCACTCATGTAACAATATCCAACTATGTTAATTAAGAAAGTAATACAACTTGGGCCTCTTATGGACACCATAAATAACAACTAGGTACCATAAAATTTAAATCTTGAGCATCACCCTTCTAGTTATCATCCTGTATATGGTCTCCCATGTGTTAACCATAAAATAATCCTATATATAAATCATTGGATTAGATAGTAATAACATCTCATAATTAAGAATACTACTTGGAACAACATTAACGTTCCAAAAAGAAATTTAACATGAATAAAATGAAAATTTTCTATTTGAAATAATATCCCAAACACTTATCAAGATCAAATAATTTTTTAAAAGAAACCAAATAATTTAAAATAACCTCTTTGAAATCACATTTAAAAACCAAGTTAAAACGAAAATTTAAATTTCAAATCATCCCTTTTAATCATTATATACATATTAAATTACATATATATTTATAAACATATCTCAATTTACATCTCCACATATTCATATTTGAATATTTACAAATGTCTATATATATATACCCAAACATAAAAGTATAAGCACCAAGAAGGACAAGTTCCATCTATAACATTAGACCAAAATAAATAATATAACGATAAAGCCGTAAACATAACAAAATTTCCCAAATGAGGAATCCCCAAATAATTATTCGCTTAAACTCATTAATCAGTTAATATAATTTCATAAAAAGACCCAAAAATTTTTAAAATACCGAATTCCTCTTTGAAAATCACCATAGGTATTTTATAAATCAAATTCATAATTTATTCTTAGATTACAAATAGAAAATAGGGAAAATTACATAAATAACCATTTGGAAATCAATTGAAATATATTAATGTATTTGAAATTAGGTATATTTATATCCATTTTAACAAAAATAGAATATATATTTCTAAGGAAACCAGTTTGAAACAACCAATCACGTGAAAGATATTAGGGAAAGTCCAAATCACATAAACCCCTACCCAGGACTAAAGTAGATGATGAAAATACATTAAAAATGGAGAGTGAAAGGATTAAAGAACCCATTTTACACCATATAAATTCAAGGTACAAATTTTTATAACCAAAATACCCTTGTTTTTTTTCAAGTCGCACTTAGTGATTGGGGCGGAAGAAAAATCAAGGAATAAGAGGATGAACAAATTGTTATATGAGATTCTACATGGATTGGTTCCCTAATAAATCACAATAAATCTCCCATGAATTAGGGGAAGAGAGTCGAAGTGGTACACATGGTGGGATGATGTCATTAGTTCATTCTGGAGTAGTGTCACGGAGGGAATATGACTTATAGTTTAAAGTGAGGAGGGGAATTCTATAAATTTTTAAATTTTTTAAAACAATGTTAATCACATGGTTACCCCATAGTTTACCCAAAGTATGCAACAACAGTGATCCCTCCACTGGGTACACTAGGGAACCCACATATTTGACTCATAGGGTTAGATAAACCCTATGAAAACCACGTATAATGGATTTATAAACTAAAGTCTATATTTATAGAGTTGTCACATGGTTAGCATTGACCATATGATAACAATTAAATAAAGATAATTTCATAAATTTTCCCGAAAAATTCAAATGTTCCAACCCAAAACTCGAGATAAAAAATAAATATAAATATATAAATAAAATAAAATAAGGGTTTAGTGTCACAATTATCCCCACCATAATGATTTTTCCCCTATAAATTCACTTAATGCAACAAGGATATTCAAAGAATATCCTCAAATGAAAAGGAAGGAAATTCTATAACACAATATATGAGATATAAGAATCGAAATGTAACCTAATACACTTTAAGTACCTCAAAAAGATCCAAGAATTTCTAAATCCTCAAGTACCATCTCACACCCAACTGCTAATAGGAAAATAAAGAAATGAAGGCCCATAGTGGGTCCCCTCACCATTTAAGAATTCAACTAGCATGGTGGACAAAAAATAATATAAGCATTGCCAAAAATATTTCTCTAAGGAAACACCATGAACTTCAATTGAAAATACATGGACAACCACTCAATAAAGGGAACATTATCAGACTCACAAAAACAATTATTTAGTCTCTAGTCTTGAATAAATAAAAACAATATAAATAAATAAACTGGTCATTGATAGGAAAAGTAAATAAGGAAGAGGTACCTCAAAAATTACACTGAACCACTCTTTAAGGAAATCATAGCCTTAAAAACCCTCCAAAAATATTGAAACAAGGATAGTCTCATGATCCACCAACTATAAAAAATAAGAAAAAAGGTTTAAACCACAAATATGTATCTTCAAACAACATGGGTCGGAAACATGGGTAAAGAAACAAGGAGGTGGTAGAACTACATCACATGCCTGGAAAACCAATCATAGTGTCCCAAAACAATTCCATGAATACTAGCCATTTCATAATCTCTACAGGATCAACACCCATCCAAGGAACCCGAAGCACATTCCCTAGATCTTCCTCGATTATCAAGGATTAAAAATCAAACCACACCGGCCATAACTGCACTCCAAACTCCAATGAGCCACAAAAACCTAAAATCACCACTATAAAAAGAACAAATAATGATCAAAGTAAGTATACTAAAAAAGAATTGCCACAATACTTTATCGGATAAATACCTGAAAATTGATGATCACCCAAACTCAAAAATGGTCATGACCATTTTGGGGAGTATACTATAAATAATAAAAATATCCCCATACCTAGTCAATTTAATTCATTGAAACATCCACTCCCATCCTAAATCATAATCCAAATTAAAATACCATTTCATAGAAATCAACCCAAAACACCACAAAAAAGATCCACCATAACATAAAACAAATAAAAAGTATCCCTTTTAACCATTTCAAATACATAACATTAAATTTTAAAATATTAATTCGATATTCAACACATCCTTTTTTAACCTCACACTTTCTCCATTAAAAACACCAAATTCCCCAAACTCCAAATTCCATTTTTAATTTATTTAAAAAATATATTTTATAGTTTTAAAATAATATCTTTTATTTAAAACAATGTTTTTATAATTAAAAAGGCCAATGGAATCCCTCCCATAAAATATTTACTGGTGAAAAAAACCACTTTATATAACTCAAAATTTACTGTCAGCATTTTAAAATCTAGCATTATTTTCAAAATCCTTTCAAAATAATTTTCAAATGCGTAATTCCATTTTAAAATATTGATTCTTCTCTTTAAAAATTAAATTCCAAACAATATTCATTAAAAAATAACAAAAACCCAATTAATTAACATCACCAAATATAAGTTCAAGAAAAATATTACTAGGGTACATGCGTGAATTGGATGCATGGCTTGTCAGAACAAGTTCTAATAAAACAAATGTCACTAAGGATAATAAAGAACCATGTACACGGGCTCTAAATTGGTTATCAATCTTTTTTATCTCACTCTGTACTAACAGATAAACTCTTGATTGGTCCCAAAATATAATAAATGAATCAATAAAATCATTTTACATTAATAAAATTCCATGAACCATTAACCTAAACGAAAATAGGACAAAAAAATTCACAAAATATCATAACCCAACATTCCAGGGAGACTTATGGTTCATATTGAGAAATAGGTCCTAACATTCTTCCCACTCTCACATCCCGAGTCCCAACAATATTACCTATAACTACCATAAAAAAAGCCATTAATATTGGAAATTTGAAAATATAGTCACTCTTTAGAACCTAGTCTCTGATACCATTTGTAACAAACCAGCCCAGGATGCCCCCTAAAATGTCACCCAACCTAAATCTCTACTAACCTGAAGGACATACTTGAAAACTGGGCTGATGAAAATAATGATACAAATCAAAATAGAATGATTTGGATGATTTCAATCATTTAAATAATACTTAAACAGTATTGGAATTTACCAAAAGTTTAGCGTAAACCAACCGTAGGTTGGATGTCTGTAATGACTGGCCAATAATCATTGGCTTGAGAGATCAACGAGTCATTACTAGGCCTTAAGCGACATATCCATGATGCCAAAGGCTAGAAATAAATTCCTAAGGGTTTCAATGCAAGTGGGGGATGATTTACCCTTTGAGAAAAAAGCCAACCAAAACATCTATAACAACCAGTATATAATGAATGTTAATGAAACAACCAACTCATGCATTACCAAAAGAGAACTACACTGTTCCACAAACCAATACATAACCAACACGATATCAGAGTACTAGGCGGAAGAATAAAAAAAGACCCAAAACAAGCCAACACATAGTCCACGACTCCACACCGAGCTCCATGCACCAAGCACCACCACATCTCCCAAGCATCACCATGAACCACTAGCAAATGCTTTACCATTACCTGTGTCCTGGAATACGACATCTGCAAAATCACCAATTATACAAAGTAGGGGTGAGTATAAAACTCCATAGGTTTTCTCCAATGACTTCCCTACTCACACCACTAAGATAGAAGAGTTAGCAACAATTATATAAAACATTTTATATAAAACATTTTCACAAAAGCAATTTATAACTAAATATAAACAAGTTTCCAAAATCATTCATAACCAAAAGAATCCAAGACCAATTGAAACCAATTTTCCAACAATATATTTTTTCCAAAAAATAACCAATCCAGCTTTAGAACCATTTCTCAAAATCCCTTTTTGGCATACCCAACCATTTCACAAACCTGTGAAATCAACCATGCATGATACGTTATGATAGGTCCATACTAATGAGTGGTCTCTCATCGATCTAGCAATTTGGAACAAGGTAATTGTTTCCCATGTCCCATTACACATTTTTCACTGAGCACAAGGTCATATTTCCCCCAAGCCTTTTACTTAAAAGTCCTATGTGCCATTAAATGTTCGACACTAAGCACAAGGTCCTATTTCAACCAAGCCTCATATATTCAACATGAACACACACCACACATTCACAAAAATCATGCCAAAACAATCCTTTCAATAAAACACCATTTATTGAAAACCATTTCCATCAAAACCAATTGCGTTCAACCAATCCAAACCATTTCAATAAAACCATACTTTTATTGAAAACCAACGAATGAACCAATTTCATCAAGACATTTCAATACCAAACCATTTCAATAAAACCCCCCTTTTTATTGAAAACCCATCTTCCATCAAACCATTTATTATTACAGAAAATCCATAATTTAAAATCAACATTTTAAATTCATGAATCCAAATAACTTCAGACAATAATTCACCAAGATTTCGCAATTTCATCAAAACAATAAATAATCACTAAAGAAGATTTGTTCCATTCTTTTCACAATCAAATCCATTCAAACAAACCAATTTAAAACCACAACATTCAATTATAGAAAGAGGAGTTGATATTGAAGCCTCCTACCTCAAAGGATTTGATGAAAACCCTAATAAATGGATAACACACAAGAAAACTGGGTCGATTCTCCAAGAATCCTCCTTAGATCTATTATCCTAACATAAGAAAGAACAAATATCATCATATTTGGAATAAACACACATAGATCTACCCATAACAGGCGTATATCTAAGAAACATAGAGAAGAAGAGAAGTATATCTAAGTAGATCTATGAAAACAAACAAGAATGATCTCATACCTTAATAATCCATCTTTGATTCACCAAGAGATGCCTTTGGATCACCTCCGGAATGATTGGAAAAACCTCATTGACCTTTTAAAAACAAAAATACCGAGTTAGGGCCGCATAAGAGGAAAAACAAGCTACATTTAGGCAAAAAACACATGAGATCCACCTTTATAGGATCTCGTTTAATTGTCCACATGGGTAGTTCACACGGTTTGACAAACCATGCGCTAATCGTGCATTAGATACTGCTTTGACCACCCTTCTCTCATGGTTTGGTCACATGGTTAGACAAACTGTGTGCCGACTGTGCAGAAGCTACTGCCTCCAAGACCCATTGTGCATGGTTTGGCCGCATGGTTTAGACAAATCGTGCACCGCCCATGCGACAGCCCCTTTTTCCTCAAATCCCATTCCAAGTTCTCCCAACTCTCTCATTCATCACCCTTAACATTATAACCATTAAAAGAATCAATAAAGGGTCACATACCAGAAATATGAGGTACTACATTCTCCCCACCGTTGGTCTTTCAATCCTCAGAAAGTAGGAATCCATCACCCTACTGAAAGAGTTCAGGCCATTGCTCTTTCATTTCCTTTTCACATTCCCAGGTGTCTTCCTGAATCTGTCCATGCTACCATAAAACCGCCCTAGACCGATGCTTTTTCCACGCAAGACATTCTCTTTCCTATCCACAATCCATACCGGGATATGTATCAATGAAGAATTCGGCTCTAGGTCAACGTGATCCTATCTGATCACATAGTCATCATTAGGCTGATACTTTTCCAACTGAGATACATGGAACACATTATGCACCAAACTAAACCATGGTGGTAATTCCAACCGATATTCCACCTCTCCAACCTGTTCCATTATCTCAAAAGGGCCAATGTATCATGGAGATAACTTTCCCTGCTTCCCAAAATGATGATGTCCAATCCTTGGAGAGATCCTCAAGAAGACATGATCACCCTAAACAAATGAAAACGGTCTTCAACGGTGATCTTCATAAGATCTGTGATGACTTTGAGCTGTCTCCATCCTCATTCTAATCAACTGGATCTTCTCCATTGTTTCATGGTCAATGGTTGGCCCAACTAGTGAATTTTTTCCAGTTTCCACCCATCATAACAGAGAACGACAAGGACACCCATACAATGCTTCAAATGGATCCATGTGTATCAAAGCCTGATAGATATTATTGTATGTGAACTTTTCTATGGGTATATGCTCATCCCATGAGCCACCAAAATCCATTACACAAGCCTTCAACATATCTTACAAATCTTGTATCGTCCAATCGTATTGACCATCCATCTGAGGATGATACGCCGTGTTCATAGTCAACTAAGTTCCAGGGGCTTGTTGTAATGATTTCCAGAAACGAGATGTAAATATCATATCTCAATCTAAGACAATAGACATTGGTACACTATTCCTATTTACCACATCTTGGATATATATTTTTGAAAGATCTTCCACCGTATGGGTTTCACGAATTGAGATGAAATGGGCCGACTTGTTTAGATGATCCATTGTCACCCAATTGGCATCGTGTTTCGAAACCGTTCTTGGAAGACCTGTAACAAAATACATTGCTATCTAGTCTCATTTACTCACTAGTATAGGTAAATATTTTAACATATCATCTAGTCTCTAAGGCTCTACATTAACCTGCTAATAAGTTAATCACCGTGAGATGAACTCAGCCACCTTTCTTTTCATGCCACTCCACAAAAATTATGCCTTCAAATCCTTATACATATTCTGTGAACCTAGATGTACATCTCATCATGAATGGTGGTAATAATGAAGTATTTTTTCCTAAAAAACCATAGGTACAATCATCTGATCTCTAAAAAACAAAACTGAATCCCCATCAAGTTTCCAACCATCAATGGTCTCCCCACCATTGAGTTTTGAACTTACAAGAAGAAATTCTACATCAGATGTTTGTGCTTCATTGATCATTTTTACTAAATCAAGAACAAGTGTAGATAAAAAGAAAACAGCAACATCACCTTGGTCTTCACATTACACATGCATGTCGGCTATGAACCACATCAACTTCATTTCATTTAATGCTTCATTCACTAATTGAGCATATGACTTTCTACTCAATTTAGCCCCCACCGAATTTCTTTTTCCGGGTGTGTAGATCTAGTCAATGTCCAACATTTGGAGATACTCCATCCATATCTTTTTCTTGAGATTCAAATCTCACTGTGAGAAAATTTGTTTCAATATTTTTTGATCCGTAAATAAAGTAAATTTCTCACCAAATAGATAATGTCTCCATGTTTTCAATGCATGGATGACTGCAGCCAACACCAAATCATGTGTTGGATAATTTTTCTCATGCACTCTCATATTCCTTGAATCATAATCAACCACATGATCTCATTGGATGATAACACAACCCATCCCTGATCCTGAAGCATCACAATACACCACATACCCCTGTACTGATTCTGGCAAGATAAAGATAGGTGCTGATGTAAGCCGAAGTTTTAGTTCCTGAAAGAATTTCTGACATTCTTACGTTTATTTAAAGAGAGATGTCTTCTTATTCAAAGTTGTCATTAGTGAAGCAAGTCATGAGAAATCATGCACAATGCTTCGGTAGTAACCAGCTAGAACAAGAAATCTATGTATCTCAAACACATTATTTGGTGGTTTCCAAGAGATACGGCTTATATCATTTCAGGATCAATATAAATTCCTTTCTTAGAAATGACATGGCCAAGGAAACATACTTCCCATATCAAAAAATCACACTTTGATAATTTGGCAGACAAATGATGATCTCTCTAGATTTGTAACATTGTTTCCAGGTTCACCTCATAATCATCCCTTGTCTTTGAATACACCAAGATATCATCCAAAAACACCACAAAAAAAGAATCCGGATATCGCTGAAATAACTAATTCATTAAAGACATGAAGACCGTTGGTTCATTCATTAGAAAAAAAGGCATGACTACATATTCGTAGTGTCCATATATACTTCTGAAAGTTGTCTTTGGAATATCCCCCTTCCTAACTTTCAATTGGTGATATCCTGATCACAAGTCAATCTTGGAGAACCACTGAGTTCCACTTAATTGATTGTATATATCATCAATGCGTGGAAGTGGATATCTATTCTTTATCTTAACTTGGTTAAGCTTATATTAATCAACACGTTTGAAGAGTTACATCTACCTTATTCACAAACAACACCAGTGCTACCCATAGAGAAGTACTGGGTCGAATGAAACCCTTACTTTCCAGATCCTCTAACTAAGATTTGAATTACTGTGACTCTATTGGTTCCATCTTATAAGATATAAGGGAAATAGGACTGGTCCCCAGGAGGAGATCAATTGTAAACTCCACATCCCTTAGAGGTGGTAACCCTGAGAAGTTCTTGGGAATGAAATATGGAAATTGATCCACCAAAACTGGAAAACTATTTTCCTCAATCTCTTCCATTAATTCCAATTTCAACTCTGCAAGTTGGTAAGAGATCATTCCCACCATTGGTTCCAAAAAGGTCTTTGAACCTTTCTTTACCATCCTCTATCCTCTGAAGAGATGGTTGATGTAATCCTCATTCTTGAAACTAACCATTCTCTTATAACAGTCGATGTGAGCCTTAAACATTTTCAACCAATCCACACCCAAGATTACGTCATTGACATCTATGTCCAACATTGAAAAGTCCCAATTTAACTCATCTCCATGAATGGTTATAGCACATTCTCTACACATAATGGCTTGACATTCACTTTCACTTAGAGGAGTTTTCAGTTTCAAAATAGAAGGCATCATTTCTAGTTTTAAACATAGAATGTCAATAGCACAAGAAGCAATAAAGTAATGTGATACACCAGTATCGAAGAGCACTTGCATAAGGTTAGAATTCCAGAGAATCATACCCCTCACTGTAGATGGTCTAGCCTGATAATCGACCATCATCTTCTTAGCTCCATACAATTGCTTCGTTTTTGCACTGTTCTCCTTGATTCCATGCTGAGATTACCCTGGTTGAGGATTCATGGTATTTCGAGAATCACCATAGCTAGCTCTGTTATGCTGATGAAACTGATTCTTCTATCCTCGTCTTATTGAAGCATACGATGCTTGGGATGCCTGAGATGTGTCACGTGCACCCGACCTCAGAGCATTCCTACAATAGCACTGTTTATGCCCCATATTGTGGAAATTATGACATGATCTAGGTTGTGTTGTACACTCTCGCTTTATGTGGTTAGTCTAACCACATTGAAAGAAACCTAATTTGCTCTGGGTTCATGGAGGAAGGTTCACTAATCCCGCTGTCTGATAGTGATTTCCACTTGCACCGTGGGAATAGGTGTCCCTTTTCCTCTTGTTCCCAAAGGTTGAGTTCCCAACATTTCCTATAAGTATCTACATTCTTTCTCCTATCTATCTCTAGATATCACGTTCAGCAACAGTCGCTCTGTTCACCATCTCTGTATAATCTGTAACGTAGAGCACTACAATCTTCGATCGAATCTCTTGGCTTATCCCCGATTCGAAGATATGTGCCTTCAACAACGCACTTTCCACGACCTCTAGTGAAAAATGGACTAAATTCGTGAATTTAGCCGCATACTCTATGACAGAGATACTCTATTGTTTCAGGCTGAAGAAGTATGTCATTTTCTAGATCTTCAACGTGTGAGGATCGAATTGTTTGTTGGACAATTCTTCAAAATCCTCTCATGTTAGGCCTTCATCTAATTTAGAATGCACCGCTAAATCCAACCACTGACATGAAATGTCCCCATGAATATACGTCGCCAAATTTACTTTGAGCTCTAATGGTGTGCTGATGAAACCAAAGATATGATTCATCCTACTTAGCCACACCTCCTCCATTTTGGGTTCATCATTACCCCAAAAGATTGGTGGATTCTACTTCATGAACTAGATGGTATGATCCACATGCCTTGGTCCATTCTTCTGGTTCCTCATATCCACATCTTGAAAATCTTGGACAATACTCTAAACCAGATCTTGGTTCACTAGTGGTTTAGGTGCAACCACATTCTCCGCAGCTTCTTCAGGATGGTTCTGACGACACCTACCAGGTTCCATTTTCTAAACAAACAACAACCTCCGTCAGTCTCACTCTCTAGCAACTAATGGCTTGTCATTTGAAATTATATCACATCATCTATCACAGAATTGTTTTCAAAAACATCCTTTTTCCCATGTTCAAACATTTTTTAAAACATTCCTCAAGCCTTTGGAAAATCAACCCATTTTCAAAATACACCGAATACCCTATTTTCAAAATCTTTTACTTGAAAACAATTTTTGTTTTTTTCTAAACATCGCACCTTTCACAACATCATTACTCATTCCTCACAATGAGATATGCAATCTTAGTGGGAAGTCATTCCTCTATAATGCATGTCATGCTCATCTAATTGGCTAAACCCATGACAATGAGATTTCCAACATTCTATAAGTGTATCCAAAACACTTATGTACCCAACACCCTGGTAAATTTAATTTTAGCATAAAGGGGTTAGCTACATACTTTTATGCTATACATTTCATGTTCCGACAATCCTACTCATGTCTAAGATTTCAACCAAAGGAATATACAAGAATGTATTTCAACTCCATGACCAAGAACATCGATAACCACTTGTTAGGAAAGGACCGAACAAGCTGATACCATTTTTAATGACCCGCCAATTCTCTTTGGCTAGAAAGCTCAATGATTAATTCCTAAGCCTTAAGCGATATCCACAGGATTCCAAAGGCTGGAAATAAATGTTGAAGGGTTTCAATGCAAGTGGGGGATGATTTACCCTTCGAGAAATAAACCAACCAAAACATCACTAAAAACCACTATATGATGCATGTTAATGAAACAACTAACTCATGCATTACCAAAAGAGAACTAAAATGTTACACAAACCAATACATAACCAACACAATATCAGAGTACCAAGCGAAAGAATAGTCAAAAGATCCAAAACAAGCAAAGACACAGTCCACGGCTCCACGCCGAGCGCCATGCACCAAGCACCACCACATATCCCAAGCATCACCATGAACCACTTTCAATAAGATGTTTTACCTTTACCTGTGTCCCGGAATACGAAATATGCAAAAGCACCAACCTTCCAAAATAGGGGTGAGTATAAAACTCAGCAGGTTTTCCACAATGACTTCCCTACTCACGCCACTGTGATAGATGATCTAGAAACAATTATATAAAAATAGTTTATATAAAACATTTTCTCAAAATCCGTTTATAACTAAATATAAAAACATTTCCCAACCCATTTGTAACTAAAAGAATCCATGAGCAATTGATACCAATTTTCCAACAAGTTATTTTTTTTAAAAAAAAATAACCAATCGAGCTTTAGAACAATTTATCAAAATCCCCATTTGGCATACCCAACCACTTCACAAACCTGTGAAATCAACCATGCATGCTACGTTATGATAGTTCCATACTCATGAGCGGTCTATCATCGATCTACCAGGTCATCAAAAGTTAATTTCTTCTATTTTCCATTACACCATTGGCACCGAGAACAAATCCATATTTCAACCAAGCCTTGTACGTAAAATTCCCATGTTCCATTAAACATTTAACACCGAGCATAAGGTCCTATTTCAACCAAGCCTCGTACATGAAACAAGAAAAACAACCACACTTTCACAAAAATCATGCCAAAACCATCATTTCAATAAAACACATTTTATTGAAAACCATTTCAATTAAAACAAAGAGTGTTCAACCAATCCAAACCATTTCAATAAAACCATCCTTCTCTTGAAAACTAAATAATGAACCAATTTCATCAAGAAATTTCAATACAAAACCATTTCAATAAATCACCCCCTTTTATTGAAAATCCATATTTTATCAAACCATTTACCATTTTGAAAATCCATAATTTAAAATCTTCATTTTAAATTCAATAAGCCATATCACTTCGCACAACAATTCACCAAGATTTCAAAATTTCATTAAAACCATAAATCATCACTAAAGAAGATTTATTCCATTATTTTCACAATCAAATTCATTTAAACAAACCAATTTCAAACCATGAAAATAAATTCTAGCAAGAGGAGTCAAGAGTGAATCCTCCTACCTCAAAGATTTTGAAGAAAACCTCTATAAATTTGAGAACGCATAAGAAAACTGGGTCGATTCTCCAAGAATCCTCCTTAGATCTCTTTTCATAACACAAATAAGACCAAATATCATCATATTTGGCATCCACACACTTAGATATACCCATAACAGGCGTAGATCTATGAAACAGAGAGAAGAAAAGAAGTAGATCTATGTAGATCTATGAAACCAAACAAGAACAATCACATACCTCAAGAATCTGGCTTCAATTCGCCAGAAGAAGCCTTCATATCACCTTCGAAATGATGGGAGAACCCTCATTGACCTTACGATAACCAAAATCCCAAGTTAAGGCCTCTTAGGTGGAAAAAAAATCTACAGAGAGGCAGGAACACGTGAGATCCACCTTTATAGGATCTCGTTTAAGTGGCTACATGTTTAGTTGGCATGGTTTGACAAACCATGCGCTAACTGTGCATTAGGTACTGCCTTGACCTCCCTTCTCGCATGGTTTGGCTGCATGGTTAGACAAACCATGCATCGACCAAGAAGAAGCTACTGCCTCTAAGACCCACTATGCATGGTTTGGCCGCTTGATTCAGAAAAACCATGGACTGCCCATGCCACTTCCCCTTTTGCCTCAAAACTCATTCCTATTTCTCTTGACTCTCTCATTCATCACCCTAAACTTTAAAACCATTAAAAGCATCAATAAAGGGTTACATACCAGAATCTAGGGGTACTACATTGTCCTTGACAAAATGAAAAAGAAATATAAAAAAAATTAAACTAAAGTAGTGAAATCCTTCAAACAGTTAAAAAATCAATCCCCCATATCACCTCTAAATCCAACAATATTAACAACCCCTAACATTATCTATCACGACTCATCCTCAGGGCCTATGTCGTGACTACCCCAAACCCGCATTCAATAAGCCAGGGGCTGGAGACTACCACGAAAGGCATGAATCCCAATAAAAAGGGAAGGCATTGCCTATATAAAAGTAAACAACACAACAGAGTACAAGCGGAAGCAAACACTAAGTACAAAAGAAAGTGCTGAAAAATTAATGGGCTAGAATACAAACCCAACTAAAACGGAAATATATAACTGAACGAAAGCACAGTAGAATATACTAGCAACTGGAAGAATATAAGTAGCTCCTGGGTTGTCCACCTCGAATCCTACCTGAAGGGTAGGTACAGATAGCACAGCTCCTGGATCGTCCACCATGGATCCTACCTGAAGGGTAGGTACAGATAGCCTCCTCAACGCTCTCGCCCATCAACCTCCTCCAAGTACCATCTCTTCAAGAAGTCCTCCTCCAGATACTGACTGGTCGCGAGGTCCACCTCTGTATACTGACTCGTCACGAGGTACACCTCCAGGTACTGTCTAGTCCTCAAACACTCGGCCTTCGTCAACGCTGTCTATCGTCTACATCCAACACAACGAGGTGCGGGCATAGCCCGTGAAAGGTTGAGTATAACTATACTCAGTAGGGACCCCGAGACCCTCATGGTCTCACTAAATCCAACAAGGATAACCACCAACCAGGATCTAAACAGATAACCCTTACTTAGGTATAAGCCCATACTTATACCTAAGTTATCAGGTAACCCATCTCAATCAAGAGGTATCACACAGATATGAAATCAATGGATAACCACTACATAGGTATATACCCATACATATATGTAAGTTATCATGTAACCCATCTCAATCATGAGGAAAAAACAAAGGTCATTGACTCATCTCAAACTAGGATTTTCATTAACGAAACCGCAACTATTGAAGAGACCCTCCTCTATCGAGTACACTGATCCTGTCACGACTCCGAGGCGCTGATCACTAACCTTAGACTGCTGATGTACTCCTCCTGTCGAGTACCGCAGGTCAGCCACCCAAACATAGTAGTGCTCTCCGCTGGGGTTTGCCACCCAAACACAGTAGTACACCCCCCCCCCTAATAGCCTACAGAGGTACTCCTTCTGTCAATTACTGTGGTTCTACCACCCAAACATAGTAGTTCTCCCCATCATGGGTCCACCACCCAAACACAGCAGTGCTCCCCACTGAACTATACATGTCACTCTGACTCGAATCGTACAAGCAGTCATCAGGTCTCAGCCAGCTACATGGTCTTCATACTCCGTATGCTCATCTCCGGGAGGGTCTGCTCCATGAGCTACTGGTCAATACTCCAAGTATCACAAAGTCCCAAGAAGAAGTATCTCAAAGGACTTCATCATCATAGGGGTCTCAACGCAATAGACGGTGCGTCAATCGGATGCCCGGTATGTGAGTTATTAGCCTTTTAGTCCCGGGGGCCCGGTTGGTTTCGTGTACGAACCAACTCGGCCGTATCTCAAAATCTTAGTTAAATTAATTGAATATGTTTAATAAATTAATTTTAATGTGAGTTGGCATGAAATAAAGTGGGAGAGAGGGTGATTTACACAATTAAAGAGGGAGTGAGGAGTTATACATTAATTACTAGCGGTTTAAGGGGGTTTTGGAAAGTGAAGGGTTGGGGCTCGTGTGGGCCCCACCTCACCTAAATCCTTACTTGGTTAGTTAGAAACTAGTGTTTCCACCCCACTTCTAAACTTAGGATATAACCACCTATGTTGTTGATAAAATTTGTACCACAAATTTAATTCAATTCTTTATTATTCCTCAAATTCTAACAACTCCTCCCGAGAAAACACACCTTTGGTAAAAGTCCTCTTAATAAAATATCAGCGCTGCGAGTTCATCGGTGCCCTCGGATTTCCATTCCTAGCATCGGTTCAAAATATAGTAAAACACGCTCGTTCGTTCACTGACCATACCCAAACTAAACTTCGAAAAGTGATTCCGGGCACACTGGGCCTCGGAATCAGGTGCGGTCAGAAACTGCGGACTCGTAAAATTCCAAAGTAATTGTGAAAAAAATTTCATTGAAATTTCTGGGTCTTTACATTATCACCGGATATCCATATGTATAGTCCACCACTTATTAAAGTAATGGAATCTAAAAATACAATCTAGTCAAAACAACTAAAAGTATACATGGACATACATGATCAAATCATCCCATGTGACCCAAGGTCATGATCCACCCAAACTAAGATACCATTCCAAGAATCAAATCCATAAATTTTAACGGGATACACATTATACCGACACCAAGTGGTGTAAGTATGGTTTGATCTCAAAATCCCATTTTATCATACATTAAAAAATGTCATCAAGAATGAAAATACAAGGTAATAAAATGAAAAGATAGTGGAAACAGTGAAATGAAGAAACACCACCCTATATTAGAGATAAAATAAAAATTACAGATCATGAATTTTCGATAATAAATTAATCAAGTTAAAAATAAAAAATAAAGTGAAAAGGGGTAAAAAAAATAGAGATGAATGAAGGTATGAATTAATGATGACAACATCATCCATAAAAGTGAGAGTGGGAAAAAATAACATTTAACACCATAAGAATAAAGTATGACACATGGTGAGGAGCTCTGATATTTGTGTTCTAAAGGAAACTAAGAATCACTCGTTGATCACTAGGCAGCTATGTGACCTCAACAAGTAATACAATTTAGGCCTCTCAAGCACACTCAAAATTAACCCTAGCTAGAATCATGATAAGATATAGAGTAGAACCTTTCCTATTACCCACCTACATATAGTTTACCATGCACTAAACAGAAAAACATTCAATATAGATAACTTTTAATCCAATAGCAATGGCATACCACAATCAATAAAGCAACTTGGAACCATATGCAATTTCAAAAACCCCTTTTCAAAAATTGAATAAAAGTAAAACATTCTCTTTGAAATAATTTCCCAAACACATAGTAAGATCAAATATCACTTTAAATGATAAAAAATCACCCAAAACATGTATTTTAAAACAAATTTAAAAACCATGTTTAGTAATATGTTTAAATTTAAAACCATTCTTTTTTCAAAATTATACACATATGAAATTACATATATATTTATTAAAAACTCTCAATTTTCAAATTCACATATCCATGTGTGAATATTTATAGATGTATATATATAAATACAAATAAATATGTTTATGAGAACTAAACTTGAAAATCGGCATCCAAAGCATGAAACCAAAATAAAAAACAAAATGATAAACTAATTAACTTAAAAAATAACAAATGAGGAAACCCAAAATAATTATTCCATTGAAATCATGAATCGCCTAATAAAATTTCAGGAACAAACCCAAAAAACATTAGAACACCCAATTCCTATTTGAAAACAATTATAGGTATTTTATAAATCAAAATCACAATTTATTCATTTGGTGCTGATAGAAAAAATGGTAAATTCTACAAGGACCCATTTGGAAATCAATTGGAATCACTTAAAATCCTTTAGAAACATGAATATTTATATCCATATGAAACCAAATATCATATATAGTTTTAAATAACCCAATTTTAATTCTCATGAACATGAAACATATATTATGGAAAATAAAGAGCAGGGAAACATCTACCTTGGGCTGGTGTAGATGATGGGAATCCTTTAAAATTTGATAGAATAAGGCTTGAAGAACCCATTTCACACCCTAGAAACATAAAAAATTCCATTTATAACCAAAACCCCACTTTGGGTCTAGATAGATAACACTAAATGGATATGAGGGATGAAGAATCAAGGGTAAGAGAATAAAAAAAGGGAGTATGCAGAGGAGGAAAAGGGAGAGGATCACTTACCTGAAATGATTCACTCTTAAATAATAAGATAACACCCATAGATTGAAGTAGAGGAGGAGGATTAGTGTGGGTGGGAGGATACCATTGGTCATGCATGTGAGGGGGTTATAGTTTGGTCATTGGGGTAAAATTGAGGAGAGGAATCATTGTAATCTTCAAAACATTTTAAAACCGGATACATCGTACAGTTTCTATACGAATTTACTAAAATATGTTCCAACCATGTTCCCTTCATTGGTCACACTAAGAAAGCCACATGGATGGATCATCGGTTTAAATATACGACACTTAAAATATTAAAAAAGACTCTATAAAATAAATAATATATTCACATGGTCACTGCATGGTTTGCACTAACCGTGTTCGAACCATGTGATAGAGAGAATTTCAAAAATTTCATGAAGAATTAAAAACGGTTCAACCCAGAAATCTAGTAAATAAATATATACTAATTAATTAATCAATTAAATAAATAAAATATGTTTTGGGGTGTCATATAGTGTCATTTATACATGGTACATGTCAATATAGTATAGGACTACTCGTATTTTCTGGATTATCCAAAATAGTCAAATGGTGTTGATGAATACATCCCATGTCATTCATCTAGAATATGACATCATCAGATGTACCTAATATAAGAAGTTTAAAACATTATATATTTTTCCAATAATAATGTACATGAATAAACTCTATATAATTAAACCAAGTATCAAATGTCTATACTCATCATATAAGTGAAAAAATCTCACCATGGTTGTGCTTCAACCAACAACATGATCAACAACATACCCAACCACCCTCTAATTATCTTATTTTCATTTAAATTGAATAATAAATGTATAGATGTATGAGGTTCTCATGCCAGGTATCTTGGTAACCATAGGTAATTAGGATAGATAATAAGCAAGAATAACTAAGTATATTGATGATAATATAACAATACATGGTATATACTTTAGCGGACATGTCTAAGTAAAAAGAATATACATATTACCGAAAGAATAAATTTATCATATCTAATATACAATACCATGTAATGAGTATATTATTTTATTCATCATAATCATAAAATAACATGAAAACCTATAATAATCCATGATAATCATCAATTAAGGACTAATCAATGTTTTTCTTCGAGTGAATATAATCATTTTACCATTGATGAAAAATAAATTTATGGCACACATGAATTAATGATTTATGGATATTGACAATATTATATAATCATGATACATTATATATCCATTACATCAATATTTCATGTATCAAATACCTAGAGAACTTACATGACCCTCTTGTTGTTCCGACAGTAATGGATTTGTCTACATATCTGCTACATTGCCTTCTATAACTACCCAACAGATAATTACATAACCCCTATCAACAATTTTCCTTATGAGATTGCTTTCTAAATGATGAGTTTAGTTATTTGGTGAGACTAGGGTTCCATAGAAATGCTGATAGATCCATATTTTCTGTAATATTGATTTATTTATTCTATAATATTAGGAACCACCTCATGTTCATATATGTACTTACTGACCGAAATATCTTTTTTCACATCATCTAATGCAGCGATGTAGTTTTCATTTGTGGTTAACTTTTCTATACTGGTTTATATGAATCTTTTACAAGTGATATATCCATCATTTATACAAAAAACTAATTCACATTTAGATTTTGTGTCATCATTCTCAGATTGAAAACTTTCATATTTGTAACCTTTTTCATATTTCTCATTTTCTCATCTAAATACCAAGAATATATACGTAGTCATTATCAAGTACTTAAAAATGTGCTTTATAGAAATCCAGTGACTCTCACTAGGATTGTATTTCTATCTACATGTAATTCTAAGAACATAGGTGAAATCGGGTTGACTACACAATATAACATACCTAATATATCCATTAGTAGGCTCATAAGGAATTATATTAATCCTTTATTACTCTTTTGAAGGATCTTGAATCTTATTAAGATCCATTCCTTGCAAAAATGGTAAAGGCCCCCTATTAGAGTTATCCATGATAAAATTATTTATCACTTTAATAATTTATTTTCCCTATATAAGTATAAGTATCATATTAGATATATATTTATAGATCTTCAAACCTTTTATATTGGTAGCTTCACCAATGTCTTCCATCAAGAAGAATTTACCCAGTTGTATCTTTACATAGTGAAGTGTCGAGATTTTATTTCTAATAAATAGTATTTAATCCACATATAATATTATAAACATCAATACACTCCCACTAATGAACTTATTTACACTATAATCATCCACAATCATGATGAAACCAGACTCTTTCATTACATTATTAAACTATATATTCTATCTTTGAGAATCACATTTTTTTTCATAAAAGGTCTATTGCCACTTTCATACCATAGCAGTCACATTTGAAACATCGGAAACCTTTATAATTTATCATATTGAAATCCTCAATTAGATTTTGTTTCATTAAATTAGGTTTTGACATCCATTTGATATATCTCATAATCAAAGTAATTTGTTATGGTGATAAATTTCCCAATGGACTTAATCATCACAATAGATGAAATTTTATCTTAACAGTTAATGCCATGAAATTTCATGTACCATTTCTCTAAGAAGAACGATTTATAGGAAGACACTATACCATAAATTTCATTTTTCTTATGAAAACCCCACATGAACACTATGGGTCTTACCCCTTTAGGTGAATACAGAAACTTTAAAACATTATTTGTGGTCATGGAGTCTATATCTGATTTCTTGGCTTTTAACCCTTCCTTTGAATTTTAATTCTTAATGGTTTTATGATAGGTATTAGGATAATCATTTTTTAATTCATTATCAATTTCCATGAGAAATTTTTATATTTTATATTCCCAATGAATACTATCAGATGTTTGAGTTTCTTTTGTAACTTGAGTAATTTCTTCTTCTATAACACTTTTTAGAACTAGATAAACTTCTATCTTAGGGTAATTTCCCATTTTTTAGTCTTAAATTTCTCCAATATTAACTTATATCCCATCGTATCCTTGAATAAAGTGTTCCTTCTCAAGGAAAACACCATGTTAGGCCACAAACACTTTACATTCACTAGGATTATATAAATAATATCCCAAAATCTCTTTGGCATAACCAATAAATAAGAATTTTTTATTTCGAGTTTAATTTATCAGATTCCAAACATCAAAGATATTCTTCAAAAAACTAAATCTTCATTGAATACGTAATATTATTTTTCTCATACTAAAACTCATATGGTGTCTTAATATCTACTTTATATGGAACAAAGCTTAGAAAGAATATATAAATATATATAGTATAACCCAATAATGATATAGGAAATCCACAAAGACTTATCAATGATTTAACCATGTATAATAGATTATTATTAACTCTATTAGACAAACCATTACATTATGTTTTTCTATATGGAGTGATTTTTGAAACTATTCTACAATCTCTTATATAATCTATGAATTCATGGTTCATGTAATCACCACCCTAATCTAAATGGAGAATATTAAAAAAATCCATGTTTATTTTTTATTTAGTTTTAAAACTATTTGAAATTTTAAAAAGTTTCATACTATTGTTTCACCATAAACACATAATCATAATAACAAAATTCATCAATTAATTTACTGAATTACCTAAAACCATCACCACGTTTTGTTACCATTATTCCATATACATCACTATGTATGAGATCCAATAGTCCACCATACCTTTCAACATTTAAAAAAAAGGATCTTTAGTAATCTTTCTTGATAAATGATATTCAAAATTATTATCTGATTTATAATTGAATTATTCCAATTATCCATTTTTATGGAGTTTTTAAAAAAAAAATCATTTATATGTCCAATTTGACAATGATAATGGTATGTTGGATTAAAATCATCCATGACCATCTAATTGTGAATGTTATTTACATTATTATACATATATAGAATTTATAAAAAAAATGATTATATTACTAATTTCATAAAACAATTTATTATTATATATAAATAAACTTTTTCCTTAATATAGAATGAAAATCCCTTAATTTAAAAACATGATATAAAAATAAAATTTCTATTTATATAGAGAGAATAATAACATGTTTCCAATTCTAGGACTAATCCACTTGGAAAATTTAGATTATATGTTCCAACCCATAATATAGAAACTCCTTCTACATTACTGATATAAATATGTACTTCACCCTATGCCAATTCACATTTATCTCTAAGTTTGTGTTTTTTAGAAAAAATCTATGAAACCAACCCATTATCTAATACCCAAGAGTCATAGTTACTAGAATTGATCTATATAATATTCACATTCATGTTATCATAATTATTTTTCTTTGAGAACACTTTTTTACCCTAAATCTAAATCATTAAGTATTTTATAAGTCATATTTGTATGTGATCTCAATATGATTATCATAAAGTGCTCCATTATATATAATAAAGATATATCAATGGGTAGGTGTCATATTTTAAATATTTTTATCAATGAATTTTAATGAATGTGATCGCATAAAAAATAATGACCTCATACGTTATATCCATTTAGTGATCAAATATATATGTATCATCATGGCGTGGGTATCCCATAAATAATCCATGACTATTTTGGTAAGGAATCATTCCAATCATAAGTGTTTTTATTCATGGATATTTTAGCGGGTAATTATTTTTATGCAATCCATAATATGGATAAACTCAACTCTATCCATATTGTATCCTAACTTTTTTGCTTTCCTGGATAGTGTAACATGATGAGAATTCCAAAAACAAGGCACATAACTATGAGGGACACCTTATTTATTATTTTCTTGATGCAATATAGTTCAAGAGAACCTAACTATTAGGATAACCCATACTAAATGATTGAGGTCACGAAAGTTTCTCTTTGGAAGGAAGCTCATGCTTTGTATTTTAGGGTCTTTTATAAAAGTATTACCAATTTAATAAACATAATATTTATATCAAATTAATAACTATTTCATATAAATTAATATTTAGCTACCCATGATTTATTCCATTATTTTTTCATGCTTTTAATGAGTTCATTTTTGAATACCTATTCCATCTAGAAAGTTAATGCGTTTACCCCAAATTAATGAGTAAATTTTACACAACCCACAAGTTTTTGTTTCACACCCAAAAATATAATCCAATAATATTATTACATTTCCAAATCAAACTTATGCTTAAATTATATAAACTTTTCATGTAATGGAATATAATTTTATTTGATTGATAATCTACACATGAGTAAGCCTAGAGAGATATATAGACAACCCCTAACCTATTTAGAAAAATGTTTAAGCCTCAATTCTAGTGGGTATTATAACTCCATTCCCCTCTTCCAAAGGAGAAGTTACTCAGCAGATAATTCAATTATTGATAACTCTAATACCTAATATGAAAAAAAAATATTTAAAAATTATCCTTAATCCCATAAATCTATAAAAATCGAGGTTGAGGTAGATGAAAAACTAAATTTTATAGAGTTGTACCTAGAATGTAATGCAAAGTTCTATCTCTTATTATCAATTTATCAAATAAATAAAGAATATAAATTTTTCAAATTCCATAATCAATTTATATACATGAATAATGAAAGGAATACTAATAAATAAATGAAAATGTCAGAAATTTAAACATGAGATAAAATATTATGAAAAATTAATAAATAAAATTTTACCATAAACATTTTATAGTTATGCTAAACATTATTGATATTCTACTATGTTGGATATAGACACATTATATCCACTTTCAATATGAAATATATCATCTTATTCATTATATAACATTTGACTTTAAATATATGATATTATTATGAATTATAAACATTTTATAATTCAATTTATATCATGTAAACTATTTACATAATCGAAATATAACATATTTAATCATTATTTAAACTATGAAGAAATCTATTCATATAAAACAATTATGTGCTCCCTATTATATATAAAATAAGGTCCCTTTTAATTACCACAATTAAAATTATTTAATTATTATAAATTCATAATTTTTAATATAAAAATATTTATATTTTTTTGTATTAATGTAACTTATGATTTATTTATAAATTATCCACATAATTTCTAAAAAACACTTTATTTCAAAATTACAGGGAATTCCTTATAATTTGGTCAAATATAAAATACCATTTAATATGATTTATAAATATGTTTTAAACCATATAAATTTGAAAAAACTTATTCTTAATATTAAAATTTTAATATTAATCTAATAGTTATAGTAACTATTTCAAAAAATTAAAAATAATTAACAGTTAAATTTTCATACATAATTTATTTTTTAAAATTTTTTAAAAAATCAATAAATATTTCATATTTTATGATTCAATTATTTATGAACAATTTATAAATGTCCTTAAACTTCGATGACTTTTTTCAACAATAATTATATAGACTATGATTACTAATTTATGTAAATCCTTCCTTTCAAACTTTATTACATTAACATATTAAAATAAATCAAGTTTTTCTCCAAAAATTATGTTATCATATAACATGACATTGAGATGGGGGAACCAATTATGAATTCATAAAATGTGTTCTTCATTTAACTGTTAGATAAACATGTTGATTATATAATGATAATTTTTTTAGGCCACTGACCGGTTTTAGAGGTTCATTATATGAACAAAGGTAGTTGGAGAAAACATACAAATTTGAACAATTTATGCTTTATAAATTCTACATGTAATATAAACAATGAACATAAACATGAATACTAAGATAATTGTAAGCTCTATTATTAATATTTCCTTGAGTATGCTTAATGTCGATCATTGGATCAAAAAATGATATCCCCTTAATTTGAGAGAATCAAACTAGCTAAAGGATTCCAAAAATTATTTTTTGGGATCCCTAAATGTAGAATGGGTTCTAACACTTAAACCCATTGTTAAACTATGTCTCAGGAAGAGTATAATATCAAGAGTCTTGCATACAATCAATTACACCCAATTAGAGGGATTTCATCCCCTTATATAAAAATATTTGATGTGTTTAATTTAATGAAATATGTCATCAATATTCAACAAATTAGTATATATTTAATCCCATTGAACTTTTTCAATGACTTCCTTCAATGATTTAAATCCATTTAATATATTCATTATAGATTACATTTAATCCATTCATAATGGATTAGAACAGATAAAAACCCTTGGGAAGATCAATTCACCTAAATTTGTTCATATATTTTAGTGAACATACAATTATATCCCATTATACAAGTTTTTTGTGAGGTAATGAACTTTTTTAGGCCTTTACTTTGTGTTTCTATGGTGTTACAGGTGTTAAGAGAGTGATTAAGGAGTTTAAGAGGTCATTGTTGATTTTTCCCTTCTAAGAGTTCTCCATGCCAAGGTAGTTCCCTTATAGATGGTAATAGTGAATGGAAAGGGTTCACTATGGGTGTGGTGAGTGGATTCTAGGGATCTGAAGCTATAGAGGTTGAACATAGGGTTTGAAATTTTTTTAATCAAGGGTGTGGTTTCCAGATAATCTCCATGGGTGAAATAGAGAGTGGTTTAGGTCATCATGTGGGAAGATATTTTGAGTATTAAAGGTTGTTTTCTATATAGTCTATGTCTTGGAGGGTCTTGCATCAAGGTGCTTTACATTTAAGTTGGTGTGGATAATATTATTACCTAAAAAGAGTCCCAATGAACCATGGGGTGAGGCACTATGGTGTAGGTATTGCCCATTGTGGTTCAAGGTACCATAAGATTCTAGTGGATAGGTCACTACATTAGGAGAGAAATTCCCAAATTATGGAATGGCTCATAGAGAATTTCCTTGAGGGAAATTAGGATACCCCCATTCTATGTTGGTGTTCATGGTGGTTCTTAGTTGAAGTGATGTCACATCTCATATACATGGTGTAAATAGTCTGTGTGATACCTCCACGCCACAATGGTTCCTAAGTTGCTTCATTAAATGGAAAACTATACATCACTACTTCATAGAGGGTATTATTGTTTGGGGTATTGAAGTAGGTCATAGGTTACCTAATTTATAGGGGTGATCAACATTTGAAATGGATAGTGTTGTGTCTTTATTTATTGGTGTATTATCATATTGGCTTGTTCAAAGGTTCCTATATACATTTTAGTCACCGCCATGTTGTAATAGTATCTAAGACTTGTTCTAGCCTTATATTAATAGAGATTCAGTATTGTTATTTTAGTCCCACCACCACTACAATTTGTTTACACACCTGTAATGTAGTTGATGAATACAAATTATTTATTGAAACACTACAAAATTCTTAATTTGTTTATTTAGATATTGTGTGGGATTTAATGATCCTTAAAATTAAAGAGTCCTTATGCCTATATGTATACATTTTAATATTATTCTTATTCCACCTTACTCCATTTAAGTCTACTTTTTCATTATCTCTACTTCAAACAACAAGATGTTGTATAGTTAAAATCATTATCCTTCTAAGGATTCTAACTTTAATTGATTAATGGAATTGTATCTTCTTCAGTTCATGGTGCATCTTCCATTGTTTACATTTATGTTTCTTGTTTTTCTTTCTAGGATAGTGATAGCAGTGTTATGGCATAGATATGATTCTTTTTTATTTATGGTTGATGATGAATGTGAGATGGAATGGATTGTGGAATATATTGGTTGAATCTTGGGTGCTTGACTTTGTTATCATTTCATGGATCTTTTTATACTTGATTTGATGTAAGATAATTTTATGCTCTATTTTATGTTTTGAGAAAATGTCTTTTGAATTATGTAAATTCATATAGGAACCATATTCAACCCTTAGAAAATACCTTTAATACCATCAACTAAAATTGAATTGTGGTAAATATAGTCATTAACTCTTGATTACTAGCCCTTCCGAATTTGTGAATGGAAACCTCCTCCTTTTCTAAATTGAAACTCCCCCATTATTTTATTAAGATGCAACATCTTGAAAATCACCAAAAATATATATGTATCTCTCTTTCTTTAACCTTAACGAGTGATTTATGTTTAACTCTATCCTGGGGATCAGTGAAGATGATATGCTTCATGGGGGAGGGGTTGTGATTTATGTAGTCATTTAATATTATTCTCTCTCATGATCGGATGTGGAGATTTTTTCGGTGGATGGGATATGATTTTCTTGTTGATTTTTCTATAACAAACTTCTCTTATAACCTTATTTTGATTACATTATTTTAATTAATTTCATACCATTGATGGTTTTCTACTATTACTCTATACTACTATAATAGACAAATATATGGGTTCACTGTTATGAATATATGATTCCATGGGGAAATAGTCATCTAGAAAATTAATATGTAATGTGGGGATAACTAGATTAACAGTGAGAATGGAAGAAGATTATGACTTTATTTTCTAGAACTCATTAATTCATGTTGATTATATGATTTATATTTTATATTTTTTCATATGGGTGTTTGAAAATATTATAGAAGCAGTAAGGATGATGGGAATTGGGAAATATTTCATAAATAGAAGGGGAAGGGAATATGGAATGGGAATGATGCTATGGAATAATGAGGTTCACTTCCTTGATGTGATATTTCTATAGATTATGTGTGAATTTCTACAATAGTTATTATTATTAAACTAAACCATGAGTGTCAAAACTGATTTTATTATATATCTATATGATAAGTATGATGGGATAGAGAAATAGAGGATAATGTGGTAAAAATAAAAATTAATTTAAGAATCTTGAATGGAAATTAGAAATGGGAAAAAATAAATATGACCATCTGAACCTTTCCCAATTTTTTCCCATATATTAATAGTGATATATAATGTTATATGAGAATTTTTTTAAGGAAGGTATGATAAAAAAAATTCTAGGATGATAAGATAGAATGGAAATAAATTTTTTAAAAAAATTTCATACCAATATGAAATTATTATTGAATGTTGTGAGTAATATAGGATTTAATGAAATGATAATAAGATAATAGCTAAATAAACTAAGGGATAGATTGGGTAAAGGGGGATGATATTTATAATGTAAATAGGGATGTAATATTTTTTATTTGGATAACCTTTAGAAGATGGGGTTTTATTTTACTATATAAATAATTTAAAGAAATTGATAAACCAGGTAATTAGAGGCATGTTGGGTAATGGCTAAGTGTTAGTTTATTGATTTAAGGGAACCTTGAGTAAGAGGTTGTGATTTTAGGTTCTATCTTATAGGGTTAAATTAATTTAGTGTAAAATATAAGTTAAGTGGAGAATTTAATGCATACAAATAATTATTTACAAATACTTTATACTTTTATTTAATAATGGAGAGTAATGAATTAATTGGAATATGATAACCTTTAAATGATAGATGATTTTAGAAAATATCTTGGAGATTTTTATGATTGGTATATTTGATGGTGTTGTGTTGGTTAAAAAATTGATGTGATTGATTTAGTAATTATGTATTATTTTCATCCCCAAATAATATCCTAAGATGATGCATGATTGTTATAAATATTAGGCTTGTCTAACAAGGCTTCCCCAAACCCTAGTCGTGCCTACTTCGGCTTCATGCAAGAAGAGTAGTCAAAACTAGTCATCATATGACTTGGATCTTTCGAAGATGTCACATACTGATTGGATCACTAAGATGCCAGTATTTATTCTCTATTATACCTTAAATGAACAATCATATCCATCCTTCAATGTCTATGAATACTCTACCTTTATGGTTTACTCACTCAGATCATCCAACTATCCATTGTCACGTGATTGTTTTCTTCACATGATGTTACACCCACTAAGAGCATGTTGAACTGTAAGAATAATATATGTGGACTAGGATCAATCCATATCCATTAATCCAATTTATTTCATTGAGATAACTTTTATTTTGAATTCAGATATAAAAACTTAGTAAACTTTTGAACATTCTCACTTTAAAAACTCTCTTTATCTCCCTATCTACAGATTGAATTTTTAATTAATTTTATACAATTATATGTTTTGATTTTTAATAGTGGATTTAATATTTTTAATGATAATGACCAAATTTATTAAAAAAATAACTTTTATTAATGTACAATATGTATAGTAAACTTTGTAATTATTATCACCAAGGTTAATAGTAAGTCGGGTAATTAAGGTTAAAAATAATGTTTTAAAGATTAGAAAAATGACCCTAGAAATTATAAAAAAAACTATTTTACGATTATTAATAATCCATAATAATTAAGGATCATTTATGTTACCATTTTTTCCCATTTTTATGATATTATAAACATTATAATATTTTATTCAAAGAAATCTCAAACTTATTATACTCTTATTTTTAACAAGTGAAATATTTTTAATATAGGGATATCTACGTGATATATTAAACAATAAATATTAATTAAAAATATAAAAAATTTATATAAATCATAAAAAAATTAATTTTTAGTGATGAAATAATTATCATAAATAATTACACAATGATGAGGCAATAATTATTCAATTAATAAAAAAATCTATTAAAAGATATTAAAAATATTAAAAGAAATATAATTTAATAATTTAATGTTATCCATTAATTGTATATCTTAATATTACATGTTAGGGATGTACTAAATGGTTTTTTAGAATATATCTTGTAGTATAGATTTTCTTAAATTCCATGTAATGAATAGTGTCAAAATTGAAACTAATGTTGTTTTATGAAAATAAAATTTTATTAAATTATTTAAAAATAATTAAAATATTAAATAACTTTAATGGGATCCGATATGTTTCAAAATATCATAAATTTTCCATTTTTAGTCTAATTTAAACATAATATGTAAAAATAATATCCACTTAATATTCAAAAAATTAAATACCGTAGTTAAAATTAAAATGGGTTAACTAAGGGTTAATTAAATGATAATGTTTAAAATAACCCAAAACATATTTATAAAATATATTTCATTATTTTATTAAAATAATATAATATCTTATATTTGAGTATATTTTTTTGGAGGTATTTGGAGTTATATTTAAATTATTGTAAATTTATCTTTTGATAAATTCTAAATGTTACCCTCCCCTCTCTCATAAAAGGGAACCTCTTATTATCTTTCATTTACACTTGAAAACATGTTTTGCTTGGAAAAACCCATTTCAAATGTCCACCCAAAATCCCTCACTTTATCTTCGAATCCTTATTTTGGACATAAATTCAACCATGTAAGTTCTTCGGTGCAAACCAAAAGGAGATATCTGAAGAAGAGGAAATGTTCATCAATTAACATATTTTTATTCATTCCTTAAACCCAATAAATTATTTTTATTTCATGTTTATATAATAACCAAAAAATCATTAATATACTTATATGTTTTAATGTTATGGTTCTGATATAAAACATCACACAGTTCTATCAAAATGGATATGAAATTATCGTTCAGGTATACGACGGACTTCCACCCCGTGAACTGATGTCGTTCGTCCATCCATTAACACCATTAATGGATGAGAATAATGAGGTATTTTTAGTTTATATAAGATATATATTATTTTTTTGTTTTTTTTATGATTCATTAATATTTATATCACACATACATTCATGCTTTCCATTTTTGTGAGAATATGATAACATCGTTCATCTGTATGACAGATTACCACCTCATGAAGCGATGAGATTCATTCACGATTTACATAGAATTAATTAAGGATGTTTTTAATAAAAAATGTGATATATATGACCTAAAAATTGTTTTTAATTATAATATATCATATACTATTCTTTCTTTAATCTTACAAGAAAATGAAAACAGTGTTCATTCGTATGTACAGTATACCGTCTCCATGAACAATATATTTTATTTTCAACCACTAAATTTTATGAATAAACATAAATTCTTATATAATGAATATATATCATATTTATATCATATTTATCAATCTGAATATAATAAAATCATGATCTAAGTTTCATGAAATGGAATAATAAGTCAAAACATGTATGAGAAACAAAGAAACTGCTACTCGAAACATAACATTAACATGGAATTGTTAATAAGTGAGTAATATAATGTAATAAGTAAATAATATATGGTATTATATATATTATTATTTTCATATTTAAGATTTATAATAAACTTATATTTATTATACTAGAGGTTTTAACATGTCAGAAGTAAGTCAAAACTTTAAATAAGTGGATTTCTAGTCTCACTTTTATTTTTGCAAGACTTATGCTATATTCACAACTCGTTTATTTTGTGTGGTTTATATACTACCCATGAATTACTTATATAATAATTATACATAAATTTATGGGTTTTTATATATACATTTTATTATCTATATTTCATGGGGTTTATAGTTCAAAAGTTACCAAATCGGTGAGGTAATATTGTCTTATTTTCCTTATTTGAGACAGATGTAATGTTATGAAACTATATTCATTTGAAAGGAATATATACTAAACTTTGACATTTTGTGTCATGAATATACTTATTTTCATGATATTATATGTTTCATGTATTATTATTCTCTCTACATTCAGAAATATTTCTTATTAAAAACCATGTTTTTGGAAAAAAAACGATCAAATATGTTTTTAGATAATAATTTATGAATTTTCATGGAAAATGATTCCAAATATGTTCAAATTGATTTTAAAATATTAATTTTTAATTTTTAAAGGTTATTTTTAATGAAAAAGGCTTTATAAATAATTTATAATTTAAAACGATTTTTTTAAAGAGGAAAGGATATTTTCCTCAAGAAATGTTTTAAAAAGATCTTTCAAAATTAGTTTCCACCTACAATGACATAAATTGGTGTTATTCATGACTTATAGGGTATATTATCCAAGTATACCATTCATATTTATTCACTAAATGGTTTATGTTTTTATGGAATTATGGTTATGAATTCCGATACATTTAAATGAAATAATCTATGATTAAATGTTTACAAAAAACATTTCTTTTCATGATTTATAATGTGATGAATGATTTATGATCTTGTGGAACATAAACATATGATTTAATTATATTATTAGTGGGACCTATATATCCCTCTAATGTATTGAGTCTGTATGGATAAATCTTGGGGTATATATGTTATGTGTGAACCTAATTTCATGCTCACAATTCTATGAATTGACCTAATTTTAATGTGAATAATTTTATGTGTAGACTCAGTTTTCATGTCCATATGTTTATGAAAGGGCATGATTTCATCTCTATAACATAATGAGTGAACCAATTTCTATTTATAAATGTTCACAAAGATATGATTTTATGTGTATGCCCCAATTTCATTTATTATTTCAATGTTATGATCTCTTAGATTATGTTATTTAATTATCTTGTGATTCATGTCTTATGAACAGCCAATTTTTTTCATGACTCGTGCAAATGATCTTTGATATGCATGGTATGATCCTCAAATGTTATGTTTATATTCTCATACCCTTATATGCTTTTTATTCTTACATAACTCCCTTTTTTACCCTTACAGGACATTAGAGCTCACACTTTCTTATGTTTTTTCCCTAGGATATTATGAAATTTATTAAGAATGATATTACAAAAAGGGTCATAGTTATGAAGAAACAGGAAAGAGAAGATGCCAATGTATTATGAAGCAATTTTTTTATGTTTCCATGTTTTTAAAGTCACTAAACCAATATGCTATTTATGTGTTTATTTGTGTAATGTATAAAATATTCTACAAAAATGATGTAATAAATTTTTATGAAAATATAGGATAATTATAGAATATACCCTATAGGATCAATTTAAAAATAGTCCATCTTATTACCTTGAAATGTGTTCCTTAGATACTCTCAATCATGTCGAAATAAAAAATCCAAACAAGAACTTGTAACAAGCATAAATTTAAACAATAACACACCTAAAAATATTATGGTGTTAAAGTGCATACTAAAACATAGAAGTTTTTTAATATTAGGTATTTATGGTTAAATAAATATCCAAATAATTGGAGACACATTTTAAATTTTTCAGTGGTTTAAACCACTGCTAAACACCATAGAATTTTAACAAGAAATAGGGGGTATAAACACACTATTACCTAAAATTTAAAATATATATTTTTCAATATCATATATAATTTCATACCTTAAACAGTCATAAAAAATAAAAAATATACAATAATTATAAACATAATATCATACAACATTTTAAATAAAAAAAATATGATTGTTTTTGTTAGATGTTGAAATAAAATCATATATATGTTTTCTAACAAATATATAACGCATAAACATGATGACACAATGTCATGTATACCCCTTAATATTATAATGGATATGCCTAAATAATTCACACTCTTGATATTCCTATCAACTAATATCCTTCGATTCATATAATTCATGTTCTAAAAATAATTTGCAATATAAATTTGTTTTAATTATTTATTATGAATAGAAGGATTAAATTTCTAGAGAAATGTTCTCTGTCGTGACCTAAAATAAAAATTAAAAAATAATTATACTTATATTTCATAGAAATGTAAAATAAAAAACACTAAAAATATATATTTTCAATAAACATGAATATTTATCCAAAATCCCATTCTTACAAGAAATGAGAATGTTCCCCCAATCATGATACATGATGTGAAGGAATATAATCTCACATAATGCTTCCCCAACATCTTCCTGAATAATCCTTTGACAACATCTGTAGGCACCACAAACATATCAAATGTCCCAACTACATTAAATTATTTAACCCTCCATAAATTGGATGTATTCATGTCTATTTATATCCTAATATTAACATAATGTGTTTAATAAATATGTTCCAAAATTAGTATAAATATGTAATAAATTATTTTTTAACATTAACAATTATATACCAATCATGTTCAGCCTCCAATATCCAAATAATGGTAACTATGGAACCATATTATCAGTTGATGACCACTCCATAGATTCTGAATCTAATACCCCCAACATCTATGAAGTAGATGTCATTTCACTAGAAGTATGAAGCATACCTGATGAATATGAGATTATATAAATTGGAATAAATTATAAATAAGTGGGCATACCAAAAGTATGGAGTGTAGCTAATAATGCTAGGAGTTTATGTGATGGGATTAATGGAATACTAGTTGTAGAAAACCAAATAATATCTTTAAATCATTTTTAATATAATTCATATATCCAAAGAGAATATAAAACAAAATGAAACATGATTTGGGATATAAAATAAGAAAAGTTTTTGAAAATGGTGTACATAAATTTTTTAAATTAATTTATTATAAATAAAAACTTTAAATTTATTAATGGAGGATTGAGAATATAATAAATTAATTCATCCTTCACTATTTTATTTTTCTCCCCAACCATTAACATGATTTCATCATCTTCTCCCTCCCATGAGAGACTGACTATTTCAATATCACTATAGAAATATAAATCAATATTTAAATTATGCACTTTTCTAAATCCTGAATAAATATTTTGTAATTGTGATATGATTTCTAAAACTAATAATAATTTTGGTGGTGGCATCAAATCATTCTATCTATAGAAATGTGACTTGTTAAACTGATGTATATGAGATGCATCTACGAAAAAATAATGACACATGAAATTCCACTTTCTACTCTATGGTTGTCTTCTAGGATTTAATTAAATGTTTAATATATGATATTCTTGGTGAGTGTGAGTGTTCGATCTAGACATGATTTCTAATCCAGATAAATCACTAGTCACCCACATTAGCGCTTCATGCATTTTGGACATTTTAGTTCTCATTGCATCATATGTATATATACCATTGTCCAATTACTCTTGAAATTATTCAATAATAGGTTGATGGTATATTTCAATGTCATTTATATTCATTTTTTTATTGGAATGATAATCAAAACAATGAAATAATTTTGTTACATTGACATCCAAATATGTAGATTTTAAGCGATAAAAATATTTATCCATGTGCTATAAATTTTACTTAGAGTTATGAATGAATTAAATAAATCAGTTTCCAGTCCCAAAAAACATATTACTTGGATCTAATGATAAATTTTTATATAAATACTGAAATTATTTCAATGATTTAGAATCTATTTAATTTCATATAAACCCATTGTTGTTGTTTCCCAGGGAATGACACTTCATTTTCTCAGTTATTTTATAATACATGAACAATATTTACAATCATGGATTTAATGGAATTAAATGTGAAACCTTCACAGTAGATTCATTTCTATTCTTATTTATAGTAAGTTTATTGGGAAATGTAGGTATCTATTTATAATTGAAACCGGGATTATTAATAACTTTTTCCATTGCAGAAAATCATTCAAGAATCTCAACAAATCCATCATGAAACAACACCAATATCATTGAAATTTCTTTATTTGTAATTCTAAATTAGAACTTGATATGGTAAAATTCATTTATAAAATAAAATTTTGTATATTTTCAACATCCTTCATACAAATTCTGATTTTTATCATCCACTAATTTATAAAACTAATTTGATTTCTTATTTATCATATGTCTAGTTCTAATTTCTTTAATATCCAAAACTGACTCAGATGATATATCAAAATACTTATCATGTTATGTTTAAATGGTGAAAACATAATTAATTAAGTTTATAATTTCATTATCCAATATTGGGCTAATAGATTATTAATTCAACTAATGGTCACTCATCAAACTTTCTACAATGTTCAATTCCTTATCCCAAATACATCTCACATATCCAAAAAAATAATTTTCTGTCAACTGTTCATAAACATTGTATATTTTAAACCATTTTTTGTAATTATATTTAGAACATTGGAATTTTATTTATTCATCTACAGATTTATTTTCAATTTAAAAATATAAAAATGCCTCTAACCCCATAACATATTGAGGTGTATTCTGAGATAAAATAATCCAACTTTTACCTATTTGTATCTTATTAATAGATATCTATATAAAAAACATAACCCAAATTAATTAAATGAAATAATCATAAAAATAAAACATAATGTGGAATAACATATAATCATTTTAAAAATTTGACTAAGAACAAATCATCAAATATAATAAAATTACAATCAATTTATATTATGATTTTATATTTTATTATAAAAATATAAAATATATCATATACAAAAATACATATAAAATAATAAAATAATGATTACACTATAATGTATTAAAGAAAATTATAGAAAAAAATGTAAAAATAATTCATGAATGCATTAAAACAAAAAATCAAAAAAAAAGAAAATTAACCCAAAACATTTACCCTACAATCAACTAAAAATTCATTGTATATTATATAATTAATAAAATGAGTAACAAATTAAAAAACTAAAAACAAAACATGATCATCGGATTTGTAATTCAGTGGATGAATAGGGAATGATTAGGTAGACGTCAAACTGTAGGTCCCTACAAATTTATTTATATGTTAGTTTTATAATATATTCCAATAACATGCAAAAAATCATTTATTTCCCATTAAAGAAAATCCCAAAATTTCTAATTTGAAATACTTGTGTAAATATCAAGGAGTTTTCTGAAATTATTGATTAATAAATATAATATAATTTTAGTGATTTTTGGTACTTATGTTATACCTTTTAGAAATAGAAAAAGAAAGGGAAGAGGTTCGTGCACATAAGATGAAGATGGAGAATCATCATTAGAGAAGGAGAAGGGGGACCAGGAATAAGAATAGGTGGTTTTCATGATAGAGTACGAATGAAAAGGGTAGTGGTAGTTCAAGTGAGGTAGGAAGGTGGAGAAGGGAAGGGTATGATGGGGGAAGAAGTTAATTTTTAGGGTTCATGTGAAAAAGGAATGTGTAAGAGAGGGGAAGCTACTATGAAAATAGGGTTTAAATTATAAAACCTTTTAAATAACTGCTTATAATAAGAATAAAACTGGTAGTTTCATAAATAACCCCCACTAATATCTCATTATTTGATTATTATATTTATCCTCAACTAAAAAAATAGGATTAATCAGTAGAAAATTTAGTTTTTTTAATTTGTGACAGTTTTTTTAAAACCAGGGAAATGTATTCTTTTTCATCATAGTTTTCCATTCCTCGATATCATTAAATGGAAATGTGTAATAGTATTAAATTCATGGAAGTTTTGATATGTTAGTGTTATGGATTCATGAAAGTTCAAGGTATTAACACATACGTTTTATAACATATGAGATAATTCATGGACAACTCGGTTTCATCCCTAGGGGCTATGTAAGGATGTGGTCAACATGTGATGGTGATCGATATAGCTCGAAAAATACACATGTCATGATCATCAAAACTATATTTTTATCATAACATAGATTCTATGAGGTACTACTATATCATTGTTTATAGGATAATCATTCCCATGTAATGGGTGATTCGATGTAGCCAATTGATACACTATGAAGAAGAAAGATCTTGAGATGACTATCTTAGATATTTAGTGAGAATATGATAGAATATTGTTGTTGCGACCATAGATAGTGAAATGTTCATGAATTATTCATTTTTTTATAGAATGGTTTATATTTAAATCATGTTTGATCTTAAGAGTTTTGTTTTCTTGTTATTTCTAGTATGTTGATTATGTGTTAATCAACCCTTTGAACTCCAACATAATCATGCTCAAATTTGATGATCCTCAATTTAAATTTTGTGTTATTCGAATTCTTGGTGTTGTTTATATATTGTTTGATTAATTTTTTCTTTGTAATAATTTATGAAATATATTTTTTTAGGGAAAAAAAGATTATATATAATGTTATTTGATATCTATTTTATATAATATCCTTTTCATTAAGTTTTCATTATTGAATCATGATAAATATGATTAAGTAATGTTTTTTCTAATTGATTTGTTCTTGGAATTATAAAATTAAATCTTAATTGGATACATTGAAAAAAAGGTATAGTTTGTTGATGTATAAGACCATTCACTTTTAAAAACACTATTGGAGCATCTAAAAGAGTGAAATAGGTAGGAGATACCTATACATATCATAGAGTTCCCAAGGAATTTCTAATATAGATTCTTATCCTCTCACATGTGGATCGTTAAGTCGATGGACATCCTATTTTGGAGGTTGTTCCAAGGAAATAAATTTAAATTCCTATGTACCAAGCCAAGAGCCAACCAAGCCATTTTACATTAAGGAACACAACACAAACAATGTCATGGTGGATCTACACATTTTTTTTTAAAGATCGAGAAATGGATTTTGTATTTTTTAAAATGAATTGTGTTTCATATCTAATTTCATAGTATTTTTAGATATTTACTTTAAATGAGGAGATATAATACACCACACTTATAGAGAATTCCATTTTAGAAGAAAAATATAAAGGTATAGCTAATTTGGAATGTTTTGTTTGAATACATGATCTTTCCACTAAGATAAGGCTCCACCATGGTTGTTTTTTTCTTATTGAAAAGTGGGTTTGGCCTATAATTATTTAATGTATTTCCCTCTTTTTAGTTAATCTTATCTCCAGTTCCAAATTCCCTATATTATTTTGATTCATTTTTAATCTATAAACCCTTTATTTTTGATTTTTTATTAAATCAGGTAATCTTATTTACTATTCAATCAATCTTATGTTCCATGTTTTTCCATTAATTTCCTTATTTCACTCACATATTAAGATATTCATGTCGATCATGATATAAATCCTTCCAATCATGAGTGGTAAGTCACCGAAGGGTGGAGGATCAAGAGTAGAGGGATGGGTTGTTTAATTTCTTTATCAATTTCACTCATGAATATTGGTTTAAATTATTAATTACTTTTAGATTTGATTATTCATTACATACCTTAATATGTCATACAAAAATGATTATTGAGGGAGGATCTTCTAAGTGATTGATAGGATTAAACTGTTATAAATATTTTGGATTCATCTTTTCTGTATAAGATTGATCTTAATTCTCTTAATTTAATTTATTTGTTTTATCAATATATTTAGATTATATTAGGTAGAAAATTTGGATTTGACTATAAATAATTTAGTAATTTTATAACAATATTACAAATAATTGATTCAATTAAGTCATTAATGAATTCAATAGTTTTCTATTATGAAAAATCGTCTTTTAAATTTTATCTTCTACTTATGTTTTTATTTAATTGTACAGATACCTTTAGATACATGTTTTTTTATCCAAGTAATTCATAACATTATGGGCAACAATAAGATCATGTGAGCTCTTAAACATTATAGGTCTTCATTGTGGGACTGACTTTAGACTGACATTATTCTATGTCCTATTAGTTTAGTAAAGGATTGATCACTCTAAATTTTTGAACTTTGACATCTCGTTGGATGTAACAATGCTAGTGGGCCAATCACTTTCAACATGGTAAAAGGTCCAGGATATGAAATTGTAGGTCCCCTATTGATGACTTGTGATGACATAGAAGTAATGAATCATCAATACCATGGAACAGATGTACCCAAAATGGAAAAAGATCTAGATTTTGTATTTCATTATATTTCACAACATCACCAACATAGTAGACTTTTTGACATTATTCATATGCTCAAAAATGGAATTGAGCCTCCTATATGTTGATGTGGACAATATTTTTGAAATTTTTTGTTCATAATAATATTTAAAAATCATATGTTTATATTTTTGTAATTTCTTTGACATGTTTTTAATTTTGATGATGATTTTTTAAAAAATAATTGTAATTATTTTAAACAAATTAATCTTCAATTTAAATATAATATCCAAAAAGGTAATATATTAAATTTTTAATTTTTCTTGTATTCATTTTTTCAGAATCATATCTGACATAGTTAATTTATTTGTTTAATTATGAAAAAACAATCACTTAAAAAATCCATTAACGTTAAAATATTTGAGTAAGAAATTTTTTAGTATTTTAGAAATTCTATAAGATTTAGAATTTATCTAGATATTTATTTATATAATATATTTCAAACATTTTATGTATTAATGGATTTAATATATTTATTTATATAATTAAAAAAATTATAATAGGTTCCCACAGATAGAAAATAGAGAATCCATGGATACCTAAATGATGTTTTTCTTAAATTATTTTCTATCCTACTATCCTTGCCTTCATTTTCAAGTGTCCTTTTAATTTATCTTGACTAATCATGTGACCATAACCTTATTCACGTCTCTATTTTCGATCACCTACCTCCTTCTCCACACTCATCATCATTGTCCTACTTGTGTCCCCCACTTTCCTATCACTATCTCTTGCCCCAAATGTGGGCTTCGGTGACCTGTCTCTATATGTCACCCACTTCACTCCAAGATCTCTTCTGTCACGACCTGTCCTCAAGGCCCGGGCCATGGCTACCCTAAGCCCGCCTTCCATAGGCCAGAGGCTGGAAACTAGAACCAAAGACGTAATCCCGATAATAGGGAATTCATTGCCTTTTTAACCTGTAAAACACACATAGTCTGAACACTAGCAGTAGAGGCAAAAAATGGAAATAAACACTAAGTAAAACTGAATACAAGAGAAAGTGCTGAAATAAACGGGGCCAGAAATACAGGCATAATAGTAAAGTAGAACTTCAGAAAATTAAACAACAACTACGGAGATGTACTCTGGAAATCCCACCTAAAGGGTGGGTACATATGGCCTCCTCAGCACCTCAGGTCCATCTTTCCGCTCTGTGTACGTCTTTCCAAGTGTTCTACCTCCGGGTACAGCCCATCTCTACAAATATCTACCTTGATCAGTGATTCCCATCATCTGAAACCAACACAATTAAGTGCGGGCATAGCTCATGTAGGGGTGAGTATAACGATACTCAGTAGGGACTCTGAGACCCCCGAAGGTCTCCCAGAATAAATGAAGGATAAAACACAGAAGAATGATACAATCATGAAGTGTCAATCAACCATACTTAGGTATATTCCCATAAATATACCTAAGTTATCAATCTACGTTTGGCTCCAACTCTCGAGCCCAAGCACAACCCATTCCACACAGGAAGTAAATTCAATCACATCGATGATAATGATTGAAAGTCAAGACTCAGCTCACACAGGTATACATCATTAGTATCGTGATAGATATGATTAGTTGTATTCATTGATTCATCTAAGCTATCGAACCCACATAGAATCCTAATACATAAGTCTTCACGGTCGAACCCATGTAATATCCAAGTACAGAAGTCGTCACTGTCGAACCCACAAAGGATCCAAGTACAGAAGTCATCACTGTCAAACCCACGTAGGATCAAAGAATAGAAGTCATCACTGTTGAAACCACATAGGATCCAAGTACATAAGTCATTACTGTCGAACCCACATAGGATCCTAGTACAGAAGTCATCACAGTGGCACCCAGCTCTAGGGTTGCCACACACAGAATGCTCGATTCTAGGAGGGTCCCTCCTCAAGTAAAGGGATCGATACATCAACTATCATTAAGTCCAGAGTTTATGTATCCCGAAGTTCTACCTCATCAAAAGGAACCTAACGCGATAGACGGAGCATCAATCGGATGCCCGGTCTGAGAGTTATTGGCTTTTCCGTTCCATGATCCCTGTTTAAATTATGCTCGTTCCAAACTCGGACGTTTTCCAAAGTTGTCCAAAATCCACATAGAGTATTGCAAAATGACCGTCTCGTCATGAGGATCCTAGTTCCGTAGACCGTGCATCGATCGGACACACGGTCCAAAAGTTATTTATGTTTAAGTGAAATGGGCCCGGCCCGTCAAGCCCAGTGGGCTGGCGGGTGGCCCGACCGGGTTCTGCGGGTCCGACCCGGATGGGGGTTGGCCTGGCTCGGTAGTGCGCGGCCCACCCGCGGTCACGGCCTGTAGTTGTGGGCCGGTTCAGCACACCTGGTGGCGTCGGGCGATGCCGCCCCTCCTTGCTGCCCAGCCAGCCAAAGCCGACTGGTTTGGTCCGGCTTTAGGGGCCCATAGTTGTGGGTCGCGGTTCATCCGCACGCGGCGCTAAGAGGCATCGTGGTCTTACCAGCTCAGTCGGCAGGCGACCGACCACTTCACCAAGCAAAGAAGACCGCATAGTGGGAAGAGGTCCTCCCGCAACATGACGTCAAGGAGGTGTCGCGGTCCCCCAGCCTGGCCTTCTACGGCCGGCTGATTCGCTTCGCCCGAGAGACCCTTACTATGGGCCGCAGTTTCCCCCACGAGATCGGCGTGACGGTGCTGGTCCTCCATAGCCATGGCCTGGCTTGACCGTGACCTTCAGTCACAGCCTCCTTCATTCACCACCACCTCATGGTTGTGGCCACTTCCTCTGGCACGGGGCGACAGCACCGCACCCTTCCGGCTCCGCCTCCATCGCCAAATAAACCAACAAGCAACAGAGGAACATCGAGCTGTGTTGGTTCGGCCTATACCATCCGTATTAGATGATACCATTTGTCCAATGATGAAACAATGTACTCAACAAAGAATGATGTACAATTTTATTCTATTAAAAATTAATCATATCCCCCTACCTCGATTTCGAGAATGTTGCACGATGACGAGCTGCGGAAGACGAGCGTCGCCGTAGTTGGGCGTCGTGGAAGACCGTGTCGCGTAAGACGGATATCGTTCCATAAACCATGGAGGAAAAAGTCGTGAGTCATTGGTGATGTTATTCGTGGGTGTCGCCTCCCTTCCTTGTCTGGGTCGAAGGAGGAAGAAGATGAATTTCCTCACGATGGCTCCTACTCCTTTAATGCGGAGGAAGAAGAATAGAAATGGGTGTTCTTCGCTGGATAGGTTGATATCCTCCGGAGAATTAATCTCCTCTCCTTTATTCTCCTAACCAAAATTATTCCAACCCAAATAAGAGAATTTAATCTCTTCTTTTAATGTTGGAAAATTAATTTTAAAAGATTTAAAACACACAAATTAATTATTTATGTTATTAATTAAATTGTGGTGGCACCTTAATGAGAGGAGGTGAAACTTTTTTAAAAATCAAAATAAGGAAGGTGAAAGGTTTTAGGAGTTAAAGGGGAGTTTCAAACTTTGGGTTCATGTGGTCCCCACCACACTAAATCCTCTCATGGGTGGTTATGTGGGTGTGCGCCCCACCTCTAACTTCCTTTTAGAGATAATAACCACCAACTAAATTAAAAATTATGTAACACATAATTTTTATTTAGTTTAATAAGAAACCCAAAAATTAACTTCTCCTCCCAACCAAACACAACTACGGTAAAGGTCCACTTATGCGTATACCAGTTCTGTGAGTTCATCGATGTCCTCAGATTCCAATTTCGAGCATTGTTTCAAAAGATATAAAATGTTTCTCGCGCGTTTACTGAACGTACCCGAACAAAGATTTAGAAATTTATTATCAGTCACCCTCGACCCACTGCGGTCGAGGATAGGCTCTGCCTAGTTGAAACACGCCCCTAAGAACCCATCTTTACTCTCAGATTTTCAATCTGAGTTACCGTTTAAAAGTTAGGAATTTTAAAATAAAATAATTTTCATTTAATTATTTTATTTGCGACCAAAAACTAACTTTCCCTAGAGGCCCTCGCAGACCCAAGTTAGTATCTTCTTAAATAAATACTACCCTCATGACTTCAGCGGTGGTCTCAGATTTTTAATCTAAGTTACTGTTTTTGATTTATAAGCATTTGAAGAATAAAATAACTTTATTTAATTATTTTATTTACGGTTATGCCATTATCAGGTTTTCTCACAGGAGGCCAGCGCCAACTAAAATTAAGTCACGCCTAGGGTAAACTCGCTATCCTAAGTGCAATGTTGGCCTCAGATTTATGATCTATGTAACCATTTAAGAGTTATTCAACTTTTTTAGAAAAACTGTATACGCACATTAATTTAAGCTTAAAAAACTCTGACGGATCATTCTGGGCACTCAGTGCCTCAGAATCGTGCACCATCAGAAACCTTGGACTTGTAAAATTACAAAGAATTTTAGAAAAAAACTTCCATGGAATTTCAGGGTCTTTACATTCTCCCCACCTCAGGTATTTACATCCCCGTAAGCTACAACTCACACTAAAGAAACAAATGAGGGTACTGAGCAGGTATCTGAGCCACCAGCTCACATGTTCTCTCCTGGAGGTTTTCGTACTGCTAGAGAACATGCACCAGAGGAATAAACAATCCACATAGGACCTTCTCCTATTGATCCACACTCTCCAATGGAACCTCTGTTAAAGTCACCACTTCATCGATATCAATCTCCCCATGGTCGATGATGTGGGACGGATCATGAACCTACATTCTCAGCTCAGATACGTGGAAGACGTCGTCCACCCGGTGAAACAGAGGTGGATTTTCCAAGCGTTAAGCCACCTAGCCTACCCTGCTGAGGACCTGAAAACGTCCGAAGAATCACGAAGATAACTTGCCGCATCAGCTAAATCTCTGTAGACCTCATCGAGGTGAGACCTGTAGAAAGACATGGTCGCCATCCTCGAATTATTGAGGTCTCCGTCTCCTGGATGTACCACTAAAGGAGATGTGTGGAACTCTCTCAACACTTCCTCCTGAAGTGACAATGGTACCATAGTACGTTCTCTGAAGAGGATTACATGCTCTCCACCTTTAGAAAATCTGTTAGGTGCATGTCCTATGGATATATGAGCATGTTGTGTCTCACAGTCAGCGTATTCTTGCTGCGCCTCCCTAACTCTGTGAAGAAGTGGGGGAGTGACTATAAGAGACTGAAAAAAGGCTTCTCCATCTGTATCCACAATGGATTTATGCAATGCGGCCAGCTACTCTTTCGCCTCTCTTAACAAATGAATGCCTAATCTCCTACTGAGAGCATCTGCTACAAGGTTCCCCATTCTAGGAGTATATATTATATCAAAGTCATAGTACTGGAAGTACTCAAGCCATCGCCACTGCCTCAGGTTCAAATCCTTCCATGAGAATTTTTACCTAAGACACTTGTGGTCAGAGTAGACTGTGAAGCATTCGCCCATAAGATAGTGTCGCCACATATTCAATGTGAGACCACTGCTTCTAACTCCAATTCATGGGTAGCATAGTTCTTCTTGTGATGTCTCAACTTTTGTGAACCATATACGATCAATACTCGCTCCTACATCAGGAAACATCCATGTCCAGTCCCTGATGCGTCGCTGTAAAATACGCACCCTATGCCCTCCTCTGGTAGCCTCAAGATGGGCGCACTAGTCAACCTCTACCTCATCTTCTGAAAGCAATGATGGAATATCTCTGATTATACGAAGGTTTTTCCCTTATTTTTCAAATTTGATAGTGGTGATACAACTTTAGAAAAGTCTGGAACAAAGGTAAGTCTGGCCGACTCATGGGTGATAGACTGCACCCTCTCATGCATGATTCCATCCTGTGCTGCCTAGGTTTTCCTTTTCGTCAACCAAGGAAACCCCTATCCCAATGTTGTAGATAAACCACAACCTTTTTTCCTAATACAGTCAATCTGTGTATGAACTGTGGTTGCCCATTCCATACCCAAATTAAAATCGTAAGGCCTGGACACTGCCACCAAGAGGTTCCAACCCAAACTCCTTCCTGAAGGGTCATATCACACCATCGGCATAAGTGTGATTATTAAGTCACCTTTTAAAGGTATCTCCAAACATGAGGGTCAAGTAAATGGCTTAACATGAAACTCTAGGTCTAGTACAAGATTCGTGGAAGGAAGGAATGATTGGTACCTATGTATATTGATACGGCAGCTAGTAGTAGACACAGACGATACCTCAAATCATTCTTAGAGCCTTTAGGGCACAGTCCTTGACCACATGCAGCTACTCTCTTCCCCTTCCCTCAAGCTCCATGAGCCTAGTTGGGACTACAAAGGTGGGTGGTTGTAACATGTCGAAATGATCACCACCTCATGTTGCTCTCCTAGCTCTGCTTCCACATCTGCTGCCCTATAGATTCATCTATCCTTAACACTTCCTCTTCTTGAAACATTTTAAATGATCAAGTCTTTAGTACTGATGCCAATTTCATGAATTCCAACTGTTAACATTCACTGGCTATATCCTCTCATCCAATGAACATTCAACCACAAAGGTTTTCTCTAGCACCCTAACATAAGTAGGAATGATTAGAGGAAAAAGTGCAGGCTCATATATCCTTAAACACACCTCGCTCAGAGTTCTGAGCTCCAATGCACTGATTGAATCATATTCATCGAGTACCAAGAAAGATCGATATAACTCGATGAATACTCAGCAACCGACATGTCATCCTGCTGAAGCTGTATAAGCTCTAGAAAACTCTCAACCACCACCTCAAGATAGTCCTTAGCTGCCTATGGGTCGGGATCACCTCGTACATGAGGGATATCTAGTGTTGAAATTCATGTAAGTCACTATGCCTACAAGTGTCTTCTACCGGTACCGCTGGTAGTGTCTGTGGACCAACGAGTAGTGATATAGTTGGCACACTACCCGAAGGTACCATCTCAGAAACCGGTCAATGTACTGAAACATCATTAGTATGTCGTACAACCTTATGGTCACTCACTGAAAATGATTTGTAGCTAATATCAACATATTCTCTACTAGTGTCTCAACTTAGCAGAAAACTCCAGTAATAGCCTCCATCCAGTCCTCTGCTGCTAGGGAATCTATCTCACCTCGAGATCTCGAAGGCCTCTACTGCTGGAACTCGTGCAACACGCTCAGTCGGCGTGAACCGTCCTCCAATGCAGGTAATGGCATCTTCTTCCCAATGGGTGGTGGTGCTGTCGGTACACCACCCTAAAGTTCAAACATAGTAAGGGGGCCCTAAACTAGAGCCTCTTCACTCGGTGGGCCGTCATCATGTACTCTCTTGGTAACCCTAGTTGGATGTCTATGCACCAGCATCCTGATAAGGAACTGGTGCACCATAGTCAATAAGTTATTCCTTGTGAGATGACTCAAAGAGACCAAAAAGGAAACTCATGAAATACACACACAATCAGTGTTTTTTTGTACTGAGTCGGAAATCAGAAGTCGGGGTCCTGGTGTATGGATACGTTGTCTGCCGCACCAACACTGGACTCCCTAGACTAAAAGCCACACACAATACTCTAAACAGTATTGCTTCACAAAAAGATAGATCAATGTCCTAAGTTGTGTGGTAGAACCAACTCCTTTTATACCAATTTTTCACGACCCGCCCTCAGGGCCCGTGTCGTTACTACCCCAAGAATGCCTTCCATAGACCAGGGGATGGCGACTAGCACCAAATTCATAATCCCGATTATAGGGAAGGAATTTCCTTTTTAACCTATAAAACACACACAGTCTGAACACTAGTAGTATAGGCAACAACTGGAAATAACCACTAAGTAAAACTGAATACAAGAGAATGTGCTGAAAGGAAAGGGTCCGGAAAAACAATCCCAACAGTAAATTACAACTGTAGAACAGTAAATAGAAACTACTAAGACGCCCTCCAAAAATCCCACCTGAAGGGTGGGTATAGATGGCCTCCTCAGAACCTCAGGTCCATCGATTCGCTCCATGTATGTCTCGCCAAGTGGTCTACCTCTGGGTATTGTCCAACTCTACAAGTCTCTACCTCGATCAGTGATTCCCATCATTTACAACCAACATAACGAATTGTGGCCATATCCCTTACAGGGGTTATTATAACAATACTTAATAGGGACCCCGAGACCCCCGAAGGGCTCCCAGAATCCACGAATGATAAACCGCAGAACAAAGATACAATCATGAAGTATCAACCAACCCTACTTAGGTATATGCCCATAAATATACCTATGTTATCAATCTTAGTTCGGCTCCAACTCTCGAGCCCAAGCATAACCCAGTCCACACAGGAAGTAAAGTCAATCACATCGATGATAATGATTTAAAGTCAAGACTCATCTCACACAGGTATATGTCTTTTTTATAGGGATAGAGATGATCAGTTGTAGTCACTGATTCATCTAAGTTGTCGAACCCACTTCGAATCCTAGAACAGAAGTAGTCACTATCAAAACCACGTAGGATCAAAGTATATAAGTCTTCACTGATGAACCCATGTAAGATCCAAGTATAGAATACGTCACTATCGCACCCATGTAGAATCTATGTACAGAAGTTATCACTATCGAACCCACGTAGGATCCAAGTACCGAAGTCTTCACTGTCGAACCCACATAGGATCCAAGTACAGAAGTGGTCACCGTCAAACCCACGTAGGATCCTAGTACAGAATTCTTCACAGTCACAACTGTCATTAGGGTTCCCGCACACAGCACGCTCGATTCTAGGAGGGTTTGCTCCTCGAGAAAAGGGATTGATACATCAAAAATCAAAAAGTCTAGAGTTGATGTATCGTGATGTTCCGTCCCATTAAAAGGAACCCAACATGAGGACGGCGCGTTAATCGGACGCCCGGTCTGAGAGTTATTGGCTTTTCCATTACTGGGTCCCGGTTGGAATTATGCTCGTTCCAAACCCAGCCGTTTTCTAAAGTTGTCCAAAACTCACTTAGAGTATCGGAAAATGACCGTATCATCATGAGGATCCTAGTTCCACAGACAGCGCGTCGATCAAATGTGTGATCCAATAGTTATTTTCGTTTAAGTTAAATGGGCCCACCCCATCAAGCCCAATAGGTTGGCGGGCAGGCCCGACCCATTTCAGCATATCCGACCCGGCTAGGGGTTGGCCCGGCCCAGTGGAGCGTGGCCCTCCCGTGGTCCCGGCCCACGGTTGCAGGCCGATTCGGCTCACCCGACGGCGCCGAGCGGCGCCGCCCCTCCTTAATGCACGATAGGCTGAAGGCAGTCGGTTTTATCGGGCACGAGCGGCCCGCGGTTGCGGGTCATAGTTCCTCCGCACACGGTGCCAAGAGGTGCCACGGTATTCCCGCATCGCGGCACCAAGTATGCATCGTGATCCTCCAGCCCGGCCAGCAACGGTCGGCCGGTTCGCTTCATCCGGGTGGCCCGCACCGCCGGCGACAGTTTCCTCCACGCGGCTGGCGTGATGACGTCGGTCCACCACCGCCGCGGCCCAGCCTTGTCGCCGCCTTCTATCACCACCCCCTTCGTTTGACGCAACCTCATGGACGTGTCCACTTCTTCCAGCATAGTGCGATGGCATCGCACCCTTCCGGCTTCGCCTCCGTCGCCAAATAAAGCAACAAGCAACGGAGTAAAACCGGGTCGTGTGGGTTCAATTGTGCCCTCCATATTAGATGACAACATTTGGCCAATGACGACCCAAGCTATTCAACGAATAATGAGGTAAAATTTTATTCAATTAAAAATTTATCATATCCCCCTACCTCGATTTCAAGAACATTGCACGTCGACGAGCCGCGGAAGACGAGCATCACGGTAGTTGGGCATTGCAAAAGATGGCATCACGTAAGATGGATATCATTCCGTAAATGTCAGAGGAAAATTTTGTTAGTCATTGGCGATGTTCTTCGTGGTCGTTTCCTCCCTTCCTTGTCTGGGTCAAAGGAGGAAGAAGATGAAGTTCCTCGCGGCAGCTCCTACTCCTTTAATGTGGAGGAAGAAGAAAATAAATGGGCGTTCTTCGCCGGAGAGGGTGATATCCTCCCAAGAATTCTTCTCCTCTCCTTTTTTCTCCCAACCAAAATAATGCCAAACCAAATAAGAGAATGTAATATTATCTTTTAATGTTGGAAAAATAAGTTTAAATAATTTCAAACACACAAATTAATTAACTAAGTTACTAATTAAATTGTGGTGGAACCTTAATGAGAGGAGGTGAAAAGTTTTTAAAATTCGAAAGAAGGAAGGTGAAAGGTTTTAGGAGTTCAAGGGGGGGGGTTCAAGGGGATTTGAAGAGTTTGGGTTTTTGTGGGACCCACCACACTAAATCCTCTCAGGGGTGGTTATGTGGGGTGTGGTCTCCACCTCCAACTTCCTTTTGGAGATAATAACCACCACCTAAAGTAAAAATTTTGTAACAAAAATTTATTATTTAGTTTAATAAGAAACCCAGAAATTAAATTCTCCTCCCAACCAAACGCAACTGCAGAAATGGTTCCCTTAGGTGAATACCAGCATTTTGTGTTCATTAGTGTCCTCATATTTCAATTCCGAGGACTGGTTCAAGAGATATAAAATGTCGCTTGCGCATTTACTGAACTTACCCAAACAAAGCATCAGAAAATTATTATCAGACACCATGGACCTACTACAGTCAAGGATAGGTTCTTACTAGGTGAAACACACCCCTAAAAACCCAATGGTAATCTATGATTTTCAATTCGAGTTACCATTTAGAAGTTATGAATTTTATAATAAAATAATTGTCACTTAAATATTTTATTTGTGGCCAAAAACTAACATTATATGGTGGCCCTCACCGACCGAAGTTACTATCTTCTTAAACAAACCTAACCCTCATGAGTTCAGTGGTGGTCTCTGATTTTTAATCCAAGTTACCGTTTGTGAGATATAAGCATTTGAAGAATAAAATATCTTTATTTAATTATTTTATTTACGGTTACGCCATTTTCAGGTTTTCTCACAGGAGGCCTGTTCCAACTAAACATAAGTCACACCTATGGTAAACCCACCATCTTGAGAGCAATGGTGGCCTTGGATTTCAGATCTGAGTAACCATTTAAGATTTATTCTACTTTTTTAGTAAAACTACATAGGCGTGTTAATTTAATCTTAACAAAACTTCGACGGAACATTCTGGGCACTCCGGGCCTCGGAATCGCGTGCCGTAAAAAACTGAAGACTCATAAAATTCCTAATAATTTAAGAAAAAAAAAATTCCACAGAAGTTCTAGGTCTTTAAACCATCACCATCTCTCCATCAAACTTCACATGCTCTTTGTTTCTCACAACAATAATCATCCATCACAACAGTTGTTTTGGTCATCTCATACATAGAAAGATATTTTCTTAAATTTGGAATGTTTTGATGTCATAAATTAAAACATAATATTATTTATTTGTTGACTTCATGAATTGTTTTTTATTTTTATATTATTTCATAATTATTCAATATTTATTCTGTTTATAATTTTCATTGAAAGTATTCTTAGTGTTTTATCTTACCTTTACATGATGTTTTTGTAACCTTATGTTCTCTCTTACCCTTATATTGATCTGAGTTTACAGTGATAACTCATACATAATTTTTTTTATACTCTTATGTAATCTTTAAATTTCCTGATTTTCCTTTATTTTTGGGTTTTTTTACCCTTATATAGTCTCAGTTCTACAAGAGTCACCTTTATGTGGTGATTGGTCTACTTTTATATAGGATTGTACGATATCGAACTTCATAGAGGTATATTTTTTTTTGTTTTCGTTTAAATCCATTACAGTTAGATAATTAAATTTTTACTTGTTTTATGAGGGAGATCGGGGGTGTTTAGAAGGTTTGAGACATGAAATAAAGGGTAATCAGGTCATTGTGTTCATGTGGAACAGTCGGTGTGGGGTTACTGAAAATAATGTAAGGGGGAGAGCTAAAATGTGGGACCTTAGACTAAGGAATTTCTCAGGGTTGGAGTATGTTTTGTCAAACCCTATGGTCTCCCCGAGTAACAGTGTGACTTTTACCCCTCTTGGAAAAAGGAAGGGGCACATTTTGGAAAATCGTGCTGCCAAACTGTGAGATCCATTAAAAAGTAAGAATTTACCTTTTCCACCCTTGGGATTTTAAGTATTCCACCTCACAGTCCACCTCATTTATTCTTCAACATACCTATTGATTAACCAAATCTCCCAAATATTCCCAAGGATAAATCTCCATTTTTCTAGGATGTTTGGAGTTTCATGGGGTGTACATAGAAGCTCTAGGTGATTCTAACGCTTCTCTCGCTTCTCTTTTCCAGATTTGGTCTTGTGGTTTCATTATTCTTCTTCTAAATCCCTAAAACCCTCCTTTTATAGAGGATCATAGGATGGGGTTTCAAGGGGTTCTTGGATCAAGATTTAAGTCTAAGGTTAAGAGAGTGTTCATCAATATATTTTAGGTAGGTGGTCTACAACTAATATCCCATGGTCTTATTGTTGATTTGTTCATGTGTTGTTGTGATGTTTCTTCCCTCTTAATGTTCATTTTACAACTTTAGAATTATTTGGTTAAATGGTTAGATAAATGATGATTTAGATCCCTCATGATCCCTTTGGGATGAATTGAGATTGATTATACCATTTAGGGCCACCCAAGGGGTGTTCCCATATTCCAAAACATGGAAAATTGTAATGTTAAGACTAAAGTTCATTTGTGTTGAAATAGATCCCCTGATAAATGTGTTGAAATGTTAGATCTAATTATAAAATGGCACTAATGGTAATTATCTCTAGTCATTGACAATGGAATAATGGATTGTTTTAAAAAATGTGAAAAGGGTTAAATAGAATAAACTGAATGTGCGAAATGACTTATGAGTTTGTAATCGAATTGGGTGAATGGGATAAATCATGTGAATTGATGAATTTTGTGAAATTAGTTAATGTATGGACAATGTTGAATATGTAAAATGGGTTAAGGTATAAAATGTGAAAATTGGTTCAATAGGATATGTGATGTAAATGGTAAATGTTCTAATGTTATAAGGATTAATATTGAGTTAATTGTGACTGAATATGAATTGTGAATGTTATGTGTATTGAATATTTATGGTATATGTAGTAAATGGATAAATAGAAATGTGAACATGGCTTGGTAATATTGTGGTATTGGACTTGGGGTTCTATACCCATGGCTTAGGTTATACTAAGGCTCTAAACTCTGCCCTTATAATGCATGGGTTTGTGAAGGGAACTGAGGCTCTATGCCACTAACAATTGCATTTGATGAGACTATTTGGACCAAGGATCCATGTTAAGTGTGATGTATTTGTTTATGAAACTTTTACCCCTATTTAGATAGTTATCTATATTTATTCCCTTATTCGTGATAAATAATTGGCTTAGTTTATAGTGTAAATGATATAAATGCCTAACCCATGGAACAAATGATGTCAATGATTTAAGTGAAAATTGATGGTTAATAGAACCTGAGTTTTCTTTTTTTTATCATTTGTTTCGTACTTTCATACATTATTATTTACACTAGATATTTTATATACACCATTGGTGGTGGCCTACTGAGTTGTACTCAGACCCTACTCGGGTCTCCATTGGGTACCTGAGCAGACATCATTGTTACTCGTTTGTACAAGGGAAAAGTCCATATACATGAGGGTAGAGTTGGACATGACATGTGCATGGATGAGGATCTATACTTGGATTCAAGACAAATTTTTTGGAATCTTCTATTTATAATTATTTTGGTTTTCCATCACTTTTTTCACTATTATCATGACAAGTCATTTGTACCCTTTTTGGGAAACACTTGGTAATGCATATTCTAGTTTATTGTTTATTGTTTCTCTAATTTCATATAATATTTTTTGTGGATTACTCTTATAAATAGCGTATAGTCTCCCCAGATGTTTTATTATACCCTTGATACTAGTCATAAACCTCTAACATATAGGGTGGTATGCTTTGGGTCATGTGGAAACTCGGCTTACGGCACTGGTTTAGTGGATCCCAGGTTGGGGACATTGAATAGTGGTATATAGGGGTTATTTTATATGAATTACTATTTGGTACTGGTAGATAAGAGATCAGTAAGTTTCAGGCCATGGAAATGAGCTCATTCATGGGAGTAGCTAACCCATGTATGAGGGAAAACCAAAGTGTCCATGGTGGGAATTGTTGTTCTTGATGTGTGTTGTTACAATCAAATGGTATTTCACTATTGGGTGATTCAATTATTGTGTGATGTGGATATTCTATGGTATTTTTATCCTGTATTGTATGGTAAAAGGTTTTGGATTCATGGATGATGTTAGGAATCTAGGGATATGGGTAAAATGCATCATGATAGGCACATACAGGATGGGTGTGTGTGATGTGAAGGGTAAGGTTCATTTTACATTCATGAAGAATTTAAGAAAATGATATCTAATAAAGATGACAGAATAGGGAAATAAAAATAATTTGAAATAATAAATATTGAATTTTTCTTGATGAAAGTTGTGAATGAGTTAAAATATTGGTTGTAACAAGTTGGGAAATGGAAATGGTGTCCAAAAGAGAAGGATTTGCATTCTGAAAGTAGAAATGGTTTAAAAAAGGTGTCTAAAAAATATTTGTTACTATGTAAGTTTCTTTACCCCATCAAGACCGTGAACCAAAGTAATGATGGTTGTAACACCCCAATCTTCCACAGTACGCTTCTCTTTGAATAATACAGTAGCGTGTGTTGTACACAACATCGAGTTCTGACACACACCACAACCATTCAAAGTAGCCTTTATGAATATTAATACCCACTTTTTGAAATTATATAAATTTTATATTTCAAAATGGACTTCATTTTTGTATTTGAAATATCAAAATTATCCTAAGTTGAATTTTTTGTAATTTTCTGAGAACTTCCAATTTTTTATGAATAGTAAAAAATACTAAAAAACAAATTTTTAAATCAAAATAATTTATAGTGATAAATTATACTATTGAGTGGTTTTAAAGTATAATTAGAATATATTTTTACCATTTTATCCAATGGTGGTCATTAGAATTAATTTCACTTTGAAATTGGACATAAACAATTGTCAATCTTTTGATATATACTATTTCTTAAAAACACGCTATTTGTTGTGACAGTGGAAATTAATTATAAAATAAATTAATCCAACATATATGTTTGGAATTTTTTAAAATAGACATAATTTTTTAATTCATAATATCAATTATAGCTTTGGATGAAACTTTGGCATTGTTCTGAAAAACTTCAATTTTTTGATGAATAGTGAAACCACTAAGTGGTAGTTAAAAAACGGATTTTTCGTTTAAAAGAATAATTACCGATTCTATGAATTGAATTTAAAAAATCCAACATACATGGTTTTAATTTGGATGTAAAATTTGGTTCAATGGTATTAAAATAATATTTTGGTGAATAGTAACTTTTAAGTTTTATTAATCGCGATTAAAGGTAATTATTGTAATTTAAGGTAAAGATAATGTTATAATAATATGAAATGACCTTGAAACATTTCCCACCACTGTTTTATGAGTCATGGCCGACCAATACAACCCATGGTTCAACTTGGGGACCCCATGGAGCAACTTTGGTAGGAAAATAACATTAAAAACGTTTTATTTAATGTTAAAATAAAAATGTCACAAACATGAGCTATTTTTCTAAAACAATTTTTAAATGAGGTTATACAAATCATATTTTTGACTATAAATATTTAATAGAAATCTAAAAACATTTCCTACATCATGATATTTTTTTTATAATTTTTAGACATTAAATAAATTAAATTATTTATAGCACCATGATGATGCAGCGATTACCTCATTATTTAACGATTTAAATAAAATGAAAAGATAATGTAAAATATAAGACCTAAACATGTAAAAAACCTATTGGATGTGTGTATTTAGAACTCTTATCACCTTATACTCGAAATATTTAATTTTGGGACCTTTTAAATCCGAAAAGTATTTTATAATAACGTAACCTTTTATAACTTTCTAAGAGTGCCCCTCCTCTCCTCTTATAAAAGGCCCCCACCTCTACCACCTTACCCACACCTCTCAAGCCTTTGGCTCGACAAAACCCTGCCTATTTTGTCTCTCCACATCCCAATATTACTCATAAAAGCCACACTTTGGGCATAAGTCTTCCCAAGGAAGCCGTTGAGCTCAAATCAAAAAGGGTTACCCGTTATAAAGGTAGTGTTTTATCTTGTGTTCTTATGTTTTATTTTGCTTCTCCAACCCCCTAAACTATTTTTATTAATTTATTTTGTAACAAAACCAGTATCAAAAATATACTATGATGTTGTTATGAGATGTCTTAGATCTACACTTACACACACCTACATCTAATGGTTAAAGAACATACTGTTTCTGTGGATGGCGAATTTCTGCCTCACGAAATGATGATTGTTCAACACTCATATAACACCGTCAAAGGTGGCCATTAAGATGTCACTATATTTATATATGATATATAATAAGCTTATGTTTTACTTAAGCATCTTTATTTTTCATTTATGGCATACCTTTATGGTTTCCATTATGGGTAACGCGATATCTTCATTTTAGGAAGTGCGGACTACCGCCCCCTTAAAGTGATTTGAATCGTTAATGCCATATGTGGGATGTATAAAGGATGGAGTAAATGATATTATATATTATATTATACTGGAATTATAATATAACTTTATATAATTATTATTTCATTCCATTAAATACGAAATAGAATTGAAAGTAGTGTTCATGCGTACGTATGGCTTACCGTCTCCATGAACGTTGCATTTCATTTCTTACCTCTAAATGTTATGTAATATTATGAATGAATGTCTATAATAGATATATATGATATATATGATATCTAAATCATGAATATAATACTGGATATAATGGATATTTTACCACATGAACAACTTGTAATTATAAGAAGTTTATTTTTGACTCAAGTACCAAAGATCGACAAAATGACCGTTATTAACTTAAATAATTACATAATTTTCATAACATGGAAATAAGTGATATAAAAGGAATAATGAACATGAAAATGGTTCTTAATCAAATATAAATTAACTCTAGTTTATTATTTAGGAGATTAAAGAATGGTCGAGTGAATTCAGACACGAGGTAAGGGAACTTCTTTTCCCAATTTCCATTCTTTGGGTTAATCTCCTACTTTCAGATTATGTCATGATATTATTATGTCCTATCTTTTATTTGTAATTTCATTATGTGTACTTATAGTGAATACACGTAATAGATCTATTTTATTTAAAAAATGTTCTTTGTAAGGGACACCATCTCAATCTCCTTTCATTGAGGAATATTTTGTTTTATACACAACTTTCTTTTATACGGTGTATAAACCCCATTGACTTTTATGTTTATTAAAAAGGAATATTTTTATACGAAGCGTTTTACTAAACGACAAAAATGAATGTTTTTTTACGTATGCGGCGACAATGACTTCTCCGCCGCCGTGACCATTATTTGAGTTTCGACTTCCTCTACTAGCCATAACATTTTTATGGGAAAAAAATAAATACCAAGTTTTACTTTTCTTTTATTTTGGTATTGAAAATGGTTATATTATATCAATGCGTTTTATTGATATCTTATGATTGAAATTTGGAAATTTAATTTTTCCTTTATGCATGTTTTATGTGATACGATTATGTTATGGTTTATGATATGTTTAAAACAGTTCATATGAGGAATGAATTGGACTTAATAAGTGATAGGTGGAGCCCGCTATAGCTCCTAGATGCATTGGTAGGTATCATGAGACAAACTAGTGTCTTGGAATGAGGCCTTGACAAAATCTTATTTGTATTCCTGGCATGAGGCCTTGGCTACGTGGTTATGATAGTCTGGCATTATGCATTCCATCATTATGAAATTGGTTATTGATATTGCATGTGATTATTCGACCAGTAGAATATCCATGTGAATAAGTAAATGGCATTATTTCATTTTATTTTTCCATATTATGTTGAAGTACATGTTTAAAAGGATTTTGTTTAGTTATACATTGCCTTAAATGTTTAAGTTTATTTATAAAAGCTTCTGCTATATTGTTATCCTTACTGAGCATCTGATCTCACCCCTTTCAATGTTATAATTTTTCTAGGATGTGAAGAAGTATTTTATGAATGACTTGAAGGGATAATATGAGGGGATATGAAGACAAGATGTTGTTGTAGTTTTTTATTACTTTATGATGTAATGTAAAACTTATGAATGTATCTAGTGTTTCAAGGCTACTAAACTAATCGGTCTTTCGAGACTTGATCTTTGTGATCATGCCAATGCTACGTAATAATGCACCGACTCTGGGTAACTGGGGTCGGGGAATTACAGCTATTATCAGAGGCAGTTTAGTACTATCCTTGGTAGCTAGATTTAAATAAACTATGATTAGAGCACATAGACCTAAGATATACATTGAGGATTAGTATAGAATAACTTCCTAGAATTTTGGTATTATAATGATTTTGTGAGTTTTTTGAGTAATACAACCCTGTCTAGATACGAGCAGGTAGAGGCAGCTCTGGCACAGATGTACCTAGGGGTAAAACCCAGAAACACTGCTTTGAGCTAGACTCGAACGGGAACTGGTGCACAACAACGGGTCTTGCTGCACTCTTGGTTATGACACTCCCAGGGGATATGCTTAGGATAATTATCATTTTCTTTACAAACCATTATGAAGGGTTTATGAGTATATACTTCCTCAAAGAAAACATTTATATGATTATAGTTCAATTTATGTTATGTGTTTTACAAGTATGGAGTTATGTATTTTGATTCATAAACTAATCTAGTTTATTCCATTGTTTAGAAATGGCACCTAGTGGGAGGAATGGAAACTGTATCAATGCACACACTCCATATAGGGATTTCCCTCCTGATCAAGATAATTATAATGGAGTTGGTGATACAACTGGTGCTGATCAACTTATTACCATACTGGGACAACTCACTCAAGTTATGAATAATAACCTTACTCGTATGGATCACCCTGATCCGCAACGTGGAGGATCAATGTTAGACCGCTTCATGAGGAAACAACCACCAACATTTAACGGGGGTAAAAATCAATTAGTAGCTGAGCAATGGATAAACGCTTTGGAGAAAATATTCCACTCCTTGGTAAGTAGCGAAAGGGAGATGGTTTTCATGGTAGTTTACCGCCTCACTGAAGATGCTGATCAATGGTGGTCATTGATTCAAAATACAAAGGGAGATGATGAAGTATCAAGTATTGAATTTATGGAGTTTAAGGAAATTTTCTTAGAAAAATAATTTCCACATGACCATCGAGCAGATATGGAAAGGCAATTTCTGAGTCTGAGGCAGAAGGAGGATGAGAATATCGTAAAGTATGAGGATAACATTACAAGGTTAGCGAGGAATACTGTAGATTATATACGTAACCTAAGAAGTACTATTTAATGTTTATTTGATGGGTTAAAACCATTTCTCCATCAAGCATTAGTCTCACAAACCTTCTCATCCTACGAAGATATTGTCTCATGTGCTATCAAGATGGAAAAGTAATTCTCTAAGTCTTATGACTTTAAAGCAAAGCAAGAGAATAAGATATCTTTTGATCAATATAGAAATGAAAATAAGGGGAAGAAGGGAAAATTTGAATATCAGTCCTGCAGTAATTGTGGGAAGAAACACCCTGGTACTTTCTTGAAGGGAATGGGAGTCTGTTACAAGTGTGGTGAAAAAGGCCACCAATCTCAGGATTGCAAGTGAAAGAACGTTGTTGTCAATGTGGAATGCTACAATTGTAGGGAATTGGGTCATTATGCAAATGAATGTCCTAAACGTCAGGGAAACTTACCTCAGAAGAGGCCAAGGAATAAAGGCCAAGCTTATGCTATCACTACTGCTGAGGTTGAAGCTCTGAAAGACATGGTGGCAGGTAATTTAATGGTTTCCTCAAGTTTAGCAAATGCATTATTTGATTCTGGATCATCACATTGTTTCATATCTTCCCATTTTTCTAAGAAAATTAGATATTTCCAATTTTATTTAACAAGAGAATTGTCAGTCAAAACTCCTAAGGGAAGTATCATTGCAACAAAATTTTGTGAATCAGTCCCCATTAGAACACACAAATGTTCTTTATCCACTGATCTCATTGTCATACCTATGATTGAGTTTTATATAATCCTCGGTATGGATTGGATTTCAGATTATGATGAAAAGATTTATTGTAAGAAGAAGGAGGTTACTAATTTTGATGATGATGATATGGAACACTTTATTTTTGAGAAGAATCATCACCACCTAATTCTTATTTAGATCCACCCCTAGTAGCTCAACTAAATTCAATTATAGGGGAGGAAGAGAATGAAATGACTAAGGGTGAGTAAAGGAATGTTCAAATAGAGGATGTACCTATTGTGAAAGAATATATAGATGTGTTTCCAGAAGATTTACCTAGACATCCTCCAGAACAAGAAGTTGAGTTTTCCATTGATTTAATTCCTGGATCAAGGCCTATATCGAAGACCCCTTGTAGAATGGCCACCATGGAATTAGTTGAACTAAATAAACAAATAGAGTAATTGAGTAATAATGGATTTATTCTCCCTAGTGTTTCTCCATGGGGAGCCCCTGTCCTTTTTGTTAAGAATAAAGATGGATCTATGAGGTTGTGCGTTGACTACAGGGAGATCAATGCTATAACAATAAAGAACAAGTATCCCCTAACTCGCATTGAGGATTTATTTGAACAACTGCATGGAGCTCAATACTTTTCAAAGACTGATCTTCGATTTGGATACCATCAGTTGTGTGTGAAGAAGGAAGACATTCCGAAGACAGCATTTCGAACAAGGTACGAGAATTACGAGTTTACAGTAATGCCTTTTGGATTGACTAATGCACCCTCTGTATTCATGGATCTAATGAATAGAGTTTTCAAGGAATATATTGATGATTTTGTGGTGGTATTTATTGATGATATCTTTGTATACTCCAAAAGCTACGAAGATCATGAAAATCCCTTGCGCATTATCTTGAAGACTCTTAGAAGGCATGAATTATATTGGAAGTTTAGAAAGTGTGAATTCTGGCATCAGGAGATTTTTTTTCTTGGCCATATAGTCTCTAAGGATGGAATTTCCGTTGATCTTTCTAAGACCAAGGCAATCTAAGAATGGCCAGCACCAACGAGTATAACTAAGGTATGCATCTTTATTGGTTTGGAAGGTTATTATCGACGTTTTGTCCAGAATTTTTCCCGATTGGCTAACCCATTAACGAAGCTCACACTTAAAGGGGTTAAATTTTTCTAGAAAACAGAGTGTGAAAAATGTTTTGAAGAACCGAAGAGAACATTAGTAAATGATCCTATATTGAATCTACCATCAGGTAATGATGGGTTCCTTATATATAGTAGTGCATCAACGAAAGGACTTGGTTGTTTCCTTATGCAGAATGATAGGGTTATTTCCTATGCATCACAACAGCTGAAAATTCATGAGCAGAACTATCCTACTCATGATCTTGAGTTATCTGTTGTAATCATTTCCTTAAAGATATGGAGACATTATCACTATTGTGAAAAATGTGAGATATATACCGATCACAAGAGTTTGAAATATATTTTCTCACAAAAAGAACTCAACATGAGGCAAAGGCGATGGCTTGAACTACTCAAGGATTATGATTGCACGATACACTACCACCCGGGGAAGGAAAATAAGGTTGCAGATGCTTTGAGTAGAAAAGATCATGTAGTTTTGAACATTATGAGAGTGGAAAGGGATCCTATTTTCATGGATCTAGTAAATATGGATATGGGAATCTCCATGGAGGGTGAAACATCAAAACTTTTTCAAATGGTTTCCAAACCATATTTACTAGAAAGGATAAATTGTTCTCAGGCCGATGATGAAGAGTTAAAAAAGAATATTAAAGCTGTGAATGATGGGAAATTGAGTTACATTATTTATGAAGATGGAATTTTAAAATTTTGGAGGAGAATTTGTGTTCCCGATATACCTGATTTAAAGATTGAATTGTTGGATGATTCTCATAGTTCCAATTTTTCTATACACCCTGGAAGCACCAAAATGCATAGAGATTTAAAGGGAAATTTTTGGTGGGACAACATGAATAGTGAGATTGCTGATTTTGTGTCAAGATGTATGGTTTGTCAACAAGTGAAAGATGGAAGGCAACTGTCTGGTGGAGTATTGCAACCTATTCCCATACCTGAGTGGAAATGGGATAATATTACGATGGACTTTGTCATGGGACTACCAAAGACTCCCAGAAGGAATGACGCAATATAGGTCATTGTTGATCTTCTCACAAAGTCAGCACATTTTCTTGCTATAAAATAAGATCTACCACTTGAACGTCTAGCATGACTATATATTAATGATGTTGTGAGACTTCATGGAGTACCCCTGTCGATTGTCTCGGATCATGATCCCCGTTTTACATCAAGATTCTGGAAAAAAATTCATAAGGCCTTGGATACTGAACTTCTTTTGAGCACTGCTTACCACCCTCAAACAGATGGACAATCAGAATGAACTATTAAAACCTTATAAGACATGTTGAGATCATGCCCACTTGGCTTTCAGGGAATGTGGGATCAATATTTACCTCTAGTAGAATTTTCCTATAAAAATAGCTTCCATTCAAGTATTCAGATGGCACCATATGAAGCGTTATACGGAAAGAGATGTCGCACACCAACCTGTTGGGATGACGTTGGTGAAAGAAAACTTGTAGGCTCAGAACTGGTGGAGGAAATGATGGGAAAGGTGAATGTAATCCAAAACCACATCAAAGAAGCTCAAAGTAGGTAGAAGAGCTATGCCGACAACCGAAGGAAGGATTTGGAGTTTCAGGTAGGAGATCATGTTTTCTTGAAGGTATCTCCATGGAAGGGAGTTATACGTTTCGGTAATTAGAGTAAATTGAGTCCCAGGTACATCAGACCCTTCGAAATTTTAGAATGAATTGGGGCTGTAGCTTACCGTTTGGCAATGCCGCCAAGTCTCTCCAAAGTTCACGATGAATTCCACGTATCACTGTTGAGAAAATACATGCCTGATCCAATGCATGTACTCACCTATGAGGAATTAGAACTGGAACCTGATCTATCTTATTGCAAAGAGCTCATCAGGATTCTTGATACAAGAGAACAAGTGCTGAGAAACCGCATGACTCGTCTGGTAAAAGTTATATGGAGAAACCATAAGATGGAGGAGGCAACGTGGGAACATGAGGAACTTATGATGAAGAATCACCCGAGTCTTTTTATACAGTGATATTATATGAAATTTCGAGAACAAAATTATTTGAAGGAGGGGAGAATGTAACACCCCAAACTTCCATGGTACGCTTCTCTTTGAATAATACAGTAGTGTGTGTTGTACGCAACATCGAGTTCTAACACACACCACAACCATTCAAAGTAGCCATTATTAATAGTAATACCCACTTTTGAAATTATATAAATTTTATATTTCAAAATGGACTTCATTTTTGTATTCGGAATATCGAAATTATCCTAAGTTGAATTTTTTGTAATTTTCTGTGAACTTCCAATTTTTATCAATAGTTAAAAATACTAAAAAACAACATTTTTAGTCAAAATAAGTTATAGTGATAATTTATACTATTGAGTGGTTTTAAAGTATAATTACAATATATTTTTACCATTTTATCCAATGGTGGTCATTATAATTAATTTCACTTTGAAATTTGACATAAACAATTGTCAATATTTTGATATATATTGTTTCTTAAAAACACGCAATTTTTTGTGACAGCGGAAATTAATTATAAAATTAATTAATGAAACTTATATGTTTGGAATTTTTTAAAAAAGACATCATTTTTTAATTTGTAATATCAATTATATCTTAGGGTGAAATTTTGGCATTGTTCTGAAAAACTTCAATTTTTTTATGAATAGTGAAACCACTAAGTGGTAGTTAAAAAACTGATTTTTCGTTTAAATGAAACTTTACCACTTATATGAATTGAATTTCAAAAATCCGACATACAGGGTTTTCATTAGGATGTAAAATGTGGTTCAATGGGATTAAAATAATTTTTTTATGAATAGTAACTTTTAAGTTTTATTAATCGTGATTAAAGCTAATTACTGAAATTTAAGGTAAAGATAATGTTATAATAATATTAAATGACCTTGACACATGTCCTACACCTATTGGATGAGTCATGTCCGACCAAGACAATCCATGGGTCAACTTGGGGACCCCATGGAGCCACTTTGGTAGGAAAATGACATTAAAAACTTTTTATTTAATGTTAAAATAAAAATGTCACAAACATGAGTTGTTTCACTAAAACAATTTTTAAATGGGGTTATACAAGTAATATTTTTGACTATAAATATTCATTAGAAATATAAAATGATTTCCTACATCATGATATTTGTTTTATAATTTTTAGACATTAAATAAATTAAATTATTTATGACACCATGATGATGCAGCGATTACCTCATTATTTAACGATTTAAATAAAATGAAAAGATAATGTAAAATATAAGACCTACACATGTCAAAAACCTATTGGATGGGTGTATTTATAACTCTTATCACCTTATCCTCGAAATATATAATTTTGGGACCTTTTAAATCCGAAAATCATTTTATAATAATGTAACCTTTTATAACTTTCCAAGAGTGCCCATCCTCTCCTCTTATAAAAGGCCTCCACCTCTACCACCTAACCCACACCTCTCAAGCCTTTGGATCGGCCAAACCCTACCCATTTTGTCTCTCCACATCCCACTCTTACTCTTAGAAGCCTCACTGTAGAGACCCGAAGCTTGACGTACATTGACATTACATTACATTTTCGGAATACTTAGTATATAACAAAAACACACACACAAGGATCTTAATAGTTTAGTGTCTTTGGAAACTCGGAATATAATCTTCTAATCCTATTGAAAGATCATCAACATCTCCCATAAAGATCTTCCTTTTTTTTATACCTAAAACCCTTATTTATATCCTGGGGAAATGAAAACTTAAATGGGTGAGCTCAAATGCTCAGTAAGGGTAAACAAAAGAAATATCAATCACATCATAAGAACATAACATTTTGAAAATCTTAACCTGCAAAAGAGAGCATAATTTCATAACATGGGATAAATCATGGCAGTGAAATGTAATCACAATAATCATAACATAAAACATGAAACATTGTGGAATACACACATAATCATAGAGAATCATTTCTTGTTATTCAAGACTCATTGCCAAGACTATCTTAGTGGACAAAGTCCCTTTCTGAACCGAGTCACCCTCGTTTCAGTCCTATTTCACTGAACCGGTATAACCTACCCTTCCAGCCATGTCTATCTCATGAGATATAAAATCTTTACCCAATGTATTGTAGGGAGATATAGGTCCCAACCATCTCATAATGATACCATTCTTATGTGTGCCACAAAATCATAAACCATACATCATAGCATAACCCATGTAATAAAAATGGGATTCTTAAACAACGTGACATCATAAAACAATTCATATAAGATAAAGGAAATCATAAAAATATTTCCATCACAACATAATCAAATCCATGTAATAATAGGGATAGAAACAAAACCCTTTATTATCTTAGATGGAAAATAATTTTTATAAAACACTTGAACTCCATTCTTGAGGAAAATATCCTTTCTTCTTCAAAAAAACTTTTCATTTGTTAATATGTCATAAAATGATAAACTAAAAGAAGTTGATTAAAAATAAACTTGAAAACCTTTAAAGGAATATTCTTGGAAATAATGTTTTAAAAATCCATTCATGCCGTATAAGTTAAAAAAACATTCTTCCCGTACTTTTGTCGGAAAAGTCAAAAAGTACCTCGTATGAAAAACGACAAAAGATTCCTTTCATATCTTTTACTAAAAACTTACTGAAGGGTAAAATTGGATTTAAAAAATTGTAGGTGGATGGAAATAATATTACATATTGAGGAAACATGGATGTGGATGATAAAATACACCCCAGTAAATACTAAAGTATAAACAATCTCGGATAAAAATGAGATTTTGATATTTCCCTTACCTTAGGTCTGATTTGATTCGTAAGTGTCCGAACCTCCTGTATAATGATTTAAATAATTTCATTGACTTATTACAGAATAATATTCATTTTTATGATATCATATATGGTTCACTTATGACTTTATATTACCCGTTCTTTTGTAAATTCCATGTTAAAGAGCGTTTTGGGTAAAATTGTTTCATTTTTCGTCCGTGTTTTGACTTGTAATTATTCATATGATTACATAGATCATGATTACATAATTCCAGAATATAAAACATGATTTATATATATATATATATATATTCATAATATACATATATATAATAAATCAGTAAATGGAAAGAAATACACTGTTCATGGAGACGGTAGGCCGTACGTACGCATCAACGCTGTTTTCGTTTCCTTATTGAGTTGAACAGAATTAAGTAGATGACATTAATATATATAAAAATAAATCCAGTATCATTATTATGTCATATATTTCATTATTACTTATTATATATACTTTATAATCATTCATGAATGGGTTAAAGTGGAGAATGAATCTCATCGCATCATGGAGACGGTAGTCCGTACGTACGCACGAGCGATGATATCATTCTCAAGATCGTGGGACTGTATCGGAGTGTATGTATACTATTTAAGAATAAATATCATTTTAAAATAATAATATATAGTTATTATTTACACCATTATACCCATCCAAGTAATGTGGTGGTGGAAAATAGATTTCACCACGGCGTGGAGACGGTATTCCGTACGTACGCACACGCGGTGATTTTGTTTTCCGTAGGATGGATAGATGGTGAAATAGGATTGTTTCGTACTTATAATAACATATCAGTATATGAGTGATACTTATTTTATTACTTCATAATGAAACAACCTAAGAAGAAGAAGTGGCAGAAGAAATAAAGGTGAAAGAATCGGTAACGGAAATTACCTCTTCTTTGAAGCACCTCTTTGAGACCTCCTCTTAGGGCACTAAAATTGGTCATTGAGGAATACCAGAACCTCTAGAATGTTGCTAGGGAATTGGAGAAGATAATTTGGCAGGGTTTGTCCAAGCTTTAAGGCTCAAAGTTGTGTGAGGAAGAGAGGGAGGAGGTGCCCTTTTATAAGGGAGGAGAGGGGCTCCTTTGGAAAAACTAAAAATATTATTTTATTATAAAGTCAAGTTCGGTTTTAAATAGCTCCAAATTGATTTATTTCGAGGCTAAGGTGGGGATGGGTCGAAATAATATCATCCAATAGAATTTAGATAAGTTTAAGTTCCTATTTTAACCTTATCATTTAGATTTAACATTAAGTTAAATAATTTTACTTTTACCGTGTCTTCTTGTGTTCTTACACTATAAGGTTAATAAACTTACTATAAGAAGCCAAACGAACCCCAAATTGTCTATTATTAATATATAAAACCTTATCTATGTAATTTGGCCGAACCTTAGATTTTTAGGAATAAAATAACAATTAATAATATAATATTTGTTTTAAAAACTATTTTATGTCAATTTTGACACTATTCAATAGTTGATTTTTTTGAAACTCATAACAGAATGATTACTTCGACAAAAGTTAATTAAATTAATCCTAACATGTAATATTAAACTAGAAAATTAGTTTAATTCATAAAAAGTCTCGAATTATACTTATTTAGGTTTTTATAATATCAATTATTCTAATTTTTCACTATTATCGTAATTACTGCATCATCATTGTGTCAAAAATAAATTAAATTATATAATGTCTAAAAATTACAAATAAAATACCATTATGTAGGAAATCTTTTTATATTTCTAATGAATATTTATAGTCGAATTTATCTTATGTATAACCCCATATTAAAAATTATTTACTTTTTAAACTTTAATTTTAACTATTTTAACCCTTCTTTAAATAAATTAATCATAAATGTCCTAATCTAATCCAAGTGGGCCTAAATTGTCATATTGTTTTTCCTAAGGTTGTTTTTGGTCGAATTACACTTGTCCAATAGAATTAGGACATGTTTTAGGGTAATAATAATATCATTTTTACCCTTAATTACCCTATTTTCTTTTAACCGTGGTAAAAAAAAGTTAAAAGTTACTATTCACCAAAAAATAATTTTCATCTCATTGAACCACATTTTACTTACTGACATCAACCGTGTCTCTCGGATTTTTGAAATTCCACTCACAGAAGCGGTAAAATTATGTTTTATGAAAAATTCAGTTTTTTAACTACCACTTAGTGGTTTCACTATTCATCAAAAAATGAAAGTTTCCAGAAAAATACCAAAAATTAGATCTAAGCTATATTTGATATTATGAATTCAAAAATGATTTCTATTTTATCAAATTCAAAACATATAAGTTGAATTAATTAATTTAAAAATTAATTCCTGTCGTCAAAACAAATAGCGTGTTCTTAAGAGATAATAACTATCAAAAGATTGACACTTTTTTATGACTGGTTTAAATGTGAAATTACATCCAATGAAAAAAATTGTATTAAATTGTAAAAATATATTCTAAATATACTTTAAAACCACTCAAATTAATAATTTATCACTATTAATTATATCAATTAAAAAAATTGTTTTTTAATTATAATTTACTAATTTTCACTATTCATCAGAATATGAAAGTTATCCGAAAAGTACGAAAATTTCACCTTAGGCTAAATTCGATACTCCGAATCCAAAAATGAAGTCCATTTGGAGAGCTAAAATTTCTAAAATTTTAAAAGGTGGTTATTACTATTCATAACGGCTAGTTTTAATAATATTTTAATAGCATATCGTTGTTTAGTGAAACTCGGTATTGCGTACTACACAGGCAATCAAGGAAGGTCGTGATTGCGTGTAATGAAAGGCAAGTCAAGGATGCGTGTTTTGCAAGCTCCTTTTGGTGTAGCGTACAACACAAGACATTAATGAAATTAAAAATAATATTTTTAATAAAATCTCAGGGTGTTACATTCTACCCCCCTTAAAATGAATTTCACCATCGAAATTCGTCGGGGTTATAAATGGTTTACTATTCGAAAGTTTCTTTAATCGAAACCCACATCGTAAAAAGGAATACCCGAACCAATCTTTAAAAACAAAAGTATGAAACGTAACGGTTACCCAAATAAACTAATCACTGGGTTTCCACATAGGTGAAAATATGGACATGGAAGGGAAATATAACCATCATGTTCTGATGGAGAGTGGTTGAGAACATGGCTATGGAAAAGATAGCAATCACAAAGCCATAAATTTGTGACGATCTAAGGTATCATCTGATTAATCAGATATAAGAGCACTAGGAAAACATTTTTGGTTTTCAAAATCGTTTCCCTAAAGTTGATGAATTTGAATTAGAATAAATACTTACTTTATTTTGGTACAATCTAACTGTTGTTCGTGCCTTGAACAATTTCCACTTCATCTCTTAAATAAATGAAGTTGAATTTGTTATTTGTGAAGTGTTAGCAGAACATGTGATAGAATGACGGGTCATTCCATCTGTCTCAATCAAAAGGTTAGAAAAAGTTATTAAATATATATAAGTCATTCTATAGTGAGATTATTCATATATGGTTCCTAAAATGGACTTATACTTCATATATCATAACGCTTAATAAAATAAAACTAGTTTATACTAAACATGGACTTCTTGTAGGCCAGTGGTAGGCGATAAAGACCAGTCGCACTTCGGCTGTGGGTTTGATTCCCATATCCTTGTCCGACGCGATGGGTTGTCGCCCGTCCTGCAGGTTGTCCTTTTTCTAAACAATATTACTATAACATCCCATCAATAATATCGAAAAACTTTTTATCCTAACTTATGTCAAACATAATCCATTCTAATCTTTAGGCTTATCTAAAATTTTTCGGTCCAAGCTCATAGTATAAAGAAAATGATTACTTGAAATTTCACAGAACAATCACGTGAATGCCATCATTTATCCCCCATATATAATAAGATATATCTTGTTGGTCAAATTACAAACATGTGAATACCTTAATCATGTATTCTCTTGAAGAATGAATACCCATTGAACCTTAGTGAAAACATGAATGCAGTTAAAAGTTAACACCTTCCACATACCAAAATCCTCAAAATTCTATATACTCAAACCATGATATCACATAGTCCTTATATCAATCATGAGCTCATGAATACTGTCAAATATTTCATTTTCTCATTTCCCTTCATTATGCGCATATCATTCTTTTTCCAAAAATAGCTCAATCACTTTCCATGGTTACTGGTACCATAAGATTATTGAAAACCACAATAGACCAATACATAAATATTCCAATACTCCAAGATACTATATAAAAAACTATTTTGGAATCTCATTACATAAACACTTAATCATTCCACCACATCGTTTTCATATTCAACATCGCCAATAGTGATCGCATGTGACTTCCCTTTGTTCTTTTCCTTAAGTGGTTGCTCATGTCGATCATCACTAACCCTTGGATTAGGGCATTTATTAGCATAATACCCCATTTCCTTGAACATGAAGCATTGATGTGTTGGTGGTGCGTTATCTGCAGTGTTTGCTTTATTCACATCATTAGAAACCCTTTTTCCATTACTTCGACACTCAGCTACTCGATGACCTTCTTTTCCACACTTAAAACATTTTCTAGTCCCTTTAAGACAATCTCCACCATGCTTCTTTCTACACTATGTGCATAAGGAAACATTTAACTTCTTTTCACCATTATTCTGAGATTTCTCCTTGAACTCCATCTTTCGTTTCTTGTCTAAACCATGAGATGGATATGTAACACCAACTTCCATTTCTACCTTGATAGCACAACGCACAATTTCTTCATAGCTACTGAAGTCTCTTATAGCTAATTCCCTTCGAAGACTTGGTTTTAGGCCACTGAAAAATCGATCAACTTTACTTTCAGGTTGGATGATAATGCCAGATTCATACCTTGCAAGTCTTGTAAAATTTGCTTCGTATATACCAACAAATTCATCATCCATCTGCTTTAGCTCAAGAAAGTCCTTTTCCAACTTTGTTCGAAGAATACAAGGGATGTACTTACTGAAAAACAAGTTCTTGAACTCGTCCCATTCCATGGACTCAATTTCATCTCTTGGCCTCGTATTCTTGATAAGATTCCACCATTGATCAGCTTCACCTTCCAAACGATATACTGCTAAGATGACTTTATCATGTTCAAAACATTGAAGAACTGAAAATATCTTTTCAGTGGTACTTATCCATTGTTCAGCAACAAGTGGATCGGAAGTCCCACTGAAAGAAGGTGGACGTTGCCTCATGAAGGACTCAATAGAATATTGTTCCCTTCTCTGCTCATTTGGATGTCCATAATGATTCATAGCTTGTGTAAGTATAGCAATAAGATTTTTCACTCCATCTCCCATAACATTTGTTTGTTCAGGAGGACAATCATTGCATTGTCCATTTCATTGATCAACACGGTTCCTTCTGGTTCCAGCCATCGTCTAAAACCCAAAAAGTATAGTGTGAGAGGAAAAAATCATGCTAGGGAAAACAACATTATAAAGGGGGAGTATCCTCAATATCTAACTTCTTAGGTTAAATTCTATGATCTTTACCATAGTTCTAGGACTGTATCTTATACGTATACTTATCCTTAGGGACATCCCTAGACATACCTTAGAAATATCTCTAGGGATCTCACTAACGCTTTCGCATCCTAGTTTCCAAAGGTTGACTAAACCATTCCTCTGATACCAAATGTAGAGACCCGAAGCTTGATGTACATTGACATTACATTACATTTGCCGAATACTTAGTACATAACAAAAACACACACACAAGGATCGTAATAGTTTAGTGTCTTTGGAAACTCAGAATATAATCTTCTAATCCTGTTGAAAGATCATCAACATCTCCCATAAAGATCATCCTTTTTTTATACCTAAAACCTTTCTTTATATCCTGGGGAAAAGAAAACTTAAAAGGGTGAGCTCAAATGCTCAGTAAGGGTAAACAAAAGAAATATCAATCACATCATAAGAACATAACATTTTGAAAATCTTAACCTGCAAAAGAGAGCATAATTTCATAACAAGGGATAAATCATGGCAGTGAAATGTAATCACAATAATCATAACTTAAAACATGAAACATTGTGTCATACACACATAATCATAGAGAATCATTTCTTTTTAGTCATGACTCATTTCCAAGACTATCTTAGTGGACAAAGTCCCTTTCTGAACCGAGTCACCCTCGTTTCAGTCCTGTTTCACAGAACCGGTATAACCTACCGTTCCAGCCATGTCTATCTCATGAGATATAAAATCTTTACCCAATGAATTGGAGGGAGATATAGGTCCCACCCATCTCATAATGATACCATTCTTATGTGTTCCACAAAATCATAAACCATACATCATAGCATAACCAATGTAATAAAAATGGGATTCTTAAACAACGTGACATCATAAAAAAATTCATATAAGATAAAGGAAATGTAACGCCCCGACCCGAGTTGCCCAGAGTCGGTGCAATAATTACATAACATTGGCATGATCACAAGAAAGATCAAATCTCGAAAGACCGATTGGTTTAGTAGCCTTGGAAATACTAGATATAATCATAAAGTTTTACATTACATTTCAAAGTGAAAAACTACTACAACAACAAAGTCTTCATATCCACACTATTAACCCCTCATAATATCCCTGCAAGTCATTCATAAATTACTTCTTCACTACCTGGGAAAAATAAAACATAGAAAAGGGGTGAGCTCAAATGCCCAGTAAGGATAACAATATAGCGGAAACTTTCATCAATAAGAATAAACATTTAAGGCAATGTATAACTAAAACAAAAGCCTTTTAAACATGAACTTTCAACATGGTATGGCATAAATAAAATGAAATAATGCCATTTACTTATTCACATGGATATTCCACTAATCGAATAATCACATGCAAAAATAAATAACCACTTTCATAATGTTGGAATGCATAATGCCAGACTATCATAACCACATAGCCAAGGCCTCGTGCCAAGACTACAAATAAGATTTTGTCAAGGCCTTGTGCCAAGACACTAGTTTGTCTCATGAGACCTACCGATGCATCGAGGAGCTATAGCGGGCTCCACCCGTCACTTATTAAGTCCAATGCATTCCCATATGAAAAGGTTTAAACATAACATAAACATTCGTATTAAAACTAGCATACGAAATGTCAATACTCTCACAATAAACTATGAATGGTATAAAAATAGCACATCCACAGTCAAACATATCACAAAACCTTCAATACAATATAGAAGTTTTGTATCATAATAAATCAACTTCAAATAATCTTAAAATCCATCAAAGGATGTTGACATAGATGAAATCAAAATTCTTTTTAAAGAAATATCTCCTTTTATTTTGAAATCATTTAAGATCCATATAAAATAAAACATTTTCTTTGAAAATATTCTTATAAGCTTGTAAGGAAAGCTTTGAAGATTTTATAACGGCGTAAAATAACCGCACCCGCCGTATAAGTTAAAAAAAACATTCTTACCTCAATTCTGTCGAAAAGGTTCAAAAGGACCTTGTTTTGAAAACGACGGAAAGATTCCTTTATAAACCTCTTATAAAAAGTCAAACAAGGGTATAAATGACTTTAACCCATATTCTTGTAAATATTCAAAATGTTTTGAAATACATTTTGAAGAAACATGGATGTGGATGATAACGAGATCCCAGTATATTATTACGTATAAACAACCTCGGATAAAGAAGAGATTGTGAAATAACCCTTACCTTGTACTTTTCCTTGGTTGTGGTAGGTTAACCTCCTGTATAATGGTGAAATAATTGTTATTAAATTATACAAGAATCATATACATTAATATGATATCATATATGATCTTTTAATATTGATTTGATAATAATATCTTAGTATTATCGTTGTTTCGGGTGTTAACTTACTTGTTTTCTTTCATATGTTTTGTTACGTAAGACATGTTTGTAAAGGATAGGTTGTATATTATTCATATCCAGAATGATATCAAGTCCTTAAACATCATTTTTAAATCATAAAATGATAATTACGCTTTAATGGTTACGATGGAGAATGAATCTCATCGCGTTCGTGGAGACGGTAGTCCGTACGTACGCACGAGCGACAATATCATTCTTTTGATATTAAAATAATATATAAATGGATGGTATAGCATATATAAAGAATCATTAACATGTTATATTTATTATTTACATGAGTTACACATCATTATTATACCCATCCAAATAATATTATATTGAATAACAATTACACCACGACGTGGAGACGGTAAGCCGTACGTACGCACGTATGGTGACATGTTATTCAAAGGGTGGATAGAATACTGAATATGATTGTACCATATTTATAATAACATCACAGTATATGTGAGATACTGGAGTTATTATTTCAGAATGGTAAGAACAAAGGAAGAAGAAGTGGAAGAAGAAATGAACTTAGAAAAGGGTGGTGAAATCATTACCTCTTCTTCGGGTTCTTCCTTTTGATTTGATCAAAAGGGCTCCTTAGGTTGGCTTTCTGATCAAACTAAGGCCTCTAGGTTGTATTGAGGGTTGTTGGAAGAGTATTTGGGCAGAGTTTGTCCGAACCAAAAGGCTTTGAAGGTGTGAAGAAATGAGAAGGAGGAGTGCCCTTTTATAAGAGGGGTGAGGGGCACCTTTGGAAAAGCTAGAAATATTAATTTATAATAAATTCATATTCGGTTTACAAAGGCTCCAAAGTTGACTATTCAAAGGATGAGGTTGGGATAGGCCGAAAACAACTCATCCAATAGAATTTAGACAGGTTTGGGTACTTATATTAACCTTATCTTTAAGTATTAACTCTAAGTTAATTAGTTTCACTTTTACAATGTCTCTTTGTATTTTTATATAATATGGTTAATAAACTTACTATATACATCCAAGAGACCCCCAAATGGTCCATTAATGAGGAACCTATCATAATATAAGTCTCTTGGCCGAACCTTAGATTTTTAGGAATTTAATATCAATTAATAATATAATATTTGTTTTAAGAACTCTTTTATGTCAATTTTGACACTATTCAATAGTTTATTTTTGTGAAACTCCTAACAGATTGATTACTTCGAAAAAAGTCAATTAAATCAATCCTAATATATCATATTATCATAGAAAATTAGTTTAATTCATTAAAAGTTTCATATTATAATCATTTGGGTATTTATAAGATCAATTATTTTTATTTTTCACTATTTTAGTAATTACTGCATCATCATTGTGTCATAAATAGAGTAAATTATATAATGTCTAAAAATTATAAATAAAATATCATTATGTAGGAAATCCTTTTAGCTTTCTAATTAATATTTATAATCGAAAATCCAACATGTATAGCCCTATGTAAAAATTGTTGTTCTAAAAGATATATGCTTGTGTCATTTTTGTATTCATTTTGACTTAATTAAAATAAAGTGTCATTATCACTTACAAGTGGATCCATGGGGTCCCAAAATAGACCCAAAGATGCCCATGGTCGACTATGTATCAACCAATAGGGTTAAGACACGTTTTTAGGGTAATTTAGTATTATTATAATATTATTTTTTTAACCCTTATTTACCGGATTTACCCTTAACCATGGTAAATAAAATATTTACCGCAGTAATTATTCAAAATGTCTAAAAATAAAAGTTACCTATTTACACAATTTGAACATCCTGATTCCAAATATGGAATCCATTTTCCTAAATTCAAAACACAGAAGTGGCAGAAATTAATTTAGAATTAATTCCCGCTGTCAAAACAAAAAGCGTGTTTTTAAGAGATAATAACTATCAAAAGATTGACACTTGTTTATGTTCGGTTTAATTGTAAAATTATGTCCAATGACCAACATTATATTAAATGGTAAAAATATATTCTAAATATACTTTAAAACCACTCAAATTCATAATTTATCACTATTAATTATTTTGATTAAAAAAGTTGTTTTTAATTAAAATTTAGTAATTTTCACTATTCATCAAAATATAAAAGTTATCCGAAAAGTACCAAAATTTCACCCTAGGATAATTTCGATATTCCGAATCCAAAAATGAAGTCCATTTTGAAATATAAAATATATATTATTTCAAAAAGTAGGTATAACTATTCACAACGGCTAGTTTAATTAGTTGTGTGTTAGAACTCGAGGTTGCGTACAACACACGCTATCGCATTATTCGAAGGGAAACGTACCGTAGAAGCTTGGGGTGTTACATTCTCCCCTCCTTCAAATAATTGCGTCCTCGCAATTTCTAGGGTATTACTGCATAAAAAGACTCGGGTGGTTCTTCATCATAAGTTCCTCGGGTTCCCACGTTGCCTCTTCCATCTTATGATTCCTCCACAAAACTTTTACCAGACGCGTCGTCCGGTTTCTCAGCACTTGTTCTCTCGTATCAAGAATCTTGATGGGCTCTTCGCAATAGGAAAGATCGGGTTCCAGTTCTAATTCCTCATAGGTGAGTACATGCGTTGGGTCAGGCATGTATTTCCTCAACAGAGATACGTGGAACACATCGTGAACTTTGGAGAGACTTGGCGGCATTGCCAATCGGTAAGCTACAACCCCAATTCGTTCTAGAATTTCGAAAGGTCCGATGTACCTGGGACTCAATTTGCCTTTCTTACCAAAACGTATGACTCCCTTCCACGGAGATACCTTCAGGAAAACATGATCACCGACTTGAAATTCCAAATCCTTCCTTCGATTATCAACATAGCTCTTCTGCCTACTTTGAGCTGTTTTGATGTGATTTTGGATTACCTTCACCTTTTCCACCGTTTCCTCCACCAGTTCTGGGCCTACAAGTTTTCTTTCACCAACGTCATCCCAACAGGTTGGTGTACGACATCTCTTTCCGTATAACGCTTCATATGGTGCCATCTGAATACTCGAATGGAAGCTATTGTTATAGGAAAATTCTACCAGAGGTAAATATTGATCCCACGTACCCTGAAAATCAAGTGAGCAAGATCTCAACATGTCTTCTAAGGTTTGAATAGTCCGTTCTGATTGTCCGTCTGTCTGAGGGTGGTAAGCAGTGCTCAAATGAAGTTCAGTATCCAGGGATTTCTGAAGACTTTTCCAGAATCTTGAAGTAAAACGGGGATCACGATCAGAAACAATCGATAGGGGTACACCATGAAGTCTCACAACTTCATTAATGTATAGTCTTGCTAGACGTTCCAGGGGTAGATCTTCTCTTATAGCAAGAAAATGTGCTGACTTGGTAAGACGATCAATAATAACCCATATTGCATCGTTCCTTCTAGGAGTCTTTGGTAGCCCCATGACAAAGTCCATCGTAATATTGTCCCATTTCCACTCCGGTATGGGAAGAGGTTGCATGACTCCTCCAGGCTGTTGCCTTCCAGCTTTCACTTGTTGACAAACCATACATCTTGATACAAAATCAGCAATCTCCCTCTTCATGTTGTCCCACCAAAAATGTTCCTTCAAATCTCTATACATTTTGGTGCTCCCAGGGTGTATAGAGAAATTGGAACTATGAGCATCATCCAGTAATTCCCTTTTCAGATCAGGTAAATCGGGAACACAAAGTCTCTTTCCAAATTTCAAAGTTCCATCTTTATACACAAAGTCTCTCAATCTCCCATCATTCACAACTTTAATCTTCTTCTGAAATTCTTCATCATTGGTCTGAGAACTCTTAATCTTTTCTAGTAAAGATGGTTTGGCAACCATTTGAAAAAGCATTGATGTTTCACCTTCCCTGGTTATTCCCATGTCCATCTTCTCTAGATCCATGAAAATTGGGTCCCTTTCAATTCTCATCATGTTCAGAACTCCATGGTCTTTTCTGCTCAAAGCATCTGCTACTTTGTTTGTTTTCCCCGGGTGGTAGTGTATCGTGCAATCATAATCCTTGAGTAATTCAAGCCATCTCCTTTGCCTCATGTTGAGTTCTTTTTGTGAGAAAATATACTTCAAACTCTTGTGATCAGTATAAATCTCACATTTTTCACCATAGAGGTAGTGCCTCCATATCTTCAAAGCAAAGATCACAGCTGCTAACTCAAGATCATGAGTAGGATAGTTTTGTTCATGAATTTTCAACTGTCGTGATGCATAGGCAATAACTCTATCATTCTGCATAAGGACACAGCCAAGTCCTTTCTTTGATGCATCACTATAAATAACGAACCCATCATTCCCCGATGGTAGAGTCAATATAGGAGCATTGACTAATCTTCTCTTCAGTTCTTCGAAACATTCTTCACACTCTTTTGTCCAAACAAATTTAACCCCTTTACGTGTGAGCTTCTTTAATGGGTTTGCCAATCGGGCAAAATTCTGGACGAAACGTCGATAATAACCTGCCAAACCAATAAAACTACGTACCTCAGTTATACTCGTAGGTGCTGGACATTCTTGGATTGCCTTGGTCTTAGAAGGATCAACAGAGATTCCATCTTTAGAGACAATATGGCCAAGAAAAGAAATCTCCTGAAGCCAGAATTCACACTTGCTAAACTTTCCATATAATTCATGCCTCCTCAGAGTCTTCAAGATAATGCGCAAGTGATTTTCATGATCTTCATAGGTTTTGGAGTATACCAATATATCATCAATAAATACTACCACAAATTCATCGAGATACTCCTTGAAAACTCTATTCATCAGATCCATGAATACAGAGGGTGCATTGGTCAATCCAAACGGCATTACAGTAAACTCGTAATGCCCGTACCTGGTTCGAAATGCTGTCTTCGGAATGTCTTCTTTCTTTACACACAACTGATGGTATCCAGACCGAAGGTCAATCTTTGAAAAGTATTGAGCTCCATGCAGTTGGTCAAATAAATCATCAATACGAGGTAGGGGATACTTGTTCTTTATTGTTATAGCATTGATCTCCCTGTAGTCGATACATAACCTCATAGATCCATCTTTCTTTTTAACAAAAAGAACAGGGGCTCCCCATGGAGAAACACTAGGGCGAATAAATCCCTTATTACTCAATTCCTCTAGTTGTTTCTTTAGTTCAACTAACTCTACAGTGGCCATTCTATAAGGGGTCTTCGATATAGGCCTTGATCCAGGAATCAAATCAATAGAAAACTCAACTTCTCGTTCTGGAGGATGTCCAGGTAAATCTTCCGGAAATACATCTACAAATTATTTCACAACAGGTACATCCTCTATTTGAACATTCCTTTCCTCACCGATAGTTACTTCATTCTCTTCCTCCCCAATAATTGAATTAAGTTGAGCTACTGGGGGTGGGTCTAAATAAGAATTAGGTGGTGACGATTCTGCTCTAAAAATAAGGTGCTCCTTATCATTATCATCATGAATCGTAACCTCTTTCTTCTTACAATAAATCTTCGCATCATAGTCCGAAAGCCAGTCCATACCGAGGATTATATCAAACTCAATCATAGGTATGACGATGAAATCAGCAGATAAAGAAAATTTATGTGCTCTAATGGGGACTGATTCACAAAACTTTGTTGCAACGATACTTCCCTTAGGAGTTTTAACTGACAACTCCCTTATTAAATCAAATTGGAAATATCTAATTTTCTTAGCAAACTGGGAAGATATGAAACAATGCGATGATCCAGAATCAAATAATACATTTTCTAAACTTGAGGAAACCATTAAATTACCTGCCACCACGTCTTTCGGAGTTTCTACCTCAGCAGTAGTGATAGCATAAGCCTGGCCTTGATCCCTTGGCCTTTTCTGAGGTAAGTTCTCCTGACGCTTAGGACATGCATTTGCATAATGCCCCATCTCCCTGCAATTGTAGCACTGAACGTTGGTAGCTTCCTTCTTCCCCTTGCAATCATGAGCTTGGTGGCCTTTTTCACCACACTTGTAACAGACTCCCATTCCCTTCAAGCAAGTACCAGGATGTTTCTTCCCGCATTTACCACAAGATGGATATTCAACCATTCCCTTCTTCCCCTTACTTCCATTCCTAGATTGATCAGCAGGTCTCTTCTTCTATTGCTTCGCTTTAAAGTCATAAGACTTAGAGAATTATTTTTCGGTCTTGATAGCACATGAGACAATGTCTTCGTACGACGAAAAGGATTGTGAGACTAATGCTCGACGGAGAAATGGTTTTAACCCATCAAAGAAACGATCAATCTTACTTCTTGGGTTGCGAATATAATCTCCAGCATACCTCGCTAACCTTGTAAAGTTAGCCTCATACTTTGTGACATTATCATCCTCCTTTTGTCTCAGACTCAGAAATTGCCTTTCCATATCTACTCGATGGTCGCGAGGAAAGTATTTTTCTAAAAACAGATCTTTGAACTCCCTCCATTCCATGTTTGATACTTCATCATCTTCCTTCATGTTTTGAATCAATGACCACCATTGATCAGCATCTCCAGTGAGGCGGTAAACTGCCATGGTAACTTTTTCCCTTTCACTACTCCCCAAAGCCTGAAATATTTTCTCTAGGGAAAATATCCACTGCTCAGCTACTAAGGGATTTGTACTCCCATTGAACGTTGGTGGTTGTTGTCTCATGAATCGATCTAACATTGATCCTCCACGTTGCGGATCAGGGTGCTCCATACGGGTAAGGTTATTATTCATAACCTGAGTAAGTTGTCCCAGTACGGTGATTAGCTGATCAGCACCAGTTGCATCACCAGCCCCACTATAATTATCTTGAGCAGGAGGGCAATCCCTACATGGAGTGCGTGCATTGATACGGTTTCCATTTCTTCCACTAGGCGCCATTTCTAAACAATGGCATAAACTAGATCAGTTTATGAATCAAAATACATAATCCCATACTTATAAAACACTTAACATAAATTGAACTATTTATGGATATAATCCATAATCATAAAAATGTTTTCTTTGAGGAAGTATATACTCATAAACCCTTCATAATGATTTGTAAAGATAATGAGAGTTATCCTAAGCATATCCCCCGGGAGTGTCGTAACCAAGAGTGCAGCAAGGCCCGTTGTCGTGCACCAGTTCTTGTTCGAGTCTAGCTCAAAGCGGTGTTTTCGGGTTTTACCCCTAGGTACATCTGTGCCAGAGCCGCCTCTACCTGCTCGTATCCAGACAGGGATGTATTGCTCGGAAAACTCACAAAATCTCTACAATACCAAAATTCTAGGAAGTTCTTCTATACTAATCCTCAAAGTTCATCTTAGGTCTACGTGCTCTAATCAGAGTTTATCTAAATCTAGCTTCCAAGGTTTGTACTAAACTTCCTCTGATACCAACTGTAACGCCCCGACCCGAGTTGCCCAGAGTCGGTGCAATAATTACATAACATTGGCATGATCACAAGAAAGATCAAATCTCGAAAGACCGATTGGTTTAGTAGCCTTGGAAATACTAGATATAATCATAAAGTTTTACATTACATTTCAAAGTGAAAAACTACTACAACAACAAAGTCTTCATATCCACACTATTAACCCCTCATAATATCCCTGCAAGTCATTCATAAATTACTTCTTCACTACCTGGGAAAAATAAAACATAGAAAAGGGGTGAGCTCAAATGCCCAGTAAGGATAACAATATAGCGGAAACTTTCATCAATAAGAATAGACATTTAAGGCAATGTATAACTAAAACAAAAGCCTTTTAAACATGAACTTTCAACATGGTATGGCATAAATAAAATGAAATAATGCCATTTACTTATTCACATGGATATTCCACTAATCGAATAATCACATGCAAAAATAAATAACCACTTTCATAATGTTGGAATGCATAATGCCAGACTATCATAACCACATAGCCAAGGCCTCGTGCCAAGACTACAAATAAGATTTTGTCAAGGCCTTGTGCCAAGACACTAGTTTGTCTCATGAGACCTACCGATGCATCGAGGAGCTATAGCGGGCTCCACCCGTCACTTATTAAGTCCAATGCATTCCCATATGAAAAGGTTTAAACATAACATAAACATTCGTATTAAAACTAGCATACGAAATGTCAATACTCTCACAATAAACTATGAATGGTATAAAAATAGCACATCCACAGTCAAACATATCACAAAACCTTCAATACAATATAGAAGTTTTGTATCATAATAAATCAACTTCAAATAATCTTAAAATCCATCAAATGATGTTGACATAGATGAAATCAAAATTCTTTTTAAAGAAATATCTCCTTTTATTTTGAAATCATTTAAGATCCATATAAAATAAAACATTTTCTTTGAAAATATTCTTATAAGCTTGTAAGGAAAGCTTTGAAGATTTTATAACGGCGTAAAATAACCGCACCCGCCGTATAAGTTAAAAAAAACATTCTTACCTCAATTCTGTCGAAAAGGTTAAAAAGGACCTTGTTTTGAAAACGACGGAAAGATTCCTTTATAAACCTCTTATAAAAAGTCAAACAAGGGTATAAATGACTTTAACCCATATTCTTGTAAATATTCAAAATGTTTTGAAATACATTTTGAAGAAACATGGATGTGGATGATAACGAGATCCCAGTAGATTATTACGTATAAACAACCTCGGATAAAGAAGAGATTGTGAAATAACCCTTACCTTGTACTTTTCCTGGGTTGTGGTAGGTTAACCTCCTGTATAATGGTGAAATAATTGTTATTAAATTATACAAGAATCATATACATTAATATGATATCATATATGATCTTTTAATATTGATTTGATAATAATATCTTAGTATTATCGTTGTTTCGGGTGTTAACTTACTTGTTTTCTTTCATATGTTTTGTTACGTAAGACATGTTTGTAAAGGATAGGATGTATATTATTCATATCCAGAATGATATCAAGTCCTTAAACATCATTTTTAAATCATAAAATGATAATTACGCTTTAATGGTTACGATGGAGAATGAATCTCATCGCGTTCGTGGAGACGGTAGTCCGTACGTACGCACGAGCGACAATATCATTCTTTTGATATTAAAATAATATATAAATGGATGGTATATCATATATACAGAATCATTAACATGTTATATTTATTATTTACATGAGTTACACATCATTATTATACCCATCCAAATAATATTATATTGAATAACAATTACACCACGACGTGGAGACGGTAAGCCGTACGTACGCACGTATGGTGACATGTTATTCAAAGGGTGGATAGAATACTGAATATGATTGTACCATATTTATAATAACATCACAGTATATGTGAGATACTGGAGTTATTATTTCAGAATGGTAAGAACAAAGGAAGAAGAAGTGGAAGAAGAAATGAACTTAGAAAAGGGTGGTGAAATCATTACCTCTTCTTCGGGTTCTTCCTTTTGATTTGATCAAAAGGGCTCCTTAGGTTGGCTTTCTGATCAAACTAAGGCCTCTAGGTTGTATTGAGGGTTGTTGGGAGAGTATTTGGGCAGAGTTTGGCCGAACCAAAAGGCTTTGAAGGTGTGAAGAAATGAGAAGGAGGAGTGCCCTTTTATAAGAGGGGTGAGGGGCACCTTTGGAAAAGCTAGAAATATTAATTTATAATAAATTCATATTCGGTTTACAAAGGCTCCAAAGTTGACTATTCAAAGGATGAGGTTGGGATAGGTCGAAAACAACTCATCCAATAGAATTTAGACAGGTTTGGGTACTTATATTAACCTTATCTTTAATTATTAACTCTAAGTTAATTAGTTTCACTTTTACAATGTCTCTTTGTATTTTTATATAATATGGTTAATAAACTTACTATATACATCTAAGCGACCCCCAAATGGTCCATTAATGAGGAACCTATCATAATATAAGTCTCTTGGCCGAACCTTAGATTTTTAGGAATTTAATATCAATTAATAATATAATATTTGTTTTAAGAACTCTTTTATGTCAATTTTGACACTATTCAATAGTTGATTTTTGTGAAACTCCTAACAGATTGATTACTTCGAACAAAGTCAATTAAATCAATCCTAATATATCATATTATCATAGAAAATTAGTTTAATTCATTAAAAGTTTCATATTATAATCATTTGGGTATTTATAAGATCAATTATTTTTATTTTTCACTATTTTAGTAATTACTGCATCATCATTGTGTCATAAATAAAGTAAATTATATAATGTCTAAAAATTATAAATAAAATAGCATTATGTAGGAAATCCTTTTAGCTTTCTAATTAATATTTATAATCTAAAATCCAACATGTATATCCCTATGTAAAAATTGTTGTTCTAAAAGATATATGCTTGTGTCATTTTTGTATTCATTTTGACTTAATTAAAATAAAGTGTCATTATCACTTACAAGTGGATCCATGGGGTCCCAAAATAGACCCAAATATGCCCATGGTCGACTATGTATCAACCAATAGGGTTAAGACACGTTTTTAGGGTAATTTAGTATTATTATAATATTATTTTTTTAACCCTTATTTACCGGATTTACCCTTAACCATGGTAAATAAAATATTTACCGCAGTAATTATTCAAAATGTCTAAAAATAAAAGTTACCTATTTACACAATTTGAACATCCTGATTCCAAATATGGAATCCATTTTCCTAAATTCAAAACACAGAAGTGGCAGAAATTAATTTAAAATTAATTCCCGCTGTCAAAACAAAAAGCGTGTTTTTAAGAGATAATAACTATCAAAAGATTGACACTTGTTTATGTTCGGTTTAATTGTAAAATTATGTCCAATGACCAACATTATATTAAATGGTAAAAATATATTCTAAATATACTTTAAAACCACTCAAATTCATAATTTATCACTATTAATTATTTTGATTAAAAAAGTTGTTTTTAATTAAAATTTAGTAATTTTCACTATTCATCAAAATATAAAAGTTATCCGAAAAGTACCAAAATTTCACCCTAGGATAATTTCGATATTACGAATCCAAAAATGAAGTCCATTTTGAAATATAAAATATATATGATTTCAAAAAGTAGGTATAACTATTCACAACGGCTAGTTTAATTAGTTGTGTGTTAGAACTCGAGGTTGCGTACAACACACGCTATCGCATTATTCGAAGGGAAACGTACCGTAGAAGCTTGGGGTGTTACAGGAAATCATAAATATATTTCCATCACTACATAATAAAATCCATGTAATAATAGGGATATAAACAGAACCCTTTATTATCTTATATGGAAAATAATTTTGATAAAACACTTGAACTCCATTCTTGAGGAAAATATCCTTTCTTCTTCAAAAATACTTTTCATTTCTTAATATGTCATAAAATTATAAACTAAAAGAAGTTGATTAAAAATAAACTTGAAAACCTTTAAATTAATCTTCTTGGAAATGATGTTTTAAAAATCCATTCATGCCGTATAAGTTAAAAAAACTTTCTTCCCGTACTTTTTTCGGAAAAGTCAAAAAGTACCTCGTATGAAAAGCGAAAAAAGATTCCTTTCATATCTTTTACTAAAAACTTAATGAAGGGTAAAATTGTATTTAAACAATTGTAGGTGGATGGAAATAATATTACATATTGAGGAAAAATGGATGTGGATGATAAAATACACCCCAGTAAATACTAAAGTATAAACAATCTCGGATAAAAATGAGATTGTGATATTTCCCTTACCTTAGGTCCGATTTGCTTCGTAAGTGTCCGAACCTCCTGTATAATTATTTAAATAATGTCATTGACTTATTACAGAATCATATTAATTTTTATGATATCATATATGGTTCACTTATAACTTTATATTACCCGTTCTTTTGTAAATTCCATGTTAAAGAGCGTTTTGGGTAAAATTGTTTCATTTGTCGTCCGTGTTTTGACTTTTAATTATTCATATGATTACATAGATCATGATTACATAATTCCATAATATAAAACATGATTTATATATATATATATATATATATATATTCAGAATATACATATATATAATAAATCAGTAAATGGAAAGAAATACACCGTTCATGGAGACGGTAGGTCGTACGTACGCATGAACGCTGTTTTCGTTTCCTTATTGAGTTGAACGGAATTAAGTAGATGAAATTAATATATATACACATAAATACAGTATCATTATTATGTCATATATTTCATTATTACTTATTATATATACTTTATAATCATTCATGAATGGTTTAAAGTGGAGAATGAATCTCATCGTGTTATGGAGACGGTAGTCCGTCTGTACGCACGAGCGATGAAATCGTTCTCATGATCGTGGGACTGTATTGGAGTGTATGTATACTATTTAAGAATCAATATCACTTTAAAATAATAATATATAGTTATTATCTACACCATTATACCCATCCAAGTAAGGTGGTGGTGGAAAATAGATTTCACCACGGCGTGGAGACGGTATTCCGTACGTACGCACGCGCGGTTATTTTGTTTTCAATGGGATGGATAGATGGTGAAATAGGATTGTTTCATATTTATAATAACATATCATTATATGAGTGATACTGATGTTAGTACTTCATAATGAAACAACCTAATAAGAAGAAGTGGAAGAAGAAATAAAGGTGAAAGAATCGGTAACGGAAATTACCTCTTCTTTGAAGCACCTCTTTGAGACCTCCTCTTAGGGCAGTAAAATTGGTATTTGAGGAATACCAGAACCTCTAGGATGTTGATAGGGAAGTGGAGAAGTAAATTTTTCAGGGTTTGGCAGAGCTTGAAGGCTCAATGTTGTGTGAGGAAGAGAGGGATGAGGTTCCCTTTTATAAGGGAGGAGAGGGGCTCCTTTGGAAAAACAAAAAATATTATTTTATTATAAAGTCAAGTTTGGTTTTAAATAGCTCCAAATTGATTTATTTTGAGGCTAATGTGGGTATGGATCGAAACCCTCTCATCCAATAGAATTTAGACAAGTTTAGGTTCCTATTTTAACCTTATAATTTAGATTTAACATTAAGTTAAATAATTTTACTTTTACCGTGTCTCTGTGTGTTCTTACACTATAAGGTTAATAAACTTACTATAAGAAGCCAAACGAACCCCAATTTGTTTATTATTAATATATACAACCTTATCTAAGTCTTTTGGCCGATCCTTAGATTTTTAGGAATAAAATAACAATTAATAATATAATATTTGTTTTAAAAACTATTTTATGTCAATTTTGACACTATTCAATAGTTGATTTTTTTGAAACTCATAACAGAATGATTACTTCGACCAAAGTAAATTAAATTAATCCTAACATGTCATATTAACCTATAAAATTAGTTTAAGTCATAAAAAGTCTCAAATTATACTTATTTAGTTTTTTATAATATCAATTATTCTAATTTTTCACTATTATGGTAATTACTGCATCATCATTGTGTCAAAAATAAATTAAATTATATAATGTCTAAAAATTACAAATAAAATACAATTATGTAGGAAATATTTTTATATTTCTAATGAATATTTATAGTAGAATTTATCTTATGTATAACCCCTTGTTAAAAATTATTTACTTATTAAACCTTGATTTAAACTATTTTAACCCTTCTTTAAATAAATTAATCATAAATGTCCTAATCTAATCCAAGTGGGCCTAAATGGTCAGATTTTATTCCTAAGGTTGTTTTTGGTCGAATTAAACTTTTCCAATAGAATTAGGACATGTGTTAGGGTAATAATAATATCATTTTTACCCTTAATTACCCTATTTTCTTTTAACTGTGGTAAAAAAAAGTAAAAAGTTACTATTCATCAAAAAATTATTTTCATCTCATCGAACCACATTTTACTTACTGACATCAGCCGTGTCTCTCAGAGTTTTCAAATTCCACTCAAAGAAACGGTAAAATTAAGTTTTATGAAAAATTCAGTTTTTTAACTACCACTTAGTGGTTTCACTATTCATCAAAAAATGAAAGTTTCTAGAAAAATTCCAAAAATTAGATCTAAGCTATATTTGATATTATGAATTCAAAAATGATGTCTATTTTATCAAATTCAAAACATATCAGTTTCATTAATTAATTTAAAAATTAATTCCCGTCGTCAAAACAAATAGCGTGTTCTTAAGAGATAATAACTATCAAAAGATTGACACTTGTTTATGATTGGTTTAAATGTGAAATTACATCCAATGACCAAAATTGTATTAAATTGTAAAAATATATTCTAAATATAGTTTAAAACCACTCAAATTAATAATTTATCACTATTAATTATTTCGATTAAAAAAATTTTGTTTTTTAATTATAATTTAGTAATTTTCACTATTCATCAGAATATGAAAGTTATCTGAAAAGTACAAAAATTTCACCTTAGGCTAAATTCAATACTCCGAATCCAAAAATAAAGCCCATTTTGAGAGGTAAAATTTCTAAAATTTTAAAAGGCTGTTATTAGTATTCATAACGGCTAGTTTTAATAATATTTTAATAACATATCATTGTTTAGTGAAACTCGGTATTGCGTACTACACAAGCAATCATGGAAGGTCACGATTGCGTGTAATGAAAGGCAAGTCAAGGATGCATGTTGTGCAAGCTCCTTTTGGTGTAGCGTACAACACAAGACATTAATGAAATTAAAAAAAATATTTTTCAAAAAAACTCGGGGTGTTACATTCTACCCCCTTTAAAATGAATTTCGCCCTCGAAATTCGTCAGGGTTATAAATGGTTTTCTATTCGAAAGTTTCTTTAATCTAAACCCACACCGTAAAAAGGAATACCAAAACCAATATTTAAAAACAAAAGTATGAAGCGTAACGGTTACCCAAAAAAAACTAATCACTAGGTTTCCACATAGGTGAAAATATGGATATGGAAGAGAAATATAACCATCATGTTCTGATGGAGAGTGGTAGAGAACATGGCTATGGAAAAGCTAGCAATCACAAAGCCATAAATTTGTGACGATCTAAGGTATCATCTGATTAATCAGATATAAGAGCACTAGGACAACATTTTTGGTTTTCAAGATCGTTTCCCTAAAGTTGAAGAATTTGAATTAGAATAAATACTTACTTTATTTTGGTACAATCTCACTGTTGTTCGTACCTTGAACAATTTCCACTTCATCTATTAAATAAATGAAGTTGAATTTGTTATTCGTGAAGTGTTAGCAGATCATGTTATAGAATGACAGGTCATTCCATTTGTCTCAAACAAAAGTTTAGCAAAAGTTATTAAATATACATAAGTCATTCTATAGTAAGATTAATCATATATGGTTCCTAAAATGGACTTATAATTCATATATCATACCGCTTAATAAAATAAAACTAGTTTATACTAAACAGGGACTTCCTGTAGGCCAGTGGTAGGCGATAAAGGCCAGTCGCACTTTGGTTGTGGGTTCGATTCACACATCCTTGTCCGACGCGATGGGCTGTCGCCCGTCCTGCAGGTTGTCCTTTTTCTAAACTATATTACTATAAAATCCCATCAATAATATCGAAAAACGTTTTATCCTAACTTATGTCCAACATAATCCATTATAATCTTTAGGCTTATCTAAAATACTTCAGTCCAAGCTCATAGTATAAATAAAATGATTACTTGAAATGTCACAGAACAATCACGTGAATGCCATCATTTATCCCCCATATATCATAAGATATATCTTGTTGGTCAAATTACAAACATGTGAATACCTTAATCATGTATTCTATTGATGAATGAATACCCATTGAGCCTTAGTGAAAACATGAATGCAGTTAAAAGTTAACACCTTCCACATACCAAAATCCTCAAAATTCTATATACTCAAACCATGATATCACTTAGTCCTTATATCAATCATGAGCTCATGAATACTGTCAAATATTTCATTTTCACATTTCCCTTCATTATGCGCATATCATTCTTTTTCAAAAAATATCTCAATCACTTTCCATGGTTACTGGTACCATAAAATTATTGAAGACCACAATAGACCAATACATAAATATTCCAATATTCCACGATACTATATACAACACTATTTTGGAATCCCATTACATAAACACTTAATCATTCCACCACATCGTTGTCATATTCAACATCACCAATAGTGATCGCATGTGACTTCCCTTTGTCCTTTTCCTTAAGTGGTTGCTCATGTCGATCATCACTAACCCTTGTATTAGAGCATTTATTAGCATAATGCCCCATTTCCTTGCACTTGAAGCATTAAAGTGTTGGTGGTGCATTCTCTGCAGTGTTTGCTTTATTCACATCATTAGAAACCCTTGTTCCATTACTTCGACACTCTGCTGCTCGATGACCTTCTTTTCCACACTTGAAACATTTTCTAGTCCCTTTAAGACAATCTCCACCATGCTTCTTTCCACACTTTGTGCATAAGTAAACATTCATCTTCTTTTCACCATTATTCTGAGATTTCTCCTTGAACTCCATCTTTCGTTTCTTGTCAAAACAATAATATGGATATGTAACACCAACTTCAATTTCTACCTTGATAGCACAATGCACAATTTCTTCATAGCTACTGAAGTCTCTTATAGCTAATGCCCTTCGAAGACTTGGTTTTAAGCCACTGAAAAATCGATCAACTTTACTTTCAGGTCGGATGATAATGCCAGATGCATACCTTGCAAGTATTGTAAAATTTTCTTCGTATATATCAACAGATTCATCATCCTTCTTCTTCAGCTCAAGAAACTCCTTTTCCATCTTTGTTCGAAGAATATGAGGGAAGTACTTACTGAAAAACAAGTTCTTGAACTCGTCCCATTCCATGGACTCAATTTCATCTCTTGGCCTGGTATTCTTGATAAGATTCCACCATTGATCAGCTTCACCTTCCAAATGATATACTGCTAAGATTACTTTATCATGTTCAGAACATTGATGAACTGAAAATATCTTTTCAGTGGTACTGATCCATTGTTCCGCAACAAGTGGATCGGAAGTCCCACTGAAAGAAGGTGGACGTTGCCTCATGAAGGACTCAATAGAATATTGTTCCCTTATCTGCTCATTTGGAAGTCCAGAATGATTCATATCTTGTGTAAGTATAGCAATAAGATTTTTCACTCCATCTCCCATAACATTTGTTTGTTCAGGAGGACAATCATTTCATTGTCCATTACATTGATCAACACGGTTCCTTTGGGTTCCATCCATCATCTAAAACCCAAAAAGAATAGTGTGAGAGGCAAAAATCATGCTAGGGAAAACAAAATTATAAAGGGGGAGTATCCTCAATATCTAACTTCTTAGGTTAAATTCTATGATCGTTACCGTAGTTCTAGGGCTGTATCTTATACGTATACTTATCCTTAGGGACATCCCAATACATACCTTAGAAATATCTCTAGGGATCTCACTAACGCTTTCGCATCCTAGATTCCAAAGGTTGACTAAACCTTTCCTCTGATACCAACTGTAGAGACCCGAAGCTTGACGTACATTGACATTACATTACATTTGCGGAATACTTAGTACATAACAAAAACACACACACAAGGATCGTAATAGTTTAGTGTCTTTGGAAACTCGGAATATAATCTTCTAATCCTGTTGAAAGATCTTCCACATCTCCCATAAATATCTTCCTTTTTTTTATACCTAAAACCTTTCTTTATATCTTGGGGAAAAGAAAACATAAAAGGGTGAGCTCAAATGCTCAGTAAGGGTAAACAAAAGAAATATCAATCACATCATAAGAACATAACATTTTGAAAATCTTAACCTGCAAAAGAGAGCATAATTTCATATCATGGGATATATCATGGCAGTGAAATGTAATCACAATAATCATAACATAAAACATGAAACATTGTGGCATACACACATAATCATAGAGAATCATTTCTTGATAGTCAAGACTCATTTCAAGACTATCTTAGTGGACAAAGTCCCTTTCTGAACCGAGTCACCCTCGTTTTAGTCCTGTTTCACTGAACCGGTATAACCTACCGTTCCATCCATGTCTATTTCATGAGATATAAAATCTTTACCCAATGCATTGGACGGAGATATATGTCCCACCCATCTCATAATGATACCATTCTTATGTGTGCCACAAAATCATAAACCATACATCATAGCATAACCCATGTAATAAAAATGGGATTCTTAAACAACGTGACATCATAAAACAATTCATATAAGATAAAGGAAATCATAAAAATATTTCCATCACTACATAATCAAATCCATGTAATAATAGGGATAGAAACAGAACCCTTTATTATCTTATATGGAAAATAATTTTGATAAAACACTTGAACTCCATTCTTGGGGAAAATATCCTTTCTTATTCAAAAACACTTTTCCTTTCTTAATATGTCATAAAATTATAAACTAAAAGAAGTTGATTAAAAATAAACTTGAAAACATTTAAATGAATCTTCTTGGAAATAATTTTTTAAAAATCCATTCATTCCGTATAAGTTAAAAAAACATTCTTCCCGTACTTTTGTCGGAAAAGTCAAAATGTACCTCGTTTGAAAAACGACAAAAGATTCCTTTCATATCTTTTACTAAAAACTTACTGAAGGGTAAAATTGGATTTAAAAAATTGTAGGTGGATGGAAATAATATTACATATTGAGGAAACATGGATGTGGATGATAAAATACACCCCAGTAAATACTAAAGTATAAACAATCTCGGATAAAAATGAGATTGTGATATTTCCCTTACCTTAGGTCCGATTTGCTTCGTAAGTGTCCGAACCTCCTGTATAATGATTTAAATAATGTAATTGACTTGTTACAGAATCATATTCATTTTTATGATATCATATATGGTTCACTTATGACTTTATATTACCCGTTCTTTTGTAAATTCCTTGTTAAAGAGCGTTTTGGGTAAAATTGTTTCATTTGTCATCCGTCTTTTGACTTGTAATTATTAATATGATTACATAGATCATGATTAAATAATTCCAGAATATAAAAAATGATTTATATATATATATTCAGAATATACATATATATAATAAATCAGTAAATGGAAAGAAATACACCGTTCATGGAGACGGTAGGCCGTACGTACGCATGAACGCTGTTTTCGTTTCCTTATTGAGTTGAACGGAATTAAGTAGATGAAATTCATATATATACACATAAATCCAGTATCATTATTATGTCATATATTTCATTATTACTTATTATATATACTTTATAATCATTCATTAATGGTTTAAAGTGGAGAATGAATCTCATCGCGTCATGGAGACGGTAGTCCGTACGTACGCACGAGCAATGATATCGTTCTCATGATCGTGCGACTGTATTGGAGTGTATGTATACTATTTCAGAATCAATATCACTTTAAAATAATAAAATATTGTTATTATTTACACCATTATACCCATCCAAGTAAGGTGGTGGTGGAAAATAGATTTCACCACGGCGTGGAGACGGTATTCCGTACGTACGCACGCGCGGTGATTTTGTTTTCCGTAGGATGGATAGATGTTGAAATAGGATTGTTTCATACTTATAATAACATATCAGTATATGAGTGATACTGATGTTATTACTTCATAATGAAACAACCTAAGAAGAATAAGTGGAAGAAGAAATAAAGGTGAAAGAATCGGTAATGGAAATTTCTTCTTCTTTGAAGCACCTCTTTGAGACCTTCTCTTAGGGCACTAAAATTGGACTTTGAGGAAGACCAGAACCTCTAGGATGTTTCTAGGGAAGTGGAGAAGATAATTTTCCAAGATTTGTCCGAGCTTTAAGGCTCAAAGTTGTGTGAGGAAGAGAGGGAGGATGTGCCCTTTTATAAGGGATGAGAGGGGCTCCTTTGGAAAAACTAAAAATATTATTTTATTATAAAGTCAAGTTCGGTTTTAAATAGCTCCAAATTGATTTATTTCGAGGCTAAGGTGGGGATGGGTTGAAACCCTCTCATCCAATAGAATTTAGACAATTTTAGGTTCCTATTTTAACCTTATCATTTAGATTTAACATTAAGTTAAATAATTTTACTTTTACCGTGTCTTCTTGTGTTCTTACACTATAAGGTTAATAAACTTACTATAAGAAGTCAAACGAACCCCAAATTGTTTATTATTAATATATAAAACCTATTCTAAGTCATTTGTCCGAACCTTATATTTTTAGGAATAAAATAAAAATTAATAATATAATATTTGTTTTAAAAACTATTTTATGTCAATTTTGACACTATTCAACAGTTGATTTTATTGAAACTCATAACAGAATGATTACTTCGACCAAAGTTAATTAAATTAATCCTAACATGTCATATTAACCTAGAAAAGTAGTTTAATTCATAAAAAGTCTCAAATTATACTTATTTAGTTTTTTATAATATCAATTATTATAATTTTTCACTATTATGGTAATTACTGCATCATCATTGTGTCAAAAATAAATTAAATTATATAATGTATAAAAATTACAAATAAAATACCATTATGTAGGAAATATTTTTATCTTTATAATTAATATTTATAGTCTAATTTATCTTATGTATAACCCCATATTAAAGATTATTTACTTATTAAACTTTGATTTTAACTATTTTAACCCTTCTTTAAATAAATTAATCATTAATGTCCTAATCTAATCCATGTGGGCCTAAATGGTCATATTTTATTCATAAGGTTGTTTTTGGTCGAATTACACTTGTACAATAGAATTAGGACATGTGTTAGGGTAATAATAATATCATTTTTACCCTTAATTGCCCTATTTTCTTTTAACCGTGGTAAAAAAAGTAAAAAGTTACTATTCATCAAAAAATTATTTTCGTCTCATTGAACCAAATTTTACTTACTGACATCAACCGTGTCTCTTGGATTTTTGAAATTCCACTCACAGAAGCGGTAAAATTATGTTTTATGAAAAATTCAGTTTTTTAACTACCACTTAGTGGTTTCACTATTCATCAAAAAATGAAAGTTTCCAAAAAAATACCAAAAATTAGATCTAAGCTATATTTGATATTATGAATTCAAAAATGATGTCTATTTTATCAAATTCAAAACATATCAGTTGCATTAATTAATTTAAAAATTAATTCCCGTCGTCAAAACAAATAGCGTGTTCTTAAGAGATAATAACTATCAAAAGATTGACACTTGTTTATGACTGGTTTAAATGTGAAATTACATCCAATGACAAACATTGTATTAAATTGTAAAAATATATTCTAAATATACTTTAAACCCACTCAAATTAATAGTTTTTCACTATTAATTGTTTTGATTAAAAAAAATTGTTTTTTAATTATAATTTAGTAATTTTCACTATTCATCAGAATATGAAAGTTATCCGAAAAGTACCAAAATTTCACCTTAGGCTAAATTCGATACTCCGAATCCAAAAATAAAGTCCATTTTGAGAGCTAAAATTTCTGAAATTTTAAAAGGTGGCTATTACTATTCATAACGGCTAGTTTTAATAATATTTTAATAGCATATCGTTGTTTAGTGAAACTCGGTATTGCGTACTACACAGGCAATCAAGGAAGGTCGTGATTGCGTGTAATGAAAGGCAAGTCAAGGATGCGTGTTGTGAAATCTCCTTTTGGTGTAGCATACAACACAAGACATTAATGAAATTAAAAAGAATATTTTTCATAAAATCTCGGGGTGTTACACTCACTTTGGGCAGAAGTCTTCCCGAGTAAGCCTTTGAGCTCAAATCAAAAATAGTTACCCTTTTTAAAGGTAGTGTTTTCTCTTGTGTTATTATGTTTTATTTCTCTTATACTACCCCCTAAATTCTTTTTATTCATTTCTTTTGTAACAACACCAGTATCCTAAATATTCTAGGATGTCTTTATAAAAAGGATTCTAGATACACTTATACACACCTACATCTAATGGTTAAAGAACATACTGTTTCTGTGGATGGAGAATTTCTACCTCACGAAACGATGATTGTTCAACACTCATATAACACCTTCAAAGGTGGAAATTAATAAGTCACTATATTTATATATGATATATAATATGTTTATGTTTTACTTAAGTTTCTGTATTTTTCATTTATGGCATACCTTTATGGTTTCCATTATGGGTAAATGTGATATCTTCATTTTGGGAAGTGCGGACTACCACCCCCTCAAAGTGATTTGAATCGTTAATTCCATATGTTGAATGTATAAAGGATGGAGTAAATGATATTATATATGATATTATACTGGAATTATAATATAACTTTATATAATTATGATTTCATTCCATTAAATACGAAATAGAAATGAAAGTAGCGTGCATGCGTACGTACGGATTACTGTCTCCATGAACGGTGCATTTCATTTCTTACCTCTAAATGTTACTTAATATTATGAATGAATGTATATACTGGATATATATGATATATATGATATCTAAATCATTAATAAAATGATGGATATAATTGATATTTCACCACATGAACAACTTGTAATTATAAGAAGTTTATTTTTGACTCAAGTACCAAAGATCGAAAAAATGACTGTTATTAACTTAAATAATGACATAATGTTCATAACATGGTAATAAGTGATATAAAAGGAATAATTAACATGAAAAATGTTCTTAAGAAAATAGAAATCTACTCTAGTTTATTATTCAGGAGATTAAATAACGGTCGAGTGAATTCAGACACGAGGTAGGGGAACTTCTTAACCCAATTTCCATTCTTTGGGTTAATCTACTACTTTCAAATTATGTCATGATATTATTATGTCCTATATTGTATTTGTACTTTCATTATGTGTACTTATAGTGAATACACGTAATAGATCTATTTTATTTAAAAAAAATTCTTTGTAAGGGACTTCATCTCAATCTCCTATCATTGAGGCATATTTTGTTTTATACACAACTTTCTTTTATACGGTGTGTAAACCCCTTTGACTTTTACGTGTATTCAAAAGGAATCTTTTTATACAAAGCTTTTTACTAAATGTCAAAAAGGAATGTTTTTTTATGTACTCGGTGACAACGACTTATCTACCACCGTGACCATTATTTGAGTTTTGACTTCCTCTACAAGCCATAACTTTTTTATGGGAAAAAAATAAATACCAGGTTTTACTTTTCATTTATTTTGGTATTGAAAATGGTTTTATTATATCAATGTGTTTTATTGATATCTAGTGATTGAAATGTGGAAATGTTAAGTTTCCTTTATTCATGTTTTATGTGATACAATTATGTTATGGTTTAGGATATGTTTAACCCTTTTCATATGAGGATTGCATTGGACTTAATAAGTGACAGGTGGAGCCCGCTATAGCTCCTCGATGCGTCGGTAGGTCTCATGAGACAAACTAGTGTCTTGGAACGAGGCCTTGACAAAATCTTATTTGTAGTCTTGGCACGAGGCCTTGGCTACGTGGTTATGATAGTCTGGCATTATGTATTCCATCATTATAAAAGTGGTTATTGATATTTCATGTGATTATTCGACCAGTATAATATCCATGTGAATAAGTAAATGGAATTATTTAATTTTATTTTGCCATATTATGCTGAAGTACATGTTAAAAAGGATTTTGTTTAGTTATACATTGCCTTAAATTTTTATTTTTATTTATGAAATCTTTCGCTATATTGTTATCTTTACTGAGCATCTAAGGTCACCCCTTTCAATTTTTTAATTTTTACAGGATGTAAAGAAGTATTTTATGAATGACATGAAGGGATAATATGAGGGGATATAAAGACAAGATGCTGGTGTATTTTTGTATTAATTTATGATTTAATGTAAAACTTAAGAATGTATATAGTGATTCAAGGCTACTAAACTAATAGGTATTTCGAGACATGATATTTGTGATCATGCCAATGCTTCGTAATAATGCACCGACTCTGGGTAACTGGGGTCGGGGCGTTACAATGGTTAATGGTAGTGTTCTTAGTGTGATGATATCTGTTTGGATTGTGTGTGTGAAATGATTTGATTATGGATAGTAGAGATCCTTATTTTATGTAACTGTGAAAAATTTATATTATGTGTTATAAGACTCAAGTTTCGAATTGTAGAGAAATTCAACCACAATGACATGTACCAGTTGGCCGAGAAGTGGATATCACAAAGAGGGCTCCACTAGTAGAGGAGTAAAAAAATTTATTGGTCCAAGATAATCGATGATAGGATAAGTTCTTTGAGAAATTCACTAGTTTTATCCAAATGATGAAAAGGGACTTGGGGTGGGTTATGCAGAGCATATTTGATCTGACTATAGTGTTTCAGTTGCAGCACCCTCCAATGTTTTCTATATTGGGTGGACCCTAGGCTACAGAGTTCTAGGTAGAGTCCATCTACATGATTTTGAATCACCTAGAGACTCATGCATAGAAAAGATTAAATTTGGTAGTATATATTTTGTGAGTAATGGTAAAGCACTGGTCGGATGTCCTAGTTCAGACTCAGTAGGCCGATGGTATGTTATGAAAAGACTTCAAGGAAAACTTTCTAGTGCAATTGGATCCAGAGACATTGAGATAAGAGTGGTATTTATAGATTATGAGGTTTACCCAAGGGTCTTTGTCAGTGTGGGATTTTGAGGTCCATTTCACATACATTCAATGCTTTGTTCCAGATTTGGAAAGGGATGAGGCTTCTATGGAAAGATTCATTCAAGTTGATATTATACAAGACATTAATTCACACGTGAACATATTCCACTTTAAGAGGTTTTTATAAGTTGTGGATCAAACCCTTATTTAATAAGGGAAACTAAAGAAGGATTGAGGTAGTGGGTTGTTGGTTCCATTTGTATGGTCTAGTGTATGCATTCCAAAGGCAGAAGCATCGTTTTGGGAATATCCACTAGGGTGATAGTGTGCAGGGTAGTCAAAAGAGAGGGTCAACCTCTCAACGTCATGACTAGGTTTTTATATTAGTGTGGTAGATCAGGTAATATGTGTGGTTAATGCCCTTAACCATATATTGAGTGCCAAGTATGAAAAATAATGGGGCATGTTCAGAGGTTTTGTAGGAACCCTTGATAGTTGGAAAAAAATGGAGGATCTTTTTCAATATTGAGTGAATAAAGGGGGTCGGTTACCCTAGATAAAGTAGGCGGTATGAGCTCTAATGGGTGTATCATTTGAGGTGGTGGGTGTGATACTCTGGGGAGAGAGAATACATATCATTAGGAATGTGTAGAACTAGTAACTCAAGATGAAGCATATGGTAGAAAGACATGTCAGTTTCATGATGTTCAATCTATACCTAAAGGTGGAAAGGTTTGACCGTTGACTATTCTAGGTATGACCTTTGTATCATCTTCTCTTTAAATTTCATTTTTTGATATAGGTGCCTCATATTATTTTATATTTTCTTATTTTGTGAGAGTGTTGGACCAAGTGATGGAATGTTCATGCATGGTTATGTTAACTGATACACTGTTAAGGGTGTGAGTAGAAAATATTATGCAATATAAGGGACATTTTCTTGAAGTAGGTGGGTATTATTTCCTATGGGACTTGTTTATGCTTGAGATGTTTGGTTTTGATATAATTTTGGGTATGAACTTTCTAGTGTTTAAACAATCCCATATTTATTTTTACCATCATAGGGAAATGTTCATTCTCTTTAGGGAGACACATATGTTCATCAGGGTGAATGGTATGTCTGGGAAGGCTGTGAAGGTCCAGTCTTTGAGAAGTTGGGTAAAATCATAGCCCAAGGGGTTTGTCTCATTCTTTATGATGAGGGAGTAGATTAGTTTTTCTTTACTCATCAGGTGAATTGGATTTAGGATGTGTTTTCTGAGGACTTCTCAAGGAAGCCACCTGAGAGGGATGTTGAGTTCACGATAGAGTTGCTTCCTAGAGGAGAACATGTTTCCATTCCTCCATATAAAATTGTGCTTGTTGAATATATGGAACATAAAACTTAGTTGGAGGAATTTTAGAATAAAGGGTTTATTCACCAAATTACACCACCCTGGGGATCTCCACTATTGTTTTTAAGAATTCCAATGGATTGTTGTGGTTACGTGTCAATTATTTTAAGCTGAATTAGATGATGATTATTAAAAAATAAAATATTCCACGAATTGATTATCTTTTTTCCCAACTAAAGAGTGCTTTAGTATTCTCCAAGATTTATCTAAGATTAGGGTATCATTATCTAATGTTGATACCTTATGATGAACCAAAGACTACCATTCTGTGTAGGTATGGTTTGTATCAGTTTTTTGTGATTCCATTTTTGTTGACCAATGCACCAATAGTGGTTATGGCCCTTATGAACTGAAAATTTCACACATACCTAGATTAGTTTATAGTAGTCTTTATTGATGAAATAGTGGTCTACACTAAGACTCATGACAATCATACCAAACATAGTGACATAATTTTGAGTACACTAAGAGATCATAGGCTATACACCAAACTATCCAACTTTCATTTCTAGATCAATAAGGTGCATTTATTGGGTCACATAATCTCTGAGAAATGTGTGCCAATATACTTGAATAAATAGTATAAATATTTGTATAAGTAGAAACCCATGAATGTTTTCGGTGTTTGGGGTTTTCTAGGTTCGGCCGACTATTACTGAAGGTTCATTAAAGTATTATCTTCTTTGGAAATCCCAATTTTGGGTTTAAATAAGAGGATCATCAGGTTTGAGTGGTATGGAGAATGTGAGAATTCTTTTCAAGAGTTAAATAAGTGGTTTAACATGGAAACGGTTTTGATCTGTCCCAATCTTGGTAAGGAGTATACCTTGTTTTGTGATGCATCTGGTGTTGGGATTGGGATAGTGTTCATACAATCTAAGTAGGTTGTTGTGTATGGGTCATGATAGATGAGTCCTCATAAAAGATATTACCCTACACATGATCTAGATTTATTCATGATGGTTTATGCTTTAATGTTTTAGTGTCATTAATTTTTTGGAGAATGGTGTACATTGTATACTGATCATAAAATCCTTATGAATATCTTCTCCAATCATGATTTGAATATTATGGAGAAAATATGGGATGATTACATGAAGTGTTTTTATTTTGAGAAAGTTTATACACTAGGAAAGGAAAACAGTTTTGTATATTATTTATGTCAAAGGACTCAAAATCAGGTGGTTTTGGAATCTATATCCTAGTGTATAATGATGGTTTTGTTTTTATAGATGAATCCAGAGATGTATATTGTCCAAGGATGGATTATCCTTGCATCATTGGTAGTTGATTACATGCTTCTAAGATGGATTAAATGATGGAAGTGTGAGTGTACAAAATTTTGGGCTTTGAGGGAAATTCATAAAGGTGGGTAGTCACCTTCTGGTTGGACCATTGGTGATGATCGGATCATTTATGTTAGTGGTCATGTCATTGTGCCATTGTGTATGAGAAAAGAGTTGATATTTAGGTTTCATGCATCGTAGAGGGAAGTGCATCCTGGTTTGACGAAAATTTATTGCGATATTTATAGGCATTATTGGTGGCTAGGAATGATGAAATAGGTTGTAGGACTTGTGGCATGATTCCTCACCTTCCAGTTTGTGAAGGTTGAGCACCGAAGGTTGGATGGTTTGTTAAACATTTCCCATTCATAAATGGAAATGGGATGACATGATAATGGATTTCAGGGAGACTCTCCCAAGGATGCCTCATAAGAATGATGTGATCAAGGTATTTGTGGATTAGTTGACTATGGTGGCTCATTTCATTCCAATTCAAGAATTTTTTACCATGAATCATTTGGGTGAGTTGTATGTTCAAGAGGTAATGTTGTAAGATTGGATACCAACGACAATATTTTTAGATTGTGATATGCATTTTATATCACACTTCTGGTAGAGACTACATAAGGTTCTTGGTAACCAGGTTTTTTTATTATGGATTTCTACTCGTAAATAGATGGGCAGTCAGAACATAATATTCCAGTGTTAAAGGACATTTTCAGGGAATTAATACAATATTTTTTTGGATCATAGGAAATGAATATATCACAGTTTTATTTTTCCTAAAACAATAGTTATTAGGATATGATTCAAATGAAAAAAATAGGCACTCTTTCATGGACCATGGTGATCTCTATTCTATTGGATGGAGGCTGGGGAATCATAGTTGTTGCCGATGAGTCCCATACAGGGGACTTCAGAATAGATTTAGTTGATTCAAAAATGTATGGATACAACTCAGAGTAAATAGAATTAATATGTGTATAGGAATTATAGGCCTATTGAGTTTATGGTGGGTGATCATTTGTTTCATTAGGTGTTACCAAGGTTGGGTAACCATCAGATTCAGAAACAGGGTAAGTTGGTGCCCAGGTACATAGGGTCGTTTACGATTATGGAGAGGATCGAAAATGTGTCATACTAATTGGATATTCCACAATATTGTAGTGGTACAAATAATGTTATTAATGTGTTACAGATTCTTCAATATCACCCTCACATATCTCATGTGATTAATTTTGTGGATGTTAAACTTGATGGAGATGATTCCTTTGAGGAGATTCCAGTTTTTATTATGGATCCTAGTGAGAAAATATTGCGGGGAATGAATGTTCCCTTGGTTATAGTTTTGTTGTAGTATGGTAATATTTAGGAGGAAACGTGGGAGATAGAGTCATATAAGTGATCCTAGTGTCCCAAACACTTTTCTTTGAAATATCAATGATTCTAGGGAAGAGTGGATCAAGGAAGAACTGTTATAAGGTGGGGAGTTTGTAAGATCCCAAACTTCAGAGAGGTATGTTCTTATTTTAATATTAGTATGAATCCCTTAAAGTAAAGTAATTATATTTTTACCAGGTTTATGATGAATCTCGGGGGTGTTCAATGGGTTTGGGACATGAAAGAAAGGGAAATTAGGCCACCATATGCATGCTTCACGGTTGGTGCACAGTTAGTGCAAACCATGCAAGGGGGAGATCCAAACTATGTGACCTTGGACATAGGAATTTTTCATGGTTATCATATGATTTTTTAAACCACGAAAGCTCCACAAGTAACCATACAACATGGAAAACTCTTGGATAGAGGTTGTGCATGGGTTGGAAAAATGTGCAGCCAAACCGTGTGACCCATTAAAAAGTGAGAATTTACCTTTTTCCCCCTCAGGATTTTATGTGTTCCACCCAATTTTCTATCTCATTTCTTCTCAATCATTGCTAGTGACAATCCAAAGATTCCAAACCTTCCCATGGTTCAATATACTTTATTTACAGTCCATTTTCAATGTCTTTGGGTGAGGATCGAAGCTTCGGGTGAGTCTAACGCTTCTCTTGATTATCTTTTCCAGATTAGGGATTATGGTTTACTTATTATTCTTCTGAATCTCTAAAGACATTTATTCCAATGGATTTTATGTTGGTTATTCAAGGGGATCATAAATATGGATCTAAGTCTAAGGTTAATCAAGTGTTTATCTATAGATTCAAGGTATGTGGTCTACAAGTTATATTCCATAGTCATATGGTCGATTTGTGCATGTGTGGTTGAGATATTTCTTCCCTCTTGACAAACAATTTATGCCTTCAGAAAAATTTGCTAAACCAGTTTTCAAAATGATGATTTAGACCCCTTATGATCCCCTTGGGATGCATTTATATTCATTAGACAGTTTAGGTCCACCCATGTGGTGTGCTAATATTCCCAAACATGAAAAATTATAATGTTGAGACCAAATTTATTTATTTGTTCAAATAGCTCCCATAATAAGTGTGTTTACATGTTAGTTGGAATTAAAAAAATGAACTAATGGTAGTTGTGTCTAGTACATGGAAATGGGATAAGGGATTGTTTGAAAAAATATGAAAAGGGTTAAATTGAATAAAATTATTGTGCCAAATTACTTATGAGTTTCTAATTGAATTGCGTAAGTGGGATAATTCTTGTGGATAGATAAATTTATTGAAATGAGTTAATGTGTTGAAAATGTTCAATATGTTAAATGGGTTAATTTATAAAAAATAGAAATGTGTTAAATGGGATATTTGATATAATTGGTAAATGTGATAATGGGTTAAGGCTTGATATTTTGTTAATTATGACTGAATATGAATTGTGAATGTTATGTGTGTTCAATATGTATGGTATATGTGGTTAATGGATAAATAAGCTTGTCCACATGGAATGGTAATTGTGGGGTTTTGTACTTGAGGATCTACTCCCATCAGAAAAGTTAGACCAAGGCTCTAAACCCTTCCCCTATAATGCATGGGTTTGGTAAGGGTATCGAGGCTTTATGCCTCTAATAGTTTCATTTGATGAGAATACCTGGATTGAGGCTCCAAGTTAAGTGTGATGTATTTTTTTAGGAAATTTTTACCCCTACTGAGTTAGGGAGATTGACTTATTCCCTTATCTATTATAAGTGACTGTCTTAGGCCATAATGTAAATGATTTAAATCTCTAACCCATAGAAAAAATGATGTAAATGGATTAAGTGAACATTATTTTCTATTGAAACCTGTGTTTTCTTTTGTTTATATTTTCATTCATTTCATACATTCATAAACTATTTTTTATACTTGATATTTTGCAGACACTGTTGGTAGTGACCTACTAATTAGTACTCATACCATGCTTGGGCCGCTATTGGGTACCTGAGCATGCTTCATTGTTGGGGATCTAGACGAGGGAAAAGGCCCTAAACTGGAGGGTTGAGTTGGGAATGGGATGTGCATAGATGAGGATCTAGAATTGGAGCTAGGAACCATTATGGGGATTATTTTTTATCTTTATTTTGGGCTTCCTTCACATTTAGAACTGTTAACATGAAATGATATATTTTATTATTGTTTGTGGTGTGTACCCTATTTGGGAAACACTTGGTAATGCATGTTCTAGTTTATTGTCTATTTTTTCTTTCATTTTATATGATATATTTTGTGGATTTCCTAGGTAAAGAGGGTACAATCTCTCCATATGATCTATTAGACCCTCACTGCTTGTCATTAACCACTAGTGTTTGAGGAGGTGTGCTAGAGGTCATGTGGTGACCTGGATAGGGGCGCTGGAATAGTGGATCCAGATTTGGGAAAATTACAAGGCTCGATATGAACCTTATATATAGATGGTAGTGGTTACGTTACCTTCAGAGGGAATTAGAATTGAGTGTGCTTTCATTACGCAATCATGAGAATACCCATACGTAATTTGGAGCGCCGGAGGCTTACCTTTATGTGATTACCATGTGACTCTTACTCAGCAATGGTTTTGGTGGAGGAAACCATACATAGTGGGTTTCAACCCATATGTAGCGGAGAATCGAACCTTACAAAGTGAAATAGGTAAACCATTATGTGGGTAGCTTATGAATACCCTTATGTAGTGATAGCAGTTTGGGATTTGTTGCAATGAATTATTTCTAAAGCTATTTGATCAAACATGTGTCTCGATGATGTTTTAGGTTTTTCGAGGTATTTGTTCGTTCGATTTTAAGTGATTGAGGTTATTTATTATGTCGAGATATATGGAAAAATCTTAGAAAAGAAAAATGTGAGAGAGACCAGGAGAGGGGAAGTAGATGATCTAGAGTGATGAGGGATCATTGGAGGATCAATTGGAAATGAGTCTTTTGATTGAATTTATAGAGACTGATTTATTGGAAGTCCCATGTATGTGATAGTTCTAGTGAGAAAAGTGGTTGCAATGGTATTAAGGAACTATGAAATGTGTGGTCAAACACTAGTAAGGATGTTTCAAACTTGTACTCTTCATCCTATGGACTTTTTTACCCTGGTGTGTTGTTTGTGCTTCTTTTACTACAATTTGTGTGGGTGTCATTACACCACTATCTAGTTTGGTCTATTTTTATTGTTTCATTTTCTCTTTCTTGTATCCCTATTTTTAGGTTTTCATTATTTTTTTCATAATAAAAGTCTATAGAGTGGTGTTCGTTTTGCGGAGTATGGAAAAATTTCCCCAAACTATCACACCCCAACCTTGACATATGAATTATATTGAATCATTTACTTAGTTTTTAAACCTTTCCTTTTATTTTTTGGCCGATATGAGTTTAAATTTTAAAATGTTAGGTTTTCATCATGGGTGAATGGTTGGTGCATGGTTAGTTGAAACTCTATAAAACTCATGTGATCCCATCTATAGTTTATACAAAGTCAAATTTCACAACCAAAACATGGTTTACCTTACCATATAGCCTTCCCATGTGAGGTGCTCTAGGGGCCTAGTGAGGAGTTCCTGGTTTGGCCAACTATGTGGCCCAAGCGTTTATGGTAACCAGTGTAACACCCTGAGATTTTATGAGAAATAGTTTTTTTTATGTATTATGTTTTACGCAACACCAAAGGAATCTTTCACATCACACAATATGGACTTGGCTTTCATTACACGCAATCGCAACCTTCCTCGATAGCTTGCGTCGTACGCAATACCGAGTTTCACTAAGCAATGATATGCTATTAAAATATTATTAAAACTAGCCATTATGAATAGTAATACCCACTTTTTGAAATTTTTTAAATTTTATTTTTCAAAATGGACTTCATTTTTGGATTCGGAATATCGAAATTATCCAAGGGTGAAATTTTGGTATTTTTCTGAAAACTTTCAATTTTTGATGAATAGTGAAAACACTAGGTTACTATTTAAAAACCGAATTTTTATTTAAATAATTATTTATTTTATCTTAGGTCAAAATTGATACATAATACCTTTATAAGTTCAAATTAATTCATTGGAGTCATTTTATAATAATTTTAGATATATAAAAATTTTATTGAACTTTTGACCGTCTTTTACCCACCTCCTAGGAAAATTTTCAAATTTGCATAAAACATAATTTTACCGCTTCTATGAGTGGAATTTTGAAAATCCGAGACACACGGTTAATATCAAGGACTAAAGTGTGGTTCAATGAAATGAAAAAAAAATGGTGAATAGTAACTTTTTACCTTTTTTTACCACGGTTAAAAGTAAATAGGGTAACTAAGGGTAAAAATGATATTATTATTAGCCTAACACATGTCCTAATTCTATTGGATAAGTATAATTCGACCCAAAACAACCTTAGTAGTAATATATGACCATTTAGGCCCACATGGATTAGATTAGGACATTTATTATTAATTTATTTAAAGAAGGGTTAAAATAGTTAAAATCAAAGTTTAATAAGTAAATAATTTTTAGTGTAGGGTTATACATAAGATAAATTCTACTATAACTATTAATTATAAAGATAAAAAGTTTTTCAACATAATGATAATTTATTTATAATTTTTAGACTTTAAATAATTTTATTTATTTATGACACAATGATGATGCAGTAATTATCTTATTAATAAAATATTGACATAATTGATGTTATAAATACCCAAATAAATGTAATTTGAGACTTTTTATGAATTAAAATAATTTTATATGTTAATATGACATGTTATTATTTATTTAATTAACTTTTTTAGAACTAATCATTCTGTTATGATTTTCACAAAAATCAATTACCAAATAGTGTCAAAATTGACATAAAATAGTTTTTAAAAAAAATATTATATTATTAATTGATATTTTATTCCTAAAAATCTAAGGTTCATCCAAATGACATAGATACGGTTATATATATTAAAAATAAACAACGTTGGGTTGTTTTGGCTTGTTATGGTACGTTTATTAACCTTATAGTGTAAGAACACAAAAAGACACGGTAAAAGTAAAATTATCTAACTTAAAGTTAAATCTAAATGATAAGGTTAAAATAGTAAACTGAACTTCTCCAAATTCTATTGGATGAGATTTTTTCGACCCATCCCCACCTTATCTTCTAAATAAATAAATTTGGAGCTATTTAAAAACGAATATGGCTTTATAATAAAATAATATTTTTAGTTTTCCAAAGGTGCCCCTCTCCTCCCTTATAAAAGGGTGCCTCCTCCTTCTCTTCCTCACACAACATTGAGCCTTCAAGCTCATCCACCCCTTCCAATATCTCCTCTAAATTTCTCTAGAAACAACCTAGAGGTCCTGGTCTTCTTCAAAGACCAATTTTAGTGCCCTAAAAGGAGGTCTCAAAGAGGCGCTTCAAAGAAGAGGTAATGTCTGTTACCGATTATTTCAACTTTATTTCTTCTTCCACTTCTTCATCTTTAGTTGTTTCATTATGAATTAATAACATAAGTATCACTAATTTAATGATATGTTATTATAAGTATGAAACAACCCTATTTCACCATCTATCCATCCTACAGAAAACGAAATCACCGCGCGTGCCTACGTACGGAATACTGTCTCAACGCCATGGTGTAATATATTTTCCACCACCACCTTACTTGGATGGGTATAATGGTGTAAAGAATGAATATATATGATTATTTTAAAGTGATATTGATTCTGAAATAGTATAAAAACACTCTAATACATTTCCACGATCATGGGAACGATATCATCGCTCGTGCGTACGTACGGAATATCGTCTCCACGATGTGATGCGACTCGTTATAAATGATCTTCATTCAATAATGATTATATAAATGAATTTAATGAATTAATATGATATATATTACACTAATAACATTATGTAAATGAGGTATCTATAACCTAAAGAGAAGAATAAGAATTTATTCGACAAAACACGCATAAGAACAAAAAGTAATAAACACTCGAATAACAAGTAGCAATGAAATATTACTAATAATAAGCTAAGAATATGACCATATATGATATCATAACAATGAGTATGATTATGGAATAAGTCAAGGACATTATTTAAATCATTATATAGGAGGTTCGTACACTTACAAAGAAAATTGGACCTAAGGTAAGGGAAAATATCACAATCTCATTTTTATCGAAGATTGTTTATACTTTGGTATTTACTGGGGTGTATTTTATCATCCACATCCATGTCCCTCAATATGTAATATTTTTTCCATCCACCTACAATTGCTTAAATCCAATTTTACCCTTCGATGAGTTTTTGGTAAAAGATATGAAATGAATATTTTGTCGTTTTTTGTACAAGGTACTTTTTGACTTTTCCAACAAAAGTACGAGAAGAATGTTTTTCTTAACTTATACAGCATGAATGTATTTTTGAAAAATTATTTCCAAGAAGCTTCCTTTACAAGTTTTCATGTTTATTTTTAATCAACTTCTTTTAGTTTAAAATTGTATGACATGTTAAGAAAGGAAAAATGTTTTTGAAGTAGAAAGGATATTTTACTCAAGAATGGAGTTCAAGTGTTTTATCAAAATTATTTGCCATCTAAGATAATATAGGGTTATTTTTATATCCCTATTGTTAAATTGATTTGATTGTGTTGTGATGGAATTATTTTTATGACTTCCTTTATCTTATATTAATTGTTTTATGATGTCACGATTTTTAAGAATCCCATTTTTATTACATGGGTTATGAAATGATGTATGATTTATGATTTTGTGGAACACATAAGAATGGTATCATTATTAGATGGGTGGGATCTATATCTCCCTCTAATTAATTTGGGTAAATATTTTATATCTCATGAGATATACATGGCTGGAACAGCAGGTTAAACTAGTTTAGTGAAACAGTACTGAAACGAGGAGTGAACTCGGTTCAGATGTGGACTCTGTCCACTAAGATAGTCTTGGAAATGAGTCTTGAATAATAAAAAATGATTCTCTATGATATTATGTGTATTACACAAAGCTTCATGTTTTATGTTATGATAATTGTGATTACATTTCACTGCCATGATTTATCCCATGTTATGAAATTTTGATCTCTTTTGCAGGGTAAGATTTCCAAAATGTTATGTTCTTATGAATATAATGTGATTGATATTTATTTTTTTTTACCCTTACTGATCATTTGAGCTCACCCTTTTGTATGTTTTCTTTCCCTAGGTCAGGAATAAGGTTATTAAGTAAGATATTCCAAAAGGGACTATAGATATGATGAAATAAATTGGAGATAGTGTAGATGCTTTATGAACCAGTTGTTTATGTTTCCCATTTTCTAAAGACACTATACCTATATGGTCCTTTCGTGGTTTTGTTATATGTTTTAATAAGTGTACTTCAATTTTTAAGTACTAAAAATTTATGTAAAGTATGGGTCGTTCTAACATGTTTTCAAAAAAATAAAAAAAAAATAATAAAATAAAAAAAATGAAAAATAAAAACCCCTTATTCTAACTTCTCCCCCCATGGGACCCAGGCCCCCTCCCCCTCTCATTTGATAATTTGACTACAAGGGTAACTCATACACATGATACCCATCCTATCAGCACCTCTATTTGTATTATTTCTTCCACATATCTACTTGTGACCTTCTTTGATGAGTTTCGCTTCTCCTCCTCTTCCTTCTTCCACTATTTCTTGGATTCCTTTTCTCCTTGGTGGTCTGTGTGGTTGGGTCTGAAAAATAACCCCAATTGGGTATTTATTTTTTTAGTCTCCTGATGTTTAGTTCTTTTGGGTAATATTAAGGTTGGTTCTATCCCCTTTCATCAAAAGAGGTGATTTTTTATTTTTTTTATGTTAGGGTTCTTTGATTCCTTCACATTGGCCCAATTTTAATTGGGGATTTCATACTTTTGGAATTTAATATATTTTTCTTGATTACTTTAGACGACGTTGAGATGGATTCAATCTGAATTTTTTGAAGGAAACATTCATGTGCATGCATAAGTAGAAACACACACACACATATATATATATATATATATATATTACTTACCCCTTTATATATATTCACTCATGGTAGTAAGAATATATATATTAGGGTTGGGTGTCCTTATGTAAAAATATGAAAATTCAAACTTGTGTAAGTGTATTGGGGCATATACAAGTATGGACATATATATAAGAACCCCCTCTCACATATTCATGGCCTTCAGAATATGTACATTGGAGCTATATGTATTTATATAAATGTTATGGTGCATATGTGTGTAATCAGAAAAGAGAATATTTGAGTGGTCATCATTAAAATTCAGTGTGTATTGAGCTATGTTTCCTATGTCTGAGCCTTTACTTTTAATTCCATATTTTCATTTGTTTTTTAATAGTTTTATATTAATATTAAGTAGTATTTATATGCAATGAAAAATTTTATAGATATGAGAAATGGTATTTTCGTCTTTTTTACATAATTTACCTAAGCTTGTAGCATGGGTCTTCATCATCAGGCATGTTTTTCAAATATGATTGTAACATAAATTATTTTTAATGTGCAATTATTTTCATAAATGGTTTTGAATGTGTAATGGTAAATTTCAAAGGGTGTTTTGGTGTGTGTGAAAACATTGTGAAATGGATTTCCCTTAAGGCATTATCAAAAGATAGTGTATCATGTGTGAGAGTAGGATTTTAATGATAGTGAATTTTTCTGTGGCTTAAAAAGGGTAAACATCTATGATTTTAAATGTTATAGAATTTGTTAATCCTAGGTATCTAGGTGGAAAAACTAGGATTAGTACTCTACGAAATTCAACTAGGTGGAGGTTCGGCCTCCCCATCTGTTTTATGCTGTAACACTAACTAAAATTTTATTATGGGGATTGGTTGGCTTATGTAAGATATAGTCAATCATGTTAGGATTTGATAATCAAGGGTACAAAGATCCTAGGACCCCACTAACCCTAGATAATTAATTATTTCCCATGGTTCTTGTCTACTTTTACTTCTATTTTTCAGCGCAAATGATTTTAATATGAACTTTTTTTGTTACATTTTCATATTATGGAATTTATTTTTTTAGTAGATTTCTTTTATAAATAATTCTTTCTAAATGTCTTTTATGATTTTAAAATTGTTTTTAAAATATAAAAGATATTATATTTTCCTAAAAACTGAAGGTTGTCCCTTGTTTTTTTAAAATAGTAGAAAACTCTAATTTGATATGTCTTATTTTCAAATTAACATGAATTATATTTATTTCTAAATGTAGGACATGGGGAATAGTATATTCGGGCATAAACACTATGTTTTAATACTCTATCCAATAGCTCTATATTTCTTTTTACCATCTAGTGTGGCTTCCATCTCAGACTCGGTCTCTATGGAATGATGTTGGTATAGTGGCTAGTAGTGACCTAAAGGGTTACATAGAGGTATGTCCGGTTTTATGTCATTCCACTTATTTTGTTTAATTTTTTTAGTTTATATTTTTTTATTTTTCTATCATTTATGGGATAAATCATTCCCAATAGAGTTTTATCTGATGCCCGACACTAGTTTCTAGCCCATGAGGATTGGGAACACCTCTCACGATTTGTCAAAAGCCAGCTTAGGTGACTGATTCTAGGTTGAATTGGGTTAGTTCATGATGTGAACCATGCAAATATCTTGTTTTATTTATCTTTCTTTATTTTATTACTCTCATTGTGGATTTTCTATGCTCTTTTTCTCATCAGTTTATGTTACTATTTTGTTGTATTTCTATTTATTTTCAAATTATTTTCTATGGTTTAGGACATATAGTTTTTTTTCGTGTTGTGGGTCATGAAATATTGCCTCTTAACAGGGATATTTTATGTGTCACTAGGGCTTCCATCAAAATTAGTTTAGTCCATGAATCTAAATTAATGAATTATTTTCCAAGAAAATAAATGTAATTATTTTTAATATATAATAACAATTATTTAAATTGATACGTTTCATATTATAAAAAACATGGGAGGTTTGATATGTTCATATGATGGATGAATGAAATGAAAAGAAATTAAAACATGCATTTTTTATCATATGAGACAATGCATGGAAAACTCGGGTGCATCCCTGAGGGTTGTGTAAGGAGGTGATCACCATGTGATGGTGATCGATATATCTTGGAAAATCCTCTTGTGATTCTATTTGAATCTATCTTCTTTCTCATACCTTATCATCCATGAGATACTAGAATATAATCATTTATAGGAGAATAATTCCAATGTAATGTGTGATTATGTATCACCCCATTATTTTATGGTATGCATCTTTTTAAATTTATTCTTTTCGATAGATTATGTTGCACGCAACACCGATCTTAAATAAACCATGATATACTATTTCATATTATTTTTTTAAATGAAATTATCATCTAGATATTACATTGTTAGTTCTGAATAGGATTAAAAAACTTATGAAAATATATTATTTAATTAATTGGTAAAAAATTAATTACAAATAAATATAAATACCAATTTATTATAAACGGAATTATTTATAAAAACTATTGAAATTCCCGCAAGTGTTTTTTATACTGGTAAAATAAATAAATCACACTTTTGAGTTATATTAATTAAATATATATAAAATACATTCAATATAATGTTCAACTTTCATCTTATGTGTTTTATATACATGGTATAAGAACAAATACAATTTTATACATGAAGGAAGTCTTTTTCTAAAAAGTAGTTTTGTTACCTTTTGATGGTGTACTTATTATAAATCATGTTTTTTCACTTGTATAAATTATATATAAAAAATTAAACTTCTTATTTTAAAATAATATTATAAAAAATTTACTTTGGTATAATGTTTGGTATTTTTATGACAAATTTCAGGTTTTGATGAATAGTGATTAAATATTTCATTTTAATTGAAAACAACATTATATTCACAATAAGATATTGTGGTAAATTATATTTATAATTGATTTTAAAGTATAATTAGTTGAATTCTATATAAATTAATCCAATTTAAGTCTTTGGAATCAATTTCACATATAAATTGTTTGTTAAAACATTTCAGACATTTGAGCGTTTTCACATTAAATACTTGTTTTCCCATTTTGTCAAGGGATTAATTTTAAATTAATTACTATAAAATATATGTTTTTAATTTTTTAAAATATATTCCATATTTGAAATCATTTAGTTATAGTTATTTAAATTGGTTCCTTTTGTTTTCAGAAAATATGAATATAACTCTAGTATTTTTTTTAAAATTTCCATCGTTAAGGGTAAATCGAGTAATTAAGGGTAAAAATAATATTATAATTATTATAATATTACACTAAAACATGTCCTAATTTAATTTTATGAGTTATTTTCAACCAAAATAATTCTTGTTATGATTCTATTTCTTCAGGAATCCACTTGGATGACTTCATTCCTTTTTTAGTATTTTATTCTTAGGAAAGTCCAATATGTCAAAGTCGTGTTTATAATAATTATTATATTTTTTATATGTGGTAATTAAAAATATATATTCAACTATAAGTGGTATTTTAAAATCTAAATTTAGTATCTCCATCATGGTAATTTTTTTTATTTTTAAAAAATAAATAATTACCTTAAAGGCTTACACAATTATTATGTTTTAATTGTTTAATTCATGAAAATATCAAATTAGTGACATTAGAATATTGAAATAAATATAATTTGGTATAACTAATGTCATCCATGAATTTTATAGATTACCTATACATAATATTTTATAAATAAAGTTTTTTTCTTTGAAGATATCATGTTTATGATATTTTAAAATAGCCATGTAATGAATATTATCAAAATTCACATTAAGGATATTTTAAAATAAATAATAATTTATTAAATGATATAAATACATAAATATATAAAACATGTCAAAATTATTGGGATATGTTTAAATATGTCATGAATAATCCATTTATGGTTCTTTTTGAATTTTATAGTAACTATATTAACCTTTAAATAGTAAATAAAAGTTATATTGGTAAGTGTTAAAGAGATTAACTAAGGGTTAAAGCCCAATTATAAGAGTAATAATGTGAACTAAACATAGTAATGAAAAATGGTTCTTTGGCTTATGGGATGCATAGATATGCGGTGGATTTAGGGTATGGAAGGACTAAAAATTTTGACCGTTTATAGTGCGGGCTTATGTGGTTTAAGCCTATGTGGGTGCGGGCCAGGACTGGTTAAGCCTGTGTGGGTGTGGGCTTAACCACGGGTTTGATTTACAAATCATCCAATTCATTATTCCTCAAGATAGATAGTGTAGGATTACCCATGTGAAAAATCACCACTTATAGTTATTTCCACTCTTCCAATTGCGAAAATTTTAATGCCTCATCTCCCCCAATGTTTGCACCAACTGTCTATCTCGGGTGCCACTGGCATATGCATGTTTCTCTTGATGTCCCCTAGCCGGAGGACGCACCCTCCTTCACTTCAATGCCATTGATGCCAGAAGCCAACTGGTCAGTGGATTTATGGATGGTAGAGGCAATATCATTAGTGGAGTTATACGATAGGTAGATGGTGAGCACTACCAAGAGGTACTCGACCATCTCCATTATGACACAATGTATTGAATCCTTCTTTTATTCACTGAGCAGGAACGGGTTTCCCGTAAAGCACACCTTAATTCCTAACTGGTGGGAAAAGACATCTACCACATCCATCACCTCCATTTGGATATTTATGAGGTTCATGAGAAGCTTCACCTCCTCAGGTAATCTTATATAGTTGTTGATGTCAAAGTCGTACACCATGACATACCAAATTACTAGCTGATAGTAGTACTCCAACATTCTTACGATGGTCAGAAAGTCGACATTGTAGCCAATGGAAATGTGAGGGTTATTCTTTTAGTATCACCAGTTTCTATCCATGATGAAGGTGATGAGGTATGGGATCAATCCCATGTATAGGTTTAGGAATAAGAGGTTCTAGGAAAGATTCCCATTGGTGGTAGAGAGGTTCGTGTATACTCATACTTTGGAAAATATTGCTACTAATGTGACATGAGAAAAATATATAAATATTATTTTAATGTAAATAATTAATAATTTAATTTTTTTAATGCATGAAATCTCTATGGATACTCTCTGACCTATGTGGGGCAGGGGGCTTAATATTTTTTGTTTTCATTGTATGCAGTCTTTTGTGTACAAACGCTCACAATCACAAACCCGAATGGGTTTTACCCACCTCACCCCAGCCCACCGATTTCGCATCACTACAAAATCCTATATAAAAATTATTAGATGATGTGATTTTGACCCATCTTCATCTTATCCTCAAAAAAATAACATTTGAGCCATTTTTAGTTTTAAATTAATTTATATTAATTGTATATTTTGAAGTCTTCTAAATGTGCCCCTCACCTCAATTGTAAAAAGGAACCTCCCCCCTCTCTTCCTCACACCACTTAGAACCTTATAGATTTACCAAACCCTATCCATTTATCCTAAAAAATACCCTAACTTCATTAGTTAATCCTTACTATAGGCATAAATCCAACCAAATAATTCCTTTTGTGAAAATTAAAAGAAGATTCACAAAGAAGAGGTAACATTCATCAACGAACATTTTTTGTTATTCCTTCATTAAGACCATTAAATTATTTTTATTTCAAGTTTCTATAATAACATCAATATCCGAAATACATTTAGATGTTTTTAAATTAATGTTTGGAATTACACTCACAAAAACATCAATCAAATGGGATATGCAGTCATCATTCGTGTGTATAGAAGACTACAACATCACAAACCGATATCATTCGTTCTTACATTACCACTTGTCATGATTGGTAATAATGATGGAATTTATATTTTTATATGATATTTATGATATTTATGATATTTATGATATATTTATTCTTATTTAATTTTTATATAACACATAACTCCATGCATTAATTTTTTTTAAATATGATATGTTCGTTTATGGAAGTGTGGACTACTGCCTCATAAGAAATGATGTGGTTCGTTCACCCATTAAATGGAATGTATTAAGGATGGATTTATAGAAATTATATGATAAATATGAAATAATAATTATACTATATTTATATTAATTACTTAATTTATTTCAATATGACAAGAAAGTGCAAACAACATTCATGCATATGTACAATATATCGTTTCCATGAACGGAGTATTTCATTCTCTGTTTCTATCTTTTATAGAATATTATTACTACATATATACTGAATAAATATTTATTTCATGTTTATCATTCCTGAGATTACAAAATCATGATACAATTGATAGGATAAAAAATTATTAAAAATCAAGACACATACAAAAAACAAAGCGGTTATTACCCAAAATGTAACTTTAACATGGAATTGTTAATAAAAGGGTTATATAAAGACATAAGTAAATAATATCTGGAACTATTGAGATTAATTTTGTTCTTAGATAGATGCATACTAAAACTATATCTATTATACATGAGGTTTTAATTATTATTATGAGTGTGAATACACAAGTTTAGAGATTTTTGTCTCACATTAATTTTTATAGGACACAATCCTTATACACTACTTATTTCTTTTTTGTGGTGTATATAATGAAAATGAATGTATTTTATGAGTATTATTCTGATGATTGTGAAATATTAATATTCATATAATTTTACTTCTTTCATGGGTAATATGATTCAATTTATTATAAAGTTGTAAGGGTTATTTAACAATCACATTATCATTTGGGATTGTTTAAGTTTAATTCACCGTTGGGAAACATTTTTTCCCATATCCAATTTTTATAATAAAATTAAAAAATATTATTACTATGATTCAACAAATTTTTAATTCCTTTTTACCCATGTATTAATATTAATAAAATCTTCTGAAATGAATCATTTTGTTATTTTCCAAACGAGGTACTTTGTGACTTTTTCGACATAAGGACAGTTTTTTTAACTTTTGCGGTGTGAGTGGATTTTTTTCTCATCGTGAAACCTTAATATTTTGAATATAAATTACATTTTTGTAGTTTTATTTTAAAATAAAATGTTTTCATTTATAATTTTTCAGCTTTTGAAATAAATTATTCCAAATTAAAAAGGTTATTTATCTAAAAACATAATTATTTTATTAGAGTATTTTAATCTTTATTGATATCCTCTATTGAATCTTATGATTATTTTAGGTTGATATCTTCTGATATCATTTACCATATTTCATTGAATGTTTTATGATTTAGTTTAACCATAAATATGCAATTTGGATACCATTCATGGTTTATGGTTAAATTATTCATCTTTTTCATGCTAGTTTTAATACGAATGTTTATATGGATTATTTTTTCCCCTTTAATAAGAGAAATGCAATGGACATAGTAAGTATCTGGAAGAGCCTACTATAGCCCCTCAATGCATCGATAGGTCTCATGATACAAACTAATTTAGTTTTTGGATGTGGTTTTATCTGATTATATATGGTGTCTTGGTTTAAGCTTTGATGGTATGTTTATGATGTCCCACATTTTGCATTCCCTATTTTTGATATTAGTTATTTATAATCCATATGATTATTCCACTAGTATAATTTCTGTGGTTATGTATATTTACCGTGTGATTATTTATATAGAGTTATTTTATCAGCTTTTATTTCTACTATATTATGCTCAATATTATGTTTTAATGGAATTTATTGTTAGTTATTCAAATTACCTTATCATTTATGTTTATTTAGGATAGCTTCAATTATGTGATTTTCCTTAATGAACATTTGAGACCACCCCTTTCTAATGTTTTATGTTGTCCAGTATGTTAAGAAGTATATTATGACTGATATGTGGGGTTAATCAAAAAAAATATTGGTGTTCTCAAAGGATTAACTATGTTTTGTTTTATATTTTCAATTATAATATATGTTTCAATTATGTAATCTAATTTCCAAAATTTCTAAAATGATCACTCCTTTTGGATTATAATCCTGTATCTTTTCCAATGAAATAAAGTAAGGTATTGGCACTAGGATACTAGGTTCGGGACCATTATAGTTGGTTTCAGAGAAAGTTTAGTATAATCCTTGGGAAGTAGATTTAGTAAAACATAGATTAGAGAGTGAAACCATATAACATAACTTGGAAATATATACAATTAAACTTGGCATATGATTTACAGATTGGTTATACCTAAATTTTCAATTTAGGTTATGTGATTCACTAGTTTAGTAATGTACATTATGCTTCATAATTTTATGATCTAATATAGTGTATGACCTTTTTTAAGAAATGTCGCCTAGTGTATGGAATGGAAACTATATAAATGAACGTAATCCATTTAGGGATGTCCCGCATATGTGAGGTAAAGATGTTAGAGATAGAGCTATATCTATTTCTAAAAAACTTAAAACTATACTGGGACAAATTAATTATGGTATGAACAATAACATTACCTGTATGGAGTATCCTGATCCACAATATGGAGGAACAATGTTAAACCACTTCATGAGACAACAACCTCCATCATTTAATGGGACAAAAAATCTACTTCTAGCTGTAAAATGGGTATGTTCTTTAGAGATGATATTTCATGATTTGGGAAGTAAAAAAAGGGATAAGGATTCCATGGAATTTTATCATCTCTCGAGATATGTAGATCAATGGTGGTTATTGATTCAAAACATGAGGGAGGAGGAAGAAATAGAAAACATATAATGGAAGGATTTTAAGGAACTTTTATTAGAAAAATATTTTTTCCATGAAAAACTAGTAGATGTAGAGAGGTAATTTCTGATTCTGATGCAAAATGAGGATGAAAATGTTTTTAAATATAAATCCAACTTTAAAAGGTCAGAAATTCATGATATGTACGGCATACATAACCCAAGTAGTAAGATTGATCGTTTATTTGATGTGTTAAATCCATTCTCGTGAATGCAATTGGTCTCCCAAAACATCCCATCATACAAAGATATAGTCTCACATGCTATCAATATAGAGAAATAATTCTCTTAGTCTTATGAATTTAAGTTCAATAAATATAAGAATAGAATGTTTGGGAAAGAGATAAATAAATAGAAAAAGAGAAAAATGGATTTTCCCACATTTGATAATTGTGGGAAAAAGCAGCATCATACTTAGAAAAAGGGAATGGGAGTTTCTTATAAGAGTAGAGATAAAGGTCACCTAGAACAAGGTTTTAAGGGAAATAAAGAAGTTTTGAATGTTCAATGTTTTAACTATAGGTATATGGGTCATTATTCACATGAATGTCACAAGCGTTATAAAAATATAACTCAGAAAAAGAAAAGGGATCATGGTCAAGCTTATTTTGTTACTATTTTTGAAATAGAATAATTAATGTATTTCTGTTTTTAGATTCAAGAATTATGTTATGATATTATGGTTATAAGAATCATGAGATATATAATTATTGTACAATATAACTTTTTATTTAATGATTTGGAATAATGCATGTTATTATTGAAGTTTTCAAGGTGATAATTGTATTCAAATATTTGGTATGTTACAAAAATATCTGCATTATATTGTTTGAAGAAAATTTGATGTTCAGTTGATTTTGGAAATTTAATTCCATTCCTTCTAAATCTTTGGCATATGAATTTGGAATGATGTATTATGAATGAGTCATAAGGATGAAATGGATTAAATTGAGCATTGGATATTATAGTTTGAGGTTAAATTATGATTTTTGGAAACTTTTTTATGAACATTTTGGATTTAGTAAATATTTTTAGGATTAAATAAATACATTTAGACCTTATGATTAATAAAAATTGTTTCACACATAAAAAAATCATCTTTAGTATCCATATTTAGGTGTACAAAATGAAGTTAAAATAGATATAAGCACAACTAAAGGATGACATTTTTCTTATAGCAAGGAAACAAATCAAGTATGTTCTAAAATTTATATTTAAATCATCAATCAACTATAGGAAATTAATTTGTAATGAAACAAGTTTTTTGTTTAATTTTCTTACCAAGAAATCAATGGCCCCTTTAACCCATCACAAATTTACAGTTTTGTAATGGTATACTTTTTGATGACCATGTAATCTGTGATTCTCCATCAGAACTTGATTGTTTTATTTCTCATCCATGTACTAGTTTTAATTTACACTACTTTTCTCCTATTTTGAATCTTAATTTGGTGGTAAACATCTCATTTACCTTTCCTTCTTACTAATAAGATGTTTTATTAACCCTGTTTATAATGTGGGTTTCCCACAAAGGAATTCTCAGGTATCATCCTTTAATTTTTGATGTGAAATTTCAAATTGTGAGGAAAAGATTTATTTATGGACGGAAGAATTTATCACATAAATAATTTATGTTATGCATATTTTTAAATTTAATCGCATTGATTACATATATTTCACACAACATTGAGTCTAAAAAAACCAAGATATACTATTAATATTATTATTTTAAATGATATTATATCCTAGATATTAAATTGGTAGTTATGAATAGTATTAACTAACTTATAAAAATATATTATTGAATTAATTGTTTAGAAGTTAATTAGATAAAAAATTAAAAACTAATTTAATATAGAGTAATTTATTTATAAAAACTATTTAAATGCGCACAAGTGACTCATTGCGGAATTGGCTTCGTTAGTGAAAAGGGGGCTGGTGTCGGTCCATCTGTGTAACTTCCTTCAGAAACCATGCATGCTACAAAGGAGGGGCGAAGTTTGGGTGAAGTGGCAGCCCCCAAGACATGGGTTGAAACTGAATGTTGACGGGTCATTTATGGAGGGAGTGATTAGGGTAGTAGGACTACTTCGTGACTACTAGGGCTCCGTGCATGTTTCCTTTAGTGCGTTTTATGGCCAGGGTAATTCACTAGTTGTGGAGGTTCGGGCCCTTATTACCGGTTTGATGGTCTGCAGGAGGAGGGGCTTGCAGGTGGCAGAGGTGGAATCAGATTTGGAGGTCCTGGTCAAGGCTTTTCAGGGAAGTTATGAGATCCCTTGGGAACTGACATACCTTATTCGACGGTGTAAGGCGGAAACTAATCATAGAGGGGTAATCCACCATATCTGGAGGGAATCCTACTTTGCTGCAGATTCTCTTTCTTGTTTGGGTATCCAGGAGGACACTCTTGTGGTTTATGATAGTCTTCAGTATATTCCTTTTGAGTGTTTTTGTGTGGTGCAAGGGGATGCCCTTGGACTTCATCATTTTCTCCCCCCTTTAAGGGCCTCTTTCTTTAGTTTTTTTTCTTGTTCTTTCTTAGATTAAGAATAATAAAAAATAAACTTCAGTCTAATATTTTTGTCACCTTTTGATGTAGAATTTATTTTAAATCTATTTTTTTACTATATTATAAATTATATTGGAAAAAATAAAATTATTTTTAATTATAATATAAAAATATACATTGGTTTATTTTTTTTTATTTTTCTGATAATTTTCATGTTTTGATGAATAATGATAAGTTATTGTTTAATTGAAAATAACTTTTTTGCCTAAATAATTTATTGTGTTATAATATATTTTTAATTGATTTTAAAGTATCATTTGATCAATTATATATAATTAAATACATTTTAGGTCATTTTAATCAATTTTACAGTGAAATTGGATGTAAAAGCATTTCAATCGTTTGAACGTTTTCACTTCAAAAAAAATTTTATCGTTCCATTAACAAGATTAATTTTAAATTAATTAATACAATTTTTTTTGTTTTGTGTCACATCCTATATCCGGATGCCACTAAAGGTTCCCAAAGAAAAGTGTGTCACATGGATTCATGCTCATATCCCCAATCTCCAAAGGTTGTCGATGAGCAACAAGGGCTTGGGTTAGTGAGTGGGGATACTATACCCTCATTACCATAGTATCACAGTGGAAATATCAACCATGTAGAAAAAATAGTAAACCATAAAATATAGGTAAATATGGGAACACTGATAGTTTAAAAAATGAGATGCCATTCCGTAGAAAATATGATGATACATGTCACACATTCTAATAAAATTGCTAAAACACGTATAATGTAGTCATTTACAATACATGTCACAAAAGTACAAAAAGGAAAAAAGAATCCCAAATTAATCACAAGGCTATGCTTGGTCCTAGGCTCTCATACTCCTAGGAATCTATTCAATTACATGTATAAGGGATATTTCCATTATCATTACCTGTAACCATATAATCTGTTTGGCTCCAAAAACATGACCCAAACTGGGTGTGAGACTAAATCATAGTAGGAAACCACCGAAGGTCTGTGACAATCAGTCAGGGAATATATATAACATGAAATGTGAACTAAGTAAAGAAAAAATAAAATAATCACTCAAAAATAAACATCTTACATGAAATAGTTTATATTTTAATTCATTTCATTTAACAATTCATTTATAATTAGTTTATAAGTCCCAAGATCTAGGACAATCCCAACATCCCCAACATAACTGTATGCACAATAGATGCCTTCGTAGGCCATCTTAACAATACAATTAAAGACTAAATCCATGATTGTGCTTTATCTTGGTAGACGCGTCATAAGTCATTTCATTTAACTATTTAATTCATAACCTGAGCATATCCTTAACATTCCTAATTTTGAATTCATGTATCACTCCAGGTGAAATATCAATCAACACCCTATAATCCCATCCCCGGCGAACCTCCCAAGAACCTGGTATCGCTCTAATTGTGATATAAAGTTCGTGTCATCTGAGTGTTTCCTTGGTGGTCTAATAAGGATGCCCTAATTATCACCCATGACATATCATCAAATTCCCCTTAAGTTTGTCCACGTCTTCCCTCACATGGATCCATGAATCACTCGACATATAAGTCTAGCCTCAATGTGTTCGTCCATGGTAACCCCTAATGGATACAAGTATCACCCATGGCGTAATAACATTAAACCATTGAGTCTATGCATGGAATACTATGGTGGTTCTTTATATCACCTAATGTATAAAGGTCAATAATCATTTGATTCTATCCATGGAATTCAAGTTTGAATCCATGTATTACCAAAGGCTAATTATTATTTAACCATTTCATTTGACATGCCATGGCCAAAACCAAAGTCATTAAATATGACTCACCTCAAAGGGTGAGTCAAGTAAAGTCCAACCTCAAAGGATTTTCCTTCCATTTACTCATGTGGTAATACATAAATTACTTGCACAAAAAACTAATATATATATTTAACATCATTCATCTCACATGGGAAAATAAATTAATGGTGTAATTCATTCCTAAGCCAATTGAAAAACGAGGCCAAGGTCAAGGACTCTCCATCTAGTACTCAAATGGGAGTTTTTAATATAGAAATACAAACTGTCCTATCAAGCTATCACATGGCTTAGTTATAACATAACTCACATGGGAAAACCAATAATTATATAAATTCAATTTGATTGTATCAATTTAAGACATAGACTCTACTTTAGTCACATGGGAAAGGCATGATAAAGAAAACACTATTAATCAAGAAATGAAATACATGGGTCAAGGGGAAATTCGTCCTTCTCATACCCTTAAATTGATTCAATTATAGTCTATCAATATTTCAATTCCACTAATAACCATTTTCATTTTTTACAATGCGTGAAAGGGAGAAAGACACACCTCAAATTGGGTGTCCAAAATATAAGTCCAAAAAGGTCCATTCAATGAAACTCATCAATTTGGAAGTGCTTATTCATGGTATAAAAACTATAACATGATTTAATAATCCTATTCAATTTCCTATTCCACGACATTAAATAACATGATTCAATTTCAATTTAATGTGATGCCCTAAAATTTGGTGTTCGGGACCCCAACATATATAAATAGCATGAAATTAAGAAAAATCCACAAGACCACCTACCTAAGTCTCATTCTTGATATCTTTTCAAGTATCAAGTTCTGATTCATCCATGCATTGGTGAAATCTAAATAACTGATGAAGAATGAGAAATTAGGGCATATGAGCCTAAATGCAAATATTGTTCTTGATATCCAAAAGAATTAAGAACATCAAAAAAAGAATCAAGGTCTTAGCATTGTAGACCCAAGGAGGCGAACTGCATTTGAATTAGAGATCTGATGGTGAGTATATCATAAATTGAAGAATACGTCAAGAGGGGATATTTTTCCATGTTTTGGGAGGGTAAATTATATTGAAACAAAATCTCATTTTATGTATCTAAATAATTTTTTAATATAATTAAAACTATAAAAATTAAAAATCTTCTAGGGATTCACAATTTACCTACATGGTTTATCAAACAATGTAGAAAAAATTCCTGGATCCTAGTAGGATAAGGGGCACCTTCATGATTTAACCATGCACTTTTTTAACTGTGTTCAAATCATGTGAAGTGCCTATGTCAAAAACTACTGAAAAAATCAGACCTATCGGACGATCGTGTATCTCCTCCTACATTTTTTACTCAAACTATGTATCCTATAAGATACCATTTTCTAGCCTTATATGGTTTAGTCAAACTATTCATCCTTCCCTGTACAGTTTTTCCTAACTGTGATCGAGGCTAAAAACACCCCAAAAGCTGATTCCATGTTTTAAATAAGCCCCAAACACCTTTGAGATCTCTATGACCCCAATAGGCATCAACCTTAGCGCATATTTAATAAATTAAACTGAGAATTAATTTAAAACAAGATATTCATACCTCAAATAATAATTGGTTTCTTAAAAACTTCTCCCTTAAAGTAATTTTTCCTCGAATTTTCTTTCTAGGGGTGGTGAAGCATGATCTGAGAACAAATCTGGCCACAACGATCATACATCATCCTCCCACTCTCAAGTCGTTTCTTGTACTCGGTCAAGCTACCATAACACCAATACTAAAGGAACAGAGCAACCTCATATAACCTCTTTTCTATGATCCACAGTTTGAATAGGATGCTTCAAAAAGACACATCTACATGTAACTCAACCTCCTCAGGTTAAAAAGTGTGAGATAGGTCTGAATTGTAACATCGCTGCTAAGAAACTTGTAATATTTCAGGCATATTTCGGTATTTATAAGGTGAATAAAACCAATTAGCAATCTTACTGACTCTCCCTAGAATCTCGAACAGCCCAATGTTCCCCGGTGAAATCTTACCCTATCTCATGATCCTCTTGTGTCTCATCCTTGGTGAGACACGTAGGAAAACTCGATCCCTAAACTTGAACTCTAGAGTTCATTTGTAGTGATTGGGGTAAGATTTACGATGATACTAACTAGTTTCCTCATTCTTTCAAATAAACTATACATGTTATGTTTCCTCATGGAGAAGATGAGCTCCAGGTATAGTTTCCTCTCTAGCCTCGAGCCTACATAGGGGTGATCGGCAGGGTGTACCATAAAAATCCTCATATGAAACCATCTAAATTGTATCCTAAAATCAATTAATGTGGGAGAACTAAACTATGGGTATATTTCTTTTAAAATATCCCATTAAATCTAGGATGCATTCCTGAATCATGTCCTCAAGCAACTAAATTTTGTGCTCTGATTGGCCATCTTTTTGGGGGTGGTAAGCTATGCTCTGAAGTGCCTCTATACCAAGCGCCATTTATATCCCCTACTAGAATAGATAAGTAATTGGGAATCCCTATATAAATGATAGAATTTGGAACCCCATGTAGTCATACAATATCACGGATTTACAACCTCCCAAACTCATCAACACTGAAGGTTTCCTTGATTGTCAGAAAATGTACAACCTTTGTGAGCCTATCAATAATAACCCATAAGGTAAATTTACTTTGAGGAGACCATGATAATCCTTTCATAAAATCCATAATGACATCATTCAATTTCAACTTAGTAATGGGTAACTACTTTGAATGTCTAGATGGTCGCTAGTGTTCTTCCTTTACTTGCTGATAGGTGGAACATCTCATGAAAAAACAGCCACATCTCTCTTCATGATCGACCACCAGTACTAATGATGAAAATCCAAATACATATTTCTGACACCATTATTCACTTCCCATAATGAGGAATAAAAATCTTACATCATCACATCATGAATTTCTTTTAAACCCACAGATGTCTATGTGAACGTAGAACTTCATCCTTGCATACAGTCCAACCAGGAGGAGGTTTATCACCTACCGCACTCTCCTATAGAACTAGGACTTCCAAATCTGATAGATTCCCTATCCTCACTTTGTCTAGTAGGGTAGAGGTAATACTTAAGTATGATATAAATGTTTTCCCCTAACTACCACACACCTCCAAGTGCATATCAAAGAATAAAGACATAAGCTTACACTCCCTACAAGCCTACTTCACTACATCTATCAAATTCCTACTATTCAATGCATCAGCCACTGCATTGCCTTTTCCATGAATATTGGAAAGTTCAAAGTCAAAATATTGAAGGTATTCAACCCACCTTTTCTACCTCAAATTTAGATCACACTATGTAAAAATATACTTGAGGATCTTGTGGTCCATGTGCACCGCAAAACGCTCTCCTAGTATGTAATGTCTCAAATAGTGCTATGCATGGAAAACCATAGCTAACTCGAGATCAAGTGTCAGATAGTTCCACTCATGTGGCCTCAAATTCTAAGAACTGTATGAAATGATTCAATTCCCCTATATAAGAACTACTTCTAACTTAATACCTGATGCATCGTAGTACACTGTTTAAATTCTACCTGGGTTTGGAAAAACCAGTATCATCACTGAAGTCATTATCCCTTTCAACTTCTAAAAGTCCACCTCATAAGAGTCTGACCATACATACTTCACACCCTTCTTATTAAAGCCCCTAATTGGTGATAATAAGTGTTATATGTACTATATGAAATTCTTATAGTAACTAGTCATCCCTAAGAAACTCTACACATCGAAGACATTATTGAGATACTCCCGAAAAACCACTACTCTCACCTTCTCTAGGTCCACTAATAATCCTATCTATGAGATGAAGTGACCTAAGAATTGAATCTGATCTATACAGAAGTGACACCTTTGTGAGATTATCATATAATTGATCCTATATTAGGTTATTCAAAAAGATATTTATTTTTTTGGCATGGTCATATCAATTTTGAGAATACACAAATATATCTTTCATGAAAACCACAACAAAGGATTCAAGATAAGGATGGAACATGTGATTCATCAATTCCATGAAGACCGCTATCATGTTTGTGAGACTGAACAGAACAACCAAATACTCATATAGACCATACCTTCTTTACAAGTTTGTGTGAGATATGTCTGATAGTCTAAAGCACATCTGATGATAATTGGGTCTCAAATCAATATTTCAAAGGACTCGAGTTCCTTAAAGATAGTTGAAGATATCATCTATCCACATCGTAGGATACCAGTTCTTAACCATTAGCTAGTTCAATTTATTGTAATCCACACATAGTCTAAGGTTACCATTTTCTTTTATCGTAGAAAGGACCAAAGAACACCATGGAGAAGTATTGGGTCAACGGAAACCCTTTGCCTCTAAATCTACAAGCTTCCTATTGAGTTCATGAAACTATATTGTATCCATTCTGTAAGGAGGAATGGATACAAGTGAAGCTCCAAGAACTTGATCGATAGAGAACTATACCTATTTCACCAGAGGTGTTCTTGAAAAGTCTTCTGGGAAAATTTCCATAAAATGATCAACCAATAGAGGGAAACCAGTTTTATGTGTCCCCTAATAATCCAAATAAAACCTCTCAATCTTGGATATCATCCCACCCATCTGACAATGATTAGGTCCATCTTGTCTTGACTAAACATCCCATTCACCATTTTGAATGAACTCCCCACCCACTTGTGAAGTAAAAATCACCCTACAGTGATAGAAATCAAAAAATGATCGAAAGGGAACCAACCAGTCAATCATGGGAATGATATTTAATCTTGTCATCTCAAGGATGTAGAGGTACCATATAATGTGACACCCACCAACCTTCAGCAGGGTATCCCTAAACCAATGAACACCTTCTATCCTGATCCCTAACAGATTTTCTATCATCATCATGCCATAAAGAGTACAAACACAGATCCCAAGGCTCTCAAAAATGGTCACAAATATACAACTATGATAATCCCCTCTATCAAAAAATGTAGAAGCTAAAATGGAGGCTACTATAATTTTACCTCTAATAGTAGAAGGTCTTGGATCCTGCTCTTGATGGGTATGTATCACTACATATGTCTGGCATATACCATATCCATGTGACACTACTTGGCTACCATTAGCTGATCCACCCCATATTCACTATGAACCTTGGATCTAGATACCTTGACCATTACCACCACCTCGTCTTGAATGGAATGTTGTACCCAAATTCCCTACCTGGTGAGAAGCTGTTGACCTTGATCCTCAACATGGAGTCGGTGTAGACCCTCTCTCACTTACTACTGGGGGAAACATTCTATAGAAGCTTTCTAGATTGTTTTATCTTTCCACAAGATCGGAACTCGACTGGGTCTTGTGTACACTGTGGTCTCATATGTCCCATCCTAATGCACTAGTAGCACCTCACCTAGCTACCTAAAGAGAAATTAGGACTAATAATATTACCACATGGAATCTCCAGACGATGATTCCTAATATCTTTTGATGAAGTACCATTCCTAGGTGTCAAACCACCCTTGCTCGCGCCTCCAGATTCCCTCATGTTATGCTCTATGATAAGTGCCTGATTCATAATCCAAGAAATGGTAGTTAGCTGGAAGACATTTACCATCAATCAGATGTCATACCTAATACCATACTAAAGTTTTCTAGATTTGTATAACTCTTCACCCATTAGAATAGGTGTTAAGCACTTGAGCTCATTAAAAAGGGCCATGTGTTCCATAACCGATAACACACCCTACTCTAGATGTAAGAACACTCAGGCTCTATCATCCCTTAAAGTCTCAGGGTAGAAGTAATCCTACAAGGCCATATGAAAACTCCATCTAAGTCATATTCTAATGAAGATCATTATATGTGATAAAATCCCACCATATATTGGCGGAATCATTCATTATATACATAGAGAGCATTACCCTCCTCTCAGGAGGTTTCATTCAGTGATCAAGGATAGATAGCATGGCCATAATCCATGACTCTATAGCCAGTGGTTTGACATCCCCTAAGAACATGGGAATATGTTTCTTCTAAAACTCACATGTCAACCTTACCATAGTTGGGGAAGGTCACGGTGCTCCCTAAATTGTTTTCAAGAACCATATAAGGCCTTCACAGAACTATTCCTTAGCACCTACATCTGGTACAATAATTGGTGCTTCAACTGGCACAATTTTAGGATTCATCAGTAGTCTGTGGACCTCCACCTATGAAGTGTGATCACCTCCTCCCTCTTGGTGTATAGCCTGAGGTATTCATGGTTCCATGACTCTACAATGCTATATGCACACCTTAATTTTTGATCATTAAAGAGTTTGCAGCTCAACAACAAAGATATCAAAACAGGATAGGTCAAGACCTTCCTTTATATAAACTCATCCATCTTCCTACCCCATGGGGAGGATCTAGGTGTTAAAAAAAGAGATAATATGAAAATACCACTATTATGTTTGGTTCTAGTCAATTTCTCTATCTCCAACTATTTCAGTTCCACTTATTTTCATATTCAATTCATTTCAAACTAAATTTACATTCACATTCATGGAATTGATACTCTTGTTTTATTCATCACAATAATTTTATAAGGGTAACCAATGGTACATTGAATTATGATCCATGGGGGCATACTCCCCAAAAATAAAAGCTTAGAATCCACCTATGGAATATCATAATGCATTTCGCTTTAAGGTTAAACCATGATCCGCCAAATTCTGATCTGAGAGGGCCCAATCACCTCAAGGACCAAGCTCAAAATCCATATATTTCACAACATAAACCAAATTAATATACTGCACACAATAGTAGGAATATGTATCACATCGCATATCTCAATAACATGCAATTTGTAATGCATCCTAAATGGCCTAGAATAATTCATGGAATGTTAAATCTTTATAGTTCCTATATTATGCATGATATGGAATACCCTCATCTAATCTAGTTGAAAAAGAATAGAACCCAAATTTATATCAACAATAACAACATAAATCAAGTACATCACCCAATGGTGGATTCAAATCAATTATAATCATCAAAATCTAGAAAATAGTAATTTTATTCGAGGCGATTTGGCTTTTTCTTATACATGGGTTAGCTACGTCTGAGCACATCTCATTACCAAATCCCTATTCCTTTATTCCCATTTATATTTTCATAAAATAGTAAATCACACCCAAAAAATCATATGATACCACTTTGTAATTTCTTGTACACAGATGCCAATGAAGTGCCCTGAGCCCAATGAAGCTTCTCCTGCACGGTTCACTCAAATCATGCAGCATATAATCCCCCATTGCCCAGCCTCCCATAGTTTATTCAAACCATGAGGCCTTACTCACACGGTTTTCACTAACTTTTAACCATGATAAAAACACCCCAAAAGCGTTTTACGGGCTCTGAAGAAGCCTAAAACACCTTAGAGATCTCTATGACCACAACGAGCTTCAACCTTTGGCCATATATAAGCAATAAAACTAAGAATTTATGGAAAACAAGAGATCTGTACCTCAAACAAGAACTATGTTCTTGCAAATTTAATTTTGAAAAATGGATTTCATTTTTAGAATCGGTGAGTACAAATTACGTAAATAGGTTCCTTTTATTTTTAAATAATATGAATAGTAACTTTAGTATTTTATTAAATTACTGCAGAAAAAGGTAAATTGGGTAATTAAGGGTAAAAATAAAATTATAAGTATTATAAAATTACCCAAAAACCTATCATAATTTTATTTAATAAGTTATTTTCAACCAAAATCATCCTTGGACAGATTTTGTGGCCTCTTAGAGCCACAGGGACGACTTATGTCTTTTTAAGTATTTTATTCTATGGAAAGTCCAATTTTTCATACTCTTATTTTTAGTAAGTATTAAATTTCTTATATGAGGTTATTTAAATAATTTATTTGATTATAAACAGTAATATGAAATATAAAATCTATATATTCATAATGATAATTTATTTTTAATTTTTAAAAAATAAATAATTACCATAAAGGCTTATACAATGATGATGTAGTAATGGTTTAATTAATGGAAATATCAAATAAATAATATTAAAAATATTAAAATAAATATAGTTTGAGATAAATAATGTAATAAAAGAATTTTATAAGATTAATAAAAATATTATTAATTTATTAAATGTTTTTTTTTTTGAATATATCTTATAGTTATGATATTAATGTCAAGTAATAAATAGTATCAAAATTGACATTATTGATATTTTAAAATAAATAATATTTTATTAAATGATATATAGATTATAATAATTTAAAATTAGAAATAATTATTGAGGTAACTTTAATAATTTCACCAATTACCCATTTATGGTTCGTTTGGAATTTTATAGTAACTATATTAACCCTTAATTAATAGAAGGACAAGTGGTGACGGTAAGAGTTAAAGGGTTTTACTAAGGGTTACAGCCAAATGATAAGGGTAATAATATGACCCAACATTTTCTAAAAGTTATTTTATGAGAGTATTTCAATGTGTAACCATCTTATCATCAAAATAACTTACTTTGGTTCCATTTGGAATTGAAAATTGTTTTATAATAATTTAATATTTTGAGGGTTTCCAAAAGTGTTCCACACCTCAATTTTAAAAGGGAACCTCCTCCCTCACTTCCACAAGCCACTTTTAGCCTTCTAACTATACCAAACCCTAACCATATATCATAACAACATACATCCCCTCATCTTATAAGCCTTACTATAGGCATAAATCCAGTCAAAGACGTCTTTTTGTGCAAAACAAAAGAAGATACTCAAATAAGAGGTAGTGTTCATAAACGAATGTTTTTGTTTTATTCCTTACTTAAGAAAATTAAATTATTTTTATCTCATATTAATTTAATAATATAATTATACTTAATATAATAATATTTTTTATGTTAAGGTTTTAACCTACACTCACATGCACTCCCATCAAATGGGATATGCAATCATTGTTTGTGTGTATGACGAACTATCGCCTCGTGAACCGATGTCATTCGTTCTTCCATTACCACATTTCATGGTTGGTAATAATGATTTAATTTATATTTTTATATTATATATATGTTATTTATGATTTATTTAAGCTTTTTGAAATTATTATTCAACACATACCTTCATGTTTTCCATTTTATTTAAATTCAATAGCTTTATTTGTGGACGTGAGGACTACTGGCTCCTCAAAACAATGTGATTCATTCACACTTTACATGGAATGTATTAAGGAGGGGTTTATTAAATGTATATGATATATATGAAATAATATTAATACTATTATTATATTAATAACTTTATTTATATCAATATGAATATAAAATGGAAACAACATTCATGTGTACGTACATCCTACCATCTCCATGAACGGTGCATTGCAATATCTATTTCTATATTTTATATATAATTATAAATACATATATACTAAATGAATGTTTGTTTCATGGTTATAATTCTAGATATGATGAATTCATTATTTAAGTAAGAGGATAATAAATAAAAAATATTAAAACACTTGCGAAAAACAAAGTAGTTATTACATAAAACATAACATTAACATGGAATTGTTAATAAATGGGTAATATAATGTCATAAGTAAATAATATATGGTATTATAGAAATTGATATGGTTCTATGATAGATATATAAATTACCAAGACCTATTATATAGTAATTTTGAATGAGTTCTATGAGAGTGATGATATAAGGTATGGGATTTTTGTCTCACTTTTATTTCTATGGGATGCGTGCCTTATACACTACTTGTTTATTTTGTGTGGTTTATATACTACCCATGAATGTATTTTATGAGTATTATTATAAATATTATAGAATATTCATATAAATATAATTTTCATTCTTTCATGGGCCAAAAAATAATATTGATTATAAACTGGTAAGGGTTATTTCACAACCTCATTATCATTCGGGATTGTTTATGTTTACATATCCACTGGGGGAAATATTTCTTCCATATCTATGTTTTCTAAAAACATTTTCAAAAATAATTTTACTATTATCCTATGAATTTTTAAATTATTTTTCCCATGTTTTAATTTTAACGAAATATTTTCAAATGAATCTTTTTTGTAGTTTTCCAAACAAAGTACTTTGTGAGTTTTTCAACAGAAGGAATGTTTTTTTAACTTATATGGTGTGAGAGGAATTTTATTCCATCATGATGCCTTAATGTTTTGAAGCTAAATTACAATTTTATTTTAATATAAATTTTTTTCATTTATAATTTTATGGATATTTAAATAAATTATTTCAATGTAAAATGGATATTTCTCTCAAAAAAATCCATGATTTTGTTAGAGTATTTTCATCAATGTCAAAATTCTATGTTGAATCTTGTTCTTAATTGAGGTTGATCTCTTATGATATCATTTTCCATATTTTGTTGATTTTTTTATTATTTAGTTTGAATGTGGATGTGTTGTTTAGATACCATTAGTGGTTTATGGTTAAAGTATTCACATTTTTTATTATATTTTTAATATGAATGTATGTGATGATTATGTTTCACCTATTTCACAAGAGAAATTCATTAAAATCAGTAACTGTTGGGTGGGGCCCACTATATCCCCTCGATGCAATGGTAGGTCTCATGAAATAAATTAGTATGGTTTTGGGATAATATCTTACCTGATTATGCAAGGTGTCTTGGTCGAAGCCTTGATGGTATGTTTATAAGGTCTTGTATTATGAATTCATTATTTATGATATTAGTTATTGATAATCCATGTGATTATTCGACTAGTATAATATTGATGGTGAAGTATATTTATCATGTATTTTTTTATATATCATTATTGGATTGTATTTTATTTCTTTCATATTATTCTAATGATTATGTTTTAATGTCTTGTGTTGTTAGTTATTCACCTTGCCTTATCATTTATGTTTATTTATGATAGCTTATCTTGTATTCTTATCTGTATTGAGCATCTAATCTCACCCATTTCTCATGTTTTATTTTCCCCCATGATGTCAAGATGTTTATTATGACAAATATACAGAGTTAAGCTTGGAGAATATTGGTGTTCTCAAAGGATTGAATATGTAGTATTTTATAGTTTAAATTGTAATGTATGTTCCAAGTAATTAATATGGTTTCCAAAATTACTAAACTACTCGGTCCTTTGGGATTTGAATCTGGTATCTATGACAATTTAATAAGTAAGGAACTGACTCCAATCTACTAGCGTTATAGTCTTTATATATTTGATGAATCCCATTGATTCACTACAAAGGAGGGTGATCTTGATATATCTCTTTGGGATATTTAGCAAGAATTTGTTAGAAATTTTCATTTCAACCATTGATATAATATAACTACTGGATATTATGTGATATTCAATGATACATTTTATTGGTATTAAAAAATGATAAATTGGGTACATTTATCAATGGGAAACAAAAGCATTAATAAATGTCACTTTTATTAATACTAAAAATTAATTGATAAAATTACATCATTCGTCATCATTTTATATTACTATGATAAATATAACTCTTTATCAAGGATGATAAATCTATCCCCTTTATCAACACTATTTTTTCACTCATAGAAAGGGTACCACATTTAAAATATTTTCTATATACATATTTATATTCTCATAAATATGATTTATATAACAATAAATATACAAATTTATATAAATACATTATATATATATATAATCAATTATTCTTTTGGATGAGTTATTTCTTAGGGGCTATAACATATCCTTCCAATATGAAGGTGTGCAGGTGTGTTTCTTTATATTGTACCTCCAATGACCTACCTATTATTTAAATTCAAATTATATAATTTACTCTATATGTATATATTCATATTTAAATTTAAATATTTATATAATTTATAATGTACATATACATTTACAATATACAATTATATTTATAATTGTGTGTGTGTGTTTATATATTTATAATTATATGTTTGTGTGTGTGTGTGTTTTGGATTATATGTTTGTGTGTTTATATATAAACAAAAACACACATGTATAAATATATAAATATAAATTTATAAAAATATAAATACACACAAACAATCATATATTTATATATATACAATCACATTTTTCAATAAATATATTTTAAAATATACATACAAGCATACATACATGCATCCATCAATACATAAATACATACATACATAAATCCATCCATCCATACATACATATATACATATAAGCATACATGCATACATACATAAATATAATCATACATACATTCATACATTCTTACACACGCACAAACATACAATAATACATACACACAAACATATATACATGCTTACACACACAAACATACATACATACAAGCCTACATACATACATACTTACTTACATAAATACACACATGCATATATATATATATATATATATCATTATGTAACTGTATATTTATGTATATTTATATTAAAAATACCATAGATCTAGATAAGGGATGTGCCGAATTTTATCAACAAAAGCTGAAAGTTTTGATAAAATTCGCACGTTTATCAGTGCTAACTAAAATTCCTAATAATGGAAACCTTCACCAGCCTATAAAAAATGTTGATAATGGTGTATCCTTTATCAATTATTTTTTAGCACTGAAAAAGGATATATTTATGAGTTCTATTCTTAGTGATAATAAAATTTTTAATAAATAATATTATAAATTTATATATATATATATATAATTATTATATTTATATTGAAAAATAATATATATTTATATACATGAATTAAAAAAATCATCTTTATAATTAAAATATATATGTAATTCATTTTAAAAATTATTTATAATATTGTAAATATATATATATATATATATTTAAAACATTATAAAATTATAAAAAAAATTAAATAAAAAATATATTAATTTTATTTATAATTATATATTTTTAATTTTATATGTCAAAAAGCCTATACCCAAGTGGTAAAGGCTTCTTCTTGGAATCCAGAAGGTCTTGGGATCATGCTTTGTTTGGCATAAGTACTATTCAGTACTATGCAAGTAGTGACATAGGCGGTGACGCAGACAATGATGCAGGTATAACGTAGGTCTGGTGATGTAGATGGGATGATGTAGGCATGACGCTACATTGGGATTTTGGGTCATCTAATATGCTTTATTCCCACTGGGCCTACGGTCCATATATTAAATAAATAAGGATTGATTGGTAGGCTTTCCACTTGGGGGCTATGGCCTACCTTTCTGGCCTGTTTGTGTGGTGTGTGGTGTGTGTGTGTGTGTCTGTGTTTGAATATAATTGTGCCCCCATGCACCTAATATATATATATATTTATTTATTTATTTATATATTTAGATAAATATTTTTTAAACATATTTATTTATAAATATAATTATTTAAATAAATATATGTCTCCAATGAATTTGGTCAATAAATACATATATCAAGAGATAATGATGATATTCATGGACATGATTATCATTATTTCTGTTTATACATTGATGCATGAGTATGTATAATTGACTTTATATGTTCATAAGTTTATTTGTGGACATGATTGTGGTTTTTTATGTTCCAAATGTTACGATTGCTTAAATTATGATGACGCATGCATATATTATATATTCATGAATCGTGAATGTTCATTTATAGATTGAAACACATATTAATCATGAATTCCTTATATATGTGATGACTCATTTTTTATATTCTATATCTTATTAGGTAAATGATTCATTCATGTTATATTTCTTAACAAATTCTATTCCCATAAATGCTTATAAGGATACAAAATATATATAAAAATAATGAATATAGTTATTATATTTATAGTTGTAAAATTTTAAATATATATAAATAATTTTAAAATATATTTATAAACAATTATAATTATAATTAGATATACATATTTAAATAATTCTAAAATTACAATATATAAATTTATTATTAGTTTATAAGTATATATATATAAATATATTTATAATTATATTCAAATATTTATATATATATATATATTTATATTTATAACTATTATTATAAATATAAATAATTATATATAATTATAATATTATAATAAATATTTTTATTATATTTTATAAATATATTTATTTATTTATTAATTAATATATAAATATATTTATAATTATAATTTTATACAAATATTTATTTATAATCATAATTATAAATATATATATATATAATTATAAACATATATTAAATATATTTATTACAATTATAATTTGATAAATATAAATAATTATATAAATATATATATAAATATATAAATATATTTATTATTATAATTATATTTTTTTAATAACTATAAAATTTTAATAAAAATATTTATTATATATATAATTTCTATAAATATATATATTATATAAATGAATTATTAACATTATATCTTTATCATTGCTATTTTAGCATTGTTAAAGATGTCCATTTATTAGTGATAAAAATAGATAATAATACTAATCGTTACCAGTTCTATAATTTAACCGCTGATAATGACGTGTTTTATCAACGCTTTAGATTTTAGTGTTGATAAAACTACTCGTTATCAGTGATTTTTTGAAAATGTTGATAAAATCCATATCAATTTTTTAAAAAGAACTATAACCAGTTATCTTCTCTCACACACCTTCAAGCTGTTGTGAAAACTGACTATCACCGCACCACCACTCCCACTGAACCACGTTGTTTCCACCCCCACCAAACTGCACTAGTTTCGTCGTGCCACCACTCTCACCAAATTGTATTCCCTTTGTTGGGGCTCTCTCTGAACCCCACTTCCACCTCGCTGAACCCCACTATTGTCTCGCCCCACTGCATTGTTGAAACCCATTACCCCCTCGCTGAACTCCACTATTGACGCATCTCTATTGTGACTTTCCTAAATATTTTTGACGATTCAAGACCCTAAAAACTAAAGTTATGGTATTCAAATCTTGTTTTTGTGTATTTCTCAACCAATTCTCTTTATAGTTCACTTTTTTTGTTGTTCTCAAACAATAGTATGTGGTTCATTCCCTTTATGTTATTCTTGTATAATTTTTTAGGTCTCTAGTTTTTGTATTAGGTATTTCAAAGTTAAATATGATTTTAGTAAATTGATATGGTCTACTTATACGATAGAAAATTTGGTTTCAAAAGGTTTTATTTAGTTGGTATGATTGTGATCAACCAAAATTTGGATTTTATATTTTGGGTTTAATTAATGATCTTTTAGTATAAAATTTTTTATAGGATGCAGTTTTAGTGTTAATATAGTAATGATGGTATTTGGGTTAGTTCAAGAGACAGAGGTGAGGATGAGAAATCATTGGAATTTTTTTGGATGTGTTCTGATAATAGTTTATGGTTCTATGATTTGGTAATGGATTATAGATTCCGATAGTAACTCATTGAAATTTGTTATCTTTTTTATTCATTGGTTTTAAAGGCTTAGTCAGTGTAGGGGGAATTATGAGTTAGGGTACCCTGGATTCATTATTATAAAAAAATCTGCTATTTTCTAACCTGGAAGGAAGGTTTTGATTTAGGTAAATGTTCAATTAATCATTTGGGTTGGTCCCTAGTTAATTTTGTAATGTGTCCATATCTGGACAAAGATACTTTCAATATAGTTATAATATTCAAATTCATATTTATATAATGGTTATAACACACAATAATTAGATACTTTTAGGTAATAGTAATGAAATAATAGAGATTCCGTATAAAATTAAAAAAATTAACCCACAATGGGTGAATTTTAATATATCCATGGTTCCCTAACTATGTATTTCACTGTAGGGGTTATTTATTGATTAGTGTTCAGTTTATCCAATTGAGAATCCAAATCATGTACTTTGGTAAAAATGAAATCATTCTTACTTCTTTAAATTATAATGATTTTTTAGTTGTTTTTTTTGGTGAATACATTCATTATTTAAAATATAGACAAATAAATGTATTTCAAATTAAAATATAAAGTGAAATTTGGATAATATAACTCATTTTAAAAGGAATATGGATGGTAAAATCATAACGTTTTAAGGTGGATTTCATGATTTATTTTCAAATGATTAGGGAAAGACGTGTTTGATTTAATAGACTTATAAGGAATCCAATGTATTCATGATATTTATTTTATAAAAATAAAATCTCATGGATAGTGTAAGACTTGATATTTTTCAATAACAAAATATTCATTATAATAGACATTTTACCATACATATTCTATTATTTCATTAATATAATGAAAACAAACTAAAAAATTAATGTAATGAACCAAATCTGGTTATATTTTTATGTCACCTAAGTTGATTTGTCATAAATCTTGAAGTACATTCTCAATATCCATAGGCTGGAAATAAGAACAGAGGGAATAAAACACTACTGAGAGTGGAATTATAAGAGGCAACCTAAAGGGTGACATACGTTTCATGTGTACACTAAGAAAAACATTCTTTGGACTAATGAGAGAGGAATTATAGGATGCAACAAGAAGGGTGAAATAAGTGAAATTGTAACCATGTGATCCAAAATTAGATGTCCCGTGATAATCCCTAAGATGATAACATGTGATAAAATGGGTAAGAAAGGAGGGAAAATCAGCATGTACCTGAGTAGTAGAGGCACCTTCTTGGAATCCAAGAGTCTTGGGATCAAATTTGACTGGGGGTGAATTTTTAGGCTATTGTAGAAATATTGTAGTAGTTACTATAATAGGTGTTGTTCAGTTTGGTGACAGATGACACTATTCATCTTATTTGGGCCATTAGGCCATCAGTTTGGGCCTACGGGTATTAAGGCCTACGGATAACCAAAGGCCTTCGATCTAGAGGGCCTTCGGGTTGTAAGGGGAATTGGGCCATAGGAATTTTGGGCCATATGAAAGACCAATAAGAAACTGGGGTAGACCACACAAGAGTATGCCTAGATGAGGATTCAAATAAAAGAAACCACTAGAGTAGATCTAACTTGATTTGAAGAATGAGAGGGTATGGAAACTACCATCAGGACCAGGCACTGTGCTGCTCTATATGGGGTAATTCAATCTAATTAGCCATGTGAGGTTGGAAGCTATGAACCTTTAATATGAAGATGCTGGGGAGGGGATGTTTGAGGTGTGTTTCATGTCTTGGTCTTTTAAGGTCATGTATTGATTCATGTATGGTCCTTTTTCCTTGGTCTAAAAGGTCATGTAAGGGTTCCCCTTCAACCATTAGAAGAGGAATTATCCAAAAATAAATAAATAAATAAGGCCTTCAAGCCATTCTGGGGGGGTAAGAAAGCTGTTAAACCCAATTGAATATGGTTAAAGAACTTTAGTTGGTAATGTTCCAACCTCTTGAATTGAATATTTATATTTTATGATGGGAAAGTTCCAATGGATTTTTAAAAAACACCTTTGTATCCTACAATTTTTCATAAAAATGGTCTTCCTTATTATTTTTAATAATGTAAATCCATTTAAAAAAGTGAATATATCTAGTGACTGGGATAACACAACTTTTTATAGATCATCTTATATGATTACAAGTGTAGAAAATGAAGAATATTATTCATTGTTTCATTTATGTAATCTAAATTAAATTATAAAACACTTCGTAGATAAAGATTTTTGTATGTGCTAGTTCTCCAATCCTAAGGAAAAATGGGTCTCTCAACCTACTATGGCACTCACTGTAGGGGAATAATGACATTATATACATGATGGTGCTCCAAGTCCTAAGGAAAAATAGGTTTCTTAAACTATTATTTCTCCCAATCTATTGGTACAATGACCTTTTGTACATGTTGTTGCTACCAATATAGGGGAAAACTTATTATTGATTTTAAATCTGAGGAAATGGTGAGAAATTAACAAGTTATCATATAGAAAAAATAAGAGCACCTAAGTTTGATAGTGTTAGAAAAAATCATTATGCAAAAAAATCAAAGGCATCAAATTCATGGTCGGATGGAATGCATGGGCCCAACATGTTAACCTCAACAAGGACATGTTTAGTAGTTACATTGGACTCATCACTCATTAATGTGTGCCGATGGATGTAGATTTTTGGCACCATGTTGTTCCCACATTTAACACACTGATTTGGGAAGATATTACGGTAACATTATGATATCGTATCATTATTTTACTAAAAAATAAAATAATGAAACATTGTCTTACTCTTCATCAATCCTTATAGAGTGAATATATATTATATGACTCCCATAAAAAATATGTATCAATTTTTGTTGGAATAATTCACAGAGGATTTCAGACAATTCTAATGATATTTCATCTTAAGGATATGGAAGGGAAAATAATCAAGCACCCACTGTTTATGTATGCACACCTAATAACCCAATAAGTGTGGGGTGTGTCTACTGGACCTCAGGAAGAGATGTATTTTTAGGTACATTGTGGCTAGTAATACAATGTTTGACAATACGTGTGTATTCATCACTCTAATTGATACTTTTTTAATTATGTAACCACAAATGAGTGATGAAAATAAAGAAGAGGCATAAAAACCAACATACCCCTACCATAAACAAAATTTGGGGAATGCTTTACTTGAAAAAAAATCGGAATGTATTTTAATTATATTAAAATACTTTTATATAAAATGTTAAAACAACATAATTATGTTCCTATGATTATATGTAGATTAATGAATCCAAATCCAAATCCACTTCTATCCCACATCTTGTTCTATGAGAGGAGGTATGTGTAAATAGAGATGGGATACTAATAGATGAAAACACAAAACAAGTGTGGGAAACATGTGTCAGTATGACATAATTAAAATTTGTTTTTCTATAAATCACTAATACATAATAATGATTACTTATACCCCTATATTTTCTATCTTACATAGCCATAGGAATCATCAAAACCTATACCGGATGAACAACAACTATTAGTGGACTTGAAGAGGCCAAAATAGTGTGGCCACATCAGAGGTGTGGGGTTTGGGGTGACACCCCAAACATATTTTGAGATAAAAAATAGGAGGATAAAGATAATGAAATAGTATATTTGAAAACAAGATGATTTTCCATTGAATAACAACTTCATTGGTAAAATGGGTTGATATAAAATGTTATGGTGGGAATAAAAGAAAATAAAAACTAAAGAGCATACATTTTATGATTATACCACACCACCCACACTATTATTGAGGCAATAAATTCCCATAAAATAGTTTTCTTAGTTGAGGTAATCAATATTATAATAATTGTTTATGTGAAATGTGAATCAGAAAGACACTGATACCTTTTTGGTACTGATATTATATAGGGTGAAAATAACTATGATTTATATCTATCAACACCCACCCATCACCTTGTAGTGAGGGATATGATGTTAAATATCCACGATGACCATATACATAAGAGACAACTTCCAATTGTTCATGTGAGAGTGGCCATTAGTGTAGCTCATGAGCCGAGTGTCGAGCTACGTGTTCCACCTGATGGTGAAGATATTATTACAATTGGACAAGCATTTGTAACATTTATTTCATGGATGTCCTGTCCTTTAAAAACACATATTGACAAAGAGGTATTAATTTTTAATTTATTTTTAATGATAAATCATTACCAATTAAAAAAAAGTTTTGAACTGATAGATTTTATTACAAAAAGACAAAGGGAAGGGGTTAAAACAAAAGGTAGAGTCAAAACCATCTAAATGATCAACCAACCAATTAAAAATATATTCCCAAATAACCATTACTATACCATTTCAATATTAGAATTTCCTAACATTGAAGTTTCATGTGGATTAAAAGTTACAAAATGGTAGTAATCACATAGTTGATTTTGAAGAAAAAATGTTTGAAGATGACGTTACAGACTTTCCAAAAGCTAATATACTATGTTAATTATGACTAAATACATTTATTATTTTTTAGAAATATATATCAATAAAAATTAAAGGTATTACACCATGAATTTCAATTTGGACTCACTGGTCCTCCTGAAAATTCTATAGGGAAATCATAAATGGATTCTAAAAAAATGAATGAAATAGTGAAAAAAACTGGCCAAATTATTTGTAAGAAAACATACAAATGGTAGAACCTTATGAATACCAATGATGGAGGGTTAAAAATCCAAAATTTAATCATATCAAATATATTTTAATTTCTATCATTAATTATACCTTTTTATGTTTTTAGGAAACATTGGATTCTCGTTGTGGTTAATTTGGCTACTCCAAAGATTTATTTTCTAGATTCACTACATGGATAGCCAACAAACCGACCACACATGAAGACATTTGAAAATTTTTAATACACTACATCCAATGTTTTAGAAGTAAAATTCAATTTATATAATTTAAATTATGTTATAATGAGAATTATTTAATGATAGGGCGATGAATAAATATCATGAAATTCATGGCATGAGGATAGGCATTAAGAAAAAGGATCCTGAAAAGTTATACAAATAGAAACATATCAGGCTATATTTAATAATATTTTACTATGAAAACACATATCAAAATAAATTACTTATTTTATCGATATTTATATGGTATCCAAAACAAACAAATGAATATATTAGGGTTATTATGTTTGTAAATTTATGAGAGAGATAATATTACATCAACAAAATATCATCCCTGAAGTAGTATTTTCAAAGATAATTACTATTTAATTTAAAGTAAATATTAATCCTTTATGTGTTTATATATTTCTAGTACTATTATTACTATTTAAAAAAATCATATTAACAAGAAGATATAGATTTTATTAGAAAAAATGGGCAATATACATGATCAAATAATGCACAAAAATAACATGAAGATGATACTTCTATAAAACTAATGAATTTTTTCATACTTATGTTGATTTTTTTTATTTTTAGTATTAACCACATTAGAATAATTTTCTTATTGAATTTGATTCCTTGGTTCTTGTTGGGGTGGTTTGTTCAAAGTTTCTCTTGCTCGTGATAGATTGGACATTGAGGCTGCAACTCAAAGTTCAATGAGGAGGTAAAAGTTTTTTTAATATACTATTTTTTCCCATAATATTATATGTTCTCTACTTCATTAACATAATATAAATTAAATTTTTTACTACTCATGAAGACAATGTCTTCTCCCTCAAAATCGTTTCACCCCTACAGTGTTAGTATTTATCAATTTTCTTTAGAGGCAGTGGAGGGAACTTGAAGGAAAGTGATAAATGTCAACACTACAGGTGGATTCTTTTGTTCAAGTTGGGGTGGTTTGTTTGAAGCTACCCAAACTCATTCGATACTAAAACTAAGATAATAATAACAAATAAATGGGTCAAGAGTGTACACAACAATCATGAAAAGGCGAGTTCAAAGTAAATATTTAATTAATTTTTTCATCATTTAATCTACTATTTTTATGTTAATTACCTTATCATTTTAATCTAATATTTTTTAAGTTTTTTTCATAGATATTTTGATAAGTTTTATTTTACATTAAATTATCTACAACATGCCAAAAAAGAAAAAACGTATTCTTTTCATGCAAGGTTACTACACAATCCTTTTATTTTCTTTTTCGATCATCCAACATTGCATATTGAGTCGATATTATTACTTGAAAAACCTTTCTTATTGTTGAAACCCATAAGATTAGAGGAATGTTTTTGGGCTAATAACATCCACTCAATATATAGTATTGGTTGTTAGATAAATAAATACAATAGAATTTGTTGTAACATTGGAAGTTTAAATTGTATTAATACTTGAATACAGTGATCCAAAATTTATTTGGGACATGTAGGAATTAGAAATACCTCAACCCGACACATGGTGTGATTAGTATGACTCTAGTTGTATCTTTTTTTTTAAATTGATGTTAATTTTAGTAAAAAAAATATAACTGACATACTCAAAACTGAACAAACACATTCAGATTGTCTTGATAATTTTGTAAAATGATCCATAAGTCATTTACAATGTGTAGGGATTATCCTCACCTTAATATAATGTATATTGTGACTATTATAACTCTAAATGTGTCTTTTTATTTGATTTTGACATTAATTTTAGTGAAAACGATGACTGACATACTTAAAACAAACAAAAAACATTCGGATTTTTTTGATATTATATGAAAAAAAGCGTTATGTCATTTTTACATGTAGGAATCACCATCACATCAATTTGATACATGATGTTCCCAATATAACTCAATGTACCTATTTTAAATTTAAAATTTAATTTTTAGTTCAAAAGTTTCACTCACTAAAAACCAAGAAAACATGATCAAATAGTCTTGATAATTTAGGACAGTTTTTCAGAATTCATTTTTGACATGTAGGAATCAATCTCATGTCAAACTGACACACAATGTGACTAGTATGACTCAAAGTGTGTGTTTTCTTTTTAAAATGACATTTTAGTAAAAAAATACATGTAACATACTCAAAACCAAGAAAGTGTATTCATATTTCTTTTATACATTAGTAAAATGATCCATAATTCGTTTGGGATGTGTAGGAATCAGCCACACCTCACTCTGACACGTGGTGTGACCTATTTGACTCTAAATGCATCTTTTCTTAAATTAACATTAATTTTAGAAAAAAAGATATCTAACATACTGAAAATAAAGAAAACTGGTTTTTATTATTTTGATACTTTTGGAAAATGATCCCTAATTCATTTTTGATGTGTAGTAATTTTATGTACCTCAATTTGATACACAATGTTCCTAGTATGACTCAAAGTTTCCATTATATATTTAAAATAGATATTTTAACTGAAAAGGTTTTGTTCATTTAAATCCTAAAAAATGAACTCGACTATTCATGATAATTTATGGAAACAATTCGTAAGTCATTTTTGACATCTAGGAAGTAGTCTCACATCAAACCAACACACAATGTAGTTAGTACAACTCAAAGTGTGTGTTTCCAGATTCAAATGAAATTTTATTAAAAATATGACATAATTAAAACCATGAAAACACATTCAGACTGTTTTGATACTTTAGTTAAAAAATACATAATTTATTTTTGGTGTGTCAGAATCATCCCCACCTCAATACAATGCACTATGTGACCGATATAATTTGAACTGTGTCTATTTATTTAAAATTTACATTAATTTTAGTAAAAATAATAAGTGACATATTGAAAACATAGAAAAGATACTCATATTGATTTTATAATTTAGTAAAATTATTTATATGTCATTTATAATGTTTAATAATCAAACCCACCTCAATATAATGCAAGGTGTGACTGATATGACTCTATGTGTGTTGTTTTATATAAAAATGACATTAATTTTAGTAAAAATAACAAGTGACATACTTAAAACCAAGAAAACTATTTTTATTATTATGATACTTTAGTAAAATGATCTATAAGTCATTTATGACATGTGGGAATCACTCACACCTAAATCTGATGAATGGTATAACTGGTATGACTCCAAGTTCGTCTTTTTATTTAAAATTGACATTAATTATAGTAAAAAGAACAAGTGACATACTAAAAACAAATAAAATTACTTTATATTACTCTGATACTTTATTAAATTGATCTATGAGTATTTTTTGATGTGTAGAAATAAATCATACCTAAATCAGACACATGGTGTTACCGATATGACTCATGTTTTTTTTAATTGACATTAATTTTAGGAAAAACAACAAGTGACATATTGAAAACCATGAAAATTCAATCATACTGTTTTTATACTTTCAAAAAATTATGCATAAGTCATTTTTGAAATTTAACAATCACTCTCACCTCGATCCAATGCACAATGTGACTGGTATGACTCCAAGTGTGTCATTTTATTTAAATTTGAAATTAATTTTAGTAAAAAAGAACAATTGACAAACAAAAACAAAAGAAACACATGAGGATTATTTTGATAATTTAGTAAAACAATCCATGAGTCATTTTTAATGTGCAGGAATACACCGGACATCAATTCAATTCACATTGTGAATAGTATGACTCTAGCTATGCCTTTTTATTCAAAATTGACATTAATTTTAGGAAAAAAAACTAACATGCTGAAAACTAAGAAAATGAATTTGGATTGTTTTTATACTTTGGTAAAATGGTTCATGAGTCATTTTTGATTTGTAGTAATCAACAAAACCTCAATCATATTCTTGGTGTGATTGATATGACTCAAATTCTGTCTTTTAATTTCAAATTTACCATAGATTTTTTAAAAATAACAAGTGACATACTGAAAACTGAGAAAACTATTTTAGATTGTTTCAATAATTTAATAAAACAATCCATGAGTAATTTTTAATGTGTAGGAATCACCCAGACTTCATGTTGATTCTATGTATGACCGATATTACTCAAAGTGTCCATTATCAGTTTAAAATTGACATTTTTGTTCAAAATGTGTGTTACTCACTGAAAACCAAGAAAAACCATTATAATTGTCTTGATAATTTAATTTTTTTTATAGTGTGTTTTTATTAAAATTGAACATTGCAATAGGTGGGGAATTTTTCAGTGTTATTTCTAGCACTAATAAAGGAACCCCTTTACTGGCGCTGAGGATAACAACACTTTTTTATCTTTGTTGAAATCCTTTTTTCACTTTTTTAAATTGAATATATGTAGTAGTGTAATATTTATAAATAAATATAAATAAATAATTACCTAAATATTTACTAATATATATATTCCAAAAAGTTTTTGGGGGGTAATTACAAAGATACAAAGAAAACACACATCACACACATGGAGGAGGCCAGAGAGACTTGATCTCAAGACCTCTCCGAAACCACATAGAGCCACTACCGCTGAGCTGCACAATGGGGTGTATGTAAATATGTGTGTGTTTGTGTATGTGAGTGTGTGTTTGTTTGTGTGTGTGTGTGTTCCATTTTATAACATGTAAATTCATTAGAGTAATTAGTAATAGCATTTGACATAATTTGATGGGAAAGGGAGTTATAACATCCTCTGATCTCACACTCTTCCATGTGACCAAATACAGTTGGTTACAAGACCTCAAGCGCACCTCCCTGTATTCTAGAGGCTTCCTAATAGCAATGGGGGTGAGAGTAATATATTGGGTAGACTATACCTCCTAAAAAGGAGTCAAAATATAGTGGAACAAAACAATAATAAAAAATGTAAGAGTAACGAATGTAGCGGAAACAATACAACATAAAACTAGAAAGTAAAATGAGTAACTAACGAACCAATAATAATCAATCATGTAATAAATGGATGAAATGTGTCTATATTTTAACTAAAAGTAATACAACTAAAATAACCAGATGACACAAATAAACTCAAAAGACACAGGTCCCGAACCCCATGTCAATATCATCTCCAAATTTCAACCCTTCCAGCAAGAAACAATCAGCAACAAGGCCCCTTTCCCATGTCCAAATTTTATCCTTTTAATCTGCTTGAGTACCAAATGGTGTCCTGAATAGGTTGTGAGTAAAACTCTATATTTCGACACCACCATGGCTCAACAAAACCAATCTGATTATATGTTCATGTAATAGAGAGACAAACAAGTGTATTAATTAATCAATTAATATAATACAATAACCAACTTAGTTCGGAACCGTGCTGGAATATCTCTAAGCATGTAGCACAACCATTCCAACCATGACCACATCTTGAAGGAATAATAAAATAACCATGAAATTCCTATTGTATAATCATTTCAGCATCTGGGAATAGCCCTCTATATAAGCATTTCTACATCCAATCATAGCCCTATATATAATCATTTTAGCATTTGGTAATAACCCTATATATAAGAATTTTAGCATGGAACCAAGACAATCCCACTATAGAATCATTACATCATGAAACTAGGCTAAGCCTTCTATATAAGAATTACCCCATGAATCTCAACCAAAGTCATAAGGTAAAGGATATTTAAATATCATATCATAAGCCTCAAGTGTCAATTCTTATAATTAGCATTTATCTTTCAATTAAACATTTAATTTTCATACCCAATTATCTACAGTCATATAAAAAGATAAAACCCATTAACATATTGATGTTTTATCAACAAATCTCTTGGGTTCTCATATCATGCTAAACACACTTGAAATCATTAAACAATATTTATTTTTCAAGCTTTATCTTACCCAATGGGTATCCACAAGCCTAGTCACTACCCCCATTGAATCAAAAGTGGTCTAAGGAATAATTCAATCCAAGATTTATCACCATTCACCATTAAATTAACTGATTTACATATTGTGCTAGAGAAATCGAAATATTTCACATACTTAATAATTAAATAGACTATATGGTTAGGTTTTAGACCACCTACCTTTAACCAGCGATAAATAAACATCTTCTAAGGGGTAGCACCAACAATAATGGAGGCATAGTTGATTTCAATAAGGAACCTAGATCAAACAATATTAATATCAACACCCAAAACAACTGCGGTCATGAAATCTCATCGCTACCATGGTGGAAATCAAAAGAGATGGAAAACCCTAAGAAATACTACTCACTGGAGATTTATCACCTAATCGAGACATCCATAAGGGAAGATAATACACTAAATATTCCTAGAAATATCCTAGGGCATGAGAGAATAAGGCTGCACATGATGGAATGAAATTATACACCGATAGTGGGTTTAAAACTATTAAGCCTGAGAAATACCTGGAGTGTAAATGTATTACAAGATGTGTAATTATTGATTATGAGGTACACTGAAAATTCCTGTCACCTTATGTGTAATTAATCATACCCAAACATTACATGTTGTGTAATGTAGATTCACTTCATGTAACATGTTTATGTTCTGAATCAATTCATGGCTTTTATTCCATTGACAGCATCTACTCGGTGGCAGTTACACATCTTGTAACACATTTAAATGGTGTGTAAATGTCTTGTAGACACCTTTAAGACCCATCTTCTACAGAGGATCTTGAACCACCACTAATTCCTTCCTAATTTATTGGAAACCCTAATAATCCCATGTAACACATTTATACCTAGGATCCATTAATTCAAACAAACATACATCCTCATACTTTAGGTCATTCTCCTCATAAAATGATCTCTTTATCTCAACGATACTCATCCAAAAAGTTTTAATGACATTGGAATACCCAAAAAAGTTGTATGATGAAAAATTAAAAGAAGGGTGTACCTGAAAAAAGACTGAATCTTACAACCTCCCAACCATATAACATCTCATACTCGAGGTGCTCCAAGAATCACTATGGGATATCGGTAAACAAGATTGTACACTATGATTTAATATTACAATTCTCATCAATGTCTCCTATGTAACTCACCCATGCATCTACTACACTCAAAAAAGAGGTATAGACATACACCAGAGATAATTCTCACTGTGTTCCAAAATCTGTACCGAATGATCCTCGAAGGATGCATATACACAAAGATCGACGTCCTCATTATCTACCACCAAAGAAGGGATAGGATGATATCTATAAATTTGTGACATGTGTAACACATCATGCATGGAATTGTAACATTGTGGAAGGGATAATCAGTATTCTACTAGAAAAACCCCTTCTACTATCACAAATAACCCAACAAACCTAGTCTCTAGCTTTACCAGCTTCATGATATGGAGTTTCCCTTATTATCTATTGACTGAAGGAAAACACAATGACCAAAATCAAACTCTAGAGGTTATATATGATGGTTAGTGTAATATTTCTTCCTACTTTGTTCACTCACTGACCACCTCTCAATCAATAGAACCTGCTCAAATTTCTCCAACATGATACTAGGTCCAACAGGAACTGACTCACCTACCACCTACCAAAAAATAGGTGAACGATATGATCTACCATAAAAATTATAAAAATGTTCCATTTGGATTGATACTTAGATGTTTTTATTGTACAAAAACTCAACAAGTACATTATTTTTCTCCAATGAACAACCAAAATCCAAAAAATAGGCTCATAATATATCCACTATAAAATGAGTTGTCTATTAAGACTAGTCATTAGTCTGAGGATAATAGGTTGTTCTCAAATTAACCTAAAATCCAAGATCATTCTAAGGACCCTAAAAAAACAAGTTGTGAAATGAGGCTCTCTATCAGAAATGATATTCCCTATAACATCATGAAACTAAAATATCTTTTTTATACAAATACTACACAGACCATCAACAATGAAGGTCTCCCTGATAGGCAAGAAGTGGGAATCCTTTTTCAGGCGATCCACAATCACCCCTACTGCATCATTCATACAGCCTTTCCTGGGTAATCAGATAATAAATTCCATAATGAGATCATTCCATTTCTATTTTGTAATGGGTAGAGGTTGAAACATCCCAACATGCGTCTGAATCTTGTATTTCACCTACTAATAAGTGAAATATGTCACAACAAATCCTGCTACCTCCTTCTTTATTTTTGGTCACCTTAGGGATCACAATACATCTTTGTCAATCCATGATGTACTACCCATCTAGAAGCATGATAATATATCATTAACCCCTCACACAATCCAAAGGAACATATACATAGTCATAGAAAAGAGGATAGTTATTATTTCAAAGAGACCATCCTAATAGTGGATCCCCAAAATATAATCTATCTATCCAGAATAAACCCTCCTGGTCATATATTTTCTCTAACTTGATCTAGTTAAGAATCATGGGTGTAAAAAATATCGAAGTTAGGGATACTCATCCATGGTGCTCTTGAACGTCTAAATTCATATCAACAAAGAGTGCCATCATCGGCCACTCATTACAAGACTCCCACACTACCTGTATCAGCGTCTTCTAACTCAAGGAATTGTAAATGATATTCCCCTTTCCTGGTGTATAATCCAACTCAAATTTGAAGGACCGTAGATACTTGACCCACCTCAACTGCCAAAGGTTCAGGTCTTGCTGAGAAAATATGTACATGAGGATCTTGTGATCTGTGTAAACCACAAGAATTTCTCCCAAAATATAGTTTCTCCCGCATCTCAGGGAATTTACCAATTCTTCCAACACCATATCATGAGAATAATATTTCTTCTCAAGTGTTATCAGTTGTATATAGCCATAAGAAACCAATGAACACTACATCATCATAACTTCTTTTATTCCAAATCCAAATTAATCACAGTACATGGTATATGATTTACCCAACATATGTTAAGTGAATATTGTTGTTGAGGTCATCCTTCTCTTCATCTCCTAAAAAGAGAACTCGCAAGTATTCGACCCAAAAAACTTTATCCATTTCTTGGTCACCTCAAACATCTGTGATATGAACTAGAGAAGTCCTAAAAAGTACTGATTAAAACCTGATAAACCTAGAAAGATCCAAATATTAAAGCCTCTCCAAAGATACCTTGGATACATCCTTTTCTGGGTCTACTAAAACCTCTACCTCTGAGATGACATGGACCTAGATGTCCACTTTATCAATCAACCAACTGCATTTGGTTAGCTTGGCATAAAACTGATGCTATCTAAATGTACTCAATACAATGTCAAAAAAAATTTACATGGTAGTCTACTGACTAGAATTAAACTATATTGTAAATAATCATGCACAAAACCTCAACACTTAGACCACAAAACAAATAAATAAATAAATATAATGTGTAACCATAATAGAAAAAAAAATATAGCCTTACAAACTCAGGCCTACTCCAAGAACCTAATAAGAGGTTACTGGAGAATATAAATGGAGCTACTGAGGTTGGTACTTCTTGAAGTCATCATAGTCGAACAAGGCTTGTGGGAGGTAATCTCTCCATTAGAAGGGATCACCATAACAGGGGCATGAAGGTCCATCGATGAAGAGCATCATAGCTCCTATATCTAGAGTTATCTATTTGAATGATGAGTTTCTAAGAAAGACAAAAAACTATAAACTGATAAGGGAGGTCTAAGAGGAATAATAAAGGTACATTAGTGGCGAGGTTATGGGATGACCTACACAATAGATGAGGATTACAGATGGACATCCAAGGAAGTATTGAAGGATCAAGTAGACAAAGAGGGCACAATCTATTATGCTAAATCCAAGACATGTGGTAGGTGAGAAATGTGTATATAGTAATTGATGTAGAACACCAAGAAATAGAAAAAACAAAAAAAAAATCAGATTCATTGGATGCATCTTAATCAAAGGATAGAAGTACAACAAAAACCATCCAAAAGATTGATCTAGGAAACAAGGTCACCAAATCCCAAAGCACACATGGTGCACAATAGAGAAAATCACCCAAAGGCCCACTGTTTAGGAAGTCCCAAAAGAACAGATCCCACAAAGAAAAACCAAATTTTCTTAATAATATTATAATGAATTTTTCATGAAAATTTAAACAAGATTTTAATTTTAGAATCAATTTTAACATGATCAGGCTTCTCTGGAAAGGCTTTCATGAAGCCTATCCATAACAACTTCAGCTTCATGTTGGAAGTGTAGTTGAAACTGGTGGTTGTATGGATCAGAACATTACAATATTTCACATAAAACTTAGATCACTGTGATGTTATCATGTAGTCTCTATTCCACCACAAAGGAACAATCATCACCTTCATTCAAGGTCTACCCATGATCCACCTTTATGGAGTAGTCACCTAGATCATCCAACCATTAGTGGTTACATGGTTGTTGCCTTCACATGATGGTACACCCACTAGGCACATGTTGACTCTTAAGAATCATATTAATATAGCATGGTAAATCCCCCATTGGCACAATATGTCCATAATTGACTAATTACATCGACCTAACATACATCTCACCCTTTCTCAAAACATAAAATCAGTGATCATTAAACCATGAATCAAGACACTGGCATGGTGTGTATCACATTCTGAATAATAGATCTCTCCGTCTATGCATGTATAATTACCATCGGTAAATCATGATATATCTTGACACTCACCATCATGGAATCTTAGATTCATTGTTCTACAGTCTAGTGCCCATTATCCCCTCTAAGGGGTAACCAAACTCTCCTTAGAAACCTGTTATCTTCGTACATGTAAAAATATTCTGAAATGATATGTAATATCCAAAACAATGCATAATATAGAAAATAATAAGTAAAATTTATCAAGAAAAGGTTCTCATAGAAACACACACACCCATATTCACATCAATATAGAATAGTTCTTATGGGACACACACACCAAGCATGTCATATCACTAAATCATGCATGTGTACCGATGGTCTCCCATAAGAAGCAATGCAATAAAAGGATTTTTAATCAGTAAAACTCATCTTCCTCTGATGTGTTTGAATTAAATAATACTCTAATGATTTTCATATCTGGGATATCATATCCCTTCCTATTTAATTTTCAAGATCCAATACCAGAAGATTTATCAAAACATGTCCCTATAAGGCAATGGTCACCATAAAATTGCCTATAGGGGGTCGGGCATTGAGAGAAATGAGCCAAGAAACAAATAACTAAAAGGGTCATAGAATTAATAAAGCAACTAGAACTGAAATAATTCATGGTGTGACATTTGATTTCACATCATAAATATTCTAGTAAGTAATATATTTCAAAATTCAAAGAACAATGGACCAAAAATTTCAAAATACATTCATGGCATGACCCACCCATCCATGGAGTGATTCTTCAGGAAATTTCTAGGTAGCCCTATATCAGTTATTTCATGGTGTGATCAAAAATTGCACTATGTGACTAAAGTTTTAGGTCAGGAAATAATGTTTCAAGGTGTGAATATGACAGAGAGTAGCAGTTTTCTACAATTCGAACCTCTTACCTTGAAACATGATCCTGGAGACTCTTGACTGTGTCAAAATACAAAATCCCACCAAGAACTCGAAACAAGAATAAATTTAAACCATAACACACCTTAAAATCATAGAGATTTATAGTGTGTTCCTCAAATTAGTAGTTGTTTTAGAGTAAGAAGCGATGGTTAAAAAAATCATTGAATAATTACTAACACTTTCTAAATTTTTCAGTTATTTAAACTGTAAGTAAACACATTAAAATTTTAATAAGAATTTAGGGGGATATAAACACACTATTACCTATAATCTAAAATATAGATATATCCAAGACATATATAATTTAGTACATTAATTAGTCCTAAAAAATAAAAAATTTGCAAAAATTATACCCACTATTTCAAAAAAATAAAATACATAAATATGTTTATTTCATTTAAGTGTTTCAATAGAAATATATATAATATTTTTGACAAATACATAACACAAGAACGTGGGGATCAAACATTTACTCTACCCCTTTAAATCATGATGGATACCCCTATATAATCCACACTCATGATATTCCTATCAACTAATAACCTTTGGTGCATATGATTTTTATGCTAAAAAAATTTCAATATAAATTATTTTTAATTAAATATGATGCATAAAAATATACATAGAAAATTTTATCATAATAATTTAAATATATTAAAATAAATATAATAGATTTACTATCACTCATATCAACATTGAAATTTCTAGAGAAATTTTCTCTGTCATGACCTAAAGTGGAAATGAAAAAATAATTAGAATTATATTTGATAGAAATGTAAAATAAATAAATTAAAAATATTTATTTTGACATATTTTTACTTATTTATCAAAAATATAGTTATTCCACGAAATGATAATGTGCCTCCAATGATGATACATGATGGGAAAGAGCATCATCTCCCATGATAACTTCTCCACGATCTTCCTGAATAAGACTCTAACAACATCTATAGGCACCACATATGTATCAAATGGCACAACTAATTTAATATTTTTCTTTCCCAAAACATATAATGTATTCATGTCTATTTCTATCCTTTTGTTATCTGAATGTGTATAATAAATATATTCAAAAATTAGTATACGTTTTTAACAAATTATTATTTCACATTAACAATTTCATACCAATCATTGTCACCCTCCAATAACCTCATAATGGTAACTATAAAACCATATTCTCTATTGATGACCACTCCTTATATTATCCATATGATCCCCCAACATCACAAAAACATAAGTCAGTTCCCTAGAAGTATTAAACACACTTTATTAATATGAGATTATATCAGATGGAATAAATTAGAATGAAGTGGGAATACTAAAAGTATGGAGCATACCTAATAAAGTTGGGATTGTATAATATGGTTTCAATGGAATAAGAATTATGTAAGAACTAATTATATATTTAAATCATTCGGTTTTCATAATTTATATATCTAAAAATAATACAGGGTAAGATAAAAAAATATATGTGATATAAAATAAGATAATTTTCTGAAAATGGTGTACATAAATTAATTAAATTCATGTATTCTAAATAAAAAACAATAAATTTGTTAAAGGGGGATTGAGAATATAATAAATTAGTTTATTATTGACCATATGATTTTCCCTCTACCATTAACATGATTTCATCATCTTCACCCACCAATGAAAGAACAACTCTTTCGTATCATCAAAGAATGATAAATCAATATTTAATTGAAATTTTTTTCACAATTATGCATCAATATTTTATAATTGTGGTTTGATTTCTAAAATTAATTATAATTTTGGTGGTGGTGTCAAATTGTTTTATTTTTTAAAATGTGACTTGTTAAACTAATATATATATGATGCTTTTAAGAATCGATTATGATACATGAAATGCCAAATTCTGTTATATGGTTTTCTTATAAGCTTGAAGTAAAAGTTTAAAATTAGAAATTCTTGGCCAGTGTCAGTGTTCCAACCATAAATGATTCCAAATCCATATAAATCAATAACCACCAACATTAGAGAAACATGCATTTTGGACATTTTAGTTTTAAATTCTTCATGTGTATCTATATAATTTTCCCATAACATTTGAAATTATTCAATAATAGGATGACAGTTTAGGTTGATTTCCTTTATATGAATTTTTATTATTAGAATGATAAAAGAATTAATGAAATTAGTTTTTTTCATATAATTCCATAGGGGTAGATTGAAAGGGATCAAATAACTTCCCATATGTTAGATATTGAACGTAGAGTTATGAATGGATTAAATCCATCAATATCCAATCCCCAATGCCTATTCATAGGATCTAAAGAAAAAATTTTATATAAAGAATCAAATGATTTCCAAGATTTCAAATCTATTAGATTTCATATAAACCCATAATTGTTGTTTCCCATGGAATGCCACTTCATTTTCTCTATTTTTTTAGAAGATATGAACAATATTTACAATCATGGTTTTAATGGAAAGTAATATAAAACCTTCATAGTAGTTTTATTTATATTATTCTTCATAGTATGTTAGTTGGGTCTTGCATGGATCTTTTTATAATTGAGGCTAAGATTATTAACAACTTTTTTCATCACATAAAATCATTGAGGAATATATACAAATGAATCAGGTAGAAACTAATATATCATTGAAATTTCTTAAACTATAATTCCATATAAGCACATGGTATGGTACAACTCGAGTAGAAATGAAAATTTTATTTATTTTCTACATACTTTATATAACTTCTAATTTCCATCATCCACTAAATTATAAAACTCGTTTGATTGTTTTGTTATCTTCACTATTGTAATAATCACTATAATATCCAAAAGATACCCTAATGATATATCACATTCATTATCTTGATATGTTATAATGATTTAATCATTATTAATCAAGTTATAAATTTCAGTCTCCGCTATTAGGCCTGTAGATTGTTCATTCTATAGGTGGTCGTACACCAAGCATTCTACAATGTATAATTCCTTGCACAAAATAAATCACACTTATTAAACAGGAAAATATTTTAATATCAATTTCTTATAAAATTCATGTATTTAAAACCATTGTCTAAAATTATAGTTAGGACATTGGTATTTTACTTATTCATCTATAGATTTATTTTCAATTAAAAAATATAAAAACTCCTCTAACCCCTTTAGTTATTTAGGAGTATTATAAGGTAAAATAATCCAAATATTACCCATTTATACCTTATTAATAGATATATTTATAAAAAACATGACATGGATTAATTAAATAAAATCATCATAAAAATAAAATATAACCAGGAATAACATATAAGTATTTTTAAAATTTTAATGAGAATAAATCATAAAATATAATAAAATTATAATCAATTTATATTATCATTTAAATTTATATGATATAAATATACCATATAACATATATGAAATACATATGAAATAATAAAATAATGATTAAACTTTAATGATTTAATTTAGAAATTATGAAAATAAAAACATAATTCATGAATGCATCCAAACAAAACAATTTAAAAAAGGAAATTAACCTAAGAAAATTACCCAATTAATCAACTAAAATTTATCTTCAAATTATATAATCAAAAAAATTAACAATTAGATAAAAAATTAAACACATTACATAATCCTAAAATTTGGACTGTATAGGGAGATGAAGAAATGATTAGGTGTACATCAGACTATAGGTCCCTAGAATTTCACAATATGTTAGTTTTACAAGATATTCTAATAAAATGATAAAAAAAACTTATATATCCCAATAAGTAAAGTGCCTAAGTCCTTTATTTGAAATTCAAATGTAAATATCATCAAGGTTTTTGGAATTAGGGGATAGTAAAGATAAGATAAGAGTAGAGATTATGGGGACTTACCTTATACTGAAATGAAACAGAAAAATAAAGGGAAGAGGTTCACATAATAGATGATAATGAAGGGGAATCCACTTTGAAGAAAGATAGGGGAGAACATAAAATATAATAGGATTTTTTCAAGAAAAATGAAGAAGGAAAAGGTGATTGGAGGTTTTTTGTAGGAAGTAGGAGAATTGGAGGGAACAATGGAGGAATATGACAAGTGGGAGGGTTCATAGGAAAGAGGAAAGTGTAGGAAATGGGAAGATGTTATGAAAATAGTGTTTAAATTATAAAAAATTTTAAATAACAAATTATAATAATAATACTTTTGGTGGATTCATAAATAACCACCACTAATATTTCATTATGGGGTGGTTTTAATTAACCTCTACTAATAATGTGGGATTATTTGGAAGGAAATTAGAGTTTTTAAATTGGTTATGATTCTTTAACACCACTGAAAAATATGATTTTTTCTTATAGTTTTATATTCATATATATAATTAAAAAGATATGTTTCAGAGGATTAACTACATGGGAGGTTTGAAATGTTCATGTGATGGATTCTTGAAAGATTAATTCATTAACTCATACATTTTATAATGTATGAGATAATGTATGGACAACTCAGTTGCAACCTTAAGGGATATGTATGGAGGTGATAAACATGTGATAGTGACTGGTATAGTTTTAAAAATACTCATGTGATTCTTTTAAAACTATAATTTTTATCCTAACTTATCTTTCATGAGATATTAGTATAGTTTGAAAAAGACTCATGTAAAGATCGTGCAAATTTGGAAAGTTTTTCTTCTGAATAGACAGTTTTTTTTTCTATGATTAGAACCCTCCATGGTTTTATTCTCCCTATGTAATTTTATGTTTTTTCAAGAAAAAATTTAATTTCTACCCTCGTTTTATGGAATATTTTCACTTGTTTCATATTCCCTAAATTATTTTGATCTCTTTTATGTATATTTTTATCCAGAAACCCTTTTTTCAAATTGTTTATTTATTCATGAAAGTGGATTTACATTAAGATTAGAACATATCCAATGAAGGTTGTCAAATGATAATATAAGAGAATTGATGAATCAGTTTGATGATGCTGAAAGAAAGGCAGTAATAAAATTTAATATAGAAGTGAGGCAGAAACAAGAATAAGAAAAATAGAAAATAAAATTTAAAGAATGTAAAGATCAACATAGGGTTTTATGTGGTTCAGACCAGTTTGTTCCTCCTCCATGGAAATAACACCCCAAAAAAATTATTATTATAAAAAAAACAAATTATACAAATATAGTAAAAATTAAAGCACAAAGACAACACACATGAACCACAAAAGCTATCTGTGCATGAGGTTTTTTCCGTTCGAGGACGTATAGTGAAACCCAACTAAAGATGGTAGCATACACATACAAGAAGGAAAGATTAACACATGCTACCCTAACACTTAGACTATGAATGAAATAATTAATTAATTAAAATGAAAAGATGAAAGAGGAAAAAAATATATTCTTAAAAACTCAGTCCTACACCAAGAACCCGAGAAGAGGTTGTAGGAGAAGATCAATGAAGCTACCATGGTTGGTGCTTCTTGAAGGATTAATTTTAAAACAAGTCTCATTAGAGGTGATATTTCCACTAGAGGCGATCCCCAAAACAATGGTGTACAGGTGCATAGTCATGGATCATTATTGAACCTTTCTCTAGAGTAATCTCTCTGAACGATGAATGTAAAAAGAAGACATAGAACCACAAGATAATAACTGGATGCAATGAGTAGTAATTTCATATAAAAGGTGATGGGATAGGATGATAGGTGTACCAGGTGAGACGAATAGGTGGACAGTCAGGGGTTCCCTAAAGGATTGAGAGGATCCATCATGAAAAACTAATCACACTAAAACTGGGACACATGGCAAGAAAGGAATAGGTAGGTAACAACTAATGAGGATCTTTAGGAATGAGAAAACACAAATATCTCAAATGAGATCCATCAGATGTATTTTTATCAACATCCAGAAATGATCACATAATGATAATGTGGATCAAGCCAGTATATTAGGCCCCACATCCACAAGCCCACATAGTAATCAAAAAATAGAGGCCCAACCATCAATCCAACACAGAGGCCCACACGAAGTAGACCATAGAACAAAAGTCTAAACAAAAAAATGATAAATAATAATAATAAAATCCAGATAATTTTTCATGAAAATTAAAAACATGATTTTAATTTGACAAAAAAATTAACAAATATCCACTTTTTCAAAATTAATATAAAACACTTCCATATGTTGTTTTTTCAACCTATCTAACTCTTATCATATCAGTAGTACATATATATTTTCATAAACAGAAATACCTAAGTCTACAAAGTATTAACCAGTCATGTATACCACTCATCATGTCTAGGTAGTGGTACATGTTCTACCCATACTACAATCTACTATTGTAAAACTATAACATGATCAATAATTTCAAGACTAACAAACAACATTAAAATGAGATCTTACCACCAATACCTGAGTCTCCACTAAATGCCTGATACATTGATGAGCATCGAAAAAATATGAAAATATAATAACCCTTCTCTTTTTCAAAAACAAAAACATGATTTATTACATAAAAATGAGATTATGTTAACTCTGAGGATCAATATGACTAGTGTCTTGAGAAATTAGAATCATTACATAACAACTTAGAACATAAAAAACAACATCTTTATTGAATACATCCTTTACATGAGTACAACATTCCCCAGTACATAGAATTTCATGGGATAACCTTAGGACATACATGTGAATAGGGTGAGATATAAATCCTAGTAAGGTATTAAACAAGGAATAACATGATTAATGTAGTACATGTTAGGAAATACTTATATCAATGGGGTACAAGAGAAACATGAACATAAATTCATGATATGGAATTATTATCATAACATAAAAATGTAGAATCAACATTTAACATGATATTAGCATGATCGAAGGTTCATTTCACATTGATAATTATTAAAACCTCATTGAACTTGAATTATCATTATTATACACTAATTTCACTAGATTTATAATGATATTACTCTTTACCCAATGCGTTAGAGCACTATAAGGGCACACCCTTCTTAATCATTTCATTTCATGCATAAGTGTTCCACATAGATCATACAACATGGATGAATTAAAAGTCATAATTTATTCAACAATAATGGAATTTGGAATTAATACATGAAACTATATAATAAATAATAAAATGTGAATAAAGGTGAATACCCTTGATTGATAAATGGGTATGGTATTCACTACACAATGACATTGGCTTGGAAAATCATGGTGCAATTTCGACAGCATAACATTGTGACATAAGGATTCATAAATATGGTTGATGACAGAAAAATGAATGTATCATAATATTTACATGAAATGGAAATTAAGGGGGTCATATAGAAACATTTCCCAACATATGTAATGGAATTTAGATTCATAATAGAAAATAATTGTTTGAATATAAACAAGGAGAGAGAAATTCCTTATAGAATTTCCGCATGGTAACGGGTGTACATGGGAGGCATTAATGTGAGAGAAATGGTTCTATAATAATTAAAACATAATGATAGATGTTTTGGGGAGATTAAAAATTATACCCCAGACTATTAAATTAAAAATGCAAGGGTATCACAATATAAAAAAATTGGACAAAAACGAGAAAGAAAGAAATCCCTTACTTGGAAGCGTGATCCTAAAGGCTTGGGAAGGATTCATAGAGGCTTCTTGGGATATTATTGTTCCTTAAAAAGATTATATAGAGATGAGGTAATAGGTTGGTCGACCTTAAATGGATTTCAGGGAAGAGGAACTGGGATCTTGGGTGGGTTTATATAGGAAAAGGGAGGGGATTATTTATTTTTTAGGTTTTTCACCCTACACATTAAACTAATAAAAACCACAAACCATCCCATTTTTTCCCATGGTTTTTGCCAAAGGGGAGTGGAAAATATTATTTTATAATTTTGATTTACTATAATATTAAAATATTAGGCTTTCTAATGTGGATGTGATTCACACTCTCAAGGAAATCATTTTAAAATGGTAAAATGTTTTATAAGTCTTGGAGGCTCCACTAAAGATATGTAAAATAAATAAAACAAACCTAGAATCACATTATATTAATGTTGAAAAATATATTTTCTAAACAAACCATTTATAGTATTTTATTACATTAATATTTGGTAATTACGATGTCATAAAACACATTATATAATTAAACAGTATTTAATTTTTACTAAAAAATTCGACTATCTCAAAAAATTATGAAAAATTCACCATTGTATAACTTCAACATCATAATTCCAAAAATAATATTCATTTTAACTAAATAATTTTCTAAATATGTGAATTTTTTTCTTTTAAAATAACAAATCAACATTTATCAAAAATTCATGGGTTTTGATAAAAATATCTTTCAAACCATAATAAAAATAACATTTGTATTAATAAAATTATACAATAATTTACATTTAATAAAAATTAATTTATTAATAATATTTTATTAAAATATTATTTAGTTCAAAAATCAATTAAATCATCAAAATAAATTTCTTAATTGAATATTAACTAAAAATACCATTGGTGCTTTAAAAACTATTTACAATGTAACAATAAAAAAATAAATTTATATTATTTCTTCTATACAAAAATAACGAATATAATCATAGTGAAAGGTTCTTGTTACATAACCCCTTATAATGCCCTTGTAAGACATAGGGAAGAGGTGTGAAATGGTGACAGACTCTTGGGGTGGCTCTGATAACATTTCTTGGGTGGTAATCTCTACTAACATCCACTTGTCACATAGGTAGTTCAATGTTAGCTTAACGTGTTGAAGCTCGACTTGGGAATGGTCAAGAGAGAAGCCCAGTGAAGCCACTACCTTTCTGAGCTCTGAAAAATGGTCTGCATACGGAGCAATTCTACTGGATGAGGTCATTGCTTCCATTTTCTGAGTAAATTGTATTTTTTTAAAGTCCTATATTTATACTAATCATGTTATAACTATTAAACGGATATATTAGAAATAGTTACAACACTTAATGATAGATTAAAATTTTAAAAACATAAAACCAAGGATGTGCATATGTTTTATATAACCATTTTACATAATAATACATTTAATTAGATCAATGGGAATTTATACTAATAAAAGTTTGGTTAATTAAAATCTTCCCCCCATAAAAAAATTTTCTTTTGAAATATCATTTTCCCACACTAAATATATGAGGGTAACTCTACTTCATCACTTCCTCCAATTCCCACCTTTCTTCTTCAAACTTGGGGTTGCACTAAAACACCTTTATGAGGGCAATTTTATTATTTCATATAAAATTTCCCTTATAATCTATGATCTTCACTGGCTCCTCTTCATAGAAGAGGTCACTCTCCAATAGTACCGCCTCTGGATTGATTACATGTGATGGGTTAAGTATGTACTTCTTCAAAAGTGATACATGGAATACATCTTGTACTTGAGATAGGTCGGTGGGAGTGATATTCAATAGGCCATTGCTCCAATGAAATCAAGGATCTGAAAAGGTTCAATGTACCTTGGACTAAGCTTTCCCTTCATCCCAAATCTCATAACCCTCTTCCATGGTGATATGTGGAAGAATACCATATCTCCAACATCAAACTCTAGGTCTCGTCGATGATTATCATTATATAAATGTTGTCAACTATGAGCAGCTTCAATGTGTTACCAGATGGTCTTAACCTTATCCACCATTTCTTCGACCATTTATAGACTAAAGAGTTTTTTCTCCCTAACTTCATCCCAACATGTTTGTGTTATGCACCTCTTCCCATACATGGCTTCATAAAGATCCATTATTATGTTTGAGTAGAAACTATTATTGTAAGAGAACTCAACCATAGGAAGATGTTGACCCCATCCTCCTTTTAAGTCCATTAATCATGATCTCAACATGTCCTCAAGTGTTTGGATAGTCTACTCATACTGGAAATCAGTTTGAGGATGATAACTCGTATTGAAGTTCATCTCAGTATTGAGAGCATGTTGAAGACATTTCTAGAACATAGAGGTAAATCTTGATTCTCAATCAAATATAATAGATAGTGGTAATACATGAATCTATACTACTTCTCTGATATATAATTGTTCCAGTGTATCCAATGAGAAATCCTCTCGATTTGTAATGAAGTGCATAGTCTTTGTAAGATGATCCAAAACAACCCGTATAGTATTGTTTCCTTTGGATGTTTCGAAAGTCCGATGACAAATTCCGTGGTGATGTTCTACCATTTCCATGATGGTATGGGTAATGGTTGCATCATACCCAAATACTTTTACCTCTCAGCCTTCACTTACTGAAATACCTAGCACTTTGATGTATATTCAATGATCTCCTTCTTCATGTAATCCAACCAATAATGCTCTTAGAGATCTTGATACATCTTTTTGATTCCTAGATGAATGGAAAAATTCAAAAATTGTGAATCGTCTAAATGTTCATTATTTAACTTTTGATTTTATGGAACACATAGTCTTGTCCCAAATCTCACAATTTTGTCATCATTAACTTTGAACATCAAGGATTTCCATTTTCTAATAGTTTCCACTTTATTCTGAATTCCCACATCATCCATTTGAGAATTCTTTAGCCCTTCTAAAATAGATAGTTTTTTAATAATTTGTGAAATGATGGATGGGTTTACCTTTTTTATGATTCCCATATCCATCTTCATCAAATCTAATAATATTGGATCATTTTCAATTATCACCAATGATAGAATTTTTGGGTATTTTCTACTTATAAAATCTTCCACCTTGTTTTCATTCCCAGGGTGATAATGGATTGAGTATTCATATTCATTTATCAACTATATCAATCTTCATTGGAAAATATTCAACTATTTCTACGTGAATATATACTTGAATATTTTTTGGTCCATATATATTTCACACTTCTCCCCAAAGAAGTAATGTCGCGAAATTTTCAAACCGAATATTACTGAAGCCAACTATGGATCATGTGTTGGATAGTTTTTCTCATTAACATTCAATTACCTTGATCCATAGGCAATGACTTTTTCATTTTTCATCAACACACATCCCATGCCTTTCTTTTAAGCATCACCGAATACCACAAAATGTTCTCCACTTGTGGGTAGTGTGAGTATGGGCATAGTGATAAGCCATATTTTTAACTCCTTGAATCTCTCTTCGCATTCATCACTCCAAGAAAACATTACTCCCTTCTTAATTATCTTGGTAAGAGGTTTTGACAATTATGAACAATTTCTCACAAATCGGAGATAGTATCTAGTTAACCCGAGGAAGCTAAAGATATTCGTTACTGATGTTGGCCTTGTCCATCCTTCTATTTTAGCTGTCTTAGAGGGATCCATAGATATCCCATTTATTGTAATTATATGACCCTAGAATGAGACCTCCCTAATCCATAACTCACACATGATGTAATTTTCATATAGCTTATCCTTTCACAAGGTCTCTAGTATACTTCTTAGATGCTCCTCATAATCCTCCTTGGTTTTAGAGTATGTTCGAATATCATCTATAAAGACAACCAAAAAAATGTAGATGTAATATTTAAAGAATCTATTCATCAATTCACTTAGGATTTTTTGAGCATTATTGACTCTAAAAAGAATTTCTATGAATTCATAGTGCCCGTAACTTGTATGAAAAGTAGTCTTGGGGATATCCTCCTTCTTCTGCCTTACATGATAATATCCCAACTAAATATCTGCCTTGGAGAAGCATTTTGTTCCATGTAGTTGATTGAACATTTTATCAATTCTTGGAAGAGGATACTTATTCCTTATTGTGATTTTTTTGAGCTCACAATAACAAATGCAAAGGCATATTGAACCATAATTGTTTTTTACGAAGAGGACTGCTGAACCCCATGATGAAGCACTTGGGTGTATTAACCCTTTATCCAGATTCTCTTGTAGTTGTTTCTTCATCACCTCAAGATCAAAAAAATCCATTCTATATGGGTTCTTGGATATCGGCAACACCCTAGGTTTAAGAACAATCGACAATTCAACAACTCTTCTAGGAGGAAGACCATGCAATTTCATAGGTAACACTTCAGCGAATTCCCTCACAATAGGTATGTCTTCAAGGATGGTTTATTCCTTATACTCAATCATCTAATTAAGATACGCATGCTCATAGGGAATTAACATCCATTCATGAGATGATGTTTCTAAAAAAGATTCATTATCCTCCTTGTACTTGTATAGAATCGGGGGTCGATTCACCATATGGGGAGTTATTTCCCTATCACAACAATTTATGTTGGATCTATATAATGAAAGACAATCCATGCATTTAATTTCAAAAAAATTCACTATAGGTAGTATGATGAGGTTTTCTGGGAATTTCAATTCACAAATTATGACATGGGAGGAGTTATGTTCATGGGATGCAATGATTGACCCATTTTCTGTTCTCACCGATATCTTTACTTTAATAATTTGTGGTGGTGTTGGGATTGTTCTACTAAACTTTCGAGATATAAAAAATGCGTAGAACCAAAATCAAAAAATACTTTCACTATTCTTGAATGAATAAAAAGTGTACCTGTCACTACATTGTTGTCGGGGTTCACTTCAGTTGTAGTAATGTCAAAAGCTAGCCCTTTCTTCCTTGGAGTTTGTTGTATTCCTCCGAAACCACTTGTCTTAGGGAACTATTTTGCAAAGGGCCCTGGTTATTTGTTGTTTAAGCAATGAAAAATGAGTTTAGGGTAAGATAGAGTGTTCATATCCTCTATCGCAGTAGTGGGTTTTTCTTGTCTACTGTTAATGGTTATGTGCCCTTCTCATCCACATCAAAAGCATTTCCTCATCCCCTTAAAGAAATTATCGAGGTGCTTCATTTCGTACCTTTGGAAAGTGGGGTGTTGGATTTTCTTATCACCATTAGATTTATCCATCGGACATCCAGAATTAAATTCCACCTTAAGCTTCTTATCCCCATGATACCGCTAATATTTTATGATCTCCATTTCAACCTTGAGGGCACACTGTAAAATTTTCACATAGCACTCGAGGTCAAAGATCGCTAGGGATTTCCATAGGCAAGGTTTTATCCTACCAAAGAAGTGGTCAACCATACATTCGGGGGTAACGAAAATGTCAGAGGCATATCGTCCAAGACTTTTGAATTTATCTGTGTATGCTCTGATGGATTATTTATCTTTTTTTCTTGAGGGAAAGTAAGTCCCTTTCTATCTTATGTCGAAGGGTGCGTATAAAATATTTATTGAAAAACATTTTCTGGAAAAAAATCTATTCCAATGTCTCGATCTCTTCCTCAGACATTTTATTTTTTATTAATGTCCACCATTGATCAGCTTCACCCTCTATACGATAAGCATCCAGAAGAACCTTCCCTTGTTCTGAATAATAAAGGATAGAGAATATCTTTTCAATGGATTTGATCCATTCTTCGACCATTGAGGGATTAGTTGATCCATTAAATGTAGGATCCCATTTTCTTATGAATATATTGATTGTGACTTGTTCTTTTGGGGGGGTTTAACATTCATCTTGACCCATGTTTCTATTAAAAACTTTAGTTAACTGAGATATTATCGTCACAAAGTTCGTGATTCCCACTCCCATTGGATTGGGCATCTTATTAGAACAGTCATCACATTGATCTTCACATAGGTTGTTAGCCCAAGTCCTCCTATTATTGGCCATTGTCTGGAATAAAAGGAAATATAGGGGTAACACATAAAGGTTAATCCAATGACCAAAATGGATAAATTTTAAATTACTTTTATTTTCTTAACTTATGAATTTATAGGCTTTAATCTATGTTATCCATGATCTACTTCCCCACATATATTCTTAAAGTATTTTTTTTAATTCCCAAAATAATGGTTCATACTAAGCTTATGAATTTACCCAAACTTATCCCTCAGGAGTGTTGAAACGTATAATGTAGCAAGTCCCATTATCGGGAACCAGTTCTCGTTCGAGTCTAGCTCAAAGTGGTGTTTTCTGGTTTTACCCCTAGATACATATGTGTCAGAGCCACCTCCACCTACATGTATCCAGATAGGGATGTATTTTCTTGATAAACCAATTACTCAATAATAAAAAAAATTAGGGATGTTTTTATTATACTTATTCTTATCCCTAAGAATCTCACTTGGTTTTTCTAATCCAAATACTAAAAATAACTAAACATATCCTCTAATACCAAGTATAACAACCCTTCTCTTTATTACACACCTAAACATGATTTATTACATAAAATTACACTTAGAATAACTCTAAGGATTGTGAGGTCTAGTGTATTGGGAAATTAGGAACATTACATAACAACATAGAATAAAAAACACAACATCTTTATTGAAAACTACCTTTACATGACCAGAACATTCTCTCGTACTTAGCATTGCATGCGATAACCTGAGAACATATAAGTGAAAAGGGTGAGCTATAAATACCATTAAGGGGGTAAAAAAGGCATAACATGATAAATATAGTACATGTTAGGAAATAGGAATATCAAATGATCACAAGAGAAACTTGAACATAAAGGCATGATATATCATGATTATCATAACATGGAAATGTGGCAATAACATTTAACAATATATTATCATTAGCCAAGGCTAATTGCACATGGATCATTATTAAAACCTCATTGAAATTGAATTATCATGAGAAAACCTTCATTTCACTTGACATACCATGATACTATTCTTTACCCAATGCATTGGAGCACTATCAGGGTGCACCCTTCTTAATCATTTCATTTCATGCATAAGTGTACCACATAGATCATACAACATAGATTTATTAAATGTCATAATTTATTCCACAATAAATGAATGTGGAATTAATACCTAAAAATATTTAATCAGTAATAAAATGTGCATAAATGTGAATACCCTTGATAGATAAATAGGCATGGTATTCACTACACAATGACTTTGGCTTGAAAAATCATGGTGCAATTTTAACAGCATAACGACGTGACATAAGGATTCATAAAAATGGTTGATGAGAGAGAAAGGGGTATCTCATTATATGTACATAAAATTGAAATTAATGGTGTCATATAAAAACATGTCCCAACCTATTTAATGGAATTTATATTCCAAATACAAAATAATTTCTTGAATGTAAATGAGGAGAGAGAAATCCCTTACAGAATTTTGGCATGGTAACGGATGTACATGGGAGGCAATAATGAGAGATATAGGGATCTCTCGTCATTCAAAGATGATGTGGTAAGTATGGGGAAGTTACTAAATCATAACCCAACATTTTTAATTGAAAATACAAGGGTATAACAATATAATGAAATTAGGAGAAAAACGAGAAAGGAAGAAATGACTTACATGGAAGTGTGATCCCAAAGGCTTGGGGAGGCTTGAGAGAGGATTCATGGGAGCTTGGGGAGCCTTGGGATGATTCTAGATAGATGATGGTAGAGTTTTGTCAAGCTCCAAAGGATTTGAGTGAAGAGGAAGTGGGATCTTGGGTGGGTTGATATAGGAAAAGGGAGGGAATTCTTTATCATTTAGGTTTTGGACCCTACACATTAAATTAATCAAAACCAAAAACCATACCTTTGGTTTTTTCATTGGTTGTTTCTAAAGGGAAGTGAAAAACATTATTTTATAAGTCCAATGTCCTAAATTAATAATATATTAGGCTTTCTTAAGTGGAGGTGAGTCACACTCTCAAGGAAATCATTTTAAAAAGTCAAAATGTTTTATAAGTCATGGAGGGTCCAGTAAAGCTTTATAAAATAAATATAACAAACCTAAAATCACATTATTTTAATGGTGAAACATATATTGGCCGAGAATCTCATTTATATTATTTTATCACATCGCTATTGGGTCATTATTATGTCGTAAAACACATTATATAATTAAATGGTAACTAATTTTTAACCAAAAATTCGATTGTCTATGAAAAGTATGAAATATTCACCATTGGATAATTTTGACATCATAATTTGAAAAATAATATTCATTTTATTGAAATAATTTTATATATATATGAATTTTTACTTTTGAAATAAAAACTGACATTTATAAAAAATTCATGGGTTCTGATAAAAACAGTTTTCAAACCTTAATAAAAATTAAAATTGTAGTCATAAAAATAATAAGATAATTTAAATTTAATAAAAATTAATTTTGTAATAAAATTTAATAAAACTATTATTTAATTCAAAAATCCATTAATTCATAAAAATATATTTCTTAATTGAATACTAACTAAAAATACTATATCTGCTTTAAAAACTTTTTACAATGTAAAAATAATAAAATGAATGAATATTCATTATTCTATACCAAAATAATGCACATAATCATAGTGTTAGTGTCTTGTTACATAACCCCTTAATACACCTACATAAAACATAAGGGTGAGGTGTGGATTGGTGATAGACTCTTGGGGTTTCTTGGATAACATTGCTCGGGTAGTTATCTCTACTAACTTTAACTTCTCTCATAGGTGGTTCTGTTTGAGTTTAACATGTTGAATCTCAGCTTGGGCTTGGTCAAGATCGAAGCCTAGTGATTCCACCTCCATTTTGAGCTCTGAAAAATGGTCTTTATATGGATCAATTCTACTGGATGAGGCCATTGCTTACTTTTTCTGAGTAAATTGGATTTGTTAAAGCCCAATATTTATACTAATCATGTGATCACTATTCAATGGCTATATTTGGAATAGTCACAATTCATAACAGTATTTCAAAATCCAAAAAAAAATAAACCAAAGATGTGCATATGTTTTATATAACCATTTTACATAATAATACATTTAATTAGGTCAATAGGAATTTTCATTAATAAAATTATGGGTCGTTAAAGAAAATGACTAAATGAATCCTTACTCAATTGTTAAAAGATAGTGTAAAAACAAACTTGGTAAAGATCAAATTAAAGAAATAGTAAAATTAATTGAAACACACAGACTAGAAAACAATAATCCAACAGGAGAAGATTATCCATCTAAGCCCTAACGAATTAGACCAACCCTAAAACACCCTCTTTTCTAACCAAGTTTCCTTAAATAATCTGTTCTATTCCAGAGATAGTAGAAGAGATATTCCCTAAAATCTATGTCTAGTTCTAACTAAGGGATACTAAAAAATAATTATAGAACATCCATAGTGGCGAACCCATGGAATTCCATATGAGACTGGTTCATATTGTCTTTATTTATAAAGTTGGGATAGTATATTTTTATATGACAGGTCTTTTTATACTCAAAACACTGAATGTTCATAAATTTATTCATATATTTCCTTTATTAATATTTTTCATTTTACCCATAACATTCATTAGTTGAGGATTTGATTTTATTCCACTATAATAATCCTTCAAACCATGTGTTTAAAGTTATCGAGAAAAAATGACTAATTTAACTTCTTCTAGGGTGATTTATTCTCTACCATACAACATAGAATCCATTAAATAATTAAAATAATCATAAATAAAAGTCATAAAAAATAATGGCTTGATCTTCATCTGTTATTTTAACTTCCATATTACCTAAGTCAGGCGACACTTTATTAAAATTGTCAAGATAAACATGAATAGAAGAACCTGGGTTCATTTTGAATGTATGTAGTCATATTTACATTTATATATGACCAAGAAGAGATTTAAAAAAGTAAAAATGTTAATTTTTAATCCACATACCCTTTGTAGTAGTCTCATGCATGACTTATCACCTAAGGTTTATAAAATCATACAGTTGAATTTCTCAAGAATATTAGGGCCACTATTAATACAAGTGGTAGAAGACTGTCTATCAGTAGAGAAATTAACTATAGGATTCTTATGTCTTAATAGAGTGTTTGTGAATCCATTGTGGATGAGAATTTCCCTTGTCTTAACTCTAAACATTTTAAAATCGTTTTCTCCATCAAATTTTTTAACTTCGAGATTAACAGCGGTAATTGTTAAACTAATTATAGGCTCTGATACAAATTTTTATGATTGGAATAGATTCAATAAAGGTGTTCCAATGCTAACTGAAGATATATGAAGAATCAGTTTGATGATGCCCTAAGAAATAAAGGAAGAAATACAAAGGCAGAACTAGGTCATAAGAAAGAATGAGTGATGAAGAAAAAAAATTACTAGAAAGTGAAGATCAATATATGGATTTATATGGTTCGTAATAGTTTCTTACTACTACATAGCAATAACACCAACAAAACAATTATTATTATTAATAACAAAACAATGAATAAAAATAGAGAGAAAATGAAAGGACAGAGAAAATTCACATGGATCACATAAGTTATATGTGCATGAGGACCTTTCCACTTTAGGAATCCTAATAAAACTTGGCCTAAGATTATAGAATACACCTCCAAAAAGGATAGACTCACACACTCTACCCCAACACTCATACCATGAATTAAATAAAGAAAGAAATACAATGTAAAGATAAAATATAAAAACAAATACATCCTTACAAACTCAAGCCTATACCAAGAACCTGATGATAGGTTTTTGGAGAGAATTAATGGTGCTACCAAAGTTGGTACTTTTTGAAGGCTTCATGTTCTAACAAGGATCATGGGAGGTGATCTACCCATTAGAGTGTATCACCAGAACAGGGTTGTGCATGTTCATATTCAATAAGTGTTAGAGATACTTTCTCTATAGCTATCTCTCTGAACGAAAAATCTAGAAGGACAACAAAGAACCACAAGATAATGAAGGGTTTTGGTGAGTAATAATATCATAACAGAGGTTAGTTGATGAGATGATAGTCATAGTTAGTGAGGCAGAATGGGGGACGGTCGAGGGTGCACTGAAGAATCACGAGGATCTGTTAGGGACAACTGATTTCACTAAATATGGGAAACGTGGTAGGAAAGGAATGGTTAAGAGACTACTGATGTAGATTTATAGTAATGAGATAATACAAACACCTTAAAGGGGATATGTAATTTGTAGTTTAGTAAATTATTAAAAATTAGCATGGATGTATAAAATAAATAAATCCAACATACTAGGCCCCACATCCATAAGATCACATGGTAAACAAAAAATAGAGATGCATCTATCAAGCCCACATAGAGGCCCACGCGGATTATCCCAGAGAACAAAAGTCCGAAAAACAACGGTTTCCTAATAATTAAAAAATAAAAATAATATTTCATGAAAACTAAAAACACAATTTTAACATGAAACCTAGATTTAACAATTTCCTATTCAATGGCTCCTATGTCTCCTTATTATTTTTCCATTAATTTCATTATTTAAACCACTTCATAAGATAATAATGTTAAACAAGATATAATTCTTTCAAATAATGAGTGTTCAGTCACCTAAGGGGTGGTGGATCAAGAGTATAATGATTTATGATTAATTTAATTATCAATTTCACTAATGGAAATCTGTTTAAATTCGGAATAGCTTTAAGAATTCATTCTTTATTCCATTCCTTAATATGTCCAAAAAAAGTGATTATTGAGGGAGGATGCTTAAAGTGACTGAGAGGATTAAACTATCATAAATAGTTTGGATTCAACTTTTCTGTATAAGATTGATCATAATGTGTTTAATTTAATTTATTTCCTTGATCAAATGACTTAGATTATATTTTGAAAAAATCAATGAATTTGACAATAAAGAAGTTAGTAATTTTAGAAGATTCTTACAACTAATTGATTCAATTAATTAATTAATTAATGAAATAGTTATCTTTTATGAAAAAGAAATCCTTTGAAATTTATCTTTTTCTTATGTTTTAATTATTTGTATTCATACTTTTAGAAACTTTTTTTTGTTTGATCCTTGTAATTCATAACATTATGGGTAACAATAAGTTTATATAATATCTTACAGATCATACATTTTCATTATGGAACTGACATTATAATTTCTTTATTCTATGCCCTTTTAGTTTAGTAAAGGATTAAGCACTATTAATTTTTAAACATTGACAGCTCATTAGATGTAATGATGCTAGTGGTCCAGTCACATTTCATATGGGAAAAGGTCCATGATAGGTGATTGTGGGTCCCCTTTTCTTGACTGGAGATAACATAGAAGCAATGACACATCAATAACATTCAAATAATTTACCTATAATGGAAAAATATCTAGCGTTTGAATTACATGCTCCATCAGAGCATCACAAACAAAGTAGATTTGGTCACACTATTTAGATACTCAAATGTGGAAACATACCTCTTAGATGTCGATATGGACATATTTAATGATATTTTTTTAAATAATAATATTTAAATCTAATATTTTTACATGTATGTAATTTCATTGTATTATTTTTAATTTTTAAATAGTATTTTTTAAAAAAATATTTTAATTATTTTAAAAAAAATCCTTTAAAAACTCATGGAGAATTTTAGAGCGTGAAACATAGATAACTAACCTATACAAGTTGTGGAGTTATCAATCCATTTCTAATAGAGATTTTTATTCCCGGTCATGGGGATCATTGCACTAAGGGACATGAAATTTTGGAGGTTGTTTCATGGAAATCGAAGGAAATGCCAATGGACCAAACCGAGAACCAGCATAACCATTTTACTTAAGGGACCACAACATGATCTATTTCTTGGGGGATTTGTGCGTATTTTATTGGAGATAAACAAATATATTTAATGTTTTTGGCCTTAAATTATCATCCCTATATAATTTCCTAGGATTTTGAGAGTTGTAATTGATATAAAGAGATATAATCCAGCATACTTATAGTGGAATCCATTTTAGAAGAAATATATGAATATCTGGTTGTTTTGTAAATTTTACAATGGATCTTAAAGCCTCAGTGGTAGTGTAAGGTGGATGTGCCTCACCAGGTACTAAATAGAAATCATGTGTGTGAGATTATCCGGATCAGTATTTCCTTCTATTCCCTTTCGAATGAGAGGACATAAATCATTGTGGTATGGTTTTTTTGGGATACTCATATTCGCGATTGCAACTCAATTGGGGCTACACCACTTCATTTTAGGCTCACACACTTGTCAAAAAAAAATTTATATATATATATATATTATTTATATATAATTATCAATATATATATTTATAAATATATTTATAAATAAATATTTATTTATATAATTATATAATTATATTTTAAAAAATATTTATAATAAAATTAAATTTAATATTTTTATTTGATTATTAATTTGGATGGGTTCGCATGATATTTTTAAAACTAGAACTATTTCTGAACCCAACTTCAGGGTTCACACACTTGAAACATATTTAAAAACATTTATTTATCAGTATATTTATAAAAAAAAATTATAAATAAATATTTTTATATTTTTATATAATTTTTTTTATAAATGTGTATTTATATAACAACAAATATATTAATAATTAAATAATTATAAATATATATTCATAAATAAATAATTATAAATATATAAATATATAATTATATAGTAAATATTGGTGGTATAATTACAATAGAACACACACACAATGTAGCATACGATGAGCTTCGCCATCTCCAACGTAACTATTGGGTTGCACTCTAGTAGTCAGAAGATGGTGGGGGTATAAATATGGTGACCTGGATTCCAAGGACCAAACCACAATGAAACTTTTATGATGGGATTCATTAAAAAATTAACTTACATGAGGGACCCGATTTTCATGACCACCCACAATCCTATTCGGTGTTCCCATCTTCTCAACACCAAAAGTTTTTGTTATATAGAAAATAATTTACCATTATCACTTAACATTTTAACTAAAACATAGAATATGATTGAAATTTGTTATTTGGGTTATAATTAATTTAATTAAATATTAATGTTGAATTATTTTTATAAAATTTATGGGACCAGTATTTCATAGTTTTTTTAACTCTGGAAATGAAAATGAATCAGAGTAATCTGAGAAGGCCTGGTGAAAGATTCAAATTTCCTTTCAATTATTATAACCAATGTCACTCAACATAATCTAAATCATAAATAAAATTATTCTTATTAATAGGGTCATGTAATGAAGTGTCACAGCCCGTTATTTGAATTCCCTTTGTTTCATTCTTATTATTGGCTTTGGTCCTTTTAGATGAAGTTTAGGTTCGGTATCTTCCAAGAGTCTTTGGGTTTTGGTGGTTTCGGTTTGTTTTTGGCCTTGTTCATGATTATTGTGAAAGGGATTAGTAGAAAGTGGCATGGTGGGGATTTTGTGACACCCATTGTGTCATTACATTATGTTTAAATCATACAAGGATCTTTGGGTGGACTCTCTCAGTGTTTGGTGTGTCATTTGAGGGTTTTAGGCAATGTTTCAGGTCATGTGTGTTGAGAATGATTTTCCTAAAACATGGAACATAAATTTTCATGTTTATAAAAAATTGTAGTTTCATTCACATATTTTTCTTAAGGTTTAAAAAATGGGAGTAATATCATGAATCCCATTTAAACTTTAATAATTTTTTATTTTAAAACCCCGATTTAAGTGATTCCAATGCCCATTTGACCCCCTCTCTGATGAGTATTGACCAGATCCCCCCCCCTTCGTTATCCTTAATCATGGAACACTTTTGTTAGATTTCTCTCCAATATTTAGTGATTCATCATGATTTATTCATCAAATATTTCCCTTTCATCTTCTTGCCTTCTCCATCCCATGGTTTCTTGGTTTCTGTTTTCTGGGATCCGTCTTTTCCAACCCCAAGGATGTGATCTGGCTTATTTGGGATGATTTCATTGATGCTAGGATGTGTGTTTTTTTACTTTGGTCCTGTTATTCCTTCTTTGGTAGTTTTTTCACATTCACACATCATTGAGGTAGGTGTTTCAATCCTTTTTTTTACATCACATTCTATTGATTCTTGAAATTTTCTTTAACTCTTTAACCATGTTATAATCATGATTCTGGTGTGTTGGTAAAATTTTTTTTGTTTTTTCAGGATGATAAATGGGGGATAAATTATTTTTAAATTTTGTCTTTGATATGAATGTATTTTAATGCTATAAAGTTGTTTGATAAAATTCCAATTAAACTTTTAATGTGAAATTGGGTGTTTTGGGTAGTTTTTCCCTTGGTTATGTTATGGTAATGTGGTTGGATTATGAATTGGATGTTGTATGTGACGATTAGTGACTTTTATATTTTGACGCTTATATGATATTTGTTGTGTTGGTTTTAACTCAAGTGATTATTCTATAAAAATGGTGTTTGGGTGATATCATGGATACTTTAAGAGTTTAATTAAAAGTTTGTTTTGGTTTCCTCAAAAAAATTACTAAGTGGTTTTATATTTTTAAATGAGGTTTTGTATTCTCTTGGAAATTTTTGGTGTCTTATTGGTTGCTTGAGACCCATTTAGAAACTTGATAAAATTGGATCTTTCTTGAACCATGGCTTTCCAAAAGTCTTCTCATCCCTTTCCTCTTTCTTTTTCCAAAATGGTTCCTTGATTTCTTAATGGTGTGTTGGTTCTTAATGTGAATTTAAATGAGGTTTCAATTGTGTTTCAAAAATCTTGTCATGTTTATAATTTTGAGATATGTTTTGGTTAATTATTTTTATAAATTATCATTTAAAACTTTAAGTCAAACATGGTAACTAAGTGGGGTAAAAGGACTATTTAGATCTCTTTGTGTGGTTTCATGTTTTCACTTTTTCTTGGGAATGATTTTCTATCTGAAATGTATGGGCTTGTTTGGAATTATGCACATTAAATTGGTTTTTTATATTTACTTTGTAAATGGTGTGGAAATGGATTTGTAAATGTATTTTGATTTGAGATATTAAAGGTTTGTTCAGAACATTCCATTTTCTTGGAAAATTTGGCTTTGATGTGAAGTGATGTAAAGGAACAATTAGTACCTTATGATGTTTATAGAATTGGTTTTGTATATTATGTGACGTATGGGCCTGGGTGATGTTTTGGCATGTTTTGGAAAATGGATTGAAAACATGGGTAGCATGATGTCCAAGATTGTATTTTAAAATTTTAGGAAAGTGGTTTAATAAACTCAAATGATGTAACATCCCAATTGGAACATGTGAATGGATTATATTTAGAGATCACTAGTTTTTGGGATTCACTCCTCTCAAGTGGCTCGTGCATGAGGATGTTGTTGGTTTGGGATTATGTTTGGAAACCACTAGACATTGGGATGCGTTCCCCTCTAGTGGGTCATGCATGAGGAAACTATGGGTTATAGTTGTTATACCATGTTTCATCTAGTAGTATTGTCATGGGATTCTTGGGAATAAACTAAAGGTTTGAGTGGTGGTTTCTTGTCTAACTTTATTAGATAGGTTGTACCCCTTGGATTTTCTAAGAGGCTAGGTGGGATGTTCCACTAGATTGGATAGTTTAGTGTAACCAGTTGGTCATTGAATATGGAGCTACGCGATATACTGTAAGGTTATTTTGAACTGATAATGTATAGGTATTTCCTCTAGAGATGTTTAGGGAATTCCAATTATTTACTATCTATATGTTATATTTATTTCTACTACATGGGGATAATACCCCAAGTTGTTAATGTCTTCTTGTACTATTCCCTTTACTTTCTTCATGGCCCCTTTTTTTCTCTTGTTATGTATTTTTATTTGGGATTTGGTCTGGGTTGTGAATGATGGAACTCTTTTTTAAAAGAAAAGTTTCATGTGTTTTTTTAAGGGAATTTTCAAAAATCTATGTTTGGTTTCATGAAATGATTAAGATCCTTTTTTCATATGTACTTCAAACCAGTGTTTGTGGACTACTTTGGGAAATTAAATGCGTGGAATATATGGTGATTACCTAATGATCTATTTAAGGCCACACCTTACTTGTTCCACTCAGCGTTAATAGACCCGAGATATTTTTTAGGTTTAGGTTTCTAGTTCTATTTTCACTTTGGATTAGGTTGTTCTTGTGTTTGGTGAGGACCAAGAAGTCATGTGGAGATTATGTTAGTGTGTTTGGGCCTTAGTTTTGTATTCAGTTTATGTTTTTTTCTTCACATGTAGTATACAAATTTTTGTGTATATTTATTGATGTTCAGTTGTTAGTTTTGATGTGTGTTCAGTTTTGGTATCTTAATAATGTTTTTTTAATGGGATAAATCATTCCCATGAGATTACTTTTAGGCTTGTTTCCAGATTGTGGGGATATGGAACTCCCTATGGGCCTTGTCTCAGGCTAGTTCGAGTGTCAAGTCATATGGAATCTTGGATTAGTTCATGAAAAAATGGTATCAAAGCAAGCCCTTGTTATTTAGGGTGTCATTTATATCAAAGATTATGACTTTTGGGACTCTAGAGGTAGGTACGAGAAGGACGTCATGATCCCTTTATCATTCTAATCCTCATGTTTCCAAGGGTAGTCTGGGATTTGAGTCTTTTGATTTTGTTTTTTTTTATGGATGAGGAATGATAATGGATGCTAGCTGGTTTTATTTTTTGAAATCACGTAGAGCAGTGACCCATATGGAGTCTAATTTCATGGTTCAAGGTCCTCCTAGTTGTTTATGATTACTTGGGGAATGGACCCCTAACCATGTCATTGGGTTATGCATGACCACTAGTTCCGCATTCTAGGAGTTTGGTGTGAGATTTGTGTTTTTTTTGTTCTTGTTGGTGTGAGCAGGTTTCCAAAGGAAAATGGTCTTTGGGGTGGAAAATTTTTTTTGAAATGAAAATAATTTTTTTTTCAAATGGCTATGGATTAAAAAAATGGGTTTTAAAAAATAAATTGATTCAGAATTTTGAAATGTTTGGGAGAATTTGGATGAAGGTTAGATTTAGAATTTGGTAAATGATTGAGTTTCATGATAAAATGGTATGTGTGAACCATGGAATTCCTTTTCTACATTCACATATGTGTGGGTTTGTAGGGAAAGTTCATGTTGACATGCATTCATGGATGATACAATAGGAAATGGGATGAACACATATGTAAAGACCCGTAAATTTCAAGGAAATTTTTTTGTTAATTTTCTTTGAATTTTACAAGAACGCAGTTTCGGATGGAACCTGAGTTTGAGGCCCGGTGTGCCTAGAATCATTTTCCAAAGTTTGGCTCGGGTACGTTCAGTGAACGAACGAGCGGGTTTTTCTTAACTTTTGAACCGGTGCTCGGAATCAAATTTTTAGTGTATCGATGGAATCGCAGCACCGGTATTTTCTTAGAATCGCCTCTTCTGGAGTTGCGTTTGCTCAGGTGTGATTTTTAAATTTTTGGGGTTAAGCTAAGAAATAAAATAAAGTGTGCGACAACTTTATTTTTATTTCACTTAAAGCCACTTGAAAACCACTTAAAGCTGCTTAAGCTGAGTTGAAGCGGATAGGGTGAAATTCAAAATATCCTACCCTCTTGATAGGATATTTGTGGGGTGGGGCCCGCACGAGCCCCACCATTTCTTTTCCTCTAATTGATGCACCCGTGAAAACACCTATTAAATGAAAGTCAACTGGGGTGTTCCATTAAACAATTAAACGCTTCTATTAATTGGGCAGTCTATTCGTTGAATTAATTCTATGAATTAATGGGTCGTTACTTAGTTTGTTTTTCGTTTGTTGGAATGTAATAAAATAAGACCAACACTTTTCTTCTTGAGTGTTGTTCGTTGAGAGGATTTGACAGAAACCTTAATTCCTTCATCCTCCTTCGCGAAAAATGCGAAGAATGCGAAGAACAAGAAGAACGCGAAGTACACGAAGAACGCCGGCCTTCGATGAAAGGTGATGAAGAACACTGAACCCTCGGAGATCGATGACGTGGCGCCGTGTTCCGCGACGCCAATGATTCTCCTCCTGTGACGTTCTTCTGCGACGTTCCTTCTTCCGTGACAAATCTTTGAACATCCGTTTGAGGTAGGATTTTATGAATCTTTTAAATTCCTTTGTGGATTTTATACTTGACATGGATTTAATTCGTGTAAATTAAATCCGCGTGTTTTCTTTAATCCTTGGATTTCGTCGACGCAACATTGTATACCGCGACGACGCGACGCCCTTCCGCGACACGACGATCCTCTCCTACCGCGACAATCAATTCCGTGTAGAACGCTTGCTCGACGACTACGGCGAGGTAGGGGTTTCATCCTTAAAAATCTTGTGATTTATACCTGCGACGTTTGTCAAACTATTGTTGTGTTTTTTTTTAAAACCACTAACGCAGTGGGTGCGGACTAACGAACAAGTCCGAACCCACTGCACTTTTTCATTCTTGGTGCGCGAAATGGCTAACGATGACAAACGGGGCTGCAATGGTGATTTGAGGGCCTGGCAGTGAAGAATGGGACTCGGGGGGAGCTACGGCGCCGATGGAAAGGGAATCGGACCACCGGAGCAACTCCGGTGTCCCGCTGATTAGTCACTGAAAGTGGATAATATTAATTTTTAATATTTTTATATTCATTGTTCCAAAGTCCATAAACATTGTTTTTAGTGCATTACATAAATAGAACTTCATTTCTCATCATAAATGCAATTCATGTTTAAAATGCAAATTTGGGCCCAATATTTCATTTGTTTGTTGACAATATTATATTCACTTTCTGAATTTTCAATTTTGGGATATTATTGATCACTTTTTTTGGAACATTTTATCTTTTAGGTCCACTGGATGAATCCCAAAGGAAGATGGAGAATTTTGCGCCTGAAGGCAGAAACTTGCTAGAAAAAGCGTAATGGGCCTAAGGCACATCAAACAACTGTGGGGCCCATAAAACAAGCCCAATGAAGCTCAAATTTATACAGTAGAAAGATAAAAATATGAGGATCATTTTATTCAACTGTGACCGGATCTAATTCTGATGTTTTCATGATGATAAATGGATCTGAATTTGAGATTTAAATGGTGGACCCGACATTAATGCACAGAAATCCATCCCACCATTTCGACCATAACATCCAAACGGATGAGCCAAATTTCCTGAAATATTTACAGCTCATAGAGGACATATGGAAGACGATATTTTCCTTCTACAACCCCTCCGGATTCGGCTTTATTCATTTTCCAATTCACACGTAAATATGGTGGACGAATCTGGACAGTTTTTCGGGTCAAATTCGAAACATCAATTTCATTTTGATTATTCACCCTCCATTTGACTCTATTAATTGTTAGGGGGTGAATTAATTATTTGGTGATGTACATAAGGCTCCTAATATGCCTATATAAGGAGATATTGGTGAAGGTAATAGGGGTGGATATTTTTTATATCATCTTTTGTTGCTTGTTTTGTTGTAAGGTTATGCTTCCAAATTTCCATTGTAATGTTTTTCATTTCCATGTAAGTTTCTTTCTTGTATCTTTATGTTCTTAATAAAATTCATTCACTTCTATGTTTTCCATTTCTTTTATTAAAACTTTATTATCACAAAGCACAGTGATATCTTTGTGTTGTTGTGAATTAGTTCACACATAGGTGTGAATTTCATTCACACACACGGAGGAGTGCTCGTTATTTCCTCGGTTTTAATTTCTTCAATCCAATTCTTGTTAGCCATCTTCCACCCACCAGTGAGAGTATATCATCAATGGAGGGCTTAACCCTTAATGGGATGATCTTAGGATGATGAAAAGGCTAGATTGAATGTTATTTTATGAATGAATTGTTGTTAATTGGATAATTAATTTAAGACATCCATTCTTCAATTATTTATACTCTTCATCTTTACTGTGTTTGAGGAAACTAAATTCAATTACTAAATGACCATATACCTCGTAGAGATCATGAATTTAGTTCTCTACGTGTATACGGGATTACTAATTGTGTTTAGTAAGCACCAAACCAGAAAATGATGAATGTAATGTTATTTTTGAAGAATGGATTCATCAAAAATTAATAAAACCAAAATTGTCTAATGACGTAAAATTCATTCAATCCACCCCGAGCATAATCCTAAGATCAACCCATTTCCATTTAATTGAATTCACTTAGGTTTGTTAGTGTTCTTTAAAAACCATCCAAAATCAAACCCAAAGTTGGCTACTTCATAGCCCATCCTTCACACAATCATAGCGTCTCAAGGTTACTTCTTCGGTCCCAGTGGATTCGACCCCTACATGTACTACATCGATCGCTTTTACCAGTAGGGTGAATTTGGGCGAAACAAAATTTTGGCACCGTTTCCGGGGACCAAGTAAGTTCCTTAGACCAAAAATCTTCTTTTCTTACCCCCATTCTTCTATTCTCATTCCAATTCTCTTATCTTTTCCCTTTCTCGCTTTTTTTTCTTTTGGCGCATGTTTGCCTACACTCGCGATAACTCAAACAGATTATTTAGGGTGGATACTCCGAGGGCTGGGGAGTCAAGCACTAAAAGAGATCTTCTTCCTTTAGATCCAAATCTTCCTAATACTCCAAATTCAGACGTTGAGTTTGATTCAATGGAGAATCTCCCACAAAACCAAATCATAAACTGGGGAGGGAACCAAAATAACAGGCAAGACCCTAACTTGGGAATTGTTGCAGACCCGACCATGAATGACTACCTCACACCAACCTGGACCAATGCACCCTCATGCATTAGGCATGATAACATAGGATATTCCCAATATGTTTTCAAACCCCATGTCATGAACCACCTTCCAACCTTTCCTGGGATGGATTCTGAGATGCCTTACCTTCATGTTAAAGAATTTAATGACATTGTCGAAACCATGTGCCCACCAAATCAAATTGAATCATCTAAAATGAGACATTTCCCTTTTTCCCTTAAGTACCGAGCAAAGAATTGGTTAAATAATTTGATACCAGCATCCATTCACTCTTGGGACCAACTTCAATGAGAATTTTATAAAAAATACTTCCCCCATCACAAAACAATTGCACTTAAAAAGTGCATACAAAACTTTTTTGAAAGAGAGGGAGAAACATTCTATGAAACATGGGAAAGGTTCAAGGAAACATTAAACATGGTACCGCACCATGGTTTCTTAATCCAAAAACAAGTGAGAATTTTCTATGAAGGGTTGGGTCCCGGAAACAAACAATTCATTGATATGATGTGTAATGGAACCTTCAAAAACAAAGCCCCAAATGATGCTTACGAGTATCTAGAAAATCTTTCTGAACAAAACCAAACATGGGGAACATCACCATACTATGAGAAGCCACCCAAATCTGGTGTAATGTACAATCTTGGAGAAGAAGAAAACCTTAGAGCAAAACTTTCTGCACTCATGAGGAAAGTTGAGGAGATTGATCTTAGGAAGGTCCACAAAACCCAAACTGTTGAGCTTGTTTGTACAATTTGTGACAAGAATGACCACAAGACTGAAAATTGCCCAACCATTACTTCCATCAAGGATGTTCTTTTAGGAGGACCACCAGAAGAAGTTAATGTAATGAAATTTCAAAATCCACAATTCATGAACACCTTCAATCCAAGGTATAATGACCATCCGGGCTTTCGTTGGAAGGACAATCAACAACCAACACAACAACAATGTATCAACCCATACCCTCAACAAAACTTTCAACCTCATAATTAGTTCCAACCACAACCGGTCCAATTCCAACATCCTCATGTCCAATATCAACAACCTATCCAACAAACAAAGTATCTTCTTGGGATAAACCCACAAGCTCAAGCACCAATCCAAAATGTTCCACAAAGCCTACTAGAACAACTGTGCAAAAAAATGGACAAAATGAACTCAGAATTATCATCCATTAAACAACAACTTCAAACCATAAAAACCGGAAAGGCATCCATGCCCACACAGGCCATTCCACAACAAACATCAAGGGGAGAGACAAGTTTCACTCAAACAACTCACGAACAACTAAAGGCTGTGACAGTTTTAAGAAGTGGGAAATCAATTGAAAAACCTGAACAGATAAGTCAAAAACCATGTGAAGCTTCAAACTCTAATGAAAATTCAAATTAACTACAAGATCAAACTGAAGAAACTGATAATAGTGTGAATGAAACAACACTTCAACAAACAACTCCACAATCTGCACCATTTCCTCAACGCATGAGGGGGAAAACAAAGCCGGAATTGAGTGAAACATTGAGGGAAATCTTCTCACAAGTCAAGTTGAACATTCCCCTTCTTGATTCCATCCAAACCATACCTTCCTACTCAAAATACCTTAAAGAATTGTGCACTTTTAAAAGAAAATTTTCACATAAAAACCAAGTCCTTTTGGCTGCTAATGTGAGTACCACCATTCAAGGGACCATTCCTCCTAAGATGAAAGACCCAGGATGCCCTTACATAAATGTTGAACTAGGAGAGAACAAAGTTTTCAAAGACTTGTGTGATCTAGGTGTTAGTGTGAACAACATTCCGTATGCCATGTACTGTCAGTTAGGGCTCGAAGAACTCCAACCCACATCTGTCACTCTTCAACTTGCTGATCATATTGTTCGAGTTCCAAAGGGGATCTTAAAAGATGTTTTGGTGAAAGTTGAAAATTTCATTTACCCAGCTGACTTCATTGTTCTGGACAATCACCCAAGCTTAGGTCCTAGGGAGAAAACCCGAATCATACTTGGTCGTCCCTTCCTTGCAACAATCAACTCTGTAATCCGAGTCTGAAATGGTAACATGACCATCACCTTTGGGAACATGAGTCTAGACTTGAACATATACAATGAAAACTCTCAACTTGGGGATGATGAAGAGATCCATGATGTTAATTGGATTGGTAGTGTTGATAATGAACTCAATGAACATCAAGGAGTTACCGAAGTATGGTTGAGTCAAGAAGATATTGATTTTCTTTATTCACATGAGGGAAATTTGCCTCCTTGGATTGAATCTCTTTCAGACAGCTCTATTGATGAATTTATAGAATCACCGATCAATGATACCATGGTTTAAATCAATAACATTGAGTCCATAGCAATTCATGACACTACTCTGGAAAATTTAGGGGATGAAAATTCTGTTCACAAGGAACCAATTTTGTCATGAAATCTGAACAAAGAAACTAAGTTCAATACAAAGTCTCATCCATTCTTGGAAAGTCATGACCAATCTGATCTTGAATTTAAAGTATTACCTTCATCACTAAAGTATGCTTTCTTAGGGGACAATCAATCCTTTCCTGTTGTCATTTTTTCCTCCCTTGAAGCCGATCATGAGAGGATGCTTCTAGATGTTCTTATGCGACACAAGAAATCCATTGGATGGACCTTATCTGATATCCCTGGGATTAGCCCACTTATCGGGACTCATAGAATTATTCTTGAATCTGAGTCAAAGCCATGTCGTCAACCTCAGAGGCGACTCAATCCTAATCTCATGGAAGTAGTGAGAAAAGAACTTTTGAAATTGTTAAAAGCTGGTATCATCTATCCTATAGCTGAGAGTGAGTGGGTTAGCCCAATCTATGTGGTTCCAAAGAAGGCTGGAATCACAGTAATAACCAACAAGGATGGAGAGATGCTTCCAACAAGGGTCAGTAGTAGATGGAGAGTTTGTATTGACTATAGAAAGCTCAACTCTTGTACCAAGAAAGACCATTTCCCTTTACCCTTTATTGATCAAGTCCTCGAGCGAGTGGCGGGTCATCAATTCTATTGCTTCCTAGATGGATTCTCAGGGTATAATCAAATCGAAGTCTCCTTAGAGGATCAAGGAAAAACAACCTTCACTTGTCCATTTGGCACTTTTGCCTTCAAGCGCATGCCCTTTGGGTTATGTAATTCCCCTGGTACCTTCCAGCGGTGCATGATGGGAATATTCTCGGATATGGTGGGGGATTTTTTAGAGGTCTTCATGGATGACTTCTCCATATTTGGGGATACTTTTGAGGGATTCCATATAAATGTTGAAAAGGTTTTTTCAAGGTGCGAGGATAAGAATCTCATGCTAAATTGGGAAAAATTTCATTTCATGGTAAGGGAAGGACTTGTTCTAGGTCATCTAGTATCTGGTAGAGGGATTGAAGTTGATAAAGCTAAGGTTGACATCATTAGTCACCTTCCCTCTCCTAAAAATATTAAGGAAGTGAGGTCCTTCTTAGGAAATTATGGGTTTTATAGAAGGTTCATTAGGAATTTCATCTCTATTTCTCGACCACTTTGTGCTCTATTGGTAAAATATGCTCCATTTTTATGGACAGAAAGCTGTGAGGAATCATTCTCTACACTCAAGTCAACTCTTATATCTCCACCTATCATGAAATCTTTAAATTGGAAACTTCCTTTCGAGCTCATGTGTGATGCAAGTGATTTCGCTGTAGGATCAGTCTTACGACAACAGTGTGAGAAACTCCACATGTCATTTCTTATACAAGAAAATCTTTAAATGATGCACAAATAAACTACACCACCACTGAGAAAGAGTTTCTTGTTGTTGTCTTTGCCTTAGATAAATTCAGGTCTTATCTCTTAGGATCACCCATCATTGTCTTCACTGATCATTCAGCCCTAAAATACCTTTTCCAAAAACAAGATGCTAAGGCTAGATTGATTAGGTGGGTCCTTCTTCTTCAAGAGTTCAATTTAACCATTAAGGATAAAAAGGGTGTTGAAAATATTGTAGCTGATGACCTCTCTAGGATGGAATTCAAAGACAAATCACACCACCTCTCTGTGTCTGATTCATTTCCCAATGAGCACCTCTATTCAGTGAGTGATTGCCCTTGGTATGCTGACATAGAAAACCATTTGGTGACAGGTGACATTCCAAAATTCATGGGGACCCAAGCTAAGAGGAAATTCCTTTCTGATGTAAAACACTATGTTTTTGATGATCCTTACCTCTTCAAGTTCTGTCCTGATCAAATCATCAGGAGATGTATTCTCGAGTCTGAGAAAGAGTCCATTCTAAAATTTTGTCATGGAGAGGCATGTGGAGGCCACTTTTCTACAAAGAAAACCACTGCAAAGGTCCTCCAAAGTGGTTTCTACTGGCCGAAACTCACTAAGGATTCCTTCCAATTCTGCAAAAATTTTCCTCAGTGTTAGAAATTAGGATCCATTACCAAAAGGAATCAAATTCCCCTCACTCACTTTTTGGTCATTGAAATCTCTGATTGTTGGGGAATTGATTTCATGGGACCCTTTCCAAACTCTAAGGGATACCTCTATATCTTCTTAGCTATTGATTATGTCTCAAAATGGGTTGAAGCCATTCCCACCAAGTCCAATGACCACCATGTTGTTATCCGATTTCTGAAAGAGCATATATTTTCTCGATTTGGAATTCCTAGGGCTATAATCAGTGATCGTGGAACCCATTTCTGAAACCGCCCATTCTCTTCACTCGTGTCTAAGAATGGTATTACTCATAAAGTTTCCACTACATACCATCCTCAGACCAACGGTTAAGCTGAGTTGGAAAATAGAGAAATTAAGTAAATTCTTGAAAAAACTATCAATCCCTCTAGGAAAGATTGGTCCGAGAAACTCTTAGATGACCTTTGGGAATATCGAACTGCTTTCAAAACTATCATAGGCATGTCACCGTATAGATTGGTTTATGGAAAATCATGTCATTTACCTGTTGAAATTGAACATAAGGCCTTTTGGGCAATAAAAAAATGAACTTTGACATTTCTTTGGCTGAAACAAAAAGGAAATTAGATCATAATGAACTCGAGGAACTTCGGATGGAGGCTTATGAAAATTCAAGGATCAATAAATCTGAAGTTCAAGCCTACCAAACTAGGAATCTCAAAGTCAAACACTTTGAACTGGGAAAATTTGTGCTCTTGTATAGTTCAAAACTTCATCTACACCCAGGAAAGCTAAGGTCCAGATTGTCTGGTCCATACCTAGTGCATCATGTGTACCCTCATGGGGCAATAGAGATTCAGGATCCCACAAGTGGTCATGTCTTCAAAGTAAATGGCCATAGGTTAAAATCATTCATTGAATCATTCAATAAACAAGAAATCAAGGAGGAGTTAACTGAGCCAACATATGAACCAGAGAAAAAAGATAGATTTAGGGTACAAGTCGGGATAATGACGTTAAACAAAAGCGTTGCACGAGAGGCAACCTGTGGTTTTCATGTTTCCAATCACTGTGAATCATCGTTTGTTTCCTCCTGCTTAATTTTGTTATTTTTTTTATATATAGAGTGTTGACATGTTCTTCTTTTATGAGTAAGGATGGGTATGAAAAGGGATCAACGTATTCATCCATGTCACACGGTGTGATCCCTGAGTAATACCTTACTCAGAAATTTAAAGAAGACAATGTATCATCAGTTTATTTTATTTATGTTTTTGTAGGTTAAAAAAATTAGACTCTTGACCTGTTCTTCTTTTATGAGTATGGATGGGTATGAAAGGGGAGCACCGTATTCATCTGTGTCACGCGGTGTGATCCCTGAGTAATACCTTACCCAGAAATTTAAAATATGAAAATGTATCATTAGTTTTATTTAAAAAACATGAAAATGATGGTACTTGGAATTAAATAAATCATTGTATTGTTTGTGTTGTCTTCTTTGCCCTTATTTTTATGGTTCAGGAACTATTTTGGGTGATACATGTTCAATAAAGGAGGTGCCTACATCCCCAAAGAGATCAAAGGAGTAATTTGGAGCATCAAGAACTTCAACTTTAAAAACCAGGTGAATTTTTTCCATGTTTATCATTCTCAATTTTATCTTTGAACTCCTCTCCTACCCACTTCTAACTTTTCTTTTCATTAAACACTGGGGACAGTGTCATTCTAAGTTGGGGGGAGATAAAAATTGATTTTTTTTATTTTGTGAATAAAAACATGCATAAAAATAAAAATTCCATTAACCATAAACATGATAAACACACATTGAAAACTCTAAAATTGGATATCAAATAAATTTTTCATGCCTTGATTCTGATTTTAATGCAAGTTTAAGTTCATGAGAATAGTTTTTGGAAAGTGCGGTTGTCCGATGTGATTTTTCAATGTTTACAATTTCATCCTCTTAATAAAAATTCCACAATGCACGTCTACTAGATTGTGGGTGTAAATTTGAGTTCTTGGGTCCCTTTCATTATATCATAGGGTTCTGGGGTCACTTTTAGTTTAATTTGAGTATCCAAAAAAAACCAAAAAAATGACCACATAGAGCAATGTTTTTTCCAAATGCGTGGCATCCGGCACGTAGGGATCGTGACTCCATAGTTGTCTTGCCTAGAGTTAGGCTTTATATCTCTATTATAGAGCATGAAGTTGACAATATGTGTGGAGTCCGGCACTTGGGGATCGTGACTCCATAGTTGTCTTGCCCAGAGTTAGTCTTTTCATATCTATTGTGGTTAAAAAAATAAAATCAAAAAAAAATCAAAAAAAAAGGATACTCATCTTAATGTTTAATGTGATTCCCACCTAGCGCTTCCATTTTTTCCCCTTGAACAATAAAATGGGCCCCATATATTTTATGATGCACAACACTTTATCATGCTTAATTGGAATTGGATGAAATGTGGTGATGAATTTGAACAAAGGAATGGGCTTGGGCTTGGGATATGATTATGGACATAGCGTGTTTTTAATTATTTTGATGGGTTTTCATAATTTTTTTGGTATTAGATATTTGGGTGAGCAATGTGTATTAAAATGTTTTTGGAAAAGGGGATTTGAATTTCATATTTGTAATTTATTTTTCTCGAGACTAGAACTCAAGTTGGGGGGTGTTATTAGTCACTTAAAGTGGCTAATATTAATTTTTAATATTTTCGTTTTCATTGTTCCAAAGTCCATAAACATTTTTTTAGTGCATTACGTAAATAGAACTTCATTTCTCATCAAAAATTCAATTCATGTTTAAAATGAAAATTTGGTCCCAATCTTTCATTTGTTTGTTGACAATATTATATTCACTTTCTGAATTTGAAATTTTGGGATATGATTGATCACTTTGTTTGTAACATTTTATCTTTTAGGTCCGCTAGATGAATCCCAAAGTAAGATGGAGAATTTTGTGCCTGAAGGCAGAAACTTGCTGGAAAAAGCATAATGGGCCTAAGGCCCATCAAACAAATGTGGGGCCCATAAACCAAGCCCAATGAAGCTAAAATTTATAAAGTAAAAAGATAAAAATATGAGGATCATTTTATTCAACTGTGGCCGGAGCTAATTCTGATGTTTTCATGAAGATAAATGGTTCTGAAGTTGAGATTTAAATGGTGGACCCGACATTAATGCACAGAAATCCGTCCCACCATTTCGATCATAACATCCAAAAGGATGAGCCACATTTCCTGAAATTTTTACAGATCATAGAGGACATATGGAAGAAGATAGGTCCCTTCTACAACCCCTCCAGATTCGGCTTTCTTCATTTTCGAATTCACACGTCAATATGGTGGACGAATCTGGACGGTTTTCCGGGTCAAATTCGAAACATCAATTTCATTTTGATTATTCACCCTCCATTTGACTCTATTAATTGTTGGGGGGTGAATTAATTATTGGATTATGTACCTAAGGCTCCTAATATGCCTATATAAGGAGCTATTGGTGAATGGAATAGGGGTGTATATTTTTCATATCATCTTTTGTTGCTTGTTTCATTGTAAGGTTATGCTTCCAAATTTCCTTTGTAATGTTTTCCATTTCCATGTAAATTTCTTTCTTGTATCTTTATGTTCTTAATCAACTTAATTCACTTCTATATTTTCCATTTCTTTTATTAAAACTTTATTATCAAAAAGCACAATGATATCTCTGTGTTGTTGTGAATCAGTTCACACATAGGTGTGAATTTCATTCACACACACGGAGGAGTGCTCGTTATTTCCGCGGTTTTAATTTCTTCAATCCAATTCTTGTTAGCCATCTTCTGCCCACCATTGAGAGTATATCATCAATGGAGGGCTAAAACCTTAATGGGATGATATTAGGAGGATGCAAAGGCTGAATTTAATGTTATTTTATGAATGAATTGTTGTTAATTGGATAATTAATTTAAGACATCCATTCGTCAATTATTTCTACTCTTCATCTTTACTGTGTTTGAGGAAACTAAATTCAATTACTAAATGACCATATACCTCGGAGAGATCATGAACTTGGTTCTCTAAGTGTATACGGGATTATTAATTGTGTTTAGTAAGCACCAAACCAGAAAATGATGAATGTAATGTTATTTTTGAAGAATAGATTCATCAAAAATTAATAAAACAAAAATTGTCTAATGAAATAAAATCCATTCAATCCACCACGAGCATAATCCTAAGATCAACCCATTTCCATTTAATTGAATTCACTTAGGTTAATTAGTGTTCTTTGGAAACCATCCAAAATCAAACCCAAAGTTGGATACTTCATAGCCCATCCTTCACACAATCATAGCGTCTCAAGGTTACTTCTTCGGTCCCTGTGGATTCGACCCCTACATGTACTACATCGATCGCTTTTACCAGTAAGGTAAATTTGGGTGCAACCACCCGCGGAATCCACCGGCGGCACGGGTCGCCGGCGCAGAGGCGGCCGACCAGACTTGCGACCACGCAGGTCCGGCGAGACATGGGAGGCGGCAGAGCCGCGTCCACTGACCAAGGGCGGCCCCACGTGGGGCCGCGGCTCCTCTTCCCGCGGGGAAAGCCGCCCCGTGGCTCCCTTTGCTCGGCCTCTCAGCCAAGCCGAGCCGAGCCGACCCGCCGGCCGGGTCGCGCCCAGGCCGGGTCGGACCCGGACCCAGGTCGGGTCGACCCGGTTCGGGCCGACCGAGGGGGGGTCGGGCCCAGACCCCCCTTTCCCAAACCTTTTCGGTCATTTGCTCATAACTTGAGCTACGGGCCTCCAAACGATGTGTCGTTAGCGGCGATGTGATCCTTGGATCGAGACGGTCATTTCGGTATATCACGCTCAAGGTTTTGGAATACTTTGGGTTTGGCCGGGTTGGTTCGTACACGAAACCAACCGGGCCCTCGGAGCGGAAACGCTCGTATCTTGAGCTTTGGATGTCCAATTGACGTGTCGTCGACTTTGATGAATTCCTCTAAGTGAGAAGAATCTTTTGTATTACTTCACCTGAGGTTTGGACGTACGTGGAGTACGGTTGGGTTGGTTTTTCCTTAAAAACCAACCGGGCCCCTCGGACGAAAAATCCAATAACTCTCAGACCAGGCGTCTGATTGACGCGCCGTCTGTGACGTTGAGTTCCTGTTGACGATACAGAACTTTTGTATACATCAACTCTGGACTATGTTTCATTTGATGTATCAGCCTCTCGGCTCATGGAGCGGACACTCCCGAACAAGCTTGCTGTGTGCGGGAACCCTAGAGCTGGCTGCGACTGCTACTGTGACGACGACGACTGTATGGAGATCCTCAGTGGATTCTACGGCGACGACTACAACACTCAGCGATCCTTTGTGGGTCAGTGCTACCGATCCTGTGTGGGTCTGATCCTGTGTGGGTCAGCGCTCAGCGGTCCTGTGTGGTCCAACGCCTACAGATCCTGTGTGGGTCCGATCCTGTGTGGGTCATTGCGGGGGTTAGTTACCTATCGATCCTTTGTGGGTCAGATCCTTTGTGGGTCATTGCGGGGGTTAGAACCTATCGATCCTTTGTGGGTCCGACGGCTTAGATGGATCAGTGATCATCTCTATCGTCATTCGAAGAAGTATACCTGTGTGAGCTGAAACCCTTTTTTTCTTTCCTTTGTGGATTGTGTTTTTCTATCCTATGTGGAATTACGTTTTGCTTTCCTTTGTGGATTGTGTTGTGCTATCCTGTGTGGATTTACGTTTTTCTTTCCTGTGTGGACTGGTTTGTACTTGAGCTCGGATGTTGGATCCGAGTGAGAATTGATGACTTAGGTATATGTATGGGCATATACCTAGGCCATGTCGGATGTTACTTCGTGATTGTATCCTTCCCTTGTGGATTATCCTTTGTGGATTTTGGGAGACCTTAGGGGGTCTCGGGGTCCCTACAGACTAGATTATACTCACCCCTGCATGGGCTATGCCCGCACTACATTGTGTTGGTTGCATACGACGGACAGCACTGATCGTGGGGGAGGCTTGCGGAGCAGGACGGTACCTGTAGGTGGACCACTGGGTGGGACATACTCGGAGCGGTCGGTTGGACCCGAGGAGTAGTGGAGGCTATCTGTACCCACCCTTCAGGTGGGACTTCCAGTGGACGGCTCGACGTTGCGTCTTTACTTTTCAGTTGTTGTTTTCCCTTTCGAGTTGTACTTTACTTTCAGTTTGGGTTTGTATTCTGGCCCACTTACTTTTCCGCACTTACTGTTGTACCAGTTTTTACTTAGTCTTTACTTTTTCTGCTTGCTTACACGGTGGTTCTTGTTTACTTTACAAAGGCAATGTCTTCCCTTTACAGGGATTTACGCCTTGGTGCTAGTCGCCAGCCCCTGGTGTAGAGACCCGAAGCTTATCGTACATGGACATTACATTACATTTGCGGAATACTTAGTACATAACAAAAACACACACTAAAGGATCGTAATAGTTTAGTGTCTTTGGAAACTCGGAACGTAATCTTCTAATCGTGGTGAAAGTTCTTCAATATCTCCCATAAAGGTCATCCCTTTTTCTACCTAAAACCTTTCTTTATATCCTGGGGAAAAGAAAACATAAAAGGGTGAGCTCAAATGCTCAGTAAGGGTAAACAAAAGAAAAAAAAAAATCACCTCATATACATAGCTTTTGGAAATCTTAACCTGCAAAAGAGCTCATAATATCATAACATGGGATATATCATAGAAGTGAAATGTAATCCCAATAATCATAACATAAAACATGAAACTTTGTGGCATACACACATAATCATAGAAAATCATTTCTTGTTAGTCAAGACTCATTGCCAAGACTATCTTAGTGGACAAATTCCCTTTCTGAATCGAGTAACCCTCGTTTCAGTCCTGTATCACTGAACCGAAATAACCTTCCGTTCCAGCCATGTCTATCTCATGAGATATAAAATCATTACCCAATGAATTGGAGGGAGATATAGGTCCCACCCATCTCATAATGATACCATTCTTATGTGTGCCACAAAATCATAAATCATACATCATTTCATAACCCATGTAATAAAAATGGGATTCTTAAAACAACATGACATCATAAAACCATTCATATAAGATAAAGGAATTCATAAACATAATTCCATCACAACATAGTCAAATCAATGTAAAAATATGGATAGAAACAGAACCCTTTATTATCTTAGATGGAAAATAATTTTGATAAAACACTTGAAATGAATTCTTGAGGAAAATATCCTTTCTTCTTCAAAATCAATTTCTTTTCACAAAACATCATGCAATTTTAAAAGAAAGAGATTTTATTAAAAAAAGTCATGAAATATTTTGTAGGAAGCTTCATGAAAATAAGGCTTTATAAAACCGTAAAAATCCGTTCATGCCGTTTATGTTAAAAAAAACATTCTTCGTACTTTTGTCGGAAAAGTCAAAAAGTACCTCGTATGAAAAAGCGACAAAAGATTCCTTTCATATTCTTTACTAAAACTCACCGAAGAGTAAAATTGGATTTAAACTATTGTAAGTGGATGGAAACAATATTACATATTGAAGGAACATGGATGTGGATGATAAAATACACCCCAGTAAATACTTACGAATAAACAATCTCGGATAAAAATGAGATTGTGATATTTCCCTTACCTTAGGTCCAATTTGCTTCGTATGTGTCCGAACCTCCTGTATAATGATTTAAATAATGTCATTGACATATTACAGAATCATATTCATTGTTATGATATCATATATGGTTCACTTATGACATTATATTACCCGTTCTTTTGTAAATTCCATGTTAAAGAAGCGTTTTGGGTAAAATCGTTTCATTTATCGTAGGTGTTTTGACTTGTTGTTCTTGACATCATTATTACTTATATCATGATTTACTTACTTCCAGAATATAAAATATGATTTATATATCATATATATTCAGTATATATATATATATATATATAATAGATATATAAATAAAATGAAAAAACACCGTTCATGGAGACGGTAGTCCGTACGTACGCATGAACGCTGTTTTTTCTTTCCTTATTGTCTTGAAATGGAAGTAAGTAGATGACATACATATTTATATATATACATAAATCCAGTAGCTTTATAATGTCATGTATTTCATTATTATTTCTTATATATACATTATAATCATTCTTAAATGGTTAACATGGAGAATGAATCTCATCGCGTCGTGGAGACGGTAGTCCGTACGTACGCACGAGCGATGATATCATTTCTATAAATATTGAATTGAATTGGAGTGGATTATACAATATATCAGAATCAATATGATGTTGTAATAACTATGTATAGTTATTCTTTACACCATTATACCCATCCATGTAAGGTGGTGGTGGAAAATAGATTACACCACGGCGTGGAGACGGTATTCTGTACGTACGCACGCGCGGTGATTTCTTTTTCCGTAGGATGGATAGATGGTGAAATAGGGTTGTTTCATACTTATAATAACATATCAGTATATGAGTGATACTGATGTTTTTACTTTATAATGAAACAACCTAAGAATAAGAAGTGGAAGAAGAAATAAAGATGAAAGAATTGGTAACGGTAATTACCTCTTCTTTGAAGTGCCTCTTTGAGACCTCCTCTTAGGGCACTAGAATTGGTCTTTGAGGAAGACCAGAACCTCTAGGATGTTTCTAGGGAAGTGGAGAAGAGATTTTGGCAGGGGTTGGCCGAGCTTGAGTGCTCAAATTGGTGTGAGGAGGAGGGGGAGGAGGTGTCCTTTTATAAGGGAGGAGAGGGGCACCTTAGGAATATCTCAAAATATTATTTTATATTAAAGTCAAAATCGGTTTATAATGGTTCCAAAGGGTCTTATTTCGAAGCTAAGGTGGGGAGGGGTCGAACTTCTATCAACCAATAGAATTTAGACAAGTTTAGGATATTATTTTAACCTTATCAATTAAATTTAACTCTAAGTTAAATAATTTAACTTTTACCGTGTCTTTTTGTTTTCTTTCACTATATGGTTAATAAACTTACTATAACATGCCAAACGAACCCCAAATTGTATATTATTAATACATGTATCCTTATCTAAGTAATTTGGCCGAACCTTAGATTTTTAGGAATAAAATAACAATTAATAATATAATATTTGATTTAAAAACTCTTTTGTGTCAATTTTGACACTATTTGATATATGATTTTTGTGAAAGTCATAACAGAATTATATGTTCGAAACAAGTTTATTAAATCAACAATAATATATCATAGTAACCTAGAAAATTAGTGGAATTCATAAAAAGTCTTAAATTACATTTATTTTGGTATTTATATTATCAATCATGTCAATATTTCATTAATAAGATAATTACTTCATCATCTTTGTGTCATAAATAAATTATATTATTTGATGTATAAAAATTACAAATAAAATACCATCATGTAGGAAATCTTTTTAGCTTTCTAATGAATATTTATAGTCGAATTTATCTTATGTATAACCCCATATTAAAAATGATTTACTTATTAAACCTTGATTTTAACTATTTTAACCCTTCTTTAAATAAATTAATAATAAATGTCCTAATCTAATCCAAGTGGGCCTAAATGGTCATATTTTATTCCTAAGTTTGTTTTTGGTCGAATTACATTTGTCCAATAGAATTAGGACATGTGTTAGGGTAATATTAATATCATATTTACCCTTACTTACCCTATTTACTATTTACCGTGGTAAAAAAAAGTAAAAACTTACTATTCACCAAAAAATTATTTTCATCTCATTGAACCACATTTTAGTCCTTGATATTAACCGTTGTTTCGGTGTGGATGTGCGTCGGGTTACGCTGTTCCGCCAGGACGCATTCGCGCGTGCACCCGTCAACCCGAGGGGATGGGCGCGCGGCTTGTGGTCCCGCAGTCCCGCTTTCCAAGGGCGGGCGGCATTCGTCCCTTATTCAGGGGCGTCTGCTCCTTGATCGAAACCGGGATGATGGGATGTCGGCTCCTCCTTCCTTGGACGTCTCCTCGGAACTCGTCGCCTAATCCGGGTCTCCCTCATAGACTTAAGAATGTTCGTGAATCTCGTTCCCGGCGCCATATCTTCATGGACACCGGTTAATTACGCTGCTTCCGTTCGGACGTTCCAAGGAGTCTGGTCGGGGCAGCAACCTGCGGTGAGATGGCCGGGTGGCTCTGGGTGCTGGGGGCGTGTCGTAACACTGCGGCTCTGCACGTCTGTCTTCCGTCCCTAATAGGGCTTCTCGAAGGCATGATGGCCTGAGGCATCCCGTACTGGGTGCGGGGAACTGTGTCACCTGAGGTTTTCCTCAGCTTCCCATGTTTAACACGGGGTATGCCGCGAGTTTAACGTCCAGCGGGGACGGCATCGGACCGATCAACACGAAAAGTGGATCAGATGACAGAACCCCTTGCGGGGAACCTCCGACGCTGGGGCCAGCGCATGGGCGGCTTCCCAGGTAACGTGGAGTGGAGTGAAGTGGCATGACCCCCACCGGGATGTGGCAGCCCGGGTAAGGATCAGGATGGATGATGGAGTGAAGAGATTGGACCCCGTAGGGGCTTCCTACATACCGCGCGTTAGCACGGATCAAAGTCGACGTAGTTCGGGTATACAGTTTAACGTCATGCTGGACGTTGGCAAGCCGACTCACGAAGAGGTCGAGGCCGCCGGGCGGAGGATTGAACCGAACCACCTCGCACAGAGGGGGATGGAACGGCCGGGTGGATCACAGTTTCACGTCATGCTGGACGATAAAAGGAGAAATGGAGAAAGGGGCTGTGGGGAGGCACAGTGGAGATACACACGGGCAGTCTCCCACAGGGGCGGATTCATAGGTGAATCGACGCAAGCGTGAACCCTGGAGGGGTCCACTGATGGACGAACCGACATAAATACGACCGGGACGACCAGGTGGTGGGCTTGGACCTCAGGGAGGCTTCCTACGTACCCTGTATAGAAGACAGCGATCAAAGTCAACGTAGTTCATTCTGTCAGGACTTACGCACTTGAGGCAGCCCGGATGCGGCAAAACTCAGTTGGAAGGGACTTGGACCGAAAGCAGAAGACACCTCGATCCCAGTCACACCCTCTACTGGCTTCGGCAGTGGGGAGGCGCAATGGAGATACACATGTGCAGCCTCCCACGAGAAACTAGGGGTTTGTAATACCCTGCCCCCGTAGGGAAAAGCCACTCCCATTAAATCGTCCCAAAAGCGGGACAATCCCGACATCCCTGCAGAGACGAGCGGGTGGGGGCCACATCCAAACCGGGGGAGACCCTGCGTGCGAGGCACGGGATCGAATGATGCGGACGGTTTAGCGTCTTGCCAGACGAAGTACAGTTTAATGTCGTGTGTTGAGGACGAAGCGGACGGTTTAACGTCTTGCCGGACGAAGTACAGTTTAACGTCGTGTGTTGAGGACGAAGCGGACGGTTTAACGTCTTGTCGGACGAAGCACAGTTTAACGTCGTGTGTTGAGGACGAAGCACTTGGCAGTTTAACGTCTTGCAGCGTGGACGATGGGGGCTAGGCAGTTTAGCGTCATGCAGCTTGGACGGATGTGCAGTTTAACGTCATGATGGACGTCGTGCAGTTTAACGTCATGCTGGACATTGTGCAGTTTAACGTCATGCAGGACGAATATGCAGTTTAACGTCATGCTGGACGAATATGCAGTTTAACGTCATGCTGGACGAATATGCAGTTTAACGTCATGCTGGACGAATGTGCAGTTTAACGTCATGCTGGACAAATGATTGCCGCCGATGGGTCCGTGTCACTTCGCACGAGCCTGGAAGGCTGCACGGGAAGACAGCGCACGGTGCGGGCACCCAGGATGAGGATCATCGGGCGCCACGCAGGCGGATACCCTCAGGGGGTCAAGGGAGGCGACCCTGGTGGATTGCGCGCAAAAGAGGAGCTTTGCGCGCAAAACCGCGGGCCGGCGCGCAAAATGGCGGGCTGGCGCGCAATTGGGCCAGCGCTTCGCGCGCGGATGATTGGGATTGCACGCACCGGGCTTCGGGCAGCGCGCGGGGGCAACGGCTCATCCTCTAACGAATGGCCACTTTGAAAATGGGGGGTGCGCGCAATCGGGCTGGATTGCGCGCAAGAAGCTTCTTTTGCGCGCAAAGGCCTTCGGGTTGAAATTTATTCAAAGGAAAGGAGCCAAGGGGATTGCGCGCGAAGGCGGACCCCAAGGCTCTATTGCGCGAAAGAAAGGAGGTTACCTGAAGATCGGCATTGCGCGCGGAAGGGGTTGGATTGCGCGAACGAGCGACACTTCGGATTCTGGCAACCTTCAAAACGTCGGGGGTCGCCTTATATTTATAGGCAACCCCGGGCGCGGAATCCGGTCTCGGGCGCGCAATTCACTTCGCGGGCGCGGAATCAGGACCCAGCGCGCAAAGGCGCCGCGCAGGACACGGGCGCGCAAAATAGCGCGCCGGCCCAGCGCATTGCGCGCATCCCGGGAGGATTGCGCGCCGCGACTCAACTTTGCGCGCGAGCCTCTGAAATTTCGCGCAAGTCCTCCGGGCCCTCCGGAACGTGCCTCTGACTCCAAATATCACTTCGCTTTCCGCATCCGGAGCTTCGTCTGGGAACAACGGACTTTTCCGGCGTCTACAAAAGCCCCCCCTCGGAATCTGATCGACGAGAGGTCGCAACGATCGGGTTCCGAGGGAGACGCCGGAATGCCGAAGTCCTGGGCTGCGCGGGACTTAGGCGCGCAAAAAGGGGCGCCGGGCGCGAAATTCGCCGCTGCGGTCGCGCAAAACGCTTTCCACGCAGCGCGGACCCCGGCCTCGCCTATAAATGGGGGCCCTGGGTCCCGCGTTCCGTACTCAGGCCTTCCGCGCGATAGGCTCCAACGCTCTCGTGCGCGAAATTGTCTTTTCCGGCGCGAAATTCGCCCGATCGGCGCGCAAAAACCATCCGGAATTCGCATGTCTTTGCGCGAAAACCCGGAACTTTGCGCGACATTCTTCCCAATTGCGCGCCGTCCACTTGGATTGCGCGCCAACCTTGAAACTTCTCTACCAGCCTCGTCTGATCCCGCACGCTTCATCCCTTAACCCGCACGACTCCCGAAACTTCTGAGATGGCCGCGCACAGAGGAAATGAGGGGGATGTCGCCACTCGCAGGGCTGAGATGGCGACGAACGAGGAGGTTTACGGAGCCAAGGAGATTGTTTCCAAAAATCAATCCTTGTTCGACTTACTAACGCCGGCCCAGAAGACATATCCCCTGTCGGACAACCTGCCGCTCTGGAACTTCGGCATCCTAGATGAGGTTCCGGTGCCAGGGTTCGAGATTGATGCGCCGCGGACCTGGGTGACCCGGGAGGACGAGCTTCTCCGCTATAACATCACCAACAATGGGCATCCTGCCAGGGAGACCAGACACTTGGATGTCTATGTCCTGAACCCGAGGACGCGAACAATTGATGGGGGTGAGCCTACTGCGGAGAATTCTCCAGCCCTCTACTCGAGCATATATCGCCAGAGCGTCACGGACGACACCAAGGGCTGGCTGAAGGACTGGGACTTGCGGTCTGGGGGCAACTTCACCAGTGAGTGGGCCTGGGCGTTCTGGGTACGCCACACTTGCGATCACTTCGCAGAGGAGCTGCGGTACATCGGCCTGTTCGAGGCGGTGTGGACGTCGCAGTTCCACTTCTACCAGCAGTCCGAGCTCGGGCCGGAGCTGTTCACCCGATGGTCTCCGGATACCAACACCTTCCATCTTCACCATGGGGAGGTCGGCATCGGTCTCTGGGACATCCACTGCATCGGAGGTATCCCGCTGGAGGGCTACCAATACGATGACTTCCTGCCACCGAAGAACACCTGGGAGGACAGGTCACGGACTCCCATCCTGACCTGGCATCTGCTTGACCTGGCTACGCAGCGGCTCGGGATCAAAGACTTCCAGAAGGACATAGCCTACAAGGAATGGTTCGGCCAGTTCTTGGAGCATGACCCGGCGGTCAAGATGCCAGGCAGGGGGAAGCGGTGCCCGACCGCAGCTCAGAGGAGCCGGAACGGGTCGTACTGGCGGGTCCTGGAGACGGGTGACTACCGCTCATGGGGGTACCACGTCATCAAGGCCCGGGACCCAAATGTCTGGTACGCGGCGTTCCTGGACGCCTTTCTGAGTGGGTGGCTCCTGCCAGTGCGGGACGCGAGAATGGGCGTTCGCCCGGCTACACTGGCGATGGCAGGCGCTATGGCCGCCAACAAGAGGTACAACCTCGGGGTCCCAGTGCTGGCGAGGCGGTATGCCATCCTGGGACGCATCTCACGAGGGGGGTCGCCACGAAGGATCTGTGGGCCCTTTCAGTTCTTCCACGGATGGGTGGCTGCTCACCTCGGTGGGTACACGTTTCCGAACGCCATCATTCCTCCGGGCAACGGCCTGCGACCCTCCCTGCTGAACATCGCGGGGGTCGCTCCGATGACCCTAAGTGAGGAGGGCGTGCGGATCCGGATTGGCAATCATGCCAACTTCAACTTCAGTCCATTCCCCACTCTCGTCGGCCAGATGATCGACAATGGGCAGGGTCCGCTGGAACAGCATGAATACTTCCTGAACATGCGGGGCGGGGTGCTCGTGGCTCGGATCGACGGGAAGGTGATCTGCGAGCCTTACGTGCCGACCCGGTTCGCCAGGCAGTTCGGGTGCCTTCAACGGATGCCGAAGAGGGTATTCACTGCTGTCCGGGAGGAGACGAACCCTGGCGTCCTTCGCCAGATGTGGCTGGTGTTTGCCGCTTTCGGCTCTGGCGACGTCATCACTCTCCCTCCTACCGGAGTTGACGCAGGCTTGGCAACCGAGTACGCCGAACACTGGGCCATCGCGTACCCCGAGGGGCTTTTGCGGAAGCTAGTTCGGCGGCTCGAGGTTACCCGTGCGGAGACCGGGCGTCAAGGAAGGAGGCGAGGCGCCGCCACACGGGCACTACTAGAAATTCAGGCTATAGCCACGGACCTATAGCCACGGTTTTGTAGGTCCGTGGCTATATCCATTATATTGCCACGCTTAAATTTTTCTTTCGTGGCTAAAGCTGTTTCATCGTTTTTTTCTCCTATCTTTTATCGGGCTCCTCCTCCGCAGCCCTCCTCCCCCGATTCGCACACAAGCCTCCTCCCGACCACGTCTCCTCCTCCGCCCTCGCAATTCCTCCTCGCCGCGCCCTCCTCCTCCCCGACGCCTCCTCCTCGCCGCGCCCTCCTCCTCGCCGCGCCCTCCTCGCCGCGCCCTCCTCCTCGCCGCGCCCTCCTCGCCGCGCCCTCCTCCTCGCCGTGCCCTCCTCCCCGACGCCTCCTCCTCGCCGCGCCCTCCTCGCCGCGTCCTCCTCCTCGACGGCTCCTCCCCGACGGCTCTCTTCCGACCGAGGTCGACACCCCCATCTCCCTCCCGACACATTTTCCTCATCTGCAGCTGTCTTCCTCGGTAATTTGTTTTTTTTTCTTACAGTTCATCCACCTCTTAGAACCCCCTCCTCCTCCTCCTGTTTGTGATTTCCGTCAGGTGTTCTAGGGTTCTTATCATTCCAGGTGAGGGTATCACAATTATTTGATAAATGGTGTCATTATATCATGAATTAATGATGATTTTTTTTGTGATTAGTATGAACCATGATGATTTGCATATCAATTTTACAACATCTAGAGGAGTTGTTTTCCAAACAGCAACACTACACTTCATCAGAAAATAGAATGGTGGCTCAACATATCTGGCTATAGTTCACTCAATTTATATTAGAATTATGCAAACATTTGTTACTTGTATTTTCCACTATTTTGAGATTTTCTCACTGGTGTCATTGTAATTATTTGGAAATCCAAGAATTTAAGAATCTATTTTTGAATTATTTAACCTTTATTGGTTTATATTTTTTATGAACATGGTAAATTCCTATGTTTTGGAATTGCATTCTCATGTTTTTTACCCAGATTTTATGTGAATCTGTCTATGCAGATTCTTATTTTTTTTCTATGAGAACTATCCATGTATTCCATACATGAATTTTCCACTGGTTTGTACCATCATTTTGAATTCCTAGAATTTAGGAATCCATATTGGAATAAGTGTGGGAGGATATTTATATATATTTTATATCTAGTTTACCCCGATCTCAAGGATTTGATGTCATTATGGTGGTAGTGAACATACTTTCCAAGTGTAATAAAGAACCCAAATCCAAAACTAGTTCCTTGGATAGAAAAGTCACATGTTTTCACTATGTTAAACCCATGCACATTAATCCCAAGTGTAGGAAACTCATGTGAGAGTTAGAACACAAAAAACCAACTGACCAGCCTTTTATGGTTGACTCAAGATATTATGCTATTGAATTCCGGAATATATCCATCCATAAACTCAATCATGAGTGGGTCCTCAACTATGGATATTATTGTAACTTGTGTCTATATATAGAGTCTTTTTTGAATCTATTCAAGAAGTTGGAAGGGTATGCCCTTTTAGGAAATAATAATAGGTGTAGGGTTGAGGGTAGAGACTCTATTCTAATAGAGTAAGATGATGTTGATCTTTACTTATTGCAGATGAGACGTTCTATGATTGATCGTACCCACCAAAGTTCTGTACATTGGATGATGCTGATCATTTTTTTATTCTACCACAGCCACATTCTCCTCTCGGTATTTCTATTTCACGGGAGTTCTTGTTCTGTATATCTTTCTCAACTTCTGGATGGGTGCCCAAGTTGGCAAAGCTCGTAAAAGGTTCTATTATTATTTGCTTCTTTCTTCACATTTGCTTAATGTTGCATTATGTGATGTTTTTTGTGCATTTTTCCTCTGTGACTTTCAGGTTCAATGTGCAGTATCCGGCACTCCCTGAGCAGATGCAGGGGACCGAACCCTGTGAATTCTGATCAGCAAGAGGACTTGCACTGTTGCCTGGAGCATGCACCAGCCATGGAAGACCAGACCTATCAAAGGTCTTAACACATGCCTATCCCTTCATACATAAAGCATCTGAATGACCTTCAAATTTCACAGCCCACAATCTTTACTCCTCTTACAATCACCTTCCATGTGACCAAAGAAGTGGAAGATGAGGCAGAAAAGGTTCTATTCTTATTTGCTTCTTTCTTCACATTAGCTGCTTTATTGTATTTATTACTCTGCTCGATTGTATTATTATCACATGATCATCAGTAGTTGCATTTTTTTGGTGCTCCAACTCTTGTGTATGTAGATTCATATCATATTCTTTCAACTTTTCTACTACCGGATATGTTATACCTGAATCGTCTGATCATAGGGTGTCTACTTAGCGTACAATTTTATTGGACCATCCGATGATCCTCCATTGCATATTGTATTCTCACAGCGCATATTCTTTCCTCTGATTACAGTGTACTCCATCCGATGATCAATCCGATATTCTCACTCTGCCCATTCGTGTCATTGCACGACCCCTTCCACCTTCATTTCAGCCCGCTGCCACCAGCATTCTAGCCCGCAACAGCCCCCCCCCCCCCCCACCTTCGAATCAGCCCGCACCATCCCCCGAACACCTGCAACCAGCCCCCTTTCACCCACATTCCAGTCTCCTCCCGCTCCCTTCGCTCCTGGTCGGAAGATGCTGCCCCGCGGATGCCGCTGGATTGGGCCAACACGCCGCGGTCACGCCGCGGTCACGCCGCGGTCACGCCGCGGTCACGCCGCGGTCACGCCGCGGTCACGCCGCGGTCACGCCGCGGTCACGCCGCGGTCACGCCGCGGTCACGCCGCGGTCACGCCGCGGTCACGCCGCGGTCACGCCGCGGTCACGCCGCGGTCACGCCGCGGTCACGCCGCGGTCACGCCGCGGTCACGCCGTGATGTGGCCCTGCTCCAGCCACATCCAGCAGGGGGGAGGTTCAGCCCGCTGCCACCAGCATTCTAGCCCGCAACAGCCCCCCCCCCCCCCCACCTTCTAATCAGCCCGCACCATCCCCCCAACACCTGCAACCAGCCCCCTTTCACCCACATTCCAGTCTCCTCCCGCTCCCTTCGCTCCTGGTCGGAAGATGCTGCCCCGCGGATGTCGCTGGATCGGGCCAACACGCCGCGGTCACGCCGCGGTCACGCCGCGGTCACGCCGCGGTCACGCCGCGGTCACGCCGCGGTCACGCCGTGATGTGGCCCTGCTCCAGCCACATCCAGCAGGGGGGAGGTTCAGCCCCACTTGCTCACAGGCGTTTCAGATGATGTTGATATTTACTTCTTGCAGATGAGACGATCTATGATTGATCGTACCCACCAAAGTTCTGTACATTGGATGATGCTGATCATTTTTTTATTCTACCACAGCCACATTCTCCTCTCGGTATTTCTATTTCACGGGAGTTCTTGTTCTGTATATATTTCTCAACTTCTGGATGGGTGCCCAAGTTGGCAAAGCTCGTAAAAGGTTCTATTCTTATTTGCTTCTTTCTTCACATTTGCTTAATGTTGCATTATGTGATGTTTTTTGTGCATTTTTCCTCTGTGACTTTCAGGTTCAATGTGCAGTATCCGGCACTCCCTGAGCAGATGCAGGGGACCGAACCCTGTGAATTCTGATCAGCAAGAGGACTTGCACTGTTGCCTGGAGCATGCACCAGCCATGGAAGACCAGACCTATCAAAGGTCTTAACACGTGCCTATCCCTTCATACATAAAGCATCTGAATGACCTTCAAATTTCACAGCCCACAATCTTTACTCCTCTTACAATCACCTTCCATGTGACCAAAGAAGTGGAAGATGAGGCAGAAAAGGTTCTATTCTTATTTGCTTCTTTCTTCACATTAGCTGCTTTATTGTATTTATTACTCTGCTCGATTGTATTATTATCACATGATCATCAGTAGTTGCATTTTTTTGGTGCTCCAACTCTTGTGTATGTAGATTCATATCATATTCTTTCAACTTTTCTACTACCGGGTATGTTATACCTGAATCGTCTGATCATAGGGTGTCTACTTAGCGTACAATTTTATTGGACCATCCGATGATCCTCCATTGCATATTGTATTCTCACAGCGCATATTCTTTCCTCTGATTACAGTGTACTTCATCCGATGATCAATCCGATATTCTCACTCTGCCCATTCGTGTCATTGCACGACCCCTTCCACCTTCATTTCAGCCCGCTGCCACCAGCATTCTAGCCCGCAACAGCCCCCCCCCCCCCCCCACCTTCGAATCAGCCCGCACCATCCCCCCAACACCTGCAACCAGCCCCCTTTCACCCACATTCCAGTCTCCTCCCGCTCCCTTCGCTCCTGGTCGGAAGATGCTGCCCCGCGGATGTCGCTGGATCGGGCCAACACGCCGCGGTCACGCCGCGGTCACGCCGCGGTCACGCCGCGGTCACGCCGAGGTCACGCCGTGATGTGGCCCTGCTCCAGCCACATCCAGCAGGGGGGAGGTTCAGCCCCACTTGCTCACAGGCATTTCAGACGACCCATTTTTCAGCAAAGTCATCAGCCCGCTGCCACCAGCATTCCAGCCCGCAACAGCCCCCCCACCTTCGAATCAGCCCGCACCATCCCCCCAACACCTGCAACCAGCCCCCTTTCACCCACATTCCAGCCTCCTCCCGCTCCCTTCGCTCCTGGTCGGAAGATGCTGCCCCGCGGATGTCGCTGGATCGGGCCAACACACTGCGGTCACGCCGCGGTCACGCCGCGGTCACGCCGCGGTCACGCCGTGATGTGGCCCTGCTCCAGCCACATCCAGCAGGGGGGAGGTTCAGCCCCACTTGCTCACAGGCGTTTCAGATGACCCATTTTTCAGCTAAGTCATCATCACTCTGCAAGCAGATGCTCCTTCCTTTCCTACTTACTCTTTTCTGCAAGGTGTCCTCTGTTATAAGGGCCGGTTGGTGCTGTCTAGTTCGTCCCCATGGGTGCCCATATTGCTGGCTGAGTTCCATTTGTCTCCGTAGTGGGGTCATTCTGGTTTTTTCCACACGTATAGAAAATTGCCTGCCAATTTATATTGGGTCGGGATGAAAATACCGGTTCAACAGTTTGCCAATGGGCCAAATGCCAACGAAATAAATATTCCACACTATATCCGGCTGGCCTGTTGCAGCCGTTGGAAATTCCCCAGCTGGTGTGGTCGGGTCTCTCTATGGATTTTATCACCGGACTACCCTAATCCCGTGGTTGCACTGTGATTCTGGTCATCATTGATCATCTCTCTAAATATGGCCATTTTTTACCCCTAAAACACCCTTACACAGCAAAGAGTGTGGGAGTGTGGGCGAGGTTTTCGTGTGGGAGATTGTCAGTTTGCATAGCATTCCAGCGACCGCAATCCCATTTTTGTAAGCCATTTTTGGATTGAACTGCTCAAACTCCAAGGCACTGACTTAAAACTCAGCTTGACCTACCACCCGCAAACGGATGACCAAACAGAGGTGGTAAATCGCTGCCACGAGACCTACGCTGTTCCATCAGAAATCTAGTTGCCCGCTGTTGCCCATGCACTGCTTGATCGTGGACTCAAATATTATTTGAGTCGGTCCCAAGACATCATGAAGCAGAAAACTAATACACTGCCGTCACCTTGCCCTCCATGTGGGAGATCCTGTTTCCGTACGCTTTCGGCCTCACAAACAACACTCTTTAACCTGCCAGATTTCTCAGAAACCTGCCCCTCGTTTCTATGGGCCATTTACAGTTCAGCGGAAGATCGGCCTGGTGGCTTGTTAGCTTGATCTTCCTCCCTCAGCCTGGGGGCCTCCTGAGGATTTCTTCTGTTGTTTTCCCTATTTCTTCTATTTTTCTGCTGTAATTTTCGTTCCCATCCTTTAATACAGAATTGCAGCCCTCATTGAGGGCTGGAAGTTTGAGAGGCTTAACAGAATTAGAGTATGACAGTGTGTCAAGTTTGAGAGGCTTAACAGAATTAGAGTATGACAGAAAGAAGCTTCGAGCCGAAAGGCTCTAAAGCCATTTTATTAAAAACAAAAGATGACATAAGAGAGGAGATGGGGCTAGACATTGATAAAACTGCCTTCATAATAAAGCATTTCGTTTTCATAACCCCCTCCCCGACGTCATCATCCCATTCCAAGTTGTAGGTAGATGAGCTATGAGACCTAGTCACCATCGGACGTGCGGTCTGCGCAGGAGGGCTCATTATGCGTTCTTTAAGCGTTGCGCGCGCTTGAGAAACGCGCGTGGGGGGTCCAAATGGGCCGAACGAATTGCGAATGGCCTGAAATCGGACGACATCAAAGGGTGAGTGAATTGTCATGTGGTCGAGCAGACAGCACGTCAATCGGACGTGCCGTGTGCCCGCGGTGACCGGGAACGCCGTTCTGGTGTCATAAACGGCCAAAACGGGCGTCTAACGGTCAAACTCATAGCGAACGACATCAGATTGACCTGAAATCACAGGACAACATTCAAATTATTATTCGTGACGTGCACGCGCAGACGGCACATCAATCGGACGTGCGGTCTGCGCAGGAGGGCTCATTATGCATTCTTTAAGCGTTGCGCGCGCTTGAGAAACGCGCGTGGGGGGTCCAAACGGGCCGAACGAATTGCGAATGGCCTGAAATCGGACGACATCGAAGGGTGAGTGAATTGTGATGTGGTCGAGCAGACGGCACGTCAATCGGACGTGCCGTGTGCCCGCGGTGACCGGGAACGCCGTTCTGGTGTCATAAACGGCCAAAACGGGCGTCTAACGGTCAAACTCATAGCGAACGACATCGGATTGACCTGAAATCACAGGACAACATTTAAATTATTATTCGCGACGTGCACGCGCAGACGGCACGTCAATCGGACGTGCGGTCTGCGCAGGAGGGCTCATTATGCGTTCTTTAAGCGTTGCGCGCGCTTGATAAACGCGCGTGGGGGGGTCCAAACGGGCCGAACGAATTCCGAATGGCCTAAAATCGGACGACATCAAAGGGTGAGTGAATTGTGATGTGGTCGAGCAGACGGCACGTCAATCGGACGTGCCATGTGCCCGCGGTGACCGGGAACGCCGTTCTGGTGTCATAAACGGCCAAAACGGGCGTCTAACGGTCAAACTCATAGCGGACGACATCGGATTGACCTGAAATCACAGGACAACATTCAAATTATTATTCGCGACGTGCACGCGTAGACGGCACGTCAATCGGACGTGCGGTCTGCGCAGGAGGGCTCATTATGCGTTCTTTAAGCGTTGCGCGCGCTTGATAAACGCGCGTGGGGGGGTCCAAACGGGCCGAACGAATTCCGAATGGCCTGAAATCAGACGACATCAAAGGGTGAGTGAATTGTGATGTGGTCGAGCAGACGGCACGTCAATCGGACGTGCCGTGTGCCCGCGGTGACCGGGAACGCCGTTCTGGTGTCATAAACGGCCAAAACGGGCGTCTAACGGTCAAACTCATAGCGAACGACATCGGATTGACCTGAAATCACAGGACAACATTCAAATTATTATTCGCGACGTGCACGCGCAGACGGCACGTCAATCGGATGTGCGGTCTGCGCAGGAGGGCTCATTATGCGTTCTTTAAGCGTTGCGCGCGCTTGATAAACGCGCGTGGGGGTCCAAACGGGCCGAACGAATTGCGAATGGCCTGAAATCGGACGACATCAAAGGGTGAGTGAATTGTGATGTGGTCGAGCAGACGGCACGTCAATCGGACGTGCCGTGTGCCCGCGGTGACCGGGAACGCCGTTCTGGTGTCATAAACGGCCAAAACGGGCGTCTAACGGTCAAACTCATAGCGAACGACATCGGATTGACCTGAAATCACAGGACAACATTCAAATTATTATTCGCGACGTGCACGCGCAGACGGCACGTCAATCGGACGTGCGGTCTGCGCAGGAGGGCTCATTATGCGTTCTTTAAGCGTTGCGCGCGCTTGAGAAACGCGCGTGGGGGGTCCAAACGGGCCGAACGAATTGCGAATGGCCTGAAATCGGACGACATCAAAGGGTGAGTGAATTGTGATGTGGTCGAGCAGACGGCACGTCAATCGGACGTGCCGTGTGCCCGCGGTGACCGGGAACGCCGTTCTGGTGTCATAAACGGCCAAAACGGGCGTCTAACGGTCAAACTCATAGCGAACGACATCGGATTGACCTGAAATCACAGGACAACATTCAAATTATTATTCGCGACGTGCACGCGCAGACGGCACGTCAATCGGACGTGCGGTCTGCGCAGGAGGGCTCATTATGCGTTCTTTAAGCGTTGCGCGCGATTGATAAACGCGCGTGGGGGGGTCCAAACGGGCCGAACGAATTGCGAATGGCCTGAAATCGGACGACATCAAAGGGTGAGTGAATTGTGATGTGGTCGAGCAGACGGCACGTCAATCGGACGTGCCGTGTGCCCGCGGTGACCGGGAACGCCGTTCTGGTGTCATAAACGGCCAAAACGGGCGTCTAACGGTCAAACTCATAGCGAACGACATCGGATTGACCTGAAATCACAGGACAACATTCAAATTATTATTCGCGACGTGCACGCGCAGACGGAACGTCAATCGGACGTGCGGTCTGCGCAGGAGGGCTCATTATGCGTTCTTTAAGCGTTGCGCGCGCTTGAGAAACGCGCGTGGGGGGTCCAAACGGGCCGAACGAATTGCGAATGGCCTGAAATCGGACGACATCAAAGGGTGAGTGAATTGTGATGTGGTCGAGCAGACGGAACGTCAATCGGACGTGCCGTGTGCCCGCGGTGACCGGGAACGCCGTTCTGGTGTCATAAACGGCCAAAACGGGCGTCTAACGGTCAAACTCATAGCGAACGACATCGGATTGACCTGAAATCACAGGACAACATTCAAATTATTATTCGCGACGTGCACGCGCAGACGGCACGTCAATCGGACGTGCGGTCTGCGCAGGAGGGCTCATTATGCGTTCTTTAAGCGTTGCGCGCGCTTGAGAAACGCGCGTGGGGGGTCCAAACGGGCCGAACGAATTGCGAATGGCCTGAAATCGGACGACATCAAAGGGTGAGTGAATTGTGATGTGGTCGAGCAGACGGCACGTCAATCGGACGTGCCGTGTGCCCGCGGTGACCGAGAACGCCGTTCTGGTGTCATAAACGGCCAAAACGGGCGTCTAACGGTCAAACTCATAGCGAACGACATCGGATTGACCTGAAATCACAGGACAACATTCAAATTATTATTCGCGACGTGCACGCGCAGACGGCACGTCAATCGGACGTGCGGTCTGCGCAGGAGGGCTCATTATGCGTTCTTTAAGCGTTGCGCGCGCTTGATAAACGCGCGTGGGGGGGTCCAAACGGGCCGAACGAATTCCGAATGGCCTGAAATCGGACGACATCAAAGGGTAAGTGAATTGTGATGTGGTCGAGCAGACGGCACGTCAATCGGACGTGCCGTGTGCCCGTGGTGACCGGGAACGCCGTTCCGGTGTCATAAACGGCCAAAACAGGCGTCTAACGGTCAAACTCATAGCGGACGACATCGGATTGCCCTGAAATCACAGGACAACAATCCCATTATTATTCGAGACGTGCACGCGCAGACGGCGCGTCAATCGGACGTGTGGTCTGCGCGGTAGGGCTCATTATGCGTTCTTTAAGCGTTGCGCGCGCTTGATAAACGCCCGGGGTTCTGTGCAGGGGGGTAGGGGGCTGTATGGGGTTTGTCCGGGGGTGCACGGGGGGCTGTCCGGGGGGAATGGGGCTGCATGGGGTCTGTCCGGGGGTGCACATGGGGGCTGTCCGGGGGTGCACGGGGGGCTGTCCGGGGCTGGTCGGGGGGCTGTCCGGGGGTGCACAGGGGGTTGTCCGGGGCTGGCCGGGGGGCTGTCCAGGGGTGCACGGGGGGCTGTTTGGGGGTGCATATGGGGGCTGTCCGGGGGTGCATATGGGGGCTGTCCGGGGGTGCACGGGGGGGCTGTCTGGGGGTGCACGGGGGGGCTGTCCGGGGGTGCACGGGGGGCTGTCCGGGGGTGCACATGGGGGCTGTCCGGGGGTGCACGGGGGGCTGTCCGGGGCTGGTCGTGGGGCTGTCCGGGGGTGCACGGGGGGGCTGGCTGGGGCTGGCCGGGGGGGCTGTCCGGGGGTGCACGGGGGGCTGTCCGGGGGTGCACGGGGGGCTGTCCGGGGGTGCACGGACAGGGGGGGTGTCCAACAGGGGGGGTTGGCAGGGGGACAAGCAGGGGCTGGGGGGGCTGGCAGGGGGAAGGGGGGGGTGGCAGGGGGCAAGCAGGGGGCAGGGGGGGGCTGGCAGGGGGACAAGCAGGGGGCAGGGGGGGCTGGCAGGGGGACAAGCAGGGGGAAGGGGGGCTGGCAGGGGGGCAGGGGGGGCTGGCAGGGGGACAAGCAGGGGGCAGGGGGGGGGGGGCTGGCAGGGGGACAAGCAGGGGGAAGGGGGGGGGCTGGCAGGGGCAGGGGGGGCTGGCAGGGGCAGGGGGGGCTGGCAGGGGGACAAGCAGGGGGGTGGCCGGGGGGGCTGTCAGGGTGACAAGCAGGGGGAAGGGGGGGGGGCTGGCAGGGGCAGGGGGGGCTGGCAGGGGGACAAGCAGGGGGGGCTGGCAGGGGGCGGCAGGGGGGCTGGGAAGGGGACAAGCAGGGGGGGTGGCGGGGGGGGTGGACTAACAGGGGGCAGTGGGGGACTAGCAGGGGGCAGGGGGACTAGCAGGGAGGGTGTCAGGGGGCAGTGGGGACTGGCAGGGGGGGCTGGCAAGGGGACAAGCAGGGTGGGTGGCGGGGGGGGACTAGCAGGGGCAGTGGGGGACTAGCAGGGGGCAGGGGGGGAGCTGGCAGGGGGACAAGCAGGGGGCAGGGGGGGCTGGCAGGGGGACAAGCAGGGGGCAGGGGGTTTTCCGGGTTCTGTGCAGGGGGGATGGGGGCTGCATGGGGTCTGTCCGGGGGTGCACATGGGGGCTGTCCGGGGCTGTCCGGGGTGCACGGGGGGCTGGCCGGGGCTGGCCGGGGGGGCTGTCCAGGGGTGCACGGGGGGCTGTCCGGGGGTGCATGGGGGGCTGTCCGGGGGTGCACGGGGGGCTGTCCGGGGGGTGCACGGACAGGGGGGGTGTCCAGCAGGGGGGGTTGGCAGGGGGACAAGCAGGGGCGGGGGGGCTGGCAGGGGGAAGGGGGGTGGCGGTAGGGGCAAGCAGGGGGCAGGGGGGTGGCCGGGGGGCTGGAAGGGGACAAGCAGGGGGAAGGGGGGGGGGGGGCTGGCAGGGGGGCAAGCAGGGGGCATGGGGGGGGCTGGCATGAGCAGGGGTGGGGTTGGCAGGGGGACAAGCAGGGGGGGCTTGCAGGGGGACAAGCAGGGGGTGGCTGGGGGGCTGGCAAGGGGTGCACGGGGGGCTGTCCGGGGGTGCATGGGGGGCTGTCCGGGGGTGCATGGGGGGCTGTCCGGGGGTGCACGGACAGGGGGGGTGTCCAGCAGGGGGGGTTGGCAGGGGGACAAGCAGGGGCGGGGGGGCTGGCAGGGGGAAGGGGGGGGGTGGCGGCAGGGGGCAAGCAGGGGGCAGGGGGGTGGCCGGGGGGGGCTGGAAGGGGGACAAGCAGGGGGAAGGGGGGGGGGCTGGCAGGGGGGCAAGCAGGGGGCAGGGGGGGCTGGCAGGAGCAGGGGTGGGGCTGGCAGGGGGACAAGCAGGGGGGGCTTGCAGGGGGACAAGCAGGGGGTGGCTGGGGGGGGGGGGGGGGCTGGCAAGGGGACAAGCGGGGGGGGTGGCGGGGGGGACTAACAGGGGACAGTGGGGGACTAGCAGGGGGCAGGGGGACTAGCAGGGGGGGTGTCAGGGGGCAGGGGGGACTGGCAGGGGGGTGGCAGGTGGGGCTGGCAAGGGGACAAGAAGGGGGGGTGGCGGGGGGGGTACTAGCAGGGGGCAGTGGGGGACTAGCAGGGGGCAGGGGGGGACTAGCAGGGGGGACTAGCAGGGGGGAGCTGGCAGGGGGACAAGCAGGGGGCAGGGGGGGCTGGGGGCTGGGGGCTGTCCGGGGGTGCACGGGGGGCTGTCCGGGGCTGGTCGGGGGGCTGCTCGGGGGTGCACGGGGGGCTGGCTGGGGCTGGCCGGGGGGGCTGTCCAGGGGTGCACGGGGGGCTGTCCAGGGCTGGTCGGGGGGCTGCTCGGGGGTGCACGGGGGGCTGGCTGGGGCTGGCCGGGGGGGCTGTCCGGGGGTGCACGGGGGGCTGTCCGGGGGTGCACGGGGGGGCTGTCCGGGGGTGCACGGGGGGCTGTCCGGGGGTGCACGGGGGGCTGTCTGGGGGTACTGGCAGGGGGGACTGGCAGGGGGGACTGGCCGGGGGTGGCATGGGGGTGTCCAGGGTGTGTCCAGGGGGTATTTTTTTTTATGAATTTGGACACCCTATAGCCACGGTTCAAAACCGTGGCTATTGATGTATTGCCGCGGTTTTAAACCGTGGCTATAGACATAATGCCACGGTTTTAAACCGTGGCTATAGATTTTGTCCGGCCTTTATATAGCCACGGTTGAAACCGTGGCATTAGGTATACAGCCACGGTTTGAACCGTGGCTATAAACCTATAGCCACGGTTTGAACCGTCGCTATAGAGTTAAAGCCACGGTTTGGAACCGTGGCTATAGGTCTAGGCCTATAGCCACGCCAAACTTGGCCACGGTTCCTCAAACCGGGGCTATTACCTATAGCCACGGTTTGAAGGCCTATAGCCACGGTTTAGAACCGTGGCTATAGCTCGAATTTCCAGTAGTGGGGGGAGAACGGAGGCGCGCCAAACAGCGGAGCCGGCGCGGGCAGGGACTTCGGCGGCGGGCACATCGCGAGCTGCCGCCACGACCTCAGCGCCCAGAGAGGGGGCACGTGCGGTGGTCGACGAGCGGCCCGGGAAGCAGGTGAGACGTCTGCTCGAACCTTCCCATGATGCGGTCTTCCCGGCGCTGTGGTCGGCCTGGATGACTCTACGGCAGTCACTGGGGACCGACGCCATCTGGCGAAAGATACTCAGAGAAGGAATCTATCTGCCAGAGGTCGGGCGCCTCCAGATTACCGACAGAGTGGCTTCAACCGGCAGTATGCGTATCTGATGGCCATGGACGAGTACGCGCGCCAACATGGTCAGCGCGCGGAGCCATCCCTTCTGGTGAAGGTGATGCTCGGTCTCGAGCCCGCTCCGGAACAGATGCCGCCGGAAGAAGATGACAGTAGCAGCGACTCCGAAGAAGAGGAGGAAATGGGGGAGGATGAAGGCTCCGAGGGAAGATCCCATCAGGGGAGCCCACGGGAGAGCGGCGAGGTGGCCGGCTCTGACAACGTTGATGTCACTGAGCTCCTCGAGGTCCGCTTCTATCCCTACTCAATCTGCTTCATCCACTCTCTTATGCAGCTTCTAACCCATTTCCCCATCTTTCTCAGGAGCACACGGATGTTGGTCAGGCGTCCTCAGCAGGAGTAGGAGAGGCGCCAGCAGGACAAGGCGGGGGCCAGACACCCCATCATTGAACTGACAAGCGCTAAGGGGTCCCCTGCTGCAACTGTTCCTGCGGCGACCGGGATAGCGGAAGATGACGCTCCGAACTCCCGTAAGTCTCCCTACTTTACTGCTGGTGCTTGCCGTTGACGATCCGTGACTAACCATGGCATGCCCTGCGCAGTTATCTCAACACTGGAGGCTCATCGGGTTGCCGAACCCGGGCCATCCACGAGTGGACCGGTGGCAGACATGCCGCCTGCTCCGGAACAGACTTCCCAAACTGAGCCGGCCCCACCAGCTGCTGATCAAGGGGCTGCGGACGTCGGCGGTGCCGCCATCGGAGAGAGGTTGGGGGCTGAAGAGGGTGTCAGCGCCGCTGGGGAGAGAGAAGAAGGTCGCCCGGATGTTGGGGGAACCTATCCCTCGTGAGGACCTCCCAGGGGCGGACCCTGCAGCAGACCTGCTGGCTGCCTTCCCTGCCTACCGGCCTGCCGATCCCGAGGAGATGGACGACTCAGACACGGAGGCGGTCGAGGAGAGCCGGATAACGCGCCGTAGGGGGTGGAAGTGCATCCAGCGCTTCCTCAAGCGAGACCCGTCGGAGTGGCTGGGGCGCATGGGATCACTTCAAACCTGGCTGCGCTTTCTGTGTGCCGGGGGAGCTGATGCTCAACGCCTCCATCTAACGGTCCGTGATTTCATGGCCGAAAAGATGCGCGAGAGCTGCCGGCGTGCCGACATCACACAAAGTCGGGACATGTCGGAGAGCACGCGGGCGCTCCTCGCGGCGGAGCAGGAAGTCCGGCGCCTCGAAGGGCAGGCGGCAGAGAAGGAGGCCTTCGTCGCAACGTGTACCGAGCTTGTGGAGCAACTAGCAGCCTAGCTGGTTGACGCCCAGGTACAGCTGACGGAGGCGGGCCAACAGATGGTCACAATTCAGGTCGAGCGGGAGCGTGCACAGGCCAGAATCGACGAACTGCACGCTGCGACCGCCGACGAAGAGAGGGCATGCAGAGAGCGAGAAGCAGCTCTGGAGGCCACCAGCCAAAGGGTAGCGGCATTAGAAAGACTCATTCAGCACGCTAATCCCTAAGGGATTTGTTTTTCCATTCCAAAACATTTGCTTCCGCTACTTTGATCCATCTGTATGAATCAATATATTTATCTGCATCTTTTGGTTTAACATGCTCAACCACAATTCGTTGTCTTGCGGGAGTGTTAACCAAGCATCAGGCATCCATGATTGGGCCTGGATTTCTGGAGAAAAGAGGGAGGTCATTCCTAGGAAAGGAGACCTCAGACCTAATCAATGTATCATCCCCCAACTTGTTCCAACACACGAGCGGGACAACGCTAGGGGCGTTGAGATTTTATCCGAACATAGGGAAATGAGAAAGGGTGAATCGCGCGTCCCGAATCCATACATCCACAACGGTCGGCCTTCCAGGAAATGCCCAAGACGGTAGGCGGACAGTGGATCGACCATAACAACTGCAATAGACGGACCGAAAAAGGCCATCATTCATATTGCAGGGAGGCGGACCACATGTCATCATGAATACCGTTTTGGGGTTCCTTCAGACACAAGGGTGGAAATCCCGATCAACAGGGCATGCGAAGCGTGGGGCGAAGTGACGATTTGTTCGGACAGAATCCAACGCTCTCAAAATTGCGCCACCGTGGGGAAAGCGTATTAGGCGGATGCACTAATCTGGCCGCGAATCACCTCAATTCTCAGACAGCACCTCTCTGACGAGGAAACCGTCGCTTCCCATCATTGCGATGGGGCATCCCGAGCTGAACCGGGGAGAATATCACAACTGCACCACTCTACCCGAAGTCAGGCCAGACGGCCGGCGACGAGGAGGGGCGGGACTTAACGATCCCTGAGGCTGGACCCGAGTTGGAATGCCCGGGCGTTCCTACGTACTCCATCAGGCTGGAGATCAAGCCACACGTAGTTCTGAGAGTGCAGTTTAACGTCATGCAGGACGTAGGACCCCATTTGGGGAGATCTTAGTTTAGGGTCGTAGAGCTCGGACCATAGGGGTAGATCTTAGTTTAAGGTCTTGGAGCTCGGACCATAAGGGCTAGATCTTAGTTTAAGGTCTTAGAGCTCGGACCATAAGGGGAGATCTTAGTTTAAGGTCTTAGAGCTCGGACCATAAGGGCTAGATCTTAGTTTAAGGTCTTAGAGCTCGGACCATAAGGGGAGATCTTAGTTTAAGGTCTTAGAGCTCGGACCATAAGGGCTAGATCTTAGTTTAAGGTCTTAGAGCTCGGACCATAAGGGGAGATCTTAGTTTAAGGTCTTAGAGCTCGGACCATAAGGGCTAGATCTTAGTTTAAGGTCTTAGAGCTCGGACCATAAGGAGAGATCTTAGTTTAAGGTCTTAGAGCTCGGACCATAAGAACCTCAAAGTACGCCGCATCGTGGTCCTATCCCCTGGATATGCGATGACGCACTGAGGGATAGCGTCAAGAGTGTCTAGGTTTCGCCTGGCCGGAATGGGAGGTGGAAAATGTGAATCATGCGGCCATTCACTCGAGGACTGGGGGCACCGGCGTAACGATATGGGAGTACTGCCGACCGTGGAGGAAAAGCAGCATCAATATCGCACTAACCGTTGGTGGAATGAGGCAGAAAACGAGCATCGACCGCTCAATCGCAGGATTCATATCGATTTGCTGCCCGAGGCCATTGGGGGTACCGGCCCGAGTCGGTGGGAGAGCACTGAGGCATTGTGTCCGAACCGTTCACGGGGGCTCCACCCAGGGCGTAGACGATGGGTCTGAATGAAAGGGAGCACGAAGCCTGAAAAGTGGAAGGAACCTGACCAAGCTGAACCTGACACTCCTGGCAATAAACCAGAGTACTCTTGACACCGGTGGACCACGGCAAGGGGTCGGGGAACACGCCTTGAGGGTGACCTGAAGGCGGCGGATTCCCCAGAGAAGGGGGAATCTCTAAGAGGTGGGGGGCTAGACCCGAAGTTTCAAACATCCGGGCGTTCCTACGTATCCCATAAGGATGGGAATCAAGCCGCACGTAGTTCTTGAAGTGCGGCGCAACACAATCGGGCACCAGCGCGGGGAAGAGTGCGGGTCTGACCCTCGCACACAGAAGGAGCGGCATTTGATATTTCTTGTTTGTCCTTAAAGATGAATGGTTTTTCGTGCGGCGACATGCCTGTGATTGAGAAATCTCTGGCGTCGCCACAATAATCAAGCCATGGAAGGCATTGATGAATGGCGTGGTTATTAACTAGCGCCCAACATGAGTGTTCCCCGAGGAGAACATCACGATGCAGTGCCGTTTCTCATCGGGCGGCCAAGACGATCACAGTTTACGGTCGTGTGGTAGGACCAGACAACACAGTTTAAGGTCGTGTGGTTCGGACCATGGAGGAATCCGCTTATCGCGGTCCGGCGGACACGGCGGAGGTGGGAACATACCCAGCCCTGCGATCACGCACGATTCCAGGAGAAGAGTCTTGGGATAGGGGTCTGCGTATGTCCATCACCCGAGGGGCAGAGATGCTAGCCTCCAGATATACTGGGCCCAGAACGCGATTGTTCGGGCGACTCCCTCCTCCTTATGGGGACGAGGGTCCAGCTACGCACGGCCCTTAGGGAGGATATCCGCATATATCCTTGGTGCTCAGATCATGGGAGCCTCGAACGACATCATTACCCTGGTTGGTCTGCCTAACGTGTAGAGGTGTACTGGAGGTCAGTATGAAGAGAGTGTCGAGATTCCACTACAACGCATAAAGGCGGAGTGTGATGAGGACTGCGCAACCAATGTTCAGAGCCTGAAAGAGCCGACATGGCGATCAAGGATGTTGCTGACGCATTCGCAACACAACATCCGATCGCGTCAGCCTAAGACGGGGCAAGCAAACGAGCATCAACCGCTCAATCGCAGGATTCATATCGATTTGCGGCCCAAGACCCGCCGGTAAATCGACCCGGAGCGGTGGGAGAGCACTGAGGCATCGTACCCAAACCACTAACGAGGATCCCTTTGAGTGAAGGCTCGAATAAAAGGAAGCGCGAGGCCTGACAAGCAACACAGGACTTGTCGGGATTGAATCTGACACTACAAGTCATAGACCGAAGTACCCAAAACATGTTAACAGATCTCCGGAAAGGGTCGGAGGACTCACCCTGAGAGCAACCGAAGGAGGGCAGATCCCCGTGATCAACCAAGAGACGGGGCTGGACCTGAAACATAAGCGTCCAGGCGGTCCTACGTATCCCATAAGGATGGGAATCAAGCCATACGTAGTTCTGGAGAGGCAGTTTAACGTCATGCAGGACGATGAGGGGTGTGAGGTAGTTCCACACACGGGGGAGGCATACGGCGCGGCCAGTAGACCGACATGAATGAGGACATAATCCCCCGCTCACGCGATACGCCTCGCACAAAAAGGAGGGGAACTTGGGCCAGAGGCCCAACGCGGGATAGAGATTCCCGGGAAATGGGGCTGGGCCTGAAACATGAATGTCCAGGCGGTCCTACATATCCCATAAGGATGGGAATCAAGCCATACGTAGTTCTTGAGAGGCAGTTTAACGTCATGCAGGACGATGAGGGAAAAAGAAGGGGGGAGCAGAAGGCATCCCCAAACGTGGGGGGCGTACAGCGTGGCGAGAAGACCGACGTAAATGAGGACATAATCCCCCGCGCACGCGATACGCCACATACCCAGAGGCAACTGGACCAAGGGCCCGGGATGGGATGGAAATTCCCGAAGGATGGGGCTGGGCCTGAAACTTGAATGTTCAGGCGGTCCTACGTATCCCATAAGGATGGGAATCAAGCCGCACGTAGTTCTTGAGGGGCAGTTTTACGTCATGCAGGACGAATGCTGAACAGTTTAACGTCTTGTAGCTCGGACGCAGTGCAGTTTAGTGTCATGCAGGACGAAGCACTTGGCAGTTTAACGTCTTGCAGCGCGGTCGAATGCTGAACAGTTTAACGTCTTGTAGCCTGGACGAATACAGTTTAACGTCGTGCCGGACGTGGGCACACTCAGACAAAGTACTGCTTGAGGAACCTAGCGTTGGTGGGAGGAGTGACACGCTCACCATCCATAGTCGCTAGGGAGTACGCGCCATTGGGATAGACCTTGTGGACAACAAAAGGTCCCTCCCACTTGGGCTCCAACTTGGGCGGCTTCCTGCCGGGGATCATCGGCGCTCTTAGGGCTAGCACTAGATCACCCTGCAGGAAGGAGCGGAGGCGAACCTTCTTATTGAAAGCTCGAGCCATTCCGCTTTGATGCCTCTCCAGGTTGTGCAAAGCGCGAAGTCTATTCTCATCCAGTGCTTCCAACTCGACTAGACGGGCTTCAGCAACTCTGTCCGGCGCTTGCTGGTCGTAGACCGCAGTGCGCAAGGACGGCAACTGGATCTCGATGGGCAGGACGGCCTCAGCTCCATACACCAGGGAATAAGGGGTCATCTGGGTGGAATTGCGAGTCGTCGTCCGATAAGCCCAGAGGGCGTTGGGGAGCTTGTCCGGCCAACTCTTCTTGTTCTGACCAACCATCTTTTGCAGAATGTTAGAGAGGGTTTTGTTGAACGCCTCGATCTGTCCATTCGCCTGCGCATGATAGCGAGATGTATGGTTCGAGCGAATGTTATACTTGGCGTACAACTTCTTCAACTCGGCTGCTCGGAAATTGGTTCCGTTATCTGTGAGGATAGCGTGAGGCACTCCAAATCGATAGATGATGTTGGAGGTCACGAAGTCAGCGATCGAACAGGATTTGACCTCTCTGAGCGGAATCGCTTCTGCCCATTTGGAGAAGAAGTCCGTGGCGGTCAGAATGAACCGGCACTGGCGAGCTGTCGCCGGCGGGTAAGGTCCCACAACGTCCAGTCCCCAGACTGCAAAGGGCCAGGAATACCTTGTGGTATGGAGAGGCTCCGGCGGCCGATGCACAAAGTTCGCATGAACCTGGCACGCATGGCACCTCCTGGCATACTCGATGCAGTCATGGATCATAGAGGGCCAGAAGTATCCCAACCTGCGAATCTGGTGGGATAGCTTCGGCCCAGTCTGGTGGGCGCCACACGAACCAGCATGAACCTCTTGCATGACTCGTGGGATCTCAACTCCCTGAAGGCAACGGAGGAGAACACCGTCAAATCCGCGTTTGTAGAGGATCTGCTCCAGGCCGGGACTGCTCTGGAGGACGAACTGCGATGCGCGGCGTCGAACTCGCTCGCGCTCGGCCCGATCCGATGGAAGAATGCCATGTTGGAGGTACTCAACCAAAGGCGTCCTCCAATCAGGGGCTGATCCGACTGTCATATCTGGGGTACTCGGGGCTCCGGGCATAGGGGCAACCGTGGTGAGGTTACTTACCAACGGGCCGCGATCTTCTTCCGGGATAACGGGAGCGATGAGCCTGCGGCGCGTCACGCGGACGATCAGGTTGTCCTGTTCAGGCTCCGCAAGTGACGCAGCGAGGCTGGCCAAAGCATCTGCTCGACCGTTCTGCGACCGGGGAACATGGACAATTTCCGGCCGAGAAGGGAACCGGGCCATCAGAAGGAGGGTGCACTCCAACAATGGCACAAGTTCCGGCTTCCTGACAACGTAGTTGCCATTGATCTGCTTAACGACCAGCTCGGAGTCCCCTTTCACGCACAGACGGGGCACGTCGATCTCGAGAGCCAACTCGAGGCCGGTGATGAGGGCATGGTATTCCGCCTCATTTTTGGTACAGCCCTCTGACAACAGGAAAGAGTATGGCAGCACGGCTCGCTCTGGGGTAATGAAGACGATGCCCAAGCCCACTCTGTTGAGCTTAGGATTATCGAGTCTTCTACCGGTGGGGCTCCGGGATGCACCGTCAAAGTGCATCTGCCAGCATGGATCGGCTCGATCAACCGAGAGAATGGACTCATCAGGAAAGCCTAGATCCAGCGGCTGATCCGCGGAGGTCGGGTGAGCTGCCAGAAAGTCTGCAAATTCTTGCCCTTTGATGGCCTTCTGAGACACATACCTGATGTCGAACTGCTGGAGAATCACAGCCCACCGCGCTAGGCGGCCAGTCAACATAGGCCGGCTCAGGATATATTTCAACGGGTCTACCCGAGAAACCAGCTGTACCTCATGGTGCTGCAAGTAGTGCCGTAATTTCTGTACGGCAAATACGAGCGCCAGGCAGCTCTTCTCGATGGGGGAATACCTAACTTCCGCATCGAGGAGCATGCGACTGAGGTAATAGAGGCTATTCTCCGTTCCCTCGTTGTTCTTCTGGGCGAGAAGGGCACCCAGGGACCGTTCCAGGGCGGTCACATAGAGGACCAGCGGCTTTCCGGATACAGGCGGCATCAGAACCGGAGGATGAAGCAGGTACTGCTTGATTTCCTCGAAAGCGGTCTGACACTCTTTATCCCATACATAGGTGGCACCCTTCTTCATGAGCCGAGAAAAGGGCTTACACTTGCCGGCCAGATTCGCGATGAATCGGCGTATATAGGCTAAGTGGCCTTGGAACCCTTGCAGTTCCCGGACGGTACCTGGGGGAGGCATCTGGCTAATCGCCCTAATTTTCTCTGGGTCGATCTCAATACCCCGGTATCTTACCACAAATCCAAGGAACTTTCCGGAGGTGACCCCAAAGGCACACTTCAACGGGTTCATCTTCAGGCAGCGAGACCGGAGGAAGCCGAACACTTTCTCAAGATCTTTGAGATGGTCCTGACGCTGGCATGATTTGACAACCAAGTCGTCGACGTAGCATTCCACCAGTGTGCCGAGGATTGGCTTGAATATGCGGTGCATCGCCCGTTGATAGGTGGCACCTGCATTCTTCAGGCCGAAGGGCATGACCCGGTAGCAAAAGGTACCTTGGGGGGCCCTGAAGGCAGTGAACTCCTCATCCTCAGGGGCCATCCGAATTTGGTTGTATCCGGAGTATCCATCCATGAAGGAGAGGTCTTGGAACCCTGTCGTGGCATCAATCAACAGCTCTGTCACTGGAAGGGGAAAATCATCCTTCGGACAGTGGCAGTTGAGATCGCGGAAGTCGATGCAGACTCTAATCTGCCCGTTCTTCTTCCTGACCGGCACAATGTTGGCCAGCCATTTGGGGTACTGAACTTCCCTCACGAAGTTGGCTTTAATAAGCTTATCAACTTCGGCCTCAACCATGGCACTGTGGGACGGGTGCATCTTCCTGGGAGGCTGCTTGAACCCGCGATGGTTCGCCAGGAGACCAAGGCGGTGGACGGCTACCTGAGGATCTAGCCCCGGCATCTCGTCATAGCCCCAAGCGAACACATCACGGTGCTGCCTGAGAAAGTCCACGTACTGCTGCTGCTCCTCAGAGGGCATGGCGGAACTAACCAATGTGGGTCTTGGATCGGCCTCGGTTCCAAGGTTCACCTGTATTAACTCATCGACCGTGGCGGGGACGCCCTCCTCAAAGGCTGGGGGTGCGTCTTCCATATCCTCTCCACTCGGGGAGGGATCGTCCACGGGAGAGACTGCGTTGGAAACTGCATTGGGGCTACCAGATCCTGCTGGGCCACTGGTGCTGGCGCGGGCGGTCGCGGCCATCTCATTAGGAGACTCGCGGACCGTCAAGACCATGGCGACGTCCAACCGGTGAATCGGGAGGACGTAAGCATCATCCAGACTTGCCCAGGGATCACTTGCAACAGCGACAGGCTCAACCTCACCCACCAGGATCTGCTTATCCTTGCTCTTGTAATAGTCCGCGTCCAGATAGCGGGCTTCACACGAGGCAAAAGGAGAGGCATCTCCTTGAAGCACGCCTACTCGACCATTAAGGGAGTATTTGAGGCATTGGTGGTATGATGAGGGAACCGCCGCGTGAAGGTGAAGCCATGGCCTGCCCATCAATGCGTTATACGCAGTGTCCTGAGAGACTACCATGAATTCGGTGTTGGCAACCAAGTCACCGAACTGGGTCTTCAAACGTATCTTGCCGACCGGGGTTTGCTCGGTGCGGTCGTACCCCTGGATCCTGAGGTTGGAGGGAATCAAGTCATCCTCAGACAACCCCAATCTCCGGAGCGTCCGAGTTGGAATCAGGTTAATCCCGGACCCCGTGTCGACAAGACATCGCCGGACTTCAAGGCCATTGAACTGGCCAGTGACATACAGCGGACGAATGTGTCCCTGTATAGGAGGGTCTTCATCCTTACCAGAGAACGAGATAACTGCCTGACATTCGGCGTCCTCGATCGTTTCGGCGTGAAAGGCCTCTGCAGCCGCAACCTCTGTCTCAAACTGGAGGGGGCTCTTCAGGGCTTCAGCGAGTGCCTCGCGCATCTCAGATGACATGCGCAGAGCCTCAAGGATGGAGAGCCTTGCTGGGATGTCGGCCAAGTGCTTCAGGACATCATACTTTTTGGCCAAGCGCGAGCCCCTAGTTGCAGGAGGTTGCTCTGCGGTTGGTGGCATGACGGGCCTTGCCGGTTGGATCGGCGGCCGACTGGTACTTGGCGCATCTCGCTGTTCACTGGTCGCAGTCCGGGAAATGGTCACCATACTGGAGTCAGGAGGCCGGGATGGACTCGTGGCAGGGCGGAGCTGGTCGCGACGCGGCTGAGGCGGTTCTGCCTGGTCCCACACCACAAACAGTGGCGGAGGCGAATCCGTCATCCCCGGATGGGGGGGCTGCGCGCGCTGAGCTCGGTTTTGAGCCTGCTGCCTAGTCTCAGTGGCGTGCACGGCCTGGCTGGAGGTACCAACGGTTGTTCCCCGGCGACTCCTGTTGCTGCGGTTCTTCCGACGGTAGCGACGACCGGGGACACTAGGGAGGTCCACCTGGTGTTCTTCTACGTCTGGAACCGAGAAGGGATTTACCAGCTCGACGGTATTAACCGAAGCGTACCCAATACTGTCATCGGACGAATCATTCACCACGGGGTGGATCTGAGGAGGGATCCCCATCTCCGGGGGCATGAAGTCGCCGAGAGTACGGGATAGTGGCGGAACTGGCGGGGCGCGCTCTTCCTTCTTGCGCTGCCACTGTTTGCTCCTCTTGGAAGAGGCAGGCTGGGACGACGATGCCGAAGCAGCACCCGCAGGTTCTGGGGGCTCAGGCTGATTCAAGCGCGCACGGATGATTCCATGGGCGCGAATGGTCGTCTTGCGGGCCATCCAGTTATTGTACTTCTGGGATCCGCGGTCGGAGACCAGCTGCCATTCGTCCTCGTTGCCACTATCGTCATCTGATCCCACGAACACGCCCGCCACTTGTGCTGGAGCTGGGCCCAACCTGATTACATTGTTGTTAATCTGGTCTTGGAGCCAGTCCTTAAACACATAGCATCGCTGGATGGTGTGCCCCAAGGCCCGATGGTAGGGGCAGTAGCGGGGGTTATTCGTAAGATGTGCCTCCTCTGGCCTCCAACACTCAGGCAGTCGCACAATCCTCTGCTCCAGGGCGCTCCGGAAGTAACCGAGGACCTGATCCTCATGAAATGAGTAAGTCAGGTGTCGCGGGCCCCTGGGAGCGTGGTCTTGATGAGGGGCTGGAGGGGCCGGCCGAGGAGGTGGACCCTGATTATCTCGCCTGGGTTGTGGCGGTACATTACGCGGAGGGGCCGGCCGGTTCTGGGGCTGCCGCTGCTGGGCCGGGAACTGAGCCCGTGGAGGCGGATTCCTGTGAGGCTGTGGAGCTGGTCTCACCGGCAGTAGCTCCAACGGCCTGGGGGCCTCTATCTGGGCAACAGCAGCGGGCTCAGCCCTACTGACTCTCCTTGCAGGAATCATAGGAGGCAGCGGGTGTGCCTGGCTGGCCTGTTGCAGGGCTTCCTCAAGACGTTGAGCTTTGTCTGAGAAGTCCCTGAACCCTCCGGGGTAATTCTGAGTGATCAGGGAAGGGACCAGCTCGGTCTTGACGTTCCCGACGCACATTGTCAGCAACTGCTCCTGAGTCAATGGCATGTCAAGGGAATACGTGAGACCCTTCCATCGGGCGACAAAGTCCGCGACTCGCTCATCAGGCCTCTGCTTGCACTTGAAGAGGTCTGCGATACTTGTCTTCCGGGTCGTGGAACTGAACTGGTAGAGGAACTGTCTACGGAGGTCCTCCCAGCTGGTTACCGACCCGACGGGGAGCTGGCTGTACCAGACAAATGTTGGCCCTTCCAGTGTCTGAACAAAGCAGCGAAGCTTAGCGGCCTCCTGCTGCGCCGGAGTCCCCAACATAGGCCCGCACCTCGAGTTGAAGTGGGCTAAATGCTGTGGTGGATCTCCAGTTCCGTTGAAGGGGGCGAAAGTGGGATTCCCGAATCCCGGAGGCGCCGGCATGTCATCCACCCATGCTGGGTAGGGCTTGTCGTCCGGTGGGATCGCCACCTGCCGAGTCTCCAAGGCTTCCAAGCGGGCAATGAGTGCCGCCATCTGATCGTCCGGACATGGGTTCCAGTCCTGGCGAGGATCTCTAACCACGAGCGCATTGCATGGCCCTTCAATCGGGTCGTCGACCGGGTTGTCGAACTCGGCAGCTCGTGGGATGGCGGGCGGAGCGGCCCTTGGGGCAGCGAGAGGAATCCGAGCGGGATCTCTCAGGTAGTCACGCCGCTCGAGAGGGTGTGGCGAAACATACCGCGCCCTCTTGCCATAGGCAATGGCCTCTCTCCTGTCGGCGAACACGGCGTAATCACGGTTGCCCGGGAGAGTCTCATCGAGGAGCGGTTGTTCCGGTCCCTGCTGTCCTGGCCTGGGATCACCGTAGTCAGGCCGCCGTTCTGCAGCACGCTCGGCGAGGAGCTGGTCAACCAGCTTCATCTGTTCGGCGAGCTGCTGACGTAGCGTAGCCTTCTCGGGATCCTCCTCTGCCCTCTGCATGGAGGCAGATGGGTCGGCGGGCCTTATAGCCTCGCTGTGCTCTTTTCCTTTACTGACGTTTCGGCTCAACGTCAGTGCTTCAGTGGGTGCGGGGAGCCCCAGGAGGTTCCTCTGATGACGAGTAACTCTCACCGATGGATCTGACGACGGCTTGTCTTCGGGGGGGAAGCCCCCGTCGAGAAGTTCCAAGTCGTTCCCCTCTCCCGACAGGTCATCCATATTGACCGTTCCTGTCCCTGGGGATATACCCTCAGGGCCACCCAGCGAATCGGGCTGTCGGCGGATCACACTGAAGCGTAGGGCAGCGTACTGCCCCCATCCACGGATATACACGTGGGGAGTGGCTTCCTCGATAACTTTGCGGAGTACTTGAAAACACTCAACGCATCGTTGTTGGAGGGCCTCGTGGTGCTCAAATGACCCGGGGTGCCGAACCGCGGGGAGCATGGCCAGGTCAATTTGACGGCACTGCTCACCAATATCCTCCAGGTGCGCTTGACTCCCGGGGTATGGCATTTGTAGGCGGTGAAGACAGGAGCGAGTCTCCCGGAGAGTTCGGCGGAAGCATTCGAACTCATCCGGGGTGAGCGATTCGGGTGCATCAAAGCCCGATCCTGCGACTGGCCAAAACTTCTCAGGGAAGTGGCCCTCTGCAAGGACGGTCCAGAAGCTCCATGACTCAAACTCGGGACCCAGATCTCCTTGGTCCTCTTCCATGGCTGGGAACGGACGGGGAACTGGTAGTGGTGCCGAGGCGGGCCGCCGGGCTGACGGGCTGGCCGGCGGTGAATACGGCGAGCAGGCCGATTGGCCTCCATATCCCAGGCCGCCCTCTGAGGGTGGCGGTGCCCTGGCTACCACATCACGATAGGACGGGCCGGCGAGCGAACATCCTGCCGTAGCATCGGTGCTCGCCGAGGGCGTACCGGATCGTGGTTCGACCGTCGGTCCCCAGAAAAAGTCTCCGGCTTCTCCGATCGAGACGGAAGGCACTTCCGGAGGGGCCGGTACCAACCGAAAGCTTGATCCTTGGGGGTCTACCAGGCCCTCGTTACTCCGGATATACCTTCGGAGAGAAGCGGGGATCACATCGATCTCGCTCTCGGGGAGCACGAGGCTGACGTGCCGCATTCCTACCCCTGCCTTTGACTGGCGGGATTGGGGAAGGGGCTTTGTCGCCGAATCGTACTCCGCCTCTGAGTCAGAGAAGCAAACCGGTCGGACCTCTGTCCGGAATTCCGTAACATTCTTCCCTCGGCGTCGACGCCTTGCCTTCCTGCCCCTGGGTGGTTCTTTGGGGCAGGGTTGATCTCTTTCCTGGCGTCCTCCGGCCGCACTGGTGCTGGGGCCAAGAGGACTGGGAACCAAGGTGCGAGGGGCACCGGGACAGATATCAAAGGGGACGCGGGGAGAGATGATTCCGGGCAGGCCTCCGGGCCGGGATTGGAAGGTGGGATGACCCATGCCTCCTGGATCGGCCACACAGAGTAGATCCTGCCGGTGAATAGCGCTACCGCGAGGTGGTCCGCGGTGGCTACTGCCAGTGCCAGCAACCGGGAGAGTCGACCCAACCTGCCTTTGGGGCGATCGGGGCCTCGATCCAGGTCAGGCATAGGAGTTCCCCTGCTCAGGATGCGCAGAGGCCTGGCGACTGGAGCCAGTAGTGGCTTGGGCCAATGCGGCCGCTGTTGCTAGAGCCCCAAGGTGGGCATCCTCTTCCGCTCGTGCCCGACGTTGGCGTCGGGACAGGCGAGTCGGAATGAGCGGCGCGGGCAGGTGGAGAGCCCGCTCTTCGACTGGAGAGGCCTGGCGGCGGTGTCGCCGTGGCCTGGCGGGAGTCCTTACCGTAGATCCCTGGAGCGAATCCCGGATAGGGTGATCCCGGGAATCTTCCACCTCATCCGCATAGGGAAGGGAACTGTCAGAGCGCTCCGGGGATAAACTCCCGAAGCGATTGGACGTTGAGGTAGGCAGCGGTGCCTCCCTGCGCGGCCCTCGGGGGCGGCGGTGGTGGCGAGGCGCAGCCTCCTCAAGGTCTAGGCGAGCCATTTCCCTAGTGGGGATGACTCCCTCTTCCTCGTATCTCCGCACCAGGGTGTTGATCACCCTTCTCTGGATGACCTCCGAGGGGGAGAGAGGGCGTGGTCGTCCCGCAATTGCGGCTGCTGGGACGACTGTGGAACGGGCAGAACCGCGCGGAGTAGCCGCGTCGGTGTTTCCCCTATCCCTGCGCCAGTGGGCGGGTGGCGATCGGGCACTGGATCGGGCGACCTGATTTCTGAAAGTAGGGAGAAGAACCCATTAACACTGACAGGAAAAAGGAATCGACAACCAACCATTAGCGCCACGACGCCTTCCGTGGGGGGAACCCAGGCCCTCGACGTTGCGAGACGGAGTGCCCGATTTCACTTCCCCAGCCCCTGGCGGGTAAGACTGAATGCTTGGCCGGGCAACATGCCGGTCTTCCAACACCTCTGAAAGCCATCGGTCTTCGTATCGAGGAGAAGAGATTCACGTCGGGTTCACCATTTTTCTGTTTCGGTGCGGATGTGCGCCGGGTTACGTTGTTCCGCCAGAACGCGTTCGCGCGTGCACCCGTCAACCCGAGGGGATGGGCGCGCGGCTTGTGGTCCCGCAGTCCCGCTTTCCAAGGGCGGGCGGCATTCGTCCCTTATTCAGGGGCGTCTGCTCCTTGATCGAAACCGGGATGATGGGATGTCGGCTCCTCCTTCCTTGGACGTCTCCTCGGAACTCGTCGCCTAATCCGGGTCTCCCTCATAGACTTAAGAATGTTCGTGAATCTCGTTCCCGGTGCCATATCTTCATGGACACCGGTTAATTACGCTGCTTCCGTCCGGACGTTCCAAGGAGTCTGGTCGGGGCAGCAACCTGCGGTGAGAAGGCCGGGTGGCTCTGGGTGCTGGGGGCGTGTCGTAACACTGCAGCTCTGCACGTCTGTCTTCCGTCCCTAATAGGGCTTCTCGAAGGCATGATGGCCTGAGGCATCCCGTACTGGGTGCGGGGAACTGTGTCACCTGAGGTTTTCCTCAGCTTCCCATGTTTAACACGGGGTATGCCGCGAGTTTAACGTCCAGCGGGGACGGCATCAGACCGATCAACACGAAAAGTGGATCAGATGACAGAACCCCTTGCGGGGAACCTCCGACGATGGGGCCAGCGCATGGGCGGCTTCCCAGGTAACGTGGAGTGGAGTGAAGTGGCATGACCCCCACCGGGATGTGGCGGCCCGGGTAAGGATCAGGATGGATGATGGAGTGAAGAGCTTGGACCCCGTAGGTGCTTCCTACGTACCGCGCGTTAGCACGGATCAAAGTCGACGTAGTTCGGGTATACAGTTTAACGTCATGCTGGACGTTGGCAAGCCGACTCACGAAGAGGTCGAAGCCGCTGGGTGGAGGATTGAACCGAACCACCTCGCACAGAGGGGGATGGAACGGCCGGGTGGATCACAGTTTCACGTCATGATGGACGATAAAAGGAGAAATGGAGAAAGGGGCTGTGGGGAGGCACAGTGGAGATACACACGGGCAGTCTCCCACAGGGGCGGATTCATAGGTGAATCGACGCAAGCGTGAACCCTGGAGGGGTCCACTGATGGACGAACCGACGTAAATACGACCGGGACGACCAGGTGGTGGGCTTGGACCTCAGGGAGGCTTCCTACATACCCTGTATAGAAGACAGGGATCAAAGTCCACGTAGTTCATTCTGTCAGGACTTACGCACTTGAGGCAGCCCGGATGCGGCAAAACTCAGTTGGAAGGGACTTGGACCGAAAGCAGAAGACACCTCGATCTCAGTCACACCCTCTACTGGCTTCGGCAGTGGGGAGGCGCAATGGAGATACACATGTACAGCCTCCCACGAGAAAGTAGGGGTTTGTAATACCCTGCCCCCGTAGGGAAAAGCCACTCCCATTAAATCGTCCCAAAAGCGGGACAATCCCGACATCCCTGCAGAGACGAGCGGGTGGGGGCCACATCCAAACCGGGGGAGACCCTGCGTGCGAGGCACGGGATCGAATGATGCGGACGGTTTAGCGTCTTGCCAGACGAAGTACAGTTTAACGTCGTGTGTTGAGGACGAAGAGGACGGTTTAACGTCTTGCCGGACGAAGTACAGTTTAACGTCGTGTGTTGAGGACGAAGCGGACGGTTTAACTTCTTGCCGGACGAAGCACAGTTTAACGTCGTGTGTTGAGGACGAAGCACTTGGCAGTTTAACGTCTTGCAGCGCGGACGATGGGGGCTAGGTAGTTTAGCGTCGTGCAGCTTGGACGGATGTGCAGTTTAACGTCATGCTGGACGTCGTGCAGTTTAACGTCATGCTGGACATTGTGCAGTTTAACGTCATGCAGGACGAATATGCAGTTTAACGTCATGCTGGACGAATATGCAGTTTAACGTCATGCTGGACGAATATGCAGTTTAACGTCATGATGGACGAATGTGCAGTTTAACGTCATGTTGGACAAATGATTGCCGCCGATGGGTCCGTGTCACTTCGCACGAGCCTGGAAGGCTGCACGGGAAGACAGCGCACGGTGCGGGAACCCAGGATGAGGATCATCGGGCGCCACGCAGGCGGATACCCTCAGGGGGTCAAGGGAGGCGACCCTGGCAGATTGCGCGCAAAAGAGGAGCTTTGCGCGCAAAACCGTGGGCCGGCGCGCAAAATGGCGGGCTGGCGCGCAATTGGGCCAGCGCTTCGCACGCGGATGATTGGGATTGCGCGCACCGGGCTTCGGGCAGCGCGCGGGGGCAACGGCTCATCCTCTAACGAATGGCCACTTTGAAAATGGGGGGTGCTCGCAATCGGGCTGGATTGCGCGCACCCGGGGGCAATTGCGCGCAAGAAGCTTCTTTTGCGCGCAAAGGCCTTCGGGTTGAAATTTATTCAAAGGAAAGGAGCCAAGGGGATTGCGCGCGAAGGCGGACCCCAAGGCTCTATTGCGCGAAAGAAAGGAGGTTACCTGAAGATCGGCATTGCGCGCGGAAGGGGTTGGATTGCGCGAACGAGCGACGCTTCGGATTCTGGCAACCTTCAAAACGTCGGGGGTCGCCTTATATTTATAGGCAACCCCGGGCGCGGAATCCGGTCTCGGGCGCGCAATTCACTTCGCGGGCGCGGAATCAGGACCCAGCGCGCAAAGGCGCCGCGCAGGCCACGGGCGCGCAAAATAGCGCGCCGGCCCAGCGCATTGCGCGCATCCCGGGAGGATTGCGCGCCGCGACTCAACTTTGCGCGCGAGCCTCTGAAATTTCGCGCAAGTCCTCCGGGCCCTCCGGAACGTGCCTCTGACTCCAAATATCACTTCGCTTTCCGCATCCGGAGCTTCATCTGGGAACAACGGACTTTTCCGGCGTCTACAACCGTGTCTCTCGGATTTTCGAAATTCCATTCACAGAAGCGGTAAAATTAAGTTTTATGCAAAATTCAGTTTTTAACCTATCACTTAGTAGCTTCACTATTCATCAAAAATTGATGTTTTTCAGAACAATGCCAAAATTTCATCCCAAGCTATATTTCATATTCCGAATTCAAAAATGAAGTCTATTTTACCAAATTCATAACATAAAAGTTGCATTAATTAATTTTATAATTAAATCCCGTTGTTAAAACAAATAGCGTGTTTTTAAGAAACAATATCTATCAAAAGATTGACACTTGTTTATGTCTAGTTTAAATGTGAAATTACATCCAATGACCAACATTGTATTAAATTGTAAAAATATATTCTAAATATACTTTAAAACTACTCAAATTAATAATTTATCACTATTAATTATTTCGATTAAAAAAGTTGTTTTTTAATTATAATTTAGTAATTTTCACTATTCATCAGAATATGAAAGTTATCCGAAATGTACCAAAATTTCACCTTAGGCTAAATTCGATACTCCGAATCCAAAAATGAAGTTCATTTTGAAATATAAGATTTACAGAATTTTAAAAAGTGGTTTTTACTATTCATAACGGCTAGTTTTAATAATATTTTAATAGCATATCATTGTTTCGTGAAACTCAGGATTACGTACCACACACGCTATCGAGGAAGGTTGCGATTGCGTGTAATGCAAGGCAAGTCAAGGATGTGTGTTGTGCAAGCTCCTTTTGGTGTAGCGTACAACACAAGACATTAATAAAATTAAAAAGAATATTTCTTTATAAAATCTTGGGCTGTTACATTCTACCCCCCTTAAAATGAATTTCGCCCTCGAAATTCGTCGGGGTTATAAATGGTTTACTATTCGAAAGTTTCTTTAATAGAAACCCACATCGTAAAAAGGAATATCAAAACCAATCTTTAAAAACAAAAGTATGAAACGTAACGGTTACCCAAATAAACTAATCATTGGGTTTCCTCATAGGTGAAAATATGGATATGGAAGAGAAATCTAACCATCATGTTCTGATGGAGAGTGGTAGAGAACATGGCTATGGAAAAGCCAGTAATCACAAATCCATAGATTTGTGATGATATAAGGTACCATCTGATTCATCAGGTATAAGATCACTAGGACAACATTTTTGGTTTTCAAGATCATTTCCCCTAAAGTTGAAAATTTGAATTAGAATAAATACTTACTTTATTTTGGTACAATCTCACTGTTGTTCGTGCTTTGAACAATTTCCACTTCATCTCTTAAATAAATGAAGTTGAATTTGTTATTCGTGAAGTGTTAGCAGATCATGTGATAGAATGACAGGTCATTCCATCTGTCTCAAACAAAAGGTTAGCAAAAATTATATACATAAGTCGATCTATAGTGAGATTAATCATATATGGTTCCTAAAATGGACTTATACTTCATATATCATACTGCTTAATATAATAAAACTAGTTTCTACTAAACAGGGACTTCTTGTAGGTCAGTGGTAGGCGATAAAGGCCAGTCGCACTTCGGTTGTGGGTTCGATTCCCACAGCCTTGTCCGAAGCAATGGGCTGTCGCCCGTCCTGCAGGTTGTCCTTTTTATAAAACTATATTACTATAACATCCCATCAATAATATCGAAAAAACTTCTATCCTTAAACAATACTAACTTATGTCCAACATAATTCATTCCAATCTTTAGGCTTATCCATAATACTGCAGTCCATTCTCATAACATAGTGAAAACGATTACCAGAGATTTAATACCATCGTTTATCCCCATATATCATAAGATATATCTTGTTGGTCACATTCCAAACATTCAAAGGCCTTAATCTTGTAATCTCTTGAATACCCATTGAACCTTAGTGAAAACTTGAATGCAGTTAAAAGTTAACACTTCTCACATACCGAAATCCTCAAAATTCTATATACTCAACCCATGATATCACTTAGTCCTTATATCAATCATGAGCTCATGAATACTATCAAACATTTAATTTTCTCCTTATCCCTTCATTATGCGCATATCATCTACATTCCAAAAATATCTGAATAACCTTTCATGGATACTGGTAACATTAATCATACACTTTCAAAACACAAGGAAAGACAACAGTGTAACAATCCATAGATGTCTCTTTATTCCAAAATTACACATGATAAACATGTAATCATTCCACTACATTCTCAAACCATTGACCGAGCTTCAAAAATTCTTTCATCTCACATATCATTTGTAGTCTCTTCATCATCATCCACATAAATACTACCCATATGACCATACTGATTCTCTTCATGAGTCTTTCCCTTAGGGCATTTGTTTGCATAATGCCCATACATTCCACATTTAAAACACTTAACCATTTTTGATGTCGTAGCAATACCATTATCCTCATCCATGGTGTTAACCGACCCTTTTCCTTTGAACTTACTTGCTTTGTGTCCTTCTTTTCCACACCCAAAGCATCTTCCAGTTCCCTTGAAACATTCTCCTTGATGCCTCTTCCCACATGATTTACATAGGGGAAATTGAACTTTCTTTCCTCTATGATCATCATAGAACTCCATCTTTCTCTTATTAGTCGAGTCAGGAAACTTACCAAATTTTACTTTATTGATCATGTTGTGAGATTGCTGATTCGGCATAATAATGATGTTTGGGCATCCAAATCCCATTTCATTTGGTTGCTCATGAAGAATATCATTCCATTGTCCATCATATCCTCCATTATTGTGAATCATCTTGTTTCCAGCCATTTTCTAAAACCCAAACAGAATAGTGTTAGATGCAAAAATCATGATAAAGGGGGAGTAACTTAAATATCTATAATCTTTGGTTTAATCTAATATCGTTACCATAGTTCTAGGACTATATCCTATACGTATACTTATCCTTAGGGGCATCCCTAGACATACCTTAGAAATATCTCTAGGGATCTCACTAACGTTTTCGCATCCTAGTTTCCAAAGGTTGACTAAACCTTTCCTCTTATACCAACTGTAGAGACCCGAAGCTTATCGTACATGGACATTACATTACATTTGCGGAATACTTAGTACATAACAAAAACACCCACTAAAGGATCGTAATAGTTTAGTGTCTTTGGAAACTCGGAACGTAATCTTCTAATCGTGGTGAAAGTTCTTCAATATCTCCCATAAAGGTCATCCCTTTTTCTACCTAAAACCTTTCTTTATATCCTGGGGAAAAGAAAACATAAAATGGTGAGCTCAAATGCTCAGTAAGGGTAAACAAAAGAAAAAAAATCACATCATATACATAGCTTTTGGAAATCTTAACCTGCAAAAGAGCTCATAATATCATAACATGGGATATATCATAGAAGTGAAATGTAATCCCAATAATCATAACATAAAACATGAAACTTTTTGGCATACACACATAATCATAGAAAATCATTTCTTGTTAGTCAAGACTCATTGCCAAGACTATCTTAGTGGACAAAGTCCCTTTCTGAATCGAGTAACCCTCGTTTCAGTCCTGTATCACTGAACCGAAATAACCTTCCGTTCCAGCCATGTCTATCTCATGAGATATAAAATCATTACCCAATGAATTGGAGGGAGATATAGGTCCCACCCATCTCATAATGATACCATTCTTATGTGTGCCACAAAATCATAAATCATACATCATTTCATAAGCCATGTAATAAAAATGGGATTCTTAAAACAACATGACATCATAAAACCATTCATATAAGATAAAGGAATTCATAAACATAATTCCATCACAACATAGTCAAATCAATGTAAAAATATGGATAGAAACAGAACCCTTTATTATCTTAGATGGAAAATAATTTTGATAAAACACTTGAAATGAATTCTTGAGGAAAATATCCTTTCTTCTTCAAAATCAATTTCTTTTCACAAAACATCATGCAATTTTAAAAGAAAGAGATTTTATTAAAAATAGTCATGAAATCTTTTGTAGGAAGCTTCATGAAAATAAGGCTTTATAAAACCGTAAAAATCTGTTCATGCCGTTTAAGTTAAAAAAAACAGTCTTCATACTTTTGTCGGAAAAGTCAAAAAGTACCTCGTATGAAAAAGCGACAAAAGATTCCTTTCATATTCTTTACTAAAACTCACCGAAGAGTAAAATTGGATTTAAACTATTGTAAGTGGATGTAAACAATATTACATATTGAAGGAACATGGATGTGGATGATAAAATACACCCCAGTAAATACTTACGAATAAACAATCTCGGATAAAAATGAGATTGTGATATTTCCCTTACCTTAGGTCCAATTTGCTTCGTATGTGTCCGAACCTCCTGTATAATGATTTAAATAATGTCATTGACTTATTACAGAATCATATTCATTGCTATTATATCATATATGGTTCACTTATGACATTATATTACCCGTTCTTTTGTAAATTCCATGTTAAAGAAGCGTTTTGGGTAAAATCGTTTCATTTATCGTAGGTGTTTTGACTTGTTTTTCTTGACATAATTATTACTTATATCATGATTTAATTACTTCCAGAATATAAAATATGATTTATATATCATATATATTCAGTATATATATATATATAATAGATATATAAATAAAATGAAAAAACACCGTTCATGGAGACGGTAGTCCGTACGTACGCATGAACGCTGTTTTTTCTTTCCTTATTGTCTTGAAATGGAAGTAAGTAGATGACATACATATGTATATATATACATAAATCCATTAGCTTTATAATGTCATGTATTTCATTATTATTTCTTATATATACATTATAATCATTCTTAAATGGTTAACATGGAGAATGAATCTCATCGCGTCGTGGAGACGGTAGTCCGTACGTACGCACGAGCGATGATATCATTTCTATAAATATTGAATTGAATTGGAGTGGATTATACAATATATCAGAATCAATATGATGTTGTAATAACTATGTATAGTTATTCTTTACACCATTATACCCATCCATGTAAGGTGGTGGTGGAAAATAGATTACACCACGGTGTGGAGACGGTATTCCGTACGTACGCACGCGCGGTGATTTCTTTTTCCGTAGGATGGATAGATGGTGAAATAGGGTTGTTTCATACTTATAATAACATATCAGTATATGAGTGATACTGATGTTATTACTTTATAATGAAACAACCTAAGAAGAAGAAGTGGAAGAAGAAATAAAGATGAAAGAATTGGTAACGGTAATTACCTCTTCTTTGAAGTGCCTCTTTGAGACCTCCTCTTAGGGCACTAGAATTGGTCTTTGAGGAATACCAGAACCTCTAGGATGTTGCTAGGGAAGTGGAGAAGGGATTTTGGCAGGGGTTGGCCGAGCTTGAGTGCTCAAATTGGTGTGAGGAGGAGGGGGAGGAGGTGTCCTTTTATAAGGGAGGAGAGGGGCACCTTAGGAATATCTCAAAATATTATTTTATATTAAAGTCAAAATCGGTTTATAATGGTTCCAAATGGTCTTATTTCGAAGCTAAGGTGGGGAGGGGTCGAAATTCTATCAACCAATATAATTTAGACAAGTTTAGGATATTATTTTAACCTTATCAATTAAATTTAACTCTAAGTTAAATAATTTAACTTTTACCGTGTCTTTTTGTTTTCTTTCACTATATGGTTAATAAACTTACTATAACATGCCAAACGAACCCCAAATTGTATATTATTAATACATATATCCTTATCTAAGTCATTTGGCCGAACCTTAGATTTTTAGGAATAAAATAACAATTAATAATATAATATTTGATTTAAAAACTCTTTTGTGTCAATTTTGACACTATTTGATATATGATTTTTGTGAAAGTTATAACAGAATTATATGTTCAAACCAAGTTGATTAAATCAACAATAATATATCATAGTAACCTATAAAATTAGTGGAATTCATAAAAAGTCTTAAATTACATTTATTTTGGTATTTATATTATCAATCATGTCAATATTTCATTAATAAGATAATTACTTCATCATCTTTGTGTCATAAATAAATTATATTATTTGATGTCTAAAAATTACAAATAAAATACCATCATGTAGGAAATCTTTTTAGCTTTCTAATGAATATTTATAGTCGAATTTATCTTATGTATAACCCCATATTAAAAATGATTTACTTATTAAACTTTGATTTTAACTATTTTAACCCTTCTTTAAATAAATTAATAATAAATGTCCTAATCTAATCCAAGTGGGCCTAAATGGTCATATTTTATTCCTAAGTTTGTTTTTGGTCGAATTAAATTTGTCCAATAGAATTAGGACATGTGTTAGGGTAATATTAATATCATATTTACCCTTAGTTACCCTATTTACTATTTACCGTGGTAAAAAAAAGTAAAAAGTTACTATTCACCAAAAAATTATTTTCATCTCATTGAACCACATTTTAGTCCTTGATATTAACTGTGTCTCTCGGATTTTCGAAATTCCATTCACAGAAGCGGTAAAATTAAGTTTTATGCAAAATTCAGTTTTTAACCTATCACTTAGTAGCTTCACTATTCATCAAAAATTGATGTTTTTCAGAACAATGCCAAAATTTCATCCCAAGCTATATTTCATATTCCGAATTCAAAAATGAAGTCTATTTTACCAAATTCATAACATAAAAGTTGCATTAATTAATTTTATAATTAAATCCCGCTGTTAAAACAAATAGCGTGTTTTTAAGAAACAATATCTATCAAAAGATTGACACTTGTTTATGTCTAGTTTAAATGTGAAATTACATCCAATGACCAACATTGTATTAAATTGTAAAAATATATTATAAATATACTTTAAAACTACTCAAATTAATAATTTATCACTATTAATTATTTCGATTAAAAAAGTTGTTTTTTAATTATAATTTAGTAATTTTCACTATTCATCAGAATATGAAAGTTATCCGAAATGTACCAAAATTTCACCTTAGGCTAAATTCGATACTCCGAATCCAAAAATGAAGTTCATTTTGAAATATAAGATTTACAGAATTTTAAAAAGTGGTTATTACTATTCATAACGGCTAGTTTTAATAATATTTTAATAGCATATCATTGTTTCGTGAAACTCAGGATTACGTACCACACACGCTATCGAGGAAGGTTGCGATTGCGTGTAATGCAAGGCAAGTCAAGGATGCGTGTTGTGCAAGCTCCTTTTGGTGTAGCGTACAACACAAGACATTAATAAAATTAAAAAGAATATTTCTTTATAAAATCTTGGGCTGTTACACCTGGCCTATGGAAGGCGGGCTTGGGGTAGTCACGGCCCGGGCCCCGAGGACGGGTCGTGAAAAATTGGTATCAAAGGAGTTTGGTTCTACCACGGACTCTGATCTTTTCTATGTTAATCAATAGTGTTTAGCGTATTGAGTGTGGTTATCAGTCCAGGGATCCCAGTGTTGGTGCGGCGGCCGACGTATCCGTACACCAGGACACTGCCTTCTGATTTCCGACTTAATGCACGAAAACATTGATTGCATGTATGTTTCAAGTTTTCTTTGTGATTACTTATGTCAGCTCACCAGGTATGTTGTTCTAACTATGGCGCACATGTTTCTTTTCATGATGGCCCCACGACGGCAACCAACTAGGGTTCCGAGAGTTGAGCATGACGACAGCCCACCGAGCGATGAGGCCTCGGTGTAGGGCCCTTTGACAGCAGAGGCACCGGCGGTACCTCTACCCGCCGAGCCACCGATGTTTCCAGCACCAGCCGTTGACGATGCACGTTGCCTCAGTGCACTGCATGAGTTCCAGCTCCAGCGACCGCCCAGGTTACAGGGGGAGACGGACCCCCAGGCAGTCGAGGACTGGCTGGAGGCAGTGGTGCGAGTTTTCCGGTTAGTGAGGACACCAGCAGAACTCATGGTGATCCTCGCAGCGAGCCTACTGCACGCAGTAGTGGGCCGATGGTGGAGCTTGATGGTACAGGTGCACGATGAGTCATCTCTTCTTTGGAAAAACATTGAGAGCCTCTTCCGCTCAGAGTTCCTCCCAGCCACCCTCCATGCGGTGCGCATCCAGGAGCTTCTTTAGCTGCGGCAGGGTAGCTTGACGGTCGCCCAGTACACGGTGAGATTTACCGATCTCTCACGCTACTCGACCGACATGGTAGGGGACACATTCTTCCGAGACCGGACCTTTGAGCAGGGATTGAGACACGATATTAGGGCATCGCTGATCTCCCTCAGCATTCCGACTCAGGCAGGAGTACTGGAGCAAGCCCTTTTGATCGAGAGATTTCTTACTGAGACTTCTCCAGTGGCGAGACCTACCGCGGGGCGGCACATAGCAGAGTCTTCCACAGCAGGCATTCGACGGAAGACTCAGGGGTCCAGGCAGACCAGAACCTCTCGCAGATGACCTCAGGACACTGGCTCAGCAGTGCGGGGCACACAGCATGGATCCAGTCTTTTGAGAGGCAGGCAGTGCTACACATGTGGCGGGCAGGGCCACATGGCTCGTGACTGCCCGACCCACCGTGCCGAGGAGCAGCAGACGGTTGAGGGGCCACCCAGGGAGAGGCAGAAGGTCGACCATGGCGGTCCGCAGGGAGGAGTCGGACGAGGCAGAGGAGTTGGCTGAGCATCAGGTGGTGGGCGACGCTTTGAGGCTCTACCACCACCACCACCAGGAGGTCCACCCTGACCACAAGGAGCTGGCCGGCAGAGACAGGAACAGCTCCAGGTAGCGGAGGCCTACGACCACGGTGCGCCCGAGATGATTCGAGGTACTATCTATGTCTATTCCACCCTTGCTGCAGTTCTTATTGACATAGGAGAAAGTCACTCTTTCATAGTCACTGCCCTTGTTCAGAGCTCGGAGATTCCGATAGAGCCATTGGCTCAATCCTTACGGCTAGAGACTCCTACGGGAGTAGACTCGGCGATTACGCACTGGTGCCGGCAGTGTGAGCTTACTCTAGGAGGCGAGAGCTTGGGCTGGGATCTTCTTGTAGCAGCATCGAGGCCTTACGATTTCATCTTGGGCATGGATTGGTTGTCTACGGTCCATGCACAGATTGACTATATTAGGTGCAATGTGTGATGTGTACGCACCGAAGGGAGAAGGTTCACCTTCACCGGCGAGAATGGATCCTTCGCAGCACAGGATGGACTTCCACAGAGGAGAGGATAACCTATCACTCATCAGTTGGCTAGCCTCATCCTAGGAGCAGTTGACGTGCGGAGTCCTAGTTTTCCTACAGTGGTGGATCAGTTCATGGACGTCTTTCTCGACGACGTTCCAGGGATACCTCCTCGCAGAGAGGTAGAATTTTATATTGACATGTACCCTGGGACAGCCCCGATATTGACTCCAGCATATCGGATGGCCCCCTCTGAGCTTTGGGAGCTACAAGTACAGTTGGAGGACTTGCAGGGCAAGGGATTCATCTGACCCAGTGTTTCACCCTGGGATTCCCCGATTTTGTTCGCCAAGAAGGCAGATGGGAGCTTGCGACTTTGTGTCGACTATCGTCGCCTGAACCAGGTGACGGTGAGGAACAAGTATATGCTACCGAGGATTGATGAACTCTTCGATCAGCTCAACGGAGCACGGTGGTTCTCGAAGATAGACCTCAGGTCAGGCTATCATCATCTCAGGGTTTGGGATGAGGACGTGCAGAAGACAGCCATCATATGTCGGTATATCCACTATGAGTTCTTGGTTATTCCATTCGGAATAACCAATGCTCCAGCTGTGTTCATGGGCCTCATAAACAGGATCCTTCAGCAATACCTCAATAGATTTGTCGTGGTCTTCGTCGACGACATTTTGATATACTCGACGACTGAGGAGGAGCACGCCTACCACTTACGAGTTGTACTAGACACACTCCGAGAGCACCAGCTTTATGGAAAGCACTCGAAGTGTCAGTTCTGGATACATGAGGTCCACTTCTTGGGGAACGTCATCTCTGAGGCGGGAGTTGCAGTGGATCCTGCGAAGATCGAGGCAGTGCTAGCTTGGGAGCCACCCAGGTGCGTGACGGAGGTGCAGAGTTTCTTGGGACTAGATGGATACTATCGGAGATTTGTGTTGTACTTCTCTAGAGTTGCGGAACCACTCTCAGCTTTGACGAAGAAGGGGAAACCCTTTGTGTGGTCAGACATATGTCACAGAGCTTCCAGGAGCTGAGACAGAGATTGACCAGCGCCCCTATCTTGAGGTTGCCTGAGGAGGGAGTAGGGTACGTAGTCTACTATGATGCATCAGGGACCGGACACGAATGTGTCCTGATGTAGGAGCGGGCAGTGATTGCCTATGGATCACGTCATTTGAGGTCGCATGAGCAGAACTACGCTACATATGACCTGGAGTTAGCAGTAGTGGTCTTCGCTCTGAAGACATGGCGACACTATCTGATGGGCGAGCGCTTTACAGTCTTTTCTGACCATCAGAGTCTCAGGTACATCTTCTCTCAGAAGGACCTGAACCTGAGACAGCGGCGATGGCTCGAGTTCCTCCAGGACTATGACTTTGAGATAGTCTATACTCCTGGGAAGGAGAATGTGGTAGCCGATGCTCTTAGCAGGAGGACGGAAATTCAGCTACTCGAGGAGGCGACAGAGCAGCTAGCCGCATTTCGGATATCCTTTTTGGATAGGGATGGAGCAGCCTTCCTTCAGTCACTCACAATCTCTCCTCTGCTACTACAGCGGGTCAGATAGGCACAGCATGGGGACGCTGACTGTGAGATGCGGCGTGCGCATATATCCTCGGGACAGGCACCTGATGGTTTCTCCTTTGGAGCAGAGCACGACATCCTTTTCAGAGGACGTACCTTACTACCAGTAGCTTTATGAGAGGAGGTGCTGAGAGATTTTCACACTTCTCCTTTGGCGGTACATCCTGGATTGGCGAAGATGTACCAGGACCTCAGACGACAGCACTGGTGGCCGGGCATGAAGAAGGCTATGGCAGAGTTCGGTTCTCGATGCCTCACCTGCCAGTAGGTGAAGGCATAGTATTAGGTACCAGCAGGCTTGGTACAGCCCTTGGAGGTCCCGTAGTGGAAGTGGGATGGGATATCTATGGACTTCGTGACTGGACTTCCACGCACTTCGAGAGGTCACGACTCCATCTGGGTGATTGTAGACCGACTCACCATGTTAGCTCACTTCTTACCCATCAGAGAGCAGGGCTCAGTGGAGAGCTTGGGGCGTCTCTACGTTCATGAGATTGTACGGCTACACTGTGTGCCATCATCTATCATCTCCGGTCGAGATGCTCTCTTTATTTCCCGGCTTTGGAAGGGGTTGCAGGAGTCATTCGGGACGCATCTACGTCTGAGCACCGCCTTTTACCCTCAGACGGATGGTCAGACGGAGAGGACCATTCAGACTCTCGAGGACATGCTCCGCGCATATGTCCTCGACTTTGGTTGGAGCTGGGAGAACCACCTACCCTTGGTGGAGTTCACGTACAACAACAGCTACCACTCCACCATCGGGATGGCACCATATGAGGTGTTGTACGACAGACCTTGCAGATCTCCTTTGTGCTAGACAGACCCTGGGGAGTCAGCACTTGTGGGACCAGAGATGGTCTGAGCCACGATAGAGAAGGTCCAGGTCATCTAGGAGTGGATGAGGACAACTTAGAGCTGTCAGAAGTCTTATGCTTACAGGAGGCGGAGGCCACTAGAGTTCGGGGATGGCGACCACGTCTTCTTGCGTGTCTCACCTCGACGTGGATTACGGAGATTTGGCCGAGGCGGCAAGTTGTCTCCATGCTTCATCGGACCTTTCCAGGTACTCAGCAGGATCAGAGAGGTGGATTATCACCTGGCTCTACCACCTCAGTTGCACCGCGTGCACGATGTCTTCCACGTATCTCAACTGAGGAGATACGTACATGACCCGACGCACATCATTGACCATGGGGAGCTAGACATTGATGATGGAGCGACTTTTGCGGAGGTCCCGTTGGAGATCGAGGATCGATAGGATCGGGTCCTATGTGGATGATCGATTCCTCTAGTGCACATCATATGGCAGCACGGGAACCTCCAGGAGAACACTTGGGAGCCGGAGGCTCAGATGCGTGCTCAGTACCCACATTTGTTTCCCTAGATTTTGATGTATCTTTACGGGGACGTAAAGCCCTGAGGTGGGAGTGATGTAAAACCCGTAAATTTCAAGGAAATTTTTTTCTTAATTTTCTTTGGAATTTTACATGAACGCAGTTTCTGAAGGAACCTGATTCTGAGGCCCGGTGTGCCCTGAATCATTTTCCGAAGTATGGCTCGGGTACGTTCAGTGAACGAACGAGTGGGTTTTTCTAACTTTTGACGCGCCGTCTGCGACGTTGAGTTTCTGTTGATGATATGGAACTTTTGGATACATCAACTATGGACTATGTGTTAGTTGATGTATCAGCCTCTCGGCTCGTGGAGCGGACCCTCCCGAACGAGCTTGCTGTGTGCGGGAACCCTAGAGCTGGCTGCGACTGCTACTGTGACGACGACGACTGTGAAGAGATCCTCAGTGGATTCGACGGCGATTACTACGACACTCAGTGATCCTTTGTGGGTCAGTGATACAGATCTTGTGTTGGTCTGATCCTGTGTGGGTCAGCGCTCAGCGGTCTTGTGTGGGACAGCGCTTACAGATCCTGTGTGGCTCTGATCCTATGTAGGTCATTGCGGGGGTTAGTTACCTATCGATCCTTTGTGGGTCAGATCCTTTGTGGGTCATTGCGGGGGTTAGAACCTATCGATCCTTTGTGGGTCCGACGGCTTAGATGGATCAATGATCATCTCTATCGTCATTCGAAGAAGTATACCTGTGTGAGTTGAACCCCTGTTTTGCTTTCCTTTGTGGATTGTGTTGTGCTATCCTGTGTGGATTTACGTTTTGCTTTCCTTTGTGGATTGTGTTGTGCTATCCTGTGTGGATTTACGTTTTGCTTTCCTATGTGTACTGGGTTGTACTTGAGCTCGGATGTTGGATCCGAGTGAGAATTGATGACTTTGGTATATGTATGGGAATATACCTAAGTCGTGTCGGATGTTACTTGGTGATTGTATCCTTCCCTTATGGATTATCCTTTGTGGATTCTGGAAGACCTTCAGGGGTCTCAGGGTCCCTACTGAGTAGCTTATACTCACCCCTGCACGGGCTATTCCCACACTACGTTATGTTGGTTGCAGACGATGGACATCGCTGATCGTGGTGGAGGCTTGCGGAGCAGGACAGTACCTGGAGGTGGACCATTGGGCGGGACGTACTCGGAGCAGTCGGCTAGACCCAAGGAGCAGTGAAGGCTATCTGTACCCACCCTTCAGGTGGGACTTCCAGTGGACGGCTCGACGGTGCAGCTTTACTTTTAAGTTGTTGTTTTCCCTTTCGAGTTGTACTTTACTTTCAGTTTGGGTTTGTATTCTAGCCCACTTACTTTTCCCCACTTACTGTTGTACTAGTTTTTACTTACTGTTTACTTTTTCCGCTTGCTTGCTCTATGGTGCTTGTTTACTTTACAAAGGAAATTCCTTCCCTTTACTGGGATTTACACCTTGGTGCTAGTCGCCAACCCCTGGCCTATGGAAGGTGGGCTTGGGGTAGTCACGGCCCGGGCACCCAGGACGGGTCGTGACAACATATGTAATGGTTCATAGGATGCCATGGGTGAGTGTGTGAAATCAAAGGTTTTTCTTGGATTTTAAAAACATTTTTTGAAAGGGAAAATGATTTAAGGAGTAGTTTTTTCTTCAAAAATTGATTTTTGTTTTGTGAAAAGTGGATTTCTATATTTGGATATTGTCCTTAAAAAAAGGGAGTTTTGGAAATTGAAATGAGAAGATGGTTTTGAAAAGAGGATTTTGGTTCTGTTTGTGATGTTTGTCTTGTAATCCTATAGTTTTTAATTGAAATATTATTTTTGGTAATGTTTCGGGTTGATGTTGATTCTTGTTTTTTGTTTCTTGTGTTGTTCAGAATATGCTGCATAGAAAGGTCCCCAAGTTTTTCAGTGGGTATCATCCTATTTATAGTTCTTATCAGTTTTTTATTTTCTCTCATGGCGATCATGTTTTGTTAGAGACTATTAAATGGATTAAATAAGTTGACATTTCCTTCAAATAATTTGGAACTCATGAATCTGTGAGAATTAGTGTTTTTTTGCCTTCATTTTAAGTACTATGTTTGGATTAGTGGAGGTTGATTGTTTCATCATCCTTGCAAGTTGAGATGACTTGGGAAGACTTTAAGAAAACTTTTTTCTAATGGTTCATAAGTGAGGAGGTAAATATGAAGAATGTGGAAGAGTTGTTTAGTATTCATCAAGTATAGTGGATAGTGAAGTCTTATATTGACCAAACCAATGAGCTATCTTCCTTTTCATAATAGGTAGCATTGAAAGATCTATTGGAATCTCCTCTTTTCATTTGGGGTATTCATTTTGAGAATAAATTGTTATCCAACACCTCTATAGATCTTCATTTTGATAAGTTTTTAGATGATGTATTCTTAGATAAATCGTTTAATGGATTGCAGTAGATGGCAGCTGATTCTTATGATGTTTCCCCATCTAGTGAGAGGTGTGTTCTAGATAAACTTGCTTCTAAAAACCCTCATTCATCAATTCTAGCTTCTCAATAATCACATCATTCACCTGTGTGATTTTATTATGGTCATTTTGGGCACTCAAATCCATCTTTTTGCAATCCTCTAAATTATTATCGTCAATGTGGTCTTTTGGGTCATCTAGATAAGTTTTGTTAGAATATTTTCTTGAATATGAACCCTTGATTAAAGGGTGTATGCTCATGATTGTAGTGTAGTAGATGCTTCAAGTCATCAGGGCTCTATCCATAGGTACAAAAGTGAATATTTTCACACAGTCATGAATCATGGTTGTGGTGGATTAGTTGTGCTTGTTTGTGCCTCTATTTTTGAAGTGGAGATGGTTAAATATTATCTGTTTTGGTTTTTTCTTCCATTGTAAGTTCATTCTTCTATTATAAAATCCAGTAGGTTTTAACATTTCCAAATTCGATTTTTTTCACTTTGTTTTGGAAATCCAATATATTTATCCTTTTTTGGATCATTCCTAGTTTCCCATTGTGTTTGTTTTAGAGGTTTTTGAGTAATGAAAAAAGTATTAATTGTGGTCTTCTTCCCTATTCGGTCTCTATCTCATCCTTCAATTTTCTATTAGTGTGGGAGGTTATTAGTTCATTATGTGTATTTTCGGTTATGGTGGTGGTTTTTTTATATTGTGAAAAGAATTTTGGGTTAGTTCATGTCGTGAGATACCATTTTGGTAGAACTGGGGTGGTGTTTTTGGGTGTCTTAATGTTGGTCTTGCTAACCAGGTTCTTGTGGTGGGGAGAACCCTCCATCTTTTTTTGGCCTTTTCCATTATGTTTTCTCATAGAATTGGTCAATTTTGACTTGTGGAGTGAAATTTTACTCCGTGGTTTTCAGTTTTGTTCCACTTCATTTAGGTTTGGGAATGATTTATATTTATCATTCAGCTGGGTGACTTTATAAGGACAGAAAGTGTTTGTGGTGGGGAGAATTATCACACCCTAATCATGAAATATTTATTATTTCATTCTTTTTATTATATTTGGTTCTTTTTGATGGGTTTTGGGTTGACTATCTCCCAAGATTCTTTTGGTTTTAGTGGTTACGATTTTTTTTGGCCCTGTGGATAGTTATTGTGAATTTTTTTATGATAAAGTGGCATGGTGGGGAGTTTTTGACACCCATAGTGCCACTACATTGTATTTAAATCAATCAAGGATCATTGAGAGAAATATCCTGGTGTTTGGGTCATCTTTTAAGGGTTTTTGAAAAAAATATTAGGTCACATGGTTTAAGTATGGTTTTCCCAAACATTGAAACTTAAATATGAAAGTTAGGAAGCATTTTTCCTGTAGAAGTCATGCATTTTGTGCACTGTTTACAAAACCATGAAGCAAAACCATGAATCCCATTAAATCCTAAGTAACTTTTATATTAAAAATATGATTTAATTTATTCCACCTCCCATTTGACCCCCACTCTATTGGGTATCGACCATAGGATCCCCCCTTCATTCTCCTTTGTCTTGGGCCACTTTTTGGGTGATTTCTCACCAAAGGTTAGTGATTCTTCATGATTTATTCATAAAATCTTTTCCTTTCCTCTTCTTATCTTCTCCCTCTCACGATTTATTGGATTTTCTTTTCTTGGATAAAATTTCTCTAAACTTGAGGATGAGGTTTTTCTAATTTGGGTTGATTTTTTTTATACTAAGGTGTGCGGTTTGTCCCTTTGGCTTCCTTCTATAGGATTTTCGTTGCGTTCAAACATCATTGAGGTAGGTGTTTCCATCCATTTCTTTTCTTCCACTTTCTGTTGATATATGATCTTTCCTTTAATTCTTTAAACATGTTATAATCCTTTTTTTGTTAGTATAAATTTTTTTTTTGTTTTCATGATGGAAATGGATGAGAAATGGTATCCAAAGGGTTTATTTAATTATGCCTATATTTTAATACATGAAATGTGTTTCTTGAAATTTCGAATGATATTTTAAAGTAAAATTGGGAGTTTTGGGTGCTTTTTTCCATGGGTTATGTTATATTAATTTGGTTGGATTGTTAATTGGATGTTATATGTAAAGATTTGTGACTTTTTTGTTGTGACACTTATGTGTGATTTGTTGTGTTGGTTTGAAACCATGTGATGTTTCATGAAAAAGGATTTTTGCATGATTTCATATATTCCTGAAGGGTGTAATTGAATGTGGGTTTGTGTTTCCTTAAATTAATTTCAATGTCGTTTAAGATTTGTAAATGTTGGTTTGGATTCTTTTGAAAATGTGTGGTTTCTTACTGGTTTCTTGAGGCCCGTTTGGCACCTGGATAAAAATAGTTCTTCCTTGAACTATGGTTTTCCTATGGATTCTCATTCCTTTCTTATTCATTATCCAAAATGGATCCCTGATTTCTAAATGGTGAGTTGGTGATTCATGTGACTTTAAGTGTGGTTTCAAATGTGTTTTCGAAATCTTGGACCGTTTGTAATTTTTAGATATGGTTTGGTGAATTATTATTATAAAGGAACATTTGGCACCATAAGGCATGCTTGGTAACTATGTTGTATAAAAGGCCCATTTGGCACTCTTTGTGTTCTTTCATGTTTTTAATTTGTCTTGGAAATGGGATTGGATATGAAAAAAAAGGCTCATTTGGAATTTTTCCCCTGAAAGTGGTGTTTTATATTGACTTTATAAATGGTTTAAAAATGTCTTTGTAAATATATTTGGATTGTAAATGTTAAAGGCCCAATTGGAACTTTGTGTTGTCTTTGAAATTTTGGTTTTAATGTAAACTGATATAAAGGCATTATTGGTGCCTTGTGATGTTTTGGAAATTGGTTTTGGATCTCATGTGACTTATGGGCCTGGTGGATGATTTGGCATGTTTTGGAAAATAGATTGAAAACTTGTGTATCATGAATTCCCAGTATGTATTTTAAATTTTTGGGAAAGTAGTATTCGAAACTCAAATGATATGACGTCCTGATTGGAAAATGTGCATGTATTATGTTTAGAGACAACTAGACCTTGGGATATGATCTCATCTAGTGACTCCTACCTAATAAATTTATAGGTTTTGGATTATGTATAGAAACCAATAGACCTTGGGTGTGTTCTCTTATAGTGGTTCATATATGAGGACATTGTGGGTTGTGGTTTTTATATCGTGCTTCACCTAGTACTATTATCATGGGATTTTTTTGAATCATCTAAATGGTCAAGTGATGGTTTCTTGTCGACCTAGATTAGAAGGGTTGTATTCCCCTTGTATTTTTTAAGAGGTCATGTGGGAAGTGCCATTGGATTGGCTAGTTTAGAGAGGCCAATTAGTCATTGACTAAGGAGATACATTGTATACTGGTAGGTGAGGCCAAACAGATTACGTCTAGGGATTTCCTCTATATATGTTTAGGAAATTCCCATGATTTACTATTTATATATTTTGTTTATTCCTTCTACATGAGGATATTAACCCTGAAATTTTATGTCTGTTTTTTTTATTCTATTACGTTCCACATGGCCCCTTTTTGGTCACTTGGTATGGATTTGTATTTGGGAATTGGTTTTGAACTGGGTTGTGAAAAGTGGAACTATTTTTTAAAATTAATGCTACATGTGTTGTTTTAAAAAGGGAATTTCTGGAGAGCTGTGCTTGGTTTCATAATAATATTAAAAAGTTTTTTATATATATTTTAAACCAGTGTTTTTGGATTGTTTTGGGAAAGTAAATGAATGGACTCTCTAGTTATTACCTACTAATCTATTTAAGATTTCATCCTACCTATGGTACTCTGTTTCAGTAGGCCTTGTATATTTTTTAGGTTTAGGTTTCTATTTCAGTTGTGACTTCAGAGTAAGATGGTCTTATGGTTAGTGGTGACCAAGAGGTCACATGGATATCAAGTACGTCTGGTTTAGTGTTAGTTTTTTATTCATTTTATATTTTTTTTCTCCAGATGTTGTATTCAAATTTCTTTTTATATTTTTTGATGTACATTTATTGTTTTAGATGTTCGTTCAGTTTTAGTATCTTGATCCTAGTTTTTTATTGGGATAAATCATTCCCATTGGATTATTTCGATGCTTGGAACTAGTTTTCAGCCCATGAGGATTGAGAATTCCCTTCAGGACTTGTCTCAAGTCGGATCTGGTGTCGGGTAAGATAGCATATGGGCTTGGTTTGTGTAATGTAGAGCATGAATCATATATAATGAATTCCAAGATTAAAAATTATAACACGACCATGTGATAAGCCTTTATCACCAGGAAACATGAGGATGATAAATATTAATTTTTATCATCGTTATCAAAGATATGATAAAATTCACATTTATCGGTGTTAAGTTTAGTGGTGATGGATGACATCTTTTATTAAAGTAACATAAAATTTATAATATTGTTTCTCGACTACTACAGGAGTGTCTATTATCAATTTAAAATTGAATTTTTTGTTGAAAACCTGTTTCACTCACTAAAAACCAAGAAAACATGCTATGATTGTCTTGATAATTTAAGACAACGATTAATAAGTCATTTTTTGACATCTATTGAATTATTCTCATGTTAAACTGACACGCGATGTGACTGGTATGACTAAAAGTGTATGTTATTAGTTTAAAATGGACATTTTAGTTCAAAACATGTGTCACTCACTGGAAATTTAATAAACACACTAAAATTGTGTTAATAATTTAGTAAAATGATTTATTATTCATTTGTGATGTATATGAATTAGACTCATGTCAAACCAACACATGATGTGACCTGTTTAACTCAATGTGTGTGTTTTCAGTTTAAAATGACATTTTATTAAAACACAAGTTACATACTCAAAACTAAGAAAACTCATTCATATTTTTTTAATACTTTAGGAAAATGATTCATAAGTAATTTGTGATGTGTAAGAATTATTGGCACCTCGATCCAACACATGGTGTGACCAGTATGACTCCAAGTGTGTCTTTATTTAAAATTGACATTTTAGTAAAGAAACACAAGTGACATACTCATTAACAAAAAAATGCATTCACATTATTTTTATACTTTATAAAAATGATCCATAAGTCATCTGTGAAATGTAAGAACTAGCTTCATCTCAATCCAATACATGTTATTCCCGTTATGACTCAAAGTGGTCGTAATTAGTTTAAAAATGACATTTTAGTTCAAAACATATGTCACTTAATGAAAATCATGAAAATGCACTCTAATGTTCATGATAATTTAGGAAAAATATTCATAAGTCATTTTTGATGTGTAGGAATCAGTCTCACATAAAACCAACACATGATGTGATTGATATGACTCAAAGTGTGTGATTCTAGTTTAAAATGAAATTTTATTAAGAAAAAAAGTTATATACCCAAAATCAAGTAAAATCATTCATATTATTTTTATACATTATGAAAAATATCCATAAGTCATTTTTGATGTTTAGAAATCAACCACACCTCAATCTGACACACGATGCTCCTAGTATGATTCAAAGTGTTCATTATTAGTTTAAAATTAACATGTTAGTTCAAAATGTGTGTCAGTCCTAGAAAATAGAGAAAATGCACTCTAATTGTCTTGATAATTTATGATAATGATTCATAAGTCATTTGTTATGTGTAGGAATTAGTCTCACATCAAAATGATATATGATGTGACTGGTACCAATAAAATTGTGAGTTTTTCACTTAAAATAATTTTTTTTTAAACACAAGTGAAAAAAACAAATCCAAGAAAAAACATTCATATTATTTTTATAATTTTGGAATATGATCCATAATTAATTTGTGATGGGTAGGGATTATCCACAACTCAATCTGATGCATAGTGTGACCAATATGGATCCAAGTGTGTCTTTTTATTTAAAATTGACCTGATAGTAAAAAAGATATTTGACATACTCAAAACTGAGAAAATACATCAAAACTACATATATTCCCTCTAACATCCTGAAAAAGGCTTTTAACAACACTATAAAATCATTGTTTTCCTTAGCGCTGATAAAGGCCCCCCTTTATCAGTGTCATTTCTAGTGTTCATAAAGGCCCGGCCTATTGTAGTTTGTGTGTTGTATAATATCAAACCCAAAAAACATATAACCTATGTATGCAAAATATATAATTTAATTGAAATAAATTATATATCATGAATAAAAAACTACTCTATACATTTCGAACAATGATTTGTGTATTAAATTTACAATTATCCACAAACATTTAAAAACATTAATGTTTCATCTTTTGGCGCATGCGATCTCTTCTCAAAAAAAGTACACCCATGGTATAAGTTTCCAAAAAAAATCACCTCAACCCAATAAATATATTCCACCTATATAATAAAACAAATCTTATTTTAGTAATACTATAGATAAATAAATTAATCATTATAATGAAAGAATAAGAAAATGTAAATTTTCAATAAAAAGGGACACTTAAAGTTATATTGGTCACACTGTGTGTCGTATTGAGGTATAGTTGATTCATAAATGTCATAGATGAGTTATAGATCATTATTATAACGTATCAAACAAATATGAATGTGTTTTCTCAGTTTTGAGTATGTCACAAGTTCTTTTAACTAAAACTAATTTTAATTTTAAATAATGACATACTTTGAGTCATACCATCACACCGTGTATTAGATATAGGTTCCGTTGATTCCTAAAAATAAAAAAATGAATCATGGATCACTGTAATAAATTATCAAAACAATCTAAATGTGTTTTCTTAGTTTTTAGTACGTCACTTGTTTTTTTTACAAAACTATCATTTCAAACTGGAAACACACACTTTGAGTCATACATGCTATATCATGTATCTGTTTAATGTGAGACTACTTTATACACATCATAAATGAATTATGAATCACTTTACTAAATTATCAAGACAATCAGGGGTGTTTTCTAGGTTTTCAGGGAGTGACACGTGCTTTGATCTAAAATGTCAATTTTAAACTGATATTAGACACATTGAGTCATAACAATAACACTGTGTGTTGGATTGAGGTGAAGTTGATTCCTACACATCAAAAATTACTCTTGGATTGTTTTACTAAATAATAAAAATAATTCAAATGTTTTTTATCCATTTTTAATATGTCACTTGTTATTTTTACTAAAATTAATGTCAATTTTAAATAAAAAGACACACATGAAGTTATATCAGTCATGTCGTATGTCGAATTTAATTTTAGTTGATTGATATATATCAAAAAAACACTTATGTATTATAATACTAAATTATAAAAATAGTTTGAATATGTTTTCTCAGTTTTCAATATTTTTTTTGTTCTTTTTACTAAAATTAATGTCAATTTTAAATAAAAAGAGACACTCTGTGTTATATTGGTAACACTGTGCATCATATTGAAGTGAGGTTGATTCCTAAATATTAAAAATTACTTCTGGGTCATTGTATTAAAGTATTAAAACAACCAAAATGTGTTTTATCATTTTTCAATATGCCACTTGTCCGTTTTACTAAAATTAATGTTGATTTTAATTAAAAATACAGACTTAGAGTTATATAGATCACACCATGTCTCAGATTGAGGTGGTGTTTATTTATAATCATTATAAATGACTTATGGATCATTTTATTAAGTATTATAATAATCAAAATGTGTTTTCTCCATTTTTAGTATGTCACTTATGTTTATTACTAAAATTAATATCAATTTCAAATAAATAGACACACTTTGAATTATGTCAGTCCCAATGCATGTTAGATTAAGTTTCAGTTAATCCCTACACATCAAAAATTACTTATGGATCATTTTATTAATTTATCAAAACAATATAAATGTGATTTCTCAGTTTTGATTTTTTCACTTGTGTTTTTATTAAAATTTTATTTGAAACTGGAAACACGCATTTTGAGTCATATCGGTCACATTATATGTAATTTTGATGTGAGACTAATTCCTACATGTCATTAATGACTTATGAATAATTTTCCAAAATTATAAATACAATCTTAGTGTGTTTTCTTGGTTATCAATGCTTGACACTTTTTAAACTAAAATGTAAATTTTAAACAGATAAGAAAAACATTGAGTCATATCGGTCACAATAAGAATTGTATTGATGTTTGGTTGCTTCCGAAACACCAAAAATTATTTATGGATAATTTTTCTAAAGTATAAGAACAATATGAATGAATTTTCTCAGTTTTGAGTATGTTGCTTTTCTTTTTTACTAAAATCAATGTTAACTTTAAATATAAAGATGCACATGGAGTCATACCGGTCACATCGTGTGACATATTGAGGTTAGGCTGCTTCTACCCATCCCAAATGATGTATGGATTATTTTACTAATTTATCAAAGTAATATAAATGTGTTTTCTTGGTTTTGAGTTTTTATTACTAAAATGTCGTTTTAAATTGTAAACTCACACTTTGAGGCATACTGGATACATAATGTGTCGGTTTGATTTGAGAGAGATTCCTACATGTCACAAATGAATTATGAATCGTTTTCTTCAATTATCAAGTTAATCCGAACTCATTATATTGGTTTTTAGTGAGTGACATTTTTTAAACTAAAATGTCAATTTTAAACTGATAACGGATTCTTTGAGCCATACCTGAAATATTGTGTGTCATATTGAGGTGGGGATGATTCCTACATGTCATAAATGACTTATGGATCATTTTCCTAAAGTATCAGGACAATATAAATGTGTTTTCTTAGTTTTCAGTATGTCAGTTATCTTTTTTACTAATATTAATGTCAACTTTAAATAAAAAGATGCACTTGGATTCATACCAGTCACAACATACATCGGATTGAGGTGCGTTTGATCTCTACTTTTCTAAATGACTTATGGATCCTTATCCTAAATTATAAAAACAATATAAATGTTTTTTATTTGTTTGGAGTATGTCACTTCTGTTTTTAACTAAAATTTCATTTTAAACTAGAAACACTCACATTGAGTAATACTGATCACATCATGTATCAAATTTATATGAGGGTAATTTCTACACATTAAAAAGTACTTTTGAATAATTTTCTAAAATTATCAATACAATCTTAGAATGATTGATCTATTTTCAGTGAGTAACACTTTTTGAATTAAAATGTCAACTCTAAACTAATAACGAAAACTTTGAATCATACCAGACACATCATGTATAGAATTGAGGTTCTTATGATTCATAATCATCACAAATAACATATGGATCATTTTTATAAAATATTAAAACAATCCAAAGGTGTTTTCATTGTTTTGAGTATTATAGTTGTATTTTTTACTAAAATTAATGTCAATTTTAAATTAAAATAAGCACTTGGAGTCATATCGGTCACAACATATATCGGATTGTGGTTTTTTTTATTCCTACACATCCCACTGTATCAAAATAATATCAACTTCAAATGTTACCATGCTTTATATTAGTTTTATTTTTTGAAATTCCAATACTACATATTGAGTCGATCTTTTTAGCTAAAGTCATTTTTTTGCTAAGAACAACAGCTTAATATGCAGTGTTGTGGTTCAATAAATAAATACAATGGTAATAAAGGTAACATTAGAATAAAGGAAAATTTTATCTATTTTTTGGCTTGTTTCATATATTTGAGAGAAAAATATGACTTCCTAAAAGTTCTATGAAAAACTCTAAATAAGTATTAGATAAAAATTATAAAGAAATTAACTTACAAATAGTATATAAAATGATGAAAAAATTAATTAAATAAGTAGTAGAAACTCAATTTTTCATGATAGTTCTATACATTATTAACACATTTTCTTGTTTTCATTATATTAGTTGTAGTCCCAAATTAGAATGAGCGGCTTCGAACAAACCACCCCAACTCGAACAAAAGAATCAACCTGTATAAGAAAACAATTAATATGTGAGTAATACTAAAAATAAATAAATTAAAAATAAATATTAAAAAATAAATTAATTATATGGACAATGATTTTATTATGAAAACACCAAGATTGTCTCGATGATTGAGCAGAGGTAGCATTGTTTTTATTCTTGCAAAGGAAGTGGAGTGAACATGAGGGAAAGTGATTAATGAAAACATTGTAGGGCTGATAAGTTTTTGAGGGAGAATACGTATGTGGATGTTTTGGTGCAGAAAGGCATGAAATATGGAAAAACATCTTCCAAACTAAACTCACTCTATAAGGAATAATTAAAATTAAATCAATGTTTCACTATATAATTTTATGGTAAAATAGAGAAATTATATTGTAAAATTACATTTACATCTTCTTAAAGAGTTTCATTCATTATAGTTTGTTATTCTATGGGATTGGTAACATTATCTTGTATAGATGAAATTGTCTATATGAGTAGTCAATAATTTAATTTATATTATTTTAATGCAGTAGAGAAAATATAATATTATGAGGAAAACATAGTATATTAAAAAACACTTCTACCTTCACATTGAACTCTTAGTTGCTGCCTCAAAGTCCAATATCTCACAAGCATGAGAATATTTTAAAAAACCAACCCAACTCGAATAAATGAATCAACCAGTATAAGAAAAAAATTATATTATGAGTAATACTAAAATGAAAAAAATTAAACATAAATATGAAACAATCCATTAATTATATAGAAGTAAAATTTTAATTCTATTTGTGTAAATTCTACCATCAGGTATACTTCCCATTTTTTCAATGTAAATATATATCATCTTGTGAATATGAATATTTTTTATAGTTATAGTAGTACTCAAAAAATATAAATACACAAAACATTAATAAATGTTTTAAATTAAATAGTAATTAACTTCGAAAATACCTCCTCGGGGGATGCTATTTTGTTTATGGAATATTATCTATATAATAAATTTACAAACACAATAACCACAATCTATTCCATTTTATTATTTCATGCACTACAGAAACATTGATAAAAATAATTAATTTATTTTTTGGATAGTGAAATATTATTATATATACAATGATACTTGTTAACATGTATAACTATTTAGGCTCATTGTGTACATGCTCCGTCCTCATGCAATGAATTTCATGATATTTAAACGCCACCCTATCAAAATAGAATTATCATTAAAACATAATATAAGTTATATTACATGAAGTGTAGTTCTAAAACATTAGATTTTTTGTATTAATAATTTACAAACACCATCATGTGTGATCGTTTTGTTGGGTATCCATGCAGTGAATCTTGGAAATAAATATTTGGAGTGTCCAAATTGACCATAATGAGAATTAAATGCTTCCTAAAAAAAGTAAAGGTAATGAAATAAATTAAAAAATATTTTATATGATTAAATTTTATATTTTTACCCCTGTAACATTGGTATTAAAAAATTCCATCATCGATATATTTTTTTTCAAACAATTTTTAAAGTTTTGTCACTATTTTATACTTTCTTTTGAATCTATTTATTTTTGTTTTGTATAAGTGACTTGAGGAATAATTGGTTTAAATTTATGTTCCTGGGTTAATCCCTTCAATTGGTATTGATATATAGACCTGAAAAAAAATATGAAATGTATTTAGTCGTAATTAACATAGTATCATCTTTTAGAAAAGGAATCATGAAAACATACCTCATGTATACATTTAAAACTATGCCTCCTATCCATTCATAGATGAGGATTTTATTTAAATTATAAAGTGAAAATTTTTCAATATCATCCTCTCCATACATTTTTCCTTCAAAATCAAATATGTGACTACTACCATTTTGTAACTTTATATCCCCATGAGCCTTTAATGTTAGTAAATGTGTATATTTAATGGGTATGGTAAAATTGTTTTTGGAATATCTTTTTGATCAGTTGGTTGGTCATTTATATTGTTTTGAGTAAACCTTTCATTTCACCCCCTTCCCTTTTTCTTTCTGTAATAACATTCCTCATTTCAGAACATTTTTCAATAATTGTGAAATTTTTAGCATGAAAAATAAATTGGAAATGAATACTTGCTTGTCGATATGATTTTTTACAATATCTAACATCCATGCTGTGAATGATCCAGTACCTTGGTTGAATATATGAATATCTACATCATCAAGTTTAATAGGTAGCTCGGCACTCGGATCATGAGCTATGGTAATCTCTAATCTCATATGACATGTTGGAAGTGGTCTATTGTGGTGACTATTGTCTTTGATATTGAGCAAAGTATCCCTCACAACAAGGTGATGGGTGGTTGTTTATAGATATAAATTGCAATCATTTTAATGCTATAGAATATTAGTACGGTAAAGGTATCAATGTCTATCTGATTCACATTTAACAGAAAAAATTATTAGAATATTGATTACCTAAACTAAGATAGCTCTTTAAGGGGACTGGATCACCTCATATCTGGTAGGAGTGGGGTGGGATCTTCACACAAATTTTGTTATTGAGTTATTTCTTAACATTGGTTCCCTCACATAACATTTTATATATACTCAGTCTTCTATTGAAATTTTTCTACATGGGTAGCTAATCTAACTTTCATCTCTTCCATTTCTTTATCTTTATCCAGTTAAGGTTTTTTCCTCAAAATATATTTGGGTTGTCACCCCAAAACCCACACTTTTAATGCCTCCATACTATTTTTTCTGCTTCATGGACACTCATAATATGTTTTTATATGGTATATGTGTTTATGGTTCCTATATCTAATTTGGATAGAAAATATAGGAAAATATCTAATCATTGTTTTTTAATATAAATTTAAATAAAAACAAATTTTTATTATGTCATACTTACACATGTTTCCAAAAAAAATTGTTTGTTTTCATCTATTAGTATTTCATCCTTATTTACATGTGAGTCTTTCCATAGAATATGGATTGGGATGGAAGTGGATTTGGATTTGGATTCATCAATCTTCGTATAAACATAGGAAAATAATTGTGTTGTTTTTTAATGACATATAAAAGGTTTATGATACATTTAAAATGTATAAGAATTTTTTTCAAGTGAACCATACCCAATCCTTGCATTATAGTAGGGGTACGTAAGTTTTTCTATCATTTTCTTATTTTCATCACTGAGTTCCTATTTAATAAATAAAAAATTCCCAATAAAAGTGATGAATATGTGTATTTTCCAACAATGTATTACCAGCCACAATGTAATTGAAAATGCATATCCACACAACGGCTAGTAAACGCATCGTATGTTTCTTGTATTATCAGGTCTGCATACATAAGCGGTGGGTGGAAGTTTATTTTCCCTTTGACATCTTTAAGATAAAATCTCCTTATAATTGTGTGAAAGCCTCTTTGAATCCTTCCAGCACGAATTAAAAAAAATTCTTGTGGGAGTCATCGACTATAAGTTCATTGGAAAAATGATGATGAATAGTAAGTCAATGTTTCATTATTTTATTTTTTAGTAAAATAAATAAATGGTATCATAATGTTACCATAATCTCTTCCCAAATGAGTGTCTTATGAATGGGTAAAATATGGTTCCACAAATCTATATCAATCTTCATGTGATTTTGAGTGATGATCCTAATGTAGCTACTGAACATGGCCTTATTGGTGTTAACAGCCTACGTTGGATAGAGTTAGTGATATTCCATTTCCATAGTGTTATTAAAAATCTATATTATGTAAGAGGTGAGATTTTGTGTATCTAGGAGGTCTCTGAAAGTCAAAATGATCATGTAAATATAGATAGAACCCTTTATAAGTAATCCATTGTCTACTGATGCAATTATAAAAATGAGTCAAATAAGTTCCCTCTTAGATACATTGTTGAAAATGAAAACAAAAAAAAAGTAATTTTGAAACTCATTCAATACACAATTAATAGAATACATCCAACTTCTATCCATTTTGATTTAAAACACAAAATATTGCATATAATAAAATAAATCATAATTATCCAAATGAATTTGTTGAAGAAATAATAATCATATTAAAAATTTATAAAAATATAAAAATATATATATATTAATAAAATTTATGAAAGTATAAAAGTATTAAACTATTGATAAATTAAAAAAGTACATAGGTATAAAATTATAAATTATAAATTTATAAATTTTTATATCATTGTATAAATTTATAGAAGAATATAGAAGTATAAAATTATATATAATTTATAAAACAATATATATTTTAAATTAATATACATAATTTATAAATGTAGAAAATTTATAAAACTATATAAAAGTACAAATATTTTTTAAATGTATAAATAATTTATAGAAGTATATAGTTTTACTGTTTTATAAATGTATAAAATTATAATATACAAGAGTAAAATTTATGAAAGTATAAAAGTATAATTCTTTATAACAAACAAAACTATAATTATGTATGTTTTTATAAATCTAGAAAACAATAAAAGTATTTATATTTATAAATGAATAAAAGTATAAAAGTATAACTATTTAATAAAAAATTATTATTAAATTGTATTTGTATAATACTATATAATATAAAATTTATAAAATTTTATAAATTTAAAAATGTATAAAACTAAAAAATTATAAATGTTTAAAAAAAATTATATATAAATTATATAAATATAATAAAGATTATTCTTATAAAAAATTGAATTATAAATTAAGAAACAAACATGACTAATGTGCCATTATAAATCCATATTTTTTTAAATAAATTACACACTTTACAAGAAAATCCATAAATAATTTCCAAAAAAATTTACTCATAAAAAAATAAATATTCATAAGCACACTAAATCCATTTCTAAATCAATTTAAAATTTTTAAGATTATTTTTTTCTAAAATTCAACATCTAAGCCTTCACAATTCTCACAAATTATCATATAGGAGAACCTTCCCAACTTAATTATTATAACATGGAGAAATATCACATCAACAACTAATATATTCACCCTAAAATACTCCTTTTATAGCTAGGAAATAAATCATCCATTCATCTTAAACCATAAAATTTGATTCCATAAATTGATATTGTACAAGTCACCTATGAATATAAAACTATTTTGAAAATAATTTTTCTATGTTTATAATCCATATCAAATAAGGAATATATTCCTAAATTGATATTCAATATGTTTCATCAAAAAAATTGTGGTATTCTTCGGGCACAACCCAAGTTAGTAAAAAAATTATGTTCATTTCTTTTAGAAATGCATTATTTACCTACTCCTTCCATATAAATTCATTCACAATAAAGAATTAAAAAAATACTTTTGGGTAAAATTTATTTAAGATGAATGTGAAGGATTTTGAAGAACATTGGAGAGGAAAATTGGTGCATATGGAATTGGTTATCTATTGAGTGGTATTCAACACTATATTTCATATTTTTTTCTAACAACTACCAGATACAGTTCTAATGGATACTTTATGGACTTTATAGAGTCTCGGTATATAAATTATTAAATAAATTTTAACTCAATATATAATATATTTTAAAAAACATTATTTATAGTAGGTTCTAGTGTCATTACTTGTGATGTTCTACCAAAGTTTACAATTTATATTTTTCCTACAACCACAAACTATTGAATCATAGTAAATTAAATTATTGGGGTAAATCGTATGAGTAATAGGGAAGTCTAATTAAGATCTCTAGTTTGATTATTAGGACTCCACAATATTTTCAATTAATTTTTTAAATAATCTAAACTAACTAAATTAAAAAAACATAAACTGAACTTAACTAAAATTAATCTAATCAAAATAAATGAAGAGAGGGGAACCAATTTCATAGGTTAATTTTCATAATTTGGAAAAATCCAACTTGACTCATGAATTTATCAAACAAATGTCATGAGGATTCTTAAATGGACGATATTTTCTTGGTCTACCTCAAATAATTCAACCATGTATTGATAATACCTTTTGTCAATGCATTATAGCCCACCTAGGTGCAACAAAAATCAAAAAAAATAAATATATAGAAGGGGAGGAGGAAGAAACGTTGTTGTGGAATAGTGGACCTTGAAGAATACATGAATATTAGGAGCAAAATACCATATATTTGGAGAGGGTTCGATGGCGGTGGTAGGGTTATATGGTGTGATGTCCTAGACCTTAATTCCACTAAAGATACCCTAATCCCAATGGACCACACGGCCTCAAGTGCATCTCATTGAATGTTAGAGCCTTCCCACTAGCAGAATGGGACTAGGGTGTGTCTATGTGAAAACTATACCCTCATTTCTAAAGTGTATCATATCGGATCAATATAATATAACAAGATATAATTAAATAGCATAAGTAGTGTAATAGTAATCAGTACAATAGAAGCAGAGAGGTGAATTACCAACTGATAATCATATACAGAAGGAGAAGTTGATATAACTCATTTCACTAGATAGTTGTAAAACATTGTACAAGGTATCAGGAAGAAATATTATTCAAAAATAAAAAAAAGAAACCAAAATATATCCCTAAAATCTCGATATCAAGCTCGTTCATCTGCTACCAGGTCCATCCTAAGTTGTGAAACAATCAAGTTTCCAAATAAGTACACTTCCCTTTGTCAACAACACATACATCTAGTCTTCCTAGGTACTAGAGGCGCTTAGATAGGGTGTGCAATAAAATTTTGGTAGGCCACCACCAACTATGTTAATAACATCTTATTCATGTAATATAAACTAAAACTACACAATAATGTATATTTAAAAGTAAAATAATATAGTAACATAAATACCCAAGTACATGCTTCATCCCTCAGCTGGTTTCTTAACATGTAACCAATTCATTTATTTATTTAGTTCCAATTTACATATTTATTTCAAGTGTGGCATATCCAACACTTCCATCACCTTCTGATAATAATATTGAAGGTTTCAATATATAACAAGTCAACCAGGATGATAATAATAATAATAAAGGGGATCCAAGGGAATCACCAAGGCCTCCAAGACATCAAGGGTTACCTACTCAGTAGTAATTGTAGCCTGGATAAAGGGTAAGAGTGTAATCCAAGGAATGTTTTCCCATGGATTCAAAAATAGTGACTATCTAACTGATTCCATGGAATATGTCCAAGGTAAATGGGGTAAAAAGTGGATTGTCCCAAGGATATAACCAAGGCACCTCATGTCTATGGAAACCATGCTAGATCCAAGGAGTGTATCCAAAGAAACTTGTAGTAGTAAAGAAGGGATACTATAGTATCATACCAAGAATCCACTAAATATATAAGGATCTAGTTCAAAGATGGGTATTAACCAAGGAAACCAGAATACTTGAATGAAAATTGCATTCACAAGTGCTCAATGATATCCATAAGTAATTCAAAAGCTAACTTGAATCTGTCCATTCCTATAATAATGTAAAGTTCCATATGTAATTAGGCACCTTACATTTAATTCAATTTATAAATTTTATTTTTCCATGTGATAGTCATCCATTTGATAAGTTCATTTGGTCCAAGGCCTACCTTTCATTAGTGTAACAAAGCCATGGGGCATGAAACGTTTAATTAATTAATTAATGTCATAATCATTTCACTTGGTTCATTACACTACCTTTCATCATAAATGTAAAGGGGTGAAATGGTAAGAATGAAAACATTCATTTACATTCTATTATGCCATGTAATATATATACAACATACTTTCCAATTATATTTACAAATGATTAATGAAGTGAAGAACTTATCTTAGGTGGGAAAAGTGGAAGTAACTATGGAACTTTCCATATTCAATTCAAAAACCATTTAATATATGGAGGCTTACCATTAGAAGGGTCAAGTCGAGGTACCCCCAAATGGTGGCTCAAAAGTGTTTGAACACTAAAAACTCAAATATGGAGAATAACCTGCCTGGGGTGTTTGAAATTGTGGAAATAACCACTAAAAAGGATTACATATTTGGAAAGTATCTTAGACAAAATTTCTAATGACTACAAGAAAGTAATATAAATTCAAAAAATAATGCCCGATGAAATCGGTGTGATGGAATAATGATTTATAAAATGACGAAACATAAGGGATGAGTTATAAACCATCTACCTCGTACTTGTATGAATATCATAATCTTGTATCAGCCTATAGTTATTCCTATATTGGAGTTAATCTGAATAAAGGATCAACGCCCTAAAAATGGGGCATATTAGACTACAACTAAATAACATCATTTACAAAAGATTAAAAAGGAATCGAGATCTTACCGGAACATATCCAATGAGTTTAACGTCAATCAAATCGAAATCTGAATAGAAGAAAGATCAAAAATTCTCGAATATATGGATTTTGGATTCAAAAGTTAAGAGAAAACATGGTTTTTTCTAAAAATGATTCCCCTGCCTCTTTAAAAAAACATATCGGGTATTTACAAGATGTGTAAATACCTTACACATCATGTAAGGTTCAGGGTCCTTCCCCCAGGGAAAAACCCTCTACATGATATAAAAGGTCATGGACAGGATATTAAAAATTGTGTAATGATTACATGCCACATAATCCAATTACACATTGTGTAATTGGCATGTATCCATCCTTCAACCCTCCTTTTCCCTTATTTTCCAAAAACTACTCAACCAGCCCATGTCCTGACTATAGGGTCAAAGCTAAAATAGAACTTTACAAGTGACTAAAGTTAAAATTGAAAGGATCCATTCTTAATTCAATAAATAAGGTTCTTAATGGTGGTTTTAGAGACAGTGGTCAGCAGTAGTGGAGGTGGTAGGGTTCAGTAGTGGAAGTGGTAGGATTTGGCGGTGGAAAAGGTAGGGTTTGGCAGCAGTAGTAGTCCGATTCCATGATAACTTCAATGTGCGAGAGAAGGAGAATATTTTATGGTTGTTTTAACATTGGGGAATACTTTTATCATTGATTTCAAAAAAATTGTTAGTAAATAGTGGTTTTATTAGTGCTAAAATAGAAAGTACTGATAAAACCCATATTTATGAATGCTTTTTTAGAACTGATAAAGATACCCCTCTATCAGTGGTAAGAAAATGTTGATAAAGATTTAATGTTAATAATTTATTAATGTAACATTCCTAGTTTTTGAACCGAATGAAAAAACACAAGAAATAAATTTTTTCTGTTACCTAGGCTGGTCGGTTTTAAAACTGAGCATCAGAACTTTTTGTTTTCGATAGTCAACATTGCGGCATTGATAGAATAAAAATATTGAGTTTATTTTATTGATATGAGTTTTTGATTCTTTTCAAGAAATGAAATAACCCTTAAATGGTGCGTCATACGAGAAATCAGATATCATTGTTAGTTCTGGAGCGATGGGTTTACCCTAGGTAGAGTATAACCTTGATTCGAATCGGGTGTTTGGCACCCTCACACATGATAATTCCATATTTATTTTTATTTAATTAATTATTCCTATTTTTTAATAATAAATAATTATTTTCTATCAAACGGTGTGTCGAATGAGAAATATGAGACCACCAATAGTTCTGGGACATGGGTATTTCCCTAGGAAGGGTATGACCTTTGCGAGCATCAGATGTTTGGTTATATTGTACCTGAAGATAATTTATTTGGGTTATAAATATTTTTGTTGTCCTTTAGAAATAATAATAATAATTTTATTATTAATATTATTATTTTCATTGAATAAAAAAAATGAAAATACATTTCCATAATTAATAAAATTTTGGCAGTGTAAATAATAACCGGGCAATGTAATAAATATGATATAATTAATTATTCAAATTAAATTCAAATTAGAAATCAATATTAATTTAATAAATATTGTATTTTTTTAATGGTTATTGTTTTAAAATATTAATAGTGTCATTGATGAGTTATATTAAATAATAATTATTTTAATTATTTTCACTTAACGACTGAAATCAAGGTGCGGGCCATTTAAGTTTTTGTTGATCTAATTCTTTAAAGTGACCCTGGTTGCATGTCTGCGCTCCTCGTTGTAGGTCCCAGATTGCTATTAAAATTAATTAAATGATTGTTGAGGATTTATGTAAAATATTATTCCATTCCATAGCTTAGAGTTTTGGTTAAAAATAATTAAAAATTATTAAAGGAAATTAATGGAATTTAAATAGGGAAAAAATAAATAATAAAATAGATACGGTTGATGAGAAATTAAGAAAAATTAAAATGAGGTAAACCCATTTTAATTATTTATTTCATTTCTTCCACCATTTTATTTTTATTATTTTATTTATTTATCACCTTTTTATTTTCCTTTTTTTCTTTTCTTTCTTTTTTATTTCTTTTCTCCTCTCACCCTCTACACCCTCTCCTGTGTGTGGTGCACCCCCTCTCCCTATGTGGTGTCCACCACCTTCTTCTCCATTCAGAAGATCATTGCACCTCCATTTGTCATCTGTTTTCTTCGCTTTCAGGTGCACTGTGAACCTCTCTGTAAATATTATCCCACACACCATGAATAGTGTGATCTCATTCCAAATCCATTGTGCAGTTCGTCATGGAAGGATTTTACCCTATTTTGGGGTTTTTCAAAAATCTTCTATTTTCATTCGTTTTACGTCAAATCAAACCCTAACGTGGATCATAGGATCATCTACAACGATAATTTAGGGCGTCTACTCTCTTTCCCTCTGTTTCTTTGCAATTTATCAAAAAGCATTTTTGTGTCCTGAGTCAGTGCCTACTAGCTTTATGAAAATTCACCAAAACATTTTAATTTATTTTTTTCGTCAAGTTGTTGCGGCCCTTTTGATCATGAATTAATTTTTTTAATTTGTTTCAATGTGGTCGGAAACCCCTTTTGGTGTTCTAATGTGGTTGTTATAAATTTCATTAGTCCGGATATTTAATTCATTTAACTGCATGTATTTCACAGCCTATTTTTGTTGTGTTTAATTTAAATAATTATTTTAGAATAATTATGAACCTTGAATTATTGGATCTTTCATAGTTGTTTGTTATGAATTGTTTAATTTTTTAAATATGCATTCATGGTAATTTAATTCAATTAACTTCATGTGTTGCATAACCTATTTTTATTGTGTTGAATTTAAATAAATAATTTATATTAATTATGAACCGTGAATTGTTGGATTCTTGGTAGTTGGCTGTGCTGAATTATTTATTTATTTAAAAGTGCATTTATCTGCTTATGTTGATGCAGTATATTTCCTTATAAATATTTTTATGGTGTAATATTTAATTTGTACCTTGTGATGCACTGGTGTATCTGGTTAGTATTCAATTTGTGAGTTTACATGATGATTATGTCATATCCGATGCTGTGAAAACTTTAATTAAATTTGGTACGGGTAAAGGATGTGGGTCACATATTAAGAGCCACACTAAGACCCTTCGTTCTTTACTGGCTACCTCTATGTGTCGGGGGGTGGTGTCATTGTCTTTGCCGGGCTGAGACTTCCCTGGGCTTTCTAATACTTATTAGTGATATCGATTCCAAAATGGACCATCGGGACAGATCCATTGGCAATGTGGCTAAGCCAGCCATAGATGACACTCGACCCCTTTTTGCAAGATCGGGATGGACTTAGTGTAAAGCAATGCCTTGAGCGATACTTGGTCTTTCAAAAGATTTCCTTGGATGGGCTCTGTGGTATTGGATAAATTGACATATGTTCCATAGAGATACCTTCGATACAGGCTCGGACTCCACCTCTCAACTTTAACCATAATAATGATTCAGTTAAGGATTATATTATTTCCATTTGAGTCACTTGAGAATTGAGATATTCTTCTAATATGTGGAAGTGCACCTGGTTGACACCTGACTTAGACCCCAAGTTAAAGAATAATATTGGGGTATACCTCTTTCTTTATTACCTTGTTTATTTCTAGGTTTTATATATGTGTTTGTATGTGCATTCTACTGACAGGTACCCTTTCAGAATATTGGCTTAGGCTGAAGCAGGTGATTAGGCACGGGTGTCGTTTGGAACTAGGGCCAACTTATTTATTCCGTTACACTTAATTAATTTTCTGAAATTTTTATATAATTTAACACTGTATTTTATCATTGCATGAAATTCAAATGTTTAGACACCTTGGGTGCTGGCCTATTAGGATTTTATCTAACACCCTGCTCGGGTGTTATTGAAACACGAGTAGATTATATGATTGCATGTATTGACAAAGGGAAGCATGCTGCATCCGATTCTTGATTTATTGTTTCTACATAGGATGGAGACTGGGTCAGAGGACCGAGCCTTTCTCATCATGCAGTTGTCACACTTTTTTTCTTTACTTTTTAGTTGATAGTGTACTTGGGATCTTTTTTCTGTACTTTTAGTTTAGACATACATCATTGCATGACATCATTTTGTGAGCTTCCTCACACGATTCTTATTTAGTTGGATTATCCATATTGCTTTTGCTACATTTTATTCATTTATATTCATTTATATTCTTCTGGTATTTATTATTAATTGATGTTTACTTCCTCTATGATAATAACTTTTACCTATAAAGACATAGTCTCAACCTTGGACACAAAAAGACCCTCACTGCTAGTCGGCAGCCTCTGGAATTTGGGGAGATGAGCTTAAGGTCTTGTGATGCATCGGTCTGGCCACTGTCTTAGAGGTGATCTCGGTGAGGACATTACAAATTGGTATCATAGGATGTAGTTTTCTTCCTTTGTATTGCTATTTTGGATGGGTAGACAGGAGACTAGGAATGTGTCGACACTTCGTTAACAGTCGTACTTGAGTCTAATCACCCCATGTATGGGAAATGACCAAGTGGTCAGGTTTGGAATTTCTACTCATGCTTTGGTTGTTACAATTGATATGATTACACCTCAAGTGATTGGGGAAATTTCCGCTGCTTATGAATTTATAGATTTTATGATATTTTACCCTTTGGATATTTAGGTAAGGATAAAGCATTGCATGCATTATAATAGGCACATATGGATTCACATGCCTTGAATATTTCCATGCCATGTAGTTGTGTTTTAGGCTTCCTGTTAATTCAAATTGTTTTCCTTGAATATATTCCATGTCTATTAACTATTTAAAATTCCTTTTTGATACCATTTTTTGGTGATATATTTAGCATGCTAGCCTATTTCCATACTTCCTACTTAATAACATGTTTTCCTTGTAACATGCTTCTGTTCTTATTATCATGTCTTTGTGATTAAAATTTTATGCCTATTACAACATGTATCTCTCTGTTAGCTTCTTGTAGTGACCTTCTAGCTTGGTTGTTATGTAATTGGTTTCTCTACTAAAATTTATTGGTTTCTATTGAATGGGAGCCAAATTCCAAAACCTATAAAGTGTATAGTCGCTTTATAGGTTGATATCCACCCATATATCTAGTTTGATATGTGTTTTAACATGTTATAATTTCAAATTAATTGGTTAACTACTTAAAGGCACAACTATGACCAAGTAGTCTAGTTCATTCATGTTTCTTATGAGATAACCCGATAGGGGTGTTGTGACTCATAATAATTAAACAACTGTTTTTTTTTTGTATTCTAATGAACCCAGGTCAGCTTAATGGGACCCTTGAAGGTTTCCTTATCTTCTTGAAAGGATTTTATGTGATATATTTCCTAATTAAGGGTAGGATGGCAATTAATGTAAAATGTTTTAAAATGAAGTTTTATAAAACTTGCATGTTTTCCCATGAGGCATTGTTTAAGATCATGTACATTGCATTTTGTTTTGAAAAAAATGGCACTTGTGGTTTGGATTAAATATTTTGATGATTTAATATTAAATGCGATTAAATATAAAGGGCTTGAATATGGAACATGTAGCAATTTCCTCTATTTATGACCCTAGAATAAGAGTAGTTTCTGTTCCTCCTTGATTATCTTTGAAATAGAACCTTTCACATTTCATTGTCCCTGGTCGGACCCCTTTGCTTAAAATAAAACCCTTGTTTGGACGGGTGGTCATGTTTTCCTTGACTTTTGTTTCGTGCTTGAGCATCAGTAATTATAATTTCCATCAGGTTAGGAATGCCTTAAGAATATTCATTTGCTTCGTAGTCATTAGACCCTCTCTTATCCATTGTGATGGATGACATGGTATGTCTTCATCTGAGTTAAAAGTCATCTTACTTCTATATCACCTCGGGGTAGTATGTGTTCATGTACGTGATGCCATTGAGTTCGTAATGCTATGATGAACTGGTTGAGTTTAGTGTAATCATCAATTCTTGAACTATTAAATACATTTCGGGTCATCTCTATAGTACAAGGACTTCTATGTCAAAGGAATCATGTTCATCCCAATGCTCGAGATAACATCCAGAAACTCAAGTGTTTTGACATACCAGCTAGTTTGGTTGTGAGTTCATGGCAATTGAGTAAACATTTTAGTTCTAGTAATATTCAAGTCCTGTTAGTGTACTCTTCCTTAAGTTACAAGCATGTCCCCTATATTTTCTTCATCCTTGATTCACTAAGAGATCATCGGTCTTACACTGTGCTAAAGAATTAAATTTTGTTGGGCTTGTTTATGGTGTTTTTCTTAGTGTATCACACAGATGTATCATTTTTATCAAGGATTTTTTTTTCTTGAGTGACCCTTGGATTTCTTTGTAAGAATTCCTAACGAACTCTTGTACACCATCTGTTTCATCTATCTTGACCGCCATGATGATTCCACTCAAAGCTCAGTCAACGTTTTGATATGGGCATCTTGTCATTATACCAACGTCTCACTCATAAACATGGAGTATGGACTACCTTGCATTATTTCCTTTCACTTTTTTGTGCCAATATGAGGTTACCCTAGACTTATTTTCAGGTTCGGTGATGCCTAAATAAATGAACATCACCGTAAGTCAGGTATGAACTTCTTTGGATGTGTTCAGGTGAAGGTGAGATACCATTGAAAAAGACTTCACAGTTTAGTCTCTAAAACACCTCCCAAATACGCTGAGAACCTTCAAAAATGGTCAGTCGGAGTGGCTTGACAAGGTCTATATCTTTCTCAATGAAGTGGTTAGTTAAGGAACATTTTTTGACACGTCATCATGTGAGACAAGTACGGTTTGGGTCGACCAGTGTTTTTCATAAAAATCTGGCTCGACGTGGTATTTAAGGGTGATGGGGAATCGATAGTTTTATTTGTTTCAGAAATCAAGGTAGAAGTGTCTCTAAAATGGTTAAGGACGTGTCTTGTACGAAATTCTGACGGAGGAAGGTGTTGTGACCTGAAATTTTCCATCTTCTAACATTAAAACCAATGGTGGGAAGTAACTTTGACAAAATGTTTAATGAGATGATGACATGTTCGTGTCTCTAGCTAAACAAGTTTGAATAAGTGATGTATTAGTGTATCAGTTGGAAAATGGGTGTTGGGTTAGATATTAATGGCTTATGTTCCGCTTTTATAACCCAATTTTGAACATGTGTTGAATGTTTGAAGACCTTTTTTATAAGACTTCATGAGACTGCAGATCGTATGAGAGTTACATTATTCCAAAAGGATTCTTAGGGAAGAGAATTTCTAAGGTGGGAAGGTTATAACGTTCTGTGTTTTGAAACAGATGAAAAAACGTAGGAAATAAATTTTTTCCATTAACTAGGATGGTTGGTTTTAAAATCGAGCGTCAGAACTTTTTGTTTTTGATAGTAGACATTGTGGTATTGATAGAATAAAAATATTAAGTATATTTTATTGATACGTGTGATAGTTTCTTTAAAAAAATAAAATAACTCTCAAATGGTGTGTATTACAAGAAATCAGATACCACCGTTAGGTCTGGAACGTCGGGTTTACCCTAGGTAGGGTATAACCTTGATTCGCATCGGGTTTTTGGCACCCTCGCACATGAAAATTCCATCTTTATTTTTAATTAACTAATTATTTCCATTTTCAAATAATAAAAAAATATTTTCTCACAAACGGTGTGTCGAATGTGAAAATTTGAGACCACCAATAGTTCCAGGACATGGGGTTTACCCTAGTTAGGGTATAATCATTGCCAGCATCAGACATTTGGTCATATCGCACCCGAAGATAATTTATTTGGGTTATAAATATTTTTTTTCGCCTTTAGAAATAGTAATAATAAATTTATTATTAAAATTAGTATTTTTGTTGAAGACAAAAAATAAAGATACACTTCAATAATAAATAAAATTATTGTGGAGTAAATAATAGCATGGTAATGTAATAAATATGATAATATTAATTATTCGAATTAAATACAAATCGGCATTCAATATTAATTTAATAATCGTTATCTTTTTTTAATGGTTATTGTTTTAAAATATTAATGGTGTCATTGATTTGTTATATTAAATAATAATAATTTTAATTATTTTAACGTATCGACTTAAATCATGGTGTAGGAAAATTATGTTTCTATTGTCCTAATTCTTTAAAAAGACCCAAGGCACGCGTCCGCGCACCTCATTGTGGTTTCCGGATAGCTATAAAAAAAAATTAAATTATTTCTCAGGATTTATGTAAAATATTATAACGTGCCATAGCATAGAATTAGGGTTAAAAATAACTAAAATAGATTAAAATAAATTAATGGAATTGAAAGAGGGATAAAAATAAATAATAAGATAGATACGATAGAAGAGAAATTGAAAATAATTAAAATCAGGTAAACCCATTTTAATTATTTATTTCATTTCTTCCACCATTTTATTTTCATTATTTTATATATTTACCTTATTTTTATTTTTCCTTTTTCTTTTCTTTTCTTTCCTTTTTATTTCTTTTCTCCTCTCTTCCCCTCCTCCCTCTCCTGTGTGTGGTACACCCCCTCTCCCTATGTGGTGTGCACCACCTACTCCTCCATTCGGAGAATCGTCGCGCCTCCATTCGTCGTATGTTTTCTTTACCATCAGCTGCACTGTGAACCTATCAGTAAGGCACATCTCATGCACCAATAATCATGCGATATCATTCCAAATCCTTTGCTTAGTTTTTCACAGAAGGATTTTACCCTATTTTGTGTTTTTTCGAAAATCTTGTATTTTCTTCCATTTTAGGTCAAATAAAAGCCTACCGCAGATCATAGGATCATCTACGACCATAAGGTAGAGTGTCTACTCTATTTCCCCATGTTTCGTTGTGATTTATAAAAACACATCATTGTGCCGTTAGTCGGTGCCTACCGGCTTTGTGCAAATTCACCCAAACTCTTTATTTTATTTGTTTTGTCATGTTTTTTCATCCCTTTTGATCAAGAATTAATATGTTTAATTTTTTTCAATGTGGTCGGACACCCCTTTGGGTGTGCCAATGTGGTCGGTATAAATTCAGTCTGCCTAGGTATTTAATTCATTTAACTACATGTATTGTACAACCTATTTTTTTTGTGTTAAATTTAAATAATTATTTTAGAATAATTATGAACCTTGAATTTTTGGATATTTGGTAGTTTTTTGGGATGAATTATTTAATTATTTAAATGTGAATGCCCAGACATTTAATTTAATTAACTGCATGTGTTGCGTAGTCTATTTTTGTTGTGTCGAATTTAAATAAATAATTTAGATTAATTATGAACTGTGAATTGTTGGATTCTTGGAAGATGGTTATGCTGAATTATTTATTTATTTAAAAGTTCATTTATATGCTTATGTTGATGTGGTATCTTTCCTTGTTTATATTTTTATGGTGTAATATTTAATTTGTACCTTGTGATGCATGGGTGTATCTGGTTAGTTTTCAAGCTGTGAGTTTATATGAGGATTATTTCATATTTGCTGCTATGAAAAATTTAATTAAATTTGGGGTGGGGAAAGGAGGTGGGTCCCATTTTAAGGGTCACACATAGACCCTATATTCCTGACTGGTTACCTCTACATGTTGGGGGGTGTCATTGGCTTTTCCAGACTGAGACTTCCCCAGGCATTCTAATACTTATGATTGATACCGATTCCAAAAGGGCCCATCGAGAGGAATGCATTGGAAATGTGGCTAAGTTATCCTCAAATGAAACTTGACCCCTTTTGTGAGATTGGGACAGACTGGGGGTAAATCCATGCCTTGGGCAATACTTGTTCTTTCGAAAGATTACCTTGGACGGACTTGGTGGTATTGGATAAATTGACGCATGTTCCGTAGCGATACCTTCGGGATGGGCTCAGACACCAACTCTCTTCTTGAACATTAATAATGATGCACTTAAGGTTTATATTATTTCCATTTGAGTCACTTTAGAATTGAGATATTCTTATAATATGTGGAAGTGAACCTGGTTGACACTTGACATAGACCCCACGTTAAATCACAAGCTTGGGGTATAACTTTGTCTTGTTTACCTTGTTTTTTCTAGGTTTTATATATATACGTGTACGTACATTCTGCTAACAGGTACCCTTTCAGACGACCAGCTTATGCGGAAGCTGGTGATTAGGCATGGGTGTCTTTTAGAACCTGGGCCGACATATTTATTCCATTGCACTTAATTAATTTTATGAAATTGTTTTATAATGGCACATTGCATTTTATCATTACACGAAATGGAAAGGTTTAGAATCCTTGGGTGTCAGCCTATATTGAGATTTTATCTCACACCCTGCTCGGGCGTCGTCAACACCTGAGTAGATTATTTGATTACAGGTATTGACAAAGGAAAGCGTGTTTCTTCGTATTATTTATTGATTGTTGATGCTTAAGACGGAGACTTGGGTAGAGGACTGAGCCTTGCTCGTGATACAGTTCTCAAGATTTATTTCTTTTCTTTTTAGTCTATAGCATACTTGGGTTTAGTTTTCTGTACTTTCAGTTTAGACATACATCATTGCATGACATAATTTTTTGAGCTTCCGCGGTTGATTCTTATTCAGTTTAATTATCCATATTGCTTCTATAGTAGTTTATTCATTAATATGCTTCCACTATTTATTATTAATTGTTATTTACTTATGTTGTGGTAATACATATTACCTTTGAGGGAATAGTCTCCCCCTCAGACACAAAAAGGCCCTCACTGCTAGTCAGTAGCCTCTGGCATTCATGGAGATGTGCTTGAGGTCTTGTGATGCACCAGTCCGGCCACAGTCTTAGAGGTGAGCTGGGTCGGGACGTTACAATTAATATTATTATATATTTAAAAAAAAATTATATAGAGTAAATATATTTATAAATATTTGTATATATTTATATATTTATATATATTTATAAAATTATAAATATAATAAATATATTTATTATATTTATATGAAGACATATCTAATCATTGATTTGGTAACCCAAATCCACAACCCTACGAAATTTTATTAACAAAGTAATGGAAATCATATACACACAGCTTGGCCCATAGACCTACATTCTTGTAAGACTAAAAATCCAATAAAATAATTTCCTATAGGCCCAATGAATGAATGTCATATGACCATGATGCTAGTCGAAAGATACCGACAATGAAGATCGTGCGCACCCAACCACATTAATTCGACTAACTGACAAAACACCACCCTAGGACATCAGATGAATGAAGTATTGTTCACCCAAGGATGTCATCATTCCCTTCATTGTTATCACTCTCATTTTCATGATTGTCCCTAGTGAACATCATCAGAGATTTTTTTTATACACTTCATCAATGGGAAATCTCATTATTGGTGTCTCATACCACCGATAACTCAGGGTTCCAAAGAACATCACACCATCAGCATCCCATACCACTGAGAGTCATCATGACTGTAAAATCCCAAGTAAATAAAGAATAATACATTTTCATAATTATTAATATTTGTGAATTAAATATTAATTTTAATTTAAATGGGTTTCTATGTTTGATGGCGTACCTGATACTCAACAACGGGTTTCTTTGAAATCTCACGTTGCACACAAGGATGGTTAATACTAAAAAAAAATAATATAATATTATTATTTTAAAGGGTAGTTAACACCTATTTGTTGTAATGGTAGGAATGAACATAAATAACTAAAATATGATTAAACATGTTTGTTAAATGTTTTCACATTTATCTAATAAAATTTAGAGACTTAAAATGTGAATTAATCTAATTTTAAGCATAAATACTCTAATATTCTTTAAAAGGTCGATTTACTACCTTTTAATGGAGAACCCTCTTTAAATATAGTTTTGTTCACTTTTATATGTTCTATTTGACAAAATAAAATTATATTTTAGAATCAGGACTTCAAAATTTACTTTGGGTAAATTTTTGGTATTTTTCTGATAAAATTCATTTTTTAATGAATAGTGAAAAATTCTGTATTTTAATTCAAAAAAAAATTAAAAATATAATTTATTTATAAAGATATAATAATTTTATAGTTGGTTTTAAAATTTTACTAGATTATATTTTTACCATTTCATCCAATGTTGGTCATTGGAAGTAATTTCACGTTGAAATTGGACATAAACAAATATCAATCTTTTGATAGTTATTATTTCTTAAAAACAAACTTTTTGTTTGGAAAATGGGAATTAATTTTAAATTAATTAATGAAAATTCTATATATTGAATTTGGTAAAATATTCATCATTTTTTAATTTGTAATATCAAATATATCTTAAGCTGATTTTTTTGTATTTTGCTGAAAAACTTCAATTTTTGATGAATAGTGAAAACACTGAGTAGTAGTTAAAAAGATGACTTTTTCATTTAAATGAAATTTTACCACTTCAGTGAATTTAATTTAGAAAATACAACATACATGGTTGTTATTAGTAAGTAAAATGTGGTTCAATAAGATGAAAATATTTTTTGGTGAATCGTAACTTTTGACTTTTATTTACCATGGTTAAATGTAAATAGGTTCATTCAAGGTAAGAAGAATATTATAATAATACCAAATTACCTTAAAACATTTAATAAATTTATTGGATGAGTCATGGAAGACCATGGTAATATTATGTTCTATTTTGGGACCACATGGAACCACTTAAGTGTGATAATGACACTTTATTTTAATTAACTTAAAGTAAAGGGCCAGAATGACATAAACAAATATCTTTTAGTAAATAAACTTTTACATAGGGTTATATAAGTTATATTTTCAACTATAAATATTATTTTTATATCAAAAATTATTTCTACATCATGGTATTTTTTTAAAATTTTTAGACATCAAATAAATAAAATTATTTACAACACAATAATGATGCAGTGTTAACCTAATTTATAAATGACTTAAATAAATAATATTATAAAGAATAAAACAATATCCAAAACTTGTCCAATTATTATTGGATGATTTTATTTTGACCGCGAGTAATCTTATCTTCGACTTTAAATAGTTTTGGACCTTTAGAAACAGAAAATCAATATATGATAAAATAATATTTTCACACTTTCCTAAAGAGCCCATCCTCCCCCTTATAAAAAGCCATAACATCTAACTCATTACTCACACATCTCAAGAACCTTATATTATCCAACATCTACCCAAATAATCTCTAAAACCCCTATCTTTCTCCTAGAATCCTTACCTTACATAGAAGGCACTTCAAGAAAACCCTTTTGGTTCAAACCAAAGGGAGTTACCTGATTTAAAGGTAACGTCTTCTCTTAAGTTCTTTGGTTTTATTTTACTTATCCAACCCCCTAAAATATTTTTATTAATTTCTTTTATAACACAACTGGTATCCTCAATATACTAGGTTGTTATTATGTGAAGGGTTCCAACTAATATTACACACATCTCCATCTAATGGGTAAAGAACATAATGTTTCTGTGGATGGCAAATTAATGCCTCACAATACGATGATTGTTCAATATTCTCATACCACATATTATGGTGACCATTATGATAGAACTATATTTATATATGATATATTTTATATTTATATTGTTTCTATGCTTCTGTATTTTTCATTTATATAATACCTTTATGAATTCCATAGTGGGTAAATACGACAATCTCATTTGTGGAAGTGCGGACTACCACCCCCTCAAAGTGATATGACTTGTTCATACCATATGTGGAACATATAAAGTATGGAGTTACAGTGATTATATGTATGATATTATACTATAATTATAATATACCTATTTATCATTATGATTTGATTCCATTAAATATGAAATAGAAATGAAAGTAGCGTTCATGCGTGCGTACGACTTACCATCTCCCTGAATGGTACATTTCATTTCATTCCTCCAAATGTTATGTAATATTATAAATACATATATATATAGGATATATATTATATATATGATATCTAAATCATTAATATATTTCTGGTTACAATGATCTTTTCACCACCTGGACAAATTGTAATGATAAAACGACCATTTTTGACTCAAGTACCAAATATCGATAAAACAACCATTATTAACTTAAATGATTACATAATGTTTATAACATGGAAATAATTGATTTAAAAGGAATTATAACCTTGAAAAAGTTTCTTAATCATGTATAAATTAACTTTATTTTATTATTTAGGAGATTAAAGAACGAACGGGTCAAATCGGACACGAGGTAAGGGACTTCGTCTCAATATCCTTTCATTGAGGCATATTTTGTTTTATACACAAATTTATTTTATATGTAGTATAAACCCATTTAAATTTTTCATTTATTAAAAAATAATCTTTTCTCTACTAAGTGTTTTACTAAATGAGAAAAAATAATGTTTCTTTTAACGTACACGGTGAAAACGACTTTTCTTCTGCCACGAGTATTATTTAATCTTTGGATTCCTTAACAAGCCATAATGTTTTAGAAAGGAAAATAAATACCACATACTCTGTTACATATTTTGGTATTGAAAATTGTTTTCATAATGGATTTTTTATGTCAATATATTTAAATGATATATTGTGATTGAAATGTGGAAATGTTATCTTTCCTTTATATTTGTTTTATGTGTAATGAATATGTTATGGTTCTTGGGAATTGTTACATATAGGGGTGGTTCCGTGATAAACCTAGGGTGGTTGAGCCCGATATATCTCTCCAATGCATTGGGTAAAGTGATGGAGGTAAATGTGAATGTTTCTCCTAAGATATTTAGGTAATATACTGTGATGGGTATTCAAAATATAACTCCCTACGTAGCTATGATAGCTAAAATGTAAGTATGACATAGATTCCACAAGTTACCTTTATGATTTATGTTTTATATTTGTTATTCATAAATATTATGATTTCATGAGGTATGTTAAATATCTTACGTTATGAATATAATGATAAACTAATGGTTTATTTTTTTGTTTTATAACCCATACTAATATTTTTATGCTCATCCCATGTTTTGAAATGTTTTTCATAGGACTTAAATATGAATAGGGTCAAGGATGGGATAAAGGAAAAGTCATGCTATCTAAAACATGTAACTAGTCATGAATCTTTTGTTCAATAGTTTTTATTTTGGGAAAAAATGGAAACTGAGTAGAAGTGTCTAATTTGTAATTGTTGAGATGTAATGTAATAGTTATGTCATGATTCTATAAAACTCTAAACCTGAAAAGATCCTTAATGTGAATTATTCATTTAATTCATGACTATGTAATGTATTAAGGTCGGGTCCTTATAGTTGGTATAAGAGGTCAGTTTATATAACTTTAGGAGTTTGGGTATTGTTAAATTCATATCCACAAATTAATTTTTGTTAATATTGAAATGATAGAATTTATAGATTACCATGTTGCTTCACCTATGATATCTCTGTGTTCAGAATGGTATTATGCAGAGGAAATAGGGAAACTATGATGGGATGACATCAGGAGGAAGAAAACCTTCCAAATAAACAACTTGAGATGGTAAGAATCGGAACTGAACAGTTTTCTTCAGGGATGGCACAGTTTACTTAGGCTATAAATGGTTGTTTGATGTTCAAAAAAGGTAGAATGGACTTTGTCATTGATCAGGTGTTCTTTGACAAATAACAGAATAAGAGGTCAAGGTGGAAGGCAAAATGGAAGAACTCTTCATAAATGTATGATGGTAAGAAACATAAGTTTACAATTTATGAAAATTGTGGTAATAATCATGCTAGGGAATGTCTTCTAATTTCTGGTAAGTTCTACCAATGTGGTAAAATGGGACGTAAGGCTCATAATTGCACTGAAAAAGAACAGGGTAATGGTTAGAAAAAATCTTATTTACAGTTTGTAAAATTTTTTATGTGTAATGAAATAAGTCATTATGAAAAAGAGGGTCCAACAAAGAACTCAACTAAGGGAAAGCAGTCAGGCTACAAACAGAAATGGGTGTAAAAATCATTTGCAACTACTTCAGTAGATGTTGGGCCATCAAATGAAGTTGTATCAGGTACACTGTTTGTTTGTTCATATTATTCCAATGTGTTTTTTGATTCGGGTTCTACACATTCATTCATTTTTGAGATGTTTTCTAGTAAATTGGTAATTCCATCTCAATATATAAATCCTGAACTTATGGTAAAAAAACCAGGGGAAATGTTGAGTCAAAAAAAAATATAAGAACCTTCTTATCCTTGTGTACAGAAAAAATCAAACTGCAAACCTTATTCTTTTTCCACTATTTTAGTTTGATGTTATTTTGGTTATGGATGGATTTCTATTTATCATGCTAAGATTGAATGTAGAGATAAAGAGGTTTCTTTTCGGAAATATTCTCAGTTTGTTTACAAGAATAAACCCTTACTTTTTATAACATATCAGGAAGTTGAGAAACTAGTAAAATATGTAAATGAATGTTACCTTGTCCATATTGTTGAAAACAAAGGAACTATTAAGATTAATGATATGCCAGTGGTAAATGAGTATCTTGATGTTTTTCCTAATGAGTTTCTGGTTATTATACCTGATCGGGAAGTTGAATTTACTGTTGACTTAGTTTCTAATGCTAAGCCAATTTCAAAACCCCATTATCGAATGGCTCAAATTGAACTTTTAGAGTTAAAGAAGCAATTGCATGAGTTATTAGATAAAGGTTTCATTCAACTTAGCACATCACCATGGCATGATCCTGTCTTATTTTTTAAAAAGAAATATGGTTCAATGAGACTTTTCATTGATTATAGAACATTGAATAACATCACTATTAAGAACAAGTATCATTTGCCTCATATAAATGATTTGATTGATCAGCTCTAGGGAGATCACTATTTTTTCGATGATTTACATCAGTTCAGGGTACCATTAGTTGAACATAAAAGAAGAAGACACTCCAAAGACCATGTTTCGTACTAGATATAGCCATTATGAATTTGTAGTTATGCCTTTTGGTTTAACCAATGCACCTGCTGTATTCATGGATCTTATGAATATAATTTTCTATGAGTTCTTGGATAAGTTTGTGGTTGTGTTCATTGATGATATTTTGGTTTATTATAAAAGTAAATAGGATCATGAAAGTCATTTAAGGTTTGTCTTACAAACCTTAAAACATAAGTAACTATTTGGGAAATTCAGAAAGTGTGACTTTTGGTTATAGAAAATTTCATTCCTTGGTCACATTGTTTCAAAAAATGGCATAACTGTTGATCCTACTAAAACAAAAGTTGTGGAAGAATGGCCAATACCCAAAAATATAACTGAGATCCATAGTTTTTTGGGTTTAACAGGTTATTACCATAGGTTTGTTGAAAATTTTTTATGGTTATCTAGCCCACTAACTATGTTAACTCGAAAAGGTGTTAAGTTCATTTGGACAAAGGAATGGAATGATTGTTTTCATGAATTGAAAATAAGTTTTGTGAATGATCCCATTTTGGAACTACCTTCCATAAATGGTGAGTTTTTGGACTATAGTGATTATTCATTGCAAGGAATTGATTTTCCCCTATGCATAATGATCATGTAATTGATTATGCTTCACATAAATTGAAACATCATGAGTTAAATTACCCTATACATGATTTGGAATTAGCTGTTGTTGTTTTTTCTTTAAAAATTTGGAGGTATTATTTTTATGGAGTAAAATTCAAATTATATACTAACCACAAAAATTTAAAGTATATATTCACTCAGAAATAATTGAACATGATATATAGGAGATGGTTTCAATTAATCAAGGATTATGATTTCATGATCCATTACCATCCAGGAAAAGAAAAAAAGTGATTGATGCTTTGAGTCGAAAAAGTAATGCTTCATTAACCATGCTACATTTGGAACGAGATCCTTTGGTTTTTGATTTGATGAAATTTGGAATAGAATTTGTTGGTGAATGAAATTATTCTATTTTGTTTCAGGTATCATTGAGATCATCTCTATCAGACAGAATTAAGAAAGCGCAGAAGGAAGATAGTGAGTTGTAGAAAAAGGTAGTGTTGGTTCAGAAGGGTATGTTGCATAATTTTAACATTGATAATGATTTTATTTTGAGATTTGGGAAGATATTATGCGTGCGTTGTGATTCACAGTTGAAGAATGAGTTTTTATGTGAAGCTATTAGTTCTCCATTTTTAGTTCATCCTGGCAGTACTAAGATGTACAAAGATCATCAGGAGTATTACTGGTGGGATGAAATAAAAAGAGATATTGTTGACGTTACTGTATGGTGTTTGACTTGTCAGCAGCTTAAATAATAATGATAGTTACTCAAATGGATGTTTTGGTCTTTACTGGTGCTAGAGTGGAAATGGGAAAATATATCCATGGACCTCATTGTGGGATTACCGAAGACATATCAAGGTAATAATGCAATCAGGGTTATTATTGATTGGTTGACTAAATCTGATCATTTCCTTCCTATTCGAGATACTTTGTCTCTTGATCAACTTTCTCCGTTGTATGTAAAAGATATAGTCTGGTTGCATTGAGTTCCCCTCTCCATTGTATATAATCGTGATCCTAGGTTTACTTCTAACTTTTTTAAAGTCCTTCAGAAGTCTTTAGGTACTGAATTAAATTTTACTACAGTTTTTCATCTGCAATCAGATGGGCAATCAGATTGAACAATTTAGACTTTGGTGGATATGTTATGTGCTTGCTCGATTGATTACCAGAGAAGTTGGGACCAACATCTTTCTTTGGTTTAATTTTCATATAATAATAGTTTTCATTCCAGTATACAGATGGCTCCATTTGAGGCATTATATGGGAAGTGGTGTTGAACTCTACCTTTTTGGGATGAAGTAGGTGAAAGGAAGTTGATGGGACCAGAATTGGTAGAAGAGATAGCAAAAAAAGTTCAGTTGATTGGGAAGCACATGAGAACAAATCAGAGCAGGTAGAAAAGTTCTGCGGATAATTGGAGGAAGGATCTTTCTTTTAAGGTGGGTGATCATGTTTTTCTCAAAGTTTCTCCATGGAAAAGTATGATGCATTTTGGTAAGAAGGGAAAGTTTGGTCCAAGGTTCATTAGACCTTATGAAATTCTAGAGAAAGTTGACCATAGAGAGAATGTATTGTGGAATAAGTTAATTCACCAGGTAAAGGTTTTGTGTAAAAACCATATGGTTGAAGAGGCAACATGGTAATATGAAAATTCTATGTGAGATAAATACCCCCATTTATTTTATAAGTGAATAAAATTGTGAGGACGCAATTTCCAGAAGGGGGAAGGATGTAACATCCTAAGTAAATAAAGAATAATACATTTTCATAATTATTAATATTTGTAAATTAAATATTAATATTACTTTAAAGTGGTTTCTATGTTCGATGGTGTACCCAATACTCAACAATGGGTTTCATTGAAATCTTACATTGCCCACAAGGCTGAGTCTAACTACTAAAACAATAATATAATATTATTATTTTAAATGGTAGTTAATGCCTAGCCCTTGTAATGGCGGGAATGAACATAACTAACTACAATATTATTATACATGTTTGTAAAAAAAAATTCATTTAACCAATAAAATTTAGAGTCTTAAAAAGTGAATTAATCTAATTTTAAGCATAAATACTCCAATATTCTTTTAAAGGTCGATTTACCACCTGTTAATGGAGATCAATCTTTAAATCTAGTTGTAGTCACTTTTATATGTTCTATTTGAAAAAATAAAATTCTTCTTTAGAATCAAGACATCAAATTTTAATTTGGGTAATTTTTTGGTATTTTTCCGATAAAATTCATTTTTTAATGAACATTGAAAAATACTATATTTTAATTCAAAACTACCTTTTAATATAATTTTTTATATGTTTAGATTATATTATTAATTGGTTTTAAAGTGTAACAAGATTATATTTTTACAATTTCATCAAATGTTGGTCATTGGAAGTAATTTCACTTTGAAATTGGACATAAACAAGTGTCAATCTTCTGATAGTTATTATTTCTTAAAAACACCCTTTTTGATTTGACAACGGGAATTAATTTTAAATTAATTAATCAAACTTCTATGTGTTGAATTTACTAAAATAGGCATCATTTTTTAATTTATAATTTAAAATATATATTAGGCTGAATTTTTGGTATTTTTCTGAAAAACAACAATTTTTAATGAATAGTGAAAACACTAAGTAGTACTTAAAAAGATGAATTTTTCATTTAAATGAAATTTTAACACTTCTGTGAATTGAATTTAGAAAATCTGAAATACATGGATGTTATTATTAAGTAAAATATTGTTCAATAAGATGAAAATAGTTTTTTGGGTAATAGTAACTTTTGACGTTTATTTACTGTGGTTAAAGGTAAATAGGGTAATTCAAGGTAAAAAGAATATTATAATAATACAAAATTATTTTAAAAGTTGTCCTATCCATATTGTATGAGTCGTGTATTAAAATGGGCATCCATGGGTCCTTTTTGGGACCCCATGGAGCCACTTAAGAGTTATAATGACACTTTAATTTAATTAACTTACTGTAAAGGCAAAAATGACATAAACAAATGTCTTTTAGTAAATTAATTTTTACTAAGGATTATATAAGATATCTTTTCTACTATAAATATTCTTTGGAAAGATAAAAAGATTTTGGTTATTTTTTTAATTTCTAGACATCAAATTAATAAAATTATTTATGACACAATAATGATGCAATGTTTACCACATTAATAAATGATTTAAATAAATAATATTATAAAGATTAAAAAAATATCCAAAACATGTCCAATTATTATTAGATGATTTTATTTCGACCATGAGTCACATTATATTTGATTTTAATTACTTTTGGACCTTTATAAACTGAAAATAATTATATAATATAATAATATTTTCACACTTCCTTAAAGATCCCCTCCTCCCCCTTATAAAAAGCCCTCACCTATAACCCATTACTCATACCTCTCAATCCCATTGGATCATCCAAAATCTACCCAAATAATCTCTTGTCATCCCTCTATTTCACCTAGAATCCTTACCTTAGGTAGAAGGCACTTCAAAAAACCCTTTTGGTTCAAACCCATTGGAGTTACCCGATTTTAAGATAATGTCTTCTCTTAAGTTATTTTGTTTTATTTTACTTATCCAACCCCCTAAACTCTTTTTATTACATTTTTTTAGAAACACCAGTATCTTCATTAAAATAGGTTGTTTTATGATAATTATTTGAACTACACTTACTCACACCTCTATCTAATGGGTAAAGAACATAATGTTTCTATGGATGGAAAACTAACGTCTCATGAAACAATGATTGTTTAATCTTCTCATACCACCTCTTATGGAGGCCATTATGATGGAACTATATTTATATATGATATATATTATATTTATATTGGTTCTATGAATCTTTATTTTTCATTAGTATAATACCATTAGGGATTCCATAGAGGGTAAATACGATAATCTCATTTGAGGAAGTGCGGACTACCTCCCCCACAAAGTGATATGACTCGTCCAGGGCATACATGGAACATATAAATAATGGAGTTACAGAGATTATATATATGATATTATACTATAATTATAATATACCTATGTATCATTATGTTTTCATTCCATTAAATGCGAAATAGAAATGAAATTAGCGGTATTGCCTACGTATGGCTTACCGTCTCCATGAACAGTGCATTTCATTTTTTACCTCCAAATGTTATGTACTATTATAAATACATGTATATACTGGATATATATGATATATATGATATCTAAATCATGAATATAATTCGATATATAATGAAAAGTTTACCACATGAACAACTTGTAATTATAAGTTGTCTATTTTTTACTCAAGTACCTAATATCGACAAAATGACCACTATTAACTTAAAAGATTACATAATACTTATAACATGGTAAAAAGTGATTTAAAAAGAATTATGAACTTGAAAAAGGTTCTTAAGAATGTAGAAATTAACTTTAGTTTATTATTCATGACATTAAAGAACCAATGGGTCAAGTCGGACATAAGGTAAGGGACTTCATCTCAATCTCCTTTCATTGAGGCATATTTGTTTTTATACACAACTTTCTTTTATATGGTTTGTCATCCCCTTTTAATTTTACTTTTATTCAGAAAGAATTTTTTCTCTACTGAGAATTTTACTAAATGAAACAAAATGTTCCTTTTAACTTACTTGGTGACAATGATCTTTCCACCACTGTGAGTATTATTTGATCTTCGGCTTCCTTAACAAGCTGTAATGTTTTAAAAAGAAAAATACATACCATATAATCCATTACGTATTTTGGAATTGAAAATGGTGTTGATAATGGATTTTTTATGTCAAAATATTTAAATTATATATTGTGATTGAAATGTGGAAATGTTATCTTTTCTTTATATTTGTTTTATGTGTTATGAATATGTTATGGTTCTTAGGAATTGTTACGTATATGGGTGGTTCTGTGATAAACCTAGGGCCGGTGAGCCCAAGATAGCTCCCTAATGCATTGGGTAATGTGAAGGAGGTAAACGTGAATGTTTCTCTGAAGAGATTTAGGTAATATACTATGATTGGTTTCACATCCTTATCTCACCTTTTCATGTTTATGAAAGGTAAAGGAGTGGACCTATAAATTAACTGCAAAAAAACCTGAAATTTATACTTGAGAACTTATCGATACATCGCCATCTAAGCGGGTGGTTTGGGTAGTATGAATTGGGTAGTGAGTTTTCTTACGTTCAGATTTAGTTAGTGATGTTATCTTATGCTTTTATGCTTGGTCTAAGGTGTATGATTGGCATTTGTAGACCAATGATGCCACAACGTCCTTGTGTCATTTTCCAAGAAGGTGGTGATGACCATGCTCCAAAAATGGTGGGCCCTAAGCCGCTAGTCTTACTTCTAGAAGTTCTAATTGAGGCACTACATAATTTAATTTATCTAGGAACTAATTCCGAAGTCCATGATAGTTTCTTATGTCTGATGTAGTCCATTCAAGGTGCACCACGAGTTGCGCCTATGATGGCTAATCTGACCCACAAGTTCCTATTACAGCATCCTCTTACTTTTTCAGGGGATGGAAGTTCTCAGACTGTTGATTCAGGGCTATAGGCCATGCTATCTATTTTTGAGCATCTAGAAATGCCTCCAGAGTGAAGAGTCAATATTTATACATACATTATTTGGGATTTGGCCAAGCGTTGGTGGGATGTTGTTACCTAGGCTGGTCGTCATCAGGGCATGTTATGGGATAATTTCTTGACTAACCTCTATGATAAGTTCTTTCCTCAGGATCTGAGAGATGATAGAGCTAGAGAGTTTATGAATCTCGAGATGGTTTTTATGTTAGTTATGGAGTATTCAGCATGTTTCACTTGTTTACAATGCTTTTCACCGCTTCTATCCAGTGATGAGCATTCACGTGCTAGACATTTTGAGGATGGGAATCAGTACGCCATCTGAATTTTGTTGAATGTCTTTATCCTTCCTACCTTTTTTGCAATAGTTTATCAGGCCCTTATCACTAAGCATATCCTGAGGGATGGCGCAAGTACCAGATTTAAAGGACCAGCATCGCATCAGGCCAGTAGTTCTTCCGATGGAAAGAAATGCTCCCTTGAGGTTTTTTGTTAGGGTAGTGGCAACCAGTGTATCTAATTTGACAGCTCTGTGGTGTTTCATCGGTGTAGAAAACAAGGGAATAATAAGCCTCAATGTGATAGAGACCCTATAGGGTGTCAAACTTGTGGCTGTATGGGTCATCCTCAGAGCTTTTTCAGACCTTTACACCAGCTTCGAATGAAAAACTATATGTGCCAGCTCCACCTTTAGGAGTGAGTTCATTTTTTGTCGCATCAAGCGGGGAGTTGGAATAGCACCAGCAGGTCTAGACGAGGAGGAGGTCGTGGCCACGGTTGTCTGATCCCTAATCACTGGAAATTCCAGCAGAGTAGTCATGATCATGGTAGTCCATCTGTTGCACAGGGTCGTGGATCTAGTCAATTAAATTATTTAAATCCAATACTCGAGTATCAGTTTGTGGGACCACCTACAGTACGAGGTACTATTCTAGTAGTCTCTATTATTTTCTGTGCTTTGTTTGATGCGGGTGCTTCAAAATATTTTGTTTCTGTATCTGTCATGGAACATCTCGGGCTAGAGATATAGTATAAATATGGTGTAATGACCCTTGATACACCATTGGGAATATGGATGGAGGGAATATTTTACTGTAGGGGTTGTCCCCTTGAAGTAGGTAGTCACCATTTCTTGTGGAATCTCTTTTTTCTCGAGATGACGGGCTTCAAAGTAATTTTCGAGATAGATTGGTAAGTCCATTATCAGGCCTTTTATACTTCTATATTCATAGGTTTTATTTTACATCACTAGATAGAAGAAATTATCCTTTCAAGGATGAATGGGATGTACAGGCTAGGAGAGATAGACCAAAGCATCATGGGCTAGGTGGAGTGACCATCCAGATTGAAAATCCTTTCATGGAGGATTAGGGTTTTCTTCAAACTGATTTCCCTTTAGTAGTTGATCATTTTCAGGAATTATTTCCTGATGACTTTTCTGGCTTACCTCCTAAGTGGGAGGTAGAGTTAACAATTGACCTTGTTTCAGGAGCTGCTCCAGTTTCCCTTATTCTATACACGATGGAACCTACTGAGCTTCAGGAGCTCAAGCTGTTGATAGTGTACCTAGAGTCCAAAGGTTTTATACGGCCTAGAACATCATCTTGGGGACCACCCATTCTCTTAGCTAAGAAGGGGTATGTAACACTACGTCTATGTGTGTATTATAGAATATTGAACCAGCTTATGGTCAAGAAACGGTATCCACCTCCTTGAATAGATTATCTCTTTGACTAGATCCAAGGATAAACTATTTTCTCTAAGATCAACCTAATATCAGGTTATCATCAAGTGTGAGCTAGAACATCATACATACATCATAAAGATTTATATAGTTGGTATGGTCTGTACAAGTATCTTGTTATGTTGTTCGGTCTTATGAATGTGCCTACCATTTTCATGGCTTTGATGAATAGGGTTTTTCACCCCTACTTGAACTCTTTTGTCATAGTCTTTGTGGATGACATATTGGTGTATTATCTCACTTGTAATGACCATACCAATAATCTTGAGATCATTCTCTTTACACTGAGAGGGAATCTAATTTTTTCCAATCTTGCTAAGTATGACTTCTGGATTTACAAGGTCAACTTATTGGGTCATATTATTTCTGAAGTAGGATTATCTGTTGACCCGGAAAAGCATAGTATTGTAGTTTCCTAGTAGCATCCCAAGAACGTGTTTGATATCAGAAGTTTTTTAGGGCTCACTGGATTTTGCAGGAATTTAATACAAGATTTTTATCACCTTTCTGCACCTTTTATTGTTCTTACAAAGAAGGTTTTCAGGTTCACATGGTCATAAACGTCTGAGAAATCCTTTCAGGAGATGAAAGGGTGTCTTGTATCAGCACCTATTCTGATTCTTCCAGAACTAGGTAAAGGTTATATCATCTTCTAAGATGCATTAGGAATTGGTATAAGAGTAGTGTTGATGTAGAAAGACAAAGTCATTGCATAAAGATCTTGATAGTTGAGGCCTCTTGAGGGAAATTACCCGACGCACGACCTCGAGCTAGTAGCTTTTTTCCATGACTTACGTTGCTGGAGACATTATCTATTAGGTGAGAACTTTGTGGTGTATACAGATCACAAGATCCTTAATTATATCTTCTTTGAGCATGACTTGAACCTCAGATAGTGAAGATGGGTCGAATATCTATAATCCTATGATTTTGAGCATACCTATATGCCTTGAAAGGGCAATGTGGTCACTGATGCACTGATTCGGAAAACTTAAACAAAATCCATACAGGAAGATAGTGATGAATGGAAGTTAATGGCCCTCTTTTCTAAACATTATCTAGAGTTTCATGATATTCATGAGCAGTATTACCTCTCAACATTAACAGTTACCTCTTCCCTCCATACGATGGTGAAGATTATGTAGTATTCAGATCTTGAAGGTTTGGTTATCTATGAGAGTATATCAGGAGATAACCCACCTTTGAATTGGTCTATGGACAGTGATGATGTTATAAATTTACGTGGATGTATCAAGGTTTCTACAGATATGAGAGAGGAGTTGATGAAAGAGTCACATGCGTCTTAGTGGGCAGTTCATCTAGGAATATTGAAGCTATATTGATATATGCAACATTGGTATTGGTGGCCTGGGATGAAACATCAGATTGTAGGCTTCATCACTAGGTGTTCCACCTATCAGCAGGTGAAGGCAGAGCACTAGAGACATGTAGGCTTGTTATAGCCACTTCTATTCCAAGAATGGAAATGGAAAGTTATATCTATGGATTTCGTAGTTGGCTTACCTAGGTCACTGAGGGGTAGCGATGATATCTGGGTAGTCATTGACCGACTAATACATGTTCTAGAGGATATTCTTCGAGCATGTGTCCTTGATTTTGATGGTTATTGGGAGAAGCATATCCCACACATTGATTTTACTTATAATAACAATTTTTAGGCCATGATCCAGATGGATCCTTTTAAGGCCTTGTATGGTATTCCATTTCAATCACAATTATGCTGGCTAGACGAAGTTGAGGGAGCCCTATTAGGTCCTCGTCTTGTTTTTGAGACTTTAGAAAATGTTCATCTGATCAGAAAGTGTATGACTACTGATCTGTCTAGATAGAAATATTACTATAATATCAATTGACAACCTCTTGAGTTCGAGTTTGGGGATCATTATTTCCTTCGGGTATTTCCCAATATAGGGAATAGACAATTAAGAAATAAGGAGAAGTTATCACTTTGTTACATCAGACTATTTGACATTCTAGAGAGTCGGTCCAGTAGCCTATTGGTTGCTACTACCTCAGAGGTTCCATTCCATGCACAGATTCTTTCATATCTTCTTGCTTTTCCAATATCATGATGATCCATCTCATACCTTTGATCCCAAGGAAGTTGAGTTAGATTCTAGTACTACCTTTCAGGAGTATCTAGTATGCATCATTGATCGAAGCACGAAGGTTCTTCGAGGCAAGTCTTTCCCTCTCATACGGGTGTTATAGAAGCACTGACAAGTATAGGATGAGACTTAGGAGAGGGAATCCAATGTACATGCTCAGTTTCCAAATTTGTTCTCAAATAATGTTTCTTTACCCTTGGAAGGAGAACTCAGGGGGGGCGAGTTCTTAAGGGGGGAAGACTGTAAGAACCCGGTTTTTCACTCAAGCATAGATCCATTAACTTTCAGTATAAATCTTTACTATGAACCTAAAATAGATACCTAATGAGTTAGTAATGTTTTTGAGGGTGTCTCGGGTTGTTTCGAATCCTGGAACCCGTCCTTTTAGAGAAAACATACTTTGTGCACGATTTTTTAAACCGTTTGGATGGTGTTTTTCAGATAGAGACACCTCGTATAGTTGGCTCATAGACGTGATGTCTAACCGTGGAAGCGCACCTTTTTCCCAGGTAACCATGCATGGATGGAGCACGATTTGATCAAACTGTGTGGGGGATGACTTTTTGGGCAGAACTGTCTCACACAGTTTGCGCACAGTTTAAAGAACCATGTGGACAAACTGGGCACATGATTTTTGTATAGTTATTTTTTCCAGTTTTTCACTTAATTATCTAATTAAGTAACCCCTTATTCCCTAATCTATGTTTATGCGATATTGACCTATTTCTCACTCAATTTGAAGATTTTTGAAGATCTAAACTTGGAATCAAGAGATCTCCTTCATCCAGCATCTAATCAAGATTATGTTTGTCACATTGGATGTGTAACGGTAAGTACTCGAGTCCTCTTTAGCCGTTATTATTCTCTTAAACATTCAACCTAGATATCATTACGTGAGATTTTTTCACATTTTCATATATCTACTCCTATATAAGGAAAATCAAGGGTCAATACCAGAGGAGGAGGATAGTGCAACTATAAGGTGGCCGGTATATAACTTATCAATAAAGTTCATTGGTTTTGGAATGTTCATGTGGGGAGCACTGGTTTCATTAGAACCCATTTCTTAAATCTGCATTCCATGACTATACATGTTAGAATCATATGATCATGACATTCCAAATAAGTGATTATTTTCTATTGGTTACACCCAAAACTCAATCCGCCGCAAGTCTAAGGTTATTCCATAATTGGGTTTTTAGTGTTCTGAAACGCTTGAGACATTTTTTGGGTGTTCCCTTGTTTGACCTTCTTAAAGGTGAGCCTTCCTATAAATAAATGGTTTGTTTATTTATGAGGATTTCATAATTTCATGTACCATGTGTGCTTTCCAGTTGACCTGCCGAAGGTATGTTCTTGAAATGATTATTAAATGTGAAATGTTGAATGGTAAGTATACTGAGTATATAACGTGGCATTATTAAAAGAGTTTGAATAATGTTTATATGTCCATAGAACCCCTTCCATGTTGATGGAAGGTAGCGGATTTGAACATAAGTAATTGAATATGCCTAAATGGTTAACTAAGACTTAATAAAATGGTTGTAATGCTACTTGGCCTATCCACACTAATGGAAGACAGGGTTTGGAAAAATAAATAACCGGTTTCAGCTCTACCTAACCTATCTACACTAATTGAAGGAAAGACTTGAACCAAAATAATTGTCTCATGATTACAATATCAAATAGGAATGTACTGACACATGATCGTCTTGGATTCGGAGAGGATAATACCTTGGGTCTTGGGAACCCCATTCCGATTCAAGGATACAGTTTTCTTAGGTTGATACCCACCTAGATTATGGTTCTTGTATATTCCTTAGATTCCTGGTATACTACCATAGGGAATCCTTTCATTACTACAGGATACCTCAGATACACTCCTTGGATCCACCATTGACATGTTGGTGCCTTGGATACACTCCTTGGATCTATCCCTTTCTTAGCCCCGTTTTAGCTTGGATTCACTCCTTGGACTTGGTACGTGCCTTATTATTGAATGCCTTCGGTTACGCTCCTTGGAATACACTCTTACCATTAGCTAGACTCAGATAATACTGAGTTAGAATTCTGTGAGTTTACACTACCTTGGTTATTACGCTGGAACTCCCTCACTGGATATCATTTTCAGGTTGCCTTGTCACGTCATGAGACCTTCACTACGTATACTGTCATGAGGTGATGTCAGTGTTGGCTATGCCTCACGTGACCTATTAAAATTAAATGGAAATTACTTAATAAATTAATCGGTTACATGTTCATACACCATCCATGGGATGAAGTAGGTACTTGGGTATTTAGTTATATTGAAATTATTTCTTTACTTATATATGTATGTTTGAACACTGCTATATTCCATTATACGGGACGAGAGTTATAGACACTGTTGGTGGTGGCCCACTAATATTTATCTCACACACTCTTCGGGCATCGTTTGGAACCTGAAGTAGATTACATGGTTGCATGTATTGACAAAGGGAAACATATAGCTTCCAACACTTGATTGTGTGATGATAGGATGGAGCTTGGTAATAGATGACCGAGTTGGATCTCATAATGCTTGGAGTAGTCTTTGTTTTCCATTACTTTATGGAACATGTTATGCATTTTTCCTTGCATGCATACTTTCTAGGTTTCTAGTGACATGACATTACATCATTATTGTCTCTATTAATACAGTTATTATTATTCTCATTTATATGTTTCATCTGTTTGCTTCCACTATTTATTTATATTTCTTATGCTATTTACTATTTCTTTATAATCCATATGTTTTGATACACTCTTCTAATGATGGCATAGTCTTCCCATGGACACACCCTGGTCCTTCACTACTAGTCGGTAGCCTCTAGCATTTGGGAAGATACGCTTGAGTCCATGTGGTCCACTGGGCTTGGGGCACCCGTTAAGTGGCATTTGAGTCCTGGTCATCACAATACCAGTCACACCATGCATCAGATTGAGGTGAGGGTTATTATTATACATCAAAAATTAATAAGGGATCATTTTCCAAAAGTATCAAAACAATTTGAATTCATTTTCACAGTTTTCATTATGTCACTTGTTTGTTTTGTTAAAATTAATGTCAATTTAAAATAAAAATACACACTTTGAGTCATATCGGTCACTCCGTGCATCAAATTGAGGTGATTTTGATTGTTGTACATAAAAAATTACATATGGATAATTTTCCTAAAGTATCACAAACAATATTAATAAATTTTATCGATTTTGAAGGGGTATGTTTTCATTTTTACTAAAATTGAGGTCAATTTTAAATAAAAAGATGTACTTGGAGTCATACTATCCACACAATTCAGTGGATTGAGGTGAATATGATTCCTGTATATCTCAAATAAATTTTAGATCATTTACTTAAGTTGTCAAAATAATTCAAATGATTTTTCTTAGTTTTGATTAGGCCAGTTCTCCTTTTTAGTAAAATTGATGTCAATTTTAAATAAAAAGATACACATGGAGTCATATCGATCAGAACGAGATTCAAATTGAGGTATGGGTGATTCTTACACATCATAATTAACCCATGGATCATTTTTATAAAGTATCAAGACAATCCTAATTCATTTTCCTACTTTTCAGTATGTCTCTTGTTTGTTTTTTCTATAATTAATATCAATTTAAAATAAAAAGACACACTTGGAGTCATATCGGTCACACCGTGTGACAGATTGAGGTGTGCTTGATTACTACACATTATAAATGACTTATAGATAATTTTCCTAAAGTATCAAAACACTTTAAATGCATTTTCTTACTTTTTAGTAGGTCAATTGTCCTTTTTAATAAAATTATTGTCAATTTTAAATAAAAATATGCACTTGGGGGCATACTGGTCACACAGTGCATCGGATAAATGTTAGGATGATTCATAAACATCAAAAATGACTTATTTATTTTTTTCCTAAAGTATAAAAATAATCTAAATGCATTTTCTTGGTTTTTAGTAGGTCAATTGACCTTTTTTATAAAATTGATATCAATTTTAAATAAAAAGGCACACTTTGAGTCATACCAGTCCCACTGTGTGTTGGATTGAGGTGTGGTTGATTCCTAGGAATCCCAAATTACTCATGGATAATTTTTCTAAAGTATCAAAACAATATAAATGTGTTCCCTCATTTTTCATTATGTTACTTATATTTTTTACTAAAATATCATTTTAAACTAGAAACACGCGCATTGAATCATACTTATCACATCGTGTATCAGTTTTATATGAGACCAATTCCTACACATAAAAAATGATTTATTAATATATTTCCTAAATTTTCAAGACAATGAAAGTGTCTTTTCTTAGTATTTAGTGAGTGACACATTTTAAACTAAAATATTGATTTCAAACTGATAATGGACAATTTGATCCATACTAGTAACATTGTGCATCATATTGAGGTGAGGATAATTATTATACATACTAAATAACTTTTGGATAAATTTTCGAAAGTATCAAAACAATATGAAAGTGTTTGTTTAGTTTTGAGTATTCCAGTTTTCTTTTTTACCAAAATTAATGTCATTTTTAAATAAAAAGATGCACTTAGAGTCATACTGGTCACACCATGCTTCAGATTAAGGTGATTATGATTCCTACGCATCACAAATGACTCAGGTACATTCTTCCAAAAGTAACAAAACAATACAAATGTGTTTTCTTGGTTTTTAGTACATCACTTTTATTTTTTACTAAAATTTCATTTCAAACTAGAAACACACACTTTGACTTGTATTGGTTACATGGTGTATCAGTTTGACATGAGACCTATTGTAATGAACAATTGACCACTTTCGGTTTGAGAGATCTAGAAAATAAAATAATTGTATATCCAGTGATTCCATTATAAATGGTTCTTCTTTATATCCTTCCTTAATGGAATCCACTTTCAAAAATACCAATTCTTCTATTTTAACAACACTCCAATTATCAACCAAAATTCCTTGAAAAATCAGCATTTAAATGTTTTATAATACAACTCCCATATTTATTTTATGATTCCAAAGTATGATATGTTCACATAAATTATATTTTTCTCCTTGGTTCTAGAAACATGCATCGCTTCAGCCACAAATGTAACTCCTTTGTTTTTCATGGTACTGCCTTCATCTTGTTCATTTTTATAGATTTTATAACCCTTAATTACATAACCATTGTAACATAATACATACAAACTTATTCCATTGGCTATCTATTATAGTCATTATGAAATTCAATCAATATTTTCATCTGAATCTCTAAAATATAGTCCCAAAACCATCCTATAAACTATTGATTATGTGTATTTTATATCCATATTTTATCCCCTGATGGAATCAAATTCCTACTAATTTCTTTTGGGGTTTCAACATATGGGGAATCCTCTAAACTATTATACAAAACATAATGGTGGGCCTGATCTCGATCTATAATATTGAATATGGAAACATCTCTTCCATAAATTCCTTAACCCAAAAGCTACCCAATTTGGTCAAATTTTATTAGACCAATGCTTTCCACACACAATAGGTAGTAAATACATAATTCAATGGCTTCCTCAACAATATATCGCTCCACAATACAACCCTCTTTACAACTTTGATTTTTGACATACCCTTTCAAAATCATCATATATTGATCAATGGGGTACATCCATTTATCATCCCATAAGACACATATATCAACGTGAAATATTTATTTCTATATTTATTATACAACGTAACACTAGAATCCCACAATAATTTCAAATCCTTGATCAATGGATCCAAATAAACATCAATATCATTACCCAGTTGTTTTTGTCCTGATATAAGCATAGTTTACATGATGTAATTTTGTGTCATGCATAACCATAGTGGAAAGTTATAATTTACCAAAATAATCATCCATGTACTATGAGTTCTCTTTGAAAACCCAAAGGATTCACTCTATCTATGGATAAGGCAAGATGAAGGTTTCTCGACTCGTTTCCATATTTAGGATAATTGTGATCAATTTTCTTCTACTAAAGAGAGTCTTCTTAGTGATAAAGTATCCCGTAATTATTTATTTTATATGTGTTACACATCAATTTCCTTACAGTATCCTCACTTCTATATAGGTTCTGAAACCTTGAAATGATTTTAAATTACCACACAAATTTCGTAGGAACTGTTGGACTCCTCATGTATTAATCGTGTTTTAATGATCACTAATATTATTCAATATAGTTAACTCTTATAAATTATATCCAATCATGTGTATTTATGTTTCAAGTTATCTCATGATTTATAATGGTTATGCTCAATCCATTTCATGCATATTACTGTTTATGTCTGAATACAGTTATTTTCCTAAGTACAAGACACTGTGACACTCAGACCGTGACACCCAGACACCGTGAACAAGACACCATGACACTCAAATAATGACACTCAAACACCGTGAACAAGACACCATGACACTCAGACCGTGACACTCATACACCGTGAACAAGACACCGTGACACTCAGACACCGTGAAGGAGACACCGTTTTCATAACATACTGTGACACCATTTCTTAAAATATTTTATTGTCTTTCAATTTAAGGTTTAACAGTCATATTTGATGCTTTTAATGAACTAACATAATTAATGTTTCTGTGTAGACATGGTAGGAGGTATGAGGTACGAAACACATGAAACATGTCGGCTAAAACTCATGCATTCTAAGATAAAGCGAAAAGAGTTCCCATGAACAAGTGAGCGCGATACTGAACGAAAAAAAATCTCGTGAGCACGACCGTGAAGAACACACTGCAAGATTTTCAGAGAAAGAATTGTCTCATACATGAAATCTGACTTTGCTGAAGAAAATAAGAAGTACACTGGAATCCACAAAACATCTTCACATTATCAACACTTGTGAATAACACAAGCTAAATCGTGAAACTCTATTTTTCAAGACAAAAACTAGAGAAGGACTCTGAAGCAATTGTGTTTAATAAAAGGAGTCCAGAGCTTCACTTCAAATCACTAGATCATTCTAAACTCATATCTACTCCCTCTCGGTGATTCTTTTACTTACTTATTGAGCAGTGTGTGTACTATGTATATTCCATACACACACTGACTTTTGTGCTAAACTGAAGGATTTATAAATCCTTACACCAAACTCTCTATACTTTTGTTTACCCATGACAACCGTGGAAGAGGTATTTGTGCATCCTGGTTATTATTTTATTTACCCACAAAAACTATAAAAGAGGTCTCTGTGTGACATGGACTGTCTTTGTACTATTGTTAACCCTGATCCAAGTAGTGGATCAAAGTTTATTTATATAAATAGCTTGGTGGCATGTGATCACCAAGTGGAGTGGATTAGGTCTCAGCTTGAGACTGAACCACTTGTTTCATATCCGATGTTCTATTTAAATTTAGTCTTCTCTGTTTTACTGCATTATTGCATAATCCCAAAAACACTAATTTCACTTTGATAGTTAGTCTTGTAAAGAAGTTATAACTGATTTGTCTTAGTAGGATAACTTCAAAAGTAATATTAATAATACATATTGAGATTACTGAGAATTAATCAATCTTCTCAGAAGTTGTTTAAATGCTCAAACTCTTATAACAGTATAACCTTGATTAACTGGGTTGTATCTATTTTTGGGGAAACCATTTCATTTAAAATAATATTCTTGTAACAGAAATTTTTATAGTTACTCAATTCACCCCTCCCCTCTTGAGTGAACTAATCTGACCAACATTTGGTATCAAAGGTTGCTTTATTAGGAATCTGTGTAATATTACTCCACTTTGATTGTATTTGTACCTTAAAGATCTGTAAATTTCTGTTAATTCTAAATTACTAGTTCTTTTAAAATAATTCATTAGTATGGATAATATATTGGAATGTGTTGCAACCAACATACCACCATTCTTTAATGGAAAAAATTATGCTAAATGGAAAATTACAATGAAAATGCATCTAGAGAGTATGAGCTTTGAAATTTGGTCATCCATTATAGATGAATACAAACTTCCTTTGAATAATAGAATTAGATGGGATGAACCTACCAAACATTCTTACAATAACAATTGTAAATACATGAATGCTTTGTACTATTCCTTAGGAGATGAAGAATTTAATAGGATTTATGCTTATAAAACTGCCCACGAAATCTGGGATACCTTGTTTGTCTCATATGAAGGCACATATAGTGTAAAGGAAATGGGAGTTAATACTTATACTATAAAATATGATAATTTTAAAATGAAACCTGATGACCCTATTTTTGACATGTATCTCAAGTTCAATGATATTTTCAACACAATGATTTCTATAGTAAGAGAAGTCACTGCTAAAGAATAGATCATGAGAATCCTTAGATGTCTACCTGACAGATGGAGGGGAACCTCTGTCTCTATTAGAGAATCGTACAACATCAGCATTCTACCTGTAAAAGAACTCATTGGGAAACTTATGATGTATGAGGAAGAGTTGAAAGTCAACAAAGAATAGGAGGATGAACCAAAGAGGAAATCTGTAGCATTCAAGACCACCTTCTCGAAGCACAATGACAAAGGGAAACTAGAAGCTTCTGTAGAAATATCCACTACTAAACAATCATCACCTCACAGTGATGAGGATTTAGGTCAACTATCTGGAATATTAAAACGATTTTACAAAAAGAAGAAATTTTTCAGAATTCCTAACACCAAGGGCAAGTATGATCTAAAAAGAAACTGGAAAAAGGAATGGAAAAGAGGTCACAAAACTGATGAAATTGTATGCTATTAATGTAAACACAAAGGACATATAAAGGCTGACTTTCCAAAGCTCAAGTATAAGAAGAAATATGAGGAAAAGGATAAGAAGTACAAAAATTCAATAAAGGCAACCTGGAGTGACTTTGAGTACAGTTCAAGAAACTCAGAGACATCATATGATGAAAAGGCTAACAAATCGAAGATGTGTTTTATGAAGAACACATCTGAGGTAACTCTGAACTCTTCTGTACATAATTCATACTATTCTGAAGAGGAATGTGACTTTAAAAATATGAATAATGGAGAAATTTTTTAATACTATAACCTAATTGAAGAGACATACAATGAATTAAAAGATAAATATAAATCATTGAAGAAACAGCATGCTCTCACTATAAATGTTAAATCTGAACTTACTACTAAAAATGAGAAAAATGTTCAACTTCTCAAAGAAAAAAATGAATTAAAAATGTCTAATGAACAATTAAAATGTGACCTAGAAAATTTTACTAATGGGAAAAAATACCCTTACCCAAAAACTAGGAAAACAAATTTCCCCCAAATATAATACTAGCATTGGTTATCAACCTGTAAAAAGAAACCTTGGTAGAACAAATTTTGTTTCCAAGTCTAGGACATATAGTTTTGTTCCAAGTTCTGAAAACAGCTCAACTAGCTCAATTCATGATACATATTCTACTATTTCAAGTTTCTGTGGACCAAATACAATTTATTTTTCAAATACATTACATAATGATTATAGGAAACCTATGAGACAAATATGGGTTCCTAAAGCACTTATTACTAATTTTACTGGACCCAAACAAGTATGGGTACCCAAATATGTCTTTGCTTGATCATGTTATAGGAAAACTACTTAAAGAGCTCCTGCATAAATCTATGGTACCTGGATAGTGGATGTTCAAGGAACATTACATGAGACTACTCATGCTTCAAGAACCTAATAAAAGTATATGGAGGACAGGTCACATTTGGTGACAATGCCAAAGGGAAGATCATTGGATTCGGCCATATTGGTAACACTGATTCAATTTTAATTTCTAAAGTACTGTTTGTTAATGGATTAAAATATAATCTTCATAGTATCTCATAATTATGTGATGATGGATGTCATGTTAAATTTGAAAATGATGCTTGTAATGTCTTTTATTATAAAGATGAATTATTATTTTCTATATCAAGGAATGTGAACATTTGTTCAGTTAATTTTGATTCCTTAGCTTCTCAAAATGTTTCATGCTTAAGTGTATTTCATAAATAATCTTGGCTCTGGCATAGAAGACTAGGACACTATTATGTTCACTCTCTTAGAAATCTAACTAGAAAAGGCTTAGTCAAAGACTTACCCAAACTTAAGTTTCCACATGACAAAGTGTGTAATCCTTGTCAAAAGGGAAAACAACACAAAATCTCTTTCAAAACAAACAAAGAAGTTTCTACTTCTCAACATCTCAAATTGGTTCACATGGATTTGTTTGGACCATCTAGAGTTTCTAGTTTAAATGGGAAGCACTATGTTTATATTCTAGTAGATGATTTTTCAAGATATACCTGGACCTTCTTCATGGCTCACAAAAGTGAAGCCTGCTCTTATTTTACTAAGTATGCCAAGTCTATAGAAAATCGTAGTGTCCTTAAAATTAAAATCTTTAAGAAGTGATCATGGCCATGAGTTTTAAAATAAAGAGTTTTAATCCATTTTCTCACAAAATTGTTATAGTCATAATTTCTCTGCTCCTAGAACACCTCAGCAGAATGGTGTTGTAGAATGAATAAATAGAACCCTACAAGAAATTTCAAGAACAATGCTTAGTGAATATGACTTACCTATTTACTTTTGGGATGAAGCTATTAATACAGCATGCTACAAAATCAATAGAGTCTTGATTAGAACAATTCTCAAAAAGACCCCATATGAACTCTAGAACAAAATGAATCCTAAGCTTAATTACTTTAGAGTTTTTGGTTGCAAATTCTTTATTCTCAACACTAAGGATAATCTTGACAAATTTTCATCCAAAAGTGATGAAGGAATTTTCTTAGTTTACTAAATTTTAAGTAAAGGTTATAGAGTATTCAATAATAGAAATAAATGTGTGTAAGAATCTGTTCATATCAAGTTTGATGAAATAGATCCACAAGAGCCTATAACCATCCTAGAAAATATGGAGGATGATGTATCAAATCTGAACATCAACTCAAAATCCTCAAAATATTTTGTGAAAGAATCTATGAAAACATCCAATTCTGGAAATTCTCTATAATCGAGTCATAAAGAACCTAAATCTGTTGATGAACCTAAAATCACTAGTCCCTCTTTATTTAGAAAGGTTAGAACCCTTAAAAACCATCCCTTAGATGTTGTTGTAGGAGACTTAGAGAAAGGAACACAAACTAGAGATTCTCTTAGAAATCACGTTGAACATCAAGCCTTTTTGTCACATATTGAACCTAAAAACATTGATGATGCCATCAATGATGAATTTTGGGTAATGGCTATGCAAGAAGAACTTAATCAGTTTGAAAGAAACAAAGTTTGGAAACTTGTTGAAAGACCCAAGGACACATTCATCATAGGTACTAAATGGGTGTTTATAAATAAGTTAGATGAAGCTGGAAATATAGTTAGGAACAGGATATATTAGTTGAACAAGGCTATAGATAAGAAGAAGGAATTGACTATGATGAGACCTTCACTCCAGTATCCAGACTTGAAGCCATCAGAATCCTACTTTCTTATGTTGCACATCTGAATTTCAAACTATATCAAATGGATGTTAATAGTGAATTCTTAAATGGGTATATAGCTGAGGATGTATTCATTGAACAACCCCCTGGATTTAAAAATCCACATTTTCCCAATCATATCTTCAAACTATCAGAAGCTTTATATGGTTTAAAGAAAGCTCCAAGATCTTGGTATGACAGATTGAGTACTTTTCTCATTTCCAATGTTTTTACAAAAGGAATAGCTGATCCTACCCTCTTTATAAAACGAATTTCTAATGATGTTTTATTTTTTCAAATCTATGTAGATGATATTATTTTTGGATCATCAAAAAATTCATTATGTATTTATTTCTATAAAATTATGCAAAACAAATTTGAAATGAGTTTAATGGGAGAACTAAAATTCATTCATGGATTTAAAATCTTTCAAAATAATGATGGAGTTGTTTTAAATCAAAGTAAATACACTAGAGATCTTATAAAATGTTTTGGATTGGGTAGTACTAAAAGTAGTGACACTCCCATGATTACCACCTATAAATTGGATTTTGATTAATATGGAAAATCCGTTGATCAAACCACATAGAGAGGAATGATTGGAAGTTTACTCTACTTAACTGCTACCCATCCAGACATTATGTTTAGTGTGTGTATGTGTTCTCTTTTTCAAGAAAATCCTATAGAATCTCATTTAAATGTTGTAAAGAGAATTTTCTAATACCTCAAGCATACACCCAATCTAGGACTGTTCTATCCTAAAGGACAATCATTTGAATTAGTTAGTTATTCTGATGCTGAATTCGGTGGCAGTAAGTTAGATATAAAGAGCACCTCTGAAACATTTCATCTTTTAGGCAAGTAACTAGTATCATGGGGTAGTAAGAAACAAAATTTGGTTGAATTATCTACTTCAGAAGCTAAATACATAGTTTTTGGCAGTTATTGTGCACAAATTTTGTAGATGAAACACACATTACTAGATTATGGATATCAATTCAGACATGTACCAATAAATTGTGACAACACAAGTGCTATTAACATCTCAAAAAATCCTGTTTCACATTCTAGGATAAAACATATTGATGTAAGACATCACTTTTTGAGAGATAATTATCAAAAAGGTGATATCACCTTGTAATTCATTGGTACTAAATATCAACTTGCTGATATATTCAATAAACCATTAAATTTTGAGAAAATCGACTACATCATACATGATCTTGGCATGATAAATCTCAAATAGATATCTTTATTTTCTTATTGTTCAACATTTTACTATGTTTTACTTTACTGTTTCATGATTACGGTTTCTCAATTACTGTCTCTTAGGTTTACAGTCTCATCGTTAGCACTTTGCACTTACGGTCTGACAGTTATTGTCTCACTGTAACGTGCACTGAAAAGTTCAATTACTGTCTCACCGCGATGACTACTTACTGTATCACTGTGACGACTACTTACTGTCTCACCGTGATGACTACTTACTGTCTCACCATGACGACTACTTATTGTCTCACCATGAAATTTATTTATGATTTTCTATAAACCCGTATCACGGTAATTTTTACTTCACCTCTTTTACTTTCCCACGGTTTTATTTTTTGAACGATTGGCATTCCCAAATGATAAAACAAAAAGTTTCACTCGGTTCGTCACATGGAATTTCTCTCATTTCGAACCCTTTCAACCTTGCAACCCCTTCTCTCTGTCTCTCTCGAACCCTCAATGGATGCCAAGAATGAAATGTCCATCATCATCCACACCTGAGAAGTGCCGCCCGAAGAAGAAGAAGATTGATCCTAAGCTGACACCCGAAGGACCGTTAAATCTGAATCTGGTAAATCAAAGTGTTGTTCCTGAGAAATAAATTTTCCCTGCATGGATTTTTTCTAGCAAATCTCTGGTCTTGGAAGTGTTAAAAGAACAAGGTTGGTTAGAATGGTTCTGAAGGGAGAATAGACTGATCTATCCCCGGATAGTAACTCAGTTCTACCAGTATGTGCAGTTCTCATTTGATTCTAGTGAAAGTTATGTTGTGATGAGCTGGATTAATGTCCAAAGATGCTCCTTCTCATCGAGGTTATGGGATTCATGCCTTACGATACCTCATTAAGGTATGTTTGAGTATTATCAGATTGAACCTCCTCCTTCAACTGATTTATTTGATCTTGAAGATGATCTGGAAACCCTAACCAGAAATGGCACTATGAGAAGGGTCATTGCTGCTGAACTTGATAGAGAAATAAGGTCGCTGTTTAAGTTTGTTCAAAATCTGGTTAGTCCAAGAAAAGGCAATTTTTCTGTGTTAAAGTATCAAGATGTGTTCTTGATTCATCTTATGAATAATGGACACAAGATTAATTTGTACAAGTACATCATTCACCATATGTGTGAGTTGATCAAGGTTACATCCAAGTCCACCTCTCTGTTCTACTTTCGGCTGATATCTGCCATGCTTGTTGCAAAATGTGTGGTTGGACCTAATGAAGAAGTGCTTATGGAATGTGAGTACTGTCTCTCTAAATCCACTATCAGTATAATGAAGATAAACCAGAACCCTTGGAAAAAGGTGTGGGTGGAAGACAATGATAAGGTTTATGAGAAGTTTAATCCTGTAGATTATCCCTCAAGGCTGAAAGACATTTCTGATCTAGGTTTGGAACCAGATGAACATGGTGGGTATTTAGAAGAAGAGGAAGAAGAAACTGAAGTACCAGATAGGGAAGAAGTTATTGTTGAGGAATAAAGGACTATTATTCCTCCTGTTTCTCTTGAAGAAGAAACTCTTTCCCCTAGAGATGATGTTAATCTAGAAATCCAACCCGAGGCTGAAAGAGAATTAGTGGTCCCAGAATCTGAGTAGCAAGCCATGGAAGATCTTATAGTAGAACTCCCTGCTATGCAAGAAGAAAATCTAGAAGAACTCCCTGGTATGAAAGAAGAAAATATGGAAGAATTCCCTGTGGAAAAATATGTTCCTGAAATAATACCCTCTGCTGAAGAGAGGATGGAGATAGACATTTAGGTGACTAGACAAGAAATACTTGAGGAACTTGGAGATGAAACTATGGATTTAGACCAAGCTCCTGAGTCTCTCAGTCCTGAGAAGGAGGCACATGTTGAGGGGGAGAAACCCCAAAATCTTGAATTTGGTGAAGCCTCACACCCAACTGAATCAAGTCTTGTGGACACTCAGTACAAATTTCCTATTTTTTATGATGTGAGTGAGTCTCAGAAAATTACTACAACCGGGCTTGATCTCTCTTCCCTATTTCAGTTGAAGTTAGTTTTTTACTTTTCACTTGAGAAGGAACCTGAACCTGAACATGTCCATGTACCAATTACTACACATGAACCATTACCTTAACAGATGTCCTTTTTCAGTAAGGATGATTTGAAGGACTTTGGAGATACTATCTTATCGAGAGTTGAGAAGCTTATGAACTCCCAACCTCGTCCTCTGACAAATTTGAGTGAGAGAGATGCCTCACTAATTTTAGAAAAGATAATTTGGTAGATACAACCTAATATGCTCCATAAAATTCAAGAAGTATGAGTTGAAAATAAGTTTCTCAGTAATGAAGTTACAACCGTGAGAAGCATGGTTGAAGACATGCAGAAAGAGCTGCATTCGAAATCAGAGCCTGCTGCTGCTCCTCTAGAAACTACTGTTTCTCAAATCTCTCGAGATATCGTATCTCAGATTAACCCTTATCTGTTATCCTTCGATGAAAAATATTGCGGAAATCCACAAACATATGTTGAAGGAAATGAGAGAGATTATGGTGAACCTTAATAAACTCACTGATGAGTACACTGGTTGTCTTCAAAAGGTAATAAATCAGCTCAAATCTCTGACAATAGCTGTCAAAGCTTCTTAATACCTCTGGTAAATCCTCTACACCTTCCTTGGATAGTACCTTTCTTAGATCTATAGTCAAAGAATAGCTTCAGAATGATTTCAGTGGATTTAATGTGACTTATTTATCTAAAGTTATCAAGAATCGTGATAGAGTTCTTGACCTTGTGCAAATTCACTCTAAATTTTCAAATTATTCCCAGCAGTATATTTCTAATAAAGTGGATTTCTATTTCAACTGAATTTTCTCCAAGACTGATATGACCAACCACTTCAAATACCTTGTAGAGAATCTATGATTTCCTCTTATAACTCAAGCCTTCAAAAACCAAGTCCAGAAGCTAACTGAGTTGAAACGCACGGCCGATTGTCGCCTATCGACCGATCAAAGTTATGGTGCTCTGATAATGTGTATAGCAGCACTCGGGTCGAATCCTCGGCAATGATACTTTGTAGTAGTCGTTTGTTTTTAGTTTATTGTATTTTGATTAGGGGGGTTTGTTGCAAAACCTAATTGAAATGATTGATTGACTATAATTGATTTAACAAATTGATAAATATTGGGGTGAGTTCATTATTAGGGAGTTAAGCTTGTGATATCCTTGAGCTTTGCTTTATATTTCATTTAAATTAACACCCACTTCACAAGTTGACGCTGATTAGAATTCCTAAGTGTTAAAGCTTTAATCCAAGCCTTAACTTAACTAGGATTCTAAAATCAATCATTACTTGTTTATGGTAGTGTATTTATGGTTCCAATAATCCATGGAAACTACGTTCTAAACAAAATATGTCATTAATCCATGACATATTAAGTCCAACACAAACAATGTTAAATTAACGAATACTCATCGAGAAAATACTCTCAATCACTTAACATCCCTAAATTTTGACTCACCCCAATGAGATATTTTCTCAGACATTTGGGTGTTTACTATTCTGGTTATAATACTTATTATGATAAATTAAGAATAGAAGAAGAAGAAAGGGATTAGAAAAGAGTGGTACGTTGAACACACACACACGAACAATGATGATAATTAAAAACAGATTTTCGATTGAATGAGGAAGCAAAATAAGGGAATGAGATTTAACTAAATTTAAACTATTTTAAGAACATAAATATTAAAATACAGAAGGTGGAGTAGAATAAGAGATATTGAAGAAGAAACTTGCATTAAAACAGAATTACAAAAGAAAGGACTTACAAAATTTCAAAAACGAAGAACACAAAAGTAAGTGAAAACAAAGAGAGGAAGAAAGGTCTCTCAAGTAAAAACTTGAGTATGGAAGGTCCTCCCAAGCCATTTTCAAGGCTTTGGTTGTGCCAATATGATCTCCTCTCTTCTGAAATTCCAACCCCTCTCAAGGAGAGAAGGGGAGAGTATTTATAGCCCAAGGAGTGGACTGTTTGCATTCCCAGTCTGTCCCTCCACTTGCATCGCCAATTTGGCTATTCAGACAGCCGAATCTTCACATATATCCTTCTTCAAAGTTGTATAAAATAATTTTGGCCGACTACTCTCAAACTTCGGAGTCATTTAGACTTACGGATCAAAAGTTATGGCCGGTTGATTAAACAAAGTTAAACTGTCCATTTCAATCTAGTATTTTTGAAGTCCATAATGTGAAAGGGTTTTTGAATATGAAGATGCCTTCAAATCCGAATGGTTTCTTCAACAAAGTCGGCCGACTATATATCCTCTTTTACACTGAAATATTGAAACTCGATTTGATTCTTACATCAGGAGATATGTCATTCATACTATACTGATTTTAATTCTAGGCCAGAATGGTGGGCTGGACTTCAAAGATTTATTTGGGCCCCTTATACTTGGATTTGGGCCTTGAAATTTTTATCCAAGATGACATGTAGTGTCCCCCAAATTATGGTGGAGAGTTAATGTTTTTGGATTTCTGGATTGAGCCCAGTAAATCAATCTTCAAGGCTAGTCCAGTTTGTTCACAGATTCTTTGGTCTTGTTTGTGAGGACCATATGACCCTTCAAATGACAGAATTGGCTCATGGTACCTTCTGGTTATTGCAGCACTCGGGTTGAATCCTTGGCGATGATACTTTATAATAGTCGTTTGTTTTTAGTTAATTGTATTCTGATTGGGGGGTTTGTTTGCAGAGCTTATGAAATAATTTATGGATGATGTTTGATTTAACTAATTGATGAATATTGGGGTGAGTTCATTATTAGGGAGTTAAGATTGTGATATCCTTGAGCTTTGCTTTATATTTCATTTAAATTAACACACATGTCATAAGTTTATGTTGATTGGAATTCCTCTTATAACTCAAGCCTTCAAAAACCAAGTCCAGAAGCTAACCGAGTTTACCCGATTGTTGGAAAAGTTCATGGAAAACAAATATGACTTTGAAAGGGCCATGAAATATGTTGGGGAGATTATTTTAGACTTCATCAAACTCCTAAGACCTTATCTGCATTTACAGAGTACAGAAATGGTTGCTCCAGCTGTTGCACCTCTCAGACCAGGGCTACCTACATTCACCTCTACCTTAGCCTCAACTGCCTTGTCTGTTGGCCAAGCTCTAAGTCAGATCAGGCCTGTGATTATTGATCAGAAACTTCTTAGATCTTCTACTGCTCCTACCTTGGCTCCCTCAGTATTTGAAGGTCTCCCTTTACCCTCTCTATCTACCACCTCTCTTCCTTATTCTACATTAACCACTGCCCCTATATCTTCCTCTTCTACTGTTGATAAAGGAAAAGATATGGTCAATCCCTGAAGAAGACCAATGCTTACTACTTTTTGATGGGGATGTCATTATTTTTTTGTATCTCTCCTTATTTTTTACTGCATTGTTTACTCTTAATGGAATGTGCACTGTTTACCCTCTCTTACTTAAATATTTTGATAATCCCAAAAGGGGGAGAATTTTATGCATAAAGTTTCTATCTGTTATTTTCTCTCTAGTTGCATCTAATTTACACTTTAACTGTGCATGATTTTTGATCATCAAATGGGGGACATTGTTGGACTCCTCATGTATTAATCATGTTTTAATGATCAGAAATCTTATTCAATCTAGTTAACACCTATAAATTATATCTAATCATGTGTATTTATGTTTCAAGTTCTCCCATGCTTTATAATGGTTAAGCTCAATCCATTGCATGCATATTACTGTTTAAGTCTGAATACAGTTATTTTTCTAAGTACAAGACACCGTGACACTCAGACCGTGACACCCAGACACCATGAACAAGACACCATGACACTCAGACACTGTGAACAAGACACCATGACACTCAGGTCGTGACACTCAGACACCGTGAACAAGACAACGTGGCACTCAGACTGTGACACTCAGACACTGTGAAGGAGACCCTGTTTTCATAACATACTATGACATCGTTTCTTAAACTATTTTTTCGTCAATCAATTTAATGTTTAATGGCCATATTTGATGCCTTTAATGCACTGAAATAATTAATGATTCTATGTAGACATAGTATGAGGTGCGAGGTACGAAACACATGAAACCTTTCGGCTAAAACTCGTGAATTCGAAGATAAAGTGAAAAGAGTTCCCAAGAACAAGTGAGTGCGATACTGAAGGAAAAACAAGCCTGTGAGTATGACTGTGAAGAACACACTGCAAGATTTTCAAAGAAAGCATTGTCTCATACATGTAATCTGACTCTACTGAAGAGCATATAAAGTACACTAGAATCCATAGAACATTTCACATTATCAACACTCGTGAAGAACACAAGCTGAATCGCGACACTCTGTTTTTCAAGAAAAAAACCATAGAAGGACTCATAAGTAATATTTTTTAATCAAATGAGTCCATAGCTACACTTCATATCACTAGAGCATTGTAAACTCATATCTACTCTCTCTCAGTGATTCTTTTACTTACTTTTTTATCAGTGTGTGTACTCTATATATTTTATACACACACTGACTCCTATGATAAATAGAAGGATTTATAAATCCTTACACCAAACTCTCTATACTTTTTTTACCCGTGACAACTGTGGAAGAGGTCCCTGTGTGGCATAGTTATTATTTTTTTACCAACAAAAATTGTGGAAGAGGTCCCTGTGTGACTTGGACAGTCTGTGTACTGCTGTTAACCCCGATCCAAGGTGTGGATCAATGTTTATTTATATAAACTGCTTTTTGGTAGGTGATTACCAAGTGGAGTGGATTAGGTCTCGACATGAGACTGAACCACTTATTTCATATCCTCTGTGCTGTTTAAATTTAGACTTCTCTGTTTTACTGCTATATTTCATAATCAAAAAAACACTAATTTCACTTTGATAGTTAGTCTTGGAAAGATGTTATAACTGATTTTTCTTAGTAGGATAACATCAAAGGTAATATTAATAATACACATTAAGATTACTGAGAATTAATCAATCCTCAAAAAAGTTTTTTAAATAGTAAAACTCTTGTAATAGTATAACCTTGATTAACTGGGCTGTATCTATTTTTTGGGAAACCATTTCATTTAAAATAATAATCTTGTAAAAGAAATTTTTATAGTTACTCAATTCACCCCTCCCATCTTGAGTGAACTAATCTGACCAACAGAAACCGATTCATATTTCTTATATCAAGAAGCACTGCAATTTGGAAATTGTTTATGCAATTTCTGGTCCTTGAGATATAATATATAGTCATTTTTGAAGGCATGTATTCTCTCAAATATCATATCCATCAAGAATAGAATTTTTTATCATTGTTTGTTCGGCTAGGGAGCTCATTATCTTCTAGGAGCATATCATTCCAGAGAGAATGTAGTTCAAAAAAATTGGCTTCACTCCATCTGGTGATTGCTTTCAAATTATACAGCTTCAATACGGCTAAATGTTCTATATATTTAGTGCAACGAGCATACAATTGAATCTTTACACAACTCTTTAGATTCTAAAAAAAATTGGACAATCATTATGTTCATCTTCATTTTTCCTTTTCATTTCTTCAATATGATCATCATTATGATTCACACCTATAATCACATCATCGATACAATATTCTTTATTTTCCATAATTGTAATCATATAATATGGTCTATAAAACACAGTATTATCCTAGTCAATTGCTTCATTATCTTTTTCTCCATATTTATTCCAACATTTATAACTTTGATCAATTCCGTGACAAATCAAGTGTTCTTCCAACTCCAATGGACTAATTAGTCTTGAATAATAATAGTGTAAGCACAGATAAAGGATTTGAGAAGGGTCATATGCATGATCTTTTGAAAACTTTATGAACTCTTCCACTCCATATTCATAAACTTTTGTCATATGATTGGAATCCATTGATTCTTTATTCATATCCATCCTATTTGATTCAACAATATTAATATTTAACAAAATAAATGCAAAAAGGGCCTCTCAAATAATGGGAACCCAGCATTTGAATGTTAGTTGTTATTTTATTTTGTTTACTAAGACTCATCCCCTTAGAATCTAACACCAAACCAGAGAGAAGATACAGTTTTAAAGGACTCCCCCGATTTAAACCATGTAGGTGAGGTTGGATGCAAAGTAGGTTTAGGAGTTGCAATAGGATTAAACATTAATTCACATTTTATGAGAGTGAGTTCATGATGTATATCCTATAAGTTGGATAGAGTTAGTGTCATTGGTATTATTATCAAATCTATATTATGTAGAAGGTGAAGATAGTGCTAAGTGATGGCTAAGGTTGCTATTGTTGGGTTATTATCGCCCGTACTGGATCATTTCAACAAGGGATTTGTGTGAGTATGATGAATCATGAGGAATGAAAAAAGTTATATACTATTTTTATAAAACTATATAAAATTACATATATTCTATAAAATTATACTTAAATTATAGAAGTATTTAGTTTTAAAATTTTATAATGGTTTAAAACTATAATATATACAAGTAAAATTTACAAAAGTATATAAGTATAATATTTTTTAGTGCTTCCTATAATTTTTTAACAAAAAAAATCCGATAGAGGGTCCATAGACTAATTATTAATGTTTTTCCTTATTAAATGCATATAGTAAACATTAATAAAAAACTTGTTATTGTGAAAAATTATATCATTTAATATAAAATTAGTTTTCTATAAATTATGGATAATGAAAATATATTCATTGTAATCAAACATTATATCATTAATAAAAAATTATAAAATAACAATATTATATATATTGAAATTCCATCCTTCAAAATATCTATGAAATACACTTCTATGGAGAGAATGATAGTTTTAATGAACTATATAAAATACAAGGGTGCATTATAAATTAAATTATAAATTATATTTTTAATGATTTTCATTATTGAAATTTCATACATAGTTTTGTTAGGTTACCCAAAGTCGTTTAAACATCATTAACCATTTATTCCATCACTACATGGGACCTAGAAAAACACACACTCTCTCATCTCATCAACCACATTACATTAATGGAAAATAATCATTATCCATGGTAGAATATTTTCACATTCCAATTATCATAGTGGCCAAGTAATTTTTCTTCTTATGGTAGAAGGGAATAATCATACATCTTTTATGCAATTAAGTGGGAAATGGTAAACCATTCTGAGTAATAGTAGACATAAAAAAATTTACACATAGTGAAATTATAAAATTATTCTAATAAAAAAAATATTAAATGAATTTCCCCTAACTAAAAATCAAATAGAATTTTTTCAAAAAAAATAATTCCATAGAAAACTGAATAAAATATAATATGGAATTAATGAATAAATCTATTTAGAAAATTCAAAGTCATTAAAATTTCACAAAAAAATGTTGTTTCCTAAAATAATAGAGAATACTCATGGAGAAAAAATGAGAAATTAAAACACCCATACACCCATTTAAAATTAGACTTTCAATGAATATTGATTTCGTCTGTAGTTTAGAAAAAAACTATATTAAAAACATTTCATAATCAAATTATTATTATTTCACAAAAAATGATGTAGGAAAATATTTAAAACATAGTCTATATAAACTTGACTTAGAGACCATTGTATTGGTTGGTTTTATATTTAATTTAATATAATTGAATAGTATTTTTAATGCGATATCACATCACTACACCATATCATGACCATAGACCAACCATATCATTACCTCCCAAAAATGCACATTGTCTCCCATTAGATAACCCATCGAATCACTCTAGACCCAAGTATCATTAGAATATTGACCAACTCAAACTGAAAACAAAAAACACACTATCATAGTGGATCATTGGGAGAAGAATGGATGAAAACAACCAAGTAGAATATATGTTCTTACCATCGACCAGCAATGGGCATCCATCAGATCCAATAGATCGAAGCTAGGGCACCGAGAAAGAGAAGACAAGAGAAGGGGGACTAAGAGGCGCGCAGATACCAAAGGAAGAGAGTTCGGTTTTTCAAGAAAAAGTTAATCGCGAGTAGGTGTTGTGCGACTAAAAAAAGGAACAAACAAGATAACGTACCATAGATTTGGGGGGTCTGACGGCAGTTGTAGGGTTTGACGGTGGGAATAGTGGCAGCAGAGTATGTAGTGGAGGTAGTGTTGCTGGCAATGGCTGCAGCGGTAGAGTACTGGCTCCATGAATTATTGAGGTGTGAGCGATGGAAGAGTTTTGATAGGGTTCCATTTATAAAAACACGAAAGGATTATTTGAGTGCTTTTTGGACAGAGATGATAAAGGTTTGTTTTATCAGCGCTAAAATAGAAAGTGTTGGTAAAACCGACCTTTAACATCATTTTTTAGCTCTCATAAAGATAACCATTTATTAGTGTTAAAAAGCGTTGATAAAACGTGTCTTTATCAGCACTAAAAAAATAATTTAATGAGCTTCATGTTCACTAAGAATTCAGGCCATGTATTGAATAATTAAGGCTTGATGAGTGAGTGATCCCTTAGGGGGCTATGGGCTACCTTTTCGGCCTCTGTGTGGTGTGTGTGGTTAATGTAATTGTACCCCCAAACACCTAATATATATATACATAATATATATACTTATAAGTATTTGTACATATTTATATAATTATATATAACTATAAAATTATAAATATAATAAATATATTTATTATGATTTTATAACATAAATAAATATTTATTTATTAATATTTATAAGTATAAATAAATATATATTTTTAAATAATCATAAAATTATAATAAAAATTTGCATGTGTGTGTTTATTTGTAGGTTTGTATTTCCCTTTCTCGAATAATTTGTAACATAATAAAAGTCATTATATAGAAATGGGTGTTCCTATAATACACATAATACACATAATATGCATACAGACTTCATGTATCTACTTATTTAGAGAGAGAATGGGCACACCATCATCGATCGCATATTGTGGGGGCCACTCCCTGATTTGGGAGTCTCCTTTGTTGGCAACCACTGTATGGGTCTTTTATGGTGAGCATGCAATGCGATGGACAACAGCCTTCGTTGAATCATTCAGTAGCATGGAGGAATTATCATGGGTAGATTAGCTACCCAAACCTACTGAAGATAGTTTCTGGTTTTTCTCCTCTATTTAACGGGGCTAATTCCCATGAACTGAAGAGGTGTGTATGTTGTAATCCTCTGATGAGAACTAGAGAGAAGTGAATAGAGTTTCCCCATTTCTCCTTTGGATTTAGGTCATCCGACTGAACCACATTAAATCCTCTTGTTCTTATGTTTTTCTCTATTTTGGTGGGATTGTGTTGCCACGCACCTCTGCTGCACCCTTACAAGTGGTATCAGAGGGAGCCTGAGCGAGCAAAGTCGGAACAGAGAACTGGCAGTGAGTTTTACATTGACCGGAAATTTGAATGTGGTTAGAATATTTTTCCATGCTAAGATCCGTGAAGAGGACGACGAGATGATTTCAACGGTGCAAGCGGCATTGAAAACAGAGCTAAAATGAAGGATATAAGCTTGGTCAATGTTTTCCCAAAACCGTAGGTAAGCACTAACCCTATGCCGGAGAATATGGTACTGTCCATGTCGTCGGAAAAAATTCCAGTGAGATTCCGGCAGGTTCTCTGGTGTGCCACTTCATCGCCACATCATCGCCATGTCAGCAGGCGATCTGGACCGTTGAATTTGTTTTGGTGATCTCTCAGCCAATCAGACTTCGATTTCGACAATTCATGAGTTGATTCCCACTATTTCAACCATTCTGAACACATCAGTATGGTTAGTTTTTCAAAATTCACACTCCATAAAGTGGTGTCAAAGGGATGCGACATCGACGATAGTGATTGCGTTTTGCGACAACGACAATGGCTAGTGGCAGAGCACTACCAAAATTTGATATCAGGAAGTTCGATGGTTGGAATAATTTCATCTTGTGGAAAAGCACAGTGAAAGATACTCTTGTGTAGCAAGGCATGATCAGACCGTTGATCGGAGAAATACCTGAGACAACCAGTGACGATGATTGGAAAGAGCTCGAGATGCGGGCCGTCGGCACAATTCGACTATGTCTGGTGAACGATGAAAAGTACTTGGTGTTGGAAGAGACCTCACCGAAGGAGATCTTGAAGAAGTTGGAGTCGTGGTATATAGCGAAGTCGTTCACCAACAAATTATTCCTAAAGAAGAAATTGTACCAGTTGCGCATGGATGAGGGAACAAATTTGTTTGATCAAACCAACACATTCAACAAGATCCTGACATAATTATTGGAGCTCGGTGTGAAGGTTGGAAAGGAAGATAAATCACTTTTGCTATTATCATCTCTACCAAGTTCATTTGATGGACTTGTGACTATATTACTCGTGGGTATGGAAACATTGAAGCTAGCCGAGGTGATGACATCGCTTCAAGATTCAGAAGCATTTTGAAGGCTCACGTCGCATTCAGGCGAGCAAATCATGATGATGCGATATGATCAATGTGGGAGGAGCCGATATCGGAAGTTGGGAGGTAAAGAATGGTGGCTAAAATCCAGGGGACGTGATCCGAGCAAATTCACATGTGTTTGGTGTGAGAAAAAGGATCATTATAAAAGTGACTGTGGAGAGCATAAATGATTCATTGTTGGGAAAGGGAAAGTTTGAAGAGAAGGATGCGAACATCACAGAATTATCGGCAGATGCTGAAGTCTACGTGACAATGGGAAGCTTGCACTCATACGAGAGAGTTGAATGAGGAGAAGTGTAGTGTCATTACTGCAAAAGATATGGGTACATGAAGTGGGAATGTCGGATTCTAAAAAGGAAGAACAAGCGGGCATAAAAATCAAAAGGAAGACAGATGGGTTTTTGATTCGGGGACCTCGGCACACATATGTATGACAAAAGGTGTGTTTCATACCTTTCAGTAGATGTGAGATTTGGTGAGACTTGGTGATGGGTCAGCATGCGAGGTTCGAGGAGTCGGAATGGTGAAATTGAAGACACCCGATGGAGGAGTTCGTAAAGTGGGTGATGTGAAATTTGTTCTAAGGATGAGACGGAACTTGGTGTCATTAAGTAGACTCGATGCGAGATGATACAAGATTTCTATAGCGAGTGGAGTGTTGAATGTCTCACGTAGGGATGCAGTGATTCTTACTAGGAAGGAGTCCCAAGGTTTGTATCATTTGTTGGGGACCGCAATCAACTCGAGATCAATTGAAGGCGGTGGATGTGCCACGTCATCTGGCGTGAAGAAGCGTGTTTGATTTGACGATGAAGTTTTCAATGCCTGCAAGGATAGTGCTGGTCTGGTATCTACTCCAAATTGATTGTGTGGGGGAGAATTGTGAGGGTCACTCTCTAATTTGGGAGTCTCCTTTGTCGGCAACCACTATAGTGGGTCTTCCACGGTGGGCAGGGGACGCGATGGACATCAGCCTTCATTGCAGCGTTCAGCAATGTGGAGGAATTTTCATGGGTAGATGAGCTACCCAACCCTACCGAAGATAGTTTATGGTTTTTCTCCTCTATTTAACGGGACTCATTCCCATGAACAGAAGAGGTGTGTATGTTGTAATCCTCCGACGAGAACCAGAGAGAAGTGAATAGAGTTGTCATGTTTCTCCGGTGGACATAGGTCATCCAACTGAACAATGTTAAGTCCTCATGTTCTTCCGTTTTTCTCTGTTTTTGTGTGTTTGCGTTGCCACGCACTCCGCAGCGCCCTTACACATATGGAGCGGGAGGGAAGAAATGAGATGACGCAGATCAGTAATATATTTCCTCTTTTAAAAAAAAAATCATGATTTTTCTAATGTTTAAAGAAATGACGATTTTTTTAATTTTTAAAGAAATTGACAAAATACAAAACCGTTTTGAGCGATTCTGTTTCTAACACTATCAACACACCCGATCATAAACATGACCGTTAATTTAGGTTCTGATGTATTGAGGATTTTATGTTATATGAAGGATAGCTAATTTACGAAGCACAATAAACGTCATTATTTAGATATGGGCGTTCCCGTAATACACATAACATGCATGCAGACATCAATCTGCTTATTTAGATAGCGATTGCATTGGGTGGATAAGGCATGACGCGGATGGAGGTTGGGCCACTATTTGAGAGAGAGAGCTGCGCCGCCGCCCGCCCTCGCAGTTTGAGTCCGGTTGTCGTAGAGGGTGGCGTCCGATGGCAGCGCGTTGTAGTAGCAGTTGCACTGGCTCTGGCAGTAGCCATTGCAGCAGTGATAGTAGGATGTGCCGCACCACCCCCAAGCGCTGCAACACACATTTTTGGCACAGAGTTTACCGGGGGGCGTCGCCTCCTCCCCGCATTGAGCGTCCTTTGAAGCGCCCAAGAAGAAGAAAGTGGAGCAGAGAGCAAGGTAGCAGACCAACAGCTTCACCATGCTGAGTTGCACTCCAGTAGCCAGGGGATGCTGGGGGTATAAATACCCTGCCCCGCCTTCCAGGGACCAAACTGCAACTAAACATTTACCATGGGCTTCCTTACAATTTTAATATACTCCACGGACCCCCTTGTCAACACCAGCGCCGCGCCCACTGGCTGTTTCCGTCTCCTGTGGGCCCATATTTTGGATTATTTACAAAAATGTTTTACCACAATCGGTTAACATTTTGACCCAAAAAAAGAATCTTGATTAGAATTTCTTATTTGGGTCATATTTAATTTAATTTAAGATTAACGGAAAATTGTTTTTATACAATAGTTGGGACCACTATGTTAGAATTCTTTATTTGGGTCATAATTAATTTAACACTACTACAAGCTCAAGACTTTATCACCCACAAAAATAATGTTGGCAAAGTACAATTTTTATCAACATTAAAAAAACACTCATAAAATTCACATTTGTCACCACGATAAATGTCATCTTTTATCACCGCAATAGAGTGTTGATAAAAGTCATTCTGAAATGCTTCATGGTTCTCTTCAATCCCCACGACGGGCACTACTACAAAACAGAGTTTTATCAGTGCTAAAAAAATGCTTTATCAACGCTAAAAAAAGTCTGATAAAAAGGTCATTTATCAGTGTTTTTTAACGCTAATAACAGTAATTTTTTTTTTAAAAAAAACTGCTAATCAGACGATGGACAACCCCCCCCCCCCCCAAATTAGTGCTCGACCCCCTTTTAACAGCGCTAACCTCCCCCACCCCCACTTTATCACCGCTAAGCACCTGTTCACCCCGACCCGCGGTCCTGTTCCTTTGCTGGGTTTCAAACCTGAGACTACTTCCCCATGCACCCTCAACTCTACCACTCACCTATGTTGTTTTGTCTTTCATTTTATGATATATCTATATTTATATATATATTTCGTTACATTCTTTATCCATAAATATATATATATATATATTTAAATACACGTATAATTTTTGTGTGTGTGTGTGTTTATAAATACATAAATATATATATTTATATATATGTGTGCATCTATAAATATAATTATATGTATTTATATTTATTTACATATATTATATATTAATATTTATATACAAATATTAGAATATGTAGAAAAACATAGATATGTTTGCCAATACACACGAGTATATTTTTATATATATAAACATTTTATATAAATTAATTGTATATGTATATTTATATAAATATTGATACATTTGTATTTTAAATAAAATGGGTTTTATTTTTTATTTAGATAAATTCAATATATTGAGAAATATATTTTATATGTAAATATGTTTAATTATTTATTTGTAAAATAAAATTTTTATGGGTGAATATATAAAAAATATGTATATATTGTTATATATTTGATTATAAATAACAATATGTAAGAATCCATATCTTCATTTCAGGTATGAATCTTGATTTCGTGTGTTTTGAGAAAAAAAGGGGAGATTTTGGAAAATTCCTAAGTACACACCGTGTACTTAAGAGTACACGCCATGTACTCGGTTGTCGCGGGTAGCCGTATACTGGCCGTGTAATGGCGTTGTATATGGGCGTGTGAGGTGACCTAGAGACCGCTTAAAGCGGGAGCCAATTAAGGCAAGTACATGGCGTGTACATTAAATGAAGACGTCATGTACTTTTCTTTTTTATTTCTTAAATCAGACCGAGGTCACGTCTAATTGCCAAAAACACCTTCTTCTAGCCCCGTCTCGTCCAGGAGTGAGGGGAATCGTCGAATCTTCTCTGAGCCCCCGATTAGTCGTCTGTTCTCTGAATCGAACATGGTCGTTGTAATCGCTTCAATGATTTCTTCCTTCTAGAGCCTCTGCTATTGATTTATCTTCTTTCGTGAGATATTTTTGGTTGATCATTTTTGATGTTTTTGTAGATCTACGACGTTCTAGGTCGAATCAAAGGTTTAGATTCAACTATATCTATCGTACAACATTGAGGTAGGTCATTTATGCCTTTCTGTGGTTGTCTTTGGATTATATGTGCAAAAAGTGCCGAACACCCTAGTTTAGGGTATTGTGTGTTTTGGATATTTACCATAGTTGATGCCTCCTATGGGTTGCTTTCTTGAATAAGGGTTCTTGATTATGAATAAGGTTTATTTCCTTTCCATGGATGTGTTTTCCATGTTTGTTTAATATTGATCGTTAGGTCTAGAACTGCCTATTAGGCTGTTTTGTTTTCCATGCCTAGTGTTGTTAGGATGAAGTTGATTTTATATGATATGATTGTGATATGAATTATAGTTGCTTAGCCTTGTAATAGCTGAGATTACTTTGGCTGTTGTATATCATTTGTGCACGATTGTATTACACAGGGCTGTGGGAACATGGTGTAGTGAGACCATAGAGGTAATTGACGTTGAGGGCTTCCCCCAAGTGTCTATCATACTTTTCACATTGCGAGACCATAGGAGGGGATTGTCGTTGAGTGCTCCCTCAGAGTGTTTATAGTTTACCGTTATGAGACCACAGAGAGAATTGACGTTGAGTGCTTCCTCGGAGAGTCTGTATTTTATAGTTAAAAGGCCACATGAGGAATTGACGGTGAGTGCTTCCTCAGAGAGTCTTTGTTTGCATGGACCAAAGGGGTTATACTATGTGAATAATCCTAGGGAGTTGTTATATCTTTATTGTTGAATGATAAGTTGAACCATATGGGTTAGGTTGTGAGAACTTTCCTAGAGGGTTTCTTGTGAATGATTGGTTATATAATTGATAAATTTAAATGAATGTAGTTTTAAAATGTATGATTGTTTACTTTTGAGTATTTCCTTGTTTATTACTTCATTTTGCATTTTTCCTGCTATATATACTCACTGACAGTTAGGCACATATATTTGGGTGGTTGCCTACTAGTATTCATCTCACACCCTGTTTGGGTCATGCTTTTGGGGCCAAACAGTTTATATTGTTGCAGGTATAGATAAAGGCTAGTTCCCTTCTACTTCAAGTACTTGATTGTTGTGGAGCTCGAGAGCATTGGGCCAAGTTGAGGCTTGAGATGCTGCTGGAGTTTACGTGTTTTCCTTGTACATTGGTTTTGTACTGTATTTCCAGCATTGTGACTTATTGGGCTGCTTTCCTAGACATATGTTACACACATCATTTATATATGTTCCCCAGTTGTTTATTTACTTAAGTCTTCCGCTGTTTACTTATTGTATGGTATTACTGCTTCCGTTGTTGTATATTGTTGCTATTCCGTTGTGTTACTCTGCCAATGAGGGAATTGTTTCTCCACTATCACACCCAAGGCCCTTGCTGCTATTCAAGACCCTCTAGCATTCGGGGAAATGCGCTTGAGGCCATGTGACCAATCGGGTACGGGGCACCTTTGGGCGGCATCCGGAACCGGGATGTTACAAAGTGGTATCAAATGAGGTTCTTTTCTTCTTTGACTTACTGTTTGGATCCTATATACAGGGATTGGAATGAATGAGTAGTTGGTAATAAGCTGTGCTCGGGAATATCCAACCCATGTACAGGGAAAAAACAATTTACCTCGATTATTTCAATTTTATCTAGTTTTTCAATTATTACAGTTGATTTGAATTCATTGTTGGGTGATTCACATGTTTGGTGTTGTTATTGTTGATTTTATTGAGGTTCTATTTCTGTTGGAACCCAATGAGATAAGGGTATTCCATCTCATGCATCATATAGACACGTGCTAGAGATCACATGTCATGCATTCTTATCATGCCATTTTGGGCACATTACCAGTTGCATGTTATTGTGATTGATGTTGGGTTAGATATGCATCCTGTTGTGATAAGTGCCATGATAGAATATCATCTATTTGATAGGGTATTGATGACATGTAAAGGTTTTTTCGGATGAGCACCAAACTTTGATCCTTGAGGTGTTATGGGCCCTCATGGATCGGAATTTGGTGGGTCATGTGACTGATTGCACTGTTATACTATGTTATGAAATGAATATGATGTTGAGATTTGATCCGTGGGGAGTATGGGCCCCCATGGATAGTAATTTAGCACTTTAATGTTTTGTTTCAGTGTTTTATTGGGTTTCAGGGTAGTTTCTAAGGCTTACTGTCCAGGAAAACCTAGAATACACGGTGTGTAAAGATGAATACATGACATGTCCTTATGTTTGGGAAGGAAATGTTTTTCTTAAGTACATGTTGTGTACTATATGTACACATCGTGCAGTTATTCACTTTGTGACTGACTTTGTGGGCAGAGACATGGGGTTGAGTTTTGTTTTGTAGAACACGCCCTGTACTGGTAATACACACTGTTTTATAGTAACCATGTAACTGACCGTGTGAATAACGACACAAATAAGTGAAGTCCTTCTAGTACACGCTGTGTCTGGCATAAACACTTTGTGTAGTTTTTCTCTAAGATAACCATGTGGTATAGCCGTGTTGAGGAACTCGGGCATGGGGAAAAAATTCAAGTACATGCCGTGTACTTAGGAGGAAAATTTCATGTACATGGGGTGTTACATGACCGGGGTTGGAAGAAATACACGCCCATGTGAAAGCTTAAGGGAACACGCTGTGTAGGGGTCATACACGCCGTGTATCCATGTTTTGAAAAACATGAATGCTTTATTCCTCCCATTCCTTCCTTGCATGTAAGAACCCAATTTTTTCTGCAGAAGAATTTGGAATATTCTTTATGATATTCCAGAGCAGCGCCTTCCGACGGCGTGAGATTCCGAGCCCCGGAGTGGCCGAAATTAAATTTTCAGAGCAATCACACTGGAAACGCCAAATAAATTTGATAACTCATAAACGCTGATCCGGATCGGAGATCCGAGTGTACGGATGGGTCCGGAATGGGGTTTTACCCTAGGAACGACATAAAGCGTGTCGGTGCGGGACGTTTGGACCCCTCACCCGCTTCTGGAACGTTAAATGGATTAAATAAATAAATAAATTAGTTTAATGTTGAAACGCACGTATCTCTTAAATGGTGCATCAAATTGAAAAAACGAGGGCACCTTTGAGTTCAGAGCGCGTCGTTTACCCTAGGAGGGGTGTACGTTTTGCGGGCGCGACCCGTCTGTGAAAAATGGCCCCGTGGGTGTTTTCGTAATTTGGCGGCTTCAGACGTTAAACTTAATAACTTTTGAATGGGGCCTTGGATTAAAATTACGAGACCAACGTTGCACTCAGATCATGGTTCTTAGCCTAGGGGAGGCTAAATCCTGACCCCGTCGGGAGTTCGGGTACAGGGCCGCGGGAGGGTGTTTAAGTTAAATAATTTATTTAATTAACCTAACACCCCCTCTCTTCTCCCTCATTTCCCCCTCCCCTGGAAAGCCTCTCCCCTCTCCTCCTCTATATCTGGATAGGCGACTCCGACGAGGCGGTCTGGCGAGGCGCGGCCACCCCAGCAGGTTGACGGCGAAGCGACGGGCTTAGTCCCAAGACGCAGGCGGTGTTCGTTTGAGTTTTAAATCCCAAACCCCTTTTGAACCCCAATTTTAGCATCGATTTGTTGTTTAATCTTTGACCAAATTATATGGCCGTGTATTACACTTTTTAATCTTTCTATTGATTCTTTCGGAATTGAAATTGGAGTTCGGAGGAGGCCGCAACACCTCGTCGAAGTTTGCGGGTTTTTAATTTTGTTTCCGACCGGTTTTGGGTTTTTCCAGCGGGTTCCGGCGGTCCGGCGATTTCCCAGGACGGAGCGGCTCCAGGTGGCGGAATCCGGCGGTCCGGGATGGCGGCGGTGGCGGTGGCTTTTTGGATGGCGCGGCGGCTCGTCCTGGCATGGTGGCGGCGCGGCATCCCGGCGGCGGTCCGGGGTTCCAGGCGGCGCCGGTGTAGGGCAGAAGGGGAAGGGGGTCATGCAGCGCGTGGCCCCGTGCGGCGCAACCACGACCCGCGTAACGTGGGTCGCTGCGGGAGAAAAGAGACCGGCATTTACAGCTGGTCGGTGGCGGCAGGCCGTGGCCAGCTGGCCGCGGTGGAGCGAACCGGACCCGCGGCCGAGCCGGTCCGGCCTAAGGGGGTTTCCCCTTTGGAATTTCCGACGCCCGTAGCTTTTTCTACGGGCGTCCGTTTTGCGCGCTGTCTAGGGTGGCATGGACCTGATGCAGAGGCGGGCCTTTTGAGGTGGTTCCGGGAGTTCTAACTTCCGAGACGGGGGGCTCGGGGGCACGACACATGCGTAAAGAAGCTAAGCAGGCTTCCCATGAATTCTTGTTTTGGACAGCGCGGATGCATCCGACGTCCGTTTTAAGTGCCGTCAGTGGTGTTGGGACCCTGGCACCGAGGCAGAGCTTTCCAAGGTGGTTTCAGGCGTTGAGGCTGGAGTTGAGGCATGGGCCCCACGACCCGTCTTTCGAGCTGCGTGCAGCGTTTCACGAATTTTTCAATGGACGTTTGTTCGGGGCATGCGAGCAGTCGTTTTTTGATGTTTTTTCAAGGGGATTGCAATGATGCAATCCTCCCGCCCTAATTCCGCATGATGGTGTGGGGCCAATGAGGGCCGTTTGGGCGTCGATGATGATTTTTCATCTTTATCATCGGGGAGACCATTTTGGACAAGTGAATAGTCCATCTTATGTACTTTTTCGAGAGGATCGCAACGGTGTGATCCGTTCGTTGTGTTTCGGGACTGGGTTGTGGGTCCCACAAAGCACCGCTCATGTGCGGTGTGTTGGAATGCCCCTTTTTCTATTGATAACCGTTGCACTCATGTGAGTAGTGCTTTTGACGTGTTTTCACGAGGGGATCACATTGGTGCGATGAGCCCGACTGTTTTCAGGGCCGAGGCTCGGGATCACGGGACGCCCTGCGGACATGAGGCGGTGTTGGTGACTTTTTTCATCGGATATCCGTTTGAGGCGAGTAAGTAGTCTATCTCACATGTTTTTCCGTGAGGATTACAATGGTACAATCCGTTTGGTCGTGTGGAGCCTCTTGCACGATCTTATTAAATGTGGAAATATGAAAGGTGCCCCAATGAGGTTCTTCTACCGTGTTTGTAGAGGTCCTTTGGCATGCGATCGTGTGCACTCCTGGGATAGTGAGGTTGGTGTCTAAATAGATATGGTTAGTTGTGCCTCAGCCATTGTGGTGGTAAGTTGGAGATGTTGCGTCACGCCTTCGCATAGACGTTGGGTGCCGGGAGCACGATAGCCCTTGGGCTGAAAGTGAGGTATACTCTGGGAGTATACGATAGTGCTTGGAGGTACGTGTGGTTTGTACCTGAGATGTTTGTGCACTTTGTTGGGGTTAACTTGGGGCCACACATCGTGTGGGCCCCCAGGTGTGTGTCGAGCTCTGCTTTACGTACTTTGACCTCTCCCGACGTAGAGGGTACCTCGGTTCTCATTTGTTGACCAGCAGGGTTGAGTTTTTCCCCCGGCTCTGTGCTCGATGGTTTATATCAGCAGGGTTGAGTGGTTTCCCCTGGTCTTGTTCCAGAGTCGGATGGTTGCGCGATACCCACTCCGTGTTCGGTTGGCCAGTGTTGTACCCTCCAGTAGAGATGGCCAGGGCAGTTCTGAGTTTTACCCTCCAGCAGGGCTGGGCAGTGGGTTACTCATCGACTTCTAGGGTTTACCCTTCAGCAGAGACAGGGAAGTGGGTCACCCGACGCACTTAGGGTCTACCCTCCAGTAGAGACTGGGTAGTGGGTCACCCGATGCACTTAGGGTCTACCCTCCAGCAGAGACTCGGCAGTGGGTCACCCGATGCACTTAGGGTCTACCCTCCAGCAGAGACTGGGCAGTGGGTCACCTGACGACCTCTTAGGGTCTACCCTCTAGCAGGGCTGGGCAGTGGGTCACCCGTCATCTAGTTCCAGGTCTACCGTCCAGCAAGGTCGGGCAGTGGGTCACCTGTCGACTTATTTCAGGTCTACCCTCTAGTGGGGCTGGGCAGTGGGTCGCCTAATGATGTATTATGGTCTACCCTCCAGCGGGGCTGGGCAGTGGGTCACCTGATGATGTATTAGGGTTTACCCTCCAGCGGGTCTAGGCAGTGGGTCACCCGATATCTGGTTATTAATTACCCTCCAACAGGGCTGGGCAGTGGGACACATGTCAGTATTATAGGCTCAGTCCTTTCTACTAGGCTAGTCTGTGACTTTCCTCCATGATTACCTGAGCAGGACCCTTGGTTATACATGTCAGTGTTCTGACAACATTGACTTTGAGAAGACCGCTCGACTGTAGGGCAGTGACAAGGTGTGGTTTGACTTTCCCTAGAACTCTCAAGTACGAGTGGTGCTTTCCCACACTGAGACGCATCCTTGTGATGCGATCTAAAACCGTGCGGGCGAGTCAGTGCCGCCCAAAGCATATAGTGTTGAGGTGCGGCGATTGAGCCCCTTGGCTTGCAGTTCGGGGCAGACGTATAGGATGCTGGGAATCGATGGGGTTATTTCTGGGACTGTTGGAGACTCGTTTTCTAGGGCTGAGATACAGGATGGAGATCCCCTTACAGAGTTGTTCGGGCTTCTTGCTGAGCATAAAGATATGTATATACCTTGTTCCAGTACCCACTTCTTGGGTTTGGTTACTCTCCCTCTAGGAGAGGCGAAGACGCACGGGGTATGCCACGTTATTTCCGTGTCTACCATATTGTAGTTGGATGAGTCTACTCTCCTGCTATAGGTAGAGAAGTCTCGATGGGAAGTTCATCTTCTCACCGTTTCCAGCTCCTTGTGCCTGGACGAGTCTACCTCCTTTGCTCTTGTTGGGTTGAGCTGGACTCTCTACTGGTATTCTACTGCACTCTCTGTTGTACTCCATTACTTTCCCTGTGCGCTCTATTGCTCACCCTTTGGTACCTCATTTGTTGCTCCCTCGAGCCTTTGGGGTATCCTACTGAGTATTTTTATACTCACCCCTACTTGGGAATTGCCCACACTTGGTGTTCCCTTACAGATGACGGACAGGTTGGTCGTGACGTCAGAGGAGCATAAGAGCTTGGGAGCTTGGACCGTGTGCGGTGGTCGGAGTCGGGTTCCAGGTGGGGGACCCTACCAACTGTTTTCTTTTGTTTACCTGTTGTCGGGTTGTGGCACTTTTCTTATTGGGCGCGTGTTTTTCCCCTTTACTTTTCAGTGTACCATCAGTTTTCTTTGTACTTGTAGAGGTCGATGAACTTTGTGGTTTATATATAGCAGTTTCCCTTTTTCTTTACTTGTCTTTTCTTTTACTCTGGACTTTTTCATTTAGTGTGCTGCGTGTGTGTGCATGTACAGGTACTTAGGCAACGTCCTGCCCGAGTTATTGTGCCTTCGGCGCTGGTCGCCAGCCACTGGCCTATGGAGGCGGCCCTGGGGTAGTTGCGGCTCGAGCCCGGGTAGGGTTGGGTCGTGAAAAAGTGGTATCAGAGGTGGTTCATTCATTGGGACGTTGTTCGGACGTCCCTAAAAGAGGAATTGGTTGGGATTAGGGAAACAATGTTAACGTCTCTCAAGAGCGGCTCTCAGGCCAGGGAGTCCAGTGATGGTGCGGCGGCCGACATATCCATTCACTAGGACCTTTAAAACCCTCTTGTCGACTCGGCAATCTGAGACACTCGTTGCAGGGAAAATTGTTTGTGCATCACATAGGATTGAGTCTTTGACTGTCCTTTTTGAGTCATCTCCCCATCATTGTAATTGGTATATACATATATGCTCATCTGACCGTGGAACTCCTTAAAAATTTTCAGGATGTCTCCGCGAAGACAGCCAGCCAGGATGCCAACTTTGGTTCGTGACGACGACCCTGTGAGCTATGAGGCCATAGTCCAGGACCCATCATGTGAGCCCCTTTTCTCCGAGTGGGCCGGTAGCAGCACCCCCACCAGTTGAGCAGCAGGCAGTTTCAGCAGAGTAGACTGAGGTTGAGCACGCTCCGTGAGTTCCAGCAGCAGAGACCATTTAGGTTCAGTGGTGAACCAGACCCTCGGGTAGTAGAGGTTTGGCTAGAGGCATTGGTTCTCCTTTTCAGGCTTGTGCAGACACCAAAAGATCAGAGATTGGATTTGGCAGCCAGCCTTTTTCGTGGATCAGCTTGGGGTTGGTGTAGTCTGGTGACTCAGGTTGTTGACGAGTCGTCGCTTTCGTGGGACGACTTTCAGTTGTTGTTTAGTGAGGAGTTTTTCTCCCCCTTCTTATGATCCATTCGGATTTAGGATCTCCTTCAGTTTCAGCAGGGAGGGATGACGGTGGCCGAGTACGCGGCTAGTTTTGCAGACCGTGCACGCTTTTACCCGGACATGGTCCGTGACGACAACATCCGAGCGCGTAAGTTTGACCAGGGTCTCCGCCGAGAGATTTGTGCTGTCATAGTACCCTTGGGAATTTCCACATATGTCGGGGTGCTAGAGCAGGCACTGGTGATAGAGGGATTCCTGTCACGTTCTAGAGTTGGTGGTGGCAGCAGGCACGCCGGAGCCGAGACGTCTACCACAGCTAGCGGGCATCGGCAAGCGGAACCTCAACTCATGTGGTTTTCTGACAACTGGACTCAGGGGTGTGGTCGTACACCACAGTGGCTCCGGAGGGCACCAATGCAGCTCGAAGAGATTTGGTGCTATTCCTGCGATGGGTGAGGTCACCTGGCACGGGACTGCCTGACCTGGCATGCAGAGAGCCTCTGACAGGCAGCAGGTGCACCACCACGATGAGTCAGCGTCGTGATCAGGAGTAGTGACCAGCGAGGTGGTGCTAGCAGATGAGTGGGAGGAACTAGTAGTGGGGGATGACTTTATGAGGTCTTCCCATCACCACTAGGTGGTCCACGTCTGGCTCTGAGAGCTGACAGTTGGGACCGCGGACAGTCGCGAGCTTTGGATATCTATGATCCTACAGAGCATGAGGTGATAAGAGGTATGCTCTAAAACTCTTCTACTTCTTGCAGTAGAATTGATAGGCTCTGCGTGTGAAATTATTTTATCCCCACTCCTTGCTTGAGTTGACACCAGGGTGACGTAGGGCGTCGGGTGTAACCTTGTGTTGGTAAGGTAAAAGGTGTGGCACCATTTTCTTTAGTCGATGGTGTCGACTCCATCGCTTTCCGAGCGTGTAAGAGAGTCTTGGTTGCGAGATATCGACTGTGGAACCTTGCGTGACCAGATATCCTTGGGTGTTTTACCATATGGATATTCTGAAGGAGGGAATCACTGGACCTTGTTCTAGGTGCGGGAAGTGATTCCAGTCACGACACGCGACGTAGGGGTTTGGTCGGGGAGTTGAACTACCCCCGAGAGCTGTCAGGATGTTTGGGACCATGCGTAGGGATGGCGAGGTTCCCTACCGCCTTTCCCTAACCCCAAGAGCTAGTTTGGGTGCACGACATCAGCAAGGGCCGACCTCACGTGAACAGATCAATCCTTTGGCTTGTGTGCGGTGGCGAAGAACTGTGCGAGGGTTCTTCTGTGTATGGGAAATCTAGGTGTGGGCTTAGTACCCTGTGTTGCTCCATAGTTTTGATTTTCGGGGAAGAAAATCTTGAAGGAGAGAATGATGTAAGAACCCAGTTTTTTTGCGGAGAGTTTGGAATATTCTTGATGATATTCCAGAGCAGCGCCTTCAGACGGTGTGAGATTTCGAGCCCCGGAGTGTCCGGAATTAATGTTTTAGTGCGTTCACACTAGAAACGCCAGATAAATGCGATAACTCGTAAACGGTGATCTGGATTGGATATCCTAGTGTACGGATGGGTCTGGAATGGCGGTTTTACCCTAGGAAAGACATAAAGTGTGTCGGCGTGGGACGTTTGGACCCCTCGCCCGCTTCTGGAACGTTAAACGGTTTAAATAAATAAATTAATTTGTTTAATGTTGAAATGAAGGTATCTCTTAAATGGTGGCTCGTATTGGAAAACCGAGGGCACCGTTGAGTTCAGAGCATGTCTTTTACCCTAGGTGGGGTGTAAGTTTTGCAGGCGCGGCCCGTCTGTGAAAAATGGCCCCAGGGGCGTTTTCGTAATTTGGTGGCTTCAGATGTTAAACTTAATAGCTTTTGAACGGGGCCTCAGATTAAAATTACGAGACCTCTATTGTGCTCAAAGCATGGTTCTTAGCCTAGGGGAGGCGAAATCCACACCCCGTCAGGAGTTCGGGTACGGGGCCGCGGGAGGGTGTTTAAGTTAATTAATTTATTTAATTAACCTAAAGCCCCACTCTCTTCTCCCTCATTTCCCCCTCCCCTGGAAATCCTCTCCCCTATCCTCCTCCATCTCCGGCGAGGTAACTCCGGCGAGGCGGTCCGGTGAGGTGCGGCCACCCCGGCGGGTTGACGGCGAAGCGACGGGCTTAGTCCCAAGACGTAGGCGGTGTTCGTTTGAGTTTTAAACCCCTAACCCCCCTTTGAAACCCAATTTTAGCGTCAATTTGCAGTTAAATATTCGAAAAAATTCCATGTCCGTGTAGTACACATTTTACTCTTTCCATTGCTTCTTTTGGAATTGAAATCAGAGTTCGGAGGAGGCCGCAACACCTCGTCGATGTTTGCGGGTTTTTAATTTTGTTTTTGGCCGGTTTTGTGTTGTTCCGGCGGGTTCCGGTGGTCCGGCGATTTCCCACGGTGGAGCGTCTCCAGGCGGCGGAATCCGGCAGTCCGGGATGGTGGAGGCAGCGGCGGCTTCTTGGGTGGCGCGGCGGCTCGGCCTGGTGCGGTGGCGGCGCGACATCCCGACGGCCGTCCGGGGTCCCAGGCAGCGGTGCCGGTGTAGGGCAGAAGGGGAAGGGGGCCGCGAGGCGTGCGGCCCCATGTGGCGCGACTGCGACCCGCATAACACGGGTAGCTGCAGAAGAAAATATACTGGCCTTGATGGCCGTTCGGGGGCGGCAGGCCGCGGCCAGCTGGTCGCGGCGGAGCGAACCGGACCCGCGGCCGGGCCGACCCAAGGGGGTTTCCCCCTTTGGAATTTTCGACGCCTGTAGCTTTCGCTACGGGCGTCCATTTTGTGCACTGTCTGCGGCGGCGCGGACCTGACGCAGAGGCGGATCTTTTGACGTGGTTCTGAGAGTTCCATCTTCTGAGACGAGGGGCTCGGGGGCACGACACGTGCGTAAAGCAGCTAAGCGGGCTTCCTGGGAATTCTTGTTTTGGACGGCGAAGATGCGTCTGACATCCATTTTAAGCGCCGTCAGTGGAATTGAGTCCCTGGCACCGAGGCAGATATTTACAGGGTGGTTTCAGGCGTTGAGGCTGGAGTTGAGGCACGGGCCCCACGACTAGTCTTTCGAGCTGCGTGCAGCGTTTCGCGACTTTTTCATCGGACGTCCGTTCGGGGCGTGCGAGCAGTCATTTTTGGATGTTTTTCCAAGGGGATAACAATGGTGCAATCCACCCGCCCTAATTCCGCAGGATTGTGCGGGGCCCACGAGGGTCGTTTGAGCGTCGACGATGATTTTTCATCTTTATCACCGGACGACCGTTTTGGACAAGTGAATAGTCCATCTTGTGTGCTTTTTCGAGAGGATCACAACGGTGTGATCCATTCGTTGTGTTTCGGTACCGGGTTGCGGGTCCCAAGAAGCACCGGTCGTGTGCGGTGCGCCGGAATGCCCCCTTTTCTCTGGATAACTATTGCAATCATGTGATTAGTGATTTTGACGTGTTTTCCCGAGGGGATAGCATTGGTGCGATGAGCCCGACTGTTTTCGGGGCCGAGGCTCGGGAACAAGGGACGCCGTGCGGGCGTGAGGCGGTGTTGATGACTTTTCTGTCGGATATCCATTTGAGACGATTAAGTAGTCTATCTCACATGTTTTTCCGTGAGGATTACAATGGTATGATCTGTTTGGTCATGTGGAGCCTCTTTCATGATCTTATTAAATGAGGAAATATGAAAGGTGCCCCCGTGGCGGTTCTTCTACCGTGTTTGTAGCGGACCTTTGGCATGCGATCGCGTGCACTCTTGGGAGAGTGAGGTTGGTGTCTAAAGAGATGTGGTTGGCTGTGCCTTAGCCATTGTGGCAGCAAGTTGAAGATATTGCGTCACGCCATCACGTTGACATTGGGTGCCAGGAGCACGATAGCCCTTGGGCTGAAAGTGAAGTATACTCTGGGAGTATACGGGAGAACTTGGAGGTACGTGTGGTTTGTACCTAAGATTTTTATGCACTTGGTTGGGGTTAACTTAAGGCCACATGTCGTGTGGGCCCCCCGGTGCGTGTCGATCTCTTCTTTGCGTACATTGACCTCTCGCGCCGTAGAGGGTCCCTCTGTTATCGTTTATTGACCAGCGGGGTTGAGTTTTTCCCCCGGCTCTGTGCTCGATGGTTTAGATCCGCAGGGTTGAGTGGTTTTCCCTAGTCTTATTCCGGAGTCGGATGGTTGCGCGATACCCACTCCGTGTTTGGTTGGCCAGTGTTGTACCCTCTAGTAGAGATGGCCAGGGCAGTTCTAAGTTTTACCCTCTAGCGGGGCTGGGCAGTGGGTTACTCATCGACTTCTAGGGTTTACCCTCCAGTAGAGACTAGGCAGTGGGTCACCCGATGCACTTAGGGTTTACCATCCAGCAGAGACTGGGCAGTGGGTCACCCGACACATTTAGGGTCTACCCTCCAGCAGAGACTGGGCAGTGGGACACCCGACGCATTTAGGGTCTACCCTCCAGCAGAGACTAGGCAGTGGGTCACCTGACACACTTAGGGTCTACCCTCACGCAGAGACTGGGCAGTGGGTCCCCCGAAAACCTCTTAGGGTCTACCCTCCAGTAGGGCTGGGCAGTGGGTCGCCCGTCGTCTAGTTCTAGGTCTACCCTCCAGCAAGGCTGGGCAGTGGGTCACTTGTCGACATATTCCAGGTCTACCCTCCAGGAGGGCTGTGCAGTGGGTCGCCTGATGATGTATTAAGGTATACCCTCCAGCAAGACTAGGCAGTGGGTCGCTTGATGATGTATTAAGGTCTACCCTCCAACGAGGCTGGGTAGTGGATCACCTGATGATGTACTAGGGTTTACCCTCCAGTAGGGCTGGGCAGTGGGTCACCCGATATCTGGTTATGAATTACCCTCCAGCAGGGCTGGGCAGTGGGAAACCTGTTGGCAATCCAGGCTCAGTCCTTTCTACAAGGCTGGTCTGTGTCTTTCCTCCGTGATTACCGGAGCGGGACCCTTGGTTATACAGGCCAGTATTGTGATGACTTTGACTTTGAGAAGACCTCTCGACTGCAGGGCATATATGAGGTGTGGTTTGACTTTCCCTAGAACTCTCAAGTATGAGGGATGCTTTCCCCCACCGAGACGCGTCCTTGTGATGTGATCTAAAACTGTGCGGGTGAGTCAGCTCTGCCCAAAGTGGATAGTGTCGAGGTGCGGTGATTGATCCCCTTGGCTTGCAGTTCGGGGCAGACGTATGGGATGCTGGGCATCGATGGGGTTATTTCTGGGACTGTTGGCGACTTGTTTTCTTGGGCTGAGCTACGGGATGGAGATCCCCTTACGACGTTGTTCATGCTTCTTGCTGAGCATAAAGATATGTATATACCTTGTTCCAGTACCCACTTCATGGGTTTGGTTACTCTCCCTCCAGGAGAGGCGAAGATGCGTAGGGTATGCCACGTGCTTTCCGTGTCTAGCTTCTCGTGGTTGGATGAGTCTACTCTCCTACTATAGGTAGCGAAGACTCAATGGGAAGTTCATCTTCTCACCGTATCTAGCTCCTTGTGCCTGGACGAGTCTACATCCTTTCCTCTTGTTGGGTTGAGCTGGACTCTCTACTGGTATTCTACTGCACTCTCTATTGTACTCATTTATTTTTCCTGTGCGCTCTACTGCTCACCCTTCGGTACCTCATTTGTTTCTCCCTCGAGCCTTCAGGGTATCCTGCTGAGTATTTTTATACTCACCCCTGCTTGGGCTTGGCCCGCACTTGGTGTGCCCTTGCAGACGACGGACAGGTTGGTCGTGAGGTCATAGGAGCTTAAGAGCTTTGGATCTTGGACCGTGTGTGGTGGTCGGAGGTGGGTTCCAGGTGGGGGACCCTACCGGCTGTTTTCTTTTGTTTACCTGTTGCCGGGTTGTGGTACTTTTCTGATTGGGCGCGTGTTTCCCCCCTTAATTTTCAGTGTACCTTCAGTTTTCTTTGTACTTGTAGAGTTCGATGCACTTTGTGGTTTATATATAGCAGTTTCCCTTTTTCTTTACTTGTCTTTTCTTTTACTCTGCACTTTATAATTGAGTGTGTTGTGTGTGTGTGCATGTACATGTACTTAGGAAAAGGCATCCCCTAGTTATTGTGCCTTCGGTGCTGGTCGCCAGCCCCTGGCCTATGGAGGCGGGCCTAGGGTAGTTGCGGCTCGAGCCCGGGTAGGGTCGGGTCGTGACATTTCACTTCTAAATTTCAGTCCTTGATAATCTTAAACTGAGGTATGCGCTTGACCTTGAAGAGTCATGCCACTGAGACGTCCTTCGACTGTATGCCAGATTCAGGGTAGTAATCTGACACCAGACATGGAAGATCATGGACTACTAGAAGATCCTCATGTCATGTCTATCCTGGCACCAACTATAATTCCGGATACAGGTGTTTATGCACAGTTCTGAGAAGCCTTAATGAGGTTATTCAGAACTTCTAGGGAGCACCACACCCTGCCCCATCTATGGCAGAGTTAACGCGGGTTTTTTAGCTGCATCATCATACCACCTTCTCAGGGGATGGAGGACCTCAGGTTACAGAGTCTTAGTTAAAATCCATGTTGTCTATCATTGATAATCTCAAGATGCCTCCAGAGAGGAGGTTGAATCTCTCTATGTATATGCTTTAGGATTTTTTCAAGAGATGGTGGGATGTGATATCACGGGCAGGATGCTAGTAGGTTATGGATTGGGATGAGTTCCAGCATACCTTCTATGGCTACTTCTACCAGGATACATTGAGGTCCAATCAATCCCAATAGGTCATGAGCTTGGAGTAGGGTACTCTCTTAGTAATAGAGTATTCTTCTCACTTCACAGATCTACAATGCTTCACACCCATTCTTGGGGGTGATGAGATATTTATTGGTGAGGAAGTTTGAGTATGGTCTCAGGAACGACATCCAATCTTAGGTGAACATCTTCAGGTTGACATCCATATCTTCTATAGTCAACTAGACACTGATCATTGAGTGCAACCTGAGGGATTCTGGAGCTGTGGGCTAGGGTAGTTCAGTATCCAAAGTTGGGTACACTTCCGACAGATAGTAGGAAGCATCGGAAAGAGTCTACACATGGAGATATGAGTAGGTGAGATACTCCTTTAGGTATCCAGGTGGTATGCTACCAATGTGGGAAGAGATGGAATACAAGGACTAATTTCCCAATAGACCCAATCATTTGCCAATGTTACGGAAAGATGGGTCACCTTCAGCAATTCTATCAGTTTTTCTCACTAGAAACTAGTGATAGGGGTACGACTATGACTCCACATTCCGGAGACGGACCAATAGTTTCTCATCAGTTTAGAAACTAGAGTTCTTCAGGCCGTTCTGGCCGAGGAGGTGGCCATGGCCGTGGAAATCAGGCTACATGTTTCTAGGAACAACCATAGGGTGGATCAATTCAGGGATATCAGACAGCTTCACAGAGCCACGATTTAGGTCATGCTATTGCACTAGAGAAGACCCAACAGGAGCAGGATCCTGGACCATCTACGATTAGAGGTGCAATTTTGGTTACCTCAGTTTTAGCTTCTGCTCTTTTCGATATAGGGGCTTACCATAGCTTTATATATGTGCTGGTTTTGGAGAGTCTTGGGCTCTATATCTTTACTTTTGCTGATATCTTGACGCTGGACACAGTATTGGGGACTATAACAGCTAGTGTACATCAGTTCAAGGAGTTCCCTCTTGAGGTTGGTGGGTGTCACTTCTTTTGAGAACTTTTTGTCTTAGAGGTGACGATTTATGACGTCATTCTCAAAATGGACTGGTTAGTTCCCTTCCAGGCTTTGGTCGATTGCTATCACCATAGGGTGAGTTTTCCATCACCAGAGGGTGGATTTTTTCTACATAAGGGAGAATAGGATGTCCCGGCGAGTAGAGTTGGACCCGAGCGTCATGGGTTGGGAGGAGTTATAGAACATATTTCATGTTTGTATCTAAAATACTAGGGGACTTCACAGATGAAATTTCCTATAGTTGTGGATTTTTTCAGGGATGTCATTTCAGAGAAATTTGTAGGTTTTAATCAGGAGCGAGAGGTAGAATTTTCTATTGAGATTTTTCTAGGAGCGGTAGTGGTGTCCATTCCTCCTTATAGGATGGCTACACTAGAATTAAAAGAGCTCAAGAAGATATTAGAGGAGTTATATACAAAGGGATTCATCCGACCCAGTACTTCTCCTTGGGGTTCACCTATCCTATTTGTGAAAAAGGAAGACAATACCCTCATACTTTGTGTGGATTATCAGAAGCTGAACCAGATGAAGATCAAGAACCAATATCTCTTGCTAAGGATTAATGATATCTTTGATCAAATTCTAGGAACATGGGTGTTTTCGAAGATTTACTTGAGATCTGGTTATCATCAGTTACGTTTTAGACCATCAGATATACCTCTTACAACCTTTTGGAGCATGTATGGTCTATACAGGTATGTGGTTATGCCGTTCAATCTCACGAATGCACTGACAGTTTTCATGGAATTATTGAACCGAGTGTTCCATCCTTACTTGGAATCCTTTGTGGTGGTTTTTATAGACGATAAATTGGTGTACTTTCACACTTTACATGACCATACTATCCATCTTGAGATTATTTTGAGTACACTGAGAGAGCATCCGTTATATGATAAGATCTCAAAATGACACTTTTGGATAGACCAGATTCACCTATTGGGTCATGTTATCTCAGAGATAGGAGTATCAGTAGACCCAGAGAAAGTAAGAGTAGTAGTCTCCTAGGAGCAGTCGAAGAACTTATTTGAGGTACAATGTTTTCTAGGGCTGGCTGGTTACTACATACATTTTATACTGGACTTTTCACTCTTATAAGTGCCACTAAAGGGAATTCATAAGAAGGGTGAGAAGTACCTATGGTAAGATTCCTATGATTCAGACTTTCAAGAGATGAAATGGAGGTTGAATTTAGCAACGATATTAATTTTTCCTGAGTTGAGAAAGAGTTATAATGTTTACTGTGATGCATTAGGTATCGGGCTGGGAGGAGTGCTCATGCATGGGGAAGGCATCATTGCGTATGAGTATCATCATTTGAGGACACATGAGAGGAATTACCTGATGCAAGATCTTGTGTTAGCTGTAGTTGTTCATGATATACGATGTTGAAGACATTATCTATTGGGAGAGAATTTTGTGGTTTTCACCGACCAAAAAAGTCTCATGTATATCTTCAATCAACGCGACCAGAATTTGAGATAGCGAAGGTTGGTTGAGTACCTTCAGTCCTTTGACTTTGAGCTTGCCTACACTCCTAATAAAGGCAACATAGTGGCTGATGCATTGAGTAGGAGGACTCAAATATAGGAAGTTCATGATTCCAGTATTGAGTTTCAATTTATGAATTTGTTCTCTGAGATGCATTTGGAAGTACACAACAGACAGGGGAATACATTTTTTTTCTTATGTAGCTGTGACCTCTACTCTACGTGATCATGTGTTAATGTGGAAACTATCAGATGTTTAAGGCCTAGTTCTACTAGAGAGTGTGTCTGGAGAGGACCCTCTTCCTGTATGTAGAATAAGCGAGGATGAGATCTTTCATTTTCATGGGCGCATATGGGTGTCAGCAGACATACGTGAGAAGATGATGTGAGATTTTCATTATTAAGTTTGGGAAGTTCATCCTAGTTTCACCAAGATATATATATATATATATATATATATATATATATATATCTACACCGTCAGTATTGGTGGCCAGACATAAGGAGAGATGTTGTAGGTTTTTTCATGAGGTGTTCCAACAGTCAGCAGGTGAAGGCGGAGCATCAGCGACCATCAGGGCTTTTGTAGAAGTTACCCATTCCCGAGTCGAAGTGGAATGATATCATGATGGACTTCATGACAGGTTTACCAAGGTCACCTAGTGGGAATGATGTAGTTTGGGTAGTCATTAATAGACTCACAAAGGTTTCACATTTATTACTGATCAAGGAGACCTTCAGTGTTGATTAACTGGGGAGGTTGTACATCTGAGAGATTGTACATTTACATGGGGTTCCACACTCTATCATTTCAGACAAGGATGCTTGTTTTTACTTATCGAGTCTGTATGGGACTATAGAGGGATTTTGGTACACAGGTAGTTCTGAGTACAACTTACCATACCCAAACAGATGGCCAGTCTGAGCGTACGATTTAGGTGCTGGAGGAAATGCTTTGAGCATGCGACCTAGATTTTGGAGGTTCTTGGGAGAATCACATACCTATGGTGGAGTTTTACTATAATAATAGTTTCATTAAAATATTCAGATAGAACCTTATGAGGCCTTGTACGGTAGTCCATGCCAATCACCGTTATGTTAGATGAAAGAAGGAGAGGTAGCTATGTTGGGACATCGGCTTGTCCAAGAGACCATAGAGCCGGTGGAGTGGATTTAGAAGTGGATGGCTACTGCTCAGTCATGACAGAAGTCTTATGCTGATAGACAAGGATGACCTCTCGAGTTCGAGTCAGAGATGAGGTTTTCCTATGTGTCACACTGAGGTTGGGACACGTGAGGATTAGATGATAGGGAAATATTTCACCGAGATATGTTTGTCCATTTGAGGTTATGGAGAGATTCGAGCCAGTTGCCTATCGATTTCAGTTACCTTAGAGGTATCGGGCTATGCACGACGTCTTCAACATTTCTCAGCTGCGACGTTACTTCTCAGACCTGACTCATGTTTTTTTACCTGAGGCGTTTGAGTTGGAGGTGGATGCATGGTTCAAGGAGAATCTTATCAAGATTATTGATCACAACGTGAAGGTTCTTCATGGCCGGTCCATTCCTCTGGTACGAGTGTGTTAGCAACACAGGTGAGTACATGACGAGACTTTGGAGAGGAAGACTAATGCATGATCACAGTGGCCAGATCTATTCAAGGATTATTCTTCCTCTCCACCTTGTTAGAGAAAATCAAGGACAAATTTCTTTAAGGGGGGAATTTTGTAAGAAACCAGATCTTCATTTCAGGTATAGATCCTGATTTTGGATGTTTTGAGAAAAAGGGGAGATTTTGGAAAATTCATAAATACACGTAGTGTACCTAGGAGTAAACGCCATATACTCGGTTTCCAATGGTATCTGTGTACTGGATATGTAACATCCATGTACAAGGCCGTGTGAGGTGACTCGAAGACCACATAAAGCAGGAGCCAATTAAGGAAAGTACACGAAGTTTACATTAAATGAACACGCCCTGTAATTTTTTTTTATTTGTTAAATCGGACTGGGTTCGTGTCTAAGTTCCAAAAACACCTTATTATAGCCACATCTCATCCAGGAGAGATGAGAATGACCAAATCCTCTCTAATCCCCCAATCATCCATCCGTTCTCTGAATCAAACAACATAGATTTCATTGGAATCGCCTCGGTGAGTTCTTCATTCTTCTAGATCCTCTCCTCCTGATTTCTATTCTTTCATGAAGTATTCATAGTTGAGAATTTTTAATGTTTTTGTAGATTTAAAATGTTTTAGGTTGAATCAAAGGATGAGAATCAACTATATCAATCATACAACGTCAAAGTAGGTGATTTTCCCTTTCTATAGTTGTCTTTGGATTATATGTGAAAAAAGTTCTGAATACCCTAGTTTAGGGTATTGTGGGTTTTGGATATTTTACCCCGTTGATATCTTCTATGATTTTCTTGTTTGAGTAAGGGTTTTTGATTAGTAATAAGGTTTATTGCCTTTCCATGGATGTGTTTTCCAAGTTTGATTAATATTGTCCATTTGGTCTAGAACTTCCTGTTAGGCTGTTTTTTTTTCATGCCTAGTGCTGTTAGGATGGAGTTGATTTTTATATGACATGCTTGTGATATGCATTGTAGTTTCTTAGACTTGTAGTAGTTGAGATTACTTTGGATTATGGATATCATTTGTGCACGATTGTATTACACATGGCTGTGGGAACCTGGTATAGTGAGACCATAGGGGGAATTGATGTTGAGGGCTTCCCCGGAGTGTATGTCATCCTTTTAACATTGCGATACCATAAGAGGGATTGATGTTGAGTGCTCCCTTAGAGTGGATGTAGTTTACCTTTACGAGACCTCATGGGGAATTGGCGTTGAGTGCTTCCCCAGAGAGTCTGTAGTTTATCGTTGAAAGAACAAAGGTGGAATTGACGGTGAGTGATTCCTCAAAGAGTCTTTTTTTTTTCATTAGACCAAAGGGGTTAGACTGTGTGAGCTATCCTAGGGGGGTCGTTATATCTTTATTTTTAAATGTTAAGTTGAACCAGATGAGTTAGGCTGTGAGAACATTCCCAAAGGTTTTCTTGTGAATGGTGGAATAATTGATAAATGTAAACGAATGCAGTTTGAAGCTGAAGGATTGTTTACTTTTGCGTATTTCCTTATTTATTAATTCATTTTTCATTTTGCCTGCTATATATATTCACTAATAGTTAGGCATATATCTTAAGTGGTTGTCTACTGGGATTTGTCTCACACCCTGTTTGGGTCATGCTTTTGGGTCCAAATAGATTATATTGTTGCAAGTATAGATAAGGGAAATTGCCTTTTGACTTTAGGTACTTGATTGCAGTAGAGTTGGAGAGCATGGGACCTATATGAGGATTGGGATATTGCTGGAGTTTACGCGTTTTTCTTGTAATTTGGTATTTTACTATATTTCCAACATTGTGACTTTTTGGGATGCTTTCCTAGATATTTTTGACATGCATCATTTATATATGTTCCCCAATGGTTTATTTAATTCAGTCTTATAGTATTTAGGTATTGTATGGTAATACTGCTTTTGTTGTTGTTTTTTTATTTCTATTCAACTATGTTACTCTATCAATGATGGAATAGTTTCCCCACTATCACACTCATGACCCTCACTGCTAGTCGGCAACCTCTGGAATTTGGATTAATGTTCTTGGGGCCATGTGACCAACTGGGTATGGGGCACCATTGGGCGGCATCCAGAACCGAGACGTTACATATTAATTTGTGAAAAAGGATAAAATTTTAAAACCATAACATCAATATGAATGTAAAACCTATAAATAAAATCAGTCTCCACAAAAAGGTAATAAGACCCCCTCAAATGAGCCTGAAAATCCATCAAATTTTAATAAATTAGGGTATCCTGATAAAAAATCAATTTTGGGGGACTTCATGTCCTTTTTTGGCCTCGAAAAATGTGATGGAGGGTTTTTTGTATTATTAAGGGCTTAGAGCTCTTCTCATGTTTCAATTTGATATGTGGTAGAGCATAAACAGACCCTCAGATCAAAAGTTATGGCTGTTTGATGCTTGAGTTACGTTTTCAACATATTTTTGATATTTTATCAATTTTCATTATATTAAAATTGTTATTAAATGTCTATTACTCAATAATAATAAGAAAATTATTAATTTTTTTTATTTTATAATCCATTTTCACTAATTATCTTATATATTAAGTGTAAAGGCCTATTTATCTTTGTCCAAAACATATCTAAAATATATTTATTATATTTATATCAATATAATTATATTTATATTTTAATATATTATTTTTAATCAAATATAATTTTTTGAAGTATACTTTTATCAGTTCTTGTAAAATAATACTAATAAAGAGGGGTGTTTATCAGCGCTTCTAAAAAAATGCTGATAAAGGGGGTCTCTTTTACAACGCAAAAAAATGCTGATAAAGATACCTCCTTTATCAGTAGTTTTTAGCATTGTTAAGGGTTGCATTGCGAAAACCCATTTTTGTGGTTGTGCTCATAGGTACCAAAATTAATCATTGGGTATGATTTCATCTAGATAAATAATATTTACAGAACACTGGAGTTTATGAAAATTCTGACATGACCGGTCTGTTTATCGGACATCCTTACCAAAACAAAAAATCAATATAAAAAATAGTTTAAAAGAAACTTAATCATAGTAGTAGACCAAATAGATTCAAAATAAAATCCATAACCTGCAAAGGGACACCTAGTCTATAGGCATCGAGTGGTGTCAGTAAATGATGAGCTCAAGAACCCATTATATAATCACCATAGAATACATGATTTTATTTTCCAAAATAAACCAGACATGCTAGTTTGAAATAAATTATAAAATATCTTCTGTGAGTGAGCATATGAAAACCAAACATCACACCCTACCATTTTATAAAACATATATTTCTTTTAAATTAAATGAAAATGATCATAGATAATGAATGCCCAAATTAAAAATTATATCACTATATTATAGGATGAGCCTCTATCACCACACAAAATAGCATTTATCATTGCTTTTAAAAGGATGATATTTCCACCATTGATAAATGTGGGTGATTTTTTCTAACTAAAAAAACCCTGATTAAGTTTACATTAACAAACAGTAATTTTGTTGCCGACAATAGTCATCATTTATCAACACAAAAACTTGCGCTAAGGAAAGCCTTTCTCATCTTCTAGAGAGTTAAATAAACAAAACACAAAAATTGTTCATAAAAATATATAGAAAGAAGTTATACTTCATCAATTAAATATTTCCATATAATAGAACTACTAGAGATTATGTGATATTTAATGTTACCTTTTATTGGTAGTAAAAAAACAATGATAAATTGGGTACTTTTATCAAATCTAAACAAAATCAATAATAAATGTCACTTTTATAAACACTAAAAAGTCATTGATAAAATGATATTATATGTCAGTGTTTTATATTTCTATGATAAATGTAACACTTTATAAATATTGATAAGTGTATCCCCTTTATCAATGCTATTTTTTAGCATTCATAAAGGGTACATCATATAAAATATTTTTTATATAAATCTTTATATTCTTTTAAATATGACTTATATAGAAATAAATATATAAATTTATATAAATACATTATATATATATATAATAATTTATTCTTTTGGATGAGTTATCTCTTGGGGGTTATGACTTATCCTTCCAGTCTGAAGGTGTGTGGGTGTGTTTCATTGTATTGTACCTCCAATAACCTACCTATTATTTAAATTCAAATTTTATAATTTACAATATATATATATATTCATATTTAAATTTATAAATTTATAAATTTATATAAATTATAATATATAAAGTACATTCTTGGGGGTATAATTACATCAAACACACACACACACCTAACTCACAAGCCTGAAGGGGAGGCCATAGCCCCCCAAGGGTATAGCCCACCCATCAAGCCTTATTTATTTATATATGAATGAACTGAATTCCCAGTGGAAATGATACCCATTTTTACTGCCCGAAGATCGCCCAGGGGACATGCGGCCTAAAATGGCCCAATGGCCCAGGCCCCTAGGCCTTTAGTGACCCCCCACATTGAAGCACCCTTGTGTGGGTATCTAGTCCATGATGTTTCCTCCATCAGTCGCAAATCTTGCTCTGTATGACCCATCAACTTCTGTTGTCAGTGACACCACTGGCACTGTTTCCCACATCTGCTCTACATCATCGTCGTCACAAAGACAACAAAGCCTGCCATTCCACTCGACCTATTGTATTCTATCTTTAAAGACCGACCAACACCCCCAACATCCTTGCACTAGTACCACCGTGCAAGATCATCCGTCAGGCCTGTTGTCTCCCATCATCAGTGACACCACCGTCTCCCGACCAACCCAACATTTCCTCATCGTAGTAGGAAACACCCCCAGCATCCTTGCACTGGTGGCTCCCATCAAGGCCATCCGCCTAGCCTACTTTCTCTATCTCCTAACCAGCTCAATGTTTTTTCTTTCCATAGCCTCCAAAACCCCACCTACTAAATAAATATCCATATCCCCAAATAGGGGCATGTTAGTTTTTTAACCCTATAACAGATGCAGTATTACAAGGCTGCCAAACCACTTGGACAACACCAAAAATACATAATTTATAATATACAAATATATTTATAATTATAATTGTGAATGTGTGTTTTTTTATATATTTATAATTATATACATGTGTGTGTTTATGATTATATATGTGTGTGTTTTTTTGAAAAATTAAGGATGATATAATAATCATGAAGATCCAAAGTAACAAGATCTAACATCCATGAAGGAAAAAAAATATTGAGCCAGATGTGGTTCCCTCTAGACAAACTACAAGTTTCCAAAATATGGGTTGCTTCATTTCCCTCCCTTTTAATGAAGGAGAAAGAATAAGCCTTGATGTTGCGACTGAAATACTTGATTTTCCTGATGAGGAAGCTAAAAGATTGGAGACCAAAATCATTTTTTCAGATAGTGATGATGATGGTGATACAATCAGAATCAATGTGAATAGAATTCCACCCATAATCATTTTCAATGGACAGACAGAAAGAGATAGCACGGGCTTCCATAATAACAGGTTCCCAAAAGGTGTGGTTTAACACCTATATAGCATCAATGTTCTTACCATAATGGTCTTGTACCATCAATCCAATTCCAATAATTCCAATCTTGAAAAGATAAGCATCGACATTAATCTTAAATATCCCTTCTGGGGGGGGTATCTAGCTAGTTTTAGTTAAGAAAGAACCAGAGAACCCATTCTAGTGAGGATCCCAATTCCAACAACCAATATAAGAAGTTTCTCCTTCAATCCAGAAACCACATGGTTTTGACATGTGGTTAAAAATGAAATCATTATGTCTAACCAAGATAATCCAGAACACCAATCATAGTGAGGCTACCTTATCAATAGTGAGTGTGGAAGACCACATCATCATCAATGATGGGAGATCCGACACTGTATCCAGTAAAATATCCATAGGTGATTCACAATAAATACACATTGCATTAGCCCCTGGTAAATGTATGATAGCATGGATAGGGGATTATAGTTCATCCGAGAAATGGGGACATTGCTGGTCATCAGTGACATGGAGGGAGAGTAGGAAATCCAAGGTGGGAAGAATACCTGTATAGATCTCCCACTCAAAGTACCAAATCTTTGGGGGGTGTCCATTTTACAAATTGTTTTCCATAGCCCCTCCCTATCCTCAATATGAGTATAAAGAGAAAGTCTGTATCTTGATTTCACTGAATAGGATCCTGAAATTTCACTACTCCAAAAAATACATTCCTGCCCCACATCTATCACATAGGGAATTATAATAATAAACCTTTTACCCCTTTTGTTGAACCAAGAATTAATTTTATCCAAGAACCAACCATTACTAGTATCATCGAAAAGGTAGTGGATAGTGGCATCCTCATATCCAGGAAAGGTTGGGGAAGTAGCCAACATGTTATTTTTATCAATCAACCAAGGATGATTCCAAATGTTGAATTTAATTCCATCCCTGATTCTGCAACCAAGTCCTCTATCATGCAATTTAAATGTGCCCCAAATACTTCTCCATAGGAAGTTAGGGTGGAGCCAATAAGGGAGTTCTGAAAATTTGTTTCGGGAAAATATTTTTCATGGAGAATCCATGGACATAGTGACGGTGGTTGAATCATAAGGTGCCAACCCTTTTTAGCTAAAAGGGAATCATTAAAAAGGAAAAGGTCCTAGAAAACCATTCTGCCACACGCTTTAGGGGCATAGAGTGACTTCCAAGCAATCCAATGAATTTCATTTCTTCCATTATTATAGCCCCACCTGAATTTTTAAATGTGGGAATTAATTTGGTCAACAATCACAACATGAGGCTTGAACATGTACATGACGTAGCTAGGGATAGATTGAAGAGATTCCATGATGAGAGTTTATTTTCATGCTTAATAAATTCTATTCAAATTCCAAACATGGATTTTTTATCAATTGTATCCATAGTGGATAAGAATTTTTTTTGATCATCCAAAAATCATGGGGATCCCAAAGTATTTATTATACTTGACAACCAATTGAAAACCTGTAGTGAAACGAAGCTCTGGTATCTTATTTGGTGGGAGACCAGTATTGAAAGAAATTTTTGATTTGGCTATATTAATTGCCTATCTAGAATCCCTCTCATAGAGGTAGATCACATGGAAAATAGAACATTATTCTTCATGTGTGTCTCTTGATAAGGGAATACAGTCATCCAAAAAGATGATATGAGAAATACACAGGCTAATCTGGCACACCTTTACCCCATGAATTATATTTGTGGAAGAAGTTGTAGAAATAAGGTTGGAAATACATTAGCCACTAATATGAAGAGAAATGGGGAGAGGGGGTCTCTATAGAAAAGGCCACAAGTGGGGGTAATGCCTGGGGAAAGTCCACTATTAACATTTTTCCTACAAGAAATAGATGAAACATAGTGCATGATAATATCTTTCCATTTTGAGCAGAAACCCATTTTATTTATGAAAAACTGATGAAAATACCATTCATCTCTATCGTAATTCTTAGTCATATCCAGTTTGAAAGCTATAATACCAATTTTCACAGATGGGGATGTTTTCATAGAATGAAACACCTCATGGGTCATAATATCATTATCTATGATAGGCCTTTTTTTGAAAAAGGGCACTTTTTATTTTTAGAGATAATGGAAGGTAACCATTCTAATACTATGTCCATGCACAAGCTCAAGCACATGAACATGAACAGTGAATTGAGTAAAAAATTTAAGAAAATATTATAGGAGACGTTGCATAAATTGATTGGTTTGACATCTAAATCCATGAGGGGTTTCATAATCATTGGGATAAGTGTTATAATGGTCCCATTGAGAGAGAAAAGATTTATTTTCCTTTCCCAAATACCTTTCATAAGAGAAGAGATGTTAGGGACAATAATATGCCAGTACTTCTTAAAGAAAAGAGCATGGAAGCCATCTGGACCAAGGGATTTTGTGGAATGGATACAATTAAGAGATTTTAGGATCACATCATCCAAAAAACCTTTGTGAGTTGTCGATTCATTTCATCAGTGATCACAAGTTTGATGCATGTCTCAACATCATTTGAAATGATGGAATCCCTAGAAGTATAAAGCTTCTAAAAATAGTAGGAAATAACATCATGAATACCGTCATAATTGGGTCCAGTTATGCCATCAGGATACGAGAGGCAATAAATAGTGTTTTTACATCACATAGAGGAAGCCTTATGGTGTATGTAATGGATTTTCCACCCCCTTAATTAATGTGGGATTCGTGCATGCGCATTTCCTAGATGATCTTCTTAATGCGAAGGGCCACATCCAATTTTCCTTGGGGAAAATTAATTCTGTGAAGTATAGCTTCAGTTTGAGATCATGTAGGAAGGGAATTTAACTGTATCTCAATTGAGCCAAAATGCTTTTCAGGTTGATGAAATTTATTATCTCTCTAATAAATCATATTAAAAGACACCATTTGGAGGTTGAAACTAATGCATGAGTTTCCAACCTTCCAGCATGAGTAGACAACATCTTCATATTCATGATCTTTTTCCCATAAGCTTTAAAATCGAAAAGGTTTCCCACATATTGGGCTGTGAACTCTATGAGAGAAATCAATGAAAATATTGATGTAGTCTAATGAATTTGGTTCTAGGTGAGAGATATGGAACATTATTAATTTATTTATCCATTACATTGAAACCAAATATCTATCCCTATAACGTCCCTGACCCAAAAGACACTAAACCGGTGCTTTGATCCGGGTGGTTACATGACCTTAAGTGTGCCTCCCCATATGTCAAAGGCTGCCGACTAGAAGCGGGGGTCTACGGGGTCAAGTGGGAAGACTATACCCCCTTTTTATTAGAGTAAGACACAACAGAAATAAACCAAATAGTGGAAACAATAACCAATAAAAAAGGAACATGTATAACAACCATTTCCAAGAATAAATATGCCATGTCATACTATAAGTGCAAGAGTGAACAAAAACCCAAAATAAAGACAACGAACACAATCCCCAAAACGGTACGGACTCCAAGTCCGGATCCTCCACCAAGTGATATGCATGTCCACTCAACTATCTATAATGTACCATTTCCCTTCTCATAACCTGCAAATATGAAGTCTACTCGGGTACCCAACGGCGGCCCGAGCAGGGTGTGAGTACAACTCAGTAGGCCACCACCAACGATGTCTACAAAAATATCCAGTATAAGTTGGTAGTGCGTGCAAAAGGAATATGAATGATAATTGTCAAGTATTTAATTAAGGTTCCAATAAAAAGTTCATAACCAAATCCATTTCCACTTCCATTACCATTCATTTATTACCAATTATCATCACTTACCATTTCATCACATTTCCATGGGTTAATCATATACATTATGTTATATGGGTCTAAGGCCAACAATAACATGGAAGAGGGTGAACACATATTTATCCTATCTCACATGGACTAACCCCCTCATAGAAACCATATCCTCACCTCGAAGCCTCAGTCCGGGTGGATGCAACCGTTAGGAGAATAGACCCTTAGTCCCCTTTCCTAACCCGTGCATTTAGGGTGGAGTTTAGAACCTCAGTCTTAGCTCAACCCAAGGTCATAGATCCTCATGCCATACCCCACTCTATGAAGCCATGTGCACATTCTTATATAAATATAAGTAACCATCAACCATCCAAACCATTGCCCTTCGGCAAACACTATTCACAACACCCCACATGGGAATCCACATCATGCCTTAACCCATTAACACATTACCAATTCACATCATTTAACCATTCACCCAATTCCCATGTGTTATGCCTAACTCACTAAGAATTTAGCACTAGACCCATAACCTATAAATTATGGTATTTAATTAGTTTTCACATTAACACATTTAACCTTTTAATCATTTCCTTGATTCAACCATTCATGCCAACATGTTTATCAAGGGATCTACAATTTACTACCACAAGGTCACTAGTTTAATAACAATCCCTAAACCTGGGAAAAGCCGGCACATCCCATGGATGGCCCTAAATTAGGTCAAGTCCATCCCAATACATCCCATGGAGATCGTGAGGGTTCCCATTTTCCATTTTAAATACCATCATTACCAAACATGCCAAGGTTATTCAAAACATAACCATGGAGAAACAAGAAATAGAACTAATCATACAAAAATACCCAACTAACCATGGGATATAACTTGTAGACCACCTACCTCGAAACCGCAGTTGATCACACTCTCAATAAAGTCCTTAGACCTCGATCTGACCAACCTTTGGAGCTTTAACTAAAAACTCACCGAAAAGATAGGATTTTAGAGCTTCAGAACAAGAGGGAGAGAATATACAAACCCTAAACCAAAAATAGAAGCAAGGATGAGATTAGCCTTAGCCGTAGCTTCGATCCAAAACCAACAATTCTATAAAAGGTCAAGAATCGAAGGAGAACCACCCTTGGGAAGCTTGGTTCAGCCAAGTTCATCACTAGGGTTGAGAGGGGATGAATGGAGGGAAATACCAAGTTGGGTTTTAAATGCCTGGAGTGGAAAACTTGTAATATTTCCCAACTTTAATAGGCTGCATGGTTTGAAAAACTGTGCACAAATTGTGCGCATGTTACTATCTGGAGGAGGACCGGTTGCACGGTTTACCTGGGTAGGCCACACGGTTTTCCATGGCCATATGCAGGCCGTGCACCCAGGCCTGTCTTGCCCAGATTTCCTTCCTTTCGTGCCCTGAGCCCCCAGAACTCCCCCAAGTCCTCTCATAATTTCAGAATAAATCCCTTCAAACCCTAACAATGGATTCAACCAAAACATAATGAAAACACACCTTTCCAAAAAATGGGATCTTATAACCTCCCCACCTCATAAAGGCTCATCCTCGAGCCGAGTTTCCAAGCCTCATTGATCCAAAGAAGAGAAGAGTTCGGGCCACTGAGCCTGCATATCCGATTCTATCACCAAAGATTCTTCTTGAAACTTCCCATGCTTCCATAGTACTCACACTAATGGCACAACCTTTCCTCGCAAGAACTTTTCACTTGGATCCACCACACGAACTGAACGCTCCTCAAATGACGCATCAGCCTCAAGCTCCACATCCTCAACATCAACCACATGGGATGGGTCAGGGTGATACCGTCAAAGATGCAACCCATGAAACACATCATGCATCCTACCATACCGCTGTGGAAGATCCAATCAGTAAACCACTGGTCCGATCCTCTCTACAATCTCAAAAGGTCCTACATACCTGGGTGCCAACTTACCCTGCTTTGGAATCCGACGGTGACCCAACCTTGGGGACAACCGAAGGAACACTTTATAACCCATCACAAACTCAAGAGGTATACACCTCCGATCTTCATATGACTTCTGTCTACTCTAGGCCATATCTATCTGCTTCCTGGTCAACTTAACCCTCTCTAAAATCTCCTGCATGAGACTTGGCCCCAACAACTCAGATTCACCTGCCTCTAGCCAACACAACGGAGATCTACATGGCCTCCCATAGAGCGCCTCAAACGGTGCCATCTGAATCGTATCCTGAAAACATTTGTTGTAGGAAATGTCAACTAACGATAGGTTCCTCTCCCAAGAACCACCAAAGTCCAAGTCACAAGCTCTTAACATGTCTTCCAACACTTGGATCGTACACTCTGACTGCCTGTCTATTTGAGGGTGTAATGTCGTACTCAAAAACACCTGCATAACAAGAACCTTATAATACCCTTTCCAGAAACGCGATGTGAAACACGAATCTCGGTCCAAAACTATGGTCCGCGACACCCCATGAAACCTCACTATCTCCTGAACATACAGCTCGCCCAACTAGTCGACTGTATAGGTCTCCTGAATCGGTAAGAAATGAGCCACTTTCGTTAACCGATCCACGACCACCAAGATTGTATCATTATTCCATGGCATCCTTGGAAGACCCACGAAAAAATACATTGTTACATAATCACACTTCCATTCCGGAATGGGAAATGGATGCAACAAACCACCTGGGCATTAATGCTAGACCTTCACCTACTCACAGGTAAGGCACCGTGCCACAATGCCCGCAACTTCCTTTTTCATCCCCGGACACCAAAACTGCCTTCGAAGATCACAGTACATCTTGGTAAAACCAGGATGCACTTCCCACTTTGATGCATGGAACTCATGCATCAACTCTTACAGCATACACTCTGGTGTAACCACACGATCATGAACATGAACAACACCATCCACGCCGACAGCCCAACAAGAAGGTAGCTCCCCACCTCTAAGCTTTTCCTTCGTGATAAAACACTCAGGATCATCAAGCTGACCTTCCTTAACTCGACTCAAAAGAGTCAGATCCATCACTAAGGAAGCAAGAGTGACCTGAACACTTTACTCCTACACCTCCAGGTGCATTTTTTCAAACAAAGCCATCGCCTTCCACTCAGTGTTGGACTCCTGAACTACCTGATTCTGAACCTTCCTGCTCAAAGCATCAGTGACACTATTTCCCTTTCCTGGCGTGTACACCAACTCAAACTCAAAATATTGGAGATATTCAACCCATCTTCGATGCCAAAGATTCAAATCATACTGTGAGAAGATGTACTTTAAAATCTTATGGTCGGTAAATAGAGTAAATCATTCTCCCAAAAGATAGTGCCTCCAGCACTTCATGGCCTACACTACTGCAACCAACTCAAGATCATGAGTGGGATAGTTCTGCTCATGGGGTATCAATTTCCTCAACCCATAATCCATAACCCGATCATCCTGCATCAACACAGCCCCATGTCCGATTCTGGATGCATCACAAAACATGATGTACTTCTTACCTGCCTCAAGTAAGACCAAGATAAGTGTGGTTTTCAACCACTTCTTCAACTCTTGGAAGGTGTTCTAACATGCCTAAGACCACTCAAAACTGATTCCTTTCTTGTTCAAGCCTGAGAGTGGTGCTGCCAAGAAAGAGAATCCTGAATGAACCTTCAGTAATACCCAGTCAAACCCAGAAAAATCAGATAATCTGAAACACTCCTTGGCTGCTCCCAAGATACAACTGACTGCACATTCTTTGGATCCACTAACACACCTTCCTCCGAGATGATGTGACCTAGAAAATGCACCTCACCTATCCAAAATTGACACTTTGATAGCTTGGCGTATAGCCGATGCTCTCTTAGCGTACCCAAGATGATGTCAAGATGTTTGGCATGATCGTCGTGAGTTTTCGAGTACAATAAGATATCATCAACAAAGACAACCAAAAATTGATCTAGATAGGGATGAAAAATTCGGTTCATCAAAGCCATAAACACTGCCAGTTCATTGGTCAAGCTGAAAGGCATTACCACAAACTCAAACAACCCGTATCGACTTCGAAAAGCTGTCCGCGATATATCAGAAGACCTCACTCTCAACTGGTGATAACATGACCTCAGAAAAATCATAAAAAACCCTGATGAACCCCTCAACTGATAAAACAGATCATCAATTATAGGAAGAGGGTACCGATTTTTCACCATCATCTGATTCAACTTTCGATAATCAACACACAACCTCAACCTCCCATCGGACTTCTTTGAAAAAAGCACATGAGATCCCCAAGGAGACGTAGTTGGACAGATAAACCCCTTATGCTCCAACTAATCAAGATGAACCTTTAGTTCCTGGAGTTCTGCCGATTCCATTCGGTATGGCGGAATAGAAACAGGCTCCACTCCTGGAAGCAACTTGATTGTGATCTCAACATCCCTCTCAGGTGGTAACCTCGAGAAATCCTCAGGAAACACAACCTGAAACCGATCCACCACAAGTGGAAAATTAGATTGTTCCCCTCCCTCAACATAATCAAACATGAGACATACCAAATGAGCCGTGATTCCACTCAACTGCTGACCAATCGGTCCTACACGACCTGATCGAACATTCCATTCACCACGGTGGATATAACCGTCACCCTCAAGTGACCTGAATGATACTCTAGGACGATAACAATCTAGGTGCACCTGATACAACACCAACCAATCCATTCCCATGATAAGGTCAAACCCTGACATCTCAATAACAAAAAAATCCCACAACAAATGATACCCACCAAATTCCAAGGCACATCCCTTTCACTTCTTGATATCTTCAACCCGCACCCCCAACGAAGTGTCGATTGAAATAACTCCACACAACCTCTCCACCGGTAAACCCATGGCTAACCCAAGTTGAGAAGAGATAAAAGAGTGCATGGAACATGTGTCAAACAATGCATTATAAAAAGTATAAGCTATAAGAATCGTACCTCGAACAGTCGACATTCTGGCTTCGCCATCACCAGGCATAGAGTGAACTGCCTGAAGCTGACCTGCCCCTCTACCCTGGGCTCCTACCTGAGCACCCTGCACTGCACTGCCCTGCTGGCATGAGCGATATTTCCCTAGAGTTCCATGTCCACCACCACGTCTAGTAAGAAATGTGGAGCTCCAACTGCCTGCTTGATACGAGGCAACTGATCCCCATCCCGTATCCAGTACCCGCCTTCCACCATCATACTCGCCCACTTGCTGAGGTTTCCTGCAGAACTTCTGCACATGTCCTATCCTTCCGCACAAATGACACTAAACTGGAGGTCGAGGAAACTGACCACGCATATGCCCCGACTTACCGCACTGATAACAGAACACCTGGTTCCCACTCTGAGAGGATAACCCTCTCTTCCAGCCACTTTTCACAATTCCTCCATGCTATGAGCTCTCATGGAGTCGCTTCCAACCCTTAGAAGCTGCATCGCTCGTCTGTCCCACTGACACCACAAGCCCACCACCTAAATCTCACTTCAGGTTTCCTTCCAAGATAAATGCCTGATCTACTACCAATGTGAACCTCTTCAAGCAGAAGATGTTTACTTGAGACCTGATCTCATGTCTCAGCCCATCTTGGAAACACTTTGCTACCGCTGCCTCATCCCCTGCTAACACTGGGACAAAGCATCTCAAATCAGTGAAGCGAATAGAATTTTCCATCACCGATAGCGATCCCTTAGTTAGGCTCATAAACTCTGCAGCCTGGTCCTACCTCAGAGTCTCTGGGTAGAAATGCTCCAGAAACTTCTCTTAGAAAACCTTCCATGACATCCCCTCAGCCTGCTCGATTTGTGCCTGGATGTAACACCAACTCCTAGCCTGTCCTCGCAACATATAAACAGCCAACATCACTTTCTTTTCAACAGGGGTCTCCAGATGGTCCAGTATCGTCTGGGCAGACTCTAAACAGAACTCCGCTACCTCTGGCCCACCCTCTCTGGTGAAGGTTGGAGGGTGCTGCAGCTGGAATGCCCTGGTGAGCTCAAACATACTCAATGCAACCCACCCTGGGTCTAGATCCATAATTTGTGTAAGGCGATCCAAGTTCTCCTGGAACTGGTCTTCTCTACCTTAGTTGATCACCACATTTTTGGGCTCTTCTACCAGAGGAGTGTTCCCAGCAACATCCTCCTGTTGCCCAACTGGTAACCGACGTCGTGGTGGAATATCTCTACATTTCCCAGCATGAGATTTAGCACACATACCACATAAATTTCATGAATTTATCAAAAGATATTTACTAGATACAACATCCCATTTTCATATACTAACTCAACAACATTAACACCTCAAATCCACCATCCTGACCATCCCTACCACGGACCGTGGTCCACATGGGGTAAGCAACCATGCACTATCACCAAACTCACACAACACTGTACAAAAACATTTTCCACTTCATTTCCAACCCTTATATTACATTAAACATCATTTACCCACTTGTTTTATTTAATTCCTCTCATTATTTCTTAGTTTCATGAAATGCATGATGCACCCTACTTTCTTGCCTCACACACCCACCCTGTGCGTGTTCCTAACACAATGCATGTCACCTATCTCCCTAGGTGCCTACAATGATGCATGAATGAAAATCCTCATGCCGTTAAGGCCATGAGACAAATATCATAAAATAGTCACATCAAACCACATGTGCATCACCCAAAAGTGAAATATCATCAACTGTAACAACACACAACCAAGAACAACATTTACCACCTACGATGACTTGGGTTTTCCCTCGTACATGGGTTAGATACTCCCAAGCATGATCTCATTACCACAGCCCGACACATCTTAAAATTTGGATACAAATCAAAAATAACAAGACCATAGAGAAGGAGAAGAAAAAACTCCCTTTTATACCACTTTGTAACACCCCCGACCCGGAAGCCACTAAACTGGTTCTCCAAGCCAGGTGGTTACATGACCTTAAGTGCGCCTCCTCGTACGCCAAAGTCTACCGACTAGCAGCAGGGGTATATGGGGTCAAGTGGGGAGACTATACCCCCTTTTTTCAGAGTAATCCACAATAGAAATAAAACAAATATCAGAAATAATAACCAATAAAGAAGGAACATGTATAACAACCATTTCCAACAATAAATATGCCATGTAATACTACAAGTGCACGAGTGAACAAAAACCAAAATAAAGACAATGTCCACAAACCCAAAACGATCCCGACTCCATGTCCGGATCCCCCACCAAGCACTACCCATGTCCACTCAACTATATAGCAAGGACCCTTTCCCTTCTCCTGACCTGCAAACATGAAGTCTACTCGGGTACCCAATGGCAGCCCGAGCAGGGTGTGAGTACAACTCAATTGGCCACCACCAACGATGTCTACAATAATATCCAGTATAAGCAGGTAGTGCATGAAAAAGAAATATGAATGATAATTTCCAAGTAACTAATTAAGGAACCAATAAAAAGTTTATAACCAAATCCATTTCCACTTCCATTACCATTCATTTATTACCAATTATCATCACTTACCATTTCATCACATTTCCATGGGTTAATCATATATATTTTGTTATATGGGTCCAAGGCCAACGATCGCATGAAAGAGGGTGAACAAATCATTATCCTATCTCACTAGGACTAACCCCCTCATATCCACCATATACTCACCTCGAAGCCTCAGTCCGGGTGGATGCAACCGTTAGGAGAATAGACCCTCAGTCCCCTTTCCTAACTCGTTCTTTTAGGGTGGAGTTTAAAACCTCAGTCTTAGCTCAACCCATGGGTGTAGATCCTCATGTCATACCCCACTCTACGAATCCATGTACACATTCTTATATATATATATATAATTAACCATCAACCATCCAAACCATTTCCCTTCGGTAAATACTATTCACAACACCCCACATGGGAATCCACATCATGCCTTAACCCATTAACACATTTCCAATTCACATCATTTTACCATTCACCCAATTCCCCTATGTTATGGATAACTCACTAAGAATATATCACTAGACCCATAACATATACATTATGGTATTTAATCAGTTTACAAATTAACCCATTTAACCCGTTCATCATTTCCGTGATTCAACCATTCAAGCCAACATGTTTATCAAGGGATCTAAAAATTACTACCACAAGGTCACTTGTTCAATAACAATCCCTAAAACCGTCAAAAGCCGGTACACCCCATAGATGGCCCTAAAATAGGTCAAGTCCATCCCAACACATCCCATGGGGATCATGAGGGTTCCCATTTTCCATTTTAAATACCATTATTACCAAACATGCCAAGGTTATTCAAATCATAACCAAGGGGAAACAAGAAACACAACTAAGCATACACAAATACCCAAATAACCATTGGATATAACTCGTAGACCACCTACCTTGAAACCACGGTTAAACACACTCTCAATTGAGTCCTTAGACCTCGATCCAACTAACCTTTGGAGCTTCAACCTAAAACTCACCCAAAAGATAGGGTTTTAGAGCTTCGGAACAAGAGGGAGAGAGGATAAAAACCCTAAACCAAAAAGAGAAGCAATGATAAGATTATCCTTACCCAGAGCTTTGATCTGCAACCAACGGTGCTCTAAACGTCCAAGAATCGAAGGAGAACCACCATTGGGAAGATTTTGTCAGCCAAGTTCATCATTAGGGTTGAGAGGGGATGAATGGAGGAAAATCCTAAGTTGGGGTTTAAAAGCCCGAAGTGGCAAACTTTTAATTTTTCCCAACATTAAGAGGCCTCATGGTTTGGCCACACGGGTTGAAAAACCGTGAAAAAACTGTGCACATGTTACTGTCTGGAGGAGGAGGGGTTTCACGGTTTACCTGGACAGGCCACACGGTTTGCCCTGGCTGTGCGCCCAGGCCTTTCTTGCCCAGCTTTATTTCCTTTCATGCCCCGAGCCCGCGGAACTCCCCCAATGCCTCTCATAATTTCAGAAGACATCCGTTGAATCCCAAAACAAGTGATTCCACCAAAACATAATGAAAACATACCTTTCCAAAAAATAGGGATCTTACAATCCAGATGCTCTGCAATGTGCATGCATTTTTTGCTACCTTGAAACTGGGTGAAAGGACTACTTGTATAACCAATATCAGACAGATCCACTATAGAGATCTCATCCCAGAAGCCTAATATCAGGGCATAGAAACATCTTTCTCCCCCACATTTTTCAATCTGAAATAGAATCTCATTGAAGTTTCTATAAAAAAGTATAGGTCCAGACAATCTTCATCATAGTGAATAAAGAAGATCCCGAGATTTCAATTTTTCATTTTGTGATGGCCATCCATAAAAACCCACAAATGTCTATGTAAAAGATAGGGAATCATGCATCCACATGATTCGATGAGTAAGAGATGATTTTTAAGTCAATTTTATCCTTCCATAAAATACATAGACCCCCTACGTGGCCTTGGTAGGGGACCGAGAAGCATCCATGAAAGCCTCTTTTGTACACAATACCCATGTTTCCCTTGTTTTCTAATATGGTTTCGAACAAGAAAACCATATGAGGGAGAATTTTAGCATAATTTAATAAGAGAATATGAGCCATTATTGTTTTGAAAATCCCCCGACAGTTCCATCTTAGGATAATCATTATGGTAGGTGGGGATGATTTATTCTAGCCTCCTCCTCTTGCAGTTCAACCAGGGTTCCATAATCAGAAACTTTCCACCTTTTGTGTTACCTTTAATTTTCCAACGGTTCCTCTAAAATTGTTTTTAATCCACTGGTTTTAGTTGACCTCAAATCAAAACTACAAACACAGATTCCCTTACTCTTCCACATATGTGACAATTTAGGTGCAGGAAAAGTGGTAGGTGTAAGGGACACACCTAGTTTTAGAGCATGTAAAGTGGGACAACCCCTAGGAATACTGATGATGTCTAGGGTTCTAAGAAAATTTGATTGGTGCTAGTCAGTGGGTGAGGAGAATCCCTAGAGGGTGGAGGAATGTATCATGTGGAGATTACCATTGTTATCGAGGGGTCCATATGAGGATTATAAGTGTTTATAGCTTACACCAACATGATAATAGTCAAAGGTTTGTCTACACCACTTGAGTTCTCCAGGTTTCACAAGTTTTCTTGGAGAGGAGGTGGTCCAATAAAGATGATCTTACTAGGCATGGGTGCCTTTTTTACATAAAGATACTTTGTTAGAATTTCTCCATCCCTTTGCAGTTTATATTAGGGAATGAAATACATTCGCATATTTTTTACATGTAGCCATGGACCATACTGCATCACTATGTTACACACTTTTTTGGTCATTTTTTCTGCACAATATTTTTTTGAATGTATAAGACAACATAAAAAGAAGTAGAAACTTTTAAGCTGTTCATATTCAAAGGATATCCAAGATTTCGATCAGTCAAGTGTCAGGAAGGTACCCCTCATAAAAGGTTTTTCAACCTCAACCAACACTTTAATCCTTACTGACAACCCCTAATGGATGGGGTACAATAGATCCCTTCCATTAACATACCAATATGATTTTTGATTTCTTGCATCACTTGATCTAATATGCCACTAAAGGGAATACCATTTATCCACATCCAGAAAGGGGACATGGAAATGTCAGTATTGAGGATATATTATCCAACATTGAGATCTTACAACATCAATAGATGGTTATCAAATGACCACATCCTCACTTTAAGCACTTTTTATATCCTTTATGTTGAATAATTCAAAGATTAGGTGCCCAGATCCTAGTTTCCTTATTGCCACTCCACCATCTAGATGCCATATCGATTTCAATGTATTGTTCAACGCAACTAGGTTGAAGGGTCTTTAAAATATGGATTTCCCAATTAGTAACTGATTCATGCACTGTACAATGAAGGTATCATCGTCATTATGGGTTATAATTGATTCTTTATCTTTTTCTGTAAGTGAGAGGCTTTTCCAACTATCAATCTATTCATTCTACATAGAAATGGGGAAACTAGGAAAATAATTAGATCATCAAGATCATCAGCACAAGGATCACTAAATAACCAGCTCCAGATACTAAATCGAGGCTTGAAGGGTATTCACAAGCCCTATGAGGAAGAGAAGATCGAGGGGGGAATAGTTGGGTAAAGTAGGTGATGCTGAATCATGAGTAGATGATATTAATAAATCATATTTGATCAGGTATCATAAGTTGGTATTCACATTCTATTGAGGAAGAAATAACCAAAGAGATGATATAAGATCCCCACAAGTCAACATGAGAGTTCACGATCGAACAAAACCACAAATTCCAAAAAAAAAAAAATCATCTGAGCAGAAGGGTCCCTGCTAGTGATGTTCAATGAGATCTGGGTAGATGAAGTCGAAGCCCTAAATACCAGATCAAGATCGCACTGTAAAGTCATAGATGACTCTTTGAAACACACAGTACTAGTGGGGAGGAGCAGGTAGTGGAGGGTTGCAGTTGGAAACCTCACCTTCACGAAGGGTAGGGAGAACATAGGGCTAAGGAGCTACATTTAGGGGTACGAGGGTGGCGGGGAAAGGGATACTAGAGGGAAAATGGTTTGTAATGGGGGGTGGTAAGAGAGGCATTGGTGAAAGAGATAGAGGGTGATCAGAGGCCGGTCAAGAGGACACTATGAAAAACCATCACAATGGGGGGAGGAACTCCAAAACCTAAGAAACCCTAGGAAGAACCACTCTCATAGAAGGAGGGACTCTAACATATATAAATGCGTGTGTGGTTGTATCTAGACACACACCCATGTTTAAATATATAAATATAAAAATATAAATACACACACACAACCATATATTTATATATATACAATCAAATTTTGCAACAAATATATCTTAAAATATACATACATGCATGCATACATACATAGATCCATACATAGATACATATATACATCCATCCATGCATACATACATAAACAAATACATACATACATACATAGATAAATAAATACATACACACATACATACATACATACATACATACATACATACATACACACATACATACATACATACATACATACATACATCCATCCATGCATACATACATAAATAAATACATACATACATACATAGATAAATATATACATACACACATACATACATACATACATACATACATACATACATGCATACATACATAAATAAATAAATACATACATACATAGATAAATAAATACATACACACATACATACATACATACATACATACATACATACATACATACATACATACATACATACATACATACATACATACATACATACATACATACATCCATCCATGCATACATACATAAATAAATACATACATACATACATAGATAAATAGATACATACACACATACATACATACACACATACATACATACATACATACATACATACATACATACATACATACATACATACATACATACATACATACATACATACATACATACATACATACATACATACATGAATGAGTGCATGCATACATACATGCATACATACAAGTATACATGAATACATACATACATATAATCATCCATAAATACATACATTCTTACGCACACAAACATACATACATACATGTATACATACATACCTACATACTTACACACACAAACATACATTCATACAAGCATACATACGTAGAGACATACTTACACAGACATGCATATATATATAAATATCATTTTATAACTATATATTTAAGTATATATATAATAATATTTATAAATAATTATAAATATATAGTTAAATAAATATTTACTAATATATATATATATTATAAATGGTTATGGACGGAGAATTACAAAGCTATAAAGAGAGCACAGAATGCACACATGCAGTCAGAGAGACTCAAACTCAAGACCTATTTGAATCCTCATAGAGCCACTACCATTGAGATGCACCGTGGGGGAATGCATGTGTGTGTGTGTGTGTGTCTGTTGGATTTTATGACATATAAATTCATTATAGAAAGAGGTAATATCATTTTAAACAAATTGATGGTCAAGGGAGTTGTAACAGTTGCTGTTTTGGCACACGTTCACGTGGCCAAATCAGGTTGGTTGTGAGACCTTAAGAGTGCCTCCCCATATGCTAGAGGCTTCCAACTAGTAGTGGGGATAACAAGAATATATTAGGAAGACAATACCCCTGACATATAGTAATAATAAAATGCACCAAAACAATAATAATAAATAAAAGAGTAACGAATGTAGTGGAAACAATACAACATACAATTCGGAAGTAAAAGGAGGAACCATTAAACCAATAATATTGAATCACGTAATGACTGGATGAAATGTTTCTAATTGTTAATTGAAAGTAATTCAAATAAAAGAAATAGCTGACACAAATAAACTCAAAATACACTGGTCCCAAACCCCATGTCGGCCTCATCTCCAAACTCCAGCCCATCCAGCAAGAAATAATTAGCAACAAGGTCCCTTACCCTTGTCTAAACCTACATCCATGTAATCTACTTGGGTAAAAAATTATAGACAAAATAGGGTGTGATTAAAACTCAATAGGTTGACACCACCATGTCTAAAAAAACCCAGTCTAATAATAAGTGTATTCAATGAAGCGATAAGAAACTGTATTAATTAATCAATTAATATAATATAATAAACAACCTTCATCGACACCGTGTTAGAATATCTCTTAGAATGTAGAAAAACAATGCCAACCATAACCACATATCCAAGATACAATCAAATAACTAGGAAATTCTCTTAATATAAGCATTTCAGCATCCAGAAATAACCCCCTATATAAGCATTTCAACATCAAGGCATATCCCTTTATATAAGCATTTCATCATGCACTTATTATCAACATAGGGCTCCGATGATATGTTTATTGATTCATAAGCTACAACAACATGTGAAAAAAGATATCTCAATACCTAGAAGTTGCCACATTCACTGCACCTATTATCCAACATGACCACAGGCACTCGACCAGGGTTTCATGTAGCCCGGTCATAGCACTCTCTTACCTAAAAGATGTTATTTTCCCGATCAAAGGTTAGAACACTCCATCTTGATGCTTTGTGCAGTATCTAGTCAATGTCACATTAGAAATCATGAGTAAAACACGTTCCATTTTCCATACTATGATAGAACTTTTGGGACTATTCAACAAAGTAGTGAACAAATCTATAAAATGTCTCTTGCACTAATCCTATGATCAGTGATTTGCGAACACCCATGAGGACCCCATTTATTTACTCTAATATATTAGCGGTCATATGGTCATATTGCCTACACACATCATATTCTAATGACAATTTCCTTAGAAATATGCACCATATATGAATACAAATCCTCATTAGCCCTTTGAATCTCATAAATACATAGATCAAATCTTTCTTGTTGGGTCTCATATACTGAAACCATAGGATAATAAGGAATTAAAAAGGATATTAAATTTTCTTTTAAAAAAGTAAGTTTAGAAAAACATACCAAATTTGATGATCACCTTTTTTATTGCCTCATCTCTAAAATGATTATGTACATTATTTTCAATATGTATAATGAAATATCGATGATAAGCATTCAGATCTCACTATGAAATCCCATCAGTATTTATGGCCTCTATAATCACTCGATGATGATAATATATCAAACACACTCCCTGATTTTGTGTGACATGAATGTGTATACATGCTAAAAACCAAATCCATGATTCAAAATTATCCTTTTCAATAATAGAGAATGCTAGTGGTAGAGGAGGACAATTATCATCCTATGTGGTAGAAATAAGCAGAATACCTACATACTTTCCATAAAAGAATGTTTCATCGACCTAAATGATTTTTTTACAATAGGGAAGAGCTGTGATACATGGCCTGAATTAACAAAAATTACTATTGAACTTGACCTTTGATTGATCAGCATGGTGATTTAGGGAGATATACTCAATAGTGTTCAATTGATAAATAATCTAATTATTGAGAGACAACGGTTTCATAAGCTATAGAAATATTACATTTGATTCATCCCAATCATTATACACTTTTACAATTGTTTTCTATTTTTCATTCCAAGCTTTGCGGTATGATATATTATAATCAAACAACTATTGTATTCATTTCTAAAAAATGGCCATGGAAACATCCTAACACGTTCATATCATCTCCATAATAACAATTGATATAAACTCTACATTAAGTAAAGAATAATCCTGTAACAAGATTGGATGTACAAAAGTGTGCGATCCTTCTAATTTGGTTATCTTCCAACATGAGAAATTTTATTCATATATTTCCCTTAATCGGAATTCGAATTCTCACCCATATTTTTCACATAGAATTATATATTTTTCCTTCTTAGACTCATCAACAACAAATGTGAAATATCGCTCTATGTGGTATTGTTTTATAACATTTTTCCTGGAAAATGTACTTAAAAAATCATGCTCAACATAAATGGTGTTATCAGTTGATGATGATATATTCTCTATAATGCTATGTAATTCAGAAGCTGGTGTAATGACATCCCTATCAAAATGTCAGTCATGTGACATTCCTTCAACTAAGGAAGTCAATACTGAAGGATGATTACCACTAAATAGTGGATGATATTGATTCCTGTTTATCATAAGAACCTAAGAAGGTTCATTCTCTACATCACCCCCACACACATCATATCCTAATGCCTTATCATATACATCACCCTCAGATAAAATATCATTCTGTATAACAGGAGAACACAAAGGGATGTACCCAACATTTCCTTCCAAATTTTGATCATCTTTTCATAATTTTGTTCTATAATAGGATTCATATGAGGAGGCAATGAATAAGAGTGTTATTAAGGATCAACTTTGACAGAGCTCACAAAACATGGTTATGTTGTATTAGGTTTCACCACATCAATATCAGAAATCACCGCATACAATTCCATCAGACCATTACTACATTGTTTCCTAAATAAAAAATATGCCCCCATCCAATCATCATCATAGACTAGAGGTAACTCTGTGTTCTATAAATGTTCAATATATTAAATATGTCTATATGTTATTAACGTAATTTATTGATCAGCCCTCAGTTTTAATTGACTATGAGTCTTATTGCGAATCTCATCCAATGACACACAATCATGAAGATTTTCCACTCTTGAAGATGGAAAAATACAGTTAAAACATTGCTCAGTATAAATTACCACATCGTTGAAATATATTTACATAGACATTATTACCTAAAGAAAATAATTAATAAAATATTATATACTACATGAAAATTTTAAATTATTTTAAATTGGTTATGATTTAATAATTGACTTGATCTTGAGATTTTTTATATGGATTGTTTTATCATTATTTAATAAACCAACTATAACCTAAGGGGTATCCTTGTGCATTTATTAACTCAAATTTTAGATACCATCAGTCTCTTCTCAGGATTGGTGTAAAAATACAACTTCAAATAGTAACAGTTCTTGATGAAAACCCTTTTATTACAATTATACTCACATGAAAGTGAGGTGTCCTAGAGGTTTTAGATACATAACATTTTTAATAAGCTATGCGGGACTATACATACTGATAGGGATGAAAATTAGGTTATTAATGAGGGGAAAAAATGAAATTATTAAGAATTATAATACAAATAAAAAATGACATGAACTTTCAATCATACAATGTTCGGTGATCTCAACATCACCGAATTATTATAAATTAAATAATAAGATATAAAAAAATAAACATGAAATTTCAGTTATACATTAAATAATGATATGAAGATCACTAAAAATTCTTGATTTATAACATGTTTGTTTGTGATATTTATTATGTTCTAAATATTATCACCTTACGTACTATATTTAATAAATAATATATATAAATACATCTATTTATAATCATATTGTCGTGATGATTTGTCACTATTACATGTGGAAAACTATAACTAAAACCTTGATCAATATAAATAAACTCACCATTGAAGTATAATTACAGTGATATTATTACAAATGAAAATTTAATAAAACGTTATATATTTTTATACAACATCATCAAATCGTTCATAAATTTTAATTAAATATGAATAAATAACTGTGACTTGATCTTGAGAATTATTCTATGTATTAGTTTATCATTATCCGATAAACAACCCAAAACCTATGGGTGAACTCCTAGAGTCTCTATTATCTCATATTTCTAAAACCATCAGTCTCCTTTCAAACAGTAATTCTTCTTATCAAACGCCTCTTATCGAATGCCTTTTTATTACAAAGTCACTCACATGCAAGTGAGGGGGTCTAGGGGTATGAAATTCATAACATTTTTTAGGAGGACATGCAGGTCATTACATACTTATAGAGTTATGAATCAGAGGTAATCACATAAGAAATAAAAGGAAATTATTACAAATTATATAACCATATACACAAAAAAGACATGAAATTTCAATTATTCATTGGTCAGTCACCTCAAGATTAATCATCACACAATATGATTAACATGTTTTTTTGTATACTTATTATGTTATACATATTATATAACTTTACCTATAAGTAGATATAATATATAATAAATAACTACAACTAACTTTCAAAATTTTAACAAAGTGTGTATGTATATATATATATTTAATAATAAAATTTATTAAATGTAATTAAATGTAATATAAATTACACTTATATAGTAACCATTAAAATACTACATAATTATGTTATTTTTAATTTTGTATATTTTCATATTTATATATAATATTTTTTTTTTCATTTTTTTACTTTTAAAAATATAAGTAATTTTATTTTATACTTTATCGCTTGTCAGAATAATTTTTCATTCTTTATATAATTTAAAATTATTACTTATAATAATTTTTTTATAATATTAACAAAAATAATATATACATATATATTTTAATAAATTTAAATATGATACTTAATATAAATAATATATTTTTAATAATATATATAACAAATTAAATACATCTATAGAATATATACATTTTAAAAAATATTATTTACCTAATATAAATTACATTTTATACCTAGAATTTTAATTATATAAACATAATATTTAAATTTTCTAAGCATTTGATATAAATTATATCATACAACAAAAAATAACTCATTCATAAATTAAAACAAATAATAAACACAAATTTATACATCCATACATTCATGCATTGATACATATTAAATAAATAAATAATGAAAACAAAATAAATAACATTTAGAAAATAAAAATTTGAATAGAAATTTTACCTTTCTAAAAAAGCTGCAAATATATGTTTAGAAATAAATCTTGCAGAGGTTCGCAATAAATAGAAAAGGAGAAGAATGAGGTTCCCTACACGCTCTCTTTACTATTGTTTGCTCGTTCATCATATATCGTATTTCCCAACATCCAATATCAAATATGAAGGTTCATGCTTTCAATTTAATATGAGAATTATGGAAGTTTCTGAGAGAATCGCTGATGCGTTCATGAATTAGAATACGCTTTGGAAATTAATGCGGGTTTAGAGAGGTGATGCACATGTCCGCTCAGGGGATATTGAGATGGGGGATAAATTAATTTTTCCAAGTGATCTAGATTATGTGGTTGTCAAGATTATGGGGGAGCTAGATGTTTCTAGTTCTAGTCTTGTTTCACAAGACGTTGTAGATATAGGTGTGATGAATATTTCAACATTTGGATTTCTTTTGTAGAGGGAACAAATAGTTTTTCTTTCAAGAGCACAAATAGACTTCGTCATATTTTCTGGAGATGATTATGATTGGTGAAATACTAATCTATTTTATTTCCAACCAATATTGTTGGATTTATTCCCTTCTTTGATGTGATAAATGGAGAGATTGTTGCGATTTGACACATTTATTAAAGTGAGAGAAAATTATGAATGGAGAGAATTATCTCAGTATTAATTGAGGAGTTTCTCTTAACATTAACAGAGAGTTAATTCTCAATATTATTGGATGAAAAATTTAATGTTGACTGCATTAATTGGAGATATGGACATGATATCTATATAAGAGGATACAATAACATATTTTAGAAAGGTGTTCCCGCACGATGTAGCCAACAAGAGAGAAATGGGAAGGGTTTCCGAAGTATGAGAGTCTCTCCATCCTAACAATGTGTCTCTCCTCACAATATTCGGTATAGTTCCATTTAGTTTTTACCCAATTTTTTAAGACCTCAAACTAGAAAACTCTCCCAGTCTGATCGAATTTCATCCACAATGGCCTTTGATCGGATCATGGTGCTTTTTTCATCTACACCTTGTATTCAGATAGCAGACACCTTCTTTACCTGGTCAAATCTAATTGGGATTCTTTATCATGCTGTGTTCTTTGTTTTAGACATCCCATTTGTCTTCTACCATTGATCCACTATTTTATCTTAGTATTATTTTTGAGATCTCTCACATCTTTGGGAGTCTTTGATTTATACTTTTGATTATTAGTGGATCTCATTTTATGGATTTGGTGCTGTGGTTTTTTACCTTTTAGGGTTTCCATGTTAAAATTTATGGTGTCACATTTATTTTCTACACTCATTTTTTTTGGTCACTGTGCATGCACTTTTTTTGGAGGGAAACAAAATTTATTTCCACTACACGTTCACTTTGCCTTTTGTTTTCACGTTCAACACTTTCCATCTTTCCCAACACCCCATTCATGCTTCCTTTGTGCATCGAGCAAAGGAAGCATGAATGGGGTTCATGCTTATCCAAGTCCATTTTTAAAGAATGTTATCCCATATCTTGATTTGTAAAAAAAAATTAAAAATTAAAAACCCATAAAAAATATGGGGTGAGGCTTTGGAGAAGGGGAAGAAGAATTCCCTCGGAGGCAATATTCTGAAGAACAACCCGATTCAATGAAGTAGAGGATGTTCAAAAAGGAGAAGGATGTGGCCCCTCTCTAGAAGATTTTCCTAAGAAAATGAACTGATACACAGATTCGTGTGCTTCATGGTCAAGGTAACACCATCCGAACACAATAATTCACCAATAGAGTAACAATTCCTTTGAGAACCAAGGGGTTGTGAAATGATAGTTGGAGAAGATTCCACACCACTATTTGTACTCATCTCCTATGGGACCAAATTTTGGATCATTTACAAAAAGGTTTTACCAATACCGGTTAACATTTTTACCAAAACATAGAATCATGATTAGATTTCCTTATTTGAGTCATAATTAATTTAATTTAAGATTAAAGTCAAATTATTTTTATACAATAGTTGTGACCAATATGTCATAATTTCTTATTGGTGTCAAAATTAATTTAACACTACTAAATGATTAAGCCATTATCACCAAGAAAAATAATGTTGATAAAGAACAATTTTTATCAGTGTAAAAAATACACTAATAAAACTGAAAATTTTCAGCACTAAGTTTAGTGTTGATAAATCTCATATTTTATCCCTGCAAAAGAGCATTGATAAAAGTCATTCTCAACTATTTCATGGTTTTACTCAATCCCCCCGGGATAACAACAAGCCCCATCTTCACCAAAAATTAATCATTGAGAATGATTCCATAGAGATAAATAATATTTAAACAGCGGAAATGTTTACTGAAATTCTAAAATGATCGGCCAATTTATCGGACGTCCATGCCAAAAGAAACAGGTAGTATAAACAACAGTTTAAAAAACATAACCATAGTAGAATATCAGACATATGAAAAATAAAATCCTAAACCTACAAAGAAGAAAGAAGTCTACATACACTGAGTGGTGTCAGTAAACGGTGAGATCCACAACCTAGAAGATAATCATCATAGAATACATGTTTTTATTTTCCAAAACAAACCAAACATGCTAGTCTGAAATAGATTTAGAAAATAGATTTTACGAGTGAGTATATGAAAACCAAACATCACAATCTACCATTTTAAAAAACTTCCATTTATTTTTCTTGAAATGAAAATGATCATATATAAAAAATGACCACATTAAAAATTATAAAACTATATTAAAGGATGAACCTCTATCACCACACAAAATAGCCTTTATCATTTATTTTAAAAGGATGATAATGCCACCATTGATAAATGAAGATGATTTTTTCTATGTAAAAAAACCCATATTATGTTCACCTTGATCAACACTAAATTTAACATTGATAATATTCATAGTTTATAAGCATGGAAAATTACAGTAATGACATATTTTCTCATCCTTCAGAGAGATAAATAAAAAAAACACTATTCATAAAAAACATAAAACGAAGTTATATTTCATTAATTCAATATTTCAATATAATAGAAGTTCTAGAGAATCTATGATATTCAACGCAACCTTTTATTAGATATAAAAAACAATGATAAATTGGGTAATTTTATCAATGGTAAACAAAAGAATTATTGAATTTCATTTTTATCAATACTAAAAAGTCATTGATAAAATGATATCATTTCTTAGTGTTTTATATTACTATGATAAAAGTAAGTCTTTATCAATGCTGATAAATGTGTCCGTTTTATCTATGCTATTTTTTAGCACTAATAAAGTATAACACATATAAAATATTTTGTATATGCATATTTATATTATCTAAAATATGATTTATATAACAATAAATATATTAATATACATAAATACATTATATATATATATATAATCATTTATTCTTTTGGATGAGTTATGCCTCGCGGTCTATGACCTATCCTTCCAGTCTGAAGGTGTGGGGTTTTGTTTCTTTATGTTGTACCTCCAATAACATACCTATTATTTAAATTCAAATAATATAATTTAAAATATATATATATATATATATATATATATTAATTTATATTCATATTTATATATATTTATATAATTTAAAATATACATATACATTTATAATATACATTTTTATTTATAATTATGTGTGTGTGTCTATGTTTATATATTTATAATTATATGTGTGTATTTTTGTATATAGACACACACACACATGCATAAATATAAAAATATAAAAATATAAAAATATAAAAATATAAAAATATAAAAATAAAAAAAATAAAAAAATAAAAAAATAAAAAAATAAAAAAATAAAAAAATAAAAAAATAAAAAAATAAAAAAATAAAAAAATAAAAAAATATTAATACACACACACAATCATATATTTATATATATACAATCACATTTTAAAACAAATATATTTTAAAACATACATACATGCATGCATGCATCCATCCATACATGCATGCATCCATACATACATACATGCATAAATGCTTTCATCCATACATACATAAATCCATACATACATCCACACATACATACATATATTCATACATGCATACATACATACATACATACATAAATACATACATAAATACATACATACATACATATATACAAGAATGCATGCATACATACATACATACATTCATGCATGCACGCATACAAGCATACATGAATACATACAGACATATAATCATACATACATACATACATTCTTACACACACAAACACATACAAGCATACTTACTGACACACACACACACACAACCATACATACATACAAGCATACATACAAACATATATACTTACACACACATGTATATATATATATATCACAAATGGTTGGGGAGGGGTAATTACAAAGCTTCAACGAAAACACACAACACGCACATGTAGGATGCCGAAGAGACATGAACTCATGACCTCTCCGACACCTCACAGAGCCACTACCACTGAGCTACACCATAGGGGAATATATATATATATATAAATGTGTGTGTGTGTGTGCATGTGTAATTTTATAACATATAAATTCATTTGAGAAAGTGGTAAGAGAATTTGAAAAAAAGTGACGGGCAAGGGAGTTGTAACATCTGCTAATCTGACATTGTGGCAAAATCAGGCTGGTTATGAGACCTCAAGCGAGCCTCCACTTATGATAAATGATTCTAAAAAGTAGTAGGGGTGAAAATAATATAGCGGAGAGACTATACCCCATGACATAGAGTCACAATAATGAGAAACAAAACAATAATAGTAAATAGTAGAGTAAAGAATGTAGCAGAAACAATACAACATACAATTGGGAAGTAAAAGGAGGAACCAATAAACCAATAATTTTGAATCATGTAATGATAGGATGAAATGTTTCTTAAATGAAAATTATGAGTATTACAATGAAAATAACCAGTTGGGAGAAATAGACTCAAAATACACCGGTCCGGAACCCTATGTCGGCCCTGTCGCAAAACTCTAGCCCATCTAGTAAGAAACAATCATCAACAAGGCCCCTTGCCCTTGTAAAAACCTCCATCCGTGTAATTTTATCTGGTACCAAATGGATGTCTAAATAGGATGTGAGTAAAACTCAATAGGTCAACACCACCATGTCTAAACAAAACCAGTCTGAAAATAAGTGCATGCGATGAAGTGATAAACAAGTGTATTAATTAATCAATTAATATAATACAATAAACAACCTACCTTGGCACCATGCGGAAAAATCTCCATGAATGTAGCACAACCATGCCAACCATAACCACATATCCCATACATAATAAAATAACTGGGAAATTCCTTATGTATAATCATTTCATCATTTGGGAATATTCCTCTACATAAGCATTTCAGCATCACGTCATAGCACCCTATATAATCATTTCATCATGAAACTTCTCTAAGAACACTATATAAGCATTACAACATGAAACTAGGTAAAACTTGATATAAAATAATTACACCATGAATCACAACATAAGACATAATATTAAGGATATTTAAATATCATATCATAATCCTCAGTGGTGAATTCTTCTCATTACCATTTTTCTTTCAATTACAAATTTCATTTTCATACCCAATTATCTCTAGTCATTTGAAAAGATAAAAACCACTACCAAAGTGATTCTATATCAAGAAATCATATGGGTTATCATATCATTCTAACCACACTATAAATCAATATCAAATTCATTATTTTTGAGCATTCACTCACCCAACAGGAAACCACAAGCCCGATCACATCACCATTGAATCCAAAGGGATCCAAAGAATAATTCAATCCATGATATATCATCATTCATCATGAAATTAATTAATGTTCACATTGTGTTGTAAAAATCAAAATATTACACATAATTAACAATTAAATTGACCATAGATTAAGGTTTTAGACCACCCACCTTTAACCGGTGATCAATGCAACACCTCCAATAGGTAACACCAACAGGAATGAAGGCACAAATGATCACCAGAAAGAACCAAGATCAAACTAGATCAAGATCAAATCCCAAAACAACCATGGCCAAGAGATCTGACTACTATAATGAAGAGAAATAGAATATATGTGGAAAACCAATAAAAATAAATAACTATAGACCCATCTCTCGATTGGGACATCCAAAAGGGAAGAGGGGACACAAAAAGTTTCCTAGAAATTTCCTAGGGCTTGAGAGAGGAAGGCTGCATGCAGTAGAATAAAATTATATACCGATCATGGGTTTAAAAAAGTTGAGCCAAAAAATAAACGACATGTAAATGTATTACACGTTGTGTAATTATTTATTATAAGGTACCCTAAAATTAATCTCACCTCAAGTGTAATTAACCTTGCCCGAAAATTACATGTCATGTGATGTAGATTCATTGCATGTAACTATTTTATGTCATGAATAAGTTCACGACTTGTATCCCTCTAAAGAAATATTCCTAGAGGTAGTTACATGTCATGTAACACATTTTCATGGAATATAAATGTATTCCAGAAACCTTTAATCCCCATCTTCTGTAGAGGATCGTAAACCACCTCTAAAGCCTTCCCAACTCACAATAAACCATCATAAACTCATTTAACACATTTATACCCTAACTCCATTAATTAAAACAAAAATACATATTTTAACATTAGGTTATTTTCCACAATAACAGATCTCTACCTCAGAATGATACTTATCCAACAAGGATTGATGATAAATGAAAACCCAAATAAAGTGGTCTGATGAAAACTCAAAGAGGGATGTACTTGAAAAAAAATAGGATCTTACAACCTCCCCTCCATATAATAAATCACCCCTAAGATACTCCAATCATCATTGTGGGGTATCATTGAACAAGTATAGACACTATGCTGGAATATCTTACTACCTCTCCCAAGTATCCTCTTGAACTTTCCCATGCTGCCACTACACTCGAACTAGAGGTATAGTCCTACCCTAGAGATAATTCTCACTATGGTCTAAAATCAGTGTCAGATACTCCTCAAAGGATTCATCTACATAATGATCGACATCCTCAATTTCAAACACATTACAAGGTCCAATATTATATCTTCAATGTTACGATATGTGAAACATGTCATGCATGTCACTATAGCACCATGGAAGGGCTAATCGGTAGGCCACCAGAAAAACCCTTTACACTATCTCAAACATCCTGAAAAACATGGGTTCTAGATTTCCCTACTGGACAACATGATATATACCTAGACTAGGTAATTACCAAACTAAAATCAATATGTAGAGGTCATCTCTGTTGGTATGCATATGATTTCTGCTTACTATGTGTGGTCACCAACTGACTCTCAATCAACAGAACCTTCTCAAATGTATACGTAATGATACTAGGTGCAATAGGAATAGACTCACCTACCTCCAACTAACAAATAGGTTAATGAAATGAAATTTTATAAATATCATTAAAAGGTACCATTTGGATTGATTCTTGAACGATATTATTATACTCAAACTCAATGAGTTCCATATGATGCTCCCATAAACATTTGAAATCCAAAACACAGGATCATAACATATTCTTTAGAACCGAAATCTTCCATTCAAATTGGTCATTAGTCTGAGGATAATATGCTCTTTTCAAAAGAACATGTCATATGAGGGCCTTATGAATACCCTATCAGAAACGAGATGTGAAATTAGGGTCTATATCAGAAATGATACTCCTCAAAACATTGTTCAATCGAACTATCTCATGCACATAAATACTACCAATATCATAAATAGTGAAGGTCACCTAGATAAGAAAGAAGTAGGATACATTGGTTAGTCATTCCATGAAAACCCATACTACATCATTCATACATGTTTTCTTGGGTAATCCTGTCACAATGGCCATAGTGGCATCATTCCATTTATATTCTAGAATGGGTATAGGCTGCAACAACCCAGTAGGCCTCTGATGCTTGTATTTCACATGCTTATAGTTGAAATATATCACCAAAAATCATGCTACATTATTATTCATTCCTACCCACAAGTACTATCTACATAGATCATGATACATCTTTTTGAATCCAAGAAGTACCGCCTATATAGAAGAATGAAACTCTCTCATAATATCCTCACACAAGCCGTAGGAACATATAATCATCCAAAACGAAGAACTAAATTTACATTTAAAAGAGATCATCCTGATAGTGGCTCCCCAATATATATGCTATCTCTCAGGACTATGCCCATCAGATCAGATATTTGCTCTGCCTTGATCCAGTCAATAAACATGGGTATAACAGTTTTTGAAGTCAGAGCTACTCATCCCTGGGACTCCTGAACATCTAAATGAATATATGAAAATAGTTCCATCATTTGAATCTAGTTGCAAGACTCTCACGGTACCTCTGTCTGTGTCTTAAAACTCAAGGAATCAGAAATGATATTCCCCTTTACCAATGTATAATCCATCTTAGAGTTGAATGATTGTAGATACTTGACCCAACTCATCTAACGAAGGTTCATGTCTTGTTGAGAAAAGATGTTCCCGAGGCTCTAGTGGTCCATTTTCACTACAAACCATTCACCAAAAAAGACAGTTTCTCCATCATCTAAAGTCATGCACCCCTACTGCTAACTCCAAATTGTGTGTAGGATATTTCCTCTCATGAAGTCTCAACCATGTGGAGACATAAAAAACCAATCGATCCTCCATCATCAAAACTGCTCCGATTCAAACTCCAGATGCATCATAGTTCACGATATGTACTTTAACCGATATATTTAATGTGAATATAGGAACTAAGTCCAACCTTCTCATCAGCTCCTGAAAAGAATTCTCGCAAGTATTTGACTAAAGAAACTCCACCCACTTCTTGGTCATCCAGGGCATTAGTGCTTCCATATTGGAGAAGTCCTCAATAAAGTACTAATAATAACTTGATAAACCCAAAAATATCAAAATCTCAAAGACATTAATAGGCCACTCCCATGATATCATGGATGCAAACTTCATTTGGCATGATGACACCCCTTCCTCTTAGATGACATGGCCCAAAAAGTGCACTTTATCAATCCATAAAAAGAATTTGTTTAGCTTGGCATAAAACTGATGCTCTGTCTATGTACTCAAGACGATGTTAAGATGTTGGAAATTTTCATCTTCCAACTGGGAGTACACTATGATTTAATAAAAAAATCACCACAAACATATTTAGAAAAGGATAGGAGATCCAATTCATCAAGTCCATGAATACCATTGGTGCATTCGTCAAACCAAATGACATTACTATGAACTCATACAAGTTGTACCTACTACTATAATCAGTCTACAGTATGTTTTATGGTCTCACCCTAATATGGTGGTATCCAAATCTCAAATAAATCTTTGATAAGATCTTATAACCTTTCATATGATCAAAGTGATCATCAAGTTGGCATTCAGGGTGGCGTCCGCATTGTCGTAGAAGATGCATTTGCGTTGGTAGTTGCTTTTAAATCAGTTATAGTAGGATGTGATACACTACCCCTAAGCACTACAACACACATTTTTTGGGATAAATTTTCCAAGGGTCTTCATTTAATACCTACATTGAGCTTTGGTAGTATTGTGATTCCTGTGAACTGCCCAACAATATGAAAGAGGAGAAGGGAGAAAGGAAGAAAACCAACACCTTCATCACTGCCCACATTTACTCCATTAGCCAGGTGACTATGGGGTTATAAATACCCTACCCACCTTGAACATAAAAAAATAGAACTAAATGTTAATTTACCATGGGCTTCATTACAAATTTAATTTACTTGAGGGACCCCATTATCAATACCAGAACCACTCCCACTCGGTGTCCCCCTCTCCCGTGGGCTCAAATTTTGGACTATTTAAATTTTTTTCTACCATTATCGCTTAATATTTTTGTCCTAAACATAGAATCGTGATTAGAATTTCTTATTTGGGTCTCATATAATTTAATTTAATATTAACATCAAATTATTTATATACAATACCTGGGTCCACTATGTCCGAATTTCTTATTTGGGCCATAATTATTTTAACACTACTACATGATTAAGCCTTTATTACGAAGAAAAAAAATATTGATAAATTACAATTTTTATCGGTATTAAAAAAACTATGATAAAATTAACATGTTTCACCGCTAAGTTTAGTGTTGATAAATGTCATCATTTATCACTTCAATAGAGCATTGAGAAAAGTCATTATCAACTACTGCATGGTTTTCTTAGATCCCCTCGTGCTAATAACAAGACTTATTAGTACCAAAATTAATAATCGGGATGATTTCATTGAGATAAATAATATTTAAACAACAACAGTGTTTAACAAATTTCTGACATGACTAACCTTTTTATCAGACATCCATGCCAAAAAAGTATAAAAACCAGTTAAAAATAAACTTAATCATAGTATTAGATAAAAAAATGCAAAATAAAATCCAGAACCTACAAAGGACCTCTCAGTCTACAAACACTGAGAGGTGTAAGTAAACAGTGAGTTCGACATCCCAGTAGATAATCATCATAGAATACATGTTTTTATTTTCTTAAAAAAACCAAACATGCTAGTTTGAAATAGATTTAGAAAATA